>OY728160.1:1113010356-1123010356 GCA_963277665.1 Viscum album | reverse complement strand
CATACGATAAGCCGCCAGGAGAACCTTCTCTTATTCAGAAAATTGAAGGATGGAGAAGATCTTTTCAATGGATTTGATCAATTGTTCAGCGAATGTGGGATCGGATGATCCACTAAAAGTAGGAGGCCTTTGTCTCATGAAGCTCTCGATAGTGACTTGTTCTTTCTTAGGGGGGGTTGAATGTTCCTCTTGACCTATGTTTCTATTCAAATCTTGAGTTAGATGAGAGATAAGCGTGACAAAGTTTGCAATTCCCACTCCTATTGGATTGTGAATCTCATTAGTACAGTCATCACACTGATCTTCACATCAGTTGTTAGCCTGAGTCCTCCTATTACCGGCCATTGGATGGAATAAAAGTAAGGTTAGGGGTAACACCTAAAGTTTAATCCAAAGAAAAAAGTTGATGACTTATAAATTAAATTTTATTTCCTTAACTTATGAATCTATAGGCTTCAATCTAGGCTTTTCGTGATCTACTTTCCAACATATATTCTTAGGGGGTTTTTTTATTCCCTTAATAAGGGTTCATAATAAGCTTGTAAATTTACCAAATCATATCCCCCGAGAGTGTCATAACCAATAGTTCAGCAAGGCCCGTTTTCGTGCACCAGTTCTCGTTCGAGTCTATCTCAAAGCGGTCTTTTCGGGTTTTATCCCTAGGATACATCTGTGCCAGAGCCACCTCTACCTGCTCATATCCAGACAGGGATGTATTTTCTTGATAACCCACTTAATCAATACTCACCAAATATTAGGGACGTTTTTATTGTACTTAGTCTTGTATCTAAGGCTTTACTAGGGTTTTCTAATCCTAATCCCAAAAATAAGTAAACCTATCCTCTGATACCAACTATGACAACCCTGATTTTATTACAAACTTAAACATGATTTATTACATAAACGGTTCACTTGATAAAACATGGAAGATCGAGAGGTATAGTGTATTTGGGGATTAGTATCATTAAATAACAACTTAAAACATGAAATACAACATCTTTATTGAAAACTTCCTTTACATGACCACTACATTCCCTCGTACTTAGCATTGCATGGGATAACCTGAGGACATGCATAAGAAAAAGGTGAGCTATAAAGCCCAGTAAGGGAATAAACATGGAATAAATGAGGAGTAAAATACATGTTATACAATAGGCATATCAATAGAGCACAATAGAAACATGAACATAAAGGCTTGATAAAGCATGATAATCATAACATGGAAATGTGGCAACAACACTTAACATGGAATTAGCATGAGCCAAGGCTCATTGTACATGGAGCATGAGTAAATTCTCATTGCACATGAAGCACGAGTAAACCCTCGTTGCACTTTAATTATCATGATTCAACACTCATTTCACATGACGTATCATGACACTATACTTTACCCAATGCATTGGAGCACTATAAGGGTGCACCCTTCTTAAACATTTCATTTCATGCATAAGTGTGCCACATGGATCATAAAACATGGATTCATTAAACATAATAATTTATTCCATGATAAAGGAATGTTTAATTCATACATGAAACTTTATAATCAATAAGTAAATGTGCATAAAGGTGAATACCCTTGATGGAGAAATGGGCATGGAATTCACTACACAAAGGCATTGGCTTAGAAAATCGGTGCGATTTCAACAGCGTAACAGCGTGACATAAGAATTCATAAAAATGGTTGATGAGAGAGAAATGGGTGTCTCATCATATTTACATGAAATTTATAGTAAGGGGGTCATATAGATACATTTCCAAACAATTTTAATGTAATTTAGATTCATGATACAAAAGTATTGCTTGAATGTAAATGAAGAGAGAGTTCCTTTCAGAATTTCGGCATAGTAACGGGTGTACATGGGAGGCATTTAATGAGAGAGAAAGGGGTATCCAATCATTAAAACAATAAGAGGGTAGTATGGGGGAGGTTTGAAACCATATCCCAGCATTTATAATTGAAATTAAAAGGGCATAACAATATTAAGAAAATTCGACAAAAAAAGTGAAAGGAAGAAAAACCCTTACTTGGAAGTGTGCTTCCAAGGCTTGAGAGAGGCTTGAGAGAGGCTTTTTGGGAGCTTGGGGAACCTTGGGATGATTCTAGAGATATTATTGAAGAGGTTGGACTAACTCCAAAGGATTTGAGTGAGGAGGAAGTGGGAGCTTGGGTGGGTTTATATAGGAAAGGTGAGTGAATTCTTTATTATTTAGGTTTGGGACCCCTTACATTAAACTAATCCAAACCACAAATCAGATCACAGTTTTGCCCATGGTTTTTGGAAAGGAGAATATGAAAACAATATTTTATAATGCCAAAGTCTAAACTTCTTAAAATAATGGGGTTGGTTATGTGGAGGTGAGTCACACTCCCATGGAAAATAATTTAAAAAGACAAGATGTTTAATAAGTCTTGAGGGGTCCATTAATGCTTTGAAAAGTAAGTCAAACAAGCCCAAAATCTCATTATTTTAATGGTAAAACATATATTGGCCGAACATAAAGCATATAGTTTTTTATTACATCACTATTGGGTCATTATGATGTCATAAAACACATTATATATTTAAATGGTATTTAATTTTTACCCAAACATTTGACTGTCTCAGAAAATTATGAAAAATTCACCATTGGGTAATCTCGACATCCTGATTTCAGAAATATCATTTATTTTATTTAAATAATTTTCTAAATATGTTAATTTTCACTTTTAAAATAAAAACCGACATTTATCGAAAATTCACGGGTTTTGACAGAAATGGCTTTCAAACCTTAATAAAAATTATAATTGCATTCATAAAATTATAAGACCATTTATATTTAATAAAATATAATTTAATAATAATAATATTTTATTAAAATATTATTTAATTCAACAATCCCTTAATTTAATAAAATATAATTCTTAATTAAATAATAACTAAAAACACTATTTGTACTTTAAAAACTGTTTACAATGTATCAATAATGACAATAAAGTATATTCATTATTATATAGAAAAAATAATATACATGAACATAGTACTAGCGATTTGTTACATAACCCCTTAAAACAGCCACGTAAGACCTAAGGGTAAGGTGTGCGATGGTGACAGACTCTTGGGGTGGCTCAGATAACATCGCTCGAGTGGTAACCTCTATTAACTTCCACTTTTCCCGTAGACGGTCCCGTTTGAGCCTAACATGATGAAGCTCAGCTTAGGATTGGTCAAGAGCGAAGCCCAAAGACACCACCTCTTTTCCGATCTATGACAAATGGGCTTCATATGGAGAAATTCTACTGGATGAGGTCATCGCTTCCTTTGTCTGAGTAAATTGGATTTGTTAAAGCCCTATATTTATACTAATCATGTGATCACTGTTCAACGGCTATAAAGAAACAGTCACAATTCTTAACATAAAACCAAAGAATTTGACATTTTATATAAACATTTTACATAAAGAGACATTTAATTAGATCAATTGGGGTTTCCATTAATGAAACTTTGGGTCGTTACATGCTTGATAAGATATAGTGACAAAGGGATTATATTACACAGTAAGTGTTCTTGTGTGGTTTTTGATGTTGCGATATTAAATTGTTTCTCTTGGGTTAGTTGACTCGTTACTAGATAGTAATATTATACTATAGTAAATCTAACCTAATACTAATAAGAAAGAATCCTAAAGGGTCGCACACTAAGTGTTTCTATTGATTTTAATTAAATTCTAATTGAATTTAATTAGTGGAATAAATATTTTTCTCAAGACTGGGGAATAATTTTGTTCAAGTTTTATTAATCACAAATATTATTCATAAGGTAATAGATAATTATTTATTTATTTATAAATAACTTATTTAATTATATGAATATTTAATAAATATTTATTCACCAGATAGTGAATAGAATATTTATTTTATTTATTGAATATATAATAAATATTTATTCATTTGAATACGAATATAATTTTTATTTATGAATAAATATTTAATTAAATATTTATTCAGGTATTCGATAAATTTTGAGGAGGAGGAGTGAACCAAGATTTTGTTCAGTGATAAACATTAATTTTCTAGATGATAAAATAATATTTATCATTGGTCTAGTACATTCCATAAAAATAATAATATTATTATTATTATATGGAATGGGTTTAGATAAGATTTATTATATTATTTAAGTGTATTTTTTTAATTAAATAATATTTTAACTTTAACTCTAACTATATAAATAGAAGGTTTCATCTATTATGTAGGGTTAATTGAGAATTGAGAATCGTTGTGCACAATTAATTTCTCTCTAAATTCATCCTTCGCACATCCTCTCAAGAATAAGAAGAACAAGAGAAAATATTTCAATCCTGAAGGAACTTAAAGCAATCAAGAAAAATAATGCAATATGATTAATCTATAGTTCTAGAACCTGACAATCCATCAGTGTTGTTTAGAGATCAAAGGACCACATGTGGATCACCACAGGAGGGGTTCTACTTTGGGTTGTCCCTACATAATGATGGTAATCCAAAAAGAGTTTTGGATGATCAATAACATTATAAAATAAATATCATAATACAAGGTATTTATTTTTCCAATATATTTAAATTGATTATAAATTTAACAAGGAAAATATCAACTCTTGGTTCCTTGATTTATTTTTCGTTATTCAATGGAAAATTTTCATTAGTCATGATGTTTACATCTTGCACAATATAAAAATGAACCATCAAATCTGAAAAAATCTATAATGGATTTACACCCAAAAGGTTCATCCATTGTGTTCAAAACCATAAATTATCATATAATTTACCATTTTATATGCAAAATAAATGAATGATAAAATATATTCATTAATAAACAGTACATAATATATAATTTTCTTAAGCCAACAACATATGACTGACTTTAAAGAATAAACACTAAAAATCTCCCACTTGTACTAAATTCAATTACCCATGTATCCAATGTTTTTTATACACTAAAAACATATGTATATGATATATATGACATAATATGTTTCACTCAACTTAATGAAGGTTCAATGCATGTATCTTTCACCTCACATCTTGGGTGCATGCACCTGCCACCTAGTTGGCTTAGTAAAAGCATCTGCCACCTCCTTCCCACATGGTTGCTTTAAGTTACTAATCCATTATAAATGGACTAATTTTAACTTTTGTATCCATTGAATGGGTTTAATGGATTCCTATAATAGGAAGTAACATACACACCCAATGCGTTTCATATAGCTGATGCATTTCATTAAATAGAGAGCGTTGAGGTTAGCTATATAAAGTGATGTGATCCCTAATTTTTAAATCTATGAATGATCATTAGTTTCATTAAAATATTTCTAAATTTATCTTCCTTACCATATATTTTTTCATCATATATAGAGAAGGTGATAGAACCTCTCTCAATGCATGATAATTCTCACAATATAATTTTGGATTCAACCGCTAGTGTAATCCCTCAAGGCAATAGGATTTTGTTCTACTGCTTTGATGATCTACATCAAGAATTATCCTTTGAAAAGAAAAAATAGAGGATATTTCTTAAAATATATAGTTACTCAATTTTATGTTATTTATATTCCATGTACATATTGATTCTATTGAGGATATATCACACAAATATTGGTTTGCTTCCACTGCCAAGATCATAGAATGAACCTCATAAAACCCATCAATGGTATTAGAGACATCTTCCTCATAAAATCAATGTGTTTATTTAATTGTTAAATAAAGGACACCTTTTATGAAATTATATCTAGAATCTGACCACTTGACATTATGTTGAGTTCCAACATGATGTTAAGTTCACTACTTGAGGTTACATTATATGACAACGTAACCTAAAAAATTTAATTTTGAGAATATGTCGAGCGTCAAAGAAATCTCAAGAATATTTTTTAGTATATGTTCATGTGATGAAGTATCATGTGTTGTAGTTTAAAATTATATTAAGTAGTTAATATGATATCAAGGGTGGAATACAACATACATGATGGGATAACATATCATGTATCCACACCATGAAAAATCGAGTACCATATTCGTGGTACTTAACACTAAATTGAGTGTTAACATAGTGTGTGGTATCTCCCTGATACTACATTGAGTGTCAAATTAGTGTGAGTTTGGTACCTTAAATTATTTTGTGAGACAACCTAATTTTAGGAGTGATACTCCTATGTGACACTATGTTGTATAGAAACATAGTGTGAGGCATCAAATCGACATTATATTGAGGGTCAACATATTTTAATTTGGATATATAGAATAAAAAATAATTAAATTTTTTATATTGAGTTATTTTTTATTATAGTTTATAAATTTTTTGTAAATGATAAGTGGTAGACTTTGTAAAATTGAATTTTTCACGTCTAAAATAAATAGGAAAAAGTTCATATTTGTATCTTATGTTTTGGAAATTAAATAAATGATTATTGATTTATTAAATTTATTTTATATTATTTTTATATTTGTGATAAATTTCCTCTGGAAGATAGAAATCAGTATTTCATGCTAGGTATGAATCCAAAAAAATTATTTTTCATCTACCTTGACCTATGTTTATAATTAAAGTTATTATCTTGGATTTAGTTTTTGAGAAAAGTTTATACATGTTATTTTTTATTATGAATTGGATTATCTCTTGAGTAAATTATACCCTGGTAAAAGGAAATTTGGGTCAGACTTCCCACTATCCTGGAGACTTATGCCTTGTTCTATAAAGGTGGGGGTTGGCTATCTATAGCTTTGATCTTACTTTTATGGAGTTTATCAATCTCATATAGTAATAAAATTATATATGAAGATTTCATGTACCTTATTCATAAGATTTATATGGATCTATATAAAAATGTTTGTCTTCCATATTTGGGTGAGTGACAAAAATGTTGGTTGTGTAAATAGTTACACATTAATGTGGAGTTAACACGTTAATTTGGTGAGTGAAATATGGATTCCAAAACTAAACCATTAGAAGCATGAATACACAAGGGAATAATACATAAGAAGATAAATATTTCATTTGATGAAAATAGTTATAAATTTAATATACATATGATATATAATAAATAGGTGAGAATTTAAAAAAAACCCTTTAAATACAATGTGTGAGATTCCTTCTAAAATTAAACTTTTCAAGACATTGATCATACAATTTGGTAGGTCATGCCAAATTCAGGTGCCCCTATATTATATTGTGTAAGGAAATCATGTAATAAGTAACTATAAATTATATTTTTGGGTAATTCTTTCCAAATTTTGGTACCCCTTGATTATCTTGGGTTATCTTTTTCTTGGCGTTAGTTTGGGGTTACACTAGTCAGGAGACCCTAATTGGATTAGGTTATATAAGGAATAGAGTTGAACATTTTCCATATATTGGATATGGAAATATTATTTTCCGCTTAACTATATAAGAGTCACAAATATTTTTATTTGGATGATTTCATACCTAAATAACTAAGTGGTGAAATAAACGCCAAAGCAGACTCATTGCTTAATGAAATATGGATATTGGCTCACTAAATTGATATGATGAGTAAATAAATATGGACCATGATTGAATTACATTAGGGAAATTCATATTCATTATTAGTTAGGTTACATATGATGTGATTTTAAACTTATATGAGGGACATGTAATATGTTCTTATGTTAGATGAATGACATGTGATGTACTCATTGAATTGGTCAGTCTATTTCGAAGAATCAAGAAAATTATGAGATGGCCTATACTAGATTGGAATGTTCCATGTCTATTGGTCACTTAATGTCATATATTAAAGGATTATATAGGTTTTCTTGTTATATACATGATATTTCATTTTATATACATGTTTTTATAGAGATATGGGTATGTTTGATAGAGACCACACCAGACCCCTTGGTAGTTTGAGTAGCACCAATGATTTTCTAGAGGCCACTCTTTAATTAAATATATAAAAAAGGATTTTTTATTTTTTTAATGATACTAAGGCACATAGGGTTATTAATTTTGTCCTTTAGATAAGAATTAAGTTTTAAATAAAGTGTTTGTTCGAAAATGATAAGGGTTTTAAGAAACTATATCCAAATAGAGTTTTGAATAGATTCACAAAGAGTTATAGAGTTTTTCATGATTTACTTATAAATTTTAGTACATGTGCAAGAATATTTTTTATGAATTAAAAACATATGCATATGATTAATATGGATGAATATGTTGCACCAAACTTAATGCAGGATGAGTGCATGCATATTCCACCTCGCAGGTTGAGTGCATTCATCTTCCACCTCTTTCCCATATAGTTTATTTTAGTTAATGATCCATTATGAATGGATTAATTATATATTTCATGTACATTTATGGGTTTAATGGATTCCACTAATGTGAAGTAATGTATGCACTTGATATGTTTTATATGGATGAAGTGTTTCATTAAACAGAGAACATAAATGTTGGTTGCACAAATTCATGTGATCCCTCATATTGTGAGTTGTGAATGATCATTAGTTTTATTTAGATATTTTTTAATCTCTCTTCCTTCTCATAGAATCTCTCATCACATACAAAAAAGTCACTATAACCCCTCTCTATGTACATGAATCATCATGATGCGATCTTGGATTCAATGGTTAGTGTAATCCCTTGGAGGTAGGAAATTTTTTTTGGTTACTTTGGTTATCTACATCAAGAATCCTACTTCAATGAGAAAATATAGAGGCAATGTATTGTGATATATAGGATTTAAATTTTATTTTATTCATATTTCATGTATATGGTGATTCTGTCAAGGATAAATAGCATAAATATGGGTTTTCTTCCCCTTCCAAGTGTATAAAATAAACCCCATAAAACCCACCATCCAATACCCAAGGAGTTTATGTGGATTTTATTCATTTATTATACAAGGGGGTTTTTTAGGTGATCTATAATATTATAATCCATAGAAAATTGACATATATTATTATTACCTCTATTAATAATCTCTTGAATTATATGAAATTGATGAAGAATGTGTTTGGATATCTAGTGAGATCTAGGCTCATTATTTTGTGCAACCACTCTGCTATTATCACAATAGAGTTCAATTTGATGTAAAATGATTTGGACCACCCCTATATTGGTAAAAATTATATTTATACAAATATATTGTTTATATCTATCAGATGTTATGATATATTGAACTTTTTTTATAGAATAAACAACATTTAGTTTCATGAAACATTTACAGCATATCACTCCACAATTATGGAAGAATAAAAATTTCAACTAAGATTTCAAGTCATCTTTGTTAGTTTTGAAACTAGCATCGGTTTAACCCTTTACAATGAGATCTTACTTGCAAAAAAATACTAAAAATAAATCCTTAGTTATTCTCAAGTACTTAAGGATATTCTTCACAACTACTATTTACATTGAGGGGGAACACTTACATAACCCATAGGCCCAGTGGAACAAGGCTCTTACATGACCCAAAGGCCCAATGGCACAAGGCCCATTACATAACCTTTGAAGGCCCAAGACCCGACTACACTTTGGAACTACCCCTCCCTAACATCTTATTCATTGAAGGTATATACGATATGCTTGGATTAGTGTATGAAATTACATATATAATTAATCCAATATTTTAATAATATGGAATCTTACTCATGTGTTCTTTTTCCTTAACTAATGAAGGACATTGTGTCTTTGAAATACTCTTTCCAGGCAATATTGGTAAAAACACATTTTAGAATTTTTCATGTTAAACCATTTTAACACTTTACCAATGTGTATATTTTTACCAAGGGAAAGTATTAATTAAATTTTTCTCTATAGATATTCATTCCTTGTATATACATTGATTCACAAAGATCCTTTATTGAGAATAAATATCCTAACCAATTTTTTGCATATTCTAACATTGGGATTTCATTTCCAATGATAATTATTTCATCAACATAAAACACTAGGAATAAAACTAATATCCCACTAATCCATTTATATACACAAGGTTCATCCTCATTTTTGATAACTTTAAACTCTTTAATAGCTTCATCCAAATGAATATTCTAACACCGAGAGGTTTTTTCAAACCATAAATGGATCATTACATCTTAAAAATATGAGCATCATATCTTATATCTTTAAAACCCCTAGGTTATATTATATATGTTTCCTAGAATAAATTAATATAAATAAATTAAGTTTTAAAATAAATTTGATATATCTCATAATCATAATATGTTGTTATGGGTAAAATAATTCAAATGGATTTGATCATAGCCACAGGAGAAAAGGTTTCTTCATAGTTAGTGCCTTAAATTTGATAAAAAAAATTAGCTACCAGGTGATATTTGTAGATAGATGCTTAATTATGCACTAAAATAGGATAAAATTCATGTTTATAAAATATAGTTTTCATGTTATTAATTATTCATAAAAAACACTTTTAGTGCATTTTATAATTTGAACATTAATTCAAATTATGATTGTAAATCCTTCTTAAAAGTCACTATTATATGGTGCATTTTTTAATGCCTTATAAAACACCCAATGGTATTAATTTTGTTTTAATATTTCATTTTCATATTTCCAATGTTATGAGAAATTTTCTATAATTATAGATCTATAGTATATTCATTAGGGATTCTGACCAAAGTGGGACTTGAACCTAGGAAATTCTGGGTGAAGTAAACTAGACAAAAGCCCAATAAAATAATTTTATAGGCCACGATAAAAGACCAATGATGATAAAATTTTAATTTTATATATATTAACTCATGGGGAACATTTAATTAAATATTTTTAAGAGATAATTTGGATGTTTAAAGGGAGTTCCAAGTGGCCCAAGTTGAAGATGAAATTTTGGGCCAGATTCTGTGGCCCGAAACAACAGTCCAACATTTTAGTCATATCTCCAAAAAAATCCAGTTATAATGAAATTTTACAAAATATTAGGGTAGATATTGGTATTAAATTTTTGATTATATGGAATACTCTAATTCGGACATATAGAAGCTCATTTTTCTACCTTTGTTAGGTGGATACAAGCTATCTTGGATTTTTGTCAAGGGTGGAAAATTCTACTCTCTTTTAACTTTCCACCCACCCTTGCATACCCTAATTAATCGGAAAGAATTGGAATATTGGGGGATATACCCAATAATTTAAAAATGACTATATAAGTAAAATAATTGAGTATTTGAGGATAGTTGTGTGTTTTTTTATTTTAATTTTATGCTTCCCACTTGAGATTGTAATTACATTTATTCAATAGTAAGTTGCTCAAATCAACTTAGCTTCTTAATAAAACTTATTAATATTATAATTTTATATTATATTTTTTGAAAAAATGACACCATTTAATTAAGTTGTGAATTTATTCACACGGTGAATATATAAATACTTTACGTAATAGTTGAGTGTTCATTATTTTATTGTTTTTCACTTCTTCAATTACTCCCTTGCGAGTCTACTTTCATCTTCCATTGAAAGATTCAGATAAATGTATGGATAAATATATTATGGTTTGATCCATGTAAGTTTAAAGGGGATGTATTTGATGTTATTTTTATCATTCTAGTAATTCTTAAACAATTATTTTAATTGATATTTTTATTCAATGATTTACGTCCACCTTCGATCTCACTAATTTTTAGGTTAAACATTCTGAGTGCTAGAATGATCCTCAACCTTGGAGTGCTCATGAAAAATGATTCTATAAGTGTATAGGTGATTAAAATTGGGATAGTGAAAGAAATAAATCAGTGATTTAGTTGGAAAATTCTCAGTTTTTTGAAAGAAACACTCTTGAATTGAAGACATTGAAACTAATTTAAGAAATTCATCCAATCAACCCCTAACAACAACTTAGGATCAACCCATTATCATAAATTGAATTCACATATGTATCTTAGTACTCATTTAAACCCATATAAATCATCCCAAATTTTTCCACTTTATATCCAAATCTCCCTCTTATAATGTAAGTGTCTTTATGTTTCTTCTTAGGTCACATAGGATTCGACAATCTAATCTACACTACAAGAAACCACTTAAACCCTAAAAACTTGGGTAAATTTAGGAAATACCATATTTTGGTTTCATTTTTGGGGACCCAAGTAAGACATAATGACACTCATTTTTTTATCCCTCGTTTCTCTTTTTTCACCTTACTTTCTCTTATCATTTCCCCTTTCTTTTTTCTCACTTTTCTTGGCATGTGTCTACCTATAATCATGACCAATCAAATCGAATTTTTAAGGTGGATAGTCCAAGGATTAGGGAGTCAAGAACACATAGTTGTATCTTCCCATTAGATCCTAATATTAATAATACTATGGATTTAAAAAATTAACCCATTAAAATGGAGGTTCTTCAAATAAACCAAATCATAAACCCGGATGGGAACCAAAATGGAAATCTAAATGAGGCATCCCCAAACGTGGTGAATATATTCGATCAAACCATTAATTACTTCCTAACAACTACCTATAATAATGAACCCTATTGCATTATACATGATTCTATAGGAAAATCCCACTATTTCTTCAAACTTCATGTCCTTAACCACCATCCAACCTTTCACAGTATGGATTCAAAAATTTCATGCCTTAATGTCAAATAATTCAATGACATTATTGAAACCACGTGCCCCCAACATCCACTTGAGTCAAATAAGATGCGTATAATTTATTTATCACTAAAGTATTGAGAAAATAATTGGTTAAACAATATTATACCTGCATCAATCCACTCCTATGACTAATTCAAAAGATATTTCTATAAAAAATACTTCCCCCATCACAAAACAATTTCACATAAAAAGAGTATCCAATTTTTTTAGAAAAAAATAAGTGGATTCATTTTATGAAACATGATAAAGGCTCAAATACATACATAAAATTGTACCTAACCATGTATTTTTAATTCCAGAATAAGTTCAAATCTTCTATGAAGGGTTGGGTTTGGGAAACAAACAATTCATTAACATAATGTGTAATGGGACCTTCAAAAACAAATCTAAAAATAATGATCATGAGAATCTATAAGGTCTATCCAAAAAAACAAAACATGGGGAACATCACATTACTATAAGAAGCCACACAAATATGGCGCAATTAACACTCTTAGGTAAGAAAAAAGTATCAAGGAAAAACTTAATTCACTCACTAGGAAAGTTGAGCATATCTATCTTAGGAAGGTCTATGAAATCTAAATTGTTGATCATGTTTTCACAATTTGTAAAAAACATGACCACAATAACAAAAAATTCCAAACCATACATTACATAAAGGATGTTATTTTAGGTGAACCACTAGTGGATTTAAATGTTCTAAAATTCCATAATCCATAGTACCAAAACACTTCCAATCCAAGGTATTATGACCATCATGTATTTCATTAGAAAGATAACCAATAACCCATTCAACAACCCAATCAGCCACAAGGACCAAACCCCTAACATCCAAAGAATTTTCAAAGCCATAATTAGTTCTAAAAAAATTAGTCCAATACCAAAATAATCCTTTACAATACCAACAACCCATTCAATAGCCAATCCAAAAACAAAATTTTCCTCCAAGGATAAACCAATCAATACAATCCCCTGCCCAATATGTCTCTCTCCCAATACTTGAAAAAAAAATTAAACAAATGGAAATAATTAATTCTAAAGTTTCATAACTCAAACATGAACTACAGCCCATTAAAACTGGAAAACCACCCTTGTCGACTCAGTCTTCCCTAACCTTGATGAGAGAATCAAGTTGCACACAATCATCACTTGAATAAATAAAAATAAATCAACGTCTTAATAAGTTAAAAATCCATTGAAAATCTAAAAAAAACCACTCCAAAACCATTAAAATATTCAATATTAAATAAAATAGTTGAAGAAACGCCCTCAGAATCTGAAAAAATCAATGAGAACATAAAGGAACCAGAACCACACCAAAAAATCAAGCAACCTTCTCTATTCCCTCAATGCATGACAGGAAAATATAAACCTAAATTGGATGAAAAAATGGGATAAATCTCTTACAACATACAACATCTTGATGAAATCAAAAATATACCTAAATAATTTAAGTAATTGAAGGATATATGTACATTAAAAATGAATTTATTACACAAAAACCAAGTCCTTTTGGCTCCTAATGTGAGAACCACCATCCAAAGGAACCATTATTCCTAAGTTGAAAGATCCTATTTTTCATTAAATAAATGTTAAACTACAAGAAAACAAATTTTTCAAATTCCTTTTTGATCTATGATCTAGTGTGAACCTCATTCCATATTCCATATATTTCTAGTTAGGGCTCGAGGAACTCCAACCCACATCTATCACTCTTAAACTTTTTGATCGTAGTGTTCAAGTTCCTAAGGGGGTCTTAAAGGATGTTTTGGTGAAATTTGAAATTTCTATTCACCCTTATAACTTCATTGTCCTTGAAAATTAGCCAATATTAGATCCTATGGAGCAAACCCCCATCATCCTTGGTCATCCCTTCTTAGAAACAATCAAATAAGTCATCTATGTTAGGAATGGCGACATGAAAATAACCTTCAGAAACATGAGCCTTGATCTGAATATTTATAATGTAAACTCTCAAATTGGGGGTTATGAAGAGATCCATGAGGTCAATTGGATATCTAGTGTTGATATTGAACTAGAGGAAAAACAATGAATTGTTTAAGGATGTTTAAGTCAAAATGATATTGATTTCCTTTGTTCACATGAGGTAAATTTATCTCCCTGGATTGAATCTCTTTCAGATGACTCCTTTGATGATTTTTTAGGATCATTGATCTATGACACCATTAGAGAAATCAAAAACATTGAGTCCATAAACATTATTTATAGTGATTTGGCTAATGTGTTGGAAAAAATTGTTTTTTAAAAGGAACCAATTCTATCAAGAAATTTGGAAAAATAAATTGAGTTCAATGAAAAGTCCCATCCTTATTTTGAAAGTGTTAGCCAACCTAATACTCGATTTAATCTCCTACCTTTATTACTCAAGTTTTCATTCTTAGGGGAAAATAAAACCTTCCCTATTTTCATTTCCACTTCTATTGAATCCAGTCAAGAGAGGATACTTCTGGATGTCCTAGGAAATCATAAGAAAGAAATAAGATGGAGCCTATTTGATATTCCTAGGATTATCACACTCATTAGAACTTATAGGATTGTTCTAGAATCTGACTTCAAATCATGTCATCAACCTTAGTGGAGAATAAATCACAATATTATGGATTTGGTAAGGAGATAAATTCTAAAGTTGTTGAAATATGGTATCATATACCCCATTGCTGAGAGTGAGTAGGTGAGCCTAATTCAAGTTTCTCCAAATAAGGCTAGATTCACTTTGATTACCAATTAGTATGGTGGTATTCTCCCAACAAGGGTTAGTAGTGAATGGAGAGTGTGAATTGAATATAGGAAGCTAAAATCAGGTTTCATGAAAGGTTATTTCCCTTTTCCCTTCATTGATCATGTCCTTAAGTGAGTAGAGGGTCATAAATTATACTACTTCCTAGATGGATAATCAGGTTATAATAAAATTAATTTCTCCTTATAAGATCAAGGAAAAAACCTTAACTTGTCCATTAACCATTTTTCCTTCAAGTCTATGCCCTTTGGGTTATGTAATTCCCCTGGTACCTTCCAGTGGTGTATGATGGGAATCTTCTATAAAATATTGTTGGATTGTTTAGAGGTACTTATGGATGAATTCTCCATATTTGTAGAGACATTTTAGGTATGAATTATAAATTTTGAAAGGGTTTTTTCTAGATGTGAGGATTAGAAACTCATCTTAAACTGGGAAAAATATATTTCATAGTGAAGGAAATACTTTTTTTGTGCCATATGTTCTCTAGTATAGGGATTTAAGTTTATAAGGCCAAGGATGATATCATTCATCACCTTACCTCACCAAAAAATGTCAATTAAGTGAGTTCATTCTTAGGAAATGTTGGTTTCTATAGAAGGTTCATTAGAAATTTTAGCTCTATTTACCAACCAATTTGTGATTTTCTAGTGAAAGATGATCCATTTTTATGAATATAAAGTTGTGAGTAATAATTCTAAACACTCAAGTCATCTATAATATCTCCACATATCATGAAATCTTCCAATTAGAAACTTCCATTTCAACTCATGTGTTATGTGAGTAACTTCATTGTAGGATATGTATTAGGAAAACATTGTGATAAAAGTCTATGTGTCATTGAATATAAAAGTAAATCATTAAATGATGCACAAATAAACTCCACCACCACTGAGAAAGAGTTTCTTGTTTTTTTTATTTACCTTATAAAAATTCAGGTCCTGTCTCTTGGGATCCCCTATAATTGTCTTCACAAATCATTCAACTCTAAAATACCTTTTCCAAAAACAAGATGCTAAGGCTATATTGATTAGGTTAGTCCTTATTTTTCAATAGTTTGATATAACCATTAAAGATAAAAAAGTGTTTTGAAAAATTTTTAGTTAATCACTTCTCTAGGATGGAATTAAAAGACAAATCACATCACCTCGCTGTGTTTTATTCATTTACTAATGAGAACTTCTATTTTGTGAGTGATTTCCCATGGTATGTTGACATATCAAACCACTTGGTTATGAGTATCATTCCAAAATTCTTCAGGACCCAAGCTAAGAGAAAATTCCCTTCTAATTTCAAACACTATGTGTTTGATGATCTATACTTATTAAAGTTCCATCCTGATCAAGTCATTATGAGATGTGTTCCTAAGTTTTAGCAAGAGACCATTCTTAAATTCTATCAAGGAGAGGCATGTGAGGGCCACTTTTCCACAAAGAAACCCACTACAAAGGTCCTCCAAATTGGTTTCTTATGACCTACCCTTAGTAAGGATTCCTACACATTCTTCCAAATTTTTCCTCAGTGTCCACAATAAGGATACATAACCAAAATTAATAAAATACCCCTTACTCCCATTCAGGTTGTCAAAATATTTGATTGTGGGGAAATTAATTTCATGGGACCCTTCCCAAACTCTATGGGATATAACTTCATCCTATTAGCAATTGATTATGTCTCAAAATGGGTAAAGTCCAATCCCACCCAGTCTAATGACCATCATCTTTTGATCTGATTATTGAAAGAACAAATATTTTTTGGATTTGAAATTCCTTGGACTATTATCAGTGATTGTGGAACCCATTTCTGCAACCATCCCTTCTTGGAACTCATGTATATGTATAGGATTTATCATAAAGTTTACACTACCTACCATCCTCAAAATAATGGTCAATATGAGTTGTAATAGGTAAATTAACTAAATTATTGAAAAATAAATAAATCCCCCTAGGAAATATTGGTCTGATAAACTCTTGCATTCCATTTTGGAATCTCGTACTATGTTTAAAACCATCCTAGTAATGTCACCGTATATTTTTATTTATAGGAAAGATTTCCATTTACCTTTTGGAATTTAATATAAGGACTTTTTGGCAATCAAAAAAAGAACTTTGACATTTATTTGCACAAAACAAAGAGAAAATTAGATCTTAATGAACAATAGTAACATAGGATAAAGGCTTATGAAAATTCAAGGATCAATAAAGTTAGAGTTCAAACCTACCAATATAGTAATCTTAAAGTCAAAACCTTTGAACCAATAAAATACGTGCTCTTATATAGTTCTAAACTTCACCTACACACAGGAAAATTAAGATATAGATAGTTAGGTCCTTACATAGTGCATCATGTGTACCCCCATGGGTCAGTAGATATTAAGGATCCCCCTAGTGGTCATGTCTTCAAATTCAGTTTTCATGGGTTAAAACTATTCATTGAATCATTAAATAAAAAAAAATGGAGGAGGAGCTAACTGAGCCAACCTATGAACAAAACAAAAGATGATAGATTTAGGGTCCATATTGATCTAATGAAATTAAATAAAGTGATTTCTAGGAGGTATCCTTAATTTTACCTATACATTGACTCTACGTTTCGAGTTCCAAATAAACAAGTGAATTTTTTTCCTTTACTTTTTTATTTGTTTTTTTTAGTTAAGGGAACCTTAAGGGGATTCCATTACATTGTAATTATGTTTGTGTGTAAGATTTATGGGTTGTTGATATTGATGAATTTTTAGGAAAATAGTATTTCTTCCAAGGGTACAAACACAAACTTTCATCATTGATGAGGCCTTTGTGAGTAACATAGAGATCAAGGGATTAAATGGGGGGAGCATGAACTTTAACCTAAACCACCTGGTGACTTCATTTCATGATTCTAATTTTCAAATTTTATTTTGGAACTACTCTCCTATGAATCTACCCCCTTCTAATTTTTTTAACACTATGGATAGTGTTATTCAAATTTGGGTGGGGGAGAAATAAAAAAAATGTTTGTGCATAAAAAACAACAAAATTTTTAAAAAAATTGAAATGAAAAGAAATGTGTGTTAATGGAAGGAAAATTTATTTAACCTTGAAAATGATAATACACATTAAAAACTTTGAAAATGAATATCAAATAATTTTTTATGCATTGATTTTGATTTTAATCCATTTTTATGTTCATGAGCATAGATTTTGGAAAGTGTTGTTGTCTAATGGGATTTTTCAACATTTAAATTTCCATACATTTAATAAAAAAAGTCACAACATGTGTACTTTGGATTGTGGGGTATTAGTTTGTGTTATTGGAGTTCCATAAGAAAAATAATATGTTTGGTTATAGTTTTGATTTTAACATTAGTATTCAAAAAAATGTAAATAAAAAAACAATAATAAATTTGCGCATAGAGAAATGTATTGACCTAATGTGTGGCTTTCAGTACTTGGGGATTATGACTCAATAGTTTTTTAGCCTATATTTAGGAATTTTATCTATATTTGTGGGTTTTTTTATTGAGTTAACTCAAGATGATGCTTGAGTATGTGGGCTTCACTTGGTTCCCTAAGGTCTTTGAGTCTAAGAGTCATAAACAAAGTCTCACTATAGGGGTTGACTTGATTAAGTGAAATTTCAATTACCAGGAAAAAATTGAAAAAAAAAATATATATATGTGTGTGAATTCTCATCTTAAGGTTAAAATGTGATTAAACCTAGAACTACCATCTTTTCTCCTTTGAATAAAAATTAATTCTTGTGTCTATTGTGATGCACAACACATCATCATGATTAATTGAAATTTGATGAAATGTGATGATGAATTTGAAAAAAGGAATGGGATTAGTCTTGTTATATTCTTATGAATATATCTTTTTTTAAATATTTTTACGGTTTTATTAATTTTTTGGTATGAGGCCTTTTATTGAGCATTGTATATTAAAATGTTTTTGGAAAAGTGAATTAAATTTAATATTTTTGAGATATTCTTTTCTTGGGACTCGAAAAACTCAAGTTGGGGTTGTCATTAGCCACTGAAAGAGGATAATATTCATTATTATAATATAAAATTTTCATGTGATTCATTATTCATAATCACCAATTTTAGTTCATTTCACAATTTGAACATTAATTCACATTAAGATTGTAATTCCTTCTTAAAATGCAGTATTACATGGTACATTTTTTAAAACCTCCTAAAACACAAAATGTTATTGATTTTATTTTCATATTTCATTTTAATGTCTCTCATGGTATTAGGAACATTATATACTTATGGAACTATTGGATATTCATTAAGGATTATGGCCAAAGGGGTCCTTGAAACTAGGAAATTTTGGGTGAAGTAAACTGGATAGTATCCCAATAAGATAATTGTAGAGGCCATGATACAAGACCAATGATGCTAAATTTTTAACTAGAGATACATGAAATCATGGGGAACATTTAATTAAATATTTTCCATAAAAAATATGATTTTTAAGGGATTTATAGGTGTTCTAAGTTGAAGATGAAATTATAGGCCAGATTTTATGGCCCAGAATGATAGGTCCACCATTTTGGTCATATATTCGAAACCACAAATATAATTGAAATGAAATTTTAGATATTTTTAGGTTAGATCATTGGATTCAATTTCTTATTATATGTCCCACTCCAATTCATCCATCTATATTCTTATTTATATTCCTATGTTGGGTTGATACAAGTAGGCTCATATTTTTATCAAGGGTGGAAACATCTACTCTCCCTTAACTTTCCACCCACCCTTACCTACCCTAATTAATTGGGAAGACTTGTACTATTGGTTATATACCCAAGTATTACAAAATTAACATTTAAGGTAGTGGTTTTAGAGTATTTTAATAGAGTTTTGTATGTTTTTATTTTAATTTTATGCTTCCAACTTGATGTTGTAATCACATTTCTTCAATTATAAGAACTTAAGATGGCCTCTTGATAAGATGTTGGATCATATTCTATGACTGATACATCACCTTTATTTGAAATGATAAATTTTTATCTCTTGGTATATTAATGAAATATATTATACCTTTATAGTTCTTAGGTATACTGAGTCAATTCATTTTTCATAACTCTTTGTGTTTCCAACTCTTTCATATCAAAAATAATATCCTATTTTTGGTATTAAACTTTATTATGATCATATTTTCTCCAAATAATTATTTTTTAAATAAAATTCCATTTCTATAAATACCACATAACATGTATTAAACACTTTATACACTAAAAATCATAAAAAAATAACCCATTGTCTCATTGAGATAACCAAAAAATAGATATTATCTAAATTAGATTCAAGTTTAATTGAGGTAATATATCAAACATATATCTTATCCATCTCCTAAATATGATCTTCACTATTCCTTTAGGTCACAATATAATTGGGTTACCTATTCAAGTGTCGCCAAATATTCACAATTGGAAAACCATTACCCTTTTCATCTAACACAAGATAGATCATTGATGATTAGCTAAGAACGACCCATTTATTTAATTGATCAAGGTCTTGGAGAATGTTATTTTTATTAGAATTCATCAAAAACTTAGATATTTTATAAAGGATTTTATATTTAGTTCCATCATTAACAATAAATGTATCACATACATGACCTGCAAGATTATATTCATATTAATTCAATAGTTTGTATCTTATACATACTTGATGTATCTCATGTATATTAAATACTTATATAAATAATTAATTTAATTTTGTATCTCATATGATTACCAAGCCCTTAATTTCATTACATAAAATAATTCTATGTCTCTATATTTATTTCAATATTACATAAAATCTATTATTCATAAGAGGTATAGTGTATTAAAATAGAGATCATGTAATATTTAACGCATGGGATGAGTGAAAACCCATTGCTTAGAATTACTCTTAATCGAAGCAATCACAACATCAAAATTTCCATCAAAATTTCATTATAGTGTTAAATGAATTTTACATATTCTGGATATATCATGAAACCTATACAAAAATATAACTTTATATTATATACTTTTATTTAGTTGAGAATGGTTATGATACCACTGTAGGGTTTTAACAATGATACCATCACTCAAAACACAGAAAAAGTATTAATAAAATCCACCCAATATCATAAAAAGTAAATAAAAAACACAATAATATAATAATAAAATAAAAATAATATTTATAAAGTTTTAAAAAATTCATATCAATATTTAATTTCCAAATCCAATCCTCTTTCATTATCCATCAATAATGTTAATAACTAATGCCTTTCTGAGAATATTTTTATATACAAGTTATTTTAGTCACTCCAAAGGAAAGGGGAGGGAGAAGGGATGAAAAAACACTAAAGATCATCTTAGAGTAGGAAAACTAGATAACTTTAAGCTCCATATTTTCTTTTTCATAATAGAATGAATACTACACATCTCCTTATTACAATTTATATTAATATGGGAATTCAATAGCCTTTTAGGAGTCTAAACTCTTATCAAACGTAATAAGGTGTAATAAAGAGTCTCTAAAGGTAATTGGGATCATTAAATAGACTCCAAAATTATATGAGATTATAAACTATCTTGGGAGTTGTATTAAAGCTCTTCCAAATGGGTTAAAGCTATCAAACGAGGTGCTTAAATGGAAACTTCAAGTGGGCCTATGAAATTATCTCATACAATGGGACTTAGAATCCCATTTCATTAATCCCCGTCCCAAATACCATTTGATATTTATTATTTTCTCATGTTTATGTATTAATAATATATATAACTCATTATTTAAATTATTATGCAACCTTAATTATTTAATTAAATAAATATTATTTAATTAAATTTTTTAAATGCATAAAACAAGGATCCTATTTGTTTTGTTGTAAATATAAAAAATTTAATTCATGTATTAATCACATTGGTCTAAAATTTTCAATTAGTATTATCTTATGTGTTACCTCAGGGACTATCTATAAATTTAGTAATTATTATGAATTGCATTCATAATCATAAACTAAGAGTAGCACCTAGAAACATATCATAATTATCTAAATTAAAAAAGAGGTTTATGTGATCTGATCCACCACATGTCCCTTGGAAAAGTTACTCTACCCTTGACATCAAGATTAAGAACCATACATAAAAAATGTAAACCTTATACATCTCATATATTTTCCTAAATTCTCCATTTGACTAAAACTTATATAATTTCATTATATGTAATTATCATGGCCTGACCATGTGCTTACTAATTCAAACCTAAATTTAGGGTCATGAAGCCATAACCCATAATAGGGGTAGACATGTTTTATATTGGGTAATAAAACCCCTCCACTTTAGAAGTATCATATCCAATCACTTTATGTTATTTTAGATTCTCAAATTAATTTAGACAGATACCAAGGTAGGGAACCTATTTAACAACCTCGTGTTGAAGGATCCATAGACAATGTTCACTTAAGTAGCACCAATGAAATATATATGATAATCCATACTGTGTAATTTAAGTTTTTCAATCTATATAAAAGTTCACTAAAATATATCCCATGAGTGATTAGTTGTATCTCCATACAAGTGGTCCTACTCATATGGATTTAAATATATCATCACAACCTAATATGATGATTAAAAAATAGGTATGACCTAGTAATACATATGTTTTAGGGGGTTATTCTCATATCAACTCTCATGTTCCATGAAAAAAACATAGATTAATGAAAAAATATAGTCATCAATATACATTAAATAATATAAAATGTCCCTAAACCAATAACACTTAAATGAATTTAAGTATCAAACACTATCATTTAAGACTTGAAAATCCATTACCATGTAAACATCATCAATGAATGTGAAATTCTATATATGTTAATAAATTTTTTTACTAATTGTTTCTATTTATGTTCCCTTTTTGTATTTAGGATTTATTAAATTCCCTTATTATAGAGAAGAAGAAGATTCTATTTGTGGTGTTTCTGTGTTGGGGGGGATTCATCACTAAATTATTCCACCTGTAGAGTTTCTTTATAGAGAAATTTTCCTCACTCACCTGTGTTTCATCTCTTGTGGAGTATTTTTGTAAAGGGGAGTAATTTTTTCTAATACATAATGTCACCAATATAGTTTCCTTAGAAGACTATATGTGGAGTTTTCCTATAAAGGAACATCGCTTGTGAAATTTATCAATTGAAAATGTCTCCTCCCATGTATGTGTTCAACCATTTTAATTTGAAGGAGAATTATAGATTATGGATCTTATATCAATAAGAGACCATGTATGTTATATCAATGTGGGAACTCTCCATAATAATTCATTTGCATGATAGAAATCAACAGGATAAGGGGGAGATAAACTTATGACCACCTTTCCATATATAGTTTTCCTCTACTACTTGGGTGGAGGTTTTTGACTCTCTTATTATTATTTTTTCCTTTTTTATTTTCACTTTCACAAAGTATATTAAATATTTCCTTATTACCCCATTTTATAAGACCCTAAGAAATATCTTTCCATTTCCCCCCTCATCAATGTTTATGTAAAAACACAAATCATTATGGGTTGTAGATTCCTAATGGAATTTGAATTTCTTGATTAGTGAGGGGTTCATTTTGAAAATTGGAAAGTTAATTGAGATTTTTAGTGTTTATACTATTAGGATTATAAATTATTAACCCACTGGTGAAACAATAATTATGAGATAAAATAAAGTGAAAATTTGGAAATAAATGACATGATGTGTAATGTGGAAAAACCCCCTAAAATGAAAAGGGTATAAAACCATGGGAAAATCAAAGGATCTCACTATGGGTAAAATTTAGTACACACTCCCTCGCTATTATAAGTAAAAAAACCCTCATAAATATATCTATTGAATAAGTATGGAAACTACCTCACAAAATAGTACACAAGGAATAAAATAAGTCCAGATTTGATGCTAAGGAGCTGATTGCTGGAGGTTATGAAAACACTAGGGGGAGATTCCATTTTATAGGTTTCCTCCTCCACCTAATAATCCTCTCTTCTAGATGATTTGGTGGGGTAGGACACCCACCACATTCTAGCCACACCCGCCTCCCTTGATAAAAAAGGGGGTAGAACCATCTTTCTATAAAGAAACTGTTGACATGTCTCTCACTTAGAGATTGATTAAGAACAAATCATATCTATAAACATCCTTTCTATCTTCCAAATATGATTCTCACATCTATGTGAGGAATATTTAGGATTTTCACTATTTAAACTTATCAGATACAATCTCCTTTATCAGAAGATATTCTAGATTTTATTTAGTGTTAATTTTTTCCATGTACAAACTTATTTCCTCCACCACATCTCAGATAAAGTGATATTGTACCCCAATATGCTTCATCCTAGAATGAAAATATAGATTTCTTATAATGTTCAAGGTGTTATGACTGTCAAAAAATAATAGAATATACTCATATATACTCCTAAGCTCCTATAAAAACCTTCTCATCTAAATCTCCTCTTTGCAAGACTGTGTAGCTTTCATGTGATCTACCTACATTGTGAATAAAGCCATAACTGACTGTAACTTTGAAATCCATCTCATATATCATCTTAAAATAGTAAACCTATAACAATTAGTGAGTTTCCTCTGGTCAAAATCACTCATAAAATTTGAATCAATGTAGCCTCTGATAGTGAAATTTAATCCTCCATAACATAATACAACATCTGAGGTCTCCTTAATGTATCTCAGGATCCTCTTCACTATTATCCAATGCTTCTATACTGGATTCACCATGTACCAACTAAATACTCTCACTGCATGTGTAATGTCTGGTCTAGTACAAACCATAACAAACATTAGACTCCCTATTGTTGGTGCATATAATACTTGAGACATATCCATCCTCTCTGCTTCACTGTTAGGACTCATCATAGAGGATAACTTGAAATTAATAGGAATTGGGGTGGATATTGGATTACAATCTTTCATGTTAAAACATTTTAAGAATTTCCATAAGTAATTATTATATGATAGCCAAATCTTCCCATTATTTATATCTATGTAAATCTACATCCCAAGAATCTTGTTTGTTAGTCCAAAGCCCTTTATATAAAACTCTCTAACCAACTTTGTCTTTATCTCTTGGATTTTATCATTGTTAGGACCTGTAACCAACATTTCATCCACATAAAAAAGAAGAATGATGAAATAATTACCATACACACCTCTTAAATATACACAAGGATCTAAATGAAGCCTAATGTATCCAAGGATAATGATATAGGAATAAAATCTCTTATACCAACACCTCAGTTCCTACTTGAAACTGTACAGAGATTTGTTCAACCTATAAACCAAGTTCTCTTTTCCTTCTTCTGTAAAGCCTTCTAATTGGAGAATATAGATATATTTATCAAGATCACCATAGAGAAAAGTTTTCTTCACATCTGGCTACTATATATGTAAATTTTATATAGAACACATCACATAAACAATTTTAATAGATGTCATTCTAACAATAGAAGAAAATATTTCATTAAAATCAATACCTTCCTTCTGAATATATCCTTTGAAAAACAGTCATGCACGATATCTTTTTATATGGTCCTTTAAATACCACTTGATATTAAAGACCAATTTATTTCCAATATCCTTCCTTCCATGAGGTAATAGAACAAGATCCCAAGTCTTTTTCTTGTGTAGGTCTTCAAGTTCCTCATGTATCACCTCCATCCATGTGGATACATCTGGACTTTAGGTTGCCTCCATAAAATAATATGGCTCTCCATCCTCCCACTACATGTGAAATGTCTTGTCTAGTGCAAACCATAGAAAAAATTAGACACCCACTACTGATTCATACGATACTCAAGACATATCTATCCTCTCTACTTCACTCTTAGAACTCATCATAGATGATAACTTTAAATTAACATAAAGTGGGGTGGATATTGTCTTCCAATATTTCATGTTCAATACTTTCAATATTTTTTTTACGTAATTATTATGTGATAGAAAAATATTTCCATTATTTATATCTCAATAATCTGTATCTTGATAATCTTGTTTTCTAGTCCCATATCCTTTATATCAAACTTCATAACCAACTATTCCTTTATCTCCTGGATATGATCACTGTTGGGGCCTGCAACTAACATTCCATTAACATACAATAGAATAATCAAGAAATCATTACCATTTTCACCCCTTCAATATGAAAAAGGATCTGAATGAAGTATGTTGCATCCAAGGCTCATGATATAGGAATCAAATCTCTTGTACCAACACCTTAGCACTTGATTTATATTGTACATAGATTTATTCAACCTACAAACCAAGTTCTATTTACCTTCCTCTATAAATCCTTCTAGTTGGATCATATATATATCTTCATCAAGATCACCATGGAGAAAAGTTTTCTTTTCATATAGATACTCTATATGTAAACTTCATATAGCACACATTTCTAGAACTATCTGAATAGTCATCACTCTAACAATAGGATAAAATATTTCATTGAAATCAATACTTTCCTTATGATCATATTATTTTACCATTAGTCTTTCATGATATCTTTCCACCTATTCATTTCCACCCTTCTAGATCTTAAATAACTATTTGTTTCTAATAGCCTTCCTTCCATGAGTTAATGGAACAAGATCCTAGGTCCTTTTCTTGTGTAGAGCTTCAAGTTCCTCTTTTATTTCCACCATCCATAAAGATACATCTAGACTATGGTTCACCTACAAAAAATAATATGTCTCTCCATCATCTATCAACAAGAATTATGCAATATTGATCTTAGTGACATAGTCTAAGTGCTATATTGGTGCTCTTTTATTATAAGTTTTCCTTCATGGTCCAAACTCAACCGGTACTTGATCATCGTGTTCTGATAATTCCTCATAGGAAACTGGTTCTTCCTTGGATTTTTCCTCAACCTTGAATATTGTAGTTTATGTATTATCTTTATCCACATATCTAATAATTTTCATTTTTACCTTGTATTCTATAAAAAATACATATCTATTGATGGTAAGTTTGTGGGAAGTGGGATCCCACCAACAATACCCCTTCACACCATCAGCATTCCCTAAGAAGATACATTTTTCAGGATCTTGAATCCAGCTTTGATATTTCTTAGTCATTAAACAGTGCATGTAAAGGACTTATAAAAATATGTAATTAAGAATAGTCAGTGGGCTTATAGTCACAACTCCATCGAGATATTTTGAAAAATCACCATTGAAGGAGATCAATTGATGAAAAAATAGGCGGTATTTATTACTTCTTCCCAGAATGTTTTTAGAAATTCTTGTAGTCTTCAACATTACCCTTAATCTATCTAATAGGGTTTTCTTCATCAGCTCTTCCACTCTATTCTATTGATTATTGTACGCCATCATGAACTGTCTCTTGATTCCTTCTCACTGAAAGAAAATATCAAACTCTTCACTTATATATTATCCACCATTTTTAGTCCTCAAACACTCGATCTTCCTTCCAAATTAAATCTTCTTCCACAATTTAAATTCTTTGAATACATTGAAAACATATTCTTTCTACTTGATTGGGTACACCCAACATCTCCTATAATAATCATCAATGAAGGATACAAAGTAACTTGATCCTAATAGGGATATAATTGGTGCTTTCCAAACATTGGAACAGATCAACTCTAAGATCTAATTTCTTCTTGAAGTTGACATCCCAAACTTTAACCTGTATTTCTTGCTCAAAAAAAATTCTCACAAAATGGTAAGGATAACTTTTTATTCCCAATTAATAACTTATGATCCATAAGAATATTTAGGCCTCATTCTGACAAATGACCAAGCTTCTGATGCCATAACATTTTCAATACTTCTGTCGAGTTAGTTGAAGTGACAACTATCTTCGTGTCCTTGTATGTTTCACCCATAAGAACATATAGGTTATTTGAGATATTCTCTTCCATAATAACCACAAGTTCACCCTCCACAATTCTCATTACTCCATTATCATAGTGAGTCTTGCATTTGATGTCATCAAATCTTCCCAAAGCCAATATGTTCTTCTTCAAGCCCTTTACATGGCATACTCCTTGGAAGGTTTGAACAATACCATCGTAGATATTCAGTTTTATGGTACTAAATCCAATGATATTTAATTTTTTATCATCCCCCATGTACACAAGTCCTATCAGGATAGTTTCATACCGATCAAACCATTCTTGTCGATACTTCTTGTTTCATGCTTCTCTTGAGTCAATTATTTTTTCGTCATTGAGATGTTTCATGTTTCTAGCAGACGTCACTACTTTACTAAGTAGTATATATCCATTTCCAAAAATACTCACCACATTTTAATCCATGTAATAATTCTAGATCCCACTGGAACTATGCTCCATCATCACATCAACTGGTATTTCACCAATTTCTAGTCAGAAATTATCATTCCATAATATTTCCTACATATTCATTTTTGATAATGGAAAATTATCCCCATTTAATTTCTTAATATCAAATTTCATCATCGTATAGACACGTCGTCAATCTAGAAAATCATCTATTTCACAATATTGTATTTAATAATCTCAATAAATGTTTTATGATATGAAAGATAAACAGGAGTCAAAATCACCAAGCATACTCAAATTTATGATAATTATTAATACCCAAAAAAGTGAAAAGAACCGAGCCAGAACCTTCATCTGATACCACTTGTTGGGACCATGACTGATTAACCCACTAATTTAGAAATAATTATGAGATAAAATAAATTACAAAATGTGAAAATAAATGACACCAGATGCAACATAAAAAAACCCATAATGAAAGGGGTAAAAACCCATAAGAAAATATAAGGATCTCACTATGGTTAAAAGTTGGTATGCACTCTCTCTATTACAAGGAGAAACCCCACGTAAATATCTCTCTTGAATAAGTGGGTAAACCTCCTCAAAAAATACCACACAAGGAATAAAATTGGTGTTGATTTGATGTTGAGGAGATGATTTCTTGAGGTTATGAAACCACTAGGGGATATCCCATTATATAGGTTTCCTCCTCCACCTACTTCTCCTCTAAAATAGATGAGTTGGTGGGGTAGTCCACCCACCACACACCATCCATTCCCACCTACCTTAATAAAAAAAAGGGTGACCCTTTATTGCATTAAAAAACTACTGACATAGACATCCTCAAGGGATGTTTTTGGACATGGTACAGTTCTCTATGGGTTATTGGGTGTTTAGGAGGGTGTATGAGTAGTGGAAGGGTGGATGAGCTAATAAACATAGAATTTTTAGGTAATTCATTGAGTGAAAGGTGGTTTAAGTCATGAATGAACCTTATATGGGGTCAAGGACCGTTACATGGTTGGTCACAGTATGAAGTAGGGATTCAAACCATTAATTTTACCCTTATATGGGTAGGAAGGGACCCTCATGTAGATTTAACATCGTGAAGTAGGTATTCACACCATGAAAGTGTCGGGATATTCTTTAGGATCCCTTTTCCCAAGTGGTTTACAATGTGAACCCCCTATGGTTTCTATGTGACTTTTTTTATCAGGGTAACTTCTATATTTTTCTAGGTCAAGTGTTTCATGATTTAAGGGAGTGGTGGATTGATAGAGGTCATTTCTTGGTCAATTATCCCCTCCCATACCCCCTTTGATCACCCTTGAGAGGGGATGGTTCTGGGTTCATTTCAGTAGTGATCTCTGGTATGTTCATTCATTATTGTATTCATTCTTACTTACAATTATATACCTTTGATTTGTATTGATTTTGGTTAGGGTTTCTTAATTATTTCCACCAAACTATGGTGGAAAACATCTTGATTGATGGATATTTTTCTTGTCTTTCATGGAGGAGGACCCAAAATGATGTTTGAATGTTTTTGTGTACCATTTTGATGAAGTTACACTACCGTATGGATTTTTCATAGGTTTTTTTAAACATTAAATTATTTTGGTCCTTGATAGGGTTCCATTTATTGGTTATTTTATAAAAATTAGGTTTGGAAGTGTGTTGGGAGTGTTTTTCACCCTGTTTCTCAAGATTTTGGTAAGTTAGTGATACGCGGTGAGATTTTAAGTGATTATGCCTATTTAAATTTTTTAAAATAATTGATTATAATGGGTTATAATTAATTATGTGTGAATTTTGGTGTTAGATAGGTGCCTAGAAGCATGTATGTGTATTGGTGTTCTTGGATGAGTCTCAGCGGAGATCAGTGAGGGGTTAACTCCATGTTCTAGGTAGGTAGATCCTATGATACAATTTCATATGCATGTTTATTTAAAAGTGTGCATGCCTGTGTTATTTAATGGTTTTAGGAATAGGTTATAAGGACTAGTAGAGTCCTTAGGTGAGATGGCAAGGTGGTGTAGAGACTCCCAGGATCATACTACATACTCTTTATCACCTTGGATAATTTGGGATCACCATACAATTATGTTTCTAAGGGGTAAAGGCTTTGTTTTATCGGAAAAGGAACCTATAGGTGGTCCTATGATATGAGATGATATGTGGGTAGCCTATGATAGTTTACCTAGAGCTAATGGGTAGATATTAGAGGCTTAGATCTGAGAATGACTAACGATATGGTCATACATCTCGTGTGTGGTGGTCAGTACCAGTGAACTCCTGGTGTGTGCCCTGATTAGTATGATCTCTCTAGGGCTAGATCTGTGCAATAGAGAATAATTTCCTACAATTTTTTATTGAGACATATCCCTTAGTATATGTGATATTATTCCCAAATGTAGGTCTATGGGATTTTTTAGATCTTGGCAATAGGATCCCAAGGGGTAATTGGTTTGGGATTGGACCCCACTTGATGAGGTCAGGGTCGAGATGAGACTATGGTTTGTGAGGTCACCTAGGGGTGATGGACTTGAGATGGTGTTAATTTTTAGAGACTGTGATGGATCTGTAGGACTCATTGGACACCCATATGGGCATAGTGAGGCTTTTTCTAGAAGAGGGGTTGGATCTTGAGTGACTAGCTCCCTAGGATCAACAAGGGAGTTGTGTGAAGGGATATGACCCTCTTTGTGATTTCCTTTTCATGTGTTGTTTTGGAAAAAAATCTCAATGTGGGGGTGGATCATGAGTACTTACCCCACCATGAGTGTTATAAAGTGGGAAAGACTATCATGTTGAGGCACATTCCTTGATACGTATATAAAGTTTGGTCCAACCATGAGTGAGATGGTGTGGCATGGGACCATTAGGGCCTCGCTATGAGTGAGATAGCATTGAAAGGACTTCCATGAGTGAGATAGAATATCTGGAATGGGTGTGATGACATGATATTAGATGTTGGTATTCCATGAGTGATATGGGATCCTATATGTGACATGATGAGATTAGAGGATAGTTTTCCATGAGTGAGATAGAGTTTGAGATGTGAAATGATACAATATTGGATTATGGAACCACTATGAGTGAGATGGGGTTAGGATGCTATCTGGGATTATATGGATGGACCAAATTGTGAGTGATATGGTATATTTATGGGTTTAAACATGGGACTACCTTAAGTGAGAATGTGAGTTTGGAGTTTAGACACAAGACCCCACCATGCCCCTTCGAGTAGCAGTCGAGACTTGGGTGATTCCTTACCCTGAGTCTTCAGGTATGGTCTATACTTATAGAATGAGATGACTAGATTATAGCATGGTTCTTAAGTAGGTATGTTTAAGTTCCATGGTGGCCTAGTTAGAACACAGTGTCTTGATAGGAATGTGTACCTCATCGGGTGTCATGGTAGCCTAGTTATCACATGATGACTCGACAGGCATGTTTATTTATGTTATTTAATTTCCTCATGCACATAAATTCATATGACGGTATATATTAAAGTTTTGTGGTGAGACCCTACTGATTTATATGCTCATACTCTATACGATCACTCTGGTGAATGTTCATACCTTATGTCTACTTTCAGGTTCAACACTGAACATGCAATGGATTGGGCTGGAGAAGCCTGAGGGTATTTGGAGGTAGGGTGTGTGAGGCCTAGGGATGGTAGTAAATTCAGTGTGTGTGTTTTATTTTTGGTTTACTTTTATATGGGATTAGCCTAATGGGTGGTCAATCGTATGTTTTATATGATAGAATCATATATGTTATTGGATGTGTTTATTTTTCTTCTACATACTCTTATGTGGATGTTTTTTGGTTATTTATTATTATTGATTTCTATGGTATCAATTTTATAGTTTCCCCAATTAATTTTTTAAGACCTCACCACTATTCAATAACCTTTGGAATACGGGGAGGCATGTTTGAGGCCACATAGCATCCTCAACCCAAGAAATGTCAAGTGGCCTAGGTTTGAGGTGCTACAAACTGGTATTAGAGATTTTTTGTTTTTTATTAGGGTAGATAGTAGACAAGAAGTCTAAAAATGTGTCTGGGCTTGTGATGGACCACGAACCAGTGCATTGTGAATACTTTTATAATGGGAAGTCTTGGTTACTAGGGTAAGGGGATTATTGTTTTAGTTTTTGATGTTATGGTTTGGATATTGATTCAGTGTGATGTGTGTGTTGTAGATTTTTATTTTGGTTTATATCTTGGATTTTGGTAGAAAGAGGCTTCATACATGCATTGTTATTAGGCATGTAATATTCACATGACATGTGTGTGCTTGAAAATAGTTTTTTTCTTATGAGGGTTTCAATTTTTTAAAGCGTTAACAATAACTTATAAGATGTTTTTATATATAAATTTTTGGTGGAATTATACTTAAATAAACTATAATATTCCTTTATATGGTGGGCCATGTGGATATTATAGAGGTAGGTTCTTTGATGATGGTAATACAATCCCTTCATCAAGGGATGTATGGAGACCCATCATGCGTCAATGGGAGCTTTGATTCCCTAATAATGACTCGATGAGGGAATGGTATGTATGAGATATGATCTAAGGATGGGCATGGGTTTCCTTGATTATGGGGTTCAGTTACTTAAAGTGTTGACTATAAATTATATAGTTTTTTCCCATAAAGCTTCTTGGTGGCACTCTACTTAACTAAATCAAGCAGTTAAGTAAAGTTATGTGGATGACTAGGCACTCGAAATGTGGAGTGCTTAGAGAATTTCTAGTATTGAGGTTGGGTTTAGAGGTAAGGATCAGTTGGTTTTATGTATTTATGGTTCTCAGGATATGATTTCATGTAGCATTATTAGAGCATGGTTAAATACTTGTAGTTCTGGAATGACACCTGAGTGGAAGGTGTTAGTTTGGTTAGCCTTGGCATGAGTGAGATGGCTTGGAATGTTGGGTGATATGGACATGCATATGGGGAATGGTCTGTGGGTTATGTGTGTGAGCTTGGGTTTGATGATATGTGACTCATGGGAGCATAATTACGGTGATGTGAAATCAAGTTTATGGGATCGTACGTCATTGGGTTTTGGTGAGATCAATATAGATAGAGGTTAAATACTTTTGAGAGGGTTCTCAATGGATCAATATTTCTTAGATAGAGGAGAGAGATAATTAATTAGGATTTTTAGGAAACCTATCAATGTGAGAGGATAGGTGCGTGATGGGTACGCATGATTCCTAGTTACGTTGTGGGTAGGTGAACTATGTGTGAGTCCATTTAGAATTTTTCTGGTTGTAAATGAACTTGAATGGTGTTTTGGTGGTAATTTCATGGTGAGACACATTTAGGCATAGCTACATAGAGTTTTTTTAGTTATAATATGTCACTCGTTATCAATAGATGTAATTGGTGACGCATCAGGTACTTTGGTATTGTAATGATCCAAACTTTTATAAATGAAATTCCATTTTTTAATGAGTAAATGCCTTATTAAGTAATGTAGTTAAAAAAACATGAACTACTTTGGTTATTTTGGAATATTATACAATATAAACAGTTGGATTTAAAATACCATTAGGAATATTTACCACAGATAATATATTTTTTATACAATGACCATTAATATTGGTATATATTGATGGTTATGATAAATTCTAATTGAAACAGATGAAAGAAGCAACGTCCTGAACTATTTGGATCGTACCCTATAAATCCCAATTATCAGAGCTTCTGGGGGAGATGAAATCATTGGTCTTTCCCATTAACCAAGAACAATCTAAAATTCAACAACTGAAACATTAACAAAACTATTTACGAGATAAGTTCAATCTTATCAAGATCACAACCCAAATCATGTTAGCCAAACCATCCCAAGAAAGTGCCACCATCACACACCATACTCTTAGGGGTACGCTAGTGTAATAAGGGGTTATATATCTAGACCCTAGTAGTATGAATTTTTTTGTTTTGTTTGTAATAAAATAATGACTGTATTTATCCCTTTTCATTATTACTTTATATATACAATTATATATGAGTTGATGAAAATTAGATTTTGAAAAGAAGAAACCAAAATTGTATTTTTGGAAAATATATGGTTTTAACACTATTTTTGATAAATTCAAGAATTTTGAAATAAATATTAATCTCATATATTATTATTTAATAATATTTATTTATATAAAAATGATAATTTAAATTTAATGAAGTCCAATGTGATCTTTATAAGGGTCGGAAAATTATTATTGTCGTAAAAAAGTATTTTCCAGTAAGTAAGGTTTTTATTTAAAAGTTTAAATTATCATATTTAGTGAATAATTTTGATAAAATAAATATTATTTTTGAAATTATCATGTTTAAGTTATCTAATGGTAAATTTTTTATAATTTTCTAAGGTAGTCAAGTTTTTGGGTAAAAATTAAATATGGTATAAATATTGGGTTTGTATTATGACATCATAATGGCCCAAAATTGATGTAATAAATGCTATAAAATTAATAAAATAATAAATATATATTTCACCTTTAAAATAATTTGTTTTTTATGTTATTTTAATAGTTTTTTAAACCTTTAATGAATCCTCCAAACCCTATATTATATTTTTAGGTTTTAAAATCAACTATTTATGAACATGACTCAATTCCACATCACTAATTGTGTTATTTTAATAAGTTCGATTATTGGACATATAAAATATTTAAAACCACTCTTATTTTGAAGAAACCATGGGCAAAAACCATGGGGAGGTTTGTATATTTGACTATTTTATCATATAGAGTCCAAAACCTATGTTTAGAAATTAATAAAGAATTTCCACTCTTTTTTGCTATAAATACCTACCAACCTCCGACTCCTCTTTTATAAAAAAAAATTGATCATAAATTTACTCTTAATATACCTCTCTCAATCCCTTCCAAGGTGTTCCCAATCTCTTAATAAGATCCTCCCAAAATTTTAGAAGCACCCTCGCAAGGTAAGGGGATTCTCTCCTCTTTATTCAAGCACTTTCTTTGTATTATTCCATTTAATTTCCAATTGTTCATGTTGGATTTTTTTTACACACCCATTTTAATATCCTTATTATTTCAAATTAATTATAGACTAACTTTCACTCTCATTAAACCCTTCCATTAATCTTTTTTATGTAAGATCTCGAGTTTTTGTAAGAGGTGTGGATCTTTTTAATTTCGGTTTAAATGTTTGTTTATATCCAAATGTGAATACCATTTGAGGTTATAGGGATATTGGGGGTGTTTAGGTATTTTTGGATCATAGAGCCTAAATTTTTGAAAAAATAAATAGATATTATGCACGATTAGTGGAAATCGTGTAGGACAAGCCGCACGGTCTAACTAACAATGTGATACTTGGGCAGAGGGAATGAGGAGCCCATAAATTTTAAGAAAACCATGAAGATGGACACCCACACCCATGAGGGTCACCTATAATTTTTAGCAGAGCTAAAATGAATGGTTTTCACATGGTTAGTCAAACCATGCACAATGATCATGCAGGTGACCACTTAGCACAGCAGAGGGTATACTGTTGGCGCATGGTTTGGCCAACCATACGGCCTATATTTTTTAAGGAAAATGAACAAATTGCCCATAATATCTTTTAAAACCTAAATCTAATTTCATTCCCTTCCTTTTGGATAAAACCTCATGTAGGGATATCCTCTTAAAATCCAAATCATAGGATTTTGTGTGGTTTCTCCATCCGATCTCGAAATCGAGCATCGTCGGTCTCATTGGATTCTCACTGGTGAGTAATCTATTAGTTTTGTACCATTATTCATTCTTATTGGTATCGGAGAGTTTATTTAAGTGCAAGATAATATGACATATTTCTAGGTTATTCTTTCGTTCTTTATGTTTCGCTCGATTTGAGTCAAATCATAATTTCATATTGGACGATCACTCCACTACAGACCTATAGTAGGTGGTTTATACTTTTCTTGTGTGTTTTGGTGCTTTAAAGAGATGGTTTCTATGTTCCATCATGCCATAATTTCCAGTGTTTTCCCAAAAATGAACTAAATAACTAAATTGGATATATTGGAACCTTTTTAGGTTTCCCTTAAGTACCTTTGAGTTTTTTGGAGGATTTTTCCCCAACTTGGGCCACCCATGGTGTGTTCCCTTTCCTTTGACCATTATTGAACCACCCAAGGGGTGAGTGTTTGTTTTTTCCTAGTTAGAGGAATACCTTGATAAATTGAATTGAATTTAAATGTTTTATTGGGATATTTTGTAAATAACCAAGCTTGAAGTACATGGACATTAAATTTCTTTTGCATAATACTTAATACATAGCACAAACATATGCCCAAAGATCATATTAGTTTAGTGTATTTGGAAACTTGGAACATAATATTCTAATCATGGTGAAAGATCTTCAACATATCCCATAAATATCTTCCCATTTTTTTTCCTACCAAAAACCCTTCTTTATATCCTGGGTAAAAGAAATCATAAAAAGGATGATTTCAAATTCTCAGTAAGGGTAAGCATGGATAACATAAAACAAACCATAAACATTTGAAGATAAAACAAGAATATAAAGTTTAAACATAAAAATATTGAGTCATGAAATAAATTATGGTAGTACGTAAGGAATATATCATAAAGGAACATTAACCATGATAGAATATAATTATCATGAAACATGTAATTCTAGAAAACTAATAAGAACATAATATGATTTCCATAATAGACAAGGCATTGCTTCCAAGACCATCATAATGGACGAAGTCCATTACTGAACTGGGTTTACTTGACGTTCTAGCCATGTATTACTGAACTGGATTTACTTGTCATCCCAATAATTTCAATATCATGAGATATAAAATCATTTCCCAATTAATTGTATGGAGATATATGTCCCACCCATCTCATAATGGAATCATTATTACATGTGCAACAAAACATAAATCATTCATCATAGCATAACCCAAGAAATAAAATGGGGTTTCTTAAACATCATTTCATCATAACATAATCCATATAAAATACCATTACATCATTAACACAATAAAATAATAGTAATAATAGAGATAGAAACACAACCCTATATCATCTTAGATGGAAAATAATTTTGATAAACACTTGAACTTAATTCCTTAGGAAAATATCCATTCTTTTTCAAAAAAAAATTCTCTTCTCAAAATGCCACGCAATTTTAAAAGAATAGAATCTAGTTTAAAATAAACTTAAAATAGTATAAAGGAATATTTTTGGAAATAATTAATCATGAAACTATAAAAATCCATTCATGTTGTATAAGTTAAAAAACATTCTCCTCATACTTTTGCTGGAAAAGTCAAAACATACCTCGTATGGTAAACAAAAGAAAGATTCCTTCCATACCATGTAGTAAAAGTAAAAATGGATAAAAATGAATTTAAAAATAAATAGAAGAATATTAAACCTTTTATGAAAACATTTTTATAAAACATGGACAAGGATGAGAAATGTAACCCCAGCAAATACTTATGTATAAGCAATCTCAAATAAAAATGAGATTGCAAAATTATCCCTTACCTTAGGTCTGATTTCTTCTATTTGTGTTTGAAACTTATGTATGATGGGTTTGAACATATTATTAACTTTTAAAAACCCATAATAATATTTATTATATCATATATGATTCACTTGCGACTTTATATTACTCGTTTATTTGTTAATTCCATGTTAAAGAAACGTTTTGGGTAATAATCATTTTATTTATCGTACGTGTTTTGAATTTTTATTCTTGATATTATTAATTATATCAAGATTTAATTAATTAAATAATGTAAAACATGATTTATATATTATATATATATTCAGTATATAAATATATATATATAATAGGTGGATAATTGAAATGGAATACACCGATCATGGAGACGGTAGGTCGTACGTACGCATGAACGTTGTTTTTATTTTCTTATTAAATTGAATGTAAGTAAGTAAATTAAATATATATATATATAAATAAATCTAGTAGAATTATTATGTTATATATTTCATGATTATTTATTATATATACTTTATAATCATTCTTGAATGGTTAATGTGGAAAATGAATTTTATCGCATCGTGGAGACGCTAAGTCGTACGTACGCACGAGCGACAATATTGTTCCCATAATTGATGAATGGTATTGGAGTGGATGGTGTGTAATATATAATAATTAGTATCATGTTATAATAATCATATATAGTTATTATTTCCACCATTATACCTATCCAAGTAAGGTGGTGGTGAAAAACATGTTACACCACGGCGTGGAGACAGTAAGTCGTACGTACGCACGCGCGGTGATTTCATTTTTTTGTAGGATGGATAGAAGGTGAAATAGAGTTATTTAATATTTATAATAACATATAAGTATTGATACTGATTTTATTACTTTATAATGAAACAACTAAAGAAGAGGAAGTAGAAGAAGAAATAAATTTGAAAGAATCGGTAGAAGAGATTTCCTCTTCCTCGATGTGCCTCCTTTAAATTTCCTACTAGGGAAATAGAGTTGGTCTTTCGAGAAGACCAGAACCTCTAGAATGTAACTAGGAAAGTTGATAAGAGAAATTGGAAGTTTTTTGGCCGAGATTGAAGGCTCAAAATGGAGTGAAGAGGAGAGGGAGTAGGTGCCCTTTTATAATTGAGGTGAGGGGCACTTTTGGAAACCTCAAAAAAATTAATTTATAATAAAATCAAACCCCACATAAAATCCTCCAAAATGTACCAATTTTGAAGATTAGATGAGATAGGGTTTTAATCACATTAACCAATAAATTTTAGACAAGTTTTTATGTCAATTTAATCAATATCATTTTAATTAACACTTAGTTATTCTATTTAATTTTAATTGTGGTAATAAAATTATAAATGTTTAATGATAATAAATATTTATTTTTATATGGTGTTAATTAGAAATAAATAGGTATTTTATGAAATTTTAGATCTTATAATTATCACTTTTAAATTTTTAAATATTTTTATGATTTTTAAATAATTTAATAAAATGTTATTTTTATAAAATATCAATAGTGTCAATTTTGACACTATTTATTTATTTGACTTTTAATAAAATACTCACAGAATATAAATTCGAACCAAAATATTTAATACACTACTAACATATCATAGTAACCTATAAAATTCATGTAGAACTATAATTAGTTCATATGATATTTCTTTTAATATTTTTAAAACCATTTATTTGATATTTCTATTAATAAAATAATTTTTACATTACTATTGTGTGTCGTCATTAATGATAATTAATTAATCTCCAAAAAATTTAAATAAATTCACATGAAGTAGATAATTTTATTATATTTATATTCACTATTTACTTTCAAAGTTTTAAGACTTTTATCACTAAATTAAAATTATTACACTTATAAGATATAAGAGAGTGACATGTTGTCACTTTCTTTTGTTTTAATAATAATTACATCATTTTCATGGACAAAAGTCCATGAAATAAATCTATTCTGACCCTTAGGTGATATTGGTTGACTTTTATTCATCCAATATAATTTTGGTAGGTGTTAGGATAATTTTATAATATTATTTTTACCCTTAATTACCTGATTTACCTTTAACTATGGTAATAAAAATAATTACCAAAGTTACTATTCATAATGCCCAAAAAATCAAAGTATACAATTTACATTATTTTTACCTACTAATTCCAAATATTCAATCCATTTTTCAAAATTAAAAACACTAAAGTTTCAGTAATTAATTTAAAATTAATCTCGTTGTCGAAAAAAATGGATTTTTGTTTAAAAGTTAAAACACTGCAAAATATTGAAAAGTTTTTACTTATAAATTCAATGTAAAATTAATGACAATGACTTAAAATGTATTAAACTATAAAAATATATTCTATTTATTATTTAAAAACATTCAATAATATATTTTAACCATATAAATCATTTTTATGAAAAAAGTTTTTTTCAATTAAAATTTAGTGTATTTTCACTATTCATCAAAATATGAAAGTTATCGGAAAAATATAAAAAATTCAACCAAAGTAAAATTTTATATCCCACTTCCAAAGAAGAAGTTTATTTTTTCAAATTGAAAATATAAATGTTTCAAAAACTAGATTTAAAATGGGTGTGCCATTAAATGGTGGTAAAACTGCATTTTTTAAAAATAATTCTTTTATCTGAAAAATTAACTTTGTTCTTATATCATGTTCTAGAAAATACATAAGATGAATTTTAATTTTATAAAATTAAAAATATGGTTAATACTATTCATAATGTCTAGTTTATATCCCATAATAATATTTTAATAATATATCATTATTTAGTGAAACTCGGTATTGCGTACAATGCAAGCTATTGAGAAAGGTCGCTCATGCGTGTATCGCAAGTCCAGAATAGTGTTACGTATATTTCAAGATAATATAGTGTTCTGTATAGTATAATCTAATATTGGTGTTTCGTACAACACAATACATCGATGAAAATAAAAAAAATCTATCCCATAAAATCTTTGGGTGTCACATTCTACCCCCTTAAAATTAATTTCACCCTCAAAATTTTTCAGGGTTATAAATCATTTACTACTTGAAATTTTATTTCATGGAAACCCACATCATAAAAAGGAATAATAAAACTTCATTTTAAAAAGGAAATTTAGAAACTTAACGGTTACCCAAAGTAACTCATCACCAGGTTTCCACATAGGAGAACATAGGTGGGAAGTGAAAACATGGATATAGAAGAGAGATATAACAATCAAGTTATGATGGATAGTGATAGAGAATAAGGTTTTTAGAAAGTTAACTACCAGAAATCCATAAATATGCAATGATTTAAGAGACCATATGATTCATCATATAATAAGTTACTAGGATAACATTTTTGGTTTCAAGATCTTTTTCCTAAAGTTGATGAATTTTTTCATGGGGATAAATACTTACTTGATTTCAGTACAATATCACTATTGGTCATTCCCTAAAAAATTTCCACTTCATCTCTTATTTAAAGAAATGAATTTGAATTTTCCATTCTTGAAGTGTTAGCAGATCATGTGATAGAATGATAGGTCATTCTATCTGTCTTAAAAAAAGTTTAGAATAGGTTATCAAATATGCATAAGTCCATTTATAGTGAGATAATACATTAATCCAACAAACTGCAATTGAAAAATAACTTATAATATCAACAAATATATAATATTACAATCCTTCCAAAAACTAAAAATATAAAACTTTAGAAGGAGGTGAACTAAATCGACTTATCATTTTTCTACCATATCTCATTTGATAGTTCATGGTTGTCACATTCCAAACATGTGAATACCTTAATCATGTATTCTCTTGAAACATGGTAATAACATGAATTATCATAGAACCTTAGTGAAAACATGCATTATATCAAAATTAACTCTTTATACACACCAAAAATATCAAAAATTCTATATACTCAAACTACAATATCACTTTTTCCTTATATCAGTCATAAGCTCATTAATACTATCAAACATCTCACTATCTCCTTATCCCTTCGTTATGCGCATATCATGTGCTTTATAAAAATATTTCAACCACTTTTCATGGTTATCAGTACCACATAATTATTGAAAATCACAATACACCAAAACATAGATATTCCAATATTCCATAATACTATAAATGAGATTCCACGACACTATTTTGGAATCCCATTACATAAACACTTAATCATTCCACCACTTCATTTTCATACTCAACATCACCAATAGTGATTAAATGTGACTTCCCTTTGTCTTTGGCCTCAAGAGGTTTCCAAATTTGATCATCATTAACCCTTGGATTAGGGAATTGGTTAGCATAATGCCCCATTTCCTTGTACTTTTTTCATTGAAGTGTTGGCGGTGCGTTATCTATAGTCTTTTATCCATTCACATCATTAGAAACCTTTTTTCCATTACTTCAACACTCAACTTCTTGATGACCTTATTTTCCACACTTGAAACATTTTCTATTCCCTTTAAGAAAATCTCCCCCATGCTTCCTTCCATACTTTGAGCATAAGGAAACATTTATCTTCTTTTCACCATTGTTTTGAGATTTTCCCTTTAACTCCATCTATAAGGACCCAACCTTAAACATTACTTAATATTGAGTTAAATCAATAATTCACATTGAGGATTTTTTTAGTTTTAGAGTTATAGAGAATTAGGCCATAACTACTACATATCAACTTGAATATTACATGTAGACACTACTACTTAGTACCCATTTTTTCATAAAATAAAAACTCTTAAAAAGAAACATGTATAGTTTAATGTTTTAGACATCATGACTTTTCCTTGATCCCATCCTTGACCATTATTCATCTTTAAGTCCTATGGAAAACATTTCAAAAACATGGTATGGGCATAAAAAGATCAGTAAGGGTTATAAAATAAGGAATGAAAACATTATCCCATCAATAAATAAAAAACAATGAAACCATACTTTTCAATCATAACATACCTTATGAAATCATAAGATTTATGAATAACACATAGAAATCATAAATCATAAAGGTAACTTGTGGCATACATAACATACTTACATTGTAGTTATCACAGCTACATAGGGATTTACATTGGAATACCTATCACAGCATATTCCCTAAATCTCTTAGGATAAACATTAATGTTTACCTCTGTCACGTTACCCAATGCATTGGAGAGAAATATCGGGCTCACCCGCCCTAGGTTTATCACAGAACCACCAGTATACGTAAACAATGCCCAATAACCATAACATATTCATAACACATAAAAGAAGCATAAAGGAAATATAAAATTTCCACATTCAATCACAATATATCATTTCACTATATTAACATAATCAATGCTTTATCAAACCATTTAAAACATTTAATAGAGAGATTTTTGAATCAAAGTGTCACATACCACATTGAAAATTTTAAAGGTATTAACATTTTAAAATATTAATGTCCATATAAATAAATCTTTAAAACTATTTTTAAAATATGTACATTAATGAGAAATAATTATAAGAATAAATCTTTAAAAACAATATCTTAGTTCAGGAGTTCTTAACCAAATGAGAGATGCTTGAATATAAATAATTGAGGAATAACATTTAATCAAAAACTTATAATATCATGATAATAAAGGTATTAATGATATAATATGTCAAAGGATAGTATATAAACCATATAAAAGTGAATTGGTGTATAACAACGAATAAGTCTCAATGGAATGTAAAATTGAGATAAAGTCCCTTGCAAAGATCATATCCTTATATTAAGGACAAATTAATGACATAATTATGTGTGACAAATAATAATACACCCAATATAAGAGTAAATTAAGTGTAAAACAATCATAGTTCATTCACACATATTCATATCATGACATGATCAAGAAGTATAAGTTTAACCCAAAGAATGGAAATTCAGTTAAGAAGATCCCTTGCAGAAATTCGGCAGCCTAACGACGTTGCTTTAAAATTAAGAAAATGAGTTGATGAGAGATAAAAGGGTATCTCATCACATGGACATAAAATTTAAAACAATAATGATATATAAGAACATATCCCAACATAATAAAAAAGAAATTAAATGACATGACATAAAAGAATTCTTTGACTAAAAGAGTACGGTGAAAGGTTCCCTTATAGATTTGGTAACTTACGAAACATTCACCACATGAAAGAAGGATCATACAATGAAGATGTCAATACAAATAAATTAAATTATATTATAAAAATAATAAAATCATGGTCATTACATACACCACATAAAAGGAAAACGTGGCAAATATAGCATGAATATCACGGGAATAAAAAGTGAGATGAAAACCCCTTACCACGTTGTAATCAATCGAGTCGTAAGACCAAAAGTTAATAAACACCAAATTAATCAAAAAATACCATGATTATAAATAGAATCATTATAATATATATCAAATGGTAGTACACAATACACCACAAGCAATAAATAAGTGGCAAACAATGGAAATCTCATAGAATTAAAAGTGAGATAAGAAACCCCTTACCTTGTGTCCGACATGACTCGTATGTTCTGTGTTCTTCCTGGATAATAAACATAAGTTAATTTCTACTTCCTTAAGAAACATTTTCAATTTTATTATTCCTTTTATATCACTTATTACCTTTTAATAAAAGTTAGTTAATTATTTGAGTTCATATCAGACATTTTGTCGATGTTCGGAACTTTAGTCAAAAATGAACTTGTTATAATTACAAATTGTCCATGTGGTCAAAATTCCTTTATCTACAGAATGATATTCATGGTTTAGATATAATATATATCATATATATTCAGTGTATATGTATTTATAATATTCCATATCATTTGGAGTTAAGAAATCAAATGCACTGTTCATGGAGACGGTAAGTCGTACGTACGCATGAAGGCCACTTTCATTTCTATTTTATATTTAAAGGAATGAAAAATTAATAATAAATAGGTATATAATAATTACATTATAATATAATATATAATTTCAGTAATTTCATGCTTTATACGTTCCACGTATGGCATGAACGAGTCATATCACTTTGAGGGGGCGGTAGTCCGCACTTCCTCAAATGAAATTATTGTGTTTACCCATTATCGAAACCATAAAGGTATTATATAAATGAAAAATACATAAGTAAAAAAGACAATATAAATACAATATATATCACATATAAATATAGTGACGTCATAATGTCCACCATGAGAGATGGTTGGAGATATTTGAACAATCACAGTTTCGTGTGGCGTTAGTTCGTCGTCCACAGAAACAGTATGTTCTTTACCCATTAAATAAAGGTGTGTGTATGTTTAGTTCAAATAATTATCATAAAAACAACATATTATATTAAGGATATTGTTTTTTTTATAAAATAAAGTAATTAAAAGAGGTTATTGGTTGGATAAGTAAAATAAAATAAAAGAACTTGAGAGAATATGTTACCTTTAAATCGGGTAACTCCCTTTTGTTTGAACCAAAAGGTCTACTTGAATTACCTTCTGCCTGGGGGAAGGATTATAGGAGGAAGATAGGGATGTAGGTAGCTTAATTGGGCAGAGGTTGGATTATCCAAGAGTCTTGAGAGGTGTGAGTAATGGGTTAGAGGTGAGGGCTTTTTATAAGGGGGGCAGGGGCTCTTTAGGAAAGTTTGAAAATATTATTTTATTGTATAATTATTTTCAGTTTATAAAGGTCCAAAACTCATTAAAGTTGAAGATAATATGACTAATTTTCTAAATAAAATCATCAAAAAATAATTTTATAGTTTTTGGATATTGTATTAATTTTTATAATCTTATTTATTTAAATCATTCATTATGAGGTAAACACTGCATCATTATTGTGTAATAGATAATTTTATTTATTTGATGTCTAAAAATTATAAATAAACATAATGTGGTAAATATTTTTACCTTTACAGTTAATATTTACAGTCTAAAAGATAACTTGTATAACCCCATGTAAAAATTGATTTACTAAAAGATATATATTTATGTCATTTTTGTCTACTTTAAATTAATTAATATAAAGTGTCATTATCACTCTTAAGTGGCTCCATGGGGTCCCAAAATAGACCCAAGGATGCCCATGGTCTATCATGTATCATCCAATAGGATTAAAACACATGTTAGGGTAAATTTAATATTATTATAACATTATTTTTTTACCCTTATTTACTTGATTTACTCTTTAACCATAGTAAATAAAATATTTACTAAAGTAAATATTTATAATGTATAAAAATAAAATTTACCTATTTACACAATTTGGACCTCCTGATTCCAAATATGGAATCAATTTTTCTAAATTCAAAATACAGAAGTGGCAGAAATTAATTTAAAATTAATTCTCGTTGTCAAAACAAAAAACTTGTTTTAAAGAAATAATAACTATCAAAAGATTGACACTTGTTTATGTCCAATTTCAAAGTGAAATTAATTCTAATGATAGACATTTGATTAAATGGTAAAAAAATAATCTAATTAAACTTTAAAACCAATTAAAAAGATAATCTAACCATATAAATAAATTAGATTAAAAGGCAGTTTTGAATTAAAATACAGTATTTTTTACTATTCATTAAAAATGAACTTTATCATAAAAATACCAAAAATTTACCCAAAGTAAATTTTTATGTTCTGATTCTAAATAAGAATTTTATTTTGTCAAATAGAACATATAAAAGTGAAAAAAACTAGATTTAAAAAGGGTTCTTCATCAAAAGGCGGTAAATCAAACTTTTAATGAATATTAGAGTATTTATACTTGAAATTGGATTAATTCAGATTTTAAGCCTCTAAAATTTATTGGATAAATGTAAAAACATTTAAGAAAAAAATATAATCATATTTTAGTTAGTTCTATTCATTCCCACCAATACAACGGCTAGGCGTTAACTACTATTTAAATTAATAATATTATTATATTATTTTTCGGTATAACTCAACGTTTTGTGCAATGTAAGTTTTCAAAGAAACTCATTATTTCGTATCAGGTACACCATCTAACATAGAATAACCTTTAAAGTAAAATTAATATTTAATTTAAAAATATTAATAAATATGAAATTTTCATATTCTTTATTTACCTGGGATGTTACGTCCTTCCCCCCTTTTGAGAATTATGTCCTTGCAATTTTAAAATTGGGCTCAGAAACTTCATTGAAAGTCACAAATTGGAAAAATAGTCAATAAAACTATCACTTTAAAATAAATTAAGATAAGTACAAAGGTTACCAGAGACAATAGATACTAGGATTCCATGAAAACATGGATATGGGGGAGAAAACAAACCATCAAGTTCTGATGGAGAGTGATAGAAAACATGGTTATGAGAAAGTTAATGACCAGAAAATCACAAACTTGTGATGGGTTAAATAATCTTTGATTCCCCAGTAGGAAAATTTAATAGACAGCATTTTTTTAAGTTACTTTTCATAAATTTGAGGAATTTATTTATGAGCTTAACTAAAAACATAAGGAAACATACTTTCTTGTCATGTAGACTTTCATACTTTACTAAATTTTTACCACAAACTCATCTTTTCTCCAAAACGATGAGTATTCAAACTGAATTAGTCACATTAAAAGTGCTAGAATCAACTTATATAGTATCAAATAATCCACAATAAATGAACTATATATTTCCCCTATCTTTAGACATCAACCAAAACCAAAATGGTTAGTATGAGATCAGATAATACCCAAAAAAGGGTAATCCTTTATAAAAAGAAATACTACTCTTAATCTCCAAAATTCAACAAACAGTACCCAAAATTCAAAAAAGACCATTTAATACACAATTTTTCTAAAAATTATTCAATATAATCCAAACTAAGATTGAAAACCAAAACTCAGAAGGATTTAATCACATAGTCTTCTACAGTAAATCTTAAAATTTATCTCTAAATAACATCGACTACTCTTAATTTCACATACTGAAAATTAATTAACCTAATCACATATTCTCTATGATAGGTTAATAATTTCCCTAAATAACCCAAAACTCTTATAAGTCCATAATAAAAACATATATTCCTCTAAAATAAAATTTCACCATTACTCCTCAATTGAAATCCCAAAGTATTCTATTTTCCATAGGCATATAGTGTTTCCCCAAAATAGAGAACATATTCCAAAATAACCTTTATCACTTAATCACCAAATCATTTTCCTATATTAAGGATATCCATTTTACAAGACATAAGTTCCCAAAATCAACTTATTTTTAATCCATAAAATCATTTAACTAAAGGAATAACTCATACTAACTAGGGACTTTATGAAGTCCAGTGGTAGACAATAAATCCCAATCGCACTTTGGTTGTGGGTTCGATTCCCACAGCTTTGTCTGACACGATGGGTTGTCACACAGTATGTGTGTTTTCCTTGTTCAAAAACTTTAAAATTTATAACATTCTCAAAAATGAGATAAACTCCTCAAAAATAACCATAACATGATTTAACTTAAATCGTTGTCTTATACCTCTCATTTTCATCCCAACTCATAATGACCTCAATATATTAATTCATGAAGTCTTATATATATATTGAAAAAAAATTAACTCCATAAAATAACATTATTCCCAAAGAAAGAACATCTTACCTTGATCATTGTGTCCACATAGTTTCATCGTCATATTGTTCACGTAGATAGATGGTCCATGCATTGCAACAATGATTTATAGATCCTTAAAAATCATCTAAATCCTTTATCCAAATATACCTAGTACAACTTGGGTCATATGGGTGATCATAGAAAAACATTATTGGAAAAAAATCGTGTATGACATATAATTTCAAAACATTTGATAAAACTTTCTTTCTATAAAATAGTTAGACCGAGTTTGAGTTGAAACATTCAATCAATGGTCCTTTTAAAATACCATAAGTATGTGCTGAAAGACTATAATTTAAAAGAAAATATAAATTGGTTGCGCAAGGGTTTCCTTCTTTAGCACCTTTTTCAAAATCATAATATGCTTCAAAATCTTGTGATAAGGTAAAATATTTGAAAATTCCTTGATAATATTTACCTTTCTTGAAAACGTGAGAATATTGAGAAAATAATATTTGATTAAATATAACCCATGATTCATGATGGTATTGAGGTATAGTGTAGGTATTTGATATCTCAAACAATTTCTTGCAAGTGAGTTGTATGTTAGAAAATGTTTCAAAGTCATTTGGACATGGCTTTGCAATAATTATTACTAGAAAGTCATCAGGAAGAGATAGGAATGTCGTTTGAGATCTTCCTCCTTCCATTTGTAACAAACATTCCTTGATCTGAAAAAGTTAAAAAAATAAGTATTTAACTTAAATAATAGACATATAGAATAACCATGTGTCTAATAAAAACTCTTAATCCATAAAGTTGTATAAACCGACCTCTGATACCAATTATAAGGACTTGGCCTTAAACATTAATTAATCTTGAGTTAAATCAAGAATTCACATTGAAGATCTTTTCAGGTTTAGAGTTTTAGAGAATTAGGCCATAACTATTACATATCAACTTGAATATTACATGTAGACACTACTACTTAGTACCCATTTCTTTCATAAAATAAAAACTCTTAAAAAGAAACATGTCTAGTTCCATGTTTTAGACAACATGAATTTTCCTTTATTCCATCCTTGACCATTATTCATCTTTAATTTCTGTGGAAAACATTTCAAAAACTTGGGATGATCATAAAAAACTCAGTAAGGGTTATAAAATAGGGAATGAAAACATTATCCCATCAATAAATTCAAAACAATGAAACTATACTTTTCAATCATAACATACCTTATGAAATCATAAGATTTATGAATAACACACAGAAATCATAAATCATAAATCATAAAGGTATATTGTGGAATACATAACATACTTACATTTTATCTATCACAGTTACATAGGGAGTTACATTGGAATACCCATCACAGTATATTCTCTAAATCTCTTAGGAGAAACATTAACGTTTACCTCTATCACATTACCCAATGCATTGGAGAGCTATCTCGGGATCACCCACCCTAGTTTTATCACGAAACCACCCATATACATAAACAATTACAAATAACCATAACACATTCATAACACATAAAACAAGAATAAATTAAAGATAAAATTTCCACATTGAAATCACTATATACCATTTCAAGATATTTATATAATTAATGCTTTATCAAACCATTTTCAAAACCATTTAAAACATTTTATAAATAGATTTTTGAATAAAAGTGTCTCATACCACTTTGAAACTTTTAAAGGTATTAACATTTTAAAACATTAATGTCCATATAAATAAATCATTAAACCCATTTTGAAAATATTTACATTAATGAGAAATATTTATAAGAATAAATCTTTAAAAACAATATCTTATTTAAGGAGTTCTTAACCAAATGAGAGATGCTTGAATACAAATAATTGAGGAATAACATTTAATAAAAATCTTATAATATCTTGTGAATAAAGGTATTCATGATATAATATGTCAAAGGGTAGAATATACAATATATAAAAGTGAATCGGTGTATAGTAATGAATAAGTCTCAATGAAATGTAAAATTGAGATAAAGTCCCTTGAAAAGATCATATCCTTAGATTAAGGACAAATCAATGACATAATTATGTATGAAAAATAATAATAAACCCAATATAAGTGTAAATTAAGTGTAAAACAATTATAGTTCATTCACACATATTCATATCACGACATAATCAAGAAGTAAAAGTTTAACCCAAAGAATGGAAATTGGGTTAAGAAGATCCCTTACAGAAATTGGACAGCCTAACGACGTTGATTTAAAATTAAAAAAATGAGTTTATGAGAGAGAAAGGGGTCTGTCATCACATGGAAATAAAATTTATAGCAATAAGGATATAAAATAACATATCCCAACATAAGAAAAAAGAAATTAAAGTACATGACATAAAAGAAGTCTTTGACTAAAAGAGTACGGTGAAAGGTTCCCTTACAAATTTGGTAACTTATGAAACATTAACCACATGAAAGAAGGATCATACAATGAAGATTTAAATACCCATAAATTAAATTTTATTATACAAATAATACAATAATGGGAAGTACATACACCACACAAAAGGAAAAATTGGCAAATATAGCATGAATCTCACAGGAATAAAAAGTGAGATGAAAACCCCTTACCACGTTGTAATCAATCGAGTCGTAAGACCAAAAGTTAATAACCACCAAATGAATCACAAAATACCATGAATATAAATATAATCATGATAATATATATCAAATTTCAGTACACAATACACCACATGAAATAAATAAGTGGTGAATAATGGAAATCTCACAGAATTAAAAGTGAGATAAGAAACCCCTTACCCCTTGTCCAACTTAACTCGTATGTTCCATGTTCTTCCTAAATAATAAACTTAAGTTAATTTATAATTCCTTAAGAAACTTTTTAAAGTTTATTATTCCTTTTATATCACTTATTACCTTGCTATAAATATTAGTTAATTATTTGAGTTCATATCAGACATTTTGTCAATGTACGGAACTTTAGTAAAAAATGAACTTGTTATAATTACAAATTGTCCATGTGGTCAAAATTCCTTTATCTACATAATTATATACATGATTTATATATCATATATATCATATATATATAGTTTATATATATTTATAATATTCCATATCATTTGGAGTTAAGAAATGAAACGCACCGGCCATGGAGACGATAAGTCGTACGTACGCATGAACGCTATTTTCATTTCTATTTTATATTTAAAGGAATGAAAACTTAATAGTACATAGGTATATTATAATTCCAGTATAATATAATATATAATTTCAGTAATTCCATGCTTTATACATTCCACGTATTTCATGAACGAGTCATATCACTTTGAGGGGGCGGTAGTCTGCACTTCCTCAAATGAAATTATCACGTTTACCCATTATGGAAACCATAAAGGTATGATATAAATAAAAAATAAATAAGTAAATAGAAAAAATAAATATAATATATATCACATATAAATAAATTTCCATCATAATAGCCACCATGAGAGGTGGTTGGAGATATTTGAATAATCATCGTTTCGTGTGGCGTTAGTTCGTCGTCCACAAAAACAGTATGTTCTTTACCCATTAGATGGAGGTGTGTGTAAGTGTAGTTAGAATACTTCTCATAAAAATAATATATTATATTTATTATAATTTTTTTTATAAAATAAATTAATAAAAAGAGTTTAGGGGGTTGGATAAGTAAAATAAAATAAAAGAACTTAAGAGAAGACGTTACCTTTAAATCAGGTAACTCCCTTTGGTTTGAACCAAAAGGTTTACTTGAATTGCCTTATTCCTAGGGGAATGCTTCTAGAAGGAATAGAGGTATGTAGGGATCTTAATTGGTCAGAGTTTGGAATATCCAAAAGGCTTGAGAGGTGTCGGTAATGGGTTATAGGTGAGGGATTTTTATAAGGGGGAGGAAAGACTCTTTAGGGAAGTTTGAAAATATTATTTTATTGTATAATTATTTTCAGTTTATAAAGGTCCAAAACCCATTAAAGTTGAAGATAAGATGACTAATGTTCGAAATAAAATAATCCAATAATAATTGGACAGGTTTTGGATAATTTTTTAATTTTTATAATCTTATTTATTTAAATCATTCATTAATGAGGTAAACACTGCATCATTATTGTGTCACAAATAATTATTTTTATTTGATGTATAAAAATTATAAAAAAAATACCATGATTTAGGAAATATTTTTATATTTGCAATTAATATTTATAGTCAAAATGATAACTTATATAACCCCATGTAAAAATTTATTTACTAAAAGATATATGTTTATGTCATTTTTGTCTTTACTTTAAATTAATTAATATAAAGTGTCATTATCACTCTTAAGTGGATCCATGAGGTCCCAAAATCGACCCAAGGATGCCCATGGTCAGAAATGTATCATCAAATAGGATTAAGAAACATGTTAGGGTAAATTTAATATTATTATAATATTATTGTTTTACCCTTATTTACCCGATTTACCCTTTAACCATGGTAAATAAAATATTTACTAAAGTAAATATTCATAATGTCTAAAAATAAAAGTTACCTATTTAAATAATTTGGACCTAAAAATTCCAAATATGGAATCCATTTTTCTAAATTCAAAATATAGAAGTGTAAGAAATTAATTTAAAATTAATTCCTATTATCAAAACAAAAAGTCTGTTTTTAAGAAATAATAACTATCAAAATATTGACACTTGTTTATGTCCAATTTCAAATTTAAATTACTTACAATGACCGAAATTGTATTAAATGTTAAAAAAATAATATAATTAAACTTTAAAACCAATTAAAATGATAATATAACCATATAAATAAATTAGATTAAAAGGCAGTTTTGAATTAAAATACAGTATTTTTCACTATTCATTAAAAATGAACTTTATTAGAAAAATACCAAAAAATTACCCAAAGTAAATTTTTATGTTCCAATTCTGAAGAAGAATTTTATTTTGTTAAATACAACATATAAAAGTGACAAAAACTATATTTAAAAAGGGTTCTCCATTAAAAGGTGATAAATCAAACTTTTAATGAATATTAGAGTATTTATGCTTAAAATTGCTTTTATTCGCATTTTAAGCCTCTAAAATTTATTGGATAACTGTAAAAACATTTAACAAACAAATATAATCACATTTTAGTTAGTTCTATTCATTCCTTCCAATATAATGGCAATGCGTTAACTACCATTTAAATTAATATTATTATTAAATTATTTTTCAATATAACTCAACATTTTGTGCAACGTAAGTTTTCAAATAAACCCATTGTTTTGTATCAGGTATTCCATCGAACATAGCATAACCTTTAAAGTAAAATTAATATTTAATTTAAAAATATTAATAAATATGAAAATTTCATATTCTTTATTTACTTGGGATGTTACACCATCTTTTATTTCTTGTCAAAACTATGAGATGGATATGTAACACCAACTTCTAGTTCTAACCTGATAGCAGAATGCACAATATATTCATAGCTAATGAAGTGTCTTATACCTAATTACCTTCCAAGACTTAGTTTTAATCCAATGAATAATCGATCAACTTTACTTTCAGGTTGGATGATAAAGCCATAAGAATACCTTGAAAGTCTTATAAAATTCACCTCGTATGTTGAAATATATTCATCATCCTTTTGATTAACCTCAAGGAACTCATTTTCCATATTTGTTTAAAGAATATGAGGGAATTACTTATTGAAAAATAAGTTCTTGAACTCGTATCATTCTAAGGATTCAATTTCATCTTGATTCCTTGTATTCTTAATTAGAGTCCACCACTAGTCTCCTTCACCTTCTAATCGATAGACAATCAAAATGAATTTTTCATGTTCCAAATAGTGAAGGATGGAAAATATCTTTTCAATGGTACTGGTACATTATTCAGCAACAAGTGGATCAGAAGACCCACTGAAAGATGGTGGACATTTCCCCATGAAGGACTCAATAGAATGTTGTTCCCTTATCTACTCATTTGGATGTCCAGAATGATTCATAGCTTGTGTAAGTATAGAAATAATATTTTTCATTCCATATCCCATAACACTTGGTTGTTCCAGAGGATAATCATTGAATTTTATAGTTCATTGATCATTAACATGGTTCCTTCGGGTTCCAACCATTGTATAAAACCCAAAAATAATAGTGTGAGAGGCAGAAATCATACTAGGAAAACAACATAATCAGGGGGTACTTTCAATCTATAACATCTTAGGTTTAATCCTAGGTTATTCGTGATTATTACCATAATTCTATAACTGAAAGTTATAGTTATACTTAACCATAGGTACATCCCTAGACATATCTTAGGAATATCTCTAGGGATCTCACTAAAGGTTTTGCATCCGAGTTTACAAAGGTTAACTAAAACTTCGCTATGATACCAACTGTAGAGACACAAGCTTGACATACATGGACATTACATTTATTTTTCGGAATACTTAATACATGACACAAACATAGGCCTAAATATTTTATTAGTTTAGTGTCTTTGGAAACTCAGAACATAATCTTCTAATCATGGTGAAAGATCATCAACATCTACCATAAAGATCTTCCTCTTTTTGTTTTCCTACCTAAAACCTTTATTTATATCCTGGGGAAAATAAAACATAAAAAGGGTGATCTAAAATGCTCATTAAGGGTAAGCATGGAGAATATAAAACAAACCATAAACATTTGAATATAAAACATGAATATAAAGTTTAAACATCAAAATCATGAGTCATGAAATAAATCTTGGAAGTACGTAAGGCATAGATCATAAAGGAACATTAACCATGATAGAATAAAATTTGAATAAAACATATAATTGTGTCAAAACAATAATCACATAATATAATTTTCATAGTATCCAAGGCATTGTTTCCAAGATGATCATAGTGCACAAAGTCCATTACTGAACCGGGTTTACTTGTCATTCTACCATGTATTACTGAACTGGATCTACTTTTCATTCCATTCATGTCTATCTCATGAGATATAAAATCTTTACCCAATGAATTGGAGGGATATATAGGTCCCACCCATCTCATAATGAAATCATTCTTACATGTGCAACAAAACATAAATCATTCATCACATCATAACCCAAGAAATAAAATGAGATTTCTTAAACATAATTCCATCATAACATAATCCATATAAAATACCATTCCATCATTAACACAATAAAATAATAGTAAAAATATGGATAGAAACATAACCATATGTCATCTTATATGGAAAATAATTTTGATAAAACACTTGAACTTAATTCCTGTGAAAAATATCTTTTCTTTTTAAAAAAACGTTTTCTCTTCTCAAAATTCCACACAATTTTATAAGAATAGAATTTAGTTCAAAATAAACATGAAATAGTGTAGAGGAAGATTTGTGGAAATAATTTTTCCTGAAACTGTAAAAATCCATTCATGTTGTATAAGTTAAAAAAACATTCTCCTCATATTTTTTATGAAAAATTCAAAAAGTACCTCGTATGGTAAACAAAATAAAGATTCCTTCCATACCATGTAGTAAAATTAAAAAATGGTTAAAAATGAATTTAAACATACATGGAATAATAGTAAACATTTTATGAAAACATTTTTTAAAAATATGGACATTGATGATAAATATAACCCCAGTAATTACTTACGTATAAGTAATCTCGGATAAAAATGAGATTGCAAAATTACCTCTAACCTTAGGTCCGATTTTTTCCATATGTGTATGAAACTCCTGTATAGTGGGTATAAACATATTATTAACTTGTAAAAGAACCATAATAATATTTATTAAATCATATATTATTCATTTATGAATTTATATTACCCATTCATTTGTTAATTCCATGTTAAAGTAATGTTTTGGGTAATAATCGTTTTGTTTATCGTACGTGTTTTGAATTTTTATTCTTGATATTATTAATTATATCATGATTTAATAAATTAAATAATGTAAAACATGATTTATATATTATATATATTCAGTATATAAATATATATATATATATATATAATAGGTCGATAATTGAAATGGAATACACTGTTCATAGAGACGGTAGGTCGTACGTACACATGAACGCTGTTTTCATTTCCTTATTAAATTGAATAGAAGTAAGTAAATGAAATTTATATATACGTAAATAAAGAAGATTTATTATTTCATATATTTCATGATTACTTATTATATATTCTTTATAATCATTCTTGAACGGTTAACGTGAAGAATGAATCTCATCACATCATGGAGACGGTAAGCCGTACGTACACACGAGTGACAATATCATTCCCATAATTGATGAATGGTATTGTATTGGATGGTGTGTAATATATCATAATTAGTATCATGTTATAATAATCATATATAGTTATTATTTACAGCATTATACCCATCCAATTATGGTGGTGGTGAAAAACAGATTACACCACGGCATGGAGACGGTAAGTCATACGTACGGACGCACGGTGGTTTCATTTTTCATAGGATGGATAGAAGGTGAAATAGGGTTATTTCATATTTATAATAACATATCAGTATATGAGTGATACTGATGATATTAATATATAATTAAATAACTAAATAAGAGGAAGTATAAAAGGAAATAAATTTGAAATAATCGATAGAAGAGATTACCTCTTCCTCGACGTGCCTCCTTTAAATTTCCTCTAAGGGCACTAGAGTTGGTCTTTTGAGAAGACCAGAAACTTTATAATATAATTAGGTAAGTTGATAAGAGAAATGGGAAGGGGTTTTATGAGCTTGAAGGCTCAAAATAGAGTGAAGAGGATAGGGAGGATGTGCCCTTTTATAATTGAGGTGAGGGGCACTTTTGAAAACCTCAAAAATATTAATTTATAATAAAATCAAAACCAACTTAAAATCATCCAAAATCTCCAAATTTAAAATATTATATGATATAGGGTTTTAATAACATTAAAAAATAAATTTTACACAAGTTTTTATGTCAATTTAAGCATTATCATTTTAATTAACACTTAGTTATTCTATTTAATTTTAATTGTGGTAATAACATTCTAAATGTTTAATGGTTATAAATATTTACTTATATGGTGTTAATTGGTTATAAATAGGTATATTATTACATTTTCGAGCTTGTAATTATAATTTTTAATTTTTAATTTTTTTATTATTTTTAAATAATTTAATAAAATGTTATTTTTATAAAATATCAATAGTGTCAATTTTAACACTATTAATGTTTTTGACTTTAAATAAAATCCACACAAAAGATAAATTCGAACCAAAATATTTAATACACTTATAACATGTTATATTCACCTAGAAAATTTTTGGAGAACTTTAATTAGTTCATATGATATTTCTTTTAATATTTTTAAACCCATTTATTTGATAAATCAAATAATAAAATAATTTTTACATCACTATTGTGTCATCATTAATGATAATTAATTAATCTATAAAAATTATAAATAAATTTATATGATGTATATAATTTAATTATCTTTCTAGTGACTATTTAATTTCTAATTTTTATAAATTTAATCACTAAATTAAAATTATTACACTTATAAGATATAAGAGAGTGACATGTTGTCCCTTTCTTTTGTTTTAGTAATATTTATATCATTTTCATGGAAAAAAGTCCATGAAATGAATATATTCCAACCCTTAGGTGATATGGGTCAACTTTTATTCATCCAATAGAATTTTGGCAGGTGTTAGGATAATTTTATAATATTATTTTTACCCTTAATTACCTGATTTACCTTTATCTATGGTAATAAAAAAAATTACCAAACTTACTATTCATAATGCCTAAAATATCAAAGTAGAAAATTAACATAATTTGAAACTACTGATTCCAAATATGGAATAAATTTTTCAAAATTAAAAACACAGAAGTTTTAGTAATTAATTTAAAATTAATCCCGTTGTAGAAAAAGATGGGTTTTTGTTTAAGAGTTAAAACATTGCAGAAGATTGAAATGTTTTTACATATGAATTAAATTTAAAATTAATGACAATGACTAATATTTTCTTAAACTATAAAAATATATTCCATTTATACTTTTAAACCATTCAATAGTATACATTAACAATATAAATTATTTCGATGAAAAAAGTTGTTTTCAATTAAAATTTAGCGTATTTTCACTATTCATCAAAATATTAAAGTTATCAGAAAAATATAAAAAAATCATCCAAAGTAAAATTTTATATCCCTATTCTAAATAAGATGTTTATTTTTTCAAATTTAACTTATAAATGTTTCAAAAACTATATTTAAAATGGGTGCCCCATCAAAAGGCGGTAAAACTGTGTTTTTTGAAAAATACTTCTTTTATCCGAAAAATTAAATTTGTTATTATATCATGTTCTAGAAAATACATAAGATGAATTTTAAGTTTATAAAATCAAAAATGTGGTTAATACTATTCATAACGGCTAGTTTATATCCCATAATAATATTTTAATAATATAACGTTGTTTAGGGAAACTCGGTATTGCGTACAACGCAAGCTATCGAGGAAGGTCGCTCTTGCGTGTATCGCAAGTCAAGAATAGTTTTGTGTATACTCCAAGCTAATACAATTTTGCATATATAGAAAGATAATATTGGTGTATCTTACAACATAAGACATCAAGGAAAATAAAAAGAATTTATCACATAAAATCTTTGGGTGTCACATTCTACCCCCCTTAAAATTAATTTCACCATAGAAATTTGTCGAGGTTATAATTGTTTATTACTTGAAAGTTTATTTCATAGAAACCCACATCATAAAAAAAATACTAAAACTTCATTTTAAAAATGAAATTTAGAAACATAACGGTTACCCAAAGTAACTCATCACTAGGTTTCCACATAGGAGAACATAGGTGGGAAGTGAAAAAATGGATATGGAAGAGAAATCTAACCATCAAGTTCTAATGGATAGTGATAGAGAATAAAGTTTGGAGAAATTTAACTACCATAAAGCCATAAATCTGAGATGATTTAAGGGACCATAATATTCATCAGATAAGAAGGTACTTGGCTAACATTTTTGGTTTCAAGATCTTTTTCCTAAAGTTGATGAATTTTTGCATGGGGAGAAATACTTACTTGATTTCAGTAAAATCTCACCATTGGTAGTTCCCTGAACGATTTCCACTTCATCTCTCATTTAAAGAAATGAATTTGAATTTGTCATTATTTAAGTGTTAGCATATCATATGATATAATGATAGGTCATTTCATCCGTCTTAACAAAAAGTTTAGAACAGTTTATCAAATATGCATAAGTCCACCTATAGTGAGATAATACATTAATCTAAAAAACTTCAATCGGAATATAACTTATACTATCCATAAATGAATAATATTACAATCCTTCCAAAAACTAAAAATATAAAACTTTATAAATAGGTGAACTAAATCAACTTTACATTTTTCTCCCATATCTCATTTGGCAGTTCATGGTTGTTACATTCCGAACATGTGAATACCTTAATCATTTATTCTCTTAAAACATGGTAATAACATGAATTACCATAGAACCATAGTGAAAACATGAATTCAATCAAAATTAACACTTTATAGACACCAAAAATACCAAAAATTATATATACTCAAAACACGATATCACTTTGTCCTTATACCAGTCATGAGCTCACTAATACTATCAAACATCTCACTATCTCCATATCCCTTCATTATGCGCATATCATATGCTTTCCAAAAATATTTCAACCACTTTTCATGGTTATCGGTACCACATAATTATGGAAAATCACAATAGACCAAAACATAGATATTCTAATATTCCATAATACTATAAATGATATTCCACAACACTATTTTGAAATCCCATTACATACACATTAAATCATTCCACCACTTAATTTTCATACTCAACATCTCTAATAGTGATCGCATGTGACTTCCCTTTGTCTTTTTCTTTAACAGGTTTATGACTTCGATCATCATTAACCCTTGGATAAGGTCATTGGTTAGCATAATGCCCCATTTCCTTGTACTTTGTAGCATTGAAGTGCTGGTGGTGTGTTCTATGTAGTCTTTTATCCATTCACATCATTAGAAACCTTTTTCCCATTACTTTGGCACTCAACTAATCGATGAACTTCTTTTCCACACTTGAAACATTTTCTTGTCCCTTTAATACAATCTCTACCATGCTTCTTTCCATACTTTGAGCATAAGAAAACATTTATCTTATTTTCACCATTGTTTTGAGATTTTCTGTTTAACTCCATCTTTTGTTTCTTGTCAAAACCATGTGATGGATATGTAACACCAACTTCTAGTTCTTCCTTTATATCACAACCCACAATCTATTAATAGCTACTTAAGTCTCTTATATTTAATTCCCTTTTAAGACTTGGTTTTAAGCCACTGAAGAATTGATCAACTTTAATTTCAGGCTGGATGATAAATCCAAAAGCATACCTTGCAAGTCTTGTAAAATTCACCTTGTATGTACCAACAGATTCATCATCCTTTTCCTTAATCTCAAGGAACTCCTTTTCCATATTTATTCTACAAATGTGAGGGAAGTAATTATTGAAAAATAAGTTCTTAAACTCATCCTATTCCATGGATTCAATTTCATCTTGCTACCTTATATTCTTAATTAGAGTCCACCACTGGTTTGCATCACCATCTAATTGATAGACATCCAAAATAACTTTTACATGTTCCAAACAATGAAGGATGGAAAATATCTTTTCAATGGTATTGATCCATTTTTCATCAACAAGTGGATCAGAAGACCCACTAAAATAAGGTGTATATTTCCTAATAAGGACTCAATAGAATGTTGTTCCTTTCTCTACTCATTTAGAAGTCCAAAATGATTCATAGCTTGTGTAATTATAGAAATAATATTTTTCATTCCATGTCCCATAACACTTGGTTGATTAGGAGGAAAATAATTTCATTTCCTAGTTCATTAATCATTAACATGGTTCCTTCAGGTTCTATCAACCTTCTAAAACCCAAAAAGAATAGTGTGAGAGGAACAAATCATACTAGGAAAACAACATAATCAAGGGGGAGTAATTTCAATCTCTAGCATCTTAGGTTTAATACTAGGTTATTCATGATCGTTACCTTAATCCTAGGACTGTAAGCTATAGTTATACTCAACCTTAGGGACATCCCTAGACATACCTTAGAAATATCTCTAGGGATATCATTAAAGTTTTTTCATCCTAGTTTCCAAAGGTTGACTAAACCTTTGCTCGGATACCAACTGCAAAGACCCAAGATTAACGTACATAGACATTACATTTATTTTGTAGAATACTTAATACATGAAACAAATAGATTCCCAAAGATCATATTAGTTTATTGTCTTTGAAAACTTGGAACATAATCTTCTAATCATGGTGAAAGATCTTCAACATCTCTTATAAAGATCTTCCCTTTTTTTTATCCTACCTAAAACCTTTCTTTATATCCTGGGGAAAAGAAAACATAAAAAGGGTGAGCTCAAATGCTCAGTAAGGGTAAGCATTTAGAACATAAAACAAACCATAAAAATTTTATCATAAAACATGAATATAAATTTTAAACATCAAAATCTTGAGTAATGAAATAAATATTGTCAGTACGTAAGGCATAGATCATAAATGAACATTAACCATGGTAGAATATCATTGGAATAAAACATGTAATTTTGGAAAACTAATAAGCACATAATATGATTTTCATAGTAGCCAAGGCATTGTTTCCAAGACCATCATAGTGGACAAAGTCCATTGTGGAACAAGTTTTACTTGTTGTTCTAGCCATGTATTAATGAACTATATTTAATTTTCATTACAGTCATATCAATCTCATGAGATATAAAATATTTACCCAATGCATTGGAGGGATATATAGGTCACACCCATCTCATAATAAAATAATTATTACATGTTCAACAAAACAAAAATCATTCATTATAGTATAACCCAAGAAATAAAATGGGGTATCTTAAACATCATTCCATCATAACATAATCCATATAAAATATCATTCCATAATTAACACAATCAAATCATATTAATAATAGGGATATAAATATAACCCTATATCATCTTAGATGGAAACTATTTTTGATAAGACACTTTAACTTAATTCCTCAGAAAAATATCCTTTATTTTTCAAAAAACATTTTCTCTTCTCAAAATGCCACACAATTTTAAAAGAATAGAATTTAGTTGAAAATGAACTTGAAATAGTGTAGAAGAAGCTTCATGGAAATAAGTCTTCCTAAAATCATAAAAATCCATTCATTCCATATAAGTTTAAAAAAACATTCTCCTCATATTTTTTCTGGAAAAGTCAAAAATTACCTTGTATGGTAAACAAAAGAAATATTCCTTCCATACCATGTAGTAAAATTCAAAAATGGTTAAAAATGACTTTAAACATACATGGAAGAATATTAAATATTTTATGAAAACATTTTTAGAAAACATGAACATGGATGATAAATATAACCTGTAATGCCCCAACCCCAGTTACCCAGAGTCAGTGCATTATTACATAACATTGGCATGATACAAGGAATCATGTATCAAAAGACCGATTAGTTTAGTAGCCTTGGAAGTACTAGATACATTCATAAGTTTTTCATTACATCATGAAATAAAAACATCAAAAACATTTTGTCCCCATTTGAACACACGTATATCCTTACCCTATCCCTGAAGGTCAACCATAAAATACTTCTTCACATCCTAGGAAAAATAAAACATAGAAAGGGGTGAGCTTATATGCTCAGTAAGGATAAAAATATAGCGGAAACTTTCATAAATAAGCATAAACATTTAAGGCAATGTATAAGAATAAAACAAAATCCTTTTAAACTTAAACTTCATAATAATATGGAAAGGATAAAATTAAATAATATCAATTACTTATTCACATGGATATTCTAATTGTCTTATAATCACATGCAATTTCAATAGCCACTTTCATTATGATAGAATGCATAATTCCAGATTTCATAACCACATAGTCAAGGCCTTATACCAAGATTGCAAATAATATTTTTTCAAGGCCTTGTGCCAAGACACTAGTTTGTCTCATGAGACCTACCGATGCACCGAGGAGCTATAGCGGTCTACACCCGTGACTTACTAATTCCAATGCATTCCACATATGAAAAGTTTTAAACATAACACAAAAATTCGTATTCAAACTAGAATACAAAATGTCAACACTTTATTTATAAACCATTAATGGTATAATAATAATACATCCATAGTCAAACATATCACAAAACCTTCAATACAATAAGTAAGATTCGTATCATAATAAATAAACTTCAAAGAAGCTTAAAATCCATCAAAAGGGTGTTAACATAGATGAAATAAAAACTTTTTTAGAGAAATATCTCTTTCTATTTTGAAATAATTTAAAAGTCATATAATTATAAAAGGAAACATTTATTTTGAAAATATTCATATAATATTGTAAAGAAAGCTTCGACAATGTTATAATGGTAGAAAATATCCACACTCGTCGTATAAGTTAAAAAAAGCATTCTTACCTTAATTTTGTCGAAACGGTCATAAAGTACTTAGTTTGGAAAATGACGGAAAGATTCCTTTCAAAACATATAAGGTCAAATAAGGGTATAAATGAATTTAACCCATTTTCTAGTAAATTGTAAGAATGTTTTGAAATAAATTTTTAAGAAAACACGGATGTGGATTATAAATATGTCCCAGTAGATACTTATATAAAAACAACCTTGGATAATTAAGAGATTGTGAAATTAACCCTTACCTTGCACTTTCCTTTGGTCGAGGGTACGTTTATCCTAATGTATAATGACCATAGTATGTTATTAAATTATAACAGAACCATATTCATATTTATTATATCATACATAATTCATTTATGACTTTAGAATACCCATTTAATAATGATTTCCATGTTAAATTAACATTTTGGGTAATTGTCACGACCCGTCCTTGGGGCCCGTGCCGTGACTACCCCAAGCCCGCCTTCCATAGGTCAGGGGCTGGCGACTAGCACCAAGGCGTAAATCCCAGTAAAAAGGGAAGGTGTTGCCTTTGAAAGGTAAACAACCACCAGAGAGTAAGCAAGCGGAAGTAAACACTAAGTAAAAACTGGTACAACAGTAAGTGCGGAAAAGTAAGTGGGCCAGTATACAAACCCAAACTGAAAGTAAAGTACAACTGGAAAGGGAAAAACAGCAACTGGAAAGTAAAGTCGCAACGTCGAGCTGTCCACTGGAAATCCCACCTGAAGGGTGGGTGCAGAAATCCTCCACTGCTCCTCGGGTCCAGCCGACCGCTCCGAGTACGTCCCACCCAGTGGTCCACCTCCAGGTACCATCCTGCTCCGCGAGCCTCCACCACGATCAGCACCGTCCGTCGTCTGCAACCAACACAATGTAGTGCGAGCATAGCCCGTGCAGGGGTGAGTATAAGCTACTCAGTAGGGACCCCGAGACCCCCGAAGGTCTCCCAGAATCCACAAAGGATAACCACACAGGGAAGATACAATCACGAAGTAACATCCGACACTGCTTAGGTATATGCCCATACATATACCTAAGTTATCAATTCTCGTTCGGCTCCAACATCTGAGCTCAAGTATAACCCATTCCACACAGGAAAGCAAAACGTAAATTCACACAGTATAGCACAACACAATCCACAAAGGAAAGTAAAACAGGATTCAGCTCACATAGGTATACTTCTTGTATGACGATAGAGATGATCAGGTATCGCCACTGATTCATCTAAATCGTCGGACCCACAAAGGATCGATAGGTACTAACCCCCGCAATGACCCACAAAGGATCTGACCCACAAAGGATCGATAGGTAACTAACCCCCGTAATGACCCACAAAGGATCTGACCCACAAAGGATCGATAGGTAACTAACCCCCACAAAGACCCACATAGGATCGGACCCACACAGGATCTGTAGGCGCTGGCCCACATAGGATCTGTAGGCACTGGCCCACACAAGACCGCTGAGCGCTGACCCACATAGGATCAGACCCACACAGGATCGGTAGCACTGACCCACAAAGGATCGCTATGTGCTGTAGTCGTCGTCGTCGAATCCACTGAGGATCTCTGTACAGTCGTCGTCGTCACAGTAGCAGTCACAGCCAGCTCTAGGGTTCCCGCACACAGCAAGCTCGTTCGGGAGGGTCCGCTCCACGAGCCGAGAGGCTGATACATCAACTGACACATAGTCCAGAGTTGATGAATCCAAAAGTTCTATATCGTCAATAGGAACTCAACGTCGCAGACGGCGCGTCAATCAGACGCCCGGTCTGAGAGTTATTGGTTTTTCATCCCAGGGGCCCGGTTGGTTTTTAAGGAAAAACCAACCCGACCGTACTCCACCTGCGTCCAAACCTCGGGTGGAGTAAGACAAAATATCCTTCTCACTTAGAGGAAATCAACAAAGTCGACGGTACGTCAATCAGACGTCCGAAACTCAAGATATGAGCGTTTCCGCTCCGAGGGCCCAGTTGGTTTCGTGTACGAACCAACCCGACCGAACCCAAAGTATTCTGAAACCTTGAGTGTATTATACTGAAATGACCGTCTCGATCCACGGATCTCATCGCCGCTAACGGCGCGTCTTTCGGAGGCATGTAGCTCAAGTTATGAGAAAAATACCAAAAAGGTCCGGAAACGGGGGGTCTGGGCCCGGACTGATTCGGCCCAACCCCCCCTGGGTCGGCCCGAAACGGGTCGACCCGACCCAGGTCGGGGTCCGACCCGGTTGGGCGCGACCCGGCCCGGCCAGGGCGGCCTGGCCCGGCCTGGGCGCGACCCGAACGGTGGGTCGGCTTGGCTCGGCTCGGCCGAGCGGCCGAGCAAAGGAAACCGCGGGGGGCGTGTTGCCCCCGCGTGAAGTGAAGTCGCGACCCCGCGTGGGGCCACCCTTGGTCAGCAGACGCGTCAGGGCCACGTCCCGTGTCTCGCCGGACCCGCGCGGTCGCGGGTCTGCTGGCCGCCGCTGGTGGAGTCTGTGGGCCACCGGAGTTGTTCTGGTGGTCCGATTTCACTTCCGTCTGCGCCGTAGATCATCCCGGGTCTCGTTCTTTACTGCGGAATCAAAAAAATTAACTTGCGGCCCCGTTTGTCGTCGCCCGCCAATCTGCGCATCAACGAAGAACTGCGGAGGGTTGTCGGGCCGTGTTTGTTTGGCCCGCACCCTCCGCGTTAGGTGATAACAATCGGGAAATAATAATCAACACATGAAAAACATAACAAGATACAATTTTAATAAATTAAAATTTCACTTTGATCTGGGTTCTTTGTTTTAGAAGGAAACAACCACAGGAATAAAAATTATTCTCAAATAAAACCCCTACCTCGCCGTAGTCGTCGAGCGTGCGTTCTTTGCAGAATTGACCGTCACGGAAGAAGAGGATCGTCGCGTCGCGGAAGGGCGTCGCGTCGTCGCGGAAGGGCGTCGCGTCGTCGCGGAAGGGCGTCGCGTCGACGATCTCCGAGGGTTAAAGGAAACACGCAAATTTAATTTCTTGAATTAAATCCATGTTAAGGATAAAATCCACAAAGTAAATTTAAATGATTTGAAATCTCCTACCTCAAGAAGTTGGTGGTCAGAGATTGTTGCGGGGAAGAACGTCGCGGAAGAAGCATCGTGGAAGGAGAATCGTCGGCGTCGCTTCGTCGATCTCCGAGGGTGATGGCGTTCTTCGCGTTCTTCGCATTCTTCGCGAAGGAGGATGAAGGCACAGAATCTCCAAATCCTCTAAATAAATCGCACCCAAGAAGAAAGGTGTGTTGGTCTTATTTTATTAATATGCCAACGGTTTGAAAACAGGTTAAGAAACGAACAAATTAATTCATAGAATTAATTTCAACGAACTAACCGCCCAATTAATAGGGGCGTTAAGAATTTAGAAAACGCGTCAGTTGACTTTCATAATGACGGGTTTTCGCGGGTGCGTTACTTAGCGAAAAGAAACGGTGGTATCGTGCGGGCCCCACCTCACAAATATCCTACCAAGAGGGTAGGATACTTTTGGATAGCACCCTATCCGCATCAACTCATCTTAAGCCGCTTTAAGTGGCTTCAAGTGGCTTCCAAGTGGCTTAAGTGAAATAAAATAAAGTTTGTCGTACAATTATTTTATTTCTTAACTTTAAGCCCGAAAATTAAAAACCACACTCGAGCAAACGAAACTCCGAAATAGGTGTTTCTAAGCAAGTACCGGCGCTGCGATTCCATTGGTGCCCTCAGAATTCGATTCCGAGCACCGGTTCAAAAGTTAGAAAAACCCGCTCGTCCGTTCACTGAACGTACCCGAGCCAAACTTCGGAAAATGATTCCGGGCACACCGGGCCTCGGAATCAGGTGTCGTCAGAAACTGCGTTCTTGTAAAATTCCAAAGAAAATTAAGAAAAAAAATTCCTTGAAATTTACGGGTCTTTACATCACTCCCACCTCAAGGATTTACGTCCTCATAAAGATACATCATAAGCTAGGGAACAAAAGTGGGTACTGAGCACGCATCTGAGCCTCCCGCTCCCAAGTGCTCTCCTGGAGGTTCTCGTGCTGCCATCTGATGCGCACTAGAGAAATCGATCGTCCACGTAGGACCCGCTCCTGTCGATCCTCGATCTCCACCGGGACCTCCGCAAAAGTCTCCCCATCATCAACGTCTAGCTCCCCATGGTAAATGATATGCATTGGCTCGTGCACGTATCTCCTGAGCTGAGATACGTGGAAGACGTCGTGCACCCGGTGCAACTGAGGTGGTAGAGCCGGGCGAAAAGCCACCTCGCCGATCCTGCTGAGGACCTGGAATGGTCCGATGAAGCATGGAGACAACTTTCCACCTCGGCCAAATCTCTGTAATCCACGTCGAGGTGAGACATGCAAGAAGACGTGGTCGCCATCCTCGAACTCTAGTGGCCTCCGCCTCTTGTCAGCGTAAGACTTCTGCCGGCTTAGAGCTGTCCTCATCCACTCCTGGATGACCTGGACCTTCTCTGTCGTGGCCCGGACCATCTCTGGTCCCACAAGTGCTAACTCCCCAGGGTCTGTCCAGCACAAATGAGATCTACAAGGTCTGTCGTACAACGCCTCATATGGTGCCATCCCGATGGTGGAGTGGTAGCTGTTGTTGTACGCGAACTCCACCAAGGGTAGGTGGTCATCCCAGCTACGACCAAAGTCGAGGACACATGCGCGGAGCATGTCCTCGAGAGTCTGAATGGTCCTCTCTGTCTGACCATCCGTCTGAGCGTGAAAGGCGGTGCTCAGACGTAGCCGCATCCCAAACGCCTCCTGTAACCCCTTCCAAATCTGGGAAGTAAAGCGAGCGTCCTGATCGGAGACGATAGACGATGGCACACCATGAAGCCGTACAATCTCCTGAACGTAGAGACGCCCCCAGCTCTCCACTGAGCCCTGCTCTCTGATGGGTAAGAAGTGTGCCGACTTGGTGAGTCGGTCAACAATCACCCAAATGGAGTCGTGACCTCTGGAAGGGCGTGGAAGTCCAGTCATGAAGTCCATAGATATCCCACCCCACTTCCACTCCAGGACCTCCAAGGGTTGTACCAAGCCTGCTGGTACCTGATGCTCCACCTTCACCTACTGGCAGGTGAGGCATTGAGAAACGAACTCTGCCATAGCCTTCTTCATGTCCGGCCACCAGTGCTGTCGTCTGAGGTCCCGGTACATCTTCTCCACTCCAGGATGAACTGCTAAAGGAGAAGTGTGAAACTCTCTCAGCACCTCCTCTCGTAAAGTGATTGGTACTAAGGTACGTCCTCTAAAAAGGATGTCGTGCTATTCCCCAAAGGAGAAACCATCAAGTGCCTATCCTGAGGATATCTGTGCATGCCACGTCTCACAGTCAACATCTCCACGTTGTGCCTCTCTGACCCACTGTAGTAGTAGATGAGAGAGTGTGAGAGACTGAAGGAAGGTTTCGCCATCTCTATCCATGAAGGATATCCGCAAAGCGGCTAGATGCTTTGTCGCCTCCTCGAGTAGCTGAATGCCCGTCCTCCTGCTGAGGGCATTGGCTACCATGTTCCCCTTCCCAGGAGTATAGACTATCTCAAAGTCATAGTCCTGGAGGAACTCGAGCCATCGCCGCTGTCTCAGGTTCAGGTCTTTCTGAGAGAAGATGTACCTGAGACTCTGGTGGTCAGAAAAGACTGTAAAGCGCTCTCCCATCAGATAGTGCCGCCATGTATTCAGAGCGAAGACCACTGTTGCTAACTCCAGGTCATGTGTGGCGTAGTTCTGCTCATGAGGCCTCAACTGACATGATCCATATGCAATCATGGCCTGCTCCTCCATGAGGACACATCCGAGTCCGGTCCCTGATGCATCGCAGTAGACTACGTATCCAACTCCCTCCTCAGGCAACCTCAAGATATGTGCACTGGTCAATCTCTGTCTCATCTCCTGAAATCTCTGCTGACATCTTTCTAACCACACAAAGGGTTTCCCCTTCTTCGTCAAAGCTGAGAGTGGCGCCTCAACTCTGGAGAAGTCCGGCACAAATCTCCGATAGTATCCGGCTAGACCCAAGAAACTCCGCACCTCTGTCACGCTCCTGGGTGGCTCCCAAGCTAGCACTACATCGATCTTTGCGGGATCCACTGCAACTCCCGCCTCAAAAATGACGTGCCCCAAGAAGTGGACCTCACGTAACCAGAACTGGCACTTCGAGAGCTTGCCATAAAGCTGGTGCTCTCGGAGTGTGTCTAGTACAACCCGCAAGTGGTAGGCGTGCTCCTCCTCCGTGATCGAGTACACCAAAATGTCGTCGATGAATAACACGAAAAATCGATCGAGGTATGGCTGGAAGATCCTGTTCATAAGGCTCATGAACACTATTGGAGAATTGGTTACTCCAAATGGCATAACCAAGAACTCATAGTGGCCATACCAACACCTGAAGGTCGTCTTCTGCACGTCCTCATCTCGAACTCTGAGCTGATGATAGCCTGACCTGAGGTCTATCTTCGAGAACCACCGTGCTCCCTTGAGATGATCGAAGAGGTCATCAATCTTTGGTAGTGGATACTTGTTCCTCACTGTCACCTAGTTTAGGTGACGATAGTCGACACACAGTCGCAAGCTCCCGTCCGCCTTCTTGGCGAACAATATCGGGGAAGCCCAGGGTGAAACACTGGGTCGGATGAACCCCTTGCCATGCAAGTCATCCAACTGTACCCGCAGCTCTCGAAGCTCAGCGGGGGCCATCCGATATGCTGGAGTGGATATCGGGGCTATCCAGGGGTATAGATCAATATAAAAGTCTACCTCTCTGCGAGGAGGTAGCCCTGAAACGTCATCGGGAAAGAAGTCCGCGTACTGATCCACCACTACAGGAAAACTAGGACTCTGCACGTCCACTGCTCCTAGTATGAGACTATCCAAATGATGAGTGATGGGTTGTCCTCTCCTCTGCGGTAGTCCATCCTGTGTTGCGAAGGCTCCCTTCTCACCGGTGAAGGTAAACCTGCTTCCGTCGGTGCGTACACATCACACCTTGAGCCTAATACAGTCAATCTGTGCATGGACTGTAGATAACCAATCCATTCCCAAGATGACGTCGTAAGGCCTCGACGCCGCTACAAGAAGATCCCAGCTGAAGCTCTCGCCTCCTAGAGTAATCTCACACTGCCGGCACTAGTGCGTAATCGTCGAGTATGCTCCCGTAGGAGTCTCTAGCCGTAAGGATCGAGCCAGCGGCTCTGTCGAAATCTCTGAGCTCCGAACAAGGGTAGCGGCTATGAAAGAGTGACTCGCTCCTGTGTCTATAAGAACTGCAGCAAGGGTGGAATAGACATAGATCGTACCTCGAATCATCTCGGGTGCACCGTGGTCGTAGACCTCCGCTGCCTGGAGTTGTGCCTGTCTCTGCCCGCCAGCTCCCTGTGGTCGGGGCGGACCTCCCGGTGGTGGTGGTGGCAGAGCCTCAAAGCGTCTCCCACCACCTGCTGCTCGGCCAGCTCCTCTGCCTCGTCCGCCTCCTCCCTGCGGACCGCCACGGTCAACCCTCTCCCTCTGCCTGGGTGGCCCCTCCACCGTCTTCTGCTCCTCGGCACAGCGGTTCGGGCAGTCACGAGCCATGTGGCCCTGCCCGCCGCATGCGTAGCACTGCCTGCCTCTCGAAAGACTGGCTCCGCGCTGTGTGCCCCGCACTGCTGAGCCAGTGTCCCGAGGTCATCTGCCGGAAGGTCTGGTCTGCCTAGACCCATGAGTCATCCATCGGCTGCCTGCTGCCGAAGACTCTGCTACTTGCCGCCCTGCGGTAGGTCTCGCTGCTGAAGAAGGCTCATCAAGGAAGCTCTCGATCAAAAGGGCTCGCTCCAGTACTCCTGCCTGAGTCGAAATGCTGAGGGAGATCAGCGATGCTCTGATCTCATGTCTCAATCCATGCTCAAAGGTATGGGCCCGGAAGAATGGGTCATGTACCATGTCGGTCGAGTAGAGCGAGAGATCGGTAAATCTCGCCGAGTACTGGGCGACCGTCAAGCTGCACTGCCGGAGCTGAAGAAGCTCCGGATGCACACCGCACGGAGGGTGGCCAGGACGAACTCTGAGCAGAAGAGGCCCTCAAAGTCTGTCCAGAGGAGAGATGCCTCATCATGCACCTAGAGAATCAAGCTCCACCATCGTCCCGCTGCCGCGTGCAGTAGGCTCGCCGCGAGGATCACCATGAGGTCTACTAGTGTCCTCACTAACCGAAAAACTCGTACCACTGCCTCCAGCCAGTCCTCGGCTGCCTGGGGGTCCGTCTCCCCGCAGAACCTGGGCGGTCGCTGGCGCTGGAACTCATGCAGTGAACTAAGGCGACGTGCATCATCAGCGGCTGGGGCTGGAAGCATCGGTGGCTCGGTGGGTAGAGGTACCGTCGGTGCCTCAGCTGACAAAGGGCCCTGCACCGAGGCCTCGTCGCTCGGTGGGCTGTCGTCACGCTCAACTCTCGGAACCCTAGATGGCTGCCGTCGTGGGGTCATCCCGAAAAGGAAACAGGTGCGCCACGGTCAGAACAGTATACCTGGTGAGCTGATACAAATTAATCACAAAGAAAACTTGAAACACACATACAATCAATGTTTTCGTGCATTAAGTCGGAAATCAGAAGTCAGGGTCCTGGTGTACGGACACGTCGGCCGCCGCACCAACACTGGACTCCCTGGACTGATAACCACACTCAATATGCTAAACACTATTGCTTCACAAAGAAGAAAGATCAGAGTCTACGATAGAACCGACCACCTCTAATACAAATTTGTCATGACCCGTCCTCGGGGCCCGTGCCGTAACTACCCCAAGCCCGCCTTCCATAGGTCAGGGGCTGGCGACTAGCGCCAAGGCGTAAATCCCAGTAAAAAGGGAATGTGTTGCCTTTGAAAGGTAAATAGGCACCACAGAGTAAGCAAGCGGAAGTAAACACTAAGTAAAAACTGGTACAACAGTAAGTGCGGAAAAGTAAGTGGGTCAGTATACAAACCCAAACTGAAAGTAAAGTACAACTGGAAAGAGAAAAACAGCAACTGGAAAGTAAAGCCGCAACGTCGAGCTGTCCACTGGAAATCCCACCTGAAGGGTGGGTGAAAAAATCCTCCACTGCTCCTCGTATCCAGCCGACCGCTCCGAGTACGCCCACCCAGTGGTCCACCTCTAGGTACTGTCCTGCTCCGCGAGCCTCCACCATGATCAGCGTTGTCCGTCGTCTGCAACCAACACAACGTAGTGCGGGCATAGCCCGTGCAGGGGTGAGTATAAGCTACTCAGTAGGGACCCCATGACCCCCGAAGGTCTCCCAGAATCCACAAAGGATAACCACACAGGGAAGATACAATCACGAAGTAACATCCGACACTGCTTAGGTATATGCCCATACATATACCTAAGTTATCAATTCTCGTTCGGCTCCAACATCTGAGCTCAAGTACAACCCAGTCCACACAGGAAAGTAAAACGTAAATCAACATAGGATAACACAACACAATCCACAAAGGAAAGTAAAACAGGATTCAGCTCACATAGGTATACATCTTGTATGACGATAGAGATGATCAGGTATCGTCACTGATTCATCTAAGTCGTCAGACCCACAAAGGATCGATAGGTACTAACCCCCGCAATGACCCACAAAGGATCTGACCCACAAAGGATCGATAGCTAACTAACCCCCGCAATGACCCACAAAGGATCTAACCCACAAAGGATCGATAGGTAACTAACCCCCGCAAAGACCCACACAGGATCAGACCCACACAGGATCTGTAGATGCTGGCCCACATAGGATCTGTAGGCGCTGGCCCACACAGGACCGCTGAGCGCTGACCCACACAGGATCGGACCCACACAGGATTGGTAGCACTGACCCACAAAGGATCGCTGAGTGCTGTAGTCGTCGCCATCGAATCCACTGAGGATCTCTGTACAGTCTTCGTCGTCACAGTAGCAGTCGCAGCCAGCTCTAGGGTTCCCGCACACAGCAAGCTCGTTCGGGAGGGTCCACTCCACGAGCCGAGAGGCTGATACATCAACTGACACATAGTCCAGAGTTGATGTATCCAAAAGTTCTGTATCGTCAACAGGAACTCAACGTCGCAGACGGCGCGTCAATCGGACGCCCGGTCTGAGAGTTATTGGCTTTTTCGTCCCAGGGGCCCGGTTGGTTTTTAAGGAAAAACCAACCCGACCGTACTCCACCTGCGTCCAAACCTCGGGCAGAGTAAGCCAAAAGATCCGTCTCACTTATAGGAAATCTAAAAAGTCGACGGTACATCAATCGGACGTCCGAAACTCAAGATATGAGTGTTTCCGCTCCGAGGGCCCGGTTGGTTTCGTGTACGAACCAACCCGACCGAACCCAAAGTATTTAGAAACCTTGAGTGTAGTATACCAAAACGACCGTCTCGATCCACGGATAGCATTGCCACTGACGGCGCGTCGTTCAGAGGCCCATAACTCAAGTTATGAGCAAAAGACCGAAAAGGTCTGGAAACGGAGGGTCTGGGCCCGGACCGACCCGGCCCGACCCCCCCTGGGTCGGCCGAAACGGGTCGACCCGACCCGGGTCGGGGTCCGACCCGGTTGGGCACGACCCGGCCCGTCCTGGGCGCGACCCGGCCGGTGGGTCGTCTTGGCTCGGCTCGGCCGAGCGGCCGAGCAAAGGAAACCACGGGGGGCGTGCTGCCCCCGCGTGAAGTGAAGTCGCGGCCCCACGTGGGGCCGCCCTTGGTAAGCGGATGCGGTAGGGCCGTGTCCCGTGTCTCGCCGGACCCGCGCGGTCGCGGGTCTGCTGGCCGCCGCCGCGCCGGCGACCCGCACCGCCGGTGGAGTCCGCGGGCCACCGGAGTTGTTCCGGTGGTCCGATTTCACTTCCGTCTGCGCCGTAGCTCATCCCGGGTCCCGTTCTTCACTGCAGAATCAACAAAATTAACTTGCGACCCCGTTTGTCGTCGCCCGCCAATCCGCGCATCAAAGAAGAACTGTGGAGGGTTGTCGGGCCGTGTTTGTTTGGCCCGCACCCTCCGCGTTAGGTGATAACAATCGGGAAATAATAATCAACACATGAAAAACATAACAAGATACAATTTTAATAAATTAAAATTGGACTTTGATCCGGGTTATTTGTTTTAGAAGGAAACAACCATGGGAATAAAAATTATTCTCAAATAAAACCCCTACCTCGTCGTAGTCGTCGAGCGTGCGTTCTTTGCGGAATTGACCGTCGCGGAAGAAGAGGATCGTCGCGTCGTGGAAGGGCGTTGCGTCGTCGTGGAAGGGCGTCGCGTCGACGATCTCCGAGGGTTAAAGGAAACACGCGGATTTAATTTCTTGAAATAAATCCATGTCAAGGATAAAATCCACAAAGGAAATTTAAATGATTTGAAATCTCCTACCTCAAGCAGTTGGTGGTCGGAGATTGTTGCGGGGAAGAACGTCGCGGAAGAAGTGTCCTGGAAGGAGTGTCACGACCCGCCCTCGGGGACCGTGCCGTGACTACCCCAAGCCCGCCTTCCATAGGCCAGGGGCTGGCGACTAGCACCAAGGCGTAAATCCCGGTAAAAAGGGAAGGCATTGCCTTTGTAAAGTAAACAAACACCACAGAGTCAGCAAGCGGAAAGTAAACACTAAACAAAAGCAGAGTACAACTGAAAGTGCGGAAAAGTAAATGGGCCAGAATACAAACCCAAACTGAAAGTAAAGTACAACTCGAAAGGGAAAACAGTAACTGAAAAGTAAAAGCCGCTACACCGAGCTGTCCACAGGAAATCCCACCTGAAGGGTGGGTACAGATAGCTCCTCTGCTCCACGGGTCCCGCCGTCTGCTCCGTGCTCGTCCCGCCCAGTGGTCCACCTCCGGGTACCGTCCCGCTGTGCAAGCCTCAGCTAAGGTCAATGTTGTCCATCGTCTGCAACCAACACAACGTAGTGCGGGCAAAGCCCGTGCAGGGGTGAGTATAAGTTACTCAGTAGGGACCCTGAGACCCCTGAAGGTCTCTCAAATCCACAAAGGATAAACCACGAAGAAAAGTACAATCACGAAGTAACAACCGACACTGCTTAGGTATATGCCCATACATATACCTAAGTCATCAATTAAAATACGCTCCAACCTCCGAGCCCAAGTACAACTCAGTCCACGCAGGAAAGTATACGTATTCCACATAGGAAAGCAAAACATAATCCACACAGGATTGCACAACACAATCCACACAGGAAAGCAACAGGATTCAGCTCACACAGGTATACTTCTTCAAGGACGATAAAGATGATCACTGATCCATCTAAGTCGTCGGACCCACGAAGGATCGATAGGTAACTAACCCCCGCAAAGACCCACACAGGATCGGGCCCACACAGGACCTGTAGGCGCTGGCTCACACAGAACCGCTGAGCGCAAGGACCCACACAGGATCGGGCCCACACAGGACCTGTAGCACTGATCCACGTAGGATCACTGAGTGCTGTAGTCGTCGTCGTCGAATCCACACAGGATCTCTGTACTGTCGTCGTCGCAGTCACAGTAGCAGTCGTAGCAGTAGTAGTAGCAGTAACAGTCGCAGCCAGCACTAGGGTTCCCGCACACAGCAAGCTCGTTCGGAGGGTCCGCTCCACGAGCCGAGAGGCTGATACATCAACTGTCACGAAGACCGGAGTTGATGTATCCAAAAGTTCCGTATCGTCAACAGGAACTCATCGCAACAGACGGCGCGTCGATCGGACGCCCGGTCTGAGAGTTATTGGCATTTTCGTCTCCGGGGCCCGGTTGGTTTTTAAGGCAAAACCAACCCGACCATACTCCTCCTGCATCCAAACCTCGGGCGGAGTATGCCAAAAGATCCGTCTCACTAAGAGGAACACAACGCGACTGACGGTGCGTCAATCGGACGTTCGTAGCTCAAGATATGAGCGTTTCCGCTCCGAAAGCCCGGTTGGTTTCGTGAACGAACCAACCCGGCCGAACTCAAGTTAATCTGAAACCTTGAGTGCGATATACCGAAACGACCGTCTCGATCCAAGGATCGCGTTGCCGCTGACGGTTCGTCGATCGGAGGTCCGAGGCTCAAGTTATGAGCCAAAAACCAATTCTGGTTCGAAACGGGGGGGTCCGGGTCCGGGCCGACCCGGCCCGACACCCCCCCCCCCCCTGGGCGGCGCGGTGGCCGGCGGCGGCGGCCGGCGGCGGCGCGGCGGCCTGGCGGCGCGGCGGCGCGGCGGCGCGGGGTGCCGCGGCGGCTCGGGGTGCCGCGAGGGGCCGCACACGGTCGGCACGCGGGGGGCAAGCCCCGCTGTTTTGGGAAGCGGCGCGGCCTTTGTGCCGCGCCTTTGCAACAAACGGCCCCCACGTGGGGGCCGGTTTAATTAAAAGAACCGGGGGGCTATTGCCCCCCTTTCATGGAACCGCCCCCCTCTTAAAGAGGGGGGTTTTACAGGCTGGCCGGGGTATTAATTCCCCCGGTTTAATGCCTTCCGGCCGGCCAGCTGGCCGGCCGGTTTTCTCCAACGGGACCGGTAATTTCCGGTCCCCCCTTCGGCTTCCGACGCCGGCGGCCCGGCCGCCGGTCTTCTCTTCCGCCGCGGCCCGGAACCGGCCGCGGTCTCCTCGTCCCGCCGCGGCCCGGAACCGGCCGCGGTGTTCGTCGTCCGGCGCGGTGCGACGGCACCGCGCCCCTTCGTCGTGTCTTGATTCCTTTCAACGCGGCGCGACGGCGTCGCGTTCTTGAAGATTCTACCTCGGCGTGGCGTGACGGCGCCGCGTAAAATATAAACACGATCATCCGCGTGGTGCGACGGCACCACGCTACTTGCTTCCACCCGCATGAATAAACAAGAACGATGGAGGGGGGTTCGGCCGTGTTCGTGCAGTCCCCCCCCCCCCTCGCGTTAACAATAACACTTATAATAAATATTCAAAAGCCTCACGTAGACATGCGATCCACGAGCAAGAAATGTAATAATTAAAGAATAAAACAACAACCCCTACCTCGGGTATAAGGTTCGAAGATTGTCTACGTTCCGCGGAAGACGACGTCGCGGAGGTCGGGCGTCGCGGAAGCCGTTCGTCAAATCCGATGACGAAGGGATGCGTTCGAAGAGACACGTCGTTGGCGAAACTTGTACGCCGACGAAGATTGTCCGAGGAAGAAGTGGCGTCCCCTTTCGTTGACACGGTAAACGAAGAAGAGCGGAGCGGCGTTCTTCGTCGGAAATTGAGCGTTCCTCGTCAAGTCTTGAGGAAAGTCAAATAATAAAGAAAACAACGAACTCAAGAACCTCTACCTCGATAGTCGCACGTTGATGTAGTCGTGGAATATCGGTGTCGATTCCTTTGACGTCGGAGGAAGAGTCGTTGTCGATGGCGTTCGTCGCGGAAAACCGTCGCGGAAGAGATGACGCGGAAGAAGTACGTCGCGTCGCGGATACGGCGTCGCGGATGGACCGTGTTCTTCGGCGGAGAAGTTCTTCGTTGAAGAACGACGTTCTTCGCGTTCTTCGTTGAGTTTGAAGAAGGAGAAGAGCTCTCCACCTCTCAAGAAGACAAACAAAAAAACCCCCAAAATAAAATAAGACTACACCTTATTTTATTATCACATAACACAAAAGAATTTCAAAAGTTTGAAATTCAAAAGGTTTAACTCCCAATTAAAAGAGTAACTCAAGACATTAAATGAGGCGTTAAGGGAGTTGGGAGAATTTGAAAGGTTTAGGGGTTCGTGTGGGCCCCACCACACTTAATCCTCCCAAGGGAGGTTAAGTGGGTGTGGGTCCCACTTCCAACCTCCTTTGGTAGGTTTTTAACAAGTTATAATAAAATTTGTTCTATACAAATTTTATTTAACTCAAACTAAAAACCCCTAAAATAAACTTTCAACCCGCAACAAACGCAACTCCCGAAAAGGTCTCTTTAAGCGAATATCGGCGCTGCGAGTTCATCGGTGCCCTCGGATTTCAATTCCAAGCACCGGATCAAAATTTAGGAATTCCCGCTCGTTCGTTCACTGAACGTACCCGAGCCAAACTTTGGAAATTAATTCCGGGCACTCCGGGCCTCGGAATCAGGTGCCGTCTGAAACCGCGCTCTTGTAAAATTCTAAAGAAAATTAAGAAAAAATTTCCCTTGAATTTTACGGGTCTTTACATTACTCCCACCTCAGGGCTTTACGTCCCCGTAAAGATACATCAAAACTAGGGAAACAAATGAGGGTACTGAGCACGCATCTGAGCCTCCCGCTCCCATGTGCTCTCCTAGAGATTCCCGTGCTGCCATCTGATGCGCACAAGAGGAATCGATCGCCCACGTAGGACCCGCTCCTGTCGATCCTCTATCTCCACCGGGACCTCCGTAAAAGTCGCCCCATCGTCAACGTCAAGCTCCCCATGGTCAATGATGTGTTTCGGGTCGTGCACGTATCTCCTCAACTGGGATACGTGGAAGACGTCGTGCACCCGGTGCAACTGAGGTGGTAGAGCCAGGCGATAAGCCACCTCACCAATCCCGCGGAGAATCTGGAAGGGTCCGATGAAGCGCGGAGATAACTTGCCGCCTCGGCCAAATCTCCGAATACCACGTCGAGGTGAGACCCGCAAGAAGACGTGGTCGCCATCCTCGAACTCCAGTGGCCTCCGCCTCTTGTCAGCGTATGACTTCTGCCGGCTCTGAGCTGTCCTCATCCGCTCCTGGATGACCTGGACCTTCTCTGTCGTGGCCTGGACCATCTCCGGTCCCACCAGTGCTGACTCCCCAGGGCCTGTCCAGCACAAAGGAGATCTACATGGTCGGCCGTACAACACCTCGTACGGTGCCATCCCGATGGTGGAGTGGTAGCTGTTGTTGTACGCGAACTCCACTAAGGGTAGGTGGTCCTCCCAGCTACGACTAAAGTCGAGGACACATGTGCGGAGCATGTCCTCGAGAGTCTGAATGGTCCTCTCCGTCTGACCATCCGTCTGAGGGTGAAAGGCTGTGCTCAGACGTAGCTGTGTCCCGAACGCTTCCTGTAACCCCTTCCAAAGTCGGGAAGTAAAGCGGGCATCTCGATCGGAGACGATAGATGATGTAACGCCGTGGAGCCGCACAATCTCCTGAACGTAGAGACGTCCCAAGCTCTCTACTGAGCCCTTCTCTCTGATGGGTAAGAAGTGTGCCGACTTGGTGAGTCGGTCAACAATCACCCAGATGGATTCGTGACCACTGGAAGTGCGTGGAAGTCCAGTCACGAAGTCCATAGATATGCCGTCCCACTTCCACTCCGGAACCTCCAAGGGTTGTACCAAGCCTGCTGGTACCTGATGCTCTGCCTTCACCTGCTGACAGGTGAGGCATCGAGAAACGAACTCTGCTACTGCCTTCTTCATGCCCGGCCACCAGTGCTGTCGTCTGAGGTCCCGGTACATCTTCGCCACTCCAGGATGTACCGCCAAAGGAGAAGTGTGAAACTCTCTTAGCACTTCCTCTCGCAAAGCTACTGGTACCATGGTACGTCCTCTGAAAAGGATTTCGTGCTCTGCTCCAAGGGAGAAACCATCAGGTGCCTGTCCTGAGGATATCTGTGCACGCCGTGTCTCACAGTCAGCGTCCCCATGCTGTGCCTCCCTAACTCGCTGCAGTAGTGGAGGAGTGACTGTGAGAGACTGAAGAAAGGCTGCTCCATCTCTATCCACGAAGGATATCTGCAAAGAGGCTAGCTGCTCCGTCGCCTCCTCGAGTAGCTGAATGCCCGTCCTCCTGCTGATGGCATCGGCTACTACGTTCCCTTTTCCAGGAGTATAGACTATCTCAAAGTCATAGTCCTGGAGGAACTCGAGCCATCGTCGCTGTCTCAGGTTTAGGTCCTTCTGCGAGAAGATATACCTGAGACTCTGATGATCGGAAAAGACTGTGAAGCGCTCGCCCATCAGATAGTGTCGCCATGTCTTCAGAGCGAAGACCACTGCTGCTAACTCCAGGTCATGGGTAGCGTAGTTCTGCTCATGCGGCCTCAACTGACATGATCCATAGGCGATCACGGCCCGCTCCTGCATCAGAACACATCCGAGTCCGTTCCCTGATGCATCGCAGTAGACTACGTACCCTACTCCCTCCTCAGGCAACCTCAAGATAGGTGCGCTAGTCAATCTCTGTCTCAGCTCCTGGAAGCTCTGTTGACATCTTTCTGACCACACGAAGGGTTTCCCCTTCTTCGTCAAAGCTGTGAGTGATGCTGCAACTCTGGAGAAGTTCGGCACAAATCTCCGATAGTATCCAGCTAGTCCCAAGAAACTCCGAACCTCAGTCACGCTCCTGGGTGGCTCCTATGCTAACACAGCCTCAAACTTCGCGGGATCCGCTGCAACTCCTGCCTCAGAGATAACGTGTCCCAAAAAGTGGACCTCACGTATCTAGAACTGGCACTTCGAGAGCTTACCATAAAGCTGGTGCTCTCGGAGTGTGTCAAGAACAACTCGCAAGTGATAGGCGTGCTCCTCCTCTGTCGTAGAGTAAATCAGAATGTCGTCGATGAAGACTACGACAAACCGATCGAGGTATGGCTGAAAGATCCTGTTCATGAGAGCCATGAACACTGCTGGGGCATTGGTTACACCGAAAGGCATAACCAAGAACTCATAGTGGCCATACCGACATCTGAAGGCTGTCTTCTGCACATCCTCGTCTCTGACTCTGAGCTGATGATAGCCTGACCTGAGGTCTATCTTCGAGAACCACCGTGCTCCCTTGAGTTGATCAAAGAGGTCATCAATCCTCGGTAGCGGATACTTGTTCCTCACTGTCACCTGGTTCAGGCGACGATAGTCAACACAAAGTCGCAAGCTCCCGTCCGCCTTCTTGGCGAACAATATCGGTGAAGCCCAGGGTGAAACACTGGGTCGGATGAACTCCTTGCTCTGCAAGTCCTCCAACTGTACCCGTAGCTCTCGAAGCTCGGCGGGGGCCATCCGATATGCTGGAGTGGATATCGGGGATGTCCCGGGGTACAAGTCAATATAAAAGTCTACCTCTCTGCGAGGAGGTAGCCCTGGAACGTCGTCAGGAAAAACGTCCGCAAACTGATCCACCACTGCAGGAAAACCAGGACTCCGCACGTCAACTGCTCCAAGGATAAGGCTAGACAACTGATGAGTGATGGGCTGTCCTCTCCTCCACGGAAGTCCATCCTGTGCTGCTAAGGCTCCCTTCTCGCCGGTGAAGGTGAACCTGCTCCCGTCGGTGCGTACACATCGCACCTTGCGCCTAAAACAGTCAATCTGTGCATGGACCGTAGATAGCCAATCCATGCCCAAGATGACGTCGTAAGGCCTCGACGCTGCTACAAGAAGATCCCAGCCGAAGCTCTCGCCTCCTAGAGTAAGCTCACACTGCCGGCACCAGTGCGTAATCGTCGAGTCTGCTCCAGTAGGAGTCTCTAGCCGTAAGGATCGAGCCAACGGCTCTGTCGGAATCTCCGAGCTCCGAACAAGGGCAGCGGCTATGAAAGAATGACTCGCTCCTGTGTCTATAAGAACTGCAGCAAGGGTGGAATAGACACAGATAGTACCTCGAATCATCTCGGGTGCGCCGTGGTCGTAGGCCTCTGCTGCCTGGAGCTGTGCCTGTCGCTGCCCGCCAGCTCCCTGTGGTCGGGGTGGACCTCCTGGTGGTGGTGGTGGTAGAGCCTCAAAGCGTCGGCCACCACCGGCTGCTCGACCAGCTCCTATGCCTCGTCCGCCTCCTCCCTGCGGACCGCCACGGTCAACCCTCTGCCTCTGCCTCGGTGGTCCCTCAACCGTCTTCTGCTCCTCGGCACGGCGGGTCGGGTAGTCACGAGCCATGTGGCCCTGCCCGCCGCACGAGTAGCACTGTCTGCCTCTCGGAAGACTGGCTCCGCGCTGTGTGCCCCGCACTGCTGAGCCAGTGCCCTGAGATCGTCTGCCTGAAGGTCTGATCTGTCTGGACCCCTGAGTCATCCGTCGACTGCCTGCTGCAGATGACTCTGCCACGTGCCGCCCTGCGGTGGGTCTCTGTGCTGGTGTAGACTCAGCAAGGAAGCTCTCGATCAGAAGGGCCCGCTCCAGTACTCCTGTCTGAGTCGGTATGCTGAGGGAGATCAGCGATGCCCTGATCTCATGTCTCAAACCCTGCTCGAAGGTCCGGGCCCGGAAGAATGGGTCCCGTACCATGTCGGTCGAGTAGCGCGAGAGATCGGTAAATCTCGCCGAGTACTGAGCGACCGTCATGCTGCCCTGCCGCAGCTGTAGAAGCTCCTGGATACGCACCGCACGAAGGGTGGCTGGGACGAACTCCGAGCGGAAGAGGCTCTCAAAGTCCGTCCAAAGTAGGGATGCCTCATCGTGCACCTGGAGCATCAAGCTCCACCATCGTCCTGCTGCTGCGTGTAGTAGGCTCGCAGCGAGGATCACCATGAGGTCTGCTGGTGTCCTCACTAGCCTAAACACTCGAACCACTGCCTCCAGCCAGTCCTCTGCTGCCTGGGGATCCGTCTCCCCGCGAAACCTGGGCGGTCGCTGGCGCTGAAACTCATGCAGTGCGCTGAGGCGACGTGCATCGTCAGCGGCTGCTGCTGGAAGCATCGGGGGATCGGCGGGTAAAGCTACCGCCGGTGCCACTACTGGAAAAGGGCCCTGCACCGAGGCCTCGTCGCTCGGTGGGCTGTCGTCTCGCTCGACTCTCGGAACCCTAGCTGGCTGCCGTCGTGGGGCCATCCTGAAAAGGAAACAGGTGCGCCACGGTCAGAACAGTATACCTGGTGAGCTGATATAAGTAATCACAAAGAAAACTTGAAACACACACGCAATCAATGTTTTCGTGCATTAAGTCGGAAATCAGAAGTCAGGGTCCTGGTGTACGGATACGTCGGCCGCCGCACCAACACTGGACTCCCTGGACTGATATCCACACTCAATACGCTAAACATTATTGCTTCACATAGAAAAGATCAGAGTTCGCGGTAGGACCGAACTCCTCTGATACCAATTTGTCACGACCCGCCCTCGGGGACCGTGCCGTGACTACCCCAAGCCCGCCTTCCATAGGCCAGGGGCTGCCGACTAGCACCAAGGCGTAAATCCCGGTAAAAAGTGAAGTCATTGCCTTTGTAAAGTAAACAAACACCACAGAGTCAGCAAGCGGAAAGTAAACACTAAACAAAAGCAGAGTACAACTGAAAGTGCGGAAAAGTAAATGGGCCCGAATACAAACCCAAACTGAAAGTAAAGTACAACTCGAAAGGGAAAATAGTAACTGAAAAGTAAAAGCTGCTACACCGAGCTGTCCACAGGAAATCCCACCTGAAGGGTGGGTACAGATAGCTCCTCTGCTCCACGGGTCTCACCGTCTGCTCCGTGCTCGTCCCGCCCAGTGGTCCACCTCCGGGTACCGTCCCGCTGTGCAAGCCTCAGCTAAGGTCAACGTTGTCCGTCGTCTGCAACCAACACAACGTAGTGCGGGCAAATCCCGTGCAGGGGTGAGTATAAGTTACTCAGTAGGGACCCCGAGACCCCTGAAGGTCTCTCAAATCCACAAAGGATAAACCACGAAGAAAAGTACAATCACGAAGTAACAACTGACACTGCTTAGGTATATTCCCATACATATACCTAAGTCATCAATTAAAATACGCTCCAAACTCCGAGCCCAAGTACAACTCAGTCCACGCAGGAAAGTATACGTATTCCACATAGGAAAGAAAAACATAATCCACACAGGATTGCACAACACAATCCACACAGGAAAGCAACAGGATTCAGCTCACACAGGTATACTTCTTCAAGGACGATAAAGATGATCACTGGTCCATCTAAGTCGTCGGACCCACGAAGGATCGATAGGTAACTAACCCCCGCAAAGACCCACACAGGATCAGGCCCACACAGGACCTGTAGGCGCTGGCTCACACAGAACCGCTGAGCGCAAGGACCCACACAGGATCGGGCCCACACAGGACCTGTAGCACTGATCCACGTAGGATCGCTGAGTGCTGTAGTCGTCGTCGTCGAATCCACACAGGATCTCTGTACTGTCGTCGTCGCAGTCACAGTAGCAGTCGTAGCAGTAGTAGTAGCAGTAAAAGTCGCAGCCAGCACTAGGGTTCCCGCACACAGCAAGCTCGTTCGGAGGGTCCGCTCCACGAGCCGAGAGGCTGATACATCAACTGTCACGAAGACCGGAGTTGATGTATCCAAAAGTTCCGTATCGTCAACAGGAACTCATCTCAACAGACGGCGCGTCGATCGGACGCCCGGTCTGAGAGTTATTGGCATTTTCGTCTCCGGGGCCCGGTTGGTTTTTAAGGCAAAACCAACCCGACCATACTCCTCCTGCGTCCAAACCTCGGGCGGAGTATGCCAAAATATCTATCTCACTAAGAGGAACACAACGCGACTGACGGTGCGTCAATCGGACGTTCGTAGCTCAAGATGTGAGCGTTTCCGCTCCGAAAGCCCGGTTGGTTTCGTGAACGAACCAACCCGGCCGAACTCAAGGTAATCTGAAACCTTGAGTGCGATATACCGAAACGACCGTCTCGATCCAAGGATCGCGTTGCCGCTGACGGTTCGTCGATCGGAGGTCCGAGGCTCAAGTTATGAGCCAAAAACCAATTCTGGTTCGAAACGGGGGGGTCCGGGTCCGGGCCGACCCGGCCCGACCCCCCCCCCCCCCCTGGGCGGCCGGCGGCGGCGCGGCGGCCTGGCGGCGCGGCGGCGCGGGGTGCCGCGAGGGGCCGCACACGGTCGGCACGCGGGGGGCAAGCCCCGCTGTTTTGGGAAGCGGCGTGGCCTTTGTGCCGCGCCTTTGCAACAAACGGCCCCCACGTGGGGGCCGGTTTAATTAAAAGAACCGGGGGGGCTGTTGCCCCCCTTTCATGGAACCGCCCCCCTCTTAAAGAGGGGGGTTTTACAGGCTGGCCGGGGGATTAATTCCCCCGGTTTAATGCCTTCCGGCCGGCCAGCTGGCCGGCCGGTTTTCTCCAACGGGACCGGTAATTTCCGGTCCCCCCTTCGGCTTCCGATGCCGGCGGCCCGGCCGCCGGTCTTCTCTTCCGCCGCGGCCCGGAACCGGCCGCGGTCTCCTCGTCCCGCCGCGGCCCGGAACCGGCCGCGGTGTTCGTCGTCCGGCGCGGTGCGACGGCACCGCGCCCCTTCGCCGTGTCTTGATTCCTTTAAACACGGCGTGACTGCATCGCGTTCTTGAAGATTCTACCTCGGCGTGGCGCGACGGCGCCGCGTAAAATATAAACACGATCATCCGCGTGGTGCGACGGCACCACGCTACTTGCTTCCACCCGCATGAATAAACAAGAACGATGGAGGGGGGTTCGGCCGTGTTCGTGCAGTCCCCCCCCCCCTCGCGTTAACAATAACACTTATAATAAATATTCAAAAGCCTCACGTAGACATGCGATCCACGAGCAAGAAATGGAATAATTAAAGAATAAAACAACAACCCCTACCTCGGGTATAAGGTTCGAAGATTGTCTACGTTCCGCGGAAGACGACGTCGCGGAGGTCGGGCGTCGCGAAAGCCGTTCGTCAAATCCGATGACGAAGGGATGCGTTCGAAGAGACACGTCGTTGGCGAAACTTGTACGCCGACGAAGATTGTCCGAGGAAGAAGTGGCGTCCCCTTTCGTTGACACGGTAAACGAAGAAGAGCGGAGCAGCGTTCTTCGTCGGAAATTGAGCGTTCCTCGTCAAGTCTTGAGGAAAGTCAAATAATAAAGAAAACAACGAACTCAAGAACCTCTACCTCGATAGTCGCACGTTGACGTAGTCATGGAATATCAGTGTCGATTCCTTTGACGTCGGAGGAAGAGTCGTTGTCGATGGCGTTCGTCGCGGAAAACCGTCGCGGAAGAGATGACGCGGAAGAAGTACGTCGCGTCGCGGATACGGCGTCGCGGATGGACCGTGTTCTTCGGCGGAGAAGTTCTTCATTGAAGAACGACGTTCTTCGCGTTCTTCGTTGAGTTTGAAGAAGGAGAAGAGCTCTCCACCTCTCAAGAAGACAAACAAAAAAAACCCCCAAAATAAAATAAGACTACACCTTATTTTATTATCACATAACACAAAAGAATTTCAAAAGTTTGAAATTCAAAAGGTTTAACTCCCAATTAAAAGAGTAACTCAAGACATTAAATCAGGCGTTAAGGGAGTTGGGAGAATTTGAAAGGTTTAGGGGTTCGTGTGGGCCCCACCACACTTAATCCTCCCAAGGGAGGTTAAGTGGGTGTGGGTCCCACTTCCAACCTCCTTTGGTAGGTTTTTAACAAGTTATAATAAAATTTGTTCTATACAAATTTTATTTAACTCAAACTAAAAACCCCTAAAATAAACTTTCAACCCGCAACAAACGCAACTCCCGAAAAGGTCTCTTTAAGCGAATATCGGCGCTGCGAGTTCATCGGTGCCCTCGGATTTCAATTCCGAGCACCGGATCAAAAGTTAGGAATTCCCGCTCGTTCGTTCACTGAACGTACCCGAGCCAAACTTCGGAAATTAATTCCGGGCACTCCGGGCCTCGGAATCAGGTGCCGTTTGAAACCGCGCTCTTGTAAAATTCTAAAGAAAATTAAGAAAAAATTTCCCTTGAATTTTACGGGTCTTTACAAGGAGAATCGTCGGCGTCGCGTCGTCGATCTCCGAGGGTGACGGCATTCTTCGTGTTCTTCGCGTTCTTCACATTCTTCGCGAAGGAGGATGAAGGCACAGAATCTCCAAATCCTCTAAATAAATCGCACCCAAGAAGAAAGGTGTGTTGGTCTTATTTTATTAATATGCCAACGGTTTGAAAACAGGTTAAGAAACGAACAAATTAATTCATAGAATTAATTTCAACGAACTAACCACCCAATTAATAGGGGCGTTAAGAATTTAGAAAACGCATCAGTTGACTTTCATAATGACGGGTTTTCGCAGGTGCGTTACTTAGTGGAAAGAAACGGTGGGCTCATGCGGGCCCCACCTCACAAATATCCTACCAAGAGGGTAGGATACTTTTGGATAGAACCCTATCTGCATCAACTCAGCTTAAGCCGCTTTAAGTGTCTTCAAGTGTCTTCCAAGTGACTTAAGTGAAATAAAATAAAGTTTGTCGTACAATTATTTTATTTCTTAACTTTAAGCCCAAAAATTAAAAACCACACTCGAGCAAACGCAACTCCGGAAGAGGCGTTTCTAAGCAAGTACCGGCACTGCGATTTCATCGGTGCCCTCAGAATTCGATTCTGAGCACCGGTTCAAAAGTTAGAAAAACCCGCTCGTCTGTTCACTGAACATACCCGAGCCAAACTTCGGAAAATGATTCCGGGCACAACGGGCCTCGGAATCAGGTGCCGTCAGAAACTACGTTCTTGTAAAATTCCAAATAAAATTAAGAAAAAAATTTCCTTGAAATTTACGGGTCTTTACAGTAATAATCACTTTCTTTATCGTATGTGTTTTAACTTGTTATTCATGATCGTATCATTTAGATCATGATTTAAATACTTCTAGAATATAAAACTTGATTTATATACCATATATATTTAGAATATAAATATTTATAATATATAGATATATGAAATGGAAGGCACTGTTTATGGAGACGGTAGGTCGTACGTATGCAAAAACGTTGTTTCTGTTTTCATGTCGTATTGAACGAAAGTAAGTGAATAAGATATATATAAGTACATACATACATATATATATATATATCCAGTAGCATTATTATTTCATATATTACATACTTATTAATAATATATATTTTTATCATCATCGTTGAATGGTGAACGTGGGAATGAATCTCATCGCTTCGTGGAGATGGCAATCTGTACGTGCGCACGAGCGACAATATCATTATATTGATAGTAAAATCATATGTAATTGGATTGTATATCATATAAAAATAATAATTCACATGTTATATTTATTATTTACCTCAGGTATAATCATTATTATACCCATCCAAATAATTACGTTTTTTAATAACAAACTACACCACGATGTGGAGATGGTAAGTTGTATGTATGCACGTATGTTGACTTTATCATTTACAGGATGGGTAGAACAATGAATATGGTTGTACCATTTTTATAATAATATCACAGTATATATAAGATATTGGAGTTATTATTTTATAATCAAAACAACAAAGAAAGAGGAAGTGGAAGAAGAAAATAACTTGAAAGAGGTGATGAAATATTTATCTCTTCTTCAGGTTCTTCCTTTTTATTTGATTAAAAGGGATCCTTAGGTTGGCTTTCTGACAAAAGGAAGTACTCTAGGATGAAGGGAGGAAAGTTGGGAGGATATTTGGGTAGGGTTTGAATGAGACAAAAGGCTTTGGTGGTGGGAAATTAAGAGAAGGGGAAGTGCCCTTTTATAAGAGAGGTGAGGATTGCTTTAGGAAAAGCTTGAAATATTATTTTATAATAAAATAATTTTCGGTTTATAATGGATCCAAAATGAATTATTTAGAGGATAAGGTAGGTATGGGTCTAAAAACTCTCAACCAATAGGTTTTAGACAGGTTTATCTCATCATATTAACATTATCTTTTAGATTTAACTCTTAGTTAAATAGTTTGTCATTTACCATGTCTCTTTGTATTTTTATATTATATGGTTAATAAACTTACTATAACAAGCCAAGAGAACACCATGTGGTTCATTATTAATATATATAACCTTTTATAAGTCCTTTGTACTAACCTTATATTTTTAGTAATATTATATCAATTAATAATATAGTATTTGTTTTAAAAACTCAATTATGTCAATTTTGACACTATTTAGTATTTGATTTTTGTGAAAATCGTAATAGCAAGATTACTTTTAAAAAAACTATTTAATAAACCCTAACATGTCATATTGACCTATAAAATTATTTTAATTCATCAATAGTCTCAAATTACATTTATTTGGATATTTATAATATCAATTATTTTAATATTTCATTAATAAGGTAGTTATTGCATCATCATTGTGTCATAAATAAATTAAATTATTTAATGTCCAAAAATTATAAATAAAATACCATTATGTAGGAAATCTTTTTATACTTCTAATAAACATTTATATTCTAATTTATATTGTGTGTAACCCTATATTAAAAATAGTTTAGTTATTAAACTTTGAATTTAACTCTTTTAACTCTTCTTTAAATAAAATAATAATAAATGTCCTAATCTAATCCAAGTGGACCAAAGGGGATCATATTTTATTCCTAAGGTTGTTTTTTGTCTAATTACACTTATCCAATAGAATTAGTACATGTGTTAGGGTAATTATAATATCATTTTTATACTTAATTACCCTATTTACTTTTAACCATGATAAATAAAAGTAAAAAAGTTACTATTCACCAAAAATTATTTTCATCTTATTGAACCACATTTTACTTACTGATATTAACCATGTCTCTCATATTTTTAAAATTCATCTCACAGAAGTAGAAAAATTAAGTTTTATGCAAATTTTTAAATGTTTCTAGAAGGTGGGTAAAAGGTTGTAAAAAGTTCAATAAAATTTTATACATCTAATTTTGTTATAAAATGACTCCAATGAATTACATTGAACTTATAGAGGTATTCTATGTCTATTTTGACTTAAAAAATTTAAATAAAATAAATAATTATTTAAATAAAAAGTTGGTTTTAAATAATAACGCAATGTTTTTCACTATTCATCAAAAATTGAAAGTTTTCAGAAAAATACCAAAAATTCACCCTAAGATAATTTTGATATTCCGAATTCAAAAATGAAGTTTATTTTACCAAATTAAAGACATAGAAGTTTCATTTTTTAATTTAAAATTAATTCCCATTGTCAAAACCAAAAGGTGGGGTTTTTTTAAAGTAAAAACTATCAAAAGATTGACATGTGTTTATGTCAAATTTAAATGTGAAATTACTTATAATGACCTACATTGTATTAAATGATAAAAATATAATCTAATTATACTTAAAAACTTTTCAAATTCATAATTTAATACTATAAATTATTTCGATTAAAAAAGTTTTTTTCAATTAAATCATAGTATTTTTCGCCATTCGTCAAAATATTAAAGTTATCAGAAAAGTACCAAAAATTTATACAAACTAAATTTTTATGTCCCTATTCTAAATAATAATTTAATTCCATTTAATTTAATATATAAAAGTCTCAAATATTGGTTTTAAATGGGGTTCTCCATTAAAAGGCGGTAAAATTGCATTTTTTAAAAAATACTTCTTTTATCTGAAAAATTGAATTTGATCTTATATTATGTCTAATAAACACATAATATGGATGTTAAAATTATATAGAGTATTTAAGATTCAAAATTCAGTTAATAATATTCATAACTGCTTTTTGAACGGCTGGTTGGGTAAGTTGTGGTGCGCTCGAACTCGGTGTTGCGTGTAGAGAAAGCTATTGAATTACTTTAATGAGATAACGTACTATGAAATCTTGGGGTGTTACATTCTACCCTCCTTTAATAAATTTTTTCCTTGCAATTTGAAATTGTTTTTTGAAAATAAAAGGTTAAAAATAGAAAAATACCTTTGTGGAAAACCCACATCCGAAATTGGGTTAATAAAATTTAGTCTTAATAAGAGGGAAAGGGAAATGAAAAGTCACCAAAAAATTATGATCTCTATTAGAAGAACATTGGTGTAAATTAGAGACACATAATTGGAGGGAAAACGTAAATATTTATAGGTAGTGATCGAGGTCATCAATCACAAACAAGTGTAAAATTGAATGCCTCAAAGTCATCAATCTATGATGATTTAAAATATCGTTAGTTCAACAAAACATAAGGTATTAGGATAACAAATTTTTTGGTTTTAAGATCCCTTCCCTAAAGTTTAAGAATTAATTTATTCATAGAATAATAGGAAAAAAATATACTTGACAAGTAGAGTTTAATCCTTCAACTAATTCCTAATAAAAACTCATATTTCACTCAAAAAGATAATAGAATTCAAAAATATTCTATTTATCCTAATCATATAGGGTTCCAAAAATAATGAATTTATAATTCATTTGTCAAACTATTTAAAAAAACTACATTATACAAACTAGGACATCACATATGCTAGTGGTAGGTGATCCACCCTTGTCGCCCTTCGGTTGCAGGTTCAAGTCATGTGGCCTTGCCAGACGTGATGGGTTGTCACCCAACCTCCGGGTTGTCCTTTTTATGACAATCCAAAAATAAAATCAAGAAATAATTTAACCTTAACAATAGTATCCAATTTCAAACTTAATCGATTACAGCCTTTAGACTTATCCAAAATACTTCTGTCCAAACTCACAATCCAAAATTTATAAGGAAAATAAACACAATGAAGATCCTTTTTTCCATGTAATAACATGTAAATACCTTCATCATGTATTCTTTTAAAACACTATAACACCCTAAATTACCATAAAACCTTATTGATTACATTCATGCTCTTTTATTCCTTATAGAATACTAGATATACTCCTTCTATCCAAAAATGTTGAAAACTCCAACAATGATGGAATATACAAATCATTAATTAGTTACAAGGTAGTCAAGATTATCCAATATAATTTAACCAAATCAATCATATATTATTCCAAAATCACTACCTTAGTATCAAAACCATATTATGGTTTATCTCTCAACCATATATTTCCCGAAAAATTTATCCTGCTATTGAGTCACTTTTCTTGGTTCCACACAATCTCAAGTCCTTAATGAAATAGTACTGCAGTACAATCCTTTTATACTCTATAATTCTTATAACATGTACATCATTAATACAATACTCAAATTACACAATAATTTAATAACAACATAATAAATATAATCATTCTACTTCATCTTTGGTAATATCATAACTTGATTATTATCCAATAGCAGCATTTGAGGTATACTCTGATGATTTGGACATTGATTCGCGTAGTGTCTCAACTCCTTGTAGATGAAGCATTGTACATTTGAAACGTTTTTCTTACCCTTGCAATCATGTACTTGGTGTCCTTTTTATGCACACTTATAACAAACTCTCATTCCCTTCAAAAATTTACCAAGGTGATTCTTTCCACATTTATCACATATGGGAAAATCCTTCTTTCCCCTCTTCCCTTTATCTATCTTTTTCTCTACCATCCTTTTCTTCTCTTGATTCCCTTCAAAGCCATAGGACTCAGATAATGCATTACTTATCTTATTAACACATGATATTATTTCTTCATATGATGAGGATACGTGGGAGACTATTTCCCTTATAAATGTTGGCTTAATACCATGAAAGATATGATCCTTCTTAATCTTTTGATCATGAATATTGCTGGAATTCTCATTCATTCTACTAAGAACCATTTCTAAACAATGGCATAAACTAGGTTAGTTTATGAATAGAAATTCATAATTCCAAACTTGTAAGATACCTAACGTAAATTGAAAAGATTATTCATATAATCTATAATATAAAAGGTTTTCTTTGAGAAATAATTTAATCCTAAATTTTTCATAATGTCTTGAAATGAAAATGTGAATTATCCTAAACATATCCCCCGGGAGTGTCATAAACAAGAGTGCAGCAAGGCCCGTTGTCATGTACCAGGATACCTTGGGTCAAGCCCAAAACTCCTTTTTGGAGTTTTCACTCCTAGGTACGTCTATTCCAGAGTTGCCTCTACCTGCTCGTATCCAGACAGGGATGTATTTCTTGGAAAATTCACAAAATCTCTACATTACCAAAATTCTAGGAAGTTCTTATATACTAATCCTTAAAGTCTATCTTAGGGTAATGTTATCTAATCAGAGTTTATCTAAATATATTTCCAAGGTTGCTGCTAAACTTCCTCTAATACCAACTATAATGCCCCAACACCAATTACCCAGAGTCGGTGCATTATTTTAATACATTGGCATGATTACAAGGAATCAAGTCCTGAAGGACCGATCAGTTTACCAGTCTTGGAAAATAGATTACATACATGAACTTTACATTACATTATGAAATGAAAACATCAACAACATTTTGTCCCCTTTTGAACACACTTATATCCTTAGCCTACCCCTTCAGGTCAACCATAGAATACTTCTTCACATCCTGGGAAAAATAAAAAATAGAAAGGGGTGAGATCAGATGCTCGGTAAGGATAAAAATATAGCATAAACTTTCATAAATAAACATAAACATTTAAGGTAATGTATAAGAATAAAACAAAATCCTTTTAAACTTATACTTCATCATAATATGGAAAAGATAAAATCAAATAATAAAATTTACTTATTCACATGGATATTTTACTAGTATAATAATCACAAGAAATTTCAATAGCCACTTTCATTGTGATGGAATGCATAATGTCAGACTTCATAACCACATAGTCAAGGCCTTGTGACAAGACTACAAATAATATTTTTTCAAGGCCTTGTTCCAAGACTACAAATAATATTTTTTCAAGGCATTGTTCCAAGACACTAGTGTGTCTCATGAGACCTACCGATGCATCGAGGAGCTATAGCAGGCTCCACCCGTCACTTACTAATTCCAATGTATTCCTCATATGAAAAGGTTTAAACATAACATAAACATTCGTACTAAAAATAACATACGAAATGTCAATACTTTATCTATAAACCATGAATGGTATAATAATAACACATACATATTAAAACATATCACAAAACCTTCAATACAATATGTAAGATTTGTATCATAATAAATCAACTTCAAAAAATATTAAAGTCCATCAAAAGGACATTGACATAGATGAAATCAAATATTTTTTTAGAGAAATATCTCTTTCTATTTTGAAATTATTTAAAAGTCATATAATTATAAAATAAAACATTTATTTTGAAAATATTCTTATAATCTTGTAAGTAAAGATTCGACGATGTTATAATGGCAGAAACTAGACGCACTCACCGTATAAGTTAGAAAAACATTCTTGCCTTAATTTTGTCAAAACGGTCATAAAGTACTTAGTTTGGAAAATGACGCAAAGATTCCTTTCAAAACATATAAGTTAAAATAAGGGTATAAATGAATTTAACCCATTGTCTAGTAAATAGTAAAAAAATTGAAATACATTTTTAAGAAAACATGGATGTGGATGATAAAGAGGTCCCAGTAGATACTTACATAAAAACAACCTTGGATAATAAAGAGATTGTAAAATTAACCCTTACCTTGCACTTTCCTTTGGTCGAGGGTAAGTTTATCCTCCTATATAATGACCATAGTATTTTATTAAATTGTACCAGAACCATATTAATATTTATTATATCATACATGATTTATTTATGACTTTATACTACCCATTTAATAATGATTTCCATGTTAAATTAACATTTTGGGTAATAATCGCTTTCTTTATCGTACGCGTTTTAACTTGTTATTCTTGATCGTGTCATTTAGATCAGGATTTAAATACTTCTAGAATATAAAACTTGATTTATATATCATATATATTTAGAATATAAATATTTATAATAGATAGATATATGAAATGGAAGACATTGTTTATAGAGACGGTAGGTCGTACATACGCAAAAACGTTGTTTCCATTTTCATTTCGTATTGAACGGAAGTAAGTGAATAAGATATATATAAGTACATACATACATATACATATATATATATATTCAGTAGAATTATTATTTCATATATTACATACATATTAATAATATATATTTTTATAATCATTGTTGAATTGTGAACGTGGGAATGAATCTCATCGCTTCATGGAGACGGTAATCTGTACGTACGCACGAGCGACAATATCATTATATTGATGGTTAAATAGTATGTAATTGAATTTTATATAATATATAAAAAATCATTCACATGTTATATTTATTATTTACATCAGTTATACTCATTATTATACCCATGCAAATAATGAAGTGTTTTAATAACAAATTACACCACGACGTGGAGACGGTAAGTTGTACGTATGCACGTATGGTGACTTTTTCATTTATAGGATGGATAGAATAATGAATATGGTTGTACCATTTTTATAATAACATAATATTATATATAATATTCTGGTGTTATTATTTTATAATGAAAACAACAAAGAAAGAGGAAGTGGAAGAAGAAAAGAACTTGAAAGAGGTGATGAAATATTTACCTCTTCTTCAGGTTCTTCCTTTTTATTTGATCAAAAGGGCTCTTTAGGTTGGATTTATGACCAAAGGAAGGCCTGTAAGATGAAGGTAGGAAAGTTGGGAGGATATTTGGGTAGGTTTTGGCTGAGATAAAAGGCATTGGAGGTGTGAAATTAAGAGAAGTGGAAGTGCCCTTTTATAAGAGAGGTGAGGGTCACTTTAGGAAAATCTTGAAATATTATTTTATAATAAAATCATTTTCGGTTTCTAATGGATCCAAAATGAATTATTTAGAGTATAAGGTGGTTATGGGTCTAAAACCTCTCAAAAAATAGGTTTTAAACAGTTTTAGATCATCATATTAACTTTATCTTTTAGATTCAACTCTTAGTTAAATAGTTTTTCATTTACCATGTCTCTTTGTATTTTTATATTATATGGTTAATAAACTTACTATAACAAGCCAAGAGAACCCCATGTGGTTAATTATTAATATATATAACCTTATCTAAGTAATTTGGCCAAACCTTAGATTTTCAGGAATATTATATCAATTAATAATATAGTATTTGTTTTAAAAACTCGATTATGTCAATTTTGACACTATTTAGTATTTGATTTTTGTGAAAATCATAACAGCATGATTACTTCGAAAAAAAATATTTAATAAACCCTAACATGTCATATTAACCTAGAAAATTAGTTTAATTCATCAATAGTCTCAAATTAAATTTATTTGAATATTTATAATATCAATTATTTTAATATTTGATTAATAAGGTAATTACTGCATCATCATTGTATCATAAATAAATTAAATTATTTAATGTCTAAAAATTATAAATAAAATACTATTATGTATGAAATATTTTTATCTTTCTAATTAATATTTATAGTTGAATTTATATTTTTTGTAACCCTGTATTAAAATTGTTTTAGTTATTAAACTTTGAATTTAACTCTTTAAACTCTTCTTTAAATAAAATAATAATAAATGTCCTAATCTAATCCAAGTGGACCAAATGGGATAATATTTTATTCCTAAGGTTTTTTTTGTATAATTACACTTATACAATAGAATTAGGACATGTGTTAGGGTAATTATAATATCATTTTTACCCTTAATTACCCTATTTACTTTTAACCGTGGTAAATAAAAGTAAAAAGCTACTATTCACCAAAAACTATTTTCATCTTATTGAACCACATTTTACTTAATGATATTAACTGTGTCTCTTGTAATTTTGAAATTAATCTCACAGAAGTGGTAAAATTATGTTTTATGCAAATTTGTAAATGTTCCTAGAAGGTGGGTAAAAGACGGTAAAAAGTTCAATAAAATTTTGTACATATACTTTTATTATAAAATGACTCCAATTAATTACATTGAACTTATATAGGTATTATATATCTATTTTGACTTAAAATTTTTTAAATAAAATAAATAATTATTTAAATAAAAAGTCGGTTTTAAATAATAACGCAATGTTTTTCACTATTCATCAAAAATTGAAAGTTTTCAGAAAAATACCAAAAATTCACCCTAAGATAATTTTTGATATTCAGAATTAAAAAATTAATTCTATTTTACCAAATTAAAAACATAGAAGTTTTATTTGTTAATTTAAAATTAATTCTTGTTGTCAAAATCAAAAAGCGGGTTTTTTAAAAAGTAAAAACTATCAAAAGATTAACATGTGTTTATGTCAAATTTAAATGTGAAATTACTTATAATGACCTACATTGTATTAAATGATAAAAATATAATCTAATTATACTTCAAAACCTTTCAAATTCATAATTTAATGCTATAAATTATTTCTATTAAAAAAGTTGTTTTCAATTAAAACATAGTATTTTTCACTATTCGTCAAAATATGAAATTTATTAGAAAAGTACCAAAAATTTATCCAAACTAAATTTTTATGTCCCTCTTATAAAGAATAATTTAATTACATTAAATTTAACATATAAAAGTGTTAAATATTGGTTTTAAATGCGGTTCTCCATTAAAAGGCGGTAAAATTGCATTTTTTGGAAAATACTTCTTTTATCTAAAAATTTGAATTTGTTCTTGTATTATGTATAAGAGACACATAATATGAATGTTAAAATTATATAGAGTATATAAGATTCAAAATGCAGTTGATAATATTCATAATCGCAATTTGAACAGCTAGTTTGGTAAGTTGTGGTGTGCTCGAACTCGGTGTTGCGTGTAGAGCAAGCTATTGAATTATTTAATGAGGTAACATACTATGAAATATTGGGGTGTTACATAACCTCAGTAAATACTTATGTATAACCAATCTCATAATAAAATGAGATTGCAAAATTATCCCTTACCTTAGGTCCAATTTCTTTCGTATATGTATGAAACTCTTGTACAATGGGTTTAAACATATTATTAACCTGTAAGAGAATAATAATAATATTTTTATGTCATATATGATTCACTTATGACTTTATATTACCTGTTTATTTGTTAATTCCATGTTAAAGCAACATTTTGGGTAATAATCGTTTTATTTATCGTACGTGTTTTGAATTGTTATTCTTGATATTATTAATTATATCATGATTTACTTACTTCCAGAATGTAAAGCATGATTTATATATTATATATATGTTCAATATATAAATAAATATATATATATATATATATAATAGGTCGATAATTGAAATGGAATACACCGTTCATGGAGACGGTAGGTCGTACGTACGCATGAACGTTGTTTTCATTTCCTTATTAAATTGAATGGAAGTAAGTAAATAATATATATATATATATATATATATATATATCCATTATAATTATTATGTCATATATTTTATGATTATTTATTATATATACTTTGTAATCATTATTTAATGGCTAACTTGGATAATGAATCTCATCGCGTCGTGGAGATGAAAAGTCGTACGTACGCACGAGCGATGATATTATTCCCATAATTGATGAATGGTATTAGAGTGGATGGCGTGTAATATATCATAATTAGTATCATGTTATAATAATCATATATATTTATTATTTCCACCATTATACCCATCCAAGTACGGTGGTGGTGAAGACATATTACACCACGGTATGGAGACGGTAAGTCGTATGTACGCACGCGTGGTGATTTCATTTTTCGTAGGATGGATAAAATGTGAAATACTTTTATTTAATATCTATAATAACATATCATTATATGATTGATACTGATGTTATTAATTTATAATGAAACAACCAAATAAGAGGAAATCTAAGAAGAAGGAAATTTGAAAGAATGAGTAGAATAGATTACCTCTTCCTTGATGTGCCCACTTTAAATTTCCTCTTAGGGCACTAGAGTTGGTATTTTGAGAAGACGAGAACCTCTAGAATGTAACTATGGATGTTTATAAGAGAATTGGTTAGGGTTTGGCTGAGTTTAAAGGCTCAAAATGGAGCGAAGTGGAGAGGGAGTAGGTGCCCTTTTATAATTGAGGTGGGGGGCACTTTTAGAAACTTAAAAATATTAATTTATAATAAAATAAAACCCTACTTAAAATCCTACAAAATGTCCCAATTTCTAATATTAGATGAGATGGGGTTGTAATCCCATTAACCAATAAATTTTAGACAAGTGTTATTTTAATTTAAGAATTATCATTTTAATTAACACTTAGTAATTCTATTTTATTTTAATTGTGGTAATAACATTCTAAATGTTTAATGGTTATAAATATTTACTTATATGGTGTTAATTGGACATAAATAGGTATTTTATAAAATTTCAACTCTTATAATTATCAATTTTTAATTTTAAATATGATTATGATTTTTAAATAATTTAATAAAATTTTATTTTTATAAAATATCAATAGTGTCAATTTTGACACTATTCATTTATTTGACACTAAATAAAATACTCACAAAAGATAAATTAGAAAAAAAGTATTTAGTACACTCATAATATGTCATATACACCTAGAAAATTCTTGGATAACTTTAATTAGTTCATATGATATTTATTTTAACATTTTTAAAACCATTTATTTGATATTTCTATTAATAAAATAAGTTTTACATCACTATTGTGTCATCATTAATAATAATTAATTAATCTCTAAAAATTATAAATAAATCCACATTATGTATATAATTTAATTATATTTCTAGTGACTATTTACTTTTTAAGTTTTATGAAGTTTATCACTAAATTAAAATTATTACACTTATAATATATAAGAGAGTGACTTGTTGTCACTTTCTTTTGTTTTAATAATAATTACATCATTTTCATTGAAAAAAGTCCATGAAATGAACCTATTCAGACCCTTATGTGATATGGGTCTACTTTTATTCATCCAATATAATTTTGGCGGGTGTTAGGATAATTTTATAATATTATTTTTACCCTTAATTACTGGATTTTCCTTTAACTATGGTAATAAAAATAATTACCAAAGTTACTATTCATAATGCCCGAAAAATCAAAGTAGCAAATTAGCATAATTAGGACCTATGGATTACGAATATGGAATCCATTTTTTAAAATTAAAAACACATAAGTTTTAGTAATTAATTTAAAATTAATGTCGTTGTCGAAAAAAACATGTGTTTGTTTAAAAGTTAAAACATTGCAAAAGATTGAAATGTTTTTACATATGAATTCAATGTAAAATTAATGACAATGAATTAAATTTTATTAAAATATAAAAATATATTCCATTTATAATTTTAAACCATTCAATAATATATTTTAACCATATAAATTATTTTGATCAAAAAAGTTGTTTTCAATTAAAATTTACCGTATTTTAACTATTCATCAAAATATGAAAGTTATCAGAAAAATATCAAAAATTAATCCAAAGTAAAATTTTATATCCTACTTCCAAATAAAAAGTTTACTTTGTCAAATTGAACTTATAAATGTATCAAAAACTAGATTTAAAATGGGTGCGCCATCAAAAGGCGGTAAAACTGCATTTTTTGAAATATACTTCTTTTATCTGAAAAATTAAATTTGTTCTTGTATCATATTCTAGAAAATACATAAGATGAATTTTAATTTTATAAAATTAAAAATGTGGTTAATACTATTCATAACGTTTAGTTTATATCCCATAATAATATTTTAATAATTTATCTTTGTTTGGTGAAACTCGGAATTGCGTACAACGTAAGCTATCGAGGAAGGTCGTTCTTGTGTGTATCGCAAGTAAAGAATAGTGTTGCATATACTACAAGCTAATATAGTGTTTCATATAGTGAAATCTAATATTTGTGTAGAATATAACATAATATATCAATGAAAATAAAAAGAATCTATCCCATAAAATCTTGGGGTGTCACATTCTACCCCCCTTAAAATTAATTTCGCCCTCAAAATTCGTCAAAGTTATAAATCGTTTACTAATTGAAAGTTTCTTTCATAGAAACTCACATCTTAAAATGGAATACTAAAACTTCATTTTAAAAAATTAAAGTTAGAAACATAACGGTTAACCAAAGTAACTCATCACTAGGTTTCTACATATGAGAACATAGGTGGGAAGTGAAAACATGGATATGGAAGAGAAATCTAACCATCAAGTTCTGATGGATAGTGATAGATAATAAGGTTTGGATAAATTAAACTACCAGAAATCCATAAATATGTGATGATTTAAGGGACCATATGATTCATCGGATAAAAATGTACTAGGATAACATTTTTTGTTTCAATATCTTTTTCCTAAAGTAGATGAATTTTTTCATGGGTAGAAATACATACTTGATTTCAGTACAATATCATCCTGGGTTATTCCCTGAACGATTTCCACTTCATCTCTTATTTAAAGAAATGAATTTTAATTTGTTATTATTGAAGTTTTAGGAGATCATTTGATAGAATGGTAGTTCATTCCATCTATCTTAACAAAAAGTTTAAAATAGGTTACCAAATATGCATAAATCCACCTATAATGAGATAATACATTAATCTAAAAAAATTCGATCGGAATATAAATTAAACTATCTATAAATGGATAATATTAAAATGCTTATAAAAACTTAAAATACAAAACTTTAGAAGGATGTGAACTAAATCGACTTAATATTTTTCTCCCATATCTCATTTGGAAGTTCTTAGTTGTCACATTCCAAACATGTGAATACCTTAATCATTTATTCTATTGAAACATGGTAATAACATGAATTACCATAGAACCTTAGTGAAAACATGCATTCTATCAAAATTAACTCTTTCCACCCACCAAAAATACCAACAATTCTATATACTAAAACCATGATATCAATTTGTCCTTATATCTATCATGAGATCGTTAATACTATCAAACATCTCACTATCTCCTTATCCCTTCATTATGTGCATATCATGCACTTTCCAAAAATATTTCAACCACTTTTCATGGTTACCAGTACCACATAATTATGGAAAATCACAATAGACCAAAACATAGATATTCCAATATTCCATAATACTATAAATGAGATTCCACAACACTATTTTGGAATCCCATTACATAAACACTTAATCATTCCACCACTTCATTGTCATACTCAACATAGCCAATAGGGATTGCATGTGACTTCCCTTTGTCTTTTTCCTTAACAGGTTGCTGACTTCGATCATCATTAACCCTTGGATTAGGGAATTGGTTAGCATAATGCCACATTTCCTTCCACTTGTAGCATTGAAGTACAAGTGGTGCATTCTCTATAGTCTTTTCTCCATTCACATCATTAGAAACCATTTTTCCATTACTTTAGCACTCAACTGCTTAATTACCTTCTTTTTGACACTTGAAACATTTTATATTCCATTTAAGACAATCTCCATCATGCTTCTTTACACACTTTGAGCATAATGAAACATTTATCTTCTTTTCACCATTATTTTGAGATTTTCCCTTGAACTCCATCTTTCGTTTCTTGTCAAAACCTTGAGATAGATATGTAACAAAAACTTCCAGTTCTACCTTGATAGCACAACGCACAATCTCTTCATAGTTACTAAAGTATCTTATAGCTAATTCTCGTCAAAGACTTGTTTTTAATCCACTGAATAATCAATCAACTTTACTTTCACGTTGGATGATAAATCCAGAAGCATAGCTTGTAAGTCTTATAAAATTCTCCTTGTATATACCAACAGATTCATTATACTTTCGCTTAAGTTCAAGGAACACATTTTCCAACTTTGTTTGAAGAATACTAGGGAAGTACTTATTGAAAAATAAGTTCTTGAACTCGTCTCATTCCATGGATTCAATTTCATCTTACTGCTTTTTATTCTTAATTAGAGTCCATTACTGGTCTACTTCACCTTCTAATCAATAGACAGCCAAAATAACTTTTTCATGTTCTGAACAACGAAGGATAGAAAATATATTTCCAATGGTACTGATCCACTTTTCAGTAACAAGTGGATCAGAAGACCCACTGAAAGAAGGTGGACGTTGCCTTCTAAAGTACTTAATAGAATTTTGTTCCCCTCTCTACTCATTTGGAGGTCCAGAATGATTTATATCTTGTGTAAGTATAGAAATAAGATTTTTCATTCCATATCCCATAACACTTGGTTGTTTAGGAAGACAATCACTGCATTGCCCAGTGAATTGATCATTAACACGGTTCCTTTGGGTTCTATCCATTGTCTAAAACCCAAAAAGAATAGTGTGAGAGGCACAAATCATATTAGGAAAACAACATAATCAAGGGGGAGTACTTTCAATATCTAACATATTAGGTTTAATACTAGGTTATTCATGATCTTTACCATAATTCTAGGATTGTAATCTATATTTATACTTACCCTCAGGGACATCCCTAGACATACCTTAGAAATATCTCTAGGGATCTCACTAAAGTTTTCACATCCTAGTTTCCAAAGGTTGACTAAACCTTCACTCTAATACAAACTGTAGAGACCCAAGCTTGATGTACATGTACATTACATTTCTTTTTCCGAATACTTAATACTTGACACAAAAAAAGACACCCAATATTATATTATTTTAGTATCCTTGGAAACTCAGAACATAATATTCTAATCATGTTGAAAGATCTTCAACATCTTCCATAAAGATCTTCCTATTTTTTTTCCTACCTAAAACCTTTATTTATATTCTGGGGAAAATAAAAAATAAAAAGTTTGATCTCAAATTCTCAATAAGGGAAATCATGGATAACATAAAACAAACCATAAACATTTTAACATAAAACAATAATATAAATTTTAAACATCAAAATCTTGAGTCATTAAATAAATCTTGACAGTACGTAAGGTATAGATCGTAAAGGAACATTAACCAGATAGAATAGCACTGGAAAAAAAATATGTAATTTTCTAAAACTAATAAACACATAATATTATTTCCATAGTAGCCAAGGCATTGTTTCCATGACCATCATTGTGGACAAAGTCCATTACTGAACCGGGTTTACTTGTCATTCCAGCCATGTATTACTGAAGCGGATTTACTTGTCATTCCAGTCATGTCAATCTCATGAGATATAAAATCTTTACCTAATGAATTGGAGGGATATATTGGTCACACCCATCTCATAATGAAATCATTCTTACATGTGCAACAAAACAAAAATCATTAATTATAATATAACCCAAGAAATAAAATGGGGTTTCTTAAACATCATTCCATCATAACATAATCCATATAAAATATCATTCCATCATTAACCCAATAAAATAATAGTAATAATAGGGATATAAACATAACCCTATGTCATCTTAGATGTAAAATAATTTTGAAAAAACACTTGAACTTAATTCCTGAATAAAATATCCTTTCTTTTTCAAAAAAATGTTTTCTCTTCTCAAAATGCCACGCAATTTTGAAAGAATAGAATTTATTTGAAAATAAACTTGAAATAGTGTAGAGTAATATTCGTGGAAATAAAGCATTGTGAAATAGTAAAAATCCACTAATTCCATAAAATTTAAAAAAACATTATCCTCATACTTTTTCCGAAAAAGTCAAAAATTAACTCGTATGGTAAACAAAAGAAAGATTTCTTCCATACCATGCAGTAAAAGTCAAAAATGGTTAAAATGAATTTAAACATACATGTAATAATATTAAACATTTTATGAAAACATTTTTATAATGCATGGACATGGATGATAAATATAACCCCAGTAAATACTTATGTATAAGAAATCTCAGATAAAAATGCGATTACAAAATTATCCCTTGCCTTAGGTCTGATTTCTTCTGTATGTGTATGAAACTCCTGTATAGTGGGTTTAAATATATTATTAAATTTTAAAAGAACTATAATAATATTTATTATATCATATATGATTCACTTATGACTTTATATTACCCGTTCATTTGTTAATTCCATGTTAATGCAACGTTTTAGGTAATAATCATTTTATTTATTGTACGTGTTTTGAATTGTTATTCTTGATGTAATTACTTATATCATGATTTACTTACTTCCAGAATATAAAACATGATTTATATATTATATATATATTCGGTATATAAATATATATGTAATAGGTCAATAATTGAAATGGAATACACCGTTCATGGAGACGGTAGGTTGTACGTACACATGAACGCTATTTTCATTCCCTTATTAAATTGAATGGAAGTAAGTAAATGAAATATATATATACATAAATTCAGTAGAATTATTATGTCATATTTTTTATGATTATTTATTATATATACTTTATAATCATTCTTGAATGGTTAATGTGGAGAATTAATCGCATCGCGTCGTGGAGACGGTAAGTCATACATACGCACGAGCGACGATATCGTTCCCATAATTGATGAATGGTATTAGAGTGGATGGTGTGTAATATATCATAAATAGTATAATTTTACAATAATCATATATAGTTATTATTTCCACCATTATACTCATCCAAGTAAGGTGGTGGTGAAAAACAGATTACACCGCGGCGTGGAGACGGTAAGTTGTACGTACGCATGTGTGGTGATTTCATTTTTCATAGGATGGATAGAAGGTGAAATATGGTTATTTAATATTATAATAACATATAAGTATATGAGTGATACTTATGTTATTACTTTATAATTAAATTACTATATAAGATGAAGTAGAAGAAAAATAAATTTGAAAGAATCGGTAGAAGAGATTACCTCTTCTTCGACATGTCTCCTTCAAATTTCCTCTTAGGGCACTAGAGTTGGTCTTTTGAGAAGACATGAACCTATAGAATGTAACTAGAGAAGTTTAGAATAGAAATTTTCAGGTTTTGGTCGAGCTTGGAGGCTCAAAATGGAGTGAAGAGGAGAGGGAAAATGTGTCCTTTTATAATTGAGGTGAGAGGCACTTTTGAAAACATTAAAAATATTAATTTATAATAAAATCAAACCCCACATAAAATCCATAAAAATGTCCCAATTTTGAAGATTAGATGATATAGGGTTGTAATCCCATTAACCAATAAATTTTACACAAGTGTTTATTTCAATTTAAGTATTATCATTTTAATTAACACTTCGTTATTCTATTTAATTTATATTGTGGTCAAAACATTCTAAATGTTTAATGGTTATAAATATTCACTTATATGGTGTTAATTGAAAATAAATAGGTATTTAATGAAATTTTAGATTTTATAATTATCACTTTGTAATTTTTAAATATTTTTATGATTTTTAAATAATTTAATAAAATGTTATTTTTATAAAATATCAAGTGTCAATTTTGACACTATTCATTTATTTAACTTTAAATAAAATCATCGCAAAAGATAAATTCAAAAAAAAATATTTAATACACTCAAAACATGTCATATTAACCTATATAATTTTTAGAGCACTTTAATTAGTTCATATGATATTTCATTTAATATTTTTAAAACCATTTATTTGATATTTCTATTAATAAAATAATGTTTACATCACTGTTGTTTCATCATTAATGATAATTAATTAATCTCTAAAAATTATAAATAAATTCACATGATGTAGATAATTTAATTATATTTCTATTTACTATTTACTTTCTAAGTTTTCTGAAGTTTTTCACTAAATTAAAATTATTACACTTATAACATATAAGAGAGTGACATGTTGTCACTTTCTTTTGTTTTAATAATAATTACATCATTTTCATGGACAAAAGTCCATGAAATGAATATATTCCGACCCTTAGGTGATATGGGTCAACTTTTATTCATTCAATATAATTTTTTCTGTTGTTAGGATAATTTTATAATATTATTTTTACCCTTAATTACCCGATTTACCTATAACTATGGTAATAAAAATAATTACCAAAGTTACTATTTATAATGCCCAAAAAATCAAAGTATCCAATTAGCATAATTTGGACCTAATAATTCCAAATATGGAATCCATTTTTCAAAATTCAAAACACATAATTTTTAGTAATTAATTTAAAATTAATACCTTTGTCGGAAAAAACGATTTTTTGTTTAAAAGTTAAAACATTGCAAAAAATTGAAATGTTTTTACATATGAATTCAATGTAAAATTAATGAAAATGAATTAAATTTTATTAAAATATAATAATATATTCTATTTATACTTTAAAATGATTCAATAATATATTTTAACCATATAAATTATTTCGATGAAAAAATTTGTTTTCAATTAAAATTTATCATATTTTCACTATTCATCAAAATATGAAATTTATCAGAAAAATATAAAAAATTCATCCAAAGTAAAAAAAATTATCCTAATTCCAAATTAGAAGTTTATTTTTTCAAATTGAAGTTATAAATGAGTAAAAAACTAGATTTAAAATGGGTGATCTATCAAAAGGTGGTAAAACTGCATTTTTTAAAAAATACATATTTTATCCAAAAAATTAAATTTGTTCTTATATCATGATCTAGAAAATACATAAGATGAATTTTAATTTTATAAAATTCAAAATTTGGTTAATACTATTCATAATGGATAGTTTATATCCCATTATAATATTTTAATAATATATCTTTGTTTAGTGAAACTCGGTATTGCGTACAACACAAGCTATCGAGGAAGGTCTCTCTTGCATGTATCGCAAGTCAAGAATAGTGTTGCATATACTGTAAGCTAATACGGTGTTTCATATAGCACAAGCTAATGTTGTTATAGCATACAACATAAGGCATCAATGAAACTAAAAATAATTTATCCCATAAAATCCTGGGGTGTCACATTCTACCCCCCTTAAAATGAATTTCGCCCTCAAAATTTATCAGGGTTATAAATATTTTACTACTTGAAAGTTTCTTTCAAGGAAACCCACATATTAAAAAGGAATATTAAAACTTTATTTTAAAAAAGTAAAGTTAGAAACATGATGGTTACCCAAAGTAACACATCACTAGGTTTCCACATAGGAGAACATAGGTGGGAAGTGAAAACATTGATACGGAAGAGAAATATGACCATCAAGTTTGATCGATAGTGACAGAGAATAAGGTTTGGAGAAAGTTAACTACCATAAATCCATAACTCTATGATGATTTAAGGTACTATATGATTCATCAGATAAGAAGGTACTAGGATAGCATTTTTGGTTTCAAGATCATTTTTCTAAAGTTGATGAATTTTTACATGGGGAGAAATGATTACTTGATTTCAGTACAATCTCACCATTGGTCATTCCCTGAAAAATTTCCACTTCATATATTATTTAAAGAAATGAAGTTGAATTTTTCATTCTTGAAGTTCTAGCATATCATGTGATAGAATGATTGGTCATTCTATCTGTCTTAACAAAAAGTTTAGAAAAAGGTTATCAAATATGCATAAGTCCACCTATAGTGAGATAATACATTAATCTAACAAACTTCAATCAGAATATAATTTATACTGTCCATAAATGGATAATATTTCAATCCTTCCAAAAACCGAAAATATAAAAAATTTGAAGGAGGTGAACTAAATGGACTTAACATTTTTCTCCCATATCTCATTTGGCAGTTCTTGGTTGTCACACTCCAAACATATGAATACCTTAATCATGGATTCTATTAAAACATGGTAATAACATGAATTACTGCAAAATATTAGTGAAAACATGAATTCTATCAAAATTAACTCTTTCCACACACCAAAAAATCCAAAACTTCTATATACTCAAACCACGATATCACTTTGTCCTTATATCAGTCATGAGCTCATTAATACTATTAAACATCTCACTATCTCCTTATCCCTTCATTATGCGCATATCATGTGATTTATAAAAATATTTCAACCAATTTTTAGGGCTACTGATACCACATAATTATGGAAAATCACAATATAACAAAACATAAATATTCCAATATTTCACAATACTATAAATGAGATTCCACAACACTATTTTTGGAATCCTATTACATAAGCACTTAATTATTCCACCACTTCATTTTCATACTCAACATCACTAATAGTGATCGTATGTGACTTACCTTTGTCTTTTTCCTTAAGATGTTTCTAACTTAGATCATCATTAACCCTTGGATTAGGTCATTTGTTATCATAATGCTCCATTTCGTTGCACTTGTAGCATTGAAGTGTTGGTGGGGAATTCTCTATAGTATTTTCTCCATTCACATCATTAAAAACCTTTTTCCCATTACTTCAGCACTCAACTACTCAATGACCTTCTTTTTCACACTTGAAACATTTTCTAGTCCCTTTAAGACAATCTCCACCAAGCTTATTTCCACACTCTGAGCATAAGGAAACATTTATCTTCTTTTCACCATTGTTTTGAGATTTTCCCTTGAACTTCATCTATCGTTTCTTGTCAAGACCATGAGATGGATATGTAACACCAACTTCCAGTTCTACCTTGATAGCACAATGCACAATATCTTCATAGCTACTGAAGTATCTTATAGCTAATTCCCTTCAAAGAGTTAATTTTAAGCCACTGAAAAATCGATCAAATTTACTTTCAGGTTGGATGATAAAGCTATAAGCATACCTTACAAGTCTTGTAAAATTTTCATTGTATATACCAAAAGATTCATCATACTTTTTATTAAGCTCAAGGAACTCCTTTTCCATCTTTTTTTGAATAATATGAGGTAAGTACTTATTGAAAAATAAGTTCTTGAACTAATCCCTTTCCATGGATTCAATTTCATCTTGTTTCCTTGTATTCTTAATTAGAGTCCACCACTGGTTTGCTTCACCTTCTAATCAACAGACGGCCAAAATGAATTTTTCATGTTCCAAATAGTGAAGGATGGAAAATATATTTTCAGTGGTACTGATCCATTGTTTAGAGACAAGTGGATCAGAATACCCACTGAAAGAAGGTGGATGTTACCTCGTGAAGGACTCAATAGAATTTTGTTCCATTTTCTGTTCATTTGGATGTCCAGAATGATTCATAGATTTTGTAAGAATATAAACAAGATTTTGAATTCCATATCTCATAACACTTGGTTGTTTAGGAGGAAAATCATTTCATTTCCTAGTGCATTGATCATTAACACGTCTCCTTCGGGTTCCAGCCATCGTCTAAAACCCAAAAAAAAGTGTGAGAGGCACAAATCATACTAGGAAAACAACATAATCTAGGGGGTACTTTCAATCTATAAAATGTTAGGTTTAATTCTAGGTTATTCGTGATCCTTACCATAATTCTAGAACTGTAATCTATAGTTATACTTAACGTTAGGTAAATCCCTAGACATTCCTTAGAAATATCTCTAGGGATCTCACTAAAGTTTTCACATCCTAGTTTCCAAAGTTTGACTAAACCTTCGCTCTCATACCAACTGTAGAGACCCAAGATTGATGAAAATGGACATTACATTTTCTTTTGCAAAATACTTAATACATGACACAAAGAGACTCAAAAATGTCGTATTAGTTTAGTGTCTTTGGAAACTCAGAACATTATCTTCTAATCATGTTGAAAGATCTTCAACATCTCCCATAAAGATCTTCCCCTTTTTGGTTTCCTACCTAAAACTTTTATTTATATCCTGGTGAGAAGAAAACATAAAAACAGTGATCTCAAATTCTCAGTAAAGGTAATCATGTAGAATATAAAACAAACCATAAACATTTGAACATAAAACATGAATATAAAGTTTAAACATCAAAATCTTGAATCATAAAATAAATCTTGGCACTAAGTAAGGCATAGATCATAAAGAAACGTTAACCATGATAGAATACCATTGGAATAAAAAATTTAATTGTGGAAAACCAATAAGCACATAATATGATTTCCATAGTATCCAAGGCATTTTTCTATGACCATCATAGTGGACAAAGTCCATTACTGAACTGGGTTTACTTGTCGTTCCAGCCATGTATTATTGAACCATATTTACTTGTTGTTCCTATCAAGTCTATCTCGTGAGATATAAAATCGTTACCCAATGTATTATAGGGATATATAGGTTGCACCCATCTCATAATTAAATTATTCTCTCATGTGCAACAAAACATAAATCATTCATCATAGCATAACCCGAGAAATAAAATGGGGCTTCTTAAACATCATTCCATCATAACATAATCCATATAAAATACCATTCCATCATTAACAAAATAAAATCATATTAATAATAAGTATATAAAAAACCTATGTCATCTTAGATGGAAAATAATTTTGATAACACACTTGAACTTAACTCCTGAGGAAAATATCCTTTCTTTTTCAAAAAAGAATTTCTCTTCTCAAAATGCCACGCATTTTTAAAAGAATAAAATTTAGTTTAAAATAAACTTGAAATATTATTGATGAATATTCCTGGAAATAAGGAATTTTGAAACCCTAAAAGTCCATTCATTCCATATAAGTTTAAAAAAATATTCTCCTCGTACTTTTGCCGGAAAAGTCAAAAAGTACCTTGTATGGTAAACTAAAGAAATATTTCTTCCATACCATGTAGTAAAAGTCAAAAATGGTTAAAAATAAATTTAAACATACATGGAAGAATATTAAATATTTTATAAAAACATTTTTAGAAAACATGGACATGAATGATAAATATTATCCCAGTAAATACTTACGTATAAGTAATCTTATATAAAAATGAGATTGCAAAATTATCCCTTACCTTAGGTCCGATTTCTTCCATATGTGTATGAAACTCCTATATAGTGGGTTTAAACATATTATTAACTTATAAAATAACTATAATAATATTTATTATATCATATATGATTCACTTACGACTTTATATTACTCATTCATTTGTTAATTCCATGTTAAAGCAATGTTTTGGGTAATAATCGTTTTATTTATCGTACGTGTTTAGAATTGTTATTCTTGGTATTATTACTTATATCATGATTTAATTAATTAAAAATTTTAAAACATGATTTATATATTACATTGGTATTAAGTATATAAATATATATAATAGGTTGATAATTGAAATGGAATACACCGTTCATGGAGACGGTAGGTCGTACGTACGCATAAACGTTGTTTTTTTATCCTCATTAAATTGAATGGAAGTAAGTAAATGAAATAGATATATATAAATAAATAAAGTAGCATTATTATTTCATATATTTAATGATTATTTATTATATATACTTTATAATCATTCTTGAATGGTTAACATGGAGAATGAATCTCATCGCGTCGTGGAGACGGTAAGCCGTATGTACGCATGAGCGACGATATCTTTCCCATAATTAATGAATGGTATTGGATTGGATGGTGTGTAATATATTATAATTAGTATAATTTTATAATAATAATATATAGTTATTATTTCCACCATTATACCCATCCAAGTAATGTGGTGGTGAAAAACATATTACACCACGGTGTGGTGACGGTAAGTTGTACGTACGCACGCGCAGTGATTTCAATTTTCATAGGATGAATAGATGGTGAAATAGGGTTATTTAATATTTATAATAACATATCATTATATTAGTGATATTTATGTTATTACTTTATAATTAAATAACTAAATAAGAGGAATTAGAAGAAGAAATAAATTTGAAAGAATCAGTAGAAAAGATTACGTCTTCCTCATTGTGCCTCCTTTAAATTTATGCTTACGGTGCAAGATTTGGTCTTTTGAGAATATAAGAACCTATAAAATGTAACTAGGGAATTTTAGAAGATAAATTTTTAGGTTTTGGTCGAGTTTTAAGGCTCAAAATGGAGTGAATATGAGAGGGAAGAGGTTACCTTTTATAATTGAGGTGAGGGGCACTTTTCGAAATCTCAAAAATATTAATTTATGATAAAATCAAAGCACACATAAAATAGTAAAAAATTCCCCAATTTTGAATATTAAATGATATAGGGTTGTAATATCATTAAAAAATAAATTTTAGACAAGTTTTTATGTCAATTTAATCATTATCATTTCAATTAACACTTAGTTATTCTATTTAATTTTAATTGTGGTAATAACATTATAAATATTTAATGGTTATAAATTTTTAATTATATGGTGTTAATTGGCCATAAATAGGTATTTCATTAAATTTTATATCTTATAATTATCACTTTGTAATTTGTAAATATTTTTATGATTTTTAAATAATTTAATAAAATGTTATTTTTATAAAATATCAATAGTGTCGATTTTGACACTATTAATTTATTTGACTTTAAATAAAATCCTCACAAAAGATAAATTCAAAAAAAAATATTTAATACACTCCTAATATGTCATAGTCACATATAAAATTCTTGTATCACTTTAATTAGTTCATATGATATTTCTTTTAATATTTTTAAAACCATTTATTTGATATTTCTATTAATAAAGTAATTTTTACATCACTATTGTGTCATCATTAATGATAATTAATTAATCTATAAAAATTATAAATAAATTCACATGATGTAGATAATTTAATTATATTTATAGGGACTATTTACTTTATAAGTTTTATTAATTTTATCACTAAATTAAAATTATTACACTTATAAGATATAAGAGAGTGACATGTTGTCACTTTCTTTTATTTTAAGAATAATTACATCATTTTCATGGAAAAAAACCCATGAAATGAATCTATTCCAAACCTTAGATGATATGGGTTGACATTTATTCATCCAATAGATTTTGGCAGCTGTTAGGATAATTTTATAATTTTATTTTTACACTCAATTACCTGATTTACCTTTAACTATGGTAATAAAAATAATTACCAAAGTTACTATTCATAATGCCCAAAAAATCAAAGTAGTCAATTAACATAATTTGGACCTAATGATTACAAATATGGAATCTAGTTTTCAAAATTCAAAACACAGAAGCTGCAGTAATTAATTTAAAATTATTCTCGTTGTCGAAAAAAACGGATTTTTGTTTAAAAGTTAAGACATTGTAAAAGATTGAAATGTTTTTACATATGAATTCAATGTAAAATAAATGAAAATGAATTAAATTTTCTTAAACTATAAAAATATATTATATTTATAATATAAAACTATTTAATAACAAATTTTAACCATATAAATTATTTCGATGAAAAAAGTTGTTTTCAATTAAAATTTAGCGTATTTTCACTATTCATAAAAATATTAAAGTTATCAGAAAAATATCAAAAAATCATCCAAAGTAAAATTTTATATCCTTATTCCAAATAATAGGTTTATTTTTTTCAAATTGAACTTATAAATTTGTCAAAAACTAGATTTAAAAAGGGTGTTCTATTAAAAGGTGGTAGAACTGCATTTTTTGAAAAATACTTCTTTTTTCCAAAAAATTAAATTTGTTCTTATATCATGTTCTAGAAAATACATGAGATGAATTTTAGTTTTATAAAATTAAAAATTTGGTTAATATTATTCATAATGGCTAGTTTATATCCCATAATAATATTTTAATAATATATCATTGTTTAGTGAAACTCGGCATTGCGTACAACACAAGCTATCGAGGAAGGTCACTCTTGAGAATATCGAAAGTCAAGAATAGTGTTGAGTATACTTTAAGCCAATTCGATTTTTCATATATTGCAAGTTAATATTGTTTTATCTTACAACATAATACATCAATGAAAATAAAAAAAATTATCCCATAAAATCTTGGGGTGTCACATTCTACCCCCCTTAAAATGAATTTCTCCCTCCAAATTCTTAAGGGTTATAAATCATTTACTGCTTGAAAGTTTATTTCATGGAAACCCACATCGTAAAAAGGAATACTAAAACTTCATTTTAGAAAGGAAAGTTAGAAACATAACGGTTACCCAAATTAACTCATTACTTGGTTTCCACATAGGAGAACATAAGTGGGAAGTGAAAACATGGATATGGAAGAGAAATGTAACCATCAAGTTCTGATGGATAGTGATAGAAAATAAGGTTTGGAGAAAGTTAACTACCAAAAACCCATAAATATGCGATGATTTAAGGGGCTATATGATTCATCAGAAAATAAGGTACTACGATAACATTTTTGGTTTCAAGATCTTTTTCCTAAAGTTGATGAATTATTACATGGGGATAAATAATTACTAGATTTCAGTACAATATCATCATTGGTCATTCCATGAATGATTTCTGCATCATCTCTTATTTAAAGAAATGAATTTTGATTTTTCATTCTTGAAGTTTTAGCAGATCATGTGATAGAATGATAAGTCATTCCATCTTTCTTAACAAAAAGTTTAGAATAGGTTATCAAATATGCATAAGTCCACCTATAGATAAATAATACATTAATCTAAAAAAATTCAATCAGAATATAACTTATACTATCCATAAATGGATAATATCACAATCCCTCCAAAAATTGAAAATATAAAACTTTAGAAGGAGGTAAACTAAATCGACTTTACATTTTTCTCCCATATCTCATTTGGCAGTTCTTGGTTGTCACATTCCAAACATGTGAATGCATTAATCATGCATTCTCTTGAAACATGGTAATAACATGAATTACTATATAACCTTAGTGAAAACATGCCTTCTATCAAAATTAACTCTTTACACACACCAAAAATAATAATAATTATATATACTCAAACCACGATATCACTTTGTCCTTATATTAGTCGTGTTCTCATTAATACTATCAAACATATCACTATCTCTTTATCCCTTCATTATGTGCATATCATGTGCTTTCCAAAAATATTTCAACCACTTTTCATGGTTACTGATACCACATAATTATGGAAAATCACAATATACGGAAACATAGATATTCCAATATTCCATAATACTATAAATTATATTCCACAACACTATTTTGGAATCCCATTAGATAAACACTTAATCATTTCACCACTTCATTGTCATAATCAACATCGGCAATAGTGATTTCATGTGACTTCCCTTTGTCTTTTTCCTTAAGAGGTTTCTGACTTCGATCATCATTAACCCTTGTATTAGGGCATTAGTTTTCATAATGCCTCATTTCCTTTCACGTGTAGAATTAAAGTGCTGGTGGTGCCTTCTCTGTAGTCTTTTATCCATTCACATCATATCAACCTTTTCACATTACTTCGGCACTCAAATGCTCAATGACCTTATTTTCCACACTTGAAAAATTTTCTAGTCCCTTTAAGATAATATCCACCATGCTTCCTTCCACACTTTGAGCATAAGGAAACATTTATCTTCTTTTCACCATTGTTTTGAGGTTTTCCCTTGAACTCCATCTTTGGTTTCAAGTCAAAACCATGAGATGGATATGTAACACTAACTTCCTGTTTTACCTTGATAGAACAAAGCACAATATCTTCATAGATACTGAAGTATCTTATAGCTAATCCCCCTCAAATACTTGGTTTTAAGCCACTGAAGAATCGATCAACTTTACTTTCAGGTTGGATGATAAATCTAGAAGCATACCTTGAAAGTCTTGTAAACTTAACCTAGTATGTACCAAAAGATTCATCATCCTTTTTCTTAAGCTCAAGGAACTCCTTTTACATATTTGTTCAAAGAATACGAGGGAATTACTTATTGAAAAATAATTTCTTAAACTCATCCCATTCCTTAGATTCAATTTCATCTTGCTGCCTTGTATTCTTAATTAGAGTCCACCACTGGTATGCTTCACCTTCTAATCGATAAACAACCAAAATGAATTTTTCATTTTCCGAATAGCGAAGGATGGAAAATATCTTTTCAATGGTACTGATCCATTTTTCAACAACAAGTGGATATGAATACTCACTGAATGAAGGTAAACGTTTTCACATGAAGGACTCAATATAATGTTGTTCCCTTCTCTGGTCATTTGTAATTTTAGAATGATTCATATCTTGTGTAAGTATAAAAATAAGATTTTTCATTCCATCTCCCATACCACTTGGTTGTTTGGGAGGACAATCATTGCATTTCCCAGTGCATTGATCATTAACATGGTTCCTTTGGGTTCTATCCATCATCTAAAACCCACAAAGAATAGTGTGAGAGACACAAATCATACTAGGAAAACAACATAATCAAGGGGGAGTACGCTCAATCTCTAACATCTTAGGTTTAATCCTAGGTTATTCATGATTGTTACCAAAATTCTAGGACTATAAGCTATAGTTATACTTAGCCTTAGGTACATCCCTAGACATACCTTTGAAATATCTCTAGAGATCTCACTAAATTTTTCGCATCCTAGTTTCCAAAGATTGAATAAACCTTCACTCTGATACCAACTATAGAGACCAAATATTGATGTACATGGACATTACATTTATTTTGCAGAATAATTAATACATGACACAAACAGACACCTAAAGGTTGTATTAGCTTAGTGTCTTTGGAAACTCAGAACATAATCTTCTAATCATGGAGAAAGATCTTCAACATCTCCCATAAAGATCTTACCCTTTTTTCCAACCTAAAATCTTTCTTTATATCCTGGGGAAAAGAAAACATAAAAATTGTGATCTCAAATGCTCGGTAAGGTTAAGCATGGAGAACATAAAACAAACCATAAACATTTGAACATAAAACATGAATATAAAGTTTAAACATCAAAATCTTGAATCAAGAAATAAATATTGGTTGTACGTAAGGCATAGATCATAAAAGAACATTTACCATGATAGAATAGAATTAGAATAAAACATGTAATTGTATAAAACTAATAAGCACATAATATTATTTCCATAGTATCCAAGGCACTGTTTCAAAGATCATCATAGTGGAAAAAGTCCATTACTGAACCGGGTTTACTTGTTGTTCCATCCATGTATTACTGAACCAGATTTACTTGTTGTTCTAGTCATTTATATCTCATGAGATATAAAATCCTTACCCAATTCATTGTAGGGAGATATAGGTACCACCCATCTCATAATGAAATCATTCTTACATGTGCAACAAAACATAAACTATTCATCATAGCATAACCCAAGAAATAAAATGGGGTTTCTTAAACATCATTCCATCGTAACATAATCCATATAAAATACCATTCTATCATTAAAAAAATCAAATCCCAGAAATAATAGGGATAGAAACATAACCCTATGTCATCTTAGATGGAAAATAATTTTGATAAAATACTTGAACTTAATTTCGGAGGAAAATATCCTTTCTTTTTCCAAAAAACGTTTTCTCTTCTCAAAATACCATGCAATTTTAAAATAATAGAATTTAGTTGAAAATAAACTTGGAAATAGTGTAGAGGAAGATTCGTGGAAATAATTCATCATGAAACTATAAAAATCCATTCATTTCGTATAAGTTAAAAAACATTATCCTCGTACTTTTTCTGGAAAAGTCAAAAATTACCTTGTATGGTAAACAAAAGAAAGATTCCATCCATACCATGTAGTAAAAGTAAAAAATGGTTAAAAATGACTTTAAATATACATGGAAGAATATTAAACATTTTATGAAAACATTTTTATAAAACATGGACATGGATGATATATATAACCCCAATAAATACTTACGTATAAGCAATCTCGAATAAAAGTGAGATTGCAAAATTATCCCTTACCTTAGGTCCAATTTCTTCCATATGTCTCAAAAATTCATGTATAGTGTGTTTAAAAATATTATAAACTTGTAACACAACCATAATAATATTTATTATATCATATATGATTCACTTACAACTTTATATTGCCCGTTCATTTGTTAATTACATGTTAAAACAATGTTTTGGGTAATAATCGTTTTATTTATCGTACGTGTTTTGAATTTTTATTCTTGATATTATTAATTTTATCATGATTTACTTACTTAAAAAATGTAAAACATGATTTAAATATTATATATATCTTCATTATATAAATATATATATATATATATAATAGGTCGATAATTGAAAAAGAATATACTGTTCAAGGAGACGGTAGGTTGTACATACGCATGAAAGTTGTTTTCATTTCCTTATTAAATTGAATGGAAGAAAGTAAATGAAATATATATATACATAAATACAGTAGCATTATTATGTCATATATTTCATGATTATTTATTATATATACTTTATAATCATTCTTGAATGGTTAACGTGGAGAATGAATCTCATCGCGTTGTGGAGACGGTAAGTCGTATGTACGCACGAGCGATGATATCGTTCCCATAATTGATGAATGGTATTGGAGGGGATGGTGTGTAATATATCAGAATTAGTATCACATTATAATAATCATATATAGTTATTATTTCCACCATTATACTCATCCAAATAAGGTGTTGGTGAAAAACAGATTACACCGCAGCGTGGAGATGGTAAGTCGTACGTATGCACGCACGGTGATTTCATTTTTTGTAGGATGGATAGAAGGTTAAATATTGTTATTTCATATTTATAATAAAATATCAGTATATTATTGATACTGATATTATTACTTTATAATGTAAAAACTAAATAATAGGAAGTATAATAAGAAATAAATTTGAAATAATCGATAGAAGAGATTACCTCTTCATCGACGTGCCTCCTTTAAATTTCCTCTTAGGGTGCTAGAGTTGGTCTTTTGAGAAGACCAAAACCTCTAGAATGTAACTAGGAAAGTTGAGAATAGAAATAGTAAGGGTTATTCTAAGCTTTAAGGCTCAAAATGGAGTGAAGAGGAGAGGGAGGAGGTTCCCTTTTTTAATTGAGGTGAGGGGCCCTTTTGGAAACCTCAAAAATATTAATTTATAATAAAATAAAACCCCATTTAAAATACTCAAAAATGTACCAATTTCAAATATTAGATGATATAGGGTTGAAATAAATTTTATACAAGTGTTTATGTCAATTTAGGAATTATCGTTTTAATTAACACTTAGTTATTCTATTTAATTTTAATTATGGTAATAACATTCTAAATGTTTAATGGTTATAAATATATACTTATATGGTTTTAATTGGACATAAATAGATATTTTATGAAATTTTGTATCTTATAATTATCACTTTTTAAATTTTAAATATTTTTATGATTTTAAAATAATTTAATAAAATTTTATATTTATAAAATACCAATAGTGTCAATTTTGACACTATTCATTTATTTGAATTTAAATAAAATCCTCACAAAAGATAAATTCAAACCAAAATATTTAATACACTCCTAACATTTCATATTCACCTAGAAAATTTTGGATCACTTTAACTAGTTTATTTTATATGGTATTTATTTTAATATTTTTAAAACCATTTATTTGATATTTCTATTAATAAAATAATTTTTACATCACTATTGTGTCATCATTAATTATAATTAATTAATATATAAAAATTATAAATAAATTCACATGATGTAGATAGTTTAATTATATTTCTATTGAATATTTACTTTATAAGTTTTATGAATTTTATCACTAAATTAAAATTAATACGCTTATAAGATATAAGAGAGTGACATATTGTCACTTTCTTTTGTTTTATTAATAATTACATCATTTAAATGGAAAAAGTCTATTAAATAAATCTATTAAGACCCTTAGGTGAAATGGGTCGACTTTTATTCATCAAATTTAATTTTTTAAGGTGTTAGGATAATTTTATAATATTGTTTTTACCCTTAATTACCCTATTTACCTTTAACTATGGTAATAAAAATAATTACCAAAGTTACTATTTAGAATGCCCAAAAAATCAAAGTAGCCAATTAACATAATTTAGACCTACTTATTAAAAATATGGAATCCATTTTTCAAAATTCAAAACACATAAGTTGTAGTAATTAATTTAAAATTAATTCCATTGTTGAAAAAAATAGGTTTTTGTTTAAAAGTTAAAACATTGTAAAAGATTGAAATGTTTTTACATATAAATTCAATTTAAATTAATGAAAATGACTTAAATTGTATTATAATATAAAAATATATTCTATTTATACTTTAAAACCATTCAATAATATATTTTAACCATATAAATTGTTTAGATGAAAAAAGTTGTTTTCAATTAAAATTTAGCGTATTTTCACTATTCATCCAAATATGAAAGTTATCAGAAAAATATCAAAAATTCATCCAAAGTAAAATTTTATATCACTCTTACAAATAAGAAGTTTATTTTTTCAAATTGAACTTATAAATATGTCAAAAACTAGATTTAAAATGGATGCGCCATCAAAAGGCTGTAAAACTGCATTTTTTAAAAAGTACTTCTTTTATCCAAAAAATTAAAATTTTTCTTATATCATGTTCTAGAAAATACATAAGATGAATTTTAATTTTATAAAATTGAAAATGTTTTTAATACTATTCATAACATTTATTTTATATCCCATAATAATATTTTAATAATATATCATTGTTTAGTGAAACTCGGTATTGTGTACAATGCAAGCTATCAAGGAAGGTTGCTCTTACGTATATCGCAAGTCAAGAATAGTGTTGTGTATACTGAAATCTAATAAAATGTTTCATATAGCGCACGCTAATATTGGTGTAGCATACAACACAAGACATCAATGAAAATAAAAATAATCTATCCCATAAAATCTTGGGGTGTCACATATGTTTTGTCTCTTTTTCTATGTGATGCATGATGTTGAATTATTTAACTTGTTTAAATGAGAAGTGTTATATGAGTGGGTAAAATCATTGAATTTAATTGAGTGTGTATTGTTATATGAGTGGGTAAAATCATGTATTGTAATTTAATGGGAATTTTTATATGACTAGGTAAACTCATGAAATTTAATGCTTGAGAATTGATAAATGGAATAAATGATAAATGATTTCATTATATTCCTTGGATGTTGCTCCTTGGATATTGATAGCGGTAGTGTAAGACTTGGATGATATTGCTCCTTGGGTCTTGATTCTATGGGATTCCTTGGGCCTTGCTACCCCTTGGATCTAGATTGTTTGGGCTTGTAGTGGAAATGGTCTATTGGCAAGATCCTTGGACCCCAATTCAAGTCTAACCAAGTTTCCATCGAGATGCTCCTGAGACTCAACGAGGATACCTTGGTTCTCTACACCTTGGATCCAGACCTAGGGGTTTGACATTTCTGATTATAAAACATGGCCATGGTAAATGTGACAAGATTAATTGTACGGCTTTGTTGTGGTAAATGTGACACTTCTTGTTATACAGCTTGGTCATAGTTGACATTAGATATAGGTTATACAGCATAGGCATTGGTGATGTGACATATTGTGCATACGGAATAGATATGGTGTTTAATTTTTCTTTACCGCTTCCATGTTATAGGATCTTGACACTCGTTTTGTAGGGATCCTTTTTTGGCTATACAGTATCACTCGCTTTTGTTATATATGCCTTGGGAACTTTACATTCAATACTGATATAATTACTATATATATTTCACACTACTTTAGCTTGTATTCCATAGCCAGGACTTGTTATAGACACCTTGGGTCATGACCTACTGGGATTGTATATCACACCTTGTTCGAGCAATCGTTAGGTACCCAAAAAGACTATTTGGATGCTGGTAGGGATCAAGGCAAGCGCCCACAGTTCAATGTTTGACAGTGTGCCATGCTTAGGAGCAAGGGAGCATGGGACCGGGATGAGGCTCATGATTCTATCTATAGATAGTATTTTTTGGAATTTTTTTACTTTTTATATATGTATTGTACACATTCCATGTATACCTGTTTTGATTTCGTTATAGAGACATGAAATGACATATCATATTGTATATGATTTTACTTCTTGCATTATTTATATACACCTATCTAATTTGTATATAAATGTTTTACTACTTATGATATTGATCTATATGATTTCTACCATTGCGTTACATTCTGATAAGAGTGAATAGTCTCCCCACAAACACACCTTAGGCCCTTGCTTCTAATCAGTAACCTCTGGAATTCAGGGAGATGTACTTGAGGGCATGTGGCCAATTGGGCTCAGGAAACTGTTCAGTGGAATCAGGGTCTGGGATGTTACAAAGTGGTATCAAAATATTTTATTTTCTTTATTTATATTTAGAGGCAATATATAGGGGATTGGGAAGAATTGGAATTTGGTAATGAGTTGTTCTTGGGAGTAGCTAAACCATGTATGGGAAAAAAGCCAAAAATATTAAAATAGAAATTATTGTTTTCTAGATTTTTTCTATTATAGTTGATTTATATTTCATCATTTAGTGAATCACTTTCATTATGATGTGTTATTGATATAATTGAGGGTTATATTTTTTTTAAACCTGGTGATATGGGGGAATTCCATCTCATACATCATTTTAATCACCTGTTAGAATTCAAATGACATGCATTATTCCATGCTATATAGGGTGCATCGCTTGACTACATGACCTTGTGATATGTGCCTTGTATAATATACTTATTATTATGATAGATATTTTGTGTAGGGAATTGAGAAACATGGATGGTACTTAGAGTTTATGTTGTAACCTAAGAAACATTTTCCGGATTAGGATACAACAGACACCCTAAGTATCCAATTGTGGAACGTTGAGTCATGGACCATGAGTCACATGGACTAGAATGTATTATGGTATGAATTAAGTGGATACAATATTTAGGTTCATGAGGTGTATGGGACCTTATGGATTGTAAGTGGTGCACCATTTGGTTCAATAATTTAAATGTGAAATGTGGAATTAAAATTAATTCAAATGAAATTGAAACTATAAAATAGAGACTTGACCTTGACCTGGATTTTGAGTGGGCATTAGGAAGCGTCTCTGGAAATGTTGTGACTATTTATTTGTACCAGTCTTGGATTTGGGAGTAGGATATGTAGTGAGACCTATTTATAGGAAGGTTTTGACATGTCCTATGCTTTTAGATATGAACTTTTCTATCATTATTTTTTGAGGCGTGTGTTTGTAATTGTAGAGACATAACACTATGATGACATCCAGTTGTACGCCAAGAAGGTGGAAATGACCATGATCCAGAGGTGGTGGATTGTGGGATACCAGTGGATCCTCCTATAGTTCCAGCTGTGAAACCTGTAGTTTTTTCAAACATAAGTGCTGAGGCATAGTTCCACGAGGGGTTTTTTCACTTTATGCAGACTTTTTAGGGAGCACCACAGTCTGCCTCATCTATGGGTGAGATGACACATCTGCTTCAGTAATGGGATCCTCCCATGTTTTTGGGGGAAGTTAGTTAATAGGATGTTAAGTTATAGATTGAGAATGCGCTATTAATCTTTATAAATCTATAAATACCACCTGATATGAGAGTTAAGATCATGAATTATATGATTTGAGGAGAAGAAAAGTGATGGTGGGATGTTTTGAACTAGGATGATAAGCTGAGATATATGATTTGGATTGATTTCAAAACTATTTTCTATGATTAATTTTACCCCGAGACTTTGATAGAAGAGTAGGTCGGTGAGTTCATGCATCTAGAGCAAGGCATTGTGATGGTTATGGAGTATTGGGTATTCTTTACAGAGTTACAGTATTTTTCACTGACATGCCTTGTTGATGAACTATTGAGGGAGAGATTCTTCAAGGAAGGTTTCTGACATGCTATTTGATCTTAGGTCAGTTTATTCAGGTTGAAGGCGATTACTGAGTTAATAAATCTGGAACTATTCCTAGAGCAGAGCCTAAGGGAAGTTGGGGTGTAGAGAAGAGTAGTATGGTCTCTCAACCTAGTAGCTCAACTTATAGTAGTAGGAAGCAACGTTTTTAGGCTTCCTGTGAGATGAGTACCAATCAGGCTGCTAGTGATGGTATTGTAATTTTCTATCACTGGTGTGGAAGATGGGAAAATGTGAGAAATTAGTGTGATCGGGACCCAGTTGGGTGCTAATATTACAGAAATATAGTCTATATGAAATGTTTATATAGAACCTTCCCTCTAGTAGTGAGTGGTAGGGGTTAGCTCTGACACCAAGTTCGAGAGTATGTTTCATAGATTTGTGTCTGGTATGGATCTGGAGTAGTACCGGTTATTCTGGCTGAGGTGGTCATGGTCGTGGTCGAGGCATCCAGACACTAGTTGTACCGAGAAAGCAGAGTGGGCCTAATCCAGGTAGTGAGGTTGTGTCACAGGGTCGCGGTTCATACTAGATATATTCTGTACAGCCTTCCCCTAAGGAACAAAGTGCCAGACCATCTATGGTGATAGATATTATCTTAATAGAATCTACTCCTATATCTTCTCTCCTTGATACTATTTCATCACATAGTTTTATATCTATACCTATGGTGGAAAGACTTTGGCTTATTGTTTAGTTTTCTAAGGGTGTTATCATGGTTGAAACTCCATTTGGGATCATAATGGAGGATTTACATCAGTTCAAGGAGTTCCCCCTTGATATTGGTGGGTTTCACTACGTATGGAATCTGTTTTTCCTTAAGATGGCCAGTTTTGACGTAATAATTAGGATGGACTGGCTAGTTTCTTTTCGATACTTTGTTGTTTTCTATCACCAGAGGGTGATTTTCACATCACTGTAGGGCACAGTTTATACTCATAGGGGTAAATGGGATGTATAGGTGAGCCAAGTTGGACCAGAGCAGCATGGGATGGATGGAATGAGAGCCCTGATTACTAGTTTGTGTCTGGATGACCAGGGAGAGCATCGGACAAATTTCCCTCTAGTGGTTGATTGTTTCAGGGACATTTTCCAAGAATAATTTTCCAATTTACCTCTTGATATGTAGAGTTATACATTGATATAGTTACAGGAGATTCACTAGTATCTATTCCTCCTTACATGATGTCTATTATAGAGTTATAGGAGATCAATAAGTAGCTAGAGGATTTAGAGGTAAAAATGTTTATACCACCTAGTAATTCTCTATGTGGTTATCTAGTCCTTTTTGTGAAAAATATGGATGGTAACCTCAGACTGTGTGTGGATTATCAAAAATTGAACCAATTTATAGTTAAGAACCGATATCCCTTACCGTAGATAGATGATCTTTTTGACCAGCTTCAAGGATCTTAGGTGTTCTTAGAAATTGATTTTAGATATAGATATTATCATGTGCATATTTAACCTAAAGACATACCTCATGCATATTTTCATAGTAGGTATGTTCTATATGATTTTCTAGTTATGTCTTTTGGTCTCATGAACATGCTAGTGATTTTCATGTCACTGATGAATAGAGTTTTACATCTTTATCTAGATTCATTTGTGGTGGTTTTCATGTAATATATCTTGGTGTATTCTCATAATCGAAAAAACCATTCTAGACATTTTGATATAATTTTGGATACACTAAGAGATCATTGGTTATATGCTAATCTCACAAAGTACCATTTCTGTATGGATAAGATTCACTTCCTAGATCATATTATCTCAGATACAGGAGTATCAGTCGGCCTAGATAAGGTGAGATTTGTAGTTTTCTGGGAGAATCCCAAGAACATCTTTGACTTATAAAGTTTCTTGGGGCTAGATGTATATCACAATCATTTAATATAGGACTTATCACACTTATTAGTGTTGTTTATAGGCTTGACTAAGAAGTTTGTGAAGTTTTTATGGACATATACCTATAAGATATCCTTTCAGGTGCTGAAAGGGAGATTGACTTTAGCACCAATCCTAATTCTACCAGAGTAGAGAAGAATCTACATTATGTATTGTGATGAATCAATTATTGATCTTGGAGAAGTTCTAATGTAGGGAGGTAGATTCATGGCATATGGGTCTTGATAATTGAGACCACACAATAGGAATTACCCAACACATGATCTCGAGTTAGCTATAGTTGTTCATGCATTGTGTGGTTGGAGACAATATTTACTGGGAGATAATTTTGTTGTGTACACAAACCATAAAATCCTCAATTATATATTTACATAGAGTGATATAAATATGAGGCAGTGGAGGTGGGTTGAGTACCTATAGTCTTTTGACTTTGAGCTTGCCTATACACATGGAAAAGGAAATGTAGTGGTCGATGAATTGAGTAGGAGGACTTAGATACAGGTAGTTCAGAAGTCCAGTAGCGAGTGGAATCTTATGGATCTGCTTTCTGAGATGCACTTGGAGGTGTAGGAAAATCAGGGGAATGCTTTTCTTTCATACATATTTTTGACATATACACTACTGGATAGAGTGAGGATGAAGCATCTATCAGATTCAAAGGGCCTTGTTCTGTGGGAGAGTGTGGCAAGTGAAGACCTGTCTCATGGTTGGACTGTAGGAGGGGAATAGATCTTGCATGTATATGGTCTCATTTGGGTTCTATTGGAAATATGTGAGGAGATTATGTGGGAGTTTAATGCCTCAGTTTGGGTAGTGCATCTCGGTGTTACCAAAATGTATCATGATTTACGTCATCAGTACTGGTGGTTGGGAATGAATTGTGAGGTAGCTAGTTTTGTTACAAGGTGTTCCACTTATCAGTAGGTAAAGTTATAACATCAATGACTAGCCATGATTTTACAGCATTTACTTATTCCTTAGTGAAAATGGGATGATTTCACAATGGATTTCATGACTAGTTTTCCAAGGTTGCCTCAAGTTAGTGATGTTGAGTGGGTTTTTGTTGATAGGCTCACAAAGGTTTCACATTTTCTTTCAATCAAGGAGACCTTTAGTGTGGATGAGAATGGAAATTTTTATATCTATGAGATAGTATGACTCCACTGGGTCCCTAGCAGTATCATTTCAGATATGAATTCCTAGTTTACATCTTGTTTTTGGCAGAGTTTACAGAGGGTATTGGGTACACAAGTGCTTCTAAGTAGAGCATACCACCCTCAGACTGATGGATAGTCAGATAAAACGATATAAGTTCTTGAGGACATGTTACAAGCATACATCTTGGATTTTTGGGGATCATGGGATAGGCTTATAACCCTATTTGAGTTTACCTATAATAATAGTTATCATGAGACAATACAAATGGAACCTTATGAGGATTTGTATGGTGGGCCATGTCAATTGGTCATGTGTTGGTTAAATTCAAGTGATGTAGCTTTACTGGGACTGTGTCTCATGTAGGAGACTTATAATATGGAATACAGTCTTTTTATTACATAACTTTATATTACATTTTTCAAACATAGAATCTTTTATAGTTTAGTTTCTTAGAAATAAGGTACATAATACATGAAAACATAAAATTTTAATTTAATCTACTTGAATGGATTCTTCATTGGTTAACCCTATGTAAAATTACTACATATCATAACCTAGGTACATACATCAAATTAAATAGTGATCATAAGGTGCAGTAAGAGAAAGAAAGGGAAACAATTTACAAGTGATCATGATAATTATCGATAAGAACTTGAAGAATATCATAAAGGCGTGAGAAAAGGAAAAATAGACATATTATAATAAAAATAAAATAAATCATAACATGGAAATGCGGATAAAAAAATTAATTGATTCGTTCATAATCATGTCACCAAGTTTTATAATTGAGGTTTCATAAAAATTACCAAGGTTATTGATCAAGGAATCATAAAACATGTCATCTCTATAGATTAAATTTGTAACCCAACGCATTGGAACTCTATCAGGGAGCACCCTTAATAAGTATTAATTAATTTTATCCACATAGATAATAATAAAACATTTCATAAATAACCCATGTATAATAAAATAAATGGATTTCATATTTAAATCATGATGTTTTTAAGAAGTTCTTAAAGACAATATCTTTATGTATTTTTTTAAACACACGGAAATGGAAAGAGGGTTTCATGTATGTTAATCCCTAAATAAAATAGATTATTTTGACATATAGGTGAATACCCCTAGAAAATAAAGAGGTTTGGGTATTCAAAAAAATAAAACAAAAAGATAATTTTCTTAAGAAAAAGAGATAAATTTGAAGAAGAAAATTCGACAGCATAACAGTATGAAACATGGTTTTAGAAAATGATAAAATGAGAAAGGAAAAGGGTCTCACATTAATAAAATAATATTAATATATTAAAGGTATGTAATAAAATTGATATAAGAACATAGTTTTGAAACTTGAAAGATATACCATATAAAAAGGGAACTTGAAAGGAAAAGAGAAGTTGAGATTTCCCTTACCTTGAAGAGTGACTCCTAAAACTTGAGGATCAGGACCTTGGGGGCTTGAGGGTGCCTTGGGAGGACTCCTTGGTGGGTAAAAATATTAGATCTTTGTGGATGATAAATTTTAAGTTAAATTAAATAGAGAAATGGGTGGGTATTTATTGTAAAAGAGAAGAATATTTTTTTAATTTTCATAGACACCAGGTAGTGGTAAATGAAAAACCATGAGCTTGCCCATGGTATTAGACACATGGAACACCTATTATGATATTTTAATCCACAATATTTGACCATAATTTTATATTAATTATTAAATCATTATGATTCCATTAAACATATCAAAAAACTCAAACTGTATTTTTACAATTCATGAAAGAAATAAAGTATTTTAAAAATTATCATAAATTCACCCTAACCTAATTTTTATGTACTAATTTCAAAAAAGATATTTATTTTATCATTATAATTATATAAATATGAGAATTTTAAAATTATATATAAAAAACCTTATTTATTAAAAATAATAGCGGATGAAAAGTGCATAGTGAAATTTCTAATACTTGAAAAAATAAAATTATTTTATCATTTCCATTTAAATAGAAGTATTTTAATCATATTATTTCATTAAAATAAACATTATTCAAAATAAATTAGTTTATTATAGTAATTATATATTTTTTGAAAAGGACAATTTCTGTCTGAAAAATCAATTTATCACATTAATCGTATTTTTAAGAAAAACTAATCTTAAAACAGAATTGATGGAAAAAAATTATTTATACAATGTAATTTCACTTTAAGTAACTGGGGCCTAGAAACATAACCCCTTATAACACCCACATATAACCTAAGGGTAATGTGTGCAATGGTGATAAATTCTTGGGGCGGTTCGAATAACAGCACCCGAGTGGTAATTTCTACTAACTTGAACTTCTCTCGTAGGTGATTTCGTTCAACCCTCACTTGTTGTAGCTCGGCTTGGGCTTGGTCAAGAGAGAATCTCAATGAAGCTACCTCCCTCCCAAGTTCTTACAAATGGGATTTTTATGAAATGTCTCTATTGGTTGAGGCCATTGTTTCTCCTTTCTACTTATAAACATTAATTATAATGTTAAAATTATTATTAAGAGTAAAACTTTCAATGGTTATATTTACCAATGGTCATAATTGACCAATGGTCACATAACGGTCAAAACCTAATGGTCACATTTCATTTTATAATTACTTCATTATTAAAGAGATATAGTTTTGTTATGTATAAAGTAATATAACACACATTTTTAGAAAATAATTATCATTAAAAAAGTTCAAGTTGTTACATATGAGCAAGTCCAGTTGATCAAAAAGTGGATGGTTGTTACACAGTCTCAACCAAAATCTTATGCTGGTCGTCTTCAACAACCTATGGATTTTGAGTTCAGGGTTGGATATTTTTACATGTCTCTTCGAGGTTGGGATACAGACAAATTAGGAGACAGGGTGATCTTTCACCGTGATGTGTTGGGTTGTTCAAGATTCTAGAGAGAGTCGATATGGTAGCCTTTTGGTTTCAGTTACCTCAGATGTATTGGTACATGCACAACATCCTCCACATATCTCAACTATGATGTTATCATTCAGACCCATCTCACACTCTACAGCCTGAGGGGGTGGAGTTACAGGTTGATGTGTCCTTTGAGGAGTATCCTATTCATAACATTGATAGGGGAATGAAGTTTCTTCGAGGTCGGTCAATTCCTCTAGTACGGGTGTTATGTAAGTATATCCATTTATAGAATGATACTTGTGAGCGATAGTCCAATGTACGTGATCAGTGGTTGGAGTTATTTTCAAGAAATTCTTGACCACCCTTGGGAGGGAAATTTAGGGATGAATTACTTTAAGGGAGAATATTGTAAAATACTAGGTTTTTATATGAGGTATATATATTTTTAATTTTGGTTTAAATTCTTATTTATAGCCTAATGTGAATAACCATTGAGTTTTTGGGGGTATTGGGGGTGTTCAGGTCTTGTTCAGAGCCCGGATCCTTGATTTTTAGAAAAAACAGACAAAGTTTCACGGTTAGTATAAACTGTGTGGGACAGGATGCATAGTCTGACTAATCATGAGAGACATGGGAAGAGTTCATGAGGAACCTTCATGGTTTTAGGAAACCATGCGGATAGAGGTGCACACCTATGTGGGGCACCTTCAATTTTTAGTAGATCCAAAATGCACCGTTTTCAAATGGTTAGTCAAATTATGTGCAGTGATTGTACCAGTGCCCTCTTAGCACAATAGAGGGTACATAGTTGGCGTGTGGTTTGGAAAACCATGTAGCCAAACCATGCAGCACATATTTTTTAGAAAAAATTACCAAATTTCTCTTAAAATTATTTTAAACCTAAATCTAATTTCATTCCACACCCATTAGACAGAACCTCATACATGGAGCTCCTCTTTAAGGCTAAATCATAGTCTTTGGTGTGGTTTCTCTATCTGATCTCATAATCAAGCATCGTTAGTCTCATTGGATTTATGATGGTGAGTACTCCATTCATTTTATTTCATTCTTCATTCTTCTTATTATCTATGAATTTATTTAGGTGCAAGCTAATATGCCTTATTTCTAGGTTCTTTTTTTCTTCATTTTTCTCTCAATATGAGTCAAATTAGACGCTGATACTAGACAAGCACTCCACTACGAACCTATGGAAGGTGGTCTATACTTTTCACATGTGATTTGGTTCTTAATAGATCTAGTTTCCATGTGCTAAAATTCCTGACTTTCCTTTATTTCCTTGAAAATGATTTTAATAACTAAATTGGATATATTAGAACCTATTTAGGTTACCCTTAGTACCTTTGAGTTTATTGGAGGTTGTTTCCCCAACCTAGGCCACCCATGGGGTGTGACCTTGTATTTTACTATTTTTGAACCACCCAAGGGGTGAGTGTTTGTTATTTACTAGTTAGAGGAATCCCTTGATAAATTGAATTAAATTTAAATGTTTGATTAGGATATGTTATACCTCATTTTCCATGCGATACATGATATTGAATTGTTTAACTTGTTTTAATGTGAAGTGTTATATGAGTGGGTAAACTCATTGAATGTAATTAAATGTGAAATTTTATATGAGTGGGTAAATTCATGGAATGTAATTGAATGGTAATTGTTATATGAATGGGTAAAATCATGGAATTGAATGATTTTGAATTAATAAATGGAATAAATGATAAATGATTCCATTAGATGCCTTGGATGCTACTCCTTGGATCTTGATATTGGTAGTGGATGCCTTGGATGAGATTTATCCTTGGGTATTAATTTAGTGTGATTCCTTAGGCCTTGATACCCCTTGGATCCGGCTTGTTTGGACTTACAGTGGACATGGTCTGTTGACGTACTCCTTGGACCCCAATTCAAGTCTAACCGAGTTTCCATCGAGATTCTCTTGGGACTCGATGAGGATTCCTTGGTTCTCTACACCTTGGATCTGGCCACGAGGGGTTTGAAATTTATGATTATATGGCATAGACATAGTAAATGTGACATGATTGATTATACAACTTGTTCGTGGTAAATGTGACACTTCTATTTATATGGATAAACTATGGTTGACATTAGATACAAGTTATATGGCATGGTCGTGGGTGATGTGATGTATTTTGTATACGGAATGTCCATGGTGTTTACTTAATTTTTCTTTAATACTTCCTTATTATAGGATCTTAACACTTGTTTTGTAGTTATCCTTGTTTAGATATGAAATATCACTTGTTTTTGTTACATATTCCTTGGTCACTTTACTTTTAGTACTGATATACTTGTGATGTATATTGAACACTAATTTAGCCAGTATTTCACAATAATGATTTGTTATAGACACCTTGGATGGTGACCTACTAGGATTGCATCTCACACCATATTTGGGATTCCATTGGATACCCAGAGAGACTATTTGGATGTAGGTAGGGATCAGGACAAGTACCCATAGTTTGATGCTTGACTTTGTGCCATGCTTATGAGTAAGGGAGCACAGGACCGGGCTGAGGCTCATGATGTTATCTAGAGATAGTAGTTTTTGGACTTTTTGGAATTCTGATATATGTATTATACACATTCCATGTATACTATTTTGGATTATTTATAGATACATGACATGACACATCATATTGTATATGAGTTTACTTTTGGCATTATTTATATGCCCCTATCTACTTTGTATCTGATTGTTTACTACTTCTGTTATTGATCTGTATGATTTCTACCACTATGTTACATTCTATTAATTGAGAATAGTCTCCACAAAGACACACCCTAGCCCCTTTCTACAAGTCGGAACCCTCTGGTTTTCAGATATATGTTCTTAAGGCCATGTGTCCAACCAGGATCGAGGCACCATTCAACGGCATCCAGGTCTGGGATGTTACAATGTACACTCATTATACTACCAAAATTATCCTATGATTTTTCATGCTGAACATTTTTGTAGTGAATACCCATTCCCATTTATACTCAAGTTTATTCACCTAGATGTACTTGTCCATCATTTATTTTATAATTCCATGTATATAACCCACACTCCGTAGTCATAGGGTTAAAAGTGAAGAAAGGAATTTTTATGTTGTATGATCTATGTGTAACACTTATGCATGTACATGATATGAATGTGAAAATTGTTATCAAAATTATATAACCCTCAAATTCATTGGGTAATGTTTTTATCTCATGATATACCATGTATGGTTCATGGTAGGTTATCTTAATCACAATGTGTTATGATGTCTTGGAGGTTATCACTACTAGAAAATGACCCTATACCCATGGTTTGGAATTGTGGTTATAGCCCATAAAACTGTGGGTATATGTTATACCCATGATTCATAGAATCATGGGAGCTTAATCTATCAGTATAGCTCTAAGCTATATCCATAGTTTTAAAAGGCTATACCCATGGTTATGAACCATGGTAATATGTGTTTTCCACCATATCAATAACCCTATAACCACAGTTCTGGAACCTCGGCTATAGAATTTAAAAAAATCCTTCCACTAGATTTGAACCCTAGACTACCTCTACCCACGCCACACACCTAACCACTACAACACATATTTTTATCAGCGTATAAATATGTATTTACTTATATATATATTTATAAACCATGAATATAGATGTAAAACCATGGAAATGGGATTTTCTATAGAAATTTTTTTGTTCCAGCAGAAAATTTTCTTTTCCCATGCTTACACAAGAAAGCTATACCCACAGTTTACCAAAATCATGGGTATAGTTATTACTTATACCCGTGGTTTTTTTAAAACCATGGGTATAGTTTTTTAACCAAACCCTATACCCATGGTTTTGTGAAAACTATGGGTATAGGTTTTCCCTATACTCACAGTTTTTTGGAGAACCGTGTGTATAGGTCTTGAACTAAAACCTATACCCATAGTTTTTCAAAACTATGGGTATGGGTGTGATCTATACCCATGGTTTTGAAAAACAAACCATGGGTATAGGTTTTAAATTACCACCTATATCCACTATTTTCAAAAACTATGGATATAGGTTCCCTATACCCATGGTTTTTGGAAAATCGTGGGTATAGGGTCACTTTACAGTAGTGTATCCATGACTCATGCTTATGATGTTAAGTTTTATATTGTTTTCACATTCCTATGTTTCCTTCATGTTATCATTTTATATCATGTTTCAAAGTTCATGTTTATGATTCTCAAACTTTTTATTTCATGGGTTTGGGAATAGTGTATAAGAACCAATAGAGTCCTTTAGTAGATGATAGGGTGGAATTGAGCCTCCCAGGATCAGACCATGTGCTCTTTAGCGCCATGGGAAAATTAGGATCGCCCTACCACTACATTGCCAAGGGGAGAGGTATTTGGATAATCTTATGAGGAGAATATTGGAGGTTATATTATGTGATATGGGATTTAAATAACTTGGGATGGTTTCACTAGAGATTTTGGGTAGGCATAAGAGGCTTAGGTTTGGGGATGACCAATGATATGATCGTATGTCTCGTGTGTGCAGGTGAGCACCCTCTTGAGGGTGGAGTGGACTATCGGCATGTGTCTTGAGTAGGATGATCCCTTTGGGGATGGTTTTGTGTGAAATATAAGGGTTTACTCTGAGTTTTTATTGTTGCATATCCCATAAGAGATGTGAGATGATACCTAGATATGGGTTGAGGGAATTGTTTAGGTCTTGGAATCAGGAAACCAATGGGGAATTGGTTTGGGATTGTACCCCACTTGATGAGGCTAGGGTTTGGATGATCCTATCGATTGTGGGGTCTTCTAGGGGTGATTGACTCAAGATTTTGTTGATGATAATAGATCATTATAGGTTTGGAGGACCCAATAGATACCTTAAAGATAAATGTGGGACTTGTTTGTGATAAGGGGATAGGTCTCGACGACTAGTGCCCTAGAATCATCTAGTGAGTTATGTGATGAGTTATAGCCCTCTTTGTGATTTATTGTTCATGTGTTTTGTTAGGAAAATATCTCAATGTGGGGGTGGATCTTGAGTCAATTCCCCTCTATTAGTGAGATAGTGTGGGTGGGATTATCATGATGAGGTGGAGTCCTTGATATGTATGTGAAGTTCAAGTCAACCATGAGTGGGATGGTGTGTCTTAGAACCATTTGGGCCTCACTTTGAGTGATATAGCATTGGTGGGACTTCCATGAGTGAAATGGAGTACTTGGAATGGGTGTGATGGTATGAGATCATATGTTGGGCCTCCATGAGTGAGATGAGGTCCTGGATATAACATGATTGGATTAGAAGATAGACTGACATGAGTGAGATAGAGTCTGGAATGTGTAGTGATACAGGATTGGATGATGGGTCCAACATTAGTGATATGGGATCTGGATGTGATGTGGGATCAGATAGATGGACCATATCATGAGTGAGATGATAGAGGTTGGGGTTTTAATTTGGGACTACCTTGAGTGAGAAGGTGAGTATGGGTCAAGACTTGAATGATGCCCTACCCTGAGTCTTTGAGTACGGGCTGGACTTATAGAATGAGATAACTAGATTATGGTATGGAGAAAAAATAGGTATGGTTAGGCATTGTGGTGGCCTATATATCACACAAAGTCCCGATGGGCATGTGTACCTCATCAGGTATCATGGTGGTCAGGTTAGCACATGACAACCCAATGATAATGTTTATTTATATTATTTCATTTCCTCATGAATAAACATTCATATGAAGGTGTATATTAAGGGTGCTTTGTGAGACTATGCTAAGTTATATGCTCACACCATACATGGTCACTCTGATGTGTGTGTGTGTAACTTATGTCTACTTTCAGGTTCAACATGGGACATGTGGTGGAATGGGATAGAGTAGCCTGATCATATTTGAATACATGGTGTGTATGTCATAAGGATGGTAATAGGGCTAGTGTGTGTGTATTATATTTTTTGGTTTATTTTTATTTGGGATCATCCCAATGTGCGATCAGTTGTATGTTTTGTATGACAGCATCATGTATATTATTGGATGTGCTTATTTTTCTTCTACGTACTTTGATGTGGATGTTTTTTTGTTGTTTATTATTATTGATTATCATGATATCGAAGGAATAGTCTCCTCAATGCATGTTTTAGGACTTCACTACTAATTGGAAGCCTCTGGCATATGGGGAGGCATGCTTAAGGCCATATAACATCCTCATCCTGGGAACAGTCGAGTAGCCCATGGTCAGAGTGTTACACATTAAGCCTCCACCTCCCTAGCTATCCATATGTCTCTGCCCCCCCCCCCACACACACACACACATTTCTCATCACTTTCTCATGTCTTCAACCATTTCTCACTTTCTTTTCTTTTTTATAATCTTTACTTAATATTTTTCCCACCTCACTCCACTCAAATCATTTCACACATCATTATAGTCACAAATCAATTGATTTTATGTATTTTTTATATTTTTTATATACATCTATGCAATTTATATAGGAACGATAAATTATTATTATTATTGCTATTATTGTTATAATGTTATGGTTTTATTAATATTTTTTTATTATTGTTGTTATTGTTATTGTTATGTTATATAACTTGTATATTAAACCATAATTTATTTTAATATTATTTTATTATTTTATCCAGTCATCTTCCATGCTTATGCATGAAAGCATACATACTTTTATGACTTCCAATCCCCATGCTCATATTATTATATATACTTCTTTGATTTTATATCATTTAAACTTTCATACACATGTACAACCTATATTTTTATTTTTTATATTATTTGAGTTTATTTCACTCTATTCTTTATATAATAAAAAATATCATTTTATTTTTATTTCATTTTTCTCCATGCCAATCACATAAAATTATATTTTTTGATAAATTATCACCCATTCTTCCTCGATTAAACTCATTTAATCATATTAAAATTAAATTTTAATTACATTCAAGTATTAATTACTTTATTTTAATTCCAATTTTATAATCTTATGATCATTATTTAAAATTCAAGTAATTTTAGGATTCCATGATATCCATTGTTTCACTTTTAGTAATGATAATTTAACATATCTTTTCATATCTTTTCACAAATGTAACTTTTTCACATTTATTAAAATTAATGTCACTTTTAAATAAAATTTCATTTCATAAAAAAAATATTTTTAAAATTTTAAAAAATATATAAAAAAATAAATTTACAATATCAATCAACCTCCTATAAACATCTATAAATGGATGCAAACTAATTAAGAACTACTTGTTCTAGACTTGATTAAGAGTGTCTAAATGTGTTCAGTTCTTGTTGAGTTAGAAGTTTTACTTCTTACTTTTCCATTACTCTTGTTCTAGAAATCCCAAAAACTTTCTTAAAACATGTTTACTAACTTTTTGTGTCCAAAATATTTTAGTATGTTTTTATAGAAAACATTATTTTTTACCGTAATTGGAATAATTTCTAAAGTATTACAAATATAAAATTTAAATTCTTCATTACAATTATCGTAATGAGTATGTGTCCAATAAATCCGAATCATCTTTATCAAACCAAAATTTAGACTTTAGTCATGTCTGTTATACTAAAAAAATTATTGGCGATCAGATTGATAATGGTACCAATAAAAATTGGATTGATACTCATAAAGGTTATCATAATGACAATTATAAGGAAGTTTATCAACTAACTAAGTTTATAATCATAATCGGAAGACATTTTTCTAATGTAAGGAATACTTTTTACACTATGATGGTGTAAACCAATATGACGTCATAAATTTAGTTATAATAGAGTTTTTTAAGTTCCATGTGTCCAAAGTCATTACAAAAAACTCATAGAAATATGAACATTGGGGTATCAATTTGATCGTTGGAAGGATTATTAAAAATAACAGGTCATTCTAAGAGTTTGGAGCTGATTCATTTTCATTTTTCTCATTTTGAAAGAGATCTAAATATTTCAAAGTGTGAACTTCTCGTTCCTAGTTTTTGTAATTATTTTTAGAGTCGTTCTAAGGAAACCTTTTTTGGTTGTCTCCTTTAAAACTTTTTCTTTTGTAATCTGTGTTCTATAAACATAATGATCAAGGGATTCTGAGGATAAGAAGATGAAGTATCTAATCCATCAGATCGAGGGATTACAGGGATAATAAGACAGAGTCGATCATCATATCAAGGGATTTTGAGGATAGGAATACAAATCCATTTTGATATTCATATCAAGGGCTTACCTAGTAAGGGAGGGAATATTTTCTTGTAAGTATAAAACATGGGATAGCTTTAGTCAAGGTTATTGACTACCTTACTCTTAAGGTTAAAATAGTTAAACTCTTTAATAATAAATTTTAAGTCATTCTTACTATTTATTACTATTGTATTTATTATTTTTAAAATTGTTTATTTTACTACACATTTAATTGAAAGTGAGTCATCATATTCATCTTTCTATACTATTTTTTTATCTATATTTTTTATTATGATAATAAACATACTCTGATAAATCAGATCCACTCTGACTATGATTTTCACTCTAATTTAATCATACTATTTCTGATTACAATAATAAACATACTCTGATAAATCATATCCACTATGATTATGATTTTCACTCTGATTTAATCATACTATTTCTAATTATGATTCTGTGACTTTGTTAATCAGACTGAGGGTCACGTCTGATTACCTACTTAAAGAGGATTTGGGTTTGGTTAGTTTAATTATTTTAAAATAAGTTTTTTTAAAATACAATAATTGGTATTAGAGGATGATTTCACTGCTCATATACATTTTGAAGTTTTTACTTTTCAAGTTTTTAATGTTTTTTTATAAAAATTTTGTTTATAAAACTTTTTTTACACTAACTTGTATTGTGGAAAAGAATATTTCTATTACTTTTAAGATTGAAGGTCTTAATGTTGGATCCATATAAAATCTCAATCCAAATAGACTGCCTATCTTTGATGGTGTTGATGTTGAGTACTGGAGGGATAGGATGAATAATATTGTTATCAAAATTGGGTTTGATAACTTTTTTAGGTTGACCAGAGATTATAAAATTCCTGATAATAAAGTTACATCTTTTACTCATCAAGAAAAGCAAGAATATCAGTTAAATTATAGAGTAAGGAATAATTTGTTATGTTCTAGGAAAAGAAGTATCTATAGTCAAATTTCCTCATGTGAAGATTCTAACAGTATTTGGAAAAATCTTGAGGTAATATTATTTGGAACTTAAAAGTTTTTTAAGTCCAGGAGAGCTATGTTAAGAGCATACTATCAAGCATTTGATTTCTTACCTGGAGAATCTGTTGAAAAGATGCATTAGAGATTCATGATAATTATTAATATTCTACAATCTATTGGTGATAAAGGTATGGATGATGAAATTCTTATGGAGAAGATAATTGATATAATTTCAAATTAATGAAAATCTAAAAGGACTGTTGTTTATGAAACAAGAAAGTTAAATAATCTTACATTTTATTATCTTATTGGTAACCTTATATAGTATGAGGGTGGATGTAAAAGAGATGCGGAAAATCCAAAAAAAATAGTGGTTTTTCTTTTCCTAACACATCTACTATACCTTCTAAAGTTCAATCTGTAGAGAAATTTTTTAAGTATTAAATAAAGATGAAAGTATTTTTTTCAATCTGATTCAAGTACTTCTTAACATTCTAGAAATGAGTTAGAAAACTTGGCCAAAATGATGAACAAGATAATCACTAAGAAATATTTTCAATACATATATAAAAATGGACATAATGATAGAAGTGATAAGAAAGATGGAAATATCATACCAGATTGTCCAAAGATAAAGAGGAAAAATAGAAAAGAAAAAAAATCAGAAAAGGATGCCAAAACATATTATAAATCCAAAGGTAAGAAAGTTATGAATGTTTCTAACACTTGGAGTTCCAGTGGAGGTTATTATTTAGAGAGTTCTTTGGATAATGAATGTTCTGGACAGAGGAACTTAGGTATTTTTTATAACATACCCCTTGAAAATCAATGTTTCATGGCTAAGGTATGAACTACTAAAAACCTTACCAACATGTATTTAAGTGAAAATTATCCTGATGATAAAAATTATACATCTTTAGATGAATAATCTTCCTCAACCAATGATGATAATTTTTTACCTTCTTATGATGAAGTTTCTCATTTTTCTAAATTTCTTGAGAATGAAAATTGTAAAATTTGTAAAAAAATTGATAATTATAATGCTAAACTAGATAAGGATGATTCAAGGATATATGTTTTAAAAAGTAAATATCATATCAATCTAAATATTTTGATCATACTATTTATAAATATTTTGAAAAAGTAGTTTCTGAGAAAAATTCTTTAGAAACACAACTCAAAGTGAGGATATGAATTTAGGTGCAAAACTAAAATCTAAAATTTATTCTCTTAAAAAAAATTTATCAAACTTTACCATTGGTAATGAAAATTTTGATAAAATGTATAAACAAATTTTTCCTCAAGGGAGTAGTTCTGGAATGGGATTTACATATAAATACCTTTTTTAGTAACAATTTCTTTATTTCTAAAAGTTTACCCTTTTGGAGTAAGTTTCAGAGTATTGTCCAATGGAAAAAAGAATATTTCTTTAAATAAATTTAAATCCTTAGGTTTTTACAAATCATATTTTTCTAAACAAATGTTTATTCTTAAATTTTTGTTTTCTAACATTACCTGACCTAAGAAGGTTTGGGTGTTGAAAGCCTAATGTTTTTGTTTTTAGGAAAACAATGAAAGTTCCAGCAAAAAAATACATGGTACATAGATAGTGGATATTCTAGGAATATGATTGGTAATAAATAATTTTTCAAAAAGATTATAAATATGAAAGGTGGAAATATTACTTTCATAGATAATTCTCAAGGATAGATTATCAGAATATGTAACATTATTCTTCTTGGTAAAGTTATTATTTTAAATGTTTTGTTTGTTAAAGGTCTTAAACACAACCTTATAAAAATGATTCAATTATGTGATGAAAGTTACATTTTTAACTTTAGTAATGATGAATGTTTAGTACATAAATCCAAGGATGAATTTATTCTTTCTACCAATCAGCATGAGAATGTCTATACGCTAAACATAGAACACCTTAGGATCCAAGAATCGCCCTAACATAGTGAAATGGAAGATAATTCTTGGTTATGGGATAGAATTTTAGGACATTGTGACCTTAGAAACTTATATAAGTTGACTAAGAAAGGAATTATTGAGGATATACCATAACTTAGATTTGATACTTCAAAAGTGTGTGACCCTTTTCAATACGGTAAGAAACATAAATCAAGTTTTAAATCTATTAGTGAAGTCTCAACTATTGATTCCTTACAGTTAGTGCACATGGACTTATTTGGTCCTATAAAAACTAGAATTATTGGTGAAAAATACTATGTATATATCATGGTTGATGATTACACTAGATACACATGGGTTTATTTTCTCACAAAGAAATCTAAAACCATTTTTTATTTTAAAATTTTGGTAGCCAAATTTAAAAATGAGAAAAACCTTCTTGTTTTTTAGAGTAGGACACTCAAGAGGGGGTTGAATTAAGTTCCTATAAAAATTTCTATTAGTAATTTTATTTAAAAGATTCCCCCAATTAAAAATAAAATAGGCCAGTTAACCAAGGTAGTAAAACTATAATAGTTTGATTATTCAAATAGTTTCTTAGAATATGGATTAATTATCAATTATAACAATATGAGATATTGATACAACTTTTGAAACTACTCTAATAAGGAAAAATAGTTATAACTACTATCCAAGACTAACTATCAAAGTAAAATTTAGTTTACTGAAATATGAGTTAAAACAGAGAAAGAATAAATTGAAAGAAACAGTGGATAAAACAAGTGGTTCAGTCTCAAGTTGAGACCTAATCCACTACACTTAGGATCACCTTCCACCAAGAAATATATAAAAATATTTGATCCACACCCTGGATCGGGGTTAACAATAGTACATGAAACTGTCCAGGTCACAAGACCTCTTCCATTGTTCTACGTGGGAAAACTAATATCCAGGTCTCACAGGACCTCTTTCACAGTTATACATTTATGAAACAAGGTGTAGAAAGATATTTAAGTGAGGATATCTTGTATCCTCCAGTTCAGTGTAGGAGATAGTGTGTAATTAATACAGATACACACAATACTCAAAAAGTAATTAAATAGTACACAATAGAGAAAATTTTAATGAGGTAGAGTTTAGAAGGCTTTGTGTGTCATGAAATTCATCTTTGGATTCTTTGGATGCAGCAGATGCAAAGTTCCAGTCCTCTTCTGAAAATAGAGTATCGCGAGTCGAGTGTTCTGTTTCTTAGTGTAGTTAGATACTCCTCTTATCCTTCAAGTTGTTACAAGGATGCTTTCAAGATGGTTCACAGTAGGTTCTTATTTGTTTAAATCCAGTAGGAATTGTATATTCTTCCTTCGGTGTGTTCTTTCATGTATGTATGTTCTTTTTTTCTTTCATGAAATCCATTACTCCATATGTTTGCTCTAGTGCCATGATTTTATTTTTTATTTTGGGTGCTTGTGTTGGAGCTGACAAGATGCACTATCTCCACTCCTCATACCTTGTATTGTTTGCTGACAAGACTACAAAAGATCATTAATTATATCAGTTTCATTAAATAACTCAAATATGACCATTAGAAATAACTTTTAAATTTAATTGAAAAAGATATAAAAATGGTTAAGTATGGAACGGTGTCACAGTTTCAGTGAGATAGTCACGGTGAGACAGTCACGGTGAGACAGTCATGGTGAGACAGTCACAGTGAGACAGTTTTGTTGAGATCTAGAATCGGTAGCATGGTTATGGTGTTTGGTTCATTTCGAATTATAGAATCGGTAGAAAGACTACGGTGTCTGGTAAATGGTGTCTCAGGTAACGGTGTCTAGTAATTTGTCAAAATTCTGAATGGTGTCTTTTTATGGTGTCTTGGAAACAGTAGCAAGGAAATTGTGTGAGGTCCTTTTCAAAAATCTATAACCAGTATCAAGCTTACGGTTTCACAGACTTAGCCAAAAATCTATAAGTTGTCTTAGGAAGCAATATTCATATAATTGATTAAGATTAAACATAATCATACTAAAACATAATAGAACAAGATTAAACATATTTTTCAAGATTCAAATATGATTTATAATATTTTGAATCATGATCTTGTGAGAGTTTAAAACACGAGTTATAAGAGTGTAAAACATGATTTGTAAGTATTAAAACATGAGGATTCAAACAATCTCAAAACATGATTTGTGAGCATTAAAACATGAGGAGTCTAAAAATCTCCAAACATGATTTGTGAGCATTAAAATATTAGGATTCCAATAATATCCCCCTTTTTGATGATCACAAATCATGGAATTTACAAGCCAAAAATTTAGAATGAAATAAATAGATTACTTATCAAATAAAGATATTAAAGTATATATTAATAACATAAAGGGTAATCTATTTCCCTTATTTCTCCTCATTATTATTTCTACCCCTTATAGTAGCAGTGCGGATAGCAGTGTAGATATGTTCACCTCTTTAAATTCCTTTGTATTATTTCTCCCCCTTTTGGGATTATCAAAAAGATAAAAATAAAGTAACAAGTGAAGAAATAATACTAGGCCACATTCTATTAAATAAAAGGAAAATTTACATTACATGAAAAAGGGAAAATAAAATATATCCCTATCAAAATCAACAATCACTTCTTGGTAGAGTTAGAAAAATTGTCTTTTACTTTGTCAGAGACAAGAAATGGAGAAGCAAGAGGTGAAAAAGTAGAGGTGGTAGAAGTAATAGGTAGGGAAGGCAGTGGCATGCCTTCTATGATATAAGAGGAAATGGTAGGTCTAGTAGAAGACCTAGGCATAGGTTTCTCAATAATGATAGGTCTAGTTTGGATCAAATCTTGAGAAATAGACATTTTCATGGGTGAAAAAGAGGTGGAGGAAGAAGGATAGGTAGCAGAAGAGAGTCCAGGCCTCAAAGGAGCAGTTGCAGGAGCCACAATTGCAGTACTCTAAACATAGAGATAAGGCTTTAATAGCTTGATAAAATATGAGATGATATCTCCACCATGTTGTATTTCCTTCTCAAATTCATCCTTGTTTTCCAGGAACTTATCCAGAGTGGGTGTGAATTTCGTGATCTATTTCACTTGATCATTAAAGGCTTGAGTGATTAGAGATATCATCAAATTTTCCACAATATACTTGAAGTGATTAGTTAGCTCATGCTTAGAATAAATTATTTTAAAGTAGAAGTCCACTTTATTAGAGATTTATTATTGAGCATCATTGGTAATCTTTTAATGGACCCTCACCAAATCTAGTACATGGTCACTGTTCTTGATGACACTAAAGATACTTTCCTTATCAGCACCAATCAACACTGAATGAAGCTCTTCTCTAAAAATTGATCTGATCAAGTCATTGTTCATAGGTTGAGATGGATTTTTAGAGGCATATGAAACTATAACAGCTGATGTGATAGAATTAAGTTGATTTAGAACCTTCTGTAAACAACCTTTATATTCATCGGTCAACTTATTGAGTCTAGCAACAAGCCCACACATCTCATTGGCTATCTTGGTGTTGTTCTAAACAACTTTTTCATACACAGTGATTAGGTTTGGTTGAATTAGAGATACAAACTTCTATGGAATCTTATCAGTATAATCTTCACTAAGATAATCAACATGATCTTGAGCAGTTGGAAAGACTTTCTGTATATCTTCAACCATAGTTTTTATAGATTTCACCTCATCGCTCAAAATATTGTTCTCAATCTGAACTTCCTGAATTTCATAAATCATATTTAGTTGAATCTTCCAAATAATTTTCTTTAATAGTAGTTCAGCATCCCTTTTACTAAGTTTTGTCATAGGTATAGGTTGAGACTCTTACAGCTTCCCAAATCCAGACAAAAAGTTATCTCTAAAAATTTTCAGATCATGTTGACTCACAAAATTAGAATATTTTTTAGTATATTTAGGAACAAGAACTTAAATAAGTTTAGATTACTTAGCAGAAGATACTTATTTGTCATAAATTGGTTTTAATTGAAACACAGTGGAAATATTTATTCCTTTTACCGAGGCCTGTTGGGTATTATCCACATCAAAATAACAGAGAAACCTATACCAGGTATCCACAGAGATTTGGTCAATAGGATTTAGAAGTTGAACACTTTCTAAGATGGGGTGTTGCTCCCCCTCAATAGATGTATCTCTTCTAGGAATAATATATTCAGTCTCTTAACCCATTCCTAAATTCTCATCTTTGTCAAGTTCACCCATATCTTCTCTTGCTAGCTAAAAGGCATGTTCCATTCTTTCCTCGGTAAATAAGATTACTTCAAGTTCATTTTTTTCTTCAGACCGTTCCACAGTAGTAGGCTCTTCCTCAACATCAAGATCTTCTTCTATAGCAAGTTCTTCTTCTATATTATGTTCTTATTCTACAGTAAGCTCTTCCTTAATATTAAAATTAGCTTTAACCTTTTCACTTGAATCAACATCACCTTTATAGAGAGGTGATATCTTAGGATATATTCTCATAAAAACTTCACTAACATCATCGTCTGTTTCTTAATCCATATATTCTATAATTTAATCAGCTTCTAATCTAGGATCAACTACATTTTTAGGTATGGAGGTATTTTAAATAGGATTAAAATCCTCATACAACCTATCATTATCCTCAACCCATAATTTCTTCTATGGATTCCAGATTATCTTCATTATCCTACAAATAGCCTTAGAGATACATAAATCACATTCCTCAAGCACTTATTCATTCTATCCAACTAAACCTTTGTCTAGAAGAATAGTATAAATGAACCTCAAATAGAAAAGGGAGGTGGACTTTGATTTAGTTTTGATCATATCACACATGTGAAGTATAATATACTTACACAAGTTGATTTTGTATCCATTTTTCAGAAGATGAATCAAAAATACATCCTGATACTTAAGAGTGGAAAATCCCCTTTTTCTTGGGTATATGAGATGTTGAATAAACTTGAATAACAACCTTGAATCTCCATAAAGCTCAGAAGAAATAGGCCTTCTTTTCTTCTTATTCCCAGTCAAACTTCTAAGAGCCTCTTCTAGGATAAACACATCACTAGGTGGAGGAGGACCTCTTTCGAAGTCCTCAAAAATCCCTTTATGGGGTATTCCTAGGTAGGCAACCCATAACCTTAAAGAAAAAATGCATCTTTGACCATTTACCCAGCTCTTAACCACAAAATCATCCATTGAATTGAAGGAAAACTGAACATACTAATAAAACTAAAAAACAAGTCTTGGGTAGATGGGTCTTTTCTCCTTGGTAAACAAATTAAACCACCCCAATTCTTGTATAACTCTTAAAACCAGAGACTTACTATTCAATAGCCACTTTGCACAGATTTCCTTTTATTGTACAACTTTGTGATCCTGAAAACCTGGATTCAGTGGTTTTTAGGGCATTATAATAAGATCCTTTTTATGTTTCTTTAGAGACATGCGTTTCTCATGGATTGAATGGGATCTTCATCCTAGGCATTAAAAGAGGGCTCACGAAAGATGAGAAAGAGGTAAAATGATTTGAGAGAGATAGAGGGTTTCGGTTTCAAGAGAGGTGATCTTGAGATAAGTTAAGTGATAGGTATATATCATTTATGGATTTCAAATGTCGCAAAAACAAAAACATGGTAAAAAGAAATAAAACACTTGATACAAAAATGAATATTTAAAAATAAATTATAAATACTATAATGAGACCAGTATAGGAATTCACGGTGTCAGTATTACTATGTGACTCAAAATGGTGTGATCGTGATGGATGAGACAGTGAACAAAGCCAATAAGCTGTGAGACAGTAATCCTGAGACTGTAATCTTGAGACAGTAATTTGAGTCAGTAAACTGAGACAGTGATCTATTCACTCAAGGCTAATCATACCTAATTCATGTATGATTTAATTCATTCCTTCAAGATTTAATGGCTTAGTAAAAATTTCATCAAATTGATGTTCTATGATAATGAATTCTAAAGTAATATCACTTTTTTGATAATGATCTCTCAAAAAGTGATGTCTTACATCAATATGCTTTTTTATATAATGAGAAATGGGATTATTTGATATGTTAATATCACTTGTGTTATCAAAATTTATAGGGAAATGTCTTAATTGATTTTTGTAGTCTATAAATGTGTGTTTCATCCAAAAAATCTGAGCACAACAACCACCACCAGCTATGTATTCAGCTTCAGCAGTAGATAATGCAACATAATTTTTCTTTTTACTATACCATGAAACTAATGACTTGCCCAAAAAATGACATGTTCCAGAGGTTCTTTTTCAATATAACTTACAACCACTAAAATTAGTATCTAAATAGCTAACCAAGTCAAATGATTGTCCTCTAGGATAAAACAGTCCTAAGTTGGTAGTATGTTTGAGGTGTTTGAAAATCCTTTTAACAGCAAGAAGATGTGACTCTTTAGGATTTTCTTGAAAATGAGCACACATACACACACTAAACATAATGTCAGGTCTACTATTAGTCAAGTAGAGTAAACTATCAATAATTCATCTATAGGGGGTTTGATCAACCGATTTACCATTCTCATCAAGATCCAACTTACAAGTGGTACTCATTGGAGTATCGCTACTTTTAGTATTATCTAAACCAAAAAAAATTAGAAGATCTTTATTTTTATACTTTGATTTAAAATAATACCTTGCTTATTCTGAATAATTTGAAATCCAAGAAATAATTTTAGTTCCCCCATCAAACTCATTTCAAATTCATTTTGTATCATCTTTGAAAAATCAATACATAAATAATTTTTTGAAGATCCTAAAATAATATAATCAACATATATTTGAACAACTAAAAAATCTTTAGAAATTATTTTCATAAAGAGAGTAGGATCAGCTATACCTTTTGTAAAACCTTTGGAAATAATAAAACTACTTAGTCTATCATACCAAGCTCTTGGAGATTGTTTTAAACCATATAAATCTTTTGTTAATTTAAAAACATTATTTGGAATATAAGGGTTTGTAAAACTAGGGGTTGTTCAACAAAAACATCCTCAACTATATACCCATTTCAGAATACACTATTTACATCCATTTGATATAGTTTTAAATTTAGATGTGCTTCATATGAAAGAAGTATTCTAATGTCCTCAAGTCTAGATACTGGTGCGAAATTTTCCTTATAGTCAATTCCTTCTTTTTGACTATAACCTTGTGCAGCCAATCTAGATTTGTTTCTAAATATATTACCAGCTTCATATACTTTATTCCTAAACACCCATTTGGTTCCTATGGTAAAGATTTCTTTAAGTTTATCCACAAGTTTCTAGAATTTATTTCTTTCAAATTGATTTAATTCATATTGCATATCCATCACCCAAAATTCATCATTGATTGCCTTATTGATGTTTTTAGCTTCAAGTTGTGACAAGAAAGATTAATGTTCAACCTAATTTCTTATAAAAGCTCTAGTTTGTGATCCTTTATCTAAATCTATAACAACAACATCTAGAGGATGGTTCTTAAGGGTTCTAATAGATCTAGAAAAAGAAGGACTAGTAATTTCAGATTCTTCAACAGGTTAGGGTTCATTATGGGTCGAATCTAGAGAATTTACAGAACTATAAGTTTTAATAGATTCCTTCATAGGATAGTCATAAGATTTGGCATTGATATCCAGATTTAACATATCATCCTTATGATTTTCTAGTGAGGTATGAGGTTCATGTGGATCCGTTTCATCAAATTTGACATGTGCGGATTCTTCCACACATTTGGTTCTTTTATTAAAGACCCTATGGGCTTTACTAGAAATTTAATAACCTAGGAAAATTCCTTCATCACTCTTTGAGTCAAATTTTTCCAGATTATCCTTAGTGTTAAGAATATAGACTTTACAGCCAAAAAATTTGAAGTATTTAACCTTGGGTTTTCTATTGTTACACAACTCATAGGGAGTTCTCTTAAGGATAAGTCTAATCATGAATCTGTTGATTATATATCATGTTTTATTGATAGATTCTTCCCAAAAGTATATAGGTAGGTCATACTCACTAAGCATGGTTCTGTCAATTTCTTGTAAGGTTCTATTTCTTCTTTCTTCAACTCCATTTTTCTAAGGTGTCATAGGGGAAGAGAAGTTATGACTATAGCTATTTTGTGAGCAAAAAGATTCAAACTCTTGGTTTTAAAATTCACATCCATGGTCACTTCTTAGAGATTTAATTCTAAGACCACTAAGATTTTCTACAGTTCTAGCATACTTGGAAAAATGAGATCAAGCTTCACTTTTTTGATTCAAGAATAAGGTCCAATTATATCTAGAGTAGTCATCTAAAATAACATATACATATTGATTCCAATTAATACTTAATATTATATAATTTCCAAAAAAATCCATTTAAACCAACTTGAGAGGTTGAGAAGTTGAAACTTCTTTCTTTGGTTTGAAATAAATTTTGTGTTGTTTACCCTTTTGACAAGGATTACAGACTTTGTTATTTGGAAACTCAAGTTTAGGTATATCCTTGAATAAGACTTTTATAGTAATATTTCTAAGGGAGTGTACATTTTAGTGTCTTAATATCTTATTCCAAAGCCAAGACTCTTTGGGAAATACCCTTAAGCATGAAACATTTTGAGAAACTAAAGAATCTAAGTTAACAGCATAAACATTTTCATTTCTAAAAGCAGAAAATACTAATTCATTCTTAGAATTAAAAACATTTCAAGCATTATTTTCAAATTTAATATGAAAAACATCATCACATAATTTTTAAATACTAAGCAGATTATATTTTAATCCATCAACAAAGAGTACTTTATAAATTAAAACTGAGTTAGAGTTACCAATCTTTCCAAGGCCAATTATTTTTCCTTTAGAATTGTCACAAAAGGTGACATGACCACCATAAATCTTTATTAGGTTATTGAAGCATGAGTAATATCCTATCATGTGTCTTGAACGTCCATTTTCAAAGTACCATAAGCTTTTACAGGAGATTTTCAAGTAGTTTTCCTATATAAGAGTCAAACAAGAGAAGATTTTGGTACCCAAATTTGTTTGGGTCCAGAAACATTAGTAATAAATGATTTGGGAACCCATACTTGATTTATGGGTTTCCTATATGCAAATTGTAAATAATTTTAGAATTAAAATTTATTCAGTCTTGAGAAACTAGAAACAATAAAATAGTTCCCAGTACTGGAACTTGCAGAATGTTTGTCAGTTTTAGGTAAAAAAATAGTTTTCCCAGATTTTTCAACAAAGTTCCTTTTTCTGGTTTGATGTCTTATACCATTAGTATACCTAGGAGCTACTTGTTTACCAAGAATTTTTTTAGAGTATTCTTTCCATTGGTAGATTTTTCTAATCCCTTTTTCAATTTCTCATTAGATAATTTGAGTTCATTTTTTTCTTTAAGCAGTTGATAATTTTTCTATTTTTCTATAGCAAGCTTAGATTTAATAATGGTAGTCAAGGCATGTTGTTTCTTTAAAGATTTGTATTTATCTTTTAGTTCATTACAGGTTTCCTATATCATTTGAAATTATTCAAACATTTATTCACTGGTCAAATTTTTATAATCACTTTTATCTCCGGAATAATAGGAATTTTGTACAGGAGACTCAAGGGTTACCTTGGATGTGTTTATAATAATACACATATTGGATTTTTCAGCCTTTTCATATTGTGAATAATTTAAGTCACTTAATATTTCCTCAAAATCACTCCATGTTGCTTTCATGGAATTTTTATACTTTCTATCTTTGTCCTCATATCTCTTCTTATATTTTAGATTGGTACAATCATCCTTTACATGTCCTTTTCTCTTACATTTAGAACATATTATTTCACCAAAAGTATCACCTTTCTTCCAATACTTTTTCCAGTTTCCCTTATTATCATATTTACATTTGTATTTAGGCTTCCTGAAGAATCTCATTATTCTATAAAACTTCTTAAATAATTTATCTAATTGATCCATTTCCTCATCACAATCAGATGGTGAATCTTCATTACTTTTACTATTATAATGAGGTTATATCCTTTCCTTTTCCTTATTCTTAGAGGTAGTGGTTTTGAAAGCCACTGACTTTCTCTTTGATTCATCTTCCTCTTCCTTTCTGACTTTTAATTATTCCTTATACATCATAAAATTCCTATCATCTCCTTTACTGGATACTTTATGATGTCATAGGATTCTATAATTAATACATAAGTTCCTCTCCATCTATCTACTAATAATCTGAGTATTCTCATGATTTTCTCCTTGGTTGTAACATCTCTTCCCAAAGAGATCATAGTATTCACAATTTCATTAAACCTGAGATACATGTTATAAATAGGCTCATCAAGATTCATTTTAAATTTATCATATTTAATAGTATATGTGTTAATTCTCATTTCCTTAACACTAGAGGTTCCTTCATGTGAAACAAAAAAAGTATCTCAAATTTCATGGGCTGTTTTACATTCAGAAATTCTGTTAAACTCTTCATCTCCTAAAGAACAGTATAGGACATTCAAGGTTTTTCAATTATTGTTATAATAAGCCATAGTTTGGTCATCACAATTATTCCTATCAGTATTAGGAATCTTATATTCATCTATAATTAAAGACCAAATATCAAAACCCATACTTTCTAGGTGAATTTTCATTTTAATTTTCCATTGTGCATAATTTTTTCCATTAAATAATAGAGGTTTGTTAGTATCATTACCTTCTAATAAATTATCCATGACAAAAAAATAGACTTTTAAAGAAATGAAAATTTCAAACTAATAAAAATTTAAATATCTTTAAAACACAACTAAAATAACAGTTGAAAAAGATGTTTAAAACATATTTAAAATTTTGAAAATAGTAAGTTGAAAACAACCTTTGATACCAAATGTTGGTCGAAGTAGGACACTCAAGAGAGGGTTGAATTGTGTTCCTATAAAAATTTATGTTAATAAGTTTATTTAAAATATTCTCCCAATTAAAAATAAAACAGGACATTTAACCAAGGTAGTAGAATTATAATAGTTTGACTATTCAAATAGTTTTTCAGAATATTGATTAATTCTCAGTTATAACAATATGAGATATTGATACAACTTTTTAAACTACTATAATAAGGAACAATAGTTATAAATACTATCCAAGACTAACTATCAAAGTAAAATTTAGTTTTATTAAATATGAGTTAAAACAGAGAAAGACTAAATTGAAAGGCATCGTGGATAAAATAAGTAGTTTAGTCTTAATCTGGTATCTAATCAACTCCACTTGGTGATCACCTGCCACAAAGAAATATATAAAAAGCTTTGATCCACAGCCTAGATCAGAGTTAACAACAGTACATGAAACTATCCAAGTCACAAGACCTCTTCCACTATTATATGTGGGAAAACTAATAGTTAGGTCACACAGGACCTCTTCCATAGTTATACGTGGGTGAAACATGGTGTAGAAAGATATTTAAGTGAGGATATCTTGTATCCTCCAGTTTAGTGCAAGACACAGTGTGTGTTTTAATACAGATACACACACTACTATAAAAGTAATGAAACAGTAGACAATAGAGAAAAATGTAACAAGATAGAGTTTAGAAGGCTCTGTGTGTCATGAAATGCAGCTTTGGACTCTTTGGATGCAGATGATGCAAAGTTCCAATCCTCTTCTGAAAACAGAGTGTTGCGAGTCAAGTGTTCTAGTTTTCAGTGTAGTAAGATGATCCTCTTCTCCTTTGAGTTGTTGTAAGGATGCTTTCAATATGATTCACTGTAGGTTCTTATTTATTTACATCCAGTGGGAATTTTATATTCTTCCTTCGGTGTGTCCTTTCATGTATGGATGTTCCTCTTTTCTTGCATGCAATCCACTAATTTATATGTTTTCTCCAGTGCCATGCTTTTATTTTTTATTTTGGGTGCTTGTGTTGGAGCTGAAGAGATGTACTATCTCCACTCCCCGTACCTCATACTTTCTACTGACAGGACTTCAAAATATCATTAATTATATCAGTTTCATTAAATAACTCAAATATGACTATTAGAAATAACTTTTAACTTTAATTGAAAAAGATAGAAATGGTTAAGTATGGAATGGTGTCATAGTTGTGGTGAGACAGTCACAGTGAGATAGTCACGATGTGACAGTCATGGTGAGATAGTCATAGTGAGACAGTTGCATTGAGATATGTAACTGGTATCATAGTTACGGTGTCTGGTCCTTTATGAATTTTGGAACAGGTAGCAAGACTACAGTGCCTGGAAAACAGTGTCTAGGGTAACGGTGTCTAGTCCTATGTCAAAAATCTGAATGGTGTCTTATTACGATGTCTTGGAAACGGTAGCAAGGAAATGGTTTCAAGTCCTTTACGAAAATCTAGAACCAGTAGCAAGCTTACAGTTTCACAGACTTAGCCAAAAATTTGAAATTTTTCTTAGGAATAAATATTCACAGAATGGGTTAAGATTAAACATAATCATATTAAAACATAATAGAACAAGATTAAACATAGTTTTCAAGATTCAAACATCATTTTTGAGTTTTTTAATCATGATCTTGTGAGAGTTTAAAACACTTATAAGAGTTTAAAACATGATTTTTAAGCATTAAAACATGAGGAGTCCAACAATCTACAAACATGATTTGTGAGCATTAAAATATTATGATTCCATAAATCTCCAAACATGATTTGTTAGCATTAAAACATGAGTATTCCACCACTTCCCTTGATAACCATTCTTAGTGATCATGGTGGAGAATTTTTAAATTCTAATTTTGAAACTTTTTGTAGTAATAAAGGTATTGAACATAAATTTTCAGCCCCTAGAACCCCCAGTAATATAGTGTAGTTGAAAGAAGAAATAGAATTATTCAATAAATAATTAGAACCATGTTGAGTAAATACTCATTTTCTAAACATATTTTGGGATTAAGTGGTTAGTACTTCCTGCTATACTATAAATTGAGTTTTGATTAGAAACTCCTTATTAGTTGTGTATGGGAATAAAACCAAAAGTTTCTTACTTTGGAGTTTTTTCTTGCAAAGTATTCATCCTGAATACAAAAGATAACTTACATAAATTTTCACCCAAATATGACGAAGGAATATTTTTAGGTTATTCCACTACCTCTAAGGATTATAGAGTTTTTAATAAAAATTCTTGTACTATTAAGGAAACAATACATGTTAAGTTTGATGAAACTTGCCCTTTTGTTTTCAAACAAACTCAACCTATATCTTTGGATGTTATTTCTAAAACTAATTTTGAACCTTTGTTAGAAGGATATTCTCATAAGTAAATAACTCAAGAAATATTTTCTAAAGTTTTCCCTCAGGAATATTTTTTACCTATTATTGATGAATATACTTTTGAAAACCCAATAAGTCAGTTGTTTCCTAGGAATCATCCGAGTAATAATATCATTGGTGATGTTGATCAACTAGTTATGACTCAAAGTTCTTTAAGGAATGAAATCAAACATCTAGATTTATTATCCCAATTTGAAACTAAAAATCCTAATGAGGATTTAGGTGATTAGAATTGGATTAAGGAAATACAATATGAGCTCAATGAATTTGAGAGGAACAAAGTCTGGACTTTATTTGAACGAACTAAAGAAACTTCAATAATTAGAGTAAAATGGGTTTTTAGAAGAAAATGTGATGAAAATTTCATAATTGTTATAAATAAAGATATAATTTTTTCTAAGGGTTATAATAAAAAAATAAGGTATATATTATGAATAAAATTATGCACTGATAACTAGAATTGAAGCTATTTTAATACTTCTAGCCTTTACATCATTCTTTAATTTCAAAAAAATTCAAATGGATGTGAAGTTTTCTTTTATTAACCGATATGTTTAGGAGGAAGTTTATGTTAAAAAACCACCTAGTTTAGAAAGAAAAAATATCCTAAATACGTTTATAAACTTACTAAAACTTTATATGGACTTAAACAATCTCCTAGAGCCTGGTATGATAGGTTAATAGGATTTTTATTACAAAACAATTTTGTTAAGGGAGTTCTGGATCCTACCCTCTTTATAAAATAAGTTAACAAAAATATTTTTATTGTGAAAATTTATGTTGATGGAATTATATTTAGATCAACTCAAAAATATTTAACATATTCCTTTATGGATCTTATGAAATCTGAGTTTGAAATGAGTGTGATGGGTGAATTAACATATTTTATTAGTTTTCAAATTTAACAAAAAACTAAAGGAACTTTTATATCTCAATATAAGTATATAAAAGATCTTATTAATAAATTTGGATATGAAAATACTAAAAGTATTAGTACTATCATCGGTACCTCAAATACTTTTGATCTTGATGAGGTTGGATAACCAGTTGATCAAAATATTTTTAGAGATATGATAGGAAGTTTACTTTACTTAACTACTAGTCATCCATATTTAACGTTTTTGTATTCTTATTTGCAAGATATAAAGATAATATAAAAGAATCTCATCTTAAAGCTGTAAAATGAATTTTTTTCATCTTAAGGGAACTTTGGATTTCAGACTTTTCTATTATTATGGAAATGTTTTTGAATTAAAAAAAAAATTGGATACTGACTTTGGTGGATGTAGAATGGATAGAAAAATCACATATGTAACTTTTCATTTCTTAGGATATCTTTAGTTTCTTGGTCTTTTAAGAAACAACACTCATTAGCATTTTCCACTACTAAAGTCAGATATGTGGCAGCTAGAAGTTGTTGTGCTCAAGTGTTTTGGATGCGACACATGCTCAATAACTATGGATTGAGTTTTAAAAAAACTCAAATACTTTTTGATAATACAAGTGTCATTACCTTAAGTAAGAACTCTTCACATCACTCACGTGTTAAGAAAATAGATATAAGACACCATTTCCTTCGGGATCACACACTTAAAGGAGATATCATTTTGCAATTCATTGGAATGTAAGATCAACTTGCTCACATTTTTATAAAACCTCTTCCTTCTGATAGATTTGAATACATTAAACAGAATCTAGGAATGATTAGTGTAAAGTAATCATTCATATCTACTTCTTTTTTACACATATCCTTACATTAAGTTACTTATTTTCATAGGGGGTATATATATTTTATGTTTTTTTAAATAGTTTTTCTTAAAACTTTTAATTTTCTAAAATTTTAGTTTTCTTAAAAATATTATCATAATGGGTTTTCCAAACTCAAAAATTTTAGAGAAAAATTCGGATTCGGAATCCTCAAAATGATTCTCATACTCTAAATTTGTTATAAAATTTTTAGACTCAAATTTTATAATAAAATTTTTGGAATCAATAATTATCGTAATTATTTTTCTCTATAAAATTGTTGTAATTACTTTTCATACTAAAATTATCATATTCAGTCTTTATTTTCAAAACTATCATAATCTTTTTAGTTAACAAAAACTAAGAAGAACAGGTTATTCATACTGATGGAACTATTCACTCTAAAAGATAATTATCTATTCTTTTTAGTTTTTACACTATTTCATTATGTTAGTTTTTTAATTATTATTTTTATACTTTGGGTTTTATAAAAATTTTATTTTGTCGTCAAAGTTTTTAAATTTTTTATTGATCGGATTCATTCTAAATCCGATAAAATCTTTAAAAATATCAAGAGTTCAAAAATATTTTAAAATTTTCTTCTAATCAATATCAATCATCAGATCATAATGGGTTCAATATCAATCATTGAATATATATTGAAATTTCAACTATCACACTTGATGCATGTATATATAGGGACCCTTATGTGTCCCACATCGATTGTTTGAGGTTTTTTCTCCCAAGTTGTTGACATATTTAAGTTGCTTAGTCTGAAATTTCATCTTTTCATCCGATTTTCCAGTCTCAATTTCAAAATGATGGTGACAAAGGAGGATTTTTTGAAGTGGTATAATTTTAGGAATAGTTTAGTTGAATGATATTTCTATAAAAAAACATGATTCTACATTGATAAAGATTATTGATTTTCAAGGTTTGGAATCAATGTGTGTAAAAAAACCAGACAAATACTTTGATCTGTTTTGTCCTAATTTGGTAATGAATTTTATGCATCTGTTAGGTTTTTCAAGGGAGAAGGTAAAGAAAAAATTTCTTTCACAGTGTATGGAAAGAGATATAAGTTGTCACCTAAGAATCTTGCTTGCCTAGTTGGAATACCATCGAAAGGAGACACTTATTTTCCTTCACACAAATTTCCAAATAATCTTGGAACGTTCAATAAGAAAACGATAGAAGAGTATTTTTTCTATCATTATGATAAAGTCGGTAAAGTTTTCCACCAGACTCTAGATAATTGTGTAGTTGCCTTATGTATGCATTGATTCCTCATTCCAAGGAAAGGGGACTGATATACTCTAAAATTTTTAGATGTATTTGTTTTGGAATATCTGGTAAATTTGAGAAAGATAAACTTTGTGAGTTTAATCCTTATCACTATCGAAAATATCAAAACTAGAACAATCAAATCCAAAATTATAATGTTTTTGGAATTTATAAGCAAGATGGTAGAAAATTGTTTGGAAGTTTTAAAATTTTCAAATAAGTCACATCTGATGAGGGAAAATATTTCATTCATCAGAGATGATATGATGATTCAGATGAGGATGGTTTTTATATGAAAACATAGAAGTATATTGAGAATTTTGATGGAGCTACATCAGAGTCATAGATATTAAGAAAGGGTGAAGAAGTTGGAAATAAGAATAAAAGAAAGGTTGAGACCTCCCCACCAAAGAAAGTAATGAAGAAAAATAAAGCACCATATAATTTTTTGACAAGTGGATGAAAGATAAATATGAGAAGTAACTAGGGGATCCAAAAATTGGAATCGGCCCAGTAGAAGACAGGGCTTTAAAAATCTATCCTTCCGAAACTCTTCAAGATGAATCCAATAATAAGAAGAAAAAGAAAAGGTTTACATAAGTTCATCTTTGTGAAAGTTTTTTAAAAGATGTTGAAATAGAATCTGAAAAGGGTTATTCTTTCAGCAAGACACACCGATCATGTGAATCTAGGAGCCATATAATCTTTCCAAGAAATGTATATTGTCCATACCAATGTTCCATCTATGGATGATAATGGAAAAAGGAAAGATTTTTGAGCAATAATCGATACCAATAACTCAAAAAAAGGAATTATAACTACAAATTTTTAGAAATGGAGTTCTTAGAGAAGGAGATATAAATTCTAAAACCAAAGTTCCTGAAAAAGTTGAAAATGATGATTTTGAAATCATATAACTATCTGATGATAAGGGAAATTATAACAAAATTTATAAATAATTTGAAATGGGTGTTTCAAAGAAATATAAATGAATAATTGGAAGTCGGTAAAATTCGAACAAAACTTCCCCAGGCTGACCCCGATCAATCAAATTCGGCAGGAACCATTGCTCAGAAAGGATTTGATTATGTTACTCATGTTTTGAAAATTTTGGAAGTTAAAATTCATTATTTTCCTATGCTAAAATTAGGTGAAGTTGATTTAGGATATTTTAAGTCAGAAATCTAAATCTATTAAACTTTTTACTGAATCAGTTATTCGTATTGAGGTAGAATTGAAAACTCTTCATGAAATATCCTAGACTCATAAGAGATCTTGTAATCAAATGGTGAATTAGTATCATCAAGTTAATGCTGATATTAATATGTACAATGAGAAATTTGATGATTTTAAGAAGTTAATGTTATAATCGGCCAAATATTTCAATCTATTATCTAAATATATGGAATATAGGGTGAAATTTGTGGAAGAGTTTTTTTATGCCACCAATGAAAGAACGAAGGATGTCAATGATATCAAAAATAAGATCAGAGATATGGAGATAGAAATTTATATACTACGATCATGTTAAATTGATCTCATAATTCTCAAGAAATAAAACAAAGATTTTTCTGAGAAAGTTCAAACTCAATAAGAAAGGCTAGTGAAGCTAGAGTAGTACCGAAAACAATTTAAGAAGATGAAGTCTTTTATAAAAATCTTGATGAAGAAAGACTAATTATATTTTGAACTCTTATTGTACTTGTTATGAAAAAAAATTAAATTATGTTTTTAATTAATAAATTGTTTTTTTATCCAATTAATATTTTCTTGAATGTTTTCCAATTCTGGTTGGTTGAATGTTCTTTCATATTTATTTTATGGATGATTAGTTAGTTCATTATATTTTTCTTTATGTTTGTTTTTATAACATTTTAGGAAACTTCAAAAAATTACCATTCTTTTTATAAATCAAAAAGGGTGGTAAATATTTATATGGGGGAGATGTATCTTTAAGGGGGGAATATTTATGAGGGAGAACTTCTTATCAAAGGGGGGTAGATTTGATAAAGGAAGGTAATTTTATCCTAAGGGGTAGAATACGATCCTTAGGGGAATATATTATCCTAAGGGGGAGTTCATCGTATTCAATATTATACTCTCCATCATATTTAAAAGATTTATAAACTCAAGGGAAGTTAAGAATTAATGATTAACTCTAAATACAAAGTTTTCAAAATATCATGGACTGTAATTTTTTCAAAATTATTTTTTCATTTAAGTTTTGGATTTGTGCTTTCAAAAAAGGGATATATTGTTGAGTCGGAATTTATACTTCATACTTTTCCATTCCTTTTAGTTTGGAAATCACAAACACTTTATTGAAACATGTTTAATAACTTTTTATGTCCAAATTATTTAATATGTTTTTGTAGAAAATATTTTTTTATCATACATAGAATAATTTATAAAGTATTATGAATATAAAATTTGCATTCTTTGTTATGATTATCATAATTCTTATGTGTCTGATAAATCAGAATAATCTTTATTAAACAAAAAGTTAGACTTTAGTCATGCCTTTTGTACTGAAAAAATTCTTGACAATCATATTGATATTGGTACCAATAAAAATCAGACTGATACTCATAAAGGTTATTTTAATTACAATCGTAAAGAAGTCTATCGATTGAATAAGTTTATAATCATATTCAGAATACTTTTTTCTAACATAAGGAATACTTTTTACACTGTGATGGTGTAAACCAATATAACGTTAGACATTAATTATAATAGATCCATTAAGTGCTAGTTGTCCAAAGTCATTTAAAAAAACTCAGAGAAATATGATTGTTAGGATATCAATATGACTGTTATAAGGATGGCTATAAATACCAGGTCATTCGAAGAGTTTGGAGCTCATTAATTTTCATTTTTATCATTTTGAGAGATCTTTGAAGATTGAAAAGCATGAACTTCTCATTCCTATTTTTTGTAATTATTTTTAGAGTCATTTTATGTAAACCTTGTTAGGTTGTATCCTTTAGAACTTTTACTTTTGTAATATATGTCTGATCATCATAACAATCAAGGGCTTATGGGGATAGAAAAATAGAGAATCTGATCCATCAGATCAAGGGATTATAGGGATAGTAATACATATTCGATCATTATATTGAGGGATTCTGAGGATAGGAAGATAAATCCATTCCGATCTTCATATCGAGGGATTCCCTGGTAAGGTAAGACAGACTTTCTTGTAAATACAAAACAATGGATACCTTTAGTCAAGGTTATTGAATACCTTACTCTTAAGATTAAAAGAGATAAAAAAATTAATAGTATCTTGTAAGTCATTATTACTATTATTTTCTATTATATTTATTGTTTTTACATGTGTTTATTTCACTGTACATTTAATAGAAAGTGAGTCATTGTATTCATCTTTCTATACTGTTTGTTTTTATCTGTATTTTTTATTACGATAATAAGAATACTCTGATAAATCAAAACCACTATAATTATAATTTTCACTTTGGTTTAATCATATTATTTCTAATTATGATTCTATGACATTTTTAATCGGACTAAGGGTTGAGTCTGATAACCTACTTAAAGAGGATTTGGGTTTGGTTAGTTTAATTATTTTAAACTAAGTTTTTTAAAACTACATTTCACCCCCCCTATATTATTTCCATTATAAGATTATTCTAATGATCCTAATTAGTATATCTATATATACTAATCCAATAGTTCTAAGTCTTGGTTCATAGGTAGATATTTTGGGGGATGAAAAACAAATCACTTGTTCTTCCAATAAAACCATAGGAACTCCACACATCAATCCATCGAAAGATCATATACAGGAGACTCTGTGTAGTAGAAAACTGATCTCTGGAAGTTCACTTCCTCGTGACTGATTATACCATAATTTGGTAAAATTTTCACCCTAATTTCCATAAAAAGTCATATTTCACACACACCAACAAGCTTAAAAACATTCAAGGCATCAAAAACACAAGCACTGGAAATACATACAATGAAAAAACAGAAAGAAAGAAATGTGACAAGAGTTTAATTTTATTTGGATTATGTGCCCTATGTGCATGGTAGAAACATACTACTACTTACTTTTATTATAACCAAAAGATACATGTGATTACAAATATATTACATAATACAAGTAATATTCACCAACTTCACATCTCTCTAAAAAATCTTATATTGAATCACATTTTTCATTGAATCCTTTAGTAGCTTAAATATTAGCTTAGATTGTCAAACTAGATAAACCAATTCCCCTAAAATTTTGGATTATAAAACATGACCTCTTAAGTGTAATTACCAACCCGGTGACCCTTCAGCCTTACTGAACTTCCAGATTTCCAATGCTTCACTATAGAACCATTAGTAGATGTGAACTTATAATGGTTTTATTATCATTAAAGAAGTATTTTTGTTGTCATCTTACCTCACATCCATCCCATAATATGGTTCATAAAATTCTGATGGATGAAATTCTGGTGAACAAAAATAGGCTTTATATCCCAATAATCTCCTACTTGAAGTTTGTTCCATGTAGCCTTGTAAACTCTCTAACACTTAGTTGTAGTATCATTTTCCATCCTTCCTTCTATTCACTAAATACCCATTAAGGCAAGATTTTTCCACAAAAATTCCTAAAATATCACCTTGGAAAACATATATGTTGGATATTAGCCTCCTACTATTTTCTATAGCTCCATATCTTTATCTACTAGAAAATTTTTGATGAAATGATACTTCAAGTTGATGTTCTTCATTCTAGCATGGAACATTAGTTTTTATCCAAGTGAATTGTGCTTAGGTTGTCATAGAAAATCACTAATCCTTCATGACGCCTTTCAATCTCCTTCAGAAATTACTTCAACCATATCATTTCTTTTTTAGCTTCTGTTAATGCTACATACTCATCTTTCATTTAACTTAGTGTAACAATTTTTTGTAACTTTGATAACCAGCTGACATTCATTCCTCCAAAAGTAAACATAAAACCAATTTTACTTTTCCTTTTATCGATATCACCAACAAATTCTAAGTCAAAAAATGCTTTTAATGGATTTTACATTCCAAAATCATGAGGTTTTAGCTTCTACTCCTTTCAAATATAGAAGGTTCCACTTCACACCCTCTCGATATACTTTCATTGGATTCTCCATGAACCGAATCACATATCCCACTACATGGGAAATTTATGATCGAGTACAAACCATTTCATAAATCAAAATTTTTACTACTGGTTCATATAGTACTTTCCCTGTATACTTGGCCTCAACTTATGTTGTTAGTGTTTATGACATATAAAATTTGAAATGAGCACAAATAGGGGTAGATACTGGATTACTTCCATTCATCCCAAATCCTTCCATGATTTTTTGGATATATTCCCTCTAAGATAACAATAATATTTCGGATTTCTTATCTCTCTTGATCTTCGTCCATAAAATCTTTCTTGCATGTCCAATATCTTTCAAATTTAATATTTTGGACAATTCACACTTTAACATATGTATTTCCCCATTATTTGATCCCACTATCAAGATATCATCCATATATAAAATAAATATGATAAATGTCTCATTTTCCTATTGTTTTTTATAAAAACAATGATTTGCATTACTCCAGTTGAAACCTTCTTATGACATGAATGAATCAAATTTCTGATTTCATTATTAAGGGGATTATTTTAACCTGTAGAAACTTTTATTTATCTTGTTATCCAAATTCTGATTCCCTCCTTCTGGTAAACCTAATGGTTGTTGCATGTAGATCTCCTCCTTTAAATCAATAATAAAAATATTTGGTTTTTACATCCATTTGTTCAAGAAATAGATCTTATGATGCTTCTATGCTCAGTAAAGTACGGATAGTAACATCTTAACTACCTATGAAAAAATTATTATGAATTAAACACCTTTCTTATCTTTAAATATCATCACCACCAGCCATGCTTTATAGTGTTTCTTTCCATCAACCTCTTCCTTTATCTGGTAAATCCATTTATTTTTCAGTTCCTTCTTTACTTTTTGTAAACTAGTGAGATCCTAGGTTTCATTGAAATTTAATGAATCCATTTCTTTATCCATCAGTAACTTTCATTAATTTGAGTAACTAATGGATGTTGCTTCTTTTGGTCATTAGGGTTCTCTAGAATTTGTTTTAAAGAAGAAAATTCATATCAGTCCCAAATCATTGAACAAGATTTCTAACTCTAGTTTCTATCCTTAATTGAGTTTTTTTTTTCACTGGTTGACTCAACTATTTATTCTGGTACCTAAACTTCAGGAAATCTAAATTTTGGAGACCTAAATTCAAGTTCTCCCACTCAATATTCAGCTGTTTTTAAACTTTTTGGTTGATCTTTTGTTGGCCTCACCACTCGACTTCCAATAATTTCATCTGAGTTCTCTAATTTTTGTAAACTTTTAGTGCTTTTATATATATCAATTTTGACTTAAATTATTGATTTATTCGAAAATTATTTCTCTTTTATGATTCATTCCTTCCATAAAAACCCTTCATTAAAGTAAACATATTTTCTTCTAATGACTTGTCTCTTTTCTTCATCCCATAACTGGTAATTGAATTTTTCATCACCATATCTAATGAAAAAAATAAAATTTGGACTTAGTCTAAATTTTTTCCATGTACTTAGCATCAATATGAATGTATGTAAATATTTTGAAGACTCTGCGGTGGTTAAATTATGGTTAATTTTCAATCCATATATAACTCCTCCAGTATTTCTTACCCAGTTAGTGATGCGGTACTTCTATTGACTAGATAATCAGCTGTGTTGAGAGATTATGCCCAAATTACCTTTGTAATTCCATAGTGTTCCCTCATAATCCGAGTCTTTTCTATCAATATCTCATTTTTTTTCAACCACTCCATTTTTTTTGGATTTTATGACACTGTCTTCTCATTCCTTATCCCCTTCTTCTTTCAAAAGTTATGAAAGTTGTATCTAGTATACTCACCACTGTTGTCGGATCATAGGAATTTTGTCTTCCAGTTTCTCTCCATTTACACCATGTCCTTCCATTGAATGAAAAACTAAAAAACATAATACTTATGCTTCAAAAAGTAAATCCAAACTTTTCTAGTTGCATAATAAACAAAAGTTACAAAATACAATGAGCCCTTGAGAAACTGAATAAGGGAAGGTCCCCAAACATCAAAATGAATTAGTTATAACTTCTGGATCATGGGCTTCCATCCATCTAAATTAAAGGAAACCCTCCTCTAATTCCTAAAAACATATCTTTAACATCTTCTAATGTTTTTATGATCAAGATTCAATATGCCTTTTATTATCATAACCTTCATATTCTTCTCACTGAGATGACCAAGCTGCAATGTCAAACTTCCAAATCATCATAAGTAAAACTTCAAACCATTAAAATTATATCTTAGCTTCTATCTAAGTAAAGAGTCCCATCCTTGACTCCTTTTACGAATACCATGGATCCTCGAGTAACTTTCCATGCTTCATTACCAAAGGTATTTCTATACCTTGCCTCATCTAATTATCCAACTAAAATTAGGTTCTTCTATAACCCCGGGATATGTCTAACATTATTTAGTTTCAAGATTCCCTCATTCTTCATCTATATATTCACATACACTTTTCTAATGATCTCCAGAGCTTCATCAGCTACAAAATATTCTTTTCTGAAATTTCTAAATACATAATTTTCAATGCATCTCTGCTTTCCTAAATGATGCACCTGATGCAACTACCCATAACTCCACCAGAATGTTGATTGAGAGAAATAATAACTACCTCCTTCCATAGTACCAATGTAATTTGAGCTTCCATAAGTTGACGGTCTTCTGGATCTTTCACTAAAAATCCTACTGTCCTTCTTAAAGTGTCCTCTTTTTCCACACTTCTAGCATACGGGTAATAGAGCAATTGAGTTGCATCAGATCTTCTCCCATTGATTATTTTCATATAGTGTATTTTGATATAATTTCTTCCGTTGAGGTGATCATCCTCATCCATCAGCATTGATAGTATTTTTAGGTGGTGCTTGGACTTCCTTCCACTGAATTTCCTTATTTAGGATTGGGTTCTAGATTTCATCGAACACCAAGTCTGTTTTTCTGAAATAGTTGTTGTAACACACCAAGATTTTTTGAAATATTTTTTTGAATTAGTTTAATATTTTTGATAATTTTAACTTTACCAAACACTGAATATAGATTTTTTTTATTATATAAAAACACTAAGTTTGTATTACGTTATACACAACACCAAGTTAAGCTTACAATACACACAGCACTGACTTGACTTGCATCACACGCAACACTAAGTTTCTACGAAACAACACTTTACTATTATAATTATTTAAATGATATAGTTATAACATAGAAATTAAACATAGTAATATTAATAGGAAAAACAAATTTTTAAATTTTTTTAAATAAATTAAACATATTTATAATGAAATTTATAATTTTTGGTAAAGTCTTTATATGTTTAGAAATAATATTTTCTTAAAGAAACTGCTTTTTATGTCCTTCTGCGAACAATAATAAAATTAATTTTAGACACTATTATAAAGGTAATTTGATAAAATAAACATCATTTTTTTAATTTTTAATGTAAAAATTAACTTAGGGTGAATGTTTTTTATTTTTCTGAGAAGTTTCATTTTTCGATGAATAGTGAAAATAATGCATTATAGTTAAAAACTACCTTTTTCATTTAAAGAATTATTATAATTTAAATTGATTTTTAAAGTTAAAATAGATCAATTATACATATATTAATTAAATTTAGGTCATTGGAATCATTTTTATGTTTAAATTAGATATAAAAAAACTTATTGAACTTTTGAACGTTCATTTTACCCGTCTTCTCACCACGTCTGGAGGATTATCGTTAAACTTAATTTTTTCCTTTATGTGAATTGAATTTTGAAACACAGACATACAAGGTTTTAATCAATATGATATTTAAAGTCTAATAGGATAAACTTATTTTTTGGATATTATGAATAGTAACTTTAGTAAATTTTTATTTACCATGATTAAGGGTAAATTGGGTAATTAAAGGTAAAAATAATATTATAAAATTATAAAATTACCCTAAGACTTGTCTTAATTTCATTGGATAAGTGGGTTTCAAAAAAAATCAAACTTAGGCTAAAATTATAACCTTTTTAATCCACTTCAATAAGAATGTGACATTTATTATATTTTATTTAAAGATAAGTTAAAAATGTCATACTCATATTTTTAATAACTATACACTTTTTAATATAGGGTTATAAAGAAGATAAATTTGACAATAAATATTCAATGAAATCTAAAATGTTTATCTACATCTTCATAATTTATTTATAATTTTTAGTGATAAAATAAGTAACTTAAATGGTGACACAATGATGATGCAATAATTGTTTAATTAATAAAAGGATCAAATAAATGATATTAAAAATATTAAAATAAATATAATTTGAATTAATTAAGGTAATCCATAAATTTTATAGGTGAATATGACATGTTAGGAGTGTCTTAAATGGTTTTTTTTAAAATTATCTTACTATTTGGATTTTATTTAAAGACAAAGTTGTGAATAGTGTCAAAATTGACACTAATGATATTTTATAAAAATAATATCTTATTAAATTAATTAAAAATCATAAAAATATTAAGAATAAAAATATATTATTATAATGTCTAAAATGTCATAATTTTTCCATTTATGCATAATTGACCCCATATAAGTAATAATTTATAACCTATTAATATTTAAAATATTGTTACCACAATTAAAATTACCATAGATTAATTAAGGGTAAATCAAAATGATAATATTTAAAATAAAACTAAAACTTGTCCAAAAATTATTGGATGAAGATTATTCGACCCTTATCACCTTAATATTGAAATGTAGTTGTTTAATGGATATTATTCCATGAAAATAACTTATATATTATTTAAAGTTGAGGATAGTTACAAAATATCACTCTCTTGTATTTAATATATTTTATGTGTCCATATATGGAAAAAATCAATCTATGAACAAAAATGAATGTATATTTTTATTATAATGAAATTTATTTCATTATAGTTTTTTTTTTAATTTTTAGAAATTATATAATTACCTTATACACTTCTTCAATGTAAAAACAATATTTATTTAATTAATAGAAAAATAAAATAATTGATTTTAATAGTATTAATTTTGATATATTTTGGATGAATTAAAGCGTCTAATGAATTTTTATATCTATAAGATATATTATATATTTTTTAAACCAATATATTCTAATTCACACTTTTTCTTGATGTATTTAAATCCAAATTAAATGAATAGTATCAAATTTGAAAATAATGATATTTTATTGAATTAATATATTATTATATTATTTAAAAATAAAAAAATGATAAATAAAAAAAAGGGGGGTATTATATGGTCTAAAATGTCACACCCCATTCATTTATATCTAATTTGGAAGTTTTTAACTATATAATAGCCTTATTATATTTTAATATTTTAAGGATTTCCAAAAGTGTCTCTCACCTCAATTATAAAAGGGCATCTCATCCCTCACTTACTCAAACCACTTTTATCCTTAAAGCTTGACCATAACCTACCCATTTACTTTATAAAATTACCTAGTAACATTATAGAGTTATTTTTCTTCTCAAAAGACTAACTCTAGTGTCCCTAAGAGGAGATCTAGAGGGAGATCGTCGAAGAAGAGGTAATCTTCTTACCAACTCTTTCAAAATTGTTTCTTATTCTAATTTCTCTTTGTGTGTTTATTCAATTATAAAGTAATAAATTCAGTATAAAATATGTTTTTTTATGTTATTATGATTATGGAACAACCATATTTCATATTTTATTCCTCCTATGAAAAATGAAAGTATCATGCATGCATACGTACAGCTTACCGTCTCCACGTTGTGGTGTAATATGTTTTTCATCGCTAATTTATTTGGATGAGTATAATTATGGATATAATGGATATAAATAATAAATATTTAATTATATTGATTATTTATAATTGATATACCATAAAATTTCTCATTATTTTACCATTAATAGAATGATATTGTTGCTCGTGCGTGCGTACAGCCTACCGTCTCCACGACGCAATGAGATTCATCTTCCATGTTAACCATTTAAAGAATGATTATAAAAATATATATAATGAATAAATTTTAAATATATTACATAATTATTATAATATAATAATATGTATATACATATATTTCATTTACCTTCTTCCATTCAGTACGATAAGAAAACGGAAACAGCATTCATGTGTACGTACGACTTACCGTCTCCAGGAACGGTGTATTCCATTTCATATATCTATATTTTATATATATTTATATACTAAATATATATGATATATAAATAATTTTTTACATTATTTAAGTAATTAAATCATGATCTAACTAATAGGATTAAGAATAACAAGTCAAAACACGTACAATAAACAAAGCGGTTATTACCCAAAACGTTACCTTGACTTGGAATCGTTAATAAATGGGTAATATAAAGTCACAAATGAATAATATATGATATAATAAATATTATTATGATTCTTTAATAAGTTAATTATATTTTTAAAACCATTATACAAGAGTTTTTCACACTTACGGTGAGAATCGAACCTAAGGTAAGGGATTTTCGTCTCGCCTTTATTTTCTCTGAGATATAAGACACGTTAACCACCTATTTATTTTGTATGGTATATATAATAAATAAGAATGTATTATATGATATTTACCCTTAAATTTATTGGTATTTACATATCCATTTTATGATCTCTCTTTCATGGGATTTACGATTCAAAAGATACCAAATCGGTGATGTAATTTTATCTCAATTTACCTTCATTGAGACACATGTTATGTTATGCACCTATATCATTTTACAAGGTGTATATAATACCATTTTAAATTTTGTATCATGAATATATTTATTTTAATGATATTATAAGTTTCACGTAATTTTATTCTCTCTTCATTCATAAATTTGTGTTCCTTCGAAATAATGTTTTCTAAAAAAATATTTTAAAAGTGTTTTAAATGATCTTTTAAGAATTTTAAAGAAAATTGACTTCAAATATGTTTAAAAAATTACAAATATTACTTTATAATTTTTAAAGTTTATTTTCTATGAAAAATTTTTGATAAATTTTTAATAATTTAAAAATCATTTTTTAAAGTAAAAAGGATATTTTCCTCAAGAATTGTTTTAAGTGATCTCTCAAAATTATTTTCTATCTAAGATAACATTATTTTATGATGCTTATATTTTAATGGGGTTATGATTCAATGATAATATTATTATTCTTTCTTTGAATAATTTATTTTTATGATGTATTTATGTTTATGAATTCTAAAATGTTTATGAAATCCATTTTATTCCATGGGTTCTGATATGATACATGATTTATGTTCTTATGGAACATATAGGTGTGATTTAATTATGAGATGGGTGGGACCTATATCTCCCTTCAATGAATTGGGTAGAGATTTATATATCATGAGATAGATTGATATAGACTTGTGAGTGAACCTTGACTACTAATATGGCCATGGGAGTGAACCATGACTACCAAAATGGTATGGGGAATGAACTCATATTACTAAGATGGTTATGGGAGTGAACCATGACTACCAATATGGTATGGGGAGTGAGATCATACTGCTAATATGTCCTTGTAATCAATTCATTGAGTACTATAGAAATAATTTTATATTCTTATGTGTCTCCCATGAATTTTAGGTCTTATTCATATGTTATGATTCCATGGATTATGTTCTTTATTTCCTTATGATTCATGTCTTATGAACTATAAATATTTATGAAAAAAAATCCTATTTATGATCATTGACACGTAGGGTATGATCTTATATTTTCATGATCAGGGTCTCATACCCTTATGTTTATGATTATGTTTATATGTCTCCCTTTTTTACCTTTACTAAGCATCTGAACTCACCCTTTTTATTATGTTTTCTATTCCCCAGGTTATAAAGAAAGGTTTTAGTTAGGGGTACTAAAGGGGAAGGTATTTATGGAAGATGTTGAAGATATTTCACCAAATTAAAAGAATGTGTTCCAAGTTTCCAAAGTCACTAAACTAATATAGTATTTAGGTGTGTGTTTGTGTAATGTATGAAATGTTCTGAAAAAATGATGTAATGTCAATGTATGAAAAGAATTAGTCACTATAGTTGGTATCAGATAAAAATTTTAGTTAACCTTTGGAAACTAGGATGATAAAATCTTATTGAGAACCCTAAGGACATGTCTATGGATACGTCTATGGATAAGGAAAAGTATAGTAAAATGTCATAGAATTTTGGTGAAGGATGGAGTGAGTGGTTTCCTAACATTACATCCCTATCTGGATACTACAAGTGGATGTGGCTCTGGAATAGATATAACTAAGGGTAAAAACTCTAAAACAGTGTGTCAGGCCTGACTCAAGAATAACCTAGTATACAACAATGGGCCTTACTTCACACCTAGTTTGACACTCCCGGGGGATATGCTTTGAAAATTCAAAAACTCTTTATAAACCATCATGAAGGATTTAAATGGAAGTTGGATATGAATAACCTAGGATAAAACTAAGGTGTCATTGATTAAGGGAGGTTTCATTATTTAGACATCCTATAAGTTATTTTCTATTATTATGTGGTTTTCCATTAAGATAAATGTTTCTCACACTATTTTTCCTAGTTTTAGTCAATTCCAAGAACTATAAGGAACTTGGTTAACATTGAATGTTTCAAATGTTGAAAGTATGGGAATTATGAAAATCGATTTCCTAAGTGGAAATCTCATGAAGATAATTGGGAAGGTGGTATGAGTATTGGTTATACTATTAAATATAAAGATATCATGAATGACATGTGAAAGTTATGGGATGTTCTAATAGTATTGTTTACTTTAAATGTAAGAAGAATTATTAGATTGAGGTTGAGGTACGTTAAGACATAATTCATATTTCATATTATAGTAAAAGGGTATTAAGTAATAAGATAATGATGCCTAATTAATGGTTTAATAATAAATTTGTATGAATGAAGTATAAATTTTTCATTAAGGATTTAAATGAATATGTTAAAGGGTGTTGATAACATAGAAATGTGATTTAATGTAAAGTTGAAGTTTTGATTAAGGGAAAGATAACCATTAATATAATCATTATGTTAAGATAATGATCTTTGTATAAAGATATGTTGGATATGAATAAGTAAATTGTATGGAACTAATTACCTTGGAACTGATTAAGGATTTGGTGATAAAGTGGTTTATGCTATCATGGGTGGAGTTTACAAAAAATTTGGACATAAGTAATATATCCAATAATATTTGGATTAATAAAGAATGAATATTTTAAATATGGATTTATGGTAATTTCCATGTTTCAATAGAATACATGATGAAGGTATTCACATGTTTAGTATGTGACAAATAAGTGCTACTTAATGATATACAGAGGTTCAATGATAATATTTTTTTGAGAATTTAGTGACCCTATTTCTAAAGTTTTAGACTTTCATCTTTCGGAAGGGTTATAAGGTTAACTATTTATGGAATGGTTTATATTAAACATCAGATGAGGTTTTAGAGATTAAAGTATTATCTCTCCATTTGAGGATTCATGCATATTGAATAATTTGTGTTAACCTTTTTTGTGATAAGGATATATGAAATGGCCTATCATTCTATTTATGGATCTCATGATCTGCTAGTACTTTAATAATGAAAATTCACCTTCATTTTTTGGAATAAGATATAAATTTGAAATTAATCAAGGCACAAAAAAGTGTGATATTGTGATGAAATCAAGTAAGTATATCTTCTCATGAAAATTATTCAACTATAGGGAAAGGATCTTAAAACCAAAAAATGTTATCCTAGTAGCTTCTTTTATAATTAACCAAATGGTCCCTTGGAATATCACAGATTTAAGTCTTTTTAATTTTTAACTTTATCTTGACCATCTTCTATATCACTCACCATCATATCATGATAGTTAGATTTCTCTTTCATGACCATGTTTTCACTTTCCACCTATGTTCTCCTATGTGGAAACCTAGTTATGAGTTACTATGGGTAATCGTTGAGTTTTCAACTTTCCCTTTTCAAAAGAAAGTTTTAGTAATTTTTTTAAGTTGTGGGATTATATGAAAGTAGGTTTCAAGTATTAAACCTTTGATAACCTAGATGAATTTCTAGGGTGAAATTCATTTTAAGGGGGGTAGAATATAACACCCTGAGATTTTATGAAATGTTTTTCTCAAATTAATTTAAAATTTTTGATATTTTTCACTTTACACGACACTAAATATAGGTTTTTTTATTATATAAAAACACTAATTTTGGATTACATTATACCCAACACCAAGTTCATCTTGCACTACACACAACACCGACTTGACTTAAATTACTCGCAACATTGAGTTTCTGTGAAACAACACTTTACTATTATAATTATTTAAATGAGATAGTTATAACCTAGCCATTAAAAATATTAATATGAATAGTAATAACTAATTTTTAAATTTTTTCACAAAATAAAACATATTTATAATGAAATGTATAATTTTTTGTAAAGTCTTTATATGTTTAGAAATACTATTTTCTTAAAGGAACAACTTTTTATGTCCTTCTATGAGCAATAATAAAATTAATTTTAGACACTATTATAAATTTAATTTGATAAAATAAACCTCGTTTTTTAATTTGTAATTTTAAAATTAACTTGGGGTTAATTTTTAGTATTTTTCTGAGAAGTTTCATTTTTCGATGAACAGTGAAAAATACTTCATTATAGTTAAAAACTAACTTTTTCATTTAAAGAATTATTATACTTTAAATTGATTTTTAAAGTCACAATATATAAATTATTCATATATTAATCCAATTTAATTCATTGTAATAATTTTTATATTGAAATTAGATATAAAAGACTTATTGAACTTTTGAACGTTCTTTTTACCCACTTTTTCACCACGTCTATGGGATTAGTGTTAAACTTAATTTTGTCACTTCTGTGAATTGAATTTTGAGAAACATACATACACAGTTGTAATAATTATGATATTTAGGGTCTAATAAGATCAGATTAATTTTTTGATATTATTAATAGTAACTTTTGTAAATTTTTATTTACCACGGTTAAGGGTAAATTGAATAATTAAAGGTAAAAATAATATTATAATACTATAAAATTACTCTAAAATTTGTACTTTTTTCATTTGATAAGTTGGATTGGACCAAAATCAACCTTATTCCAAAATTATAACCTTTTTAAGCCAGTTGGGTAAGAATGTGACATTTATTATATTTTATTTAAAGATAAATTAAAAATGTCATACTCATATTTTTAATAACTATAAGATTTTTAATATAGGGTTATAAAAAATATAAATTCAACTATAAATATTAATTTTAATTATAAAATTTTTATCTATATCTTCATAATTTATTTATAATTTTTAGTGATAAAATAAGTAACTAAAATAGTGACACAATGATGATGCAATAATTATTTAATTAATAAAAGGATCAAATAAAATGATATTAAAAATATTAAAATAAATATAATTTGAATTAATTAAGGTACTCTATGAATTTTATAGGTTAATATGACATATTATTAGTGTCTTAAATGGTTTGGTTCGAAATTATCTTGCTGTTTGGATATTATTTAAAGACAAAGCTGTGAATAGTGTTAAAATTGAAACTAATTATATTTTATAAAAATAATATTTTATTAAATTAATTAAAAATAATAAAAATATTTAAAAAATACAAATAGATTATTATAATGTCTAAAATGTAATAAATGTTCCATTTATGCACAATTGGACCCATATGAGTAATAATTTATAAACTCTTAATATTTAAAAAAAATAACACAATTAAAATTGCAATAAATTAATTAAGGGTAAATCAAAAGGATAAGGTTTAAAATGAAACTAAAGACTATAAAAAAATATTGGATGAATATTATTCTACCCTTATCACCTTAATATTGAATTGGAGTTTTTAAGGGACACTAGTCAATGAAAATAACTTATATATTATTTAAAGTCAAGGATAGTTATAAAATATCACTCCCTTGTATTTAATATCTTTTATGTGTCCACATAGATATAAAATCAAGCTATGAAAGAATATAAATGTCTATTTTGATTATAATTAAATTAATTTCATTATATATTTTTATTTTTATTTTTATTTTTTATAAATTATATAATTACCTTATATGCTTCTTCAATGTTAAAATGGTATTTATTTAATTAATAGAAAAATAAAATAATTGATTTTAATAATATTAATTTTGATATATCTTGGATGAATTAAAGTTTTTAATAGATTTTATAGATCTATAAGATATATTATAGATGTTTGAAACCAATATATTCGAATTCCCACTTTGTATTGATGTATTTAAAGCCAAATTAAATGAATAGTATCAAATTTGAAAATAATGATATTTTATTGAATCAATATATTATTAAATTATTTTAAAATTAAAAAATGATAAATAATAATAATTTGAATAATATATGGTTGAAAATTTCACACCTCGTTCATTTATATCTCATTTGAAAGTTTTTGGCTCTAGAATTTCCTTATTATATTTTAATATTTTGAGTATTTCCAAAATTCCTCCTCACCTCAATTATAAAAGGGAACTACCTCCCTCACTTCCTCACACCACTTTTAGACTTCAAGATCGACCATAAACTACCCATTTCCCTTATAAACTTACCTACTAACATCTTATAAGTTATGGTTTTCTCAAAAGACCAACTCTAGTGTCCCTAAGAGGAGATCCAGAGGGAGATCATCAAAGAAGAGGAAATCTCCTTACCGGCTCTTTCAAAATTGTTTCTTCTTCTAATTACTCTTAATGTGTTGATTTAATTCTAAATTAATAACTCTAGTATCACCTATATAATTATATTTTATTATTATTATGTAACAACTATATTCCACCTTTTATTCATCCTATGAAAAATGAATGTACCACGTGTGCGAACGTACGGCTTACCGTCTTCACACTGTGGTGTAACATGTTTTTCATAACTGCTTTATTTGGATGTGTATAATGATGGATATAATAGATATAAATAATAAATATTATATGATATTTATTATTTATAATTAATATACCATCTAATTATTCAACCTTTTACCACTAAGTGAATGATATCATCACTCATACTTACGTACGGTCTACCGTCTCCACAACGCGATGAGATTCATCTTCCATGTTAACCATTTCAAGAATGATTATAAAAACATATATAATTGATAAATATATAATATATAACATAATAATACTAATATAATATTATATATACATATATTCAATTTATGTTCCTCCATTCAGTACGATAAGAAAATGGAAACAGCGTTCATGCGTACGTATGGATTACCGTCTCCATGAACGGTGTATTCCATTTCATATATATATATTTTATATATATTTTTATAATAAATATATATGATATATAAATTATTTTTTGTATTCTAGAATTAAATAAATCATGATATAAGTAATAGGATCAAGAATAACAATTTAAAGTAGGTATGATAAACAAAGCGGTTATTACCCAAAACATTGTTTTAACTTGGAATTGTTAATAAAAGGGAAATATAAAATAATAATTGAATAATATATGATATAATAAATATTATTATGATTTTTTTATAAGTTAATAATATGTTTAAAATCACTATATAGGATTTTCAGACACGTGTGGTGAGAATTAGACCTACGGTAAGGGATTTCCATCTCACTTTTATTTTCTGTGAGATATAAGCCATGTTCACCTCCTATTTATTTTTTGTAGTATATATACTACCCATGAATTTATTATATTATATTTATAATTAAATTTATTGGTATTTACATATCCAATTTATGATCTATCTTTCATGGGATTTACGGTTCAAAAGATACCAAATCGGTAAGGTAATTTTGTCTCAATTTACCTTCTTTGAGACAAATGTTCTGTTATGCACCTATATCCATTTATGAGGTGTATATACTAAAATTTGACATTTTTTATCCTGAATATCCTTCTTTTCATGATATTATAAGTTTCATGTAATGTTATTCTCTCTTCGGTCAGAAATTTGTGTTCCTTCGAAATAATGTTTTCTAAAAAATGTTTTAAAAGTGTTTTAAATGATATTTTAAGAATTTTCAAGAAAATGGATTTCAAAGACATTTAAAATGTTTCAAATATTCAATGGTGGAATATGTTTTTTCCCAATGGTAATATACCAACAGTTTGTTCAAACCATTTCTATAGTGTATAATAAGGCAACATTTTCCAACGGTTTGAACAAACCGTTGGCAATGCCTAAGATTTCCCAACAGTTTTCCAAAACCATTGGGAAATAAATATTTTCTCTAACATATACCAAAGATTTATCAAAACCATTGGTAAATAGAGGATTTCCCAATAGTTTTTAAAAAACGTTGGGAAAGTTTTCCCCCAAATACCCAGTGCCCCAGCTCCCACTCAGCCCGATTGCAGACCTAATCCAGAGCTCCTCCCAAACTCTTCTCAGTCGCGAAACTCCTTCTAGACATAGATCCTTCTTCAATAAAACAAATTTTTATTTGTACACTTCAAATTAGTAAGTGTTACCTTAGTTTTAGTGTTCTTCCTCTTTTTTCTATTTTCTGTTTTAATTTCAGCTAAATTAGAGTTATTGTTGTCTTTGGAGTATCAAACCCTTTGGTTTGTTTTATGTTTTTTTGTTCTACACTTCAAACATGGTAAAGGGTTTGTTTAGTGGGGTTCATTTAGTGCAGGGGGTAAAGGGTTTGTTTTATGTTTTTTGAACTTTAGTTTAGTTGAAATTGGATTTGGATTTTGGCATTGGTTGGATGATGGATTGGAATTGTGAACACCCCCCACCCCCACCCCCCTGGACACCTCCCACCCCCCTGGATAGCCCCCCTGGACACCTCCCCCGCAATTGGACATCCCCCACCCCCCCTTCACCCCCCACCCCCCCTAGACACCCCCCACCCATTGGACAGCTCCCTCCCCCACACCCCCCCTAGACACCCCCACCCCCACCCTCCCTGGACACCCCTCACCTCCCATGGGTAGCCCACCCCCCCTAGACACCCCCCCACCCCCTAAAAAACCCCCCACCCTTTGGACAGCCCCCTCCCCCCCCCCCCCCCCACCCCCACCCTGCCCCCCTGGACACCCCCACCCTCCCTAGACACCCCTCACCCCCCCCCCCCCATGGACCCCCCCACCCCCTTGGACACCCCCCCCCCCACCACCACTAGACACCCCCACCACCCCTAGACACCCCCACCCCCTGGAAACCCTCCACCCCCTTGGAAACCCCCCCCCCCACCCCACCCCCTTAGAAATCCCCCCCTAGACATCACCACACCTCCTAGACACCATTGCACCTCCTAAGTGGTTGACCCAATTTTTAAATTGGAATTAACAATGTAGTTGATTTCCCCTTTTCCCAATGCCATTTTCTAAGTGACCCATAGAGACTTATAAATTGAATTTGTCATGTTTTGATAAATTGAATGGGTTGTTTGGAATGAAATGGCTAATGCATGATGGTTTGGATTTCTTAATAAATAAAATTATTTTAAATAAAAATACCCTAAGGGGGATGCAAGAGGGGTAGGTGGGTTGTCCAGGTGTTGGGGCTGTCCAGGTGGGGGTGGGTTGTCCAGGGGGGCAGGGGGCTGCAGGGGGGGTAGGGGGCTATAGGGGTGTGGTGGAGGGGGGGTTTGGGCTGCCCCAAGGAGGGGTGTGGGATGTCCAGGGGGTCAGGGTGGGGTGTTCAGGTGGGGGAGGGGGTGTGGGTGTCCAGGGGGGTGGTGGGCTGTCCAGGTGGGGGTGGGGGGCTATCTGGGTGGGAGTTGGGGGATGTCCAGGTGGGGGGAGGCTATCCAGGTGGCGGGGGATTGTCCAGGTGGGGGTGGGATGTCCAGGTGGGGGGGGATGTCCAGGTGGGGGGGGTGGGCTGTCCAGGTGGGGGGGCTACAGGGGGGGTGTGGGCTATTCAGGGAGGGGGGGTGGGTTGTCCTAGGGAGTGTTATCCAGGTGGGGGGAGGGGTATGGGTTGTACACGGAGGGGGGCTATCCAGTGGGGGGTGGGGGCATGGGTTGTCCCATGTGGGGGGGGGATTTCCAGGGGGTTGTCGGGGGGGGCTGCAGGGGAGGGGTGTGGGCTATCCAGGGAGAGGGGTGGGTTGTCTAGGGGTGGTGGTGGGTGGGCTATCCAGGTGGGGGAGGGGTGTGGGCTGTTAAGGGGGGGGTGGTTTGTCCAAGGGGGGTGGGGTGGGTTGTCCAGGTGGGGGAGGGGTGTTGGTTTTCTAGGGAGGAGGGGTGGGTTGTCCAGGTGTGGTGGGGTGTCCAGGTGGGGGTGGGGGGCTATCCGGGTGGGGGTACAGGGGGTAGGGGGGTTGTAGGGGTGTGGGGGTGTGGGCTGTCTAGGGAGGGGGTGGGGTTTTCCCACTCTGATACTCTACAAAAAAATAGGAATCAAATATAACCAATGTATAGTTGCTTTCACATGTTAAGACTTTTCTTGAAGTTCCATACCAACACTCACTCTTACCCTTCTAAGAAAAATTGATCTCTGCAAAGAAATCTTACTCAGGTTATTATCCACTATTCATATTGATCTCATAAAAATTTAAAATTTGTACAACTCCATATCACCTAATGATATAACAAGGCTCATACTCCTATGAGTAGTGTCCCATCGAAACATGGCTCATAAAATCTGATCCACGTATGATATTTGGGGGTGTGTTTATAATTGGATGTGTTGTGATTTATATGTATAATATTCATGGTTTACACCAACATTCTTCTTGGTCATCTATAATAGGCTTGAAATCATGCTATAATTGGATAAAGATTGGATTTTACGACCCTAGTTTTGGGGAGAACACCCCCCACCACTTGTACAGCCACCACCCCCCTTGGACACCCCCCCCCCACACCCCCTAGACACCCCCCACCCCCTTGGATAGCCCCTTCCACCCCTGTGGACGGCCCTTCCACCCCTATGGACAGCCCGCCTACCCCCTGTGGATATCCCTCCTTCCCCCTGGACACCCTGTACCCCCTGGACAGCCCTGCCACCCCCGTGGACAGCCCACCAACCCACCTCGTACCCCCCTGGACAGCCCCCACCACCCCCCCTAGACAGCCCGCCCACCCCCTGGAAACCTCTTACCCCCTAGACGGTCCCCCACCCCCTGGAAATCCCCCCCACCCCCATGGACACCCCCCCCCCCCCCCCCCGTGGACAGCCCTCCCACCTAACCCGTACCTCCCTGGACAGCCCCACCACCCCTTTGGATAGCCTTCCCACCCCCCTAGACACCTCGTACCCCCTGAACAGCCCCCCCCCCCCCACCCCACCCCTAGAAAGACCCCCCCCCCCCCCCCCCCCCGTGGACAGCCCTCCCACCTAACCCGTACCTCCCTGGACAGCCCCGCCACCCCTCTTCGGATAGCCTGCCCACCCCCCTGGACACCCTCGTACCCCCTGAACAGCCCCCCCCCCCCCCACACCCCACCCCTAGAAAGACCCCCCCCCCCCCCACCCCCCTGGACACCCTCGTGGACAGCCCGCCCACCCACTGGACACCCCCCCCCCCCCCCCCCGTGGACAGCCCCCACCCCCTGTGGATAGCCCACCCACCCCCTGGACACCCTCCCACCACCCCTCGGACACCCCCATCCCCCGGACACCCCCACCCCTAGAAATCCCCCCCCCCACCCCACCCCCTAGACACCCCCAACCCCACTGGACAGCCCCGCCACCCCCGTGGATAGTCAGACCACCCCCCATGGACAGCTCACCCCACCCCCTTGGACACCCCATACCCCCCTGGACAGCCCTACCACCCCCACCACCCCCCCCTGGACAGCCTACCCACCCCCCTGGACACCTCGTACCCCCTAGACAGCCCCCCCCCCCACCCCCTGGACAGCCCCCCCCCCCCCACCCCCTAGACACCCCGACCCCCCCTAGACAGCCCCGCCACCCTAGTGGATAGCCCTCCCACCCCCCTGGACAGCCCGTACCCCCCTGGACACCCCCCCCCCCACACACACACACACACACCACCCCCATGGACAGCCCATCCACCCCCCCTGGACACCCGCCCACCACCCCCCCAAACACCCCCCATCCCCCCCGGATGCCCCCTACCCCCTATAAATCCCCCCACCCCACCCCTTGACACCCCCGACCCCACTGGACAGCCCTGCCACCCCCATGGACAGCCCGACCACCCCCCGTGGATAGCCTGCCCATCCCCTGGACAGCTCGCCCACCCCCCCCTGGACACCTCGTACCCCCCTGGACAGCCCCACCACCCCCATGGATAGTCTTCCCACCCCCCCCCCCTAGACACCCCATACCCCCTAGATAGCCCTTCCCGCCTCCTGGACACCCCGCTCACCCCCCATGGACACCCCATACCCCCTGGACAGCCCCCCCCCCCCCCATTTGGAAATCCCCCCCACCCCCTGGACACCCCTGACCCCCTTGGATAGCCTCACCACCCCCGTGGATAGCCCACCCACCCCCCTGGACACCCTGTACCCCCTGGACATCCCCCCACCCCCCATGGACAACCCGCCCACCTGGACACCCCGACCCCCCTAGATAGCCCCCCACCCCTTAGACACCTCTGACCCCCCCGGGATAGCCCCGCCACCCCCCCTGGACACCCCGCACCCCCCTAAACACCCCCCCACCCCCTTGGGCAATGTATGTGATCCCTCAAATTATCTACTAAAATATAAAATTTCTTCGATCTAAAATTTAGTCAACTCCTGAATAATTCTCCTCCACAAGTGTACATGATCTTGTACACTCATGTATAGTTCTTAAAAGATATTTTGTTATAAATATATTATTTTTTTGTCTTTTATATTATGATTCTCATATAGAGTAGTGTGTCAATTATGGTTTCATATAAAGTGAACAATTCTCATTTACTTAAATATATTTTGGATGAAACTTCAATATTATTGAATTTATTTTGATGAAATGACTTATAACAAAAAAATTACAGAATGGATAGAAGTTGGATGTATGAAACCGATCAGATCTCAAACGATTTTCAAAACAATTTGGAGATCTTTTTTGATTTTTCATTTCACAATGCTTTAGATAGTGGTCACATACACTACCCCTGTTACAAGTGTGTTGGAAGACCTTGGTTGAGCTGTAAAGAAGTCAGCTACCACATAAACAAATATGGTTTTCAAGCAAACTACTCTATGTGGTACCACAATGGGGAGAAAATTACATCTCAAATTTTTGATGATCCAAATGAGAGGACTGTATTGGAGAATTTGTTATATGACTGGTTTCTATTTATTCACCATCATGAAAAAGAATGGATTTCAACCCAAAAATATTTCGATATGAGCACACATGATGCGTCTAATGAAAATGATGATGTTGTCAGGGTGAAAAAACTGAATGATGTTGGCACGACTCCAGTATATCGACAATGCGGTAAAATGAAAAAGTTGGAATTTTTAATCTGATTGTTTCATGGGAAAACTATATGTGGGATTTATAATACTTCCATCGATTACATTCTTACCTTCTTGAAGGATTTACTACCAGATGATGTAGATATTCTCTCAAACCACTATATGGCATGGAAGTTAGTTGAGGAACTTGGATTTTTAAGAAACAAAATTCATGCTTGCCCGAAACATTTCAGTTTATTCTGGGAGGAAAATATTGAATGGAATGATTGTATAAAATGTGGCACATCCTGTTGGAATCCAAAAGCTAATGGAACACCGTCCCGTGTGCCACAGAAAGTAATGTGGCACTTTCTATTGATCCCCAGACTCCAGAATCTTTTTATGTCTGATGAATTATCAATAAAAATGTGATGGCATGATACTGAGAGAAAGAAGACTAATGATGAGTGGGTTCACCCTGTAGATGGATTTTCATGGCAGATATTTGATGCTCGATATCCTGGTTTTGCAGCTGACGTGCGTAATGTGAGGTTGGGTCTTTCATGTGACGGTTTTAATCTATTTGGGAAGATGCTTACGTCACACAGCACATGGCCAATTTTTATACACATTTATAATCTTCCCCCATGGTTTTGTATGAAAAAAAACTTTCACTTTCATGAGTATACTCATATCTGGCCCTTCTGATCCCAGCAATGATATAGACGTATACATGCAACCTTTAATAAAAGAGTTGAAACTTCTTTGGGATGCGGATGTGCACACATACGATGCATGTTCGAAAGACATATTTCAGATGCACGTTGCGCTTATGTGGATGATCAATGATTTTCCTACTTATGAAATGATGTCTGGATGGAGCACGAAGAGAAAACTATCATGTCCTGTTTGTATGAAGAATATGTGATCCAGAAGACTGAAACATTGTTGTAGTTTTAGTTTTATGGGACATCAACGATTCTTGCCAATGGACCATCCATATAGAAATAATCGTCAAAGATTTGACAATACCATGGAGACTGATGATCCACCTCAACGTATGTCTTGAACTAATGTTCTTAATGAATTGAAAGATTTCAGTTTTTCATATGGGAAGGGTCAAATGAAATATGGAAAGAGAAAGATTTTTTCCACTAAAACCTGTTACAATTGGAAGAAGAGAAGTATCTTCTTTTATTTTCCTTATTGGTCAACCAATTTGTTACGTCATTGCTTAGACGTAATTCACATTGAAAAAAATATATGTGAAATTTTGATTTTGATTCTTCTAAATGTTAAGGTAAAGACAAAAGATGATTTACGGTCTCGACGTGACTTGGTGGATTGGGGAATCATACCGGAATTGCATCCTGTTCATATCAATGAAAATAAATGGAAACTTCCATGTGCTTCTTATGTGATGACACCTACAGAAGAAAAAAAAAATCAATTTCTGGAAGTACTAGAGACTAATAAAGTTCCTAATGTCTATTCAAGCAATATATCGAAATGCATCAATAGAAGAGAGTTGAAGCTAAAATATTTGAAGACTCATGATTATCACATCCTTCTGCATGAGTTGATTCCAATAGCAATTCATCATTTTTTTCAAAAAAATTATGGGTGGATATTATTCATTTGTGCCATTTGTTTAGAGTTCTTTATGCTAAAAAATTGTCTAAGTCTTTCTTTCAAAAAATGTTGGAAGATGCCCCATTAATTTTGTGTGAGTTAGAGAAAATATTTCCTCCATCATTTTTTACATGCATGTTGTATCTGACTGTCCATATTCCAACTGAAATACTTCTTGGAGGACCTATTTCTTTTCATTGGATGTATCCAATTGAAAGAAATATGTACACATTAAAGCCTTATGTCTGTAACAAGAATCATCCCGAATGTTCTATCGTGAAAGGTTACTTGGCTCAAGAATGTATGGATTTCTGCTCTATGTATTTGTCTGATCTTACTACAAGAAAGAAAAGACCAATGAGAAACAAAGAAGAATAGTATGAGAAAATTTAACCAAGTTTTCCATCACTTCCTCAAACAAGATGAATTCCTGGATCATATACATTGATGACATTAAGACTTGAAGAGCAGGAGATGGCACATCGCATAGTTTTGTTCAACTGTGACTTGTTTGATGACTACATCTTGTAAGTAAATTGTATATTTATATCTTATATATATATATATATATTTGTTAAACTATTATTATTTTTATCTACAGGGAACATAAAGTGATGATAAATAGAAATCATCGTTCTTTATCTTTTAGAAGGAGGGAGACTTTGCATAGAAAAGAGTTTTCTAGTTGGTTAAAATTGAAGTTAATAATATTACTATTTAAAATAATTAAAACAATAATTAATTAAGTTTAATATTGATTTATATTTTAGGTATTTATTTTTCTTGCTGACCCTATCTCTGAGGAAATAAGAGCTTTGGATTTTGGTCCTAATACCGTGGTTCGTGACTGTAAATCAATTGTTATCAATTGGTACAGATTTATTATCACTGAACGAGCAAAGAACATGAGAACACAACATGATGGTGTTATGGTTACTACCATAATAGACTGTTATGCTAGTGCATCAGATAGTAGACCGCGATTTGAAAATGTAGGTTATTACGGAGTTGTTGAAAAAATAATAATATTGGATTATTATTCTCATGGATGAGTCACGCTGATGAAATGTAAGTGGTTTGATTTCATGATGAGGTAGGGCACATTTATTGATGATTGTGGATTTTAAGTAATTGATATGACTCGCACTCTTACTACTGATGAACTATATGTATTGGCATCAATGGAGAAACAAATTTTTTATGTCAAAGACCATCTTCGACTTGAATTTGGTGTCATTATTGAAGTAATTCCAAGACATATTTTTGATGATGGTGATGATGGAATTGACACCATCCCTACTTCCATTGGAAACGATTCATTTATTACTTTTGATGAATCCAATATCTCAATTTTCAGAGTTGACTGTGAACCTGAAGTTATGGTGGGAAATATATAAAATCATCTATTCATGTTCTCAATTATTTTGGTTTACCTCGACTTGGGCTGTTAAGGTTGGTACTACTCGAATTGATTTAATATTGATTACAAATATGTTGTATCCGACTTGACCATTATGTGAATTTTAAATGTTTATTGGTTGTAATTTTATTTGAATTGCATTTTCTAATTTAGAATTGAACTGTATTCAAACCTACGAAACTAACATTTCTAACTTGGTGAACATTTCAATGCTTCAACTGTGATTTTTATAAAATTTGTATGACTCTAAGACCTCTCTTTAACATTTTACCAGGTAATGAACATGATGGTTTGTATTCTTCTGCAAAACATGTATTGAAACCTGAATCATCTACCTAAGCTAAAGAAATTTAATTTTTCCTTAATTTTGACAACTGCTTTACCACTTATGAATCTGGTAGAATCAATGTTCCATGATTTTAATAGACTGATGACACTTAGTAAATAACCATCCTACTAAAAATTAAATTTCTTTATTACATATTGTATGATTTATTGACTTCATTATATATTTTTTCAAGCTCACCTAAAACAATGGTTAGTTAAATTATCCATGAATCCCCCTATTCCCTCTCATTTATTTTGTTTTTTGGGTTACACATTAGTTATCCTTTTCTATTTAATTCCATATTTGTTTTCAAATGCAGGAAATGAAACCAATTGAAGAGAGGCGACAAAAAAAAGTTATGGACAACAATCGTTGCATGACTGAGCTGGACATTCCACCACTAGTTCCTGCAGTGAGTATTTTATTTCAAATATATATATTTAAAAATAATATATAATGTCATGTGATTAATTTTTTTAAACATTTTTGCAGGATCCATCTATTAGGAAACAATTATTTGATGAGAAGCCTAGTAGTGGTCCCAGTACTCAGGGTGTTCATACAAGGGGGGGTGGGTAGTATGAGAGCTAGACAATCTGGTCGGCATACCTGATTAGACCATGCCTCTCCCATTGACATACCATCCATCCCACATGCTGATACCGGTGTGTCGTTAGGGACACACGGGATATTTAGGACTCCCATTTTTCTCCACCGTTTACATCTGAGCCTCCTCACCCGTATGTACCATTATCTGATGATGATTCCCACTACCCATTCAGCATTCGGCCAGCCATCCCTGTCATCTTCTTTTACTTCTACGTCCTTCTTTCTTGGATTTTATATTCCATCTTCTTCGACTCCTGCTCTGCCAGATTCTGTCCCTATAGAGTATACATTGGGACCCACTCCATTTGTACAGGGTGTTCCTTCAATTTCTATGAATCCAGTGGTGCCCATTAATCAGACTACCGCAGGTATACTTGTACAACCTTAACAAATTTTTACATCATTATTTATTTTCATTATAACATGTATTGATAAAATATTTGTTTTTCTTTCATAAAAGATACATCTACTGATAGGAGGCGGGGGTGGGGGCGTACACGCATGTGTGCGGTGTGGAACCGATGTACGCAGTTAATGGTAGAGTATAATGAAGATAGTCAGATGATTGAAAAATCAAGGCAACAATGTCGGAGTTTTTTTGCGACACTTTCCAAATAATCTGACATCATTCCTGTCATCCCACTCTCATGGAGACAGCTGCCAAATGAAGTCAAGGATAAAGCCTGGGCAGAGATATGATTAAAAAAATCTGTTGTATTTAATGCAATATATTAATTTTTGTATTTATATGAATTAATATTTTGGTGTCAGTTGTGGTTTAATTTCCCCGATGGTGAGGGTGCATGGCCAGCATGTCTAAAGGATTTAGGCAAGCTTTGGAGAGCTTATAAGCATGAGTTGTACATTGGATGGCATGCTAGAGTGGGCACAGAGTTAGAGACGGTCCCTATCATGGATGATTGTCTGTTAGAACAGTACTGAAAGATGATTACTTATTGGACGACTAGCCAATTTATGGTATTAATCAAATTATAGGTATTTAAATGAAAATTTTCATGTTTTTTATTAATACTAATTATAGAATTTTATTTAGGATTCATCTAAAAGAAATAAAAAAACATTGATGCTAAGAAATATGTCCACACATTGAGATGTACTATGATGCCTGATCATGAGAGGCGGTAGGTATGACAATTTATAATCTTTCTTTACGACTTTCACTTTTTATTGATTCCTCTATAATTTATTCGATTGATAAAGTTGTTATATAATTTTAGTTATGAAATTAATGTTTTTTTTGGTATCCTATTTTTAATTATGGTTTCCTACATTCAATGTCATTGTAGAGGCATAAATTGAATATAAAAGGATGTGTGCCTTGAGCAAAACTATTTTGCTCGAGTAGAAAGAAGAAAGATAGAAGTGCGGTTAATGAACTGACTCAGCAGTAGATTGTAAGTTTTACTTTGTAGATTTAAAATTTGAATCTCTATTTTATAACTTAATAATCTATTTATATTTGTAACAGGCTGCTTTAGAGGCCCTTGATGCCCAGGAACCTGACAATTTTGGGCCAAACAATCACTTACATCAGGTGTTGGGAGATGAGCACCCTGGTAGAGTACGCTGCCGACCTGGGAAGAGTATAGTTCCGATGAGGTATTGGACCTCCTCAGGTATGAGTTGTAGTGCCACCGAGTTGTAGTAGGTTAAGGCACAGGCAGAACAAGCTGAAAAAAGGGCCACAGAGATGGCAGAACAGTCTGCTAGAGAAAACACTGCATTTATGAAACTGATGGAATTTTTACATCCAACACTTCCACCAGAGTCCAACACTGCTTGTGATGAATATATGTCATCAATTAATTCTATATATGGTGCACCAGGTAGCAGTTCTAGTGGTGGTTGAGATGATGGTGAGGAGGAGGTCGAGGCAGAGGAGGAGGAGGGAGAGGAGGAGGGTGGGGACGATGATGGGGACAATGATGAGGATAAGGGTGAGGGTGATGATGATGGTGATGAGGGGCATATTGATCCGTTACATTTTTTACTGATATTACTAACCTTTGGTGTTTATTGATTTGTTGTGCCTGAATATATGTGTGATTAGGTAGGTCACGTTATCTTTATTTTTTTATCTATAAATAATAAAACTTGACTTGATGATTTGTTGTGATTGATTCACCCCTCCCCTAGACAGCCCCCCCCCCCTCCCCCCCGCACCCCCTAGACACCCCGTACCCCCTGGACAGCCCCTCCACCCCCGTGGATAGCCCTCCCACCCCCCTGAACAGCCCCTCCCCCTATGGACAGCCCCCCACCCCCTTGGACACCCCATACCTCCCTGGACAACCCCGCCCACCCCCGTGGACAGCCTGCCCACCCCCCTGGACACCCCCTACCCCCCTAGACACCCCCTACCCCCTGGATAGCCCGCCCACCCCCATGGACAGCTCGCCCACCCCCGTGGATAGCATGCCCAACCCCCTGGACAACCCATGATAAGGTCAGGATGTTACATACTGAGAGGGGGAGGGGAAAAATCAATGATATGTTTTAATTTTAATTATCCTTTATATTGAAACAAGATTTTCCTCATGTTAAAGAATTGTCACTTTTCTAAAAACAAAAAAAAATCACACTCCCCCCCCCCACCCACCCACCCCCCCCCCCCCGGACACCACCCCGCCTCCCATGGACAGCCACCCCCCACCCTTGACATCCCCCCACCCTCCCCCCAACCACCCTGATGGACGCCCCCCCCCCCCCTCCCTGGACAGCCCCCCCCCCCCCCCCCACCGCCCTGGACAGCCCCCCCCCCCACCCCACCACCATGGACAACCCCCCCCCCCCCACACACACACACACACACCCCTGGACAGCCCCACCACCCACGTGGACAGCCTGCCACCCCCCTGAACAGCCCCTCCTCCTGTGGATAGCCTCCCCACCCCATGGACACCTCATACCCCCCTAGACAGCCCCTCCCACCCCCCTGGACAGCCCCACCCACCCCCTTGGACACCCCATACCCCCTGGATAGCCCCACCCACCCCCTTGGACACCCCATACCCCCTGGATAGCCCCACCCACCCCCGTGGACAACCCCGCCCACCCCCTGGACAACCCCCCACCCCCGTGGATAGCCCCACCCACCCCCTGGATAGCCCCTCCCACCCCCTGGATAGCCCCTCCCACCCCCTAGACACCCCTACCCCCGTAGACAACCTGCCCACCCCCTTGGACACCCCGTACCCCCTAGACAGCCCCGCCCACCCCCATGGACACCCCCTACCCCCCCCCCCGGACAGCCCCCACCCCTGTGTACAGCCCCACCCACCCCCCTGAACACCCTTGACCCTCTGTACATCCCCGTCACCCCCGTGGACCGCCCCCCTACCCCCCTGGGCAGCCCCCCTGGACAGCCCCCACCCCCGTGGACACCACCCCACCCCCTTAGACATCCCCCAACCCCTAGACCCCCCCCCCCCCACCCCATGGACACCACCCCACCCCCTAGACACCCCCACCCCCTAGAACCCCCCCCCCCCAACCCCCTGGACACCACCCCACCCCCCTAGACAGCCCCCCCCCCCCGAACACCCCCCCTCGGACACCCCCTACCCCCCGCAGACAACCCGCCCACCCCCTCTGGACACCCCTACCCCCCGCAGACAACCCGCCCACCCACTTGGACACCTATTACCCCCTGGATAGCCCCACACACCCCCTGTGGACACCCCATACCCCCGTGGACAGCCCCCCACCCCCGTGGATAGCCCCACCCACCCCCTTGGACACCCCCGACCCCCTTGACAGCCCTCCACCCCCATGGACCCCCCCCCCCCACCCCACTGGGCAGGCCCCCACCCCCTGGATATCCCCCCACCCCCGTGGACACCACCTCACCCCCCTTGGACACCCCCCCCCCCAAACCCCTGGACCCCCCTGGACACCACCCCACCCCCTAGACCCCCCCCCCCCAACCCCCTGGACACCACCCCACCCCCTAGACACCCCCATGGATAGCCCCCCCCCCCCCCTCCGGACACCACCCCACCCCCCTGGGACACCCCCATGGGCAGCCCCTCCCCCCCACCCTTGACAGCCCCCCCACCCCCCCTAGACAGCCCCCCCCCCCACCCTTGACAGCCCCCCCACCCCCTTGGACAGCCCCCCCCCCCCCCCCGGACACCCCCATCCCCCTGGACACCCCCACCCCTCTGGACACCCCTACCCCCCTTAGACAGCCACCCCAAACCCCTGAATTATGTGTTAATTCGGTATGTGTCTAGAGGGTAATTAAATACAGAATTGGAGGTATTCAAATTTATGTTTGAATTGTGTGTTGGATAAATTATGTATGAAATCATACATAAATCTATATGAATTCATACAGAATTCATTATAAATTCATACAGAATTCTGTATGTATTATGAAGGTATACTTGTTAATGGTGTATTGTGAATTCTGTATGTATTATGTAGGTATGCTTGTTAATGGTGTATTGTGTTACTTGTTGTATGTGCATGTATTATGGAGATATTCTATTGCTCCACAGGGGGCCTGCTGGTGGGATGCAGCTGCACAAGGGGAGGAGGCCAGCAAGTTGCTACTACAAATATAAAAAAGATATAGAAACGGTTTATAATCATTGGTATATGTGTAAAACTAGAACTTATACCAATGGTTTTATGTAAACCGTTGGTATAATTATATTCCAATGGTTTGTAAACTGTTGGAATAGATAATTTTACTTGAGATTTACCAATGGTTTTCCATAAACCATTGGTAAAAGTCTATACCAACGGTTTACAGAACCATTGGTATAGATATTCTTCATGCTATTACTCATGGTTTAAAACCGTTGGCAAACATATATACTAATATTTTACTGAAACCGTTGGTATATACTGATTTTTTCAGACATATCCCAATGGTTCTCATAGAACCATTGGGATATGTCTATCCCTACAGCTCAAGATCCAACGGTTTAGACAACCATTGGTATAGTTTATACCAATGGTTGTCCATCCTTTACCAATGGTTCTAAACCATTGGTAAATCTAAAATTTCCAGTAGTGATTCCTTTATAATTTTTAAGGTTATTTTTGATGAAAAATGTTTGCGAAATTTTTTATGATTTAAAATTATTTTTTCAAATAAGAAAGGATATTTTCCTTAAGAATTATTTTAATTGATCTCTCAAAATTATTTTCCATATAAGATAACATTATCTGATGATAATTATGTTTTATTGGGTTTGTGATTCAATGATACTATTCTTATTCTTTCTATAAATAGTTTATATTTATGATGGATTGATGTTTATGAATGATGAAATATTTATGAAACCCATTTCATTCTATGGATTCTAATATGATACATGATTTATGTTCTTATGGAACATATATGTATGATTTCATTATGAGATGTTTGGGACCTATATATCCCTCTAATGCATTGGGTAAATATTTACATCTCATGAGATAGACTAAGATGGCCTTGGGAGTGAACCTTGACTACTAAGATTGTAACGTCCTGAACTCGGATGCCACTCAATAGCACCTTAAGCCCAGTTGGCTACATGGCCTAAATCACATCTCCCCAAATTCTAGAGGCTTATGACTAGTAGTGAGGGCCTAGCTGAGTCATTGGGGAGACTATTCCCTCATTACCATAGTATATCACAGTGGAAGTCAACAACATACAAATAGCAGAAGCAGTAAAACAATAATAAAACAGATACATAGCAGAAATAGATAGCAATCTCAAAATATGGCTCATATACAATGATGTAGATGATACATGTATCTATAAAATATCTAAAAATAGCTACATGGTAATACAATACAATATAAGTATTCAAAATGAAAAAAAGACCAAAAAGTGTATGTAGCATCGCAAGCCTCAACTTGGTCCCATGATCCCTTGCTCTAAAGAAATGATCAACAACCAATACTAGGGTGATTGACCCTACCATCACCTGCAACCATATAATCTATTTGGGTCCCCAAGGAGGCCCAAATAGGGTGTGATATAAACATCCCAGTAGGTTTCCACCCAATGATCTATACAGTTATAAGTAGCATAATGCAATAAGCTAAACAAGTGTAAGTAAGCAGTAATGTGAGTGTGAATGCCCAAGGAATATGTCTACTGCAACAAGTAAAACCAAATGGCCTTCAAAGGCTCCATATAATAAAATTCAACTCCTAACAAGGCAGCTAAAATCAATATAAACAAACAACATGGCCTTACTGTACATCCATCCATATCTTGTCTACACGACCTTGATATATAAAGAATCCATATCAAAAACCCATTACCTTGTTGTACAACCAAATTCATATATCCCATAGATGTGTTGTATAAATAAGTGTATCACAATGTCCACAGTCTTGTCACGTAATGAAGTGTATACCATGAAGGATCAGATCCAAGGTGTCGAAGACCAAAGCATACTCGTCGATTCCCAAGAGCATCTCGATGGAAACTCGCTATAGGCACTAGTTGGAGTCTTAGGAGCATGTGTACTAACATGTCCAACACGAGTCCAAGAAATTCAGATCCAAGGGGTATTAAGGCCCAAGGAATCCCATAGAATCAAGACCCTAGGAGAATACTCTATCCAAGGTTTCCACTACCGCATTCCAAATCCATGGAGATTCATCCATGGAATTTATAAAATAAATACATTTATCTCATACCATTTAATAATTCACATTCCATTAAATGAGTATACCAACTCATATAAACCACTTCCATTTAACCAAGTCACGTGGTTATACCCACCCATTTATCACAAAAATCAATTTAAGCAATCTAAAAACAACCAATGGGTATACCCACTTGTTTAACAAATGTCATTCAAGCCATCTAATCAAGTTAAGCATGGAATATTGTGGTAACACAATGCAAGGAGGCAAAACATCTCTTAAGAATATAAACCAACCTCATTAAATTACAACTGAGCTTCTTTAAACTAGGAAAACTCGAAGATTCACTCCTTGGGTAGTTTATCAAAGGTCAAAACCAAAGAAAAGGCATATTGCACCCCATGGGTGGCTTCCGGGTGGGGAAACAACCACTAACGCATCTCAAGGAACCTAAGGGCATCCCTAACAGGTCCTACTACATATATTTTAGATGAACATATCAAAATTGGGCCCGTGCCGAAAATTTTGGAGGGTGAAAAAAAGGTAGATAACTCTATAAAGCATCAAAAGTTGAAATAAAGGTATGTACCACCTAACTTAGCTCTGTAGTGGAGTGTTCATCCAATATCAAGTCCTGATTCACCTCGGTTTAGGAGAGATCTGAAGAACGGATGAAGAATGAGAAATTAGGGCATATGAGCCTAAACCCAAACAATGCATTCTTTGTTCCTAAGAATCAATAATAGCTAAAAAGGAATCAATATCTTACCGGCGTGGTTCCAACATGACTGACAGTGGAAGAAATGGAGTCTGTACAGCTGCTAGATCTTAAAAACTATAAAAGAGGGTTTTTGGCTTCCAAAAAGGGATAAAATTGTTCTATCCGAAAAATAGAGGCCCCTGCCTCTTTTTTTTAAATAGTTGGGAAATTACATGGAGTGTAATTGACTTACACAGTGTCTAATTTTTCTGTTTTCCCTTTCTAGAAGAGAAAACCTACATGTGGTGAAAGGTCCTAGCCAGACCATTACATGTCGTGTAATAAGATTACATGGCGTGTATCCCAATTACACATCATTTAATTGTCTTGTAGCTAGTACACAGCCTTTTTGCATCTTCTTTCCCAAAAATAACCTAACCAGCCCATGACTCGGCTTAGGGTCTAATCCAAAAAGTCAAGTAAACAAGTGTTTAAATTGAAAAGAAAATATCTATACCACATGGAAAACCCGAGATCTTATAATCTTCCCCCCTTAAAGCAATTCGTTCCTGAATTTCCCTCTCAAGGGTGGTCAAGATTATTTTTAAAACAAATTCAGCCACTAAGCATGTACGTCAACCTCCCACTCTCAAGTCTCATTCTGTAAATGGTCATGCTAACATAACACCCATACTAGAGGAATTGAATGTCCTTGGAGAACCTTTGTGGTCTTATCAACGATACGAATTAGATTCTCCTCAAAGGATGCATCAACCTACAACTCAACCTCCTTGAGTTGAAAAGTGTGAGATGGGTCTAAATGATAGTGACACAACTGAGATACATGGAAGACATCAGGCATAGATGTATACCTCTAAGGTAACTGTAACTGATAGGCTATCGACCTGACTCTCTCCAGAATCTTGAATGGCCCAACATATCGTGATGAAATTTTACTTTATCTCATGATCCATCTATGTCCCAACCTTGGTGAACCACACAAGAAAACTCGATTCCTGACCTCGAACTATAGAGGTTGTATGTGGCGATCGGCGCAAGATTTATATTAAGACTGTGTGTTATCCATCCAATTTTGAATCAAATAAAACTACTCATAAATCTCCTACATGAGACATGGTCCCAGTAAAGCTACCTCACCTGACTCTATCTAGTACAAGGGTGATCGGTATGGACTACCATATAAATCCTTGTAAGGTTATATATGTATCATCGCCTGATAATTTTTATTATAGGTGAAATAAACTAGGGGAATGTGCCTCTCCCAAGAGCCACCAAAATCCAATACGCATGATTGTAGTATATTCTCTAGAAATTGTATCATACGCTCTGATTGTCCATCATTTTGAGGGTATTATGTTGTGCTTAGAAGTACCTGTGTACCTAGAACCCTCTGAAAACTCTTCCATAAAATGAGACATGAATTGGGAATCCTTATCTGAAACAATAGTGTGTGGGGTCCCATAGAGTCGTACTATCTCACGGATATACAAATTTCCAAGCTCATCAACATTGAAGGTCTAATTAATTGGAAATAAATGAGAAACCTTTGTGAGCCTATCAACAACAACCCACATAGCATCGTTACCTTGAGGCGACCTTGGTAAACCATTCATGAAATCCATCACGACATCATCTCATTACCACTCCATAATAGGTTATTATTGTAAAATATCGGTTGATCATTGATATTCTGCCTTCAAATACTGATAGCTGGAACACCTTATAACAAAACCAGCTACCTCTCTCTTCATACCCAGCCACCAGTACTGACATAGAAAGTCACAATACATCTTGGTGACTTCAGGGTTCACTTCCCAAGCTAAAGCATGAAACTCCCACATCATCTCCTCGCGTATATCCACTATAACCCAAATGTATCCATGGATATGTTGGATCTCATCCTTGTCTATGTTTCAACCAGGAGGTGGATCCTCACTTGTCACACACTCTCATAGGACTAGGACCTCTAAATTTGATAGTTTCTTCATCTGTACTCTATCTAGTAGGGTAGAGGTCACAACTAATAATGATAGATAAGTATGTCCTTGTATTTCATACACCTCCATATGTATCTTAGAAAATAACCCCATAAGCTTCCACTCACTGTTGTCCTGCTGCACTGCCTGTATCTGAGTCCTCCTGCTTAGTGCATCGGCCACTGTATTGACTTTACCAAGCATGTAGGAAAGCTAAAAGTCAAAGGACTGTAGGTACTCCACCCAACTCCACTTACTTAGATTCACATCACACTGTGTAAAAATATACTTGAGGATTTTGTGGTCCATGTACACCACAAAATGATCTCCTAGTAAGTAATGTCTCCAATAGTGCAATGTGTGAACAACTACATCTAGCTTGAGATCATGCATCAGTAAATTTATCTCGTATGGCCTTAGCTATTGAGACCCATATGTAATGACTCTATCCCCCTGCATCAGAACTTCCCCAGATCGATACCTGATGTGTTGCAACATATAGTGTAACCCCTGCCCTGCTCTGGTAGTTTCAAGACTGGTGTTGATGTCAATCTTTCTTTTAGCTCCTGAAAGGTTGTCTCATAAGAATCTAACCATAAAAACTTCACAAACTTCTTATTCAAGATCATTAATAGTTTTGTTAGGCATGAGAAGTCCTGTATGAAATACCTATAGTAATCAGCTATCCCTAAGAAACTCCATATGTAAAAAATGTTCTTGGTATGTTCCTAGAAAACTACAGTTATCACCTTCTTTGGGTCAATTGATACTCCTTTATCTGAGATGATGTGACCTAGGAAGTGAATCTGATCCATCCAAAAGTGGAACTTTATGATCTTAGAATATAATCGATCCTCTCTCAGTGTATTCAAAATGATCTCAAGATGGCTGGAATGGTCATGTTGATTTGAGAATACACCAAGACATCGTCCACGAAAACCACCATAAGAGAATCCAAGTAAGGATGGAACACTCAGTTCATCAAATCCATGAAAACTGTTGGCATGTTTGTTAGACCGAATGGCATGAACAGATACTCATATAGGTTATACCTGCTATGAAAGGTTGTATGGGGTATGTTGGTAGGTCTAACATGCACCTGATGATATTCAGGCCTCAAATTGGTTTTTGAGAATACCCAGGCTCCTCAAAGCTGATCAAACAGATCATCTATTAATGGAAAGGGATATCAGTTTTGAACCATCAGTTGGTTCAGTTTTTGATAATCCATGCATACCTAAGGTTACCATCTACCTTTTTTGTAAAAAGGACCAATGAACACAATGTAGATGTACTGGTTCAAATAAAAACCTTCACCTCTAAATCCCCTAGCTACCTCTTAAGCTCTTGCAACTCTATTGTAGTCATCTTGTAAGGAGGAATGGATACTGATGCAGCTCCTGACACTATTTTGATGGAGAAATCAACCTCTCTCAGGACTTAAACTAGAAAAATCATCCAGAAACATGACCCTGAAGTGCTCAACCACTAGAGTAAAGTCCACCTGACTCAATCCCTGTTCATCAAAAAATAAACTAGCAATCTGGGTTGTCATCCCGCCCAGACCATGATGCTCTGGTCCATCTCTGCTTTCCTGTACATCACATTCACCCTTGTGGGTAAACACTAAACCCTCTGGTTATGTGAAAGTCATCCTCCGAAGATAGCAGTCAGCATAATATTAATAATCTACTAACCATTCCATCCCAAGAATGACATAAAACCCTATCATCTCGAGGACATAAAGATCTCAGATGAAGTGATTCCCAACAACCTTAATGGGGCACTCCCTTCATAGGTACACATCATTCTTTCTGATTACCAATGGTGTATCTAGCATCAAAACACCCTCAGAAGACCACACAACAATCCTAAGGCTTTTCACCATAGGTGTAGATATGAAACTATGAGATGAACCTATATCAAAAAGAGAATATGAAATAGTATAGGCTACTAAGATTGTACCACTCACCATAGATGATCTGAAACCCTGCTCCTTGAGGGTAGACTGTACAGAATAGAACTGGCCTACACCATGGCCATGTGATACAACCTCACTACTTGGGGTAGGTCCATTCTGATGTATAGGTCTAACTAGAATCTGGCTACCTCTACCATGACCACTAATACCTCAGCCTGATTGGCCCACACTACTTCAACTCCCTACCTGACATGGAACTGAGGAACCTTCTCCCAAACCTGGTGTTAGAGTTGACCCCCGACCACTCACAGCTAGAGGGAAGTTCCTGAAAAACCGTTGTATGTGCCCCATCCTGTCGCAATATCGGCACTCGACTGGGTCATGATCGCACTGATTTTTCATGTGGTCTCACCTGCCACATTGGTGAAAAGACACTAAGCTGACATCACTCACTACATGATAGGCACTCATCTTGTAGGAAGCCTCAAAATAGTGTTTCCTGCCTGAAGATATAGAACCAATGGGTTGATAAGAAACACTACCCTACTATATTCCCCCATATTCCCTTAGGTTTTTCTCTGTAATTATCACCTTATTCACAATTTCATTGATAGTGGTCAACCTAAACATGTTGACCTAGGATTTGATAGCATGTCGGAGACCTTCCTCGAAGCATCTCGCTCTTGACAGCTCATCAACAAGGTACATCAGCACAAAATGTTGCAACTCTGTAAAGCGTGCTGAGTAATCCATAAATGTCATCACGCCCTTATCCAGACACATGAACTCACTAGCCCACTCTACCCGTAGAGTCTCAAGGTAAAAGTAGTAGTAAAAGTAGGTTTGGAAACCAATCTAACCCATATATCATAGCTCGTCTGCCTATTTCTAAACATCCCACTAGCACTTTGATAATCCACATATCATGTAAGTAACGAGCTTGAACCTCCTCTTAGGAGGAGTCTCTAGATACTCAAAGATAGCTAATGTGGTCTCAAGCTATAGATCAGCAGCATGTGGACCTCCATCCTCTAAAAACATGGGAGGATGTTGCTACTGGAACACCCGTGTCATCTCATCCATATTCAAGGCTACAATGCCCCCTGAAAATTATTCATATAGTGAAAGAATCCCTTGTGGAACTGTGCAGCATCATCTATGTTCGGAACATCCCCTGGTGTCGCAGCTGGAACTAAAGGAGGATCAAACGGTATCCCATGGCCTACTGCCTATGGAGTGTGGTCATCACCTCCCACGTGGCGTACCCCTGGAGGTCGTTATGGTGGCATGTCTCTACAATAACAAACACATGCCTTAGAAAATAATGATATAAAAGTGTCATAGCTCAAAAGCACAGGACAGGTCAAAACCCTCCTAAAATCAATTCATAACCCACAACCTACTCATAAATCTAGGACTGTATAAATAATAATCACCAAACCACTATTAACTCTACCTCTTTCCAACTCAAAAGTCAGGTCTAGGTCAAGTCTCTATTTTACATTTCATTAAATTTCATTTAACATTCACTTGTTCAAATGATTTAACCCATGGTCCACCAAGTTCTGATCCATGAGGGCCCATAACACCTTATGAACTGAAATTTGATGCCCATATAATCCATACATATCAAATTCACTTAACAATTGAATTTTAAAAGGTGTATCATTTCTTAGTCCATAAGGTCCCATGCACCTTATGAATTGAAATATGACGTCACTTTTCTATCCACTTCACGAGATCTAACACAATAGCCAGCACAACTATCAAAACACCTATCACAACAGCATGAGTTAGATAATGCATCCTAAATGGCATGAAATAATACATGACATGTGATTTCTAACAAGTACCTATATGATACATGAGATATAATACACTCATTTCATCAGGTTTTAATAAAAATAGAACCCAATCATATCAATAGTAATAGTATAAATCATGTGTGTCACCCAATAGTGCAATTAAATCAATTATAATCATCAAAACTAAAAAATAGCAATTTTATTTAAGGTAATTTGTCTTTTCTATGTATATGGGTTATCTACACCCGATCACATCTCGTTACCAAATTCCATTTCCTTCCTATCCTTATCTATTGTCTTGAAACAATAAATCAAACCAAAAAAGAAACATGCCACTGATACCACTTTGTAACGTCCCAAACCCGGATGCCACTCAATAGTGCCCCGAGCCCAGTTGGCTACATGTCCTCAAGTGCATCTCCCCAAATGCCAAAGGTCGCTGACTAGAAATGAGGGCCTAGGTGAGCCATTGGGGAGACTATTCCCTCATTACTGAAGTATATCATAGCGAAAGTCAACAATATACAAATAGTGGAAGCATTAAAACAAGCAGGAAACATATACATAGAAGAAATATATAGCAATCTCAAAATATGGCTCATATAAAATGATGCAGATGATACATGTTTCTCGAAAACATCCAAAATAGATACATGGCAATAAAATACAATACAAGTATCCAAAATGACAAAAATACCAAAAAGTGTTTGTAGCATCGCAAGCCTCAGCTTGGTCTCATTCTCCCTTGCTCCAAATCAATGATCAACAACCAGTACTAGGGTGCTTTCTCATACCATCACCTACAACCATGTAATTTTTTTGGGTCCCCAAGGAGGCCAAAATAGGGTGTGAGATAAACATCCCAATATGTTTACACCCAATTATCTATACAATTCTACGTAGCACAATGCAATAATCTAAACAAGTGTTAGTAAGAAGTAACGTAAATATGAATTCCCTTGGAATATGTCTAATGTAACAAGTAAAACCAAATAGCCTTTCAAGGCTTCCTATAACAAGAGTTAGCTCCTAATAAGGCAGCTAAAAGCAATATAAACAAACAACATGGCCTTGTCGTACAACCAAAGTCATATATCCCATAGTCGTTCCATATAAATAATTGTATCACAATTTCCACGACCTTTACATATAATGAAGTGTAGACCATGAAGGTCTAGATCCAAGGTGTCGAAGACCAACGCATCCTCATCGAGTCCCAAGAGCATCTTGATGGAAACTTGATATAGGCACTGGTTGGAGTCCTAGGAGCATGTGTACCAACATTTCCTACACGAGTCTAAGCAAGTCGGATCCAAGGGGTAGCAAGGCCCAAGAAATCCCATAGAATCAAGACCCTAGGAGTATACTCTATCCAAGGCATCCACTACCGCATTCCAGATCCATGGAGAGTCATCCATGGCATATATACAAACATACATTTATCTCATACCATTTAATAATTCACATTAAATTCAATGAGTATACCCACTCATATAAACCACTTTCATTTAACCAAGTCACATGGGTATACCCACCCATTTATCACAAAAAGAAATTTAAGCAATCTAAAAACAACCAACAGGTATACCCACTTGTTTAACAAACTCCATTCAATCCATCTAATCAAGTTAAGTGTAATGGATCTGACCTCTCCGGCCCATTCCTTTGTCAAAAGAAGGCCACGAAGTGTTCTAGAGGGTAAAATGGACTTTTCCCACACTTTCCAGAATTTTGAAACTACACGCCGTGTAGTTTGAGTACACGCCGTGTACCCCCTTGCTGGGTATACCCCGTGTTGCAGATCGTGTCCTCGCCATGTGAAGTAAATGAGTACACGCCGTGTATTCCTTACCCGCGTACGCGTTACCATGTGTTGACCATTCAACGGCCGTGTGCCGTGTTGGAGTCATGTGAAATAAATGAGTGCACGTCGTGTGTCCAAACTACACGTCGTGTAGTCTTTCCCGCGTATGCGTTACCCTCAAACCATGTGTTGACCAGTCAACGGTCGCGGAGCCGTGTTGGAAGCCGCGTGGAGACCGTGTGAAATAACCGAGTACACGCCGTGTACCATAAAGTACACATCGTGTACTTTTGCTTTTATCGCCTATAAAAGGAGGGGTCTCGTCCTCCTTTTCAACTCACCCCTCTCCTCCCCTTTCCTCTGAGCAGAGTTCTCCCAAGAGACTCGAAGGCTCTTTCTTCCATAACTTCTTTGTCCGAGCTCCGATTTACGATCTGTCAGTGGCCACGGGATTGTAACGACGAGGCAGAACTTCCGATATTGGATCCGTTGTCTTTACTTCAGCCTTTACTTTCCTACTTCCACCCGAGGAGGTTTTTCCAGGACCCGACAGAAGTGACGGACGCCGACGGACGTCTTCTAAAGTTGATCCGGGGGAGCGTTGTGATCAGAACCTGTTGAGGTAGGGATCTTAACTTTGTCTCTCTAATTTGTGCATCATGCGGGGTGGGTTCTCTCTTGTTTACGTGATACACTTTTGAACCAGTTTAATAAAGATAATAACTGGCTTATATAACAGGGTTGGGAAGTTTGTGATTGTTGTTACTTTATATCCTGTGGTATTATGTTGTGCATTGAATGAGATTCTGCCTACTGAAAATCATGGTCGTTGGGGGCCTTTGCTTATGCAATTAAATGTTTCCCTCTCCTTCTAGATTTTCTTATGGATGGAAACTTTGTGGAATGTGGAAATTGGTTAATCACGTAAAGTTGGCTGTTTAAAATTTAGAACCCTTGTGTGATCACCCCGGTTAAACAAAATGGAATAATGAACATGTGGGTGTTGGATTGGATACGTGGCATGTGATGGGGGTGTTTTGTGGGTTGTTGCGGATAGGGTGAGCAGTGGGGCTGCGGTTGACTTGGTTGTGGGTTGGTGTGAATGTTATGTTGGTAACGGGTAGCGGGGCTGTGATAAATGGTATTCAAGGGAAAATGATGTACGGTGCAGTTGTGGTTATAGCAGTTGGCAGCGGGTCTGTAGGGATGGGTTTAAATGTGAATGGACTATGGGTTGTGAATAATAAATAAAAGTGGAAGAGTTAATGAATGGTGGGTCATGGTAAGGGAACGAGATTAATAATTAATGGGTTGGTTGGTTGATAAGAAGGACTTGGTTGTGTTTCTTGTGTTTTCCTAACTTGATTTGAGGATGGCAAGGATATGTTTTACGAATGATTGATGTGGTTGGTTGTGGATAGTTGCCTAGTAGTTAAGGAACTAAATAAACTAATTCTGCTGAAACGTGAAAACCTAAATGGGGTTGGGGTTATTTGTTGTATGCATGATTCATAGTAGCAGTGCCGATGCACGTGCTCAGTTTCTCTATTTAGAATCCATAGGTTGGGCTGTGTGGTTGGTATATATATATCTATATCTTTTGTGTTTTATCGCACCCCACCCATGTTGAGCACTTAGTGCCGAACACTCCCATTTCATGGGAGAGGGTGTTTTTTCCCTTAGTTACTAGCTCCTTCCTGCTCCTTCTCCCCTAGGCTGTGATGGCTTAATGTGACCTTACACCTAAGACTCTTTGGGTAGGTTTCGATTGGGGTGTCTTTAGCCCAAGACTCTTCGGGCAGGTTTTACTGTTTCCCAAGAATCTTCGGGATGAGGCCCGGGTGTGTGCGGGCGGGATACATGGTTTTGAGGCCCAGGTGTGTGCGGGCGGGATACGTGGTTGTGAGGCCCAGGTGTGTGCGGGCGGGATACGTGGTTGTGAGGCCCAGGTGTGTGCGGGTGGGATACATGGTTTTGAGGCCCAGGTGTGTGCGGGTGGTATACGTGATGGTGATGCCCAGGTGTGTGTGGGCGGGGAGAGTGTGGCAGCATCAGGACGTTTGTCGTTAGGAAGAGAAGCTAACTAAAGGGAAATGGTGTGGGGAATCCAATAATCTTGTTATTATATACTACTACCTGTTGTTATTGTGTTTTGATGACTGTGGATGGTGAGGTTGGGTGGATAGAAATCCTTGCTAGGTTTCTTCTGTTCTCACGGGACATTAGGATGTCTCACCACTTGTGCACGAAAGCTTTAGGTTTCCCTACTGAGTATACTTGTATGCTCACCCTACGTTTACTTTCAGGTTTCTAGGAGGACTACCAGGGCCGTGCGGGACCCTACTAGTCGGACATTTGGAGTTGTTACTGTTGTTGTACACTTGTTTCTTTTGGTATTGTACTTTGAGCTTTCTTGTACTTGCACCTTGTTATAAAATTGTTTAAACATGCATGTGGGCTTGGTTTGGGTTTATTTCTATACACTTGTTCTTTTCCTTTTTGGTGGTTGACTTGTCCTATTTCCTGATCCTAAATAATAAAAAAATGGTTAATGCCTCCCATATTTGTGAAAACTCATACCCTTGGTGCTAGTCGCCACCCCGGGGCCTACTGGAGGCGGGACTCGGGGGGTCATTATCTCCCTTTCACCATTTCCAGCTCAGGAGGGGCATCTTTGGTGGGAGGGGGTTGTGACAGAATGGTATCAGAGGTGATGTTTGAGAGATAGGATGGAGTCTGGAGTTTGGCACAATGAGGATTGCATGGGATGGTAGGGCAATAGTGTTAGTTAATCTTGGTACGTGATATAGGCCAGGGAAGACCGGCTAGGACACGGAATTTTAGGGCCCCCCATGATCCGATACAAGGACTTTGGGCCTACCGAACGACCAAGTGAGACTACATTGATTACAGGGTAGAGACCCTAGGGAAGGTACATGAATCATCATGATTGTGTTTTACTTGATTTGGGTGTTCTGGGAAAGAAATTGAAATAAAATGATAAAATAAAACCTTGAGTTTTCCTTACTACTTGGGCTTAGGTGATCCTTGTTTACCATATAGCTATGGCACCTGGACGTCGTCCCCAGGTGGCTCAGACGGCAGAGGCCCAGCAGATTCAGGCGGTCGATCAGTTGAGGATTGACCGAGAGGAGGAAGATAGCCAGTGGCAGAAGACTCTTCGTTCTTTTCAGTGGCAGACCCTCAAGAAGTACGAGGGTAATACTTCGGATACAGAGACGGAGGGGTGGCTTGAGGAGCTAGGGATCGCTTTTACCTTGATCTGTGCTCCGAGGTAGTATTGGGTTCCCCTAGTAGTCAGTCAGCTAAGAGGTGCGGTGCGAAAGTGGTGGATGATCTACATCAGAGAGAGGATAGAGGCAGAGGTTCCATGGGCTGACTTTGAGAAGGAATTCCGAGAGGAATTCCTTTCTTCCATGATCAAGGCAGAGAAGCGGTAGGAGTTACTCTCCCTTCAGTAGGGGAGTATGTCAGTACGAGATCTGGGGATCAAGTTCAAGGATCTCTTGCGCTTTTCTCCGGATCTCTTTCTGGATGAGGAGTCTCGGGCAAGATGTTTGGAAGAGGCACTTCGTCCTTCGCTCCAGTATGTTGTCACCCCCTTCACCCTTTCGACGTACTTGGCGGTACAGAAGAAGGCAGAGGTTGTAGAGAGGATGCACTCACTGGGAGGTTCACTCCGAGAGGGGAACCAGCCAGGCTCGTCGAAGGGGAAGGCAGTCAGCAATAGGTCTCCTGCGACGGGACCTTCCAGGTTCAGGCCAGTAGGGAGCAGGCCCTAGCAGTTCCAGTTTAGATCTTCGGGTCCTCATCCCTTTTTCACGAGCCCAGGACCGAGGTGTTTTTCTTGTGGAGGTTTTGGGAACGTTCAGAGTCGGTGCCCAACCCGAGCTCAGTACGGTGGAGGTGGGTAGGTTCATCGCCCACCTCAGTAGCACCAGTTGCCAGTGAGGCCCTTCCAGAAGCAGCAGGACCATGCTCCTTCGAGGGAAGACTTTGCAGGAGGAGGCTGACCTTAGGGTGCCCCTCAGGGACCTCGACCAGGGTGTGGTCGGGGAGGTGGACGACATCAGAGAGGCAGAGGATCTGGGCGTGGACAGTTGCACGCAGCAGATTTGACAGCTCCGACAGGACCAGAGGTGGTGCGAGGTACGATTTGTTTGTTCAGCACTCTTGTTTCTGCTTTGTTCGATTTGGGAGCTCCGCACTCCTTTGTTGCACCTGGTCTAGCCCATGCTTTGGGACTAGATGTAGAGAGAATTTCCATACCACTAGTACTGAGTACACCAGTTGGAGGCCAGACCAGCGTATCTTGAGTTTTCTGGGGATGTGGGATGACGTTGGGACCACATAGATCTAGTGGGGACCTTCTTTTGTTATAGATGCAGCCATACGATGTCATCCTAGGCATCGACTGGTTGTTTTCTGTTAGTTCCGTTATCGACTGCTTCCGGACAAGAGTAGTGTGCTCCGACATAGATGGGCAGCGCATATCTTTTGTTGGTGAGAGGAGCTATCAGGTGGGAAGTCGGCATGTGAAGCCTCTCCTTTCCTTGTTAAGCAGGTTATTAGTGGTTCCAGCTGATACAGAGATGATGGATGTCCCGAAAGTTGTTGGGGAGTTCCTTGATGTTTTTACTGAGGAGGTTGTGACTCTACCCCCCCCCCCCAATGTGACGTTGAGTTCGGGATATACTTACATCCTGGTGCCCGTCCGATTTTGATGGCCCCTTATTGGATGGCACCTTCAGAGTTGCGGGAGTTGCGGATTCAGATTGATGATCTGATGGAGAAGGGTTTTGTTCGACCCAGCATATTGCCATGGGGTGCTCCAGTTTTGTTTTTGAAGAAGGCAGATGGTGGTCTCAGGCTATGCATAGACTACTGAAGGTTGAACCAGGTAACGGTCAAGAACCATTACCCCCTTCCAAGGATAGATGATCTCTTCGACCAACTGAGGGGAGCAGGTTGGTTTTCCAAGATTGATCCACGATCTGGATATCATCAACTGAGGGTAAAGGACAGTGACATCTTGAAGACAGCTTTCAGGTGCAATTATGGGCACTTCGAGTTTGTAGTGATGTCGTTTGGAGTTACGAATGCACCGGTTGTGTTCATGGGAATTATGAACTTTGTCTTCCAAGAGTTTCTGGACCGGTTCATCGTTGTTTTTATCGATGACATCCTGATCTACTCAAGATCATAGGAGGAGCACGTTGAGCATCTCAGGGCAGTCTTGGAAGTCCTTCAGCACCACTAGATTTATGTGAAATTGTCGAAGTGTAAGTTCGTAACACAAGAAGTACACTTCCTTGGGCACATAGTGTCTCAGAATGGAGTGTCAGTGGACCCGTCGAAGGTGGAGGCAGTTGTTTCTTGGGAAGTACCCAAGAGCGTGGCAGAAGTTCGTAGTTTCCTGGGGTTAGCAGGTTACTATCGGAGGTTCATTTCGGACTTCTCTCGAGTTGCTACTCTATTGACAGCTTTGACTAGTAAGAACCAGGTCTTCTTATGGAGCGAGCAGTGCCAGAAATCTTTCGACTACCTGAATGAGAAGTTGGTCAGTGCTCTCGTACTCAGGTTGCCAGAGGAAGGGTTGTTGTATGAGGTGTTTTGTGATGCTTATGGCCTTGGTCTGGGGTGCGTGCTGATGCAGAAGAAGGGAGTGATCTGTTATGGGTCTAGACAGTTAAGCCCTCATGAGCGTAACTATGCCACCCATGACCTAGATCTTGCAGCAGTAGTGTTTGCACTGAAGCTGTGGCGACATTACCTCTTTGGGGAGCGCTTTGTGGTCTTCTCAGATCACAAGAGCCTACGTTATATCTTCTCCCAGCGTGACCTGAACTTACGGCAGCAGAGATGGGTCGAGTTTCTCCAAGACTATGACTTTGATATCTCTTACACTGAAGGTAAGGGAAACGTTGTAGCTGATTCCCTGAGCAGGAAGTCACATAAGGAAGTGGTTTGGGAATCAACTGATGCTTGGAAGGCGATGGAAGAGTTGTCTTCCTTGCACTTAGATTCCAGGGTAGAAGGTGTTAAAGGCTGTTTGTTTCAGATAACGGTGTAGTCCTCCTTGTTGTAGCAGGTGGAAGAGTCTCAGTGGGGGGACTCCGAGGCGGAAGTGATGCGGGATCGTATCGATCAGGGGAACGCTCCAGAAGGAAGGTCAGAGGACAGCCGATATCAGATGCTTTTCCATGGAAGGTTGTTTGTCCCGGAGACAATGCGTGAGGGAGTTCTCTGTGAGTTCCATAGCCCAGCCTTGGCGGTACATCCAGGAGTTTCAAAAATGTACTAAGGCCTGAGGGAACAGTTTTGGTGGCCCGGGGTGAAACGGTCAGTGGCGAAGTTTGTGGCTAAATGCCTAGTGTGTCAGCAAGTGAAGGCTGAACATCGTGTTCCCAGTGGTTTGTTTCATCCTTTAGATGTCCCCGAGTGGAAGTGGGCTGACATCTCAATGGATTTCATCACAGGACTACCCAGAGCTCAGGGTGGTTATGATGCTATCTGGGTGGTGTTGGATCGACTGACGAAATCAGCTCACTTCTTAGCAATTAAGGAGTCAGGCCCAGTGAGTACCTTAGCACAGAGGTATGTAGATGAGGTGGTACATTTGCATGGAGTTCCAAAGACAATCGTCTCAGATCGGGATACTCGGTTTACCTCATGAGTCTGGAGGGGGTTACAACATTCTTTTGGCACCCAGCTATGCCTTAGCACTGCTTTCCACCCCCAGACCGATGGGAAGACAAATCGGACTATCCAAACGTTGGAGGATATGCTGCGAGCATGCGTTCTGGATTTTGAAGGATCATGAGTACGACACTTGACTTTAGTAGAGTTTGCCTACAACAACAGCTTCCACTCTACTATTGGCATGGCACCATTTGAGGATTTATATGGAATACCATGTCGTTCACCCATTTGTTGGGTAGAGGTTGGTGATACAGGTTCTCTTGGGCCAGAGGTAGTGCAGAGTACCACAGAGAAAGTCCAGCTTGTACGTGATAGGATGAAAGCGGCTCAGGACTGACAGAAGTCTTATGTTGATCATTGGAGGAGGCCCTTGGAGTTCGAGGTGTGGGATCATGTGTTCTTGAAAGTTTCCCCTCAACGGGGGAATCGGAGGTTTGTGAAAGGGAGCAATCTCTCACCTAGGTTCATCGGACCTTTTGAGGTGTTGAGGCGAGTTGGCGAGGTGGCATATCAGCTAGCCCTGCCACCTCAGTTGGAGAAGGTTCATGACGTCTTCCACGTCTCCCATCTTCGTCGGTACTTACACGAAGAATCTCATGTTATCGACTGGGGAGAGCTAGATATGGGAGACGACGCGACTTTTGAGGAACGACCAGTCAGAATCGAGGATCGTAAGGAGAAGGTGCTCTGTGGATGAACCATTCCATTGGTTTGTGTGTTGTGGAGGCATGGCAGCCTCAAGGAGAGCACTTGGGAGCGGGAGACCCAAATGCACGCTCAGTACCCGGAGTTGTTTTGACTTGTGTTTTCCCATGTTCTTCTGAGCTTTGTGTTGATGTTATACTCGGAACCTTTGATATATGGAATGCTTGGCTTGTCGGTTGTGAGACCTTTTGTTTCCTTGTTCCCTGGTAATGTGTAACATGTCCGGATGTGTGGGGAAAGGGAAAAACCTGATCCTTAATCGAGACGCATTAATGCGGATGTGATTGAACCCGTGAGGGCGAGTCAGTGCCGCCTAAAGCGGATAATATCTCGACATAGGAGAAGGAATTCCTAACACATGTGATTAGGGTCGTTGGTTGGGTTCTTGTTATAACGAGAACCCTAAGAGGTATCTTGTTGGGTTCCTCTGGGTTGGTTTTTGAATTCTCGGGGACGAGAATGTTTTAAGAGGTATCTGATGTAATGGCCCAGACCTCTCTGGCCCATTCCTTTGTCAAAATAAGGCCATGAAGTGTTCTGGAGGGTAAAATGGACTTTTCCCACACTTTCCAGAATTTTGAAACTACACGCTGTGTAGTTTGAGTACACGTCGTATACCCCCTTGCCGGGTATACCCCGTGTTGCAGGCCGTGTCCTCACCATGTGAAGTAAATGAGTACACGTCGTGTAGTTTAAGTACACACCGTGTACCCCCTTGCCGGGTATACCCCATGTCGCAGGTCGTGTCCTTGCCGTGTGCAATAAATGAGTGCACACCGTGTGTTCAGTACTACACGTCGTGTAGTACTTCCCCGCGTACGCGTTACCGTGTGTTGACTAGTCAATGTCCGTGTGCCGTGTTGGAGCCGTGTGAAATAAATTAGTGCACGCCGTGTGTCCAAACTACACACCGTGTAGTCTTTCCCCATGTATGCGTTACCCTCAAACCGTGTGTTGACCAGTCAATGGCCGCAAAGTCGTGTTGGAAGCCACGTGGAGACCGTGTAAAATAATCGAGTACACGCCGTGTACCATAAAGTACACGCCGTGTACTTTTGTTTTTCTCGCCTATAAAAGGAGGGGTCCCCTCCTCCTTTTCAACTCACCCCTCTCCTCCCCTTTCCTCTGAGCAGAGTTCTCCCAAGAGACTCGAAGGCTCTTTCTTCCATAACTTCTTCGTCCGAGCTCTGATTTATGATCCGTCAGCGGCCACGAGATCGTAACGATGAGGCGAAACTTTCGAGATTGGATCTGTTTTCTTTCCTTTGACCTTTCCTTTCCGACTTCCACCCGAGGAGGTTTTTCTGGGACCCGACAGAAGTGACGGACGTCGACGGATGTCTTCTAAAGTTGATCCGGGGGAGTGTTGTGATCAGAACCTGTTGAGGTAGGGATCTTACCTTCGTCTCTCTAATTTGTGCATCATGCAGGGTGGGTGTTCTCTTATTTATGTGATACACTTTTCAACCGGTTTAATAAAGATAATAACTGGCTTATATAACGGGGTTGGGAAGTTTGTGATTTTTGTTACTTTATATCCTGTGGTATTATGTTGTGAATTGAATGAGCTTCTGCCTACTAAAAATCATGGTCGTTGGGGGCCTTTGCTTACGCAATTAAATGTTTCCCTCTCCTTATGTATTTTCTTATGGATGGAAACTTTGTGGAATGTGGAAATTAGTTAATCACGTAAAGTTGGTTGTTTAAAATCTAGAACCCTTGTGTGATCACCCCGGTTAAACAAAATGGAATAATGAACATGTGGGTGTTGGATTGGATACGTGGCATGTGATAGGGGTGTTTTGTGGGTTGTTGTGGATAGGGTGAGCAGCGGGGATGCGGTTGACTTGGTTGTGGGTTGGTGTGAATGTTATGTTGGTAACGGGCAGCGGGGCTGCGATAAATGGTATTAAAGGGAAAATGATGTACAGTGCAGTTGTGGTTATGGCAGTTGGAAGCGGGGCTGCAGGGATGGGTTTAAATGTGAACGGACTATGGGTTGTGAATAATAAATAAAAGTGGAAGAGTTAATGAATGGTGGGTCATGGTAATGGAACGAGATTAATAATTAATGGGTTGGTTGGTTGATAAGAAGGACTTGGTTGTGTTTCTTGTGTTTTCCTAACTTGATTTGTGGATGGAAAGGATATGTTTTAAGAACGATTGATGTGGTTGGTTGTGGATAGTTGCCCATTAGTTAAGGAACTAAATAAACTAATTCTGCTAAAACGTGAAAACCTAAATGGGGTTGGGGTTATTTGTTGTATGCATGCTTCGTAGTAGCAGTGTCGAGGCACATGCTTAGTTTCTCTGTTTAGAAGCCATAGGTTGGGCTGTGTGGTTGGTATATATATATATCTGTATATTTTGTGTTTTATCGCACCCCACCCATGTTGAGAACTTAGTGCCGAACACTCCCATTTCATGGGAGAGGGTGTTTTTCCCCTTAGTTACTAGCTCCTTCCTGCTCCTTCTCCCCTAGGTTGTGATGGCTTGAGGCAACCTTACACCTAAGACTCTTCGGGTAGGTTTTGATTGGGGTGGCTTTAGCCCAATTCTCTTCTGGCAGGTTCTACTGTTTCCCAAGAATCTTCGGGATGAGGACCAGGTGTGTGCGGGCGGGATACGTGGTTATGAGGCCCAGGTGTGTGCGGGTGGGATACGTGGTTGTGAGGCCCAGGTGTGTGCGGGCGGGATACGTGGTTGTGAGGCCCAGGTGTGTGCGGGCGGGATACTTGGTTGTGAGGCCCAGGTTTGTGCGGGCAGGATACGTGATGGTGAGGCCCAGGTGTGTGCGGGCAGGGAGAGTGTGGCAGCGTCAGGACGTTTGCTATTAGGAAGAGCAGCTAACTAAATGGAAATGGTGTGGGGTACCCAATACTCTTGTTCTTATATACTACTACCTGTTGTGATTGTGTTTTGGTGAGTGTGGCTGGTGAGGTTGGATGGATAGAAATCCTTGCTAGGTTTCTTCTGTTCTCACGGGACATTAGGATGTCTCCCCACTTGTACACGAGAGCTTTAGGTTTCCCTACTGAGTATACTTTTATGCTCACCCTACGTTTACTTTCAGGTTTCCAGGAGGACTACTAGGGTCGTGCGGGACCCTACTAGTCAGACAGTTGGAGTTGTTGTTGTTGTTGTACACTTGTTTCTTTTGGTATTGTACTTTGAGCTTTCTTGTACTTGCACCTTGTTATAAAATTGTTTAAACATGAATGTGGGCTTGTTTTGGGTTTATTTCTATACACTTGTTCTTTTCCTTTTTGATGGTTGAATTGTCATATTTCCCGATCCTAAATAATAATAAAAAGGTTAATGCCTCCCATATTTGTGAAAACCCATACCCTTGGTGCTAGTCGCCACCCCGGGGCCTACTGGAGGTGGGACTCGGGGGTCATTATCTCCCTTCCACCATTGCTAGCTCAGGAGGGGCATCTTTGGTGGGAGGGGGTCGTGACATTAAGCATGAAATATTATGGTAACACAAGGCAAGGAGGCAGGACATCTCCTAAGCATGTAAACCAACCTCATTAAATTACAACTGAGCTTTCTTAGACTAGGAAAACTCAAAAACACACCCCTCAGGTAGTTTATCAAAGTTAAAAACCAAATAAAAGTCATGGTGCACCCCATGGGTGGACTCTGGGTGAGGAAAAAACCACCAACGCATCTCAAAGAACCTAAGGGCATCCCTAATAGGTCCTACTACATCTATTTCATATGAACATATCAAAACCAGGTCCGTGTCAAAAAGTCCGGCGGGCGACAAAAAGTATAGTAGCTATATAAAGCATAAAAAGCTAAAAGAAAAGTATAAAACGCCTACCTTAGATCTATATTGGAGTGATCGTCCAGTATCAAGTCCCGATTCACCTCGGTTTAGGATAAATGTGAAGAATGGGTGGAGAATGATAAAATAGGGCATATGAACCTAAACCCAAACAACATAGTCGCTGTTCTGAAGAATCAAGAACAACTAAAAATGAATCAAGATCTTATCGGTGCATTTTCAACATGACCGACGGTGGAAGAAACAGAGTCTGGGTGGCCGTTAGATCTGAAAAACTATAAAAGAGGGTTTTTGGATTCTAAAAAGGGAGAAAATGTTCTGTCTGAAAAATAGAGGCCCCTTCCTCTATTTTTAAAAAACTTAGTCAGGAAATTACATGACATGTAATTGAATTACACAACGTGTAATTGCTCGGTTTTCCCTTTCTGTAAAAGAAAGCCTACACATAGTGAAAGGTCCCGGCCAGACCATTACACGTTGTATAATAGGATTACATGGCGTGTGTCCCAATTACACATTGTGTAATTATCCTGTAGTCAGTTCACAGCCTTCCTGCCTTTTCTTTCCCAAAAACAACCCAACCATCCCACGGCCTGGCTTAAGTTCTAACCCAAAAAGGGAAGTAAATAAGAGTTTAACCTGAAAATAAAAGATTTGTACCTCAAGGAAAAACTGGGATCTTACAAATATGGTCATGGAAGTGAACCATGACTACCAAAATGGTATGGAGAATGAATTCATACTTCTAAGATGGCCATGGGAGTGAACCATGACTACCAAGATGGTATGGGGAGTGAACTCATACTACTAATATGGACATGAAAGTGATGAATTGACTATTATGAAAACCATTTTATATGCTTATGTGTCTACCACAAATTTCAGGTCTTATTCTTATGTTATGATTCCATGGATTATGTTCTTTATTAATTTATGATTCATGTATTATGAATTGTAATTCTTTATGTCATGATTAATATTTATTATCCTTTACATGAAAGGTGTGATATTCTATTTTCATGATTGATTCATGCTCAAATTTACCCAAAAGAAGAAGGTAGGATGGTCCTTGTAGTCTAGCTTGGGTTGTCGAATCCTCAGAAACCTAAGAAGTACCTACAGACACGTATATTATATGGATTGTTTTTGGATATGAAGTGGCCAACTTGGGTTTATTTAAGATGGTTTTAAAGGATCACTAATATATTTAAGTTAATTCAAATTAAGGTAATGAGTTGATCCTAGGTTATCGCTCGGGGTGGATAGGATGAATTCCTTTTTTAATGATTTCAATTTCTTATATTTGAGATGGGTTCATTTAAGAAGATCAAACAAAATCATCACTTGATGGTTTAATGCCTACACAACCTAATACTAATCACATATACACTTGAAGGATCAAAGTTTTGATCACTCCAAGGTAAATGTTCGTAGTAGCACTTGAAATGTGTGACCTTAAATTCAATAAGGATGAAGAGGTTTTAAAATCATTAAATAAAAATCTCATTTAAAAGAAGTGATTAGCCATTAATGTATTGATAAATAACATCCAATAAAACCTATTGATACTTCCTTGGATCAACCCATAAAATAGTTATCCCTCCATTGATGACATGTCTTCAATGAAAGCGGGAAGTAGACTTACGAAGGTGGAATTGAAGAAGTAAAAACAACAACAAAAATCGATCACTCCACCGTTGTGTGATAAATATCACAAAGTATGGTGTTAATAAATTAATAACTTGAACCAACGGTATCAATGTGATATGTATAATAACATAATAAGAGTAAAGGAAGAACTTTTATTAAGAAACTAAGGTGAATTAAATAACTTACATGAGAAAGAAATGCGATTACAAACACAAAGCGACAACATAACACTATAATGAAACCAAGCACCAAAGATGAAAAACTCCTCCATCACCACTTACTTAAATAGGAATTTTTGGAGCCTTGGGTCGAGCCTCCAATATTACAAAGCATCACACTTGATTATGGTAGGCCTAGGGTGGTGTAAAGCTTGTGGAACTTGGACTTTTCCACTCTTGACCCGAGGTGGCATCCAGCTTGCAACCACCAAACAGACGCGCTTGGAAGACATTATAGATGGCCGAATTAGAGTGGGTCATAGAATAATAAAATAGATACACTGATTTTTCCTAACCTCCAATAAATTTGGGTCCATTTGAAGTTGTGGATTCCGAGATATGATTAGATTGGTAGGATGTTTTTTGGGTCGTAGAATTTGGCCCAGAATTTTATCTCCAAATTGGGCCGCCTTAATAACCACCATGGAGGCCGAATTAGCACTGGCTCATGAATAATGATTTGTTCCTATACATGTCTTATAGCATCCCACGAAATTTGGGCTTTATTGGGCCTTTATTTTGGGACCCACATTCTCATCATTGGGATGGTGTCCAATCTGACTTCTCCAGAATTGTTTGCATGAAATCCCATTTTGGTGGTCTTCCAATATGGATCTTCCAACACTCCACAAATATGAAATGTTCCCAATATAATTATAAACCTGAAAATTAAATATTAAAATAAAATCAAGATAATTGGGTACTTTAAATTATGTTCAAAAATGTACCACATAATAGTGCATTTTAAGAAGGAACTCCAATCATAATGTGAAATGATGTTCAAAGTGTAAAATGAACTAAAATGGTGTTTATGAATAATAAATAACATGAATATTATATAAATTAACAATGAATATTAGCCTCATTTAGTGTCTAATCACACCCCCAACTTGAGTTTTTCTATTCCCGATCAAAATATATCTCAACAATATGAAATTCGAATTCACTTTTCCAAAAACATTTTAATACAAAATGATCACCAAAAACCCTTATACCAAAAAATCATGAAACCCATAAAAATATTTTAATACATGATATTTTTATAAGAATATCCCAATCCCAATCCCATTACTTTGTTCAAATTCATCGCAATATTTCATTCAATATCAATTAAGAGTGATGATGTGTTGTGCATCGCATTAGACATGGGGGTTCATCTTTATTTAAGAGGGAAATGATGGAAGTGCTAGGTGGAATCACATTTACATATTAATATGAGTATTCAAAAAAAATTATTATTGTATTTTTTTTTGTGTTTTTTTTTCAATTTTTCTATGGTAATTGAAATTTCACTCAAAAGAGTCAACCCCTGTAGCGAGACTTTGCTGATAACTCTCAGGCTCAAAGACCTTAGGGAACCAAGTGAAGCTCACATACTCGGGCATCATCTCGAGTTAACTCAGTAAAAACAAATTCAAATTACCAAAAATAGAGATAAAATTACTAACTCTAGGACAGACAACTATGGAGTCACGATCCCCAAGTGTTGAAATCCACGCATTAGGTCATTTCATTTCTCTATGCGCAAATTTATTGTTTTTTTTAATTTTTTTATTGAATACTCATATTAAAACTAAAATGATCACCAAACCTATGCTATTTATTTGGGGTACCCCATGAACTCAACTAATACCCCACTATCCAAAGGACGTGCATTGTGATCTTTTTTTTTGGATGAAAATATAAACGATGAAATATCACATTGGACAACCACACTTCCCAAAATCTATGCTCATGAAATTATACAAGGATTAAAATCAGAATCAGAGCATGCTAAATTATTTGATATTTAGTTTCAAAGTGTGCAATGTGTATTACCATGTTCAAGGTTAAAGAAATTTTTCCTTCCATTAAGGCACACTTTTTTTCAAATCATTCATTTTTTTTGACAATAAAGCATTTTTTACTTTATCTCCCCCCCCCCAACTTAAAATAACATTGTCACCAGTGTTTAAATAAAAAAAAAATTAGAAGGGTGTAGAGTTAGAGAATGGGAGTTCAAAAAAGAAATTGAAAATGAGGATCATGGAATGAAGTCACCTGGTGGTTGAAGTTGAAATTCTTGTTTCTCCCTTTTAATCCCTTGATCTTGATGTCACTCTGAGAATTCCCTAGTGGAGAAAAAAAGAAAAGAAAAAGAAATAAAAAAACTATATATATATATATATAATAAAGAAAGTAAAATATAAGTATATATAATAAAATTATAGAATAAAGAATCACAAAAAGTCGTAGGTCAGTGGTAAGCGCGCGCCCCTGTCTCCCTTCAGTCCCGGGTTCGAGTCCCCTCTAGGTAAGGTATTACTCAAGGATCACACCACATAACACGGATGAATATGGTGCTCCCCTTTCGTACCCATCCATACTCATAATAGAATAACAGGTCAACGATCTATTTTTTTATTTTTAAATATCAAAATGATTCATTAATCCTATTTAAAATATAAATTTGATTAAAACAACAAAATGATTGGAAACTTAAAAACCATGGGTTGCCTCCCATACAGTGCTTTGTTTAACGTCGTTAGCTCGACTTGGACTCCTAATTGATTAATTATTTTCGTCATCTAAGGTAAGTTCACACAATTATTTATCAAATTCATGTTTTTATAATGGTTTTATGAATGGTTTGACTCTATGACCATTAACTTTAAAGGTTTGACCATTGGTGGGATCTTGAATTTCTACAGCCCCATGGGGGTACACCTTATGCACTATGTATGGACCTGACCATCTAGACCTCAACTTTCCTAGGTGTAAATGAAGTTTAGAACTATACAAAAGAATAGGTTTACCCAGTACAATGTGTTTGGTTTTATGATTTCGATATTGGTAGGCTTGTACTTTAGCTTTATTGATCCTTTAATTTTCATAAGCCTCCATCCTCAGTTCCTCAAGTTCATTGAGATCTAATTTCCTTTTTGTTTCGGCCAATGAGAGGTCATAATTCATTTTATTAATTGCCCAAAAGGCCTTATGTTCAATATCCACTGGTAAATGGCATGCTTTACCATAAACCAAACTATATGGGGAAATTCCTAAAATGGTTTTATATGCGGTTAGATAGGCCTAAAGAGCATCCAAGAGTTTCTTAGACCAATCTTTCCTATAAGGATTGACAGATTTTTCAAGAATATTCTTAATCTCCCTATTTTCTAACTCATCTTGACCATTGGTTTGAGGATGGTACGTAGTGGAAAATTTATGAGAAATATCATACTTAGACATGAGTGAAGAGAATGGACGGTTTCAAAAATGGGTTCCTCGATCACTGATTATAGCCCTAGGAATTCCAAATCGAGAAATTATGTGCTATTTCAGAAATCAGATCACAACATGATGGTCATTAGACTTGGTGGAGATGTTTTCAACCCATTTTGAGACATAATAAACATATAATGTGATGTAGAGGTATCCCCTAGAGTTTGGGAAGGGACCCATGAAATCGATTCCCCAACAGTCAAAGATTTCAATCACTAAGATGGGAGTGAGTGGAATTTGATTCCTTTTTGTGATTGACCCTACTTGTTGACACTTAGTACAACCTTGAAAAAATGTGTAGGAGTCCCTTGAGAGGGTGGTACAAAATATACCACACTGAAGAATCTTATAAGTTGTTTTCTTAGAGGAAAAGTGACCTCTACATGCCTCACTATGACAAAATTTAAGGATGGACTCTTGTTCAGATTCTGGGACACACCTCCTAATGACTTGGTCAGGGAAGAACTTATAGAGGTATGGATAATCAAACACATAGTGTCTAACATTATAAAGGAATTTCCTTCTAGCTTGAGTCCCTAAGAATTTTGGAATGACTCCTGTAACTAAGAAATTGGTTATGTCGCCATACCAAGGGCAGTCACTCACAGAGTATAGGTGTTCATCAGGAAATGACTCAAACACAAAAAGGTGATTTGAGTTTTCTGTGAATTCCATCCTAGATAGGTGATTATCTAAAACATTTTCAATGCCCTTTTTATCCTTGATTTTGAGGTCAAATTCTTGTAAGAGAAGGACCCACCTAATCAGTCTAGCCTTAGCATCTTGTTTTTGGAAGAGGTATTTTAGTGCATAATGGTCAGTGAACACAGTGATGGGGGATCCTAAGAGGTAGGACCTAAAATTCTCTAAGGAAAAAACAATAGCAAGTAACTCCTTTTCAGTAGTGGTGTAGTTGATTTGGGCATCATTTAAGGATTTGATTGCATAAGCAATGACATAAGGAGTTTTATCACAATGTTTTCCTAACACAGCTCCTACATAAAAGTCACTGGAATCACACATAAGTTCAAAAGAAAGGTTCAAATTTGGATATTTCATAATGGGAGGAGAGGTGAGAGAGGATTTTAGGGTTGAGAATGAACCCTCATAGCTTTCTGTTCAAACAAATGGAGCATCCTTTACTAGGAGAGCACAAAGGGGGCGAGAGATTGAACTAAAGTCCTTGATGAATCTTTTATAGAAACTATAATGTCCTAAGAAAGACCTCACTTCCTTTATAGTTTTGGGTGATGGAAGGTGACGAATGATTTCAACCTTGGATTTATCCACTTCAATCCCCCTACCTGAGACTAGATGGCCTAGAACTAGTCCCTCTTTAACCATGAAATGGAATTTTTCCCAGTTTAGGACTAGATTATTTTCTTAAAATATTGACAAGACTCTCTCTACATTCCTCATACATCCCTTAAATGTATCCCCAAACACAGATAAGTCATCCATGAAGACCTCAAGAAAATCCCCTACCATGTTTGAGAATATTCCCATCATGCACCGTTGGAAGGTTCTAGGGGCATTTCATAACCCGAAGGGCATGTGTTTGAAATCAAAGGTGTCGAATGGACATGTAAATGTAGTCTTCCCTTGATCCTCTAGGTAGACCTCAATTTGATTATACCCCGAGTACCCATTTAAGAAACAGTAGAAGGCATGAACTACCACTCTCTCAAGGACTTGGTCAATGAATGGTAAGGGGAAATGATCCTTCTTGGTGAATGATTTTAGCTTCCTATAGTCAATACAGACCCTCCATCCACTACTCACCCTAGTTGGAAGAATCTCTACATCCTTATTGGTTATCACTATGATTCCTGCCTTCTTGGGAACCACTTGGATTGGGTTGACCCACTCACTCTCAGCTATGGGATATATGATACCATCTTTTAACAATTTCAGAAGTTCTTTTCTCACTAATTCCATGAGATTAGGATTGATTCGCTGTTGAGGTTGACGACATGGCTTTTAATCAGATTCCAAAACAATCCTATGAGTCCTGATAAGTGGGATAATCCCAAGAATATCAGATAGGGTCCAACCAATGGCTTTCTTATGTTTCCTAAGGACATCTAGAATCATCTTCTCATGATTGGCTTCAAGAGAAGAAGAAATGGCAATAGGATGTGTTTGATTTTCCCCTAGGAAGGCATAATTGAGTGTAGTGGGAATTTCATTCAATTCAATATCAGGTTGGTTCAAAATTTCAATAGAGGATTGAGACATTGGATCAAGATCAATTTTATTTCCTATATTTTTAGATAGGATTGATTCCCCACATGTAGAAGTTTTAGCTACTATATTAGCTTGATCATATTTAGGGAAGGAAGTTGGAGTGGTCTCCATGAAAGTAGTTTCCTGAAAGGTTTCACTGATTGTTGGACCTAAGACTTCATCATAATATCAATTTGAAAATGATTCAAGCCAAGGAGATAAACTTCTTTCATGTGAATAAAGGAAATCAATCTCATCCTAACTTAAACATCCATCAAATATTCCTTGATGTTCTATGGATTCATTATCAATGCTTCATATCATGTTTACTTCATGAATTTCCTCGTCATCCCCTATTTATGAGCTTTCATTATAGATGTTCAAGTCTAGACTCGTGTTCCCAAAGGTGATGGTCATGTTCCCATTTCAGACTCGGATAACAGAGTTGATTGTTTCAAGTAAGGGACGACCAAGGATAATTGGGGTTTGTTCCTTATTTCCTAAGTTTGGATGGTTGTCAAGGACAATGAAGTCAGCAGGGTAGATGAAGTTTTCAACCTTTACCAGAACGTCCTTTAAAATTCCCTTTGGAACCCTAATGTTACAATTAGCAAGTTGAAGTGTGACAGATGTGGGTTAGAGCTCTTCTAGGCCTAACTGGTAGTACACAACATAGGGGATGAGATTGACACTAGCACATAGGTCACACAAGGCCTTGAAAAAATTGCTCTCTCCTAGTTCAACATTGATGTAAGGGCAACCCAGGTCTTTCAACTTAGGAGGAATGGTCCCTTGAATGGTGGTACTCACATTAGAAGCCAAAAGGACTTGTTTTTTATGTGAAAATTTTCTTTTAAAAGTGCACAAGTCCTTAAGGTACTTTGAGTAGGCAGGTATGGTTTGTATTGCATCGAGAAGGGGAATGTTCAACTTGACTTGTGAGAATATTTCCCTCAATTTTTCACTCAATTCAGGCTTGGTTTCCCCCCTCATGCGTTGAGTAAATGGTGCAGGTTGTGGGGTTGTTTGTTGAAGAGTTTTTTTTCACATTGTCATCAGTTTCCTCAGTTTGATCTTGTGCTTCATTTGAATTTTCATTAGAGTTTGAAGATTCAAATAGTTTTTGAATTATTTGTTTAGGTTTCTCAATTGATTTCCAACTTCTTAAAACAGTCACAGACTTTAGTTGTTCATGAGTTGTTTGAGTACAACTTGACTCTCCCCTTGAAGTTGAGGATGGTACCGCCTGAGTAGGCATGGGTGCCTTTCCAGTTTTGATGGTTTGAAGTTCTTGTTTAAGGGAAGAGACTTCCGAGTTCATCCTTTCCATTTGTTTGCACAGTTGTTCTAGTAGGCTTTGTGGAACAGTTTGGGTTAGTGCTTGAGAAGATTGGTTTATCCCAGGGGGATATTTTGGAGGTGGGATGGTTTGTTGAAAATGGAATGGTGGATGTTGGTATTGGATAGGTTGGGTTTGGAACTGTTTATGGGTTTGTTAGTTATGATGGGGGTAAGGACTTTGTCCCTGTGGTTGGCTTGGTTGTTGGTTATATTTCCAGCGGAAGCCTGGGTAGTCATTATACCTTGGGTTGAAGTTTTTTTGGTATTGAGGTTTTTGAAAGTTCAAATCATTTATTTCCGCTGGGGTTCCTCCTAAAAGAACATCCTTGATAGATGGAATGGTTGGGCATCTGTCTGTCTTATGGTCATGTTTGTCACAAATTGTGCAAACAGGGTCAACAGTTTGGATTTCATGGACTTTCCTAAGGTTTATATCTTCAACCTTCCTAGAGAGTGCTGTGAGTTTAGACCTAAGGCTTTCCTCTTCTCTAAGTGTATGAATTCCATTAGTTCTTTGTGGCTTTTTAGAATAAGGTGAAGTTCCCCATGTTTTGTTTTTTTCATCAAGGCTTTCCAGATACTCATAAGCATCATTTGGGGCTTTGTTTTTAAAGGTTCCATTACACATCGTGTCAATGAATTGTTTGTTCCCCGGACCCAACCCTTCATAGAAAATTCTCACTTGTTCAGGAATATAAAAACCATGGTGTGGAACCATGTTTAGGGTGTCTTTGAACCTATCCCATGTTTCATATAATGACTCTCCCTTTTTTTCAAAAAAGTTTTGGATGCTCTTTTTAAGTGTAATTGTTTTGTGGTAGGGAAAGTATTTTTTGTATAATTCTCTTTATAGTTGGTCCCAAGAGTTGATGGATGATGGTCTCAAATTGTTTAGACAATTTTTAGCTCGATCCTTTAATGAAAAAGTAAATAGCCTCATCTTAGCAGATTCTAGTTGATGTGGGGGACACATGGTTTCTACAATGTCATTGAATTCCTTAACGTGAAGGTAGGGCATCTCAGACTCTACTCCATGGAATGTGGGAAGGTGGTTTAGGACATGGGGTTTAAAGATGTAGTTGGTATCTCCTGGGGAATTTTGTCTAATGCATGAGGGTGAATTGGTCTAGGAAGTTGTGAGATAGTCATTCATGGTTTGATCAACTGCATTCCCCAAGTTTGGGGCTGCCTCATTTGGGTTTCCATTTTGGTTCCCACCCGGGTTTATGAGTTGGTTTATTTAAAGACCTTCCATTGAAATAGGATCATTTTTTTACTATGGAGTATTAGGAAGATTAGGATCTAATGTAAAGAGTTTCCTTGGTGTACTTAACTCCCCAACCCCAGGACTATCCACCCTAACTAGACGGTTTGATTGATCGCGGGTGTAGACGGACATGCGCCAAAAGAAAAAAAACAAGAAAGGGACAAGATAAGAGAATTTGGATGAGAAAAGAAGAAGTGGGGGATAATAGAATGGGTGTTTAGATGACTTACTTGGGTCCCCAGCAGCGGCTCCAAAATTTGATTCATGCTCAAATTTACCCAAAAGAAGAAGGTAGGACTGTCCTTGTAGTCTAGCTTAGGTTGTCGAATCCTCATAAACCTAAGAAGTACCTACAGACACGTATATTCTATGGATTGTTTTTGGCTATGAAGTGGCCAACTTGGGTTTATTTAAGATGGTTTTAAAGGATCACTAACAGATTTAAGTTAATTCAAATTAAGTTAATGAGTTGATCCTAGGTTATCGCTCTAGGTGGATAGGATGAATTCCTTTTTTAATGATTTCAATTTCTTATATTTGAGATGAGTTCATTTAAGAAGATCAAAAAAAATAATCACTTACTGGTTTAATGCCTACACATCCTAATACTAATCACCTATACACTTTAAGTATCAAAGTTTTGAGCACTCCAAGGTAAAGGTTCGTATTAGCACTTGAAATGTGTGACCTTAAATTCAATAAGGATGAAGAGGTTTTAAAATCATCAAATAAAAATATCATTTAAAAGAAGTGATTATCTATTAATGGAGTGAGAAATAACATCCAATACATCCCCTTTCTACTCCCTTGGATCAACCCATAAAAGAGTTAGCCCTCCATTGATTACATGTCTTCAACGGAAGCGGGAAGTAGACTTACGAAGGTGGAATTGAAGAAGTAAAAACAACAAAAAAAATCAATCACTCCACCGTTGTGTGATAAATATCAAAAAGTATGGTATGAATAAATTCACACCTTGAACCAAAGTTATCAACATGATATGTAGAAGAATATAATAAGAGTAAAGGAAGATATTTTATTAAGAAACTAAGGTGAATTAAACAACTTACATGAGAAAGAAATGTGATTACAAACACAAAGCGGCAGCATAACACTACAATGAAACCAAGCACCAAAGATGAAAAAATCCTCCATATCCACTACCTTAAATAGAAATTTTTGGAGCCTTGGGTAGATACTAAAATAGTAAAAGTATCCCACTTTATTATGGTAGGCCTGGGGTGGTGGAAAGCTTGTGGAACTTGGACTTTTCCACTCTTGACCTGAGGTGGCAGCCAGCTTGCAACCACCAAACAGACGTGATTGTAAGACCTTCTAGATGGCCGAATTAGAGTGGTCCATATAAGAATAAAATGGATCCCCGGATTCCTCCTAACCTCCTGTAAAATTTTGTCCCATTTTGAGTTGTGGATTTCGAGATATGATTAGATTGGTAGGATGTTTTATGGGCCGCAGAATCTGGACCAGAATTTTATCTCCAAATTGGGTCACCTTAATAACCACCATGGAGACCGAATTAGCAATGTCTCATGAATAATGATTTGTTACTCTACATGTATTCTAGAATCCCATGAAATTTGGGCTTCATTGGGCCTTTTTATTGGGCCCCACATTCTCATCAGTGGGCTGGTGTCCAATCTGACTTCTCCAGAATTGTTTGCATGAAATCCCATTTTGGTGGTATTCCAATATGGATCTTCCAACACTCCACAAATATGAAATGTTCCCAATATAATTAGAAACCTAAAAATTAAATATTAAAATAAAATCAAGATCATTGGGTACTTTAAATTATGTTAAAAAATGTACCACATAATAGTGCATTTTAAGAAGGAACTATAATCATAATGTGAAATGATGTTCAAAGTGTAAAATGCACTAAAATGGTGTTTATGAATAATAAAGCACATGAATATTATATAAATTAACAATGAATATTAGCCTCATTTAGTGTATAATCAATGATCATGTTCTCATACCCTTATGCTCGTGATTATGTTTACATGTCTCCCTTGTTTACCCTTACTAAGTATCTAAGATCACCCTTTTTCTTATGTTTTCTTTTCCCCAGGTTATAAAGAAAGGTTTTAGTTGGGAGTAATAAAGGGGAAGGTATTTATGGGATATGTTTAAGATCTTTCACCAAATTAGTAGAATGTGTTCCAAGTTTCCAAATGCACTAAACAAATATGGTCTTTGGGCGTGTGTTTGTGTAATGTGTGAAATGTTTCAAAAAAATGATGTAATTTCAATGTATGAAAAGTGTGAGTCGCTATAGTTACTCACCACAGTGACCATCACATCCCAACTCTCATGTAGTAATTAAAACATTAGGATTGATCACACATCATTCATGAACTTAACCTTCACTGATTTGATCTTCCCTCAAATCATATTGAAATCATTCATGTGGTATTTCATTGGTCTTCCTTCTTTCAGCCTTAGGCTGACTAACCTTTACATCATGAACACTTTGTTCAAAGATTTAGGTTTCTCATACATGTCAGATGGTGCCTTCATTACTTCCACTATAGTTTTCTTTTCACTGATATTGAAGGCATCATTCTATGTTAGATACATCCTCACCAGTGATAATGTCTTTTTATCCAAGCTCTCCCACTCTTCTTTCTTCATTAGCGTCGACTTCACTCCAAATGAAGGAACTTCTAAGTCCCTTTGAATCATATGATATTCAATTTGTGTCCTTCAGAATCCAAAATTTGTTCTATCAAACCTAACAATTCTAACTTTACTATCTTCTGATGTTATTACAGCAATTTAGTAACTCTCACTGGATTCAATGATCGTTGAGCAAGAGAGAACCTAAGTTGTTTGAACCTCGTGCCCTGATACCACTTGTCGGTGATAAAAAATGATCATTTGTGCTTCCAATAAAACCACTAGAACCACCCATGTTGATCCACCAGAAGATCACACACAGAAGACTTTGTGTAGTGGAAAATCAATCTCCAGAAGTTTGCTTCCATGTGACTGAGTGTACCGAAAGTAGGTATCTTCACACCATACTCACCACAAAAAGTCCTCCACACACACCAACAAGATCACAAACATTAAAGGCATTGAAAACATAAGCACTAGAAATATATGCAACAAAAAAACATTAAGCAGAAAATGAGATAAGAGTTTAAAGTGCTTCAAATGATGTGTCCTACGTGCACAAGAGAAACACATTGTTACTTTCTTTTATTGTAATCATAAGATACAGGTGATTACAAACAAATTAAAAAAGACAAGTAATCCTCACTAACTTCACACCTTTCCAACAAAGCTCATATTGAATCACAATTTGCACTGAAGTCTCTATTAGCTTAAATACTACACTTGGTCGATCAAACCTGTTAAATCTGCTCCCCTAAAATCCAGAATCACAAAACATTACTACCTGAGCTTGATTACTAACTTGGTGAACCTTCACCCTTGTTGAACTTCTGGACATCCAACTCTTCGCCATAGAACCATCAGTAGATTTTAACTTCTGATAGTCCTGCTATCGTTGGAGAAGTCCCACTGCCATTGTCTGCACCTCACGTTCAACCTATCATTCGGTGCAAGAAATTGTAGTTAACGTAATTCTGACGAATAAACTTTTGGTGAACTGAAACAGACTTCACATCCCAACAAAGATATCTCATCAGACTCGCTTAAAATGATTCCAGAACTATAATGAATATTGATCTAGACCCGTACCATTAACACTTCTAAGTGAGAGTGTGTGTGAATGTGAGAAGGAAATAAGGTTTGTAACTTTGAACCAATGCGATTGTGTTTGTGAGTGAGAAATGTAAGAAGGAAAAACATAAGATAGGGTAAACATAGGGATGACAACAGGTTGGGTACCCCCAAAATTTGGGATACCCAAACCGTAACCCGTTTATTTTTACAAAACCTTAGACCTAACCCTAACTCGTTTATTTTTAAAATTCACCACCCTAACCCTACTATATTATATTTTTAACTATCCATTTAACTACCTCGATCCTTTTAATTACCCAATTATAAATTCAAATATTTAAATTTTACTTATAAATCTAGAATAAGCATATCCAAATTTTAAGTAAATATATTTCGTAATTTTGTTTCCATTTAAAAACATGTAGTTAATGGATTAATAATAATTAATTTAAGCGAATTCAAATTTAAAGTTTATTTAAAAATATAATATGTACCAGATTCAAAATAAATTATTAAGCTTTTTTTAATTTTAATGTCATTTAAAATGTATTATGGATTAATTAAAAATAATTTGCATAATCGGGTTCGAGTTTATGGTTCCCTAAGTGTATTACCTAATTCTACTTGTTTATTAATCAGGTTCTCAATCTCCTACCCTAACACTATAAATACATGTTTAAGCACTACCCTGACCCTATATAATCGAGTTGGGTAGTGTTGGGTACTCGGTTAACGGGCACCCATTGGGCGCTCAAGGGAGCTCTTCGCTCTCGGGAGAGCCCCAACTTGGGTTTCATGATGAGCTGTTGCGACGTCAGTCTCTCTACGAAGACATTGGGCTTCAGTTTGGGATATTGTTGTTCGTGGCGATGTTGTTTGTTTTGCGGGTGGTTCTTGTCTGGTGTCGCTGGTGGCAGTGGCTGGCTTTAGCAGATTGATGATAGGGATCGTGGCGACGATGTCAGTTTCCATCGTCGCTCCTCACGACACCCCCTGCCCATTTGGCTATCTTTCCCACTAGATTTGCTTGCTCATCGTCTTCCCTCCTCGGCTTTTGGCATATCACATTCAGATAAGTGTCCAGATCTGATGTTGGTATCATCGTCGTCGTTTCTTCGGCGCAAAAGGGGGACGATGACGTTCTTTTTTCTTGCGGCGTCGACGGCGTGGCTTCGACACTTGAGGATGGTGGTGGCGTCCTCAACATCGGGCGGTGTCGACAACGTATTCGAGCGATATCAACGGTGTGACTTCAAGGTGGACATACATCTAGGTGATCGACGACGGCGTCTATGGCCTCTATGGACTTGGTCCGTGACAATTGTGGACTTGGCGCCGAATGACTTCATGGATGGTTGCGTTTTTCATTGCGTGTGCAATATCGGTGGTGGATTAGGACGGTGATGACAACTTTGCTTGGACGCTGACGGTTTGAGAGTGCGACAATGGCTTGGGTGGCGGTGGCGCCGATTGTGGCATAGATTTTGGCATCTAGGTCACTGGGCTTTATGGCCACCATTGGCCCTTGGGTCATAGGGCCTACAGGCCGTCTCAAAGCAACAGATGATGCAGAGAGACCAGTCGATCAACACAACGCATCTGGTTGGCAGTGCGACTTGACGCAACATTGCCGAGTGGGCAGCTCGAAAGAGCAATAGGTGCGCTAACACCTATCATTTGACCCTCTCACCACTTGGGACAGAGGGGTGTTCTCCCACACGTTGCAATGTGCACCAAAATGCGATGGTCTTTAACAGAGGGGGCAACACATCGTTTGAATGACAACTACTTGATAGGCAATATGACACATCTTGGAGGCAGTGTGACATAGAAACATGCAATCATTGTTGGGTAGACAACTCGAAAAGCGATGAGTGTCATGACACCTATCATCTGGTCCTCTTCCCATACGTGGGGTAAAAGGTGCTATGTCATGTCTCCATGTTGTTGGGGTGCAATGCAACGGTTGCTGGTAAGGGGGAGCGTCGCACCGAGCAGATTGAAATCTTGATGCGATGTTTGGCGGCTCGATTTGGATCTTCGAATCATCTTTTTCGGCTTTCATGCCACAGGTATGCAGGCCATCAAAATGTCATGAGTCTTCGTGACACTGGGTATTTGAGACGTGTTTAGAGTTACCTCTCACCACTGGTTAAAAAAAAGTTTTTTTTAATAAAAAAAGGGCATTCCTTCCTACTTGTTAAAAAAAACAATATATAAAACAATAATAAATATATAAATTTATATAATATTAATAATTATGAATAATTTAAATGATTCAGAATCTAACAGTGCGGGACAATCAATTCCAGATCCATACTCAATTAGAAGTGTCTAAAATCTGGTTTGAAACGAGTAAAGATACAGAGCTCCATTAGATCTCTGTGGGTAAACCAAGTGAGAAGATGGCTGAATGGGAGAGCAGACGGGAGCACAGGGAAGAAGAAGCGGTGATGATGTGGACGACCCACCGCCCTCTTCCTTTAATCCTACCTCACTCAACCTTCAATCCCCATATTCTTTGGTCGATCGCTTTCATAAGAATGGTTCCACTTTTTATCCCACAAAAAGCGAGAACGCAATTTTTACGAAAATGATTGACATACTTTGATCCCCATTTTACTTCTCTTCATCTTCAAGTTGTTCTTCATGCCTACATACCCTTCCTAACAGTCACATTTCCTCTTCCCCATAAGAAGGCAAGCGGTAGCCTGCTAAGATGATGGCGAGTGGGGAAAAGAGTGGTGGGGTGGGAGATCGGTCAATGTCAGCATTGTTGGCGTCTGTGAGCCCTTGAGAAATCTTGGGCTGCATTTTTCTTCTAATAATAACTGGGATTGAGCAAAGCTCCTCAGGATGGAGATCGGGCTGCCCACAAATGTAATGCACGTTGCCCATGTCACCTTTGATCGATTCAATGGATTTCTTGGCCTCCCTGCTGAGTTTGAGCCTGAAATTCCCAGGAAGCCTCCTAGCGCCAGGTTTGTTTGTTTTCTTTCTGAATGTTCTTTAAGATTCATCACACTCAGGACCCCTTTAGCAATGTTTTTTTAGGGCAGATCATGGATTGAAATAATTGATTCCATTGCCATGCTCATTTCATTTCATTGAACCAAACGTGTCCTTATGTTATATGAGGTACTCAAATTTAATGGAATTCAATGAACTAAACTGGAAAAATCACACTGAAGTTGATAGTTCATTTTATGGCCATTTAAGCCAAAAATGTTCCAGGGCATGTAATTCCGCTTTTCTTTATGTTTGATCAAGGATGTTTGTTTTTTTCGTTTCTAAAATATTTCAATTGTAAAAATTATTATCTCATTATGAGCTCTGTTTCATGACTCAATTCAATCTCATCCTGTTTCTTGCAGTTCTACCTAATAAGCCCTTAATTTTTTATGTTTGCAGGATTCATATTTTGCCTGTTTTTTATTTTATTTTATGAAGTTGAATTTTTGCTCCACTGGGAAATTTTGTTTGGAGTTTGTGGAAGCTTGTTCACGGGGTGTTGATTTTTTACCGGGAAGGGAATGCAAAATTGGTGATTTAATTAATTGTTTAAGGCTCCGTTTGACAGCACATATTGAAAACTGTTTAGGCTTTGTTCGACACCACTTTTTGAGAACTGCTTATAACTCTTATCACTTATTATAGGTGCTTTTGTTCAAGTGTTTTCATATTGGTTATTGAAAAATTGTGGGTCCATTTGGCAACACTTATTGAAAACTGATGACGGCACTTATCATATGTGATATGCAGTTTGAAAAAATAAGCGGTGTTTGTTCTATTTCTAAAAAGAACCCAAGCTTAAATCTCAGAAGAAAACCACTTAAAAAGAGGAATAAAGCACATTTTCAATTAGCAATCTAGAAAAACACCTGCACAAAAGCATCTATTGTAAGTGCTATAAACAATTTTCAATAACTGTTATCAAACACACCCTAACTAATTTTGTTGTTTATTGTGTACATTGACTAAAGTTGGGCATATGCAATATAAGCCTTGATGAGTACTGACTGTGAACTTTATTGAAAACATAGATTTTGATATCATTGTCTGTTTCCAAAACTTGTTTCATAGAATTGTAGTTCATCAACAATTTGGATGAATATGATCAATGACACTTTCAAGGCTACCCCATGGCTAGTGAATTAATATTAACCAAAAATTTCTATTTGGGCCTTTTGCCTCACCAAACACAGATGACACTTATGCTTGTTGCCACTTAGACCCGCACACAAGGAAGAAAAAGTAAAAGAGTGGATATCTTCAGTAGCGGTGTTTATTAATAATGATAGACTCCCACCATCCAAACCAATCAAAGAACAACAGTAAAGTTTGTATAGGAGTAAGGTAGAATCAGAATTACAGTGAACCAGAATTTACAGAGGAGGGAGAAAAAGTATAGAAGTATAGAAGTATAAACATATACTCGAGAGTCCCCCCAGGAAACTCCCGCCCAAGTCACCTGGCCGAATCCAAGATTGAATAATATTATCTCCGCCTCCCTCCAGAAATACCCCAGCCCCTTATAACCACTTCCCTAGGTCCCCACGTGAACATTTAATCCCCTTACAGCTGCAGCCAACTGTATTTCCCCTAAAAAGACCCCTATACGCCTTTCTAGAACCTGCTTCTCTGGCTATCCAACTATGCCCAAGCACGGGCTCTATCACCCCCCCTAAAATCAGTCTTGTCCTCAAGACTGAGGGAAGACAAATGATCACAGAAGATGAATGTTTCTTTGCATGCTGTTCTTTGTCCAAAACAAGATAGCACTGCTGATGTCAGTCCGTGCCGATACAATGCACTATAATGCCCCCTTTCTATATAGGCACGCCAAACAATCTCCTCCTTCCCGCTTCATGTTCCGGCTTGGGAGATATAAAATTGTGAGTTTTAACACTACCCTCCCTGCCACCTTGTTGAGGCTATAGCTGCCGCTCAAATCAAGGTTGCCATCTTGAGGGTTGCCGTTTTTGCTGCCTTGCACCTCCTCCATGCTCAGGAACGCTGTGGGGATCACCTCCATGGAGCTGGGGAGCTAATCCTCTCTCCTCCTTCACAGCATTTCTGAGCAGCTTATCTCTACAACCAATCGAGGACTGATATGACCAGTTTGACAGCAGAAATAAATTCAAAGGCGGAGTGGGCTCTTCAAAGCAGTACTGGGAAAATGGCACTCGTAAATCACTGCGAGCTCTATGAATGTTGGCAGACGTCGTTACGCAAACTACCAAATCATCAAGAACATCAGGAGCGCCTCCAACAAATACCAACTTCACAACGTGCTTCACGATTGTTCAAGGTGAGTTCCATACCCCCCTTGCCTTGCTCAATAGGAAATTCCTGATTTAAGTCTAGCCCTTCGGTTCCCTCCTTGTTCAACCTGTACCTCTGAGTGAGGAAACTGACAACACTGTTGTCTGGGTGTTCCAGTTGCCCGAGAGAAGGATGCCATAGCGAGAGCTCGACCATATCCGGTGGTTGTCCCTATTCCTTTGCGTTGGTGATTCCGGGAAGGAATGTTGTGTTTTGCAGCCGAAGCTGGTTGGTTCCGAGGCCAGTCATTTTTCTTGTTGAAAACGCGTCCCACCCCAGCGCCCTGGTTGCTGACTCTACATTTTTCATCAGCGGCCGCGCGACTAATGGCCACCCAACCTCTTGCAGTGGTTCCACACTTGGACGCCTCATGCGCAACGCTTCCCCTTCGACAACTCCATTGATAGGCGGATTAGTCATCCCTGCATACAGATTCTGGTTTGCCTGTGGCTGTTCCAGCTTCCGTTCTTTGATTCCAGAAGACTGCAGGCCGTGCTCGTTGATGGTAGTATTTGCTGCCAGAACCACATCCAGACCAGATGCGCTCGATGTCCAATGCACATGCCTCCCATGCGTTTCCTCATCACCGTCTCCTACCAAGCTCGTGTTGGTCTCCTCCGTTTCCCATGTCGGCGTGTCAGGTGTCGCCTGTAATTTTGCCGCCGTATCTGTCATCGCCGCATATGGAGTTTGAGCCTTCGAGTCGCCAAATCAGTCCATGAGTTCCTCCTTGAAGACCGGTCAAGATAAATTCATATGGAACTCCCGCATGATATTGAACCAGTGTGTCGTGACCCCCTCCGTACGCACCTGAGCGTAGGAAACCGCAGATGCCTCTGGAATCCGCTGGATTAAGAAGTACAGTTCCGCACGCATGAGCCAACCCCGTGGATCCTTCCCATCAAACACCGGTAGTTCCTCTCCGCCAGCAGATGTGACCGGATCTCGTGTAGCACTTTCTGGAATCGTTTTCCAGGCTGCCGGCTGTTCCCGCGTCTCCCAAGCGGTGTCTCCTTCGGATCGCGTGCCCAATTCGTCTGAGACGAACAACAGCCGATTGCCGTCCTGTTGCAGCTGTTCTTCCAGATGACGCATCTTACCTTCCATGAATGCTTGGACTGTAGCACAAAACTTTGCTTGTTCTTGCAGCTCGTGTGTCCCACCACTGCGGGTCGTGCGTGCGTGACGTCTGCCGCTGCCTGCGTTAGCGTTGCCATCGTCGGCATCCAGCAATGCTCCCTTCTTGAGTAATCCGGTAGCGTGTGGCCCCTCCGGATGAGACAGCAGTGCGCGGTTCCTCTGAACGTGAGTCGACAAAGGAAGAAGGCAGGTCGGACCAATTGATAGACTCCTCCCGTTTAAATCAATCAAAGAACTGCAGTACAATTTGAATAGGAGTAAGGAAGAACCAGAATTACAGCGAACCAGAATTTACAGAGGAGGGAGAAGAAGTATAGAAGTATAGAAGTTTAAGCATATACTCAAGAGTCCCCCCCAGAAACTCCCGCCCAAGCTAACTGGCTGAATCCAAGACTGAATAATATTCTCTTTGCCCCCCTCTAGAAATACACCAGCCCCTTATAACCACTTCCCCAGGTCCCCACGTGAACAACTAATCCCCTTACAGCTGCTGCCAGCTGTATTTCCCCTAAAAAGACCCCTATACCCATTTCTAGAACCCGCTTCTCCGGCTATCCATTTGTGCCCAGACATGGGCTCTATCAAATAATAACTTTGAATCGTTGATCTTTATCTTTTCTTTATTTTATTTCTCCGATCCTCAGATTGTTTGAACCGGTGTATTCTTTGAATATCTGTCTTTTGTTGTAACTAACACTAAGTTCCCCCTGCAGGCGGCTGGGGTGGAGGGGGGGTTGGGGTGTGGGGCGCCGGCCGCGTGGTCGAGTCCGCGGGCTGTTTTCTTGTAGCGTGCGTATTAATGTAACCCACCTTTTAATTAGAAATCTTTTTCGATACCTAAGCACCCATTTGGATTGCATAAATTAAACGGAGAAGTTGTATGAAACTGGTATAAAACTTTCCTTGTGGTATTATGCTGACGGTTTCCATGCAAATGATACTTCATTAACTTTAATATACTGCGTTTGCAGTACAAGTGTTTTTGGAGTTTCTACAAAGTCTATGCAGCTTTCATTCGATTCGCGAGGAAACAGTGTGCCAATAATACTTCTACTGATGCAAGATTGCTTGTATGCACAAGGTGGTCTTCAGGTATGTTTTTATATTCATTCTATTATGCATTGGATATGAAAATTTGTTCTAGAAACATAGGATCAATATCATTTGGTTGATAGGGAAGCGATACATTTGTTTTATCATATATCAAATCTCTTTTTTAATTTATTCGTTTTGTGTTCTCGAATGGAAAATTGAATCGTCAAGGCAGAGGGAATATTCAGGATTAATGCCGAGAACGGTCAAGAGGAGCTTATCCGGGGCCAATTGAACAAGGGAGTGGTGCCAGATGGTGTTGATGTTCACTGTTTGGCTGGTCTTATAAAGGTAATGTTATGTAATTTTTGTTCTTCACTGGTTGTTCCCAACTATGGTCAGTACAGTGGAACGAAATTGGAAAAAATACGGAAATTGTCTTTTTTTATGAACGTCTTCTTTTTTGAGTTGATTTCAATGCGATAAACATTTCATTGGAAATTATGTTTCTCTGTGGAATTCTTTTCCTTCCACCCTAAGTGGGCATCCATGGTTCAGTTCAAGGCTTGAGCTTCAAACCTACTGGCAGTCTGTTTCCAACCCAAAACTCATTTTATTTAAATTGGTTTTGAGGTTGATTTAGTTTTTCGTAGCCAATAAAATGTATCTTTTTACACTATTTCTCCAATCCATGCTGCCTACAACACATGCACCATGCTTCAGTTGTGAAGATGAATGATAAATACACGACATTTACATAAAAAAATGAATGGTTGTGTACTAATATTTGTATTAACATAAACAATAAATAGATATATCCTGATATCTGTATGTGGTTGTCATTAAGAAATAATCAAAACACCGTTTTTTTTTACTTTCTAGGTAAAATATACCAGGCCTAATATCTCAAATGGCAGCCCCCTTATTTATAACTGATCTTAAGACTGCATTTGGTTTATGAAAATATTTCCTGTTTTCATCTTTGAAAAGTTTTATGAAAAATGTGTTAGAAAATGTTTTGGAGAGAGGAAAATTAGAGAATATGTGAGTTTCTTCTCCAAGCATTTTCACCATTTTTTTTTTAAAATGTAATATGTTTTTTTTGTATTCCAATTTTTTTATTTTCATTTTCATTTAAAAAAATTCTTTTCCATCTACGTATCCAATATATTTTAGAAAAATGAAAAATATAAAAACTAAAAACTAAAAACTAAAAAATGTTTCCATGGAACAAAACAAAGCTTCATGTTTCATTTGGTTTTAGAAAACATTTTATGTTAATTTTTCAAAAATGTGCTAGGAATTTTTTTTGAAAATGTTTTGAAAAGTGGAAGAAACAGAGGAAAGTACAAGAGTGTACCCATGAAATTTTGGATTTTCGTAACCGAACCCATTTATTAATTATAATACTCGATCCTGTTTATAACTCATGTATTTTTAAAACACATCATCCTAATTAAATAAATATATTTTATAATTTTTATCATCATTTAAGATTATAATTTTAATGAAATAATAATGATTAGTTTAGCCAGGTTCGGAGTTCGGGTACCTTAAGAGTCTGCCAGAACCCTACTAGAATCTAAAACAAGTTTTTAGTTTACCACTCTAATCCTATTAAAACTCAATTAACCACTACTCTCAAACGGTATTTAATTCGGTGGGTAGTGTCAGATATCCGGTTAATCCGTACCCGTTGTCATTCCCACAAGAGTTACGTATCCAAGTGTTTAAATTTTTTTAAAAACATGTCAAAAAAATCCTTATCATTTTTTAAAAATTTACCATTTTCATTTTCCAAAAAACGTTTCCATTTACCCAACTCACCGCATTTTCTAATTTGTTTTTTGGAAAATAAAAACTGAAAATGTTTTCTCAAACCAAACACAACCTAATTCTTCTTGTTTTGATTCTTTGATCCTTTCCACATTCTTTAATGTTTTATGGTGTTTAAAGGCTTGGTTTAGGGAGCTGCCAAACGGTATATTGGACTCCCTCTCGTCGGAGCAGGTAATGAAATCCCATTCAGAAGAGGAATGCGGCCAGCTGGCCAGGCTTCTTCCGCCAACCGAAGCTGCCCTGCTGAATTGGGCAGTAAACCTAATGGTCGATGTTGTGCAACTTGAACACTTGAATAAGATGAATGCTCGCAATGTCGCCATGGTGTTTGCCCCGAATATGACTCGTGTAAGTGGAAGTAGCTCTTATATCTAGTTGAGGGACTTTATTGTTGCATTTGGTTTTGAAAAACTTTTTGTTTTTTCAGTTTAAAAGTGTTACAAATGTTTTGAATTGTATATTGGACTCCCTTGTTGTGCTTTCATATCATGGAAACATAAAAGCAAGTTTTTTTTTCCTTTAAAAAATCTCTCATTTCTATTTTCATTTTCTAAAAAACGTTTTCCATTTATATAATCCAATACATTCTCTAATACTTTTTTGGACAATAAAAACAAAAAATGTTTTCTAAAACCAAACACAACCTAATATAGGTGGTAACCATTCACAAAGCTGGAAAACAGGCTTCCAAGAAACTGTTTTGGCTATTGTAAGGTTTTGCAAACGCATTGGAATTTAATTATTATTTTTAAAAACATTTAGGTTTAAATTTATGAAGATCTGGTCATACAAGTAGCAGAAACACTTTGTTTAACTGCAGGAAGAGTAGACACAGAGACTGTTTCTCTTGATTAAGGACAAAATACTTTATTGATAGGGATTGTTATGTGACACATAATCCAAGATAGACAGAAAATGAAAAATTCAAACTAATGAAAAAGGGAAATGGGATAAACCTAGTCAAATCCATATCCTAAATACCTAAATACTCCCTCTCAAGCTGGAACATACTTCAGCTTGCTACACTAATTTAAAATACTGAATTGATTAAGAAACAGATATGATACATAATCCAAGATAGATCGGAAGCACAAAATTCAAACTAAAAGTAAAGGGAAATAGGATAAACCTATCTAAATACTCTAATACCAACAATCAATCTGAGAGTACTTTTTGAACAGCACTAGTAACCAGTAATAAAAACACATTTTTATAAGCTTCATCAAACACAACAGTGTGTCTGTTTGCCTTTTCATCTCTGCATCCTTCTATTTTCATTTCTTTCATGCAACTTAATTGGCACATGCTCCTTTTGTTATGAAAACATCTTCTGTTTTGATTTTCCAAAAAAGTATTAAAACACAACAAATTTTCCGTCACCAAACACACCCTAACATCTTGACACGATAATGCAGAAAGATTTATTGCAGCCACTGATGATCACCCATTAACACATTCTTGTTGTTTGTAGATGGCGGATCCCTTGACCGCCCTAATGTATGCAGTTGCAGTCATGAATTTTCTGCAGAGCCTCATTGTCAGGACGCTTAAAGAACGTACCAATGAGGCCAGCTCCGTTCTGCATGGGGAAGAACCCTCCCATGATAATGGTCAGCCATTTCTTCATGGATTTGAGGGGGGTCTAGGTAATGTGGAAGAGCAAGTGCCCACTGCCAAAGCCATCTCCACCATGGAAACTGGACCTCCCAAGGACCCAACGCCAGATATGAACTTCAGAAGGGGGCTGCAAGAAACTGCTTTGAATGTTGAGAATCAGGGAAGCTTGAAACACGTTTGGAATGCTGGGAATGGGAAAGGCAAGAAGGTGTACAAGAAGATGATGGATCAGCCTGTGGAGAATACGAAGGGCGGTAGGGCTGTGAATCATTTGAATTCTCCTAAAGCTGAGAGGTTTGGGGTCTGGCGATGAATGAAATCTAATGGAGAAGATGAAGACAGGTAGAGCTGGGAATTGTTTGAATTCTCCATAAACTGAGAGGCTCTGGGCCTGGTGATGAATGAAATTCAATGGAGCATGTCCATTTTCTTGTTTTAGGGGTTTACCCTTCCTGTTCTTGGTGATCCAAACCCAAATGTTTGTCAGTTATTGGTTTGGGTTGTTGTGATTATGTGTGTTTGAATCCTCGTTGATAGTTTCTGTTTCTATCAATGGACTCTTCTCGTTCACTATGTTTATAATAGTTGTAGCTGCATTTTTAAACACTTTCAACTATGTATCGAAATTGGGATTATTGATTTATTTTGGATTAAGAAAACCAGAGATCAACTCAATTTATATGTGAGTTATCTCATGTTTTGCATGTGAAACATTTTACTGTCTTCCTCCTTTTTCTACTCTCATTTTTGAATTTGATCGAGAACAAATCAATTTTATCTTGTCATGTAAATTAAGTTTCTACTGTGTTGTCTGAAAGAGTTGTGAATGGGGCTAATGAGGAGAGTTCTCATCCACTCTATTAATTTTTCTTCAACCTCTCAAGTTAAATTTGTCTGCCATATCTTTTGAATCCCCTCATCGAACTTTTTCTTGGATTATGTTGTATCATGTGATGAAATGGATGATTTGTTGATTCATGTGACCCTCGGTTCATTTGGGGTGAGATTGTTTGATTTGTTTTGATTGATTCTTGGATTTGGGATGTTTGAGACCCAATCTAACCCTTCTCAAGGCAATTGCCTCATCCATTGTTTTAAATGAATCAAATGATGTGTTTGAGATATTTTGACATGAATATTCTTTGAATAATTAAGACACTATTTTGATTATGTTGTGAAAATTAGTTTTCTCATTTGAGAAATTTGATTAAGCGGGATGCTACTAGAATTTGTTTACCCCAAAGGAGAACCACCTGATGCGACATGTACAAACCCATTCAACCTAGTACAATATGACCCACTCAATGGACAACACACACACCCTTCGACTTTATAAGTGGACCTATACAATAAACTTGTCTGGCTCAACCGCCCCTAGATGTCTAGGTTTTTAAATAGATCTATAGTGTAATTACAACCTTTTAGTAACCAATGAGAATCAAACCTTCGACCACCATGAGTTCACTGGAGGCTTCTTGTTGTGGGCATGACGCTACTAGAATGGTTAATGAGTCAATTGTGATGTTAAATAGATTACAACTGTTTGATATCTTGTGTAATTCACAGTGTTCTTAGAATCATATTGGAGGTTGAACAGGATAGAGGAGCGATTCAGGGTCACACCGATTGGATTGATTAAGCCAGGTAGTTCAATTGGTTTTATTATTTTATTTATTTTTAATATTATATCATTATTTAAAATATTTTTTAATTAACTACAATCTATTTTTATGATCATATAATCATTTTATTGATATTTAATTAATTTAATTTTCCTTGCAAACTTTTCAAATTTTCAAATTTTTTATATTTCTATATATATCCACAGAGGGTATTTTGTTATTGAATTCAGGATATAGACGATAATGGGTACCTAATTTTCGAATACCCGACACTACCCGACCCGAAAAAATTGGGCCAGGGCACACCCTAAACAGGTTATGGTCGGGTTTGAGTTCTAGGTAAACTAGCCGTTAATACCCAAACATGTTTTTCTATATATTTTATTTAAAATTTTTATTTAATAACTAATTTGCAACTCTGTAGCGGGGGTAGCACTGCATGGTGGCACGACAATGAGGAGGTCGACGACTCAGCGGGGGGCATCTCTAGTGGGAGCTCGTTGCAGGGGGCTTGGCACATGGGGGTCTATAACCCCCCGCGTGCCCTACATATTCCAAAGTAGTGCAATTGGACTCGCCACCCGTCGACATATCCCTTCTCGCATCGTCGTTCCCCACCTTCATTCGCAGATGAGGTGTGCAATTTTTTTTAAAACAATTTTAATTAAAATAGAAATTAAAATTTAATCAGATTAGGGGATTAACCGGCATCTGATAGTTATTTGGGTTCAGGTTAGGATAGAAAATAAATGGGGATAATCGAGTTTGGGTAAGCCTTCGGCTAAACTGGTTCAGATTTGAGTAGCCCAAAAATTGTGGGAACCCGACCTTTGTCATCCCTAATTCCAGAGAGTTCCAAGAAAAAAATTAAACAAATAACACTATTAAAGTGAGATAAGGATAGAGATGACAACGGGCTGAGTACCTGCTAATTTTGGGATATCTAAACCCAAACTCGTTTAAATAATAACCGCCCTAACCCTAATTCGAACCCTCTTAAACTTGGTTATTTATTACTCTAACCCCAATCCGATTAATGAAATAGTACCAATTTAAATACCCGAGCTCATTTATCAATTTCATTTATATATTTTTTAAATATTTGTGGGTGGACGATGATGCGTACAACGTTTAGCCGGATCAGCGGGGCGACGAGCCTCACCACGCCCCCACTTTCGCAAAGCCCCGCCCCACCCCCACTGTGGTCTGCAGTCGTGCTGCCCCATTGTTTCGGTTAATCGCCACCCTACCACTGTACGCGTGACACGCCGTTGCCCAATATTAAAAAAATATAACGATGAAATGAATAAATGGGCTTAGGTATCTTAACACCGATTCCCGAACCCTACCTGATTAATAATCGAGCAGTATTCATGGAACCTTAACCCTACCCAAACCCGATTAAAAGGTATATGAACCCTATTTAATTGGGTCGAGTAGGATCAGGTATTCGATAATCACCAATTGGGGTCACTATAAGGTGAGAGATATTTATGGATAGATAAAATCTTGACCTTGCATATTTCCTCCAGATACTATGCACACGGTTTCTTAGGCATTGAGCCATTCAATTTGTAGCTCCCTAACAAAAAAAAAAATCCCCCATTCCCCAAAAAACAATCTCCCGCTTCTGCATTCTAAAATTTTCAAAATCATTTTCATTTGGGTGGCTCGGTCGACAACAACTCGAAACCGGATGATCAATCCGTAAAAATTGATGGTTGGTGACGGTCTAAAAGAGTCCAGATTGCAAAATGGTTTAAACCCACACACCGAACTAGATAGCCCACCGGTTGATGGTCTAATCGATCAAACCATCCGATCTGATATGAGTTTAAAAACACCGGCAATTCATGTGTAAATGCCCAGTCAGAATAATTTTATCACTGAGAGGGGCGAGGGTGAATCAATGATATCTTTTTATTTTATGTTTCATAGCTTATGAAACAACATTCGCCTCTTGTTAAAGATTATCTTCCCTGCTGAAAATAATTCAACCACAAATCCATAGGAACACAAAAATTTACAAGGCTCACTATTCAATAAGAATAACTATGTTCTTGGTATGGTTTGGAAATAATCTAATGCCACACAATCCACTAGAAAACAATTCTTTTGTGTGGAATAAAACAAGTAGGATATGCCATTTCACTCGTGTAGCACTACGCAAACAGTCCAATAGTGCGCGTGCTTCTTCTAACACAAATGATGTAATACAAAGTTTTTGTAACAAAACATGTTACTGTGATTCTTTATCAACTTTCACAAATATAAACTTTCTAAACAATTCTTCACTTTCTGACCCAGAAGCTAGTAAGAACTTCCTGGATTTTGTAATAAAACTCAGTCCGGTTTTCCCAGTCCGATTGCTTAATACGGAAAAATATATCTCTGTCAGAATACGATTGAGACAATTATGAACACTTCCTTCCTTTATTCGGAAAACCCAATACGATATTCCCGTTCCAGCCCGATATGATGACCAACTAAATATGATGACAAACCGAATACGATAATTAGCTGAGTATGATGATCGGCTGAATATGTTGCAATCTTGTCTCTTATCCTTTCATTTAAGTCCGACATGACTTCTTCAAGAACACCAATCCAGAAACATCTTCGCCCTACAAATGCGATGCTTCTCCCTCTTCCTTTTGTGAATAATACATCCGTCATAAAGTAAAAAGTACTTTCTCCTTTTATACTCGCCCCAAAAAGGGTTTGTGTGGGATTCTGAAATTGTTTCCCGCTCAACCAAAGTTTCCGAATTTGATTTTTCCTTGAATTTCAGATGCATTTATAACTTTGTCAACACTTCTCAACTCTTATTGACCCCTCTCGAATCTTCTTACAACTTCAACTCTTCTCCAAACTTTCTTTACAAACATTAGCCCGATTCCGATTCTCTATTCTGATTTTCTTAGTACAATTTCTTCATTATGATGCTCCGTACCAAATGTATGTATGAATAAACAGACAACTTAAATATTCTTAGCAAACATCAGTCCGATTCCAATTATCTATTTTCATTACGATTTGCCTCATTATGATGAATAAAAATATAAAACAACAGTTTCCTCATTATGTTGCTTTGCACCAAACGAACATAATATCCTTAAAATTTCAAGCTCCCCCTTTCAACAACACATCCAAGAATCTCTAAGTGAGATTATTCTTCTTCTTTCCTCCATACCGATGACTAGTCTTGGTTTCACCTGGAGTCTTCTTCAATCCGATGGTTCTTGAACAATTTGACATGCAAAACTTCTTTTCCTCTTCATTGGTTTTAAACAATTCTATCTTTGATGAATATGACGTCATACTGAATCTGATGAACTGAATCAGTGACTTCTTTTCTTTTTGAATACGTTGAAGACTAACTTCAACAATGCTTGACTTACAATGGAAATTATTGTGACTTCCCAATCAACATATTTCTTTCCTTTCGAGTCTAAATATTATTGACATAAATACAATCAGACTGAATACAATTTCCAATACCTTTTCTCCCCCTTTCTTTCATCAATCTTGACCGACTGAAAATTAAATTTTTATTAAGATAAAGATAAACCCCCTTTTAAGGGGTAAGGGGGAACCCAAACGACATCAAAGACATAAAATACATTCAAGGCCCACAGTCCAATGTCCAAAGAAAAAAAAACAATCCAATTTAGAACCACAAAGAAGAACTCCTCCCAAGCATCAAAATAACTAAAATGAGCTTCCACCTTCACATCACTGCGCGACTAGCAGTCTCGTGCACGAATGCACAAGCACGGTACCAATGGCAGATGCCATACCCTCTCAAAAATCCAATTCCGAATAACCATGATATGTGAAAGCTCCGTGCTCTAAACCTCTTCTAGAGTCATCCCTTGAGTATAACCAGATGCAATGACCCATAGACCTCAGACCGAAGCGCCACAAAACAAACAGATCAGTAGAAAGACCATTCTGCAAATTCAAAAATCAAACAACAGAAATCCATTCCATAATTCACAAAGCCACCAAAAATGCTGAAAAACCTTTGCATCATAACCTTCACTGCATCACAAACCAACAAAACAAGAAGAACACATCCAAACCAATGCATAGATTCAACAAACATCAAGGATTGAACCCATCACTAGAAAATCGCATCCCGAGTGATGAAGGAAACCTCATTAGTAATTGAATCGAACAAAAAACCCACCATCCAATGCTGCCATCACACCTGCTCAAAGAGAACACACAATCCACCCCAAGCCCTCCCAACAGACTTCAACCGCCAGACCTTCACCGTGCTGTCAAGGTGGTCGAGCACACGAACCCTCGCTGGATCAAAACCGCATCGCTGTAGGTTGAAAAAACTTGATCCCTCCACCGCAGACCTCCCGTAAGCACCTGGACTCCACAGAGCAAGGGAAGTAGTACAACACAACCTAGGGCTGGAAGCAGCACCACCGAACTTGAGAAGACCACTGAGGATGACGCTTGAGACGATTTGGCCCGAAAGTCGCCACTACGGTCTTTCCAACAAGCCGGGAAAGAAATAGACAATCAAAGGAAGATGGTGCTTGAAAGATCAACAGGGAAGGGATGAGATTGAAACCTCAAATGAGATGTGATACTAAGAGGCAATTGAACAGATTAGAACCCTTGATATCACCACAAACCACAAGCCAAGCTCGCAGGGAAGAAGTGCAAAGATGGGGGGCCGCAGACACCCGATTTTGAGGAGAGGATGGCAGTGGCAGAATGAACCCAAGCTGAAGCCGTGCCCCTTACAAGATCATCCCACCTTTCATCAATCTTGCACCACAAGTTTTACATAATACTTATGATTTATGAGAACTCCAAGATCAACAATGAATAACTAGATTTACATTGGATCCATGATGAATCCAATTCTCCCCCTCATTACGACCAGACCTCTCATTCCAAACTTAGGGTGAGTCTAATTGATCCTTTTCTTCCAACAAGCCTCTCCTGAATACGATGGAATTTTATAAACATCATGAGTTAGATTTTCTTGAATCTGATGATCAATCCAATTTTCACCAAATAAAAAGTGAGGTGTTTTCTTTTCTTCTTAAACTTTCTTGAAAACAAAAGAAAAAACCTAAATATGATTGACATCCTTTTCAATTTGGTTCTAACATCATGATTGGTTCCATGAGGTGTGATGGATCTAGAATAAATCATGGTTTATTGTTAAATTTGAATTCATGTCACTTTAATCATAGGTTTCTTTTTGTGTGTTTGATCCATGCTTTTTAAGTGCTTGAATTAACTATATTATATTTTTTATAACTTAAATTAGGTAAAAGGGAACAACAGATCCCATAGAATTAATGAAACAAAACAATTAAACTAACGTATGGTGTTAGACAAATGGTGCTAGAAAAAAAAACAATTAAACTAAGGTGTGGTATTAAACAAATGATGTTGAGAATAACATACAAAGTATTTGGAATCAACCTAAAGTAAAATTGATTAATACAATAGAGAATTAATGTATTGAGTAATATGAGAAAGGATATTGTATAATTTAGGGTAACCACTCCCCAATATGCTTCATGTATTAATAAATATGTCATTGTTGGTGCAAGGGATGACTAGTTACCAAAGGGTAAATTTATTAGTATCGATTATAATGTGAAATTAAGATAAAAATTGATCCTTCACAAATAGAGTATCACCATGGGGTTAATTGGTAATGCTTAAGTGGGTATATAAATGTCAGGTTATAAAAGCATAAAAGTGGAAGGTTACAAGTAAATATGAAGTGGTTAATGCCTTGGTTTAGATCTTCAAAAGGGTGTTCAATAAAATTAAACATACAACAAAATAGAGTTAACAATAATTACTAGAACTTGGGAAATGATGTCCCCTTAGTGGATTTAGTCAAATGGTAAAAGTAATGAATTAATCAGAACTATAATTGCGATTTTGGCTGAAATGAAATTAACATATTAATTAACGATGAATGAATCTAATGATAAATTATTGAAATAAGATAATACTTTATTGTAATAGCTTAAACTTTTATATATGAAAATTTCATTTTTAATATATATATATATATATGTCATATTTAGATATAAGGTATAACATATAACACATGCACCGCATAAAAAAAACAAACACCACTTTATTTCATCAATTTAAAACATTATATATGAAGGATAAATACATTAAAAATTGAATATTAAAATAGGACAAAAATAAATAACATAAGTAGAATTTGAAAATCCATGGAATTGTGGTCACCTAGAAATATCACACTTGCAAACAACACTGTTAAAAGAAAACAAAACATTAGAAATATGATTAACATTATGCAAAAGTTATAGAGAACTTTTAGAGAAAACTAAGTGAATGATGAATGAAGGAAATAAATGGTATTTATAGGAATTATAAAGGCAATATGATCCTTGAAATAGTAACATGACCATTGGAATAATAACATCATAATTAGAATGATATCTTGACCATTAAAATTGTAAAATGACATGTAAATAATATTCACCATAAATAAAATAAGTAAATATAAATGTCAGAATTCCATAAAATAAATATTCAAATCAGGTAACTCAAAGAAAGTTTAAGTGCATACTTTTAATAAAGTATGTTTTAACTTATTTTGTAAAAACCTTATTTTTTTTATTTTAATAATCAAATATTAAAACTACCTAAGTTAGAAAATTATTTTTAATAAAATGAATTTCAGTTTTGGAATAAGCATGTTCGAATTATCTAAGAGTGATTTTTAGTAATTTTATGAGAAACTTGAATTTTTGGGTGAATAGTAAAAATATAGTTGTTCAAATGAAGTAAATTTTATGAAAAAATATTAATGTAATAATGACCTAATAAATTCTAAAGTATTTTTCTTGACCAAAAAATTAATTTAATAAGATAAATAATGTATTTAATAGCAATAAATTCAATTTTCAAACCTAAAAAATAATTTACAAAGTCTAAATAGATAAAATATTCCATTAAAAACTATATTTCATTTTTTCTTTATTTTTCATAGACTAAAAAATTCAATTATGAAAGGGTTTAAAAGTCATAAAAGGTTATATTTTTAACTAAATACTATTCATAGTCCCAAAGAAGACCACTATTAAAAGTTTTAGTTTTAGAATAATATTTTATTCATTATTTTAACCCAAAATACCCTCCCATTCAAGTATAAATACCCTTCTCTCCCTCATGGAAAATCAATTCACAAATTCATTATATAACAACCCATACCTTTGAAACATAGATATTACATCGAAATAGATGAATATTCATTGCATAACATTTTGATCCACACAAAAATCATATAGGTCTAGTGTATTTGGAAACTTGGATACATAAACAACTGGTTCATAAATGATCTATATCGTCTCCTACTAAGTTCTTCATAATTAGTACCCTTCTTAGACATCATTTCTAAAACATTTCTTCATAACTAGGGGAAAGGAAATATAAGAAAGGGTGATCTCAAATGCTCAGTAAGGGTAAATAAGAGAGATTTCAATGATCATATAAACATAACATAATCACAAGGGTGTGAGAACATGAGATGAACATTTGAAATCTACACCCTTCATATCGTAGATCATAATCTTGAGTCATGGAAAAAAGCTTGAAAGTTCATAATACATGAATAATAAAAGTATCGAAGAACATGAGCTATAATATCATATCATTGGAATAAGACATGGAATTATGACATACACATAAGCTTATAACTTTGTGAACATGTATAAATAGAAATAGGTTCACTCATTAAGTTAAGGACATGAAATCAGGACCTCACATAAACTTATGGACATGAAACCTGCTCTACGCATGATCTTATGGACATGAAATCCTAGTCTATTCATATTATTATGGACATGAAAGTCAGATCCACACATAAACTTATAGACATGAAAACCAGGTCCACACATAAAATTGTGAACATGAAAATCAAGTTCATGCATAACATATTCACCTCACGAGTGATCCATCTTTACCCAATTCATTGGAAGAAGACATATTTCCCACCCATCACATAATGAAAATCATACATATGTGTGTTATAAGATCATAAACCATGCCTCAAATCAGAACCCATGAAAATAAATGAGTTTCATAAATATTTTTTCATTATAAACATAAAGAATCTAGAGAAAGAATAAGGATGGTATCCATGGATCATATTCCTAGTAAATATTAAATAACATCAAATAATTTCATCTTAGATGGAAAATTATTTTGAAAGATCACTTGAAATAATTCTTGAGGAAAATAACCTTTTCATTTTGAAATCACATTTTTTTAAAAAGCTATGAAATTATAAAGGAAAAAATTTTCTTTGAAAATAACCTTGTAAACTTGTAAAGTAAGATTCAAATAAAAAATTATTCATGATAGAGGGAAAATAAATTCATGCCTAATAAGTTAAAAAACATTCCTTCCATAATTTTTTTTGGAAAAGTCACAAAGTACCTCATTTGGAAAACAAGAAAAATATTCCTTTAAAACTATTTTGTAAAAAGTAAAACATGGGTAAAAATGAATTTAAAAAATCATATAATAATATTAAAAAAGTTTGAAAACATTTTTAGAATAAAAGGACATGGAAGAAAAATATTCCCCATCAGAGAATTAAACATAAACAATCCATAATAATGATGAGATTGTGAAATAAAACCTTAATTGCTTTAGTAACATTTGAATTGTAAGAAAAATAAAAAAATAAACATATATTGATATATAAATCCCAATAAAATTAATAATATGTATGATAAAATTAATTCATGGCTATTATATAGAACACACAAAGGAAAAAAGTAGTGAATATGGCATGTGTCCCACAAAAATAAAAGTGAGATGAAAATATATTACCTCATGTTTTTCCTTTCCTAATTCACAATAAAATCTCATATATAATAAATATGGATTTATTATACATGTATTAAATAACCATATTCATATCTATTATACCATTTATGATTTATTCATGACATATTATTACCCATTTATTAGTAATTTGTTATTAAAATAACTGTTCTGGGTGATAACTGCTTTATTTCCCAAGCATGCTTCGATTCGGTAGCCCCGATCCTTATAATTTGATTATGGTTTATTAATTTAATTTTTTTTAATTATTGTATAAAAACCATACATATTACTCATATACATATTTATAGTTATACATAAATGTTATAGATATACAAATGAATCACACCGTTCATGGAGATGGTTGACCATACGTACGCATGAATATTGTTTTCATTTTCAATGGATGGAATGAAAGAAAGGTAAATGTTAATTAAACTTTAAAGGATAATTATTATATCATATATATAATATATATTCATAAAATTATTCCTAATTACCATCCACATAAAGTATAAATGAAAAAAAATCACATCGCTTCGTAGAGGTGGTAGTCCACACCTTCGCACAGACGTCATTATCATTTTTCAACGATTTGGAAGGTAACAAGGTAGATGTTATATTATAATTATAAAAGTTTAATTATGTCATAAGTACCATATATAAACATTAAACCCATCACAATACCCATCCATAAAATATAGTGATGATAAATGAATTGTATCATTATGTGGAAATGTTAAGCCATATGTACGCACAATCGATACTTTCACATCATATTTGATGAGAAAGAGGGTGTATAATAGTTTTTTATAATAATGATAAAGTTTAAGTATATTTAGGATACTAATGTTACCATTTTATAATAAATACCATATATTTAGAAGAGGTATAAGAATAAATAAGTTGAAATAGGTCGGGTAAGACGATTACCTCTTCTTCAGGAGACCTCCTTTATATCTTTCCTTAAGGAACTTAAGGTTGGTATTTTTAGGAGATAAGAAAATATAGAACTTGGATAAGGATTTTTATAATATAAATGGATAGGTATTGGTTGGGATATATGGCTCAAAGTGGTGTAAATAAGCGAGGAAGGAGGTTCCCTTTTATAATTAAGGTGAGAGACACTTTTGATATTTCTTAAAAAAATTAAAATACAATACGACTATCATAGAGATAAATGCTTCCAAATGGTCATGAATTTTAAGAAAAAGTGGTTAGGGTTTAAATAAAACCATACAATTAAATTTATACAAGTTTTGATATCATTTTAATCCTTATATTTTTGATTAACCTCTTGGTTAATTATTTTTGACCTTAACCATGATAACCACTATTTTAATCACCAAGGGATAATAATGTTACTATAAATGGATAGGTGACTAATAAATGGACCATGAATGATGTGTTAAAACATATTATATTAAAATTTTTAAATATAAGTTTTTTTTAGTAATTTTAAATAATTTAATAAAATATTATTTTGATAAAATACTATTAATGTTAATTTTGACACTACTCATTGATTTGACTTTACATAAAAAAGGAGAAATTCGAATAGAATCATATAAAATTACCTAAAATTTCATATATATATATAAAATTTGTAGTATACATTAATTATTTCAAATTATATTAGTTTTAGTATTTTTAAAATCATTTATTTTATTTTTTTGTTAATTAAAAAAATACTGTATCAACATTGCACAAGCATTTAAGGTAATTATATAATTTCTAAAAACAATATAAATAAATTTATATCATGAAGATAATTTTATTAATCTCAAAATTGATATTTAGTTTCATTCATATCTTGATTTCATCCCTATGTGGACACATAATAGATATTTAAAACTAAGAGAGTGAAATTCTTTGCTTTAAATATTATAAGGGTCATTTTTATGGAAAAGTGTATATTAAACAAGTAAATTTAGAGAATAAGGTTATTAGGTTATAATTAAATTCAACCAAAAACAATTATTATGAAAAATTATAGACTTATCACTTAGTTTTAACCTAGATTAACCCGATTTACCCTTTACCGAGGTGATAAAATTTACCACTGTTTCTATTCATAATACCTATAAATAAAAGGAACCTTTTTACCAAATAAAAACCTCATGATTCTAAATATGGAATCAATTTTATCAAATTAAATACCTCTAAGTTACTGAAATTAATTTTAAAATAAGTACACAAAACACGATGACAATCATTTTTTAGAAAAACATAGTTTTTCTTAAACATGCCTTTTTTGTATGAAAAATGTTTTTATACCAAATTCAATTATAATATTGATTCCAATGAACCTAATTGGATTAATAATAATAAAATAATAATAATTTTACTTTGAAACAATTTTAAAATAAAATTCAACTTTGCAAATGGTTGAAATAAAAATAAAATTTTCAAAAAAAAATGGTATTTTTCACTACACATTGGAAAATCAATCTTTTCGGAAAAATCCAAAAAATTAACCATAAAATAATTTTGATATAATGATTTCAAAAAATGATATTATTTTTATTAAATAAAATTTCTAAAATTTTCAGAAATTAATTATAATATTTTCTTACAAAAAGAAATAAAATATATTTTGAAGAAGACATATTTTTGAAGAATAAAATAACTTTACTAAAAATTGAGTGATTATTTACTAAAAAATGATCAATACATTTATATTGAGTATTAAATTTATATATATTTCATAAATTAGTTAATCATATTCATACCCACCAAATTAATGGCTTGGTTATAATTATCACATTAAATAATAATATTTTAATAGTGTATTGCAGTTCATTTAAACTCGGTGTTGCGTATAATGAAAGATATTGAAGAAATAAAATTATTTAAATATAAATATTTTCTATAATCTTGTGGAGTTACACATTCCATTTCCAAATATCTTCTCAATTCTCTTCTCCCAATCCTTCTTAGAGCCTTAGAGATGTTCTGGTCTCACCTCACTCCAAGCCATCAGGGTGTTACTGTTAGGTCTGAGATGGTGATCACATATGGTCTAGAGGGGGGGGGGGGGTGAATAGACCAGATTAAAATTTTAAAGAGATGGATTAATTATGAATTCTAATTAATATAATTATTTTTCTATGTAAAATAAAAGAATAAACACATGGAATTTTTATTGTAGTTCGATCTAAAGTGGACATACTATACTCTTTCACCTCTCTACTCAGTGAGAGATGAATTTTCACTTCCTGATTTTTGAGTGGAATCATAACTAGATACAACATGTACCTTTTATATTGGAGGTATAAAAAAAAGACACACTAAATTTACTATGGGGATTCACATCCCTTACCAAATTTTTAAGGAATCTCTAACTTATCCTGACTTTTAGAATATAGGAGTCAAAAATCAAAGAGAGAGGATGATTTTGTTTGAAAAAAGCATAATCCAAGATTACAAAATAGATGAGAAGATAGAAAGAATTAACACAAAAATAATTATAGACTCAAAGAACTATGAGAAAGTTGATGAATTAAGTTGATTCATAACCGAAGGTTTGTAAAATCATATTTTTTCATAAAGGTATGGATTACTTAACTTTCAATATAAATTTGTTGTTTTATCCTTGAATTATTTATTAAAGGCTTTTGTAAGGTTTTATGAGCGTCCAAGAGTTTTTCAAATCCTATAAATCCAGTTTTTATAGAAACAGATTAGGGCACACGGTTGATGCACAATTAGTGCTAACCGTGCGACTCAACTATTCAACCCAAGGAGGAGGTGCATGGTTTGTTAAACCGTGCGGAGGAGGCCTCATGACTATGAAAAATCTATAAAAAATTTCAGGTGTGTTTTGCACGGTTGGTGTATAGTTTAGATAAACCATGCTCCTATCCGTGCAAGGGGATGGAGGCCTTAGATAACAAGAATGCACGAGCTGAGCATGGTTTACAAACCATTCCCTTAGCTGTGCAATGGGGTGTCACCTTGGATAGTAGGTGGGAATGGTCAGTGCATGGGTTGGCCAACCGTGTGTCCAAACTGGAATCCTTTTTTAAAGGGATGAATTGTCCATTACCCCTCCTTCCTCTTAAATATAAAACCCTCTCCTCTTTTCTCTTTTATATAATAGTGGCCATGCATGGAGAGATCTCTCCCTCTCCCACCTAGGATTTGATCTATCTCCTTTTTTGAGCTTAAATTCAAGCATCGTTCATCCCATTAGATCACCATTGGTAAGTCTATGATTCCTCATGGTTCTTTTCTCTGTTTATACCACCTTCTAATATGTTATCTTTGAGAGATATAATATTCCCTATTTTCAGGGTATTTGTCTATTTCACTGATTTCTCCTATTTTAGCTCATATTAGAGGCCAATAACAGACGAGGATTCAAATATTGGTATAAAGTATGTGGTCTATCTATTTCTCTAAAAGTATTGATTTCTATATCATGCACCATATTTCTACAAGCCAAACTTTCCATGCGACTCCTATAAAATGTAAAATATCTTAAATTAAATATTTGTACCTTAATGATATACTTACATAGACCCATGATAATTTTCATAGGTTATACTTAGACTAGTACCCCCTTTGGGGGTGTTTCATTATATTCCATTGAAACCTTTATAAATGTTATGAAACTAAACCATTTCCTAAGTGGGTTTGGATTGTCTTCTATTTGAAATGGATAATATGAATTAAATAAAAGGTGAATGGAACAACCATGTAACCTAGTTATTGTTTAACTATGAAGTGCTATTATGGATATCTTTATAATTGAGAACACTTGATTATTTATCATATCATTCTTGATTATGGTTATGGAATTGGAATTATTAAAAGGCATGGCATGCCCTGAGTGATACTTGGATACCATCGTGGATTTCCTTAGATGGGATCATGTGATGCCAACCAATTAATTGATGTGTCTAGAAATTGAAATACCACACTTGTATTCAGTATTTATCATAGATTTTTAATTCCCTAACTTAGAACCGAGGGTTCTCTATATTTCTGTAAATTAAATTGAATGCCTTCAATGATTCTACTTAGATTTAGCTTGATGTTACAGACCGCATTGGATTATTCCTTAGACTCATTTGAAGTCTAGCACTGAGGCCACCAAGGAAATGATCCTAGGGATTGGGTAAAACTTTCACCTTAGGGAGAACCACCAAGGGTACACCCCTATAGACTTCACCCAGTTTATAAAACTTAAAATCCACGGAAATTATGAGACCTCACATGAATATCACTACTTATGGATGCCTTGGTTGTATACCTTGAGTCTCAAACTTATAAATATAAATCTAAAATGTTAAATGCTCATAGAAATTACTACTAAGGCTGAATAAGGTAGTATCAGACAGGTATCCCATGAGGAACCTAAACCAACATGTTTTGTTTATTTATTGCCTTTATTTACTATACTAGAAAACTGCTCATCTTATATTCATAGAGTGGAAACACTAAAAACCATTGGTGGTGGCATACTGAGTTTTACTCACACCCTATTCAGGCCACTAATTGGTACTCAAATATACTTAATGGATACATGTTGGGACAAGGGAGAGAGGCCTGCTATAGAGGCTTGATTTTTTATACTAGGATGGAGTACGGGAGAAGAGGACCAAGAAAGTGCTCATGATGATAGTGGAGATAAATTTTAGTATTTTTTTAACTTTTGTATAGCATGTATTTTTGTATACCTGCTTCATGTTCCTATTATTCCCCTTATTCCCCATTTTTTATAGCATCATGACATCATTATCTTGTATACAATACTTTTTATCATTGCTTATATCTATTTATTATTATCTAGATAGTCTATTTTCCATTGATTTGTTATTATTATTGATCTATTATTCTATTAAATTATATACAACTTTTCTCCACTATGATTATAAGGGTATAGTCTCCCCACCATACACCACCGTAGACCTTTACTACTAGTTAGTAGCCTCTAGCGTATGGGGAAGAACGCTTGAGGATAAGTGGCCACTAGGCCGAGTCATGTATCAATGGACCAGGATCAGGATATAACAAGTGGTATAAAAAGATTTATATACTTTGAATTACTATTTTGGGATGGTATAAAGGATATTATAATGTTTTATAATTTGGTAATGAGCTTGTGCCTGAGAGTATCTAACCCACGTACAAAGAAAAAGCTATGCTTCCTGGGACAAGAATTGTTATTTTGGATTTTACCTATTATAGTTGTATTTATTTCACCATTTGGTGACACAAATGAATTATTGTGTTATTAAAATTATGTATTCTCTTACCCTTGGCTTGGTATTAAAAGGAAGAATTGTTCATACACCATTATAGGAACTCAAGGATTATATGTATTTCATATTTCATGCCATGTTTACATTATTGCACACATTTCCTGCTACATTTTATTGGTGCCTTGACTATTATATTTGCAATTGGACTAACATTTCTTATAGGGGAATGGAAAAATAATTCATTAATTAAAGTGTCCGCATAAACCTAAATGGGGTTTTCCTGCATAACTTGATGTTGACACCTTAACTAACTAATTATGGAATGTTTGAGTCATGGAACATTGGTTGCATGAGATTAAATGTTGGTTGATTTCAATTAAATAGATGCCAATTGTAATTTATAAGGAACATGACTCTATGAATTAGGAATGGTGATCCATATAATTGAATCATTTTATATAGATTCTTACATCTTAGGACTAGATGTAACAAGTCGGGTTATAATTACATGAAGTTCCAATTATAACTTATAAAGTGTAGGAATTTATAAATTGAGAATGGTAACTCATCTCACTAGACCATGACACACACACACACACACACATGAAATTATTGATTTCTAAAAAAGTAGAATAAAATGGTTGCTGTTAAATGGGGATGACAATTTCAACTTAAAGGGTATTTTCCTCTATAACTTGCAATTGAAACTCCATATACTAGAACCTATGTTATAAGATATGAGGCCTTGAACCTTTAATGACCTTAGTAGTGAGTATTGGGAGTGTCCCCTATGTTCCTTTACAATCTTCTAAATTACATAGTCCTGGTATTAAGAGCAGACATATGGGTATTGAATCTTGTATAAGAAGGATTTGTACCTATCCTATTCTTTTATATGAGTTATTTTTTTTATTAAAACTATTTTTGAGGATTGCGTTTGGATTTTTATAAATATTCCACTATGAAGGCCTTGATTCATGCGCTAGGAAGGTGGTGATGACCAAGATCTAGAAGTGGTGGGACCAAACACACCAGAAGTGCCACCCGTGGAACCTCCCATTATTCCTAGTTTATCCATCAGCACCTAGATTTGAGAGGGTTTCTTATAGTTAGTACAGTCCACACAGGTAGCTCCATGAACTATATCTACTATGTTAGAGTTTATATGAGAGTTCCAGCAGCAACACCCTCCTACCTTTTTAGGGTAAGGTAACCCCCAGGATACCGAGTCATAACTAGAGGCCATTTTATCTATCTTTTAGAATTTGGAGATACCTACATAAATGATGATAAAGCTCACAAAATATATTATTAGGGGGTAATCCAATAGATGGTGGTATGTTTTTACCCATGCTTATCAATATCAGGTTATGATTCGGAGGGATTTCTAGACCGCCTTATATGATTTATTATTTCCTGATACATTGAGGGATAACCAAGACAAAATGTTTATGAACATAGAGTAGGAAACTTTATCTATTATCAAATACTCCACTCATTTCACAGATCTTAAGTGTTTCGTTCCTGTTCTCCTTGGTTATGAGTTTTCTAGAACTAGGAGATTTGAGGATGGTATTGTGTATTCTATCCGATCTCTGGTGAATATGTTTTGTTTTTATACTATCACTAATATAGTGAACCATTCCCCATATTAGAGTGTAACCTAAGGGAAGTTGAAGGAATGGGGCATGATGGTTCAATACCTTGGTAGGGAAGCAGTTCATTGAGTAGTTAGAAGTGTCATTTTGATCTTTCTCACAGAGGAAATAGTAGTCAGAGTGTGTGCTTGGGTAGCCATGTGATATATCACCAATGTAGTAGTCCAGGACACACAAAGATCTACTATAGTAAGGACCCAGTTGAGTGCCAGGTATATGGTAAGATAGGTAATATTGAGCAGTTTTGTAGATCCTTTCCTCCAGTGGCCAGTGAGAGGGGGTTTTCACCGAGTCTAGGTTCTCAAGCCGGATCACCAGCTCCACATCAAGTAGAGAGTTAGAGTACTACTGGCCAATCAGAATGAAGAGGTAGTCATGGTTAAGGAACCTATACACTAGTTTCACAACACCAGCAAAGTGGACCAACTCAGGGTAGTCAAGTTGTATCTCAAGGCCACAAATCAAGCCAGATATATTCAATACAACTGATAACCTAGGAGTAGAGTGCTAGTCCATCTATGGTTATAGGTAAGATCTTAGTAGCCTTGAATTTATTATTTTCTTTTTTTTGACATAGGAACTTACCACTTGTTTATATTTGTGGCTATTTTGGAATATCTTCAGACTCAAAATTTAGCATTTTTAGGATTGATGACTCTTGACACACCTTTGGGAATATTATCAGAAAGTGTATTCCAATGCAAGGAGTGACCCTCAATATTTTCAACTATAATTTCTTATAGCAACTTTACATCCTTGAGATAGAAGGATTTTATATCATTATTAGAATGGAATGATTAATACCTTATCACACTCATGTTAGTTTCTATTACTGGAGGGTTTCATTTACATCACCTAAGTGAGGAAATTATATTCAAAAAGGAGAATGGGATGTCTAGGAAAGTTGATTTAGACCTATGCATCGTGGGATGGGTGGAGTGACAACCTAGATTGATAGTCTTTTTCTGAATGATTAGGGAACATGTCAGATATATTTTCCTCCTATGGTGGATTATTTCAGGGATGTTTTCCCTAAATACTTTTATAGTTTACCTTCATATAGAGAGGTGTAGTTTACTATTAATATGGTTCTAGGATAAGTACTAGTATCCATCCCTCTTTACAGGATAGATCCCACCGAGCTTCAGAAACTCATGAGATAGTTAGAGGAACTAGAAGCTAAGGGGTTTATTTGACCTAGTACTTCACCATGGGGTTTAACCATGATTTTTACATGGAGTATAAGACCCTTTGACTATGCATGAATTACTATAAAATTTTCTATCATATGGTTAAGAACCCATACCCTTTACCTTGTATAGATGACCTCTTTGACCAGTTCTGAGGAGATAAGGTATTCTTGAATATTTATTTGAGTTTAGACTATCATTAGATATGATTAAATCCTTCAAATATACCTTTTATATCTTTTTGAATCAGATATAGCCTTTATTCATATTTGTTAATGTTGTTTGGTTCGAAGATGCACTAATAGTTTTTATGGCCCTAATGAATCAGGTTTTCCACCCTTACCTAGATTCTTTTATTATGAGTTTCATGGATTATATCTTGGCATATTATTATACTCGACATGATCATTCCAAACACCTAAACATCGCATTGAGTATAATGAGATAACATAGTGTGTCTGTTGACCTAGAGAAGGTGAGAATGATGGTTTCCTAGGAACATGCCAATAAATTATTTGACATATAGAGTTTATTAGGGATAACTGGATATTATAGGTGTTTTATCTAGGACTTATAACACCTTGAAACACCTATTATGGGATTTTAAAATAAGGGAATAAAATTTTCATAGTCTTAAGTTTTTGAGGAATCCTTTCAGGAGCTAAAAGAAAGATTGAATATAGCACCAATCCTAACCTTACATGAACCTAGAAGAGGATATATAGTTTATTGTGATGTGTTAGGTATCGATTTGGGATCTATTTTGATGAAAAGGGAAAAAGTCATAGCGTGAATGTCTCACTAGTTGAGGCCTCATGAGTTCAATTACCTAACACATGATCTTGAGCTAGATACAATTATTTATTCCTTGCATTTTTAGTGACATTATTTATTGGGAGGGCGGTTCATTGCATACAAAGACTATAAAAGCCTCACATAAATATTCATTCAACATGATTTGAACCTAATACAACAATGATGGGTTTAATACCTACATTATTTTGACTTTGAACTTGCTTATATATCGGGGAAAGGAAATGCAGTGGCCAATGATTTGAGTTAGAAGACTCATACTCAAGTGGTTTAGGAGGCTAGTAGTGAATGGAAGTTGATGAAACTCTTTTATGAGATACATCTGAAGATTCAAGAGTATCATGAGAAACCTACACTCACAGATCTATCAGTGAGTTTTTCACTTCTGGATTGAGTGAAGATGAGACAAATTTATGATCTTGAAGGCTTGGTCCTAAGGGAGATCATTTCAGGTGAGGAGCGATTTCCTACCTAGGTCATTGATGGGAATGAAATCTTGCACATTTACAAATGTGTATGGGTTCCTACAGATGTTTGAGAGGAGTTGATGTGGGAATCACATGCCTCTAAATGGGAAATACACCATGCAATTACCAAGATGTATCATGACTTACACCGACAGTATTGGTGGTCTGGGATGAAAATACATATTTTAGGATTTGTTACTTAGTGTTCCACCTATCAGTAGGTGAAGGTAGAATACTGAAAGAATAATAGTCTTTTACATCCATTACCTATTATAGAGTGAAAATGGGATGTTGAAACTATGGATTTTTGATGGGTTTACTTAAATACCCTCATATAAGTGACCCCATATGAGTTATTATGGATAAGATAATTAAGGTCTCCCATTTATTACCTATTAGGGAGACCTTCTCAGTGGATGATCTTGGGAGGCTGTATGTATGTGATATTATATTCCTTTATGGGGTTCCCTGTACTATTCTACCTGATAGGGGAACTCATTTATGTCAAGGTTACGGTAGGGGTTGCAAAAGGCACTAGGTTCATAGATACTACTGAGTAAAACCTATCACCCACAAAATGACGTTCAGTCAGAGCATATGATATAGGTGTTAAAGGAAATGATACGAGCATACATCCTTAATTTTGGAGGTTATTGAGTGAAAAAATTACCTCTTGATGAATTTTATTATAATAATAGCTTTCATGTAACTATTCAGATGACTCCTTATGAGGCATTATACTGTAGGACATTTTGATCACCTATGTGTTGGTTAGAGGTAGGAGAGGTGGTGCTACTAGGATCTCATCTCATATAGGAGACCTGAGAGTAGGTACAACTGACTAGAAAGCATATGGATATATCCTAGTCTAGGAATAAGTCTTATGCCAATCGCCACCACTAACCTATGGAGTTTGAGGTGGGATATAGGGTATTCTTGTGTGTCTTTTCTAGATCAGTTCATCAATGAATTCATAGGTAGGGAAATTTATCGCCTAGATTCGTCAAAACTTTTGAGATTTTAGAGAGTGAAAAACCAGTGAATTATCAGATAACACTCCCTCATAGATATAGGGATATGTATGATGTTTTTCATGTTTCTTAGTTACATCATTATCATTCAGACCCATCTCATTTCCTTCATCTTGATGTGACTGAGTTGGTTGTTGATGTTTATTTTAAGGAGTATCCTATTCACATTATTGATTAGATCAGGAAGGATCTCCAAGGTAGGAAACCCCCCCTAATGTGAGTTCTATGGAAGCATGGCTGTGTACAGGATGAGACCTGAGAGATAGAGGCCGATATACTTTCTTAGTGGATGGAGTTATTCTCAATTGATGATTAACTATTCTTAGGTAAACTTAGGGAATATTTTTTTAAGAAGGGGAGGTTGTGAGTTCCTATTTTTTCATAAATGTATGGATTTATTAACTTTAAATCTAAATATATTGTTTTATCCTTTTATTAATTCAAAAAATATTAAGAAAGGTTTTAGGAGCATATGGGTATTTCTCATATCCTGGAGTTCCAATTTTTGGAGAAATAGAGTAGGAAACATGGTTGGAACACTGTTAGTGCTAACCATATGACTTAATCATGAAGATTAAGGAGGAGGTGCATGGTTTGTTAAATCGTACATAGGAGGATGCATGGCCATGAAAAAACTATAAAAAATTGTAGGTGTGTGTTGCATGGTTAGTATAAACCATGTACCTAGCTATGTGATGGGATAAAGGCCTTGTACAGTGAGAATACATGAACTATGTATGGTTTGTCAAATCATGTACCCAACCATGCGAGGGAGGTGTCACCATGGATAGTAGGTATGGACCGTTAACACATAGTTTTTACAACCATGTAGCCAAACCGCGTGATCTCTTTTAAAGGGGTGAAATACCCATTTTCTACTACTTCCTCTTAAATCTAAAACCCTCACCTATTTTCACTTTTATATAGTAGTGGCCATGCGTGGAGATATCTCTCCCTTTACCAACTAGGATTTGATATATTTCTATTTGATCTTAGATTCAAGCACCGTTTGTCCCATTGGATCACCTTGGTAAGTCTATGATTTACTCTAGGTTCTTTTCTTCATTGCTCTCACCTTCTATGATGTTATCTTCATGTGATCTAATATTACCTATTTTCAGTGTGTTTATCTATTTCTATGATTTATCTAGTTCTATCCCAGATTAGAGGCCAATACTAGATGATGATTTAACTACCAATATAAGGTAGGTGGTCTATCTATTTTCTTCATTTATCTCATATTCTATGGTGCTATCTTCATGTGATCTAATATTACCTATTTTTAGTGTGTTTATATATTTCTCTGATTTATCCAGTTCTATCCTAGATTAGAGGTCAACACTGGATGAGGAGTCAACTACTAGTATAAGGTAGGTGGTCTATATCTTTTCCCTAAAAGTATTTATGTCTATATCATGCTCTGTCATGATGCACACCACAATTTCCATGCCACACCTCTAAAATATGAAATCTCTTAAATTAAATATCTATACCTTGAAGAGATACTTTTGTAGATCCCTAATAATTATCATAGGTTTTTTACCTCAATTAGTACCACCCATTTGGGTGTGTTTAATTATAGTACCTTAACAACTTTATAAATTTTGTGAAACCAAACCACCTCCTAAGTGGGTTTGGATTGTCTTCTATTTGAAATGAATAAGAGGAATTAAATGAAAGGTAAATGATACGACCATCTAACCTAGCTATTGTTTAATTATGAAGTGCTATCATTGATATCTTTATAATTAAGGAAAATTGATTATTTATCGTATCATGATTGATTATGGCCATAGACATAAAATTATTAAAATGCGTGGAATTACCTAAGTGATAATTAAATCCCATCATGGATTTCCATGGATGGGATCATGGGATTCCAACCGATTCATTGGTGCGTCTTTCAAGTTAAAGTGTAATGACCTAGGTATTTATAGAATAATAAATTTTAATATCTATTAATATTTATGAATAAGATATTAATTTTTTGTTAAAGAGGAAACTTTGTCTAATAAGCGTACTCAACACGCAATAATGTATTTCTTTTAAATCTTATGCTGCACACAACTTTGAGTTATACCAAAAAATAATATAATAATAATATTATTTTAAATGGTAGTTAATGCCTAGCCATTGTATTAGAAGGAATGAATAGAAATAAATAAAATATGATTATACATGTTTTTTAAATGTCTTTAAATTTTTCCAATAAATTTTAGAGGCTTAAAATCATAATGAATCCGATTTTGAGCATGAAATACTCTAATATTTTTAAAAGGTCGTTTTGCCACCTTTTGATGGAGAACCCTTTTAAATATCGTTTTTGTCACTTTTATATGTTCTATTTGATAAAATAAAATTCTTCTTTAGAAGTGGGACATCAAAATTTACTTTGGATGAAATTTTGGTATTTTTTTTGATAAAGTTCATTTTTTAATGAATAGTGAAAAATACTGCATTTTAATTCAAAACTACCTTTTCATATAATTTATTTATATAGATAGATTGTAATTTTAATTGGTTTTAAAGTATAATTGGATTATATTTTTATCATTTAATACAATTACAATCATTTTAAGTAATTTCAAATTTTAATTGGACATAAACACATGTCAATCTTTTGATAGTTATTACTTCTTAAAAATCTAATTTTTGGTTTTGACAACATGAATTAATTTTAAATTAATTACTGAAACTTATGTGTTTTGAATTTGAAAAAATTAATTCCATATTTGGAATCATAAGGTTCAAATTTTTTAAATAGGTACCTTTTATTTTTGGGCATTATGAATAGTAACTTGAGTAATTATTTTATTTACCACGGTTAAAGGGTAAATCTGGTAAATAAGGGTAAAAAATAATATTATAATAATATAAAACTACCCTAAAATGTGTCCTAATTCTATTGGATGATATATTTCTGACCATGGGAATCCTTGGGTAGATTTTGGGACCCCATGGATCCACTTGGGAGTGATAATGACATGTTATATTAGTTAATTTAAAGTAAATAGAAAAATAACATAAACATGTATCTTTTACTAAAATAATTTTTATATGGTCTTATATAAGTGATATATTAGACTATAAATATTAATTATAAATATAAAAAGATTTCCTACATCATAGTATTTTATTTATAATTTTTAGACATCAAATAAATAAATTTATTTATGACACAATGATGATGTAGTGATTACCATATTAATGAATGATTTAAATAAATGTGATTATAAATTTTAAAATAAATTTATTTTGAAATTTTTTATTCCATAAAATAATTTTATGGAAGAGTATGAATTTTTATATTTGAATTAATGAATTTTTTTCTAAATAATCAATTTGTTATGGACTTTAAAAAAATTCACGATATGAATAGTATAAAAATTGATATAAATGAGTTTTTAAAACAAATACTATTTTATTAAATGATATAATAATCCTAAAAATATAAGATTACAAAAAATGACTTAGATAATGTTTAAAATTTCATTAATTAACCACTTGAGCTTCAATTGGTATTTTATTGTAACTATATTAACCATATAGTATGAATATACAAGAAGACATGGTAAAAGTTAAATTAGTTAACTAAGGGTTAAAGCTAAAAGATAAGGTTAAATTTGTGACCTAAACTTGTTTAAAACCTATTGGTTGAGATTTTTTCGACCCAAAACCATCTTATATTTGAAATAAATTACCTTGGGACCATTTGAAACCGAAAATAAATTTATAATAAAATAGTATTTCAAGATATTTCAAAAGTGCCTATCCTTCATCTTATAAAAGGGAATCACATCCACCCATTTATTCACACCTCTAAATCCCCTTGTCTTGTACAAAATTTTCTCAAATAATCTCCCAATATCAGTCTATTTCTCCTAGAAACCTTACCTTGGTCATAAGACAATTCAATAAAGCCTTTTGGCTCAAATCAAAGGGAGTTACCCGATTTAGAGGTAACGTCTTCTCTCAAGTTCTTTTCTTTTATTTTCCTTCTCCACTCCCTATTATATTTTTATTATTTTATTACATAAAAACACAAATATCCTCAATATACTAGGATTTTTTATGAGAATTATTTTAACTATAGTTACACACACCTCTATCTAATGGATACAAACATATTGTTTCTGTGTACGATGATCTACTGCCTCACGAAACGATGATTATTCAATTTCCCCCTACCAACTCTTATGGTATCCATTATGATGGCACTGTATTTATATATTATATATATTATATTTATATTATCTCTATTATTATATAATTTTTATTTACAACACACCTTTATGCTTTCTGTGATGTGTAAATACGATAATTTCATTTGAGGAAGTGTGGACTACCACCCCCTCAAAGTGATATGACTCGTTCATGCTATACATGAAATGTATAAAGGATAGTTTTATTAAAACTATGATACATACATGAAATAAATATAGTAATGTTATTATAATATACATTATATTATTTGATTATTATTTTTTTAGTATGACAAATAAATGAAAGTAGCGTTCTTGCGTACGTACGACCTACCGTCTCTATGAACGGTGCATTTCATTTCTTATCTATAAATGTTATGGACTATTATAAATACATATATACTGGATATATATGATATTTAAATCAATAATATCATTCTATATATGATTTAATTTTGACTACATGTACAATTTATATCAAAACAAGTTCATTTTCGACTCAAGTACCGAATATCGACAAAATGACCGATAATAACTTAAATAATGATGTAATTTTTATAACGTGGTAATAAGTGATATAAAAGGAATAATAAACTAGAAAAATGTTATGAATCAAGTAGAAATTAACTTAAGTTTATTATTCAGGAATAACAAGAAACATACGTGATGAGTCGGACACAAGGTAAGGGAACTTCTTAACCCAATTTCCATTCTTTGGGTTGATCTTCTACTTCTTGACTATGTCATGCTTTGATTATGTGAGAAATGAATTTTGATATATTATCTTGTATTTATACTTGAATTATGTGGATTTATAGGGAATATACATAATCAATCTATTTTATTAACAAAATGATATTTTTAAGGGAATTTCTAAACTCAATTTCCTCTCATTGGGTATTGTGCATACTTCATTAATTATATTAAGCCAAGATTATGTGTGGAATCCTTGTTTGTTTATTTATGTTGTAATTTCCACTTAAATTTGTGTATATATACTGTTGATACACATAATCACCCCATTGATAAATTCTTATTCCATTTATATGAACTTTGTATGGGAAATCTTAACTCAATTTCCATTCATTAAGTTAAATATCCATGACAATGGTTTTGTTTTCCAAAAATACGTGTGAATGACCTCTGATTGTTTTACACTAAATATCCACTTATATTGGGTGTATTTATATTTTTCACACATAATTATTTCATTTATTTATCCTTAATCTAAGGATACGGTCTTTGTAAAGGATTTTGTCTCAATTTACATTCCATTGAAACTTATTTGTTGTTATGAACCAATTCTATTTTATATGGTGTATATAATTCCCTTTGACATATTATATCATGGATCTTCTTATTCTCATGATATTATAAGTTTTGTTTAAGGTTATTCCTTAATTATTTTTATTCAATTGTTTCTCAAGTGGTATGTGACTCTTTAACTAAAATATCATTTTAAATGTTTTAAATATGTATTCATTTAAAACCTTCCATTTCATGTGCATATTTTCAAAATGGGTTTTAAGAATATATTTATATGGAAATGAATGTTTTAAAATGATAATTTATTTCAAAAGTTTTAAAGTGGTATGGGACACTTTGATTCAAAATTCTCTTTATTAAATGTTTTAAATGGTTTTGGAAATGGGTTGAATATTTATATATATTAAAATGATCTATTGTGGTTCCAATGTGGAAATTTTATTTTTCCTTTAAGATTGTTTTATGTGTTATGATTATTAAATGTTACTTGGACATTTTACGAGTGGTTATGTGATAAACCAAGATGGGTGGTTACACGATAAAACAAATGACATGTGGTTCCATGATAAACCAAGGATGGGTGGTTACGTTATAACCTCCAATGTATTGGGTATGGAAGTCAGCCGTATGGATATTCCATTTAGTTATATGTGTGGAAGTCGACTGTATGGTTATTCCATTTAAGTATGTTTATGTCCTAAGTTACTTTTATATGCTATATTTTTCATTATATGGGGTTTATGGTAATCTTTTGGTTACAAAAATGGTAAGTAATGAGCTTATATTTTCCCGAATGGCCTGAAGGCCTTCATTTTTATTGATTTTTGATAACCCCCCTTTCTAAAGGTGAAAATTATTACTTTAAAATAAAATATTCATGGTTTTCATGTTATTACAAGACTAACAGTTTTCTTTATTTATGTATCCCTTACTGAGCTTTTTATGATCATCCCAAGTTTTTAAATGTTTTTCACAGGATATAAAGAAGAATAGATTCAAGGATGGGATCAAGGGAAATTTATACTATTAAAACATGAAATGATGTCATGTTTATTTTTAAAGAGTTTTTTGTTTTATAAAAAAATATATAGTTAGTAGAAGTGTCTACTTGTAATATTCAAGTTGTTATGTATCATTTATAAACTAATTTTATAAATCTCTAAACCTGAAAAGATCCTCGATGTGAATTAAAGTCAAAATTATCGACTTAACTCAACATTAAGTAATGTTTAAGGCTGGGACCTTACAGAAAGACCACACTAGGATCCAGTCATTATCTTAGATTGTAAATTCCCTAGACTGGCATCAAGGGTTATCTATATTTTTGGAAATTAAATTGAATATCTTGGATGATTCTCCTTGGATTCAGCTTTTATATTATAGACCACTTTGAATTATTCCTTGAGATCATTTCAAGTATCACACCGAAGATACCTAGGACATTCTCCTAGGGCTTGGGTAAAACATTACCCTTCAGTTGAACTACCAAGGGTACACTCCAATGGACTTTAACTAGTTTTTATAACTTAAAATCCATGTAAATTATGAGACCTTACATAAATATCACTACTTATGGACACCTTGGTTGTATGCCTTAGGCCTTGACCTTATAAATACAAATATAAAATGTTAAATGCTTAGAGACATTCCGGCTTAGACTAAAGCAAGTAGTATTGGATGGGTATCCCATGAGGAACTCAGACCAACATGTTTTATTTATTTACCACCTTTATTTATTATACCATCACACTACTCATCTTATATTCACATACTGGATAGAGCTAGACACCATTGGTGGTGGCCTACTTAGTTTTACTCACACCCTATTTGGGATTAAAATTAGTACCCAGAAAGACTTCATGAATGTAGGTTGGAACAAGGGAAAGAGGCTAGATATGGATGATTTATTTTTTAGTACTATGATAGAGTACTAGATTAGATGATCAATATTGTTCTCACGATGCTAGTGGAGATAAATTTGGTCTTTTTTTAAATTTTTATAACATGTATTGTTGTATGCATTTTACCTGTTCCAATTATTCCCCTTATTCCCCATTTTTTTATAGAATCATAAAATAATTATCTTGTATATGATACTATTTATTATTTCTTTAGTCTATTTATTACTATTTGGATGGTCTATTTTACACTAATTTATTATTATTATTATTGATTCATTGTTATTTTTAATTATATACCAGTATGATTCAATATGATTATGAGGGTACAGTATCCCCACCATATCACTGTATACCCTCACTTATAGTCAAAAAATTCTAAAATACAGGGTGGCATGCTTAAGGAAAGGTGGCCAACAGACCTGGTCACCTATCAGTGGACCGGCCCCGAGACATCACTAGTTCTTGAACAATTATTTAGATCAACTCTTAAAGGTAGTAGTAGCAGTCTAAGAAGTTTTGGTTTAATACTTGAAAGTTTATCTAGTGGATGAAAAATTGTTCACACAAGACTTAGTTTATACAACACTTGAAAGTTCATAGTAAAAATTTTTGGTTCTCAAAATTTCCTGTTCTCATAATTGGTGTGCTTAAAATGTATCTTAAAGCCTTTAAATATGAAATGTAAAACTAACAATCTAATCTCCAACTGGGAAAAATAATTTAAATTCAAATAATACCGAATTATCAGAGAGAGAAAATTACTATTCTATAATAATCATCGACATTCAAATACTAAAGAATAATTCAAAATAATTTGAATTCATTGTTAAAAAAACCAAAATATCTCTATAAAAACAGGTTAAAGAAATTCCATAAATAATTCATAGTTTATTTTGGTAAAAATTCAAATTTCAATTTTGAAAACACTTTCTATATTTGTGCATATACGTACTTATTCAAAATTTATAAAACTTTATTAAATACTATAAAACAAGTTTTAATAAGATCTTTACTGATAATCATTAATTTTTAAAATGAATAAAACAAAGAAATCATTTAAAATAAATAAATTTGAAAAAATAACACATCATGCTATAGGTTTTTTATGAAAAATGAAGAACAAATTTACTTAAAATATATATTTGATTATAATATTCAAAAATAATTTCATATAGTTAGTAAATAATTAATTTTATTTTTTTAAACAATAAAAATAAGTAAAACATTTGAAATTAAGTTGCAGCAATTTTAAATTCCAAATAAATTAAAAAACAGAACGTATTGAAAAATTCAATATTTTTCAAAATAATTAAAGTATTGAACTATCCAGAGTATAGAGATACCATGTTTTACACAAAATATGAGTGATAATGGTAGTAGTGGGGAATCTTCATAACATATACAATCCTAAAAGAAGTTGGCGGGTGAAAAAATGAAGTAAGTAGGGCATAAAAGAAGTAAGCAACAAGGCACAAAAGAAGTGAGTAGTAGGGAATAAATGAAGTAAATAGGGAAAAAAATAATGGAAAATATGCACAAATGAATGATTCATAGAAGCATCAGGTTCACAAAAGAAGTAGGGTGATCTCATAGAAGATATAATATTCACGAAAGATGTAAAAAAATAACTTAGAAAAGATTTAGAAAATCAACTCATAAAATATGAAGGAAATTAATTCATAGAAGATGTCAAAAATTAACTCATAGAATAATGAAAAATAAATCAAAATAATAAGTATTTTATAAAGAAAAAATTTATTGTAAAATAATTTTAAAAAAACTTTTTAAAGTAACATTGTTGTGATAAATTATAATTATCCAATAAGAAATTTATGTGTAAAAATATAATTAAATTAAATCGATAATAAAATCGATAGTTTTTTGTAAAATTCAAAACATAAAATATAAAAAATATAATAAAACTCCCAAAAAACTCCCCCATTTTGAAAATTACAAAATAGAAATAATATTATATAAAATTCTACCCCCTTTTTAAATTTTTCAAAAAGAAAATATTAAAATAAATACAAGAAGAAAAAAACAATATTTAAAACACCAAAAAGCTACAACTTAATAAATATATATTAAGTCAAGGAAAAAATAAATTAAAATATGACTTTGAAACTACCTTTCTAACCTTTAAAGATTTGACTTTATTTTCTCAAACTTTAAAAAATCCAACAGTTTGGTAATGATGTCTCCAAGTTGGTTTCCATTTGAAAAAAAATAAAAATAGATCCTTTATTAGAAAATCCTCTAATAAAATGAAATCAAATTTAAATATGCTTAGTTATATAATTTTGTAAAGTATTTTTTGAAATAGAAATCGTAGAATAATTATCACAGTAAATAAGAATATTTTCAAAATTAAAACAATAAACCAAAAAAGTTTTTTTAATATATAATGAATGAGAACAATATTAAATAGGAAATATATATTCACTTTTAGAAGCAGATAAAAAAATATAATTTTGTTTTCTTGAACTAAAAAAAAACCAATATTTTACTAAGAAAATGACACATACCTAATGTACTTTTTCTATCAAGTCCGCATCCTCTGAAATTAGAATCAAAATAACTAATTAAATTAAAATAATTATATAAAATATAAAATAATCCACAATTAAATATTTATTTAACATATATAATAATTCTATTAATAGTTTTTAAGTGAGATTCCTTAGGATCAGATTGAAATATTATACATAAATAAACACTAAACTTAATATTAGGTCTAGAAGCAGAAAAATATAACAAAATTCCAATAAAGACTCTAAATTTTTTAGAATCTATAGATTGACCAGAATTATATAAATAAAATTTACTATTAGTACTCATAGGTGTTTTATAATTTTTACAATAATATAAACCAAAACACTTGACTAAATATTTAGCATATTTATATTTATTAAAAATATACTATCATTTCTATGATTAATTTGATGTCCTAAAAAGAATTTAATGTCACCCATTAAACTCATATTAAATTCACTAGCCATTAAATTAAAAAATTATTTAAAAATTTAATCACTTGAATATCCAAAAACAATATCATCAACATAAATTTGAAAAATTAAAATATTTTTTAAATGCTTTTAATAAACAAAGTAGGATCTACTTTACCATTATTAAAATCATTTTCAACAAGAAGAAAATAATTTTATCATACCAATCATGAGGTTCTTTATTAAGACCATATAAAGCATGAGATAACTTAAAAACATGATTAGGAAATTTCTCATTTTCAAAACCTATTGGACGAGAAACATAAAATTCTTTAGAAATAAAACCATTTAAAAAATTACTTTTAACATCCATTTAAAATAAATTAAAACCTTGAAAAGATTTAAAAAATAATAAAATTATAATAGATTCGATCCTAGAAATAGGTGAAAAAAAATCATCAAAATCCATAACTTCTTCTTGAAAATAACATTAAGCTATAATCCTACCTTTATTCTTAATAATTTGATCAGATTCATCCATTTTATTTCTAAAAAACCATTTAGTTATATGGAAATTCTTATATATATGGGGTTAAAATAAATTAAAAACATTATTTATAGAAAACTGATTAAGTTCATCTTATATATAAATAATATGATTAGAATCATTCAAAGCATAGAAAACATCATTAGGAATACAATCAGAAAGCAGAATTTTTATAAAAAATCAAAACCGAACTTCTAGTTTTAATTCCAAAATCAACATTACTAATGACATTATCAAGAGGGTGGTCTTTATGAATCTTCCAAGACTTAGGAACAAAATGATAATGAGTAATCTCTTCCTCAAAAGTTACATCATCTTGAGTTTTTCTTCACCAAAATTAAAATCATTAAAATTATCTTGAAAATATTCTAATATAGAATCCTTTTTCAAAACATCTTCAAAAAACTTAATATGAATAGATTATTATACAACCATATTTATTTTATTATACACTTAAAAATATTTAATTTTATTAGAATAACTAATAAAAATAACTTCATCACTTTTAGAATCAAATTTATCCAAGTTATCCATCATATTTAAAATAAAAAATTTACACGCAAAAACTTTGAAATAGACAACATTATTTTTTTTCTCTAAAAAACTCATAAGTGGTTTGATTTAAAAAAGGGTATAATTAAAAATCTATTTAAAATATAACAAGGTGTATTAATATATTCAACTTAAAAATATTTAGGTAAACTACATTTGTTTAACATAGTTATAGACATTATAATAATAGTTTTATTTTCCACTTCTACAACACCATTTTTTTGTGGTGTTCTAGGAGAATAAAAATTATAAAAAATAACCATTTTATTAACAATATTTATCAAAATTAGAAATGAAAAATTCATCTCCATTATCAATTTTAATATAAACAATTAAATATACTTTTTGATTTTGAACCAATTTAAATGAAACAGGTTGGGGTTGATCCCCCTTTTTATTAAGGAAATAGAGATCTCTTTTACAATAAGAAATAAATTTAGATAAATTTTCACTTTTATGATATATAAAATAATTCTAATTAAATCTAGTAAAATCATCAATAATCATAAAAAAATATTTCTTACCTCCTAAACTATCAACATGAATAAGAATAAATAAATATAAATAAATAAGTTCTAATGGTCTAGTAGTTATAACATTATTAATAGATCTAAAACCAATTTTATGTTTTTTACCTTTTAAACATGAATCAAAAGTAAAATTCTTACTAATATTAAAATCAGGTGTACATGTCCTTTCTTTGATAGTTTATGTAATATTCAAAAGTTCACATGTACAAGCCTCCAATTCCATTAGAGATAATATGTTTCTATAGCATTAAAACACTTGAAATTCTAGTTAGATAATTTAGAAAAATCAATAGAATCAATATTCTCTTTCCTATAGCATAAAATAAAAAAATTTCATTTTTGAAAACTAAACATTTATTATATTCAAATTTAAAAACCATTTTATCATCACATAGTTTTGAAATAATACTTAAGTTATGTTTCAAACCTTTAATGTATAACACCTTAGAAGTTAAAACAATATTATAAATACCTACTTTACCAAATCCCCTAACCTTGAATTTTGAGTTGTCACTGAATGTCGCATAGTTTCCCTAACATATATTTTAAGATAAAAACTTTGATGGATATCTAGTCACATGTATGGAGCACCCACTGTCCATGTAACATGTATCTTTGACACTCTTAAGGCATGTTTCTTGTAAATATTAATTAAGTAGAATTTTTTTGATACCTATTCTATCTTTAGTCCAATCAGGTTAGTGTAAGAATTATTTGGTAACCATAAAAATTTTAAACAAGTATTCATGGTAATCTTGAATATAAATTCTTTATAATAAAATCCTTATTATAACCAATAGATTGAGGAAACCATAACGAACACTCATTAGCATAATTCTGTTGTATAAAACATTTAAATCATATAACATTTGATATAATTCCTTTATAACTTTTAACAAATGAAGTCTTATATATCTTAGGTATTTTTTATTATATCTAAATCCACTTTTATCTTTAATTGGTTTCCTCATTGAAATCATTTTATCATACTTCTCTTTTCCTCAAACAAAAGTAGATAAATTTTATTTTGAACTAATAATTTCTTTCTTCAAATTTTAATTCTCTTTTTTATGAAAAATATAAATCACTAAAAAAATATCATTTAAATAAGAATTTGTATTTTTAAATAATTCATTTTATAGAGTTAATTTCTTATTTTTTAGGAATCTTGTTATATTATCCTTTTATTTTTTTATGCAAATAAAAAATGCCTAATTTGTTTTTGCAATTTTTATTTTTGGTTAATAAATTATTCCACATTAGGTTGTTTATATTTATAATAATAAGAAATATAATTAGAATAATTAATAACCCCATTATTACTTTGATCCATAAAGAAAAGGCTAACCATTTCTTTTTCACTTATGGTTTCATCACTTGAATCGGATTCTTCCGTATAACTCCATCCATTAGTCAATGCTCTTTTCTCCCTTTTATTATATTCATTATCTTTTATCAAATAATTTAACTTTAGAAAATTTTGATTTATGTGTTCCTTCTTTCTAAACTCATAACATGTGAGTTTGGAAACATCATTATAATTGGTTTTACCTTTCTTCTTTTGATATTCCTTGTGATTATCCTTCTTAAATCATTTCTTGAATCCTCCAGTTATTTTTATAATTTTATTAACACATTTATTTAAATTTTATATCTCTTTATTTCTTTCCTGTGATTCAAATTAGAAGGATTATTGGAAAAATTTATATTTGATTTAAATGAAACACCTTTATTCTTTAAACAATCCTATTTAGCGATGTTCTTCAACTCTATTTCGTATTGAAGTAATGAATAGATGAGTTCATCCAATGTGTATTCCTTAAAGTTTTTAATTTCATAGATTTTTAATTTCTTTACATACCATTACTTGGGTATAAATATTGGTACTCATACAACAATCATAGGGTTCTCTAAATTTTCTAAAAGGGAATTTATTCCATTCACGTTGCTCATAAATCGGTGGAACATTTGGCTGAAGCTTTCATCTTCACCCATCTTGAAGTCTTGGTACTCAGTACGAAGTATTCCAAGTTTGGTTCTAATCAGCTCATCTGAGCCAGTGTGAGTAACTTATAAAATATTCTAGATCTCATGAGTTTTATTACACATATAAAAATTACTAAACAAGATTTTATTAAAAGCACAATATAAAATATTTATTACTTCGTAATTCAAAACATATTTAGTAGCATCATTTATTGTAAGAGTATTTAGTTCATGATCTGGTAGTTTGTATGATTTTACCATGATTGACCAGTGATATATCCTTAACTAACCAAGGTATGACTCCATTCTTGATTTACAGTAACCATAATTGTTTCCATCAAAGTCACGTGTCTTCTAAGGAATCCACAAATTATTTACATTCATTCCTACCATTATAAAATTATTTTTTTGTTAGACTGTGAGGTCTAGGATAAACAAGTTAGATAATAAAATATAAACAATAAAATCTATATCCAAGAGAAATAGTTTCTCAATATTATGTGTTTATATCAGGAAAATAAAAAGTAGAGATAATATATCCTTAATAGGGTCCAACCTCTGATACTAATTGTTAGGTATAATATAGTGACGATAGATGGTAAAGAAGGGTGGTGAATAGATTATATTAACATTTTAAAGAGATAGATTAATTTTCAAAGTTAATTAATAGTGTTAATTTTTAGTGGAAAATAAAATAATTAACATAAATAATTTTTAAAGTTGCTCAGTCCAAAGTGGACTTAATTCACTCTTACACCCATCTACTTGGAAAGAGATTCATTTTTATTACTTTTTTTTTGAGGGGACCCATAACCCGATGAAATACATAATTTTTATAGTTGAGGTATAACTATAATGAAACACAATTTTTTTTATGTGGAGTCACAACCCTTATAAACATTTTGAGGAAGATCCAACCTATCTTGTTTTAGAATCTGAGAGTCACAACCCAAACAAACTAAATTTAGAATATGGGAGTCATAAATCAAAGTTATTTAATTTTTCATTGGAAAATAATAAGAAAAAGTTACAAAATAATTGAGAATATAGAAAGAATTAGCATATAAAGATTAAAGACATAAAGAATGAAGAGAAATTAGATGAATAAAGTTGATTCATAGCCTAAGGTTATTGAGTAATGATTCAGATCAACTCTTCAAGGCATAGTAGTAGTCAAATAAGTTTTGGTTTATCACTTGAAAGTATATCCACCAGATGAAAAATTGTTCTCAAAAGACTTGGTTTGTACAACACTTGAAAGTTCACAGTAAATATTTTTGGTTCTGAAAGTTCTTGATCTCATAACTGGTGTTCTTTGAATATGCCATAAAAATTTTAAACAGGATCTGAAAAACAATCCAATCTCTAACCTGGTAAAATAATTCAAATTCAAATAATATTTAATTACTAGAGTGAGTGAAAATTATCAATCCTCAATAATCATCAATATTCAAATACAAAATAATAATTCAAAAATATTCTAATTAATCATTCAAAAACCCAAAATATCTCCACAATAATATCCTGAAGAAATTTCATAAATATCACATAGTTTATTTTGGTAAAAATTCAAATTTTAATTTTGAAAAATACTATATATATTTATACAAATAAATATTTATTCAAAAAATAATAACACTACATTAAATATCATAAAGAAAGTTTGAATAATATATTTACCAATAATCATTAATTTAGAAATTAATAAAATAATTAGATCATTTTAAATAAATAAATTTTAAAAAATAACACATCATGCTGTAGGTTTTTTACAAAAAATAAAGAAAAAATTTACTTAACATTTAAATTTGTCTATAAAACTAAAAGATAAGTTTTTATAGTTAGTATATAATCAATATGTGTTTTTGAGATAATAAAAAAAATTAAAACATTTTAAATTAAGATTTAGTAATTAAACATTCTAAAAGAATAAAAAAACAGAGCATATTGAAAAATTATAGATTTTTAAAAATAATTAAAGTATTGAACTAATCAGAGTGTGGAGAGAACATGTGTTACATGAAATATGAGAGATTATAGTTGCAAAGGGGAAGCTTCATGGAAGATACAAGAATGGAAGAAGTAGGCGGGGGCATGAATGAAATTAGTAGGGTGCAGAGGTAAAAAACGAGGCACATAAGAAGTAAGAAACATGACACATATGAATTAAGTAGGGGAAAAATATGGAAAATAGTCATAAATGAATGATTCATAGAATTAATAGGTTTAAAAAATAAGTAGGTTGACCTCAAAAATGATATAATGTTCATGGAAGATATAAAAAAATAACACATGAAATATTTTGAAAATTAACTCATGAAAGTTGTATAAAATTAACTAATGGAAGATGTTGAAAAGTAACTCATGGAAGATATAGAAAATTAACTCATGAAAGAATAAAAAATATATTAAAATAATAATTATTTTATAATTATAAACAGTTTGTGATGATCTCCATGTCACTATGGAATTTATTAATTAATTAATTTAATTAATTTTAAGACATTGTGGGTTCCTAAGAGTTTTTGATCGAAATTTTAAAATCACTAAAGAATAGGTGTTTTTATCGGTTTACACACAATTGAGAGTAACTATAAACCGACTGTGCATGAGGGGATTGTACTTTAGAATGTTGTTTTACACATTTAGCTCAACTGTGCAACCTACTTAGGAGTAACCGTTTTGGAACCTTGTTCTTGTCTAGTAGGGATAGTGGTAAACCATGCATGATAAAAATTAGTATAAAATTTTTATTTTTATTATATTTTTCCATTTTTTTCTTCCCAAAAAACACCCTCAAGTGTTTTTAAGGATTTTCTCCCTCATTTTCCCCTCCCTCAGGTGAACCTATTTGGAAAAATCCCCTATGTCATGTGCCTCCTCTCTTTTAGAGATCCTCCATCATTGAAAATTTATTATAATTTCCTTAGGATTGATGTTCGATCCTTCAAGGTTATGTCTCCTCTTATATCCTCCTTATTTTAACAATTTTTCTTCTCCTCGTTGTCCCTCTTAGATTGGTCAAACCCATGGAAAATGGGGATTGACATGATTTTTGGGATTTATTCTCTATTATGGAATGTGATGGGTCTATTAGGTCTCCTCCTTTTTCATTTTAGCATCCACCACTGAAGGCGAAGCATTTCAGACTGTTTTAGCTCACTCATCATTGTTTTGATGTAGGTGTTTCTTTGTTGTCGCTTTCTATTACTTGAATTTAATTGATTGATGTTTGATAATGGTTTTACCTTTTAAATTATGTCTATATATATGATCCATGAGGGGATAGTTTGAGATAAAAGTGATTTAAATCTTTTTAATGTGGTTGGATTCCGTGCCCAGTGTTTTTGGAAATGCTCAATTTTATTTTCAAGAATGATTTTGGTTTTGAAAGTGAGGGAGAGCAAAAAATTGATGTTTTAAAAAGTGTTCTTGATTTACATTGGGTTTCATTCCAAGTGTTAGGGTCCTTTGAAAGTGTTAAAAAGGTTTGAATTGGGTTTTGTGATTTTTAAGGGGAAAGTTAACCCTTATGATCTATTTAAATTTTTTTATCACATTGATTGATTTTCATATCAAAGGTTTTTTGTGTTTAAATTTTATGAAAATTTATAAATGTGTTGGTTGATTTTAAAAGGGTGCGTTATCCCATGTAGATTGTATTTTGAAACTCATAGCGGCTTTGAGTGTTTTAAAAGAATTTTTATAGTGGTAAAATTGAGTACCCATTTGATTTTTGAGAATGATTTGATAAAAATTATTCTCAAGAGTGGATTGAGACATATTTCAAAAGTGATAAAATGTCTTGTAATTCCAAGAGTGTTTTGTTTTAAAGAAAGGACTGCTTGGAAATTTATGGGAAATGATTTTTGAAAAATGACGTGATACCCTATTGAGCCCCCTTTATGATTCTTGTGTTCCCATAGGGGATTGTGATCCCATGAGAGTATGTTTGTTTTGATGTATTATAAAAGATACTTATATTTTTTGATCTTAGATATGTTACTTGTGAGGGTGTGGTATGTGTTACATGAGTTGTTTTAAAATTTTCTATCCTTGATGTATAAAATGTTTAATTTTAAATACCTCCTTTAACCTTTCATGGTATACCTTAGGAAACGGGGTAGGTGACTGGGTGGTTAATGCCCTTTCCTAGGTTAGTGATTAGGAGTGTTGTCCTAGGCCCACACAATCCCAGATAGGGGATGCTCCCCTTGATCTGAGTGTGACTATGGGTGGTTGGGGACTAATAGATCCCTATTGGGAATTGAGATATCCCATGGAGGGCCACGCTAGCCTCTAAATTTTTGTATCTAAGTAAAGTTATATGTAAACCTAGGGTCATTATGAGTCATTCTAGTGCCTTTTAGAGACCATTAATCAGATCTATGACACTAGGATCCTTTGAATCATTTTAGGAGATTTATATTTGTTATTCGATTTCATCTCCTATCGTCATATTATTGGTTGGAACATACGTACTTTTCATTGTTTCTTTTTATTGTATGACTTGACATAGTGTTTCCTACCTGTTCACTTTATTCTTTCTTTGTATGAGTTTCTTTTCAAATGTTTTAAAAAGGGTTTTGAAAGTTTTTAAATATTTAAAAGTAAAAAAATAATTTCAAATAATTTCAAACTATTTTTAATTATGAGTTTGAAAAGTTTTCCCAAGAAAGAACATAATGAGAACAATGTTGAAGGCACCAAGTCAATTTTCTAGGTGAAGTATTTGGATTTTCAAGGCTCAATGATGTGCGGGAGATTAAAGAGGTTGAATGCTACAATGAGTACCCATCTCACATAATTAAATTACCAATGGATCTTGACTTGCATGGATGGAGAAAATGGTCCTATAATATCACTTTTTCAAGACCAAACATGATGTTTAAAGCTTGTCCCACATAGATGCAAAAATTTTGGAAGCCTTTCCCACATGAAGGATTCTAGAATGGCATATTTGGACACCAAAGTCAAATCTAGTGGGCTAGACACTCAAAGTCAAATCCGGTGGGCTATAGTTGGAAATTTGTGTGCTTCTTTTCCAAAAATTATTTCTTAGACTTTATCTTTTTGAATTTAAAAGAACAAAGTAGGTTTAGACTTTATGACTTTAGACTATTAGACCCTTGACTTTTGTATCATCCCTTGGATATAAATAGCCACCCCATGTAACTTTTATGGAATTAAATATTGATATGGAGAGCTCATGATTTGTTTATTTATGTTTTGTGATGTCACAACCCATCCCGGAGGGGCCCATTCCTTGACTACCCCAAGACCGCTTTTGATAGGCCAGGGGTTGGCGACTAGCACCGAGTAGGAATATCCCATAAATGGGAATATTTTGCTTAATTACCTGTGCACACACACACATCTCCAAGCCTGAAATTTTGAAATGTAAAAACACTAAGTAAAAAATGTATGCATACACTAAGATACCAACCAAAGAGTACAACAATAGGAAAAATGAAAAGTAAATAGGATAGAATACAAGCCCAACAAAAAAAAGAATTTGTCAAGTGAATACACAGGTTCCTAAAATTCATCCGCAAAAAACCCTACCTAAAGGGTAGGTGTAGTAAAATTGTTTGAAGTCATAGAAGTATCACACGTCTGTCTGATCAATCTAAGAACCACCTGATCTTGGTCCACCTAGGACTCTTTCAAAGCATTGATCATCTGCATAAGACACGACATGTTTAGGAAAATCCCGTGAATGGGTGAGTAAAATAATACTTAGTAGGACACCTCGAAACCACAAAGTAAATACCAATAATAAATACACAAAGTATACCACAAAGGAAACACATGAAGTACACCACAAAGGAAACACATGAAGTACACCACAAAGGAAACACACGAAGTACACCAAAAAGGAAACACACGAAGTAAAATCATAAAGAAAACACATGAAGTACAGTTATAAAGGAAACACACGAAGTATAGTCAACTCACACAAGTATAAGTATAAATCATGAAGAGAAGTATTTTTAGTTGTTGTCCACATATCTCCCAGTTTCCACGACACACGAATTTTCAATGATGCATAGAGCGTTGATGGTGCACAGAGCATCGATAGAGCATGGAGTGTTGATGGTGCACAGAGCATCGATGATGCACGAAGCATCGATGGCACACATAGTGTTGATGGTGCCCAGAGCGTTGATGGTGCCTGGAGAGTCAATGGCACATGGAGTGTTGATGGCGCACAGAGAATAGATGGCACATGGATCATTGATGGTGCATAGAGAATTGATGGAACTTAGAGCATCGATGGAACATAGAGCATCGATGGGTCATGAAACCCCCAATTTACATAGTCAGGAAGTCACATAGTCACCAAGTCACAACCAACCATAGTATTCTGCTCGTAGCATGCTTATACCGGGAGAACCTACTTCTTAAGAAAATAGGATGTATTCCAAATTTCAAAAAGACTCACTTAGAGTATCTTAAAAGGTCTATATTCTTTCAAGGGTCCAAACGCCATAAACGGTTCATCAAACAAACACACAGTTTGAAAGTTACACCTTTTTTCTAGAGAAGGTCTGACCCGGGTTTGATCCGACCTGGATCGACCGACCCAACCCAGTTCGACCCAAAATTAACCAACTCAACCCATTGGGCTCGGCCCAACCCGAACTGGTTTGGCCCACTGGGTTGCTGGGTCCAGCCCACGGGGCCGCTGGAGCAACCCGACTCATCTGGTCCGGCCCGCCGCATGCGGGCTAGTTGGTGTGCACTGGATGTGGCCCACCCTGGCTGTATCCCTCTGGTCAACACGGAGCCGTTTCACATTTCACACGGCTGGATTTCCTCCTCCTCCTGGTCCCATGACCTCACCGCCGCTGTGGGCTCCCTCTGACACGGCTCTGAGCTGCGTCCTGCTGTCGCTGCCACGACCGCCTTCCATAGGCCCCTGGTCATCGCCCACAGCCCCCGCTATCGCGGGCTCCCTCTTATGTGGTCTTATATAGACCAAATCCTACTACCGGTGGCCCATCCTACTATGCTACGCCTGGTCCGGCCCCCACCAGGCCACTGCTGCCTCTACCACTGGCCTCCCTACCAGTGACCTGTCACCACCTCATGCTCCCCCCGGACCAGCCTCGCTATCCACCCTGTCGATGGTCTGCCTTGCACTTTTGTAAGACTCTCCCTCACTGGACCCATACCATGCTTTGGTCACACCTTTGATATGCCATCATAGGTTAAAACCTTCGATCTCAGACCGTTGTGCGATGGATCAGGGGTGCAATGGTCGATCATTCTCGTAAGGGTTTCAAGGGAAAAGAATGTAGGAAGAATGCAATAGATTTAGCTGGGAGAGATAAGTCACATGAATTCCCAATTAAAGGATCTTATACTTGTTCATTTCAGCCTTGATCCGTTCATGTAAGAAGGTTTAAAAAAGAAAAAAATCGACACACAGATATAAATCCCCATTCAAAATCCCATAATTAGTTATCCATCCTGCAAGAATGGATGAACCACAGATCAACCTATTCATGGGTTGGTCCACGTTCGTTGTTTTGAATCTAAGATGGAAAGGAAATCAAAAAGAGAATCAAAATCTTACCTCATGGTTGGATCAGTCATTGATTAAGAATGGAGGTCCGTGTCATCGTCGATCCTTGATCTGCCAGTGTTTTTCATAAAGAGAGTTTCCTTTCATTCCTTAAAGGAATTATAGGGTTATGGTGATATCCCTGAATTCCTATCAAAGGTTTCATTAAAAAAACTCTGATTCTTCCAATAAAATATTTTTATTAAAATATTTTAATGACGGCTACATCCAATTTCTAATTTTCGTAGTCGACTTGCACCGGTCGACATTTGGCCTTGACTAAGGTAAATTCGCTAATCTGTACGCAACGATTCCCTCAGATTTATAATCCGAGCACCCATTTAGAAGTTATTCACATTTTAAAGAAAAACCACTCATGTGCTTTATTAAAAACTTAACATTTTCATCGTATCATTCCAGGCACACCAGGCCTTGGAATATCACGCTGTCTCAATGCTTGATATCATAATTTTCCCAATTATTTTATAAAACTAAAATTGGAGAAAATACGAGACATTAAATTCTCCCCACCTTAGCGATTCACATCCCCGAAAGACTAAACAAGGTCTAATAAATAAAAATATAAGGGTATTAATCATGAATCTGAGTCTCCCACTCCCAATTGCTCTCTTGGAGATTCCCATGCGGCCACCAAATGTGCACTGGAGGAATAGACTGCCCACAAATGATCTGCTCCTGTTGATCCTTAATCTCCACCAGATACTTCACAAAAGTCACCCATTTTCTATGTCCAACTCACCCCATTTGATGACGTGCGATGGATCTTGCATGTACCTCCTCAGTTGCAATACATGGAACACATCATACACTCAGTGCAACTGCGGGGGTAAAGCTAGTTGGTACACCACCTCGCTAACTCTAATCAGAATCTGACAAGGGATAATATATCTTAGAGATAAATTTTCACCCCTACCAAATATCTGCAATCCAAATTGTGGCGAGACTTGAAGGAACACATGGTCTCCATCCTCGAACTCAAAGGGCCCTTTTCACTAGTTATTATAAGACTTCTGACAGCTCTGTGTAGTATTTATCCACTCCTGGATGACCTACACCTTCTCTGTGGTAGCCCGCACAAACTCTAGACCCCTGAGTGCTGACTCCCTTGTGTTTTTACAGCATAGTAGCGACTTTCAGGGTTGCTCGTATAAGGCCTCGAATGGTGCCATACCAATGGTGGAGTGATATTTGTTGTACAAAAACTCCACCAATGGTAGGTAATCCTCCCAACTTTACCCAAAGTCTAGGATGAAAGAACATAACATGTCCTCAAGAACCTAGATGGTTCTCTCTGTCTGGCCATCCATATGGGGATGAAATGCCATGCTCAAGCACAACTAAGTCCCAAATTCCTCTTATAATCCATTCCACAATCAGGATGTAAAACAAGAATCATGATCTAAAACAATCATCAATAGAACTCTAGGAATTCAAACTATCTCCTACACATAAAGGAGTCCCAAGCTCTCAACTAAAATCTGCTCACAGATTAGTAGGAAGTGGGACAACTTGGTGATTCAGTCAATGATCACCCAGATAGTATCACACCCTCTGGACATACGTGGTAAACCCATCACAAATTCCATTGATATACCATACCACTTATACTCTAGAACCTCCAGTGGATGGGTAAATCCCATCAGAAGCTAGTTATCAACCTTCACTTGCTGACAATAGAGGATTCGAGAAACAAACTCTACCATCGCCTTCTTCATCCCCGACCACCAGAATTGACATCAGAGGTCCTGATACATCTTTCCCACTTCTGGATGTACCGCCAAAGGGGAAGTATGGAACTACCTCAAGACCTCCTCCCACAACATCACTTGCACTAATATGCATCCTTTGAATAGAATTATGTTCTCCCCACCTTTTGAATATCCATTAGGGGCATGAACTATGGATATATGAGCACGTAAAGTCTCACAGTTAGTGTCTCTGAGCTGTGCCTCCCTAACTCACTGTAAGAGATGAGGGGTGACAACCATTGACTGGAGGTAATCTTATCCATATCCATCCACAAAGGATATCTGCAACACAACCAACTACTCTGATACCTTACTCAGCAACTGCAATCTGGATCTCCTACTGAGAGCTTCCTCTACTACATTCCCCTTCCTAGGAGTATAGAAAATCTCAAAGTCATAGTCCTAGAGGAACTCTAGCCATCATCTCTACATCAAGTTCATATCCTTTTGAGATAAGATATACTTGAGACTCTTATGGTTAGATTAGACGGTAAAACACTCTCTCATCAGTTAATGTCTTCATATATTTAGTGCGAAGACTACCACTGCAAGCTCAAGATCATGGGTTGCATAGTTCTGCTTATGCTACCTCAACTGGCATGAACCATAGGCAACCACTGATTTCACCTACATCAGAACACCGCCAAGACTGGTCCCTAATGCATCCCAAAATACCACATACTCAACACCCTCCTCTAGTAATCTCAAGATAGGAGCGCCCGTCAACCTATGCCTCAGCTTCTGAAAGCACTTCTGGAACTTCTCCGTCCACATGAAAGGCTGACCCTTCCATGTCAAGGCCATCAGGGATGCTACTACTATGGAAAAGTTGGGTACAAACCTCCAATATTACCCAAAAAAACCTAGGAAACTCTACACTTTGGCAACACTCTTGGGTGGCTCCTAAGCAATCACTGCTTTAATCTTTTCCGGATCCATTGCAACTCCAGCCTCTGAAATGAATTTTTCTAGAAACTGGACCTCCTGAATCTAGAAATGAAACTTCAAGAGATTCCCATAAATATGGTGCTCTAGGAGTGTGTCCAGGACCACCCTCAAGTGTATCATATGCTCCTCCTTGGATACTGAGTACACTAGGATTCCATCAATGAAGACAATGATGAATCGGTATAAGGATGGGAGATTTTTTTTATGAGTCCCATGAAAACTTCCAAGGCATTTTTCATGAAAAATGGAATCACTAAGTACTATTAATGGATATAATGAAATCTAAAGGATATCTTTGGTACATCCTCATATTGTATATGAATTTGGTGATAGCCAGATCTGAGGTCTATCTTTGAGAACTAACTCGCTCCCTTCATCTAATTAAAGAGGTCTTCAATCCTCAATAGTGGATAATTATTCTTCATGGTCACCTAGTTCAGGTGATGGAAGTCTACACATAATATCAAGATCCCATCTACCTTCTTGGAAACCAAAATTGGGGTCACCCAGGGTGAAACACTGGATCTCATGAAGCCATTCCTCTATATGTCCTCTAGCTGTACCCTCAACTCACAAAGGTTCGCATGATCCATTCAATATACAGGTGTAGATATTGGTTCCTCACCAAGGTACATGTCAATGTATAAGTCTAACTCCCTATGGGGAGGTAATCCAAGGACATCCTTAGGAAAGACGTCCTCATACTCTTCCACCACTACAAGAAACTATAGACTCCTATCATCCACTACACCGAGGGCCAGGCTAGCCAATTGATATGTGATCAGCTGTACCCACCTACGCATGAGTCCTTACTATGATGTATGTGTTTTATTTTCCCTGATAAAAGAAAACCTAGTACCATCACTACAGACACACCGCACTATGCCTAAAACAGTCAATCTGGACATGAACTATGGATAACCAATCCATACCAATAATGAAATTGTAAGGCCTCAACACTACCACAAAGAGATCCCAATCGAAACTCTCACCCCCTAGAGTAAGGTCACACTATCGGCACCAGTGTGTGATCATAGAATCTCCCCCAATAGAAGTCTCTAAGAATAGGGATTGAGTCAACGGTTCCACTAGAATATCCGAGTCTTGAACAAGGGTCATGGAGAGAAAAGAGTGAATAGAACATGTGTTTATCAAAACTGCAACTAGGGTGGAAAAGACATAGATGATACCTCTAATAATCTCCAAAGCATCAGTTTAGTAAGTCTCCATCACCTAAATCTAGCCTCGTCCTTGTCCACTAGCATATGTAGGGATGCCAAGGGATATCATGGACGAGTCTAGCTTTAGGGATGCTAAGGGATATCATGGATACTCTGATCTCCTAGAGTATCCACTATTCGAAGGCTCGGTACCTGAAGAATAGTTCCTACACCATATCTATGGAGTAGTGAGAAAGATCCATCAATCTCACTGAGTAATCCGATACTATCTGACTTCCCTACTGTAGATGTAGGATCTCCTATATGTGCACTAAGTGTAAAGTCACTGGAAACAACTTCTCCCTGAATTGGTTCTCAAAGTATTCCCAAAAGAGATTCATTTCTTCATGCATATGGATCACTAAGCTCCACCATTTCCCTACTGATCCCTAAAGAGGGCTCCCAACTAGGACTTCTATCTAGTCGGAATACATCATCACAAGGCGGAAGGCACATATAACTACCTTTATCCAATCCTTAGCTACTTAGGGGTTTGGATCACCCCTAAACCTGGAAGGTTTCTTCCTATGGAACTCATACAATGCACTCAGTTTTCATGCATCCTCTACTGGAAGTACTGGTAATAACTACTGCTCTCCAGGTGGTGGTATCACTGGTACACCACTAGGAGGTGCTATCTCCAGTACTAGTCCCTGTACTGACTCCTCATCTCTAGGCAGATCATCCTCATGATCATGCATTGGAATCCTGGCTAGCTGTCTACATGAAGTTATGCTAAAATAGATCAATATGTACCAAAATCAATAGAGTATACCTGGTGAGATGACTCTAGAAGGAAATAGAACACACTCAACATCCTATATTATGAACATACCATTTATTTTTTCCCTACAACTAGTGTTTTCATGTACCGAGTCAAAAAGAATAATTCAGAGTCCTGGTGTATGGATACATCATCCACCGCACCAACACTGGAGTCCCTAGTCTAAAATTTAAACTCGAAATACTTAACACTATTTACCTAAACAAATATCATAGAATCTTGGTTCTTTAGGTAGAACCGACCACCTCTGATACCACTTTATCACGACCCGTCCTAGAGGGGCCCATGCTGTGACTACCCCAACCCCACCTCTAATAGGCTAGGGGTTGTAGACTAGCACTGAGTAAACATATACCACAAATGGGAGGCATTTTTCTAAGTACCTATACGCACACACACACACACACACATATCCAAGCCCAAAACGATGAAATGTAAAACACTAAGTAAACAATGAATGTATACACTATGATACCAACCATAGAGTACGAAAGTAGGAAAACTGGAAAGTAAACAGGGTCAGAATATAATCCCACCAAAAGAAAGAATCTGTTAATTGAATACACAAGTTCCTGAAACTCATCCACAGAAAACCCTACCTGAAGGGTAGGCGTGGGACAATTTTCTAAATCCGTAGAAGAACCAAACATCTATCAGATCACTTTAAGCACCACTTGGCCTAGTCCACCTAGGACTCCATCAAAGCATCAACCGTCTTCACAAGACATGACATGTGTGGAAAATCCCATGTAGGGGTGAGTAAAACAATACTCAATAGGACACCCTGAAACCACAAAGAAAATACTACTAAGAAATACACAAAGTATACCACAAAGGAAACACATGAAGTACACCAAAAAGGAAACACATAAAGTACACCACAAAGGAAACACATCAAGTAAAACAAAAAGGAAACACACAAAGTATAGTCAAAAAGGAAACACATGAAGTACAGTCACAAAAGAAAACACAATAAGTACAATCATCTTACATAGGTATAAGTCTAAATCATGAAGGGAAGGATTTTCAGTTATAGTCCATAAATCTCATAGTTTCCATGACACACAGAGTTTCAATGATACATAAAGCATCGATGGTGCATGGATAATAAATGGTTCAGGGAGCATCAATGGCATACAAAGTGTCAATGGCACCCAAAGCGTCGATGGCACTCAGAGCGTCGATGGCGCATGGAGCGTCAATGGCGCATAGAGCGTCGATGGCACACAGAGAATCGATGGCGTATGGAGAGTCAATGACACACAAATCATCGATGGATCAAAAAGCATCTATAGCCCACGAAGCATCAATGAGTCATGAATCCTTTAATTCACATAGTCACCAAGTCACAGAGTCACCAAGTCACAGCTTGCCGCATGATTCCGCTCGTAGTGTGATTGTATCGGGAGAACCTACTCCTCAAGGAAATAGGTTGTATTCCAACTATCAAAAATATTCAATTAGAGTATATTAAAAGTATCTTATCATTTCAAGGGTCCCAACTCCACAAAAATATCATCAAATGGACACACAGTTTGAAAGTTACGCCTATTTTCCTGAGAAGGTCCGACCTGGGTCCGAGCCGACCTGACGGATCCGACTCAACCAGACACGACCTAGTTCAGCCCATCCCGAACTGTCTTGGCCTGTTGGGCTCAGCCCATTGGTCTAGATGGACCTGCCCACTAGGACACTAGGTCTAGCCTGCTGGGCCATTGAAGTGGCTCAACTCATCTGGTACAGCCCGCTGCATGCTGGCCGATTGGTTTACACTGGACACAACCCACCCTTCATCACGTCCCTCTAGTCGACACTGAGCCGTGCCACATGTCACATGGCCGAACTGCCTCCTCCTCCTAGTCCCACAGCCTCACTGCCGCCGTGGGCTCCCACTGACGCAACTTCGAGCCATGTCCTGCTGCCGCTGCCGTGACCTCCTACTGTGACCCCCTAGTCACCGCTCGCGGCCCCCACCGTCGCGAGATCCCTCTGAAGTGGTCCCGCTTATACCGCATTCTGCTGCTACCACCGGATTCCCTACCGAAGGCCCATCCTTATGTGCTCCGCCTGGCTCAGCCCTCACCGGGCTGCTGCTGCCTCCACCACTGGATGCCCTACTGGTGGCCTGTCCCCGTCTCACGCTCCCCCTAGACCAGCCCTACTGGCCGCATCCTTCCCTCTCCACCGGACACCCCACTGGCGGTTTGACTTTCACCATCGTAAACATACACCCTACCAGATGCGTACCACACTTCCATTACACCTCTACTATTCCATCACGGGGTCAAACCTTCAATCTCAGACCGTTGCGCCATGGATTGGGGGCACAATGATCGATCATTCGCATAGGGGTTTCAAGGGAAAATAATGTATGAAGAATGCAATAGATTTGGTGGGGAAATATAAAGAACATGAACTACCAATGAATAGATCTTTGAATTTTTCATGTTGAACTTGATCTATTCAGGTTAGAAGGTTTAATGAAGAAAAAATCAACACACAGATGTAAATCCCCATTCAAAATCCCATAAGAAGTTATCCATCCTGCAAGAATGGATGAACCATAGATCAACCTGTTCATGGGTCAGTCCACAATCTTCATTTTGAATCTAAGAGGTAAAGGAAATCATAAAGAGAATAAAAATCCTAAATTGTGGTTGGATCATTCGTTGAAGAAGAACAGAAGTCTGTGTTGTCATCGATCCTCAATCCGCCGACGTTCTTCATCGAGAGATTTTACTTCCATGCATCAGATGAATTCTAGAGTTATGGTGATAAAACTTAATTCCTATCAAAGGTTTCATTAAAAATTTAAAATTTATTACGTCCAATAAAATATTTTTATTAAAATATTTTAATGACGGTTACATCCAATTTCTAACTTTCACAGTCAACCCATGCCGGTCGATGTTATGTCGCGCCTAAGGTAAAGTCTCTACTCTGTATGCAATAGTTCCCTTAGATTTTTGATCTAAGCACCCATTTATAAGTTATTCCCATTTTAAGGAAAAACTGCCTGCACACTTTATTAAAAACTTAACATTTTTTATTGTATCATTTCGGGCACACCAGACCTCAGAATCTCATGCTGTCCCACCACCTGGTCTCAGAATTTTACCAATTATTTTATAAAAATAAACCAGAGAAATCCAAGTCATTAAATGTGAGGATTGTTCCGGTTCCCCCCCTTAATATTGTTCATTCTTACCATTTCAATATACAAGTTATATTGGTGATCCATGATCACAAAGCCCCCAATTCCATGCCTCAACCCAAGTGCGTAGTTGTGTCGATTGGTTATCACATCCCTCCCTTGAGTGTGTTTTCTAATTAGTAGGTCTCACTCCTTGTAGATTTGATTGATTACTTGCATCTAATATTCATACCCATCATCCGCCAGTTATTCTTGAACATCATCCTTCATCCTCCACACTATGCTATGAAGATCGGGCCACCCCGTGCATCTTGCATCAGTTGGTATTAGAGCTATGATTGACATGATAGGAAACTATCCCTTTATTTACATTACTTTTACCCATTTCCCTTCTTATCTTTTCATATTATCTTCCCATTAAAAAAACCCCCTTTTCTTTAAAAACCTTCAAAATTGGCCTATCTCGTGCAAGCTTAAAATATTATACATTGATCCAAATATTCATCCCTATTCTTTTCACGTTTTATTTTCTATATGTGATTTTTATCTAAAAAAATAATCAATAAAATAAAATAAAATAAAATAAAATTCTCTCAACTCATCATTTTTTTCTTTTAAAATTTAATCACACATTATTTCTTTGAGAGATTTAAAAAAAATCATCTTACTCTCCGTTCATCATCTTATTCTTAAAAAGACTAAGCACAACACTTTTTAGGGAGATTTTAAAGAAAGATGATACAATTTCCTATTCATCTCTTTGTGCTTTACATTGTTATCACTTTCCATTTCAATACATCACTTTCTCCTTCAGTTTACTTCATCTACATATCATTTTGTCTCATTGTTATTAATTTATATTATCTTGCACAATCGGAAAAAACCAACATACCACCTTTCTACCTCCTTTCACCTTTTACCCATTTCTACCCTCTTTCTCACCCTTTACCATTTTTTACCTTTTATCACTCAAAAGGGTTGTGTTAAACCATCCTCCAATACAATCTTCACTTGGGAAGGATTGGTGGAACATGATCATCCCATAAAAGGTATTAGATTTCATAATAGCTTAGGATTTGGATTGAGTGTTGAGAGTGGAGATTTAAAAAAAAATATCCTTGTGTGTGTGTGTATCTTTCATGTGTGAGTGTGTATCCTTGTGTGCATGAGTGTGCAGATCTTTCATGCATGAGTGTGTATCCTTGTGTGCGTGAGTGTGTACATCTTATGTGTGTGAGTGTGTATATCTTGTGTGCGTGAGTGTGTATCCTTTTGTGCATGAGTGTGTACATATTGTGTGTGTGAGTGTGTATATCTTAAATGCGCACGTGTGTGTATCTTCATGTGAGTGTGTGTGTATCTTCATGTGTGTGTGTGTTTATACTCATGTGTGTTTGTATTTTTGTAACATAACATTAAAGAAGATCATAAGAAGAGAATTTATCATGTTAACAATGAAGGAAGTCAAAGTATATCTCCCGCACCAGAAGCTACACCTCTCCAAATTCAAGATTTGGTGAGCCATTTAGAGAAGCTTATTGATAGGAAGTTGGAGGTGCTACATGACAGGATCGATAACCTAGAGAATCAACCAAGCCCAAGGATGATCCATGATAACCCATGATGCGCTCCGACACCACGACGCCCCCACACCATGAAGGAGGAGTTGGAAAATTTTGATGGGGATTTCAAGGATGTATAATAATGTATAAGGTTTTACCAAAAACCTATAGGAGTCCAAAGGATACCACATTATGATGAACAACTTGGAGGGATCAAGGTGAAGGTCCCTTATTTTCAAGGGAAAAGATATCCAAAAGCATACTTGGAGTGGGAGATGTAGATTGAGAAGGTGTTTTCATACCATGCATATTCTGAGGAAAAAAGGTAAAACTTAATTCCCTTTATTTTTTATGATTATTCTTTAATTTGGTGGGATAAATTAAAAAGTATAGGGATATATATGGTGGATTTCCCATAAACACTTGGGATGACATGAAGTTTTCAAAGCAGAAGCAGTTTGTTCCCACACATTACCACAGAGATATCCACAACAAAATTAAACTCATCACTTAAAGGAGTAATGGTGTTGAAGTTTACTATAAGGATATGAAAATTTATATGATTTGAGAAAAAATCTAGGAGGACTCAGAGGCAACTATAGCATAATTTTTATATGGGATCAATTGGGAGATTACTGATCAAGTGGAGATGCACCGCCATATGGAGATACAAGATATGATCCACCAAGCCACCAAGATTGAGAAACAAATAAAAAGGAGAAGAAACATGAGTAAACCCACTATACCTTTCAATACATAGAGAAATATAAGAATAAAATTGGAGAATTATCAATGCCAAAAGAGTTGTTCAATCGAAAAAGTGACAAGGTAATAGTTCCACCTAAGAAACCTACTTTTGTGGATAACCAAGCAAGGAATTGGGATATTCATTATTTAAAATGTTAAATAAGGGGTAATGTTTCTAGTGAATGACTAAATTGGTTCACCATTACCATCAACAATCATGGATAATGGGATATTGATGGAGAGACATCAGAGGAAGAATATCAGGAATCCCCCAAAATTGATAACGGAGAATTTGTGGAAGATTGTGAGATTATTTTAACTAAGAGAGTTATAAGCACACAAATGACCATGGGAGATAAGGAGTAGTGGGAGAACCTTTTCCATATATGGTTATAGATCCATGGTAAGGCATAAAATGTTATTATTTATAGAGGTAGCTATAACAATGTAGTGAGCACTGAGTTGGTGGTGAAGTTAGGACTTCCAACTTTGAGGAATCAACATCCATATTGTCTTCAGTGGTAGAATGATTTTGGAGAGTTGAAGGTTAAAAAATACTTTAAGGTATTATTCTCCATCATTAAATACAAGGATGAGGTATTATATAACATTTTTCCTATGAAGGCATGCCATTTTTTGTTGGGATGACCATGGAAGTAAGATCATCTTGTTACTCATGACAGGTTCATGAATCATCAATCTTTTGTACTCCAAGGAGAAACTATAAACCTGAACCCCATATCCCCCAAACAAAATTTGGAAGATAACATTTTGAGAGAGAATAAAAAAATGAGCGATGAATAAAAAAAGAGTGAAAATGAAAAAGAGATAATAAGGGAAAGAGATAAAATTAGAGAAGAAAAGAAATGAAGAGAAAAGAAAAATAAATAGGAAAAAATAATTTGAGATAAAAAAAGTGTGATGTTGGTAAAAAAGAGTTAGGTTAAGGAATATTTGTTTTTATAGTAATCCCTCATAGTACTCATGTACAAATAGGTGTTTCTAAATAATAATAAATTATACCCTTTTCCAAATATTTTTGAGTCTTTGTTACAGGAGTATGATGATGTATTTACAGAATAGGTTCCATTGGGTTTCACACCCATTAAAGGTATTGAGCATAAAATTAACCTCATACTCAGAGCATCACTATCAAACCGCCCTACATATCGCACCAACCTGAAGGATACAAAATAAATTCAAAGGCAAGTTCAAGAGTTGTTGGATGTGGGATATATCAGAGATATCCTTAGTCCTTATGCTGTATCAATTCTTCTAGTACCCAAGAAGAATGGAACATAGATAATGTGCATTAACTACATATACATCAATAACATAATGATCAGGTATCTTCATCCTATCCCTAGGTTAGATGATATGCTAGATGAACTAAATGGTTCGAATATTTTCTCAAAAATTGATTTAATAAGCGGCTACCATCAAATTAGGATGAAAGAATAAGATTAGTGGAAAACTTTATTTAAGACAAAACATGGAATTTATGAATGGTTAGTCATGCCCTTTAGTCTCACTAATGCACCTAACATATTTATGAGGTTAATGAATCATGTATTACATGAATATATTGGAAAAATTTGTTATATTTTACTTTGATGACATTTTTCCATATAGTAGGAATTTTCATGAACATGTAGACCACTTAAGAAAATTCCTAGAGGTGTTAAGGAAGGAAAAATTGTTTAGAAACATAAATAAGTGTGAATTTTTCCTTGATAAGATTATTTTCCTTGGGTTTTTTGTGAGTGGAAATGGAGTTAAAGTCGACACAAAGAAGATCAAAGCTATACAAGAATTGCCAAATCCAACCTCCATTAGACAAGTAATAAGTTTTCATGGGCTTGATAGTTTTTAGAGGAGATTTTTGAAGGACTTAAACACACTACCAGTATCTTTGAATGAGTTGATAAAGAATAATGTTCCTTTAAAATGGGGGAAAACTCAAGATAATTCCTTCTATGCTCTTAAGGAGATACTCATCCACGCCCCTCTACTTACACTTATGAACTTTAGTAAGAACTTTGAAATTTAATGTGATGAAAGCAGAATTGGAATAAGAGGAATAATCATGTAAGAAGGTAAGACTATTTATTTCTTTATTGAGAAGTTAAATAGAACAAATCTAAACTATGATACAGATGATAAAGAGTTGTATGTATTGTTTGGAGTACTTGAAACTTGGTAAAATTATCTTTGTCCAAAATAATTTGTGATCCATTCTGATCACGAGGATCATAAATACCTTAAGAGCCAAAATAAACTAAATAGGAGTAATACTAGATGGATGGATTTAATTGAATCATTTCCACATGTCATCAATCATAAAATAGGTAAAGAAAATACTATGGATGATTCACTTTCATGTAGATATTATCTCTTATTTTTGATGGATTCTAAACACCTTGTTTTTGAATACATTAAGGATTTATATTTCACTGATATATATTTTGGTGAACCTTATAGTCATTTTAATCCTGGATTTAGTTGCGAAAAGTTTTATTTACATGACAGATTCTTATTTCGAATTAATAAGATTTATATTCACAATTACTCTATCCAATTACTTTTACAAAATAAGTCACATTCTGGTGGGTTAATGGGACATTTTGGTGTTGTAAAAACTTTAAGCATTCTAATTGAGAATTTTTATTGGCCTAGGATGTCTAGAGATGTTGAAAAATTTCTGGGAATGTTTATTGTCTTTTATAAATCCAAATAGAAACTAAACCCACACGGATTATATCTTTCTATCCCAATCCCCAAAAACCCTTGGGAGGACATATAAATGGACTTTATTATGGGGTTACCAAGTAATAATAGGGGGAGAGATTCAATTTTTGTTATGGTGGATCAATTTTCTAAAATGGAACATTTTATTTCTTGTCACAAAATAGATGATACCACTAACATTGCAACAATTTTATTTCAAGAAGTAGTCAAACTCCATATAATTATAAGGAATATTATGTCAGATCAAGACACAAAATTCCTTAGTTAGTTTTGGAAGACCTTGTGGAGAAAACTAGGTACGAATTTACTATTTTACACTACTTTTCATCCAAAAACTAATGGGAAAATAGAGGCGGTGAATCAGACACTATCATACCTTTTGCGAAAAATTATCAAGAAGAATATCAAGAATTGGGAGGAGTATCTGACACATGTAGAATTCACATATAATAGGGCCAATCATTCCACTACTCATTATTCTCCATTTGAAAACCTTTATGGCTTTACCCCCTTACCCCTATTGATCTAGTTCATTTTACTTTATAGGAAGCAACTAATATGGATAGAAAAGGGTGTACAGAATTCATCAAGAAACTCTATGAAAAGGTATGAAAAAATATTGTGAGGATGAACCAAAAATAAGTTGATCATGAAAACATGGGTTGCCATTAAGTGTTGTTTAATCTCATTGAATTAGTCTAGATTCATATGTAGAAGGAAATATTTCCCAAAAAATGGAAATCAAAACTCATGCCATGAGGAGATATACCTTTCCAAGTGATCAAGAAGATTAACAACAATTCTTACAAGATATATATACTAGGTGAGTATGGTGTAAGTTCCATTTTCAATGTTTCTGATCTTTCTCTTTTTTTGGGTGTAGAGGATGAAGAGTCAATCACGACTCCTTTTCAAGAGGCAGAGAATGATAAGAACCATGTTGATGGCACCGAGTCAATTTTTTGGGTGGAGGAGTTGGATTTGAAAGGCCTGATGATGTGAGGGAGATTAAAGAGGTTGAATGCTACAATTGGTACCCATCTCACATAATTAAAGGCCCAATGGATATTTCCTTACATGGATAGAGAAAATGGTCCTACAATCTCACTTATCTAATCCCAAAAATGATGTTTAAATCTTGACCCATATGGTTGCATGAATTTTGGAAGCCTTGCCCACATGGAGGCTTATAGAATTGAATATTTGGACACCAAAGTCAAATCTGATGGGCTAGGAATTCAAAGTAAAATCTGGTAAGATATATTTGGAATGTTTAGTACTTATTTTCCAAAAAGTATTTGGTAGAATTTATCGTTTTGAATCTAAGGTAAGAAAGTTGGTTCATCCTTTATGACTTTAGGGTATTAGACCCTTGAATATTATATCACCCCTTGGATATAAATAGCCATCCCCATGGAACTTGTATAGAATTCAAGATTGATATAGAGAGCTCATGCTTTATTTCTATTCATTTTTTGATGATTTTTCTGGTTTTCCCCCTTGCTCATATTAATTATTACCTTTTCAATATACAAGTTAGATTGGTGATCTAAGATCACAAAGCCCCCAATTCTGTGCCTCAACTCAAGTGTGTTGTTGTTTGGATTTCCTATCACATCCATCCCTTGAGAGTGTTACCTAATTATTAGGACATGATACTTATAGTTTTTATTGAATAATTTCATCCACTATCCATACCCATCATCCACCATTTATCCCCGAACCACATTATTCATCCGCCACCCTATGTTGTGAAGATCGGGCCATCCCGTGTATCTTGCATCAAAATGGGAAAATGGTTTTTTTTGAAACTCCAAGTGTGTATTATTTTTAAAATGGGGTTTTAATACATTATTCTTCATTTATATGGAAATGGTTGGTTTTAAAACACGTTTCAGAATATTTATAGGTGATATCAATGCAATAAACATGCTAGTTACAGTGATTCCTAATGATAATGAAATGGTCACGCTGGGTCAGTCTAGTCTTGCAGGTGAATCTCAAGCTGAAAATAATGAGGGATGTCCTATTTTAAAAACTTCATGTGCAATTCAGGGTGTGGTTATTGAATACACTGACAGACAGCCTCAATTTATGGGGCGTGGCTTCATACAGTCTAGTTATTCTGATGCAACAGACCAGATGTCTCTGGATGGTGATGTTGGCTTGGGTACATAGCATAATACTCTTATGGGTGTAAGTGGGCATATAAAGGTAAGGTAATATCAAATGGTGGATTATGGAGGAAGTTTAGACTTGATTCGGTCCACAATTCCCTTGTGCAACAGGTTCAAAGGCCTTCTAGAGGCTGATTTGAGTTTTGATTCCGTTATCCTAGGCGAGGGAGATGAGATTGACATGAAGAAAACCAAAGGGATTAAACATGGACACTTGTTAGATTAGGATTCAAGTCCAAAAAGTAATAAGAGTTTCAGGAGGAGGAAGGGGAAGAAGGATTACTCCTTGCTACCTCCTCCTTTGGAGACTTGATCTGCTAAAAAGATGAGTGACAAGAAGATGGACATGGAGACGTTGAATTTTCACAGGGTAGGGGAACAGGGTGATCAAGCCTTGGTTCTAATTTTATGTTATAAAGAAGAAGTGATAAAGTAGGTATTGTTTCTCAACACAACTAAGGAGGAGGCATCTAAGATGACAAGGAGGTCGCTACAAGTGTCTCTCAATGAGGAAAAATTTTCATGGAATGACAGACATGACTCAATCCTGGTATGGGGTTTCAACAGAGAAGAAATCAGCATTGAGGAGTACATTCAGACCTTGGACCAACTTACTTCTGAGCTCGAGAAGAAGATGTCGTATGTAGAAGATTTACAGGTTTCATCTTTATCCTGGAAACTATTTAGGGAAATGGATTCGGGTAATATCAAGTTTTTCTTTAATGATCCTGTTTAAGTTGGTGGCTTTGGTCGGTTGGTTTGTGAGAATTGTTTGTGTGAGATGTGTTGTCGTTTGGTTCTTATTTTTGTTTTCCTGTGTTAAGAAGTTTGGTACCTGTTTCTAGTACTCTACTTAGACCAGCTCTGGAAGGGGATCAAAGCATTTAGTCTTCACCGGTGTAGGTCCTTTGGATTTGGATGGTCGAGAGGGTATGGCTTAACCATCAGTTCCATGCCCATGCACTTCTGCACAGGACTGATTGCTGAAGGGTACTACGTTGGTGAAGGCTTGTTATCATGGCACATTTTTTGGGGTGGGTCAGGTTTGGTATTTTCCTTTGGTTTTTCTTTATCTAATTGTGTTGACATGTGATTATTTAGACAGATTTTGTGGTTTCTCACTTTTCCTTAAAAGTGTTTTGATAATTAAGAAGTAATTTTCATCCAGTTTAGGCTAGGGAAAATAATTTTCCAAGTGATTGTTTTCATTTAATGAAAATCTTGGAAAATAGTTTTTAGCACACTTTTGATGCATTGTTTCTTATTTTGTAAATTTTTATGAAAAATGTTTATTTTTCTACTACATTTCAAAATAGTATTTTTAGGATGTGATATGAATGAAGCTTCTTATATTCAGTGGGTTTTAGTGTCCTATTGAGTGATTATGTGATTACACCTATATTATTATCTCAGTTTCAAGTTCTTGATTTAGTTTCATAGTTACTATTGAGAGCATTGGTTTATATGAGGTTAGTTTTTATTTTATTAAATTTGGACAATAATGCCTATTAATTGATTCTAGTAGGGTCTAATTTTATTTTCCTAGAATTTCCAGTGTGTGTCCATTTAAATGATTTAATTTGGCCAATTAGGATTTTACTGTTTTTTTGTATGGAGGGTAGAAATAACTGCTGGTAGATGAAGCAAAGGCATCTGGTGGAAGATTTTCAAGTGTCTTTATCTTTTATTGGAGGGAGATTGGGGGGTTAATTGAGTGTTTTTTTCTATTATGTTTACTAATTTTATATTTTGTTGATTTTTTATTATTTACTGCCTTTTTATTTTGGTGTAGATGTATGACATATGGATGCATCATACTAAAATTTCATTTATTTCCTATTTATTTTCTTCTTAATTTCTCATTAGGAGAAACTATTCCAAAGTGTGTTCCTATTATAACTATGCACCAGCTTCCAGCCCATGGGGATGAGGAATTCCCTTTGGGCCAGAGGCGGGCCGGTTCAGGTGTCCATCGAATGGACAACCCAAGTCAGTTAGTTTAAAATAGTGTAAGAGACTAGGTTATTATTCTCCATAGGTTCCCAATCCTTTGAAATACCCTCTTTTATTTTGGGTGTCATGATATGATCAAGTCAGAAATTTTCATTAGAACTCAGGAGGAAGGTGTAGGGAGAGTCTAAATAGCTCTTGCTTTCCCTGAGCCTTGGGTTTCCATGGGAAGTGGGTTTTAATTTTGAATTTGGATTTCATTGGATTTATTATTGATCCTGTGTTGATCATCACTAGCATAATGTGAGTTTCCTTGGAAGATGGGTTGGATTTTGGGATGCAAATGGAAGATAAATCAGTGGAGTGAGATTGGTTTATATGACCTGATCAACTGGTTGAATACCAAACAATCAATCATGAAATTCCTTAGGAATTGTTTCATGGATAGACTGGAGTCTATTAGGCTATGTGGTCGAGCCAGGAATGGTTTCACATCCCATTTGGTTTGATGTTTAGACCACCCTTGAGAGAACCCTAATGGCGAGGGACATGTCAATGTGGGTCTTTTGATACATTGATAACATTTTTTTATAAAGGGTTGAGGGTCAAGCCCCCTTTATTGAACAAGAAAACCCTCTTTAAAGAATGGGAAAGAGGAACCCATTACAAGAAGGGAAAAAATCCTTGAGAAAAAAGGATCAAAAGTGACCACAAGTCCAAGAAGAAAAAAACATCCAAGTTGTCATCAGAAGTCTCATCGCCTCCCTTGCCAGGGCCCTGTAATAGTGAGATCCGTCAATATAGAGTGTCACCCCCTCTGCCAATAAGTATCAATTTTTAGATTTTTTTTTGGTTTTAAAATAATACTTTAGGATTGTTTATAAAATGAGTTTAAATTTTATGAAACCGATTTTAGTCTGGAATTTAGCCTTCAGACTATTTATAAAATGAAATTATCTTTCTAGAAAATTATGAGAATTTTTTCCCAAATTGGTTGATTTGGATTTTTTGGAAAATATTTTGGTTTTTAAAACCCATTAGTTACTTAATTGTTAAGGAATTTTAATAAACATGGGGTTATTTTTAAAAAGTGATTATTTTCATTTAAAGAAAATAAAGTGATAAATGTTATTCAAATATTTTAAAGAATGATTTTTAAGAAGCTCGAGTAGTTTTAAAAAATAGATTACATTATTTTGGAACTTCCTTATGGAATTGGTTTATTTTAAAAGCACATGAATTTTTGGAAAATGAGTTTTATTCCTTTGGTAATGTGATGGTTTTTAATGAAATGATATTTTGGAATGTGAGTTACCTTATTTAATTAGTGTTTTTGGATTTTCCCTTCAGGTGGGTTGGGACCATTAGATCTGATTTAGGTAATATATTTAGGTTGGGTCCATGTTTCATTGTATATAAAGAATGCCTCCCAGAAGAGTTTCGATAAAGTTTGAGAGATTTATTTTAGGGGTAGTTCCTCAGCTTTTCTTTTGGATCCAAGTGGAGTGACACATGTTGTATTCCCTCAAAAATAGATTTTTCTTGGTAAACTAGGCAAGGTGAGCCTTGGCCAGTAATTTTTGTGACTTGATGAGGATCAATATACTTTATATTTTAGGTTCAAGTTTTATCTTGGGATTATGGTTTGTTTTTATAATCCACATTTGATGAGTTTAAATCTTTGGAGCCTTGAGGTGTTTTTTGTTTGGGGTGATATTTTGGTCACTTATTCTTGAGTTATTTTAGATTATGTATTGGTGTGCTTTCCTATGAGATTTTGTGGATGCCTTGGGATTTTGGGGTTTGGATGCATGCCTTGTTGTATGGTTTTCTTCTTTTGGGGATTTTGATGTTTTTAAGTATTATGAATGTGAGGTTTTCTTTTGTTGGGTTTAAACATGGGTGACCTTTGGGGTCGGTGATTGGGTAATTAGGAAAGAGGTTTCCTTTGGGTAGTTGGGAACATGATTATTCTATTTTTATGGGGTTCACCATGGGACAATGTTCCAAGAGTGTAATCCTAGTTTATCCATTGAGCACGGTGACCCAGGTCAAGGTCCCACATTGTTCTTCATTTTGGAATGATTGTGAGTGGTTCATCATGAAAATTATGGTTGAAAGACATATTGTTCTTAGTGGTGATCCTTGGTTATGGATTTTGAGTTCCTTTAGGATGTTTAACCTTGGTAGTTGGAACCGATCTTAGGAACTTGGATGTTCTTTGAATTTGGGGTCCTTTGAGGGTAACCTAACCTTGATTCCTCTTTGGAGATAAGTTCTTTATGGATGTCTATGTTTAATAGAATCCTACAGTACCTTTTTGGTTTTGAGGTAGTTTTCATTATCTTGTAAGTGATCCCATTGTATAATTGGTCTTTTGATGTTTCACCATTTATATTTATTCTTAATGGTGGTGAGACTTCTATTCGATTACCCATCATTTAGAGCTTCTTGATGGATACTTGTGGATAATTAATGTTTCTGGTTGTTATTTTTTCTTAATAAATTTTGTGGTTTCTTAGAAATTAGATCATTTTAATTATACCCATTATAGAAGTCTAAGTGGTTGATGCCTTTACCTTGACTAGGGACTTTCTAGGGGTAGAAAGTGGAATGGAAGGGAGGTTTGTGACACTCACCATGTCACTATGGAATTAATTAATTAATTTTAAGACATATTTGGTTACTAAGAGTTTTGGGTTGCATTTTTTAAAATTTAAAAAGTAACAGGAGATGTTCACAATTTTTGCATGGTTAGGAGTAATTGTACGTTGACTGTGCTTGAGGGGACTGCACTTTACAATGTTGTTTCACACAGTTTGAGCATGTTTATCTCAATTTTGTGGCATGATTAAGAGTAACCATGTAGAATCCTCATGAGTTTCTAGTAGGGACAACATGGTTGGCACACAGTTTGGTAAAATGTGCACCTAAACCATGCGGGATAACGAGAATTTTATTATTTTTTTCTTTCCAAAAATACATTTTGTTTATTTTGGGATTTTATCCCTCATTTCTCCACCTCCCTCACATAACCCTCTCTGGCCTAATCCCCCATGGAACATGACCCCTATCCTTTAGATCCCCTCTATCCTTGATAATTTCTTCTGATTTATTCTGGATTTATGCTCAATTCTTCAAGGTGAGGTCTCCTCTTCAATCCTCCTTCCTTCTTTTAGTGACTTTTATTCTCCCCATCACCCCTCCTAACTTATTAGAACCCTAGGTAAAGGGGGTTGACCTTATTATTGGGATGTATTCTTTTTTAGGTCATGATATGGGTCTCTCAGGTTACCTCCTTGCATGCGTTGACATTATCCACTAAAGGCAAAGCATTTCAGACTGTTTCATCTCATCTGATGTTATTTTGAGGTAGGTTATTCTTTTTTGTCACTTTCTATTACATTAATTTAATTGATTGATGTTTGATATTGGTTTTTCATTTTAAATTATGTCTATATGTATGACCCATGAGGGGCTAGTTTGAGATAAAAGTGATTTAAATCCTTGGCATGGGGTGGGATTCCATGCCAAGTGTTTATGAAAATGCCCAATTTTCTTTTCAAGAATGATTTTTTTAAAGTGGTGGAGAGCCCTAGTTTGATGTTTTATAAAGTTTTCTTGATTTAAATTATATTTTAAACCAAGTTATTGGGTGGTTTTAAAGTGTTAAAAATATTTGAATCGGGTTGTGTGAGTTTTAATGGGTGAGTTAACACTTGTGAGCAATCTATAAACCATTTTATCACCTTGATTAATTTTTATATCAAAGGTTTGAGGCGATTAAATTTTTTGAAAATTTAAAAATGAGTTTTTTTTTATTTCAAAAGGGTGTGTTATCCCATGGGTATTGTATTTTGAAACTCATAGCGACTTTGAGTGTTTTCAATGATGCTCTAAAGAGGTAAAAGTGAGTTCCCATTTGAGTTTCAAAAATGATATGATAAAACTTAATCTCAAGGGTGGATTGAGATGGATTTTGAAATTAATGAAATGGATTGGAATTAGAAGCTTTTTTTGTTTTAAATAAAGTCCCATTTGGAACTTTATAGGAAATGAGTTTTCATAAAGGATGCGAGGCCCTCTTGAACCCCATTTGTGATTCATGTGTGCCCATAGTGGTTTGTGATCCCATGAGGGGATGTTTTTTTGATGCACTATATATAAAAATTATATTTTTTGATCATGAGGATATTTATTATGAGTGTGTGGGTGGTGTTGCGTGATTTTTAAAAAAATATTATATCCTTGAGTTAAGGAATGTTTTATTGTGAACACCTCCTTTGAATTTTCATGGTAGATCCTAGAAAACAAGGTTGATGACTAAGGTGGATGATGCCCAATCCTAGATTAGTGATTAGGAGTGTTTCAGGCCCAAAAAAGACCACATAGGGGAAAATACCCCTTCACCAAGTGTGATAATGGGTGGTTGAGGACAAAGAGAGGCCTAGTGGGGACTGAGAGATCCCAGGGGGGACTATGTGAGCCTCCAAATGTTTGTAGCCATGTCTAGTGCTATGTGAAGATAGGGCTATTTTGAGTCACACTAGAACCTTCTAGAGACCATTGGTTAGATCCATGACACTAGGATCCTTTGGATAATTTTAGGGGATTTATATTTGTGATTTTATTGTATACCCTACTATTTATATTATTTATTGGTACATATGTGATTTTTATTATTTCTCCTTACTGTATGACTTGACATAGTGGTGCCTACTTGTGTGATTTCTTCCTTATTTATGTGGGTTACTTTTAAAATGATTTGAAAAGGATTATGAAAGGTTTTAAAGAATAAAAAAATAAATAAATAATTTCAAATTTTTTAAAACTAATTTTAATAATGAGTTTGAAAAGTGTTCCCATACGAGAATGGGAAAACATATTGTTTTGAAACTCCAAGTTTCATGAGTTTGAAATGGGGTTTTAGGCTGCGATGACTCATTTTTATGAAAATTATTGGTTTTTAAACATGTTTTAGAAAACTATAGATAAATAAAAATATCTTTGAGTTTGAAATGTGTATTTATAAAAGAGGTATTTATGAAATGGTTTTAAAGGGGAACTTTTAAATAGTTTTTTTGTACAAGTAGTTTAGGATAAGGAAAATAATTTTCCAAGTAATTTTTTTCGTTGAATGAAAAATCTTGTAAAATAATTTTTAGCACAATTTTGATGTGATGTTTCTTAGTTTGTAAAATATTATATAAAATGTTTATTTTTATATTTTATTTCAAAATAGAATTTTTAAGATGTGATATGAAAGAAACTGCTTAGATTTTGTGGGTTGTGGCGCCCTATTGAGTGCTTATGTACTCATGCCTATATTATTATCTTAGTTGCAGGTTCCTAGTTCATTTTTTTGGATGCCATAGAGAGTATTGGTTTATCTGAGGTAACTTTTTATTTTATTACATTCAAACAGTCATTCCTATTACTTGATTTTTGTAGGACCTATTTTTATTTTTCTAGAATGTTTGGTATGTGGACATTTAAATGAACTACTTTTCTCAATTAGGATTTTACTAAAATCTATGGATGGAGGGTTGAAATAAATACTGATGGCTAAAGAAAAGGCATATGGTGATGGCTTTTTGGGAATCTTTTCATTACATGTTAGGTATACTAGGGGTGAGTTGAGTGTTATTTTCTTTTCCTATTTATTACTTTTTATATTATATTTATTGTTTATTATTTTCTACCTTTTTCTTTTAGTGTGGACGTATGACATAAAAATGAGTCATGTTGAAATTTTATTTACTTTATGTTGCTTGTTTTCTTAATTATTTTTTAGGAGAAACCATTCCCAAGTGTGTTTCTATGATTCCTAGGCATTAGTTTCCATCTCATAGAGATCAGGAATTCCCTTTAGTCTAGTGGTGGGCTAGTTTGGGCATTTTTTAGATGGAAGGACTGGGTCATTTCATTTCATAGTGATTTCAAAATCCTTTTAAAATAATTTTCAAAGTAAAATTCCTATAAGAAATTATAATTATCTAATAATTTTTTTTATCAATGAAAATATAATTAAATTAAATTTGTAATAAAATTGAGTGTTTTTTGTAATATTAAAAACATAAAATATAAAAAATACAAAAAAACTCCCAAAAAACTCCCAACAGTTACCCCCTTAGCAAAGTAGTAAACCCCAACTATGAGGTTACATTCCACCCTTTTTTCCTTTTCCTTTTCTTCTTCCCTTCTTATATCTCCTATTCCTCTCTAAACTAATCCTCTTAAAAAAATTAGTTAGTATATTAACATTATTTTAATGATATCATGCTACTATAAAATTATTATAATTTATTTATAATACACACACACACAAATATATATATATATACATATATATATATTCTCACCGCCTCTTTTGGACACACTACTAATGATTATTTTTATTAGTTTACTAGTACATTGTCATTTAATTATGTATCACCTCCTTTATGAAAATCTAGTGGAACTTCTATATATAAGTATTATTATGATTCTCTATAATTTTTATAAACTATTTATAAAATATACACATCTCTCTCCCTTTTTTTGATAAAATCTTATTAATGGTCAGTTTAACCACTTATGAGAAAATTATCAATTATTTAATTACCAATGACTTCATAGATGGTTAAAATATATTATATATAATATATAAATATTTAATTTTATGTATTTTTATGATTCTAGAGGTAATTTGACTAATGGATAAATAAAAAAGAATCAAAACTATGGAATCAAAATGAAAATGAAATAATTCAAACAAATATGTCATCAATCCATTGTATCTTTTTATGAAAATTTAATGAATAAATTATAATGATTATAATTAAACAATAATAATTAATGTAATATAATTATATATATATAATAAACACAATTTTATTATGTAGGATGTGTAAACACAATAAAACAAAACTTCACTAAAGGTAAGGGGACTCTCAAATTCTTTCCTTTTCTTTTGGGTTTACACTCTCTTTCTCTCTCTCTCTCTTTCCACGACTCTTATAAATCTTCATTAAATACATTCTAAATTTATTTTATCTACATTTTCCATTTTGAATACTCCATGGATATGAATGTTTTCATTTCTTTGGGTTGAATTATTGGTCACCTCTAATGATGTTGATAAAGTCTTTATTTTCAAAACCTCTAAGTGAATTTTCTTATGTAGTTTATTTTTATCTCCACGAGCTATGATCTTTCATTTTATTTTACCCTTGAATTTTCAAAATAATTATTTCTCTATTTCTTTTGGAAACCTTTATGTTTATTCCTCGATATATGATTTATGAAATTACTATGAAACTCATTATTTTCTCATGGGTTTATTTCATGTTTATGCTTGATTTACATTTCTTTTCTATATAGAATGAATGATTATGATAATATCATGATGTTATGGGTGGGTATAGGATTATATATCCCTTAAAATCATTAGTTAAATGATTATATATAACGATATCATTATACATAGACATCATATAGTTATCTTTGTCTATAATGTTATGCATGCTCATAATGTAGTTAGTTTTTTCTATAATATTGTTATGTTGTGGTAGTAATCCTTGACACATGATTAGGATGTATCATTATTATACATGTTCCACATTCAATGTATCATTCAAATGACTTAAATATTCTTATGATTATGATCATATGCTAATATTTTATGATGACTATTATGCTCACCCATATACTTATGTTGATTTATGTCTCATTTTCTTTCCTATTATTCTTTCAATAACTAGGATTTTTAGCTTACTTTTTTATATATATCCCTATATAATCACATGTTTTAAAGAGTTTATGAAATCCTATATAAGAAATATACATAAGTATTTAAATAAAGTTTAAAATATATATATATATATATATATATTAATATTGTATGAGCGTAATTTTCCCAAGATACTAAACCCACCAATTTTGGAAGTTGTAATATTATGTATATTTGTAGTAAAAATGTTGTAATAATATTGTATTTAAGCTATGGGTTACTATAGTTGGTATCAAATCAAGGTTTAATTAATTTAGGAATTATGTTATATAGTAAAAAGGTAACCCATATATTTCATAAGTTAAAACCATTGCCTTGATTTACTCATATGAATAAGTTGTTTATCCATTATTTATTAACTTATGTTTTGTTATAACCTTTTCTATTTTAGTAAATAGTGAGAACCAAGAGAAACCATTCCAATAGCCCATATTTTGTACAATAAAATGATCATTCGAATGATATTCCTAATGTAATGGGAGATGAAGTTTGAAACATCATGGTGGTACTTAACCACTTGTCCTAGGTTATGAACAATGACCTAAACCATGTGGAACATCTACCTTCACCCAAGAGGGAGAAATTACCCATTGAGGAAAGGAATTATCCCCTTAATGTACCACAAACGATTCAATTATTCAAATGTAAAGAAATTGGTCACTATACAATTCAGTACACTAAGATAAGGGTATTTTAGGATAATCAACATTAAAAAACACTAAATTCAAGAGATTAAGGAAAATATTACTCTATAAACACCACCAAGGTGGAGAAATAAAATGAAGAGGTGAATGATACACTTATGATTCACTCAATAATAGTAAAATTTTTATTTGATTCATGTTTGATGCATTCTTTTATATCCTGTAATTTTTCTGTAAATATTAAATCAACTCCTTGATATCTTAAAGTTAAGATACCTATAAAAACACCTAGTCATAAAATTATTTCATATAAAGTATTTGAATATTATATAGTTAGTGTTTTTGGGAAGATTATTCTAGAAAACCTCATAATAATTCATTTTGTGGAATTTTATGCTATAATAATAATGGATTGGATCTCTTTATATAGACCTTATATCAACTGATGCGAAAATAAAATCTCTTTCTATATCCTGAAACATCCCATTCTTATATATAAATGAAAGGAGGATTATGAATCTCCTTTGGAAAATCCTTCAAATTTATGTGTATTGATACCTAATGAAGACACATATCTTTCTCAAATGGTTGAGAGAAAGGAAAATTATGACCTTGATGGAATCACCATTATAAGGGAATATACTGATGTATTCCCTCAATGTGTTACCCAATATTCCCTTGGATTATGAGGTATATTTCTCAATAGAAGCTATTACTACTATGAAAATTATATAAAGGATACCTTATAAAATAGACCTAATAGAACTGAATTAATTAAATAATAAATTGAAAGAGTATTTATACAAAGGGTTTATATGCCCAAGTACATCACCTTGGGGTGAATCGGTGTTCATTTTCAAGAATAAGTATGAGTCAATAAGGATTTTCATCAATTAATAAGAGATCAACAAGATCACCATAAAAAAATTTTCCACTACTATAGATTGATGACATTTCCAATCAAATTTTAGGATATCAATACTTCTAAAAAATAGATCATTATTCTTGATATCACCAAATAAAGGTGAAGAGAGAATACATTCAAAATAAAACTTTCCATACAATATATCAGCACTATGAGTTTATATTGATGCCATTTATACTTGAAATTGCTATGAAAATCTTCATAGACTTTATTAATAGAGTCTTTACTAACTAACTCGATAAATTTATGGTGTTCTTCATTAATGAAATTATTATATTATTCAAGAGAAAATAAGAACATGGAGTATATCTAAGGATTATACTTAAGACATTAAGGAAATATAAGTTATATGTTAATTTTATAAAATGTAACTTTTGGATTCAACAAGACACATTCTTGGGGAATGTGATCACAAGTGAAGAAATTTCTATGGATCCTTTAAAGATAAAGGAAATTAAGGAAAAAATCATACCAATAAGTGTCACCGTGATCTATAATTTTATTGGATTAATAGGGTACTACCAAAACTTTGTGAATAAATTATCATAATTTTCTCACCCACTAACTAAGTTAAAATAGATCAAAGTATATCTAGATATATTAATGTGAATAAATATTTAAGGATATCGAGAAAAGGCTAGTCAATACACATGTACATGCACTACCCATAAGCAGAGAAGGATTTTCAATATATAGTGATGCTTAAATGGGTTTCATGCTCATGTAAAATGGTAAAGTGATATACTATACCTCATGATAATTTAATATCTATGAATAGAATTACTAGACACATTATCTGGAGTAAGCATCTATAATATTTTTATTTAATATTTAGAGGTATTATATTTATGGAGATAAGTATGACATATATACTTATACAAGAGTTAAAAGTATATATTAACGTATAGGTAGCTAAAAATACATCAGAATATGATTTATCAACACATTATCATTCCTAGAAGTCAAATAAGGCAACTGATTCTATTAGAAAAAAGAACCTGCTATTGAGAAAGATCCTATCTTCATGAATATACAATGGATATATTAGGAAATCATAAAGGAAAAGAAGACATCATAACTTAAGAAAATGATTTACCAAACATATATCTAATAGAAAATTAAGGATGTACAAAGGGATGATTTTAATATTAGAAATAAGGTTAAATATAATGTTTGTGTCCTTGTGGATCCAATTTAAGGAGATATTAAGAGAATAGGTTTATGAGGATACAATACTTTTTCAATTTTTGGCTTTTTATGTGTGGTCCAACTTTTGTTTTGGGATTTAGAGAAGGAATTATAGGTTTTAGGATGGAGTCTTAGATAATTTTGGATGTGATTTGAATATTGGTAGGTGAGACAAATTCCTGGGTAAGTTTTATGGGGGTGTCATCTGTGTCCCTTGGCTACAAATGACACTGGGTACCCGATGATCCTAGTAGAGACCAAGGTACCCAAGTGGTTTCACCGGGTACTTGGTAAGACCATGTTGATTTTCCCAATTTAAAAGGGTATTTTTTGTGATTTTTCCTCCTTTTTAACCCATTTTAGGATTCCTTCTTCTCTACTCTATTTATCCTAGGCATGATCCTTCATCAATCTCCTCCATGCCTTATTCTCCCACTTATATTTTCCAATGAATTAGGGTGGAATCAAGGGGTTTATTTGTGGAAAATTAAAGGTATTTCCTCCCTTTACTCCAATTATATCTTTACCATATTTTCTTATTAGATTTATTTTTTATTTTTGGTAAATTTGGTATTATGATTTCACAATAACTTTGTGAAATCACTTCTAAGATTAGGAATTATCCTTATCTTATCTAAAGGTGTTTCTAAGATATTTTTTTCTCACCTTCTTTATCTATTTTTATTCTAAATGATTGGTATATTATTTATTCTAGTGTTTTTATGATTTAAGATTTATATTAGGATTTTATTTTGTGGTTTAAATTTGGATATTTTGGTGGAAATGGTGTTGGATGAATTCTAGGTTTTAATTGCCTAGGTTTTATTATAATTTAATGGTTCATTAATTATAATGGTTATATATTTGGATTTATTTAATTATGTACTTTTATCTAATATATTCTTAGGTAGTTTTGGTGATATTTGGAGGATTATTTTTTGGTATTGGGATTTGAAATATCTCTAATGCTTAATGCAGGGAAGTCTCAACTCACTGAGTGAATTTCTAGGTTATGCCTAGAACATACCAGCCACCAGTTTTCCTAATTCATTAATAAATCATAAAAATTATTTTGAAAGTATGAATTGATGCTTTCTAAAGCTGTTTTACCATGTCAAGTGGATGTTTTTTATCTTAATTCTGTGATATTTTTAAAATTAGTATTCAATCAATTCTTCAAATCTTAACTTGTTCCCTTATAAAGAAATGGGGTTTTATAAGGTTCTAATTATGAAAAACTTCTATGATTACATTGAGTTATATATTTGAATTCTTTAATAAAGTTGTTAAGTACACTTTATTATCTTATTTCTAGAGTTTCATTCATTTAGAGACCTTCCAAGGTTTTTCATTCCTTGTCATGTTTTCTTTCAATTGTTTCTATATTATGACATATTTGAAGATGAACTATGATTAGTATGATATAACCAGTTTTAACCATTATATGATTTCATAGGTTCCCAATTGTAAATAGTTTATGACATTGATATTTAACCTTCACACATGGACTAGAACCTACATCTATTCTATTCTGGTAGTGCATGTGCCAGGAAACTCAAACTCATTGAAGGATCCCAGAATGTCATGAAACTCTTGAGTTAAACCCTAAAATCATGAGGTAAATCTTTTTATAATTCCATTCAATCATGGCTGAGCATCACAATCTTGCACCGTTAAATCCTTAAAACAATCAATATGTTCTACTTGAATAGCAAGGAGTTACACCTTTTCTTTTAGATTGTACCATCATGGATTATAGTTTTCCCTCTATCAGTGGTTCTGTGCCCAATATTGTTCGGCCTTCTATACATGGAAAAACTTTTGAGATCAAACCTGGACTCATTAATATGATCCAAAACAAGGTCCAGTTCAATGGAATTTAGAGTGAAGATCTACACCAACATATCTCGAATATCCTTGAAGTCCATGACACCTTCAAAATCCAAGGAGTCTCTTTTGATGAAATTTAACTTAGGATCTTTCCCTTATCATTGAATGATAGATCCAAGGAATTGATGAAGATTCAGGCTCCTAAATCCATCACAACATGGGATGAATTAGTCAAAAAAATATTTCCGACCTATACATACATGGAAGATTTGAAATGAAATACAAAAAATTTCATAGGTGGATAGTGAATTAGCTTGGGAGGCTTGGTACTACTCTAAGGAATTGAATAAAAAGATCCCACATCACTAACTCGATGTATGGTTACAACTTCAAACATTTTACGAAGGCCTACAACCCACTACACAAATTGTGGTAGATACTGTCACTGATAAAAAAATTATGCTCAAGACACAAAAAGTGAGTTAAGAAAATCTGGATAAGGTCTCATATAAAGGTAGTCTATGGTAGATAAATCAAGGACCCACTCAATGTAAAATTCACCAAGTATTAGAAACCACCCATCTTGAAGCCCAGGTTGAAGCCCTTTTAAAATGATTGAAAATTTTCAACTACCTTCTCTACCACCAATATCACCTGATCTTGTCATGGAAGTTCAATCTCATGAGATATGTAGAGTCCTGTATTTGTATCAAGACTTCCAAGAAGGAACAGAGGAACAAAAAAAGTCAGGATTTTAATTACATTAATTACAATGAAAAACCATAATAATTTCAACAACCCTTTTACAAAAAAATACCAGAATAATAGAAAAAACCCAATATAGGTTATTGACAATAGATGAGTGGCCAAGACCCACCATAGAATTAGGGACCACCTAGGTAGCCACCTTATAATCTAGCTCCTAAACCACAACATCCCTTCCCATAACAACCTTTTCCCTCTAGGGATCAATAGTTTCCACCCCCTCATCAGTAGCAGTTTCACTAGGATCTATCCAGACAAAAAAATTAACCACATTAATAGACAAACCTTGAAATATAATCATCGTGTTTGTCCAAAAATCAGATTAGATAATGAATACTCAAGATAAAAAGATGAAAAATCAAAGGGTTTCTCTATAAAAACTCAAGAACCAAGTAAGGAATATTTCTAAGACTTTATCGAACAAATTACTAGGTATGCTGATCGATAATACTAAGACACAAATGAGTGAGGAGGATAAAGCTATAGTTATGAATATAAAAAAAGAACTAAACTTTTAATAAACATATAAAGGTAAGGAAAAGTGGATAAAACAATATTAATCATGTGTGATAATCATCAATAAAGACACTGATGAAAGCACATGAAAAGCTAGTAAATAATAGAATCTAGAAGATGATACAAGTGAAAAAGATCAAGTATAAGATAATCTCATAAAATAAGATTTCTACATGGACCCACCACCATACAGACCCCCTCTTCCATTCATAAAAATAACAAGAGAAATAAATATAGAGGTGTAATAAAATATTTTTTTATGAATGTTTAAGAAACTCTTCATAAATATCCCCTTTACTGAAGCAATTTATCAGATGCCTATATATTCTAAATTATTAAAGGAGATACTCTCCAATAAGAGGAATATGGAAGAATTAGGAGTTATCTCCTTGAACAAATAATTCTATGTGATAGTTTAGTATAAAATTCCACCCAAGATAAGGGACCGTGAAAGCTTCTCTGTCCCATACACTATCATCTTGTGAAATTTTGGAAAATATTTATGCAACCTTGTAACAAGTATAAATACCATGCTAATGATTGTTATTCAGAGATTAGGTCTCAAAGACCTAAATATGAAAATAGTGGAATTATAGCTAGTAGACCAATCTTTCAAGTATCCTCAGGGAATTCTTAAGGTTGTTTTAGTAAAAGTTAGAAAATTCATATTTCCTACTGATTTCCATATCTCAGATATAGAGGAAGATGGTGATATCCCCATAATTCTAGGAAGACCATTTCTTTCCAACAAAAAATCATTAATAGATGTAAACCCAGGTAGAATGTTTTTTAGATCTAGTGAGAAAATAGTGTTTGATCAAGTGAAATCTACCAAGAAAAGTGGCGACTCATTTGATTATCAAGCCATTTTTCTAACTGATGAAAAAGAGGATTTCATTGATATTAAGGATGAGAAAGAGAATCTATCTCTTGAAAAATAAGAGTATAGTGGATATGATGAGGTAAGTTACATCAAAGCTATTATAAGAGCCACCATTCCATAGTTCATACCCTGGGCCATTAATCCACTAAATTTAGAATTAAATACTCTACCAATCACATTGAAGTACTCATTATTAGAAACTGAAGATACACTACCAGTAATCATAATATCAGAGCTAAATAAATAATAAGAAGACAATATGATAAATTTATTGAAGACACATAAAAATTCAATATCTTGGGATGTGGTTGATATCAAGGGGATCATCCTCACGATTTCCACCCACAAGGTTCTAATTGAAGAAGGTGCTAAGCCAAAATGCCAAGCCCAGAGGAAAATCACCCCACAAATGAAATAAGTAACTAAAAAGGATGTTATGAAAATTCTAGATGATGGGATTATATTTTCTATATCTGAAAATGAGTGGTTGTTCCCATTGTAAGTCATTTAAAAGAAAGACAACTTAAATATGATGAAAAATAATGAAAATGAATTAATTCCAACTTGAACCATTACTGGATGGAAAGTATGTTTCGACTATAGAAATATCAATGAAGTGAATGGGAAATACCACCTCCCACTCCCATTAATGGATTAGATGAATGATATATTGGATATGCATGAATTCTATTATTTTCTTGATGGATATCTCAGATACAATCAAATCGCTATCAACCCAGTTGATTATTCAAAGACATCGTTCACACATTCTTTTGAAACCTTCACCTATAGAAGGATTTCATTTGAAATGTGTAATGTATTGGAGAAATTAAATCACTGTATGACACATTTCATTCATGATATTGTAGATGAGTTTCTTGAAATATTCATGGATTATTTCTCTATGCATATAAAATACTTTGAATTCTGTTTAAGAATTATAGAACTCATTTTAAAACATTGTGAAGAGAAATTTCTAGTGTTAAATTGGTAGAAATTACATTTCATAGTCCAAGGAGGAATTATCCTCAGACATAAAATTTCAAAGCATGGCATGGAAGTCAACCCAACAAAAATTAAAGTAATCAAATAATTTCTTGAACCCATAATAGTGAAAGGAATAAGGATTTTTCTGGGCCACATGAGATTCTATCACCACTTTGTTTAAGACTTTGCAGAAATATCATGACCACTAAAACACCTACTATAGAAAGAGGTTCCATTTGATTTATTAAATAATATAAGTAGGAATTTAATACTCTGAAAAATAGCCTGGTGGATGTTCCTATCATTTTATCGCTCGGCTGGGACAAAGACTTTGAAATGATGTGTGATGCCAATAACTTCACTATCAGTTCTACTTTAGAAAAGTGTGTTGGAAATATCTTCTGTAACATTTATTATTTCATATACACCTTAGATGAAGCTCAAATAAATTATTCAACCGTAGAGAAAGATCTCATGGCTGTAGTTTTCACATTTAAAAAATTTCAGTCATATCTTGTGCTCTCCAGAGTTATAGTTTACACTGATAATATAACATTAAAATACCTTTTGAATAAAAAGGATTCAAAACTGAGGCTAATTAAGTGGATCCTATTTCTATAAGAATTTGACATCATCATAAATGGAACTAAAGGTACTGAAATTTTATTTCCGACCATCTATCTAGACTTACACTACCTAATATCGAGAATGTTTAAAAGATGAGTATTGAAGATAGTTTTTCTGATGAGATGCTCTTCAATGTGAATGTGCAAGCATGACCATGGTTTTCTAAAATAGAAAACTACCTTGAACCTGAAACCATATACCCCTATTTCCTCTATCAATAGAGTAGGAAGTTCCTTGATAATACTTCACACTATTAACAGGATGATCCACTTTTGTTTAAGCATTGTGATGATGGTTTAATGTGGAACTATATTATAGAGGATAAAATTCACAGTGTGTTGGAGTTCTATCATACATCACCAACTAAAGGAAATCATGGATATGATCATTCTTTATTTAAAATCCTTTAGATTATATTCTTCTATCATACACTCCATCAGGATATAAGAAGTTTTTCCCAATGCTGTGGTAGGCTCTATCACACATACACCATTGGGAAACATAATGAGATGCCTTATAATCCCATCATAGAAGACCAAAATCTTCTATATTTGGAGAATTTATTTCATAGGAAAATTTCCTAATTCCCATGTAAATTTTTATATTAGTCAGTGTGGACTACATTTCAAATTGGGTAGAAGAAGAAGCTACAACTTTTGACACAACCAAGGCGGTCATGCATTTTTTAAAGAATCTTTTTTTTTCTGATTTATATTTCCCTGATTAATTATTAGTGATTGGGGAATAAAATTAAATAATACTTCCATAAAATTACTACTTGAAAAGTACATGACTTGATATAATACTGTCACTTATACCACTCACAGACTAGTGGGAAGGTGGAAATATCTAAAAATAAGATCATAAAAATTATTGAAAATATAGTCAATACAAATAGGAAGGACTAGAGTCTAAATATTTATGATGTACTATGTGATTATCGCAAAACTTATAAAACTCCTATAGGAATAATACCTTTTCATATTTTATAAGGAAAACCCTACAATTTTCCAATAGAATTATAATATCAATCATACTGGGAAATTAAAGGGTTAAACCTGGATGAAAAAATATATATGAAACAAACATTTTTATAATTTGATGAGCTAGAGGAAATCAAAAGATATGATTATAATAATTCTAAAATTTATAATGAGAAAAAAAAGAAGTGGCATGACTGATGCATCACATGATGAAAATTTACACTAGGGGAAAAAATTTTATTTTTTAATTTATGTCTGATATTATTCCTTAGAAAACTAAATTCCTGATGGTCAGGTTTATATGATGTTTTTAAAATCACCCAATATAGAACATTATAAATTTAAAAAGGAAATGGACCACCCTTAAAAGTCAATGGACAATAGTTAAAGATTTACCAAGAGACATTTTAGGAAGAGTGCATTTTATATTTCAAATTAAAATGAATCAAGGGTTTTTAGACCTAGACATAAAGTGAAGCACTAACTGGGAGGAAACCTAGGTTTTTTTAGGTAGGATAAGATCATTATAACTCATTTGATTTATTCCTAATTGGAAAAACACCGACTTTCCATTTTTTTTTCAAAAAATAGAATTTATGGCGTAAGAAATTATACTTACACTGTAAAGTTTTGCAGTTTCGCAAACCCAATATCTAAAAAATTTACACTATTAACACTATTTCAATTCCATAAATATTGCATCCTGATTACTTAAGTTGTAACCCTAGGGTTTATGGAAACTGATCCCCTCCTCCCTCTCCTGCTCGAACCCCCCTATTCTGCTCATAACCTCCAAACCTGCCTATCCTCATCCATCATCCTCATCCCCTCTCTTGACACCATGGTCTATAGTAGAGTCGGAACCCATCCCTATTCTAAATGCATAGGTCTTGGTTTATGTCCTCCCATAGACAAACACACAACCTGAGATCCCACCCCACATTCTCCGAAACCCCACCTCCAGTGGATCCAACATCACCATACCCCCAATCCATTGAATGTTTGGGTTCCATATTATACCACTCATAGGGTGTGTATTTTCCTACCAATGTTCATACCTACCTTCATTTAATGGACCCCAGGAATCAATTCAACTTGAACCACTTGCAAGAAAGGTGAAGAGGTCTAACAAGACTTGGACCTAGTCATACTACACAAGATCCTCATGTATGAGGAAGTTATGGAGTCCTTTCAATGGATGTACCTCTCACACATTTTCAAGGTGTATGAGGAGATATTGGGAGATCTTTCTGGAGTTCCTGATCACTTTTAAGTTGGACATCATACATGTCACCTTCTAGTTGGGCGGTCGGGATTTTGAGCTAACACCGGGTGAGTTCAAAGTTTTATTAGGGGTTTATTATTTAGATTTTGTTTCCTATACCAATTAACTAGGATTACATCTTAATTTGATCAAGATAGATAATCCCCAAATATGAGAATGGATAGACCATAACCCTGTCGACATTCATGATCCTCCAATGGAAAAGAGCAACCAGCTGAAGGGTGCTACTATTAGGATTATTCACCATGATTTTGATCATGACTGGCTCAAAAATAGAGATTCCCATGGATCCATCACACAGACATAGGTTTCCATACTTAACACCAACATGGTAGCTCCTACTCTCAACATGGATCACCAGTTTTCCCTGTACTATGAGAGTTAGGCCAGGCAGAGGATTAATAATCTGACGGGTGGATCATTTATCACCCACTTGGCTAGGAACATGGGGGTCTTCAACAGCTCTCACACACTCTCCTCAATTGGTCCCATAAATTCTAGAGACCTCTATATGTTTCATAATACATGGATGCTTTAGAAGGTGGGAGATCACTATGATTACACACCTGAGTATGTTAATTCCAATGATGAGGCCTCTACTTCTGATACAACCACCTCCCCTTCTGTTCTGGATGATTCAATCATAACTTCAAAACTTAAGGCATCAGTATCTTCTCAGCCCCCCTACTCCCCTACCCCATCATATATATGGGAGGTATTTTGTATAATTGACCATACTTTTCATTCATAAATATTACATATTTTTAGATTAATATTCATTACATTACATAAAAAATTCATGCTAGAATCGTATAGGTCTAATGTATTTGGAAACATGGAATCATAAACATATGATTCATAAGGTATCTACATTGTATCCCTCTTATTCCTTTATAAATAGAACCATTTTTGAAATATCATAATTAATACCTTTCTTCGTATCCTAAAAAAAATATAAGAAAGGGTGAGCTTAGATGCTCATTAAGGGTTAAAAAGGGATATAGAAATTATTTAATAAGAATAATATAAGAATAAGGGTATAAGAACATGAAAAAAACATTTGGAAATTATACCATACATATAAAAGGTCATAATATTTAATGATGGAATAAATCTTGTAATTTCATAAGATAAGAATCATAAGGAAATCAAATAACATGATCCATGAGAGCATAATATTGGTATAAGACATGGAATTTGTGGCATTCACATCAGCATAAAAAATAATTTCCATATTAGTCAAGGATCACCACCAAGACCATCATAGTGGAAAATGTCCTTTAATGAACCATGTTCACCCCCATTCCAGCCCTGTATTACTAAACTGGGTTTACTTCTTATTCCATCCTAGAATTACTGAACCAGTTTTACTTCCAGTTATATACTTGTATTACTAAACCAAGTTCATTCCTCATTATAGTCCTATCTATCTCATAAGATATAAATATTTACCCAATGTATTAGAGAGATATATAGGTCCCAAAAATCATATAATAAAAACCATACATATTTGTTCCACATGAACATAAATAATTCATCATATCATAACCCATGAAAATAAATGGGTTTCATAAACATTTCATCATTGTACAACCCATGGAAAAGTAATTGAATTAACAAATATCATGCCCTCATAAACATAAAACATTAAGCAAAAGAATAAGGATGGTATCCTTATATCACATCCACATTAAATCATAAATAACATAAAATAATGTTTTCTTATATGTAAAATGATTTTGAAATATCACCTGAAATAATTCTTGAGGAAAATATAATTTCCATTTCATTTTTTCTAAAAGTTTCAAAATTACAAAGAAAAAAATTTCTTTGAAAAGAACCTTGTAAGATTGTATAGGATGATTCAAAACATTAAGGTGTAATGAAATTGAGAAAATCCACTCATTAATTATAATTTAAAAAACATTCCTTTTTACTTTTTTAAAAAGAAACATTAAATATGGATTTTTAAAATAAATCCCCTTACAAATAACATTGAAGTGAATGTTAAAAATTGATTATGTGTATTAGCTATAAATCCACATAACATAAGTGGAAATATAATATAAGATAATCAAAATAAATTTCACACATAATCTTAGCATGACATAATTAATGAATTAGAAGTTTAACTCAATGGAAGGAAATTTATTTAAGAATTACCATACCTTAAGTCTTGCCTTTATTTGTTATTATTCAAACCTCCTGTATTATAAATATAGATTTATTATAAATTTATTCCAAAAAATTAATTTTATCATATAATTTATTATTTATTATTAACATTTTATTACTTTTTTATTAATAATTTGTTATTAAAATCAATGTTATGGGTGATAGGCGCTTTGTTTTCCAAGCATGTTTCTTTTCAATAGTCTTGGTCCTTATACTTTGATCTTGGTTTCATAATTTACATAATTTTAATCAAGTTATAAAATAATACATAGTAATTATATACATATTTATAATAATTCATAGAAATTATAAATAGAAAAATGAATTACACCATTCAAAGAGACGATAGGCCGTACGTACGAATGAATGCTATTTTAATTTTTTGATTGATGGAATAAAAGAAAGGTAAATAATAATTCACATTTATAAGACTATTATTATATCATATATATATCACATATATTCATTTAAACCATCATAATATCCATACATAATATATGGTGATGAAAAATGAATTGTATCGCTATGTGGAGACGGTAAGATGTACACACACACGAGCGATACTTTCGCTTCGTGTTTGATCGGAAAGAGGATGTATAATGGTGTTTTCATAATCATAATAAAATTTAAGAATATTTAGGACATTGAATTAATTATTTAATTATAAACATATTATATTTAGAGGAGTCAAGGAAGAGTAGAAAAATAAAGTGACCAGTTAGATCGATTACTACTTCTTCAAAACATCTCCTATGGATATCCTCTAATGGGATTCAGGGTTGGTATTTTGAGAAGACCAACTTCTCTTAATGTAGTTAGGAAATTTTAGAAGATAAATTGGCAGAGTATGGCTGATATAGAAGGCTCAAAGTTGTGTAAAGAAGGGATGGAGGAGGTTTTCTTTTATAATTGAGGTGAGAGACTATAACATCCCGAGTTTTAAGAAAGAAACACTATGTTTAATAGCATACATGATACGCTACATCGATCTTAAATGAACAACTAAATATTATTATTTAAATGTTACAATTACAACCTAGCTATTGGAATGGACAGAATAAATTGTATCAACTAAATTATGAAAATATGGTTTACACATGTTTCAATAATGATTCATTGGTTACCAAATTTATTAGAAATGGAAATAAAAACCAATTGAATATAAAGGATATGTTTTTTTTATGAAAACATATTTAAAAAGAGAATAATTGTGTTTATAAAATCATATCACTATTTATGTATTTTTATTTAATGAAAATATATCTTATATATTCAATGTAATGTTTTAAATTCAACTTATATGTTTTCCAGATATGATATAAGAACAAATTCAATTTTTTGGATAAAAAAAGTATTTTTCTAAAAATGCAGTTTTGCGACCTTTTGATGAAGAACCCTTTTTAAATTTAGTTTTTGACACCTTTATATGTTATATTTTACAAAATAAACTTATTATTTAGAATAGGGACATCAAAATTTACATTGGATGAATTTTTTATATTTTTCAGATAACTATCATGTTTTGATGAATAGTAAAAATACATTAAATTTTAATTGAACACAAGTTTTTCCATAGAGATAATTTAGATGGTTAAATCATATTATATAATGGTTTTATACTATAAATGAAATATATTTTTATCATTTAATCCAATGTAGGTCATTAGAATAAATTTCACATTGAAATTGGACATAAACACATGTCAATCTTTTGGTAGTTTTTACTTCCTAAAAACACGCTTTCTGGTTTCGACAATGGGAATTAATTTTAAATTAATTACTAAAATTTATATGTTTTAAATTTGGAAAAATGGATTCAATATTTTTAATCATAAGGTACAAATTGTGTAAATAAGTACCTTTTATTTTTGGCCATTATGAATAGTAACTTCAGTAATTATTTTTATTTACCATGGTTAAAGGGTAAATCAGGTAAATAAGGGTAAACAAATAATATTATAATAATATAAAAACTACACTAAAACAGATCCTAATACAATTCAATGAGTTATTTCTGACCATGATCATCCTTAGGTAGAACCTTTGGCATTTGGGAGCCACTTGGGAGTGATAATGACATGTTATAATAATTAATTTAAAGTAAAGAGAAAAATAACATAAACATGTATCTTTTACTAAATAAATTTTAATATGGTGTTATATAATTGATATATTTGAATATAAATAGTAATTATAATTATAAAAAGATTTCCTATATCATGGTATTTCATTTATAGTTTTTATACATTAAATAAATTAATTTATTTATGACACAATGTTGATGTAGTGATTACCTTATTAATGAAAGATTCAAATAAATGATATTATAAATACTAAAATAAATGTAATTTGATTATTTTTATGTCATACATGAATTTTATGGATGATATTGACATATTAAATTTGATTTAATTCCTTTGGTTTGAAGGAATCAAGTTTTTATGACTTTAACAAAAATCAATTACTAAATAGTTTCAAAATTGATATAAATGCATTTAAAAAACATACTATTTTATTAAATGATATAATAGTCCTAAAAATATAAGATTCATCCAAATAACTTATATAATGTTAAAAATTCCATTAATTATCCACTTTTGGGTCTCTTGATATTTTATAGTAACTATAGTATCCATATATTGTGAAAATACAAGAAGGCATAGTAAGAGTTAATGTTTTTAACTAAGGGTTAATGCTAAAAAGATAAAGTTAATTTTATAAACTAAACATGTCTAAAACATATTGTTTGAGAGGATTTCAACCCATTCTCATATTATAGTTGAAATATATCACTTTTTAACTATTATAATTCAAAAATAATTTTATAATAAAATAATATTTTAAGACTTTCCTAAAGTGCCCCTCCTCCCTCTTATAAAAGGGAATCACCTCTACCCACTTACTCACACATTTAAAGACCCTTGTATTATCCAAAATATTCTCAAATAAGCTCTAAAAATCCCTCTCATACTCCTAGAAAACTTACCTTGGTCAGAAGGCAATTAAAGAAATCATTTTTGCTCAAATCAAAAGAAGTTACTCGATTTAGAGGTAATGTATTCTCTTAAGTTTCTTTCCTTTATTTTCCTTCTCCACTCCATATTATCTTCATATTATTTGATTAAAAAACAAAAAAATTATCCTAGATATACCAGGATGTTTTTATGAGAAGGATTCTAACTAAACTTACAGACACATTCATCTAATGGATATGAACATACTATTTCTGTGTACGGTGAACTACTACCTCACGAAACGATGATTATTCAATTTTATCCTACCACCTCTCATGGTAGATATTATGATAGAACTTTATTTATATATGATATATATTATATTTATATTGCCTCTATGATTGTGTAATTTTTATTTACATCATAACTTTATGCTTTCCATAATGTGTAAATATGATAATTTCATTTGAGGAAGTGCGGACTACCACCCCCTCAAAGTGATATGACTCGTTCATGACATACATAGAATGTATAAAGGATGGAGTTAATGAAATTATGTAACATATATAACATATATATTATAATGGAATTATAATATACCAATGTATCATTTATAATTCACTCCTTTAATATGAAAAATAAATGAAAGTAGCGTTCATGCGTACGTACGATCTACCACCACCATGAACGGTGAATTTAATTTATTATCTCTAAATATTATGGAAATTATAAATACATATATAATTTATATATATGATATTTAAATTATGAATAATATTCTAGAGATTATGGACTTTTGACCACATGGAAAATTTACATCAAATAAGTTCATCTTCGACTCAAGTGCCGAATATCGATAAACCGACCAATATGAAATTAAATCATTATGTAATTTTTATAGCATGATGATAAGTGATATAAAATGAATAATAAAATTTAAAAAGGTTATAAAGAAATTAGAAATTAACCTAAGTTTATTATTAAAGAAATTTAATAACGAATGAGACAAGTCGAACTCAAGGTAAGGGAACCTTTCACCCTCATCTTTTAGTCAAAGACTTCTTTTATGTTATGTATTTTAATTTCCATTTTCTTATGTTGGGTTATGTTCTTCTATATCCTTATTGATGTCTATTTTATGTCCAGGTGATGAGGTACCCTTTTCTCTCTCATCAACTCATTTTCTGAATTTTTAAGTGACACCGTTAGGCTGCTGAATTTTTGTAAGGGAACTTCTTAACCCAATTTCAATTCTTTGGGTTGATCTTCTAATACTTGACTATGTCATGCTATGATTACATGAGAAATGAATTTTTATATCTTATATTGTATTTATACTTGATTTATGGGTATTTATATTGAATACACATAATCAATCTATTTGATTAACAAAATGATCTTTTTTTAAGGGAAATCTTAACTCAATATCATTTCATTGAGTTAAATATCCATGCCATTGGTTTTGTTTTTCCAAGAATATGTGTGAATGAACTATGTTTTTTTACACTAAATATCCATTTATATTGGGTTTATTTATATTTTTAATAGATAATTATGTCATTAATTTATCCTTAATCTAAGGATACGATCTTTGTAAGGGACTTTGTCTCAATCTCCTTTCATTGAGGAATATTTTGGTTTATACATGAAATTATATTATATGCTGTATAATCAACCCTTTATAATTTTAATTTAATTTAATGGGTTTTAAAAGGGAATATTTTTTGTATGAATAATTTTACTAAATGATTCTTTTTAACGTACGCAGCGACAACGACCTTTCCACCACTGTGAGCATTATTTGATATTTGGATTCCTCTACAAGTCATAATGTTTTATAAAAAGAGAAGTAAATACTATATTCCATTTTATGTATTTTGGTATTAAAAATCGTTTTTTAGAATGAATTTATTATATCAATATCTTGAAATGATGTCTTATTATTGAAATGTGCATATTTTATTTTTCCTTTTTGCTTGTTCATGTGTTATGATTATGTTATAGTTCTTGGGAATTATTTATGTATATGGGTGGTTACATGATAAACTGAGGGTGGGTGAGACTGAGATAGCTCTCCAATTCATTGGGTAACATGATAGAGGTAAACGTTAAGGTTTATCCAAAGAGATTTTGGGAATATACTGTGATGGGTATTCCAAACATAACAATGAAGGTTACTTCCTATGTAGTTGTGAAAGCTACAGTGTAAGTATGTTATGAATGCCACAAGTTACCTTTATGATTTATGATTTCTATGAGTTATTCATAAATCTTATAATTTCATGAGGTATGTTAAATAGATTATGTTTTATGAGTGAAAGGTATGATTTCATGGATTTTTATGTATTCATGGACTAATTTTTTCCTTCATTATTTTATACCCCGTACTGAGATTTTTATACACAAACCAAGTTTTTGAAATATTTTTCATAGGGTATAAGGAAGGGTAAGATAATGGAAGAATTCAAGAAGTTTTTTATCAATAAAATAATTCTTTTTTTTATTTAAGGAGTTTTATTATTGTGATTTTTTAATAGAGTAGAAGTGTCTACTTTTTAATTTTTGAGATGTAATGTAATAGTTATGGCCTAATTCTTTAAAAATATAAAACTAAAAAGATCATAAATGTGAAATAAAGTAAATTATTGATCAAAACTCAAGATTAAGTAATTATTAAGGCTGGGGCCTTATAATTGGTATCAAAGGAAAGGTTTATACAAATTTAAGGATTAGGAGTTTTTAGATAACCACATAGTTAGTATCTATGTCTATACTTTAAGTTAAATCCTTATTTTTTTAACTTTTTTTGAGATCAAGTAAAGTCAGTTACATATGGAAGGAGGAGAATCTCAAACAAAATTCCTATTTCTTCCTAATTACTTGCTTGTAATAATTATTGCAAAGTCATGTTCAGATGATTGTGAAACTTTTTATAACATACAACTCACTTGCAAGCAGTTGTTTGAGATATCAGACACCTCCACTATACCTCGACACCATCGTGGATCATGGGTTGTATTTAATCAAATCCTATTTTCTCAATATTCTCATATTTTCAAGAAAGGTAAATATTATCAAGGAATTTTCAAATATTTTACCTTATCACAAGATTTTGAAGTATATTATTATTTTGAAAAAGGTGTTGAAAAAAGAGACCCTTGTGCAACCTATTTATATTTGATTTTAAAATATAGACTTTCAGAACTTACTTATGATATTTTAAAAGGACCATTGATTAAAAGTTTCAACTCAAACTTGGTCTGTCTGTTTTATAAAAAGAAAGCTTTATTAGATGTTTTGAAATTGTATTTCATACATGATTATTTTACGAAACTATTTTTTTGTGAACACCCATATGACCCAAGATGTACAAGGTGTATTTGGATAAAGGAAGCAAATGATTTTTAAGGATCACTAAATCATTATTTCAATTCCTAGACCTTCTATTTATGTAAATAATATGATGATAAAACCAGGTGGACACAATGATCAAGGTACAATGTTATTTCTTTGGGAATAGTTTTATTTTTTCATATGGAGGAGAAATAAAAAAAATATCAATATATATAAGTCTTCATGAATTAAGATTTTGAGGTCATTATGAGTTGGGATGAAAATGAGAGGTATAATACAACCATTGAGGTTAAAACATGTTAGGGTTATTTTTGGGTTTTATAAAAGGGAGAACCCACAAGATGGGTGACAACCTATTGCGTCTAGAAAGGCCGCAGGAATCAAACCCACAACCAAAGGGTGACAAGGGTTCATCACCTACCACTGGCCTACGTGAAGTCCATGGTTAATATGACTTATTTTTTTAGTTAAATGATATTATGTATTAATAATAAGTTGAATTAGGAGGTATATATTTTATCAAATGGATATCCTAATCATTGGAAAATGATTTGGTGATTAAGTGATAAATGTTATTTTGGAAGATTTTCGCTCTTTTGGAAACACTATATTCCTAAGGAAAATAGAATACTATGGGATTTTATTTGAGGAGTAATTTTTGAATTTTATTTTGGAGAAATATATGTTTTTATTATAGACATATGGAGATTTGGGTTATTAATGTAAATGACTAACCTATCATGGAGAACATGTGATTAAGTTAATTGCTTTTAAGTATGATACTTTAAGAGTGGTCGATGTTATTTGGAGATAAATGTTAAGATTTATGGTAGAAGACTATGTGATCAAATCCTTATGAATTTTGGGTTTCAATATTAGTTTGGATTATTTTGAATAATTTTAAGGAAAATTGTTTATTGAATGGTCTTTGTTGAACTTTGGGTATTATTTGTTCAATTTTTGAGATTAAAAGCAGTCCTAATACTTATAAAGGATTATTCTTCTTGGGAGATTATCTGATCTTATACTAACCATTTTTATTTTGGTTAATTTATAAAGATAGGGGAAATATATAGTTCATCTTTTTTTTATTATGATATTCTCTTAAAGTTGATTCTAGCGCTTCAGGTGTGACCAAGTCATCTTGAATACTCATCATTTGGAGAACAGATAAGTTTGTAGTACATATTTATTAAAGTATGAAACTATACTTGACAAGTAAGTATGTTTCCTTATGTTATTATTCTAAGTAGTAAAATAATTCCTCAAATTTATAAAAAGGATCTTAAAACAAAAACGTTTTATGTTTACTTTTCCTACTAGGAAATCAATGACCATTTAACCCATTATAAGTTTATGGTTTTCTAGTTGTTAACTTTATCCTAATCATGTTTTCTATTTATCTCTATCAAAACTTGACACTTATTTTTTCTTCAATATCCATGTTTTTTTACATGGAACCCTAGTATGTGTTATGTCGGGTGACCTTTATACTTCTCTTTCTTTCTTTTAAAGTGATAGTTTTATTGACTCTTTTTTTGATGTGGGATTTTCAATGAACTTACCGAGACAATTTTTAAAATTTCGAGGATAAAATTTCAAAAAGTGGCGAATGATGTAACATCCCAAGTTTTAATAAAGAAACACTATGTTCAATAGCATACAAGATACGCTACATTGAGCTTAAACGAACAACTAAATATTATTATTTAAATGTTACCATTATAACCTAGCTGTTGGAATGACGGGAATAAATTGTATCAACTGAATTATGAAAACATGGTTTACACATGTTTAAATAATGATTCATTGTTTACCAAATTTATTATAAATTTAAATAAAAACCAATTGAATATAAAGGATGTGTTTTTTTATGAAAACCTATTTAAAGAGAGAATAATTGTGTTTATAAAATCATATCACTCTTATAGATTTTTAATGAAAAATCTATTTTATATATTAAATGTAACATTTTAAATTCATATTATATGTTTTTTGGATATTATATAATAACAAATTCAGTTTTTTAGATAAAAGAAGTATTTCTCTAAAAATGCAATTTTACCGCCATTTGATGGTGAACCCTTTTTAAATTTAGTTTTTGAAACATTTATATGTTATATTTGACAAAATAAACTTATTATTTAGAATAAGGACATCAAAATTTAATTTGGATGAATTTTTGATATTTTTCTGATAACTATCATGTTTTGATGAATAGTAAAAATACGTTAAATTTTAATTGAAAACAAATTTTTCCATCGAGATAATTTATATGGTTATATAATATTATTTAATGATTTTATATTATAAATTAAATATATTTTTATCATTTAATCCATTTTTTTTCATTAGAATAAATTTTACATTGAAATCAGACATAAACACATGTCAATCTTTTGGTAGTTTTTACTTCTTAAAAACACTCTTTCTGGTTTGGAAAACGGGAATTAATTTTAAATTAATTACTAAAATTTATATGTTTTGAATTTGAAAAAATGGATTCAATATTTGGAATCATAAGGTACAAATTGTGTAAATAGGTTCCTTTTATTTTTGGACATTATGAATAGTAACTTCAGTAATTATATTTATTTACCATGGTTAAAGGGTAAATCAGGTAAATAAGGGTAAAAAATAATATTATAATAATTTAAAACTACCCTAAAACACATCTTAATACAATTAAATGAGTTATTTCCGACTATTATCATCCTTAGGTCGAACCTTTGGCATTTGAGAGCCACTTGGGAGTGATAATGGCATGTTATAATAATTAATTTAAAGTAAAGAGAAAAATAACATAAACATGTTTCTTCTACTAAAGGAATTTTAATATGGGGTTATATAATTGATATCTTTGACTATAAATAGTAATTATAAATATAAAAATATTTCTTACATCAAGGTATTTCATTTATAATTTTTAGACATTAAATAAATTAATCTATTTATGACACAATGACGATGTAGTGATTACCTTATTAATGAAAGATTCAAATAAATGATATTATAAATATTAAAATAAATATAATTTAATTATTTTGATACCATAAAATAATTTTTTTTATGATACTGACATATTATATTTGAGTTAATTCCTTTGGTTTGAAGGAATCAAGTTGTTATGAATTTAAAAAAAATCAATTACTAAATAGTATCAAAATTGACATAAATGAGTTTTTAAAACAAATACTATTTTATTAAATGATATAATAGTCCTAAAAATATAATATTCTGCCTAATGACCTATATAATGTTAAAAATGTCATTAATGATCCACTTGTGGGTCTCTTGGCATTTTATAGTAACTATTGTAACCATATATTGTGAAAATATAAGAAGACATGGTAAGAGTTAATGTTTTTAACTAAGGGTTAAAGCTAAAAGATATGGTTAATTTAATGACCTAACTTGTCTAAAACCTATTGATTGAGAGGATTTAGACCTATTATCATCTGATCATCGAAATATATCACTTTTAAACTATTATAATTTTGAAAATAATTTTATAATAAAATAATATTTCAAGACTTTTCTAAAGTGCCCCTCCTCCCTCTTATAAAAGGGAATCACCTATACCCACGTACTAACACTTGTCAAGTCCCTTGTATCATCCAAAATCTGCTCAAATAAACTCAAAACATCACTACCTTACTCCTAAAATCCTTACCTTGGGTAAAAGGAAATTCAACAAAGCCCTTTGGCTCAAATCAAAAGAACTTATCTGATTTAGAGGTAACGTCTTCTCTCAAGTTCCTTTCCTTTATTTTACTTCTCCACACCATATGATATTATTATTCTTTGATTATATAAAAAAACCAGTATCCTAAATATAATAGTATTTTTTTATGAGAATTATTCGAAATACACTTACACACAACTCCATCTATTGGATACGAACATACTGTTTCTGTGTATGATGAACTACTACCTCACGAAATGATGATTGTTCAATTTTCTCCTACCACATATGATGGTGGATATTATGATAAAATTGTATATATATATATATATTATATTAAATCTATTATATTTATATTTTCTCTATTCTTCTATAATTTTTATTTATAACACACCTTTATGCTTTCCATAATGTGTACATACGATAATTTCATTTGAGGAAGTGTGGACTACCACCCCCTTAAAGTGATATGACTCATTCATTCCATAAATGTAATGTATAAAGGATGGTGTTAATGAACTTATGTAACAAATATAACATATATATTATACTGTAATTATAATATACCTATGTATCATTTAGTTTTCACTCCTTTAATATGACAAATAAATAAAAGTAGCGTTCATGTGTACATAAAACCTACCGTCTCCATAAACGGTGAATTTAATTTATTATCTAGAAATATTATGGAAATTATAAATAAATATATACTAGATATATATGATATTTATATCATTAATAATACTCTATAGATGATCGAATTTTTACCACATGTACAATTTACATCAAACAAGTTCATCTTCGACTCAAGTACCAAATATCGACAAACCAACCGATATGAACTTAAATAATTATGTAATTTTTATAACATGATGATAAGTGATATAAAATTAATAATAAACTTTAAAAAGGTTATAAAGAAAGTATAAATTAACCTAATTTTATTATTCAGATAATTAAATAACAAATGGGACAAGTCACACTCAAGGTAAGGGAACCTTTCACCCTCCTCTTTTAGTTAAAGACTTCTTTTATGTTATGTATTTTTAAATTTTAATTTTCTTATGTTTGGATTTGTTATTATATATCCTTATTACTATAAATTTTATGTATAAGTTATGAGAGACCCTTTTCTATCTCATAAACTCATTTTCTGAATTTTTAAGTGACGCCATTAGGCTGCCGAATTTTTGTAAGGGAACTTCTTAACCTAATTTCCATTCTTTGGGTTGATCTTCTACTACTTGAATATGTCATGATATGATTATGTGAGAAATGAATTTTGATATCTTATCTTGTATTTATAATTGATTTATGGGGATTTATATTAAATACACATTATCTATCTCTTTGATTAACAGAATGATCTTTGTAAGGGAAATCTTAACTCAATATCATTTCATTGAGTTAAATATCCATGTCATTGGTTTTGTTTTTCCAAGAATATGTGTGAATGAACTCTATTTTTTTCATTGAATATACACTTATATTCGGTGTATTTATATTTATAACAAATAATTATGTCATTAATTTATCCTTAATCTAAAGATACAATCTTTTTGAGGGACTTTGTCTCAATCTCCTTTCATTAAGGCATATTTTGGTCTATACATGAACTTCTCTTATACGGTGTATAATCAACCCTTTTGAATTTTAATTTCATTCAACAGTTTTCAAAAGGGAATATTTTTTTTACAAAGCATTTTACTAAATGAAAAAAGGAATGTTTCTTTTTAACATATGCGGCAACAATGACCTTTCCACCACTGTAAGCATTATTTTATATTTGGATTCCTCTACAAGCCATAATGTTTTGTAAAAATAAAAGTAAATACAATATTACTTTTTAGGTATTTTGGTATTGAAAATGGTTTTTGTGAATGGATTGATTATATAAATATGTTTAAATTATGTCTTATGATTGGAATGTGGAAATGTTATTTTTCTTTTATGCTTGTTCATGTGTTATGATTATATTATGGTTATAGGAAATTAATTATGTATATAGTGGTTCCATGACAAACTGAGGGTGGGTGAGCCCGAGATAGCTCTCCAATTCATTGGGTAACATGATGGAGGTAAACTTTAAGGTTTCTCCTAAGATATTTAGGGAATATACTTTGATGGGTATTCCAAACATAACCATGAATGTTACTCCCAATGTAGCTATGAAAGCTACAATTTAAGTATGTTATGAATTCCACAAGTTAACTTTTTGATTTATGATTTCTATGATTTATTCATAAATACTATGATTTCATGAGGTATGTTAAACTTCTTACATTTATGAGTGAAAATTATGATTTCATTGATTTATATATATTCATGGACTAATATTTTATTTCCTTATTTTATATCCCTTACTGAGATTTTTATGATTATCCCAAGTTTTTGAAATATTTTTCATAGGGTATAAGGAAGGGTAAGAGAAAGGAATAATTCAAGAATATTTTTATCAATAAAATAATTATTGTTTTATTTAATAAGTTTTACTATTGTGAAAAAATTTGGATAGAGTAGAAGTGTCTACTTTGTAATTTTTGAGATGTAACGTAATAGTTATGGCCTAATTATCTAAAAATATAAAACTAAAAAGACCCTCAATGTGAAAGAAAGTAAATTCTTGATCAAAACTCAAGATTAAGTAATGTTTAAGGCTGGGGCCTTATAGAGACACTTTTTGAATTTTTCAAAAGATTAAATTATAATAAATTCATTTTCAATCCAAATTCCAAAAAATGGAAATATATTCTAATATAAGACAAGATAAGTTTTTAAAATCATCAAACAATAGAATTTAGATTTTTTTGTTATTTCAAACCTTATCATTTTGTTTAACCCTTAGTCAACCTATTTTAATTTTAACTACACTAAAAACTTTTTCAATATTAAAAGGTTGTATTTTTTTACTTATAAAGTGTCAATTGGGCCATAAATGGAACATTTATGATATTTTTGACCATAAATTATATGATTTGTCCTTATTTAATATTTTTATTATTTTTAAATAAATTAATAAACAATTATTTTTATAAAATATCATTAGTGTCAATTTTGACACTATTCATTACTTTGACTTTAAGAAAATTAGGAAAACAAGATATATTTGAAAAAAATAATTCAATACACCTCTAATATGTCATAATAACATAAAAAATTCATGTAACACCTTAATTAATTCAAATTATATTTATTTTAATGTTTTCAATATCATTTATTTAATTTTTCATTTAATTGAATAATTACTGCATCAGCGCTGTGTAGGAATTTAAGGAAATTATTTAATTATTAAAAATTATAAATAAATTATCATGATTAATATAAATATTTTATATTTAAAAATAATATTTATAGTTAATAATATCTTCTGGTTAACTACATATTAAAAATATTATAGTTATTAAAAACATGAATGTGACATCTTTGATTTTTCTATAAATAAAATAGTATAAATGTTATAATCTCATACAAGTGGAAGAAAAAGTCATAAATAAGTTTATTAAGTTCAAAATGGACACTAATATTCATTCATAACCTACTTTTGTCCACATATGGACACATAGAGATATTTAAGACAAAAAATGTGATATTTTATGACTTTATTTGATTTAAATATTATATAACTCATTTTCATGAATAAGTGTCCATTAAAAAAATAAATTTAGAACCTTAGGTGTTAATGGTCGAATTAAATTCATCCAATAAGAAATTAGATGAAAAATTATGACCTTATCACTTATTTTTAATCCATATGAACTCGCTTTACCCTTTATGGAGGTAATAAATTCTACCATAGTTTCTATTCACACTAACTAAAAATAAAATGGGGACATTCAAAAAAAAATTTAAACTCATGATTTTAAATATTTAATTTATTTTTTCTAATTTAAAACAAAAAATTTGTAGATTTTAATTTACAATTAAACCGAAAAAATACAACGAAAAATGTTTTTAAAAAAAATGCCTTTTTAAAATATATAAATTTTTATACTAAATTCAAGTATAAAATAAATTTCAAAAATCATAATTGGATTATTTAAATTAAAAATGAACTAATTAAAATTTAAAATTAATCCAAAAAATAATTTTACCTTGTAAAAACTTTTAAAGAAAATTTAATTTTAAAAAAACTAGTATATTTCACCATTCCTTGAAACATAAATACTTTTAGAAAATTATCAATAAAATAATTTTAAGATAATTTGAAATTATGAATTCAAAAATAAAATTAATGTTTTCAAATAAATTTTATATAAATTATTTAAATTATTAATCACTCATAAAAATAATAAAAACACATTTTTGAAAAAAACATATTTTTGAAGAATAAAATGGCTTTACTAAAAATTGTGTGACATTTCCTAAGAACTTAATAGTTAATTAATATTGAGTTGTGCCTTTATATTTTTCATAAATTAGTTATTAATATTCATTCCATCTAATTTAACAGCTAGGTTATAATGAACATATAATATTTTAATAATATTTTGTGTTTTTTCTAGAATTTATATTACATAGAATGTAAGCTATTAATGAAATAAAATTATTTTAAAAAATCTATTTCATAAAAATATATAGTTATTACAGTCCAAATTCATGATCACCATCTCCAGTTCATTCTAGAGAAACATATACTGATCTTCATATATTTCAAGATTCTATTCACTGAACCTTCCTTTACTCAATACACCCACCCAACCCCTACTAAAACCGGCACTACCTCCAATTATATTCCTACATCATCTACCATAGCACCCACTATGCCCTTTTTGAGCTTCTACTAGATATTAACAACCCTATAGCTCAATAGGACTTCTTATCAGACTTTTATCTGTGGGAAAAGGGCCCCGCTCTACCATCTGCCTGTGAGGTTCCATTCATAGATCTACCCACCAACCAAATGACCTCAGTATAGATTAACACCTCCCCTACACTAGTGGCGATCAACCATGCTACCATAACCATTAAAACTACCTCTATGGTCAATCCATTTACTCCTTCCACCATCACTAACATCGACATGGTAGGGTATCTGCAGGAACCTAGCATTCGGGATAGGACCTCTAATGCTCTTCGTGATGATTTTCCCACCCATCTTAGTTATACCCTAGAGCACCTCCCTGGTTTTTATCTTTTTGGGTTTAATTTTGTATCAATTGTATTTCCTATCATTAGTTATATTTTTTATATCATAAAATGGAATGTATATGATATTTTTTAACTACAACTTCTTCTCACACACTTTTCTTATTAATTGGGCATTAAATTTACTATTTCTAGATCTTCTACCTATGCTATGTCTATAGATTCCCCTGTTAGGCTACCATATGTCCTTCCCCATGAGGTATTTTCTAGTTCAACCATGATACAAGGAATACCCTAGGATCCCTATCCAAAACCTTATGGGATGATCTAACTACCACACGATATGTTTGGATGACCCATTTATGAGGCAATAGATCTTCTTAAGAAACCATTAGAGCCAGAGGAAACTACCTCTAGTTCCTGAAAGAGGTTGAGGAAAGAAGAGCTGATGGAATGCTCCATTTGATCTTAATCCATCCATCCAAATGATGACTTTGCTGTTATCACTTTATGGGAGGCAACCCATTTTTTTATATTTTGAGTTTTTATCGTGTTTTTAGGTCTATTATTTTCCTTTTATAGGTTTTATTTTTAGGTATTTTGTTAGGTTCTTAGTTTTTATTATTTTATATACAATTTTATATGAGATGATATCGATTATCAATCTCTATTTTACCCTACCCATTTACTAATTTCATATTGGATTTATCTTGTAAACTAATCATTTCTCTAGGGTAGGTATATTTTGTTTCTAACATTTTTTAGGTATCCTAGTTTCATAATAACATCCAAAAATTTACCCCATGTAATTATATTTCTTACAGGGAGATCTCAATTCCCTATGTTCATTTCGTTATTTCAATTTACAAATTTATCTGCTTTCATTACTATCTCTCCCATATCACTTCTCACAGTAGTGCAGACATTGTTTCCTTTTAAGTATGGGGGTGCATTCTTGGGATTTATTATATATACACCTGGATTGTTGTCTTTTCTCATTTTTATAGGACACATCTTTCATTAGAATTATTCTTTAACTTGAAATATCATTTCAACCATGTTAATAAAATTAAAATATTATATGTATAATACTAAAATATATTATTTATTCCTATTTAGAATTTTAGAATGATTGTTGAGTTGAGTAATTTATTTCTGATTCTAAATTTATGAAATTGTTTTTAAGTAACTATTTATTGGTTACTAGGTCCTGAGTGATTAACCTATTTCTATGTACTCCCATTCCCATTGGGATTCAAGACCTAATTTTTCTCATTCTTTTTTGAGCATGTTTCTTGAGAGATACTTGGGTCATGGAAACATTTCAGAACTTCCATTAGAATATTATGAAGGTTATGACTGAAAAAATACACTGTTAAAATGATTGAGTCATTTTTATTGATTGAGTAATTTTCCTATGACCAACCTATGAATTTTTCCTTCTTTAATCTATAGTATCCATGGAATACCTTGTTAGGATTGGGTTACATTACAAGCCTATTTTATCCCTTCCCACCCTACTATTTGGTATGACTACAATATTTTAATTTGAATAAGTTTGGGGGAATAATCATTACTAATGGACATGGGATGCTTGTTATCGAGGATCTATGTGGTGAAATTTTAAATTGATTTTTTGGATGTGGCCCATGGTCACTTTTGATGTATTTTTTTGATTATCCTATTTCTAATAATAATAATAATAATAATAATAATAATAATAAATATATAAAAACCTAGGTTGCATATTAGGAAAATTAAAAATCACCATTACCAGACTGATGAATCTCTTGACAGATTATACGTGGTTAGGTGGTGGATGTGGGATCTGGCCTAGATGTGGATTTTGAAAAACAATAAGATACACGATACTTTCATTAAATTTCATAACACATCCATGGACCTTCCTTGAGATTTTGGAAGTATAAATATTCTACTTTCTTGAAGAGGTTATTAATTTCACTATTCCTAACTATCATAAAATATACTTGAGAGTTTTACCTCATTTTTAGATCAATTTTTATCATCTACCCACCTACCCTCAGCCTTAAAGTTATTTGAAACTTATTTAAAAGCCTTAATGATTAATTATGTTATTTTTCTTTATAAAGTGGAGATGTTAGAACCAATTCAAGTTGATGGTTAGGAACATGTATTCAGGGTATGATCACAACATCAATTTCATTTTACCTTAAGTGATGAGAGAAAATTCATGGTGAGATAAATTTCAAAATGGGAATAGTTATCTAAGAAATAGTTAAGAATGTAAATTAAAGGAAAAAGTAATTTTATTAAATAAATTGATTATAAGGCATGCCTAATTTTATCTAAAGGGGTGAATTTTATAGGAATAACATTTTATTCTAACACTTTATTTCATTTTTTGGTTGTAATGCATGTTTCCTATTAAAAATTGTTTCATTTGGAATCCTTATTAAGATGATTTTTAGGAAAATAAATTGTTCAAGTGTGGGGGAATTTTATAATCTTAATTCATATTTATAATATTGATTCAATTAATTATACTTTATACATGTTTTGAACTATTTTACTTTGGTTTTTGGTTTTTTATAGGAAAATTGAGAAAAGCTTGAAAAAAGGAGATGCTAATAGAGTTTTCAGTTTCATTCATGTTACACTATAAAGATTCCTTTATGGTGAGAATACCCTAAGACATACCAATTGAATAATAGTCCATAAAACTAGTTCAAACCGTAAAATTTTCTTGAAGTAGAAGAATACTTATGGTGTATGATCTCTAATTACACCGTAAAATACTCTAGTCTTGAAGTCCCTAAAATTTTCATTCAAGTCATAAATATCCGAGATATAAAACTACCAAAGACTCTAAATATGTAATTTATATTGTAAAACCATAACTTATAACATTAAATTTCTAGGTAGAGAGCAATTAATGAAGACTTAAGGTGTAAAAGATGTTTATGATGCAAGGTCCTTTTGCCTATTTAGATTCCAAATGCCAGAATTTTTAGGGGGGATTCACCATTTTTTATTTTATTTTTAGTTCTTAATTTCTTATTTCATTCTTTATTTAGTTATTTCTACAATGATTGTCAATTAATAATTATTTAATTCCTTCTATAGTTTCAATTTCTAATGGTTCTTCCTTCTTTTCACTAAAATGTGTTATTTCTTCTCCCATCTACAGTGGTTTGTTTTCTTGTTTCATTTTAAAAAACTACCATATTCTAATAGTATGAATTAGTTTTTATTATTCCATGATTCTTATTTTAATTTCATTAATTATTTTCATGTTTAATACTTAATTTTCTATGTATAGACAAACCTCACAGGGTTAGGGATTGAAATCAGGGTTAACAAAGATTCAATGTACTTATAAATCAAAACCTAGATAATTTATTAGATAAGGAATTAGGTAGATAATTAATTTTTAATTAATTCCCTTTCATGATCAAGACTAGGAGATTTCATGGGAAGGAACCTAACCTAATTAGAATAGAACAAACTAGGATCAATAGTTTTTTTATTTTCTTCCCTTGTAGCTATGCCCAATGCATCTGGGCTGACAAACAGCTTTGGACTAAAGAGTGGTTTTCAACTTAGGTATATCAATCTTGCCTAACCGATCCCAATTTGGAAAATCTTGAACAACTATGAATTTTAATCCAATATACCTCCCCATGTTATATTTAGGTTTATCCTTAATATATAATTCCCAAAATTTATCATGAACCATTTTATTTCATAAACTAAATATCAATAAAGTTTCTTAGTTTAATTCCCAACTCCTTAAAATTGAATGAGGAATCCGCTACTATGTTCTGATTGTTAGGTCACTAGCCGTCACCAGCTTTCCCCTGTGGGTTTGACCCTAGACTTCCACTCTTCTATGTATCTTCAATATAGTATTATTTAGGTTTTATAAATTTATAATTTGATCATTCGAGTGAGGATTTAACGGAATTGTGTGATCTGGTAAATTATATGTCTAAATATTCTTTATAGAGAACTCAGACTCCTCTAAACATATTCTGAAACTTTTAAGCATTCTTAGAGAATATGATTTATGAATCATAATCATAATACATTTTATTTGAGTAAATTCATCAATAAAGGAAATAAAATACTTATCAAAATTTGTTGGTTTCTTCCTCATAGTCCTACAAATATCAGAGTGGTAAGATCCAAAGTATGAGTTGATTTAATTGTTACCTTCTTATGTAGAGAATTCACAATCTCTAAATTTTGAAAATTAGAGAACATAAAATTCATTTATCTTTTAAAATTAGAAACATAAAAAAAATTATCTCCTTTAGAAAGATTACTCATATTATTTTGACCTAGATGGCTAAGATTCTATGCCATCAATGATTTTATTCTTCCATGACTAAATAACACTACACCAAACTGAGCGTTTAGAGGTGGTTTATTAAACTACTGTTATTTTTTATAAAAAAATTTCATAGTGGATTTTTATAAACCACTGATAAACAATAATTTTTTTTTCATAAACCTGATACTTTCCCCCTCCCCCGATACCCCCGACCCCCACCCCGTCGACTCCCCAAATCCATAGCCTTGTCACCGCCCATCACCGCCCATCGCCGCCCATCGCCGCCCATCACCATCACTCACCGCGCCTCGCCTCGCTGACCCTCACCTTCGATTTCTCCCAACAACGTGCCCTAGGAGTGCTTCTATCTTATTCCCCAGCCATAACAACCCATCATCACGTAAATTTTTTCTTCCATATCAAATCGATGCGTTCTAGACCCATCATTTAGTATTCCCCTTTTACAATGTCACCATATTTATTTTTTGGTTTCTAAAAAAAATATATCTATGTGTAGATTGGTAATGGAAAAATATTTTTCCAAGACTTTTTTGTGAAAGGGTCTTAATCCCCCTTCCATAATAAGGAATTATATTAATAGAGTCGAATATATGTTTTTTGTGTGAAATTAATTAGCCTTGTAAAGTATAGATTTAAGTGTTATTGTATACTCACAATATTCACATTTAAGAGTAAACTGCACTATCTTAAGCAACAATTTTTATATAATCTAATAAATATTATAAATTGTACATTATATTTCTTCTTATATATAATATGCAACTTAAAAATACCTTCATATGTCAAATATTCAGTCCATATGCATTAATTTGTTTTCTTATATGCAATAGTTTTAATAAGCTACCTACATATGTGTAGTATACAACATTATAATGAAATTTATATTTTATAACCATTCATTTACATTTCAATTGGAGTATCCTATGAATTAATATTACATTTTGGATATGTATTGACATATATATTCTGTATGATTATATTGTCAGATATAATAATGACACATCATCAAGAGTAAATGTATGCTTTACTACATATAGATAAGGCCTTTTAGACTAATGGATTCTCGTATTACCTTAAAATATGGACATACTGTAGTGTGGTCCTCCAGTTTCATTTTGGACTTTTATTTTAGATTCCTTCCGATTTTCAATTGATTCTTAAAATTTTTTAATCCTCACAACATAACTATATTTTTACAATGTGACCATTTTTTAATCTTCTCCATGTCTTATATAATTATTTGGTGGAATTTTTAATGTGGAGTGATCCAATCCACTATCACATTCCAAAACCACACAAATTTATCATGGGATCTTCACTGCAACAAAATGTAAAATCACTTAGAAAATCATTCTTGAACAAACATCTCAATCATAAAAATAAATATAACTTAACATTAATCCTACCCTTGGTATATTGTAATTTTCTCATATAAGTATTAACTATAACCAAGCATAAGTTTTTTCCTAATCTATAAAAGCACATCCTACCTCCAACTCACAAAACCAAATATTAAACTAACCAAAACAATGGTTTTATACCACTTTGTAATGTCCATGCCTGAATCATTAAAATGACACCCAATTGGGGGATTATAAAAGACCTCAGGCATGATTCCCTATATTCCGAAGGCTTCCAACTAGCAGTGAGAGTTTAAAAAAGACTTGGAGAGACTATACTCCTGGTACCATGACACACAATCAGAGGTAAATAACAATAATATCATTTAACATTAGAGTAAGTGAAAGGATATACATTTAAGATCCAACCATCAGAAAATGATAAGCAAGAACATGCTATAAAAAATGATACTTCTTCTTAACATACAATTAGACATCATGGGTCAATATCCAAACTCTCTCTCAAGTTGAATAATTCCCTCTAGGTAGGGTCCCATGGACACATCTCGTATCCACCAGTCAACATTAGAAGTATTCTAAGGAGGGTATCTCAATTTCCAACCTCCCATACAAGCCAAACCATATCTGTATAAGGTAAGTACCTTGGATAGTTACATATAGATCGAGCATTATTAAAAGTGGCACAATGGGAGAATCTTAATATTTGACCTACTGTATGAGCTAAACCACACTAACATGAGGTATATACCATAGATAAACACGAATATATATAAATCAATAAAAGATGAGAACCTAGGTGATGTAACTCTATACTATGATCCTTATTTCTCAAGTCCTCATCCTTATCTCAAACATAAAAATCTACTACATAGCATTCATAATGATCTCATGCTGTTATGCCGGACTTACATAACAACTTGGCCCTATGATAATACCACTCATTATTACCCTCATGGGGTTTTCACTATCCTGATATCACCAGATTCTTGTTCCCCTTCCCATCACTTCCCAAGAACCACGTCCATATATGAACTAACCAAAATCTACTCAGTTCCTCCAAGGAGTACCCCTTTCAACACTATCTAAGTCTTACATAACCTTTCACTTGAAATTCTTACTTATATCATGATTTCTCCTCACTCCCTGAGGATCCCCACACTCAAGAGAGACTATTCCCCCAATTACAATCACCTAGTTACACTAAACACACCCAAATAGAGTGACTATTCTCTTCTATGATCCACCAACATAGATATCCCAAGACCAATTCCCAGATCCCAATCTTCTCGCTCAAGGAGTTTCAAGATTCTAAGCCTATTTCCAGGTCTTATCCTATATAATTCCTATAGACCTACACTAATTAATATATTTATCAAGGATAACCCCTTAGAAGCCCTTCATGTAACTTACTATAGTTCATACCATTTCAAAAAAACTCATTCCACAATCCAAGACAACTTTGGTGTCCTTTAAGCAATTATAGATATCACTTCCCTTGGTGGAATAGCCACCGAGAAACTCTCAAATCCCCCAACCAAGCATGAAACACTCACACCACTATGTATACACTATATAGCCTAGCTAATTTTTAGGCCTTAAAAGTTCTCACACCATGGGAATAATCCTTGTGCATTTGACCATTTTTATATGATACTCCACCTATCAAATATTTCATCATTTACCATAAGTGTCATGTCTTTTTTTAGTCTTTTTCAACTATATATCAACATGTTGAACACAACCTTCTTTGATGCTTCATTTTTGACCTAGAAAACATTTTATGTCATTTGTGGATATTTTATAAATAAAACAAATATTTTGATAACATCCTCAAGATAAGTCTATACAAATGGTTATTGTAAGAAGGTAATAGAAAACCTTATTTAAATTGCTTCATTATTTATCATTGTTAGGTACATTTTGTTTGTTTGTACTGTGCATCTATTATAATTTCTATTTTTTTTCGGCATAATTTTTTTGAAATATATGTTCTGAATTTAATTTTATTTGATTAAATGACAGGAATGACAAGGAGGAAGCATTATATTGTTCCATCGACCACACCAAAAGATGATGATCCATTTGTATCCCTCCTTACAACATATGAGACACTATCTGTTTTCCCCCTACACCATCCCTCACACCCTCTGTGATCATCCCATCAGCAGCTCATTTGACACCATCCCAATCAATATCCTCAGTAGTGAGGGAGTAGGGCGCCACTCCTAGTTATTCGTGGGGATATGGTAAGGTTATTGTTATAGGTACAAATTTGTATATGAATAAATTTATTTCACTTTTTTTATACTAACTGTTTGTTCATAAAAGATTAAAACAATGCAACTATAGAGAAAAATATGAATAGTTCGGATGTATGGAATTTGATCATACTAAAGATAGTTTTCCTTTTTGATTTCTATGGGGTCCCTACGGATGACACCGCATGATTACTTGGCCATATTCTAGGTCAGCTGGCCACAGAGTCGGTTTCCCTTCTGATTACATATGATGATTGGATACATTTTCCTTCATCTTGGAAAAATGAAGTTTTTTATTCACAAATAAAGGTAATTTTAATACATTGTGGTGTAATTTAATGTTGGTATGTTATTAAATTCTAATATTTTCAAAATTAATTTCTATGTATAGATGTTTTTCCACTTTACGGTTCCTTATGTGCTAGCACGAAAGTGGACATTGAAAAATATGGGAAAGAAATGGAAAGACTTTAAATGAATATTATGGGGTGATGTCAATGATACTTCATTGAGCACCCAAAAAATTTATGACAAGGTCCCCAATGAGGTACCTAGAGAGAAATAGAAAGTTTTTATTGATAGACATCATGATGAGAAGCACATGACATTCAAATATATATTATTATATTAATACCATTTTATATTTATACATGTATATGAAAAGGATATGAAATTGAATACATTACTATTAAATTAATTTTTATTTATTTTAGGATATTTCAAGGAATAATGCATCGATCCGGGCTAAGAAAATAATCCCTCACACTACGGGGTCAAATATTTTTTCGAGAAGCCAATTGACTCAGGTAATCTTTTCATTAGTTTAAATATTTACAAGACAATATTTTCTAGTTAATATATTAAATTTTTTATTTATATTTTCTTAATGTAGTCACAGAGTTTAGGACATTAAGAATCCTAAACAGAAGTGTGGTTGGATGTTCATAAAAAATCTGATGGGAGTTTTTTTAATGAGAATGCCAAAGAAGTCGGGGTATGAATTAATTTTTTATTATAATAACTTATTATCAGTTGTCGCTATGTTATCATATATTGCTTCTAATATGATTGATATTTGATTTATAGGTAAAAATTAAAGAACTCTGGGATATCAATCCCACATAGTCCTACTCAGTCTCCCAAGATGACCCAGATGGTAAAGTTCTTGGGAAAGAGAATCATGGTCTAGTGTGTAGGATGGGTTTAGGGCCCTTACCATATGAGGTATTTAGCAGGACATCGTGGATTAAATCTTCATCTACTCTTAGTTATAGTCGAGATGCTCAAAGATATTATGTATCTATGCAAAACAAAATTCAGGAACAGGGGGCTCATATATCAACTTTATAGAAATCATTGGTTGATTTATATCAGAAGACGACCAGATCTTTCCCGGGTGATATTGCATTGATGATGGGTGGTGAGAAGGTAAATTACAAAATTTCAAAATCATTTAGTTTGCCTACATTTATTGGTTTTATGTTTAAATATAAATATAAAACATTATTTAATTTTCAATATAATTTTCTTACAAGTGCTGGTATCAGGAAGTTGAGATGGAGGTGGAGTGGGTGACAAGTAGTGTTCATCATCAGAAAATGATTAATGGTCTTGTTGATATGTTGGACAAATATAGAAACATAGGGTTTGTTCATGTATATTGTATCATGTATCATGTCTCATGTGTGGCACATAGTAGTCACCTAAAATTTTCATGATTTCCCATGCTTGATAAAGGCATTGGAATTTGATATGGCTTGATGATTTAGTAAGGTAGTGAGTCTATAATTGGTGGAGTATGAAGTTGGCGGAGTATGAAGTAATCTATGTTCCATATGGAAGATAGAGATATTTAATATTTTCATTTGAGTTATGTTAGGATGTGAATATTAAAATTTTAGACTAACTATTATGTTATTTATTTGATTCATTTTATTCATATTGGAGACACAAGCCCCACAACCATGTCATTCAAGGATGGCACCCACAAATGTTGGGTCGACCATTGACCACATTCAAAACATGGGAATGATAACTTATCACAAGAGATACTTTGAGGTGTGTTCCCTAGATGGTAGGAGATGTTATTTTGGCCACGTGCAATCACTATATGGGAGAATAATACTTAGAGGATGATGGGGATCGAAATTGAGGGAGACCTAAAGTGTGTAGGTGAACATTAGGTGATTTTTGGGCATATTTCAATGCTTTGGGAGCTACGCCTATAACACCCTAGGTAAATAAAGAATATGGCATTTTTATATTTATCCTATTTGTGAATAAAATTTTAATATTAATTTAAAGGGAACAATATGCTCGATGGCTTACCCAATATGCAACAACGAGTTCCTTTGAAATCTTACGTTGCACTCTAATAAAAAAATAATTTTTATTTTAAATGGTAGTTAACACCTAGCCGTTGTAATGACGGGAATGGACAGAACTAACTACAAAATTATTATATATGTTTGTCAAATATTTTTTACTTTTTACAATAAATGTTAGAGGATTAAAAATGCAAATGAATCCAATTTTAAGCGTAAACATTCTAATATTCTTTAAAAGGTCAATTAACCGCCTTTGATGGCGAACCTCTTTTAAATCCACTTTTTGACAATTTTATGTGTTATATTTGAAAAAATAAAATTCTTCTTTAGAATCGGGACATCAAAATTTACTTTGTGTAAATTTTTGGTATTTTTCCGATAAAGTTCATTTTTTTAATGAATAGTGAAAAATGTTGTATTTTATTTCAAAACCTCTTATTAATATAATTTATCTATATGATTATATTATCTTTTGAATTGGTTTTAAAGTGAATTATAATATATTTTTACCTTTTAATCCAATAGTGGTCATTGGAATTAATTTCACTTTGAAATTGGACTTAAACTAATGTCAATCTTTTGATATATATTGTTTCATAAAAACACGCTTTTTGTTCTGACAGTGGGAATTAATTATCAAATTAATTAATGTAAATTATAGGTTTTGAATTTTGTAAAATATACATCATTTTTGAATTCAGAATATCAAATATAGCTTAGGTTTAATTTTTGGTATTTTTTTTAAAAACTTCAATTTTTTATGAATAGTGAAACCACTAAGTGGTAGTTTAAAAACTGATTTTTCGTTTAAATGAAAATTTACCACCTCTGTGTTTTGAATTTCAAAAATCTGACATAAATGGTTTTCATTAGGAAGTAAAATGTGGTTCAATGGGATTAAAATAATTTTTTGGTGAATAGTAACTTTTAAGTTTTTAATCGCGATTAGAGGTAATTAGTGTAATTTAAGGTAAAAATAATGTTTTAATAATATGAAATGACATTGACACATGTACTACCCTTATTGGATGAGTCATTAACGACCAAGAAAATCCATGGGTCAACTTGGGGACCCCATGGATCCACTTTGGTAGGAAAAGGACATTAATAACTTTTTATTTAAAGTTAAAATTAAAATGTCACAAACATGTGTTGTTTTACTAAAATAATTTTTACATGGGGTTATAAAAGTCATATTTTTTACTATAAATATTCATTAGAAATATAAAAAGATTTCCTACATCATGATATTTTTCTTATAATTTTTATACATTAAATAAATTAAATTATTTATGACACCATGATGATGCAGTGATTACCTCATTATTTAACGATTTAAATAAAATGAAAAGATAATGTAAAATCTAAGACCTAAACTTGTCAAAAACCTATTGGATGTGAGTATTTAGAACTATTATCACCTTATCCTCGAAATATATAATTGTGGGACCTTTAATATCCGAAAAGCATTTTATAATAATGTTACTTTTCAAGACTTTCCAAGAGTGCCCCTCCTCTCCTCTTATAAAAGGCCCCCACCTCTACCACCTTACCCAAACCTCTCAAGCCTTTGTCTCAGCCAAACCCTGCCCATTTTGTCTCTCCACATCCCTATATTACTCCTATAATCCTCTCTTTGGTTAGAAGTCTTTCCAAGGAAGCCTTTGAGCTCAAATCAAAAAGAGTTACCTGATTTAAGGGTAAAGTCTTCCCTAGTGTTCTTTTGTTTTATTTTGCTTCTCCAACCCCCTAAACTTTTTTTATAACTTTATTCTGTAACAAAAACAGTATCTTCAATATACTTGGATGTTTTTATAAGAAGTATTATAGCTACACTTACACACACATCCGTCTAATGGTTAAAGAACATACTGTTTCTGTGGATGACGAATTACTGCCTCATGAAATGATGATTGTTCAAAATTCTTTTAACAGATTTAAAGGTGGACATTATGATGTAACTGTATTTTATATATGATATATATGGTATTTATATATACTATATTCTTCTGTATTTTATATTTAAAAAATACCTTTATTCTTTGCATGTTGTGAAAATGTGATAATTTCATATGAGGAAGTATGGACTACCTCCCCTCAAGTGATGTGACTCGTTCATGCAATACATGGAATGTATAAAGAATGAAATTAATGAAAATATGTGACCTATATAACATATATATTATACTATAATTATAATATATATATATCACATTTATTTTTAATTCCATTAATATAAAAAAATGGAAGTAGCGTTCATGCGTACGTACGACCTACCGTCTCCATTAACGGTGCTTTTCATTTTTTATCTCAAAATGTTATGGAATAGTATAAAATGAATATGTACTGGATATATATTATATTTTAATAATTAATAATATTCTGTAAATTATTTACTTATAACTACATGGGCAATCATTTTCAAACAAGTTCATTTTTGACTAATGTACCAAACATCGACAAAAACGTCTGATATGAACTAACATTATTAAATAATTATTATAACATTATAATATGTGATATGAACTAAATAATAATATTTAAATTAGGTCCTTAAGCAATTATAAATTGACCAAAGTTTATTATTCAAGAATATAAAGAAACGAACAAGACAAGTCAGACTTGAGGTAAGGGATCCTACCCCTCTCTTTCTTTTTAAGTACACTCTTTTATGTCATTACTTTTAAGATCATCTTTCTTATGATTGGGATGTTATTTTATATTTCTATTAATTTACTTTTTTATGTTCATATGATGAGAGACCCTATTTTCTCTCATCAATCCATTTTGGAAGTTTTGAGTGGCGCCGTTAGGCTGCCGAATTTTTGTAAGAGATCCAACCTCTCTCTTTCTTTTTAAGTACTCTCCTTTATGTCACTTCTTTTAATCTCCTATTTCTTATGTTGGGGGATGTTATTTTATATTACTCTTGTTGTAAATTTTATGTTAATATGATGAGAGACCCTATTTGATCTCATCAATCCATTTTTGGATGTTTTAAGCGGCGCCGTTAGGCTGCCGAGTTTTCGTAAGGGATTTTTCATTTCACTTTTATTCCCGTGAGATTTATGCTACATTTTCCACCATTTCCTTTGAGTGGTATATGTACTTCCCATTATTCTACTATTTGTGTAATATACTTTCGTTTATGAGTATTTACATCAATGTTGTATTGTCCTTCTTCCATGGGGTGTATGTTTCGAAAGATACCCAAGTCAGTAAGGGAACCTTTCAACCTCATCTTTTTAAAAGACTTATTTTGTTGGGTATTTTAATTTACATATTTTAATGTTGGGATATGTTCTTATATATCCTTATTGATGTAAATTTTATGTCTAAGTGATGAGATACCCTTTTTATCTCTCATCAACTCATTTTTTGAATTTTAAAGTGACGCCGTTAGGCTGTCAAATTTTTGCAAGGGAACTTCTTAACTCAATTTTGATTCTTTGGGATAAACTTGTACTCCTTGAATATGTCTTTCTATGAATATGTGTGAATGAACTATGATTGTTTTACACTTAATATACACTTATATTTGGTGAATTCATTTGTCACACATAATTATGTAATTGATTTATCCTTAATCCGAGGATACCGTCTTTGTAAGGGACTTCGTCTCAATCTCTTTTCATTGAGGCATATTTTGTTCTAATACAAGACTTTATTTTATACTCTATATAAAACAACTTTGAATTTTCATTTCATTCAAAGGGGATATTTTTATAAAAAGCGTTTTACTAAATGACAAAAAGGAATGTTTATTTTAACGTACGCGGTGACAACGACCTTTTCCGCCACCGCGAGTATTATTTGGTCTTTGGCTTCCTCAACAAGCCGTAATGTTTTTAAAATGAAATAAACACCATATACTCTTTTATGTATTTTGGTATTGAAAATAGTTTTTATAATGGATTTTTTATGTCAATATATTTAAGTGATATATTGTGGTCGACATGTGGAAATGTTTTCTTTCCATTATATTTGTTTTATGTCTTATGATTTTATAATGGTACTTGGACATTTGACGGGTGGTTACGTGATAAACCATATGACGGGTGGTGCCATGAATACCAGGATGAGTGGTTACGTTATAGACTCCAATGCATTGGGTATGGAAGTCGGCCGTATGGCTATTCTATTAAGTGATATGTGTGGAAGTCGACTGTATGGTTATTCCATTTAAGTATGTTTATGTCCCAAGTTACCTTTATATGTTATGTATATGGGTTTTATGGTAATATTTTTCTTGCAAAAGGGTAAGTAATGATATTTTATTCATTGAAGAGTTTATACTACTTCATAAAGGTAAAAAGTATTACTTTGATAAAGTACTCATGGTTTACTTTATGTTTTGAAAAACTAACAGTTTTCCTTCTTTGTGTATCTCTTACTGAGCTTTTTATGCTCACCCCAAGTTTTTTTTGAAATGTTTTTCATAGGACTTAATGTGGAATAGGGTCAAGGTTGGGAACAAGGAAACATCATGCTATCTAAAACATGGAACTAGACAAGTTTCTTTTTTACTTTGTAATCTTTTGAGATGTAATAGTTATGTCCTAATTCTCTAAAACTCTAAAACTGACAAGATCCTCTATGTGAATTATTCATTTAATTCAATAATAAGTAATGTTTAAGGCCGTGTCCTTATAGTTGGTATCAAAGGTCGGTTTAGACAACTTTAGGGATTAGGAGTTTTTGTTAGACACATGGTTAGTCCCTATATCTATTATTTCAGTTAAATCCTTGTTTTATAACATTTTTTTTCAGGTCAAGTAAATTTAGTTACGAATGGAAGGATGAGGATCTCAAACGACATTCCTATCTCTTCCTGATGACATGCTTTTAATAATTATTGCAAAGTCATGTTCGGAAGATTGCAAAACTTTTTCTAGCATAGAAATCACTTTCAAGCAGTTGTTTGAGATATCAAACACCTCCACTATACCTCGTTATCATCGTGGATCATGGGTTGTATTTAGACAAATAATATTTTCACAATATTCTCATATTTTCAAGAAAGGTAAATATTATCAAGGTATTTTCAAATATTTTACCTTATCACAAGAATTTGAAGCATATTATGATTTTAAAAATGGTGCTGAGGAAGGAGACCCTTGAGCAACTTATTTATATTTGATTTTAAAATATAGGCTCTCAGAACATACTTATGGTATTTTAAAAGGACCAATAATAGAAAGTTTCAACTCAAATCCTATCTGACTATTTTATAGAAATCATGTTTTATCAGATGTTTTGGAATTATATGTCATATATGATTATTTTCCAAAACTATTTTTCTGTGAACACCCATATGACCCATGTTGTACAAGGTGTATTTGGATGGAGGAATCAAATGAGTTTGAAGTATCTCTATATCATTGTTGTAATGCATGGGACTTCTACCTACATGAACAAGATGATGATGAAACCGAGTGGACGTCATGATCAAGGTATGCTGTTATTCATTTTGGGAATCGTTTTATTTTATCTTATGGTGGTGAAATAAGACTTCAAGAATTAAGATGTTGAGATCGTAATGAATTTGGATGAAAATGAGAGGTATAAGGAAACTATTGAGGTTAAAACATGTTAGGGTTAGTTTTGGAGTTTTATAAAAAGGACAACACACATACCGTGTGACAACCCGTCGTGTCGGACAAATCTGCGGGAATCGAACCCACAACCGAAGTGATACTAGTATTTATTTCCTACCACTGGACTACGTGAAGTCCCTGGTTAGTGTGACTTATTCTTTTTAGTTAGATGATTTTATGAATTAATAGTAAGTTGATTTTGGGTTATCTATGGAAATTATTAACCTATCATGGAGGATATGTGATTAGGTTAATTACTTTTCAATATGATACTTTTAGAGCAACTGATGTTATTTGAAGATAAGTGTTAATTTGTACCTTGGAAGACTATGTGACTAAATACTTAAAATATTTGGGTTTCAATCTTAGTTTGGTTTACTTTTAATAATTTTATGGATAAATTTTTTATCGAATGGTCCTCGTTGAACTTTGGGTTTTGTTGGAAAAATTTTGGAGATTAAGAATAGATTTCCTTTTTATAAAGGGTTATCCATTTCTGGATTATCTGATCTTGTTCTAAAAATTTTGGTTTTGGTAAGGGTCTAAAGACATGGAAAATATGTAGTTCTCTTTTGTGGATTAGGTGATTCTCTAGAAGTTGATTATAGTACTCTTAATGTGAAAAAGTCTTCCTAAATACTCATCATTTGGGGAAAGTATGAGTTTGTGTAAGAAATGTAGTAAAAGTTGAAATTCAACATGACAAGTAAGTATGTTTCCTTAAGGTCAAAAATAAATTCCTCAATGAAAAGTAACTTAAAACAAAAATTTTTTCTATTAACTTTTCCTACTGGGGAATCGAATACCGTTTAACCCACCACAAGTTTGTGATTTTCTTGTGGTTAACTTTCTCCTAAACATGTTTTCTATCACTCCCCCTTAGAACATGACCCTTTGCTTTTTCTTCTATATCCATGTTTTCCTACATGAAATCCTAGTATGGGTTAACTTGGGTGACCTCTGTACTTCTCTTTCTTTCTTTTAAAGTGATTGTTTTACCGACTCTTGTTCCGATGTGGGACTTTCAATGATGTTTCCGAGCCCAATTTTAAAATTGCGAGGACGCAATTCCCAAAAGGGGAGAAGGATGTAACACCCCAGGTAAATAAAGAATATGACATTTTTATATTTATCCCTATTTGTGAATAAAATTTTAATATTAATTTAAATGGAACGATATGCTCGATGGCTTACCAAATACGCACCAATGAGTTCCTTTGAAATCTTACATTGCACTCTAATAATAAAATAATTTTTATTTTAAATGGTAGTTAACACCTAGCCGTTGTAATGACAGGAATGAAAAAAACTAACTACAAAATGATTATATATGTTTGTCAAATATTTTTTACTTTTTACAATAAATGTTAGAGGATTTAAAATGCGAATGAATCAAATTTTAAGCGTAAACATTCTAATATTCTTTAAAAGGTCGATTAACCGCCTTTGATGGCGAACCTCTTTTAAATCCACTTTTTGAAAATTTTATGTGTTATATTTGAAAAAATAAAATTCTTCTTTATAATTGGGACATCAAAAATTACTTTGTGTAAATTTTTGGTATTTTTCCGATAAAGTTCATTTTTTTTAATGAATAGTGAAAAATGTTGTATTTTAATTCAAAACCTATTTTTAATATAATTTATTTATATGATTAGATTATCTTTTGAATTAGTTTTAAAGTGAAATTATAATATATTTTTACCTTTTAATCCAATAGTGGTCATTGGAATTAATTTCACTATGAAATTGGACTTAAACTAGTGTCAATCTTTTGATATATATTGTTTCATAAAAACACGTTTTTTGTTCTGACAGTGGGAATTAATTATTAAATTAATTAATGTAACTTATATGTTTTGAATTTTTTAAAATAGACATCATTTTTGAATTCAGAATAACAAATATAGCTTAGGGTGAATTTTTGGTATTTTTTTGAAAAACTTCAATTTTTTATGAATAGTGAAACCACTAAGTAGTAGTTTAAAAACTGATTTTTCGTTTAAATGAAATTTTACCACCTCTGTGTTTTGAATTTCAAAAATCCAACATACATGGTTTTCATTATGAAGTAAAATGTCGTTTAATGGGGTTAAAATAATTTTTTGGTGAATAGTAACTTTTAAGTTTTTAATCGCGATTAGAGGTAATTAGTGTAATTTAAGGTAAAAATAATGTTTTAATAATATGAAATGACCTTGACACATGTCCTACCCTTATTTTATGAGTCATGGACGATCAAGAAAATCCATGGGTCAACTTGGGGACCCCATGGAGCCACTTTGGTAGGAAAAGGACATTAATAACTTTTTATTTAAAGTTAAAATTAAAATGTCACAAACATGTGTTGTTTTACTAAAACAATTTTTACATGGGGTTATACAAGTAATATTTTTGACTATAACTATTAATTATAAAGATAAAAAGATTTACTACATCATGATATTTTTTTATAATTTTTATACATTAAATAAATTAAATTATTTATGACACCATGATGATGCAGCGATTACCTCATTATTTAACGATTTAAATAAAATGAAAATACAATGTAAAATATAAGACCTAAACTTGTCAAAAACCTATTGTATGTTTGTATTTAGAACTATTATCACCTTATCCTCGAAATATATAATTTTGGGACCTTTAAAATCCGAAAATCATTTTATAATAATGTTACTTTTCAAGACTTTCCAAGAGTGCCCCTCCTCTCCTCTTATAAAAGCCCCCCACCTCTACCACCTTACCCACACCTCTAAAGCCTTTGTCTCGGACAACCCCTGCCAATTTTGTCTCTCCACATCACTCTCTTACTCCTAGATGACTCTATTTGGGCAGAAGTATTTCCAAGGAAGCCTTTGAACTCAAATCAAAAAGAGTTACCCGATTTAAAGGTAAAGTCTTCCCTAGTGTTCTTTTGTTTTATTTTTCTTCTCCAACCCCATAAATTTTTTTATTCCTTTATTTTGTAACAAAACCAGTATCTTAAATATACTTGGTTGTTTTTATAAGAAGGATTCGAGCTTTACTTACACACACATCCGTCTAATAGTTAAAGAACATACTGTTTCTATGGATGGCGAATTACTACCTCACGAAATGATGATTGTTCAATATTCTTTTAACACCTTTAAAGGTGGACATTATGATGTCACTGTATTTTATATATGATATATATGGTATTTATGTTTACTATATGCTTCTGTATTTTATATTTAAAACATACCTTCATTCTTTGCATGTTGTGAAAATGCAATAATTTCATATGAGGAAGTGTGGACTACCGCCCCCTCAAGTGATGTGACTCATTCATGAAATACCTGGAATGTATAAAGAATGAAAGTAATGAACATATGTGACCTATATAACATATATATTATACTGTAATTATAATATATATATATCTCATTTATTTTTAATTCCATTAATATAAAAAAAATGGAAGTAGCGTTCATGCGTACGTACGACCTACCGTCTCCATGAACGGTGCTTTTCATTTTTTATATCCAAATGTTATAGAATAGTATAAAATGAATATGTACTAGATATATATGATATTTTAATCATTAATACTATTCTGGAAATTATTTACTTATAACTACATGGACAATCATTTTCAAACAAGTTCATTTTTGACTCATGTACCAAACATCGGTAAAAACGTCTGATATGAACTAAAATTATTAAATAATTATTTTAAAATTATAATATGTGATATGAACTGAATAATAATATTTAAAGAAGTTACTTAAGCAATTATAAATTGACCAAAGTTTATTATTCAGGAATATAAAGAAATGAACAAGACAAGTCGGACTTGAGGTAAGGGATCCTACCCCTCTCTTTCTTTTTAAGTACACTCTTTTATGTCATTCCTTTTAAGCTCATATTTCTTATGATTGGGTTGTTATTTTATATTTATCTTACTGTAATTTTTTATGTTCATATTATGAGAGACCCTATTTTATCTCATCAATCCATTTTTGAAGTTTTGAGTGACGCCGTTAGGCTGCCGAATTTTCATAAGAGATCCAACCTCTCTCTTTCTTTTTAAGTACTCTCCTTTATGTCACTTCTTTTAATCTACTCTTTCTTATGTTGGGGGATGTTATTTTATATTACTCTTTCTGTACATTTTATGTTAATATTATGAGATACCCTATTTTATCTCATCAATCCATTTTTGGAAGTTTTAAGTGGCGCCGTTAGGCTGCCGAGTTTTCGTAATGGATTTTTCATCTCACTTTTATTCCCGTGAGATTTATGATACATTTGCCACAATTTCCTTTGAGTGGTATATGTACTGCCCATTATTATACTCTTTGTGTAATATAATTTTGTTTATGATTATTTACATCAATGTTGTATTGTTCTTCTTTCATGGGGTGTATGTTTCGAAAGATACCCAAGTCGGTAAGGGAACCTTTCACCCTCCTCTTTTTAAAAGACTTATTTTGTTGGGTCTTTTAATTTACATATTGTAATGTTGGGATATGTTATTATATATACTTATTGATGTAAATTTTATGTCTAAGTGATGAGATACCTTTTTTATCTCTCATCAACTCATTTTCTGAATTTTGAAGTGACGCCGTTAGGCTGTCAAATTTTTGCAAGGGAACTTCTTAACCCAATTTTGATTCTTTGGGATAAACTTGTACTCCTTGAATATGTCATTCTATGAATATGTTTGAATGAACTCTGATTTTTTTACACTTAATATCCACTTATATTTGGTGTATTCGTTTGTCACACATAATTATGTAATTGATTTATCCTTAATCCGAGGATACCGTCTTTGTAAGGGACTTCGTCTCAATCTCCTTTCATTGAGGCATATTTTTTTCTAATACAAGACTTTCTTTTATACGCTGTATAAAACACCTTTGAATTTTCATTTCATTCAAAGGGAATATTTTTCTACAAATCATTTTACTAAATGAAAAAAAGTAATGTTTATTTTAATGTACACGGTGACAATGACCTTTTCCGCCGCCGCGAGTATTATTTGGTCTTTGGCTTCCTCAAAAAGCCGTAATGTTTTTAAAATGAAATAAATACCATATAATCTTTTATGTATTTTGGTATTGAAAATGGTTTTTATAATGGATTTGTTAAGTCAATATATTTAAGTGATATATTGTGATCGAAATGTGGAAATATTTTCTTTCCATTATATTTGTTTTATGTCTTATGATTTTATAATGGTACTTGGACATTTGACGGGTGGTTACATGATAAAAAATATGATGGGTGGTGCTATGAATACAAGGACGGGTGGTTAACATCCAATGTATTGGGTATGGAAGTCGGCCGTATGGCTATTCCATTAAGTGATATGTCTGGAAGTCAACCGTATGGTTATTCCATTTAAGTATGTTTATGTCCCAAGTTACCTTTATATGTTATGTATATGGGTTTTATGGTAATATTTTTCTTGAAAAAGGGTGAGTAATGATATTTTATTCATTGAAGAGTTTATACTACTTCATAAAGGTAAAAAGTATTACTTTGATAAAGTAATCATGGTTTACTTGTTGTTTTGAAAAACTAACAGTTTTCCTTCTTTGTGTATCTCTTACTGAGCTTTTTATGCTCACCCCAAGTTTTTTTTGAAATTTTTTTCATAGGACTTAATGTGGAATAGGGTCAAGGATGGGAACAAGGAAACATCATGCTATCTAAAACATGGAACTAGAAAAGTTTTTTTAAGAGTTTTTATTTTATGGAAACATAGTAGAAGTGTCTACTTTGTAATCTTTTGAGATGTAATAGTTATGTCCTAATTCTCTAAAACTCTAAACCTGACAAGATCCTCTATGTGAATTATTCATTTAATTCAATAATAAGTAATGTTTAAGTCCGGGTCCTTATAACGCCACTATGTTCTTGAGTACATTGAGTGAGCTTATATATAAGAGATATTAAACCCCATTATCAAGGGTAAGGCCCTGAGGTTGGTCATTGTTTAGGATATGAATTAGATATGGGATTTTGGGTTATATTTGTATCCCTTGAAACTTAGAATCCATCCATATGTAGTTTTGAAAATTAGTGTGGTAGATTACCATCATTAGAATAGAAAGTCCTTTCAGGATAGGGCTAGAATATCATGTTCATTACATACTGGTACAAGATGGTCAATGATAGGATACATAGTTTAAATTCTTATACATCATAATTTAGTGCTATGTAGTTTTAAGTCTTACAGCTCGGACGTTGGTTCTATAAAGTTTACAGTCTTAGATTTAGATCTATGAAACATTGTTAGATGGTTGAGATTCTATAGTTTAGATTATTCTGTTATATGTTCTTGGTACATGGTTTTTTATGAAATATTGCTCGATTGTTGACTACTGTACATTGTTAGATAGTTTATATTATTCTGTTATATATTCTTTTCACATGTTTTTTTAGGGTACTCGTACTGGGGCTGTAGAATCTGCTGTATTTTTTATTTTTAAATTTACATTTAGCGGTGGTTTAAACCGCCACTAAAGAAATGGACCATATTTTGAGGTTTTTTAAATCACTGTTATAGGTTGATATTTTCTTATCGATAGTGGTTAAACCACCACTAAATAAATACATGTTATAGTTTATCATTAGTTAGGGTGGTTTTAATGTAAAAAATGGAAAAATTTTATTTTCGGTTTTAACCGCTGCTAAATACGATAATTTTTTTCACATGAAACCGCCGCTAAAACCACCAAAACTGCCGTTAAATATGTTTACTAAAATGATTTCTAGAAACTGCTACTAAATTGATGAAACTTCCATATGTTGGATGCCAACACCCACTTTACCAATGATTTTATGAAACCGTTGTAGATACATTTTGCAGTGGTTTAAACCCCTTCCATATTAAAAAAAATCCACTGCTATGCAGTGATTTTCTTATAGTGTAATAAAAAATTTTATCATTAAAAATTTGAAATAGATTTACCCTTTTCCACTATCCACTTGTCAATATACATCCATATTTAAATATCTTAACTAAAAATCTATCTTTTTGAAATATCACATCATTTAATTCATCACATAACTGAGACACACTAAGAAGATTGTGTTTCGGTCCTTTAAAAATTAAAATGTTCTTGGATTTCAATTGATCTTTCCCAATCAAAACTAATCCAACAACTTTGATTTTGAGTGAATCATCATTAAAAAAGGTTACTAAGACTTCCTTCAACTTTTCAAAAAAATTTAGGAGTTTTAAATATCTTATAATGTGAGAGGAACATCCATCATCTAGAATCCACGATTATCCCCTATTGTTGCTTTTAGTTCCAGTTTAACAACAAAATCTTTCACCTTACTAATAATATTCATATTTCGAGACTTTTAAGTGTTGTAACATATAATTTTATGGGTTGGTAGAAGGGAGATACATTAATTTTAGGGTGAACTAACTATTCACATATTATAATGATTTATGTAAGCACTTAAAATCTATTCTTTGATTCTAATCGAGAATTTCCAATCCATTTATGAACCTTCCTCTTTTGAGTGGTATGAATCCCCCTCAAACTATACCTCTAAAACCTCCTAGGTGTATAGTAATATTAATAATTAATCCAAAATATTCTATACAAGTGCACAAAGCCTTTATAGTATCGATAATATCCACAGAAATCATACTTTACTCTATAAAAATACTATCATCCATATTTTGAAACCACACTTACTTTCTTCTTTTGGTCACTAATTTTGGATTATTTTTGTAAAACAAAATTATTGTAGACTCCCAAAAATTTATTATTCAATTTATTATTATTTTCATACTTTTTGAATTCACTATTTTTAGTAGTTTTTTATATAATGTTAAAGTTTATAGAATTTCAAGATTTCTGAGATTCACTTGATTTTGCCACAAAATTTGCCTTCCTACCTTGGTTATTATTCTCAAATATTTTTCTAAAATTTTTAAAAAGATTTTATCCCTTTGAGAGTTGTTTTTTTGGTATTCTCTATCCTTTATCTTTTCTTATCATTCACATACTTCATGAATAGAATCATTGAAAATTTAAAAATAATTATTCAGTTATTCTTCAAATTTGACCAGTTTTCATTTAATACGACCAAGTGGATTATCCTTATATTTCATTTTTTCTTATATATTGATGTTTGAGGTCTTATCATAATTAAAAAATATATTTAAATCAACGATTTCTTTTAGAAATTTTCATTTTTCTTCTACATGGATGAATTCATTACTACTATAAGATTTATTTTCCTTCTTTAAAGTTTTTTATCTCCTTCTCCAACATAGAGATTTGAGAGAAAATCCTTAAGTTATATTTAAAAAAAAAATCTATCTTAGTCTTTTATTATAAATTCCTAAAATAGTACTTTCATCACTAGAGAAACTTTCATCATTCACCCTATGAATAAAAAATTTTACATTATCTTCATCATATGAAGTAGTAAATTCATATTAATCTTCACTAGCATCAATTTCCTCATATTTAGGCACAAAGTTTCTCATTTTTTATTTAGATAACTTCCTACCTTTAAATTTTATTTTTACAACCTTCTTATTCAAGGAAATTCTAGATATTTCTTCTTCCTCATCAGTAAATTTATCATCTTTCAATATTTGATAGTTTTCAACAAAATTTCCAATTTCTCCACACTCAAAAATATTTCAGATGAATTTTTTCATTAAAATTTCCACTGAATATTCTCACATTTCTAGAGATAAGAGACATAATTTTATGAAACTTAAAATCCACATCAGAATCTGAATCTGAATGACAAACTTCATATTCAACAACAATTTTCTTTAACTTCTATGGTTTTGAGCCTTTAAAGCTAATTTAATTTTCATTATTAGCATTATTCTTTAAAAAATTACCTTTTATCATCTCATAATCCCTTAAAATTCCATGTAATTCATCATGTGGGAGTGAACCTAGGTCTTTATCTTCTAAATATGATACTTTTATGTCAAATTTATCAGGTGAGATATGTAAGATATTTTCTATAATTGAAATTTTTTCAACATTCTCACAAAAGTATCTAATTATTATCACAATATCATCTACTCTTTTGAAGAAGCTATCAATAGTTTTAACATAATGTATCCTGAGGTATTAATACTTTATCCTCAAAATGAATAGCTTTTCCTACTTTATTTTGGAATTAAATTCCTATATATTCTAAAGATTATCCCATATGAATTTTTATATTTTAATTACTTTTAATTTAAAATATTAACTCTCTAAAAGGGAAGACAATATAACATTATTATAATTTCCATCATTCTCTAAAATTTTATTATCCACTTTCTCTATAAAAACATTCTCAACATGAGGTGTAAACCATTATTTTTTTCTTTTAGAAAATCATTATTGATAGACAACAAGTATGGAAACATTATGACATTCCAAATATGAAAATTATTCCTATAAAATATGGGAATTCCCTTACTTTTCATTGAATTCATATTATCTATTTAAATTTATTGAAAAAATCTTCAACTAGAGGGGATCAAAACTACTAATCAAAAATAAGGGGAACCATGATCTGATACCATATAAAAAGGCACTCATAGAATCAATGGAAATCACTAGTGGTGTATGGGTGAATTTGGGATTTAAATTTCTTTCTCTTTTAATTTTAAATATTTAAAAAACCCTTTATACCTATTTAAGTGAATTTATATCTCTTCTAAATAAACACACATGAAGGGTAAAATGGATTTACAAGGTTCACCACATAAAATAAGAAGGATACTCCTTAACATGATTCAAATTTCACTGAGATGATATAAACAACTAGTATCAACATATAGTTACATTGAGTAAGAAATATCCTTATAATCATGTTATAATAAGTATCATTACTATTTTTGAGTGATTCATGAATTTTTACAATTATAAAATAATATTTCCTTCCACAATAAGAATTCCTTAAATAGAATTGGATTTCCATAGAGTTGTTGCAGTACTATTTATATATTCTATTCTTCAACCTGTAAAATCATAGGTTACTTACCTTCTCACTATATGAACTAAAAAACATGTTATTATTTTTCTTCTTATTTCTCTCAAAAAACAATCTTTATAATTTTAGTAGATAATAGTCTCTTATTTCTATTTCATGGACACCTTCTTGTATGGATGATACAGTGATTATATCACACACAAGATGCAATAAAAAAGAATTTTATAATTTAAATTTGAAATTAAAATTCAAATGAATAAATTCCTTAAATTATTTTATAACATATTATTATTCTTACATATTATTCAAATTATTTTCAAAACTTCTTTCTAGGCCATTATGGTGTCTCAAAACTGGTTGCAACATGACCAAGCAGTTACAATAGTAACTGATTCATATTCTTTGACAAACCTACCTTATTCATAATGAGAACCTTATTATCCATTTTCACGAATAAAAAAATAACATTTTTATGTTTAAATCATGAATAAATTTCTTTTGAATTTTTTGGAATATTATTTTCTTCAAAATAAATATTCTAGAAATTCTATTTTTCAATCTATAGAATTATATAAAATTCACTAAATTGAAAGCTATGAATAGAAAAAAAAAATTATACATGGATTTAAAAATTCATATAAGGATAATAAAAATTCATATAACCTTTTATAAAATTCTGATGTGTATGGATTAAAAATCCATATAGAGTTCAGGAAAAAAGTCATATGTAGTATCAAAGTCTTACATGGACGAATTAAAAAGTCATACACTGGCTTAAATTTATACATGATTTCTTTAGAGTCTTATGAGCTTCAAATTTTGAAAACTCTAAAGTTTGATGCACTAAAAATAAGTCTTTAGCCCTTAGGAAAAGTCATAAATGCATCGTGAAAGTCATATGAGACACAAATTATCCATTTATCTACTCCATCTCCAAAATCAAAAATTATTTAAATTCTTCACCTAACCACTTAAAACATGATACATAAAAATCCAAAAATCTAAAAAACTTTATCTCACATAAATAAAAATTATATTAGGAGAGTTTTAATCTAATTTATGCATTGAAAAAAATATCCAACACAATCGACCATATCCACTTCAAATCTTCTTCACTTCTAACTTTCTTCTTTATAAACTCAGCAATATTCTCAAAAATATCTGTTGAGCTCAACGTGAGGTAATGAATGAGCTAGTTAGGAGGAAGGGTGTGGCCATATTTTTTACATTATTGATTCCTATACAATATTTTTACCTAAATAAATATAATGTTTTTAATAATAATTTTTTTTAATGTAATAAACATTGCACAACTTTATTCAAATCCTTTAACTAGCATATTGGTTTTACTGAAACATATATTTCTTTAAAATCTAAACCTACCTCCTTTAAAAATAATGTTACATTTTCAATGATAATGAAATGAAATTTCATTGACTTGATAAAGGTTAAGGGTAAGGTTTCTTGCTGGTTACTAATGCATTTCCCTAAAGGATACCTCCCTTTAAAATGGTTAAATATAATATTTAAAACATATAATTTATATATAAGAAAAAGATGGAGAGGATGATGGGTGAGCTCACGGAGACGATGGAACCCTAGGATGATTGAAGATCACTTTCCCCCCTTCCTGGAGGTGGGAGGGGGGAAGAGGAATTGGCTCAGCCACCTCTGAGCTCATGGAAAACGTTTACCCCCTTTTCTAACCCTAATTTTCTCCCGGATTTCCCAATGATCTCTTTGAGCCCGAAGGTTCTTGATTTTCATCTTAGTGGTCTGCAGTTTCTGATTACGATGTCAGAGTTCTTGGAATCTTTGAGTCATCTGGATCTAATGCTGGTCACAAGTTTCAATCTTCTAAGGCCCTCGGTTGGTGATTTTGATCGATTCGTCTTCAGTAAATGGGATTTGCAAGACCGTGTGATTTTTGGTCTTATGGATAGACGAAACTTTATGATTCAATTTTCTTCAGAAGCTATTTTGATTCGGGCCTGGTCTAGTTCCCCTCTTTAATGAAGTGGTTTCAAATTCTCCCTTTTGAGATGGTCGTTTTATCTTTTCATGAACCGTGATCCAACCCCTAACGCAATATGGGTAAGCCTCCATCAACTTCCTCTGCCCTTTCAGAATCCATCAATTATTCGTATGATTGGGAATATAGTGGGTTGTTTTCTTTGTTCTGATATTCACACTTCCACTGTAAGCCACCCAATCAATCCTCGCATATGCGTTGAGGTAGATGTGTTAAATCCTCCAGTGGAGTGGTTTTGGATTGCAGTTGGTTCGGAGTTTAGATGGAAACAAGAAGTTGTGTTTGAGTCATGGGTCAACTACTGTTTGCAATGATGTCGATTGGGGAATTTAGTGTCTGAGTGTCATGATTAAGGTTTAAAGAATAGGAATTATGTTTTGAGGATGAGGCCTGGCGAAGGACAGAGGAGGGCGTGTGATAATGATCCTAGGAAGGGCTCTGGCCTGGTGAATATGGGTGCATTGGCAGCAAGAAAGGTTGAAGAGGTCTCCCTAAATCCAATGGTTGCTGTAGTTTTTAATCGGTTGAAGAGTGATCTGCAGGTTGGGGATGGTGGGATGCAGAATGATGATAAATGTGTCTCTAGTGTTGGAGGTGAGTCGACTATTAGAAGTAGGGTTGAGGGGGTGCAACCTGTGGGAGTGGTGAAAATAGGTCCTGCAGTGCATGATGGCCCTGCTGTGGGGGCTTCGGAAGGATGTGCTGATAAATTTGTCCAGAATAAGGATGATGGAGGGGTCTTCATTATAGTTCCTACAAGAAACTATTTTCAGGGTTTGAAACAAGAGGATGTAGAGGTGACTAACCCAGTAAATATCGGTGCCAATGTGGAGACTAGACCTCAGGAGCCTACTGCTGCAAATGAATAAATGAGGATGGTGCTGTATGAAGATCATGAAATAGTTGAAAAGCTGCATTGCTTATCATTAATTTATGCTAATGCTTAGTTTCAGAAGAATCATTCAGAACCTTATCAAAATGTGGCGATCCCTTGGAAATTGGGGGAGATTTCCGAGAGTGATAAAGAAAATAATGGTGGATTGCTGAGGCCCTCGTATAACAACATTGTCCAGGGGGAAGGTGAAGGTATTTGAGAACCAAGAGGCGAGGATTTCCTCACCACAAAGGTGGATGAGGAAAGATTACTCCATTCTTCCAAAGCCGATGTCCACTAGGTCATCTATATCAAAGGGAGGCGGGGCGAGTCTAAATAAAGGTATGCAATATCTTAATGCATTTATTTCTTTGGAGTGGTTGAATTTGAGGAGGAAGTATGCCAAAATCCCGAAGCATTATGAAAGCTCAGAATGGGAATCAGCCACTGCAGAGGAAGCTTTCTATCATGGGTGTGGTGATGGGTATGGTTTTAATGGTTTCTAGTTGATGTTTTTAGGCTTGTGTTCTTATGTACTGAAATTTTATTTTATTTTAATAAATGGTCGGAGGTTAGCCTCTGACTGACTTTCTGGGTATATATAAGATCTCTTTTGGAAATGGAAAAACCAATTAAATAGAATTTTAAAAAAGGAAATATTATTTTTTATTAATATTTATTTTAACTAACACTTAACTCAACTTTGATACCATGCTTTACATCCTATTGGGTTTATCTCTAGTCATCTTGGGTTATGTCCAATGCCATAGAAAATTCCTTATTTGGTCACACCTAAGACCTTCTTATTCTAACTAGTTCCAATGTTATAAAGGGAAATAATAAAAACATAAAGTGTTGAGTACACCCTAGTTTATGTGGATTTGGAACTTTCTTTCCCTGTTTAGTTCTTTATAACATTCTTGACTTGGGAATTGTGTACTTGTTTAGAATTCTTATTATAACACACTTGAAAAGTGAATATCAGTGATATGATATCTTAAGCTTAAAGAATTGGATATGATTATTTGGTAACTAGTTTAGCATGGGAAAACATGTATATGTTTCAAGTTTATTGACATTTTTTATAATATTTTACTTATTCTTGGTGCATGGTTATTCTTTGATATATCAATGAGTATAATAGTTGGGTTTTGTTTATGTATCTATACTCTTTATATATAAACTATTTTGGTAGATACAGTTCATGAGATGAGTTTTTATATAAAAACAATAGTAATATTAATATAAATAATTTTCATATTTTTATCAATTATATTTTATAGAGTTATATTTATTATATTAATATTATGTAATTTTTCATTCAAAAGGAAAAAGATTTATTTCTAAGGAAATTGGGTTTTCATGTATTATATGGTTTTATTTAAAATCATGATTTCAAAATTATAGAATTTTAATTTGAAAAAATAATATTAATTTTTTAATTAATCATGTAAAAATTAGGTTAGGATGCATTTTTGATAATTTTTTGAAAAGTTTTATTGTTCAATGAATAGTGGAAAATAATGATTTTTATTGGAAATTGTATTTTATTTTTAAATATTTACAAAGTAAAATTATTTTTTGGATTAGTATTAAAATTTAAATAGATAATTTTTATTAATAAAAATTTAATTATGGTATTTGGAATTAATTTTATAATTTAATTTGGTATAAAAAAATGTATACTTAAAAAGGCATTTTTCTAAGAAACTTTATTTCTTCACGTTTTGTGGATTTAATTTTAAATTAAATTATACCAATTATATGAATTGAATATTGAAAAAATGGATTCTATATTTGGAATTATAAGGTCTAAGTTTTGTAAATATTTCTCTTTTATTTTTATTAATTATGAATATTAATCATAGTAAATTTTATTACAACGATAATGGTAAAATGGGTTAATTAAGGGTAAAAATAATGTGATAATGAATAATAGTTAACCACACAACATGAATTAATTTTATTTTATGATTATATATCTTCCATATCCATTCAAAATTTTAATATCTAACATTTTTTTCCATTTTCCATGATTTTATCTTTTATAATATTTTTTGAAAGAAAAGTCAAAAATATCATTCTCTTTGTTTTATTATCATTAATTTTTTGACAAAGGGATAAGAAGGTATGTTCATTTATAAATATTTATTTTTAAATATAAATTATTTTTTAATCATGGATATTTATTTCTAATTTTTAGTTATGAAATAATTTCATTAAATGCATATACAACGCCGACACAATATTTATTCAATTAATATAGAAATAGAATAAATGATTTTAAAAATATTAAAATTAATATAATTTGAATGAATTATTGTATTCCATAATTTTTTTGATAAATATAACATGGTAGGGAAGTTCTAATTTATTATATTCTAATTCATTTTCTATCTTGATGTTATTAAAGTCAAAGTAAATGAATAGTTCTAAAATTTACATTAATGATATTTTATAATAAATAATATTTTATTAAATGATTTAAAATTAATAAAAATAATATATTTGGAATAAGGATTTTAATATGGTTTAATATATCATCCAATCCTAATTTATGGGCCAATTTTTATTTTATAGTAATTATCTTGACCCCTAATGAGTAAAAAACTTTGTTACCACAGTAATCATCAAAAGGGTTAATAAAGGGTTATAATAAAAGTATAATAGTGAAAAATCACCTAAACTTGTAAAACTTTTATTGTATGATAGTATTTAGACTTATAATAATATTAAATTCTAATTATATTAATTTAGATCTATTTGAACCTGAAAATTAATTTATATTAATTTAATATTTTAGGTAATTCCAAGAGTGCCCTTCCCATCACTTATAAAAGGGAACCTCCTCTCCTCTTTTATTAACAATTAAAAACACATTTGGTTTAGTAAATACCTACCAAAATTCCTTCCTTACATCACTTACCACATATCAGATTTCTTTTTTGATCATAAAACCAACATAATAAATATTTTAGTGTAAACCTTAAGAGGTTTTCCGAAGAAGAGGTGTAGTTTTTTACCAAGCATTTTCATTTTATTCATTCTTATACCTCCTTAAAATATTATTCAACCATGATGAAATAATAAAATAAGTATCTTAAATTTATTGGGATTTTATTATGTTAATTTCATAACCTATATCCATATTCTCTTCTATCAAATGGGAAATAAAACCATCATTCGTATGTACGGCAAACTACCGCCTCGTGAACCAATGCAATTCTTTTTCCATCACCACCTATAATGGATGGTTATAATAATATATTTAATTTATATATATGATATTAATTAAATAATTATCATTATTTAAAAGTAATATATCATCTATTTTATTACCTTTACATTCATGGAAAAAATGATAAAGTCATTCATGCATATGTGTGGACTACCACCTCTAGGAAGTGATGCGATTCATTTTTCATCACCACATCACATGGATGATATATATAATTATATTTTAAAAAAATAATTTGTTATTTATGATTTAGTGATCATTATTTAAAGATAAAATATTACTTAACTACTTTCCATAATTATCATTGAAAAATGGAAACATTACTCATGCATACGTACGACCTACCGTCTCCATGATTGTAACATAGTTCATTATTTATAACCATCTATCTTGGTTGGTTTTAAAATTATAATTGATGTATAAAAACTATAATTATGTCAGGATTATTATTCTAGATATAATGAAATAATGGTCTCTTTGACTATATTTCATGACCCCATCCCTCTAAAGATACCCCTCCTAGGATGGAAATGAAGAAATGAAGATGATGAACCCCAAGTAATACCTCCAGTAGGCCCCGAGTTGGTGACTAGAACCAAGGGTATACAAATCAAACAATATGGATGGCATTTACCCTTTTTTTGAAACAAGATCAGGAGATATAATGGATCATCCACAAAACAACTCCAAGACATATATAAAAGAAATAAAAAACCATCCCATATGCATGAATAAGAATAGAACAGATGAAAATACAAAGTCTCTAAAGTGAGCACCCAAACAAAGCTAGCTAGCGACACAACAACTGTCAAGGTCCGAGATAGTAAGGTCCATCACGGTCTGTGAATTCCTCTTAGAAATTTGAAAATAGTTTTATATATATAGGGTGAGAATATATGTATACTCAGTAGGAAAACCAAATTATATTGTGCAAATATGGAAGAAGCATACCAATGACCCTATGAGAAAACCGTAGAACCAAATAACACTTAATATGTATACTAACCATCCCAACCTTACAAAGGAATTCTCACTAAATAACTCATGTCAAGTAATGTAATAAAATGCACATTTATGATAGGGTACTCCACACCACTTACCACTAATTAACCACTCTTTCCTAATGGAAAACATCCTCGTGCTCCCAACCCTTCTGAAAGGACCACATCACAACCTTCCCACAAATACTTGGGGTCTATCAAACCACATCTCACCCCATAACCTAGGCCAAATGCGAAATCTCATCTGGCCCATAGACACATTTCATTCATGATATTGTAGATGAGTTTCTTGAAATCTTTATGGATGATTTCTCTATGCATAGACAATCCTTTGAAGTCTGTTTAAGAATTCTGGAACTCATTTTAAAACATTTTGAAGAGAAATTTCTAGTGTTAAATTGGTAGAAATTATATTTCATAGTCCAAGGAGGCATTATCCTCAGGCATAAAATTTCAAAGCACAGTTTAGAAGTCAAACCAACAAAAATTAAAGTAATCAAATAATTTCTTGAACCCATAATAGTGAAAGGAATAAGGATTTTTCTAGGCCACATGAGATTCTATCACCGCTTTGTTTAAGACTTTGAAAAAATATCATGAACATTAAAACACCTACTATAGAAAGAGGTAACATTTGATTTATTAAATAATATAATTAGGAATTTAATAATCTGAAAAATATCCTAGTGGCTGCTCCTATCATTTTATCGCTCGGCTGAGATAAAGACTTTGAAATGATGTGTGATGCCAATAACTTCACTATCAGTGATATTTTAGAAAAGTGTGTTGGAAATATCTTCTGTCACATTTATTATTTCATATACACCTTAGATGAAGCTCAAATCAATTATACAACCATAGAGAAAGATCTCATGGCAATAGTTTTCACATTTGACAAATTTCATTCATATCTTGTGCTCTCCAGAGTTATAGTTTACACTGATCATGTAACATTAAAATACCTTTTGAATAAAAAGGATTCAAAACTAAGGCTGATTAAGTGGATCCTATTTCTATAATAATTTGACATCATCATCAATGGAACTAAAGGTACTGAAATTTTATTTCCAACTATCTATCTAGACTTCCACTACCTAATATCGAGAATGTTGAAGAGATGAGTATTGAAGATAGTTTTCCTGATGAGACACTCTTCAATGTGGATGTGCAAGAATGACCATGGTTTTCTAAAATAGAAAACTACCTTGACCCTGAAACCATATACCCCTATTTACTCTATCAATAAAAAAGGAAGTTCCTTGTTGATACTTCAAACTATTAACAGGATAATCCACTTTTGTTTAAGAATTGTGATGATGGTTTAATGTGGAACTATATTATAGAGGAGAAAATTCATAGTGTGCTAGAGTTCTGTCATACATCACCGACTGAAGGAAATCAAGGATATGATCATTCTATATTTAAAATCCTTCAGAGTAGATTATTCTATCATACACTCCATCAGGATATAAGAAGTTTTTCCCAATGCTGTGGTAGGCTCTATCAGACATACACCATTGGGAAACATAATTATATGCCTTATAATCCCATCCTAGAAGAACCAAATCTTCTATATTTGGGGAATTTATTTTATAGGAAAATTTCCTAATTCCCATGGAAATTTTTATATTAGTCAGTGTGGACTACATTTCAAATTGGGTAGAATAAGAAGCTACAACTTTTGACACAACCAAGGTGGTCATGCATTTTTTAAAGAATTTTTTTTCTAATTTGGATTTTTCTGATTAATTATTAGTGATTGGGGAATAAACTTAAATAATAATTCCATAAAAGTACTACTTGAAAAGTACATGACTTGATACAATACTGTCACTCCTTACCACTCACAGACTAGTAGGAAGGTGGAAATATCTAATAAGAAGAGCATAAAAATTATTGAAAATATAGTCAATACAAATAGGAAGGACTAGAGTATCAATATTTATGATGTACTATGGGATTATCGCACAACTTATAAAAATCCTATAGGAATAATACCTTTTCATCTTTTCTATGGAAAACCCTACAATTTTCCAACAGAATTAGAATATCAATCATATTGGGAAATTAAAGGGTTAAACCTAGATGAAAAAATATATATAAAACACACATTGCTATAATTTGATGAGTTGGAGGAAATAAAAATATATGATTATAATAATTCTAAAATTTATAATGAGAAAAAAAAGCAGTGGCATGACTGATGCATCACATGATGAAAAATTACACTAGGGGACAAAATTTTATTTTTTAATTTATGTCTGAAATTATTCCTTAGAAAACTAAATTCCTGATGGTCAGGTTCATATGATGTTTTTAAAATCACCCATTATAGAACATTATAAATTTAAAAAGGAAATGGACCACCCTTCAAAGTCAATGGACAATGGTTAAATATTTACCAAGAGACATTTAAAGAAGAGTGCATTTTATATTTCAAATTGAAATGGATCAAGGGTTTTTAGACCTAGACACAAAGTGATGCACTAACTGGGAGGAAACCTATTTTTTTTAGGTAGGATAAGATCATTGTAACTCAGTTGATTCATTCCTAATTGGAAAAACACTGACTTTCCATTTTTTTTTTCAAAAAATAGAATTTATGGTATAAGAAATTCTACTTACATTATAAAGTTTTGCGGTTTCACAAACCCAATATCTAAAAAATTTACACTATTAATACTATTTTTATGCCATAAATATTTCATCCTAATTACTTAAGTCGTAACCCTAGGGTTTATGGAAACTGATCCCCTCCCCCCTCTCCTGCTCGAACCCCCCTATTCCACTCATAACCTCCAAACCTTCCTATCCTCATCCATCATCCTCATTCCCTCTATTGAAAACATGGTCTATAGTGGAGTTGAAAACCATCCCTATTCCAAATTCATAGGTCTTGGTTTATGTCCTCCCACAGACAAACACACAACCCGAGATCCCACCCCACATTCTCTGACACCCCGCCTCTAGTGGACCCCACCTCACCATACCCCCATCCATTTAAAGTTTGGGTTCTAAATTATACCACTCATAGGGTGTGGATTTTCCTACCAATGTTCATCCCTACCTTCATTTCATGAAACCCAAGAATCAAGTCAACTTGGCCCACTTGCAGGCCAAGTTGAAGAGGTCTAAAAAGACCTTAGACCTAGTCGTACTACACAAGATCCTCCAGGATGAGGAAGTTATGGAGTCCTTTCAATGGATTTACCTCTCGAAAATTTTCAAGGTGTATGAGGAGATATTGGGAGCTCTTTCTTGAGTTCCTGATCACTTTTAAGTTGGACATCATACATATCACCTTCTGGTTGGGTGGTTGGGATTTTGAGATGACACCGGGTGAGTTAAAAGTTTTATTAGGGGTTTGTTATTTAGATTTTGTTTCCTATACCAACTAACCAAGATTAAATATTAATTTGGACAAGATAGATAATCCCCAAATATGAGAATGGATATACCATAACCCTGTCGAAATTCATGATCCTCCAATGGAAAAGAGAAACCAGATGAAGGGTGCTACAATTAGGATTATTCACCACGATTTAGATCATGACTGGATCACAAAGGGAGACTCCCATGGATCCATCACATAGACATAGGTTTCCATACTTAACACCAACATGGTAGCTCCTACCTCAACATGGATCACCAATTTTCCCTTTACAATGAGAGTCAGGCCAGATAGAGGATCAATAATCTGATGGGTGGATCATTTATCACCCACTTGGCTAGGAACATGGGGGTCTTCAACAGCTCTCACACACTCTCCTCAATTGGTCCCATAAATTCCACAGACCTCCATATGTTTCATAATACGGGTATGCTTTAGAAGGTGGGAGATCACTATGATTACACACTTGAGTATGTTAATTCCAATGACGAGGCCTCTACTTCTGATACAACCACCTCCCCTTCTGTTCTGGCTGATTCAATCATAACTTCAAAACTTGAGGCATCAGTATCTTCTCATCCCCCTACTCCATAATATATATGGGATGTATTTTGTATAATTGACCATACTTTTCATTCATAAATATTACATATTTTTAGATGAATATTCATTACATTACATAAAAAATTCATGCTAGAACCATATAGGTCTAATGTATTTAGAAACTTGGAACCATAAACATCTGGTTCATAAGGTATGCAAATTGTCTCCTGCTTATTCCTTCATAAATCGAACCATTTTTGGCATATCATAATTAATACCTTTCTTCATATCCTGAAAAAAAACATAATAAAGGGTGAGATCTGATGCTCAGTAAGGGTTAAAAAGGTATATAACAATTATTTAATAAGCATAATATGGGCATAAGGGTATAATAACATGAACAAAACATTTGGAAATTATACCATACATATAGAAGGTCATAATATTGAATTATGGAATAAATCTTGGAATTTCATAAGATAAGAATCATAAGGAAATCAAAGAACATGATCCATGAGAGCATAATATTGGCATAAGACATGGAATTTGTGACATTCACATCAGTATAAAAAATAATTTCCATATTAGTCAAGGATCACCACCAAGACCATCATAGTAGAAAATTTCCTTTAATGAACCATGTTCACCCTCGTTCCAGCCCTGTATTACAAAACTGGGCTTACTTCTTATTCCATCCCTGAAAACTGAACCAGTTTTACTTCGAGTTATATCCTTGTATTACTAAACCATGTTTATTCCTCATTCTAGTCCTATCTATCTCATAAGATATAAATATTTACCCAATATATTAGAGAGAGATATAGGTCCCAAACATCATATAATGAAAAACATACATATTTGTTCCACATGAACATAAATCATTCATCATATCATAACCCATGAAAATAAATGGGTTTCATAAACATTTCATCATTTTACAGCCCATGGAAAATTAATTGAATTAACAAATATCATGTCCTCATAAACATAAAACATCAAGCAAAAGAATAAGGATGGTATACTTAGATCACATCCCCATTAAATCATAAATAACATAAAATAATGTTGTATTAGATGTAAAATTATTTTGAAATATCACCTGAAATAATTCTTGAGGAAAATATAATTTCCATTTCATTTTTTATAAGAGTTTCAAAATTACAAAGAAAAAAATTTCTTTAAAAAGAAACTTGTAAGATTGTATAGGATTATTCAAAACATTATGGTGTAATGAAATTGATAAAATCCACTCATTAATTATAAGTTAAAAAACATTCCTTTTTACATTTTTAAAAAGAAACATTAAATATGGATTTTTAAAATAAATCCCCTTATAAATAACATTGAAGTGAATGTTAAAAATTGATTATGTGTATCAGCTATAAATCCACACAACATAAGTGGAAATATAATATAAGATAATCAAAATAAATTTCACACATAATCTTAGTATGACATAATTAATGAATTAGAAGTTTAACTCAATGTAAGGAAATTTATTTAAGAATTACCATACCTTAAGTCTTGCCTTTATTTGTTATTATTCAAACCTCCTATATTATAAATATAGATTTATTATAAATTTATTCCAAAAAATTAATTTTATCATATCATTTATTATTTATTTTTAACATTTATTACTTTTTTATTAATAATTTGTTATTAAAATCAATGTTATGGGTGATAGGCGCTTTCTTTTCCAAGCATGTTTCTTTTCAATAGTCTTGGTCCTTATACTTTGATCTTAGTGTCATAATTTACATAATTTTAATCAAGTTAAAAAAATAATAAATAGTAATTATATACATATTTATAATCATTCATAGAAATTATAAATAGAAAAATGAATTACACCATTCATAGAGACGATAAGCCGTACATACGAATGAATGCTATTTTCATTTTTTGATTTATTGAAGAAAAGAAAGGTAAATAATAATTCACATTTCTAAGATTATTATTATATTATATATATAATATATATTAATTTAAACCATCATAATATCCATCCATAATATATGGTGTTGAAAAATTAATTTTATCGCTATGTGGAGATGGTAAGATGTACACACACATGAGGGATACTTTCGCTTTGTGTTTGATCAGAAAGAGGGTGTATAATGGTGTTTTCATAATCATAATAAAATTTAAGAATATTTAGGACATTCAATTAATTATTTAATTATAAACATATTATATTTATAGGAGTCAAGGAAGAGTAGAAAAATAAAGTGATCAGTTAGATCGATTACCACTTCTTCAAAACTTGTCCTTTGGATATCCTCTAATGGGATTCAGGGTTGGTATTTTGAGAAGACTAACATCTCTAGAATGTAGTTAGGAAACTTTAGAAGATAAATTGGTAGAGTACGGATGATATAGAAGGCTCAAAGGTGTGTAAAGAAGGTATGGAGGAGGTTTTATTTTATAATTGAGGCGAGAGACTATAACATCATAACTTTTAAGAAAGAAATACTATGTTTAATAGCATACATGATACGCTACATCGATCTTAAATGAAAAACTAAATATTATTATTTAAATGTTACCATTACAACCTAGCTGTTGGAATGGTGGGAATAAATTTTATCAAATAAATTATGAAAATATGGTTTACACATGTTTCAATAATGATTCATTGGTTACCAAATTTATTAGAAATGGAAATAAAAACAATTGAATGTAAAGGATATGTTTTTTTTATGAAAACCTATTTAAAAAGAGAATAATTGTGTTTATAAAATCATATCACTATTTATATATTTTTATTTAATGAAAAATATATGTTATATATTCAATTTAATGTTTTAAATTCAACTTATATGTTTTCTGGATATGATATAAGAACAAATTCAATTTTTTGGATAAAAAAAGTTTTTTTTTCTAAAAATGTAGTTTTGCCGCCTTTTGATGAAGAACCATTTTTAAATTTAGTTTTTGACACATTTATATGTTATATTTTACAAAATAAACTTATTATTTATAATAGGGACATCAAAATTTACATTGGATGATTTTTTGATATTTTTCTGATAACTATCATGTTTTGATGAATAGTAAAAATACATTAAATTTTAATTGAACACAAGTTTTTCCATAGAGATAATTTACATGGTTAAATCATATTATATAATGTTTTTATAGTATAAATGAAATATATTTTTATCATTTAATCCAATTTAGGTCATTAGAATAAATTTCACATTGAAATTAGACATAAACACATGTCAATATTTTGGTAGTTTTTACTTCCTAAAAACACGTTTTCTGGTTTTGACAACAGGAATTAATTTTAAATTAATGACTAAAATTTATATGTTTTAAATTTGAAAAAATGGATTAAATATTTGGAATCATAAGGTATAAATTTTGTAAATAAGTACCTTTTATTTTTGGACATTATGAATAGTAACTTCAGTAATTATTTTTATTTACCATGGTTAAAGGGTAAATCAGGTAAATAAGGGTAAAAAATAATATTATAATAATATAAAACTACAATAAAACATATCCTAATACAATTAAATGAGTTATTTCCGACCATGATCATCCTTAGGTCGAACCTTTGGCATTTGGGAGCCACTTGGGAGTGATAATGACATGTTATAGTAATTAATTTAAAGTAAAGAGAAAAATAACATAAACATGTATCTTTTACTAAATAAAATTTAATATGGGGTTATATAATTGATATATTTATCTATAAATAGTAATTATAAATATAAAAAGATTTCCTATATCATGTTATTTCATTTATAGTTTTTGTACATTAAATAAACTAATTTATTTATGACACAATGTTGATGCATTGATTACCTTATTAATGAAAGATTTAAATAAATGATATTATAAATATTAAAGTAAATGTTATTTGATTATTTTTATTCCATACATGGATTTTATGGATTATATTGACATATTAAATTTGATTTAATTCCGTTGGTTTGAAGGAATAAAGTTTTTTACGACTTTAACAAAAATCAATTACTAAATAGTTTCAAAATTGATATAAATGCATTTAAAAAAAATACTATTTTATTAAATGATATAATAGTCCTTAAAATCTAAGATTCATCCAAATAAATTATATAATATTAAAAATTCAATTAATTATCCACTTGTGGGTCTCTTGATATTTTATAGTAACTATAGTAGCCATATATTGTGAAAATACAAGAAGGCATAATAAGAGTTAATGTTTTTAACTAAGGGTTAATGCTAAAAGATAAAGTTAATTTTATGAACTAAACATGTCTAAAACCTATTTTATAGAGTATTTCAACCCATTATCATATTATAATTGAAATATATCACTTTTTAACTATTATAATTCGAAAATAATTTTATAATAGAATAATATTTTAAGACTTTCCTAAAGTGACCCTCCTCCCACTTATAAAAGGGAATCACCTCTACCCACTTACTCACACCTTTAAAGACCCTTGTCTCGTCCAAAATATTCTCAAATAAGCTCTAAAAATCCCTCACTTACTCCTAGAAGACTTACCTTGGTCAGAAGGCAATTAAAGAAATCCTTTTGGCACAAATCAAAAGAAGTTACTCGATTTAGAGGTAATGTCTTCTCTCAAGTTTATTTCCTTAATTTCCTTCTCCACTCCCTATTATCTTCATATTATTTGATTAAAAAACAAAAAAATTATCCTAGATATACTAGGATGCTTTTATGATAAGTATTATAACTAAACTTATAGACATCTCCATCTAATGGATATGAATATACTATTTCTGTGTACGGTGAACTACTACCTCATGAAACGATGATTGTTCAATTTTATCCTACCACCTCTCATGGTAGATATTATGATGGAACTATATTTATATATGATATATATTATATTTATATTGTCTCTATTATTATGTAATTTTTATTTACATCATAACTTTATGCTTTCCATAATGTGTAAATATGATAATTTCATTTGAGGAAGTGCGGACTACCACCCCCTCTAAGTGATATGACTCGTTCATGCCATACAAGGAATGTATAAAGGATGGATTTAATGAAATTATGTAACACATATAACATATATATTATAATGGAATTATAATATACCAATGTATCATTTAGTTTTCACTCCTTCAATATGAAAAATAAATGAAAGTAGCGTTCATGCGTACGTACGATCTACCACCACCATGAACGGTGCATTTAATTTACCATCTCTAAATATTATGGAAATTAAAAATACATATATAATAGATATAAATGATATTTAAATTATTAATAATATTCTTGAGATTATGGAATTTTTACCACATGGAAAATTTACATCAAATAAGTTCATCTTCGACTCAAGTACCGAATATCGATAAACGGACCAATATGAACTTAAATCATTATGTAATTTTTATAACATGATGATAAGTGATATAAAATTAATAATAAAATTTAAAAAGGTTATAAAGAAAGTAGAAATTAAACTAAGTTTATTATTAATAAAATTATAGAACGAACGAGACAAGTCGGACTCAAGGTAAGAGAACCTTTCACCCTCCTCTTTTAGTCAAAGAATTATTTTATGTTATGTATTTTAATTTTCATTTTCTTATGTTGGGTTATGTTCTTATATATCCTTATTGATATAAATTTTATGTCCAGGTGATGTGGGACCCTTTTCTATTTCATCAACCCATTTTATGAATTTTTAAGTGACGCCGTTAGGCTGCTGAATTTTTGTAAGGGAACTTCTTAACCCAATTTCCATTCTTTGGGTTGATCTTCTAATACTTGACTATGTCGTGCTATGATTACGTGAGAAATGAATTTTGATATCTTATATTGTATTTATACTTGATTTATGGGGATTTATATTGAATACACATAATCAATATATTTGATTAACAAAATGATCTTTTAAAGGGAAATCTTAACTCAATATCATTTCATTGTGTTAAATATCCATGTAATTGGTTTTGTTTTTACAAGAATATGTGTCAATGAACTATGATTTTTTACACTAAATATCCATTTATATTGGATTTATTTATATTTTTAATAGATAATTATGTCATTAATTTATCCTTAATCTAAGGATACAATCTTTGTAAGGTACTTTGTCTCAATCTCCTTTCATTAAGGCATATTTTGGTTTATACATGAACTTCTATTATATGGAGTATAATAAACCCTTTCTAATTTTAATTTAATTTAATGGTTTTTAAAAAGGGAATATTTTTTGTATGAATCATTTTACAAAATGAAAAAAGGAATGTTTCTTTTTAACGTACGCGGCGAAAATGAAATTTCCGCCACTGCAAGCATTATTTGATATTTGGCTTCATTTACAAGTCATAATGTTTTATAAAAAGAGAAGTAAATACTATATTCCTTTTTATGTATTTTGGTATTGAAAATTGTTTTTTAGAATGGATTGATTATATCAATATCTTGAAATGATGTCTTATGATTGAAATGTGGAGATGTTATTTTTCCTTTTTGCTTGTTCATGTGTTATGATTATGTTATGGTTCTTGGGAATTGTTTATGTATATGGGAGGTTCCGTGATAAACTGAGGGTGGGTGAGACTGAGATATATCTCCAATTCATTGGGTTACATGATAGAGGTAAACGTTAAGGTTTCTACTAAGAGATTTTTGGGAATATACTGTGATGGGTATTCCAAACATAACCATGAAGGTTACTCCCTATGTAGCTGTGAAAGCTAAAATGTAAGTATGTTATGAATGCCACAAGTTACCTTTATTATTTATTATTTCTATGAGTTATTAATTAATCTTATGATTTCATGAGTTATGTTAAATAGATTATGTTTTATGAGTGAAAGGTATGATTTCATTGATTTTTATGTATTCATGGACTAATGTTTTCCTTATTTATTTTATACCCCGAACTGAGATTTTTATACTCATACCAAGTTTTTGAAATATTTTTCATAGGGTATAAGGAAAGGTAAGATAATGGAAGAATTCAAGAATATTTTTATCAAGAAAACAATTCTTTTTTTATTTAAGGAGTTTTATTATTTTGATTTTTTTTAATAGAGTAGAAGTGTCTACTTTGTAATTTTTGAGATGTAATGTAATAGTTATGGAATAATTATTTAAAACTACAAACCTAAAAAGATAATAAATGTGAAATAAAGTAAATTATTGATCAAAACTCAAGATTAAGTAATTCTTAAGGTTGGGGCCTTATAGTTGGTATCAGAGGAAAGGTTTATACAAATTTAAGGATTATGAGTTTTTAGATAACCACATGGTTAATATCTATGTCTATTATTTAAGTTAAATACTTATTTTTTAACTTTTTTTGAGATCAAGGAAAGTCAGTTACATATGGAAGGAGGATAATCTCAAACAAAATTCCTATCTCTTCCAGATTACTTGCTTGTAATAATTATTGCAAAGTCATGTTCGGATGATTGTGAAACTTTTTATAACATACAAATCACTTAAAATCAATTTTTTTGAGATATCATACACCTCTACTATACCTCAACACCATCCTGGATCATGGGTTGTATTTAATCAAATCATATTTTCTCAATATTCTCATATTTTAAAGAAAGGTAAATATTATCAAGAAATTTTTAAATATTTTACCTTATCACAATATTTTGAAGCATATTATTATTTTGAAAAAGGTGTTGAAGAAAGAGACCCTTGTGAAACCTATTTATATTTGATTTTAAAATATAGTCTTTCAGAACTTACTTATGATATTTTAAAAGGACCATTGACTAAAAGTTTAAACTCAAACTCGGTCCGACTTTTTTATAAAAATAATTTTTTATTTGATGTTATGAAATTATATTTCATACATGATTATTTTACGAAACTATTTTTTTGTGAACACCCATATGACCCAAGATGTACAAGGTGTATTTGGATAAAGAGAGAAAATGATTTCTAAGGATCACTAAATCATTATTTCAATGCCTGGACCTTTTATTTATGTGAATAATATAATGATGAAACCAGGTGGACACCGTGATCAAGGTACAATGTTCTTTCTTTGGGAATAGTTTTATTTTTTCATATGGAGGAGAAATAAAAAAATATCAATATAAATAATTCTTAATTAATTAAGATTTTGAGGTCATTATGAGTTGGGATGAAAATGAGAGGTATAATAAAACCATTGAGGTTAAAACATGTTAGGGTTATTTTTGAGTTTTATAAAAGGGACAACCCACAAGATGGGTGACAACCTATCGCGTCTAGAAAGGCGGCAGGAATCAAACCCACAACCGAAGGGTGACAAGGGTTTATCACCTCCCACTAGCCTATGTGAAGTTACTGGTTAGTATGACTTATTTTTTTAGTTAAATGATCTTATGTATTAATAATAAGTTGAATTAGGAGATATATATTTTATCCAATGGATATCCTAATCATTGGAAAATGATTTGGTGATTAAGTGATAAATGTTATTTTGGAAGATGCTTGATCTTTTGGAAACACTATATTCCTAAGAAAAATAGAATACTATGGGATTTTATTTTAGGAGTAATGTTTGAATTTTATTTTGGAGAAATCTATGTTTTTACTATAGATATATGGTGATTTGGGTTGTTTATGTAAATGACTAACCTATCATGGAGAACATGTGATTAGGTTAATTGATTTTAAGTATGAAACTTTAAGAGTGTTCGATGTTATTTGGAGATAAATGTTAAGATTTATGGTGGAAGACTATGTGATCAAATCCTTCTGAATTTTGGGTTTCAATATTAGTTTGGATTATTTTGAATAATTTTAAGGACAATTGTTTATTGAATGGTCTTTGTTGAACTTTGGGTATTATTTGTTCAATTTTGGAGATTAAAAGTAGTCCTTCTCCTTATAAAGGATTATTATTCTTCAGGGATTATCAGATCTTATACTAACCATTTTTATTTTGGTTAATGTATAAATATAGGGGAAATATATAGTTCATATTTTTTTATTATGATATTCTCTAGAAGTTGATTCTAGCGCTTCAGGTGTGACCAAGTCATATTGAATACTCATCGTTTGGAGAAGATATGAGTTTGTAGTAGATATTTATTAAAGGATAAAACTATAATTGACATGTAAGTATGTTTCCTTATGTTCTTATTCTAAGCAGTAAAATAATTCCTCAAATTTATAAAAAGGATCTTAAAACAAAAATGTTTTATGTTTACTTTTCCTATTGGAAAATCAATGACCATTTAACCCATCATAAGTTTATGGTTTTCTGGTTGTTAAATTTCTCCTAATCATGATTTCTATTTATCTGTATCAAAACTTGACACTTATTTTTTCTTCCATATCCATGTTTTCCAACATGGAACCCCAGTATGTGTTATGTCGGGTGACCTTTATACTTCTTTTTATTTCTTTTAAAGTGATAGTTTTATTGAATCTTTTTATGATGTGGGATTTTCAATGAACTTACCGAGAAATTTTTTAAAATTGTGAGGATAAAATTTCAAAAGGGGGGAGTGATGTAACATCCCAAGTTTTAATAAAGAAACACTATGTTCAATAGCATACATGATACACTACGTTGAGATTAAACGAAAAACTAAATATTATTATTTAAATGTTACCATTATAACCTAGCTGTTGAAATGGTGGGAATAAGTTGTATCAACTGAATTATGAAAATATGGTTTACACATGTTTAAATAACGATTCATTGTTTACCAGATTTAATATAAATGGAAATAAAAACCAATTGAATATAAAGGATGTGTTTTTTTATGAAAACCTATTTAAAAAGAGAATAATTGTGTTTATAAAATCATATCACCCTTTATAGATTTTTAATGAAAAATATATGTTATATATTCAATGTAACATTTTAAATTCATCTTATATGTATTTTTGGATATTATATAATAATAAATTCAATTTTTCAGATAAAAGAAGTATTTCTCTAAAAATGCAGTTTTACCGCCATTTGATGGTGAACCCTTTTTAAATTTAGTTTTTGAAACCTTTATATGTTATATTTGACAAAATAAACTTATTCTTTAGAAGTAGGACATCAAAATTTACTTTGGATGAATTTTTGATATTTTTCTGATAACTATCATGTTTTGGTGAATAGTAAAAATACGTTAAATTTGAATTAAAAAAAATTTTTTCCATCGATATTATATGGTTAAATAATATTATTTAATGATTTTATATTATAAATGAAATATATTTTTATCATTTAATCAAATTTTGTTCATTAGAATAAATTTTACATTGAAATCGGACATAAACAAATGTGAATCTTTTGGTAGTTTTTACTTCTTAAAAACATGCTTTCTGGTTTGGACAACGAGAATTAATTTTAAATTAATTACTAAAATTTCTATGTTTTGAATTTTGAAAAATGGATTCAATATTTGGAATCATAAGGTACAAATTGTTTAATTATTTTCCATTTATTTTTGGACATTATGAATAGTAACTTTAGTAATTTTTATTTACCATGGTTAAAGTGTAAATCAGGAAAATAGGGGTAAAAAATAATATTATAATAATTTAAAACTACCCTAAAACACATATTAATACAATTATATGAGTTATTTATGACCATGATCATCCTTAGGTCTAACCTTTTGCATTTGGGAGCCACTTGGGAGTGATAATGACATGTTATAATAATTAATTTAAAGTAAAGAGAAAAATAACACAAACATGTTTCTTCTACTAAAGAAATTTTAATATGGGGTTATATAATTGATATATTTGACTATAAATAGTCATTATAAATATAAAAATATTTCTTACATAATGGTATTTTATTTATAATTTTTATAAATTAAATAAATTAATCCATTTATGACACAATGACGATGCAGTGATTACCTTATTAATGAGAGATTCAAATAAATGATATTATAAATATTAAAATAAATGTAATTTAATTATTTTGATACCATCCATGATTTTTTTGTATCATATTGACATATTATATTTTAGTTAATTCCTTTGGTTTGAAGTAATCAAGTTGTTATGAATTTAACAAAAATCAATTACTAAATAGTATCCAGATTGACAAAAATGAGTTTTTAAAACAAATACTCTTTTATTAAATGAGATAATAGTCCTAAAAATATAATATTCGTCATACTGACTTATATAATGTTAAAATTTCATTAATGATCCAATTGTGGGTCTCTTTTCATTTTATAGTAACTATAGTAACCATATATTGTGAAAATATATGAAGACATGGTAAGAGTTAATGTTTTTAACTAAGCGTTAAAGCTAAAAGATATGGTTAGTTTAATAACTTAACTTGTCTAAAACCTATTTTTTGAGAGTATTTATACCTATTATAATCTTATCCATGAAATATATCACTTTTAAACTATTATAATTTTGAAAATAATTTTATAATAAAATAATATTTCAATACTTTCCTAAAGTGCCCCTCCTCCCTCTTATAAAAGGGAATCACCTCTACCCACGTACTAACACCTCTAAATTCCCTTTTATCATCCAAAATATGCTCAAATAAACACAAAAAATCACTAACTTACTCCTAGAATCCTTACCTTGGGTAAAAGGAAATTCAGGAAAGCCCTTTGGCTCAAATTAAAAGAAATTATCTGATTTAGAGGTAACGTCTTCTCTCAAGTTCCTTTCCTTTATTTTACTTCTCCATTCCATGTGATCTTATTATTATTTGATTATATAAAAACCCTAGTATCCTAAATATACTAGTATGTTGTTACGAGAATGATTCTAAATACACTTACACACAACTCCATCTAATGGATACGAACATACTGTTTCTGTGTATGATGAACTACTGCCTCACGAAATAATGATTGTTCAATTTTATCCTACCACATATGATGGTGGATATTATGATAAAATTATATATATATATATTATATTATATTATATTTATATTTTCGATATTATTCTATAATTTTTATCTATAACACACCTTTATGCTTTCCATAATGTGTAAATACGATAATTTCATTTGAGGAAGTGCGGACTACCACCCACTCAAAGTGATATGACTCATTTATGCCCTAAATGTAATGTATAAAGGATGATTTTAATGAACTTATTTAACATATATAACATATATATTATACTATAATTATAATATACCTATGTATTATTTAGTTTTCACTCCTTTAATATGACAAATAAATAAAAGTAGCATTCATGTGTACGTACAACCAACCGTCTCCATAAACGGTGAATTTAATTTCTTATCTAGAAATATTATGGAAATTATAAATACTTATATACTGGATATATATGATATTTATATCATTAATAATATTCTAGAGATGATGGAATTTTTACCACATGTACAATTTACATCAAACAAGTTCATCTTCGACTCAAGTACCAAATATCGACAAACCAACCTATATGAACTTAAATAATTATGTAATTTTTATAACATTATGATAAGTGATATAAAATGAATAATAAACTTTAAAAAGGTTATGAATAAAGTATAAATTAACCTAAGTTTATTATTCAGATAATTAAAGAATGAATGGGACAAGTTAGACTCAAGGTAAGGGAACCTTTCACCCCCCTCTTTTAGTTAAAGACTTTTTTATGTTATGTATTTTTAAATTTTAATTTTCTTATGTTAGGATTTGTTATTATATATCCTTATTACTATACATTTTATGTATAAGTTATTGGAGACCCTTTTCTCTCTCATCAACTCATTTTATGAATTTTTAAGTGACGCCATTAGGCTGCCGAATTTTTGTAAGGGAACTTCTTAACCCAATTTCTATTGTTTGGGTTGATATTATACTACTTGAATATGTCATGATATGATTATGCGAGAAATGATTTTTTATATCTTATCTTGTATTTATAATTGATTTATGGGTATTTATATTAAATACACATAATCTATATTTTTTATTAACAAAATAATCTTTGTAAGGGAAATCTTAACTCAATATCATTTCATTGAGTAAAATATCCATGTCATTGGTTTTGTTTTTCCAAGAATATGTGTGAATGAACTCTGATTTTTTTACGTTGAATATCCACTTATATTAGGTGTATTTATATTTCTCACACATAATTATGTCATTAATTTATCCTTAATCTAAGGATACAATCTTTTTGAGGGACTTGTCTCAATCTCCTTTCATTAAGGCATATTTTGTTTTATACATGAACTTATATTATACGGTGTATAATAAACACTTTTAAATTTTAATTTCATTCAACAGTTTTCAAAAGGGAATATTTTTTTTATAAAGCATTTTACTAAATGAAAAAAGGAATGTTTCTTATTAACATATGTGGAAACAATGACCTTTCCTCCACCGTAATAATTATTTGATATTTGGATTCCTCTACAAGCCGTAATGTTTTGTAAAAATAAAAGTAAATACCGTATTACTTTTTAGGTATTTTGGTATTGAAAATGTTTTTTGTGAATGGATTGATTATATCAATATGTTTAAATGATGTCTTATGATTGGAATGTGGAAATGTTATTTTTCATTTATGTTTGTTCATGTGTTATGATTATATTTTGGTTCTCGGGAATTACTTATGTATATGGGTGGTTCCATGACAAAATGAGGATGTGTGAGCTCGAGATAGCTCTCCAATTCATTGGGTAATGTGATGGAGGTAAACTTTAAGGTTTCTCCTAAGATATTTATGGAATATACTTTGATGGGTATTCCAAACATAACCATGATGGTTACTCCCTATGTAGCTATGAAAGCTACAATGTATGTATGTTATGAATTACACAAGTTAAATTTATGATTTATGATTTATATGATTTATTAATAAATCCTATGATTTCATGAGGTATGTTAAAGTGCTTACATTTATGAGTGAGAATTATGATTTCATTGATTTGTATATATTCATGGACTAATATTTTCTTTCCTTATTTTATAACCCTTACTGATATTTTTATGCTTATCCCAAGTTTTTGAAATATTTTTCATAAGTTATAAGGAAGGGTAAGATAAAGGAACAATTCAAGAATATTTTTATCAATAAAATAATTCTTGTTTTATTTAAGAAGTTTTATTATTGTGAAAAAATTTGGATAGAGTAGAAGTGTCTACTTTGTAATTTTTGAGATGTAATGTAATAGTTATGGTCTAATTATCTAAAACTATAAACCTAAAAAGATCCTCAATGTGAAAGAAAGTAAATTCTTGATCAAAACTCAATATTTAGTAATGTTTAAGGCTGGGGCCTTATAGATACACTTTTTGAAATTTTCAAAATATTAAATTATAATAAATTCATTTTCAATCCAAATTACAAAAAATGGAAATATATTCTAATATAATATAAGATAAGTTTTTAAAATCATCAAACAATATAATTTAGATTTTTTTTATTTAAAACCTTATCATTTTGTTTAACCCTCAGTCAAACTATTTTAATTTTAACTACACTAACAACTTTTTCAATATTAAAAGGTTGTATTTTTTTACTTATAAAGTGTCAATTGGGCCATAAATGGAAAATTTATGATATTTTTGACCATAAATTATATGATTTGTCCTTATTTAATATTTTTTTTATTTTTAAATAAATTAATAAACAATTATTTTTATAATATATCATTAGTGTCAATTTTGACATTATTCATTACTTTGACTTTAAGAAAATTAGGAAAACAAGATATATTTGAAACAAATAATTTAATACACCTCTAATATGTCATAATAATATATAAAATTCATGTAGCACCTTAATTAATTCAAATTATATTTATTTTAATATTTTTAATATCATTTATTTGATTTTTCATTTAATTGAATAATTACTGCATCAACTCTATGTAGGAATTTAAGGAAATTATTTAATTATTAAAAATTATAAATAAATTATCATGATTAATATAAATATTTTATATTTAAAAATAATATTTATAGTTAAGAATATCTTCTCGTTAACCATATATTAAAAATGTTATAGTTATTAAAAACATGAATGTGACATCTTTGATTTTTCTTTAAATAAAATAGAATAAATGTTATAATCTCATCCAAGTGGAAGAAAAAGTCATAAATAAGTTTATTAAGTTAAAAATGGACACTTATATTCATTCATAACCTACTTTTGTCCACATATGGACACATAGAGATATTTAAGACAAAGAATGTGATATTTTTTTACTTTCTTTGATTTAAATATTATATAAATCATTTTCCTGAATAAGTGTCCATTAAAAAAATAAATTTAGAACCTTAGGTGTTAAGGGTCGAATTAAATTCATCCAATAAGAAATTAGATGAAAAATTATGACCTTATCACTTATTGTTAATCCATATGAACTCACTTGACCCTTTATTGAGGTAATAAATTCTACCATAGTTTCTATTCACATTAACTAAAAATAAAATGGGGTTATTCAAAAAAAATTTAAACTCATGGTTATAAATACTTAATTTATTTTTTCTAATTTAAAACAAAAAAGTTTTAGATTTTAATTTACAATTAAACTGAAAAAATACAACGAAAAATGTTTTTTCAGAAAAAACACCTTTTTAAAATATAATTTTTTATATACTAAATTCAAGTATAAAATAAATTTAAAAAATTATAATTTGATTATTTAAATTAAAAATGAACTAATTAAAATTTAAAACTAATCCAAAACATAATTTTACATTGTAAAAACTTTTAAAGAAAATTTAATTAAAAAAAAAACTAGTATATTTCACCATTCCTTGAAACATAAATGCTTTTAGAAAACTATCAATAAAATAATTTTAAGATAATTTGAAATGATGAATTCAAAAATAAAATTAATGTTTTCAAATAAATTTTCTATAAATTATTTAAATTAATAATCACTCATAAATACAATAAAAACACAATTTTGAAAAAAAATATTTTGGAAGAATAAAATGGCTTTACTAAAAATTGTGTGACATTTCCTAAGAACTTAACAGTTCATTCATATTGAGTTGTGCCTTTATATTTTTCATAAATTAGTTATTACTATTCATTCCATCTAATTAAACAGCTAGGTTATAATGAACATATAATATTTTAATAATATTTTGTGTTTTTTCTAGACTTTCTATTACATTGAACGCAACATATCAATGAAGTAAAATTATTTTAAAAAATCTATTTCAAAAAAATATTTGGTTATTACACTCCAAATTCATGATTACCTTCTCTAGTTCATTCTAGAGAAACATATACAGATCATCATATATTTCGGGATTCCATTCGCTGAACCTTCCTTTACTCAATCCACCCACCCAACCCCTACTAAAACCGGAACTTCCTCCAATTCTATTCCTACATCATCTACCATAGCACCTTCTATGACCTTTTTGAGCTTCTACTAGATATTACCAACCCTATAGATCAATAGGACTTCTTATTAGACTTTTATCTAAGGGAAAAGGGCCCCGCTCTACCATCTTCCTCTGAGGTTCCATTCATAGATCTACCCACCAAACATATGACCTCAGTATAGATTAACACCTCCCTTACACTAATGGAGATCAACCACGCTACCAAAACCATTAAAACTACCTATATGGTCAATCCATTTACTCCTTCCACCATCACTGACATCGACATGGTAGGGTAGCTGCAGGAACCTAGCATTCAGGAGAGGACCTCTAATGCTCTTCGTGAGGATTTTTCCCACCCATATTAGTTATACCCTAGAGCACCTACCTGGTTTTTATCTTTTTGGGTTTAATTTTGTATCAATTCTATTTCCTATCATTAGTTGTATTTTTTATATCATAAAATGGAATTTATATGATATTTTTTAACTACAACTGCTTCTCACATAGTTTTTTTATTAATTGTGCATTCAATTTACTATTTCTAGATCTTCTACCTATGCTATGGCTATCGATTCCCCTGCTAGGCTACCATATGTCCTTCCCCATGAGATATTTTATAGTTCAACCATGATACAAGGAATACCCTAGGAGCCCTATACAAAACCTTATGGGATGATCTAACTACCACACGATATGTTTGGATGAACCGTTTATGAGGTGGTAGATCTTCTTAAGAAACCATTAGAGCCAGCAGAAACTACCTCTAGTTCCTAAAAGAGTTTGAGGAAAGATGAGCTGATGGAATGCTCCATTTGATCTTCATACATCCATCCAAATGATGACTTTGTTGTTATAATTTTATGGGAGGCAACCCATGTTTTGATATTTTGAGTTTTTATCAAGTTTTTTAGGTCTATTATTTTACTTTTCTAGGTTTTCTTTTTAGGTATTTTGTTAGGTTCTTAGTTTTTATTATTCTATATACAATTTTATATGAGCTGATATCAATTATCAATCACTATATTCCCCTACCCATTTACTACTTACATATTGGATTTATCTTGTAAACTAATCATTTCTATAGTGTAGGTATATTTTGTTTCTAATTTTTTTTAGGTATCCTAGTTTCATAACAACATCCAAAAATTTCCCCCCTGGAATTATATTTCTTTTAGGGAGATCTCAATTCCCTATGTTCATTTCGTTATTTCCATTTAAAAATTTCTCTGCTTTCATTACTATCTCTCCCATATCACTTCTCACAGTAGTACATACATTGTTTCCTTTTAAGTGTGGGGGTGAATTCTTGGGATTTATTATATATACACCAAGATTGTTGTGTTTTCTCATTTTTATAGGACACATCTTTCATTAGAATTATTCTTTAACTTGGAATATCATTTCAACTATGTTAATAAAAGTAAAATATTAGATGTATAATGCTAAAATATATTATTTATTTCTATTTATAATTTTAGCATGATTGCTGAGTTGAGTAATTTATTTATGATTCTAAATTTATGAAATTGTTTTTAATTAACTATTTACTGATTACTAGGCCCTGAGTGATTACCCTATTTCTATGTACTCCCATTCCCATGGGGATTCAAGACCTAATTTTTATAATTCTTTTTTGAGCATGTTTCTTGAGAGATACTTGGGTCATGGAAACATTTTAGAATTTCCATTGGAATATTATGAAGGTTATGATTGAACAAATACACTATTAAAATGATTGAGTCATTTTTATTGATTGAGTCATTTTCCTATGACCGACCTATGAATTTTCCTTCTTTAGTCTATAATATCCATGGAATACCTTGTTAGGATTGGGTCACATTACAAGTCTATTTTATCCCTTCCCACCCTACTATTTGGTATGACTACAATATTTTAATTTTAATAAGTTTGGGGGAATAATCATTACTAATGGACATGGGATGTTTGTTATCGAGGAGCTCTGTGGTGAAATTTTAATTGATTTGTTGGATGTGGCCCATGGTCACTTCTGATGTATTTTCTTGATTATCCTATTTATAATAATAATAATAATAATAATAAATATATATATATATATAAACCTAGGTTGTGTATTAGGAAGTTTAAAAATCACCATTACCAGACTGATGAATCTCTTGAAATATTGTATGTGGTTAGGTGGTGGATGTGAGATCTGGCCTAGAAGTGGATTTTGAAAAAAAAAAGATACACGATACTTTCATTAAATTTTCATAACACATCCATGGACCTTACTTGAGATTTTGGGAGTATAGAGATGATACTTTCTAGAATAGGTTATTCATTTCACTATTCCTAACTATCATAAAATATACTTGAGAGTTTTACCTCATTTTTAGATAAATTTTTATCATCTACCCACCTACCCTTATCCTTAAAGTTATTTGAAACTTATTTCAAATCCCTAATGATTAATTATGTTATTTTTCTTTATAGCGTGGAGATGATAGAACCAATTCAAGATGATGGTTAGGAACATGTATTCAGGGTATGATCACAACACCAAATTCATTTTACCTTGTGTGATGAGAGAAAATTCATGGTGAGATAAATTTCAAAATGGGTATAGTTATCTAAGGAATAGTTAAAAATGGAAATTAAAGGAAAAATTAATTTTATTAAATAAATTGATTATAAGGCATGCCTAATTTTATCTACATGGGTAAATTTTATAGGAATAAAATTTTCTTCTAACACTTTATTTCATTTTTTGGTTATAATGCATGTTTCCTATTAAAAATTGTCTCATTTGGAATCCTTATTAAGATGATTTTTTAGGAAAAGAAATTGTTAAAGTCTGGGGGAATTTTATAATCTTAATTCATATTTATAATCTTGATTAAATTCATTATACTTTATACATGTTTTTCACTATTTTGCTTTGGTTTTTGGTTTTTTATAGGAAAATTAAGAAAAGGTTGAAAAAAGGAGATGCTACTAAAGTTTTTTGTTTCATTCATGTTACACTGTAAAGATTCCTTTATGGTGAGAATACCCCGAGACATACCAATTGAAGAATAGTCCATAAAACTAGTTCAAACTGTAAAAGATTCTTGAAGACGAAGAATAATTATGGTGTAAGATCTCTAATTACACCGTACAATACTCTGTTCTTGAAGTCCATAAAATTTTCATTCAAGTCATAAATATCAGAGATATAAAACTACCAAAGACTGTAAATATGTAATTTATATTGTAAAACCATAACTTATAACATTAAATTTCTAGGTAGAGATAAATTAATGAAGACTTAAGGTGTAAAATATGTTTATGCTGCAAGGTCCTTTTGCCTATTTAGATTCCAAATGCCAATTTTTTTTTGGGGGGATTCACCATTTTTTGTTTTATTTTTAGTTCTTTCTTTCTTGTTTCATTCTTTATTTGGTGATTTCTACTATTATTGTCAATTAAGAATTATTTAATTGTTTCTACTATTTAAATTTTTGGTGGTTCTTACTTCTTTTCACTAAAATGTGTTATTTCTTCTCCCATCTATATTGGTTTGTTTTCTTGTTTCATTTAAAAAAACTACCATATTCTAAAAGTATGATTTCGTCTTTATTATTCCATGATTCTTATTTCAATTGCATTAATTATTTTCATGTTTAATACTTAATTTTCTATGTATAGAAAAACCTCAGAGGGATGGGGATTTAAACCAAGGTTAACAAAGATTTAATGGACTTATAAATCAAAACCTAGATAATTTATTAGATAAGGAATTAGGTAGATAATTAATTTTTAATTAATTCCCTTGAATGATCAAGACTAGGAGATTTCATGGGAAGGAACCTAACCTAATTAGAATAGAATAAACTAGGACCAATAGTTTTTTTTTATTTTCTTCCCTTGTAGCTATGCCTAATGCATCTGTGCTGACAACCAGCTTTGGACTAAAGAGTGCTTTTCAACTTAGGTATATCAATCTTGCCTAACCGATCCAAATTTGGTGAATCTTGAACAACTATGAATTTTAATCCAATAGACCTCCCCATGTTATATTTAGGTTTATCCTTAGTATATAATTCCCAAAATTGATCATGAACCATTTTATTTCATAAACTAAATATCAATAAAGTTTCTTAGTTTAATTCCCAAATCCTTAAAATCGAATGTGGAATCCGCTACTATGTTCTGATTGTTAGTTCACTAGCCGTCACCAGATTTCCCCTATGGTTTTGACCCTAGAATTCCACTGTTCTATGTATCTTCACTGTAGTTCTATTTAGGTTTTATAAATTTATAATTTGATCATGCCAGTGAGGATTTAACGGAATTGTGTGATCTGGTAAATTATATGTCTGAATATTCTTTATAGAGAACTCAAAATCCTCTAAACATCTTCTGAAACTTTTAAGCATTCTTAGAGAATATGATTTATGAATCATAATCATAATACATTTTATTTGAGTAAATTCATCAATAAAGGAAATAAAATACTTATAATTTTTTTTTGGTTTCTTTCTCATAGTCCTAAAAATATCCGAGTGGTAAGATCCAAAGGATGCGTTGATTTAATCTTTACCTTCTTATGTAAAGAATTCACAATATTTAAATTTTGAAAATTAGAGAACATACAATTCATTTTTCTTTTAAAATTTGAAACATAAAAAATATTATCTCCTTTAGAAAGATTACTCATATTATTTTGACCTAGATGGCTAAGCTTCGATGCCATAAATGATTTTATTCTTCCATGACTAAATAACACTACACCAAACTAAGCGTTTAGCAATGGTTTACTAAAATACTGTTATTTTTTATAAAATAATTTCACAGTGGATTTTTATAAACCACTTCTAAACAATAATTTTTTTCATAAACCTGATACTTTCCCCCTCCCCTGATAGCCTCAACCCCCACCCGATTGACTCCCCAAATCCATAGCCTTGTTAACACCCATCACTTCCCATCGCCGCCCATCACCGCCACTCACCGCGCCTCGCCTCACCAACCCTCACCTTCAATTTCTCCCGATAGTGAGCCATAAGAGTGCTTCTATCTTATTCCCCAGCTATAACAACCCATCATCACGTAAAATTTTTCTTCCATATCAAATTGATGAGTTCTAGTCCCATCATTTAGTATTAATCTTTTACAATTTAACCATATTTATTTTTTGGTTTCTAAAAAAATATATCTATGTGTAGATTGGTAATGGAAAAATATTTTTCCAAGACTTTTTTGTGAAAGGGTCTTAATCCCCCTTCCATAATAAGGAATTATATTAATAGAGTAGAATATATGTTTTTTGTGTGAAATTAATTATCCTTGTAAAGTATAGTTTTAAGTGTTATTGTATACTCAGAATATTCACATTTAAGAGTAAACTACACTATCTTAAGCAAAACTTTTTATATAATCTAATAAATATTATAAATTGTACATAATATTTCTTCTTATATATAATATGCGACTTAAAAATACCTTCATATATCAAATATTCAGTCCATATGCATTAATTTGTTTTCTTATATTATATAGTTTTAATAATATACCTACATATGTGTAGTATACAACATTATAATGAAATTTATATTTTATAACCATTCATTTACACTTCAAGTGAAGTATCCTATGAATTAATATTACATTTTGGATATGTATTGACATATATATTCTCTATGATTCTATTGTCAGATATAATAATGACACATCATCAAGAGTAAATTTATGCTTTACTACATATAGATAAGGCCTTTTAGACTATTGGATTCTCATATCACCTTAAAATATGGACATACGATAGTGTGGTCCTCCAGTTTCATTTTGGACTTGTATTTTAGATTCCTTCCGATTTTCGATTGATTCTTAAATTGTTTTAATCCTCACAACATAACTATATTTTTACAATTTGACCATTTTTTAATATTCTCCATGTATCATATAATTGTTTGGTGGAATTTTTAATGTGGAGTGATCCAATTCACTATCACATTCCAAAACCACACAAATTTATCATAGGATCTTCACTGCAAAAAAATGTAAACTCACTTAGAAAATCATTCTAGAACAAACATCTCAATCATAAAAATGAATATAACTTAAAATTAATCCTACCCTTGGTATATTGTAATTTTCTCATATAAGTATTAACTATACCCAAGCATATGGTTTTTCCTAATCTATAAAAGCACATCCTACCTCCAACTCACAAACCCAAATTTTAAACTAACCAAAACAATGGTTTTATACCACTTTGTAATGTCCATGACCGAATCATTCAAATGACACCCAATTGGGGGATTCTAAAAGACCTCAGGCATGTCGCCCTATATTCCTAAGGATTCCAACTAGCAGTGAGAGTTTAAAAAAGACATGGAGAGACTATACTCCTGGTACCATGAAACACAATCAGAGGTAAATAAAAATAATATCATTTAACATTAGAGTAGTGCAAGGATATACATTTAAGATCCAACCATCAGAAAATGATAAGCAATAACATGCTATAAAAAATGATACTTCTTCTTAACATAAAATTAGACATCATGGGTCACTTACCAGGATTATAAATATAAAATAAATAGAAAAAAATAGTGGATACTAAACTATAAAATTCAGATCCCTTATCATATCGGTCTCCCAAAATATATCCAGATACTCTAGTTAAATTCCCTATAAAACATATCGCCTAAAAGTGAAACATAAAGTTTTTATATGCACTGGGATTTCCATGTGGGGTATGAGAATAAAACTTGGCAGGGTCTCACCAATTTCCCCTTATATAAACCATCATATAAAATTTATTTATGTATGATAAAATAAAATGGTAAGTGATATAAAACATACAAGAATCCATGTTGGGTCATCAAGTGCTAACCTAGTTACCCAAACACTTAAACTCACCTATTTAGATCAATTCTAGTGATACATATATTGTAGCCACAGGTCATTAGAGTTCCATAAGAGAATGGAATTTTAATATCTAGTACTAATCATAATAAAAATCACAAGGGAAGGTCATAATAATAGCTAGTTCTAATAATATATAAATTCCATCACATATAACATGATATTTAAGGATAGAATCTCAATATCCAAACTCTCTCACAAGTTGAATCATTCCATTTGGGTAGGGTCCCATGGACACATCTCGTATCCACCAGTCAACATTAGAAGTATTCTAAGGAGGGTATCTCAATTTCCAACCTCCCATACAAGCCAAACCATATCTGTACAAGGTAAGTACCATGGCTAGTTATATACAGATCGAGCATTATTAAAAGTGGTTTAAGGGGAGAATCTTAATATTTGACCTACCGTATGAGCTAAACCACACTAACATGAGGTATATACCATAGCTAAACACGAATATGTATAACTCAATAAAATATGTGAACCTAGGTGATGTAACTCTACACTCTGATCCTTATTTCTCAAGTCCTCAGCCTTATCTCAAACATAAACATCTACTACATAGCATTCATAATGATCTCAGGCTGTTATGCCGAACTTACATCACAACTTGACCCTATGATCATACCACTCATTATTACCCTCACGGGGTTTTCACTACCTTGATATCACCAGATTCTTGTTCCCCTTCCCATTTCTTCCCAAGAACCACGTCCATATATGAACTAACCAAAATCTACTCAGTTCCTCCAAGGAGTACCCCTTTCAACACTATCTAAGTCTTACAAAACCTTTCACTTGGAATTCTTACTTATATCATGATTTATCCTCACTCCCTTAGGATCCCCACACTCAATAGAGACTATTCCCCCAATTACAATCACCTAGTTACACTAAACACACCCAAAGAGAGTGACTATTCTCTTCTATTATCCACCAATATAGATATACCAAGACCCATTCCCACATCCCAATCTTCTCGCTCAAGGAGTTTCAAGATTCTAAGACTATTTCTAGGTCTTATCCTATATAATTCCTATAGACCTACACTAATTAGTATATTTATCAAAGATAAACCCTTAGAATCCCTTCATGTAACTTACTATAGTTCATACCATTTCCAAAAAACTCATTCCACAATCCAAGACGACTTTGGTGTCCTTTAAGAAATTATAGATATCACTTCCCTTGGAGGAATAGCCACCGAGAAACTCTCAAATACCCCACCCAAGCATGAAACATGCACACCACTATGTTTACACTATATAGCCTAACTAATTTTTAGGCCTTCAAAGTTCCTCACACTATGGGAATAATCCTTTTGGATTTGACCATTTTTATATGATACTCCACCTATCAAATATTTCATCATTTACTATATGTGTCGTGTCTTTTTTAGTCTTTTTAAACTATATATCAACATGTTGAACACAACCTTCTTTGATGCTTCATTTTTTACCTAGAAAACATTTTATGTCATTTGTGGATATTTTATAAATACAAAAAATATTTTGAGAACATCCTCAATATAAGTCTATACAAACGGTTATAGTAAGAAGGTAATAGAAAACCTTATTTAAATTGATTCATTATTTATCATTGTTAGGTACATTTTATTTGTTAGTACTGTGAATATATTATAATTTCTATTTTTTTTCGGCATAATTTTTTTGAAATATATGTTCTGAATTTAATTTTATTTTATCAAATGACATGAATGACAAGGAGGAAGCATTATATTGTTTCACCGACCACTTCGAAAGATGATGATCCATATGTCTCCATCCCTACAGCATATGAGACACTATCTATTTTCCACCTACACCATCCCTCACACCCTCGGTGAGCATCCCATCAGAAGCTCATTTGATACCTTCCCATTCAATAGCCTCAGTAGTGAGGAAGTATGGTTCCACTCCTAGTTATTTGTGGGGATATTGTAAGGTTATTGTTATATGTACAAATTTTTATATGAATAAATTTATTGCAATTTTTTATACTAACTTTTTTTTCATAAAAGATTAAAATAATGCAACTATAGAGAAAAATATGAAAAGTTCAGATGTATGTAATTTTATCAGACTAAATATAGTTTCCCTATTTGATTTCTATGGGGTCCCTACGGATGTCACCGCATGATTACTTGGCCATATTCTAGGTCAGCTGGCCGTAGATTCGGTTTCTCTTCTGATTACATATGATGATTGGAGAAATTTTCCTTCATCTTGGAAAAATGAAGTTTTTATTCACAAATAAAGGTAATTTTAATACATTATGGTGTAATTTAATGTTGGTATGTTATTAAATTCTAATATTTTCAAAATTGATTTCTGTTTATAGATGTTTTTCCACTTTATGGTTCTTTATGTGCTAGCACGGAAGTGGACATTGAAAAATATGGGCAAGAAATGGAAAGAATTTAAATGAATATTATGGGGTCATGTCAATGATACTTCATTGAGCACCCAAAAAATGTATGACAAGGTACCCAATGAGGTACTTAGAAAGAAATGGAAATTTTTTATTGACAGACATCGTGATGAGAAGCACATGACATTTAAATATATATTATTATATTAATACCATTTTATATTTATACATGTATATGAAAAGGATATGAAATTGAATACATTACTATTAAATTAATTTTTATTTATTTTATGATCTTTCAAGGAATAATGCATCGAGCCGGGCTAAGAAAATAATCCCTCACACTACGGGGTCAAAGAATTTTTTGAGAAGCCAATTGACTCACGTAATCTTTTCATTAGTTTAAATATTTATCAGAAAATATTTTCAACTTAATATATTAAATTTTTTATTTATATTTTCTTAATGTAGTCATAGAGTTTAGGGCACTAAGAATCTTGAATAGAAGTGTGGTTGGATGTTCATTACAAATATGACGGGATTTTTGTTAATGAGAATTCCAAAGAAGTTGGGGTATGAATTAATTTTTTATTATAATAACTTATTATCATTTGTCTCTTTGTTAACATATATTGCTTCTAATACGACTGATATTTGATTTATAGGTAAAATTAAAGAACTATGGGATATCAATTCCACATAGCCCTACTCAGTCTCCCAGGATGACCCAGATGGTAAAGTGCTTTGGAAGGAGAATCATGGTCTAGTGTACAGGATGGGTTTGGGGAACTTACCATATGAGGTCTTTAGCCGGACATCAAGTATTAAATCCTCATCTACTCCTAGTTGTAGTCGAGATTCTGAGAGATATTATGTTTCTACAAAAAACAAAATTCAGTAATAGGGGGCTCATATATCCACTTTATAGAAATCATTGGTTGATTTATATCAGAAGACGACCAAATATTTCCCTGGTGATATTGCATTGATGATGGGTGGTGAGCAGGTAAATCAAAAAATTTCAAAATCATTTAGTTTTCAAACATTTATTATTTTTAAGTTTAAATATAAATATACAACATTATTTAATTTTCAATATAATTTTCTTACAGGTGCTGGTATCAAGAAGTTGAGATGGAGGTGGAGAGGGTGAAAAGTAGTGTTCATCATCAGACAATGATTAATGGTCTTGTTGATATGTTGGACAAATATAGAAACATAGTGTTTGTTCATGTATATTGTATCATGTATCATGTATCATGTGTGGCATATAGTAGTCACCTAACATTTTCATGATTTCCCATGTTTGATAAAGGAATTGGAATTTGATATGGCTTGATGATTTAGTAAGGTAGTGAGTCTATAATTGGCAGAGTATGAAGTTGGTGGAGTATGAATTAATATATGTTCCATATAGAAGATGGAGATATTTAATATTTTCATTTGAGTTATGTTAGGATGTGAATATTAAAATTTTCGACTAACAATTATGTTATTTATTTGATTCATTTTATTCATGTTGGAGACAGAGGCCCCACAACCATGTCATTCAAGGATGGACCCCACAAATTTTGAGCCGACCATTGACCACATTAAAAACATGGGAATGATCACTTATCACAAGAGATCATTTGAGGTGTGTTCCCTAGATGGCAGGCGATCTTATTTTGGCCACGCGCCATAACTATATGGGAGAATAATACTTAGAGGATGATGGGGATCCAAATTGAGGGAGACCTAAAGTGTGTAGGTGAACATTAGGTGATTTTTGGGCATATTTCAATGCTTTGGGAGCTACGACACTATGTTCTTGAGTACATTGAGTAAGATTATATATAAGAGATATTAAACCCCATTATCAAGGGGAAGGCCCTGAGGTTGGTCATTATTTAGGATATGAATTAGATATGGGATTTTGGGTTCTATTTGTATCCCATGAAACTTAGAATCCATCCATATGTAGTTTTGAAAATTAGTGTGGTAGATGGCCATCATTAGAAAAGAAAGTCCTTTCAGGATAGGGCTAGAATATCATGTTCCTTACATACTGGTACAAGATGGTCAATGATAGGATACATAGTTTAAATTCTTATACATCATAATTTAGTACTATGTAGTTTGAAGGATTATAGCTCAGACGTTGGTTCTATACAGTTTAAAGTCTTAGATTTAGATCTATGAAACATTGTTAGATCGTTGAGATTCTATGGTTTAGATTATTCTATTATATGTTCTCTGTACATGGTTTTTTATGAAACATTGCTCGATTGTTGACTAGTAGACATTATTTGATAGTTTAGATTATTATGTTATATATTCTTTGCACGTGGTTTTTTAGGGTACTGGTACTGGGGCTGTAGAATCTGCTGCATTTAAATTTACATTTAGCGGTGGTTTAAACTGCCGCTAAAGAAATGGACCATATTTCGCAGTGTTTTAAATCACCATTATAGGTTGATATTTTCTTATCGACAGTGGTTTAAACCACCACTAAATAAATGCACGTTATAGTTTAGCATTAGTTAGGGTGGTTTTAGTGGTGGTTTTAATGTAAAAAATAGAAAAATTTTAGTGTCGGTTTTAACCGCCGCTAAATACGATAATTGTTTTCACATGAAACCGCCGCTAAAACCACAAAAACTGCCGTTAAATATGATTACTAAAAAATTTTATAGAAAATGCTTCTAAATTTATGAAACAAACAGATGTTGGATGCCAACACCCACTTTACCAGTGATTTTATGAAACCATTGCAGATTCATTTTGCAGCAGTTTAAACCCCTTCCATATAAAAAAAAATCCACCGCTATGCAGTGATTTTCTTGTAGTGTAATAAAAAATTTTAGCATTAAAAATTTGAAATAGATTGAACCTTTTCCACTATAATCTTGTCAATATACATCCATATTTAAATATCTTAACTAAAAATCTATCTTTTTGAAATATCACATCATTTAATTCATCACATAACTGAGACACACTAAGAAGATTGTGTTTCAGTCCTTTAAAAATTAAAATGTTCTTGGATATCAATTGATCTTTCCCAATCAAAACTAATCCAACAACTGTTATTTTGATTGAATCATCATTAAAAAAGGTTACTCAGACTTCCTTCCACTTTTCATCAACTTTTAGGAGTTTTAAATCTCTTATAATGTGAGAGGAACATCCATCATCTAGAATCCACAATTATCCCCTATTGTTGCTTTTAGTGCCACTTTAACAACAAAATCTTTCACCTTACTAATTATATTCATATTTTGAGACTTTTGAGTGTTGTAACATATAATTTTATGGGCTGGTATAAGGACGATACATTCATTTTAGGGTGACTTAACTATTCACATATTATAAAGATTTATGTAAGCACTTAAAATCCGTTCTTTGATTCTAATCGAGAATTTCCAATCCATTTATGAACCTTACTCTTTTGAGTGGTATGAATACCCCTCAAAATATACCAATAAAACCTCCTAGTTGTATATTAATATTCATAATTAATCCAAAATATTCTATTCAAGTGCACAAAGACTTTATAGTATCGATAATATCCACAGAAATCATACTTTACTCTATAAAAATACTATCATCCATATTTTGGAACCACACTTACTTTCTTCTTTTAGTCACTAATTTTGGATTATTTTTGTGAAACAAAATTATAATAGACTCCCAAAATTTTATTTTTCAATTTATTCTTATTTTCATACTTTTTGAATTCACTATTTTTAGTAGTTTTTTACATAATGTTAAAGTTTATAGAATTTCAAGATTTCTGAGATTCACTTGATTTTGCCACAAAATTTTCCTTCTTACCTTGGTTATTATTCTCAAATATTTTTCTAAAATGTTTAAAAAGATTTTATCCCATTGATATTTGTTTTTTTGGTATTCTATATTCTTTATCTTTTCTTATCATTCATATACTTAATGAATAGAATCATTGAAAATTTAAAAATAATTATTCAGTTATTCTTCAAATTTGACCAGTTTCTATTTAATAAGACCATGTGTATTATCCTTATATTTAATTTTTATTATATATTTATGTTTGAGGTCTTATTATAATTAAAAAATATATTTAAATCAACAATTTCTTTTAGAAATTTTTATTTTTCTTCTACATGGATGAATTCATTACTACTATGAGATTTATTTTCCTTCTTCAAAGTTTTTTATCTCCTTCTCCAACTTAGATATTTGAGAGAAAATACTTGAGTTATATTTTCAAAAAAAATATATCTTAGTCTTTTATTATAAATTCCTAAAATATTACTTTCATAACTAGTGAAATTTTCATCATTCACCCTATGAATTAAAACTTTTACATTATCTTCATCATATGAAGTATTAAATTCATATTAATATTCACTAGCATCAATTTCCTCATATTTAGACACAAATTTTATCCTTTTTTATTTAGATAACTTCATACCCTTAAATTTTATTTTTCCAACCTTCTTATTCGAGGACATTCTAGATATTTCTTCTCCGTCATCACTAAATTTATCATCTTTAAATATTTGATAGTTTTCAGCAAAATTTCCAATTGCTCCACAATAAAAATGTTTGAGAGGAATATTTTAATTAAAATTTCCACTTCATATTCTCACATTTCTAGAGATAAGAGACATAATTTTTTGAAACTTAAAATCCACATCAGAATCTGAATTTTAATGACAAACTTCATCTTAAACAACCATTTTCTTTAGCTTCTATGGTTTTGATCCTTTAAAGGTAATTTAATTTTCATTATTACCATTATTCTTTAAAAAATTACCTTTTCTCATCTCATAATCCCTTAAAATTATATGTAATTCATCATGTGGGAGTGAACCTAGGTCTTTATATTCTAAATATGATACTTTTATGTCAAACTTATCAGGTGAGATATGTAAGATATAATCTATAATTGAATTTTTTTCAAAATTCCCACCAAAGTATCTAATTATTATCACAATATCATTTACTCTTTTGAAGAATCTATCAATAGTTTTAACATAATGTATCCTAAGGTATTCATACTTTATCCTCAAAATCAATAGCTTTTCCTACTTTATTTTGGAATTAAATTCCTAGATATTCTAAAGATTATCCCATATGACTTTTTATATTTTAATTACTTTTAATTTAAAATATTAACCCTCTAAAAGGGAAGATAATATAGTATTATGATAATTTCCATCTTTATCTAAAAATTTCTTATCCACTTTCTCCATAAAAACATTCTCAAAATGAGGTGTAAAACATTATTTGTGGCTTTTAGGAAATCATTATTGATAGACAACAAGTATGGAAACATCACGACCTTCCAAATATAAAAATTATTCTTATAAAATATGGTGATTCCATTACTTTTCATTTAATTAATATTATCTATTTAAATTTAGTGAAAAACTCTTCAACTAGAGGGGATCAAAACTACTAATCAAAAATAAGGGGAACCATGATCTGATACCATATAAAATGGCACTCACAGAATCAAAGGAAATGACTAGTGGTGTATGGGTGAATTTGGGATTTAAATTTCTTTCTATTTTAATTTTAAATATTTAAACAACCTTTTATACCTATTTAAGTGAATTTATATCTCTTCTAAATGAACACACATGAAGGGTAAAATGGATTTACAAGGTTCACCATATAAAATAAGAAGGATAATCCTTAACATGATTTAAATTTCACTGAAACCATATGAACCAATAGTATCAACATATAGTTACATTGAGTAAGAAATATCCTTATAATCATGTTATAATAAGTATCATTACTATTTTTGAGTGATTCATGAATTTTTATAGTTATAAAATAATATTTCCTTCAATAATAATAATTCTTTAAATAGAATTGGATTTTCATAGAGTTATTTCAGTGCTATTTTTATATTCTATTCTTCAACCTATACAATCATAGGTTACTTACCTTCTCACTATATGAACTAAAAAACATGTTATTAGTTTTCTTATTATTTCGCTCAAAAAATAATCTTGATAATTTTAGTTGATAGTAGTCTCTTATTTCTATTTCATGCACACCTTCTTGCATGGATGATACTGTAATTATGTCACACACAATATGCAATAAAAAAGAATGTTCAAATTTAAATTTGAAATTAAAATTCAAATGAATAAATTCCTTAAATTATTTTCTAACATATTATTATTCATCCCTATTATTCAAATTATTTTCAAAACTTCTTTCTAGGCCATTATGGTGTCTTGAAACTGGTTGCAGCATGACCAAGTAGTTACAATAGTAACTGATTCATATTCTTTGACACAACTACCTTATTCATAATGAGAACCTTATTATCCATTTTCATGAATACAAAATACCATTTTTTGATGTTTAAATCATGAATAAATTTCTTTTGATTTTTTTGGAATATTATTTTCTTCAAAATAAATATTCTAGAAATTCTATTTTTCAATCTATAAAATTATATAAAATTCACTAAATTTAAAGCTATGAATAGAAAAAAATTATACATGGATTTATAAATTCATATAAGGATAATAAAAATTCATATAACCTTTTATAAAATTCTGATGTGTATGGATTAAAAGTCCATATAGAGTTCAAAAAAAAGTCATATGTAGTATCAAAGTCTTACATGGACGAATTAAAAAGTCATACATTAGCTTAAAGTTATACATTATTTATTTAGAGTCTTATGAGATTCAAATTTTGAAAACTCTAAAGTTTGATGAACTCAAAATAAGGCTTTAGGCCTTAGGAAAAGTCATAAATGCATCCTGAAAGTCATATGAGACATGAATTATCCATTTATCTACTACATCTCCAAAATCCAAATTTATTTAAATTATTCACCTAACCACTTAAAACATGATTCATACAAATCCAAAAATCTAAAATACTTTATCTCACATAAATTAAAATTATATTAGGAGAGTTTTAATCTGATTTATGCATTGAAAACAATATCCAACACAATAGACCATATCCACTTCAAATCTTCTTCACTTATAACTTTCTTTTTTATAAACTCAGCAATCTACTAAAAAATATCTCTTGAGCTCAACGCGAGGTAATGAATGAGATAGTTAGGAGGAAGGGAGTGACCATATTTTTTACATTATTGATTCCTATACCATATTTTTACCTAAATAAACATAATGTTTTTAATAATCAATTTTTTATTAATGTAATAAACATTGCACAAGTTTATTCAAATCCTTTAACTAGCATATTGGTTTTACTGAAACATATATTTCTTTAAAATCTAAACTGACCTCCTTTAAAAATAAAGTTACATTTTCAATGATAATGAAATGAAATTTCATTGACTTGATAAATGTTAATGGTAAGGTTTCTTGTTGGTTACTAATGCATTTCCCTAAAGGATACCTCCCTTTAAAATGGTTAAATATAATATTTAAAACATATAATTTATATATAAGATCTCTTTTTGGAAATGGAAAACCCAATTAAATAGAATTTTAAAAAAGGAAATATTATTTTTTATTAATATTTATTTTAACTAACACTTTAACTAAACTTTGATACCATGCTTTACATCCTATTGGGTTTATCTCTAGTCATCTTGGGTTATGTCCAATGCCATAGAAAATTCCTTACTTGGTCACACCTAAGACCTTATTATTCTAACTAGTTCCAATATTATAAAGGGAAATAATAAAAACATAAAGTGTTGAGTACACCCTAGTTTATGTGGATTTGGAACTTTCTTTCCTTGTTTAGTTCTTTATAACATTCTTGACTTGTGACTTGTGTACTTGTTTAGAATTGTTATTATAACACACTTGAAAAGTGAATATCGGTGCTATGCTATCTTCAACTTAAATAATTGGATAGGATGATTTGGTAACTAGTTTAGCATGGGAAAACATGTATATGTTTCATGTTTATTGACATTTTTTATAATATTTGACTTATTCTTGGTGCATGGTTATTCTTTGATATATCGATGAGTATAATAGTTGGGTTTTGTTTATGTATCTATACTCTTTCTATATAAACTATTTTGGTTGATACAGTTCATGAGATGAGTTTTTATATAAAAACATAGGTACTATTAATATAAATAATTTCCATATTTTTATTAATTCTATTTTATAGAGTTATATTCATTATATTTATATTATGTAATTTTTCATTCAAAAGGAAAAAGATTTATTTATAAGGAAATTAGGTTTTCATGTATTATATGGTTTTATTTAAAATAATGATTTAAAATTATAGAATATTAATTTGAAAAAATAATCTTAATTTTTTAATTAATCATGTAAAAATTAGCTTATGGTGCATTTTTGATAATTTTTTGAAAAGTTTTATTGTTCAATTAATATTGAAAAATAATGATTTTTATTGGAAATTGTATTTTATTTTTAAATATGTACAAAGTAAAATTATATTTTGGATTATTATTCAAATTTAAATAGATAATTTTGATTAATAAAAATCCAATTATGGTATTTGGAATGAATTTTATAATTTAATTTGGTATAAAAAAATTTATACTTAAAAAGGCATTTTTCTAAGAAACTTTTTTCTTCACGTTTTGTGGATTTAATTTTAAATTAAATTATACCAATTATACGAATTGAATATTGAAAAAATGGATTCTATATTTGGAATTATAAGGTCTAACATTTGTAAATATTTCTCTTTTATTTTTATTAATTATGAATATTAATCATAGTAAATTTTATTACCACGATAATGGTAAAATGGGTTAATTAAGGGTAAAAATAATGTGATAATGAATAATAGTTAACGACACCACATGAATTAATTTTATTTTATGATTATATATCTTCCATATCCATCCAAAATTTTAATATCTAACATTTTTTTCCATTTTCCATGATTTTATCTTTTATAATATTTTTTGAAAGAAAAGTCAAAAATATCATTCTCTTTGTTTTATTATCATTAATTTTTTGACAAAGGGATAAGAAGGTATGTTTGTTAATAAATATTTATTTTTAAATATAAATTATTTTTTTATCATGGAAATTTATTTCTAATTTTTAGTTATGAAATAATTTCATTAAATTCATACGCAATGCCGACACAGTATTTATTCAATTAATATAGAAATAGAATAAATGATTTTAAAAATATCAAGATTAATATAATTTGAATGAATTATTGTATTCCATAATTTTTTTTGATAAATATAACACGGTAGGGAAGTTATAATTTATTATATTCTAATTCATTTTCTATCTTGATGTTATTAATGTCAAAGTAAATGAATAGTTCTAAAATTTACATTAATGATATTTTATAATAAATAATATTTTATTAAATGATTTAAAATTAATAAAAATAAAATATTTGGAATAAGGATTTGAATATGGTTTAAAATATCTTCCAATCCTAATTTATGGGCCAATTTTCATTTTATAGTAATTATCTTGACCCCTAATGAGTAAAAACCTGTGTTACCACGGTAATCATCAAAAGGGTTAATGAAGGGTTATAATAAAAGTATAATAGTGAAAAATCACCTAAACTTGTAAAACTTTTATTGGATGATAGGATTTGGACTTATAATAATATTATATTCTAATTATATTAATTTGGATCTATTTAAACCTGAAAATTAATTTATATTAATTTAATAATTTAGGTAATTCCAAGAGTGCCCCTCCCATCACTTATAAAAAGGAACCTACTCTCCTCTTTTATTAACAATTAAAAATACATTTGGTTTAGTAAATACCTACCAAAATTCCCTCCTTACATCACTTAACACATCCTAGATGACTTTTTTTGATCATAAAACCTACATAATAAATATTTTGGTGTAAACCTTAAGAGGTTTTCTGAAGAAGAGGTGTAGTTTTTAACCAAGTATTTTCATTTTATTCATTCTTATACCTCCTTAAAATATTATTAAAACATTATGAAATAATAAAATTAGTATCTTAAATTTATTGGGATTTTATTATGTTAATTTCATAACCTATATCCATCTTCTCTTCTATCAAATGTGAAACAAAACCATCATTCGTATGTACGGTAAACTACCGCCTCGTGAACCAATGTAATTCTTTTTCCATCACCACCTATAATGGATGGTTATAATAATAGATTTAATTTATATATATGATATTAATTAAATAATTATCATTATTTAAAGGTAATATATCATCTATTTTCTTACCTTTACATTCATTGAAAAAATGATAAAGTCATTCGTGCGTATGTGTGGACTACCACCTCCACGAAGCGATGCGATTCATTTTTCATCACCACATCACATGGATGATATATATAAGTATATTTAATGAAATAATATGTTATTTATGATAAATTGATAATTATTTAAAGATAAAATAATACTTAACTACTTTCCATAATGATCATTGAAAAATGGAAACATTACTCATGCATACGTACGACCTACCATCTCCATGATTGTAACGTAGTTCATTATTTATAACCGTTTATCTTAGTTGGTTTTAAAATTATAATTGATGTATAAAAACTATAATTATATCAGGATTATTATTCTATATATAATTAAATAATTACCTCTTTGACCATATGTCATGACCCTATCCCTCTAAAGATACCCCTCCTGGGATGGCAATGAAGAAAGGGAGATGATGAACCCCGAGTCCTACCTCCAGTAGGCCCTGGGTTGGTGACTAGAAACAAGGGTATACAAATAAAACAATATGGAAAGCATTTAACCTTTTTTTGAAACAAGATCAGGAGATATGACATATCATCCACAAAACAACTCCAAGACATATATAAAAGAAAGAAAAAACCATCCCATATGCATGAATAAGAATAGAACAGATGAAAATACAAAGTCTCTAAAGTAAGAAACCAAACAAAGCTAGCCAGTGACACAACAACTGTTAAGGTCCGAGCTAGTAAGTTCCATCACGGTCTGCGAATCCATCTTAGAAATTTGAAAATAGTTTCATATATGTAGGGTGAGCATATAGGTATACTCAGTAGGAAAACCAAATTCTATTATGCACATATGGAAGAAGCATACCAATGACCCTATGGGAAAACCATAGAACCAAATAACACTTAATAGGTATACTAACCATCCCAACCTTACCTAAGAATGCTCACTAAATAATGCAAGTCAAGTAATGTAATACAATGCACATTGATGATAGGGTACTCCACACCATTTACCACTGATTAACCACTCTTTCCTAATGGAAAACATCCTTGTGCTCCCAACCCTTCCGAAAGAACCACATCACAACCTGCCCACAAACACTTGGGGTCCATCAAACCACATATCACCCCATCACCTAGGCCAAATTCCACATCTCATCCTACCCATAGACACTTAGGCTACGAACCACATCTCATCCCATCACCTAGGCCATGAGACACATCTCATCATACTCATATAAACCTAGGCCACAAACCACATTTCATCCCATCACCTGGGCCACGAGCCATATCCCATCTCATCCTAAAGACACCTAGGAAAAATCAATACATCTCATCACAAAGACACTTGGGAAAACACAACTTTCCCGTATACACCTGAGCCCCACAAACCATAACATGACCGAAGAATATTGGTCTACCGTCATCTAGAAGAGGGAGTAGGGAAGAGAGGGTGGCCAACCATCCATCCTCCCACTGGGATGTTTGGGAAATAAACCCTTACCCATGAAGATGGGGGTTTTCAACATGTAGTACTCAAATAGGGTGGGGTGCGTATAGAAATCATAAGGATAAAATACAAGTATACATATATATATGATACCAAGAACTCATTCCCATCCCATGGTTCTCAAATAAACAACTAGATATCAACACGAACAACTTTGCTGCTACCTATAAATTCACAAAACCACACATCAAGCCATAACACAATTCTTATTTCCAAAAAAATTATTTAACCATTACCATTATTCATTCACAATTCATTTATTCATTCGATTACCCAAACCAACCCAAGCCAGTTCCAAACTTTATTAACCAATTATCTATTCATTTATTCCATTACTATCCAAGAAACTACCAAGCACATCAAATAAAAAGCAACATAGAAAAATTCAATCATAGAGAAACCCCAGGTGAATTACCCATACCAACCAAAACAAGTCCCCAAATATCAACCACATATAGAAAAACAATATAGTACAACCCAATTGAAGCCCTACTTCACAACACTGCTCATCAATTCCACAATAAATCAATATCTCAACCTGATATTCCATCTCCCCTTCTGAGCCATCCTACCGTATAAAACCAAAAAACCAACACACAACACACCACCACATGTGTTGAGGCAAAACATGATTCCAAATTTTACAAGGCATCCCTTATTTAATTCCACTAGTTAATTCAGGGGTTATCACAAAAGCAGTATGATAATGGGGAATTCATTCATTAGCTGAATATATGTGATTAAATAGTTTAATTTTTGGGTGATACCACAATAACCACAACCAGAGAAGCAACAAAATAGGTATAACCATAAAAAATAAAGCCACCAATGACCACCATTTTTAGTAGGACATTTATGCCATAAAATAACAACATCATAATCAATATCAAGGCTGTAAAAAATATCCAAAAAAACCCTTTTACCACTTTTTATAATTTATTTTAACCGATTCTTATATTTGGTTAATTTGGAACAACCAAAATATATAATTATACAAGATAACCCCCCACATGTTTCAAAATTAAGAGAGATGAAGGAATCCTACATTGAAGAATATTTTTAACTCATCTGTGCACCGCAGGGCGAAGAAGAATTCCTGAAAGTGATGACCGCACCACTTGAAATGTGGATCACCCTATTACACACTAGAATATTATAAAAATTTCACCCAAACATCCAACTTAAGATAACCCGTACCATGACATCGAATCCTAGGGAAGGAACAATAGGAAATGGATGAGAAAGAGGAGAAAACTCACTATGGATCGATCAAAGATCACCAATGAATAACCACCAGGATTGATAGATAGATAAACGAGGGAGGAGTGGGAATAAATGGACTCCTTAGGGAACCTAGGGTTCATCTATAACAAGAGTTAGGAGAGAAAATGGCCAAATGAATGAAATTTTAGCCAAAAATAATTTTAAAACAAAACTAGATCGGGGTATTACATGACGTGTAATACCATTTCACTCCATGTAGTACCCAGGGTTCAGTTTTCACCAAAAAACACATATCCTCTCTATTTATTTTATTTTTCAAACCCCAAAATATTAAATTCTATGAATCTTTATAGACAAGCCTTGAAATAGAGTTTCATGTTTTGTAATCATGTTACAGGACATTTAATCCACATACGTCTAGACTTTAGCAATCAAACCTCTCCCAAATTCTTCTGAGCCTTCCCTGAACATATCCAACCACCAAAAACCATAATGTAACAGACTGGAATGAAACAAACCGTTACATCTAATACCTCTCAAATGATTCTCACCCTCGAGAATACAAAACCAATTTAATAAGAAAGAGGGGTTCGAACAACCACCCTACGAGATACCTATTAAGGATATTTCTAAACTTGAAACATAACTAACAACAAAACATATTAACGTTTAATGATAAACTACCCTGTGTTGTTTGAAAGCTGAAGTGGAAACCCCCACATCTAAGAACACCTCCTCTAACATCTGCTAACCCAAAAAACCACAAGACACACCACACAAGCATAATGATCACACTGTCCAAACACACGAACCAAGGAATTCCATCCTCAATGTCAAGATACTATCCACTTTGCGTGGAACTGACTCACCCACATGGGTTTAATCACATAATAATAAATGAATCTCGATTAGGAATTGGGTCCTCCCCTATTCATGTGCCAAGACTTTATCACATAGTGTACCTCACATAACACTACCAAGGGAAAAAATCCCATCTCATAATAAACACGGTTCAAGCATCTCATTTCAAAGAAAAATAGATCAAAACAAGTCTCAAAATAACTTTGGGTACTAGGCACGCATTTTCACTTCTCAATCCCAAGTACTCTCTTCCTGGCCACTATGCCTCCATAGCACATGAACCAAAGGAATGATCCTCCCATGCAACACCTTCTCCTAATGATCTTGGATCTATACTAGCCACTCCATAAACGTCGTTTCATCCTCGATATCCAACTCCCCCTAGTCAATGACATGGGAGTAATTGTGAAGATATCAAAAAAGTTGAGTGATGTGAAATTAATCATGGACTCTCTCCAACTATGGTGGAGGAATCAAATGATACACCACTTTTCTAACTCGGTTCAACACCTCGAAGGGCCCGAAGAACCTAAGAGAAAGCTTATTCCCTCTTCCAAACCTTTGATGACCATTTTCAGAGGGTGGAAAGTAGTTCTGAGGTGTAACTAGATGCCGAAAGCATACTATAATCCCCTCCAAACTTGTGTGGTAAACTGCATATCCCGATCTGAGATAATGAACCTCAGAACTCCGTGAAACTACACCACTTTGTCCATGAACCTCCTGTCCATGGTATCAACTGTGATCGACTCCTTAATCACTAAGAAGTGGGCCGATTTCATCAATCTACCCACTATCACCTAGATAGAATCACATAATCCTTGATCCCTAGGTAAACCTATGAAAAAATATATTGAGATGTCATTCCACTTCCACTCGGGGATATCCAAGGGCTATAACAAACCATTGAGAATACGGTACTCAACCTTCACCGGATGGAAAACTAATCACTTCTCCATAAACTCCACCACTGCCTGTTTCATCCCATCCCACCAAAACTACATCCTCAAGCCATGATACATCTTATAAACTCCTGGGTGTACCACTAAATGTGATCTATGAAACTCACATAGGAATCACTCACACACTTCCATTGGAACAAACAACTTCCACTGAAACAACATTTGGTTCCAACCATCCTCTAACCATCCTTTCGAAGCATCACCATGGATAATAGAATCGCACAACACCTCCACCTATGAGTCTCACCACTGAGAATCCTCCACCTGCTGCATCAGAGAAGATTTCACCATCATCTAAAATAAACAACCTCTACCACCTTCCACTCTTGAATCTAAGTGAAAGGCTTCCAACTCCTCCATCACTCTCCAAGAATCTGTAGACTCCTAAAAAACCTCCTTCTGCATCTTCCTACTCAAATCATTGGCCATGAAACTTCCCTTTCTTGAGGTTTAGGAGATCTAAAAATCATTGTACTAAAGAAACTTCATCCACCTCCACTATCGCAGATTCAGTTTGCACTGGTAAAAGATATACCACAAGATATTTTGATTCATGAAGACAAAAAAGCACTCCCCAATGAGGTAATTCCACCATAACTTCAGTGAAAACACAACTGCTACGAACTCTAGATCATGGGTGGAATAGTTATGATCGTGGGGACATAAATGCCTAGACCCATAATAGATCACTACCCATTGGTGTATTAAGATGAATCCCAAACCTATATGGGAAGCATCGCAAAACACCTCAAACATCACCCCTTCCTCTAAAAACTGGAGCACTGGAGCCCTAACCAACTTTCTATCCAGGTAACCGAATGATGCCTCGCACTGATCACTCCACAAAAAATCTTGGTCCTTTTTAATCAGAGCTATAAAAAAGATACAACTCGAGAGAAATCTAGTACAAACATATGATAATATCCTATAAGACCAAGAAAAATATGAAATTCTACCACATTCTTGAGTGATTCCCATGAAAAAACCACTAAAACCTTCAACGGGTCAACTTACACACCCTTTTGAGACACCAAATGCCCACCGAAATGAGCCACTTATATCTAGAACTTACACTTGGATAACTTTCCGTAGAGCTGGTGGCATCGAAGAACCTGCAAGATATTTCTGATATGATCAACATACTTCTCCTCTAACTCTGAGTATATCAGGATATCTTTGATGAATATGATTGTGAACCAGTCTAGGAACTAATGAAAGAAAAAGTTAATAATCCCCATGAACATTCCTGGTGAATTTCTAACACTGAACTACATGACTATGAACTTGAAGTGTCCATACCTACATATGAAAGTAGTTTTTAGGATATCTCTCTCCTTCACCCTTAACTGGTGATATCTAGACTACATATCAATCTTAGAAAACCAACTTTCCCTGCTCAGCTAGTGGAAAAGATCATCTATCCATTGAAGAGTGTAACAGTTCTTGACCATCACCTGATTTAGCCTCACAACCTCAATCCACCATATTCCTTATTTGTGAACAATACTGGAGCACCCAATGGTGATACACTAGGCCGAATAAATCCTTTATTTATCAGATTATCTATTTGAATCCTCAACTCCTGCAACTCCAAAGGGTCCATCTGATAAGGATCCATTGAAATTAGAGAAACACCAGGATTCTAGTATATCCCAAACTTAATATTACATTGAGGGGGTAGTATCAAAAAATTCTCAGAAAAAATTTCTAAGAACTCCCCAAAGACCCTTAGAATTCCTACCAGATCAGCGTTTAATGATTCCACTAACAACTCATCCCACAAGGAAATAAGAGGCTCCACACGTCGACTGCCTAACTAACAACCTCACTTGCCAATGAAAACCACACACTATCCATCCACATCTAAAAACACAACTCTTTTATAGAAAAAATAGATAACTAGACACATGGAATACAACCATTCGATGCCGAGAATGACATAGTGTGGCAACATTTGTAGCCAGAAAATATCCCCATGGGACTGATGTTGTCCAATCATCAGTCTACGTCCCCAACATACATCAAACAAGGTGTTTTGGCCTCCAATTGGTGTACTCAACACCAAGGTAATGAGAAGACTCTATGTATACCTCCAAAGCATGGGCTAGATTGGGTACAAAAAAGGAGTGTGAAGCTCCTAAATAAAAAAAATCACTTGAAAGGGTACTAAAAAATATGATCGTACCTCATCCGATCTCTAGACCCACTGGAGATGCTTCCTCTATGACGTGAAACTGACCATGTCCATATTCTATACCCCTCATATTATGACCATCTCCATGAACATGCTCAGTTCGAGGTCCTTGAGCACAAGGGACATCCTAAGGCCATCCTCTACCTATCCCACCCCCCTCGATGGAGAAAAATACTGTTATCCTTACCGATGAAACTGTCTCACCAGAAACTATTGCTGAGGCTAATGATGAGCCTATTATCCTCCACCTAACTAAGCTCGGGCAGCCACCAAGAACTGACTCTGAAGATGGAAAAAAACTCCACAAACGAAACACCTCATTCCCAAGACCAAAGAAAGGGTATAGGAACCACTAGAACTTGAAGTTCGAAAGGGATACTACATAGTTATAATACTTGTTTTTCAAAACCTATAAGGCCCTGGTGACTAAGACAATCCTCTAATAAACCTTCCTCTCAAAGAACACTACTGGATACCTTCTCATTGTATACCTCATCATGAGTGAATCATCTCAATAACCTCCACCTTCTTATGAACCTCTAGATACATTGGAAATGTAAATTGAGTGGCAACATACTGGATCTAATGATGGAGAACCTCCTCGAGACATCTCTCACTAAAATCCTCATATGGAGAGAGATCTTGTGCAAAATAAAGGAGGTCCTAAAACTTGATCCCAATATCCTATACTAACATACTCCCCTACTGAAGGGAGAGTAACTCCAACCTTTTCTAATCCTTTATGGTTGATGAAAGGAAATCTTCTTGAAATTACTTCTCAATGTAGACCCAATAAATGTATGCTTCCTTTATCTCCCCTAGATAAACTATCCACCACTGATGCAAAGATCCTTGAATTTGGTTGACCACTAAAGGAACCCAGTACTTTTTTCGAGACTGGATGAAATTAAAGGTGATTTCAAGATCCTAGAGATAGCTTTCCATCTCCATGTCCAAAACACTACCCTCATACTTTCCCAAAGCCTACCATTGGAATGCACACAACATATTCTGCCACTTTTAAGCCTCCCCAACTTGATCAACCCTCCATCGGTCAACTGTATCGGACTACCAAGCCTCCACTACCTGAGCCACACGTAGAAGATGACTGGGAGCCATAGCTAAAAAGTAAACAAGGAGTTCCTAAGGTTGAGTAGTATGTAATTTTATTAAGATTCATTTTTATTCATTCTTTTCATACTATACATTTTAACCTTAAAAAAACGAATTCAAACAAGAACGAAAGTCATTATAATGCATGTACCTTTCCTAGGCCTCTACTCTATAAATGGTGTTTCCTCACTTGGTCGTTCATTAGGCTCATAGTCCTTACATCGGATCATGGGGGGCCCTAAAATACCATGTCCAAACTAGTCTTCCTTGACCTATGTCACACACCAAGGTCACCTGACACTGTTTCCCTACCAAACCATGAATTCCTCACTATGAATAACCCCAAACTCCATCCTATATCTCAACCATCAGCTTTGATACCATTCTTCCATGACCCCTACCTCTAAAGATACTCCTCCAAGGCTGGAAATGAAGAAAGGGAGATAATGACCCCCCTGAGTCCCACCTGTAGTATGAACCAGGTTGAAGAATTGCACCAAGGGTATATAGATAAAAAAATATGGAATTCATTTACCATTTTTTTTGAAACAAGACCAAGAGATATGATGGATCATCCAAAAAAAAAAACTCCAAGACATATATAAAAGAAATCCAAAAACCATCCCATATGAATTCATAAAAATAGAACTGATGAAAATACTAAGTCTCCAAAGTAAGTACCAAAAGAAAATCTAGGAAGTGACACAAAAACTATCAAGGTCCGATCTAGTAAGGTCCAGAACGTTCTGTGAATTCCTCCTAGAAACCTGAAAACAATTTTATATAAATAGGGTGAGAATACAGGTATACTAAATAGGAAAACCAAAGTCTCTCATGCACATGTGGAAGAAGCATAATAATACCCCTATGAGAAAATAGTAGAACCAAACATCACTTAACATGTATAATTACCATCCCAAACTTACCAAGAGATTCTCACCAAATAACTCATGTAAAGTAATGTAATATAATGAACATCGATGATAGGGTACCCTGCACCACTTCCCACTGATTATCGACTCTTACCTAATGGAAAAAATCCTCACGCTCCCACCCCTTCCAAAATAACTACATCACAACCCACCCACACACAACTGGGCCCCTCACACCACATCTCATACTTCCTGAAGACACTAGGGCCACAAACCACATCTCATAACATTACCTAGGCCATAAGACACATCTCATCCTTCCCACAGACACCTAGGCCACAAACCATATCTCTTACCATCACCTGGGCCATGAGACACATCCCATCTCATCCTGAAGATACTTGGGAAAACACAACACATCTTATCTTGAAGACACCTGGGAAAACACAACTTGGTCGCATACACCTGGGCCCCACAAACCTAACGTACCTGAAAAATCTAGAACTACCGCCATCTGGAAGAGGGAGTAGGGAAGAGTGGGTGGATAGACATCCATACCCCCACCAGGATGTTTGGGAAAGACTCCCTCCCCTGTGATGATGGGGGTGTTTGGTATGTAGTGCTCAACTAGGGTGGGGTGAATATAGAAATCACAAGGATAAAATACAAGTATACATATATATATGATACCAAGCACTCATGCCCATCCTATGGGTTCTCAAACAAACAACCAACTCTCAACACAACCAACTTTGCTTCTACCTATAAATACAAAACACAACACATCAAACCACAACCCATTTCATATTTCTAAACAATTTATTTAACCATTACCATTCTTCATTGATAACTCATTTATTCATTTCGTTAACCAAACCAACCCAAGACAGTTCCAAACATTATTAACCAATTATCCATTCATTTATTCAATTACTATCAGGGCATATACTAAGGGAAAAAATTAACAAGAAACATGAAAAAAATTAAAACATGGAGAATCCCCAAGATAATTACCCATACTAACCAAAACAAGTCCCCAACTCTCAACCACATCCAACAACACAACATAACACAACCCGATTGCATCCCTGCTGAAAAACGCTACCCATCCATTCCATAATAAATAAATCTCTCAACCTGATATTACATCTCACCTTCCAAACCATTCCACCATACAAAACCAAAAAACCCACACACAATACAACACCACAAAAATCGAGGAGAAAAATTATTCTAAATTTAACAAGGCATCCCTAATTTAATTCCACTTGTTAATTCAGGGGTTATCACAGAAGAAGTGTGATCTTGGGGTATTAATTCATTAATATATATACATGATTAAATATTTTACTTTTTGGGTGACACCATAACAACAAAAACTAAATATTCAATAAAAATGTATAACTAGCACAAATAAAGCCACCAACAACCATTGTTTTCAGTTGGTCATTTAGATAATAAATTCACTACATCACAATAAATATCAAGGTCATAAAAATCATGTGAAAAAAACTTCTAACCATTTTTCAAAATTCTTTTAACTGATTATTATCTTTGGTTAATTTGGTACAACCAAAATATATAGGTAGATAAGAGAAACTCCTTCCTTCATGTTGAACAATTAAGAGCAATGATGGAATCCTACCTTGAAAAAGATTTTCAACTCATGCATGCACCATAGGGAAAAAAATAATTCCCTCAAGAAACAATATCATTGTTAGATACATGAATCAATGTATTATTTACTAGAAGATTATCAAAATTATGCCCAAAAATCTAACCCAAGACAACCTATACCATACAATTGAATCCTGGGGAAAGAACAATTGGAAACATATGAGAAAGAGAAGAAAACTCACACCAGATCAATCAGGGATCAGAAATGAATAGCCACCTGGATTGATAGATCGAGGAGGGAGGAGTAGGGATTTAAGGACTACTCAGGGTTACTAGGGTTCATCTGGAATGATAATAAGGGGAGAAAACAACCAAATTAATGAAAGTTCTCCCAAAAAAAAATTTCAAAACCAAACCAGATTGGGGTATTACATGATGTGTAATACCCTTTCACGTCATGTAGTACCTGGGGTTCAATTTCCACCGAAAAACATGTTGCCTTTAGATTTATTTTATTTTTCAAACCCCAAAATATTTCACACTGTGAAACTTTCTAGACAAGCCATGAAATAGAGTTTCACATCATCTAATCATGTTACCTGATGTGTAATCCCCCTACGTATAGCCTTTATCAACTGAACCTCTCCAAACTCCTTTCAAGCCTCCCCCAAACATCACCAACCTCTAAAACCTATAAAGTATCGGACAAGGAGGAAACATAACATTACACCATAGTCAACCTACCGAAGTCATTTTGGACTTAGTAATTGAAAATATTCAAAACATCCAACATGAACTTAAATGATTAAGTAATTAAATATAACATGGTAATAAATAAAATAAAATTAATAATATACATGAAAAATTTTCTTAAGAAATTAAATAGTTAACATAATTGTATTATTTAGTAAGATAAGAAACATATGCGATGAGTTGGACTTGAGGTAATGGAAACATTACTCTAAAAACCTCGATTTTAAATGTTTTAAAGATTTATTTTCTAAATATTTTTCTTCCATGTATATATTATTAAATTTATTTTATGAATGTATTTATATAAAAAAAAATTAATTATAAAGTACATTTTATGTTTCATTTTACTTTATTTCAATGGGTTTTAAAAGAATATTTTTTTTATTTTATACAAAACGTTTTTACTTTCTTTACAAAAGGAAAAAAGGAATGTTTTATTTTAATATATACAGTGAAAAAAGATTTTATTTCCACCATAACCAGTATTTGGTGTTTGGATTCCATTATAATATTCCATTTTATCTTCAATAAAAAACCCTATTTTCTTTTATTTTTGGTATCTTAGTATTGAAAATGGGTTTTAAAAAAGAAAGGGTATTCTGATATCTAAAATCATTTTTCATATGAGTTCAAAACAAATTTTAAAGGGTTTTATAATGAAAAGGTGAAAGATTAAAATGATTTAATAATGATATTTTCCTTGTAAATTATTTATGATTTTGTGAGATTGATACAACTCATGATGAAGGGTGATACTGATATAACTCATGATGATGGGTGAGCCTTATATAAATCTCCAATGCATTGGGTAATGATTAAGTTATTTGAAGAATTATATTATAATTCAACTGTATGGTTATTCAAATTGTAAGGTTTATTTTAAGGGTTTAATGAATATGGTCTCCCAAGTCACCCACATGAATTTTCTAGGGTTTCTTTTTATTTTTCATTGAAATCATTTTATTTCAAAAGGTAAGCTAAGGATATTTTGTTTTAAAGAAATGATTATTCCCTTTTTGGGTAAAAAGGTATGATTTTTCAGAAAATGTTTTTCAGGGGTTCATATATTTTCTAAAAAACCTTCATGATTATGATTTTCCATTATGTTTTCTTATAATGTTTTTTATGAAAAAATTTATGTAGTAAAGATGATTTTATGAATAAGTAAATGATTATTTGAGTTCAATGTTTTTTATATTAAAAGAAAATTTTATTTTATAATCTCATGGTTTTAAAATGATTAATGAGTTTCTTTATTTATTTTAATACGCCCCTTAATTATCTTTTTTATACTCAAAATTTGTTTTAAAATAAATTTCATAGGGTTTAAGGATGTGTAAGAACATGGAATAAGTAAAGTTTAAATTCATGAATATTTGTCATGAAAAGAAAACCTATTTCATTTTAAAAGTTTTATATTATGGAAAAAATGGACACTAATTAGAAGTTTCCACTTTGTAATATATAGGTTTTTATGTAATATTTATGTTCCAATTCTATAAAACTCTAAAACGTAGAGATCCTCAAAATGTAAGGAAGTAAATTATTGACTAAAAACTCATAATTATATAATGTTTTAAGGATGGGTCCTTATAGTTGGTATAAAAGGAAAGTTTTTGATAATTTTAGATGTTAAGATAATGAAATTAAATACCTTTAAGAGAATCTAATTTATAGAGATTATAGAATTTTAATATTACCATGTTTCTTTATCTAAAATACGTATGTTAAAAAAGGTTTTTGTAGGGGAAACACTGAACTAATGTAGGAAGGCATAGAGAGGAATATATTCTTCGAAACCATCAACCTAGAATGGTTGTAATTGGAACATATTAGTTTTTTCTATAATGGATAACTTAACAGAGGCTATAAATTGTGGTGGTATCCATTAAAGAGAGAAACCATGTTCACAAACAAGGAACATGTATATAGTGGAAAATTTCTTGAAATAGAACAATATTACATTCAATGGACCATTTAACCTTATGGTAGATAAGGGAGGGATTAAATCCTTAGAAAAGATATTTAAAGTCATGGTTGTTCAGATCATCAAAATTTAACTCTTTCTATTTACTATTTTTAAGGTGAAGCTGACCAGTGATGGTAAATGATTAAGAATATTAGATATGGGGAAGATATTGTTGCCTTGGAATGGGATGTATTTGAAAATATTTTCCTTGAGAAATATTTTCCTAAGGATGTTATAATTAAGATGTAAATTCAATTATTGGAATTTATACAAGAGAAATAATGTTTTGTGGATACATATGAAGAAAACTTAACTTGATTATTAAGGTATGTACCAAATTTTATCTAGGATATTGATAGTAAAATTAATTTTTTTTACTCACCATTGAAACCAATATATCTAAGGGTATTGGATTCCCATTAATTTAAGAGTTATTTAAAACTTGTTTTATGTTTTGAGAAGGTGGAAATAGAGTTTACTGATAATCATGTATTCCATTAAAACATGGAGAAGAGAAGGTCTAGAGTAAAGGGAATGAGGAATCACCCGTCAAAGAAATATGATGGTATGAAAATAAAATTTCTATCTTGTGTTAAGTGTGGTAATAAGAACCCTATAAAATTTATTATATTATTTTTGAATCATTTATGATGTAAAAAGTTTAGATATTTGGCTCATGACTATAAATAAAATGATCATAATGATAATGAAAAGATGGTGGTAAGATGATTTAATTGTAATTATATGAGTCATTATGCGAGTACTTGTACAAATATAAGAATGGAGGATGGAAATAATCAAGATAAAAAACATAAAGGTGTGGTTAAATCATTTACAACTACTTCAGCAGAAGTTTGAGAATCCAATGTTGTGGCATCTAGTATATTACTTGTTTATTTAGATCATGTTAATGTTTTGTTTGATTTAGGGTCAAAAAACTCTTTAATTTATAAGAAATTTTATAATAAACTAGAAATTTTAACTCAAGAAATGAAACCATAACTTTTGGTAAAAACACATGGGGTAAGTATTAAGGAAAAAAGAAATTATAAGAATATTCTTATTTTTTTATATAGAAAGGATTTACTTGAAAACCTTATTTTATATACCCTTATAGAGTTTAATGTTATTATAGGTATGGATTGGATTTATATTTACCATGTTAAGATAGATTATAGAGGTAAAGTTTTTTATTTTTCAGAATGAGTTTTATTTTTTATATAGGGATAAATTCATACAATTGATAACATTTAAAGAAGAGGGTAAACTGTTAAAAGATGAAAATAAAACTTATCTCACACATATTATTGAGAAGGGAGAGTCTTTTAATATTAGTGATGTTTCTGTAATGAATGAATATCTAGATGTATTTCCCAATGAGTTTCCTGATATTATACTAGACCAGAAAGTTGAATTTACTATTTATTTAGTGCATGATTCTAATCTTATTTCAAAACACCCTTATTGAATATATTAAGTAGAACTTTTTTAATTGAAAAAGTAGTTGTAGGAGTTTCTAGAAAATGTTTTTATTCATCATAGAACTTCACTATGGGGTGATCTTATTTTATTTGTTAAAAATAAAGTTAGTTCATAGAGATTTTTCATTGATTATAGATCCATGAATGACATCACTATTAAGAACAAGTATCCTTCTACTTATATCAATGATTTGTTTAATCAGCTCTAGGGAGAAAAATATTTTCCAAAGATTAATGTTGGGTTAGGGTACCATTAGTTTAATGTGAATGATAAAGATATCCTACAGACTACATTTCATTATAGATATGAGAATTATGAGTTTGTAGTGATTCATTCTGGGTTATATAATGCCTAGCTATATTTATGGACCTTATTAATAGAGTTTTCGATGAGTTCTTAGAAAAATTCATTGTTATATTTATTGATGTTATTTTAGAATATTATTCTATGAGGAACATGAAAGACACCTAAGGATTGTTTTACAAACCTTAATTTAAATGAAGTTATATGAAAAATTTAGTAAGTGATAATTTTGGTTGCAACAAATTTATTTCCATGGATATATTGTTTTAAAAAATGTAATAACTATTGACACTTCTAAAACTAAAGTTGTTTAAGTATATCCAAGAACAAAAAATGTCCCAAAGATTCATATTTTTCTTGTATTGGTGGGTTAACATAGGTAGTTTGTTGAAAAATTTACTATTATTACCTGACTTGTCGGGGCATTCCTGGATGACAACTAGCCAAGTGTAACACCCCAAGCCTACCTGTAATAGTCCAGGGGTTGGTAATGAGTTTTGACTAGGAAAATAACTCACATGGGATGCCGTAGACTAAGGTATCTGTATACACACACACATTTATCAAATATATATAAAACATGTAAAGGTAAAACAAATTTTATACCATAATAAATGCCTAACATATATCCCACATTAGAGTATAAAAAAGTACTAGAAAGAATAAAGGTCCAAATACAAGACCATAAAAAATGATAAAAGATTCCAACCTGATAAGTAGGAGGGGACTAATTTCAAATGAAACACTTGATACAACCACAATTTTTCTATCTCAACTATGCTCTTCCTACTCCTAGTTCTCATATAACTCCATCAAATGGACTGTCATTTGTATAAGACATAACACATGTCAGAAAATCCCATTCAAGGGTGAGAATAACAATACCTAGTAGGACACCTCGAAACTGTAAAGTATAAAGTATCAAGAGACTTGTCTTCTCATCACCACAAAGGTATTTCAATTAGGATATTAGATATAATAATAAGAAAAATAACCCAAATATACTCATAATAGAAACTGAGTCTCAAAGATGTCTCAACCATATTTCTAGCCATAAGATTCTACTTGAGGCTTCAAGGTAACACTTGTCTAGGAGATCTCATTCCATGGGCCATGATATCATTGATGGAACTCATATGAGTGGTCATGTTCATCGAACCCTACCAAATAAGTACTGGTTGGAAATCCAAAAAGACCAATACAAAGATAAGGGATCATACACAGGGATTATGGGAGAGACCAAAAACCCTATCTAGAATAACCTACTAAGTAGGGGATTATACACCCACATAAGTTGGTCATGAATATTCTTCAAGCCCCACCTAGAGAAGATGATAAGATAAAGGATCCCACCTTAGGCCTCATAGAGGTATTCTTAAAACTCTATCTAAAATAAACCCATATAGGGGATAAAAATACTATGATGAGGATGCAATACCACAATGTAACCTTATAGGTATTGAACAAGGGAAAGAACAAAACCAATACTGGTTTGTAATGAGGAGACGAAGGGCCTCACTTACCCTAAAAAAGGTACACAATGTGTACTAGGAGTACACGATGTGTCTCATCTACCTTGGGTCTGCTCTTGTCTTTCCATCTCACATATCATATTTTTCTACATATACATGATGTGTTATTTTGGGATACATGAAGTTTAGAGGTTAGCTAGCACTCGACGTGCACCGCCAGCCCGAGTATGTGTACTTTGGTCATGCCCGTATACTTCGAGCCATGCCCATGTACTCTAGTTGTACCCATGTACCTATCCACATATGAGTACCGAGCCATGATCATATACTCTGACTATGCATGTGTTCCTAGCCACATCTATTCATGTGTACCCATAGGGCACATGTTGAACTTCTATCCATGGGTTATATAACATGTTATAGGTGTCACATGCCATGTGATATTTTTCTCTACAAGTAAACCCTAGTGCCTCAACAGGGGACTACATAATGTTTGTTCTTTGGACTACACACCATGAAGTGAATATTTTTACAGAAATTTTTAAAAGATCATGAATTTCCATCCATGCCATTTCCACTTAAATCTAGATAGAAATCATGATCGAGAGTCATAGATCTATGGTTGATTGAACTTTTCATTTCCAGTGGTCGAATTCTGGCCACATACTTGGCTTGAGAATCACCTATAGTTGAATCATGCCCCTATTTCATTCCAAAATCACAAAAAAGGTATCCTAAATCCAATCAAAATACACCTTAATTACCTTCCATTATCCTCATGTCTCAATCACTCCATTGATTATGAACCCAAAACTGTGGTATCGATCTGTTCTGCTAAAAAGTGGTCACGAAATGATCGATTACTGGGTATTGGTCAAACTACCTACCAAAGGGAATGTCAGAGATGAACATGTAGATAATAGGGGAAGAAATTCACAAAAAACACAAGATGAATGAACCTATACAGTTTTTAGGCTGTCCTTGATTTGTTTCCATTAGAACGATGAACAAAGATCCAATAAAAAATAGTAAGAAAATAATTTCAATGCCCCCAAATCCTAGAAAGATAAAACCCAACATATAAGCATGAATGACCCATGAATCAATTTGTTGTTGGATTTTATTTACGTTCATCATGGGATAATCAAATTTGGAAAAAAGATAATGAAAAAAACACCCTACCTCGAGTTTGGATCAATCATTGTTGAGGAATGGTTGATGTTGTCATTAGAGAGATCCATGAAATCCATTGGCATAGACTATCCAAGTGGTACTGATTCGATCCACAATCTCATTTTCATTCTACAAGATCTCCTCTTAAATCAAAAGGGTTATACGGATAGCCCTAGTATTTTCCCATAATTGGGTTTAAATAGGAGGAACTAGGTTATGGATAATAAATTAAACAATTATTTAATTATTTTACTAATCCACCCATGACCACTTTTTAACCAAACACTCAATTATGAAAATGTATATTTTGCAAATAGGGTAAAACCCACATTCTAAATTCAACAACAATATCAATTTTCCCATCTGAGACTCTATTTGGGTGTTATTATATTATTTTATAAAAACTATGTGCACCTGATATAATATATTAAATATTATTATTATATCAACAAAAAGAATCCCCAACTATCATAATCTCATGCCGACTTAGTGGATGAATCCCAACATATTCTTTAAAATATTTTAAATTATTACATAGAAAAAATTGAGTCGTTACATTCCAACCACATCTAAGATTTTATCCTAAAAAGAAAAAAGCCTAATCAAATAGATGAGGGAATTGAGCTCGCATATAGGTCTCTTACTCCTAGGTGATCTACTATAGATTCCTGTACTTCCACCAGACACAAACCAAGGGAATCACTCACTGATGAATGAACTTATCCTATTGATACTTGATCTCTATTATGTGATATAAAAAGTTAGATCCATCCTTGATGTCTAGCTTGTCCCCATCGATAACATACGACGGGTCACACACATACCTCCTCAGTTGTGACACATGAACGACATCATGTACCTGGTCTAACTGTGTTAGTAGGTCTAATAGGTTTCTATCTCATTTACCTTACATAGTATCTATTAATGTCCAATGAATCTTAGAAATAGCTTACTACCCGAACCAAATCTCTATAATCCATGTTAAGGTGAGACCTTAAAGATCACATAGTCTCCCTCCTCAAACTCCAAAGGCCTACTTCATTGGTTTGTATAAGACTTTTAATGGATATGGTAAGTACCCATATACTCTTGGATGATTTACACCTTCTTCTTAATCACTCACATCAACTCTGGGCCCATGAGTGTTGAATCACCTGGATTAGTCCTACATAGTGGTGGCCTATAGGGTCTCCCAAACAAGGCCTCAAATTGTTCCATGTCAATGGGGGAATGGTAGCTATTTTTTATGAAAAATCCACCAAGGGAAGGTGATCCTCAAAAATATGGAAAAAGTCTAACATACAAGATCAATTCATTTCCTCTAGAACCTGAATGGTCTGTTCAGTATAACCATTAGTCTGGGGTGAAACACCATTCTTAATCGCAGCAAAGTCCCAAAGGTTTGCTGAAATCCTATCCATAATCATTATGTAAAGTGAGTGTTATAGTATAAAATGACCACTGAGGTAACTCCTTGAATCTGGAATATCTCCAACATGTAAAGGTGTTACAATCTATTTACTGAACTCTTCTCTCAAATAGATAGAAAGTGGGTCAACTTGATGAGTTAGTTTGTGATCTCCCAAATGATATCATGTTATCTATATAATTGTATAATACCATTAAATAATTCTATATATGTACCATCCTAATTATACTCTGTCTCCTCAAGGGGTTGATTTAAACCCACTGGAATCTAGTGCTCAACCTTTACTTGCTGACAAGTGAGACATCGAGAGAAAAACTTTGCAACCTAATTCATTATCCCTGGTTACTAGAACTGATGCCGAATGTCCTGGTACATCTTTACCAAACATGGATACACTACCGATAGAGATGGATGCAACTCCCTTAAAACCTCCTCACATAATATCACTGGTACCATCATCCATCCTCTGAAAAAGATGTCATGACCCCCCTCCATAAAATTTATCCGAAGCACGTCTAGAGGATATCTAAATACACAAGGTCCCATAGTCAGTATCTCCAAGATGAGACCCCTAAAACTCTATAGAAGTAGTAGGGTAACAAACATCTACTATAAGTAATATGCACTATCCTTCTCCACTAAGGACAACTTCAATGAGTCTAACTACCCTGACACCTCAACCAAATACTGCGAATAAGATCTCATATTGAGATAATCTTCTACTATATTCCACTTCCCAAGAGTATAGACTATCTTTAATTCATAATCCTATAAATAATCTAGCCAAATAATCTATATCAAGTAAATATCCTTTTGTGATAACATATACTTGAGACTCTTGTGGTCATAATAGTGATAAACTACTCACCCATAAGGTAGTGCCACCACATCATCAGAGTGAAGACCACCACTGATACCTCTAGATCATGGGTCATATAGATTTTCTCCTGAGGTGTCATATATTAGGATCCATAGAAAATCACCACTTGAATTTGCATCAGGATACATCCAACCTGGTTCTTAGAGGTATTGTAGAAAACTACGCACTCAACATCCTCATGTGGAAATATCAAGATGGGGGATGCTCATAAACCTCCACTACAACTCCTAAAATTCCTACTGGAACCTCTCTATCCACATGAAATGATACCCCTTCGAGTCAAACAAGTCAAGGGTATTGATAATTTGTAGAAATCGGGCATGGATCTCTGGTAGTAGCCTACCGACCCAAGGAAGCTCCACACCTCCATCACACTATTGGGTGACTCCCAAGCTAACACAACCTCATACTTCACATGGTATAGTTCCATAACCTATGCTAAGAAGAGATTTACTAGAAAGTGGACATCTAAAATCCATATATTAAACTTCAATAGTTTCTCATAAAGCTATTGATCTTAGAGTATATTCAAGACCACCCCAAATCGTCTTGAATGCTACTCCTCAGATGTCGAGTACACTAGGATTTCATTGATGAAGACTACCATGAAAAAATCCAAGAAGGGATGAAAGATCTTGTTCACGAGTCTCATAAACACTACTGGGGTGTTAATCATGCCAAAATGAATCACTAAGTACTCATAATGACTATAAAAACACTAGAAAGTTGTCTTCGGTATATCCTCATATCATACTCAGAGCTGGTGATAACCTAATTTGAGGTCAATATTTGAGAACCATCTCACCCCTCTAAAATGGTCAAACTATTCATCAATCCTTGGTATTAGATATTTATTCTTCATAGTCACATGTTTTTTTGTGATGGTAATCCACACACAACCTCAAGCCACCACCCACCTTTTTGGTGAACAAAACTGGGGCTACCTAGGGGGAAACACTGGGATTAACAAATCCATTCTTCTACAAGTCCTCTAATGACACCTTCATCTCACGTATCACTACATGATTCATTTGATACATTGACATAGATATAGGGGAATTACATAAGTGAAAGTCTATGTAGAAGTCCATCTCTCGATGGGGAGGTAAGCCTAAAACTTCCTTAGGAAAGACCTCCTCATACTCTATTACCACTATAGAAAAATGGTAACCCAAAGCATCTACTACTCCAAGGGTAATACTATCCAACTAATGATTAATTAGTTGTATCTTCTTATATGTGATCCCATCCATTTCTTTCTATGTAACACCTCGATATTTCGTGAAATATATTTTTTTCAAATAAATTTAATATTTTATATATTTTTTATTACATGAAATATTGAGTTTAACTTTCATTACATGCAACACTGATTTTTTATTGTGTTACACATAACACTAAGTTTATATTTCATTACATGCAACACCGTTTTTAAACAAACCATGAAAAAATATTAATTTTATTATTAAAAAAAGGCATATATTAACTATCTATTAAATTAGCATCATAAATAGAAAAAAATACATTTTAAATATTTTTTTGTAATAAATTTATATAAATAAAACATATTTATGAAAAGTAATTAATTATTCAATTAATACTATATGTTTTGAAAATACTATTTTCTCAAAAACTGTTCTTTTTTATTTCATTTTGTGAACTATAATAAAAGTGATTTTTTTTACACTTTTAGAAAATTAAATTTATAAAATAAAATTAATTTTTGAAATAATTATATCAAAATTAGATTATGATGATTTTTTTAATAATTTTCTAAAAAGATTAATTTTTTTTGATGAATAGTGAAAAATAATGAATTTTAATTGAAAACTTCCTTTTAGTTTAAATTATTTATAAATTTAAATTATATTTTAAATTAGTTTTAAATTAAAATTAATTCAATTATATATCTATTAATCCAATTTATTTCATTGGAATAATTTTCATATTGAATTTTGTTATAAAAACTTTGTTAACTTTTGAATATTTTCTCTTTGAAAACCCACTTTCTCGTCGCGTCTGTGAGATTAATTTTAAATTAACTTTCATAAATTATGTGAATGAAATTTTTCAAAATGGATTACATATTTGGAATAATAATAATTTATATTATATAATAAGTTCAAATTATTTTTTTACTATAATAATTTTTGAAAAATGTTAAAAATTAATTACAGTGATTAAGGTTAAAACAGGGGTTTGCACGTTACATGCACTTGTTTTAAAATTAAAATTCAAAATACATAGGTTTTTATTTAATAATTTTTATTTTATATTTATATTTAGTATTTATAAATTATATAGTTATTGTATTTTTATTTTAGGGTTAAAGTGTAAGTTACCTAAGTTAAAAAATCTAGTTACCATGGTGAAAATTAAAACTGTAAAAGGGAGTAAAGCTTAAAGGCTAATGAATTATATGTTTAAAACATGTGTTTTTTGTGTTTTGGAGGTGTGTATAGACCATATCATATATCCCATACATTATTTATCAATTTTTGAGTCACATGAGGTGATATTAACCTTCCATTATTGAATACTTGTGGGTATTTACAAAAAAGGCACTCCTCCTCAATTATAAAAGGCCACCTCCTCTCATCTCTTGTTCACATATTAAAACCATTTTGGTTCAACCAAGACCTACCTAGAATATTTTCTAACTTCCATTACCTCATTTTAGAAGATTTATTTTGTGCATAAATCCAACCTAAGAATAATTTTGGTGCAAACCGAAGGATGTTACCCAGAGAAGAGGTAACATTCTCCATCGAGTGATTTTATTCTATTTATTTCTACACCACCTTAAATTATTATTAAATCATACTGATATAATAAGATAATTATATTATATATACTGATACATTTTTATTTTACATTAATGACCAAAAAACATATGCACTTTCATCAAATTGGTTATTAAATCATCATTTGTGTGTACAACGGACTACCACCTCACAAACTGATGTCATTCATTTTTTACATTACCACGTATCACAGTTGGGTATGATGATGAATATAAAGTATATATATTATATTTAAAACATAAGTATACCTATGTATTTATTATATCATATATAACTTTTTTTACTTTCTATTCCATAAGGGATACGATAACATCGTTCTTGTGTACGGTGGATTATCGCCTTGCAAAGCGATGTGATTCATTTTTCACTAACGCTTCACATGGAAGATAATAAGGATAAATATATGTGATATACATGAAATAATAATTATATTAATGTGATATTTATAATTATGAAAATACAATACATTATTTTATTTCTTACCTTTTCACTCACTGAAATATGATAACGTCGTTCATGTACGTATGGACTACCACCTTCACAAAGTGACATAACTATCTATTTTCATCACCACACCACATGGATGATATGTATAAGTATATTTAAACAAATAATATGGTATTTATTATATTATTATAATTCTTCAATGTTATGATATTACTTACCTCCTTTCCATAATGATCTTCGAAAAATGGAAATATTACTCATGCGTACATACAACCTACCATATCCATGACTGTAACAGACTTCATTTATCTAAAAAATATTTTATGATTGGTATTAAGAGTAAAATTAATGTATAAATATGATAACTATGTCGTAATTATTATCCTGGATATAATGTAACCATGATCAAAGTAATAGGACCGAAAATAACAAATCAAAACATATATGAAAACAAAGTGGTTATTACCCGAAACATGACTTTAACATGGAATTGTTAATAAATGTGTAACAAAATTACATAAGTAAAAAATATATGGTATTATATATATAAATATTTCTCTATAATATAGTTATAATTAACTTATATTTATTATATTGGAGGTTCAAATGTGTACAAAGTATGTTAAGACTTAAGGTAAGGGATTTCCATCTCACTTTTTATTTATATGAGACACAATCCATATTCACAAAGGGTTAATTTTATGTTGTGTATATAATTACCATGAATTTATTTTATTACTATTATACTTAAAATTATAGGGATTTACATATCCATTTTATCACCCCTTTTTCAAGGGGTTTATAGCTTCAAATTTACCAAAATGGTAAAGGATTTTTGTCTTAATTTTCCATCTTTGACACTTATATTATGTTATGAACCTATATTCTTTTACGAGGTTTATATAATTATCCTTTGAAATTTTATATCATGACTATAATTATTTTCATTATATTATGAGTTTCATTTAATGTTATTATTTCATTATAATTGTGATTCAAAGCTACCAAAGTTGTAAGAGTTTTATGTTACAATCTCATCATTTATTAGTATAGTTTATGAGTATACATCCAATGAGGAATATTATGATATAATTATCAAGAAACTCATGAATTTTCTTATACTTTTATTATTCATGATATTTAGAAGTAATAATACCATATTCCCACTCTTTGGTAGTTAAAATAACTGAGAAAATATTTTTAAGAAAATCCGACTTTATTTCTATCTTCGATTAGAAACCTATTTTCTTCCAAAACCATGTTTTCTAAAAATGTTTTCAAAAATATTTTATTACTATCCTATGATTTTAAAAAAATAAATTTTAACTATATTTTAAATTTTTACTAGTTTTTTTTGTAACTCCCCGACCCCAGCTACCCAGAGTCGGTGCATTACTTCGTAACATTGGCATGATCACAAAAGATCAAGTCTCGAAAGACCGATTAGTTTAGTAGCCTTGGAAACACTAGATACATTCGTAAACGTTACATTACATCATAAAGTGAAAAACTACAATAACAAAGTATCCATAGTCCACACTCATATCCTCTTCTGACAATCCCTGCAGGTCATTCATAAAATACTTCTTCACATCCTGGAAAATATTAAAACATTGAAAGGGGTGAGCTCAGATGCTCAGTAAGGATAACAATATTGCGGAAGCTTTCATAAATAAACATTAACATTTAAGGCAATGTATAACTAAAACAAAAGCATTTTTAAACTTGAAATTCAGCATAATATGGAAAAAATAAAATCAAATAATGTCATTTACTTACTCACATGGAAATTCTACTAGTCAAATAATCACATGCAATATCAATAACCACTTTCATAATGAGGGAATGTATAATGCCAGACATTCTGAAACATTTTGTCAAGGCCTCGACCAAGATGTCTAAATGATTAAGGCCTCGTCCAAAACCATAAATCAAATTGGGAAAGGGCCTCGGCCAATCCCACGTTTAGTTGTCTCATGAGACCTACCGATGCATCGAGGAGCTATAGCAGGCTCCACCCGTCACTTATTAAGTCCAATACATTCCTCATATGAATAGGTTTAAACATATCATAAACCATAACATAATCGTATCACATAAAACATGCATAAAGGAAACATAAAATTTCCACATTTCAATCACAAGATATCAATATAACACATTGATATAATAAAAACGCTTTCAAAACCATTTTCAATACCAAAATAAAAGAAAATTAAAACTTTTTATTTATTTTTCATTAAAAAAAAGATGGCTTGTAGAGGAAGCCGAAACTCAAATAATGGTCACGGCGGCGGAGAAGTCGTTGTCGCCGCATAAGTACGGAAAGAAAAACATTCCCTTTTTTCGTTTATCAAAACGCTTCATATAAAAAGATTCCTTTTGAATAAATGTAAAAGTCAAAGGGGTTTATACACCGTATAAAAGAAAGTTGTGTATAAAACCAAATATGCCTCAATGAAGGGGGATTGATACGAAGTCCTTAAAAAGATAATTTTTTTATAAAGTAGGTCTATTATGTGTATTCACTATAAGTACACATAAATAATGTAAAAATACAAGATAGGATATAATAATATCATGAAATAATTTGAAAGTAGGAGATTAACCCAAAGAATAGAAATTGGGTTAAGAAGTTCCCTTACCTCGTGTCTGACATGACTCAACCGTTATTTAACCTCCTGAATAATAAACTAGAGTTAATATATACCTTATTAAGAACCATTTTTAATTTCATTATCCTTTTTATATCACTTATTACAATGTTATGAACATTATGTAATTATTTAAGTTAATAACGGTCGTTTTGTCGATCTTTGGTACTTGAGTCAACAATAAACTTCTTATAATTAAAAGTTGTTTATGTTGTAGAATATCCATTATCTCCAGAATTATATTCATGATTTAGATGTAATATATATCATATATATCCAGTATATACATTCATTTATAATATTACGTAACATTTAGAGGTAAGAAATGAAATGCACCGTTCATGGAGACGGTAAGCCGTACGTACGCATGAACGCTACTTTCATTTATATTTCATATTTAATTGAATGAAATCATAATGATATAAATTTATAATATAATTCCAGTATAATATAGTGTATAATACCATTTACTCCATCCTTTATACATCCCACATATGGCATTAACGATTCAAATCACTTTGAGGGGGCAGTAGTCCGCACTTCCTAAAATGAAATTATCGCGTTTTACCCATAATGGAAATCATAAAGTATGCCATAAATGAGAAATACAGAAGCATAAGTAAAACATAAACATATTATATATCATATATAAATATAGTGACATATTAATGGCCACCTTTTAAGGTGTTATATGAGTATTGAACAATCATCGTTTCGTGAGGCAGAAATTCGCCATCCACAGAAACCGTATGTTCTTTAACCATTAGATGTAGGTGTGTGTAAGTTTAGCTCTAATCCTTCTTATAACAACATTATAGTATATTTAGTATACTGGTGTTGTTACAAAGGAAATGAATAAAAAGAGTTTAGGGGGTTGGAGAAGAAAAATAAAACAAAACAACATTAGAGAAGACATTACCTCAAAATCGGGTAACTCTTTTTGATTTGAGCCAAAGGCTTCATTGGGAAGAGTTCTGCCCAAAGTGAGGCTTCTAGGAGTAAGAGGGGGAAGTTGGGAGAGTATTCGGTCAGAGGTTGGCCGAGCCAAATGGCTTGAAAGTGTGAATGAGGTGGTAGAGGTGGGGGCCTTTTATAAGAGGAGAGGAGGGGCACTCTTGGAAAGTAAGGAAATTTTACATTATTATACAATGCTTTGTGGATTCTAAAGGTCCCACACTTATATAATTCGTGGCTAAGGTGATAAGGGTTCGAAATCTACCCATCCAATAGTCTTTGGACAAGTGTAAGCCTTAGATTGTACATTATCTTTTCATTTTATTAAAATTGTTAAATAATGAGGTCATCGCTGCATCATAATGATGTCGTAAATAATTTAATTTATTTAATGTCTAAAAATTATAAAAAAAATACTATGATGTAGGAAATTTTTTTATATTTCCAATGACTATTTATATTAAAAAATATGACTTGTATAACCCCATGTAAAAATTGTTTTAGTAAAACATTTCATGTTTGTGTCATTTTTTTACTTTAACATTAAATAAATATATATTAATGTCATTTTCCAACCAAAGTGGATCCATGGGGTCCCCAAGTTGACCCATGGGTTGTCTTGGTCGGACATGACTCATCCAATAGGAGTAGGACAAGTGTCAAGCTCATCTCATATTATTAAAACATTATTTTTACCTTAAACTACACTAATTACCTCTAATCGCGATTAAGAACTTAAAAGTTACTATTCACCAAAAAATTATTTTAATCTCATTGAACCACATTTTACTTCTTAATGACAACCATGTATGTCGGATTTTTGAAAATCAAATCACAGAAGTGGTAATATTTTATTTAAACGAAAAATCAGTTATTTAACTACCACTTAGTGGTTTCACTATTCATCAAAAATTGAAGTTTTTCAGAACAATGCCAAAATTTCACCCTAAGCTATAATTGATATTCCGAATTCAAAAATGATGTCTATTTTAAAAAATTCCAAACATATAAGTCGCATTAATTAATTTTATAATTTATTCCCGCTATCACAACAATAGCGTGTTTTTAAGAAACAATTTATATCAAAAGATTGGCAATTGTTATATCCAATTTCAATGTTAAATTAATTCTAATGAACACCATTGGATAAAATGGTAAAAATATATTCTAATTATACTTTAAAACCACTAAATAGTATAATTTATCACTATAAATTATTTTGATTAAAAAAGTTGTTTTTAAGTAATTTTCACTATTCATAAAAAATTGGAAGTTCTCAGAAAATTACAAAAAATTCAACTTTGGATAATTTCGATATTACGAATACAAAAATGAAGTCCATTTTGAAATATAAAATTTTTATAATTTTAAAAAGTGATTATTACTATTCATAACGGCTACTTTGATTAGTCGCGGCGTTTTAGAACTCGAAGTTGCGTACAATGCAAGCTATTGCATTATTGAATGAGAAGTGTATCGTGGAAGCTCGGGGTGTTACATTCTCCCCTCCTTCAATAAATTGCGTCCTCGCAATTTGAAATTTTTCTTTGAAAATAAAAGGTTGAAAAGAGAAAATACCTTTGAGGAAAACCCACATCGGAAATAAGATTAATAAAATTTAGCCTTAATAAGGGGGAAAGGGAAATGAAAAAGTCACCACCCAATTATGATCTCGATTAGGAGAAAATTGGTGGCAATTAGAGACATATAATTGGAGGGAAAACATAAATATTTGTAGCGAGTGATTGAGGTCATCAATCACAATCAACTGTCAAATTGAGGGCCTCAAAGCCTTCAATCTATGTTGATTTAAAATATCATCAGTTCAACAAGACATAAGGTATTAGGATAACACATTTTTTTTTGTTTTAATATCCCTTTACTAAAGTTTAAGAATTAATTTATTCATTGAATAAGAGATAGGTATATATATATTTATGCTTGACAATTAGAGTTTCAACCTTCAACTGATCTTTCACTCAAAAAGATAATAGAACTCAAAAATATTATACTTATCCTAATTGTATAAGGTTCCAAATGTTAACACATACCATTTAGATTAGTAAAATTATTTTGTAATAACCAGGGACTTCCTGTAGGCTAGTGGTAGGAAATAAAGGCCTGTCACACTATGATTGTGGGTTCGATTCCTGCAGCATTGTCCGACGCGACGGGTTATGCCCCACCCTGCAGGTTGTCCTTTTCTTAAAACTATAGTATCATAATATTCCAAAAATAATCTTCATAAATTTTTTAACCTTAAACAATACTATCCAAAGATCAACTTAATCCACTCCAACCTTTATAGTTATCCAAAATACCTCTGTCCAGACTTTCTCTAAAAGGTCTCTTAATTCCAAAATCAATTTATCAGATTCCCCAAACAAAGTAAAGTTTCTCTTATTGTCACATAATAAAAATATAATTACCTTTATCATATTAAAACCTTACTGAAATCAACAAGTACGGCAATACAATCCTTATATATATATCACATTATTCTAATAACCAGAATATAATCCATGAGTCCAAAAGCACCAATACATTAGTTATTCTGCTTCAACTGTAGTAACAACATAAGATTTTCCTTGATCCCTTGGCCTTTTCTGAGGTAAGTTTCCCTGACGCTTAGGATATTCATTTGCATAATGACCCATTTCTCTACAATTGTAACATTCAACTTTGATAGCCTCTTTCTTTCCCTTGCAATCACGAGCTTGGTGACCCTTTTCTCCACATTTATAACAAACTCCCATTCCTTTTAGGAAAGTACCAGGGTGATTCTTCCCACAATTATCACATAATGGAAAATCCTTCTTTCCCTTTTTCCCTTTATCTGTCTCTTGTTCCACCGTTCTCTTCTTCTCTTGCTTTACTTTGCTGTCATAAGACATAGAGAATTCCTTTTCTGTCTTGATAGCACACGAGACAATATCTTCGTATGATGAGAAGGATTGTGATACTAAATCTCGATGGAGAAATGGTTTTAACCCATCAAAGAAATGATCAATCTTACTCCTTGGGTTACGTATATAATCGGCAGCATGCCTCGCTAACCTTGTAAAGTTAGCCTCATACTTTGCGACATTCTCATCCTCCTTCTGCCTCAGACTCAGAAATTGCCTTTCCATATCTGCTCGATGGTCACGAGGAAAGTATTTTTTCTAAGAAAAGATCTTTGAACTCCCTCCATTCCATATTCGATACGTTACCATCTTCCTTTGTGTTTTGAATCAGCGACCACCACTGATCGGCATCTCCAGTGAGGCGGTAAACTGCCATGACAACCTTCTCCCTTTCACTACTCCCCAAGGCATGGAATATTTTCTCTAAGGAGTTTATCCATTGCTCAGCTACTAACGGATTTTTACCCCCATTAAATGTTGGTGGTTGTTGCCTCATGAAGCGGTATAACATTGATCCTCCACGCTGTGGATCAGGGAAATCCATATGAGTAAGGTTATTATTCATAACTTGAGTGAGTTGTCCCAGTATGGTAATAAGTTGATCAGCACCAGTTGTATCTCCAGATCCACAATAATTATCTTGAGCAGGAGGGAAATCCCTACACGGAGTGCGTGCATTGATACGGTTTCCATTCCTTCCACTAGGTGCCATTTCTAAACAATGGCATAAACTAGATTAGTTTATGAATCAAAATACATAATTCCATACTTGTAAAATACTTAACATAAATTGAACTATTTATGGATATAATCCATAATCATAAAAAGATTTTATTTGAGGAAGTATATACTCATAACCGTTCATAGTGGTTTATAAAGAAAATGAGAATTATCCTAAGCATATCCCCCGGGAGTGTCGTAACCAAGAGTGCAGCAAGGCCCGTTGTCGTGCACCAGTTCCCGTTCGAGTCTAGCTCAAAGCGGTGTTTTCAGGTTTTACCACTAGGTACATCTATGCCAGAGCCACCTCTACCAGCTCGTATCCAGACAGGGATGTATTGCTTGGAAAACTCACAAAATCTCTACAATAACAAAATTCTAGGAAGTTCTTCTATACTAATCCTCAAAGTCTATCTTTGGGCTATGTGCTCTAATCAGAGTTTATCTAAATCTAGCTTCCAAGTTTAGTACTAAACTGCCTTTGATACCAACTGTAACGCCCCGACCCCAGCTACCTAGAGTCGGTTCATTACTTCGTAACATTGGCATGATCACAAAAGATCAAGTCTCGAAAGACCGATTAGTTTAGTAGCCTTGGAAACACGAGATACATTCGTAAACGTTACATCACATCATAAAGTGAAAAACTACAATAACAAAGTCTCCATAGTCCACACTCATATCCTCTTCTGATAATCCCTGCATGTCATTCATAAAATACTTCTTCACATCCTGGAAAATATTAAAACATTGAAAGGGGTGAGCTCAGATTCTCAGTAAGGATAACAATATTGCAGAAGATTTCATAAATAAACATTAACATTTAAGGCAATTTATAACTAAAACAAAATCCTTTTTAAACTTGAACTTCAGCATAATATGGAAAAAATAAAATTAAATAATTCCATTTACTTACTCACATGGATATTCTACTAGTCGAATAATAACATGCAATATCAATAACCACTTTCATAATGAGGGAATGTATAATTCCAGACATTCTGAAACATTTTGTCAAGGCCTCGGCCAAGACGTCTAAATGATTAAGGCATAGGCCAAAGCCATAAATCAAATTGGGAAAGGGACTCGGCCAATTCCACGTCTAGTTGTCTCATGAGACCTACCGATGCATCGAGGAGCTATAGCGGGCTCCACCCGTCACTTATTAAGTCCAATACATTCCTCATATGAATAGGTTTAAACATATCATAAACCATAACATAATCGTATCACATAAAACATGCATAAAGGAAACATAACATTTCCACATTTCAATCACAAGATATCAATACAACACATTGATATAATAAAAATGCTTTCAAAACCATTTTCAATACCAAAATAAAAGAAAATTAATACTTTGTATTTATTTTTCATTAAAAAAAAGATGGCATGTAGAGGAAGCTGAAACTCAAATAATGGTCACGGCGGCAGAGAAGTCGTTGTCACCACATAAGTACGGAAAGATAAACATTCCCTTTTGTCATTTATCAAAACGCTTCGTATAAAAAGATTCCTTTTGAATAAACGTAAAAGTCAAAGGTGTTTATACACCGTATAAAAGAATGTTGTGTATAAAACCAAATATGACTCAATGAAAGGGGATTGAGACGAAGTCCTTAAAAAGATCATTTTTTTTATAAAGTAGGTCTATTATGTGTATTCACTATAAGTACACATAAATAATGTAAAAATACAAGATAGGACATAATAATATCATGACATAATTTGAAAGTAGGAGATTAACCCAAAGAATAGAAATTGGGTTAAGAAGTTCCCTTACCTCGTGTCTGACTTGACTCAACCGTTCTTTAACCTCCTGAATAATAAATTAGAGTTAATATATACCTTATTAAGAACCATTTTTAATTTCATTATCCTTTTTATATCACTTATTACAATGTTATGAACATTATGTAATTATTTAAGTTAATAACGGTCGTTTTGTCGATCTTTGGTACTTGAGTCAACAATAAACTTCTTATAATTACAAGTTGTTTATGTGGTAGAATATCCATTATCTCCAGAATTATATTCATGATTTAGATGTCATATATATCATATATATCCATTATATACATTCCTTTATAATATTACGTAACATTTAGAGGTAAGAAATGAAATGCACCGTTCATGGAGACGGTAAGCCGTACGTACGCATGAACGCTACTTTCATTTCTATTTCGTATTTAATGGAATGAAATCATAATGATATAAATGTATAATATAATTACAGTATAATATAGTGTATAATACCATTTACTCCATCCTTTATACATCCCACATATGGCATTAACGATTCAAATCACTTTGAGGGGGCGGTAGTCCACACTTCCTAAAATGAAATTATCGTGTTTTACCCATAATGGAAATCATAAAGTATGCCATAAATGAAAAATACAGAATCATAAGTAAAACATAAACATATTATATATAATATATAAATATAGTGACATCTTAATGGCCACCTTTTAAGGTGTTATATGAGTGTTGAACAATCATCGTTTCGTGAGGCAGAAATTCGCCATCCACAGAAACCGTATGTTCTTTAACAATTAGATGTAGGTGTGTGTAAGTGTAGATCGAATCCTTATTATAACAACATCCTAGTATATTGAGGATACTGGTTTTGTTACAAAAGAAATTAATAAAAAGAGTTTAGGGGGTTGGAGAAGAAAAATAAAACAAAACAACATTAGAGAAGACATTACCTCAAAATCGGGTAACTCTTTTTGATTTGAGCCAAAGGCTTCCTTGGGAAGAGTTCTGCCCAAAGTGAGGATTCTAGGAGTAAGAGGGGGAAGTTGGGAGAGTATTTGGTCAGAGGTTGGCCGAGCCAAATGGCTTGAAAGTGTGAATGAGTTGGTAGAGGTGGGGGCCTTTTATAAGAGGAGAGGAGGGGCACTCTTGGAAAGTAAGGAAATTTTACATTATTATACAATGATTTTCGTATTCTAAAGGTCCCACACTTATATAATTCGTGGATAAGGTGATAAGGGTTCTAAATCTACCCATCCAATAGTCTTTGGACAAGTGTAAGCCTTGGATTGTACATTATATTTTCATTTTATTAAAATCGTTAAATAATGAGGTCATCGCTGCATCATAATAATGTCGTAAATAATTTAATTTATTTAATGTCTAAAAATTATTAAAAAAATATCATGATGTAGGAAATCATTTTATCTTTCCAATGACTATTTATAGTCAAAAATATGACTTGTATAACCCTATGTAAAACTTGTTTTAGTAAAACATTTCATGTTTGTGTCATTTTTTTACTTTAACATTAAATAAATATATATTAAAGTCATTTTCCAACCAAAGTGGCTCCATGGGGTCCCCAAGTTGACCCATGGGTTGTCTTTGTCGGCCATGACTCATCCAATAGGAGTAGTACAAGTTTCAAGCTCATCTCATATTATTAAAACATCATTTTTACCTTAAACTACACTAATTACCTCTAATCGCGATTAAGAACTTAAAAGTTACTATTCACCAAAAAATTATTTTAATCTCATTGAACCACATTTTACTTCTTAATGACAACCATGTATGTCGGATTTTTGAAAATCAAATCACAGAAGTGGTAATATTTCATTTAAACGAAAAATCAGTTATTTAACTACCACTTAGTGGTTTCACTATTCATCAAAAATTGAAGTTTTTCAGAACAATGCCAAAATTTCACCCTAAGCTATAATTGATATTCCAAATTCAAAAATTATGTCTATTTTAAAAAATTCCAAACATATAATTCACATTAATTAATTTTATAATTAATTCCCGCTATCACAACAATAGCGTATTTTTAAGAAACAATTTATATCAAAAGATTGGCAATTGTTTATGTTTAATTTCAATGTTAAATTAATTCTAATGACCACCATTGGATAAAATGGTAAAAATATATTCTAATTATACTTTAAAGCCACTAAATATTATAATTTATCACTATAAATTATTTTGATTAAAAAAGTTGTTTTTAAGTAATTTTCACTATTCATAAAAAATTGGAAGTTCTCAGAAAATTACAAAAAATTCAACTTTGGATAATTTCGATATTAATAATACAAAAATGAAGTCCATTTTGAAATATAAAATATCTATAATTTTAAAAAGTGGTTATTACTATTCATAACGGCCTCTTTGATTAGTTGCGGTGTTTTAGAACTCGAAGTTGCGTACAATGCAAGCTATTGCATTATTGAATGAGAAGTGTATCGTGGAAGCTCGGGGTGTTACATTTTTGAAAAGTAATCATCATACCACTTTCCAAATAATACATATCTAGATTTTACTAAAAATGTGATAGGAATATTTGTTTTAATGTGTGTGACATGAACATAATTTCCCACCTTCATGAAATTATTTTATTTGAATATTAATTTATAATTTTTCAATTTCATTTTAAAATAAAAGTATTTTCATAATGTTTTATGTTTTTAAAAGTGTTTTCCAAATAAAAAATTATATTTTTCTCAAAAAAATTTTTAAATTATTTTTAAAGATTCCCTTATAAGTTTAAAACGTTATTTTAAAAGAAAAGTATTTTGAAAATGTTTTAAGTTTTTAAAAAGTGTTTTTAAAAGTGGAAAGTGTATTTTCCTCAATAAATGTCCCAAGTAATCTTTCAAAATAATTTTCCATATAATATGACATCCTTTGATGTTACTTATTCTTTACTGGGGATATTATCCAAGAATACCGTTATTATTCTTTATCTAAATGGTTTATGTTTATATTGACAAGATGTTTATGAAACCTGTTTCTCTTCCACGGGTTATTATATGAAAAAATTCTTATGAAAACCACTTATTTTTACATGGTTTGTTCTTTGATGAAATGATGAAATTATTATGAAACCTATTTCTTTTCCATAGATTATGTTATAATGAAATGTTTATAAAAACCATTTCATTTCATGGGTTATGATATAATGAATGTTTTATGATATTTTGGAACACATATTTATGATTCTCATTATGTAATTATGGTTATGTTATAACAATGGATGGTGGTTATGTTATAACCAAGGATGGTGGTTACGTTATAACCAAATATGGGTGGGACCTATATCTCTCTCCAATGCATTAGGTAAAGATTTATATTTCATGAGATAGACATGACTGGAACAATGAGTGAACTCAGTCTAATAAGGTACTTTATCTACTTTTATGGTCTTAGTTGCAAACCTTGACTACCATGATGGTCCGGGGAGTGAACCCATTCTACTATGAGTAAAAGATTTCCATTAGGGATGGTGGTGTGTCCCGACCAGGAGGTATAACCGCCCATGGAGTGCCCTGATAAGTTTTGGTAGTTATCCTTGATTTCTAAGAAAATTATTTTCTATACTTATGTGTAATCCATAATTCCATGAATTATTACAATGTTATTCACTCTTAGCGCATGTTATTTGATTTCCTTATGATTCATGTCTTATAAACTTCCAATATTTATGTCATGACTTAAGATTATGATCTTTGATATGTAGGGTGTGGTTTTCAAATGTTATTTTCTTGTTCTCATACCCTAATGTTCATGTTATGCTTATATATATATATATATATATACCCTTATTTATCATATAAGCTCACACTTTATTATGTTTCCTTTCCCTATGTTTTGAAGAATTGTTTTAAGTAGGGTATGTTTGTGAATATTACTAAACGGGATGATATTTATATGATACATTGAAGATATTTTTTGAATTAAGAATATTGAATTCCCAGTTTCCAAAGGCACTAAACTATTACAATCCTTAGGTATGTGTTTATGTAATGTATTTAATATTCATCTAAAAAGATGTAATATCCATGTATGAGATTCATGTGTCTCTATAGTTGGTATCAGTGGAAAGGTTTAGTTAACCTTTGGAAACTAGGATGAGAAAAGTTTAGTGAGATATATAGGGATATTTCTAAGGATATTTCAAGGGATGTATCTAAGGATAAGTCTAATGATGAGTGAAAGTATAGGAAAATTTATTGGAATTTTGGTAAAGGATCAAGTGAGTGTTTTTTAATAAATTAAATCCTTATTAGGATACTAAAATTATGTGGCTATGACATATAGGTACCTAGGGGTAACAACTCAAAAGGTAGAATTTATTTAGTACCTTAGGTTTATGGTATGTAACCCTTACATGATGTTTTTTATGTAATGGTGAAGTTTGGGAGAGTTTGGTAAACTTTCAATAAGTTTTGGGGGATAAAGTAGATGCGCACGGGCTATGCACGGTTTGTCTAAACAATGCAAATATAATAAGAGAAACCGTGTACAATTAAAGTTTTTGAGGAAGTAGCTTCAGAATAGTTTGAACACTATTATGGAGACTCTGTGAGGATTCCATGCAAGGGTTTCATTAAGTTAGTATCTAACACATGGTTAGCGCACAGTTTGTCTAACCGTGCGGTCTAACCATGCGCGGGGAAAAAGTAATATCCTATTTTCTAGGATCTTGCTCATTTCTGATCCTACTTGCTTGTTTTTCTCCCAAATATCCCTAATACTATATTTATCTCCATTGAAGATTGGGGAACCTCTCTTAATCATTTTAGAACTAATCTGGATCCCTCCCTTGGTATTTTCAAGCCTGATTCTCACAGTAAGTGATGTCGTTCACCGTTCTTGTCTCGTTTCATAGATCTACTAAGATCTACTTATCCTATCCTATTTATTTTTAATATCTACACTTTTTATGGGTATATATATGTTAGGGAATTCAAAATATAATGATATTTGGGTTTTTGGATGGCAGGAGAAGATATCTAAGGTCTTTTTTGGGGAGTTTCAACCCGGTTGCGCGAGCGTTCTTCGTCCGATGTCGGTTTTTGACAAAACCTTTGAGGTAGATGGATTCTATATCGACTAATCTTTATAGAATTGATTGTATTAGTTTTAAATTAATTAAATTTAATGAAATAAAATGTGAAATATTGGTTCAATCCATGGAATATATCTTCTTTAGTGATGATTTATCGTTTTTGTGAAATTGTGTAATCTCAGTGAATTGTTGTGAAAATTGTTTTAGTTTCTTGAATTTAAAATGGTGATTTTAAATTATGGATTTTATGGAATATATAAATGGGTTTTTGGGAATGGGTTTTTCAATGAAAATATAATTTTATTGAAATGGTTTGTCTTTGAATTGGTTTTGATTGAAAAATTATTTTCAATAAAAGGTCGTTTTATTGAAAAGGTGTTTTGGCACGATCCATGGGCATATTGGTGTGTGAGTTAATATTGAATATATAGGGCTTGGTTAAAATAAGAACTTGTGATTGGTACCAAAGGTTTAATGGAACATGTGATATAATTACCTTGTGACAACTTGGTAGATGAACGAGAAACTACTCATGAGTATGGAATTATCATCGCTTAGCATGCATGGTTGGTTGTGTGGATGTGTGGAATGGATTGGGCATGCCAAAGGAGTATTGATAAATGGTTTTAAAGATTTGTTTATTTATTTTTATGGAAAAAAATAACTTTCTAGAAAATTGGTTTCAATTGCACTTGTATTCTTTTGGTTATAAATGGTTTTGGAAAATTGTTTATATGTTGTTATAAAATATTTTGAGAAATTGTTTGTTATAAAATATTTTATGTAAATGTTTCTAACTCTTCTATCCTAGTGGAATTAGTAGGGAAGTCATTGGGTAAAACCTACTAAGTGTTATACTCACCACTTCTTTGTCACATTGGTGCTATTGAAGATTCTATCTTCTAGAACATGGAAAAGGTAAAGTATCACATGTTTTTAGCACCACCTCGTGATACTAGGGCTGTTCGGTGATTGTGGAGCTTAGAGATTGTGAAGCAGGGAGTCTTGTGGTCTTTTGGGAATTTTTAGTCATTCTTTCACTATTTACTTTGATAATTTTTTGGTATTCTACCGTGGCACACTTTGGAGTGGTTTAGATATGAATAAAGTAGTTGTGTTGTCTTGATTTTGTTCATTCATCATTTAGTGAACAGTTTGGTTATGGATTTTTGGTTTAGTGGTTTTTTTTCTTAAAGGCTAAATCATCCCCCACTTATATTTAAAACCCCTCAAAATTTATTTCTAGCCTTTGGTGTCTTGGGGAAGTCGCTTAAGTAAAAGTAATGAATCATTATACTCACAAGATAATGAGAATTAGAGGGTAATTACAAATGGTATCATCTTGTTAGGTCCTTGCCTAAAAATTAGTTTTCAGTTTCTTTGTCTTGGAGTTTAATTCACCTTAGTATATTCCTTAGGTTTTGGTCTTTGAAAGGATTAGGATTATCAGAACTTGAAATTTATAACATAAAAGGACATAGATAACCCATTTATTCTAAACTTCAAGTTACAAGGGAGTTGGGTACATAAGTATTTTGGAGACACTTAAAGGATTTTTGAATCTCATTGTCATTGGTTTAGCCAATGAAATGAGAATGACATGCATTTTAGAGGAATGAATTCCCACTAGGATTGCGTATTTCATTTGGAGTAATGATTTATGATTTTTTTTTAAAATGTTTAAATTTTTTAAAAATGAAGAATTTGTTTTCAAATGAAATATTTTGAAGAGATGATACTTGGTATATTTTGAAAATAGTTTGATTTCCAAAAGAAAGAATGATATTTTTTAAAAATGATTGGATGTGGAAAAGGTTGTTTTTATAAAAAAATGTTGTGATTATTGATGTGATAGAATTTTAAATGCTAAGATAATCAGTTGCTAGGGAGTGAGACTTATCGAGTTGTTTTTTTAGAAAATGGCACATGGTAGGTGTCGTAGAAACCAACCAGAAGAAGCTACGGAGAACGTGGTTGCACCTGGAACATAGGTGAACCAATAACTAGTTCAAAGTATCATCCAAGTATTTTAAGCTATGGATACAGGGAATTATCAGGATGATCCAAGACATGTGGATCATTCCAAACACTTTATGAAGTAGAATCCAACCATATTACAGGGTGATTTTGAACCGAAAAAGGAAGAGGTACGGATGAACATGATGAATCATATCTTCGAATTTGTCGGCACACCATTGTATCTAAAATTCAATCTATCCACATATATGATTTAGGATCTTTCACGCCAGTGGTGGGAATTGGTTCTGCATGCAAAAGGGGATCAAGGACTTACATGGGATGATTTTGAGGAATTGTTTGACATACAATTATATCCTCACACATTTAGGATCTATAGGATGAAAAAATATTTAGTATGAATCAAGAAAATATATCTATCACCGAGTATGCGGCTAAATTCATGACTTTAGTGTGATTTGAATCTGAAGTTGTAGCGAGTGCGGCTTTGAAGGCACACATCTTTGAATCATGGCTAAGGTAAGAGATTTGATCGAATATTGTGGTCCTTTTTATTACACATTATACATAGATGGTGAATAGAGATATAGTGTATGAGTGGGATATCTTAGGATCTATGTGAGGAGAAGTATGATGATACCCATGGAAAATAGCGGGAACTCGAATGATGGGAGAAAGAGAAATAATGAAACATATTTCCAAGGTGGTAGGGGGACTCAAAATCAGAAAACTAGATTAGTAAATATTACTCCATGACCAAAGATCCAAGAGAGATGCTACCAATATGCTTCCATTTACCACATGAATTTAGAATGTAGAACAACACCAAGATCATGACATAATTGAAACAATATGGGACATCTTAAGCACTTTTGTCACAGTGCTCCGAGGTCAGGTGCTCGAGATGCTTCTTATCCATCATAATCATTGTATGCTTTGATAATACATAGTCAACAAAATTAGTGTTGTTAGAAGAGAAAAGCTATCCATGGTGATTCTCAGAATACTATGACTCCTCACAAGGGAAATCTCAACAAGGAAACAAGGAGCAGAGTACAACGATGAAGAAATTGTATGGATCTTAGCATATGATTGTGGATGATCAGGTTGGAACATCTATGGTTAAAGGTACAATTCTTTTGAATTATACCCTTAGTCAAGTTATGATTCATACTAGTGCATTTAATTCCTTCATTGGTTCTCGTGTTGTTGACCTGCTATGTTTAAAACTTGATATGATGCCTTCTGTGATAAAACTCCAAAATCCTCTTGGTGAAAGAGAATGTTGGGCCTTCGTGTGTAGATATTTTTCTATAACTGTTGATGGAGATGAGATGAAGTGGGACTTATTAGTGTTGAATATGGATTTTTATGATGTAATCTTGGGTATGGATTGGATAATAATGTTCAAGGATTACATTAAATATTATAGGAGGACAATTAGTTTCATGATTGAGGATGGCGTCAAGCATATCTTTAGAGGAGAGAAGGTTGTAAAGAAAGGTGTAATGGGATTTTTGGCACCGAAGGTGGGAATGATCTCTTATCAGTTGGTAGCTCTAACCTTGGTATCAAGGGAAGAGATCAAGGAAGATAGTTTTCCAATAGTTGTGGATCAATTTCCAAATGTATTTCCCAGGAACTTCTCAAGGTTACCACCTCTAAGGGAAGTGGAGTTTACGATTGATCTCCTTTTGGAGACCAGTCCCATTTCCCTTCCATCTTATAGGATGTAACCAAAAAAATTATGAGAATTGAAGGTGTAGTTGGAGGAACTAGAAATAAAAGGTTCCATTTAGCCAAGTACGTCTCCGTGGGTAGCACTGGTCTTGTTTGTGAAGAAAGTAAATAGAGCTTTAAGGCTATGTGTGGATTATCATAATATTAACAAATTTATGATAACGAATCAATATATACTACCACACTTTGATGATATGTCTTATCAATTGATGGGAGCTCTATGGCTCTCTAAAATTGACTTGAGATCTGGATACCATCAATTGCGAGTTTGAAAGGAAGATATTCCGAAGATAGATTTTAGAAGAAGATATGTCCAATATGAATATGTTGTCATGAATTTTGGCCTTACAAATGCACTGAAAATATTTATGGATTTACTGAATCAGATATTTCATATATATCTAGATTCTTTTGTTTCGGTTTTTGGAGATGACATATTGGTGTATTCAAGTACAAGGGCTGAACATGAGTAACACTTGATGAGAATGTTGATAATATTGAGAGGCTATCATTTGAATTCGAAATTGTCAAAGTGTGATATTTTGGATACAATAGGTACGCTTTCTTGGCCATGTAATTTATGAAAAGGGTGTTTAAGTTGATCTAGAGAAGATAGAGACTGTTATCTCATGGAAACCACTAAAGAATGTCTTTTAGATATGAGTTTTCTTGGTCTAGTTGGTTAATATTGATGCTTTGTGCATGACTTATCATGACTAGATTCACCAATGACAGCTCTGACAAAGAATAATTCTCTATTAAAATAGAATAAATAATGTCAAAAGTATTTCTAGGAGATGAAATTTCGTCTTACATTGACACCTATCTTGATTTTTACAAAATCAGGACAGGGGTACGTGGTGTACTATGATGCTTCAGGATCAGGGTTGGGATATATTCTCATGAAAGGAGACCATGTGGTTACTTATAGTTTAAGACAGTTGAGATTACATGAGAAGAACTACTCAATACATGACTTGGAGTTAGCTGTAGTCATTCATGATTTTGAAGACATTACATCACTATCTCTTTGGTGAGAAATTTATTGTGTTCAAGGATTATAAGAGCTTGATACATATTTTATCGCAATGGGATTTAAATCTGAGGCAAAGGAGATGGATTGAGTATCTCTAGATGTTTTAATTTGACTTTATTTATACACTACAAAAAGGGAATTCGGTGGCTGATGCATTAAGAAGAAATTCATACACTCAGTTATCAAAGGAAGCTTCAGATGAATGGTAGTTGATGTCGGTATTAGATGACATGCATGTAAAATGTAAAGACCGAGGTGATATTGTGGTTTTATTTTCAGCTTCATTCATTCCTGATTTGGTAAATATGGTCAAAGAGGCATAAAAGTATAATGAAAAATGATGGGTTATGAGTTTAAAACTCAATGGTGGGGAGACCATTGCGGGATGGAAAGTTTATGGGGATGCAGCCATGTGGTTAAAAGATTAGATGGTTGTACTTATGGATTGTTAGGAACAAGTTATTCATGCTTATCACCATTCGATATGGGCTGTAAATCCAGTCACAAAGAAGATTTATAAGGAGTTGAAGGTGTAATTTTAGCGGAGCGACATGAAAAGGAAGGTGGATGAGTTTGTATTGTGGTGCTGAAATTGTCAGCAAGTTAAGGAAGAACATCAATGACTAGAAGGTATGTTGTAGTATTTACCTTTACTAGTGTGGAAATGTGAGTAGATAATGATGGATTTTGTTACAGGTCTCCCTAGAACAGTTCGGAAACACGATTCCATATGGGTGATAGTGAATCAGCTTACCAAGTCATCTCATTTCATTCCAATTTGTGAAACTTATACAGTGGAGGATCTGTCCAAAATCTATATCCAAGAAGTGGTAAAGAGACATGGAATACCAGTTTCAATAGTTTCAGACAGAGATCCGAGGTTCACCTCTCATTTCTAGAAATTCTTACAGAAAACCCTTTGGATTCAGTTGATTATGAGTACGACGTATCATCCTCAGACATATGGGAAATCCAAAAGGAAGATACAGATGTTGGAAGAAATGTTTCGATCTTGTTTATCGGTTTTTGGTGGCTTATGGGAAGAGTACATACCCTTGGTGGAGTTCTCGTATAATAACAGCTATCCGAACTTGATATATATGGATCTATTTGAAGCATTGTATGGGCATCCTTAATGTTCTCCACTGTGCTAGGTGGAAACAAGGGATACTTCACTAGTTGGGTCTATTCTTTTCCAAGAAACAATGGAGAATATTCAATTGATAAGAAATATGATGGAGATGGCTCAAAGTCATCATAAATCTTATTCGGATCATTGATGAAGACCGTTGTCATTCATGGTGAGTGATCATGTGTTCTTAAGGATATCTAAAAGGCTTGGACATCATCATTTTGGGAAACATGGAAAGTTATCTCCTCGATACATTTGACCTTTAGAGATACTATAATGGGTTGGAGAGGTGGAATATCAGTTGGCATGGCCACCACAATTCAGTTCGGTGCACAATTTATTTCATGTATCTCAGTTGAGAAAGTATCATCTTGATCCTGACCATGTGATCAGATGGGATGACGTTGACCTAGAGCTGGATACTTCGTTGGTACATATCTCAGTGAAAATTTTATATAGGCAAGAGAAAGTATTGCATGGATATAGCATCAGTCTAGTTTAGGTTTTATGGAAACATGGTCATATTTAGGAAGAGACTTGGGAAAGTGAGAAGGAAATGAAAGAACAATGGATGAAACCCTTTTAGGGCTTTGATGGTTTTTTAATTTCTGAGGATGGAAAGGCCAATGGTGGAGAGAATGTAGTACCCATAGTTTTTGGTATGTAACCCTTAATTGATTATTTTTATGTAAGGGTGATGTTTGGGAGAGTTTTTTAAACTTTAAATAAGTTTTTGGGGATAAAGTAGATGTGCACAGGCTGTGCATGATTTTTCTAAACCGTGAGAATATCATAGGAGAAACCATGGGTAGTTGCAGTTTTGAGGTAGTAGCTTTAGTACAATTTGATAAAAGTTAGGGTGAATATGAAATGATTCCATGTAGGAGTTTTCTTAAGGTAGTAGATAACACATGGTTAACACATGGTTTGTCTAACCGTGTGGTATAACCATGCACGAGAAAACAGTAAGATCCTATTTTTTAGGATCTTTCTCATTTTTGCTTATACTTGCTCGTTTTTGCTCTAAAATGGATCTAATTCAATATTTCTATCCATTGAAGGTGGGGGAACCTCTCCTAATCATTTTGGAACTGATCTGGAGCCCTCCCTTGGTGGTTTCAAGACCGATTCTCACAATAAGTAATGTTCTTCACTGTTCTTGTCTCATTTCTTAGATATACTTAGATCTACTTCTCCTCTACTCTTTATTTTTCATATATATGATTCTTATGGGTAGATATATGTTGGGGGATTCCAAATATGATGATATTTTGGTTTTTTTATGGTAGGTGAAGAGATCTAAGGCCGTTTTTGGGAAGTTTTAACCTGATTATGTGAGTGTTCTTCATCCGTTGTCAGTTTTTGTCAAAAAATTTGAGGTCGATGGATTCTCTCTCAAATACTATTGTTAGAATTTATTGGATTGGTTTCAAATTGATTAAATTTAATGAAATTTATAGTGAAATATTATTTGAATTCATAGAATAAATCATCTTTAGTGATGATTGGCCATTTTTGTGAAATTGTGTAATCTTAGTGAATTTTTGTGCAAATTATTTTAGTTTCTTGAATTAAAAATGGTGATTTTAAATTTTATATTTTCTAGAATATCTAAATGTATTGTTGGGAATGGGGTTTTCAATAAAAATTGAATTTTATTGAAATAGTTTTTCTTATAAATGGTTTTGATGGAAAATGGTTTTCAATAAAAAGTTGGTTTTATTGAAAAGGTGTTTTGGAATGATCCTCGGAAATATTGGCATGTGAGTTCATATTTCATATATAGGGGTTTTTTTAAATATTAACTTGTGCTCAGTACCAAAGGGTTAATAGAACATCAGATATAATTACCTTGTGATGACTTGATAGATCGATGAGAAGCCGCTCATGAGTATGGAACTGTCATCACATAGCATACATGGTTGTTTGTGTGGACATATGGAATGGATTGATTATGAAAAAGTAATATTGAGAACTGGTTTTAAAGATCTGTTAGTTATTTTTTTGGAAAAAATAACTTTATGGAAAATTGGTTTCAATTTCACTTGTATGATTTTGGATATAAATGGTTTTGGAAACTTGTTTATATATAGTTATAAACTATTTTGAGAAATCGTTTATTATAAACTATTTTATGTAAATGTTGATAAATCTTCTATACTATTGACATGAGTAGGGAATTCATTGGGAAAAACCTACTGAGTGTTATACTTACCCCTGCTTCGGCACTTTGGTGCTTTTGTAGATGCTATCTTCCAGGACATGGGAAAAGGTAAAGTATCACATGTTTTTAGCACCACCTCGTGATACTTGGGATGTTTGGTGATTTTGGAGCTTGGATATTGTTGATAATGGAGTCTTGTGGTATATTGGGAGTCTTTAGTTGTTCTTACACTATTTAATTTGATAATTTTTTAGTCTCCTATTTCACACTTTGGAGTCGTTTGGATATGAATAATGTAGTTGTGTTGTCTTACTTTTGTTCATGTATCATTTAGTGAATGATTTATTTATATATGGTTAGTTTAGTGGTTTATTTATTAAAGGGTAAATCATCCCCACTTTTATTTAAAACCCCTATTCATATATTTCCAGTCTTTGGAATCATGGGGATGTCACTTAAGGACATGTAATGACTTGTTGTACTCTCAAGACAATGAGAATTAACGGGTCATTACAATTTAGTTGGACTCGATCATCACCTGGTTCACAGAAATGATCCTTATTGCACTCCTGGTTTGATACTCCTTAGGGATATGATTTTGAAACCCACAGACTCTTTATGAACCTTCATGAAGGATTTAAATAGATGATGACCTTCGATGACCTAGTTTAATACTATGGCATCATAGATTGAAAATAAGGTGTCATGATTAAGACATACTATAAGTAAATTTTCATGATTATTTGGTTTTCTATTATGAATATTGTTACTCGCACAATGATTTTTGGTTTTAGACAATGGAGGGAATCATAAGAAACTGGGTTAATATTGAATGTGACAAAAAATTTGTTGATGATCAGCCAAATGTGATGATGACTGAAGTAGAGGATATTGTGATTATGCCTAAATAGTTATCATGGAACATGATTAAGAATGTTAACCTTAACCAACTCTCAAACTCAACATAAAAGATAAGGATATATTTTTCTGAGAGTTTGGGAAGTGGAGACCATGGAGAAAAGAAGATTCAGTTTTCTATATGTCGAGAATGTGGAAATAAGCACTTAATATAATGTCTTAGAGGGACGATAAGATTTTTTGGGTGTGGAAAAGGACACAAAGCAAGTAACTACAAAGGAAAAAAAATAAACAATTAGTTAACTCAATGTATGAGAATAATGGTGTACTTAAGGTATTATAAATGGATTAATTTTTTAATTATGGAAAGTATGAGAATTATGAAATTTAATGTCCTAGGGTAAAGCTCGTGAAGAGAATCAAGAAGGTTGTATGAGAAATGGATATACTACTGATGATGAAGAGACCATGAGTGACATGTTAATGGTATGGTAAATTCTAACAGTATTGTTTACGTTAAACATATGAAGCATGATTAAATTGAGGTCGATGAATCTTAAGACATGATTCACATTTCATACTATAGAAAATAGGTATTAATGAATAAGATGATGAATACTAGTTAATGATTTAATAATTAAGTGGAATGATTAAAGTGTTTATGTATTGGAATTCAAGGATTATGTTATATGAATCATGAAATATATAAGTATTATTATGTAGAATATTTTCATTAAGGAATTACAAGAATATTATAAATGGTATTGATGACCAAGAAAAGTGATTTAATGTAAATGTGACATTTTATGAAAAAACACATGATTAAGGGAAGATAACCATTAATATGTTCCAGATTTTGAGATAAAGATATTGGGATAATGAGATGATGGATATGAATTAGTAAATTGGATAATACTGATTACCTTGGGACTGATTAAGGATTTTCTGAAAAAGTGGTTTTTACCATCATTGATGTAGTTTACAGTATTTTTGGATTTAAGGAATATATCCAATAATCTATGTTTTATGTAGGGAATGAGAAAGCATGTATGTTTTCAAAAAGTTTTTTTTAGTAATTTAGTTTATTTCCATATTAAAAGAGAATACATAACTAATGTGTTTATATGTTTGATATGTGACAATCAAGAGTTACTTTATGATATATGGAGGATTAATGTTAATTTTATTTTGAGAAATTTAGTGACCTTATTTATAAATTTTGAATTTTTTAAGGGTTATAAAGTTAACCATTTATGGAATTATTGAAGTTTAACTTTGGATGAGGTTTTAGAGATTAAAATATTACTTCACCATATAAAGATTTATTCATATTGTATAACCATAGATAACCTTTTTTTACTAGTGATATAAGGAATGAATTATCATTCTATTATGGATATTATGATCAATTAGTGGTTCAGGTGTAAAAAAATTCATCTCTATTTCTTCGAGTAAGAGATTAAGTGAAAATTTATCAAATCAAAACCAAATTATGAAATTTTTCTTACAATAAAAAGGAATGCCAATCCCCAGGTATATTGGTCCCTTTGAAATTCCTGATCATATCAGGATGGTAGCCAATAAATTTTCACTTCTAAAGAACCTATTTTATGTTTGATATGGGTTCCGTGTATCTATTATAAGGAAGTACATACCTAATATATCATATGAACTGAACTCAGAGATCATACCACTTGCGAATGATATTTCTTATGAGGAACAATCAAAAGTCATTCTGGAGAAAATATAGAATGTTTTATGAAACAAGACCAATCACCAGGTCAATGTTTTGTGGTGAAACCAACAAACTGAGGAAGATATATGAGAACATGAGGATGTAATGAGGTAGAATTATCCTCATTTTATTAACAATGTGATGAATTTTGAGGGAAAAATTTATTTTAAGCGGGGTAGAATGCAACACCCTGAGATTTTGTGAGATATATTTTTTTTCAGATAAATTTGATATTTTATATATTTTTAATTATGTAAATTATAGAGGTTATATTTAATTACACACAACACCTAGTTTTTCTTGCGTTACATGTAACACCGTGTTTTTCTTACGTTATACACAACATTGAGTTTTAACAAACCCTGACAAACAATTAATATAATTTTTAAAAAAAAGACCATTATTACCTAGCCGTTAAATTGGAGGTGTAAATAGGAATAAATAAATTTTAAATATTATGTATAATGGTTTTATTGAAATAAAACATATTGATAAAAAATCAATTATTTTTTCAATAAAGTCTTTATATGTTTCAAAAATACTGTTTTCTTAAAAATTATTCTTTTTTATTTCCTTTTGTGAAAAATAATAAAATTAATTTTTGAAAATTTTAGAAAATAAATTTTATAAAATAAACATAATTTTTTTGAATCATTATATAAAAATTATCTTAGGTTAATTTTTTTATCATTTTCAAAAAATATTAATTTTTTTGATGAATAGTGAAAAATATTGAATTTTAATTGAAAAATGCCTTTTCATTTAAGTTATTTACAAATTTAAATTATATATTAAATTGGATCATAAAGTAAAATTAGTTCAATTATATATCTATTAATCCAATTTAGCTCATTGGAATAATTTTTATATTTATTTTTTATATAAAACTTTTGTAAATCTTTGAACATTTTCTCTTTGAAAACCCTCTTTCTCATCACGTCTGCAGGATTAATTTTAAATTAAATTTCAAATATTATGTAAATTTAATACTGAAAATTTATTATATATTTTGAATCATCATAATATATAGTATATAATAAGGTCAAATAAATTTTTACCATAATGGTTAGTGAAAATAGTTAAAAATTAATTACCGCGATTAGGGTTAAAATGGGAATTTGTGTATTACATGCGCTTGTGTTAAAATTATCATTCATAACACATAGGTTTTTTATATAATAATTTAGATTTACTATTTATAATAAGTAGTTGTAAATTTTATAATAATTATCTTTTATTTTAGGGTTAAAGGATAAATTTCCCAGGTTAAAAAAATTAGATTCCAGGGTGAAAATTAAAATGGTAAAAGTGTGTAAAACTTAGAGGCTAAGGAATTACATTTTTAAAACACATTTTTTATTGTTTTGGAGGTTTTAATAAAAAATATAACACCTAAAATATATTATTTATCAATTTTAGATCCAAATGAGGTGAGAGAGACCTACCATTATTGAGTACTTGTGGGTATTTACAAAAATGCTACTCCCCCTTAATTATAAAAGGCCTTCCCCTATCCTCTCTTATTCACATATTAAAAAATTTTTGGTTAAGAAAATACCATCCAAAATATTTTCCCAAATTCCCTCCTCTCATACTAATTAATTTTTTTTCCATAAATCCAACCTTGGAAGGATTTTAGTGCAAACCTAAGGAGATTACCCAAAGAAGATGTAACATTCTCTAATGAGCGCTTCTATTTTATTTCTTTCTCCACCTCCTTAAATTATTATTAAAACATGATTATATAATAATATAAATATATTACATATATTTATATGTTTTTGTGTTAAGGTAATGATCTAAAACCATCACCAATTCCATCAAATGGGTTAGGAAATCATCATTCATGTGTATGGCAGACTACAACCTCACAAACTGATGTCATTCATTTTTCCATTAACACCTCTCACGGTTGGGTATGATGATGTATATAAAGTATATATATGATATTTAAAACATATTTATAAATATTTAGTAATTATATCATATATATACCTTTTTTACTTTCCATTCCATAGGGGATATGATAATGTCACTCGTGTGTACGATAAACTATCTCCTCACGAAGCAATGTGATTCATTTTTCACTAACGCTTTACATGTAAGATAATAATGATAAATATATATGATTTAAAAGATATAATTATGATATTAATGGAATTTTTATAATTATTAAAATATAATATATCATTTTATTTCTTACTTTTTCACTCACTGAAAGATGAGAACGTCGTTCATGTACGTGTGGACTACCGCCTTCATGAAGTGATGCGACTCTCTCTTTTCATCACTAAAATACATGGATGATATGTATAATTATATTTAAAGAAATGATTTGGTATTTATGATATTATTATTATTCTTTAAATATAATACATTACTTAAATACTTTCCATATTGATCCTGAAAAATGGAAACGTTACTCATGCGTACTTACGACCTACATTCTCTATGATTGTAATGTACTTCATTTCTTAAAACCATATTTCATTATTGGTATTAAGAGTAAAATTGATATATAAATATTATAATTATTTCATAATTATTATTATGGAGATAATGGAACCATGATCAAAGTAAGGGGACCGAAAATAACAAATCAAAACATATATGAAAAATAAAGCGGTTATTACCCGAAATGTGAATTTAACATGGATTTGTTAATAAACATGAAATAAAAAGACATAAGTAAATAATATATGGTATGATATATATAATAATTTTTCTCTAATAGAGTTATAATAAATTTATATTTGTTATACCTGAGTTTTTAACATTTATGAAGGATATTGGTACTTAAGGTAAGATATTTCCATCTCACTTTTTATTTTTGTGAGACATAAACCATATTTACCATGTGTTTATTTTATGTGGTGTATATACTGAACATTAATGGATTTTTTGATTATTATCCTTAAAATTATTTTGAATTACATATTCATTTGAGTATCCATCTTTCATGGGGTTTACAGTTTCAAAGTTACTAATGCGGTACATGATATTTGTCTCAATTTGCCTTCTTCGAGACATATGTTATATTATGCACCTATTTTATTTTACGGGGTGTATATATTGAAACTTTTACATGTTATATCATGAAAATAATTATTTTCATGATATTATAAGTTTCATTTAATGTTATTATTTTATGGTAATTATGATTTAAATTTACCAAACCGGTAATAGTTTTATGTTACAATCTCATCATTTATCAGGATTATTTATGATTATACTTAAAATGATGAAATATTAAGATATAACTCTCAATAAACACATTAATTTTATTATACTTTGGTTATTAATGATATTTAAAAGTATTATTACTATATTTTCACTTTTTTACTTAAAATAATTGATAAAATATTTTTATGAAAATCTGAATTTATTTCTCTCTTCGGTCAAAAATATGTTTTCTTCTAAAAATATGTTTTAAAAAATGATTTTAATTTTTTTATTACTATAATATTATTTTAAAAATATATTTTAAACATATTTTACATTTCAAAAAGTGTTTTAAAAAATGAATATTCATGTCTCTTTCCAAATAATGCCCATTTGGATTTTATTTAAAATGTGAAAGGAATATATGTTTTAACATGTATGTGATACATAGAAGTTCATGTATTCATAAATATTATTTTATTTTAATATTAATTTATAAGTTTTCATGGTTATTTTCAAAGAAAAGTATTTTAAAAATGTTTTATGTTTTTAAAACTTTTTTTTTCCAATCGAAAATGATATTTTTCTCAAGAAATGTTTTAAATGATTTTTAAAGATTACCATATAAGTTTAAAATGTTAATTTAAAATAAAAATATTTTGAAAAAGTTTTAAGTTTAAAAAAATTATTTGTCAATGTCTAAAATCAATTTTCCTCAAGAAATGTCCCAATTTATATTTCCAAATCATTTTCCATATAAGATGAAATCCTTTGATGTTACTTATGATTTACTGAGGATTTGATCCAAGGATTCCATTATTATTATTTCCTTGAATGGTTTATGTTTATAATGAAAATATTTTCATGAAACTATTTTCTCTTCCATGAGTTATACCATGATAAAATTATTATGAAACCCACTTATTTTTCCATGGGTTATGCTTTTATGAAATGATGAAATGATTATGAAACATGTTTCTTTTCCACAGGTTTTGTTATGATGAAATGTTTATGAAACCCATTTTATTTCATGGGTTATGATATAATTAATGTTTTATTATCTTATTTAATACATATGTATTATTTTCATTTTGTGATGGTGGTTAATTTATAACCAAGGATAGTGGTTATGTTATAACCAAGGATGGTGATTATGTTATAACCAAATATGGGTGGGACCTCTATATCCCTAAAATTCATTAGATAAATATTTAAATCTTATTAGGCAAATAGAAATGGAATGGGGAGTGAAATTAGTCCAGTAAGGGTCTTTGTCCACTATGATGGTATTGTGAGTGAACCTTGACTACCATGATGGTTTGGGGAGTGAACCCATTCCACTATGAGGAATGGTAAGCCACTGAGTATGGTGTCCTGTCCCACCCAGGAGGTGTAGAAGCCCATGGAGTGTTCTGATAAGTTTTGGAAATGATCCTTGACTTCTAAAGAAATGATTTTATATGCTTATGTGTAAGACACAATCCCAAGTATTCTTCCAATGTTATGCTCTCTTGGAGTATGTTATTTTATTTCTTTATGATTCATGTCTTATGATTTTCCAATCCTTATTTCATGACTCAAGATTATTATCTTTGATATGTAGGGTGTGGTTTTTAAATGTTATGATCATGTTCTCATACCATCATGTTCATGTCATGCTTTCGTATCTCCATTTTTTTTAATTATTGAGCATATGAGATCACCTTTTATTATGTTTCCATTCCCCAGGTTATGAATAATGGTTTTAAGTATGGTATGTTTATAATGATTACTAAAGGGGATGATATTTATGGGATACATTGAAGATCTTTTCTGAATTAAAAATATTGTGTTCCAAGTTTCCAAATGCTATAAACTATTAAGGTCCTCAGGCATGTGTTTGTGTAATGTAATGAATATTTATCTAAGAAGTTATAATATCCATGTATGAAATGATTGTTTTTCTATATCCTAGGTTTTATTCTCATCCAAAAAGTAAAATCTTGTTCCATTATCACATACACACCACATACTTCTTTTGAAACTATTAATATTAGAATGAACTATGGATAGCTAGTCCATACCTAAGATGAAATTTTAATGCCTCATCATTTCTATAAAGATATTCCACAAGAATCTCCCTCCTCTAAGAGCCAGGTTTCACTATTGGAAAAAGTGTGTGATCACTATATCCCCTCTGGTGGGAGTCTCTAAGTGCAAGGGTCATCCCAAGGGATAAACACGAATCTCTAAGTCTCAAACAATAGAAGTTTAAAGAAAAGAGTGGCTCACACTTCAGTACCACAGTTAAATTATAGAATAGATATATCATAGCTATAATCATCCTTAGAGCCTTTGGGTTATAGGACTCCATGACCTATATCTATCCTTAGCCCTGATCACCAACTCCTTAATCCTGGCGTGGACCACCTAGAGGTGGTGGTGGAAATAGGTCAAACCATATTCTACCTCATGATAGTCTCCCTACTCCTCTAATTTTCTTACTACCCTATGAACCTCCCTTATCTTATCATTGTCTCTTCCTGGGTGGTCCATCAACCATCTCTTTTTCAGCTGCATTTCAGGCTAGACAATCCCATATGAGATTTCCCTAATCATCAGAAGAGAAACATTGCCTCTCTCTCTCTCAGATGACTAGAATCATCCTAAGAGCCCCAAACCACATAACCTATATAATGAGACTATCTCTTGAAGTATCTCACATGACTAGATACCCGTATCTACCATTGGATACCAAATTCCAAGGTATCGACTCTTATATTCCTACTTTTAGCACCAAATATCAGCGTTTGATCACCAAGAAATCTATCCATTCCAAAATCTCTCTCAATCACCCCAACATAGGTAGGGATACAAAGAGATATCACTCCATATTTTATATCTCAGCATATGCACTTCTCTAGGGTCCTATAATAGAATAATAGATCTTAAACCATATCCAGAGAGTATCATGAGAGGTTAGTAAACCTCAATGAATACTCTTCCACGGTCATGATACCCTAATGGTGCTACAGAAGATCCTGGATACAAAACCCTTACAACAAGGCTAGATAAAACTCCTCCCTGAAGTGAAACTCAAAATATTACTGGGATAGGGCTATCTCGTCACATGTCTGAGTCACTAGACTTTAGTATATCCCTATGGATCCCTGAAGAAAACTATCCTCTAGTACCACCATCTGGTATGGAGGTGTCCTCATAAGGTGTAAAACATGGGTAACTACCAATAGATAGTCCTCATGTTCCCGGGGGTTGGGATTATCTTTAAAATTAGGGTGTATCTTTGTCTAAAACTCATGAATTTCACTTATCCTATATATATATTCAATTAGGACTTCTCACATAGCCTGCTACTCAATGGGTGGTGGAAAGACTGGAAAACCACCCAGAGGTACCACCTCCTATACAGGACCCCGCACCAAAGACTCATCACTAGGTTGACCATCCTCACATTCCTTCTATGGAATCCTGGGTGGAAATTATCATGAAGGCATATTGAAATAATCAATATGTACCACGTTCAGAGAGTATGTATAAGGATCTAACTCAATAAATGAATGAAAACCACAACCCATTTATATATATTGAATTTACCAATGTTTTCCCTATAACCAGTGTCTACATATACCAAGTCAATAAGCAGGCTATCAAATTCCTAGTGAATAGATATGTCGACCACTGGACCAACACCGGAGTGTCTAGCTTGAGAGATGAACTTGAAACACACTAATTACATAATTCCCAAACCAATCCTCCCAGATAGACAATATTCAAACTTTGGACTTAGGATGAACCAACTCCCTAATATAACTCTATCATGGCCCGAATTTGTGGGGCCCACCTGGTCGAAAACAAGATTGGTGTGACACCCCAAGCCTCCCTCCAATAGGCTAGGGACTGGCGACCAAAACCGAGTATAAATATCACACACATGGTAGGCCTTACCCTAAGGTACCAATATGAATGAACACATATCCCAAATACCAATACTGTAACAACCTAAGCATCCATGGTACGCTTCTTTTTGAATAATACAATAGCGTGCGATGTATGCAATATCGAGTTCAAGCGTACCACGACCTATCAAACTAGCCATTTATAAAGAGGTTGTGAATAGTAATAACCACATTTTTAATTATATATATATCCCATATAATTTTAACATTCATATTTTGTGTTTCTTAGATATAATATAATGAAAAATTCATTTTTTCAGATAAAAGAAGTATTTTTCAAAAAAATACAGTTTTTCTATCTTTTAATGGAGAGCCCTTTCTAAATCCAATATTTTACGCCTTTATATATTCAATTTAATGAAATTAAATTCTTATTTATAAGGACATAAAAATTTATTTTGGATAAATTTTTGGTGTTTTTCTAATAACTTTCATATTTTGATGAATATTGAAAGATATTAAATTTTAATTGAAAACAACATTTTTAATTAAAATAATTTAAAGTGTTAAATTATAAATTTTAATGGTTATGAAGTATAATTAGATTACAATTTTATCATTTAATACAATTTTGTTAATTGGAAGTGATTTCACTTTTAAAACGGACATAAACACAAATCAATCTTTTGATAGTTTTTACTTCTCAAAAACCCTCTATCTGGTTTTGACAATGGGAATTAATATTAAATTAATTAATGCAACTTCTATGTTTTGAATTTTGTAAACTAGACATCATTTTTTGATTTGAAATATCAAAATTATCTTAGGGTGAATTTTGGGTATTTTTCTGAAAACTTTCAATTTTTGATGAATAGTGAAAAACACTACGTTATTGTTTAAAAACCGACTTCTATTTAAATAATTTTTTATTTTATTTAAATTTATTTTAAGTAAAAATAGATACTTAATACCTATATTAGTTCAATTTAATTAATTAGAGTCATTTTATAATAAAATTATATGTATAAACTTTTATTGAATATTTTAATGTCTTTTACCCACCATCTAGGCATGTTAACAAATTTGCATAAAATGTAATTTTACCACTTCTATGAACTGAATTTACAAAATCTGAGAGACATATTTGACATCAGTAAGTAAAATTTGGTTCAATAAGATGAAAATAATTTTTTTGAATAGTAACTTTTGAATATTATTTACCACGGTTAAAAGTAAATAGGGAAATTAAAGGTAAAAATGATATTATAATTATCCTAACACATGTCATAATTCTATTGGATAAGTGTATTCTGACCAAAATCAACCTTAGGAATAAAATATGATCCTTTTGGTCCACTTGGTTTAGATTAAGACATTTATTATTATTTTATTCAAAGAAGAGTTAAAATTCTTAAATTCAAATTTTAATAACTAATTTTTTAAATATAGGGTTATACATAAAATAATTTTGACCATAAATATTACTTTTAAAGATAAAAATATTTCCTAAATAATGGTATTTTATTTGTAATTTTTAGACATTATATAATTAAATTTATTTATTACACAATGATGATGCAGTAATTACTTTATTAATGAAAGATTAAAATAATTGATATTATAAATATTAAAATAAATGTAAATTGAGACTTTTTATGCATTAAAATTTTTTTCTAGGTTAATATTACATGTGAGGGTTGATTAAATTTATTTTTTTTTAATAAATCATATTTTTATGACTCACAAAAACAGAATACTAAATAATGTCAAAATTGTCATAAATGAGTTTTTAAAACAAATAATATATTATTAAATGATATAATAGTCCTAAAATTATAAGGTTTGAAAAAAGGACTTATATAATAATATATATGTTATTAATGAACCACTTTGGGTTCGATTTTTCATTTTATAGTAAGTTTATCAACCATATAATATAAAAATACAAGGAGAAATGGTAAATGTTAAACTATTTAACCAAGAGTTAAATCTAAAAGATAAGGTTAATATGGTGACCTAAACCTGTCTAAAACCTATTGGTTGAGAGGGTTTAGACCTATACCCAACTTAGACTTAAAATAAATCATTTTTAAGCCATTATAAACCGAATATCATTGTATAACAAAATAATATTTCAAGGGTTTCCAAAAGTGACCCTCACCTCTCTTATAAAAGGGTACTTCACCTTCTCTCAAAATCAAACCTCCAAATCCATTTGGATCGGCCAAAACCTTCTAAAATATCCTATTAACTACACTCAATTCAACCTAGAGGCCTTACTTTGATAAAAAATCCAGCCTAAGGAGCCCTTTTGATCAAATCAAAAGGAAACACCTGAAGAAGAGGTAATTATTTCATCACCTCTTTCAATGTTTTTTTCTTCTTCTACTTACTCTTTATTCTTTGTTTCCATACCAAGATAATAAATCCATTAACTTCTACAAACTTTTATGTTATTATAAATATGGTACAACCATATTCATTATTCTATCCATCCTATGAATGACAAAGTCACCATACGTACGTACGTACGACTTACCGTCTCCATGTCAGGGTGTAGTTTGTTATTAAACACTTAATTATTTGGATATGTATAATAATGAGTATAATTGATGTAAATAATAAATATAACATGTTAATTATTCTTTATATATGAAATAATATCCAATTACATTCTATTTCACCATCAATAAAATGGTATTGTCGCTCGTGCGTACGTACGAATTACCGTCTCCACGAACGTGATGAGATTCATTCCCCATCACAAACATTCAAGAATAAATATAATTTTATGATTAAAAAAATAATTTTTAAGCACTTAATATCATTTTGGATATGAATAAAATACATACTATCCATAACAAACATGACTTACATAACAAAACATATAAAGAAAAACGAACCAGTTAACACCCGAAACAATGATACTACTGAAATATTATTAAAAAATCATTATTAAAAGATCATATATGATATCATATTTATATATATGTTTCATTTATAATTTAATAACAATTATTTCACCATTATACAGTAGGTTAACATACCCTCAACTAAGGAAAAGTACAAGGTAAGGGGTTTCTTATCTCACTTTTAATTTCATGAGATTTCCATTGTTCGCCACTTATTTATTGAATGTGGTGTATTTTATACTAACATTTGATATATATTATCATGATTATATTCATATTCATGGTATTATATGATTCATTTGGTGGTTATTAACTTTTGGTAATATGACTCGATTTATTACAACGTGGTAAGGGGTTTTCATCTCACTTTTATTCCTGTGAAATTCATGCTATATTTGCCACTATTTCCTTTTGTGTGGTGTATGTACTACCCATGGTTGTATTATTTGTGTAATATAATTTAATTTATGGGTACTTAAATCTTCATTCTGTGAAACTTCTTTCATGGGATGCATGTTTTTTAAGTTACCAAATCGGTAAGGGAATTTATAATTTTAATTTCCACTCATTGGGTTTTAGGAAAACTTCATTGATTATTTTACTCCAAGATTATGTGTGAAATAACTATTTATTTATTTATGTAGTAATTTCCAGTCCCCTTTGTGTGGATATACTTTTTATACACATAATAGTTCCATTGATAAATTCTCAAGTCATCAATATGAACTTGATAAGAGTAATCTTAACTCAATTTCCATTCATTGAGTTAAACATCCAAGTCATTAGTGTTGTTTTTACAAGAATATGTGTGAATGTCCTCTGATTTATTTACACTAAATATCCAATCATATTGAGTGTATTTATAATTTTCACAAATAATTATGTCACTTATTTATCATTAACTTAAGGATATGGTCTTTATAAAGGATTTCAACTCAATTTACATTCCATTGAAACTTATTTGTTGTTATACGCCAATTCAATTTTATATGGTGTATATACTGTACTTTGAAATAGTATATCATGAATCCCTTTATTCTCATGATATTATAAAGTTTTGATTACCTCAATTATTTGTATTCAATCATCTCTCATTTGGTTAGGAACTCTAACTAAAACATCATTTTAAATATTTTAAATATTTATTCTTCAAAATCATTCTCATTAATGTCCATGTTTTAAAAATGGGTTTAAAGATTTATTTATATGGACAAGAATGTTTTAAAATTAAAATTCCATTTAAAAGTTTCAAAGTTGTACGGGACACTTTGATTATAAAATCTATTTTTAACAACTTCTTGATAAATAGTGAGACTTTTAAATGTTTTCATGAAAAGGGGGATATTTCTCTCAAATAGTTTTACTGGTTATTTTAATATATGTCAATATCATTCATTATTATTTCTTGAGGTTGATATATTGTAATACAATCTTCCATATTTTATTGAATGAGTTATTTTTGACTACGGATGTGCTATTTTTATACCATTCATGGTTTGTGGTTAAAATAATAACATTTCGTATGCTAGTTTTAATTCAAATATTTATGTTATGTTTCAACCTTTTCATATGAGGAATGAATTGGACTTAGTAAGTGATGGGTGGAGCCCGCTATAGCTTCTCAATGTATCGGTAGGTCTAATGAGACAAAATAGTGTCTTGGAACAAGGCCTTGACAAAATCTTATTTTTTATTCTTGGCACGAGGCCTTAACTATGTGGTTATGATGTCTGACATTATGCATTCCATCATTATGAAATTTTTTATTAATATTACATGTGATTATTCGAATAGTAGAATATCTATGTGAATAAGTAAATGTAATTATTTGATTTATATTTTCCATATTATGGTGAATTTTAAGTTTAAAAATCTTTTGTTTTAGTCTTATACATTGCCTTAAATGTTTATGCTTATTTATGAAAGTTTCCACTATATTGTTATCCTTACTGGGCATCTGAGCTCACCCCTTTCTATGTTTTATTTTTCCCAGGATGTGAAGAAGTAAATCATGATTAACCTGTAGGAATAGGCTAAGGGATATGAGTGTGTCTAAAGGGGACATAATGTTGTTTTTCTTTATTTCATGATGTAATGTAAAACTTATGTATGTATCCAGTACTTACAAGGATACTAAACTAATCGGTCTTTCTATACTTGATCACTTGTGATCATGCTAATGATATGTAATAATGCACCAACTCTGGGTAACTAGGGTCAGGGCATTATAGTTGGTATCAGAGCAAGTTTAGTACAAACCTAGAAAATTAGATTTAGAAAAAAACTCTACTTAGAGAACATTACCCAAAGATAGACTTTGGGGATTAGTATAGAAGAACATCCAAAATTTTTGGTAATGTAAATATTATGTGGGTTTTCCAAGAAATAAATCCTTGTCTAGATACGAGCATGTAGAGACATCTCTAGCACAAATGTACCTAGGGGTAAAACCTAAAAACACCGCTTTGAGATAGACTTGAACGTGAACTGGTGCATGACAACTGGCCTTGCTACACTCTTGGTTACGAAACTCCCGGGGGATATGCTTAGGATAATTAAAATTTTCTTTACAATCTATTTTGAAGGATTTTAATATAATATGAGAATAAATAACCTTGGTTAATCCTAAGGTGTTTTAGATTGAAAATAAGGTGTCCTGATATTCTTTAAATTATTTTATGACTATTGTTACTCACATAATGCTTTCTGGTTTTAGTCAATGGCTGGATTCCAAGGAAGTCATAGCAACATTGAACATGATGTACAAGGTGGGAATAGTAGTGGAAATGAACAATTAAATGGAATGTTGATAGGTGTAAAAGATATCGTGTTCATGCAGAATCAGTTTTCCAAAAATATGATCAACAACATATATATTAACCAACTCTTGAACTCTACAAATAAGAGAAAGGAAGTGAATGATAAGAGTTCCAACAGTGGAGACCATGGAGAAAAGAAAGCTCAATTTCCATTATGTAGGAAATATGGAAGGAGACACCTAGGAAAGTGTCTCAATGGAACAAATAAATGCTTTATGTGTGTGGAATAAAGAAATAAATTAAAGAACTGCCGAGAAAAATGAATAGTACTATGGAAGAAAATAAAAATGATCCCAAGAATCCATTTACAGTCATTTTTCATAAATTTAGGGGACCTGGGAATTACCTGAGTCAATTTCTTATTATACAAGATAACCTCTTGGTCATGGAAGAACCTATGTGGAAATAAATGTATGGAAAAATGTTTAAAAGTATTAGTGCTCTTTGTTGATGGGATTACTTTGGAAGAATTTTCTCTTGTATGTGTAACTCTATAGTTTTTATGTGAAAATGCTATTCGAGGAAGAATTATCTTTTCTATTGGGGATATAGTTATAAATAACCATTTGAGTTTAAATGATCCTTGACTTTGAGGCAATTACAGGTTATTAATTTTTGGGATGAAAATGAGAGGTATGGGACGACATTTGTAGTTAAATTATGTTATGGTTATTTTGAGGAATTTATATCATTTTGGGAATGTTGTAAAATATAGTTTTTGAAAAAGGACAACATGAAGACCGTGTGACAATGCATCGCGTTGGGAAAAGTTGGGGGAATCAAACCCACAACCAAAGTGCTACTGGGATTTAGCACCTACCATTGGACTACATGAAGTCCCTGGTTAGTGTGTCTAATTCTTTTTAGTTAAATGATTTTATTGATTAATAATAAGTTGATTTGGGATCTTATGTTTTATCAAATGGATATCCTTAGTGTAGGAAAATGATTTGGTTATTAAGTAATAAATGTTATTTTGGGAGATGTTCGTTCTATTGGAACACTATATGCCTAAAAAAATAAAATACTATGGGATTTCATTTGAGGAGTAATGGTGGATTTTTATCTATGTTTTTATTGTGTATTTATAGCAATTTGGGTTATTTATAGAAATGATTAACCTATCATAGAGAATACGTGATTAGGATAATTAATTTTAAGTATGTGACTTTAAGAGTAGTCGATGTTATTTGGAGATACAATTTAATGTGGAAGACTACGTAATAAAATTCTTCTGAGTTTTGGGTTTAAATATTAGTTTGGATTATATTGAATGATTTTAAGGACAATTGTTTATTGAATGATATTTATTGACCATTGGGTATTGTTGGTTTAATTTTATAAATTAAGATTAGTATTTATTTCTCTAAAGGATTATCCTTTTTGGGAATCATTTGATCTTGTACTAACCATTTTGGTTTTGGTTAATCTCTAAAGACAATGGAAATATATAGTTCATCCTTTTTGGATTATGTGATTCTTTATAAGTTGATTATAGCGCTTTAGGTGTGACCAAGTCATCTTGAATACTCATAATTTGGAGTGAAAGATGAGTTTGTAGTAGAAATTAGTTAAAGGATGGAACTTTACTTATCAAGTATTTTTAATCTCTCTTATTATATGAAGAAATCAATTCTTAAACCTTAAGGAAAGGATCTTAAACCCAAAAATGTGTTATCCTAATACCTTACATTATTCATCATAGATTTATGGCTTTGAGGCCCTCAATTTTTAATTCACTTGTTTGTGATTGATGAACTCAATCAATCCCTATAAATATTTCCGTTTTTACTCTAATTATAATTTCTACCAATGTTCTCTTATTCAAAATCCTAATTTGGTGGTGACTTTTATATTTCCCTTTCCCTCTTATTAAGACTAAATTTTATTAACCCTATTTGCGATGTGGTTTTTCCACAATGTTATTTTATATTTTTTTAAACTTTTATTTATGAAGAACAATTTCAAACTGCGAGGATGCAATTTATTGAATTAGGGAAGAATGTAACTCCCCAAGCATCCACGATATGCTTCTCTTTGAGTAATACAATAGTGTGCGATGTATGCAACACCGAGTTCAAGCATACCACGACCTATCAAACTAGCTATTTAGAAAGTGGTTATGAATAGTAATAACAAAATTTTTATTTTTATATATATCCCATATAATTTTAACATTTATATTTTGTGTTTATTAGACATAATATAAGGACAAATTCAATTTTTTAGATAAAATAAGTATTTTTCAAAAAATGAAGTTTTTCCGACTTTTAATAGAGAACCCCTTCTAAATCCAATATTTGAAACTTTTATATATTCAATTTGATGAAATGAAATTCTTATTTAGAATAAGTAAATAAAAATTTACTTTGGATAAATTTTTGGTGTTTTTTCTGATAACTTTCATATTTTGATGAATAGTGAAAGATATTAAATTTTAATTGAAAACAATTTTTTTAATCAAAATAATTTATAGTGTTAAAGTATACATTTTAATGGTTTTGAAGTATAATTAGATTATATTTTTATCATTTAATCAAATGTTTTTCATTAGAAGTAATTTCACATTTAAATCAGACATAAACACATATCAATCTTTTAATAGTTTTTACTTCTCAAAAACCGGCCTTCTGGTTTTGACAGTGGGAATTGATTTTAAATTAATTAATGAAACTTCTATGTTTTTAATTTGGTAAAATAGACATCATTTTTAGATTTGGAATATAAAAATTATCTTAGGGTAAATTTTTAGTATTTTTTTTGAAAGCTTTCAATTTTTGATGAATAGTGAAAAACACTGCGTTATTGTTTAAAAACTGACTTTTTATTTAAATAATTATTTATTTTTTTTAAATTTATTTTAATTAAAAATTTATACATAATAACTATATTAGTTCAATATAATTCATTAGAGTCATTTTATAATAAAATTAGATGTATAAAATTTTATTGAATATTTTAACGTCTTTTACCCACCTTCTAGGCATGTTAGCAAATTTACATAAAACGTAATTTTACCACTTCTATGAATTGAATTTCAAAAATCCGAGACACATAGTTGACATCAGTAAGTAAAATGTGGTTCAATAAGATGAAAATAATTTTTGGTGAATAGTAACTTTTGAATTTTATTTACCATGGTTAAAAGTAAATAGGATAATTAAAGGTAAAAATGATATTATAATTACCCCAACACATGTCATAATTCTATTGGATAAGTGAATTTCAACAAAAATAAACATTAGTAATAAAATATGATCCTTTTGTTCCACTCGGTATAGATTAGGACATTTATTATTATATTATTTAAAGAAGAGTTAAAATTGTTAAATTCAAAATTTAATACCTAATTTTTTTAATATAGAGTTATATATAAGATAATTTCGATTATAAATATTCATTAGAAAGATAAATTATTTCCTATATCATGGTATTTTATTTATAATTTTTAGACATTATATAATTAAATTTATTTATGACACAATGATGATGCAGTAATTACCTTATTAACGATATATTAAAATAATTGATATTATAAATATTAAAATAACTGTAAATTGAGACTTTTTATGCATTAAAAAAAATTTATAGGTTAATATTACATGTTAGGGTTGATTCAATTTATTTTTTTTCGAATAAATCAGAGTGTTATAACTTTCACAAAAACCAAATACTAAATAATGTCAAAATTGTCATAAATGAGTTTTTAAAACAAATACTATATAATTAAATGATATAATAGTCCTAAAAATATAAGGTTCGGAAAAAGGACTTATATAATAATATATATGTAATTAATGAACCACTTGGGGCTTTCTTGACATTTTATAGTAAGTTTATTAACCATATAATATAAAAATACAATGAGACATGGTAAATGTTAAACTATTTAACCAAGAGTTAAATCTAAAAGATAAGGTTAATATGATGACCTAAACCTGTCTAAAACCTATTGGTTGATAGGTTTTCAACCCAAACTCACATTAGCCTAAAAATAAATCCTTATGGAGATATTATAAACTGAATATTATTGTATAATTAAATAATATTTCAAGGGTTTCCAAGAGTGACCCTCACCTCTCTTATAAAAGGGTACTTCCCCTTCTCTCAAAATCACACCTCCAAATCCATTTGGCTCGGCCAAAATATACTCAAAAATCCTCCCAACTACCCTCAATTAAACCTATTTTCCATAATTTTATCATAAATCCAAACTAAGGATCCCTTTTGATCAAATCAAAAGGAAGAACCTGAAGAAGAGGTAATTATTTCATCACCTGTTTCAATGTTCTTTTCTTCTTCCACTCCCACTTTCTTTGTTGTTTCCATACCAAAATAATAACTCCAGTAACTCATACATACTGTTATGTTATTATAAATATGGTACAACCATATTCATTATTCTATCCATCATAAGAATAACAAAGTCACCATGCGTGCGTACACACGACTTAGCGTCTCCACGCCATGGTGTAGTTTATTATTCAAAACTTAATTATTTGGATAGGTATAATAATGATCATAATTGATGAAAATAATAAATATAACATGTTAATTATTATTTATATATTAAATACCATCCAATTACATACAATCTCACCATCAATAGAATGGTATTGTCTCTCGTGCGTACGTATGGATTACCATCTCCACGAATGCGATGAGATTCATTCCCCATCATAACCATTGAAGAATAAATATCATTATATGATTAAAAAAAAAGGTTTAAGAACATAATATCATTCTGGATATGAATCAAATACATCCTACCCATTAAAAACATGACTTATGTAACAAAACTTATAAAGAAAAATGAATCAGTTAACACCCGGAACAATGATACTATTGAAATATTATTAACAATGCAATATTAAAAGATCATATATTATATCATATTTATGCATATGGTTCATTTATAATTTAATAACAATTATTTCACGATTATATATGAGGTTATAGTATCCTCAACTAAGGAAAAGTACAAGGTAAGGGGTTTCTTATCTCACTTTTAATTCCGTGAGATTTCCATTGTTCACAACTTATTTATTGCATGTGGTGTATTGTGTACGACCAATTGATATATATTATCACAATTATATTTATATTCATGGTATTATGTGATTAATTTGGTGGTTATAACTTTTGGTCATACCACTCGATTTATTACAACGTGGTAAGGGGTTTTCATCTCACTTTTATTCCCGTGAGATTCATGCTATATTTACCACTATTTCATTTTGTGTGGTGTATGTAGTTGTATTATTTGTGTAATATACTTAAATTTATGGGTATTTAAATATTAATTTTATGAACCTTATTTCATGGGATTTATGTTTCGTAAGTTACCAAATTGGTAATGGAATTTCTAATTTCAATTTCCACTCATTGGGTTTTACACAAACTTCATTGATTATTTTACACCAAGATTATGCGTGAAATAACTATTTATTTATTTATGTAGTAATTTACACTCCCCTTTGTGTGGATATACTTTTGATACACATAATAACTCCATTTATAAATTCTCAAGTCATCAATATGAACTTGATAAGTGTAATCTTAACTCAAATTCCATTTATTGAGTTAAACATCAAAGTCATTGGTGTTGTTTTTACAAGAATATGTGTGAATGTCCTCTGATTTATTTACACTGAATATCCAATAATATTGAGTGTATTTATATTTGGCGCACATAATTATTTCATTTATTTATCCTTAACATAAGGATACAATCTTTATAAGGGATTTCATCTCAATTTACATTCCATTGTGACTTCTTTGTTTTTATGCGCCAATTCACTTTTATATGGTGTATATACTGTACTTTGACAAAGTATATCATTAATCCCTTTATTCTCATGATATTAAAAACTTTTTATTACCTTAATTATTTGTATTCAATCATCTCTCATTTGGTTAGGAACGCTAACTAAAATATAATTTTAAATTTTTTAAATATTTATTCTTCTAAATCATTCTCATTAATGTCTATGTTTTAAAAATGGTTTTAGGGATTTATTTATATGAACATGAATGTTTTAAAATTAAAATTCCTTTTAAAAGTTTCAAAGTGATATGTGACACTTTGGTTCAAAAATTTATTTTCAATAGCTTCTTGATAAATAGTGAGACTTTTAAACGTTTTCATGAAAAGGGGGATATTTCTCTCAAATAGTTTTACTGGTTATTTTTATCTATGTCAATATCATTCATTATTCTTGACTGAGGTTGATCTATTATAATAAAATCTTCCATATTTTATTGAATGAGTTATTTTTTACTTTGGATGCACTATTTTTATACCATTCATGGTTTGTGGTTAAAATACTAACATTTCGTATACTAGTTTTAATACAAATGTTTATGTTATATTTCAACCTTTTCATATTAGGAATGTATTGGACTTATTAAATGATGGGTGAAGACCGCTATAGCTCCTCTATGCATCGGTAGGTCTCATGAGAGAAACTAGTGTCTTGGCACAATGCCTTGATAAAATATTATTTTGTAGTCTTGGAACGAGGCCTTGACTGTGTGGTTATGATGTCCGGCATTATGCATTCCATCATTATAAAATTTTATATTGATATTACATGTGATTATTCTACTAGTATAATATCCATGTGAATAAGTAAATGGCATTATTTGATTTATATTTTCCATATTATACTAAAGTTTAAGTTTAAAAGGCTTTTGTTTTAGTCTTATACATTTCCTTTAATGTTTATGCTTATTTATGAAAGTTTTCGCTATAATGTTATCCTTACTGAGCATCTGAGATCACCCCTTTCTATGTTTTATTTTTCCTAGGATGTGAATAAGTATATCATGATTAACATATAGGAATGGGCTAAGGGATATGAGTGTTTTCAAAGGGGAAATAATATTTTTTTCTTTATTTCATGATGTAATGTAAAACTTATGTATGTATCTGGTACTTCCATGGCTACTAAACTAATCGGTCTTTCAGGACTTGATCTCTTGTGATCATGCCAATGATATGTAATAATTCACCGACTCTGGGTAACTAGGGTCGAGGCATTACAAATATAATGATGAAATATTAAACAAAAATGATATAATAATTCATGCATAACATCTATCCCACATCAGAGTATGAAAAAAGAAATGGAAGGGTCAAATACAATCCCACAAAACAATAAAAGAATCCAACATAATATGTAGGAGGAGAATATTTTTAAATGAAACACCTAGTAAAACCATGGTTTGTCGGACTCAACTATGCTCTTCTTGCTCTTAGTCCTCCCAAGACTCCATAAAATGGCCTATCGTCTATATAAGACATAAAATGTGCAGGAAGATCCCATGCAGGGGTAAGTATAACAATACCCAGTAGGACAACCCGAAACCACCAAAACTAAAGCATCAAGAGAAAAGTCATATCATCATAAAAGAGTTATGGTAATTAGGATTTAATACATATAAATAAGAATAATAACCCAGATATACTTAGAGTAGACATAAAGTCTCAATGAGGTGTCAACCATACTACCATTCATATGATTTTTCTCAAGGATTTAAGGCAATTCTTGTCTGGGAGATATCACTCTATGATCCATGATAACACAAATTACACTAATTAGATAGTTCATCCTTATTGGGACTCACTAAATAATTACTCATTAAAACTCCAAATAGATCAATACACAGATAAGGGATCAGACCTAGGGCTCATGGGGGACACTAGAAACCCTATCTGGAATAACCCAATATGCAAGAGATCATACGATAGTGTAAGTTTTTCACAATGATTCCTCAAACTCAACCTAGGTAAGATGATATGATAGAGGATCCCACCCTAGGAATCATGAAGGGATTCCTAAAACTATATCTAAAACAAATCCATATAGGGAATCACAATCCTATACTAAAGATACAATGTCACACTGTACCCTTGTAGAGATTAACCAAGGGAAAGAAACCAACTGATACTAGTTTACACTAAGGAGACATAGGGCCTCACTTGACCTAGAAAATGTATAAGGTGTGTATTGGGAGTACACAATGCATCTCGTCTACCTCCTGTTTTCCTGTGTCTCACCATCTCACACAACATGTTTTTCTCTATATAAACAATGCGTTATTTTCTAATACATGGTGTGTAGAGGTATAATGGCACATGGAACATGATTCCAGCCTGAGTTTATATACTATAGTAATTTCTGTGTACATTGGGTTGTTCCCATATACTATATCCATGCCTATGTACTGAGTTGTATTCGAGTATCGGGCTATTCTTGTGTACTCTGGCCATGCCTATGTGCCTAGTTGTGTCCATGCCTGTGTGCCTATAGGGTACATTATAAGATTCTATATATGAGTGACATTATGTGTGATAGATGTTACCTAACATTTGATATTTTTATCTACATGTAAACCCTATAACTGTAGGAGGGGACTATACGACATGTGTTTTTTGTACTGCACATAATGTAGTAGAGATTTTTATAGAAAGTTTAGAATGATCACCTATTTCCATATACACCATTATTTCTTTGATCCAGTCACCAATTACAATAAAAATCATGGATCTAGGTTTGACCAAACATACCATCACCAGTGGATGGATTCAGGCCACATCCTCTGCTCGGGAATCGCCTCCTGTCGAACCACACCCTCGCTACATGCCAAATAAAAAATGGGGAATCCTAAAACCAATCACAAGACACACCAATAACATTACATAATCCTTGAACCATGATAAATCCATATATCATGAACCTGAACTCAAAGTATTGATCCATTTCACCAAATAACGATCATAAAATGATTGATTGTCATGTATTGGTTGAAACGTCGGTGATGAACGTGCAAAGAATAGGGGAAGATATATAAAAAAACACACAAGTGGAACAAAAATTATCCATTATTTAGGTTGTACTTGATTTATTTCTACCATAATGATAAAAAAAGAACCAATAAACAAAAATAAATAAATAATATCAATTCCCAAAAATCTCAAGAAGATAAACCCGAACCTGCAAGCTTGAACAAACCACGAATCAATCAGTTGGTGGATTTGATTCGTGTTATTCATGGGATAATAAAACAGGGAAATAAATAAATGGAAAACAAATTCCATACCTCAAGTTTGGATTGATTTATATTTAAGAATAGTTGAAGTTGTCATTGGAATGATACAAAAAATCAGTTGTCATAGACAATCCTAGCAACATCAATCTGATCCTTGATCCCATTTTCATCATCTAATCTCTCCTCTATGAATGCCTATAAAACCAGTATAGTTATGAAGATAAACCTTGTATTTTAACATAACTAATTTTAAATATGAGGGAGCTTGGAAATTTCTAATCAATCAATCAATCAATCAATTAATTTACTAATCCACCCATGGCCACTTTTTAAGCAAACAACCAAAACCGACAAAGGTTATGTCATGCTCAAGGTAAAAAAAACATTCCAAATTTCAAATTGGTTTTAGTTTTCCCAAATTAGACTATATTTGGGAGTTATTTCAATATTTCATAAAAAACCCATGCACATGATGTAATATATTTAATATTTTTATTATATCAACACCGAGCCTTCCTATCCCTCAAAATCTCACTCCGACTTATCACTTAAATCCAAAAATATTCCTTAAAATATTTTAACATATTAAAGTAAAAAAAGCTATTAAATTTACCCAATTATCTATCCCATTAACTCAGTTAACTCTAAAAAGAGTTAAATTCTTATGGACAAAAGAGTTTAATGATTGTTTGCAACAACTGAAAAGAATATTAGTGAATTCTATAGTTTTATCCATTACCTCTAGAAATAGAGACTTTCCATCTACAATAATGCTTCATTAAAAGGACATGGTTGTTTCCTGTTGCAGAATTATCATATAATTTCCTATGCTTCATGATAACTGAAACCTCAGGAGTTAAATTATACTAAAAATTATATGAAATTAGTTTTTATGGTATTTTATTTAAAAAATTTTAGGAAAAATTTATATGGAGTAAAGTGAGAAATATATAATGATTATAAAAGTTTTAACTATATATTCGCTCAAAAAGAATTGAACACAAGGTAGAGAATATGGTTAAAACTGATTAAAGATTATGAATGCATGATTATTTATGATCCAAGTAAATAAAAAGAGTATCTAATGCCTTTAGCTAGAAAAATAATGCTACATTAAACATGTAAAATTTAGAATATGACCCTTTTGTTAATGATTTAATGAATTTTAGACTAGAAATTATGCATGAAGGAACTTCCTTTGTTTTTTTTCATGTATCAGTACAATCATCTCTATCAGAATGAAATAAGAAAAAATAGAAGGAGGATAATGTTTTATATGAAAAGGTATAATCTATTAAGAATGGTATGTTTCTAGATTTTAATGTTGATGGAGAAGGTGTTATCAACTGTTTAAAGAGAATATATGTGTCTTGCGATTCCCAGATAATGAAAGAATTGTTGATTGAAGATCAAAGTTCCTTGTTTTCTCTTTATCATGGAAGAAATAAAATGTACAAAGACCTTTAAGAGTATTACTTGTGGGATGAAATGAAAACATACTTTGCTGAATTTACCATGAAATATTTTACTTTTCAATATGTTAAAGAAGAACCACAATTAATGAAGATAATACTTCATCCATTTTCTAGTGCTAGAGTTTAAATGGGAAAATCTATGGATATCATGGTAAGATTTACAAATACATTTCAGGTTAATAATGCGATTTGGTTTATTATTGGTTAATTAACTAAATCTTTACATTTCCTTCTTATTCACGATACAATATCTTTAGATAAACTTTATAGACTATACCTAAAAGATATTGTTAGATTACATGGATTTTATCTCTCCATTTTATCTAATAATGATCCCAAATCCACCTCTAATTTATAGAAAGGAATTTAAAAGTCATTGGGTACTGAATTAAATTTTTATATAGATTTTCATCCTCAATCTGATAGACAGTCAGAGTGAAAAATTCAGGACATAGAAGACATGATTTGAGCTTTTATAATGGATTACCTGGTAATTTGGGATCAATATTTCCCATTAGTCAAATTTTCTTATAATAATTTTTTTCATTCTAGCATACCAATGCCACCTTTTAAGGGTTTATATGAAAAGAAATTTTGAAGTACATTTATTTTGATATGAAGTAGGTGCAAGGATGTTTTTGGGTCCAAAGTTGGTATAAGAAATATTTGAGAAGGTGAATATGATTCAATAATATATGAGGATATATCAGAGCAGAAAAAAATTTATTCAGATAACTGGAGGAAATATTGGTGATTATGTTTTTCTTAAAGTATCACCATGGAAGAGTGTTATGGGTTTTTGTAAAAAGGGGAAGATAAGTACCTAGTTTTTTGGATCTTATTAAACCCTATATAAAGTTGGATCATTTTCATACTTTGTTTCCTTGCCTCTAAGTTTATCCCAGATACATAATGTATTTTGTGTTTCAGTATAAAGAAAATATGTGCTCGATTCATCTCATGTTTTGAGTCTTGAATTCATTTTGTTGGAAGAGAACCTCTTTTATGAGGAATAACCAGTTAAAATTATCAACCATATATATAAATTGTTCTCAATAAGGTAATTCATAAAGTTAAGTTCTTTTGGAAAGACCATATGGTTAAAGAAGAAACATGAGAATATGAAAATGATACGAGGGAAAGATATCCCCACTTGTTTAATAAGTGAATAAAATTGTGAGGACTTAATTTCTAAATGGGGTAAATAATGTAAAAACCTATGAAATATGAAGATAAATAATATCCATATTTTAATTAATTCTATTTTATAGAGTTATATTCATTATAATAATATTAGGTAATTTTTAATTCAAAATGGAAAAATCTTTACTTCAGAACAAATTTGGTTTTCATGTATTATATGGTTTAATTTAAAATATTTATTTGAAAATTTTAGAGTTTTAATTTTAAAAAATAAACTTTATTTTTTAATTTATCATGTCAAAATTATCTTATTATGAATTCTTGAGAATTTTCTAAAAAATTTGATTTTCCAATGAATAGTGAAAAGTACAGATTTTATTGGAAACTATAATTTTATTTTCAAGTATTTACAAAGTAAAATTATATTTTAGATCAGCTTTAAAATTTTAATTGATAGTTTGTATTAATTAATATATAACCATGGTCTTTTTAATTAATTTTATACTTGAATTTGGCATGGAAACATTTTTATACTTAAAAAGACATTTTTTTTGAAAAACTGTTTTTCATTGAGTTTTATGATTTTAGTTTCAAATTAAATTATAACAATTTTATGAATTGAATATTGAAAAATAGATTCCCTATTTTTAATCATAAGTTATAAATTTGGTAAATATTTTTGTTTTATTTTTAGCTATTATGAATAGTAATCATAGTAAATTTTGTTACCACAGTAATGGTAAAATGGGTTAATTAAAGGTAAAAATAATGCGATAAGGGAAAAAATAACCCTAAAACATTATTTAATTTTATTATACGAATATATTTCTTCCATAACCATCCAAAATTTTAATATATTACATTTTTTTTATTTTTCCAAGATTTTGACCTTTATAATATTTTATGTTAAGAAAAGTAAAAAATGTCATTCTCTTTGTTTTATTATCATTAAATTTTTCTCATAGAAATAAAAAGTAGTTATGTTCATTTATTAGGTTTTATTTTAATTAAAAATTATTTTATTATCATGTTAATTTATTTCTAATTTTTAGTGATGAAATAATTACCTTAAATTCCTCTGCAACGCTGACACATATATATTAAATTAATAGATAAATAAAATAAATTATTTTAAAAATATTAAAAGGAAAATAATTTGAATTAATTATTGTGTTTCATGAATTTTTTAGATAAGTATAAAATTTTTGGTATGTTTTAATTAATTATATTTTAGTTAATTTTCTTTCTTGATGTTATTAAAGTCAAAGTAAATGAATAGTCCTAAAATTGACATTAATGGTATTTTATAATAAATAATATTTTATTAAATGATTTAAAATTACTAAAAATATTATATTTATCCAATTTATTTTTATATAGTTTGAAATATCAACCATGGTCCATTTATGTGCCAACTTTTCTATTATAGTAACTATCTTGACCCCTAAGTAGTAAAAAATGTTGTTATTGTAGTAATCATCAAAAGGGTTAACGAATAGTTAAAAAGATAATGGTGAAAAATTCACCTAAACTTGTAAATTTTTTTTTTGTATGAGAGGATTTATAATAATAATCATCATATATTTTAATTATATCAATTTTCATCCATTTTAACCTTAAAATTAATTTATATTAATTTAATATTTTATGTAATTCCAAGAGTGCCCCCTCACTTATAAAAGGGAACCTCCTCTCCTATTTTATACACACTTAAAAAAGAATTTATATTAGGAAAATAACTACCCAAATAACTTCCTTACATATCTTACCACACCATAGAGGCATTTTTTTATCAGAAAACCAACCTAGGAAAGCTTTTCGTCTAAACCTTAAGAGGCTGTCCCAAGAAGTGGTATGGTTTTTAACCAATTATTTTTGTTTTATTTATTATTATACCTCATTAAAATATTCTTCAAACATGATAAAATAATAAAATTAGTATCTTACATATACTTATATTTTATTATGTTAATGTAACAACCTATATCCATCTCCTCTTTCATCAAATGGGAAACAAAACTGTCATTCGTGTGTACGCCGAACTGCCACCTCGTGAACTGATGTAACTCATTTCCATAAAAACCTCTCAAGGATGGTTATAATTTAAATATAAAAATATTATATTCATGAAATAATTATAATTATGTAAAATTAATATATCATATATTTTCTTACCTTTTCATTCACTGAAAAAATGATAATATCATTCATGAGTATGTGTGCACTACCATCTCCATGAAGCGATGCGATTCATTTCTCATCAGAACATCACATGGATGATATATATAAGTATATTTAAATAAATAATATGTAATTTATGATATAATAATTATTATAAAAAGATAAAATAATACTTAACTACTTTTCATAACGATCATTGAAAAATGGAAATGTTACTCCTGTGTATGTACAACCTACCCTCTCCATGATTTTAACATAGTTAATTTTTCATAAACATATTTCTTAGATGGATTTAAAAGTATAATTTATTTATAAAAATGATAATTATGTCATTATTATCATTATGTATATGATAAAATTATTAATACTTTGACCATATTCAACCTATTGAATTAATTTTGGACTTAGGAACTGAATATCATCAAAACGTCTAGCATGAACTTAACTGATTAAGTAATTAAATATAACATGGTAATAAATAAAATAAAAGGAATAATAAACTTGAAAATTTTTATTAATAAATTAAATAATTAACATAAGATTATTATTCAGTAAGATAAAGAACATACATGATGAGTCAGACTCAAGGTAAGGGATACTTTACTTTAAAAACCTCAATTATTAATGTTTTAATGATTTATTTTATAAATATTTTTTACATGTTAATATTATTAAAGTTATTTAATGAATTTATTTATATAGACATAAATTAATTATAGACCAAATTTTATGTTTCATTTGACTTTCATTCCAAGGTTTTCTAAAGGAATCTTTTTGCATATTTTATACGGAACATTTTGACTTTCTTTAAAAAAGGAAAAATGAATGTTATATTTTAACATATATAGATACAATATATTTTTACATCAAAAAAATAGTTATTTTATATTTATATTCCTTTATAATATTCCACGTTTTCTTCAAAGAAAAAACCTCCTTCCCTTTTTTTCTGGGTATTTTGGTATTTAAAATGGGTGTTAAAAAAGAAAGGGTATTCCAATATTTGAAAGTGTTTTTCATATGGGTTCAAAATATTTTTTAAGATTTTTATGAAGAAAATGTGTGAGATTAATTTTTTTAATCATTATATGCTCCATATACATTATTTATGATCGGTTAATCCTAATATATCTCATGATGATGGGTGAGCCCGATATTGCTCATGATGATAGGTAAGCCGGATATAACTCATAAATGTATTGAGTAGTGATTATTTTATCTGAAGAAATATTTTTGAAGTTGACCGTATGATTATTCTAATTATAAGGGTTCAATGAAGATGATGTCTTAAGTAACCTACATGGATTTTCTATTCTTGATTATGAGTTTTCATGGTAATAGTTTGATTATAAAAGGTTTGCTAAGTATATTTTGTTTTAAAGCAATGGTTTTTCCATTTTTGAGTAAATGGTTTAATTTTAAGAAACTTTTAATCATGGGTTCATATATTTTCTAATAAAACTTTTTGATTATGATTTTGACTCTATGTTTTCTTATAAAGATTTTTATGAAAAACTTTTCTGTAAAGAACCCAACCCTAGTATCCTAGAGTCAGTGGATATTTTATTACATTGGAATTAGATATAAATAATCACATACCAAATAAAAGAAATAATTTATTAGTATTAGAAAACTAGATATATACTTGAATCTTAAATTACAACTGAAAACATAAAATACAAAATAATACTTCATTTGATAACACCATTAATCTCCTAGATTATCCCTATATACAAATCATAAGATACATCTTGTAATCCTAGGGAAAAATAAACACAAGAAAAATGGTGAGCACAGATTCTCAGTAAGAGTATGTATATAATGGAAACTAAATAAGGCATGAATAATATGGCAGGAATTAAATATAAATCTAATAATTCCATATAAATAATCACATGAGCTAAAAACTATCCATGGATATAATAACTAATAAAATAATCAAATTTAAATCAATAACTAATCTCATAATGAGGGAAATGAATTATGCTAAAAATCATAAAAATACAATCAAGGCCTCATGTCAATACATCTTATATAAATGGATAAGGCCTTAGCCAATACCCAAGCTAGTTTGTCTCATGAGACCTACTGATGCATTAAGGGGATATAGTTTGCCCTGCACATCCCTTACAAATTCTAATTAATTTCTCATATTGAAGGGCTGTAACATAATCAATATAATTTTTTGTTGAAATTAGCATATTAAATGTTAATAATTACCCCAATCAATAAACATAATCATAACCCATCCAAAGTAATATGAATAATGATATTAAAATAACACATATACAATCAAACTAATAATAAAAATTCCAATAAAACATGGTTGATGATACCATAATAGAATAAACTCAATAAAAAATAAAATTTAACAAAGGATGATTACATAGATGAAAATACTTTAAAAATATAATTGGAAAACTTTTGATGAAAATACCCTTTTCACTTTGAAATCAATTATTTTTTAAAACAATTTCACACATATAAAAGAAAACATTTGATTTGAAAATAACCTTGTGAAATCATAAATAAATATTTAAATAATATGTTATCAATGATAGTGGGAAAATCTATTCATGTCGTATAAGTTAAAAAGAAACATTCCATTTATATTTTTGTTACAAAGGTTGAAAAGTACCTCATTTGAAAAATGATAATAAGATTCCTTTCAAATAGTTTTCAATTTAAAAAATGTGAAAAAATGACATTAAAAAATAATAGGATAATATTAAAAAAAATTTTGAAAGTGTTTTTATGAAACATGGATATGGAATAGAAATATTTCCCATTGAATACTTGAATATAAACAATCCTGAATAATGATAAGATTATAAAATAAACCCTTACCTCGGGATCAAATTCCTTCATACATGTTCAAAACTCCAGTATAATAAATATATAATTATTATAAATCTATTAAAGATTCATAATTATATATACCATACCATTTATGACATACTAATAATCTTTTATCACTCATTATTAACAATTATTTTTAAAAAATCACTATTTCGTGTAATTACTATGTTTTTCATGTATATTTTAGTTTGGTAGTTTTGGTATTTATAATTTTTTCAAGTTTAAATCATATTTAAAATGATAATAATGATATAAATATCATATATAAAAATTAAAACCATCATAATTCCCATCCATAAAAGTTTTTAATGAAAAATGAATTTTATCACCATACAGAGACGGTAAGCTGTACATATGCACAAGTGATACTTTAACTTCAAATTTGATGGAAAATATTTTGGGTAATGGTGATTTCATAATAATAATAATATTTAAGTACATTTATTATACTAAAGTTCTTATTTTTTGAAAAATCGAATATATTTATAATAGGTAGAAGAACAAATAAATTGAAAGAGGTTGGGTAAGAAAATTACCTCTTCTTGAGGAGACCTTCTTTACATCATTTCTTAAGGTACTTAATATTAATCATTTAGGGAGACCAAAACCTCTAAAAGTTGGATAAGGATATTTAAAAGATAAATTAGTAGGTATTGGTTGAGGAATATGGCTCAATTTGGTGTGAATAATTGAGGGAGAGGTTCTCTTTTATAATTGAGGTGAGGGGAACTTTTGGAATTTCTAAAAATATTAAATTATAATAAATTAATTCTCATGAAAAATGAATCAAAACAAAAATATATTATCATATAATTAATTATATGGTTTTAACACCATAAAATATATAATTTATGCAAGTGTTATGTTATTTTAAACCTTATCATTTTGATTAACCCCTTGGTTAATTATTTTTGAGCTTAACCATAGTAACAACCATTTTAATCATAAAGGGTTAATAACAATACTATAAATGGTAAAATGACTCATTAATGGACCATGTATGATTCTTAAACAATATTAAATTCAAATGGATGAAGATATGTTTTATGAATTTTAAATAATTTAATAATAGATTATTTTGATAAATTACCATTAATAAATTTTTTAAAACTATTCATTTAATTTGACATCAATTACATCAAGAAAAAGTGAGAATTAGAATATAATTATTTTAAACCTCTTTAATATGACATATAGATCTATGAAACTAATTGAACACATTAAATCAATCAAATTATATCAAAATTAATATTTTTAAAATATTTTATTTTATTTTTTTAGTTAATTAAATAAATACTATATTAGTATTTTACATGCATTTAAGAAAATTATATAATTTATTAAAATTTAAAATAAATTTATATAATGAAAATAATTTCATTTATATAAAAATATACCTTTAGGTTCATTCATATCTTTATTTTTACTGATATGGGCACATGAAAGGCATTAAAAATAATAAGAGTGACATTTTGTAACAACCATTGATTTAAATAATATATAAGTCATTTTTAAGAAAAATTTTCCTTTAAACAACTAAAATTAGAGACTAAGGTGATAATTATTGAATCATATTCATCCAGTAAGAATTTGGATGAATAATTACAGTCTTATCACTTAGTTTTAACCTAAATTAACCCAATTTACCCTTTACCGAGGTGATAAATTTTACTATGGTTACTGTTCATTTTGAAAAAAATAAAAGGGGAACAATTACCAAATTTGAACCATATAATTAAAAATATATAATAAATTTTATCAAATTCAATACCTATAAGTGGAAAAAATTAATTTTAAAATAAGTTCACAAAATACAACAAAAATAGATTTTTAGAAAATGCAGTATTTAAGAAAAAAATTAGATATTTTCTTATCCCATGCATAATAAAAATATTATATGAATGTAAAAAAATTTATTCAATATATTAATTTCATTAAAAGCATTCACCAATAGTTAATAATTCAATTTATTATGATATAAATATATTTCACTCCAAAAATATTTTTTCAAAATAAAACTTCTTTTAATTAATTTTTTATAATTTTTATTTGCAATAATTTGATAACCAAAGAATTTATTATATAAATTTATAAACCATATTTGTTTAAAAATTTATTTATTACCATTTATACCCTCCAATTTAACGACTATGTTATAATGGTCTTATAATAATAGATTATGGTTCATTTGAACTCAGTGTTTCATGCAATGAAAGATATCAAAGAGATTAAATTTATTTAAAAGGTGACATACAATAAAATATTGGGGTGTTACATTATTTACTCATTCAAAAAAATTTATCCTTAAAATTTCTATAATTTCACCTCATAAATATATTTTGGTAGTTATTTATCATAATTTAATTAGGTTCTCACATCACATGTTCTATTTTATGATGTTTCCAAAGTACCTTTACCAACTAATTCGTCCAATTCACCAACAATTGTTCTATAATGTCCATAATATTAATAGGAAATTAACAGTAAGATAAATTAGGTACCAATTCTATTTATTTAGAAGTGAAATCAGGCATTAGGTCTGACATGTACTTCCTTAACAATGAGACATGGAACACATCGTGTACTTTAGAAAGGCTTGGTGGAATTTCCAAATGGTAAGCTATAACTCCAATTCTTTCTAAGATTTAAAAAGGTTCAATGTACCTAGGGATAAATTTTTCTTTCTTACCAAATCTTATAAACCCTTCCATTTAGGTACCTTCATGAAAATGTGATCACCCACTTGAAATTCCAAATCTTTCCTCCAGTTATCGACATATCTCTTTTTATAACTTTGAGTTTCCTTAATATGGGTTTGAATAGTCTTTACCTTTATTGTTGTTTCCTCTACATGTTCTTGTATTATAATCATCCTTTTAATAACTTCATGCTAAAAAGTTTATGTATGAAATATCTTTCCATATAATGCTTCATACAACACCATTTTAATACTTGAATGGAAGCTATTTTTATTGGAAAATTATACCAAAGGTAAATGTTGATCCCTAACACCTTAAAAGTCTAGTGAGTAAGACCTCAACATGTCTTTTAAATTTTGGGTATTCCTTTATGACTAAACATTAGTTTTAGGGTGATAAGCAGTGATCAAATAAAGTATGGAATCAAGATCCTTCTAAATACTTTTCTTGAATTTTGATGTAAATTGTGGATCATGATCAAACACAATTGAAAGAGGTGAACCTTGTAGGATTAAAAATTCATTAATATAAAGTCTTTCAAGTAAATATAGTGGAAAATATTCTCTTATAGTAAGGAAATATGAAGATTTGTTAAGAAATTCAACAATAACCCATATGATATCATTATTTATTGGAGTCTTGGGTAATCCAGTGACAAAGTCCATAGTAATGTCAGAATATTTCCATGTAGGAATAAGTAGAGGTTTTATGAATCCTCTAAGATGTTATCTCTCAATCATCACTTATTGAAAAAACAAACATCTTATCACATAATCAATAATTTACCACTTTATATTATCCTACCAAAATTTTCCCCTCAAATCTATATAAATCTCGGTGCTACTAGGGTGTATAGAGAAATTTGATCTATGAGAATCATCCAATAATTTTATTTTTAGATCAGGTATAGAGGGTCTACAAATACTCTTTAAAAATTTTAGAATGTAATCTTTATATACAAACTCTTTCAATTTACCATCATTCAAAACTTTAATTTTGTTTTGAAAATTATCATCATTAGACTTAGAACATTTTATATTTTCCAATAATGATGGTTTAGAAATCATTTAAAAAGGGGTGATGTTTCCCCTTCCTTAATAATTCCAATATCTATCTTTACCATATCCATGGACACAGGATCCCTATCAATCCTCATTTGTTCAGAACTCCATGATCCTCTTTGTTCAATGCATCTACTACATTATTTTCCTTTCCTAGGTGGTAGTGTATTGAGAAATCATAATCTTAAGTACCATGTGCCATCAAATTTTCCTCTTATTAAGTTATTTATATGAGAATATTTATTTCAAACTCTTTTTATATGTATATATCACACATATTTCACCATAGAGATAGTCTCTATAACTTTAGAGAAAGTATTATGGCTACTAACTCAAGATCACAAGTTTTATAGTTCTATTCATGAGTTTTTAACAACCTTGAATCATAGGCAACAACTCTATCATTCTACATAAGGACACAATCAATTCCCTTCCTTGATACATAACTATGTATCAAAAATCCACTATTTAATGATAAAGATTCCTAATTGAAAAATTTACCAATCTCCTCTTCAATTATTTAAAACATTATTCGTATTCCATTGTCTAAAAAAATTAACCCCTTTATGATTAATCTTGGTTAACAGATAGCTAATAATTAAAAAATTTGAATAAATAATCGATAGTAACCTACTAAACCAATGAAACTACATACCTCAGTTATGTTCATTGGTATATGCCAGTCTTGGAATTCCATTATCTTCATAGGATCAAATGAGATTCCATATTTGGAGATAATATATCCTAGAAAAAAAACTTTTTGAATTCAAAATTCACACTTGATAAATTTCCCATATAATTACTTTCTTCTAAGAGTATTTAGAATGATCAAAAAATGGTTCTCATAGTTCTCATAGTTCTCATAGTTCTTGGAGTACATAAATATATCATTAATAAATACCAAAACAAAATTATTAAGATATTCTTTTAATAATCTATTCATTAGATCTTTAAGAATAGAGGGTGACTTAGTCAATACAAATGGAATTACTATAAACTCATAATGTGAATAACTCATTCAAAACATTGTATTCAGAATATATTCCTTATTTACTCACAATTGATGTTATCCTGAATGAAGTTCAATCTTTAAAAAATATTGATATTTGTGAAGTTGGTCAAATAAGTAATCAAAATGAGGAACAAGATAATTGTTATTTATTATAGTAGAATTGATTTATATATAATCAATGTATAACCTCATAGATCCATCTTTATTCTTAAGAAAAAGAAGAAGGGATCCCCAATGTAAAACACTAGGGAATATAAATCCCTTACCATTAAAATCTTCTAGTTATTTTTTTAACTCTAATAACTTGATAGTGGTAATTCTATAGGGAGTATTTGATACAACTCTTTCATCAGGGATTAAATCATCAAAAAACTAAACTTCCCACTTTGGTGGATATCTAGGTAATTCCTCAAGAAATACATCAATGTATTCCTGTACAATAGGTATATCCCCAATTTTAATATTACCTATTTCATCAATATGTTATGTCTACTATTCTTATCCAAGAATATCATTTAGAATTTCTATTGGAGATAGATCTAGAAATGAATCAGATGATGAAGTCTCCCTTATAAATATAAGGAATTTCATATCTTCATCATGAATCATAATTTACTTCTCTTTATAATTATTTTTTGTATTATATTTTAAAATATAGTACATAATAAGGATTATATTAAAATAAACCATAGGCATGATAATAAAATTAGAAAATAGTGCATGTTTATGTGTCACAATAGGAATTTCTTAATACATATTTATTATAGTGAGATTCCCACTTTGAGTTTTGACTGAAAAATAATTTATTCAGGTAAATGGAAAATTCATATTTTTTTTGGAAAATTGGGAAGATATAAAAAAAATATGATGATCCAGAATCAAATAAAGCATTATCTAAATTTGAGGATATGATTAAAGTACCTTCCACCACATCATTAGGAACTTTAACGTCATCTGCTGTGATCATATAATCTTGGCCATTCTGCCTAGGCCTTTTATAGGGAAGGTTACCTTGAAACCTAAGAGAATCATTTTCATAGTGTCCCTATTTCCTTATAGCTGAAGCATTGCACATTTTAAGCTTCTTACTTTCTCTTACAATCATAATACTAGTGAAATTTTATCTACAAACTTGTAGAAAACTCTCATTCCCAATAAGCATGTTACATGGTGTTTCTTTCTATATTTTTTTCAAGTTGAAAATTCCACCCTTACCTTCTTCCCCTTTGCTTTATTTCCCTTTCTGGAGTACTCAACACCCCTCTTATTATCTTTATTCCATTAGAATACATAATACTTGGAGAAATATTTCCCTATCTTGATAGCACATGATACTATATCCTCATTTGATGAGAATGTTTGGGAGACTAGCGCCCTTATAATAATTTTATTAATCCCATTAAAGAAATGGTCAATCGTGCTCTTTGGATTATGTATGTAGTCTGTGACATGCATGGATAACAATATAAAGTTGTCTTCATACTTAGAAACATTATCATCCACATTTTTTCTCGAAATTAAGAATTTTCTCTCAATCTCTTGTTTATGTCTGTGAGGAAAATATTGTTCTATGAAAATTTCATTAAAATACTTCCATTCAATGCTTATTATTTCCTCCTCATCTTTAGTGAGTTTAATCAATGACCACCACTGATCCACATCTACTAAGAGAAAATAAGCTACCATGGAAACCTTCTCCCTTTAATTACTTACCAAAGAGATAAATTTACTCTCTAAGGAACTTATACATTTCTCAGCTAGATATGGATTTATAGTCCCATTGAATAATGGAGTCCTCTGATTCATGAAGCGGTTTAAAATTGTTACACCATATTGTGGATTGGAAGGTTTATATGTACATGATAGGTTATTTCTCATAACCTGTGTCTTTTATCCAAATATAGTTTTAATTTGTTCATATCTAGCTAAAAATCCATGTCCAACATCATTATTTTTCCTAAGAGGGAAATCCCTACATGGAATACATGTATTAATATAGTTTCCATTCCTTTCTCTAGGTTCTATTTCTAAACAATGGAATAAACTAGATTAGATTATGAATCATAATGTATAATTTCAAAACTAGTGAAACAATTAACAAAAATTGATTTTTTATAACTAATCACAAAATCAAAATCTTGATTTCTTTAGGAATATTCTCAAAGTTCATTATAGGGTTATGTTTCTCTGATCTATGTTTTCCTAAATCTATTTCCCAAGTTACTAATAAACCTCCTTTGATACCAACTATAAATATATTGACCAAATTAGCCCTAATTCAATGGTTACTTTATTACATTGGCATTAGTTAAAAATAATTCCATCCCAAAGGACTAAATAAATTATTATTCTTGGAGAACTAGATACATACTTGAGTATTAAATTATAATTGAAAACATAAAATATAAGATAGTAATTAATTTGATACCACCACTATTATCCTAGTTTTTCCCAATATATCAATCATAATACACTTCTTAGAATCTTAGGGAAAAATAAACACAAGAAAAAGGGTGAGCTTCGATGCTCAGTAAGGGTATACGTACAATAGAAACTAAAAAAGGCATGAATAATATAGAAGGAAATAAAAGGAAATCTAATAATTATATATAAATGATCAAATGAGTTAAAAAATATCCATGGATATAATAAATGATAAAATAAGCACATGGAGATCAATATCTAATCTCATAATGAGGGAAATGGATAATTCCAGACATCATAAACCTACTTTCGAGGCCTCATTCCAAGACATCTTATATAAATAGATAAGGCCTTATCCAATAACAAAGCTAATTTGTCTCATGAGACCTACTGATGCATCAAGGGGATATAGTAGAACCTACCTATCAATTAATAAGTCCAATGAATTCATAATACAAAAGGTGTAAAACATAAACATTATAAATATTCATATTGAAACTAACACATGAAATGTAAATAATTACCCCAATCAATAAACATAATCATAACCTATCCAAATTAATATAGAGAATGGTATTAAAATAACACATATCAAATAAAACTAATCATAATACTTCCAATAAAATATGGTAGATGTCACCATAATATAATAACATCAGTAAAAGATAAAATTTAACAAATAATGTTGACATAGATGAAAATACATTAAAAATATAATTTGAATTTTTTTTATGAAAATAATATTTTAAATATGAAATCACTTATTCTTTTCAAAAAATAGAAAAAATATAAAAGAAAAATTTTATTCGAAAAGAAAGTTGTTTAATTTTAAATTAATCTTCAAATAATTGATTATTCATGATGGAAGGAAAATATATTCATGTAATATAAGTTAAAAAAACATTTCTTTCATATTTTAGTTGGAAAGGTTGAAAAGTACATCATTCAAAAAATGACAAGAATATTCCTTTAAAACCATTTTATAAAAAGTAAAAAATAGGTAAAAATGACTTTAAAAATTCATAGTATAATATTAAAAACATTTTTGAGAACATTTTTTAAAAACATGGATATGGAAGATAAATATTTCTTAGTGGATACTTAAACATAAACAATGCCGAATAATGATGAGACTGTGAAATAAACCCTTGCCTCGGGTTCAACTTACTTAATACGTGTTAAAACCTCATTTATAATAAATATAAATTTATTATAAATATATTATATATACATACTTATATATATCATATCATTTTTTACATATAATCTTTTATCACCCATTTCTTAATAATTTTTTGTTAAAAATCACTGGTTTGGGTAATAACTACTTCATTTTTCATATATGTTTTGGTTTGGTAGTTTTGATATTAAAAATTTGATTAATATTAAATCATATCCAAAATTTTAATAATGATAAAAATATCATATATAAACAATAAAACCATCATAATTCCCATTCATAAAAGTCAGTAATGAAAAATGAATTTAACCACCACATGGAAACGACAAGGTGTACATATACCCAAGTGATACTTACACTTATCATTTTATGATAAAGATGGTGGGAAATAGTAGTTTAATAATCATAATAAAATTTAAGTATATTTAGGATACTAAATTTATTATTTTATAATAACTTATAGAGATTTATAAGAGGTGGAAAATGGAATATATTGAAAGAGGTCGGGTAATACAATCACCTCTTCTTCAGGAGACCTTATTTAGATTCTTTTTAAGGGACTTAAGATTTATATTTTAGGGATAAAAAAACCTATAGAAGTTTGATAAATATGTTTATAAGAGAAATAATTAGTAATTAGTTGAGAAATATGGGTCAATGTGGTGTGATGAAGTGATGGAGGAGGTGACCTTTTATAATCGAGGTGAGGGGTACTTTTAGAATTTAAAAAAAGATTAAATTATAATAAATTAATTATTATGAAAAATGACTCCCAATGTAATGGATTATATGATAAGGAATTATAGGGTTATAATAAAATTAAAAAATATAATCTAGATAATTTTTGGTGTTATTTTAAACCTTATCATTTTGACTAACCCCTTGGTTAATTATTCTTGACCCTAACTGTAGTAGCCACTAATTTAGTCATAAAGGGTTAATAACGTTACTATAAATGAAAAATGACTCATAAATGGAGGATGTATGATGTTTTAAACTATATTACATTCAAATGTCTGAGTATAATATTGTTTGAATTTTAAATAATTTAATAATATTTTTTTGATAAATTATCATTAATGTCAATTTTGACATTATTCATTTAATTTGACTTTAAATACATCAAAGAAAAGGGGTAATTCGATTATAATTATTTAATACATATCTAATATTTTATATAGATATTTAAAATTCATTATAAACATTAACTTAGTAAAATTATATCAAAACTAATATTAATAATATTATTTATTTTATTTTTCTGTTAATTAAATAAATACCATATTAGTATTGTAAAATAATTTAAGGTAATTATATAATTTCTAATTTTTTAAAAAAAATTATACAATGAAAATAATTTCCTTAATCTAAAAATAGACATTTAGGTTTATTCATTTGTTTCTTTTGTCCCTATGTAGACACATAAAATATATTAAAAACAAAGAGAGTGACATTTTGTAACTATCCTTAAATTAAATAATATATAAGTAATTTTCATGGATAAGTGTCTATTAAACAAATAAAATTCGATTATAAGGTGATAAGGGTCGAATAATATATTTCCAATACTAATTAAGATAAATAATTATGGTCTTATAACTCATTTTTATCCCAAATTAACACAATTTACCCTTTACCAAGAAGGCAAATTTTACCATGATTACTATTTATTTTGAAAAATAATAAAAGGGGCCAAATTACCAAATTTTAACCTAGTGATTCAATATTAATAATTAATTTTATCAAATTTAATACCTATAAGTGTTAGAAATTAATTCTAAAATAAGTGCACAAAATGCAACAAAAACCGCTTTTTAAAAAATGATGTTTTTAAGAATAAAACTGGATTTATTCTTTTTTCCATGCATAATAAAAATATTATATAAATGTTAAAATATTTGATGGAATATATAAATTTCATTAAAATCATTCACCAATAGTGATTTATTTAATTTATTTTCATATAACTAAAATTTGCACACAAAAATAGTTTTTCAAAAAACCCCTTCTTTTAATTTTTTTTTTAATTTTTATTTATAATCAATTGATAACCAAAGAATTTATTCTATAAATTTATAAACCATATATTTTTCAAAATTTAGTTAGCCCTGATCATACCCACCAATTTAATGGCAGGGTTATAATGGTCTCATAATAATATATCACGATTCATTTTAACTTGGTGTTGTATGCAATGCAAGCTATCAACGAGATTAAATTTATTTAAAAAGAGACATACTATAAAATCTTGGGGTGTTACATTTGGAAAGTAAAGAAGATTTCATGAGTAAGTAAATGATCATTTGAGATTAAAGTTTATCATATTGAAGAAGAATTGTATTTTATATTCTCATGGTTTTAAAATTACTAACAAGTTTCTTTCTTTCTTTTTATATGTCCCTTATAGAGTTTTTTATACTTATATCACATTTTAAAATTACTTTCACAGGGTTTAAGAATAATTAAGAACAAAGAAGAATGGAATTTGAAAGTACTGAAAATTTTTCTTTAAAAGAAAATGTGTTTCATTCTAAAAGTTTTGTACTATAGAAAAAATGGATAAAGAGTAGAAGTTTCCACTTTGTAATATATGAGTTTGTTATGTAAGAGTTATGGCCAAATTTTGTAAAACTATAAACTATTAATATCCTCAAAATGTAAGGAAGTAAATTTTTTGACTAAAAACTCAAGATTATGGAATGTTTTAAGGACGGATCCTTATATTTTTGAGTCTCAACTGAGTATACACATCCACCTATTTCGTGGGAAGGCTTGGACCCCATATTGGTACACCCATTCCCCTATCCCCGAAGGGAAGACCATTGGCTCTAAATTTTTATACACCCACTATGATAATAATTTCATTTACTAGTGTTTTAAACCAACACAGAATGATTTGCATCAGTTTTTCAAAATCTCTATGTATTAAAATGTCACAAATCATTTTGTGGCACATTTTAAAAATTTCCATGAATCATTTTATAGTGGTTTTATGAACCACCACTAAATAATTAGTGGTGGTTTTTTAATTTTTCTAAATATTATTTATTATTTATTATTATTTATAACATATTACTGTAGAATTAATCATAAATTTGTGTAGGGTAATATTTGAATCTATTACGTCTTGGTTGTTCTGCAAAATATTTACCACTCCACTGAGTCTTTCATGTTCCAACTAAGAAAACTTAAATATACTTATATATATATATAGGCAAATACAAATACTAACATATAAAAATATTATTACATAAAAATAAAAATAAATATAATTATATATAAATATATAAATATATGAATATATATAAATATAAATTAAATATATATAAATATAAATAAATTCACAAAAAATGTATATAAATACACGTAAATATATATAACTAAATATAATTATACACAAATACAAATATATATATATATACACATACACATATAAATATATTGAAATATATATTTATACATATACATAATGTCATGATATATATAAATAAATAAATAAATAAATAAATAAATATATATATATAAATATACATAAATGCACAGACACACACACACACACATATCTATAAATATAAATAAATTTACATAACTACATGCATATATATACAATTAAATATATTTTTATATAAATATAAATATTTATAAATATACCAAAAAACATACATACAAATATATATACATACATACATACATATATCCACATTATATAAATAAATATAATTAAATACATATAAATACATATAAATACATATAAATATATATAAATATATATAAATATATATAAATACACACATGCACACACACACAAACATATAAATAAATATAATTGTGTGTATATATATATAAATGTATATAAATATATGTAAATATAAATATACATAAATGCATATAAATATTTATAAATTATAAATACATCTACATAAATCTATATAAATTATAAATAAGTATATATAAATACAACTATATATATATAATTAAATATAACTATATATATATAAACATATATAAATATACATAAAAACACACACACATATGTATATATAAATATAAATAAATATAAATATTTATAAATATACATAAATATATATAGTTTTATTAAACTCTTTTCTTATAAGGTTTTATTTAAAAGTTTAATTTTTAAAATATACAATTTTAATTTGAAAAAATTAATTTCATTTTTAAAATCACTATGTCAAAATTATCTTGATATGGATTTTTGTGATTTTTTTGAAAAGATTTATATTTAGTGAATAATGAGAAATATTGTTTTTTTTGAAAATAACATTTTCATTTTAATTACTTAAAAAGTAAAATTATATTACAGATTAATTTTGAAATTTAAATTATTAATTTTTATTTAAAATAATCCAAATTGGTTTTTTAAATTAATTTTATACTTTAATTTATTATAAATACATTTTTACATTAAAATTATATTTTTTCTGAAAAAACCGTTTTCATCGCGTTTTTACGGTTTAATTAAAAATTAAATTCCATCAATTTTTTGAATTTAATCCTAAAAAATATATTCCATATTTTGAATCCGTGTGTCTAAATATATTTAATATTTTCCTTTTATTTTTATGAAAAATAAATCGTAATCTTTGTAATTTTTTTACCATAGTAAATTTTAAATCCGATAATTAAAGTTAAAAATAAAATTATATGAACTATAAAATGACCCTAATACTTGAATAAATTTTATTTGATGATTATATTTCATCCAAATTCATCCAAAGTTTGAATATATGATGTTTTGTTTCCATTTGGATGTGATTATAATCTTTATAACATTTTTATTTAAAGAAACAACAAAAAATGTCACTTTATTGTTTTTAATAACTATAATTTTTTTAACATGGGGATAAAAATAAGATACATTTAAGTAAAAATATTATTTGGAAATATAAATTATTAATATTAATTGTGATATTTTTTTAAATTTTTAGTGAAGATATAGTTACACGAAATGCTTACAAAATGCTGATGTAGTAATTATTCAATTAATGTAAAAATCAAATAAATGATATTAAAAATATTAAAAGAAATATAATTTGAGATAATTAATTTAATAAATGATTTTTTAGATTAATATAATAGGTTATGAATTTAATAAAATATTTTATTTTAATTTTATTTGTTTTCCTTATGTTATTAAAGTCAATGTAATGAATAGTTATAAAAATTAACAGTAATGATATTTTATAATCAATAAGATTTTATTAAATTATATAAAATTAAAAAAATATTAAATTTGGAAAATTATTTATAATACAGTTTATAATATTAACCAAATTCTAATTATGGGCCTTTCTTCTTTTTATAGTAACTATAATGACCCTCAATGTGTAAATTTTTTTATTGTCGCAGTAAGTGTGAAATGGGTTAACGAGGGTTTAAAATCAAAAGATAAGGGTAAAAACATAGAAAAAAACATAAAAATTAATCTTTATGATATTATTTAAACTAATAATGATATTATATTATAATATTATAAATTTTTATTCATTTGAACATCAAAATTAATTTGTATTCATTTAATATTTTAAGAAATTCTAAGAGTGTCCCTCCCCTCTCTTATAAAAGGACATCTCTTATTCTCTTTACTTCACACTTAAAAAAGCACTTGGTTCAGAAAATTACTACCCAAAAACCATAATTAAATACCACCTCACATTATAATGAAAGTTTTTATTATAAAACCAACATAGAAAATATTTTGGAGTAAACCTTATGAGATTGTATGAAGAAGAGACATCGTTCTTAATCAAGAATTTTTATTTTATTTCTTATTTCACCTCATTAAAATATTATTTAAACATTATAAAATAAAGAAAAAAATATATAAAATATACTAAGGTGTCGTTATGTTAATGTAACAACCCATATCCATATTCTATTCCATAAAATGGGAAACAAAAGCATCATTTGTGTGTACGGTGGACTACTGCCTCCCGAACCGATGTAATTAGTTTTCCATCACAGTCTCTCATGACTGGTTATAATGATGTAATTTATATATATATATATATATATATATATATATAATATTTATTAGATATTTATTATTATGAAAATATAATATATAATTTACTTTCTCACCATTCCATTAACTGAAAAATGATAACGTCATTCGTGTGTACGTGTAGACTACCACCTCCATAAAGAGATGTGATTATTTTTCATCACCGAATCATATGTATGATATATATAAGTATTTTTAAAGAAATAAAATGATATTTATGATATAATTATAATTTTATAAATATAAAATAATACTTATATTCTTTTCTTAATGATTATTGAAGAAGGGAAACACTACTTATCTGTACGCATGACCTACCGTCTCTATGAATGTAATGTAATTCATTTTTTATGACCATATTTTATCATTGTTTTTAAAAGTATTATTGATGTATAAAAATGGTAATTAATTCATTATTATTATGGATATTATGGAATAATTACCTCTTTAACCATTTTCAACCTACTGAAGTCATTTTGGACTTATGGACCGAATATAATCAAAATGTACAACATAAACATAAATTATTAAGTAATTGTATATGAAATTATATTAAAGAAAATAAAAGGATGAATTAAATTGAAAAATGTTATTAAGTAATTAAATTATTTTTTTTATTCATGAATATAAATAACATATGTGATGATTTGGACTCAAAGTAAGGGATACTTTAACTTAAAACCATGTTATAAATGTTATAATGATTAATTTGAAAAATATTTCTTTTCTATGTCTAGGTTTTTAAAATTATTTTATAAAAATATTTCTAGGAAAAAAATGAACTATAAATAGAATTTTATTCTAATTTATTTCAAAATTAGTCTAAAAATGAAACCTTTTACGGAATTTTTTGACTTTATTTACAAAATACAAAAGGAATGTTATATTTTAACTTATACAGTGATAAAGAATTTTCCCAACACTGTAAACATTACTTGAAGTTTAGATTCCATTAAAATATTTCATGTTTTCTTAAAAGAGATAACCTATTTATATTTTTCTTAGTATTTTAGTATTGAAAATGGGGTTTTAAAAGAAAAGTATATTTTGATACATGAAATCATTTTTAACATGGGTTTAAAAGAGATTTTAGAGGGTTTTATTCATGATATTGTCCTTGGAATTTTTAATGAAGGTTTGAGCCTCATTATAGCTCATGGGTGAGCTCGATACATCTTATATAAAGGGTTGAGCACCATTAGAGCTCACAGGTAAGACTAATTTAGCTTATAGGATGGGTGCACCCAGATAGAGCTCTAATGAATTTGGTAATGATTATGTTCTCTGAAAAATTATTTTGTAAGTTAGTCATATTGTTATTCCAATTATATGGGTTTTGTAAGGATTTTAATATGATGATGTCCCAAGACACATACATGACTTTTCTATGCTTTCTAATGAGCTTTCATGTAAATTATTTTATTTCAAAAGGTAATATAATGAAATTTTTAATAGAGAAATGATGATCTTTTTTGATAAAAGGCATGTTTCTATGAAAAGGATTTTTATTGGTTTTTATGTTTTTTCATTAGACTAATAAATTTATTCTTTTTTATGTCTCTTATTTGGCCTCTTATTCTTATCCCACATTTTAAAATGTTTTTCATAGGTATTTAAGGATTATTAGGTATAAGGATGAGGTGTAGATAAAATTTCTAAAGATATTTCATGAAAAGAAAACATATTTCTTTTTAATTTTTTTTGTGGTAAAAAAGGATACTGAGTAGAAGTGTCCAATTTATAATATATGGTATTTTTATGTAATATTTATGAACAAAATATATAAAAATATAAAACTAAAAGATATTTGGGAATAAGTGAAAGTGAATTATTATTTAAATTATTATATGTAATGTTTTAGGTCTGGTCCTTATAGTTGATATCAGTGAAAGGTTTAGATAACTTTTGAGGTTTGGATAATGTAAATAGAATAAAATTCAAATATTTTACCTAATGGTTATGTTGAAATGATATATAATTTGAATATTACCATGTTTCTCAATATAAACTATGTTTGTTCAAAATGGTTTTCCATAGAGGAAATAATGAGTCTGTAGTGGAAAGAAACCAATAAGATGATATCTTTCTAAAATAGCAAGTTGAAATGGTTAGAATTGGAACTGAACATTTTTTTTCTATGATGGATTAGTTGACACAAGCTATAAATAGTGGTGGAATATATATTATAGAGTAACTGAATTTACCATATAGGAATATAACGATAGTTGATCTCTTCATGAAACAATATCCTTTGGTGTCAAGTGAAACATTAGATCTAGTTATGGCTAAAGGATGGATAAATTCTATATAAGAGATATTTTAAGTCATGGGGTGTTCATAATTTCAAAAGGAAACCCTTTCCATTTATCAATTTTAAGGTGAAGGTGATCAAAAGTGGTCTTTTCTTAAGAATACAAAAGTGAGAAATGAGATTGATTCCATTGATTAGAAAAAATTTTAAAATCTATTCCTTGAGAAATATTTCCCTAAGGTTGTTCAAATCAGGATGGAGAAATAATTCTTTTAATTGAAGAAAAAGGATAAATATTATGTAGTTGTGTATGAAGAAACTTTTTTAATATTGTCTAGGTTTATAACAGGTTTTATTTAGGATTTTGATAGTAATGTTAGTTATTTTTAATTTGGGTTGAAAACAAGATATCTAAGGGAATTAGATTCCCATGAATCCAAAAGTTATGATAAACTTTTTTGGTGTTTTGAGAAGGTAGAAATGGGGTTTTATGATAATCATGTTTTCTTAGAAAAAAAGTATAAAAAAGGAATATATGATAGCAAATGAGGAAGCATTCATCAAAGAAATTCAAAGGTAAGAAAATCGAGTTCTCATCTTGTGATAAGTTTGGTAAATAGAATGTTGGGGAATGTACGATAAATTTTTGAAAGTGTTACTGGTGTGGTAAGTTTGGCCATAGGGATTTTGGATAAAAATAAAAGAGTCATGAATAATCAAATAATGGGGTAACCGATATCCATCCATCAATGATATTTTTTTTAGTTTCAATGAGTTGGTTCATTATGCTAACTTGTTTCCAAAGTTAGTTACTCATGATGAAAATCATTAATACTGAAAGAAAAAAGTTGTGAAAAAATATTTTTTGACCACTATAGTTGATGCAGATCAATCTAATGAAGTGTTAACAAGTATGTTAATTTTTTATTTGAATTGTGTCAATATCTTATTTGTATCTAGATCTTTTCATTCCATTATTTTTGATATTTTTTTTTAAAATTGAATACAACCTCTAACAAAACAATATTGACGTACATGAACATTACATTAATTTTTTGGAATACATAATACATAACAAAAACATATTCCAAAAGATCATATTAGTTTAGTGTCCTTAGAAACTAGGAAAACATAAAAAACTGGTTTATAAAACTTCTACATCATCTCCTGCTTTTTTCCTTCATAACTATAATCCCTTTTGACACATATTACTTAATATCCATCTACATATCCTAGGGAAATGAAACATAAAAAGGATGAGATAAGATGATCAGTAAGGGTAAACAAGGGAGATATCAATAATATCATAAACATAATATATGTGAACATAAAAATTAAAAATCGTATCCTGCATATCATAATCATGATATCATGTCATGGAATAAATCATAAAATATCATAAAGAATCAATGAACACATTCCCAAAAGTCATAACATAAGACATGGAATTTGTGGAATACACATAAGAATAGAAAATCATTTCATATTAGTCAAGAATCATTTCCAAGACCATCATAGCAGACAAAGTACATTATTGAATTGGGTTTAATTTTTGTTCTATCCCTATATTACTGAACTGAGTTTACTTGATATACTAGCCTTGTATTACTGAACTGGGTTTACTTGTTATTCCAGCCCTGTATTACTGAACCAAGATCATTTCGCATTCCAGTACTGTCTATCTCATGAGATATAAATATATACCAAAAAAATTAGAGGGAGATATAGGTCGCACATATCTCATAATGAAATCATTCTTAGGTGTTCTAAAAAAGAAAAAATCATTAACATCATAACATAACCCAAATAATAAAATGGATTTATTAAATATCATTCCATCATAACATAATCCATGAAAGAAATGAATTTCATAAATATAATTTCATAATAAACATAATAAAACCACATGAATAATAGGGATAGTATACTTGAAACATATCAATATTAAATAATGTCATCTTCTATGAAAAATAATTTCGATAAAGGGCTTGAAAATAATTTTTGATAAAAACATCATTTCTTCTTCAAAATTAGTTTCTTTTCTCAAAATGTGATGAAATTTTAAAAGAAAAAAATTTCTTTGAAAATAAACTTTAAATATTATAAATGAATATTCATAGAAATAAGGTGTTATGAAAACCTAAAAATCCATTAATACCATATAAGTTAAAAAATATATTCTTCTCATACTTTTGCTGGAAAAGTCAAAAAGTACCTCATATCAAAAATGAAAAAAGATTCCTGTCATACCATTTAATAAAAATTTACCAATGGGTAAAACTGACTTTAAGCAATTTTAGAAGAATAGAAATAATATTTTGGAATACATATTTATGAAATATGGATATAGATAATAAATATACCCTAGTAAATACTTACATATAAACAATCATGTATAATAATGAGATTGCAAAATTATCCCTTAAATTAGGTCTAGGTTCCTTTATACAAGTACAAAACTCCTATATAAGAGTTTGAATAATTTCATTAACTTATTCTAGAATCGAATTCATTTTTATGATATCATAAGTGATCATATTATTACCCATTTGTTAATAACATTATTACTCGTCTTCCGGGTATTAACTGCTTTATTTTCTTATGCTTGTTTTGATGAATAAGTTCTTTATACTCTTATTAGTTTATAATTATATCATTTAAATAATGATATTAATATAATATATATCATATTTTTTTTCATTATATACATTTATATAATCATGTTTTAATGAAGATCATGTAGAATGAATCACATCACATCATGGAGAGGGTAGGTCATACGCACACATGAGCGACAATATCATTCCATTAATTGTGAAATTGTATGAAAGTGAATGGTATATATTTTATTTAATAATCCATATCATATTGTAATAATAATATATTTTTATTATTTATATCATTATACCCATCCAAGTAAGGTAGCAGTGAAAAAAATATTGCACTATGATGTGGAGACGGTAAACCGCACGCACACACGTTTGGTGATTTTATTTTTCGTAGGATGAATAGAATGTGGAATATGGTTGTTACATAATCATAATAACATCTAAGTATAGATTTAATACTAGAGTTATTACTTTATAATGTAAACAGAAAAGGAATAGGAAGTAGAATAAGAAATTATCTTGAGTGAGTCAGTAAAAGAGATTACCTCTTCTTTGACAATCTCCCTCTAGATATCCTCTTAAAGGAACTATATTTGGTCTATTGAGAATACTAGAACCTATATAATGTGAATAGGGAAGTTGATAATTGAAATGGGCAGGTCATGGATGAGCTTGAAGGCTCAAAGTGAAGTGAAGAAATGAGGGAGGAGGTGCCCTTTTATAATTGAAGTGAGGTGCACCTTTAGAATCTCCAAAAATATTAATTTGTTAAAAAATACAATCCAATAAAAAATATCCAAAATGTAATATTTTATAATATTATATGATATAGGGTTGTAATATCATAAATTGATAAATTTTAAAAAAGTTCTTACATCAATTTATACCTTATCATTTTAATTAACCGTTAGTTATTTTATTTTAATTTTAACTAAGCTAAAAAATGTTTCAATATTAAAAGAGTGTAGTTGTTACAAATTTTATGCCAATTAGACCATAAATTAAACATTTATAATATTTTCGACCATATAATAATTATTTTATATTTTTTAAAAATATTTAATGATTTTTAAATAATTTAATAATACGTTATTTTGACAAAATATCAATAGTGTGAATTTTGAAACTATTCATTTGATAGATTTTTAAAAATATCAAGATAAGATGTTAAACTCAAACAAAATATTTTATTATATTATTAAGGGGTCAAGGTCATATATAAAATTAGTTTCATATAGTAATTATAACATATTATATTTATTTTAATATTTTTAATAACATTAATTTGTTAGTTTTCATTAATAAAACAATTACTACATCAGTCATGTGTAATTATTTAATATACTTATTTTTTGGTTAAAAATTAAAAATAATATAATATAAAGAATATAACTCTTATATATTTCATAATAATAATTATATTCTAATATATCTCCTAGAAAATCCCACATTAAAAATGTTATATTTAATAAAATCTGAATGTGAAAACTTTAACATCACTTTAAATAAAATATTATAAGTGTCATAATCTTTTCCATATGGCTCAAAATGGTCAATAAATATACCTTTGGATGATTATTTTCAATATATACTTTAAAAATAATATTTTTTCAAGTTTTTTGGTCTTTTAATGGTTATTATAATTTTAATAAAAATTATTTTATTGATTTTTAATCAATTGAATCATTTCTGCATCATCAATGTATAAGCCTTTAAAGTAATTATTTATTTCTTAAAAATTATAAATAAATTACCATGATAAATAAAAAAATTTTATATTTAAAATTATTACTTATAGTATAATTTATCTTCTATATAAGGTTATTTTAAAAATGATAAATTTATTTAAATTTGAGTAAGACATATTCAACTTTTTTGTATAAATTAAATAAATTAAATGTCCTAATCTCATCCAAGTGCCTTCCAAAGGATACCATTTCGACCCAAGGATTATTTAGGCTGAAAAAAAAACTAATACAATAACATTAGGACAATTATTGGGATAATTTTATAATATTATTTTTACCTTTAATTACCTGATTTACCTTTTTACCATATTGATACAAAATTATTGAAGTTACTATTCATAACGCCCAAAAATAAAAGAAAGATATTTACATAATTTGGACCCAATGATTCAAAATATGGAATAAATTTTTAAAAATTCAAAACACATAATTTCTAGTAATTAATTTAAGATTAATCCCATTGTCGGAATGAGATAACAAGTTTTAAAAGTTAAAACATGAAAAAGATTGAAATGTTTTTACATCTTAATTAATTATAAAATTAATTTCAATGAACTAATTTATATTAAATGATAAAAATATAATCTATTTACACTTTAAAATAATTTAAATATATAATTTAACACTATAAATAATCTTGATTAAAAAGTAGTTTTCAATTAAAATGCATTATTTTTTTACTATTCATTAAAATGTAAAACTTAACAGAAAAATAATGAAATTCAACCAAAGTAAATTTTGAAACTTTGATTTCAAATATGAAGTTTATTTTTTCAAATAAAATATAAAAAAGTGTTAAAAACAAGATTTAAAATGGGTGCACCATCAAAAGGCGACAAAACCACACTTTTTAAAAAATACTTCTTTTATTAGAAAATTTGAATTTGTACTTATATTATGTCTAGAAAACATATAAAATCAATTTAAAACATTTTATTAAACATATTAAATACATATTTCATTTATAAAATCCATCAATATTGATTTTATTATTTTATAAACTCACTTATTTACAATTAAATAGTTGTTCAGAAAAATATTTCCTTTTATTTAAAAATGTTTTTATTTTCATTTATAATTAATTTCTAACCAAAGAGTTAATTATATATACATTTATAAATCATATTTTCATAATTTAGTTAAAATTTTTCATACCCTCCATTATAATGTCTAAGTTATAAGATACCATAATAATATTTAGTTGTTTTCTTAAACTTAGTCTTGCGTGAAATGAATTCTATCAAAAGAACTTGAAATTGTGTGTAACAATAGCCAAGAATAGTGTTGCGTAGACCGAAATATAACCCGATGTTTCATGTAGCACAATATTATCTTGGTGTATTTCATAACACAAGACATCAAATAAATTAAAAAAATCCATCGCATAAAAATCTCAGGGTGTTACATTCTACCCCCTTCAAATGAATTTCGTCCTTGAAATTCATCCGGGTTCTAAAAGGACCAATACTAGAAAGTTTATTTCATATAAACCTAGATCATAAAAATAAAGACTAAAAATTTCTTTAAAAAATAATAATTTGAAAATACAAGTTACCCAAGGTGAATCATAACTAGATCTCTACATAAGAGAACATATTTGTAGATTTGGGCATGGAGGAAAATCATAAATAATCATAGATATTGATAAAAGATCAATAATCACAAGAAAGTTGGTGATCCAGTGAAAGTTACCAGTCAAAAAACCATAAACTAAAGAATCATGAAATAGGTCATTGATTTCATCAAAAATTTTGGTCATGATCCTTTTTCCTAATGTTGAATAATTTTTACGAGAAGATATACTTACTTGGTTTTGGTACATTCTCACCATTGGTCATGCCCTGAAAAATTTCCACTTCATCTCTTATTTAATGAAATGAAGTTGAATTTTTCATTCCTAAAGCTTTAGAAAATCATGCGATCCATAAATAGAATTATAGGTCATTCCATATGTTTTTATCATAAAAACATATTAGCACAAATTATCAAATATGCATAAGTCCACCTATGGTGAGATGATACATTATTCTAAAAAACTTCATCAAATGTTAAACATAAACTTTTCATAAATTGATAACCTTACAATCCTTCTTAAATATGACAATCCAAAACTTTAGAAAGAGGTTCAGTAACTCAAATTAATATTTATCCACCATATATCATAAGGCATCTCTTGTTGGTCACATTCCAAACATGTGAACACATTTATCATGTATTATCTTGAGTCAAGATAATAATCTGAATTACCATATATCCTTATTGAAAATAAGAATGTTTCCTCATTCCAAATCTTATTAGATATATTCCTTAGGTCCCAAAAATTTGTATACTTCATCCATGATAGCATAACCATATTGAAAAAAAATCCATAATTAGTTCACAAGAAGCTAGTATCATCCAATTTACTTATTCATTTTAAAAATATCTTTATAAAAACATCATTATCTTAACATAAGAGATATATTAAGGTTTATATTTCCCTTAATCATGTGTTCTCCAAATATATTACCTTACTATTAAATCACTTTTCTAGATATTTAAAAAAATTAAATATATCCTTTCCAATCCTTAATGAAAACTTATAATAAAAACACTTATATATTTAATGATTTGTATAATATAATCTTTGAATTCCAAAACATATACACCTCAATCATTCAAATTTATTCTTAAACCATTACTCAGGATCCATTATCTTAGTATTTTATAAAATATGAATCATGTGTTAAGGTTCCTCAACCTTAATCTAACCAAGATTCTTAGGTTTAATGTAAACAATAATTCTAGAACATCCCATACCTTTCACATATTGTTTAAAATATCTTTATCCTCAGCAGTATACCTAATACTCATACCACCAACAGGATTCTCTTCATGAGATTTCCACTTAGGAAATAGATTTTTATAATTCCTATACTTTCCACATCTGAAATAATCAATGTTAACCATGTTCTATCTAGTTATGGAAATTGAATAGGACTATAATGGAAAACGTGAGAAATACATATCAAAGATTAAAAACACATAAGTTAAATTACTTATGAAATTTTAATCTATGACATCTTAGGTTTAATCCTAGGTTATTGATGATTATCATAAAAACTCTAGGATTGTAACCTATAATTAGACTTATACTTAGGAAATCCCTAGACATATCCTTAGAAATATCTCTAGGGATCTAACTAAAGTTTTCACATACTAGTTTCCAAAGTTTGAATAAACCTTCACTCTGATACCAACTTTAACGAACAAATATTTATATACATGAACATTACATTACTTTTACGGAATACTTAATACATGAAAAAAACATACAACCAAAGACCATATTAGTTTAGTGTCTTTGGAAACTTGGAAAACATAAAAACTAGTTTATAAAACATCTACATCATCTCTTGATTTTTTCCTTCATAACTAGAACCCCCTTTTGATACATCTTACTTAATATCCTTCTTCATATCATGGGGAAATGAAATATAAAAAGGGTGAGCTCAGATTATTAATAAGGGTAGAAAAGGGAGATATTAATCTTATCATAATCATAATACATAAGAACATAACAATTGAAGATCTTATCCTGTATATCATAGATTGTGATATCATGTCATGGAATAAATCATAAAAGATCGTAAATAATTAATGAATATATTCCAAAAAAGTCATAATATAGGACATATAATTTTTGGAAAAAAATCATAGAAAATAACTTCATATTAGTAAAGGATCCATTACAAGACCATCATAGCGGACAAATTCCATTATTGAACTGGGTTTAATTTCCGTTCTAGCCCTGTATTATTGAACCGGGTTTACTAGCTGTTCCATACCTATATTACTGAACTAGGTTTACTTGTTGTCCCAATCCTGTATTAATGAACTGAGATCATTTTCCATTCAAATCCTATCAATATCATGAGATATGAATCTTTACCTAATGAGTTGGATGGATATATATGTCCCACCCATATTATAATGAAATCATTCTTATGTGTTCAACAAAAACATAAATCATTTATCATAGCATAACCCAAAGAATAAATGGGTTTCTTAAACATAATTCCATCATAAAATAATCCATGAAAAACAAATATATTTCATAAATAGAATTCCATAATAAACATAATCAAACTATAAAAATAATAGGGATAATATACCTAAAACATATACTTATTAAATAATGTCATCTTAGATGAAAAATATTTTTTATAAAATTATTGAAATTAATTCTTGAGGAAAATATCCTTTCTTCTTAAAAATAATTTTATTTTCTGAAAATGCCATACAATTTTAAAATAAAATAATTTCTTTTAAAATAACTTTGAAATATTGTAAAGTAAGATTCATGGAAATAAAGAATTAGAAAAACATAATTTTTTTATGCTGTATAAGTTAAAAACATTCTTCTCATAATTTCGCTAAAAATTTAAAAAAGTACCTCATATTGAAAATGACAAAATATTCTTTTCATACCATTTAATAAAAATTTAACAATTGTTAAAATTGACTTTAAAAAATTGTATAAGAGTAGAAATAATATTTTGGAGTACATATCTAGGAATCATGGGCATGTATGATAAATATACCCAAGTAAATATTTATATATAAACAATCTCAGTTAATATTGAGATTGAAAAATTATATATTACCTTAGATATAGGTTCCTTAATACATGTATGAAATTAATTTATAACGGTTTAAATAATGTCATTAACTTATTCCATAATCATATTCATTTTTATGATATCATAAGTGATCATATTATTACCCATTTGTTAATTACATTATTACTCGTATTTTGGGTATTATCTGCTTTATTTTCTTACGCATGTTTTGAAAAATGAGTTCTTATTAATATTATTATGTTATAGTTATATAAGTTACATAATTATATTAATATAATATTTATCATATTTTTCATTATATTCATTTATATAATCATGTTTCAAGGAAGATCATGTAGAATGAATCACATCGCATTGTGGAGACGACAGTGTGGGAGTTGGTCGTCTAGAACCAACTACTTTGTACTTTATTCATTTAAATAAAAGACTTATCACATCTTGATTGTTCTTCTATGTGACATGTCATGTGATAATGTCCTAAGGATAGATGTTTCATTAAAGGGTCGTAGCAAATCCCTGCTATGATGAGAACCCGAAAGTGCCATAACACTGTTCTTGAATGTATGTTCTATGGCCGGATGATATTATTTAAGGGACACAAGTAATACAGGTCATTAGGGGTGAGGACTCATAAAAATTTGAGGCACCTTCTCATGGTGTGCTCCCTTGGTAATATCCAGGAGGATATTATGAGAACGAGACCCGCCAGTAGGAAATCAACATTTCATAGTGTCATTGGATGTTCCTATCTGCGGACGTGTGTATTGGTCCTTAGACTTTAAGATTATTATTAATGGGTATTACAACTCGCGCACTTAGATGTATTGACGAAAACTGTGACGACACACTGTTCGCAGCGAGGTAGGATACGTTGGGTGCGTCATAAGTAATACCACATTAATAGATAATGCGAGAAAGGATTTGTCCCTTCCGTTCCATAATGGAAGTAGATATCTCCGGCGCTTTGATGGAATTTATATAGCCTAAATAAATCCATGTCCATGGTAAGGTATGGGCAAGTTCAATTCCGGGAAGTCAAAGAAATAATAATCAAGAACATGGGTTGATGGCACTAGCATGCAACCCGCTTGATTGGAGATATCGAGACAAAGGGATTATATTACACGGTAAGCGTTCGTATGAGGTGACACGTCATTGTGGCGTTAACTTCTTTCTGTATGGGTGCCTTGGCGTGTTGCTAGACGCTAACCTTGGACTTTAGGCAGGCTCAGCCTAATGCCACTGAGAAAGAGTCCTAGAGGGTCACACACTAAGTGTGTCCATGTATCTCAGTTAAATATTAATTTAACAAGTTAAATAAATATTATTCCTGAGTGTGGTTTAATAATTATTTAAGGATGTCTGATCGCATTTATTTTGACACTAGTTATTCGAGAGAATATATTTCGGATGAAATAATATATTTATCAGCGAGTAATGCAGTTACATTTATTTCAGAAATAAATAGTCATTGCTGAAGGTCTAATAAATGTGGTGGAGAAAAATGGAAAATAAAAGTACACACCGTGTATATTAAATATACACGCCGTGTAGTTTTATGGAAGACAAGTACATGCCATGTATTAATTATTACATGCAGTGTAGTTTTTCCAGTTGGGATTTTGAGGATTTAATATTGTTTTATTAAATGATATTTATTATAATCAGCGTGGGCACATGTCAAGGAATTAATAATTCTACATGGGGGTTTTCAATAATAGTAAATGAAATAAATAAAACGCGTAACGCATTTATTTATTTCCATAACTCTTTTAACCTCAAACCCGATTATAAATATCCTCTCAACCCCAAAATTTTGAAGGGCCATTGTTGTGCACAAAGGATTTGGAAATACTCTCAAGCCAAGAGAAAATTCCCTTTCCACCAAGAACGCCCTCAAGTTATGAGAGCATGATCCTCCATCGGATCAAGGCGGTCAAAGGCGGACATCACAAGTGAAGGTTCTTCCACGCTAGCACCCAGAGATCCCTTCAGTAACGTCCGGAGATACGTGACACACATGTGGATCACCGCTAGAGGAATCCTACACTTGGATTCTACGACACAACGACGGTTCACCGAATCGTGAACGGACACATCAATGAAGAAAGAATTCCAACGAGGTAATTCTTATGCATTAATTAAATTAATTATAATCAACATATGATGATCCTCCTCAAGGGTTCTGGGACTCTTTTTTTCTTTTCGTTCTTCATTCAATTCTGAAGATTAGGCGTTTTATATCGTGACGGATCTCGGATTGAACATTGTTTAACGTTAAAATTAAAGTTGTGAAAACCCACCAACGCGCTTCCGCTGCGCCCGGAACCTACAAGTGGTATCAGAGGGGTCATATCGTTCATTATAATTATTTAGTTTTTCGTTGGTAATTTACGCATTTAATAATTTAGTTATTTCAATTCAAATTTAATCGTTCTGGAAATCTGAATATCGAGATCTATTCCTCCTCCCTCATTTCTCGTTCACCTCACAGAAACGATTTTTTCTTTTAATTTTGATTAAAATAAAATAGAGGAACTCATCCAGAGGAGCCAAAAGTTTCTGGCCGTATAACACCAGAATGCACAATGTGTATTCGGAAGTACACGCCATGCAGTCTAGGTTCAATGCATTGAATGATCCGCCAAATCAAGCCGTGTATTGGATTATTTCTAAGAATTTAAGACACCGTGTGTTGACCAGAAACAGGTGGCAAACGGTTTCCGGAATACACGCCATGTGGTCTAATGAACACGGCGTGTAGTCCCTTCGGGTTAGGGTTGGGTCGTGTACTCCGTACACGGCCTGCCCGGCTGGAAACCGTGTAACGCGGAAACTACATGGCGTGTGTCCCACTGTACATGCCGTGTACTCCGAAAATTTCTGAAGTACATTAACACGCCCTGTCCCCAGGCGTGTACTTCGGATGGACGGTGAAGAAAAGTACACGCCGTGTAGTCGGAACTATATGCCCTTTACTCATCCAAATTACCCAGATTTGTTAAAATTTATTATTATATTATACAAACCCTTGAGACGTGTACCATGGTGCAGGCGTAAAGCTGAGGCACAACACATGATAGGTATTTTATATATATGTGTTTAATTTAACATCTGCGTAATAAATTGTAATTCCGCAGGTTGCCTCCAAGGTACAAGTTACGTACAAGGATAATTTTAAATGAATTTATTTGTTTAAAATTATGATGGATGAGAATCTCAAGGAAATTCAGAAACGAGATTTAAGATAAAAGGATTGATTAATTAAAGAAAATTAATTGATTCGAGCGTGATTTATCTTAAACAAGAACGATTAAAGAATTGAATGCTAGTTTTATTTATGAATAAATATCGTTTCATGTATGGATGATCATGAGCTAGACCGAGACCTTTGTATGTGAATGGTTTCTTTTAATTAATTTATTTAAATTAAATTTGTTGGCCTGCGAGCCATCTCCTCATTAATATGTATGGCATGCACGTCCAAGGATTATTTTATGTAAAAACCCCTTTTACCCCTCACCTATGTGTGAGATAAATTCATATGTAATGGATGGAGCTCCCAAGCTAGTGGAGGCGGCTCAAGTCAGGAGCCAAGGTGAAACCAATCCAAGGAGATACAAAGGTGGATAGGTGGAAAGCTGTAAACACGAACCCGAAAGGTTCAAGGTGTTTCTCCCCTAGGTCTTGGGTTAGTTTATCAACCGCTAGATAAACTAACCAATAGAAAATCTCATGATCATACCATTTATTTTATTTCTGTCAGTTGCATGGTTTATTTATTGTGGGTGTGTTGTCACGATCACACAATTAATGAATTAAACGATCATGCAAGATGGAACTAAAATAAAACCAGCTTATACCTAAATATTATCTTAGACATGGTTAATCACTTAAGTATATCCCACTTAATATTAAAAATCATGTAATCAAAGATAATAAAATGGAAATTTACGTATAAGGATAAAATCCCTCAAAATAAATATTAAGTCGGCATAGCCTTCCATAATATTGGTTAGAATCGAACCATAGTTCAAAGTGCTTGAACAACCCTAATTAGGGTGATTTCAATTATCAGGGAATTCTAATTCAAGGTTTTGGGTTGACTTGACTTGGTTCGCATCAAGGGTTGACTGCCACATCAGGACTTGGTGTGACCAAGAGGCAAAGGTTGAGGAAATACAAAAAGGATTTTAGGATTGGGGAGTCCAATCAGCGGATCAAGGAGATGCGAGTCAATGCAGTTGGCATTTGGAATGCCTACCTAAAACCCTTCAAGTTGCTTGACCAACCCTAGTTGGGGTAATGCGAAGGGAAATATGGATCCTTTCCACTAGAATATTCACACAACAGAATATTCCGAAGTCAATGGTGAGGGCTATTGGATTTCGATAAAATGGTGGGAGACTAATAAGTATTAATTTATTTATTTGTCTCAAATTTTGTAATAAAGTACTAAACCTTTGCTCATCTTAATTTGTAGAAACTTCAATAAAATGAATTCAAACATATCATTGCGCACCATACTCGAAAAAGAAAACCTTCTCACTGGCTCCAATTTCCAAGAGTGGAAGAGGCGTTTATGTGTCGTCCTTCACCACAAAAGGAAACTATATGTGCTGGAAGAGCCTATTACAGTTGCGCCTGGGAAAGAGGATAGTGATGAGGAATTATCTCTCTACATGAAACACATGGATGATGCCATAGATGTCCATTGTTTCATGCTATCGGCCATATCTAATGAGCTCTTGAAGCAACATGAAAACATGGGCGCGTATAGCATGATGTCTCACCTTAAAGATCTCTACCAAGAGAAGGCGAGACATGAGAGGTATGAGATCTCCAATGATTTGTTTACCACGATGCTTGGAGAGTCTGTGCCAGCTGGGCCTCATGTAGTCAATCTTATTGGCTACATTGAATGCTTGGACATCTTAGGGATCAAATTTTTAGATGAGTTGCGTACAGATCTCATCCTATCATCACTACCCAAGACCTTCTCTAGCTTCATTGTCAACTATAACATGAGCGGTAATGAGAAGATTCTATCGGAGCTTCTGACCTTGATTCGCCATGTAGATAAGAACATGGGGCATGAAAAACCCACAGTACTTATGGTGAACAAGAAAAGGAAGGACATGGAAAAGGGGACAAAGACTTATAAACGGTCTGAAGCCCCCGAGCACCATCCCTCCAAGAAGGGGAAGATCCAGAGGCAGGGCAAGGAATGGGAGGTAGTGTGTTTTGCATGTGGCAAGGAGGGCCACTAGAAGAGGAACTTCACCCAGAAGTGTGGGGACGCTAAATGTGCGTTTGTTATCGAGTGCAATCTTTCTATTTCTACACATTGGGTATTAGATACAGCTTGTGGGGCTCATATCTGTATTCAAATGCAGGAACCAATTAGATTTAGAAAGATCTCTAGAGGAGAGGTGGATCTTCAAGCTTCCAATGGCGCAAGGCTGGCTGTGTTGGCTATTGGCGAATACCACCTCTCATTACTGACTGGGATGATTTTGGTTTTACATAACTGTTATTATGTGCCTAGTGTTACCAAGAACATAATTTCTATATCTTGTTTGGATATGGATGGATTTGTTTTCAAATTTGGAAATAAGGGTTGTCTCTTTTATAAGAAAAACAAATGTTATGGTATGGAACATTTAAATAATGGTTTGTATGTATTGAATTACAAAAACCAAGTGTTGGCAATCGATAACGAAACAAACTCACATGACTCATACATCACCCAGTTATGGCATCACCGCCTTGGTCATGTGAACGAGAAGCGTTTGACAAAGATATGCCAAGATGGCTATTTGGACTCTACTGAGCTAAAACCACTTGATAGATGTCACGCTTGTTTACAAGGAAAAATGACCAAGCTGCCTTTTGGTGGACAAGGTGAAAGGGCCACAAAGCTTCTAGGATTGGTACACACGGATGTGTGTGGACCATTTCCAGTAGAAGCTAGAGGTGGATATTCTTACTTCATTACTTTTACTGATGATTTGAGTAGATATGGCTATGTCTACTTAATTAGGTATAAGTCAGAGTCCTTAGAGAAATTTAAGGAATTCAAGAATGAAGTAGAGAATCATCTTGGTAAGAAGATAAAGAATCTTTGATCGGATTGAGGTGGAGAATATCTGAACCAAGAGTTCATCGATCTTATACAGGAGTTTGGGATTCTATCTCAGCTCACTACTCCTTATACACCACAGTGGAATGGTGTTAGTGAAAGGAGGAACCGCGCCTTGTTGGACATGGTGAGGTCGATGATGAGTCATGCGGATCTTCCATTATCCTTTTGGGGATATGCATTACAAACTGCAGCATAAACATTAAACCGAGTACCAACTAAGGCGGCAAATGGAATTCCATCCGAGTTATGGAATGGAAGGAAACCCACTTTTTTGCACACACGTGTATGGGGATGCGAGGCGTTTGTTAAGGCCTTCTCAGGAAACAAACTAGCACCCTGGGGCACGAAGTGTATCTTTATAGGATATCCCAAGGAAATGAAAGGATATTACCTATATAACCCTCAAGACAAGAAAGTGACTGTCGCCAGACAAGCTGTATTTCTTGAGAGGGAGAAAATCCTCCAGAAGGATAGTGGGAGAAAGATTGACTTCAACGAAGTTGATGCTCAAGATACACAAGAGTTGGTATAGGAACAAGTTCCACAGGTCCCCGTGGAAGAGGTTCCAGAAACACAAGTACTGCATAGGAGCTCAAGAGAGTTAAGGGAACCAGAGAGATTTGGTTTCCTAGTCACCGAGGATGGTGAATCATTATTATTGGACAATGATGAACATCTCTCCTACAAGGAAGCAGTAGAAAGATCAGAAGCTGGAAGAAGGCTAGAAGCTATGAATTATGAGATAGATTCCATGTATCAGAACCAAGTTTGGGTTCTGGTCGATGAGCCAGTTGATGTAAAGCATGTTGGATGCAAATGGGTATTCAAAAGAAAGCTGGACATAGAAGTTCAAGTTAGCACCTGTAAAGCAAGGATATTGGCTAAAGGATTCAGACAGCGTCAAGGAATTGACTATGATGAAACCTTCTCGCCAGTTGCCATGTTTAAATCCACAAGAATCATACTTGACATAGCATCTTACCATGACTATGAGATTTGGCAGATGGATGTCAAAACAGCATTCCTTAACGGGAACCTTCAGGAAGATGTCTATATGACACAACTAGAAGGGTCTGTGACACCAAGTGAAGCCAAACGGGTTTGCAAGTTGCAGAAATCCATTTATGGATTGAAGCAAGCATCCAGGTCATGGATCATTCGATTTGATGAAGCCATAAAGGAATTTGGTTTCATTAAGAATGAATGTGAGCCATGTGTTTATAAGCGGTTTAATGGGAATGCGATAGTCATAATAGTGGTATATGTTGATGACATATTGCTTATTGGAAATGATGTACCAGCCTTACAGTCAGTTAAGGACTGGTTGAAAAAGTGTTTCTCCATGAAGGACTTAGGACAAGCAGCCTACATTCTAGGGATCAAGATCATTCGTGATAGATCCAAGAGGAAGCTTGGACTAAGTCAGGGTACATACATTGACCAGATACTAAAGAGATTTAGTATGGAAAAATCCAAGAAAGGATTGGTTCCAGTGTCACATGGCTTACATATTTCTAAGAAAATGTGTCCCCAGACACAACAGGAGAAAGATAGGATGAGCAAGATCTCATACGCTTTGGCTATAGGATCCATCATGTATGCCATGTCATGTACCAGGCTGGATGTTGCCTATGCACTGAGCATGGTAGGCAGATATCAAGCAGATCTAGGAGAACAACATTGGACTGCTATTAAGACTATCCTTAAGTATCTGAGAAGAACTAAGGATATGTTCCTGGTGTATGGAGGAGACGAGAAGATTGTCATCAGAGGGTATGCTGATGCTGGTTTTCAAACAGATCAGAATGATCTGAAGTCGCAATCTGGATATGTTTTTTGTCTCAATGGAGGAGCTGTGAGCTGGAAGAGTTCAAAGCAGCCAGTTGTCGCCGATTCTACAGCGGAGTCCGAGTATATAGCGGCTTCTGATGCAGCCAAGGAAGCCTTCTGGATTAGGAACTTTGTCCAGGAGATTTATGTGGTGCCTATCAGTAAAGATCCCATTACATTATATTGTGATAATACTGCAGCGGTGGCTCTTGAAAAAGAACCAAGGTCACATCAACGGACAAAACACATACTCCGGAAGTATCATCTTTTGATGGATTTCTATCAAAGGGGTGAAGTTGCTGTGAGAAGAGTGTCCACAGAATAGAACGTGGTGGAACCCATGACTAAAGGCCTATCTTAACAAAAGCATCAATATCATGTGAGAGCTAGCGGGTTAAAGGCAGTTAACAGTTGGATCTAGTCTAAGTGGGAGTCTATTGGAGTTGGTGGTCTAGAACCAACTACTTTGTACTTTATTCATTTAAATAAAAGCCTTATCACATCTTGATTGTTCTTCTCCGTGACATGTCATGTGATAATGTCCTAAGGACAACTGTTGCATTAAAGGGTCGTAGCGGATCCCTGCTATGATGAGAACCCGGAAGTTCCATAACACTGTTCTTGAATGTATGTTGTATGGCCGGATGATATTATTTGAGGGACACAAATAATACAGGTCATTAGGGGTGAGGACTCATAAAACTTTTTGGCACATTCTCATGGTGTGAACCCTTGGTAATATCCAGGAGGATATTATGAGAACGCGACCCGCTAGTAGGAAATCCACATTTCATAGTGTCATTGGATGTTCCTATCTGCGGACGTGTGTATTGGTCCTTAGACTTTAAGATTATTATTAATGGGTATTAAAACTCACACACTTAGATGTATTAATGAAAACTGTGATGACACACTGTTCGCAGCGAGGTAGGATACGTTGGGTGCGTCACGAGTAATACCACATTAATAGATAATGCGAGAAAGGATTTGTCCCTTCCATTCCATAACAGAAGTAGATATCTCAGGCCCTTTGATGGAATTAATATAGCCTAAATATATCCATGGCCATGGTAAGGTATGGGCAAGTTCAATTCCGGGAAGTCAAAGAAAGAATAATAAAGCACATGGGTTGATGGCACTAGCATGAAACCCGCTTGATTGGAGATATCGAGACAAAGGGATTATATTACATGGTAAGCGTTCGTAGGAGGTGACACGTCATTGCATCGTTAACTTCTTTCTCTATGGGTGCCTTGGCGTGTTGCTAGACGCTAACCTTGGACTTTAGGCAGGCTCAACCTAATTCCACTGAGAAAGAGGCCTAGAGGGTCACACACTAAGTGTGTCCATGTATCTCAGTTAAATATTAATTTAACAAGTTAAATAAATATTATTCCCGACTGTGGTTTAATAATTATTTAAGGATTTCTGATTGCATTTATTTTGACACTAGTTATTCGAGAGAATATATTATGGACAAAATAATATATTTATTAGCGAGTAATGCAGTTACATTTATTTCAGAAATAAATAGTCATTTCTCAAGGTCTAATAAATGTGGTGGAAAAAAATGGAAAATAAAAGTACACACTGTTTATATTAAATATACATGTCGTGTAGTTTTATGGAAAACAAGTACACTCCATGTATTAATTATTACACGCCATTTAGTTTTTCCAGTTGGGATTTTGAGGATTTAATATTGTTTTATTAAATGATATTTATTATAATCAGCGTGGGCGCATGTCAAGGAATTAATAATTCAACATGGGAGTTTTCAATAAGAGTTAATGAAATAAATAAAACGCGTAACACATTTATTTATTGTCATAACTATATTAACCTCAAACCCGATTATAAATATCCTCGCAACCCCAAAATTTTGAAGGGCCATTGTTGTGCACAATGGATTTGGAAATAATCTCAAGCCAAGAGAGAATTTCCTTTCCACCAAGAACACCCTCAAGTTACGAGAGCAAGATCCTCCACCGGATCAAGTCGGTCGAAGGTGGACATCACAAGCAAAGGTTCTTCTGCGCTAGCACCCGGAGATCCTTTTGGCGACGTCCGGAGATACATGACACACGTGTGGATCACCTCTAGAGGAATCCTACACTTGGATTCTACGACGCAATGATGGTTCACCGAATCGTGACCGGACACATCAACGAAGAAATAATTCCAACGAGGTAATTCTTATGCATTAATTAAATTAATTATAATCAACATATGATGATCCTCCTCAAGGGTTCCAGGACTCTTATTTTCTTTTCGTTCTTCATTATATTCTGAATATTCAGTGTTTTATATCGTGATGGATCTCGGATTGAATGTTTGGTAACGTTAAAATTAAAGTTGGGCAAACCCACCAATGCGCTTCCGCTGCGCCCGGAACCTACAGGCAGGTCGTACATAAGCACGAGCGACGATATAATTCCACTAATTGTGAAATGGTATGGAGGTGTATGGTATATATTTTATTTAATAATCTATATCATTATATAATAATCATATATATTTAATATATCCATTATTATACCCATCCAAGTAAGGTGGTGGTGAAAAATAGATTGTACCATGATGTGGAGACAGTAAGCCGTATGTACGTACACGTGGTGATTTCATTTTTCATAGAATGGATTGAAGGTGGAATATGGTTATTATATCATAACAATAGCATATAAATATATATGTGATAGTGGAGTTATTAATTTATAATATAAACAAAAAAATTAAGAGGAAGTAGAAGAAGAAATGATCTTGAGTGAGTCGGTAAAGGATATTACCTCTTCTTCGGCGAGCTCCCTCTAGATCTCCTCTTAAAGGCACTAGAATTGATATTTTTAGAATAATAAAAACTATAGAATGTGGATAGGTAATTTGATAAGAGAAATGGATAGGTGATGACGGATATTAAAGGCTCAAATTTAAGTGAATAAATGTGGGAGGAGGAGCCCTTTTATAATTTAGGTGAGGGGCACCTTTAGAATCTCCAAAAATATTAATGTATAAAAACATAAAATCCAATTCAAAAACCTTTAAAAAGTAATATTATGAGATATAAAGTTTTAATCTCATCAATAAATAAATTTTAGACAAGTTTTTCTATCAATTTATACCTTATCATTTTAATTAACCCTTAGTTATTCTATTTTAATTTTAACTAAGGTAACAAATGTTTCAATATTAAAAGAGTGTATTTTTTACAAATATTATTTCAATTAGAACATAAATGAAACATTTATAATATTTAAAAGCATATAATATCTATTTTATATTTTTTAAAAATATTTTATTATTTTTAAAAAATTTAATAAAATATTATTTTGAAAAAATATCAATAGAGTCAATTTTGACACTATCCATTTCATGGATTTTTAAAAATTTAAAGATAAGATGTTAACCTCGAGAAAAATATTTAATTATATTACTAAGGGTACAAGGTAATATATAAAATTAGTTATATATATTAATTATCCCAAATTATTTTTATTTTAATACTTTTAATGACATTAATTTGATATTTTCATTAATAAAATAATTACTACATCAGTTTTGTGTAATTATTTAATATTATTTTTGTGAAAACATGAAAAATAAAATACCTTGAAAAATAAAAATATTCTATATTTCATAATAATACTTATAGTCGAATATATCTACTAGAAAACACTACATTAAAAATGTTAAATTTAACAAAACCTGAATGTGATAACTTTAATATCACCTTAAATAAAATATTACAAGTGTCATAATCATTTACATATGGCTCCAAATAGTCAATAAATAAACCCCTAGATGATTATGGTCAATATATACTTGAACAATAAGATTTGTTCAAGTTTTTTGGTCTTTTAATGGCTATTATCATTTTAATAAAAATTATTTTATTGATTTTTCATCAATTAAATAATTTCCGTATCATCAATATATAAGCCTTTAAAGTAATTATTTATTTCACAGAAATTAAAAATAAATTATAATGATAAATAAAAACATTTTATCTATAAAATGATTATTTATAGTTGAATTTAGATTATATATATCCTTATTTTAAAAATAATAAAGATATTAAAACTTGAGTAATACATATTTGAATTTTCTTTAAATAAAATAAATAAAATATTCTAATATCATCCAAGTGGCTTCCGAAGGATACCATTTTGACCCAATGACGCTTTAGGTTGAAAAAAATAAATCCAATGATATTATTACAAGTTTTAGGGTAATTTTATAATATTATTTTTACCTTCAATTACCCGATTTACCTTTTTACTGTATTAATAAAAAATTACTGAAGTTATTATTCATACTGCCTAAAAATAAAATAAATATTTTTTTTCATAATTTTTAACCACTGATTTAAAATATGAAATCCATTTTTTAAAATTTAAAACATATAAGTTGTTGTACTTAATTTAAAATTAATTCTATTTTTGGAATAAGATAACGAGTTTTAAAAGTTAAAACATGCAAAAGATTTAAAAGTTTTTATATGTAAATTCAATATAAAATTAATTTCAATGACCTAAATTATATTAAATGATGAAAATATAAACTATTTATACTTTAAAACAATTCAAATATATAATTTTACACTATAAATAAATTTGATGAAAAAATTGTTTTCAATTAAAATGCATTATTTTTTTTACTATTCATTAAAATGCAAAACTTATCAGAAAAATACCGAAAATTAAGCCAAAATAAATTTTGATTCTCCACTTTCAAATATGATGTTTATTTTATCAAATATAATATAAAAAGGTGTTGATAACTATATTTAAAATGGGTGTTCCATCAAAATGTGGGAAAACAACATTTTTTGAAAAATACATCTTTTATCCTAAAATTAAATTTGTTCTTTATATCATATCTAGAAAACATATGAGATGAATTATAAAAAATATATTGCATATATTACATACATATTTAATTAATAAAATCTATAAAGAGTGATTTTATTATTTTATAAACTCACTTATTTGCATTTAAATATTTTTTTCAGAAAAACATTTCATTTTATTTAAAATGGGTTTTATTTTCATTTATAATTAGTTACTCTCCAAATAATTGATTGTATATACATGTTTAAAGATTATTTTTATAATTTAGTTAATAATGTTAATTCCCAGAATTATAATGACTTGGTTATAAGGTGACATAATAATATTTAGTTGTTCTCTTAAACTCAGTGTTGCTTGAAATGAATTCAATCAAAAGAACTTGAAATTTTTTGTAACACAAGACAAGAATAGTGTTTTGTATACCACAAGCTAAGACGACGATGTGTGTATTAAAAGATTATATTAGTCTAACATACATCACAAGACATCAAATAAATTAAAAAAATCTATCTCATAAAAATCTCGGGGTGTTACATTCTACCCCATTTAAAATGAATTTCACCCTAGAATGTTTTCTAGGTTATAAAAGGAATAATAATTAAAAATTTCTTTCATAGAAACACACATCATAAAAACAAAGACTAAAAATTCATTTTAAAAAGTAATAGTTTGAATATAAAAGTTACCCAAATTAAATCATAACTAGATCTCTACGTAGGAGAATATAGGTGAATATTTTTTCTTGGCGAAACAAAGTAAATAATCATAAAGATTGATAATAGATAACTGAACACAAGATAATGGGTGATACAAAGAAATTTATCAATAAAAAAACTGTAAACTAAATAAGCATCAAAGATGTTAGTGATATTATCAAAAATAATGACCACAATCTCTTTCCCTAATGTTGAATAATTTTCATGAGAATATATACTTACTTGATTTTGATACACTCTCACCATTGGTCATGTCATGAACAATTTCCACTTCATATCTTATTCAAATAAATGAAGTTTAATTTTTCATTCTTGAAGTATTAACAAATCATGTGATCCATAAATAGAATTATAGTTCATTTCATCTATCTTTATCGCAAAAAAAATATTATCATAAGTTATCCAATATTCACAAGTCCACCTATGGTGAGATAATAAATTATTCTAAAAAACTTCATGAGATGTTTAGCTTAAACTATCCATAAATTTATAACCTTACAATAATTCTAAAATATGAAAATCCAATACATTAAAAATAGTTTCACTAACTCTACTTAACATTTATTCCCTAAGGAATATATTATTGTTCACATTCCAAACATTTTAAAACCTTCATAATGTATTCTCTTGAGTCATGGTAATAACCTAAATTACCATATATCCTTATTGAAAACTTTCATGTTTTCTTATTCCCAATGTTATTGGATATATTCCTTAGGTCACAAAAAGTTGTATACTTCATCCATGATAGCATAAATCTTTTGAAAATAAATCCTTAATTAGTTACCAAGAAACTAGTATCATCTAATTTACTTATTCATATCCAACATATCTTTATTAAAACACCATTATCTTAACATAAGGGACATATTAAGGGTTATATTTCCCTTAATGATGTGTTCTCCAAATATATCACCTCATCCTTAAATCACTTTTTGATGTCTTTAAAACTATTTAACAAATTTTTTCCAATATTTAATGATAACTTATATTGAAAAAAATTATATATTTCATGATTCATATAATATATTCTTTGAATTACAAAAAATATACACCACAATCATCCAAATTTATTCTTAAACCATTACTCAGGATCCATCATCTTAGTCTTTCCTAAAATATGAATCATGTCTTGAGGTTCATCAACCATAATCTAACCAATCTTCTAAGGTTTAATGTAAACAATAATTCTAGAAAATAACATACCTTTCAAATTTCATTTAAAATCTCATTATACTCAATAGAATAACCAATACTCATACAACCTTTATTATTCTCTTCATGAGATTTCAACTTAAGAAATCTATTTTCATAATTCCCATACTTTCCACATTTGAAATAATCAATGTTAACCTTGTTCTATCAAGTTCTTGATATTGACTAAGACTAGAAATAAAAGTGTGAGAAATACATATCAGAGATTAAAAACACAAAAGTAAGGTAAATTGCTTATAAAATTTCAATTTATTATATCATAGGTTTAATCCTAGGTTATTCAGGATTATCACAAAAATTCTAGGATCGTAACCTATACTTAGACTTATCCTCATGACATCCCTAGACATATCCTTCAAAATATATCTAGGAATATCACTAAGGTTTTCACATTCTAGTTTCCAATGGTTGACCAAACCTTCACTATGATACCAAATCTAATGACCCAAGCTTGAAGTACATGAACATTACATTACTTCTACGTAATACTTAATACATGACACAAATAGACACCTAAAGACTGTATTAGTTTAGAATCTTTGGAAACTAGGAAAATAAAAAAAAATACTTTATAAAACATCTATAAAATCTCCTACATTTTCCTTCGTAATTGAACCCATTTTTGACACATCTTACTTAATATCCTTCTTCATATCTCGAGAAAATAAAACATAAAAATTGTGAGCTGAGATGCTTAGTAAGGGTAAAAAAGGGATATATCAATCATATCATAATAATTATTCACAAGAACATAAAAATTGAAAATCATATCCTACATATCATAGATCATGATATCATGTCATGGAATAAATCATAAATGATCACAAAGAATCAATGAACATATTCCCAAAAGTCATAACATAAGATAGGGAATTTGTGGCATACACATAAGCATAGAAAATCATTTCATATTAGTCAAGTATCTTTTCCAAGACCATCATAGAAGAAAAATTCCAATACTGAACCGTGTTTAATTTACGTTCCATCCCTTTATTACTAAACTGAGTTTACTTTCCGTTCCATCCTTGTTTTACTAAACCAGGTTTACTTACGATTCTAGATCTGAATTATTGAACCAAGATAATTTCACATTCTAGTACTATCTATCTCATGAGATATAAATATTTACCCAATACATTAGAGGGATATATAGGTTCCACCCATATCATAATGAAATCTTTCTTACATGTTCCGCAAAAATAGAAATCATTTATCATAGAATACCCCAAGGAATAAAATGGGATTCTTAAACATCATTCCATTATAATATAATCTATGAAAAACAATTGGATTTTACAAATTTCATTCCATCATAGACATAATAAAACCATAGTAATAATAGGTATAGTATATACTTGAAATATATCCTTATTAAATAATTCCATGTTAGATGGAAAATAATTTTCATAAAATAATTGAAATTAATTATTGTGGAAAATTTCTTTTCTTCTTCAAAATCGTTTTATTTTCTCAAAATGCCATGAAATTTTAAAATAAAAGAATTTTATTGAAAATTAACTTTAAATATTATAAATTAATATCTATCAAAATAAGGTGTTATGAAAATGTAAAAATCAGTTCATGATGTATAAGTTTAAAAAAACATCCTTCTTATACTTTTGCAGGAAAAGTCAAAAAGTATCTCGTATAAAAAACGATAAAAGATTCCTTTAATACCATTTAATAAAAATCAAAAAATGGTTAAAATTAAATTTAAATAGTTTTATAAGAATAGAAATAATAATTTTGAATATATATTTTGGAAACATGGACATGTATGATAAATATACCACAGTAAATACTTACGTATAAACAATCTCAGATAATAATGATATTGTAAAATTATCCCTTACCATAGGTCTAGGTTCCTTCATACTTGTCCGAACCCCCTGTATAAGGATTTAAATAATTTCATTAACTTATTACAGAATCATATTCATTTTTATTATATCATAAGTGATCATATTATTACCAGTTTGTTAATAACATTATTACTCATCTTTCGGGTATTAACAAATTTATTTTCTTAAGCATGTTTTGACGAGTAAGTTCTTGTTCTTCTTCTTAGGTTATAGCTATATCACTTCCATAATGATATTAATATAACATATATCATATTTTTCCATTCCATACATTTATATAATCATGCTTTAATAAAGATCATGTAGAATAAATTGCATCACATCGTGGAGAGGGTAGATCGTACGTACACACGAGTGGTGACATCATTCCCTTCATTGTGAAATGGTATTGAAGTGGATGGTATATATTTTATTTAAGAATAAATATAATGTTATAATAATCATATATAGTTATTATTTCCATCATTATACCCATCTAAGTAAGGTAGTGGTGAAAAACAGATTACACTACTATGTTGAGATGGTAAGTCGTATGTACACACGAGTGGTGATTTCCTTTTTCATAAGATAGATAAAAGGAGGAATATGGTTGTTCCATAATAATAAGAAAATATTAGTATATAGGGGATACTTGATTTATCACTTTATAGTGCAAATGACAAAGGGAGAGGAAGTAGAAGAAGAAATGATCTTGAATGAGTCGGTAAAGGAGATTACCTCTTCTTCAGCAAGCTCCCTCTAGATCTCCTCTTAAAGGCACTAGAGTTGGTCTTTTGAGAATAATATAACCTCTAGAAAGTGAATAGGGAAGTTTATAAGGGAAATGGGTATGTTATGGCCGAGATTGAAGGCTCAAAGTGAAGTGAATAAATGAGGGAGGATGATCTCTTTTACAATTGAGGTGAGGGGCACCTTTGGAATATCCAAAAATATTAATTTATAAAAACATCAAAGCCCATAAAAAAACTCAAAAATGAAATATTTTTTAATATTAGATAATATTGGGTTTTAATATCATCAAAAAATAAAATTTATACAAGTTTTTCTATTAATTTATACCTTTTCATTTAAATTAACACTTAATTATTCTATTTTAATTTTAACCAAGGTAAAAAATGTTTCAATATTAACAGTGTGTAGTTTTTACAAATTTTATATTAATTAGTCAATAAATGAAAAATTTAAAATAATTGAAAACATATTAAAATTATTTTTTATTTTTTAAAAATATTTTATGATTTTTAAATAATTTAATAAAACATTATTTTTGGAAAAGTATCAAGTGTCAATTTTGACACTATTCTTTTCATGGTTTTTTTAAAATATCAAGTTAAGATGTTAACATGGAAAAACATATTTTATTATATTCTTGAATAGGTCAAGTTCATCTATTAAATTAGTTGGATATATTAATTATACCAAATAATATTTATTTTAATATTTTTAATAATAATAATTTGATATTGTCATTAATAAAATAATTACTACATCATTTTTTTGTAATTATTTAATATACTTATTAGTTGGGTAAAAAATAAAAATAAAATAACATGAAGAATATAAATCTTTGATATTTTAAAATAATACTTATATTTGAATATATATCCAGGAAAATCTTCCATTAAAAATGTTATATTTAATAAAACATGAATGTGAAAACTTTAACATCACTTTAAATAAAATATTATACGTGTCATAATCTTTTCCATATGGCTCAAATGGTGAATAATTGGACCCTTGGATGACTATGGTCGAGATATAATAGAAAAATAATATTTTTTTCAAGTGTTTCGGTCTTTTAATGGATATTATCATTTTAATAATAATTATTTTATTGATTTTTATTCAATTAACAAATTTGGGCATCATCAATGTATAAGACTTTAAAATAATTATTTATTTCATAAAAATTAAAAATAAAATACCATGACAAATAACAACATTTTATCTTTCAAATTAGTATTTATAGTCTAATTTAGCTTCTGTATAACTTTATTTTAAAAATGATAATGTTTTTAAAATTTGATTAATACAAATTAACTTTTCTTTAAATAAAATAAATTTAATGTCCTAATCTCATACAAGTGGATTAAAAAGTATAAAATTTTAACCCAAGGACAATTTAAATAAAAAAAACACATAAAATGATATTAGGATAGGTTTTAGGGCAATTTTATAATATTATTTTTACCTTTAATTACCTGATTTACCTTTTTATTATATTAATAAAAAATTATTGATGTTACTATTCATAACACCCAAAAATAAAAGAAAACTATTTGCATAATTTGGAACCAATGATTCCAAATATGGAATCCATTTTCCAAAATTTATAACACAAAAGTTATAGTAATTAATTTAAAATTAATCCCATTTTTGGAATGAGATAACGAGTTTTAAAAGTTAAAACATGCAAAAGATTGAAATGTTTTTACATCTAAATTCAATGTAAAATTTGTTTCAATGACCTATATTATATTAACTGATACAAATATAATCTATTTATACATTTAAATCATTCAAATATATAATTTAACATTATAAATAAATTTCATGAAAAATTAGTTTTCCATTAGAATGCATTATTTTTTTACTATTCATCCAAATGTGAAATTTATTAGAAAAATTCAAAAAATACTACCAAATTAAATTTTTATACTTTTATTTCAAATATGAAGTTTATTTTTTCAAATATAATTTAAAAAAGTGTTAAAAAATAGATTTAAAATGGGTGATCCATCAAAAGGCGTAAAAACTGTATTTTTTGAAAAATACTTCTTTTATCCGAAAAATTGAATTTGTTATTATATCTTGTCTATAAAACATATAAGATGAATTTTAAACATTATATTCAATATATTAAATATATATTTCATTAATAAGACCCCTAAATAGTATTTTTTATTATTTTATAAACTCACTTATTTTCATTTAAATAGTTTTCCAGAAAAACATTTTCTTTTATTTTAAAAGGGTTTTATTTTATTTTATAATTAATTACTCACCAAAGAATTATATATATATATATATATAAGTAATATTTTCACAATTTATCTAATACTGTTTATACTCTCCATTATAATGGATAGGTTATAAGGTCACATAATAATATTTAGTTGTTCGCTTAAACTCAGTCTTCTGTGAAATGAATTCTATCAAAAGAACTTAAAATTGTGTGTAACACAGGACAAGAATGATGTTGAGTATACCATAAGATAATCCGGTGTTTTGTGTAGCACAATCTTATTTTGGTGTAGAATACAAAATAATACATCAAATAAATAAAAAAATCTATCTCATAAAAATCTCAGGGTGTTACATAACCTCATGAATGTATGATAAAACTTTTGGTGAAAACTCTAGGTGAAAATATTAAAGAAAAAAAGATTTATAGGAATATTCCTATTGTTATTAGTGGGATTTTATTCCATGAAAATCATACTAAACTACCGAGGATAGATTTTGATATTATTTTGGGTATGGATTAGATTTTAGTTTATCATGATAAGATAGATTATAGAGCCATGAAGTTTTTGTTCAATGATTTCATACCTTTGATAACATATCATGAAGATGAGAAATTAATTAAAAATAGTAGTGAAAGATACATATCACTTGTTGTTGAAAAGGAAGAAACTATTCATATTAGTGATGTCCTAGTAGTGAAGTAATATATAAATTTTTCCCAAGGATTTATTGGGTGTTATTCCTAATCAAGAGGTTAAGTGTATTATTGACTTATTACTTGAAGCTAAGACAATTTCTAAACCCTCCTATTGAATGAATCAAGTAAAAATTTTAGATTTGAAAAATTAATTTTAGGAGTTTCTAGATAAAGGTTTTGTTCATCCTAGAACATCACTGTGGGGTTCACCTATATTATTTGTTAAAAATAATGATTGTTCAATGAGACTTCACATTGATTATGGAGCCTTGAATAACATAATTTTTATGAAAAATCACCCTTTGCCTAATATCGATGATTTTCATGATAAGATTTTGGGAGTTCCGTACTTTTTGAAGATAGATTTCATGTCAGGGTACCATCAGTTAAAGGTTAAGGGGAAAATATTCTGATGACTATGTTTCAGACTAGATATGAGAACTATGAGTTTGTAGTTTTTCCCTTTGGGTTGTCTAATGAACCAACTGTATTTATGGATATAACAAATAGATCTTTCCAAGAGTTTCTAGATAAGTTTTTGTAACACCCGAGACTTTTATAAGAAATATTTTGTTTTTATTTTATATAAATAATCAAAGGAATCTTTCACTACACACAAAACTAGCTTGGCTTGCTTTACACGCAATCACGACCTTCCTTGATAGCTTACGTCGTATGCAATACCGAGTTTCACTAAACAACAATATGCTATTAAAATATTATTAAAACTAGCCATTATGAATAGTAATAACCACTTTTTGAAATTTTGTGAATTTTATTTTTCAAAATATACTTCATTTTTGGATTCGTAATATCGAAATTAGCCTAGGGTAAAATTTTGGTATTTTTCTGGAAACTTTCAATTTTTGATGAATAGTGAAAACACTGGGTTACTATTTAAAAACAGACTTTTTATTTAAATTATTATTTATTTTATTTAAATTTATTTTAGGTCAAAATTTATACATAATACCTATATAAGTTCAATTTAATTCATTGGAGTAATTTTATAATAATTTTAGATATATAAAAATTTTATTGAACTTTTCACCGTCTTTTACCCACCTCTTAGGAGAATTTGCAAATTTACATAAAACTTAATTTTACCACTTCTGTGAGTGGAATTTCAAAAATCCGAGAGACATGGTTGATGTCAGAAAGTAAAATGTGGTTCAATGAGATAAAAATAATTTTTGGTGAATTGTAACTTTTTACTTTTATTTACCACGGTTAAAAGTAAATAGGGTAATTAAGGGTACAAATGATATTATTATTACCCTAACACATGTCTTATTTCTATTGGATAAGTGTAATTAGACCAAAAACAACCTTAGGAATAAAATATGACCATTTAGGCCCACTTGGATTAGATTAGGACATTTATTATTAATTTATTTAAAGAAGGGTTAAAATAGTTAAAATCAAAGTTTAATAAGTAAATAATTTTTAATATAGGGTTATACATAAGATATATTCGACTATAAATATTAATTAGAAATCTAAAAAGATTTCATACATAATGGTATTTTATTTGTAATTTTTTGACATTAAATAATTTAATTTATTTATGACACAAATATGATTCAGTAATTATCTTATTAATGAAATATTCACATAATTGATGTTATAAATACCCAAATAAATGTAATTTGAGATTTTTTATGGATTACACTAATTTAATAGGTTAATATTACATGTTATTATTGATTTAATTAACTTTCTTCGAACTAATAATTCTGTTATGATTTTCAAAAAAATCAATTACTAAATAGTGTCAAAATTGACATAAAATAGTTTTTAAAAAAAATATTATATTATTAATTGTTATTTTATTCCTAAAAATCTAAGGTTAGGAAAAATGACTTAGATAAGGTTATATATATTAATAATAAACAACTTGGGGTTCTTTTGGCTTTTATAGTAAGTTTATTAACCTTATAGTGTAAGAACACAAAAAGACACGGTAAAAGTAAAATTATCTAACTTAAAGTTAAATCTAAATGATGAGGTTAAAATAGTAAACTAAAATTGTCAAAATTCTATTGGATGAGAGGTTTTCTACCCATACCCACCTTATCTTCGAAATAAATCAATTTTTAGCTATTTAAAACCGAATATGGCTTTATAATAAAATACTATTTTTAGTTTTTCCAAAGGTGCCCCTCTCCACCCTAAGGGCACCTCCTCCCTCTCTTCCTCACACCACTTTGAGCCTTAAAGCTCGGAAAAACCCTGACAATTTCTCCTCTCCACTTCCCTAGAAACATCCTAGCGGTCCTGGTCTTCTTCAAAGACCAATTTTAGTGCCCTAAAAGGAGGTCTCAAAGAGGCGCTTCAAAGAAGAGGTAATGTTCGTTACCGATTCTTTCAACTTTATTTATTCTTCCACTTATTCTTCTTTAGTTGTTTAATTATGAATTAATAACATCAGTATCACTCATATACTGATATGTTATTATAAGTATGAAACAACCCTATTTCACCATCTATCCATCCTACGGAAAACGAAATCACCGCGCGTGCGTATGTACGGAATACCGTCTCCACGCCGTGGTGTAATCTATTTTCCACCACCACCTTACTTGGATGGGTATAATGGTGTAAATAATGAATATATATTATTATTGTAAAGTGATATTTATTCTGAAATAGTATACATACACTCCAATACAATTCCACGATCATGGGAACGATATCATCGCTTGTGCGTACGTACGGAATACCGTCTCCACGATGTGATGCGACTCGTTCTACATGATTTTAATTGCATAATTATTACATAAATGAATTGAGTGAATAAATATGATATATATTACACTAATAAAATTCTGGAAATGAGGCATCTATAACCTAAAAAGAATAATAAGAATTTATTCGACAAAACATGCATAAGAACAAAAAAGCAATAAACACCCGAATAACAAGTAATAATGAAATATTACTAATAAGAAGCTAAGAATATGACCATATATGATATCATAAAAATAATTATGATTCTGGAATAAGTCAATAACATTATTTAAATCATTATACAGGAGGTTCGGACACTTACGAAGCAAATCGGACCTTAGGTAAGGGAAATATCACAATCTCATTTTTATCAGAGATTGTTTATACTTTGGAATATACTGGGGTGTATTTTATCATCAACATCCATGTTTTCTCAATATGTAATATTATTTCTATCCACCTACAATTTTTTAAATCCAATTTTACCCTTCGGTGAGTTTTTAGTAAAAGATATGAAAGGAATCTTTTGTCATCTTTCGTACGAGGTACTTTTTGTCTTTTCCAACAAAAGTACGAGAAGAATGTTTTTTTAACTTATACGAAATGAATGGATTTTTAAAACATTATTTCCATGAATAATCCTTTAAAATTTTTCAAGTTTATTTTTAATCAACTTCTTTTAGTTCAAAATTATATGACATGTTAAGAAAGAAAAATGTTTTTGTAGTAGAAAGGATATTTTCCTCAAGAATGGAATTCAAGTGTTTTATCAAAATTATTTTCCATATAAGATAATATAGGGTTCTGTTTATATTCCTATTATTACATTTATTTGATTATGTTGGGATGGAATTATTTTTATGAATTCCTTAATCTTATATGAATTGTTTTATGAAGTCACGATGTTTAAGAATCCCATTTTTATTACATGGGTTATGCAATGATGTATCATTTTATGATTTTGTGGAACACATAATAATGGTATCATTATGAGATGGGTGGGACCTATATCTCTCTCCAATGCGTTGGGTAAAGATTTTATATCTCATGAGATAGACATGGCTGGAACGGCAGGTTAAACCGGTTCAGTGAAACAGGACTGAAATGAGGAATGAACTCGGTTCAGAAATGGACTTTGTCCACTAAGATAGTCTTGGCAATGAGTCTTGACTAATAAGAAATTATTCTCTATGATTATGTGTGTATTACACAAAGATTAATGTTTTAAGTTATGATTATTGTGATTAAATTTCACTACAATGATTTATCCCATGTTATGAAATTTTGATCTCTTTTGCAGGGTAAGATTTCAAAAATGTTATGTTCTTATGAATATAATGTGATTGATATTTATTTTGTTTACCTTTACTGAGCATTTGAGCTCACCCTTTTGTAAGTTTTCTTTCCCCAGGTCAGGAAGAAGTTTATTAAGTAAGATATGCCAAAAGAGACTATAGATATGATGAAATAAATGGGAGACAACGTAGACGCTTTATGAATCAATTGTTTATGTTTCCCAGTTTCTAAAGACACTATACCTATATGGCCCTTTCATGGTTTTGTTATATGTTGTAATAAGTGTACTTCAATTTTGAAGTACTAACAATGTATGTAAAGTATGGGTCGTTATAGTTGGTATCAGAGGGAAGGTATAGTCAACCTTTGAAAACTAGGCTGTGAAAGCCTTAGTAAGAATCCTAAAGATAAGTCTAAGCATAGAACACAATCTTAGTGTTTTAGAAATGGCCATGAATAACCTATCATAAGACCTTAAGTGTGAAATTTTATTCTTGATTATGTGGTTTTCATATTATAATTAGTGTTGCTCACACTATTCTTCTTGGTTTTAGTCAATGTCTGGAACCCGAAAAAACCGTGTTAATGCGGAATGCGACGAGCAATGTAATGATTGTCCCCCTGAGAAACCAAACGTTATCGGAGCTAGAATACAAAATCTTTTAGCCATGATCACACAACTTTCTCAAGATCTGAATCTTGCATGACTTCCAAACGAGCAAAGAAAGGAGAAATATTCTGTTGAATCCTTCATGAGACAGCGTCCACCTTCATTCAGCGGGTCTACTGATCCATTAGTTGCTGAACAATGGATCAGTACTACTGAAAAGATATTTTCAGTTCTTCAATGTTCTGAACATGATAAATTCATCTTAGCAGTGTATCATTTGGAAGGTGATGCTGATCAATGGTGGAATCTTATCAAGAATACGAGGCCAAGAGATGAAATTGAGTCCATGGAATGGGATGAGTTAAAGAACTTATTTTTCAATAAGTACTTCCCTCGTATTCTCCAAACAAAGATGGAGAAGGAGTTTCTTGAACTAAATCAAAAGGATGATGAATCTGTTGGTACATATGAAGCAAATTTTACAAGACTTGCAAGGTACGCTTCTGTTATTATTATCCAACCTGAGAGTAAGATCGATCGATTCTTTAGTGGATTAAAACCAAGTCTTCGAAGGGCGTTATCCATAAGGGACTTCAATAGCTACGAGGAAATCGTTCGATGTGCTCTCAAAGTTGAGATGGAGATTGGAGTAACCCATCAGTCATATGGGTTTGATAAGAAGAGGAAAATGGAATTCAAAGGAAAATCTAAAGAGCACACTGAAAAGAAGATGAGTTTTCCCTTATGCTCAAAGTGTGCAAAGAAACATGGAGGGAGTTGTCTTAAAGGGACAAGTAAATGTTTCAAATGTGGAAAGGAAGGTCATCGGGCATTTGAAGGCCGCAATGATGGGAAGAAGATGTCTAGTGATGCAAACAATGAAAAGGCTACACAGAGTGCACCTCCTACACTTCAATGTTACAAGTGCAAGGAAATGGGGTATTATGCCAATCAATGCCCTAATCCAAGGGTTGTTGATGATGATCGACGTCAACAAACTCTTAAGGCTAAAGAAAAAGGAAATTCACATGCAATTTCTATCAGCGATGTGGAGTACGATAACGAAGTGGTGAAAGGTACACTTACCATCCACTCTAAAGTAGAAAATGTTTTATTTGATTCTGGATCCACCCACTCCTTTATTTATGAAGAATTTTCTAAGGGTATCACTGTATTACCTCAACAATTAGATGTTGAGTTAGCTGTGAAAACCCCTAATGGCACAATAGTCGCATCAAAAGTTTATAATTCTTCTCCAATTGAAGTTTGTGGGAAAGTGATTCCTGAAAATCTTGTGATCCTCCCTATAGTGGAATTTGATGTGATTCTTGGCATGAATTGGCTTTCTCTATATGTAGCTCATATCAATTTCCAAAGAAGGGAAGTCACATTTCATATTCCAGATCAATCTTTGATCTTCTATCGATGCAAGGATGAACATAACCTTCCAGTGGAAATTTCTTCCATCTTATGGGTCTTGATTCCACTAAATGAAGGTTATTTATCTCAAATGGTTGGTGAGAAACTCACGATTAAGAATATTCCCATTGTACGGGAGTTTGATGATGTCTTTCCGGAGAAATTGGCGGGTCTTCCACCAAATTGTGAAGTTGAGTTTTCAATAGAAATCGTACTGGGTGCTTTACCTATTTCAAAGACACCTTATAGAATGGCCCCAATTGATTTGTAGGAATTGAAGAAGAAACTCCAAGACAATCTTGATAAGGGGTTCATACGCCCTAGTGCGTCACCTTGGGGAGCACCTGTTCTGTTTGTTAAGAAGAAAGATGGATCAATGAGACACTGCATTGATTATCGAGAACTTAACAACATCACTATCAAGAAAAAATATCTTCTCCTGCACATTGATGACTTATTTGACCAACTACATAGAGCTCAATACTTTTCCAAGATTGATCTTCGTTCAGGGTATCATCAATTAAGGGTCAAAAGGGAGGATATACCAAAGATGGATTTCTGTACAAGGTATGGACACTATGAATTTATAGTGAAGCCATTGGGTTTTACTAATTCCCCTGATATCTTCATGGATCTAATGAATAGAGTCTTTAGAGACTATCTTGATCAGTTTGTGGTAGTCTTTATAGAAGATATTCTTGTATATTCAAAGAGCAAGGAAGAACATGAAGATCAATTGAGAATTATATTGAAGACCCCGAGAAAGGAGAAGCTTTATGCCAAATTTACCAAGTGTGAATTTTGGCTTCAAAAAGTTTCATTTTTGGGTCATATAATCTCAAAAGAGGGGATATCTATGGATCCAGCAAAAACAGAGGTTATCGAAAGATGGTAGAGACCAACAATAGTAACTAAGATCCGAAGTTTTCTTGGTTTGGCTGGATATTATCGACGTTTTGTGATATATTTTTCATGATTATCAAATCCACTCACCAGGTTGACTCGGAAAGGATTTAAGTTTGTTTGGAAGGAGGAATGTGAAGAGAATTTCAAGGAGTTGAAAAGAAGGTTATCCAGTGCACCTGTGCTCACACTACCTTGTAGTGGAGAATGGTTTGTGATCTACAGTAATGCATCCAAGAAGGGATTGGGGTTTGTTCTTATGCAAAATGATATGGTGATAGCTTATGCCTCATGACAGTTGAAAATCCATGAGCAAAATTACCCAACTCTTGATTTGGAGTTAGCTGCGGTAATATTTACATTAAAGATTTGGAGGTATTATCTTTATGGAGAAAGGTGTGACATTTATTCTGATCATAAAAGTTTAAAGTATATTTTCACACAAAAGGATCTGTATATGCGCCAAAGAAGATGGTTGGAGCTGATTAAGGATTACGACTACTCAATTCATTACCACCCTGGGAAAGAAAACAAGGTGGCAGATGCATTAAGTCGACAAGACCATGCCAGTTTATCCATGATGAGGATCATAAAATATCCAATATTTATCGATTTACAAAGGTTGGATCTTGGAATTATAATGAAAGGGGAAAAATCATCTCTTTCTCAAATGAATGTTCAACCATCTATACATGTTAAGATTAAAGAGGCACTGAAAGAAGATGTAGAGTTACAAAAGAAGGTGAGAAATATTCCTGAATTCAACCTTGATTGTGATGGGATAATAAAGTTCAGGAATCGGGTTTGTGTTCCTCCCATCCCTGAATTAAAGAAGGATCTGCTAGATGAGGCTCATAGTTCTTCATTCTCTATTCATCCTAGAAGCACGAAGATGTATAGGGACATGAAAGAGTACTTATGGTGGTATGGAATGAAAAGAGATGTTGCTGAATATGTCTCTCGATGCTTGGTTTGTCAGCAATTTAAAGTTGAGAGACAGAAGTCTAAGGGGATGTTACAACCATTACCCATACCCGAATGGAAATGGGAAAACATCACTATGGAATTTTTCACAGGACTTCCTAAAACATCCAAAGGCAATAATGCTATCTGGGTCATAGTTGATCGTCTTACAAAGTCTGCACACTTCATTCCTATTAGAGAGGATTTCTCTCTAGATCAGCTTGCCAGGATATATGTAAAGGAAGCGGTAAGATTTCATGGAGTACCACTTTCCATTATATCTGATCGGGATCCGAGGTTTACCTCAAAGTTTTGGCGAAGTCTTCAGCATACTCTGGATAAAGAGTTGAGTTTCAGCACTACTTATCATCCTCAGAGAGACGGTCAATCTGAGAGGAAAATTCAAACTCTAGAAGATATATTGAGAGCTTGCTATATGGATTTCAAAGGTGGTTGGGATCAACACCTACCTTTGGTGGAATTTTATTATAATAATAGCTTTAACTCCAATATTCATATGGCTCCTTATGAAGTTCTATATGGAAAGAAATGCAGGACTCCAACTTGCTGGGATAAAGTTGGGGAAAGAAAGCTATTAGGACTTGATCTTGTTGATGAGATGGCAGAAAAGGTCCAATCTATTCAAACACACATTAGAGCTTCTCAGAGTCGACAAAAAAGTTATGCCGACAATTGAAGAAAAGACCTAGAGTTTGAAGTGGGTGATAAAGTGTTCTTATGAATATCTCCTTAAAAGAGAGTAATGAGATTTGGAAAGAAGGGAAAGCTGAGCCCTAGGTATATCGGTCCTTTCGAAATACTGGATCGTGTTGGGAAGGTAGCTTACCGATTGGTGCTTCCACCGAATCTCTCCCAAGTTCACGATGTGTTCCATGTATCTCTCCTGATAAAGTACATACCTGATCCTTCACATGTACTCAGCTCAGAAGTTATACTGCTGGAGCAAGATCTTTCTTATGAAGAACAGCCGATAGAGATTCTGGATCGTAGCGAAAAAGTCCTATGGAACAAGACCACTCGCTTGGTGAAAGTTTTATGGAGGAACCAACAATTAGAAGAAGCTACATGGGAGTTTGGGGATATGATGAGGGAGAGGTATCCTCATCTGTTTGTTACAAGTGACGAATTTCGAGGGAAAAATTCATTTTAAGGGGGGTAGAATGTAACACCCGAGACTTTTATAAGAAATATTTTGTTTTTATTTTATATGAATCATCAAAGGAATCTTTCACTACCCACAACACTATCTTGGCTTGCTTTACACGCAATCACGGCCTTCCTCAATAGCTTGCGTCGTACGCAATACTGAGTTTCACTGAACAATGATATGCTATTAAAATATTATTAAAACTAGCTGTTATGAATAGTAATAACCACTTTTTGAAATTTGGTAAATTTTATTTTTCAAAATGGACTTAATTTTTGGATTCGGAATATCGAAATTAGCCTAGGGTGAAATTTTGGTATTTTTCTGGAAACATTCAATTTTTGATGAATAGTGAAAACACTAGGTTACTATTTAAAAACTGACTTTTTATTTAAATAATTATTTATTTTATTTAATTTTATTTTAGGACAAAATTTATACATAATACCTATATAAGTTCAATGTAATTCATTAGAGTAATTTTATAATAATTTTAGATATATAAAAATTTTATTGAACTTTTCACCGTCTTTTACCCACCTCCTAGGAGAATTTGAAAATTTATATAAAACTTAATTTTACTGCTTCTGTGGGTGGAATTTAAAAAATCCGAGAGACACGGTTGATTTCAGTAAGTAAAATGTGGTTCAATGAGATGAAAATAATTTTTGGTGAATAATAACTTTTAACTTTTATTTACCACGGTTAAAAGTAAATAGGGTAATTAAGGGTAAAAATGATATTATTATTACCCTAACACATGTAAAAATTATATTTGATAAGTGTAATTCGACCAAAAACAACCTTAGTAATAAAATATTACCATTTAGTCCCACTTGGATTAGATTAGGACATTTATTATTAATTAATTTAAAGAAGGGTTAAAATAGTTAAAATCAAAGTTTAATAAGTAAATAATTTTTAATATAGGGTTATACATAAGATATATTCGACTATAAATATTCATTAGAAAGATAAAATGATTTCCTACATAATGGTATTTTATTTGTAATTTTTAGACATTAAATAATTTAATTTATTTATGACACAAAGATGATGTAGTAATTATCTTATTAATGAAATATTGACATAATTGATGTTATAAATACCCAAATAAATGTAATTTTAGACTTTTTATGAATTCCAATAATTATATAGGTTAATATGACATGTTAATATTTATTTAATTAAATTTTTTCGAACTAATCATTGTGTTATGATTTTCACAAAAATCAATTACTAAATAGTGTCAAAATTGACATAAAATAGTTTTTAAAACAAATATTATATTATTAATTGTTATTTTATTCCTAAAAATCTAAGGTTCGGAAAAATGACTTAGATAAGGTTATATATGTTAATAATAAACAACTTGGGGTTCTTTTGGCTTGTTATAGTAAGTTTATTAACCTTATAGTGTAAGAACACAAAAAGACACGGTAAAAGTAAAATTATCTAACTTAAAGTTAAATCTAAATGATAAGGTTAAAATAGTAAAATAAACTTGTAAAAATTATATTAGATGAGCTTATTTAGATCCATACCAACATTATATTCAAAATAAATCAATTTTGAGCTATTTAAAACCAAATATGGCTTTATAATAAAATACTATTTTTAGTTTTTCCAAAGGTGCCCCTCTCCTCCCTTATAAAAGGGCACCTCCTCCCTCTCTTCCTCACACCACTTTGAGCCTTCAAGCTCGGCCAAACCCTGACAATTTTTCCTCTAAACTTCCCTATAAACATCCTAGAGGTCCTGGTATTCTTCAAATACCAATTTTAGTGCCCTAAAAGGAGGTCTGAAAGAGGCGCTTCAAAGAAGAGGTAATGTCCGTTACCGATTCTTTCAACTTTATTTCTTCTTCCACTTATTCTTATTTAGTTGTTTCGTTATGAATTAATAACATCAGTATCAATCATATACTGATATATTATTATAATTATGAAACAACCCTATTTCACCATCTATCCATCCTACGGAAAATGAAATCACCGCGCGTGCTTACGTACGGAATACCTTCTCCACGCCGTGGTGTAATCTATTTTCCACCACCACCTTACTTGGATGGGTATAATGGTGTAAAGAATGAATATATATGATTATTATAAAGTGATATTGATTCTGAAATAGTATACATACACTCCAATACAATTCCACGATCATGGGAACGATATCATCGCTCGTGCATACGTACGGAATACCGTCTCTACGATGTGATTCGACTCGTTCTACATGATTTTCATTGCATAATGATTACATAAATGAATTTAGTGAATAAATATGATATATATTACACTAATACCATTCTGGAAATGAGTTATCTATAACCTAAAAAGAAGAATAAGAATTTATTCAACAAAACATGCATAAGAACAAAAATGCAATAAACACCCGAATAACAAGTAACAATGAAATATTACTAATAAGAAGCTAAGAATATGACCATATATGATATCATAAAAATAATTATGATTCTGTAATAAGTCAATAACATTATTTAAATCATTATACAGTAGGTTTGGACACTTAAGAATCAAATCAGACCTAAGGTAAGGGAAATATCACAATCTCATTTTTATCCGAGATTGTTTATACTTTGGAATTTAATGGGGTGTATTTTATCATCCACATCCATGTTTTCTCAAAATGTAAAATTATTTCCATCCACCTAAAATTGTTTAAATACAATTTTACCCTTCAGTGAGTTTTTAGTAAAAGATATGAAAGGAATCTTTTTTCGTTTTTCGTATGAGGTACTTTTTGACTTTTCCGAAAAAAGTATGAGAAAAATGTTTTTTTAACTTATACGGAATGAATGGATTTTTAAAATATTATTTCCATGAAGATTCATTTAAAAGTTTTTAAGTTTATTTTTAATCAACTTCTTTTAGTTCAAAATTATATGACATGTTAAGAAAGAAAAATGTTTTTCAAGTAGAAATGATATTTTCCTCAAGAATGGAATTCAAGTGTTTTATCAAAATTATTTTCCATCTAAGATAATATAGGGTTTTGTTTATATCCCTATTATTACATTGATTTGATTATGTTATGATGGAATTGTTTTTATGAATTCCTTTATCTTATATGAATTGTTTTATGAAGTCACGATGTTTAAGAATCCCATTTTTATTACATGGGTTATGCAATGATGTATGATTTTATGATTTTGTGGCACACATAAGAATGGTATCATTATGAGATGGGTGGGAACTATATCTCCCTCAAATGCATTGGGTAAAGATTTTATATCTCATGAGATAGACATGGCTGGAACGGCAGGTTAAACCGGTTCAGTGAAACAGGACTGAAACGAGGAATGAACTCGGTTCAGAAATGGACTTTGTCCACTATGATAGTCTTGGAAATGAGTCTTGACTAATAAGAAATGATTCTCTATGATTATGTGTTTATGCCACAAAGCTTCATGTTTTAAGTTATGATTATTGTGATTACATTTCACTACCATGATTTATCCCATGTTATAAATTTTGATCTCTTTTGCAGGGTAAGATTTCCAAAATGTTATGTTCTTATGAATATGATGTGATTGATATTTCTTTTGTTTACCCTTACTGAGCATTTGAGTTCACCCTTTTGTATGTTTTCTTTCCCCAGGTCAGGAAGAAGGTTATTAAGTAAGATATGCCAAAAGGGACTATAGATATGATGAAATAAATGGGAGACAATGTAGAAGCTTTATGAACCAGTTGTTTTTGTTTCCCAGTTTCTAAAGATATTATACCTATACGGTCCTTTCATGGTTTTGTTATATGTTGTAATAAGTGTACTTCAATTTTGAAGTACTAAAAATGTATGTAAAGTATGGGTCATTATAGTTTTTGGTTGTGTTTATTGATGCAATATTGGTATATTCTAAAAGTCATGAGGGTCATGAAATATTTCTAAGAATTATTTTTCAAACCATAAAAGAAAAAACTATATGAAAAATTTAGTAAGTGTGAATTTTAGCTTCAATAGATTTCTTTCCTTGGTCATATTGTTTCTAAATATGGAATAATTGTTGACCCTTCTAAAAATAAAGTTTTTTAATAGTGTCCAAGACCTACTAATGTTATATAGATTATTAGTTTTCTTATTTTATTGGGTTACTACGTATGGTTGGTTAAAAAATTTTATTGGTTGTCAATCCCAGAGACTAAGTTTACTCAAAAGGGAGTTAAATTAATCTAGAGAAAACTGCATGATGATTTTTTCTAGGAACTAAAAATAAGATTGGTGAATGCCACAATTTTGGAATTTCCTTATAGAAATTGTGAATTTATCTTCTATAATGATGATTCTTTGGCGGGACTTGTTTATGTCCTAATATATAATCATTAAGTAATTTATTATTATTTATGTTTACTAAAATATCATGAGTTAAATTATCCTACACAAGATCTAGAATTAGCTATTGTGGTTTTTTGTTTTAATTTTTTTGAGGAAACATTGATATGGAGGAAATTGTGAAATATATACTAATCATAAAGTTTTCATGTATATATTCACTCAGAAAGAGTTGAACATGAGATAGAGAAGATAGTTAGAACTGATCAAGGATTATTATTGCATGATTCTTTATCAGCATAGAAAATAAAACAAAGTTTCTGATGCTTTAAATCAGATAAATAGTTCTATATTAAGTATGTTAGGTTTTGAATGTGACCCTTTGGTTAATGATTTGATTAATTTTTTCTTGAAATTTATTGATTCTGGAACTTCCTCTTTTTTTTTTAAGTTTTAGTGCAATTAACTTTGACGAATAGAAATGATCATGCTCAGAAGATAGATTGTGGGTTCAAGGAAGAGTTATAATTGGTTATGAAGGTAAAGTTTCCTAAATTTAATTTTAATAAAGAAAGTGTTTTGATATTTTTGAAATGACTATGTGTGCCATGTGATACCCATTTGAAGAGATAATTGTTGATTGAAGCTTCTAGTTCCCCATTTTCTTGTCATCTAAGAAGCACTAAGATGTATAGAGGCTTTTAGGAGTATTATAGGTGGGCTGCAATGAAAAGAGATATTACTAACATCGACATGAAATTTTTTATTTTTCAATATGTTAAATTATAATGAAAATTACTTAAGGGGATGCTTCAACCTTTTCTAATACCCGAGTGGAAATATTAAAATTTATCCATGGATTTTTTAGTGGGATTACAAAATACTTCTCAAGATAATAATGCGATTTGGATTATTATTGATCGATTGAATAAATCTATTCAATTGAAACCCATTTAAGAAAAAAAAATATAGATTATATTTCTCAATTTTATCTCAAGTATATATTAAGGTTACATGGAGTTCCTCTCTCAATATTATCTAACCATGATCCCAGGTTCACTTCAATTTTTTTGAAAGAACTTCATAAGTCATTTGGCACTGAATTACATTTTAGTTGAACTTTTCATCCTCAATCTTGTGTAAAATGCTAATGAAAGATTTTGAAATTAAAATTAATTCTTCAATTTTTATCAATGGATTAAAAGTAATTTTGTATCTATATCTTTCTTTATTTTAGTTTTCTTATAGTAATCATTTTCATTCTAGTATAAATTTGACACCTTTTGAGGCATTATATGGAAAGTAGTGTTAAAAACCTGATTTTTAGGATGAAGTAGGTGAAAATAATCTAATGGGAATATAATTAGTAGAGGATATAGATGATAAAGTGAAGATGATTCAACATTATATGAGTATGGATTAGCGAAGGTAGGAAATCTATGTGGATAATCCTAGGAAAGATTATTGTTTCGAGGTAGGTGATCATGTTTTTATTAATGTATTCCCCTAAAAAATGTGATGAGTTTTAGAAGAAGGATAACTTAAGTCCCTAGATAATTGGAACATATGAAATCCTAGATAAAGTTGGATCAATTTATTACAGAGTAGCCTTTTATTTGATTTTATCCTAGGTACACAATGTTTTTTCAAGTTTCAATGTTAAGAAAATATGTGTTGAATTCATTTCATTTTTGGAGATCTGAAGTAGTTTAACTAAAATATAACCTTTATCATCGAGAATAACCTATTTATATTCTAGAATATAGGGAGAAATTTTTACGGAATAAGGTGATTCACTAAGTTAAGGTTTTTTGGAAATACTATATTGTTGAAGAAGAAACATGGGAATCTTTAAGTGCTATGAGGGAAAGATATTCCCACTTGTTTTATAAGTGAATAAAATTATGAGGATGCAATTTAAAAAATAGGGGATGAATGTAAAAACCTATGGAATGATAGAATAAATCAAATTTATATTTATAGCATTCATTATAAAATATTAAGTTATTTTTAAATAAAAAGGAAATATTTATATTAAACTATTTTCTCATAAGGTTTTATTTAAATGTTTAAATTTAAAAATTTAGAATTTTAATTTTAAAAAATAAATTTAACTTTTTAAATAATCCTTTCATAATTATATTAAGATTAATTTTTGATTTTTTTTTAAAATTATTGATTTTTTGTGAATAGTATGAAAAAGTAATTTTTTCTTGAAAATTGCATTTTCATTTCAATTATTTAAAAATTTAAATAATATTATGGATTAGTTTTAAAATTTAATTAGTTTATTTTTAATTAAAATAATCCAATTATGTTTTTTAAATAAATTTTATAATTTAATTTAGTATAAAAACATTTTTACATTAAAAGGGTGTTTTTTTGAAAAATATGTATTTTATATCATTTATCCTGTTTAAATTAAAATTAAATTCTTCCACTTCTATGAATTGAATCATGAAAATTGGATTCATACTTGGAATAATTGGTTCCAAATTTAGTAAATATTTAAGTTTTATTTTCAGTCAATATGAATAGTAACCTTAATAATTTTTGTTACCTGGATAAAAAGTTAATTGATTAATTAAAGTTAAAAATAAAATTCTAAAGACTATAAAATGACCCTAAACCATGTCTAAATTTTATTGGATGAGTATATTTTTTACATATTCATCCAAATTTATAATATGTTACCTTTTTACCATTTTTATGTTCTTATAACCTTTATAATATTTTATTTAAAGAAAAGATTAAAATGTCATTCTTTCTTTTAATAACTATAATATTTTTAACATGGGTATAACCGTAAGATATGTTTAGTTTTAAATATTATTTTTAAATATAGATGATTTATATCCATCATAGTAATTTATTTTTAGTTTTTAGTGAATAAATATCTATCTTAAATTCTTACACAAAGATGACACATTACTTGTTCAATTAATGAAAAAATTAAATGAACGATATTAAAAATATTAAAATAAATATAATTTGAGATAATTAATGTGATACATGAATTTTATAGATGAATATAACAATTTAGATATGTAATAAAATATCCGGTTCGAATTTCATTTGTTTTCTTGATGCTATTAAAGTTAAAGTAATGAATAGTTCTAAAAATTGACATTAATAATATTTTATAATAAATAATATTTTATTAAATGATATAAAATTTATAAAAAATTTATATTAAGCCAATTAATTAATATAAGTATTATAATATGAACCATGGTCTATTTATGGGATTTTTTTATTCCATTTCGAGTAACTCTAATGACCCTTAAAGATTAAAAAACCTTGTTGTCACTATAAGTTTGAGAAATGTTATCGAGGGGATAAAACCAAAAGATAAAGGTAAAAAAATATTGAAAAATTTCCCAAATTTAATTTAACGATAATATTTAACCTCATTCTCAAATTGTATTTTTATATTTTAAATTTATATCCATTTTGACATCAAAATTATTTTATATTAATTTAATATTTTAAGAAATACCAACAATACCCATCCTTTATCTTATAAAGGGGAATATAATATTATATTTACTTCACATATCAAAACGTTTTTTGGTTCAGAAAATACCTAAAAAAATACCTTATTTAAATCCCTTATCATATCCTAGAGGGGTTTTTATCAGAAAACCAACCTATATTTTTTTTGTATAAATCTTAAGCGATTGTCCAAAGAAGAGGTATCATTCTTAACCGATTGTTTTTTGTATTATTTATTATTCCAAATCCTTAAAATATTACTTAACCATGATGAAATAATAAAACCAATATATTACATATAATTAGGCTTTTATATTAATGTAATAACCAATATCCTTATCCTTTTCCATAAAATGGGAAATGAAACAATCATTTGTGTGTATGACAGACTACCGCCTCGCGAACTAATGTAATTTGGTTTAAATAACCATAAATCTTAGATGGTTATAATGACATAATATATATATATATATATATATGATATTAATGAAATATTTATCATTCTTAAAATATAACATATCATTTAATTTCTGACATTTCCATTCATTGAAAAATGATAATGTCGTTCATGTGTACGTGTGGATGACCACCTCCATGAAGTGATGCGATTGATTTTTCATCATCGAACCATAAGAATGATATATAAATAAGTATTTTTATATAAATAATATGGTTTCCATGATATAATTATCATTCATAAAAGATAAAATAATACTTACCTTATTTCCTTAATAATCATTGAAGAATGGAAATGTTGATCATGCGTACGTACGACCTACCATCTCCATAATTGCAACATAGTTAATTTTTCATAATCATCTTTAAATATTGTTTTTAAAAATATAATTTATGTATAAAAATGAAAATTATTTCATTATTATTCCATATATTATGTAATAATTACCTCTTTGACCATTTTCAACCTACCAAAGTCATTTTGGACTTATGAACCAAATAACATCAAAATGTCCGATATAAACTTAAATTTTTAATTAACTATATATGATATGGTATTAAATAAAATAAAATTATTAATGAACTTAAAAAAGGTTCTTAAGTAAGTAAATTAACATAATTTTTTATTATTTAGGAAGATAAAGAACATACGTGGTGAGTCAGATTTGAGGTAATAGACACTTTAACTTAAAACATCATTTTAAACCTTATAATGATTCAATTTAAAATATTTATCTTCCAAGTATATATTTTTTAAAATTAATTTATTTATGTATTTATATAGGAAGAAAAAAACTTTAAATGGTATTTTATTCCATTTTTATACAATTTTTTTCAAAAAAATAATCTTTAAATGAAATGTTTTGACTTTCTTTACAAAAGGAAAAATGAATTTTCTATTTTAACATATACAATGAAATATTTTACTAATCTCATAACCATTATTTGAAGTTTTTATTCGTTTCAAAGTTTTCATTTTTTATTAAAAAAAACCCTATTTCCATTTTTTGGTTATTTTGGTATTGAAAATGGGATTTTTAAAAGAAAAGGATATTTTGATATCCAAAAACCATTGAACATGGGTTTAAAATAATTTTTAGAGGTTTTTATTCATGATATAGTCCTTGGAAATTATTTTTAAAGGTTTTTACCCCATAATTTCTCACTAATGACCCCAATACAACTTATAAAAAGGGTTGATCCCCATTATAACTGATGGGTGAGACCAATATAGCTTATGTGATGAGTGATCCTAGATAGCCCTCAAATGCACTGGTTAATGATTATGGTATTTGGATAATTATATTAAAAGTCAGTCATATGGTTATTAAAATTATAGGAGTTTTAAGATAACTATGTCCCATGGAACCTATATTAATTTTCTAAACTTTCTAATGAGTTTTCATGTATTTATTTGATTTAAAAAGGTAATATAATGATCTTTTTAAATGAAAATGATGCTCTTTTGGATAAAAGGTATTATTTTAAGAAAAGGTTATTCATGGGTTTTCATTATTTTCAATAGACTAACATATTTATTATTTTATGTACCTTACTGACATTTTTGTTCTTAACCCACATCTTAAATTTTTTTTTTCATAGGAATTTTAGGATGGGTAGGGAAATGGACGAGGTAAAGATCAAATATTTTATGATATTTCCTGAAAAGAAAACTGTTTCTTTTTGAAAGTTTTGTTTGGTGGAAGAAATGGATATTAAGTAGAAGTAGAAAATTTATAATATATGATTTTTTTATTTATGATTTATTACCTAACTCTATCAAACTATAAACCTAAAATATATTTTGGAAATCAAGAAAGTGAATTCTAGTTTAAAGTCACTATAATTTGTAATGTTTATGGAAGAGTCCTTATAGATAAAATGACCCAATTTTGACCATACATAATTACAATATGCATACCCAACATTGAGTCACTTACATACCTAATACCTTTTAGTTTTAGAGTTTTATAGAATCATAAAAAAACCCTTTAAGTAAAAAAACCATTTTCTTTCTCATCAAATGCAAATTTTTTATTATACTCATATATTATTTTTCCATAAGATGAATTAAAAAATATATGAAAAAAATATCCAAACATGATACCCTTATATACCAATATTACATAATATCATTCTTTATAACCTGGTGAGAATGGAAACATAAAAAAGGGTGATCTCAGAATCTCAATATGGGTAAACATGAGAGACATAAATCAATGATAATATATAAGAATAATATAAGAATAAGGGTATGAAATCATGATCATAACTTAAAAGTTTTACACCCAAACTTTATTTATTAATAAAATATTATTAATGGAATAGATCTTTATCATTTCAAAATACATGAATCATAAGAGTGAGGAGTCATCATTAATAAATCATGATCAATGAGTGCATTTCATAAGAATAAGAAAATGTCATAAATATTATGTAGAATAATCACAATCATAGGAAAAATAATCTTATGAACATAAATATTATCAATAATGTCTATGTATAATATTATGAGAATATATATAACTAATCTTACATACACATCAAAATGTGAACATATATATTTTCATGCATGTCAACACTTACCATCAGCATCTCATGAGATATCTTTATCACAATAGAAAATTAATTGGAGGGTTATAATAGACCCAAAAATATCATAATTATATTCCACATATTTGATTTCCACAAAAAACATTGATATATTTATCATTCCATTATCATTTATTTAACCCAAGGGAAAGAAATAGGTTTCATACCAATTTACTTAAAACATCATTGTAGGCCATCATGTGAAATAACATGGATAATATAATTAGATCATATACCCAATGAACCATAATAAACATAGAAGTATATTTACATATACGAAACATACCTGTAAAAGTGTATTTTACCATTTCTATGAAAACATAGGAAGATATCCTTTTCCTTCGGTATCTTTAAAACTCAAAATTTCCAAAATATTGAGAAAATTTTATAATTTTAAAATAACTATGGAAACTTAAAAATTAATATTTAAATAAAATAATGGTTATAATGGTGGGAAATTCCATTCATGTGGTAAAGGTTAAAATAAAATTTTCTTTCACATTTTCATTAAAAAGCCAAAAGTACCTCATTTGGAAAATGATAAGAAGATTCATTTTGAAAAATTGAAAAGAAATTAAAATATGGTTGAAAATAGCATTAAATAATCATTTAATCATAGAAAAAACATTCTTAAAAACATTCTATGAACATAGACATAAAATAAAAGGTTCCTCTATCAAATTGTAAACAAAGTCAAATTTTCATAAAAACGCATTTTCTCAATCATTTTATGTACCAAAGTGATAATAATGAAAGGAAAGGATGAAAAACCTAGAAGTAACCAAAGGATAATGGAATATATTTGTTTTAAAGGATAAATATCATATAATTTTCTTCAATGAAAATTTAACATAGAAAAACTCAAAAATAAATGAGATTGTATCATAAATCCCTTACAACTTTGATAATCTTTAAATCAAAGTCTCATAAAATCAATAACCATATATGGATTTTCAAATCCATAAATTTTTCATCAAAATAATCAGAAAATATATTCATGGTTAGTATATACACTACATAAAATAAAAAAGTGGTGAATATAGAATACGTCCCATGGAAATAAAAGTGAGATGAGAAACCCTTATAAAGACCATAACATTGATTCGTGGTTTAATAAACAAAGTAATTATAGGTATGAATTTTAAATCCACATATAATAAGTTTAAATACAAAAATAACTCAATTCTAGGGTATTTCACACATAATATTGGTATATTATATTCAACAAAGAAGTGATATAACCCAATAAAAGCAAATCGAGTTAAGAAGTCCCTTACCTCAAGTCCCTCCTTGCTTCGTATGCATTCAATCCTCCTATATAATAAATATATATTTATTATAAATACATTAAAACACCATATTCATATATATATATATATATTACCATATAATATCCCTTTATAATTTTGAATTATCTTTTTAATAACAAATCATCATTAAAATCATTATTTGGGTGAAAACTGGTCCATTTTCCATGCATGTTTCGGTTCGATAGTTTTAGTAATTTCACCTCAGTCATGGTTTCATTACATTAAAAATCATAATAATGTCATATTAATAATATTTATTCATTATATACCCTTTTATAATCATCCATATAATGTTGAAATGAAAAATGATTTGCATCACTTCGTAGAGAGAGTAGTCCGTATATACACATGAGTGATGTTTCCACTTTTCAATGGATGGAAAAAAGAAAGGTAAATAATAATCCACCTTTAAATAATCAAAAATATATTTTATATATAATACAAATTAATTAAATATATCCTTATTACCATCCATGTAAACCATAAATGAAAAAAAAGTCACATTGCTTTGTAGAGGTGGTAGTCCACATGCATGCATGAATGACGTTATCATTTTCCAAGGGATGAGAAGGTAAGAAGATAGATAAAAAATTATAATTATATAATAATATTTATGTCATAAATATCATATATAAACATTAAATCCATCATAATAACCATCCATGAAATGTGGTGATGGAAAATGGAATACATCACATCATGGAGATGATAGTTAGTACGTACGCATGAACGATGATTTCATTTCCCATTGGGGTGGTAATGAGGTGAAAAAGAGATATTACATGAACATAATAAAATTTATTTATATTTAAGATATTTATTTTATTATATCAACATGATTATAGAATATTTAAAGTGGATGGAAAAATAAATAAACATGGAAACACTTAGTTAAGAGTTATACCTCTACTTTAGAAAACATCCTTTGGATTACATCTTAAGCCTTAAAAGGTTAGTATTAAGGTGAGAAAAAAGATTTTAATACTTGTTTAGGGAAGTTATAAAGGTATTTATGTTTTCATTGTTTGAACTAACGTGTTCAAAAGGTGTTAATAAGTGAGGATAAATGTTGTTCTTTTATAAGATGGGTACATGAAACACTTATAAATTTTAAGAACTTTAAAATATAATTAATATCATAATCATTTAAATTGGATCCAAATGGCCATAATTTTGAATATATTATAGTTAAATATAAAGTAACTAAAATAAAATAAAATATTTATTGGTTTAATTCTTATTTTAAACCTTATATTTTGGTTTAACCCCCTCATTAACCCCTTTTAACTTTATTCGTGGTGTTTAAGGGTTAGAAATTTACTTCTCAGGTGGAAAGTAACATAAAAATGGACCATGGATGAACTTTTATACCATTTAACACTTAATTTTTTTTATTTCAATTTTTTTTATTTTTAAATAATTTAATAAAATATTATATAACATAAAATATCATTAAAGATATTTTTGGGATTATTCACAAAATTTGACTTTAAAGACATCAAGATAACAATGGATTTAGAAGATAAAATATTTCACTATAAATTATAAATTATTATTAAATATTAAATTTAAATTACATCATAATTCATCCAATTTTTTTTTAATGTTCTTTTAAAGTCATTTACATTGGTTTTTCTAGTTATCGCACAAGCACCGTGTCACTATTGTGTAAGCATTTAAGGTAATTATACCATAATTAAAAATTAAAACTAAACCATTACCATAAAAATAACATATTTGTGTTCAAAATTATATTTTATATAAATTCATAAAATCTTTTTATTCCAATAACAACATATATGATAAATTAAAATCAAGAGATTTATATATTTTTAATTATAATTTACTTAAAATAATATAAATGTTTTAACCAAATAATAGTTAAAAGAAATTGATTTTTTTTCAGATAACAGAAAGGCTCAGCCATAGAAAAAGTCTCTGACAATATATTAGAAAAAAAGAAAAGTAGAGAAAGAGAGTACCACAATCCAAGAAACACAACTACAAATCATAACAACCATACCCGTCACCACACCCATGATCAATTTACTCATCCTCATTAGCCGACTCCCATTATGAACTTTCATAATGCTTCAGAGTATTAACACACTTCCTTCTGAGATTTAGATTTTCCAAATATAGAAACTCCTCAGAAGGTTGCACAACTTTTCCCATTGCTGACATAAGACCTGGTTGACATTGGCTTCGACATATAAGAATAGCCTTTCCTCTGCCTTCTTTTTGGTGGAGTGGTCATCACTTCCTCATTCACTAGTACAATCTTATTTCAACCTTGAACAATGTCACTGTAAGTGATTCTAGCCCTTTCATCATCATTCTCCTTTTCACTCTCAGAGATGTCTCCACAATTTCCAGAGATATGCACCTCCTGATAACCATCCTTCACTCTCCATTCCTTCGTAGAGTGGATATTAGTATCAATCATTGCTAAACAATATGGATGTTCCACACACCCATGGTCATCATGCATCCCCTACTGTATTGTGCCTTCTCCATTGACAACATCCTGTGAAGAAAGGGAAACCTGCATGTTTTCACCTTCATTCCATGGACTTTCCTCCTCAACACGGGGGCTTATCCCATTATTTAAATCTTGGAAGCGGTTTTTAGAGGCCTGATCCTGCAATTTCCCATTTCCACTGCCACTTTTGATGATCTTCACCTTTGGGCTCAGTATCCTGCTATCATCAAGAACTTCACCTGACACAATGGCCTAAACCTGGTCCAATTCCAATTCAGCATTTACTAGGCCCTCAAAACACTTACTAGTTTCAATATGAACCGCCTGCTTTTCAGATTGAGGCTGCAACCCAGTAGAAACCCTCACCCACCCACCATTTTCCTCCAAAGAACCACCCAAGTACATATCCAAAAATGGTAATTTCCCTGTCAGTATCAATACTCTTAGAAGACTCATATTCTTGGTTGGCAGAGGTCACCATTCATCCATCGGAATCATTGATCATATTGGATTAAACTGCATGCTTCACATTGGCCTCCATACCTCCTATGTTGAGCATCCCAATATCACATTTCAGTCTTCAAAACACCTCCTCCACCCTCGGATTCAGAGGATCCTCCACTGCTATCACTTACGAATCATTTACTGTAGTGACTCTATCTAGACAAGGCCCTATCAACCTTCCAAAACCCGAGCCCTGCGTGCCATGCTGAACCTTCGAGACCACCGTGACTTGTTCAACTGAGGCCACCAGTGGAGCCAAACTTCTACCTCTGCTTCCTATCTGCTAATGCCCAACCCGCTACTTCAGATCCTCTACCTCCACATGCTCCTCCTGTTCCTTTCCTCTATCCTTTATCCCCCTCTAAATAGGCTGAGAACCCTTACGACAGAAATACAACGAATGACCCATCCTCTTGCATCCCAGAAATAAGTTCATCCAATTTTCATAGACTACCCATTCTTTGCATCGATATTCCTCACCCATAGTAATCCACACATATTCAAATGGGTCTCTTGAAATTTCCATTTCGACACATACTAGAGGGTAAATAGGATGGAAAATAGCTTCAGTTCTACTATCTGAGCACACGTATCTACCCATCAGGTTTCCTAGAAAGTGAATAACAACGGGATTTTGAAAGGGGAGGGGAAGATTTGGGAAGCTAACCCATGTCACCATAGTTGGAGGATCCCTCTTCATACGAAGATCAAAGGAACACCGAAGTAGGATGAATCTTAACCCATTTAAACTACGAGGTGAACTTTCCCAGGACTTGATGAGGTATGCCTCTGAAGTGAAACTGATCATAATTTGTCGATTATCCAAGAGACCCACAGTCGCCCAGTCCTTCAATTTCCAAGATTCAAAGATGTATCTATCGAACAAATCGACTGAGGGAAGTCGTTAATAAAATCACGCAACTAAGGTATTCTTTAAGAGATTAGATGATTCTGAGAACTCCACAGATGAAATCTGATGGTTAGGGCACCCATTAAGCAAATCCGAGACTCTCGGTCTGAGCGCGACGTGAGGGAAGGATGGGAGAAGGTCAGGGTTTGAAAATAGAATGAAGGGAGTGACCGCTACTTTGAAGGATGCCTATGGTCCCTCCCCCATCAGTGGGGTAGGGACCGACACTGAGACCGGCGTGTACACATCGAAGAGCTAGGGTTCATCGGGGAGAGAACTCTGCTCTGCTCTGGGTGAAAATGTATAATTTATGTTTAATGAAAGATTTTTTTTCAAATATTTTATGTTTATGTTTTATGGTAAAAAAACTCAAAAAATAAATTAAATACAAGTTTTAGTGTTATTTTTAGGCCTTATCTCAAAGTTTTAAACATGTTTTACCCATTTTACCTTTACCACAATGACAACATTTTTACCGAGATTACTATTCATAATGAAAACAATAGAAGTGAAATATCTTCCAATTTTAAAACACATGATTAAAAATATGTAATTAATTTTTCAATATTCAATTTAAATATATGGTGGAAATCCATTTTAATATAAATGCGTATAATGCAACAAAAAACAGTTTTTAGAAAAATGCGTCTTCAAGCCTAAAAACGAGATTATATCAAAATAAAATATAATGAAAATTAATTTGTAATTAATTATATTATGAATAATTAAAATATAATTAAGTTAATTTATTATCAAATACAAAACCTAACGTTACTTTGATTTAAAGAAAATAAATTACAATTTTACAAAAATATACACTTTTCACTATTCACTCAAAAATCAATTCTTTTAGGAAAATCCTAAAAATTCACCCTAAGAATATTATGAAATTATTATTTTAAAAATATATAAATTTCTTAAAATAAAATTTACAAAATTGGGTTAATTTAATTATAATATATTCACACAAAATGAAATAAAAACCTTTTTTGAGGAATAAATATTTTTAAATCATAAAATGAATTTATTCTCATTACTTGTCTAATAAAAATAATTAGATGAATGATAATTCATTAAATTGGATATATAATATACTTATTTAATCATAATCATTTTTAAATACTAATTAATTTAATCTATAAAGATAAAAATACATTGCATAGATAAAAGTAGTATTTTGAAAAATAGATATTTTTCCTTATAATATTTTATCTTTATTATAAACCAGTTGATAAAAAATAAATTATTTATTATTAATTTTTAAGGAAAAAACATCTAATTATACTTAATAATATGGTTATTCCTATTCATAATTTCCAAAACAATATCTAGGTCATACCGGTAATATTTAAATAATAATGTTTCTATAGTATATTGTGGTTTATTAAGCTTGTTGTTACATGTATCACAAGTTATCAAACAAATCAAATATGTAAAATAAAAATATATTCTAAAACATTGTATTGTTATAATTTTTATTCTATAAATTTAATGTTTAGTGTTAGAAATTAAAATGATGATGCAAAAATTACCCATACTACAAGGAAATAAGAGATAATCACTATGTACATTATCATAGGTCTTCTAAAAACATTTAAAGGAAAAAATATATTGGTTATGATGAATAATATTAAAAATAATGATCAATTAATTTAAATATTTGGATATTTATCACTTGATCAACTTTCCAAGATATATAACAATAAACCGGTGTGACTGTATGGGACACTACTTTTGATCATATATGATAGTGATCCAAGGTTCACCTATAAGTTTTAGAGGAGTCTTCAATATTACATGAACACAAATTTTAACTTTAGCACAACATGTCACCCTATATATATGTTCAATATGAATAGACTATCCAAACACTTTAGTATATATTGAGAGATTACTCTAAGAACTTTAAAAGATGCTAAGATCAACATCTTCTATTTTTTGAGTTCTCATTCAATTTTTTTCTGGTAAAGTATTTAGATAGTCCCATATGAATATCTATATGGGAAAAGATGAAGAAATATAATATATTGGGATGCATTTGGTGAATAGAAGCTTCTTGGAATTGAACTATTTCATGAATTGAAAAATAAGTTTCAATCCATTTAGTATCACTTTAAAGTGGAAAAAATTAAACAGAAAATATATGTTTATAATCATCAAAGAGACCTAGAATTATAAATTAGAGACAACATTTTGATTTTAATATATCATTAGAAGAGAGTAATAAGTTTTTTAAAGAAGATAAATCTTACCCCTTGGTACATTGTTCCATCCTTGATCAAGATGGAGTTGCGACCTATAAAATGATATTTCCATAAAACTAAACTCATGTTCATAATATGTTCCACGTATCTCTCATAAGGAAGTACATACCTAATCCCTTACATAATATGAATTCAATGGTGGTATAATTAGAGAATGAACACTCTTATGAGGAGTAGATGATGAAGATATTAGACCATATAGACAAAGTTCTATGAAATAAGACAACTTACCCTGAAAATATACTTTTGAAAAACCATAAAAATGAAGTGGAAACATGGGAAACTGAGAATTAAATGCAACAGTAATACCCCAAATCTATTCAAAATTGATGATATGATTTGAAATTTCAAGTATTAAGTTTTTAAATGGGGTAATAAATTAATTATCTATTATTTTATATATAAAATGTTCCTTCTTAATATATATGTGTTCTATATTTAGGTACAAGTTATAATATAAAACACATTCACCACATAATAATAATAAAACATAATTTATTACATCAATATAGAAAATTATATATAAAGGATAAATACAATCCATAAAATTTAAAATATCACATTGAGATAATAAAATAATTAAATAATTTGAATTTGAGAATCTATAGGGTCATGGTCATTTAGAAATACCACACCCATGAAAAATGCTAACAAAGGAAAATAAAAATTTAAAAATATTATTGCCATTTTTTAATATGTTAATAATTTTAATAGAAAACTTTGTTAATGGTTAATTAATGAAATAATATGTATTTGTCGAAAGTATAAATGAAATATGTTCATTAGAATATTAATATGACCATTGGAACAATACTGAGACAATTAAAATAGTAACTTGACCATTGAAATAGAAAAATGAAATATAAATTATACTTAACATAAATAAAATAATTAAATATAATACTATAATGATATAAAATAAATATTCAAATTAGGTAAATCAAAGAAAGTATAAGTCTATAGTTTAAATAAAGTATGTTTTAACTTATTTTGTAAAAACATTAAATTATTATGTTAATAATTAAATATCTAAATCACATAAGGTAGAATATTATTTTGATAAAATTAATTTTTGTTTTGGAATCAATATTTTAAAATTATCTAAGAGTTATTTTTTTGTATTTTTTTTAAAAAAATTTAATTTTTAGGTGAATAGTAAAATACAGTTCTTCAAATACAATACGTTTTATGACATAATATTGGTGTAATAATGAATTAATAAATTATAAAATGGGTTCATTGACATGAAATAATCTTCATAAGATAAATAATATATTTTAAAATAATAAATTTATTTTAAAAACCAAAAAAGTATTTTAAAAATTCTAAAAAGTTAAATATTACATTAAAAACTATATTTCATTTTTTCTTCATTTCTTTTGTATAAAAAAATAAATTTACCGGTGGAAGGGTTTAATTTTTTTAAAAGATTATATTTTTAATTAAATAATATTCATATTCTCAAATAATACAACTATTTTAAGTCTTAGTCTTAGAATAATTTTGTTATCCATTATTTTAACTCAATGTACTTCTACTCTTAAAGTAAAAAATTCCCCCTCTCACTCCATGGAAAATGATTTTCCAAATATATTAAATTACCAAATATTTGATCAAATACCTTATTATAAGGATCCTTAGATATTTATATATTTTCTATTCTCTCCTTAATTTATGCCTTCAAGGTGTTATCCCCTTAACAAAAGAGTAAACATAAACAACAAGGCAACATTCCCTCTTTTTTCCTTTCACTTTATCTTCTTCCCAAATTATATTTTCCAATTCCTATCTAAAATTAATCTCCAAAAATTAATTAATTACTATATTAAAATTATATTAATTCTATAATTCTAATATAAAATTATAATAATTTATTTATTATATATATATACTCGTGAGTTCTTTTTGACATATCCCGCCAATGGTTGATTTTATCCATCAATGAGGGAATTTTCAAATAATTATGTATCAAAAATTTTATTGTTGGTTAGTTTAAATTATATATTTATATTTAAATATTATTATGTTACTCAATAATTATTATAAACTTTTTTTTAACACATTCACATATCTCTCCCTTTTTTGAAAAATCCCCATTAATGGCCCATTTTACCTCTTACATGGATTTTGTTAATTATTTAATTATCATTGCCTTAAAAAAATAGTTATATTAGATTATATATAATATAAAAATATTTATTTTTATTATTATTTTATTATTTTTAGGTAATTTATCTAATTGATAAATTTCAATGTGTTAAAACGATGAAATCAAGATGAAAACGGAATAAGTCAAATGAATATGCTATCGAACCATTATATCTTTGAAAATAAGTTAATAAATAAATTCTAATGATTATAATTGAACAATAATAATATAAATTAATGTAATATACTCTTATATCCATGTTTTAATAAACATAAGTTTTTTATATGGTAGGTGTAAACATGATGAAACAAAGTAAGACCTAAGGTAAGGGGGCTCCCAAACTATTTCCTTTTATTTTTGGGTTTATCCTCTCTTTATCACTCTCTCTATATCTCTTACATACCTCTTCTAAATAATTATTAATGTCCTTCTAGATTTATTTTATCTATAATTTTCCTTTTCTTTCTTTTTGGGATATATAAGTTTTTATTTCTTTGGGATGAATTCTCAGTCACCTCAAACCGTGTTGATAAAGTATTTGTTTTCAAAAACTAAAATTAATTCTTCTTATATTATCTCTTTGTCTCTTTATGTACTATTTTATTTATTTGATACTACTAATAAATGTTTAAAATAATTATTTTAATATTTATTTCTATAAAATCTATGTTTAGTCAATGAAATATTCTAACAACATTATTATAAAACATATTCTTTTCTCATGTTTTTGTTTCATGATTATGTTAGATGTAAATTTATTTTATATGTGGAATGCATGATTATGATCATATTATTATGTGATTAGTTATCCTAGAATAAAAAATATCCCTCTAATTCATTAGGAATAGGATTATATCTCATGAGATCACTATGCATAGATATGGTATAGTTATCTTTGTCTACAATGTTATGTATGGACATGATGAAGCTAACTTTATCCATAGTGTTATAATTTCTTGGTCGTAACCCTTGAAATATTTTTATGATGTATCATTATTTTTCATGTGATACATTCCATGTATCATTTAATTGTATTCCATATATTTATGATTGTGATCCTTTTAATATGATTTGATAATGATTATTATGCTCACCCATGTACTCATGATGATTTATGTCTTATGTTACTTCCTATTATTCCTATTCTTACTGGATTTTTTAGGCCCCCATTTCTTTTTTGTATATCCCTAGGTAATCAAATATTTTAAATATATTATGAAATCTTATATAATGACTATATATAAGTATTTAAATAAAGTTTAAAGTTTTATGTTTATTAATGTTATATGAACCTAATTTTTCTATGATAGTAAACCTATCAATTTTAGTAGTTGTAATATTAGATATGTTTTTATTAAAGAATATGTAATAATAATGTATATAAGGTATGAGTTTCTATATCCATGTTTTAGTGTTTTTATATGTACGTGATTCCATGTGATAATTGTTTATTATGATTTTTTATTTTGTGATCATTATGATATGTTGAGATGTCATGATTATTATAGTGATTTGTGTTATTGTAACATTACAATATATTTGGTATCTTAATATCCTTGAGAATTATTTTGGAATCAATTATAGGCTAGGTGTGGTTAAGTGAGACCAACATTCTTGTGATGTAACATTTCTCAACCCCAATTTATCTTGTATGACCTAATCTGAGATATTTCATGTGACCTCAAGTATGCTACCTTATATACAAAAGGTCATTGATTAGTGAAGAAGGTATAAGACCATAATTTGGGGAGACCATAACCATGATTATATATCTTTAATAAAAATATATAGATAAAAATCTATAAAATATAACATTTCAATATGAATATGCAATCACTACAGAAATCAAACCATAAGAAATAATATAAAACATATAATAATAAATAAAATCATGACATATAATATAGTCATATATCATAAGTGATAAACCCTAGGGCCAGTCATATACATGGTGTATACAAATAAAGGAATAAAATAAATTTAGGTAAATTTCTCTTGGATAAATTTTATGCTTCCACATCCATCTAAATCCCATGAATTCCATACCACATCTAGAGAATTTGGAACCAAAAAATTAGAACCACCCAACCTCCATTACTAGAAATTTATTCCAGACCTAAACTTATAGAAAAAATAACCTAGTAGTGTTAAAAGTGCCAAAATACACCTTAAACCATTAAACATAAAGAATAATGAGAACTTGACACCTTAGTTACCATGTTGATCCACCCTTCACTCTGATTCTGATAACATTATAGTATTTGAAAATATTTTCCTTAAATAGAGAATAAAAAAGGAAAAACTATCATATTAAGAGAAAATAAAAACATATAGGAATAACTTGGTTTAGAATAAATTATTACTCTAAATAAGAGAATAATGCATTTTCATTAATTAATTTCTACGTTATAATGGATATATGTTCTAGAACCCTACAAAGAATGAATAAAATATAGAAATACCTCCAAAAATATCCTTCTGGCCACAAGTGCTTTGCAAGGAAGTTCCCCATTAGAATAGATGATATATATGCATCTTATGAATCACCCCTCACTAGATCCCATCACATCTACACATGGAAAAGATGATCTCACACCATCTATTTATAGGGGTTCTTCATAACTACCAGTTAGTTTTGATGGTAGCTTCGAATTTTAAAATTTGTGATCACCCCTATTTTCAGATAAGGAAACCAACTATGAAACACCTCCTCAAATACCCCTTTAGGTGAATAGTGATCTGGAATATCCACCACTTTCCATGCATCACATTACCACTTTCAAAACCACATCTTTCAGATTCTGCACTCCCATGTTTTAATCATGATCATAATACTATTCCCAAATCAATATTTTGAAACCTTTAGATAAATCCAACACAACCTCTGAAGCTTTAGGGCTACTACTATGTGAGATAAATTTAATCTCACATATCCACTAAAACTAGAAACTCTTGACTGAAAACATACTATACTTCCTTTGGAACTTATGTTCCACATTAGAACTCTTCCAGTGGAACTTTATTTGAAAGTCAATACTAATTCTGCTGATACTTCCACTAACGTGAAAAAAAATTACATAGTATAAATAAACTGGTATATCTTGATTTTTGAATTTTTTCTTCTAAAATTCATGTTCTATAATTTCTAACACTTAAATAGAAAATAGATCTAACACTAAAACCCAACAATATTTTTCTTGAGAATTGTTTTCATAGGTTAATCCCAACAATCTCACACTTGAAGAGAATTCTCAAGTATTTCTCTATAATCCAGAAATCTAACATCTAAACAACACCTTATATTATCCCCTTTATAGTTTCACTATGATTCCCTACTATGGTTATGATCATCCAAGACACCCCACAAAAAATATACCTCAATTCCTCATAATTTGACTACTCATTCCATCCCCATAAAACCTCCTAAATGTCTTTATAGAATTTATCTAAAGAAAATAAGCATAATAACCATAATTTTTTTAATGAACCATAAATATGCCTTTATTGTGCACCATGTCCATGAACCTTCTCCTTCTAGAATCAAATATTCTAGAACTTATTCCATGATTCTATAGTCCCGAGCTTTCGATACATTGAAATATAGTTATACCATTGGAACTAACCCCCATCCAAAAGATAAATTCTAGAAATTTTAGCATCATAGAACTATATTACTCCCATGAAAACAATTAAAAATAAAAGAATCTATTACTCAATGTTACCAAGGAATGAACTCACCCTTTTCTAACACTATATTTCAACGTAGTTCTAAACCATTGAAGGCTTACCCACATTACATAGGTCATTATGAAACTCAGACAAATTTTGGTAAGTCACTATCCTAAAGATAGAAAAGATAAATCCTTCATCATAACTAATTTGTAAAGAAACACACATGGGATTGGAGATTTAACTATTCTAGTATATTTGTGGTCAAGGATGACTTTCCAAATGATTTTTCAGTGAAATAACATACAAACCATCACTCATTACTTATAATATCCATGAAATATATTTCCCAAAAATAAAATATCATCTGCTCCAGGAAACTAATTTTTAGTGTTCTAGGTTCAGTCTCCTCAAACCATAGGCTTCTCCACCAATAAATCTTTCAAAAATCACATTGCTTATGAATTATCAACCTCTAATAAGATCTAAACTTTAGGACCCATCAAACTTGTTTCAGTACCTACCAAACCATGGTTCTTCTATAATAATGATTTAGAAACATTGTAGACTTTTTTCATGAAGAAAGAAACACCCTCACTTTTGTGCCACATTATTATTGAATGTAATTAGTATAATGGCCATCTGACATCAACCAAAACTAGAAAATATTTTTTTATTCAAGGGACCTTCTTCTTCAAGAACCAAGAACACCTTTCACTACTTTCAATACCACACTCTACTATAAGTTTTGTACTCCCTCTGTCTAAATTCTAGAAATCATTTTAGAAAAAAATTATTTTCTCCCATTATTCTTAAATTTTTTCATAACCATGGATATAACATCCTGAGTTTTTAAAAAGGAAATACTATGTTCGATAGTGTACAAGATATGCCACATCAAAATTAAATGAAAAATTAAATATTATTATTTAAATGTTACCTTTATAACATAGTTGTTAGAATGGAAGTAATGAATAGTATTAATTGAATTATGAAAATATTATTTACACATTTATATATAAATATTTTGGAATAAGTAATTATAAATTAATGTAAAACCCTTTTTAAAATAAAAGGAAATGTTTTTCTGAAAAAAAATTAAATGTGAAAAAGTGTGTTTTATAAATAATAAAATCACTATTTATGGACTATATTAATAAAATATATATGTAATATAGTCAATATAATGTTTAAAATTCATTTCATGTGTCTTCAATATATTATATATGAAAAAAATATTATTTTACACATAAAACAAGTATTTTAAAAAAAGGCATTTTTGCCACCTTTTGGTGGAACACCTATTTTAAATATATATTTTTTGAAACAGCGCAAACACCCCACCTTAACATGGTCATCGGGTCCTGGCCCGCTAGGTACCACTAGTTTCCCCGTAGACATGTGGTCCCCACCCAGGGCCCCACCCGTGTGCATGAACATGTCATCTGACTAATGATTATCCCCATAGGCCAACACATGTCCTTTCCAGTGTGCTTTGTCCTCACTCACACACACCCTATGAAACTTCCCAGACAGTCATCCATCCTAATCACTACTCTAGGCCAAGCACGCTTAAATGTGAAGTTCTAATCAGGTAGGCTCTCGAAAAGGAAGGTGCACCTTGTTGTAATCAGTTGGATATTTATAGTCTAATAGGATAAAATTAATTTTTTTATGAATAAAAACTTTATTATTTTTGTAACGTTCTGTGTTTTGAACCGAATGGAAAAAGTGAAGGAAATTAATTTTTTTCATTAACTGGGTAGGCCAGTTTTAAAACCGAGCGTCAAAACATTTTTTTCCGACAGTTGACACTGTGATGTATCTTTTAAATAAATTTTATTAAATTAATTAGATTAAAATTAAAATTGAAATAAATTAAATAAAGGGTAAAATTATTTCTTAGAACCTTAAAATATTCTATGAAATATTTCAGAGTCAAAAAATGTGTCAGCGTGGGGTTAAGAGACCCGTAGACTCTCGGCGTTGATTGAATAAAGATATTAAATTTATTCTATTCATATGCGTGTTTGTTTCCTTTCAAAAAAATTGAAATAACTCTCAAATCGTGTATTGTATAAGAAATCCGAGACCACCGTTAGGTCCAGAATGCCAGGTTTACCCTAATTAAGGTATAAACTTGATTTTCATTGAGTGTTTGACACCCTTGCATATGATAATTTTATCTTTATTTTAAATTAATTAAATATTCCATTTTTTATATAATAAATAATTATTTTCTCACAAACGGTGCGTTGAATGATAAATATGAGACCACCAATAGTTCTGGGACATGGGGTTACCCTAGGCAGGGCATAACCTTTGCGAGCATCAGATGTTTGGTCATATCGCACCCAAAGATAATTTATCTGGGTTACAAATATTTTTGTCAGCTTTTAGAAATAATAATAATAATTTTATTATTAATATTATTATTTTCGTTGAAGACAAAAAATGAAAATACACTTCCATAATTAATAAAATTGTCGCGGTGTAAATAATAATCGGGTAATGTAATAAATATGATATTATTAATTGTTCTAATTATATACAAATGTGCAATCAATATTTATTTAATAACCACTATCCTTTTTATTAATGGTTGTTGTCATTAAAATATTAATGGTGTCATTGATGAGTTGAATTAAATAATAATAATAATTTTAATTATCGTTATTATTATTAGATTGAGACAAAAACATTGATGTATATATATATGAGGTATATCAATATATATGGGATTAAATATATATATTGTTATATATACATGTGTGAGTGTATATATATTAATATGAAAATGTATATATATATATATATATAATTATAACACATATATACATGGGTGGATATTTATTGTTAGGTTAGATAAAATATTATTAGTTACATACATAAATGAATTTAACAAGTCGACTTAAATCAAGTTGTGGACTTTTAAGTTTTCAATCCAAATCTTTAAAGCAATCCAGGGTGCGGGTCTGCACACCCTATTGCGGGTCCCGGACAACTATTAAAATTGATTAAATGATTGTTCAAGCTTTATGTAAAATATTACGTCACACCATAGCATAGAGTCCGAGTTAAAAATAATTAAAAAGGATTAAAATAAATTAATGGAATTTAAAGAGGGATAAAAATAAATAATAAAATAGATACGGTTGGAGAGAAATTAAAAAAAATTAAAATGAGGTAAACCCATTTTAATTATTTATGTCATTTCTTCCACCATTTTATTTTTATTATTTTATTTATTTATCTTCTTTTTATTTTTCCTTTTTCTTTTCTTTTCTTTCCTTTTTATTTTTTTCTCCTCTCTTCCTCTCCGCCCTCTCCTGTGTGTGGCGCACCCCCTCTCCCAATGTGGTGCGCACCACCTTCTCCTCCCTTCAGAAGATCGTCGCACCTCCATTCATCTTTTGTATTCTTTATCTTCAGGTGCGCTGTGAACCTCTCGGTAAGTCTTATCCCAAGCACTAAGAATCGTGTGATCTCATTCCAAATCCTTTGCGCAGTTCTCCACGGAAGGATTTTACCCTATTTTGGGGTTTTTCTAAAATCTTCAGTTTTCTTCCATTTTAGGTTAAATCATAGCCCACCAAAGATCATAGGATCATATACAACCATAACATAGGGCGTCTACTCTTTTTCCCTCAGTTTCGTTGAAAATTATAAAAATGCACCGTTGTGCCGTTAGTCGGTGCCTACTGGCTTTGTGAAAATTCACCCAAAATCTTTAATTTATTTGTTTTGTCTAGTTGTTGGAGCCCTTATGATCATGAATTAATTTGTTCAATTTTTTTCAATGTTTTCGGGCACCCATTTGGGTGTGCTGACGTGGTCAGTATAAATTCTGTTAGCCTGGATATTTAATTCATTTAACTGAATGTATTTCACAACCTATTTTTGTTGTGTTTAATTTAAATAATTATTTTAAAATAATTATAAACCTTGAATTATTTAATATTTGATAGTTTTTATGCTGAATTATTTAATTATTTAAATGTGCATGTCCAGGTATTTAATTTAATTAACTGTATGTTTTGCACTACCTATTTTTGTTGTTTTGAATTTAAATAAATAATTTAGATTAATAATGAACCGAGAATTGTTGGATTCTTGGTAGTTGGTTGGGATGAAGTATTTATTTATTTAAAAGTGCATTTATCTGCTTATGTTGATGCATTATCTTTCCTTGCTAATATTGTTATGCTACAATATTTAATTTGTACATTGTGATGCATGGGTGTATCTGGTTAGTTTTCAAGTTGTGATTTTATATACTGATTATGTCATATCTGCTTCTGTGAAAACTTTAATTAAATTCAGGGTGGGGAAAGGAGGTGGGACCCATATTAAGGGCCACACTTAGTCCCTTCATTCTTGTCTGGTTACCTCTATGTGCCGGGGGGCAGTGTCATTGGATTTTCTGGACCGAGACTTCCCCGGGCCTTCTAATACTTATGAGTGATACCGGTTCCAAAAGAGACCATTAGGACGGATCCATTGGCAATGTGGCTAAGCCAGCCTCAGATGACACTCGACCCCTTTTTGCGATATCGGGACAAACTCAGAGTAAAACCATGCCTCGGGCGATACTAGGTCTTTCGAAAGATTTCCTTGGATGGGCTCGGTGGTATTAGATATATTGACAGATGTTCTATAGCAATACCTTTGGGACGGGCACAGACTCCAACTCTCATCTTGAACCTTAATAATGATACACTTAAATTTTGTATTATTTCCATTCAATTCACTTGAGAATTGAGATATTCCTTTGATATTTGGAAGTGCACCTGGTTGACACTTGACTTAGACCCCAAGTTAAAGCACAAGATTGGGGTATACCTTTTTCTTGTTTACCTTGTTTCTTTCTGGGTTATATATATATACGTGTATATGCATTCTGCTGATAGGTACCCTTTTAGACTACCGGATTAGGCTGAAGCAGGTGATTAGGCACGGGGGCCATTTGGAACCTAGTCCGACTTATTTATTCCATTGCACTTAATTAATTATCTGAAATTGTTAAATAATGACACACTTCATTTTATCATTTCACGAACTGGAAAGGTTTAGACAACTTGGGTGACGGCCTACTGGGATTTTATCTCACACCCTGCTCGGGTGTCATTGACACCCAAGTAGATTATATGATTGTAGGTATTGAAAAAGGGAAGCGTGCTGATTCCGATTCTTGATTGATTATTGCTTCTTAGGATGGATACTAGGGTAGAGGACCGAGCCTTGATCGTGATGCAATTGTCTCACTTTGTTTCTTTTTTTAGTTGATAGCATGCTTGAGTTCTGTTTTCTGTACTTTCAGTTTAGACATACATCATGACATGACATCATTTTGTGAGCTTCCTCACTTGAGTATTATTCAGTTGGATTATTTATATTGCTTATACTGTATTTTATTCATTTATATGCTTCCTCTATTTATTATTAATTGTTGCTTACTTCTGCTATGATAATACCTATTATCTATGAGGGCATAGTCTCCCCCTCATACACAAAAAGGCTCTCATTGCTAGTCGGCAGCCTCTCGCATTTAGGGAGATGTGCTTGAGGTCATGTAAACCACCGGTCTGGCCACCTTCTTAGAGGTGAGCCAGGCCGGGACGTTATAATTTTTTCCACAATTAAGGGTAAATCAGGTAATTAAGGATAAAATAATATTATAAGCATTATAAAATTACCCTAACACTTTACCTAATTTAATTTTATGATTTTGTTTCGACAAGAAGTGTCTTTGGGTATATTTTAAGGCCACTTGGATCTAATTTGATGACTTTATTCCCTTTACATTATTTTATTTTACAGAAAAGTCGAAGATGACAAACCCATGTATTAATAACAATAACATTTTTAATATATTGTTATTTAGAATATATCTTCAACTATAAATATTATTTAGAAATCTAAAATTTTTACCTACATCATAGTAATTTATTTATAATTTTCAGGAAAGAAATAATTAAGTTAAATAAATACACAATGATGATGCAATAATTTGCTTCATTAGTGGAAGAATCAAATAAATGATATTAAAAACATTGAATTAAATATAATTCTATATAATTAATTCTATATAAAAAAGTTATGGATGAATTTAACATTTTGGGGATGAGTTAATAGAGTTTTTTTGAAGATATAAAGTTTTTATGATATTTTTAAAAAGTCAAATTTTGAATAGTGCCAAAATTGAAATTATTGATATTTTAAATTAAATAATATTTTAATAAAATGATATAAAATTTATCGAAATAAAACTTTTGTCCAACTAATTGGGATAGGTAATTAAATTTCATAAATTACTCATTTATTTGTTTTTTGGAGTTTTATAGTAATTATATTAACCGTCAAAGTGTAAATTACATGATATCATGGTAAGAATTAATAAGGGTTAAAAAAAGATACAAATTAAAAAATAGTCAAAACATATCTAATTTTTATTAGATAGAAGGTATTAGACACAAAATCATCATATATTATAGTTAAATTACTTCATAACCATTTTTAATAGAAAACTAAATTATATTAATTTAATACTTTGAGAAATTCTGAGAGTGCACCTACCCTCTCCTATAAAAGGGCACCCATTATTCTCTATTTTTCAAACTTAAAAAACTATTTGGTTCGGCCAATATATATAAAAATATCTCTTTATAATCCCTCCCCACATTCTAGAAGTCTTATTTTATGCATAACACCCTCCTTATAGGTGTTAAGGTGTTAATCAAAGGAGATCGTCTAAAGAGAAGGTTTTTTATTTAAGTGTTTCTATTTTATTTATTCTTCCACTTCATTAAAATCATCTTCCAGTATGATGAAATAATAACTATAGTATCCTCAATATACTAATATTTTATTATGTTAATATCATCACCTAAATCCATTTCCACTTCCATAAAATGGGAAAAGAATTAATCGTTCGTGCGTACGTGTGAACTATGACCTCCACAAACCAATATATTTTGTTTTCCATTACCATATCTCAATACTAGTTATAATTATGTAATAAATGGTTATATATGATATTAATGACATATTTTTCATTATAATATAATTATATATCTATTACGTTCTTACTTTCCATGCACATAAAAACAATAACGTCCTTCGTGCGTACGTGTGAACTATCACCACCACGAAGCGATGTGAGTAATTTTTAAACACCACATCACATGGATAATATATATAAGAATATTTAAATTATTAATATTATAATAATTATATTATTATAATTTTGGAAATATAAAATATTATTTATCCACTTTCCATAATGATCTTTGAAAAATGAAAATGTTACTCATGTGTACGTATGACCTACCATCTCCATGATTGTAACATTGTTCATTTTTCATAACAATATTTAATGGATGTATTTAAAAGTATAATTGATGTTTTAAAGTGATTATTATTTTATGAATATTATTCTGTAGATGATGGACTAATGACAACTTTGACTATAGACATCATACCAATGTCATTTTGGACTCATGTACCAAATATCGTCAAAATGTCTGACGTGAACATAAACAATTATGTAATTGTTATAACATGTTAATAAGTGATATAAAATGAATAATAAATATTAAAAGGTTATAAAAAAATTAAATAATTTACCTAACTTTATTATCCCGTAATATAAATAATGTACATGACGAGTTGGACTCAAGGTAAGAGATTTTGTCTCAATCTTCTTTCATTAAGGCATAATTTAATGTTATACACCCACCTTATTTCATGAGGTGTATATAAAAACCAGTTGAATTATCATATAATTAATTAATTTGTTACCAGTTATTTAATTTTTTGATAAATATGATTCTTTCATTGTGTATGGAAGTTGTCCGTATAGTTATTCTATTTGTAAGAGTGACATGCATGGAAGTTAGTTGTATGGCTATTTCATTTGTAAGAGTGACATGTACGGAATATGACCGTATAATTATTCCATATTAGTATACTTATTTACCAAGTTACCTACTTATATACTATATGTTTTATTATTATTGTTTTTGGGAAAATCATTGATTTTCAAAAGGTAAGATAAAGATATTTTTGAAATGATGATATATTTTTCAGGGAAAAAAGTTTGTTTTATTTTATAGAAATTTTTTTATGGGTGTTCACTAGACTAATGGTTTTATTTTATTACGTACTTTATTGATATTTTTTATCTCATCCCATGTTTTAAAATGTTTTTCATAGGTATTAATATTGGTAAGGTAAAAGGAGATATCATTATGAAAGAATTGAAGATGTGTCTTCGGTGGAAAAAATGGACACTGAGTATTAGTGTCCATTTGTAATATATGGGTCTAATTTATAAGATCTTGTACTAATTATCAATGACTCTAAACTGAAAATATCATGGAATGTGAATTCTATTTCAAAAACACATGAATAATTTATGTTTAAGGCCAGGTCCTTACAGTTGGTATCAAATGATGGTTTAGACAACTTTAGAGAATAGTATGTCTTCTTAAGAGTTATGGATATCATAATAAGTTTATAAATTTATGGATGATCATAAGTTTAATTTATTAGAAACCCATTTCTATGATTTAAGTTATTAAATTTTAAGGCGATTAATGGTATTTTTGGAAATAATTATTTTTTTAGTAATTATGTGTTATTAATTTTTGGGATGCAAAATGAAAGGTATGAGATAAAATTTGAGGTTAAAACATGTTATGGTCATTTTGAGGTCTTTATAATATTTTTGAAATGTTATATGAATTATATATTCTTACAATAAGGAAAACCCTTAGGATAAGAGACAACTTTCCACGTCTGATAAGGCCATGAGTATCGAACCCACAACTGAGGGGCGACAAGGGTGCATCGCCAACCACTAGCCTATATAAAGTCCCTGGTTATTATAATGTTTTATTTTTCATTAATAGAGTTTATAGATTAATAATAAGTTTATTTCAGGAACATATGTTTTATCAAATAGATAACCATGAGATTGGAAAAGTATTTGTATATTAAGTGATAAATATTATTTCAGAATACATTCACTATTTTGGGAATCCTATATGATCTAGGTAAATAGAATACTATGGTATATTATTTGGGAAATAATGTTCTAATTATATTTTATAATAATATATGATTTAATTTTTGACTTATGGTGATTGAGTCAATTTATGGAAATAGTTATCATAGCATGAATATTACTAGGGAAATTACTTTTTAGTATGAGACTTAAAAAGTAGTTTATGTTATTTGGAGATATTTTTTACAAATTATTTTGGAGGAACATGTGATCAATAATTGTGCTATAACACCCTGAGATTTTATAAGATATATTCTTTTTAATTTCTTTTATATCTTCTGTTGTACGCTACACCAAAATTATCTTGTGCTATATGCAACACCGTATTAGCTTGCAGTATACGCAACACTAATCTTGGATCGTGTTAGACACAATTTCAAGTTTGTTTGACAGTAGTTATTCAATGCAACATTGAGTGTATATATATATATATATATTCAATGTATAAATGAAATATGGATGGATTTTTTTATACGCAACAACAAAGGAGTTTTGCACTACACGCAACCCTGACTTGGCTTGCATTACACGCAATGACGACCTTCCTCGATAGCGTGTGTAGTACGCAATACCGAGTTTCACTAAACAACGATATATTATTATAATATTATTATGAACTAGCCGTTATGAATAGTATTAACTAAAATTTTAATTTTATAACATTATTATTAATTTTACACATTTTCTAGAACATGGTATAAGAACAAAATAAATTTTTCAGGTAAAATAAGTATTTTTCAAAAAGTGGAGTTTTGCTGCCTTTTGATGGCGCACCCATATTAAATCTAGTTTTTGAAATGTTTATAAGTTCAATTTGACAAAATAAAATTCTTCTTTGGAATCAGGATATTAAAATTTACTTTGGATAAATTTTTCATATTATTCTGACAACTTTCATATTTTAATGAATAGTAAAAACACGCTATATTTTAATTAAAAACAACTTTTTCATCGTAATAATTTATATGGTTAAATTATAATATTTAATGGTTTTAAAGTATAAATAGAATATATTTTTACCATTTAATATAATGTATGTCATTAGAATTTATTTTACATTGAATTCATAGGTAAAATCATTTCAATCTTTTGCAATGTTTTAACTTTTAAAACCCATTTTCTTAATAGCGGGATTAATTTTAAATTAATTACTTTAATTTCTATGTTTTGAATTTTAAAAAATTGATTCCATATTTGGAATAATTAGGTCCAAATTATTCTAATAGGATACTTTTTATTTTTGGGCACTATGAATAGTAACTACGGTAATTTTTATTTACTTGAGCTAAAGATAAATCGGGTAATTAAGGGTAAACCTAAGATTATAAAATTACCATAACACATGAAAACATTATATTGGATGACTAAAAGTAGACTCATATCTCCTAAGGGTCAGATTAGATTCATTTTATGGACTTTTTACCATGAATATAATTTAATTATTATTAAAACCAAAGAAAGTGACAACATGTCACTCTCTTAAATCTTATAAGTATAATAATTTTAATTTAGTGATAAACTTCATAAAACTTAGAACATAAATAGTCTCAAAAAATATAACAAAATTATCTACATAATGAGAATTTATTTATAATTTTTAATGATAAAAATATTATCATTAATGGTGACACAACAATGATGCAGAAATTACTTATTTAGTGAAAAATCAATAATATAGTTTTTATTAAAATAAAAATACCTATCAAAAGGACCATAAACTTGACAAAACATTATTGGTCGAGTATATATTTACCCTAGTCATCCAAGGGTCTATTTTGGGACCATTTGGATCCTTATAAAACCGATTATAACATTTATATTATTTATTTTAAATGATGTCAAAGATGTCACCTTCATAATTTAATAAATATAACAATTTACATGTTGTGATTTTAAGATGATAAATTCAAGTAAAAATATTATTATGAAAGGTATTATATTTATATTCATCATAGGATTTTATTTTAAATTTTTATGCAACAAATAAGTATATTAAATAATTATAAAAAATGTTGTAGTAATTATTTTATTAAGAGATATACCAAATAAATGGTTTTAAAAATATTAAAATAAATATTATATGAACTATTTAATGTTCTACAAGAATTTTATAGACATATTTAACATGTTATGAATATATTAAATATTTTGGTTAGAATATATCCTCTGTTTGGATTTTATTAAAATTAAAATAAATGAATAGTGTCAAAATTGACACTATCGTTATTTTATAAAAATAACATATTATAAAACTGTTTAAAAATCACAAAAATATTTAAAAATTATAAATTAAAATTTATATGGTATAAAATGTCATAAATTATCTAATTATGTAATATTAAAAGCACATAAGTAATTATTTATAACAATTTAAAAATTCAAATCTTATTACCACAAATAAAATTAAATAGATTAAATAAGGATAAATCATGTTGATAATGTTTAAAATAAATTCCCAACTTGTCTAAATTTTATTGGTTGTCGAGATTACAACCCTATCTCATATAATCTTAGGATTTGAGTCATTTTGGAGATTTTTAAGTGGGGTTGGAATTTATTATAATTTAATATTTCTTATAATTTTAAAGGTGCCCCTCTCCTCCCTTATAAAAGGGAACCTCCTCCCTATCCTCTTTACAAACTTTAGAGTCTTCAAGCTCGGCCAAACCCTGCCCATTTACCTTATAAAACTCCTTAGGAACATACTATAGGTCCTGGTCTTCTTCAAAGACCAATTTTAGTGCCCAAAGAGGAGGTTTCAAAGAGACGTGTCGAAGAAGAGGTAATATCCGTTACTGATTCTTTCAAATTTATTTCTTCTTCTACCTCCTATTATTTAGTTGTTTCATTATATTGTAATAACATAAGTATCACTAATATACTGATATGTTATTATAAATATTAAACAACCCCCTTTCACCTTCTATCCATCCTAAGGAAAACGAAATAACTGCGCGCGCGTACGTACGAAATATCATCTCCACGCCGTGGTGTAATCTGTTTTTCCACCACCACCTTACTTGGATGGGTATAATAGTGTAAAGAATAACTACATATGATTATTATAACATCATACTTATTCTAAGATATTATATCATTCACTTCAATTCCATTCAACAAATATGGGAATGATATCATCGCTCGTGCGTACGTACAGATTACCGTCTCCATGACGCGATGAGATTCATTTTCCATGTTAACAATTCAAGAATGATTAAAAAGTATATATAATAAGTAATCATGAAATATATGACATAATAATTATACTGGATTTATGTATATATATATATATGTATGTCATCTACTTAATTCCAATCAATTCAATAAGGAAACGAAAACAACGTTCATGCGTATGTACGACCTACCGTCTCGAGGAATGGTGTATTTCTTTCCATTTATCGATCTATTATATATATTTATATTCTGAATATATATTATATATAAATCATGTTTTATCTTCTGTAATTAATTAATCATGATATAAGTAATCATATGAATAATTACAATTCAAAACATGGAGGACAAATGAAACGATTTTACCCAAAACGATCTTTAACATGGAATTTACAAAAGAACAGGTAATATAATGTCATAAGTGAACCATATATGATATCATAACAATTAATATGATTCTATAATAAGTCAATGACATTATTTAAATCATTATACAGGAGGTTCAGATACGTACGAAGCATATCAAACCTAAGGTAAGGGATAATTATTCCAATCTCATTCTTATCCGAGATTGTTTATTCGTAAGTATTTACTGGCGTTATGTTTATTATCCATGTCCAAATGTTGTCAAAATGTTTTCATAAAATTTTTACTTTTATTCCATGTATGTTTAAAGTCATTATTACCCATTTTTTTACTTTTACCACATCGTATGGAAGGAATCATTCTTTTGTTTACCATACAAGGTAATTTTTGACTTTTCTGAAAAAAGTCCGAGAAGAATGTTATTTTTAACTTATACGACATGAAAGGATTTTTACGGTTTTATAAAGCTTCATTTTCATGAAGCTTACTCTATAAGATTTTATGAATATTTTCAAAAAAATACATTTCTTTTAAAATTTCATGGAATTTTGTGAGAAGAAAATGATTTTGAAGAAGAAAGGATATTTTTCTCAAGAATTCATTTCACGTGTTTTGTCAAAACCATTTTCCATTTAAGATGAAATTATTTCATATGTGTATGTTTCAAGTATAATGTCTCTATTATTTACATGGTTTCACTTTTCTTATGATGAAATGATATCCATTTTTTTATATGGATTATGTGATGATGGGATGATGTTTATGAAACCCATTTTATTCTTTGGGTTATGATGATTGATTTCTGTTTATTCTGTGGAACAAGTAAGAATGATTTCATTATGAGATGGGTGGGACCTATATCTCCCTCCAATTCATTGGGTAATGATTTATATATCATTATACAGACATGATTGGAATGGTAAGTTAATCTGGTTCAGTGTTACAGGACTGAAACGAGGAGTGAACTTGATTCAGAAAGGGACTTTGTCCACTAAGATGGTTTTGGTAGCAATGCCTTGGCTACCATGGAAATCATATCATGTGATTAATATTTTTCCAGAATTACAAGTTTTATTTCCAAGCTATTTTATCATGATTGATGTTACATTATGATCTATGCCTTACGTACTACCATGTTTTATGTCATTTCTCAATATTTCGATGTTTAAACATTATTTCATGTTTTTATGTTCAAATGTATATGGTTTGTTTTATTTTCTCCATGCGTACCATTACTGAGCATTTGAGATCACCCTTTATATGTTTTCTTTTCCCCAGGATATAAAGAAAGGTTTTAGGTAAGAAAACAAAGGGGAAGATCTTTATGGGAGATGTTGAAGATCTTTCACCATGATTAGAAGATTATTTTTCCGAGTTTCCAAAGACCCTAAATTATTATGGTCCTTGTGTGTTTGTTTTTGTTATGTATTAAGTATTCCGAAAAATTAATGTAATGTTTATGTATGTCAAGATTTGGGTTGCTACATTTGGTATCAGAGGAAAGGTTTAGTTAATCTTTGAAAACTAGGATGAGAAAACTTTAGTGAGATCCCTAGAGATATTTCTAAGGTATGTCAAGGGAAGTCCCTAAGGATAAGTATACATATAGGTTATAGTCCTATAATTAGAGTAAAGATATTAGAATTAAACCCAATATGTTAGATATTGAAGGTACTCCCCCTTGATTATGATTTTTTCCTCTCACACTATTCTTTTTAGGTTTTAGAAAATGGCTGGAAATCAGAAGATTCACGATAATGGAGGATATGATGGACAATGGAATGATATTCTTCATAAGAAACCAAATGAAATTGGATCTGGAAGTCCACATATCGTTATTATGCCAAATCAGCAATCTCATAATATTATCAATAATCTCAACTTTGGTAAGTATCCTGACTCAGCTAATAAGAGAAAGATTGAGTTTCATGATGATCATAGAGGAAAGAAAGTTCAATTCCCCTCATGTAAATCATGTGGGAAGAGGCATCAGGGAGAATGTTTCAAAGGAACTGGAAGATGATTTGGGTGTGGAAAAGAAGGACCCAAATCTAGTAATTGCAAAGTAAAAGTTTTAGTTAACACCATGGACAAGGATAATGTTATTTCTAAGACATCAACTACGTTAAATGTTTTAAATGTGGAATGTATGGGCATTATGCAAACCAATTCCCTAAGGGAAACTCTCATGAAGAGAATCAACATGGTCATATGGGTAGTATTTATGTGGATGATGACGAGGAGACTACAAATGATATATGAGATGAAAGAAGTGTTGAAGCTTGGTCAATGGTTTAAGAAGTTAGTGGAATAATTTATGTTTATCTAGCGTTATGTTGTATAGGTAATGGTACTATGGAATAAAGACACATCTAAGGATTGTTACACTATTTTTTTCCTAAAGTATTTGAAAGTATATGTTGAATGGTACCAGTAACCATGAAAGGTTATTCAGATATTTTTGGAAAGAAGATGATATGCGCACAATGAAGGGATAAGGAGAAAAGGAAATGTTTGACAGTATTCATGAGCTCATGAATGATATAAGGAAAAAGTTATATCATGGTTTGAGTATATATAATTTTTGGATTTTGGTATGTGGAAACAGTTAACTTTTGACAGCATTCATGTTTTTACTAAGATTCAATGGGTATTCATTTTTCAAATGAATTCCTGATTAAGGTATTCACATGTTTGTAATGTGACCAACAAGATGTATCGTATTATATATGGGGGATAAATGATGGTATTCAAATGATCAGTAAATGACATTTCTAGTAATTATTTTCTTTATACTATGAGCTTGGAGAGAAGTATTTTAGATAAGCTTAAAGATTGGAATTGATTATGTTGGACATAAGTTAGTATTGTTTAAGGCTAGAACTTTTTGATATTATTTATGGAATGTTATAATAGTATAGTTTTAGAAAAAGGAAAACCCGTAGGACGGGCGACAACCCATCACGGCGGACAAGGTTGTGGGAATTAAACCCACAACCGAAGTGCGAAAGGCCTTTATCGCCTACCTCTGACCTACAAGAAGTACCTGGTTAGTATAAACTAGTTTTATTTTATTAATCGGTATGATAGATGAAGTATAAGTCCATTTTTGGAACCATATACGATTAATCTCTCCATACATAGACTTATATATATAACTTTTTCTAACCTTATGTTTGAGACAGATGGAATGACCTATCATTATATCACATAATCTTCCAACACTTCACAGAAGACAAATTCAACTTCATTTCTTTAAGAGATGAAGTGGAAATTGTTCGAGGCATGAGCAACGGTGAGATTGTACCAAAATCAAGTAAGTATTTATTTTAATTCAACAATCCTTCAACTTTAGGGAAATGATCTTGAATTTTTTTTTGTCCTAGTGCTCTCATATCTGATGAATCAGATGGTACCTTAGATCATCACAAATTTATGGCTTTGTGATAGTTGGATTTTTCATAGCCATGTCCTCTACCACTCTTCATCATAACTTGATGGTTAGATTTTTCTTCTATATCCATATTTTCACCTATGTTCTCCTATATGGAAACCCAGTGATGAGTTACATTGGGTAATCCTTACATTTCATAATTTTGTTTTTTAAAATTATGTTTTAGTATTCCTTTTTACGATGTGGGTTTCTATGAAAGAAACTTTCAAGTAGTAAATGATTTATAACCCCAACGAATTTCGAGGGAGAAATTCATTTTAAGGGGGGTAGAATGTAACACCCCGAGATTTTATAAGATATATTCTTTTTAATTTCTTTCATATCTTCTGTTGTACGCTACATCAATATTATTTGGCGCTATACGCAAAACCGTATTATCTTGCAGTATACGCAACACTAATCTTGGATTGTGTTACATACAATTTCAAGTTTGTTCGATAGTAGTTATTCAACGTAACATTGAGTGTATATATATATATATATTCAATGTATAAATGAAATATGTTTGGATTTTGTTATATGCAACAACAAAGGAGTCCTGCACTACACGCAACCCTGACTTGGCTTGCATTACACGCAATCACGACCTTCCTCAATAGCGTGTGTAGTACGCAATACCGAGTTTCACTAAACAATGATATATTATTATAATATTATTAATAACTAGCCGTTATGAATAATATTAAATAAAATTTTAATTTTATAACATTATTATTCATCTTACACATTTTCTAAAACATGGTATAAGAACAAAATAAAATTTTCAGGTAAAATAAGTATTTTTCAAAAAATACAGTTTTGCCGCATTTTGATGGAACACCCACATTAAATCTAGTTTTTTGAAATGTTTATAAGTTCAATTTGACAAAATATAAAATCTTCTTTGGAATCAGGATATTAAAATTTACTTTGGATAAATTTTTCATATTATTCTGACAACTTTCATATTTTAATGAATAGTAAAAACACGCTATATTTTAATTAAAAAGAAATTTTTTCATCATAATAATTTATATGGTTAAATTATAATATTTAATGGTTTTAATGTATAAATAGAATATATTTTTACCATGAAATATAATGTATGTCATTATCATTTATTTTACATTGAATTCATAGATAAAATCATTTCAATCTTTTGCAATGTTTTAACTTTTAAAACTCGTTTTCTTAATAGCCAGATTAATTTTAAATTAATTACTACAACTTATGTGTTTTTAATTTTGAAAAATGGATTCCATATTTGGAATCATTAGGTACAAAGTATGTTAATAGGATAATTTTTATTTTTGGGCACTATGAATAGTAACTACGATAATTTCTATTCACTTCAGTTAAAGATAAATCAGGTAATTAAGGGTAAACCTAAGATTATAAAATTACCCTAACACATGAAAAAATTATATTGGATGAATAAAAGTAGACTCATATCTCCTAAGGGTCGGATTATATTCATTTTATGGACTTTTGACTATGAAAATAATTTAATAATTATTAAAACCAAAGAAAGTGACAACATGTCACTCTCTTAAATCTTATAAGTATAATAATTTTAATTTAGTGATAAAATTAATAAAACTTCGAACATGAATAGTCTCCAGAACTCTAACAAAATTATATACATCATGAGAATTTATTTATAATTTTTAGGGATTAAATAATTGTCATTAATTGTGACACAATAGTGATGCATAAATTGCTTATTTAGTGAAAAATCAATAATATAGTTTTTATTAAAATAACAATACCTACCAAAAGGCCAAGAAACTTGACTAAACATTATTGGTAGAGTATATATATACCCTAAGCATCCAAGGGTCGATTTTTGGACCATTTGGATCCTTATAAAACCGATTATGACATTTATATTATTTTATTTTAAATGATGTCAAAGATGTCACCTTCATAATTTAATAAATATAATAATTTAAATGTTGTGATTTTAAGATGATAAATTCATATACGAATATTAATATTAAAGTTATTATATTTATCTTCATCATAGGAGTTTATTTTAAATTTTTATTCAACAAATAAGTATATTAAATAATTATACAAAAATGTTGTAGTAATTATTTTATTAAGAGATATACCAAATAAATGGTATTAAAAATATTAAAATAAATATTATATGAACTATTTAATCTGCTCCACTAATTTTATAGACATATTTTACATGTTAGGAATATATTAAATATTTGTTTTAGAATATATCCTCTGTTTGGATATTATTAAAATTAAAATAAAGAAATAGTGTCAAAATTGACACTATTGTTATTTTATAAAAACAACATCTTATAAAATTGTTTAAAAATCACAAAAATATTTAAAAATTATAAATTCAAATTTATATGGTCTAAAATGTCATAAATTATCCAATTATGTAAAATTCAAAACACATAAGTAATTATTTATAACAATGTAAAAATTAGAATCTTATTACCACAAATAAAATTAAATAGATTAAATAAGGATAAATCATATTGATAATGTTTAAAATAAATTCCCAATTTGTCTAAATTTTATTGGTTGTTGATATTACAACCCTATCTCATATAATATTATTATTTGAGTCATTTTGGAGGTTTTTAAATGGGGTTGGAATTTATTATAAATTAATATTTCTTATAATTTTAAAGGTGCCCCTCTCCTCCCTTATAAAAGGGAACCTCCTCCCTCTCCTCTTTACACAATTTAGAGCCTTCAAGATTGGAAAAACCCTGCCCATTTCCTTTCTCAACCTCCTTATAAACATACAAGAGGTCCTTGTCTTCTTCAAAGACCAATTTTAGTTCCCTAAGAGGAGGTTTTAAAGAGACGTGTCCAAGAAGAGGTAATATCCGTTACCGATTCTTTCAAAATTATTTCTTCTTCTACCTCCTCTTATTTAGTTGTTTCATTATATTTTAATAACATCAGTATCACTAATATACTGATATGTTATTATAAATATGAAACAATCCCCTTTCACCTTCTATCCATCCTAAGGAAAACGAAATCACCGCGCGTGCATACGTACGGAATACCGTCTCCACGCCGTGGTGTAATATTTTTTTCCACCACCACCTTAATTGGATGGGTAAAATGGGGTAAATAATAACTACATATGATTATTATAAAATCATACATACTCTAAGATATTATATCATTAACTCCAATTCCATTTAATAAGTATGCGAACGATATCATCGCTCGTGCATACGTACGGATTACCGTCTCCACGATGCGATGAGATTCATTTTCCATGTTAACAATTCAAGAATGATTATAAAGTATATATAATAAGTAATACTGAAATATATGAAATAATAATGCTACTGGATTAATTTATATATATATATATATATATATATATGTATTTCATCTACTTAATTCCATTCAATTCAATAAGGAAACAAAAACAACGTTCATGCGTACGTACGACCTACCATATCCATGAACGATGTATTTATTTCCATTTATAGATCTATTATATATATATATTCTGAATATATATTATATATAAATAATGTTATATATTCTATAATTAAGTAATCATGGTCTAAGTAATCATATGAATACTTACAAGTCAAAACACGGACAACAAATGAAACGATTTTACCCAAAACACTCTTTAACATGGAATTTACAAAAGAACAGGTAATATAAAGTCATTAGTGAACCATATATGATATCATAACAATGAATATGATTCTATAATAAGTCAATGATATTATTTAAATCATTATACAGGAGGTTTGGATACGTACGAAGCATATCGAACCTAAGGTAAGGGATAATTATTCCAATCTCATTCTTAACCGAGATTGTTTATTCGTAAGTATTTACTGGGGTTATGTTTATTATACATTCCATATGTTCTCAAAATCTTTTCATAAAATGTTTAATTTTCTTCCATGTATGTTTAAAGTCATTATTACCCTTTTTTTCCTTTTACCACATCGTATGGAAGGAATCCTTCTTTTGTTTACCATACGAGGTACTTTTTGACTTTTGTGACAAAAGTACGAGAAGAATGTTATTTTTAACTTATACGGCGTGAACGGATTTTTACAGTTTCATAACGCCTCATTTTCATGAAGCTTACTCTACAAGATTGTATGATTATTTTAAAAAAAATACTTTTCTTTTAAAATTGCAAGGAATTTTGTGAAAAGAAAATGATTTTGAAGAAGAAAGGATATTTTCCTCAAGAATTCATTTCAAGTGTTTTGTCAAAACCATTTACCATATAAGATGACATTATTTAATATGTGTATGTTTCAAGTATAATGTCTCTATTATTTACATGGTTTCAATTTTCTTATGATGAAATGATATCCTTTTTTTTATATGGATTATGTGATGATGTGATGATGTTTATGAAACCCATTTTATTATTTGGGTTATGATGAATGATTTATGTTTATTCTGTGGAACAAGTAAGAATGATTTCATTATGAGATGGGTGAGACCTATATAATCCTCCAATGCATTGGGTAAAGATTTATATCTCATGAGATATACATGTATGGAACGGTAAGTTAATCCGGTTCAGTGTTACAAGACTGAAATGAGGAGTGAACGCGATTCAGAAAGGGACTTTGTCCACTAAGATGGTCTTGGCAGCAATGCCTTGGCTTCCATGGAAATCATATCATGTGATTAATGTTTTTCCACAATTAAAAGTTTTATTTCCAAGATATTTTATCATGATTGATGTTACGTTAGGATCTATTCCTTACGTACTGCCTTGTTTTATGTCATTGCTCGAGATTTCGATGTTTAAACATTATGTTCATGTTTTTATGTTCAAATGTATATGGTTTGTTTTATTTTATCAATTCTTACCCTTAATGAGCATTTGAGCTCACCCTTTATATGTTTTCTTTTCCCCAGGATATAAAGAAAGGTTTTAGGTAAGAAAAAAAGGGGAATATCTTTATGGGAGATGTTGAAGATCTTTCACCATGATTAGAAGATTATTTTTCTGGGTTTCCAAAGACACTAATTTATTACGGTCCTTGTGTGTTTGTTTTTGTTATGTATTAAGTATTATGTAAAATTAATGTAATGTCTATGTATGTCATGCTTTGGGTCGCTACAGTTGGTATCGAAGGAAAGGTTTAGTTAACCTTTGGAAACTAGGATGAGAAAACTTTAGTGAGATCCCTAGAGATATTTCAAAGGTATGTCATGGGATGTCCCTAAGGATAAGTATACGTATAGGTTATAGTCCTATAATTATAGTAATGACATTAAAATTAAACCTAAGATGTTAGATATTTAAGGTACTCACCCTTGATTATGATTTTTTCCTCTCACACTATTCTTTTTGGGTTTTAGAAAATGGCTGGAAATCAGAAGATTCACGATAATGGAGGATATAATGGAAAATGGAATGATATTATTCATAAGAAACCAAATGAAATTGGATCCGGAAGTCCACATATCATTATTATTCCAAATCATAAATCTCATAATATGATCAATAATCTCAACTTTGGTAAGTATCCCGACTCATATTATAAGAGAAAGATTGAGTTTCATGATGATCATAGAGGAAAGAAAGTCCAATTCCCCTCATTTAAATCATGTGGGAAGAGGCATCAGGGAGAATGTTTCAAAGGAACTAGAAGATGATTTGGGTGTGGAAAATAAGGACCCAAAGCCATTAATTGCAAAGGAAAAGGTTTAGTTAACACCATGGACAAGGATAATGGTAATTCTAAGACATCAACAACGGTTAAATGTTTTAAATGTGGAATGTAAGGGAATTATGCCAACCAATTCCCTAAGGGAAAGCCTCATGAAGAGAATCAACATGGTCATATGGGTAGTATTTATGTGGATGATGACGAGGAGACTACAAATGATATATGAGATGAAAGAAGTGTTGAAGCTTGGTCAATGGTTTAAGAAGTTAGTGGAATGATTTATGTTTATCAAGCGTTAAGTTGTATAGGTAATGGTACTATAGAATAAAGACACATCTAAGGATTGTTACACTATTGTTTTTCCTAAAATATTTGAAAGTATATGTTGAATGGTACCAGTAACCATGAAAGGTTATTAATATATTTTTGGAAAGAAGATGATATGCGCATAATGAAGGGATAAGGAGAAAAGGAAATGTTTGACAGTATTTATGAGATCATGACTGGTATAAGGAAAAAGTTATATCATGGTTTGAGTATATATAATTTTTGGATTTTGGTATGTGGAAATAGTTAACTTTTGACAGCATTCATGTTTTCACTAAGATTCAATGGGTATTCATTTTTCAAAATAATTCATGATTAAGGTATTCACATGTTTGGAATGTGACCAAAAAGATATATCATATGATATATGGGGGATAAATGAAGGTATTCACATGCTTGGTAAATGCCATTTCTAGTAATTCTTTTCTTTATACTATGAGCTTGGACAAAAGTATTTTAGATAAGCTTAAAGATTGGAATGGATTATGTTGGACATAAGTTAGTATTTTTTAAGGCTAGAACGTTTTGATATTATTTATGGAATGTTATAATAGTATAGTTTTAGAAAAAGGACAACTCGTAGGACGAGCGACAACCCATCGCGTCGGACAAGGTTGCGGGAATCAAACCCACAACCGAAGTGCGACAGGCCTTTATCTCCTACCTCTGGCCTATAAGAAATCCCTGGTTAGTATAAACTAGTTTTATTTTATTAAGCGGTATGATAGATGAAGTATAAGTCCATTTTTGGAACCATATACGATTAATCAAACCATATATGGACTTATATATATAACTTTTGCTAACCTTATGTTTGAGACCGATGGAATGACCTAGAATTCTATCGTATAATTTGCTAACACTTAACAAAAGACAAACTCAACTTCATTTCTTTAAGAGATGAAGTGGAAATTGTTCGAGCCACAAACAATGGTGAAATTGTACCAAAATCAAGTAAGTATTTATTTTAATTCAACAATTCTTCAACTTTAGGGAAATGATCTTGAAAACAATTTTTTTTCCTAGTTCTCTCATATCTGATGAATTAGATGGTACCTTAAATCATCACAAATTTATGGCTTTGTGATTGTTGGCTTTTTCATAGCCATGTCCTCTACCACTCTTCATCAGAACTTGATGGTTAGATTTTTCTTCCATATACATATTTTCACCTATGTTCTCTTATATGGAAAATCAGTGATGAGTTACATTAGGTAATCGTTACGTTTCATACTTTATTTTTTTAAAATTAAGTTTTAGTATTCCTTTTTACGATGTGGGTTTCTATGAAAGAGACTTTAAAGTAGTAAACGATTTATAACCCCGACGAGTTTCGAGGGCAAAATTCATTTTAAGGGGGGTAGAATGTAAAACCCCGAGATTTTATAAGATATATTCTTTTTAATTTCTTTCATATCTTCTGTTTTACACTACACCAAGATTATCTTGCGCTATACGTACCACCGTATTATATTTCAGTATATGCAACACTAATCTTGGATCGCGTTACACACAATTTCAAGTTTGTTTGATAGTAGTTATTCAACGAAAAATTGAGTGTATATATATATATATATATTCAATGTATAAATTAAATACGGTTGGATTTTGTTATACACAACAACCAAAGAGTCTTTCACTATTCGCAACCCTGACTTGGCTTGCATTACACTCAATCGCGACCTTCCTCGATAGCGTGTGTAGTACGCAATACCGAGTTTCCCTAAACAACGATATATTATTATAATATTATTATGAATAATCCGTTATGAATAGTATTAACTAAATTTTTAATTTTATAACATTATTATTAATCTTACACATTTTCTAGAACATAATATAAGAACAAAATAAATTTTTCAGGTAAAATAAGTATTTTTCAAAAAATGCAGTTTTGCCGCCTTTTGATGGCGCACCCACATTAAATCTAGTTTTTTACATGTTTATAAGTTCAATTTGAAAAAATAAAATTCTTATTTGGAATCATGATATTAAAATTTACTTTTCATAAATTTTTCATATTATTCTGACAACTTTCATATTTTAATGAGTAGTAAAAACACACTATATTTTAATTAATAACAAATTTATTCATTGTAATAATTTATATGGTTAAATTATAATATTTAATGGTTTTAAAGTATAAATAGAATATATTTTTACCATTCAATATAATTTATTTCATTATCATTTATTTTACATTGAATTCATAGGTAAAATCATTTCAATCTTTTGGAATGTTTTAACTTTTAAAACTCGTTTTCTTAATAGCGGGATTAATTTTAAATTAATTATCGCAACTTATGTGTTTTGAATTTTGAAAAATTGATTCCATATTTGGAATCATTAGGTCCAAATTATGTTAATAGAATACTTTTTATTTTTGGGCACTATGAATAGTAACTACGGTAATTTTTATTTACTTCAGTTAAAGATAAATCGGGTAATTAAGGGTAAACCTAAGATTATAAAATTACCCTAACACATGAAAAAATTATATTGGATAAATAAATGTAGACCCAATCTCCTAAGGGTCGGATTATATTCATTTTATGGACTTTTGATCATGAAAATAATTTAATTATTATTAAAACCAAGGAAAGTGACAACATGTCACTCTCTTAAATCTTATAAGTATAATAATTTAAATTTAGTAATAAAAATCATGAAACTTAAAAAATGAATAGTCTCTAGAAATATAACAAAATTATCTACATCATGAGAATTTATTTATAATTTTAAGGTACTAAATAATTGTCATTAATGGTGACACAATAGTGATGCAGAAATTGTTATTTAGTGAAAAATCAATAATATAGTTTTTATTAAAATAACAATACCTATCAAAAGGACCAGAAACTTAACCAAACATTATTGGTAGAGTATATATATAACCTAATAATCCAAGGGTCAATTTTTTGGACCATTTGGATCCTTATAAAACCGATTATGACATTTATATTATTTTATTTTAAATGATGTCAAAGATGTCACCTTCATAATTTAATAAATATAACAATTTAAATGTTGTGATTTTAAGATGATAAATTAAAGTAAGAATATTATTATGAAAGGAATTATATTTATCTTCATCCTAGGATTTTATTTTAAATTTTTATTCAACAAATAAGTGTATTAAAGTTTTATACAAAAATGTTGTAGTAATTATTTTATTAAGAGATATACCAAATAAATGGTTTTAAAAATATTAAAATAAATATTATATGAACTATTTAATGTGCTCCACGAATTTTTTAGACATATTTGACATGTTAGGAATATATTAAATATTTTTTTAGAATATATCCTCTTTTTTTATTTTATTAAAATTCAAATAAATGAATAGTTTCAAAATTGACACTATTTTTATTTTATAAAAATAACATATTATAAAATTGTTTAAAAATCAAAAAATATTTAAAAGTTATAAATTGAAATTTATATGGTAAAAATTTTTATGAATTATCCAATTATGGACAATTCAAAACACATAAGTAATTATTTTAACAAGTTAAAAATTAGAATCTTATTACCACAAATAAAATTAAATAGATTAAATAAGGACAAATCATGTTGATAATGTTTAAAATAAATTCCCAACTTGTCTAAATTTTATTTTTTGTTGATATTACAACCCTATCTGATATAATATTCGTATTTGAGTCATTTTTTATGTTTTTAAGTGGGTTTGGAATTTATTATAAATTAATATTTCTTATAATTTTAAAGGTGCCCCTCTCCTCCCTTATAAAAGGGCACCTCCCCCCTCTCCTCTTTACACAATCTAGAGCCTTACATATCGTCCAACCCCTGAAAATTTACCTTCTCAACCTCCTTATCAACATACTAGAGGTCTTGTTCTTCTTAAAAGACCAATTTTAGTGCCGTAAGAGGAGTTTTCAAAGAGACGTGTTGAAGAAGAGGTAATATCCGTTACCGATTCTTTCAATTTTTTTTCTTCTTCTACCTCATATTCTTTAGTTGTTTCATTATATTGAAATAACATCAGTATCACTAATATAATTATATGTTATTATAAATATGAAACAATCCCCTTTCACCTTCTATCCATCCTAAGGAAAACGAAATCATCGCGCGTGCGTACGTAAGGAATACTGTCTCCACGTCATGGTGTAATCTGTTTTTCCACCACCACCTTACTTGGATGGGTATAATGATGTAAAGAATAACTACATATGATTATTATAACATCATACTTATTCTAAGATATTATATCATTCACTCCAATTCCATTCAATAAATATGGGAACGATATCATCGCTCGTGCGTACGTATGGATTACCGTCTCCACGACGCGATGAGATTCATTTTCAATGTTAACAATTATAGAATGATTATAAAATATATATAATAATTAATCATAAAATATATGAAATAATAATGATACTGGATTTACTTATATATATATGTATGTCATCTACATAATTCCATTCAATTCAATAAGGAAACGAAAACAGCGTTCATGCATACGTACGACCTACCGTCTCCATGAACGGTGTATTTCTTTCCATTTATCGATCTATTATATATATGTATATTCTGAATATATATTATATATAATTCATGTTTTATATTCTTGAATTAATTAATCATGATCTAAGTAATCATATGAATAATTACAAGTCAAAACATGGACAACAAATGAAACGATTTTACCCAAAACGCTCTTTAACATGGAATTTACAAAAGAACGGGTAATATAAAGTCATAAGTGAACCATATATGATATCACAAAAATGAATATGATTCTATAATAAGTCAATGAAATTATTTAAATCATTATATAGGAGGTTCAGATACGTACAAAGCATATCAGACCTAAGTTAAGGGATAATTATTCCAATCTCATTCTTATCCGAGATTGTTTATTCGTAAGTATTTACTGGGATTATGTTTATTATACATGTCCATATGTTCTCAAAATGTTTTCATAAAATTTTTACTTTTTGTTACATGTATGTTTAAATTCATTCTTACCCTTTTTTTTACTTTTACCACATCATGTGGAAGGAATCTTTCTTTTGTTTATCATACAAGGTACTTTTTGACTTTTCCGACAAAAGTATGAGACGAATGTTATTTTTAACTTATACGGCGTGAATGGATTTTTATGGTTTCATAACGCCTCATTTTCATGAAGCTTACTCTACAAGGTTTTATGACTATTTTCAATAAAATACATTTCCTTTAAAATTGCATGGAATTTTGTGAAAAGAAAATGATTTTGAAGAAGAAAGGATATTTTCCTCAAGAATTCATTTCAAGTGTTTTGTCAAAACCATTTTCCATCTAAGATGACATTATTTCATATGTGTATGTTTCAAGTATAATGTCTCTATGATTTACATGGTTTCAATTTTATTATGATGAAATTATATCCATTTTTTTATATGTATTATGTGATGATGGGATGATGTTTATGATGCCCATTTTATTCTTTGGGTTATGATGAGTGATTTGTGTTTATTCTGTGGTACAAGTAAGAATTATTTCATTATGAGATGGGTGAGACCTATATATCCCTCCAATTCTTTGGAAAAAGATTTATATCTCATGAGATATACATGGCTGGAACGATAAGTTAATCTGGTTCAGTGTTACAGAACTAAAACGAGGAGTGAACTCGATTCAGAAAGGGACTTTGTCCACTAAGATGGTCTTGGAAGCAATGCCTTGGCTACCATGGAAATAATATCATTGCTTAATGTTTTTCCACAATTACAAGTTTTATTTCCAAGCTATTTTATCATGATTGATGTTACATTATGATCTATGCCTTACATACTACCATGTTTTATGTCATTGCTCAAGATTTCGATGTTTAAACATTATGTTCATGTTTTTATGTTCAAATGTATATGGTTTATTTTATTTTCTCCATGCTCACCCTTAATGATTATTTGAGCTCACCATTTATATGTTTTCTTTTCCCCAGGATATAAATAAAGGTTTTAGGTAAGAAAACAATGGGGAAGATCTTTATGGGAGATGTTGAAGATCTTTCACCATGATTAGAAGATTAGTTTTCCTAATTTTCAAAGACACTAAATTATTACAGTCCTTGTATGTTTGTTTTTGTTACGTATTAAGTATTCCGAAAAAGTAATTTAATGTCTATGTACGTCAATATTTGGGTCTCTACATGTGCACTTTGGGTTCTATTCATAGTTGGAATTATTTAGAGTAATTTTAAGGAAAATTATTTATCAAATGATTTATGTTGAACTATGGGTATTACTAGTGAATTTTAGAGATTGAGGTAGTTCTTTATCGGATATGGTTTATTATTTTTTAGGAATTATCTTATATTTTCCTAAACATTTTGGTTTTGGTTAATACATATTCAAACTTTTTTGGATTATGTGATTCTATATAATTTTATTCTAGTGCTTTTAGCATGAAAATTCATCTTGAATACTCATCATTTGGAGAAAAAGATGAGTTTGTGGTGGAAATTGATTAAAGAATGAAACTATACTTTTAATGTAAGTATGTTTCCTTATATTCATATTCAATGTAGTAAAAAAATTCCTTAACTATGTAAAAGTATTTTGAAGCAAAAATATTATCCACTTACTTTTCTTTCTAAGAAATCAATAACATTTTAACCAATCATAAATTTATGGTGTTATAATTGTTAACTTTTCCACAACCATGTTTTCTATCTCTATCCATAAAAACATGATAGTTATTTTTCTATTACATATCCATGTTTTCCTCTATGGAACCTTAGTATGTGTTATCTCAGGCGATCTTCATACTTCCCTTTGTTTATTTTAATGTGAAAGTTTCATTTATCTTTCTTCTGATGTGGGATTTGAAGTTTTTTTTGAAAAGTTAGACCCCTAGTTTTCAATCCTGAGTTTAAATTGCGAGGGTACAATTTATTAAATTGGGTATAATTTAACATCCCATGTTTTTGAAAAGTAAATACTATGTTCAATAGTGTTCATGATACGCCACATCAAGTTTAAATGAAAAATTAAATATTATGATTTATATGTTACCATTATAGCATAGTAGTTAGAATGGAGGGAATGAATAATATTAATTTATTTATGAAAATATTATTTACACATGTATATGTGAATTTTTGGCGACCTGTTAATTATAAATGAATGTAAACCCCTTTTAAAATAAAAGGAAATGTTTTTCTGAAAAGCTATTTAAATGTGCACAAGTGTATTTTATAAATAATAAAATCACTCTTTTCGGATTATATTAATGAAATATATATGTAATATATTAAATATAATGTTTAAACTTCCCTTTATGTATTTTATAGACATGATATATGAACAAATCCAATTTTAAACAAAAAACATGTATTTTAAAAAAAAGGCAATTTTGCCATCTTTGGATGGAAAACCTATATTAAATATATTTTTTGGAACTTTTATATGTTATATTTGATATAATAAACTTATTATTTTATATATGAGTATCAAATTTAATTTTATTTAATTTTAGTGATTTTCTAATAGGATTCATTTTTTGTTGAATAGTGAAAAAATACTACATTTTAATTGAAAACTGCGTTTTCATAAAATTAATTTATAGTGTTAAATTATATATTTAAATAGTTTTATAGTATAATTAAATCTATTTTTACCATTTAATCCAATTTAGGTCATTGGAATAAATTTCACATTAAAATTGGATATAAAAACCTTGTGAACTTTTGAATGATTTTACTTTAAAAACCCATTTTCTCGATCTGTCAACGTGATTAATTTTAAATTATTTTTAGCCACTTATTTGAATTGAATTTTGAAAATGGAAATAAATGGTTTTAATCAGTATTATATTTATAGTCTAATAGGATCAAATTAATTTTCGGTAAATATCAACTTTAGTATTTTTTTTACCATGGTTAAGTGTGAATTATGTAATGAAGGGTTAAAATAATATTATAAGCATTATAAAATTACCTTAAAACTTGATCTAATTTCATTGTATGAGTATGTTTTGACCAAAAACATATTTTTGTGTATTTGAGGACCACTTTTAGGCACTTGAATGATTTTATTCCCTTTATAGTATTTTATTTTAAAGAAAAGACAAAGATGACAAACTCATGTATTAATAACTATAATTTTTTTAAGATATAGTTATTTAGAATATATCTTCAACTATAAATATTATTTAAAAATATAAAATTTTTACCTACATAATTCTAATTTATTTATAATTTTTAAGAGATAAATAATTAAATTAAGTGGTGACAAAATGATGATGTAGTAATTGCTTTATAAGAGGAAAAATCAAATAAATGATATTAAAAATATTTAATAAATACAATTTGAAATAATTAATTCCATAAAAAAAATTTATGGATGAATTTGACATGTTAGGGATGAGTTGATATAGTTTTTTAGATGATATAAACTTGTTATGATATTTTTAAATAGTCAAATGTTGAATTGTGTCAAAATTGATATTATTGATATTTTAAATTAAATAGTATTTTAATAATTGATATAAAATAAATAAAAATCCAATTTTCAGAAAACTGATTGGGATTGGTCGTAAAAGTAATCAATGAATCATTTAGTGGTTTTTTTCATTTTATAGTAATTATATTAACCCTAATAGTGTAAATTACATGACATCACATTAAGAATTAATAAGGTTTAAAACAAAAAGATAAGGATTAAAAAATAGACTAATATTATCTAATTTTAATTTGATAAAGGGGAATTGACCCCAAATAATACTATATTCTAGTTAAATCACTGTGGACCCATTATTAATATAAATTAATTTATATTAATTTAATACTTTGAGGTATTCCAAGAGTGCCCCTCCACTCTCCTATAAAAGAGAACCCATTATTATATATTATTCACACAAAAAAACAAATTTTGTTTGGAAAATATCTAGAAAAATAAATTCCTATAATCCCCACTGACATTATAGAGTCCTTATTTTAGGAATAACACCCTCCTTATAGGTGTTATGGTGTTAATCAAAGGAGATCATCTCAAGAGAAGGTATTGTTTTTATTTAAGTGTTTCTATTTTATTTCCTCTTCCACTTCCTTCAAATATTATTCCACCGTGATGAAATTATAAATAAATTATCCTAAATATATTTAGAAGTTATTATGTTAATATTATAATCTAAATCCATCTCCACTTCCATCAAATAGGAAAATAATTAATCGTTCATGTGTACGTGTGAACTATCACCTCCACAAACCGATATAATTTTTTTCCATTACCATCTCTCAAGACTGGTTATATTGATGGAATTAATGTTTATATATGATATTAATGACATATTTATCATTATAATAGAATAATATATCAATAAAATTCTTACTTTCCATGCACGTAAAAATGATAATGTCATTCGTACGAACGTGTGAACTATCACCTATACGAAGCGATGTGATTTGTTTTTAATCACCACATCACATGGATAATATATATAAGTATATATAAATTATTAATATTATATTAATGATATTATTATCATTATTTAAAGATAAAATAATATTTATCTTCTTTCTATAATGATCATTGAAAAATGAAAATGTTAGTCATGCATGCAAACGGTTTATAGTCTTTATGATTGTAACGTTGTTCATTTTTCATATCCATATTTAATGGATGGATTTAAAATTAAAATTGATGTTTTAAAGTGAGTATTATTTCATTCATATTATTCTAGATATGATTTACCAATGACCACTTTGACTATAGACATAATACAAAGTCATTTTAGACTCATGTATCAAATATCATCAAAACATCCGACGTGAACATAAACAATTAAGAAATTATTATAACATGTTAATAATTTATATAAAAGGAATAATAAACATTAAAAGGTTGTAAATAAAGTAAATAACTAACACAAATGTATTATCCAGGAAGACAAATAATGTACATGATGATCCGGACTCAAGGTAAGGGATTTCATCTTAATCTTATTTCATTGAGGCATGATTTAATGTATACACACACCTTCTTTTATGAGGTGTATATACAAAACCTTTGACTTATCATATAATTAATTTATTTGTTATCAAGTTATTTAATTTTGTGATAAATAATATCCTTTAATTGGGTATGGAATTCAGGCATATTTCTATTCCATTTGTAATATTGACATGTATGGGAGTCAACCATATAAATATTCCATTTATAAGAGTGACATGTATGGAAGTTGACCGTATGGTTATTCCATTTTAGTATAATTATGTCCCAAGTTACATAATTATATAAAATATGTTTTATTATGTGTTTTAGTGAAAATAATTGATTTTCAAAAGGTAATATAAAGATATTTTTGAAATGATTATTGCTTTTTCAGGGAAAAAAGTTCTGATTAATCTTAAGGAAATGTTTTACGAGTTTTCACGGGACTAATGATTTTTTTTCATTATGTACATTACTGATATTTTGTGCTCACCTCTAGTTTTAATTTTTTTTCATAGGTCTTAGTATTAGTAAGGGAAAATGATATGTCATGAAGAAATAATTGGAGATGTGTCTTTGGTGGAAAAAATTGATACTGAGTATAAGTGTCCACATGTAATGTATGGGTCTAATTTGTAAGATCTTGTCTTAACTATAAACAACTCTAAACTAAAAATATCCTTTAATGTGAATTCTATTTAAAAAATAGTAAAATAAGTTATGTTTAATTAGGGGTCCTTACAACATATTCCCTATATGAATCTCATGCTATCTAAAAAAATTTATATAGAAACTCATACACTAACAGAACAATGGAAACAAAACCTCCCATAAGGTTGAGACCATGTCACACTCCTTGCATCTCAATAAACCACTATTTAAATTATGAAATAGAACTACCACTTTTTACAATAATATTGAGTGATCCTAAACTAAATCCTCAAGAAAAAAACATCAACTCCCCTTCTTGGATGTTGAGTTATGAGAACCCCAAATCCAATAATCATGAATCAAATGAGCTAGAAAACACTTGGTAACACAACCAACTACCCACTCTCACCTATGGAGATTTATATAACTTATAGAATATATGTTTTTGAATCTACCTTTTAGCCCCAAAAATAATACAAGATGTTGAATATTCACTAGCCTAATCACATAGAAACTCTAAAATCATTAATTAGATCAAAATGTTTCCATTGAATTTACTACTAATTTCTAATTCTGGGTCATATGTCGTATATCCTAGATACACATTTCAAAAATACTACTTGTGTGATTTATTATAGCTATTTCCCATTTTCCTAAAATCACTATCATAAAAATATCCATCTAAAGTAAAAAAACTCTCTAAAAGTATCAACATTAGCGTCCTATAGAATCTAAAAATTTCACCATAAAAACTTTCAATATGGACCATACCGATGTTCAATGAAATCCTTGGAAAATAATAAACTCCAACTAAATCTAAAAACAATTAGGGAACATAACTATATTTCATAAGTATTTGGTATTATTTCAATAAAGTTCCAAATTCCACCTATAAACTAAAACAAAACTTAAGATAACCAATATTAGGAAGACTTTTGATATACCTAGAAACTCAGGTACCACTCCTATCATACTGGTAAACGTCTTCTAGACTCAGTAAACCACATGAAAAAAACACCCACTATTATTCTAACTGATATCAATACCAGTTGACCATGTTTCTTTTTTAAACTTAATAAGCCACTCATCAGTCTCTATAACTATGTAATGATACTATTTATTGGGGAAACATTTCCCTACTATATCAATTCAAATCCCATGAATTTCATACTAGATCTAGATAATTCATAACCAGTAAGTCATAACCACCCAACCTTATGTTCTTAAAAGATTCTTCAGAATCCAACCAAGGAACAAGGCACTCATAAGGGTATCAAGTGACACTTCAGAACACATTTAATTAAATATATAACACTAGGAAGAGCATACACCATAGTAACTATGTTTATCTACCCTTCACTCTGATTTTGATAAATATATGGTCTTTAAAAAGGTCTTCCATAAACAAAAATAAAAAACGAATAGAATCAGGAAAAATTAAACAATAAAAAACACAAAAGAATAACATGGTTTGAAACTATTTCCTACTCTATGTAATAAAACATGAAATATTTCATTAAGGAACATTTTAGTTATAAGGGACCTAAGTTATGGAACCCTAACAAACAAATATTAAAACATATAAACACTTACATGGACCTATTGTTTGCCACTAAATCTCTATGGGAAAGTCTCAAATAGAAATGGGAACTATCCTACCCTATTATATACCATATGTTTCTTGATCTTATCACATTTTCACACCTAAAAAATGATCTCCCACCCGATATTTATAGAGTTTATCTACAACTATGAGTAGGTTTATTTGATTTTACCACCTTCAAAACGTTGTGGTAATTCCTATATTCAACCAAGTAAAGCATATGATCATCAAAAAATTATATAAAACTTCTAATGAAGTGTGATTTTGAATCTATACCACTTTCTCTACATCACATGCCTACTTCTAGAACCACATACTTCAACTTCAACACTCCCATGCTAGAATTAATAATATCTTTAGATTCCTAAATAAATCTTCTAAGACCATTCATATTAATCTGATATAGCCTTTTAAACACTCAATCTACTCCTATGATATATAAAATTTATCTCACATAGTCACCAACACCAAAAGTAGTTGAAAATAATCATCCTTAACTTCCTCTGAAACTTTCATAATGTATCCAAAACTCTTCTAAAGTTACTTATTATGGAAGTGGATTCTTCTACTAATGGTGGTTCTTCCATTTCCTAAAACTAAGATTCTATAGTGAAAGTAAACTTCTCCATCCTAATTTCACCAATTTTATTTCCAAAAGTCAGGTTTCAAAAGTTCCAATTTTTAACTATAAAATATTTGTCACACCAATAACCAACAATCTCTTAATTTATAATTGTTTTCATAGTTTAAGCATAAAAACCATTTCAAGGCCCCAAACTCACCTCAAAATTATCTTCCATACCTATTTTCCTATCCCAAATCAATCATACATACTAGGTATCTTTCACTGAACTATATTCCAAACATAAATTTTGTGCATCCACTAAGGTTCAGATGTAGTTTTTAAATATAAAACTCAATAGGACACCACCAAAGGGTCCCCTAAGATAAGTCAATATGTATATATTTGAGTTCATGTATAATTTCATATGAAATAACATAACACTTATCATACAAACACCCAAATCAAGACATCATGTGCTTACCAAGAGACCTGATGCTTAAACTTACCTACTTTGACCAATATTGGTATACCACACCTATTATCATAATATTTACATCGTGGGGTACCATAAAACAAGTGCTAGTCCCCTAGTCATTTTGATATATCATTATAGTCTGAAATAATACATGTTTTTATATTTTCATTGTAATCATACACATCGTGGGATGACATGAATCACATGATGAACCCAATGTCATAGTAACCATCCACACTATAAGACAACACAATATAAATTCACCTCCCAAGTTATTATAACTTCTACATTATGGGACATCATAATATATATCCACCTCCCTTTTCATAGTATAATATCACACAATTGATTAGAATAAGAAAAAAAACAAACATAATGCCTCAATCCACCCTGTACCCTAGACCTTTCTTATACTCTAAAACATATCATGAACCCCATATATTGACATACACAACATAATTATATGTTAAAAACCATCATATCCTTTATATCACATAAACCAATACATTCCTATCAGTGTTTGAAAATTTTATAAATAACTCATCATGTTAAATTATAATATATTAGATATTCCTTAGAATATAGGCTATAAATAATTATTTTCACAATCCGATACTAATAGGATTTATCTATTTTATAACACCATTACAAACCCTCTTAGTCTCTATTCTGGTCTCTATGAATTGATTACCCATGATTTCATACCACACTATACATGAAAAATATAATGTATGGTGAAATAATTTAAGGAAATCATATCTTGTACTAATAATATTTAACCCATACAATAGTATTCTCTAATTCATCCCCAATCAATCAATATAAAAAAATATATAAAAAATTCCTAAATTAGGGATTTGGAGTGGAACATAAAAAAATAGAGAATAATAGATATTGAAGGGTGTGTGATGTTAGTCTTACCTAGTGGTGTCTAAAACAATTAATAAAGCCTGATTTTGACGTCATATACGAATTTGAAAGCTAAAACCATGGAATAATCTAAAGGGTGGAGAGACCCAGTTCGAGTGGCTACTAAGTGAAGGATAGAATTGGAGTTTTTCAAAAAAAATCCCCATAAAAAATTATAAAAATTCCATTACACAAATTTAGCCTTGCAAACCAGTGAGTAATCAATGGTTACCACTGGGTACACGATGGCCCATCAACCACCTAGTACTTGGCCAACAAAAAACCATTTACCATCCAATGACCATACAATTGGTTTTCTATTCCCAGTGGAACCTCACTAGGCACCATATTCTTCCCACTAGGTTCTTGGTTGTGTCTACTACAACATGTCAACAACACCAAAACTTTATCTTTCATTAAATATATCATATATCTCAAATTTATCAATATAAACTTTCAAAAAACATCGATAATTACCTTCCCCTTAATTCACATTTAAATTTAAAATTCTACCGGATTTCACTTTACTAGAATCCATGATCTCCTAATTCCACCAACACCCAATAATGTAGGGTATTACAAACTCCCCACTATAGATATTCTTATCATAAAAAAGAATTATCATATATCTCTAGAGACATTACCCAATCATTGAGACCATATACCCACCCCAACCCCTATAACTCTCACCAGATGTAGATGTACTACCATTTATTTAAAAACAAATGATTTGGATATTCTTATAGTTTATCTTACTTCAATCCATAATATAGACTATTAATTTAATTGACACCACATTCAAATCTATTTCCATCTTATAATAATCGATCACATGTAAAAATTACCACTTGGTACTTAACTACACTAAATTTCTTCTAAATCTCAATATTCCCATGAACTCTTGAGCTAAATATCTCTTCCTCTTAAGTAGTATTATTTTCATTCCAAGTGACATTTTTAAAAAACCTAATCATAGATGATAAAATAAAATAGTCAAAATCACTGCTCTATGAAAGACTGATATTAACTTAAAGATGTACCCAACCATATTTTGATCATCTATAATTGGTATGGAGTCACTTACTCGAGACTTAGCTCCCTATAAAAATCCAAAATTTATTTAAACAATAATTTTACTCACTTCATGAGTACCAAAGTTTCAAAAATTCGAAGTCACACATCGACCTTTATTTAAATTCCACCCCTTTGGATACCACAAGAACTGAATCTACCCAAACAACATAGATATATTCCCAAAAATAGTTTTTCTCACTAATAAGATATAACTCACTCAGTTTAATTTCATTACTAAAGGTGAAACCTTAATCACTGAATTCTTAGGTTCTCTATGTATATAATCCTCAACATTCATAATAATCCACCGATAAGAAGGGCCATACATTCAAGTGATTAATATAGTGTTTTCTACTATAGGGTTACACATACCCTCATTATATTAATGCCGATGTACTTGAAATATATCAAACCAAGAAACCACCACTAACAAGTCCAAAATTGATATAACACCCCTTAAAATTTCTCTTAGGTATAAGGATGTCACGGTTCTCTATGACACTACTTCCCATCCGTATAAATTATCTATCATCTCAATCTTAGGTCCCTATAAACAAAGAAAATCAAATAATGTAGGTGCAATAAGAAGCATCATCCAAACAAACTTTAATTTTTATCATCACGAAAGTTTATAAGCTACATATAAAAATTCAGAAACCTCTAGTCACTAATACATGATACATGTATTTACAAATGTTGAGGGTTCCATACCTCTCTACGAGAAATAATTAAAAATTTTAGTAGATACCTCATCTCACTATATTTCATACATTGCTTCATCCTTTCTATATATATCTATGGTCTTATACCATAAACACTCTTCATCATAAATGGGTAAACCGATTGGGTGATAACCCATATAAACACCTCCATCATCTCTATATAAAATTCAATGCGAAAATACATCATAGTCATTGTCAATGAAAAACATGTTTATCCATCAGATGACTATTCTACTCCAATCCATCAATCATAACTAATTCAAAGGAATTAAAAACCTATATTCATTTTCTATTAAATATAACCCAATGTTTATTTATCCGATATATAACATAATAAAAAATCCAAAAGGACCCTTTAAACCTTTTTAACTAAAATCTAATTATCTCAAAAAACATACCCTCTTACATGACACATATATCATAATCATAGTATATTCATTATTTAAAATTCACCTCAATCAATCTATATGTAATCCCCTCAATAGACTCATCAATATGCTCAATGTGAAATTTATATCCATTTCTTTAACTCACACAATTCTTAAAATATTTATCATTTTAACCATCCTCACATGTTATCCAACCATCATCTATACTATCCCTCACCTCCATTATTTAAATGGATTAAAAAATTCAATTCATAATTATAATATTCATATGATTCTTAATACTTACACTATATACAAAAGTTATATTAACCCTCAAGTTGTTAAACCTCTATTAATTTCCCATTATCCATCACATCCAACTAGCTATCATTAATTACATCATCACATGATCTATCTCAAGTCATACCATGCTATATATATTATATGAAACCTTTTCAAACACTTTATTTCCTTTATTTCAAGAGAGAATACACCATTTAAACTTTTTACAAAAATTCACAACTAAAATTCAAACCGTATAAATCATATGAGCAAACTATCACTTGCATCCATAGAAAGATATTTTCCATAAATCCAAGAATCATCCCCCTTAATTCATTACACACTTGATCTCAATCATACTCTAAAATAAGTATTCATACTCTAGTATACTACTTTTCTATCACACCTAACTCACGTTTTCATGAGTCTGATATCACCATCATTAAGATCACACCTAATAAACCGGGATAAGCAACCAATTGAGCCTATCTTTGCACACATTAAACACACCACATAAAGAACTATTTGTTCTTTATATTCTGATACAAACCTAAGGTAACGCACATAACTACTCTACCCACTATAAGGTTTCTAATCCACAAGGTAATTTAATTCCTTCCCCAATCCACACTATAGACATCCAATTCCAATACCAATCAACACCTGATGCCTCAAATACCTATACTAATCTACACAAAATGCACCCTATGTCTATATTTATATATACTAAAATAATCCAATGTCTATTCTAATCCACACCCTAGGAATCCAATTCCTTTACTAACCACTCTAATACTATCGTCATTTCACATATATATGTCAATAGTATCATCATAATCAAAGTGGAAAAAACTCAAAAAACCATCACTATTTGTTCAACTAATTAACATACCCCCAATACATTATTCAAGAAAACATTAAATAATTTATTATGGACATTTTAATTAAAAAAAACCTTTTACAAAATCCATTTTTTAATCACATACAATCATACACATATCATATGGGCCTATATGTTAAGTATGATGCATGTGAAGATTCTGGTCATAATGGAAGTGCATGTGGGCCACAACTAACTTGATTATTTTGTCATAATATATGAATAATCTTAGATATACATGATTAAGAACTTCATTACCAATAGAATTAAATAAAATATTAATTGAATAGTACATCAAAACCAAGAATATAAGATCATCACATATAACTTATAATTAACTTATTTTGACAAAAAAATACCTTATGTTGAATTTTGTCCTTAATTGATGAATCAATATAAAACTTCCTATTGTTTCTAAATTTTTGTGATAAAATTAAAGTGTAGAATCTCTCTAGCAGTGATCTACACATTCACAAAGAACCTTGGAACATCACCATAAAAATATCTAGATTCTAGCAGAGAATATTCCAACTCATATGTTGTTCATTGATGATCTCCACAAGAATCTTTTTTTGGTGAAATGACTCTTATTGATCTCTATAGTCTTGAAAGGTTGGTGGAGGGGGATTTATCTTTGTTTTTGGAAGTGTTCTAGGAGACGATAACTCTAGGTATTGAGAGAATTGTCTCTATACATTTATTTTCCATAACGATGAGTAGTTTTAGAAATTACATAATTATATTTATATAGAGCTAGGGTAAGAAAAATAATAATTGAACCCAAACCCTTTTTATTTTTCTAAATCCCTAGAAAACCTCATGTCAATGGTAATAATAATAATAATAATAATAATAATATGAATAATAAGAATAATACTATTTACTTGACATTCACCAAACTCATGGGTAAAATAAATATTATTTTTCTAAAATAAATAAATCAATATTTATTCAAATAATATTTAATATGTATTTTCTCATTAGGACATTAACATATCCTATATCCTATTAAATATATATCTGAACATGAATAATGAATATATATTTTTAATAAATAAATATTACGACATTATTGGTTGATAAATAAATAAATATTATATCCACTAAAATAGAAAATAAATATTTATTCAATATTCAAATCATATATATATTTTCTCTAATTGATGGTGATTGAATATTTATAATCAATCATACATGAATACTTATTAATCCATGTATGGGAACAATATTTATTGAACATGTTAAATTTATATAAAATTTAATTGAGGTTCCACATACACTTAGTGCATGACTCTATATATTTATTTCTCAATGGTATTAAATTGTGACACCTAAATTTTGAGGTTAACATCTAGAAACATGCCAAGACACACATATAAAAAGAAGTTAAATGTTTCAATGACAATAATCACTTAAAAATTCATATTATGAAATATAATCCCCTTATCATAGTATTTATAATAAAACTGGTTTCATGCTAGTGTCATCAATCTATGTACTTGATGCCACTTCCTTTGACATTATAGAAATGAACTTACTGATTGAAATTCATGTCCATGGACTTAATCAGGTTTTTCTATTTCCCTTAAAGGTCTTGAGATATCAAATATCACTAAACCCACAAGAGGTAAATGCTTTCTCACATTATTAATTAATGTAATATCACTCGTGATACCCCCATCATATAACACCTCTTTCTGAGCATTCATAACCACAATTTTTATCAATACATAAATGTTAGTGACTCATGATATGCATTAATAATAATCTTATTTACTAAAGACCTTTACACATGTCTGTAGATAAAAAAATTATTGGACCTAAAAAGGACTTTTTTGAGAGATTCCCTATGGGGTGGGGGGAATTAGAGTATGAAAATATTTCATGTTTCCCAACATACCCATGAAACTCTCACTATACTAACTAATATTGACTTCACTTGTTAGTAGGGTCACACTTGTGTTCACCTGTTAAGTGATGATCCAATTAATTGGTGAATTTATCTTATCATTTTTTAGATACGATCAACGATCACTCAATCAACATGAATTGATTATGACCCTATAGAATATAATAAAAAATCATATAATATATAATAATTTTACTTGGTTCACCTACACTGGGACACATCCAAGGAGCAAATGCCAACATTGTGTCATCCTCAAGCCCAAAGACCTTATATTTTTATTAGTTTTTAGATAAAACCACTTTTTAAATGGGTTTAGAGGGAACCCTTACATGACCCATAAGCCCAAAGTCATAAGGACTAATACATGAATCGAGGCCCCAAGGGCCAAACACATATAACAAACCCTCCCTAGTTACCGCTTCACTTGATGATATTAAGCTCCCTACCTCATAGAGTTGAATGACTAGAATTACCCCATGTAGAACCACATGTTTCCTCGTACTGATGTTGAAAGCCATTCCCTGCCTTTATTCCCAATCTATATATCTATTTTAGTGGTTGAATCATGCTTTAATATCTCTTATCTAGGCTTGCACCTATGGATCTGACCTACCTACTACATTTCTGAGTGTGGCCCGTGCCCACCACCATAGCTCACCAATCCCCTACTATTGTGATCATACCTTTACTATGACCCCAACCACTGTCGAACCAACCCTCCAATGTTGTGAATCCAACATCATAGTATGTTGCTGGTCAACCACCAATGCCGACTCTTCTCCCCTGTCACCACTATGGATACTACCATTGATATTTCAACCTACTACCCTCCTCTCCTCATCATAGCCTACTACCTATCCCACTTCCAATGAGAACCACCATCACCTTTATACAACAACATGTCCCTCCCCACATCCATGAATAATTGAAACCCAGAATTTTTGTGGTTTCTGTGATTTGATACTAGGATTGATGCAGGATTACAAGGCCTAATTTCCAATAGTCTAAACCCTAACTACCACAATAATGTTTTGTTGATGTACACAAATCCACTAATAAACATTCATTGGTGGATTTAGGCTACGTCATTCCTATACCTGGGGTCACTCCCTTTACAAGATTTATGGTCAAATCAATACCACCCAAGGGTCACTCTATTTTTATGGGCCCTTTTCTCACTACTTAAATAGGGAAACCTGGTTGTCTCACAAGAGAATATACAACTTCACTATTTTCTAGTTTATGTAATTACTAGTTCCCATTGAAGTTAACATTGATATTTTATAAACAATTTGTTAACATCATCATTATAGTATCTTCAATTTCCTTATTTTAGTTGCCTTCATGGAATAATAACTCCCATTGGAAATCTCTTCAATGTGTTCTAATCACTTTCAGTGTTATGAAACTTAATAAATTCATGAAACTTAACCTTTCAAAAAACATTCACGATGTTGTGAAACTCACAAATTACATGAAACCTTCACCATTTCATGAAATTACAAACTTTTGTAAACATATCAAACATTATTGAATTTTGACAAACTTTTGTAAAATAAACTTGGTCATATTGACATAATTTTTTTCTTCATGTAATTATTATTTTTAAGAAATCTTTATGAAAGAAAAACCTTTACCCAAATATTTCAAGAGTTTTTAGATTTTAGATCTTCAATGAGTCAAGATTAGTATCTTTAATGAAGGGGGTAGCTTCTTATTAATAGATTTTACCACCCATTAATGAAACATCCATGCTCACCATTGAATTTTCATGAAGAAAAGAGCCGAACAAGAAGTTGTTATAGATATTTATTTCAAATCATAAGATCATATTGGAATATAGATAATTGATAGTGGATGTACCTCCCATATGATGGTAAATAAGGATCTATTGACCAGAATTAGGTACGATAAGGAATATTTTGTTATATTAGGAAATGATGAAGGATTGAATATTATTGGATTAGGAAAATATAAGTTTGGATGAAAAGATATGAGATATGATGATTTATTGGTTTTTGAAGGTCTTAGTCACATCTTGATAAGTTTCAGTAAACTATGTGACTTGAGGAATGCTATAAGATTTACTAAGAAGTTTCATATCATCAAGGGAAAATATGGTTTAGTTGTTTTTAGGGAAAGTAAATGAAGTGAAATATATACCTTATAAGTGGAGAAGAATATATATTCTTTACATCTAAGAAGGAAGTGAATATGTAGTGGAATAAAAATCTTGACCAATTTTTCCAACTATCATTTGAAGATTTAGTGAAATAAAATGCAACTCGTGATCTCCCTAGACTATCACATGATAATAATCACACATGAAATTATTTTCTATAAGGTAAGATAAATCAAAATATATATGAGTAAAAATAATATAAATCGATAAGAGTGCTTGAATAGGTGCATATAGATGTGTTTAGACATTTCTCACCAAGATCCATTAACTAGAATAGGTATTATGGTATTTTCATTGGTGATTTCAGTAGGATGTCATAGATATTTGTAATTTACCACAAGTTTGAGGTGTTCAGTTGTATAAAAAAATATCATAGAGAAGATGAAAGGATTCTTATATATAATATTCTGATGCAATGAACCAAAAATGTTACATAATTCAAAAATATTCAAGTGGAGGATTATACCAAGAAACATGAGATAAGGAATAAGGTTTTAGTAGTAAGAACTCCCAACCAAAATGGAGTAGATGAGAGGAGAAATCAGATTATAAAACTCATGGCCATAATAATTGTTATTAAAAAAGACATAGTATAGAAATTTTGGAAGGAAGAATACTTGAAACTAGTTTTAATTTACAATAGATACTTGTTGCATCCAAATGAATAAAAGACTCTATATGAACTATGATATGGATGGAATCAAACATTCAAATAATTTTAAATAGTTAGAAGTAAGTGTTTTATTATCAATAAAGAAAATCACATGAATTATGAATCTCATAGAGATAAGTGGATATTCTATGGATACTCAAGAAAAATAAAAGAATATAAATTCCATAACAAGAGGTTAGGAAAGGTGATTGAAAGCAATGATGTCACAATAATTGAAAAGTAATAGAATCTTCAAAAATATAGTGAAAAGTTTCTTAATGATAGGGATAAGGAGGTAATCAATTCATGGAGAGTATAAGTGGAAAATGATGATTCGAAAGAAGATACTAATGAAGAGAAGGATAGATTTAGACCTGTATCTATATGATATTTGGAGAGTAGAGATGAAATTGACAAGCAAGAAGTCATCAACGATCAGGAAGTTCCAGTTTAAATAAGGATAATGAAGTCTCTACAAAAAATACATCATATGTTAGGTAGAGAAAAAATGATTTGAATAAGTACATGGGGATGAAAATTGGATTCATATATGAATGAATAGAAAATTGAAAAAGAACTAAATATGGGAGATTGTTTTGAGGCTAGTAGGTAAGAATTTCAATGAGAACAAATGGGTCTTGTGGAACAAACCAAATGAATATAGTGTGGTAATTTGAAACAAATCAAAAATAGTGTACAAGGAAAACTCCTAGATCGAGGGAATATATGTTGATGATAAATTGTTTTCCTATTGCAAGATTGGATACTATTCACATATTCTTAGACATAATATTGAAATGAATGTTCAATGTTTTCAAGATGAACATCAAGTCAACATTTCTGAATGGTTTCTAGAAGAAGAATTGTATATTAAGTATTTTGATGGTTTTATCATTCATAATTGATGAGAAAAAGGTTTTCTATTGAAAAATAAATTATATAGATTGAATAAAGTACCAAGATCTTGGTATTCACAACATGATCAGTATTTGAAGAATCTCAGTTTCCAACATGGTGGAGTTAATTACAGTATATATTTTAATAATGAGAGTAATCAAAATATGATGGTGTTAACTTATTCTAAGGACATAATCTTTGGTGGATTGAATGAATCATAGTGAAAATGGTTTGTAGAATTCATGAAATGCAAGTTTGAAATGTAAATGATTTTTGAGATGATGTTTTTCCTTGGTTTATAGGTGATTAAAGGAAGGCATGACACATATATATCTCAATAAAAATATATCAAGAAGTTTATAAGATTAATTGTAATGGATAATTCCAAGTATATGAAAAACTTGGTTGAAACATGGATGAATCTATCATGATATAAGGAAAAAAAGTCAATATAATATAATAAAAGAAGATAATTATAATCCTATTGTACTTAACAATGACATGACCTGATATTATTTTTTTCCAGATGCCAAGAAACATGGTATAAAAACAATCATATGTAAATCCACTTACTTGTGGTGAAAATAATACTTCAATATATTAAGGGAATGATGGGTTTTATTTTTCTATACAATGATAAATCTCAACAAGAGTTATTCAGTTATACATATACAGATTGGACCTGTTTGATAGATGATATAAAATCAATGTAATATGGCGAATTCTATCATGGTAGATTGTGTATTTCTTGTATATTTAATAATCAAGACTTCAAATATTTGAGAACCATAAAATTTTAATATATTGTAACAACACAAGTTTCACATGATTGTTTTCGATGAAGAACTATCTTGAAGATAAGATAGTTGAAGTGAGGTCTCCAATTGGAATCCATTGTGATAATTTAAGTGATATAAATCTTATCAATAAACTTGTATATCACTCAAGAAAAAATAACATTGAAATCAAGTATGATTTTATCATGGATAAGGTGGATCATGGGTTAGAGAAGTAAGAGTACATGTCTATAGAACTTCAGGCTACATAAATTCTAAAAAAGGTCTTACCCAAAACAACATTTGAAAGACATCATCTAGCTCTTAGAGTTTAGTAAAATACCCACAATTAAACAAGTGTGTAAGTGTAAACCCGACTAACTAATGTATGGTTTTTTATTCCCAATGTATTTATATGTGTTATTTATCTTATTGTAGAATGAAAATAAGTAAACATTGATTTTATTGAAAAATGGGGAGAAGTTGTGTTCATGAGTGGAGGAGAAACTATACAGGTGAAGTAAAGAAATAGTGGGAGTTTCAAATCTAAAAATTATAAAAATATTCATTGAATGTTAATATATAATGATAGTTAACCTATGGGGTTAATGATGACATCGGTTACCTGGTAGGTATGGGGAAGTGGTCTTCTTGACATGCATTATTCTTATAAGATAATGAAATAGTTCTGCTACAATAGCAGAGTTTAGTTAATTGATGTTTCAATAATAAATTTATTCATTAATGAAATTTTTGTGATACTAATGTTTCTTCATGAAATTTTATAGAGATTCATGAAAGGTTATGGGTTTTGAGAAATAGTAATGTTTTATAAAGAGTTGGAATGTTTCCTAAAAGATGTGCATGGTTTGTGTGAAAGTGAATCCTACACGAACTAGAAGTAATTTCCTAAAAATTATACGGCAAAGTGTTATTAATAAAGTGGATGAAAGTTTAGATTCATGATACACTAAATTATATGTAAACAATATTTATTCAAGTTATAAATATAAAAATATTTTGAAGGAGCAATGTGTGCACTTTAGTTGGGAGAGTAATGAAATTTTAATGTGTGATCAGTAGTGAACCAAGGGGGAAAATGAGTTTTCTTCAAAATTTGTAATAGAAGTTAACTTTATTAGATTTTTTATATCGACACATTTCCATTATAAACTCCTTGTACTAGCACATATGAGGGTGAACTATGTAAAATTAATATTTCTCGTGCATGTTTTCATTTCTAATCATACATTACAACCAGAATGGGATAAAAGAGTGTTTTGTTTAATGATGGAACAATATCAAAATAGGGGAGGTTTTTAATATTTCATACCCTAATTCAACCGTCCACTTATGGAATATCTAAATAAAGTCTCTTGTGGTTACAATAATTGGTATTATAGGGAATGTTTATGTTTTTGGATTTGTTTTGATTTGAATTGATCTGATCGATCTTTAGAGGTAAAATATTTTTTCCCATACAACCTGGAAAATAGAAAGAAAATGAAGAAGTTGAAAAAAATTAAAGTAATCCCATATAATGGAATAGTTTTTGAGGAGTTTGTTATTGAACTAAATAATACCATTATATCACAAATAGAAGGTATGGATGAATTTGATTATGTATCTACATATTCATACAATGATGTTGTAGGAATATTTGAGGAGCTTGATATTCCAAGTGATGCCATAACTATTGAAAATGACGAGATATTAAGAGATTATATAATTACCTGACCCTAATTTCCTAGAGTAGGTGGAATATTACATAACATTGGAATGATCACAAGGGATCAAATCTTGAAATATTGATCAGTTTAGTAGCCTTGGAAGTACTAGATACATCCATAAGTTTTGTATTACATTATGAAATGAAAAAAACATTTTGTATCCTTTTAACACATTAATATCCCTTATACTATCCCTGAATGTCAGTCATAATATACTTCTTCAAATCCTATAAAAATTAAAGCATAGAAAGGGGTGAGCGTAGATGCCCAGTAAAGATAACAATATAATGGAAACTATTATAAATATGCATAAACATTTAAGGAAATGTATAAGACTAAACCTAAAGCCATTTAAACCTAAAATTAAGCATAATATGGAAAATATAAATAAAATAATTCCATTTACTTATTCACATGGATATTATACTAGTCGAATTATCACATGTAATATCAATAGTCAATTTCATAATGATGGAATGCATAATGCTGGACATTATAACCACATATTCACAGCCTCGTTCTATGACTACCAATAAGATTTTGTCAAGGCCTTGTGACAAGACACTAGTTTGTCTCATTAGACCTACCGATGCATCAAGGAGCTATATAAGGTTCCACCCATCACTTACTAAGTTCAATGCATTCCTCATATGAAAAGGTTGAAACATAACATAAACATTCGTATTAAAAATAGCATAAAAAATGTTAATATTTTAACCAGAAACCATGAATGGTATAAAAAAACACCCATACTTAAACATATTACAAAACCTTCAATACAATATGGAAGATTTTATCATAATAAATAAACTTCAAACAAGTGTAAAATCCATCAAAGGATGTTGACATAGATGAAATCAAAACAATTTGAGAGAAATATCTCTTTCTATTTTGAAATCATTTAAATGTCACGTAATTATAAAAGTAAACATTTATTTTGGAAATATTCTTATAATCTTTTAAGGTAATCTTTTAAGGTGTTATAATGGTTGAAAATAGCCGCACCGCTGTATAAGTTTAAAAAACATTCTTACCTTAATTTGTAAAAAAGGTCATAAAGTAACTTATTTGGAAAAAGATGGAAAGATTCCTTTAAAAACATTTTATATAAAGTCAAAAAAGGGTATAAATGAATTTAACCCATATTATAGGAAATAATAAGAATTTTTTCAAATAATTTTTTTAGAAACACAGATGTGGATGATAAAGAAGTCCAGTAAATACTTACATATAAACAACCTCAGATAAATAAAGAGATTATAAAATTAACCCTTACCTTATAATTTCCTTGATAGTGGGTAAATTAACCTCCTGTATAATAGTTAAATAATTGTTATTAAATTATACAATAACCAAATACATAAATATGATATCATATATGATATTGTAATATTGATTTATTAATAATATTTCTGTAGTATCACTGTTTCAGGTGTTAAATAATTTGGTTTCCTTTATATTATTTTTACATAAGTCATGTTTTTTATGGATAGGATGTATTTTCTTCATATCCAGAATGATACTAAGTTCTTAAACATTATTTTTAATCCTAAAAATAAAATTATTCTTGAATGGTTATGATGGGGAATGAATCTCATCGCGTTCGTGGAGACGGTAATCCGTACGTACACACAAGCGACAATATCATTCTATTGATGGTGAAATAATATCTAATTGGATGATATATCACATATAAAGAATCATCAAAAAGTTATATTTATTATTTAAATCATTTATACTCATTATTATACCCATCCAAATAATGAAGTGTTGAATAACAAACTACACCATGATGCAGAGATGGTAATCCATACATATGCACACATGTTGACTTGTCATTCATAGGATAGATAGAATAATGAATATGGTTGTACCATATTTCTAATAACATCACAGTATTTATAAGGTAATTGAGTTATTTTTTTTGGTATGGAAACAATAAATAATGTGGAAGTGGAAGAAGAAAATAACATTGAAAGAGGTGGTGAAATTATTACCTCTTCTTCAAGTGCTTCCTTTTGATTTGATCAAAAGGGATCCTTAGGTTAGCTTCCAAACAAAGTAAGGACTCTAGGTTTAATTGAGGGTATTTGGGAGGATATTTGAGTAGGGTTTGGATGATCCAAATAGATTTGGAGGTGTGATTTTTAGAGAAGGGGAAGTACCCTTTTATAAGAGAGGTGAGGGTCACTTTAGGAAAAGATTGAAATATTATTTTATTATACAATCATATTCGGTTTATAATGGATAAAAAAAGATTTATTTTGAGGATAAGGTGGGTTTGGGTAAAAAAACTCTATACCAACAGGTTTTAGATAGGTTTAGGTCACCATATTAACCATATCTTTTAGATTTAACTCTTAGTTAAATAGTTTAACTTTTACAATGTCTTCTTGTATTTTTATATTACATGGTTAACAAACTTACTATAAAATGCCAAGAGAACCCTAAGTGGTAGATTAATTACATATATAATATTATATAAGTCTTTTTTCTGAATCTTATATTTTTAGGAATATTATATCAATTAATAATATAGTATTTGTTTTAAAAACTCATTTATGTCAATTTTGACAATATTTAGTATTTAGTTTTTGTGAAAGTCATATAAACTTTATCACTTAGAAAAAATTTATTTAATAAACCCTAACATGTCATATTAACCTTGAAAATTCGTTTAATACATCAAAATTCTCAATTTACAATTATATTAATATTTATAATATCCATTATTTTAGTCGTTCAATAATAAGGTAATTACTGCATCATCATTGTGTCATAAATAAATTTAATTATTTAACGTCTAAAAATTATAATTAAAATACCATTATATAGGAAATATTTTTATCTTTATAATTAATATTTATAATCAAATTTATCATATTTATAACCCCATATTTAAAATGTTTTTGTTATTAAACTTTCAATTTAACACTTTTAACTCTTCTTTAAATAAAATAATAATAAATGTCTTGAACTAATAAAAGTGAACCAAAAGGATCATAAATTATTCCTATGGTTGATTTTGGTCGAAAAAAATTATCAAACATAATTAGGACATGTGTTAGGGTAATTATAATATTATTTTTCTTTTAATTACCCTATTTACTTTTAACCGTGGTAAATAAAATTCAGAAGTTACTATTCACCAAAAATTATTTTCATCTTATTGAACCAAATTTTACTTACTAATTTCAACCATGTCTCTTATATTTTTTAAATTCAATTCATTGAAGCGGTAAAATTTCGTTTTATGAAAATTTACTAACGTGCCTAGAAGGTGGGTAAAAGACGTTAAAAATTTAATAAAATTTTATACATCTAATTTTATTATAAAATGACTTCAAAGAATTACATTGAACTAATATAGGTATTATGTATCTATTTTGACTTAAAATAAATTTAAATAAAATAAATAATTATTAAAATAAAAAGTAGGTTTTTGAACAATAACGTAGTGGTTTTCACTATTCATCAAAAATTGAAAGTTTTCAGAAAAATACCAAAAAATAACCCTAAGCTAATTTTGATATTACAAATCCAAAAAATGAAGTCTATTTTGATAAATAAAATTTATAAAAATTTAAAAAGTGGGTATTAATATTCATAATGGCTAGTTTGGTTGGTCGTAGTGTGTTAGAACTTGAAGTTGCGTACAACACAAGCTATTGTATTATTCAAAGAGAAGAGTACCGTGGAATCTTGGGGTGTTATTGATTCAAAGGGGTAATCTATATACATATTTGAAAATCTTAATATGCAGATTAATGAAGAAAACATGAAGCTGAGAAAGAGGAATGATTCTCAAGGGACCCATAGTGAAATGCTAAAAATGTAGTTCAACAAACTGAAAAGCCTCAATCAAAGACTAATTAATGTCTCTACATATTGAAGGGATATGAATTATAATTAGGCCAAGGAGTTAGAGAAAATATATTCCAAATTTAAAGAGTGTGAAAATGGTTCTAGAGAAAAGTGACTTGACTCAAAGTATGTTCAAAAGATAAGGGACAAGAAGTTTTAATTGGTTTCAGACATGAAAATGTTAGTTGAGTAGATCTAAAGGATGATGAAATTAAAGGTGGACCAAAATGATGAAATTTCGAATATGGGTTAAAAAATGAATAGTTAAAATGACTTATCTGATGAACTTTCACATGACCTAATGGTCACACAGAAGGAGATGAATGATAGTATTATCCCTATAAAAAATAAACTAAAATAGATGTTAAAATCTAAATAATAAGAAATATCAAGTATGAAAGATATGAATAACCAACTAAAGGATAATAATGGGAAGATCAATGAGATCTAAGTAAGGATAAATACCTTAAACAAGAAATAAAACATCCATCCCATGGTAGAATCAACAATTTGAGTCCAAGAATTTGGAAATCCAAAGTCAGCAAGTAAGCTAAATCATTTCTAATACTAAAAGTGATAACTCTTGGATAAAGGTAGAAACTATGTGCTACTACTATGGAATCATGATAAATACCATGCGTGTCTTCTTAGAATCCTAATGGATCAAAGGAAGAAATAAATCTACTGCAACAACATCTCAACCAAGGCATGAATATATAAGGAATGATTTTTATGAGAGATGATTTATTTTTTCTAACAAAGTTTATATGGATAGGAATTATAGTAAAAAATGAAACTAAAAGTATCATAAGGAAATATTACCTTCCTCTAACTAATATGAAGATACATTTCACTAAAAAGAAGTATGTTAAGAAGAAGAAAATATTTTCCACTATAGAGAAAAAGAATGGATCTTAAAAAAATGTGCATCAAGAACTAACAATGGTTTACTCATGAAACTAATCTTAGAAAGAAATTAAAAAATCTAGAAGAAAAATAAGGAAACTAATCTAGATATGAGAATGATGGATGAAAATGTGATTAAGCATTCAATAGGGAAGAAAACATATTAGTTTTATATATTTCCTATCAAAGTGGATAGACTCGATTAATGAGTGAGTGAGAATACAATGTGCATGAAAAGGAAAGAGAAAAATAAAAATATGGGTGTTTCGAAGAAAAGGTAAAATAGTGGTATAAAGAGAATTTCTAAATCCAAAATTGAACAATATGATTTTTGGAAAGATAAAAGGAAAATTTTGAAAATTAAAAGTACTCCAAAAGAAACTTGGGTAAAAAATACATCCAAAAATGAAGAGTTTGTGAGTTGGTCTATGAAGAAAATAAAATTTCTAAGCCAAGAAAGGGGATGTCTAAAGAAAACATCTAAAATGATGTTTGTGTATGTTTCATACCTTAAAGTAGAGACACTTGTAAGGAAATGAAGAATATTTCCCGGAAGAATGACCATGAAAAAGAATAGGTTTATAAGGTGACATCATTCCATTTCTTAAATCTAAAAAGGGGTAAAGGAAAATGTGATATTTAAGGGTTGGATTATCAAAACCATCCTCATTCCTCATCTTTAGGAAGTAAAACTATCCCCTCTCCCGATGTGTTTAAATTATATTATCTTTAATTGATGTGTTTTAGGTTTTAGGGGAGACATGATCCGTGGGGAAGTTGAATAAAAATATGCAAAGTGGTTTTGTGATGTTCTCCAGTTTTCAAACCAATTTAAATCAGTACAAGATGAACATTTTCTATATCTAGAATCATAATTAATGTGAATTAAAGAAGAATAAAATTAGTAATTAGGAGTTTAAATGATTGGCATCAGGGGTTTAAATTTGATATTTAAATTGATGTCATGTTTTATTAAGATCTATAAGAATTGATTTCAATAGAGAATGATCTATCTAACTTCAAATATTAAATATAGAAAAATCAGGAAATAGGATGAAAATAACATCTCATGTTTTAAATATTTTTTGGTCTAACATGTGATATAATATGGACGTTCTCAGGATATCATAGGCTACTATGGATGGATAACTCTCATGATTAATTTCAATTATATATTAGCTGTCGAAGTTGAGAAAGTATAAGGTATTTTTGAGATGAAAATATTATATATGGTATCCCCAACAACCAAGAAAATAGAGCCCATGTATGATAGAAGAAATCAGTTACCAAGTATAGTATAGGAAGTTGTATTGAAATCTAAACAAACGAGTCATAATTTCAACATTTGGTATTGAGAAGAATTCAATGAATGGAATTATACATCATTTTGGTATATATGATAATTGGTATTAGTTTTAACAAATATACCATCTTGGTATCTAGAGATGAAGAAGAAATGTATACGACATCCTTACAACAATCTAAAGTTCTATGGATTTTTGAGATGTATACAAGTAAGTGAGTTTAATGTATAGTTATGTAGTTATTAAATTTATCTCCTGTTTCCTACAAAGTGTCATGAATTTATTGTATTAGAGGTTTTTTCGATGGAACATTTCTAAGTGGTAAGTTTACCAACTAAAAATAATTTTGAAAGAAACTAAAACTGGAAGATGTTTTTTAGTTATAGATATTTCTCAAAACTATAGTCGCATGTATAAGAATGATTTTAGGGAAGAATTTAATTTGTGGTTCTAGCCAATGGACCTAAAAATTAGACGATTTTTATATCATAAAAGAATAATTATATCTCTTTATCATATGCAAGGACCATTCTAAAAAAGGGTGAGAAGTATAAATACCCATACACACGTCATTGATAAAGGAGACATAGTTTAATGATGCAATGCATAGTCTCAATGGTATAAAAATAATGAAGGCTTATGTTATTTGATATTATGAAAGTAGTGGGAGAATTATATTCTTTTAAAAGTTCTATACCAATTTTCAAAGGCATTATTTTTCATGGGATTATATATATTTTTTCAAATGGTACAAAGTATACTTTGGATTTGATGTCAAAGGGGGAGAATGAAGAATCATGAAAATATGTACATTTTCTCCCTAGATTAGAAAGGATCATGGATCAATGTGTGTTTCTACCTTGTCCTTAATAAGGGGGTAAGAAGTGAAGGCTATAGATCTGACAATGCATAAATAGTTTGTTCAATGAAGATAAATCATATAAGGAGTTCGTGATGAAAGAAGTTAGTTGGTGAGGTTGAAGCCAGTGATCCTCTTTGATTCCATGCATTGTGAAATAGTTTATATTGATCTCAAAAAACAATTGTTAATTGGTATTGGAATTCATATATAGTTTTTATCAATAATGGTTTATCAAGTGGCATCGAGATAGATGTAAGGGATTCATGAAAGTGTTTCCAATAAATCCAAAGGGGGAGATTGTTGTACAACAATGATAATTGGTGTTTCCATGTGTTGTGTGGGGAATTCATTTCCAACTCTGATCATTATCAACCATGGTGAGTTGGTGTGTTGGATACGTTGTTTCCATTGACAAAGTGTTCTACAATATGTTGGATTTTCTACACATCATGTTAATAGTTACATGATATAATGGTGTTCTAGATTAAGGGAAAGTGGTGGATTGAAAGAAGAAATGTGCGAGATTGGAAAATAGATTCTAATTATATTAGGTTAAATCTATCCCTGAAAGAGGAGAATACAGGTAAGGATATATCATGAATTTTTTTTTGTTGAAGTTCTGGCATGATTTTGGACAAATTATACAAACAATGTTCCAGATATAGGTATGGATGATCTATAAGTTGTTTCGAAATTTTCACGTATTAGGTGGCATCATTTTCCAGCATTGGCCAATTTTTTTTGGTCCAAAATTTGGAGGAAGGGAAATGTCTCATGAAAATAGAGTTGTAACATTGCCTCACAAAAATATATCAAATGAATGGAATTGTTGAAATATTGGCTGATTCACGAATGTAAGTTTCCTGATGGTAGTATGCTTCATGATGGTGGTGGATTACATGAAGGTACTATGTTTTTTAAAAGAATATGTGAATGAATGTTTTTTCTAGAAATTATGTGAATATAGAAAGTTTCATGAAAAAATTAAATAGTTTTATGAAAGGTTAGTGGAAATCATGGAAGTCACACAAAGGGGTGGAAACCTATATAAATAGGTAGAAACCCCTTCATGATACTTCCTTTCTCACAACCGAATTTTTGAAAAACTATCCACTTTTTTCATGAAACTTTCTATATTCATAAAACTTCTAGGAAAAACATAAAATCATGCATGCTTTCAAAAATGGTGCAGTCGTTAGGTAAGTCACACCTTCTTGAAACTTACTACCTTCAAGAAACCTACTTTCATGAATCATCTAATATTTCATGAATTTCATTCCTTTACCTTATTTTAATGATGAATCCTTGAAAATAATTTTTTGTACAACTTTTCCCTTCCTCCAAATTTTACACCCTAAAAATTTGGAAAACTCTACAGAAATCCACCACCTTATACACACGACTTTTTGAACCACTTCTTGATCTTACATACCTCCATCCTAGAACATTTTCAACACACTGTCGAAAACCATACTATAAATTCATCAATAAGTTTTCATGATGTAGTGTATGTATGCTCCTCATTTTTGGATAACTTCAAAATATCTCTCAATATAATTTGAATCAAAATTATGGGATCACACATTGCTTCTTAAAATTCACCACTTTTCCTTAATCATGAATTCCATCATCTCATGAAACTGTAGTCATGGTGAATAAAAAATCCAATGTTCTCCATCAAAAAATGTAAATGAAAAAATAATATCCAATATATAAAATCACCATGTTTGAAAATGATAAGAGTTTACAATGAGTCAAACACATAATTCATGGAAACATCAATTCTCATTAGTGTCTAAATAAAATCAAATGAAATATATAAATGTAGATTTCTTACTAGAAGGTCTTGTTCTCAAAATCCCATTCTTTAAAAATTTAAAAGGGTGTACAAAATGAGAAATATTCTCAAAGTACTACGAGTATCCTCCCCTGATAGAATATATCATGTGCATCCCATCAAATGATATCATTCAACAATATGACATATGTTAAAAAAATTACTATTTCACTTTTAGTTTCTCATCATAACTGGAAGCTACAATGACATTTTACTGATAGAATTGGACTTATGAAATTATCACATACTATGTGATGCATAATAATAATCATGATGTATAGGAACATTATTAATATTCAGAAACAACAAATATAGTTAATCATAAAGTATATAGAATTTTGTTATAGGGAACCAACACAAAAAGAATACCCCTTACACTAGATCAAACTGCCAAAAACCTTTAATTTGATAGATCTCCCATGGAATTCAAGCTTATACTGAGTTAAATATTTAGTTAAGGTTTCCACTATGTTGTACTCCATGGAAATTATAATCATCAAAACTTCAACCATATGAGAAAAATCCCTTAATAGGTGATCCTTAAGGAGTATGTGCTTCATCTGTTGGTATGAAATTGGCTCCTTTATGTGAGACACAACTATAGTATTATCATAATATATTATGATAGGTTATTTACAACTAATAATCACATTAGGATATTTGAAAATGATTTATATCCATACAACATAGTTGGATACTTCAGATGCTCCTATATAGTCATAACCCATTTCTAAACTGGTGATAACTAGCTACTTTAAACTCTTCTAGCTCATAACTCCCCCTTTGAGACTAAAATTATATCATGACTATAAATTCATATCATTATTATCTAAATGAATTATATCATCTTTACAACCCCTAATGAAAATCTCCTCATATCCTCTATATACTAAGAATATATCCTTAGTTTTCCTCAGATACTTAAGGATATTCTTAATAACAAACCAATACTATCCACTCTGATTAGTTTGATATATACTTACCATGATCAAGGAATATGCAACATAAATCCAAGTACATAAAATGGAATAAATGGATGATCCTATTTTTAGAGCACGTGATATATTATCCAATCTCTCTCTTTACTATTGTGTTTATGCACACATTTTATTAGAACGATGTATACCATGTGATACTTGAACCAATCCCCTATTGTGTTTAAGGAAACGATTTATGTACCTTGAATTATCCCAAGAATCCTCTTGGATATATCTTGAATGATCTTAATGCCAAGTATATAGACCTCTTAACCTAAGTCCTTCATGGAGAAGAATTTGTTCAACCAGTGCTTAACTGATTGTAAGGCTAGTATATCATTTTTAATAAGTAATATCTCATTGACATATAAAACTAGGATAACATCCTTGGTCGCACTAAACTAATTGTAAACACATGGATCATATTAATTCTTATTGAAACCAAATTATCTTATGGATTCATTGAATAAAATGTTTCATAACCAAGATTCCTCCTTTAATTCCTAAATGGAACTTACAACTTTCATACGTTTTTGGAATTAACTGGGGTCAAAAAACCTTATGTTTGTGTTATAAAGACAAATTACTAAAGTTTCCTTTAAAGGAAGGATATTTTGACATCCATATGATATATCTCATATTAATTTAAAGAGGATATACCATGTATAATTTGGATCGTTTTAAACATGGAACTAGAGTAAAGGGTTCATCATATTCAATACCTCGATCCAATTTAAAACCTATTAGACACTAGTCATGCCTGATAGGTACTCACTTTACCTTCTATGTCCAATTTATTCTTGAATACCCATTTATACCCAATAAACATTACATAAATTGATAGATCAAATAGAATTAAATCTTAGTTCTGATACAGGGAATATATCTAGAAATTCATGGATTCTTTCCATCTTGCAACTTCCCAGACATATACTACCTTCTTATGGGAAACATATCATTTTTTTCAACTAATAATGATTCACCATCCTCGATGAATATAAAAAAACATCTTTCTAATTCTTTAACCTCTATGGCGATCCTATGTAGTACTTATACCCAAAATCTGTTTTAGATATGTTATCCCTCTCTGGAAATATGGATAGTATTTCCATGATGATTTTATAATATGAGGGGATGTATTGGAAATAACCCCTTGCTTCTTTGGGATATCCTATAAAGATAAAATTAATTCCATATGGTTCTAATTTGTTTCTAGAACTTTCCTTAATGAATTCCTCAAAACCCCATACAAGTGTATATGATAACACATGTTTCTTTTTACTATTTAAATTTAATTAAATTACATTTCTTGCATTAATTGGCAATTAATTTCATGTGAAAACTATAGTTTCCAATAAATACCCCCAAAAGTACAATGAAATTTTTTAATAACTCATCACTGACCTTACCATATAATGTAAGGTACAGTTCTTCTTTTCATTAACACCATTCCACCATGGTGTATAAGGTGGAGTGATTTGATATAGAATCCAATAATCCTAAAGAAACTTGATAAAATATTGGTTAATATACTCACCACCTTGATTTGATAAAAGTTTATTTATATTATTACCAAGTTGATTCTCTACTTTAATTCTTTAATTATTTGATTTTTTCAAAGGATTAAAACTTGAACAATATCAATTAGACATAACCATATATACTCAATTCATTAGTAAAAGTTATGATGTAAGAATAATCACCTATGCCTTCCACTAGGAAAAACTAACCACATAAATGTGTACCAATTCTAAAATCTATGTTCCCCTTTCACCATGACCACCAAAATGTATCTTTTTCATTTTTACTTGTAAACAGAGAAGACATTTATCAATTTTATATAGTTTAAATTAATCTATATAACCATATTGATATATATTTATGAATTAATTATCCTTTATATACACATATCAGTGATTCCACAACTAGGTGTGATACGATACATGCGAACCTGATTAATTACCAAATTATAATACTTTATTTTCATAATCTAACACATAAATTCCATTATTTAAATATTCTATACCATAACATATGTTATCTATGAAAAAAAAACATTTATTTTGAAAATTGAAAATTTAACCATATGTATCGAGGAAGGAAATAGAAATAATGTTTTTGGAAACTATTTGTACATAATAATAATATTTTGAAACCAAGATCATCCATATTGGAAATAGAATGTGGTGGCCTTCTATATCCAAAGTAGTAAGTCATGCTCCATTGGCTACTCAAAGATCCCAATATTTTCTAGAAATATTCTAGAATCTACTTGGTTCCTATATTTGAATATAAATGTGAGTACCGAAATATATATCTAATACCCAATTGGTAGATACATAAAGATTTCACTCGATAACAAACACATATGAATAACCCCCTTTCTTTTTTTAACGAGGTTTAGTTCTTCCCCCAGTGGACCAACTTACCACATGAGAAACATACTACATATTTTCTCCTCTACCTATCTTTGGATATTCATTTTCATAGATGGATGGTGCTCATGATCCTTATACATGGAGTGAGTCTTAGATCCCTTTGAGTTATTATTACACTTTTCACCATAAGTATTACAAGATTTTCTCACCCTATGTCTTTATAAACATGGAGAATCAAAGTAAGGAGTTTTGAAATAGTGCTATAAATATTACTCATATTATAGTTCATAATGAATTTGAATAATCCCTTATATAGTGAGGATAAAATGAGATCTAAGGGAATCTATTCAATAATTTTAAAACCCAATATGTCCAAGAACTCAATGTAGAAAATAATCTTGACAACATGAGGCCTAGATGGAATTGGATTGACAAGATTTCACATGAACAATGCATTGTAGATCTCATGTGTCTCTTGTGTCACCTTCTTCTGATAAATATCATGAAGACGAGACATCATTCTATACACATCCATCTCTTCATGTTTCTTTATGAGCTCACTATAAATGGATGGTAGCATGATTCATTTGACATCTGTGGGACCATCCACATTTTTAAGGAAGAGTGAAACTTATTCTTCAGTAGACTCTTTATATAGTGAATCTAGTATAAGGGTTTCTAATATATATAATTTCAAATCATGGAATAACATGATGTGCAAGTTCTTATACTATTCATGGAAAATTTAATGAGTGAGGAGGTTATGCTTATTTAATATATATCATAGCGATATAGTCAAATTCATGTAGATTTCCATTTATTTAATAAATAAGATCAAAATTTTAGTAATTTATTTGGATTATAAAAATTAGATAATAAATTTTAAATTCATTAATATCCTATAATTTTGTTGAAAACCCAATACCCACCACAATTGGTTTTGGTCTATCCTGTTTTGTGGATATTCTAGTGGAAATGATCCATATATCTCCTCTCACAACCTATAATTGGTCCTAACAAGTTACTTAAAGGTATTTAGGTTGGTGGGTCTTTCCAACCACATTAGCACACAAATAATTGACCCATTGAGTAGACTCCCCAATCCTAAAATCTTGGATTTGGATTTCCTCAACACTTGCCTACTAGTTACACTACATTTTACTTGGGAAATAAACCCTTGATGTTAAAAAGGTTACTTCAACCTAACACTCAATATAAAACTTATAGATAATTGAACATATCTTGACTTGGTCCAATCAAGAACTTTGAATTATGGTTTTTTATTAACTTAAGAAGTGTAATTCATTAATGAATTAATATTTTTATTTGAGTTATTTTAATATTTATAAATAAATATCCCATTTTTATATTATTTCATGCTTGTTAATATTAAGTGTGTTTTACTTATGTGATTAACCATGTCTAGTGTAACGCCTCATCCCTAGTTTCCCAGAGCTGGTGCATTATTTGATTACATTGGTATGATTACAAAGAATCAAATCCCAAAGAAATGGATAATTTAGTTGTTTTGGAAAACCTGATAAATACATAAGTTCAACATTACAACTTTAAAGGAAAAAAATATATCATTTCTATTGGAAACATCCATAACTCCTAAATTATCCATGAAATTAATTCATAATATTCAGGTTCACAACATGGGGGAAATACAACATATGAAAGGGGTGAACTCAGATGATTAGTAAGGGTAAGTAATACATCAAAAGTAATCATAAAATAAACACTAGGTATGTTGAGAAGCTAAAAAACATGCATTTAAACATATACTTGAGAATAATATGGCGGGAATAAAATATGAATGAATAATGACATAATAACACCTAACCATGGATATTATACTAGTCTAATAATCACATGGACTATCAATTACTAGTTTCATAATGTGGGGAATAAATAAAAACGGATATCTAAAACATAACTTCAAGGATTCATGCCAAGAATCTATCAAGGATTCATGCCAAAATCTATTATTGTTATGGATACAAGCCAATAATCTATTATTGTCAAGGGTTTATGCTAAGAATATATTAAATGGGTATGGCCTCGACCAAAACCATATCGAGTTTGTTTCATGAGTCCTAACGATGCATCAATGAGATATAGAGGGAGACACCCATCACATAATAAGTCCAATTAATTCCTCATATGAATGAGGATAAACATAAACAACATATAAATTCATATTGGAACTAACATATGAAATGTAAATAACTTTCCCCAATCATTAAATATGAACACTAACCATTCAGAGTAATATGGGGAATGATATCATGATATTACATCGACATTCAAACTAATCATAAAACATTCAATAAAATATGGAAGATGATATCATAAAATATTAATCCAAATTAAAAATAATAATCAAAAAGAGTGTTAAAATATATGAAAATACTCGTATAAAATCAATGAGTAATTGTTAAGATAAATACTCTTTTACTTTTAAAAGAAGAGTTCTTTTGGAAAAATCTTTGCATAAAACCAAAATTTAATTAATTAATTTTTTTAAAAATAAAATGAGTGATTTTAGAAAAATTATGGGGGATAAAAATATATTATAGAGTTCATTTGAAAATAAGTATGAATTCAGGAAGTTCCTTTGAAATAGGCTTGTTTACTGGGAATAATTTTTAAAAAATCCTTTTAAAACATGCAACTACCCATAAAAAATAGAAGGATTCTATTTGATACACACATATATAATATTAACATAGAATTAATGAGGATTACATAAGAATAATTAAGAATATCATTGAGGTATGTAGATAATAAGAGTAACCTGAAAGAAAATGGAGGTTCGAGTAGAAAACCATTACCACTTTGTAATCAATCGAATCATATGCCCCAAAATTAATAAGCATAAAATGATACATTAAATACCCTGAAAATAAAGAGATTAATGATATGGTACATCATTGGTTAGAATATATACACCATACATAATAAATAGTGGGGAATAAGGAATATCTGACAAAAGCAAAAGTGTGATGAGAAAACCCGTACCATATGTCTGAACGTGTTCTAGAATTGACCTTAGCATCATGGATAATCAAATTAATTAATTAATTAACAAACTTATCTACATGTAATTTAGTTATTATAATTTTTTTAAGTTTATTTATTTCCTTTTGTATGAGTTATAAGATAAAAATTTATTACTCGTGGGCATTTGTTTCATTGGTTTTGACAATTGATATACTTGTATATGAGTATAGAAATTCATATGGATTGGATATAATTCTCCAGAATTTAATTTATATATTATAAATGAATATAAATAAGTTTAAATGGTTATATATATAATGTCTTTTACATGGTACGAGTACAAATTATTAGAAAAAACATTAATGAAAATCATTTAGATTATTTTGGAAGTATTTCGATTATTAAGAACTAGTTTTGTCATATGAATTAATATTATGTTTATATAATAGTTAAAAAATATTAAATAGGGTATAATACATATATTATAGTTTTTTTAACCATAAAAATGAATTCAAGACCATACATTATAAATACCTGGAATTTTCCATATAATATTTTTTAATTATATGAAAATATTACGAGTTCCCGAAAATTAATGGTGCGTGATTCTGAGCCTCGGTGTGTCTGGAATGAATTTATGAACTTTTTTAGGTAAATTTAGTAAATGAGCGAGTAATGTTTTGTAAATTTTTAACCGGTTCTCAAAATTGAAATCCAAGGACACCGTTGAACTCACATCGCCAATATTCGCTTAAGAAAACCTTCACCTCGACCGCAGTAGGTCGAGGGTGGAAGATAGTTTTCTGGATTTTTCATGGGAGAGTTAAAAGAATAAAAATAAAATAAAACAAAAACTTTTTTTTTATTTTCTTGAAACCTCCATTTTGAATACTTGGTGGTGGGGACCACCCGAATTCCCCTTTAATGTGATTTAACCCTTGGAATTCCCCCAATTAAATGCACCAACATTAATTGTTTAATTAATAAACTTAAATTACTAAGTTGGACCCTCACCTTTCTTGAGGTTGGGAAAATCATGGGCAAGGGGAGGATTGGGAGAGATTTGAGGAAATATCCTCGAAACGAAGAACCTCTCTAATGAAGAATGAACCTTGGACGAGGATGATGCTCAAGCTCAGATCGGGAGCGTGTTGTGGGAAAAATGGATGTCGACATCTTAAACATTTTCATCTCCTTCCTCACGCCATCTCTAAAGAATGAGGTAGGGGTGTGTTTATGTTTTTTCTTTGTGATTTTATGTTGAAACTTTCTTCTCGAAGCCGCATGCTATCGGTCTAACGTGCATGGTACGGGCCAAACATACAAGGCTTGATCCCTCAACATCTTCATTTTTGATGCGTTCTTCGCAGCAGAGGAGGACAATGACCGATGCCAATCATCCATGTGGAGGTAGGGAGGTGCGCGTTCATGTTGCCGGTTGATCAGGAGGCCGTGACGGAGCAGGGTGGCAGCCAACATCTGGCCGACTGCATGGTGAAGCGGCGGCGCGCGTCCGTGTCGCCAGAACTAGAGACCGCGGCCACTTGGCCACAACGAAGGTGAGAGGGCGACTGACAGTCAGCTGACCGCAAGGAGGAAAACGGTGACATCGTGCTGCTGGGAGGAGAACAAGCTGAGAAACCGTTTGGCTGTGTCACATCGAGCGGGACCCCTCCAGTGGGTCCCGTGTGCCAGTAGGGTGAACCGAAGTGTCCAACGGACCGTTCGGGTGACCTGGGGGGAGCGCCTCCCCTCCTGAGTGTCAGCTAGGGTGGAACCCGCCACAACGAACCACCCAGTCAAGCGGGATGCACCGGAGTGGGCCGCGCCCAGCATGCCGCACCGCAGAGGGCCGCGCCTAGCGGGCCGCCCCCTTCATGGGCCGGGCCGATCCGCGGCCCAGCAGGCCAAGCCTACCGCATCCCAGGCCAACCAGGTTGGACCTGAACTGGGTTTGTTCAACCCGAACTGGGTCGGGTCAGTCCAAGATGGGTTGGGTTGGGTTGGTCCGACCGGGTCAGACTGGACCCGTGCCCATCTAGACCCAGATACGCCTTTGTGGCCATATCTTGAGAACCAGGTATCTGTTTGATGAAACGTCAGTTGAACTAGAATCCTTTGATTGAGACGGTCCTTCTTGGTATACTCCATTTGAGTTTTTGATAAATTTGGGGTATGGTCGGGTTGGATTGAACCCAAAATCCAACCGGGCCCTCAGAACAGAAACCCAAATAACTTACAGACCGAGCATCCGATTAACGCGCCATCTGTCACATTGGGTTCCTTTTTACATGACTGAGCTTTGGGATACCTCTTCGTAGGAATTCATGGATGTTGAAGTATCAACCAATGGATTGAGGAGCAGAACCTCTCGGAATCAAGCATGCTTAGTGCGGGAACCCTGTGGCTGACTGTTCATGAGGAGTCTTCAGATCCTATTTGGGTCAGCGCTCAATGATCCTATGTGGGTCATCTCCAGATCATGTTTGGATTATCTCCAGATCCTGTGTGGGTCATCTCCAGATCCTGTGCCGGTCACCTTCATTCTTGTGTGGGTCAACAGTAGAGCTTCTCGACGAAGTAAGATGATCTACCAATACAACTAATCATCTATACTTCCATACGTAAGTTATACCTGGTTTGAGCTAAGTCCTTACCTTCATGGTGATAAATTAGTGGAATTATTTTGTGTTTCATAACTTTGTGGTACTTACCTTCATGGTGATACCTTAGTGGTATTCTTCGGTGTGGTGTACCTTCGTGGTACTTACCTTCATGGTAAAATCTTTGTGGTATTCTTCTATGTGGTGTTACCTTTGTGGTATATACCTTTATGGTGTTACCTTCGTGGTAATCTTTCCTTTATGGAATGGTTGTGCTTTTGGAAAAAGAGTTGGGCCTTGTGGTTCCTCTTAAATGAGATGGGTAAACTTGATAACATAGGTATATGTATGGGCATATACCTAAGTAGGGTTGACTGTTGATTCGTGATTTGTGATTATGGTATTGCTTTGTGGATTATCCTTTTTGGATTCTAGGAGACCTTCTAGGGTCTCAGGGTCCCTACTGAGTGTCGTTATACTCACCCCTGCATGGGCTACGCCCGCACCTTGCAGTGTCTTGTGCAGACGAGGAACAACGTTGATCGAGGACGAGGGTACTAGGGTTTGAGGTTGCTCGAGGGTGGACCTTATATGAGGCGTACTGTAGAGACAACCATTCGAGAGTTGTACCTACACTTTAGGTTGGGTCCTTGGTGGGTTTTCACAGGATCTGTTTTCAGTTTTACTTGTACTTTCCAGTTGGTCTTGTATTCTGATTGCTTTACTTACTATACATACTCTTTTTACTATAAAATTTACTTTATGCTCGTATCTTGCTGTGTGCTTGGTTGTGTGAGCTTACAGTTTATAAAGGAAATGCCCTCCCGGTTTTAGGAATATGCCTTTTTGGTGCTAGTCGCCAGCCCCTAGCCTATGGAAGGCGGGCTTGGGGCAGTAACGGCATGAACCACAGGGGATGGGTCATGACAAATTGGTATCAAAGGAGTCAGTTCTACTGAAGAACTAGGAATTTGGTCTTTTCTATGTGGAAATACTGTTATGTGTTATGAGTGTGGTTATCAGTTTGGGGAATCCAGTGTTGGTGTGGCAGCCGACGTATCCATACACCAGGACCCTGACTCTTGATTTTTGACTCAGTGCATAAAAACACTGATTGCGTGTGTGTTTTTGAAAATTTTTCTCTGTGATCACTTTGAGTTTGCTCACCAGGTATAACTTAATGATTTTGGAACACCTGTTTATTTTCAGGATGCCTCCACGCAGACAGTTTACCAGGGTTCTAGGTAGAGTAGGTGATGACAACCCACTGAGCTATGAGGCTTCGGTGCAGGGCCCCCTTTCGGTAGTTTTACCATCGAGTGGTGTACCGGCAGCACCACTACCCATTGGGAAGCCGATGCCACCAGCCCTAGCAGTATAGGGTGAACGCCGCTTAAGCACATTACACGGGTTTCAGTTCCAGAGGCCACTGAGGTTCCTGGGAGAGATAGATCCACAGGTGGCTGAGGATTGGATGGAGGTCGTGGTTAGAGTTTTCTGACTGGAAGGGACACCAACTGATCTCATGGTGATCCTTGCTACCAATTTTCTTCAAGAAACAACGGTAATATGGTAGATCTTGATACTCCAGGTTCATGATTAGGGGACTCTCATCTGGGAAGATTTTGAGAGCCTTTTTATGGAAGAGTTCATCCCAGCGACTTTATGCTTAGTGCGTATACTGGAGCTTCTCCAGATACAACGAGGTAGCATGACCGTGGATCAGTATTCAATGAGGTTCCACAAACCCTCTCTTTACTCCACTAACATTGTACGAGACCCTTTCTTCAGGTCCGAGACCTTTGAGCAGGGGCTAGATGGGAGATTTGAGCTTCGATGATTTCTCTCATCATCCCGACGTAGGCGGGGGTGTTAGAGCGGGCACTCTTAGTGGAGATCTTCCTTGTTGATAAGTCATCGATAGAGAGAGCCACCACCAGACATTACGTAGCAGAGTAATCTAAAGTTGGTAGTAGACATATGACATAGAGGTCCAAGAGGACCAGACCTACAGGTGGACAACATTAGGATACATGGTTGGTTGTGTGAGTCTCTCGAGACAGAGTAGGACAGATGAGGAGCATGCAGTGTTACTCGTGCAGTGGGTAGGGTCACATGGCTCGAGACTGCCCGAGCTTCCATACGGAGGACCAGCAGATAGTCAAAAGACTGCCTGGGCATAGGTGAAGATTCGATCGAGGAGGTCTGCAGGCTGGAGGCAGACATGGCAAAGGAGCTGGCCGTGCAGCAGGCGGTGAGTGGAGATTCGAGCTTCTACCACCACCACCTCCATGTGGTCCACCCATACCATAGGGAGCAGGTGGACAGGGACAAGCTCAGCTCCAGGCAGATGAGGCCTATGACCACGAAGTTCTGGAGATGATACTAGGTACAATCTATGTCTACTCCACCCTAGCTGCAATACTTATAGACACAAGTTCTAGTCACTCTTTCATTTCCACAACCCTTGTTCGGAGCTCAGAGTTTCCAGTGGAGCTGTTGGCTCGATCCTTACAGCTAGAGACTCCTACGGGAGAAGATTCAATGATTAAACACTGGTGTTGGTAGCGTGAGCTTACTCTTTGAGGTGAGAGCTTCAGCTGGGATCTTCTAGTAGCGGTGTCGAGGTCTTATGACATCATCTTGGGTATGGACTGGTTATCCATAGTCCATGCTCAGATCGACTGTATTAGGTGTAATGTGCAGTGTGTCCATGAGGATGGGACCAGGTTTTCCTTCATTGATGAGAAGGGAACCTTTACAACATAGGATATACTTACCTGGAGGAGGGTACAATCGATCACTCATTAGTTGGCTAGCCTTACCCTAAGAGTGGTTGATGTTGATATTTCGAGCTATCCTGTAGTGGTGGACCAGTACACTGATGTTTTCCATGATGATGTTCCAGGTCTACCCCCTCGTAGAGAGGTGGAATTTTACATCGACTTGTACTCCGGGACGACACCGATATTTACACCGGCATATCAGATGGATCCTTCCAAGATTCAAGAGTTGCGAGTATAGCTAGAGGACTTTCAGATCAATGGGTTCATTAGGACCAGTGTTTCTCCATGGTCAACCCCAATTTTGTTCACCAAAAAGGCGGATGGCTGTTTGAGAATCTGTGTAGACTATAGGTGCCTGAACTAGGTGACCGTGAAGAACTAGTACCCACTCCCAAGGATTGATGATCTCTTTGATCAGATAAAGGGAGTACATTGGTTTTCTAAGATAGACCTTAGATCAAGCTATCACGAGCTTAGGGTACAAGATTAGGATGTATAAAAGGCGACCTTCCGATGTCGGTATGGCCACTATGAGTTCATGGTTATGCCATTTATTGTGAACAACACCCCAGAAGTGTTCATGGGACTCATGAACAGGATCTTCCAACCATACCTTGATCGCTTTATAGTAGTCTTCATCGACGACATCTTGATATACTCAGCTATAGAGGAGGATCATTATTATCATCTGAAGATAGTTCTTAACACACTCTGAGAGCACCATCTTTATGGTAATCTCTCAAAGTGCCAGTTATGGATCTGAGAGGTACACATTCAGGGACATGTTATCTCGGAGGCTGGAGTTGCGGTGGATCCAGCAAATATTGAGGCTGTGCTTGTTTGGGAGCCACCCAGGAGTGTGACAGAGGTGCGAAGTTTCCTGGGTTTGGTCGGTTTCTACTAAAGGTTTGTGCCTGACTTTTCTAGAGTTGTGGCACCATTATTAGCATTGGAATAGAAGGGTACACACTTCGTGTGGTCGAAGAGATACCAAAAGAGTTTACAAGATCTGAGGCAAAGACTAATGAGTGCCCCCATATTGAAGCTACTGGAGGAGGGCGTTGGGTATGTAGTTTATTGCGATGCATCAGGGACCGGGCTTGGATGTTTCTTGATGCAGGAGTGAGCGGTGATCACGTATGGTTCTTGACAACTAAGACAACATGAGCAGAACTACTCTACCCATGATCAGGAGTTTTCAGTAGCGGTCTTTGACTTGAAGATGTGGTGACATTACTTGTTGGGAGAATGTTTTACAGTATACTCTGATCACAAGAGTCCCAGATATATCTTCTCTCAGAATGACCTGAATCTAAGACAATGATGTTGGCTTGAGTTCCTCCAGGACTACGACTTCAAGATACTTTATACTCTTGGGAAGTGGTAAATAGTAGCATATGCACTCAGTAGAAGATCTGGTATACTATTGCTTATTGAGGTGACACAACAGCTATCTGCTTTGCGGATATGCTATGTGGATCGAGATGGAGCAGCTTATCTTCAGTCTCTAACAGTCACTCCCCCACTCCTTCAATGATTCAGGGAGGTGAATCTTGGATACACTGATTGTGAGGCTCAACATGTTCAGATGTCCACATGACATGCACCTGGTGGATTTTCTGAAGGTGGGGAGCACATCATCCTCTTTAGAGGGCGTACTATGGTACCAGTGGCGCTACAGGAGGAATTGTTGAGGGAGTTCCATACATCCCCTCTAGCGGTACATACCAGAGTAGAGAATATGTACCAGGACCTCCGGCATTAGCACTGGTGGCCGGGAATGAAGAAAAAAATGGTAGAGTTTGTCTCACAGTGGCTCATTTTTCAGCAAGTGAAGGCCGAGCATCAGGTTCCAGCAGACTTAGTTCATCCACTAGAGGTTCCATAGTAGAAGTGGGATGGAATTTCCATGGAATTTATGACAGGACTTTCATGCATTTCCAAGGGGAATGATTCCATCTGGGTGATTGTTGACCGACTTACCAAGTCAGCCCACTTACTACCTATTATAGATCATGGATCAATAGAGTGCTTGAGACGACTCTACATGCAAGAGATTTTACGGCTTCATGGGGTACAATCTACGATTATCTCCAATTTTGATGCAATTTTTATTTCTCGGCTATGGAAGGGGTTGTAGGAGGCATTCAAGACGCAACTTTGGTTGAGCACCTCCTTCCATCCTCAGACGGATGGTCAGACAGAGTGGAACATTCAAACCCTCGAGGACATGCTACGTGCTTGCATCCTTGATTTCGGCCGAAGCTGGGAGGATCACTTTCCCTTTGTGGAGTTCGCATAAAACAACAAATACCACTTCACCATTGATATGAAACCATTTAAGGCATTGTATGGTGACATTTCAGAACACCACTATACTGAACTGACCTAGGGGAGTCAACACTCATGGGACTAGAGATGGTACGGGCTACCACGAAGAAGGTGCAGATCATCCAGGAGCAGATGAAGACTGCACAGAGCATGAATAATTACTATTATGATAGGATATGGTGGCCTTTTGAGTTCAGGTATAGTGACCATGCCTTTCTATTGGTCTCACCTCGATGAGGTTTGCAGAGATTTGGCTAGAGCGGCAAGTTATCTCTGAGGTTCATCAGACTCTTTTAGGTCCCCAGTAGAGTTAGCGAGGTGGTGTACTGCCTAGCTCTTCCCCTGTAGTTGCATCACGTGCATGATGTTTTCCATGTATCCCAGCTGAGGAGATACATGCACGACCCTTATCACATCATCGAACATGATGAGTTGGACTTAGATGATGAGGCAATGTTTTTGGAGGTTCCAGTGGAGATTGATGATCGACATGAGAGAGTCCTTCGTGGGCAATCGATACCTCTTGTTCACAGTCATTACCATCACGAGAACCTCCAAGAGAGCACATGGGAGTGGGAGGCTCATATTTGTTCTCAGTACCCCCACTTATTTCCCTAGTTTTTGTTGTGGCTTTTGGGGATGAAAATCCCTGAGGTGGGGAGAATTTAAAGACAATTAATTTTCCATGTAATTTTTTTTAACTATATGGAAATATTACGAGTCCGTGAAAATTGACGGTGTAGAGACCCGAATCTTGACGTACATTTACATTACATTACATTTTTGGAATACTTAGTAAATAACAAAAACACACACACAAGGATCGTAATAGTTTAGTGTCTTTGGAAACTCGGAACGTAATCTTCTAATCGTGGTGAAAGATCTTCAATATCTCCCATAAAGATCTTCCCTTTTTTTTACCTAAAACATTTCTTTATATCCTGGGGAAAAGAAAACATAAAAGGGTGAGCTCAAATGCTCAGTAAGGGTAAACAAAAGAAAAATCAATCACATCATATTCATAAGAACATAACTTTTGGAAATCATAACCTCCAAAAGAGAGCATAATTTCATAACATGGGATAAATCATAGTAGTGAAATGAAATCCCAATAATCATAACATAAAACATGAAACTTTGTGGCATACACACATAATCATAGAGAATCATTTCTTGTTAGTCAAGACTCATTGCCAAGACTATCTTAGTGGACAAAGTCCCTTTCTGAACCGAGTTCACTCCTCGTTTCAGTCATGTATCACTGAACCGAAATAAGCTTCCGTTCCAGCCATGTCTATCTCATGAGATATAAAATCTTTACCCAATGCATTGGAGGGAGATATAAGTCCCACCCATCTTATAATGAATCCTTTCTTATGTGTTCCAGATAATCATAAATCATAAATCATAGCGTAACCCATGTAATAAAAATAGGATTCTTAAACAACATGACATCATAAAACAATTCATATAAGATAAAGGAATTCATAAAAATATTTCCATCACAACATAATCAAATCCATGTAATAATAGGGATAAAAACAGAACCCTTTTATTATCTTAGATGGAAAATAATTTTGATAAAATACTTGAACTCCATTCTTGAGGAAAATATCCTTTCTACTTCAAAAACACTTTTCCTTTCTTAACATGTCATACAATTTTAAACTAAAAGAAGTTGATTAAAAGTAAACTTGAATACTTGTAAAGGAAGATTCTTGGAAATAATGTTTTAAGAATCCATTCATGCCGTATAAGTTAAAAAAAACATTCTTCGTACTTTTGTCGGAAAAGTCAAAAAGCACCTCGTACGAAAAACACAACAAAAGATTCCTTTCATATTCTTTACTAAAAACTCACCTAAGGGTAAAATTGGATTTAAACTAGTGTAAGTGGATGGAAACAATATTACATATTTAGGGAACATGGATGTTTATGATAAAATACACCCCAATAAATACTTACGAATAAACAATCTCGGATAAAAATGAGATTGTGATATTTCCCTTACCTTAGGTCCGACTTGCTTTGTAAGTGTCCGAACCTCCTGTATAATGATTTAAATCATGTTATTGAATTATTAAAGAATCATATTAATTGTTATTATATCATATATGGTCCAATTATGACTTTATATTACCCGTTCTTTTGTAAATTCATGTTAATGTAGCGTTTTGGGTAAAATCGTCTCATTTGTCGTTCGTGTTTTTAACTTGTAATTATTCATATGATTACTTAGATCATGATTAATTAATTCCAGAATATAAAACATGATTTATATATATATATATTCAGAATATACATATATAATAAATCAGTAAATGGAAAGAAATACACCGTTCATGGAGACGGTAGTCCGTACGTACGCATGAAAGATGTTTTCGTTTCCTTATTGAATTGAATGGAATTAAGTAGATGACATACATATAAATATAAATAATTCCAGTATCATTATTAGGTCATATATTTCATTAGTACTTATTATATATACTTTATAATCATTCATGAATGGTTAATCATTGAGAATGAATCTCATCGCGTCGTGGAGACGGTATTCCGTACGTACGCACGAGCGATGATATCGTTCCCATGGTCGTGGAATTGTGTTGAAGTGTATGTATAATATTTCAGTATAATTATCACTTTATAATAATCATATATAGTTACTCATTACACCATTATACCCATCCTTGTAATGTTATGGTGGAAAATAGAGTACACCACGGCGTGGAGACGGTATTCCGTACGTACGCACGCGCGGTGATTTCATTTTTCCGTAGGATGGATAGAAGGTGAATTAGGGTTGTTTCATATTTATAATAACATATAAGTATGTAAGTAATACTGATTTTATTACTTTATCATGAAACAAATAAAGAATAATAAGTTGAAGAAGAAAGAAATTGAAAAGATCGGTAATGGATATTACCTCTTCTTTGAAACGCCTCTTTGAATCCTCCACTTAGGAAACTAAGATTGGTCTTTGAAGAAGACCAAGACCTCTAGGATTATTCTATGGAAGTGGAGAAGGGATTTTGGTAGGGGTTGGCCGAGCTTGAGTGCTCAAATTGGTGTGAGGAGGAGGGGGAAAAGGTGCCCTTTTATAAGGGAGGAGAGGGGCACCTTAGGAATATCTCAAAATATTATTTTATATTAAAGTCAAAATCGGTTTATAATGGTTCCAAAGGGTCTTATTTCGAAGATAAAGTGGGGATGGGTCGAAATCCTATCAAAAAATAGAATTTAGACAAGTTTAGGTTATTATTTTAACCTTATCAATTAGATTTAACTTTAAGTTAAATAATTTAACTTTTACCGTGTCTTTTTGTTTTCTTACACTATATGGTTAATACATTTACAATAACATGACAAAAGAACCCCAAATTGTTTACTATTAATATATATATCCTTATCTAAGTAATTTGGCCGAACCTTAGATTTTTAGGAATAAAATAACAATTAATAATATAATATTTTATTTAAAAACTATTTTGTGTCAATTTTGACACTATTTGATATATGATTTTTGTGAAAGTCATAACAGCATTATATGTTCGAACCACATTGATTAAATAAATAATAATATATCATAGTAACCTAGAAAATTACTGGAATTCATAAAAAGTATTAAATTACATTTATTTTGGTATTTATAATATCAATTATGTCAATATTTCATTAATAAGATAATTACTGCATCATCTTTGTGTCATAAATAAATTAACTTATTTTATGTCTAAAAATTAGAAATAAAATAGTATTACGTAGTAAATCTTTTTAGCTTTCTAATGAATATTTTCAATAGAATTTATCTTATGTATAACCCTATATTAAAAATGTTTTAGTAAATAAACTTTGATTTTAGCTCTTTTAACTCTTCTTTGAATTAAATAATAATAAATGTCCTAATCTAATCCAAGTGGGCCTAAATGATAATATTTTACACTTAAGGTTGTTTTTGGTCAAGATACACTTGTCCAATATAATTAGTACATGTGTTAGGGTAATATTAATATCATTCTTACCCCTAATTACCCTATTTACTTTTAACCGTGGTAAATAAAAGTAAAAAGTTACTATTCACCAAAGATTATTTTCATCTCATTGAACCACATTTTACTTACTGACATCAACCGTGTCTCTAGGATTTTTGAAATTCCATTCACAGAAGTGGTAAAATTAAGTTTTATGAAAAATTCAGTTTTTTAACTACCACTTAGTAGTTTCACTATTCATCAAAAATTGATGTTTTTCAGAACAATGCCAAAATTTCATCCTAATCTATATTTCATATTCTGAATTCAAAAATGAAGTCTATTTTAACAAATTCATAACATTGAAGTTGCATTAATTAATTTTATAATTAAATCCCGCTGTTAAAACAAATAGCGTGTTTTTAAGAAACAATATCTATCAAAAGATTGACACTTGTTTATGTCTGGTTTAAATGTGAAATTACATCCAATGACCAACATTGTATTAAATTGTAAAAATATATTCTAAATATACTTTAAAACCACTCAAATTCATAATTTATCACTATTAATTATTTTGATTAAAAAAGTTGTTTTTAATTATAATTTAGTAATTTTCACTATTCATTAGAATATGAAAGTTATCCGAAAAGTACCAAAATTTCACCTTAGGATAAATTCGATACTCCGAATCCAAAAATAAAGTCCATTTTGAGAGCTAAAATTTCTAAAATTTAAAAAGTGGTTATTACTATTCATAACAGCTAGTTTTAATAATATTTTAATAGCATATCGTTGTTTCGTGAAACTCAGTACTGCGTACTACACACGCTATCGAGGAAGGTCGTGATTGCGTGTAATGCAAGGCAAGTCAAGGATGTGTGTTGTGCAAGCTCCTTTTGGTGTAGCGTACAACACAAGACATTAATAAAATTAAATAGAATATTTTTCATAAAATCTCAGGCTGTTACAGACGGTGTGTGATTCTGAGGCCCTGTGTGCCCAGGATGAATTTATGAACTTTTTTTTAAGTACGTTCAGTAAACACATGAGTGGTGTTTTGTAACTTTTTAACCGGTGCTCAGAATTGAAATCCGAGGACACCGTTGAACTCGCAACACTGATATTCGCTTAAGGAGACATTCAACTTGACCGCAGAAAGTCGAGGGTGGAAGTCAGTTTTCCATGGGAGAGTTAAAAGAATAAAAATAAAAGAAAACAACAAGTTTTTTTTTATTTTATTGAAACCTTCGGTTTGAATACTCGGTGGTGGGGACCACCCAAACTCCCCTTTAATGTGAGTTAACCCTTGGAATTACCCTAATTAAATGAACCAACATTAATTGGTTGATTAATAAAATTAATTTATTAAGTTGGATCCTCACCTTTCTTGAGGTTGGTAGAATCATTGGAAAGGGGAGTCTTGGGAGAGCTTTGGAGAAATATACTCCAAACAAAGAACCTCTCCAATGAAGAATGAACTTCCTACGAGGACGATGCTCAAGCTTGGATCGGGAGCATGTTCCAGGAACACTAGACATCGACATCTTCAACGTTTCCATCTCCTTCCTCACACTGTCTTCAACGAATGAGGTAGGGGTGTATTTATGTTTGTTCTTCGTGGTTTTATGTTTAAACTTTCTACTCAAAGCCGCATGCTAACAGTCTAACGTGGAGGTTATGGGCCAAAAAAATATGATCTGATCCCTTCACATCTTCATTGTTGAAGCGTTCTTTGCAGCGGAGGAGGGAAATGACCAACACCGGCCATCCGCGTAGAGGTAGGGCGGTGCACATCCGTACTGCTGGTTGAGCAGGAGGTCATGGACCATCGGCTGTGGCGGAGCTGGGTGGCGGCCGACGTCCGACCGACCGTGTGGAAAAGCGACGACGAGCGTCCACACCGTCCGAGTTTGAGACCACAGCTGCTTGACTGTAGTGGAGGTAGGAGGGTGGTTGACACTCGGCCAGCCACGGGGAGGACAACGGTGCCACCGCGCCGCTGGGAGGAGAACTGGCCAAGAAATCGGCCAGCAACGTCACACTAAGCCAGACCCCTTTGGCGGGTCCCGCGTGCCAGCAGGGCGAACCGAACGGTCCAATGGACCGTCCGGGTGACCTGGGGGGAGCGCCTCCCCTCCTGAGTGTTGGCTAGGGTGGACCCCACCATGGTGGACCACCCAGCTGAGCGGGCCGCATCGCAGCGGGCCGCGCCCAATGGGCTGGGCCTCCCCTTTGCAGGCCGGGCCGATCTGTAGCCCAGCGGGCCGGGCCCGCAGTGGCCCAGGCCAACCAGGCCGGACTCAGACTGGGTCAAATCAACCCAAACCGGGTCGGGTTTGACCAGGATAGGTCGATTCCAGTCAGTTCGACCGGGTTAGACCGGACCCAGGCCCATCTAGACCCAGATACGCCTTTGCGGCCATATCTTGAGAACCGTGCATCCATTTGACAAACCGTCTACATCACCATAATATATGGATCGAGACAGTCCTTTTTGGTATACTCAACTTGAGTTTTGGATAAAGATGGGGTACAACTAGGTTGGATTGAACCCGAATCCAACCGGGCTCTCAGAACGGAAATGCTAATAACTTTCTAACAGAGTGTCTGATTGGCCCGCTGTCTATTGCGTTGGGTTCCTTTTTATTTGATTTAACTTTGTGATACTTCTTTGTGGGACTTCATGGAAGTTGAAGTATCAAAGGATGGATTGAGGAGCAGAACCTCCCGGAATCAATAATGCTTAGTGCGGGAACCCTGTGGCAGACTGTACTTGGGGAGTCTTCAGATCCTATGCGGGTTATCTTCAGATCCTGTGTGGGTCAGCACTCGGTGATCCTATGTGGGTCATCTCTAGATCCTGTGTGGGTCATCTCTAGATCCTTTTTGGGTCATCTTCAAATCCTATGTGGGTCATCTTCGATCCTGTGTGGGTCAACAGCAGAGCTTCTCGACGAAGTAAGATTATCTAGCAATACAACTAATCATCTATACTTCCATAAGTAAGTTATACCTGGTGTGAGCTGAGTCCTTACCTTCGCGGTGATACATTAGTGGAATTCTTCTATGTGGCGTACCTTTATGGTACTTACCTTCCTGGTGATACCTTAGTTGTATTCTTCTGTGCGGTGAACCTTCATGGTACTTACCTTCGTGGTGAAACCTTTTTAGTGTTCTTCTGTGTGGCATTACCTTTGTGGTACATAACTTGGTGGTGTTACCTTCGTGATAATCCTTCCTTCATGGAACATTTTTGCTTTTGGATAAAGAGTTGGGCCTTGTGTTTCCTCTTGAATGAGACAGGTATACATGATAACTTAGGTATATGAATGGGCGTATACCTAAGTAGGGTTGACTGTTGATTCTTTCTTTGTGATTACGGTATTGCTTTGTGGCTTATCCTTTGTGGATTCTAGGAGACCTTTAGGGGTCTCAGGGTCCCTAATGAGAATCATTATACTCACCTCTGCATGGGCTATGCCCGCACCTTGCTGTGTATTGTGTAGATGAGGGACAATGCTGGTCGAGGATGAGGGTACCAGGGATGGAGGTTGCTCAGGGGTGGACCATAGATGAAGCGCACTGCAGAGACGACCGTTTGAGAGATGTACCTACCCTTTAGGTAGGGTCCTTGGTGGGTGTTCAGAGGAGCAGTTTTTAGTTTTACTTGTACTTTCCAGTTGGGCTTGTATTCTGGCCCCTTTACTTACTGTACACACTCTTTTTATTATACATTTTACTTTGTGCTCGTATATTGTTGTGTGCTTGGTTGTATGGGTTTACAGTTTATAAAGGCAATGCCTTCCCAGTTTTAGGAATATGCCTTTGCAGTGCTAGTTTCCAGCCCCTGGCCTATGGAAGACATGCTTTGGGTAGTCACGACATGGGCCCCAGGGGACGGGTCATGACATACATGAAGAAGAAATTGAATAACGAAGGTTTGTCCTCCACAAAGGTTGTAAATCGACACCTCCCATATGATGATTTTGTTTTTAAAATAAAAGTGAGAGAGTAAGGATATTGATGATGGATATTACGTTAACATGATATAATTATAGTATATATATGATACTAGAGTTATTATAATAATTTGGATATACGATGCAAGGATATAATAATAAAATAAGGAACTTAAAAGAAATTAAAAGGAAAAAAGGATGAGGATTTTACCTCTGGAGTACTCCTCTTGCAGAACCTCTTTAAGAGAAGGGGTTTTGGTATTTTGGAACGAACAAGAGATCTTGGACATAGGTAGGGACTAGGGAAGTGTATTTGGGAATAAATTTTATAATATTCATGCCTTAGAGTAGTGAAGTGAAGAGGGAGTTAGGGGTGGTTTATATAGTGGAGGAGAGGAGGGTTTTTGCATTATTTTAATCATTATTTTATTATTTTCGATCAAGACTATGAATAGTATAGATTCTTGTGACATAAAATAGTAATAAGTGCATGTGAGTTTAAAAAATGGCCATTTACATTAGTCCTGACTCAATCATGATGCATAAATTCTTTTATTTAGCATATTTTGGAAATTGTCGAATTTCACTATTCACAAAATTCATGTATTTCAGAAAAATCGCAAAAATTCACCACAACCATTTTCCAACTTGTACAATTAAAAAATGGAATCTATTTTTTCAAAATAATTTCTTAAATATGATAAATATAATTTTTAATTAAAACCATCAATTACTCAAAAAATAGTTTTTAAAATTAAAACCGATTTTATAACACCCTGAAAATTACTAAGGTATCCTTAAACTGTACTACAATCATAGGAAAAAAAATATTTATTTAGGAATAAATTTTATGAAAATGAATTTTCTTTTCAATAAATTTAATAATTATATAATTGTAATTAAATAGTTATTACTTGCAAAAATACCAACACTGGTTTTTTAATTTTTAAAATATTATATTTCATTTATATGGTGCCTAAATTTTATTTATAATTTTATAAGTAAGGTTACTATTCATAAGGTTACATTACTATTCATAAGGGTATGTTACTATTTATAAGGTTAAGATACTATTCACAAAAAATGTATGTGGATCCTATCAGACTCTAAATATCTTACCGATCGCAACCATGTATGTCAGTTTTTCAAAATTCAATTTACAAAGGTGGAAAAATTAAGTTTCATGCCTACGTTATAACTATATTGCTAAGATAATTATAATAAAAAAGTGTTGTGTGCATCAAATTTTCTATTAAATTTATTTTTAAATCCTTGGTGTGTTACATTCTCCCCTCCTTTAATAAATTACATCCTTGTAATTTTTACTTTGAAAGTTAAATGTTGACAATTTAAAATTCTTTTATGACAAACCCACATTGGAAATGGGGTTAATAAAACATCCCCTTAATAATAAGGAAAGAAAAAAATGAGAAGGTCACCCCAAACATAGTCCATCGAATAAGATGACATTAGCATAATGTGAAAACAGAGACATGGATGAGAAATCTGACCACCAAGTTCTAATGAAGAGTGATTGAGAATATGGTCATTAGAAATTTTAACATCATAAATCCATAAATATAAGATTTATTAAAATACTATTGATTTCTTAAATAGAAAAGTAAATAAATGTTGTTTTTTTTCAAAATGATTTTCCTAGAGATGAGGGTTTCTTTTTCTATCCATAGAAGAACTTATGATAATAAACTTACATGATGTTATAATCTCATCCTTTGGTTGGGCTTCAATCTATCTCTACTTAACATATTAAACCAAAATATGGATGTTCAAGATGATTTTTTATACTTTGATAAAATGATCCATAAGTCATTCCCTCATCCTTTAAATTATTAATGAAACTAAAAAGGTTAAAACCGTTTATCAAAAATGATAATTTAGTCTTAACCCATTCCATAAATATGAAACCTTAAGATTCATATATATTATGTTTGTCAAAAATTAAAAGTAAAAATATTTATAAGAAAAGTCACTTAACATCATATTTCCCCCCAAAACAACATATTGTATATCTTATAGAAAACATTTTAATACCTTTATCACCTTTAAACCTTTATAAAACAAGCATGCTTCCAATACCTTAAAGAAGTATTTCATTACAACATAATTTATGAATTAAAAAAAACTTTAATTATTCATCCTATACTATAGTAACAACATAATCTTGTCCTTGATCTCTTTGATTATTTTGGGTTATATTCCCTTGGCGCTTAGAGAATTCATTTTTATAGTGTCCCCTATCCTTATAGTTGAAGCATTGGATATTAGAAAATTCTTTCTTTCCATTGAAATCTTGATCATGGTGGCCTTTTTCTCCACACTTAAAGCAAAATCCTTTTCCTTTTACGTATATACCAAGGTGTTTTCTTCCACAAGTATCAAATGTTGGGAAATACATCTTTCCCTTCTTCCCATTATCCATATTTTTCTCTTCTATCCTCTTTTTCTATTGTTTAAATTCAGAACCATAAGACATAGAAAATTATTTCTCTATCTTGATAGAGAAAGATACTATATCATCATATGATGAAAATGTTTGGGAGACTAATTCCCTTCATAGAATTGTCTTAAGGACATCAAAGAAATGATCAATCTTGTACCATGGATTATGTATGTAGTCTATGGCATGAATTTCTTACCATGTAAAGTTTTATTCATACTTAGAAACATTTTCATTCTATTTCTATCTCAAACATAAGAATTTTCTCTCTATATCTTCTCTCTGTTCATGAGGGAAGTATTTCTCCATGAAAATTTCTTTAAAATCCATTCATTCCATATTTTCAATTTCTTCCTCCTCCTTTGTGTTTTGAATTAATGAGAACCATTGATCTGTATCTACAGAGATATGGTATACTTCCATGATAACCTTCTCTCATTCATTACACTTATCCATTGTTCTACTACAAATGGGTTTATAGTCCCATTGAATGATGGAGGTTGTTTTCATATGAAGTGGTATAACATTGATCCTCCACATTGTGGATCAGGATACTCCATAAAGGTAATGTTACTTTTCATAACCCAAGTTAGCTGTCCCAGTATAGTTATAAGTTTCTCAACACTAGTCGCAGCTACAGAATCAACAACATTATCTTTCATAGGAGTGCAATCCCTAAATGGGATACACACATTCATGCAGTTTACATTTCATCTACTAGTCGCCATTTCTAAATAATGTCATATATTAGACTAGGTTGTAAATCATAATGTATAATATCAACTAGAAAAGTACTTAGCATAAATTGAAATCATTTGAATAGGTAATCTCATAATCATAAAAATGGGTTCTTTGAGGAAAAATTTACTTTTAAATTCTTCATAATGTCTTGTAAAGAAAATTTGAATTATCCTAAGCAAATTCCCAGGGAGTGTCAAATTAAGTGCGTAGTAAGGCCTGTCTGCATGTACGAGGTTACCGCGAGTCAGTCCCAAAACACCTTGTTAGAGTTTTTACTCCTAGGTATATATGTTCTAGGACCACATACCCTTATAGTATCCATATAGGGATGTAACTCTAGTAAGACCCACATAATCTATACCTTACTAAAATTCTTGGATTTCATTATATGCTTATCCTCAAAGTCTATATTAGGGATATGTTCCCCAAGCTATGTTTTCTAAATCCAATTCCTAAGTTTTCTACTAAACTTCATCTGATACCAATTATAACACCTTAGCCATAGTTTCCTAGATCTCATCCATTATTTTATTACATTTGTATGATTACAAGGAATCAAATCCAGAAGGAACAGATAGTTTGTTTCTTTTTGAAATCTAGATACATACATAAGTTCAAAATTATAAATTTAAAGGAAAACTATTATAGGATTTCCATTGGAAACATCCATAATTCATAGATTATACCTACAAGTCATTCATAATATTCATCTTTGCAACCTTGGGGAAATAAAACATAAGAAAGGGGTGATCTTAGATGCACAGTAAGGGTAAGTAATATAGCATAACTAATCATAAAATAAACACTAGGAATATTTAGAAGCTAAAAACACATTCCTTTACACATATATTGGAGAATAATATGGTAGGAATAAAATCTGAAGGAATAATTCCAAAATAAAACATAACGACAGATATTCTACCAGTCGAACAATCACATGGATTATCAATGACTAGTTTCATAATGAGGGAAATGAAAAATGATGGATATCTAAAACAAAAATTAAAGGATTAAATCCAAGAATCTATCAAGGATTATTTACAGGATCTATTATTGTCATGGCTACATGCCAAGAATCTATTATCATTAAGGCTTCAAGCCAAGAATCTATTAAATGGGTAAGGCCTCGACCAAAACCATATCTAGTTTGTCTCATTAGACCTATCGATGCATCGAGGGACTATACTGGGCCCCAAACGTCAGGTAATAAGTCCAATTAATTCCTCATATGAATGGGGATAAATATAAACAACATATACATTCATATTGAAACTAACAAATGAAATGAAAATAACTTTCCCCAATCATTAAATATTAACACTGACCATTCAGAGTAATATGGTGAATGGTATCATGATATGAAGTCCTCAATCAAACAAATCATAAACCATTAAACAAAATATATTAGATGATATCATAAAATATTAATCCCAATTTAATATAAGAATCAACAAGATTGTTGAAATAGATGAAAATACTCTTATAAAATCATCGAGTAATTCTTAAGATAAATACTATATTACTTTTAAAAGAAGAGTTATTTTGGAAAAATAATGACATAAAAGTAGAAGTGAATTAATTTAATTTTTTTCATAATAAAATTTTTGATTTAAGAAAAATAATGGGGGATAAAAATAGATTATACAGTGCATTTTAAAATAGGAAATAATTTGAGAAGTTCTTTTGAAACAAAATTTTTTATTAGGAAGATGTTTTGAAAAATACATTTAAAAAATATAACTCCCCATAAAATAAATAAGGATTATATTTGGTAAAAATATATAGAACATTAAAATAGAATTCATGAGGATTACCAAATAATAATTAATAATTTCATTGAGGTATGTAGAGAATAAGAGTAACCCGAAAGAAAATGGAGGTTCGGGTTGAAAACCCTTACCACTTTGTAATCAATCGAATCATATGACCCAAAATTAATAATAATCAAATGATACATTCAATACCATGAAAATAAGGAGATTCATGATAATTTATATCAATGGGAATTATACATACACCATACACAATAAATAGTGGTGAATAAGTAATATCTCAAAAAAGTGGAAGTGAGATGAGGAAACCATTATCTTATGTTTGAAAGTGTTTTTCCCTTGACCTTAACATACTATATACTAAAATTAATTAATTAATTTATTAATTCATAAACTTATATACATGTATTTTATTTATTATAATTTTATTATGTACATTTATGGCCTTTTGGATGAATTATAAGATACAAATTTATCACTAGGGAGAATTCATTTCCTTGGTTTTCAAGAACAATATACTTCTATAGGAATTTGGATGTTCATGTGGAATGAATATAATTTTATAGAATTTAATTTATATTTTATTAATTAACATAAAAAATTCTAAATGGTTATATATATCATTTGATTACATGGTATGAGAATTAATTATTTGATAAAATATTAATGACAATCATTTAGATTATTTTGGCAGTATTTCGATTATTACGAACTAGTTTTTTCGTATGAATTAATATTATATATATATAATAGTTAAATAACATTAAATAGGTTATAATAAACATATTATAGTTTTTTTTTCAACCATAAAAATTGATCCATTACTAGAATTTAAGGAGAAATGGAAGAATGAAGGTTCGTTGTCCACGAAGGTTTTGAATGGGATCCTCCCGAACTATGATTTCATATTTAAAATAAAAGAGAGAGTGTAAGGACATTGACGATGGATGTTTCATTAACATGATATAATTTAATTATATATATTATAATGGAGTTATCATTATCATTTGGATAAATTAGGTGATTAGATAATAATAAAAGAGGGAACTTAAAAGAAATTAAAAGGAAAAAGGAAGAGGACTTTTCCTCTTGAGTACTCCTCATTGAGAACCTCCTTAAGGGAAAGAGTTTTGGTATTTTGGAAAGAAAAAGGTATTTTGGACGTGGGGAGGGACTGTAGAAGAGTATTTGGTCAGATTGTTTAGAAAAATAGGGCTTAGAGGAGTAAATATAAGAGGGAGTGAGGGGTGATTTTTATAGTGGAGGAGAGGAGGCTGTTTCCTTTATTTTAATCAAAATTTTATTATTTTAGCTAAATACTATGAATAATATTTATTTTTGTGACTAAAAATGTTAATAAGTTCATTTTAGTTCAAACCAATGTCCATTTACATCATTCCTTACTCAAGCATGACGCATAAATTCATTTATTTAGCATATTTTGTAAATTATCAAATTTCACTATTCACCAAAAACTCATTTATATCAGAAAAATCAAAAAAATTAACCATAACCATTTTAAGATTTTTATAATTAAAAAATTTAATACATTTTATCAAAATAATTTTCTAAATATGATAAATTTAATTTTTTATTAAAATCATCATTTACTCGAAAAATAGTCTTTAAAATTAAAACTGCTTTTATAACACCATAAAAATTAACCAAGGTATCATTAAATTATCCTAAAATCAAATGAAAACAAAATATTTATTTAGGAATACATTTTATGAAGATTAATTTTCTTTTAAATAAATTTATTAATTATATAATTTTAATTAAATATTTATTACTCACAAAAATACCAGCACTTAATTTTCAAAATATTATATTTCCATTATAAGGTGCCTAAATTTTATTTATACTTTCATGGGTGAGGTTAATATTCATAAGTGTACATTACTATTCATAAGGTTATGTTACTATTCTTATTTATAAGTTAATATTCATAAAAAATGTAAGTTGATCCTATCAGACTCTAAATATCTTACTGATCGTAGCTGTGTATGTTAGTTTTTCAAAATTCAATTCACAGAGATGGAAAGATTAAGTTTCATGTCTAGGTTATAAATATCTTTTTTAGATAATTATAATAACAAATTGTTGTGTGCATCACATTTTCTATTAAATTTATTTGTAAATCCTTATGGATTTACATCTTGTAAAAATTTATGCTTAGTCCAATTTATTTAAATTCCATATTTCATGCTTATTAATTAATTTGTTATGAGATTTTTTCAAAAAAAAATAATTTGTTATGATATTGAGATAAATCATCCATATATAATTAAACATGCAACTGATAGAAATAAAATAAAAAAATTCTCTGATCATGAGACTTTATAATGTTTATTTTATTTATTAGATGATAAAATAACCCTTGAACCTAGGGAACTATACCTTAAATTGAAACTTAGTACCTACAAAAACATCCCATCTGTCCACCTATGTATCTACTATATTGGTTTCTTCTCATCCCTGAAGTTGAACCATTTTGACTCACCTAAGAGATCAATTCATTACATAATCATTACTCAGATGTAGTTAATGGGAACCAAATGATAGGTTAAGGGGTTTGCATAAAAGAAACTTTAGGAATGTAGAACCTTATATAATGAGAGGAGGGGATGATTAACATGCCATAATTTTATTTAAAAATAAAAAATTTAATAAACCGTTCATTTACATTAGCATGTTCTTAGATCATGATCATAGACATACATGAAATAAATATAAATTTTCAATCCTATTAGCATTCACTTCAATTTGTTCTTTAATCCAGATAAAAATCTTAAAATTAATACAATTAATTATCTTATTAATAAATTAATCAAATTTATATTAATTCCATTTGAATCATCCAGGAAATTTCAATCAACCGCAATTTTAAACAAGTGAAATAAATTAATTTTGTTCAAAATTAATAAATTACACATGTTTACTTTCAAGAAACAATATGTACGCATCCAAACTACCTGACATAATACTTGTAATTTATAATTTAATACATAAATCATTTTAATTTATAATTAATTAACCTATCACATGGAATTTACAATAAATAATTAAAACACATTCATATGTTATATAAGGTTTAATTATATTATTAATTTTATTTTGTGTAAAATTAATTACATGAGGTATAGTGTGTTATACGGTGTGTGTAAGGGATATATGTTGTTTAAAGTATTTTTCCCATTTTTGAGACACACACTTATGAAATGGGAATGTTAGGATACCAAAAAAACTTATAAGGTGCCTGTTGTATGCACTAGCTATACATCATGTGATCTCAAAGTTGAAAAACTATCCATCATATGTGCCATGTAATAAATACCCAAACACATCTTTGACTATGAATTTTCATCCATGAAAGAGAATGGAATGTAGGATGTATATGTGGGTCACACACCTTGTTTTCCAATATGGAATATTCCATCCTAGGAAATTAACATGTGGTGTAAATTTAATGTATTCTACATGTACTTATTACACAATGATCATGATTTCTTGCAACACATCCTGGTTTAATAGACAAAGGTACATGATGTGTACCAATGAGATACATGACATTTAGTCTTGTGTTATCTATCCAAAATCTATTGGCACCTCTTGATGGAGTTTTTTAATGTTATTCATATAAATTTAACCTATTCTTGCTAATATGTTCGATAATGAATATATAGAAGAGAATATTTTTATGTTGGATTAAAATAAAAAATAATCCATAAATAGAAACTAACATAAAATTAACACCAATAATTAATGATTAATAGATAATTATAAATTAATTATGGGACCATTATAATACCACTAAAAGGTTATGGTAATAATGGAAGTGCCTTTGGGATGTATGCAACTCATTTTTTTGTCATAATCGATGAATAACACAAGATGAACATGAAGAAAAAAGTAATGAAAAATGAAATTAAGTTAAAGATTAATTGAATATTATGTTGTAACCAAGAAGAAAAGATCATAAAATATATTTATTTTGATAAAGAAACAACTTATATTGAAATTATTTCTTTATTGATGAATTAATATATAAATTATTGTCATTTCTTCATTTCAGTTAGAAGATTAAAGTTTATAATCCCTCTAGTAGTAATCCACACATACACCCTAAACCTTTTAACATATCCATAGAAATCCTTAGGCACTAGAGTAGAAGATTCTAATTATTTTATCGTCCCTTAAGGATTTCCATAAGAATCAATTTGAGTGGAATAAATATTATAGATATCTCTAATCTTGAGATGTTGGTGGAGGAGGATTGATCTCTATTCTTGAGAGTGTTCTAGGAGAAAAGATCACTAGATATTGAGAAAATTCTCTCTATTTCATTGTGCACAATGATGATTAGGTTTAGAATTGAAATAATTGAGCTTATATTGTGTTTGTATTATAGAAATAATAATTTCACCCTGGACCTTATTACTTTTCTAAATCCCTAATAAACCTCATGTATAAAATAATAATAATATAATTATATACATGACATGTACTAAACATGTGCATAAAATAAATATTATTTTCCCAAAAATATGTAAATCAATATTTATTTAAATAATATTTAATATTTATTTTTTAATGGGACATTAACTCAGACCACATCCTCTTTAATATTTATCAAAACTTGATAATGTATATTTATTTAGATAAATAAATATCACAATATTATTTTCTAAAAAATAAATAAATATTATATTTAATAAAATAAAAAATACATATGTATTAAATATTAAAATAACATATATATTCTTTCAAATGATTGGTGACCAAATATTTACGAACAACCATAAATGAATAATTATTAAACCATGTATCATAATAATGTTTATTCACATGTTAAATTCATATAGAATTTAATTGAGGTTCTAGATTCACTTAGTGTGTGACCCTATGGACCCCTTTCTCTATGGAATTAAGTTGTCACTCCTAAATTACAAGGTTAACATCTATAAATACACCAATGAAACTATAAATAAATAAGTAAAATACTACAACAACAATAACCACATATAAACACACACTATGTAATAAAATGTATTTATCATGATATCCCTAATCAAGAAGGTTGCTTGTTGGTGACATTAAGATATGTCCTTGATCTATAATTCTTTTAATTTCTATAAATGAAATTTCTAACCAATCTCTATGGACCCAGAATTAATAAATTAGTTCAATTTCCATCAATGTTCCCAAGATAACAAATTACACTAAACTAGAAAGTGATAAATCCTTTATCACATTGTTCACGAATGAAATATCACTTGTGATGCACCAAAAATATTATACCTATACATGAGAATATTTCATCAAATTATTCATCAATACATCAAGTTACATGACTCATAATATTCATTTATATTAATATTAATGTATAAGGACTATTATAAACATCAACAGATAGGATCATCCAATGACATATATGAATGCAGATTTCCTACTAGTGGGTAAAGATCTCATCATCTTACACTCTAAAAATTACCAAGGGTGACACCATGAGAAAGTGTCTCAACATCCTATGAGTATCCACCCCTAATAGTATATACCATTTTCATTCTATAAAATGATATTATCTAGGAATATAACATATATGCAATAATATTTTCATGATACTTATAGGTTCTCATCATTTCATGGAGAAGATATGAACTTTCAGTGCAATAGTTACCCTTAAGAAATTATCACATACTATGTCACCTAGAAGAACAATCCTTATGTGATAAAAAAATTATTAATATTAATAAAAAAATAAAATAATTAAAAAGTACATATAATTTTTCTCTAAGTCACCGACTCCAATAGTATGTATGTATTCTTAGCCAATCTGAGTCTAGAGTAAACCATTGAACCATAATTTTTAAAAATTACGATCCTTGATTTCAAAAAATCATAATAGAAATAACTGTTAATTATAATCCCACTCTCTGATAACTTTTTAGTGTGCTATACAGGTGATAGATAGGCAAAACATAGCTTCCATCCAAGTTATAACCAATTTATATCTATCAACAAAGACTAAATTAATAAAATAACTAAAATAAATTATTTGATAAAATTTTATAACATAACCTAACATCGACCCCACCCATATGTACTGATATGGGAGAAACACCATCACCTCAGGCATGGTTCCATGTATTCCATAGGTTGTTGAATTGAAGTGATTCTATAAGATTATCATTTGGGAGACTATAGACTCAATTTGATAACACATATAATAAAATAAAAATAAACATCCATAAAGAATAATATCTAAATAAAACTATGGAATCACAATGGAAGTATATCCATAAATAATAACATACACTATAAAATTTCATATGAAGTCATTCTATACCATAAAATCATACATAAATGAGTGATCACATGAAGGGATGATCATGTTCATAAAATAAATGTAGAGAAACTATTAGATAGTCCTTAAACATGAATCTAAACTATATTTCATCCTTTATAGGATATCATAGCTCAATAATCTACACCATATTCTTTTCCCTAATGTATATGCTAAATGTAAGGTCTTCACATCCACCATGTCACACTTTTAAGTTATGAGTATAAAACTCAATATGTTTCAAAAAAATGGGGCTCCTAAGATATACCACAATGTATATATTTCTATTCATGTACTGTACCATATAAAAATTCATAATATCAATATATAAACACCCAAGATGAGTTATCATGTTCTTATCAGTCCACCATGATGCACGATCCTTCCTACTTTTTCTAGTGTCTATATACCACAATTATCACCATACCATTGACAACATGAGGTATTGACACAATTTTTAGTCCCATAGTATTAATAACATTATGTTTCTGGGTTTAATGATACTTTTCTAGCCCCTTTTCATAGTAACTATAACATCCCAGGTAAATAAAGAATAGGACATTTTCATAATTATTAATATTTGTGAATTAAATATTAATTTTACTTTAAAGGGTATGATATTTCAGATAGTGTACTCAACTCTCAACAACGGGTTTTTTTGAAATCTTACGTAGCACAAAACGTTTAGTTATACTAAAAAATAATAATATAATATTATTATTTTAAATGGTAGTTAAATCCTAGACGTTGTATTAGTGGCAATGAATACAACTAACCATATTATGATTAAATATGTTTCTTAAATGTTTTTAAACTTATCCAATAAATTTTAGAGGCTTAAAATAAGAAATAATCCGATTTTAAACATAAATACTCTAATATTCTTTAAAACGTCATTTTACCGCCTTTGATGGAGAACCCTTTTAAATATAGTTCTTGTCAATTTTATAAGTTTTATATGAAAAAATAATATTCTTCATTAGAATCGGGACATTAAAATTTAATTTCGGTGAAACTTTGGTATTTTTCTGATAAAGTTCATTTTTTATGAATAGTGAAAAATATTGTATTTTAATTCAAAACTGCCTTTTAATATAACATATTTATATGGTTATATTATCTTTATAAATGTTTTTATAGTTTAATTATAATATATTTTTACCATTTAATCCTATGTTGGTCATTGGAAGTAATTTCACTTTGAAATTGGACATAAACAAGTGTCAATCTTTTGATAGTTATTATTTCTTAAAAAAACATTTTTTGTTTTGACAGTGAGAATTAATTTTAAATTAATTTCTGCCACTTATGTGTTTTGAATTTAAAAAAATGGATTCCATATTTTGGATCATGAGGTCAAAATTGTGAAATAGGTAACTTTTATTTTGAGACATTTTAAATATTTACTTTAGTAAATATTTTATTTACCATGGTTAAATGGTAAATCTGGTAAATAAGGGTAAACAAATAATATTATAATAATATTAAATTATCCTAACATGTGTGATAATCCTCTTGGTTGATACATTTTTGACCATTGAAATAAATGATTCGATTTTGGGACCCCATGGAGCCACTTAAGAGTGATAATGACACTATATTAATTAATTTAAAGTAAAGGCAAAAATGACATAAACAAATATCGTTTTAGTAAAATAATTTTTACATGGGGTTATATAAGTTATCTTTTCGACTATAAATATTCATTATAAATATAAAAATATTTCCTACCTCATGGTATTTTATTTATAATTTTTAGACATTTAATAAATAAAATTATTTATGACACAATGATGATGAAGTGTTTAACTCATTAATGAATGATTTAAATAAATAAGAATTTAAAAATTAAAACAATATCCAAAACCTATCCAATTATTATTGGATGATTTTATTTCAAATATGAGTCATATTATCTTTGACATTAATGAGTTTTGGACCTTTTCAAACCGAAGATAATTTTATAACAAAATAATATTTTCAAACTTCCCCAAAGAACCCCCTCCCCCTTATAAAAAGCCATCACATCTAACCCATTAATCACACCTCTAAAGCCCCTTGTATCATCCAAACTCTACCCATTAAGGTCACTACATCCCTATACTACTCCTAGAATCCATAACTATGGTAGAAGAAACTTCTAGTGAACATTTTGGTTCAAACCAAAGGGAGTTACCCGATTTAAAGGTAACATCTTCTCTTAAGTTGTTTTCTTTTATTTTACTTCTCCAACACCCTAAAATCTTTTTATTCCATTATTTTATAAAACCACCAGTATTTTAAATATACTAGGTTGTTTTTATGAGAATTATTCTAACTACACTTACACAAAAATCCATCAAATGGGAAAAAAACATACTGTTTCTGTGGACGACGAACTACTGACTCACGAAACGATGATTGTTCAAATATCTCCAACATCCTCTCATGGTGGACAGTATGATGGAAATATATTTATATTTGATATATATATTATATTTATATTGTTTTTATTCTTCTGTATTTTCCATTTATAGAATAACTTTATGGTTTCCATAATGGGTAAGCGCGATAATTTAATTTGAGGAAGTGTGGACTACCGCCCCCTCAAAGTGATATGACTGGTTCATGCCATACGTGGAACACATAAAGAATGGAGATAATTAAATTATATATGATATTGTACTAGAATTATAATATAACTATTTATCATTAAATTTTCATTCCATTAAATATAAAATAGAAATGAATGTAGCGTTCTTTCGTACTTACGGATTACCATCTCCATGAACGGTGCATTTCATTTCTTATCTCCAAGTGTTATGTAATATTATAAATAAATATATATACTGGATATATATAATATATATTATATATAAATACTGAATATAATTATGTAGATAATTTAATTTAAACCACATGGAAAACTTTTAATTAAAAAAAGTTCATTTTTTACTCAAGTTCCGAACATCGACAAAATGAACGATATGAACTCATATAATTAACTAATGGTTATAGCAAGGTAATAAGTGGTATAAAAGTAATAATAAAATTAAAAATGTTCTTAATAAATTAGAAATTAACTTAAGTTTATTATTCATGAATAACAAGGAACAAACGAGTCAAGTCGAACACGAGGTAAGGGATTTCTTATCTCACTTTTAATTTTGTGAGAATTCCATTGTTCCCCACTTATTTATTGCATGTGGTGTATTGTGTACTTCCATTTAATATATATATATATATATTCATGATTCAATTTATATTCATGGTATTATGTGATTAATTTGGTGGTTATTAACTTTTGGTCTTAGGACTCGATTGATTACAACATGGTAAGGGGTTTTCATCTCACTTTTTATTCCCATGAGATTCATGAAATATTTTACACTATTTCATTTTGTGTGGTGTATATAATGCCCATGATTTTATTTTTTGTGTAAGATAATTTAATTTATGTGTATTTAAATATTCATTGTATGATCCTTATTTCGTGGGGTGTATGTTTCCTAAGTTACCAAATCGTCAAGGGAACCTTTCACCTTCATCTTTTAGTAAAAAACTTCTTTTTTGTTATGTATTTTAATTCACATCTTATTATGTTGGTTATTAGCCACTAAATGAGGATAATATTCATTGTTAATATATATAATATTCCTGTTATTTATTATTCATAAACACCATTTCAGTGCGTTTTACACTTTGAACATCATTTCACATTATGATTGTAATACCTTCTTAAAATTCACTGTTATGTGGTACATTTTTGAACATCATTTGAAGTACCCAATGATTCATATGATTATACATATTTTAAATTGATATTTTTGGAAATTAATCTAAACTTCAATATTAACATGTTTGATTCAGGTATCAATGGAGAATTCAAGGAAGAAGATGGGGATATTTTGTGATGAAAGGAAACAATTCTGGAGAAGTCAGATTGGACACCAGACCACTGATGAGCCTATGGGGCCCAACGTACAGTCCCAATGAATCCAAAATTTCATGGGATTATATAATAAATGTAGATTAACAAATCACTCTTCCTTATCCAATGCTAATTCGGCCTCCATGGTGTCTATTTAGGTAGACCAAGTTAGAGATTAAATTTTGGGCCAGATTCTGCGGCCCAGAAAAACAGTACACTAATCTAATCATATCTCTGAATAAATACATCAAAATGGGCCCATATTTTACAGTCAGGTAGGAGAAATCAGGGAATCCATGTTATTCTTCTATCACAGACTCTGATTCGGCCATCTAGAAGGACATACAAGCACGTCTGTTCGGTGGAATCAAGCTGGATGCCACCTCGGGTCAAGGGTGAAAAAGTCTCCTCTCCCTTACTTTCCACCACCCTAGGCCTACCATACTCAAGTGGGGTATTTTTTAATATTGTAGGATCTACCCAAGGCTTCCAAAATTCCTATTTAAATAATTGGTGGTGAATTAGTTTTTCATCTTTGATGATTTGTTCAATTGTAATGTTATGCTGCGATTTTGTTGTCTCAAGTTTGTCTTTCACATGTATGTTGTTCAATTCCCTTTAGTTTCTTAATAAAATATCTTATTTTATTGTTATTAATATCAATTTGATACCTTTGGTTCAAGGTGTGAATTTATTCACACTAAACCTTGTGAAATTATTCACACAACGGTGGAGTGATCATTTTCTTTTATTTGTTTTCTTTATTTCTTCAATTCCTCCCACATGAGTCTACTTCCCGCTTCCATTGAAACCATAGAATCAATGGAGGGATAAACCAATTATGGTTTGATCCAAGGGAGTATCAAGGGGATGGATTGAATGTTATTTATCACCTCATTAATGTATAATCACTTCTTTAATTGAGATTTTTATTTGATGATTTTTAAACTCCATCGTCCTTGTTGAATTTAAGGACACACACTTCATGTGCTAATACGAACCATTACCTTGAAGTGCTCAAAACATTGATCCTTCAAGTGTATAGGTGATTAGTGATAAAGGGTGTATGTATTAAACAAGTAGGTGATGATGTTGTTTTATCTTCTTAAATGAACCCATCTCATATATAAGAAATTGAAATCATTGAAAAGGAAATACGTCCAATCCACCCCAAGTGATAACCTAGGATCAACTCACTCTTTTAAATTGAATTCACTTAAGTATCTTAGAGTTAACTTAAACCCATATAAAATCAACCCAAGTTGTCCAATTCATATCCAAAAACAATACATATAATGTACGTATCTATAGGTTACTTCTTAGGTCTCTGAGAATTCGACAACCCAAGCTAGACTACAAGGACCGTCCTACCTTATTCTTTTGGGTAAATTTGAGATAGAATCAGTTGGGATATGTTATTATATATAATTATTGTTATAAATTTATTGTCCAAGGGTTTATATACCCTTTTTTCCCTAATAAACCCATTTTAGGAATTTTAAAGTGATGCCGTTAGGCTATTGAATTTTTGTAAGGGAACTTCTTTACCCAATTTCAATTCTTTGGGTTAAAATTCTACTTCTTGATTATGTCATGCTATGAATATGTGTGAATGAACTATAATTGTTTTACAATTAATATAAAATTATATTGGGTGTATTCTTATTTTTCACACATAACTATGTCATTGATTTGTACTTAATCTAAGGATATGATCTTTTCAAGGGACTTTGTCTCAATTTACATTACATTGAAACTTATTTGTGGTTATACACCAATTCACTTTTATATAGTCTATATACTGACCATTTATGTATTATATAATGAATATATCTATTCTCATTATATTATAAGCTTTGATTAATGTTATTCCAGAATTATTTGTATACAAGTGTCTCTCATTTGGTTGGGAACTCTTCAATTAAAATATCATTTTAAATGTTTTCAAGATTTATTCTTATAAATATTTCCCATTAATGTACATGTTTGAAGAATGGTTTAAAGGATTTATTTATATGAAAATAAGTTTTTTAAAATGTTAATACCTTTAAAAGATTCAAAGTGGTATGGGCCACTTTGATTCAAAAATATCTTTATTAAATTTTTTAAATGGTTTTATAAAGTATCAATTATGTTAATATATTGAAATGATATATTGAGATTGCAATGTGGAAATGTTATATTTACTTTATTATTGTTTTATGTGTTATGAATATGTTATGTTTATTGGGAATTTTTTACGTATATGGGTGGTTTCGTGATAAACCTAGGGAGGGTGAGTCCAAGATAACTCTCTACTGCATTGGGTAACGTGACGGAGGTAAACATTAATGTTTCTCATAAGAGATTTTGGGAATATACTATGATGGGTTCCAAACATAACTCCCTAAATAGCTATGAAAGCTACAATTTATGTATGTTAGGAATTCCATAAGTTACCTTTATGATTTACGATTTCTGTGTGTTATTCATAAATATTATGAATTCATATGGTATGTTATGATTGAAAAGTCCGGTTTCATTGTTTTGTATTTATTGATGGGATAATGTTATCATTCCTTATTTTATAACCCTTACCAAGCTTTTTATACTCATACCATGTTTTTGAAATGTTTTCCATAGGACTTAAAGATGAATAAGGGTTAAGGATGGGAAGAAGGAAAAGTCATGCTGTCTAAAACATGGAACTAAACATGTTTCTTTTTAAGAGTTTTTATTTTATGAAAAAATGGGTACTAAGTAGTAGTGTCTACATGTAATATTTAACTTGGTATGTAATAGTTATGGCCTAATTATATAAAACTCTAAACCTGAAAAGATCCTCAAAGTGAATTATTAATTTAACTCAAGATTAAGTAATGTTTAATTCCGTGTACTAATAGTTGGTATCAGAGGTCGGTTTAGACAACTTTAGGGATTATGAGTTTTTTTAAACACATGGTTAGTCCCTATGTATATTATTTCAGTTAAATCCTTGTTCTATAACTTTTTTAGATTAAGGAAATTTAGTTACAAATGGAAGGAGGAGGATCTCAAACGACATTCCTATCTCTTCTTGATGACATGATTGCAATAATTATTGAAAAGTCATGTTCAGATGATTGTGAAACTTTTTCTAGCATACAACTCACTTGCAATCAGTTTTTTGAGATGTCAAACACCTCCACTATACCTCGATATCATCGTGGATCATGGGTTGTATTTAATCAAATCCTATTTTCTCAATATTCTCATATTTTTAAGAAAGGTAAATATTATCAAGGTATTTTCAAATATTTTACCTTATCACAAGATTTTGAAGCATATTATGATTTTAAAAAAGGTGCTAAAGAAGGAGACCCTTGCACAACCTACTTATATTTTATTTTATAATATAGTCTCTCAACACATACTTAGGGTATTTAAAAATAACCATTGATTGAAAGTTTCAACTCAAAATCGGTCTGACTATTTTTTAAAAATCATATTTTATATTATGTTTTGAAATTATATGTCATACATGATTATTTTACGAATCTATTTTTCTAAAAACAACCATATGACCCAATTTTTACAAGGTGTAATTGGATGAACGAAAAAATGATTTTGAAGGATCTCTAAATCATTTTTTCAATGCATGAACTTTACGCCTACTTGAACAAGATTAAGATGAAACCATATCAACACCATGATCAAGGTATGATGTTATTTATATTGGGAATAGTTTTATTTTATCATATGAAGGTGAAAAAAATAAAACTATAGAGAATTGGGATGAAAATGAAGGGTATAACAAAAACTTTGAGGTTAAAACATGTTAGGGAAATTTTTGAGTTTTATAAAAAGGACAACACACAAACTGTGGGACAACCTGTCGTGTCAGACATATCTGTAGGAATATAACCCACAACGAAAGTGCAATTGGGATTTATCTCCTACCGCTGGACTACGTGAAGTCCCTGGTTAGTATAACTTAATCGTTTAAGTTAAATTATTTTTATTGATCAAGAATAAGTTGATTTTTGGAACATATGTTTTAATGTAGGAAAAATATTTGGTGATTAAGTGATAAAGGTTATTTTGGAAGACATTCTCTATTTTGGAGAACATTATATGCTTAAGGAAAATAGAATAATATCTGATCTCATTTGTGGAGTAATGCTTGAAATTTTATTTTGAAAAATATATGTTTTTATTGTGGACATATAACAATTTGGGTTATTTATGGAATTGATTAAACTTTCATAGAGAATATGTGATTAGGTTAATTACCTTTCAGTATGGGACTTTAAGAGCAGTTAATGTTATTTGGAGATAATTGTTAAGATTTTTGTGGAATACTATGTGATCAAATGCTTCTGAATTTTGGGTTTCAATCATAGTTTGTTTTATTTTGAAGAATTGTAAGTACAATTTTTTATTGAATGTAAATTGTTGATCTCTGTGTATTGTTTTTCGAATTTTGGGGATTAAGAGTTGTATTTCTTTTTATAAAGTATTACCTTTTTGTGGGGATTTTATGATCTTGTACTAACTGTTTTTGTTTTGGATAATGTCTAAAGATAGGGGAAATATATAGTTCATATTTTTTGAATTATATGATTCTATATAAGTTGATTACAGTGCTTTTAATGTGTACAAGTCATCTTGAATACTCATTGTTGGGAGAAAAGATGAGTCTTTTGTAGAAATCCAGTAAAGGATGATAGTATACATGAAAAGTAAGTAGGTTTCCTCATGTTCTTATTCAAGCTATTAAATTAATTCCACAACATTATGAAAAGGAACTTAAAACAAAAACGTTTTTTGTTCAATTTTCTTACTTGGGAATCAAATATCGTTTAACCCATCACAAGTTTGTGATTTTCTGGTGGTTAACTTTCTCTTAGTCATGCTTTCTATCACTCTCCATCAGAACTTGATGGTTTATTTTCTCCCCCATATCTATGTTTTCATGAAATCCTATTATCTTTTTTCATGGGTGAGCTTTTTTCATTTCTTTATTTCTATTAAAGTGACAGTTTTATTGAATCTTTTTTGATGTGGGACTTTAAATGATGTTTTTGAGCCCAATTTTAAAATTGCGAGGATGCAATTCACAAAAGGGGGGAAGGATGTAACATCCCAGGTAAATAAAGAATTTGAAATTTTCATATTTATTTATATTTCTTAATTAAATATTAATTTTACTTTAAAGGGGATGCTATGTCTGATATTGTACTCAACTCGCAACAATGGGTTTCTTTGAAATCTTACGTAGCACACAATGTTGAGTTATACTGAAAAATAATAATATAATATTATTATTTAAAATGGTAGTTAAATCCTAGCTATTTTATTGAAAGGAATGAACATAAATAACCATATTATGATTAAATATGTTTCTTAAATGTTTTTACATTTATCCAATACATTTTATAGGCTTAAAATAAGAAAGAATCCGATTTTAAACAAAAATAATCTAATATTCTTTAAAAGGTTGTTTTATCACCTTTTGATGGAGAACCCTTTTTAAATCTAGTTTTTTTCAATTTTATATGTTCAATTTGACAAAATAATATTCTTCTTTATAATCGGGATGTCAAAATTTTCTTTGTATGAATTTTTAGTAGTTTTTTTATAAAGTTCATTTTTTTATGAATAATGAAAAATACTATATTTTAATTCAAAACTTACTTTTAATATAATTTATTTTTATGGTTATATTATCTTTATAAATAGTTTTAAAGTGTAATTAGATTATATTTTTACCATTTAATCCTATTTTGGGCATTGGAAGTAATTTCACTTTCAAATTGGACATAAACAAGTGTCAATCTTTTGATAGTTACCATTTCTTAAAAACGCGCTTTTTGTTTTGACAAAGGGAATTAATTTTAAATTAATATCTTCCACGTGTGTGTTTTGAATTTAGAAAAATGGATTCCATACTTGGAATCATGAGGTAAAAATTTTGTAAATAGGTAACTTTTATTTTTAGACATTTTAAATATTTACTTCAGTAAATATTCTATTTACCATGGTTAAAGGGTAAATCAGGTAAATAAGGGTACAAAAATAGTATTATAATAATATTAAATTACCCTAACATGTGTCCTAATACTATTTTTTGATACATTTCCAAACATGGGAATCCTTGGGTTGATTTTTGTACCCCATGGAGCCACTTAAGAGTGATAATGACATTTTACATTAATTAATTTAATGTAAAGGAAAAAATGACATAAACAAATATATTTTAGTAAAACAATTTTTACACGGGGTTATATAAGTTATCTCTTAGACTATAAATATTAATTAGAAAAATAAAAATATTTCCTACATCATGGTATTTTATTTATAATTTTTAGACATCAAATAAATAAAATTATTTATTTCACAATGATGATACACTGTTTACCTTATTAATGAATGATTTAAATAAATAAGATTATAAAAATTAAAACAATATCTAAAACTTGTACAATTATTATTGGATGATTTTATCTAGAACATGAGTCATCTTATATTCTACTTTAATTAGTTTTGGACCTTTTGAAACCGAAGATAATTTTATAATAAAATAATATTTTTAAACTTCCCTAAAGAGACCCTCCCCCCTTATAAAAATCTATCACCTCTAACCCATTACTCACACCTATCAAGCCCCTTGGATCATCAAAATTATAACCAATTAAGCTCTCTACGTCACTATAATTCTCTTATATGTCTTACCTTAGGCATAAGGCACTTCATTTAAACCTTTTGGTTCAAACCAAAGGGAGTTAACAGATTTAAAGGTAACATCTTCTCTTAAGTTCTTTTCTTTTATTTTACTTCTTCAACCCCATAATTTTTTTTATTCCATTATTTTATAAAAATATCAGTATACTGAATATACTAGGTTTTTTATTAGAATTATTCTAACTACACTTACACACACCTCCATCTAATGGGTAAATATCATAATGTTTATGGGGGCGGCGAACTACTGACTCACAAAACGATGATTGTTCAAATATCTTCAACCACCTATCATGGTGGCCATTATGATGTCACTGTATTTATAAGTGATATATATTATATTTATATTGTTTATATTCTTTTTTATTTTCCATTTATATCATACCTTTATGGTTCCCATAATGGGTAAAAGCGATAATTTAATTTGAGGATGTGCGGACTACCGCCCCCTCAAAGTGATATGACTCGTTCATGCTATACGTGGAACATATAAATGATGGAGATAATTAAATTATATATGATATTACATTGAAATTATAATATATCTATTTATCATTACATTTTCATTATATTAAATATGAAATAGAAATGAAAGTAGCGTTCATGCGTACGTACGACTTACCGTCTCCATGAACAGTGCATTTAATTTATTATCTCCAAGTGTTATGTACTATTATAAATTCATATATATACTAGATATATATGATATATATGATATATAAATCATGAATATAATTATTTAGATAATGTAATTTTTACCACATGGATAAATTTTAATTAAAAGTTCATTTTTGACTCAAGTTCCGAACATCGACAAAATATACGATATGAACTCAAATAATTAACTAATTGTTATAGAAAGGTAATAAGTGATATAAAAGGAATAATAAACTTGAAAAAGTTATTAATAAAGTATAAATTAACTTAAGTTTATTATTCAGGAATAATAAGGAAGAAATGAGTCAATTTGGACATGAGGTATGGGATTTCTTATCTCACTTTTAATTTCGTGAGAATTCCATTGTTCGACACTTATTTATTGCATGTGGTGTATTTTGTAATGAAATTTGATATATAATATCATTATTATATTTATATTCATGGTATTTTTTGATTCATTTTTTTGTTATTAACTTTTGGTCTTATGACTCGATTGATTACAACATGGTAAGGGGGTTTCATCTCACTTTTTATTCCCATGAGATTCATGCTATATTTGACACTATTTAATTCTATGTGGTGTATGTACTACCCATGATTATATTATTTGTGTAATATAATTTAATTTATGTGTATTTAAATCTTCATTGTATGATCCTTCTTTAATTGGGTGTATATTTTGTAAGTTACCAAATCCGTAAGGGAACCTTTCACCTTCCCCTTTTAGTCAAAGACTTCTTTTTATTATGTATTTTAATTTACATATTATTATGTTGGGATATGTTAATATATATCCTTATTTCTGTAAATATTTTATGTCCGAGTGATGAGATTCCCTTTTTCTCTCATCATCTCATTTTATAAATTTTAAAGTGATGCCGTTAAGCTGTTGAATTTTTGAAAGGGAACTTCTTTACCCAATTTCAGTTCTTTGGGTTAAACTTATACTTCTTGATTATGTCATGATATGAATATGTGTGAATGAACTCTGATTGTTTTACACTTAATATCTCATTATATTGGGTGTATTATTATTTCTAAAACAAAATTATGTCATTGATTTTTCCTTAATCTAAGGATATGATATTTGCAAGGGACTTTGTTTCAATTTACATTCCATTGATACTTATTTGTTGTTATATACCAATTCACTTTTATATAGTGTATATACTTCCATTTGACATATTATATCCTGAAAATCTCTATTCTCATGATATTATATGCTTTGATTAATGTTATTCCCCAATTATTTGTATTCAAGCGTCTCTCATTTGGTTAGGAACTCTTTAACTAAAATATCATTTTTAATGTTTTAAAGATTTGTTCTTCTAAATCTTTCTCATTAATGTCCTTGTTTTAAAAATGAGTTTAAGGATTTATTTATATGGAAAATAATTTTTTAAAATTTTAATACCTTTAAAAGATTCAAAGTGGTATGGGACACTTTGATTAAAAAATCTCTTTATTAAATGTTTTAAATGGTTTGATAAAGCATTGATTATGTTAATATATTGAAATGATATATTGTGATTGCAATGTGGAATCGTTATCTTTTCTTTATTCTTGTTTTATGTGTTATTAATATGTTATGGTTATTGGGAATTGTTTACGTATATGGGTTTTTCTGTGATAAACCTTGGGTGGGTGATCCTGAGATAGCTCTCAAATGCATTGGGTAATGTAATAGAGGTAAACGTTAATGTTTCTCCTAAGAGATTTAGTGAATATACTATGATGAGTATTCAAAATGTAACTCCCTATGTAGATGTGAAATCTATAATGTAAGTATGTTATGTATTCCATAAGTTACCTTTATGATTTAGGATTTCTATGTGTTATTCATAAATCTTAGGATTTCATAAGGTATGTTATGATTGAAAAGTATGGTTTCATTGTTTTTTATTTATTGATGGGCTAATGTTTTCATTAATTATTTTATAACCCTTACTGAGCTTTGTATGCTCATCCCATGTTTTTGAAATGTTTTCCTCGGGACTTGAAGATGAATAAGGGTCAAGGATGGGATCAAGGAAAAGTCATTCTGTCTAAAACATGGAACTAGACATGTTTCTTTTTAAGATTTTTTATTTTATGAAAAAATGGGTACTGAGTAGTAGTGTCTACATGTAATATTTAAGTTGGTATGTAATAGTTATGGCCTAATTCTCTAAAAATCTAAACCTGAAAAGATCCTCAATGTGAATTCTTAATTTAACTCAAGATTAGGTAATGTTTAAGGGTGGGTCTTTATAGAAACCATCCATACCATGGGGTGTAATGACCTTTTCATCGACCATTTTTCATAGTAACCATCCACACCATGTGATGTCACAATATATAGAAACCTCACTAGTCATCATAACCTATACCCCATGTGTAACACCCCAAAGTTTTAAAAATAAATTTAAATGGATGAACTATGTTTTAATTATATATTTATAACTATCCTTTATATATAATTTTTCTGATTCAGTGATTTCAATTTCAAAAAATAGGTCATCTACAGTTGTGATCAGTAATTTATTTAGAATTTGATGGAACCAACATGTTTTTTGGTGAATAGTTACATACCCTTATGAATAGTAATATAAATCGCAAGATGAACCAAATTAATATTAAATTTTATTATTATTTTATTGACTTAAGGATTTATGATAATGAATTCTTGATTAATTTTTCAATGTGATATAAAATGAGTTATAGTTTTTAAAATTGTTAATTTTTGAATAAAGTATGATTTTATTTAAAAATTAAACTAATCATATTTATAAAATTATTTTCAAAAAATGTAGTTCTTTTTTTGAATTCTACACATTGAAAAATTTTTAGGGTGAATTTTTGGAATTTTTCTAAAATGCTCGAAATCTTGATGAATAGGTTAATACGATAAATTACGATAACTGCTAAATACTTGTTTTACTACATCATAGGAAACGAATTGCTGATGTAATAACACTTGGTTATAACTCACATGAACTTATTACTATTTAGGGTAACATGAATCAAGACTATTCATAGTCTTGAGAAAAATATTAAACTAATGATTAAATTAATCTAAAATCCTCCTCTCCTCCACTATAAATACCACCCTAATTATCCTCTTCCTCTCACACCTCCCAAGACATGATCATTGTATATGTTCTATAAATTCCCATCCACAAGGATCCTAACCACATCTTAGACCTACTGGTCTCACCAAAAGGCCAAAATCGAAGGTCTTAAGGAGGATCTCAAGGCAAAGAGATCAAGAGGTAAGAATCCTCTTTCATTTTCATTTGTTTTCTTTTCAATTCCTTTATTTTCTTATACTCTCTTACTCTACCCTTATCTAGATGGTTTTAAATATAAATAATAATATATATTTTTTTTATTTGATCATGTCCATGTAAAAAATTTATCATCTTTATTCCTCCCCTCTTCCTATTATTCTAAAAAAATACACCATTCGTGATGTGTTGTTTTCCAAATTTGTGGATGATGTGCTTTCAATTTACATTACTTTCTAAAAATCTGATAATAAAACCCTTTTAATGGTTGAATCAGATTTTAAATTTTATGATTTAACCTATTTTATTTTATGGAATGAACTTATATGAATTAAATTAAATTATATAATGAAACAAGTTCATGATTATTGAGGAACCACAAAAAACGATCTAAACAAATATCATTAACGTTTTATCTAATGATTCATCATCATATATGATAAAAAAATTATTTGTGGTATTATTATATATTTTAGAAACACATTAATACCATTTAATTCCACTTCAATAATTTCATTTCTATATGATAAGAAAATCAAATACAAACCGGCCATAGAAATCATGTAAAGAACGCACCCGAAACAATGGAAGGAACAAAATACTAATAACTAAAGGGTGAAATGATGTTATAAAATTATCATATAAGGTGTTATAAACATGAAAATGTTTCTATAAAATACTAGTCACACTCTTTTAACCATTATATAGGAGGTTTAAATAAGTTTGAAGTAAGAAAAACCTGTGGTAAGGGAATTCTTAACCCGATTTCCATTCTTTGGGTTAACCTTCTCCTTTACTATTTATGCAATATTAAAACTTTTTATGTGATGAATTTTATTTATATTATGTTTAATTATGTGTATTTAAACTTTATATAAATATTCCATCCATTATATTAAGTCTCACATCAATTATATGATATTTTTAAGGTGCTTTTCTTTTAAAATCATCTTTTAAAATTCTGTTTTACAAAATTAAAAAGCAATGTTTTTATGAAATTATTAATGTTGTATGTGCTATGACCCGTCCCCCAGGGCCCATTTCGTGACAACCGCAAGCCCTCCTTCCATAGTCCAGGGGCTGGAAACTAGCATCGAAAGGCGTATTCCCTAAAACTAGGAGGCATTTCCTTTATAACCTGTAAACACACGCAAACAAGCACATATTGAGATACGAACACATGTAAACTGCATAGTAAATAGAGTGTGTACAATAAGAAAAAGTGGCCAGAATACAAGCCCAACTGGAAAGTACAAGAAAACTGAAAAGTACAAGTAATCTGAAACAACTCATGTGAACACCGATCAAGGATCCTACCTGAAGGGTAGGTACAACTCTCGAACGACCGTCTCTGTGCTACGCCTCATCTAATGTCCACCTATGAGCTACCTACAGTCCTAGTAATCTCATCCTCAGTCAGTGATGTCTGTCTTCTGCACAAAAAAAAACAAGGTGTGGGTGTAGCCCATGCAGGGGTGAGTATAACGGTACTCATTAGGGACCGCGAGACCCTCAAAGGTATCATGAAATCCACAAAGGATAAACCCAAAAGCATGTAAACATCTGACAACCCTACTTAGGTATATGACCATAAATATACCCAAGTTATTAAGTATACCCGTCTCATTCATGAGGAAACACAAGGTCCAACTCAAAAGCCCAAAGATCAATTGTTCCACTAAGGAAGGAATACCACGAAGGTAACACCACAAAGGTGAGTACCAAAAAGGTAACACAACATAGAAGAATACCAAAAAGGTTTCACCATGAAGGAAAGTACCACACAGGTACTCCACATAGAAGAATAACACAAAGGAATCTCCACAAAGGTAAGTACCACAAAGATTCTCCAAATAGAAGAATACCACCAAGGTATCACCATGAAGGAAAGTACCACATAGGTACACCACACATAAGAATCCCACAAAGGTTTCACCAGGAAGGAAAGTACCACACATGTACGCCACACAGAAGAATACCACAAAAATTTCACTACAAAGGTATGTACCACACAGGTACTCTACACAGAAGAATACCACCAAGATATCACCACAAAGGTAAGTACCATATATGTACGCCACACAGAAGAATACCACCAAGGTATCACCATGGAGGAAAGTACCACACAGGTACGCCACACAAAAGAATACCACAAAGCTATCAGCACAAAGGTAAGGACTCAGCTCACACCAGGAATAACTAAGGTACAATAGTAAATATGATTAGATGTAACTACTGAATCATCTTACTCTATTAAGAGGTAGACCCACACAGGATCCAAAATCACCAGACCCACACAGGATCCCAAATCATCAGACCCACATAGGATCCTAAATCATCAAACCCACATAGGATCCTAGTACAACATACCCACTTAGGATCCTAGAGTAGTCCCACGTGGATTCCTAGATTGGATCCAAGTGAGACTCTCGAACATAGACCCACAAAGGATCCCAAATCACAGACCCATAGAGGATCCTTTTCTCATTTTACAGCAAGCTACAGGGTTCCCGCATTAAGATATCTTGATTCTAGGAGGATCCTCTCCTCAAGCCACAGTTTGATACTCCAACTTCCACAAAGTCCCATGAAGAAGTATCCCAAAGGACCGACATATAAAAGGGGTCTCAACACAATAGATGGTGCATCAATCATGCACTCGGTCTGTAAGTTATTGGCCTTTTAGTCCCTGAGGGACCTGTTGGATTCGTGTTTGATCCAACCTAGATGTACCCCAACTTTAACCAAAACTCATGTGGGATAAATCAAAAGGACAATCTCGATCCATGGTTTCTGGTTCCACAGACGGTTCATCATTTCGACACAGTATGAGGGAGATATGTCGAATATAAGATCTTGCAATAATAATAATAATATTATTGGGTGTTTCATGTACTCGAACCATGAAACAAAATTTAATATTCAACATTAGACTTAAATCAACCATCTTAATAACATGATCATGTTTCCATAAACGATAAGTCAATTGGACGACACACGTAGGAGTTATGTAGGGCCTAAGATTTAATAATAATAATAATAATATATTATTATTTGAGCATTTTGGGTACTTGATCCAAAAACCCGAAAAAGACATCCAATATTGGACTCATAATTTCTGTCTTGAAGTCAGGGTCGTACTACCGCTGATGGTTTGTGAAACTGAGGTCGTACGGATAAGTTATGGATGAAATATGGTTTTACAACAAAAAATAATAATAAAATTATTTATATTATTATTATTTAAATCTTTATTCCTTATAACCCATCTCAATTGAGATTCATGCACAAGGGTTGAACATCCCCCTTATTCCAAAGATTTCATTTTTAATTTACTTATATTTTTAATTCATTTCTTTTCAACTATTTCTCTCTACAATTAACTCATATTTCCCCACAATTATCATACACTGTTCCAGTAAGAAATCAAGCCCATGGCTTCTCATACAACTCTAACCTCAGGCTTCCTCTACACATCTAAAACTGCCATCGCACCACCTATCCCGCCCAGAGCTATGCCCTAAAGACACGCCAGAATTTCACCTCCACATTGCCCCTTACGCGGCCCACTGAATCTTCGTTCTAAACTCGTTAACTAAATTGATCGCATATTCACGATCCTCGGGTCAAGGGCTCCACGTCCATATGTCACGATCATTAGAATATTGTGTTTATAGTTCCAATAAATATTTGTACACCTCCTTCCGTGTGCCATTTAGGCTTCGTTCCAAGCCCGAAAAATTAAACGATCGCATATTTGCAATTCTTGCGTTGAGGGCTTCACATCCATATATCAGGCTCAGCAAAACATCTTGTTTCTAGCACCAATAAATATTAGGCACTGAAGAATGAACGAAGAACGCATGAAGAATAAAATGAAAGAGGAGTATGGTTTATGTGAGGGACGATGGCTTTGTTCATTTGGACATCGTTGTTTTGAATTTAGGATATGAAGAATCAATAAAACACATTCAAACATATATAAAAACCCCTAAATTAATTATCCATTGGAGACGACAAGAGGAAGAAGAAGAAGTCGATGAGATGGTGATGCCAGCATTCGTTGCTCCCACAAGATGTTTTCGATCTAGGCTCAAGTATCATCGTCATTCTCCGATTCCAGAGGATGCTCTTCCTTGGGGAGTGTTCTTCGTTAGAGAAGATGATCCTCCAAAATCTCTCCCTAATTCTCCCTTTGCCAACATTTTCCACAAACTAAATAAAAAGAGGATCCAACTTGTTAAATTAGGTTTATTAATTTAAAAATTTAAGTTGGCTAATTAAGTAAATTGAGGTTGGCACATTAACTAGGGGAATACGAAGGTTTTATCCCACATTAATTGGGAGTTTGGGTGGTCCCCACCCCCAAGCATTCAAAATGGTGGTTTCAAATAAAATAAATAAAAAGTTATCTATTTTATTTGTTTTCTTCTCCCACAAAAATCCAAAAAACTAACTTCCACCCTCGAACCATTTCGGTCAAGGTGAAGGTCTCCTTAAGAGAATATCGACGCTGCGAGTACAACAGTGTCCTCAGATATTAATTCCAAGTACCGGTTCAAAAGTTACAAAATTCTGCTCGCGTGTTTACTAAACGTACCCAAAAAAAAGTTCAGAAAATTATTAACAGTCACCCTCAACCCGCGCCGGTCAATGTTAGGCTCTACCCAAGTGAAACAGGCCCTAAAAAACCCAATGGTACTCTCGTATTTCCAATATGAGTTACTGTTTAAAAGTTATAGATTTTATAATAAAATAATTGCCAATTAATTATTTTATTTATGGCCAAAAACTAACATTAACTAGTTGCCTGCACTTTCCAAAGTTAGTATCTTCTTAAATAAAGAATTCCCTCAATAGTTTAGCGGTGGTGTTATATTTTCAATCCGAGCTACCGTTTTTGAGTTAAAAGCATTTGAAAAATAAAATAATTTATTTAAGGTTATGCCATTTTTTAGTTTTCTCATAGGAGGCCCGCACTGACTAAACATAAGTCACACCTAGGGTAAACCCGCTATCCTGAATGTAATGATGCCCTCTGATTTTTTATCTGAGTTACCATTTAATATTTATTTCACTTTTTCAGGAAAACTGCTTACGCGCTCTAATTAAACCTCAACCAAACTTCGATGGATCATTCCGGGCACTCCGGGCCTCAGAATCACGCGGCGTTAGATTTCACAGTCTCGAAATAATTCTATATAATAAAAAAAGTTATACGGAATTTTCGGGACATTACATTCTCCCCACCTTAGGTCTTTACGTCCTTGAAAGCCATAATAAAGGAAAACAACCAAAAGATGGTACTGAGCATGAATCTGACCCTCCCACTCCCATGTTCTCTCTTAGAGGTTCCTATACTGCCAACATACACGTACCAATGTTATCGATCACCCACAAAGGACTCTCTCCTGTTGATCCTCAATCTCCACTAGAACCTCCAATAACATTACCCCATCCTCGATGTCCAGCTCACCATGGTCAATGACGTGAGATGTGTCGTGAACGTATCTCCTCAGCGGGAATACGTGGAAGACTTTGTGCACCCAGTGCAACTGAGGGGGAAGATTCAAGTGGTATTCCACCTCGCCTACCCTTCAAAAGATCAGAAAAGGACCGATATACCTCGGTGATAACTTGCCCCCTCAGCCAAATCTCTACAAACCTCATCGAGGTGAGACCCATAGGAAGACATGATCTCCCACCTCCTGTTGGCATAAGACTTCTTCCGACTCTGAGTAGTTTTCACTTGCTTACAAGTGAGGCATCGTGATATAAAATCAGCCACTACTTTCTTCATCCCTGACCACCAGTAATGACACTGAAGGTCCTGGTACATCTTCACCACACCAGGATGTACTGCCAGAGGGGACGTATATAACTCCCTCAACACCTCCTTCTGTAGTGCTACTGGTACCGTGGTACGTCCTCTGAAGAGGACGACGTGCTCCCCACCTTCAGAAAATCCATCAGGTTCCTGCCTTGAGGATATCTGAGTATGTTGACCCTCACATTCAGCATCCCCACACTACTCCTCCCTGACATGCTGAAGAAGTGGGGGAGTGACTGTAAGAGACTAAAGAAAAGCTTATTTATCTTGATCCACAAAGGATATCTACAAAGTGGATAGCTGCTCTGTCACCTCACTTAGTAAATGCAAGCTAGACATCCTACTAAGGGCGTTTGCTACAATGTTCTCCTTCCCAAGAGTATAGACTATCTCAAAGTCATAGTCCTAGAGGAACTCTAGACACTACTTTTGGGAAATGAAAACTCAAAACTTCTACTTCCCTGAGGGTGAGGCTGGCCGACTAACGAGTGATCAGCCGCACCCTCCTATGTAGGAGTTTATCTTGTGCTTCCTGGGATTCCTTTTTCGCCGACTAAGGAAAACCTCAACCCAATGTTGTAGATAAACCACATTTTTTTTTCCTCAAATAGTCAATCTGAGTACGAATTATGGATGTCCAGTCATTCCAAAACTAACGTCATAAGGCCTTGACGCTTCCACCAAGAGGTTCCAATCGAAACTCTCACCTCAAGGGTCATATCACACCATCGACATAAGTGTGATTATCGAGTATCCTCCCAGAGGTTTCTCCAGACATGAGGGTCAAGTCAACGGCTTAACCGGAAACTCTAGGTCTTGAATTGGATTCATGAAAAGAAGGAATTATCGGTACCTTTGTCTATTTATACGGCAGCTAGTAGTAGACACAGACCATACCTCAAATCATTCTTAGAGCCCTTGGGTCACACTCCTTGACCACATGCAGCTACTCCCTTCCCCTGTCCTCTAGCTACCTAAGACTGGTGGGGTCCACAAAAAGGGGGGTGGCTGTAACATGTCGAAAAGTACACCACCTCATGATACTCTCCTAGATCTGCTTCCATGTCTGCTACCCTGTAGATTCATCTGTCCCTAACACTTCTTCGTCCCAAAACATTTTACATGCCTAAGTCTCTGAGACTGCTGCCAGTTTCTTTCTTTTCAACTGCTAACATTCACTGGCTGTATCCACTTATCCAAAGAACATTCAACCCTAAAGATTCTCTCTAGCACCCTAGCATAAGTAGGAATTCATAGAGGAAAAGTGTTGGCTCGGATGTCCTTAAACACACCTCGCTCAGAAGTCTGATCCCTTGACACTGATCGTATCGTATTCATCGAGTAACAAGAATGGTCAATATGCCTCGATGAATACTCAGATACCGACATGTCGTCTTGATGAAGCTATAGAATCTCTAGGGAACTCTCAACCACCTCTTCAAGGCAGTCCTTAGTTGCATGTGAGTCGGGATTTCCTTGGAACCTGAGGGGTATCTGATGTTGAAACTTGCATAAGGCACTAAGCCTATATGTGTCCTCTACCAGTACTGTCGGTTGTAACTGCTGACCAACGAGCATTTATATAGCTAACACACTACATGAAGGTACCATCTTGGGAAACGGTCCAAGTACCAAAGCCTCATCACTATGCGGACCATCCTCATGGTCACTCACTAAAAAAGACTAGTATCTAAGATCACCATATTTTCTACTGGTGTCTCAACTAGGCAGAAAACTCTAGCAACCGCCTCCAGCCAGCCCTCAGCCACGTGGGAATATGTCTCGCCTCGAAACCTCAGAGGACTCCACTATAGGAACTCATGCAATGCGCTCAGTCGGTGTGCACCTTCCGCCAGTGCCGCTGGTGGTATCTTCTACCCAACAGGTGGTGGTGCTGCTGGTACACCACCCAAAGGTGCCAACATAGTAAGGGGGCCCTGCACCAGAGCCTCGTCGATCGGTGGGCCGTCATCATGTACTCTCTTGGGAATCTTCACTGGCTGTCTACGCAATGGAATCCTGATAAGGAATAGGTGCACCACAGTTATTAAGTTATACCTCGTGAGTTGACTCAAAGAAAACACAAGAAAAATTTCAAAACACACATGCAATCAATGTTTTCATTCACTGAATCAGAAATCAGAAGTTAGGGTCCTGGTGTATGGATACATCAGCCGCCGCACCATCACTGGACTCCCTAAACTGATAACCACACTCACTACACTTAACACTATTTCCATTAAAAAGATCAGATTCCTATGTTCTATGGTAGAACTAACTCCTCTGATACCAATTTGTCATGACCCATCCCCCGAGGCCCGTGCTGTGACTACCCCAAACCCACCTTCCACATGCCAGGGGTTGGCGACTAGCTCCGAAAGGTGGATTCCCTGAAACTGGGAAGGCATTGCCTTTATAACATATACACAAAGGAAACCAAGCAAACAAAGAGAAACAAACACAAGTAAAATGCATAGTAAAAAGAGTGTGTACAATAAGAAAAAGGGGCTAGAATACAAGCCCAACTAGAATGTACAAGAAAACCAAAAAGTACAAGTAAACTGAAACAACTCCTCCGAACACTCCCCAAGGATCCTACCTGAAGGGCAGGTAACACTCTTGAATGATCGTCTCTGTGGTACGCCTCGTCTAATGTGCACCTCCGAGATACCTCCTGTCTGAGTATGCTTGTCCTCAGTTAGCACTGTCTGTCATCTGCACCAAAAACAATGAGGTGCGGGCGTAGACCATGCTGGGGTGAGTATAACGATACTCAGTAGGGACCTCGAGACCCTCGAAGGTCTCAAGAAATCCACAAAGGATAAACCACAAAGCATGTAAACATCTGAAAAACCTACTTAGGTATATTCCTACACATATACCCAAGTTATCAAGTATACCCGTCTCATTCACGAGGAAACGCAAGGTCCAACTCAAAATCCCAATGCTCAACTATTCCACAAAGGAAGGAATACCACAAAGGTAACACCACAAAGGTGAGTACCACAAAGGTAATGCCACATAGAAGAATACTATAAAGGTTTCACCATGAAGGAAAGTACCACACAGGTATTCCACACAGAAGAATACCACAAAGGTATCAACACGAAGGTAAGTACCACAATGGTACGCCACATAGAAGAATACCACCAAGGTATCACCATGAAGGAAAGTACCACACAGGTACGCCACATAGAAGAATACCACAAATGTTTCACCATGAAGGAAAGTATAATATAGGTACGCCACACAGAAGAAAACCACAAAGGTTTCACCAGGAAGGTAAGTACCACACATGTATGCTACATAGAGGAATACCACAAAGGTATCACCACGAAGGTATGTACCACACATGTAAACCACACAGAAGAATACCACTAAGGTATCACCATGAAGGAAATTACCACACAAGTACGCCACAGAGAAGAATACCATAAAGGTATCACCATGAAGGTAAGGACTCAACTCACACTAGGTATAACTAAGGTATAGTAGTAAATAAGATTAGATGTAACTATTGAATCATCTTACTCTGTTAAGAGTCAGACCCACCAAGGATCCTAAATCATCAGACCCACACCAGATCCTAGTACAGCAGACCCACATAGGATCATAGAGTAGTCCCAATTATTTTCCTAGAGTAGATCCAAGTGAGACTCTTGAACACATTCCCACACAGGATCCCAAATCATAGACCCACAGGTCGATACTCCAACTACCATAAAGTCCCACAAAAAAATATCCCAATGTAACGCCACGTAAAATCTGTCTCAGTGCAACAGACGGTGCGTCAATCGAGCGCTCTGTCTGTAAGTTATCGGCCTTTTAGTCCCGAGGGCCCGATTGGATTCATGTTCAATACAACCTACCTGTACCCCACATTGAAGCAAAACTCAAGTGGGGTATACCTAAAGGTCTATCTTGATCCAAGGTTTCCAGTTCTGTAGACAGTTCGTTATTTAGACACTATATGAGGGAGATATGTCGAATACAATATCCTGCAATAATAATAATAATATTATTGGGTGTTTCATGAACCCGAGCCACAAACCAGAATTTAATATTCTAAATTAGACTTAAATAGACCGTCTTAATGATAGGATCACATTTCCATAGACGGTAAGTCAATCAGACGTCACATGCAGGAGTTATGGAGGGTCGAAGATTTAGTAATAATAATAATATATTATTATTTGAGCGTTTCGGGTACCCGATCCAAAAACCTGAAAAAGACATCCAATATTGGACTCATAATTCTGTCTTGAAGTTAGGGTCATACTGCCACTGATGGTTCATGAAACCGAGTTTGTACAGATAAGTTACAGACAAATTATGGTTTTATGTCCAAAAATATTAATAACATTATATATATTATTATTATTATTATTATTTTAGTCTTTTTTTCCTTATAACCCATCTCAATTGAGATTCATGCACAAGGGTAGCACCTCCCCCTTATTCCAATGATTTCCCTTTTAATTTATTTAGATTTTTAATTCATTTCATTTCAACTATTACTCTCTCCAATTAACTCTTCTTTCCCCACAATTCTCATGCACTATTCCAGCAAGCAATCAAGCCCACAACTTCTCCTGCAACTCTAACCGCAGGCTTCCTCCACATGTCTAGAACCACCGTCGCACCGCCTATGTCACCCGGAGCTACTCCCTAAAGACACTCTGAAATTTAACCTCCACATTTCCACTTCCGCGGCCCAATGCATCTTCATTCTAAACCCAAAAAATAAAATGATCGCATATTCGCAATCCTCGGGTCGAGGGCTCTGCATCTATATGTCGCGCTCAACCGAATATTGTGTTTCTAGCACCAATAAATATTTGGCTGACTCCGTCTGCGTGCCATTTCGGCTTCATTCCATGCCCGAAAAATTAAACGATCACATATTTTTGATCCTTGCGTCGAGGTCTTTACATCCATATATCACGCTTAGCAAAACTCCATGTTTCCAGCGCTAATAAATATTAGGCCTAGAAGAAAGCACAAAGAACGTGTGAAGAATAAAATGAAAGAGGAGCATGGTTTATGTGTGGGATGATTTCTATGTTCATTTGGCCATTGTCTTTGTGAATTTAGGATATGAAGAATCAATAAAACAAATTCAAACATATATAAAAACCACTACCTCGATTGTCCGTTGGAGGTGGCACGAGGAAGAAGATGAAGTCGATGATATGGTGATGTCGGCGTTTGTTGATACCACAATATGTTTCCGATCTGGGCTCAAGAATCATCCTCATTCTTCGATTCTGGAGTATGCTCCTCGTTGTAGAGTGTTCTTCGTTGGAGAAGATGATCCTCCAAAGGGTCTCCCCAATTATCCCTTTGCCAACGCTTTCCCCAAACTCAAGAAAAAGAGGAGCCAAATTATTAAATTAGGTTTATTAATTTAAAAAGTTAAGTTGGATCATTAATTAAATTGAGTTTGGCACATTAACTAAGGGAATACCAAGGGTTTCCCCCACATTAATTGTGATTTTGGGTGGTCCCCACCACCAAACATTCTGGTTTCAAATAAAATAAATAAAAAGTTATTTGTTTTATTTTTTTCTTCTCCCATGAAAATATGAAAAACTAACTTCCACCCTCTACCCACTGTGGTCAAGGTGAAGGTCTCCTTAAAAGAATATCGGCACTGCGAGTTCAATAGTGTCCTCTTATTTCAATTCCGAGTACCGGTTAAAAAGTTACAAAATGCCGCTCGCGTGCTTAATAAACGTACCCAAAAAAAAGTTCGGAAAAATATTAACAGTCACCCTCGACCCTCGCCGATTGAGGTTAGGCTTTGGCCAAGTGAAAAACGCCCCAAAAAACCCAATGGTACTCTCAGATTTCTAATCCGGGTTATTTTTTAAAAGTTATGTATTTTAAAATAAAATAATTGTTACTTAATTATTTTTTTATGGCCAAAAACGATCTTTCACTTGTGTCCCGTGCCGGCCAAAGTTAGTATCTACTTAAATAAAGCATGCCCTCATGAGTTTAGCGGTGGTCTTAAATTTTCAATCCAAGATACCATTTTTGAGTTAAAATCATATGAAAAATAAAATAATTTTTTTAATTTTTTTATTTACAGTTATTCCATTTTTGGGTACTCTCACAGGAGGCCCACTCTGACTAAACTTAAGTCGCATCTAGGGTAAACCCGCCATCCTGAACGCAACAGTGCGCTCAGATTTCTGATCCAAGTTACCATTTAAGATTTATTCCACTTTTTTAGGAAAACTGCTTATGCACACTAATTAAAACTCAACCAAACTTTCATGGATCATTTAGAGCACTCCGGGCCTCGGAATCACGCGCCATTAGATTTCGCGATCTCGAAATAATTCTATATAATAAAAAAAATTATACGAAATTTCCAGGAAACTATAGTATGATTATGTTCTGGCACTTTGGAAATATTTATGATTTAGGGTGAGACCTATATATTCCTCCAATTCATTGGTTATGTATACGTTGGAGGTCGGCCGTTTGGTTACTCCATGTGTAACTATGATGGTTACACAATAAGGTATGTGTGAGGGATAAATTGTAAGGTAGATGTGAGTATTACAAATTACAAGGTATCTGATAGGGTTACAAGATTATGTAATTAATGCCACAATATACATTTATGGTTCTATTTATGTTCTTATGTTTTTTGGAAATCTTGTGGAAATCTCACGTTTCACGAAGTAAGTATATATAGGTGACAAATATGTATTTTTGAAAATGATTTCACACATTTACATGAATTCATGGACTAATGTTTTTTTACTTCTTTTTATATCCCTTACTGAGCCTTTTGTTCTCATCCCAAGTTTTTAAATGATTTTCACAGGTTATAAGGATGTGTAAGACAAAGAAGGAATCCAAGTTAAATGTTATGAAGTTTTTTCAACAAAATCATGTTATATTTGAAAAGTTCTATATTTTGGATGAAATTGATTCTATTTTTGTGGTATATGGTCTATATGAATGTGGAATGTTATGTATGTATTATATCCCAAATATCTAAAACTATAAACTTGAAAAGATCCTCAATATTAAATGAAGTGAGTTCTTGACTAAAATTCAAGATTATATAATGTAATAAGGTCGGGTCCTTATAGTTGGTATCAAAGGATGGTTTAGATAACTTTAGGGGTTATGATAATGCTAATAGAATACCATAAATGATTTTTAATCTATAGTTAATTTGAAATTTTATATAATTTAAATATTACCATGTTTTTTAAACTTAGATATGTTTGTTTAGAATGGTTTTCCATAGAAGAAACAGGGAAGCTGAAGTGGAGAGGCACCAATAGAACGACATCCTTATGAATTTGCAGCCCGTAATGGTAGGTATTGGAACTGAGAAGTTTGTGATTGTAATGAATCAGTTGACGTGGGAAATAAATGGCGGTGGCATCCATTGAAGAGAACATCCAGAGGTACTACAAAGAAACATGAAGATAGTGGAACATTTTATGAGGTAACATCCTCCTGCTTTCAGGGGATCTTCTGACCCAGTAGTTGCTAAAGAATGTATTAAAGCCCTTGAAATAATATTTTATGTTATAGGATGTTTATATAATCAAAAGGAAAGTCTTTCCATTTATCATTTTGAATATGAATCTGATTAGTGGTGGTAAATGGTCAAGAATATCAGGGATAAAGAGAATATTGAAGCCTTAGAGTGGGATTAATTAAAAAGTTTTTTCCCTGAATTATATTTTCCTTAGGTGGTGTGACTTAGGATGGAGAAACAATTCCTTGAATTGAATAAAAAGAAGAAAAATTCAGTGTCCATGAATGAAGAAAACTTCACCCGACTGGTGAGCTATGATCCAAATCTTATTCTAGATATTGATAGAAAAATCAACCATTTTTACTCAGGATTGAAGCTAAGGTATCAAAGGGTATTGGCCTCCCATGAATTCAAAAGTTATGAGAAACTTTCCCGATGTTCTGAGAGGGTAGAAATTGAGTTTGCTGACGATCACATGCACTTTGGAAATAAAGAGAATATGTGATATAGATGGAAAGTTATGTGTAAGAATCAATAAAATAAATATGATGGTAAGAAATTATAGTTTATAGTCTGTGAAAAGTGTGGAAAAAAGCACAGTAGTGACTACCTTACCAAAACCGAGAAGTGTTTTCGATGTGGTAAGTTTGGACATATGGCTCGAGACTGTAATGAAAATGATCGTAAGACTAATCCTAATAAGAAAACTGTAAAGTGTTTTAAATGTGGTGAGATGGGTCATTATGAAAATGATTTCCCAAAGAGATATCCAAATGATGTAAAGAAGCTAGAATATAAGAATAAAGGTGTAGTGAGATCTTGTGTGACTATGTCTGCACATGACGATCCATCAAATGAAGTTATATTAGGTACCTTTTTTGATTACTTATAATTTTCTAAAGTTTTTTTTTGATTTGGAGTCTACAAATTCTATTATTTATGGGGAATTTTATGGTAAATTAGAAATATCACCTAAAAAAATAAGATAAGAACTTATTATTAAAACATCGAGGGGAAGTGTTACAGAAAAGGAATTTTAAGAATATTCCTACTGTTTTCTGTGGAAAGACATTAACTTCAAACATTGTTTTTTTCCCTTAGTATAGTTTGATATCATTATAGGGTTGGATTTTATTTCTTTTAATCATGCTAAGATTGATTTTAGATATAAAGACGTTGTTTTTAAGAAAGTGTTTTAGTTTTTATACAACAATGAACCCATAAAATTTATAATATATCAGGAAGATGAGGAACTATTGAGATATGGAAATGGAATTTTTCTTTCTCATATTATTATAAACCATGGAACTATTCATATTAATTATGTTCCAGTGTTAAATAAATATCTTGATGTGTTTCCTGATGAGTTACCTGATGTTATTACTAATCGAGAAGTTTAATTCAAAATTGACTTAGTTCCTGATGCTAAGACAATTTCAAAACCCCCTTATTGAAGGGATCAAATTGAACTTTTAGAGTTGAAAAACTAGTTGCAGGATTTTTTTGATAAAGGATTCATTCTCCCAAGCACTGCACCATGGGGTGCATCTATTTTGTTCATTAAAAATAAAGATGATTCAATGAGACTTTCTATTTATTATAGAGACTTGAATAACATCACTATTAAATACAAGTATCCTTTTCCTCATATCGATGACTTGTTTGATCATCTCTAGGGAGCTCAATACTTTTCCAAGATTGGCTAGAGATCCAGATACCACCAGCTAAAGGTGAAGGATGATGAAATCCTGAAAATAGATTTTCGTACTAGATATGGGAATTATGAATTTGATGTTATTACATTTGGGTTAACTAATGCACCTGATATATTCATGTATCTTATGAATATAATATTTCCTGAGTTCTTGGATAAGTTTTTGGTTGTGTTTATTGATGACATTATGGTATTTTATAAGAGTAAATAGGAGCATTAAAAACACTTAAGGGTTGTTTTGAAAACCTTAAACGAAAAGAAATAGTATGAAAAATTCAGAAAGTATTATTTTTGGTTGCAATAAATTTATTTTCTTGGGAATATTGTAAATAATGATGGAATAACAGTTGAGCCTGCCAAAATAAAAGGGGTCAATGAATGGAAAAGACCAAAAAATGTCATATAGATTCATAGTTTTCTTGAATTAGCATAATATTACCGATGGTTCATTAATTTTTTTTCACTATTCTCTATCCCGCTAACTACGTTAACAAAAAAAGTTTTTAAATTTGTTTGGACAAAAGAATGTGATGTTTATTCTTAGGAACTGAATAAGAGATTAGTGAATGCACCAGTTTTGGTCTTCCCTTCCCAAAATGGTGAGTTTTTCATCTATAGTGTGTTGTACCTCTCGAACCCCTCGAGGTTTAATTTTCATGATCACAATCACCCCCTTATTTATCTAATCCTCTTTCAGTGTTTTTGGATGATAGGAATCATTTCAGGTTGCCAAGGAATTAGGCCAAGCAAGCTAAAGCCAAGAAAGGAGCAAAGTTCACTGTTTTCATGTGCACCGGCCAACCGGTGGAAGACCACCGGCCAGCCGATGGAGGCCTGGACAGAAGGCATCCTTCTGTCCAGACCACCGGCCAACCGGTGTCACACCAGCGGCCAGCCGGTGGCACCCAGCCCAAACAGTGGATGCTACTGCCTCACCACCGGCCAACCGGTGGCCTCAGCACCGGCCAGCCGGTGGCACCCAGATGAATAGTGGTTTCTACTGCCTCAGCACCGGCCAACCGGTGGCTTCACCACCGTCCAGCCGGTGGAGCCTGAGCCCGAAGCCATCTCCTTTTTGCACACACCGGCCAACCGGTGGCTCTGCACCGGTCAGCCGGTGGAGCCAGTCAAACTAGCCGTTGGGCCTTTGACCAGGCTGGTCCACTTGCCTCCCAACGGCTCCGAAGCCCTTTCCAACGGCTCCGAAGACCTCCAAAGGCCATATGAGGGTTCCCCCTCTATAAATAAAGGACTAGGAAGCCAAGGATCACCACCGGAACTATACAGATTCCCACGGACACCTTGTTGATCATTTGGCGTACCTCCGGCGCATTCCTCCAAGGGAACCCCAATAGCTCCAACTCAATTCCACATCCAAGGAGCTCCATCATAGAAGCTTGGGAGTGCATGTCTTCAACTCCAATCATCCTCCGGTGCCCAAGGCTTCTCCAAATACGGTTTTTCATTGTTTTATTTATTTTGAGCATCAAATTGAGTTTGTGCCTACAAACTCCCATTTCTCTCATCCTCTATTCTTTTGGGTTTTCACATCACCTTTAAGGTGTGAAGAGGTTGGCAAGCCTTTCCTTTAAAAGGCTTGAGACATAGGTGAGCTAGCCTTCACCTGTAAGAAGGCTAGTGGTTTCTTGCATAACCATATAAAAGCAAGCTGTAATAGGTTCTAGACTACCTGTAAAGTCTAGTGGGTTTCTTGCTAAAACCATTGAAAAGCAAGCGGTAGAATCTCTCAACGGTTGAGTTGGGAGCGGATACGTAGGCCAGGTTTTTGGCCGAACTCCGTTATCAATTCTTGTGTCTTGCCTCTTTATTTCCGCTGCACTTTCAAATTTGATTTTAATTTGTTAATCTTTTTTTTAAGGCAATTCACCCCCCCTCTTTCCATCACTTCCCTTTTTCTCCGTCCAACAATTGGTATCAGAGGGAAAATTTGAGTAATACCCTAACCGGTTTCAAATTTAAAGATCCATTGTGATGACATCAACCTATTTCACCCCCGAAGGCTATTCTTTGGGTCGTGCTCCATTTTTTGATGGAACCGACTACACTTATTGGAAAACCCGCATGACCACTTTTCTTAGAAGCATTGGCTATCCCATTTATAAAATTGTCATGCAAGGTTACACCCTCTCTTCCCCCGATGAATCCAAATGGACCCAAGCCGATATTAGAAATTTCGAGCTTGATGGAAAAGCCATGAACGCTCTACATTGCGGCCTTGACCGAAATGAATTCAATCGAGTGTCCACATGCACCTCCTCACATGAAATCTGGAAACTTTTGGAGGTTACCCATGAGGGGACCAACAAAGTCAAGGATACTCGATTGGACATGTATCGTCAAGATTTTGAGTCTTTTACCATGCATCCATCTGAATCTATTACTGAAATGTTTACGCGTTTTACTGATGTTTGCAATGGGGGAAAGTCCCTTGGTGATGATATTTCTGCAGAAACTATGGTGAAAAAGATCCTATGGATCCTACCAAGCTCATGGGCTCCAAAAGTTACGGCTATCCAAGAAGCGAAGGACATCAAGAATATGCCGGTCGAAGAGCTCATTGGATCCCTCATGACATATGAAATCACCATGAGGAGGCAAGCTGAAAAGAAAGGAAAACCGATCAAAGTTCCAAAGAACATCGCCTTCAAGGTACAAAAAGAAGAAAGCTCATCCTCCTCCTCATCTTCTTCCTCTTCAAGCGGCGATTCCGAAATGGAGAATCTTGCCCGCAAGATGCACAAGTTTATGAAGAAGCACAAGAAGAAGAAATCCCGCAAGGCTCGCAAGGAAAAACACGACGAAAAATCCGAGCCTAAGGTAACATGCTATGGGTGTGGCGAGAAGGGCCATTACAAGCCCGATTGCCCACTCAACAAGAAAAAGGCCAAACAAAAGGAGAAGAAGAAGGCTTTCAAGGCCACTTGGAGTGATAGCTCCACATCCTCCTCCTCCTCCTCAAGCGACAACGGTAACAAATGCCTAATGGCATTCCATGAGGTAACATCTTTCGACTCCTCATCCTCTCGTTCTTCAAATTCAAATTCCTTAAATAATTTATCCTATGAGGATCTCCAACATGCGCGAGACCAATTGGAGTAAGGTTTTCACGAACTTTCTTCCAAATTTGTTGCTTTAAAAAAGAATTTCAAAAAACTCTCTTCCGAAAAAGAACAACTTCTCAAAGAGAAGGAAGAGTTGACCCTCAAAATCCAAAACCTTCCCGATGTTGATTCCATGGAATCAACCATCAAAGATCTAAGGGAGACTCTTGCCAAGTTCACCCAAGGTGAACAAAATTTGAACAATTTGCTTGGTTCCCAACGCGTATCCCGAACCACCCAAGGGCTTGGCTATTCCAAGCAAGCTTCCTCTTCCCATGCACCTACTATTTTTGTAAGGGGGAGCTCCCAATTTAAATTTTGCAATTATTGTAAAAAACCCGGGCACTTAATTTATGAGTGCAATTGTAAAAATGCCCTGTATGGTAGGCCCAAAACTATTTTTTTAAATGACGAATTTTATAGGAGAAGACACACCACTAGACAAGTGTGGATTGAAAAATCCCTTCTAGCGAGTCTCTCTGGGCCAAAATTTGTCTCGGTTTGATAATCCTCTCCCCGGAGTTTTGTTGTTTTTATTTAGGGGGAGTTAGGATCGTTTAAACCCTTTTGATTTCAATTTCAAAATTTTCGATTCCAACTTTCAATTTCAACACTTGGTATCAATTTTTTCATTTTTTGATTCAAAACTTTCAATTCAAACTGTTATTCATTTTTTGATTCAAAACTTTCAATTCAAACTGTTTTTCATTTTTAAAATCTCCATCTTGTTTTTCAACCTAATTCCCTCAATCAAGTTTTATGCCCCGTGCTATTTTGGTAATCACAAAGGGGGAGAAATTCTTGGTTGATTGGGGGAGAAATCTTTTAAAGAATGCTTTTCATTTCAGTATTTTACATTGTTTGTTTTGGTGATTGTGATCATCAAAATATGGGGAGATTGTTGTACCTCTCGAACCCCTCGAGGTTTAATTTTCATGATCACAATCACCCTCTTATTTATCTAATCATCTTTCAGTGTTTTTGGATGATAGGAATCATTTCAGGTTGCCAAGGAATTGGGCCAAGCAAGCTGAAGCCAAGAAAGGAGCAAAGTGCACTGTTTTCATGTGCACCGGCCAACCGGTGGAAGACCACCGGCTAGCCGATGGAGGCCTGGACAGAAGGCAACCTTCTGTCCAGACCACCGGCCAACCGGTGTCACACCAGCGGCCAGCCGGTGGCACCCAGCCCAAACAGTGGATGCTACTGCCTCACCACCGGCCAACCGGTGGCCTCAGCACCGGCCAGCCGGTGGCACCCAGATGAATAGTGGTTGCTACTGCCTCAGCACCGGCCAACCGGTGGCTTCACCACCGGCCAACCGGTGGAGCCTGAGCCCGAATCCATCTCCTTTTTGCACACACCGGCCAACCGGTGGCTCTGCACCGGTCAGCCGGTGGAGCCAGTCAAACTAGCCGTTGGTCCTTTGACCAGGCTGGTCCACTTGCCTCCCAACGGCTCCGAATCCCTTTCCAACGGCTCCGAAGACCTCCAAAGGCCATATGAGGGTTCCCCCTCTATAAATAAAGGACTAGGAAGCCAAGGATCACCACCGGAACTATACGGAAGCCCACGGACACCTTGTTGATCATTTGGCGTACCTCCGGTGCATTCCTCCAAGGGAACCCCAATAGCTCCAACTCAATTCCACATCCAAGGAGCTCCATCATAGAAGATTGGGAGTGCACGTCTTCAACTCCAATCATCCTCCGGCGCCCAAGGCTTCTCCAAATACGGTTTTTCATTGTTTTATTTATTTTGAGCATCAAATTGAGTTTGTGCCTACAAACTCCCATTTCTCTCATCCTCCATTCTTTTGGGTTTTCACATCACCTTTAAGGTGTGAAGAGGTTGGCAAGCCTTTCCTTTAAAAGGCTTGAGACATAGGTGAGCTAGCCTTCACCTGTAAGAAGGCTAGTGGGTTCTTGCATAACCATATAAAATCAAGCTGTAATAGGTTCTAGACTACCTGTAAAGTCTAGTGGGTTTCTTGCTAAAACCATTGAAAAGAAAGCGGTAGAATCTCTCAACGGTTGAGTTGGGAGCGGAGACGTAGGCGGGGTTTTTGGCCGAACTCCGTTATCAATTCTTGTGTCTTTCCTCTTTATTTCTGCTGCACTTTCAACTTTGATTTTAATTTGTTAATCTTTTTTTTAAAAGGAAATTCACCCCCCTCTTGCCATCACTTCCCTTTTTCTCCGTCCAACATAGTGATGCTTCATTAAAGAGACTTGGTTGTGTTTTGATGCAGAATGATCAGGTAATTTCTTAATCTTTAAGATAATTGAAACCTCATGAGTTAAATTATCCCACACATGATTTGGAATTGGAAGCTATGGTTTTTTGCTTTGAAAACTTGGAGGCATCATTTATACGGATCCAAATTTAAAATATATACTGAACATAAAAGTCTGCAGTATATATTCACTCAGAAGGAATTAAAAATGTGGTAAAAAAGATGGCTTGAACTGATAAAGGATTATGGTTGCATGATCAATTACCATCCGAGAAAAGAAAACAATGTGGTAGATGCCTTGAGTCAAAAGAATCATGCATTATTAACCATGTTATGTTTGGAACATGATCCCTTGATTAATGATTTGATGAATTTTGGCTTAAAAGTTGTTGGTGAGGGAAATATATCTTCTTTATTTCATGTTTTAGTGCAGTCATCATTATCAGATAGAATTAACCAGGCATAAAAGGAAGATTGTGAGCTACAAAAAGGTATAATTGGTCCAAATGGGTTATTTTCCATAATTTAACCTTGATAAATATTGTGTTTTAAAATTTGGAAAAAGGTTGTGTGTTCCTTGTGATTCCTAGTTGAAGAAAGATTTATTGTGCGAAGCTCATAATTCTCCATTTTTAGTTCATCTTGGTATTACTAAGATGTACAGAGACCTTTGGGAGTATTACTACTGGGATGGACTGAAAAAAGATATTGCATATTTTACTATGAAATTTTTGACATGTCAATTGGATAAAGCAGAGATGCAGTGACCAAATGGGATACTTTAGACTATGTTAGTTCCAGAGTGGAAATGGGAAAATGTATCCGTGGAATTTGTTGTGGGACTACCAAATAATTTTTGAGGTAACAATACAATTTGGGTTATTGTTGATCGGTTGACTAAATATACAAATTTTATTTCTATTTGAGATACAATGTCATTGGATCAACATTCTCGATTATAACTAAATAAATTTTCATGTTACATGGTGTGCCTATTTCCATTTTATCTGACTAGGATCATAGGTTCACTTCTAATTTTTGGAAGGGACTTTAGAAGTAGTTGGACATAGAATTAAATTTTAGTACAAAATTTCATCCTCAATCAAATGGGAAGTCAGAAAGAATTATTCATACTTTGGAGGATATGCTTCGAGCTTGTTCAATAGACTACCAAGGAAGTTGGGATCAACATCTTTCTTTAGTTGAGTTTTCCTATAACAACAATTTTCATTCTAGTATATAGATGAACCCTTTTGAGTAATTGTATGGGAATCAGTGTCGAACTACAATTTTTGTGTTGAAGTTGGGAAAATAAAGTTGGTGGGACCAGAATTAATAGATGAAGTGGTTGAGAAAGTGAATTTGATCCAGAAACACATGACGACAACTCAGATCAGGCATAAAAGATATGTAGACAATAGAAAAAAAGACTTTTCTTTTAAGGTAGGTGGTCATGTTTTTCTTATTATCTCACCATGGAAAAGTGTTATGCATATTGGTAAGAAATGAAAGCTAATTCCATGGTTTATTAGACCTTATGAAATCCTAGAGAAAGTTGGACCAGTCGCCTACCAATTAGCTTTTCCTTTGACTTTATCTCAGGTACATAATGATTTTCATGTTTCGATGTTGAGAAAGTATATGCCAGATTCATCTCATGTATTGATCTGAGAAGTAGTTCAGTTGGAAGAGAACCATTCTTATGAAGATAAATTTTCTCAGATTCTTGATCGAAGAGAATATGTATTGAAGAATAAAGTAATACACCAGGCAAAGGTTTTGTGGAGAAATCACATGGTTAAAGAAGAAACATGGAAATATGAAAATGCTATGAGGGAAAGGTACCCTCACTTGTTTAATAAGAAAATAAATTTACAAGGACACAATTTTTAGAAGGTGGGGAGAATGCAACACCCCAACGTTTTAAAAATAAAATGAAATGCATGAATTTTTTTAAGTAGATATTTATAACTAGCCTATAAACATAAATTTTCCACTTCTATGATTTGAATTTCAAAAATAGTCATATTTGATTGTGATCAATAAGTTATTTGGAGTCTGATAAAACCAACTTGTTTTTTGGGGAATAGTAACATACCATTATGAATAGTAATATGACCCTAATGAATAGTAAATTTTATTATTATTTTATTGTATTAAGGCTTTAATATAATGACTTCTTGATTAATTTTTCAAGGTGATATAAAATGAGTAATAGTTTTAAAATTGTTAATTTTTGAATAAAGTATGATTTTATTTAAAAATTAGATTAATCATATTTATAAACTTATTTTAAAAAAATGGAGTTTGTTTTTGAATTCAACATGTTGAATAACTGTTAGGGTGAATTTTTGGGATTTTTCTGAAATTTTTGAATTTTAGATGAATAGTAATATATGATAAATTACGTTAAATTATGATAAATGCTAAATACTTGTTTTACTGCATCATAGGTAATGAAAGGCTGATGTAAGAATGCTTGTTTCAAACTCAGATGAAATTATTACAATTTGGGCTCACGTGAATCAAGACTATTCATAGTATTGAGAAAAATATTAAACTAATGATTAAAATAATATAAAATCCCCCCTCTCCTCCACTAAATACCACCCTCATTATCCTCTTCCTCTCACACCTCTCAAGCCTTGAGAATTTTCTACATTCTACCAAATAACCTCCCTAAAGATTATCCCCACGTCCAATACCTATTGGTCTCACCAAAAGTCCAAAACCAAAGGCCTTAAGGAGGATCTCAAGGAGAAGAGATCAAGAGGTAAGAATCCTCTTTCATTTTCATGTGTTTTCTTTTCAATTCCTTTCTTTTCTTATAATATCTTACCCCCCCTATCCAAGAAGTATGAAATATCCAGAATCTTATATATTCTTTATGTTATCATTTTCATGTAAAAAATTCATCATCTTTCTTCCTCTCATCTCCCTCTTATTCTAAAAAAAAACCATTCATGATGTGTCATTTTACCAAAATTGCGGGCGATGTGGTTTCAATTTCCATTACTTCCTTCAAAGATGATCATCAAAATATTTTAATGGTTGAAACAGAATATAAAGTTTATGATGTAACCTATTTAATGTCCTGGAATGAATTCTATGCATGAAATTAAGTTATACAATGAAATAAGTTCATGATTATCGAGGAACCACCAAAAATGATCTAAATGAATACCATTAATGATTTATCTAATGATTCATAATAATATATGATAACAAAATGATTTATGGTATCATTATATATTCTATAAACAAATTAATACCATTTAATTCCTCTTTCAGAATTTTATTTACATATGACAAGAAAATCAAATACAAACTGGCCATGGAAATCATGTAAAGAAAGCACCTGAAACAATGGAAGGAAAACAATACTAATATCTGAAGGGTGAGATGATGTTATAAAATGATCATATAAGGTGTTATAAACATGAAAATTTTTCTTTAAAATACTAATAACACTATTTTAAACATTATACATGATATTTAAACAAGTTTGAAATATGAAAAACCCCAGGTAAGGGAATTCTTAACCCGATTTCCATTCTTTGGGTTAATATTCTACTTCATTATTTATGTGGTATTAAAATTGTTTGTGTGATAAATTTTGTTTATATTATGTTGGATTATGTGTATTTACAGTGTATAGACATATTCCATTAACTTTATTAAGTCTCAATTCAATTATATGATATTTGTAAGGGGGTTTTCTTTTAAAATCCTATTTTAAAATTCAATTTTACAAAATTCAAAAGCAATGTTTTTATGTAATCATTCATGTTGTATGATTATGTTATGGTTTTTTGGAATTGTTTATAATGAAGGGTTGTACCTATATATACCCCCAATTCATTGAGTATGTGTAAGTTGGAGGTTATCCATATGGTTACTCCATGTGTAACTACGATGGTTACATAATAAGGTAGTTGTGAGGGATACATTGTAAGGTATCCATGAGGGTTTCAAATTATATGGTAGCTAATAGGGTTAAAAGATTATGCAAGTAATTACACAATATACCTTTATGGTTCTATTTAAGTTATTTATGTTTTGGGGAAATCTCATGGAAATCTCAAGTTTCACAAATTTAGTATATGTGGGTGACAACTATGTCTTTTTGAAAATTATTTCATACGTATACAAGTATTGATAGACTCATGTTTTTCTTTTTTCCTTATTTTTGTATCTCTTACTGAGATTTTTATGATCATCCCATGTTTTTAAATTATTTTCATAGGTTATAAGTATGTTTAAGAAAAATATGGAATCCAAGTTAAATGTTATGAAATTTTTTCAAACAAATCATGTTTTTTTTGAAAGGTTTTATATTTTGGATGAAATGGACTCTATTTTTTTGGTATATTCTCTATATGAATATGGAATGTTATGTATTTATTATATCCCAATTATCTAAAACTCTAAAACTGAAAATATCTCCAATAAGGAAGGAAGTGATTTCTTTACTAAAATTCAGTATTATGTAAAGTAATAAGGCCAGGTCCTTATACCATGAGATGTTAGGGAATATAAAAACATCCCTAGTTATAGTAGCATTTCACATAAAAATTCTAGATAAGAAAAAAATAATCATAAGGAATCATACTATCCAGCATCATATCCTTTGAATATACAATTTCTCATCTCATGTGTCCCATATCATGACATACCCCACATAACCATCAATTAATAACTATCACATCCCATGCATTTCAAAACCTAGTACACTATGATTAGAGATTGAATATCCCAAACACATATCATCATGATCAATGATCATCTCTTAGATGATCACATGTCCCATATTCCATAATTCATCATTTCCATCTAATGGATCTCATGTTGAATTATAAGGAAGGGTAAAATTTATAACCTACCCCCGGTAGGTAATCTCGCTTAGTTATATAAGACATATTTAGTTTGATACCAAACACTTGATCATATCTAAGGTTATTTCATAGATCATAGGATACACCTCTAACCCTTTCACACACTATATCCCTATAGGAAAATCATTCTCTGGATGGTTATCCCAATTGCCCACCTTTGATAACTACCTTCCCCCATGAAACCCAGATTTATGTGTCCACTCCAAAATCCTCCAATTCCAAACTCATAGTTCACCTATAAGTTAAAATTCAAGGTTTGTACACAATTAATATCCCCTTTTAGAATAAAACCACATGGATAACTCGTTATTGAACCATCAACCATTCGATATATATTCACAAGGCCTACTATTATAGATGTTATAATTAAAATTTGGCCCCTAATAATGTATCCATTTCATAGGAACCATATCTAGTCCCAAATCAATAAACTAGCATATATATCATAAAAAAACTTGTCATCAAGAAAACAGAAGATCAAACTCTAACATGTCGAATGTGATTCCAATCATAATAGGATATATATATATATATATATTTATGTATGTATATATTACCACACAACTTTAAAACCTATTAGAACATATTTGAGTCTCCCTGACAAGATTACCCGTTTTTTCATACCACTCTTCACATAAAAAACATAATTCTTGTAAAATTAAAACTACCTATATTTTAAAAATGGGTGTTTAATGGTTTAATTTATGGATTAAATTAATCCTCCATCATTTAATATTAAAAAACCATTAAAAATGACTTAATTTTAGTATTCAGAGCATAACATGACCAAAAAATGGAAAATAGGATTGATTAAAGGGAGAGGGAGGTTTGTCTTACCTTTCGTCCTAAAAAATAATCATCAAAACTTGATTTCGATGTCATATGGGAAGTAAAGATCCAAAAACAGGGAATAATACTAAGGGAAGAGAGGCTTGGTTAAAGTAACTAACAAGGGGAGGAGATAATTTTATTTCTTATCGAATTCTATATAAAATATTACAATAATTACATTTTGAGCATTTGGAGTCATTAACCACATGAAACTTGGAGGTTACCCTTAATTTCTTGGTTCCCCCCTGGTTGACCGATGGTTATCCAATGGGGTTTCCATACCCATTAAAACCACAACGGGTACACAATGCCTCCAACTAGGCATCCAATGATAAATTAGACACTATAGAGGAAACACCACCCTTAAATATTTTCTTAATTAGATATTTTTTTCTCTAAATTATCATTATAAACTTTCCAAACACATCAATAGTGATCTTTCCCTAGATTTAGATTAAAATTTTCAAATTTTATTAAGTTTCACTCCACTAAAATCCATCATCTTCTGATTACACCAATTATTGTTATCCTGAGGCATTATATATGATGAGGGATTCACTTGATATCCAAGGCATCACATTCAATGGCAGGTTTCTCAAGATATAAAAACTTACGAATATATATATATATATATACAAACACACATGAAGTATAGTACTTCTTAAGATTCAGGGTTATCAAAAGGTGAAGGATTTATCAAGATCCAGACACATACTATCTTATATAATATTAAGTCCCTTTTCACCTATCTTTGTTTTAAACCCTACATATTCTATGGTTACCAAACTAAAGCATAGTTTGTATAAGGCCATTATTCTTGGATTATCTATCTATATATGATTGTTTTGTACACTCAAGCATAAATTGTATGAGATAATCCACAATATTGGGTGAAAGGGCATAGATTCAACATACACAACACCAAATTATCCTTTGCATTTACATATGATAGTTATATATTTTGTTCATGATTTTTGTGTGTGTTATATTTATATATGTATATAGATTATATTTGAATTATCGTAAGTTAAAATAATAAAGAGGATTTGGTGAAGTTGTATGATTTATGAGTCATAGAGTCTTCAAATTGATATATGTTGCATCATAATAGTGTCCCTATATGTATATAAACTTTATATTATGTGTTAATCATGGAAAAAATAAAAAAATAAACCAAAATGGAAATAATTTTTATAATGGTGCAATATATGGCTTTATAAGGCAATCAAAATACTAAAATAGAAAATTAGTGTATGTTTTGTAACTATAAAATAACTTAAAAGTAATCAAGTGAATAATCTATATATTTATTAAATGGATGACCATGTATCAATTTAATATAAGCACATATATCAAAAAATAAAATAGAAATTAAGGTTCCTATTGAAACTATCAAGCACTTTCAACTAAAAAGTTGAAAAAAACTCAACATTAGTAGAAAATTTACATGTAAAATCAAAATTTTGATTTCATAAATAGTTAAAAAATGATGAGTGTGGTATAATTAAAACTCTAAAAATCAAATGGTGTTATATAAAATATCTTAACCATATAATTTAAATGATTGAAACTTTGATGGATCTATGTGATGAAACAAATTTAAAGGCATATTATATAGTAATAAATCATTTAATTAGTTGAAGATTATCCAAAAAATTAATAAATTAAATATTGAAACCTTTATAGGATTAAAAAGAAAAGTTGATAAAGAAACTATAAAATAATATGAGGATGTTACACACTAGTAGGTTTTTATTGACAGTTTCTAATAAAACTACCAAATAATTTATTCTTGAAAAATTAAAATAATTTTAAAAAAAATTAAATAAATAAATACAAATTTCAATTTTTCAATGAAAAAATTACAACAGGAAAAAATTTATTCAAAAATTAGATCCTAATAATAATTTAGGAGAAAAAATTATGAATTTGTAGAAAAAATGTAATGTTTAACACTTTTTAAAACCACTATAAATCAAATAAGTATATCTAAATTTGAAAATTTTGAAGGAAGATATTATATAAAAATGAGTAAAAAATTTGAACAACTCTTAAATACTACATTATAATCTAGATAAAATAAAAATTTTCATTTAAGATCCTTTTTGGGTGGTTAGAAGAGAATTGGAGTGAAAATATAAACCTCATTCATTCACATTTAAGCTCACTGATCGCCAAATAATTTAGGCACCTTAATTATACTTTATTGAATGAAGAAGTTTACTTGTTATTCAAATGTTTTTCCTATTATGAAACTACAATTTTTTTGGATTTATTTGTTGTAACATTTTATAATAGTCTCCTCATTCATTAAGTGAATATTAAACTCCTATAATTTTAACTTAACTTCTACGATTTATGAAATGATGTGTTATAAATATCAAATGACATTATAATCACAATAATAATCAACAAAATCATCATTATAATCACAATTTCCATAATTATTGTTACAAATGATGATTGACCACCTCCACCACATAGTTCCTCTTTGGTGTGGCATTACTCAGCCATGCCAATAATCCAATCTGGTATCCTTGGCTCTATCAATGCCAGCCACCATGATTCCATCACTAGGTAAGGTGGTGGAAAAGATGAAAAATCATTATAGAGAGAGAAACTAAGGTTTCCATGTGGATTTCATGGGATTATATCTCCACAATTGAGGGGTTTCATGACATAAGAAGTAAAAACTCATGTTCACTACAAAGAGATAAAGATAATGATAGTGATTTAGGTTCATGGAAACATTATGCAGAGTAAGATATTGTGGATATAGAGGTTTCATCTTAAGTTAGTATTGGATATGGATTTGAAAATGAGTGGGTGTGTTTAGGGATTTGTCCATGGGGCTATCAGATTAACTATGTGTCCAATCATTAACTACTGATTTATGAGGGAATGTGGCCTCACATGAGTTACTCGATAAAAAAATTTCAATTGAGGATTTTACCTACCCAAGAGACACCATACGATGTTTATATATCCTTGATATGACTATAAATGGTGGATCATGGCCTAGGCCACATGGATGGGTGGTTAATGATACAAAAATCTATGTAGAGCCTAGGTCCTTGGGTAATTGATAGGTGAATCAGGTTGTTGATGCACAATATGACAAGTGAGAGTGGAGGCAACCTTGGTCAGATGTTCCCAGGCACCATATAAACCTTGGGCGTATATTACCACATGAAACATGGTCCCTGAAAATGTGGAAACTCCTTAACACACTATATGGCATGACTTAGGGTATGCAACATGACCATTATCCTCATAAAATTTAAGATACCTTATTTTATTCTAGAGATACTTGTTTTAAGAAAATGAATAGTCAATTTCAATATTTTTTAATATAAATCATGATACTTTTATTTTAAAATTCATTTGATATTTTTCAAATCCTATTTGGGCTATTTTAAATATTTTAACACCTCATAAATCATAACATTATCCATGAAAATTCTTAGAACAACACTGTTTACATTTTTAAGTAGAAAATAATGGTATATTCCTAGTGGAAATTTATTTTTTCTAATATTTATTTTTAATGGAAATATGATATTGTATATAAACATATGATAATGTGGTATAATAAAGGACATAAATAACAATATTTTGACACATAACTCATAATAGGACCCAAGTTTTGGAAAATATCTATAATGATTCTATAAGATTAAAGAGTTAGTAAAATTGGATGATTTGAGGACATGTTTCAACTATTATTTAAAATAGGTGGGCGTTTCTTTATAGATATTAGTCATAAACAAGGTTTTTATCATCACTTAGACTCCCCTTATGAATGAAATGATGACCGAGACTAGTGGATGATGTGTGGGTGTTTGGTTATTTAGTTGACTACTAGTGAACCATAGAAGATAAAATCATAAATTTTTCCACCTAGAGATGATCATACTGAAGATAAATCATTTCTTAATAATTCAAGTGGATTTATTATCTAGAAAAAATGATTACTTTTTTTACTACGCGAACTAGAGATATTTCACTAATATAAAACAGATCTTTAGCAGTGCAGACCATTATCAGCACTAATAAATGGTACCCTTTATCAGTGCTTTTCTGTAGCACTGATTAAAGGTACATTTTATGAGTGATTTATTTTTAGAATTGATAAAAGGTACCCTTTATCAAGGCTTTATTTTTAGTGCTAATAAAGAGAACACTTTATTAGCACTTTTTAACACCGATAAAGATCCCGAATAAAATGAAAAAAATAAAATAAATAAAAATTAAAAATGGTTAAATTTAAAAAACATTAGCTATTTTATTAATTAAATAATTATTACTAAAAATGAATAAATTTAATAGAAATATATTTAAATTATAAATATTATATATTAAATAAATATATTTGTAAAATTAATAAAATAAATAATTAAACAAATAAAAATGAAAAGGAGTAAATTAAGAAAATTTTAAACATTTCATTAATTAAATAATTATTGATAAAAAAGAATAAATTTAATATACACTCATACATATATTTAGATTATAAATATTAATAAATTATATATATTTATATAAAATGAATAAATTGTAATAATTAAAGAAAAAATGAAAAAATTATAATAATTAAACAAAAAAATGAATAAATTACAAAATTATGAAAAGAATTATTAATGAAAAAATTATTAATAAAAATGAATAAATTTAATATATATATATATTAATTAGAAATTTTAATAAATAACATGTATTAAATATAAATATTGAAAATGAATAAAATGGAATAATTTTAAAAATATTACCATTTTATTCATTTTTAATGGTTTTTATACATAATTTTTCATTAGTACATTTAATATAGAAATATATTCCTATATATATATGTACATGAATCTATAATATTTCATAAAATAAGATTTAATATAATAAATTTTTTTGTTTACATATTAAATAAGTTATATTTAGTGTAGAATAGTTTAAAATTAAAAATTAATATTAATTAAAAATACTGACTAATTGCATCGATAAATGAACATAATTGAATGTCGTTTTATTTCTTAATTAAGCATATATCAAAGTGTGTTACATTTATTTCACATAAATATATGTGTAATTCATTTTTATATACAATTCACACACACAAATATTTATATAATTGACGAAATCTTAAATATATAGAAACACACACACCTAATATTTAGGTCATTTATTCGAATTTTAGCATTAATTTTAGAATTTAATTTAAACACAATAAATTTAATATATTATGTTTTTAATAGGTAAATTTTATTTATTTATTTTTAATATTATTGTAGTTAGGTATTCATTTATTTTTAATATTTTTCATTTTTTGGAATTTAATTATTTTATATTATATATATATATACTATATTTTAATATTTTTAATATATATTCTTCTTTATTTCAATATATATCCATATTTGTTTTAATTATTTATATTTACTTAACAAAACTTACCCTTTTTCTTTCAATATTTTGAAAGTGTATTCATTTTTAATTTCAAATTTCACTCATTTTTAACATGCATGCATTATTGATTATATATTCATTAATAGTGTTAAAAATATATTTTTAAATGAATATATTTACAAATTTGTATTTACTATATTTATAAATTTATAATTATAGATAAATATATATTATTTTTTATAAAACTATTTATATAATTATAAATAAATAAATATATATATTTAAATAATTATAAAATTATAATTAATATATTTAAATAATGAATATATTTACTATGTTTATGTTTATATTTGTATATATTAATTATTATTATATATATAATTATATAAAATATATAATCATATAAATATATTTATAGTTATGAAAATTATAATAAATATATTTAAATAGTGAATATATTTTCTATATTTATATATATATATAGTAAATATATATCATTATATAAATTTATATAATGGTTAAATGTATTTATAATTATAATTAAGTAATTATAAATATATTTTTAAATGTATATTTACTGTATTTATAAAATTATATATTTATAAATATAAATAAAAAATATATTTTTATTTAAAAATTATTTATATAATTATAAACAAATAATTATATATATATATAATTATAAAAGTATAATAAATAGATAAATAAATATATAATTATATTTACTATTTTTTTATTATAGTTTTATTGGATTTTATTATTGCTTATTTAATGTTGATAAAAATATATTTTATTAGTGCTTATTAATTAATTGTTGAAAATAGGTATCTTTATCATCACTTTTTTGGAAGTGCTGATAAAAGTATCTCGATCTATTTATAGAACAACAACTATGACTATTTTAGTTGTGGTATCTAAAAATTTCTGCTGAAGCCTTCTACTGCCGACGCTTCTTCTCCTCGAATACAGGATCAAATCAAGGCTCCAATCATGTTTCGAATGCATCCAAAGTTCAAATCCAAGGCTCTAATGAATCAAGTCCCGAACGAAACTTAGTATCGAACATATCATAGCTTTCACTCGCTATATCTCTACTTTCCTTTAGACGAATCAAAGCTTGAATCCATGATATATTAATTTCTCCTCCTCCTCACTCATTGATTTCTTATTTGGGTTCCTCGTAATGTTCTTTTGAATTAGGTGGTGGTCTTTTTTTGAGTGAGTCTGGGATTTTTGGGCGAATCAAAATTGTGCAGATTTTACTAAATGGTTGTTGGTATTTTATCTTTATAAGGATTTAACAACATATTTATTTATTACCCATTAAATCATGATTTATTACATAATATTACACTTAATATGAACCAGATGATTGATAAGTCTAGTCTCTTTGAGAATTAGGTACATTACATAACAATTTAAAGAGGAAAAACAAATTTATCGCAAACTTCCTTAACATGCTCTTACTTAAAACTGCACAGGATAACCTGGGGACATACATAAGAAATGGGTGAACCATAAATCCCAATAAGGTAAATAAACATGGAACAACATGAAGAGAATAATACATGTTAGACAACAAGAATAAAGAAGTGAGAATAATAAACATGAACAATGAGACAAGATATAACATGATAATCATAAAAGCAACATGGGAAATGTGGAAACAACTTAAAACACTGTAACATAAACATAGATCAGTGATAACTACTAATACATCATGAAGGAAAAAAGTCCCATAAAGTAATCAGGTTCACCACCTATCCTAACATGACATCTTATGAGACTAAACATTACCTAATGCTTTGGAACACTATATAACTCGTGGTGCAACCATCACTTTCATTTCATTCTCATGCTTAAGTGTGCCACATAGATCATACAACATGGATTTATTCATCATAATAATTTTTTCCATGATCTAGGATTGTGGAATAAATACATGTGAGTCCCAATTAAAATAATTATAAGTGTATAAAGGTGAATGCCCTTGATAGGAAATGGGTATGGTATTCTCTACACAGTTGTTTTGGCCTAAAAAATCGCGGTGAAATTTTGGCAGCATTACAACATTACATAAAGGTTCATAAAATGGGTTGATGAGAGACAAATGGGTCTCTTCTAATTTTTACATGAAATGAGAAATAATAGGGACATATAAAACCATATCCCAACCATATTAATTGGAAATATAAGGAATAAGATAATAAAGAAACTTTAATAAAGAAGAGAAGGGGATGATCCCTTACTTGAGTGAGTGACTCCAAATGCTTGGGAGGGGTTTCTTGAGATATTGGTAGAACCTTGGAAGGAATCTAGAGAGTATAGGGAAGATTAAAGACGTTATCAACGAATTTTTAGTGAAGAGAAGTGGGACTTAGGGTGAGTTTATATAGGAAATGAGTGGGGAATTCTTTATCATTACTCAAACTTAGATTTTGGACTCTATATAATAGAATCACTAAAACCATAAACCTTCCTCTGGGTTTTCTATGGTTTCTACCAAATGGGAGTGGTTTATATTATTTTATAGTTAAAAGGGCCTAAATTAATAAAATATTTTCCTTACTTATGTAGAAGTTAGTCATACTATTAAAGATATGATTTAAAAACCATAAAATATATTAATGGTTTTGAAGGATTCATAATGGTTTTATAAAATTTATAAAATAAAAAAAAATCATATTATTTGAAAGGAAAAAATATATTTGTCTGTGTATAAAATTTATAGTATTTATGACATCAATTTTGGGTCATTATGATGTCATAATATAGAAAGTATATTTATACTGTATTTAATGTTTACCTGAAAATTCGACTGTCTAAGAAAAATATGAAAAATTTACCGTTGGATAATTTCGACACTATGATTCCAAAAATAATTTTCCTTTTAAATAAATAATTTTCTAAATATTTGTATTTTCACTTTTAAAATAATAATCTACATTTATTGAGAAATAATGGTTTTTTTGACAATAACAGTTTTCCAACCCTTATAAAAGTTATATTTGACTTCATAAAAATTATATGAACTTTTATATTTGATAAAAATTATTTAATAATAATATTTTATTAAAATATTATTTATTTCAAAAATCCATTAATTTACCAAAATAAATTCCATAATTTAATTTGAATATTACTCAAAAATACTATTTGTGTTTTATTGCATAAAAAAATAATTTATAAAGTAAAAAAATATGATAAAAATATATTAATTATTCTTTAAAAAATAATATTTATAATCATATTTCTAGGGTATTGATACATATAAATTTAATTCACTAGACAATTTCTTAAGGGTAAGGTGTGATCTGTTGGATTTTTAGGGGGTAGTTCGACGTATATGGTATGGGCTGTGATCTCGATGAGTTTGAACTTCCTCCATAAATAGTTTTGATCATGCTTAAGTTGTTGGATCTTAGCTTGGGATTGGTCATGGGAAATTTCCATAGATTATATCTCCCATAAATTCCCTAAAAAATGGGCTTCATAGGGTATGATCCTACTGGTTGAGGCCATTAATTACTTTTTGAGTGTCTATTGGATTTTTAAAACCACATATTTATACTGATAATAGGATCACTATTCAACGACTATATTATCAATGGTAATGATATTCAAAGGTATTTTTAATCTAATTAGATATAATTAAAAAATAAGTTCACATGTTTTTTATAACCATATTACATAATAAGACACCAAATAAAATCATAAAGAGAATTTCATTTATAACAGTTTGGGTCATTAGAATCTTTCCCTATTATGAAATTTCACCCTCAAAATTTTCATTTCCCACACTAAAAAAGATAAGGGTAACTCTATTTCATCAACTCCTCAGGTTCCCACATCTCTTATTCAAACTTTTGGTTTCTCCAAATCACTTGGAAAATGTGCATTACCTTATTTCGCAGAACTTTATCTAAACAATATAAGATTTTCACCGACTACTCATCATAGAAAATATTATTATCCAATGGAACCACCTCTAGATTGAGTACATGTGAGTGATATGGTTTATACTTTCTCAATACTAATACATAGAATAGAACATGTACTTGTGATAGGTTAGGTGGGAGTGCTAGCCAACATGCCACCTTTCTATTGCGATCAAGTATATAAAATGGGCCGATGTATCCTGTACTATGATTCCCCTTCTTCCTAAATCTGATCAATTTTTTTCCATGGAGATATGTAGAGGAATACCATATCTCTAACATCAAAATATAGGTCTCATTGAATATTTTTTAGCATAACTCTTCTATCGAGTTTGATTAGCCTTCATATGTTGCTAAATGTTCTTAGCCTTTTCCACAATTTCCTCAACCGTTTCAGGACCCAATAGTTTTCATTCCCCAACCTCTTCCCAAAATGCATGAATTCTTCACCTCTTCCCATAAAGGTCTTCATATGAATCCATTTGGACGCTCGAGTGGAAAGTGTTATTATATGAGAACTCGACTAGTGGAATATGTTAATCCCATCCTCCTTTGAAGTCAATTGATCATGATATCAATATTCCCTCAAGTGTTTGGATAGTCTAATCAGATTAGGCATCAGTTTGAGGGTGATAATCCATGATAAAGTTAAAATTAGTTTTTAGAGAATGTTAGAGACCTTTCTAGAACATGTAGGTGAATCTTGGATCTTGATAAGATACAATCTATAGTTTTACACCATACATCCTTACCACTTCTCTTATGTATATCTACACAAGTTATTCTAGTGATAAATCCTCTCGAATTATAATAATGTGAGCTATATTTATAAGACTGTCCACAAAACCCATATAAAATTATTTCCTTTAGATGAATTAGGATGTCTGGTGACAAAATCCATAGTTATGTTTTCCCATTTCCTTGTTGGTAAGGGTAATAATTACATCATCCCCTTATATTTTTTTCTTTCAGACATCACTTGCAAACATTCCAAGCACTTGGATGTATATTCCCTGATCTTCTTCTCCATATTGTCCCACCAATAGTTTTCTCAGAGATATAGATACATATTTTTTTTCTAGGATAGAGAGAGAAGATTGAACTATTTGAATCATCAAACATATCCTTCTTTAGCTTAGGATTTGATGGTGCACATAGCCGTGACCCAAACCTTACAAATCCATCTTCATTAATATTAAAATATGAGGATTTCAATTTTCTTATAGTTTCCACTTTCTTCTAAATTCCAACATCATCACTTTTTTCATCCTTTATTTTCTCCATAAGGGATGGTTAATAAATCATTTGTTAAAGGATTGATGACGTTCCTTCCTTTATGATTCCCATCTCCATCCTTTTCAAATCCAAGAAGATAGGATCCCTCTTGATTGTCATCAATGATAGAATTGATAGATCCTTTCAACATATAACTCCTACCACTTTATTTTCATTCCTAGGATGGTAGTGAATTGAGAAGTCATATTCCTTGATCAGCTCTAACCATCTTCGTTGGTGAATATTCATGTCTTTCTATATGAATATATACTTGAGGATTTTGTGATCTGTATATATTTTGTACTTATCCCCAAAGAGATAATTTTTCCGTATTTTCAAAGTGAAGATCACTACATCCAACTCAAGATCATGTGTTGGGTAGTTCTGTTCATGAACTTTCATCTACCTTGAATCATAAGATATGAATTTGTTGTCCTATATTAACACATGGCCCAAGACCTTCTTCAAATAATCACTTAATATGATGAAAAGTTTTCCACTTATGCGTAGTATGAGTACAGGTGTAGTGATAAGCCCCCTTTTCAGTTCCTTGAAGCACTCTTCATATTAATTATTATAAGAATAATTTAATCCCTTCTGAGTTAACTTGGTTTGATGGTTTTAAAATCATGAGAAGTTTCTCAAACAATGAAGATAATACCCAGCTATCCTAAGGAAACTATAGATATCTATCATAGATGTAGTCCTCGACCGTCATTCAATTACTTATATCTTTTAAGGGTCTACAAATATACCATTTCTTGTGATGATACACCCTAATAATGAGACTTCCTTTAAATAGAAGTCACATTTTCTATACTTCTCATAAATATTCTCTTTTTATAAGGTCCTTTTCATAGTTATCAGATGCTCTGTATGATCATCATTTCTTTTGGAGTATATTATAATATCATTTATAAATACCACCAAAAATTTATTAAGGTAATCTCTAAATAAACTATTCATCAACTCCATGAATATTTTTGAAGAATTAGTGAGTGTTAATGGAATTACTATGAACTCATAGTTCTTATATATTTTATGAAATTCGTCTTAGGAATATCCCCTTTCTTCACCCTAACATGATAATATACTGACCACCGATCCACATTAGAGAAGTATTGTGCTCCATGTAGCTAATCAAACAAGTCGAAAATCCATGGAAGGGGATGCTTGTTGTTTATCTTGATATTGTTGTGCTCATGATAATAAATGCAAAGGAATATTGACCCATCCTTCTATTTAACAAAGATGACTAGTGCTCCCCATGGTGATGAACTTAGGCATATGAACCCTTTATCCAAATTCCCTTGTATTTGTTTCTGATGATCCTCAAGTTCCACAACATCCATTCAATATGGATTATTGGATAATGGCAACACCCTAGGTATAAGATCGATTAAAAATTCAACCTCCTAGCTATGAGAAAGACCACACTATTCCTGGCGAAACAAATTAGTGTATTCCCTCATAATGGGAATGTCTCTAAGGTTTACTCTTTCCTTAGAATCAATCATTTGAGATAGATACTATTTCTTATAGGGTAATAATATCCATTCTTTATATATTATTGGTAAATAAGATTCAACCCACTCCTTGAACTGGTAAAATATTGAAGGATGATTCACTATATGGATAGTGACTTCCTTCTCAGGAAAATTTATGTTGGCTATATATAGCAAAATACAATCCATGCCCAGAATTGAATAAAATTCCATCAAAGGTAGTGTGAAAAGGTTCTATGGAAATTTCAACCAACATATTTTTATAGGGGAGGAGTTATATACTTGAGATGCAATAATTTAAAATTTTCCATTTTTACCAACATCTCTTCTTCAATGCTTCATCATGGTGTTTGAATAGTTCTACTAAAATTTCTTGATATAAAGAAATGTGCAGAACTTGAATAAAAAAGTAATTTTTCTATTATTTAATGAATAACTAGAATACCTGTCACCACTTCATTATCGAGATCCACCTCGACAGTTGTGATAGAAAAATCTCACCCTTACTACCTTGGCGGTTTTTGGTTTTCTTATAAACCCCTTATCTTAGTGCATTGGTTTGCAATGTTCCCTGGTTGCTTGCAGTTGACACAATGAAAAATGCGCTAAGGTTTGACTAGAGCATTACTTTCCTCCATCACATTAGTTGTGTTATCTTATCAGAAATCGTTAGCTAAGTGTCCTTCCTTCCCACACCTAAAGTATTTACTCATCCCCTTTAATAAATTTCTAGAGTTCTTTTTTCCACAACTTTGACAAGTGGTATGTTGAAATTTATTGGTTTCATTATATTTCTTGATCAGACTACAAGAATTAAAATCCACTTTCATATTCGTATCCCCATGATACTCTTGATATTTTCAGATCTTCATTTCTACTTTGAAGGCACATTATACAATTTCTTCATATCTATCAATGTCCCAGATCACCAGATATTTTCTAAGACTTTGTTTTATCCCACCAAAGAAGTGGTAAACCTTGTATTCATGGGTAGGGAAAAATTTGGAGGTATATCATTAATGTCTTGTGATTTTTTCCTCATATACCCTGATATATTTTTCATTTTTTCCTGAGGGAATGGAAATCTATTTACATTTTAAAATGGAGTGTGTGAGGAAAATATTTATTGATTTTTTATCCATAATTATTTCCCACACAATCAATTATATCTCTTCCTCAAGATTCATATTCTAGATCAATTTATACGACTAATTAGATTCTACCTTCATATGATAAACAACCAGTAGAGCCTTCCCTTGTTTGAAATAGAAAAGGATGGATAATATCTTCTCAATGATGTTGATCCACTATTCCATGATTACTCTATCCAATGGTCCATTGAAATTTCAGGGCCTTTGTCATATAAAAGACTCAATTGAAACTTTTTATTTCTTTGTGGTATTTTTACACTCCTCCTGGTATAGGTTTATCTTCAAAACCTATGTCAGATGAGATAGTGTCATCACAAAGTTTGCGATTCCCGCTCCCATCGGGTGGGGAATCTTGTTGGTACAATCATCACGTTGCCCGTCACATTGGTTATTTACCCAATTTCTCATATTTATAGACATTTGATAGAATAAAATGAAAATTAGGAACTATTATTTTTAAACTATTAAACACAAAAATGGGAATTTAATGACATTAAAGGGATGACTTATAACTTATATTTATTTTATTAACTTATGAACTTCAAGGATTCAATATATGTTATCCCCAATATATTTCCTAAAATATATTATTATGGTAATTTTTTGATCCCTTAACAATGGTTCATAATTATCTTGTGATTTTATCGAAGTATATCCCCCAAGAGTGTTGAACCAGGTGTGCAATAAGGTCTTTTGTCATGTACCAGTTTATATTGAGTCAAACCTGACACACCTTATCAAAGTTGTTACCCATAGGTATATCTATTCCAAAACCATGTCAACTTGTAGTATATAGACAAGTATGAATTAACTTGATAACCCACTTCATCTATAATTACCAAAATTTAGGTATGTTTTCTTATACTTAGTCTTAGCCCTATATATTTTTCTAGATCTTTCTAATCCTAATCACAAAAAAATAAACTTTTCCTTTAATACCAACTTTAATGAACCATATATTTATTACACATTAATTCAAGATTCATTACATAATATTTCACTTAATAAAAACTAGAATATTGATATGTATAGTGTCTTTGGGAATTAAGTACATTAAATAACAATTTAAACAGGGAAAACAACATCTTTATTGAAAACTTCATTAATATGCTCTCACTTAAATCTGCACGTGATATCCTGGGGACAAACATAGTAAAAAGGTGATCTATAAATAAAAATATGTTAAATAAAAATGGAATAACATGAAGAGAATAAAACATGTTAGACAAAATTCATAAAGGAGGGAGAATTATAAACATAAACAATGATGCATGATATAGAATAAAAATTATAAAGGTAACATGGGAAATGTAGAAACAACATAAGACACTTCGCCATAAACATAGGTTAAAGCTGACTGTAAAGACATCATGAAAGATAAAGCCCTATAAAAGAATCAGGTACACTATCTGTCCCAAAATTACTTCTCATGAGACTGAACATTACCCAATGCATTGGAGTGCTATATAATTTTGGGTGCACCCATCACTTCATTTCATTCTCATGCTTAAGTCTTCCACATATATCATACAACATGGATTCCTTAATCATGATAATTTATTCAATGATCAAGGAGTGTAGAATAAATACATGTAAATACCAAGTTAAATATGTATAATTATATAAAGGTTAATACCCTTGATAGGAAATGTGTATGGAATTCATTAAACTATTATTTTGGCATGGAAAATCATGATGAAATTTCAGCAGCATAACAGTGTCAATTTAAAATTTCTAAAATGGGTTTATGAGATTAAAAGATTTATACCATCATTTTTAAATAAAATGGTAAGTAATAGGGACATGGAAAATCATATCCCAACATTTGGAATTTGAATATAAGGCATAAGATAATAGATAAACTTTAATAAATAAGAGAAGGTGAGGATACCTTACTTGAGTGAGTGACTCCAAATGCTTGGGAGGGAATTATTGAGAGCCTAAGGGAACCTTGAGAGGACTATAGAGATATTGGGGAATGTTAAGGACATTCTTGAAGAATTTTTATTGAATAAGAGTGGGATCTTGGGTGGTTTTATATAGGAAATGAGTTGGTAATTCTTTCTAATTTCTCAAACTTAGGTTTTGAAATCTATATAATAAAATAACCAAAACCACAATCCTTCCCATGTTTTTTCCCATGGTTTCTGCCAAATGGTAGTGTTTTAAATTATTTTATATGTCCAAGTAATTTAATTAATAAAATAATAACCTTGATTATGTGTATGTGAGTCATACTCTTAAAGAAATGAATTTAAAACATTAAAATATATTAATGGTTTTTGAGGATTCATAATTGTCTTGAATAATTAATCAAATAAATATAAAATCACGATATTTTAAAGGGAAAACATATATTTGGTCTTTTAGGAACTTTATTGTGTTTATTACATCACTTTTAGGTCATTATGATGTCATAATACACAAATTATATTTTTACGGTATTCAATTTTTACCTGAAAATTCGACTGTCTCAGAAAATTACGAAAAATTCACTGTTAGATAATTTTGATGAAATTATTAAAAAAATATTATTCAATTTATCTAAATAATTTTCTAAATATTGGTATTTTATCTTTTAAAATATTATTCAACATTTATTGAGAAATTCGGATTTTTTTGACAATAAGAGTTTTCTAATCCATCTAAAAATTAAATTTGACATCATAAAAATTATGTGATCATTTGTATTTGATAAAAAATATTTAATAATAATATTTTATTAAAAATTTATTTATTTCAAAAATATTTTAATCCATTAAAATAAATTCCCTAATTTAATTTTAATATTACTAAAAATTTCTATTTTTGTTTTATTGTATCAAAATAAAAATCATTTATAAAGTAAAAATAATAGGATGAAAATAAATTCATTATTATATAAAAAATAATATAATTAATCATATTTATAGGTTCTTGATGCATATTGTTTTAATACACACAAAAATCTCCCAAGGGTAAGGTGTGTGATAATGATAATTTCATGGGGTGGTTCGACATATATGGTTTGGGTCGTGATCTCGATAAGCTTGAATGACTCCCATTAACAGTTTCACTAATGCTTAAGTTGTTGGATATAATCTTGGGATTCGTGAAGGGAAATGCCCATAGATTTTATATACCTTGGAAGCACCTACAAATGGACTTCATAGGGTATGATCCTACTAGTTGAGGCCATATCTCTATTTTTCTGTATTAATTGGATTTGTTAAAACCCTATACTTATACTAATAATAGGATCAAAATCCAAGCGCTATATTATCAATGATAATGATACTTAACAGTTTTTTAAATCTAATTGGATATGAAAAAACAAAATAAGTGAATGTGTTTTCTATAACCACATTACATAATAATAAATTTAATTAAATCATAAAGGAAATTGTATTTCTAATAGTTCGGGTCGTTATAGAGGAAGTATGTATTTTTTAGTTTTTGAGATAGTGACCATCTAAGATTTGTTGGAACTGAGGCTATTCTTTTCTATAAATGTATTCTGGTTTTTGTTTTTTGTCAATCAACACTGGGTTTATCATGTATTTTTCAATACAAGTGATCTTATAATATAGGCTATCAATAGTGTTGAAGGTGGCGTTATTTCCCAGTGTTTTCCAAATTTTTAGGGTCAAAATCCTGAGGAAGAGGGTATCATCATGGAGGGTTTTTTTCGGGAATCAACTCTTCATAAATTTGGTAAAGGCATGGGTTTCATGAATACTATGATTTGAAAAGGATGAGATGTGGAGCATTGAATAGTTCATTTTATTCTTTATGGTTACAAGAATATGAGCATCGTGAGTGCATGCTGGTTTGATGGAAAGATTCACGACAACGTCAAATATCAATGGAGATTCATGCCTGGAAGAGAACTATGAATACATTTTTGAAAGATTTGGAAATTCCATTGGAGCATCGTAAATGGATGAGCCTATAAATATAAGTCTACCTCTACTTCATTATAAATGAATATTTCAGAGAAAATACTGAATCAATTTAATTTCACAAAGGAAATGGATCTCTATGAATATGGATTTCTCTGAGAGCTCGAGCATCATGAAAAGACTAATAATGTCTTTACTGATTCCAATGATTCTAAGTAATGGGTGCTTCACGATGATGGACTCTTCCATGAAGGCTCAGTGAGTATCACAAAGATAGTTTGTTCCACAAAGGATGTTTGCTTCACGAAGGTAGTAAGAATTGTGAAGGAGCTTCACGATTGGAAGTATTGAACATATCTATTAAGTGAATAGTGATTTCAAAGTTCATAAAATTAGTAAATTTACATAAGAAGAGTCTCATGATAGCTAGGGATAAAGGATTTAATTCCAATCTACTAAAGAGACTTTGATGTTGATAAACTAAGTAAGAATTCTCATAAGGAAGTGAGATAGGGGGAGTAGACAGAGGTGTTATGAGTGATGTAGTGTTCTATCCCTTAAATCTTGTAATTGAAATGTGTTTGGAATATAGTGACTATTTTTGAACTCTCATATTCCAAAACTAGTGATAATTAGTGTATTTTGGTACAACTGACACACTATCAGCGTATGCTCTATGGAATAGTCCTTATTAGTGAACCAAGTAAAAATGACCATTTCGACATGTGAATATTTGATTTATGATTGAATCATTCACATATGTTAAATTAGTTCCTACCATTATGGAAACAATACATGTCACATTAAAAGAAAAAGTTGAAACCCTGATTCCCCCCCTCCCCTCTCAGGGTGTTCTGGGGTCCTACAAGTGGTATCAGAGCTAAGGTTCACATATTTTGGATTTTCTACAACAAATATATTATATTTTAAATATTTTAGTTTCTTTAATAAGTCAATAATGATGTATAGTATTGATAAGTATTCAGTTATCTTGGATAAGTAGTCTATATCCACCAATACCAAGATGAACATGAAAAATACAGAGAATAGAAATTTGAAGAAGTCCCTCTTATCTAAAAAAGATGTAGTATCTAGTTCTCCATGACTCTCTAAAAATTAATATCTAATAGGTTAGGAAATTAAAGAGTAGGTGGATCATGAATCCACCAAATAAAAGGACAAACTTTCCACCTCATGTAAAGAAAAATATTCAAATAATCAGGAGGAATGTGCCTTCACCTTTGAAATTTGTTCTCAAAATAAATATCCTATCCCAAGTGGTGATGATTATCAATCTAAAAACTCACAATAATATTATTTTTATAGATAAAAAAATGTTCTGCATGATATTCCTGAAGAAAGAGCCTCCATTATTTGCAGAGTCTTTCATTGTATGCAGACAAAGATCACCCAGTTGGAAGGAGAATCTGATTCATTGGAAAAGGGCATGCAAAGAAAAGGTCTTGAATGTTTAAATCTCTCCAGATAGGTTTGAACCTTTAAAGAAACAAATAGGTAATATTAAATAATTTTATCAAAATATATCAATGATGTTGAAGAGAAATATGGAGTCAAAAAGTCTCTTGAATAAATGATCCATGCACTTAAATAGAAATTGAAAAATAACATTGATGTCATGATTTTACAATTGGATGAAATATCCTGTAAGATCAAGGAACCCGACTCTTTGATTTAGAATAAGTTTAATTTTCATGAATAATAATTATATATAATGAATAAGTCTTGTAAAGAAATGTTTATTATGATCAAAGATCAAAAAATCATCTTCAACAGGAAATGTCTAGATTTGGAAGCTCAATTGACCAATCTTGACAAGATATATATTGAGACTTCAAAAAAGAAGGAAAACGTTATTATAGATACTCAATGTTAACTAGAGGATTATAAAGCTAAAATAGCACCAACATGTTATTATAATATCATGAAATAATTTGATGATCCATCCCAAGCAGCTGAGAAGAAACAAGTATCATCCATAACAACTTGTATTAATGCTCCAAAACCTATAATCCTGAACAGTGAAAATTTTAAGAAAAATAATTAACAAGAATAGATGAAGAAAGGTGATAATATAACTACCTCCATGACTAGGGTGTATGAAAATAAAGTATGGAATATAGTTTCCCACAAAGAGAACAACAAGTCATGAAGAAGATCCAACAAAATTATAAAGAAGATATAAGGATATCAAGGCTTTTTGGTTAATTATGGAGTTGAAACATATTTGGGAATTTCGAATTGGATTGTTGGTAAAATATTATAATGAAAAAGTATAAAGGAAGCCTATTTTAAGGGGGAGAAAGCTGGAAAAGAAGATTCAACATCTGTAGTCCCAAAATAATCTATATATGGAAAACAGATTTCAGATGCTTCATAACATATGCGATGTATAAAATGAATATTTTCACAAGGTTGTTATATGATTATCCCAATATGGATTCATTATTGATAAGAAAATAAGACCACAAAAGATGGATGTATATAAAGAATCTACCTTTGGAAGAAGTATGAAAAATATTATGAACAAAAATTCTCCCAAAAATATCTCAAGTAAGGAACCTGAGAAGACCCTAGATTCTAAATATAAGAGGTTAAAGATTAGTTCTTCCAAAAGAACTACTAATCAGTATGACACTCAACAGAACCCACGTGGAAGATCAAAACATGCTGCAACAATTTTTAATGACATTCTAGTTATTTGGCTAGAATATTTGGAAACAATGAGGAAACTTGAAGTTGAATAGGATATGTCTGGTGAAAAAGGAAAAGAAAATATTCCACATGATGAAGAAAAAGTGCATGAGAGTTTGAAAAAAAGTAAACTCTTATGTTAAATAAATTATGTGTGAGTTATGAAAGAAATATGGCCACATTGAAGAAGATTATTTAACCTTACTATAAGAACAAGAATCAATCCTTAAGAGAAGTAAGAATGTATCTCCCATGATGGCTATTAAGAAGAAAAATTCTCTACACAAATAATAATAGAATGTGAAGATATCTATTCCATGATAACATAAATTAGAACATGTGTTCATATGTGCAAACATGAAGACTGGAGAAAATAGAGAAACATGGTTAAGAATATCATCTCAACCATACAATTCATATTTATGAAGCCATAAGGATCTACCTTATTCCCTTAATAGTTTGTGTATTATATTTTTTCTTATAATATAGGGAATTTGAGGTAAAGAATGTTCTTAGGGGGAGAATCTGAGAAGAAGATAGGGATGTCAACTCTTGATAACCAAGATGAAGAAGTCACCATCTTTGAATAATTCCTCAATTCAATATTGAAATACAGATACAATGGAGGATCATTTTTTGATTAATATAAAGATGTTATATTTTGGATAATTAAGATAAATATAGTAACATCATATATTAATATTATTTATTCTATCATAGAGAACAAGTGTTCAAGCATATTATCATTGGTGATATTTTTAAATTTTTCCGATGTGTACATTCACAAGTTGAAGACCCATTCTGGCATATTCTTCATACTGAAATTTCTTGAAATTCATTCATGAGGAGATCCAACATTATAAAGATGCTGATAAGTGTTTCCCTTTAGGGGAAAAAATGAAGAATAATTAAGAAGCTTTTAAAATAATTATTTTAATTGTTATCAAACTTGATTATTCTAGAATTTTTTTGAAGATCATGTCATTGGAAAAGGAGTTTCAGGCTGAATTTCATCCAAATATTCTTATCAAATTTAGTATCTTCACCCTAAAATGAGGGTGAATGACACATGAAGTCTTATCCCATGTGGTATCATGATCAGTGGACATGGAATAGATTCAAATGTAGAAGGAATTGATGTTGAATAAATGTTTCTCCAATAGATATACTAGATTTGATCAGGCTTTTCCTTTTTATGGGAATTCAAATAAGATACAAAGTTTATCAGATGAATGTCAAAATAACATTCATAAACAGAGTTCTTTAAGTGGAATTATAAATTGAAAAACTAGTGGGAAATATAATTTAAAATGATTAATAAAAGGTATGTAGATTAAATTAGTCTCTCTATAGTCTAAGTTAGGTACCAGGTGAATGGTATTATTGACTGGATTCTTATTTAAAGAAGATTCAATTCAAAATATGAGGTGTCTATGATAATATATCTGTGAATAATTCAAAGGAAGATCAATTTATTTTGCTGGTGGATGTGGATGATAATTTATTCTGTGGAAATAATAAAATATTAGTGGAAAAATTTTCCAATCACATGAAATCATAATTTTAAATGTCTATGATTGGTAAACTCACATACTTTTTGAGGATTTATGTGAATTAAAAGAGTGATTTCACTTTAATTTATCAGGAAAAGTATAAAAGAGAGTTACTGAAGAAATTAAATATGTATGAATACAAACCAATGTCTACTCTAATCACAGTTGGGAAAAAAACTTGGAAAGTATGAGGATGAGACTTCTTTGGATCCCACCATGCATAGGAGAATCATTGGAATCCTATTGTACTTGACTGAAACATGAACAAATATCATATTTTCAACATTCTTAGCGACTTAATTTCAATATAATTAGAAGGAAGAACCTTTTTCGACAGTTAAAAGAATCATGAGGTACATTCAAGGTACTCACAATTATTGAATATAATTGACTACATGAATAAATAATGAATTATCAACATTTTATGATACTAACTAGGTTGGATATATGGTGGATAACAATTCAACAAGTGATGGACCATTATTTATTAACAAGAAATGTATGGGTTGGTCGAGTAAGAAGCAGGAAAGCACTTCTCTTAGTACTGTTGAAGTAGAGTATATATCTTCTACAAAGTACAACACTCAACTATTGTGGATAAAGAAACAACTAACTGATATTGGTTATAAGGTGAAACAAGAAATGGAGATTCACTGTGAAAAAAAAGAGAATAATCGATCTTATGATGAATTCTATTCATCATTCTAGTATGAAACATATTGAAACCATATATCACTTCATCTAGGAAAAATTTGAATATGGTGTGATTAAAATGGAACAAGTTGGAACTGATTTCCAAGTGGTTGATATTCTGACTAAGCCATTGAAGCCACATGTGTTTGAGAAACATTTTTTGAAACTTGTCGTTTAACCACCTCCCAATGCATTAGGAGGTTACGATTGATCCCCTCTCCCCATTTGTATTAACTATATTAATTTATTTGTGAATATGATATAGGTTTGTGGGGGAGATACAATCCCGAAGGAGTCTATTTTGAGATCTTCAAGTACAAATACTTGTCCTTTGGGTTTACTTACAAATGGGTAGAATGGATAAATTCAACATGAAAATGCGGTGAATGAGAAAAGATAATGGGAAATAATAAAAGGTTCATTCAACATAAAAAATGTGGAGAATGTGAAATTCAACGGTTTTATGGTTTGTAGGTTGCAATGTTTTCAGCCATGCAATGCTTTTGTGACACGATGAAAATTCATTGTTATGAGGAATCAATCAGATATTATATTGGACATCTTTAAGAATTCCAAAAAATGAGAAACCAATTCATTATTTACCAATTGTTTTCTATACTGATAATTTCTCATGTATAATTAGAGTGTTAGATGATTTTTTTCTCACGTATCAGGTCTTGATAGCGGCTGATGTTTTATTGAATTTATCTACAGATTGCCAACATACCCAAAGTAAGAGATTGATGGTACCAAGGACGTTCTTTACTAGAAATGGAGTCTCTTTTGTGTTTGTTTTCAATCCAAATTTGGTTGAGCAAGGAGTTCTCAAGTCATGTGATCATACAGTATAAGCTTAAAATACTGTTGAAGGTGGTGTCATTACCCAGTGTTTTCCAAGTTTTTGGGGTCAAAATACGGAAGAAGAGGCTAGCATTGCGATGAGTTGTTTTATAGAATAAAATATTCATAAATATGGTAAATTCATGGGTCTCACAATGATCGATACTTGACAAGACTAATATGTGGAGCATTGTGAAGTTGACGGTGTTCTCCACGATTATGAGAATTGGAGCATCCCGAGTACGTGATAGATTGATAGTAAGATTCACGACAACATAAAATATTAATGGATATTCATGAATAGAGGAGTACAAAAAATAATTCTTGAAGATCTATAAAATGTGATAGTCCATCAAAAACAACCAATCCTATAAATATAAATCTTCCCCACTTCATTAGAAATAAAAATTTCAAAGAAAATTTAGAATCATTCTAATTTCACAAAGGAAAGGGTGATCCATGAATAATGATTTCTATGTACGCTTGAGCATTGCGAAAAGAGAAGTTATGTCTTAATTAATGCCATTGATTCTGATTAATGGATGATTTATAATTATGGTCTATTCTGTGAAGGCTCAATGAAAATCAAAGAGTCAATATTTCCATGAAGGAAGTTTTCTTCACGAAGGTAGTGAGCATCGCAAAGGAGCTTCATGAATGACAGTATTGAAAATTTGGATTAGGTGAATTGTTCTTTCAAAGTTCATAAACTCAGGAATTTGATGAAAGAAGAGTATCATGCTAGTCAGGGACAAAGACTTTAATTATAATCTACTGAAGCAAACATCATGTCTATAAACTAAGTAAGACATCACCCAAGGTAGTGAGTTAGGGGGGTCAACAAAAGTGTTCTGAGGGACGTAGTGTGCTTTCCCTAAAATATTATAAAGTAAGTGTTCCTGGAATAGAGTGGACATGTATAAACTCTTGTATTCCACAACTAGTGAAGATTAGTGAATTTTGGTATGACTGACAAATTGTCAGTGTATGATCCTTGGACTAGCCCTTATTGGTGAACCAAGTAAAAATGTTGTGCTGCCTTTCTGTATGTGAATATTTGATTGCTGATCAAATCTATCATTCAGGTTTAACAAGTTCCAACCAACATGGAAATAAGATCCATCAAATTAAAAGAAAAATTTTACACCTTCATTCACCCCTACCCTCTCAGGGTGTTCCAATTTCCTACAAGATTCTCACATATATTTTTAGATGTTGGTGTTTAGGCATAAACACCTTCATGTTAGCACATAGAGAGTTAGGAATCAGCTCTTATGATATTTGTAAACTGGTTGAAATCCCCATCACTTGTAGGATTTAAAATGTATTTCTTCCTTCATCCAATGATAAGAAAGATATAGTAAAACCCCTCCCCTAGTGAGAGACCGACTATTCAAAATAGAGATAATACTAAGAAGGTGTATCCATTTGTTTTCAATTTTTCCATTTGGGGAATTGGTAAATGTCCTATTGAATTATTATTGGGATTTTATCTCCATTTTTATTTAAATTGAAAATAATTGAGGTTTTTATTTATGGTATTGTTTCTCATAATATTATTGAAAATATGCCTTGGTTCATTACCATAATGTCTGTTTTGGTTCCGATGCTGTGATATTCCCGACTGGGTTTCCTTAAGTTCTTAACAGGTAAATTAATTATGGAAATCAAGTATAATTAAATCATAATTATTTATTTTACTATTTTATTTATGGTATATGGGATCATGTGATTGAGTATCTATATAATAGGATTTCATGGATGGAGAAAAGTGTTGGCCCCATTGTTAAATTCATAAAAGAGGTGGGTGGTACCAAAATTATCACGCAATGCTTTATATGTGTTTTAGTGTGAAATAGGATTCATATGAATAAATGATAGGGTAAAGGAGACCATAGTGAGTTTTGATATGGGTTTATAATCATGATCTATAATAGGCAGTAATGAATTGGAATAAAATATCCATTACATACTCTATGCGATGATTGTAGTCTCACTCAGTGGTTTCTTCACCTTATGATCCTCAGATTGGTTAGGTGGGAAAAACCTAAGGGATATTAAAATATAAAACTAAGGGGGGTGAAACTAAGATATTATTGTATGATTTTGTGAGAGGGACCTTTGAGAGTGAATTGTGTGATTGATGGTTATATATTGTATCCTTATGGGACATGATTAATGAATAAAGCGAGATGTGGAATTAGTATATAATATATCACCATTGAAGTTAATGTCTAGTAGTATATAGGTTAGATTATGAGAGGCCTAGTGAGGATAATCATGGGGAATATAAGTATCCCATAAGTATAGAAAAATTTATGAATTTACCTATGAATGTTTTTCTTAGGGCAGTGATGTGATAAGAGGAATTTTATGATCACCTTAGCTGTAATTATATATGTGCTCTAAAATCGACTATAGTCCCTTGAATCCTAGTGGGATAACATATTAAGAGTAGGATGGATTATTTGATCATATAGCTTACTTTGTATTGATATTTGAGGTGTGTGAAGGATGAATTATGGCCTAGTAACTATGATATTGTCTAATGAGTTACCATTGATAATGATGATCAATGATGAAGATAACTGATCTTTGAGTATCATATATTATAATATGATGGGTATTATGTGCGGTCTAGGTATGGTATGTTATAATGTGTGTTAATATAGACATGTTAGTGATTCATCAATGGCTAGGGTGAGGGTGATGTGACATTTGTATATTTTAGGGTCCCTTCTAGTATTTAATTGTTTATTTTTATACTCACACCGCACACATGAACATCAATGGACATATAGATCTTATATTTTAGAGACAGGTGAGGGAAAAAGACTAGTAACATAGATTAGAGTCATTTAAATTTAGTGGGGATGATTTTATGTTCTCATGGTAGTGTCAGGGACCTTTTATCATTTTCATATAAGATTTGAAATTTTAAGTTAAGATGTGGTAATTTAAAAAGTTTTAAGGAAGAAATTATAATCCTCATCAGCTTCATCCCTTTAATAGTTATTATTACATTTTTCTACTTGAGACTCACCCCCATCTCTTCTATGTTTCTTGAACTGTTCGGAGTAGTAGTCTTCCAAAATGATAATCAGTACCCGATATGGGATGACTACTACTCAAAGTAGTTCAAGAAACATATTTCCATGTATAAAATATATGGAGTATGCATCTCAAGAAAGAAAATTAAATAATAATTTTTCATGAGATTAAGTTGATGAGGATGATAGTTCTATATAACTTTCACCTTTTAATGAATTTATAGGATAAAACCTACCATATTAGTGTAATTCTTTTATTAAATTCAACTAGTACCCAACCTGTGAAATTTCTAGTAAAATATTGTGAGTAAATAAGGAAAAATTAGATCTAACTAATAAAACTTATAAAGATATGGAATATAGTAAGAGAAATAAATAGAAGTTTAAAAAAGTTTTTTGTACAAAAAAAGTATAGGTAAAATAAGTATATAAATTAAAAAATGATAGTGTAAATATTAAATAAATAAATAAAATACTTAGACTCTCTCATACCCATGCAAATAAATAAGAATATAAATACTATGAAAATAAATGTGGAAATGATACATATAAAGTTATTTTATAATTCTTACAAAATAATATGTAACATATGATACACAATGTTGAAATACGATGAATATAAACACAAAAAAATATAATGCAAAATAATAATAAAAATGTAAATGATACATATGATGTGTTTATAGAATAATGATATTGGGAAATAAAAAAATTATTAGAATTATATCATTCTATTTTTTACACATTCTTTTTATTAATATTGAAATGAGAATACATGAGAGTTAGAATGTATAATTATCGAAAAATTTCACTATAAAAATCCATATGATTTTAAACCAATGATATAATATAATTTATTCATGAGTTATTATCATTGAGTATTATTCCATAATATCAATCATAAGATTGAAATATTGAAGATATATATATTTGAGTGAATGAAGATAAATGTATCAACAAATTAATAAAGTGATAATATACACTTTCATGTTATATAATTTATTAGAGATTGTCCAATTTTTTATTTATAAAAAGTGGAAATTTTAAGGGATTCAAATAGAGATAGTAAATTTAAAGGAAAAAATATGCACATATAGAGTCCAATACAATAATCTAAAAATTAAATAGTTTAACGTCCCTGACCCAGGAGCCACTAAATCAGTGCCTCGAGATGGGTCATCACATGACCTCAAACGCACCACCCTGTATGCTAGAGGCTATCGACTAGTGGAAAGGGTATAATAAGTCTTGTGGGGACAATTTACACTCTTTACGAGAGTAATCCACAATATTTAACAATATTAATAGTGTAATAATATGTAATATCTAATACACATGCACAGCTAAACATCTCCCAAAATTGGGTACAAACCACAAATCAACATTAACCATGTCATGTCGTGCTAATAGTTCCAAAATGAAGGAAACCCAAAATAAAGACAACCATATGAATCCCCAAAATGATATGGACTCAAAGTCCAGATCCTCATCCATTCATTTCCCAAGCCCACATAAAATACCTAGAACCGAGACATTACCCTTATATGAACATTCAATAATGAAGTCTGGTTGGGTAACCAATGATAGCTCGAGCAGGGTGTAAGTACAACTCAGTAGGCCACCACCAATGGTGTCTAAAAAATATCCAGTATAAACAAATAGTGCATACACGTATGAGGTAAATGGTAAGGTGAACAAAAGGGCAACTCGGGTGCCAATAGATAATTAGGTACACTTAAAACCATTTCTATCTTTATTACCATTTTCATCATTTAATCCATCTTCATTACTTAATCCCTTTTTATCACATGTGAAATGGGTTAGGCATATACATATTCTACACATGAGTCTAAGGAAATAAATCACTATGAATAAGGGAAGAAATCAAGTCCCTATATCACTAGGGTAAAACACATCACATCAACACATTATCTTCACCTCGAAGCCTCGGTCGGGGTGGCGTTCAACTGTAAAGGGAATAGATCCTATGCCACCTTCCTTAACCCGTGCATTTTAGGGTAGAGTTTAGAGCCTCAGTTTAACTCAACCCATTGGCATATAACCTCATGTCAATACTCTACACTACCAAGCCACGTGAACATGCTTACATATATCAATAAACCACATATACCATATCACCAACAAAATATAATAAAAATACCTAATAATCACATTCCATAACCATAAAAATGGTAATTAATAATATTATATAAGCCATTAACTCATTTTCCATTTACATTACATAGATGTTTATCCCAATTACCATTCTATTTCCATAACCCATTAAATATTTTAAAAAATTCCCATTAATTATCCAACATTCACCAATTAACATACAATAGCCCATTTATCCCAATTATCATTTCATAAGAATTTTCTTACTTATGCATTTAAAGTAAAATAATTAGATCACATTGAACAACCAATTTATTACATTCAACCCATTATTTATGCACCAGAATATCCATGTATTAACCCACTCCATATATTCATAAATTCCTTTATGCAACCATTTACATGTTCTAAATTCACAATCCATTTCAAATTTAGCATGTTCATCATTCCATATATACTAATCCTTTTAGTCATTTCAACATAATTCATAAACCACATGACACGATCTCAATTAACCCAATTAACCCACATTAAATCCATGCCAAACAACCCATTATGCCATTATCAAAACCAAGGAACAAATATCAATTTTCCATTTTCAACTCTACTAAAAATATTAACATGCTCAATATGGGTTTTACATTATTTCATGTCAAATCTACACTTATCTTCACCAATTCTAGGTTTGGAAATTTTAGCACACCCCATAGGTGGCCCTAAATCAATATAATCATCCTAAATGCATCCCATGAGGATCATGGTGGGTCTAAATAATTAATTATCCAACCATTTTACCAAATATTACTCAAAGAAACAAATTCACAAATGTGGGAAGCAATATCTCAACACACATGCACAGATCTATAACAAAACTATGGGATATAACTTGTTGAACACCTACCTAGAATCCAATGATGAACACACTCTTAATCATGGACTTAGATATGGATTCAAACACCCTTTGAATATACAACCTGAATTACAATGAAAAATATGGTTTTAGGGATTTGAAAAAATATGGGAGAAACTACAAACCCTAATATGATAAAGAGAAGAAAAAGGACTATTAGACATAACTAGAGCTTCGACCCGCAACCAATATCACTAAAAATGGCCAAGAATAGAAGGAGAACCACCCTTTGGAATTTTGGGTCAATTTGTTTCGTCCATAGTGTTGAGAGGGTGATAAATGAGGGAGAAATCGAGTGAGTCTTAAAAATCATGAAGTGGTAATTTTGTAAATTTTTAAACTTCTAAAGGGGAACATGGTTTACCAGTGTGATTTTAAAGAACATTCACAAATCTTGTGCAAGCCATAGTCTAAGAAATGTTGGGTTGTAGGGTTACCTGGGGAGATCCAAATAGTTTACAAACCATGCACCAACTGTGAGGAATGCCACTATCTGAGGTTTCATGGTTTTCCTAGGAAGGCCACACAATTTACTTAACCATGCACCAACCGTTTTCCTTACCCATATTGGTTTGATTTTCCATCCTTTCGTGTCCCAAATCCTTGGAACCCCCAATCCTCATCATGAACTTGGGAAACATTTATTTATCCAAAGAGAAGAGACTTAAACCAAACTTAAAAAACATACCTTAATAAAATCCAGGATCTTATAACCTCCCCACCTTATAATGGATCATACTTAATCCTTGATCCCAAGCATCACTGAGATTTTGTGGTGAATAGAGTGGTCTACTTAGCCCAAATATCTGGCTACCCTAAAAAAGTTTCCTTTTGAACATTAACTTGATTCTATAAAACCCAAACCAAAGGCACAACCTTTCCTTCCATGAATTTCTCACTATGATCAACAATATGAACTAGATACTTCTCAAGGACACATCAACTTGAACCATACACCAACCATTAGAAATTTACAGGTAAATATTTTAAAACAATTCCTAATTCATAGAACATGGAAACCTTTCACACAAAATCATACCATTATGGGGGAACCAATAAACACCCCACCAGTATGATCCTCTTAGAAACTCATGACCCAAATCACTTGGAATCATTTTACTATGTTTTCAAAAACCTAATAGTGACCGAAACCCAATATCTCCCAAAAGAAAACACATGATATTTCTAACCACATTTCCCAAATTAAATCGATCCAACACTCTTTTTTCAAATACCCATTTCCATAACCATACATCTAATTACAACCACGACTCTTAGGGAACTCAACTAATTAAACATGTGCCAACACTTGCTATCTGGACCAACCCACCTGAACAATTATCACCTGAGTCCCTCCAAATTGAGAATCTGATCGTTTAATCAACTAAAAACTTGTCTGTTATGGTTCTCCCCACCATATTCCATTTTTGGCACCCCAAATATCAAATAAAGACCATCATAAATTTAGCTCAACTTCCAAAACCTACCTGATGTGTTCTAATTGAACATGCCAGAATATTCATATGGACACCACCCAGAATTGGCATCCAGCCTCACCATTAAAACTATTTGGGAAGAAATTCCAACCCCATCCGTGTGAGGACTAATATAAACTTGATATCACTTGAGTACAATATCATTTTCTAATTGCTCTTGTCGCTACAAGAGAAAATCAGATGTGTGTCACAACTTACCAAATTCATTATTTTCTCACCAAATCATGTCAGACCACCCATGACTGGTTTTTCCTAGAACATACATCCTCCAATATTGGAACAATTCCCCTTCATTATTTCCAAGGTATCTACTGACTTGAGGCCTATCACTAACACTCAATGCACCTACCAGGTTCATTCCATGACTTATGGTAGAACTCCACCGTCATGACATCCAATATCCTCTAAACTATCATCAGGATCCATCGTCCCCATCAATATTTACAACAAAAGAACTACTACCATGCCTATACTAGCCAAAAAGTGATATATTCTCACTCATACCCGTTAAAACATTTAAATCATACTTCTCCCTCCCAAATATCCACCGAAGGTGATTAACAAATTTCCAAATCTATCACCCACTTCTCACTGAGTCGAGCTATCCCCAGTGGAATCATCCTGGAATGCTTAGCTGCACCATTGGCATGACACTACATTACATGGAAAAGGTGTCCTCAAACTTCAATACATTTCAATACAACCCAAAGAAACTTACCCAAGTCTAAACCATTTTCATATATTTCTATTCACTTCAATGAATTTAACACATGAAACTCAAATTTTATTTGGAACCACCCGGATTGTAAAGGCAATTCTTGGCTCAATCAAACACAAAAAACAGGTCCCACCTAGCCTCTTTGAGAGACTTGACGTGAACCTCACAGGTTCCTCATTGGAATTTCAGTGCAACTGCATCAAATTAACATTCTCCTCCTTACATCCAGGACTGACTTATCACTCCCCACATTAGGAGCATTGACACTATTCCTTTCCAAGGTAAATTAAAACCACCATAGTTTACACATGATCACAGCACAAACCCAAAAAATTATACATGGATTTTGAGATCATCCCAAAATATGAAAATGAACATATCCAAATTCCCATTCCTGGAATCCATGAACGACACTCACAACATTCATCAAACCCCAATCCATCCCGAGGACCTTACCCATAAACTATCGATGGTTCACATCCCCCCATACTTCTCCACATATACCACCCCATGGTCATAAACTCTATGATGTCATCATCCAACCAAAATAACATCAGGTTTCTAGGGGTGAATCTAGATATTTCTCAGCATACCTGAGATGATGTTAAGATGTTGGGCATGATCATAACTATCTATAAGTACGCTAAGATGTTATTGAAGAACACCACCCTAAATTTTCCCATTTTGAAGTCACAAATATCAATGAGATTCCATGTTATGTAAGCATATTGGGCTTTCCCTCCCAAAAACATCTTGTTATCACTTAACCACCACCCCTCAGGTGTGATTTCTGACAAAGACTCACCACCATTCCATGACATCTGCCAAGCAGTCTTGAACCAACATCTCCTGTGGAACTACTTCCACCACACCACTCGAGTTCTTTTGGTACATCCCTAACCATTAACAATTGAAACACAGTGGTTCAACACACCAATCAAAACCAATAGAATCTTGCATGACCATGATTCTTGATTTTGTTTCATAGAGATAACATGAAACTTATCACTATTCAAATCCTACCTTACTAGCGCGTGACCGCATTTGGACCTCATTAGAACCCTCCAGGTTTCTCAAATTCCTGTAAATATACATAAAATAACTTTAGTTCTCACAAGGAAACCATAACCTAAGCATAGCTCAATGCCTACTTACTTGCATAACCATTACTCTTGGAAAGTTATCCTCATAGAACCCAAGGAATTCTCTATATATCACCCAAAAAATAGACCATTCACACAATAAACTCAACAATGTGACCTCCCTCACCTAGATCTTCACCTAAAAAACAAAATCATTTAACCTTTCTTCAGTCACCCTTTCCTATTTTCCCCCAAAGTAACATCGATGTCTCCATTAGTGATCATCTAAATAGAAATCATGAATCCACATGATACAAAACTTCGAAACTAACCTTACCTGCTACCATAATTACTTAGATGACCTTCTAAAAGAACCATGGCACATACATACCATTCACTGAAACCTGATGGTACTCGTATATATTGATTCCACCTCTGAGGCATCTCCCATGTTTCATATTCCTAGGCACCTGTATCACTGGATATCCTTCCATGATATCACCCTAGATTTTACCAGAACCTTAGACATGTAACAACAATTCTAATCGCATCAGAAAACTATCAACCTTTCCACTTATCTCTATAGGACAAACTCACACTTTGAAACACTCTCCATGTCCCACGGTCTAGCCCAAAATATCCACCTATTCCACGCACACCCAAAAGCACTAGAAACCCCATCTGATCTCTCTCAAAGGTCACCTTGAAGGACGAATTATGTCTACCCCTTAAACAGGATTCATGAAAAAAAAAATCCACTGGTCGTCTCTCATAACCATACATATCTAGTTACAAGCAAATGAAATTTTGTAAACATCACTCTGACCCCCATTCCGATATACAGTGTTCCTAGTGCACCAAGATACCATTTTCTATAGGTTTCATATAAAAGGTTATAATACACATAAATATACATTATAATACAAAAAACCCTCTCTAGGATCCCAAAACACAACTCACGAGGTCTCTACTCACATGGTTACTGAAACCCATGCTCCATTTTTAATGTGCACCATGCACTCCGTATGGTCATGACCCATGGGAGTTTCCAAAATCACATTAATAAATAATTCCTCATGACCCAATGGCCACCTAACTACCAAGGGTTCCCTAAGAACATATTCTATTCTATATCATAATCAATGAGGCCACACAGCCAAATTCCAAGGTGTCAAACTAGTGCACTCTCACTGCCCCAAACCACCCATACAAGTGTCAAATCGACAAAACAAGGAATACCCACTACCAGATTTTACCAAAAGTTCCATCATTACACATCCTTTTATAATTGACTCCACCAATTTAGAAATCAAGCATTCACATTTTAAACTCCCCATTCACCCAATGTTTCGAAATTCCCTACCTTATTCAAGGCCATAATCCAATACATTCTCCTCAATAAACACTTAGAAGAAGGATCAACATGATTAAACAATAGATGGAAAAGATCTTAAACTATCAATATTAAACAAAACAATCCACATACACTATGCCAACTATCATCATCACACTTGGAACACTACCATCCACTATCCCTTCCATGGGTCATGGTCAATATAAGGTAAACCAAATTACTTAATCACAAGTCTATCATCAAATAACTTCTTAAACCACTTCCACTTTTAAAATAAAAATATTTTCTCTTAGGAACATTACCCACTTTAAAAATTATTACAATCATCATTTTGACTCATTTACCATCTCCTTAGCCAAAATTCATTAACCATTTTACCGTTACTATGAAAATCTCTCTCTTTTAGACACCATTCAATCATTAAAATTTATCACAACCCAAAATTTTAACCCGGTCATAACCTTTATTTATAAACACTATTCCTTAACTATTAATTTACATTCTTTTAATTTAGAAACTTTCATTTCCATTATTAGACACCATTTTATTCAAAATCTCCAAGTAAGTGAAATGAAATCTACTCTCTATGCCCCACAAACCTATCATGTGTGTTCCTATCATGATTTATGACGCCTATATCCTTTGTTTCCTAAAATGATGCATGAATGAACGAATTAATTCTATTACATACATGAGAAAAATATCATCAAATAGTCACATCAAACAACATGTGCATCATCCAATGTTGAAATAACATTCAACTATAATAGACCATAACAAGAATGACAATTCCCACCCTAGGTGACTTGGATTTTCCAGCATACATGGGATAAATACTCCCAAGAGAGAGAAAATTAATAAGGACTAACATATCCTATCCTCCTATATACCATCCCAAGTAACAATACCACATAAAATAACTACTCTGATGTAAGAACCCGGATATTCTTTTCAGGTATGTTTTTCCTTTTTCTGGAGTTTTTGAGAAAATAGGAGTTTCTGGAAAATTTTGAAGTACACACCGTGTAATTTATGTGTACACGCTGTGTACTTTGATGCCACTCAAGGCCATGTGTTGGCCATTAATGACCATGCACACGGCCATGTATTGATGATGTGGAGGCCACCAAAGCGGAGTACGGAAAAGGCGAGTACACGTCATGTACTTCAAAAGTACACGCCGTGTACTTTGTTTTTTTCCATTAAATGCACCGGGGTTGCTTCTTAAACCCAAAATTGTCTTCTTCTATAGAATCTTCGACTGAGAGTATCCCATATGGATAAGAATCTCTTATGAGCCCCCGATCCTCCGTCTGTTCTCTGAATCGACCACCGTCGATTGCGTTGGAACCGTAGCGGCAAGCTCTTCCTTCTCCTAGGTCTTTGTTTTCCAATTCCTCATTTTTCTCAAGTTATTGTGGGTTGATCATTGTGGAAGTTTTCCTAGATCTACTATGTTCCAAGGAGATTCAATATTTGAGGTTCAAGTATATCAATCTTATAACACCGAGGTAGGTGGTTTGTACCTTTCTGTAGGAAGTCTTTGAGTATTTGTGAAAATTCCACCAATACCCGGGAATGAGGTATTGTGTGTTTCTTGTTTTTCCCTTGTTGTTTTCCTGCTTTGCTTATATTCATGAGTAGATGATTTTTTTTGTAAATAGAGTAATTTACAATTATTTGGATGTTTTTCCATGCATGTTTTTCCTATTTATGACAGTTGGTCTAGTTTTGTCTGTTAGCCTATTTCCAGTTCCATGCCTAGTTGTAGGATGGTGTGACTATTGTTCTTCCATGATATTATGCTATATATTCTATCCAATTAGTTCTTGAGGATACTTTTGTTGCTATGAGATGTGATACTGGATGACTTTACATAGGGCTGTGAGAACCTAGTGTAGTAGACCATATGGATAATGGACGTAAGGCTTCTCCAGAGTGTATTTAATTTACGATGTGAGACCACAGGGGGAATTGACGTTGAGTGCTTCCTCAGAGTGTCTGTACTTCCTCGAAGAAGGCCATAGGGGGAATGAGATGTTGAGTGCTTCCCTAGAGTGCCTTTAGTACGATACAAGACTATAGGAGGAATTGACAGTGAGTGCTTCCCTATAGAGTCTATTCTTTAGCTGAACGAGAGGGGTGATACTGTGTGTGCCTCCCAGAGGGTTTCTAGTACTTGTAGGTTGAACCATAGGGGTTAGGCTGTGAGAACTACCCATAGGTTACCTATTTGTTATATATGATTTAGTGACTATTTACTTTTTTGTAATTATGTGCTAGAAACTGTGGAATGTTTGCTATTTAGTACTTTCCCATTTACTGCTTTCTTTACTTTTACCTGCCATATATTCACTGAATGTTAGGTGCAGATCTTCGAGTGGTTTCCTACTAGGATTTTTATCTCACACCCTGTTTGGGTCATGCTTTTGGGCCCAAACATATTATATTGTTGGAGTTATAGATAATGAAAAGCTCCCTTTTACTCCAGGTTCTTGAATACATTAGAGCTGGAGAGCATGGGACCAAGCTGAGGCTTGCGATGCTGAGGAGTTTCTCATCTATTTTTCTTTTTTTTACTTTGGTTTAGTACTGTATTCAACATTGTTACTTGTTTGGATATTTTGTTAGACATATATGTATCATGAATCATTTATATATATTTCTTCTCCAGTTGTTTATTTATCAGTCTTCCGCTGTTATTGTTGTTGTATATTTACTGCTTCCGCTGTTGTATGTGTTGTTACTTTTGCTGTGTACTCTGCCAATGAAAGCATAGTTTCCCCACTATCACAACCAAGACCCTCACTACTAGTCGGAAGCCTCTGGCATTCCGGGAAATGCACTTGAGGCCATGTGACCAATCGGGTATGGGGCACCTCTGGGTGGCTTTTGAAACCGGGACGTTACAAAGTGGTATCATAGGGGTTTATTTTCTCTTGACTTACTATTTGGAGCCTATAGCCAGGGATAGGACTAAATAGGTACTTGGTAATGAGCTGTGCCCGGGAGTATCTAACCCATGTACATGGAAAATCCATACTACCTCATTTATTTCAATTTTAATAGTTTGCAATTTTACAGTTGATTTGATTTCATCGTTGGGTGATTCACATGCGTTGTGATGTTACCGTTGTTATTATTGTGGTTCTATTTCTGTCGCAACCCGATGAGATGAGGTTATGCCATCTCATGCATCAAATAGTAATTTGTTAGAAATCACATGCCATGAATTATTGCCATGCCATCTATGATGAATTAGCGATTGCATGTTGTTGTGATAGATGTTGTGTAGATTATGCATGCTGTTGTGATAGGTCCTTTTATAGAATCCCCACTGTTTGATAAATAATTTGTTTGTATAATGATTTTCTTATATGGATTCCAAACATTAGTTATTGAGGTGTTATGGGCCCTCCTGGACCGGAATTTGGTGGATCAATGCTTGTTGCCTTGATATGACTTGTATAAGACTCCATGATTTGATTTGTGGGGAGTATGGGCCCTCACAGATCATAATTTGGGACCTTAACATTGGTTTTCTGTGTTTTCTAGGCTCTGGAGTAGTTTCTAAGGCTAATGTCTATAAAAACCAAAAATACACGGCGTGTACTTTATGAATACACACCGTGTAGTTTTTAACCATGTCACTGACTGTGCGAGTAGTGACACGGGGTTATGAAAAATCTTGTAGGAACACACCGTGTACTAGTTTAGCACGCCGTGTAGTATGAAATAGGTACCCCGACCATGTCACTAAAAACACAGTCCATGTTATCTATTCACATACACACTGTGTCTGAATCTTACACGCCGTGTTGTCTGATCTAGGTACCCGACCGTGTCACGAACAACACAGTCGGTGTTACCCTTTCTTGTACATGTCGTGTCTGTCTAGAACATGCCATGTAGTGTCGGCTATGTGTTGGGACATGTCTCTAACAACCTGGGCCAAGTAAGGAATTTCTAATACACACCGTGTCTGCCTTGAACACGCCATGTAGTTTTTTCTTAGAGGAGATGTGTGGCTTAACCATGTAGAAGGACTTGTACAGGGAAGTGTATTCAAGTAAACACCGTGTGTTAGGACAAAACACCATATATTTGGGGTGTTACATGAACATTTTAGGTAGAGGTAAACTCCCATGTGAATGACTTAAGGGAACACACCGTGTGGGGAAAGAACACGCCATGTAGTCATGTTTTTCATAACTTGAATTCCTTATTTTCCTGTTCCTTCTTATGAATTCATTTTTTCAGTCCTTGTTAATCTTGAATCTAAGGTGTGATTTTGACCTCTCAGAGATATGGCATCGAGAATTCCTCTAGTTGTATGCCAGTTGCAGGCCAGTGATCAGACGCCAGATATGGCTGTTCAGGGACCTCCTGCATATCCTCCTGCTATGTCAGCCTTGGCACCAGTAGTTATACCAGTTGTAGGTGCCAATGCATAGTTTAGGGAAGGATTTATGACGATGATTCAGACCTTCCAAGGAGTAATGCCTCCTACTTTGACTATGGAAGACTTGATGCGGGTTTTCTAATAGCAGCATCCTCCCACCTTCTCAGGGAAAGGAGGACCGCAGGCTATAAAGTCATGGCTAGAATCCATGATGAAGATATTTGAGCATTTGGAGACGCCTCCAGAGAGGTGGGTCAAGCTCTATACCTACATGCTACAAGAATCCGCTAAGAGGTGGTGGGACAAGATCTCACAGGCGGGTCATCAGTAGGTTATTCCGTGGGAGGAGTTTCAGCACATCTCTTATGACTACTTCTATCCGGAGACCCTGAGGGCCGATCGGGCCTGGGAGTTCATGAGCCTAGAGCAGTGTACTCTTTCTTTCATGGAGTATTATTCTCATTTCACCGAGCTTCAGCATTTCACACCCCTCCAGGCTGGAGATGGGTTGTTCTTGGCAAGGAAGTTTGAGGATGGTCTCAGACGGGAGATCCGCTCACAGGTGAATATCTTCAGGCTGACTTCCATCACATCTATCGTCAACCTGGAATTGATTACGGAGCACAATATGAGAGATTCTAGAGCTGAGAGACAGGGTGGTTCCACTTCCAGGGTTAGTGCTTCACCAGCTGACAGTAGGAAGCACCGTAGGGAGTCTACGCGCGGTGATCCGAGGTGGAGAGACACATCTTCATGTATCCAGGTGGTATGCTACCAGTGTGGAAGGGCTGGGCATACGAGGCTGCAGCGCCAGAGAGACCTAGTGGAGTGCCGATCATTCCTCTAGATGGTTCACCTTCAACGCTTCTGTCAGGTTTTCTCACCAGCAACTGGTGACAGGGGTTCTTCCATGACTCCTCGTTCAGGATCAGTGCCACCAGTTTCTCACCAGTCTGGGAACTGGAGTTCTTCCGTCCGTTTAGGATGAGGAGGAGGTCATGTCTGAGGTGTCCAGTTTCCAGTCTATCAGCAACAGTAGGGTGTATCAACTCAGAGCAGTCAGGAAGGGTCGCATGGCCGTGGTACAGAACATGCTTTTGCAGTGGAGTAGATCTAGTAGGAGCATGATCCTAGGACCTCTACAGTTAGAGGTATGATCTTAGTAGCCTTAGTTTTATCTTCTTCTCTTTTAGATATAGGGGCTTCCCATAGCTTTATCTTTGTTTCTGTTGTAGAGAGCCTTGGGCTCTGCATCTTTTCCTCTACCGATACATTGACTCTAGACACACCGTTGGGGACTAGAATGGTTAGTGTATGTCAGTGTAGAGAGTGCCCTCTTGAGGTTGAAGGGTGTCACTTCTTATGAGACCTCTATGTCCTAGAGATGACAAGTTATGATTCATTCTCGGAATGGACTAGCTAGTCCCCTTCCAGGTAGTTGTTGACTGTTATCGCCGCAGTGTCAGTTTCGTATCACCATAGGGTGGATCCTTTCTTCATAAGGGCGAGCGGGATGTCCAGGCAAGTCGAACAGGACCTGGGCATTATGGGCTAGGAGGAGTTATAGCCCAGATTGCTAGTCTATATATGGATTACCAGGGGACTTCACAGTTAGACTTCCCTCTAGTGGTGGGTCGTTTCAGAGATGTCTTTCCAGAGGACTTTTCAGGTTTGCCTCCAGAGTGTGAGATAGAATTCTCGATTGATCTTGTTCCAGGAGCGTCACCGGTGTCCATTACTCCTTATAGGATGGCGACACATGAGCTATAGGAGCTCAAGAAGCAGTTGGAGGAGTTACAGGAAAAGGGTTTCTTCCGACCTAGTACTTCTCCTTGGGGTTCGCCTTTCCTATTTGTGAAGAAGTCATACAACACCCTTAGGATTTGTGTGGATTATCAGAAGCTGAACCAGTTGATGGTCAAGAAAAGATATCCCTTGCTGAGGATTGATGACCTCTTTGATCAGCTTCGAGGAGCCCGGGTGTTCTCAAAGATCTTTTTGAGGTCCGGTTATCATCATTTGCACGTTAGACCATCAGATATACCTCTTATAGCCTTCAATAGCAGGTATGGTCTATACGAGTATATGGTTATGCCATTTGGTCTCACAAACGCACCTGCAGTTTTCATTGCACTGATGAACCGAGTGTTCCATCCATACTTGGATTCCTTCTTGGTGGTTTTTGTGGATGATATCTTGGTGTACTCTCACACTCAACACGACCATGCTACCCATATTGAGATCATTTTGAGTACACTAAGAGAGAATTAGTTATATGCTAAGCTCTCTAAATGCCACTTTTAGATGGATCAGATTCACTATTTGGGTCACCTTATCTCAGAGACAAGATTATCAGTAGACCCAGAGAAAGTGAGAGAAGTAGTTTCCTAGGAGAAACCGAAGAACGTCTTTGAGGTTGAGAGTTTTCTAGAGCTGGTTGTATACTACAGACGCTTCATACATGAATTTTCACGCTTAGCAGCTCCATTGACAGGTCTGACCAAGAAAGGTGTGAAGTTCTTATGGTAAGATTCTTGTGAGTCATACTTTTAGGAGCTAAAAGGGAGGTTGACTTCAGCACTGATACTAGTGTTTCCAGAGCTAGGAAAGAGCTACACTGTTTTTTGGGATGCTTTAGGTATCGGGCTGGGAGCTGTGCTTATGCAGGGAGATGGAGTCGTCACTTTTGGGTCCCAGCAGTTGAGGCCACATGAGAGGAACTAACCGGTGCACGATTTTGAGCTGGAGGTAGTTGTTCATGCCTTGCGCTGTTGGAGACATTCTTTTCTAGGATAGCACTTTGTGGTTTTCACCGACCACAAGAGTCTCAAGTACATCTTCACCCAGCGTGATCTGAATCTGAGGCAGTGCAGGTGGGTTGAGTATCTTCAGTCATTTGACTTTGAACTTTCCTATACGCTGGGAAAGGGCAACGCAGTGGATGATGCATTGAGTAGGAGGACTCAAATACAGGTAGTTCAGGAGGCCAGCAGTGAGTGGAAGCTTATGGATCTATTCTCTGAGATGCATTTTAAGGTGCACGATAGAAAGTGACAGACTTTTCTATCTTCTGTAGTTGTTACCTCTACACATATTGATCGAGTAAGAATGAAGAATCTATCATATTCTGAAGGCCTAATCCTACAGGAAAGCGTTTCCGGAGAGGACCCTATTCCTGGATGGAAAGTAGGCGAGGATGAGATCTTTCGTTTCTAGGGATGCATATGGGTGATAGCATACATACATGAGGAGATGATGCAGGACTTTCATTCCTCGGTTTGGGCAGTTCGTCCTGGTGTCACCAAGATGTATCATGATTTACACTGTCAGTATTGGTGGCCAGGTATGAAGAGGGATGTTGCTTGTTTTTAATGAATTGTTCCACTTGTCAGTATGTGAAAGCGGAACATTATCGACCAACAGGTCATTTACAGTAGTTACCAATTTCTGAGTGGAAGTTGAATAACGTCGCGATGGACTTCATGACCGGTTTGCCGAGATCGCCTCGAGGGAATGACATAGTATGGGTTGTCATTGACAAAATCATGAAGGTTACTAACTTACTACCAATCAAGGAGACCTTCAGTGTTGATGAGCTGGGGCGGTTGTACATCCGAGAGATTGTACGTCTGCATGGAGTTCCGCACTCCATTTTTTCAGACAGATATGCACGCTTTACTTCTCAGTTCTGGCAGGGGATTCAGAAGGCTTTGGGTACACAGGTACTTTTGATTACAACATACCATCCCCAGACAGATGGCTAGTCCATGTGTAAAATTCAGGTGCTTGAGGATATGCTTCGAGCCCGTATTCTGGACTTTGGAGGCTCTTGGGAGAAGCATATACCTCTTGTGGATTTTTCTTATAATAATAGTTTTCAAGCAACTATTCAGATGACACCTTATGAGGCTTTGTATGGTAGGCCATGCCGATCACCCTTATGTTGGATGGAAGTAGGAGAGGCTTCTTTGCTGGGACCTCATCTTGTTCAGGATACCTCAGAACTGATAGAGTTTATTCATAAAAGGATGGCTACGACGCAGTCTCATCAGAAGTCTTATGTGGATCAGCAGAGACAACCTATAGATTTTTCGGTCGGTGATCAGGTTTTCCTGCGTGTCACACTGAGGTTGGGACACAAGAGGATTCAGAGACGTGGTAAGCTTTCAACATGGTACATCAGGCCGTTTGATGTGTTGGAGATATTTGGTCCGGTTTCCTATCGGTTGCAGTTTCATCAGAGGTACCAGGCTATGCACGACGTCTTCCTCATTTTCTCAGCTCCGACATCACTTTTCAGAACTGTCTAAGGTATTTCAACCAGAGGAGGTTGAGCTCGAAGAAGATGCATCGTTTGAGGATCATCCTATCTGGATTGTCGATTGAAGTATGAAGGTTCTCCGTGGCTGGTCTGTTCCTCTAGTACGGGTGCTATGGCAGCACGAGCGAGTACATGATGAGACTTGGGTGAGGGAGGCCGATGTGCGATCGTAGTGGCCGGAGCTGTTCGGGGTTTCTTCCTCTATGCCTCATTAGGGAATTTCAGGGATGAATTTCTTTATGGGGAGAAGTTTGTAAGAACCTAGACCTTCTTTTCAGGTATGTTTTTCCTTTTTCTAGAGATTTTTTATAAAAGAGGAGTTTCTAGAAAAATTTGAAGTACACACCATGTACTTTATGAGTACACGCCTTTTACTTTGATGCCACTCAAGGCCGTGTGCTGGCCGTGTCATGACCATGCACACGGTCATGTAGGGGTGATGTGGAGGCTACCTAAAGTGGAGTATGGAAAAGGTGAGTACACATCGTGTACTTAAAAATTACTTTTCGTGGATTTTGTTTTCTTTCATTAAACGCACCAGGGTCACGTTTTAACCCCAAAACTGTCTTCTTCTCCTAAATCTTTGACTGATAGCATCCCGTACGACCAGAAATATCCACAGAACCCCTGAGCCTCTATCTGTTCTCCTAATCGACCGTCGTCGACTGCGTTGGAACTGCAGAGGTAAAATCTTCCTTATCCTAGGGCTTTGTTTTCCAATTCCGCCTCTTTCTCAAGTTAGCGTGGGTTGAGAATTTTGAATGATTTCTTAGATCTACAATGTTCCAAGGAGAATCAATCTTATAGGGTTGATAATATCGATATCCTAACGTCAAGGTAGGTTTTTTGTTACTTTCTATAGGAAGTCTTCGAGTATTTGTGAAAATTCCACCAATACCTGAGAAAGGGGTATTGTGTGTTTCCTGTTTTTCCCTTGTTGTTTTCTTGCTTTGCTTATATGCCTGAGTAGAGGATATTGTTTGTGAATAGAATAATTTACTATGCTTTGGATGTTTTTCCATGCATGTTTTTTCTTGTTTATGACATTTTGGTCTAGTTTTGTCTAATAGGCTATTGCCAGTTCCATGCCTAGTGGTAGGATGATGTAACTATTGTTCTTCTATGCTGTTATGCTATAGATACTAGCCATGTAGTTCTTGAGGACACTTTGGCTGTTACATGATGCGATACTGGATGAATCTATAGAGGGTTGTAAGAACCTAGTGCAGTAGACCATAAGAAGAATGGACATATGGGCTTCTCTAGAGTTTATTTAATTTACGATGCGAGACCATAAGGGGGAATTGACATTGAGTGATTCCTCATAGTGTCTGTAGTTCCTCGGCATGGGCTATAGGGGTAATGAGACATTGAGTGCTTCCCCAGAGCACCTTTAGTATGATATGAGACTATAGATGGAATTGACGGTGAGTGCTTCTCCTGAGAGTCTATTATTTTGATGAATGAGAGGGGTGAGACTGTGTGTGCCTCCCAGAGGATTTCTAGTACTTGTAGGTTGAAACATAGGGGTTAGGATATGAGAACTACCCAGAGGTTACCTATTTGTTCTACTTGCTTGAGTGACTGTTTACTTGTTTGTAATTATGTGTTAGACACTGTTGATTGTTTGTTGTTTAGTACTTTCCTGTTTACTGCTTTCTATACTTTTACCTGCCATATATTCACTGACTATTAAGAACACATATTTGGGTGGTTTCCTTCATGGTTTTTTTATCTCACACCCTGTTTGGGTCATGATTTTGGGCCCAAACAGATTATATTGTTGCAGGTATAGATAAGGGAAAGTGACCTTATACTTCAGGTTCTTGAATACACTAGAGCTGGAGAGCATGGGACCAAGCCAAGGTTGCGATGCTGAGGAGTTTCTCATCTGTTTTTCTTTTGTCTTTGTTTTAGTACTATATTCAGCATTGTGACTTGTTTGGCTATTTTCCTAGACATATATATTTCATGCATCATTTACATATATTTCTGCTCCAGTTGTTTATTTATCAGTCTTCCACTTTTATTTTCGATGTATATTTACTGCTTTTGATGTTGTCTGTGTTGTTACTTTCACTGTGTACTCTGATAATGAGGGAATAGTTTCCCCACTATCACACCCAAGGCCCTTGCTGCTAGTCGGAGGCCTCTGGTGTCATGGGAAATGCACTTGAGGCCATGTGACCAACCAGGTATGGGGTGCCTCTGGGTGGATTCCGGAACCGGGACGTTATATCTGATACCACTTTGTAATGACCCCGAAACAATAGACACTAAAACATTTCCCCGAGCAAGGTCATCACATGACCTCAAGCACCTCCCTATATTCTAGAGGCTCCCAACTAGAAGAGAGGGTATAATAAGACATGTGGGGAGACTATACCCTCTTTAACAGAGTATTCCAAATTAGGTAACAATATAAATAGTAGAAAAAATATGTAATTACCAATAAAAATGAATAACCAAAAATCCCTCAAAACTGGGTAAAAATCAATACTAAAAATTAACCATGTCATGTCAAGATAATAGTGCCAAAATGAAGGAAAACCAAAATAAAGAAAACCATCTGAATCCCCAAAATGGTCCTAACTCGAAGTATAGATCCTCATCCATGCTTATCCCAAGCCCAACTCAACTCTCTAGCATAGATACCGTACCATTGTCTGAATCTGCAATAATGAAGTCTACTCGGGTACCCAATGAAAACCTGAGAAGGGTGTGAGTACAACTTAGCAGGCCCCCACTAACGGTGTCTACAAAATATCCTGTCTAAAAAAATTGTGCATAAAAGTATGGGGTAAATGGTAAGGTGATGAAAATGACAACTCAGGTTCCATTAGATAACCAAGTAAACTTTAACCATTTCTATATTTAATACCATTTTCATCATTTTATCCATCTTGATTATTTAATACCTTTTTATCATGTGTTCCATGGGTCAGGCATATACATCATCTACACGTGAGTCTAAGGCAATAAATCACTATGCACAAGGGAATAAATCATGTCCCTATCTCACTAGGGGAAAACACATCACATTAACACATTATCCGCACCTCAAAGCCTTAGTATGAGTGGCATGAAACCATTAGGGGAATATATCCTCCATCCCCTACCTTAACCCATGAATTTTGGGGTGGAGTTTAGAGACTCAGTCTAATTAAACCCGTCGGTGTAGAACCTCATATAAATACTCCACACTACCAAAACATGTGCACATACTTACATATATCCATCAATCAAATAAACTATATCACTAACCAAAAATAATCCAAACATATGACAATCGCATTCCATATCAATCAACATGGGAATTAATATTATTCCATAACCCATAACCCATAACCCATTATCATATTTTCCATTTACATTAAATAGCTGTTTAGTCCAATTACCATTTTCATGACTTAACCCATTGAGTATATTCAACAATTCACATTCATTAGAAAATATTTACCAATTACGATACATTAGCCCATTTTCCCAATTATCTTTTCACAAGAATTTTCCCACTTATGCATTTCAAGTACGATTTTTATATCACACAACAAAACCATTTTATTTAATTCAATCCATTAGGTATCTCCCATAATTTCCATGTATTAACCCTTTACATATTTTCATAAATTCCCTTATAAAACCATTTATGTGTTCTAAATTCACAATCCATTTCCAATTTAACATGTTCATCATTCCATATATACTAATCCTTTTAGGCATTTCAACATAATTCATAAACCATTTGAAACAATCTCAATCAACCAAATCAACCAACTTTCAATCCAAGCCAAAAAAACACCATATTTTGTTATCAAAACCCAGGCACAAATATCAATCTTAAATTTTCAACTCAACAAAACATATCAACATTTTCAGCATGGGATCTACATTATCACACATCAACTCTACACTTAACTTCACCAATTCTTGGTTTGAAAATGTCAGTGTTCCCGATGGGTGTCCCTAAATCATTCTAATCATCATCAATGCATCACAACAGGATCATGGGGGTCTAAATCATTAATTATCCAACCATTTTACTAAATATTAATCAAAGTAAAAAATTCACAACAAGAGGTAAGTAAGATCTCAACACACATGAAAAAATCTATAACAAAACTATGTGATATAACTTATAGACCACCTACATAGAATCCAATGATGAATTCTATATTCATCATGGAATTAGATCCATATTAAACCATCCTTCGAATCCCTAACCTAAATTCCATCGGAAAAAGATGGTTTTAGGGCTTTAGAAGAATATGGGAGAAACTAAAAACACTAATACAAAAAAGAGAAGAAATAGGATATTTAGATTTATCTGGGGCATTGATCGATAACAAAAGGAACTCTAGAAGTCCAAGAATCAAATAAAAACACCCTTGGAAAGGTTGGGTTAATTTGGTTCATCCTTATGGTTGAGAGGTAGAGAAATGAGGGAGAAATTGGGTAAGAATTAAAAATCATAATGTGGAAATTTTGTAAAATTTTCAACTTTGAAATGGAACACAATTTACCAGAATGAATCGCCAAACCAAGAGAAAACCATGTACATGGAACTATCTAAAGAATTTTGGGTCACAAAATTTCCTGGGGAGATATGAACGGTTTACAAATCATGCACCAACCATGTGGAATGCCAATGTCCAAGTTTTCATGGTTTTCCTGGGATGTCTGCATAGTTTACATAACCATGCTCCAACTGTTCTCCATTCCCATATTGGGTTTATTTTCCATACTTTCTTGTACCGAACCCTAAGCACACCCCCAAGACTCCTCATTAATTTGGGAAATAGATATTTATCCAAATAGAAGAAACTTAAATTGAAAATTAAAAAAAATACCACAAAAAATTACGGGATCTTACAAATAGACAAGCTCATAAACTAAAAAAATTAACTAGATAGATCTCCAAAAAATTGAGTGGTTTAATATAAATAAATAGGAACTAGAAATATATTAAAATAAGGCACATATCTCTCTAAAACATTGATTAGATTCATAAAAATTTTATTGTGTGAATGGGGAGTTATTTTTGATATTCCTTATATAAATGAAAAAATGATATAGAAATAGTTGTAAAAAAGAAAGTAATAAGATCCTATAAACACTATTTATAGGGGTGGAAGGAACTATTAGGCTCCAATAAACATCACTTATGGGGGTGGAAGGTAGTAATAATCTCCAATATTATTTTAACAATATGTCCTCATACACCTATATGAAAATAATTATAAGCAACTATGTGTACATGTATATATACAGTTATTTTTTAAACAATGTGACTATACACATAATGTATTCATATAGGTGTATGCATCATAGATTTTTTTAAACAATGTGAATGTATGTTTACAATTAAAATAATTAATGATGTTTATGTATACAGGTTTGTAATTTTAAAAAATGTATGTATAGGATATTCATACTTTATTTAATTTATTAATCTAGAAGAGAAGTAAGAGGAATACTAAAATTTATACATACGGTATGCATACTGTAATTATATACAATATGAATCTTGAAGAGGCATGGGAGTATGTAATTGAATACTGCATACAATATACAATATGTGTATAGTTGTGTGTACTTTCAAACAATGTATAGACACAGTATGCACATAGGTTTATGTAATTTAAAATAATAGTATGCATACCATACACATATTTCATACACTTGTGGACACACAATATGCAATGTAGGCATATTTTAATTACTCACATTATGAATCTAAAAGATTCATGAGAGATATATATAATTTTAAATAATGTTAACATTATATAATGTGAACAAATATAAATAAGTTAGTGATGATATATTTGTAACAATTGTTTAAGGAAAAGGAATATCAAATGATAATTTGTGAGTTGTGTATGTAATATAATGGTTACTGATGTAATAGATAACATAGATGTGTACCTTTTAATAATATGATAATAATGATATATTTATGAAGTCACTTAACCTAGAGTTTTCATTTTTATAGACTTAATATATGGAAACATAGGGAAAAAAGTGAGAAAAAATTACTTTATGATTTACTTCATTTATACCTTCTATACCATATTCAGAATTAAATGTTTGACTACTCATGCAGACAATGTATTCTGCACATGATGATGTTACCAATCTTAAGGTATAATAGAACATTGATGCAAAGACTATAGAATTATTAAGAGATCAAAAACATGTTGATGAAAAAATAATAAGAATGATGTAACATAATAGTGTTGTATAACACTATTAATACAAGAATTAAGGGAATAAGATTTGAGGTTGGTTGGAATCAACACGGCCAACCTGTGGACCCCATCAAGTCAATGTTTGTTAGATATGCTGGGGTCACAATGAGGATGAATGTTTGTATTGATGTTGATTTGTGGAACCACATCCAATCTATAACTAAGGAAACCCTTTGGAAAGATAATATGGTAATTTTATGATATACATTCTCTATTTTATTGAAAAATTATATAATGAAATATTGATTTAATTTTCATTTCTCTTTAAAGAGTTCATTTATTTTAGAATATTTTCATAATAAATTTTTCTTAATGGCTGCTAAAAATTCCCATAGAAGATTCTAGACTCTTCATACGAAGATACAACTTAGGGATGTTGAGGGTAAAGTAAAGCCCCAACCACTAGTTAGTTATGAAGACATTATAAATAAGGAAACATAGAATAATTTCATCAGTCATCATGAAGAGAAATCATTTCAGGTTCATTAAATTCAATAATATATAATTTTATATTACTTATTTTATCTAATTTGATTTAAAATTGTTAATTTATGAAGCACCAAAAGAGTATTGAAAATAAATAATTTGCATCAAAACCAGTGTACCCTGATCACAAAGTAAGTATGGGGTATGCTTCAATAGAGAAGAAATTAGTATGTATTTTTTTAAAAAATAAAATTTTTATGTGATATGATAAAACATATGTTCCTTTTTTTATATGAATATTTATGAATCAAAATCCAAAGACACTTCCATCCCACATCATGAGATATGGAAGGAGGGTAAACTTGTTGATGTATACACAAAATTATTATGGGAAACATGTGTAAGTATAAGATAATAGTAATTCATTTTTCATTAAAATTATATTACATAAAAATATATATTTATTTTCATATTTTTTATATGGTTTAGAAACAAGAATCGATAGTGACCATACTAGAAGAAAAAAAACTTTCATTGGCTTTGAAGCGGCTAAAATAATATGGTCGCATTAGAGGAGTGGGTTTTTGAGTGTACCCTCCAAAGTATTTCATGAAGATAAATCCACCTGAAGATACATACAAGATGGTGAAAGTATTGGAGAAAACAAATAAATTTTTTTCAAGATATTATTGTCCAATTTGGTTTGGAAGACCTATATATGAGGAAAGATCAAAGAGAACTGATGGTGGAAAAAAGATACGAACATGAAAAACCAAATTACCCCACTATATTTGAAGCTAGTCATTACCCTCAACCACATACCTTACACGCGGTAATCAAATTTTTCATTACTCTTTCTCTTAATTATGAATCAAAAAAATTCTGGTAACTTTATATTACCAAAATTATGAAGGGTCTAATTGTAGGTTATTTTTATCTGCTAACACCAACACACCACCTTGTTGTGAGGGGTAAAATTTATAATATCCCAATAGACAAGCTACACCTAAAAGAACTCCCAAAAGATCACACGAGAGTGTGTATTGAGGTATTTCAAGATCCGAATACTAAGTTTCCTATTTCACTTGATGATCAAGATATTACAACAGTCAATGATTAGATTGGATCATTCATAGCATGGACATATAATCTTTTAATGATATGTTAGAAATGTATTTAAAAAAAATTAATATGAAAAACTTGTAACAATTGGAGAAAGAAGATTTGAAGTGAGTTACAATATTGAATATGGATAATTTGATGGGGAAATGAATGGTCAGATCAAGACAATCTAGTGAATCAGCCATGAAATCAAAAGGTCCTTTCAGGAGTACCTTCTCCCCACTAGTTCAAGAGAAACATTTATTGACATTAAAAATTCATGCACATAACCTATTTAAAGATTAAAATATGTATTATATTTCTTATAAAAAATAAATATATAGAACTTCCATGACATATATAGTTGGTGTCAAGAGTATAAATTAGATTCTTAAGCATGAATGGCTGGGAGTCTCAGTTGTGAATACATACATAAAGTTCATTTTCATATTACTTCTGTCTAAATAGTGATCCAATTTGTTTATTAAATTTAATAACTATTCATATTTTCACCAGGAATTTATATTTCTACTATATAAAGGGAAAAATTTGTGAAACACAATTTGGATTCATTAATACCTGTATTATTTCTATAGAAAAACTTACTTTGGATAAGAAAGAAATTGATAAGAAAAGAGATGAGCTACTTGATAAATTTAAGAAAAAATAAAAAATGAAAGACTCTTTTTAATGCTTATAATTCATAAGTAAAACTCTATAATCTAATCACATAATTTATATATATATTTAATTATTTATTTTTTTTTAGGAAGCATGATATGTTGATCACAATAAATCTTGATACCCTAAATATTTTTTTTGGTTTTAATGCATGGATATCAAAAAAACCGACCACACTTTATGTGCATTGTGAATCTTTAATACACTGAAATCATCATTTCATAGATAAACCTCAAATTATATGTTACAGTATGTGTTTTAATAATATTTTGGTTATTGTAGGGTAGTCACTATATATAGGCTAACTCATTGAATGAATTCAATGTCTAAAAAAAATTCTTCTGGATTATTGAAAATGGAAACATATTAATGTATACATTGAAATATTTAACTATAAAAACATATTTCAAAAAAATTTACTTATTTTAGTCGAATTTTATGGAGTTTCCAAAGAAATATATTAATATTGATTATAGATAATATTTTTGACTTTTTAGAGAGATAAGAAAACATGAAAAGACCATCATCCACAAATAGGAAAATTTTAAAGGTAATTACAATTTCATTAAAAATATTTCTTAATTATTTTTCTATATTTTCTCAATACTGCCAAGATTGGTGAATTTTTTTTACTCAAAATAAGAAGTTATTTTTTTAGAAATGAGTGGATAATGTAAATGATATCAAAATGTTTGCTAAAAAAATTTAGGTGATAACCTGCAATGTTTGTGATCTAGTACAGTCTATGACTTTATAAATATATTTGGGGTGTGAAGCATTAGCGTAAAAAATGATTATATATTATTTTTTATTTGTTTCTAAAGTATAATTATAATAGAGTAAATAAATTGGTTTAGAATCCCCGACCTACAAACAATAATTTTTTTGGGAAATGTAAGAGGCAGAGTTAGAGTCGGAGGCAGAGGTTAAGGCGGAGGTGGAGCCAGAGGTGGAGACCGAGGCGGAGGAGGAGATGAAGTTATAGAATGAAAAATATATTTTTTGGAAATAGAGTAGAATGTGGATCATACCAAGGTTATGTTTGAGAAAAATTGTTAAAGAGTGTTCACACAACTTGTCACTCTAGATAAGATCCATTGTATTTGAGATTGTTTTGAATAAATATGCATGTAATCAACCACCAAAGACAGTAAGAATATGAGGGAACTATTTGAGGACAACCAACATTGAGGGATGATGGTCATTGAGAAGGGATGGTGTCAAAGGAAACATGGAATCAAATTAAAAGAATTTTATGTATGAAGAAATATGAGAAATGAAAAACACACTTCAAATGATATCATTAATCGCTGAAAATCCAAATGAAGAACCCTTTGAAAAAAAATCTAGTATATTGATACAAATCCCCTAAAAAAGGAAATATAAAATTTCATTGACTGAATCATGAATTTTCAAAAAATAAAAATACAGTGGTTTCACTTTTGTGGGTGGTGTAATTATTTGGGATATTCCAACATTAATTAGATGAATGATATATTATAAAAAAATCTTGAGAAATACATACAACTAAAATTCATTATGCATATGAACATTGACTTGAATGGCCCAAAGACCTTATGTTTTTATTCATTTTTGATTACTTCACTTTTAAGGGTTAAAGGGGAACCCTTACATGGACTGTAGGATTTGTGACATTACATGACCCGTAGGTCTTAGAGGAATTAATCCAGACCATAACTACTTGGAAGTACTTATACCCAACATATACATCATGATGTTAGCTGTTCAACTTCACATGGATATTTTTCTAGGATTCCCGTGCACACATAGGATAGTCCTGATTGAAATTTCCATACCCTCTCATTCTTCCAAATCTGATTTCTCTGCTATGGTGAATGTGCCTGCTCTGAATCATCATCTGGAGCCTACTCCTTGTTGAGTCTACCTAGTCCATTTAAGAACAATTTGATGTGGCCCAAAACCCTTGACATTTCCTAAATGCTTGATGTGTACCTAAGTCCTTAAGGTGGCCCAAAGGCCATGAGGTGGCCAAAAATCCTTTTTGGCCCGAAGACCTTGGGTGGCCCAAAGTCCTTGAAGGACTCGAGGACCAAATCGGAGGCCCGAAAGCATAAATAGATGAATAGTTCTAGCTGCTAAAGTAACAAACAATACTTACTATAGTACATACTACAATTATTTCTACAATAATAATATAGTACTACTGTAGTACTACTATAGTAACCTATAAATATGTCTCCGATCAGATTTCATCTCGGGTCTCTTGGATGCACTTTCTGAGTCCTCACTAACCGGGCTGAGGCACATGTGCATATGAATGTGCACATTCATTATATAAAATTATATATGTTCACTAGATCATTAATAAAAAATTCATCATCATTATCAATAAAAAATAAATGATAATTAGTATAATCTCATTTTTATGAAAAAATAATGATGATGTTATGTTAGAGTTTATCATCACCCAGAATATTGAGAAGGATATACTTATCTATAGCACAATCTAGGAAGGCTTAATGGATGCACCAGATTTTAGTTTCACTTGGATGCTATATAGGGATATACTTATGTTTAATACTATAAAAATGTTGTACCCAATTTTTAATAGAGTTTCGTGTCTTCTAAAAATGCATAATGGGCCACACTATAGTTTTTTCCATCAAAGATGGTAAATTATTTATCAAGGATTTTTTACTCTCTATGATGGTGAAAGGGAAAGAAATATTTATTATGTTCCATAAAAAATCAAATGAAAATATTTATTTTAGTTCAATCAAAGAATGATAATAGTTTTATACTAATGGTTAATGTTTTCTAAGATTAAATGACCTTGTCAACAAGGATTATTCACTCCTGTACTATGATCATGAACTCAATAAGGATGATTCACTCATGTTGATGAAATTTTATTTGTATTATCCAATAAATTCAGCATTCCAAGTTATCAAACTACAATATTGTTTGATAGACTAGAGTGTTAGATGAAATGTAGGATAAGAAGGCATGATGGAACCTACAATACCTCAAAGCAATACATGATGTACCTAATATGACTCAAATTGTGTGGATTCAGTTTATAATTGACATTTTTTAATGTATTGTTTCATATTTTGGTTTAATTTATTTATTTACAGTGTTACTAACATAAGATTTTTTATACAGGTGGATTAATTTTCTCAATTTGGGGTGGTTTTTTAAAATCTTCTCATTCTTGTGAGAGATTGGACGTCGAGGCTACAAATGAGATAACAACAATAAGAAAATGGGTAAAGAATATATAAAACCATCATGAAAAGGTGAATTCATACTACTTATTTAGCTATTTTTTTTACCATTTTATCTAATATTTTCAAGTTAATTTATATATCATTTTTATCTAATAATTATTTTTTCATCGATATTTTGGGAAGTCATATTTTTCATTTAGTCATATATATTAAGACAGAAAAGAGAGAACATGTTTCTTTTGGATGATACATCCCAAGAAGAATAGGGTTCCTTATTCATATAAATGGAACATTTCTTTATTTTTTGGATTAGTGCACATAGTTGAAGAAAATACATCACATAATCAATCAGTGATTCCTCAATCTCATGAACATTGTGATTAATATGACTCAAACTGTATGTTTTTAGTCTATAATTTAGATTTTAGTTTAAAACACACATCACATAATCAAAAATGATAAGAAACATTAATATTGTTTTGATAATTTATTAAAAAAATCCATAATTTATTTGTGATGTGTAGTAATTAGCCACAACTCAATCTGGTGAATGGTGTCCCCGATTTATCTCAAAGTGTCCATTATCTCTTTAAAATTGATATATTAGTTCAAAAAGTTTCACTCGCTAAAAACTGAGAAAATGTGCTTATATTATCTTGATAATTTTGGAAAATAGTTTATAAGTAATTTTTGACTTTTAAGAATTAGTCATACATCAAACTGACACACTATGTTACTGATATGACTAAAAGTTCGTGTTTCTAGTTTAAAATTATATTTTAGAAAAAAACACAAGTGACATACTCAAGACCAAGTAAACACATTCTTATTATTTTTATACTTTAGTAAAATGATCCATAATTCATTTAAGACATGTAGGAATCATTTTCACCTCAATCTGATGTATGGTGTGACCAGTATGACTCCAAGTGCATCATTTTATTTAAAATTGAAAATAATTTTAGTAGAAAAGAAAACTGACATAATTAAAACTGAGAAAAATAATTTTGGATTATTTTTATTGTTTATTAAAAAAATTAATAAGTCATTTTTGATGTGTATTAATTAGACTAACCTCAATCCGACGCACGGTGTTCCTGATATGTCTCAAAGTGTCTGTTACCAGTTTAAAATTGACATTTTAGTTCAAAAAGTGACACTCAATAAGAAATGATTAAACATGGTTATATTTCCTTGAAAATTTATAAAAAAAATTCATAAGTCATTTAAGATGAGTATTAATTCTTCGCATGTCAAACTGACACGTGATGTGACCAATATGACTCAAAGTTCATGTTTCCAAGTTAAAATGATGTTTTAGTAAAAAACAGAAGTGATGTACTCAAAATCGAGATAACATATTCATAATATTTTTATACTTTAAGAAAGTGATCCATATGCAATTTAGGACATGTATTAATCATCCTCACCTTAATCAGATTCATTGTGTGACTGGTATGACTCAAAGTGCTTCTTTTTTATTTAAAATTGACAATGATTTTAGTAAGAAAGACATCTCACATACTCAAAACAAATAAAATTCATTTGGATTCATTTTATAATTTATTAAAATAACCCATAATTCATTTTTGATGTTTAAGAATCATCCTCACGTCAATCCAATATAGGATGTGCTCGGTATGACTCAATGGGCCTATGATCAATATAAATTGAAATTTTTGTTGAAAAAGTGACACTCACTGAAAACCAAGAAAAAACAATTAGATTGGATTGATAATTTAAGAAAATGATTAAAATTTAATTTTTTACATTTATAAATTAGTCTCATGTCAAAAATCCACACGATTTGACTGGTTGGAATCAAATTTTGTGTTTCTAGGTTAAAATGCCTTAAAAAACAAGTGATGTACTCAAAACTGAGAAAAAACATTTGGATTGTTTTTATACTTTGTGAAAATTGTCCATAAGTCATTTTGGATGTGTAGGAATCTTCCAAAACTCAATCTGACACACAATGTGACCAATATGACTCTAAGTTCATATTTTCAATTTATAAGCATAAATTTAGTTTAAAATGCACATCATAACACAAAAACTGAGAAAACAAGCCTTGATTGTATTCTCATCATTATATATTATAGTACATAATTACTTTTAGTATCATTTTTATCTAATACTTATTTTCTAAATTCTCAAAGAGATAATTCTTGAAGACGAACAAGAAATGGTGTGACGTGCAAGAATCAACCACAACTCAATCTGATACAAAGTGATCCAAGTATGACTGAAAGTTTAGTTCAAAATTAACACTTTCCATTAAATTTATTTATTTATATTATTACTACCATAATAATTTTTTTCTTTAATAGGTGTGTTTTTTTCTCGAGTTGGGGTGGCTTTTTCTTTTATACAAGTGTATTCTTTTCCTCAATAATATAATGTTTTTCTTGTATTTGTGTTCTAAATTTTATTTCATTTAAATTCTGTATTTGTAGTTGATTTTTGATAAATTTTGGTGCTATTTTTGTTGATATAGTGTTCCATTACATTAAACTATAGTATTCCCCTTTATCATCAATTTTAGTAGCACTCATAATGGAACCCTTTATCAGCGCTTCTAAAAGCGTTGATGAAAGACTCAATTTATTAGCGCTTTTATTTATCCCTAATAAAAGTGCACTTTATCAATGAAAAAAAGAACTGATAAATGATTTTATTTATCATCAATTTTATAAGAACTAATAAAGGATCCCTTTATTATTGTTTTTCAAGAACTAATATAAGCTTAAGGTTTTTAACCATGCTTCATTAGTCTTTGCTTTTTTAGAACTAATAAAGGCCAATTCTAGCACTATTAATGGCCTATTTTTTATTAGTGCTTCGGGATGATACTAAAAACTCATTTCCCTAAACATGACTTTATTAATGAATTCATGTGTGATCCCTAATTATTTTATGTTATTTTAATGATATAGCTATAGTGGACCACCACCTTAGTTTCTAATTAGTGAACCCCTAACAATGAGGTATAATTTTAGGTTTCACTACTACAATTTAGCCCTTTATCAGCACTAAAAAATGACATTAACAGCGCTAAAAAAGCAATGTTAATGCCGGTGAAGATAAAGGGGGGTCACCTTTATCAGCGCTCCAAAAAGCACTAATAAAGGGGTACTTTATCAGCACAAAAAAAAGCACAGATAAAGGGAACACTTTATCAGTGGTTTTTTAGTGCTGATAAAGGTCGCCTTTATCAGCGCTTTTCGGAGCACTAATAAAGGGGACCCCCCTTTATCTACGCCGGAATTAACAGTGATTTTTTAGCTGTGATAAATGGGTGCCTTTATCAGTGCTATCTTGAGCGCTGATAAAGAGCCCTATTATCAGCGCTCAAGATAGAACTGATAAAGGTTACGTTTATCAGAGCTCAAGATAGCGCTGATAAAGGTGTCCTTTATTAGCACTAAACAAGCAATGATAAAGGTACCCTCCCCTGCACCTGCAGAACCAGCACCTACACAAACCAGCACCTCAGCACCTACACACCTGCACCTACACACCTGCACAAAACATCACCTGCACACCTGTAAAAAACATCACCTGCACACAATATTTTGACAAATAATGCTATATACATTTAATTAATATCATGAATACCAAAAAAAACACTGATATACACATTTCAAACAATATTTTACATGGTTACAATTACAATTATCCAACAATAGTTATAAACATTAATGTTTCATCCTTTGATATCCGTGATTCTCTCAAAAAATTTCGTCCATGATATTTGTTGCTGAACAAAGCATCCGAACTCAAGGAAAAAAATTCACCTATATAAGAAAAAAAATATTATGTTATTAATAAAATAATGAAATAAATTAAAACATTAATATGAAAGAATACATTAATATAGAAATGTGAAACTAAAATATAGAAATGATAAACTCAAATGTTTTCATTCTGATAACAATGAAAGGGAATAATGTAAAATCAATATATTTTTGGTTGATTTATCTCATTTAATAAATACCAATTCTTTATCTAATGAAAAGCTTTACCGGTCACACCGTGCATCAGATTGAGGTGAAGTTTATTCGTACACCTCACAAATGACTCATGGATTATTTTCCTAAAGTATCAAAAAAATCCTAATGCGTTTGCTCGGTTTTCCGTATGTCACTTTTGATGTTTTCTAAAGTTAATGTCAATTTAAAACTGATATCAGACACTTTTAGCCATACCGGTCAGATTGTGCGTCGGATTGAGGTGTGGTTTATTCTTACTTGTCAAAATGACTCATGGATCGTTTTCATAAAGTGGAAAAACAATCCGAACATGTTTTCTCGGTATTCCGTATGTCACTTGTGTTGTTTTCTAAAGTTTATGTCAATTTCAAACTGATATCAGACACTTTTAGCCATACCGGTCACACCGTGCTTCAGATTGAGGTGCAGTTGATTCATACACCTCAAAAATGACTCATGGATCGTTTTCCTAAAGTATCAAAACAATATGAACGTATTTTCTCTATATTCCTTACGTGAGTTGTGTTATTTTCTAATGTTTATGTCAATTTCAAACTGATATCAGACACTTTTAGCCATACTGGTCACATCGTGAGTCAGATTGAGGTGAGGTCGATTCATACACCTCACAAATGACTTATGGATTGTTTTCCTAATGTATAAAAACAATACAAATGCGTTTTCTCATTTTTCTGTATGTCACGTGTGTTGTTTTCTAATGTTAATGTCAACTTGAAACTGATATTAGACACTTTTAGCCATACCGATCACACCGTGTGTCAGATTGAGGTGTGGTAGATTCTTACACCTAAAAATGAATCATGGATCGTTTTCCTAAAGTATCAAAACAATCATAATGCGTTTGATCGGTTTTCCGTATGTCACTTGTGTTGTTTTCTAAAGTTAATGTCAATTTCAAACTGATATCAGACAATTTTAGTCATACCAATCACACCGCGCGTCAGATTGAGGTGCGGTTGATTCTTACACGTCACAAATGACTCATGGATTGTTTTCCTAAATTATCAAAACAATCCGTATGTGTTTGATTGGTTTTCTGTATGTTAGTTGGGTTGTTTTCTAAAGTTAATGTCGATTTCAAACTTATATCAGACACTTTTAACTATACCGATCACACTGTGCGTCGGATTGAGATGCTGTCGATTCATACACCTCACAAATGACTCATGGATCATTGTCCTAAAGTATCAAAACAATCTGAACATTTTTTTATCGGTTTTCCCTATGTCACTTGTGTTTTTTTATAAAGTTAATGTCAATTTCAAACTGATATCAGAAACTTTTACCCATACCGATTACACCATGCGTCAGATTGAGGTGCGGTCGATTCGTACATGTCACAAATGACTCATGGATCGTTTTGCTAAAGTATCAAAACAATCCAAACACGTTTGCTCAGTTTTCCGTATGTCACTTGTGATGAGTAGGATATTCCATATAGGGATTAGTGAAGTGTGACATAGAGGATTTCATCCTTATAATTGGATTAAGAGATCTCCCTCCCCTCCTAGACACCCCACTCATGGACGCCCCCATGGACACACCCCCTCCCTCCCCTCCTGGACACCCTCACACCTGGACACCCCCTCCCTCTTGGACACACCCCCTCCTGGACACCCCCCACTCCTGGACACCCCCTCCCTCCTGGACACCCCCACCAACATATAAGGGAAACTAAAATTAGAAAACTAAAAATCCACGATATTGGTTCCCATCAAGATTTTAAGATGCTCGTGAGTGGACTGAATGACTATGCATCGATCGACTTCCACACTATCGACCTGTGTAGTCCAATGCGTTATGCTTTAATAGAAAGACAAATCACATATAAAACCATTCTTCATAAGCTAAGGATATAAAACATAATAAAGGGTGATCATATATACTCAATAAGTGTAAAAAAGGGAGATATCAATGATCATATATGGATAACATTAGCAGGAATTCACCTTCATCTTATTTGTGTACAATATTCCATTAGGTATGTTTCCCATTCATTTCTAAACAAGGGATATATCAAGGATCATATTTCTTGTATTGAGAAGAACCAAACATTGGGAATTATTTAAGTGATTTGTGGTCCTTGTGAAACAATATACAGTCATTCGGGCAGGCGTGTATTCTTTCAGAGATCATACCCATCAATCGTAGAATTCGATTGGCATCGTATGTTCAGATTGGGAGTTCATTATCTTCTGGGAGCATGTCATTCAGGAGAGCAAGTAGTTTCCTAAAACTGGTGTCACTCCACCCGTTTCCAGCATTCAAATTATACAGATTCAGTATGGATGACAATGCTGTATATTAAGCGCAACCTACATACAATGGACTTTTTGCACAACTCTTTAACTTTTCAAACAATTTTGGGAAATCACGAAGTTCATCTTCATCTGTCCTTGTAATTTATTCAATACGATCTTCATCATCATTCACATCTGTAATCACACCCTCTATTCGATTGTCTTCACTATTCACGCTTGTAATCATATCAGATCTTCCATAAAATGTCGTGTTATTCGAGCCACTACCTACATTCATTTTTTCCCTGTGTTTATTCCACCATGTATAACTTTGATCTATTTTGTGACATATTAGGTGTTCTTCCAAATCTTCTGGACTAATTTGTCTTGAATAAAAACAACGTAAACACGGACAAAGGATTTGAGAAGGGTCACATGCATGATCTCCTGCAAACTTGATAAACTCTTTCAGGCCATCTTCATACTCTTTTTTCAACAGATTGGCATTCATCCATTCTTTATTCATATTCATCATCTTTATGTGTTCGATCTCGAACATGCCTAATATTATGTTTTAATTAATCAAGTATAATTTTTTGGGTTTTATAAAGAAAATCATGGTATAAATGCCTCTACAATGAAATAGAGGAACCTACCCAAAATATGTGAGAGTACTTGAACTCTATCGATATACGGTGGACTGTGCCCTGTCTTTTGTATATCTCCATGGTGTACCTAAAACCTATACATGGATGACTCTTCACTGAAACATGGGGGAGTACCACACTCTATATTTTCTCCAAAAATATCACTTTTCACTTGTCAAATCTCAAGTAGAGTGAAGATAATTAAAATACCCAAACCACATCGTATGCAATTTCCAATGAATGAGGGAATCATAATATTGTGATCTACATGAGAAGATATTTATAATGGGCTACTCATACATGAAATATTATCATCTAAGTGAAAAATAAAGAATTATAATGAAATTAACATAGCACACAATTTGTTCAATGGATACACTATGTGTAGGGTTCTCAGTCAAGGTAGGTTGTATACTAACATTTCTAAAGTCATGTGAAATCCATATACCTGGCGTGCCTAGTAGGGTGAACATCGTCTATGGATAAGATACCTGATTTAATCTAACATATATCAAATTAATTCCAAGTTAGTATTACAAAGACTGCATGATGCCTTTGAAAATACATGACATATAGAACAACTTGAGCTAAAGGCGTGTACTTTAGATACAAAATGAGTCACTTCACCAGCTATGCATCACATTGTTTGTGGAATACATGGTGTGTAGTCCTTACATGACCACTAGGGGTGTATAGTCTATACAAATCAAGTTTCTATAGTATCTATACATGGTGTGAGTGAAGTAAAACACATATCATATGGTTCTACCATTATTTCATGGCATGTACATGGTTTCATGCTGAAGTTTATGTCTTTGAAATACATTGTGTGTGACCTACTTTCCCATGACATGTAACATTTAAAATAAAACTTATTCCAAGTTTGAGTCAGAAGATGAGTCATGTTGTTTAAATTTTGGAGATAACTATTGTCTAGAATTAAAATCTTTATGAATTTCATGTATGGTGAAGCATGTTCCATTTAATAGGACTACATACCATGTATTTTAAAAATATATAGAATTTAAAAAACATCTTCTTTACACCATAAAGTGTCTCATAGAGTCCTCTAGAAGTGGTTTTTTAGGATTCAGTGGAATTGCACTAGTAACAATGTGGTGGTTCCATTAAAACGGGTAAAGTTTGGATTGATATTCAATGGTAGAAGAACTACAACATGGAAAACAAATGGCATATCAATCATGCCAACAACCGTAACACAATACAAAAACACCATCGTGCTCATAATCGCAACACCATACAAACCAAACAATCACAATTTTAGATTTTACAAAGAATCCCTTATTCAATTTTGTTTGTTAATTCATGTGTTATCCTAGAAGGTTTATCATCATGGGGTTCTCATTCATAATTCAAGTATACATAAATTACAAATTTTTATATTCAAATTTTCAACAAGAACCAACCAACATGCAATTCATTTAGTGCGCAAACAAGGAACACCAACGGCCATGATTTTTAGTGGGGCATTTAGCCCATACATTTAACATTATAACCATCAATATCATACAGTAATAACATGAGAAAAAGAGGAAACAAATGAGTAACAGGAGAAAACTCACCGCAAAGGTGTCATTAAGCACACGACAGAGGTGCGTTTGTGGCAGAGGAGAGGGGCACAATAGAGGGGATTTCCAACTGAAAAGAAAACACAAAATAGGGGAATCTCATGAGAATAAAATAATCTAAAACTGAGTACACCATTTACCACATCTCAAAAACCCCAAGAACCCACTAAAATCGAAACCAACCCACCCCATGGTTAAACACACCTTAAGATAACATGAAAATACAGAACCCGCTTTCGATAGAACGAGTTCAACAGACTTTTTAAAATATAAAAGATGAACATAAAATGGGTAAGCCCTGAACAATAGGCCCTCCTTAATAGGTATAATCCCCATGTTTATTCTATATAGCTTATCCCAAATGAGTAAGCTCTGATCAATCCTTTGTTATCACACCTTTCACGACACATACATCCTAATCGCATGGCTTTAAACTTCATGGTAAAATATTTTCAACACAACACGTGGTATCTAGTGAGTAGAATCATATCCCTATTCAAACTCAATGAGCCTACCTATACATCTTGACAAAAATTAGGGGGAACACACATATTTCCAATGGGACACCCCTGGTACTCTTTTCCAATCTTAACAGCACACCCGACCAAAACTCACCACACGATCACCAGTTACCCAACGTTATTCCAAAACCAAAGGAATATAACCATGCTTCATTACCCAAAACCCATCCATAAAGGTTCAACAGAGATGGTCACATTAAAACCGTGCTATAAATCAATAGGTTTAGGAATCCAAATGATCATGTCCCTCAACCCAGTTATAACACCAAAACTCAAGAATATAGAGTGCTTACCTTATACAAATCCAAGGCATGACCATTCCTTCGCTATCAAATTGATAACACCTAATATGAATCAATACCTCATGTCAAAGAATATAACTTGGATTTATGTATCTAAGATATTCAAAAAACCAATATAACTCCACTCAGTTGTCTCCCCCAACCACCAAAACTCACTAACTTGCTACCATCCTGAGTCACATGCTAACAACCACTGGGATCTCACACAAACCCCTTACATCAATTCTTACACAATCCATAGCCCATGGGTGCCACTCTTATCCCCACCTCAAAACACAAATCATCTAGTGAACCAAACCAACCAATTACTATAGGTTCTCACACACCTGCTATCTAAAACAACCTACAATACAAGGGTCTCACCACTTGGGCTCTCACTCTTGCCCCAACTACCCATACATAGGTTCAACTCACTTATAAAAAACTATAAGTCATCATACTCATTCAAGGATCATAATTTTTCATTTATATTAACCCAAGAGAAGGAAAAATACTCCTACACTGACCAACGACGGTAGCGGAGGCGACAATGGCGACAGTGGAGGTAGCGGCTGTCGCGGCGACAAAGGCAGTGGCGGTCGCGGTGGCAGAGCAAAACCCAATGTCGTAGAGGTAGCGGTGGAGGAGAAAAACCCAACGGAGGTGGAAGAGGAGGAGGAGGAAGAGGAGGAAGAGGATGAGGAAGATGAGGAAGAGGATGACACATAAGAGGAGGACATAGAATATATATTTTATCAATTCTTTTTTAGCGCTGATAAAGGTATCTCTTTATCAGCGCTTAAAAAGTGATGATAAATTTATGTTTTATCAGAGCTTTTATTTTAGTGCTGATAAATGTTATAATTTTTTATAAATTAAGAATAAAAACTTTTATCAGTGCTAAAATAAGCACTGATAAATGTACCCTTTTATCAGCACTAAAAAAGGCGCTGATAAAGGTTATACCTTTATCAGCACGTATTTTAGCGCTGATAAATCTAACCTTTATCAGTGCTTTTAACTAGCACTGATAAAGGAATACCACTTTATTAGTGCTTTCTGTTTAGCGCTGATAAAGGGTAGTGCTTCCCTTGCCCTGTTTTGTGTTAGTGTGTCTATATATAGACTTGAGTTTTATAGAATTTATATATTCATTTACAAAATATTATGATCATCATTGAGGTATCCTCCATTAGTAAAAATACGATTTTCAGGTGATCCTATGTATGAAATTTGGCACTACACTTTATGATCCTCCAAGATGGGGTTGTTTAGATATTAAATGAAATTCTCCAGTAGAGAAAGGAATGTTCATTTGAGACCTGTTTTAGTGTGTATGTTTTTGTATAAATTTCTCTTTAGGGTGTAATAATTTTGGTGAGCTTAATAATGGTTTACAAATATGATTTGTAATCTTATATGATGATTTATGAACTTCTAGGACATGGTAGTATCCTAGTTGACATATTGAACTAGATGATCCATGTGTGGTATTTATTAGTGTGGTGATGATTATATATTTTGGTTTTATGTTTAGTGATTTTTATCCATACATGTTATAATATTTGGTGTTTCTCAGAAATTATATTCTTCCAATAGTTATTTTTATACTTAACCCTCCATGTATAATTATGTGGCGATGTACTCAAGGGTAGGTAGTTATTTAAAATTCATTAGAAGACAAGTTAATTATAAAGGTGGATAATTTAGTATATATTGAGGATGGGTGGATACTATTGGTGGTTACATTTCTTAGTAATTAACATGGAATATATTCTCTGTTTAACTTTTGGATTTGTATTTATAGAGATATTATATGTGGGATGAATAATTATAACATGTTAATTGTTTGTGTATGATATAATATTACATGTATATATGAATTTTATTTTCTTATATCCAATTTTATTATTTTATCGGAATCATATTTTTTTTATTGGTGGTTTGTTGATGTGTTGATTAAAGTTTCATAGAATCTTGTGTTTATACACTCTTAGTGCTAGTCACTAACCCCTAACATATTGGAGGTGCTGTTGGATTAGAAAAATAATCTTTATTATTGATCTTGGTTTGGGTCCCTGTGGGGTTGGGTCATGTCAAATTCAATTCCAAGAACATAAAAATCTCATATAATAAAATTCGGTATTATGACATTTCAATTATTTTAGATACAGTTACTGTATACTGAAAACTAATGAAAACCATTAAGAAATAAAGGGAATCCCAATAAAAGGATGACCCAAATAGACATCAATCAAGAACCTTATTTACAATTTTTAGTCCCTAAAATTTACTCTATAAGAACAAGTTTGAAAGAACCAGAAGATTAAATAGAAGTCATTATCAAGAATTTAACCATTTAGGATTTGATCACTAGATATTCATCATAGGTAAGGGTTATACCAAATATACCGACAAGAAACATGATTATGAATCTAGGATCAATTTTAATGATATTTTTTTATGAATTTAAATTATATCAAACAATTTAAAATTATTTCATACCATGGAATAAATTATTTTAGTTCGTACAATTTATCATCATGAAACATGCCATTTATGAGAATATACAGGGACAAGTCAACATACAAGGATATAAGGATCCAGATGATATGAATAATCACTATATTCTCTGAACCTTTATTATTACTAAAGCTAAAATAAAATTATTGAAGAAGGAGTATCCAATAGATGAGGATTGGGTTTCTTTCAATTTATTTTAAATATACCGGATAGTTTTTTGGCCTAAGAAAATAATTTCTTTGGACCATAAAATGTTAGACATAAATTTATATAAGAAAAAAATAGTTTCAAGATATCATTTTCCAGTTACGATGTAATTTTCCTTGGCAATATACAATGTGGGATAGACATATATAATAACATGTGTAGCATATCCAACACAATGAGATGATAATCATTCAACTTTATTACTAGTAAAATCACACATAATCTCAAATGGTTAATTCCATCAAGGTTTTTGGATTATTAAGGGTAAATTGGGAATCCATTTTAATTTTTTAATATTTTCCCATAGTTCTCATAAAATAAAAAATCCATGTCTTTTTAGAGAAATAAATAGAGGTATGTATTATTATTGGTAATTTAATAAAATATTATTTTATATACAATATCAAATGGAAAAAACCAAAGTACTCCAACACTCCTAAAAATACCCATTAGATATTAAAATCATTCATGAATAATCCCATTCAATTATCTGGGTAATAAAATAAATCATAAATAAATAATTAGTCTCTTTAGATACATATAATAAAATTGGAATGAGATAAACAAGATTAACATGGCCTATATGTGAGGATGACATGCATAAATTGATAAAGAATTAATACTAATTGTACATTTTAAAAATGTACACAGTGCATTCATAAGAATATAAAAAATGGTTTATTCATTATCACAAAGGATGAGAGAATGTTTGGAGATGTTTCATATGGTGAAGAAAATATATAAAAATTCTATCTTACACGGCTGTGGATCACCCCTCATAGGCTGGCATGACCATGAATCCCCCTTCATGATATTACATGATCACATAACTCTATTATTAATTTTCATGGATAATTTTTTTTATAAATACTCAAATCCATCCCAAATTTCATGATTCAAAAAATCCAAAGAGGAATTCAATGAATCTTGTAGATTATACTATTTACATGACTCCTTAAGGAATTTCCTTACTCCATAGATAAATTCCTATAGCACAAAGGAGTGAAGGGATACCATCATTTCATATGAACCATTCTCAATAGTCCCACAGAATTCGTGCACTATAGGGAGGACTTAGGAAACAAGGATCCTATAAAATGAATATATCAATATGTCTTGTAATTTCCATGTAACCCCTATTGTGAAAGATAATAAATTTTTTCTTATGTAATTCCCATTGGGATGGAAATTGATTTAATTTAATACCTTAAACTAGGGAAATATGTGTCCATGAAAAAAATAGTGGGTGTCTCCAAAACTATATACACCACACTCGGGATATACAAAACTATGTAACTCTTCTATAATCCATATGAAATGTATATTGTTTCCATGGGAGCCTTCCAATAAAATAATCAAAAGATATGGAATTATAACTTAGTGCAAATAAGTAAAAGATCTGGAATAATCCCCATGAATACGATGCCTGAAACTTAGAATTTGACTACACCCAATCTCCAACCCCATAGTATAAAAACTCTGGAATTTTAGGAAAGAACTATCAAATGAAATGATTAAAATAAAAAACCTAGGCATAAGAACAACAAGGATTTCATGGTACAGACTTGCATCCTAATCTATAGGGGAATGAATATATACTATAATCAGGGAAGTGAAGATGACTTTAGTGCTAAGTTTAATCAATTATCCACTTTCTCAACTTGATCACCAATATACCGATTTTACCATTTATTATATTGGAGTTCCCACCCAACGCCACTAATTTGTATTTGCATATGATCTTCTCAGGTAACCTTCCACCTAATACTATCTTCACTGTTGATCCTCTATATAGTCAAAGGCTTCTACCACCTCAACTGGGTTTACTAGTGAACTATTCTACTTTTTAATATTTTTCTATATATAGAACCCATTATATCATTTAGTAATTAATCATATAGTTTTTATTTCTATTTTACCCTTAAAACTATCATTTTTTTTATCATCCATTAAAATTAGAACATCTATTACAAATCTATCACCCTATCAAGACATTGAAAATAAGTCTTCTATATTTTCACTCATTCGAGTGGTCATACATTAATCTGCAATAAAATTAAGTCCACAACCCCAATAATATATCACATGATATTCATTTGAAGGATTCACCATGACTAAGTTCTTCATCCGCTTCCAAAATCTTCTTTTCACCCATAAAATTTATTTAAGTAACTATATAGTTCCCCAATCATACATTTTAGTTATACCAGTACAAATAAGGTGAAACATTTACCTACTAATTATTTAGTAACCAACTTCATTAAAATGTTCAAAGGATTTTAAATTCCTTCAATTTTATATAGGTCTTACACTCTGTCCTCCAAAAAATTCTAGATGAAGTGGTACTTTAGATAAATAAAATTTATCAAAGAATGAAAAATAAAACTTTATGAAAAGTTAATCATCCTTTATAAGTCACAAAAAACATCCCAAATATCAATCCTTTTCTGATATCCTTCAATAACCCCTTCAACCAAAATAACACCTTCCCTACATCTGTAAATGTGACATACACTATTTATTTTATTGAAATTGAAACAATATATTGAAGATTATACATTCAAATCACTATTATTCTCTCATAAGTATGCGCATAAATAGTTATGATCTTCTATGTATCTAAATCTCCACTGAAATTCATGATTACAAAACCCTATAAAGTATCATCTGTTCTAAAAAAATTCCTATTATTCTAGAAAATTTTAAGTGCCATAGATTCCCCTTAAACGACTCTCAAGGCTCCCTTATAGGTTTTGATATAAATCTGTTGATGACTTTTACTTATTTAATAATGTTCATATGAGTAAAAACCATGTCATACATCAAAATTATGATAGATGATTCATATGATACATTCTACTTGTACTCAATAACAACTTCCATTGGTGGTGACTTCTCCTTGCTAGGTTTTGAGTTTTCAGATAGGGGTGTGGACACTATACTATCCTCTTCCATTATAAATCACTTTAATATTAGCTGGATGTGCTCTTCTTATGTCCAATATAGGGTACTAGAACTTAGGCCCCTCATGATCTTCAACCATGAAACAAGAAACTCTATACTAAGGTCATTCATTTTGAAACTTTTGAACAACCCAACCTTCATCTCATCAATCATTTCCTTTACTATCCCCATAATAAATATGTCTTCGATTTAGAGAATAAGGATAAAAATGTACCCATCACTAAAATTTCTATGGAAACAATAATAGTTGGTATTTATTTGGATTAACTTACATTACTCTATAAAGCTATTAAAATTCTGGTTACATGAATTTGGTGCTTACCTCAAACTATAAATTCTATGATTGAGATTAAAAAACATTCCCTAGTTATGTTGATCCTTGAAGCCAACCAATTTCTCCATATGCATTTCTTTATCTAAGTACCCATGAAGGAATGATATCTTCATATCAAGCTACTTTAGATGAAGACATTTTAAAGTAACCCAACATAAAACCTCAAGGATAGTTGTGTTCTTAACTACTGATGAAAATGCTTCAAAGAAATCTACACCTTATATTTTTTTAAAACCCTTCAAAAAATAGCTTGTCCTTATACCTTATTCTTTTTTAAACCTTTTTCTTTAGTTGAGAAACCCATTTTTTAGAAGAAATGTTTTTTTATTGGGTCTCTTAATCATCTCCCATGTTCCAAAGACATATATAAAATTGAGTTCATACCATAGATATAACTCCAACTATTCCAAATACTTCAAAATCTATGTCTCTTTTGGGATCTTGGGCTCACCATTATTCATTATAAGAATGTAGTAAAAAATGTAGCTATAACTTTTAACCAGTCATTTCTCCTTGGAAGATATCTATAATTTTTTATTTATCTAAGCTCCTTCTGGTAATGAATCGTCCAAGGTGTGAATTCCAATTCACTAGATTATGTTGTCTTTTAACTCGTTATTATATTTGGTGTAAAGACCCATGATTTTCTGAAATGTGAAAGTGTGTATAAAATTAATTGTCTTCTTTTATATTCTCATGAGGGGTAAAATGGTCTTTTAACTGATAATATGATCTCAGATAATTTTTTTGAAAACTCTTTTGGTCCTGGAATAGGGTTTTGCCCCTAGTATAGGAGTTGGATTGAATTTATATCCATTCAGATTATAATGGAATAATTAATAATTGATATTTAATTAATTAAAAATTAATTTATTCACATGTGTTTATTCAACCTTATCTTTTGAATAGATCATTTTATTTAGATTCCATCTCTACAATTGAGTCTAAAATGGGGGAGTTTTTCTTATGCAAGGAAGAAGATCATGTTGGGAACTGGGTCTAGGATCATTTTTTGTTTTATTTTTTATTTTCTTCCTTTTCTTTTTCTAATTTCATTTTATCCTCTTCTCCCCTATATTATCATGTATGCCCCATGTGGGATATCCTTCATTGGGACTATAGATACCCAACATTATCATCCCTAAATATTACATTTTAATAGATTAATATTCAATAAATAACATAATGATCCACTCTATAATCATTTAGGTCTAGTTCCTTTGGAAACATGGACACATAAACAACTGGACTACAAGTAAGATACATCATCTATCACTAAGATCTTCATAAATAAAACCCTTATTATACATATCATATGTAATACCATTCTTCATATCCTAGGGAAATGATACATAATAAAGGGAGAGATAAGATGCTCTGTAAGGATAAAGAAGGGATATAACAATATAACATGAGCATGTGGGTTTGATAACATTAAAATAACATATTAAAACTATATTCTACATATCATTGATAATAAACATGAGTTATGTCATAAATACTGATAGTCCATAAGAAATTAATCATAATGGAATCAAAGAACACAATATATAAGAGCATAAAATTGGAATAATATATATATTGGTGGAATATACATAATAATATAAAATATTATTTCAAGTATACCCACCAAAAAATTTATAACATGTTAGTCCTGGTCTAAACACTCGTGTACCTGCTTTGGAATTGATAAAACCTCCCATGTACCCTCTTTTGGGCTTGGGATAACCTTCCGTGTACCCCCTTTTAGGATTGGAATAACATTTTATGCACCCTTTGATCTCATATTACATTAACTATTACCTAATTCTTTAGAGGGTGATATAGGTACCAACCATCTTGGTTAAAATGTAAACACCGTCCTTGGTTATAATATAACCACCATCCATTGTAATAACAAAACCACCCTATAATAATAAAAATATTATATGTGTGTTTTATATAAGATCATAAAACATCCATCATATCAAATCCCATTCAACGAAATGGGTTTCATTTATATTTCATCATATCTTCATAGCAAAACCCATGAAAAAATAAGCTTGTTTCATAAGCATCTTATCATGGTATAACCCAAGGAAAAGAAATTAGTTTCATAAACATATTTTCATAATAAAAATAAAACATTTAGAGAAATAATAAAAATGTTATATATGGATTATATCCATAGTAAATCATAAGTAACGTCAAAATATGTTATCTTTGATTGAAAATGATTTTGAGAAGACACTTGGATCATTTCCTGAGGAAAATAACTTTTCATTAAAAAACACATTTTAAAATTAAAATAAATTCATAAAAAAACATGGAAATAAATTTTTTTAAAATAATATTTCAAAATTATAATGTAATATTTAAAAATATATAGTTCTCTACGATGGTGGAAGATACCATTCATGCCGTATGTGGTAAAAAAACATTCCCTTCATATTTTTGGTAAAATCCAAACAAACATTTTTTTAGAAAAAACATGAATATTGATATATTTTGATTTTGTAAATATTAAAACATGGGTAAAAATAAATTTCATAAATAATTTAGTGAAAGTTAAAAACATTTTTAAAACATTTTTATAAAAAATGGGATTTAAAGAAAATGGGGTTTTCGATTGAAGAAAGAAATAATGGAAATTTTTATTAAGAAATTTATTTTGAAACATTGAGTATATAAAGAGAGGAATATGAAGGGAAAAAAATTATTATCATAAAATAACTAGAGGATAATAAAATTAATAATTTTATTTAGGTATGGATCACAAGATCTTATCATTGAAAGCATAAACATAAACCATCATGATAAATTATGAGATTGTATCATAAAACCCTTACCATTTGGGAAACATAGAATCATAAACCCCATGAAAGCGATATCATCAAATTTATATGTAAAAACAAATAATTTTTATTTTAAATACCATAAAATACATTCATGGGAAGTATATATACCACATAAAAGAAACAAGTGTTGAATATGGCATGTGTCTCATAGAAGTAAAAAGTAAGACCTAAATCCATTACCTTAAGTGTTAACTTCTTTAAAACATTTGAAAATATACTATATAATAAAGAAAAGTTTATTATATATATATTAAATAAAATATTTAAATATATCATACTAAATCTTATTTACTTATGACCTTTTATTACTCTTTTTTTAATAGTTCAATGTTAGTTCCATATTCCGGGCAATAATTGCTTTGTTTTTCCATGTATATTTTGATTTGTTACTTTTGGTTCACATAATTTAATCATGGTTAAATCATATATATAATTTTATCCATTATATAAATATCATATATATATTCAGTATATATGTATTTATATTAGTCCATAAATTTAATAAATAGAAAAAGAAATACACCGTTTATAGAGACGATAGCCTGTACATACACATGAACATTGTTTCCATTTTGTCTATAGATTTAATGAAATAAAGGTAAATAATATATTACCATTAAAAAATAAATTTTATGACATATATAACATTTATTTTCATTAATCCCATCCTTATTACATTCCATGTAAAGCATGAACGAATCACATCACTTCGAAAGACGGTAGTCTTCCTTACACATAAACTGTGTTATCGTATTCCAATAGACTGAAAATTAAGAAGTAATATGTGATATAATTATTAAAAAATAATAATAATATCATAAATATCATATATAAACAATAAATACATCATTATATATATATATTATAGATTTGGTGATGGAAAATGAATAACATCGGTTCACGAGGTGGTAGTCCACCGTACACACATATGATGATTTCATAACCCATTTGATGAAAGATGAGAAGATTTTATTTTATTAAATTAATATAATAAAATATAATTATATTTTATATACTTTGGTTATTATATCATTCTGGTTTAATAATAATTTAATGAGGTGGTGGAAGAAATAAAATAAAATGCGCATATAGGGTTGTTACCTCATTCTCGGACAACTTCTTTTGGTTTTCACCAAAAGGATTCTTAGATCAGATTTATGGAAAAAAGGTTTATACAATGATATTATGGAATTAATGAATTTATTTGGGTAGGTATTGGCTGAGGGAAATGGTTTTGAAAATTCAAAGAGGGGAGGGGAGGGGTGGCCTTTTATAAGTGAGGTGAGTGGAAAACTTGAATTTTTTTAAAATAAAAAGGTGTACTGAAAATTTTCTGATAAAAATGTATCCAAAATATAAAATTATATATAATTAGACATGATAAGGTCTATATATGTCCATATAATGTGTTTTAGACATGTTTTAGGTCATTATTAACCCATATATTTTTAGTTTAACCCCATGGTAAACCCATTTTTACCTTAACCACAGTAAATAATTTTTACAATTTCTGCTATTCATTATAGAGAAAATAATTTTTTACTAATTATATAATTTAAATTGTTATGATTAAAAATATTAAATTCATTTTTATAAATTCTATCCACATAAGGGTAAAATTTTAATTTAAACTTAAACCCACAGTTGCGGCGTGAAAGTGGTTTTACAATGAGAAAATGTTCAAAATCATAAAAAGTTTTTATATAATAATTCTATATAAAAATATTTACAAACACATAAAATGAATTAATTTATATATAATTTAACTACTTTTACTTTTAATGACATTTTATAAAAAAAATTAACCTTACAAACTCTTTAAATGAAAAGGTAGTTTTCAATAAAAACCAATATTTTCACTATCATTGAAAAATTAATCTTTTCGGAAATATGTGAAATATTCACCTTAATATATTTTTGAAATTATTATTTCAAAAATGAATTTAATTTTATAAAATTTAATTTTTAAAAATAAAATAAAATTAATTTTAAAATATGTGCACAATAGGAAATAAAACCATTTTTCAAAAAATAGAGTTTTTGAGCATAAATTAGATTTATTATTATATCTTGTATAGAAAAAACATAAGATGATTCTTAAAAATTTTATTGAATATATAATATAAAAATTTAATTAAAATCATTCACTGAAGTTTATTTTTTTAATTTATTGATGTAAAATGTGTTTGTGTACAAAAAAATCATTTTTCTAATAAATATTTTCTTTATTTTCAAATAGATTTTGTTTTGATTTCTATTTAATTGGTCACCAAATAAATAATTTATATTCATGTATAAATCATATATTTTAATAATTTATTTAATCATATTCATACCCACCATTATAATATCTATGTGATAACTATAAATTTAAATAATAATATATTAATAGTATGTCATGTTTTTTTAAATTTGGCATTACTGGTAACACAATATACAATTAGTGTTTCATATAATGTATGCTATATTTAGTGTTATTTGTAATTAAAAATAGTTAAAGTATTAAATTTAATTGATTTTTTTCTCAAAAATTCTCGAGGTGTTACATTTTACCCCCTTAAAATGAATTTTCCCTTGAAATTCATCACTTTGGTACCATAAACAAAGGATAATTAATACTCATTATATCCTCAAGTTCACACATAGCTTTATAAAGCAGATATTTTAACTAAAAAACATTGAATATGCGAGTGGTCTTTTTTTATAACATTATCTATATAATTCAGAATCTTCATCTATTGTTCCTTATAAGAAAGATCATGCTCTAGCAGTACAACCTATGAGTTTAGTATATGTGATAGCTCTAGTTTGTACTTCCTTTGGATATATATATATAACACATCATGAACCTGATAAATCTTTTGTGTAAGTATAAAGTGAAAATATTTGATCCCGATATCATTAAAAATTTCAAAGGGACCCATATATATAGGGATTAGTTTTCACTTCTTTCTTTCATGGATAAATTCATTGAAAATCATTCTCACCAACTTCAAATTCTAGAACATGTTGATGATTATCAACATAAATTTTCAATCAATTGTTTTTCCATTATGCGCTATTGAATGTTTCTAACCCTTTAAACCACATATTATGTTATATCGGGTCCCAATAGATTTCTTTCTACAACATCATTCCACCATATTGGTTATCAAAACTTATTTTCATTAAAGGATTCATAAGGATCTATCTAAATTATCTAGTGAGATATATTATTGTAATAAAGATCAACTAGAGGAAGTTGTTGATCCCACCCACCTCTGAAATCCATAGAACAATGATCTTAGCAGATAATATAGAGTTTGAATTTTTCATTCAGACAGACCATCTATTTGAGGATGAAACACAGTGCTAGTACTCAACTCTTTATCAAGATCTTGATAAGGAAATAACCAAAACTTCAAGGTAAACATCAGATCCTGACCAGATATAATTTAATTCGGTACTCCATTCAACATTACCACTTATTTAATGTATATTATGGCAAGCAGATCCCGATAGAAATCTTATCTAATAGAAATGAAGTGTGATCTCTTCGTAAGGTGATTGACTACAACCCACAATTAACTCAACATTAAAGATACGATAAACTGTAATGGTTATCAAAACCTTTAATAATATTTTCACAAAGTGTAAAGGATTTACTCCTCAAATAACTTTTTCACTAAAACATATACAAAATCAAAGGGTTTTATTACCATAAGTTTCTATTAAAATATCCTTATTATTGATAAAATACAATGACATAAAACCTCAAATGGGGTGTCAATGAATTTGAACTTTTGATCAACATTAATGGTATCCAGAACTCTTAATTTAATCTTAAACAGATACATATACACTTCCAAAAGTTAATTAACAATTTATTCCTAATATAATATATTTTCTTATACAAAAAAATTCATTTTAAGACTGGGTTAATCCTTATACTAAAATAATATCAAATGTGATTTCATTATTCTAGAATTCTTGTAGAAGAATACAATCAAATGGAATTTTATGAAACGATGAACAATAATATTTTCATATAGATCATTAATAAAAAATCAAACATGAAAATATCAATGAAGGAGGAGAGGATAAGTGTTCCCTAATTATGATGATTCCCTTAATATATTGTGATTGCATAAGATTTCCCTTTGTCCTTTTTATTTAGAGTTTTTTGTATTATCATCCACATTATCCCTTAGATTAGGGAATTGATAATCATAATTCCCAAACTCCTTGCACTTGATATACTGGAGTATGGTTGGTGTATTTTTTGAGCTTTCTCTCCATTCATTTCATTTACTGGCTCTTCATATCACTTATAATTTATTTTTCATGATGGAAAGATTTCCTACACAAGTAATATCCTCTTATTCCTTTTAAAAATTCACATGAGTGCTTTTTACCACATTTTTTGCATGTGGGTAACTGAAATTTCTTTCCACTATGTGATTAATTTGAGTTATCATGAGATTCAATCTTCATTTTATTATCAAAATCATGAGAATGGTCAAAGTCTCAAATTTCTATTAATACCTATATTTCACATAGAATGAATTATTTACTAATAATAAAGTCACTTATATGTAACACCATCCAAAGAGTTGGTTTAAATACACAAAATAATAGATCAATTTTTCATTATGGACAGATGATTAAACTAGAAACGCATCATGAAAGTCTTGAAATTTTTTATTTATAGGTACTTAGAGTTTTAACATCCTTCTATTTGAGCTCAGAAAACTCATTCTTTATCCTTTTCCTTTGAATAAAAAGTATGTAATTACTAAAAAAATATCCACTTAAACTCATTATATTCCATGGAGTCAATTAACTAACCTTAACTCGTATTCGTAATATGGTTCCACTATTGGTCTGCATTACCTTACAAATCATAGAAAACCAAAACGAATTATTCAGGATCCAAAACCTTGGTGAATGGAAAATATATTTTTAGTGGTACTGGTCTATTTCTCAGTGACTTGTGGGTTAATAGAACCACTAAAATAGGGTGTAATTATTCTCATAGAATACTCAACATAGCATTTTCCTTTTTTTATCATTTGAAAGTTCATCATGATTCATAGCTTTAGAAAGTTGTGTGAGAATAGAAGTAATGTTTTTCATTCCATTTACCATAACATTTGGTTTCTCAAGAGGACAATAATTTCATTTTATATTACATTAATAATTAATACAGTTCCTTCTAGTTCAATCCATTTATTAAAAATAGAAATAATAGTGTGAGAAATACTAATCATAACAGAAAACCACATAATAATGAAAAATAAATTATAGGATGTCTAAATCATGTAAAATTATTTTCAATATATAATACATTAGGCTTAAAAAATTTCCTTAATAGTAATTATTAAATTATATCATGATGGTTGGTAAAGAGTTTATAAATTTCCAAATCAAATCCATAAACATATCCTTATAAATATTCCTATGGATCTTACTAAAGTTTTCTCCTCCCAGTTTACCATGGTTAACTGAACCTTAATATGATAGAAAATGGGGAGAACAAAACACCTCATACATAAATATTACATTTTAATAGATTAATATTCAATACATAAAATAACAATCCATTCCATATGTTTTTTAGGTCTAGCGCCTTTGGTAACATGGGCACATAAACAATTTGTTAATAAGTGATCCATGTTATCTCCTATTAAGTTATGCACAACTGGAACCCTTCTTAGACATATAATACATAATAAAATTCATCATATCATAGGGAAATGAAACTTAAAAAGGTTGATCTCATGTGTTCAGTAAGGGTAAAAGAAGGATATATCAATATAACATGAACATATGGGTACGAGAACATGATAATAACATATGAAAACATTACCCTACAAATCAAATATCACAGACACGAGTCATGGAAAAAATCATGGAATTTAATAAGACATGAATCATAATGGAATAAAATAACACGAACCATGATAGAATAATATTATCATAATACATATTTTTTTCATATACATAAGCATAGAAAATCTTATATCAAGGATACCCACTAAGACATTCATGACATGTAAATATTGGTCTAACTATCCGTGTAACTGCATCAGGACTAGGATAATCTCCCATGTACCATCTTTTGGGATTGGGATAACCTTCTATATGCCCCATTTGGGCTTTATATAAACTACCCTATACCATTTTATCTCATATAAAATTAATCATTACCTAATTCATTAGAGGGGGATATAGGTCCCAACTATCTTAGCCATAACCTAACCACCATCCTTGGATATAACATAACCACCATCATTGGTTACAATGTAACCACTATAAAATAATGAAAATAATACATCTGTGTGTTCCATAAGTTCATAAAACATCCATCATATCAAAGTCCATGAAAATAAATCAGGTTCATATACATTTTATTGTCTCTTCATAGTATAACTCTTGAAAAAAGAATTAAGTTTCATAAGAATTTATATATGGTATATCCTGTGGAAAAGAAAATGATATCATAAACATATTTTAATCATTAAAATAGACCATTTAGATAAAGAATAAAAAATGAGTTCATTATAAAGGTTGAAAATAACATTCATGTCGTACATGTTAAAATAACGATTCCTTCCACATTTTTAGTAAAATACAAACAAGAATTATTTGGAAAGAAACATAATGATTAAATTAAAATATTTCACATAAAATATTCAAAAATGGGTAAAAATTTATTTCACAAATCATTTATATAACGTTAAAAACATTTTGTAAAACATTTTTAGAAAACATGGTTTTGGAAGAAAAAAGTGGTTTTTGACCAAAGAGGGAAATAAAGATGTTTTTTTCTAAAAAAATATTCTTTTGGAATCTTGAGTACATAAAGAGAGGAAAATTAATGGAAAACAGGTATTATCATGACATAAATAGAGTATATGAAAATTCAATCATTTCATGAGATATGGGTCATAATATTTCAAAATTGAAAGTGTAAACAGAAAAATCCCAATAAACAATAAGATCACATCACAAAATCCTTACCCCTTTAGAGACACTGAATCATAATCCCCATGAAAGAGAGATAATAAAATTGATATGTGAATACCAATAAGTTTTTAGGTGAATAATCATTAAATAAATTAATGGGATGTATATATATCACATAAAAGAAATAGGTGGTGAATATGGCATGTGTATCACAAAAGTAAAAAGTGATATAGAAATCCCTTACCTTAAGTATAAACTTCCTTAGTACACATTCGAAACTCATATATAATAAATATAATTTTATTATAAATCTCTTATTTAAACATAATTATATGTATCATACCATATATGATTTACTTATGACCTTTTATTACATATTTATTAATAATTCCATGTTAAAGTCATGTTACAAGCAATAACTAATTTGGGTTTTTGTGTTTGTTTTGATTATTCATTTTAGACCATATTAATTTAATCATGGTTCCATAATTTATAGAATATTAACCATGATATAAATAACATATATATTTAGTATATATGTATTTATAGTTGTCCATAAAATCTAGAGATAGAAAATGAAATATATTGTTCATGGAGACGGTATGCCGTATGTAGAAATAAACATTGATTCCATTTTCTTGAAGGATTTAAAGAAAGAAAGTTAAATAATATATTACCATTAAAAAAATTAATTTTATGTCATATATATCACACATTTTCATTAATAACATCCTTATTCACTTCCATGAAAAGCGTGAAGGAATCACATCGCTTCACGAGGCGGTAGTTCGCCTTACATACAAAAGATGTTATATTATTCCCAAAGAATAGAAAGTAAGAAGGAATATGTGTTATAATGATTCTAGAATCATAATAATATAATAAATATTATATATAATCTATAAATACATCATTATATCCAGTCGTGATATGAGGTTATGGAAAATGAATAACATCAGGTTTCGAGGTTGTAGTTCATCCTACACAAGAATGATTATCTACTAACACATTTGATGGAAGAGAAGATGGATTTAGGTTATTATAGTAATATAATAACATCTAGATTTATTTAATATAATTATTTTATTAAATCATCATGGTTTAATAAGTATTCAAGTATGTGGAGGAAGAAATATTATAAAACACTCTCTTAGGGGTGTTACCTATTCTTTGGACAACTTCTTTTGGTTTACACCAAAAGGATTCTTAGGTTGGATTTATGACAAAAATAAGGATTATATTATGAGATGAGGGAATTTATTTATTTATTTGTTAAGGTATTTTTATAAACAAAGGGGTTCTAAATTGAGAATATGAGAGGAGAGTGGGTGACGTTTTATAAGTAAGGTGAGTGGCACAATTTTAATGTTTGAAAAGAAAGAGGTGTACCCATTTTTTTCACAATAAAAATGGATAAAAAGAAAATATTATCTATAATTACACATTATATGGTCAAAATATAGCCATAAAAACTTCATTGGTAAATTTTTGGGCCTTTTTTAACCCATATATTTTTAGTTTAACCCCTGATAAACCCATTTTTTCCTTAACCATAGTAAATAATTTCTACTTTTTTTACTATTTATTATGGTAAAAAATTAAGTAAACCTTATTATATAAATTAAATTATTATTATTCCAAATATTAAATATATTTTCTCAAATTAAACTATTATAAGTGTCAAAATTTAATTTAAAATTAAACACAAATGATGATGAGAAAGCGATTTTCCAAAGAGAAAATGATCAAAAGTATAAAAAGTAGTTATATAAAAAATAAATATTAAAATTATTAAAATGAACTAAATTATATTTATTGATATATAATTTATCTAGTTTTAATTTTATACCCATTTTTAAATAAAAATCAACCTTATAAATTCTTTAAATGAAAAAAAGTTTTCAATAAAAACCTCTATTTTTCACAATTCATCAAAAAATTAATATTTTAAAAAATACCAAATATGTACCCTAAGATAATTTTGAATTTGTTATTTAAAATATTATGTTTATTGTATCAAAATAATTTTATAAAATGGAGAAAAAATAATTTTAAAATTTGTGCACAAAAGGTGGAAAACCTATTTTTTTAGAAAAACATAGTTTTAGTTATAAAATTGGATTTACTCTGATCTCATGTATAGAGAACACCTAAGACAAATGATTAAAATTTAATTTAATATATAATATATAAATTTAATTAAAATTAATCACCAAAATATATTTTTTAATTTTTTGAGGTAAAACTCATTTTGGTGCATAAAAATAGTTTTTTCCAAAAACTATTTCTATTTTTTTGAAAATAGTTTTTAATTTAATTTTCAATTAATTGGAAACCAAATAATTAATTTTATATAAAATTTTAAACCATAAGTTTTCCTAATTTATCTAATCATTTCCATACCCTGCATTCTAACGACTAAAAGAGAACTATCATAATAAATAACAATATTTAAAATTATGTCACATTTTATTTAAACTCGATGCTGCATGTAATACTTGATAAACTTAGTGTTTCATGTAACTCAAGATAAAATAATTATTACATGTGACAATTTTTTTTAAAAGATTAAATGTATTTGAAAAAGCTATTCCACAAAACCTCATCTTGTTATTGGGACCTAGCATGAAAAGGGATAGAGAGAGATAAATAGAGAGGGAGATAGGAAAATAGGTGTATCCATGGAGCTTGGGAATATATAGATCATCGTACGGTAGTAATGAACATATATATAGATAAATATTCCATGTATTCCACCGAAAGGTGGTTGTTTTTATGTTGTTTCCATGAATCCCTATAGATTTTCCACTTTCTAGTTTTAAGGTCTTTTTTGATTGATAAGGACCCCCATGAGGTCAATCTATGCTTAACTAAGATAAAAATAGTATTTTTTCCTGATTATAGGGGTTTCCCATTTAGAAATATTTATAAAAGGATGTAATGTTTATGAACACATGCCATGTGTTATTCCTTGAACATACATTCCATGTACATGAAGTACACTCCATGTACTGGTACTTAGCCATGTAGTTGAGTATATGGAAAAATAGAGTTTTCGGATCTACACACTGTGTACCATGGGTATACGATGTGTAGTGGTACTTGACCATATACCCATGTAAATGGCCAGACATCTCTTATCGAGCATTTAGATGTTTAGGGCACACAACCAAACCTTGTGTGGGTCACAAGCCATGAAGATGTAAAAAACAAGGATAAGATACATGGATAAGTCTTGTTATGTACACAGATAGGTACCCCATGTATGGTACACACTATATACCCATTTTACATTCCATGTATGGATGAGTAACACACCCATGTGGGTCTTTGAGGGTTTATGCCGTATACTCGGGTATACACACCGTGTACTTATCCTTGTATATGTTTTGATATTTTTTTCATGTTTTGAAAACCTAGAGTCAAAATTTTACATAATATGAGTCTATTTTGAGATATATTATAGGAAAATATGATGGTGGAACCTTTGGGGTGATTTGAGGACTCCTAAGAGGTGTTTTGGGGGAAGTGATCAATAATGAAAAGATTCTTCTTTAAGAAAACAGTTTTTGTTATATCCCAATAGTGAAACCTAGGATGAACTGACCTGAGGGTTATATAAAATGGTCAGTAGACATGTCATGTGTTTTTTAAGCTTCTCATCTGGTGTATCTTGGGACATTCCTTTGTTAGATAGACTGAGACAAGACATGATGATATAGACTGGTTCAGTGTTCGGATTAACCCATAGTGTGACTAAGGATCCCCTATGAGATGCCTCTTATTATGTTTTGGACTATAGTATTCCATCTAGGATGCCTCATTTTACTCTTTCTGAGGATCCCGTGTAGGAATATTATGATAAATCTTTCATAGGATCTTGTGTAGGATGCCTCTTCTTACATACTCTTTTTCGAGGATCCCAAGAAGAATTCCTTTTCATATGTGAAAACATAGAGTATCTCAAGTAGGATTCCTATATTGTGTTTTGACATGAGGGACACAATGGGTTCCTTGGAGTTTGACCAACCTTGACCTAGTGTGTGATGAGTTTGGGTAGAAATGGTATTCAGTGTCACCTTAAAACCTGGAGCAAACTTATGAGTCTGAGGAGATGTGGTAGTAGTGGTGGGTTTAGGAATTTGGAAACCCTCACCCAGTTATTTATTAATTCACATGGTTATTATTGGTGAAAATATGATTTATAGATGTGTTTCTTAGATTTTGGATGATGAGATTTTTATGAGGTGATATATGTTTTGGATGTCCATAGGTGCTTCCTGGGATCTTGTTCTTAAGCCCTTTTTGTTGATTATCTCTTTTTGGGGATGCCCATACATACTTCTAGAGATCCATTAATGAGTCATACTTTCTTGGATGATAGACATATAATTCCATATCATTTATTGGGTACTTATTGGAAATGATATTCCATACCCACTCATTTTAGGACAGTGGTCATGACGTTCCAGAGTAATGATTAAAATTTATGGATAGGGCGTTCCACATTAATATGATTAGAATTGGTGGAAAAGGTATTCCAAAATTATATGATTAATATTGGTAGAATTGAAATTCTATAGATATGGATCTAACTAATAGACTTGGAGTTCCACATATATGGACCAGATTAGTGGACATGGAGTTCCACATTTGTTTTTGAGGTGTTGGACGGATGCTACATGTAATATCATTTTTATTGTATGGATTAAGTGACTTATTTATAGGATGTGAAGTTGATAACTGGAATCCTTATTATATATATATATATATATATATTTATTAGAGGTGATTATGGTTGAACCCAAGGATAGGAAATTTTTCCCCCTATAGGCACATAACTTATTTAGAAATATTATGGAACTGGTCAAAGAAGGTATGTTAGATCTCTATTATAGACCAAAGAATTAAATTAATTATTCATGGATTGAGTGGTACGCCATCCATTTCAATGCCTTATTCACCAAATTTCCAACTGACAGGGATTAAGCAATCAATGATTGACTATGTATTTTTTAATTTAATTCTAGTTGTGTCTTAACTAGGTTATGAATATTTCATGAGCATGCACTTATAAAAGCATATTTTAGGTTCACTATTGGGGTGGCCTACTAATATTTATTTTTCACCCTCTATACATGCACATTGGTGTCTGTGAAGTTATTATTTATACTTTTAGGTTGAGAATGGATACATGATAGATAGGTAAGAGGCCCATTATTGCATGATTGAACATATTTTCTCATGTCGATTCTTATAATTGGGTTGGTGTATCTCAATAGTGTCTTGGAGACTGGGTATGTGGTTAAAATCAAAGTTAATGGTAGATCCATGGAATTTTCTTTCCATTTCTTTTATTTACTCATCTATATGTGGTCGACCCATTGGGTGATCACTGTTGTATGTATGACATGACCCCTTTAGACCTTTATAACATTCTTATTTATTATAGCCTTGTTTATATTCATTTCTTCTTCACTCTATTTATTTATTACTACTATAAATGATGTTTGGTTATTTTCATTGGTTTCTTACTTTGATATGTGTGTATAGTCTCTCTAAAGATACACCCTAGACCCTCACTACTAGTTGGTAGTCCCTAGAATATGGGGAGGCACACTTGTGGACTAGTATCCAATCTGTCTGGTAATTATTATAGATTGAACTAGGCTGAGATGTGACAAAGTGGTATCAAAGAAAAAGCTAAAAAGTTAACTGATTCTTGGGAACACTCACACATGAATAGTGAAAAGGTGGTATTAGAGGTGTCCTTTACTATTTTATTACAATTTAGGGATATGGTTGATAGGAGTCTTAAGAATGTGTTAGAACCTATAATGGATATCATACTGGTGCATCGAGAGCACACATTTTAGTGAGAAGTCCTAATTTCTAAATATATGGGATTAATATTCTTGATTTGATATCTTACATTTTAATATGTTTTTCGTTGATCAATAAACATGTGATGTAGAGTAATGATTTATTTTGGATTTATGGCTGTCCTCCCATTTACGAGAGGCTGATGAATAATTTTTGACCCTAGGGAATGAAAGGCAGGAATCATCTCTTGCATCATATTCAACAACTATGATCAACATATTATAGGAACTATAGCGTGTGATTTTAATATTGATAACGAGGTAAACTTCTTAAAGTGTCAAGAAAGACCTAAATGGTGTTTTTCTATATAATTTCTTGGTGAAATTATTCTTAGTTAGGAAGACTTGTATATAATTCTTTCTGATGGTAGGTTTTGTAGATATATGGTGAGACATTGACAGTGAGGATAATGACCCTTTCCTCATGCACAGAGAGGTGTAGCGAACCTAGTAGGTCGATAGGGAACACGGTTCCCATGTTTTAGACCACTGATAGGGTGTTGTTACTTAGGTTTAGTTATTTAAAGCATTAGAAACAACCTATAAGGTATTTTACCACATATATGGGAATAAAATTATACTTAACTTGACCATGTGAGTGTTGTACAACATAGATAATTGAGATGGTGTTGTGTGTGTACCATTGACCCTCATAGGTCATCATCAAAAGTGATTCCTTTCAAGTAGACCCTTTGTGGGTATATCTTTCTCAAGTGTGGTTAACTAATGATTTTTAACAACCTACATATAGTTTTCCACATATATTGTTTGATATTTTACATAAATGACCTTCATTTATGGTTAAACTGTCCGATTCTCTAGTGTGATTATGACAGGGACCTTAAAATTTATAGTAAAATGGAACATAGTGGGTACATTATCATATACAGATTCCCGATGAGGGTCAGTTCTTATCTTTTCTACATTCTTATAATGAACCTTTAGGGAGAAGCCCTTAGAGGGATTATCAGGGAGGATAAGGGCGTAGTAGGATGATTCATGGTAGGTGATGTCGTTAGTGTCCTTTCTTTAAATTAGTATTTACCAATGTGTTTCATTTAGATGGGATTCCAATTACAACTTATAGGGAATTTTTCTCTATAACAAGGAAGTGAAAACTTGTATAAGTGAACCCATGTTGATAGGTTTATAACCTCATAGGTCAATTTTATATTTACCTCCCTTTGTAAGGGTTCACATGTATGTTATATGCCTTGCGTTGAGACGGGTTCCTGGATGATGCCCTATGTGATGTGAACATGGTGAGAGGATTGACTTTTGGGATATGTGGATATACCTCGTGACCCTGTTATAAGAATTTATTAGTAGGGGAAGGTGGGAAATCGAGTATCCCTTAGTTTGGATCTGACCCTTATAGGTCAACACTTTTTTGATCAAGGGAAACCTATGAGTAGGGTTGTCTTGGGTTTATGAATTCCTTTTTAGGTAGTGATTTTGGTAGTATGTTCACATTGTGACCAATACGTGGGAGGTTCTTGGGTCTTTCGATATATAAATGATGATGCATTTTGTTTTTATGAAAGAAACTAAGGTGATTAGGTATCGAAACTAGATTTGAAAAGATTGACTATTGTTGGTTCCTAGCCCTGTTAAGTAGTGGTCGTACGATTTACGCCTTAATATTAGAAAAAAATATGTGTGATGGGGGAGATTAGAATAAATCATGGAACATGTGAGGTGATTGATTTTGAATAGGATTTTCAAGGGATATTCTTGGTTAATGAGACTGACATACCATGTAACACAATCATATTATACTTATACTATAATATTTGTGGGAGCATAATTTGGGTGATAGTGGTATTCATTGGTTATACATGGTACCATTTAAATCATAAATCAGTCAGTGGTGATGTTCAAGCCATGGTCTAATGTTTTTTAAAAAAATATGCATGAATGGTTTCAAAATAGTTGGGATAAAATTAATAATGTACCTCTATGGTATAGGAGACATCAAGAATAAATCAGGTTCCATGAGGCGCTGACCTGAGGCTGGACCTAGACACACATTATCGGGAGGCATGGTGTGAGGAGCTGGTTGAAGGAAAGTAAATCCCAATTTAAGTAAGAATGGATTGGGAGAGTGATACATACCTATCAATGGAATATTAGTGTACTCCTAGTATATATACGATCATTACCTATATCATGATATCATCTTGAGTGTGATGGGAGAGAATTTGATATGTACTATGATTTTTTAAATATCTTCTCTAGTTTGGAGATGGAACTTGTTGAGGCTACGCTTGAGGATTGGTTTAAGGTAATCCAAATAGTGGAGAGGGAACCATTGTCCATTAATGTTGTTGAATCTTTTTAGGAGTTGAAATTCAGTAATTTTCATAGGAACCATTCCTGGGATGTGGGAACATGTGATGTTTTAAAGTTGTGTGTTTATTCTTGGGATTAGCAGTTTTGGTTATTCTTTTCATTTAATTAATTGATGGACTGAGTGTGGTCCGTGGAACTTGGGATTCATCTTTGAGTGATGATTAAGGTAATCATATGGCGAGGGGTATCAAATCCATCATGGTTGGACATACCCTATATAGGGAGAGTTGATAACGCTATGAGATCAGTCATTGGATAGTCAATATAAAATATTTTTTTAGTTTCTTAAGGTAAGATAATGATTGTGGTTAACCACCAAGGATTCATGGGTATGAGAGGTGCTATGGTGGGATGTTTGTAAGGATAGTGTTTTTCAAGCATGTGAAATTGAGAAGATATCGGATTTCAATCTTTTAGATTCTCATGAGGGGTAAAATAATCTTTTCCCAAAGAAGATGAACTTTGATAATTTTTATTACCACTCCTTTGGTCCCAAAATAGGGTTTTTATCCTAAGAAAAGAGTTTTTGTTGGAATTTTGAGCTATTCATATTTCTATAGAATAAATGATAAATAATAAATAAATAATTAAATAATAATATATTTATGTGTGTAAATTCAAAGATATATTTTTAATAATGTTTTATTGAGATCCTATCCTTGTGATTGTGTCTAATATATGGGATTTTCCTAGGTGATATATAAACTCAGGTAAGGCACAAGGGCCAGGCCTAGACCCATTTTTTTCTTTTATTTTTCATTCTTTTTATTTTCCCTTTTCTTTTCTCCTATTCTACCCTATATTCTCTCGTATTCCCCTTATGGTCTCACCTTCAATATTACCAAGAGAGAAAATTTATGGGGAGAGTGTGAGAGGGATATAAAGAGAGGTGTGGTTTTAGAGCTTAGGAGGAGTCGAATCGTCGTGCGATAGTGGTGGAACATAGATTCAAGTAATGATTTTATGGATTCCAGCCAAATGTTGGATATTTTTTTATTCTTTTTATAATAAATACCTATAGATTTACCACTTTAAATTTTTAAGGAACTTTTTTGTTTGGTATGGACCCCCATGTGTATGATCTATGCTTAATTTGGAAAAAATGGAGTTTCAGGCCAATTATAATGGTTTCCCATTTGGAATTACTAGTCACAAAATGTGTAGTAAAATAAAATACACCACGTGTTTTTAATTTGATGTAAAAATCATGTAATTGGAGTAAACTTCATGTATTTTTACTTTTCCATGTAGCTAAGCATACATGAAGATGATGTTTTTTGGATCTAGAAATTGTGTACGAGGGGTATACACTGTGTAGTGGTATTCAACCATGTACATGGTTAGATAGCTCATGTTAGAGAACTTGTACATGTAGGGTATATAGAAGAACCTGTCTGGTTCACACACTATACATAAGTACACGGACATGCTAAAATACATAGACATTCATTTAAAAGTACAATGGCGGGTACCCTATGTAGGGTACATGCAGTGTAGCCATTTTACACGTCGTGTACTTTGGTTTTACATGCCATGTTTGGATGAAGTATATTTCTATGTTGGGTTTTGGGGATAAATACTTTGTAGATGGGTATAAACACTATGTACCTGGGTTTTATGCACTGTGTACTACTCCCTTTCTAACATTTGAAGGGCTTTTATGTTTTGACCCCCTATAGTCAGATTTTGAAATACGAGGAGTCCATTTAGAGAATTTTTCCAACAATATCATGATGGTAGAACCCATGGGGTGATTTGAGGAATCATAATAGGTATTTTGGGGAAAGATATCCACAATGGATAGCTTATTCCTCCAGAAAATAGTTTATGTTATCTCTAGAGAGTGATACTAGAGATGAGACTGACTTGAGAGTCATATGAAATGGTTAGTAGACTTGGAATGGTTTCACCAAGGCCAATTCATGGTGTATATTGGGATAATCCTTGGTTAGAGGAATTGATATAAGACTTTGTGGGACATATTGGTTGGGTTTTTGGACCATCCTAGAGTGTGACTGAGGATCCCATATAGGATACCTCCAATTATTTTTCGAACTTGAAGATATCATGTAGGATTCCTTTGATTACTTACTCTTTACGAGGATCCCATATACGATGAATCTACTTGTTATCTTTTTCTGAGAATACCATGTAGAATGCCTCTACATAATATTTTTGAGGATCCAAAGAGGGATTTCTTTCTTACATGCTGAATTAGAGGATCCCGATTAGGATTCCTCTCTAGTGTTTTGACATAAGGGACCCAGTGGGAGCCTTTGTGCTAGAGCAAACATTGGATAGTGCGTTATGGGATTGGGTAGAGATGTTAATAGGTGTCACCTTAGAACCCATACTAGACTTGTGAGCCCAAGGGGCTGTGGAAATAGTGGTTATTTTAGGTATTTATCCACCATCACTCTTTTATTTATGCATTCAATTACATATTAATGGTGCAACTATGATTTATAGAGGTAATTCCTAGCTTTTGACTAATAATACTGATGTGGGGTGATATGTTTTTTGGAGGATGAGAGGTACTTCCTTGGATATAGATTTTATACCCTTTTGATTGATTTCCACCTTGTTAAGATGACCAACCATACTTTATGGGTTCTAACTTGTGAGCTTCACATGATTGAGTGATGGACATGGCCTTCCTCATCATTTATTAGGTAATTATTGGACATTACATTCCCCACACTCTTAGTTTAGGATAATGGACATGGAGTTCCATTATTGTGATCAAAATTGGTGTACAAGGAATTCCATAGTAATATGATTGGAGTTGGTGGATAGGGTGTTCCATAGTGATATGATTGAGATTGGTAGACATGACATTCCATATAGATCTGATTGATGGAAATTGAGTTCCATATATATATATATATATATATATGTTGACTAAATTAGTGTAAATCGAATTCCACATATGTTGTTGAGGTGTTGGAATAATGCTTATGGAACTATCATTTATAATGCATAGGTTAAGTGACTTATATACATTCTGTCCAGTTGATACCTAGAATACTTGTTATCTATATTATAGGAGGGTTGAGACATGTATCCCCTACTGGTGATATATCTTTCTTAGATACATTATAGTGATATATGAAGTAGGTATAGTTGATCACTACTACATACCCAATGATCAACTTGATTATTGAAGGATTGAGTGGTATGAAATCCAGATCAATTTCTTATTCACTAGATTTCCATCCAATCAGGACCACATACCCAAGGTTCTACTAAGGATTTATTTTCATTATTTTATTCTAGTAGTGTATTAGATGAGATGGGAATATTGCATGAACATGCACTTATATTAGAAAATTACAGGTTCACAAATGGGGGTGGCCTACTGAGATTTATTTCTCACCCCCCTATACATGCACCTCAGTGTGCGTGTAGACCTTATATCCACTTTCAGGCTAAGAATAGATGTATAATGGATAGGAATGATTCATAGGGTTGTGTTACCAAGAAAATAGGCTCAAGTGGATTCTTATTATTGGGACAAAGAAGCTCTAAATCTTCTTAGAGACTAGTAATGTGATTTATCTAGATGTTAGCAGAATATCCATGTACGTTAATGCTAGTTTCATTAATTAGATCTTATATATGTGATCAAACCAGTGGGTGATTTGTGTAGCATGTATGACATATATGTTTGGACCTTTACTACATTCCTATTTAGTACAACCTTGTTTATATTTATTGATTTCATGCCCTATTTATTTATTACTACTATGGTGGATGTTTGTTTATTTCTATTGGTTTTTAACTCTGATATGAGGGCACAGTCTCATGATAAACACACACCCTAGCCCCTCGTTACTAGTTGGCAGCCACTAGAATATTAAGAGGCATGCTTGAGGCTAAGTGACCAACTGGCCTGGTTACTAATTTTGAGAGAACTAGGTTGGGATGTGACATCTGGCATGAGTAACACCATTATAACTTGTCCCACTTCTTTTTGTAGACACTCAAGATGGTCTGGTGTTTCTGAACCTGACATGATCACTAGATTCTCTAGAACTTCCATTACTTTTAGAAATCCATCCAGATGATCCTCATATTTTGATGATAATTTTCTCTCATAAAAAATTCATCCATTTTTCAATATTTCTTTATGATCTCTTCATTGATAATAAAATCTATACTTCTAATAACATTCATAGAGTTATTGTCCCAGGGTAAAAAACCGAAATTTTTGTTATCATAGCCAATATGGTAACATGATCGAGAATTTTCCTAAAACTTGTATCATTATTTTTCATTAATTTAGACATATGTTTTGTAACACCCTAAAATTGTAAAAGAAAACAATATTCAATAGCATACAAGATATGAAATACTAAGCTTAAATGAACCATGAAATATTATAATGATAACCGAGCCACTCAATTAGAGGGAATAAATAAGATTAACCACATTATAATATACATATAAAGGACCCAATTAATTAAAATTTATTTATTAATTATGATTAAATGATAATTTTATTTTTATAAATGTCATTATATGCTTAAAAATATGTTTTATTTAAAAATAATTTTTATCGCTTATTGTGAGAAAATATTATAATTAATTTTTGAAAATTTTATAAATTTTATTTTATAAAAAGGATATATTTTTTAAATTCATTATATCAAAATAAGATTATGATTAATTTTTGATAATTTTTTGAAAGGTTTATTTTTCAATAAACAGTGAAAATACTGTTTTTGTTAAAAAATGTATTTTGTTTAAATGCTTACAAATTCCAATTTTATTTTGAACTAGTTTTTAAATATAATTAGTTAATATTTATTTGAAAAATTTACTTATGGTCTTTTTTATGAATTTTATACTTTAATTCAATATAAATACAACATTATACTTAATGGATAATTTTATAAAAAAAATTATTTTCCCTTGATTTTTTCATTTTTATGTTAAAATAATTTTTAAAACATGTAGGAATTGAATATTGAAAAATGGATTCCATATTTGTAATTAGAAGGTCCAAATTTTTTAAATTGGTCAATTTTACTGTTGATCATAATGAATAGTTTCCCTAGTAAATTTTCATTATCACAATAATGCTAAAATGAGTTAATTAGAGTTAAAACTAATATAATTTTTTCTCAAAATCATCCCAATACTTGACTATATCCCATTGAGTGAGTTTATTTGTTTTAATCTCATGAAATTATTTAATATGTAGAATCTTGGTTCCATTTTCCCTTGATAATGACTTTAAAATATTAATGTAAAAGAAAAATCCAAAAATGTCATTCTCTTGACTTTATTATATATTAAATTATTTCATAAGGGGAAAAGTGTATAATTTTTATTCTAAATATGTATTTTAAAGATAATTTTTTAATAATGGAAAAATATTTATAATTTTTAGGAATTAAATAATTTCCTTAAATGCTTATGCAATGCTAATATAATATTTATTCAATTATAAGAAAAATAAAATAAATGATTTTAAAAATACTAAAAGTAAAGAAATTTGGGAAAATTACTATGTCCCATTAATTTTATAGATAATTATTTCACATTTTTTATGTAAAATTATTATATTTTAATTTCATCTTTGTCTTGTTTTCTTTAAAGTAAATGAAAATTGAATAGTTCAAAAATGACAATAATGATATTTTATGAAAATACTATTTTATTAAATTATTTTAAAATTATTAAAATCATGAAAGAGGGAAATCATGAAAATATATGGTAAATATTTTATATTTTACCCATTTATGAGTCAATAATTACCTTATAAGTAAAATTTTAGTACTTCAAGTGTAAACAAGTTGTTACCGTGGTTGATGTTCAAATGGGTTGTCTAAGGGGTTAAACAAAAGGATAATGTTTAAAAAAACCAATTATTCCCATAAAAATTCAATTAGTTTATGTTATTACAACTGAATACAATATAATATTCAAATATATATCAATTTTGAATAAATTGTCTTGAGAATTTATTTATTACAATTTAATCATTTATAAAATTCTAAATATGCCCCATACTGCAATTTTGAAAGGGCACCTCCTCCCCTCACTTATTCACAACTTTTGAGCTATATATATCAACCAAAACCTTCCAAAATCAATTATAAACTTTCTTATCGACATTTTATAGGTGAATTTATTCCCAAAAGACTAACTCTTGGATCCTTTAGAGAATATCTAAAGGATTTCTTTCAAAGAATGGGTAATTGCCTAAACTGATCAATTCCTTTTTTTACTTTTTCCTTATCTCATTTAAATATATGGTATTTAGCATAAAATAATATATTATTTACAATAAATTTATTTAAATGTTATTATGATTATGAAAATACAATTATCCACCCTCTTTCGCATCAAATGGGAAGAGAAAGTATTGCTCATGCGTACGTATGACTTACCATATCAATGTAGAGATACAATTCATTTTTCATCACCATATTTTATGGATGGGTATTATGATGGTTTAATTTATATATATTATATTAATTACATAATTATTATTATTTATTGACAATATCAAATATATCTTATTACCTTATAATCCATTAGAAAATGATAACAACGCTTGTGCGTATGCGTGGACTACCACTTCCACGAAGTGATGTGATTCATTTTTCAATTAATGTTTACTTGTATAAAAATAATGATATATTTAATTAATATGTAAGATATATTTGATATAATATTTATTATGAAAAGGTTAATTATTATTTACCTTTCTTTCATTCCACCCATCAAAAAGTGGAAATAATAAATCATGCGCATGTACGACCTACAATATTAAAGAATAATGTAATTCATTTTTGTATCTTTACCTTTTATGAATGATTATAAATATGTACGTAAGGAATATATATTATTTTTTATACCATGATTTAAATTATTAATATAATTTAACCATTATAAATTTATAAGGACCTGAAATACCTAATTGAAATTCTCATGAAGAATAAGACAATTATCCCAAAAAATGATGATTTATTAAGTAATTATTTTTAACAAGGTGTTGAAATTTTATAAGAGGATAATATATGATATTATATCTATGTAAATGAATATATAATATAATTATACTAAATTTATTTTATTATATAGGAATTTAGAGAGCTTTTAAATTAATTGGAACTTGAGATAAGGGTTTATCATCTCAAATTATCTTCCCTGGGACAGATGTCATGGTAGGAACCTCTATTTTTTTATGAGGCGTATATAATTCGATTTGACATGTTATATCTTTAATATACTTATTTTCATGATATTTAAAATCTCATTTGAAATTTTTATTTCAGGGGTCCTATGATTAAAATGTTATTATAATGATAAATGTTTTATGTTATAATCTCATTGTTTATCAGGATTCTTTATAATTAAGTTTATAATGATGAAATATTATTATATAACTCGTAATAAAATTATAAATTTTCTTATAATATTTTTATTTGTTTATAATACATGATTTACTTTTACTATCCTCACTTTAAGTACTTAATAGACTAAAAGAACATTTTTTAAGAAAACTGACTTTATTTCTCTCTTCAGTCGAAAAACCGTTCTCTTACATGTCTATTTTTTCTAAAAAAAGATTTAAATAATGTTTTTACTAATAGAAAATGAATATTTAAATTATTTTTTACCCATTTTTAGTTTCTTTATTAAGGTTTTAAAAGTATTTTTCTTGTCATTTTCCCGACGTAGTAATTTTGACTTTTTTCAAAAATGTGAAAGGAATGTTTTCTTTTAACTTATACGATATGGAAGAAATTTACTAAAATCATGAAAACTAAATTATATAAAATTTGATTTATAATTTTATATGTATATTTTAATAGAAAATTATTTCTAAAATATTTTGTGAATTTATTGTTTTCGAAAATTTATTTTTAAAGTGTAAAAGGCATTTGAATCATGAAATTTTTAATGAACTTGTAATGGTATTTCTATTCTTCAATGAAAAAAACCATTGATTTTAATTATGACTTATTTTGGATATTATTTAATGGTACTATAATTATTTTTTATATACATGGTTTCTATTTATGAGGAAAATATTTTTATGAAACCAATTCAATTTTCACAGGTTTTTCTAAAATGAAATAATGAAATGTTTATGAATCTCATTTTTTTGATAGTTTATGATATGTTGAAATGTTTATAAACCCATTTGTTTTAATAATAATTTACATGATTAATATTTTATGATCTTGTATCACACATGTTTATGATATTCATTATATTACGGACAATCCTAGAATTATATAGAACTCAAATTCATTGGGTAATGATTGATATATCATGAGATAAAAAAGACTGGATTGGGGAGTGAATCTACTTTATTAAGATACTATGTCCAATATGATAACATTAAGAGGGAAATTTTACTACTATTATAGTTTTATGAGTGAACCCAATCCACTATGATAGTATTATCATTGAGGTTTTACAACTATGGAAATGATTTTCTATGCTTACGTGTCTTCCACAAACTCTTGTCTTATGATAATTTTATGGTGTCATGACACATGTTAATTGATTTATATATGATTCCTATCTTATGAAATTCCAAGATTTATTCTATGACTCAATATTTTTATCTATGATATTTAGGGAATTATTTTCAAATGTTAATGATAATGTTCTCATACCCTTATTCTCATGTTATTCTCAAGTTATTATTGACACCATCCTTGTATACCCTTATAGTGTATTTGGGATCATCATTTCTTATACATTATTTTATTTAGGTTATGAAAAATGCATTAAGTATTATTTGTATAATAAGTATTTTAGTCATGAATAACTAAGTGGGAGATGATGTAGATATTCTATGAATGGTTTACTTGTGTGTCCAAGTTTCAAAAGATACAAGACCTATATGATTATAGAATGGATCATAATGTTATGTAATAAATATTAATCTAATAAGATGTAATATCTATATTGGAAATGTCTAGGTCACTATAGTTGGTATCAGGTAAAGGTTTAGTTACCTTTTGAAACTAGTATGAGGAAACATTAAGGACAACTATAGGGATAAGAAAAGTACAGGATAACATCCTAATGTTTTGGTAATGATCATGGATGACCAAAGTTAAACCTATGACATCATATATTAGGAGGATTATTTATTTAGACACCCCATAAAATATTTTTCATTATTCATCACTATGACTATTGTTTCTCACAATATACATTTTGGTTTTAGTAAATGGATAGAACCATGAGGATTCTTATTAATGATGATATACAATATAATGATTATCCTAATGAGAAACCAAGTGAAATGAAAGTTGGAATGAAAAACATTATGATTATGACTAATCATATATCCCATTATATGATTAAAAACATTTAACTGGTATATTTTCTTAACAAACCTAACAAGTGAAAGAATGAGTTTCATGTTTACTATAGAGGAAATAATATTCATCATCCTACATGTTGTAAAAGTGGGAAGAAGCACTCAAGGGAATATCTCAAAGGAACAAGAGGATATTATCTATGTGGAAATGAATGGTATAGAGAAGGTAATTACTAAATAAAAATGAAGTGTTCTATGGAGGAAAATTAATTCAATCCAAAGGCACCATTTATAGATTATTTTTTCATGTGTAGGGAATATGGGAATTGTCCAACCAATGCCCTAATCTAAGAGTAAACTTCTAGACCATGGAATGACCTCCATTCTTCTACTCTTTAACGTGAAAGGATTGATGTATTTATGTATTGGTATTTAGTAATTATATCAGTAATATCTTGGATATAAGAATCATTGAACATCTAAGGACTATTCCATAATAGTTTTCTTTAAGTATTTGAAAACACATGTTAAATGGTTTGGTTACCAAGAAAAGTGATTTAGTGGTAAGGTGGAAATGTTTAAATGGGATAAAAATATTATTGAAATTAATATTATAGTATTTGTGACCAATAAATTGGGTAATGATTTGATGAAAAAGTGATTTAGGTCATCTTTTATTATGTTTATTGTATTTTTGGATTTATGGAATATATTAAATAGTCTATAATGTTATTTGAGGAATAAGTATTATGTGAATTTTATGATCATATATTATTTCATGTGTAGTTAAATTAAAATTTATTGATACCATCATAGGTTTATATGTTTATGGTTGATCATATGTTTAAATCCATCAACAACACATTTTTTATGTTTTAATTGATGGGATTATGAAGTGATTTAAAACTTTTGCTGGATTTTAAAAATAATACTCTATTAAAGTTTAAATAACCCTTTGGTTAAATCTAATGTTAACTTAAAAATGGTGAATTGTATAGTGGGATATATATAATCTTGATGATTGAAAAGTAATTATTTTACAAGGATGTATTTTGAAGATATTTATGGTTAAGCTAATGAGTATATTTTAGGTTACTATCTAAAATTGATTCATGATATTTTATAGAAGTTCACTAAATTATAATAGTATATATTGATTTATAATAGTGATTAATGATATTTTAATAAATGTTTCATTGGTTTTAGGTATATGTAACCCTTATGTTTAACATGTGATACTATTTTGGTTGAATGTAATTATTTTTTTTGAAAATTTAAGATGAAGTGTATGAAATGAATGTTGAAATTAATAATTTTTTTTAATTTTAAGGTCATTATTTATTATACTCACTATATTTTTGGTAAAATTATATGAATTATATTAATATATTTTTAGAAAAAGGAATGACTATAGGTTGTGTGACAAACTGTCACATCTGCAAAGACCACAGGGCTTGAACCCACAACTGAAAAGCGACAAGGGTGAATCACTTACCGTTGGCCTATGTGATGTACTAGTTAATTTGGGTTTGATTTTATTTAAAATTTAGACATCAAGTTTATTTTAGGGACATTTTATCACTAAAGAAAATAGAAATACATTTGGTAATATGGGTTTTACCTTATAGGTAAAGCTTGAATTATCTTTTGTAATCATATATGATTTTAATGTGGATTTATGAAAATTAAAGCTATTTAGGGAAATGATTATAAAAGTTTGGAGATTATAAGATTAATGTATATAAATGTTTGGGTAAAGTTTCGATAAAAATGTTACATTCATCTTGGAAGAATATGTGAATCAAGTTTCTATGGTTTTTGGGTTTTTCAATTAGATTATCCTTCATTGTTATATGTAGAATAGTCTAAGTTAAATTCTAGGTGTTATTTTTGAGGTTTTTTAGATTAATATAATGTTTTATTCATTTTAAGAATTATCTTACATTGTGAAAACCTGTTTTTTTATTAATGACTATAGGTAGGATGATTATCTTGATATACTTTTTTGATCCATTAGAACTTTATTTATGTTCTTAAGGCATACAAAAATTTCATATCAAATACTCATAGTTTAGAGAAATATATAATATTATAGTGGAAATTGATTAAATGATAAAATTATACTTTCCATGTAAGTATATTTCTTTGAGTTCTTAGTCTAGATGGTAAATAAATTCATTAACTCTAGAAAAAGGATCTTGAAAAACAATTTCCCATTACTATTAATTATTATGAATTTATGTTCTTTTAACACCTCATTGTTTTATGGTTTTGAAGTCATTAAATTTCTGATGATCATTCAATTTATTATAATCAATGTTCTCTATCAGTCTCTATGTGTCACACCCCAATCTCAGTTTTCATTTGTTTTTTTTATTTCTCGATGTGAGATATTTTGGTTGAGGTTGGGGTTGAGTGTCCAACAAAAGTATCTATGTTATTGTTGTTTAGGTTTTCTTCTAACCCTATTCATGGTTTTTGAGAATGTTATTGGGAGAAAGTTTCATAGTGGAGAGTTTGTGAAACCCACATTGTCACTATATTGTGTTTAAATCATTCAACGATCATTGGGTGGTCTTCACTAGTTTTTGGGGTTTCATTTGATGGTGTTGGAAAATTTTTAGGGGTTTTATAGGTTGAGCACAGTTTTCCCAAACCGAAAATCTTAGACCTTCAAAGATCCATAATTGTTTCAGTAGTATTTGCATAGTTTGTGCACGGTTTACAAAACCATGAATCAAAACCATGCATCCCATTATGGGCTGAATAAAGTTTAAACATAAAATCCTATTTGAGTGATTCCACCTCTGAATCGAAGCTCTAACAATTGGGTAACAACCAGAGGGACCCCCTTTTATTATTCATCATTTTGGGTCACTTTTTTGGACGATGTTTCACCAAAGGTTAGTTATTAATCATGGTTTCTTCCTCAAATCATCCCCTTTTCTCTTATCCTCTCCTCGCTCTCTTTATATCTTGGTTTTACTTGGGTTTTCCTACAATGGATGAACAATAATGGCCAGGGTTAATGTTTGATTGATTTTACTTTGGATCTATGCTATGAGAACAGTCAGTGGGGATTGGATCTCTCCTCTCTAAAGGTTTTGTTGCATTCACACACCACTGAGGTAGGTGTTTCCATGTTTTTCATTTATGATGCAAACCATTGGTTCTTGAGTATCTTGAATTAGTTTTTAAACGTTATTAACTTCCGTATAATACATATTTCTAGTTTATTGTGGTTTTTCCTTGTTGATTTAATTTGATAAAAATGAATTTCCAAGGGTTTATTTTATTATGCCCATAAATGTGTGCACATAAGGTTTTTGATAAAATGACCATTGTTTTCAAAACAATAATTTGAAACCTTTTTGTATTATTTGGAATTGTTTTTTACTTATAATCTTATTTGAAACAAGAAGTGTATGTCACGACCCGTCCTCGGGGCCGGCTCCGTGACTACCCCAAGACCGCCTTCCATAGGCCAGGGGCTGGCGACTAGCACCAAGGCGTAATTCCCGGTAAAAAGGGAAGGCATTTCCTTTGTAAAGTAAACAACAAACACCACAGAGCAAGCAAGAAGAAGTAAACACTAAGTAAAAACTGGGTACAACAGTAAGTGCAGAAAAGTAAGTGGGCCAGAATACAAACCCAAACTGAAAGTAAAGTACAACTGGAAAGGGAAAATAACAACTAAAAGTAAAGCCACAGCCTCGAGCCATCCACTGGAATTCCCACCTGATGGGTGGGTACAGATAGCCTCCACAACTCCTCGGGTCCAGCCGTCCGCTCTGAGTACGTCCCGCCCAGGGGTCCACCTCCAGGTACCGACCTTCTCCGCATGCCTCAACCACTATCAGCACTGTCCGTCGTCTGCAACCAACACAATATAGTGCGGGCATAGCCCGTGCAGGGGTGAGTATAAGCTACTCAGTAGGGACCCCGAGACCCCCGAAGGTCTCCCAGAATCCATAAAGGATAATCCACAAAGGAAAGATACAATCTTGAAGTAACACCCGACACTGCTTAGGTATATTCCCATATATATACCTAAGTCATCAATTCCAGTTCGCTCCAACGTCCGAGCCCAAGTACAACCCAGTCCACACAGGAAACCACAACCCAACCCACACAGGATATCATAATGTAATCCACTTAGGAAAGCAAGTTAAGATTGAGCTCACACAGGTATACTTCTTCGTATGACGATAGAGATAATCAGATATTGCCACTGATTCATCTAAGCCGTCGGATCCACATAGGATCGATAGGTACTAACCCCCGTAATGACCCACACAGGATATGACCCACACAGTATCGATAGGTAACTAACCCCCGCAATGACCCACACAGGATCTGCAGGCGCTGGCCCACACAGGACCACTGAGCGCTGAACCACACAGGATCTGACCCACACAGGATTGGTAGCACTGATCTACGTAGGATCGCTGAGTGTTGTAGTCATCGCCGTCGAATCCACTGAGGATCTCTGTACAGTCGTCGTCGTCATCGCAGTCGCAGCCAACTCTAGGGTTCCAGCACACAGCAAGCTCGTTCGGGAGGGTCTGCTCCACGAGCCAAGGGGGTGATACATCAACTGACACATATTCTGGAGTTGATGTATCCAAAAGTTCCGTATCGTCAACAGGAACTCAACGTCACAGACAACACGTCAATCGGACGCCCGATCTGAGAGTTATTGGCTTTTTTCGTTCCAGGGGCCCTGTTGGTTTTTTAGTCAAAACCAACCCGACTGTACTCCAACTACATCCAAACCTCGAGCGGAGTAAGACAAAAGGTCCTTCTCACTTAGAGGAATCCATCAAAGACAAAAACACGTCAATCGGACGTCCGGAGCTCAAGTTATGAGTGTTTCTACTCTGAGGGCCCAGTTGGTTTTGTGTACGAACCAACCCGGCCAAACCCAAAGTTCTCAGAAACCTTGAGTATAATATAATTAATTGATCGTCTTGATCCAAGGATCGCTACGCAGCTGACGGTGCGTCGATTGGAGGTTCGTAGCCCATGTTATGGGCAATAGACCGAACATGTCCGGTATTAGGGGGTTCGGGCCCGGTCTGACCCGGCCCAGTACCCCCTCGGTCGGCCCGAACCGGGTCGACCCGACCGGGGTCCGGTCCGGCCCGCGTGCCCAAGCGGGCCGGACCGGCCGGCGCCGCCCGGCCCGACCTGGGCGAGGCCCGGCCCAGCCCGGCCGGGCGGTCCGGCCGGGCGGCACGGCCCGGCGTGCTGGCGCTGGTCGAGCGGCCGCACAAAGGTGGGGAACTGCCCCTAGACGAAACCGTAGCCCCGCGTGGGGGCCGCCCCTTGCCAACGGACGCGGCCGGTTGCCGCGTACCACCTCCTCCGGTCCCGTGCGGTCGCGGGATTACTGGCCTGCCACCGCGGCTTCAGCTGCGGCGACTCTTCTCGGCGGCGCGCCAGGCGCCGGTGCCGCCGTGCCAGCGGGGCGCACCAGCGGGTTGCTCCGTGGACCACCGGACGAGCTCCGGTGGTCGGATTTGCCTGCTGTCTTCGCCAACGGCCCTCCCGGGACCTGTTCTTCACTGCGAAGACCTCACAATGCCCGTGCGTCCTGCTTCATTGTCACCCGCCGATCCGCACACCAAGAACGAAGGGACGACAGTTTCAGACTTGTTCGTTGGTCCGCACCCACCGTGTTAGCGGTTTTAAAAGTCTTCCAACAAATATTTAACAAATGTCGTGTGTATAAATCACAAAGAGTTAATTGAATCAAACCCCTAACTCGTCGAATTCGTTGAGCGAGGATTTGTCGCGGAAATAACCGTCGCGGAAGAACCGTCGCTGGCGTCTCAGAAGAAGCGTTGCTAGTGTCGCGGTACACGGCATCGTGGTACACAGCGTCGCGTAGTCAATCTCCGAGGGTTTGGCGTTCTTCGTCAGAGGTCGGTGCATTCTTCGTGTTCTTCATCGAAGAAGAAGACTTTTCTCCAAATCCTCTCCATGCAACAAGTTCTAATAGAAATAAAATAAGAGTTGTCTTATTTTATTAATGTACAAGCCAACGTTTGAATTTAAAAAAGAAATGAAATGAACAATTAATTGAGGAGTTTAAAACCGCCCAATTAATGGGCCGTTTTAATACCGAGATTAAACGCACGAGTTGACTTTTCTAAAAGGGGGTGCGGGTGTGTTACTTAGAAGAAAAGAAACGGTGGAGCTCATGTGGGCCCCACCTTACAAATATCCTACCATGTGGGTAGGATATTGTGGGTCCCACATCATCCACTTAACTTAAGTTAAGAAAAAAAAAATAAAAACCGGTTGCACCACTTTTATTTTATTTCTTAACTTAACCCCAAAAAAATTAAAAACCACAACCAAGAAAACGTAACTCCGGAAAAGATGTTTCTAAGAAATTACCGGCGCTGCGATTCCATTGGTGCCCTCGGAATTTGATTCCGAGCACCGGTTAAAAATTTATAAAAACCTGCTCGTTCGTTCACTGAACGTACCCGAGAAAAACTTCGGAAAAAAGATTTCGAGCACACCGGACCTCGGAATTAGGTGCCATCACAAACAGCGTTCTTGTAAAATTCCCAAGAAAATTAAGATAAAAAAATTTCCTTGAATTTTTCGGGTCTTTACATCACCTCAACTTCAGGGATTTACATCCCGATAAATATACGTAAAAAACTAGAGAAAAAAATGTGGGTACTGAGCACGTATCTGGGCCTCCCGCTCCCAAGTGCTCTCCTGGAGGTTCCCGTGCTGCCATCTGATGCGCACTAGAGGAATCGACCATCCACATAAGACCCGCTCCTGTAGATCCTCGATCTCCACCAGGACCTCCACAAAAGTTTCCCCATCATCAACGTCCATCTCCCCATGGTCAATGATATGCGTCGGGTCGTGCACATATCTCCTTAGCTGAGATACGTGGAAGACATCATGCACTCGATGCAACTAAGGTGGTAGAGCTATGCGATAAGCTACCTCGCCAATCCTACTGAGGACCTGGAATTGTCCGATGAAGTGTGGAGACAACTTGCCGCCTCAACCAAATCTCTGTAATCCATGTCGAGGTGAGACCCGCAAGAAGACGTGGTCGCCATCCTCGAACTCTAGTGGCCTCCACCTCCTGTCAGCATAAGACTTCTGCCGGCTCTGAGCTGTCCTCATCCCCTCCGGGATGACCTGGACCTTCTCTATCATGGCCTGGACCATCTCCGGTCCCACAAGTGCTGACTCCCCAGGGTCTGTCCAGCACAGCGGTGAGCTGCAAGGTCGGTCGTACAACGCCTCGTATGGTGCCATCATGATGGTGGAGTGGTAGCTGTTGTTGTATGCGAACTCCACAAAGGGTAGGTGGTCCTCCCAGCTGTGACCAAAGTCTAGGACACATGTGCGGAGCATGTCCTCGAGAGTCTGAATGGTCCTCTCCGTCTGACCATCTATCTAAGGGTGAAAGGCGGTACTCAAACGTAGCTGCGTCTCAAATGCCTCCTGCAACCCCTTCCAAAGACGGGAAGTAAAGCGAGCATCTCGATTGGAGATGATAGATGATGGAACACCGTGAATCCATACAATCTTATGAACGTAGAGACATCCCAAGCTCTCCACTGAGCCCTGCTCTTTGATGGGTAAGAAGTGAGCCGACTTGGTGAGTCGGTCGACAACCACCCAAATATAGTCGTGACCTCTGGAAGTGCGTGGAAGTCCAGTCACGAAGTCCATAGATATGCCGTCTCACTTCCACTCTAGGACCTCCAAGGGCTGTACCAAGCCTGCTGGTACCTGGTTCTTTTCCTTCACCTACTGGCAGGTGAGGCATCGAGAAACGAACTCTGCCACAACCTTCTTCATGCCCGGCCACCAGTGCTGTCGTCTGAGATCCTGGTACATCTTCACCACTCCAGGATGTACCGCAATAGGGAAAGTGTGAAACTCTCTTATCACCTCCTCTCATAAAGAAACTGGTACCAAGGTACGTCCTCTGAAAAGGAAGTCGTGCTCTCCTCCTACAGAGAAACCATCAGGTGCCTGTCCAGAGGATATCTAGGCACGCCGCGTCTCACAGTCGGTGTCCCCACGCTGTGCCTCTCTGACCCGCTGTAGGAGTGTAGGAGTGAATGTGATTGACTAAAGGAAGGCTTCTCCATCTTTATCCACAAAGGATGCCTGCAAAGCGGCTAGCTACTTTGTCACCTCCCCAAGTAGCTGAATGCCCGTCCTCATGCTGAGAGCATCGACTACAACGTTCCCCTTCCCAGGAGTATAGACTATCTCAAAGTCAAAGTCCTGGAGGAACTCGAGCCATCGCCGTTATCTCAGGTTCAGGTCCTTCTGAGAGAAGATGTACTTGAGACTCTGATGGTCAGAATAGACCGTAAAGCGCTCACCCATCTGATAGTGTCTCCACATCTTTAGAGCGAAGACCACTACTGCTAACTCTAGGTCATGGGTAGCGTAGTTCTGCTCATGCTGCCTCAACTGACGTGATCCAAAGGCAATCACGGCCCGCTCCTTCATCAGGACACATCCGAGTCCAGTCCCTGATGCGTCGCAGTAGACTACGTACCCTACCCCTCCTCCGGTAGCCTCAAGATAGGGGTGTTGGTCAATCTTTGTCTCAGCTCCTGAAAGCTCTGCTGACATCTGTCTGACCACACAAAGGGTTCCCCTTCTTCGTCAAAGCTGAGAGTGGTGCCGTAACTCTGGATAAGTCTGGCACAAATCTCCGGTAGTATCCAGCTAGTCCCAAGAAACTCTGCACCTCCGTCACGCTCCTATGTGGCTCCCAAGCTAGCACTGCCTCTATCTTTGCAGGATCCACCACAACTCCCTCCTCAGAGATGACATGTCCCAAGAAGTGGACCTCACGTATCCAGAACTGACACTTCGAGAGCTTTCCATAAAGATGGTGCTCTCAGAGTGTGTCTAGTACAACCCGCAAGTGGTAGGCGTGCTCCTCCTCAGTGGTCGAGTATATCAAAATGTCGTCGATGAAGACCACAAAAAATCGATCAAGGTATGGCTGAAAGATCCTGTTCATGAGGCCCATGAATACTACTGGAGCATTGGTTACGCTGAATCACATAACCAAGAACTCATAGTGGCCATACCGACATCTGAAGGCCGTCTTCTGCACGTCGTCATCCCAAACTCTGAGCTGATGATAGCCTGACCTGAGGTCTATCTTTGAGAACCACCGTGCTCCCTTGAGCTGATCGAAGAGGTCATCAATCCTCAGTAGCGGATACTTGTTCCTCACTGTCACCTGCTTCAGGCGACGATAGTAGACACAATGTCGCAAGCTCCCGTCCGCCTTCTTGGCGAACAATATCGGGGAAGCTCAGGGTGAAACACTGGGTCGGATGAATCCCTTTCCCTACAAGTCTTCCAACTGTACCCGTAGCTCTCGAAGCTCGGTAGGAGCCATCCGATATGCTGGGGTGGATATCAGGGCTGTCCCGGGGCATAGATCAATATAAAAGTCTACCTCTCTGCGAGGAGGTAGTCCAGGAACGTTGTTGGGGGAAAATGTCTGCATACTGATCCACCACTGCAAGAAAACGAGGACTCTGCACGTCAACTGCTCCTAGGATGAGGCTAGCCAACTAATGAGTGATGGGCTGTCCTCTCCTCTATGGGAGTCCATCATGTGCTGCGAAGGCTCCCTTCTCGCCGGTGAAGGTGAACCTACTCTCGTCGGTGCGTACACACCGCACCCTACGCCTAATATAGTCAATCTGAGCATGGACTGTAGATAACCAATCCATGCCCAAGATGAAGTCATAAGGCCTCGACGCCGCTACAAGAAGATCCCAGCCGAAGATCTCACCTCCTATAGTAAGATCACACTGCCGACACCAGTGTTAATCATCAAGTCTACTCCCGTAGGAGTCTCTAGCCATAAGGATCGAGCCAACGGCTCTGTCGGAATCTCCGAGCTCCGAACAAGGGAAGCAGCTATGAAATAATGACTCTCTCCTATGTCTATAAGAACTGCAACAATGGTGGAATAGACACAGATAGTACCTCGAATCATCTCGGGCGCGCCGTGGTCATAGGCCTTCGCTTCCTGGAGCTATGCCTGTCTCTTCCCGCCAGCTCCCTGTGGTCGGGGTGGACCTCCTGGTGGTGGTGGTGGTAGAGCCTCAAAGCGTCGCCCACCACCTGCTGCTCGGCCAGCTCCTCTGCCTCGTTTTCCTGCTCCCTGCGGACCGCCATGGTCGACCTTCTACCTCTGCCTGGGTGGCCCCTCAACCGTCTGCTGCTCCTTGGCATGGCAGGTCGGGCAGTCACGAGCCAGGTGGCCCTGCCCGCCGCATGCGCAGCACTGTCTGCCTCTCGAAAGACTGGCTCCGCACTATGGGCCCCACATTGCTGAGCCAGTGGCTTGAGGTCGTCTGCCTGAGGGCCTGGTCTGCCTGGACCAATGAGTCATCTGTCGACTGCTTGCTGCAGAAGAATCTGCTACGTGCCGACCTACGGTAGGTCTCACTGCTGATGAAGGCTCAACAAGGAAGCTCTCAATGAAAAGGGCTCACTCCAGTACCCCTGCCTGAGTTGGAATGTTGAGGGAGATTAGCGATGCCCTGATATCATGCCTCAATCCCTGCTCAAAGGTCCGGGCCCAGAAGAATGGGCCCCGTACCATGTTTTTCGAGTAGCGCGAGAGATCGGTAAATCTCGCCGAGTACTGGGAGACTGTCATGCTGCCCTGTCGCAGCTGTAGAAGCTCCTGGATGCGCACCGCACGGAGGGTGGATGGGACGAACTCCGAGTGGAAGAGGCTCTAAAAGTCCGTCCAGAGGAGAGATGCCTCATCGTGCACCTGGAGCATCAAGCTCCACCATCCGCCTGCTACCGCGTGCAGTAGGCTCGCTGCGAGGATCACCATGAGGTCTGCTGGTGTCCTCACTAACTTAAAAACACTTACAACTGCCTCCATCCAATCCTCGGCTTCCTGGGGGTCTGTCTCCCTGCGGAACCTAGGCGGTCGATGGCACTGAAACTCGTGCTGTGCACTAAGGCGACATGCATCGTCAGCGGCTAGGGCTGGTAGTATCGGTGGCTCAGCGGGTAGAGGTACTACCGGTGCATCTGCTGTCAAAGGGCCCTACACCGAGGCCTCGTCGCTCGGTGTGCTGTCGTCATGCACAACTCTCGGAACCCTAGCTGACTGCCCTCGTGGGGCCATCCTGAAAAGAAACAGGTGCGCCACGGTCAAAACAGTATACCTGTTGAGATGACACAAAGTAATCACAAAGAAAACTTGAAACACACATGTAATCAATTTTTTCACGTATTAAGTCGGAAATCAGAAGTCAGGGTCCTGGTGTATGGATACGTCGGCCGCCGCACCAACACTGGACTCCCTGGACTGATAACCACACTCAATACTCATAACACTATTTATTCACATAGAAAAGATCAGAGTCCTGAGTTATGCGGTAGAACCGAAAACCTCTGATATCAATTTGTCACGACCCGTCCTCGGGGCCCGTGCCGTGACTACCCCAAGCCCGCCTTCCATAGGCCAGGGGCTAGCGACTAGCACCAAGGCGTAATTACCGGTAAAAAGGGAAGGTATTGCCTTTGTAATGTAAACAACAAACACCATAGAGCAAGCAAGAAGAAGTAAACACTAAGTAAAAACTGGGTACAATAGTAAGTGTGGAAAAGTAAGTGTGCCAGAATACAAACCCAAACTGAAAGTAAAGTACAAATGGAAAGGGAAAACAACAACTGAAAGTAAATCCGCAGCCTCGAGACATCCACTAGAATTCCCACCTGAAGGGTGGGTACAGATAGCCTCCACAACTCCTCGGGTCTAGTCGTTCGCTCCGAGTACGTCCCGCCCAGTGGTCCACCTCCAGGTACCGACCTGCTCTGCAAGCCTCAACCACTATCAGTGATGTCCGTCGTCTACAACCAACACAACGTAGTGCGGGCATAGACTATGTAGTGGTGAGTATAAGCTACTCAGTAGGGACCCCGAGACCCCCGAAGGTCTCCCAGAATCCATAAAGGATAATCCACACAGGAAAGATACAATCACAAAGTAACACCCGACACTACTTAGGTATATGCCCATACATATACCTAAGTCATCAATTCCAGTTCGCTCCAACTTCCGAGCCCAAGTACAACCCATTCCACACAGGAAACCACAACCTAACCCACACAGGATAGCATAACGTAATCCACTTAGGAAAGCAAGTCAAGATTCAGCTCACACAGGTATACTTCTTCGTATGACGATAGAGATGATCAGATATTGCCACTGATTCATCTAAGACATCGAATCCACACATGATCGATAGGTACTGACCCCCGCAATAACCCACACAGGATCTGACCCACACATGATCGATAGGTAACTAACCCCTGCAATGACCCACACAGGATCGGACCCACACACGATCTGTAGGCGCTGGCCCACACAAGACCGCTGAGTGCTGACCCACACATGATCTGACCCACACATGATCGGTAGCACTGATCCACGTAGGATCACTGAGTGCTGTAGTCGTCACCGTCGAATCCACTGAGGATCTCTGTACAGTCGTCGTCGTCGTCGTCGCAGTCGCAGCCAGCTCTAGGGTTCCCACACACAGCAAGCTCGTTCGGGAGGGTCCGCTCCACGAGTCGAGGGGCTGATACATCAACTAACATATAGTCCGGAGTTGTGTATCCAAAAGTTCTGTATCGTCAAAAAGAACTCAACGTCACAGACGGCGCGTCAATCGGACGCCCGGTCTGAGAGTTATTGGCTTTTTCGTCCTAGGGGCCCGATTGGTTTTTAAGTCAAAACCAACCCGACCATACTCCAAATGCATCCAAACCTCGAGCGGAGTAAGACTAATGTTATGTCTCACTTAGAGTAATCCACCAAAGCCAACGACATGTCAATCGGACATTCGGAGCTCATGTTATGAGCGTTTCCGCTCCAAGGGCCCGGTTGGTTTCGTGTACGAACCAACCCGGCCAAACCCAAAGTTCTCCAAAACCTTGATTATAATATACCGAGTCGACCGTATCGATCCAAGGATCGCTACGCAGCTGACGGTTCGTCGATCGGAGGTCCGTAGCCCAAGTTATGGGAAACCGACCAAAAAAGTCCGGTATTAGGGGGTTCGGGCCCGGTCTGACCCGACCCGGTACCCCTTGGGTCGGCCCGAACTGGGTCAACCCGACCCGGGTCCGGTCCGGCCCGGCCTGGGCGCGGCCCGGTCCAGCCTGGCGGTCCAGCTGGGGGGCTCGGCCCAGCGCGATGGCGCTGGCCGAGCGGCCGCGCAAAGGGGGGGAACCGCCCCTAGACGAAACCGCGACCCCACGTGGGGGCCGCCCCTTGCCAACAGATGCGTCCAGTTTCCGCGTCGCACCTCCTCCGGTCCCGCGCAGTCGCGGGACTGCCGGCCTGCCGCCGCGGCTTCAGCCGTGGCGGCTCTTCCAGGCGTCGCGCCGTGCGCCGCCGTCTCCTGGCGGCCGACCGGTGTCGGCTGCCACCTCCTGCCGTCGGCGCCGCCGTGCTGGCGAGGCGCGCCGGCGGGTTTCTCCACGGCCCACCGGACGTGCTCCGGTGGTCATATTTGCCTGCTGTCTTTGCCAACGGCCCTCCTGGGACCGGTTCTTCACTACGAAGACCTCACAACGCCCGTGCGGCCTGCTTCATCGTCGCCCGCCGATCCGCACACCAAGAATGAAGGGACGGTGGGTTCAGACTTATTTGTTGGTCCACACCCACCATGTTAGCGGTTTTAAAAGTCTTCTGACAAATATTTAAACAAATTCCATGGGTATAAATCACAAATATTTAATTGAATCAAACCCCTACCTCGTCGAATTCGTTGAGCGAGGATTCATCAGGGAAATAACCGTCACGGAAGAAGCGTCGCTGGCGGCACGGAAGAAGCGTCACTGGCGTCGCGGTACACGGTGTCACGTAGTCGATCTACAAGGGTTTGGCGTTCTTCGTCAGAGGTCGGCGCATTCTTCGCGTTCTTCGTCGAAGAATAAGGCTTTTCTCCAAATCCTCTCCATGCAACAAGTTCCAACAGAAATAAAATAAGAGTTGTCTTATTTTATTAACGCACAAGCCAACGTTTGAATTTCAAAAAGAAACGAAATGAACAATTAATTGAGGAGTTTAAAACTGCCCAATTAATGAGGGGTTTTAATATCCAGATTAAATGCACGAGTTGACTTTATTAAAAGGGGGTGCGGGTGCATTACTTAGAAGAAAAGAAATAGGGGGGTTCGTGTGGGCCCCACCTCAAAAATATCCCATCAAGTGGGTAGGATATTGTGGGTCCCACATCATCCACTGAACTTAAGTTAAGAAAAATAAAATAAAAACCGGTTGCACCACTTTTATTATATTTCTTAACTTAACCCCAAAAAAATTAAAAACCACACCCGAGCAAACGTAACTCCGGAAAAGATGTCTCTAAGAAATTACCGACACTACGATTCCATCGGTGCCCTTGGAATTTGATTCCGAGCACTGGTTCAAAAGTTAGAAAAACCCGCTCATTCGTTTACTGAACGTACCCGAGCTAAACTTTGGAAAAAAGATTCCGGGCACACCGGGCCTCAAAATTAGGTGCCGTTAGAAACCGCGTTCTTGTAAAATTCCCAAGAAAATTAAGAAAAAAAAAATTTCATGGAATTTTTCGGGGCTTTATAGTGTAGCATGAAATGTGATTTATATGCCTAAATATGGAATGATGATTTATAGTGAAATGTTTTGGAAAGGTTCTCATGGTTTTAAAGGGATTGTTTGTGTTATTTAAATAGTGCGAGTCATTGGATTTGGGTTGAATGAAAATAATTATTTTTATGAAAATTGATTTTTGGTGTTTCCATGAATTTTATCATATGTCATTGGATGTTGGAACATCCATGGGTGCACTAAGTGGACACATGGATGTTACCTCAAATAAAGATGGAATTTATAAAATTATGTTCCTCCTTAAACCTTAGTTCCTTAAATGTCTTTTGGTTTGAAAATATTTTTGGTCCCCTTGCATGATTTATAAATATATCTTAAAATAAAATCTTTAAAAGGTATACCATTTGGAATTTTAAGCATGTGTTGGGAAACGTTTGACAAAAGGGCCAGTTTGGCATGTTTTATAAAGTTGCATGTTTTGATATGGTTTTGCTCAAAATTTGGTTTTAAAGTAAAATTTCTTTGTGAAATCAGGTGTGTTATTGGCGTGAAACCTTGATTTTCCATTTAGAAATGTTTTATAAATTTTTTAAACAGTTTATTAAATTTTGAAAGCGGTGATAATCATGATGTTAAATGGTTTTAGTGTGAATATGTTTTTAAAATGTGTTTTGGTGTGAAAGTGGTGGCTTGTGATGGGTAATTCTTTGTTTGGTTGATGGAATGTGAAAATGCTATTTTATAACATGTGAGAATCGATAGAGAAAAAATGGGAAGCTTGTATATATAGGTGGGTGGAATAGGACTAGTATGATAGTGATTCAGAAATGGCCTTGTCCTGGTTTCACTTAGCAATATTGATGATGACAACACTAACTAAATGATGATGATTGATTGGAGACCACTAAGTTATGTGCGTGTTCCCTAATAATGGATCGTGGATGAGAACTTAGTATTTTTTGTTTCCTATGCCGTATTTCATCAGGATTGGATATACTTAGTGGCCCATTGTTAGCAAGTTCCTAGGGGTAGTTCTCGTGACTAGTTCTCATTGGTTATTTGGCACTTACCATCGACATACGATAGGTTTTGGTTGTAAATTTTCAGAAGCAAGTGCACTCCCTTTAAAATTTTTGTCTTTCAAATTGTATTTCATTTAAAGCTATTTTTCTTAAAATTGTTACTATTATTATTTGGTTTGGTTTTTTATTATTAGATGAATATTTTCTTGAAAAATGGATAATGGCGCATGTTGGCCTTTAAAACGGGAAAGTTGTGTTTGGTTAATAAAATGTGAAAAATCTATTTTTATAATTGTATTTCAAAATAGTGTTAATAGATTTTTTTAGGAAAGGAATATACATAGATTATATGGTGATTTCCAACTGAGATGTTTTAGCTCACACCCTACTTGTACCACTCAGTGTTAGTAGACCCGAGTTGTTTTTCAGGTTATATTTTTCTCAGATTCTCCTGCTTCAATTTCTCTTTGTCAGAGCAGAGTTAGTATTGTGGTTAGAGGTGACCAATTGGTCACATGGATATTATGGTAACATAGTCTAATTTCATTTCTTATTCCCTATATTGTTTTAGTTTTCTGTTGTTTAGTAGTATCTTATAAATTAATCAGTTAGTTTAGTTATTTGTGATTCAGTTATTAGCTTTGGATGCTAGTTCTGTTTAATTTTATTGACCATTTTTTTGGCTTAAAATAATTATGTATTGTATTTTTTTGATTCCAAGAACTAGTTTTCCGCCTGTGGGGATATGGATTGCCTTTCGGTCCATGCCACAGACCAGGTCGGGTGTCGGGTCGAATGACATCCCGGGTAGGTTCCTGAAAAAAGATATCAAAGCAGACCATTATTATTTTGGGTGTATGGTAGATGAATATTAAGACCATTAAGACTCAGGATGTAGGTTGTGGGTTGGTTCCTGATCACCACCACTCATGATGGGACTTGAGTTAGCATGGGTAGTTTGGGAATTGAGTCTTTTGACATTGTTCAGGATTGAGGGATGACAACAGAGGCATGTCAGTGTTATGTCGTGACTTCACATGGAGTAGTGAACCATGTAGAGTACTAATCCACGATTTAAGATCCTCATTTTTGTTGATTCTTACTTGGGTTATGGATCAATACAATGTCATTAGGTTATGCATAACTACTAGTTCCTCATTCCGACTATTTAGTACAAGTTGTCTTTCATTTTGGTTCCAGATGGTGTAAGTGTATTTTGAAAATGAAAGTGGTTTTGAAATGAAATTACTTTCTTCCAAATGATTTTAAATTGGTAAAGTATTTTTTAAAAAATAAAGTATTTTAAAGATGGAAAACGATTTCTTTCAAGTGATTTTGAAATTTATAAGGTAGGTTTTATAGGAAATCATTTTTGTTTATTTTTGTTTGTTTGTTTTGAATTGTTAAAGAAGTGGATTTTTGGGACTCTTGGTAATGCTTATGAAAATTTTCACATGTGAGGGTATGTGTGTAGAAAGTTCATTTTGGAACATATTTAGGATAGTGGATGTAAACATGGGAAATATATTGTGGTATTCCATGTATAAGTGTTTGAGGAGGCTTCAACTTGTTTTTATAAAGTGATTTTAAAAAAAGAAAATGATTCCAAAAGTTTTTTTATAAAGTGAGTTCGAGTTTTGTGAAGATTGGATTTGTATTTGGAAAGTGGACTTGAAATAAGGAAATTTTAAAAATTAAAATGGAAATGGTTTTTAAAAAGGAGGATTTTGGTTTTGATTGTATGATTTTGGTTTTTGATCCTGTTATTTTTGTTCAAGAATTTCCTTTCGAAAGTGTTTTGGTTTGATGTTGGTTTTGGTTTTGTGTTTCTTGTGTTGTTTAAAAGATACCACCTATAAAGGTCCCCAGAGTTTCTAACCAGTCATGCCTAGTTTCTAGTTCCTCTCGAGTGTTTCTTATTTATCATGGTGATCGAGGTATATTAGATCCAGTGGAGTGGCTTGAGGAAGTAGAGAACATCTTCATATTGTTGGGAACTCCTTAAGCTATTATAGTTAGTGTTATTTTGGGTCTATTTGAATGTCCAGCTCTGGAAAAATGTGAGTTGTTCACCCCACCATCGATGCAAGTTGGGATGACATGGGATGTATTTAAATCCATATTTGTTTGATGGTTCACATTTTAAGAGTTGAAGATGAAGAAAAGGGAAGAGCTCATGTGTATTTAACAAGGAAAACAGATGGTGAAGGCCTACATTGACCATTTCAAAGAGATGACTTCCTTTTCTATGGAGGCGGTGTTGCAAGATCTAATGAATAATTATATTTTCCTTTGGGCTTTTAGTCTAGAAATCATGGAGTGTGTCCTCTTTTCTAGGGACCATCATTTTGAGAAGCTGGTGGATGAAGCATTCATGGATGAGTTGGTTCCCGTAGCACAGATGGTTGGTGCTCTAGTTCCACTCATCATTCATTAAGGTTCCCTATCTAGAGAGGAGATGATTATAGAGGAACCTATTCCTAAAGAGTTATTACCATTGGTTCTAAAATCAAGTTTTTCAGACCATTTTTTGGTGTTCCATTAGTATGTCTAGTCTGGGAATTCAAAGACATCTTATCACATCCCTCCAAAGACCTATCGACATTATGGCCATTTGGGTCATTGGGAGAAGTTTTGCATGATGCGTTGCTCGAAGAATGTATTTTGTCTAAGGGATGCTCGCATCATACAATGAGGAAAGAGACGATTCAACCATCAGATTCCCATCCACTGGTCTCGGGGTGTAGCTTATGCACAGTCAGGGTTGTCTGGGGTATGTGAAACCATGTACCAGTTTGTTCCCCATGCTGGGATGAAAGCATTTGGGGTTTCCTTATTGTAGTCTTTATTGTTGATGTAAGTTCACCATTTTGTTTTAAAAGTCTTATTCACTTTTTTTGTCACATTCAGAGTAATATTATTCATTTGAACATGGATTCTATAATTCTTCTTTTTTTATTAAGTGTTCATGACACTTGTGTAGGTTGATTTTGATTTTAGTTTTTATTGTCTGGATATGATTATATTTTTTGGAATTAATGGATGGTGTTTTTGGTTTTGGTTGGAGTTCCTTTTGGGAATTTCCCCTAGTGTTGGGGGGTTTGACTGGTGTGGGAATGAGTTTCTTGTTCTGGTAGTGGTGTCGTTTCGCTCGTGCAAAGGGAGACAATTTAGTTCATGTTGGGAGTTACCTAGTTCCTGGTGGTGGTTAGGGTGTTGTTTGGATTCTATTGTCTCCATGATAGTTGAGTTCTTATGGTGGGGATAACCCTCTCATGTTCTCACCCCATTCTTGTGTTGTGGTTTCTTCTTGATCGGTCATGTGTTACTTGTAGAGTGAATGGTCACCCTAAGGCTTGTATTTTCTCTAGTTTTGATCAGGAATGAACTCGAGTTTTAGGTATATTTTGACTTAGTGACTTTATGGGGGGAAAAGTGTTTTTGGTGGGGAGAATTATCACACCCCAACCACAATTTCTGATTTGTTATTATATTTCTTGATGTTGGATCTTTTGGTTGTGGTTCAGGTTGAATGTCGAACAAAATTCTTTGTGTTTAGGTTGTTTCATTTTTATTCTAACCCTATTCATTTTTTTGAATGTTATTGGTAGAAAGTTGCATGGTGGAGAGTTTCTCACACCAACATTGTCACTATATTGTGTTTAAATCATTAAATTATCATTGGGAGGTCTTCCCTAGTGTTTGGGGTTAAATTTGAGGGTTTTTGTCCAATTTTTGGGGTCAAATGGGTTGAGAATAGTTTTCCCAATCCGTGAAACATAAACCTGCAACGTTTTAGAATTTTTATAGTAGTATTCAAATTATTTGCATACAGTTTACAAAAGCGGGAAGAAAAACTGTGCAACCCATTATGGGATTAGTAAATTTTAACCTAAAAATAATATTTTACTGATTCCACCTCACATGTAAAGCCATACCTATTGGGTATCGACCAGAGGCCCCCACCCCTCATTATATATCTTTTTGGGTCACTTTTTGGATGATTTGTCTCTAATGGTTAGAGATTCATCATGGATTCCTCCTCAAATCCACCCATTTCCTCTTCTACTCTCTCTATTTCTGGGTTTTCCTTGGGGTTTACTCCAATGGACAAACCATAATGGATTAGGTGTATGTTTGGTTCATTTTACTTTAGATCAAGGGTGTGCAAATGATCCGTGGGTCTAAGATGTCTCCTCTCCAAAGTTTTTGTTTCATTCACACACCATTGTGGTAGGTGTTTCCATGTTTTTCCTTTCTGATGCAATCCATTGGTGCTTGAGTGTCTTTAATTAATTTTTAAATGTTATTCACACCCTTATAATACATATTTTTAATTCATTGTAGTGTTTCCTTGTTGATTGAATTTGATAAAAATGGTTTTCCAAGGGTTTTTTTATTATGCCCATAAAATTTTGAACATAAGGTGTTCGATAAAATAACTATTGTTTTCTAAAAATTAAATTGAAACCTTATTGTATTATTTGGAATTGATTTTACTTATTATCTTGTTCTGAATAAGAAATAGAGCTTTAAAGGTTATTTAAATTCCTATTTATTGAATGATAATTTATTGTGAAATTTTTAGGAAGGGTTCTCATGGATTTTAAAGGGATTAGGTTCTTTAAATATTTTGATTCAATGGATTTGGTTTGACTGAAAGTAACTATTTTTATGAAAATTGGTTTTTGGTGTTTCCATGAATTTTATCATGTTTCATTAGATGTTGGAACATCCATGGGTGCACTAGGTGCACCCATGGATATGCCCTCAAATGAAGATGGCATTTAAAAATGGTTTCCCCCTTAAACCTTGGTTCCTTAAATGACTTTTGTTTTCAAAATGTTATTGGCTCCCTTGTGTTATTTATAAAGACAGATTGAAATGAAATATTCAAAAGGAATATTTGGAATTTGAAGCATGTGTTGGGAACTATTTGATAAAATGGCTAATTTGGCGTGTTTTATAATAATGTATTTTTTATATGGGGTTTCTATGCATTTGGCATTAAAGTGGAATCTCTAAGTAAAATTAGGTGTGTTATTGGTGTAAACCCTTTTTGTTCCATTTAAAAATGTTTTATAAATATTTTAAATGATTTATTAAATTATTTAAGGGGTGTGAATCATGATGTGAAATGTTTTTTGTGTGAAAATGTTTTTAAAATGGATTTTGGGTGTACAAGTGGTGTCTTGTGATGGGTAATGATTGATTTGGTTGATGGGATGTGAAAATGGTATTTTATAACTTGTGTAACTTGGTTGAGAAAAAATGGGAAGCCCGATTATCTATGTGGGTGGAATAGGACTATTATTATAGTGATTTAGAAGTGGCCTTATCTTGGATTCACTTAATAAGATTGACGATGACAACACTAACAATATAATGATGATTGATTGTAGACCACTAGGTTATGTGTGTTTTCTATACTAGTGGATCATGCAGAAGAACACAGTTATTTGGGATTCTTATATAAAATTTCATAGAGATTTTATGTACCTAGTGTCCCATTACTAGCTAGTGCCTAGGGGTTGTTCCCGTGACTAGTGCTCTTTGGTTATATTGAACTTATTGTTGGAAAATGGTAGTGCTTGGTTGTAAATTTTTAGAATCAAGGGTGTTCCCTTTAAAAGTGTTATATTTAAAATCGTATTTTATTTAAATATTTTTTTAATAAAAATTTTTCTATTATTATTTGGTTTGGGTTTTAGTTAGAAAATGGATTTTTTTTGAAAAATGGATGGTGGTGCGTATTGGCTTTTGAAATGGGAAAGTTGTGTTTGTTTAATAAAATGGGAAAAATCTATTTTTATAACTATATTTCAAACTAGTTTTAATGGATTGTTTTAGGAAAGGGAAATAAATGGATTCTCTAGTGATTTACTACTATGCTATTTTAGCTCACACCCTACTTGTACCACTCAGTGTCAGTAGATCCAAGCTTTTTTTTAGGTTCCATTTTCCTTTGGTTCTCCTGATTATGTTGTTCATTTTGAGAGTATATTTAGTCTTGTGGTTGGAGGTGACAAAGTGGTCACATGGATATTTTGGTAACATGGTTCCGTTTCTGTTCATGTTCTCATTTTTGTTTTAGTTTTTAGTTGTTTAGTTGTATCTTATTATAGAATCAATTTGTTTATTTATTTGGGATTCAGTTATTAGCTTTGATTTCTTGTACTATTTAATTTTATTGATCATAGTTTTGGGGAATAAATCATTCCCTCTTGTAATTTTTTGATTCTTGACATTAGTTTCTAGCCCATGGGGATCAGGAACGCCCTTCGGGCCATACTACTAGCTGAGTTGGGTGTCAGGTTAGATGACATCACAGGTTGGTTCATGACACCATGTACATTACATTTTTCTTCTATGACCATATTTTCACTTATCGCTAATTTTTACCTCTCTATAATCCTAGATAAGTTATATTTTAGATATCCTTCATATTTATCATTCCCCCTTTTAAAAGGATGTTTTATTAACCCTTTTTACGATGTGAGTTTTCAATAAAAATAATTTTCAAATATAAAACCATTGATTACTGAGAATAAGTTCAAATTATAGGAATATAAATTATAAAATATTTGGGGGGGGGTAGAGGATGTAACACCCCAATATTTTAAAATAAAATTATCTTAGTTAGCATACAAGATACACAAGACAATCTTAAATGAATCCTGAAATATAATCATTATAACCTAGACATTAAATTGGTAGGTATGAAAAAGATTAACCAAATTATGATATATATATACATATAATGGGACTAATAATTAAAACTTTATTTATTAATTCTTAATAAATGAGCATTTAATTTTTATTAAGTTCATTTTATGTTTGCAAAATATGTTTTATTCAAAAATGTTTTTTATTGATTTTTTCTGAGAAAATATTAAAATTTATTTATGTGTATTTTAGAAATTTTGATTTATAAAAATGATATAATTTTTTAATTCATCATCTCAAAATAATCGTAGGATTAATTATTTATAATTTTATGAATGGTTTGATTTTTTAATGAATATCGAAAAATATTGATTTTTATTGAAAACTGTATTTTCTTTTTAAATATTTACAAAGTCAAAATATATTTTAATTCAGTTTTAAAATAAAATTATTTTCTTTTGACTAAATAAAATCTATTTATTTTATTTGGTATGGATTCTATACTTTAATTTTATATAAATATATTTTCATACTTAAAAATATTTTTTTGGGAAAAACTATCTTTCATTAAATTTTTCATTTTAATGTTAAATTAATTTATTCCACTTATAGGAATTGGATATTTAAAAATGGATTCCATATTTGGAATTATGAGGTCCCTATTTAGTAAATAGGTTGTGTTTACTTTTATTCACAATGATTAGTAACCATAGTAAATTTTTATTATCACAATAAAGGTAAATGGATTTATTAGGGTCAAATCTAATATAATAAGGTTAAACAATTAACCTTAAATTTTAATTTATACTATTGGATGAATATATTTCGTCCAAGGACATAAAATTATTGAATAAATGACATTTTTTTGACATTTTAACTTGATAATGATATTTATAATATTTAAGTGAATGAAAATGTCTAGAATTCCATTCTATTGACTATAATATCTCTTAAATTATTACGTAAGAAAAAAAGAGTATAAGATCGGTTATAAAGGGAAATTAAAAAAAAAGTATGTTTTTTATTTTTTTATTTTTTATTAATCAAATAATTATCTTAATTTCTTATGAAAGTATAATAATATTTTTATTCAATTAGTAGAAAAATAAAATAAATGATTTTAAAAATATTAAAAATAATTTAATTGAGATGATTAGTGTATACCAAAAATTTTGAAGATATTTATTACTTATTAGTGTTGATTATAATTATTATATTAAAATTCAATATTAATATTTACGTATTTAATGCGAAAATAAATGAATACTTTCAAAAATGACATTAATGATATTTTAAAAAAATAATAATTTATTAAATTATTTAAAAATAAGAAAAATCATTAAATAAGAAAATTAGGATAATATATGGCCTAAAATACCATCTTTTATCCATTTCAGAGTTAATAGTTACCATATAAGTAAAATTTTAACCCTTTGAGTGTGAAAAATTTGTTACTGCGATTAATGTTAAAATGGGTTAACTAAGGGGTTAAACCAAATGATAAGGTTTAAAACACCACTTAAACCTATCCAAATTCCATTATATGATAGTATTATAACCACATAATGCCTTATATTTAAATATATTTCCATTTTTAATTATTTTTCTTGAGAATGGTTTTATAATAATTTAATCTTTTAAGAAATTCCCAAAATGCCCCTCACCTCAATTATAAAAGAAATCCTCCTACCCCCACTTCTTCTAACCTGTTTAGATATCTATCTCAACCATACCATGAAAATATAACTTTTAAAATTAATTATCCACATTGCTGATGTTTTTCTCTTCCCAAAATACCAACACTATGATCTTCAAGAGGAGATCTAAAAGAGTTCTCTCAAAGAAGAGGTAATCAATTTAACCGATCACTTTATTTTTTAACTTATTACATACACCATTTAAATATATAAAATTTATCATTAAATAATTACATAATTATCCTCAATATATTTAAATGTTATTATGATTATGTAATCACCATTATATTCCCTCTTTCCCATCAAATGATAAGTGAAAGTATGTAACACCCCAAGTTTCCTCGGTATGTTTCCTTTCGAATAATGCAATGGCGTGCATTGTACACAACTTCAAGATTTTAACACACCATAACCAATCAAACTAGCCGTTATGAATAGTAATACCTACTTTTTGAAATTTTATAAATTCTATCTCTCAAAATGGACTTCATTTTTGGATTCATAATATCGAAATTATCCTAGGGTGAAATTTTGGTACTTTTTGGATAACTTTCATATTTTGATGAATAATGAAAATTACTAAATTTTAATTAAAAACAACATTTTTAATCAAAATAATTAATAGTGATAAATTATGAATTTGAGTTGTTTTAAAGTATATTTAGAATATAATTTTACCATTTAATATAATTTTGGTCATTGGACATAATTTTACAATTAAACCGAACATAAACAAGTGTCAATCTTTTGATAGTTATTATCTCTTAAAAACACGTTTTTTGTTTTGACAGCGGGAATTATTTTTAAATTAATTTCTGCCACTTATGTGTTTTGAATTTAGAAAAATGGATTCCATATTTGGAATCATGATGTTCAAATTGTGTAAATAGGTAACTTTTATTTTTAGACATTTTGAATAACTACTGCGGTAAATATTTTATTTACCATGGTTAAGGGTAAATCCGGTAAATAAGGGTTAAAAAAATAATATTATAATAATACTAAATTACCCTAAAACGTGTCTTAACCCTATTGGTTGATACATGGTCGACCATGGGCATCTTTGGGTCGATTTTGGGACCCCATGGATCCACTTGTAAGTGATAATGACACTTTATTTTAATTAAGTTAAAATAAATACAAAAATGACACAAGCATATATCTTTTAACAAATCAATTGTTACAGAGGGTTATATATGTTTTATTTTAGATTATAAATATTCCTTAGAAAGATAAAACGATTTCCTACATAATGATATTTTATTTATAATTTTTAGACCTTAAATAATTTAATTTATTTATGACACAATGATGATGTTGTAATTACTATAATAGTGAAAAATCAAAATAATTGATATTAAAAATACCCAAATAAATATAATATGAAACTTTTAATGAATTAAAATAATTTTATAGGATAATATGATATATTAGTATTGATTTAATTGACTTTTTTCGAAGTAATCAATCTGTTATGATTTTCACAAAAATCAACTATTGAATAGTGTCAAAATTGACATAAAAGAGTTTTTAAAACAAATATTATATTATTAATTGATATTAAATTCCTAAAAATATATGGTTCGGCCAAGAGACTTATATCATGATAGGTGTATCATTAATGGACCACTTGGGGGTCGCTTGTATGTATATGGTAAGTTTATTGACCATATAATATAAAAATACAAAGAGACATTGTAAAAGTGAAACTAATTAACTTAGAGTTAATACTTAAAGATAAAGTTAATATAAGTACCCAAACCTGTCTAAATTATATTGGTTGAGTTGTTTTCGACCCCTCCCTACCTTAACCTTTGAATAGTCAACTTTGGAGCCATTGGAAACCGAATATGAATTTATTATAAACTAATATCTCTAGCTTTTCCAAAGGTGCCCCTCACCCCTCTTATAAAAGGGCACTCCTCCTTCTCATTTATTCACACCTTCAAAGCCCTTTGGTTCGGACAAACCCTGCCCAAATACTATCTCAACTTCCCTCACTACAACCTAGAGGCCTTATTTTGATCAGAATGCCAACCTAAGGAGCCCTTTTGATCAAATCAAAAGGAAGAAACCGAAGAAGAGGTAATGTTTTCACCACCCCTTTTCAAGTTCCTTTCTTCTTCCACTTCCTCTTTCTTTGTTATTTCCATTATAAAATAATAAATCCAGTATCATATATATACTGTGATTTTATTATAAATATGGTACAACCATATTCATTATTCTATCCATCCTTTGAATAACATGTCACCATACGTGCGTACGTACGGCTTACCGTCTCCATGTCGTGGTGTAATTGTTATTGAATATATTATTATTTGGATGGGTATAATAATGATGTGTAACTCATGTAAATAATAAATATAACATGATAATGATTCTGTATATATGATATAAAATCCAATTATATATTATTTTAATATCAAAAGAATGATATTGTCGCTCGTGCGTATGTACGGACTACCGTCTCCACGAACGCGATGAGATTCATTGTCCATCATATCCATTCAAGTATAATTATCATTTGATGATTTAAAAATAGTATCTAAGGACTTGATATCATTCTGGATATGAATAATATACATCCCATTAATAACGAATATGTCTCACATAACAAAGAATATAAAGTAAAATGAACCCGTTAACACCCGAAATGACGATAATTCTAAGATATTATTAACAAATCAATGTTAAAAGATCATATATGATATCATATTAAAGTAAATGATTCTTGTATAAATCAATAACAATTATTTCACCATTATATAGGAGGTAAACCTACCATCGACCAAGGAAAAAGTACAAAGTAACGGATTTTCTTATCTCACTTTCAATTCTGTGAGATTTCCATTTTTCGCCACTAAATTATTGAAAGTGGTGTATTGTGTACTGACATTTGATATATATTAATGATTCAATTTATATTCATGTTATTCTGTAAATCATTTGGTGGTTATTAACTTTTGGCCATACGACTCAGTTGATTAACGTGGTAAGGGGTTTCTTATATCACTTTTAATTTCGTGAGATTTCCATTGATCACCACTTAATTATTGCATGTGGTGTATGTGTACTGCCCATGATTGTATTCATTGTGTAATATACTTTAATTTATGGGTATTTACATCATAATGGTATGATACTTCCTTCATGGGTGTATGTTTCGTATGTTACCTAATCGGTAAGGGAATTTGAGATTTCAATTCCCACTCATTTGGCTTTACGCATATTTCATTGATTATATTACTCCATGATTATGTGTGGAATCACTATTCATTTGATTATGTCATAATTTCCACTCCACTTCCTGTGGATATAAGTTTGATACACATAATCACTCATTGGTAATTCTCAAGTCATTGATATGAATTTGATAAGAGTAATTTTAACTCATTCACCATTTGTTGAGTTAAACATCCAATTCGTTGGTGTTGTTTTTACAAGAATATGTGTGAATATCCTTTGATTGTTTTACACTGAATATCCAATCATATTTAGTGTATTTATATTTGTCACACATAATTATGTCGTTGATTTATCCTTAACCTAAGGATACGGCCTTTATGAGAGATTTCATCTCAATTTACATTCCATTGAGACTTCTTTGTTGATATACATCAAATCACTTTTATGTGGTGTATATAATGTACTTTGACATAGTATATCATGAATCCCTTTATTCTCATGATATTACAAAGTTTTGATTACCTCAATTATTTGTATTCAAGTGTCTCTTTTGGTTAGAATCTCTAACTAAAATACAATTTTTGAATGTTTTAAAGACTTATTCTTCTAAATCTTGCTCATTAATGTCCATGTTTTAAAAATGGTTTTAAGGATTTATTTATATGGACATTAAATTTTTAGAAATTAAAACGCCTTTTAAAAAGTTTCAAAGTGGTATGGGACACTTTGATTCAAAAATCTACTTTTAAATGGCTTTTTGACAAATAGTGTGACTTTTAAATGTTTTCAAGAAAAGGGGGATAATTCTCTCAAATAGTTTTGATGATTATTTTCATTTATGTCAACATAATTCATTATTCTTGATTGAGGTTAATGTGATACAATACAATCTTCGATATTGTATCGAATGAGTCATGTTTGACTGTGGATGCGCTGTTTTTATACCATTCATGGTTTGTGGTAAAAGTATTGACATTTCGTATGCTAGTTTTAATACGAATGTTTATGTTATGTTTAAACATGTTCACATGAGGAATGCATTGGACTTAATAAGTGACGGGTGGAGCCCGCTATAGATCCTCGATGCATCGGTAGGTCTCATGAGACAAACTAGTGTCTTGGCACAAGGCCTTGACAAAATCTTATTTGTAGTCTTGGCACGAGGCCTTGGCTAAGTGGTTATGATAGTCTGGAATTATGCATTCCAACATTATGAAAGTGGATATTGATATTGCATGTGATCATTCGACTAGTAGAATATCCATGTGATTAAGTGAATGGCATTATTTCATTTTACCTTTTCCATTTTATGCTGAAGTTCAAGTTTAAAAGGCTTTTGTTTTAGTTATAAATTTCCTTCAGTGTTTAGGCTTATTTATAAAAGCTTCTGCTATAATGTTATCCTTACTGAGCATCTGAGCTCACCCCTTTCAATGTTTTATTTTTCCCAGGATTATGAAGAAGTAATTTATGAATGACCTGTAGGGATAGTATGAGGGGATATGAAGACAAGATGTTTTTTTATGATGTAATGTAAAAAATTATGGATGTATCTAGTTATTCCAAGGCTACTAAACTAATCAGTCTTTCGAGACTTGATCTTTCTTGTGATCATGCCAATGTTATGTAATAATGCACCGAATCTAGGTAACTAGGGTCGGGGCGTTACAGTTGGTATCAGAGGAATTTTAGTACAAACCTTGGAAGCTAGATTTAGATAAACTCTGATTAGAGAACGTAGACCTAAGATGAACTTTGAGGATTAGTATAAAAGAACTTCCGAGAATTTTGGTATTGTAGAGATTTTGTGAGTTTTCCGAGCAATACATCCCTGTCTGGATACGAGCAGGTAGAGGCGGCTCTGGCACAGATGTACCTAGGTGTAAAACCCGAAAACACCGCTTTGAGCTAGACTCGAACGGGAACTGGTGCACGACAACGGGCCTTGCTGCACTCTTGGTTACGACACTCCCGGGGGATATGCTTAGGATAATTTACATTTTCTTTACAAACCGATTTAAGTAATATATACATAAGATGAGAGTAAATGACCTTGGTTAATCCTAACATGTTTCAAATTGAGAATATGGTGACATTTTAATCTCTAAATGATTTTACGACTACTATTACTCTCACAATGCTTTCTGGTTTTAGTCAATGGCTGGATTCCAAGGAAGTCATAGTGACTTTGAGAATGATGTACAAGGTGGGAACGGTGGTGGAAATGAGCAACAAAATGGAATGTTGATAGGCGTAAAAGATATCATCTTTATGCCAAATCATTTTTCCAAAAATATGATCAACAACATATATATTAACAAACTCCCAGACTCAACAAGGAAGAGAAAGGTGATAAATGATAAGATCTCCAGAAATGGAGACCATGGAGAAAAGAAACCTCAATTTTCATCTTGCAGGAAATGTGGAAAGAGACACCCAGGAAAGTGTCTCAATGGGACAACGAAATGTTTTACGTGCGGGAAGGAAGGACATAAAGTGAAGAATTGCCGAAGAAAAATGAAGAGTACTATGGAAGAAGATAAAAATGGTTCCAAGAGTCCATTTACAGTCATTTGCTATAAATGTAGGGGACCTGACCATTACCTGAGTGAATGTACTATTCTATAGGATATTTTCTTGGTCAAAGAAGAAGATATGTGGAAATAAATGGTTGGAGAAAAACTTAAAAAGTATTAGCACTTCTTGTTGATGGGTACTTTGGAATAATTTTCTCTTGTATTTGTAACCCCGCAGTTTGCCATGTGAGAATGATATTTGAAGAAGAATTGTCTCTTCTCTTGTGGATATAGGTATAAATAACCATTTGGTTTTATATGATCATTGGGGTTTGAGAAAATTATAAGTTATTATAATTTGGGATAAAAATGCAAAGTATGATATAAAATTTGTGATTAAATTATGTTATTTTGAGGAATTTATCTCATTTTGGTAATATTATAAAATATAGTTTTTGAAAAAGGACAACACGTAGACCGTGTGACAACCCGTCGCGTCGGACAAAGCTGTGGGAATCGAACCCACAACCAAAGTGCGATTGGGATTTATCGCCTACCACTGGACTACGTGAAGTCCCTGGTTAATGTGACTATTTTTTTTGTTAAATGATTTTATTGATCAATAATAAGATGATTTGGGTTCTTATGTCTTATCAAATGAATACCCTTGGTATAGGAAAATGATTTGCTGATTAAGTGATAAATGTTATTTTGGAAGATGTTCGCTTTGGTGGAAACACTATATGCCCAAGGAAAATAGAATACAATGGGGTTTCATTTGTAGAGTAATGGTGGATTTTTATCTACGTTTTTATTATTGATTTATAGTGATTTGGGTTATTTATGGAAATTATTAACCTATAACAGAGAATATGTGATGATGTTAATTACTTTTAAGTATGTGAATTTAAGAGTATTTGATGTCATTTGGAGATACAATGTAACATGGGAGACTACATAATCAAATTCTTCTATGATTTGGGTTTTAATATTAGTTTGGATTATATTAAAGGATTTTAAGGACAATTGGTTATTGAATGGTATCTATTTAACTTTGGGGTATTGTTGGTTTAACTTTAGAAATTAAGATTAGTGCATATTTATCTCAATGAATATCCTTTTGGGGGATCATTAGATCATTCACTAACCATTTTGGTTTTGATTAATCTTCAAAGACAATGTAAATATATGGTTTATCCTACATGGATCATGTGATTTTATAGAAGTTTATTCTAGCTCTTCCAGTGTGACCAAGTCTTCTTGAATACTCATCGTTTAAAAAAAAATTGAGTTAGTGGTGGAAATTTATTAAGGAATAAAAATTTACTTAAAATGTAAGTATATCTCATAATGTTCTTAGTCAATATCATAAATTAATTCCTCTTCCTTATGTAATGTAATTTTAAAAAAAAAATTTGTCCGTTTACTATCCTACTAGGAGACTAATGGTCGTTTGTCCCAACACAAGTTTGTGGTTTTCTCATTGTTAACTTTCTCCTGATCATGATTTCTATCCCTCTCCATCAGAACTTGACACTTAGTTTATCATCCATATCCTTGTTTTCTTACATGGAATCCTAGTATGGGTTATCTTGGATGACCCTTATACCTCTCTTTCTTTCTTTTAAAGTTATAGTTTTATTGGATCTTTTTCCGATGTAGGACTTTCCATTATATTCCCAAGAAAAATTTTAAAAATTGCGAGGACACAATTTATTGAAGGAGGGGAGAATGTAACACTCCAAGTTTCCTCGGTATGTTTCCTTTCGAATAATGCAATGGCGTGCATTGTACACAACTTCGAGATTTTAACACACCATAACCAATCAAACTAGCCATTATGAATAGTAATACCTACTTTTTGAAATTTTATAAATTCTATCTCTCAAAATGGACTTCATTTTTGGATTCTTAATATCGAAATTATCCTAGGGTGAAATTTTGGTACTTTTTGGATAACTTTCATATTTTGATGAATAGTGAAAATTACTAAATTTTAATTAAAAAAAACTTTTTTAATCAAAATAATTAATAGTGATAAATTATGAATTTGAGTTGTTTTAAAGTATATTTAGAATATATTTTCACCATTTAATATAATTTTGGTCATTGGACATAATTTTACAATTAAACCGAACATAAACAAGTGTCAATCTTTTGACAGTTATTATCTCTTAAAAAACACGCTTTTTGTTTTGACAGCGGGAATTAATTTTAAATGAATTTCTGCCACTTCTGTGTTTTGAATTTAGAAAAATGGATTCCATATTTGGAATCAGGATGTTCAAATTGTGTAAATAGGTAACTTTTATTTTTAGACATTTTGAATAATTATTGCGGTAAATATTTTATTTACCATGGTTAAGGGTAAATCCGGTAAATAAGGGTTAAAAAAATAATATTATAATAATACTAAATTACCCTAAAACGTGTCTTAACCATATTGGTTGATACATTGTCGACCATGGGAATCTTTGGGTCGATTTTGGGACCCCATGGATCCACTTGTAAGTGATAATGACACATTATTTTAATTAAGTTAAAATAAATACAAAAATGACACAAGCATATATCTTTTAACAAATAAATTGTTACAGAGGGTTATATATGTTTTATATTATATTATAAATATTCCTTAGAAAGATAAAAATATTTCCTACATAATTATATTTTAATTATAATTTTTAGACATTAAATAATTTAATTTATTTATGACACAATGATGATGTAGTAATTACTATAATAGTGAAAAATCAAAATAATTGATATTAAAAATACCCAAATAAATATAATATGAAACTTTTAATGAATTAAAATAATTTTCTAGGATAATATGATATATTAGTATTGATTTAATTTAATTTTTTCGAAGTAATCAATCTGTTATGAGTTTCACAAAAATCAACTATTGAATAGTGTCAAAATTGACATAAAAGAGTTTTTAAAACAAATATTATATTATTAATTGATATTAAATTCCTAAAAATCTAAGATTCGGCCAAGAGACTTATATCATGATAGGTGTATCATTAATGGACTAGTTGGGGGTCGCTTGTATGTATATGGTAAGTTTATTAACCATATAATATAAAAATACAAAGAGACATTGTAAAAGTGAAACTAATTAACATAGAGTTAATACTTAAAGATAACGTTAATATAAGTACCCAAACCTGTCTAAATTCTATTGGTTGAGTTTTTTTAGACCCATACCTACCTTAACCTTTGAATAGTCAACTTTTGAGCCATTGGAAACCGAATATGAATTTATTATAAACTAATATCTCTAGCTTTTCCAAAGGTTCCCCTCACCCCTCTTATAAAAGGGCACTCCTCCTTCTCATTTATTCACACCTTCAAAGCCCTTTGGTTCGGCCAAACCCTGCCCAAATACTATCTCAATTTCCCTAACTACAACCTAGAGGCCTTATTTTGATCAGAAAGCCATCCTAAGGAGCCCTTTTGATCAAATCAAAAGGAAGAACCCGAAGAAGAGGTAATGTTTTCACCACCCCTTTTCAAGTTCTTTTCTTCTTCCACTTCCTCTTTCATTGTTATTTCCATTATAAAATAATAACTCCAGTATCATATATATAATGTGATGTTATTATAAATATGGTACAAACATATTCATTATTCTATCCATCCTTTGAATAACATGTCACCATATGTGCGTACGTACGGCTTACCGTCTCCATGTCGTGGTGTAATTGTTATTCAATATATTATTATTTGGATGGGTATAATAATGATGTGTAACTCATGTAAATAATAAATATAACATGATAATGATTCTGTATATATGATATAAAATCCAATTATATATTATTTTAATATCAAAAGAATGATATTGTCGCTCGTGCGTATGTACGGACTACCGTCTCTACGAACGCGATGAGATTCATTGTCCATCATATCCATTCAAGTATAATTATCATTTGATGATTTAAAAATAGTATCTAAGGACTTGAAATCATTATGGATATGAATAATATACATCCCATTAATAACAAATATGGCTCACATAACAAAGAATATAAAGTAAAATGAACCCGTTAACACCCGAAATGACGATAATTCTAAGATATTATTAACAAATCAATGTTAAAAGATCATATATGATATCATATTAAAGTAAATGATTTTTGTATAATTAAATAACAATTATTTCCCCATTATACAGGAGGTAAACCTACCATCGACCAAGGAAAATGTACAAAGTAAGGGATTTTCTTATCTCACTTTCAATTCCGTGAGATTTCCATTTTTCGCCACAAAATTATTGAAAGTGGTGTATTGTGTACTTCCATTTGATATATATTCATGATTCTATTTATATTCATGTTATTCTGTAAATCATTTGGTCTTTATTAACTTTTGGCCATACGACTCAGTTGATTAACGTGGTAAGGGGTTTCTTATCTCACTTTTAATTTCGTGACATTTCCATTGATCACCACTTAATTATTGCATGTGGTGTATGTGTACTGCCCATGATTGTATTCATTGTGTAATATACTTTAATTTATGGGTATTTACATCATCATGGTATGATACTTCTTTCATGGGTGTATGTTTCGTATGTTACCTAATCGGTAAGGGAATTTGAGATTTCAATTCCCACTCATTTGGCTTTACGCATATTTCATTGATTATATTACTCCATGATTATGTGTGGAATCACTATTCATTTGATTATGTCATAATTTCCACTCCCCTTCCTGTGGATATAAGTTTGATACACATAATCACTCATTGGTAATTCTCAAGTCATTGATATGAATTTGATGAGAGTAATTTTAACTAATTCACCATTTGTTGAGTTAAACATCCAATTCGTTGGTGTTGTTTTTACAAGAATATGTGTGAATATCCTTTGATTGTTTTACACTGAATATCCAATCATATTTAGTGTATTTATATTTGTCACACATAATTATGTCGTTGATTTATCCTTAACCTAAGGATACGGCCTTTATGAGAGATTTCATCTCAATTTACATTCCATTGAGACTTCTTTGTTGATATACACCAAATCACTTTTATGTGGTGTATATAATGTACTTTGACATAGTATATCATGAATCCCTTTATTCTCATGATATTACAAAGTTTTGATTACCTCAATTATTTGTATTCAAGTGTCTCTTTTGGTTAGAATCTCTAACTAAAATACCATTTTTAAATGTTTTAAAGACTTATTCTTCTAAATCTTGCTCATTAATGTCCATGTTTTAAAAATGGTTTCAAGGATTTATTTATATGGACATTAATGTTTTAGAAATTAAAACTCCTTTTAAAAAGTTTCAATGTGGTATGGGACACTTTGATTCAAAAATCTACTTTTAAATGGCTTCTTGACAAATAGTGTGACTTTTAAATATTTTCAAGAAAAGGGGGATAATTCTCTCAAATAGTTTTGATGATTATTTTCATTTATGTCAACATAATTCATTATTCTTGATTGAGGTTAATGTGATACAATACAATCTTCCATATTGTATCGAATGAGTCATGTTTGACTGTGGATGCGCTGTTTTTATACCATTCATGGTTTGTGGTAAAAGTATTGGCATTTCGTATGCTAGTTTTAATACAAATGTTTGTGTTATGTTTAAACATGTTCATATGAGGAATTCATTGGACTTAATAAGTGATGGGTGGAGCCCGCTATAGCTCCTCGATGCATCGGTAGGTCTCATGAGACAAACTAGTGTCTTGGCACAAGGCCTTGACAAAATCTTATTTGTTGTCTTGGCACGAGGCCTTGGCTAAGTGGTTATGATAGTCTGGAATTATGCATTCCAACATTATGAAAGTGGATATTGATATTGCATGTGATCATTCGACTAGTAGAATATCCATGTGAGTAAGTAAATGGCATTATTTCAATTTACCTTTTCCATTTTATGCTGAAGTTCAAGTTTAAAAGGCTTTTGTTTTAGTTATAAATTGCCTTAAGTGTTTATGCTTATTTATGAAAGCTTCTGCTATAATGTTATCCTTACTGAGCATCTGAGCTCACCCCTTTCAATGTTTTATTTTTCCTAGGATTATGAAGAAGTAATTTATGAATGACCTGCAGGGATAGTATGAGGGGATATGAAGACAAGATGTTTTTTTATGATGTAATGTAAAAAATTATGGATGTATCTAGTTATTCCAAGGCTACTAAACTAATCGGTCTTTCGAGACTTGATCTTTCTTGTGATCATGCCAATGTTATGTAATAATGCACCGACTCTAGGTAACTAGGGTCGGGGCGTTACAAAGTATCTCCCATGTGTACACAAGGCGTACCGTCTCCACATAAAGATAAAATTCATTTTTCATAACCATATTTTGTGGATTGGTATTAGGATGGGTTTGATTTTTTATATAAGATATTTATTAAATATTTTTTTAGATAATATCATATCTACCTTCATACCTTCTAGTCCATTGGAAAATGATAATGCTCTTCATTCGTACATGTGGACAACCACCTCCACGAAGCAATGTGATCCATTTTTCATTTCTATTTTACTTGTATGTTAATGAGGATATATTTTATTAATAATTTATATATATATTATAATAATGATCCAATAAAGGTGAATTATAATTCACATTCTTTCATTACACTCGTCAAAAAGTGAAAAGAACATTCATATATACGTACGATTTATTGTCTCCATGAATGGTATAATTCATTATTCCATCTCCAAATATTATGAAAATTTAAATATATATATATAATTTATATTAATAATGTTTATTCAATTATAAAAATTCTTAATATGATTTAACCATGATCAAATTACAAGGACCATAAATACCAAAGTGAAAATATCATGATGAATGAATCACTTAACACCTTGAAATAATGATTTTAATAAGGAATTATTAATAATAAGGTATTAAAATGTTATAATAGGATAATATTTGATATTATAAGTATTTAAATTACTCTAACATATAATTAAAATAAATTTAATTTATTTCATATGAATTTAGAGTGATTTGGAAGAAAGTGTAACTCGAGGTAAGGGATTATCATCTCAAATTATCTTCCGTGGGATATATTTTATGTCATGCATCAATATTATTTTATGAGTTTTATATAATTACATTTTAAATTTTATATCATGAGTATCCTTATTTTCTTTATTTTTATATTTTCATTATAAGCTATTCTTTCTTGGGTATTAGGATTAAAATGTTACCAATGCGGTAAGGATTTTATATTACTATATCATTTTTCATCAGGATTTTTTATGATTAATTTTTCAATAATTAACTATTATGATCCAACTCTCATTAAAATAATTAATTTTCTTAACCTATGGTTATTTCTTGATAATAAAATTTTCCTTTTATTTTCCTCATATTATGTTCTCAAGATACTAAATGAACATTTTTTAAGAAAACTAACTTTACTTCTCTATTTGGTAAAAAAACTTCTTATCCCATGTCCTTGTTTTATGAAAATGTTTTCAAGAATATTTTTACTATTAGAAAATGACTATTTAAAATCATTTTTCTCTTGTTTTAATTTTTTACAAAATATTCTGAAATGAATTTTCTTATCATTTTCATAATGAGGAACTTTTTGACTTTTTACTAAAAATGTGAATTTTTTCTTTTAACTTATATATACCACACTGTACTATGAATATTATTCTATAAGTTTAAAAGGATGTTTTCAAAATAAATCATTTTCACAATATTTTGTGAATATATAGTTTTTGAAAACTAGTTTTCAATGTGTAAATGATATTATTGTTGAGAATATCTTAATAAACATGTAATATTATTTCTATTCCTTAATGAAAACAATAGTTGATTTTATATTTGTTTTAAAGGTGATATGATTTAAGGATACTATCCTAATTTATTATCTATATGATTTTATTTTGCGTGTAAACTCTGTTTATTAAACTCATTCCTTTTCCATGGGTTATTCTATGATGATGTGATGAATTCTTTATAAAACTCATTTATTTCCCACTGGTTATGCTATGATGAAATGTTTATGAAACCCACTTATTTTCATGGGTTCTCAAATGATAAATTTTTTATGATATTTTGAAACACGTATTTATGATTTTGATTATGTTATAGGTGGTCCCAAAATTATATAACCCTCCAATGAATTGGGTAAAGATTAATATCTCAAAAGAAAAACATGAATTTAATAGGGAGTGATCTATATTCAGTAAGGAACTCTATCCACTATGATAGTCTTGGTAGTGAACCTTGACTGAAATTATGGTTTGGAGAGTGAACCTAATCCACTACTATTGTCTTGTAATTTATCCTTGACTACCATGTGAATTATTTTCTATGCTTATGTGTATACCATAAACTCATGTCTTACACTAATTTTAATCTCTCATGAATCATGTTCTTTGATTCCAATATGATACTTGTGGTATGAAATGCCATGATTTGTTACATGAATCAATATTATGATCTATGATATACAAGGTATGATTTTAAAAATTTAATTCTATTATTATCATACCCTTATTCTCATGTTATTCTCACATGATCATTGATATCTCATTTCCTTCCTTTACATAGCATCTGAGCTCATCCTTTCTTATATTTTATATTCCCCAGTTTACGGGGAAAGGTGTTAAGTATGATATGTATAAGAAGGGTTTTAGTTATGAAGAACTAAGTGGGAGAGTATGTAGATCTCTTTTAAACAGATTATTTTTGTTTCCATGTTTCCAAAGATACTAGACCTATATGATTATAGAATTGATCAAAATGTTATGTAATTAATATTCATATAATAAACTGTAATATCTATTTATGAAAGGTGTGGGTCACTATAGGTGAGAACTCCTTATACCTTTATGTGGTTGAAATTAACACTTCTTATAGACCAAATAATCTGTTCAAGTTGCAATATGATAGGATATGATGGATTCATGTTGATTAAGTATGCCACACAATTCACAACCTTCACCCAAAATACCTTGAGGAACCCCATGTGATTTACACACTTATAAAATTATCTAACAACATACATTTCATACTCATTATATTTTTAATGTGTTCTAGATTACCTAACATGGAATTCTCAAATCAAACCCCCTTCAACATGTAGAACCTCTTAAACTACATACTCCTATATAGTTCACGATTATCCAATTATAATAATTTCAACATTCATCTAGTTTCTTTATCTACAACAAACACCGATATTATGAAAGTCCAAAATACCATATATTTTGGGCTTATAAAGTAAATACAAACATTTTGTGTGGAATAATTGATGAATTTCACATTGAAGAGTGATCCTACATGAGATCTCACTAATGTTATCCCCAAGAATATGTGTATACCAGCTTCAAATTCTGATTATTTAGGGGCTTCCCTTTAAATTATAAATACACATTCCATTACATTCAAAATATTTAGTCCTTACATGTTTCGTAATCTATGATTCCAAACTTCATTAATCCTTTATTAGAGATGAATTTTTCCCATTATTCATAAGATTACCAAGAAATTCCTTCCATAACAACCTTGGAGTTGAATTTACAACATGAATTTATCATTTTAGTGAACCCATATAGTGGGGTGTGTCACATCCACCGATTTTTTGAGGTATTTTTTTATTTTATTTTATGTATTATCTTTCCCATTTGACTACCTAGGAGTTCTCGAAAAAAATAGTGATGTTTAGACCATAGAAAGGTGAAACATAGTTTGTTCATGTTTAATGGAAACCATACACCTTAATGAGTGGAACCGTCTAGGTCACATAACCTAGTATATGTGCATGTGGGATAATAATTCACCTAGGAAAATGGATCTTTCTAATGTGGATAGATAGGTGCATGGGTGACCACCCCCACCACGAAAATCATGAGGCATATTTTCTCTTTGGAAAAAGGTACAACATAGTTGGTGTATGGTTTGGAAAACTGAATGAACATACCAGGAATCTTTCCATATAGTTGAAATGTCGAATTTACATTTTTTTCCTCCCAAAATTTAACACCAATTCACCCCTAACGCTCTTAATTCAGACTCCCCAACACATGGGGTGCCTCCCCCGTTCTCATATCTCCCTCAGGCTTCCACCCTTGGGTGTTTTTGGGGTCGAATCTTCAAGAAGTATCCATGTATATAGAAAACTGACCCCATCAATCCTAGAGTCAGTGTATAATACCATTTCATTGACTTGATTACAAGGATTAAAATACTAAAGGACAAAATAGTTTAGTAGTATTGGTAAACTAGATACATACATGAGTCTTGTATTACAAATTAATACACTGATTACAAAATATTTTTTCTAAATAACTTCGATGATAACATTATTACATATAGTATATCCTTACATATCATTCATATTACCTATATTGGATTCCTGGGGAAAGGAAACAAAATAAGGGTGAGATCAAATTATCTATAAGTTTAAAGTATAATAGAATCAATAATGAATCAATGAGAATAATAATTATGGAATTGCAAATATCTAAAAACACATACCATGTAAGAAAAAAACTAAGAAGGAAGTTTATAAATAGTTGGCAAGGTAATAATTAGAAACACATACCATTAAAATAACTATATAAGGTAAAATCAATACGGAAAGATAAAAAACTAAAAAAATTTCATATAATCAATGAACTATGAATGAAATGCATCCATAGATATGTCGAGGTAAAATATCATAGATACATATTAAGTAAATCTAAATGATGGAAATTCTTAATTATTGGACACCATGTTTCTCAGGTACATGTAATAATTACTATAAATACCTTTCATAATATTGTTTTGTATATTGTTTAAAAAACATCTAATTTACCCAACTAATTCATCTCATGAGACTACTAATACATCAAAGGGCAATATATAATCAGGCCCACTCGTATCATACCTATCCAAATAAATCTTTATATGGAATATTTGAAATAAATAACATCTATTATAAAATACCATTATTTAATATAAGATACATATTTATCAACAATCCTCAGTAGAGGATAAGTAACAATAAGGGTTATTAATGTTGATGAATAGAAATTCTATTAAAGATCAATAGAAGTATTCTTGAGGAAAAGAATATTTACACATTACAAAGTGTCCTCCACCACTATGAAACATTTAATCGTAATCCCCATGAAGTAATAACAGTAAATAAAACATATAATATGATCAAAATAAGGAGATTCGTGTTATAACATGTAAAGTTAAACACCATATATAAAAATGATATACAGTTTAGGAAATAAACATATCCATGAAAAATGATATGTATAATTAGGGGAAATTCATTTTCTAATGATCATAGAAAATTAAATATTTCAAGGGGAATAACAAAGGAATCAAGGAATATAATTTCAATACTATCATGGGGAAAATAAATAAAAAACATTCTATATGAAGAATAAATATGCTAACAAAACAACATATCCCAAGAAGAGTAAAAATAAATGGTTTTTATCGTTAATGAATTGAAATAAAATATCTTTTAAAAAACATTCTTGAGGAAAATATCCGTTTATTTTTTTTTGAAAATACTTTTCTCTAAAAATAATAGTTTAAAAACATTTTTTTAAAAATAAAAATTTAAAACATGAATATGGATATTTTAATAAATAATGGTGGGTAAATCCATATATGTTGTACAAGGTAAAAAGAACATTCCTTTTTCATACTAAAAAGGTTAGAAAAATTACTTGTTCAGAAAGAGAAAAGGAGATTCATTTAAAAAATTTAGTGAAAGATAAAAATAATAAAAATGTATTTACTAAATCATTTTGAAAATGATAAAAATTTATTTTAATTTTTTTTAATAAAACATGATATTTATAAGAAAGCAGGTTCTCCCACTAAGGAGAGAAATAAAGTCATGTTTTCTTAAAAAAATATATATAAAAAAATTTAGGTAAAAAGAGTAGAAAAATAGTTATATTACTTAGTAAAGGTCCTGAATAACCATATGAGGATAAAATTAATGGTGTTATCAGACAATGATTAAATAAATTCCTCTTATGGAAATTAAAGTGTAAAAAATCCTGAACAAAATGAGATTGTGATGTAAACCCTTGAAATACCATAACGTTGAAGTGATACTAAACCAATTAATATATTATTTGTAAAAACTGTAAATAAACATAAATTAAGTCATAATACATAAATATATAGTATAATTAATTATTCAAACAATTATATAATAATAATAACAATGAGGTAGTAATATAACTTAATGAAAAAGGAATTAGGTTATGAAATTTCTTTTCCACTTGGTAACTTTTAATTCAAAAAACCCTAAAATAAATGATTAATATTGAAACTAAAAATAAAATAAATATAAATTAACTAATGATATAATATATTCAAATGGTCAGTAGTTACAAAACAAAAAATAAATAAGTGGTGAACATGACATTTATCTCAAAGATGTATAAAGTGAGATGAAAATCCCTTACCTTGCATTTCCTTTTTGGGTGAGAATCCTTTAACAGCTATTATAATGGTTTTAAACTTGTCACTTACTAATAAATGAACCATAAAAATATTTTTAATATCATATATTATCTTATGATAATATCTTATTACCCATTTGTTAGTAATCTTTCATTATTTTCACTATTTTGTGGGTTAAATTCTCTAGTTTGTCGAGTATGTTTTAACTTGTTACTTATTTTTATTATTAATTATATCTTGGTTTCATAATCTATATAATTTAAACCATGGTTTAAATATTATATATATTTAGTATATATGAATTTATAATAATCTTAAAATTTTGGAGATAGGAAATGAAACACACCATTCATGGAGAGGGTAGGCTATACGTACACATGAATGATACTTTCAATTATGTGTTGTATTAAAATAATGAAATTAAAATTATATATATATATATATATATATTACAATTCAAGTATCATATATATTTCATATAAGTTACATAGGTTTATTAAAACCATCCTGCATACATTTCATGTATATTGTGAATGAATCACATCGCTTTGAGGGGGAGGTAGTACACACTTCCACAAACAATTTTATCATATTTACATAAAATAGAAAGTATTAATGCATGGGTTATAAAATAATCAATTAAGTATAAATAAATTATAAATGTCATAAATAACATACATAAATATATTTTATATCATAATTCCCAACCACGATGGGCGGTAAAGGAAAAATGAATAACTTCATTTCGTGAGGCGGTAGTTCTCCGTACTGATAAATGGTAATTTTGTTATCTATTAGATGGAAGTATATATATGTGTAGGTAAAAAATAACATAAAAAATATAATTATTTTATTTGTACTGGTTTTATTATACTATAATTTAATAAGAATAATTAAAAGTGTGGAGAAAGAAATAAGACTAAAGAGCTTGATGAAAGATGTTAACTCTTAATATGGTAACTCCTTTTGGTTTTCACCAAAGAGATTCCTTGGATATATTTTTGACCAATGTTAGGATTATAGGATGAGTATAGGGATGTTTTAGATATATTTTGGTAGGTATTTTTCTAAAAAAATTGCCTTGAGAGGTGTGTGGAAGTGGGAGGCTCGAGTTCCTTTTTATAGTAGAGGAGGAGGGGCACTCTTGTAAATTTTTGGAAAGGGAATTCCAACCACATTTTTTCCATTTAAAGTTGACCAAATAATGGAAAACATTCGTTCCAAGGGATTATAGGGTAAAAATATTGTGATAAAATGGATTTGAACAAGTTTCTAGGTCATTTTGTCCCTTAAGTTTATGGGTTAGTCCCTTGTTAATCTTAATTTCACGTTAATCATTATAATTAATTTTAATCACATTCACTGAAACATTTTCTCAAAAACAATGTTGAACTGATTAAAAATTATAAACTATTAAGATTACAAATATGGAATAAATTTTTACAAATTCCATTCATAGATGTGATAGAAATTAAGTTAAATTTAATCCCGTAGATGGGACAACAATACATGTTTTTGAAGTAAAAATGTTCAAAAGTTTTCTTTGTTTTTATATTACATTTCAAATTTAAATTGATTCCAATAAACCAAATTGTACTACTTTATAAAAAATTTATATAATTAAACATTAAAACCTATTTAAAATATAATTTAACATTATAAATAAATTATGCAAAAAATCAGTTTTGAGTTAAAATTCAGTATTTTTCATAGTTCATTAAAAAATGAAAGTTCAGAGAAAAATACCAAAAATCACTCTATGATAATTTTTGTGTTCCACGTTAAAATATGAAGTTTATTTTTAGATATTAAATTTTTAAAAGAGTAATGATTTTTATTTAAAGAAGGTTCTCCCTTAAAATCCTGTAAAACTACCATTATAAAAAATATTAATTTTTTATGCATAAAAATGGGGTTTTTATTATCTTATGCCTATAAAATTTATTGTATGAATACAGAAAATATTTGATTGAATATATAATATATTTATTAAATTAATATCACTCACTAATTTTAGTTAATTTAATTTATTATCATAAAACCTCTTTGGGAGAATAAAAATAGTTTTCTATAAAAACATTCATTTTATATTCAATTGGTTATTATATTTACTTATAATTAATTTATAAACAAGGAATTCATCTAATATTTGTTTAAACCATATATTTTTATAAGTTATATAATCCTATTCATAATATCTAATTTAACGGCTAGGTTATATCCTATTATATTAAATAATAATATTTTAATATTATATTATCATTCGGTAAAACTCTATCTTTCGTGTAACACGAACTACAGAACAAAGTTTCCCTTATGTGTATTTCAATCTAACTTGGTGTTGCATGAATTAAAAAATATATAATAGATTGAATTTATGTAATATAATAATTATATTGTAAAGTATGTGGATATTATATTCCCTTACACATTTGGTTTTTCATGTCATACACGCTATCAAGGACAATGTTCCTACTTTAGATTTTCTAGGTGTTACATTATACCCACCTTAATTAAACTACATCCTCAAAATTTAAACTGGATATTGGTGATATATTTTATTATATTTCTTATTTTTTATATCCCACATTGTGATAAGTATTCATAATAAATCCTCTAGAAAATAGATAATGGGAAGTACAAAGGTCGCATGGAATTACTTATAGATAGGTCCCTAATTTGGATAGCATTAGTGGAAAGTAGAGATACATACATGGAGGAAAAGCATAAATATTTATATGGAGTGATTAAGGTTATCAATAAAAAAACAAGATAATGATCAATATAAATTTGAGGTACTTAAATCCATAAGTATATTATGATTTAAAATACCATTGTTTCAAGAAAAATCAATGTATTAAGAATATATTTTTAAGACCTTTTTCCTCAGGTTGAGAAACTATTTTACTACTAAGAGTATAAAGAAATTTACTTACATGAAGGATTTTAATTTCATATGAACAATTCCATATTTTGGTTGTGTTTTTATAAAATTATAATCTATACCTTACTTCAGGAAATGGATATCCCAAAAACAAATTTGATGCGTGGAGAACTAAAATATAATTTGAACGAATCTTAAGGCCCATAAAATTGTGAAATGTATTTACTGTTGTCTCTAACTATTCTCTAAAGCCAATATGATTAAAAAATTTATCTACAAACCTAAAAATTTACAATACTGGTTCATCATTAATATTTATTAATCGTATTGTTCAACTAAAAAAATGACATATTAATCCGGGAATTGCATAGGTGAGTGGATGGCATTAATCTATTATTTTATTCTGGTCATGGGTTCTAGACGTGCGTCCTTGTCAAACTTGATGGGTTTTCACCCAAAATACATGTTTTTCTTTTCTAAAACCATATTAATATAGTTTATAAAATAAATATTATAGACATCCTTCAATGAAGGTTAATAACTAAATATCCTTTCAACTAAGGTTTTAAATACACCATCAATACATAAATTCATCATCAATTAATTTCCACATAGGTTCTTCATTAGTATAGATTTTAACCGAGTTAATTCATTTTAATTATATATTAAAATCTATAATAATAGATTGTAAAGATTGTGTGAATTATCCTAAATGTATCCCCCAGGAGTATCAAACCAGGCTTGTTGTAAGGAAAGTTATCATATACTAGGTTACACCGAGTCAGACCCAACATACATTGTCGGAGTTGTTAAAGATATGTACATCTATGCCATAACCAAATCAACTTATAGTATCTATATAGTTATGTATTGATATTAAAGACCCAAAAAATATATACATTAACCAAATTGATGGATGTTCTTCTATACTTATCTTCAATGTCTATCTTAGGGTTATGTCTATTAATCTATGTTTTCCAAAATATAGTTCCTAAGGTTGCTACAAAAATTCCTTTGATTGTAACTATAGAGACCCAATCCTAGAAATCCCATAGCTAGTGTATACTGCAGCTATATTGGCATAATTACAAGTAATGAAATCAAAAAGGACCAAAGAGTTTAGTAGTTTTGGTAAACCAGTTACATAAATGTGTCTTGTATTTTAAATTAATACACTAATTACAACAAAATATTTTTCTAAATAACTTCATGGTTATCTTTAGTCCATATGGTATATCTATATATATACTTCACATTACACATATTAGATTATTGGGTAATGGAAAAAACTATGTGTGATCTCAAATTCTATGTAATGTTAAAGTATATTGGAAGAAAGAATGAGTCAATGAGAATAACAATTATGGCATGTTAAATACCTGAACACACATACAATGTAATCAAGAAACTAAGAAGGATGTTTATAAACAATATAGAAAGGTAGTAACTAGAAACACATACTATTCAAGTAAATATATAAGAAAAAATAAATATGGAAAGGTAAGAAACAGAAGCATGTAACATTGAATCAATGAACTAAGAATGAAGTACATCAATTGATATTTCGATAAAAAATTTCTTGGATGAATAATAAATGAATATGAATGAGTGAAATTATAAATTATTTGCTTCTATGATTCTTAGGTATATGAAACCATTACCATCAAGTCCTTTAAAAATATGGTTTATCATGTTGGGTAAAAACCCATCTAATTTTTTAAACTAATTCATATCATGAGACTACCAATGCATTTATGGGCTATCTATAACCACATCCCACCTATGTTATACCTATCCAAAGAAATACACATATCTAATAATTGAAATAAATAATATAACTTATCATATATCCACATTGAATACAAGATAAAAATTTATTAATAATTCCCCAGTGAAGGATAAGTAAAAAAAGGGTTGTTGATGTAAATGAATGGAAATACCATTTAAAGATCAATAAAAGTATTCTTGAGGAAAATAATATTTAAATATTACAAAGTTCCCCATACCATATTGAAACATTTGAATCATAATCCCCATGAAGAAATAATTTCAAATGAAACATATATTATAATGTCAGTAAGGATATTCATATTATAACATGTCAAGGTAAACACCGTATGTAAAAATCATGTATGGTTTCATAAATACACATATCCATGAGAAATGATACGGATAATTAGGGTAAATTCAATGTCTAATGATCATAGAAAATTGAATATTTCAATGGGACTAAAAAATAATCAAGGATGTGAATGTAAATATTATCCATAGAAAAATAATTCAAAAACCACCCATAGGAAGAATAAGGATGGTATCAATAAAATGTATCCCAAGTAGAGTAAAAAAATGGTTATTGTAGTTTAATAATTTAAATAAAAGATATTTTCAAAAAATTATTTATAAAAATATCCATTCTACTTTTTTAAACATTTTTATAATCCATTTCTTTAAAAATACACTTCTAAAAAAAATCTTTAAAAAAACATTAAAACATGTAGAGGAATCTTTGAATAAATGATTATGGGTGAATTTTTATATTCCGTATGAGGTAAAAAGAAATTCCTTTTGCATAATAAAAAGGTTATTAAAATGCACTGTTTGGAAAGAGAAAAAAATATTCCTTTGAAAACATTGGAAAAAGAAAAAATGGGTAAAAATTTATTTTCTATATCATTTTGAAAATTTTAATAAAAATTTGAACACATTTTAACAAAACATTGTTTTTAGAAGATATTAGGTTCTCTGAACAAGGAGACAAATGAATTCGGGGTTTTTTAAAAAATTTCCAAAACATTTTAAGTAATAAATAGTTAAAATGGTACTATTAATTGATAAAGGTAATTAATAATCGTAGGATAATAAAACTAATTGGTTTATTAGACAATGATCAAATAATTTCCTTTGATAGAATTTCATGTGTAAATAATCCCGAAAAAAATGAGATTGTAAAGTAAACCCTTGAAAAGACCATAACATTGAAGTGGGGCTCAACAAATCAATTTATTATGTGAATCAAATATAAATAAACATAGGGGAAGTGGGAATAAATCAATACATTTTATAATTCATTATAGACATAATCATAGAATGTTAATGACAATGAGGAAGTAATATAACCCAATGAAAAGGGATTTGGGTTATGAAATTTATTTTCCACTAATTAACATTTAATTAAAATCCCCTTATAAGATATAATTAAAATTTAAAATCAAAATAGAATGAAGATAATGTAATTTATGATACACTATATCAAAATGGGAAGCAGATACACCACACAAAATAAGTAATTGGTGAACATTACATTTATCTCACAGATGTAAAAAGTGAGATGAAAATCCCTAACCTTTCATTTCCTTTTTGGGTGAACATTCATTAACATCATTTATAATGGTTTTAAACATGTCACTAACTAATATCATAAATATAATCATATTTATTATATCATATATTCTCTTCTTATAGTATCTTATTTCCCATTTGTTAACAATCTTCCATTATTTTCACTATTTTAGGAGTTAATTACCCCGTTTGTTGAGTATGTTTCAACTTTGCTACTAGTTTTTATTATTAATTAGATCTTGGTTTCATTTTCTACATAATTTAAAACATGATTTAAATATCATATATATTCAGTATATATATATTTATAATAATCAATAAATTTTGGAGATAGGAAATGAAATGCACCATTTTTGTAGATGATAGGCCGTACGTACACATGAACACTACATTCATTTATTTTTTATACTAAAATAATGAAAAACAAATTTTATATATGTATATTATAATTAAAATATAATATGTATGTCATATATTTTACATAGTTTTATTAGAACCATCTTTTATACATTCCATGTATAGTGTGAATGAATCACATCAATTTAAGGGGTAGTAGTCCACACTTCCACAAACGATGTTATCGTACTTATAGAAAATAGAAAATATAAAGGTATGTGTTATAAAATAATTTATGTAGTATAAAGGCATTATAAATATCATACACAACATATATAATTAGAGTTTCCATCCTAATTCCCAACCATGATAGGTGGCAAAGGAAAAATTAACAACTTCATTTCGTGAGGCGGTACATCACTGTACACATAAAGGGTAAGTTCATTACCCTTTAGATGGAAGCGTGTGTAAGCATAGGTAAAACCATTAGAATAAAAAAATCTAAGTATATTTAGGAAAATTTATTTATTATATAATCATTTAATAATAATAATTGAAAGAGTGGATAAATAAATAAAAATAAAGAGCTTGTGCAAGGATGATACCTCTTAATCGGCTAACTCCTTTTAGTTAGCACCAAAAATCTTCCTTAGATTTATTTATGACCAAGTAGAGGATTATATAATGTGGTGAGGTATTTTTAGGAGATATTTGGTCAGATATTGGTCAAGGTAAAATATTCTTGGGTGGTGTGAGGTACTGGGAGGCTTGAGTTCCTTTTTATAGTCGAGGAGGGTGGCAGTCTTGTAAATTTTTGGAAAGGAAATTTCACCCACATTTTTACCATTTAAATTGGCTCTAATAATGGAATAAATTCAATCCAAGGGAGTATAGTTTCGAAATATGTCCATCCAATTGCTTTGAAAAGGGTTTCTAGGTTATTTTGGATCTTAAGTTTAAGGTTAAGACCCTTATTAAGCATAATTTCTCTTCAATCATTATAATTAATTTCAATAACTTTCACTAGTCATTTAAAAAAATTAATTTCAACTTATTAGACATTATAAATTATAATTAATACAAATATGGAATCATTATTTCTAAATTTTAATCAAATAAGTTGCATAAATTATTTTAAATTTAATCCCACATACGAGATGACAATGCAGGTTTTTAGTGTAAACACGTTCACAAGTTGGGTATGTTTTAATATTCAATTTCAATGTCAAATTGATTCCAATTACCCAAATTGGATTAATTTATAAAAAATGATATAATCAAACATTAATACTAATATAAAATATAATTTTACCTTATAAATAAATTAGATGAAAAATTGATCTAATTAAACATTAATACTGATTTAAAAAATAATTTAACCTTATAAATAAATTAGATAAAAAAGTAGTTATGTGTAAAAATTCTATGTTTTCACTATTCATTAAAAAAATTAAACTCCACAAGAAAAATACCACCAATTATACCTAAGCTAATTTATGTGTTGGGATTTCAAATATTAAGTTATTTTACATATTAAATTTATAAAAGAGTCAAAAATTTGATTTGAAATAGGTTCTCCACTAAAAGGTGGAAAAACTGCCTTTATAAAAATATTAGATTGTATGTATAAAACTGGGTTTGTTATTTTCTTATGCCTATCAAATATATTGGATGAATATAAAAAATATTTGATTGAATATATAAAATATTTATTACATTTTTATCACTCCTCAATTTTAATCAATTTAATTTAATGAGATAAAATTTCTTTGTGAGCATAAAACTAGTTTTCTATAAAAACATTCACATTAAATTAAATTATTTTTTATATTTACATGTAATTAATTTTTAGCCAATCAATACATATTATATTGTTATAAAAAATATATTTTCATTAGTTAGTTAATACTATTCATGACCACTAATTTAACAGCCAGGTTATGTCCAATTATATTAAATAAAAATGTTTTAATAATATATTATCATTCAGTAAAACTCAATATTTTATGTAACAAAAACTACAAAAAAGTCTCCCTTGCATGTATCTCAAGATTACATGATATTGAATGAATTATAATATATATCATAGATTGGATTTATTTAATATAGTAATTATATTGTAATGTCTAGGAATATTGTATTCTCTTAGGCACTTGGTGTTGGGAGTAAACATGCTATCAAATATAATGTTTCTACTTTGAATTTTTAGGAGGTTACAAATTAAAATCATCCTCTCATATAATAGTATTCATTCTTGGTATTCCATTACTTTTATATTTAATTATCTCTTCTCCAGTAGACAGGGATATCCTAAATTTGGTTAAACCCTGATTCATTGTATTGGATCTTGATAGTTAAGATTTGATTTTTTATTTTTAAGGTATCTCCCTAGCCCAGTTGTAGTTTTTAACCCATTTCAATAATTTTACAAGAAAAAGGTTTATGGTTCCATTCTCTAACAATTATTTATGATTTTATTTTTATTTTTGTTGTTTCAAAATGGTATCTATGAATTGTGTGGGTGGTGTAAATCTTATTTTTAAACAGGTTTGGTCTGTGTAAGGGTTAATGAAAAAATTTTCCAATTGAAATTGTTGTTTTACATGTGTGTTTCTATTGTTAGAAGTGTGTATATGTTAGAGGTGGTTCATCTAACACATGGAATGAAATATATCACAATGGAATCAAGGTATCTAGGTGGGTTGACTAGGGCTAGTATGTTAGGCGAGTCGATTGGGCCGAGGCCCAATCTCCCAAACTGGATTATCTAGTAACACGAACTAAACATCCATGTGATGGGTATTGGTGGATCAAGAAGTACCGTTTCATTTGGGATATCGTTTGATCCCTAAGAGTATAAGGATATTAGAACCCTACTGACCCTATTTCTATAGTTATTTCTTGTGGTGCTCTTGTTATACTACCGTTCATCTTGTTATTATCTTTACTTTCTTTTAATTTCAAACCATGTTTTATTGTAAAGTGTATTTTTCATTTTTATTAAAAACATGAATTTTAATTTGTTATCTAATGTTAATTCATGGAATCTATTGTGGTGGTATCCTTCTAGTAATTGGATCACACCCTACATACAACCTTGGTTGTATGTAGACCTTATTCTATTTGACCTAGGTAAAGGCAGGCTATTCCATGGTGGTGATAGTGGATTAAATTTCTAGTGGTTTCTATCTTGGAACATGTTGGTGGTAGTGGAATTAGGTTGTTAACCCTCTAGTTGCCAGATAGATTGTGCTCTAGTTTTCCCCTCCTCGTTTTGGTCATTTTGGGTTTCTTGAAAATTTTAAAATCCTTAACCCATTTTTTAGTGTTGTCTTATGATCTTTTTATTTTGGTTATGGTTTATGATGTGGTGTATTCCTCTAGTGATTTGATTTTGGTTGAATCCATGGAAAAATAATTCCCAAATGTGATGGTTGATTCCTAGCAAGTAGTTTCTATCCAAAGGGGACCAAGAATTCCATTCAAGCCATGCCATGAGTCGGGTTAGCTATAGAGTCTGATAAAAACCTGAATTGGTTTGTGAAAAATGGTATCAGAGTATGTTTTTTCTCTTTCTTTAGGTCTTGTTATTTGATAGATTTTAGTTATACCAGATCTAGGAATATTGGGTCGTGAGGTTATTGTTGCGAGTGGGGTGTTTATCAAACACACCTCATGATAGGCCTTAGGTGACCATGGGATATTTTGTGTTTGGATTGACTTCTCCTCCGAGTCTAATGTATAGGCTGCACACTGTGCATGGACACCAATAGGGGGTGGAGTGGTTTTAATTGTTATTATTTTTGTTAGGGTTTTAGTTTGATTAATAAAATTATTTTATGTTTACTTCCATTGAATTTTTTTAGATGTTTTGTTGATAGTTGTATTTTGGTTTTTGATGGTTGTAACATCATTCCTCCAGAGAGAATTCTTATTCAATAGTGGGAAGAGGCCATATAGAGTTATAAATCATAAATTGACTAGAGAATAGTGGAATCCATGGTCCTGACTATTCGATCAATAGATCCAACAGTGATCCCTAGTCCTTATTATTCTAATGAAGCCAAAATAGGTCCAAACAAATATAAATATTATGAGTTTATCAAGAATAATCCTCCTTCCTTCTAGCGTTGCACAAATCCCCACGAGAGAGAGGATTAGGGTTAAAATATTGAGAATATTTTTGGGTTTTTTGATACTCCTAATGTGGTAAATGTGAAGTGTGATTCTCTCTTCTTGTAAGGTCCCAATCACAAGTGGTGGGACTCTGTGGTACAAGATGAGAAACATGGGAAAATGGGATAGAAGGGCTTCTATGCTGTATTTAAAGAGTTGTATTTCTATGAGACCTGGGAACATTCCAAGACTCATGATTTTTTGGATATTTTTTAGGGGATCAAACTATTTTGTAATATGATAATATTTTCATAGTTGGTCAAATTCTACCAAATGTGATTTCTAATGAGAAGTTGAAGGCTCATAGTTTTGATATGGGGTTGCTACTGGACATTTAGTCATATATATTCTTGTTCAGGCTGAAGAGATATATTGAGATTATGGACTGAGACCTAATAGTGGAGATTGATCATGCCAAAATGTCTAGTTTTTCTGAGGTAACTTCAGTAGTGGGTGAGGGTGGTGGTGTTTAATCTAAAAAGAAAAGGATGTGCAAAAAGCAGATGGAGATGGGAAGAATTATCTCAATCCATCCTTCCAGAAATCCTTTGTTTGTGACCACTGATTGTAGGTCACTTGTATGTTACGAGTGTGGGAGGAAAGGTAATGTAAATGTGGTGTTTGTAGATCTACCAATACCATGTCATTAGTGTGGGTGATTAGGGAACATGAAGAGGTACTATAAGGGTGTTTCACAGAATCATAGTGGCGCAGGTTCCTCATCCCATAGGGAATTACCAGATCAATCTGTTGCATCAAAACCTATGAGTTCTCAGTCTGTTGGGTGTCATGTAAAGTATAGATCTTCTTATAGGAAGAGTCATCTCAAGGAAGAGCCTCTAGTTAGTAATCAATCATAGGAATTAGTAGAGACAAATAACATTCAGGTTATGGATCAAGCAACTATGGAATTAGATATAGGAACTACAACTGTTCCATGTACTATTTTTGTTGCATCATCCATAATTATTGGTTTATTTGACATGGGTTCTTCTTATTTTTTTACTTCTATCAGTCTGGTGGAATTGTTGAAATTTACAAGTGATATTATACCTTATGCAATGGATTTGGTGAATCTTCTTGGTAAGAAGGGAGAGTAGGGTTTTAGGTTTCTATAATGCTCTCTCACTCTATCAAAGGTTGAGTTGGAATAGGATTTCCTTATTCTAGAAATATATATCTTTGATATGATCCTCAGTATGGATTTTATGGTGAATTTTAAGGAAAAAATTGATTTTTATCGTCATTCAGTGAGCTTTGTGGAACCCAATGGGAGTAATCATGTTTTTAAAGGTGAATGGGATCCTTAGTCAGGGTGTTCTTGGACTCCACTTTTGGTGGAATGCAATATTGTTTTCAAGGTCTCTTATTTCATATTCGAGGATTATGGTAGAGGTTTATATAGTGTATTACATCTTTTGCTGGATAAGTTCTCAGTGGCATTTCTAGATGATTTCTTAAGTTTTCTTTCAGAGTGGGATGTGGAGTTCACCATTAATTTTAAACTTGGACCAAAACTAATATCTCTTCCCTCATATCATATTTTCCCCACCATGTTGAGGTAAGTAAAGATATAGCTATAAAATTTTGATTCCAAAAGATTCATTCACCTAAGAATCCAACCTTGGGATTACCCTGTGTTGTTTTCTAAAAAGGACGGTGGATTTCTCTGGTTGTGCATTGACTACTAGTATCTGAATAAGGTAAAATTGAGAATAAATACCCCTTTCCCGTGTTGGTGATCTGATTGATCAGCTCAAGGGGGTTAATGTGGTTCTCCATGATCTACCTATGCTCTAAGTAACATCAGGTCTGGGTTTGAGAGTCATATGTTTCCAAGACAGCCTTACAAAGAAGGTATGACCACTTTGAGCACTTGGTCATGGAATTTGGGTTGAAGAATTATCCAACAGTCCTTGTGGATCTTATAAATAGTGAGTTCTTTCAATACCTTGACTCATTTTTCTTCATGTTTGTGGATGATATCTTGGTCTACTATAGGATCAAGAAATATCATGGACATAACTTGAGGATATTTCTAGGCACTCTTAAAGATCACTCTATCTAGGCTAAGATTTCCAAGTTCACTTTCTGGATCATGGAGGTAAAATTTCTAGGCCCCCTGATTTTGGAAAGTGGGGTTTCAGTGGACCCTGAGAAGATCAAAGAAGTGATCTCATGAGAGAATTCGATGAATTCATTTAAGATTAGGATTTTTTGGACATAGTAGTGTATTACAAGAGGTTTTTAGGGATTTCTCACATCTAGTTTCTCTTATGACTGCACTTACTAGGAAAGGGGTGATGTTTGAATAGATTTCATAATGTCAAGATTCCTTTGAGGAGATCAAGTAGTATTTTAACACTTCCCCTATTTTGATCCTACTAGAACTAGGAAATAAATACATGGTCTTTTGTGATGTTTTAGGTATGATTATTGGGTGCATATTGATTCAGGATGACCATGTGGTGGAATACAGATCTCACAAGCTTCAACCACATGAAACGAATTACCCAACCAAAGACCAAGAATTAGTAGCAGTGATGCATACCATTAAACCATGGAATCACTACATAATCAGGGAGAGAATATCCCAAATTATCTCTTAGAAGGATCTGAATCTGAAGTATATGGAATGGTGTGAGTAGTTTCAATGGTTCAATTTTGATATCATCTATACCCCGTACAACGGTAATGTTGTAGCAGATGACTTGAGTAGGAAAATTCCAGTGCAAGATATTATGGAGTTCAATGATGAGTGGAATATGATGGGTCTTTTTTCTTGGATGCATCTATAAACCAAATAGCATATTAGAGGCATGTTCTTTGATATTATTTAGTTGACGACCTCCCTTCTGAAGCTTATTTGGGAAGAAAAACCAATTGATGAGTTGTGAAAATATTCTATGCAATTCTAAAATGGTGGGGAGGTTCCCATAGAATCTTAATTTTCTTTCAAGGGACATCTATGATTTAGGGGTAATTTCGTGGTGTCATTGTCTTTGTAAAAGGTGGTGATTAAAGATAGTGATTATTATCAGCGGTCCATTCATCTTCATACCAGAAAGATGCTTTTCTAGTTTGGGTGGCCAAATATGAGGTAGGATATAGATAAATTTGTATCTAGGTGTTATACTAGTTAGCAGGTTAAGTCCAGTAACTAGAGGCCCTCAGGTTTTTTTTCAGAGACTATATATTCCTACCTGGATGTGGGATGAGGTATACATGGATATTATTATTGGGATTCTCATACACCATAGGGAAGGAATATTATTTGGGTGGTTATTGAACATATAACCAAATCATCCCATTTAATTCTGATTAAGGATTCAACCATGGTGGACAAGTTAGTTCAGTTATATGTTTAAGAGATAGTGAGGGTTCATGGTGTACCATCAGACATCATTTCAGATAGGGACCCCCACTTTTCCACTTAGTTCTAGGAAAGAATTAAAATGTAAATGGAGTCAAAATTCATTATTTTTATGGCATAACATCCTCAAATAGATGGTCAGATGGAGTGGGAGAATCAGATCTTTGAAGACATTCTTCAGGAATGTGTCTTGGATTTCGGAGGCTCATGGGATAACCATTTGGGATTTTTGAAATTTCAATATAACAAAAGTTACCAATCATCAATAATAATGGTTCCATTTGTGGTTCTCTATAGTTGGACATGCCAATTTCCTTTATGTAAGAAAGAATTGGGTGAGACATATTTTTTGGGACTGTGTTGTGTGCATGAGAGGTTTGATTAACTCTATTTGATCAGGCAATAGTTGTTGACTCTAAAAAGCCACTACAAGTATTTTTCCGATCAGAGACACTGAGCATTAAATTTTTCAATGGGTGATCGGGTGTTCCTAAAGTGGCCCCTCTCTTGGGTAACCATTATCTTGGTAAGTAATGAAAGATGATGTCAAGGTATGTGAGACCTTTTTAGGTAACTAAGAGAACTGGTGAGGTGGCATACCAGTTAGCTTTTCTATCTCAGTTAAAATTGTTCCATGATGTGTTACTTGTTTTACAACTAATGAATTATAATATGGACATTTCTCTCATGCTAAATTAAGAAGAATTGGAGTTTTAATCCAATATTCATGTGTTTGAGCGACCAGTACGGATTGCAGACTCTCAAGAGAAAGTGCTTCAGGGAAAAACCATTTAATTGGATCCAATGGAATCATGGAAATTATGATCACAAGATATGGGATCAAAATACTTTGGTGGAAGAGTAGTATCCACAATTATTCCATGATTAGGATTCAGAATGAATATTAGTGGGAAGAAAGCTTTCATGGTGGGGAAAATTGCCAAAACCATTGTTTTTGAGGTATTTTTTTGTTTTATTTTTAGTGTAATCTCCATCCACTAGATTTACTATTAATTTTTAGATTAAAAGGGTTATTTTTGGATTAGAAGAAGGTGGCACACAGTTAGTGCACAGTTATTGGAAACCATGTGAAAGACTACTAGAATATCTTTTCCTTATATAGTGGAACTATCTAGGTCACCCAGTCCCATGCATGGGAATAATGACTAACCATTTTCCAAGGACAATGGATATATCCAAGGCGTATGGCTAGGTTCATGGGAATGTGCCCCCTCTAGGAAACCTGTGAGGCCAGGTCGTGTGACATACTTGATCTTTTTTCCCCTCCCTAAATTTAACACCAAATTACCCCTAACCATCTTCATTCAGACTCCCCAGCCCTAGGAAGACATCCCCTTTCATCATTCTATATTGGGATTCTATCCTTGGGTGTTTTTGCTGTGGAGTCTTGAATAAGTCTCCATATAAGCTACTCTCTTCCTCTCCTCTTCTTCTTTCTTTGTATCTTCTTTCTTCTTTCTTGAGTTCTCTCTTCTCTAGTGGATTGGGTTAACCTAAAGTGGGTTTAACCTTGATTATTTAGATGAGATATTTATGGTTAAGTTGTTATTCTTCCATTTTAGGGTATCACCTTGGTGCTATTGTAGTTTCTAAACCATTTCTGAATGTTTCCAAGAAAAAGGTAGGTGTTTCTAGGATATTAATTTTTTTGATGATTTTAGAATGCTCCTAGTGGTTTCTAAATGGGGTTTATGATATTTTTTGGTAGTGTAAACCATGTTTTCAAATGGTTTTGGTGTGAGTAAGGGTTGAAGGATAATTTTCTGTTTGAAAATTATTGTTTTCCATGTGTTTTTCTATTACTCGAAGTGTGTATGTGTAAGAGGTGGTTCATGTGACATAGGGAACAAAATTGTGAACAACATAATCCATGGTATCTAGGTGGGTAGACTAGGTCTATTTTGTTAGGTGAGTTGGTTGGGCCATGACTATGTCTCCATAATAGGATTATGTAACAACACTAACTAAACATACATGTGATGGGGATTGGTGGCATGAGGAGGACCATTGCATCTGGGCGATGGTTTGATAACTAAGAGTATGGGGATTCTAGGACCCCACTAACTCTAGTTCCTTAGGGGTTTCCTATAGTTCTCATTCTATGCTACCATTCATCTTGTTTCTATATTTACTTTCCCTTCCTTTAATTTCAAAGCATGTTTTATTCTAAATTGTATTTTTAATTTTTATTAAAAACTAACATGTTAATTTGTCATCTAATTAATGCATGGAATATATTTTGGTGGTATCCTACTAGTAATTGGTTCACACCCTACATAAACCCTAGGGTGTATGTATACCTTATTATATTTGACCTAGGTAATGGAAAATTGTTCTATAGTGGGGACATTGGATCCAGTTTCTTGTGGTTTCTCTCTTGGCAGGCATTAGTGGTGGTGTCAGGATGGTGTTGACCCTATTTTTTCATAAGGACTTGTTGTCTTGTTTCCACCCACCACATTTTGGTCATTTTGGGGTTTTCCAAAATTTTAAAATTCTTAACTAATGTTGTATTGTTATCTTGTGACTTTTTCTTATGGTAGTAGTTTGTGATGTAGTGTATTACACTTTTGGTTTGATTTATACTGACTCTATGGGTGAAATCATTCCCAAATGTGATGTTTGAAAACATAGAACTAGTTTTTAGACTGTAGGGATTGTGAGTGCCCATTGGACCATGCCACATATCGGGTTAGGTATTGGGTCTGATGGTAGCCCGACTTGGTTCATGATAGAGAATCCCATCCTTCACTCCACTTTTAATGAACATGAATCCACATGAAATATTCCACGCACAAAATATGATTTTTTTGAAACCTTGGACATTAGTTTTCCCAATGGAAATTAGGTTATTCCAAAGGCATACAATACGCCACATGTTTTCAACTCCCACATTATTATATTACATATCATGAATAAAACATCACCTTTCCCCACTACTTCATGAGGATTATCATCTTGAAGATACAACTTTTCAAACCATATATAAATATAATTTTTTATAATCCATTTATCATATTTGGAATGTTATGAAGCTCCCAAGTATATCACCCATGAATCCAATGAACTATCCACACATTGGAGTAGATTGATCCTATCTTATAATGAAGAATTTTTAGATACGATTATAGAGGAATAAATTTTTATGTTATCCCTATATCAAATATAATATTTCTATAGGTGGGATTTTCAACCATAATAAAAGTACAAGGGATCATCATCCACCAATATGCTCCTTCATCGGCTCCTTTGTTTCCCCTTTTGGTGACCTTTCCATCAAATGCCAAGTCCTCTTCCCTCAATATTGTATAATTTTTTCAAATATTATTGAATCTCTTTAGAATGATTATTATCATTCAAAATCATATTATGAACATCCATAAACTCTAAAGAAACATTTTCTCTATAGTTAATCACCACAATCACCATTTTGACCCATGATTCTTGGAGCGAAAAGAGTAACAACAATGCCCAAAATGATTATATGAAGGTTAATTTCACTAAGTCCAACTAACATTGAATGAAATTGAATTTATTTATATGATTATTAGAATATTTTCTTTCTAACAGACATATGAAAAATAATCTATGTAGTAATAACACTTTTTTCATTTCCATCAACTTTCAATACATATCAACTAATTTATTTATGAGTTCTAATGCCTTATCAACTTCCATGATGTCTCATTCTCAATTTTAAAAAAGTGACATCTGCATCAACCTAAGTGATTTATTTTATATCCCCCCCATTCTTACATTTTCATCATTTCTAACTTGGATCAAGTTAAATAAAGGTTAAGGTCTTTCTATAGAAGAAAATCCCCCTTATACATCTTCCAGAACCAAAAATAATTTCTATAAAGCTTATACACCCATTACTTACTCTCGTAATACACCATTCCTAAAGAAAATATAAACTCACACTACTTATAAGAAATTTAATATAAGAGGTTTGGAATTAAAACCATAAATTATACTATAAGGAAAAGGATAGATTAGTTCTATTGAATCGAGCTATGAACCACCTTCACCAAGGATTAATACTATGGAATTCCTCCAAACTCAATCTATGATACAACTTTTTTTGGGTCTATGGGAATCTTCTAGATAAACCAAGAATAGGTATTAAATTGGAACATAGTGCATGGAAGAAAATTATCTCGAATGAATACCACACACATACCTTCCAGGAACTAGAATTCAACAACACCCATGCCACCACACTATAACATAAAGACTCTATAATTTCATACCAAAAGTAATAGATGAAATGATTAAAAGAAAAAGAAAAAGGAATATGAAAAATAAGAATTATATGTTTCAAAACTGTTTTTAATCCATGGGGAAATTTGGCTTTATTATTACTCAAATAAAAAGAGATGATTATGTTTCATAGAATAATAAATGATCCACTAGATAGAATTGATCACCAATAAATAGATTACGCCCTACATTATATAGAAGTTCCCATATAGTGATTCTCATCACCACTTCCATCTAATATTTCTAGGACTCAATCTATCTATTCCTATCTCCATGGTCAAACCTACATATTATAAAGGAATCCCACAACCTAAACAGAATATATTGATGCAATGTTATGATTTAAAATATTCCACTGGACATATAACCCAAAATATATTTTAGTTATTGAACTTATAGTGTTCAGTTTCACTATATTGTTTGACCTCCCCTCTTCCTTTAACATATGGTGAATTGTGCATAGCCACCACTGCTCCATCACCCAATCAAGTCATCAAAAATTTATCCTTTTATTTTTTAAGCTTCTGATGGTTCTCTTTCTTCCACTAGAATGTAAATCTCACACCCCCATCAAATTTGACCCATACCAACAATGAACCTCCATTAGTACACATTCAGGAACGCACATATTACCATATCAATCCTACTTCATATGGGTGTTTTTTAAATCTTATCTACCCCTTTGATATAGGTGATTCCACATCATATAGATTATTTACCCCATGGTTGTTCCATTACTCTTAGTACCCCCATGGAATGGTAGATCATGAATACCCTTGATAATAATGATCCTTTATATTGAATAGGAATTAAGAGGCCTCTTCTCCCTAAATGCTTGTCATTTATTGATGTTATTTTATTTAAGGATTCCACCTTGATGTAGTACCAATACTTTTGAACCAACCGTCACTTGGACTCTTGTGACGTAATTTTGTTATTGGGTCCCTCCCTTAGCAGAGTTCCAAATACTATGAGCCTCCAACACCACCATAACTTCCCCACTATGCGCTACCTACTTGTCAAAAACCCCAAATTATCATCAGGTTAGAATAATAATATAAACTTAATTTGGAAATATTCTTGGTTTATGTCCCATAACATCACCTAATTCATCTACTTATGCGAGATTTAAGGCCCAACCAGGCATAATTTTTATACCCATTCCATTTCATGGCCTCTTTAAGATAATAATCCTAGTCACATGACCTTAAAATAAAATCTACAATGGTCTTAATTGTATAAACTTTAAAAATACCCCATAGTGTTTCTAATCATATAACCTTAAAAAATAATACATAGTCATACTAGTCATATAATCTTAAACCATAGGATAGTATTTCACCCCACATGAAATTAAATTACATGGATAGGTCTTGGAAAAACAACCTTAAAAACCATAACTTTTTTCCTGGTTATATGATCATAAATGGTACAAAACTGAACATTGTAACATGGAATTAGAATATATAACACATCCTTCTCATAATGTGTTGAACTTCAAGTTATTACTTCTATCTTGGTTATGAATCAAAATACCGATTCACTCAAGTGTCATGACCTATTATAAGTCTTTAAAATATGTCACCATAATATATGGATATTTATTCCACTATAGCAGATATATTGGAATCCCTATACGAGAATAATAACATCATCATAGAATCTTCCACACTATTTTCAATAATTTTATCTTCTTGGATGACTCTCAAACCTATATTAATCCCATTTAACTTCCTTGACGGAACTAATCTATAATATGACCTTTTAAGCCTCCCTGGACAACATGAAACACCAATGTAGCCCATTAAACCCTTATATATGGAATTAGGCTATAACATAACACGATTCACATTCATATATGGAAATAAACTCTATTGTGACCTTTAAGACTTCCTAGATGGTACTAAACTCTAACATAAATTAATTCAACTTCCTTTAAACATAACAGTCAAGCATAAACCAATTATCCTTTCTAGATGGAACAAAAATCTAGCTTATCCCAATTCACTTTATTGTATGAAACTAAACTATATTGTAACCTTTAATTCTTCTTTAATGGTATGAATCTGTAGTATAATCTAGTTAGCCTTATTGTGTGAAACTAAATTTTAGTATACTCATATGTTTTAATTTCCGTATATTTAGGTGTGGTAATTCAAGTCATATCATTAGAAGGATCTATATATCTGGACATTGTCAAGGTCTTAATGGGGGTGGGGGGTTAGACATAGACTAAGAATTGAGTTTTAGAAATTTTTCTTGTGGTTAGGTCTAAAATATTTATAGTAGGTAGGAAAACATGACACAACATAGGGAATTGAAACATAGTAATAGGTTGTGTCAGAATAGATTGTCAATTTTGGTTGAGGACCATGCCACAACCAATGAATTACTATGTGATGAGGGTTTTCAAAATAATAAATAGTTTTTGTATAAGATTTTTTTTTGAGTTGGATATGGAGCATGCTGCAACATACTCTATTGCATATTACATGGATTTGAGGAGGAGAGCATTGTGCTACTTCTATACATAAGTATTCTATGAATATATAGGTTTGCAGGGAACTAAAACTTTAATGGAATGTTCATTATGTGACATGACCTTGTGTAGTGGATTCATGCTTCTATTTGGTTTGTGTGTGTGTGTGTGGGGGGGGGGGGGGTTAAGACACATAGAGATTCATGGTCCACATTGTGAAGTGTATTTGGCAGACACATTGCACCATAATCCCTCTGGGTCATACCACAATGGAATAAAAATCCATTTTTTATAAAATATTTTAAATTAATGCTTCAATGAGAGTTTTGGCCTCATTTTTTTTACAAAAACCAGTGGGATCTCACCCTATGATCTCTCATTCACCTTTTCCACTTTTAAGTGGGTTTCATCTATTTTTAAATTAATTAATATGAAATTTGAGGAAGGGGATATCATGAATAAGGATAAATATCATCTAAAATATAATTCTAGTTTCTCCAACCATTCTTTCATGTTTCATAATTTTCCCCTAATAATTGATTTATGTTATATTTTATGTTTTCTTTTATTTAAGGTTAAATCAAAGTATGATATTTGATGAGGAATGTCATATAACCAAGAGAGAAGGGATCCCTGGATATCTATATTGTTTTATATGTGTTTATAATTCATTAAATTCTTGGTGAGGATAGGGTTGTATGAGATACAATGAATCAGGACATGATTTGTTCTCTAATGTATGGGAATGTGTCCTTGGAGAGATATAGGGTAGAAAAGTTGGCAGATAACTGGTTATAGTGTGTTTTCAATATACAAGGGATAATGACCCAATGGTTATATTGATTGTCTAAGTGGTACATGGGTTTCTTCATGTGATTAATGAATTATGAATGGATAGAACTTGTGGATTTTGGTGATGTGGGTTTTTGATGGATTATGTGGGGTGATGTTGAACACAAGTGAATATTGTGGCAATGGGCGTTTATCGGGTTATGAATATAGGTTCTTAGTGATGATTCTCACTATGGGGTTGAGAAAATTGCGGTCATATTTATATATGATAGGTCCCATAATGTGTTTTTAACTAATAATTTTTTATAGTATCCTTTATATATTAAAATATTAGGATGGTGGTTATGATCAATAAGATAGACGAGGGTTGTATTGTATGTGGCCACATGAACTATGTGGTTATCATGACCACCTATTGGGGGTTTGGTAAGCACACCATGAATAGGATGTGTTAGGGTAGTAGATCCAAAAACTGTAAATAATTATTAATGGGTAATGAACCATGACAATTGGATGGCTCTAGTGGAAACAAGTAAAGTGAAATTTTTTGACTTTCCAGGAATGAGGTGGTGTAGAGTTGGTGGAAGCGTTTTATCCTGTTTTACTTATATATTATGAAATTTATACACTTATATATATGTGTGTGTGTGTGTGTTTGTTACTAGTAACACCATTGGTAGATGCCTACTATGTTTTTTACTCCCCACCCTACATAGGACATTTGGGACATGTTCTTATTTTATATCACATGCTTAGGAAAACGTAAAGTCTTGACTTCTAGAGTATAGAGGATGAATGTTTGGTGGATTAAAAAGTAGATAGTTGTGTATTAGTATTCTAGATATGGTTCAGATGGGTTTTCTAGTGCATTTTTATAATCATATCATTTTTCTTGTTTTGATTTATTCTTGTAATTAATTGGCCCATTAGTGATCTAATTAATTACTTGTGATAGATATGACATTTTATATATACATTTTTGTAAATCATATTATACATATGGTTATTATTATTGAAAATATGTTATTTCATGTTATTTAATATTGAGTTTTCTATTATTATATTCTTTTATAGATGGTATAGTCACTCTATGATCTTCTCTTAGACCCACCCACCAGTCATCAACCTCTATCATATGGGGAGGTGTGCCTGAGGTATTTGGAACCCTGATTTGATCATGGCTTAGATCAATTGGGTCAAGGGATTCTACAAAGTGGTATCAAAGTGATATTTCCATAAATTAGTAATTAAAACGTTTTTATTCTTGTTATTTGGGAATATTAGATAAATTTTTAGGGTGAACAAGACATGGAAATAGACCTATGCAGGGATATATCTAACCCCTATATAGGCACAAAGAATGACTATATATTGGATGTTATTTTCATCTTTAATTATATGGTTTCTTATTTTCTCAAAGTGGTGTATATTTTTTGGTTATGTTATTTATAGTGTAACCCTTGGCATGTAGTGATAAGAGATATTATATCAAATGAATCATTTCATTCATGTAGAGCTCACTTGACATGAGTATGACTGTCTGTGTTTCATTGCCTAATTTGGGAAAAAAGGATTTATTTATTTAAAGTTTAAACATAGGCTATACAAAATTTTCTTGCATAATATCTTCAAATTATTCTAATCAACTAGAACATGAAGTATGGTAGTTCCAGTATTATTGGTTATGTGGATCCTATGTGTATGATACTTAACACTATGATGGATAGATAGGATCCATGAGATGAAATTATATGAGAACCATGAAGTGAGTAAAAGTGTTTATATGATAGTGGGATATATTTCTTATTACATATTTTTATATTTTCAATATCTAAGCTGAGATAAATGAGTAAATTATGGTAATATAATTTTATTTATATAACCCATAGGCCAGCACTGTTTGAGTATCAAGAAGGTGGATATGATTATGCACCGAGGAATGATTCGTTTGGAGTCCCTGAGATAAGAGAGGATCATGCACTATATATATAGTTTCTAAGGTATCCTATGTATCCAAAGTAGGTAGTGGAGTTAGGGTTGGGGTTCGATGATAAGATCATGGAGAAATTAGTGTGGGTTGTAAAGAGAATATACTGGGAGGCTTAGTGACATAAGATATTAATGGTTTAGCTGAATTAATAGTTATATTAATAACATCCTCCTTTGTTTAAGGGAGATGTATAGTGGAGTTCTGGATCAAGTTAGTATAGAATATATTTTATCCCATTAATACACTTATAGGGTAGAGGGTGAAAATTGCAATGTACATTCTTTTAGGACTAATGAAATTATTGTGAGATGTATGTGTTAAAATTGGTAGTCATGAGGGGATGGAGTGGATAGATTTCAAGGTGATGATATTCAAGCACTACTTCCCCAAGAAATTAAGGGATTATAGAGCATGATAGTTCATGAACCAGACATCGGGGGAGGAATTTTTATATATTATTCTACTATGTTCATATATTTTCAGTTATTTACCCAAAATTCATTTGGGGATGAGGTTTCCAAGGTATTAAATTTTTAGGATATAATTAAACATGTTATTTGGGTGTAGGTAAACATATCATTGTTGATATCTTTTTCCATTGTAGTGAATTTAGAACTGAGAGTATAGAAAATTTAATTGATGGATGTATTCCAATTCCAAAAATAGCATCAGGAGAAATACGAGGTATATTAACACATAATGGGAAGTGAGGATATCTAGATATCTAAAAGTTTAGTCATATTAGGGGATCTATGATTCAACTATTAAGTGGGCCATCTACAATGTGATTATAGTTTAGGTAGGTAAGGAATATTTGAGATCTGTGTGATTGATCACTGAAGGAATATTTGATATATGGATATATGATGCATATATGGAGATTTTATTGGTCATATTTATAGATATCTAGAGGATTGAGATCTGGTCACTCACTAGTATCTGAGTTAGGACTAGAATTTGGACAACCAGACAGTAGTGGAAGCTCATCTATGCCCATAGGTTGTGAAATATGGAATGGTACTCAGTAGTGGGGGTAGTGGTCAACACTGAGTGTGACACCATTGGTCATTAAAAATTCTAGCATTCATGGTTATATTGAGAAACTTATAGAATTGAATTTATCTTTAATAATATATGATTTCATTATGTGTTTAGGATAAGATGATTCTTTTAATATTTTTTTGGATTCATGAGATGGAATTAAATGTTAGGAATGATAAGTCAATCCCCCCTTTATATCTTATAATGAGATAATTATTCTTAATGTATAATTACATGTGATAATAACGTTTGGAGAATAAACATTGTTTACAACTTGTAACATATGTTGTGATTTGATGAGGGAAATATTTGACAAGACTATACAAAAATATTATATTTTTTTCTTGAAAAATATTTGATGGAAATAACTTTGGGGCAATGGATGTTAAATTTTTGGCTAAGTATTTATATTGGTCGAGTTTAAAAAATGGGACAACTAGAGGATAATCAAGAAACCAACTCAACCACACATATGGGAACATGGTCAATCGCACATGATTTAGTTCTACGTAGCCAACCCATGGTGGAATATGGGTGAGATAGAGGATACACTTGCACATATACTAAAGGTGGTTCACACAGAGAGCACATGTGGATTCAAAGGAACATGTGAAGAAGATGGTTATCCTCTTTGGTGTTAGTCACCATGAAAGGCTTGAGAGAAACTACTGATAGCCCTCAGGTTTGTTTTGACCTTGGGAGTAGGTGATATTTATTATTCAGTAGAGGCATTCTAAGAGAAGGGTTTTTGAGGGATCAATATGGTGCATGCACATTTTCACTACCTTAAATGTTATTAATAAAAGACTAACCATCCAATTTAATTAATATTCCCCATTCTATTAAAATTCATATAATCTTCAACATTTTCAAACCCTATCATGATGCTAGATTGATCGTGTGTATTGTATAGTTAGATGATTGAACCCAAGCATCTCATACACTATAATAAGACCATAGGATCAAACATATGGTATAGTCGATCGTATGATGTCATAATCAACTACAAGAGTCTCCAAGAATGCTAGATGGAGTTATAACACAAATAATAGATAGAGTTACCATGAGTTATGAGGGATACTGTGAATATTTTACCAATCATATGAAGTTCGAACTGTAGGTGGAACAACTTTGAGGGTTTATTTTTCACATGAGAAATCATGACACTAAACAGTGATATAGAACCTGTCACATGAACAAATACAGATCTATGGAGAGGCTATGACTTAAAACAAGAAGGATTAACTTATAGAATGATGATCCCTTGACGTACCATGGTGTACTTACCATGTGTTAGAAGAACTAATAGAATGATTAATAGAGTTATTTAAAGGTCCATCCAGGGTTATTAAGGGTATAAAAAGGATGAATGTAGACTGATTTGGCCTCAAAAAGGTAATATGAGAGATGAAATGGTCACCTAAGGTTAATATGGAGAAGAAATTATGGTTCGTAAGGGTAGTGAGATAATATTGATCCAAATTAATATGATGATGATATGTTCCAATCTCCTTGGAGATGTTATATCAATTTGAGGATGAATTGTTAATTCATAGTTAATATTGAGTAGAATATATGAATAATGTATATGGATTAGTTCTATATTATAGTGAGATATTCCATGCTATAGAACATGGATATGAATATTCATGCACTTTTTGAAGGTGTAAAAAATATTAAAGAAGTAGCATGAGTATTTCGACCCATTTCCAATATTTCATGAAATATCTTGCATGAAATTTATTGATTATATATAAATTTTGGAGAAGTTCAAAAAAGAATAAATTCAAAGCCATAAAGAATTTGAATATGTATATAATAATTCAATAACACATGAGGAGAAATAAAAGAGTCTTGAAGTGTTTTTTAAGGAGGTATTATCTCATATTTAAATGAAATAAAATGTTGAATACTTGAAATATTTTAATAAGGATTTAAATATATTTGAATGCTAACAATATTTTAGGATTTTAAATTACCAAAAATCTTTTTAATACAGAATAATGAGAAAGGAAAATATTTTTCAATACTACCATTCTTCTAATAAAGTTGAATATAGGTATCAAATAAGGTGTTGAGATTTGATAACTCTTGTGAATATTGTAATACTATTCTTAGAGATTGATATATAAAGTATCTAGGAGAGACGTTGAGATGAATTTAGGTGTCCATGAAGGAGATATACATGATTTTTTAAGAAATATGAGATGATTCAGATCTATCAAGATCCAGAGAGATGTTTCAAGACCTGCAGACTTGTTCAATAAGTGATTAGAGGTCTTGAAGTTATATATGAGAAATTATAATATTATAGGATCTTGGAGGAAGATCATATAAAGAAGAAGATATATATATTACTCTATCTACAAAAAATATTATCTATTATTTGGGATGCCTAATTAATTATTGAATAGGGACATGGATATGTTGTATAACCTGTTGATGAGAAGAAGAATAGTTGGGGTGGCTAACCAATCATGTCAGAAGAGTTAGTGGTTGGGGTATAAAACCAGATATAATTGAAGGATTGATTATTGGGGAGTATAAACAATTATTATTGAATACTGGTGGTTTGGGTGGGGGGGGGGGGGTATAACCAATCACACTCTTATAGAATCAAGATCCTATGTAATTGATAATAATACTATAGTTGAGAATTCTTGTTGGGGTATCAAATGAACATGGCATGAAGTATGATTTTATATTAAAACCTATAAATAATAAGTATTTATCTTTCATTCATTATCACTATACATGAGGTGAGGTTGTGAGATTATATTTAGTTGACTAAGAACTCTAACATGTTCAATAACATGAATTTAAAAGGGAATGAATTTATAAATACAATGTATCACTAAATCAACCCCAAATTAGTTGTACATAATTAGTCCATGGGATCTATAAGTGGTATCAAATTATCCAGGTTCCCTCTAAACATCCTAGAGTTTCTCTAATTTCCAATAATAGATTTAATGAAGTGAAAATTTTATGAATTGATTGAGGTACCTTAGATGTAGAAAAATAAAGACACTTTTAAATATAAAAATCATGATATTTAAACTAAGAATAAAAAATGAGGAAATGATATTTAAAGAAGTTTAAGAATAATTTATAGGAGGAAAGACCACTAAACAGAGGGAATAAAAGTTGTATAAGTTACAATAATTATTTTGATTACGATTCTTCTAATAAATAATTTTTAGGATATGATGATGTATCACATAGTGATCTTAATTAAGAATTTGATGAAAATCTAATGAAAGTTCCCAAATAATTAGTTAATTTTATTATTGGTAATATAAAGTGTATTATTTTTGATAAATCATAGCTAGAAGAAGATGTTTACGAATCAGATAATACCCCATGTGAGATTTTTCAAAAATGGATTTCTATTAAAAACCTTATAGAGGAAAAGGAGTAGTCAAAATAACATTTCTATAAAAGATATTACTTTATTAAAAAATAATTAGAAAGATATTTTTTTTGGGAATGTTTTTTAGGAAATTATTTTTATGGAACCTCTACATATACTTGAAAATTGGAATACAATATCTATTGATATTAAATATTCTCAATTAGAATTTAAAAAATAGAATAAAAGGATTATATAATTCTATAAAAGAATTACAAAATGTACATGAAGAAAAAATAAAGAATTTAAAATAGGATCGTGAAGGAAACATAAGATCTTTTAGTGGTAGAATAACTCTATAAACATTAAGTACCTTGAGTTTAAAGTATGGATGAGAATTATGTAATATATACATAATGAAACTTCCCAAGTCATTGAGAATAAACCCTATACCATATATATTTCCATTTTGATCCATCAATTTATATGGTCTCAAATCAATACCAATAAGAGAATGATATCATCCTCTAATTAAGTGTAAACATCCTGCATGAAGAAGTTATTCTGTAACCTAGAAGTTGTCTTGTGGGATAATTCTGTTTCACATGATTTTATATGTTTTAAACCAATTTCTAGGAAAAATAGATGGTGAAAAATTATAAAAAACCAACCACATTATCAAAGGTTAATGTGAGAATATGTATGTATATTTTCACCACAAGAAGTTTCTAAAAGGGTGGTTGTTTCACTCAAAAACATCATGGTACAATACTTGTTAGTTCTAGAAAGTTTTCATTCAAAAATAGGGGAAGAATGTTAATAGGATATAGATGGTTTTTATGTATTCTTAGACATAAATCATTGAAATGTTTTCACATCATGTTAATTAATTAAAATATTATACAGCCACAAGAAATAAAAAAAATATAAAGAGATTAGAAAACCCACAAATCAAAACCATAAGATAAATGTAAAGAAGAACAAGTATTCCTTGAATAGAACACACAAGATATCTGATGAAATAAAAAAAAATAAGTCAAAAAATAATATAGAAGAAAATATCATAATTTCCCTTGAAAATTTAGAGAAAAAACTGGTTAATAACAACTTGAAGGCTTCTGAGTGTTTGTGTGTAAGCTGTAAGATGTTAGGAGATATAACCAATGAATTATTTACATGGTTTCTTATATATTATGATATATTTATGAATAAAATGTAATAACATGAAGCCTCATATACTTAAATGGTTAAAATTAAAATGGATTTTTCACACAAAATAAATACTGAGGTAAAGAAAGATATTACACATAGAGAAGAAACCTGATGGAAGAAAGAAGGAAAGAAAAGTATTACGACACAAAACAAAAGGTAGAGTCTAAATAAATATTCCTATATTGTGATTGGAAGAAAATAGTATCATAGGTTGAGAGTACACTCTTACCCTAAATTTCATTAATTATGAATTAAAGAGGTTCATACTTATTACTTAATATTTTGTTTGTTTGACACTAACATGAAGGGAATTAAATGAGATGTTTGAGGCTGTCACATACAGAAATCAATGTATTTGAAATTTATAAGGAGTTTAATGTTTTTAAATGTAATTATCTAATGTTTTATAAATGAAATTCTCTTTTTAATTGAATAATTTACTTATCAATTAATGTGGTAATAGAAAACACAAGCACTTACTTTGGTTATTTTAGACCACTATAAATTGTATCTTATCATATTTAAAAGACTGGTAAAAATCATAACCACTGGTAATGTAGCCATTATATAGTGATCATGTTGTTAGAATATATTATTGGCTATGGTAAAGTTCTACAGACACAAATAATGGAAGTGAGTCCCTTGACCAGTAGGATCGTACCCTATAAAACCCATCTATTAGAGTTTCCATGGGAGATGGAATCACTAGAATTTTCCCTTGACCAAGGTAAAGATGAGATTCAACAACTAAAGAATAAGAGAAACCATTTTTGGGATAAGTTTAATCTAATTAAGATCTTGACACAATCCATATTCCCTGAGCCACCCCAATAAAATATCACCACGGTACACCTACACTTAAGGAATTGACTGGTTTAATAAATGGATTTGTATCTTGAACCTAACATTATGAATTTGTATATATTATTTTTAACAAAGAAAATAATTATATTTATCATTTTTTAAAATTACATTTAAATGATTAAATAAAAAGTTTGTTGAAAATTAGACTTTGATACGAATAAAAAAGTTATTTTTGGAAAATATATTTCTTAAATTAAAAAAATATTTTTATAAATTCAATAATTTTGAAATAAATATATTTTTTCATATAATTTTCTTAAGGAAAATATCCATTTATATAAATATGATAATATATTTTAATGGAGTATTGTATAATTATTATAAGAATCAGAAAACATTATTGTAAAAAGATTAGTCTTTTTTAATAAATTTGGATTTTGAGTTAAAATTGTAAAATATCATATGTGTAAAATTATTTAGAAGAATTAAATAAATTTTTTGAATCATAATGTAGAAACTATCCAATGGTTATTTTTTCATTATTTTATGGGATAATCAATTTTTTATTTGGAAAAATTAAACATGGTATAGATTTGAGATATGTATTATAAAATCATAATAACCAAAAGGTGATGTAATATATTCCATAGAATAAATAAACCACCAAATATATATTTAACCTTTAATATGATGTGTTTTTGAGTTTATTTGATTATTTTTATAAACCCTTAATGAATCCTCCAAATCCTAAATTATATTTTAATGTTTCAAAATCAATTCTTTGTAAACATGACTCACTTAAAAATCAGTAAGGGTATTTTTTAATGATATCAGATATTAAACATGTATAATATTGAAAAAAATGCTATTTGGAAGAAAACATTTTAAACAAACATGGGAAGTTTTGTTATTTTGATTAATTTATTATATAAAGTCCAAAAATAATGTTGGGAAATTAATAAAGAATCCTCATCACTTTTTATAAATAAGACCTCCAAAACTCCAATTAGTCATCACTAAAAACCATTGTTTCATAAAATTACTCTAACATTTCATATCCATATTACTCCCAAGGTTCCCCTATGATCCCAATAGGCTCCTCCCATGCTTTAATAAGAACCCTCTCAAGGTAATGAATCCTCTTACTCTCTTTATTCAACCGACTCCTTTAAATAATGTCTTTTTTATTCATCAAATTATTCACGTTGGAATATTAATTTATATATCCCTATTACCATAGTTTTTATTTATAAGTGATTATATACACCTTTCATTCACATCAATCCATTCTATGAATCATTAGGTATCGTCGTTATGATTCCAAAATTCTCATGAGGTTTTTTTCATTCCAAATAATTATGTAGTGAATACCCATCCCCATTTATACTAAAGGGTATTCAACTATATATACGTATCATTAATTTATTGGGGAGATCCATTTATGTATCTATAAATCCTTAATATTGATATTAATATTGATGAAATACATCCTTATATCGTATGATCTATATGGAACACTTATGCATGTACATGATATGAATGTGATGGGTGGGCCTAGAATTATATAGTCCTCCAATGAATTGGGTAATGTTTTAGTGTCATGAGATGACATGTATGGGATTAGGGAGTAAAAATAACTCATTAAGGGACTTTTTCTACCATGTGATGTTGTCCTATTAGTTATCATTGTCTTATGCTTATGTCATGTTTTATGTTGATTCCATAATCCCATGTTGCCTTTGTTTTATAATCTTATGTCATGTATCAATGATCATGTTTATGATTCTCAATCATTTTATTTCAAAATGATATAACTATTGATTGATATATATTACTTTCATCATGTTATTCTTTTTTATTCCCTTACTAGGATTTATATCTCACCCTTTCTTATGTACTTCCACAGGTTATCCTGTGCAATTTTAGAAGAATGATGAAATTTTAAGAGCATGTTAAAGAAGTTTTCAATAATCTCAATGTATTCATGCGGTATGTTTTTATTAAATGTACTTAATTTCCCAAATAGACAAGGATTTATGATATTTTGAGATTATATTATGTGTACCTTTATAAAATAAATCATGAATTGAGGTGTATTAAAAATATGGGTTGTCATAGTTGGTATTAGAGAAAAGTCTAGTCATTTTTGGGATTAGGATTTGAAAAATCTAGTGAAATCCTTATGGATAATACTAAACATAGGAAAAAATCCCTAAATTTTGGTAAATTATATAGTAAGTTTCTTCTATGTAAATATATAGTTTTTGAATATTACAAGTGGACGTGGCTCTGGAACAGATGTACCTAGGATTACTAACCCCAAAATGGGCACATTTAGATGGAATAGATCATCACATAAGGCATGATAATGGGCCTTTTTCACACCTCATTTGAAACTACCAGGGGATATGTTTTAGTAAATTTGAAATCTCATTAAAAACCATTATTAAGGGAACAAAATTCTTATAAGATTTTATCTTGGGAAGTATATCAAGGCAAACGTAGAGTGAAATCCTAGAAATTAGTTGGTTAAATAATATATTTCATTTATGGGATATCCCTTTATTGTTCATAGTTTCCCAATTATGTGTTTAATAGTTTAAAAATTATCATCCCTAATTTCCCTTTTATTTTTAGTCAATTTTGGGAAATAAGAGAAATCAATCCAAGAAATAATGTGTCGGTCTATGTGATGAATGACCAAATGAGATGACCAACCTAATGGGAGAAGGAATCATGAAATTTGTTACAATACTTTCTTAGTCAATAGAATTTTTGAACTGAAACATGAATTAGGTGGAATACCTGAATCCACCTAATAAAGATTTAGTTGACATTGATACATTTATATAACAAAGGACCCCAAATTTCAATTGATCTTTCAGTCCCTTAATCATGCATTAATGGATTAAACTCAATGAAAATATCTTCTCCATCCATAATTGGTTTGAGAAAGATACGGTTGGTCACAATTTGAAGGGATAAGCTGATCGATGGTGGATGTTGGTAAACAAATATTATGCATGAGGAGCATATTGAACAAATGGATTTTAATGAATTATTGAAAATGTTTATTTGAAAAATATTTTCCTCGCACTCTCTGACTGAAAATAAGGAGTGGTTTCTGTAGAATTAAGAAAAACGATAACAAATCCATTAGGTCATATGAAGTTAACTTCAAAAGGCTTTCAAGATACACCTTAGACTTTATTATTACCCCAGAAAATAATGTTTCCCTTTTTTTTGTGGGTTAATGATAAGTATTTTAAAATATTTGAGGATTTGAGATTTTTAAAGCTATGAAGAAATTTCATGATGTGCTCTCAAAGTCGGGATTGGGATAATTGGATATCAAGGGTTTCATTGTTATAGAGATAAGAAGTAGGGAATGTAATTTAATTTTTATGGGGAGATAGAGAAGACTCAATGGTGAAGGAAAGTCTAACATCCCCTCGTCAGAACTATAGGAAGAAGCATCTAAGAAATTTCTATAAGGGGATAAGGAAATTATTTAGGTGGAGGAATAAAGGGAACCTAGATAACAATTTATGATGGAGAAAACCCACCAATGTGACTGAGTAAAGGAACAATCTTGTAAACCCATATCCTATTGTCTAATGTTTCAACTATAAGGAATATGGAATCTATCTGAGCCATTGCACTAGGATAAGGGTTCTCTAAGTTAATAGATAATTTCAACCTTCACGGCCTAGGGAGAAAGGGTGATATTATACCATCACAACTATTGAGGTGTATGTCAATAATGAAGTAGAGAGAGGTATAATAAATTTTCAATCCAGTATAGTAAATATACTATTTTATTACAGTTCTATGAATTCTTTCATATATCGAAAGTTTGGTAAAACTATTAAAACACCACCTCAAAACAAGAAATTTGAGTTATCAATGAACGTGTAAAATGGGTCAATTTTCATATCCCAAGTATATAAATCTTCCCTAGTAAAATTTTGTAGGATGAATTTCCCAAATAATATTGCAATATTCCATTTAGTTGAATTTGATGATATTTTTGGGAATGGATTAACTTTCCTTCTATAGTTACAACATAAATTTACAAGAGAAGGAAATCACCCTATATATCATAAATCAACCTCTAATTCATTAAAACTTCAAGGAGAATGATAAATCTTCAATGATACCAAAATATTGAGAATGAATATTATTACATTATTAGAAATCATAGAAAATTTAAATGATTGAGACTAAAGAAAAGATCATCCTCGATGACATTACAATTATAAGGAAATTAACTAATGTGTTTCCCAAATAATTTCTTGGTATTCCTCCTAGCCAAGAGGTTGAGTTATCAATAAAACATATTCATGGATATTTTCTAATATAATAGAATAAATAGAGAATGGATATTTTTGAAATGGAAGAGTAGAATAATAAACTATTAGATAATCTAGATATATGGTTTATACTCCCAGAAGCTTCATTGTGCGGTGCACATTTATTTTTCATTAAGATGAAAGATAAGTAAATGTTCCTATATACTAATTATCATGAGCTCAAAAAGATCATGATAAATTAAAAGTATCATTTTATATAGATTTATGAGTTGTTCGATCAACTTCATGTAGCACAATACTTCTCTAAGGTGGATCTTTGGTTGGGATATTACCATGAAAAGGTAAATAAGAAGGATATCACCAATTCTAATTTTTGTACAAGGTATGAGTACTAAGAGTTCATTGTGATATTTTTTGGACTCAATAAGTCTCCAATAATCTTCATGGATCTGATTAATAGAGTCCTTATAGACTACCTTGAAAAATTTGCGGTAATCTTTATAGATGATTTTTTATTTACTCTAACAACAAGGAGGAACATGAGAAACATTTGAATTATGTATGGAAGGCCTTATAGATGGAAAAGTTATATAAACAAAATATTAAATGTGTTTTTTTAAAAGAATAAGTATCTTTTATAGGGAATGTTATCACTAAAAAAGGATACAAGTGGATCGTACAAAAAAAGGTAATTAAAGGATGTTAATGACCAATATCTGTGATAAAAATCCATAGTTTTCTAAGAATATCTTGGAACTATAATCAATTTATAAGAAAATTATCATGATTTTAAAGAATACTAACCAATCTTACTCAGACAAGAGTTACATTTTTATAGACTTATAAATTTAAAGAAATATTTAAATAGATGAAGAACTGGTTAATCATTATTCATGTGATCATATTACCAACTAGTGGGGATGAATTTTTGATCTATAGTGATGTATCCAAAAATGGATTGGGTCATACACTCATACAATATGAAAAATTTATATCATATTCCACCATATAATTAAGGATCCATGAGAAAAACAACCCAATGTATGATCTAGAATTGGCATTAGTGATCTTCACATTGAATATTCGGTGACATTATCTATATATAGAAAAATATGACATTTATACGAGCCAAAAAATCCCCAAGTAAATATTAAAAAAAATAGATTTATATATTTCAATTAAGGTTGTTATATCTAATAAAATATTATGAATATTTAATATATTACCATCCTGAGAAGGAAAACAAAACGGAAGATGCTCTGAGTAGAATGGATCTTATAAACCTATCCATGACAAGGATTGAAAGGGATCCAATATTCTTAGACATGAAAATGGTGGATATGGGAATAATAAAAGGATCCTCATCAAAAATTTCCAAAATAAATAAAAATAAATATATTCTTCAGAGGATCAAGAGGCCTAGAAAGATATTGGGTTGTTATAGAATAAGGTAGTGAATATTCTAGAGTTTAACTTTTTTGAAGACAAATTTTTATGGTTTTAAATTCAGACATATGATCCAAAAAAATAAATAAATAGGAAACTTATGGATGATACACATAGATCATCATTATATATTCATCAATGAATCACTAATATGTATACATATTTTACGAAAAAATAATGGTGCAATATCATGAAGTGGGAGATTATAGAGTTTGTATCTCAATGCTTGGTTTTCCAACAAGTCAAGGAAGAAAGAAAAATGTCTAATGTTCTGATGTGACCACATCCCATATCAGTTTGGAAATGGGATAACATAACCATGTATTTCTTCATAGGACTATATAGGATACCTAAAGGAAACAACACCATCTAGGTGGAAGTCAATCACCTTTCCAAGTCGGCACATTTCATTAAAATCATGGAATATTTAGATTTTGACCGACTCTACAAGATATAAATAAGGGAAGTGGTAAGGCTACATAGAGTAACACAATGTGTTATATCTAATTGAATTATTAGGTTTACCTCATATATTTTTAGAAGGATTTAGCAAGAGTTGGATGTATCACTGAGCATTAACACTTCTTATCATCCTTAGAAAGATAGTCGGTCTGAAATAACTATTCAAACTCTAATGTATAAAATGACATCATGTTCAATGGATTTCAAATGATTTTGGGATCTAAACATTTCCCTAGTGAACATATTAGATAATAAATGTTTCCATTCTAGCATTAAAATGGAAGGCTATGTATGTTAAGTGGTGTTAGAATCCATCATGTTGGGAAGAAGTTGGGGAGAGGAAGCTGATGGGACATAATGTTATCCAATAGATGATATATAAGGTTTAATCTAATCATATTCATATTAATTATACTCAAAGTTGAAAAAAATATTAAGAAAATTATTAATTAAATCTAGAGTTTGAGTTCTGAGATAAATTTTTCCCTCATATATCACCATGGAACAAATTCAAGAGGCTTTGGAAGAAGTTAAAGCTTAGAACTAGATACATAGGCCCCTTTTAGAGCCTTGATCGCATGAGAGTGGTGGCCTGTTGACTAGAACTCCTAGCTAATCCACCTCAATTTAATTATGTGTTACATGTATACCTCTTGAGGAAATACATACCAAACCCCTCACATATATTGAATCTAGAGTTGATAACATTATATAATGATCTTTAATATGTGGATAAAATGGTAAAGATCTTATATAATATAGAAAAAATTCTAGAAAATGAGACAAATCGCTTGGTAATAGTGTTATGTGGGAACAAAAAGTTTGAGGATGAAACATGAGAATTGGAAGAGGCTTTGAATCAAAAATATCCTCATCTATTTTAGTTTATGAAATAAAATAGCATGGGAGAAATTTATGAGGGGGTTCTTTAATGACCTGAATTTTTATAAATTAAATTCCCTTCTCAATTGAATTAATTCATTATCAAGTAATTTGGATATAGAAAACACATTCACTTTGGTTATTTAGGACTGCTATAAGTTATATATTATTGGAGTTAAAATACTATTAATAATTGAAACCATTAAGAAGATAGATATTATATAGTGATCATATGATTAGTATACATTAAGGGTTATGATAAACTTCCATGAAAATAGACAAAGGAAGTGATGGCCTCGATCAGTAGGATCATACCCTATGAATCCCATTTTTCATAGCTTCCAAGGGAGGTATAATCACTAGGATTTCCATTATACAATTCCAATCAAAGATTCAATAACTAAATCATGATAAAACCCATTTATGATATAATTTCATGCTCATCACAATCAAAACTCAAACCATGTTCCCCAAAGAACTCCAAGAAAATATCACGATTCCATACCTTACACTTAGGGTATTTGCTGGTGTAATATAGGGCAATGTATGTAGGCCATAAAATTATGAATTTGTAAAATAAAATTTAATAAAAAATTATACTTATCCATATTTAATATTTCTTTTTAAATAATTAAATAACGAGTTGATGAGAATTAGACATTGATACAAATAAACTAATTTTGTATTTTGGGAAAATATAGGAATTTAATTTAAAAAACTTTTGATAAATTCAAAAATTCTTAAATAAATATTATTTTCAAATAAGATTATTGTTAAATAATATTTATTTGTATAAAATTTATAGTACAATTTAATGGAGTCCAATGTAATCATTATAAGCATTATAAAATTGTTATTAAAAAAAATAGTTTTTTTAAATAAAAAGGGGTTTTTATTTAAAAGTATAAAACATCATATATATTGAATTCTTTTTTATAATATAAATAAATTTTTTGTGATCATCACTTAAAAAATAGACAAAATATTATTTTTCATAATTTTAATAGATAATTTAATGTTCATGTAAAAATTAAATATGGTATGATATATTGTATATATTATAATATAAAAATGACCCAAAAGTGATATAAGATATTAAATTAAAGTTATAAAAACCAAATATATATTTATATTTTAAAATAATTTTTTTAGTTTATAGTATTATTTTTAGAAAACCGTAATGAATCCTATAAAACCTATGTTATATTTTAAGGACTTAAAATCTATTCTTTATAAAAATGAATCAGTTCCACAATACCAAGGGTATTATATTAATGATCATGATTTTAAAACATATAAAATAATTTTAAAGAGTCTATTTTTTATAAATAATAGGAAAAAACATGGTATGGTTCTTTTATTACGGCATCATATAATGTCTGAAACCTATGTTTGGGAATTAATGAAGAAATTTCATCCCTTTTTCTGTAAAAAACTACTCAAAATCACATTCATATTCACTAAGAACAATTATAGAGTGAAATTAATATACCATTTCATCTTTATATTCCTCCCAATGTTCCCCTAGGATGTTAATAAGCTCCTCACAAGCATTATGAATCACCCTCTCAAGGCAAGGGATCCTCTACTTTCTCATCTTTATTCAAGAAACACCATTAAATTATGAATTTTTATACATTTATTTATTTCTTAATATTATAATATATTTCCCTATTACTTTACTTATGATTTAAAATGGATGAGATACTCATTTAACAATCATTAATCCCTTATATAAATCTTTAAGTATTGCTATTATGCTGCCAAGATTTACCTACGATTTTTCATGCCAAAAAATTGAGTTGAAAACCCATCCACCTTTATACTCAAGGATATTTACCAATATGTACCTTTCCTTCATATATATGGTACTTCCATGTATATATCTCAAAATAATAAATTGTAGTATTAATAGTTCTAAATGATGTATTTATATGTTATGATCTATGTGGAAGACTTCTAAATGTACATGATATAAATATGACTGGTGGACCCAGAATTACATATCCCTCCAATGCATTGGGTAATGTTCTAGTCTCATGATACATACTGAATTGGATTATAGAGTAAACCCAATCCATTATGGTAATTTTTCCACCCTGTGATGTTGTCTTGGAAGTTATCCTTGACTTATGGCTATTTCATGTTTTATGTTGTTTCCAAATTCCAATGTTTCCCTTATGTTATCATCTTATGTCAGAATTCGATGATCATGTTTATAATTATCACCCATTTTATGTCACTAATATATTCCTGTTGACTTACTTGTATTACTTTCATCATTTTATGCATTTTTTATTCCCTTAATGGGATTTATATCTATCCCCTATCTTATATACGTCTCAAGGTTACCCTGTCCAGTTTTGAAAGAAAGATATAATTTTAGAATAATTTTAAAGATATTTTCAGTAATGAAATTGAATTCTGGTTTCATGTTTTTATGCCATGTACCTAAATTCCCAAATACACTAGGCTTTATGATCTTTCGGGATTGTATTATGTGTATCACTATCTAATAAAACATGAATTAAGGTGTGTTAAAGTTAGGAGTTGTCATAGAAAACTCATCATTACAAAAAGAATAAGAGTTAATCCATTAAGTGGGAGGAAAATTTAGGAGAATCTATCATCCTATCACTTCTATTAAATCTTGAATTTCTAGACTACTCTATGAGATTTGAAGAATGAGGGTTGAAAAACATACTTATAACCATTTTTTGTGAATGTATAAATAATAGTTATTAAGGGGGAGTATTTTCTAATATAATAATGTGAATAATATTGAGTAACATGACTTATAAATGAACCATTTTAGGTTTTATTGAGATTTTTAGGTTTCAAGTTTATTCTATCAATCATTTTCACATAGTATCTAAAATAAGAGTCGTTCAACTTTTTTTTCTAAACATGGTGTCACATGTACAATATTCTATGTACAAATTTGTTAACCTTGGTTATACAATCTTTTTTTCTATATCGAGTAAGGCCACACTCACTTAGAGTTATCTATCTAAAGGATATTTTCTATGAAATCATGTGATATAATATTTCTCTTGAAAATGGTTGAATCAATGAAATCCAATGGGCGGAGAAGATGTTTATGAAAAAATCGAGATGAGAATACCCCTTATTTATTCCATTGCTTTTGATTTTTAATAATGGGTGAAAAAAGAGATCACAAATTAATATACCATATTTTTTAGAGGTATTGAGAAAATGGTGATATTTTTGAGCCCATTGACTGAATTGTATTTGTTTTTAGTAAGGTAGGATTCCAATATGTGTTGAGGAGTTGATGATTCTTGTATATTTTTTATGTATTCTTTATTTTTAATTGGATTTCATGGATGATAATTCAATCCTACCATTATATTTGATGATTGGAATAATTTTATAAAGTTTTACTGAAATATTATAATAGAGTATAGAGAGTATAGCTTTTTTACAATAATAAATATATGTTGAGATTAGATTAATATTGATTTAAAGAATACTATGAAAAAATATTTATTTTTTCCTTGGAGAATATTTTATCGAAATAATTTTAAGATATTTGATATTTAATTTTTTGCTATATAATTTTATAGAGTTAGTTTTAACAATGTGCCAACTAGAGTCCAAAAAAAGATCCAATTGAACCACACATGTGGGAAAAGGGTCAACCACATGAGAGCCAATTATACATAGCTCTCCCATCGAGACATATGAGTGAGATATAGGAAAATATTTCACAGAGGTTGGTAGGGGTGCACACATGGAACATATTTGAGTAGGAAGGAACATGTAAAGGATGTGGTTATCCGTTTTAGTGTGAGCCATAATAGAAGGTTAGAGGGGGAACACCGATACCCCTTTGGCTTGTTCTGACTTTGGGAGGATGCAAAACTTCTTATTATGTCGAGGAATTATAATAGATGGTTTGGTAAGGGACTAGTGAGGCAGGATTACTATTTCTTAGCCTTAAATGAGACACTCATAATACCAATAATCTGTCCATCCAATCCTCACCATTCACTAAAAACCACATCATTTTAAAACATTGAAAACATATATCAATGATGGATTGAACATGAATATTGCATGGTTACATGATCCACCACAAGACTCTAACTTAACATAAGAATACCATGGGATCAACATTATGGTATAATCGACTGCATAATGTCATGGTCGAACACAAGAGTCTCCAAGAAAGGTAAATGGCGACACTACCTAAATAATCTATAGAGATATCATAAGTTATGTGAGATGATGTGGGCTGTTACTGACTAAATAAAGTTCTCAAATAGGTGGACCTATAATAAGGGTTGAGGTAATACATGAGAAAGCATGACCAAAATCCTTGAGTAGACACCTACCAAAAAAATATAGATCTACCAAGAGATTATAACTTACCACAAGAAGGTATTACTTACAGTATGGAGAGTTCTCAATCTACCATGGTGTACCTACCAAGAGATAAATAAACTGGTTGCATGGTGAATAATTTTATTTAAATGTTCTTAGTAAGTTGTGAAGGGTACATAAAGGATAAATGGAGAATGAGGTGGATCTGTAAATAAAATATGAGAGTTTAATGGTCAAGTAAGGGTAATATATATACGAAAAAATTATTCATAAGCCTGGTTCCATGATATAGATCTAAATTAATATTATGATTATAAGTTCAAATATTCATGGAGAAGTTATTATAAGTATATTACTGATAGTGAAATCACATTTTATGTTGTAAAGACGATATGCATATGGAATATGGATGAGTGCTGTATTCTAGTGGGATATGAAACATCATATGCCATGTATATGAACCCGTATACGATGTTTAAAGGTGAAAATACATTAGATATATCGAATTAAAAGTGTAAGTCATTTCAAATATTGCATAAAATATCATGGATGAAACACGCTTATGATTTTTATATTGTAGAGTAATTCTATGAAGAATAAATTCAGAGTATTAATTAATTTGAATAAGCATTTGATAATTCAATATCACATGAGGAGAAATACCCAAGTCTTAAGGATGTTTTGGAGGTGATATTACTTCATATTTAAATAAACTAAATATTAAAATTTAATGGTTTGGATGATGATTTAAATGGATTTGAATACCAAGAATTTGAATTACATATAATCTTAGTTATTCAAAATAATGAGAATGAAATATAATTTTCATTACTACCATTCCTATATTTAAGTTGAACATATGCATCAAAGAAGGTAATGATATTAGAGAACTTTTTTTTAATATTTGAAAATACTTTTTAGAGATTGATATATCAAGTATCAAGGTGATAATGTGAGTCAAATACATTAGTACTGAAAGGATACATACTTGAGTATTCAAGAAAGATGATAAGATTCAGATCTCTCTAGATCTGGTTTGAAGTTTCAATACTTGTAGGCCTATTCAAGAAGTTTTTGATGACCATTAAGGTATACAATAGGAATATTGATACTAAAGGGTCATTGAAAAGGGTTATGTAAAGATTAATAAGATATTTATACTACTAAATTGACACTGAAGAAGAGGAGATTGTAGTTGGGATATCTAACCAGTTTCCAAAGAGGATTGTGGTTGGGGAATATAACCAGTTTGTGAGAATAAGAATAGTTAGGGTGTCTAACCAATTATTTAATAAGATTTGTTTAATGGTGGGTAGAACCAAACAATACTATAGGATTGATTACTGGGGAGTATTAATATTAACAACCAAAATAGTTTAATAAGGGGTATATCTAATCACACTAAAAAAGAATTCGGATCAACTATAATTGATAATATGATTATATTGTATAATCCATGTTTGGGTGTCAACCAACATGGAAAGGTGTTGGATTTAATGCTAAACATTGTAAACATTATGTTTAACAATCTAATTCCTTATCAATTAACACAAGGTTAGATAATGAGAATATATTTAGTGAATCAAGAACACTATAAGGTTCATGAGTTTGAATTTAAAAGGGAAAAAATTTATAAAAAGAGGGTATCATTGGTTCACCCACCTTCTCAATAGTACCTAATAAATCATTGGGATCTATAGGTTAAATGTAGTTCTATGTAGTTGAGCAAGATTTTCTAAGTAGGATAATGATTTTATGATAGTCATAGGTATGCTATGAATGCATGTTTTTATTTTTCACCTGATGAATACTTGTTCATGGTGTGCATATATGTAAATAGTTTAATCATTTCTTGGGTGTGTTATTTATATAATGTATGGTATGTGATTATTTTATATTTTCTTATTGAAATTTGTACATTCAGAATGATTGTCGATATGGTTCCATAATTATATTAATAGACTTATTAGACCATGACTATATGTGTGATCCCTATAGTGGTGAGTTTCCACCAAAGGAATCAGTCTATTTATGTTTTTTAATTGTTTTAATTATGATAAGACACGTGTTTAAAATAATATCAATATTCTAGGAGTGTAGTAAGTGGTAAACTCGGGGTTTTTTGGGTTTTGATCATTGTTGCAGAAGAGACAACTTGGAGAAAAGATTTGGAATGGTGGGGTTGTCATAATGTCTAAAGTATTCAATAATATAATTCAAGTTAGATATCAAATTGACCATGTGTAGTTTTACCATATTAAGGTGCTGGAGGGTGGGTGGGGGTATGAATGTTGTATGTGAATTGAGTTTTAGGAATTTGACCCAGGCTCAAGGATAAATTTTTTACAATAGGCGGTAAAGCACACTAAAACACAGAAGATTGTTTTATCATGAGGGTAAGTGCCATAATAAATTTGATGGGATGGTATTGGACTATAACACAATTAAGGTAGTTGTATCATAGTGATTGTTTGTTGTAGAATAAATATTTTCAGGTGAAGGAATATTATTTTTTATTCTAATGTGCATTAAATTGTAACATGCTCTCTTATACAATAAAGGGTGTCGACCAGTGTAGTATTATGCTATAATATTTTGTAATTGTGTCTCCAATCCCTATTTTTATAGGGTGCTATGTCCTGAAGGGTAGGGTCACACTATGTTGTGAACCTAGGAAGAGGTTATGGGATTCCATTATTTGTAGGTGGTTGGGTGAGACATTCTGTGAAAAATTGGTTATGCCTTGAGGTGGGTCTTATTGAGGCATTATACCATGGGCCCTATGGGTCAACCAAAAATGGATAATCTATCATTACTTTTTAGTTTTTTTTAAATTAATGTTTAAATGATGGATTTGGACTCAATTATGATATTAAATAGAGGAAGAATGAGCCACACTCTCTCTCATTCCCTAAAACCCCTTCTATGTGGGTTTTAATCCATTTTGGTCCATTCAATGTGAAGTTTTAGGTTGAGGTCACCATGGGTAGGGATATATATTCCCTATCATATATTTCATGTTACATCCACCATTATTTTATGTATCTATATTTGTTCAACAATATAGAAACCCATGATTTTTATTATATATATTATATCTTTTTAGATTAATATTCATTACCTTACACAAACACATGGTTAAGGATTGTAAAGGTATAATGCCTTTTGAAACATAGAACACAATATTATTATTTCATGAAAGATCTTCAAAATCTCCAATAAATTTCTTCCCAAATAGAACTATTCTTAGAAATAGCCTACTTAAAACCTTTATTTATAACCTAGGGAAAATAAACATATTAAAGGGTGAGATCAGATGCTCAATAAGGGTAGACATGGGAGATAGATAAGCATTACATGAGAATAAGTGTATGAGATCATGAGAATAATATTATAAAACCACATCCTTCATATCAAAGATAATAATACTCAGTCATGTCATAAATATTGGTTGTTCATAAGACATAAATAATAAGAGAATGAAATAATATGATCCATGGGAACATAACATTGGCATAATACATATAATTGTGTCATGTACATAAGCATAGAAAATATTATGTCAAGGATACCCACATAGAAATTCATAACATGTTAGTATTGTGATAACCACTAAGGTACCTTCTTTGGGATTGTGGTAACCTCTTATATAGCCTCTTTTGGGATTGGTATAACCTCATGTGTACCCTCTTTAGGTCTTGGGATAACCTCCCGTGTACCCTCTTCCATGTCTGAGATAACCTCCCACATACCCTTTGAGATCATATAACATTAATAATTACCCAATTAATTGGAGAGAGAAATAGGTCCCATCCATCACATAATGAAAATCATACACATGTGTGTCACAGGATCATAAAAGAATCATCATACCAGAACCCATGAAATTAAATGGGTTTCATAAAAATTTCATCATAGTATAAATTATAGAAAAGAAATAGGTTCATAACATTTCATCATTTCATCATAGAATAACCTATATAAAAAGATGAGAGTTTTATAGAAATTATATCTTGGTATAACACACGGAAAAAGAAGCTGGTTTCCTATGAATTAAATCTTGGTATAACCCAGGAAAAAGAAGTGGGTTTCATAATAATTCAATCATGGTATAACCCATGGGAGGGAAATGGGTTTCATAAACATCATGTCATCATAAACATAATAGATTTAGATAAAGAATAATAATGGTATCCTGGTATCATATTCCCAATAAAGTATAAGTAACATGAAATTATTTCATATTAGATGGAGAATGATTTTTAAAGAAAAATCACATGGAACATTTTTTGAGGAAAAAAACCTTTCTTTAAAAATCACTTTTTAAAACTAAACATTGTAAAATAGTTCTGAAATAAATTTCTTTGAAAATAACATTGAAATATTATAAAAGAATCATTAAAAATAATTTAAGTAATTCCTTAGGTAAATTGTCATTTCCACTTTGAAAAACACTTTTAAGTACATAAAACATTTTTATAATCCTTTTATTTGAAAAAATCCTAGAAAACTTATAAATGAATCTTTAAAAATCATTTAAAACAATTCTTGAAAAAAAACTTTTTAAAAAATAAAAAATTTGGAACATAGTTTTATTTGAAAATACCCTTGAAAACCTATAAATGAAGATTCATAGAAAATAATGGTCATGATGGTAGGAAATATGTTTCATACCTTACATGTTAAAATAAATATTACTTTCACATTTTTGGTAAAATAAAAAAGAGAATTATTTTGAAAATGACGTGAAGATTACTTTAATTTTTTTGTAAAAATACTATCAGGGGTAAAATTTTATTTAATAAATATTTTTATAATGCTAATTTTTTTTAAAACATTTTTGGAAAACATGGTTTTAGAAGGAAAAAGGGTTTTGACTGAAGAAAAAAGAAAGAAGAATTTTCTAAAAAAATATTATTTTAAATCATTGAATACATAAAGAGAGGAAAATGAATGGAAACCATATATTACCATGTAATAGATAGTGTAGAAGAAAATTTATGTGTTTATTGATATGATTATGATAATATTTTATCATAGGTAACATAATCATGACCAATCCTAATAAATTATGAGGTTGTAACATAAAGCCCTTACCATATTGGTAACATTGAATCATAAGCCCCAAAAATGAATAAAATTAAATGAAACATAAAATATCATTAGAATAAATAAATTCATGATATTACAAGTCAATGGGTTTATATATAAACATCATAAAAAAATATAGGTTCAGAACATAAAATGTGTTCTAAGGAAGGAAAATTGAGACAAAAATCCCCTACCACTTTGGTGAATTTTATACCATAAACCCCATGAAAGAGAGATCCTAAAATTAATATGTAAATACCAAAAAACATTAGTTAAATAATCATAATATAAATTAATGTTTTTTATATAAACCACATAAAATAAATAGGTGGTTAATATTGCAGGTGTATCACTGAAGTAAAAAGTTATATGGAAATCCCTTACCACATTAGTAATATTTAGGATCATAAGTCCCAATAAAGTATGAAATAAAAATTAAACTATAAATATAATAAAAATAATGATATTAATTATATAACAAGTCAAAGGGGTACTATATAAACCACATAAAAGAAATGAGTGGTGAATTTTTATATGTCTCCTATAAGTAAAAGAGAGATTAGAAATCCCTTGTCTTATGTCTCAACTTCTTTCATAGATGTTCAAAAAATTTATATAATAAATATAAGTTTATGATATATCAATTAATTAACCATACATATATTCATAATAAACAATATATTATTTAACTATGACCTTTTATATCCTATATATTAACAATTCCATGTTAAGATCACATTTCGGGCAATAGCTACTATGTTTTTCAGGTATGTTTGGATTTTTTATTTTTGGACCTATTAATTTAAACATGGTTAAATATCATTAATTATTTTAAACATGATATAAAAATCATATATATCTATTATACATGTATTTAGAGTGACCAGAAAAGGTAGATATAGAAAATAAAATACACTATTCATGGAGATGGTAAGTTGAATGTATACATGGACATTGTTTCCATTTTACCGACAAAAAAAAATAAACAAAGTTAAATAATATATTTCCATTAAATAATAATTTTTATGTTATATATATGTTAATTTTTATTATTAAAACCACAATTATTACCTTCGATGTAAATTTTGAATGAATCACATCACTTCCTAAGGCGGTAGTCCGCCGTACACATGAGCGACATTATTATATTACCATAGAATGGAATGTAAGAAAGAATATGTGTTATAATGATTATATTATAATAATAATATCATATATATATCATATATAATTATTAAAACCATCATTATATCAATCTATTTGAGGTGGTAATTGGGAAAATGATTGACATGAGTTTGCGAGGCGGTAGACCATCTTTCCCAAGAATGATTATTTCATAATCCATTTGATGAAAAGAAGAGATTGTTTTAGGTCCTGACCCTAACATAATAAAATAATAGTTTATAGAATGTATTTATGTTATTTTATAATCATGGTTTAATATAAATTAAAGGAAGTGGAGGTAGAAATAATATAAAATGCTCGTTTTGGGACGTTACCTCTTCTTCAGAAAACTTCGATTAGTTTGCACCAAATGAATTCATAGGTTTTATTTTTTCAAAAATAAGGCTCCTAGAATGGTTTAATGGAATTAATGAAGTTATTTGGGTATGTATTGGATTAAACAAATGGATTTTATGTGTTATTAGGAGAGGATAAGTGTTGGCCTTTTATAAGTGAGATTAGTGGCACAATTGTAATATTTCAAAATGAAAAATATGTACCCATGTTTTTCGCATAAAAAATGGTTAAAAAATGATCCATTATTGGTAATAGAATATTTATGGTCTATATATGGTCATAAAATGGATTTTTCTAATGTTTTGTGTTATTTTTAACCCTTATCTGTTTAGTTTAACCCCCTGGTAAACCTATTTTTACCTTAACCGAGGAAAACAATTTATTCTATTTTTACTATTAATTATGGTAAAAAATTAATTTGAACTTATTATATAATATAAATTATTGTGATTATAAATTTTGAATCAATTTTTTCAAATTCCATTCATATAAATAGTAAATTTTAATTTTAAAAAAACCTACAGACGTGATGAGAAAGCGGGTTTTCAAAGCATAAATGTTCATAAGTTTAAAAACATTTTATATCAAAACTCAACATGAAATTGATTAAAATGACATAAATTGGATTAATGGATATATAATTGAAATATTTTTTCTTTTAAAAACATCTTAAATTAATTTTTCTGTTTTTAAATGCTTTAATAGAAATGAAATTACCTGATAAGAAACTATATTTTTCACTTTTCATCAAACAATTTATCTCAAAAAAGTATTAAAAATTCACCCCAAGAAAATTTTAAATTTTTTATTTTAAAATAAAATTATTTTATTCATATTTATTTCTAAAAGTTTAATTTTTTTAAAAAACTAAGTACAATAATGGAGACAAAATATTTTTTTTTGAAAAATATAGTTTTATGTATAAAATGGGATTTGTTATTATCTTCTTTGTAAAAAACACATAAGAAGAATGTTGAAATTTTTATAGAATCTATAATATGTAAATTTCATTAAAATCATAAAATAGATGTGATTTATTTAATTTATTTAGATAAAACATGTTTGTGAGCATAAATATAGTTTTTCATAAAAAGATTCTCATTATTATCAAATGGTTTTTTATTTACATTTATAATTAATTGATACCAAGGAATTAATTATATATAAATTTGTAAAATATAAACATTCATAATTTAGATAATCAAATTCATACACTCCATTCCAACTATTAGATAATAACTATTATATTAAATTACATTTTCTTAATAGTAAGTCACATTTCATTTAAACTCATCATTTCATGTAACACAAGATGAAATCAATGTTGGGGGTGACACAAGATAAAATTAGTGTTTCATGTATCTCAAGTAAACTCAATGTTTTATATAATGTAAAATATCATAAATATTAAATTTATTGGAAAAAAATATTTTACAAAATCTCAGGGAGTTGCATTCAACCACCCTTAAAATGAATTTCTCCCTCAAAAGTCATCACTTTTAAACCAAAAAATAAGGATACTACTACATCATTAAATCCTTAGGTTCCCTAGTAGTTTTCCCAATTTGTTGGTTTCACCACATAACATTGAGAAGGTTAGTTGTCCTGTTCCATATAAATTTATCAATTTGATCTATAATCCCTACTGATTATTCATCATAAGAAATGTCATGATCCAAGGGTATGAACTATAAGTTTAGTATATGTCATGGATAAGACATGTACTTCTTTTGGAGAGATACATTGAGAAAATCATGATCTTGGGATTGGTTTTTTGGTATCCCTAATTGATAGGATGTTATCATGATACGATCATGAATTTCAACAGGATCGATATACCTAGGGATCATCTTTCCTTTGTATCATAAGAACAGTTTCATCCATTGGTTTTGATTCAATAAATTTCCACTTAATATCTTAATAAAAGAAATAAATATGATTTTTTATTCCTAAAGTACTAATATATCACAAGATCTATAATTGAATGAAAAGTCATTACATATATATTTAGTAATAAAAAAATAGCTAGCACTGGTTATCCAATATGGATAAATCTTCCTTTGGTGAAGTATTACATTACTATCTAAAACCTCATCCAAATTTCAACTTAAATAATTATATAAATGGTTAACCATATAACCCTTACAAAATATTCAAATCCAAAACATTATAAATAAGGTCACAAAATTTCCCAAAATGAACTTATCATTAATCCCCCAAACAATATGAATTATCTTTTAATTGTCACATACAAAACATATGAATACCTTCATCATGTATTCTATCGAAACATGTTAATAACCAAAATTACCATAAAAACATATTGAAAACATAAATGAATCCTTATTCATTAAATAAAATTCAGATTATTAGATATATTCCATAAATAAATAAAAAACAGTGAAATCCATTAAAGACAATATAAACCACTTTGCCAACAATTCATTAATTAGTTACATGGTAATCAGTAATTTCTAATTTATATTATCCATATGAATTAAATATTTATCAAAATATCATTATCTCAATATCAGGAAATTATTAAGGGTTATTTTTCAATTTATAATTTGTTTTTAATGAAACATCAACTTTCCATTAAATTACTTTTCTTGGTTATCAACAAAATTCAGAATATTCTTTAAAATCCTTATTGAAAAAATTATACTGAAAAATAATTATATATGTCATGATTATTAAATTCAAAAACAAAAAATATTCAATTATTCCACCTCATTCTCATTCCATTTACTAGGCTTCATCATATTATTCTTGAATTCCTCCTTCAATTAAAATTTCATTCATAGTGCCTTCATTATAAGAAACAAAACCATTACTCATAAATCCTTTCTGATTCTCTTAATGAGCTTTCCCCTTAGAAAATCAATTTCATAATTCCCATACTTTCCATATTTAAATCATTCAGTAGTTGATGATATCTCTTCTTTGGTTAGTCCAAGAGTTGGTTAAGGTGAATTCTGTTAATCATATTTCATGATAACTAATTAGCAATAATAAAAATATCATTCACTCTAGTTTCCATCCCATATGGGTTCTCATAAAATTATTATTTTTTGATATTCAACATTAATCATGTTCTGTATGTTTCCTACTATTTAATAATACAAAAAATCACAATGTGATTAAAAATATTCATATTGGGAAACCGCATAATCATGAAAAATCACTTATAGGATTTATAAATCATGACACCATATTTTCAATATGTCACACATTAGGTGTATCCTATGTCATTCATAGTCATAAAATATTAAATCCTTTATGATGGTTTATAAAGATTTGTTGAATTTCCAAAGCATATCCCCCAGGAGTGTCATACTAGTTTTGAAAAAAATGCATTTTTCCATTCACCTGGTTATGATCAAGTATAGCTCAATGTTCCCTTTTTTGGAGTTCTTACCCCTAGGTACCTCTATTCAAATGCCTCATACACTTGTAGTATCCAGACATGGATGCAATTGTTTGGAAACCACTTTCTCTATCCTTTACCATAATTCCATGAAATGTTCTTATACTTTGACTAATCCTTAGACTTATCCTTAGATACATCCATAGACATATCCTTAGATCTATCCCTAGGGATTTCACTAATGTTTTATCATCCTATTTTATAAGGGATAACTAAATATTTCCTCTAATATGAAATTTATCAAGCAAAATAGTACCTCAAACCCTAGAGGGACTTGGACACTACTCCTCTGGTGCAATATTCACTGCATACATATGGCCTGAACCACAACCCTAAGATGCTTCCTGACTAGCCTGAGCAAATCCACTCTGTTGTTGCTGATATTCTGAAGCCTTTTTCCCCAGCCACGACTATTTCCACCTTTTCCTGATTATCCTATAGAATACCAACTCCCAGCCTAACATGGAGTCAATGATCCTATACCAGATAGAGGTTCTGGTTTAGATCACCTAATACTAGATGTTGGGAAAAAATAATTGCAAAAGCGCTGAAGATGACTCATCGTACCACAATCTCATCATTCCATTAGGTTCCTTATGCACCATGTATTTTTATAGACTATCCTATCACATGGGTGACATACTATAGAGCTATCAGTATATGTCACCAGGATGGTACCACCTCCACATGCCCCATCAAAGTGGAGCTTTCTACTGTAAGAAGAACCATCCCCTAGATTCGAATAAAACTACCCTGCCCAACATTTCTAACATCATTAAGATTCCACTCTATAATTAAGTCATAGTTCGAAATATCTATAATGGTATTCAACCAAAATATGTTCACTTATGTGTGAACAAAATTCTTAATCCCTTCATCAAAGTGCCTCACAGTCATCAATTCTTCACTGACATGAGATGGATAAAAATGATGAAGCTTGATGAAACAAGAAGAATACTCATGTACTAACATAGATCCCTTTGGAAGATGTATTAAATCCATATAATGATCTTATATTAGAGTCTATGGAAATAAATGATCATATAAATCCATATGTAATTCTACCTAAACCATACCTCAATAATGATATGACTGAGAAAATATGTGCCACCAACGCTTGGTGGAATCATGCAACATATAGGTGGCGAGATTGAACCTCTACTCTAGATCCATATCAAGATGGTCAAATATAGATATCATAGTTTCTATCTATGACTCCATAAAAATAATAACACCATCCCCTAAAAAAGTTGGAGAATTATACTACTAAGAGTTCGGTGTATGAATTTCCACAGTCGGGGCGGGCCTCAGAGCACCCTGAACAGATTGCATAAACCTGAGAAAACTATCCCAAAACAGTGCATGAACGTACATTGTAAGATTAACTGAGGTGCCTTAGGAGGAAATATTGGAGGTATAATGCGTTGTTATGGGCCCACCACCTCCAGAGTGTGCTCATCGCTACTCTCTTGGAATACTACATGAGGACGTTGTGGGGGAAAACACTACAATTTCCAAGTGTGAACCTTAGACAAAAATTATAAAAGATAGGGAAAGAATGTAAGAAATCCATAAGGAGGGGTTGGTTCAAGGCCTCCCTGAAACATTACATATCAAAAAAGAAAAGCGATAAAGAGGATATTTACATGGCCTACCTTTGAGAAGAAAAAAAAACAAACATCCTACCCCAAGATCCAGGTCTAGATAAGAAGTAAAAGAGTCCTTAGAATGATCACAAAAGACTTTGACTATAGACAATTGTTAAGTTAAATCTCAAGGTCTTGGTCTCACATTTTCATAAGGTGACCAGTTCATTTTAACATGTGGTATTCACATTGATTTATTTGTATATTTAATCCAATTTTAACAGATTGAATTAGGTGTATCATCATCCAAATTTATAAGGGATGATACAACTTATATATTGACATGGGGAGTCCACTTAGCCCAATTCATACCCTTATCCTATAAGTCAAGTTGGCACACGTCAATATTTATAAGAAAACATGAAATACAAGACCTAACAGAACAAGACACAACAAAAATCACATGAAAATAGGAAATTCACAATGAATAGAGATATGGCATAGAATAATGCATGAAATTTTCATTTCTTATAGTGCTCAGTATGATGAAAGTAATGCAATTCCCTCGTATCATCATCCTAAAGTAATAGAAACCATCATTCCTGAAATCATCAATAAAAATATCTACACAAAACAAGTGTTTCACCGAATAATGAAGTCTTATCAACAATAAATGGAATAATAAATAATACAATTTTCCACCCATGTAATTCTGGTTTCCCCTATACATAGGCTATCTACATCCAAGCACAAGTCAAGTCCAAATTTCACTATCCAAATAACCAGCCTAATCCTAACAATAAGAAAAAGGAAAAGGTGTTTTGATACCACTTTCCAATATCTCAATACTAGGTTCCACTAAACTGTGCCTTGATCCTAGTAGGACACATGACATTAAGCACATATCTCCAAATTCCAAAGGCTATCGAATAGCAGCAATATCCTTGGGTGTGTCCATGGGGAGACTATTCCCTCATATATTTAGTATGAACAACAAAAAAAGATATATATTAAATAGTGGAAGCATAAGAATAAATAGATATAAGAAGAATTAAAGGAACAATCAATTCAATATAAATAAGGAACTCTCCGAAGCTGAATAATCATAATATATAAAATGATGATATTGATGTTGTCACATGTATTTAAAAAATGAGATTACACGGAGCAGGGGTAAAAGAATATACAACACACAGAAGAAATATAAAAAAGGAAAAAACTACCCATAAAATAATCTCAATCCTAGGATTGGTCCTCTACTCCATGCTCCATCATAATTAGCAATAAAATCAATGATGAATTAGAAGCAACATGATTATATTTATCCATACCTGCGAACATAAAGTATACATGGATACAAGACAATGCTGGAGCAGGGTGTGAGATATAAATATTAGTAAGCTGGAACCTAGGGTGTCTAGACCTTTCCATTTTGTTCTAAAAATAAGGGACAATGTTCCAGATATAGTAAAATTATAGCGACAAATAAATAAATCACTATAAACAATATCGGGGTTCCTAAAAAGACACCCATACCATATTACTTTCTTTAGACAACATTGGAATTCTGAAAAGCGTAACTATGTAAGGTATGATATGTAAACAAGGGAGAAAATAATCATGGTATAACAATAAAGGAATACCCCAAAGATTGTGATTTAACTTGGGGTCTAATTCCCATGTCATTGTGCAAGTGTCCTAGTAAGAAAGGAAATGGAATTTCAAGAGCATAAGTTAACTCATAAAATGAATAAGGGGAGTGTCTCACGTAAACACACAATAGCTCAATCTGTAAAATCTAGTGGTAGAGTCTGATCCCATCCGACATGGTCTAAAAATAATCCCAATGTTCCCTATGGTATATCCCATATAATCCAGTACCACAAAGTATTTCTAAGGAACCCATATGAAATTCCAATTATCACTCGGGTCATGGTAACACTAAGCCTATCCAAGGTATCTCAAGTAGGGGACTACATATCATCCAAGGCATGGAATAGTCATCATTCCAATAGTACCATCCAATGTTTATCCCATAGAGAGATGATATCAATCAAGATTATAAGAAAACTCTCAGGAAGCCCTTGCCTGGAAATCAAAAACATCACCCCCAGCACACCGGGTTGTAACCCACTGAGCAGGGTGAATCCACCCATTAGTCCTTAATATAGAACTAATGTTCTATCCCGATCCGTATCATGTGAAATGAGTATCCAAGGACCATGCCAAGGTATTCATATATATATATATATATAATGACATTTCATCAAATAAGAATAGTATAGACTCAAGCTACTCATGATATCCAAATTACACAAGTTAATATGAAAATGGATTGAGGCATTACGATCATACATAAGCACAAATCTTCAAGGAATAACTTATAAGTTAAACTAATAAATAAGGAATAAGAATTTATCAATTTCTTAAGAAATGAGATACATGCATATTCATATAGAATAATTATTCCTCTTATTACATGTCAACAATGAAATTCCAATATCTCAAGATATTAATCTTGACCAAGCATAACAATCCATTTTAAGCCATTAACTTTTGGTACAATGCAATAATCCTAGGATGTGGCATAGAAAACAAGGCATAATTCATATCATAAAAGTAATCATAGAAATACGGAATGAAATATGTGCATTTAAATCAACTTACACAAGTAATTAACATAAGGTACAAGGATTCCAACACTTGCATGGGAAATTAAATACAAGTGATATTCAAAATGAAACTTCAAGCTTGTCATGGAATATGTGTAACACCCGAGACTTTTATGAGAAATATTTTGTTTTTATGTTATATAAATCATAAAAGGAATCGTTCACTACACAAAACACTAGCTTGGCTTGCTTTACATGCAACCACGATCTTCCTCGATAGCTTGCGTTTTACACAATACCGAGTTTCACTAAACAACGATTTGCTATTAAAATATTATTAAAACTAGCCCTTATGAATAGTAATGACCACTTTTTGAATTTTTTTAATTTTTAATTTTCAAAATGGACTTCATTTTTGGATTCGGAATATCTAAATTAACCTCATCCGAAATTTTGGTATTTTTCTGAAAACTTTCAATTTTTTATGAATAGTGAAAACACTGGGTTACTATTTAAAAACCGATTTTTTATTTAAATAATTATTTATTTTATTTAAATTTATTTTAGGTCAAAATTGATACATAATACCTATATAAGTTCAAATTAATTCATTGGAGTCATTTTATAATAATTTTAGATATATAAAAATTTTATTGAACTTTTCACCGTCTTTTACCCACCTACTAGGAGAATTTGTAAATTTACATAAAACGTAATTTTACCGCTTATGTGAGTGGAATTTTGAAAATCAGAGAGACACGGTTAATATCAAGGACTAAAATGTGTTTCAATGAGATGAAAATAATTTTCGGTGAATAATAACTTTTTACTTTTTTTTACCACGGTTAAAAGTAAATAGGGTAATTAAGGGTAAAAATGATATTATTATTACCCTAACACATGTACTAATTCTATTGCATAAGTGTAATTAGACCAAAAACAACATTAGGAATAAAATATTACGATTTAGGCCCACTTGGATTAGATTAGGTCATTTAATATTAATTTCATTAAAGAAGTGTTAAAATAGTTAAAATCAAAGATTAATAAGTAAATAATTTTTAATATAGGGTTATACATAAGATAAATTCTACTATAAATATTAATTATAAATCTAAAAATATTTCCTACATAATTGTATTTTATTTGTAATTTTTAGACATTAAATAATTTAATTTATTTATGACACAATGATGATGCAATAATTATATTATTAATGAAATATTGACATAATTGATGTTATAAATACCCAAATAAATGTAATTTGAGACTTTTTATGAATTAAAATAATTTTATATGTTAATATGACATGTTAGTATTGATTTAATTAACTTTGTTCTAACTAATATTACTATTATTATTTTCACAAAAATCAATTACCAAATAGTGTCAAAATTGACATAAAATAGTTTTTAAAACAAATATTATATTATTAATATTTATTTTATTCCTAAAAATCTATTTTTCGGCCAACTAACTTATATAAGGTTATATATATTAATAATAAACAACTTGGGGTTCTTTTGTCTTGTTATAGTATGTTTATTAAAATTATAGTGTAAGAAAACAAGAAGACGCAGTAAAAGTTAAATTATCTAACTTAAAGTTAAATATAAATGATAAGGTTAAAATAGAAACCCAAACTTTTAAAAATTATATTGGATAAGAGGATTTCTACCCATACCCACCTTAGATTCGAAATAAATCAATTTGGATCTATTAAAAACCGAATATGGATTTATAATAAAATAATATTTTCAGTTTTTCCAAAGGTGCCCCTCTCCTCCCTTATAAAAGGGCATCTCCTCCCTCTCTTCCTCACACCACTTGGAGCCTTCAATCTCAGCCAACCCCTGAAAAATTATATTCTAAAATTCCCTAGAAACATCCTCGAGGTCCTGTTATTCTTCAAAGACCAATTTTAGTTCCCTAAGAGGAGGTCTCAAAGAGGCGCTTCAAATAAGAGGTAATGTACGTTACCGATTCTTTCAACTTTATTTATTCTCCCACTTCTTCCTATTTAGTTGTTTCATTATGAATTAATAACATCAGTATCACTAATATACTGATATGTTATTATAAGTATGAAACAACCCTATTTCACCATCTATCCATCCTACGGAAAACGAAATCACCGCACGTGCGTACGTACGGAAAACCATCTCCAAACCGTGGTGTAATCTATTTTCCACCAATACCTTACTTGGATGGGTATAATGGTGTAAATAATGAATATATATGATTATTGTAAATTTATATTGATTCTGAAATAGTATACATACACTCCAATACAATTCCATGATCATGGGAACGATATCATCGCTCATGCATACGTACGGAATACCATCTCCACGATGTGATGCGACTCGTTCTACATGATCTTCATTGCATAATGATTATATAAATTAATTGAATGAATTAATATGATATATATTACACTAATACCATTATTAAAATGAGGTATCTATAACATAAAAATAAGAATAAGAATTTATTCGACAAAACACGCATAAGAACAAAAAATTAATAAACGCCCGAATAACAAGTAGTAATGAAATATTACTAAAAAGAAGCTAAGAATATAACCATATATGATATAATAAAAATATGTATGATTCTGGAATAAGTCAATAACATTATTTAAATCATTATATAGGAGGTTCAGACACTTACGAAGCAAATCAGACCTAAGGTAAGGGAAAACCTCACAATCTCATTTTTATCCAAGATTGTTTATACTTCAGAATTTACTGGGGAATATTTATCATCCAAATCCATGTTTCCTAAATATGTAATATTATTTCCATCCACCTACCATTGTTTAAATCCAATTTTACCCTTTGGTAAGTTTTTATTAAAAGATATGAAAGGAATCTTTTGTCATTTTTCGTATGAGGTACTTTTTGACTTTTCCGACAAAAGTACGAGAAGAATGTTTTTTTAACTTATACAGCATGAATGGATTTTTAAAAAATTATTTCCAAGAAGATTCCATTAAAAATTTCATGTTTATTTTTAATAAAATTATTTTAGTTTAAAATTGTATGACATTTTAAGAAAGGAATTTTTTTAAGGAAGAAAGTATATTTTCCTCAAGAATGGAGTTCAAGTGTTTTATCAAAATTATTTTCCATCTAAGATAATATAGGGTTATGTTTCTATCCCTATTATTACATTAATTTGATTATGTTGTTATGGAATTATTTTTATGAATTCCATTATCTTATATGAATTGTTTTATGATGTCACGATGTTTAAGAATCCCATTTTTATTACATGGGTTATGCAATGATGTATGATTTATGATTTTGTGGCACAAATAAGAATGGTACCATTATGAGATGGGTGGGACCTATATCTCCCTCAAATGCATTGGGTAATGATTTATATCTCATGAGATAGACATGGCTGGAATGGCCGGTTAAACCGGTTCAGTGAAACAGGACTGAAATGAGGAGTGAACTCGGTTCAGAAAAGGACTTTGTCCGCTACGATTGTCTTGGAAATGAGTCTTGACTACTAGGAAATGATTTTATATGATTATGTGTGTATTACACAAAGATTCATGTTTTAAGTTATGATTATTGGGATTACATTTGACTACTATGATTTATCCCATGTTATGAAATTATGATCTCTTTTGCAAGTTATGATTTCCAAAATGTTATGTTCTTATGAATATGATGTGATTGATATTTCTTTTTTTTTACCCTTACTGAGCATTTGAGATGACCCTTTTGTATGTTTTCTTTCCCCAGGTCAGGAAGAAGGTTATTAAGTAAGATATGCCAAAAAAGGACTCTAAATATGATGAAATAAATGGGAGGCAATGTAGATGCTTTATGAACAAGTTGTTTATGTTTCCCAATTTCTAAATACACTATACCTATATGGTCCTTTAATGGTTTTGTTATATGTTGTAATAATTATGCTTCAATTTTGAAGTAATAACTATGTATGTAATGTATGGGTCGTTATAGTTGGTATCAGAGGAAAGGTATAGCCAACCTTCAAAAACAAGGATGTGAAAGCCTTAGTAAGAACCCTAAGGATAAGTCTAAGCATAGATCAAAATCTTTGTGTTTTAGAAATGTCCATGCATGACCTATGATAAGACCTTAAGTGTAAAATTTTATTCTTGATTATGTGGTTTTCCTATTATAATTAGTGTTGCTCACACTATTCTTCTTGGTTTTAGTCAATGGATGGAACCCTAAGGAACCGTGTTAATGCAGAATGCGACGGGCAATACAATGATTGTCCTCCTAAGCAACCCAACATTATGGGAGCTGGAATGAAAAATCTTGTATCCATTCTCACACAACTTTCTCAAGCTATGAATCATGCAGGAATTCCAAACAAGCAAAGGAAGGAGCAACATTCTATTGAATCCTTCATGAGGTAGCATCCACCCTCATTCAGCGGGTCTACTGATCCATTAGTGGATGAACAATGGACCAGTACCACTGAAAAGATATTTTCAGTTCTTCAATGTTCTGAAAATGATAAAGTCATCTTAACAGTTTATCGTATGGAAGGTTAAGCTGATCAATGGTGGAATCTTATCAAGAATACGAGGCCAAGAGATGAAATTGAGTCCATGGAATGGGATGAGTTCAAGAACTTATTTTTCAATAAGTACTTCCCTTGTATTCTTCAAACACAGATGGAGAAGGAGTTTCTTGAACTGAAGAAAAAAAATGATGAATCTATTGGTACCTATGAAGAAAATTTTACAAGACTTTCAAGTTACGCTTCAGGAATTATTATCCAACATGAGAGTAAGATCGATCGATTCTTTAGTGGCTTAAAACCAAGTCTTCGAAGGGTGTTATCCAGAAGGGACTTCAATAGCTACGAGTAATTTGTTTGATGTGCTCTCAAGGTTGAGATGGATATTGGAGTAACCCATCAGTCATATGGGTTTGATAAGAAGAGGAAATTGGAATTCAAAGGAAAATCTAAAGAGTACACTAAAAAGAAGACGAGTTTTCCCTTATGCTCAAAGTGTGGAAAGAAACATGGAGGGAGTTGTCTTAAAGGGAAAAGTAAATGTTTCAAATGTGGAAAAAAAGGTCATCGGGAATTTGAATGCCACAATGATGGGAAGAATATGTCTAGTGATACAAACAAAGAAAAGGCTACACATAGTGCACCTCCTACAATTCAATGTTACAAGTCCAAGGAAATGGGGCATTATGCCAATCAATGCTCTAATCCAAGGGTTGTTGATGACGATCGACGTCAACAAACTCTTAAGGCTAATGACAAAGGAAAGTCACATGCAATTTCTATCAGCGATGTGGAGTACGATAACGAAGTGGTGAAAGGTACACTTACCATCCACTCTAATGTAGCAAATGTTTTATTTGATTCTCGAACCACCCACAATTTTATTTCTAAATAATTTTATAAGTGTATCACCATATTACCTCAACAATTAGATGTTGAGTTAGCTGTGACGACCCCTAATGGAACAACAGTCGCATCAAAAGTTTATAATTCTTCTCCGATTGAAGTTTGTGGGAAAGTGCTTCCTGCAAATCTTGTGATCCTTCCAATAGTGGAATTTAATGTGATTCTTGGCATGGATTGGCTTTCTTTATATGGAGATCATATCAATTGCCAAAGAAGGGAAGTCACATTTCATATTCCAGATCAATCTATGATCGTCTATCGATGCAAGGATGAACATAACCTTCCAGTGGAAATTTCTTTCATCTTATGGGTCTTGATTTCACTAAATGAAGGTTATTCATCTCAAATGGTTGGTGCGAAACTCACGATTAAGAATATTCCCATTGTACGGGAGTTTGACGATGTCCTTCTAGAGGAATTTCCGGGTCTTCCACCAAATCATGAAGTTGAGTTTTCAATAGAACTCGTTCCGGCTGCTTTGCCTATTTCAAAGACACCTTATAGAATGGCCCCAGTTGAGTTGCAGGAATTGAAGAAGCAACTCCAAGAGAATCTTGATAAGGGATTCATACACCCTAGTGTGTCACCTTGGGGAGCACCTGTTCTGTTTGTTAAGAAGAAAGATGGATCAATGAGACTCTGCATTGATTATCAAGAACTTAACAAGATCACGATCAAGAACAAATATCCTCTCCTGTGCATTGATGACTTATTTGACCAACTATGTGGAGCTCAATACTTTTCCAAGATTGATCTTCATTCAGGGTATCATCAATTAAAGGTCAAAAGGGAGGATATACCAAAGACGGCTTTCCGTACAAGGTATGGAGACTATGAATTTATAGTGATGCCATTTGGTCTTACTAATTCCCCTGCTATCTTCATGGATCTGATGAATAGAGTCTTTAGAGACTATCTTTATTAGTTTGTGGTAGTCTTTATAGATGATATTCTTGTATATTCAAAGAGTAAGGAAGAACATGAAGATCACTTGAGAATTATATTGAAGACCCTGAGAAAGGAGAAGATTTATGCCAAATTTACCAAGTGTGAAATTTGGCTTCAAAAATTTGCATTTTTGGGTCACATAATCTAAAAAGAGGGGATATCTATGGATCCAGAAAAAACAGAGGTTATCGAATGATGGTCGAGACCAACAACAGTAACTGAGATCAGAAGTTTTCTTGGTTTGGATGGATATTATTGACGTTTTGTGAATGATTTTTCAAGATTATCTAATCCACTCACCAGGTTGACTCAGAAATGAGTTAAGTTTGTTTGGACAGAGGAATGTGAAGAGAATTTCAAGGAGTTAAAAAGAAGGTTATCCAATGCACATGTGCTCACACTGCCTTGTAGTGAAGAAAGGTTTTTGATCTACTGGGATGCATCCAAGAAGGGATTGGGCTGTGTTCTCATGCAAAACGATATGATGATAGCTTATGCCTCACGACAGTTGAAAATCCGTGAGCAAAATTACCCAACTCATGATTTCGAGTTAGCTGTGGTAATCATTACATTAATGATTTGGAGGCATTATCTTTATGGGGAAAGGTGTGATATTTATACTGATCATAAAATTTTAAAGTATATTTTCACACAAAAGGAGCTAAATATGCGCCAAAGAAGATGGTTGGAGCTGATTAAGGATTACGAATGCTCAATTAATTACCACCATAGGAAAGGAAACAAGGTGGCAGACACATTAAGTCGACAAGACCATGCTAGTTTTCCATGATGAGGATCACAAAAGATCCAATATTTATGGATTTACAAAGGATGGATCTTGGAATTATAATGTAAGGGGAAAAATCGTATCTTTATCAAATGAATGTTCAACCATATATACATGTGAAGATTGAAGAGGCAGAGAAAGAAGATGTAGAGTTACAAAAGAAGGTGAGAAATGTTCCTGAATTCAACCTTGATTGTGATGGGATAATAAAGTTTAGGAATCGGGTTTGTGTTCCTCCCATCCCAGAATTAAAGAAGGAGCTGCTGGATGAGGCTCATAGTTCTTCATAATCTATTCATCCTGGAAGCAAAATGATGTATAGGGACCTGAAAGAGTACTTCTGGTGGGATGGCATGAAAAGTGATGTTGTTGAATATGTCTCTCGATGCTTGGTTTGTCAACAAGTTAAAGCTGAGAGACAGAAGTCTAAGGGGATGTTACAACCATTACCCATACCTGGATGGAAATGGGAAAACATCACTATGGACTTTGTCACCGGACATCCTAAAACATCCAAAGGAAATAATGCTATCTGGGTCATAGTTGATCGCCTTACAAAGTCTGCACACTTCATTGCTATTAGAGAAGATTTCTCTCTGGATCAGATTTCCAGGATATATGTGAAGGAAGTGGTAAGATTACATGGAGTACCACATCCTTTTATATCTGATCGGGATCCAAGGTTTACCTCAAAGTTCTGGAGAAGTCTTCAGCATACTCTGGATACAGAGTTGAGTTTCAGCACTGCTTATCATCCTCAGACAGACGGTCAGTATGAGAGGACAATTCAAACTCTAAAAGATATATTGAGAGCTTGCTCTAGGGATTTCAAAGGTGGTTGGGATCAACCCCTACCTTTGGTGGAATTTTCTTATAATAATAGCTTTCACTCCAGTATTCAGATGGATCTTTATGAAGCTCTCTATGGAAAGAAATGAAGGACTCCAATTTTCTGGGATGAAGATGGGGAAAGAAAGCTATTAGGCCCTGATCTTGTTGATGAGATGGCAGAAAAGGTCTGATCTATTCCACAACACATAAGAGCCGCTCAGAGTCGACAAAAAAGTTATACCGACAACCGAAGAAAACACCTAGAGTTTGAAGTGGGTGATAAAGTGTTCTTACGAATATCTCCTTGGAAGAGAGTAATGAGATTTGGAAAGAAGGGAAAGCTGAGCCCTAGGTATATCAGTCCTTTCGAAATCCTGGATCGTGTGGGGAAGGTAGCTTACTGATTGGACCTTCCACCGAATCTCTCTCAAGTTTACGATGTGTTCCATGTATCTCTCCTGAGAAAGTACATACCTAATCCTTCACATGTACTCAGCTCAGAAGTTGTACCGCTGGATCAAGATCTTTCTTGTGAAGAACAACCGATAGAGATTCTGGATCGTAGCCAAAAAATCCAACGGAACAAGACCACTCGCTTGGTGAAAGTTTTATGGAGGAACCACCAATTTGAATAAGCTATATGGGATCTTGAGGATATGATGAGGGAGAGGTATCCTTATCTGTTTGTTACAAAGTGATGAATTTCGAGGGAGAAATTCATTTTAAGGGGGGTAGAATGTAACACCAAAGACTTTTATGAGAAATATTTTTTTATGTTATATAAATCATCAAAGGAATCTTTCACTACACACAAGACTAGTTTGTCTTGCTTTACATGCAACCGCGGCCTTCCTCGATAGCTTCCGTCGTACGCAATACCGAGTTTCACTAAACAACGATATCCTATTAAAATAGTATTAAAACTAGCCGTTATGAATAGTAATAACCACTTTTTGAAATTTTTTAATTATTATTTTTCAAAATGGACTTCATTTTTGGATTCGGAATATCGAAATTATCCAAGGGTGAAATTTTGGTATTTTTCTGAATACATTCAATGTTTGATGAATAGTGAAAACACTGGGTTACTATTTAAAAATCGACTTTTTATTTAAATAATTATTTATTTTATTTAAATTTATTTTATTTCAAAATTGATACATAATACCTATATAAGTTCAAATTAATTTATTGGAGTCATTTTATAATAATTTTAGATATATAAATATTTTATTGAACTTTTCACCGTCTTTTACCCACCTACTAGGAGAATTTTCAAATTTACATAAAAATTAATTTTACCGCTTCTGTGAGTGGAATTTCGAAAATCCGAGAGACACAGTTAATATCAAGGACTAAAATGTGGTTCAATGAGATGAAAATAATTTTTTGTGAATAGTAACTTTTTACTTTTTTTTACCACGGTTAAAAGTAAATAGGGTAATTAAGGGTAAAATTGATATTATTATTACCATAAAACATGTCCTAATTCTATTGGATAAGTGTAATTCGACCAAAAACAACCTTAGGAATAAAATAGTATCATTTATGCCCACTTGGATTAGATTAGGACATTTAATATTAATTTATTTAAAGAAGGGTTAAAATAGTTAAAATCAAAGTTTAATAAGTAAATCATTTTTAATATAGGGTTATGCATAAGATAAATTCTACTATAAATATTAATTAGAAAGATAAAAATATTTCCTACATAATGGTATTTTATTTGTAATTTTTAGACATTAAATAATTTAATTTATTTATGACACAATGATGATAGAGTAATTATATTATTAATGAAATATTGACAAAATTGATTATATAAATAACCAAATAAATGTAATTTGAGACTTTTTATGAATTAAAATAATTTTATATGTTAATATGACATGTAAGTATTGATTTAACAAACTTTTTTCGAACTAATCGTTCTGTTATGATTTTCACAAAAATCAATTACCAAATACTGTCAAAATTGACATAAAATAGTTTCAAAAACAAATATTATATTATTAATTTTTATTTTATTCCTAAAAATATAAGGTCCAAAAAAATGACTTAACTAAGGTTATATATATTAATAATAAACAACTTGGGGTTCTTTTGGCTTGTTATAGTAAGTTTATTAACCTTATAGTGTACGAAAACAAGAAAACACAGTAAAAGTTAAATTACCTAACTTAAAGCTAAATCTAAATTATAAGGTTAAAATAGAAATCTAAACTTGTCTAAATTCTATTGGATGAGAGTATTGCGACCCATACCCACCTTAGATTCTAAATAAATCAATTTGGAGCTTTTAAAAACTGAATACGGCTTTATAATAAAAATAATATTTTTAGTTTTTCCAAAGGTTCCCCTCTCCTCCCTTATATAAGGGCACCTCCTCCCTCTCTTCCTCACACCACTTTGAGCCTTCATGCTCGGCCAAACCCTGTCAAATTCTCCTCTCCACTTCCCTAGAAACATCCTAGAGGTTATTGTCTTCTTCAAAGACCAATTTTAGTTCCCTAAGAGGAGGTCTCAAAGAGGCGCTTCAAAGAAGAGGTAATGTCCGTTACCAATTCTTTCAACTTTATTTCTTCTTCCACTCCTTCTTTAGTTGTTTCATTATGAAGTAATAATATCAGTATCAATAATATACTGATATGTTATTATAAGTATGAAACAACCCTATTTCACCATCTATCCATCCTACGGAAAACGAAATCACCGCGCGTGCGTATGTACGGAATACCGTCTCCACGCCGTGGAGTAATCTATTTTCCACCACCACCTTACATGGATGGGTATAATGGTGTAAATAATGACTATATATGATTATTTTAAATTGATATTGATTCGGAAATATTATACATACACTCCAATACAATTCCACGATCATGGGAACGATATCATCGCTCGTGCTTATGTACGGAATACCGTCTCCACGATGTGATGCGACTCATTCTACATGATCTTCATTGCATAATGATTATATAAATGAATTGAATGAATTAATATTATATATATTACACTAATACCATTCTGTAAATGAGGTATCTATAACCTAAAAAGAATAATAAAAATTTATTCGACAAAACACGCATAAGAACAAAAAGTAATAAACACCCGAATAACAAGTAGTAATGAAATATTACTAATAAGAAGCTAAGAATATAACCATATATGATATCATAAAAATAAGTATGATTCTGGAATAAGTTAATAACATTATTTAAATCATTATACAGGAGTTTCATACACTTACTAAGCAAATTGGACCTAAGGTAAGGGAAAACCTCACAATCTCATTTTTATCCAAGATTGGTTATACTTCAGAATTTACTGGGGAATATTTAACATCCACATCCATGTTTCCTCAATATTTAATATTATTTCAATCCACCTAAAATTGTTTAAATCCAATTTTACCATTCGGTAAGTTTTTAGTAATAGATATGAAAGGAATCTTTTGTTGTTTTTCGTACGAGGTACTTTTTTGACTTTTCCGACAAAAGTATGAGAAGAATGTTTTTTAACATATATGGCATGAATGTATTTTTAAAAAATTATTTCCTAGAATCTTCCTTTACAAGTTTTCAAGTTTATTTTTAATCAACTTCTTTTGGTTTAAAATTTTATGACATTTTAAGAAAGGAAATTTCTTTTTGAGGTAGAAAGGATATTTTCCTCAAGAATGGAGTTCAAGTGTTTTATCAAAATTAATTTCCATCAAAGATAATACAGGGTTCTATTTCTATCCCTATTATTACATTTATTTGATTATGTTGTGATGGAATTATTTTTATGAATTCCTTTATCTTATATGAATTTTTTTATGATGTCACGATGTTTAAGAATCCCATTTTTATTACATGGGTTATGCAATGATGTATGATTTATGATTTTGTGGCACAAATAAGAATGGTATAATTATGAGATGGGTGGGACCTATATCTCCTGCTAATGCATTGGGTAATGATTTATATCTCATGAGATAGACATGGCTGGAACGGAAGTTTAAACTGGTCCAACGAAATAGGACTGAAACGAGGAGTGAACTCGGTTCAGAAAAGGACTTTGTCCGCTAAGATAGTCTTGGAAATGAGTCTTGACTACTAAGAAATGATTTTCTATGATTATGTGTGTATGCTACAATGCTTCATGTTTTAAGTTATGGTTATTGGGATTACATTTCACTACTATGATTTATCCCATGTTATGAAATTATGATCTTTTTCGTAGGTTAAGATTTCCAAAATGTTATGTTCTTATGAATATGATGTGATTGGTGTTTCTTTTGTTTATCATTAATGAGCATTTGAGCTCACCCTTTTGTATGTTTTCTTTCCCCAGGTCAGGAAAAAGGTTATTAAGTAAGATATGCCAAAAAGGAACTCTATATATGATGAAATAAATGGGAGGCAATGTAGATGCTTTATGAACAAGTTGTTTATGTTTCCCAGTTTCTAAAGACACTATACCTGTACGGTCCTTTCATTGTTTTGTTATATGTTGTCATAATTATGCTTCAATTTTGAAGTAATAACCATGTATGTAAAGTATGGGTTGTTATAATATGGCTTTACACATGCTCCTGTAAATAATAATTCAACATATTCATTGTCAAGGTGTCTAGTTCACAGTTCAACACCAATCTCAAAGCATTTTTTCAATTTAAAAACATTAAATCAATGTGCCACACTCACCGTATATGATTTCAACGTTTAAGGCAAAAGGAAATTTAGGCCACTTAAGATGGTACACCTAAAGGGGTGGCTTATAGTAAATCAGACACCCTATAAATGGGTTTCACTATAAGTGATGGTCACACCATAAATATTAATTCATTATGGTCAATTTAATATGTGATAATAAAGAATTTAAAGAAGGTTTTGGCAAGTGGCATGATGGCGCGATTCCAAAAATGAAACAAAATAATGAGAAAGATAGTATACACCCTACCTCACAGTCGTAGTACTGCACACATTCAGTAACAAGGCTTGATTCAACTTTAAACTAAACCATAAGATTTATCAAAACCACCAAATTTGGTTAAAAGTATATTGCACAAAAATAAGGTAATGGATCTTGGAGAAACATAGAAATAGACGGGTGTGGAATGTAGATTGTATCGAGAGGAGTCCTTAACTTCCAATAGTGAAGTAAACAAATGAGATTTGAGGGAGAAACATATAAACCCCATGATAGAGAAGATAATATATTCGTGTTCCATAGAGGAGGAGGATAAATTGAATAGGGAGGAATATGGAAAAAGAAAAGAGTTATTAATCATTAATAAAGGGGGAAAATGTAAATTCACCCCATTTTCACTATACATAGTTTGGCTGCATGGAATGAAAAAACTGTGTGCCAACCATGCGCATGGATCTACTTCCCTTGGTATAGTGCACAAGAAAAGAGCACAGATTGACTAACAATGCACAAACCATGTGTTTCCACATTATCCAAAACATTCAATGTGGTGAACTGTCATGTGCCCTGGGTCACATAGTTTCAGAAAAACCATGTGGCATAGCCTGCTTTCCCATTTCTCGTGAATTGGGTTTTAAACGAGCCCGAAACTACCCTATAACCTCCTATAGCCTCCTTTGATTAATTTCAAGGTATGTTTTAAGGAATAAAATAAAACATTTATTGGTCTGTACCTTTGTATAATATTGGTACGTTACAGTTTATATTTACGATTATGATGATAACATATTTATGAAACCTGTTCCTTTTCATGCATCAGGATATGATAATTTTATGTCAAACACGTTTCTCCTCCTCAGGTTATCATTTGATGGAATTTTTATGAAACTAATTTCTTTTTCATGGTTTATGATATAATTAATGTTTTATGATCTTTTGGAACACAAATATAAGGATTTTGGGACAGGTGGGACCTTTATCTCCTTCCAATGATTTGGGTATAATTTTATATCTCATGAGATAATAATGGGAAACAAACATTTTTTCTTGATCCACTATAGTAATTAGTATAATGTTCTTGACGAAATATGTAAAACATGTGATGATGTTTAATATATTATGAAACTATAAATAGGTAACGATGCCTGATCCATTGTGAAATGGGAAACAAGAGTTTATTCGTGATCTATTATGATTTGATGGTCTTTGTAGTTAGCCTTGGAATATGACATTATTTGTATATTTATGATGGTGACACACTTATATGGAATTAAAATATGGTTTATGATTGATTTATGATGATTTATCACTCTTATGGTCGTGCATTTGGAAATGATAAATTTTCATGCCTTGGATCGTTTTTACGATCCATGATAGATTGATAATGAACTTTTTAACTTATATTAATAATCTCATTTCATTATTCTTATCAATTACTTTCATATGATAATTTTTTGATATCATCTATTTTTACTATATTGAGCATCTGATCTCACACTTTTAATATGTTTCCTTTTCCAAGTTTATGAATAAATGTTTATGTAGGGTATTTATATGAAGAGTACTAAATGGGGAGATCTATGTGGGAGATGCTAAAGATATTTCATTAAAAAAGTGGATTGTGTATCTAGTATCTAAAGAAACTAAACATATACATTCTTCATTTTTGTATCTGAGAAATGTATAGAATATTCATTTAAAAGGATGTGATATCGAGGTATAGAAATCCCAGGTCCTTATAAACACTAGTTAACCCACATTATCATCCCATAAAACATATAAATTCATCAATAAATCCAAAACATGACCAACATGAGCCAAAATACATAGGAAAATAAAAAATGAAACCTAAAAAAATAGAAATGCTAACAACCCATTACAACTTAGATTTCTTCATAAGAGGTCGAAATCAAGCTCTGTAACACCCTGGACCGAACCAAGGGGTTTGAATTAGAGTGTCACATGACATCTTGTGCACCTCCCCATATGCAAGAGTCTTCGGAAAAGAAGTGGAGGTCTATGTTCATCAGTGGGGAGAATATAACCTCACTATCATGTCATAAAAAAATCATAATAAATCAATAGAATAAATAGAATAATCAGAGTACCATGCATAAACTAAAATATAGAATACTATCCTTATGTGAAAAAAGAGGTTCCCAAAGTGGTAAGGCATACTAGAGTAATAATATAATCAGATATATAAATAAATAAAATATTAGGTCCTTTAGAGTTCATCTCTGTCCGAGACCAGCTCCATGCTCCATGAGTTTTCCAATGGCCATGATCCACTTATCCTTACCCGGATCCCTATAAATGATGTCACTATGTGAATTAAAATGGACATACAAGTAGTGAGAAATAAAACCAATTAGGATAACAACAATGAATCCTTAATTGAGGTTCTGATATAAACAAGTGTATTATATAGACAAAAAATAAATGTATAATAAAATAAAATAAAAAAATAAGCCACTGTGTGATAACCAATCCACTATGAGCCCCAAAAATACATGCTTTATCTCTACACTAGAATAAATTTCTAGATATCATGATTAATAAATAATTATCCACAAGGATAACAATCGTGTTTATCGACATTGTGTGTATGTAGTACACAGAATCTACTAGGCATCAAGTGATTCATTTTCGCGACATCTCATAGGAATAAAATGATCTTGCTAATCGACATTCACTAGGAATTGAGTAACCTGATCTATTGAAATTTATAAGCATTTAGTGTATCACACAACATCAATGGGGAATCACTGTATCCATACCCTATGCTTAGCTGCATCATTTTCATCATTACAAGTCATGAACACTCCCCATATATGGGATAAACATATCATAGTGGCCCATTAGATTTGGTAACTAAGAAAAATACCTTTAATGGAACATATAACAGGGTAGAGAACACGAGAATGAATATAATATCATAATGAAAAAAAGAAGAAACATATAATACAAGCGATCAATAGAAAAATGAACAACAATATATGGAAATAATCATAGAAACAAGCATCATATAAGGTTCTCCCTAGCTACACACCCACATCCATACCCACATGTGATTATAATCAATAATGACTATCAATTATGGAAAAATAATAATTGTATAATGGAAACAAGTATGAACAGAGAGACCAAAAAATGTAAAAAAAATCCTAACTCAAGGATGTTGATGTCAAATTCATGGATAATCAAGGGAACGTCCCCTGAACCACATCCACATTTTTATCATCTAAAACTAGTTTCCAAGGTCTCTTATAACTAATTCTATTAATTTAATTCCAAAATAAATAAAACATGACATGGGATAATATATTCTCTCTCCTAGATATTTTCTAATTTACCAATTTAATTATAAACAAATTTTAAGCATTTCTTCCAAAATGAAAATTATAATTCCACATACGATAATAATTTCCTATCTTCAGAATAATATGGTATAGAGAAGAATAATTCATATTATTTGTTTTCATAATTATGGGTTATTATATTTTTAAGGAATTTTTATCATTTTTCCTAAAGGCTTCAAAAATCTAATTCAAAAGATCTATACGAAAAGATATTATTGAAACTTACCTAGATTTTATCTTTTTAAAACAAGGCACCCAAGAATATAGGAGATAAAATGAGTTTCTTCCATGTTTAGAAACTAGATGAAGAACTCATATTTTTCATTTAATGTTTAACAAAATGTGAAAAGTGGAATTTCTAGGCTTCCTAGAATCTCGATAATACAAAAAACTAAATTAAATAAAGGTTAATATATTTGAGATGATGTAAACCTATGCACATAGCCTTAATATTAAAATACCAAATTAAAAACATCATTTAATTTTTTCTTAAAGAATTTGTTAATTTAGATGTAACGACCAGACCCAGCAGGGCCTACTTGGCTGGCTGAAGCTCAAGTAGTGGAAACCCTAAGACCAACTCCAATTGGTTAGGGGCTAGGGACAAGCGTCAAGAAGACATAATATAAAACGGGAGGGTTTTTTCTAATAAAACATTATTCATGCACCAATCCATCTCCGTCGACATAGATGAATAATAAAATATAATAACATATAGAGTAACTCTTCTTGTACTAAATTATAGAGAATAAATCAGAGTATGATAGAATAAAACCCAATAGTATAGGGGGAAAATAAACTCGCAACTAGAAAGAGGTCCCAACTTGACAAAAATGGAAAAATTAGAAATCGAAGAGATCCCAACTCTTGACCTCCAAGCTACAAACATTTTACGCAGTCAATCTACACAAGTATCCCTAAACTCTACCAAAGTCACTATCAACCTATACATTGTTTTCATAAGACATGATAAATATAGGAAAATACCAGTTAGGTTTGAGTGTATATATACCTATTATAATTCTCTAAAAACTAAATAGGGAGTAATAGATAGATACAAAAAAAATTACTCAACTCTACCAAAAGCAATAGGGAAATAAACCCAACTGATACACATATATATGATTATAAAGAAACCTTGAAGAGAGAGAAATGAGATCTCCATATCACATCCTAACCAAAGTAGAAATTTAATATTTCATATCCAAAGTTATATTAGTGATTCCCAGCATCAAATGACACTTTACAAGAATATATGTATATTGGACCTCTCCTCACTACTACACCATATAGGTAAGGGAGCTAAAACTACTATGGAGTACCCACATGCTATCGGAGCTCAATTATGGGTGAGTAAAAATATGTAGATAGAGTACCCACACCTAGTGTAGGGGAGTGAAAAATCCATCGGTATAATGTTTTTCAGGAACCCACTACCTGCTATGATAGGTGAGTACTAACCCCATAATTTCTCTAATGATACTTACCAGATCAATGCCATCATCAAGCATCATATAAAGAAGAGACTCACTTGAAACATTTTGTATTGTTTCCTGTATGTCACAATGAATTCAACCATCACATTCTATTTGGAAAACTAATTAGGATATGATACTCAAAGAAAAAATAAAAGTTGAAATGAATGAGATATGGGAGGAAGAAGTCGAAGGAGGGAATACATGACATGCATGGGCGTCCACATGTCATGTGACCATGCCTTGCCTCCTAGAAACGTTATCATATGGAAAAATATTGAAATCTATATCATATTAAAATGTGTGTATAGGTTTTAAAAAATGTTTTATGGAAACTTAGGTTATGTCAGTGCGATCTTGTCTATGCCTCTATACTTCGGGCCGTACCTGTGTACCTGGCCATGCCCTGGTGCCAACCTATGTCTGTGTACTCCCTAAGTACATGGTTTTTCATCATGCATGGGTTCCTCAGATAGTTCACTTGTAATAAATCATAAATTCCAAGGTAGGGTCACATGGTGTGTGGGTATGTCCACATGGAGTTTAATCCTTAACTTTTCCTAAAACAGTATCACCCCAACTAGGGGGCTATACACCAAGTGTTCTTTAGAGATGCACAATGCATAGTCATTTTTTTCACAGAATCTATAAATTATTAAAAATATTTATAGATACATCCTTTTCAATATAAATCATTATTGTTTATTTCAAAAGAATAAAAGGAATAAGACTTCATTTATCATTTCATGGCCTCTGATGGCCGGAAAACAGAATATGACATTCGGATCAGAGCCGAAACACATCTCATGTGTGTCCTATCATCTATCAACACTATTGTATCCTTTATCCATGAATTATTACCCAAAATACATCCCTAAACACCCATGAAACAAAATTCCATTCATCATCTAGAAAACCTCCATGAATATAGGGATTCAATCTCATTGGAACCCGCCCCGACTAAACCTACCCAAAAATTCTAAAAGAATTACATTTTATTCGATAGTGTGTATGACATGAAATAAAAAGTGTAAAAAAGAATATAAAATCTCAAGACATCATAATATATTCACTATTTTTGATGAATTTAATCTATTCTATAGCCTGTGATACACACAATACAGAGTTAGCCTGCATCACATGCAATAACGAGTTTCTTTGATATCTTGGGTTACACGCAAGACCGATTTTTACAAAATAAAAATATATTATTAGAATATTATTATTATTTAGTATATTAAGATATAATATGGACATAAAATTTTAGGTTATTAATATGATTATCTAACATATAGAATTTATTGGTTACCAATGAATTATAAATGAATATAAAAACCAATTGAATATAAAGGAAAAGTGTTTATAAAATTTTTTTTTATGCTCCCAAAACCAATTTATATTAAAAAATTAAATTTATTAATATTAGTTAATAATATTAATGAAAATTTTAAATTACATATTCAACCAAATATTTTGGAAATTCATCCAATAGGTTTGATATGCATACAATAATAATAAATCAAATTTCATGCATAAAAGCTATATTTTTTTGAAGGAAGTCTTGCCACCTTTTAATGAAGAAAATATTTTAAAAATATATTTTGGTAATTTTATTAATATTATATTAGAAACTAAAATTATTTTTTTAAATTGGGATTTCAATTTTATCTTAGGGTGATCTTATTTCATTTTTTTGTGAAGTTCTATTTTTTTGATGAATGTTGAAAGATACTGAATTTGAATTGAAAAAGGACTTTTCTTACAAATAATTTATAGTGTTAAATTATATTTTTAATTAATTTTAAGTTTACATATATTAATACAATTTAGGTCATTAAAATAATTTTTATATTGTATTTAGATATAAAAACATAGTGAACTTTTGAACATTTTCACTTTAAAAACCCAGTTTTTCATCTCGTCCACAGGATTAGTTTTTAATTATTTTCTACCACTTATGTGATTATAATTTGTAAAAATTGATTAAATATTTATAATAACAATAATTTATAATTTCTATTAAGTTCAATTTAGTTTTTAGGGGAAACAATTAGTAAAAGTAATTAAAATTAATTACAGTGATTAAGGTGAAAATGATTTTACAAAGTTGTCAAACATTAATCTTATGTTAAAAAATGACCTATACACTTGCAAAACCCCATTTTATGGCCATATTATGACCATTTACACTATATTATATAATAATATTCATTATTTAAGGTACATTATGTAAGTGATACATCCCAATAGTGTTTATGTTTTTATATTTACAAGAATTCCACATCTCCTCCACTATAAAAGGGAAGTCACCCCCTAACCTATTCACACATATAAATATATTTAGATTGTCCGAAACATTACCCAAATAATCTAGAAAAATCCCGACCCTCATCATATAATACTCACTTCTAGATGAAAGCAAACCATGAAAGTCTTTCGGTATAAAACAGAAGGGGTGACCCAAAAAAGAGTTAATGTTCTTCAAAAACCATATTTGTTTTATTTCTTTATCCACCCATTAAATTATTACCATATATTAATTTTATAATAATATCATTATACTCAATATACTGAGTCATTTTTATTTTATGGTTATGACCTAAACTTTCACACACTTCCATCAAATGGGATACATAATCATCATTCGTGTGTACGGTGGACTACCGCCTCGTGAATCGATGTCATTCGTTATTCCATTTCCACCCTTCAAGGTTGGGAATAATAATGAAATTATAGTGTATATTATATATATATATATATATGAAATTAATAATATATTTTTGAATTTTGAATTTTTATATATCACATATCTTCATGATTTACATTTTTTGGGAAAACAATATTGTCACGGCTCGACCCAAGATGGGGCTCGAGCCGAAACTACCCCAACATGCCTCCAAAGGCCTAGGGTAGATGATAAGAGCTAATGGTATAACTTACTCAAGGGGGGATTTTTACTATTTAACCATACACACACACAACCATCTTGATTAAAAGTTTAGATAGAAATAATAATAGATGCAATACTACTACAACTTAATCCAAGAATGGATGAACCTCTAGACAGTACACAGGTATGAAAGTGTAAACTGAAAAGTAATGGAAAAAAATACACACCCAAAAAGAAATGTGTACCAAAATGACATAAAAATGGAATAATAAATAGCTGAAAAAGAGAAGATATCTTAAATACAAAGCTAATACCACCATACATGGTCCAAGAACCTAGTATCCTTAGGCTCCTATGATGTCATGATTGACATGTCCATCATCTACATAAGACACAACACATGTGTGAAAATCCCATGTAGGGGTGAGAATAAATATACTCAGTAGGACACCCAAAAAGATGAGGGGGGGGGGGGGGTAGTAAGAGATACAAGAGGGAAGAAAACAATATATAGGAAAAAGTACAATGAAAGAGTACAGGGTAACCCAACCAAGAGTGAAAGTAAGATCATCCAAGCACAAGGGGATAAACACAGTGTGTAGAAAAACTAACCATAAAGTCTTCACTATCTATATCATGGGAGTAGAATCTTCCAATCTTAAGAAGCTAAATATCAAAATCACATGGAATACCTCACACGTATTTTCCTATCTTGGAAGGAGAGTATAAAAATCCAAGGAGTGGATTTAGAAGAAGGATATATATATGTGCTTAGTCAAAGAATCCCAAATGAGAGAGTAAAGGGAACTCAATATCATAAATACAATAAAAAAAGAGTAGTCAATAGTTCCAAAAGTCTTACAACGATGCCCAGTATCTCACACCATTACCATGAGCACACAATTATAAGGAATTAATTCACTAAGCCATGATACTATCTGCATTTGGTGGTAATGAATCATCCAAATGGTTTTTGTCACATCTTAAAAACACATCTAATAGGGGAAAGTGTCCCTCTTCCTCATGAGACCAAAACCATATCTAGTCACATCTCTCCACTATTCCACGTAGTCAAGGGGAGAAAATTTATAGGTAGAGGTACCATTCCCAACCTAGATAGATAGATCCAATATGACGGTTGAGAAACCATGCCCAACCTGGCAGGAGGGATCCACTTTGATGGTTGCGGACCAATGCCTAGCCCAGATGGGGGCTTTCACTCTGACGGTCAAGGAACCGTGGCCAACCCAGCTAGAGGGTTCCACTCTAGGTCATCAAGGACCAATTTCCTACCCCATAAGAGGGTTCCACTTGGGAAGTAGAGGACCCGTATGAAGCTTGGATAGAGGGTACCACTCTAGGTCATTTAATAACCATGTCCTATCCCATAGGAGAGTTCTACTCAGAAAGTAATCACTAGTAATCCTACATGATCACTACTACAATTGAGCATCACCTCAGAAAGTTCTATGCCATGATTATTACACATTATATATTGAAGGCCAAAAGCATGGGCACCATCACATTCTATATGAAAAAACACTCCGGATAGGCTACCCATGGTCCAGAATCCAAGTACATATGAAGGAGATCTAGAACATGGAAGTTTCATGAATGGGAAAATAGGGGTACACGCCATGTGAGAGGGATCATAGTGTATGTGGGCCCACTTCACAACCTGGCCATATGCTTGGCTGAAAAATGACCTCATTTACAAGTATAATTACATTCCATATAAGTGGACAACACAGTGTGTCCTAGCTAACTGAGACCAGGGTTGTGTGCCTCTCGTCGTGCCCATGTACTAGATTACATGAGCGTATACTGAACCTTGTGTACCTTTACATGGGTTTCCATCCATGTAACTCGTTACATGGTTTTCCAAAAACGGAAGTGGGGTACATGAAATTTTTATTGGACAACACACCGTTTCATCCTTAAATTTTTAAAACCCTAGCCTACATCATAAAAAGGGGCTATAAGCTATGTGTTCTTCATTAAACAAGACATGTAGTCAGGATTTTCATCAAAATCCCAGATCCAATTTCTTCTCTTGGATATTCTCTTCTAGCATCTATTTCACCATCTAATATTCCCTAATAAGATAGATTTAGCCCAGAATGATGGATCTCAGCCGTCACTTGTCCGAAAATGGCCTTCATTCACCATCGAGGGTACCGCCGCTCATTTTTCATGCCACCATGGATTCAACATTTGATTTCGTGATCTTAAACCACCCCAATGGTCATCATAATCCAGAAATATTTCCATATATATGATTTACTCATCCTTTTGTTCCCATTTAATCATTCCACTGTGAATCTAGTGGTCCGATCAAGCTCGGTACCTCCCGGTAATGTAGAACCAGGACCGCAGGGATCCGACTGGTGAAGAATGTGAATAATGTCAGAATAAAAGAACTAAATTCCATGTTTTAAAAATTGTTTCCCATGAGTTATTGTTCAATGATCATGAACATGAATACTGGGGTTATATAATTTATTAAAAAATTAAATATGGTACCTTGGCTCATGAAAATGACATAATTGGGTGGAGATTAAAGAAAAAATAATGATCCACCCAATACATATAATTAAATGGGGGGAAAATACATATAATAAGTAATAACATGATTTTTGGATTGATTGATAATGAAGAATGTGTTTTACAATGACTTGGAAGGAACTGTGGCATTTTATGCATCCTAATCCAATCTGATATAGAGTTTCGTCATTATTTGTCATGATTCACCAACGAAAGGAAGGAAAAATCTCTTTCCATAAATTTCTTATTTATGAGTCTAAATTTGGAAAGTTTTCCATTATGATATATTTATAACATAACATTTAGGTTAAACGTGAATGAATTAATTAACGAACTAATCTACTTAAATTTACAACCAATGAGAGAGGGGTCTGAATGTCCCGCAAAAATTTATTTCATGTCGTGAATAGAGAAAACATAGCATTCTAGACTCAACTATTTTATCATATTTATGATCTGATCAACCATTTTTTATTTATCCTATTTTCTTTAATAATATGTGTGTTCACAATATAAAATATGTTTAATATTTTTATAAAATTAATTCCAGGAACAACGAGCCTTGGAATCGCATGCTGTCTCAGTTCATAGCTCTAAATATATATATATAGAAATATTTCAATGACTTAAAAGGAAAAAATTGGGTCTCTACATCATTATCCCCATCAATTTTTTTAACCATAAGAAGAAAATCTGAAGAAACAACTCATGATACTATTAATGCATATGGATCTCCCACTCCCATGAACTCTCTTTCATGTTTCTATACTACCAAAACCCTTGAAAAAATGGGATGGTCCATCTATGAAAGGTCATATTCTATCGATCCTTGATATCCACTAGGTACTCTGAAAATATTTTTCCATCCTCGATGTCTAGCTCTCCCAAGTTGATGAAATGCACTAGATCATGCACATATCTACTCAGTTGTGACACGTGGAATATTTCATGAACCCGCTCTAGCTATGGGGGTAGGGAGAGGCATTATGAAACCTCACCAACCCTCTGCATGTTCTCGAACTACTTGATGGACCTCATGGATAGAATTCCTCTATGAAAGAACATCCATAATCCTCATAATGGGAAGACTATCAAGAAAATGTGGTCTCCCTGATTGAACTAAAAGTACTATGATGACGATTTAGTAAAGATTTATGTCTACTCTGGTCCATCCTCATCCACTCATGGATGACCTAGACCTTCTCTGTTGTCACATGGACCATCTATGGGCCTACCATAGATGCCTCAATCATCTCTTTCTAGCATAAGGGTGACCTGTAGGGTCTCCCTTACAAGGTCTGAAAATGTTATGTGCCTATGGTAGAGTTATATCTATTATTGTATTCAAACAATATAATGGGAAAGTGATCCTCGTAGCTCCAGATGAAGTCTAACATGCAATCCCTCATCCTATCATCTAGCACCAAAATAATGCACTTGGTTTTCCCATCAGTATGAGGTGAAAGAATTTACTCATTTCCACGTGGGTCCCATATTCCCCCTATAGGCCTCTTCAAAATCATGATTTTAACCACCCATCTTGATCAAAGACAATCATTAATGGAACCCCATGAAAAAGAATGATCTCCTATACATACTATTTCCCCAAAACTCCGCCGAACTCTTCTCCCTGATGGAAAGAAACTATGTCGAACTCGTGATTTGGTCAACTATCAGCCATATGACATCATGGACCTTTGCTGTGAATGAAAACATGATGAAAAATACCATAGATATGCCATCCCACTTCCACTCCTAGATATCAAGAGGCTGCAAAAAACATTCAAAAGCTTGGTGCACATCCTTCACCTACTAATAGGTGAGACATCAAGAGGCGAACTCAGCTATGCTTCATCTAATGCCAGACCACCAAAACTGCCATTAATGGTGTCTATATCTTACCCACATTGGTATCTATAGCTAGGGGATAATTATGGAATTCTCACATCATCTCCTCACACATCTTGACTGGAACTATTTTTCTACCATGAAACCTGATGGAATCAATCCCTCCTTCAGAATAACTATCTAGTGAGTTTCCTTTGGATATATGACCACGTACGACCTCACAATCAATGTATCCTAGATAGGACTCTCTAACATGATTGAGAAGTTAGAGAGTCAACACCATCGATTGATGAAAAGAAATACCCTCCTCCTCCACCAGGGTCAGTTGTAGAGAAGATAACTGCCTTGAAGCTTCATTCACTATGTGGGCCTGAGACTTCCTGGTAACAGAATCTGGTATATTGGTTACCTTCTCTAGATTAAAGACTATGTAAAATTCATAGTACTATAAGAAATAAAACTAGTTTCTCTATATCAGGTTCATGTCTGTATAGGTTAATAGGTTCCTGAGACTTTGGTGGTCTGTATAGACCAAAAACTACTCTCCTAGAAGTTAGTTCCTCTACATCCTCATGAAAAAAACTACCACTACTAGATCTAGATTATGATTCATATAGTTTTTCTAATTGGGTCTCAACTGCCTTAACCCATTTGTGATAACTAACTACCATTGCATCAACATGTAGGAAATACCATATCATAAGGAATCACAATACACCATGAACTCAATGACCTCCTCTTGTAGTCTCAACACTGGAGCACTTGTCTGCCTCTTCCTCAACTCCATAGAGGCCCTCTGGAACTACTCTGACTAGGTAAATGGATTCCCTTTTTATTCTAGGGTAGTAAAAGTGGTTTCAATTCTGGAGAAGTCTACCATGAATCTCCTGTAGTACCTATACAGGACAATGAAGATCTGAACCTCTAACAAATTCCTGGATGGCTCCGAAGAAATCACTACATTGATCTTTACTAGATCCATGGATAAACCATTCTCATAAATGACTTGTCTCAAAAAGATAACCTCATTTATCCAGAACTGGATCTTCTATAGTTTTCCCTAAATTTGGTGGTCTCAAATCTAGTTAAGAACCATTTTCATGTTCTCCTCATGCTCACCCTCTAATTCAGAGTATACGAGTATGTCATCAATGAAGACAACCACAAAATAGTCCAAGAATGGATGTAATACCGAGTTTATTAAATCTATAAACACGGTGGGGTAATTTATCACACCAATGTGTGTCATTAAGAACTCATAGTGTCCATTGTGACATCAGAAAGATAGATTTGGAATATAAAACTTACAAAACCTAAAAGGGTGGTAGCTAAACATCATATTGATCTTTGAGAACCATATCGGGACTCACAAAAAGTCATATAGGTCATCAATACTCATCAAGAGGGACTAGTCTTTTATCATGGACTAGTTCATGCGATGATAATCCATGAAATTTCACAAGATCTCATTCTCCTTTTTCATAAAAAATAATTAAGCTACCCTGGGGGACACACTGTGATGAAAACATTCTATCTAAAGTCCTCCAACTACAACTATAGATCCCAGAGCTTGGTAGGTTCCATATGATATGCCTCATAAGATATTAGTGCTATCTATGGATGCCAGTCTATGAAAAAAACTATCTCCCGCAATAGAGGTAGTCTCAGAAATGATTCAGGGAAGACACCCATATAATTCCCCAAAACTAAGGGAACCCAGATTCCTGGAGATACCTCAACCCTATAGACTATACTAACTAACTAAGGGGTGATGGTATGTATCCTCTTGATTTCCAAAACCACAATCCCTACAATAAGATATTTCTGTATGGAAAAAGAGAATCTCGTCCTATCAGTCTGTAGGTATATGACCAGTCTTATGTGATAGTCAATCTGGTCTCAAAACATGGGAAACTAATAAATGACCAAGGTGAAATCATAGTTTTAAATCAAGATGATTGAAATTTTCCATGTGAACCTCTATCAAATGAGAGAAATATCACACTACCAGTAGAAGGAATATATAGAGGAAGCACTGCCTGTAGGAACCTAAAGACAAAGATGTTGTGCTAGCTCCTCAAATGGGAGAACCATATCTTCCACAAGGCATATAGATATACATGAATGATTGGAAACTATATTTACTAATACTATATCAATATTATAGAATATATATTTCACACCTATGATCATCTCATGCACTATAGGTTTATAAGAATCCAAAGCTTGTAGGTGTCTGCGGCCCCGACTGCCAACTGCCTAAGCCTAACATGAGCTACTTGGTGGTGGTGGTGGAATAATCATATAGATTCTTCCACCACCCATAGCTCCTACAACTCATACATCAGCTCCAACTCCCTGGGGACCACCCTAACCTTTCCTAGGTGACCACTAATCAAGAAATTACCTCTTCTATGGTGGTCCATCAGCTATCTGCCTCTTCTTATCAGCACATCATGCCAGGTAGTCTTGTGCCATGTGGATTCACCCATCACAAGTAAAACAACACGCCTCCCTAGGGTTCCCTAGTTATTTGTGCTTCCTTTATCCACATGTATGATTCTGATCATGGAAGGATCTATTTTTCCGAGATCGTGATGCCTAATGTTTTCTAGCCACTATAGACGACTAATCTCTATGGCACCCACATCCAGCTTCAGCTATCTGGAATCCCTATGAGAGAAATATCTCTATCACTAGTTCCCTCTATAGAACCCCGACATAGGTGGGGATGCACAAGGGTACAATGTTGGATTAGGTCTCTCTACATAGTCCCTTCTCATAATTTTGGACTTGGATGTAGCCATCTTGAATCATGTCAAGGGAGTAACGTGTAAGGTATGTGAACCTCGCTGCATACATAGACACTATCACCCCTCCTTGATTCTACTCCAGAAGCTCCTAGATCCATATTTAGCATAGGAAAAAGTGGTAGTACTCATCATGGTACAATTGGTTAAAGTCAGGACATTAGAGTTTCAAATCATTATGCATCTGTGTAACAAGGCTCCACCAATGCCCAACTGCTTTATTAAAGAGTCTAGATGCTAGTGAAACTACCTGATCTATTGGGGTCAAAAAAATCCTATAGATACAATCAACGAACTCAAAACTCTCCTCTACTACATGAGGATCATTTATTCTATGGAACCACAATGGTCTCTAACATTAGAACTTACGGAGTGCGCTAAGCATGCACTCAACCTCAGCCTGCTCTGCTGGGATGATTTTCTACTCAATAGGCGGAGGTTCATCTAGGTTCACACCCAGAGGAAGGGGGCATAGGATGTGCCCTAAATGAATCCTTATCGATCATTAGGTCATGATCATGAACAAGAACCAGTATCCTGGATGGATTTCACCACAGAGGCATCCAAAATTTTATCATGGAGTACTGTGGTCAGATGAGCATATATATATATATATATATATATAATATGGGGATCTAAATCAAGAAGGATAGTAAAATAATTAATTATATATGATTCATGTATTATTAATCCATAAAATAAATGTCTTGACATGCTGAGTCTACAAGTAGGTAGTTAGTGTCTTGGAGAATGGATAAATAAACCACCACACCATCACTGAACTCCCTAGCCTAACAGCCGCACTCAAGGAACTTTTACACTATTTCTTAATACCCAACCAAATACTCTTAAGGTGATACATACAAACAACATCCAAAGGAATGAAATTTATCTGATATGAATCTATCACAACCCGACCCAAGTTTGGTCTTGAGCCGCAACTACCCCATGCCCGCCTCCATAGGCAAGGTGGTGGCGGCAAGCACCAAAGGTATACCTAACTCAGGGAGGAATTTTACTATGTATATGTACAGACAGACAACCATCTTGATGAAAAAGTTCGTAGGGAATGAATAAAAGATGAAACACTACAATAAAGTAAACCAAGCATGCATGAACCTCTAGACACTACAAAAGTATGGTGGTGTAAACTAAAAAGTAAAGGGAAAAAATACATTCCCAAACAAAAATGTATCCCAACCTGACAGAAAATTGGAAAAGAAATTGAAAGAATGTCCAGCACCTGAATCCCAATCTTCAACCAATGTATGCAATCCAAGCACCTAGTATACCTAAGTTCCTCTAAAGTAACGGTCAACCTATCCATCATCTTCATAATACATGACATGTGAAAATCTCATGTAGGGGTGAGTATAAACATACATAGTAAGACACCCAAAAATCCGAAGGGGGAGTAGTAATAGATACAAGAGGAAAGAAAAACAGTACGGAGAACAAGGTATAGTGAAAGAGTATAGCGCAAACCGACCAAGAGTGAAATTAAGGTGATCCAAGTATAAGGTTTTAAACATGGGGATTATATTATCTATCCATCGATCCTTTATTTCCTATATCATGGTATTAGACTCATCCAACCACAAGAAGCTAAACACGGAAAGCATGTAGCATACCCCACACATCTTCACCTCTCTAGGAAGGAGGGTAATCAAATCCAATGTGTGGATTTAGAATAAGGATATATATATATATAATTAGTCAACGAAGGACAAATGAGAGAGTAATGGGATCTCCATATAATAGATCATCCCAAAAAGAAGAGTATCCAACTGTTCCAAATTTACAACAATGATTCCCATCATCTCACATATCTAACCTGAACACACAAATCTAAGGAACTCATTCAACACACCTTTATACTATCCTCTTTGGGTGGAATTAAATATACCTCACGGTTTTGGTCGCATCTTAAAAAATGAATCTCTGTGAGGACAACATCCATCTTTCTCATGAGTCCAAATATACGTCATGCCACATCTCTTCACCATGACATATAGTCTAGGGGCCATAATTTCTAGGAAGAGGACCCATGACTATCCTTGCTGGAGGGTTCCACTCTAATGGTCAAGGACCCATGCCCAGCCTGACTGAGGGTTCCACTCTAATGGTCAAGGATCCATGCCCATCCTGGTTGGAGGGTTCCACTCAGATGGATGAGGACCCATACTCAGCCTGGATGGGGGGGGGTTCCACTCTAGTTCATCAATGACCCATTCCATTCCCTACAGAAGGGTCCCCCTTAGGAAGTAGAGTACCCATGCCTTACCTGGATGGAGTGTTCCACTACAGGTCATTAATGAACCATGCCATTCCCCATAGGAGGGTTCCACTCATAATGAAATCTCTTGTGATTGTTCCCAATCCCTATTTCCATCGAGCATCACCTCAAAATGCATCATTCCCTGAACATTACACACCATGTATATAAATCCACAACTAAGGGAAGCATAATATTCTAAAAATAACATCTCTTAAGATATGATACTCATAGTACAAAATCCAAGTTCATATGAAGGAGATATAGAACATGGAATTTTCCAAAAAGTTAAACTAGGGGTACACACCATGTGAGAGGGATCACATGATATTTGGAACCACTTCACAGCCTGATCATGTCCCTAGCCAACACATGGATTACTATCAATGTAGAAGGACGCCCTGTGTAGGTGGTCTACAGGGTGTGTTCTGAATAACCAGGATTAAGGAAATGTTCCGCTCTTCATGTCTATGTACCGAAGTACAAGAGCGTGTACATGACCATGTGTACCTCTGCACGAGTTCTTATTCATGTGGCTCTTTGCATGGTTTTCCCTACTGGTAAGGGGGTACACTACATGTAGGTCAGGAAAACATTTTTTCATCCTTAGATTTATCAAAACCTAGATTCTTCCATGGAAAGGGGCTACACGCCTTGCGTTCTTCTTTGAACATGACCTATAGCTGGGATTTACACTGAAATCCAAGATCTAATTTTCCCTTCTTGATATGCTATTCTAGATTAAATTTTAGCCTCAAATATATCTAAAAATGATTGATATAGCTGAGAATGAAGTATATCTTCCGTTTCTTATTGGAAAATGGAATTTGGTCACCATCGAGGGTTCCACCACTTGTTCCACATGCTATCTTGGCTTCAACATTTCATTTAAAGATCTTAAACCACCACAAAAATCATCCTCATCCGGCATGCTTTCCATATCTATTCTATAGTTGACGTTATATTCATGTTTTGCCAATCCTACATGAATTCAGGGGTCCAATAGAGCTCATTACCTCCTTGAAATGTCGAACTGGTACTACAAGGATCTAATTGGTGATGAACGGGAAAAAATAAGGGACAAAATCACTAAAAACCAAGGTGTAAACATCATTTTCAAAGTGTTCTTGGAAAAAATAAAGAATTGGAATAACAAGGTTAGAAAATTGATCAAACTAATTGAAATCCAGTACATAGGCTCATGAAAATTCCACAATAGGGTGTAGACAATGAACAAAGAATGATATACTCAATCAATTTAATTTTACGGGTGGAAAACCACATATGACGAGTCCTACCTAGATTTTTGGATCAATCACTAATGAAGAATACATTTCCCAATGATCCAAAAAGATTCATTTTTTTTATGCATCCTAATCAGATTCAATTTAGAGTCCTTTCATTATTTGTCATGATTCACCAACAGAAGGAAGGAAAGAGATCTCACCAATGATTTCATAATTATGTGGCTAAACCTAGAGAGGTTTCCAAAACAATATATTTATAACATATCACTTAGGTTAAAAATGAATTAATTAATAAAATTTGTACTTTATTAATCCACTTAAATATACATCCAATGAGTGAGGGGTCCGAACATCTCGCACTAACTCATTTTATGTCATGCCTAGGGTAAATACTATAAGAAACCCAAGATTTTTATGAGATAGAGTTTTTTAAATTTCGTGTGGTGTATGTTATACCAAGATAAGATTGAGAAATACACAACATTAGCTTATATTGTAGTATACGTAATGCTATTCTATGCTTGTATTATACACAAGTACACGTGCTTTTGATATAATTCATTTCACACTAGACTGAATATAAGTAAAAAAATAAATATTATTATGTTAACTTATAACTAGCTATTAAATTAGAGAGAACGAACAGTATTAATTGATTTATGAAAAATAATATTTACAAATTTGTGTAATTAATTCTTTTGTGAATAATTATTTATAAATTAAAATAAATCTTTTTTAATTAAAAGGACTTTTTTTCTTTAAAACTATTTAAATGAAAATAAGCGAGCTTATAAAATAAAAAAATAAATCTTTATGTAATTTATTAATAATATATATATATATATATAATATTCTATATAATGTTTAAAATTATTCATATATGTTTTCATCACATGGTATAAGAAAAAATTCAATTTTTTCGGATAAAAGAAGTATTTTTCAAGAAAATACACTTTTACCACCTTTTGATGATAAACCCATTTTAAAAATAGTTTTTACACTATTATAAGTTATTTATGATTAAATAAACTTCTTTTTTGGAATATTTATATAAAAATTTACTTTGATGTAAATTTTGGTATTTTTCTGAGAAAATTAAAATTTTAATGAATAGTGAAAAAATAGTGCATTTTAATTCAAAACTGCTTTTTTTTTCTATTTATGTGTATTTATAGATTATATTTAGAATTGGGTTTAAAGTATATTTATATTATTTTGTTACAATTTCATCCAATTTTGGCAATGGGAAGTAATTTTACATTGAAATTTGATATAAACACATGTTAATCTTTTGAAGGATTCTACTTTTAAAAAAAACTTATTTTCTCACATTGACAAAATAAATTGATTTTAAATTAATTACTTGAATTTATAAGTTTTTAATTTATAAGAATGGATTCCATATTTGAAATTATTATGTCAAAATTATTTAAATAGGTCCCTTTTATTTTTTTGGACATTACGAATAGTAAATTTGGAAAATTTTAATTATCACAATTAAAGGTAAATCAGGTAAATTAAGGTAACAAATAATACAATAAGGATAAAAAAATTACCCTAAAACCTGCCAAGATCATATTGTATGAATATAATTCTACACTTAAAACCTAGGGATCCAAATTTATTTGTTTAATTGACTTTTTCCATGAATGTGATTTAATTATTACTTAAACAAAAGAAAGTGACAACAAGTCACCCTCTTATCTCTTATAAGTATAAAATTTTAATGTTGTTATAAAATTGATAAAAATATGGATATAATTAGTATCCAAAAATATAGTGAAATTTTCTACTTCATGTGATTCTTTTTAAATTTTAGATATTAAATAATAACCATACTAATTGACACAACAATGATAAAATAATATTTTATGAAGAGAAATATCAAATAAAATGATATTATAAATCCTAAAATAAATAATATATGACATAATTCATGCCATCCAAAAATTTTATATGTGACTATGATATATAATAATACTATAAAATGGTTTTTTTGATGGTATATTTCTTTATTAATATTATTTAAATTCAATGAAATGAACAATGTAAGAATTAACACTATTGATATTTTAAGAAAATAATATATTATTAAATTATTTAAAAATCTTAAAAATATTTTAAAATAGAAAAAAATTACTATGATAAGGTCTCAAAGTTCACTAAGTGTCCAATCATAGGAAATTGACCCCATATAATTAAATTTTATAACCTCTTAATACTAAAAATGTTGTTCCCATAATTACAATTTAAAAAGAATAATTAAGGGTAATCCAAAAAGATATGGTTTAAAATAAAATAAATAATTGTAAAAATATTATTTTAGGAGAGGATTTAAAACTATTATCATATAATCTCCAAAATAATTCAATTTGGAAGATTTTTTCGAAAAACATTAATTTATATTAATTAAATATTTTAAGAATTTCCAAGGGTGCCCCTCAGCTCAATTAAAAAAGGGAACCTCCTCCCTCACATATTCACTTCAATTTGAACATTCATACTCATCCATACCCAGAAAATATTCTTTATACACTTCTTTAGACAAATTATAGAGGTTATTTTCTTCTCAAAAGACTAACTATAGTTCCTTTAAGAGGCGATTTTGAGGAAGCAGGTCGAGGAAGAGGTAATCTCTTCTATCGATTCTTTCAAACTACTTTCCTCTTCTACTTCTTCTTCATTAGTTTTTTTTCATTATAAACTAATAAAATAATTATCAATAATATAATTATATATTTTTATAATTACTAAACAACCATATTATACATTATTTCCATCATACAAAAAAAATCACCATGCATGCATATGTCGGACTTACCGTCTCCACGCCGTGGTGTAATATGTTTTCACCATCACCTTACTTGAATGGATATAATGATGGAAATAATAACTATTTATTATTATTATAACATGATATAGATTATGGAATAACATATATACTATCTAATTCCATACCATTTCACAATTATCAGAATGATATTGTCGCTCGAGCGTTTGTACGACCTACCATCTCTACGATATGAGGTGATTGATTGTACAAGATATCCATTAAGAAATGATTATATAAATGTACATAATGAATAAATATGATATATATTATGTTAATATCATTTTTTAATTATATAAACATGACCTAATATGGATAACCAGAACTTATTCAGCAAAACATGCATAAGAAAATGAAGCAGTTTATACCCGCATAAAGAGTAATAATGAAATATTATTAGCAAACAGATGATAATATGATAATATATGATATCATAAAGATGAATATGATTATGAAATAATTCTATGACATCATTTAAATAATTATTCAAGTGTTTCAGATACACACAAATGATATCAGACCTAAGGTAAGGGATAATTTCGTAATCTCATTATTATCCGAGGATGTTTATACGTAATTATTTACTGGGGTATATTTATCATCCATATATATGTTTTCTTAAAAAATGTTTTCATAAGATGATTAATACTCTTTTATGTATGTTTAAATGAAATTTTACCCATTTTTTACTTTTATGGCATTGTTTAGAAGGAATGTTTCTTTCATTTCCATTTGTGCTACTTTTTTTACTTTTCCGACAAAAGTACGAGAAAAACGTTTTTTAACTTATAAAACATCAACATATTCTTACAAATTAATAATTCCTTATTTCCATGGATATTACTTTATAATATTTCAAGTTTATTTTCAATTAAAATAATATCTTTTAATTTGTTTTGGCATTTTTAGAAAACAAATGTTTTTGAAGAAGATATGATATTTTCCTCAAAAATTAATTTCATGTGTTTTATCAGAATTAATTTCCATATAAAATGATATTCTTTAATATGGTAATATTTCAATTATAATATCCCAATTATTACTATGGTTTTATTTTTTTTATGATGAAATTATATTTAATAAATACATTTGTTTTATATGGATTTCATTATGATTGAATGATGTTTAAGAAACACATTTTATTCCATGGGTTATGTTATGATGAATGAATTATGTTTTTTGTGACATATAAGAATGATTTCATTATGAGATGGGTTAAAAATATATCGCCCTCCAATTAATTGGGTAAAGATTTATATCTCATGAGATAGACATAACTGGTATGACATGAACATTTGGTTCAGTAATACAGGGCTAGAACCGCAGGTAAATCCTGTTCAGTAATACATGTCTGGAATAACAAGTAAACTCGGTTTAGTAGTGGAATTTATTCAATATAATGGTATTGTAAATGATCCTTGGATAATATGGAAATTATTTTAAATTCATATGTTTTCCCCAATTCCATGTTTTATAACAATGGTATTTTATCATGGTTCACGTTCCTTTATGATTTATGCATTATGAATTATGAAGATTCATTCCATGACTCATAATTAGGATATATGTTATACATGGTATGATTTGAAAAATTTATGTTGTAGAATATCATGTTTTTTTATTGGACAAAAGTATGAAGGTTTTGGAACCTTTTCATTTACTAATCCAGTTTTTTTTTAAAAACGATCTTCAAAACATAATTTTGAGAGTGGGATCACCCCTGCGTGTTGTTTTTGGACTTGGGTGATGGATCAAGAAGTCTCTTGAGTGGATCGAGATGTTTTGGGAGTGTCAGACCCAAAAAAACATCATGTTTTTAAAGAAAACAGAGGGGTAATGGGTTTCTCATGGCCTGATATACTGTGCGGCCCACTACACAGTTGGTGCATGGTTTTCAAACTATGCAACTTAATAGTGCGCGACACCCTATTTTGAGATTTTAGTTTTTTTAATTTTTAATTAAAATCGAAACCTAAAATAAACACTCTCCTCACCCCCTCCTTGGCTGAACCCCCAGTGTGCAGCACTCCCAAAGGTGTTCTCCCTTCAACACACCTCCCAGCCTCCTCTCCTCTTCGATCTCCATCTAGTTTCCTTCATTTTTTCTTGGCCGATTCCATAATGGTGAGTCGTATTCTACATTTTCTTTACTTCTAATAGCTTTTCTATGACCTAATCAACACCCAATGAGGTTTGAATGAACCATAGGGCCTTAGGGGTGATATAATTTTTGGTTTTATCTTGTTCTAGGTACATTCGAATTGTCTCTCGAGCATTGTTCTTGAGTGTTCCAACAACCGCTTCCAAAGGCGAGGCGGTTCGGGTGGTTTTGGTCTACCGAAAATGTTTCGGGGTAATGTTTATACCTTATTCCTTGTTTCTCACCTCATGAATTAAGTTCATTATGTGTCTTTGACTCCCTTTTATTAAATATGTAGGGCGTTGAGTTGTTCAGTGTGGTTTCACTTCATTTGGGTTCATCGCATAAGTTGACAGATTCATTCCACTCTGTGGTAGGGTTCCTTTCCAAGTCCTCTAATTCTATAAATGCATCAATTAATTATGTACCAAAATTAGTTAGAATTTAAATTCATGCAACGATGTATTTATATTGAATGATTTTAAATTCGATTTAGCATGTTTTAAATTTGAAATTCTAATGGTGATAAATTATTTTTGTGATAAGAAATATCATGTTTTGAAAATAAAACCCCTCTAATAGAGGTGCGCTGCCTTCAAGATAAAAAGTAATGATTAGACCTTTATTTCTAGAATTTTTGTGTATATTATTCATATGCCTTGATGTTTTGTTGAAATGTTGCATATTTATAAAATGGATTTAATGGAATTAAAAACACTGAGTTTGCTTTTATAAAAAATTAATGACCAAAGAACTCTCTAAGTGTTTGGTCCAGTTTTTAGATCGGAATTACCCATGTAGGTAATTTCCATTTGTATGGATACTTGGAGCCCTTTAAATGAAATTTACATGTTTTGGTAAATGGAATGAGTTGAGTTAAATGAATGGTTAATGAATAATGATTTAAAATCAAAACAAGTTACCAAATTGTTTTCAAGAGTTTTGAATACTATTAAAACCTTGGGTGACACGTGGGTTCCCAAGTAGGAATTCCATGATGGAATCAATGGGTTTTCATACTCATACCTTGGGATATACATGGATTCCCATGTAGGAATTAGATGGATGGACTTGGGTTCGTGAGATAAGGATTGGTTCTATATCCAGGGAAACCCTTACCATATTAAGGGAAGGTAGCAGTGTAGACCATGACCTTTGAAAATGCCTTAATGGTTTTTACTAAATTGTCGAAATGCTACATGGCCTTTCCACACTAATGGAAGGAAAGACTTAAACCATTCAATAAATGGTTTCAATGCTACTTGGCCTATCCACACTAATGGAAGACAAGTCTTGGACCAATAAATAAATGGTTGAAACTCTACTTGAACTATCCAAATTAATTGAAGGAAAGACTTAGAAAAAATTAATTATTACATTATTAAAATATCAAATAGGAATGGACTGACTCGAGTTCGCCTTGGATTATGGGAGGAGAATACCTTGGGTGTTAGGAACCCCATTCAGATTCAAGGATTCAGTTTTCTTAGGTTGATACCCTCCTAGACTTCGGTTCATGATTATCATCGGATGCCCTGTATACTACCATTGGGTCCTTCTCACTATTACAAGAAACCTCAGATAAACTCTTCAGATGCATCATCTACTAGTAGGTTCCATGGTTAAATCCAATGAGGCCCTATATTTCCTTAGCCCCATTTTACCTTGGTCGAACACCTTGGACTCAGTAGGTGACTTATTTTAGAATACCTTGGATTATGCTCCTTGAATTACACTCTTACCCATTAGCTAAACTCAGATACTACTAAGTTATCATTCTATGAGATTTACTTTACCTTGGTTATTACCCTAGAACTCCCTCACTGGATATTAGTTTCAAGTTTCCTTGTCACGTCTTGGAACCTTCACTACCTATACAATCACTAAGTGATGTCAGTGATGGCTATGTCTCACATGACCTATTAACTTTAAATGGTAATTGCTTAATTAATGAACTGGTTACATGTTCAGACACGGGCCGAGGGATGAAGCAGGTACTTAGGTATCTAGTTACATTGTACTGCTAATTTTAATTATGCATGCCTGCACCTGGTTTAATTTATATTACACTTTCAGGATTGGTTTAGACACAAATGGTTCCAGTCTACAGAGATTTATATCTCATACCCTACTCCAGTCGCCATTGCACTGGGGTAACCAATTAGACATTTACCTATTCACTAGGCCTTGAACATTATTTGTTGCTATTTCTTGTTCCCAGGAGTTAGGAGAAAAGGACTGAGTTGGAGCTCAGGATGCTCATGTAGATCGCCTTTGGGATTTTATTTCTTTTCTTTACATGAATCCAACATTATATTGTATTGAAAAGAATGTTGTACTATTTACTTATTCCCATAATGTATCAATACCATGTCATGCATTCATCCATTGTATAAAATACCATTGGCCACTTTTGTTTAGCTATATGAAATCTTTCTTCTACTTCTTTTTTAATTATGTATTATTTCTTCCGTTGTTGATTGTTATTTATTCTGTTATACCACTGTGCAACTCTGATAAGATGGTATAGTCTCCCTACAAACTATCCTTACACCCTCCCGACTAGTCAGCATCATCTGGCATATGGGGAGGCACTCTTGAGGTCATGTGGTGACTGGTCTGACCAATATCTTAGTGGCGAGCCGTGTCGGGATGTTACCAAGTGGTATCAAAGGTGGTTTTTCCTTTTTTCTTACTATTTTGGGTTGGTAGACAGGAGAATAGGAATGTGTCGATGCTTGGCTAATAGTTGTGCTTGGGACTGATCACACCATGTAAGGGAAATGACATAGTGGCCTGGGCTAGTATTATTATTTACGCTATTCATTGTTACAATTGATATGATTTCCCCTAGAGTGATTGGTGTACATCTGTTTACTTATGTTTTTTTTGGAATTTTGGAAACATTCTTTGGCCTGATATGGCAAAGAAATTAGATTACATGCATCACATTAGTAACATAAAAATTCACATTACATGCATATATTCCATGCCTTGTTGTTTCATTAGTAGGTTTCCTACTACGTATGATTTAGTACCTTATTAATATGCCATGCTTCTGTGATTACAACATTTTGCACTATGTTATCTACATGCAGTGACTTGCTAACATAATTTGATGTATGTAAATGGTTGTATGGATATGTTATTGGTTGAATATATGAAAGTGTAACACCCTAAGCTTCCATGGTACGCTTCCCTTTGAATAATACAGTAGCGTGTGTTGTACGCAACTTCGAGTTCTAACACACACACCACAACCAATCAAACTAGCTGTTATGAATAGTAATACCCACTTTTTGAAATTTTATAAATTTTATCTATCAAAATTGAATTCATTTTTGGATTCAGATTTTGAAATTAGCCTAGGGTAAAATTTTGGAACTTTTCGGATAATATTAATATTTTGATGAATAGTGAAAATTACTAAAATTTAATTAAAAAAAACATTTTTAGACGAAATAATTAGTAGTGATAAATTATGAATTTGAGTGGTTTTAAATTATATTTAGAATATATTTTTACCATTTAATACAATGTTGGTCATTGAACATAATTTCACAATTAAACCGGACATGAACAAATGTCAATATTTTGATAGTTATTTTCTTTTAAAAACACGCTTTTTGTTTTAACAATGGGAATTAATTTTAAATTAATTTCTACCACTTCTGTGTTTTGAATTTGAAAAAATGGATTCCATATTTTGAATCAGGATGTAAAAATTGTGTAAATAGGTAACTTTTATTTTTATACATTTTGAAAAATTACTTCGGTAAATATTTTATTTACCATGGTTAAAGGGTATATCCGGTAAATAAAGATAAAAAAATAATATTATAATAATAATAAATTACCCTAAAAGGTGTAATAACGTTATTGGTTGATACATGTCCGACCATGGGCATCTTTGGGTCGATTTTAAGACCCCATGGAGCCACTTGTAAGTGATAATGACACTTCATATTAATTAAGTTAAAATAAATACAAAAATGACATAAGCATATATCTTTTAGAAAAACAATTTTTACATAGGGTTATATATGTTGGATTTTCCACTATAAATATTAATTATAAATATAAAAATATTTCATACATAATGGTATTTTATTTATAATTTTTCGACATTTAATAATTAATATTATTTATGACATAATAATGATGTAGTATTTTCCTTATTAATGAAAGAATCAAATAATTGGTATTATAAATGTTAAAATTATTATAATTTGAAAGTTTTGATGACATACATGAATTTAATTGCTTAATATGACATTATAGTATTACTTAAATGAATTTTTTTCGAATTAATAAAGTTGTTAAGAATTTATCAAAAATCATTTATTAAATAGTGTCAAAATTCACATAAAAGAGTTTTAAAAACAAATATTATATTATTAATTAATATTAAATTTCTAAAAATCTATGGTTCGGCCAAGAGACTTATATCATGATATTCGTATCATTAATGGACCACTAGGGGGTCTCTTGGATTTATATAGTATGTTTATTAACTATATAATATAAAAATACAAAGTGACATGGTAAATGTTAAACTAATTAACTAAGAGTTAAAACTAAAAGATAAGGTTAATTTAGTGAAAACAACCTGTCTAAAATCTATTTGTGGAGTGTTTTTTGACCTATTCCCACCTTAAAATTTAAATAATCCACTTTGGAGCAATTAGAAACCGAATATGAATTTATTATAAAATATTATTTCTAGCTTTTCCAAAGGTTCCCCTCACCCCTCTTATAAAAGGGCACACCCCCTTCTCACTAATTCACACATTCAAAGACTTTTGTCTCGTCCAAAACCAGCCCAAATACTCTCTCAACTTCCATCAATTCAACCTATAGGCCTTAGTTTGATCAGAAAGCCATCCTAAGGATCCCTTTTGATCAAATCAAAAGGAAGAACCCGAAGAAGAGGTAATGTTTTCACCACCCTCTTTCACGTTCCTTTCTTCTTCATCTTCTTCTGTCTTTGTTATTCCAATTCAAAAATAATAAATCCAGTATAATCCATGTGATTTTATTTTAAATATTTTACAACCATATTCCGTATTCTATCCATCCTTTGAATTACATGTCACCATACGTGCGTATGTGCGGCTTACCGTCTCCATGTCGTGGTGTAATTATTATTCAATAAATTATTATTTGTATGGGTATGATAATGATGTATAATTCATGTAAATAATAAATATAACATGATAATGATTCTTTATATATGATATACCATCCAATTATATATTATTTTAATATCAAAAGAATGATATTGTCACTCGTGTGTACGTATGGACTACCGTCTGAACGAACGCGATGAGATTCATTCTCCATCGTATCCATTATAGTATAATTATCATTTTATGATTAAAAATAATGTTTAAGGACTTGATATAATTCTGGATATGAATAGTATACAACCTATCCATAACAAACATGGCTTATGTAACGAAACATATACGAGTAAGTTAACACCCGAAATGACGATAATACTAAGATATTATTAACAAAGCAATGTTAAAAGATCATATATGATATCATATTAATGTATATGATTCTTGTATAATTTAATAAAAATTATTTCACCATTATATAGGATGTTAACCTACCCCCAACCAAGTAAAAGTCCAAGGTAAGGATTTATTTCACAATCTCTTCATTTTCCGAGGTTGTTTATACGTGATTTTCTACTGGGACCTCTTTATAATCCACATCCATGTTTCATAAAAATGTATTTCAAATCATTATTAATATTTTAAATACTATGGAATAAATTCATTTATACCCTTGTTGATATTTTATAAGATGTTTATAATGTAATATTTCTGTCGTTTTCCAAACAAGGTCCTATTTAACCTTTTCGACAGAATTAAGGTAAGAATGGCTTTTTTAACTTATACAGCAGGTGCAGATATTTTCCGCTGTTATAAAATCATCGAAGCTTACCTTAAAAGCTTATAAGAATATTTTCAAATTAAATGTTTTATTTTCTAAATATGTGACTTTTAAATGATTTCAAAAAAATAGATATTTCTCTCAAATAGTTTTGATTTCATCTATGTCAACATCCTTTGATGGATTTTAAGGTTATTTGAAGTTTATTTATTATTATAAAAAACTTCCATATATTATTTAAGGTTTTGTGATATGTTTGACTATGGATGTGTTATTTTTATACCATTCATGGTTTATGCTGAAAGTATTGACATTTCATATGCTAGTTTTAATACGAATGCTTATGTTATGTTTGAACTTGTTCATATGAGAAATGCATTGGAATTAATAAGTGATGGGTGGAGCCCTATATAGCTCCTCGATGCATTGGTAGCTCTAATGAGACAAACTAGTGTCTTGGCACAAGGCCTTGAAAAAATCTTATTTGTAGTCATGGCACGAGGCCTTGGCTATGTGGTTATGATAGTCTAACATTATGCATTCCATCATTATGAAAGTGGTTATTGATATTGAATGTGATTATTCGACTAGTAGAATATCCATGTGAATAAGTAAATGGAATTATTTCATTTATCTTTGCCATATTATGCCGAATTTTAAGTTTAAAAGGATTTTGTTTTAGCTATTACATTGCCTTAAATCTTTATGTTTATTTATGAATGTTTCCACTATATTGTTATCCTTACTGAGCATCTGAGCTCACCCCTTTCAATGTTTTATTTTTTCCAGGATGTGAATAAGTAATTTATGAATGACCTGCAAGGATAGTATGTGGAGACGTGAGTGTGGACTATGGAGACTATGTTGTTGTAGTTTTCATTTTTATGATGTAATGTAAATCTTCATGAATATATCTAGTGTTTCCAAGGATACTAAACTAACCGATCTTTCAATATTTGATCTTTCTTGTGATCGTGCCAATGATATGTAATAATGAACCAACTCTAGGTAACTAGGGTCGGGGCGTTACAGTTGGTATCAGAGGGAGTTTAGTACAAACCTTGGAAGCTAGAGTTAGATAAACTCTGATTAGAGCACATAGATTTAAGATGGACTTTGAGGATTAGTATAGAAGAACTTCATAGAATTTTGGTATTGTAGAGATTTTGTGAGTTTTCTAAGAAATACATCCCTGTCTGGATACGAGAAGGTAGAGGCGGCTCTGGAACATATGTACCTAGGGGTAAAACCCGAAAACACCTCTTTGAGCTAGACTCGAACAGGAACTGGTGCACGAGAACTGGCCTTGCTGCACTCTTGGTTACGACACTCATGGGGGATATGCTTAGGATAACTCTCATTTTCATTAAAAATCATTATGAAGGATTTATGAGTATATTCGTCCTCAAAGAAAATATTTTTATGATTATGGATTATATCCATAAATAGTTCATTTTATGTTAAGTGTTTTATAAGTATGGAATTATGTATTTTGATTCATAAACTGATCTAGTTTATGCCATTGTCAAGAAATGGCACCTAGTGGAAGAAATGAAAAACTGTATCAATGCACACACTCCATGTAGGGATTGACCTCCTGCTCAAGATAATTATAGTGGAGCTGGTGATGCAACTGGTGCTGATCAACTAATCACCATACTGGGAAAACTCACTCAGGTTATGAATAATAACCTTACCTGTATGGAGCACCCTGATCTACAACATGGAGGATCAATGATAGATCGCTTCATGAGGCAGCAACCACCAACATTCAATGGGAGTACAAATCCATTAGTAGCTAAGCAATGGATAAGTTCCCTAGAGAAAATATTTCAGTCTTTGGGGAGTAGTGAAAGGGAAAAGGTTGTCATGGCAGTTTATCGCCTCTCTAGAGAAGCTGATCAATGGTGGTCATTGATTCAAAACACGAATGAAGATAATGAAGTATAAAATATGGAATGGACAGAGCTCAAATATTTGTTTTTAGAAAAATACTTTCCTCGTGACCATCGAGCAGATATAAAAAGGCAATTTCTGAGTCTGAGACAAAAGGAGGATGAGAATGTCGCAAAGTATAAGGCTAACTTTATGAGGTTATCAAGGTATTCTGGAGATTATAAACGTAACCAAAGAAGTAGGATTGATCGTTTCTTTGATGGGTTAAAACCATTTCTCCATCAAGCATTAGCCTCACAATCCTTCTCGTCGTACGAAGAGATTTTCTCATGTGCTATCAAGAAAAAAAAAGGAATTTTCTAATTCTTATGACTTTAAAGCAAAGAAAGAGAAGAAGAGATCTGCTAATCAATCTGGGAATGGAAATAAGGGGAATAAGGGAAAAGTTGAATATCCATATTGCAGTAAATTTGGGAAGAAACACCCCAATACTTGCTTAAAAGGAATGTGAGTCTATTAAAAGTGTGGTGAAAAAGGCCACCAAGCTTGTGATTTCAAGGGGAAGGAGGAAGCAACTGATGTCCATTGTTACAATTTCATGAATATGGGACATTATGAAAATGAATGTCCTAAGCATCAGGGGAAATTACCTCAGAAAAGGACAAGTGATCAAGGCCAAGCTTATGCTATCACTACTGCTGAGGTAGAAGCTCCGAAAGACGTGGTGGCAGGTAATTTAATGGTTTCCTCATGTTTAGAAAATGCATTATTTGATTCTGGATCATCACATTGTTTCATATCTTCCCAATTTGATAAGAAAATTAGATATTTCCAATTTGATTTAACAAGGGAGTTGTCAGTTAAAACTCCTAAGGGAAGTATCATTGCAATAATGTTTTGTGAATCAGTCCCCATTAGAGCACATCAATGTTATTTATCTACTGATCTCATCATCATACCTATGATTGAGTTTGATATAATCCTCGGTATGGATTGGCTTTCAGAGCATGATGCGAATATTTATTGTAAGAAGAAGGAGGTTACAATTTTTGATGATGATGATATGGAACACCTTATCTTTAGAGCAGAATCATCACCACCTAATTCTTATCTAGATCCACCCCCAGTAGCTCAACTAAATTCAATTATTGGGGAGGAAGAGACTGAAATGATTGTGGGTGACGAAAGGAATGTTCAAATAGAGGATGTAACTATTGTGAAAGAATATGTAGATTAGTTTCCAGATTATTTACCTGGACATCCTCCAGAACGAGAAGTTGTGTTTTCCATTGATTTAATTCCTGGATCAAGGCCTATATCGAAGACCCCTTATAGAATGGCCACTGTGTAATTAGTCGAACTAAAGAAACAACTAGAGGAATTGAGTAATAAGGGATTTATTCGACCCAGTGTTTCTCCATGGGGAGCCCCTGTCCTTTTTGTTAAGAAGAAAGATGGATCTATGAGGTTATGTATCGACTACATGGAAATCAATGCTATAACAATAATGAACAAGTATCCCCTACCTCGCATTGATGATTTATTTGGCCAACTGCATGGAGCTCAATACTCTTCAAATATTGACCTTTGGTCTGGATACCATCAGTTGTGTGTGAAGAAGGAATAAATTCCAAAGACAACATTTCGAACCAGGAACGGGAATTACGAGTTTATAGTAATGCCTTTTGGGCTGACTAATGCACCCTCTGTATTCATGGATCTAATGAAAAGATTTTTCAATGAATATCTTGATGACTTTGTAGTGGTATTTATTGATGATATCTTGGTATACTCCAAAATCTACAAATATCATGAAAATCACTTGCGCATTATATTGAAGACTCTGAGAAGACATGAATTATATGGGAAGTTTAGCAAGTGTGAATTCTGGATTCAGGAGATTTCTTTTCTTGGCCATATTGTCTGAAAATATGGAATCTCTATTGATCCTTCTACAACTAAGGCAATCCAAGAATGGCCAGCACCTACGAGTATAACTGAGGTATGCAGTTTTATTGGTTTAACAGGTTATTATTGACGTTTCGTCCAGAATTTTTCCCGGTTGGCTAACCCATTAACAAAGCTAACACGTAAAGGGGTTAAATTTGTTTGGACAAAAGACTGTGAATAATGTTTTGAATAACTGAAGAGAATATTAGTCAATTCTTCTCTATTGAATCTACCATCGGGGAATCATGGGTTTGTTATTTATAGTGATGCATCGAAGAAAGGACTTGGTTTTGTCCTTATGCAGAATGATATGGTTATTGCCTATGCATCACGATAATTAAAAATTCCTGAGAAAAACTATAATACTCATGATCTCAAGTTAGAAGATGGGATATTTGCATTGAAGATATGATGACACTACATTTATGGTGAAAAATTTGAGATTTATACTGATCACAAGAGTTTGAATTATACTTTCTCACAAAAAGAACTCAACATGAGGCAAAGGTGATGGCTCGAATTACTCAAGGATTACGATTGCATGATACACTACCACCCAAGGAAGGAAAACAAGGTGGAAGATGCTTTGATCAGAAAAGATCATATAGTTTTGAACAATATGAGAATTGAAAGGGACTTAATTTTCATGGATCTAGTGAAGATGGAAATGGGAATAACCATAGAAGGTGAAACAACAATGATTTTTCAAATGGTTGCCAAACCATCTTTACTGAAAAGTATTAAGAGTTCTCAGACCGATGATGAAGAATTTCAAAAGAAGATTAAATCTATGAATGATGGGAGATTGAGAGACTTTGTGTATAAAGATGGAATTTAGAAATTCGGGAAGAGACTTTGTGTTCCCGATATACCAGATCTAAAAAGGGAATTGTTAGATGATGCTCATAGTTCCAATTTCTCTATACTCCTTGGGAGAACCAAAATGTATAAATATTTGAATGAACATTTTTGGTGGGACAACATGAAGAGGGAGATTGCTGATGTTGTGTCAAGATGTATGGTTTCTCAACAAGTGAAAGCTGGAAGGCAACATCCTGGAGGAGTTATACAACCTCATCCCATACCGGAGTGGAAATGGGACAATATTACGATGGACTTTGTAATGGGGCTACCAAAGACTCCTCTAAGGAATGATGCAATATGGGTTATTGTTGATCGTCTTACCAAGTCAGCACATTTTCTTGCTATAAGAGAAGATCTACCACTAGAACGTCTAGCAAGACTATATATTAATGAGGTGTTGAGACTTCATGGAGTACCCCTATCGATTGTTTCAGATCGTGATCCCCATTTTACATCAAGATTCTAGAAGTGTCTTCAGAAATACCTGGATACTGAACTTCAATTGAGCACTGCCTACCACCCTCAAACAGATGGACAATCAGAATGGACTATTCAAACCTTATAAGACAAGTTGAGATCATGCTCACTTGACTTTCAGGGTATGTGGGATCAATATTTACCTCTCGTATAATTTTCCTATAACAATAGCTTCCATTTGAGTATTCAGATGGCACCATATGAAGAATTATACGGAAAGAGATGTTGCACACCAACCTGTTGGGATGACGTTGGTGAAAGAAAACTTGTAGGCCTAGAACTGGTGGAGGAAACAATGGAAAAGGTGAAGGTAATCCAAAACCACATCAAAGCAGCTCAAAGTAGGCAGAAGAGCTATGCTGACAACCGAAGAAAGGATTTGGAATTTCAGGTGGGAGATCATGTTTTCTTGAAGGAATCTCCATGTAAGGGAGTTATATGTTTTGGAAAGAAAGGTAAATTGAGTCCCAGTTACATCAGACCTTTCAAAATTCTATAATGAATTGGGGCTGTAGCTTACCGTTTGGCAATGCCGCCAAATCTCTCCAAAGTTCACGATGTGTTCCACATATCACTATTGAGAAAATTAATGCGAGACCAACGCATGAACTCACTTATGAGGAATTAGAACTGGAACCTGCTCTATCTTATTGAAAAGATCCCGTCAAGATTTTTGATACAAGAGAGCAAGTTCTGAGAAACCGGACGACTCGTCTGGTAAACTTTTTGTGGAGAAACCATAAGATGGAAGAAGCAACGTGGGAACCCGAGGAACATATGATGAAGAACCACCTGAGTCTTTTCATGCAATAGTATTCTATAAATTTCGAGGATGAAATTATTTGGAGTGGAGAACGTAACACCCCAATATTCCACGGTACACTTCCCTTTGAATAATACAGTAGCAAGTGTTGTACGCAATTTCAAGTTTTAACACACACACCACAAGCAATCAAACTAGCCGTTATGAATAGTCATACCCACTTTTTGGAATTTTATAAATTTTATCTCTAAAAATTGACTTTATTTCAGGATTCATAATATCGAAATTATCCTAGGGTAAAATTTTGAAACTTTTCAGATAACATTTATATTTTGATGAATAGTGAAAATTACTAAAATTTAATTAAAAACAACTTTTTTAATTGAAATAATTAATAGTGATAAATTATGAATTTGAGTGGTTTTAAATTATATTTAGAATATATTTTTACCATTTAATACAATTTTGGTGATTGGACATAATTTCACAATTAAACCGGACATGAACAAGTGTCAATCTTTTGATAGTTATTATCTCTTAAAAACACACATTTTGTTTTAACAATGGGAATTAATTTTAAATTAATTTATGCCACTTCTATGTTTTGAATTTGAAAAAATGGATTCAATATTTGGAATCAGTATTTCCAAATTGTGTAAATAGGTAACTTTTATTTTTAGACATTTTGAATAATTACTTCGGTAAATATTTTATTTACCATGGTTAAAGGGTAAATCCGGTAAATAAGGGTAAAAAAATAATATTATAATAATAATAAATTACCCTAAAACGTGTCCTAACATTATTGGTTGATACATTTCCATCCATGGGCATCTTTGGGTCGATTTTGGGACCCCATGGATCCACATGTAAGTGATAATGACACATTATATTAATTAAGTTAAAATAAATACGAAAATACCATAAGCATATATCTTTTAGAAAAACTATTTTTACATAAGGTTAAATATGTTGTATTTTAGACTATAAATATTCATTATAAATATAAAGAGATTTTATACATAATGGTAATTTATTTATAATTTTTAGACATTTAATAATTAATATTATTTATGACACAATAATGATGCAGTATTTTCCTTATTAATGAATGAATCAAATAATTGGTATTTTAAATGTTAAAATTATTATAATTTGAAAGTTTTGATGACATCCATGAATTTTATTTCTTAATATGACATTATAGTATTTCTTAAATGATTTTTTTAGAATTAATAAAGTTTTTAAGACTTTATCAAAAATCAATTATTGAATAGTGTCAAAATTCACATAAAAGAGTTTTTAAAAAAAATATTATATTATTAATTGATATTAAATTCCTAAAAATCTAACGTTCATCCAAGAGACTTATATCATGATAGGGGTATCATTAATGGACCACTTGGGGGTCTATTGGATTTATATAGTATGTTTATTAACTATATAATATAAAAATACAAAGTGATATGGTAAATGTAAAACTAATTAACTAAGAGTTAAAACTAAAATATAAGGTTAATTTAGTGACCAAAACCTGTCTAAAATATATTTGTTGAGTGGTTTTCGACCTATCACCACCTTAAAATTTAAATAATCCACTTTGGAGCCATTATAAACCGAATATGAATTTATTATAAAATAATATTTCTAGATTTTCCAAAGGTGCCCCTCACCCCTCTTATAAAAGGGAACTCACCCTTCTCACTAATTCACACATTCAAAGCCTTTTGTCTCAGACATACCCTGCACAAATACTCTCTCAATTTTCCTTAATTCAACCTAGAGGCCTTAGTTTGATCATAAATCCAACCTAAGGATCCCTTTTGATCAAATCAAAAGGAAGAACCCGAAGAAGAGGTAATGTTTTCACCACCCTCTTTCAAGTTCCTTTCTTCTTCAACTTCTTCATTATTTGTTATTACAATTCTAAAATAATAACTACAGTATATTCTATACACTGTGATATTATTTTAAATATGGTACAACCATATTCAGTATTCTATCCATCCTTTGAATGACATGTCACCATACGTGCGTACGTACGGCTTACCGTCTCCACGTCGTGGTGTAATTGTTATTCAATAAATTATTATTTTGATGGGTATAACAATGATATGTTATTCATGTAACTATTAAATATAACGTGATAATGATTCTATATATATGATATACCATCCAATTATATATTATTATAATATCAAAAGAATGATATTGTCGCTCGTGCGTACATATGGACTACCGTCTCAACGAACGCGATGAGATTCATTCTCCATCGTATCCATTCAAGTATAATTATAATTTGATGATTAAAAATAATGTTTAAGGACTTAATATCATTTTTTATATGAATAAGATACATCCTATCCATAACAAACATGGCTTATGTAACAAAACATGTACGAGTAAGTTAACACCCGAAACGAGGATAATACTAAGATATTATTAACAAAGAAATGTTAAAAGATCATATATGATATCATATAAATGTATATGATTCTTGTATAATTTAATAAAAATTATTTCACCATCATACAGAAGGTTAACCTACCCCCAACCAAGGAAAAGTACAAGGTAAGGTTTTATTTCACAATCTCCTCATTATCTGAGGTTGTTTATACGTGATTATCTACTGGGACCTCTTTATCATCCACATACATGTTTCTTAAAAATGTATTTCAAATCATTATTAATATTTTAAATACTATTGTATAAATTCATTTATACCTTTGTTGATATTTTATTAGAATTTTATAAAGGAATCTTTCTGTCGTTTTCCAAACAAGGTCCTTTTTAACCTTTTCGACAGAATTAAGGAAAGAATGTCTTTTTTAACTTATACGGAGGGTGTGACTATTTTATTCCATTATAAAATCATTTAAGATTACCTTAAAAGATTATAGGAATATTTTAAAAGTAAATGTTTTATTTTATAATTATGTGACTTTTAAATGATTTAAAAAAAGAGATATTTCTCTCAAATAGTTTTGATTTCATCTATGTCAACATCCTTTGATGGATTTTAATATTATTTGAAGTTTATTTATTATGATACAAAAATTCCATATATTAGTGAATGTTTTGTGATATGTTTTAATTTGGATGTGTTGTTTTTATATCATTCATGGTTTATGGTGAAAGTATTGACATTTCGTATGCTAGTTTTAATACGAATGTTTATGTTATGTTTAAACCTGTTCATAAGAGGAATGCATTGGACTTAATAAGTGACGGGTGGAGCCCACTATAGCTCCTCGATGCATCGGTAGGTCTCATGAGACAAACCAGTGTCTTGGCATAAGGACTTGACAAAATCTTATTTGTAGTCTTGGCATGAGGCCTTAGATATGTGGTTATGATAGTCTGGCATTATGCATTCCATCATTATGAAAGTGGTTATTGATATTGCAAGTGATTATTCGACTAGTAGAATATACATGTGAAAAAGTAAATGGAATTATTTTATTTTATCTTTTACATATTATGCTGAAGTTCAAGTTTAAAAGGATTTTGTTTTAGCTATTACATTGCCCTAAATGTTTATGTTTATTTATGAATGTTTCCGCCATATTGTTATCCTTACTAAGCATCTGAGCTCACCCCTTTCAATGTTTTATTTTTCCCAGGATGTGAAGAATTAATTTATGAATAAACTGTAGGGATAGTATTTGGAGAGATGATTGTTGACTACGGAGACTATGTTGTTGTAGTTTTCATTTTTATGATGTAATGTAAAACTTCATGAATATATCTATTGTTTCCAAGGATACGAAACTAATCTATCTTTCAAGATTTGATCTTTATTGTGATCATGCCAATGATATGTAATAATGCACCGACTCTAGGTAACAGGGGTTGGGGCGTTACAGATAGGATCCAATTTTTATTTGTAAGGTGTATGTTCACCATATAATTTGGAAAAGTTAACCCGTGTAATTGAAGAATTGTAAAATTATTCTAAATTCAATTTCTAATGTAAGTTGGTTTTGACTGAAGGAAGTCAAATGAAAAACTGTAAAGTGTATGGGTGATTTTCAGGTTGTTAGATGGCCACCCATATAAATTGGTCTCTTATGTTTGATTATGTTAAATTATGAATTGACATTGGTATCAATTAATAGGAGCCAATTTGTAATCCACAGAGTGTATTGGTGATTCATGAATTGGGAAATGGAAAAACATATTAAATGAAATGGAACTATGCTTTGTGTAATGATTATAAATGTGAGACATGTTTAGGGTTGATCTGAAATCAAAATGGTTAGCATTTAAAATGAAACTGGACCCAAGTAGGCCAACTAAGGAATGTTTTTATGGGATGACCTATTTGGGTGTTTGAAATTTGATTATTTGTGCGTTTCTATTAGGTTTATTATTAGAGAACCTAGGTTGGTTAAAATGGAACCCTTGTAGGTCACCTCTTTCTGTTAAAAGAAATTTATTTTGATAAGTTTCTTGAAAATGACGGGATGTTAACTAAGGAATTTTTTTTAAAAGGGAGTTTTATAAAACTTTCCTTGTTTTCTGTTGGGGAGTTGGTTAACATCATGTAACTTGATTTTTCTTTAAAAAATTGTAATTTAATGTTTTTATTAAACCCTTTTATGATTAAAATATTAAATGCGATTAAATATAAGAGGCCTGGAAATGGAACCTGTGGTGGTGTCCACTATTTGAAACCCTCATGTAAGGTTTGTTTGGTCTTCTCTTTGTCTTTCCATTGAATGAAAGAATGAGTACTTTCCATAGGCGTTCATTTATATAGAAATGGATTTATGATCAGATTTTTAGCCTAGTGACTCTTGTTTGATGTGACTTGATGTCAAGGTTTAAACTTTTTCTTTGTAAGGGGCTAACTCGTTGTAGGTAGCTCCCTTAGAACATAAATGCCTTACTAGATCTGTGACTTTTCTCACTCATGGTGTTGTTTTGGTGCCATTGTCCCAAGTAGAACTTCTATTTTTATAGTGAAACCCTGGTTTAGATGGGTGGTCATGTTTTTCATGACCTTGTTATGGGATTGATCATCAAGTAATGCTATTTTTTCAGTTGGTTAGACGTTCCTCAAGCATGGTCGGCCGCTTCATTGGTTATTTAACCCTTTTTTCTTCTCAGAAATGGATGAATTGTTGTGGCATTATCTAGGATGATGGTAGTATGAGGCAATATGACTCAGAAATAAATCATCAAGTACTGCTAAATATGGTCCTCGGTCATCACTATATCATTTGACTTGAGCATTAAATAATCAATTTCATCCCAATACTCAGAATGGGTTTAGAAAGACTTGGGTGTTTTGACATGCTGGTCTCATTGTTATAATATAGTGTTCTTATGAGTGGTCAGTTTTCTTCCCTTTAGACTAGGAAACTCTTAAGGTTTGTGGTGTCTAGTTGAGTCTGTTAACGCGCCCTTCCAGGAAGAATGAAATCCTCGGAGGACCATTGGTAAATGATTGGTTATTGATTAAATGACATTGAGGCTTGAATGTCTTAATTTGTGTCTGTACTTGCTTGGCAGCCCGACTTTGATCTAGTTTGACTATTTTATCGTCGAGTTTCTGGGTGTGTTTGACTGGAAATCCTATCTTAAATCATCTTAGTGTACTCTTCTTAAGAGATGAGAATGTTCCCTATCTTCACATCATCCTCGATGCACTCGGAGAGTGTCGGTCTTACGCCATTCTAAATCATTAAATGTTCTTGAGATTGTTGGGGGATTTTTGTTAGAGTTACACACCGAAGTGTGGTTCTAATCGAGACTTAGTAAGGCCTGAGTGATTCCTAGGTTCCCAATAGGGAATGAATTATTCATACTCATGGAATCTATCCATTTAATTTGAATTTATTAGGCTACCTAATCCAAACTTCAACGAGATATGTCATCTAAGTGGATCGACTCATTCTCTCTTCCTTTAGTAAAATTTATACGGTTGTAAGGGGTCATTTTAAAGCATGTTTCCAGGATAAGGCATGTGTAGTTTCAAGGTCCACAGTGTATTTTGGGAGGTCTTGCATGACTAGTTATGTTAGATCGATCAAAATTTGACCATTTACTTTTTACAAAATTATTCCATGATTGTCGTAATAACACTTAAAGTTGTCTCTTGTACAAAAACTCAAATGGTGGAGGTAGTGTGTCTTGGTATTTCTCCCTTAAGTTAAGACCTATGGTGGGAAGCGCCATCAGTCCAGTGTTATCGAGACTTTGATTTGATCTTGTATCTATCTGGACATGCTCAATTAAGCTTTGTTTCTGTGTTTAAGATAAACTTTGAGCATTGGATTGGATTGTAAATGGTGAGGTGTAGAATTCATAGGAAATGCTTGTGGTGCATTAGGGATTGGGAGCACAATGTAATCGTTTGGACGAAACTTCATGACCCCTATATGTAGGATTGTGTTTACGTTGTTCTGGAAGGATTCTCAAGGGAAAGAAGTTCATAAGGTGGGTTGATTGTAGAATCCCATGTTTTTGAACCAGACAAAAGTACGAAGGTTTTTGAACTTTTTCATTTACTAAACAAGTCATTTTTACAACTAATATTTAGAACCTAATTCTAAGAGTGGGATCACCCCTGCATATTTTTTGTACTTGGGTGAAGGCTCGAGAATTCATTTGAGTGGTTCAAGAAGTTTTGGGGTTGTAGGAACCAAAAAAATTTAGGTTTTTAAAGAAAATAGATGGCTCATGGTTTTCGCATGACCTACTAAACCATGTGGCTCACTATAGGTAACTGTGAGTACTGGTTTATGAGGGCTAGTGGCATCTCTAATGGGTTGCACATAGTTTCCTAAACTATGTGCCTAGCCCGTGTGAGGGGAGTTCCTTAAGCAAAGGGGTACCACACAGTTATGCATGGCTTTCCAAACCGCGTGACTTTACCGTGCGCGACACCCTATTTTGGGATTTTAATTAGTTTAAAATGTAATTAAAATTAAAACCTAAACAAAACACTCTCATCACCCCCTCCTGGACTCGACTTGTAGTTCACAACACCACCAAAGGGGTTCTCTGTTCAACGCACCTCCTAGCTTCCTCTCCCCTTCAATCTCCTCCTAGTTTCCTTCATTTTTTTCTTTTCTGATCCATCCCGATGAGTCCTATTCTTCATTTTCTTTCCTTATACCAGCATCAATTTGACCTAATTGGCCCTGGTGAGGTTAGAATGAACCCTAGGGCTTTGGGGGTGATCTGATTTTTGGTTTTCTCTTTTTTTATGTACGTGCAAATGGTCTTTCATGTGTTTTTCTTGTGTGTTCTAGAAACCACCACCAATGGTGAGGTGGTTCAGGTGGTTTTGGTCCACAGAAAACATTTCAGGGTAAGGTTTATACCTTCTTCTTTGATTCAAACCTCTTGGATTAAGATCATTATGTGTATTTGACTCCCTTTTATTAAATAAGTTGGGCGTTGAGTTGTTCTGGGTGGTTTCACATCGTTTTGGTTCATCGCCAAAGTGGACAACTTGGTTCCACCTTGAGGTAGGGTCCCTTTCCCAGTCCTCTAATTCTACAAATGCATTAATTAATTACATACCACACTTAGTTAGAATTTAAATTCATGGAGTGAAGTATTTGTATTGAATGCTCTTAAATGTGGTTTAGCAAGTTCCATATTTAAAATACTATAGGTGATAAATGAATGGGTGATAATAAATATCATGATTTGATAATAAAACCCATCCAATGGAGGTGTGCTACCTTCAATCTAAAAAGTAGTGTTTAGGCCTCGGTTTCTTTACTTTTGTGCTTATAATTCATATTCCATGATGTTATGTTGAAATGCGACATGTCTTGGACATGGCCCTAATGGCATTAGAAATACTATGTTTCGTTTTATAAATAATTAAGGACCAAAGAAATGTCTATGTGTTTGGTCCCACTTCTAGATCCGAATTACCCATGTAGGTAATTGACCTTTGTATGGATACTAGAAGTCCATTAAATGCAATTGAATAGTTTTGGTAAATGTAATGAGTTGAGATAAATGAATGGTAAATTCTTAATGATTGACCCTCAAAACAAGTTACCAAATTGTTTTACCATGTTTTGAATACTAATAAAACCTTGGGTGACAAGGGGGTTCCCATTTAGGAATTCCATGATGGACTCAATGAGTTTTTATACTCATACCTTGGGAGATACATGGATTACCATTTAGGAATTCCATGGACGGACCCGGGTTCATGTGACAATGATTTGTTCCATGTCCATGGAAGCCCTTACCATGTTAAGGGAAGGTATTGGTGTGGACATTGACCTTTGAAAATTCCAGAATGATTTTTACTAAATGGTTTCAATGCTACTTGACCATTCCATACTAATGGACGAAATGGCTTGAATTAGTCAATAAATGGTTGCAATGCTACTTGGAATATCCACACTAATGAAAGACAAGGATTGGACTAATAAATAAATGGTTTCAACTCTACAAGACGTATCTACACTACTGAAAGGAAAGACATAGACCAAATTAATTATTACATGATTACAATATCAAATATGAATAGACTGACATGAGTTCACCTTGGATTCTAGGAGGATAATACCTAGGGTATCTAGAACCCCATTCTGATTCAAGGATGAAGTTTTCTTAGGTTGATACCCACCTAGAATCCCATTTTTTATATCCTCTAATGCCTGGTATACTACTGTTGGGTCCTACTCACTATTATAGGATACCTTAGATGCACTCCTTGGATCCATCATTGACTAGTAGGTTCCATGGTTAAAGACTATCGGGCCCTGCCTTTGTTGAGCTCCATTTTTCCTTGGTCGATCACCTTGGACTTGGTAGGTGACTTATTGTGGAATTCCTTGGATTATGATCCTTATATTACACTCTTTCCCATTATCTAGACTCAGATACTACTAAGTTAGCAATTTTTGTCATTTACATTACCTTGGTTATTACCCTGGAACTCCCTCACTAGATATTAGTTTCAGGTTTCCTTGTTACATCTTGGAACATTAACTGCCTTTACTATCTTGAGGTGATGTAAGTGATGGCTATGACTCACATAAACTATTAAATTTAAATGGTAATTTCTTAATTAATTAATTGGTTACATGTTTAGACACCAGCCAATGGCTGAAGAAGGTACTTGGGGAATTAGTTACACTATAATGCTTACTTTAATTATGAATTATTTCTCCTTGTTTAATTTATATTACCCTATCAGGATTGGGTTAGACACTGGTGGTGTTGAACTACTGTGATTTCTATCTCACACCCTACTCAGGACGTCATTTAACTGGAGAACCTGAGTAGAAATTTTCTTGTTTGCAGGGCCTTGAACCTTGTTTTGTTGTTGTTTCTTGTTCACGAGAGTTAGGAGCGAAGGACTGAGTTGGAGATTTGGATTCTCAAATATATCACCTATAAGATTTTAGTTATTTTATTTAATTGAGTCCTACATTTTGTTGTATTGAAAAGAAGGGTTTACTATTTACTGCTTTCTGTAATGTATCAATACCATGTTATGCATTCATCTATTGTATAAACTGGTGTAAGCCACTTTTTTCAGTTATATGAAATATGTCTTCCACTACTTTGCCAATTATGTATTAATGCTTACACTGTTGATTGTTATTTACTTTTTTATACCTCTACAAAATTATGATAAGAGGGTATAGTCTGCCCACTGACTATCCTTACACCCGTGCTGCTAGTCGGCAGCATCTGGCATACGGGGAGGTGTGCTTGAGGTCTTGTGGTGACCGGTCTGGCCACCATCTTAGTAGTGAGATGGGTTGGGATGTTACATATGTTCAGGTTTTTACAATATTAGCTTCATGTTTTCATTGTTTAAACTTACTGAGCATCTGATCCAACCCTTTATTATGTTTCAATTCGTCATGTTATAAAGAAAAAATTTATATAGGAGTTCTAAAGGGAAATATTTTTATGGGAGATGTTGAAGATATTTCAGATGTTAGAAGAATGTATACCCAAATTACAAAGGCACTAAACTAAAACAATCATTGGGTTTCTATTTACATAATGTATTAATTATTCTAAAAAAATAAATGTAATGTTCATGTACATCAATCTCGGGTCATTATAGTTGGTATTAAAGGAAAGGTTTAGCAAAACTTTGGAAACATGGATTCAAAATTTTTAGTGAGATCCCTAGAGATATTTCTACGGTATGTCTAGGGATGTCCTAAGGATAATTCTAACTATAGGTTACAAACTTTTTATTTTGGAAATGATCATTGTAAACCTATGATTAAACCTAAGATGTTAGAGATTAAATGTACTTCCCCTTGAATTATTTTTTCCTAGTATGGTTTTTCCTATCATATTATTCTTTTGGGTTTTAGAAAATGGATAAAACATGAAGGAGCTATGTAAATAATGAATGTAATGGAAAATACAATGATTTACCTCTTGAACAACCAAATGTTATAATGATATGGAATGAAAAATCTTATCGCTATACTTACACAAGCTATGAATCATTCTGGACTTCCAAGTGAGAAGAAAAGGGAAAATCATTTTGTTGAGTCCTTCATGAGAAAACACCCACCATCTTTCAGTGGGTCTTCTAATCCAGTTGTCACTGAACAATGGATCAGTACCATTGAAAATATGTTTTCTACCCTTTGTTTTTCGGAAGGTAAAATTTTCATTTTGGATGTTTATTTTTTAGATGGTGAGGCAGACCCGTGGTTGGTTGTAATCAAGAATGCGAGGGAACAAGATGAAATTGAATCCATGGAATGGGACAAGTTCATGAACATATTTTTCAATAAGTACATTACTCATATAATTTTAATGAATATGAAAAATGAGTTCCTAGAGCTTAACTAAAAGGATGATGAATATATTGGTACATATGAGGAATATTTTAGAATACTTTCAACGTAGGCTTTTGGTTTTATCATCCAACCTGAAAGTAATGTTGATCGATTCTTGAGTGGCATTAAACCAATCCTTCAAAGGGTGTTTTCTATAATAGAATTTAGTCGCTATGATGAGATTTTACATTGTTCTATCACGGTAGAAATTGAAGTTGGTGTTATATATCAATCTCATGGTTTTGGAAAGAAACAAAATATGGAGTTCAAGGGAAAATCTCAAAACAATGGTGGAAAGAAGATGAGTTTTTCCTTATGCTCGAACTGTGGAAAAATTCATGGTGGAGATTGTCAAAATGGGACTAGAAAATATTTTTTGTGAGTAAAAGAAGGTCATCAGGAAGTTGAGTTCCAATGTAATAGGGAAAAGTAGCTAATAGATAAAAGGCTACAGAGAATACACCACCCACACATCAGTGTTACAAGTGCAGGGAAATGGTACATTAGACCAATCAATGCCCAAATGCATGGATTATTGATTATAATCAACATCAAAAACCTATTAAGGAAAAAGGAAAAATTAAATCACATGCAATTACTATTGGAAAAGTTGAATATGAAAATGAAGTGGTTGAATTATTTAGTGTTTATGTAATTGTATTATAGAATAATGTTGTAGAATTTATTTTATGGTATTATGGAATAATGAAATATATTTGTTGTGTTCCTCTATGGTTTACCACATGTATTTGAAAGTATATGATGAGTGGCATTTTTAACCATGAAATGTGATTGAGGTAATAAGGTGATGTTTTTGGAAAAAAACGATTTAAGGAAGGATGGCCCTTAATATGAACATGATGTTGAGATAATGATATTTCAATAAAGATATGTTGGATAGGAATAAGTAAACTGAGAGATATTAATTACCATGGAACTATTTAAGTATTTATTGGAATGTGGGTTATGCTCTCATGGATTAAGTTTAAAGCTTTTTGGACATAAGAGTAAGGATAAATGCATGTTTTTAATAAGTATATATGGTAATTCAGGTTATAACCATGAATCAAGAGAATACATGATGATAGTGTTTACATTTTTGTAAAGCAAGCAACGAGGGATACCTTATGATATATGGGGGGATAAATGTTAAGATAGGATTAGTGCACCTCTTTATAATGTTTTGGATTTCAAGCTGTTATATGGATTGCAAGTTTATCTTTTATGGAATGTTTAAGTTGAACTTTAGATGATGTTTTTTTTGAATAATTAATTATCTCACCATAGGTGGACTTATGTATATTTGATAACTCTTAATAACTATTTATGGTGAAAAAACAAATGTAATTATCTAGTATTCTATTTATGGATCAAATGAACTTATAACACATAAAAAATGAAAAACCAAACATCATTTCCTGTAATAAGATATGAAGTGTGAATTTTTCAAGGAACGACCAATAGTGAGATTGTAACTAAATCATGTAAGTATTTCTTCTCATGAAATATTATTCAACTTTATGAAAAGGATCTTGAAACCAAAAATCTAATACTAGTACCTTTTTATCTGATGAATCAGATGGTCCATTAAATCATCACAAAGTTATGGATTTCTGATTTTTATCTTTCTCTTAACATTGTTCTATATCACTCTCAATAAAAATTTGATGGTTAGAATTTTCTTTCACGTCCATGTTTTCGCTTCCCACCTATGTTCTCCTATGTGGAAACCTAGTGATGAGTTAATTTTGGTAACCACTATGTTTCAAAATTTCCTTTTCAAAACTAAGTTTTAGTATTCCTTTTCATGATGTTGGTTTATATGAAAGAAACATTCAAGTAGTAAACCTTGTATAACCCTAATGAATTTCTCGGGTGAAATTCCTTATAAGGGGGGTAATATGTAACATCACAAGATTTTTATGAGATGGAGTTTTTTTAATGGATTCTGTTGTATGATAAAACAAGATAAGATTGTGGAATAAGAAAAATCGGCTTATCTTGTGGTATACACAACACTATTCATGACTTGTTTTTTATAAAGTTCAAGTTCTTTTGTTATAATTCATTCCACCCAAGACTGAGTATAAGTGAACAACTAAATATTTTTATGTTACCTTATAACCTAGCTGGTAAAATGGTGGGAAATAAAATTATTAATTGATTTATGAAAATATTGTTTACACATGTATTTAATTAATTATTTTGTGAGAATTTATTTATGATTGAAAATAAAACCTTTTTTAATTAAAAGGAAATGTTTTTCTGAAAAAGAATTTAAATGTAAATAAATGAGTTCATAAAATAATAAAATCACTCTTTATTGATTTTATTATTAAAATATATATGTAATATATTCAATGTAATGTTTAAAATTCACTATATATATTTTCTATACATGACATATGAACAAATTCATTTTTTAAGATAAAAGAAGTATTTTTTTTAAAAAAATATAGTTTTACCGCCTTATAATAGGGAACCCATTTTAAATCTAGTGTTTTACAATATAATAAGTTATTTAATAAAAATAAACATCTTATTTGTAAGAGGGACAACAAAATTTACTTTGGTTTATAATTTGGTATTTTTTTGGGAAAATTCATATTTTAATAAATCGTGAAAAATACTGCATTTTAATTCAAAATTGTTTTTCATCTAAATTATTTTTGTTCATAAACTATATTTTGAATTGGTTTCAGAGAATATTTATATTATGTTTTAATCATGTAATCCAATATTGGTCATTTTATGTATTTTCACTATGAAATTTGATATAAACACATGTCATTCTTTTGATGGTTTTTATTAAAAAAACACGTTTTCTCACTTCGACAATGAAAATTAATTTTAAATTAATTATTAAAATTTATTTATTTCTAATTTCTAAAAATGTATTTCCTATTTGTAATAATTACATAAAAATTATGTAAATAGGTCCATTTTAGGTTTATTGGAAATTATGAATAGTAACTGTGGTAATTTTTATTTACCACAGTTAAAGGTAAATTAGGTAAACTAGGGTGACAAATAAAACGATAAGGATAATAAAATAATCCTTACTCCTTCCAAATCCTATTTAATGAATAAATTTCAACCCTTATCACCTAATGATCAAAATCGATTCATGCAATGGAATTTTTTCAATGAATGTGGTGTAATTATTATTTAAATAAAAGAAAGTGACAACATGTCACTCTCTTATATCTTTTAAGTATAAAAATATTAATGTAGTGAGAAATTTATTGAAAATATGAAAATAAATAGTCTAAAAAAGATAATTAAATTATCTACATTATTTTTATTTATTTATAATTTTTAGATATTAAATAATTACCATAAATATTGACACAGTATTGATACATTAATTATTTTATTAAGTGAAATATCAAATAAATGATATTATAAATATTAAAATAAATATTATATGATATAATGGATTACATCCATGACATTTATAGGTTCCTATGACATGATATAATAATATTAAATGGTTTTTTCTATGTTATTTCTCTTGAAGAATTTAAATTAAATTCAATGAAATGAATAGTGTAAAAATTGACACTATTGATATTTTATAAAAAACATTTTATTAAATTATTTTAAAAAAATATATTTTAAAATCCAAAAGTTACTATAATAATGCAAAACAAGTTCATTATGTGTAAAATTATGGGATATTTTCCCCATATATGTAAAATATATAACCACTTAATACTTAAAATGTTGTTAGCACAATTAAAAATAAAAGAGAATAATCAAGGGTAAATAAAAAAGATAAGGTCTGAAATAAAATATAAACATGTTTGAAAAATTTTGTATGAGAGGATTTATAACTATACACATATTATATTCTATATATTTGAATTTTTAAGCTTTTGGATTACAAAATTAATGTATATTATTTTAATATATTAAGAATTTCCAAGGGTGCATCTCACCTCAATTATAAAAGGGAACCTCCTCCCTCACCTCTTCACATCAATTTGAGACTTCAAGATCTTCCATACCTGACCCTATTTCTTTATAAACTTCCTTAGTCACATTATAGAGGTTTAGGGATTCTCAAAAGGCAAAATTTAGTGCCTTTAATTTGATATTTAGAGGAAGAACGTTGAGGAAGAGGTAATCTCCTCTACCGATTATTTCAAACTTAATTCCCCTTCTACTTCATCTTGATTAGTTGTTTCATTTTAAATTAACAAAATCAGTGTAAATAATATAATTCTATGTTATGATAATTATTAAACGACCATATTCCACTTTCTATCCAACCTATAAAAAATGAAATCACCATACTTGCGTACGTACGACTTACCGTCTCCACGTCATGGTGTAATCTGTTTTCCACTACCACCTTACTTAGACGAATATAATTATGTAATTAATAACTATATATGATTATTATAACATGAAATGGATTTTTGTATCAATATATTTACCATAATATTTGATACCATTTCACAATTATTTGAATGATATCGTCGCTCGTGCGTACGTAAGGCCTACCAACTCCACAATGCGATGCCATTCATTCTACAAGATATCGAATAAAAAATGATAATATAAATGTTCAAAAATAAATAAATGTGATATTTATTATTTTAATATAATTTTTAATTATATAAATAAGACTTATGAATGAGAAATGGAACTTATTCGGTAAAACATCCATATGAAAATGAAGTAGTTTGTACCCAAATATCGAGTAATAATAAAATATTATTACCAAACAGATGATAATATGATTAGATATGATATCATAAAAATGAATATGAATATAGATTATGTTAATTAAATCATATAAATAATTATATAGGAGGTTCAGATACACATAAAGGGTAGAAGACCTAAGGTAGAGGAAAACATCACAATCTCATTATTATATGAGATTATTTATATGTAATTATTTACTAGTGTATATTTATCATCGATGTCCATATTTCATGAAAAAATGTTTTCATAAATTTTTTACTAATCTCATATTTGTGTTTTAATTTTTACAAATTTTTTACTTTTACTTCATGGTTTTGAAGGAATATTACTTTTGTTTCCATATGAAGTACTTTTTTGACTTTTTCGACAAAACTATGAGAAGAATTTTTTTTAACTTATATGGCATCAATATATTCTTATGATTTCATAACAACTTATTTCCATGAATCTTGATTTACAAGATTTCATGTGTATTTTCAATTAAATTATTTTCTTTTAAAATTTCATGGAATTCTGAGAAAAGAAAACGCTTTTGAAGAAGAATGTATATTTCCTCAAGAATTAATTTCAAGAGTTTTATCAAAATTATTTTCCATCTAAGATGAAATTCTTTAATAGGGATCTATTTCAAGTATACCATACCTATTATTCCTACAGTTTTATTTTCTTTTTGATTAAATTCTATTTAAGAAATCCATTTGATTTATATAGACTATGTTATGAAGGAATGATGGTTAAGAAACTCATTTTATTCCGTGCGTTTTGTTATGGTGAATGATTTATGTTTTTCCAGTATGCGTAAGAATGATTTCATTTTGATTTGGGTGGGACCTATATCCCCCTCTAATGAATTGGGTAAATATTTATATCTCATGAGATATAAATGATATTAATGACATGTAAATTTGGTTCAGTAATACAGGGATGTAATAATAGGTTAATCCTCTTCAGTAATACATGGACAGATTGACAAGAAAACACGGTTCACTGATGAACTTTTTCCACTATGATGGTCTTAGTAATGATCCTTGGATAATGTGGAAATGATTTTATAAGATTATGTGTTTTCCACAATTCCATGTTTTATGAAAGTTCTATTTTCTTAGGGTTCACATTCCTTTATGATTTATGCATTATAAATTACCAAGATTCATTCCATGACTCGTAATTTTGATATATGTTTAATATAGTATTATTTTCAAAAGTAATGTTCCTATTTTTTGCATTCTTATGCTTATGTATTGTTTGTTTACCCTTAATGAGAACCCAATATCTCCCTTATGATTCCATTCCTTAGGTTATAAAGAACAATTTTATGTTGTATTACTAAAGGTATAGATCTTTATGGGAGATGCAGAAGATCATTCAAAAGTTAGAAGAATGTATTCCAAGTTTCCAAAGTAACTAAACAAATAAGATCTTTGGGCGCCTATTTGTGTAATGTATTAAGTATTCTGGAAAAATAAATGTAATGCTCATGTACATCTAGATTGTTTTGTTATAAAAACCACGTTCCAGACTCAACTGCATTCTTAGATTTGTGATATAATCAACCATTTAAGAGTTATCCAATTTTCATTAAGAAGATGTGCATGGGAAATATAAAATATGTTTTATAATTTTATAAAACAACTTCTGGGAACACTAGGTATCCTAATAACTTGACTACTTATCAACCAAATCTAGAGATTTATATAGAAATATTTTAAATTATAACAAGGAAAAAACCGAGTCTTTAAAGATAACATTGTTTGTCGATGTGTGGACTACCACCTCCTAAAAATGATGTGATTAATTCAAACATTACCTGGAATGTGTTACGGATGGTTTTAACTTAAATACATGATAAATATGAAATTAATATGATACTATAATAATAATATACATACACACACACATATATATATATATCATTTACTTTTCTTTATTATAATATGACAAAGGAAATGGAAGCAATGTTCATACATACGTACAATCTACCATCTCCAAGAATGGTGAATTTCATTTCCAATCCCCATATTTCATGGATTACTATAAATACATATATAATGAATATATATGATATTTAAATAATGGTTTACATTCTGTAGATTACTAAAAAATGATCAACATTAGAGTAAAAAAAATTATATGCCAAAATATACTCGAAAATAAGTCAATTAACACCTAAGGTGATTAAAATAATGAAAGGTTATTAACTAATAGATAATAATTTGTTATAAAAGGATCATATTTTTTATCATAAATAATAAAAAGAAATTATTTTATTCTCACTTCAACTTTATGGTCTTTTCTAGGGTTTACTTTATAATTTTATTTTAGTTCAGATTATTTACACATGAATTTACATTAAAGGAAATTATTTGATAATTTTTTAATAATATCATTAATTTTATTATCCTATGGTTTTCATGACATTTTTCAAGTAATAGTATCACTTCCCACTCTTTGGTACTTAAAATGTTTTTGTAAATGTTTTATGAAAACCTAACATTATTTATTTCTTCGGTCAAGAAATCTGTTTTCTTTTAAAACCATGTTTTCTAAAAAAAGTTCAAAAATGTTTTTTAAAAAATAAAAAAATGGGTTATTAAATTAATTTAAAAAAAAAATCAAAGGAATCTTCTTCTAATTTTTTGAATAATGCACCATTCTAACCTTTTTACATTACAAAATGAATGTCCTTGTTACCTTGTATGACATGTACAAATTACCTTCGATCATTTATTTGAAGCTCTTTTTTAGGTTTAAAAAGTTAATTTTTTAAAAATTGTATTTAAATGTTATTTTAAAAGATAAGTACGCTCTTTTTTTCAAAATGGAAACTATATTTTCTGGATGAATTTTTTAATTGATCTTTTTCTAGTATTTCTATTCATCAATGAAAAAAAACCCTTATTTTTAATCTACTTGAGATATGTTGTATATATATCATCCTTATTATTTTTCTAGATGGTTTAAGATTTACATGGCCAAGGATTGTATTGAAATTCACTTCCTTGTTTCATTTTGTAGTCTACATGAAATATTCACTTTCTTGTGATCATTAGACATTAAATTTCACCAAATTATCCATATCATTTAACATGGATATGTCTATTGTTAAGTTGTATACCATTTCTTCATATGATGATTACTTTGGAAATTATATGATTATCTTTGAAAATTCTAAAAAATCCATCTTCTTTACCCAATATAGATATTTGATAAGGTAAATTTATCATTAATTAAATCTATTATTAGATATATAAGGAATGATTTGGACATGTTATAATGGGTGGGGGCTGAAATTTATATATCCCCTCGATGCAACAAAAGGTTCACATGAGTTAAAATAGTTGTGAAAAATAAATGTGTTTCTACCTGTAGTTTTAAACTATCTGAAGTATAGATCTTAGTAGTAGGGGTTTTCATGTGCCTGAGACATAAAGTCTAAGAATTAATCATTAAGATCAATTTATTTATCATTATTATCCATGATATTTTCACAATGATAAAATCTATGTATTCATTTCAGTGTAAGATTATTGATTAAATGGAATGAGTGTTTAGTTATATACCTTTCCATATTATTTATTTTTATCTAGTCATCTAAATTAAATGTGTTTTATTTATTTATATTTCTATATTTTTTATGTCTTATCTAGTTATTTAATTTTCATGTGTGTTATGTTATTTACCTTACCATATTGACAATTTATTATTTCTTCATGATAACTTCTATTGTAAATAACCCTTACTGATCATTTGAGCTCACCTTTGTTTTGATTACTTTCCCTATGATTCCATCAGTTTTACTATGACAAATATAAAGGTATATACAAGATGTAATAAAATTAGTATTGAAAAATGTCATGTTGTGATTTGTGTATTCAATTGTAATTCAAGACTCATGTATGCATATAGATTACCAACAATACAAAACTTATTAGTCCTTTGGGATTCATTTTCTTGTATCTCATACTAATGTTATGGTAGTAGTCACCAGGTCCAAGATTTCTAGGGTTAAGTTGATATAGTTGTTATCAATGGAAGATTAGTAGAATCATTGGAAACAAGATGTAGGAAAACATAGATTAGGGAACATAACACTAAGATATAATTAGAGTATAAGTATATAAGAACATTTTAATGTATTTTTAAGGTATAGATTATAGGGTATTAACATGGAATAAACACCTATATAGATAATAACACGGGTTTATGAGTTTAATATTTAAGATAAGTTATAATACATAATAAACTCTTTTATGTTTTATGTAATGATAGTCCACCAAGACTAATGACATTTTGAAGCAATTTATGAAATGTACAGGTTCTAGTGGAAAATATACTAAGGAATAAATTATTCAAATTTTATAGAAATGAGTTTAAATTTTTTGATAACCATTATGCTTAATATGATCATTAATGACATTGTAATAATATTTAAACAAGATTATTAGGATTTGTAAAAAAATAAGTTGCATTGAAAACCCTAGTAAAAAGGTTATTTAAGGATTAAATTCATCTCAAGGATTTACATCATACTTTTTACACAAATTATAGGATTTATATTAATGTATTTTCGAAAAAGGAAAACCTGCATGTGGCATGAAAACCCATCACATTCGGTGAGGTGATGGGGCTTGAACCCATGATCGAAGGATGATAAGAGTATTCACCTACCACTAGCCTAAATGATCTCTAGGTTAATATGTTATTATTTTTAGTTAAAAATATTAAGGGATAAATATTAATAATGAACTATTAGTACTACATTAGAGGTTTATAGATTTATGTCTTAACCAATTTTCTTTTAAAAAAATAGTTAGAGACATATATACAGACTTGTTTTATAGATCTTATGATCCTTTAAAAGAAAATTTTATTTCTTAAGGAAAATAAATTCATTTTTGATATTCATTTCATTGAGTAAGGGATGAACTAGAAGTTTATAAAATAAAAACCAATGTATGAAATTGTGTATATTTTCTTATATTTTTAAGAAGTAAAAGAATTACTCAAAATTAGGAAATTTATTAATTTTTTTATCATAATACCTTATTTTATGTTGAACTGATGGTTATTTAAATGATCACAGATTTACATCTTTGAGGCCCTCAAAATTATTGTAATAATTTTATTGTTTGTGATCAAAGACCTCAATCAGTCCTCATAAATATTTATGCTTTTCCTCCATTTCCATTTCTTCACCATCCACAAATTTCCTCCTACGTAAAAACCTTGTTTTTGTTTTTCCATTTGACTATTGTACATTCCATTCTCTCTTATTTCAAGGATATTTTAAAAAACCTTCTCATGATGTTGGAAAAAAATAATTAATTTGAAAATGTAAAATTTTTAATTACTAAGATCTAGTTTAAATAGCGAGGATGAAATTTTTTTAAGGTGGAGAGAATGTAACACCAAAAGAATTTTAAAAGAATTACATTTTATTCAATAGTGTGTATGAAAAAAACAGAACAATTAGAAAGTAATATAAACTCTAAATACTTTATGATATATTACCTATTTTAGATAAATTAAATCTATTTGATTGCTTGTGATATATGCAATACTGAGTTATCTTGAGTCCCATGCGATAATGAGTTTTTTCGATAGCTTGTGTTGCACACAAGACTGTGTTTCACCAAAAAACAATATATTATAAAAATATTATTATTTAATATAATGAGATGTAAAATATCTTTTGAATTGGTGGTTATGAATATGATTAAATAAATTATAAAATTAATTGGTTACTAATTATTTACAAATGAATATAATAACCAATTCAATATAAAGGAAATATGTTTACCAAAAACAATATTTATTCAATAAAGTTGATTTATCTTAATAAATTAAACTAATTACTATTAATGAATTATATTAATGGAATTTTTATATTATATATTTTAAAAAATATTTTATTACATTCATCCAATAGGTTTTATAGGAATAAGCTAAGAACACATCCAATTTCATGCACAAAACCTATATTTTTATAAAGGTAGTTTTCCATCTTTTAATGCTGCAAATATTTTAAAACTAGATTTTCAAAATTTTATAAATTTTAAATGGAAATGTAAATATCATTATTGAAATATGAATTTAAAATTTATTTTCGTGTGAAATTGTTTTATTTTTCTGCGAAGCTTCATTTTTTATGAATAGTGAAAATACTGAATTTTAATAGATAGATGCATTTTCATCTAAAAAAATTATACAGTTCAATTATATCATTATTTTTTAAAGTATTATTAGATAAATTTTAAATTTATTAATATAATTTAGGCAATTCAAATATTTTTTATATTTAATTTAGATATAAAAAATTAGTGAACTTTTGAACATTTTCACTTTAAAAAACTGCTTTTCAGTCCTGTGTGCAAGTTAATTTTAAAATTAATTTCTACCACTTATTATTTTTGGAATTTAGAATGATTTATTATAAATTTTTAATAATTATAATTTATAATGTATAATTCGGTGAACTTAGTTTTTTTACAAAAAGTATTAGGGAAATCAATGAAAACTAATTACTACAATTAAGGTGAAAATATGTTTACTTAGTGGTTAAACAATAATCTTAAGTGGCCAAATGACTTAAAAACTTGTGAAAAAACTATTTCAGGGAAATATTTCAAAAATATATTATGTTTTAATGATTTTTTTATTAGAGGCAAATGTCGTTAGGGATATATCATAATAGTGTTTACTATTTTATATTTACAAGAATGCGACTCCACCACTATTAAAGGGAACACCCCTAACTTATTCATACTTCCCAAGAAATTTGGCACCTAAAAACCCCTATATAAATAAGCTACTAATACTAATAAACTCATACTAAATCCTCTCTATTTTCATAAAGAAAAGAAAGAAATAATTTTGGTATAAACTAAAAGAAGTTACCTGAAAAAGAGGCAATGTTCTTCTACGACCACTTTTGTTTTATATCATTACCCTCCCATTAAATTCTTCTGATATCTAAATTATATAATAAAATAAGTATCTAAATATAATGATGTGTTGTTATGTTATAGTTATTACCTAAAATTTTACACACTTCCATCAAATGGTATACGCAATCATCGTTCGTGTGTACGACGAACTACCTCCTTGCGAACCGATGTCGTTCGTTATTCCATTTCCATCTTCAAAGGTTGAGATTAATTGTGGAATTATAGTTTATATATGATTTATATGGTATTTATAATTTATTTATGCTTCTAGTTTTTTATATAACACATACCTTCATGCTTTACATTTTGTGTGAAGAGGATAACATCATTTGTGGACTTGTGGACTACCATCTCCTCAATACCAAGTGATTCATTCACACTATACAAGGCATGTATTAAGGATGGATGAAAAATATGACATTAAGATGAAAATGGAATTATAACACACACACACACATAGATATATAATTTAATTTTCATTCATTTAATACAACAAATAAAATGGAAGCAACGTTAATGCATACGTAGAACTTATCGTCTCCATGAATGGTGTATTTCATTTTTTATCACTATATTTCATGGATTACTAGAAATACACATATAATGAATATATATGATATTTACAACATGGTTTGCATTATAAATTTGATGAAATCATGATATATGTAAGAGTAACAAAAATAACAAGTCAAAACATACTTGAAAAACAGGGTAATTAACACCCAAAATAATGAAAATAATGAAAGGTTATTAAAAATGGATAATAATATATTATAAAAGTATCATATATGATATCATAAATATTTATATGGTTTTTTATAAGTTAATAACATTTTTTAAACCACTATACAAGAGGTTAAAGCAAGTATGACCAAAAGTAAAACACGAGATAAGAGATTTCACCTCAATTTCATTTCATTGGAGAATATTTTATTAGAAATAATCTAAACATAGTAATAAAAAATTGTCCTTTAATAGCACTAACCATTATGAGTGTTAGAAAAAAGCGCTGATAAATAGTACCCTTTATAAGCACTTTATTTTTTTTATGCTGATAAATGATCCCTTTATCAACACTTTATTTTTAGAACTAATAAAGGGATCCTTTATCATCACTTTTTTAGTAGTGATAAAGGACTAAAAAATGAAATAATTAAATAAAAAAACTAAAAATGGGTTTATTAAAAAATATTAAAATTTTTATTAATTAAATAACTATTTATAAAAATGAATAAATTTATTATACTATATATAATTTAAATATTATAATAAATATTATATTTTAAATATATAGATATATGTAAACTGAAAATTAATCAAATAAATAAACGTAAATTTAGAAAAATATATTTAAATTTACTATTTAAATAATTATTGATATTGTTAATAAATAGTATATATTAAATATATAGATGTATATATATATGAATGTATATAAATATGATTTATATAATACGAAATATTTATGATTTACATTAAATACTTATATATTTAGTGAATAATGGTTTATAATTAATGATTAATATGAATTAAAAATACTGACTAATTGCATCAAGAAATGAGTATAATTGAATTTCGTTTGATTTTTCAATATAACATAGATAAAACATGTGTTTTATAGATTTCACATGTACATAATTAATGTATTTTTATATACAAAACACACACAAAAATGTTTTTATAATTAATGAAGTGTTATATAGAAACACATACACCTAATATTTATGTAATTTATTCAAATTTTTGTATTCATTTTACAATTTTATTATGAAATTATACATTTAATATACCATGTCTTTAATCGACCTTAATTTTATTTATTTTTAATTTTATTGTAGTTAGATATTGATTCATTTTTAATATGTTTTATTATTTATTTTTTATTTTTTTAAGAATTTAATCACTTTATATTATTTACTATATATATATACTATGTTTTTATATCATCAATATGTATTCATATTTATTTCAATATGTATCCATATTTTTCTTATAATTTATATTTAATTAATAAAATTTATCCATTTTATGAATATTCTAAAACTGTTCATTTTTAATTACTGAATTTCAATAATTTTGAACATGCATGCACTTAAGGTTAAATATTCATTAATAATGTCAATAATATAATTGTAAATAAATATTTATAAATAATTATATTTATAAAGGTATATTTACTATATTTACACATTTACATATTCATAATTATAAATAAGTAAATATTATTTTTTTAAAAGTATTTATATAGTTATAAATAATTAATTATATATTTTAAATTATTATAAAATTTATAATAAATTTATTTTAATAATGAATATATATACTATATATATATATTTATATATATTTATTATATATATATATATAATTATATTAATATAAATAATGATATATATAATGATATAAATATTTTTTTATAAAAGTATTTATATAATTATAAATAAATAATTATAAATAAATAATTATACATTTAAATAGTAAAAAAATTATATTAAATATATTTAGAAAAATAATATATTTACTATAATTATATATATATACATATATTAAATATATATAATTATAAAATTATATTTACAAAATTTTTTATTTTTATTTATAATTATAAATATTTTATCAGGGATAAATTAATCAATACAGATAAATTTCATACTTATTATTGTGTTTTAGTGCTGATAAATCTCAAACTTTATCGGCGCTAAAAAAGAAATGATAAAGAGGCCTTATATCAAGGCTTATTAATTTTGTACTGATAAAGTGGATCTTCATCAACACTTTTTTGGAAGCACTAATAAATGTGTCCCGATATATTTTAAGAACCCTATACATCACGAACATGTTCGTGATATATGAAGCTTTCTACCAAAGCCACCTTCTTTCGGCACTCTTTGATGTTGAATCCAAGCTCGAATCAAGGCTAGAATCAATGCTCTATCAATTTCAAGGCTCAAATCCATGGCTCGAATAATTCAAGGGCCGAATGAATCCAATGATCTATGGAAATCCAAGTTTGGAGATATCTCTACTTTCTCTCAAATAGTGTAAAAAGTATTTTCTCCTTATCCTAAATAATCGATTTCTTCTTTGATGATATATATATTTTCATTTTTTTATAATCATTATTTCCACCAGCACCCCGAATTTCCATAATGTCACCCTAAAGTTACACCTTCCCTGTACCCATGAATTCTGCCACCACATTACCTCTGATTTCATCTGCTAGTGGTGTGCATTTACCACACCTAGCACTATAGCGCCTCTCATGTTTTCATGCAAGGAGCGCACCTTTGGTGCACCTCGGTGTGGTCACACTGCCTCACCAGTGGTGAGGCACACCAGGTACGCCTCGCCTCGCCTCGCCTCACCTAACCTCATGTTATGGCATGTTGAGGTTCACACCTTTGATAAAAATGCTATAATCTAATAAATAATATGTATGTTTTAAGTTAATCCATCTAAAATAAGATCATTCCTTATCATTGAGTTTTGTTTCAAAAATATTTTAAATGAAAAAAATTTATCTTTAGAGATCCACCATTTCTAAAATAATAAGTACACTTCAACTTTTCAAATTTTTTTAATTACATCAATATACCTATTATATGTGAGATGAAAAACCAATATCCAATATGAAAGTATGTTTATTTTGTAAATATTTTAGTGTTACATCAATAATAAATTCCACTTACATTCCATTAATTTTCATACAATAAATTTATAATTATTTTTTCACATCAACCTATGTTTTTAGAAAATCTTTATATTCCTTCATAGAACCATTTAATTTTTCACATGTTCAATAAAGTTCAATAAACTATTTAATTTCATCACCCAATTCTACTTATGAAGATTCTTGACACTTCAAAACTATTTTGGATAGTGTGGGTCATCTACCCTTTAACTTAAAACCTATATATCATCCATAATTACTATTATTTATCTCATTATGACTAAAATTTTATACTATGTGACCAAAATCACCATAGAACCCATAATGGCCATGGAAGTGAAATTTTCATATAATCCCAACTCTTTGTCTTCTTGAAAATAATTATTTTTTTTCAACCTGTCTAGTCATAATTCTTGAATCAATTTATCAACTATGAATTTTGAGATATTTTTAACCTTTATCATTATTAGCTAAATTATTTTCCAAAATTAATTTTAATATATTCCTTATCGATTTTAATTGAAATTGGAATTATAATTTTGATATGATTTCAAATATTTCATATACCATTAATATTGAATGTAATAATTACTTTGGTTGTTATATGACTTCTTCCAAAAATGTAGAGTATACGTAATCAATTTATATATAAGTTGAATTAATTATTAGAAAACATTTTTAGGTATTCATCATTTCAAGTCTACATGTCGTATTTACTCCCCTAGGTATCTATAATCACCATTAATTTATATGATATAACTCCTTATCTATTAAAATGGTTTATGAATACATTTTTATATCTTCTGGTTTATTGAATGAGAGTTTATTATTCTTGTTTATCATATTTGTCATTATAATTACTCTCTAATTTGTTATATTATATATTAATTTGTTTATGGAATTTAAGAAAGATTTGATGGCTAATTTTAATAGAGGTATGGCTAGTATTAGTTAGAGTATTGAAATAATTAAAAGTAGTATTTCTCCTAAAAATATATAATTTATTGAGGCCCTAATGATTCATATATCATAACATGTTCCCACTCATACCCCTTATATCACATATAAGAATGTGTATACCCCGAAAATCTCACCTTCTAAAGGACATGAGTTAATAACTAGTTCTAATGGTGTAATTATCAATAATAGGATTACCCCTTTAAGAGAACACAATGGAGTAAAATTTTCATTCTCATTAACATTATCTCCCAAATAGTTATTATTGCAATTTATTACTTAAGAGTCATCCATCTTCTCTTTTATGTTGCTTGTACTACTTTGAGCTGTAATAATACCATGGATGTCTATGACTAAGAGTATCACAAGAAACATAAGTGAATTTACAGAAGATATGGAGGATGATTTTCAATCAATAAAATGCAGTGATAAATTTTCAGAAGATGAGTTGATAAAGATGAAAGTTATCTATAACATTCACCTTTAGAAGAATTTAGAGGGAAAAACCTAACAAAGTGGAAGAATTGTTTTCATAAATTCGACTATAAATTTTCTTCAAAGAATACTAATTTTATTTTGAAACAATCAACTATTGTGTTTCCCTTATTATAATTATCTATAAAATTCAAATTGGATACTGAATATCTTACATGTATTTATTTATTTATTGTACAAAATTAATATTTTATAAACCCAATAGGATGGATATAAATCAAAAAAGGATGCATACTATGTAGAATCCCAGGTAAATAAAGAATAAGACATTTACATATTTATTATTATTAGTGAATTAAATATTAATTTTACTTTAAAGGGGTTGCTATTTTCGATAGCATACTTGATAAGCAACAATGGGTTTCTTTGAAATCTTACGTTGCACACTAATAATATAATATTATTATTTTAAATGGAAGTTAACTTCTAGCCATTGTATTGGTAGTAATGAACAATAATAACTATAATATGATTATAAATGTTTATTAAATGTATTTACATTTATCTAAAAAAATTTAGAGGCTTAAAATATGAATAAATCTAATTTTAATCACAATTTACATTAAAAGGTCAATTTACCACCTTTTAATGGTGAACACTCTTTAAATATAGTTTTGGTAACTTTTATATGTTATATTTGACCAAATATATTCCTTATTTAAAATGGGGATATCAAAATTTACTTTGTGTAAATTTTTGGAATTTTTCCGATAAAGTTCATTTATAATTAATAGTGAAAAATATTGTATGTTAATTCAAAACTGCTTTGTAATCTAATTTATTTATATGGATAGATTATCTTTTTAATTGATTTTAAATTGTAATTATAATATATTTTTATCATTTAATCTAATTTTGTTTATTGGAATTAATTTCACTTTGAAATTGGACATAAACAAGTTCCAATCTTTTTACAGTTTTTGTTTCTTAAAAACACGCTCTTTGTTTTGATAACGGGAATTAATTTTAAATTAATTAATACAAATTCTATGTTTAGAATTTGGTAAAATGGTAATCATTTTTTAATTTTGAATATCAAATATATCTTAGGCTGAATGTTTGGTATTTTTCTGAAAAACATCAATTTTTGATGAATAGTGAAACCACTTAGTAGTAGTTAAAAAATCTGACCTTTTCATTTAAATTAAAATTTACCACTTCCGTGAATTGAATTTCCAAAATCCGACAAAAATGGTTGTTATTATTATGTAAAATGTGGTCCAATAAGATGATTTTTTTTGTAAATAGTAACTTTTGACTTTTATTTACCGCGATTAAAGGTAAATAGGCTAATTCAAGGTAAAAAGAATATTATAATAATTCAAAATTTCCTTAACACTTGTACTAACCTTATTGGATGAGTAATGGACAACCATGGTAATCCTTGGGTCTATTTTGGGACCCCATGGAGCCACATATGAATGATAATGACAATTTATTTTAATTAACTTAAAGTAAAGGAAAAATGACAGAAACAAATATCTCTTTGTAAATAAATTTTTACATGGTGTTATATAAGATATATTTTCGACTATATTTATTAATTGGAAAGATAAAAGTATTTCCTAAATCATGGAATTTTTATTAAAATTTTTAGACATCGAATAGATTAAATTATTTATGACTCACTAATGAAGTAGTGTTTACCTCATTAATAGATGATTTAAATAAATAAGATTATAAATATTAAAATAACATCCAAAACCTGTACAATTCTTATTGGATGAATTTACATAGACTATGAGTCATCTTATATTCTGCCTTAATGAGTTTTGGACCTTTATAAACCGAATATCATTATATAATAAAATAATATTATCACACTTTCCTAAAGAGCCCCTCCTCCCCTTTATAAAAAGCCCTCACTTCTAACCAATTACTCACACATATCAAGCCTTTTGGATCCTCCAAAACCTGACCAAAAAATCTATCAATATCCCTATCCTCTCATAGAATCCTTACCTTAGGTAGAAGGGCCTTTAAGAAAACATTTTGGTTCATATTAAAGGGAGTTACACAAATTAAAGGTAACCGTTTCACTTAACTTCTTTTCTTTTATTTTAATTCACCGACCCCTAAATTATTTTTATTCCTTTATTTTATAACAAAAAAATTATCCTAAATATACTAGGATGTTTTTATAAGAATTATTTGAACTAAAATTACAGACACCATCATCTAATGGGTGAGGAGCATACTGTTTCTTTGGATGGAAAACTAACGCCTCACGAAACGAGGATTGTTAGATTATCTCCTACCACCTATCATGGTGGCCATTAAGATGAAAATTTATTTATATATGATATATATTATTTTTATGTTTTCTTTATGCTTCTGTATTTCTCTTTTAGAGCATACCTTTATGGTTTCCATTATGGGTAAACGCGATAATTTCATTTTAGGAAGTGCGGACTACCGCCCCCTCAAAGTGATATGACTCGTTAATTCCATATGTGGTATGTATAAAGGATGGAGTTAATGATATTATATATGATATTATACAGGAATTATAATATACCTATGCATCATTATGTTTTAATTTCGTTAAAATAATAAATAGAAATGAAAGTAGCATTAATGCGTACATACGACATACCGTCCCCATGAACGGTGCATTTCATTTCATACCTAAAAATAATATGTACTGTTATAAATATAAATAAATATATATATATATATTAGATATATATGATATATATGATATTTAAATAATGAATATCATTCTGGATATAATAGACTATTTACCACATGGACAACTAGTAAATATAAGGTGTATATTTTTGACTAAAGTACCAAATATTGACAAAACGAATTTTATTAACTTAAATGATTACATAATGTTTATAACATGGTAATAAGTGATATAAAAGGAATAATAAAATTAAAAAATGATCTTAATAAAGTAGAAATTATCTTTAGTTTATTATTCAGGAGATTAAAGAATGATCGAGTCAAGTCAGACACGATGTAAGGGACTTCATCTCAATATCCTTTCATTGAGGCATATTTTTTCTAATATATGACTTTATTATATGCACTATATAAACAACATTGACTTTTCATTTCATTAAAAGGTAATATTTTTCTACTCATCATTTTACTAAACGACAAAAAAGAAACTTTATTTTTAATATAAGCGGTGACAATGACATTTCCGCCGCCGCGAGTATTATTTGATCATTGGATTCCTTAACAAGCCGTGATGTTTTTAAAAGGAAAATAAATACCATATACTATTTTATGTATTTTTGATATTAAAAACGGTTTTGATAATGGTTTGGATACGTTAATATATTGAAATTTTATATTATTATTGCAATGTGGAAATGTTATCTTTCTTTTATGCTTATGCTATGTGTTATGATCATGTTATAGTTCTTTGGCATTATTTACGTATACGGGTGGTTCCGTTATAAACCTAGGGTGGGTGAGCCCAAGATAGCTCTCTAATGCATTGGGTAACAAGACAGAGTTAAACGTGAATGTTTCTCGTAAGATATTTAGGGAATATACTGTGATGGGAATTCTAAAGTAACTCCCTATGTAACTGTGATAGCTACAATTTAAGTATGTTATGGATGCCACAATTTACCTTTATGATTTATGATTTATATGTGTTATTCATAAATCTTATGATTTAAAGAGATATGTAAAAGAGTTTATGTTTTGTATGTATTTATGAAATAATGTTTTCCTTATTTCTTTTATAACCCATAATGATCTTTTTATGCTCATCCCAAGTTTTGAAATGTCTCCACATGACATTAAGATGATTAGTGTCAAGGATGAGTTCAAGGAAAAGTCATTCTATCTAAAAGATGGAACTAGACACGACTATTTTTTCCAAGAGTTTTTATTTTATAAAAAATGGAAACCGAGTAGAAGTCTCTACTTTGTAATCTTTTGAGATGAAATAATTATGTCTTAATTCTCTGAAACACTAAACTTTAAAAGATCCTCAATGTGAATTAATTCGTTTAATTCAATATTTTGTAATGTTTTAAGGCCGGGTCCTTATAGTTGGCATCAGAGGTTTGGGTTAGATAACATTATGAGTTAGGGTATTGTTAAATTAATATACATAAAGTAAGTTATGTTAATATTGAAATGATATAGAATTTACATATTACAATATTGCTTCACCTAAGATATTTCTTTGTTAAGAATGGTTTTCCACAGAGGAAACATGTAATCTATGTTGGGAAGGCATACAGAGGGAAATGACCTTCTAAATCAGCAACATGAGATGGTCAGAATCAGAATTGAACTATTTGTTTCAGTGATGGATCAGTTGACTCAGGTTATTACTGGAGGTTCGTTTAAAATTTTAAACGGTTATCTAGTCCAATGACTAAGTTAACTCAAAAAGGTGTTATGTTCATCTAGAAAAAAGTATGTGATGATTATATTCAGGATTGGAAAAGAAGATTGTTGAATGCTCCAGTTTTTGCAATGACATCCAGAAATGGTGAGTTTGTTAACAATAGTGATTCTTTGTTGAAGGGAATTGGTTGTGTACTAATGTAGAATGATCAATTAATTGCTTATGCTTCATGTCAGTTGAAACAATGTGAGTTAAATTACCCTACACATGATTTGGAATTAGCTGTTATTGTTTTTGTTTTAAAAGTATAGAGGCATCATTTGTATGGAGTAAAATGTGAAATCTATACTAACCACAAAAGTTTAATGTATATATTAACTCAGAAAGAATTAAACACGAGACATAGGAGATGGTTAGAATTAATCCAGGATGATGATTTCGTGATCCATTACCATTTGGAAAAAGAAAATAATGTGGCTGATGTTTTGAGTTGAAAAAGTAATGCTTCATTAACCATGTTACGTTTGGAACAAGATCCTTTGGTTTTTTATTTGATAAACTTTGGAAAAAAAGTTGTTTGTATAGGAAATTCTACTATTTTATATCAGGTGTTAGTGAGATCATATCGATTAGATAGAATTAATCTAGCATAGAAGGAAGATAGTGAGTTACAGAAAAAGGCAGAGTTGGTTCCAAAGGGTAAGGTTCCTGAATATAACATTGATAATGATTGTGTTATGAGATTTGGAAAAAGATTATGTGTGCCTTGTGATTCATCGTTGAAGAATGAGTTGTTATGTGAAGCTCATAGTTCCATGTTTTCAGTTCATCCTGGCAGTACTAAGATGTACATAGATCTTCAGGAGTATTACTAGTGGGATGGAATGAAAAGAAATATTGTTGACTTTACTATGAAGTGTTTGACTTGTCAAAAATTTATAGTAGAGCAGTAGTTACCGAAAGCGATGGTTCAGCCTTTACCGGTGCCAGAGTGGAAATGAAAAAAATATATCCACAGACTTCGTTCTAGGATTACCGAAGACATATCGAGGTAATAATGTAATCTGGGTTATTGTTGATCGATTGACTAAATCTACTCATTTCCTTCCTATTAGAGATACATTGTTTCTTGTTTAACTTTCTCAGTTGTATGTTAAATAGATAGTCAGCTTGCATGGAGTTCCCCTCTCCATTGTATCTGATTGTGATCCCAAGTTTACTTCTACCTTTTGGAAAGGACTTAATAAGTCATTGGGTACTGAATTAAATTTTAATACGGCTTTTCATCCTCAATCAGATGGGAAATCAGAACGAAAAATTTAGACCCTGGAGGATATTCTACGTGCTTGTTCACTAGATTACCAGGGAATTTGGGACCAAGATCCTTCTTCGGTTGAATTTTCATATAATAACAGTTTTCATTTAACTATATATATGGCTCCATTTGAGGCATTATATGGAAAGAGTTGTTAAACACTAGTTTTTTGGGATGAAGTAGGTTAAAGGAAGTTGATGGGACCAGAATTGGTAGAAGAGATGACAGAAAAAGAAAAGCTAATTCAGAAGAACATGAAAACATCTTAGAGTCGATAGAAACGTTCTACAGATAACTGGAGAAATGATCTCTCTTTTTAGGTAGGTGATCATGTATTTCTCAATGTTTCTCCCTGGAAAACTGTGATGCATTTTGGTAAGAAGGAAAAGTTGAGTCTGAGGTTCATTGGACCATATGAAATCCTGGAAAAAGTTGGATCAGTTGTATACAGAGTGGATTTACCTCCAATTTTATCCCAGGTACTCAATCTTTTTCATGTTTCGATGATGATAAATTATATGCCAGATCCATCTGATGTTTTGATCCCTAAGGTAGTTCAGTTGGAAGAGAATATCTCTTATGAAGAACAACCAGTCGAGATTCTTTACCATAGAGAGAAAGTGTTGTGGAAAAAGGTAATTCACTATGTAAAGGTTTTTTGAAAAAACCATATGGTTGAAGAGGCAATGTGGTAATCTGCAAATGCTACGAGGGATAAATACCCCCACTTATTTGATAAGTGAATAAAAATTGCGAGGACACAGTTTCAAAAAGGGGGGAAGGATGTAACATCCCATGTAACTAAAGAATAATACATTTTCATATATATTAATATTTTTGAATTAAATATTAATTTTACTTTAAATGGGTTGCTATGTTCGATAGCATACCCGATACGCAACAACGAGTTTCTTTAAAATCTTACGTTGCACACTAATAATATAATATTATTATTTTAAATGGTAGTTAACTCCTAGCTATTGTATTGGAGAGAATGAACAAAACTAACTAAAATATGATTATACATGTTTGTTAAATGTATTTACATTAATTCAATAGAAGTTAGAGGATTAAAATGTGAATGCATCAAATTTTAAGCATAATTTACATTAAAAGGTCGATTTACCGCCTATTAATGGAGAACCCTATTTAAATCATGTTTTGGTCACCCATATATGTTCTATCTATCCAAATAAAATTCTTCTTTAGAATGAAGACATCAAAATTTACTTTTTTAAAATTTTTGGAATATTTCTGATAAAGTTCATTTTTTAATGAATAGTGAAAAGTATTGTATTTTTATTCTAAACTACGTTTTAATCTATTTTATTTATATGGTTAGATTATCTTTTTAATTGGTTTAAAAGTTTAATTAGAATAAATTTTTACCATTCAATCCAATTTTGTTTATTGGAATTAATTTCACTTTTAAATTGGACATAAACAAGTATTAATCTTTTGATAATTATTGTTTCTTAAAAACACGCTATTTGTTTTGATAACAGGAATTAATATTAAATTAATTAACGAAACTTCTATGTTTATAATTTTTAAAAATAGACATCATTTTGGAATTTGGAATAAAAAATATAGCTTAGGTTGAATTTTTGGTATTTTTCTAAAGAACTTCAATTTTTGATGAATAATGAAACCACTTAGTAGTAGTTAAAAAATGACTTTTTCATTTTAATTAAAATTTACAAATTTTGTGAATTGAATTTATAAAATATAACATACATGGTTGTTATTAGTAAGTAAAATTTTGTTCAATTAGAAGAAAATAATTTTTGGTGAATAATAACGTTTGACTTTTATTTACCATAGTTAAAGTTAAATAGGGTAATTCAAGGTAAAAAGAATATTATAATAATTCAAAATTAACTTAACACTTGTTATAACCCTATTTTATGAGTAATTTCCGACAATGGGAATCCTTTTGTTGATTTCGGTACCCCATGGAGCCATTTATGAATGATAATGACAATTTATTTTAATTAACTTAAAGTAAAAGAAAAAATGACATAAACAAATTTGTCTTTGTAAATTAATTTTTACATGGTGTTAAATAAGTTATATTTTCGACTATAAATATTCACTGTAATGATAAAAATATTTAATACATCATGGATTTTTTTTTTTAAAATTTTTAGACATTGAATAAAATAAATTATTTATGACATAGTAATGACGCCGTGTTTACCTCATTAGTAAATTATTTAAATAAATAAGATTATAAATATTAAAATAACATCCAAAACCTATCCAATTATCATTGGATGAATTTATTTCGTGCATGAGTCATCTTAATTTATACATTAATTAGTTTTGGACCTTTAGAAACCGAATATCATTATATAATAAAATAATATTATCACAATTTCCTAAAGAGCCCCTCCTCCCCCTTATAAAAAGCCCTCACTTCTAACACATTCATCACACTTCTCAAGCCTTTTGTATCATCCAAACCCTAACTGAATAATCTTTCAAGATCTCTCTCCTCCTTCTAGAAGCCTTACCTTTGGCACAAGACACTTCAAGAAAACCTTTTTGTTCATACCAAAGGGAGTTACCCAAGTTAAAGGTAACAATTTCTCTTAACTTCTTTTTTTTATTTTACTTCTCCAACCCCAAAAATCATTTTATTCCTTTATTTTATAACAAAAAAATTATCCTAAATATACTAGGATGTTTTAATGAGAGTCATTTTAATTACACTTACACACACCACCATTTAGTGGGTAAAGAACATACTGTTTCTGTGGATGGCTAACTAACACCTCACGAAACGATGATTGTTCGATTATCTCCTACCAACTATCATAGTGGCCATTAAGATGAAAATATATTTATATATTACATATATTATGTTTATTTTTTCTTTATTCTTCTGTATTTTTATTTTATAGCATACCTTTATGGTTTCCATTATGGGTAAACACGATAATTTCATTTGAGTAAGTGTGAATTACTGCCCCTCAAAGTGATATGTCTCGTTAATTCCATATGTGGGACATATAAATGAAGGAGTTAATGATATTATATATTATATTATACTAGAATTAAAATATACCTATGTATCATAATGTTTTAATTCCATTAAAATATGAAATATAAACGAAAGTAGCCTTCATGTATACGTATGGATTATCGTCTCCATGAACGATGCATTTCATTTCTTACCTCCAATTGATATGTACTGTAATATATAAATATATATATACTAGATATATATTATATATATTATATCTAAATAATTAGTATCATTCTTGGATATAATGGACTATTTACCACATGTACTACTTGTAAATATAATGTGTTCATTTTTTATTCAAGTACCAAATATCGACAAAATGAACGTTATTAACTTAAATGATTACATAATGTTTATAACATGGTAATAAGTGATATAAAAGGAATAATAAACTTTAAAAAAGTTTTTATACAAGTAGAAATTAACTTTAGTTTATTATTCCTAATATTAAAGTACGATCAAGTCAAGTCGAACACGAGGTAAGGGACTTCATATCAATCTCCTTTCATTTAGGAATATTTTGTTCTAATACACATCATTATTTTATATGTTGTATAAACACCTTTGAATTTTAATTTCATTCAAAGGGAATATTTTTCTACAAATCATTTTACTAAACAACAAAAATAATGTTTATTTTTAACGTAAGCTGTGACAACGACCTTTCTGCCGCCGCAAGTATTATTTGACATTTGGCTTCCTTAACAAGTCATAATATTTTTAAAAGGAAAATAAATACCATATATTATTATATGTATTTATGGTATTGAAAATAATTTTGATAATTGTTTTTATTCGTTAATATAATAAAATATTATATTGTTTTTTCTATGTGGAAATGTTATCTTTCGTTTATGCTTATGTTATGTGTTATGATCATGTTATGGTTCTTGGGCATTATTTATGTATACAGGTGGTTTCATGATAATCCTAGGGCGGGTGAGCCCGATATATCTCTCCAATGAATTGGGTAACGTGACGGAGGTAAACATGAATGTATCTCCTAAGATATTTAGGGAATATACTGTGATGAGTATTCCAAAGTAACTCACTATGTAGCTATGATAGCTACAATGTAAGTATGTAATGGATGCCACAAGTTACCTTTATGATTTATTATTTCTATGTGTTATTCATAAATATTATGATTTCATGATGTAATTAAAAGAGTTTATTTTTTGTATATATTTATGAAATAATGTTCTCTTTCTTTGTTTTATATCCATTACTGAGCTTTTTATGCTCATACCAAGTTTTGAAATGTTTTCATAGGACTTAAAGATGAATAGGATCAAGGATGGTTTCAAGGAAAAGTCATGCTATCTAAAACATGGAACTAAATATGACTCTTTATTATCAAAAGTTTTTATTTTATAAAAAAATGGAAACTGAGTAGAAGTGTCTACTTTGTAATCTTTTGAGATGTAACAGTTATGTCCTAATTCTCTAAAACTCTAAACCTAGAAAGATCCCCAATGTGAATTAATTCATTTAATTCAATATTATGTAGTATTTTAAGGCCGGGTCCTTATATTCTAATTGTTTAATAGAAGAGTTTTAATAGAGAGTTAAATAGTTCATCATGTTTGCAATAGAGCATGAAAAGGACTCTTCTTAAATCCTTGGTCCATGTTTTTTGTTGTTCTTATTCAATAAAATTTAGTCTGGAAGAGTTGGAAGAATATTTGATTTGTCATAGAATATAAAAGAGCTATAAATATTTTACTAAACCTAGAAAAAAACCTTATGTGTACACTGATTGTGATGATACAACTATTTATAGATCATTTGATATGAATACCACTGTAAATGATGATGAAGATAAGATGAAATAAATGAAAATTAAAATTGAAGATGTCCTTTTTTGTTGTCCAAAGTTGTTTGATAAGTTAAATAGTTGTACTACAAGACCATTGTATATGACTTATACTAAATACACAACATTGTAATCTATATTTAAGTTATATAATTTTAAAGATGGAAGAAGATGGAGTGACACAATCTTTACAAAATAACATGGTCTCTTGAATGATATGGTACTAGAGAAAAATGTGCTACCATGTCAATCTTATGATACTAAATGAATTACATGTTTAATGTCCATGTTATCTAAAAAAATACATCCATGTCCAAATAATTTCATATTTTTTCGTAAGGACCATGACTCATTCAAATAATACCCTAAGTGTGGTTCATAACAATATAAGGAAAATTAATCAATTCTTATAAATATGTATGAAAAATTCCTATCATTCCATAGTTTAGAATAATATATAGGTATCCAGAAACTATGATAAAATTGATAGGTCATGAAGATAAAATAATTAAAAATGGGAACCTATGTCATCCAATAGATTCTCTTCAGTAGAATAAAATATATTATGCGTATCCTGAATTTGGAAATGAGTTGAGAAAATTTTGTCTTGCATTATTTAACAATGGAATAAATCCTTTTAGTCTACTGAGGAGTACTCATAGTACATGGCCCATCATGTGGTTAATTTATAACATGCCTCCATGGTTATGCATGAAGCATATATACATTATGTTGTCTCTTCTTATATCTGGACCAAAGAAACCCAGTAATGAAATTGATTTTTATTTGGAATTATTGATCAAAGATCTGAAATTGATGAGGGATAGATGTGTTACAATGTTTGATGCTCATAGAATTGAATAATTTACATTTAGGTCCATGTTTTAAGAGATGATAAATGACTTCACATATTATGGAAATTTATTTGGCTATAACATTAATGGAATGCTGGGGTGCCCCATTTGTGAAGAACACACACACTCAGTTCAGTTGAAACATTCCTCTAAGATTTTGTTTTTAGGTCATCATAAATGTTTTACCTTGACGAAATAAATACTGATCCTAGATGATTTCATTTGATGGGAATATCAAACAAGGTAAAACATTTTCTCTATTAATGAGTGATCAAATGTTTGATAAAGTAAAAATATTTTATATTGTTTTCAGAATTGTTTTTTTGAAAAACTTTAAAAAATCTAGTTGGAAGAACATATCAATTTTCATTGAATTAACTTATTGTAATTTTTTGTATGTCAGAAATTTTCTTGAAGTCATTCATGTTAAAAAATATATTATATAGTGTTATTGGCATGTTACAAAATGTTCCTGAAAAAATGAACTATGGAATCAGAGCTAGGTTGAGAAATATTGACATGGGGATAAGGGAAGAGTTGGAACTGATGGAGGGTAAAGGGTAGAGGTTTCTTTCTCTAGTAGCTTACACTCTATCTAGACATGAAAAGTTGAAAATTTTTATTTTCTTAATAGTGAAAAATTTCTAGAGGGGCATTCATCAAATATAAAGAATTCCATTTCAATGACTAATTTGACGATATAAGGAATAAAATCACATGATTGTTATGTTTTAATGTAAGATTTGATGCATGTTTCTTTCGGTTGCATATAGACTCAAAACGTACTACATATATTTACTAGACTCTTCTTGTTTTTCAAATCCATAAGCACGAATCTTATTGAACCAACAAAGTTCCAAATCACGAATAAAGAGGTTGTAGACAAATTATGTGAATTATAGATGCTCTTCCCACCATAATTATTTGATATAATAGTCCACCTGATGGTTCACTTGGTTAGAGAGGTTCCACTACGTGGGGCTATTCATTACAGATGGTAATACCACATTGAATGGTATATGTGGATTTTGAAATGTTATGTGAAGAATCAAAGTCTTCTAGAAGGTTCTATTGATTAATGATATCTTTTTGAAGAAGTCATTGAATTATATACCAATTACCAATCAGATGTTGACAACATAGGTCTCCCAAAGTCTTGTCACAATATGTTCCTTATGGGAAACGAGATTCCTAGAAGAGATGTTGTTACAATTACCTTGACAGAGAGGGAGCAAGCACAACATTACATTTTATATAATAGTGATGATGTTGGTCAATACATTTAATTACAGAAATAAATTAAAAAATATTTTCATCTATAAAGGGATGAATTATGGATATCAAATACACATAATTAGTAGTTTATATGATGGATGTCAAATACACATAATCAAAAATTTATTGTATGCTTCTGATATCAAATTTACCAGGAGTTATTTGAAAATACGAATTCAATTGCTGAATGACATCAATGGATATCCAGAGGAATGAATAAAAATATTGTATCTTACGGTAGTTTTTTAATAAATTGTTATACATTATATACAATAGAACAAGAACACTCTAGTATGATGCAAAATGGTTGTGTTACGCTTGTGGTGGAAGAGATTCACATATCTGGTTCCAAGGATAGAAATTAAATTTATAAAAATATGTAATATTTTGGAATTATGTAATATATATATATGAGTTGGATTATTCAAAATTTCAAGTGTCTATTATCCATTTCAAATGGGTTAACAAAATGAGTGTAGCGAGAGTTGATGAAATGGTCTTCGTGAAGGTGAATTTTAGTGTGGAAGGGGAGAAAGATGAGAAATTCATAATGGCATCATAATATGATCAATTATTTTTTTGTGTTAGATCTAGAAAATATGAATTCATAAATTTTTAGGATGGAGGCTACATAAAATGATAGGTCAGATGAAAATTCAATCGGGGTTGACCCTTTCATTGGGATATCACAATTAGTTTATCCCAGACCCAATGTAAAAAAATGTATTTTAAGATATAGGGGACAACAAAGAGAGGATTTTGTTTCTCAATAGTCGAACCAAATCCCAAAAACCATTTAAATAAGAATCAATTTTTAGTGAGAAGGTACTTTTTAATATACTTTATTGTTACTCATAATATTATATACTCTCTACTATATTAATATATTCTAAATTAAATGGTTGACTACTCAGGCAAACCATGTTATCTACACATGATGATGATACCAATATTACAGAAGTACAAAATATAAAAAAGGTTACCCTTTGGGAATATGTAAAGGTAAGGTTACAATATACTAGGAATGGCTTGGTAAGAGTCCTATTTATTAAAAAAAGAAAATCCCTTTTTACTAGGAGGGAATACATTACATGGAAATGAACCCCCGACCAAATAGTAAATAGATATAACATGTCCTCAAAGACTAGTATCCCAAAGTCCAAGAGAAAAATCCCAAATTTCCATGTCCTAGGGGAAGAAAAATAAGAATAATGAAATAATAGGCCAATACTGCTGCCATCATCTTGGCCATCACACCACCACAAATATTCAGCACAACTTGAATGCCAAGTCGAGAGTAGGCCATGGGAGGCCACTGTTGAAGAGAAAAACCCTCACCATCGCCTTCCAAATGAGCCCAACATTGAGATGCTTCCAATTCCTAATAAACACCTGATGCCAATGCCTGACCACTGACCCCACGAGATGCCCACCTTTACCACCAAAACCCACCTATGCCAAGAATCCAAAAATCTATTTGCGACAAGAACGAGTCACCACCAGGCTATATGGAAGCCATGAGGCCAAACACAACCAACCTAGGACGAACACATGGTAATCCACCATCGTAACCGACTGAAAATCCTTCACAATTCCAGGCCCTAATGATTCCAACTAGATCAGGTTGAAAATAGAGATCTAGACCAAATCTGACACACTGGCCGCCAAATGAGATGACAAATGTCATTGATGCTAACCGTTGCCGCTTGAGACACCACTGAGCTCGAAGCTGAATGTCACTCATCGCACCACTATAATTCACCCCTAGGAAGTAGAAGGAGTCCATGAGGTGAACAAATTTTAGAAACAGAGTGATATCATATGAATTTGAGAGTTCTCATAATCAATAAACATACTAATGTTACGATAAACATTCCCTATTTTTCTAAAAAATTATATAATGAAATAATAATTTAATTTTCTTTTTTCCTTATAGAGTTCATTTATTTTAGAATATTATTTTCCATCTTTCATACCTTTCTACACCAAAACATCTAGAATTATTCTCCCTCAAAACATTTTCACCCTTACAGTGTTGGAATTTATCACTTTCCTTCATGTTACCTCCATTGATATTTACAGAAGAGAAACAATGCCACCTCTCCTCAATAAAAAAGGTAATTTTGATGTTTTCACAGTAAAATAATTTTCCATATAATTAATTTATTCTTTTATATTTATTATTACTTTATTTCTCTTTAGTATTACTCATAAAAGAATTGTTTTCTTATACAGGTTGATTTTTTTCATTTGAGTTGGGGTGGTTTGTCTATCTTTCAATTCGTTCTTCACTAAAAAATCTATATAATCATTATCCCTCAATAAATTTTCACTCCTATAGTGTGGGAATTTAACACTTTCCATTATGTTCCCTCCACTACCTTTGTAGGAAGAGAAATGATGTTGTCGATGATTAATCACGTAGGTAATATTAATGCTTTCTTAGTAGAATAATTTTCCATATAATTAATGTATTGTATCATATTTATGTTTTCTTTATTTATTTTTTGTATTAATCATATAATAATTGTTTTCTTATATAGGGGGATTCTTTTTTTTGAGATAGGTTGATTTTTCAAAGATGCTCATGCTCGTGAGAGATTGGATTTGAGCATACAATTGAGATAATGACAACAAGGTAATGCATAGAGAATTCATACAACCATCATGAAAATTTGAATTCCTACAAATTATTTAATTATTTTTTTCATCATTTCATTTAATATTTTTATGTTAATTTCCTAATAATTGTTTTTATAATACTAATTTAGTTTGTTTCGAAAATCTTTTGGGAAGTCATATTTTGCATTCAACTATCTTTAAAAAATCCAAAAAAGAGATAAAACGTTAATTTCTTCCAAATTTACCACAATTTACATTATATTTGTTTGTTTATGGGAAATATTTTATATTGATTCAATTTTCATAGCTGAAAAATGGGTTTTATCTAAGAAAATTGAGTTAATATGCATTGTTGATAATGAAATGCAACAGAAAGCCTGGTAAAATTGGTATTTATGATTCTTTGAGACATTAGGATGTTTAGGAATCATACATACTTCAATTTGACACATGGTGTGAGTGGTGCGACTCACAATGCTTCTTTTTATTTAAAAGTGAAATTAATTTTAGCAAAAGAGAAAACTAACATACTCAAAACTAAGAAAAGATTTTCAGATTATTTTGATACAATACTAAAACAATCCATAAGTAATTTTTCATGTGTATGAATCATCCTCACCTCAATATGATGCATGATGTGGTATATATGAATCAAAGTGTTCAATATTAGTTTAACATTGACATTTTGGTTCAAAAAGTTTCAGTCACTAAAATCCAATAAAAAATTCATATATTTTCTTGATAATTTTGTGAAACCATTCTTAAATTACCTTTGAAATATAGTAACCATGTAGAGACCCAAATCTTCAATTACATGGACATTACATTAATTTTTAAGAATACTTAATACATAACGAAAACAAACACAGAAGGACCATAATAGTTTAGTGTCTTTGGAAACTCGGAAAAATAATCTTCTTAATCATGGTGACAGATCTTCAACATATCCTGTAAAGATCTTCCCCTTTTGTTTTCTTACCTAAAACCTTTATTTAAATCCCGGGGAAAAGAAAACACATAAAGGTTGAGCTCAAATGCTCAGTAAGGTTAAGAATAGAGAACATAAAACAATCCACAAACATTTTAATGCAAAAACATGAACATAAAATCTAAACATCAAAATCATGAGCAAAGACATAAATCATGGAAGTACATAAGTCATAGATCAAAATGGAACATTAATCATGATAAACAAGCATGGTAATAAAACATGTAATTGTGTCATACATTAAGAACATGTTATGATTTCTATAGTAGCCAAGGAATTGCTGCCAAGACCATCTTAGTGGACAAAGTCCCATTCTGAATCGAGTTCACTCCTCGTTCCAGTCCTGTAACACTGAACCAGATTAACATACCATTCCAGCCATGTCTATTTCATGATATATAAATCTTTAACCAATGAATTGGAGAGAGATATAGGTCCCACCCATCTCATAATGAATCCATTCTTATGTGTTCCACAAAATCATAAATCATACATCATAGCATAACCCATGTAATAAAAATGGGATTCTTAAACATCATGCCATCATAAAATAATCCATATAAGATAAAAGGACTTCATAAAAATAATTCCATCATAACATAATCAGATCTATGTAAAAATAGGGATAGAAACAAAACCCTATATTATCTTAGATGGAAAATAATTTCTATAAAACGCTTGAACTCCATTCTTGAGAAAAAAATCCTTTCTATTTCAAAAACATTCTCTTTTCTTAAAATGTCATATAATTATAAAATAAAATAATTTGATTAAAAATAAACTTGAAAACTTGTAAATTAAGCTTCATGTAAATAATTATCTATGAATCCATTCATGCCGTATAAGTTAAAAAAACATTCTTCTCGTACTTTGTTCAGAAAAGTCAAAAAGTACCTCGTACTAAAAACGAGAAAAGATTCATTTCATATCTTTTACTAAAAACTAAAAAATGGGTAAAAATTGGATTTAAACAACTGTAGGTGGATGGAAATAATATTACATATTGAGGAAACATGGATGTGGATGATAAATATTCCCCAGTAAATTCTAAAGTATAAACAATCTCGGAAAAAAATGAGATTGTGAGATTTTCCCTTACCTTAGGTCCGATATGCTTCGTATGTATCTGAACCTACTGTATAATGATTTAAATATTGTCATTTACTTATTACAGAATCATATTCATTTTTATGATATCATATATCTTTCACTTATGACTTTATATTACCCGTTCTTTTGTAAGATCAATGTTAAAGCAACGTTTTGGGTAAAATCGTTTTATTTATCGTACATGTTTGGAGTTGTTGTTCTTGATATAATTAATTATAGCATGATTTACTTAATTACAGAATGTAAAACATGATTTATATGTAATATATATTCATCATATACATATATATATGATATATCGATAAATGGAATTAAATACACCGTTCATGGAGACGGTAGGCCGTACGCACGCATGAACGCCGTTTTCGTTTCCTTATTGAATTGAATGGAATTAAGTAGATGACATAAATATATATATATATACATAAATATAGTATCATTATTATTTAATATATTTCATTATTACTTATTATATATACTTTATAATCATTCATGAATGGTTAACATGGAGAATGAATCTCATCGCGTCGTGGAGACGGTAGTCCGTACGTACGCACGAGCGATGATATCATTTCCATGATCATGGAATTTTATTGAAGTGTATGTATAATATTTCATAATCAATATAACTTTACAATAATCATATATAGTTATTTATTTTCACCATTATACCCATCCAAGAAAGGTGGTGGTCGAAAACAGATTAGACCACGGTGTGGAGACGGTATTCCGTACGTACGCACGCGCGGTGATTTCGTTTTCCGTATAATGGATAGAAGGTGAAATAGGGTTATTTAATATTTATAATAACATATTAGTATATAAGTAATACTGATGTTATTACTTTATAATGATACAAATAATGAAGAAGAAGTAGAAGAAGAAAGAAATTTGAATGAATTAGAAACAGATATTACCTCTTCTTTGACGCGCCTCTTTGAAACCTCCTCTTAGGGCACTAAGATTGGTCTTTGAAGAAGAACAGGAATTCTAGGATGTTTTTAGGGAAGTGTAGAAGAGAAATTGGTAGGGGTTGGATGAGCTTGAAGGCTCAAAGTGGTGTGAGGAGGAGAGGGAGGAGGTGCCCTTTTATAAGGGGGAGAGGGGGACCTTAGGAAAACATAAAATATTATTTTATTATAAAGTCATATTCAGTTTTTAATAGTTTTAAATTTATTTATTTATAAGATAAGGTGAGGATGGGTTGAAATTCTCTCAAACAATAGATTTTAGACAGGTTTCGGTCATTATATTAACCTTATATTTTATTTTTAACTCTTAGTTAATTAGATCGACATTTACCATGTCACTTTGTATTTTTATATTATATAGTTAATAAACTTACCATATACATCCATTCGACCCCCAACTGGTCAATCAATGATACACCTATCATTATATAAGTATCTTTGCAGAACCATAGATTTTTAGGAATATAATAGCAATTAATAATATAATATTTGTTTTAAAAACTATTTTATGTCAATTTTTCACTATTTGGTAATTGATTTTTTGAAAAATTATAACAGCTTTATTAGTTCTAAAGAAGTTAATTTAATCAATAATAACATGTCATATTAACCTAGAAAATTAGTGGAATTCATTAAAAGTATCAAATTACATTTATTTTGGTATTCATAACATCAATTATGTTAATATTTCATTAATAAGATAATTACTGCATCATCATTGTGTCATAAATAAATTAAATTATTTAATGTCTAAAAATTATAAATAAAATACCATTATGTAGGAAATATTTTTATCTTTTTAATGAATACTAATAGTCGAATTTATCTTATTGATAACCCTATATTAAAAATGTATTAGTTATTAAACTTTGATTTTAACCATTTTAAACCTTCTTTAAATAAATTAATAATAAATGTCCTAATCTAATTCGAGTGGGCCTAAATGGTCATATTTTATTCCTAAGGTTGTTTTTGGTCGAATTACACTTATCCAATAGAATTAGGACATGTGTCAGGGTAATAATAATATCATTTTTACCCTTAATTACAGTATTTATTTTTAACCGTGGTAAATAAAAGTAAAAAGTTACTATTCATCAAATAATATTTTCATCTCATTGAACAACATTTTAGTCCTTGTTATTAACCCTGTCTCTCAGATTTTCTAAATTCAATTCGCAGAAGTGGTAAAATTACATTTAAATGAAAAAGTCAGTTTTTTAACTACCACTAAGTGGTTTCACTATTCATCGAAAATTGATGTTTTTCAGAAAAATACCAAAAATTCAGCCTGAGCATTATTTGATATTCCGAATTCAAAATTGATGTATATTTTTCAAAATTCAAAACATAGAAGTGGAATTAATTAATTTTAAAATTAATTCCCGTAATCAAACCAAATAACGTGTTTTTAAAAAACAATAACTATCAAAAGATTGATACTTGTTTACATCCAATTTCAATGTGAAATTAATTCCAATGAACAACATTGGATTAAATGGTAAAAATATATTCTAATTAAACTTTAAAAACAATTAAAAAGATAATCTAACCATATAAATTATTGTGATGAAAAAAGTTGTTTTTAATTAAAATATAGCGTGTTTTTACTATTCATCAAAATATTAAAATTATTAGAATAATAAGAAAAATTTATCCAAATTAATTTTTTATTTCTTGATTCCAAGGAAGAATTTTATTTTGTCAAATTGAACTTATAAACATGTCAAAAACTAGATTTAAAGTTGGTGCGCCAACAAAAGGCGACAAAACTGCATTTTTTGAAAAATACTTATTTTACCCGAAAAATTTATTTTGTTCTCATTCCATGTTCTAGAAAATATGTAAGATGAATAATAATTTTATAAAATTAAAAATGTAGTTAATACAATTCATAACGGCTAGTCCATAATAATATTATAACAATATATCGTTGTTTAGTGAAACCCAGTATTGCGTACTACACACTCTATCGAGGAAGGTCGTGATTGCTTTTAATGCAAGCCAAGTCAGGGTTGTGTGTTGTGAAAGACTCCTTTGTTGTTTCGTATAACAGAATCCTACCATATTTCGTTTATCTGTTGAATATAAATATGTATATATATACACTCAATGTTGCGTAGAATGACTACTATCAAACGAACTTGAAATTGTGTGTAAGACAATCCTAGAATAGTGTTGCGTATACTGCAACCTAATACGGTGTTGCATATAGCACAAGATAATCTTGGTGTAGCATAAAACACATGATGTCAATGAAATTGAAAGAATATTTTTCATAAAATCTCGGGGTGTTACATTCTACCCCCCTTAAAATTAATTTCTCCCTCGAAATTCGTCGGGGTTATAAATCATTTACTATTCATAGAAACCCACTTCGTAAAAAGGAATACTAAAACATGATTTTAAAAACTAAAGTATGAAATGTAACGATTACCCAAAGTAACTCAACACTGGGTTTCCATATAGGATAACATAGGTGAAAATATGGATATGGAAGAAAAATCTAACCATCAAGTTCTGATGGAGAGTGGTAGAGAACATGGATATGAAAAAGCCAACAATCACAAAGCCATACATTTTTGATGATCTAAGGTACCATCTGATTCATCGGATATGTGGGCACTAGGACAACATTTTTTTGGTTTTCAATATCATTTCCCTAAAGTTTATGAATTAAAAGAAATACTTTCATGATTTTGGTACCATCTCACTGTTGTTCGTGCCTTGAACAATTTACACTTCATCTCTTAATGAAATGATTTTGAATTTGTTATTCGTGAAGTGTTAGAAGATCATGTGATAGAATGATGGGTCATTCCATCTGTTTCAAACAAAAGGTTAGAAAAAGTTATCAAATATATATAAGTTCATCTATGGTGAGGTTAATCATATATGATTCCAAAAATGGACTTATATTTAAACTATCACACTGCTTAATAAAATAAAACTAATCTCTACTAACCAGAGACTTCTTGTAGGCCAGTAGTAGGAGATAAGAGGCATGTCATACTTCTGTTGTGGGTTCGATTCCCACACCCTTGTCCGACGCAACGGGTTGTCACCCATCCTGCAGGTTATCCTTTTTCTAAAACAATACTATTATAACAAAAAGTTCTAGCCTTAAACAATACAAACTTATGTTCAACATAATCCATTCGAATATTTAGTCTTATCCAAAATACTTATTTCCAAACTCACAGTATAAAGAGAACGATTACTAAAAAGGTCATATAACAATCATATGAATACCATCATTTATACCTCATATATCTTGTTGGTCACACTCCAATCATGTGAATACCTTAATCATGTATTCTCTTGAAAAATGAATACCCATTGAACCTTTTTGAAAACATGAATGTTGTCAAAAGTTAACTCTTTCCACATACCAAAATCCAAAAATTCTATATACTCAAACCAAGATATCACTTTGTCCTTATATAATTCATGTGCTCATTAATAATATCAAACATTTCATTATCTCCTTATCACTTCTTTATGCTCATATTAGGTGCTTTCCAAAAATATCTGAATAACCTTTCATGGTTACTAGTACCATTCATCATACACTTTCAAAACATAAGGAAAGACAACAGTGTAACAATACTTAGATGTCTCTTTATTCCATAGTACCATGAGATTACTTATACAACATTACTCTTGATAAACATTTAATCATTCCACTACCTTCTTAAACCATGGACCGAGCTTCAACAATTCTTTCATCTCACATATCATTTGTAGTCTCTTCATCATCATCAACATAAATACTACCCATACATCCATGTGGATTCTCTTCATGAGACATTCCCTTAGGGAATTGGTTTGCATAATTCCCGTACATTCCACATTTAAAACATTTAACCATTATTGATGACTTAGAAATACCATTATATTTGTCCATGGTGTTAACTGATCCTTTTTCTTTGCAATTACTGGCTTTGTGTCTTTATTTTCCACAACCAAATCATCTTCCATTTCCTTTGAAACATTCTCCTTGATTTATCTTCCCACATGATTCACATGAGGGAAATTGAACTTTCTTTCCTCTATGATCATCATGAAACTCCATCTTTCTCTTATTAGCTGAGTCAGGAAACTTACCAAAGTTGAGATTATTGATCATATTATGAGCTTTCTGATTAGGCATAATAACGATGTTTCGCCTTCCAAATCCCATTTCATTTTCTTGATCATGAAGAATATCATTCTATTGTCCATCATATTCTCCATTAGCATGAATCTTCTAGTTTCCAGCCATTTTCTAAAACCCAAAAAGAATTGTGTGAGAGGCATAAATCATGCTAGTAAAACAACATAATCAAGGGGAATACTTTCAATCTCTAAAATCATAGGTTTAATCCTAGGTCATTCATGATCGTTATCTTAATTCTAGGACTATAAACTATACATATACTTAACATTAGGGACATCCCTAGACATACCTTAGAAAATCTCTAGGGATCTCACTAAAGTTTTCGCATCCTAGTTTCCAAAGGCTAACTAAACCTTTCCTTTGATACCAAATTTAGAGACCCAAAGCTTGACGTACATGGAAATTACATTAATTTTTTAGAATACTTAATACATAACGAAAACAAACACACAAGGACCGTAATAGTTTAGTGACTTTGGAAACTCGGAAAAATAATCTTCTAATCATGGTGACAGATCTTCAACATCTCCCATAAAGATATCTACCATTTGTTTTCTTACCTAAAACCTTTATTTAAATCCTGGGGAAAAGAAAACATATAAAGGGTGAGCTCAAATGCTTAGTAAGGTTATGAATAGAGAACATAAAACAATCCATAAACATTTGAATGAAAAAACATGAGCATAAAATCTAAACATCAAAATCTTGAGCAAAGACATAAATCATGGAAGTACATAAGGAATATATCAAAAAGGAATATTAATCATTATAAACTAGCATGGGAATAAAAAATGTAATTGTGGAATCCATTAATCACATGTTATGATTTCCATAGTAGCCATGGCATTGCTGCAAAGACCATCTTAGGGGACAAAGTCCCATTCTGAATCGAGTTCACTCCTCGTTCCAGTCCTATAACACTGAACCAGATTATCTTTCAGTTCAAGCCATATCTATATCATTAGATATAAATCTTTACCCAATGCATTGGAGGGAGATATAGGTCGCACCAATCTCATAATGAATCCATTTTTATGTGTACCACAAAATCATAAATCATACATCATAGCATAACCCATGTAATAAAAATGTGATTCTTAAACATCGTGCCATCATAACATAATCCATATAAGATAAAATGACTTTATAAAAATAATTCCATCATAACATAATAATATCAATGTAAAAATAGGGATAGAAACAGAACCCTATGTTATCTTAGATGGAAAATAATTTTGATAAAACGCTTGAACTCCATTCTTGAGGAAAATATCCTTTCCATTTCAAAAACATTTTCCTTTATTGAAATGTCATATAATTCTAAAATAAAAGAATTTGATTAAAAATAAACTTGATAACTTGTAAAGGAAGCTTCTTGAAAAAAATGTTCTATGAATCCATTTGTGCCGTATAAGTTAAAAAAACATTCTTCTCGTACTTTGGTCAAAAAAGTCAAAAAGTTCCTTGTACTAAAAACGACAAAAGATTCATTTCATATATTTTATTAAAAACTCACCAATGGGTAAAAATTGGATTTAAAAAATTATAGGTGGATTTAAATAATATTACATATTGAGGAAACATGGATGTGGATGATAAATATTCCCCAGTAAATTCTGAAGTATAAACAATCTCAGATAAAAATGAGATTGTGAGATTTTCCCTTCTCTTAGGTCCGATATGATTCGTACATATCCAAACCTCCTGTATAATGATTTAAATAATGTCATTGAATTATTAAAGAATCATATTCATTGTTATGATAAGATATATGGTTCACTTATGACTTTATATTACCCGTTCTTTTGTAAGTTCCATGTTAAAACAGCGTTTTGGGTAAAATTGTTTTATTTATCGTACATGTTTGGACTTTTTGTTCTTGATATTATTAATTATATCTTGATTTACATAATTCAAGAATGTAAAAAATGATTTATATGTAATATATATTCAGCATATACATATATATATATATGATATATTGATAAATGTAATGAAATACACCGTTCATGGAGACGGTAGGCCGTACGTACGCATGAACACAGTTTTCTTTTCCTTATTGAATTGAATAGAATTAAGTAGATGACATACATATATATATACATAAATCCATTATCATTATTATGTCATATATTTCATGATCACTTATTATATATACTTTATAATCATTCATGAATGGTTAACATGGAGAATGAATCTCATCGCTTCGTGGAGACGGTAGTCCGTACGTACGCACGAGCGATGATATCATTCCCATGATCGTGGAATTGTATTGAAGTGTATGAATAATATTTCAGAATCAATATCATTTTACAATAATCATATATAGTTATTTATTTACACCATTATACCCATCTAAGTAAGGTGGTGGTCGAAAACAGATTACACCACGGCGTGGAGACGGTATTCCGTACGTACGCACGTGTGGTGATTTCGTTTTCCGTAGGATGGATTGAAGGTGAAATAGGGTTGTTTAATATTTATAATAACATATAATTATATAAGTAATACTGATTTTATTACTTTATAATGATACAACTAAAGAAGAAGAATTAGAAGAAGAAATAAATTTGAAAGAATCGGTAACAGATATTACCTCTTCTATGACGCGCCTCTTTGAAACCTCCTCTTAGGGCACTAAGATTGGTATTTGAAGAATACCAAGACCTCTAGGATGTTTCTAGGGAAGTGGAAGAAAATAAATTGGTAGGGGTTGGCCGATCATGAAGGATCAAAGTGGTGTGGGGAGGAGAGGGAGGAGGTTCTCTTTTATAAGGGAGGAGAGGGGCACCTTAGGAAAAAATAAAATATTATTTTATTATGAAGTCATATTCAGTTTTTAATTGCTGAAAATTAATTTATTTAGAAGCTAAGGTGGGGATGGGTCTAAATCCTCTCAACCAATAGATTTTAGACAGGTTTGGGTCATTATATTAACCTTATCATTTAGTTTTAACTCTTAGTTAATTAGATTGACATTTACCATGTCACTTTGTATTTTTATATTATATAGTTAATAAACATACCATATACTTCCAATTGACCCCAAAGTGGTCCATTAATGATAAAACTATCATGATATAAGTATATTTTCCAAACATTAGATTTTTAGGAATATAATAACAATTAATAATATAATATTTGTTTTAAAAACTATTTTATGTCAATTTTGCACTATTTGGTAATTGATTTTTGTAAAAATCATAACAGCTTGATTAGTTCTAAAAACGTTAATTAAATCAATAATAACATTTTATATTAACCTTTAAAATTAGTGGAATTCATAAAAAGTCTCAAATTACATTTATTTTGGTATTCATAACACCAAATATGTTAATATTTCATTAATAAGATAATTACTGCATCATCATTGTGTCACAAATAAATTAGATTATTTAATGTCTAAAAATTAAAAATAAAATACCATTATGTAGGAAATATTTTTATCTTTTTAATGAATTTTAATAGTTGAATTTATCGTTTTGATAACCCTATATTAAAAATGTTTTAGTTATTAAACTTTGATTTAAACCATTTTAAACCTTCTTTAAATAAATTAATAATAAATGTCCTAATCTAATTCAAGTGGGCCTAAATGGTCATATTTTATTACTAAGGTTGTTTTTGGTCGAATTACACTAATCCAATTGAATTAGGACTTGTGTTAGGGTAATAATAATACCATTTTTACCCTTAATTACAGTATTTATTTTTAACCGTGGTAATTAAAAGTAAAAAAGTTACTATTCACCAAAAAATATTTTCCTCTTATTGAACCACATTTTAGTCCTTGATATTAACCGTGTCTCTCGGATTTTCAAAATTAAATTCACAGAAGTGGTAAAATTTCATTTAAATGAAAAAGTCAGTTTTTTAACTACCACTAAGTGGTTTCACTATTTATCGAAAATTGATGTTTTTCAGAAAAATACCAAAAATTCAGCCAAAACATTTTTTAATATTCCGAATTCAAAATTTATGTCTATTTTTCCAAATTCAAAACCTAGAAGCAGCGTTAATTTATTTTAAAATTAATTCCCGTTATCAAAACAAATAACGTGTTTTTATGAATCAATAACTATCAATAGATTGATACTTGTTTAAATCAAATATCAAAGTGAAATTAATTCCAATAAACAACATTGGATTAAATGGTAAAAATATATTCTAATTAAACATTAAAACCAATTAAGAATAAAATCTAACCATATAAATTATTGCGATGAAAAAAGTTGTTTTTAATTAAAATATAGCGTTTTTTTACTATTCATCAAAATATGAAAGTTATCAGAATAATATGAACAATTTATCCAAATTAAAATTTTATATCTTGATTCAAAGGAAGAATTTTATTTTTTCAAATTGAACTTATAAACAAGTCAAAAATTAGATTTAACGTTGGTGCGCCATCAAAAGGCGGCAAAACTGCATTTTTTGAAAAATACTTATTTTACCGGAAAAATTTATTTTGTTCTCATACCATGTTCTAGAAAATATGTTAGATGAATAATAATGTTATAAAATTCAAAATGTAGTTAACACTATTCATAATGGCTAGTCCATAATAATATTATAACAATATATCGTTGTTTAGTGAAACCCAGTATTGCGTACTACACACTGTATCGAGGAAGGTCGTGATTGCATGTAATGCAAGCCAAATCAGGGTTGCATGTAGTGAAAGACTCCTTTGTTGATTTGTATAACATAATCCAACCATATTTCATTTATATGTTGAATATATATATATATATACACTCAATGTTGCGTAGAATGACTACTATCAAACGAACTTGAAATTGTGTGTAACACAATCCAAGAATAGTGTTGCATATACTGCAAGCTAATACGATGTTGCGTATAACACAAGATAATCTTGGTGTAGAATAAAACACACGACGTCAATGAAATTGAAAGAATATTTTTTCATAAAATCTCGGGGTGTTACATTCTACCCCCCCCCCCCCCTTAAAAATAATTTCTCCCTTAAAATTCTTCGGGGTTATAAATCATTTACTATTAATAGAAACCCACATCGTAAAAAGGAATACTAAAACTTGATTTTAAAAACAATAGTATGAAATGTAATGATTACCCAAAATAACTCATCACTGGGTTTCCATATAGGATAACATAAGTGAAAATATGGACATGGAATAAAAATCTAACCATCAAGTTCTGATGGAGAGTGGTAGAGAACATGGATATGAAAACGCCAACAATCACAAAGCCATAAATTTGCGATGATCTAAGGTACCATCTGATTCATCGGATATGAGGGCACTAGGACAACATTTTTTGGTTTTCAATATCATTTCCCTAATGTTGATGAATTAAAAGAAACACTTACATGATTTTGGTACCATCTCACTGTTGTTCGTGCCTTGAACAATTTCCACTCATCTCTTAAAGAAATGATATTGAATTTGTTATTCTTGAAGTGTTAGCGGATCACGTGATAGAATGATGGGTCATTCCATCTGTTTCAAACAAAAGGTTAGCAAAAGTTATCAAATATACTTAAGTTCATCTAGGGTGAGATTAATCATATATGATTCCAAAAATGGACTTATACTTCAACTATTATACTGCTTAATAAAATAAAACTAATTTCTACTAACCAGGGACTTCTTTAGGCCTGTAATAAGAGATAAGAGGCCTATCGCACTCCAGTTGTAGGTTTGATTCCCACATCCTTTTCCGCCGTGACGGGTTGTCACCCTTCCTTCTGGTTATCCTTTCACTAGTACAAAAACTATTTTCAACGTCACGTTTTTCACGTCGGTTATTATATAACCGACGTCAAATCCATTTGCGTGGACTTTTCAAGTCGGTTATTATATAACCGATGTGAAAATCCATTTGTGTGGACCTTTTCACGTTGGTTATTTAAGAACCGACATGAAAAATAATATTTGATGACTTTTTCGCGTCGGTTATATAAGAACCGACGTGAAAAATAAATTCTGCGATGTAAAAAAAACATGGTACTGAAATTTTTAGGCGGCAATTGAAAATTTCGATGCGGCGATGTAAAAAAAATGAAATTCCACATTGGCGGGAAATTAAAATTATATTTTACGTCGGTTATATAATAACCGACGTGAAAATTCATATTTCATGACCTTTTCGCGTCGGTTATATTAGAACCGACGTGAAAAATCTAGTTTTCATGACTTTTCATGTTGGTTATTTAATAACCGACGTAAAAATAATAATATCATTGGTTTTCATGTCGGTTATTAAATAACCGATGTGAAAAACGCACGACATGATTCATTTTTCACCTCGGTTTTTAAATAACCGACGTCAAAAAAATAATATCACTATTTTTCACGTCGGTTATTAAATAACCGATGTGAAAAATGCTAACCTACATGTATAATATTTCCGATCTTCGATTTGATAGGTCTTGGACCCCAAACGGAGTTACGTATCAAAATTTATAGCTATCAGAAGTTGATCGTCACTAAACAAAGTCTTAGGGAAGACCAACTTCCGAGGGGCATAACTTCTAATCCGTAACTCCGTTTGGGCTCCGAGACCTATCAAATCGAAGCTCAGAAAATTTTATACATGTGTGTTAAAATTTTACACGTCGGTTATTTAATAACCGACACGAAAAATGCATTTTTGACGTCGGTTATTAAATAACCGACGTGAAAATTCTGGTTTTCATGCCTTTTTCACATCGGTTATTTAATAACCGACTTTAAAAAGGCATTTTTCACGTCGGATATCGAATAAACGACGTGAAAAATGTGATCATACATGTAGAAAATTTCCCAAGCTTCGATTTGATAGGTCTCGGAGCCCAAATGGAGTTACAGATTAAAAGTTATGCCCCTCGGAAGTTGGTCTTCCCTAAGACTTCGTTAAGAGATGATCAACTTCTGATGGTCATATCTTTTGATCCGTAACTCCGTTTGAGCGCCACGACCTGCCAAATCGAAGCTCAGGAAATTATCTACAAGTTGGAATTGATTTTTCACGTCAGTTATTTAATAACCGACGTGATAAAGACCTGGGAAATAATTTTTGATGTCGGTTATTAAATAACCGACGTGAAAAACGTGCGGCATGCCTCATTTTTCACATTGGTTATTAAATTTGATTTTTCACGTCTGTAATTATATAACCGACGTGAAAAATGTGAATAAATTTTAATCCATTTTCACGACGGTTATTATAAAACCGACGTGAAATATAATTTTAATATCCCGCCCACATGGTATTTCAATTTTTTATATCACGGCATCGAAATTTTCATTTGCTGCCTAAAAATTTTAATACCGCATTTTCTTTTAACATATCAATTATAATGTTTCATTATATGCATATAATAACTTATCAATAATTTATTTCAACCATTATCAATCCGCCGAATGGACTCGTTTGATATTCAACGTGAATCAACTATTTTTTATTTTCACGATCTTGTCAAGGTATTTGTAATCATTTATCCATGATTTATATTTTTTATGATTCGTTTTCTAAATTGATTTACCATTTAATGATAATTACATTCAACAATCATCTTTCCACTGACTTTTCTTGTTTGATCTTCAACATGAATCCACTATTTCTTCTTTTTGTGATCTCGTCATGGTATGTGTAATCAATTTTCCATGATTTATATTTTATATGAGTGGTTTTCATAATTTATATACCTTTTAATGATTCTTACATTATTATGAAGATGAATAATTCTTCATATCATCGAAAAACTATAAATACTCCTTTGAAATATAAAATTCCTTCCAAGATGAAGTAATAATTTTCGCAATGAATCTGTCCTCATAAAAATTTATCAAACTTCTGATAGTCATAACTTTTTATCCGTAACTCCGTTTGAGCGCCACGACCAGCCAAATCGAAGCTCAGGAAATTATCTACAAGTTGGAATTGATTTTTCACGTCGGTTATTTAATAACCGACGTGATAAAGGCCTGGGAAATGATTTTTTATGTCCGTTATTAAATAACTGACGTGAAAAATGCGTGGCATGCCTCATTTTTCATGTCAGTTATTTAATAACCGACGTTATAAATGATAACCCAGGGGTTTATCACGTTGGTGTTTTAATAACCGATGTGAAGAATGAAGCCTGCCGCGCGTTTTTCACGTCGCTTATTTAATAAACGACGTGAAAAACAGTGATATTATTATTTTTACGTCGGTTTTAAAATAACCGACGTAAAAAACATTATTTATAATGTTGGTCATATTAACGTCGGCTAAAAAGTGACGTAAAAAATTAAAAAAAAACCTACGTAAAAAACGTTTTCTGCACTAGTGTTTTTCTAAAGCAATACTATTATAACAAAAAGTTATATCCTTAAACAATACAAACTTATGTTCAACATAATACATTCGAATCTTTAGGCTTATCCAAAATACTTCTTTACGAACTCATAGTATAAAGAGAACGATTACTAAAAAGGTCATATAACAATCATGTGAATAACATCATTTATACCTCATATATCTTGTTGGTCACATTCCAATCATGTGAATACCTTAATCATGTATTCTCTTAAAAAATGAATACCCATTGAACCTTAATGAAAACAAGAATGTTGTCAAAAGTTAACTCTTTCCACATACCAAAATCCAAAAATTCTATGTACTCAAACCATGATATCACTTTGTCCTTATGTAACTAATGAGCTCATTAATACTATCAAACATTTCATTATCTCCTTAGCACTTCTTTATGTGCATATTAGGTGCTTTCCAAAAATATCTGAATAACTTTTCATGGTTACCGGTACCATTCATCATACACTTTCAAAACATAAGGAATGACAACAGTGTAACAATCCTTATATGTCTCTTTATTCCATAGTACCATGAGATTACTTATACAACATTACTCTTGACAAACATGTAATCATTCCACTACCTTCTTAAACCATTGACCGAGCTTCAACAATTCTTTCATCTCACGTATCATTTGTAGTCTCTTCATCATCATCAACATAAATACTACCCATACAGCCATGGTGATTATCATCATGAGACTTTCCCATAGGGATTTGGTTTACATAATTCCCGTACATTCCACATTTAAAACATTTAACCATTTTTGATGTCTTAGCAATACCATTATCTTTTTCCATGGTCTTAACTGATCATTTTCCTTTGAAATTATTGGCTTTGTGTCCTTCTTTTCCAAAACCAAAGCATCTTCCATTAACTTTGAAACATTCTCATTGATGTCTCTTCCCTCATGATTCACATGAGGGAAATTGAACTTTCTTCCCTCTATGATCATCATGAAACTCCATCTTTCTCTTAAAAGATGAGTTAGGAAACTTACCAATGTTGAGATTATTGATCATATTATGAGATTGTTGATTAGGCATAATAACGATGTTTCACCTTCCAAATACCGTTTAATTTTCTTGATCATGAAGAAAATAATTATATTGTCCATCATATTCTCCATTAACATGAATCTTCTAGTTTCCAGCCATTTTCTAAAACCCAAAAAGAATTGTGTGAGAGGCATAAATCATGCTAGAAAAACAACATAATCAAGGGGAGTACTTTCAATCTCTAACATCCTAGGTTTAATCCAAGGTTATTCATGATCTTTATCATAATTCTAGGACTATAACCTATACTTATACTTAACCTTAGGGACATCCCTAGACATACCTCAGAAATATCTCTAGGGATCTCACTAAAGTTTTCGCATCCTAGTTTCAAAAGGCTAACTAAACCTTTCCTTTAATACCAACTATAGAGACCCAAATATTGACGTACATGTACATTACATTAAATTTTCAGAATACTTAATACATAACGAAAACAAACACACAAGTACCATAATAGTTTATTATCTTTGGAAACTCGGAAAAATAATCTTCTAATCATGGTGACAAATCTTCAACATCTCCTATAAAGATCTTCCCCTTTTATTTTCTTACCTAAAACCTTTCTTTAAATCCTGGGGAAAAGAAAACATATAAAGGTTGATCTCAAATGCTCAGTAAGGTTAAGAATAGAGAACATAAAACAATCCATAAACATTTTAATGCAAAAACATGAACATAAAAATCTAAACATCAAAATCTTGAGCAAAGACCTAAATAATGGAAGAACATAAGGCATAGATCAAAAAGGAACATTAATCATGATAAACTAGCATGGGAATAAAACATGTAATTGTGGAATCCATTAAGCACATGTTATGATTTCCATAGTAGCCATGACATTGCTTCCAAGACCATCTTAGTGGGCAAAGTCCCATTCTAAATCAAGTTCACTCCTCGTTCCAGTCCTGTAACACTGAACCGGATTAACTTACCCTTCCAGCCATGTCTATCTCATGAGATATAAATCTTTACCCAATGTATTGGAGGGAGATATTGGTCCCACCCATCTCATAATTAATCCATAATTATGTGTGCCACAAAATCGTAAATCATACATCATAGCATAACCCATGTAATAAAAATGGGATTCTTAAACATCGTGCCATCATAACATAATCCATATAAGATAAAATAACTTCATAAAAATAATTCCATCATAACATAATCAGATCAATGTAAAAATAGGGATAGAAACATAACCCTATATTATCTTAGATGGAAAATAATTTTGATAAAATGCTTGAACTCCATTCTTGAGGAAAATATCCTTTCTATTTCAAAAACATTTTACTTTCTTAAAATGTCATATAATTCTAAAATAAAAGAATTAGATTAAAAATAAAATTGAAAACATGTAAAGGAAGCTTCATGGAAATAATGTTCTATGAATCCATTCATGCCGTATAAGTTAAAAAAACATTCTTCGCGTACTTTGGTCGGAAAAGTCAAAAATTACCTTGTACTAAAAACAACAAAATATTCCTTTCATATATTTTACTAAAAACTCACCAATGGGTAAAAATTGGATTTAAACAATTGTAGGTGGATGAAAATAATATTACATATTGAGGAAACAGGGATGTGGATGATAAATATTCCCCAGTAAATTCTGAAGTATAAACAATCTCAGATAAAAATGAGATTGTGAGATTTTCCCTTACCTTAGGTCCGATATGCTTCGTACATATCGGAAGCTCCTGTATAATGATTTAAATAATGTCATTGACTTATTAAAGAATAATATTCATTGTTATGAAATCATATATGGTTCACTTATGACTTTATATTACCCGTTCTTTTGTAAGTTCCATGTTAAAGCAGCGTTTTGGGTAAAATCTTTTTATTTATCGTACATGTTTGGATTTGTTGTTCTTGATATTATTACTTATATCATGATTTACATAATTACAGAATGTAAAAAATGATTTATATGTAATATATATTCAGCATATACATATATATATATATATATATGATATACTGATAAATGGAATGAAATACACCGTTCATGGAGACGGTAGGTCGTACATACGCATGAACGCGGTTTTCATTTCCTTATTGAATTGAATGGAATTAAGTAGATGACATAAATATATATATATACACATAAATCCAGTATCATTATTATGTCATATATTTCATGATAATTTATTATATATACTTTATAATCATTCATGAATGGTTAACATGGAGAATGAATCTCGTTGCGTCATGGAGACAGTAGTCCGTACGTACGCACGAGCGATGATATCATTCCCATTATCGTGGTATTTTATTGAAGTGTATGTATAATATTTCATAATCAATATCAATTTACAATTATCATATATAGTTATTTATTTACACCATTATACCCATCCATGTAAGGTGGTGGTCGAAAACAGATTACACCACGACATTGAGACGGTATTCTGTACGTACACACGCGCGATGATTTCATTTTCCGTAGGATGGATTGAAGGTGAAATAGGGTTGTTTAATATTTATAATAACATATCAGTATATAATTAATACTGATTTTACTAATTTATAATGAGACATCTAAATAAGAAGAAGTAGAAGAAGAAAGAAATTTGAAAGAATCAGTAACAGATATTACCTCTTCTTTGATGCACCTCTTTGAAACATCCTCATAGGGCACTAATATTGGTCTTTGAAGAAGACCAGGACCTATAGGATGTTTCTAGGGAAGTTTAGATGAGAACTTGGCAGGGTTTGGCCGAGCATGAAGGCTCAAAGTGGTGTGAGGAGGAGAGGAAGGAGGTGCCCTTTTATAAGGGAGTGGAGGGGCACCTTAGGAAAACATAAAATATTATTTTATTATAAAGTCATATTCGGTTTTTAATAGCACCAAATTTATTTATTTCAAATATAAGGTGTTTATGGGTCTAAATAATTTCAACCAATAGATTTTAGACAGGTTTGGGTCATTATATTAACCTTATCTTTTAGTTTTAACTCTTAGTTAATTAGATTGACATTTACCATGTCACTTTGTATTTTTATATTATATAGTTAATAAACATACCATATACATCCAATCGACCCACAAGTGGTCCATAAATTATAAAAATATCATTATATAAGTATCTTGTCTGAGCCTTAAATTTTTAGGAATATAATAACAATTAATAATATAATATTTGTTTTAAAAACTATTTTATGTCAATTTTTCACTATTTGGTAATTGATTTTTTTAAAAATCATAACAGCTTGATTAGTTCGAAAAATGTTAACTAAATAAATACTAACATGCCATATCAACCTAGAAAATTAGTGGAATTCAGAAAAAGTCTCAAATTACATTTATTTCGGTATTCATAATATCAATTATGTTAATATTTCATTAATAAGATATTTACTACATCATCATTGTGTCATAAATAAATTAAATTATTTAATGTCTAAAAATTATAAATAAAATACCATTATGTAAGAAATATTTTTATCTTTATAATGAATATTAATAGTCTAATTTATCTTATTTATAACCCTACATTAAAAATGTTTTAGTTAATAAACTTTGATTTTAACCATTTTAAACCTTCTTTAAATAAATTAATAATAATTGTCCTAATCTAATTCAAGTGGGCCTAAATGGTCATATTTTATTCCTAAGGTTTTTTTTGGTTGAATTACACTTATCCAATAGAATTACGACATGTGTTAGGGTAATAATAATATCATTTTTACCCTTAATTACCCTATTTATTTTTAACCGTGGTAAATAAAAGTAAAAAGTTACTATTCACCAAAAAATATTTTCATCTCATTTAACCAAATTTTAGTCCTTGATATTAACCGTTTCTCTTGAATTTTCTAAATTAAATTAACAGAAGTGGTAAAATTTCATTTAAATGAAAAAGTCAGTTTTTTAACTACCACTAAGTGGTTTCACTATTCATCGAAAATTGATGTTTTTCAGAAAAATACCAAAAATTCAGCCAAAAAATTATTTGATATTCTGAATTCAAAATTGATGTCTATTTTTTCAAATTCAAAACATATAAGTGGCATTAATTAATTTTAAAATTAATTCCCGTTATCAAAACAAATAACGCGGTTTTAAGAAACAATAGCTATCAAAAGATTGATACTTGTTTACATCAAATTTAAAGTGAAATTAATTTCAATAAACAACATTGGATTAAATGGTAAAAATATATTCTAATTACACTTTAAAACCAATTAAAAAGATAATCTAACCATATAAATTATTATGAAGAAAAAGTTTTTTTTAATTAAAATATAGCGTGTTTTTACTATTCATCAAAATCTGAAAGTTATCAGAATGATATGAAAAATTTGTCCAAATTAAATTTTTATATCCTGATTCCAAGGAAGAATTTTATTTTTCCAAATTGAACTTATTATAATGTAAAAAAATAGATTTAAAGTTGGTGCACCATCAAAAGCCAGCAAAACTGCATTTTTTGAAAAATTCTTATTTTACAAGAAAAATTTATTTTGTTCTCATACCATGTTCTAGAAAATATGTAAGATGATTAATAATGTTATAAAATTAAAAATGTAGTTAATATTATTCATAAAATCTAGTCCATAATAATATTATAACAATATATCTTTGTTTAGTGAAACCCGATATTGCGTACTACACACGCTATCGAGGAAGGTCGCGATTGCGTGTAATGCAAGCCAAGTAAGGGTTGCTTATTGTGCAAGACTCCTTTTTTGTTTCGTATAACAGAATCCAACCATATTTCATTTATAAGTTGAATATATATATATATATATATACACTCAATGTTGCGTAGAATGACTACTATCAAACGAACTTGAAATTGTGTTTAACACAATCCAAGAATAGTGTTGCGTATACTGCAAGCTAATATGGTGTTGCGAATAACACAAGATAATATTTGTGTAGCATAAAACACATGACATCAATGAAATTGAAAGAATATTTTTCGTAAAATCTCTAGGTGTTACAAACCAGTCTCACTTAAAAATGACACATGATATGACTTCTATGAGTCAAAGTGCATGTTTCAATTTTAAAATGACATGTTAGTAAAAAAGACAAGTGACCTACTAAAAACTTGGAAAACAAATTCAAATTGTTTTTATAATTTATGAAAATGATACATAAATAATTTTGTGTGTGTATGAATCATAAACACCTCCATCCAACACACGGTGTGATTGGTATGACCCTGAGATTCAATTTTTATTTGAAATGTACATCAATTTTAGAAAAAAATGAAAAATGAGTTACTCAAAACTAAGAAAAAAATAATAATGTTTTGATAATTTATAAAAATGATCCATAATTCATTTTTGACATGTACGAATCACACTCACCTCAATATGATGCATTATGTGACTAATATGACTGAGAGTGTGTCCTTTTATTTAAAATTGACTTCAATTTTAACAGAAATGAATACTAACATACTCAAAATTGAGAAAAAAATATGTAATGGTTTTGATATGTTATTAAAAATATCCATAAGTCATTTTTGACATTTATTAATCAACCTGAACTCAATCAGATACACAATTTTCCCAATATTAAACATAGTGTCTGTTATCAGTTTGAAATCAACATTTTAGTTCAAAATTTGTCACTAACTAAAAACCAAGGAAACATGATCATATTGTCTTAAAAATTTATAAAAATTATTCATAAATTATTTGTGATGTGTAGGAATAAATCCCACAACAAACCTAAACATGATGTTATTGGTAAGAGTCAAAGTCCATGTTTCAAATTTAAAATGAAAAATTTGTAAAAAAGACAAATGAAATACTCAAAACTGAGAAAACACATTATATTTAATATTAACTAATTGATGTTTTCTAATATTTTTACCCAATAATTATTTAATTAATTTTTATAGATATAATCCTTGAAGAAGAGTAAGAAATGGTGTGATGTGTAAGAATCAACCAAAACTCAATCTGATACACAATGTTCCTGGTATTACTGAAAGTTTAGTATAAAATTAACAATTTATTTTATTTTTTTCCATATTATTAATAACATAATATATTTTTTTCTTATACAGGTGCATTATTTTTCCAAATTAGGGGTGATTTTTGCGGAAATAGCTTGATTTGGGGCCAGGATCAAAATATAAAGAAAGATTGATGTTTTGGAATTTATATAATAATTTTTTTTAGGTAATTTTACAAAACAATGATTAAATTGTGCCTAATATAGTAATTTTTTCATTTATTCGTTTTGTAAAGATAATTTCATTTAAATTATGTATTGGTACTTTTTTTATGGATATCTTGCTGTGTTTCTAGTGTTGTGGTTTACTATTAGAGCGAACTGTATTATGCACCTTTATCAAGGCCAAATACAGTCATTGATAAATGTTTTCTTTTATCTGTGATTTTTAAAGATCTTATAAAGGACCCCTTTATCAACACTTATTTAGCATTGATAAAAGAATATGTATTTCAATATCTCGTTGGTATTCATCTTTTCAATGGGCCTTTTATTGGGTAAGAAAATACACCCATTTTAGCCTTGTTTTAAATGAATGTGTGACCTCCTTTTGTGTTTAACTACTTTCATCCTGAACATGTTTGGTTGCCCTCCTGGAATTATTTAATACAGTTTTAATTTTTCAAGGTTTCACACTATACCCTTAAAAGTGTTTTCAGAAAATGAAAAATGTGGATTGGTGGATGAAGTAGTGATTCTTTTATATAGTGTATATATGGACCTATTACATTTAATATCATGAATAATTCATTCTTTATTTTATTTTTAATTTCAATTTTATTTATCTATTATAAGGTGATTTGAAATAAGAGTTACCAGGTGGAATATAGTTTCATAATTCCGTTACTTTTCATTAAGTTATATTACATATTCTTTGTCATTTATATTCTATGATTATGTGTATAATTAGATTTGACTATCTATTTTTGTATTCTATATTAATTTATGTGGATTTACAATTGATACACATAATTGATTCTTTAGTTGATTCTCACATCAACATCCTGGTCTTTTTAAGGGTTTAATTTACAATATCATTTTATTTGGGTATGCTTACACATGAATTTCCATTAAAAAAATTATTTTATCATTTTTTAATAAACCATTTCATTTTATTATGTTATGGTTATTCATGATATTTTTCATTTATTAGTACCATTTTTTCACTATTGGGAACTTAAAATGATTTTAATTTTTTTTTATGAAAACCCAAATTTATTTAAATATTCATTCATAATCCAATTATATTCTAAAACAATGTTCTATTTTAAGACCATGTTTTCAAAAAATGTTTTCAATTTTTAAAAACTATTAAAAATAGTTTTTTCAAAATGTTTTCAATGGAATATTCTTTTCATTTTCTGAACAAGGAATCGTTCTAACCTTTTTTACATTGAAAAGGGAATGTCTGTTTTACCTTGCAAGACATATATGGATTTACGTACCATCATTTCTTTGAATCATTCTTTTCTTTTTTAATAGGTTAATTTTTAAATAAATTGTTTTTAAAAGTTATTTGCAAGGAAAAAATTTGTCAAATTATTTTTCAAATGAAAAATATTTTTTCCTCAAGAATGTTTTTAAATGATATTTTTATAGTATTTCTTATCATTAATGATAAAATCAATTTATTTTTACTGCACATGGGATATAAAATTTTGATAAAATACTTCTTTTTTTCTTGATGGTTTATGATTGATTTGGAAAAGAATAGTATTGAATTACACTTCCTTGAATCAATTTTTTAGTCCGCTTGAAATATTCCCCTTTTGCGGATCATTGGACATTAAGCTTCCCCTAATTATCTATATCATTTATCATGGATTTGTTTATTTTTTAAACCATATACCATTTAGACATATGGTATTTACTTTGAAATTTATTTTATTATCTAAGGAAATATTGATAAATCCTTATTCTTTACTCAATATAGATATTTAATAAGTCACATTGATCATTAATTTAATTAGTTATTTGAAAAATGAGGAATGATTTGGACATGGTGTTATAGGAGGGACCCAAAAATAATATAGTTCCTTGATAAATCGAGAGGTTGTCGTTAGAAAAATTATTTTCACAAATTAAATGGGTTTTTATCTACAGTTGAAAGTTTTCCTGAGGATAGATCTTTAAATTAGAGGTTTTCATATTCCTAAGACAAGACATCCAATAGTGGAGAAGCACCTTCATTTCACTTATCATTATTATTCGTGATATTTTCACTAAGATAAAATCTATGGATTTATTTCTTTCACAGATTATTGATTTAATGGAATGTATGTTTAGTTATTTACCTTGCCATATTTTTTATACTTTATCTAGTTATTTAAATGACATTTATATTTATTAATTTTCCTTTTCATATTGTTTATTCCTTGCCTAGTAATGTAAATGGAATGTTTGTTCAATTATTTAATTTTCCATATTGATTATTTATTATTGATTCATGATAGCATTCAATGTATATAATCATTACTAAGAATTTGATATCACCCATATTTATTATTGATTCATGATAGAATTCAATGTATATTATTGATTCATGATATCATTCAATGTATATAATCCTAGCTAATCCATGTTTAGATATGAAATTCCCTTGAAATTGAACGATGTGGATCCCAAACTATAAATTCAAAAGAATACCCTAATACGTTTCTCCCAGAGTATGTCTAGTAACATCCTCAATTACTATGCATGATCCTCCTATCACATAGAGTAAATTAGTATTCCATCAATGTAGATAACAAAAAATTAGTCCAGGTATTGCTAGAATATCTAGATTATCAGAGCCATTAAAACTATGAGGTAACTCCATATAGAGAAAGGAATCAACATGAACTCATATTTTCTATAAAAAAATTGGACTTATATATTTGAAAAATAATCCTTAAAACACATTAAGTAGTCGTAGGGGGTCCTTAGATCGATCTTCAAGAAGAAACATGAAAATCACAACTAGTCAAATAGGTCATTAATCCTCAACAAGGGGTACCTGTTCCTTATCATCATCTTGTTTAGGTGATTATAATCAACACAAATCCTCAAGATACATTCACCATTTTCATGAAAAAATTGGAGTTTACTAGGGGACACGCTTGGTCTGATGAATCCATCCTCTCAATTATCCTCTAACTGCACCCTCAAATATTGAATTTTGGTAGGACCCATCTGATATGTTGTAGAAAATATCAGTGTAGTCCCAAGGTGAAATTCAATATACAATTATCTCTCCCGCTATGGGGTAATCCCATAACATCCTTTGGGAAGAAAAATAAGGAATCCTTTCCTACTGAAGTAATACAGATTCCTGAAGAAATTTCAATGCTAAAAGCTAAACTATCCATCTAATGGGTGATGGTTTTCATTTTCCTACTCAAAAGACCCACTCACACAACCATGAGATCTCTCTCACCCATAATGGAAAATATCATCCAATATATCCATGGGAATCTAACTCATCTACGATGATTTCAAATATGGGATTGGGCCAAATAAAATTAATCCATACCCAGGATGAAATAATAGTGTTTCATCATGATGACAATGAAGACCAATAAGAAACTATAACCACTAAGTTATAGCTTGCAATTCTAGAAGATATGTGATATCGAAGAATAAATCCCTATAATAACCTATATTCATAGCTATAGAGTAATGTCTGTATTATATTCCCTAGATATATCACTAGGACATAGGAGATTAAGGAATAAATCAAAATTGTGTCTATTAGTACTGAGGTAAGATTATAATAAAACTATATCATACCATAGATCATATCACGTGTATCATGGTCATAATTCTCCCTGGCCTGAAACTACCCATGGCCTCAACATATAGATCTCTGATCTTGACATGGTCCACCTGGTTGGTGATAGAAGATCATAGTTTCATCCTCAACCAACATCTCCTCACATTGGAGTGGATCCCACTCCTTTTACAGAATCACCTTCCTAAGGACTATCATGGCCTGGGAGATCCCTGATCATGGTGCTACCTCTCCTATGGAGGTACATCCACTACCAACATATACTTCTCATCAATACGGGTTAGTAAATCACTAGACATGTGACCCCTCTTATTGTAAGAATAACATCACCCATCTTCAGGATGACTAGATCCTTAGCATGATCATTGAGAAACATATGTATGTGTTCAAGTAAAAGAATGATAATGAATCATCTATCAATACTTCAACATCTCGTTCCTGCTACCCATTATAGTCAACATAGAAAAATGAATCCCACCTCTATCTCCAAATTCCAAAAATCCATCTTCTAGGAATATATCAATCACTATAGACCACTCTAACACTCTATCATAAGTATGAATGTGTAAGGATACCACACTAACTCAAATGTCTCTCGAGATACCTTTCTCAAACTTCCTCCTACAAGAGAATATATTTTGTACCATATCAAGGGTGTATCGTGTAAGGATAGTCACCCTAGAGGCATGATCTACAACCGCCACACAATCCTTATGCTTCTCAATAAGCTCAAATATTTGAACTGAGCATAAGCTTGTGGGGTAGTACTCCTCATGAAATAGATATTGGAAGTCAGAATATGAGAGAATCATCTCGTCAAGGGAATATGTAACAAAAATCTACTAGAGCACTTATGTTCCTTGGAAAAGACTAGATGGAAGCATAAAAAACTAATATTTTGGGGTTCTAATGTGTGTAATGACTCGAATCCCAAATTCAATCGAATCCTCCACTACCTAGGGATTTGGTTCTCCATGGAACCTCACTGATATCTAATAATAGACATCAAAGATTTTTCTATGACAACATGGATCATCTACCTAAACTAATGGTACTGAAAACTGCTTTATTGGTATGGGTTAGTATCCCTATTTTCATGGAGGAAACATCTTGTGAGATAGACCCTGAAATACGTCCCAATTGATCATCGTATCATCTTCATGACCCAGGATCAGTAACATGACTGGATGTCTTCATGGAGGCATGCTGAAAGTAATCAAAAAATACCATGGTCAAATGATCATATATATATATATATGGGAAGATGACTCAAGAAGGAAATTTAAAGGAATCAATCCTATATAATTCATATACCATTATTTCCAACAACAAATGTCTCAGAATGCTATGTTTACAAGTAGAAAGTTAGAGTCCAGGTGAATGGATACGTCTACCATCACACCAACACTAGGTTCCCTAACCTTAATTTCACAGTCAAGACTCATCGATACCATTTTCCAAAGTCCCAAAAAATTACTCTAAAGGGGAAAACTACAAACACCATCCTAAGGAATAAAAGCCTATGATACCACTCTATCACAACTCGACCCACTAAGGTCCGCCTGTCCGGTGGAAGGCCAACCTATAAAAACCCCAAGCTGACCATAAATAGGCTAGGGTATAGCTCCATGTTCCAAAAATACATAATATTAAATGGTATTCTGTAACACCCCAAGCTTCCACGGTACACTTATCTTTGAATAATATAGTAGCGTGTGTTGTGCGCAACTTCAAGTTCTAACACACACCACAACCAATCAAACTAGCCTTTATGAATAGTAATACCCACTTTTTTAAATTTTATAAATTTTATCTTTCAAAATGGACTTCATTTTTGTATTTGGAATATCAAAATTATCTTAGGGTGAATTTCTGGTATTTTTCTTAAAACATTCAATTTTTGATGAATACTGAAAAAACACTGAGTTATAGTTTAAAACCGAATTTTTATATAAATAATTATTTATTTTATTTAAATTTAATTAAGGTAAAAATAGATACATAATACCTATATAAGATCAATGTAATTCATTGGAGTTAGTTTAGAATAATTTTAGATATATAAATATTTTATTTAACTTTTCACCATCTTTTACCCACCTCCTAGGAGAATTTAAAAATTTACATAAAACTTAATTTTACCGCTTCGGTGAGTGGAATTTCTAAAATTTGAGAGACATGGTTAATATCAAGGAGTAAAATGTGGTTCAATAAGATAAATTTTTTTTTGGTGAAAAGTAACTTTTTACTTTTATTTACCATGGTTAAAAGTAAATAGGGTAATTAAGGGTAAAAATGATATTAATATTATCCTAACACATGTCCTAATTCTATTGGACAAGTTTATCTCGATCAAAAACAACCTTAGGAATAAAATATGATCATTTAGGTCCACTTGGATTAGATTAGGGCATTTATTATTATTTAATTCAAAGAAGAGTTAAAAGAGTTAAAATCAAAGTTATTAACTAATTTTTTTTAATATTGGGTTTTACATAAGATAACTTCGATTATAAATATTCATTAGAAATATAAGAAGATTTAATACATAATGGTATTTTATTTATAATTTTTATACATTAAATAATTTAATTTATTTATGACACAACAATGATGCAGTAATTACCGTATTAATCATGGATTAAGATAATTGATATTATAAATACCCAAATAAATGTAATTTGAGACTTTTTATAAATTAAAATAATTTTATATGCGAATATGACATATTATGATTGTTTATATAAATTCTTTTCTAAGTAATAATGCTGTTATAAATTTATTAAAAACAAAATACCCAATAGTGTCAAAATTGACATAAAAAAGTTTTTAAAACAAATATTATATTATTAATTAATATTCAATTTCTAAAAATCTAAGGTTCGGCCAAGAGACTTATATCATGATAGGTGTATCATTAATGAACCACTTGGGGGTCTCTTGGATGTATATAGTAAGTTTACTACCTATATAATATAAAAATAAAAAGTGACATGGTAAATGTCAAACTAATTAACTAAGAGTTAAAACAAAACGATATGGATAATATAGTGACCCAAACCAATCTAAAACCTATTGGATTAATGGTTTTAGACCTATAACCACCTTAAAATTTAAATAATACAATTTGGTTCCATTAGAAACCGATTATGAATTTATTATAATATAATATTTCTATCTTTTCCAAAGGTGCCCCTCACCCCTCTTATAAAAGGGAACTCTCCCTTCTCTCTAATTCATACCTGCAATGCCTTTTGGCTCGGCCAAAACCTGGCCAAATATCCTAAAAACTTACCTCAATTCAACATAAAGGCCGTAGTTTTATTAGAAATCCATCCTAAGGAGCCCTTTTTATCAAATCAAAAGGAAGAACCCGAAGAAGAGGTAATGTTTTCACCACCCTCTTTCAAGTTCCTTTCTTCTCAAACATCTTATTTCTTTGTTATTCCCATTATAAAATAATAACTCCAGTATATTATATATACTGTGATGTTATTATAAATATGGTACAACCATATTCAGTATTCTATCCATCCTTTGAATGACATGTCACCATACGTGTGTACGTATGGCTTACCGTCTCCACGTCGTGGTGTAATTGTTATTCAAAACATTATTTTTTGGATGGGTATAATAATGATGTGTAATTCATGTAAATAATAAATATAAAATGATTATTATTATCTATATATGATATAATATCCAATTATATATTATTTTAATATCAAAATAATGATATTGTCGCTCGTGCGTACGTACAGACTACCGTCTCCACGAACGCGATGAGATTCATTCCCCATCGTATCCAGTCAAGTATAATTATCAGTTGATGATAAAAAATAATGCTTAAAGACTTGATATCATTATGGATATGAATAATATACATCCTATCCCTAACAAAAATTTATTATGTAACAAAACATATAAAAGAAAACGAGTAAGTTAACACCCGAAACGACGATAATACTAAAATATTATTAACAAATCATTAATAGAAGATCATATATGATATCATAATTATGTATATGGTTCTTGTATAACTTAATAACAATGTTTTAACTATTATACAGGATGTTAACATACCATCGACTAAGGAAAAGTAGAAGGTAAGGGTTTATTTCACAATCTCTTCATTATCTGAGGTTGTTTATACGTAATTATCTACTACGACCTCTTTATCACCCACATCCATGTTTCTTTAAAATGTATTTCAAAACATTCTTAATATTTTACAGAAAATGGGTTAAAGTAATTTATAACCTTGTTTTACTTTTTATAAGAAGTTTATAAAGGAATCTTTCCGTCGTTTTCCAAACAAGGTCCTTTTTAACCCTTTCGACAAATTAAGGTAAGAATGTCTTTTTTTAACTTATACGGCGGGCGCGTCTATTTTCCACCATTATAAAATCATCGAAGCTTCCCTTAAATGATTATAAGGATATTTTCAAAGTAAATGTTTTATGTTATAATTATGTGACATTTAAATGATTTCAAAAAAAGATATATTTCTCTCGAATATTTTTGATTTCATCTATGTCAACATCCTTTGATGGACATTAAGCTTATTTGAAGATTATTTATTATGATAAAAAACTTCAATATTGTACTGATGGTTTTGTGATATGTTTGATTGTGGATGTGTCATTTTTATATCATTCATGTTTTATGGAGAATGTATTGACATTTCTTATGATATTTTTAATACGAATGTTTATGTTATGTTTAAACCTGTTCATATGAAGATTGCATTGGACTTAATAAGTGACGGGTGGAGCCCACTATAGCTCCTCAATGAATCGGTAGGTCTCATGATAAAAACTATTGTCTTGAGATGATGCCTTGACAAAATCTTATTTGTAGTCTTGGCACGAGGCCTTGGCTATGTGGTTATGATAGTCTGGAATTATGCGTTCCTTCATTATGAAAGTGGTTATTGATATTGCATGTGATTATTTGACTAGTCGAATATCCATGTGAATAACTAAATGAAATTATTTAATTTTATCTTTTCCATATTATGCTGAAGTTCATGTTTAAAATGCGTTTGTTTTAGTTAAACATTTCCTTAAATGATTATACTTATTTATGAAAGTTTCCGCTATATTGTTATCCTTACTGGACAATGGAGCTCACCCCTTTCAATGTTTTATTATTTCCAGGATGTGAAGAAGTATTTTATGAATGATCTACAGGGATAGTATAAGGGGATATGAGTGTGGAGAGAAGATGTTGTTGTAGTTTTCACTTTATTATGTAATTTAAACTTTATGAATGTATCTAGTTATTCCAAGGCTACTAAACTAATCGGTCGTTTGAGATTTTATCTTTCTTGTGATCATGCCAATGTTATGTAATAATGCACCCACTCTGGGTAACTAGGGTTGGGGAATTACAGTTGGTATCAGAGGAAGTTTAGTACAGTCCTTGGAAGCTAGATTTAGATAAACTCTTATTAGAGCACATATACCTAAGATGGACATTGAGGATTAGTATTGAATAATTTCCTAGAATTTTGGTATTGTAGATATTTTGTGAGTTTTCTGAGCAATACATCCTTGTCTGGATATGAGTAGGTAGAGGAGGATCTGGCACATATGTACCTAGGGGTAAAACCCGAAAACACCGCTTTGAGCTTGACTCGAACGAGAACTAGTGAACGACAACGGGCCTTGCTGCACTCTTGGTTATGACACTCCTGAGGGATATGCTTAGGATAACCCTCATTTTCTTTGCAACCATTATGAAGAGTTTATGAGTATATATTTACTCAAAGAATTTTTATTATTATTATGGATTATATCCATAAATAGTTCAATTTATGTTAAGTGTTTTACAAGTATGGAATTATGTATTTTGATTCATAAACTAATCTAGTTTATGTCATTGTTTCGAAATGGTGCCTAGTGGAAGGAATGGAAACCGTATAAATGCACGCAATCCATGTAGGGATTGACCTCCTTCTCAAGATAATTATAGTGGAGCTGGTGATGCAACTGGTGGTGATCAGCTGATCACCATACTGGGACAACTCACTCAGGTTATGAATAATAACCATACCCGTATGGAGCACCCTGATCCGCAGCATGGTGGATAAATGTTAGATCGCTTCCTAAGGCAACAGACACCAAAATTCAATGGGAGTACAAATCCATTGGTAGCTGAGCAATGGATAATTTACCTAGAGAAAATATTTCAGGATTTGGGGAGTAGTGAAAGGGAAAAAGTTATCATGATAGTTTACCGCCTCATTGGAGATGCTGATCAATGGTGGTCATTGATTCAAAACACGAAGAAAGATGATGAAGTATAATATATGGAATGGAGGTAGTTCAAAGATTTTTTTTATAAAAATACTTTCCTCATGACCATCGAGAAGATATGGAACGGAAATTTCTGAGTCCGAGACAAACGAAGGATGAGAATGTTGCAAAGTATGAGGCCAACTTTACAAGGTTATCAAGGTATGATAGAGATTATATACGTAACCCAAGAAGTAAGATTGATTGTTTCTTTGATGGGTTAAAACCATTTCTCCGTCAAGCATTAGTCTCACAATACTTCTCGTCGTACGAAGACATTGTCTCATGTGCTATAAAGATAGAAAAAGAATTCCCTATGTCTTATGACATTAAATCAAAGAAAGAGAAGAAGAGATCTGCTGATCAATCTGGGAATGGAAATAAGGGGAAGAAGGGAAAATTTTAATATCCATCCTGCAGTAAATGTGGGAAGAAACATCCTGGTACATTCTTGAAGGGAATGGGAGTCTGTTACAAGTGTTGAGAAAAAGGCAACCAAGCTCTTGATTGCAAGGGGAAGAACGAAGCTACCGATGTACAATGCTACAATTGTAGGGAGATGGGACATTATGCAAATGAATGTTCTAAGCGTCAGGGAAAATTACCCTAGAAAATGACAAGGGATAAAGGCTAAGCTTATGCAATCACTATTGCTGAGGTGGAAGCTCCGAAAGACGTGGTGGTAGGTAATTTAATGGTTTCCTCAATTTTAGTAAATGCATTATTTGATTCTGGATCATCACATTGTTTCATATATTCCCTGTTTTCTAAGAAAATTAGATATTTCCAATTTGATTTAAGATGGGAGTTGTCAGTAAAAACTCCTAAGGGAAGTATCATTGCAACAATGTTTTGTGAATCAGTCCCCATTAGAGCGCATAAATGTTCTTTATCTGCGGATCTCATTGTCATACCTATGACTGAATTTGATATAATCCTCAGTATGGATTGGATTTTGGACCATGATGTGAAAATATATTGTAAGAACAAAGAGGTTATGATTTTTTATGATGATGATAAGGAACACCTTATCTTTAGAGAAGAATCTTCACCACCTAATTCTTATCTAGATCCACCCCCAATAGCTCAACTAAATTCAATTATCGGGGAAGAAGAGACTGAAATAACTGTGGATGAGGAAAGGAATGTTCAAATAGAGGATGTACCTATTGTAAGAGAATATGTTGATGTGTTTCTAGAAGATTTACCAGGACATCCTCCAGAACGAGAAGTTGAGTTTTCCATTGATTTAATTCATGGTTCAAGGCCCATATCGAAGACCCCTTATAGAATGACCACTGTGGAATTAGATGAACTAAATAAAAAACTAGAGGAATTGAGTCATACGGGATTTATTCACCCTAGTGTTTCTCCCCGGGAAGCCCATGTCCTTTTTGTTAAGAAGAATGATGGATCTATGAGGTTATGTATCGACTATAGGGAAATCAATGCTATAACAATAAAAAAAAGTATCCCCTACCTCGCATTGATGATATATTTTCCCAACTGCATAGAGCTCAATACTTTTCAAAGATTGACCTTTGATCTGGATACCATCGGTTGTGTGCGAAGAAGGAAGACATTCCGAAGACAACATTTTGAACTAGGAATGGGAATTACGAGTTTATAGTAATGCCTTTTGGGCTGACTAATACACCCTCTGTATTCATGGACCTAATGAATAGAGTTTTCAAGGAATATCTTGATGATTTTGTGGTGGTATTTATTGATGATATCTTGGTATAATTCAAAATCCATGAAGATCATGAAAATCACTTGCGCATTACCCTGAAGACTCTTAGAAGACATGAATTATATGGTAAGTTTATCAAGTGTGAATTTTTGCTTTAGGGGATTTATTTTCTTGGACATATTGTCTCCCACGATGGAATCTCTATTGATCCTTCTAAGACAAGAGAAATCCTAGAATTTCCAGCACCAACAAGTATAACCGAGGTATGCAGTTTTATTGGTTTACCAGGTTATTATCGACATTTCATCCAGAATTTTTCCCGATTGGCTAACCCATTAATGAAGCTCAAACGTAAATGGGTTAAATTTTATTGAAAAAAGAGTGTGACAAATGTTTTGAAGAACTTAATAAAAGATTAGTCAATTCTCTTATATTTACTCCATCATCGAGGAATGACAGGTTCGTTATTTATAGTGATGCATCGAAAAGAGTACTTGGTTGTGTCCTTATGTAGAATGATAGAGTTATTGCCTATGCGTCACGATAGCTGAAATTTCATGAGAAAAACTATCCTAATCATGATCTTGAGTTAGCTGCTATAATCTGTGATTTGAAGATATGGAGACACTATCTCTATGGTAAAAAATGTGAGATTTATACTAGTCCCAAGAGTATGAAGTATATTTTCTCACAGAAAGAACTCAACATGAGGCAAATGAGATGGCTTGAACTACCCAAGGATTATGATTGCACGATACACTACCACCCAGTGAAAGAAAATAAGGTGGAATATTCTTTGAGTAGAAAATAATAAAGAGTTTTGAACAAGATGAGAATTGAGAGGGATCCTATTTTCATGGATCTAGTAAAGTTGGTTATGGGAATAACCATGGAAGGTTAAACCTCAATGTTTTTTCAAATGGTTGTGAAACCATATTTACTAGAAAGGATAAAGAGTTCTCAAACTGAGGATGAGGAGTTTCAAAAGAAGATTAAAGCTGTGAATGATGGGAGATTGAATTACTTTGTGTATGAAGAAGGAATTTTGAATTTTTGGAAGAGAATTTGTGTTCCAGATATACCTGATCTAAAAAGGGAATTGTTTGGATGATTCTCATAGTTACAATTTCTCTATACACCCTGGGAGCACCAAAATTTATAGAGATTTGAAGGAAAATTTTTGGTGGGACAACATGAAGAAGGAGATTGATGATTTTGTGTCAAGATGTATGGTTTGTCAACAAGTGAAAGTTGGAAGGAAACAGCCTGGAGGAGTTATGCAACCTCTTCCCATACTTGAGTGGAAATGGGATAATATCACAATGGACTTTGTCAGGGGACTACCAAAGACTCCTAGAAGGAATGATGCAATATGGGTTATTGTTGATTGTCTTACCAAGGAAACACATTTTCTTGCTATAAGAGAAGATCTAAAACTAGAACATCTAGCAAGACTATATATTAATGAAGTTGTGAGACTTCCTGGAGTACCCCTATCGATTGTTTTTTATCGTGATCCCTGTTTTACTTCAAGATTCTGAAAGAGTTTTCATAAGGACTTGGATACAGAACTTCATTTGAGCACTGCCTACCACCCTCAAACAAATGGAAAATTAGAACGGACTATTCAAACCATAAAAGAAATGTTGAGATCTTGCTCACTTGACTTTCAAGGTATGTGGGATCAATATTTACCTCTGGTGGAATTTTCCTATAACAATATCTTCCATTCAATTATTCAGATGGCACCATATGAAGCGTTGTACAGAAAGATATGTCGCACACCAACCTGTTGGGATGAAGTTGGTGAAACAAAACTTGTAGGCCCATAACTGGTGGAGGAAACAATGGAAAAGGTAAAGGTAATCCAAAACCACATCAAAGCAGCTCAAAGTTGGCAGAAGAGCTCTTCTGATAATTGAAGGAAGGATTTGGAATTTCAGGTAGGAGATCATGTATTCTTGAAGGTATGTCCATGGAAGGGAGTTATACGTTTCAGTAAGAAAGGTAAATTGAGTCTCAGATACATCAGACCTTTTGAAATTCTAGAATGAATTGGTGTTGTAGCATACCATTTGGCAATGCTGCCAAATCTCTTCAATGTTCACGATGTGTTCCACGTATCACGGTTGAGGAAATACATGCCTGACCCAAAGCATGTACTCACCTATGAGGAATTAGAAATGGAACCCGATCTGTCTTATTGCGAAGATCCATTCAGGATTCTTGATACGAGAGAACAAATGCTGAGAAACTGGACGACTCATCTGGTAAAAGTTCTATGGAGAAACCATAAGATGGAAGAGGAAATGTGGGAACCTGAGGAACTTATGATGAAGAACCATCCGAGTCTTTTCATGCGGTATTATTGTAAAAATTTCGAGGATGAAATTCTTTGAAGGAGGGGAGAATGTAACACCCCAAGCTTCCATGGTACGCTTCTCTTTGAATAATATAGTAGCGCGTGTTGTACGCAACTTCGAGTTCTAACACACACCACAACAAATCAATCTAGCCGTTATGAATAGTAATACCCACTTTCTGAAATTTTATAAATTTTATATTTCAAAATGGTCTTCATTTTTGGATTCAGAATATCGAAATTAGCTTTGGGTGAATTTTTGGTATTTTTCTGAAAACATTCAATTTTTGATGAATAGTGAAAAAACACTCAATTATAGTTTAAAACTGAATTTTTATTTAAATAATTATTTATTTTATTTAAATTTAATTAATTTAAAAATAGATACATAATACCTATATAATTTCAATGTAATTAATTGGAGTTATTTTAGAATAATTTTAGATATATAAAAAATTTATTGAACTTTTCACCATCTTTTACCCACCTCCTAGGAGAATTTAAATATTCACATAAAACTAAATTTTACCACTTCTATGAGTGGAATTTCAAAAATCCGAGAGACATGGTTAATATAAATGAGTAAAATGTGGTTAAATAAGATAAAAATAATTTTTGGTGAATAGTAACTTTTTACTTTTATTTACCACGGTTAAAAGTAAATAGGGTAATTAAGGGTAAAAATGATATTAATATTAACCTAAAACATATCCTAATTATATTGGAAACATGTATCTAGACCAAACACAACCTTATGAATAAAATATTATCATTTAGGTCCACTTGGATTAGATTAGGGCATTTATTTTTATTTAATTCAAAGAAGAGTTATAAGAGTTAAAATCAAAGTTTATTAACTAATTTTTTTTAATAAAGGGTTTTACATAAGATAAATTGGATTATAAATATTAATTAGAAAGATAAAAATATTTCCTACATAATGGTATTTTATTTATAATTTTGAGACATTAAATAATTTAATTTATTTATGACACAATGATGATGCAGTAATTACCGTATTAATGAATGATTGAGATAATTGATATTATAAATACCCAAATAAATATAATATGAGACTTTTTATAAATTTCAATATTTTTCTAGGTTAATATGACATATTAAAATTGTTTATATAATTTTTTTTCGAAGTAATAATTCTGTTATGAATTTATCAAAAACAAAGTACCCAATAGTGTCAAAATTGACATAAAAGAGTTTTTAAAACAAATATTATATTATTAATTTATATTCAATTCCTAAAAATCTAAGGTTTTTTAAAGAGACTTATATCAATATATGTGTATCATTAATGGACCACTTGGGGGGTCTCTTGGATGTATATTGTATGTTTAGTAACTATATAATATAAAAATAAAAAGTGACATGATAAATGTCAAACTAATTAACTAAGAGTTAAAACTAAAAGATAAGGTTAATATAGTGACCCAAACCTGTCTAAAACCTACTGGTTGAATGGTTTTAGACCTATACCAAACTTAAAATTTAAATAATATACTTTTGAGCCATTAGAAACCGAATATGTATTTATTATAAAATAATATTTCTAGCTTTTCCAAAGGTGCCCCTCACCCCTCTTATAAAAGGGTACTCTCCCTTCTCTCTAATTCATACCTTCAAAGCCTTTTGTCTCGGCCAAACCCTACCCAAATATCCTACCAACTTCCCTCCCTTAAACCTAGAGGCCTTAGTTTTGTTAGAAATCCATCCTAAGGTTCCCTTTTGATCAAATCGAAAGGAAGAACTCGAAGAAGAGGTAATGTTTTCACCACCCTCTTTCAAGTTCCTTTCTTCTTAAACTTCTTCATTCTTTGTTATTCCCATTCTAAAATAATAACTCCATTATCTTCTATATAATTTGATGTTATTATAAATATGGTACTACCATATTCAGTATTCTAGCCATCCTTTGAATGACATGTCACCATACGTGTGTACGTATGACTTACCGTCTCCACGTTGTGGTGTAATTGTTATTCAAAACATTATTATTTGGATGGGTATAATAATGATGTGTAATTCATGTAAATAATTAATATAACATGATAATGATTCTGTATATATGTTATACTATCCAATTATATATTATTTTAATATCAAAAGAATGATATTGTCGCTCGTGCGTTTGTACGGACTACCGTCTCCACGAAAGTGATGAGATTCATTCCACATCGTATCCATTCAAGTCTAATTCTCATTTGATGATTAAAATTAATGTTTAAGGACTTGATATAATTCTGGATATGAATAAGATACAACCTATCCATAACAAACTTGTCTTATGTAACAAAACATATAAAATAAAACGGGTAAGTTAACACCCGAAATGACGATAATACTAAAATATTATTAACAAAGTATTAATAGAAGATCATATATGATATCATAATTAAGTATATGGTTCTTTTATAACATAATAAAAATGTTTTAACTATTATACAGGAGGTTAACATACCATCAAATAAGGAAAAGTATAAGGTAAGTGTTTATTTCACAATCTCTTCATTATTCATGGTTGTTTATACGTAATTATCTACTGGGACCTCTTTATCATCCACATCCATGTTTCTAAAAAATGCATTTCAAAACATTCTTACTATTTTACAGAATATGGGTTAAAGTAATTTATAACCTTATTTTACTTTTTATAATAAGTTTATAAAGGAATTTTTCCGTCGTTTTCCAAACAAGGTCCTTTTTAACCTTTTCGACAGAATTAAGTTAAGAATGTCTTTTTTAATTCATACGGCAGGTGCGAGTATTTTCCACCGTTATAAAATCTTCTAAGATTCCCTTACAATATTATAAGGATATTTTCAAAGTAAATGTTTTATTTTATAATTATGTGACTTTTAAATGATTTCAAAAAAATATACATTTCTCTTAAATAGTTTTGATTTCATCTATGTCAACATCCTTTAATGGATTTTAAGCTTATTTGAAGTTTATTTATTATGATACTAACCATCAATATTGTATTGAAGGTTTTGTGATATGTTTTACTGTGGATGTGTTATTTTTATACCATTCATGGTTTATGGATAAAGAACTAACATTTCGTATGCTAGTTTTACTATGAATGTTTATGTTATTTTTAAACCTGTTCATATGAGGAATGCATTGGAATTAATAAGTGACGGGTGGAGCCTGATATATCTCCTCGATGCATCGGTAGTTCTCATGAGACAAACTAGTGTCTTGGCACGAGGACTTGACAAAATCTTATTTGTAGTCTTGGCACGAGGCCATGGCTATGTGGTTATGATAGTCTGACATTATGCATTCCTTCATTATGAAAGTGGTTATCCATATTGCATGTGATTATTCGACTAGTAGAATATCCATGTGAATAATTTAATGGAATTATTTCATTTTATCTTTTCCATATTATGCTGAAGTTCAAGTTTAAAAGGCTTTTGTTCTAGTTATACATTGCCTTAAATTTTTATGCTTATTTATGAAAGTTTCCACTATATTGTAATCCTTACTGGGCATTTTAGCTCACCCCTTTCAATGTTTTATTTTTCCCAGGATGTGAAGAAGTATTTTATGAATGACCTTCAGGGATAGTGTAAGGGGATATGAGTGTGGAGACAATATGTTGTTGTAATTTTCACTTTATGATGTAATGTAAACTTTATGAATGTATCTAGTAATTCCAAGGCTACTAAACTAATCAGACTTTCAAGATTTGATCTTTCTTGTGATCATTCCAATGTTATGTAATAATGCACCGGCTCTGGGTAACTGGGGTTGGGGCATTACATATTCCTTTTCTTAACATACATACAAACACACACACTCATCCATGTCCATGAAATAATGTAGATGAATAATAAAATATAGTAAAATATAGAGTAACCATACTTGTAATAACCTATAGGGAATACATTGGAGTAAGATAGAATAAACCCCAAGTATAAAGGGGGAAAATATATAACCAACTAGAAAATAGTACCATCCTAAGAAAACTAGACGATGAATAATTATAAGAGGGCCTTACCCCAGATCTGCAACACTTGATCACCATATGTAGTCAATGAAACCAAGTGTCCCTAAGTTCTTCCAATGTCACCACTAACCCATCTATCATATGCGTAAGACACGACACTTGTGGGAAAATCATATATAGTGGTGAGTATATACATACCCAGTTGTATGCCCCAAAAACAATAGAGGGTGTGATATAGAGTTACAACAAAAGTGGTCATCTCTACCCAACATAAGAGGGAAAGGAAAATCAATAGAAAAAAAAAATTATCATAAAAGACCCTGATGAGAGAGAAATGGGATCCCCATCTCACAACCCAGGAAAAGTTGATGGGTATTCATGTAGACATAAAAGTTTATCAATGATGACCAACATCAAATGAAACCTCACAATAATATATGTGTAGGGGTCTTATCCTCCCTACTGTAATCTATAGCCAAGGGATCCACACCTCCCATAGAGGACCTACATGCCACTAGAGCCCGGAGATGGAGGAGTACCAGTCTATAGATAATGGAAACGTGACCAGTATAGGAGATTCCTAAATCTACCTATATTAAGAGTATGGAGAAACCACACCTTGGTGTGGAAAAAGAGTACTAACCCTGAAATCTGTCTAATGATCTTACCTTGATAGCTTCCATCATTAAGAATTGCCTAAAAAAGTGTATTACTCAGAAAATCTCATATAGTTTTTCATATAGAATATAAGAGGACACTATTACATACTAAAAGTAAAACTACTCAGGATAGTCTAATCACAAGACAAAATACGATTCCAAAAGAAGGAGATATGGAGGATGTAGTTGAAGGAGAGAATACACAGTGTTTATAAGGGTCCTCATGGAATGTGACCCCACCTCCTTGTATGGATATGTTCTCTTATATACATGTATTTAATTCCATTTTATTATATAAAGAGTGTTTAGGTGGTACTCATCATGTCTCAGCCTATTGGGGCATGCCTTTGTGCTCTTAGCCATGCCCATGTGGTTCTGGAAATTCTTGTATTTCTAGTTGTTACCAGGTGCTAGCTTGTGCCTATGTACTCCCTAAGTAAATGAATATTCACCCCACAAGGGGTCCTGGTATTGTGAAACTAGAATATGGCATGACAACCCATGTGGGGTCACATGGTTTGTGGGTCCATCAACATAGTGTGTAATATTTATCTTTTCCTGAAACCCTAGTGCTACATTTAGGGGCTACATGTCATATGTTCTTTTAGGATACAAAATATGTAGATGTTTTTTTTATAATTTTTAAATTCATCAGGTTTTTTTCCAAATCTAGCCTTTCTATTGTGGATATCACATGTTGACTTCCCAAAATCGAAGAAATAATCCTCTGAACATTGTTTCTATGCCCTCAATAGATAGACTACGAAATACGATAATATAGTTGAAGCCACCATTTACCCATGTATGTTGTATCATTCATTACCACTCATGGATCCTAGATCCAAAAATTATCACCCACAATCCATCCCAATCATCTCATAAAACAGACATCAATTCATTTTTTTTCAAAACCTCTATGAAGATGAGAGTTTAATCATCATATAACCTACCCTGACAATGTCAAACTGTGACACCATGGGTCAATGGTGAAGATTGTGAAGAAATTGGTGGGGGAAAGGAACATGAAAAAAAGATAAAACATCAATGGTAAAACATTCTTGGTCAATGATAAAAAATTATGGATATCTAAGGTGAGATCTTGTAAAAGTAAGAATAAAACGAATAAAACGAATTAATTTTTAAGACAAGCTCATGTGTGTAATGTGAGATCACATAATCGAATAATGTAGATGAAATCAATGATTTAACAATTTAATCAATGGAGTAAAAACAAAAAATGTAGATCCCTATGAAAATTTTGGAATTATCATTGGTTAAGAATGCATTCATTAGTGGTGAAGACGACCCACTACATTCAGTGCCTCCTCGATCTGATCACATGTCATCCTCCGATATGATCCACCAATGAAGAAAATTCTGATGTATTTAAGTCATACTATGGTTTATATGGATAACCTAGGAGAATTTTTATAAACATATACAATGTGAGGTAATCAAGACCTGCTAATTTAAAATAAAATAAAAATATTTTATTATTTGTTTTAGTTAAACACGCTTCCAATGATTTTCTCTACTAGATGTTTAGTAACGACTGACCTTAGGGTGAATCTAGAGTAAAAAAACAATATATAATCAAACATGGTCTCAGTCATCTGATCTAAGAATTCATTTGAGAGTAATTTCATTATTTTAGGAAAACTATGTGGTCATGATATTAATATATTTAATATTTTTATAATGTAATATTTAGACTCATCGAGCCTCATAATCTTGTGATAACATAGTTTTTGGCTTAAAAAATATATCTTTATTTATTAAAAAGTATTACAAGGGAAGAATGGAGTCATTAAATTATTATTGTTTAAATTTTTCTGTAATGTGAGCTACAAAAATTAAATGAGTCAAGGAATTGATTTCCATGAATTAGTGATTTTAAAATCATTGAAAACATGTTTTGAGAACATTCTGGAATAATAAAAGGAGAAACATGATTTTTTAAAATATTTTCCTAAAAGGTAGTTTTTAATAAAGGTGACATGGTTTTACCCATACACAACTCCTAGCCATTGCATAAGGGTATGGATTTACACTTATACACCTCATGTAAACTCTAAGTTACCCTTATGTAAAACTTATAATTTATGTGTTACCCTTACATGATAAAAAAACTACCCTTACACTACTAATGTTTACCCATATATATAATTTAAAAAATGTAATTTACCCTTACATAGTGAGGAAACTACCCTTACATAGATCCTGCTTATCCTAAGTGACTAGATACCCTAATATAAACCTTATAAATTTTGTGTTACCATTACACAACCCATAAATGTAACAACCTATAATTTTAAAGGGATAAAAATAAAAATGTTACTACCAATGTCAACAAGGTACACCATTGTTTTTGGGATCCTATGTGATTAGAAGTCCACATTTAAAATGGTTTGACATGGAGTAGTGACCAGGATGGGTGACCTCTTAGGAAGTATCCCAAGATGTGTGTGACTGAGGATAAAGCACACTAGAAAGAACATGTGTTGTATTGTGGGTAATATCATTAGTCTGATTACTTATTTGTGCATGTGGGTGGGCCTCAAGGAGGGGAAAAACATGTTTGTAGGGAAACTGGGGTACCAGTGCGGCCAATTTATTAATTTGTATTAGGGGAGTAACAATGTTGAAAGTGAGGTGGCATTTTCTGGGTTGAGATATATGGTTCACAATAAGGATAATGTTCACTAGAGGGGGAGGGGTAAATCAAACACCCCATAATGTCAAAGGGTTAAAAGTATACATTTTATTATCCATGAGAACAAGGTGTATCTTTTATTTTAGGATCCTATAGGATTATAAATAAACCGTTAATGATGTCTTTCCTAAAACATTTATCAGGATGGGTGACCTAATATTAAGTATCCCAAGGTGTGTATGGTGGAGTTAAAATCACATTTGAAGGAACATGTTTTGGAATGTGGGTAAGTCATTAGTCTAATGATCTATTCGAGTTTGTGTGTAGGCACTAGGTTGGAAACAAAAAATTTATGAGGGGAAACATGGGTTCCTGTGGGCCCCAATTTTCATAGGTACCTTTCCATGAAATAATTAATGAGCCCTGAAACTGATAACTCTAATATATGACTATTACTCAAATAACATATAACTCTTTAAATAATAGGACCTATTAAAAACCTAGTAACTGATACTACTTAATTACAAACCCTCCTGAGATGTACCTCTATCAAACACTTGATCTACCCTATGACAAACTCAAATAGTATTCCCTATTACACTAGGATGTTGAAAACCACCAAAGGTATTAAAACTCTTCACTTTATATGGAAGCCAAAATGAAATAAAATTTTATCTTTATAAATCACATAAACATTCAAATCATTTTCAGTATATATTAAAACTTGAATTTAAAAGAAAAAAATATAGGGTTCTAGAATCAATGAGTCAATAAATGAGTAAGCCCACAATGAAGATGCTGACATCAATCATAAGCATAACAACATACAAGAAAACTCTTAGAGGAAATCAGGAACCCAAAAAAGATACTAGATACCATAGGTGAAATAAAATCACCAAAAATAGGTCAACCATACACCCTAGGCTTTTTTAAAAACATGAAATAATAAAGAGGGAATGATAAGGTAGGAAGAAATAGTAGATGATGAATGATTAGGATGGGGATAATTCTTAACTTGGAGAGACCAAACTTGGAATTAAAAAGGAGGAGGCTAGAGGAGGGAAGTCATGTTTATGGGGGGGGAGGCATTGGCGATGTCTAAAGATTCAAGGATATGGGAATAAGAGTGAAGAGTGAGTGATTAAAAATGGGTGTGGGGGGGGGGAAATAATAATTTCAATTTAAATAAAATTGGGTAAGTCTCATGGTTTGGAACCATGATTTAAAAATATGCGGGATCCCCAATAAAGCATTTGTGAACTTGTAAACATTGTCCACATGGCTTGTGAAAACATATTCCAATGCTATAGAACACCACTATTAATATAAATATGTATTTATATGGTTTCTACATAGTTTATTGTAACCATGTGCAACTCATGGACCATTACTTAAATCAAAAAATTCTAAAAATTATTATTGGTTTTACCAGAAACTTAATGGAAAAATTAAAATTGATAATAAATTAAGAAAATATTTAATAAAATTCCGATCAATGTGTGATAGAACTCCAAACCATAAAACATTTTCTCCAACAAAAAGAAACTAAACACAAAGGAAGGATTCAAAGAGGAAAATTCAACCGAATAGGAAGAAAAAACATATTACAGTATCCAATACATTCCAATCCAAACTAAACCGGTATAATAGAAGTGTTAATAAAATCCTCAAACATGTTTAGACTCTTAGGTAAAATCCCACACATGACTGATTCCAAAAAAATTTAAGGGATGGAGACCGATAGTTGGTCTCCCCACCATTTATGAAATTACATACCATAGTGGATTAAAGTAAAATTTTATTCTGAATGAATTAATATAGACCAAAACCTAACCCTTCAACTGAAGAGACTTAAAAAATACATATAATAAAACAAACATTAAAAAAATCTTGAAACACCCATTTCATCTCTAAGTAAACATAACATGTCAAGTGTTCCAAAACAAAACACAAACGTAATAGAACTCCAAAAGGAGATTATCAAGACAAGGATGATGAATCCATTCACTAATACCCTATGAATGGGAATAAAAAGGAGGTTGAATCATCCATAAACATTTATTATTCATAATAGAATGGGATCTCATATTTGGCCTAAGAATAAAAAAAGGGTGTCCTAGGAACTCTAATATATGATTCCAACTATTACCATACTAGTACATTCACACCACCAAAAGCTAGTAAATAACAATGACTAGTTTAACATCCATCTTAGACACATAAGGAACACACCCCAATTTTCTACCATTCCAAATGATTCCCATTAAGAAAAATAACCACATATTAAGCCACTCAATACCTTCATCAGACACATTCACATTAAAAAACATACAAGTGAAACTTCAAATAATCACACTTCATATGAAGAAACCATAAGGAAATCCCAAAAAACACACACCCACCATTATTACCAAAACCCAAATTATAGAGAATCGATAAGAGATAGTTTCTTAGATTATATAATACCTGAGAAATTTAAATGAGACACAATTCAAATAACATGAATAAATAAGACCTGATAAACCTTATTAATATTAAAAGCACCATTATCAAATAAACCACATACCAAAGAAAAATAATAACTCAAGGGATTAAATTACAATCACCACTATAGAAAATCAAACCATTAAACAAGTAAAAAATCAATTATTTAACTATTTTGATTACATTACTACAAATTTTGAAGCCTTAAATATTTACATAAAAATCCATTCCAAAGAATACATTCAATTTATTGATAGAATTTATAATTTTATGAGAAAAATTTTAATTTTATTTTATATAGAAAATATATTTAATAATTATAATCCAATTCTCTTTGGTTAAAACTAAAGATTAAAAAAACCAATAAAAATCCATTTATAATTTAATTATCGATTAAAAAATCCTCAAAAGTAATTGAAAACTAACTTTCACTATTTAATATTATTAAAAATACCCATTCCCATTTTAGATTCTTAAAACCATAATTGGGAATCATTTTAAAATCCCAAAATTTCATTTTAAAAAACAATTTACTCACCTATAAACATTAAATCGAAATTAAATTCTCCTATTTGAATTTCAAAATTACAAATTTCATTTGATTTTTTTTCTTGAGGATTATAATTATCCTTTTCAAAATTTCAAAATCCAATTTTTTCTTTTAAAATATGATTTTCATGAAAAGATGCTTTGTTAAATTATGAAACCCACATTATTTTTTAATAATATACCTTCTTTTTGAGAAACTCCAACTAAACCCAATAAAAAAAAGAAATTGAAAACAAAAATTATTCATGATGTAGTAGTGGTTGTTTAAGATTCTTCCACATGGTTTAATAGACAACATTTCAATTGTGAAATCACCAGTACAAGTAATTGTGTACAATTCACTCAAGCTCGATATGTTTTTCTTGGCCCTTTGATCTCACCATGTGTCACTACTTCACTCCCACTATCATCAATAAAAACCTATCAAACCATAAAAAAATAAAAAAAAACATGGACAAAAACCAAAATCAATTATAAAAATAAAATATAAAGCATAAAATCAAAATCAAAATCTAAAAATCCCATTAGAACTCTAGTTTCATCATGAGAGGTCATGATAATGCACTTTCACATGATATACGTCTTAGTACTTGACAATCCTAACTAATATATAATATTATTACCCAATTTAAAAAAGGTGTCAGGAAACATATGACCTCTTAAGATCCTATGATTCGATACTATTTTTTCATGAAAAAACCCAAGATGTCCCTCCATTGGACAACCAACCCAACCTGTGACACATGTGAGGTGCATTCCGAATCACCTTGTTTGGTGAAAATCCACAAATAAATAAAATAAAGTCTTATGGGAATGATTTTACCATAAAATAAATTAATGAACTAGTTAAAATTACATTACAATTTCTGTATGACCCATCTGTAAGCCGGATTTCCATGCCAAATAAAATAATCTGAAATAAGAAAGTAGAGTTAAATAGATATAAATAAATAAATTTCATCAACTCACCTCTTACTCTGACAAAATAAATATCCCTTCAGATCATCACCTATCCTCCATATATATGGTGCACCACAAATTTAAAGTAACGAAAAAATAGCATATGATGTTGGTGAGATTAGGAAATAAAAAAATAAACTTACTACCTTCATGTGAATCCATGAGTCACCATTCAATATCAAAATAATAAAGTCATCAAGGGAGATCATGAAAAGATCCTAAAACATAATATTGAAATATATGTATTGGAGTGAGAAAAAAAGTTCTCAGAAGGCCACCACCCATCTTTACATTTTCTCACACATTAATTAAAGATATATTTAGAAGACTTATTTAAATTAAATTAAAATATAATATTTTCATTTGAATTTTTATAATAAAAAACAACATAAAATTAATTTCCATTTAGGAAACATTAATTTTATTTCTTTAAAATGAAAAAAATTATTTTGATAAAATTATATACCCTATGCACCGTTTGTTAAAAAACCCATTCAAAGTTCACTTATTAAAATTTTTGGGAAATGGATTCCAAAAACCTTGTATAGAAAAACATTAAAATCCCTTTAGAAACATTTTAGTAAAGAAAAAAAAAAATAAAATAATGATAAAACAAGAGACATGGGTTATAGTTTCAAAAGAAATAAAAATTCCATAAAATTAAATATTCCATAAACATGCATTATAGTATATCCCAAATTCATCTAAGGTTAATGGGAACCATAGTCCATTGTATCAAATTTTGATCTAACTTTAGAACCAAAAGTGAAAAAAACCACTAAGTAGATCATTCGTTTATCGATATAATGTTTGTCATTTGCGGACCCCACCTTTAATCATCCACTAAGGCGTATATACCTTGGACAAGTGGTGTAGTGTCACCCATCCAAAAACACCATGAAAGTTATCTATTTTTAGTTAGTCTTGCAGAATTAACAAAACTTTATATTTACCAATATTATTACCCCATATATACATGAATTACAGTTTTATTTTTCAATTTAAAACTTTTCACATTTCATCCAAAAAGGACTTTAATCAACCCATCACCTGAAACTAGTTTACCCATGAAAAACATGTTTTTTAAAGACCTCCATTTCTCAAATCATGTAAATAAATTTAAAACAACTAAGTGATATATAAAAAAAATAAAATATGTCACAAAATGGGTTTAAATAAATAGAACAACGTTTATCAAATTTGGAAAGAAATGTAAAACATGCTCAATAATTATTTCTATGTTAGTTTAGAAATACACTTAAAACCCATTTTGATGACTAATTTTGTATATATATGTTATATTACCACGGTTTCCCTATATCATTATACTCATATTAATTTATGTACACATGTACACACACAAACACATAGATAGACCCACACAGACACTGACACACACACACACACATATCTACCAATGCAAAAAATTCACATATTCTCATGTGAATTTGTACATATATCCACAAATCTATATATATGTATACTAATGTATATGGTTATGATCATAAAATATGTAAATATACATTCATGAAATCAAACATTAATGAACACCATTTTACTTTGGAAAAAATATATAGAGCAATTAATAGTTTGATATTTGTCTTTAAAAAATTCATATATCACTAAATTCTAAATAAAAACCTATTGGGACAAATTTTTAAACCTTGAATTCTAGTTTATCTTCATTCTTTTGATAGTATCTTTTGAGAGGTCATACTCATAGTCCATAATCACTTCCTCATTTGGTCCAACCACACCTTTTTCAAGAAGCATGGCTGATAGAAGCTGAGAGTAGAAAAGAGAAGTTGACTTGGATGTAACTCTGATCAACTCACATAGGTGGTGTATGATATAATTGCACAGGTTGATCTTATTTCCATTTTTCAATAGGTTAATCAAAAACACATCTTGATATTTTAACATAGAAAAAACACCTTTTCTTGTTCTTACCATATTATGTACAAACTTAAACAGAAGCCTTGTTTCTCCATCTAATTCAGCAGTGATGACTCTTCTCTGGGCTCCATTTCTAGTTAGGGTTTTCAGAGCATCTTCTAGATCAAATAAATCGGTTGATGGTGGAGGTCCTCTTTGATAATAATCAAAAATACCTTTATGAGGTATCCTAAGGCATGGAACCCATGTCCTCAAAGAGAAATAACATCTCTGGCCATTGATCCAGCTCCTTACAACAAAAATTTCACCAGAATCAAAAGAGAACTGTACATATTGATAAAATGTAGCCACTAACTTAGGATATATTGGTCTATCCTCCTTCGAGAACCATTCCAACCAACCTTGTTGTTCTAACACTTACAAAACTAGCGACTTACTAGAAAAAATCCACTTAGGGAAAATTTCTTTCTCAGGTACAACATTGCGGTTTACCATATTCAGATTTAAAGGCCCTTTGGGCGTCTACTTAGGTGAAATCTTATTTTTCTTCGAGTTGTGCTTCTCAGTTGTCGATGATTATGGTTGTTTTATTCATTAAATTCCCTGACGATTCGAGCGAGAGAGTGGTTGAAAGGATGAATAAGGGTTAGAAAAGTGTAGGTAGAAGAAACCTTGATTGAAGAATTATGTGATAATTTCTTTGTTTTATCATTTAGGAATACCAAACATTGCTAAAATAAAAATGCAGGAAACATAAAAGTGGTGAAATAATAATTACTGCTATACGGGCATAAAGAAAGACATAATGAATTTTGTATGGTGAGACCGTGAGTGGTCATTATGTTGAGACAGTAAGCGGTCGTTATTGTGAGATAGTAAATGAGTTTCATGGTGAGACCATGAGTGAACTTTTCAGTGCTGGTTACGGTGAGATAGTAAGCGTCAGACCGTAAGTACAAAATTCTAACAGTGAGACCGTAAATGTAAAACATTACAGTGAGACAGTAAACATCAAAGACAGTAACTGAGAAACCGTAATCATGAAACAATAATGTATAACACCGTAAGACATCACACAGTATGATCTGAAATAGTAACAAGAATGGTCTCTATTTGATATTCATCATGCCTAGTTCATGTATGATGTAGTATATTTTCTCAGAATTTCATGGTTTATTGAATATATCAGCAAGTTGATATTCAGTACCAATGAATTCCAAAGTGATATAACCATTTTGATAATGATCTCTCAAAAAGTGATGTCTTACATCAATATGATTTGTCCTAGAATGTGAAATAGGATTCTTTGAGATGTTAATTGCACTTGTGTTGTCACAATTTATAGGTACATGTCTGAATTGATATTAATAATATAGTAATGTGTGTTTCATCCACAAAATTTGTGCACAACAACTGCCAGAAGCTATGTATTCAACTTTTGATGTAGATAATGAAACATAATTTTGTTTCTTACTACACCATGATACTAGTGACTTGCCTAAAAGGTGACACGTTCTATAGATTCTTTTTCTATCTTAATTATAGCCACCAAATTCAGCATCAGAATAACTAACTAACTCAAATGATTCTCTTTTAGGATAAAATAGTCTTATATTGGGTGTATGCTCGAGGTATTTGAAAATTATCTTTACAACATTTAAATGAGATTCCGTAGGGTTTGCTTGAAAGTGAGCACACATACATACACTAAACATAATTTCATGATGACTAGCAGTTATGTAAATTAAACGTCCAATCATTCCTCTATAAGTGGTTTGATCAACTAATTTTCCATCTTCATCAAGATCCAACATACAAGTGGTGCTCATGAGAGTGTCACTACTTTTTGTCCTATCCAATCCAAAAAATTTTAGAAGATCCTTTGTATATTTACTCTGATTTAGAATAATACCATTTTCATTTTGAAAAACATGAAATCCAAGAAAATATTTGAGTTCTCCCATTAAAATGATTTCATAATTATTTTGAATCATTTTTGAAAAATCAACACATAAATAATTTTTCGAAGATCCAAAAATAATGTCATCTACATAAATTTGAACAACTAAAACACCATTCAAAATTCATTTTATAAAAAGAGTAGGATCAGCTATTCCTTTTGTAAATCCTTTGGAAATAAGAAATGTACTTAATCTGTCATACCATTCTTGTGGAGCTTGCTTTAAACCATATAAACCTTTTGATAGTTTAAAAATATTATTTGGATAATGAGGGTTTGTAAATCCACGGGGTTGTTCAACAAAAGCATCCTCAGCTATATACCCATTTAAGAATGCACTCTTAACATCCATTTGATATAGTTTGAAATTCAGATGTGCAACATAGCAAAGGGGGATTCAGAGGGCTTCAAGTCTAGATACTGGTGCAATGGTCTCTTTATAGAAAATTCCTTCTTCTTGACAATAGCCTTGTGCAACAATTCTAGCATTGTTTCTAACTATGTTACCAGCTTCATCAAATTTATTCCTAAAAACCCATTTAGTTCCTATGGTAAAAGTGTCCTTAGGTCTATCTACTAATTTACAGACATTATTTCTTTCAAATTGATTTAATTCTTCTTGCATAGCCGTCACCCAAAATTCATCATTGATTGAATCATTGATATTTTTAGGTTCAAGGTGTGAATGAAAAGTTTGATGTTCAACTTGATTTCTTAGAGAAGCTCTAGTTTGTGTCCCTCTATCTAAATCTCCTAATACAACATCTAAAGGATGGTTTTTAAGGGTTCTAGTTGTTCTAGAAAAGATAGTGCTAGAGATTTTAGGTTCATTTATAGGTTCGAGTTCAACAGAAGCAGATTCTGGAGCATTTCTAGAACTGGTTGTCTTAATAACAGGTTCAATGTTTTTTTAATTAGGTTCCAGAATGGTCATATCTTCTTCAAGATTTTCAAGGGGGATCTTAGGTTCAAGTGGATCAGTTTCATCAAATTTGATGTGTACAGATTCATCCTCAAATTTGGTTCTCTTATTGAATACTCTATAGGCTTTGCTTGATATTGAGTAACCTAGGAAAATTCCTTCAACACTTTTGGAAGAAAATTTGTCAAGATTATCTTTAGTATTAAGGATAAACACTTTGAAACCAAAAAGTATAAAGTAGTTAACCTTAGGCTTCCTATTATACAAAAAATCATAAGGGGTATTTTTATGAATTGGTCTAATCAGGACTTTATTGATAATGTAACACATTTTATTAGCAGCTTCAACCCAAAATTAAATTGGTAAATCATATTTATTGAGCATTGTCCTAGAAATGTCTTGAAGAGTCCTATTTCTTCTTTCTACTAAACCATTTTTTTGAGGTGTTCTTGGAGCAGAGAAGTTGTGACTATAGCGATTATATGAACAATAAGATTCAAACTCTTGATTTTCAAATTCACTACCATGATCACTTTTCAAGGTCTTGATCCTAAGTAAATTATGGTTCTATATAGACTTGGAATATTTAATAAAGTAAGAGCAAGCTTCACTTTTGTGAGCTATAAAATATACCCAAGTATATCTAGAAAAGTCATCTACAAGGACATAAACATAATTCATCCCATTTAAGATAGAAACTCTATATGGTCCAAATAAATCCATGTGAACCAACTCAAGAGGTTGAGAAGTAGAAAATTTTTTATTTGATTTGAAAGAAACTTTATGTTGATTTCCCTTTTGACAAGGATTAAAAACTTTGTCAGCTAGGAATTCAAGTTCAGGTAGGTCTCTAACTAAGTTTTTCCTAGTCAGTTTTCTAAGTGAGTATATATTGAAATGTCCTAATATTCTATGACAAAGCCAAGATTAGTTATGAAATTCATTTAAACAGGTCATATTTTTTTAGATAAAGAATTCAAATCCACAACATAAACATTTTCATTTCTCAATGTAGTAAATACCAAAATATTTTTAGAATCAAATACATTGAAAGCATCATTTTCAAATTTAACATTGAAACCATCATCACACAATTGAGAAATGCTTAACAGATTATACTTTAGTCCATCAACAAATAAAACTTTAGATATTAAGATTGAATCAGAGTTACCAATCTGGCCTAAGCCTACAATATTTCCTTTTGAGTTATCCCCAAAGGTGATATATCCTCCATCAACCTTGATTAAGATTTTGAAGCATGAAAAGTATCCTGTCATGTGACTTGAACAACCAATATCCAAATACCATGTCTTCATCCATGATCTTTTCAAGAAATTTCCCTACAACACAATTTTTGATAGAAAATTATTTTGGTACCCAGATTTTCTTGGTCCAGACAGGTTAGCAAGCATAACTTTTGGTGCCCAGATTTGTCTAATGGGTTTCATATAATCAGTAGTTTTAAATGATTTTGAAAGATAAACTTTGTTTGATCTATAACTATATGAGTAGCTGGATGAGACATAAGAATTTCCTGAACTGGAACTAGCATCATATTTTACAGATTTAGGAATAAATCTATTCTTTTTAATCTATCTTTTTCAAGGCTAATAGCCTAAACCAGTAGTATATTTTTGGTGCTACTTGTTTTCCTAGCATTTTTGTAAGAGTTTCCTTTCCATTAGTAACTTTTTCTAAATCTTCTTGAGTTTCTCATTAGACAATTTCAATTAAGTATTCCCTTTGAGTAGTTGAGAATTATTTTCCTTTTTTACTTCTAGTAAATATTTGACAGTGCTTGTTAAAGTATGCTATTTCTTTAAGGCGTTATTCTTATCTTTCAGCTCATTGCATATATCCTCTACCATGTTACATTATTTAAATAATTCTTCACTGGACATGTTTTTTGAATTAGAATCATAATTATCTCTAGAATAATAAGAGTTTAGAGCAGGAGTATCCAATGTTACCTCAGATGTGTTTTTCATGAAACACATATTAACTTTTTGAGATCTTTCATCCTGAGTGGAATCAGAATCAATTGAACTGTCTTCTGAATCACTCCATGTTTCTTTCATAGATTTCTTGTATTTTTTGTCCTTGTAGTCATATTTCTTCTTGTATTTTGACATCAGTTAGTCATCTTTCACATGTCGTTTCCTCTTGAACTCATAGTAGACTATTTCATCACTTTTATCAGTCTTTTTCCAATCCTTCATCCAAAGACCTTTATTTTCATACTTTCCCTTGTAGTTGGATTTTCTGAAAAACTTCTTTTTTTCTATAAACATATTAAATCATCTAGCTATCTGATCCATTTAAGCATCACTATCAGATGCACTGTCTTCATTACTATATCTATCACTTGCAGCTTGAATTTTCTCTTTGTCCTTGATTTTTGATGTAGAGGTATTGAAGGCTATTGATTTCTTTAATGGTTCATCATCTTTTCTTTGTTTACTTCCAATTCTTCTTCATACATCATCAACTTACCAATCATCTATTTGATAGGAATCACGCCAATGTCACATGATTCTCTTATTGAAACTGATGTGCCTCTCCATCTTTCTGACAGACATCTTAGTATCCTCATGATTATCTCCTTTACTGGAACAACTTTTCCCAGTGAGCTCATTGTATTAACTATCTCATTAAACCTAAGATACATATCAGAAATAGATTCATCAGATTTCATTTTAAAATTATCATACTTAATGGTGCATGTATATAGTCTCATTTCTTTAACATTGGTTGTTCCCTCATAAGAGACAGCCAGAGTATCTCATATTTCATAAGCAGTCTTACAAAAAGATATTCGATTAAATTATTTATCTCCTAAGGCACAATATAGGGAATTCATTGATATATAATTATTATTGTAAGAAGCTTTAGTAGGTTCATCCCAAGTAGTTCTAACAGTTTTTGGAATCTTATACTGAGTCTCTATAGCAGTCCAAATGTCAAATCCCATACTTTCTAAATGAATTTTCATTTTGATTTTACATTGGTCATAATTTACACCATTAAAGAAGGGTGGAATGATGGTAGATAAACCATCTATTCTATTATCCATAATAATATTTTAGCAATTATATTTCAAGAGATAAAATTTAGAAATAACAGATATTATGAGATCCTTAAGATAAAACTAAAATCATAGTTGAAATTTTTTCACAAATGGAGAGTTTTGAAAAACTATTAACTTCCATTGATGCCAAATGTTGGTCGGAGTGGATACTCAAGAGGGGAGTGAATTGAGTTCCAATTAAAAATTTTTTCTTAAAAGATTTGTGTTAAAATCCCCCAATTCATAAAACAAGTTAAACTATAGTGAATTTATAAATATTATAAGCGTTCAATTAGTTTCTCAAAGATTGATAATTTCGTAGTTAACTTAATCTGATGATTAAGTTAGCTTTTGAAAATGAATTACTGGATAAAAATAATTATAAAAATTTTCTAGTTTAACTATCAATGTTACTTTAAAACATATTTGTGTTTCATAGTGAATAGAATAAGAATATTGAAAATAGTTTAAACAAAAACTAAGATGCACAGTAGTTTTAAAAAAAGAGGTTCGGTCTCAAACTGAGTCTTAGTCCTCTCAAATAGTTTATTTAAAACTTTGATCCACACCCTGGATCAGCGTTTACAACAGTACTCAGACTGTCTAGGTCCTCAGACCTCTACCATAGTTCAATGTGGGAAAGAAATAAAAACAATATCTCTCAAGCTGTCAGGTCCTCAGACCTCTACCACTATCCACAGTGGGATACAAGAGTGTAAGAGAAAGATTGATTGAGGATTTAGAAATCCTCCAGTTCAGCTTACGAGTCAGTGTGTGTTCAAACAGAGAGAAGCACACACTGCTCGTAATGTAGATAAATGTATGATTACAATCGAGCAAGAAAATATAGATGAGCTTAGAATACTCTTGCATGATGTTAATGCAGCTGTGGAATCCTTTTGAGTGAAGCAGATGAATCTTTGAGTCGTTCTCTGGAAGTTGTGTGGAAAACAGAGTGGCGCAATTCTGCTTGTGTTCTCCATGAAGTTCAGTCGAGTGAAGATTTTCTTTTGGCTTCAAATAATATTTGTGTGCACAGCCGTGTCAAGTTTCATAAAGTGTGAGTTTCTTCTAAAAAAATTCCTCCAAGTATGTTCTTTGTTCTTGTGCTCACTACCTTAATTTTTTTTGTATCGTGCACAATGATTCTTGGTCACACTTCACTTTTAACTTGGAATGCACAAGTTAAAGATGACATGTTTCATGTGTTATGTACCTCGTACCTCGTACTATATGATAATATGTCTATAATGAAACATTAATTATGTCAATGCATTAAGTCATCAAATATGACCGTTAGAAATTAAATTTAAAAATGACAAAGTAGTTTAAGAAATGGTGTCACAGTAAGTCATGGAAATGGTGTCTCCTTCACACGGTGTCTAGGTTGATCATGGTGTCTGAGTGTCACAGTGTCTCGCGGTCACGATTACTTGTTCACGGTGTCTTAGGGTCACGTTGTCTTGTTCACGGTGTCTTAGGGTCACGATGTGTTGCTTCACAGTGTCTGGCATCACGGTGTCTAGCTTCACGGTGTCAGAAAGACATAACTAGTGGCAAACTCACAGTATCTTAGACTTTCCAAAGTAACTATGTGCAGACTTAAATAAATATGATAATAGAAAGAATTAGACTTAAGCATTTGTTAAAGAAGGCATTATGAAAGTAGATTAAAGATAATATAAAGTAATTAGACCAAATATAGAGCAATTAAGATCTTGCATGGCTCTACTTAAAGCATGAGAAAAATTAATATATAAATACACATGATCTAGATTGAGTAAGATTTAGAATCATAAGTATATGATTAAATAAGATTTGTGATCATTAAAACATGATTAAAACATGAGGAGTCCAACACCACAGTTAGATAAAATCATTGTACCAACAAGGGTAGAACCTAACTGCCAAACTTGTCCCAGACACCGTCATCTTGTATGGTTAACTACATAACCAATGGATAACTGATTGTTTATACCTCTAAACAACCATTACTATCATGTTTTGGTAATACTATAATGTGATTCCCCAATATTGAGATTTTTATCATAGTTTTGGATACTTTATACCTTTACTACATGACTATAATTAATAAAGGTGTGGAATGCACTAGTAAAACTAAAAAATAATCCATATATCAAGTTGGTTGACATGACCAATGCACCATAAATAATTGGAAATCATACCATATCTTCATTAAATGGAATGAGATACCTGATAAAAAGTCTCCATAATTTATACTTCCCACACAAATTGATGCTTGTAACCTATGAAAAAGAGGAATCCATAAATTAGTTATTTGTCTGAATTATTGAGGGTTATCTATTTGTATATTAAAATAACTAGGTAGTGGGATCTATGAATAGTTGGTAAAACATTTATTAACATTTAAGGTTCTAATTTATCTCAAATTTAAGAAATATAATCAATCGTGACCTTTCCAATTATAGAAATAAGAAAAATTAGTTAGTCTCTGACTTCATAGCCTACTGGAAGTGATCAACATATTCCTTAGAGATATAATTTCTCCAGAAAAAGATCTTGGAAATATTTGTGGAAAGACCAAAAGATGAGTTTTTAATGAATTTAAACCCGCAAAAGTATACTATTAGATTTTTTTTGTTTGTTTAAATGGCCCAGCGCCTGGAAGAATCCATCCATCATGCCCTGTTAAAACCATATACAACACCTCCATCAAAAAATTGGAATCATGCGAAGGTGGAAATGACCTATGAATCTCTCAATAAAACAATAATTCAAACCTCAACTCCAAACCCTATCATTTTCTAGTAGACAATACCACCTAGACCTCAATAATAACAACAACTTGTTGGCTCAAATCTGAATCTAGAATATGTTACCTTGGGAGAAGTGGAGCCACAACTTTGAGTCTAGGAAAAATAAAATGTATTTATTTTACCGTAGATAATTTTTTGTTTATTTCGTGTAATATCTAAAATATTACCTAATAATGTTGTCATAAATTGGGATTACCAATGAGGTATTTATCAAGGATTACCTTAACTATAGCCACTTCCATCGAATACTAGGCCCCTAAATTCAAGAATTATTTTTTTCTAGGATTTTATATAAAAAATAGTCATTGAATTGCATGTGGAACTAAATAATCCAAAGTAAAACATGACCCTAATATCTATCATCCTTCCATAGGAAGAAGAATTATGCCAGGAAGCGCAGAATAAATCTTTAGATATGTTTCATGTATAAATTAATCAAATTTTATTTTGAGTTATGAACATGCCATCAATAGGGAATGAATGATCCATAAAGTTATGATCCCAATAAAATTTTCAATAACTATAGTGGGAACCCACATTTAATAACCATTTATAGGTTGGTGTTTTAGGAATTGATGTGCGGTGGATTTGGGAGATGATCCCACATGGGTCCTAAATCCACTATAGAATGTTATGGAATTCTTGATCCCAACATTGAGTAGATGGAATCCATCCCACCAAATGAAAATCCCCTGTAAAAAATAAGGCTTTTTTCCTTTATCAATATTATTTGACTGATGGAATAATATTTTGATAAGTAAGAGGTTTATAAATTAGTTTTACATAGTAATTCTCATGAAATAAACCATGATGGTAGGGTTTGACACTACTGATGTTCGACCAGGAGTTGAGTATTAATTTTATAACACATCATCCATGCCATAAAAAAAGAAGAAACAAAATTAAATAAGATATTCATGGAAAATAGTCTGCTTTGGGTCTCTATAAGTCTCATTCTCAATTCTAATGTGTAGTGATACTAGACCTACAATATAAGTACATGGTGCCATTATAGCATTATACTTGTGAGCATAGGGTCATTATTCATCATAGGGACAATATAGTTTACTAGTTATCTTTGTTTGAATTTAATAGTAAAATAAGGGAAATGGATGGAAGTGATAAACATAGATATAGGTGGGAAATCATAAATATAAGAATCTAATCATAGAGTTGGTATCTAAGAATAATAACTTCAAAATGAGTGGACTATGTTATAGTGAAAATCGTAAATCAATTAAAACCTTATAATTCACCTATTATCCATGAAATTTCCATGAGTTACTGCAACTTATATTACAAAATATTCCCTTATGAAGTTAATATTCATGCCTTATTAGTGAATATACATTTCCCTATAAGTTTTTACCACTATTTTCATTATGTAAAATGAGAATTAAGTTCCAAAGAGTTGTGCTCCAACCATTTCAAAAATTTTGGGTGTCCATCATAGGAATGATAGTTTCTTACCAGTGTAATTGTTAACCATACTTGTTCAAGGTTTCTCTTATCTATGCCACCTTAACCAAGATTAACAATAATCTACCTAATTTTCTATTTTAGGATCAAAATTAATTTGAACTCCATATTCACATCACTCAATCCATAAATTGTTGTAAATTTATACATGTGAGTGCATGATTTTACACATTCACTACTTTATTCACATTCATTATGTCACCATGTATTTTTATCTAAATATTTATTACATTATTAGATAATACCATCCATGAAAATTTAAGGTGGATTAACAAAGGGAAAATTAACTAAAAACTAACTGCCACATATACATGAAAAAATATACCAAGACACACTTGGTCGAATATATAAATAAATAAAAAGGGAGCTCAAATCCAAATAGGTTATGTGAAGACATTGTCCAGCAACATCAACTGATTATGTGCTTATCAAGATTCAAAAAAATCTTAAGAATATCATATTGACCTGGACCCAATCTACCCAAAGCATGTATTCTATCAACCTATACTGAAACCAATCCCTTTTTCTATTTGTAACTATTTCTAAAATATGAATCTATATTAGTAATTCTCCTATTGGGCTCATGGATAACATCCACATGAAATTTGATATGAATGGTCATTCCATTTAGATAATGGAATTCATTGTTTATTATTTCTTATTTCAATCTCTATGATCTTTTTATTCTCCCACTCCCTTAGGATGAGCTTCACTTGGCTAGTTTTTCAGGCTTTTTCTGGATTTGGTTTGGTAACTATTAGTAATATTATTTTTGTCCCCACATATCACCCATGAAGTCAATGAATAAATCATTTCCAATCAACATTGAGGTGCTATTTCCTCTTCCATGGAAAAGACTCATCATATTTAATCTTCTTATCCAATTTAAAATGTTTAGGGATAAATCAATAGGCATTTTATAATGATTTTGAAAATATATGGAATTTACTTGTTAACTAATATTATTTTTCATGGTTTATGTATTTTTAAATCTAATGTACACTATATTGAGTGTCTGATATAGCATTATGAGTGCAATTTAGACAGCACTACCAATTTCTTATTGTAAGAGGGTTTCTTAGACCCAAATCCTATTTTTACTTTTATTACCATTACATGTATACATTTTGACATATATATGTGTTTCTATTACCTTCATAGTAAAAATTATTTTATATGTACTATTTTTATAGTAATTTCCCTTGATGATATGTCATATAAAATGGGTATAACAATTCCTGAATATAATAAGAACCTCGAGATTCAATGACTATAATATCTTATATATGTCGTATGGGTTAGATACATCATAATAAAAATACAGATATGATATTTAAATATCATGTGATGGGGGCTCATTATCATTGAGTGTTCTTCTTACGATGTACACACTTGGTGATCTCAAGTAGATGAGATCATGGGGACTGATATGCCAATTGGAACACAACATGTATTGGGTTTCATTGGTTGTTCCCATATTTGATAATATTTATTTATCTATTAATAAGATATCATTATCAATGTGTAAAATTTTATCACATACTTTGAGGTATGTAAAAACCAATGACATTGAATTCATGGTGAGGTATATTGTGTTGGGTGTGTCGTTGGTGGTAAGGCATTGGTTAAAGGATCATGATATAATTTGTGGCATTCGAGTTGACGAAGAGATATCTTTTTGGACCAGTTGAACTAGTATAGTTGTATATTTAGTAAATCTATAGAAATTTTACAAAAAAAGATAGTCCACCAAGTATGGTCTTGAAATATATATATCATCACAAGGACGATGACACAAGTGTGTGTCCAAGTTTTTGAGATATTGTAAGACAAAGAGATCTTAATAAACAGAGCATATTTGTAGGAGGTATTGATAGATTTGAAATTCCCTTATCCTTAGGATCTTTTATGGGTTTCTAGAATCCAATCATGGTATGTGATTTACCTTCACAACAAATTAAATAAGGGCTTATAGTTTCACATACAAACTGTAGCCATTAGTTCCACTTATTCAAATTAATATGAGTTAATGACAATGTGGGATGCACTTTTAGTTGTTGGTTAATGTTAGAGTCTAAATTATTATATATAAAATAATTTTATTATATTATTAATGTTTATAATAATGATTATTGAATTAATTTTTCAAGTTACTAAAAAAAATTATTTTAAAATAAAATAAGATAAACTATAATTTATTGAAAGAACATAAAATGTTCAAGGTTCATTAAATTATTATGGAATTCCAAATTCTTAGTTTATGGTTCATATTTTGTCACATTACCAGTTTAAGTGGTATAGGTGATTGGTTATAATTTTATGACATTTATGAAAATTTTAATTAAGTTATTAGTGTGAAAATTTTCTAAAATTAGGGTTTTTACTTTTCATGGATAAAAGTGAATGATTGGAAAGTATAAAATAAGTATATAATTTAATTTTAGATTCAATAATAGTGTTCCCTACTATATGAACTAATTTGGGTTTCCCTCACATTCTCTCTGATGTTCTAGAGTGTCAAAATAAAGAAAGAATAGGGATAGATCAATCTGTTAATCTCAATTAAGTTTAAATTATTCACATGACCAAAGGGACATCATAAAGAGATATTATTTACAAATATATACCCTTAGAATAAAATTTTGGTCATCCAAGATCTATGGAAGAATTGTTGAAGAACTATAGTATTCTTATCTTGGTACCTTTGAGCCACAACATGTCGAAAGTGAGTAAATCCAATATATGATTTTAAATGAATAAGGTACCATTTATGGATTCTTTTTATTTTTTTTCATCATGATTAAATTTAATTTCACATGACCCTTTTGAAAATCCATCCAATTGTTTGATTGGATTTCATTTTTGAAAAACAAAATAGGAACCCAAGATTTAAAATTCATATTTTCATGATTCTACTGTGCCATGAGTTCCTTCAATTGGTATTATAGTGAACATGAATTTAGTTATGTAAAAAAAAATAAAATTTTTGATTAACATGAAAAATATTCCAAAATGAGGTTTCAATATGGTTTACACGTGACTGACATTGATCAAAGTTTGTATGACAAAGATATGGTCATTAAAAATCATTGATTTTTAACCATTAATTATGATGAGATATCATGTATATATATATATATATATTTGTATATGTGATTGAATATGTTTTTTTGGTGTTTATAAAGATGTGATAAGGTCTTATTATTCCATTCTCATCATTACATGGGTTAAAATTTATTAAAAACTGACGAGAAAAAAAACTATTAAGAGGGTATCCTAAATCCACCCACATTGTCCAAATACCCACCCCATTTATTAGAATAGTGCATGGAAATATGTTTGTGTGTATATATATATATGTTTGTGTGTGTGTGTATTTATTATATAAAATGGGTACCTCTATTCGGGGTGTGTGATTTTGACCTAATGTGGCTTCTAGTTGGGTCCCTCATATGTAGAAAAGACCCACTCAATTCGGATCTGACCCAACTGACCCATTAGACCAATCACAAGACCTAAATTATTATTAAGGGACCTAATTTAGGCCTAAATGGACACGAAAAATTGTGGAAAAATTTCATACATTATATTTAATCATCTAGGATTTAATAAAAAAATTCAGGTGTAGCTAGATAATTAATTTAATTTATTTTAATGAATGTTAAATCATTTAAAATACCGACAAGTTTAATTTTAGAATATTTAATAATAATATAAAATATAATTTCTTATTGATTAATCAATTCCATTGTCTAAACCATGCATGTTATTATTATTATTTATTTAATTAAATTGATACATTAATTATTTAATAATGTAATAATTATATTTATTTTGACATTTTTCATATCCTCCCTCCCTCTTTATATGTATAAGGGAATGTGTGTCCATATTTAGGATAAAAAATAAAATGTCAAACCTATAGTCCCCCTAACTTGATTGTGAGATTAAATTGTGAAGATTGGATGAGTTCATTGAGAAGTGGTTTTGGTCGACAGCTAGTGAAAACCAAAAAGTGAAGTTCATGGGATTAGTGGGAATTTCTACTCAAGTTAGCTATTTACTTTAAGGAATTCCCTAGGGTATCAGTTAATGAATTATTTTCTCAATAGAATAACCAATAGTTAATGTCTCGTGACCATACCATTATTTATTTATTTTATCATATGCATGGTTTATTATTTTTTGAATGTGTATTTATCACACGTGATCACATAGAATATTCATAATAAAATGAATTGGTAAAATAAAAAGTGTTGTGATTGTTTTCTATTAAATTAATGGTTATATTGTGAGAGTGATCATATATAAAAATTATGTTTAATAGAAAAGGATATCATTCACGAAGATAAAGTAACAAATAAATTAAAGAAGAAATTATGTCATTAAACATCTATTATTTCTTGAATTTGCTCCTAATTGATTATTTGAGGTGCTAATCTGCTATAGTTAAGGGAGTATCTTTCTTGTAGATATTTTTTTAGAGTGGTGGTCATAATTAACTAAATTTAGAAGAAAAAAGTAGCCTTATATAAGTTATTACAACTTTAGATGAAAAGTGATGAGTGATGAAAAATAATACTTTATAAGAGATGAGACTCCACTCAATAGATTAATAAGTAATGAGTTAATGTTTCTAACTAGACAAAATCTTACATGAATATATTAGAGTAGTTGAAATTCCATATATTTAAACTATAGAGAGAGGTTTATGGATCCATTCCACTATAATAGTAAATCGAATGAGTATTTTGAATCTAGTATTTGATGTCTATTAATGTTTTATAAAATAGTGGGATAAAACTAAAATTAATGATTTGTAAATTTATAATAGTAATAATGATTATGTAATAATATTTTAATATTAATTTTTGTATATCGAATGGAAGTAACCACTAATTCAATTTTTACCATGATCTATATTGGATAAATAAAATATATTTAGTAGACAAAAAATATAAGAGTGGTACATGTTCTTGGGAACAATACTGTTAAATGAAAAAAAGATTTATGTCCAACAATCCCCAACACCTACTGATCCTCCTCAAGGATAAATAAAGGTATATAAATATAAATACAAGAAACATACATATGATGATATAGATGTTCAATGATCTATGTTTTCTTCTATAAGTAGTGAGCTACATAAAGTTAATTAAGAAAAAGATAATTACCAAATTTGACCTTATGTTCCAAATTTATACTAGGAGAGAGATCAATAAGAAATATATGATATATCCATTTCTATTTATATATGAAGTATAGCTTTAGGTAATCAATTTAGACCTCATGAACTTAATATAATCAGGTATACTAAGTGATTGAAATCCACTTGGTTTAAAATGAAATGATAACTATAAACAATTCTAATTTATGGTTATTTTTCACATAGGATATAAAAATTCATTATAAATTATAATATGAATAAAATAAATAATTCACTCTTAGACTTGTTGTCTTTATTTATCTATTATAATAAAGATATGAAGAATTCAAACTCTTTGGTCCTTTTAATGGAAAAGAGGAATAGATGGAAGGATAAGGATAAAAAGTATAAGTCAGAGTCGAAGACACTAATGCACCACCCTTTCAAGAATCCAAAGTAATAAATGGGGGGGAGGGGTAATGAGAAGGAGGAAATAAATTTTTCATGGGGAAATAATGGATACATGATGAATTATTTAACAATGAGAAAAAATAATCAATGGTCCACTTTTAATTTTGGAATATTCGTTATTGATAAAAATATTTATATTTTTACAATTTGGGTATTGGATATTGCATGAGGATTATACATTTGTATTTAAATAAAAGATCCATGTAGATTCAAGATGTTTGTAATAATGATATGGATCTATAGGAAGAAAATAATTCCAGAATAGCACCATTATTAGCAGGACATTATAATCTTACTTTTCCTTGTGGAATGGTTCTTATACTGAATAATTAATATTATATACTATCTTTTACTAGGAATGTAATCTCAGTGCTGATTTTAGACATTATGAGATTTTATTTCATGTTTGAAAATAAATAATATCTTATGTATAATGAAAAAAATATATTATGGTATGTAACATCTTAAAAATGGATTATATATACTCAACCATCAAAATCATTTCTTGGAAATGAATGAAAAAAAAGAATGACTCATATCATACCTACCTATGGAAATTCTGGTTAGGTCATGTAAATGAATAACTTCTAAGAAAACTACACCAATAAGGTTATTTTGACACTTTTGTGTTAAATCCATTGGTTTTATTTCACTCTTTCTTACTAGGTAACATGACCAAATAAACATTCAATATTATAAGATAAAGTGTGAAATATCTTTTTTAATTGGTTCATACTTATGTAAATGGTCCATTTCCAATTAAGGCAATGGTTCATTTTTCTTACTTCATTACGTTTAAATATAAATATAGTAGATATGGATATATACACACAATGAGGAATATGTTATATTTATTTAGTAATTTTAAGGATTATCAAAATTAATTAGAGAATCAACTTGGTAAAAATATTAACTAACTATTCTACGATCACTCAACATGGTAATAATATCCTTAACAAAATTTCATTGATCATTTAAAAGTGTGTGGGATAATTTCAAAAATTGTACTCCATATACAACTACGTGGAATGATGTTTGTGAATTGAGGAATAAGACTATATTTTACATTTCTATATTGATGATGATACATGAAACTCTACCATTACCCTTTTCAGATATGCATTGAATACATATGAATATACACTAAACTGAGTATGAAGTAAAGTGGAATATTTGATTTTATATGAGTTATGGAATATAAAGAATCCCATTATATCACAAATTTATGTATAGGTTTGTGATGTTTTTTTAAGACAATAGCTTGTGAGAAATTGGCATCTCTAAGCACTAAGTGAATCATTATAAGTTATGCTATGAAAACTAAAAGATATTACCAATATAAAAATATCAGATAAAAAGTAATCATTGAAATAAATAAAATATTTATAGAAAGGTAACACATTCATAATAAAAATATTTTGAGAAAGATTGAATTTGACGAAGTTGATGATAAGATACATAATAGTTGGTATGAAAAAAATCTCCAGAAGAGAGAGTGGGAGATAAATATATTCCATGGAAAGATTTATTGTATAGGTCAATGAGAGATGTTAAACAATTGTAGTGGCATGGTTTTCTTATCATTGAGATATGTGACACATTACTCCTTTAAAATAATACAACTATTATTTATAAAAAAGCAATAGATGGAAAAAATGTGGTGAAATATAAAGAAGTTATGAATTATGAGATCGAGTCCATATACTAAAATCAAGCCTGAATGATTATAGATCCACCAACTTATGTAAAACCTTTTGATTATAAGTGGACATTTAAAAAAATTGTAGACATGGATTTTAAATTAAGTATCTATAAAGCATGATTGATTGGAAATATTTTTAGAAAATTTCATGGTATATACTATGATGAGACCTTCTCACCAGTTGTAATGATGAAATACATCATAATATTAATTGAAATACTGATATTCCGCGATATTAAAACATCAAAAATGGATTTCAAAACTTCTCTTATAATTGGGATGTTGGTTGAATACATATATATGCAACAAAAATAAGTGTTAATTATTAAAAATAGCGTTATAAATTATAAATTTTTTAGAGACCCATTTATGGATTGAAACTGGAATCATTATCATGGAATGTCCATTTTGATGAGTCCAAAAGAGAATTTAGTTTCATTACGAATGAATGTGATCCATGTGTATATATTAATTTTAGTGGTAATTACACTATTTTCAGGGCTTTATATGTGGATGAGATATTAGTAATGGGAATAGAAGTGAAACTACTATAGTTAATAAATAATTGATTAAATTAATACTTCTCTATGATATAATTAAGTGAAAAATATATATTCTAGGGATAAATATCTATGAAGATAGATCTCAGAAGATTATTGGGATCATTCAAAGTATATATACTTATAATGTACTAAAGAAGTATAGTATTGAAAAATCCATGGGAGGATTTTTGATGATGTAAAATTGTACTAATTTCACCAGGAAAATATTTCCATAGATGTAGGAAAATATTTAGGAAACAAGTAGAATACCTTATTTTGTACCAGTTTCATCTACTTTGTATTCCATCCTATGTACACGTTTTTATGTAGCGTTTTATTTATTCATAGTGGGAAAATATCAAACCAATCAAGTAAAGATGCATTGTGCAGATGTAAAAACATTCCTAAATAACTTTTGGCATACAAATGATATGTTCCTCATATATAGAAAAGAAGAGGATCTAGTTTTGAGAAAATACATTGATTCTAGATTCCTGATGTATAAATATGATCTAAAATCATATTTAGGTTGTGTTTTTTTCTTTAATGATGGGGTAGTGAGATGGAGAATATTGAAGGAGTCCATAGTTTCCAATTCTATAGTAGAATCTATGTTTATGGCGAATTATGATACAAATAACGAATATACACATTATTTTGATCTTGGTATTGTACATAGAAGTATAGAACCTATTACAATATACAATGATAAGAGTATGGAAGTGGTGCATTAAAGGGATCCCATTACACACTAGCGGATATGGAATATACATTTGACGTTTCATCTTATGAGAGATTTTACTCATTGAGGTGATGTCATAGTCATCAGAGTATCTATAGATGATATTATGGAATACCCCTTACTAAAGCCATATCATTGAAGAATAAAGACTCTCATGTGAGAAAAGTAGGTTGAAATTTTTTAGAAGTTGGATCTAGTGAATTTGAGAGTGTTGTAAGTGTGTTCCCAAGACCTAACTCCAATATGTACTTTTATTACCATTACATGTATACAATTTGATATATTCATGGGTTTATCTTACCATTGTAGTAATGATTTTTCTACATAAACCATTTGTATGGTAGTGTCTCCAAATTAAATATACAAACAAAAGATTATAACAGTTGTCACCTATAATGATAACCAAGATATATAACGATAGAAATCTTAAATATATATCCTATGGTCTAAATAAATAATATCTATGGGAAAAACATGATTTCATAATATCTGGTGTTGTGGGATTATAAGTGTTAAGACTTATTCTCATTAATTATCATACATGGTGATCTCAAGTAGATGATACCATGAGTACTGACCCTCCAATAATAACATAACATGAATGAGGTGTCATTAGTTTTTCCCATATATGAGTATGTTTATTGGTATCTTGAATTGAGATGATTATCAACATGTAAAATTTGATCACATACATTGATCCAAGGTAAAATCAATCACATTAATGTCAAGGAGAGGTAGCTTGTGTTGGGTGTGTCATTGGTGGTATGAAATTGGTTGAAATATAAAGATAAATTTTTTTGTTTTCGTGTAAAGGAAGAGATATCTCATAGGCCCCGGTTAACCAGGATAAAAATTCCTTCTCTAAAATTAGGAACATGGTACAAGAAAGAATGTGATATTGGTAAGGTAATGAAATATATAGACCATTAAAAGGATAATGAGACAATTTTTCATCCTTTATTATGAGATATCATTAGAGGAAGATATTATATTATAAAAAGTGTCTTCATCAGAGGTTTTCATAGCAATGAAATTACTTATCTAAATGGGGAATTTGATGGGTTTCTAGAATCTTCTGTTTCTTTGTGAGTTACACTCACTATTATTGAGATAAGTACTTAGAAGATCTCACACTATGTGAATCCAATAGTTCTTCAAATTATGGTGAATAGAATTTTTGGATAAAGCGGGACCCACATGCGGAGGAAGGTGAACCTTCGAGTTTGAATGATCACAAGTAAAATAATTCAAATATATTATTAATGTTTAGAATAATTATTATTGAATTTATTTCTCAAGGTATTCAAAAGTTGTTCGATGATAAAATCGAATATGAAGAAAATATAATTTTGTGAATAAACATAACATGTTTAATGTTCATTAAATTATTAGGGGAGATTATGAGCCAATTTAATAGTTTATATTTTATCACCTAACATATTAAAGTGTTACAAGCGAGTGATAAAATATTCATAACATTTATGACAAGTTTAATTAAGTCATAAGTGTACAAAAATGTCTAGAATGAAGATTATAACTCTTGAGGGAGAAAATTGTAATTTTGGAAAGTATAACCTTTTTATATAAGTGAATTTTAAACTCATGAAAAGTTCTCTACACTATTTGAGAGAATTTTTAGTACTCAACCTTCTCTATTAATTTCTAGAGTGTTAAACTAAAGAAAGAACAAGATTAGATCGATCATTCTTTCTTAACTAAGTTATCATTTTTCCCATGATCAAATAGGCATCATAAATCCCATTTATTTCCTAGGGTAACATCCTATAATGAAATATAGATGATATTTAAAAAGTGTTATGTGAGTTGATGATCTATATAACACCTAGTTTGATTGATTTGATAAAGGACACATCTATGATGAGAAAATAAAATCGGAGACTTCAGACGTACAAGCTACTGTTTACAGTTTCATTCAATTTTGTTCTTCATGATTAAATTGAATTTCACATGATGATTTGTGAAATTGAGGTAATGTGTTTTGTGGATTTAATGTTTTTAATATCAATATGGATAAAAAATTTAAATATTAAACTTTTAGTTGTCCAATTTTAATTTGTGTTATTTCATTTCTTCACATGTGATCGAGAGTTAAGATTATGGAGGAATACTAACACCTACTATACTGCCTCTTATGAAAAATTGGATTCCCCCTTATACTATATAACTGTGATGGATGGAATTCTATAAATAAATTTAATCACAATTATTAATTCATTACAAATTATTTTAATGTGTACCAGGTTTCCATGCTATGTGTGCTTTGTAACATAGTATAAGATTTCCAATATAAATTCCATTAGAATTGTGGAAGTGTTAAACTATTATATGGAATAGTTGTAGAGTTATCACACATTATTAGGATCCTAAAAATGGATATGTTGGGAATAAATTTAATTATAGGGTATGACATATACTATTTTGTCTCATAGACTTACTCTTATGATATATGATTGAGATAAAATTTTCAAGGTGGATCATTATTACCCTTTAACATAGGATACATTTCCATACCAATGAATTATTAACATTATTGGGTTATTATCACACAAATTTTTTTTAATATTCATTTAATCCTCCACTACCACCCTCCCATTATAATTAAACAAAAAAAAACTAATCCAATTCTAGAATATAAAAATTAATTAAAAGAATATAAGATTTGTTATAAATTTATACACTTTAGGATGAGATAAAAAATTATGATTAAAATATTATAAAAAAATAAAATATCTTCTTTAACAATTTAAATTTATTAAAATATAATGAAAAATACTAATGGAAAACCACTTAAAAATGAAGGAGATATTCTAACCATATCACCCTACTCCAATCAAACTAGTGGTCGGATTAGATGGATCATCATCAGTAAATCAATATAAGAGTTCCATGAAACTTAGTTCCTTCATCCTTAAGAAAACAAAGTCTCCATCACATCATATTCAAGTGTTGTAATTCTAATATTCATCTAAGTCCTCTAGACTCAAACCCAAGAGTTAGAACATTGAAAAAAACTTGAATTTTGGAAAAAATATGATGTGTTCAAGAACCACTAGATTATACCAACACTACTCTCAATTTGGGAAGATCTTAAATTATTTAAATAACTAATAGAAACCTCTATAAAATCCCTAAAATATACGTATAATTTTTAGACTGAATTGGGTTCTTTAGATGTATATAATTCCCATCATGAACTCAAAAAATTTCATATTGTATTTTATTTTACAAAGAACAAACAAGGAATAATGGTTCATAAAAAAGTTAGACATTTTTAGGTGTCTAGAGAACTCAATGATATGAGTGGCCATTTAGTTTTGAGGATAACTATTCCTGAATCAACCTCGTCCCATCTCAAAACCTCAAACAATTTTTATTCTGGGAGTTAATTTGGTACCAACAAAATTGATGATACATGGTTATAAAAATATTAGATAATCCATTTGGAAATATCATGTTTAGAGCATAATTTGAGACATTTTTTAGAATATAAATTAATTTTTATTAATGAGGATATAAAATTTAAAAACATGCATGACAGAGCCTAGTTTTATTGGAATGTCTCTATTCATTACTCTTATGAATAATGTTTTGAATAATTCTTCAATAAAAAAGTAGGAGTGATTAATTAGTAATATTCCCCTTTTGATTCTTTTAAAACCTAGTACATTAACTATTATTACTATAAAATACAAGGGAAAGAAAATCAAAAACATAATAATCCTAAAAGGTTTCGAAAACAAATGGGTTAGTATCTTTCTTATTTATCCCCTTAAATGATGTGAAAATAAATTAATTCTCCCCATCCATCCCATTGAGGAAAAAAAGAAAAACCTTGGAAGTCATATTTTTCTCATAACCAAATAAAGATATCCCTTGGAAAATTTTTTCTCTTATGATAGGTAGATGATTATAGTTTTTAAACAACCTGTACATATGTAAGTGAAAAAGGTCTACTCTATTCAATCTATGGGAGTGGACCTCGATATAACATTTTTCCTTTAAGAGGTAGTTTTATTGAGACCCAGTCAACCCAACAAAGATATTTTGATGTTATAGAACAACATAATAAAAAATATATTGAGAGTATGATTCAGAGGCACTACTTATATAATTTTTTGTAGATATTTAAGGATCCTTACATGCCCCTAAAGACCTTTTATTATACAATTAATATAATTATGTTATGTATTCAATTGAAATTAAGAGTAACAGTCCAAAATCCACCTCCTTTAATCTGAATGGATAGTATGATAATGATTCATGATGAAAATTTTAATAACGTATTTTAGCTATGGTTAATGAGATTCTTTAGATGAATCTAAAATTTGAGTGGATATAATTCCTATTCTAATAAGTGTGGCCATGTCCCATTAATACAAGAATAATATATCATATTCCTCAAATAAAATCATAATGTTTTTACTTATAACAATATTAATATTAGTATTGGAAACTCAACCTATTTTTCAGAATCTTGGTCATACTACTAATATTTATGGAAACATATAGGCCACAAGGAGGATACATCCATCCTATAAAAGTATAGTTGAAGTTGAAATGGAAAAACCAATTAGGGAAAATTTCATTATGGTTGTTCAATATACCAAATGGGGAGCCAATAATTTTCCATTCAAAAAGAATTAGGGGAAATTTAATATATGGATTAAATTTTGGGTTCAAAACCTTCCATGTCCAAAGGAAAATTTTCCAATCTTGATCATTAAATTTTTGATTAATCCAATAAACAAGTTCAAACCCCTTTACTTCAAGTATGTGAACGTTGTATCTAAAAAAATCTGGACGACCCTTTAAGATGAGGATGTTATAGAATCTACGAAACCCATGAGATATTATTCTATTATATAATTATTTTTGGAGTAAATCCTATTTAATACACATATCAAGGGTTGATGAACTAAATTTTCAGTACCCTCCTTGGGAAAATTGTAGTATTCTATGTAGATAACCTAATAGTCATACCATACGAGTATTGTGATAATTGTTTTTGATCCTGACGTGGTGTTCACCAGGCTATGATTAAAAAGACATAATATTAACCCATTGAAATGTTCATTAGGAGTTACATTAGATTAATTTCTAAAATTTAAGTTTCATCATTAGGGTATTGAATATGATCATAAAAATCTTGGGTGATCCTTAATTAGACCTCACCTCAATGCCTCTATGACTTAATAAGTATCCAATGACACTATTCCTATATCTAAAAATTCATTGTGAACCTTATTAGAATAAAATATATGAATCACCAATTTAATTAATAAATTAATATCCTATCACTAGGATTATAATTATTAGTTCATATTCACTAACATAAAACCATATCTGTGACACCCTCACATTTTTATGCCATATGTGGATGGAAACATTTGGAAATCAACTTACATAGAAATATAAAGAGGATGTGAAAAATATGTTTTATTTACAAAGATAAAAAAATGTTGTATTATGATAGAAGATACACCATGATCAATAATAGCTGTCTATCTTGGATATTTACAATGTAAAAGTTGTTTCATTGCTTGCATCACTATGAGGTTCACTTAATATCTGCATTGGTCCCTTGAAATACATTATCTATCAACCATTAATATGAAGATATTAATGATTTAATATATTAAATCGGAAATAAATACTCTAAATTAGAACAAATATGCACATAATATGAATCAATTCTCAAGGAAACAATATTGAGATGAAACACCTTTATAGTGTTGGTAATATTTTAATTAGAGCCCCAAAAAAGAGATAACCCAATGTTGATTTAAAAATAACCATAATTTTTTAAAACAAAATCATTAGATACATTCATGTGAAGTATGTACACCAAACAAAATAAACAAGTGGTAAATATGATATATGTCTAAAACAAATAAAAGTGAGACAAGAAACCCTTACCTCAAGTCCTAAATTTATTTATACACACACTTATATTCCTGTAGAAAAAATTAGATTTATTAAAAATATATACTAGAACTAAATTCATACTTATATTAAATTATATTATTCAATTGAAATTTCTAATTACACATCAATTAATAATTCTTCATTGAAATAATTATTCTGGCGAAACTAGAATGTTTCCCATGAATGTTTTAGTTCGGTGGTTCCTGTAATTATAAATTGGTTATGATTTCATCCTATATAGAACATTAATAATGTGATAAATATAACATTTATTCATTATATGCACTTTTATATCTACTCATATAAGTCGGTGATGAAAAATGAATTATATCACTTCGTAGGGATGGTTGTTCAAATGTACGAATGAGTAATATTTCCATTTTCCAAAGATTGGAAAAAAGAAAGGTAAATAATAAATAACATTTGAATAGTAATAATTATATCATAAATATAGCATATATATTATAAATATATCTTTTTGATCATCCATGTTGAGTATAAATGAAAACAAATCCACATTTCTTTATGAAAGTGGTAGTCCATACATACACACAAGCCACATTATCGTATTATAATGAATGAGATAGTAAAAAGGTAGATAATATTCTACATCTAAAGAATCATAATAATTTTATAAACATAATATATATACATTAAATTCCTTAATATAATCATCCATGATATATTAATGAAAAATTAATTACATTTCAATGTGGAGATGATAGTTTTTATATACACATACAAGCGATGTATTCATTTCCCATTAGAAGAAATATGATATAAAAAAGTGTTGAGAGATCAATATAATAAAATTAAAGTATTTTGATGATAATACTTTTATTATATCAACATTATTATTGAATAATAGAAAGTGGTGGAAGAATAAATATACATGAAAACACTTTGTCAAGAGTTTTACCTCTTATTTGGAAGGACTCCATTGGATATCTTATTAAGGGCCATTGGGTTTGATTATTAAGAATAATAGAAACTCTATGGAATTTATATGGAATTTTATAAGAGGTTTGGATATATCTTCATTGATATTAGTGGATTAATAATGTTTTAATAATGGTGGAGAGGATTTTTCCCTTTTATAAGTGGGGGGGGGAGGGGGTTTACATTTGAAATTATTATTAACATTAAAATCATATATGCTCACTTTCCATGGAATGTGGCTCCAAATTAGATAAATTTTTAAATTTATATGATAGATTTTGTAAATAAATTTGACCGATAAAGTTTTGATAAATCTTTAGTTTATTTAAACCCTTTTCTGTTTAGTTTAACCCCTTATTAACCCTTTTAAACCTTACCATAGTAACAAGATAATTAGTCTTTAAGGATCAATAATGTCATTATAAAAGAGAAAGTGGATCATGAGTAGAAAATGGTTAATATTATAAACCATTATTATTCACTTGATAAAATATAATATTTTTATGATTTTTAGGAATTCTAATTAAATATTGTTTAATATTAAATATTCTTAAAAGTCATTTACCTAAATATTCACCTAATTTAATTATAAATACATCAATATTACCATGGATTTTGAATTTGAATATTTAAAACATTAATAAATTTTTTTTATCCATAAAAACAATGAAATACTTTAAATTATCTAAATTAAGTCACTTTAATATTTTTAAACTATATTCATTGATTTTCACCAGCTTGAAAGAAGTGTTACATCAATGATACATAAGCGTTTTAGAAAATTATACCATTAGAAAAAATATAAAATAAAATTTTAACATATGAATAATTTATCCATATTCAAACAAATATTAATGAACATTCATAACAACTTTTTATTCAAATGAATGCATCTTAATGATTTTAGAATAGAGTGGCATTTTATTCACATTATTTACTTAAAAATAATATGAAAGTTGTTATCAAAGGAAATTGGAGAAAAATTTCCATTTTCTTTAAGGTAATTTTATTTTGGTTGAAAAAACAAATAAAAAGAAATAAATTCATATTTTTGAGAGATTTGGAGATCTTATTCAGAAGTTTAAACACTGATAAACCCATTTTATCCTTTACCAAGGTGTTAAACGTTTACCATGGCTATCATTCATTATCAATAAAAATGAAATAGAAATAATTATGAAATTAGAAAATGATTATAAAAAATATGGAATATTATTTCTAATATTATATTTAAATATTTATACAAAATTAATTTTAATATATGTTCATAAACACAATGAAAAACCGCGTTTAAAAAAAATCCCATTTTAAGCATATGAAATAATTTTTTAAAAAATAATTTATATTATTTATTTATAGAAAATTAATTAAAATATTTCAAATAAAATTATTTTTAAATGAATTAAAGGAAAACAAAACTGAGTGGAACATTGTGAAAACCTAATTAAAAGTGAAGTTCTAAAAATAAATTTTCATTTATTAAAAAATTTTCTTAGATTTTAAAAATGTGAAACATAGATTTATATATTCTAAATTATATATTATAATGAATTTTATTAATTAATAAATATAAATATTTTTAATAAAAAATGTTTTACACACATTAAAGTCATTATAAAATTGTAATAATTGAATAAGAGTGACCTTATTTATGAAATCGATACTTTTCACTAGTAACCATAAAATACACAATTTCATAAAAATACCCAAATATTGACTGTAATATAATTTCGATATATTGAAAGAAAAAAATTAATTCAATTTTTTTTTCAAAATAAATTTATAATATTTTAAAATTTTTTCTTATAAATAAAAATACAAAAAATACAAAAAAATCATGTTTTCATTTAAATTACTCATCTATACATTAACTATTGTTAAACTTATATGATTTCATTATTATCATTCATAATTGTGTACATATTTACTAAGTACTACTATTTTTTTATTAGGATGATTTTTCTATTTATATATCATAATGTGGTTACTCATACACATATACACCAATCTAACAGCTGGGTTACAAAAATAATATTTAAATAATAACATTTTTATTGTATATCAAGGTTCATTTAAGTTCTTTATTGTTGGTGGTACATTCTATCAATTAATTTATTTATTTAAAATAAAATATATTCTAAAATATAGATGTGTTACATTTTACCCCATAAAGAAATGTTTTCCTCATAATTTTATATATTGTCCCACAAAAGGGTTTAAAACATTTTTAGAATCAATTATATGGAGTGGAGGATAAATATACACAATTGGTAAGAATCAAATTTTAATACAAAATGATTATATTTAATTTTGAAAATGAATTTAATATTTATTTTAATAATAGGAAACATATCATTTCATAAATATTTCTTAAACCATGAATTTACCATTATTAGACTTATAATTTTAAATGAACTTCATAAAGTGTACCGTTAAATATGAACAATATTTTGTACATATGTCTCAATGTATTTATCTTCCCCATTATTCAGTTTGAGGAATTATTTTACCATACATATAGACAATTTGAGAGAAGATAATTGATTAAATTTGGTAATTTATTCATTTGGTTGTGTTTTGAGTAGTTTTCCACCTCTATGACATATAATAATATAAATAACAATGATCAATTTTTTATATATGAAGCACTAAAATTATGTTTTAATAAATCAAAAGATCCATAAAAGTTTGAAAATGTATTCATCATGTTTCTACCCATTAGCCCAAACTATATTGTTTAAAACTTGTTAATTAAATATACAATATATATATAAACCATTATACTTCAATATCTAATACCTCAACAATAGCTCCAAATTTTCAGATCAAATAATTACACAAATACCAGGAAAGCTAAGTAATAGGAAGACCTCGAAACATTTATTAACAAAAAAGAATAGCACAACAAGTATGTAAAGCACATCAAGTAAGAAAACTACATATCATAGAAATCATCCCCATCACCATATTCCTAATAGAAGGTTTCATCCGCAGTAGCCGATTTCCACTCTGAGCATTCATAGTGCTTCAGAACCTTAGCATACTTCTTTCTCAGATTCAGCTTTTCCAATGTGAGAAACTCCACAGAAGATTGCATTCCCTTCTTCAAACCATTGATAGCCATAGAAAAATTCTCCCTCTTGGAGGATAATCTATTAGATACTGGGTTCAGTAGGCCGGATTAATCGTTCCTAGGTCATCTTCATGGTGGAGTAGTCATACCACCATCACATGTAAACAATTTATTTTTCCCACTTTGAAAAATATCACTATAAGATAGTCTGGCAACATCACTATCATTTTCATTGTCACTAACAGAGACATTTCCCCATTTTCCAGTGATGTACATGGAATCAAAATTTTGGCATCCATCAATCCCTCTAATCAACATACCCTCTGAAATAGACAAACATCCTCCTCCAGCCGGCTGTAACTGCATATTGACATCAATCGGCTTGAGGCATTGAAGGGGAAGCTCATTATCACAAGCACTATGGGACTTCTTTCCAAGTGTAACCTCACTCACTACAGGATGAGAAAAGAGAAAAATCTGTATATTCTCAGACTCATACCTTTGTAGGCCTTCCTCTATAAGAGGAGCCCTCTCAGTTTCCAGCACCTCAAACCGATTATAAGTGGTAACATTAACCAACTGAAAATGACAAGTTCTAGTAACATCTGGAAAATGCTGCTTTCAACTCCCAATATAATATTTTAGATGATCAAATACTTGCTTCACACATGGAATCAAAAAAGGTTTCCCTACCTTCACCATAGCTGCATGCACTGGAGTCCATACAACCTCACATTCTACAGCTAGATGAGTCCGCTCATCCGCACTCACTCCTTACCCATAAGAAACCTCCTTTCTAGTGTGCTTCATGACCTCTGTCTGGAGACCCTTCCCCTCATTTACACTATCAGAAGTTCACTCAAGAAGAGATATCCTAGGATGAACCTCCACTATAAATTGCTCTATACCATTGTCACCAGAGCCACCAGAGTCCAAATCAACTTCTTTTGTATTCCCGATCACATTCTTATCTTGAAAAACTAACGCAAGATGACCAATCGATGGAAATTAACATATTATCTCATCCAAGAATCAAAGATGACATCCTACTTCCTCCATAATTATTCCCCATCCATGATCCATACCCAATTCATGGGTAGCCTCGCAACATCAACTTCAACACAAATTCTTGGGCAAATGGGATGACACATGATTTCCATTCTCTGATCAGAACAGAGGTATCTCCTAATCATATTCCCAATAACACACAAGATATATGGATTTTGAAAGGAAAGAGGAGACTAAGCAGACTGACCCAAGTAGTGATTGTAGATGGATCGCATCGCATGTGAAAATCAAAACACCAACGAAACAGATTAAATTATCTTTATCTAAAAACTTCCTAAAATTTAAATTTATCTAATTTATACATTAAAACTAAATGAGATAATATGAGACTCGTATACCCGTATCCAGTGCTGAAAACATATTATTTACATACTGGATATGATAAAAATTGAAACAACAAAATTTTTGTCATTCATAATTATAATATCTATAGGAAACATTGAGTTAAGTTCATACCTAATACCTTTTTTAGATATTTAGAGAATTTGGAAAAAAATATGTAAAAATTCTCTTTTATTCTCATAAAATTGGCATGTTCCCATTATATATAGTTTTTATTAATCTATAATAAGACTCCAATAACTCCCAAAAAATTATATAAACTTGATAAACTAATAGGAATATCTTAAAAAATAGCATTGTTCATAAACAGGAGAAATTAAAGCACAAGAAATGGATAGCTTATATGCTCAGTAAGGATACATGTATGTTATATTAATCGATGATCATATATAAATATAAGATAAGTACAAGAGAATCCAAATATTATTGTAACTTATGAAATTTATAACTAATTAGTCATAGATCATAAATCATGAGTCATAGTATAAGGATTTTTTAAAAGAGAATACATAAGTTATAAGAGTGTAGAATCATTAATAATCAATCATGAGTGATGAGAGAATATATAGATCATAAGATATAAGTTTTTTTTGAATACACACATTTATTGAAAATAATTTCCTTGATTAAGGATTACTATAAAGACTATCATAGTGGATATATTCTCATATTGGACCATGTTCACTTCCTATTCCCATCATTTACATATTCAAGGATAATTTCAAAGACTATTATAGTGGATATAGTCCCTTAATGAACTGGGTTCAATCCCGATTCCACTCCATATTATTTGATGAGATATCAATTTTTTCCCAATACATTGGAGGGATATATAATTTTGGGACCACTAATCACATAACTTAAACCATACATAAGTGTTCTAAAGGATCATAAAAACATTTATCAATTCATCACAGAATAATCCATTGAGAAAATAGAACTCATAAAGATTTCACTATAACATAATTAACCCACGTAATGAAATGAGTTTTAATACCGAAATTAGTAAATAATCCTCACAAAAATATATATAGAGAAAGGGTTTGTATGGTATCATAATAAAGTATCACTTGAGATGTTTACAAATATTTCATAGATTTAGAAATAAATTGAAAATACATTTAAAAGATCATTGTATAATTTTTTTGAAAATTTATAAAATATGATTTTAATTTTGTATCGTTAAAAACAATAAATTACTTAAATATTGAGAAAAAATTCTGTTTAAAAATAACAATGAAAACTATTAAATGAATCTTCAATGAAATTAAAATTCATAATGATGTGAAAATACATCCATGTAGTAAACATTAAAACAATTATTCATTTCATAAAATTTAAAAATAGATATAAATAACCCATTTAGAAAATATTATAAATATTATTTTTTTATCCTTTAAGAAAAGTTATAAGTTGTTTATAATGACTTTAGATAATCATTTTATTAATGAAAATATGATTCCTACAAACATTTTAATGAATATGGATATGGAATAAAATGTTCATTGACCAAAGATGAAATAAGGTTTGATTTTCTTAAAAACATTTTATTTATCGTTTTAAGTACCCAAGATAGAATAATGAAAGGAAAACATGAAAAATAGAAAATAAATGTATGATAATAAAATATACAGGGTTTAAAATATAAGAATCATATAATTTTCCTCATTATAAATTTAATATAGGCTATCTCTAAAATAAATGAAATTATAACATAAACCCATACCACTTAGTAAAATCTGTATCAAAATACCTTTTAAATAAATAAATTAAAATGAAACATTAAATACAAAAAATATAAATATATTCATTATATAATTTATTAAAGGGGAAGTCTATACACTATATAAACACAAATAGTTGATTAAAATGAAACAGTATCAATAAAACAATATTTATACGAAGAACCCTTACAGTTTTAGTATTTATTGAATCAAATCATCATAAAAGAGAGAAAACTATAAGGATTTACAAATAAAAATAAATTATCCTAAAAACAATCATAAGATAAATTAATGTGTTATATATAAACTATGAAAAATAAATAATTGGTGATTATGACATGTGTCTCACATAAAAAAAAAGTGAGACAAGAAACCCTTACCTTATGTTCGAACTTTTTTATAAGATATGAAGATATAATATAGTAAATTCAGATTTATTATACATATTAACCTAAAAAATATACATATTTATATTTCAATATACCATACCTTAATAATTTACAATTATTGATCTATTAATAAATCATCATTGAAATCATTGTTCAGGTGGAAATTGTTCTGTTTCCCATGCATGTTTTAGTATGGTTATTCCAATACATTCACGGTGTTTATGGTTTCATCATCAATGTAATATCTATAATTTCATAAATATATAAATTATTAATTATATAAAATTTTACAACCATCTATATAAGTAAGTAACTAAAAATTAATTACTTCACTTCGTGGAGATGATGATCTATATGTACGCACGAGAAATGTTTCCATTTTTCTTTGGTTGAAATAAAAGAATGTTAAATAATAAAATAAATTTATATAATCATAATTATATCATAAATATCATTTTTATTCATTTAATATATCCTTATGATCATTAATTTAAATCTAAAATTAAGAACAAACCTAATCACTTCACAGAGGCAATAGTCCACATGTATGCACAAGCGACATTTTAATTTTCCAAAGAAAAATATGGTAAGAAGGTAACAAGTATTTTATAGTAAAATAATCATAATTATTTTATAAAGATAATATATAAAAATTATATCCTTCAAAATAACCATCCATGAGACAGTGACGAAAAACTAATTACATCACTATGTGGTGACGGTAATCGGTATGTATGCATGAGTGATACATTTATTTCCAATTCAATAAAAAAGAAGATGAAAAAAGGTTGATAAATATACATAATAAAGTTTTTATATATGTGATATATGAATGATGTTATTTTATAATTATTATAGAATATTATAATTTTCTACAATAAGAAATAAACATAACAACACTTGGTTAGTAGTTATACCAATTCTTTTCAAATCCTCTTTCATTTCACTTCGTAAGGACCCTTGGGTTGGAAAATTTATGAACACAAAAATCTATATAACAATTATAGAGAAATATATATATGGTTTTGAAGATTTGGTCCATATAAGTGTCTCATTAACGTGTGATGAAGATATGAGAGTATGCAACCTTTTATAAGTGATGAGAGTGGAACACTTGTAATTATGTTAAACAATAAAATAATAAATGGTCACATTCAAAGAAAAGTGGATCCAAATTAGTTCAATTTAAAATTTGGGTGATATACAGTCAAAATAGAGTAAAAAATATTATTAATATAATTTTTAAGTTATTTTTACTCTTATCCCATTAGTATAAACCCACATTAACCCTTTTAAACCTTGATGTGGTAACACGATACTTAGTATCCGAGGACTAATATTATAATTATAAAATGTTGAGTTGGTAATATATATTAAATGGTTGATTTTATATTATTTTCCCTATTCATTTTAAAAATATATGATTATATAGGACTTAAAAAAATTAATTTATTATTTTTCAACACAAAATATCAATAAAGTAAATTTCGGTATTGTTCACATAATTTGGATTTAGAAACAAAAATATTACCATGGATTTATAATTTTAATATTTAAAACATTAATAATATTTAATTGTGATCCATAAAAATAATTAAATAATTTAGCTTATCCAAAGCACATAACTTCTAAGATTTTAAATCTATTTACATTTTTTTTCACCCATTATCAAAATAAATTAAATAGGGATGCATACACATTTTCAATAATTATACAATTAAAATAAATTTAAAATAACTTTATAGCATAATAATAATTTTTTAATATAAAAAATATCCATTTATACCCATTACTAACTTCTTTTTATTGTTAATAAAAAATATTAGAGACATTAAAAGAAAGAGGGTGACATTTTATACATATTCATTACTTATAATAAAATAAAGGTTATTATTAATGGATAACGGGGGTTTCCACATATTTTCTAATATATTATTATTTCAGAAGAAATAAATAGATATAATAAAATAAATTCATGTGTTTATGATATTTTGAAACCTTATCCCATATTTTAAACTAGGATTATCCAATTTTACCCTGTACATAGGTGTTAAACTTTTACCATTGTCACTATTTAGTATGAAAAAAAATGAAATGGAACTGATTATGTAGTGAGAATATCTTGATACAATATATGGAATAAATTTTATTTTATTGAATTTATATAATTTTAAAAAACTATATTTAATATATCTATTCAAAATGCAACGAAAAACAATATTTTTAAAAATGGATATTTTAAGAGTAAGAAATTATTTTATACAAATATAATGTATAATATTGATTCTTATTTAATTTATTATAATATTTTAACTAAAATGAGTCTTATTTTACATTAAAGAAATAAAAAATCTAAAATAAAAATTTTAAAAACTATATTAAAAGAGAAGTATCAAAAATAGATTCCATTTTAATAAAAACATTAATTAGATTTCTCAAATATAAAACATAGATTTCTACAATTTTTATTAGATTTTTACATTAATTATATTACTTATAAAATATATATTTTTCTTTAATGTAATTTTTCATAAACATTCAATTCACACATATATTATGATAAGGTCATAAAATTGACATTATTAGGAAAATCTATAATTTCAACTATTCACCCACAAATTGATTATTTTTGAAAAATCCAAAAAATTCACCCTAAGATAATTTTGATATGATGAGTCCAAAAATAAAATCATTTTTATAAAATTTTATTTGTGAAAATTTTAAATTTTTCATCTATATAATATTATTGTCATAGTATTATGGTTTTTTATAGTTCTGTCTTTTGTGTTGTACATGATATCAAACATAGTATTTATTTAAATTCAAATAAATTATTAAATAACTAGGTGTTACAACAAAAATTAGTTTATGAAATATGATTTTAAACTATATTCTCTGGTACCTTTCACTAAATATTAGTGATGTTTTCATTAGTGCTCGGTTCACTGTTTATATTAGGCTAGCTTTCATTATGCTCAGTAAATGACCCCATTTTGATCATATCTACATAAAACTAATATAAAATAGAAAATTTAGTATAAGTTTTGTTACTTAAAAATATTTACATTTGATCCTTTATCCTTATCATAACTATGGTATCTTACACTGACATTTAGTTCCTTATTCACCTCAGTCAAGATATTCTTAAAATGGGAAGGAGCCCCTATTTTGTTTTAAACTCAACAAAATTAACCATAGAGAATTTTTTATCTGTGAAGTATGAAATTAACCATAAATAACTCATCTGTCCAAGATTAACTATATTAATCTTTAAACACATATCTTTTATATTTTTATGACCTTAAACATCAAAAATCTTTCGATCTAATATGCGAGAACATTAAATTTAAATAATATGTCAGTAAAATTTTTAGGACCTTAAACTTCAAGCACACAATTTTGGTTCATGTCATAAGACCCTAGACTGAGATATTCTTAGTGGTTAAAGTTGCATGGAATTAAAACTCATTCCTTATTTGGTCCTAGTTAGAGGTCCCCAAACCCCGAAGAAGTTGCATAAAGCTTCATAGGGCCAAAAACAGTAAATACAATCCAAATAAACATTCTACCCACCTCTTATTAATAAAAAAAATTAATAAAAATAAAAAGGACACCATTGAATAGTGATGTCATCCCAATGTTCCCCCACCCCTCATTAACAAATCATTCCTTCCATCAAACACACACTGTGATTTTAGCATCCTCAAGACTCCTCATCCTATCATATCTAAAGGGACAAGCATAACATATGGTAATAGAATATACGCCCCATATATGATCATCCTATTGTCATCTGAGTTCCCATAACCCAACATACATCATCTTAAAAAACATCAAAATATATCCACATTGGTTCAATGTGAAAAAATATAGATAAAAATCTAATACCCATTGAAGTGAACACATAAATGAGAAAATTAAAGACTCGTCAATAAATCTAACATAAGAAAATTAGATCTTAATGATGTAACATGTTCACCATATACAAACCAACTATACCAATATGTGAACACACCTCCAAGGAACAATTGATTTCCAAACTATTCTTGTATCCATGAACTGACCATTCTGAATCATGATTTATAAATCCCATTTCCCCAAATTTTCAAGTTAGTTTCTATTATCTTTTAGATAACTCAATTTTCACCATTTCTATACATATAAGAAAATTTATATATAATTAATCATGAAGATATTTCTTGTTATTGTAAACGAAATAGTGATGTATCATTCCAAAAAAATTTATATAATATCTCAAATTTAATCCTTCTCAAGAAATGCACAGGTGTGTTTAATGGAATAATATATAATATGAGGATAAAAAAGGAAATAATTTTCATTGATTTTAATGAAGAAAAAAATAAATTAAATACATTGTCTATATATTATCCTAAGACAACTTCTCTATAAAAGATATAGAGAGATAAGTTACATGATTTAATAAAATTACGACAAGGGATACTCCATTCCACTAATGAAGAATTCTAGTTTTTATAATGAGAATAGACATACATAAATAATTACCTAGACTGAATGAAATCAACATTATACCTTACTGCAAATTGTGTTATTTGTTCTATTTGGTTGTTTTATTTTTTATCTAGTACTATCCATATATAAGTAATATTCAATAAGTTCACTTTTTTGGCCCCTACTCGGTATTCTAGACACTCTTTGAAAACATTACTCTCAAAAAAAGATATGGAGTTCAAACCACTTATCTATCCCATGATAAATCTCATAAAGGGTTAACACCAATGATTTACTAATATAGTTTATAGAATCTAATTTAATATTATTTTATTTCCCTACCACCATTCATTAATGTAAAACTATAATGTTTTGGGAAGCGATGTGAAATGGTTGGAAGTTAAACATTATGACCCACAAATTTTTAAATTATTTATTGTGGAACCCTATATGATTACATAAATCCCTAAAAAAGTTATAGTGATAATGAATTTGATGTTATGTTGTGCATTACACTTGACCACTATAAATAAAACAATAGATTATAGTTATTAATTTAATTCATTCCTAGGTATTTCTTTATATTCCAGAACCAATTTTTTTCAAGTGGTCTTATTCATTGTTATATTCTGTGACCCACAATATTCGTTGATAAAAAATTGGCTATCTCACACGCATAATGATAATATTGAGATAAAATAATGTGAAAAAATGGTGAAAAAATAAACACTAGTTTCAATGTGATAACCTATATAAATAAATAGTGGTAAAAATCCACAAGAAATTAAAATGACCTAATTTGGTAAGAGTGGGTAAGAACCATCTCTGAAAATTATTAGGAATGTAATCTCATAATTTCCCTCACTTGAATAGTTGAGAAAGCACCTCACTGATGTGACACAATAAAAAAAATCATTGTTGTATAGAAATCATCTTGGGAAGCTAATAAAATTTAATGAAGCCTATGACTTTAATAATAACCCAATACCCCATGTTACATTGCTCCTTTAGATGGGTTTGATGTGTTTTGGATACCCACTAAACCTACCTATACATGCCCCCTTTAGTAGGGGAGGGGATAATTCTGACATATCTCCCACCTGAAAATTTGTTTTCGGATTAATTATATCTTTATATATCTTTTTTATATTCAAAACATTCTAATTCGGTTTCTACAAGGCTACTTGAGTATCCAAACTATAAAAAATTATTAGAGTCAACTAAATCCATCAGTAAATCTATTATTATTTATTTAGTATTAATTTTTTTCCCTATCCACACATCCTTCATCTACCAAATATTCAAAAAAGTGACACATTCCCAATATTCTTCATCCTAAAATGGAATGATTGATTTCTTGTAATGTTTGAGGTGTAATATCTATCACTAAAAGAATGGAAAATTATCATGATTGAGTATGGGATCATTTAATAACCTCCACATCAAAGTAACCTATTTTCATTCTTGGGTATCTATTATTTACTCTGAATCAGTCAGGAATAAATCCAAAAATAACTATAACATTGATATAGTACTCAAAAATATACTTATATGAGTGAACACATAACCAATAGAAGATTTCAGTCTATCAGAATCACATTTGGAATTTTAACGAATGTTTCCTATAAAAGTAAAATATGGTCCTGTATAACATAATGTAGTATTTATGGTCTCCTTGATATGTATTAATGTTATCTTCACCTTATCCCAATACTTATATCCTATGTCCACCATGAACCAACATACTGATTGAAATACATGTTCAATGTCTAGTTTGACACAAACCACAAAAATCATGTGGTTTTTTATAGCTAATTCATATAAAACTTGAAACATACTCTCCACCCATGCTAAAATTATAAGACCCATCATTGAAGATAACATGGAAATAACAAAAATAGGGGTATATATTGGATTATAGTCTAAAATAGTGAACCATTACAAGTATTTCCTCCTTTACTTCTTCCATGAAAACCAAATATTCCTATTATTCTTTTCTTGCTAAATATACATCCTATGAATCATATTTACTAGTCCCAAGTCATTTATATCATAATACCTAGAAAATTGTGACCTCATCTATTGTTTATGATCATTTTTGGGGACCTCAAACAATATTACATCCATGTAAAATAGAACAATGATAAAATCATTACCATTCAAACACTTGAAATATTAAAAAGGATCTGAATGAAGTCTGTTATATATGAGGCTCATGACATAAGAATAAAATCTCTTATACTAACACCTCCTTTCCTACTTGAGACAATATATATATTTTTTCAACCTTTATATTAAGTTATCATTACCTTATTTTGAAGAATCATACTGTCAAATCATATTTATTTATTTTTCATGTTCACTATGAGGAAAATATATCGTCCCATCTAGATTCTCTGGATGTAAACTATATTTAGCCCACATAACCATAAATACTATAGTAGTTTTATATATAAAAATTGGAGAAAATATTTCAATTAAATTGACACCTTACTTCTATGAATATCCATTTACCACTAGCCTCACAAGATATCATATCACTTGATAATTTCAGTCCTTATTTTTCTTAAGGACCCATTTTTTCCTGATAGACATCTTACTATGAAGTAATTAGACATGACCTCAAGTCCTATTCTTATAATGGGATTCAATTTCCACCTAAAATTCCATCATCTAGGAATATAAAAATGGACTCCGAGTTCCTCTACAAAATAAGAGGGAGCCCTATACTCCATCAATAAGTAGTATATAATATTTCTCTCAATGACATAGTTTGTGTTCCCTTTTGTTGGCCTTTTCACTATATCTAACAATATTGATCTAGAATCAATTAGAAATTGATCCTCATTCTCTAGTAATTCATTTGAAGAAATATATTCTTGATTTTATTCTTCATACACATTGACTATTTTAGTTTCTATATTTTCATTCTCTATGTATCTATAAGTCACCAATTTCACCTTTTCATATTTAAAAATGATTTACCCTCCACACCATTTGCATATCCTAAGAAAATGAAATTTCTAGATCTCTAAAAAAACAAAGATATTTTATGATAATTAAATATTTCCTATATAGTTCATCAAAAAATGTGTAATAAAGAATATTTTGGGGGTTTACTAGTCTAAATATCCTTTAGTATTTTAATATCAATCACCATTTTAGGATATCGATTGATTACAGAACATGCAGTCTTAATTACTTATACCAAAAATGTATTAGAAACTCTTGTAGTCTTAAACATCAACCTTGGATTATCTAAAATAGTTTTTTATTCATCATACCACAAAATTATATCAAGGGGTTTATTAAGCAATGAACTTTCTCTTGATTAATTCCTATTGAAAAAAGTATCAAATTGTTTTCTTATATATTCTACACCATCTTCAGTCCTCAAACACATGATCATCTATCTCAATTGAAGATACTTATACACAATGGATTTTTAAAGACCTATAATAAAAATACTCTCCAAATAATTTGATACCCCTGAAATCTCTTCGAGTAATCATCAATGAATGATAGAATTTTATTTACTCATCCCAATGATATAACTGATATTTACCAAAATTCATAATAGATAAACTCTAATATATCCTTTGTCTTAACCATTAGCATATTAAACATAAACTAACATTTCTTAATCAGAACAAAATTATGAAAAAAACCATAAAAACACCTTTGTAATACTAGGAAATAGCCTATGATTAATAAGAATATTCTAACATCATTTGGACATGTGGCCAATATTTTTGTACCATTACACTGTAAATGTTTTTTTTTCTGAAGATGTTGATGAAATAACTATATCCGCCTCCTCATATGTTTCACTTATAATACTATATAGGTTCATTTTTATCTTCTAATCCTTCATTTACATAAAAAAAATATTAAAAATTTCAATCAACCCTTTATTGATGAATGTATTATATATAATGTTATCAAAATTTTCCAAAGAAAATATATTCTTATTTAGTCCCTTAAAAAAGAATAATCCTTAGATAGTTCAAACTATACCAATGTGAACGTTCAGTTTTATGGTATTTATACCAATGATCATTAAGGTGTGATTGTTCTCCATATACAAAATTACTTCCAAGATAGGTTCATATAGACCAAACCATTCTCAAGGATACTTCACGTTTTATATTTCACCAATGTTGATTACACATGCATTGTTGATATTTTTCCTACCTAAAACATCCATTTCGAATTTACTAAATTGTATTTGTCTATTTCTATAAGAACAAACATTATTTATTTAAGATTCATTTCATATAAACTACATGTTCCAATAATACCTCTTTAAATTCTCATTTTTTATAATATGTGACATTATTTTACTTTATTCTTTGTTTGGAGATTTCATGGTTTTTGTTCCAATAAGATATACGATCCAAAATATTCCCTCTCCATATTTATATAGAATATTATTGGTGTAAATTTAATGATCCTCACTTTTTATCCTTGAAATAATTTTCTTTTCCAAGATCCAAATCTATAAAGTCATTTAATATCTACATATCCTTCATGATATTTTTTGGGTGGATTATGATGAGGTGATCATATGATTTTAGAAAAATTTAGAGAGGAATATCTGAACATTTACTATCCTGAATTTTAAAACACAATTTCATGAGATGAGGGAACGAGGTATTGAAAATTTTGATGTATTCATTAATTGATGATTAATCCACCATTCAATGAGTGTAAAATTTTCTATTTTTGATTTTTTGTGAAGTTACTTATTTATATTTTCTAAAATTTCCATCATTATATTTTTATACACAATGATTTCCATGATCCCATCTTAAAAATTAAATATAATAATGGTAATAATATTCATATCCATTTAACACCATTTATTTTCAATGACACGCTCTAATATTTCACCAATCACAAGTAAAAATTTTTCTTTCCACATAACTTCTTGCATGATCAATTTCTCCGATGAAAAATTGTTCCCATTTAAATTTTCTATTTTAAATTTTCCCACCACTTGAACAATTAATCCCTCTATAAAGTGAAATATTCCATAATTGAGCATTTTATTATCTCAGTAAAATTTTCTATTGGGAAATATTAAAATAATTTTTAGTCATTGAGAAGACTCATTTTATGAAAATTATTAATATACAAAAAATTGAACAACACCATGTTATAACACATCTTTGATACCTCATATTTGAAAATCAATTTATTTTCCCATTAGCGTGGTGCTAATATAGAGATAAAATTAAATGATTATTTTTATAAATAATATTTTGATGTATTATGAAAAAACCCCTAAATAAATAATGTTACAAAACCATGGGAAAACAAAATAATCATTCTGAGTAAATGTGGATATAAAATCTCTTTTACTATTATATGGAGTATACCTATTTAATTTATCTCTCTTGAATAATGGAGGAAATGACTATCTAATTTAAATACATAGAAATAAATTATGGTGATAGAAAACTACTTTGGTTGATGATAAAACTGATGTAGGTTTCAGCCATTTATAGGCATCCCAAACCCCTTGTCTTTCTCATATACTAGCTAGGATTGGTGGTTTTTTACCATAAACAAACAACCTCCACCAAACCAAATTTTATTTGGTGGTGGTGGTGGGGGGGGGGGGGGTCATACTATCAAGGCTTATAATAACTAATCCATCTATTTTTACTTAGGAATAATTGTAGGTAGTTTTTTATTGGAATATGATCTAATAGTAGAATAGGTGTATTAACATAGTTGATTGGTACATGGCCACATTCATGTCTTGTAATATAGTACTCAAGGATATGGGTTCATTTCTAGGTTGCCTCACAAGGTTTTTATTTGTTCATGGTTCGATACTAAGTGATGTACATGGGATAAAATTGTCTCATAATGATTCCTTGTTGGGAATTTAGAAGGCAAAAATAATCTCTATAGTAAAAATCCATAAAATAATATATCCAGTGTATGGATAAATGGTTTGTTCTCATCCATAATGAAATCAATATATAGGTATATAATTTACAATAGATCCATATCCATGTTCAAAATTAGTTCGAGACCTATATAAAAAATAAACTAATCGCATTAGTATACATTCATAATGATATTGATAACAGAGATGTATGATTTTAGTAACTATTTTATGAATATGCATCTAATACCAGATATCTGAAACTCAAATCATACTACCCAATAATATAATGATATTTAATAGATTTCTTTTCCCTGTAAGTAATTTGAAACCAAATTGAGATGAAACTTCTAATAATTTGTGACACTAAGAAGCATAAGTTAAAAATTCACATTGAATGTTAGCACAAATATGAGTGGTGAGGTTTCCCACCAATCAATGGAATTGGATGTCCTATAAAATTGAAAATAACTTCCCATTTTTTAAATCCCAACCAAATAGACCCTTGTTGTATTTTTTTAAAATTCATATGACTCCAAGGCCAATGTTGTAGTACTCATGGTGTGTACATCCTCCAAGGAGTTAACCTCACCCCCAAAGTGGTTCTTATTAAACTAGTCCTCACCAGAACAAAATGATAATGAGATAGAAACATCCAATAACTATGAATATTAAATAGTAAAAAAATATTGGTATATGGAAACACATATTGAAAGAGACATTGAACCATGTCCTCCACCTTTATTGCACCTTCTTTCTATATGTAAACTTATTATAATGAATTTAAGGATTAATCAAGGTCTAATATGATGGAATATATATTGATTACTTATAAATTTTTGTTCATGGTGTTCTCCCAATTCAATAACTATGAAATTTATTAAATACAATTAATATATTTGAAAACATTCTTTTGATGATTATGGAAGTTTATTTCCATATAACCTAAAATATTCCCAATCCCTAGGAGATCCACTACCAAAATGAAGGCTTACCAAAGTTTTTTAGTATATAGATTATCCCTCTAAGTGTCCCAACTTTCCCACAGAACAAGATTTTTTTCATATTGATGAATGATTATAATTTTTTCTACAGGACTAAAGGGGGACCGCAACTTATGATGTCCCAATTTTTTTATGGTCAAATACCTTCAACAAAATATATTTCTTATTTATGACTTATGTTATATATATAACTACTAAAAATCATTCATAAAATCTATAAGTTGGAGATTTAGGTGTATTAATGAATCCTTATACAACACGATCAACAATATCTATTGTAATATCATACGGTGATTCACATCCTGATAGTTTTAGAGGGATTAAGAATTGAAAATAACAGAACTTTTTTTTACAAACTGGTTGGGAATATATGATTTATGGAAAATTTAATTTCAATTTGGGTTACCTACATTCCATCCTAGAAATAAATCATTTATGATATCTCCTCATAGGTGCATCTTTCATTGTTTTCGATTAACCAGTTGGAAAATAACTATATGGAAGAAGATTAAATCCAGAGAAATAGAAAAGAATATTCTACATCTCTTAGAAAGTCCTTGAAAATATACAAAATATTTTAATGAGTTAAAAAAAGTTTTGAACATGGATCTAGGTATACCAGTTATGTTTTGAAAAATTTATTAGTTGAAATGCAATTTAATCCATAACTAAAATATTTTGAATAATGCTATGATCTATAAAGATACCTACCTTAGTTGAAAGTCCATAACATATAATGAATATTTTCTCAAATTGGAATTACTATGTCTATATACTTTCATTAGGAATGAAGAGAGCCTATAATAAAGTTATTAGACTAAAAATAATTTTTTTAAATCACGTACTGGATGTAAGAACCACCTCAACTGCATTTCAAGGAATCTGGAAAGATAGAATTTTATATCTACACCGTCCTTTCACTTCTAACCGTATGTTTCACAATACATTTTCTTAAGAGTGAGCCAATATACCAATTTTATATCTTTATTCTTATGGTTTTGGTATTCACCTATCATTGTAACCTTTGGTTCTTCTCTATGGAACTCCATGAAAAATTATTCCCATATGTTTTTTTGAAATTAGAAAATGTAGATAAAGTCCATTCCCCATGGAAGTTAATACATCCATGATAATTAGTTTTTTCAATGAAGAGGACTTTTCCTCATCTTCTAGTATATATGGTGGTGGGATGAACTCATTGTATATATACTATAAAATTAGAATCCCCTCAATCTTTAAGATAACCCACTGGATGATGCCAACCACCAAATATGACAAGTGAGAAGTATTATTTCTGGGGACTCCAATGGTTCAACATATTGTAAATAATGTCACCCAACTTATATATGTATGATTTGTATTCCCTTCCCACTATTATGTTCCAAAATTCATTTTCACCATCTCATTTTTAGAAAAATTTATTGAAATAAATATTTCTAGGACCATCTCAATCCACCACACGAGTGTAAATCCAATATCGTTTTCTTTTCATGTTGATTATTAGAGACTAAATATTAATTAATTGATCCATATATATAAACCTATTGTTTAATAATTTGAGACTGTCCAGTCAATATTTTTTGAGTGTACTATAAGATATACCTTGTCCTGGCCTCATCCTTTTGTAAATAATATTTTTTGAATTAAATGCTCACTCATGGTGTTCCAATTATAGAAATGAACTAGTTTCTTAGTATATTTATTTCTAGATTCAGCATCATAATGTCACCGAGGATATCATACTTGTATAAGGGAATATGAATAGATGATAGATAATAACACAAACTTTTTACCAAGGTAGATACCTAAGAATGTGGATGAGGAATGACTAAGATAAATTGGTTGGGGTCAACTGCCTTGACAATGTATTCTTAAATTTTAATTACATCTTTAGAAGAACACTGAGAGGAATAAAAATTGATTTTATAGACAAAATTATTTTTCATGAAACATATTGTTATTTTTGAAAATTTGGTAAAGTCACTAATATGATGTTTCTATAAAACGAAACACTCCCCATATAATTCTTATATTATGGTGGATGAACATTTCGTCCAAAAGAATGATAAAGAATCCACTTAATTTAGTTGGGGAACAAGAATTTCAGAAGAACCGAGTATTATGAATGAGAGAGAAAATAAATTTTTACTAAGAAACTATAGAGAATAATCTAAAGAAGTAAACACTACTATTTAAAGGCACATAATTACATGCTATGTGATTGTTTCATAAAGTCACAAGAAAAATAAATAAATCCCATAATTTTATTAAAACTTTAATATAATTTATTATAATTAGATCCAATTATGAGTATGTTTTGAAACTTTTAGACACAAAAAATGGTTTCTCTATCATAGAATTGGTAGAGGAGATGTTTGAATAAGTTTTGACTATTTGTTTTATAAGGAAATATTATATAACTATATATATTCCATTATAGGAACACACGATTATGAATTACTCTTCATGAGATCATGTGAATATGAACATATATTCTAAAAAATTCATATTTATATTTTGCAATAGTTATCTGAATTCATACCACATTTAAATGATCTAATAAATTATAATTAATGTCAAATAATCACATTGTTTATGTGATTTTCCTGACACCTATCATAATAACCTTATTTCCCATATGTAATTACTTGGAATATAAGGAAATAATTTTATATAATCATTTGAAATAACTCCTTATCCATATAAACATGTGATTCACATACCCCAGGGCTTCCCTAAAATAGAGGCCACATGGATCCTCTACATTGTCAATCAATATGTGAAGTTTCATTTATCTATAACCCCTATTGTTAGGAAGATTGAATTTTTTCAAATATAATTCCATTTACACTAATGGATTACATTACTATATAAAAAAATTAGGATATATGTAATCATGAAACCAAAAATGAGCTCCTCTATGACCACATACCTATACTAGGGACATATTAGATTTCATGTTTTGTCTATATTCCATACACTATTCCAACCAATATCATCCAAAAAACCACTATTAATGCACATTCACTACTTTTTGTATCGCATATCAATACCTCCATATCTGTGTTACTAAAATCCTATAAAATGATCTCATTATCACATGTCCCTTTGATGAAGGATATTACATGTCATCGAGAAGATTTACCCATGGTTCTGCTCTTCCCTAATAAGATCCCAAGCCTTAGCCAGTCATTTTCCCCTTGATAATGAGGATACTTCATCTTAAACAAGCCTTCGGATGATTATTCACCCATAATTATTGTGTGAATATTAATCATGGATATCTTTTTATGTATTCAAATAAGAATACTCACTATAATTTTGACCTAACTCTTACTCATAATTTGACCTGGCCACATTTGGGTACATGTTTTACACATCATTTTCCTAATAGTTTTATTATTTTGAAGAAAAAATGCTCTTATATTAATAATTATTATTGTCATCATCATCATTTTTTGATGAAAATTTTATTTATTAACTTATTTTTTTCAAATATGAAATTTAGCTAATTAATTGATTACTTATTCTAAAGTTTCAATTTCTATACTTTTTTAGAAAAAAATGATTTGTTGATTATTTTTATATTTTAATTAAAATTTATATTCTATTATGTTTTTGATAGTTTGGTTTGAACTAGTAAATGTTTATTAAAAGGTTCTATGTTTTATTCCGAAATATGAATTATGATAATACATTTTTATGCTTTTAATTTGAGGTTTTATTATGTCATGAAGTGTAATGTTTCAATTTAAATTGACCAATATAATTTATATTATTATTTTTTTGAATCTCACACCTATATAAGAGTCATTACGTATCTTTATAAAGGGAATTTCAAAAGTTAAATATGAGAAAATGTTAAATATATTGTCATATAAGGGTAAATGACACCTATGTAAATGTATTTCAAATGTTTATGTCTACCATAACGGTAGTCCAGTGCTTGTGTTATGGTAAAACCCACATTGTAAAGATTTTATAATTATAGATCAATTCTCTTGAGGATATTTAAAGTAAGATATCATGGTTAATGTCAATTTTATCCATCCTATGTTGAGCTATATAAGGGTACTTTTATATTTATAAGATTTAAGTAATGACACCTCAAACTTTTGAGTCCAATGTAAATTTGATTCCAAAATTCTCATTAGGGAACTAAGATATTAAAGATATGTGAGGTTATTTATGTCCTAATGTGAAATAACATATATCTTAATATTAAAATCCACTTTTAAGGAAAATGGTTTGGAAGTAGTTGTAAGCATGTAAAATCTGGGAGCTCTAAAATGATTACTAGAGAAGTCGATGAAGAATAAGAAAAACTTAAATGAATATCCAGATAAACTGAAGAAAACCCTTTTTTGGATGAGTCTATTCAGTTTGGAAGGGTTTATCTCATGTAACCTATGAGAAAGATAATGAATAATGATAATGTACATGTGGAATCCTTAGAATCAATCATGGGGTTGATTTTTTATTCTTACTGATAGAGGTCTTTACATAAAGGTGTGTGAATTCATTCAAAAAGGTATTTTGATAATTTTAGGTGGATGGGTATGGATCAAATAAGAAAAACATCAGATTAGAGACTCTAGAGGAGAATATATGAGCTAGGTCAGATAAAAACAAAACATGATAGTATTTATTAAATGTTTGCTAGGGAAGACACCTTATCGTCTCCCATTTATGTATATTTTCAATATTGTGATTTGAAATTATTGAATTTTGTTTGTTGAATAATAGTTTTCAACGAAAATTTTTATTAGAATAATATTTTTCTAAAAAATAATTTTTACTACATTTTTTTACTTTATTTACAAGTATTATTCTCCTAATTCTTATATAGTTTTGTTTTCCAAACCAACAAAAATGAATTTTTATTGATCTAGATTGTATTAAAATATATATTTAATCATTTTTCAAATCAATATGATATGATATTTTTTGGAGAGTATATCTTCACGATTAACTAATAATTTTATATCTGTGAATACTGACTTCACCATTTTAAATATTTAGTGAAAAAATATAGGATTTAATTAACAATAGGTTGACTAATCCATAGAGTTGGAAAACTTTATTCTTTTTTAGATATGGAATTTTTTCTCAATTCATCAATGAAGGATAGTTTTAAAATTGAGAAAATAAAATTAACCACTTTTTTAATTATTATTCTTTTCTTTCTAGTGGAATGTCTCCCCTCTTAGAAATGTTTTTTTATATTAATTTCTGAATCACCATAACACTTTTTTCTACATTTATATCATTATTTTGGTCATTTCATGAGTTTTTTACTCCTTTTTCAGTACACACTTCAACTTATCTGAGGGATTGAATCTAATATTACTATATTGTTAATAATAGGAATGTTAAAAAAAATAAATTGATATTAACATGGTTAGTTGTTAAATTTTTAGTTCTATTTCTTGGAGTTCTTCATGTATCCCAGAAGAAAATAAAAATATAAGATAAAAAGAAATTCACTTTTTTAAAAAATATATTCAATATTTCCATTCTTGAAATCTGATGTGTCATGCACCTGGTGTACCTTTACTATGAATATAATATTAAATGTTTTGTGCGTGCACAGAAAAACATGAAGAGTTACATAAATTTTCCATAAATTCACAAACAACTAAATGGTATTAAGAAGAAAATAAAGTGAAAAAGGACTATCTTAGAGAAGTATTTAAACAAAATAAACAAATCAACCCACATCATCCTAGGAATTAAATATTAGAGAGGGTTAATTTTGTAGAGATTCAGCTATCCACTATTTCATGCTATATATCATTTATTAAAGTTACCCCTTGGTCTAAAAACATTGAAATAAAATAGTCTTATCCATATATGCTCCCATTCTATAATTGATTACATAATGAAGATTATATTAACATCATTATAGACATTTATAGTGTGGTATAACAATTACAACATCCTAGAATGAGTGAGGGGGAAATAAAAATGACACTATTTCTATTTTTTTAAAGTGAAATGACAAAACCTGGCTCTAATAGTTATATGCATAATTATATTATACATTGGAAAATTATTCAATACTTTTTTATGAGGGTTTTACTTGGTGAATTGCCACTCTTGTTAGAAATAAAATTACTAATTTTATTCAAGACGAGAGTGTTATATTCTTCGAATCTTGTGATATATTTAGAGGTATACTTAAGTAGTGTCTAAACCACTAATTTATGTCTTTTTTCATAGTTGGAATATTTTAAAATGGACGCACTACATACCATAAAACTCTAATAGATTATTCTTTTAGAGGATACTTCTTTGATAAATCCACTAGATGGTTAATGTATATTTTCAACACTCTTTTATGAAATTCAAAACATAAATTATCTGGGAAGAGTGAAACACATATTATAGTAACAAGTTCATTCTAATAAAAAAGTGACTAAATTTTGGGTATTTGTAGTGAAAATTTTGAATAATCTCTTAGATAAAATTGTGAACACTATGGAATATATGATCACACTAGTTGATATTATCAGAATTTTATAATGTATTATAAAAGCTATGAAAATGAAAACATTATAGGTATATACCAATGATGCAATGTAGTGGTGTTCCATTTTACAATAATTACAAATTGGGTTATTGAAACCACTGAAACCATCCGTGGAAAGTACAAGGAGTGTTTAGGCTAGCTGATAGCCATGGGTTCTAAACACAACATGGGAAACAATTTTATAACCTACAAATGGATATGCCATCAAATTCGTATGGAAAAATTTAGGGTAAAATATTTTATAGTATTTAAAAAATGTTAATTAGAATATATTCTCAAGAGGAAAGATTTGAAGATGATTTGGAATATCAAAGGACTACCTTTGAAACTGAAGCGAAAAACCATTAAACATAGATTTGTTAATGTCTAGAGAATCATGTGGTAGAGAAAAAGTAAAACATTGATGAACAACTGATGTTAAAACTAGGGAAATTTTCATTGTTTTTACTACATTTAAAGGCTTGAAAACTTAATAAGAATATAGAAAATGATATTTTGAAGGAATATGGATACTAAAATATGGAATTTTTAAATATCTAAATTTTGGAGAAAACAAATTTGAAAATCAATTAACCAATGCCATTTCACATGAAACAAATTAAGAAAAATAATATAAAATTAAAAATAATAAAATTATAGATAAAATTGAATAATAAATTGAGGTCATACCCACCATTATTAACAAAATTTCTCCACCAATCACATTACCCAAACGTTTTAAAAAATGAATAAAGAACCTCAATTTCTTAAGTTCCTTTTAATGTTTCAAAATATTCAAGTAAGTATTCATTTCATTAATGATCTAATTAAGGCAAATTTTCATTTTAAATTTTTTAATAATATTTTTTTAAATTAGAAAACACTAGAAGAGTTTCCTATATACAACTTCACTGAAGACTACAATGTTATCCAAAAAAATCACACAAATATCAATCACTCAAATTTTTTTAATACATTTTATTTTCTAAACTATTATATACTTGAAATTTTTATGTTACTTTAGTAAAATAATAATCTTGATCCCTTTCTAGCCACTTTATACATTTAGTCTTGGAGATTTGAAAACCACCAATATTGTACTATAGTTGGATGACTAACCTATTACTCAACCAATTGGGAGAGTGGATAACATTCTTGTTAGAGTGGGAAAGTTATAACTGCCTTATTATTTTCATATATTAAACATGGAGTGTGATATGGATGTTTCTATCATACATGGTAGGAACATAAAACACACATCATGAGGTGTCATTGATGTTTCTAAAGGTAAATTGATTTTCCAATTGGGAGAAAGGGGGAAGAATTCAATTTTTAAAAAAATAATAAAGAACACACAGAAAAAAATATTTAACAATTGAGTTTTTAGAATTTAATAAAAATGTTCATGAGGAAGGAGAATATTATTTTAATGATAATTTATGTGTTTAATATAAAAAAGATTCCAATGTAATGTTTTATGGGAATATGCTCTTGTATAGAAGAAGAACCTTTACATTAGTATAAGGGAGAGTTATTGGAATAAATATATGAGTTTAAATAATTTAAAATTATAAAACTAGTAATAAATTATTAATATGATTCTTATTTTTCTTAGGATAGGTGTGATAACGACGAAGATTTATTGATTAAGTTTTTTAAAAGAATGATTGAGGACCTTGAACAACCTAGGCCCAAGTGTCTTCCCTCAAGTCAAAATACACCAATGTTAGAGTTCAAACCCCTTATAGTTCACCTAAAATATTCCTTTATGGAAGAAAATTCTTCAATTACATTTATCATTTCATCAAAGCTAAGATAAATAATAGAGGAGAGAATTGGGAGGTCCCAAACATTATTGGTATAAGTCCCATAACATCACTAAAATTCATCCATTAATGTGATCTATCAGGGCTGCTCATTTATAAGCCCCACACTAGCACTAGAAGTAGGAATAATTATCTATTTATTCTTAGTCATATGAATGTAAAATAAATTATATAGTGGTCTTATTTGTATAAACATTAAATTTGTGAAATATTTTTTCTAATTATATATCCTTAATGTATACTTCATAATGATCCTAATTATTTGAACTTAAATTACTTGATAATGGTAGACCCCTCATGAAGATGAAATATATCAAGTCATCCGCACTTAATGACCTTAAAATTTAATATAGTAGTCCTAGATATACAATCATAAATTACATAACATTTACCCTTGTCACCCAACCTTAAAAAGGTATGACATTCCTTAGTTTTATGGTTTTCAACTACATATTGTTCCATTTCCCCCCACAAAATAATTGTATTCCCTATTCACCCAATATTCATGACTTTATATTTATAATTGAAACTTGACATCAAACTATCTGGGTTTTGATTCCCCAATATGAGATATATAAGGATCCATAAATGGGGACAATCACAACATTGTGGAAACTTAAAATTATTTAAAATCCAATTTATGTTATTGGATGGTGGAAAAATCCAACATAACCTAATAAATCTACATGGATGGTAATAAACTCTCGTGTTCCCTTTAAATCATCATAGATGGCATAAAAATCAAGTATAACACAATTAAACATCATGGATGTAGTAAAAATAAATTGACACCTAATTCACATTCCACTAAAGAAATTAAACTCTAATGTGACATTTAAGTAATTATGGAATACATAAATCTTCAATGTAATCTAATTCACCATCATCTATGGAATAAAACTACAAAGTTACATGATTAAACTTCTTAGATGGAAAAAACTATAATAAAACCCAATCATCCTTCCTGGAAGGAATTAAACTCTATTGTGACCTTAAATCCTTCATGGAGAATATGAAACCCCAATATTACCCAATTAAACTTTTGGGAGCATAATTAACTCTTGAAAAGTATTATGTATTCCTCAGGGACCTTAAATATGAGTGTAGCCCTTTATATTTCCAAAATGGAATGAAATTAAAAAAAATTATTACATATTCCCAGGATACCTTAAATACTATCCAAAGCTTTAATTATTCCTTAATTACACTAAAATTTATCATAATTCAATATAGTATACTATATTGAACTAAACTATTTTTGTACTATTAAGAATCTATAGTGTATCTTGAATTTAAAAATTACCATTAATCATTTTTGGATGGAATAAAACTTCAAAAAACTCTTCATTATTCCTAAGGAATTTAAATCCCAACATGTAATCAAGTCTTCTTGGGGGTCCTTAAATCCCATAAGAAATCCAATAATTTTTCAAAGATGATGAAAAATTCTTGTGAAACCTAAAAATAGTCTTTTTATCAGCTACTGAGTCAAAGATAAATTTTTGTGATGTTTTTTCACATCAAACCCTCATTATTTCCCATTTTAATTAAAACCATGTAAAATTATCTTTAATTTGTTATTGTATGAAATTAATGTCTAGAGTATCTTCCATTATGAATATTAACTACAATGTAACAAATAAGACAACCTAATGTGATAATAATGATATTCCACATACAATGAATATGGGATGATTTGAATTCTTGTATGGTATTTCTAGATTCATATGTGTCATCTAATCCCTTCATTTTGGGTGTTAACCCTACTAAGGTGATAAATGAAGAAAAATGAACAAGTATTATTATCAAGAAGGATTTAAGAAACTTGAATTAAATTTAAAATATAGTCAAAGACTAGAAAATGATCTCCTTCACCAGATGTTTCAACCACCTATCATCCCAGTAATGGAATGTATACCCTAATACACACAACAATCACCACATCCTTCTCTCCCATAAGAGGGGAGATTAAAATAGTTAGGGAAGTAAATATAATAAAAAACATTAGATAGAGAAAATTAAATCCTTCTATATGAAAACATGTCAAAGGTACTAGTGAAGGTATTCCTTTCCTAATCCTTTATAATAATATAGTTATAAAAATATTTGGAATACCCATTGAAGGGTAAATAATAAGTATTTCCCACTAAACTCTGTAATATCTGTTAAATGAAAAATAATATATATTATTAAGTCTTGAATCATTAGATTATTTAGAGATAGTTTTTATAAAAAAAACTAATAACTTTCTTCCCGGTCTTGTACTAATTAATTATTTTTTCTCTAATGACCATGGAACAAGTTTTTTGTGAACTACCTATAATGTGTTAGACCATTATGTATAAATTTTGTGTTGGCCCATATTTTATAAAATACGGTATCTATAGATGGATGGAATAATACTTTGAATGTTATAAATTTTCCATTCTAACACTTTTATAGATTCTTTCAAAATGATAAATAATATTAATTTATTCTTTTATATGAGTGAACCATAAAAGATGACTAAAATTATTAACATTACCATGATATGAATATATTAAATTCATTTTACAAATTCCGAAATTTGTTTGATATAATCATGAAATAATATTAAGAAAAAAATATGAAAACCTGTTTCTTGAAAAAAAAATATGTTTAATGAGTAAAATAAACTAATTAAAAAAATTAGTTTGAATTTTAAAACCCAAGATTGTATTTTTGGAAGTTACCTTATATTTTATTCACATTATAAACTATTTTTTGGATCTTTTCATGTAATAGCATGGTTAGAGGATTCCATTTGGATTTTTCATGGTAAAAATTTCATATAAAATTCTTTTATTTAATTGTAATCCAATTAACGTCATGAGAATAACAAATATTCATAATTTTATTGTAAACTCATTTTAAATATTTAAACAAGAATTTTTATAAATACAATTTATAATGAATTTTTTTATTTTATTATAAGTAATGTATGAGAGATTTAGAAATTAAATATAATAAAATTAATTACATATTTTGAAAAATCGTGTACAAATTTTGTAATAATGATCCTTTAATTTTTTTCATTTAAATTATTTACCTTGGTAAAATATTGTTACTCGGTTAAGGCTGAAATGGGTTAAAATGATTAAAATGAAGGGATAAGGTTTCACTATGACACAAAAATCTTTCTTAAATATCATTTTTTAGTATATTAAAAGTTGGGTCTCTTTATTATCTCTTTCCTTGGAAAATTATTTGATATTACTTTAAAGTTTTTAATATTTACAAGAGTTCCACACCCCTCACTTATAAAATAGAACCTCTTATCCTCACATCTACACACACTCTTAGCACTATATATAAATCTAGATCTTCCCAAATACCACCCCTAATATCTTACCTAATTCATAGTGGTTATTTTCTCTGAAAAATACTCACCACGGAGGCTGAATGTGTAAGCCTAAGATGTTATCCAAGTAGGAGGTATAAGTCCCAAAAAAACTCTTTAATTTTTATTTCTTCTTCTCCCACATTATAAATAAATTATATCCCTTATGAAATTCTTAAATGATTACATTCACTAAATTTAAATATCATTATTTTGATGTTACAACTAATTTAAACCTCCTTTAAATCTTGTGCACAATTAAAATGTCGCTCATGCATACATGTGGACTACTACCTGCAAAAAGTGAAGTGTTTTGTTTTTCATCACCATATCATATAGATGGATAAAATAATGAATCAAATGAATATATATTATATTTATTAAATAATTATGATTCTATAAATATAAGATATTTCTTACTATATTACTCTCCCATCCATTGGATAACGATAACGTCACTCATGTGTACGTGCATACTACATCCTCCATAATAAGACGCATTTTTTTCATTACCACTACCCATATATGTTAATAATAAAGGAAATAATGAATAATTGTCGAATTTATAAAAATTTCAATATTCATAAAAATTAATATAATATCTAATTTATTTATTTTCTACAAAGTATACAAATTGGAATTGTTTTCACATGTATGTGCTGACTACCACCTCCATGAATTAATATGCATAATTTTTTATGAATACTTCACATAGTTTGTCTTAAAAGAATATTTAATATATAAATATAATAATAATTACATGAATAATATTCTAAAACCATGGACACTTGGAAACCTTCAATATATAAGGTTTTTTTAGGAATTATAGACCAAACGACCTCTAAACATTTGAGTTAATATTACCCGATTTAGTACCTAATTAAAACATGTTAATAAATAAAATAAACCGTATAATGAAAATTGAATGAAAATTAAAAATCCTCTAAATAAATTAAATAAATAATATATTTTTGTTATTATGGATTTATATAATGTATGAAACTAGACGTGACTTAAGGTAAGATATTTTTCTATAGTACCTTGTTTTAAATTATTCCTTTCAATTTTTTACATGCGCGTGTTATATTAAATGTTTCAGGAATGTTATTATTGATACATAAAATATAATTAATGTTAATTTTTAAATAAAATTTTCATTTTTAAAAAAAAATGGTTTAAAAAGTAATCTTTTTAACATTTACACCATGTGTCATTTTAACAAAATATTACCAAAGTGGAAAAATATTTTAAAAAAAAATTATATAGACTGACCACTATTTTCCACCATCATATCCATTATTAATTATATGTGTTATTATATATTTTCTCATTGATTTTATAATTATTTCATAGTCATTTTTATCTGGATTTTGTTTTATTTTTAATTGTTTTCAATTGAAAAGGATGTCTCTCCTTATTTTTATTCCAAACTAGAAAAACGCTTTTTACAGGGGTTAAAATGAATTTTTAAATTGTTTAGTGATAAAAAAGTGAAATTTTATAAATATTTCAATAATCATATGGTACATGGTAATTATATATGTTTATGGATAATCTAGATATATAGGAAGACAATGACTGATCTTGATATTTATCTTAAAGGAATTGGATAAGGATTTAGTCTGAAAAGACACAAAAGAGGGAGGTAACAAGGTAAGTTACTCCTATAGAACTAATTGGGAATATATTATTCTGAAATGAGTTCAACATTAGTGAACATGTGTTATTAAATTTTTTCTCTAAATACAAATGTTATACATTCTGATGGGTTTACACTAATCTTTTGATTTTAGGATGTAATGAAAGATTATAAACTTTTAAAGGCGAAATGTATGTTTTTAAAGGAAATATTTTCATAACATATATTATTCCTAATGAAACCATAATTATTTTATTATACTTTTTAGTGTGATTAAAATTTTTTATTTGAGAAAAGATTGATCTTATCATGTGGATATGTTTTACTTATATGCTCAGATTTTTGTAGCGAATAGCAGAAATAATGTCATAGGTTTTCATGTTTTTTACCAAACTAATGAGATTCCTTTATTTTTAAATCCTTTATTAGTTTTTTATGATCCTTAATTTTTAAAATTATTTTTATAGGATCTAAGGATGAGTAAAAGTATATCATGTTAAATCATTATAATATAGATCCAATCCTTAAAAAATACTAATGTAACATGAATAAAACATGGGTACAAACATAAAGCCTTATTTTTATAGAAAAATGCAAAATATATGGTTGTTTAAACATTATTATGATATGAATTTCCATATTATGTAGAACTATAATCTTAAAGGTTCTTTTAAAAGTAATAAAGTAACACCCTTACTACAAATAATTTAATAAAGGGTTAATTACGATACAAGGAGTTATAGTTGGAATTCGAGAAAAGAATTATATAAAATTAAAGGATAAGGTAATGTTAAAAGTAAAATTAAAGCGATTCTAGTGTATGGTTATATTAACAAGATATTTTTAATGATTTACATGTTACTTTTCCTAATCCATGTCTTTTTAGAATGGTTTTCCATTGAAGAAATCTGGCAACTGAAGTTGGAAAGCTTTAAGGGGAAAATAACCTTCCAAATTAAAAAACATCAATGATTGGAATTTAAAAATTTGTTATAGTGATATACTAGTTAACATAAGATATTAATAATTGAACAAATAAAAAAGATAAGTTGAATTCTTCGATGATGAACATGTCTATAGTAGAGAATTTTATGAAACAACACCATCCAACTTTTAGTAGATCTTCAATCCTAGTGAAATTGGAAAGATGGATCAAGGCATTTGAGGGCATATTTGATGTTATGGGTTCTTTGAAACAGAAAAATTAAACTATTTTTATTTATCATATGGATGGTGAAAATGATTGGTGGTGGGTTTTATTGAAAAATAATTAGGAAGGGGATACAATTGGTTCCATGGAGTGGATGATATATAATGATATTTTTCTTGAGTTGTATTTTTTATAAGTTATTCTACATGGAACACAAATCCAATTAATAGAGTAGAATAATAATGAATATGAATTTGTGTCCACTTATATTTTTTTACCATACTATCTTAGTTTGAACCAAATTTCATTATGGAATAGAAATGAATGTCTAATAAATTCTATATAAGTCTGAAAACAAGGATATAAATATCATTGGCCACTTTTGAATATAAATGTTATAAGGAATTTGTTTGATGTGTTAAGAAATACTATATGGTGTTTCCTGAAACATACATACTTCATGAAAACAAGGGTAAGAATAGGTTTATGTGGGAAAATATGGAGAAGTAGTTGACCAATAAATTTGTAGGAAATCCCTAAACATGTTCCAAATTTGGTAAGGAAAATATTAAATAATGTTTTTTTATGATTCAGAAAGTGTTGCTGATGTGGTAAGATTTGTTATTTGGATTCTGAATACGTGTAAAAAAGTTATAATTAGAATAGTAATGGGAAAACTGGGTAGTTAAATAGCAGTGTGATGTTTTTATTGTAATGAGTTGGATAATTATGCTATTGTATACCCAAAATTAGTTATTCAAGGAGGGAATCGTAAGGAATGAATGAAAAAATATATAGAAAATTATTTTTCTACTTCTATGTTATGATGTTGGAATATCAATCATACTGTTTAATGGTATATTAATTTTTTTTCATATTATTCCAACATATTATGTGATTCGAGACCCAAATATTCACTTATTGTTTCATAAATTTACAAGTATAATGGAAATACAATCTCAAAAAATAATGTATGAATATTTTTTTAAAATATTCTAAGATTAGTATGAAGGATAAAATAGTTTATATAAATCATCATATTATCATTTATGGAATTTCATTCCTAAAATATTTTTTTATTTCCCATTTCTGAGTTTTACGTTATTCTAGGTATGGATTTGATTTAAATTTATCATTCTAAGATATATTGTGGAGGTAAGAAATTTATTTTTCGTATTGAGTTTTAGTTTTTATAAATGAATGAATTCATAAATTTAAAAACTTATCAAGAAGCTGAGAAATTGATTAAATCTAAGAGTGAAATTTACCTTAAAGATATTGTATAAAATAATAAAACACTTCAAAATAGTGATTTTTGAGTATGAAATGAATTTCTCGATATAATTCAGAATGATTTTATTAGTGTTATTCTTAATGAGTTGGTTAAATTTAATATTTAATATGTTCTTAATTCTAGGAAAATATCAAATCCCCCCTTATTTAATATCTCTAGTAGAACTTTTAGAATTTAAAATCTTTTACAAGATTTTATTGATAAGGGTTTCATTTGTCCTAGCACATCACCATAGGGGATACCATGTGTTGATTGTTAAAAATAATAATGGTTCCAAAAGGATTTACATTGATTATTTTTCTTTCGATAACATTTAATTTATGAATTATAATTATTTATAACATATTGATGACTTGTTTGATCACCTCTAATAAGAATAATATTTTTCAATTATTGTTCTCATATCTAGATATAACCAACTAAAATTTATGGAGGAATAAATTCCATGGACGTTTTTTATACTAGGTATAGCCATTATGAGTTTTTGGTTATTACTTTCGGGTTAAAAAATTCACGTGTTTTATTTATTGATCATAATAACATTTTTTTCAATGCATATTTGTATAAATTATTGGTGGGTTTCATTAATGACATTGTGGGTTATTCTAATTGGTATATAGATTATTATAATCATCTTTGTATTTTTCTACAGAATTAAAATGAAAATAAGTATTATGGAAAATAAAACAGATTGAATTTTTTATTATAAAATTTTTCATTCCTTAGGTAAATTAATTTTAATTATGGTGTAACTGTTGATATTACTAAAATTGAAGTGGTGGAGGAGCATCTAAGAACAACAATTGTTGTTGAGATTCAAAAAATTTATTGAATAGTTTATTACAACTAATTTTTTTGAAAATTTTTCTATGTCATCTAGTATAAAAACTATGTTAAATTGAAAATGATTTAAATTAATATAGAAAATTGAGTGTGGTGAATATTACATCTAATTAAAAATACTATTTCTTTATCCATTAGTCTTAACCCTTCCAATAAATAATGGTGATTTTTATTATTTCAAGCAATGTTTCTTTGATGGGAAATTGTTTTTTCATGATACTAGATAATTTGTTAATTTCATATGAAATATATTAATTGAAAATTTATATAAATAATTTACTTATATAAGATATTAAGCATGTAACAACGGTATTTTATTTAAAAAATTTAAAGGTATATTTTAAAAGGGTGAAAATGCGAAATATAAATTATCTATATATGTTTAAAGGATATATTAAAAATATTTGAAAAGATAACACATCATTCAATATGATACAATTGTAACATGATTCTTAGGTTAATGATTTAATAAATAATGGACTAGAAATTTTTCATTTAATAAATCTCTATTTTTTGGTTCAGGTGTTTGTATAGTTATCTTTACAATAAAAAATATTAATACTCACATGGAAAACCATGATTTCTAAGAAAAGGTATAATTTGAAAATAAGTTTATGTTTACTAAATTTCACATTGAAAATAAGGGGTTATGAGATTCTGAATGAGGTTTTGTGTACTAAGTGATTCCAACTTGAATGAGGAATTTTTGATTGAATCGGATAAGTCTTTATTTTTTGATCATCCACAAATTGATAAAATGAACAAAATTTTTTTGGAATATTATTGGTGGTTTAGAATGGATAAATATATTTCTGGTTTTATCATGAAATGTTTTACTTTTAAATTTGTATAATCAAAGAAAAAATATTGAAGGGGATACATCAATGTTTTTCAGTGTCTGAAGAGGAATAAGAGAATATATTTATGGATTTCACTATTATATTACTAAATACATATCAATGTAATAATTTGATTTTGTTTATTATTTATATATTTATTAAATCATTATATTTTCATCTTATTAAATATAATATGTCTATAGATTTATATTCTAGAATTTATCTTAAATAGAGAGTCATATTATATGGACCCCCTCTCTCTATTATATCTAATTGTGATCCCAAATATACTAAAATTGTTTAGAACATACTTTATATATAATTGAGTAATGAATTAAATTTCATTACAAACTTTCATTATAAATATAATGGATAATTATAATGAATGATTAAAAATCTTGAGGATATGATTCAACCATTTTCATTAGATTATTAGAGAATTTTGGATCAGTATCCTTTATTAGATTAATTTTGTTATGGTTTTAGTTTTAATTCAACTATAGAGATGGAAACATTTGTCATGTACTATGGGAATGAATATCAGACTCCATCATATTGTGATGAATTTGGTGAAACTATGTTTTTTGGGACCAAAATTGGTAGAAAAAATGGTTAAGAAGGATCCAATGTTTTACGTTCATGTGTGAGGTAACCTAGGGGACCCCAATGGGCTCCAATTGATATTTTGACCCTAGGGAGGGTGTGAGTGGGAATTGTTTATGATTATTCTAGTTATCACCTTATAACATAAATTGATGTCGTGTGCCTTTTATTGATGAATTGATGATTATAAGCCATTCAATTTAGTGGAACACCTCATATTGTGAGATAAATTCATGTAGATCACTTAAACCAGTGAGCTGATTTATATAAGATAATTCAGGTTGAATGATCTTCCCATTGAGATTTATTGTGATACATGGGATAACATTTATATTTTCTATATATTTATCTTTTATTCCTACTACTATGTGTTATATAGGAGGTAAACACTTCCCTCAAATGGGACATATATGTGAGATGATCTATGAAATAATCACTATCCTCAATTGATCAGTACACCATGATATGTTACAGGAGGGTTAAACTACCCTCGATAAGATGCATACATGAGATGAGTTGGGAGAGATTAACCACCTCTAAATGATCAATATACCATCTGATAATTAGGACTTACTCATAGGATATAGATAATGAAATTTTAACTACTGAATTTCTAATGATTTTCTCCCAGGAATTAAACATTGGACTTATATTGGTTATAATGGTTGTATTATATGCTTAGAGACACTATAACACTCGTTGATGCCCCATTGGGTTGATCTCAGATGATATATTAAAACCTATGGAAATATAATTGTTATTTATTTACAAATCCATATATTATTTCTTTTATGGTCATGAGAAAATAACATGTTTACAATACAAATTAATTGTTTTTTATGTGACCGCTATAGTGGTTACCTACTGAGATGTACTCACACCCTACTCAAGAATTCATGAAACTTGGGTACCAAAATAGACTTCACTGTCTTTAGGTTTAGTTTGGTTAGAGGCCAGTTTTTTCTTATTTATGTTTGATTTATTGAACAATATTTCATATTGGGATAAAGTTGGGTTCATGGATAAAAGTGGATCCTTAGTGTGATTTATTTTTTTTATATTTTATATTTTATTATCCTAACTATTGATCAATATTATTATGTTAAATCAAGACCATGATTTTACATGACTTCAGGATTACACATTTGAGTTGATATATCATGTTTTTACCAGTTATATCATATTCATATGATTATGTGTGATTATTATAATATTTAAATTTGGTTATTTTTTTATCATGAACTTTGACATGGGGGAATAGTCTTCCCATTGTAACACCCAATACCCGTACTATTAGATGAAAAACTCTATAATATAGGGTGGCATGCTTGAGGTCATGTGGTGACCTGATTTGATTAATCTTTAGAGTTAAAAAATATAAGGATATAACAAAGATGTGTTAGATATTTTATGCGAATCATATCACATAGTGTATCAGAGTTTCATTTTTTTACTATTTGGGGTTATGGTAGATGGGTGACATAAGAATGTGTTGAGGGTGGTGATTGACCTTAGGCTGGTGCATCAAAGACATCTTTTCAAATGGTAGGTCCAAATTATCCTTGGTATGTGATTAATATTATTAGTTTCTAATTCTAGGGTTATATGATTTCACCTAGTGGGACACACAAAATTTTTTGGATTTATGATTTATATGTTTTTAAATATTTTTATATTATAAGGAGGTGTGTGTACAAGAAACATACTTGTCACATAGGATTCACATGAAATATGAATGACTACATATAGTTGATGTCACTTATGAATATTTTCAGCAACTTAAAGTGTTAATAACAATATATATGGTGTTTTTCAATAAAAATTGGTGTTGGAATTGTACTGAACTAAACAACAATATATTTTCTTCTAATGGAAGATATTGTAGATTATAAAAAGGGATTCTCCTTGATCATGAATATGTAGTCCCTCTTGTAAACCCCTAGTAGGTCTGTACATGCATTGTATACCTTACTGATAAACCCCTTGTGGGTTATTGGATTTCTCTCTCCCATGCCAATTTTATTATATTTATTAATCATTTTTATCAATAAAAAGTTTCTAAGGGTTTCTCTAATGTTTGTTGTGGGGGGGGGGGGGTTAGAGGTTCTTAATGAAGTGGTGGTGCATGGTGCAACATTTCAGGGTGTGAAAGGTGGCTTTAGACTGTCAAATGATAGAGAAAGAGGCAATCCAAACCATGTAAGAGGGATTCATGGTGTAAACACTATGATATTCCATGAATGGGGACTTCCTAGGTGTAATGATTTTTTTATATTTTTTAAAACATTCCTTTATTGGGTTTTAACCCCTTTGGGGGTCCAATTTTACATTATTTGACCCTCTCAGTGCCTAAAAAATCTCCCTTTAGTTCAACCACCACCCCGTGGTGGATTTACGTGAATTATTGACGAATCATGGCTAGTTTCCCAAGGTGATCCCCTATACTCCTATCCTCTTTATTTAACACTTATTTTCTTTTATTTCCTTGTGTTGGATTAATGTTGGCTAAGACCAATGATATATTCTTGAACTACTCCATTTTTTCTCTTAATGTTATGTTCAAAGTTATTTTCATCGGTTTTATTCCTTTTAAAATCAAGGGTTTCATAGAATCCATGAATGGTTGAGTTGGGTGTTTACTTAATTTTCCATTTTATTACACACCAAATTATGAATATAGTTTTCTAAATTAATTTTAACTATATTAATTATGTTCTTTAAATAATAAATTGGTTTTTAAAACATTAGGATTTAAAATATTGATTTCAAAATGGGGGTTTAAGAAATTTCAAATATTATTAATCATTTTAAAAGTATATGTATGATATATTTTTTATAAAATGTATAAGAGGAATTATTCAAATAATTTGGTCATTTTTAAGTGATGAATTTATTTTTTTGATTTTATATGGATATTTCCTTATGATTTTATTATAGTTTTATTATGTAATTTCCATTTTTAGTTCATGGTGATTTTATTTTGGGGCACTTATATTCTGATAAATGATTGAATTGCATCTCTTTGTCCATTATTTTTGTAGTCCTTATGAATTTATATATTAAAATATAAAAATGGATATATTTAGATATGTATATTGATTTAACATGTATTTATATATAATTAATGTTTCATTGATGGATTTTTGAAAACACGGGCTTTAAAATTGTCTATTAGTTTCCAAATATGATTTCCCAATTGTGAATTAAGTGTTCATTTTCTAAATTATGACATAGAGTATTTTTTGGAACCTTGAGAAATCATTTTTAAATTCCCTTTTTAGTTATGAATTATTTTAAAAAAGAAGTATTTTATTGGAAAAATTGATACTAGGTTAAAATTCCAAGGCCCCATTGGTACATTAAAGTAGTTTTCATTGAATTTTTGAACCACCAAAAGGCTTCTTTCTTCCAATTAAGTTGAAATGTGGTTATTATTTTTGAAGGGGGGTTTTCATGGATAGACATTGGGATGTGGGTTGAGTTGAAGTCAATTTTAAATGTTAATTGATATGTTTTCATCAAAAGATTCTTGTAATGACCCAAGCATAACATACATGGATATTACATCATTTTTGTGGAATACACACACACATGCCCGAAGACTATATTATTTTAGTGGATTTAGAAACCTAGAAGCACAGAAAACTGGTTTATAATACATATACATCTCCCCCTACCATTTATTCATATCTAGAACCATTTTTTATATATAATACATAAAAATATTCTTCATATCTAGGGGAAAAGAAACCTAAGAAAATTGTTACCACATATGCTTGATAAGGGTAAAAAAGGTACATATATAAGGATAAACATAAGAATAAGGGAATGAGAATGTGATCACATCATTATAATATCATACCACTCATATAAATGATAATATACATGAATGATAAGGAAATTAAAAGAATAATCCTTGAAATAATAATAAGGAATAAGACATGAATTTTTTGGTTGACACATAAACATATAATATCATTCCTTATAAGTCATGGCGAATTGAAAAAACATAATAGTAAACTTCATGGGGACTAAACCGACTCGGTGGGACATACAACCATCCCCAATCACATTCATTTCTTTATAAGGGATCAGGTTTTCCCCATATTCTCATAGTGGATCATGTTTTTCTATCTTCCACTATGGATCAGGTTTTCCCATCTTCAATCATGTATCAAGTTTCCACATATTCCATCATAGATCAAGCTCGTCCAATTAACTCACATCATTTCCACATTAGATATAAATATTTACCAAATGAATTGAAAGGAGATAGTGGTCTCACCCATCACATAATTAAATCCATACATATGACTTCCACAGGACCATAAATCATTAACATATCAAAACCCTTATAACAAAATGAGTTTTCTAAACACCATTCAATCATACATAACACATAGAAAAGAAAATGGTTTCATAAATATCATTCCATCATAAATTTAAACCAACCATATAAAGAATAAGGATATAATACTTTAACAATATCCATAGTAAATCAAAATTAACCTCAAATAATGTTATGATCGATTGAACATAAATTTTATAGTTCCCATGAAACTAATTATTATGGAAAATATCCTTTCAACTTTGAAAAAGATCTCATTTCATAAAATTTAGGTTGTTTTAAAGGAAAATATTTTATTTGAAAATAACCATGGAATATTTTAACGTAATATTCATATCATTAATGCCTCATGAAATTGAAAAAAAATCCATTCATTCCATATAATTTTTAAAAACAATCCTTCCATACTTCTGCTGGAAAGTCACAAAGTACCTCATTTGAAAAATTAAAACAATATTCTTTTAAGAGATTTTATTAAAAATTTAAAAATGCGAAAAAATTCATTAAAAACCCATATTATAATATTAAAAACATTTTCAAATAAATTTATAGAAAGCATCAACATGGAATACAAATATTCCATCAATAGATACTTAAAATTAAACAATCCTGAAGCTGAGATCACTTTATAATCAGTATAATCATATTCCCCAAGAAAGTATGAAATTTATATGGATATTAAAATTCTATTATATTAATATTATCATTAATAAATGATATTTATAATCAATATATACGCCACACAAAAGAAACAAGTAGTGTATAAAGTCGGTGTCCTATTGAAATGAAAGTGAGACAAAAATCCCTTACCTTACATCTTGACACTCATTGTATTTTAAAAAAAATACTATATAATGAAGATAATTTTATTAAACATCTATTTCAAAGCCTTATTCAATTAAATAATAACATATTTTTTTTACTTTTGACCATGTATTACCCATTTATTAACCATTCCATGATAGAGTTACGTTTTATGTAATATCAGCTTTTTTGACTTTTTATTCTTGATCCTCTTACTTAGATAATGATTTATATATTTAAAGAAATTCAAAAATGATATAAATATCATATATATTCATTATATAATAAATTATAAAAATTTATAAACAATATGAAATGGAATTAACCATTCATGGAGATGGTAGGCCATACATACGCAACATCATTGTTTCCGTTTAATTATTTTTTTAAAACAGAGAATGTAAATTAGATATATGTATATGTATATATATAATAATTATAGTAGAAGTATTATTTCATATGAAACATAAATTTTTTATAAACCCATCCATAATACAATCCATATAGAGTTTGAATGAATCACATCGCTTTGAGGAGGTAGTAGTCCACACGTCCACAAACAAAGCTGTCATATTTACAAAAAATGGAAAACATGAAGGCATGTGTTATATAAAAATTAAAAAAGAATAAATAAATAAGAAATATAAGAAATATAATGTAAAAATAGATTATCCATCATAATTTACAACTATGATAGGTGTTAAAGGAAAAATGGACAACATCTTTTCATGACGCGGTAGTTCCCCATACGCAAGAATTGTATATTCATTAAACATTACATGGAAGTGTTTGAGAGTGTAGATCGAACACATAACATAAAAACATCCCATCACATTAAGGATACTAAGGTTATTATATATAAATTAACTAAAAATAACTTAATGGTTTTAATAATGAAATAAAACAAAAATGTTTGCTGACGAACGTTACTTCTTATTGTGGTATCTATTTTTGATTTTCACAAAGGAACTCATTTAGTTAGATTTATGACCAAAGTAAGGATTTTAGGATGATGTGAGGGTTTTGGGGGGGCATTTATATATATTTATTCCGAATCAAATAGGTTCTATATTGTGAAGAGAAGAGAATTAGTGGTGCCCTTTTATATGAGAGGGGAGGGGAAATTTTGAGATTTCTAAAAAAGATTAATTTATAATAAAATAAATATATATCCAAATACAATCAAAATTACATTGATTCAAATTAATGATATTATATAGTTTTCATTTCATCATCAAATATATTTTATAAATGTTTTTATGTTATTTTAAACCTTAAAATTTTGATTAACCCTTAGTTAATCCATATTACTGTTAAATATGATAACAAAGGTTTTCATATTAAAAAGTTGTAACATTGACATATAAAGTGTCAATTAGACCATAAATGAAACATTAAATATATTTTAAACCATATATCATCCCATTATACTTATTTAATATTTTTATTATTTTTATATAATTTTATAAAATATTTTTTTATAACATATCATAAGTGTCAATTTTGAAAGTATTCATAACATTGACTTTAAGAATATAAATTCAACAATATTGCTTCAAAAAAATTAACTTAACACACTAATAACATTTCATATTAACCCACATAATTAGTGTATAACTTTAATTAAATCAAAAAATATTTATTTTAATATTTCAAATATAATTTAATTGATTTTTTCTTTAATTGAAAAATTATTGCATCATTATTTTTTAATTTTTTATGATAATTATTACTTTAATAAAAAATAAAAATAATTTTATAGGATGTGTATAAGATTTTTATATTTCATAATAATAATCATATTCTATAATATATTCTATTTAGTCCCATATTAAAAAATTATGCATATTAAAATTATGATGGTGACATTTCGTCACTCCCTTTGAGTTTAAAAATATTTAATTCATTTTCCTAGGAAAGTTTCCATTAATGTATTAAATTTAGATCCGTAAGTGTTAAGTGTATAAATAAATTCTTCCAATAAAATTTAGGTAAGTTTTTGGGTAGTTTCATTAAAATATAATTTTCATCTTTAATTACAGATTTACCCATAACTGTGGTAACAAAAATTACTAGTCACTATTCATATTTTCAAAAAGGGACCTATTTTATAAATTTTAAAATTCTTATTAAAAATATGATATCCATTTTATATAAATTAAAACACACAAATTTATAAAATTAATTTCAAATTAATCCTATTGACGGAATGATAAAATTACTTTTTTAAGTGAAAACATCCAAAATATTGACATGTTTCTATATCAAAATTCACTGTAAAATTGATTCCAAATAAAGAAATTAAATTAAATGACAAAAATATAATGTAATGAAACTTTAAAATTGATCAAATATATAATTAAACACTATGAATTATTTCATTTTAAAAGTTTTTTTAATTAAAATCAAATATTTTCCACTATTCATCAAAACATGAGACTTATTAGAAAAATACCATAAATTTAACCAAAGTAAATTTTGATATCCAAATTTCAATGAAAAAATTTACTCTTTCTTATAAAAATTATAAATGTTTCAAAATTAATATTTATAATGGGTTCTATAGTAAAAGTATGTAATATTACCCTTTTGAAAAATAAAGGTTTTTATGCGTAAAATTAGGTTTGTTCTTATCTTATGCCTATACAATATATTGGATGAATATAAAAAACATTTGATTGAGAATATAACATATATATTTATTTAATTTCATTCACTAATTGTAGTTTATTTAATTTATTTATACAAAATGTAATTGGGAGAAATAAATAAAACTATTTTCTTTATAATCACCAGGTATATATTTTCATTTCTAATTAATTGGAAACCAATGAATTCCTATTATAAAAATTATATTTTAATAATTTAGTTAATATTATTCATAACCACTAATTTAATGAATAGGTTATATCTTATTATATTAATCAATTATATTTTATTTCTATACTATTGTTTGGTAGAAATTGGCCCTATATGTAATGCAGGCTATGAAAAGAACTCATTGTTTTTACAAAATAATCCAAAAATAGTGTTTTGTTGACCGCACGATGATCTAATTTTTGTGTGTTGTGCTATATCAACATGGTGTTGTATAAAATTCATGCTAAATATAGTGTTCCTCTAAAAAATTATATTATGTATTGTATGAAACGAAAAATACCAAAAATCAAATTAATTTTAAAAACAAATATTTTACAAAGTCGTTGAGTGTTACATTCTACCCCCATTAAATTGAATTTCTCCATCGAAATTATTTTGGGTTACCAATGGTTTAATATTTTAAAGTACCTTTCAAGAAAACCCATATTATAAAAATGAATTCTAAAACATCCTTTTAAAAAGGAATGTTAGAAACATACTGGTTACCCAATGTAACACATAAATTCGTTTCCATATTGGAGAACATAGGTGGAAATTGAAAATGTGGACACAGAAGAGAAAACTAACTATCAAGTTATATTTGTGATTGATAGAGATCATATTTAGGAGAAATTTACCATTCACAAATCCATAACCAAAAGCAACTTAAAAGAGTCATTAATTTCACTAAAAATTATTATAACATGAATTTTTTTATTTAAAAATCCTTTTCCATAAATTATAAAAATTTTCAGGATAATATATACTTATTTGATTTGAGGACAACCTCACCCTTTGTTTTTCCTTGATCAATTTCTACTATATCTCTTATTCTAATAAATAAAGGTGAATTTTCCATTCTAGAAGCACTATAGGATCATGAGATCCATAAATATAATGATAAGTAATTCTATTTGTCTTTATCAGAACACATGGTTGTAACAAATTATCAAATATGCATAACCCCCTCTTTTGGGGAGATAATACATTAATCTCTAAAATCTCATTCTAATTTTAACGTAAACAATTCCATAGATGGTAAAACTTATAACCCTTAAAAAGTTGAATGTCCAAACAATTAGGATAAAGTGTACTAAATCATATTAACATTTATCCCCCATATATGAAAAAGGAAATTCTTGGTTGTCACGTTCCAATAATTTGAATCCCTTCATCAAGTTTTCTCTTTAAACATGGTAATAATCTAAATTACTATAAATCATTATTGAAAAAATTAATGTTTCCATATTCTAATGTTCATTGGATATATTCCCTAAGTACAAAAATTTTAAAAACCTCCTTTATGATAGCATAAACCACTTTTCAATAAATCCTTAATATGTTTCAAGGAAATCAATACTTTCAAATTTACTTATTCACATCCAACATAACATTATAAAAATATCATTATCTCTACATCATACATATATTAATGGTTATCCATCCCTTAATCATGTTTTTTCCAAGAATATCACCATATTACATCAAATGAATTATAATTGTTACTAGAACCATTCAACATATACTCTTAAATACTTATAGAAACACTACAGTGGACAAATTCATAAATATTTAATTATTCAATTATACCATAAAAGTACATCTACAACATTATTCCTAAATTGAATTACATAAATACTCAATCATTCCATTACTTAATTTTCATAGTACACATCGCCAATAGTGATAGCATGATATTTACCACTGTCATTTTTTAGGTGGTTTCTGATGTTGATTATAATCATAAACCCTCGGATTTTTAAAATGATTAGCATAATGACAATTTTCCATATAGTTAATTCAATAATGTGTATGAGGTGTATTATATGAAGATCTCTCTATTTTAATCATTATAAAACCTCTCCCCATCAGTTTGAAAATAAATTTCCCGCTGGAATTCCCTTACACACTTAAAGAATCTATTATGACCAATAGAACAGTTCCCTATAAACATATTCCAATATATAGACCACAAAGGAAGGATCATATTATTTCCTCCATGGTTCTTAAAATTTTATATTAAATCTATCTTGATTTTATTTTTAAACCTATGAGATTGATACTGAACTCAAAAATCTATTTCATCCTTGATTTCACAACATATAATCTCTTCATAGATACTAAAGTCTCCTATGGATAAAGGCCCTATGGGGCCTGTCTTTAACCAAATGAAGAACCAATTAAATTTACCTTTGGTTTGGAGGATAATAATATAAGATTATCATATAAGTATTATGAAATTAACCTCATAGGTACCAATATATTCATTATCTTTTTTCTTCAACTCAAGGAACTCATTTTCCATCATTCTTTGAAGAAAATGAGTAAATTAATTATTAAAGAATAAGTTCTTCAACTCATACCAATCCATGGATTCAATTTCATAACTCTAACATGTATTCTTGATTAGAGTGCACCATTGTTCTTATTAACCATTTAAATAATAAACAATAGGAATGAATTTTTCATGATCTAAACATTGGATAACTGAAAATATATTTACAGTTGTACTGATCAATTTCCCATTAACTAGTGGGTTATAAGACCCAATGAATGAAGGTGGATACTATCTCATGAAGGAATCAATATATTCATGTTACATACTTTTCTCAATTGGATGTTCATCATGATTCATAGTTTTTTATGTATATAGACAATATTTGTCTTTCCATCTCCCATAACATTTTGATTATCAGGAGGAAAATCATTTCATTCCCAATTGCATTTTTCATTAAGACAGCTCCTTCAGGATCTTATCATTGACTAATAAAAAAAGTAATAGGGTTAGAAACACTAATCAAAATGGTAAAACTTAATAATAAAAGTAAATTACATTTAGTATATATCATTTTATTTTTAGTCATAGGCTATTCCTGGTCATTATGAAAACTATAGGATTGTAACTTATACTTAGACTCATCTTTAGAGTCATCCCTAGACATATCTTTAGAAATATCTTGTAGGGATGTAACTAAATTTTTATCATCATGGTTTCCAAATGTTGAATAAACCTTCAATATAATACCAACTATAATGACCCATGCATAACATACATGCATGTTACATCAATTCTTCATATCCAAAGGTATGTAAACATAAGAATAGGGTGATCTCATAAGACCAGTAATGGTAAACAAGGGTGATATGTAATAATTAACATGAGAACAAGGGAATTATAATGTGATCATAATATTACAATATCATACCCTTTATATCTAAGATCATAAAAATGAATCATGCAATAAATATAGGTAGTTCATAAGACATGAATAATAAGTAAATCAAGAGCACACTCTATAAAATCATACCGTAGAATGTGATATAAAATTTTTGGTAGAAACATAAACACATTATATGACTCCCTATAAGTGAAGGTGCATTAAAAAACATAATAGGGAACTTCATGAGGACTACAGCTACTTGGTGGGCCACACCAACATCCCCAGTCACAGTCATTTCCTTGTAATGAGTCAGTTTTCCCCATCTTCCCATATTGGATTGGATTTCCCCATCTTACATCATGGGTCATGTTTCCCTATTATACATGATGGATTAGGTTTCCCTAAGTCATGAAAATGGGATTGATTCATGATAGATTATGGGGAAACATGAACCATGATGGAAGATGGGAAACTCGATCCACGATGGAAGATTGGGAAACATGATCCACTTTGGAAAGATGGGGATACCTGATCCCTTATAAGGAATGGATTACGACTGGGGATATTGGTGAGTCCCACCTAGTATGTGTAGTCCCCATGAATTTCACTAATATATTTTTGTAGGTCACCTTGATTTATAGGGGATGATATTATATATATATTTTTAAGACACTAATATCATGTATTATTCAATTTTATGACCTCATGTATTGTGCTCTTGATTTACTTATGATTTATGTCCAATGAACTACCAATATTTATTCTTTGATTCATTTCAATGATATTAGATATGTAGGGAATGATCTTTTAATGTTGTGATCATGTTATCCTTCTCTTATTCTCTTGTTTTTGATTACATATCTCCCTTATTTACCCATAATAATCATATGATGTCATATCAGGAGATGTAAATCATAAACCAATGCATTGGAGGGAGATATAGGCACCACCTATCACATAATGAAAACCAAACATATGTGTTCCTCTAGACCATAAATTATTTATCAAATCACAACCATTGTAAATAAATAATTTTATAGACGTCATTCAATCACAAATAATCCATGGAAAAAGAAATGCCTTTCATAAATATTTGTCCATCATAAAAAAAACAAAACAGATTAAGAATAAGGATATTTTCCTCTAAAAATATACCTAATAAAGTAAATGTAAAATGAAAAATTTTATCAAAGATGGAAAATAATTTTGAGAGTTCACTTGAAAACAATTATTGAGGAAAAATTCCTTCCATCATTAAAATTTCTTTTCTAAAAATGACAAAAAATTTTAAAAGAACAAAATTTTATTTAAAAATTAAATTGGAATATTTTAATGTATGTTTCAAATAATTAAGGAATTATGAAAGAGAAAAAATCCATTCATTCTGTATATGTTAAAGAAACATTTATTTTCTACTTTTACTAAAAGAGTCACAAAGTAGCATGTTTGGAAAAAAAATATTCCATTAATTTTTTTTAGTAAAAAGTAAAAAATGGCTAAAAATGACTTTAAAAATAAATAATAGAATACTAAAAACCGTTTTTAAAACTTATATATAAAATATGGACATGGAAGAGAAATATTCTGTCACAACCCATCCTTGGGGCCCGTTCCACGACTACCGCAAGCCCGCCTTCCATAGGCCAGGGACTGGCGACTAGCACCAAAGGCATAAATCCGGAAAAAAGGGAAGACATTTCCCTTATATAAGTAAAAAAACACAACAGAGTATGCAAGATGAAGTAAACACTAAGTAAACTGAGTACAAAAGTAAGTGATGGAAAGTAAATGGGCCAGAATACAAACCCAACTGAAAGTACAGTACAACAGTAAAGAAAGAACAACTGTAGTAAAGTAAACCGGCAACCACTGAGTCATCCTCCGGATATCCCACCTGAAGGGTTGGTGCATATGTTCTCCTCAGCTCCTCGGGTCCAGTTGTCTGCTCCATGTACGTCCCGCCAAGTGGTCTACCTACAGGTACCGTTCTGCTCCATAAGACTCCACCTCGATCAGTGTTGTATGTCGTCTGTATCCAACACAATGTAGTGCGGGCATAGCCAGTGCAGGGGTGAGTATACTATACTCAGTAGGGACCTCGAGACTCCCGAAGGTCTTCTAGAATCCACAAAGGATGTACCACAAAGAAAAGATATAAACAAGAAGTATCAACCAACTCTACTTAGGTATATTCCCATACATATACCTAAGTCATCAATTCTAGTTCGGCTCCATCTCAAGAGTCGAAGTACAACCCAGTCCACATAGGAAAGCACAACCCAGTCCACACAGGAAAGTAAGTCAATCATATCAGTGATATTGATTAAAAGTCAAGACTCACCTCACACAGGTATACAACTCACGAAAAGTGGTGGAGATGATAGATGTAGCCTCTGAATCATCTTCCCTACCGAACCCACGTAGGATCCAAGTACATAAGTCATTCTTTTTGAACCCACGTAGGATCCTAGTATAGTAACTATCACTTCCGAACCCACATAGGATCCAAGTATAGTCGTCATCGCTACCGAACCCACAAAGGATCCAAGTACATTCATCCTCGCTACTGAACCTACGTAGGATCCAAGTACAATCATCATCGTCATCGCAGTCGCAGCTAGCTCTAGGGTTCCCGCACATAGCACGCTGGATTCTGGGAGGGTCCGCTCCACGAGCCAAAGGGGGTCGATACATAAACTATCACAAAGTCGAGATTTGATATATCCCAAAGTTCTTTCTCGTCAATAGGAACTCAACCCAACAGACGGTGCGACAATCGGACGCCTGGTCTGAGAGATATTGGCTTTTCCGTTCTAGGGGCCTGGTTAGAAATATGCTCGTTTCTTACCCGGAAAATATACAAATTCATCTGAAACTCACTTAGAGTATTGAAAAAGGACCGTCTCATAGAAAGAGTCCCAGTGCCGCAGACGACACGTCGATTGGACGTGCGGTCCTTATGTTATTCACGTTTAAGTGAATAACGGGCCCAACCTGTTTAGGCTTGTGGGATGACAGGTCAGGTTGACCCAGTTTGATGGGTTCGACCCAGCAGGGGTGTCAGACCGGTGCAAAAAAATACATAACTCGCCCCGAAGGGACGCGGCCCGGCCCGGGGGGCGCGGCCCATCCCGGCGGGGCGCGGCCCAGCCCGGCCTGGCGCGGCTCGGCTCGGCGCGACCCGACTGGGCGCGCGGCCCGGCTGGCTCTGCCGGCTAGCCGAGTGGCTCGGCCGAAGCCGAGCGGGTTCCAAGGGGGGGGGGGGGCACCTTGTTTTCGGCACCGGTGGCGCCAGGCAGCACCGTGCTTCCCCAAACCAACCGTCTAGACTGGCCGGTCTTCTGCGCACGCGGTCTGGATGGGCGGGCCGCCGTTCTTCTTCTGTGCGACGCACTCCTAGCACCGCGGCTCCTCTTTGCCCTGTCGGCCGACGGGACGGCCGGTTCATCTGCCGAAGTGGCCCGTGTAGTGGACCTTGGTTTATCCTGCACAACCGGTGCGACGACGTTGGCCTCCTTTGTCGCGTTCTCGTCATGGCGTGACACCATTGCCTCCTCCACCTTTGCTTGCCAAATCTAAATAAAATAAACAAGTTCAACGGAGGGTCATCGGGCCGTGTTTGTTCGGCCCGCGCCCTCCACGTACAGCGATAGTAAATGGAAGAGGTAGAAAATATGCTCAACGACAAACCAAAGAACAATTTTAATCCATTAAAATTGAACTTAACCCCTACCTCGATAATCGATGTCGAACGTCGGCATCGCGGTTGATGACGTCGCGAGATGAGGTTCCGTAAGTGACGACAGAGAGAAGATTATAAGGCGATACATCGTTGGTGAGATCCCACGTTGGTGTCTCCTCCCTTGTCATGGAGGACGAAGGGAATGGAGAATCCGTGGTCGGCAAGTCGAAGTTCTTCATTGGAGAGTTGGCGTTCTTCAACAAAGGATATGAAGCGTTCTTCAAAACTCTAGATCTCTCTCCCCAAAATTTCAACACAACAAGCCAACCAAAAATAAAATAAGGCTTCTCCTTATTTTATTAAATCATGCCATGAATTAAAATTTACAAAATTCATATTCTAATTCACTTAATTAATTAAACCATGATATGTCTAATTACATAAGTGAAAGGTTGGAAAGATTTAATGAGAGAGAGAGGGGAGAGGAAGAGTTACTCTAATAAATTCAAGGGAGGTGTCAATATTAAACAAAGGAGTTTAATGATAGGTTTAAGGGGTTTTAAGGAATGTGAAGGGTTGGGGATTATGTGGGCCCCACCTCACAATTATCCTCACATGGGTTGTTAGGAGCTTGTGGGTCCCATCCTAACTTCCCCATGTAGGATATAACTCTTTAAGATAAAGAATAAAAATTGTTCCATAATTTTTATTCACTTCTTATTTAAACCACAAAATTAAACTTCTCCTCCCGTGTAAATGTAATTGCGGTAAAAGCCCTCTTATGAAATTACCAGCATTGCGAGTTCATTGGTGCCCTCAGATTTCAATTCCGAGAACCTGTTAAAAAGATAGAAAACCCCACTCATTCATTTAATGAATGTACCTGAGCTAAACTTCGGAAATTGATTCTGGGCACACCAGGCCTCAGAATCAGGTGCCGTCAGAAACTGCATACTCGTAAAATTCAAACGCATTTAAGAGAAAATTTTACATGAAATTTATGGGTCTTTTCATTACTCCCACCATAGGGATTTGCATCCCCGTAAAGGTACATCATAAACTAGGGAAACAAAAGAGGGTATTGTGCACGCATCTGAGCCTCCCACTCCCATGTGATCTCCTAGAGGTTTCCGTGCTGCCAACGAATGCACACCAGAGGAATCGACCATCCACGAAGGACCCTCTCTTGTCGATCCTCAATCTCCACCAGGACCTCCGCAAATTTCACCTCATCATCGATGTCTAGATCCCTGTGATCAATGATATGTGTCGGGTCGTACACGTATCTCCTCGGCTGAGATACGTGGAAGACGTCGTGCACCCGGTGAAACTGAGGTGGAAGGTCCAGGCGATAAGCCACCTCACCTACCCTACTGAGAACCTGAAATGGTCCAATAAAGCGCGGACATAACTTACCGCTTCGACCAAATCTCTATAATCCACGTCGAGTTGAGACCCATAAGAAAACGTGGTCACCATCCTCGAAATCCAATGGTATCCGTATCCTATCAGCATAGGACTTCTATCTGCTCTGTGCAGTCCTCATCCGGTCGGGGATGATCTGAACCTTCTCTGTCGTAGACTGAACCATCTCTGGTCCAACGAGTGTAGACTCCCCATGGTCAGTCCATCACAAAGGTGATCTGCATGGTCGGTCATACAATGCCTCGTATAGTGCCATCCCGATTGTGGAGTGGTAGATGTTGTAGTACGCAAACTCCACCAAGGGTACGTGATCCTCCCAGCTACGACCAAAGTAGAGAACCCATGCACGGAGCATGTCCTCGAGAGTCTGAATGGTCCTCTCTGTCTGTCCATCCGTCTGAGGATGAAAGGTGGTGCTCAGGCGTAGTTGCATCCCAAAAGCCTCCTAAAACCCCTTCCAAAGCCGGGAACTAAAGAGAGCATCTCGATCGGAGATGATAGATGATGTCACACCATGAAGCCATACGATATCTTGAACGTAGAGGCGTCCCAAGATCTCCACTGATCCCAACTCTCTGATAGGTAGTAAGTGGGCCGACATGGTGAGTCGGTCGACAATCACCCAGATGGAGTCATGTCCTCTGGAAGTACGAGGGAGCCCCACCAAGAAATCCATGTGTATCCCATACCACTTCCACTCAGGGACCTCTAAAGGCTACACCATTCCTACCGGTACCTAGTGCTATGCCTTCAACTGCTGGCAGGTGAGGCAACGTGAAATGAGCTCTGCCAGAGCCTTCTTCATACCCGGACACCAGTGCTGTCTTCTGAGATCCTGGTACGTCGTCTCCACTAATGGATGTACTGCCAAAGGGGAAGTGTGAAACTCCCTCAGCACCTCCTCATGTACTGCAACTGGTACCATGGTACGTCCCCCGAAGAGGATGACGTGCTCTCCTCCTATAGAAAATCCATCAGGTTCCTATACTGTGGATATCTGTGCACATCACGTCTGACAGTCAATGTCCCCACACTGTGCCTCTCTGACCCGCTGAAGTAGTGGAGGAGTGACTATGAGTGACTATAGAAAGTCTTCTCCATCTCTATCCATTAAGGATATCTACAATGCGGCTAGTTGCCCCGTCGCCTCTCCAAGTAGATGAATGCCCGATATCCTGCTGAGAGCATCAACTACCACATTCCCCTTCCCAGGAGTATATACTATCTCAATGTCATAGTTCTGGAGGAAATCAAGACATCGCCGCTATCTCAGGTTCAGGTCCTTCTGCAAGAAGATTTACCTGAGACTTTGGTGGTTAGATTACACTGTAAAGCGCTCACCCATCAGATAGTGCCGCCACATCTTCAAGGCGAAGACCACTTCTGCTAACTCCAGGTCATGGGTAGCGTAGTTCTGATCAAGCTGCTTCAACTGTCGTGAACCATATGTGATCACTACCCACTCCTACATCAGGACACACCCAAGTCCGGTCTCTGATGCATCACAGTAAACTACGTACCCTACGCCCTCCTCTGGTAGCATCAAGATGGGTGCACTAGTCAATCTCTGTATCAGCTCCTGGAAGCTCTGCTGACATCTATCTGACGACACAAAGGGTTTTCCCTTCTTTTTCAAAGTTGAAAGTGGTGCTGCAACTCTGGAGAATTCTGGCACAAATCTCCGGTAGTACCCAGCCAGACCTAGGAAACTCCACACCTCAGTCACACTCCTGGGTGGCTCCCAAGCAAGTACTGCCTCGATCTTCGTAGGATCCACCGCAACTCTCACCTCAGAGATATTGTGCCCCAAGAAGTGGACCTCTCAAATCCAGAACTAACACTTCAAGATATTAACAAAAATCTAGTTCTCTCAGAGTGTGTCCAGTACAACCCGCAAGTGGTAGGCGTGCTCCTCCTCAGTAGTCGATTAAATCAATATGACATTGATGAAGACTATGACAAATAGATCGAGGTAAGGCTGGAATATCCTATTCATGAGACTCATGAAAACTGCTGGAGCGTTGGTTACGCCGAAAGGCATAACCAAGAACTCATAGTGGCCATACCGACACCTAAAGGCTGTCATCTGCACATCCTCATCTCGAACACTGAGCAGATGATAGCCTGACATGAGGTCTATCTTCGAGAACCATCGTGCTCCCTTGAGTTGATCAAAGAGGTCTCCAATCCTCAGGAGTGGATACTTGTTTTTTACGGTCACCTGATTCAGGCGATGGTAGTCGATACATAGTTGTAAGCTCCCGTCCGGCTTCTTGGCCAATAAAATCGTAGAAGCCCAGGGTGAAACACTGGGTCTGATGAATCCCTTACCCTGAAATTTCTGAAGCGATACCCATAGCTCACGAAGCTTAGCGGGAGCCATCCAATATGCTGGTTTAGATATCGGTGCTGTCCCAGGGTACATGTCACTATATAATTCTACCTCTCTATGAAGAGGAAGTCCTGGAACGTCGTCAGGAAAAAAATACGCATACTGATCCACCACAGCAGGAAAAATCGGACTCCGCACATCAACCGCTCCGAGGATGAGACTAGCCAACTGATGTGTGATCAGGTGCCCTCTCCTCTACATAGGTCCATCCTGTGCTTCAAAGGCTCCCTTCTCACCGGTGAAGGTGAAACTGATCCCATCTGTGTGGACACACCATACTTTGTGCCTAATACAGTCAATATGGGCATGGACTGTAGATAACCAGTCCATACCCAAGATGACGTCGTAAGGCCTCGACGCCGCTATAAGAAGATTCCAGCCGAAGATCTCGCCTCCTAGAGTAAGCTCAAACTTCCGGCACCAGTGTGTAATTGTCGAGTCTACTCCCGTAGGAGTCTCTAGCAGTAAGGATCGAGCCAACATCTGTGTCAGAATCTCTGTGCTCCGAACAAGGGTAGTGACAATAAAAGAATGAATCGCTCCTGTGTCTATAAGAATAGTAGAAAGGGTGTAGTAGGCACAGATAGTACATTGAATCATCTAAGGAGTTCCGTGGTTGTAAGCCTCCACTGCCTGAAGCTGAGCCTACCTCTGTCCGCAGCTCCCTGTGGTTAGGGTGGACCTCATGGTGGTGGTGGTGGTATAGCCTCAATGCGTCGCCCACCACCCGCTGCTCGAACAACTCCTCTGCCTCGTCCACCTGCTCTCTACGGACCGCCATGGTTGAACCTCTCTCTCTTCCTGGGTGGTCTCTCAACCTTCTTTTGCTTCTATGCATGGCGGTTCGAGCAGTCATGAGCCATGTGGCCCTGCCCGCCGCATGCATAGCACTACCTGCCTCTCGTATGACTGGATCTGCTGCGTGTACCCCGCACCTTCGAACCAGTATCCTGAGGTTTCCCACCTGATGGCCTGGTCCGCTTGGACTTCTGTGACATCTGTCTACTACCGGATACAGATGACTCTGCTACGTGTCGCCCTGCGGTAGGCATCGCTGCTGGCGTAGGCTCATTAAGGAATCTCTTCACAAGTAGGGCTTTCTCCAGTACTCTTGCCTACATCGGAATACTGAGGTAGATCATCAAAACCCTGATCTCATGCCTCAGTCCCTTCTCGAAGGTCCAGGCCCAGAAGAATGGGTCCCGTACCATGTCTGTGGAGTAGCACAAGAGGTCGGTAAATCTCTCCGAGTACTGGGCTACTATCATGATTCCCTACCGCAGCTGTAGTAACTTCTGGATACGCACCACACAGAGTGGCTGTAACGAAATCCAAGAGGAAGAGTCTCTCAAAGTCCGTCCAAATTATAGATCCCTCATCGTGCACTTGAAGAATCAGGCTCCACCATCTAGCTGCTGCAACGTGCAGGAGACTCGCGACAAGGATCACCGTAAGATCTGCTGGTGTCCCTACCAATATGAAGACTCGGACAATAGCCTCTAGCCAATCCTCGGCTTCATGAGGGTCCATCTCTCCGTGGAACCTGGGCGACCTCTATCACTGAAACTCATGCAGTGCACTCAGGCGGCATGCACTCTCCACTGCTAGGGCTAGTGGTATCGATGGCCTAGTAGGTATAGGTACCACTAGTGCCTCCGTTGTAATGGGGCCCTCCACCGAGGCCGCGTCGCTCGGTGGGATGCCATCTCACATGTAACTAGGCACCCTAGCTGGCTGCCGTCATGGGGCCATCCTGAAAAGAAACAGGTGCGCCAAGGTTAATACATTATACCTGGTGAGCTGACACAAAGTAATCACTAAGAAAAATTTTCAAACACACATGAAATCAATGTTTTCATGCACTAAGTCGGAAATCATAAGGCATAGTCCTGGTGTATGGATACGTCGGCCGCCGCACCAACACTGGCCTCCCTAGACTGATAACCGCACTCAATAGGCTAAACGTTATTGCTTCACAGAAAGAAATTATCAGAGTCCTAAGTTCTTTAGTTGAATCGACTCTTCTGATACCAATTTGTCATGACCCGTCCTTAGGTCCCGTTATGTGACTACACCATTCCCACATTCCATATGCCAGGGGCTGGCGACTAGCACCAAAGGAGTATGTCCTGATAAAAGGGAAGACATTGCCTTTATGTAAGTAAACAAACACAACAGAGTATGCAAGATGAAGTAAACACTAAGTAAACTGAGTACAAAAGTAAGTGCTTGAAAGTACATGGGCCAGAATAGAAACCCAACTGATAGTATAATACAATAGTAAAGAAATAACTGATGTAGTAAAGTAAATCGACAACCACTAAGTCGTCCTCCGAATATCCCACCTGAAGGGTGGGTACAGATGGTCTGCTGAGCTCCTCGGGTCCGGCTGTCCACTCTGTGTACATCCCGCCAAGTGGTCCACCTCCAGGTACCGTCCTGCTCCACAAGACTCCACCTCGATCAGTGCTGTCTGTCGTCTACATCCAACACAATGTAGTGCGGGCAAAGCCCGTGCAGGGTTTAGTATAAAATACTCAGTAGGGACCCCGAGAATCCTGAAGGTCTCCCAGAATCAAAAAAGGATGTACCAAAAAGAAAAGATATAAACACGAAGTATCAACCAACTCTACTTATGTATATCCCCATACATATACCTAAGTCATCCATTCCAGTTCAGCTCCAACTCAAGAGCCCATGTACAACCCAGTCTACACATGAAAGAACAACCCAGTCCACATAGAAAAGTAAGTTAATCATATCGATGATATTGATTGAAAGTCAAGACTAATCTCACATAGGTATACTACTCATGAAGAGGTGTGGAGATGATAGATGTGGCCTCTGAATCATCTTCCCTGCTGAACCCACATAGGATCCAAGTACAGAAGTCGTCGCTGTGGAACCCACGTAAGATCCTAGTATAGTAACCATCACTGCCGAACCCACGTAGGATCCAAGTACAGTCTTCATCACTGTCGAACCCACAGAGGATACAAGTACAGTCGTCCTCACTGCCGAACCCACGTAGGATCCAATTACAGTCGTCATCGTCGTTGCATTTACAGCCAGCTCTACGGTTCCCGCACACAGCACAATCGATTCCGGGAGGGGCCACTCCACGAGCCATGGGGGTCGATACATCAACTGCCACAAAGTCCAGAGTTGATGTATCCCAAAGTTCCTTCTCATTAATAGGAACTAAACTCAACAGACGACGCGTCAATCGGACGCCCGGTCTGAGAGATATTGGCTTTTCCGTCCCAGGGGAACGGTTAGAAATACGCTCATTTCTAATCTGGACGATATCCAAATTCTTGAAAAACTCACTTAGAGTACCGCAAAAGGATTGGATCATCTAAAGAGTCCCAGTGTCGCAGACGACGCGTCGATCGGACGCGCGGTCCTTAAGTTATTCAGGTTTAAGTGAATAACGGGCCCGACCCGTTTAGCCTAGTGGGCTGATGGGTCCGACCCAGTAGGGGTGTCGGACTGGTCTGAAGAAATACATAACTCCGCCCGAAAGGACGCGGCCTGGCGGGGTGCGGCCCGGCTCGGCCCGGCTCGACCTGACCTGGCGCGGCCCGGCTCGGTGCAGCCCGGCTGGGTGCGCGGCCTGGTTGGCTCTGCCGAAGCCGGGCAGGTTCCAGGGGGGGGGGGGCAGCCCCCCCACCCCCTGGCTTTCCGCACCGGCGGTGACAGGAAGCGCCACACTTCCCCAAAATGGCATGCTAGACCGGCTGGCCTTCTGTACACGTGGCCCGCATGGGTGGGCCACCGTTCTTCTTCTGCGTGGAGGCCTTCTGGCACCGCAGTCCGGTTCTGCCCGGCCGGCCGATGGGCCGACCGATCCTCTAGCGTGGTGCCCTCCTGGCATCGCGAATCCTCTTCGCCTGGCCGGCCGACGAGCCATCCAGTTCTTCCACCGAATTGACTCGTGTAGCGGGCCACGGTTCATCCCGCACAACGGTTGTGACGGTGTCAGCCTCCTTTGTCGCGTTATCGTCATGGCGCGATGCCGTTGCCTCCTCCACCATTTCATTCTAATTCTAAAAAAAATAAACAAGTTCAACGGAGGGTCGTCGGGCCGTGTTCGTTTGGCCCATGCCCTCCACGTAAAGCGATAGCAATGACCGAGGTAAACAGGATGCTCAAATAAAAACCAAAGCACAATTTTAATCCATTAAAATTGATCTTAACCCCTACCTCGATAATTAATGTCGAATGACGGCGTCGCGGTTGACGGCATCGCGATATGAGGTTCTGTAAGTGATGATGGAGAGAAGATTATAAGGCGAGACATCATTGGAGAGATCCCGTGTCGGTTTCTCCTGCCTTGTCGCAGAGGAAGAAGGGAATTGAGAATCCGGGGTCGCCGAGTCGAAGTTGTTTGTCGGAGAGTTGGCGTTCTTCAACAAAAGAGGTGAAGCGTTCTTCAACACTCTAGAGCTCTCTCCCCAAAATTTCGACACAACATGCCAACCAAAAATAAAATTAGGATTCTCCTTGTTTTGTTAAATGATACCATGCATTCAAATTTAAAAAATTCAAATTCCAATTCACTTAATTAATTAAACCATGTGTTGTCTAATTAATTAAGTGAAAGGTTGGCAAGATTTAATGAGGTATAGGGGGGAGAGGAAGAGTTACTATAATAAATACAATGGAGGTGTCAAAATTAAACATATGAGTTTAATGGGAGGTTTAAGGGGTTTTAGGGAATGTGAAGGGTTGGGGCTCATGTGGGCCCCACCTCACAATTATCTTCACATGGATAGTTAAGAGCTTGTTGGTCCCCTCATAACTTCCCCATGTAGAATATAACCACTTAAGATAAAGAATAAAAATTGTTCCACAATTTTTATTCACTTCTTATTTAATCCAAAAAATTAAACTTCTCCTCCTGTGAAAAGGAAATTGTAGTAAATAATTACAGGCATTGCAAGTTCATCGGTGCCCTCAGATTTCAATTCCGAGCACCGGTTCAAAAGATAGAAAAACCCGCTTGTTTGTTTACTAAAGGTACCCGAGCTAAACTTCGTAAATTGATTTCGGGCACACCGGTCCTCGAAATCAGGTGCCTTCAGAAACTGCATACTTGTAAAATTCCAAAGTATTTAATAAAAAAATTTCCTTGAAATTTTCAGGTCCTTACATATTCCCCAACAGAAACATAAAACAAAAGAATCTCGAAGATGCGATCTCTTTATAATTATTATAATCGTATTCCCCATGATGTAATGAAAATTATATTAATATTAAAAAAATATCTTGATAATAATACTCATAAAATAAATTCATAGGAATTATATAAACCACATAAAAGAAACAAGTATTGTATATGGAAGGTGTCCTATTGAAATAAAAGTGAGACCCAAATCCATTACCTTATGTCCTAAAATGATTCGTATTCATTGAAAAATAGTGTATAATAGTTTTAATATTATTATAGATGAATTATATTACCATATTAAATTTAATTATACCATATATTATTTAATTATAACCATATATTACCCATTTATTAACAATTCTATGTTAGTGTTACTTTTCAAGTAATATCTGCTTGTTTTGACTTGTTATTCTTGACCATTATAATTACATCATAATTTATATAATTACATAATGAAAAAAATTATATAAATATCATATATATTTATTCTATTAATATTTATAACAATTTATAAATAATAGAAATATGGATTGGAATTCACTATTAATATAGATGGTAAGCTGTACATATGGATGAGCATTATTCCCATTTAAATATGATTTTATGAAAGAAAAATGTAAATCAAAAATGTGTATTTATATACTAATTCAAGTAGAATTATTATGTAATATTTATCATAAATTTTTACTAAACCCATCCTTAGTACATTTCATGTTGTGTGTGAATGAATCACATCTCTTTGAGGAGGTGGTAGTCGACACATCCACAAACGATGTTATCATATTTAAAGAAAATGGAAATCATGAAGGTATGTGTTATATAATAATTAGAATAAATAAATAAATAATAAAAATATTATATATCATATAAAAATAGAGTTTCTATCATAATTCTATAATGTGTTGGGTGGTAAATGAAAAACAAACATCATCATTTTGTGAGGCGATAGTTCTTCGTACACAAGAATGGTGGGTTCATTACCCATTAGATGGAAGTGTGTGTGAGTGTTGACAAAACCATTAATATAGAAACATACAAGTATATTGGGGATAATGAGGCTATTATATAAACATTAAAAAAAATATATAAGGGGTTTAAGGAATAAATAAAACCAAAATGTTAATTGATGAACGCCACCTCTTTCTGGGTTATCTCATTTTAATTTGCACAAAATGAATCCATTCATTATTTTTATGGAAAATGTAATGATTATAGGTTTAGGGATGAATTTTACAAGTAGATATAGATAGAGTTTGGCTGATCCAAATTGGTTCTCAAGTGTGAAGTAATGATAAGGAGAGGTACCCTTTTACAAGAGAGGTGCGGGGAACTTTGGGAAATTCTTAAATGATTAATTTATAATAAAATAGATATCAATCAATATACCTCAAAAATTCTATTTATTCGAAGCCAATATATGATTATGTTGTAATAAAATCAATAAATAGATTTTATAAAAGTTTTTATTTTATTTTAAGCCTTATGAATTTGGTAAACCATTATTTAATCCATTTTAATATTAACTATGGTAACAATTAATTTAATATTAAGAGGATGAAATTTATATATATAGTATAAATTCACCCATAAACATAAAAATTAAAATATTTTAGACCCTATCACACCCCAATGTTCTTATTTAATATTTTTATTGTTTTAAAATATTTTTATTAAATTTTACTTTCATAAAAAATTAAAAATGTCAATTTTGACACTATTTAAAACATTGACATTAAGAAAATAAATAAAATATAATTAATTTGAGAGAATTTTATTAATTTAATCCGATAATTTCATATTCACCCATATAATTCATGGACCAACATAATTAAGTCATATTATATTTCTTTTAATATTTCTGATATTATTTAATTAATTGTTTCAGTAAATGAAAAATTACTACTTCATCATTTATAAATTCTTTATGATATATATTTTATCACTAAAAATTAAAACACAACTTCTATCATGTATAAAAACATGTAATATTTATGATTAACATTTATAATCGATAATATTTTCTATTTAACCCCACATAATAAATATTAAAAATATTAAAATCAAGAGAGTGACATTTTGTCACTCCTTTTGACTTTAAAAATATTTAAGTCATTTTCATAGATAATTTTCCATTAAATTATAATATTTTTAAAATATGTGTTAATATTTTAATTTACTTTATCCATTAACATTTGGGAAAGTGTTATAGTAGTTTTATAATATATATAATTTTATTCCCCTGTTAATTTCCTGATTTACCATTAACTATGGTAATAAATATTATTATAGTTACTATTCATATTGTCCCAAAATGAAAGGGAAAATTTTAATAAATTTGTGAAAAATGATTAAAAATATGAAATTAATTTTTTTTATAATTTATTAAAAAGAAAATTTTGATTTTAATTTAAAATTAACCCCATTTGAGAAACGCGAAAAGGAGTTTTCAAAGTGAATAAATCCAAATGATTGAAATGTTTTTATAACAAAATTTAATGTTAAATATATTTAAATGATTAAATTGGATTAAATCATAAAAATTTGATCTAATGATACATTTAAAAACCCTAAAATGTATTATTAAATAGTAATAATTATTTTTATGAAAAAGTTGTTTTCAATTAAAATTCTGTACTTTTCACTATTCATCAAGCATGAAACTTCTCTAAAAATACCAAAAATGAAAAATAAAAGTAAATTTTTATATCCCAATTTCAAATAAAAAGATTATTTTCTCATATAAAAATACTAATAGTGTCAAGGAAATTTATTTAAAATCGGTTCTCCATGAAATGGTGGTAAAATTACCCTAATGAAAATTATATTGTTTTATACGTAAAATTGGGTTTTTTCTTTTCTTATTATTATATAATGTATTTAATGAATATAAAAAATATTCGATTAAAAATATGACATAGATATTAATTTAATTCAATAATTTTAATTAATTTACATTTTAATAAAAAACTACTTTGGGGGCATAAAAATAAAATTATCTCCTTTATTTTCAATTGGAATATATTTTCATTTCTAATTAATTGGTAATTAATGAATTCATATTATGGAACATATATTATAATAAGATTGTTAATATTATTAAAAAACAAAATTTTATCAGCTATGTTATAAATTATAATATTAAATAATCACATTTTAATAATATACGATTGTTTGGTAAAACTTATCTTGTGTTTAATGCAAGCTATCAAAATATCTTTGCATTCTATGTAACCCAAGACAATCATAGTGTTGAATATACCACAAGAAAACCTATTTGTTTCTTATAGGTAAATATTTACTTGGTGTTTTTTATAACGCAATCCAAACATAACATTTTTTATAACAAAATCTATTTTTAGTATTATGTGGAATGGAATATATCGAAATGATAAAATTATTTTTAAAAAATATATTACAAATTCTTATGGTGTGACAATTCCTCATCTACCATTTATTATTATAATGGGTATATTAGTAATTTTAGTTATATATGTGATATGGTTACTATATATTCATGATTTAATATACTATATCTACTATAGTTTTATATGAAAAAATGAAGTACCACCTGTGAGGCTTGTTGAATTAAGACAATTACTTATACATTTTGATATGAATTAATGGGAAAAAAGTGGTTTCAACCCAATCATGTTTAATATCACCTCACATGATTTTTTATAACTTCCCAGGATTACATAATCAATATTCCCTAACACTAACATTTTCTATAACGATTTCTCTATTTCATTTTTATTTATCATATTTTGATATATCAATCTCTATTGTTTATATTCTATATTAAGTTATTCTTAAATAGTAATTAATATCGGTTATTCTTATTTTAATTAATTAACAATCCATTCATTTGGGTATGGATTAAAATGTGTTTTAAAATAAATTGGGGATTTCAAAGCGTATCTGAAAATGGTATTTTTAAGATTGTTCAAGGAAAAGAAGAACTTGTTTTAGAAAATTATAAAACCCTATATTATACAAGTATTATAAAAGTATGTATATGATTTTTTCATCAAGGAAATTCATCTATTATGTGATTTTTACATATTAAGTTTTTTTTATTCTCACAACCTACCTTTTCCACTTAGCATTGGCAGGTATAAGTTGTTTAATAGGTTTAGGTTTCAGTTCGTGGATTCCCGAGTAGCAAAATTTTTTTATAAATTATATCAACCTTACTCTATATTACAATTTAATACAAAACTTATTATATAGTATTGAACATAATATAACCTATAATATTGATAATTCTAGTTTCTTTTGGAATTAGGTACATTAAATATCAATTTAAAATAGGAAAACAACATATTTATTGAAAACATCCTTAACATGATCGCCCTTAAAACATCATGGGATAACCTGGGGACATACATAAGAAACGGGTGAGAAATTAATACTTATAAGGGATATAAACATGGAATAACATGAAGATAATAATTTTTTTGATAATAGACATATCATTGGAGATGAAAAGGGGTGAGAATCATAAACAATAACAAAAACACATTTTATAACATGATAACATTGGAAATCTGGAAACATCATAAAATAATGCATCATAAACATAGTTAAAGGAAAATTTCCAAGAAAGCATTATATAAAAATTCCCATAAAATAATCAGGTTCACTCTCTATCCCAAAATGACATCTCATGATACTAAACATTACATAATGCATTGGAGCGATGTATAATTTTGGGCACACTTGCCACTTTTATTTCATTCTCATGCTTATGTGTGCCACCTAGATCATTCAAGACGAATTCATTTATGAATATATTATATTACATGATCAGGAGTTTTTAATACAACCATGTAAGTCCCATTTCAAATTATTATATTATTATAAAGGTGAACACCATTGATAGGAAACGTTAATGGTATTCATAACAATTTTTTTGGCATGGAAAACTGTGGTGAAATTTCAGTAGCCAAACAACATCACATAAAAATTAATAAATTGGGGTTTTGAGAGGGAAATCGGTCTATAACCATTTATAAATAAAAATGTAAATAATTGGGACATATAAATGCATATACCAACACTATGAATTAGTAATATAAGGCATACAGAAATAATAAAACCTAAATAAATAAGAGAAGGTGATGATACCTTACTTGAGTGACTGAATTCAAATACTTTTTAGTGTCTTCTTGAGAGATTGAGGGAGCCTTGGGAGGAATTTAGAGATGGTAAGAGACAATATGGATGTGATCCAAGTATTTTTATTGAATAGAAATGGGATCTTGGTAGGTATTATATAATAAATGAATGTGGATTTATTTAATATTTCTCAAACATTGGTTTGGGACTCAATATAATAAAATAACCAAAACCAAATACTATTCCATGGGTTTTTACCACGTGTTCTACTGAATGAGATTATTTTCCATTTTTTAATAAGAAAAATGTTCTAAAATAATATAGTAATACACTTTATTTTGTGGAATTGTGTCATACTCTTATAGAAATGACCTTAAAACCATAAAATATATTAATGGTTTTGGATGATTCAAAAATGCATTATAAAATTAATAAAATAAAATAAAAACACATTATATTAATGTGAAAAAATATAATTATTCATGGATTAATTTTAACATATTTATGAAATCATTTCTATTTTATTATGATGTCATAATACACATGCTATATTTATACGGTATTTAATTTTTACTTTAAAATTCAATTGTCTTCAAAAATTATGAAAAATTCACTATTTCATAATTTTGATGTTATGATTCCAAAAATAATATATATTTTATCCAAATAATTTTATAAATATATGAACTATCTCTTTTAAAATATAACTGACATTTATTGTGAAATGCTGGGTTTTTATTACAATAATAATACTTTGAAACTTTATTATAATTACATTTGACTTAATAAAAATTATAGAGTCATTTATTTTGATATAAATTTTTTAATAATAATATTTTATTTCAATATTATTTATTTTAAAAATCCATTAATTAATCAATATAAAATCCATATTGAAATTTTATTATTATCCAAAATTACAATTTTTGTTTTATTGTATCCAAATAAAAAACATTTAAAAATTTATAATAATATAATGGAAATATATTCATTATACTATAAAAAATTATTTACATAATCATTTCTCTAGGGACATGAAACACATACCTTTAATACATGAACAAACACTCTAAGTGTAAGGTGAACGATGATGATACACTCCTGGGGTTCTTTGGTGAACATGGTTTGGGCAATGATCTCGATGAGAGTGAAAAACATCCTTAAAATCTTTGGATCATGCTTATGATGTTGGATCTACGATTTTTCTTGGATGAGGTAAAATCAAAATGATGTAATCTACCTCATAACCTCTGATAAATGTGATTCATAGTGAGTGATCCTACAACTTGAGGCAATCAATTTCTTCATATCCCTCAATTGGAGTTTTTAAAACCTATATTTATACTAACTATATAATCACTATTTGTTTACTATATAATCAATGGTAATGATTCTTAATGGTCATTAAATTATAATCGGACATACTAAAACCAAATAAATTAATGTGTTTTCTATTTCATCACTTCCTCTAGTTCCCAAGTATCTTCTTGAAATTTTTGTTCTCTCCCTAGCACATTGACGAGGATCATTTTCTTATTACGTAGAATATTGTCTCTACGATCTAAGATATTCACTAACTTCTACTCATATGAGAGATCATTTTTCAATGGAACTACCTCGGTATTGAGTACATGTGATGGGTATAGTATGTACCATCATAGTAGGGATATATTAAATATATAACGTACTTGATATAAGTTTATTTCAAAGTGCAAGTCAATTGGCAGCCTCTCTAATGAGATTAAGGATATCAAAAGGACTGATGTTTCATGGACTAAGATTTACCTTCTTGTAAAATATCATCACTTTATTCCATGGAGATATGCAAGGGAATAACATGTCTCCAACAAGAAATTATTGTTTTCATCGATGATTATCAAGAAATATCCTCTATAGACTCTAAGAAACGTTCATCTGATGCTAAATGGTCATATCCTTTTCCACTGTTTCCTCAACCATTTCAGGACATAATTATTTTTTCAGCAACATCATCCAATCATACAGGTGTTATAAACCTCTTCCCATAAAGGGATTCATATGGTGACATTTGGATGATCAGGTGGAATCTATTATTGAATGAGAAATCGACTAGAGGCATATGTTGTTCCCATACTCCTTTGATGTCAATCAAGCATGCTCTCAATATGTCATCTAGTGGCTGAATGGTCTACTTAGACATGCCAACAGTTTGAGGATGATAGGCTATAATGACATTCTTCTTAGTTTTTAGAGTATGTTGGATACATTTTTATAACTTTGAGGAAATTGTTGGATCGAGATCGAATATAATCGATATTTTTAAACCATGTAGCATGACTACTTATTTGATATATATTCGTAAAAGTTGATCGACTGGGAAGTCCTCTAAAATTGGGAAAAAGAGAACTGTCTTTATAAGATGATCCACAATGTACCATATAGTGTTTTTTAATATAGATGAATTCAGATGTTCAGTGACAAAGTCTATTGTGATATTTTCCCATTTTCCTGTTGGTATGGGTAATGGTTTCATAATAACCTTATAATTTAGCCTTCCATATTTCATTTGCTGACATACCATGAAATTTCACTATTGAAATATTGGGCTTTGAATCCCCCTGACTCGGGCGACCGCCTATGGAGGTCGCTGAGCTTTGACAAAAAAAGGGGCTTCAACACCCACCTCCTTCTCCCTCACCCTAGACCTAGCCGCACACCCTCCCCTGTCGCCACCCTCTGCCCTCTGCCCTCCCCCGTGCTCCCTCCCCCGTCACCGCGCTCCCTCGCCGCCCTCCACCGCTCGCCACCCTCACTGCCCTCCACCCCTCACCACCATCGCCGCCCTCCACCCTCCACACACCCTCCCCCGTCACTTCCCTCCTCCCTCCACCCTCCCCCACGTTCCCTCTCCCATCACCGCACACCCTTGCCGCCCTCGCCGCCCTCCACCCTCCGCCCTCGTGGGCCTCTGCCCTCTGCCCTCCGGCTCCGGCCGCCCACTAGCCGCCCTCCGCCCTCCGCCCTTCCCTCCATCCCCTCTGGTGTCCCTCCACCCCCTGGCCTCTGACCTCCGGCCTCCGGCCCCTCTGGTCTCCGACCCCTCTGCCCTCCGGCCCCTCTGGTCTCCGACCCCTCTGCCCTCCGGCCTCCAGCCTTCGTCCTCCACCCTCGGACCTCCGCCCCCTCAGCCCTCCCCCCACCCCAGACAGCCCCCACCCCGGATAGCACCCTCGCACCCCGAACAACCCCCTGCACCCCAGACAACCCCCCTCCCCCGCACCCCGGACAACCCTCCCGCTCCCCGGATGGGCCCCCCGCACCCCGGACAGCCCTCCCTAGACCCCTGACAGCCCCCACCCCAGACAGCCCCCCCCGCAGCCCGTCCCTCGTCCCCTCACCGCCTCCTCTCCTCCGGCTCCCTTCCACTGCTGCCGCCCATCCCCTCCCTTACCGCACCGCCTCTGGCTCTGGCTCCCCTTCGCTGCCTCTCCTCTCCCTCGTAGCACCGCCTTCAGCTCCCCCCCTTCCAGGTTTGTAGCGCAATCTGGTATGACATGGGTTTTCATTTAAATTATTATTTTATCAATGGTTCACAAACATTTGATTAGTATTTATTTTAAATATATTTGATTTGAAAAATGAAAATGTAATAAGTATTGTGTATGTATTTGTTATACAAATATTATTATGGATAAGAGTTGGATTGATATTCAAAATCTATCGTCTTGAGGATATTTCAATGGAATTATGTAGTTTATTGAATTTACCAGAGGATTTTAAAGTGACTATATTAGTTTTCCACGTATAAAATGTGAAAATAGATATCAATTCACATGAGATACTGTGGGGGAGAACCTATTAATTAATGGACTTCTGAAAAATTATAAGAGTTGGACTCGTCATGGAGAAGAATATGTTCATTTTCAAAATACGGATGCAGTTTAGATGGATGTTGATGCAATGATGAATGATTCAATGCATGAAATTCTAACTAAAATGGTGCGTGGGTTGGATCCTGAAGGCATTGACATCTAGAATCTTGAGACCGGTGAGATAAATCTTCGCTCTAGTGAAGATCGTGATTCGAGGAGGTTTTATGAAGCACTTGATGATGCAAAAACAGAATTATATCCTCGATGTACTTCTTATAATAAACTGTCATTTATCATGGAGTTGTTGCATTTGAAGACATTGAATAATCGGCCAGACACATCATTCTACATGCTTTTGGTGTTATTGAAAAAGTTTCTTCCAGTCGATGCTAAGATTCCCGAGTCATATTACCATGCTCGTAAGTTGATAGAGAACTTATGTTTTACATATGAGACCTTAGATGCATGTACAAACAACTGCATGTTGTTTATAAAGGAAACTGCCCATTTGTATATTTTTACGGTTTGTGGAGCTTCTAGGTGGAAAGAGAACCGGGGAAATCAGACTCATCAAAGTCAGATTGTGATATAGGGGAAATTGTTTGCTGTAAAGAAAATGCATTACTTTCCCCTTAAACCGATGTTGAAAAGATTTTTTATGTCATCTAACGTTTCTAATTTAATGAGATAGCATGCATAAAGAGTTCATGAAATTGATATGTTAACCCACCCTACAGACTCTCATGCAAGGAAGGATTTTGATAAGAGACATACCGACTTTGCTAAAGATGTTCATAATGTCCGATTGGGATTGGCAGCATATGGTTTCAATCCATTCAAGTCTATGGTTGGTGCAACTCATAGCACATGGACTGTGGTGTTGGTTCCATATAATCTTCCTCCGTGGCCTTTTGTGAAGAAAAAATTTATATTACTTTCCACTCTTATTGAAATGGTATGGCAGACAACATGTCATTCAGAGGTTCCGTTTGACCGTGGTGACAAGAAATGCGTTTCCGAAGTCATAAAAGACCAAAACAGCATTTCACAGTCGAATTCAGAGAAAACATTCTCCTAATTACCTGAAACCACATGAAAATGATAGGAATATTATTCGTGACATGTAGGATGAGACGTCACGTCCATCGAACGTGCGGTGCGTGTGGTATAACTGAATGTGTCGTTTTTAGCAGTTCAACGTACTCTAAAAGGGCGTGTTGGGTGGTCAAATCCACGCGAATGACCTCGGTATGCCATGAAATCATATGACCTCAACCGCGGTGTGAATTTTAAATTGTTCAGGCAGACAGAACATCAATCAGAGGTTCCGTTTGATCACGGTGACTAGAAACGCGTTTCGAGAGTCATAAAAGACCAAAACAGAATGTCACAGTCGAATTTAGAGAAAACGTGCTCCGAATGACCAGAAAACAAATGATAATGATAATAATATTATTCATGACATGTAGGAGGAGATTTCACATCCATCAGATGTGTGGTGCACGCGGTACGACCAAATGTGTCGTTTTCATCAGTCCGGCACGCTCTGAAAAGGCACGTTGGGTGGTCAAAACCACCCAAACGACCTCATAATGCCATGAAATAATACAACAACAACCGTGGTGTGAATTTTGAAATTTTCGGGCATATGGAATGTCAATAGGATGTGCCGTTTGACTTCAGTGACCGGAAACACATTTCTGGAGTCATAAAAGACCAAAACGGCGTGTCACGGTCGAATTCATAGCAAACGTTCTCCGAATGACCTGAAACCACACAAGAACGATAGGAATATTATTCATGAAATTTTTGAGGAGATGAAACATCCATCGGACATGCGGTGCACATGGTACGACCGAATGTGTCATTTTCAGCAGTTCAACGCGCTCTAAAAGGGCTCGTTGGGTGGTCAAAACCACCAGAACGACCACAGAGTGCCATGAAATCATACGATAACTACCGTAGTGTGAATTATGAAATGGTATGGTAGAAGACACACCATTTATAGGTTTCGTTTGACCGCGTTGACCCGAAATGCGTTTCTGGAGTCATAAAAGACCAAAACGGCGTGTCACGGTCAAATTCAATGAAAACGTGCTCTGAATGATTTTAAACCACAAAAAAACAATAGTAATATTATTCATGACATGTATGAGGATACGGAACATCCATTGGATGTGCGGTGCATTCGGTACGACCGAATGTTTCGTTTTCAACAATTCGGCGGTCTCTAAAAGGGCATGTTGGGTGGTCAAAACCACATGAACGACCTTGTAATGCCATGAAATCATACGAAAACAACCTTAGTGTGAATTGTGAAATGGTCGAGTAGACGGAACGTTACTTGGAGGTTCCTTTTGACCGCGGTGACAGGAAACATGTTTCCGGAGTCATAAAAGACGAAAATGGCGTGCCATAGTCGAATTCGGAGCAAACATGCTCCGAACGACCTGAAACCACATGAAAATGATAGGAATATTATTCGTGACAATTAAGAGGAGAGGGAACATCCATCAGATGTGCGGTGCGCATAATACAACCGAATTTGTTGTTTTCAGCAGTTCAGCGTGCTCCAAAAGGGCTCGTTGGGTGGTCAAAACCACCCAAACGACCTTGGAATGCCATGAAATCATACGACAACAACCGAGGTGTGAACTGTAAAATGGTCATGCATAAAACATGTCAATAGAAGGTGTCGTTTGACCGTGGTGATCGAAAACACGTTTTCGGAGTCATAAAAGACCAAAACGGCGTGTCACGGTCAAATTCAAAGAAAATGTGCTCTGAATGACCTTAAACCACACGAAAACAATAGGAATATTATTCGTGAAATGTAGGAGGAGACAGAACGCCCATCAAACATGCGGTGCATGCGGTATGACAGAATGTGTCGTTTTCAGCAGTTCGACGCACTCTAAAAGGGCGCGTTGGGTGGTCAATGAAGGTTCTGGGCGCTGTGGAAGTGTGTGGGTGGATGTGCCCACTTGGCTTTTTGTCATTAGCAATGATCAATCTAGGATCAATATGAAGATAAACACCAGTCTCCACAGATCGAATCACAGAAAAATACAAAGAATATGGTTTGTCCCGGAACCACAAACAAGGATCGTTACAGGTTGATTATAATTAATTTAATTTATTATAAAGAAATACCTTTTGTGTGTTCTTTCTTTGTTGAAGTTCTTGATCACGTTGTCGATGTGATATGTCGTTGCATCGCATAAGCCAAGTGTACACTCCCTCTAGCGGTGATCCACACGTGTACCTCGTATCTCTGGACGTCGCCAAAGGATTCTCCGGGTGCTAGCGTGGAGAAGCCTTTTCTTGCGTTGTCCACCTTAGATTGTCTTGATCTGATGGAAGAGGATCTCTCTCGGTCTTGAGAGCGTTCTTGGAGGAAGAGGTTCTTTCGTCCTTGAAACAATTCTCCAGAGATGTCATGCACAACAATTCTCTTGTGTGTTGAAAAGAGTTTGGGTTGTGAGGATATTTATAATCAGGTGTGTGGGGTTATAGAGTTATGACAATAAATAAACGCGTTACACATTTTATTTATTTAATTGAATCTTATTTAAAATCCCCATGTCGAATAAATAATTCCTTGACATGCGCTCACGCTGATTATAATAAATATCATTTAATAAAACGATATTATATCCTCAAAATCCCGACTGGAAAAACTACACGGCGTGTAATAATAAATACACGACGTGTACTTGTTTTTCATTGAAAACTACACGGCGTGTACATTAAATGTACACGGCGTGTATAACTTGTTTTAATTTATTCATTTCATTTCCAAAATAAAACTACACGGCCTGTACATTTAATAATACACGGTGTGTACTTGTTTTATATTATTTTTCCTCCATCATTTAAAACAAATTAGGCTTCCTTGAATAATTATTAAACCATGTATGGGAATAATATTTATTCAACTTGAGATACTTGGATACACATAGTGTGTGACCCTCTTGGCCTCTTTCTCGTTTTCATTAGATGGGCTTGCCTAAAGTCCAAGATTACTCTCTAGAAACGGGTCAAGGCACGCAAGAGAAAGAAGTTGATGCGGCATTGACGTATCACCCCATACGAACACTTAATGTGTAATTTAATCCCTTTGTCTCAATATCTCATCAATAAGGTTTCATGGCAGTGTCATAAACTTATATGCTTGATTTGTCGTTCTTTGACTACCTGAAATAAACTCATCATTCACACCATGGCCATGGAATTTAATGCGACAGTTCTATTTCAATCAAAGGGCCGAGATATCAACTTTCATAAATGGAAGGGAAAAATCCTTCCACGACTTATCCATTAACAAAATATCACTCGTGACACACCCAACGTACCCTACTTCTCGCCAACTATTTGCGTGATGGTTTTCGTCAGTAAATCTATGTGCACGAGTCATGACATGAGTTAATGATAATATTCCAGTCTAAGGACCATTACACACACTCGTAGATAGCAATATCCGATGACACCAAGACATGCGGAATTACTACTAGCATGTCTGTTCTCATAATCTCCCATCTTGGAGATTATCAAGTGTGAACTCCATGAGAGAGAGTCTCATCTTCTTACGAGTACTCGCACATGATGATTTGTATACTATGTGTCCTATCATAGTATGTCATCTAACCGCAGAACTTTATTAGAGAATATTGTTATATCATTTCAAGGTTCTCATCACAGCGGGGATCTTCTATGACCATATTAATTAAACAAATATTCCAGGACATTATTATATTATAATCATGCAGAACAATGAACAATATATAATAAGTGAACATTCATGTAATAAAAGTACAAAACAATTGGTTCTGAGGACACCAACCCTTACAAACTCTCACATGGACTAGAGCCAACTGCCTACGACTTTTAGTCTGCTAGACCTCACATGATTATCATGTTTCTACTGAGTCAAGGCTTTAGTCAATGGGTCCGCCATGTTGTCTTCTGTGGAAATACTACTCACTGCAACTTCACCTCTCTGAGAAAAATCCCTCAATAGTTGATACTTCTGAAGTATGTGCTTTATCCAATGATGTGACCTTCGCTCTTTTGCAAGTGCCACTGCTACAGTATTATCACAATAGAGTGTGATAGGTTCTTTACTACTCAGTACAACATCCAGATCTTGGACGAAGCTTCACATCCATACTGCTTCTTTAGTTTCCTCAGAAGCTATGATATACTTGAACTCCGCTATAGAATCTGCCACCACACTTTGTATTGAGCTCTTCCAGCTCACTGCACCTCCATTCAAATTGAAGATGTATCCAGTCTGTGACTTCATTTCATCTTGATCAGTCTGGAAACTAGCATCTACAAGTCCTTTGATGACTAGTTCCTCATCTACTCCCTAAACCAGGAACATATCCTTAGTACGTGTAGAGACCCGAAGCCAAACATACATGAACATTACATTACTTTTGTGGAATACTTAGTACATAACAAAAACACACACACAAGGACCGTAATAGTTTTGTGTCTTTGGAAACTCGGAATATAATCTTCTAATCGTGGTGAAAGATCTTAAACATCTCCCATAAAGATCTTTTTTTTAAAAACATAAATCATTTCTTTATATCCTGGGGAAAAAAACATAAAAGGATGAGCTCAAATGATCAGTAAGGGTAAAAAAAAGAAATATCAATCACATCATATTCATAAGAAGATATCTTTTGGAATTCTTAACCTGCAAGAGAGATCATAATTTTATACAATGGGATAAATCATAGTAGTGAAATGTAATCCCAATAATCATAACATAAAACATGAAACTTTGTGGCATAAACACATAATCATAGAGAATCATTTCTTATTAGTCAAGACTCATTGCAAAGACTATCTTAGTGGGCAAAGTCCATTTCTGAACCGCGTTCACTCCTGGTTTCAGTCCTGTTTCACTGAACCGGTATAACCTACCGTTCCATCCATGTCTATCTCATGAGATATAAAATCTTTACCCAATGCATTGGAGGGAGATATAGGTCCCACCCATCTCATAATGATACCATTCTTATGTGTGCCACAAAATCCTAAACCATACATCATTGCATAACCCATGTAATAAAAATGGGAATCTTAAACATCATGACATCATAAAAAAATTCATATATGATAAATGAATTCATAAAAATAATTCCATCACAACATAATCAAATCAATGTAATAATAGGGATAAAAATACAACCCTTTATTACCTTAGATGGAAAATAATTTTGATAAAACACTTGAACTTCATTCTTGAGGAAAATATCCTTTCTACTTCAAAAACACTTTTCCTTTCATAACATGTCATACAATTTTAAACTAAAAGAAGTAAATTAAAAATAAACATGATAACTTGTAAAGGAATATTTTTGGAAATAATGTTTTAAAAATCCATTCATGCCGTATAAGTTAAAAAAACATTCTTCGTACTTTTTTCGGAAAAGTCAAAAAGTACCTCGTACGAAAAACGACAAAAGATTCCTTTTATATCCTTTACTAAAAACTCACCGAAGGGTAAAATTGGATTTAAAAAATTGTAGGTGGATGGAAATAATATTACATATTGAGGAAACATGGATTTGGATGATAAAATACACCCCAGTAAATGCCAATGTATAAAAAATCTCGGATAAAAATGAGATTGAGATATTTCCCTTACCTTATGTCTGATATGCTTTGTACGTATCCGAACCTCCTATATAATGACTTAAATAATGTCATTAACTTATTACAGAATCATATTCATTTCTATGATATCATATATGGTTCACTTATGACTTTATATTACCCATTCTTTTGTAAATTCCATTTTAAAAAAGCGTTTTGGGTAAAATTGTTTCATTTATCGTAGGTGTTTGGAATTGTTGTTCTTGACATTATTATTACTTATATCATTATTTACTTACTTCCAGAATATAAAACATGATTTATATATCATATATATTCAGTATATATATATATAATAGATATAAAAATGAAATGAAACACACCGTTCATGGAGGCGGTAGTCCGTACGTACGCATGAAAGCTGTTTTCCTTTCCTTATTGTCTTGAATGGAAGTAAGTAGATGACATAAATATATATATATATATATACATAAATCCAGTAGATTTAACATGTCATATATTTCATTATTATTCATTATATATACTTTATAATCATTCATGAATGGTTAATGTGGATAATGAATCTCATCGCGTCGTGGAGACGGTAGTCCGTACGTACGCACGAGCGATGATATCGTTCTCATGATCATGAACTTTTGTTGAAGTGTATGTATAATATTTAAGTATCAATATCACTTTATAATAATCATATACAGTTTCTAATTACACCATTATACCCATCCAATTAAGGTGGTGGCGGAAAATAGATTACACCATGGCGTGGAGATGGTATTCCATACGTACGCACGTGCGGTGATTTCCTTTTTCCGTTGGATGGATAGAAGGTTAATTAGAGTTGTTTCATATTTATAATAACATATAAGTATATAATAAATACTTATGTTATTACTTTATCATGAAAAAACTAAATAAGAAGAAGTTGAAGAAGAAAGAAATTGAAAAAGATCGGTAATGGATATTACCTCTTTTTGACACGCCTTTTCTTAACCTCCACATAAAGAACTAAGGATTGTCTTTGAAGAAGACCATGACCTCTCGTATGATAATATGGAAGTGGAGAAGAGATTTTGTCAGGGGTTGGCCGAGCTTGAATGCTAAAATTTGTGTGAGGAGGATAGGGAGGAGGTGCCCTTTTATATAGGAGGAGAGGGGCACCTTAGGAAAATCTCAAAATATTATTATATATTAAGGTCAAATTCGGTTTATAATGGTTCCAAAGGGTCTTATTTCGAAGCTAATGTTGGGATGGGTCGAAATACTCTCATCCAATAGGATTTAGACATGTTTAGGTTATTATTTTAACCTTATCAATTAGATTTAACTATAAGTTAAATAATTTAACTTTTACCGTGTCTTTTTGTTTTCTTACACTATATGGTTAATAAACTTACTATATCAAGCAAAATGAACCCAAAGTTGTTTATTATTAATATATATGACCTTAGCTAAGTCATTTTGCCGAACCTTAGATTTTTAGGAATAAAATAACAATTAATAATATAATATTTGTTTTAAAAACTAATTTATGTCAATTTTGACACTATTTGGTACATGATTTTTATGAAATTCATAACAGAATGATAAGTTCTAACCAAGTTACGTAAATCAACAATAACATGTCATATTAACCTAGAAAAGTAGTGTAAGTCAAAAAAAGTCTCAAAGTACATTTATTTGGGCATTTATAACATCTATTATGTTAATATTTTCTTAAAAAGGTAATTACTGCATCATCGTTGTGTCATAAATACTTTAATTTATTAGATGTCTAAAAATTCTAAGAAAAATACTATCATGTAGGAAATATTTTTCTATTTCCAATGAAATTTTATAGTAAAAAATATTCCTTATATAACACCATATACAAATTAATTACTAAAAGCTTTTTGTTTATGTCTATTTTGCCTTTACATTAATTAGTCTAAATTGTCATTATCACTTAATGGGGTCCCAAAATCGACCCAAAGATGTCCATGGTCGTTAATGACTCATCCAATAATGTTTGTACAAGTGTTAAGGTAATTTTTAATTATTATACTATTATTTTTTAACCCTTATTTACCGGATTTACCCTTAACCATGGTAAATAAAATATTTACCGCAATAATTATTCGAAATGTCTAAAAATAAAAGTTACCTATTTAAAAAATTTGAAAATCCTGATTCCAAATATGGAATCCATTTTTCCAAATTCAAAACACATAAGTGGCAGAAATTAATTTAAAATTAATTTCCGTTGTTAAAACAAAAAGCGTGTTTTTAAGAGATAATAACTATCAAAAGATTGGCACTTGTTTATGTCTAGTTTAATTGTGAAATTATGTCCAATGAAAAACATTGAAATAAATTGTAAAAATATTTTCTAAATATACTTTAAAACCACTAAAATTCATAATTTATCAATATAAATTATTTTGATTAAAAAAGTTGTCTTTAATTAAAAATTAGTAATTTTCACTATTCATCAAAATATTACAGTTATCTGAAAAGTACCAAAACTTAACATTAGGCTAAATTCAATATTCCGAACCCAAAAATGAAGTCTATTTTACCAAATTCATAACATAGAATTTGCATTAATTAATTTTATAATTAAATCCTGCTGTTAAAACAAATAGCGTGTTTTTAAGAAATAATATCTATCAAAAGATTGACACTCGTTTATGTCCGATATCAAAGTGATATTAATTACATTGACCACCATTAGATCAAGTGGTAAAAATATATTCTATTTATACTTTAAACCCATTCAATATTATAATTTAACCACATAAGATATTACGGTGAAAAAAGTTGTTTTTAATTAAAATATAGCGTGTTTTTACTATTCATTAAAATATGAAAGTTATCGGAAAAATATCAAAACTTTATCTAATGTAAATTTTTATATCATGATTCAAAAGAAGAATTTTATTTTGTCAAATTGAACATATAAACATGTCAAAAACTAGATTTAAAGTGGGTGCTCCATCAAAAGGCGGCAAAACTGCATTTTTTGAAAAATACTTATTTTTCCCGAAAAATTTATTTTGTTCTTATACCATGTTCTAGAAAATGTGTAAGATGAATAATAATGTTATAAAATTCAAAATTTAGTTAATACTATTCATAACGGCTAGTTCATGACAATATTATAATAATATATAGTTGTTTATTAAAACCCAGTATTGCGTACAACACACGCTATCGAGGAAGGTCGCGATTGCGTGTAATGCAAGCCAAGTCAGGGTTGCGTGTTGTGAAAGAATCCTTCGTTATTTCGTATAACAGAATCCAACCATATTTCATTTATACATTGAATATATATATATATACTCAATGTTGTGTAGAATAACTATTATCAAAATTGTGTGTAACATGATCCAAGAAAAGTGTTGCGTATACTGAAAGCTAATACGGTGTTGCGTGTAACGCAATGTAATATTGTTGTAGAATACAACACAATACATTAATGAAATTACAAGAATATTTTTCATAAAATCTCGGGGTGTTACATTCTACCCCCCATAAAATGAATTTCTCCCTCGAAATTCGTCGGGGTTATAAATGGGTTACTACTCGAAAGTTTGTTTAATAGAAACCCACATTGTAAAAAGGAATACAAAAACATGGATTTAAAAACTAAAGTATGAAATGTAACGTTTACCCAAATTAACTCATCACTGGATTTCCACGTAGGAGAACATAGGTGAAAATATGTATATGGAAGAAAAATCTAACCATCATGTTCTGATGGAGAGTGGTAGGGAACATGGCTATGAAAAATCCAACAATCGCAAAGCCATAAATTTGTGACGATCTAGGGTACCATCTGATTCATCAGATATAAGATCACTAGGACAACATTTTTGGTTTTCAATATCATTTCCCTAATGATGAAAATTTTGAATTAGAAGAAATACTTACTTGATTTTGGTACAATCTCACTGTTGTTCGTTCTTTGAACAATTTGCACTTCATCTCTTAAAGAAATGAAGTTGAATTTGGTATTCGTGAAGTGTTAACAGATCATGTGATAGAATGATGGGTCATTCCATCTGTTTCAAACAAAAGTTTAGCAATAGTTGTCAAATATACATAAGTTCATCTTTGGTGAGGTTAATCATATACGATTCCAAAAATGAACTTATACTTCATATATCATACTGCTTAATAAAATAAAACTAGTTTCTACTAACCAGGGACATTCTGTAGGCCAGTGGTATGCGATAAAGTCCCTTCGCACTTTAGTTGTGGGTTTGATTCCCACAGCCTTGGCCTAGCAATGGGTTGTCGCACATCCTGCAGGTTGTCCTTTTTCTAAAACTACATTATTATAACATCCCATCAACAATATCAAAAAAAGTTTTATCCTTAATCAATACTAACTTATGTCCAACATAATCCATTCCAATCTTTAGGATTATCTAAAATACTTCGGTCCAAGCTCATAGTATAGAGAAAATGATCACGTGAATGCCATCATTTATCCCTCATATATCTTGTTCGTCACATTCCAGTCAGGTGAATACCATAATCATGTAATCTCATGAAAAATGAATACCCATTGAATCTTAGTGAAAACATGAGTGCTGTCAAAACATAACTCCTTCCACATACCAAAATCCTCAAAATTCTATATACTTAGTCCTTATATAAATCATGAGCTCATGAATACAATCAAACATCTCATTATCTTCTTGTCCCTTCATTATGCGCATATCATCTACTTTCCAAAAATATTTCAATCACTTTTTTTCCTGGTTTCCAGTATCATATAATTATTGAAAACCAATACATAGATATTCCAAAATTCCACAATACCATAAATGAGATTCCATGATACTATTTTGAAATCCCATTACATAAACACTTAATCATTCCACCACATCGTTGTCATATTCAACATCGCCAATAGTGATCGCATGTGACTTCCCTTTGTCCTTTGCCTTAAGCGGTTGCTCATGTCGATCATCACTAACCCTTGGATTAGGGAATTTATTTGCATAATTCCCCATTTCCTTTCACTTGAAGCATTGAAGTGTTGGTGGTGCGTTCTCTGCAGTGTTTTCTTTATTCACATCATTAGAAACCCTTTTTCCATTACTTCGACACTCACCTGCTCGATGACCTTCTTTACCACACTTAAAACATTTTCTAGTCCCTTTAAGAAAATCTGCACCATGCTACTTTCCACACTTTGTGAATAAGGAAACATTCATCTTCTTTTCACCATTATTATGAGATTTCTCCTTGAACTCCATCTTTCGTTTCTTGTCAAAACATGAAATGGATATGTAACACCAAATTCCATTTCTACCTTGATAGCACAACACACAATTTCTTCATAGCTACTGAAGTCTCTTATAGCTAATTCCCTTCGAAGACTTGGCTTTATGCCACTGAAAAATAGATCAACTTTACTTTCAGGTTGGATGATAATGCCAGAGTCATACCTTGAATGTCTTGTAAAATTCGCTTCGTATATACCAATAGATTCATCATCCTTCTTCGTCAGCTCAATAAATTCATTTTCCATATTTGTTCGAAGAATACGAGGGAAGTACTTATAGAAAAACAAGTTCTTGAACTCGTCCCATTCCATGGACTCAATTTCGTCTCTTGGCCTCATATTCTTGATAAGATTCCACCATTGTTCAACTTCACCTTCCAAACGATATACTGCTAAGATGACTTTATCATGTTCAGAACACTGAAGAACTGAAAATATCTTTTCAGTGGTACTGATCCATTGTTCAGCAACAAGTGGATCGGAAGACCCACTGAAAGAAGGTGGACGTTGCCTCATGAAGGACTCAATAGAATATTGTTCCCTTCTTGGCTCATTTGGAAGTCCAGAATGATTCATAGCTTGTGTAAGTATAACAATAATATTTTGCACTCCATCTCCCATAACATTTGTTTGTTCAAGAGGACAATCATTGCATTGTCCATTACAGTGATCAACATGGTTCCTTCGGGTTCCAGCCATCATCTAAAACCCAAACAGAATAGTGTGAGAGGAAAAAATCATGCTAGGGAAAAAAACATAATAAAGGGGGAGTACCCTTAATATCTAACATATTAGGTTAAATTCTAATATCGTTACCGTAGTTCTAGGACTATATCCTATACGTATACTTATCCTTAGAGACATCCCTAGACATACCTTAGAAATATCTCTAGGGATCTCACTAACGTTCTCACGTCCTAGTTTCCAAAGGATGACTAAAACTTTCCTCTAATACCAACTGTAGATACCCGAAGCCTAACGTACATGAACATTAAATTACTTTTGCGGAATACTTAGTACATAACAAAAACACACACACAAGGACCGTAATAGTTTAGTGTCTTTGGAAACTCGGAATATAATCTTCTAATTGTGGTGAAAGATCTTAAACATCTCCCATAAAGATCTTATTTTTTTAAACCTAAATCCTTTCTTTATATACTGGGGAAAATAAAACATAAAAGGTTGAGCTCAAATGCCTAGTAGGGGTAAAAAAAAGAAATATCAATCACATCATATTCATAAGAAGATATCTTTTGGAAATATTAACCTGCAAAAGAGATCATAATCTCATAACATGGGATAAATCATACTAGTGAAATGTAATCCCAATAATCATAACATAAAACATGAAACTTTGTGGAATACACACATGATCATAGAGAATAATTTTTTATTAGTCAAGACTCATTGCAAAGACTATCTTAGTGGACAAAGTCCATTTCTGAACCGAGTTCACTCCTCGTTTCAGTCCTGTTTCACTGAACCGGTATATCCTACCATTCCAGCCATGTTTATCTCATGAGATATAAAATCTTTACCCAATGTATTGGAGGGAGATAAAGGTCCCACCCATCTCATAATGATACCATTCTTATGTGTGCCACAAAATCATAAACCATACATCATTGAATAACCCATGTAATAAAAATGGGAATCTTAAACATCATGACATCATAAAAAAATTCATATACGATAATGGAATTCATAAAAATAATTCCATCACAACATAATCAAATCAATGTAAAAATAGGGATAAAAATAGAACCCTTTATTATCTTAGATGGAAAATAATTTTGATAAAACACTTGAACTTCATTGTTGAGGAAAATATCCTTTCTACTTCAAAAACACTTTTCCTTTCTTAACATGTCATACAATTTTAAACTAAAAGAATTTGATTAAAAATAAACATGAAAACTTTTAATGGAATATTTTTGGAAATAATGTTTTAAAAATCCATTCATTCCATATAAGTTAAAAAAACATTCTTCGTACTTTTATCAGAAAAGTCAAAAAGTACCTCGTACGAAAAACGACAAAAGATTCCTTTCATATCCTTTACTAAAAACTCACCTAAGGGTAAAATTGGATTTAAAAAATTGTAGGTGGATGGAAATAATATTACATATTGAGAAAACATGGATTTGGATGATAAAATACACCCCAGTAAATGCCAAATTATAAACAATCTCAGATAAAATGAGATTGTGATATTTCCCTTACCTTATGTCCGATATGCTTTGTACGTATCTGAACCTCGTGTATAATGATTTAAATAATGACATTAACTTATTAAAGAATCATATTCATTATTATAATATCATATATGGCTCACTTATGACTTTATATTACCCATTCTTTTGTAAATTCCATGTTAAAGAAGCGTTTTGGGTAAAATCGTTTCATTTATCGTAGGTGTTTGGACTTGTTGTTCTTGACATTATTATTACTTATATCATGATTTACTTACTTACAGAATATAAAACATGATTTATATATCATATATATTCGATATATATATATATATATAATAGATAGATGAATGAAATGAAACACACCGTTCATGGAGACGGTAGTCCGTACGTACGCATGAACGTTGTTTTCCTTTCCTTATTGTCTTGAATGGAAGTAAGTAGATGACATACATATATATATAAATAAATACAGTTGATTTAACATGTCATTTATTTAATTATTATTCATTATATATACTTTATAATCATTCATGAATGGTTAATGTGGAGAATGAATCTCATCGCGTTGTGGAGACAGTAGTCCGTATGTACGCACGAGCGATGATATCGTTCCCATGATCGTGAACATGTGTTGAAGTGTATGTATACTATTTCAGTATCAATATCACTTTATAATAATCATATATAGTTACTCATTTCACCATTATACCAATCCAATTAAGGTGGTGGCGGAAAATAGATTACACCACGGCGTGGAGACGGTATTCCGTACGTACGCACGCGCGGTGATTTCCTTTTTCCGTAGGATGGATAGAAGGTTAATTAGAGTTGTTTCATATTTATAATAACATATCAGTATATAAGAAATAATTATGTTATTACTTTATCATGAAACAACTAAAGAAGAATAAGTTTAAGAAGAAAGAAATTGAAAAAGATCAGTAATGGATATTACCTCTTTTTGATGCGCCTTTTCTTAACCTCCACTTAAAGAACTAAGGATGGTCTTTGAAGAAGACCAGGACCTCTAGGATGATACTACGGAAGTGGAGAAGAGATTTTGGCAGGGGTTGGCCGAGCTTGAATGCTCAAATTGGTCTGAGGAGGAGAGGGAGGAGGTTCCCTTTTATAAGGGAGGAGAGGGGCACCTTAGGAAAATCTCAAAATATTATTTTATATTAAGGTCAAATTCGGTTTATAATGGTTCCAAAGGGTTATATTTCGAAGCTAAAGTGGGGATGGGTCGCAATCCACTCATCCAATAGTATTTAGAAAATTTTAGGTTATTATTTTAACCTTATCAATTAGATTTAACTCTAAGTTAAATAATTTAACTTTTACCGTGTCTTTTTGTTTTCTTACACTATATGGTTAATAAACTTACTATATCAAGCCAAAAGAACCCCAAGTTGTTTATTATTAATATATAAAACCTTATCTAAGTCATTTGGCCGAACCTTAGATTTTTAGGAATAAAATAACAATTAATAATATAATATTTGTTTTAAAAACTAATTTATGTCAACTTTGACACTATTTGGTACATGATTTTTATGAAATTCATAACAGAATGAAACGTCCGAACCAAGTTACTTAAATCAACAATAACATGTCATAGTAACTTATTAAATTATTTTAAGTCATAAAAAGTCTCAAATTACATTTATTTGGGCATTTATAACATCAATTATGTTAATATTTTCTTAAAAAGGTAATTACTGCATCATCGTTATGTCATAAATAATTTAATCTATTAGATGTATAAAAATTCTAAAACAAATACTATAATGTAGGAAATCATTTTATCTATCCAATGAATATTTATAGTCAAAAATATTCCTTATATAACACCATATACAAATTAATTACTAAAAGATTTTTGTTTATGTCTATTTTTCCTTTACATTAATTAGTCTAAATTGTCATTATCACTTAATGGGGTCCCAAAATCGACCCAAAGATGCCCATGGTCGTTAGTGACTCAACCAATAAAGTTTGGAAAAGTTTTAAGGTAATTTTTAATTATTATAATATTATTTTTTAACCCTTATTTACCGGATTCACCCTTAACCATGATAAATAAAATATTTACTGCAGTAATTATTCAAAATGTCTAAAAATAAAAGTTACCTATTTAAACAATTTGAAAATAATGTTTCCAAATATGGAATCCATTTTTCCAAATTCAAAACACATAAGTGGCAGAAATTAATTTAAAATTAATTCCCGTTGTTAAAACAAAAAGTGTGTTTTTAAGAGATAATAACTATCAAAAGATTGGCACTTGTTTATGTCTAGTTTAATTGTGAAATTATGTCCAATGAAAAACATTGAATTAAATGGTAAAAATATTTTCTAAATATACTTTAAAACAACTCAAAGTCATAATTTATCAATATAAATTATTTTGATTAAAAAAGTTGTTTTTAATTAAAAATTAGTAATTTTCACTATTCATCAAAATATTACAGTTATCTGAAAAGTACCAAAACTTCACCTTAGGCTAAATTCGATATTCTGAACCCAAAAATGAAGTCTATTTTACCAAATTCATAACATAGAAGTTGCATTAATTAATTTTATAATTAAATCCTACTGTTAAAACAAATAGCGTGTTTTTGAGAAATAATATCTATCAAAAGATTGACACTCGTTTATGTCCAATATCAAAGTGATATTAATTACATTGACCACCATTGGATCAAATTGTAAAAAAATATTCTATTTATACTTTAAAACCATTCAATATTATAATATAACCACATAAGATATTACGATGAAAAAAGTTGTTTTTAATTAAAATATAGCGTGTTTTTACTATTCATTAAAATATGAAAGTTATCGGAAAAATATCAAAACTTTATGTAATGTAAATTTTTATATCCTGATTCAAAAGATGAATTTTATTTTGCCAAATTGAACATATAAACATGTCAAAAAGTAGATTTAAAGTGTGTGCGCCATCAAAAGGTGGCAAAACATCATTTATTGAAAAATACTTATTTTACCTGAAAAATTTATTTTGTTCTTATACCATGTTCTAGAAAATATGTATGATGAATAATAATGTTATAAAATTCAAAATTTAGTTAATACTATTCATAACGGCTAGTTCATGACAATATTATAATAATATATTGTTGTTTATTAAAACCCGGTATTGCGTACAACACATGCTATCGAGGAAGGTCGTGATTGCGTGTAATGCAAGCCAAGTCAGGTTTGCGTGTTGTGAAAGAATCCTTCGTTGTTTCGTATAACAGAATCCAACCATATTTGATTTATACATTGAATATATATATATATATATACTCAATGTTGCGTAGAATAACTATTATCAAAATTTTGTGTAACACGATCCAAGAATAGTGTTGCGTATACTGCAAGCTAATACGGTGTTGCATATAGCGCAAGGTAATATTGGTGTAGAATACAACACAAGATATTAATGAAATTAAAAGAATATTTTTCATAAAATCTCAGGGTGTTACAGTACGCCTCAGATACTTAAGGATAGTCTTGACTGTCATCCAATGGCGGTCTCCTCGATCAGCTTAATATCTTCTTACCGCACTTAATGCGTAAACAACATCTAGCCTCGTACATAGCATAACATACATGACTGACCCAATCACGGATGCGTAAGGGATCCTTGTCATTCTCTTTATTTCCTCATGTGTCAAAGGACACATTTTCTTGGAAAGATGAATGCCATGTGACACTGGCAACAATCCCCTCTTGGATTGTTCCATACTGAATCTCTTCAGTATCTTGTCAATGTATGTACTTTGACTCAGACCCAGCATTCTCTTGGATCTATCACGATGGATCTTGATCCCAAGAATATATGCTGCCTCTCCCAAGTCTTTCATGGAGAAGAATTTATGCAACCATGCCTTAACTAACAGTAATACAGGTACTTCGTTTCCAATTAGTAATATGTCATCAACATATACCGTTACGAAAACGACTGCACTCCCACTAAACCTCTTGTAGACACAAGGCTGACATTCATTCTTAACAAAGCCAAATTCCATTACAGCTTCATCAAAACGAATAGTCCATGATCATGATGCTTGATTTAATCCATAAATGGATTTCTGCAACTTTTATACCTTGTTGGAATCCTTTGGAGTCACAAACCCTTCAGGTTGTGTCATGTAGACATCTTCCTGGAGGTTCCCATTAAGGAAAGCAGTTTTGACATCCATTTTCCAAATTTCATAGTCATGGTAAGCAGCAATGGACAATAGGATTTTGATGGATTTCATCATTGAAACCGGTGAAAAGGTTTCATCATAGTCAATTCCTTGATGTTCTCGAAAACCTTTTGCAACCAGTCGTGCCTTGTAGGTGCTGACTTTCCATTCCATGTCCAGTTTCTTATTTAATACTCATTTATTACCAATAGGCTTTACATCAACTGGAGGATCTACCAAATTCTAGACTTGGTTTTGGTAAATGGAATCCATTTCAGAATTCATGGCTTCTTGCCACTTGGCAACGTCAGTGCCTTCAACTGCTTCCTTGTAGGTAAGAGGATCATCATTGTCAACCAATAATGAGTCACCATCCCCAGTGATAAGAAAACCATATCGTTCTGGTTCTCCCACCTCTCTCGTGCTCCTACGCAGTTCTTGTGTCTCTAGAACAGATTTTTTTTCTACGGGGATTTGTGGAATCTGTTCTTATACCAAATCATGTGTATCTTGAGCCTCGACTTCATTGAAGTCTATCTCGCTCCCACTATCTCTTTTGGAGATGTGCTCCCGCTCAAGGAATATGGTGTGTCTTGCCACTGTAACGTTTTTTTCTGAGGGGTTGTATAGGTAATATCCCCTTGTTTCCTTTGGATATCCTATAAAGATACACTTTGTGCCTCAGGGTGAAAGTTTGTTACCTAAAGATGCCTTAACAAATTCTCCGTTACCCCACACATGCAAATTCGATAACATGGATTTGCGTCCACTCTATAACTCGTATGGAATACCATTTATCAATTTAGTTGGTACTTGGTTTAGTATGTGTGCTGCTCTTTGTAATGCATATCCCCAAAAGGATAATTGAATACTCGCATGACTCATCATTGATCTCACCATGTCCAACAGGTTGCGGTTCCTCCTTTCACTTACACCATTCCACTGTGGTGTTTAAGGAGGAGTGAGTTCAGATAGAATCCCAAACTCCCATAAGAAATCAATGAAGTCTTGATTATGATATTCTCCTCCTCTTTCTGAGTGGATTTTCTTAATCTTCTTACCAAGATGGTTCTCAACTTCATTATTGTATTCTTTGAACCGATCAAAATAATCTGACTTATCCCTCATTAAATAGATATATCCATATCTACTAAAATCATCAGTAAAAGTTATGAAGTATGAGAACCCACCCGTTGCTTCAACTGGAAATGGTCCACACACATCTGTGTGAACAAATTCTAGAAGCTCTTGCGCTCTTTCACCTTTCCCACTAAATGGGTCTTTGTTCATTTTTCCTTGTAGACACGCATGACATACACCAAGTGGTTTTAGTTCGAAAGAATCTAAATACCCATATTGATGTAATTTTGTCAAATGTTTCTCATTGAAATGACCTAGCCGGTGATGCCAATTTTGGGTGTGGTATGAGTCATGTGTATTAACTTTGTTTTCGATTTCCATTACTTGGTTTGTGTAGTCTAACACAAAAAGGTCATTATATAAATGTGCCCTACCAAAACAAATGCTATCTTTCTAAAAATAGAAACATACACTTTCAAACTTGAAGATGAATCCATCAGTATCTAATCTGGATACTGAAATAATGTTTTTGTTTACAGAGGGTACATAATAACATCCTTTCAAAACCAAGACCATCCCCGTAGGCAATGTGAGGTGGTAGTCCCCAACAGCTACAACATCAAGTCTGGCTCCGTTGGCTGCTCGTAGATCTACCTCCCCTCGATCAATCTTCTTGAATCTACTGGGTTCCTGTATTTGGATACAGATGTGATCACCACAAGTAGTATCTAATACCCAATTAGTAGAAATAGATAGATTGCATTCGATAACAAACGCACCTGAAACTTCCCCTTGCTTCCTTGGCTGGGTGCAGTTTCTCTTCCAGTGGCCCTTCTTGCCACATGCAAAACAAGCAACATCATATTCCTTTTCCTCCCCTTTGATCTTCCTTTACTTGGAAGTCCTTGAAGAAGCTTTGGGATTAAAGCTCTTAGCCTTCTCTTTCCTTTTATTCACCATGAGGACAGAAGGCTTTTCATGCTTCATGTCAGTGTCCACTTGGAGAATGAGGATCAGAAGATCAGACAGAGACTTCTCAATGTTGTTCATATTGAAGTTCACAACAATGTTTGAGAAGCTCTGGGGGAGTGATGCAATAATGAGATCGGTACCTATTTTTTCGGGGAGTTTAAACCCTAGAACCTCCAAGCGCTCAATGTAGCCAATGAGCTTGACTACATGAGGCCCGGCTGGGGAACCCTCTCCAAGCATGCTCTGAAATAGAGCCTTGGAGATCTCAAACCTTTCCTGTCTTGCTCTCTCCTATTATAGACCATAGAGGTTCTCGAGCATGCTACAGGCATACATGTCTTCATGAGACTTCAGGAGCTCACTAAACATCGATGATAGCATCAAACATTGAACGTCGAGAGCATCTTTCAAATGTTCATCATATACTAGGAAATCTTCATCACTCGCCCCTGGGGTAGGAGAATCGAGAAGTGAGGACTCCCGTATGTAAAACTTTCTTTCATGGCATAGGATAACCCGAAGGCACCTAAAACATTCCTGAAAGTTACTGTCGGTGAGGATATTGTCTTTATCAAGCATTGATCACAGAGAAAATGTGGTTGATGAGTTTTTCATTTCGGTTCTACAAATTAAAAGAGCAGATTTATCAGTATCCTTTTGATTACATTTTATGAGAAATAATGAATGAATTAATTAATTCTCCCACTATTTTATCAAGTCCCAATGGCCCTCACCATTGAACTCGGAATTTCCAGTTGCTTTGACATTCTAGTGGAATGGATCCATATTTCTCTTCGCATAAACCCAACAAGGGTTGGTAAAGCTATTTGAAGGTATTTAGGTAGGCATGTCTTTTACAACTGTGAGCTTATAGTTCCATGATCTGTTGAGTGGACTCCCCAATCCTGAAATCTTGACTTGGATTTCTTTAACTCTTGCCTCCAATATTACACCAAGTCTAGCAAGGGCTACTTCTCTTGATGTAATATGGTAATGTCGACCCGAAACCTTTCATAAGGGATTCCTTTATAAAAGTAAGTGTCCCAACAAGGGTTGGTCAAACACATAGTTTTGTTGAGTCTTTCCCTTAATCAGGTAACGAAAGGCTTGGTCTGACTTAATATGGTATTGAGGGATTTTTTTCATTTATGCGTAGTTTCGCATTATCACATGCTTGTTAATATTAATTGATGCTTTCTTAAGTGATTAACCATGTTCTGATAGTGTTTACGCATAGTCTGGTTTTTATTTTATTCCATCTTTGTATGCTTGTTCATTTTATTAATTATGTGATCACGACAAAACATACATAATAAATAAACCATGCAATCAGACAAAAATAAAATAAGATGGCATGATCATGAGCTTCTATTGGTTAGCTTATCTAGAAGTTTTGATAAGCTAACCCTGACCTAGGGAAAAAACCTTAAACCTGTTGGTTCCAGTTTTTCAGCTCCCACCAATCCACCTTTGTATCTTCTTGCGTCGGTTTCGCCTCGGCTTAGGGATTTGAACCATCGCATCTAGCTTGGGAGATCCTAAATTACATGGGTTTACATTAAATAAACCATCGGCACACATGCACTACATTTTATTGGAAAAAGGCTCACAGGCCAACAAATTTATATTAAATAAATTTAAATGAAACCATACACAAACAAAGGGTCTTTAATCTAGCTCATGATCATCCATAGTATGCAACGAAATTTACGCATATTTAGAATTCAAATTCTTTTAATAGTTATTTTATTTAAGATAAGACTCGCTCGAATTCAATGAATTATGATCTTATAATTAATCAATTCTTTATCTTAAATTCCATTCTGAATTTCCTTGAGATTCTTCTCATCTATATTCCTTGTACGGGTATTTGTAAATTGGAGGAAACTTGGTGAAATTCCATTTCTGGAAAGTACACGATGTGTAGTTTATAATTAAACGGCGTGTATTTTTTATTTCACCCCTTATCCAAAGTACACGCCGGGGCTTTGGCGTGTTTTCTCTACTTTGGAATTTTTGGAGTACATGGCATGTAGATGAATCATACACGGTGTGTACTTCCTTGTTACGTGGTAACCGGCCTGGAGATCCCATGTACGCGGTACGTGGCTTATCTTTGTACACGGTTTCACCTGGGCCGGAACGGACTACACGTCGTGTTGTTCCAACATACATGCCATGTATTCCGGTTCCCACACGTCATTCAATTCTGGTCAACACGGCGTGATTAATACTTATGCATAATCAATTCACACGGCGTGGTTTGGCAGACCAGTGCCGGTTCATTGAACCTAAGTACACGACGTTTAGTTTTAATTACATGCCGTGTAATCCCGTGTTGTACAGATAGAAAGAGCGACTCCTCCGGATGAATTCCTTGTTGTTATTTTAATCAAAATTAAAATTAAAAATTCATTTCTGTGATATGAATCGAGAAACGAAGGAGGAAGAATATATCTCGTTTATTCAGATTAATAGAACGATATATTTCGAATTGAATCAAATATAAATGCGTAACTTATCAACAAAAATTAAATAACTATAATCAACGTTGTAACCAACCTGTGATACCATTTGAAGGTTCCGGGCGCAGCGGAAGTGCGTGGGTGGATGTTCCCACTTGGCTTTTTGTCATTAGCAATGATCAATCTGGGATCAATATGATGATAAACACCAGTCTCCATGGATAGAAACACAGAAAAAGACAATGAAGATGGTTTTTCCCAAAACCACAAACAAGGATCGTTACAGATTGATTATAATTAATTTAATTAATTATATAGAAATACCTTTTGGGTGTTCTTTCTTCATTGATGTTCTTGATCACATTGTCGATGTGATCCGTCATTGCATCGCGGAAGCCAAGTGTCGACTCCCTCTAGCGGTGATCCATACGTGTACCTCGTATCTCTGCACGTCGCCAAAGGATTCTCTGGGTGCTAGCATGGAGATGCCTTTGCTTGCGTTTTCCACCTTAGATTGTCTTCATCCAATGGAAGAGGATCTCTATTGGTCTTGAGAGCATTCTTGGAGGAAGAGGTTCTTTCGGCCTTGAAATAATTCTCCAGAGATGTTGTGCACAACAATTCTCTTGTGTGTTGAAAAGAGTTGGGGTCGTGAGGATATTTATAATCCGGTGTGTGGGGTTATAGAGTTATGATAATAAATAAACGCGTAACGTGTTTTATGTATATCATTGACTCTTATTTAAAACCCCCATGTCGAATAAATAATTCCTTGTAATGCGGTCATGCTGATTATAATAAATATCATTTAATAAAACGATATTATATCCTCAAAATCCCAACTGGAAAAACTACACGGCGTGTAATAATAAATACACGGCGTGTACTTGTTTTTCATTGAAAACTACACGGTGTGTACATTAAATGTACACGACGTTTATATCTTGTTTTCATTTATTCATTTCCTTTCCAAAATAAAACTACACGGCGTGTACATTTAATAATACACGGGGTGTACTTGTTTTATTTTATTTTTCCCCCATCATTTAAAACAACATAGGATTCCTTGAATAATTATTAAACCACGTATGGGAATAACCTGTATTCAAATTGAGATACTTGGATACACTTAGTGTGTGACCCTCTAGGCCTCTTTCTCGTTGGCATTAGGCGGGCTTGCCTAAATTCCAAGATTAATGTCTAGCATCGGGTCAAGGCACCCAAGGGAAAAAAGATGATGCCGCATTGACGTATCACCTCATACGAATGCTTACTATGTAATTTAATCCCTTTTTCTCAATATGTCATCAAGCAGGTTTCATGGCAGTGTCATAAACCTATATGCTTGATCCATCGTTCTTTGACTACCTGAAATAAACATGTCATTCACACCATGGCCATGGAATTTAATGTGACAGTTCTATTTCAATCAAAGGGCCGAGATATCAACATACATAAATAGAAGGGAAAAATACTTCCTCGACTTATCCATTAACAAAATGTCACTCGTGACGCACCCAACGTACCCTACTTCCCGCCAACTGTCCGTGTGACGGGTTTCATCAGTAAATCTATGTGCGCGAGTCATGACATGAGTTAATGATAATCTTCCCGTCTAAGGACCATTACACACGCTCGTAGATAGCAATATTCGATGACACCAAGACATGCATAATTACTTTTGGAGGGTCTATTCTCATAATTTCCCATATTGGAGATTATCAAGTGCGAACTCCATGAGAGAGAGTCTCGTCTTCTTACGAGTACTCGCACATGACGGTCTGTATACTATGTGTCCTATCATAGTATTTTATCCAACCACAGAACATTATTTAAGAATATTGTTATAGCATTTCAAGTTTCTCATCATAGAGGGGATCTGCTATGACCTTATTAATGCAAAAAATATTCCAAGACATTATTATATTATAGTCATGCAGAACAATGACCAATATATAATAAGTGAACATTCATGTAATCAAAGTACAAAACAGTTGGTTCTGAGGACACCAACCCTTATAGTCAAAACCACCAGAACGACCTTAGAATGCCATGAATTCATACGACAACAACCGCGGTGTGAATTGTGAAATGGTCGGGTAGAAGACACATCAATCAATGGTCCCTTTTGACCGCGGTGACTGGAAACGCGTTTCCGGAGTCAAAAAAGACAAAAACGGCATGTCACGGTCGAATTCAATGAAAATGTGCTCTGAATGACTTGAAACAACACAAAAACTATAGTAAAATTATTCTTGACATGTAGGAGGACACAAAACATCCATCGGACGTGCGGTGCACGCGGTACAACTGAATGTGTCGTTTTCAGCAGTTTGGCGCTCTCTAAAAGGGCGCATTGGGTGGTCAAAACCACCCGAACGACCTCGGAATTCCATGAAATCATATAAAAAAATCCGCGGTCTGAATTGTGAAATGGTCGGGCAGACGGAACGTCAATCGGAGGTTCCGTTTGACCGCGGTGACCAGAAATGCGTTTCTGGAGTTATAAAAGACCAAAACGGCGTGTCACGATCGAATTCAGAGCAAACATACTCCGAATGACCTGAAACCACATGAAAAAGATAGGAATATTATTTGTGACATGTAGGGGGAGATGAAATATCCATCGGACGAGTGGTGTGCATGGTGTGACCGAATGTGTCATTTTCAGCAGTTTGGCGCGCTCTAAAAGGGCGCATTGGGTGGTCAAAACCACCCGAAAGACCTCAGAACGCCATGAAATCATACGACAACAACCTTTTTGTGAATGGTGAAATGTTCGGGTAGACGGAACATCATTTAGAGGGGCTGTTTGACCACGGTGACTAGAAATGAATTTCCGGAGTCATAAAAGACCAAAACGGCGTGTCACGGTCGAATTCAAGGAAAACGGGCTATGAATGACCAGAAACCACAAGAAAATGATAGGAATTTTATTCGTGACATGTAGGAGGAGACATCACGTCTAGAGGACGTGCAGTGCGCGCGAAAAACATTCCTTTTTAGAAAACAAAAAACTTTCAGAAACTAAATAAAAGACTCTAAAACAAGAAGAAAACTCTAAAATGATTACATTTCTCAAATTGGGGGTTTTAAATTATTATAGAACCCATGAGATGTCATATTTAATTATATTATATGTATATAATAAGTGAATAAATATGTCAAATTTATGTTTGTTTATTAGTTGTTTTCATTGTATTTTATTGTAGGTTTCTAAAGTAGATGGTTGTGGATCGTTGAAGGACGTCTATATTTATTGATTATGATGATCTTGATGATTATGGTGTTTGGATTTGTTTTCCATTTTTTATGATTTATATGATTTTTTGATTTTGTACCATGGAATTTTTTTTTTAAAAAATATTTCCAGTTTAGCGACCGCCAATGGCGGTCGCTGTAGGCCGACATTTCGGCCAGCTTAAGTGACCACCAATGACGATCACTGAAGGCTAGCATTTCAGCCCACTTCAGTGACCACCATTGGAGGTCACTATAGGCCTGTATTTCGGCATGCTTAAGAAACTATCAAAGGCGGTCGCTTGAGGATGACATCATCAGTCCTAAAGAGACCACCATTGGCATTCACCATGCGGTCTCTAGAGGCCTATTGCGACCGCCAATGGCGGTCACTTTAGGCAAATTTTGTAGTAGTGTTTGATGTATATCTAGTGATCAAATTCATTATATTTTCCAACCAATAGTTCTCTTAGACATCTGAATACATCCTTTTACTCCCTGTGTGAATAGAGAAGGTTGATCAATGTGTGTAAATCAAAAGCACTATCTTTATGTCTTGATTGGATGGTACACATGGCCATGACCCAAATCTTATGACTCCTTCCTCATCAAAATTGAACTATGAGGATATAACATTTTTTATTGTTTCCAATTTCTTATACATTCCCACATCAATACTCTATGATATCTTTTAACCTATCCATAAGATATAATTGATTAATAATTTGAGAAATGATTGATGATGTTCATTCCTTTATGATTCTCGTGTCCATCCTTTTAAAATCTAAAAATATTGGATCTCTATAAATTCTTATCAATGATAGAATTACTGGATCCTCTCTACATATAGAATATTCCAATTTATTATCCTTCCAAGTATAGTAGTGGATTGAGTAGTTAATTTCCTTGATAATCTCTAACCATCTTCATTGGAACATATTCATTTGTTTTTGTGGGAATATAAACTTGAGGATTTTGTGATATGTGTCTATTTTACACATGTCACTAAGAGATAATTCCACCGTATTTTCAAAACTAATATCACTAAGAAAAAACCATATCATGTGTTGTTTAGTTCTATTCATGAACTATATAATTCCTTGAATAATAAGCTATCATATTTTTAATTTTCATTAACACACAACCCAAGCCCTTCATCGAAGCATTATTGAATACCATGAAATGTTCTCCACCTTTTGGTACTGTAATAATAGGTAAAATGATAATACTAATTTCAAACTCCTTGAATATCTCTTCACATTCTTCATCCCTAGAAAATATATCCCCATTCTGAGTTATCTTGTTTATAGGGTTCGACAATTGTGAGAAATTTCTCACAAAATAATGACAATACCCATCTAATCCAAGGAAACTAAGGATATCTGTCATAAATGAATCCCTATAAAATCCTTTTAATTATTATGTATTTTAGGGGTACACATATATCCAATTTATTGTGATGATATTATCCAATAATGAGACATCCTTCTACTAGAATTTACATCTGTTTTACATGGAATAAAGCTTCTTATTTCTTAAGGTCTTTAACGTAGTGATCAGTTGCTCCTCATGCTTCTTGATTTTGAAGAATATTATAATATAATCTATAAATACTACCATTTTTTTTGAATTAAATATCTAAATAAACTATTCATAATGTTAATTAATATTAATCGTTCATTAGTGAGTCCGAAAGGAATTACTATGAACTCATAGCGCCCGCAACTTATATAAAAATAAGTATTGGAGATATCCACTTTCTTCACCCTTACATGGTAATACACCCACTATAGATTCACCTTTGGATTATTGCGATCCATATAAATAATGAAAAAGTCATAAATTTGTGGAATATGAATCTTTTTATTTATTGTGATCTTATTGAGCTTATGATAATCGTTGAAAAACGTGTATTGACAAATCTTTATTCTTGACAGAGAGGACTGGTGCACCCCATGGTGAAGCACTTGGGTGTACGAACCCTTTATCTATATTATCATATAGTTTTTCTTATGCTCCTGATGATTCACACCAACCATTCTATACAGAGTCTTGGATAATGGTAACACTTCAGGTAGAATCATGATTGAAAATTCAACCTCTTACCTAGGAGGAATATCTATCAATTCATTGAGAAACACATGAGCGTATTCCCTCATAATGGGAAGGTATTCATGTATGATTCTTTCTTTAGACTAAATCATTTGATAACAATATTTTTACTCTTAAGGAAATAATATATAATATTGATATTTTTATGATTAATAAGAGTCATCCTCCTCCTTTCACATGTACAATATTAGATGAAGATTCTCGATAAAGAGAGTAATTTCTTTCTCATCAAAATATATATCGGATCTGTATATAGAAATTAAATCAATACTTATAATTGCATCAAATTCCACCAAAGGGAGTATGACAAGGTTAAATGGGAACTTCAACTCAAAAATGTTGATTGGGGAGGATTTATAAACATGGGATGCAATAATTTCCATAGAATACATTTTAAACGAATGCCCTACATTCATGCATTGTGGTGGTGTTTGAATTGTTATAATTAAATTTCACGATCTGAAGGAAGGAATATAACCAGAATAAAAAATTTTGTTTGTTACTATTCAATGAATGACTAAAATACATATCCCCACTTTATTATTTCGATCCACCTATGAAATTGTGATGGAAAAGAATGCCCTTGATACCTTTGAGGTTGTTGGTTGTCTCCAAAAACCCTTGGCTTAGTGAATTGGTTTTATAAGTACCGTAGTTACATGTATTTGAAGTATTAAACAATGATTTTAGGGTTGAATAGATCAGTCCTTTAATCCATTGGATTACTGGGTTTCTCCGATCAGAAATACCTAGCTAGGTTTCCTTCCTTCCCATCCTTAAAAATTTCTTCACCCCCCTTAGGAAATTATTGGGGTTCTTCTTTCCTCAGCTTTGACAAGTGGGATGTTGAAATTTCATAATAGTATTATATTTTTACATCAAACTTCCTAAATTAAACTTAAACTTACACTACTTATCATTGTGATACCATTGAGATTCACTGCACTCCATTTTAAATTTGAGGGCACATTAGAGAATTTCCTGATAGATATCAATGTCTCAGATCACCCTTGATTTTTGTTGTCTAGGTTTTTCCCACCAAATAAGAATTCAAACATACATTTGGGGGTAATAATAACTGCATAGGAATATCATGTAATCATTTTTATGTTTTCTTTGTACACCCTGGTAGATTCATCATCTTTTTTCTTGAGGGAAAGGAAGTAACCTTCTATTTTATGCCAGGGAGTGCAAGGAAAATATTGACCGAAAAACATTTCCCATAATTCCTTCCACCCTATCACTTAGACATCTTCACCAAGATTTTTTTTGTTTAATGTCCACCACTATTCATCTTCTCCATATTAAAGATAAAAAACCAATAGAACCTTCTATTTCTCATAACATTGAAGGATAGAGAAGATATTTTCAATGGAGTTGATAAATTATTCCATGATTAAGGGACCAAATTTTCCATTGAATATCAGTGGACTTTGTCACATAAAAATCTAAATCATAGATTGTTTCCTCTAAGGGGGATTTGGGAACTCCTCCTAATCAAGGTTTCTATTCAGAACCAGAGTCAGCTAAGAGAGTATCATTGTGAAGTTTGTGATCCCCACTCCCATTGGCCTATGCATCTCATTGGGCGTAGTCATTATATTTCCCACCGCATTGGTTGTTAAACATATTTATAATATTTTTAACCATTGGCTAGAATAAAGGGAAAATTAGGGATTAATATTATTAAATTATTAAAAAAACTAAATGGCTAATCCAATGAAATTAATAGGATAACTGACAAATAATGTGTATTTTATTAACTTATGAACATATAGGCTTCAATCTATGTAATCCATGATTTATTTACTAACATATATTATTAGGGGAATTTTTTCCTTTAATAGTTGTTCATAATTATATTATGAATTTACCAATTCATATCCACATGGGTGTGTCAAACATGGAGTGCAGAAAGGCACATTTTCATTCAACATTTCCCAGCTGAGTGTAGCTGAACACAATGTTTTCCGATTTTACCCATATATACATCTATACAAGAGCCACATCCACTTATAGTATCCATACATGGACTTATTTAATTCATAAACCACATGTTCGATACTTACTATGATTTTGGGTTGTTTTCTAATATTATAGTATTATCCCTATATATTTCCCTATAGTTTTCTAATCCAACACCCAAAAATAACTGATTTTTTTTGATACAACCTAAAACGACCTTGTATTTTATTACACTTTAATGACTTATTTATTTCATAGGATTACACATAATACATCCTAGAATATCGATAATTATAGTGTACTTTGGAATTAGGTATATTTAATAACAATTTAAAACTTAAAAAACTACATCTTTATTGAAAACATTCTTAACATGATCACACTTAAAACTAAATGGGATAACCAGGGGACACACATAAGAAAGGTGTGATCTATAAAGCCTGGTAGGAAAAATAAATATCGAATAACACAAATATAATAACAAATGTTAGAAAATTGGCATATAAAGGGATCATTAAATGGGTGAGAATCATAAACATGAACAATTAAACATGATATAACATGACATCATAGGAAACGTGAAATCAATTTAAAACACTATATCATAAACATAGGACCAGGTTAGCTTCCAAGACATCATGATGGAAGAAGTCCCATAATGGAATAAATTTCATTCCATATCCCAACACGAAGTCTCATGAGACTAAACATTACCCAATGCATTAGAGTGCTATATAATTCTCGGGGCACCTATCACTTTTATTTAGGTATCATGTTTAAGTGTTCCACATAGATCATTCAACATAGATTTATTCATCATTAATATTTATTCCATGATCAATGATTGTGGAATAAATAAATTTAATTCCCAATTAAAATAAGTATTAGTGTATAAAGGTGAGCACCCTTGATAAAAAATTAGTATGGTTTTCACTACACAATTATTTTTACATGGAAAAATCATGGGGAAATATCAATAGCAAAATCACATCTAATAAATATATATAAAATGGGTTGATGAGAGATAAAGGTTTCTATAATATTTTTTAGATCACATGGTATGTGATAGTAAGATGTAAAAGAATATCTAAATATTTGGAATTTTAAAAAGAAGGGATATCATAATAATGAAACTCGAATAAAGAAGTGAAGGCGAGGATCCCTTACTTTTGTGTGTGACTTAAAATGCTTAGAAGAGGCTTATTTAGAGTTTAGAGATACCATGGGAGGACTCTAGAGAGGATAGGGATGAGTAAGGATGTGATCCAAGGTTTTTAGTGATGATAAATGAGATCCTGGGAGGGTTTATATTGGAAATGAGTTGGTATTTCTTTAATATTTATCAAACTTAGGTTTTTGATTCTATACAACAACAAAAAACACAGATCCTCCCATGGGGTTTCCCTTAGTTTAGAACTAATATGAGAGGTTTTAATTAATTTACAAATCCATAGGTCTAATTAATAAAATAATACACTTTCTTATGTGGGAGCGAGTCATACTCATAAAAAAATGATATTAAAACCGTAAAATATATTAATGGATTTGGAGGATTAGGAAAGGATCTATAAAATTAATAAAATAAACATAAAATCGCATTATTTTAAAGGAAAAGAATATATTTCATCATTTATGAAATTTATAGTATTTATTACATAATATTTTAGTGATTATGATGTCATAATACACACCAAATATTTATGCGATATTTAATTTTTACTCGAAAATTCATTTGTCTTGAAAAATTATGAAAAATTAAACATCATATATTTATGATGATTTGATTAAAAAATAATATTAATTTTATCTAAATAAAATTTTAAGCATATTAATTTCTACTTTTAAAATTGAATAAACATATATTCAGAAATGATTAGTTTTTTACAGATATAGTTTTTTGAAGCATTTATTATAAATAAATTTTACATTATAAAAATTATATGATAATTTATATTTGATAAAAATTATTTAATAATAATATTTTATTAAAAAAATATTTAATTCCAAAATCTATTAATTAATAAAAATAAATTCCATAATTAAATTTAAATATTACACAAAATTATATTTTTTGTTTTATTGTGTCTACAAAAATCCTTCATAAAGTCAGAATAATATAATTAAAATATATTAATTATACTATGAAAAATAATGCACATACGGTCTTGATAAATTACCCTTCAATGCACCAGTAAAACCCCTAAGGTAATGGTATGAAACGATGAGGCTTTAATGGGGTGGTTCGACAAGCAAGGTTTGGGTTGTGATCTCAATGAGACTGAATTTCTATCGTAAACAGTTTTGGTCATGGTTTAGTTGTTGGATCAGGGCTTGGGATTAGTTAAGGGAAAATACTAATAATGTTATATAACTTTCAAGATCTAATAAAGGGGGCATTATAAGGTATTATCCTACTGGTTTAGGACATCACCTCCTTTTTATGTGTCAATTTTATTTGTTATACCCTTTATTTATCTTAGTGTCATGATCACTATTCAATGACTTTATTATAAATGGTAATGATTCTTAATAATATTTATATTTGATGGACATAATAAAAAAATGAAATTCATGTGTTTTCTATATATATATATTACATATAATACATTTAATTAAATTAAAAAAGGAATTTCATTTATAAAAGTATGGGTTGTTACATGAATAGATGGTACAAAATTGGCCACATGATGATTAAATTAGGTATTTGGAGAACATTCTGTATATTTTTTATCAACTATAAACCTTCCATATTCCAAATCTTATCATTGTATTAATGTTTTTATATTTATATTTATTTGTTTTAGTTTTTTTGTTGGTTATTCCATGTTTGGTTTTGTGTTAAAATTTCATCTACTGATTCATATGGTGTGGATATCTAATTCTTGGATGCATCTTGTCAAAATCAATGTAGATATTTTATACTCAGATAGGGTTAATTATTGGATAAAATAATCTCCATTGATTGAATTTGATTCCTTGAAACTTATTTCCAACCCATGGGGATCAGGGACACCTCTAATGTATGTCGTCGGCTGGCCCTTATGCCTAGTTAAGGGGATGAAATGATTTAGTTTATGATATAATGATATCATATCCAAAATTATTAAGAGGAACTATTTTTTAGAGAAGATAGAATTATTTGGAATGTAATTGTAGGTTGGAGTTAGGATCATCAGATCTTGGTTGGTAAGTCGTGGATAGATAACTGATCACCACCGCCCATGATGAAAATGAGTTACCAAAGTATTATGAGTTTCAAATATTTGATTTTAGTTACCGTTATTTATCTCTAGTATAATTTCGTTTTTTAAAATGGTATTTATGACTGTTTATCATATTTATATTTTTTGGGGATAATAATTAGAGTTTAACTAGAACACATGGTTAGGTTTTATAGAATGAAAAACAACGTAGAGCCCATTTCCATGGGTTGTCCTGACTTCCAATGGATATTTTATGATTGATGCACAAACACTAGTCCCCCATGGGGAATTTTGGGTTTCTATTGAGGTTATTTATTTTTTTTGTTGACATTTGGTTATGGTACATCTGTTTTTAGAACAAGTTTGATTTGGGTTTTTAAAATCAATAAATGGATTTTTTTATGGGAAATTAATTTTCAAATAAAAAAATAAATTTTAGATGAGTTTTTCTAAAATTAATAAAAATGGTACTAATCTCAAAAAGTGAATAAATTCTTTTCTTAAATGGGTTTTTTGAAGTGTAAAATTATTTTCAACTAAGTTTTCACAATTCAATATGGGAATATGTTCTTGAAAATTAATTTAAATGGAAAACAATCAATTTTTAATTTTTTGTGGTTTATTAATCATAAAATGATTTTTGAATAGATGATAGTTATTAAGGAATCTATTTTATATTGTGGAAATTTTATTCTAAAATAATAAATATACTTTCTAAATAAATTAATACTAAATTAGTGTTTACAAATTTGCAAATGATATTAATGAAAGGACTGAGAGGTTTAATATAAAGAGTATACAAGGACTAAAATGTGGTTTCATGTAAACGTTTATGATTTAAAAATACATGTTGTTGACTTCAATATTTATGAAAATGATTTTTTTGACTTATTCAGTTTTTCAATTCCCTTATATAGAGATTATGATTCATTCCCATGATTTTTTATTATTCATTAGGATTTTTTTATTGGTTGAAAGTTATTTTTCATTAAACAATTGTTAAATAGGTTTTTAATTTTCACTGTTATGATGAATATGCCTCCAAAAAATAACTATAGTGTTTCTTGGGATATTATATAGTCTTTAATGTGGTTTTTATAAGATTAGTACTTGGGACTGATTTGGTTTAGGTGTAATTTTCTTGGTATCGTGCGCATAAATTATTTTGTATTGGGACACATTGAGGATTATAAAACCTTTTTTTATTGGAGGATCTTATAATTGTTTTTGTGACTTTTGTATGGGTACGTTTTATCATTGGATGGTTTGGAATGGGGCCAATCATGGGTGTATTTTTCGATTGACTGGGATAGATAATGAACTAGTTGATGTGTTTGGACTAGATGATGTTATATTAATTTTTCTGGGGTTTCCATGAAGGTTTTCCCAATTATACTGTCATAGGAATGAATTTAACATTATTTTACACAATCTTAGTTCCTATGTTGTTTTGATGAGACATGTACATGGGTTATACCACTTTCTAATGATTTTAAATCAATGATAAGCTTCACATTAAATTTATTTAGATTATCCTTTGGAAGTAATTTTAATTTTGTTTTTATTTTAGGATAATTGAATCCTCATATTAATTTGGAGAATAATTTTTTTCTCCTATAGATTATAATTTTTTGTTTGATTTATAGGTTTCAATTGAGTCTCTTCAGTTGAGGGTTTGAGTTTTAGTTGGTGAATCTATTATAATGCCTTTATCTTATTGATCTGCGGGTTTCATTTGAGAGAGTTTTTATCTTATTATTGTTTATTGATATGATTATCTTGTGTAATTATGGATTATATTTTAGTCATGTGGATTATTTGAATTCTTTTGTTTGGGAGGTTATAGGGTGTTTTGTAGTGGTCATTTCTAGTGCTCAACCTTATTAAACAACCATATCAATGAAATTAATAAATGGTGGGGAGACATTATATGGATATCCCATTAGTGTTATTCTCAATGGGATGATTAGGTGTGGATTATTTCATCTATAAATTTATCAAAATATTTTTATTTTATTTTGATGTATATTTGTAGTGGGTTTGAGATCACATCATGATTAATTTCTGCTTTTTAATGGAATTTTATCTGTAGTTTCTTCTCTTTGAACTTGGTGACTCTCAAGTGGTATAATTTTTCCTTGTGAGGAGTATTTTTACACACATTCCACTTTTATCATGTTTAATAATTATTTTTGGGATAAATTATATTTCAAGGGGTTTCCCAAATGTTTTGGAAGTGTTTGGTTTGTTTTGGGGAAGCAGAGTTGTAGGATGAAAAAGTTTAGGGCACTGAAGGGAGATTCAAGACATCAAATTTTTGATAAAAAGGCACTCCCAGACCTAGACGAGGAATTTGAATCATGAATACTATTTCATGTCATGAATTTTTTTTGCAATGTTTTAAATTTTTTATATTTCCCCCATGTCCCATATTGTATTTTATTCCTTTAAGGGCCTGTTTAATCATATTTGATTCCCTTGGTTAGTAGAACCCATCCCCTTTATTCAAAATCCTCCCATTACTGGTTTTATGTGATTTAATTAATATTATGGGATGACTACTCAAGATATTCCAATTTATACCTCTCATATTTCTTTATCACAAATTTTATATTATTCCCTTGCATTTGATTCATTTTGGTAAAACTCTAGGATATAATTATTCCCAAATAAATTGTCTCTCTTGATGTTAGTGTGTGATTTTCATCTATTTGGTATTATTCCTTCCATAATTGAGGCCTTCACAAAATCCATACATCATCTAGGTAGGTGATTCTATTAGTTTCCATTCTATAACAAACCATGTGGTTATTGGTGTTTTCAAAATTCATTTTAACTAAATTTATCATGTTGTGAATTAATAAAGTGGGTCTGAAATATTTTGGAGTTATGGTTTTATTTAATAAGTATATTTTCTAAGGTTTTCATTGTTTATGCCTTTGTTTCAAAAGTAACTGTATGGTATGTATTTCCTAAAATGTATAAGTGGACTTCTACATGGAATTTTAGTGATTCTAAGTGATGGATTTCATTAAATGATATTATATAATTTTTTACCTATAATTAAATTGTGGTTTGATTGTGAAATTAACATTTTTATGTGTTTTTGGATTTACATTGGGGTTCTTATATTTTTATAAATTACTTGAATCGTATATATTTATCTATTATTTTTGTATTACTTAAAAATTTCTATATGTATATATTAGAATGGATATATTTATATATGTATGTCTGTGTGTTTGTTTTACACATATATGTATATCTAGACATACAAATAGGATTTCACAAGATGAATTTATTAAAATACGGGCCTTAAAATTATTTCATGGCTTCCAAAAATAATTTATAAAAAGGAACATAAATGTGAATTTTCAAAATCATAAGTTAAAGGCCTAATTAGAACCATTAGAAAGGAGTTTGATGTCCCATAGAGGGTTTTTGAATGGTTATAAAAGAAGATTGATTTTCTTTTAAAATTATTACTAGCTTCAAATTATAGGGCTTATTTAGTACCATGACGGGGTTCTCATTGAATTTTTCCACCACCATGGAGTCTCTATTATTTCTAGTTGTTTTTAGAGATAATTATTAATTATAAATATGAGATTAATATTTATGGGTGTATGGAGGTGGCCTATATTGATGTGTTTTAATCTTATTAGTTCATTATTGATACGTTTCATGCAATGACTACCTTACCCCCCCCCCCATTTACTTTCAAGATGGGTATCCTTGGATTATTAGTGAAGTATGATAGAAGGTTACCATATATTCTCAATTTGGAGGACAAGATACACCATGGTATTAGAGGCCATAAGGATATTCCACATGTGAAGACAGTTTATAGTAGCTAGCTAGTAATAAATATAGGAATACATATATAGACCGATAGATGGTTCTAACCTGAGTACTCCTAGAGGCACCTCATGGGATGTTTAGGAATTTCCCATGATTACATATTTTTTGTACTATATTATTTATATACACTATAGCCCTTATTCTATTCTACTTTTATTTAAGGCATTCTACTTTGACATGCTCAGATATTTTTATTTTGTATTCGACTTTTAGTTTTTATACATTTAGTTGGGTTATATTTTACTGGTAATTTATTGATAATTTCTTCAGGATGTTGTTTAAATTGTGGATTTCATATAATTTTTGGATTTTAATGAGTGTTTAAAAATTAAATTTTATTGAGGTATTAAGTAATGGACGATCTTATTCTTTAAATGATAAAATAGTATTTTCTACCTCTATTTTAAAACTATATTTTGTGGTTTGATTCTAGGATATAAAATTTATGGATTTTGTGGTTCTTATTGAGATAGAGAAAATATTATCTTTTATAAAAAAATAGAATTTATTTTTATTTTTATTTAACATTAGATTTTTTACCTGTGTTTTATAGAATATAACACAACTTAATTTAAATACCAATAACATGAATATTTGTGATATACTTATAGTCATGTGTTTTATGAAAACCCCATAACCATTATGTTTGAATCAGATTGTTTAAAACATTTGATGAAGCACCATAACAGTTACTAGAATACGTTATTGGTATATACAGAGAGCTATGGATTCTATCAGAAAAAAAATAATAAAATGATATTGGTTAAGTTACAAAAATAAATTATATTAGTGAAATCTATCCATTATAGTATAGTATTTAATTAGAGCCACATTTCATGGATTGAAAGATAACAATCGACAATACTCTAAAAGCAGTAATTTCTTGAAGAAGTTATTTTCTTTATTTAATGAGATTTTGATTATTTTACACTTATGTTTTTTCTAATATATTTTTTTGTGGATTTATTTTAAGAGTTATTATTTTTTCTTATTGTAATTGTTGTTATATTGAGGCTATTATTTTGGAAGAATGATTATCTAGATTATAGTCATAGAAATGGGGAAAATTTCTGATCAGATTGATTGAGAGATTCTTGGGGACTGGAGGACTTATTTGAAAATTTAGATTATATAATTAGTAGCTTTTAAATAGTTTTATAGTTATGATTCCTTGAAATAGATTATTTTTTCCAAATTTAGTTTGGTTTAAATTCAGGATTCTGAAAAAAGCCTTCTTGGGGTACTTGATTTTGGATTCAGTTCTTTATGTTCGTTATTTCCACTATTCTATTTCATTTATTGTTTTTTTAATTATGATTATTTATTTTCAACATTACATATTTACATTATTGATAACTATAAAATACCAATAATCTAACTACTATAAATTACATTGACATAAATAGTATTTTTCTTATATGTATTTTTGAAGTTTTATTTCTGATTTTTAAAATCTCGACAACTCAATTTTTTACTATTTTTAAAAAACAATTCAACCCCTCATGTAGTGTTATTTAAATATAAATTCATTGAATATCTTTTTGTATCAGAGATGGTCATAATGCTTGATCTTGTAGATGAGTTAATATTTTTGTATTTATATTTCCTTATAGTTTTCACTAAAATGTAGTAGAGGAAATAAATTTTTTCTATTATGATGTTAGGAATTCATGTTATATATTTTGAAAATATGAATCCTAATAAAACACCTATATTTTATGGTAATGATTTTGAGTATTTTGTTTTTTTGAAGGGAAACATTTGTGATTAATAATTGATTTTATTTTTTTAATTCTTTAAATTATTTACAAAATTCCAAAGAAAAGAGGTACTATACTTTTATTAGAATAAAAGAATTAATTTTATTTTAACATTAGACTCAATTGTATTTGTTTCTATTCATATAAATATATATTTTCATGTTTCGTCTAACTAGATGACTTTTGGTATCTGGAAAATGATAGAAGCTACTCATTTTAGAACATCCATAGTTCTTGAAATTAAAGTATGCATTCTAAGAGATATTTTTTAGACATTAGGTTTTATTACTCGTGAATATTTAGCTCAAATTCATTCAAGATTCAGGAATATAACGAAAAACTAAGATCACTAGGAAAACAAATAATTTTTTGAGTATTATCTTGCTGAGAAATTTAATGATATTTTACTAAAGGAGCATGAATCCAAAATACCAATAATTGATGTTGTGATTCATATTAAAAAGGTAAGTGTAAAAACCCATGTATTGTAATAATGACTTTTTTTTGAGTTATTCATATTAATTAATTAAATTTTATATATTTATATTCATTATACTAATATTTGTAAATATTTTATTTAAAATGAAAAAAGACTTATTTCTAATAAAACTAGATTTTTATGTATTCTGTGGTGTATTTAAAATATTTATTTGTGAATTATATAATTTCAATTTAAAAAAATGAACTATTTATTTTAATTCCATATTTTAAAATTACCATAAGTGGAAATTTTGTGATTTTAGAAAAGATTAATTTTTTAAATAGATAGTGAAAAATAGTAAATTTTTAATGATAATTTTATTTTATTTTTCATTATTTAGGAAGTAAAATTATAGTTTGGATATTTTAAAAAAATAGTTATTTTTTATTTTAAAAAACTAATTTATGGTTTTCTAAAATAATTTTTATAGTTTAACTTAGTATTAAAAATAAATAATATTAGAAAATGAATGATTCTAAAAAACAATTTTCATCACAATTTTTATGTTTTGATATTAAATTAAATTTATCCACTTTATATCTGTAAATATTGAAAAATGGTTTCCCTATTTGGAATTAGGATGTTCAAATTTGGAAAATATTTCCCTTTTATTTTTGTTCATTATGAATAGTAACCTCAAATAGTATCCTTAAAAAATTTTGTTACCACACTAAAGTGTAAATCAGGTAATTAATGTTAAAAATAAATAAATAAGAACATTGAAATGATTGTCAAATAAGAATTAAATTTATTAGATGATTAACCCTAATATATAATCAACCAAAAAACTAATATATGACCTTTTTTGTCACTTGGTCAAGATTTTGACCTTTATTATATTTAAGTAAATATAAATCCAGAATTGTCACACTCCTGATTTTAAAAACTATAATATTTCTTTATCATAGAGATAAATATAATATATATTAATTAATAAATTTTAATTTAAAAATTAAATATTTTTTCATCTTTGTGATTTATTTTTAATTTTTAGGGAAAAAATATTTAGCTTAAAATCTTATGAAACACTCATGCAATAATTATTCAGTTAGTAGAAATATAAAATAAAAGTTTTCAAAAATGGTAAAAATAATACGATTTTAATTAATATTTTTTTCAAAGATATTTATAAATATAAATTAATTTCTAGATTGGTTTTAATTCATTTTATTCAAATTCATTAACTTTATTGATGTTTCAAATGTCAAATTAAAGGGATACTTCCAAAATTGACATTAATGTTATTTAATAGTAATTAATGTTTTATTAAATGATTTAAAATTACACTACATATTATTTTTAACCATGTGACAAGTATATGGTTTATGAAATCAACCATGGTTCAGTTATGGGATTTTTTTATTATTTAGAGTAAATATATTAACTTATTTTCTGTAAAACATTATCATATCACTATAATTGTCAAAATGCATAACAAATGGTTAGAACATATATAAAAGTGTGAAAAATGGGTTCTGGACCAATCTAAAATTAATTTTATGAGATAATTCAGAATCCTCCTAAAATTATCTTTTAATACTATAAATTCAATTTATTTATGAAATAAAAATATATTTATATTAATTTAATATTCTTATAAATTCCAAGAGTTCCCCTCCCCTCCCTTATATAAGGCCACCTATTCTTATATTTTATTCATACAAAAAAGCCTTTTGGTTTAGTAAATACCTATAAAAATCCCTTCATTACATACCAATTAAAATTCTATGATCATTGGTTAGTTCATAATACCAACCATAGAGGTCTAAGGTTTAAATCAAAGGAGGTTTTGCAAAGAAGAGGTATAATTATTATCTTAGCACTTTTATTTTATTTTTTCTTCATCATACATAAAATATTTCATTAAGATGATTATATAATAACATAATTATTTACAATATACTAATTTGTTATTATGTTAATGGAATAACTTATATATATTTCAAACCTCCTTCAAATGGGAATGGAATCTATATTTCGTGTGTACGAAAGGATTCATCCTTGTGAATCGATGCAATTTTTTTTCCATCACCACCTCTCATAAGTGGATATAATAATGGATTATATATATATATTCTAATATTTAAATATTTATCATTCTCAACATATTATATATAATTTTATTTTTGACCCTTTCAATCACTAAAAAATGCTGACATTATTTGTGCGTACGTGTGGACTACCACCCCCAGAGAGTGATGTTATTATGTTTTCATCCCCACATCACATGGTTGATATATATTAATATGTTTAACTAATTAATATGGTATTTAATATATAATAATCATGTTTAATGGTAAATTAATACATACCATCATTCCAAAATGATCATTGAAAAATGGAACTACTATTCATGTATACGTACGCCCTATCGTCTCCATGATTTTAAAAAAATATTGCATTCATAACCATATTTCCTGAGTGGTTTTGAAAATTACAATTGAAGGATAAAAATTATATTTAAATAGATATAATTTTTCTTGAAAGGTTGTAATAATGAACTCTTTGACTATAGTCAACATACCGAATTCATTTTTGACACACGAGTCGTACGTCATCAAAAGTTGAACAAAAACGAAATTAATATCGTAACAGAAATAAATTGAATAATATAAAATAAAATTAATAATAAAATTTAAAAATATTCTCAGTAAACTTAATACTTAAAATAATTTTTTTTATTTAGGAAGATAAAGACCATTCCTGATGATTCATACACAAACTAACTGACTTTTTTTTTCTTCTAAAAATCAACTTTTAGAGTTCTCTTCCAACTCTTTTCCTTAAATTCATATGTTTTTAAAATTATTTAATGAATTTATTTAAATGTAAATCAATTAATTATAATGGTTATTTTATATTTGTTTCAATGTTTTTTCAAAATTAATCTTTTTACATACTATTTTGACTTTTATTGTAAAATACAAAAGAAATTTTCTATTTTAATGTATTTAGGGAAAATGAATTTTTTGGATTTTACAAGGGCTATTTGACTAAAATTATAACAACCCATTTTTTATTTAAATAAAATACATCCTTACCTAGTTTTTATTTATTTTAAAAATATTTTTTAAAAGGAATATATATTTATATATCAATAACGTTTTTCGTATGATTTAAAATATTATTTTGAAAATCATTATCATTTATGTGTTATGATTGTGTTATGGTTATTGGTCATTTTTTAGGATGATGTGTGATTCCATTATAAAGAATGTATGGGTGAGTCCATGATATACCTATAATTTATTGGGTAAAAAATATTTTTGGAAGTCAAAAGTGAAGGTTATTCTAATTATAATCATGATAGCCATTTCAAATGTATATGTGATTTTTATTCCATGTTTATCTATGATGGTTACTCGATGTATAAATATTATTGTAATTAAATATATAATAGTCTTATAAAAAATATGAACCAAGTAAGATATATGTTTTATCTATTCATTCAATGGTTTTTACTGAAATCATATTATTTATTAGGGTAAGATAATGATCTTATGATTAAATAATGAATATAATACTTATAATGATGGAATGAAGTACATTGTGAAACACTTTTTATGATATTTTCATGACGGAAAAGAAACCATTATGAGTTTAATTTTTTATTAAATAATTCTCATCATTTTTTTAGAATATTTTGGTAGTGCAGTTTATTTTATGGAAAAGGAAATTTTTATTTTGAACCTAATGATTAGTTGAAAAAACACGATTTTTTATAAGTAATCATAGACTAGGGGTTTATTTACCTCTTTTTATGCCCCATATTTAGATTTTTATACTCATCACATGTTTTAAAAAGTTATTCATCAGTTTTAAGGATGGGTAATTGAAAATTAAAGTCATTTAGAGAATCCTTATGATTGTCATTAAAAGAAATCATGTTTTATTTTAAAAGCTTTATATCTTGGGGAACATTGGAACTAATAATATGGCTTCACATTGTAATATATAAGTTTTATATGTTAGAGTTTTTACCTAATTCTATTAAACTCTAAACATAAAATATCCTCAGTAATGAAATAAAATAAATTATTGACTAAAAACTATGTATTATGTAATAATTAAGGCCATATCTTTGTAGTTGGTATCAGATAAATATTTAAATAAATTTTTGGGTATTTATAATATCAATAGAATATCATTAAATGATTTTGTTTTATGGATGAGTTGAAATTGTTGATAAATTTAAGATTTCCATTTTTTCATCTAAAATATCTCTATTTAAAATGGTTTTCAAAAGAGGAAACTAAGAATATTAAGTAGGAAGGCACCAATGGGACAATATCTATTCAAAAAATGATCCTAGAATGGTTAGAATTTTAATATATAGGTTTTTATTAAATGTTGTATTAGTTTAAATAGTCTATAAATGGTGGTGGAATCCATGCTAGAAAGGAGTTAGAACTTCTATAAATGAAAATGACAATATAAAAATTCTCTGAATAAAAATCCAGCTGATTTATTTGGATTTTCTGACCTAGTGGTAGTTAAGGGATAGATTAATGTCCAAGAAAATGTATTAAATGTCATGGGTTGTTCAAATCATAAAAAGTTAACATTTTATATTTAGTTTTTTTGAAGGTGAATATGATCAATGGTGGACTATGGTTTAGAATACCTAAAAAAATGGAAGATATTGATAGATTAGAATGGGATTATTTAATGTATATTTTCCATGATAAATATTCCCCAAATTTTATTTGAAATAGAATTAAAAAAAATTTGAATTAAGGAAAAAAGAGGAAGACTTTGTGGCTGTATATGTAACAACCATCACCCAATATTCATGTTGCACACCATATTTTATTAAGGATATGGACAATAAAATTAATCAATTTTTATAATGATGGAATCTAATATTTATAAAGTCATTAACCACTATTTAATATAAAAGTTATGAGAATCTTGTTCAATATTCAAAAATATGGAAATAGAGTTTTCTAGGATTCAGTGTTATATGAAAAAAAATAAGGTGGTCTTGGTTTCCAGAGATGGGAATGAACCCATAAAACAAATATAAATGTAAGGAAATAATATATCTAGTTTTTAATAGGTGTAGTGAAATGAAACTTGGGGAATTCCTTATTAAATTTGGAATGTACTTATGATTTGTTAATTCTAGGCATTCATCTCGAGAATGCAATGAGAATGTCCTTCTTAGTGGTAAGGAAGACTTTGATAAGTAGAAGTAATGTGTTTTAAATTTAATGATATGGGTTATTATTAATATGAGTATCTGAATAAGGACATGAGTAATGGGAAGAAATAATAATATATTAAAAAGTGTGGGGTGAAATCCCTTTCAACTACTTCTGTAGATGTTGATCCGTAAAAAAGTACTAATATGTACATGTTTTTGTTTAGATTATGCTAATGTATTTTTGAATTATGCATCAACAAATTCTTTTATTTCAGAAAATTTTTGGCGAAAATTGGTAATTAAACCTCATTAAATGAAGATATAACTTATGGAAAAACACAATGGGGAATTATTATGGTAAAAACTAATTATATAAACCATCTTATTATTTTCTAGGGAAATAATTTACTTGAAAACATTTTTTTCTTTCCCCTATTAGAGTGTGATGTTATTCTGTGTATAGATTTATTTTCATTTTACCATGTTCTAATAGATTATAGAGCTATTGATGTAGTTTTTTCATAAGAAGTATCAGTTAGTATAAAATAATTAATTACAAACATTGATAACATATCAAGATGTTGAAATATTATTAAAAATAGAAATTAAAGTTCTATTTCACATATTGTGTAAATTATGGAACTGTTTTTATTATTGATGTTCTGATGGTAATTTAATACATGGATGTTTTTCATAATGAGTTTCCCAATGTTATACTTGATTGGTAAGTTGAATTTACTATTGAATTATCACCAGATTCTATACCGATTTCAAAACCCACATATCAGATGAATCAAGTAGAACTACTGAATTTGAGAAAGAATTCAAATGAGTTTCTAAATATTGGTTTTGTTTTTCATAAAACATCACTATGGGGAACAATTTTTATGTTTTCAAAACATAAATATGGTTCCATAGGGTTTTTTATTAACTAAAGAGTTATTAATAATATCACTACAAAAAAGTATCATTTACCTCATATAATAGACTTTTTTAATCAGATCTATGTGGCGTAGTATTTTTTAAAGGATTAACTATGGTATGGGTACCATCAACTGATTGTAAAGGATGATGAAATTCAAGAAACATAATTCCTAACTTGATATAGGAATTATGAGATTTTTGTAATTACCTATTGATAAAAAGTTACCCATATATATTTATGGATCTTATGAATATATTCTTCTATGAATATTTGGAAATATTTTTTGTTTTTTTATTAATGAAATGTTTATTTATTAAAAATGTTATTAGGACATAAAAAGAATATAATTATTGTTCTAAAAAACATTAATGTAATTATTTTTTATTGAAAATTTTGAAAATGATATTTTTGGGTACCATAGATTTCATTAGATGGAATCATCATAAATAAATATGGTATAACAGGTGATCCCACTAAAATAAAGTTGGTGATGAATGACCAATAACCTAAAATTTCACTGAGATTCATAGTTTTCTTAGTTTAATAGGATATTATCATTGGTTTTTTAAAATATTTTCTTGGTTTTATAGCCCAATACATAATTTAACATTAAAACGGGTAAGGTTTATTTAGATAATAGAATTCAATAAATGATTTTAGGAATTGAAAAAATAATATTGAATGATCTAGTTTGTTCATACCAGGAAGAAACAGTAACATTTTTTATAGAGATTCTTATTTGAGAGTTCAGAGTTGTGTTTTTAGGTTTAATGATAGGGTAATAAAATATGCTTCATTTTAATTAAAAAAACTGGAGAAAAAGTATCCTACATATGACCTTTAAAAAGAAGCTATAGAATTTCCTTTCAAAAATTTGAGACACAATTTACATGGATACAGGTGTGAAATACATACTGATCATAAAAGTATAATGAATATATTCAGTTAGAATGAATTCTAGATTAGAAGGAGGAGATGAAAAAAATTGATAAAGGATTATGAATTTATAATTCATTACTATCCTTGAAAGGAAAAAATTATCCAATTCTCTATGTTATAAAAATAATGGTATATTAACCATCGTATTATTAGAATATATCCCCTTGGTCGAGAACCTGATTAATTTTGTTCTTGAAATTTTTCATGAAGTAACTTCATCTATTTTGTTTCAGGTTCTAATATAATCATATCAATCATAAAGCATTAATAATTCTATAATTTTAAATTGTGAGTTATATGAAATGGCAGGATTTGTTAAGAAGGGTAATTTTACTAAATTAAATGTTGATAATGATTATGTTTTAAGATTTGGATGGAGATTATCTATGTCGTGTTACTCACATTTTGAGAGATGATTTTGGAGAGAAGTACGTAGGTCACTATTTTCTATTCACCCTAGACGTAATGTCCCAGAATTTCTATATAAATTTTTTATTATATGAAATTAATTCGAGACTGCAAAATTTGACGACACAAAATTGCGAGGCCCAGAGTGCACGTAATGATCCGTGGAAGGTTGTTAAGTTTAAAATAGTGCGTGTAAGTGGTTTTCCTGAAAAATTGGAATAAATATTAAATGGGGGGCCAAATCAGATATCTGAGGGAACTTTTGCGTTCAAGATGGTGGGTTTACCCTAGGCGCCACTTTAGTTTACTCGGATCAGGCCTCCGGTGAGAAAACCAAAAAATGGCATAACCGTTAATAAAATATTTACATAAAATTATTTTATTTTTCAAATATTATATAACTCAAGAACAGGGATATAGATTAAAAATCTAAGGCAACTGCTGAACTCATTAGAGTATTCTTTCCTTAGGAAGACTCTAACATTGGCCGACGCAGGCCAACAGTGGAAGTTAATTTTTGGCAGTAAATAAAATAATTAATTAACAATTATTTTATTGTTAAATTCACTGACATCTAAACTATAACTCAGATTGAAAATATGAGATTACCATTGGATTATTGGGATCAGTTTTCCCTTAGGTGGAGCCTAATCTTGACAGGTGAGGATCAATGTGACTGTTAATAATTTTTGAACATTTTTTAAGGTACGTTTAGTAAACACGAGAGAGAAATTTTATATCTTTTGAACCGATGCTTAGAATAAAAAGCATTGCTAACCGTAGAATCTGAAACATTAGGATTATTATATAAAAAAATTAACTACGGTCATCGAGAGCCAAGTAGAAAAGTTAATTTTTGGAATTTTTAATAAAAATGATAAAATAATTTAAAAAGATTTAGGTTGTTCTTTTCTCTCTATTGCATAGAGGATGACGATGATGCGGGGAAAAAATGATGCAGTGACGAGGCACATTAATGAAACACATGGATGACCCATATTCCATAATGTAATAGTGAATTAAACGGTGAAAAAAATTATAATGATGCGATGTCACATCATTATGGAAATGCTGCAGCATGGTTTTATAAATAGTTTGATGTGCTGAGAAAAATAAGGAGGAATGATTTGGATGATTACTTGGTGAAGCTCTGATTCACTTCCACCCCAGTGAAGAACGATGAATGATGAAGAACGCCTTTTGTAGGAAGGAACTGGGAAGTTTCATTAACACCATAAACCCTCAACGATAAACATGAGGCAACAAACAACACAAAAGGTAGGGGGATTACGTGCTTTGATGTTCCCTCTCTTCCCGTTCTTGAAAAATTTAAAGAATCCAAACCCACCAACTAACGGTTCGATCTTCATCTCATCTAATCATGCAGGTGTTTATTGTGGGGTCTTAAATTCATGGATTACTCTTCCTTTTGACTATTATTAATTTTCAACCTATTTAAATAGCTAACGCAGAGGGCGCGGGCTGAACATAACAAGGCTCAGACCCTCCACTAAACTTGTCCTTGATGTGTTCTTCATGGAGGAACAATGATCACGATGACCAAGAAATTTTTGGGCCACAAAACGGAAGCGACATTAGGAGAGTCCCATAGGCACAGGCGACACCAAGAACCGATAGCCAGAGCACGTCCAGTGGCTCGCGGAAATAACAGCCGGCGTGCCATGTCGGCAGTAGCTGATGGTGGATAGAGAAGGCCAGTGGAAACCGATCGCATGCAGTGGGGAGGTGGCGCACCGTCCTGGGATGAGGTGGCTAGAGGCGTCCGGCCCGAGACGACCATGTGAGAGAAGGGAAGCGCCCGCTGGTGCCACCGTCTGCAGCATCCACGATAGGAAGGGGGCTGGCGTGGGGCGGTGTCGTGTCAGCCGGGACCAATCAACACCTGACCAACCTCGGTCAGATGAAATGGCCTGGCATCCATGGGGCCAGAGAGAATATGCAGTTTGCCTTCAGGCTGACCAGGATGGATGCGGGCTGGTGGAATGAGCCGGACCCCCGGCCCAGCGGGCCAATGCATGTGGGCCGAGCCCCACCCAGCGGGCCGAGCCAACTGTGACCTGGGACTACGAACCAGCCGTGCCGACCCCGAGGGTCCAGACCCATTGAACCAGGTCAAACCATAACCGGTCAGACCTGGGCAGGGTCAGGTAAACCCCAAGACCTAATTCGTCAGGCCGACCTGAATGATTCGGACTGGGCCCAGACCCAACCGACTGCCAAAAAAAGAAATTCCCATAACTGACGAACCAGGTGTCCATTTGACACAGCGTTAGTGGCATTGAGACCCCTTTTGGGAAGTAGTCCCTTTGGAATATTTTGGGATACCTATCTGAGCAAGGCCGCACTATGAGCGATTACCCCTGTTTCACAAAAAGTGGTGTAACTAATAGACCGTGCATTCGATCGATGAACCTTCTATGGAATGAGGACCCTTGTGACCAGCTGGTCCTTTATAGATACTCTATGTAAGTTTTGATGAAGTTTCACATGCGACCTAGCTTGGATCAGACTTTAATCCAACCGGTCCCTTCTTAAAAATGTGCCCATATCTTATAGACAGAGAGTCCAATCGACGTTCCATCTGTCACATTGGGACACCCTAAGACGGGGCGGTCCCTTGCGTATAATTTTTTTGGGACTTCATAACAATTGAAATATGACCAATGGTTTGAGTATAAGAGTATTTTGGAGAACAATCATGTTTCGTGTGGGAATCAAGTGGCTGGCTGTGACATGAAGAAAAAGAGCGACTAATACGGGTCTGCACTAGAAACGTTAGATTGGGATGATCTAGCTGTACAAATAATCATCCCTACTTCTGCATCAGCATCCAAGATGGATCAACACTATCAAAAAATACGGGTCAGCACCAGTGACCAATACTGATTAGAATCTAGCGACCAATACATGCCAGCACCAGCAACTCATACGGGTCAGTATCTATCGACCAATAGGGTCATCATATAGTAACCTATAGGGGTCAGTAGTAGATTTACTATGGATTGGATGATATGGTTTTATGAATAGTCATCCAAATCCCAGTATCCTTGATGTTATACCATAAGATTGAGATGTATCTTTTTCATTGTCTTTAATGATTTAGATCATGCTTATGATATCACCTTTGTGGTATTTCTTGTGATTTTTTCCTTTGTGTATTATTGAGTGACCATCGAGGGTCTCTTGGTCCCTACTGGATATTATTATAGACACCCCTACACGGGCTCTACCCACACACGTGTGTCTGTTACAGACTACTGATGCTCTGAGGTAGAGTTTTGGAGGTTCGAGACTTAGTGGATCATGGTACGATGAGAGCAGTCAAAATCCTCTTCTTTAACTTCAGACATACAGCTACTACCCTCTAGGTAGAGCTCCAGGGTAGATGTGATAACTATTTACATTCCTACAGTTTCTACAGCTTGTATTCCAGCCCACTGTTTTCAGTTTACAGTTGTACTTGTGGTTGTACTTTACTCTCGTTGTTGTACCTTACTTGTTTGGGTTGTTTACTTCATTTTTCCTTTTTTGAGTGTATATAGATCCCTAAGGAAATTAATTCCCTATTCGGGAAAATTATTCAGGTCCTAGTCACCAACCCCTGGCCTATGGAAGGCGGGCTTGAGGTAGTCACGTCCAGACCCCATGGTATGGGTTGTGATACTGGTAGTACTAAGATGTACAGATACCTAAAGAGTTTATTTGGTGGTGTAAAGACCCTGAAATTTCAAGTAATTTTTTTAAATACTATTGAATTTTATGAGTCTGTGGCTTCTGATGACACTTTATTATGAGGCCCGGTGTGCCTGGAATCAATTTCAGAAGTTTTGTTCGAGTACGTTCAGTAAACGTACTTGCGATTTTTTCTATCTTTTGAACCGGTGCTCGGAATTGAAACTTGAGGGCACCAATGAACTCGCAGTGCCTGTAATTTCTTAAGGGGACCTTTGTCATTGTTGCGTTTTGAGCGGGTTGAGGTTTAATAATTGGGGATTAGAATAAATTAAAAATAATTTGTTGTGTACAAATTTTATTCAAGAAAGGTGGTTATTTTCAACAAAGGGGGAGTTATTGGTGGGGCCCACACCCACCTAACGTCCCATGGGGGAGTTTAGTGTGGTGGGGCCCACACGAGACCCTAACTGCTCAACTCCATATAACCCCCTTGGCCTACCCATAACTCACTCTTTGTTTAATACATGAAAACTCCACTCATTTATTGAAGTGAAGCCTCTCCACCTACCATGCTTAATGAAGCCAACTGAGGAGATTAATAACCTCTTTAATTATTCTTGTCACACCTCTTCACTTTTTGAATTTCATGGAGATCTTTTAAAAGAAGAAGACTTAATGAAATATTTTCTTGGAGAATATTTTGGGAGAATTAGAGTACAACATTCTTCATCTACAAAAAATTACTTCCTCCCTCCACGAAGAACGACTTCCTCCCTCGATGAAGAACGCTGGTTCCACGAAGAACGATCGACGCGCCATCTTTCCTTTTCACTGTGACAAGAGGGGAGATGACACATCTTTGGGTACACCCCGACGACGACGGTTCTTCCCCGACGTTGACGGAGTGGCAACCCTTTCGGCGTCTACGATGAACGAAAAACCATGAGGTAGGGGTTATTTTTGTTCAAGACTTTATCATCGTTCTTCGTTTCTTAAGGTTTGGCCGCATTATATCGTAGTAACGGTAGGATATCGGACCGCACAGACACGGCCGATCCTCCTCCCCTCTTATTTGTTAATCCTCGTTGATATTGGAAGCGTTAGCGCATGGTGTCGTTGCATCGTGCGGTGATCGGCATGGAACCGCGTCCATGCAAGGCCGTGGTGAAGGTGGAGTGGTGGCATTGCACTACGCAGAGAGGTAAAGGGCCACGGCCGGGGCGGGCCGCGACGGTGTTGCGCGGCGCCGTTGCGCGGCACCAGAGAGACCGAGGAAGGCTGCGGCCGGTGCGGGCTACGGCGGGGGGTGGGGGGGGGGGGGCGCGACACCATCCTACCACACCGGAGATACGAGTCGTGGCCTAAGGCCAGAGTGGAAAAGCAGGGGCGGCCGGCCGAGCCGGCCGCTAGCGTCTCCAGCAGGCGGGACCCCTTCTTGGTCCTGTGGCAGCTCACAAACCGGCCGAACTTAATGGACGACCGTTACAGAAATCGGGGGGTGTAACCCCCCGACCAGCTGGTAGGGTGGACAATACTGGGTCCACCGTTTCCAAAAACAGGGGGCCACACCACCTTTGCGTCCCGTTCGACCAGCGGCTGAGCCGCAGCCGGCTTCCAAGCTGGGCCGCAGGCCGCATGGGTCGGGCTAGCCGTAGGCCACGCGGGCCTGGCCATCCACAGGCCGCAAGGGCCGGGCCACGCCAGCTGGGCCGGGTCATGCCCAACCGGTTCGGACCCAGACCCGAGTCGGGTCGACCCGGTTCGGGCCGACCCGGGGGGTGTTGGTCCGGGTCGAACCTGGCCCAGACCCACTGTTTTTGAACAGTTTTCGGTTAAACGAACATATATTGAGTTGGGGACCTCCAATCGATGCACCGTCAGTTGCGTAGGATTCCTTGGATCGAGACGGTAGTTTCATTATATTACACTCAAGGTTTTGGTGATGTTTGGGTACGGCCTAGTTGGTTCGAACAAGTAACCAACCGGGCCCTTGGAGCGGAAATGCTTATAACTTGAGCTCTGGACATCCGATTGGCATGCCGTCGACTTTGTTGGATTACTCTTCGTGAGGCAGTTCATTTGGTATACTTCACCTGAGCTTTGGACGCAGTTGGAGTATGGCCGGGTTGGATTGTACCCGAAATACAACTAGACCCCTTGAACAGAAAAGCTAATAATTCTCAGACCGGACGCCCATTTGATGAACGATCAGTGGCATTGGTAATCACGTTGAGAAACAGTTCCTTTGAGTATACCCCATGAGAGTTCAAGGTACAGTCGAGATACGTTCGGGTTGGTTCATACATGAAACCAACCGGGCCTATGGGACTAAAAGGCTAATAACTCACACACCGGGCGTCTGATAGACGCACCGTCTATTGAATTGATACCGCTTTGACAAGGCAGTCCTTTGAGATACTTCAATGTGAGACTTCGTGGAACATATAAGTAACGACCAGTAGCTCATGGAGAGGACCCTCCTAGAGACGAGTGTACAGAGTGCGGAGACCGAGTAGCTGTAGACCTGATGACTGCTTGACCGATTCGACTCGTAGTGGTTCGATTAGCCCAGTGGACGGAGCGCCCGGTATTTAGCGGCAGACCCACGGTGGACGGAGCACCTGGTAGTTGGCAGCAGACCCGCGGTACTCGATAGGAGGAGTACCTCTACAGGCTATTAGGGAGAGCGCCTGGAATTTGGCAGTAGAACCTCAGTGGACGGAGCGCCCGGTTGTTGGCAATAGACCCGGGATACTCGACAAGAGAAGTACCTCAATAGTCTAAGGTTAGTGATTACTGCCTCAGAGTCGTGATAGGGCCACTGTACTCAACAGAGGATGAGTTTCTCCAGAAATTGTGGTTTCGATAATGAAAATCCTGGTTTGAGATGAGTCAATGACCTTTATGTTTACCTCATGATTGAGATGGGTTACGTGATAACTTAGGTATATGTATGGGCATATACTTAAGTAGTGGTTATCCATTGATTTCATGACCTATGTGCTTACTCATGATTGAGATGGGTTACTTGATAACTTAGGTATAAGTATGGGATTATACCTAAGTAAGGGTTATCTATTGAGATCCTTCTTTGTGGTTATCCTTGTTGGATTTAATGAGACCATGAGGGTCTTGGGGTACCTACTGACTATCGTTATACTCACCCCTACACAGGCTATGCTCACACTACGTTGTGTTGGATGTAGATGATAGACATCACTAATCGTGGTTGAAGCTTTTAGAGCTCGACAGTACCCGGAGGTGGACTTCACGACGAGATGGTACCCGGAGGTGACAGACAGACATGGAGTGCTTAGGTGTCCATCTGTACCTACCCTTCTGGTGGGAATTCCGGTGGAAGATCTAGGAGAAGTTCGACACCTTCCTGTTGTTTTTTTCCTGTTGTACTTTCGTTCAGTTATAGCTATACTTTTCAGTTGGGTTTGTATTGAATCCCATTTACATTTCAACACTTTCTTTTGTACTTAGTGTTTTTCTTCCTCTTGTAATCTAGTTGGATGTGTTTCTTTTTTATAAAGGCAATGCCTTCCCAGTTATCAGGATTTACGCATTCGGTGCTAGTCACCAGCCCCTAGCCTACGGAAGGCGGGCTTGGTGTAGTCATGGCACTAGCCCTAAGGATGGGTCATGATATATTGGTATCAGAGGACGTCGGTTCTACTGAAAAACATATGACTATGATATTTTCTTTATGTGAAGAAATAATGTTAATTGTACCGAGTATGGTTTTTAGTTCAGGGAGTCTAGTGTTGGTGCAGCGGCCGACGTATCCATACACCAAGACCCTGGCTACTGATTTCCGACTCAGTGCATGAAAACACTGATTGTGTGTGTGTTTACAAAAGTTTATTTTAAATCAGATCAAACATGCTCATCTCACCAGGTATAATCATTTAACCGTGTCACATATGTTTTTTTAGGATTTATTCACCCAATCAGTCAGCGTGGGTACCAAGTGGGAATCGTGATGATAGCCCACCAAGTAGTGAGGGTTTAGTATAAAGCCCTACACCAGTTGAGACACCAGTAGAGAGTGCACGCTGCTTGAGCGCATTGCACGAGTTCCAGGGACATAAGCCTCCGATGTTTCGAGGTGAGTTAGATTTTTATACGGCTGGGCCTTGGCTGGAGTTTGTAGCACGAGCTTTCCACATAGCTGGGACACCTGTAGACTTGATGGTGTACCTGGGTGTTAGTCTCTTTCAAAGAGTAGCTGAGAGGTGGTGGAGCCACTTATTCCAATTTTTCGATGAAATGAACTTCACCTGGGAAGACTTTGAGACTTTCTTCAGGGTGGAGTTTATACCAGTGACTCAACACTCTAAGCGTGCTCAGGTGCTGCTGCCTTTGCCGTAGGGTTTTTCGTCAGTAGCCGGGTCATCTGTAGGTAGTAGACGGATGATGCAGAGGTCCAAGAGGACCATGAAAACAAGTGGGAGAACTCGAGTTATAGGTTCGGTTGAGAGAGGCACACGAAATAGTGCCATCCAAGCAGGAAGTGCTATATATGCGGAAAGAAGGGTCACTTGGCACGTGACTGTCCGACTTTCCGCACAGTTGATCAGCAGACATTGGAAGAGCCACTGAGATAGAAGCAGCGGTGGGAGCTAGATATTGATGACGGGGAGACTTTCACAGATGTTCTAGTAAATATTGAGGATCGACAAGGGTGGGTCCTATGAGGATGGTCGATTCCTCGGGTGCGCATTCTCTAGCAGCATGGGAACTTCTGGAAGAGCACATTGGAGCGGGAGTCTCAGATGCATTCTCATTACTTCTTTTATATTCCTTAGTGTGTGTTGAAGCATTACAGGGACGTAAATCCCTGAGGTGGAGTAATGTAAAGACCTGGAAATTTCATGTAATTTGTTCTAAATACTATGGAATTTTACGAGTTTGTGTCTTCTTACGACACTTGATTCTGAGGCCCGGTGTTCCCAGAGTCAATTTCCGAAGTTTTTTTCAGGTATATTCAGTAAACATTCGTGCGGGATTTTCTATCGTTTGAACTGGTGCTCGGAATTGAAATCTAAGGGCCCCAATGAACTTATAGCACCTGTAATTTCTTAAGGGGACTTTTGGCATAGTTGCGTTTTGATCGGGTTGAGGTTTACTAATTGGGGATTAGAATAAATTAAATAAAATTTGTTGTGTACAAATTTTATTCAAGGAAGGTGGTTTTTTTCAATAAAGGGGGAGTTGGTGGTGGGGCCCACACCCACCTAAGCTCCCATGGGAGAGTTTAGTGTGGTGGGGCCCACACGAGACCCTCACTCCACACCTCCCCATAACCCCCTTGACCTCCCCATAGCTCACTCCTTGTTTAATACAGGACAACTCCACTCATTTATTGAAGTGAAGCCTCTCCTCCTCCCATGATTAATGAAGCCAACTAAGGTGATTAATAACCTTTTTAATTAGTCTTGTCACACTTATTGACTTTTTGAATTTCTTGGAGATCTTTTAAAAGAAGCAGACTTGATGAAATATTTTCTTGGAAAATATTTTGGGAGAATTAGAGGAGAGCTTTCTTCATCCACGAAAAACGACTTCCTCCCTTGACGAAAAACGACTTCCTCCCTCGACGAAGAACGCCGGTTCCATGAAGAATGATCGAAGAGCCTTCTTTCCTTTTCTCCACGACAAGAGGGGAGACGCCACATCTTCGGGTACACTCTGTCGATAACGGTTCTTCACTGGCGTTGACGGAGTGACAACGCTTTCCCTGTCTATGACAAACGGCGAACCTTGAGGTAGGGGTTATTTTTGTTCAAGAATTTATCATCGTTCTTAGTCGCTTCAGGTTTGGCCGCATGATATCATCGTAATGGGAGGAGATTGGACTACACAAACATGACCGATTCTACTCCCCTTTTTTTGTTAATCCTCATTGATATTGGAAGCGGAGGCGCACAGTGTTGTTGCACCGTGTGGTGATCGGTACGGAACCGCAGCCATGAAAGGTCGCGGTGAAGGCGGAGCGGTGCCATTGCACCGTGATGAGAAGTAGAGGGTCGCGGCCGAAGCGGGATGCGATGGTGGTGCTTGGTACTGTCGCTCCACGACAGAGAGACTGAGGAAGGCCGCAGTCAGAGCAGGCTGTGGTGGAGGGGCGCGGCACCATCGCGCCACTCCAGAGAGGTGAGCCGTGGCAGACTAGTAGGGGCAGCCGGCCGAGCCGGCCGCCGACGTCTCCAGGAGGCGGGACCCGTTCTGGGTCCCATGGCAGATCAAAAACCGGCCGGCCTTAATGGCTGGAAGTTACCCGGAAACTGGGGGTGGGGGGGTGTATCCCCCCAACCAGCTGCAAGGGCAGACCCCATTGGGTCCGCCGTTTCCAAAAATAGGAGGCCGCGCCCCCTTTGCATCCTGCTCGGCCAGCGGCCGAGCCGTAGCTGGCTTCCAAGCCGGGGTGATGGCCGCACGGGTCGGGCTAGCTGTAGGCCACGTGGGCCGGGCCGGCCGCGACGCACCGGCCGGGCCGGGCTTTGCCCCACCGGGCCAACCCAGGGGGTGTTGGGTCCGATCGGACCGGGCCCATACCCCCTATTTTCGGACCATTTTCAGTTAAATGGACATATCTTGATTAGTGGGACTCCGATCGACACACTGTTAGTTACATAGGATTCATCAGATCGAGTCTGCCGTTTCGGTATATTACACTCAAGTTTTCAGCAACGTTTGTGTATGGCCAGTTTGGTTCGAACCCGAAATCAACCGGGCCCTCAAAGCCGAAACGCTTATAACATGAGCTCCAGACGTCCGATTGACGCGCCGTCGACTTTGTTGGATTCCTCTTGGTGATACGGTTCATTTTTTATAGTTCACCTAAGGTTTGGACACAGTTGGAGTACAACCGAGTTGGATTGTACCGAAAATCCAACCGGACCCCTGGAACGGAAAAGCTAATAATTCTCAGACGAGATTTCCGTTTGAAGAACCATCAGCAGAGTTGGTAATCATGTTGAGAAATGGTTCCTTTGAGTATAAACAATTAGAGTTCGAGGTACATTTGAGATACGGTTGGGTTGGTACACACACGAAACCAACCGGGCCCCCGGGACTAAAAGGCTAATAACTCACATACCGGGCATCCGATAGAGCGCCGTCTGTTGGGTTGATAACCCTTTTACGAGGAAGTCAATTGAGATACTTCTACATGGGACTTCGTGACACTTGGAAGTAACGACCAGTAGCTCATGGAGCGGACCCTCCCAGAGACAAGCATACAGAGTGCAGAGACCAAGTAGCAGTAGACCCGACGACTGCTTGAACGATTCGACTCGTAGTGATTCGATTAGCCCAGTGGACGAAGCGCCCGGTATTTGGCGGCAGACCCATGACAGACAGAGAGACTAGTAGTTGGCAGTAAACACACAGTACTCGACAGGAGGAGTACCTCTGTATGATATTAGGGAGAGAACTTGGTATTTGGCGGCACACCCTCAGCGGACGGAGTGCCCGGTAGTTGGCAGCAGACCCACGGTACTTGACAGGAGGAGTACCTCAGCAGTCTAAGGTTAGTGAGTAGTGCCTCAGAGTCATGACAATGACACTGTACTCGAAATAGGATAAGTTTCTCTAGAAGTTGTGGTTTCGATAATGAAAATCCTGGTTTGAGCTGAGTCAATGACCTTTGTGTTTTCCTCGTGATTGAGATGGGTCACGTGATAAATTAGGTATACGTAATGGCATATACCTAAGTAGTGGGTATCTATTGATTTCATGACCTTTGTGATTCTTCATGATTGAGATAGGTTACTTGATAACTTAGGTATAATTATGGGCTTATACCTAAGTAAGGGTTATCTATTGAGATCCTTCTTTGTGGTTATACTTGTTGGATTTAATGAGACCTTGAGGGTCTTGGGGACCCTACTGAGTATCGTTATACTCACCCCTGCATGGGCTATGCCCGCAATTCGTTGTGTTGTATGCAGACGACGGACAACACTGATCATGGTTGAGGCTTGTAGAGTTGGACGGTACCTGGTGGTGGACTTCACGACGAGACGGTACTAAGAGGTGACAGATAGACATTGAGAGCTGAGGTGGCCATCTGTACCTACCCTTCACGTGGGAATTCCGGTGGACGATCCCGAAGCAATTTGACATCTTCCTACTGTTTGTCTTCTCTATTGTACTTTCGTTCAGTTGTAGCTGTACTTTTCTGTTGGGTTTGTATTCTGGCCCATTTACTTTTCAACAATTTCTTTTGTACTTAGTGTTTTACTTCCACTTGTACTCTAGTTATATGTGTTTATTTTTTATAAAGGCAATGCCTTCTTAGTTATCAGGATTTACGCCTTTGGTGCTAGTCGCAAGCCCCTGGCCTATAGAAGGCGGGCTTGGGGTAGTCACGACACAGGCCCCGAGGACGGGATGTGACAGGTGGGATGGAATGAAAAGAGATACTTCAAATTTCACATTGAAATTTTTGAACTGTCAACAGCTTAAAGAAGGAAAAAAATTAAAGAAGGAAATTATTTAACCTATTATAATTCAAGAGTGGAAATGGGAAAATATTTTCATGGATTTCATAATGGTATTTCTATATATGTATGGAGACAATGAAGTGATTTTGGTTATTATAGATTGATTAACTAAATGTGCACATTTCATTTACATTTGAGATACTCTATCTTTAAATAAAATTTGTTGATTTCATATTAAATATATAATTTGGTTATATATAGTTCCCATATCTATTGTCTTTGAATTTGATCCCATATATTATGGATTTTTTTGGAAAGGACATCCAAATTCATTGGAATTTGAATTAAATTTCTATACAACTTTTCGTCCTTAATATGATTGATAGTTTGAGAAAAAGATTAATAATTTTGAATATTTTATTTATTCTTGTGAAATGATTAAAAGGTTACTTGGGATAAATATATTTCAAAAATAGAGTTTTTTTAATAAAATGTTTCATTATAATATACATATAGAACCTTTTGAAAAATTTTATTGAAATTTTTTTTAGAATACAACTTTTTTGATGAAGTACGAGAGTGGAAGATGATGGAACAAGAGTAAGTGGAGTTAAAAGTTGAGTGTGCAATGATGATTTACCAAAATATGAGGATGGATCACAGAAGGTAGATAATCTATAAATATTCCTGTAGGGAATATATTAATTTTTAGATTGGGGATTATGCTTTTCTTAAATTATCTTAATGAAAAGCATTATGTGTTATGATAAAAAGGGGACGCCGTGTCCATGGTTCATTAGAAAATAAGAAATCCTAGATAATGTTAGACATTTTACTTAACAAGCATCCTTTCCTCTATGTTTATCCTAGGTACGCAATGTTTTTCATGTTTTGATATTAATATAATATGCATTAGATTCATCACATATTTTGATCTCTGAAGTGATTATATTAGAATAGATCCTTTATTATGAGGATAAAAGTATTTAGATTCTTGAAATTATATATAAATCCTTGAATAAAAAGTATTATCATCATGTTATGGTTTTATTTAAAACTATATGGTTGAATAAACAATATGGGAATCTGAAAATGCAATGGTGGAATGATATTCACACATGTTTAATAAGGGAAAAATTATGAGGATTCAATTTCCGAAAGGGGGAAGAATGAAACCACCTAGGTATTATTATAATAAATATTTTCAGGTATTATTAATATTGATTAGTTATATTTTATTAATTTTGACTCATAATATGAATATAGGGAAATTTTTCAATCAAAAGAAAAATGCTTTATTTCTAACTAAGTTGGATTTTCTTATATTGTATGATTTTAATGAAAATATTGACTTCAAAATTAAGTAATTTTTAATTCTAAAAATTAACTTCATATTTTAATTCATCACTTAAAAGCTATCATTGGATAATTTTTTTGAATTTTCACAAATGATGGATTTTTCAATAAATTGGGAAAATACCGTTCTTTATTTGAAATTTTATTTTTTACTTATTAATTAAAATTTAAAATTCAATTTTGGATTACATTTAAAATTTATAAAGTTCATTTTTATTTTTAATAAGCTAATTATGAGGTTTTAAATTAATTTTATAATAAAATTTTGTATAAAATTATTTTATACTTGAAAAAATAATTTTTCGGAAAAACCATTTTCCATCATGTTTTTACAGATTAATTTTAAATTAAAAAATGATAATTGTGTGTTTTGAATAATTTAAAATGGATTCTATATTTTTAATTTGAAGTTCCATTTTTTTTACACAGTCCCATTTTATTTTTTATCATTAAGATTAGTAACCTTTATATGTTTTGTTACATGGTAAAGTGTAAATTGGGTGATTAAAGTTAAAAAATTATAAGAACTATATAATGACCCAAAAAACATGAATTAATTTTATTAGATGGGTATATATCATCCATAATCATCCAAAAGTTTAATATATATATATATATATTTTATATTTCTATATTATTTTAACCTATATAATATTTAAGTGAATATAATGCTAAAAATGTCAAACTAGATTTTAATAACTATAAATTTTTTAACATATTGTTAAACTGATGATTTGTTCAATTGTAAATAATAATTTGAAATATGAAAGATTTTTTATAATGATAATTTATATTAAATGTTTATTTTATAATTAATTACCATAAAATCTTATGCAACACTGACATAGTAATTATGTAGTTAATAGAAAACAATAAATTATTTTAAAATTGATAAAAATAATATGATTTGAATAATTTTTTTCCATTATTTTTTTGATAAAAATGAATTAGTATAGATGTGGTAATTAATTCGATTCAAATTCCATTATTGTATTGTATTTTTATATATCTAATTAATGAAATAGTTTCAAAATTGACATAATGTTATATTATAATAAATAAAATTTGATTAAAAGACTTCAAATTCATAGGAAAATTATCTCTTTCCAAGTGAATGGTTTATGTTTTATGAAATCAACAATTTTTCATTTATATATCATTTTCCCTTTTATAGTAACTATATTATCCCCTTGATAGCAAAAAACATTGATATCATTGAAATTTTAAATATGATTAACAATGGTTTAAAGAAAAAAATAAGGGTAATCATATAGTACAGAAATTTATAAAAAAATTTAGAATATAGTAACTAATTATAATCCTATTTTTTAATATTATCCATATTTTCCATTTTTATATCAAAATTAACTCATTTTAATTTAATATTTTATGAAATTATAAGAGTTCCCCTCCCCTCTCTTATAGTAGGGCACATATTCTCCACTTCTATTCACACAAAAAATCTTTTTTATTTATCCAATACATAACTAAATACCTTAATTACATACCTGATCACAAATTAGTATCCTTATTTATAGAACAATACTAACCTAATAGTTCATAATGTGGAAAAAAATGAAGTTCCCTGAAGAAAAGGTATTGTTCTTAAAAGAGTGTTTCTCTTTTATTTCTTCTTCCACATCCTACAAATATTTATTATCCATGATTATATAATAACATAAAAAATTTCAACATACTAATATATTATTATGTTAATTTAATAAACTATATTCACCTCCATCCTCCATAAAATGGGAAAGGAATCTATCGTTTTTCAATACAATGGTCCACCGCATCACGAATCGATGTAATTCGTTTTTCATCACCACCTCTCATAGATGGTAATAATGACCGATTTAATTTTTTTTTATGATATTAATGAAATATTTATAATTAAAAAAATATAATATATCAGTTAATTTCATAAATTTACATTCACATAAAAATGATAATGTGGATTATGCGTACATGTAGACTACCACCTCCATGAAGTAATGTGATTCATTTTTCATCACCACATAAATTGAATGATATACATATGCATGTTTAAAGAAATAATATTTTATTTATGATATAATGATCATTTTTAATTATAAAATAATACCAATCTTCCTCCCATAATGATTTCTGAAAAATGGAAATGTTACTCATGCACATGTATAACCTATCATTGTTATCCATGCAATGCAATCAATTTTCATAGACATATTTCCTGATTTGTTTTAAATTATAATAACAATAAAAAAATTATAATTATTTAAATTCTATTATTCTATATATTATAGAATTTTGGACTCTTTTACCGTAGTCAACTGACTATTACCATTATGGACGTATGATCTGAATATCATGAAGTATTTAACATAAATTTAATAGATTATGTAACTTTTTATAGGATGGTAAGAAATAAAATAAAATAAATAATAAAATTGGAAAATTTTATCATGAAAGTAAATAATTAAATTAATATTATTATCCACGAATAAAAAAAACATATATAATGATCCATACTCAAGTTAAGAGACTTGTTTTTAAAATCCTCTTAATGTTTCCCTTTGAACTCTTTTCCATCCATATAGATGTTTTTAAAATCATTTTATAGTTTTATTTATATAAAAAAAGTGAATTATAATGGAAATTTTATTTATCTTTCAATGGAATCTTTTCAAATTATGTTTTAGATTTCTTTATAAAATCCAACAGGAATTTTCTTTTTTATGTATATAAAGACAATCACTTTTCCCACCCCTATAACTGTTATTTTAATTCCTTTATATGATTACATGTTTTATTAGAATTAATGCATTCCTTTTATATGTTCACATGATTTTCAAAAATGGATTTTAAATTGAAAAGATACTTAAATGTCATGAAATATTTTCTTATGGGGTGGTAGTGTATTTTGAAAAAGTTTCTAGTTTTTATGTAATTGTTATACTATAGTTCTTTTAAAATCATTTATAATGACAAGTGGTTTTTAATAAACCATGGATGGGTTTGTACGTGATATCTATCCCATGAATTGGGAAACTATTTTGTATTTAGGATTACCATTAGGGATAATACAAGTATAACCAAGATGGTTATTTTAAGTATAACTGTGATAGTTACACCATGTTTAACCATGATGGTTACATGATCTATAACAGTTATGGTGACTTCATATATAAAAGTGATATGAAAATGATTTTTATAATAACCTTAATGTTTTATCTATTCATTCAAGTGGTTTTTACAAATATATTATGATATCTCAATGTAAGATAATGATGTTACGTTTATAGGAATGGAAATTCAACTTTAAAGGGTAAAAGTTATAATTTTTTTTAAAAAAATTATGAGTTGTTCACGAATGCAATGAAATTATTTTTTGTTTTTTCCTTTATTATTTTTATGATTTTTTCAAAAATATTTGGGTAATGAAGTTTATTTCTTATGTATGAAAACCGTTATTTTAAACCCAATGTTCATTTTTAAAAAGATAAATTTTTTAATTATTCATGGACAAAAAATTTCATTATTTTATTTATTACCCTTATTGAGAGTTATTTTCTATTCTGATGTTTTTGAAAAAAATTCCCTATGGTTTGTGAATGGGTAAAGAAAAATAAAGAATCAAGTTGAAAGTGATGAGGATTTTTCATAAAAAGAACCCATATTTTATTTTCAATGTTTTATATTATGGGAGAAATAGATACTGAGTATAATTTTATAATTCTAGACATATGGATTTGTTATGTAAGAGTTATGACCCAATTCTCTAAAATTATAAATCTAATCAATCCTCAGGAATTCGAGAAAATTAATTCTTAACCGCAAACTCAAGATTATGTAAATTTTAAGGCCAAGTATTTATAATAAGTCTTTGTGATCTTATTGTATCCCTTATATAGTATGAGATTTACCTAAAGGGAGATGAAGATAAAATGAAAAATATAAATTTAATATTTTTATAACCATTAGAACTTCAAATTATTGAAATTGTTAAATGAGTACTCTAAGATAATTTCAATGATAGTTTCAGCTGATAATGATTTCAAACCAAAGTATAGGGAAACAAATAATACAGAGTGAAGCATGTTTAGAATAAAGAATTTCTAAAGAGGCTATTTTAAATAAAGGAATGAAAATTATGATTTCACTTAACCAATATTCTATCAATGTAGAATTCCTGTTCAAATTCAACATTTTTTACATGTAAAAAATTAGGATGAAATAAAGTTACCAAGAAGATATTTTAAGAATAAATATAGGGAAATCCTAAAGGACTTCAAAAAATTGAGCATGAGTAATGGGGAATCAGTTTCGAATAGTTCATAAAAATATAGTTATAACAATTGAAAAATCACTGAATTTTATTAAAACAGACTAAAATCATTTATTAGAAAGATAACTACAAAAAAAATTATGAATATAACCGTAGATTCCATTTTATTATTATTATGAGGAAGATAATAATGATGAGAATTTATCTAGTTAATATGATTATGAGAGAGATCCTAAACCTCTAAGATACACAAGAGAATGTAAATCTGAATGTGAAAATATGTATACGAAGTTTTATAAAAGGTATACTGATAAAAAAAATGAAAATACTGAAAAAAGGATTGTTTTTTGAAATTTGAGGATAAAATTAAATAAATTATAAATGATAATAGAAATATATTCGTTAATTAATAAATGTAAAATATTAAAAAAGAAAGCATTTAATTAAAAGGAAAACACAAAGTTAATCTATAATAAGTTCATCTTCTTTCAGATTACTGAATGAAGACAAATAATAATTTTGGGAAGTCAAAAAGTGTAAATATTTTCTCAACATAAAAACGTACTTATTGAGAAAAACTTTGACATCTTAATTCAAATTATGGATCTATTAACACCGCAATATTTTATAAATATTTTATTTAATATAAACTTAAAAAATTAAATTGATTAATTTATAAGCAACCTAGAGTCTATATATACCATTATATAATGAAAAATTACTACCCATATATTAAATTATAATTCATGAATAATAATAACAAAAATTATGAAAAATATACATAATGGTTTTTAATAGTCAAAATTTATTGGTTAATTCATAAAAAATATGTACACAATATTTTGTAAAATAGTTTTACCCTATAAAAACTTATTTTCAAAAAAGATGGTTTGTATAAATTTTTTTCTCATTAAAATTATTATTAATTTATATGTTTTTTGGAAATTTTATTTTATGAAATGAATCTATTATTTAAACTAATATATAAATTTTTACAAAAGGGGAATTATTTGGATTTTTCTAAAGAGATTTATTTTTCATTGAATAGTAAAAAAATATATTTTTTGTAAAAAAATACATTTCTTTTCATTTATATGTACTATTATGTGTTGAATTAACTATTTATGTAAACTAAATTTAATTTATTTATAAATAATTTAATTCATTACATATGAATAATCATTATTCTTGAGATTGATGTAAGTTATTTTTTTTGGGTTGAAAACACATTTTTCTAAAAAAATATATTTACGTGCTCTATATGTTTTTTTCTTTATAAATGAATTCAATATCAATTTATTAATTAATTTAGAGAAATTTATAAATATTATATATTCAATATTATATTTTAACATTCACTTTTTGGTTTTTAAAATTTCATGGAATTGTTGTAAATTATTCTTTAAGAAAAACAATAATTTTTTGAAATCATGTTTTTGTATCGGTATGCATGCCTAATTAAAAATAAATTCCCTCAATTGTAGAAAATTTATATAGTAATATGAATTAAGTATTTTATGTAATAATAATTAATATAATATAATCAATTGAACTTGTGTTTTTATAATGAATAGTATAAACACAAAAAATTTGTTGCCACTATTAATGTTAAAACAAGATTACTAGGGGTTAAGCCATCAGAAAAGGGTTGGATTGGCACCCAAAACTGTAAAATTATTATTATTTGAATATATATAAAACAATTATTTTTAAAATATCTAATATTAATCCATTTAGATCCATTTTCCCTTGAATGTTACCATAATTCATTTAAATGTTTTGTTAAATTTCTTGTGTGTCCCTCAACTAACTAATAAATAAAAACTAATTATCCTCTAATATTTAAAAATTTTAGAAATAAATATCTGAAAAAATCCTATAAAATCATCTTATTATCCTCCAATTCATTCTTGAACTATTTTTATACTCCAAATACAAATTCATTTTGTATTAAGGATTAATCCAAAGGAGCTCTCTTAAACTGTTAGTACTAATCTTAACCAAGATCTTCCAATATTATTTATTTTTGAAAATCCTAAAAAAATTATTCCTCAAAAAATGCTTAATCTAAATGATCAATATAATTATATTCTATTATTATTATTTCACAAAAAGTTTCTACATATTCTCAATCTAATCAGATATGAATGTATCGAATGTGAATCTGTATAGACAACCACCACCATGTATTGATATAACTCTTTTTCCATAAAAATAATTAATAAATTTTTTATAGATTTAATTTTTAAATATTCTATTTATATTAAATTAATTATTCTTTAAATTGGAATTAATATTCTTCTTTCTTTCGTTCCATCCATCAAAGAATGAAAACATCACACTTACGCATATGGACTATTGTCTCCCCATAGTGATGTTATTCATTTTTCATCTCCTCTTTATATGATTGGTTATAAATATAAATATACTGAATATATATGAAATTTATATCATTGTTAAAAACATTTATAGGATATAAAAATGATATAAGTTCCCATATTTTCATTTCCACACTAAAACATACATGAAAAATGAAGTATTAAATACCTAAAAATATGATGATAATGAATGATTTTTATTGAATGTGTGATAAGAAGATATAATTATACCATATATGGTATTATTGGTATATGTATGATTCTAATATAGAATTATAATAACCTTTAATTTGTATATAGTCAATTAGAGGCCTTATGAAGAATGATAAGATTGCGGTAAGGGTTATATATTATAATATCATATTTACCAGGACTGTTCATGCTTAAATATTACAATGTTGAAATTGGGTAATCTACTTCTCCTAAATAATATGTGTTTTCTTAACCTATGGTTATTTTTTGATATTCAATTATTTACATTCATTTTCATATCTTTAATTTCTTTACTGACGAGAATAATGTTCCTATGGAAAATTGATCACGTTTTCCCTTCATGAGGAATATTTTCTATAATGTGCATATTTTCTATAAAATGTTTTAAAGAATGCTTTTAGTATTATAAAAAAATTATTTAAAATCAATTTTTTCTATTATTACATTACTTAACATTGTTTAAATGGAACCATTATATCATTTTCGAAACATGGTAAATTTTTATTTTTTCCAAAAACATGAAAGTATTTTTTTTGTTTTAACATACATCGCATGAACAAATTTACCCACCATAATGAATAATAGTTTCATTAAATCCGAAATTCTAAATTACCATTTATCTATTAAAAGGAAATTGTTTTTTTGTAATATTGTTTTGAATATTTTAGATTCAAAATAATTTTTTCTAAAATAAAAATTTCATTTTCCTCAATAAATGATCCTATGATATTTTAATGGTATTTTTATCTTTAACAATATCCTATATTGTTATTTATGATTTAATAGATTTATAATCCAATTTTACCATAGTTTTTCCCTTTATGGTTTATGATTTTGATGAGAACATGTTTATGAAAACTATATCCTTTCCTCGAGTTATGATTTACTGATATGATGAATGTTTTGTGGTGTTATGGTAGAAATATGCGTGGTTTATGTTATGTAATGAGTAAACATGTATTATATATAACTAGAAAAAAATTATTAAAGAAAGATATCTCAAGATATAATCATTAATGGAATGGGGTGTGAACTAAATTTAGCAATGGATTTATTCTAATAAGACAGTATTAGGAGTGATACATGAATTAGGAAATGATGAAATGTTAAATGAACCCAATATAGAACGATAGTCTTGGAAGTGATACTTAATTAAGCAAGTGATCTTCTATAATTATGGGAATTAAAAATCATTAATTTTTATCATTATTCTATTTTTTCCTGGTTTATGATTGACTATTAATGATTATTCACTATTATGACTTATATTATTTTTTTGAAAAAAAATTATGCCGTGTTTCAGAATTAATGATATTTGAATGGTTAAGTATTATTATTTTATGTGTTGATCATGTTGTAATTAACTTATTCTTATCTTATTCTCAATTATGATCATTTATTGATATCGATTATATTCACCCTTATAGTGCATTTGAGATCACCCTTAATTATGTTTCCCTTCACCTTGTTATGAAGAATGTTTTTATGTAGGATATGTCTAAAAAGGTTACTTGTTATAAAGAACTTAATCTGGAATTAGATATATATTTTATGTATTAGTTTTTTTTATATCCATGTTTCTAATAAAACTAAAGCTTTATGTTCCTCAGGTGTGTATTATTGTGAAATTAGTTGAATAATCTTCTAAAATGATGTAATATTTATATATTTAAAAAGTACATGTCTGTATAGTTGATATCAATAGTATGCTTTAGATAATTTTTGAAACCAAAATGAGGAAATGTTAGTGATAACCCATTGGATAAGCTAATGTATAGTTGAATATCCTTTAGTATGGTAAGGAATGGACTGTGGGTTTTTTAAGAAAATACATCCCTATCAAGATACTATATGTGGTTGTGGTTTTGAAATATAATCCTCTAGGGGTAATAACCTCTAAAGATTTGGTCAATTATTTTTTTTTACCAAAATTCTAGTGGATGTCTAATGGGCCCCTATTGGATACCTGTTTTGAAAATATTGGGGGATATTCTTAGGTTAATTACCATTTTATTAAATATACATTATGATGGATTGATAAATTTAATGTTATTGGATAACCTAGGTTAATCCTAAGGTGTCAATGATTGAAAAAATTTGGCCGAGATTTTGAAAGACTATACATGATTTTTCAATGATTATATAATTTCCCACTATGATTATTATTTCCCATAATAAGACCTTTGGTTATAGTTAGTGATTGTATCCAGAAGGAACCATGTTAACATTGAAGGTGATGGAAAATTCAATGATTTTACCCCTGATAAATAATTTTTTATTGAAGATGGAAAGAAAAATATTATTGATATTCTTATATAACATTTCCAAGGGATGAATCATGATGAAATTCCTAATGATAAAATGAATTACTAAGATACTATTGACTCTATCATCAGGAAACAACAACCTTATTTATGTGGTTCTAACTATCCAAAATTTTCTAAGCAATGGATTAGTACCACCAGAAAGATATTTTATGTTATATAGTTATTAGAAAATAAAAAATTTATATTCTCTATTTATAATTTAGGAGATGAATCAGATCAATTGTGGAGTCTTATTAAGAATATGTGGAAATAATATAAAATTAACTCCAAGGAGTGGGATTATTTTACGAGATTATTTTTTAATAAGTACTTTACACATATTATTCATATGAAGAGGGAGAAGTAATTCCTTGACCTTATATGGAAGGATGATGAATTAGTTGGAACCTATGAGGAAAATCATATAGAACATGTGATGTATGATTCTAATATTATTATTAAACCATAATGTAAGATTGATCAATGCTTTATTGGATTAAAACTATGCCTCTGTAGGGAGTTATCAATAAGATACTTTAGTAGCTATGAAAAAATTTCTTGATGTGCTATCAAGGTTGAGATAGATAATGGAGTCCCACGTAAATATCATGGTTTTGATAAAATAAAATAATTATGGAATTTAAAGGAAATTATATTAATAATAATTTCCATGGAGGGAAGAAGAAAAGTTTTACTTTATAATAGATGTTTTTAAATATCAATGGTGGAGATTTTCATAAAAGTACTTCTAAATATTTCAAGTGTGAAATAGAATGCCATCAGAAAATTGAATAATTATGTAATAGGAAAACTATTGCTAATGATGAAAACAGAGAGAAATATCTACATAATTCACCACCTACAATAAAATTCTATACTTATAATGAGTAAAGAAAGTATCCTATATCATGTTTGAATCAACGGATTAATGAAAATGATCGATATCAATAACCTATTAAGCCTAGAAAAAATAAACATCTCATATTATCAATACTGATAATGTAGATCTTAATACTAGAGAAAAAATGATAATCTCATAGGATCACTATTTTTTTTTGGGTACAATAACAAAGTGGTTAAAGGTAAAATTTCAATCTACTCTAGAACTTCTAATATCTTATTTTATACTAGTTCTACCAACAATTTATTATCAGTAAAATTTCATAAGGGTACCACATTACCACCTCAATGATTAAATGTTGAAATAGTAGTAAAAACACCCAATGGTATGATGATCACATCAAAAGTCTATGATTCATCCCCAATTTAAATCTTTAGGAATTATCTTCATAAAAATATTGTTATTCATCCTCTAGCTTAATTTGATGAGATATTGGGCATGGATTTTATATCTTTTTATAAATCCTATTTCAATTTCCATGGAAGGGAAGTCACATTTAATATTATAAAACAACCTATGATTGTTTATTAGTGTTTGGAAAAATTTGAATCTCTAATGGTAATTACAACAATTGCATGGGTCCTTATGCCTATTCAATGTGAGTATTTATCTCAAGGGTTTGGGGGATTAAACATCGAATATATTCCTATTGTACAAGTGTTTGTTGAGGTATTTCTGGAATTCTTCCTCCAAATCATGAAGTTGAGTTTTTAATATAACTCATTCATAGTGCTACACCTATTTCAAAGACTCAATATAGAAAGAGACTAATTACCTACACTAGCTAGGGATCTCTGCCCGATGATTGCAAACTCATTGTCAGAAATGACACTATTGGTCTACATTTCTTTCGCCCTCCTTGATGACTTTGGTTGTATTCTCTCAATTTTTGATTTTGAATAAAAATTTACTTTTCAGGAAAGTCTCAATATATAATTTTCAGGATTGAGTTGAATGAATTCAAGAATAAGCTACAAAATAATCTTAATAATGAATTCCTTTTTCCAAGTGTATCACCTTGGGGCACACCTATACTTTTTTGAAAAAGAAATATAGATAAATGAAGCATGAATTTTATTATCAAGAACATAAAAATATCATTATGAAGAGAAAGTATCCTTTTCCCCATATTGATGATTTGTTTCATCAATTATAGAAAGATAAATATTTTTCCAAGACTTATCATTAATATGAATACTATTAGTTGAAGTTAAAAGAGAATAAATTCCAAATTGAAACTTTTGATCAAAGTATGGACAATATGATTTTATATCCTTTCCATTTGTTATTACTAAAGCCCCATTATTTATTGGATTTAATGAATATTTTCATTTAATATTACCTTAATAAATTTCTAGTTGTTTTTGGAGATTAAATTATTATATATTCTAAGAGAAATAAAGATCACTAAGATCACTTGAGGTTGTATTTAATACCGTAAGGATGAAGAATCATTTTTCAAAATTTACCAAGTGTGAATTTTCACTATGAAAATTATCATTTTTAGGTCATATAATCCCATGGGAGGGTATATCAGTGGATCCATTAAGGTCTAAATTTATTTAACATTGTTTGAGACTAACCACTAGGATTGAGATCCATTTTTTTATTTGATGGATATTATCATTTCTTTGTAGATTATTTTTCATGGATATCTAATCCAATCCACATGTTAACTTGGAAGGGGGATAAATTCTTTTAGACCGAGGTTTTTTATTCTTTTATTAATAGAAGAGAAAGATAGTCGCTAAAACTATTCACACAATACATTGATGTGGGGAAGGTTTTCTTATTTAAAATGATACTTCAAATAAAAAACTCAGATTTTTTGTAATGTATAATGATATGGTGATAGAATATGCGTCACTCTAATTAATAGGTCATGATAAAACTTACCCAACTCTTGATTTAGAGTTAGCAGTAATAATATTTTCATTAAAATTATGGAGGTATTATCTTAACTGATAAATTTTTGACCAATATACTAATTATAAAATATTTAAGTATACATTTATAGAGAAATATTTGAATATGTACCAAATAATAGGGTTGTATTTGATTAAATATTATGAATTCCCAATACTCTACAACCATAGGATAGAGAACGATTTTGAATGTTCATTTCGTTGAAGTGATCGTTTTAGCCTATCATTGATGAGGATGAAAAAATACATAATATGTAATTATTTTCAAAGGATGAAATTTGAAATTTTTCATGAAGGGTATAAATATGATCTTTCTCAAAGATTGTTCAACCATCTATCTATATAATTAATAAAGAGGTGAAAATGGAGGATGTGGAGCTGTAACAGTAGGTGAGAAATGTCACTAAGTTCATTATTGATTGTAATGGACTGATAAGGTTCAATAACCAAGTATGTGTCCCTTCAATACCATAATTGGAGAAGGAAATTTTTTTTATAATATCATAGATCCTCATTCCATATTCACCATGGAAGGACAAAGATTTATAGAGGTATGAATAAGTATTTCTACAAAATGATTGGAGATATTGTGGAGAATGAATCTTGGTTCTTGGTATGTCAGAAAATTAATGTTAAGAGATATAAGTATAAGGAGATTTTTTAACCATCATACATGCAATAATGGATGTGGGAAAACATCACTAAGTATTTCTTTATTTGATATACTAAAAATATAACGTCCAAAATACTATTTGGATTGTATTGTATTTCATTATGAAGTAAACACACTTCATTTTTGTTAGAGAATATTTTTATCTTGATCATATTTCTGGAATATAAATTAAATAATTGTTAAGGTTATAGGGAGTACCATATTCTATCATATCTGATCTTTATATGAGGTTTACCTTTAAATTCCAAATAATTTTTTAGAAATATCTAGACACATAGTTGTTTTTTTATGACTTATTACCATCCTTAAGAATCTAGTAAATTTGAGAGGACCATTAAAAACTTGGTGGATACATGATATACCATTATCTATATTTCAATGGTAGTTGAAATCAATTCCTTTGTCTAATTGATTTTTTACACAATAATAGACATCACTCAAAAATTCTGATGGATCCTTATAAAGATTTATATGAAATGAATGTTAGGAATATAATACATTAGGATGAAATATATTGCGTCTTAAGATAACATATTAAATTGAAGATAATGTTAGATCCATTAAATAATACATCAAGGTAGCTCAATGTCGATAAATGTGTAATACTGAAAAGTATCACAGATATCTAGAATTCGATGTTAGTGAGAAGATTTTACATAAAATTTCACTATAGAAGAAGGTCATGATATTCAAAAAGAGGGAAAAGATGAACCTCAGGTATATTAGTTTTTTTGAGATTCCTAATCAAGTAAGGACTATATATTAGCAATTGGAACTCCCCCCCAAACCTCCCTCAGGTTCAAAATGTGTTCTATATATCTCTCCTGAGGAATTCTAGACATGATCCTTCATATGTTATAATATCCCTAGAACCTCACTCCAAAATATAGTACTTAAAACACAATACTTACATTTCTATATTTGATATTGATAATTGTGAACCAATTATAAATATATAGAACTTACAAAATCGAAAAGAAATATTGGATCACTTATATACCCATGGACCATTTCGGTTTAGAGTTTTAGAGGTTTATGTAAAACCCATATAACATTACCTATGTATAAAAATGAGTATTTTTAACACTATAACTGACTCTTAATATTCCACAAAAATTCCACAAAATATAGAATTAAAATTCTTCACAAATGTTGACATAATTTATTTAACAACATTCTTTAAATCCTTGGGAAAAGGAAAAAAATAAGAATGTTAAGATTAAAAACTAACTAATTCTAAAGATATAATTAAATATTAAATTTAATCATTGATAATAAGTTGACAATAAGGGTATGATGACATAATAAATGTGTATGATAATAACATAATAGAATTAATACCCATCAAAACATGGATCATAAAAGTTGAGACATGGTATAATGCTTTAACATAATAGAAGAGTCATATAATTCACCAATCATGAGCCATGTGAAAATAATAGTCAAGAAAAAGATCCATTAAATCTTGATGAGATCATATATAAAGAAATGTTAGTAACATGGAATATTATCTTCAAATAACTATTATAATAACTCTTACAAATAGAATAACCTACCTGATAAAATCCAAAAATTTATTGAGAGAAACCTATAATCTATTAACTCTACATCCTTACCCAAATAATTAAATATATATCATGTTTAACCCTAATTAGGATCTATATTATGCTAAACTGTCATCAAAAATACTTTCCAAGAACTATGACATAAATACAACCCAGGAATGCTTTCATTTTTTAAGCTAAAAATAACCATGGTTCTTTAATATCATGGTGTACCTGGGGAAAATAAATGGGTTCAAAGAAAATTTACTTCAAGCAATCATAATTCATATAGATAAAGAATAAAGGTGTTATAATGATAGTACAACTAGAGTGGATAATAATTAACATCAGGGGTTTTTGTCATTGATGAATATAAATAATTTTAAAATATCATTAAAACATTCTTGAAGAAAATAACCTTTCCAGTTTGAAAATAACTTTTCAAAAATAATAATTTCTATCATATTAGGGGAAATTTTGTTTAAAATAACAATGGTCAATTTTAAAAAAATTATCAAATCACTGATTTTTCATGATAGATGAAAATTTCATTTATACCATAACAATTAAATTAGATATTCTGGCCACACCATTAGTAAAAGGAAACTAATTTAGTATATGAAAAGAATATTTTTTTTATTTTTTTAAAAATAAAACAAGGGTAAAATGTAATCTATAAAATAATTTAAAAATAGTAAAAAATATATTTAAAACCTTATAGAAAAAATTGATCTGGAAGAAAATGTTTTTTTATAAAAAGATGAGAAATAATGTCATCTTTTGTAAAAACTATTTCAAACCCATTTTATAAACTGAAGAGGAAAAAAATGGTTCAAAATAAAAATAATATAGATAAATACATAAGAGAATAAAAATTAAATGATTTTATAAGATAAAGATCATTAAATTTATCAATGTAAATCAAAACTTAAATAATCCCAATTAAAAATGAGCAAAAAATAAAACCCTCTTAGCACATTGGTAACATTTGTGTCCCCTAACCCATGGAGGAACAAATTAAAATGAATCACTATTTATCATGAGAAAAATATATACATGATATAACATTTCAATGGTTAGTATATACACATAAAATATGATTCATGTATAACCTAAAAATATGTAAAAAAGAAGGAATCTTTGAGACGAATAACTCTTAGAAAGATCATATCATTTAACTAAGAATTAATCAACGGAGATATTGTGTATACAAAAAGAAAATAAATAAAAAATGGTAATAAAACGTAAATTAAGAAATAGTTATTTCTCTCATTATATTGTAATATTATAATCAATTGAGAAGTGATACTACCTAATGGAAAGAATTTTAGTTAAAGAAACCCCTTACCATTTGGAAACTACCAAGTCAAACCTGTTTGAATGAAGTAAAGTGAATTGTAACATAAAATAACACTATGATTAAATGATTATTGATATAACAATTAAAATATGTATTTTATACATTATATAAAATAAATTGGGTGTATAACATAAAAAAATGCCTAAAATTAAGTAAAATTGAGACGAAATACCATACCTCAAGTCCAAACGTTCTACGTATTCCCTTTAAATAATTTATAATAAAATTATATAAATTAATAAAACTTTTAAGAAAGTTTTATCAGATTATAATTTTAGGATTAGAACATTTGTTTAATTTATTAAAATGACATATATATTTACTCAATCGATTATGTCCACATCTGGTTTTGTGAGGGCATTTGGTTCCTAATATCAAAATGCCATCGTTATGTTGACCATAGTCAAACAAAAAAAATATTCAATCATATCTAGAATAATAATTGGGAGATAATTATAATTTTTAGGAATTAATTATATTTTTTAAACTAACCATGTAATATTATTATGAAAAATGACTTATGTTACAATTATAGAGGTGATAAGCCATACGTACTCGTGAGTAACATTTTCATTTTTCAAAGAATATAAGAGAAAATGGTAAGTATAATTTTATCATAATATAAATATTATTATGTAATAAATATTATATTATCTCTTTGTATGAACTTATATATAGGTTTATTGTGATTTGGACTCAAATAATGAATCACATCGCTTAGTCACACGTTTGCATGAATGGTGTTATCATTTTTAGTGGATGGAATGATAAAAAAAAGATGACATATTATCTTTATAGAATGGTAAATATTTCATTAATATGATATATATAGTTTATATGTATCATTATAACCACCCTTGAGAGGTGGTGATTTGATGTGAATTACATTGATTTTCAAGATGGTAGTCTGCTATATACACGAATGATGATTTCATTTCAAATTTGGTGGAAGAAGGTGATAGATATAGATTATTACATTAAAATATAAACATATAAATATATGGAATATACTAGTTTTATTATTTCATCATAGTTTTAGAATATTTTAAGGATTTATAAAATTAAATAAAACTAAAACATTCTGTTTAAATCTATACCTCTTCTTCAAACAACTTACTTTTCTTTAAACACAAAACCTTATATGGTGTGTATTATACCAAAAATAAGACCTCTAAAACACAGGGAGATAAGTTTTAAATTTAATTGGGTATATATGAGCCAATAAAAATGGATCTTCATGTGTGGAGTAGAGAGGATATGGTGTATCATTTTATAATTGAGGGGAGGGGAATCTTTTGGAAATACAAGAAATATTATAACATAATGTGTGTTGGACTTAGGTTAATTTTTTTTGAAATATCATGTAATCTAATAAAAGGAATATATGGTATTAATATAATCATCAAATCAATTTTATTTCTTTAGATATCATTTAAAACATATTTTTTGATTATCCCTTCCCTTAAAAGTTTTTAACGTTAATCATGATAGAAAATTTTGAAATATAAAAGTGTTATAAATATACTTATAACAGAAAAAGTGTCTCTTAAACTGATAAGAGATGATATATTTTACCATTTATCATTTGACTAGTAATCATTATTTTTTTATGAATTTAAAAAATTAAATAATATAAATTTAACATAAAATACTATCAATTTAAATTTTAGAACATTTCATATAATTGGATTTTGAAATTTATATGAAAGAAATATAATGGGAATGAAACTCTTCTAAACATCAATAAAAAATTAGTATTAACCAAAAAAATTATTTTACACCATATTTTATTCAAAAAAATATTACTTTTTAATGTTTTTAAAATCATTTACTTTAACCTTATACTGCATTCACATGTGCCATGCCTCTATTAATTAAACATTTAAAGTAATTATTTCATCAATAAAAACTTGAAATAAATTTAAGTCATACAAATAATTTAATTTATTTACAATAAAATTTAATATTCATTAATAAATTATTTTTATACCAATGTGAACAAATAATATAAATATATATTAAAGGGAGTGAAATTTTGTATTCTTCATCACATAAAAAGATATATAAGTCATATTAAATGAAAAATAAAACAAAAATGACATAAAATTGATGATCTGTGGATGATTTTAAGACCCCCCCTATAAAATGGATTCAATTCAACTGTTTAGTTAATTTTTTTGTACTTATCATTTTATTTGAAAACTTAATTACTCAATTTATCCTTAATGAGGTTACAAATATTTATATTCAATTAATATTCATAATGATAAAAGGTATTAATTTTCCAAATTTTATCAACATGATTAAAAAATGGGACCCATTTTCTAAAATTCAACTGATATAAGTATCATAATTTAATTTTTAATTAAACCTACAAATCATGATGAAAAATGTATTTTAAAAAAAATTCATTTTAAGTATAATTTTTTTATATTAAATTATTGTTTTATGTTGATTAAAATAAAATTTATTGTATTATACTTGATAAAAATAATCTAATTAAATTATGAAACTATTCCAAAATACAATTTTAATTTTTAAAAAATTGGAAAAATAATGATTTCAATAAAAATTATCATTTATCACAACTGATTAAAAATTTAATACTTTTTAGAAAATTATTAAAAAAATTATCCTAAGATAATTTTTAAACCATTATTTAGAAAATGAAATATTTTTTTGAAAATTAAAATTAAATAATTTTTGAAATCAACCATCTATGTAAAACCATATAATGGATGAAAAATTAATTTTGATAGAAATAATGATGTTTTCAGTTGACTAAAATATTACATAATATTCTTATAATGAATAAAAAGATATAAAATTAAATTAATGAAAATGATTTACATTAACATTACCTAGGTTCCTATACATGTATTAAACATAGTGGTTATATTGTTAGATCATGATCATTATAATGGTTAAAAATAGGTTGAAATCCTGGATCATTGGTATAAATTTCTACATAATAATACAACTCACCAGGTCACTGTTGGTTGGTAGAATTGGAAATTTGAGTTAGCTACATGGGAACCTGATGATATAATAAAGAAAATATATCCTATTTTTTTATGTTATAGTGACATAATTATCAGGGAAAAATTAATTCTAAGGGGGTAGAATGTAACACCATAAGAATATATATATATTATTTGAAATAAACATGAAATACCCAATATATTTCTATATATGACACACTGAGATTATATGAACAATGATATAGTAATTCGTTATAACACAACTTTCAAATCAGAAGTAATGAATAGTAATAACCACTTTATAGAAAATATGAATACTTTTTTTAATAATGAAAATGTATTAATTATTTTATAATAAATAAGTAATCAATTTTTAGTAAAGTTGTTTTATTCTTTAAAAATAGGTTTTTTTCAATAATGGATTTATCGTATTTTTGAACATGAACTATATAGTTAGTTTATAAAATTTTTAGACATTTTATTTTGGTAATTTAAAATAAATTTTGAAATCATCTTGTCAATATAATCTTAGTGTGAATTTTTAGGATTTTTCTAAAAAGGCTTATTTTCTATTGAATAGTGAAAAATAGAATTTTTAGTAAAAATTGCCATTTTTTTCAAGTAAATATTCCATTATGAATTGAATTTGTTCATAAATTAATCATAGTATCCATTTATTATAAATATTACAATTAGTTAAATATTAATAATCATTACACTTGTGGGTATGTATAGACTATCATCTCCTTATAGTGATGTAATTCATTTTTCATAACCAATTTATAAGAATGGTATTAAATTAGAATATAAAAAATATATATGATATTTATATCATGATTAAAATTCTATAGATGATATATCAATGATAAAAAAATCATGGACCACAATTACCAAACCAAAACATTCATGAAAAGTGAAGCACACAACAACCAAAATGAAGATGAAAATGAAATATTATTATTTAATGGGTGATAAGATTTTATAAATAAAACATGTATTTTATTAATGATATTTTTATGTTTCTAGTATATAATTATAATAAATTTATATTTATTATATAGGATCTCATAGTTTTTTAGAAGCAAGATAGATTATATTCAAGAGTTTTCTATTACAATATCATTTTTTCTAGGATGATTTTTGATTTATTCCTTTAATGATTAAATTTTATGATATGTATCTATTAAATAATACTTCCATTATATTGTTCTAGTAATTTCAAGAGATTAAATTTTTCCATTCTTTTTGTTATGTTTATATTCTCAAGAGGCCAAATATAAATTTTAATGGAAAAACAACCTTATTTTCCCCTTTGGTCGGATATCTTTTATTCAATTTTTATATTTTCTTTAAAATTATTTCATGAATGTATTTATTATTCTGAAATTCTTATTTTATTCTATTTTTTATATATTTTAATTTTGTTAAAAATGTTTAAAATGAACTATATTATCATTTTCCAAATGTTTTAATTTTTAATTTTTACCAAAAATGTTAGTGGAATTTCTATTTTATTATATACCACAAAAATGGATTTCCCCACCATCATTAATAATATTTTAATTATATGTTCTTTTATAAGTTCACTTTTTTTTCAAATAAAATTTGTTTCATAACATTTTTTTGTAAAATTTTAGATTTCAAATATTTTTTTTAATAAAAGGGCATTTTTCTCATGAAATGTTCTAGTGAAATTTTAAAGGTATTTTTACCTAACAAAACCCTTTGAGGTTTCTTATGATTTTATTGGCATATAATCCAATTTTTCCATCATTATTCTTTCTCTCTGTGGTTAATTATTGTTGTGATTAAATGTTTATAAAATCTAAATCATTTCCTCAAGTTATGAATTGATGATATGATGAATGGTATATGATCTTGTGGAACACATATGTATGGTTTTCATTTTTTAATATGTGGGACTAAATTTATATTACACTAAAATTAAATGGGAAAATAAGTACATCTCATGAAATAATAAGGTCTAGAAGGGGAATGAAAATCAGTTTAGTAGGGGACTTTTTCCAACAAGACAATCTTCAGAGTAAACCGTGACCAAGGAAACGATGGAATAAAAAATTAACCAAATACACTATGATGGTCTTGTAATTTATCCTTGTAACACCCACATCTTCCATGGTATATTTCCCTTCGAATAATGTAGTAGCTTGCGTTGTATGCAACATGGAGTTTTAACACACCATGACCAATCAAAGTAGCCGTTATTAATATTAATACCAACTTTTTGAACTTTTTTAAAATTTATTTTTCAAAATGGACTACATTTTTGGATTCATAATATCGAAATTAGCTTAGGGTGAATTTTTGGTATTTTTAGGAATACATTTAATTTTTGATGAATAGTTAAAAACACAACGTTATTGTTTAAAACCAATTTTTTATTTAATTAGTTAGTTATTTTATTTTAATTTATTTTTGGTCAAAATAGATACATAATACCTATATATTTTCAATGTAATTCATTATAGTCTTTTTATAATAATTTTAGATATATAAAATTTTATTGATATTTTTACCGTCTATTACCCGCCTTCTAGGAGCATTTGAAAATTGGCATAAAACGTAATTTTACCATTTCTATTAGTTTAATTTTGAAAACATGAGAGACACAATTAACATCATTAATTAAAATGTGGTTCAATAAGATGAAAATAATTTTTAGTGAATAGTAACTGTTGACTTTTATTTACCATGGTTTAAAGTAAATAAGGTAATTAAGGGTAAAAATGATATTATAATTACCCTAACACATGTCCCAATTCTATTTTATAAGTGTAATTCGACCAAAAACAACCTTAGGAATAAAATATGTCCCCTTTTGGTCCACTTGGATTAGATAAAGACATTTATTATTATTTTATTTAATGAAGTGTTAAAAGAGTTAAATTTAATGTTTAATCACTAAACCAATTTTAATACCGAGTTAGACACAATATAAATTCGATTATAAATATTAATTAGAAAGCTAAAAATATTTCCTACATAATGGTATTTTATTTACAAATTTTAGATATTAAATATTTTAATTTATTTATGACACAATGATGATGTACTAATTACCTTATTAATGAATGATTAAAATAATTGATATTATAACTATCCAAATAAATGTAATTTGAGACTTTTGATAAATTACACTAATTTTCTATGTTAATATGACATGTTATGGTTGATTAACTAATTTTTCTAAGTAATCATGCTATTATGATTTTCACCAAAACCAAATACTAAATAGAGTCAAAATTGACATAATTGAGTTTTTAAAAAACAAATACAATATTATTAATTGATATAATATTCCTAAAAATATAATTCTTAGACAATGTACTTATATTGGAAGTTTATAGTAAGTTTATTAACCAAATAATATAAAAATACAAAGAGACATGGTAAATGTCAAACTATTTAACTAAGAGTAAACTCTAAAAGTTAAGGTTGATATGGTGACCTAAACCTGTCTAAAACCAATTAGTTGAAAGGGTTTCAATCCATACCCACCTTATCCATGAAATAAATCATTTTAGAGCAATTAAAAACCAAAAATTATTTTATTACAAAATAATATTTCAAGCTTTTCCTAAAATGACCCTCACCTCTCTTATAAAAGGGTACTTCCCCTTCACTTAATTTCACACCACCAAATCCATTTGGCTCGGATAGAACCTTCTCAAATATCCTCCTAACTTCCCTCACATCAACCGAGAGTCCTTACTTGGATCCAGAATCTATCCTAAGGAGCCATTCTGATCGACTCAAAAAGAATAACCCAAAGGAGAGGTAATAATTTCACCACCATATTTCAAGTTCTTATATTCTTCCACTTCCTCCTTCTTTGATTCCATACAAAAATAATAACTCCAGTACCTTTTACATACTGTGATGTTATCATAAATATGTTACAACCTTACTCATTATTTTATCAATCCTATAAATGACAAAGTCACTATACGTTCATATGTACGACTTGTCATCTCCACATGGTGGTGTAGTTTGTTATTCAAACACTTCATTATTTTGGATGGGTATAATAATGAGTGTAACTGATTTAAAAAATAAAGACAACATGTTAATGATTCTTTATATTTTATATACCATCCAATTACATATGATTTCACCATCAATATAATGTTATTGTCGCTCGTGTGTACGTATTGATTATCATCTCCACTAATATGATAAGGTTCATTCACCATCGTAATAAATCAAGAATAATTTACATTTTATGATTAAAAATAATATTTATGAACATAATATCATTATTTATACAAATAAAATATATCCTATACATAAAAAACATGGCTAAGGTAAACAAGTATATAAAAGAAAAAGAAATCTGCAAACACACGAAACGATGATACAACTGAAATATTATTAACAAAGAAATATTAGAAGATTGTATATGATATCATATTTATATATATAGTTCCTATATAATTTAATAACAATGTTTTAACTATTATACAGGAGGTTAAAAACTATCAACTAAGGAAACATACAAGGTAAGTGTTAATTCTATAATCTCTTTACATATCTGAGGTTGTTAAAACGTAAGTATATACAGGGACCTTTTTATCATCCTCATCCATGGTTTCCTAAAAATTTAATTCGAAACATTTTTACTATTTTCTAGACTATGTGATAAAGTCAATTATTCCCTTATTTGACAATATATGTTTTTAAAGGAATCTTTCCATTGTTTTCCAAACATGGTACTTTATGACCTTTTCGACAAAAAAAATGTAAGAATGTATTTTTTAACTTATACGGCGGTTGCATCTATTTTCCACCATTATAACATCGTCAAATCCTCCCATACAAGCTTATAAGAATATTTTTAAAATAAATTTTTTCTTTTGTAATTATATTACTTTGAAATGATTTCAAAATAGAAATAGAAATTTCTCTAAAAAAGTTTTGATGTAATCTATATCAAGATCCATTGATGGATTTTTAGATTGTTTGATGTTGATTCATTACGACACAAAACATTCATTTTTTATTGAAGGTTTTGTGATATGTTTGGCTATGGATGTGTTATTGTTACACCATTCATGGTTTAGGGATAATTTATTGACATTTCGTATGCGAGTTTTAATTCAAATGTTTATGTTTTGTTTAAAACATTTCATATGAGGAATGCATTGGAGTAATTCAGTGATGGGTGGAGCACAATATAGCTCATCGATGCATCAGTATGTGTCACGAGACAAACTAGTGTCTTTACAGAAGCCCATGAAAAAATCTTATTTTTGGTATTGGCATAGGGACTTGACATATGTGGTTATGATGTCTGACCTTATGCATTCCATCATTATGAAATTGGCTATTGATATTGTATGTGATTGTTCGACTAGTAGAATATCCATGTGAATAAGTAAATGGAATTATTTGATTTATATTGGCCATGTTATGTAGAAGTTTATGTTTAAAAGGCTTATGTTTTATTCTTATACATTTCCTTAAATATTTATGCTTATTTATGAAATTTTCCACTATATTGTTATCCGTACTGAGCATCTGAGCTCACCCCTTTCAATTTGTTATTTTTCCCAGGAAGTGAAGAAGTATACTATGGTTCACCTTCAGGGATTTTCTATGGGATATAAATGTGATGAATGGAGAAAATTTTTAGGTTGTTTCTCATTTTATTAATTAATGTAAAACTTATGAATGTATCTAATATTTCCAAGGATACTAAACTGATCAGTCTTTCAGGATTTGATCCCTTGTGATTATTGCAATGTTATGTAATAATACACCACCTTTGGGTAACTGATGCTGGGGGGTTATAGTTGGTTTTAGAGGATGTTTAGTACAATCCATGGAATTTAGATTTAGAATAACACTTATTAGAGAACATTTCCCTACTATAGACATTGAGAATTAGTATAGATGAGCATCCTAGAATTTTGGTAATATTGAGATTTTGTGAGTTTTCCGAGCAATAAATCTCTGTCTGGATATAAGCTGGAAGAGGCTGCTCTGGAAAAGATGTACCTAGGTGTAAAACCTGAAAAAACCACTTTGAGCTAGACTCAAATGGGAACTGGTTCACGACAATGGGCCTTTCTACACTCTTGGTTATGACACTCCCGGGGTATATTATTAGTATAAATCACATTTAATTTACAAACCATTATAAAATATTTATGAGTATATACCTCCTCAAAGAAAACATTTTTAGAATTATGGATTATATCCATAAACTGTTCAATTTATGTTAAGTGTTTGACATGTTTGGAATTATGTATTGTGATTTATAAACTAATCTACAATATTCCATTGTATAGAAATGGTTCCCAGTGGAAGGATTATAAACCATATCAATTCACATAATCCATGTAGGGATTTCCCTCTTAGTCAAGATAATTATAGTGGTGCTGGTGCTGATAAGCTTATCACCATTCTGAGAAAACTCACTCAGGTTATGAATAATAACCTTACTCGTATGGGTCACCCTCATCAACAACACGGAGGATCAATATTAGACTGCTTCATTAGGCAAAACCACCAAAATTAAATGTGAGTACAAATCCAATAGTAGTTGAGTAATCGATAAATTCCTTAGAGAAAATATTTCATTCTCTGGGGAGTACCGAGAGAGAAAAAGTTTCCATGGCAGTTTATCACCTCACAGGAGTTGAAAATCAATGGTGGTATTAATAAAAAACACAAAGTAAGATTAATAAGTATTGAACATGTAATGGAGGGAGTTTAAAGATATTTTATTTGAAAATTACATTCCTCATGACCATCGAGAAGATATAGAAAGACAATTTTTGAGTCTAAGGCAATAGAAGGATGAGAATGTGGAAAGGTATGAAGCTAACTTTACAAGGTTTTAAAGGAATGAAATATATTATATACGTAACCCAAGGAGTAATATTAATTGATTTTTTGATGGGTTATAACCATTTCTCCATCGATAATTAGTTTGAAAATAATTTTCGTCATCCGAAGATATTGTCTCATGCGCTATCAAGACAGAAAAGGAATTCTCAAAGTCTTATGACTTTAAAGAAAATCAGGAGACAATGATATCTGATGAACACACTGGAAATGGAAATATGTGGAAGAAGAGAAAAGTTGAATATATATATCATGTGGTAAATTTGGGAAGAAACACCCTGGTACATTCCTGAAGGGAATGGGAGTGAGTTACAAGTGTGGTGAAAAAGGCCACCAAGCTCGTGATTGCAAGGGGATAAAAGATTCTGTCAATGTTGAATGCTACAATTGTAGGTAAAAGGAGCGTTATGAAAATCAATTTCCTAATTGCCAAGGGAACTTACCTTAAAAAGTCCAAGGGAGAAAGGCCAAGCTTAGGCAATCACTACTACTGAGGTTGATGCTCCTAAAGACATAGTGGCGGGTAATTAAATTATTTCCTCAAGTTTATCCATTGATTTATTTGATTCTAGATGATTTCATTGTTTTAAATCTTCCTAGTTTTCTATGAAAATTAGATATTTTCAATTTGACATAACAAGGGAGTTTTCAGTCAAGACACCTAATGGAAGTATCATCACAATAATGTTTTGTAAATTAGTTCCCACTATGGTATATAAATGTTCTTTATCTGCTGATCACATCATCATACCAATGATTGAATTTTTTATAATCCTTGGAATGGATTGGATTTCAGACCCTGATTCAAAAATTCATTGTACGAAGAAGGAGGTTACAATTTTCGATGAACATAAGGAGTACCTTATCTTTAGTGCAGTAACTTCACCACCTGATTCTTATATAAATCCAACCCCAGGAGCTCTAATAAATTAAATTATTGGGAAGGAAGAGAATGAAATAACTATGGGTGAGGAAAATAATATTCTAATAGACGACATACCTATTGTGCAGGAATATGTAGATGTGTTTCTAGAGGATTTACCTGGACAATATCCAGAATGAGAAATTGAGTTTTTCATTGATTTAATTCCTGGTTCAAGGCCTATATCGAAGAACCCTTACAGAATGACCATTGTGGAATTAGTGGAACTAATGAAACAACTAGAGGAATTGAGTAATAATGGATTTATTCTCCCTATTGTTTCTCCATGGGGATCCCCCATCCTTTTTTGTTTTGAAGAAAGATGGACCAATGAGGTTGTGCGTTGACTACAAGGCGATCAGTGCTATAATAATGAAGAACAAGTATCCCCTATCTTGCATTGATGATTTATTCGACCAACTTCATAGAGCTCAATATTTTTCAAAGATTGACTTTCTATATAGATATCATTAGTTGTGTGTGAAGAAGGAATACATTCTGAAAACAACATTTTGAACTAGGTACGGGCATTAAAAGTTTACACTAATGCCTTTTGGATTGACTAATTCACCCTATGTCTTCATAGATATAATGAATAGAGTTTTCAAGGAATATATTGATGTATTTTTAGTGGTATTTATTGATGATATCTTTTTATACTCAAAAATCTATGAAGACCTATAAAATCACTTGTGCACTATTTTGAAAACCCTTAGAAGAAATGAATTGTATGAAAAGTTTAGCAAGTGTGAATTCTGGCTTCAAGAGATTTATTTTCATGGCCATATTGTCTATAAGGATGGAATCTTTATTGATCCTTCAAAGCTGAAGGAAATCTACGAATGGCCAGCACCGATGAGTATAACTATGGTACACAGTTTTATTGGTTTAACAGGTTATTATTGACGTTTCGTCCAAAATTTTTCCCGGTTGGCTAACCCATTAAAAAAGCTCACATGTAAAGGGGTTAAATTTGATTAGACAGAAGAGTGTGAAGAATGTTTTGAAGAACTGAAGATAAGATTAGTCAGATCTCTTATCTTGAATCTACTATCAGGGAACAATGAGTTTGTTATTTATAGGGATGCTTCAAAGAAAGGACTTGGTTGTGTTATCATGCATAATGATAGTGTTATTCCCTATACATCACGAATGCTAAAAATTCATGAGCAAAAATATCTCACTCATGATCTGGAGTTACAAGCTGAAATATTTACACTAAAAATATGGAGACACTATCTCTATGGTGAACAATGTGAGATTTATACTGATCACAAGAGTTTGAAGTATATTTTCATCACAGAAATAACTCAACATGAGGCAAAGACGATGAATTGAACTACTCATGGATTATGATTGCACAATACACTACCACCCGAGAACGGCAAATATGGTGGAAGATGCTTTGAGTAGGAATGGTCATGGAGTTTTGAATAAGATGAGAGTTGAAAGGGATCCCATTTTCATGGATCTAGTAAAGATGGATATGGGAATAACCATGGAAGGTGAAACATCAAACAAATTTCAAATTGTTTCCAAACTATCTTCATTATAAAGGATAAAAAGTTCTCAGATAGATGATGCAGAGTTTCAAAAGAATATTAATGCTGTGAATAATGGGAGATTGAGTGACTTCATATATGAAGATGGAATTTTGAAATTTGGGAAGAGAATTTGTGTTCCTAACATACCTGATCTAAAAAGGAAATTTTTGGATGATGCTCATAGCTCTAATTTCTCTATACCCCATCGGACCACCAAGATGTATAGAGATTTGAAGGAACATTTTTGGTGGGACAACATGAAGAGAGCGATTTCTGATTATGTGTTAAGATGTATGGGTTTTCAATAAGTGAAAGGTGGAAGGAAATATCCTAGAGGAGTCACGAATCCTATTCCCTTACCTAAGTGGAAATGGGATAATATTACGATGGACTTCGTCCTAGGGCAACCAAGGAATTCTAGAAGGAATGATGTAATATGGGTCATTATAGATCATCTTAGCAAGTCAACTCATTTTCTTGATATAAGAGAAGATTTACCACTTGAACGTCGGGAAAGACTATATATTAATGAAGTTTTATGACTTCCTAGAGTACCCCTATCAATTGTTTCTAATCATGATCCCCATTTTACATCAAGATTCTGGAAAAGTCTCCAGAAGTCCCTGGATACTGAACTTTGTTTGAGTACCACCTATCACCCTCAAAATAATGGACAATCAGAACGAACTATGAAAACATTATAAGACATGTTGAGATCTTTCTCACTTGACTCTCTAGGTATGTGGGATCAATATTTACCTCTAGTAGAATTTTTCTATAACAATAGCTTCCATTAAAATGTACTAATACCACCATATGAAGGGTTATACTGAAAGAGATGTCAGACACCAACTTTTTGGGGTGATGTTGGTGAAAGAAAACTTTTAGGCCCAAAACATATAGAGGAAACAATGGAAAATGTGAAGGTTATACAAATCCACATCAAAGAAGCCCAATGTAGGAAAAAGAGCTATGCCAATAACTAAAGGAAGTATTTTGGAATTTCATGTAGGAGACCATGTTTTCATGAAGGTATCTCCATGTAAGGGTGTTATAAGTTTTAGTATGATGGGTAAATTGTGTCCCAGGTATGTCGGACCATTCGAAATTTTAAAATGAATTGGTGTTGTAGCTTATCATTTATAAATGCCTCCAAGTCTCTACAATGTTCATGATGTGTTCCACATATCATTGTTGAGAAAATACATGTCTGACCCAAAACATGTAGTCACCTATTAGAAAATTGAACCGGAACCTAATCAGTCTTATTGTGAAGAGCCTTTCAAAATTCTTGATACTAGTGAACAAGTGCTGAGAAATAGGATGACATGTATGGTAATAGTTCTAAGGAGAAAACATCAGATGGAAGTGGAAACATGGGAACCTGAGGAACTTATGATGAAGAACCATCCAAATCATTTTATGTAGTAATATTTTAGAAATTTTTAGTTTGAAATTATTTTAAGGAGGGGAGAATGTAACACCCTAAGCTTCCATGATACGTTTCCCTTTGAATGATGCAGTAGCTTGTGTTCTACACAATATAGAGTTTTAACAAACCACAACAAATCAAAGTAGCCATTATGAATAGTAATACCCACTTTTTAAAATTATATAAATTTTATTTTTCAAAATGGACTTTATTTTTGGATTTGGAATATCAAAATTAGCTTAGGGTGAATTTTTTGTATTTTTCTAAAAAAATTCAATTTTTGATGAATAGTGAAAAACAAGAAGTTATTAATTAAAACCGACTTTTTATTTATGTAATTAGTTATTTAATTTTAATTAATTTTAGGTAAAAATATATACATAATACTTATATATTTTCAATGTAATTCATTTCAGTCTTTTTATAATAATTTTAGATATATAAAATTTTATTGAACGTTTTACCGTATTTTACCCACCTTTTAGGAGAATTTGAAAATTTGCATAAAACATAATTTTACTGCTTATGTTATTTGGATTTAAAAAATATGAGAGACATGGTTAACATCAGTAAGTAAAATGTGGTTCAATAAGATGAAAATAATTTTTGGTGAATAGTGACTTTTGACTTTTATTTACCATAGTTAAAATAAAATAGGGTAATTAAGGCTAAAAATGATATTATAATTACACTAACACATGTCCTAATTCATTTGGATAAGTGTAATTTGACCAAAAAAACTTAGGAATAAAATATGACCCCCTTTGGTCCACTTTTATTAGATTAGATGATTTGTTATAATTTTATTTAAAGAAGAGTTAAAAGAGTTAAATTCAATGATTACAATCTAATTTTTTTTAATATATGGTTACACACAATATATGTTAGACTATAAATATTCATTAGAAATATAAAAATATTACCTATATAATCGTATTTTATTTTAAATTTTTAGAAATTAAATAATTTAATTTATTAATGACACAATGATGATATTTAATTACCTTATTAATGAATGATTAAATTAATTGATATTATAAATATCCAAATAAATTTAATATGATACTTTTGATGAATTAAAATTATTTTATAGGTTAATATGAAATGTTAAGATTGGTTATATAATTTTTAGAAGTAGTCAGGCTGTTATGATTTTCATAAAAACCAAATACAAAATAGTGTCAAAATAGACATAATTCGGTTTTAAAAAAAATACTATTTTATTAATTGATATATTCCTAAAAATCTAATGTTAAAAAAAGGACTTATATTCGGTTATATATATTAATTATGAACCAATTGGGGTTCAATTGGTAGTTTATCGTATTTTGTTCACTATATAATATAAAAATACAAAGAGACATGGTAAATGTCAAACTATTTAACTATGAGTTAAATCTAAAAGATAAGGTTAATATGGTGACATAAACTTCTCTAAAACCTATTGGCGGAATGATTCTCTTCCTATACCCACCTTATCCTCCAAAGAAATAATTTTGGATCCATTAGAAACTGAAAATGATTTTATTATAAAATAATATTTAAAGCGTTTCCTAAAGTGACGGTCACCTCTCTTATAAAAAGGTCCTTACCCTTCTCTTAATTTCACACCTCCAAAGCCATTTGGCTCGGCCAAAACCAACCCATATATCCTCCCAACATCCCTCAAATCAACCTACAGTCCTTAATTGGATTAAATCGGGAACCTAAGGAGCCCTTTTGATCAACTTAAAAGGAAACAACAGAAGAAGACGAAATAATCTCACCACCATCTTTCAAGATCTTTTCATCTTACACTTCCAATTTACTTGATTCCATACCAAAATAATAAGTCTAGTACCCTCTAGATACTATGATGTTATTATAAATATGGTATAACCATATTCGTTATTCTATCCATCCTATAAATGACAAAGTCACCATACATGCATATGTACGGCTTACCCTCGCCACGTCGTGGTGTAGTTTGTTATTCAAACACTTCATTATTTTTGTATGGGTATAATAATTGGTATAACTGATTTAAATAATAAATATAAATTTTAATGTTTATATATATATGAAATACCATCCAATTACTTATCCATGGTTGTTAATATTTAAGTATCTTCTAGGACCCCTTTATCATCCACATCCGTGTTTTCTTAAAAATGTAATTCGAACCATTTTTACTATTTTCTAGAATATGGGTAATTGTCATGTATAACGTTATTTGACCATATATGTTTTGAAAAGAATCTTTCCTCCATTTTCCAAACAAGTTACCTTATGAACTTTTTGACAAAATTCAGGTTAGAATGTCTTTTTTTAACTTATATGGTGGGTGAAGCTATTTTATGCTGTTATAAAATCTTCTAAGCTTCCCATACAAGCTTATAATAATATTTTCAAAATAAATGTTTTCTTTTATAATTAAATGACTTTTAAATGATTTAAAAATAGAAATAGATATTTCTCTAAAAATATATATATATCATTAATGTCAACATCCTTTTATAGATTTATGTCTGTTTGATGTTGATTTATTATGATACAAAACATCCATATTATATTGATGTTTTGTGATATATTTAACTATGTATGTGTTATTTTTACACCATTCATTGTTTATGTATAAGTTATTGACATTTCGTATGCAGGTTTTAATAAAAATGTTTATGTTATGTTTAAACATTTTCATATGAGGAATGTATTGGACTTAGAAAGTGACGGGTGGAGCCCACTATAGCTCCTTGATGCAGCAGTAGGTCTCATAAGACAAACTAGTGTCTTGGCACAAGGCCTTGAAAAAAAATATTATTTTCAGTCTTGGGACAAAGCCTTGACAACGTGGTTAGGAAGCCTGAAATTATGAATTTCATCATTATGAAATTCACTATTGATATTGCATGCAATTATTAGATTAGTAGAATATCCATGTTAATAAGTAAATGGCATTATTTGATTTATATTGGCTATATTATGCTGATGTTTTTGTTTAAAAGGATTATGTTTTAGTCTTATACATTTCTTAAATGTTTATGATTATTTATGAATGTTTTCGCTATATTTTTATCCTTACTGAGCATCTAAGATCACCCCTTTCTATGTTTTATTTTTCATAGGATGTGAAGAAGTATATAATGAGTGACCTGCAAGGATAGTATGAGGGATATGAATGTGGTTAATAGAGATAATGTTGATGTTGTTTTTTATTTTATAATGTAATGTGAATCTTATGAATGTATATAGTACTTCCAAGGCTACTAAACTGATCAGCTTTTCCAGATTTGATCCCCTGTGAACATGCCAATGTTATGTAATAATGCACCAACTTAGGGTAACTAGGGTTGGGGCATTACAATCCTTGACCAAGGAAATGATTTTTAATAATTATGTGCATTAAAAAAAATTATAATGATTATGATTTTTTCCATAGCTCATGATTAATTATTAATGATTATGTACTCTTATTTCTTATGTCATTTATTTGAAAAACCCTTACACCATGGATCATGATTAAATATCTTTGATTGTTTACATATGATTATTAGATGTCTTGATCATGTTTTAATGACATTTTTCTATCTTATACTCACTTATTTTCATTGATTGATATCTATTCTGTTTACCCTTACTGATTATCTCATATCAACCTTTATTATGATTCCCTTCCCTAGGTTATGAAGAATTCTTTTAAGTAGGACATGTTTAAGAAATGGTATAGTAATAAATAACTTAATATGAAATAATGTAAATCCTTTATATACATGTTTTTTACACATATAAGATTTACATGTACTCTAAACCTCTATGGAATTATGTTGTGGATTATTATGTAATTTATTGAATAATAATCTAATTAGATGTAATATTTATGTATGATAGGTAAATATCTCTACACTATTAACTAATTTAACTTTCACAGAAAAATATTTTTATTTTTAAAAAAAATTAGACGAAATGGAACTATATTTGCGTTTAGATGTAAAATCACCATAATATCTATTTATAGATCAATGTATTTTATCCCTTTAAAATAACCCTTATGTATACTGTGTCAATTTGGAAGAGAATTGAAGAAATATTGTTCTTAAAGAGATCAATCATTCATATGAACATGAGAATTTATCTCAATGGAAATTTCTATTATATGAATAATAGATCTACCCAAATCTGGGTTCTAAATATATTTAAAACACATATAGACCAAAATAGATCTATCCACTAATGAAATAATTCCAAAAGCATGAAATAAGTACACATAGGTAACTGAATACCCATTTTTCATGGTTGGTATTTTTTTCATTTAGTTTAACTGTAAGATTAATGTGTTTCTCGTTTTTTATATCTTTATATTTCATGTTTTTTTTATAAATTTAGAATAAATTTTCTCCCTTTTTTGTAAGTTATTATACTTTTTTGTTAATATTTTGATCAAATTTCATTGAAAATTTTGGACAATTAATCTTATAATTAAAATATACCTACTACCATATTTGATAGAAGAATATGAAGGTGTTTTTGAAGGAATACATTTTTTATGAAATTATAACTAATATTTATTAATTCTCCATATATTGAAGTTTTTTTTCATTTATGTTTTTTTGTGACATCCTGAAAAATTTAAATCCCTAATTTTTTAATCCAATAAATTTAAAATAGAAAAATTAAATAATCTGTTTCAAAAAAATATATAAAATCATATGTTTTGGTGGGAATTGATTCAAGTTATTAGATCACAAAAATTCAATAATCACCATTGGTAGTCTAGAATTTTCACTAACATCGATATAAATTTGAAGCGATAATATTAATTAGATGCATTCACTGCGATTTTTATAATGAAGCTCTTGTAGGATTTCAGAGGTCACTCTACATATTTGGTTCATATATAGTATCAATTGGTGTTCCAACTACAAACAATAATGTAAGATAAGGCTTAACAATTGCGATACATTTTAGAATTTTGTTTTTTTTCTAAATGATTTTATATAATTCCACATTAATATTAATTTTTTACTTTGAAATAAAGAAAATGAGATAAACTATTAAATATTGATAATTGAGTTATACAATTCTTCTATTTATTGAGGATAATGTATCCAAATAGGCCTTACTTATTCACTTAATTCATAATTTTACATTTACTGTTGAAAAGATTAATGAATTTCATGAAGTACCGTTCGAGGGAGAATATATTTTATATAAAAAAACATGAGACACATGTAATTTTAATAAAATATATTGTATAAAATTGATTATTTTTATTAAATGATAAATTTAACATGATGGGAAATTTATTTGCGAGAATACAAAGTGATTTTTTGAATGTATAATACCATAATGTTGATATGATCATACATCGAATAAATTTTCAATGGATGGTAACGTTGAAATATTTTTTATATAGATGGATTCTGAAACAATGCCTTTTAAAACTATTAAAATATGAAAACATTGATAATACGACCAATTTTGATAGTTAAAAGAAAAATCCAATAAATGATGGGAAAATATATATAGAGAGGAAAAACGTTGAATTCCAGGGAAAATTGTGTTTGGAAATGTTATCATCAGCTATTAAAACTAACATTAAAATATTATCTTTGAGTGAAGAAGAAAAAGAGGGTGTAAAAAATTTATATAAGAGAAAATAATCAGATTCTTTTTTTATAGATAAGTTACTTGAAAAGAGTAAATTAAAATGTAGAGAAAAATAAGTTTAGTGAATGGAAGAATAGAATGAGAAACTATTTTTAAAAAATATATTGATGAAAAATTTATACGGATTATTGAAACATATAGTGGGCTAATAAAAGAAATTTTATTAGAAACTATGTTGATGAGATAAGATAATGTTATATGAAATATGTAATTTGGATTAGAAATATGTTTGGTAATGGTATGAAGATGAGAAACTCATCATAAGTTAATATATGTGAAGGATAAAAGGAAATATTTTCTCTAGATTAGAGATTCTTAGGTTTCATGGGAAATTATACCATTAGTTATTATTTGAGAACATATTTTTTAAGAAGATCATTTGAAAACAATGATAAAATTTTAAGGTAAGATTAAATAGTTTTAATGAAAGTATCATTGAAATAATATTATCTTTCATCACTTAATTGTGTGGTTGGATAATATACTAAGAAATCCATGGATGTAATTTCACTAATTTTATTATCACTATATGCATATATTAAAAAATTATAGAAGAGCTTATAGATTATACCATTGATTAGAAAATATCTTAAGAAGAAGCTATTTATAGATAAATAGTTACTGAAAATTGATCCAAGAAGATAATCAGTGAAGAACCTTTTGAAAAAACATTTTTTATGTTTAAAAATACCATTATTCGAATAAATAATTAATTTTTATATTTATAAAATAAATTTCACCTTATTCTATGAAAAAAATGTTATTTAAAATATTTTTCATGTTTTTATTTATATGATTTATACAAAGAATGTGAAATTGATCTCAATATAATTAATGATGAAAAAATATAAGAATCAATTGATTTCAAGGGATGAATTCCTGACAAAGATGATGTAGAATAATTGAAATAATCCATTTAAGGAAAAAAAAATTTATAGAATGAATAATATTATAGTAATTTAGAATCTGTGAAATCTATAAAAATTTATAAAAATTAATTAAAAATGGTTATTGTCTTTGATTTTCTGAGAATTTTTATAATTTCATTGATATATTTCATGAGATATGTTCAAAAGTTGATCTAATTAAAGGACAATTGATTTGATTCTATGAATCCAAATGGGAAAAATCATCTAGTAAATTTATTAATAGAATGAAATGGATAAAAGAGAATTGTTATGAAGATTTGTAAACTCTATGATCAGAATATATAAAAAAATAAAAATATTTCATAATCCAACTAAAATCTAATTTATTCTCTTGATGGGAAATTTATAATATATTTATCAAGATTATAAAATTATATTTTATTTTGAATATGTTGTTATGGGTTTAGTCTTGAGGATTGCTGATCATTCTACTATTATTGAAGAGACAAAGAAACAGAACTTTGTTCAGAACCTTTAGTTAGTAGAGAATTGTTATATTCTATAATATTAAGAAGGACGAATCATTATATTTAATATTTGGAAGGATATTTATCTGAGTCAATACCGCAGTAAGAAAAGGTAAATTTTTTTACTAAAAAAACGGAAGAACATGGAGTGAAGTTCAATATAATTAATTTTTACTTAAAAAACAAATTTTTACAAGATTTATAAAAAGGGTTTTTCCTTTTTAAATTTATATGAGATTTTTGTTCTATATTTGTAGATAATTATATTAAAATAATATATAATAATGTTGACACATTCACATGGTGCAAAAGTTTTTCACAAAAGTATATCTTAATGTTTAGACAATAGTTTCATCCAAAACACTTTTTCTTATTTTAAGAAGAGTCACCATAATAGAAACATTGACATTGATAAAATTTATGCATATAATTATATATTGTGAAAGTATTTTTAAAATATAGGATGTGTAAAAAAATCTGATGAAGGAATATAAAATTAAAATTATCCAATTAGTATAGTGAAAAACATGAAAAAACATGGGGATATTTTATTTTCTGAAAATAAATCATTGATCACATAAATAAAACATTATTATAAGTGAATATAAATTTTTTTCCCAAATAAAATCATTAAAAATATTAAAAACATTATGTTAATCTAGGGGAATGTGGGAACTCATGAAAAAAATTTCTTTTTAAGATAAACCATTCACCATTATACATTACATTCCTAATGAAATAAAAAGATTTATATAAATGAATAATTTGTAAGAATAATATATGTATCTTGGATAATCTTATTCATAACCCACACTCACCCATAGTTATCCTATTTTGTTGTACCAATATTTATAGTTAATTACATAGGAGTAACCTACCAGATTATCTTAATAGTTTTTCACCTTCCAGGACTATTCTTTACCCAAGGATTTTGAGAGCTATACCACGATCATTGACTATGCTGAGTTATATTGCGCAAACGCTTATTTATCTACAATTCTCAAGTACCACATAAAAATTACAATCTTTCTCTTTTTCATCATAAAATATTTTAAAAAATACCTTGAACCCAAAAGTTAAAAACTCCCCATTTTCAAATAATCAATATGAGAAATATCTTTTTTTCTTTGAAATATGTTAAAAATTAAAAATTTATAGAAGCATGAGAATAGAATATTTATTTAAAACCCATATTAACATATAGTGAAATCCAGATAAAAATGAATTATATAATGAATTTAATATTTGGTCAATCCATATAGGTTAAAAATCATTCTTTATTTCATTGGTAAAAAATTCAAAATTACCCATAGAGTAAATAATAAAAATATTCAATTTTAATAATTTGAAAATAAATTTGAAATTAGTTTAAAATTAACAATAAAAATATTTTATTTAAAAATACTATCATACTTTTAACATTTTTAATAACATGGATTTAAAAGAAAAAGAGTTAAATATAATACATTTAAATAATGTATTAATGAGAAATCCCTTACGTCGATTCCCCAGTTGTTTTATTATTATTTATAACCTCTTGAGTAGTAAATTTATATTAGTTTTATAATTTATTAAGAAGATTATTCATGTTAATTAAATTATAAATAATTCTTTTATTATAATTTTAACCACGGTTTATTTAGTTACTAAAACGGTTAAGATTAAATTGGACATTTTGGGGACCTTTGGTATATAACATCAAAACCACATTAGTGTGTTAAAAAATTCAAAAGGCGTAATGGTTACATGATCTAAAGAATCTTAATATTTTTAGATCTATCATATATACACATTAAAATCACTTTTAGAACATACCATTTCATGTGGACATGAAAAATGAACCATATCCTTTCATGGAGAAAGTATTTTTTGTGCATGGATGAATGTCAATTTTCATGTTCCTAATGGGTAGAAAAGAAATGAAGTAAATAACATTTGAATTTTCCAGAATCATAAATATGATATAAATTCCATATTTATTCATTATTTCCATCCTTATAACCATACTTATAAGGTGAAAATAAAAAATGAATCACATAGCTTCATGGAGGTTGTATTCCACACAAACACATGTACAACATTATCAATTTCTAATCGATGGAAAGGGTAAAGAAGGTATGTAATATATTAATGTCAAAGTATCATAATGATTTCATAAATATCATATATCCTCATTTTCTTCATTATTTTAACTATCCATGGTATATAGGGATTAAAAATGAAACACATTGCTTCATGGAGGTGGTAGTACACACGTACGCACAATTGAGATTTTCATTTACCATAATATGAAAAAGAGATGAAAAAGTGTTGTACTATAAACATAAAAACATTTTAGCATAATTAATAATTTTTTTATCAGAACTTTTAAAAAGGACTTCATAAAGGTATAAAAGAAATAAACTAGAACTAGGCCAGTTATGACATAAACCTTATCTCGATATATCAACATTTTTTTCTATCATTAATATTTATATGATTAGTATTTTTTGAAGACCAGGTCCTATAGTACATGGGGAGGGATGATGGGGATATATTCGGGTGGGTAGTTTCTGAACAAGACTTCTCAAAAGGGGCGAGGAAGGGAGGGTTGTAGGTCCCCTTTTATAATTGAGGGGAGTGTCACACTAGTATATATCAATAACATTTAAATAATATAAATGTTAATAATGATAAAGTTCATATAACAATGTCTAAATTAGAATATAATTTAATAATAGTCTAAATAAAATCATCTAATTGGAATTAAGACATGATTTTGTGGCCGTATCTCATTATTTATACCATAATTAACCAAATTCTCCCATGATCATAATGACACATTTTTATAATGGTTATTATATATAAAGAAAATATATAAAATTAAACACATTATTAAATTTTAATATAATAATTGAAAATATGTAATTCATTTTTCAATATTCAATTTTTAGAAGACATAGAAATTACATTTGAGACAAAATGTTTCATTTATTACATTAAAAAAATTAGAAATATAATGATTCTTCTAAATTACTTGATTAGAGGAAAATAAATGTCAGTTTTCCAAACATCAACAATTTTCACTATTGAGTCAAAAATCAATCTTTTTATAAAAAAATTAATAAATTAATCTAGAGGAATATTTGATATGATGATTCTGAAAATGAATTAATTCAGATAAAATTTAATTTATTAGTTATAGAAATTTATCTTCTAAATAATATCATTTAATTCATTTATTCAATATTTAGTTAAATAAAATTATTCATTTTTTGACTGAAAACAATAATAATTTTTTATAAAAATATGATAAATAAAAATCTATACAATGAATACTTATAAATCATACTATTGATTTATTTTTTAGGATTAGTTGTGCTTTCAAATTATTCTCCCCTTAAGATTTTATGTTCTTACAATTTTATTTGTTACTTAAATATGTTAGGGACTTTTCCCTCATTGAATTTTCAAATTTCAATGTTTATTCCATAATAATTTGATTCTTTCATTAAAAAGTTAATTTTGAAATTACATTATTTCATAATACCTACTATATATAAACGAAAGCATGAACTTAATTTTTTACATAAGATAGATTCTCCTTTAAATTTACCACTTTTGGGATTCAGTACATGAGATGCATCAGGTATGTTTTTTTTCATACTGATCAAACATGAAACAATTCATGTAACTAAGATAAAATTAAATGAAATTATTCTTTTTATGAAAATAATAAAACAGTTTGTTGAATTTCCTAAAAAATAATAAACTGTACACTTATCCTTCTAATTCTTGTAAAACGGCAAAAATCTTCCTTTGACATACTTTAAGGAAAACCCGACCTCTCACCTAAAACATGGTATCTTTCCTCATGTGATTTTCATAACACTTCTATAGTATGGGAACCATACCTCTATAAGACTATATCTTCATCACTTTCTCTTCGATTTATTTTTCTTATTTTAGTCAAAATAGCCTGATTTGACCTACTTCATCTTAACATGCATGTGTTTGACACCACATTCCATATAAAGATACTAAATTTTTCATATGTATATTAGAAATAAAATATTTATTATCTAAAAATTCAAATAACAAAATATATTTACCCCAACATCTGTGGAAGTCTAAAGAGGAAAAGCCAAGGATATCTTTTCAAAAATGAAATTGTTCATTCTATCTATCCATCGTATTGAGGATGAAATACTTTACTAAAATTTAAATTTTTACCCATTAAAATTTGATGCCCTTTATATAAATTTTATATAAATATGGGATCATGTTATGATTCAATAGAGAGAGCCACTTCATGTTACATGACTATCTCAATAACATAAATTCTAGCAAGTTGATCAAAATTCATAATATACTGAATAGGAATAAAATCCATTAATTTTTTAAAATGATTAATAATAACGTGAATCACATCATTACTTTGATATTTTATTTGTAGTCATACAATAATATCTATTGACATATTCTCCAATTTCAATGAAGGCAGTAAAAAATGCTGAAGCATATCCTTCAGTAGTAGCCACTCTACTTGAACCTGATGACAAGTATAAAAATTTATAGTAAAATATGAAATATCATTAGGAATTTCATTCTACCAATAATATTCATGAACGTCTCTTTATATTTTGGTACTTTCTCGATTAATAGAAAATAGAGATCTATGAGATGTACTTAATAATTCCCTCTCTAATAAGGTTTAACTTAATACACATAACCTCTTTCCAAATCATATAACACATTCGTTATCAAAAATAAACTTCAAAAACATACCCTTATAAACCAGGTATACACATTCCTGAAAATAATTCATCTTTATTATATTCATCATTAATTATTTTTGAGAAGTATTACTTCCCTCATACCAAATAAAAAAAATATGATTCTGCATATATAATATATATGCCATAATTTATTAAATTGTTAACCATATGATCATGTTATAGTCATAACATATTTAATGATGCATTTTCTTTTTTGACTCAAGGAAGAAAATACCATGTTTTGTTATCCTATATTATATTCTTCCATGTAATCATAATGTTTGATTAGTTATTGACATATTATAAACCCCATGTTCAACTCTGTATGAGCGAGTATACACTTTAAACCTTAATGATACATATAGTTTTTATATTTAAACATATATAAATGATTCCCCTGTATTATTAAATAAATAAAGTATGCACAAAAATAGTGTTCTTTTGGAGGATAATTCTACTCATGGTGTTTTAACTGATATGATACATATGCGATACCCCAATCATTTTTCATCAACACACAACCAATTTCACTAAAATAAGAATGTTTATAAGTAAAACATTCACCATTTCATATTAGAAAGGATAATGTTTTATCATTAACTAATATTATTTTAAATTATATAATTCAATCATTATATTAATTTATCTAGATTAATTTAACTCTTTTTCTAGTTAACATAAATAGTGGTCAAGATTAGAGAGAAAATTTCTCAATAAATTTTTCATAGAAACCCATTAATCCTTGAATAGTTCTATAACAATACCAAATACAGTAATTCAAAACAAATATCTAAATTATTAACTTTTTATAGATATAATTAGTGTAATCTAAAAGTATCAACAAGTTTAGTAGTGTTGAAGAACATTATACATATAGTAAACCATTTTTACATGTAGACTAAAATATAAAACATAAAAAAGTAATTTTTCTACATCATTGAATCACATTAAATTTTTTTTTATAACATGGTGAAATTATTAATTTACGGTTGATATAAAATTATTAGTAAGGGTTATTTAAAATATAATATCTCATTATTAAATAAGGAGTAATCAATATGTAAAGGAAAATAACTACAAAGAAATTCCATTTTATCTATACCTAAGCATGAAATGAATCTATGGGTATTATGAATATAATAATATCATGGATAATAAATTTTGAATTATAAATGAAGGAAATTATTTTTATGTGACTTCATGATCTCAAACAACACTATATCTCAACTATAAAGACCTTACGCCATTATAATTTAAAACTACATATAAATACCAATTAAATTTGACCAAATGATTTGTCTTAAGAGACAAGATGATGCATTGAGGGATAATATAATTATTGACCCAACTCATAATTGAATGTCCAATTAATTCCTCCTATAACCAATAAACAATTTAATTCTTGAAAAATATACATTATCGACAAATTTATCAATTAGCTATTGAATACATATTAACAATAATTTCACAGTTACATAAGTAACTTTGAAAATAAAACACCATTTAAAGAAATTTTTAACATTTTAGGAAATAAGTATATCAATGAAAAAAATGAATATGGATATTTAAGGTAAACATAATTTCCAACGATAAAAATAATGTGTACATTTATATTGAATGTTAATGTTCACAAGATTAATCAAGAGATGAGAGATGACCATAAATACTATATATTACAATAAATATATTCTTTTAATGAAAATATGAAAAATGGAAATGAAACATTTAAATTACATTTTTGTTAATGTTTTTTATTTTTATAACAATTTAATTCTTTTAGAATATGATAAAGAGTCTAAAATAATTAAGGTAGTTGGAATGTTCATAAACAAAATATAATTTAAAAATCATTCTTTTGAGTTTTTGAAAAAAATGTTTAAAACAAAACCTTTTGGAAAAAAATTTGAAATATTCAAATAAGAATATGTAAAATTTTATGGATAATTTAAAAATACCTTTATAAATAATTTTATTAAATAAAGGTATTTTGATTTTTTTAGAAAAATATGGGTAGGTAAGAAAAATGTAGCTGATCAAAAAGATGAATGAGAAATGTTTTTCTTTGAAGAATTACTCTTGAAAAATTGACTTGAATTGAATCATTAATTAACATTAATAATTTAATATTCAGGTAAAATACCTAAAATGATTTTTATACATAACATATAAAAAATAACATATGTATAATATGAAATATGCCTCAATGGAGTTGAAATTGAGATCAAATCCCTTACCTCACATTTTTGTTTAGTTGAACATGCATTAACCTAATTTATAATAATTTTGGATTTATTATAATCACTTACCAAAAAAAACAAGATATCATATGATCCATTTATATCATTAATAATATGTTTTTTTAACAATCCTATATTATTATCATAATTTATGTTTTTAACTACAACATTTTTCATGTATAATTTTCTTCATTAGTTTTGGTCCTTGTAATTTAATTATGTTTCCATAATATCTATTTTCATAATGGTATAATTATCATATTTACTAAATATATATATATATATATTAATCACTAAAATATATAGATAAAAAAGAATCACACCATAAAAGACTATGGTAGGTCGTACGTACACATGAACATTGTTTTCAATTTTTGAAAGAAGGATTGAAATAAAGGAGAATGAAAATACATCATAAAAAATCATTATTATTTCATATATATCATATATATTCATTTAAAAAATACTTATTACCATCCACAAAAACCATAAATGAAAAACCGATCACATTGCTTCCTGGAGGTTGTAGTCCACACATATACATGAGTGACATTATCATTTTCAAACAGAGTGGAATGTAAGATGGTATACATGATAATATAGTTATAGAATCATATTTAGTTAATAAATATCATATATATTAACTATTTCAATATTTATAACCATCCATATAAAGTGGATATGAAAAATGAATTACATCGCTACATGGAGATGGTAAGCCGTACATATACACAAGTGATGCTTTCACTTTTTTCTGTATGTAAATGAGACGGTAAAAGTTTGTAAAATAATAAAGTAAGCTTTTAAATATATTTATGATATTTTAGTTATTATTTTATTATGTTTAGGAGAATTTTAGAGGAGATAAAAGATTAAATAAGATTTAAAGATTCAGTAAAGCCTATTACCACTTATTCTATACACTTCCTTTAGATATCTTCTTATGGGACCTACGGTAGCTCTTATAGAAGGACCATTACATATTTGAATTTGATATAATGATTAGGAAAATAATTTAAAGTTTTTTCAAGATATATGGATCAAGGATTTGTAAATAATTGAAAAAAGTGGTGTCCTTTTATAAGAGAGGGGATGGAAATTTTTGGAAATTCATAAAGTATTAAATTAATATAGATTTTATTTTAAGTAAAAATGGATCCATATAAATCTGATTATAATTAAATATTAGGGAAAGTAAAAATATTACAATACCATAAAATATATAATTTTTTTGTTATGTTTTCACTATTAACATTAAGATTTAATCCCCATTAAAACTTTTAATAATTATACTAATATTAATGTTTTCTACACTTTAGGGGTTTATAAAGTTACTATAAAATGAAAACGACCCCTAAATGGAACATATATTATGTTTAAGACCATATCATATTAATTCGGATGAATATAAAATTAAAACTATTTTTTTAATCATTTTATAAATTAATATTTATTATCAAATATTCTTAATTCCTTTTTGGAACTATTCATTCAATTTAAATTTAAATACATAAAGAAAAAAAGTTGAATTTGAATATAATTATTTTAAGATACCATTATATTTCATATATATCTTTTAAATCCATTTTACGTGTTAATTATTCTAAATTATATTGGATTTAGTGTTTTTATATCATTTTTTTATTTTTCAATTAATTGAATAAATTTTGTGCCAATGTTCTATAAGTATTTCATGTAATTATTTAATCACTAAAAAAAATAAATAAAATAAAAATATTACAATAATTTTTTTTATTTGAAATTAATATTCATATATGAAAATATCCTATCTTTATCTGAATATTAAAAATAGTATAGGTATAAAAATAAGAGTATTACATTTTTTACATTTCTTTACATAATTTATTGTAATGGTCATAACGACATAAAAATTATAAAAGTTTATATAAAAAAAATTGTATGAATATTTATGAAATGGAATCATCCCCTAGTATTTATTCATGTTTTAGGGTCATTTTCTTCTCCTTATCATATTATTTTTAACACAAAATTACCTGATTTACCCTTTAAAGTGGTAACAAAAATTACTATGGTTTTTATTAGTAATGTAAAAAAATTAAAGGGAACTATTTACCAAATTTAGAGTCACATATTCCAAAAATGGAGTTAAATTTTTATGTTTCATAAAATAAAAATGATATAATTTAATTAAAAATTAAACTAACAAAATGTGATGAAAAACAATTTTTTAGAAAAATGTTTTTTATAAACAAAAAAGTTTTTATATTAATTAAATGTATAATATTAATTAAATAGACTATATTTATATTATTAAAAATATTATATAACTAGTTTTATTTTGATATTATTTTGAAATAAAATGTATCTTTTTAATTTCTTGAAAAAAATATAGTCTTTAATATAATGCAGTATTATTTTCAATTAATTGAAAAATAATTTTTAAAGTAAAAAAATTAACGTAATATAAATTTAATATGATGATTTAAAAATTTAAGTTCTATCCATCACATAAATATAATAAAAATTTAAAAATATAATTACATTATTTCTCATCGGAAGTAATAAAAAACATTTTTGAAGAAATCCCATTTTTGAAGAATAAGATTATTTTTCGAACAAATTGAATGTTTATTTACTAATAATTAATTAATAAAGTGGTATTGAGTATGAAAACCTCAAATTTTTCATAATTTTATTATTTTTACTCATATATTCTAATTAAATGACTATGTATTAATGATCATATTTAAATAATGGTATTTTGTGTTTTGTATATGCTTTGTGTTGCGTGTTGTATACACTATTGAACATAGTGTTCCTTTAAAAACTATAGATATTACATTATCCCCTACTAAAAAAGGTCCATCCTAAAATGTTTTATGTATATTACCCTCTAAACTGATGAGGGTGTTTCTTTTTCATTACATCATGAGGTTCCCACATTTCTTCCTCTTTTTTATGATTTTCCAAAGTACCTTTACCTGTTGAGTCATCGGATTCCTCCACACTTTATTAATACTGTTAAAAATCTTCATATGATCATCATTATATGGTAGATGAAATTATTTTTTATTTATTATTAGGTGATAAAATGAATTGGATTTGGAATATACACCCTAAATATAGAGATCTGGAACAAACCATGCACTTTAGAGAGGCTTGGTGGCATTTCCAATCGGTAATCCATTGACCCAATTAATTCTAGAATTTTAAAAGGTATGATGAACCTAGGTATTAGTTTTACCTTCTCACTAGACATTATAAGATCATTCTTTGGAGATTATTTCTATAAAACCTGATCTCCAACTTGAAATTCTTTTTATATCCTTTAGTTACCATCATAAATATTTTTCCTCTTTTAGCTACACTAATATGTGTCGAAATATCCTTTAAATTTACCATATAATCTTCAAAAATATCTACTCCCACAAGTTTGTTTCCCCAACTACTACCTAATAAGTAAGATTATGAAAACTATATCTATACAATGCTTCATTTGGTTCATTTGAATACTTAAATGGAAGTTATTATTTTATGTATACTACATTGAAGGTAAATATTGATCCCACTTAACATGAAAGTCATGTGAGCATGAAATCAATCTATTTTTCAATGTTTGAATTTTTATCTCGAACTACCCATCATCATAGTGGCGATAGAAAGTGTTAAAATGAATCTCAGTATCTAGATCCTTCTAGATACTTCCTAAAAATTACAATGTAAATTAGGGATCATGATTAGACAAAATTGATAGCGGTGCACCAAAAAGTCATAGTACATTATTAATATATATAATTTCAAGGAACAAAAGAGATAAATATACTATTATAATGAGGAAATGTTTATATTTGGCATGGATGATGATGACGACATACTTTATTTATTTATTGATGAAGAATGGTGACAAAACAGAAAAAATACAAAGTAGAAAGGCCTAATGGGGCATAAAATAATGAAGACCAAGGGCATCCCATCTAACAATAATTACACCCTCTAGGTTCATCTTTCGGGTGTTGTAAAAGTAGGTGGTGCCCGAACCGTGCACTGCATGCTTGGCTAAGTGGTCTGCCACCTTGTTTCCCTCGCGCCATGTGTGCTTCAGTCACGTGTTGCTAGAGAGGAGGGCGTGATAATTCCGGATGGGATAAGAGATTGACCAGGGGAAGTGCCATTGCCATGCAATGAGTTGAATAGAGTCAGGCAGTCTGTCTCTACTTCTTCAAAAATGATACCGCCTTGCTCTCAAAGAGTGAGGCCAAAGAGAAACGTGAGGGCTTCTGATTAAAGAGATGATCCATGACCTAGACACAGAATCAGTAATTTCCTACATCCTTTTGGTTAAGTATATATTGACCAAAGTCATCCAAAGGTATTTTTATTGAACATCTTGAGTCATATAAAAATTATTATGAAACTTATAATATTTTATTTAAAGTGATATTAAAGTTGCAACTTTAATGTTTTAAGAAATGTTACATTTTTTATGTGGGATTTTCCCATAAATATTTTAGACTATAAGTATTATTTTAAAATCTGTAGTAGTTATCTTCTTAAATTTATTTTATGTTTAAATTTTACTCACCAAATATGGGTATTAATGAATGTCACCAAACTAATGTAGTAATTATTTTATTAATGGATATAACAAATATATTTTATAAAAATCATTAAAATATTGAAAATTTGGGATAATAAAAATATCCAAAAAAATTTATATATGACCTTGACCTTTTATAAATATAATAAAATATTTGGTTTGAAGATAACAAGATATCTTTATAATTTTTAATAATCAATGAAATGAATAGTGTCAAAATTGACACTATTGATTGTTTATCAAAATAATGTACTATTAAATTATTTAAAATCAATAATAGATTAATTTAAAATATAAATTAAATAATATATGGTTTAAAATTTACTAAACTATTTATTCATGGTCATATTTACATCATATAAGTAAATATTTTACCCTTTTAATATTTAAATATTTGTTACCTTATTAAAAAATTTAATAGAATGTATAAGTGTTAATTAAAACGATAAAGATTAAATTCATATAAAAACATGTCCAAAATATATTTTTTGATGATATTAAAACCTTATAACATCTTATATTCTAATTTAGGTCCTTTTTTTGTTGTTTTTATGTGGGTTGATTTTATTATAATTTAATATTTTTGGAGATTCTATAAGGTCAGCTCACCTAAATTAAAAAGGGAACCTCCCCCCCCAATTTTTCACTTTACTTTTGAACCTTCAAGCACATAAATCCCCTATCATTTTCACTTATCTACTTTCCTAGTCATATTCTAGAGCTTCTAGTCTTCTCCAAAGATCAACTCTGGTGTTTTCAGAGGATTTCTAGTGGGAGCACGTCCACAAAGAGATAATCTCCTCTAATTATTCTTTTAAACTTATTTCATCATCTTCTTCCTATTAATAACATATTCACAATATAAATAAAGTAATCCAGTATCAATTAACTATTGTGATGGTTTTATGATTATGGAACAATAATATTACAACTTCAATATAAAGACCCGACCTTAAACATTACATAATACTGAATTAAATGGAAAATTCACATTGATGATCTTTTCTGGTTTAGAGTTTTATAGAATTAGTCATAAAAATTACATTACATTTCAAAAATTATAATGTATACATTTCTACAGAGTTTCCATTTTTTTTACAAAACACAAACTCTTGAAAAAAAAGCTTCATGTCTAGATCCATGTTTTAGACAGCATGGCTTTTCCTTGATCCCATCCTTGACACTATTCATCTTTAAGTCCTCTGAAAACATTTCAAACTTGGGATGAGCATTAAAGCTTAGTAAGGGTTATAAATCAAAGAATGAAAACATTTGTTCATAAATACATTCAAAACATGAAATATTTTACTCAATTTGTGAAATCATAATATTTATGAAAGAAACATAGAAATCATAAACCATAAAGGTAACATGTGGCATCCATATCATACTTACATTGTAGCTATCACAGCTACATAGGGAGTTACTTTGGAATAACCATCACAGTATATTCCCTTAATCTCATAGGAGTAACATTCACGTTTACCTCCATCATGTTATCCAATGTATTGGAGAGCTATCTCGGGCCCACCCGCCCTAGGTTTATCACGGAACCACCCGTATACGTAAATAATTCCCAAGAACCCTAACATGATCATAACACATAACATAAGCATAAAGGAAAGATAAAATTTCCACATTGCAATAATAAAATATCATTTCAAGATATTGAAATAATAAATCCATTCTCAAAATCATTTTCAATACCAAAATACGTAAAAAGAGTATATGGTATTTATTTTTCCTAAAAAAACATTCCGACTTGTAAAAGAAGACAAAGATGAAATAATACTCGCGGCGGCGGAAAGGTCGTTGTCACCGCTAATGTAAAAAAACATTCCTTCTTGTCGTTTAGTAAAATGCTTTGTATAAAATGATTCCCTTTGAATAAAATGAAAAGTAAAAGGGGTTTATACACCTTATAAAATAAAGTCATGTATATAACAAAAAATGCCTCAATGAATGAAGATTGAGACGAAGTCCCTTAACTCGTGTCCGACTTGACCCGTTCGTTCTTTAATCTCCAGAATAATAAATTAAAGTTAATTTATACTTGATTAAGAACCTTTTTCAAGTTTATTATTCCTTTCATATCACATATTACCATGTTATAAACATTATGTAATCCTTTTAGTTAATAATGTTCATTTTGTCGATATTTGGTACTTGTGTCAAAAATGAACACCTTATATTTACAAGTTGTCCATGTGGTCAGTAGTCCATTATATCCAGAATGGTATTCATGATTTTAGATATCATATATATCATATATATCCAGTATATACATGTATTGAATAATAGTACATAACATTTGGAGGTAAAAATGAAATGCACCATTCATGGAGACGGTAAGCCGTACGTACGCAAGAATGCTACTTTCATTTCTATTTCTTATTTTAATGGAATTAAAACATAATGATACATTGGTATATTATAATTATATTATAATATCATATATAATATCATTAACTCTATCCTTTATACATCCCACATAGGGCATTAATGTGTCACATCACTTTGAGGGGGCGGTAGTCCGCACTTCCTCAAATGAGATTATCATATTTACCCACTATGGAAACCAAAAAGTATTGATATAAATGGGAAGTATAGAAGCATAAGGAAATAATAAACATAATATATATCATATATAAATACAGTTCCATCATAATTACCACCATGATAGGCGGTAAGATGTAATTGAACAATCATCGTTTCGTGAGGCATTAGTTTTCCATCCATAGAAACATTATGTTCTTCATCCATTAGATGGAGGTGTGTGTAAGTGTAGTTATAATACATATCATAAAAATATCCTATTATATTGAGGATACTAGTGTTGTTACAAAATAAGGAAATAAAAAGAGTTTAGGGGTTGGAGATGAAAAATAAAAGCAAACAATTTAAGAGAAACCGTTACCTTTAATTTGGGTAACTCACTTTGGTTTGAGCCAAAGGAATTATTAAGTGCCTTATGCCTAAGGTAAGGCTTCTAGTAGGAGTAAAGTGATATTGGGAGATTAATTAGGCAGAGGTTGGATGAGCAAAATGGCCTGATTAGTGTGAGGAATTGGTTAGAAGTGGTATCTTTTTATAAGAGAGATGACTGGCTCTTTAGGATATTTTGAAAATATTATTTTATTATAAACTTATATTCTGTTTATAATGGTCCAAAAATCATTGAGGTCGAAGATAAGATGACTAAAATTCTAAATAAATTCATCCAATCATAATTGGACATGTTTTGGATAATATTTTAATCATTATAATCTTATTTATTTAAATCATTTATTAATGAGGTAAAAACTGCATCATTATTGTGTCATAAATAATTTAATTTATTTGATGTATAAAAATTACAAATAAACTACCATGATGTATGAAAGCTTTTCATCATTCCAATTAATATTTATAGTCGAAAATAGGACTTATATAACACCATATAAAAATTAATTACTAAACGATTTTTTCTAATGTCACTTTTGTCTTCACATTAAATTAATTAATCTAAATTGTCATTATCACTCCCAAGTGGCTCAATGGGGTCCCAAAATCGACCCAAAGATGCCCATGGTCTGAAATGACTCATACAATAGGATTAGGAAACTTTTAAGGATAATTTTATATTATTACAATATTATTTTGTTACCCTTATTTACCTGATTTACCGTTTAACCACGATAAATAAAATATTTACTGAAGTAAATATTTAAAATGTCTAAAAATGAAAGTTACCTATTTAAAAAATTTGGACCTTCTGATTCCAAATATGTAATCAATTTTTCCAAAATCAAAACATAGAAGTGGCAGACATTAATTTAAAATTAATTCCCGCTGTCAAAACAAAGAGCGTGTTTTTAAGAATTTAAAACTATCAAAAGATTGATATTTATTTATGTCCAATTTCAAAGTGAAATTAATTCCAATGAACAACATTGGATTAAATGAAAAAAATAATATTTAAATTTCACTTTAAAACCAATTAAAAATATAATCTATTCATATAAATAAATTATATTAAAACATAATTTTGAATTAAAATACAATATTTTCACTATTCCTTAAAAAAATGAACATTGTCAGAAAAATACCAAAAAATTACACAAAGTAAATTCTGATGTCATAATTCTAAAGAAGTTTTTTATTTGGTCATATAGAATGTATTAAAGTGACCAAAACTAGATTTAAAAAGGGTTCTCCATTAAAAGGTGGTAAATCGGCCTTTTAATGTAAATTATGCTTAAAATAAGATTCATTCACATATTAAGCCTCTAACATTTATTGGATAAATATAAATACATGTATAATAATATTAGAGTTAGTTTTGTTCATTCCCACCAATACAAATTCTAGGAGTTAACTACCATTTAACATAATAATATTATATTATTAGTGTGCTACGTAAGATTCCAAAGAAACCCATGTTGTGTATCGGGTACGCTATCGAACATATCAACCCCTTTAATCTAAAATTAATATTTAATTAAAAAATATTAAAAAATATGAAAATACGTTATTCTTCATTTACCTAGGATGTTACATCCTTCCCCCCTTTTGGAAATTGCATCCTCGTAATTTTTATCCACTTATCAAATTAAGTGGGGGTATTTATCCCTCATAGCATTTTTAGATTCCCATGTTTCCTCTTCAACCATATGGGTTTTCCACAAAATCTTTACCTGGTGAATTACCTTATTCTGAAACACTTTCTCTCTATGGTCAAGAATCGAGACTGGTTGTTCTTCATAAGAGAGATTCTCTTCCAACTGAACTACCTCCGGGCTCAAAACATGAGAGGGATCTGGCATATACTTTCTCAACATTGAAACATGAAAAACATTGTGTACCTGGGATAAACTTGGAGGTAAAGCTACTCTGTATGCAACTGATCCAACTTTATCCAGAATTTCATAAGGTCCAACGAACCTTGGACCCAACTTTCCCTTCTTACCAAAACGCATCACACTTTTCCAAAGAGAATCTTTGAGAAAGATATGATCAACTGCTTCAAAAGAAAGTTCCTTCCTCCAGTTATCCGCATAACTTTTTTGTCTACTCTGAGCTATTCTCATGTGATTTTGAATCAACTGATCTTTCTCTACCATCTCTTCTACCAATTCTGGTTCCATCAGCTTTCTTTCACCAGCTTCATCCCAAAAAGCTGGAGTTCGACAACGCTTTCTACACAATGCCACAAATGGAGCCCTATATATACTGGAATAAAAACTGTTATTATAATAAAATTAAACCCAAGAAAGATGTTGGTCCCAACTTCCCTGGTAGTCCATAGAGAAAGCACGTAAAATATACTCCAAGGTCTGAATTGTTCGTTCTGACTGCCCGTCTGATTGAGGATGAAAAGCTCTACTAAAATTTAATTCAGTACCCAATGACTTCTGAAGGCCTTTCCAAAAGTTATAAGTGAACCTGGGATCACGATCAAATATAACGGAGAGGGGAACTCCATGATACCTAACTATATCTTTAACATACAACTGAGCAAGTTGATCTAGAGAAAAAGTATCTCTAATAGGATGAAAATGAGCAGATTTAGTCAATCAGCCAACTACAACCCAGATTCCATTATTTTCTCGAGATGTATTTGGTAATCCCACAACAAAGTCCATGGATATATTTTCCCATTTCCACTCTGGCACTGGTAGAGGCTGAAGCATTCCTTTCGGTAACTGTCGCTCTACTTTAACCTGCTGACAATTCAAACACTTCATAGTAAAATCAGAAATATCTTGTTTCATTCCATCCCACCAGTAATACTCCCGAAGATATCTGTACATCATAGTACTACCAGAATGAACTGAAAATGGAGAACTATGAGCTTCACATAACAACTCATTCTTAAATTGTGAATCACAAGGCACACATAATCTCTTTCCAAACCTCAATACACAATCATTATCAATGTTAAATTCAGGAAACATACCCTTCTGAACAAACTCTACCTTTTTCTGCAACTCACTATCTTCCTTCTGCGCTTTCTTTATTCTGTCTAATAGAGATGATCTCACTGACACTTGAAACAAAACAGAAGAATTTCCTGAACCAACAACTTCTATGAAAAATTTCATCAAATCAAAAACCAAAGGATCTTATTCTAAATGTAGCATGGCTAATGACACATTGCTTTTTCGACTCAAAGCATCAGCCACTTTATTTGCTTTTCCTGGATGGTAATGGATCATGAAATCATAATCCTTGATTAATTCTAACCATCTCCTCTGCCTCATGTTCAATTATTTCTGAGTGAATATATACTTTAAAATTTTGTGATCAGTATATATTTCATATCTCACTCCACACAAATGATGCTACCAAATTTTTAAAGCAAAAACAACAACAGCTAATTCCAAATCATGTGTAGGGTAATTTAACTCATGTGTATTCAACTGACGTGAAGTATAATAAATTACCTGATCATTTTTCATTAAGACGCAACCCAATCCTTTCAACGAAGAATCACTGTAGATAACAAAATCACCATTTCTGGAAGGCAGTGCCAAAACAGGAGAATTTTCCAATCTTCTTTTCAATTCCTAAAAACAATCATCACATTCTTTTGACCAGATGAACTTAACACATTTTCGAGTTAACTTATTAATTGGACTAGATAAAAGTGAAAAATTTCAACAAACCTCTGATAATAACCTGCCAAAACAAGAAAACTATGGATCTCGGTTATATTTGTGGATCTTGGCCATTCTTCAACAACTTTTGTTTTTGCAGGATCAGTAATTATGCCATTTTTTGAAGTAATGTGACCAAGGAATGAAATTTGTTGTAACCAAAACTCTCACTTACTGGATTTCCCAAACCAAATCTTTTCTTTTAAGGTTTTCAAGACAACCCTTAAATGAATTTCTTGCTCCTTTTTACTTTTTGAATAAACCAAAATATCATCAATGAACAAAACCAGAAACTTATCCAAGAACTCCCGGATAAATCAATTCATAAGTTCCATAAATACAGCAGGTGCATTGGTTAACCCAAAAGGAATAACTACAAATTCATAATGGCCATATCTAGTATGAAACACGGTCTTCAGAACGTCTTCTTCCTTTACCTTCAACTGATGGTACCCCGACCTCATGTCAATCTTCGAAAAATACTGAGCTCCCTAGAGCTGATCAAACAAATCATCGATATGAGGGAAAGGATACTTATTCATAACAGTGATGTTATTCAATACTATATAATCAATGCAAAGACTCATTGAACCATCTTTCTTTTTAACAAACAAGACAGGAGCACCCCTTGGTGATGTGCTTGGTCGAATGAAACCTTTATCTAATAAATCCTGCAATTGCTTCTTTAACTCTAAAAGTTAAATTTGAGCCATTTGATAAGGGGGGTTTGAAATTGGCTTAGAATCAGGAACTTAGTCAATAGTAAATACAACTTCCTGATCAGGTATAATACTAGGCAACTCATTAGAAGAAACATCACGGAACTCATTTACCACTGGAACATCATTAATCTGAAGAGTTCCTTTGTTTTCAATAATATGTGAAAGGTAACTTTCACTTTCATCTTTTACCAGTTTTTCGACTTCCTGATATGTTATCATAATCAAGGGTTCATTCTTGTACACAAACTGAAAATCATTCTGAAAAGAAACCACTTTAGCTCTGCAGTCAATCTTAGCATGATAAACAGAAAGCCAATCCAGACCCAATATAACATCAAACTCTACTAAAGGAAAAACAATAAGGTTTGCAGGTAGATTCTTTCTACACACAAGGACATGAATGTGGTTATGTTTTTTTGTCTCAACATTTCCTCCAGGTGTTTTTACAGTAAGTTCAGTATTCATATCATGAGATGTAATTCCCAGTTTACTAGAAAATTTTTTAGAAAGGAATGAATGTGTAGAACCTCAATCAAACAACACATTGTCATAATCTGAACAAACAAACAATGTACCTGATACTACTTCATTTGATGGCCCAACATCTACTGAAGTAGTTTCAAAGGATTTTTCCACCCCTTTATTCTTGTAGTTTGACAGCTTCCCGTCACTCGATCTCTTTTTCAAACACTCATTTTCATAATGACTCATTTCATTGCACATAAAAAGTTTTACTGATTGTAAATCAGATTTTGTCTTACTATTACCCATATCTTTTTCAGTGCAATTATGAGCCTTATGTCCCATTTTACCACATTGGTAGCACTTACTAGAATTCAAAATACATTACCCAACATGGTTTTTACCACAATTTTCACAAACTGTAAACTTGTGTTTCTTACCATCAGACTTTTTTGAAGAGTTCTTCCCTTTAGCCTGTCACCTCAACCTCTTATTTTTTTGTTTGTCAAAGAATACCTGATCATCGGAAAACTCCATTTCCACCTTCTTCGCACAATGAAAAAGATTTTCATAACCTTTTAACTCAGGAGAAGCTAAATCCCTTCGATAATTTGGATTTAATCCAGAGTAAAAATGGTTGATTTTACTATCAAGATCTCGTATGATATTTAGAGCATACCTTGCCAGTCGACTGAATTTTTCTTCATAAGCAGCCACTGAGTCATCCTCCTTCATCAATTCTAGGAATTTTTTTTACAACCTATGTCATACCACCTTAGGAAAATATTTCTCCTGAAACATACCTTTGAATTCATCCCAATCAAGAGCATCAATCTCCTAACTATCCCTGATATTTTTCACCATCGACCACCACTGATCATCTTCACCTTCAAAACAGTAAACAAAGAGACTAACCTTTTGATGTTTTGAACAACCCATGACATCAAAAATATTTTCCAGTGCTTTAATCCACCCTTCAGTTAGCACCAGATCAGATGATCCTTTGAATGATGGGTGATTTTTCCTCATGAAATGCTCCACTACTGACATGTTCCTCTGTGGCTAATCTGGATGATCTTGTACATGGATACCACCACCATTTATAGCCTGAGTCAATTGTTCCATCACTACAACAAACTATTCAGTTTCAATTCTGACCATCTCATGTTGCTGATTTGGAAGGTTGTCTTCCTCCTGATGTCGTCCCAATATAGCTTCCCTCTTTCCTCTACGGAAAACCATTCTAAACAAAGAAATATCTTAGGCGAAGCAACATGGTAATCTATAAATTCTATGTGATATCAATATTAACATAAATTACTTTATAGATATTAATTTAATAATATCCTAACTCCTAAAGTTATCTAAACCGACCTCTGATACCAAGTGTAATGACCCGACCTTAAATATTACATAATATTGAATTAAATGGATAATTAACATTGAGGATCTTTTCTGGTTTAGAGTTTTAGAGAATTAGTCATAACAATTACATTAAATATCAAAAATTACAAAGTAGAAATTTCTACACAGTTTCCGTTTTTTTTACAAAACATGAACTCTTGAAAAAAAGAGTCATGTCTAGATCAATGTTTTAGACATCATGCCTTTTCCTTGATCCCATCCTTGACACTATTCATCTTTAAGTCCTGTGAAAACATTTCAAACCTGGGATGATCATTAAAATCTCAGTAAGGGTTATAAATCAAAGAATGAAAACATTTGTTCATAAATACATTCAAAACATGACATCTTTTACTCACCTCGTGAAATCATAAGATTTTCGAAAGAAACATAGAAATCATAAATCATAAAGGTAACTTGTGGCATCCATATCATACATACATTGTAGCTATCACAGCTACATAGGGAGTTACCTTGGAATACCCATCACAATATATTCCCTTAATCTCTTAGGAGTATCATTCACGTTTTCCTCTGTCATGTTACCCAATGCTTTGGAGAGCTATATGGAGCTCACCAGCCCTAGGTTTATCACAGAACCACCCGTATACGTAAGTAATGCCCAAGAACCATAACATGATCATAACACATAACATAAGCATAAAGGAAAGATAAAATTTCCACATTGTAATAATAAAATATAATTTCAAGATATTGAAATAATAAATCCATTCTCAAAATCATTTTCAATACCAAAATATGTAAAAAGAGTATATGGTATTTATTTTTCCTAAAAAAACATTCCGGCTTGTTAATGATGCCAAAGATGAAATAATACTCGCGGTAACGGAAAGGTTATTCTCACCGCTTATGTAAAAAAAGTATTCCTTTTTTTCATTTAGTAAAACGCTTCGTATAAACATATTCCCTTTGAATAAAATGAAAAGTCAAATGGGTTTATACACCGTATAAAATAAAGTCGTGTATAAAACTGAAAATGTCTCAATGAAAGAAGATTGAGACGAAGTCCCTTACCTCGTGTCCGAATTGACGCATTCGTTCTTTAATCTCCTGAATAATAAAGTAAAGTTAATTTATACTTTCTTGAGAACCTTTTTCAAGTTTATTATTCCTTTCATATCACTTATTACCATGTTATAAACATTATGTAATCATTTTTGTTAATAATGTTCATTTTGTCGATATTTGGTACCTGTGTCAAAAATGAACACCTTATATTTTGAAGTTGTCCCTGTGGTCAGTTGTCCATTATATCCATAATGGTATTCATGATTTTAGATATCATATATATCATATATATTGAGTATATACATGTATTTTATAATAGTACATAACATTTAGAGATAAGAAATGAAATACACCGTTCATGGAGACGGAAAACCGTACGTACGCCTGAAAGCTACTTTCATTTCTATTTCTTATTTTAATGAAATTAAAACATAATGATAGATACGTATATTATAATTACAGTATAATATCATATATAATATCATTAACTCTATCCCTTATACATCCCACATAGGGCATTAACGAGTCACGTCACTTTGAGGGGGCGGTAGTCCGCACTTCCTCAAATGAGATTATCGTATTTACCCACTACAGAAACCATAAAGGATTGATAGAAATGGGAAGTACAAAATCATAAAGAAATCATAAACATAATATATATCATATATAAATATAGTTCCATCATAATGGCCACCATGAGAGGCGGTAAGATGTAATTGAACATTCATCATTTCGTGAGGCGTTATTTTTCCATCCACAGAAAAATTATGTTCTTCATCCATTAGATGGAGGTGTGTGTAATTTTAGTTCGAATAATTATCATAAAAACTTCCCAGTATATTAAGCATACGGGTTTTGTAACAAAATAAAGGAAATAAAAAGAGTTTAGGTGTTGGAGAAGAAAAATAAAAGAAAACAATTTAAGAGAATCTGTTACCTTTAATTTGGGTAACCCACATTGGTTTGAACCAAAAGACTTATTAAGTTCCTTATGCCTAAGGTAATTCTTCTAGGAGGAGGATTGAGATGTAGGGAGAATAATTGGGAAAAGTTTGGACGAGCCAAATGTCTTGAGAGGTGTGAGGAATTGGTTAGAAGTGGTCTCTTTTTATAAGGGAGAGGAGGGGCTCTTTAGCAATGTTTGAAAATATTATTTTATTATAAAATTATATTCAGTTTATAATGGTCAAAAAATCATTGAAGAAGACGATAAGATGACTCATATTCGAAATAAAATCATCCAATCAGAATTGGAAATGTTTTGGATAATATTTTATTCATTATAATCTTATTTATTTAAATCATTTATTAATGAGGTAAAAACTGCATCATTATTGTGTCATAAATAATTTAATTTAGTTGATGTATAAAAATTTAAAAAAAATACCATGATGTAGGAAATATTATTATCTTTCCGATGAATATTTATAGTCAGAAATGATAATTATATAACTCTATATTAAAATTAATTACTAAATGATTTTGTTAATGTCACTTTTGTCTTCACATTAAATTAATAAATCTAAATCATCATTATCACTCCCAAATGGCTCAATGGGGTCCCAAAATCGACCCAAATATGACCATGGTCTGAAATGACTCATCTAATAGGATTAGGACACGTTTAAGGGTAATTTTATTTTATTATAATATTATTTGTTAACCCTTATTTACCTGATTTACCCTTTAACCACGGTAAATAAAATATTTTCTGAAGTAAATATTTAAAATGTATAAAAATAAAAGTTACCTATTTACACAATTTGGGACTCCTGATTCGAAATATAGAATCCATTTTTCCAAAATCAAAACACTGAAGTGGCATAAATTAATTAAAAATTAATTCCCATTGTCAAAACAAAGAGCGTGTTTTTAAGAATTAAAAACTATCAAAAGATTGATACTTGTTTATGTCCAATTTCAAAGTGAAATTAATTTAATTGACCAAAATTGGGTTAAATGGTAAAACTATATTTAAATTTCACTTTAAAACCAATTAAATAGATAATATAACCATATAAATACATTAGATTAAAACATAGTTTTGAATTAAAATACAATATTTTCACTATTCCTTAAAAAATGAACATTATTAGAAAAATACCAAAAAAATTACCCAAAGTAAATTATGATGTCCTAATTATAAATAAGGATTTTATTTGGTCATATATAATGTATTAATGTGACCAAAACTAGATTTAAAAAAGGGTTCTCTATTAAAAGGCGGTAAATCGTCCTTTTAATGTCAATTATGCTTAAAATTTGATTAATTCATATATTAAGCCTCTAACTTTTACTGGATAAATATAAATACATGTATAATCATATTATAGTTAGTTTTTTTCATTACCACTAATAAAATTGCTAGGAGTTAACTACCATTTAAAATAATAATATTATATTATTAGTGTGCAACGTAAGATTCCAAAGAAACCCATTGTTGCGTATCGGGTACGCTATCGAACATAGCCACCCCTTTAAGATAAAACTAATATTTAATTCAAAAATATTAATAAATATGAAAATCTCTTATTCTTCATTTACCTGGGATGTTACATTCTATCTATCCTATTTAAAATTAAATAATCATGCGTGTGAACATATTGCTTACCGCCTATACACCGTGGTGTAATCACTTTTCCCCACCACCATTAATGGATTGGTATAATGATAGTAAAAATGACTATATATGATTAATATAAATTGATAGGGATTCTAGAAAAATAAATATACCATCCATTTCTATACCATTTCAAAATTATGTGAATGATATTCTCGCTAGTGCATGCGTATGACCTACCGTCTCCACGATGTGATGTAATTCATTTTTCCTGATATACATTAAATCAAGATTATATAAATGTATAAAATGAATAAATATGGTATATATTATGTAAATATAATTTTTTTATGATATAAATTTGACCTAATCAGGATAACCAAATCTTATTTGACAAAACACGCATAAGAAACCAATCTATTAAGACCAAAATAATGAGTAATAATGAAATGTTATTGATAAATAGATGAAAATATGATAGTATATGATATAATGAAAATTATTAAAATTATTTAATAAGTTAATGAAATTATTTAAATCATTATATAAGAGGTTCATATACATAAAACATATATCAAACCTAAAGTAAATGATAATTTTGCAAACTCATTACTATCCGAAATTATTAATACATATGTATTTACAATTTTTTTATCATCCATGTCCATGTTTTCTAAAGTTGTATTAAAAAATATTATTTCTATCCTTCTGCAATTTTTAATGTTAATTTTACATATTGGAGAATTTTTATTAAATGGTTTCAAAGGAATTTTTTATTGTTTTCGATACAAGGTGATTTTTTTGACTCTCTGAAAAATGTACAAGAAGAATGTTTTTGTTTAAAATTTATTTCATGAAAGGGTATTTATGTTTTCATTATTCCTTACTTCCATGAAGATTCAATTATAATATTTGATGTTTGTAGTCAAATAAATTATTTTCTTTTAAAATTTCATGTCATTTTAAGTAAAGAAAATGTGTGTGAAGAAGGATATTTTTCTCAATAATTAATTTCATGTGTTTTATCAAAATTTATTTTCAATATATGATGAAATGTTTTAATAGGGTTACGTTTCAGGAATAATATAATTATTTTTCTTATGGTTATATTGTTTATATGATTGAATTTTATTTATGAAATCCATTTGGTTTACATGGATTATGTTTTGGTAGAATTTTCTTTAATGAGACCTATTTTATTCCTTGGGTAATGATGAACGATTTATGTTTTTTAAGAAAACATAAGAATGGTTTTATTTGGATATGGATAGGTCCTATATACCCCTCTAATTAATTTGGAAAATATTTATATCTCATGGTATATACAGTAATGGAATGGGAATGGATCTCTGTTCAGTAATATAGGGCTGGAACGAGGGGTGAAATTGGTTCAATAATTAAATTTGTCTTCTATGATGATCTTGGGATTTAGAATTGGATAGGAAGAAATAATTTTATATTCTATAGTGCATGCCACAAAATTTCAGGTCTTATTTTAGAAATTTTGGACTTTCGATCATTTATTCATATGAACTATTATTATTTATCCCATAATAGGATATCATGATCTTTCATATGAAGGAGAAGATTTTAAAATGTTATGTTCTTATTTATTGTGATTGTGTAATGTTTGATATATTACTTGTTTACCCTTACTAATCATTTAAGCCCACCCTTTAATATGTTTCTTTTCTATAGGTCATGACTAAGGGTGTTATGTATTATATGACAAAAAGGTGTCTAGTTATGAAGAAATAACTTGGAGACAATGTATATGTCTTATGAGCCAGTTGTTTATGTTTCCCTGTTTATAAAGACACTAAACCTATATAGTCCTAGAGTAGTTTAGTTATTATTTGTAATGAATATTCTTTAAATTTTGATGTAATATATTTGTAATTAAATTATGTGTCTCTATAGTTGGTATCAAAGAAATGGTATTGTTAAACATTGGAATATTAGATGATAAAACATTAGTAAGAATCCTATGGATATGTCGAAGTATTGGTCACAATCCCAATTCTTTTGAAATTATCATGAATAACGTAGGATTAAACCTACAATTTTCTTAAATTGAAATTTTATTCATGATTATGTGGTTTTCCCATTATTATTTGTGTTTCTCACACTATGATTCCTTTTTTAGTCAATGGATGTAAGCGGAAGGAACCACGTTAGTAAAGAATGTGATGGGAAATGAAATGATTGTCCTCATGAGAAACCGAATTTATGGGAGATGGAATAAAAAATCATGTAGTTATGGCCACAACACATTCTCAATATATGAATCATGAAGGAATTCCAAATGAGAAAATGAGGGAACCATATTCTTTTGAGTCCTTCATGAGGTAAATTCCACATTCTTTCAGTAAGTCTTCTTATCCACTAGTGGATGAAGGATGTATAAGTACAACTGAAAAGTTTTTTTAGTTCTCCAATGTTCATTACATGACAATGTCATCTTAGTTGTATATCATTTGAAAGGTGAAGATTAATAATGGTGGAATGTTGTCATGAATATGAGGCCAATAGATGAAATTGAATCCCTGGATTGGGATGAGTTCAAAAAATTAGTTTTCAATAATTACTTTCCTCATATTATTCATACAAGGATGGTGAAGGAGTTCCTTGAGAATAATAAAAAGGTTCATGAATCTATTGGTACATATAATGAAAATTTTACAAGACTTTCAAGGAACCCTTCTAGAATTATTATCCAACCTTAGAGTAAAATGGATCAATTCTTTAGTTTCATAAAACTATGTTTCCAATGGGCATTATCCATAAGGGAATTCAATAACTATGAGTAAATAATTTGATTCTCTTTCAAGGAATATATGTATATTAGAGTAACCAATCAATCTTATGGGTTTGATAAGAAGAGAAAAATGGAACTCAAGGGAGAATCTAAAGACCACATTGAAAAGATGATGCATTTTCCCTTCTGATCAATGTATGGAAGGAAACATGGTAGAAAATGTCTTTATGGGATAGAAAAATGTTTCATGTCTAGGGGAAAATGTCATTGGGAATTTTAATACTGATTTGTGGGGAAAGTGATTTTTAATAATGGGAGTAGTGAAAAGGATACCTTTTATTCAATACCAATAATTCAACGCTACATGTGTATGGAAATGGGGAATTATGCCAACCAATGCACCAATCCAAGGGTTATCGATGATCAATGTCAACAAAATCCTATGTCTAGAGACAAAGGCATGTCACATGGGATTCATTGACATGGAATACGATAATGAAGTGGTGAAAGGTACACATACCATCAACTCTAAAGTAATAAATGTTTTATTTGATTCTAGATCCACCCAATCTTTTATTTTTGACGAATTTTCTTATGGAATCACCATATTACCTGAACAATTTGATTTTGAGTTAGTTATGATAACTCTAAATAGAACAGTAGTACGATTAAAAGTTTATAATTCTCTTCCATTTGATGTTTGTGGTAAAATGCCTCCTACAAATCTTGTGATCCTTTAGTGGAATTTTATGTCATTTTTTGAGGGAATTTAATTTCTCTATATGGGGATTATATTAATTATATTGGAAGGGATGTAACATTTTATATAATGTATCATTATATTATCACTGATCGATGTAAGGATGAGTATGACCTTCAAGTTGAAATCTCCTTCATCTTATGGGTCTTTATTCCTCTAAATGAAGGAAATCTATCTCAAATGTTTGGGGATAAACTCACTATTAAGAATAAACCCATTGTACATGAATTTTTTTATTCCTGTATGGATGAGTTTTTCACTCTCCCACTGAATCTTAATGTTGAATTTTTAATAAGGCTCAAAGTGGGCGCTGTTCCTATTTCAAATAAAACATATAAAACTACCCAAATTGATTTGTGAGAATTTAAGAAACCACTCAAAGTGAATCTTAAAAAAGCATTCATATGCCCCAGTGTGTCACCCTTGGGTTGACCTATTATATTTTTTATAATGAAAGATGGATCAATGAGATTCATCATTAATTAACATGAACATAACAAGATCACTATCAAGAACAAATATTATCTTCCTCGCATTGATGAATCATTTTAAAAACTAATAAGAGCTCCATTATTTTCCGAAAATTTATCTTCGTTCATGTTATAATCACTTAAGGGTCAAGAAGGAAGATATACCAAAGATGAAATTCCATACAAGGTATGAACACTAATAATTTATAGTGATGTGTTTTGGTCTTACTAAAACCCCTAGTATCTTCAAGGATCTAATGAATAGAGTCTTTAGAAAATATCTTGATTATTTTAAGGTAGATTTTATAGATAGTATTCTTATATATTTTAAGATTAAGGAGGAGAATGGGATCACTTGTGAACTGTACTAAAGATACTGAGAAAGAATAATCTTTATAAAAAATTTTCCATGTTTCAATTTTGGAATAATTATGTTTCATTTTTTGGTCACATAATCTCAAGAGAGGGGATATATGTAGATCCAACAAAATAGAAGTAATTGAATGTTGTCTTAGAAAAACAATGGTAACTGAGATCTGAAGTTTTCGTGATTTTTCTGGATATTAATGATGTTTTTTTATTTTTTTCATGACTATATAATCCACTCACCATGTTAACTCAGAAAAGAGTTATCTTCATGTGGATGGAGAAATGTGAAGATAATTTTCAAGAGCTAAAAATAATGTCAGATATTGAACCTGTGCTAACACTAGCTTATAGTGGAGATTTTTTTTGTGATCTCTAGAGATACATAAAAAATGGGCAGGGATGTGTTCCCCTGAAAAATTACACATTGATAGCTTGTTCCACACAACAATTTAAAATCCATGAGAAAAATTACCCAACTCATGACATGGTGTTATCTATAATAATATTTTCATAAAATATATCGGGGAATTATCTTTATGGAGAAATGTTTGATATTTATACTTTTCATAAAAGTTAAAAGTATATTTACACAAAAGGAACTAAATATACACCAAATAAGATAGTTGGTGTTGATTAATGATTACTACTAATCAATACACTACCACCTTGAGAACGAGAACAAGTTTTTAGTTTCTTTGAGTCAAAAAGGCAATGTTATCATATCCATGATGAGGATAAAAAAGATCCAATTTTTATGGATTTGTGAAGGATAAATTTTAAATTTTAATTGAAAGGGAGAAATATTATATTTCTCAAATTATTGTTCAAATATCAATAAAAGTGAAGATTAAGGAGGTAATGAAGGAAGACATAGAGCTACAAAAGAATTTGGGAAATGTTCATGAATTCATTTGTGATTGCGATGGAAAAATGAAGTTCTAAAACTATGTTCGTATTCCTCCAGTAATATAATTAAAAAAGATGTTATATGATGATTCTCATAGTTCTTCATTCTCTATTCATCATGAATTCACAAAGATTTACATGACCTGAAAGAGGATTTCTGGTGGGATTTCATAAAAATAGATATTGCTGAATATGTATCTCTATGCCTAGTTTGTTAGCAAGTTATGGCTAATAGAAAGAAGTCAAAGAAGTTGTTAGAATAATGAGACATACTCAAATGAAAATGGGAAAACATTGTAATTGAGTTTTTCATCAAACATCCCAAAACATATAAAGTCCATATTGCTATACGGGCTATAGTTGATCACCTTATGAAGTTGGAACACTTCATTGATATTATATAGGATTTTCATCTTGATCATATTTTTAATATATGCATAAATTATGTGGTAGGATTTTTTAGATTACAACCTTCCATTATATTTTATTGGGATCTGAGAATTACCACGATATTCTGGTGATGTATTTAGTGACCTCTGTATAAAGAGTAAACTTTCATCACTACTTATCATCACTAGATTGATCGTTTGAATGAGAGGAAAATTCAAACTCTAGAAGAAATGCTGAGAGCTTGATCTATGGATTTCAAAGGTGGTTGGGATCAACAAATACCTTTGGTAGAATTTTCTAACAATAATAAATTTCACTCCGGTATTCATATGGATCCTTATGAACCCCTCTATGGAAGTAAGTGACAAACTCTAACTAGATGGGATGAAGTTGGGGAATGAAAGCTATTAAGTCCTAATATTGTTGATTAAATGACCAAAAAGGACATATCTATTTAACGACACATAAGTAGAGCTAGGAGTCTAGAAAAAATATATACTGAAAAATCATGAAAATACCCATATATTGAAGTCAATAGAAATTTTTTCTATGAATATCTTCTTGGAAGAGAGTAATGATATTATTAAAGAAGGGAAATAAGAACCATAGGTATATCAGTTCTTTTTAAATTATCAATCATATTGGGAAGGTAACTCACCAATTAGAACTTATAATGGCTCTCTCTCAAGTTAATGATGTATTCTATGTATATCTCATGAGAATGTACATATTTGATACTTCACATGTACTAAACTCAGAAGTCATACCATTAGAGAAAATTATTTCTTATGAAGAACATACAATAGAGAGTCATGATCATATGGAAAAAGTTCTACGAAACAATATTACTCACTTAATTAATGATTTATGGTGGAACCACCAATTTGAGGATGCTAAATGGGAATTTTAGGATATTATGAAGTAGAGGTTTCCTCATCTATTTGTATCTGCAAGATGAATTTTGATGGTTAAATTCTGTTTATAGGGGGTAAAATGTAACAACCCAATATTTTTATGATGTATTTTCATTAAATATTTTAACTCTTTAAATATCCTACATTGCTCGCAATCATGATATTCAATAAACCTTGAGATTACATTAGTATAAAATAACCATTAGATCACAACTCTTAGGTTATTAGGAATAAATACAACTAACTTATGAAAATGTAGGGTTAATTCATTGGCTACCAATTATTTACGAAAAATATAAATCAAATAGATATTGTAAAAATGGATTCTATATTTGAAAATTATAGTTCAAAATTATTTAAATTATTTTATTTTATTTTATTTTTGGGAATTATGAATAATATTTTTAGTAATTTCTATTAGTTTGGTAAAAGGGTAAATCATGTAATATAGGGTAAATATAATAGTATAAAGTAACCATAACACTTTTTCCAGTATAATTAGATGAGTTTATTTAGACCTAAATCATATTTTGGTCAAAAGGGTATCCATTGAAATCCCTTTGGATGATATTAAGATATTTAATTTATTTTATTCAATGAAAAGTTAAATATGACTTACTCAAATTTCAATAACTATATCATTTTCATTATAAGGTTATAAAGAATATAAATTTGACTATAAATACTCTTTTTAAATATAATTTTTTTCTTTATTATGGTATTTTATTTGTAATTTTCATGAAATAAATAATTATCATATATCTATATACACTGATGATGCTGAAATTATATTATTAATGAAAAATAAATAAAATTATTTTTATTTAAATTATAATACCCATTAAATGACACAAAAAAAATGATAGAATCATATATTGTTTATTATATATTTATCATAATAATAAAAGGTTTCAGTTATTGACCATTAGGATCCATATAGAAAATATTATGAGAATTATAATATTTTATTTAAAGTGATGTTAAAGTTGTCACATTCATTTTTTAACAAATATATCATTTTTAAGTCGGATTTTCCAAAAGATATATTCGACTATAAGTATTTTTATGAAATCTATAAGATTTATCTTCTTTGTATTAGTTTATTTATAAATTTTATTCCATAAATAAGTGTATTGAAAAATTAGAGTAAACTAATGCAGAAATAATTTAATTAATAGAAATATAAAATAAATGATATTAAAAATATTAAATAAATGTAATTTTGGATAATTGATATGTCCAAGAAAATTTATAGATGTGATTTACCTCTTAGGAATATAATAAAATATTTAGTTTGATGTTAATGGGATATATTAATAATTATTTAAAATCGATGAATTGAATGGGGTCAAAATTGACACTCTTGATTATTTATCCAACAAATGTATCATAAAATTATTTAAAAATAATAATTTATTTTCTAAAATATAAATTAATTATTATATGCTCTAAAATATTCTAAATTATTTATTTATAGTCTAATTGATGTCTAATTACTAAACATTTCACGCTTTTATCATTGAATTACTTGTAACCTTAGTTAAAAATTTAATAGAATAACTAAGTGTAAATTAAAATTATAATGCTTAAAGTGATCTAAAAACTAGTCCAAAATTTATTGGTTCATGATATCACATCCTTATCTAATCATATCATCTAAATTATGAAATTTTGGATGTTTTTTAATGTGGTTTGATTTTATGGTAAATTTATATTTTTAGAGATTCCCTAAGTGACCCTCACCTCAATTATAAAAGAGAACCTCCTCCCTCACTTATTCACATCATTTTTTAACCTTCACACTTAGGCATACCCTGAATATTTCCATTATAAACATCCCTAGTCAAATACTATAGGTTCTAGTCTTCTCTAAATATAAATTATAGTTTTTTAAGAGGATATCTTTAAGTAACGCATACAAGAAGATGTAATCCCAACTAACGATTCCTTCGAACCTCTTTCTCTTAAAATTATTCTTCATGAATTATTCACATTATAATGTAATACCTCTCATATAACTCATATAATGAGATTTTATTATTATTATGGAACAACCATATTCCACCTCCTATCCATCCAATGAAAAACAGAATCACTATGTGTGCGTACGTACAACTTACCATCTCCACGCAATGGTGTAATCAGTTTTTCACCACCACCTTACTTGTATGGGTATAATTATTGGAATAATAACTATATATGATTATTATAACATTATACTTATTATAGAACAAGATATATACCATTATATTCAATTCAATTTCACAATTATGGGTATTATATCATCGCTCGTGTGTACGCATGACCTACCGTATCCACGATGCGACGCGATTCATTCTATATGATATCCACTAAAGCATTATTATATAAATTCATATAATGAATAAATATGGTATATATTATGTAAATATAATTTTGGTATGATATAACTATGACCTAATATGTATTACTAGAAGTTATTTAACAAAACATGTATAAGAAAATGAATCCATTAATACCCAAATAACGAGTAATAATGTAATGTTATTAATAAAATGATGATAATATGATCATATATGATATCATAAAAATGAATATAATTCTATAATAGGTCAATTAAATTATTTAAATCATTATACAAGAGGTTCAGAAACATACAAAGGATATCTAACCTAAGGTAAGGGATAATTTTTCAATCCCATTATTATCTGAGATTGTTTATAGTTAAGTATTAATTGAGTTTATTTATAATCCATGTTCGAGATTCATAAACATGTGTTCCAAAATATTATTTGTATCCTTATAAATTTTTTTAATTTTCGTTGTACCGATTGAGTAATTTTTATTAAATAGTATGAAAGGAATATTTTCCCATTTTCGATATGAAGTACTTGTTTGAATTTCCAACAAATGTACGAGAAGAATGTTTTATTTTAAATTATACTACATGAATATATTTTTAAATTTTCATAAAAAATTATTTCCATGTATCTTAATTTAAAATATTTCATGTTTTTTTCAAATAAATTATTTTGTTTCAAAATTATGTGGCATTTTTACAAAAGAAGTTGTTTTGGTGGAAGAAATAATTTTTTCCTCAATAATTAATTTCATGTGTTCTATAAAAATTATTTTCCATATAAGATGAATTTTTAATAGGGTTATATCTAAAGTATACAATACCTATTATTCTTATGGTTTTATTGTGTTTATGAGGGAATTCTACTTATGAAATCTATTGGTTTTACATGGAATATGTTATAGTTAAATGATGCTTAAACCAAGCCATTTTATTCCTTGTGTTATCATGAATGATTTATGTTTCTGTTTCACATGTATGAATGAATTAATTATGAGATGGTAGAGACCTATATCTCCATACAATTCATTTTGTAGTGATTTATATCTCATGAGATAGATATTAGTAGAAGGGGAAATGATCTCATTTCAATAATACCTGGATAGAATGAAAAGTGAACTCAGGTCATTAATAGACTTTTTCATATATGATGGTCTTGGAAATGATCCTTGATTAATATTAAATGATTTTATATGCTGATATGTATGCCACACAATTTCTTTTATCTTGTTATGAATTTTGGGATTACATTCATTGATTCTTATAATCTTTTATGATTTATCTGATGACATGATATCACGACCTTTCATATGAAACATAAGATTTTCAAATGTTATGTTCTTATGTATTTTGATTGTGATATGATTGATATCTTCCTTGTTTACCCTTACAGAGAATCAGAGGTCACCCTTTTATATGTTTCATTTCCCCATGTTATGAGGAAGTGTATTAAGTAAAATATGTCTGATAGGGGTCTAGTTATAAAGAAATAATCCGGAGACAATGTAGATGTCTTATGAACATGTTGTTTATATTTCCCAGTTTCTAAAAACAATAAGCCCATATGGTCTTGACATGGTATTTATATATATAATGAATATTATTCATATTTTTAATTAATATATATGAATGTAAAGAATGTGGTTTTATATTTGGTATTTGAGAATATGTATAGTTAACATTTGGAAGATAGAATTATGAAACCTTAAAAGGATTACTAAATATTTTCCTATATATAGGTTAGAATCCCATTATTTTAGAAATGATCATGAATAAACTAGGATAAAACATAAATTATCCTAAATTATAATTTTATTCTTGATAATGCGGTTTTCCCATTATTATTAGTGTTTCTCACAATATGCCTCTTGGTTATAGTCAATTCCTAGAACCTGAAAGAATCACATTAATGATGAATGAGAGGGGAAATGGAATGATTTAACTTGAGAGAAAACTAATTTTATGGGAGATGAAATGAAAACTATTGCAGCTATTTTCACACAAATTTCTCAATCTATGAATCAAGTAAGACTTCCAAACATGAAATGGAGAAAACAACATTCTGGTGAGTCTTTCATGAGGTAGGGTCCACCTAATCTCAGAGGATTTTTTGATCAACTAGTGGATAATAAATGGATTAATACCAATGAAAATATATTTTCCCTTATCCAACATTCAGAATATGAAAAAGTTACCTTAGCAGTCTAACGTTTGGAACGTGATGCTGATAAACGGTGGAACCTTGACAAGAATATGAGGCAAATATATGAAATTGAATCCATGAAATGGTATTTGTTTAATAACATATTTTTCAATATTTACTTTTCGTGTATTATTAGAATAATGGCAGATAAGGTGTTCCTTGAGATTAATGAAAGGTATGATCAATCCGCTGGGGATTGTGAAGAAAATTTCACGAGACATTCGAATTATGCTTCTGGAAATATTATACAACATGAGAGTAAAATTGATAAATTATTTAGTGGATTAAAACCATGTCTTTGAAGGGAATTATCCCTAAGAGACTTCAATAGGTATTGGGAAATCATTCAATGTGAACTATTGGAAAATAGCCCTATACCCATGGGATTTACCCAAACTGTGGGTATTGGGGTGCCATATTCCTATATTTTTGGAAAACTGTGGTTATAAGTGTATTATATGAATGTATACCCATAGGTTTCCCAAAAAACAGGGGTAAAGGTTTTTTTTATGGATTATTACAATGGTTTTTCAAAACTGTGGGGAAAAGAACATCTATACCCACAGTTTTTCTCCAAACCATGGGTATATGTCTTTTTTAAGGCTTATACCCACAGTTTGTCTAAAACCATTGGTATAGGGTTTTATTCTAAGACCTAAACCCATGGGTTTTTAAAACCATGGTAATCACTTTCCCATGTTATGGTGGCAAAAAAACTGGTGGGACCCAAAAACAAATTGGTAAGAAAACCTATACCCATGGTTTGAATTAATATATTTTGGTAGATAGAAATATAAAAACATATATGCTACATAGGTTGGTTGGTCAGGCCTTCTTTGTTACTACTGGAGGCTTCACAATTGAATCCCATGGACCATTTTTTTCTAATACAGAGAGAAGATTTAATATATTATACAAAATGAATATTTATTTAAATGAAGTCATCGTAGCTGGGTTGGTTAGGAACTTAGAAGTTCGATAGTCAGATTCAGGATCAAGGCCCGGTGGAAATTTTTTTTCTTGATACAGACTCAAATTAATATATTTAGAAAAATATATATATATATAAATTTAAGTCATGAATTTTATGTGGTTATACAAGGGGACCTTAAAGTGCTAGTTGCGGAGCCTGCGGGTTCAATAACTTCTTGTGTATTTTTGTTCTATTTATAACCATCGTTTTAAACTCATCCGAATAAGGCCTTACCAACGTGGAAAGTGAGTTTTAGGCTTTTAAACAGTGGAAAAAAATAAATACCCACGGTTTTTTAAATCGTGGGTATAAGATAGGGACCTATCCCAATGCCTCTGTTTCCCACGTTTCTCAAAATAGTGTGTGTAGGTTATACCCACTGTTTTGGGGGTTATACCCACCATTTTGAACCGTGAGTATGGGTCATTTTTTCCATTAATGGTTCCCTCAATGTTGATATGGATATTGGAGTAACCCATCCTTCCAATTGGTTAAATAATAAGACAAAAATGGAATTCAAGGGGAAACATAAGCAGCACACTAAAAGGAAGATGAGTTTTACATTATGATCAATGTGTGGAAAAACCTGAAATAAACATTCATAAAGGGATTAGAAATTCATTTACTTATCAAAGAGAATTTCAGTGGGTAATTTACATCCAAATTAATGGGAAAAAGTTTTTTTAATAATAACAATAGAGAAAAGGCTGCACAGAATGCACCTCATACATTTTAATTGTACAACTATAAGGAAATAGAGAACTATTCCAACCAATGACCTAATCCAAGGGTTATCGACGATGGTTGATGTCAAAAAACTCATAAGTTCATAGATAAAGGTACGTCACATGTGATCCCTATTAGTGATGTTTATTATGATAATGAAGTGATGAAAGGTACAATTACCATCCACTATAAAGTAGAATTTTTTTTAATTATTGGTTGACTCACTCTTTTATTTCTAATAAATTTTCTAAGGGTACTATTGTATTACCTCAATAACTAGATGTCTAATTAGTTGGTATAAAATCTTAATGAAACAATTATTTCATTAAAAGTTTATAATTATTCTCCCGATAATGCTTGTGGGAATGTGATTCATGAAAATAGTGTGATCCTTCGTTTAATGGAATTTGATGTGATTATTAGGCTGGATTGAATTTCTATATATGGATCTCATATCAATTCCCATGGAAGGGAAGTTACATTTCATACTCTGCAATAATTTATAATTATCTATTGATTCAAGTATGAGTATGATAATCTTGTGTAAATTTAATCTATCTAATATGTCTTTATTCCTTTAAATGAAGGTTATATATCTCAAATGTATTGGGAGAAACTCACAAGTAAGAATGCATCAATTGAATGAGAATTTGTTGATTCCATTATGGATTATTTTTCAGGTCTTCCACTAGAACACGAAGTTGAGTTTTCTATAATGCTCATACCATGTTCGATACGTATTACAAATAAATCTTATAGAAAGGTTCAAATTTGTTTGCATGGATTGAAGATGAAACTCTAAGAGAATATTGGCAAGGCATTCATACACCCTAGTGAATCACCTTGGGGTGCACCTATTCTTTTGGTTAAAAAGAATGATCAGTCATTGATAATCTTAATTAATTATCATGAACATAACAAGATAACTATCAAGAACATATATCATTTTCCCCGCATTGATAAATTATTCTAGTAACTACCCGGAGCTCAATAATTTTCCAGGATTGATCTTCATTTAGGATATCATCGATTTAGGGTCAAGAAGGATCATATCACTAGTGGAGAAAACGTTTTTAATGTCACCATTTTTGACTTCAGTTATATATAACCGACCTGATAATCTGTGAAACGCGGTTTTTAACGTCAGTTATTTTATAACTGGTGTAAAAAATGCAGAGAATAAATTTTTAACGTCGGTTTTTTTAATAACCAATGTTAAAAATCGAGCGCATTCATTTTTTACATCGGTTATTAATTAACCGACATAAAAAAACAAATCGAGGTGTTTTTTATATTGGTTATCAAATAACCGACGTAAAAACGAGGTATCTATGAAATTTTTACGTTGGATATAAAATAACCGACGTAAAAAAAGCGGATTTTGTGGCTTTTTTGACGTCGGTTATTTGATAACCGACGTAAAAAAACAACCCGTAGAATTTTTTAGGTCGGTTATATTATAACCGATGTAAAAAACTGTGATTTCTGATGTATTTTTTATATCAGTTATTCTATAACCGACATAAAAAACCAACAAGTGGTATTTGTTTACGTCAGTTATAAAATAACTGACGTAAAAAATCCATATGTGATACATTTATAAGGTCGGTTATTATAATAACTGACGTTATAAATTTAATAAAAATAGTTTATAACGTCGGTTATTAAATAACTAAAGTTATAAAACATTTAAAAAATTAACACGCCCCTTGGATTGTCATTTACAATTTTTCGATCGATAGTCTGATGACTCGTCTCTCTCGTGCGGTAAACCCTAATCAACTCATCGATCACGTTGCATTAAACTCGTTTTTCCATTATCATTTATCATCTTTAATGTCCTCGGATCTATCATTTCAACTCGCAACACTCAGGTAAGCCTCCCATGACTTTATTTCGTTCGTTTTTTTCCCGGATAGTCTATATTTACGTTTTGTGGTTTTTTTGTTTAAACTAGGTATGATTCGTCGATTTTGAACCCTCTTAACTTGTTTTTCCATCATCATATTATTTATTATCCCCAGATCTATTAGATCGACTCGAAATATTCACGTAAGCCTCACCTACTTCAATTTCGTTTGTTTTTGTTTCGCGAATGCCTGACATTGATGGCAATTTTTCTTGTCATTGAAAACTAATGATCTCATTCACCTATATTACTACAATTTATTTGTAAACCATTGCGATACACCAATTTCGTGTACCATTGTGATTTATTTTATAATTATATATATGGTTTTTCATGGTGGAATGTTTGTTTTGGATCCTTGGTTGTTTCTATTTTGGGTATCATTTTTTGTTGTTCCATAATCTATTAACATCGCTTATTTCCGTGGACTATTATAAGTCTTCATATGCTATTAAAATCCAATTCATTGCACAATAGAGCATTTTAGACTTATAGGAGATAAAATTCATGGTTCTCATTTTGAATAATGGCATGATACCAAAACTAGTATCTTGAGGTTAAAATCTCCAGATATGCCAAAACTAGTAGCTTGAGGTTAAAATCCCATGGTTCTAGGAGGCTTTCAAGACGGTTGGTGGCTATCCAGGGGGTTAGGGGTTGTCCAGGGTGTCCCTGGAGGTGGGGGGGGGGGGCATTCCAGGGGTGTGTCTGTGCGCGGGGGGGGGGGGGGGGGGGGTTGTCCAGAGGTTTGGGGTGTCCAAGGGGGTAGGTGGTGGGGGTGGTGTCCAGGAGGGGTGGGGGTGCTGTCTAGAGGGGTGGGGGCTATCCAATGGGGTGTCCAAGGGGGTAGGGGTGGTGTCCAGGAGGGGTGGGGGTGCTGGATAGAGGGACAGGGGGCTGTCCAGGGGGTGGGGTGCTATCCGGAGAGTTGGGGGGTGTCCAAGGGGGTGTCCAAAGGGGTGAGTGGGTGGGTGGGGGGGGGGGGGGGTGGTTGTCCAAGGGGGTGGGGGCCTATCCAGAGGGTTTGGGGGGTTGTCCGGGGGTGTGGGGGGGGGCTCTATAGATGGTTGGGGGTGTCCAGGGGGGTGTCGAAGGGGGTGAGGGGTGGGGTGGGGGATGTATAAGGGGGTGGGGGCCTGTCCAGAAGTTTTGGGGGGTTTTCCGGGGGGTGGGGGGCTTTCCAAAGGGTTGGGGGTGTCCAAGGGGGTAGGGGTTGGGGGTGGTGTCCAGGAGGGATGAGGGTGCTTTCTAGAGGGGTGGGGGATGTCCAGGGGGTGGGGGGCTATCCAGAGGGTTGGGGGTGTCAAAGGGGGTATGGGGTGTGAGTGATGTCCAGGAGGGGTGGGGGTGCTGTCTAGAGGGGTGGGGTGCTATCCATGGTGGTGTCCAAGGGGGTAGGGGGTGGGGGATGGTTTACAGAAGGGGTGGGGGTGCTGTCTAGAGGGGTGGGGGCTGTCTAGAGGGTGGGGGTGTCCATGAGGGGTGGGGGGGCTATCCAAGGGTGTGGCTGTGTCCATGGGGTGTCCAAGGGGGTGGTGGGTGGTGTCCAGGGGGTGGTGGGCTGTACAAGGGGGTGGTGGTGTCCAGGGGTTGTCCAAGGGGGTGGGGATAAGTGTAAGTTGGGATTGATTACTGCATCATGGTTTTTGAGATTATGACATGATGATTGTTCCGTGATGATTGGCTTTACATTGTGATTTTATCCATCTGAATTATTATTTTAAATTTGATTTGATTCTCAGGTTTACTCCATTTTCTCGAATTTTCTATCAACCATTGTAGGCCCCATGGTTTTCTTTGATTCAATGGAATTTAAAACTGTTATATCTAACTATATTTTGTTTTTAAAATAATATTCAAGCATATTTTTTTTGAATACGCATAGATTTGTTATATATTTCAATATTGTTTTACATTAAAATTATGATTTTTTTCATATAAACATTTATTTGTCTTATCATAAATATATATATATATTTTATATTTGTTATAGGTAATAATGAGCCGAAGTTGGATTACGGAACGTCGAATGAGCAATGAATATGAGGAAGGTGTTGATGCCTTTTTGGAATTTTCTAAACGAAATGTTCCAGGTAGTGACATTTTTTTCTGTCCATGCCCGAAATGTTTGAATATGAAGAAGTTGAAAAGTAGAGATATAAAAGATCATCTGATTTGTCATGGTTTTGATATAAGTAATATTCCTTGGATTTGGCATGGTGAAATTTGACAGAATTTCACAGATGATGATGATTCTCATGATGGTAACTCTGATGGAATTGAAGAAATTATTCATGATATTGTAGAAGAACAAATTGAGATAAGGCCGACAATTGCGCGTCAATATGGTGATGCTGAAAACCATTATTTCTTGGTTATACAGATTTTACAGTTTTTTCGGCGGTGTTAAGATTGATTAACCTGAAGGCGAAACAAGTATAGAGTGACAGAAGTTTTACAAAGCTGCTATAATCGATGAAAGACATTCTTCCAAAAATAACGATCTTCCAGATTCACATTATAAGGCCAAGAAAATATTATGCCCGATGGGATTGGGATATAAGAAAATACATTCCATTCTGAATGAATGCATTATATATAGGAAGGAATATGAATTTCTGTTAGAGTGTCCTAAATGTGGGACATAATGGTATAAGGTGAAAGAAAAATCACAGGGTGAGGTAGAGATTACAAAGATCCCTTCAAAGGTATTTTGGTAACTTCCTATAATTCATCGTTTCAAACGTTTAATTGCTAATTCACATGATGAAAAAATGTTAAGTTGTCTTGTTGATGAGAAGTTATGTGATGGAAAAATACGTCATCCAGCTGATTGTCCATAATGGAAGAAAACTGATGCGCAATATTCTACATTTGGAAATGAAATTAGAAATCTCAGACTAGGGTTGTGCACAGATGGAATGAATCCATACCGAACCCTCAGTAGCACACATAGTTCATGGCATGTTTTATTGGTAATTTAAAACCTCTCTCCTGAAGTTTATATGAAGCCCAAATATGTCATGTTGAGTATAAAGATCTTAGGTTGAAAGCAACCCAACAATGATATTAATGTTTACATGTCACTGTTGATTGATGATTTGAAACTGTTATGGGATGATGGTATTAGGGTGTATGATTCTTATAAAATGGAATATTTTCAACTACATGCAATGCTTCTGTTCACTATAAATGAAATCCCAGTGTATGGAAATTTTTCTGGATATAGTTTTAAAGGGCATAAAGCATGTCCAATTTGTGAACAATAGACGTCATCTTGTCAATTTCATCATTGGAGGAAAACAGTGTACATGGGTCATTGAAAGTTTTTGCCTATGGATCACCCTTATAGAAGACTCAAAAATGAATTCAATGGCTCACAAGAATTTGATACTACTCCAAAACCATTATCCCCTGATATGTATTTTGAGAGGGTGAAAAACCTTGATGTGACATTGGGAAAGACACATAAATCTGGTAATGATAGACATATTTGGAAGAAAAGGAAAATATTTTTTGAGCTTCCATATTGGAGGTATCATGAAGTTAAACATTATATTTATGTCAGGCACGTGGAGAATAATATTTTTGATTGTTTTACATTATCATAGTTAGATATTAATGGAATGAAAAAAGATGGGTTGAATGCAAGATTAGAATTACTATCAATGGGAATACGTTTGGAGTTAGCTCCCACTCTTAAAGGAAGACAAACATTTCTTCCCCTGACATGTCATTAATTATCAAAGAGGGAGAAAATTAGCTTTCGTCAGTGTCTTCATGATATCAAAGTGCCTCAAGGTTATTCTAAAAATGTAAAAATTTTGTCTCATTGAAGGACTTGATGTTGATAGGTATGAAATCACATGATTGCCACGTCATTATGAAAGAAATTCTACCATTTTCATTGCGTGAAATATTTCCCATCTGTGTCAGAAAGACTATAATGATGTTGGGTTATTTTTCAATTCAATTTGTATCAAGGAGATTGATGTGAATTCTTTGAATGTTTTGGAAAAGGATGCAATTTTTATACTTTTTCAATTGGAAATGTATTTTCCTCCAATTGTTTTGATATAATGGTACATTTAATGATTCATCTGGTTCTAGAAATAAATCTTTGTGGAACTATATATCTTCGTTGGATGTATCCTTTTGAAAGTTATATGAAAATATTAAAGGGGTATGTTAAAAATCCATTTCGACATGAAGCCTCCATTATTGAAAAGTATATTTCTTTGGAGGTAGAAGAGTTTTGTATGAGCTACTTGGCTGCAGTGCAACACATAGGTTTACCTCCATCTCACCAAGAACGAGTTAATAATGAGGGAAAGGGGATTCGTGGAATGAAAGATAAATCATTGTCAGCTGAACAGATGAAGAATTTAGAATCATACATCTTCAATAACATAGCTGATGCTCAACCGTATATCACATTTCATATTAATGAGTTGAAAAAATGTCATCCAAAGAAGAAAGAAATGTGGATTTTGAATGAGCATAAAAAAACTTTTTTGTCATGGTTTAAAATGACCTTTCTTGGTAGATCAGATGTATTAGAGACATTAAAATGGATTGTGGGTGGTCCATGTTTAAATGTGATAACATGGTCCAGTTATGACATTAATTGCTATATATTTCATATGAATTCTCAAGACAACAGAAGTGAAATTCAGAATAGTGGTGTACTGGTGTTTGCAGAAGCAATGAATTTTTCGAGTACTAAGGACAAAAACCCAATTTCTGCATCAAGTGCGTATTATGGAGCGATTGAAGAAATTTGGGAGGTTGATTACTTTAAAATTAAATTTCCTCTTTTTAATTTTAAATGGTTTATCGGTAACAACAGTGTCAGAAACGATGAATTTGGAATGACACTTGTTAATATGAATAGATTGGAAGACACATATGATTCTTTTATAATGGAAACACATGAAAAACAAATTTTCTATGTCATAGATCAATCAAATATGTAGTGGGATGTTGTTTTACAAGGGAAAAAACAATATGTTGGTGAGGATGAACTTGATAAAGAAGCTGATTTATGTGAGATCCCTACTTCCATGGAAAGATTAACACAACATAATTATGAGCATATTGAATACATGGTTTGTGCCATAAGGAATGATCACGACGAAGGAATTTGGGCAAACAATCCATTTGTACATTCTTAAAATTATAGGTAACATGTGTTTATTTCTTGTTTAGATTTATTTTTTTCATAAAATGTTAGATATTGTAAGTTTTTTCATTATTAAAACATGTATCACAACAAAATAAGTATAATTTTTTGTTTGTTTTACGTTTTTTAGTTTACTTTATCATGTTTACCATTACGTGAATTTTATATCTATTATTTTTGTTCAGTGAAAATTACTTTTTCATGTTTACCAGGTTTACCATGTTTACCATGTTTACCATGATTACCATCTTGACCATCTTGACCATATTTACAAATTTTTAACATGCTCACCATATTAACAATGTTTACAATTACGTAACATAGTACACTTTTATATTTTTTGATTACAGTAGTATTAAAATATATGAATTTTAATATTTGTGAACTAATGTTGGTTTTTTTGATTTGGAGGATAATGGCAGATCATGCAGTTGATCAACCACATGATTTTGGAGATGAGCATATTGGTCATACCTCTGGGGAGGAACATTCACATGATTCTCTTGATGTTCCCCAATCTTCCTCACGTTCTCCTATTATGACAATGAGTTCAAAGGATTGTAAATGTGGGTGCACACGTTTACCAAAATTAGCACATGCCCGTACGCAGGATTAGAGGATACTCGTTGAGTTTGATGATAATGATATTCCTAGAGGTCCAAATGCAAAATATTTTAAGAGTTTTGTATCAACTTAGGCAAAGAGAAAATTAATCATTCTGTATGGTTACTGGAGATGTGTGGATAAAGTGATAATCTCTCAGTTGTGGGAGATGATTTTGGTAAGATCTCTTGCTATTATTTGACTGTTCTTTAAATGTTTCTATTATATATAATATGTTTAACCTCTTCAGTATTGGATGACATTTCATATTTCTAACACTGGAGGATTCAGGAAGAAATTCATATCACTGGATGTCAGGAGATGGAGGGATTTCAAATCAACCCTCTCATCTTATTTCATTTATGGTCATAGGAGTCATGACAATCCATGTCGTATATATCATTTTATAAATGATGACACATAGAGACAGTTTTCTGAAAGTAAAATAAAAGTGTCATTTTTGGTAGGGGCAATGTAAACTTTTATAAGCTTTCTTATATAAATGATCTTATTAATGTTTTTTAATGATTTCTTATTCATAATTTACAGAAAACAAGGAAATCTCATCAGGAAATCCAATCTAAAAATGTATACCCTCATGGTTTATATCGAGGATGGTATGGATTTTTGGAAGAACAAATGATGGCAGCAAACATTCAACAACTAAGAGCTGAGTCTTCAAGCTCAGGAGAGGCGGCCCCTCCATCCCCTCCATCTAGACATGAAAAAATGGAAGAGATCTCGGATGGGAAAAAAGGGAAATATCTTTCAGAAGAATCAGGAATCATAGCTGAGAGGATTGTAAGATATCTATTTTATTTATTTAAGTTAACTATTTTCTTCATATAATTTCAATCATTACAGATATGTTCAATAAATTAATACAGGACTCTATTGAGGAGCAGAGTTCATAGGGGGCATTTAAAGCTACTGGGAGGAAAGATATTTTATCTGTAGCATAGGGAAAGCCCGAACATCTTGGCCGTGTAAGAGGATATCTGGAAGGTGTATCAGTAAGAAAAGTTTTTCCACGTTCTTCAACTTCTAACATTGAAGGGATTTATAAAAAAAATATAGTCCTTGGAGGATGAAGTTCATAATATTAATGCGATGATGGAGGAAAAGATTAGAGCGTCGGTACAGTCTATGTTTGCAGACATGAAAAGACAATTTCAGACTGTAGCTCCCACTCCCCCACCTCAGCCTGCAGACCCAACTTTTTATCCTACTCCTCCGCCACAACTTTCTACTTTTTTTGAGTTGTATGTTGATGATCCTCAACATCATATAGTTGCATATGGGTTGCTATATTGTATATGAGATATAGTTCATCAAAAATAATTAGAGGTAGAGAATCAGAGGGTCACTATACAAGATATTATTTATAGATCAGCTAGAGTACCATTACCCACAAATGAGGTGACAACAGTTGGACATAGTATCAGATATTTTTTAATCTGGCCATCCAGACTTCTTCGACACATTACTATAGAGGTATGAATGTTATATATTTTATTTTATTTTTTTATTAAAGTTGATTTATCATTTGAAAAAAAATATATTTTTCTATTTATTTTTATAGTAATACTTTAATGGTAAAGAAATACTGTATAGAAAACAACAAAGATAAATAACTATGAGATCAGATACAGATTCTAGTAGTCTTGACAAATTTTCAAGATATTCAATTTTGATGGCAGGTCATTATGAGTTTCCAATGGAGGATCATGTTTGTGGATGTGCAACAAGTGTGGGGATTATGTAAACTGATATCATGGAGCTTGTTACTGGAGATAAGTTGGGCATCAACGTGGTGCAAATTTTTTCCATGTAAGTATTAACACCTTTTCCCTGCATTATATTTATTAAAAATGTATACTTATTTATGTTTTGTAATAGGTATCTTTATAAAATTTGTGAGGGGAATGAGCTGACAGATGTATATGGATTCATGGACCCTCAATTGATTTCCCCTAAAGCATGTTCATTGGATGAGGAACAAAGAATGCTTTATATTGCTGAAATACTTGAAAAGAATATAGTCACACAATGTTGGATGATGCCTTTTTGTGAGAGGTATGAAACACATCTCTCTCAAAGAGTTAATTATCTTTTAACATAAATAACCACTAACCTTAAATTTCCTTTTATCAGTGATCATTGGAAGTTAGGGGTTTTTTTTCCAAGGGAGAAAGCACTTTATTGGATATGCTCTATCCATGATGATGTGCGGGAAAATATTAAGAATATATTGGAAAATTATGTTTCAATTTCCCAATAGTTTTATATATTATAATGAATTTTAAATTTACCCCATTCATATTGTTTTATAACAGGGCATGTGTCTACTTTCGAAAAAACACAAAGAAAAGGAGTGCAAAGATCAAATATGTAAATGCGAAGGTAAATATCCATTTATAATTTGTACTTTTTGATTTATGACATAAAAATAATACATTTAATTTACACTCATTCAAACAGAATTGTCATGAATAACAAGGCTTCATCGAATGCAAATATTATATGTTATGATTTATTTATGAAATAATAACAATTGGGACAGTTGTGAATTTTGACCTGGTATGATTTCTTCTTAAACATTGCCATAATATTTCAATTTTATTTATTCATTATAAATGTTAACCACTATAATTATCATTTGTAGCTTTTTGATAACCCTCAACCCTATACTTCTGAAGACATCAAACACTAACAAGTGGAGTGGTCAAATTATTTTTCAGGTTTGATTAAATTTTAGTTTTTTGTAATGTAAAATGTAATTTTCAATATTGTCGTTTTAATTGTGTATTTGGTAGTAGTTTAGGTTGGATTTAGTTTTTTTAAGTTGAAAGTGTATGTTTTTAATGTTATAAATGTGAATGTTTAATTTTTCTCTACTTCTTGTTTTAGTCTACTTACGATGGTTTTTCCTGTATGAATTATGGTCTAAGGGGGAGGGGTTCCAAGGTTGTGGGGGGTGTTCAATGGGGTGCGGGGTGTCCATGGGGCTGGGAGGGCTATCCGGTGGGGAGGGGTGTCCTGGGTGTCCATGACAGTGGGAGGAAATCCAGGGGTGGGAGCATTTCAAGGAGGGTGGAAGGTCTGTCCAGGGGAGTGGGAGGCTGTCCAGGGGGTGTCCAGGGGTGTGCGGGTGTCTTGTGGGGTGAGAGGGGTTTCCAAGGGGGGTGGGGGGGGATTTCCAGTGGGGGGGGGGGGTCCTGGGTGTCCATGGTGATGGGGGGGGGGAGTCCAGGGGTGTGGTGGGGGCTATCTAGTGGGTTGAGGTGGTTATGGTATGTTTTTGGAAACGTTTTGGTCTGTTTCAAGGGTGTAGGAGGGTTGTCTCTGGATGTGGGAGTGTTTTCCAGGGGTGGGGGGTCTACAGGAGGGTGGGGGGATGTACAGGGGGTGGTTGTGATGTCTAGGGGTGTGGGGGGAGTGTCCAGGGTTGTGGTGGGGGCAGTCTAGTGGGGTGAGGGGGTTCTGGTTTGTTTTCGGTAACTTTTTGGTCTGTTTCTGGGGTGTGGGAGGGCTGTCTAGGGGTATGGAAGTGCTGTCCAAGGGGTGGGGGTATACATGAGGGGGGGGGGGGGGGGGGTTGTCTAGGGGTGATTGGGGGTGTCTAGGGGGTCGTGGGAAGTCCAGGGGTGTGGTGGGGGCTGTCCAATGGGTTGGGGGAGGGCTGTCCAGGGTGTGGGGGGGGGGGGGTATACATGAGGGTGGCAGGGTTGTCTAGGGGTGTTTGGGCCTGTCCACGGGGTCGGGGGGCAGTCCAAGTGTGTGGTGGGGGTGGTGATGTGGGGTGAGGGGGTGAGGGGGTGCTGTTCAGGAGGGTGGGTGGGTTGTCCCGGGGTGTTTGGTGCTGTCTAGGGCGTCGGGGGCAGTGTAGGCGTATGGTGGGGGCTGTCAAGTGGGGTGAGGGGGTTCTGTTTAGGGGGTGGTGGGACAGATGTCTAGTGGGGTATGTTTTATATGTTATCAATGTAAATTCTTAATTTTTCTTTATTTCTTGTTTTGATCTACTTCTATTTTTGTGGTACAAATTCTTGATTTGGTTTCTGGTTTTTTCTGGGAGAGAGCAGAGGACCGCATTAGTTTTTATTTTAAAAAACATTGCCTTCCACGTCGGTTATTTTATAACTGACGTGGTAAAGAAATTGGGAAGGTTTTATCACATCGGGTTTTTAATAACTAACATGATAATCAGATGTGGAATATTTTATCAAGTCATTTATTTAATAACCGACATGATAAAAGGCCGGGGAAATGGTTTATCCCATTGGTTATTAAATAACCGAAGTGATAAAAGGCCTAGGAAATGCTTTTTCACGTCAGTTATTAGATAACCGATGTGATAAACCATTTCCCAGGCCTTCATCACGTTAGTTATTTAATAACCGACATGAGAAACCCCCCCGGACTGGTTTATCATGTCAGCTATTATATAACTGATGTGATAAACAATTTACCAGGGGTTTATCATGTCGGTTATTAAATAACCGATGTGATAAACATCCCTCGCACGGGTTTTTAACATCGGTTATTATACAACCGACATGATAAACCCCCCTTCCATGGTTTATCACGGCGGTTATATAATAACTAGCGTTATAACCCCCCCCCATGGTTTTTTCATGTTGGTTATTAATTAACCGACATGATAAACACCGCGATGTTATGTTTTTTACATCAGTTTTTAAATAACCGACGTAAAAAACGTTATTTATAACGTCGTCCGTATTAACGTTGGCTAAAAGCCGACGTAAAAAATGAAAAATAACCGACATAAATAACATTTCTGCACTAGTTTATACAGAAGATGGGATTCCATACAAAGTATAGACACTATGAATTTATAGTGAATCCTTTTGGAATTTCTAATTCCCTCACCATATTCATGGTTCTATTGAATAGAGTCTCTAGAGACTATTTTGAACTATTTTTGGTAGTCTTTATAGAAGGTATTATTATATATTCAAGAGAAAGGATGAACAAGAACATAACATAGAAAATATACTAAACACATTGATAAAGGAGAATCATTATGAAAAATTTACCAATTGTAAATTTTGGGTTTAAAATGTTTTATTTTTGGGCCACATAATCTCAAGAGAGGGGATATCTATGGATCCAACAAAAATAGAAGTTATAGAATTTTGGCCCAGACCAACAATGATAACTGAGATCAGAATTTTTCTTGGTTTGGAAGTATATTAACAACATTTTGTGAAATATTTTTCATGAATATTAATTTACACACCAATTTTAATAGTAAATGAGTTATGTTCATGTGGACAGATGACTGTGAAGATAATTTCAAAGAGCTAAAATGAAGATTCGACATTTCACCTATGCCCAGACTACCTTGTAGTGGATAATGTTTTGGGATCTACAGTGATGAATCCAAATGGGGATGGGATGTGTTATCTTACAAAATGATAAGGCTATATCTTATGCCTCATGATAATTGAAAATCCATGAGCATAATTACCCAACTCATGATTTGGAGTTAGCTATGGTAATATTTGCATTAATGTTATGGAAGCATTATTTTTATAGTGAGAGGTGTGATATTTTTACTGATCACAAAATTTTAATGTATATTTTCACAAAAAATGATATAAATATGCACCAAAGAAGATAGTTTGATTTGATTAAAAATTACGATTGCATAATACACTACCACCCTGGAAAAATTGAACAAGGTTGAATATGCTTTGAGTCGAAAAATCCATGCCATCGTATCCATGATGAGGATCACAAATGAACCAATATTTCTGAATTACCAAAGTATTGATCAAAAATTATAAAATAAGGGGATAAATATTATCTTTATCAAATGAATGTTCACCCATTTAAATAAGAAAATATTAAGGAGGAATATAAGGAAGTTGTTAGGCTACAAAAGAAGGTGAGAAATTTTCCTGAATTTAATCTTGATTATGATGGAATAATAATGTTCAGGAACTTTGTTTTTATTCCCCCAATTACAGTATTAAATAATGAGTTATTGGATGGGGTCATAGTTCTTCATTCTATATTCATCCTAGATGCACAAATATGTACAGGGACCTTTAAGAGTATATCTAGTGGGATAGAATTAAAATAGATGTTAATGAATAAGTATTTTTGTGCATGGTTTGTCAGAAAGTTCAGGCTTCCAGACATAAGTCTAAGGGTATGTTACAAACATTACCCATAACAAAATGGAATTGGGAAAACATTACTACGTAATTTTTCATCAGACATCCAAAAACATCTAAAGGTAATAATGATATGTGTGTTATAGTTTATTTCCTTATAAAGTGAGAACACTTCATTCCAATTAGATAGGATTTCCCTCCTGATCAACTTTCCAAGATATATGTAATGTAAGTGTTAAGACTAAAAGATTTATTAATATCAATTAAATATGATCAGGATTTGAGGTTTACCTCAAAGTTCTGATGAAGTATTCAGAAATATTTGGATATAGAGTTATGTTTCATCACTACTTATCATCCTCAGACAAATGGTCAGTCTATCATTAAAATTGATACTATAGAAGACATGGTGAGAGCATTCTCTAGGTATTTTCAATGTGGTTGGGACCGAAACCTATATTAAGTAAAATTTTCCTACAAAAATAGATTCTACTCTTGTATTTATATGATTTCTTATGAATCCATCTATAAAAAGAAGTCTATAACACTCATTTACTGTGATGAAGTTGGGGAAATAAAGTTATTAGGACCACATCTTAATGATGAAATAGTAGAAAAGGATAGATATTTCCAACAACATATAACAACAGGTCATAGTCGACCAATATGTTATACTGATAACTGATCAAAATACTTAGAGTTTGAAGTTGGAGGAACGATGTTTCAATAAATATATCACTGGAAGAGAGTAATGATATTGCAAATGAAGATAAACATGATGCCTAGGTATATCAGGCTTTTTGAAATTCTATATCATGTCGGGAATGTAGCTTACCAATTGGAACTTCCACTGACTCTCTCTCTCAAATTCATGATATGTTCCATGTGTCCCTCCAAAGATACATACATGATCCCTCAAATATATTAAACTCGGAAGTCATAACGCTGGAGTAAGTAATTTCTTATGGAGAATAATTGATAGGGATTCTGGATCATAGAAAAGAAGTTTCAGGGAGCAAGACTAGACACATGGTTAATGTTTTATGGCGGAACCACCAATTTTAGGAAGATACATTGGAACTTGAGGATGTGATGATTTAGAGGAGTTTCCCTATTTTTTGTATCCATGTGGAAAATTTTGAGGGAAAAATTTAGTTTAAGGGGGGTAGCATGTAACACCCAGATGTTTTAATGAAATTATTTTTTAACTAATCTTAATTCTTCAATAACATGCATTGTATGCAGTCCTGAGTTCAAAAAAACCATGAGATTCCATTTGTATAAAATTACTATTATAATATAGCTTTTTTTGGAGAGAATAAATATAATAAGTATATGAAATTTTTTTGTGAATTCATTGGCTACCAATTATTTATGAAAAATATAAATCAAATATAAATTTTTATTATTGTATTAATAAATTAAGTGAATTAGAATTTCTAAATGAAATTAATTAAATATATATGTTATATGTTTAATAAAATATTTTTGATATTCATCCAATATATATATTACTAACATGTCATGAATAAACCCAATTCAATGTATAAAAACCTATACTTTTCAAATGGGTAATTTTAGAGACTTTTATTGGACAACCCATTTTAATTAACATTTTGATAGATTTATAATTTTTACATGAAAATATACTTCTTCTACAGAATAGAGATATTAAAATTTACATGGAATGAATTTTTGATATATTTTTGAAAACTATTATGTTTCGATGAATAGTAAAAATGTACTAAATTTTAATTGAAAACAAATTTTTCCATAATAATTATTTATATAGTTAAATTATATTATTAAATTGGTTTATAGGATAAATAGATTATATATATATCAGAAAACAAAATTTAGGTTATTTTCATTAATTTCACTTTGAATTCAAAGGTAAAAATATTTCAATCTTTTATGATGTTTTAACTTGTAATGCATATTTTCTCAATAAGACAACTAGATTAATATTAATTTAATTACTAAAACTTATGTTTTTTGAATTTGGAAAAAAATGGATTCCATATTTTGAATTAGTAGGTCCACATTATTAAAATATCTTTATTTTATATTTGGATATTATGAATACTAACTTCAGTAAGTTATTATTAATATGGTAAAAGGGTAAATCTTGTCATTAAGGGTAAAAATAATATTCTAAAATTACCCTATCAATTTTCCAAGTGTCATTGCATGAGTTTATTTCGACATAAATCATCATTGTGTCGAAATTTTATCTTTTGAAAGCCACTTGGATGAGATTAGTACATTTAATTTATTTTATTTAATGAAAAGTCAAATATGTCTTACTCAAATGTAAATAACAATATCATTTTCAATGTAAGATTACAAAGAAGATAAATTATTCTATAAATACTCATTTTAAAATTAAAATTTATATATTTATCATTTTAATTTATTTTTATTTTATAGGAAATAAATAATTACCTTCAAGGTTTAATCATTGATGATAGAGAAATTACATAATTAATGACAAATAAATAATATAATTTTTATTAAAATGATAATAACATTAAAAGAAACAAAAACATTCCCAAATATTATTTTCATATTATATATTTAAAATAATAATCCAAGGGTGGATTTATTGACCATTTTTAGCCATATGGAAAACAGTATGAAACATATAATAATTTATTTAATGTGATGTTAAAGTTCGAACATTCATGTTTTAATAAAAATAACATTTTTAAAGTAGTATTTTCCATAAGATATTTTCTACTATACGTATTCTTATTAAGTATAGTTTATTTACCTTCTTCATGGTATTTTATTTATAATTTTTATTCAAAATATATGTGCATTAAATAATTAAAAAAAACTAATGTAGTAATTATTTTATTAATAGAAATAAGAAAAATATGATATTAAAAATATAAAAATAAATATAATTTCAGATAACTAATATATCCAACTAATTTCATATATTCCCATAACCTCTTAGTAATACAATAAAATATTTTTTTTGATGTCACCTTGATATATTCATATTTTTTTAAAATCAATGAATTTTATAGTGTCAAAATTTACACTATTGATTGTTTATCAAAATAATGTGTTATTAAATTATTTAAAAATCATAAAACAAATTTTTTAAAATATATAATAATTATTATATGTTTTAAAATTTAATAATTTACTTATTTAAGGTATAACTGAAATCAAATAAGTAAATATTTTACCATTTTAATGTGGAAATATTTTCTACCATTGCTAAAAATTAAATATAATAAATATGTGCTAATTAAAATGAGAAGATTTAAATTGATATAATAACATTTAAAACATTTATTTTATGATTATATTACATATTTATATCAACTCATTTTTAAAAGAAGTACATTTATAAGGTTTTTGGAGTTGGTTTTTTTTATTAGAAATTAATATTTTTGGAAATATACTAAGTACCCCTCACCTCAATTATAAAAGGGCACCTCCTCGCTCACTTATTAAATTCATTTTTCAAACATCAAGATGAAAAATAACTAAATAATTTCTTTTCTCAAATTACATAGTTACATTATAGTGTTTCTATTCATCTTGAGTGAGAAACTGTAGTTCTTTAAGAGGATATCCAGATGAAGCACGTGGAAGAAGAGGTAAGCACCTATAATGATTCTTTCAAACTTCGTTATTCTTATACTTCTCATCCATGATTTATTATTATAAACTAATAACAAAAAGATCACTCTAATATCAACATGTTTTTCTTATTATGAAACAACCAAATTCCACCTTCTATCCATCTTATCAAAAATTAAATCATTACACGTGTGTACATACGACATACTGCCTCCACGCCGTGGTGTAATACCATACTTGGATGGGGAAAATTTTTGGAATAATTACAATATATGATTATTATAACATGTTATGGATTATGGAATAAAATATATACCATACACTTCTATGTAATTTCATAATTATGAGTATGATATCGCCGCTCGTGTGTATGTGTGACCTACTATATTAACGATGGGATGTGTTTATTTCTACATGATATCCATTAAATAATTATTTTATATTTGTATAAAATAAATATATAGGTTATATATTAATTTAATATCATTGTGGAATGACATAAATATATCTTAATAAGAATAAACATAACTTATTCGAAAAATCATGCCTAAGAAAACAAATCCATTAATACCTATATAACAAGTAATAATGATATTTTATTAAAAAATAGATTATAATTTGTTCATATATGATATAATAAAAATTAATATGACTTTATTAACAAGTCAGTGACAATATATATATAATTATACATGAGTTTTAGATACATACAATGGATATCATACCTAATGTATGGGACAGGTTTACACTCTCATTATTATCTCATGTTGTCTATAAATAAGTATTTACTAGGATATATTTATCATCCATGTCCATGTTTCCTAAATATGTATTCTAAAATATTCATCCTATCCTTATACAATTGTTTACATTCAATTTTACCTATTTTTTAATTTTAATTAAACAGTATAAAATGAATCTTTTGTCGTTTTTGATACGATGTACTTTTTTGAATTTCAGACAAAAGTACAAGAATAATTTTTTCTTTTACCTTATAAGAAATTAATATTTTCTTATGTTTTCAAAACACCATATTTATATGAATCGTTTGTTACAATATTTAATGTTTATTTAAAAATAAATACTTTTCTTTTAATATTACATGGAATTTTTTGAAAATCAAATCATTTTAAAGGAGAAATGATATTTTCTTCATGTATTAATTTCAAGTGTTTTATAAAAATTATTTTCCCTCTAAATGGATTTTTAATAGATTTATGTTTCTTTTATACTATTATTATTTTTCTTACGGTTTTATTGGGTTTATTATGGAATTATATTTATGAAACTTATTTGTTTTAAAATGATTATGTTATAGTTGAATGTCGTTTAAATGAAATCATATTATTCCTTAGGATATGATGAATGATTTATGTTTTTGTGGCACACGTAATAATGATTTCATTTTTAGAAGTGTGGGTCCTATATCTCCATCTAATGAAATTTGGTGAAGATTTATATATTTTGAGTTAGAGAAGTAGGGAATGGGAAATGATCTTAGTTTAGTAATATAGGGCGGGGATGAGGAGTGAACTCAGTTTTATAATCAACTTTGTATGTTATGATGGTCTTGGAATGAGCCTGAACTAAAATGAAATTATTTTCTATGTTTATGTGTATGGAAAACAAATCCATGTCTTGTGTTATGAAATTTTGGTTTATGTTAATTAATTGTTATGAAGTTTTATGATTTATCCCATGACATTATATCACGATATTTCATATAAAGGGAAATATTTTCATATGTTATTTTCTTATGTATTATGATTTTGATATGATTATTATATCCCATGTTTACCCTTACGAAGCATTTGAGCACACTATTTGATATTTTTCTTTTCCCCAGGTCATTAAGAAGGATATTATGTATGATATTTCAAAAAGGGTTCTAGTTAAGATGAAATAAGCAGGTGACAATATAGATGTCTTATTAACCAGTGGTTTATGTTTCCTATTTTATAAAGAAACTGAACTCATATGGTCCCAGTATAGTTTTGTTATGATTTATAATGAATATTATTCATATTTTTATGTAATATCTATGTATGTAATGTATGTGTTATGATAGTAGGTATCAGAAAAAGGCATAGTTAACCTTTAGAAAATTGGATGAGAAAACCATTATAGGATTCTTAAGGATATGTGGAAGTATAGGATGTAATACTAGTGTTTCAAAAATGGGCATGAATTACCTCGGATAAAAACTAAATTGTCCTAAATTGAAATTTTAGTCTTGATTATGTGGTTTCCCCATTATGATTAGTGTATCTCATACTATGATTCATGGTTATAGTAAATGGTTGGAACCCAAAGGAACTGTGTTAATGCAGATTATGAGGGTAAAATGCATTGGTTTCCCTCATGAGAAACCAAATGTTAAGGGATCTAGAAAGAAACATCTTGTATCTATGACCACACAAAATTCTCAAGATATCAATCATATAGGAAGCCCAAACAAGATAAAGTAGGAACATGAATTTGTTGGTTCCTTCATGAGGCAACACCCGCCTTCTTTCAGTGAGTCTATTGATCCAATAGTGTTTGAAAAATAGATTAGTACCACTAAAAAGATATTTTCATTTCTTCAATGTTGAGAAAATGATAATATCATATTATTTGTCTATCATTTGTAAGGTGAATATGATATATGGTTGAAAATTATCAAGAATATGAGGCAAAGAGATGAAATTGAATCCATTGAATGGGATGAGTTTATGAAATTAAATTTCAATATTTAATTTCCTCATATTCATTGAACAAATATTGGGAGAGAATTCCTAGAACATAATAAAAAGGGTTATTAAACTATTGGTACCTACGAGTAAAATTTTACAAGACTTGAAAGGTACAGTTCTAAAATCATTATCCAATATGAAAATAAAATCAATCAATTCATTATTGGATTCAATCAATTTATCTGAAGGGAATTATCCATATGGAACTTGAATATTAAAGAGGAAATCATTTGATGAGATCTCATGGTTGTCATGGAGAGTGGAGTAAACCTTCAGTTCAATGGGTTTGATAGGAAGAGAAAAATGGAATTCAAGTGAAAATTTAAAATCCAAGCTAAAAACAAGATGAGATTTCCCTTATATTCAATGTATGGAAAGAAACATGGGGGAAATTCAATTAAATGGATTAGTAAATGTTTTATGTGTGGGAGAGAAGGCCATCAAAAATTTTAATGTTAACGTGATGGGAAAAAGATGTCTAATAATGTGAATAGATAAAAGGCTACACACAATTCACCTCCTACACTTTAATACCATAATTGAATGGAAATATGGAATTATACCAAACAATTCCCCAATCCACAGGTTATAGATAACGATCTACATCATCATAATCTTAAGGACAAATAATAAGGCAAGTCAGAAGTAATCACTATCGTTGATGTGGAATACGATAATGAAGTGTTGAAAGTTACACACACAAATCACCCTAATGTAAACTATGTTTTATACGATTCTGGATACACCATCTCTTTTATTTATGAAGAATTTTCTAAGGCTATTTCCATATTACCTAAGAAATTACATGTTTTGTTAGCTGTGACAACTCATAATGGAATAATGGTCACATTAAAGGTCTATAATTCCTCTCCAGTTGATGTTTTTGGAATGTTATTCCAGAAAATCTTGTGATCCTTCCTTTAGTATAATTAGATGTGATTCATTGAATCTATTAGATTTATTGTCACAACCCATCCTCGAGACCCGTGCCGTGACTACCCCAAGCCCGCCTTCCATAGGCCAGGGGCTGGCGACTAGCACCAAGGTGTAATTTCCTGATAAAAAGGGAAGGCATTATCTTTGTAAAGTAAAAAAAACCACAGAGCAAGCAACAAAAGTAAACACTAAGTAAAACTGGGTACAACAGTAAGTGCGGAAAAGTAAGTGGGCCAGTATACAAACCCAAACTGAAAGTAAAGTACAACTGGAAAGGGAAAATAGCAACTGAAAGTAAAGCCGCAGCCTCGTGCCGTCCACTGGAAGACTCACCTAATGGGTGGGTATAGATAGCCTCCACAGCTCCTCGGGTCTAGCCATCCGCTCCGAGTACACCCCGCCCAGTGGTCCACCTCCGGGTACCGACCTTCTCCTCGTGCCTCAACCACGATCAGCGCTGCCCGTCGTCTGCAAACAACACAATGTAGTGTGGGCATAGCCCGTACAGGGGTGAGTATAAGATACTCAGTATGGACCCCGAGACCCCCGAAGGTCTCCCAGAATCCACAAAGGATAATCCACAATAGAAAGATACAATCACGAAGAAACATCCGACATTACGTAGGTATATGCCCATACATATACCTAAGTCTTCAATTCTCGTTCGAATCCAACATCCAAGCTCATGTACAACCCAAACCACATAGGAAATCACAACCCAATACACACAGAAAATCATAACGTAAACCACATAGGATATCAATTCAATCTTATCAAAGATAAGGATTGAAAGTCATGATTCACCTCACACATGTATACTTCTTCGTAAGATGATAGAGATGATCAGATGTAGCCACTGAATCATATAATCCCTTGTACCCACATAGGATAGATATATATACTAACCCCCGCAATGACCCACAAAGGATCAATAGGTAACTAACCCCCGCAATGACTCACACATGATCGGACCCACATAAGATCTTTAGGCACTGGCCCACACAGGACCGCTGAGCGCTGACCCAGATAGGATCTGACCCACATAGGATTGGTACCACTGATCCAGGTAGGAACGCAGAGTGCTATAGTCGTCGCCGTAGAATCCACGGATGATTTCTGTAAATTCGTCGCAGTCGCAGCCAGCTCTAGGGTTCCCGCACACAGCAATATCGTTCGGGAGGGTCCGCTCCAAAACCCTAGGTGCCGATAAATCAACTGACACATATTCCGGAGTTGATGTATCCTAAAGTTCCGTATCGTCAACAGGAACTCAACGTCACATACGGCACGTCAATCAGATGCCTGATCTGAGAGTTATTGGCTTTTTCGTCCTAGGGGCCCAGTTGGTTTTTAAGTAAAAACCAACCCGACCGTACTCCAACTGCATCCAAAACTCGAGCTGAGTAAGCCAAAGGTCCGTATCACTAAGATGAATCCATCAAAGTTGGCGGCCCGTCATTCGAACATCCGGAGCTGATGTTATAAGTGCTTCCACTCCGAGGGCACGGTTGGTTTCGTGTACGAACCAACCCGGCCGAACCCCATGTACTTCGAAACCTTGATTGTAGTATATCAAAACGACCGTCTCGATCCAAGGATCGCATCACAGCTGACGGTGCATTGATTGGAGGTCCTTAGCCCATGTTATGGGCAAAAGACCGAAGAGGTCTAGAAGTGGGGGTTTCGGGCCTGGACCAACCCGACCAAAGACCCCCTCGGTCGGCCCGAACCTGGGTCGACCCGAACCGTGTCCGGGGCCGGTCCTCTTGGGTGTGGCCTGGCCCGTCCCGGCCTGGGTTGCCCGGCTCCGCCTGGGTAGCCGGCCCGGTGCGATGGCGCTAGCCAGGTGGCTCGGCCATTTCAGCCGAGCGGATGGGGGGGGGGGGGGTGCTACCCCCCTGTTTGTAACCGCAGCCCCCATGATGGGGGGCCGCTCCTGCTGGCCAGTCGGGGGTCGTAACCCTCAGATCCTCCCTCGATCGGCCGACCCACTCAGGCCGGCCGGCTGCTGCCGCCACAGGATCGGCATGGGCCGGTCCCCCTGCTCTTATGCCGGCAGCCCGGAACCAGCTGCCGGTCCTTGCTTCGCCGCGGCCTAATCCGTGACCTTGGTTCATCCGGCGCGGCGTGACGGCTCCGCGCCCCTTTGCCACGGCCCCGATTTGGCCGCGGTCTCTTCGGGTTTTTCCGGCGCGGCGCGACGACACCTCGTCACTTTCCTTCGAACCGTAATAACACAAGAAATAGGGGAGGGTCAGCCGGGTTTGTATGGTCTGACCCCCCTCCCGTTAATCGATATCAAGCGGTTCAATTGAACGAGGAACGTCGGCGAAAGAAATCACGAATAACAACAACAATAAAATCCATTACCTCAAGTGTAGTTTGAACGGAGGTTCGTCGCGGAATTGTACGTCGCGAGATAAGAGGGTCGTTGGCATTTGTTGATCTCCGAGGAAGGCGTCTCTCGCCGTTGTCCGCCGTCGGAGGTCAGCATTCTTCGTCGGCGGGGTTTCATTCTTCGCGTTCTTCGAAGAAGAACGAAGAACCTCAAGACTTCTCTTTTTCTCCCAAATTCTCAACAAAACAAAACCCAACAATAATAAAATAAGTGTCCAGTCTTATTTTATTACTCAAGTCTTAAGAATTTCTAATTTCAAACATTAAATTAAACCACTTAATTAATTCATGTCATTTAAAAGGAGAGTTATAGGAGTTTAGGGAATATGAAGGTGTGAGGTTTGTGTGGGACCCAACACTCTCATAACCTCCCATGGAAAGTTGGGTGGTTACCCCAGCTTCCACTCAAAGGTTTAACCACTTAGAAAGAAAAAAACAAAAAAATTGTAGCTAGATTTTTATTTTTAACTTCCACAATTTTTTAACAACTCCTCCCATGAAAACAAAACTTCGGAAAATGTTTTCCTAAACAATTACCAGCGCTTCAAATTCATTGATTCCCTCAGAATTCGATTCTGAGCACCGGTTCAAAAGTTAGGAAAACTCGCTCGTTCGTTCACTGAACGTACCCGAGCTAAACATCGGATAGAAATTCCGGGCAAACCAGGCCTCTGAATCAAGTACCGTCAGAAACCGAGTTCTTGTAAAATCCCAACGAAATTTAAGAAAAAATTTCCCTTGAATTTTATGTGTCTTTACATTACTCCCAACTCTGGGCTTTACGTACCCGTAAATATACATCAAAAACCAGGGGAACAAGTGTGGGTACTGTGCACGCATCTAAGCCTCCCACTCCCCAGTGCTCTCCTAGAGGTTCCCGTGCTGCCATCTGATACGCACTAGAAGAATTGACCATCCACATAGGACTCGCTCTTGTCGATCCTTGATCTCCACTGGGACCTTCGTAAAAGTCGCCCCATTTTCTATGTCCATCTCCCCATGGTCATTGATATGCGTCGGGTCGTGCACGTATCTCCTCACCTGAGATACGTGGAAGGCGTCGTGCAACCGGTGCAACTGAGGTGGTAGAGCCAGGCGATAAGCCAACTCACCTATCCTGCTGAGGACCTGAAACAACCCGATGAAGCACGGAGAAAACATGCCGCCTCGGCCAAATCTCCATAATCCACGTCGAGGTGAGACCAACAAGAAGACGTGGTCGCCATCCCCGAACTCCAGTGGCCTCCGCCTTCTGTCAGCATAAGACTTCTGCCGGCTCTGAGCTATCCTCATCCGCTCCTGGATGACCTGGACCTTCTCCGTCATGTCCTGGACCATCTCTGGTCCCATAAGTACTGACTCCCCAGGGCTTGTCCAGCACAGGTGTGACCTGAATGGTCAGCCGTACAACGCCTCGTATGGTGCCATCCCGATGGTGGAGTGGTAGATTTTGTTTTACGCGAACTCCACCAAGGGTAGGTGGTACTCCCAGCTACGACCAAAGTTGAGGACACATTCACGGAGCATGTCCTCGAGAGTATGAATGGTCCTCTCCGTCTGACCATCCGTCTGAGGGTGAAAGGCGGTGCTCAGAAGTAGCTGCGTCCCGAACACCTCCTGCAACCCCTTCCAAATCCGGGAAGTAAAGAAAGTATCTTGATCGGAGACGATAGATGATGGAACACCATGAAGACGTACAATATACTGAACTTAGAGGCATCCCAAGCTCTATACTGGGCCCTGCTCTCTGATGGGTAAGAAGTGAGATGACTTGGTGAGTCGGTCGACAATCACCCAAATGGAGTCGTGACCTCTAGAAGTGTGTGGAAGTCTAGTCACGAAGTCTATAGATATGCCGTCCCATGTCCACTTCGGGACCTCCAAGGGCTGTACGAAGCCTGCTGGTACCTAGTGCTCTGACTTCAACTGCTGGTAGGGGAGGCATCGAGAAACGAACTCTGCCACAAACTTCTTCATGCCCGGCCAACAGTGCTGTTGTCTGAGATCCTGGTACATCTTCGCCACTCAAGGATGTACCGCCAAAGGGGATGTCTGAAACTCTCTCAGCACCTCCTCTTGTAAATCAACTGGATCCAAGTTATGTCCTCTGAAAAGGACGTCGTGCTCTCCTCCTACATAAAAAACTATCAGGTGCCTGTCCAGAGGATATCTGTGAACGCCGCGCCTCACAGTCAGCGTCCCCACGCTGTGCCTCTCTGACCCGCTGCAGTAGTGGAGGACTAACTATGAGTGACTGAAGAAAGGCTGCTCTATCTCTATCCAAGAAGGATATCTGCAAAGCGGCAAGCTGCTCTATCGCCTCCCCAAGTAGTTGAATGCCCATCCTCCTGCTAAAAGCATCGGCTACTACGTTCCCCTTTCCAGGAGTATAGACTATCCCAAAGTCATAGTCCTGGAGGAACTCAATCCATCGCCACTATCTCAGGTTCAGTTCCTTCTGCGAGAAGATGTACCTGAGACTCTGGTGGTCATAATAGACTGTAAAGCACTCGCCCATCAGGTAGTGTCGCCACATCTTCAAAGAGAAGACCACTGCTGCTAACTCCAGGTCATGGGTACCGTAGTTCTGCTCATGCTACCTCAACTAACACGATCCATAGGCGATCACTGCCCACTCCTGCATCAGAACACATCCGAGTCCAGTCCCTGATGCATCACAGTAAACTACGTACCCTACTCCCTCCTCCGGCAACCTCAAGATAGGCGCGCTGGTCAATCTCTGTGTCAGCTCCTGGAAGCTCTGTTGACATCTGTCTGACCACACAAAGGGTTTCCCCTTCTTTGTCAAAGTTGAGAGTGGTGCCGCAACTCTAGAAAAGTCTGGCAGGAACCTCTGGTAGTACCTAGATAGACCCAAGAAACTCTGCACCTCTGTCACTCTCCTAGGTGGCTCCCAAGCTAGCACTGCCTCGATCTTTGCAGGATCCACTGCAACTCCCGCCTCAGAGTTGACATGTCCAAAGAAGTGGACCTCACGTATCCAGAACTGAAACTTTGATAGCTTTACATAAAGCTGGTGCTCTCGGGGTATGTCCAGTACAACCCGCAAGTGGTAGGCGTGCTCCTCCTCAGTAGTCGAGTAAATAAAAATGTCGTCGATGAAGACCACGAAAAATAGATCAAGGTATGGCTGAAAGATCTTGTTCATGAGGTCCATGGACACTGCTGGAGCATTGGTTATGCCGAATGGAATAACCAAGAACTCATAGTGGCCATACCGACACCTGAAGGTCGTCTTCTGCACGTCCTCGTCCCAAACTCTGAGCTGTTGATAGCCTGACCTGAGGTCTATCTTCGAGAACCACCGTGCTCCCTTGAGTTGATTGAAGAGGTCGTCAATCCTTGGTAGAGGATACTTGTTTCTCACGGTCACCTGGTTCAGGCGACGATAGTTGACACAATGTTGCAAGATCCCGTCCGCCTTCTTGGAGAACAATATCGGGGAAGCCTAGGATGAAACACTGGGTAAGATGAATCCCTTTCCCTGTATGTCCTCCAACTGTACCCATAGCTCTCATAGCTCAGTGGGGGCCATCCGATATGCTGGTGTGGATATCAGGGCTGTCCCAGGGTATAGATCAAAATAAAAGTCTACCTCTCTGGGAGGAGGTAGTCCTAGAACGTCGTCAGGGAAAACATCCGCATACTGATCCACCACTGCAGGAAAACTAGGACTCCGCACGTCAACTGCTCCTAAGATGAGGCTAGCCAACTGATGAGTGATGGGATGTCCTCTCCTCTGCGAGAGCCCATCCTGTGCTGCGATGGATCCCTTCTCGCCGGTGAAGGTGAACCTGCTCCAGCCGGTGTGTACACACCACACCTTGCGCCTAATATAGTCGATCTGAGCATGGAATGTAGATAACCAATCCATGCCCAAGATGACGTCGTAAGGCCTCAACACTGCTACAAGAAGATCCCAGATGAAGCTCTCACCTCCTAGAGTAAGCTCACACTGCCGGCACCAGTGCATAATCATAGAGTCTGCTTCCGTAGGAGTCTCTAGCCGTAAGGATCGAGCCAACGGCTCTGTCGAAATCTCCGAGCTCTGAACAAGGGCAACAGATATGAAAGAATGATTCGCTCCTGTGTTTATATGAAATGCATCAAGGGTGGAATAGACACAGATAGTACCTCGAATCATCTCGGGCGTGCCGTGGTTGTAGGCCTCCGCTGCCTGGAGCTGTGCCTATCTCTGCTCACCAGTTCCCTGTGGTCGGTGTGGACCTCCTGGTGGTGGTGGTGGTAGAGCCTCAACTCGTCACCCTCCACCTGTTGCTCGGACAACTCCTCTGCCTCGTCCTCCTGCTCTCTACGGACAACCACGGTCGACCCTCTAACTCTGCCTGGGTGGTCCCTCAACCGTCTGCTGCTCCTCGGTACGGCGGGTCGGGTAGTCACGAGCGATGTGGCCCTGCCCGCCTCAAGTGTAGCACTTTCTGCCTCTCGAAAGACTGGCTCTACACTGTGTGCCACGCACCTCTGAGCCAGTTTCCTAAGGTCATCTGCCCGACGGTCTGGTCTGCCTGGACCCATTAGTCATCCGTCGATTGCCTGCTACAGAAGACTCTACTACGTACCACCCTGTGGTAAGTCTCGCTGCTGATATAGGAATAGCAAGGAAGCTCTCGATCAGAAGGGCTCTCTCCAGTACCCCTGCCTGTGTAAGAATGATGATGGAGATCAGTGATGCCCTGATCTCCTGCCTCAATCCCTGCTCGAAGGTCCGGACCTGGAAGAATGGGTCTCGTACCATGTCTGTCGAATAGCACGAGAGGTCGGTAAATCTCGCCGAGCACTGGGCGACCGTCAAGCTACCCTGCCGCAGCTATAGAAGCTCCTGGATGCGCACCGCACGGAGGGTGGTTGGGATGAACTCCTAGTGGAAGAAGCTTTCAAAGTCCGTCTAGAGGAGATATGTCTTGTCGTGCACCTAGAGCATCAAGCTCCACCATCTGCCAGCTGCTGCGTGCAGGAGGCTCGCTGCGAGGATCACCATGAGGTCTGCTGGTGTCCTCACTAACCTGAAAACTCATACAACTGCCTCCAGCCCATCCTCGGATGCCTGAGGGTCCATATCCCCGTGGAACCTGGGTGGTCACTGACGCTGAAACTCGTGCAGTGCACTAAGGCGTCATGTATTGTCAGCGGCTAGGGCTGGTAGCATCGGTGGCTCGGCGGGTAGAGGTATCGCCGGTGCCTGTACTGTCAAAGGGCCCTGTACTGAGGCCTCATCGCTCGGTGGGCTGTCATCACATATAACGCTCGGAACCCTAGCTGGCTGCCGTCATGGGGCCATCCTGTAAACAAACATGTGCGCCACGGTCAAACAGTATACCTGGTGAGATGGCATGAAGTAATAACAAATAAAACATAAACACACATGCAATCAATGTTTTCGTGCATTAAGTTTGAAATCAGAAGTCAGGGTCCTAGTGTACAGATACGTCGGCTGGCGCACCAACACTGGACTCCCTGGACTGATAACCACACCCAATACCCTTAACACTATTGCGTCACATAGAAGAAAGATTAGAGTCCAATGTTCTGCGGTTGAACCGAACTCCTTTGATACCAATTTGTCACGACCCGTCCTCAGGGCCTATGCCGTGACTACCCCAAGCCCGCCTTCCATAGGCCAGGGGCTTGTGACTAGCACCAAGGCGTAATTTCTTGATAAAAAGGGAAGGCATTGACTTTGTAATGTAAACAAACACCATAGAGCAAGCAAACAAAAGTAAACACTATGTAAAAACTCGGTACAACACTAAGTTTGGAAAAGTAAGTGGGACAGTATAACAACCCAAACTGAAAGTAAAGTACAACTGGAAAGGGAAAACAACAACTGAAAGTAAAGCCGCAGCCTCGAGCCGTCCACTGGAAGTCCCACCTGAAGGGTGGGTACAGATAGCCTCCGAATCTCCTCGGGTCCAGCCGTCCGCTCCGAGTACGCCCCGCCTAGTGGTCCACCTCCTGGTACCGACCTGCTCCTCGTGCCTCAACCACGATCAGCGCTGTCCATCATCTGCAACCAACACAACGTAGTGAAGGCATAGGCCGTGCATGGGTGAGTTTAAGATACTCAATAGGGACCCCGAGACCCCCGAAGGTCTCCCAGAATCCACAAAGGATAATCCAAAAATGAAAGATACAATCACGAAGTAACATCCCACATTACTTAGGTATATGCCCATACATATACATAAGTCTTCAATTCTCATTCGGCTCCAACATCCGAGCTCAAGTACAACCCAGTCCACACAGGAAATCACAACCCAATCCACACAGGAAAGCATAACGTAATCCACATAGGATATCAAGTCAATCTTATCGAAGATAAGGATTGAAAGTCAAGATTCAGCTCACACATGTATACTTTTTCGTAAATCGATAGAGATGATCAGATGTAGCCACTGAATCATCTAAGCCATAGGACCCACACATGATCGATAGGTACTAACCCCCGAAATGACCCACAAAGGATCGATAGGTAACTAACCCCCGCAATGACCCACACAAGATCGGACCCACACATGATCTGTAGGCGCTGGCCCACACAGGACCACTGAGTTCTGACCCACACAAGATCTGACCCACACAGGATCGGTAGCACTGATCCACGTAGGATCGTTGAGTGCTGTAGTCGTCACCGTCGAATCCATGGAGGATTTCTGTAGAGTCGTATCGTCGTCGCAGTCGCAGCCAACTCTAGGGTTCCCGCACACAGCAAGCTCGTTCGGGAGGGTCCGCTCCATGAGCCGAGGGGCTGATACATCAACGGACACATAGTCCAGATTTGATGTATCCTAATGTTCCATATTGTCAACAGGAACTCAACGTCACAGACGGCGCGTCAATCAGACGCCCGGTCTGAGAGTTATTGGCTTTTTCATCCCAGGGGCCCGGTTGGTTTTTAAGTAAAAACCAACCCGACTATACTCCAACTGCATCCAAACCTCGAGCGAAGTAAGCCAAAAGGTCCGTCTCACTAAGAGGAATCCAACAAAGTTGACGGTACATCATTCGGACTTCCGGAGCTCAAGTTATAAGCGTTTCCGCTCCGAGGGCTCGGTTGGTTTCGTGTACGAAACAACCCGACCGAACCCCAAGTACTCTGAAACCTTATGTTTAGTATATCAAAACGGCCACCTCGATCCATGTTTCGAATCGAAGCTGACGGTACGTCGATCGGAGGTCCGTAGCCCATGTTATGGGAAAAAGACCAAAGAGGTCCGGAAGTGGGGGTTTTGGGCTCGGACCGACCCGGCCCGAGACCCCCTGGGTCGGCCCGAACCTGGTCGACCTGACCCGGGTCTGGGTCTGGCCCTCTTGGGCGTGGCCCTTCCCGGCCTGGGCGCAGCCAGGCCTGGGCGCGGCACGGCCCGGCCTGGGCACGGCGCGGCGCGGCCTGGGCAGCCGGCCCGGCGCGCTGGCGCCGGCGCTAGCCAGGTGGCTCGGCCGTTTCAGCCGAGCAGATGGGGGGGGGGGGGCTACCCCCTATTTGTAACTGCAACCCCAATGATGGGGGGTCGCTCCTGCTAGACAGCTGGGGGTTGTAACCCCCGACTCCTCCCTTGACCGGTCGGCCCGCTCCGGCCGGCCGGCTGCTGCCGCCACGGGACCGGCATGGGCCGGTCCCCCTGCTCTAACGCAGGTGGCCTGGAACCGGCCGCCGATCCTTTCCCCACCGCAGCCCTAATCCGGCCGCGGTGTCTTCAGGTTTTTTCCGGCGTGGCATGACGGCACCCTGTCACTTTCCTTCGAACCGTAACAACACAAGAAATAAGGGAGGAGGGTCGGCCGTGTTTGTGTGGTCCGACCCCCTCCTGTTAATCGATAGCAAGCGGTCCAATTGAACGAGGAACGTCGATGGAAGAAATCACGAATAACATAAACAATAAAATCACCTACCTAGAGCGTAGTTTGAACGGTGGTTCGTCGCGGAATTGCACATCGTAGAAGAAGAGGGTCGTTGGCGTTTGTTGATCTCCTAGGAAGGGTCTCTCGCCATCGTCTTCCATCAGAGGTCTGTGTTCTTCATCGGCGGCGATGCGTTATTCGTGTTCTTCGATGAAGAACTAAGAACCTCAAGACTTATCTTTTTCTCCCAATGTCTCAACACAACAAAACCCAACAATACTAAAATAAGTGTCTAGTCTTATTTTATTACTCAAGTCTTAAGAATTGTGAATTCCAAAAATTGAATTAAACCACATAATTAATTCATGTCATTTAAAAGGAGAGTTATAATAGTTTAGGGAATATGAAGTGGTGGGATTAGTGTGGGCCCCACCACTCTCATAACCTCCCATGGGAAGTTGGGTGGTTACCCCAACTTCTACTCAAAGGTTTAACCACTTAGAAAGAAACAAAATATAAATTGTACCTATTTTTTTAACTTACACAATTTTTTAACAACTCCTCCCGTGAAAACGCAACTCCGAAAAAGGTGTTCCTAAGAAATTACCAGCGCTGTGAATTCATCGGTGCCCTCAGAATTCGATTCCGAGCACCAGTTCAAAAGTTAGGAAATCCTTCTCGTTCGTTAAATGAACGTACCTGAGAAAAACTTCAGATAGAAATTCCGGGCACGCCGGGCCTCAGAATCAAGGGCCGACAGAAACCACGTTCTTGTAAAATCCAAAAGAAAATTATGAAAAAATGTCCCTTGAATTTTACGGGTCTTTACATTTATATATATGGTTCTCATATCAATTTCCTTAGGAGGGAAGTCACTTTTCATATTTTGGATCATTCAATGATCATCTATCTATGTAAGGATGAGTGTGAACTTCAAGTGGAAATTTCCACAATCTTATGGGACTTGATTCTTATAAATGAAGGTTATCCATAAAACATTTCTAGGGAGAAACTCCCCATTATCAATAAATATATTGTATGAGAATTTTTTATGACTTTCTAGAATCTTTTTCTGGTCTTCCACTGAATAGTGATGTTGAGTTTTCAATAGAGCTCATACCGGGTGTTATTCTTATTACAAATACACCTTATATAATATCCCATGTTGAGTTGTAGGAATTGGAGAATCACCTCCAAGAGTTTCTTGACAAGGGATTCATACTCCCTAGTTCATCACATCAGTGTGAACCACTTATATTTTATAATAATAAAGATGGATCTACGAGAATCTTCATTTCTTTTCGGGTACTTGACATGATCACTATAAAAAACAAATATCTTCTTCCCTACATTGATGTCTTATTCAACAAAATATCCAGAGCTTAATAATTTTCAGAGATTGATCTTTTTTCATGATATCATCAATTAAGTGTCAAGAAGTAGGATATACCAAAATTTTCATTATATACAAAGTATAAACAATATTATTTTATAGTGATTCAATTTGGTCTTATGTATTCCCCCTATATCTTCATGGATATAATGAATAGAGTCTTTAGAGACTATATAGATATATTTATGGTAGTATTTATATATTTTATTCTTATATATTGAAAGACTAATGTAGAACGTGAAGATCACTTGAGAAATGTATAAAAGACCCTGATAATGGATAAGCTTTATAGAAAATTTACCAATAGTGAATTTTGGATTTAAAAGGTTTAAATTTTTACTCACATAATCTCAATAGAGGGGATATCCGTAGATCCTTCAAAAAAATAAGTTATTGAATGTTGTCCTAGAATGACAATAGTAACTGAGATATGAGTTTTTTAGTTTGGATAGATTTAATTGATGTTTTATGGATGATTTTTTATTACTATATAATACCATAACAAAGTTTATTTAAAATGAAGTTATGTTCTTGTAATTGGAGTAATGTAATGATAATTTCTAAGTGCTAAAAAGAAGGTGAGACAGTGCACCAGTGCACACACTTCCTTGTAGTAGGGAATGTTTTGTGATATATATTATAAGGACCCAACCTTAAAACATTACATGATCTTGAATTAAATTAATAATTCACATTAATGATATTTTCAAGTTTAGAGTTTTATAGAATTAGGACGTTAGTATTTCATCTCAATAATGAAAATGTAGGTACATCTACTCAGTTTCCATTTTTTTCACAAATTATAAACTCTTGAACAAAAGATTCATGTATAGTTCCCTATTTTTGACATAATGACTTTTTTTGATCTCATCCTTGACTGTATTCCACTTTAAGTCCCGTGGAAAACATTTCAAAAACTTGGGATGAGCGTAAAAAGCTCAGTAAGGGTTATAACATAATGAAAGGAAACATTAACCCATCAAAAATAAAAATCGATGAAAACATAATTTTCAATCATAACATACCTTCCGAAATTGTATTATTTATGAATAACACATAGTTATCACAATTCATAATGTAACTTGAGGCATACATAACATACTTACATTGGATTTATCATAGCTACATAGGGAGTCACATTTGGAATAACCAACACAATATATTCCCTAAATATCTTCGGAGAAACATTCATGTTTACCTCCTTCACATTACCCAATGAATTGGAGACCTATATCGGGCTCACCTGCCCTAGGTTTATCACAGAACCACCTGTATAGGTAAAAATTTCCAAGAACCATAACAAAATCATAACACATAACTTAATCATAAAGGAAAGATACAATTACCACATTGAAATAACAATATAACATTTTAAGATATTGATCATCCATTCATAAAAACAATATACAATACCAATATACATTAAAAGAGTGTATGGTATGTAGTTTTCTTTTGAAAACATTACGGCTTGTTATGGAAGCCATAGATCAAATAATACTCGCGGTGGCGTAAAAGGTCATTGTCATCACTTACGTTAAAAAAAGAAACATTCCTTTCTATCATTTACTAAAATGCTTTGTAGAGAAAAAATTCACTTTGAATGAAATGAAAAGTAAAAAGGGTTTTATACACCTTATAAAATAAAGTCGTGTAGAAATCAAAAGATTCCTCAGTGAAAGGAGATTTAGACGAAGTCCCGTACAAAGATGGTATCCTTAGATTAAGGATAATTCAATTAAATAATTATGTGTGACAAATATAAATACACCTAAAATAAGTGGATATTAAGTGTAAAACAATCAGCTGTCATCCACACATATTCATTTCACAACATAAACAAGAAGTTGTGGTATAACCCAAGGAATTGAAATTGGGTTAAGAAGTTCCCTTACAGAAATTCGACAACCTAACGACGTCACATTAATGTTTAGAAAATGATTTGATGAGAGATAAAAAGTGTATCTGAACACATGGAAATACAATTTACAGCAATAAGGATATATAATAACATATCCCAACATAATAAGATGTAAATTAAAAGACCTAACAAAAAGAAGTCTTTTTAAAAGAGGTGGGTGAAAGGTTCCCTTACCGATTTGGGTAACTTTCGAAACGTACTCCCCATGAAATAAGGTTCGTACAATGAAGATGAAAATACCAATAAATTATAGTATATTTCATAAATAAAACAATCATGGGTGGTACGTACACCACACAAAAGGCAATAGTGAAAAATATATCCTGAATCTCAAGGGAACAAAAAGTGAGATTAAAACCCCTTACATCGTTGTAATCAATTGAGTCATATGACCAAAAGATAATAACCCTCAAATTAATTACAGAACACCATTAATATGATAAAAATCATGATAATATATATCAATTTTCAGTACACAATACACCACATTCCATAAATATGTGGCTACCAATGGAAATCTCACCGAATTAAAAGTGAGATAAGAAACCCCTTACGAAAATTTGGCAGCCTAACAGCGCCACTTAAAACATCCAAAAATGGATTGATGAGATCAAATATTATCTCTCATCATATGAACATAAAAAATACAGTAAGAGGAATATAAAAGAACATACCTCAATATAATAAAGAGGAGCTTAAAATACGTGACATAAAAGAGAGTACTTAAAAAAAAGAGAGGTAGGATCCCGTACATCAAGTACGACTTGTCTTGTTTGTTTCTTTATCTTCCAGAATAATATACATTGGTTATTTTATAATTGATTAAGGACATAATTTACAGTTTATTATTCAATTAATATCACATATTATCATGCTATAATAATTAGTTAATTATGTGAGTTCATATCATACGTTTTGTCGATGTTCGGTACATGAGTCAAAAATGAATTTTTTGAAATGAATTGTCCATGTAGTTATAATTACATCATATCCAGAATATTATTAATTATTTAAATATCATATATATACAGTATATATTCATTTTATACTCTTCCATATGTTTGGAGATAAAAAAATTTAATGCACCGTTCATGGAGACGGTAGGCCGTACGTACGCATGAACGCTACTTTCATTTCTTTGTCATATTAATGAAATTAAAACTAAATGAGAGAGTTATATATTATAATTCCAGTATAAAATATATGTTATATAGGTCACATATGTTCATTAATTTCATTCTTTATACATTCCATGTGTTTCATGAACGAGTCACGTCACTTGAGGGGGCGGTAGTCCACACTTCCTCAAATGAAATTATCACATTTGTACAACATGCAAAGCATAAAGGTATGTTTTAAATATAAAATACAGAATCATAGAGAGGACATAAATATAATATATATCATATATAAATATAGATCCATCATAATGGCCACCATGAGAGGTGGTAGGAGAAGATTGAACAATCATCGTTTCATGATGCAGTAATTCACCTTCCACAGAAACAGTATGTTCCTTAACCATTAGACGGATGTGTGTGTAAGTGTAGCTCGAATAAATCTCATAAAAACATTATAGTATTTTTAAGATACTGTTTTTGTTACAAAAGAATGGAATAAAAATAGTTTAGGGGGTTGGAGAATCAAAATAAAACAAAAGAATATAAGAGAAGACATTACCTTTAAATCGGGTAACTCTTTTTTATTTTAGTCAAAGGCTTCCTTGAAAGACTTATTCCCAATGTGAGGATCTAGGAAGAAGTTAGCGATGTGGAGAGATAATATGAGTAGGGTTTGGACAAGCCAAGGGCCTGAGAGGTGTGTGTAAGTGGGTAGAGGTGGGGGCCTTTTATAAGAGGGAGGAGGGGCACTCTTGGAATGTTATAAAATGTTACTTTATTATAAAATGATTTTCGTATTATAAAGGTCCCAAAAAGATATATTTCGAAGATAAGGTGATAAGGGTTCGAAATACACCCATTTAATAGGTTTTAGACAAGTGTATGTCTTATATTTTACCTTATCATTTCATTTTATTTAAATCATTCATTAATGAGGTAATCACTGCATCATCATGGTGTCATAAATAAATTTATTTATTTAATGTCTAACAATTATAAAAAAATTACAATGAATTAGGAAATATTTTTATCTTTAAAATTAATACTTATAGTCAAAAAGATAAATTATATAACCCCATTTAATAATTGTTTTAGTAAAACAATACATGTTTGTGACATTTTAATTTTTACTTTAAATAAAAGTTATTAATGTCGTTATCTTACACAAGTGGATCCATGGGGTCCCACAAATTGACCCATGGATTGTATTGGTCGGCCATGACTCATCCAATAATGTTAGTACAAGTGTCAAGATATTTTTATATTTTTATAATATCTTTTTTACCTTAAATTACCCGAATTTCCTCTAATCGCGGTTAATAAAACTCAAAGGTTACTATTCAACAAAAATTATTTTCATCCCATTGAACAAAATTTTACATAATAATGACAACCATGTATGTCAGATTTTTGAAATTCAATTCACAGAAGCGGTAAAATTTCCTTTAAATGAAAAATCAGTTTTTAACTACCACTTAGTGGTTTCACTATTCATCAAAATTGATGTCTTTCAGAAAAATACCAAAAATTCACGCTAAGATATACATGATATTAAAAATTCAAAAATGATGTCCATTTTACCAAATTCAAAACATAGAAGTTTCATTAATTAATTTTAAAATTAATTCCTACCATCAAAACAAATAACATTTTTTTAAGAAACAATATCTATCAAAAGATTAACACTTGTTTATGTCCAATTTCAAAGTGAAATTAATTCCAATGTCCACCATTGGATTAAATGGTAAAAAAATATTTTAATTAAACACAAAAACCAATTATAAAGATAATCTAACCATATAAATAAATTATATTAAAAGGAGGTTTTGAATTAAAATACAACATTTTTCACTATTTATATAAAAAATGAACTTTATCGGAAAAATAACAAAGAATTACCAAAAGTAAATTTTGATGTCCCAATTCTATATATGGATTTTATTTTTTCAAATATAACATAAAAAATTGACAAAAATTAGATTTAAAAATGGTTCACCATCAAATGGTGGTTAATTGACCTTTTAAAGAACATTAGAATATTTATGCTCAAAAATTGAATTCTTTTCTTATTTTAAGACTCTATCTTTTATTGTAAAAAATATTTAACAAACATATATAATAATTTTGTAGTTATTTCTGTTCATTCCCCCCATTACAATGGCTAGGCATTAACTACCATTTAAAATAATAATATTATATTATTAGTGTGCAACGTAAGATTTCAAGGAAACTCGTTGTTGCATATTGGGTATGCAATCGAACATAGCATCCCCATTAAAGTAATATTAACATTTTATTCACAAATATTAATAAATAAGAAAATGTCATATTCTTTATTTACCTGGGATTTTACATATAGTGATGAATCCAGAGAGGTTATACGATGGGTACTCATGAAAAATGTTATGGTGATTTCTTATGCATCATGATAATTAAAAGTCCATGAGTAAAATTATCCAACACAAGATTTGGAGTTATCTACTATAATCGTGGAATTAAAGTTATGGATGGATTAAATTTAGGGTAAAAGGTGTGATATCTATACTCATCATAATAATTTAATGTATATTTTCTCACAAAAGGAGTTGAATATGAACCAATGATGATTATTGTAGTTGATTAAAGATTACTGTTTCTCAATACACTTCCACCCTGGGAAAGAGAACAAGGTGACATAATCTTGGAGTCGAAAAAACAATGCTAGCTTATCCATGATGAGGATAAAAAAATAACCAATATTTATCGATTTGTGAAGGATGGATCGTGAAATTTTAACAGAAGGTGAGAAATCTAATCTTTCTCAAAAGAATGTTCATCCATCAATACGTGTAATGATTAAGGAGGCTCTGAAGGAAGATTTACACCTAAAAAAGGAGACAAATGTTCTGAAATTCAGCCTGGATTATGATTGAATAATAATATTCAGAAACTGTGTCTCTATTAATCCAATAAAAGAATTAATGTAGGAGTTTTCTGATAAGGCTAATATTTATTCATTCTCTATTCGTATTCGAAGCACAAACAAATATAGGGACCTGAATGTGTATTGTTGATAGGATGATATTAAAAGAGATATTGCTGAATATGTCTATCAGTGCTTGGTTTGTCAGAAATTTAATGATTGAGAGACAATAGTCTGGGTGGATGCTACAACCATCACCCAAACTACAATAGAAATGGGAAAACATTACAGTAATATTTCTCTCCAGACATCTAAAAACATATAATGGCCTTAATGATATATGAGTCATAGTGATCACCTTACGAAGTCAAAACACTTTAATTCTTTTAGAGAGGAATTATTTCTTGATCAGATTTTTGGGATACATATAAAAGAGGTGGTAGGATTTATTATAGTTCCACTTTCTGTTATATCTGATCAGGATCTGAAGATTACCTCAAGGTTCTGGTGAAGTCTTTCGTAGGATCTAGAAACTGAGTTTCATTTCAACACTGATTATATTCCTCATACAGAAGGTCAGTCTAAGAGGAAAATTAAAACTTTATAACACATATTGAGACCTTTTGCTATGGATTTAAAAGGTGGTTGGGATCAACACCTTCCTCTGGTATAATTTTCTTACCACAATATCTTATTGTCTAGTATTCTGATGGATCCCTATAAAGGCCTCTATAGAAAGAGGTTCAAAACAAAATCTTTATGGGATGATGTTGGGGAAAGAAATAAATTATGACCATATATTATTAATGAAATGGCTGAAAATGTCAGATCAATTCAACAACACATACAAGCATCTTAGAGATAAAAAATTAATTATGCCAACAACTGATTAAAAGTCATAGAGATTAAAGTGGGTGGAAATATGTTTCTACGAATATCTCCTGGTAAAAATTAGTGATATTTGGAATGAAGGGATAGTTGAGCCGCATGTATATGAGTCTATTTGAAATTTTGTATCATCTTTGGATGGAATATTATCAGTTGGAGCTTCCACCAACTCTCTCTAATGTGAATGACATATTCCATGTATTTCTCCTAAGAAAGTACGTACCTGAAATTTCATATATAAAAAACATAGAATTTGTACCACTGGAGAAGGATCTTTCTTATGATGAATATAGATTCTGGATCATAACGAATCATTTCTACGATATAAGATTACTCACCAGGTAAAACTTTTATGGTGGGACCAACAATTTGCAGAAGCTTTGGGGGAACTTGAGGATGTGATGAGGAAAATGTATCATCATCTATTTGTAATAATTTAATGAATTTTTAGGGTAAAATTCTGGTTGGGGGGGTATAATGTAAAACCCAAATGTTTTTATAAAATATATTCTTTAAATAATTATAATTATTCAATTTCTTTCTATAAAAGTATTCAAGAGTTTTAAAAAATGACAATCTATTATTATAAAATTAAAATTATAATATAGTTGTTAGGATAACGGTAATAAATATAATTAACTTATGAAAATTCATGGTGAATTCAGTAGTTACCAATTATGTATGGAAAATATTAATCAATTATAAACCTTTTTTTGTATTAAAAAATTATGTGAATTATAATTAATAAAAGAAATTAATGAAATATATTTTTTATCTATTTAAAAAACATATTGTTTACATACATCCAATAAATATTTTATTCATAGGGTATGAGGAAACCCTATTTGATATATAAAAACTATATTTATAAAAGGGTAATTTTACCACTTTTTAATGGAGAACCAAATTTAGATTAAAATTTTGAGACATTAAAATTTTTTATATGACAACAAGATCTTATTACTTGGAAGATGGATATGAAAATTTACTTCAAAAGAATTTTTTATATTTTTAGGACAACTTTCATGTTTTGATAAATAGTAAAAATATACTAAATTTGAATTGAAAACATATTTTCCCATAAAAATAATTTATATGGTTAAATTATATTATTTAATAATTATAAAGTAAAAATCCATTATATTTTTATCAATTAATGTATCATAGGTCACTAGAATTAATTTTACATTGAATTCAGATGTAACAAGATTTCAATGTTTTGAAATGTTTTAACTTTTAAAACATGTTTTCCCTTTCAAAAAACGACATTAATTTTAATTTAATTACTATAAATTATGTGTTTGGAATTTGGAAAAATGGATTCCATATTTGGAATAAGTAGGTCTAAATTATTTAAATAAAATAATTTTATTCATTCAAAATTATGAATAGTAAATTTGGTAATTGTTTATTAATATGGTAAAAGGGTAAATCAGGTAATTTCAGCTAACAATAATATTATTAAATTATTCTAACAATTTCCCTTGAATAATTGGGTGAGTGTATTTCAACCTAAATCATCCGTGGGTCGAAATGGTATCCTTTGAAATCTATTTGGATGAGATTATGACATTCAATTTATTTTATTTAAAGAAAAGTTAAATATGTCATAGTCAAATTTTAATAACTATATCATTTTGAATATATAATTATACATAAGATAAATTTGAACATAAATATCCATTTTAAATCTAGTTTTTTATTAATCATGGTAATTTTTGTTTAATTTGGAGAAAATAAATAATTATTTTAAAGGTATATACATTGATGATGCATAAAATATTTAATTAATGAAAAATGAATAATTTTTTTAATTAAAATGATTTTAACCATTAATTGAAAAATAAACTCAAAAAATATTATAGTTCGAGTATATTGATAACATAATCATCCAAGATTCATGTTATATACCATTTGGAGCCATATAGAAAAAATTATGACATCTATAATATTTTACTTAAAGTGATGTTAAATTTGACAAATTAATGTCTCAATAAATATAACATTATCTATGATGGATTTTCCATAAGATATATTAAACCGTAAGTATTATTCAAAAATCAAAGCTATTTATATTTTCCATTATTTTTTTTAATTTTTATTCAGCAAATAAGGGTATCAAATAATTACACAAAACTAATGAAGTAGTTATTTTATTAATAAAAATAATAGATAAATGTTATTAAAAATATTAAAATAAATACAATTTATTATTATTAATATATCCAAAATAATTTTCTAGATTACTTTGACCTCATTGGAATATAATAAAATGTTTTTTTTGAAGTTCACTTTATATCTTCATAATTTTTAAAAATCAATGAAATGAATTGTGTCAAAATTTACACTATTGATTGTTTATTAAAATAATGTATTATTAAATTATATAAAAATCATAATTTTTTTATAAATATAGAATTATTATTATATAGTAAAAAATGTGATAAATTATTTACTTATTTTCTAATTCACATCAAATAAGTCTATATTTCACCCATATAATATTGAAATAATTATTATCTTGTTGAAAAATAAAATAGAATAAGAAAGTTTTATTTAAAATGGTATAGTTTAAATTGATAAAAAACTAGTCAAAAATTTATTAGATGGCCATATTAATACCTTATCAAATCTCATTTTTTAAAATAGTATATATTCTTTTTTTTAGGTGTCTTGATTTTTTATAAATTAATATTTTGGAGATTTCATAAATTCCCCTCACCTCAATTTTAAAAGGGAACCTCCTACCAAACTTCTTCACTTCATTTTTGAACCTTCAAGACCAGTCATACCCTATTTATTACACTTATAATCTATTTTAGTCTAATTTTAGAGGTTATAGTCTTCTCCAAAGATAAAATCTAGTTCATGAAGAGGTGATCTAGAGGGAACACGTCGAAAAATATGTTATCTCCTCTAACAATTCATTAAAACTTCTTTTTTCTTCTAATTCATATTCCTGAGTTGTTTCCATTTTAAATTAATATATCCAGTATCATTTATATACATAGATTTTATTATGATTATGGAACAACCATATTCTACATCTATCTATCATACAAAAAACGAAATCGCAACACGTCTGTACGTATGAATTACCATCACCCCGTCATTGTGTAATCTGTTTTCAACATGTTCTTACATGGATCAGTGTAATGATGTAAATAATAAAAATATATGATCATTATAACATTATATGGATTCTGGAACAAAATATATACCATCCACTTCCATACTATTTCATAATTATGGGAACGATATCATCGCTCATGCATACGTACGTCATACTATCTCTACAATTTGATGTGATTAATTCTTCATGATATCCATTGAATTATGATTATATGAATTTATTTAATGAATAAATATGTTATATATTATGTTAATATCATTTTTAATGATTTAACTATGACCTAATAAGGAGAACCAAAACATATTCGACCAAACTTGTATAAGAAAACAAAGCCATGAATACATGAATAACAAGTAATAATGAAATGTTATTAACAAATAGATGATAATATGATCATATATGATATCATAAGAATTAATATAATTGTGGAATAACTAAATGAAAATTTTTAAATCATTTTATAGGAGGTTCAAATAAATACAAATTATATCGAAATTAATGTATGGGATAATTTTTCTATCCCATTATTATTCGAGATTGTTTATACGTAAGTATTTATTGGGGTATATTTATCATCCATATCTATGTTTCCTAATATGTATTAAAAAATATTAATTATATCCTTATATAACTATTTAAAGTCAATTTAACCCATTGGTAAATTTTTATTAAATGGTGTGAAATGAATATTTTTTTCATTTTCGATAAGAGGTAATTTTTTTAACATTCTGAAAAAAGTCCAAGAAGATTTTTTTCTTTTAACTCATGCCGCAAGAAAATATTATTACATTTTCATAACAACTTATTTCCCTAAGGCTTAATTTTCAATATTTTATGTTTATTTTTATAAAAATTATTCTCTATTAAATTTTCATTTCATTTTATGAAAAAAAACATTCTTATGAAGAAAGGATATTTTCCTGAAGAATTAATTTCAAGTGTTCTATCAAAATTATAATCCATATAATATGGAAATTGTTTAATAGGGTTATTTTTGAAGTATATTATCCCTATAGTTCCTATGTTTTCACTATTTTTATGATATAATTCTATTTATGAAATTAATTTGTTTTACATGGATTATGTTATCGTGGAATGATGTTTAAAGAAAACCATTTTTTCTTTGGTTATGATGAATGATTTTTGTTTTTGTGGAACACTTATGAATGATTTCATTATGTGATGGGTGGGACCTATATATCCCTCTAATGAATTGGTTAAAGATTTATATCTCATGTTATAGATAGGGATGGAATGGGAAATGATATCGGTTCATATATATACAGTTAAAATGGGGAGTGAACTTGGTTCGGTTATAGACTTTGTTTTTTATAATGGTTTTGGAAATGAGGGTTGAATAATCTGAAATTATTTTTCCTTCTTATGTGTACTTCATAAAATTTCATTTCCTATGTTATGAAATTTGGAGTTATGCTCATTGATTTTAATGACCTTCTATGATTTATCCCTTGACAAGATACCATCATCTTTCATATGTAGGATAAAAGTTTCAAATGTTATGTTCTTTTGTAATATGATTATTATATGATTGATATCTCCATTGTTTACCCATAATTAGCATATATGTTCACCCTTTAATATTTTTCTTTTCGCTATGTCATGAAGAACTATATTAAGTAAGAGATCTCAAAATGGGTCAGTTATGTAGAAATAAGTGTCGAAAAATGTAGATTTGTAATAAAGGAATTGTTTATGTTTCCCAGTTTATAAATAAACCAAAAAAATATGGTCTTGGATTGGTTTTTTAATTATTTGTAATGAATATTATTCATATTTTTAAGTAATATATATGTATGTAAAGTATGGGTCATTATAATATCTCATATATTTTCTATCGAGATAATGTCTCTATATTTTTAATGTAATGATTAAATATACCACCATAAGATAATGAGGTGGATAGTTATGATCATGAGTCATTTACTATCATGATTAAAATACAATAACATTATCATTATTCAAAATTAACCAACACAATCCTTTAATCTATGTATCACTATATATCACAAATTCATTATTTCCTGACGGTAAAGTCAAAATATGACCATTGGACAATATACTCTTTAATTATTTAAAATTTTCTTCACACTCCTTTTTCCATACAAACGTAAACCATATACATGTAAACTTAGTTAACAGGTAATCTAATTAAGCCATAGTCTGAATAAATCACTGATAATAACATGATAAGCCAATGAAACTGTGTACCTTGGTTTTGTTCATTGGCGTATGAAATTCTTAGACTACCGAGTTTTTTCATAGGATAAACTGAGATTACATCATTTGAGAAAATTTGGACACAAATAGAATACATCTAAATCCAGAATTCATACAAGATAAATATCCCTTATAACACTTATATTCTAGGAGTCACAAGAATAACCCTCAAGTAATTATCATAATCCTAATAAAATTTAGAGTAAATTATGATTGCATTAATAAATACCATAAATAATTATTAATATATTCCTTGAATACTCTATTAATTAGATCTATAAAAATACAGGGATCATTATTCAATTCAAATGGAATTACTATAAACTCGTAATCTCCATTCCTCATTCAGAATGCTATCTTTAAAATATATTCATTTATTGCACGAAATTTATAATACCCAGAACAAAGGTTAATCATTGAAAAATACCAAGATCTATAAATATTATCTAATAATTCATTAATGTGAGGTAGATGATAGTTATTAATTATTGAAATAACACTGATTACTCTATAGGAAATGCACAACCTCCTGGATCCATATTTCATCCTTATGAAAAAATAGGGGATCCCCAATGTGAAACACTAGGATGTGTAAATCCATTAATAAAAAATTATTCTAGTTGTTTCTTTAACTCCACTAATTCCATTTTTCCCATTCTATATACATTTTTTTATTCACATATTTTATCGGGTATTAAATCATTTAAAACTCAACTTCTCTATTTGGTAGATGTCTACGTAATTCCCATGGAAATAAATTTATGTATTCTAATAAAACAAGTACCTCATCTATTTGAATATTAAATATTCACTCTATAGGTTGTGTCTTCCTTTATTCCCCAATAATATCATTCTGAAGAGTTTTTAAGGTTAGATATAGACATGATTTAGGTTTTAATGTCTCTCCCTTAATGATATGTAAGACAAAATATTCATGAAAAATATTAACATCCTTTTATTTGTAATAAATGATTCATTAATATTTTAAAATTCAATCGATACTGAGGATTATATCAAAAATAAACCGCAGTTATAATGATAATATCAAAAAATATTTCACATTTATGTGTCATAATGGGAACTGACTAAAACCTCCTTATTTTGATGAAATTTATATTAAGAGTATTAATTTTCAACTCCTTTCTTAAGGCGCTAGGGTAATAAAAAAATTTAATGGATAGAAAGGATTATATAAAAAAGTGTTAAAATATAAAAGAAAATAAATAATTTGCTAAATTTGGGGCTATTATTAATGTATCGGCTTCCACATCATCATTGGGAACTTTAACCTTAGCTGTAGTGATTGCATATGCTTGGCCTTCTCCCCTCATCCTCTTATGTGGTATGTTCCATTGATGCTTTGGTAAATAGGTATGAAAAATTAATCATTTATCAAAACTTGAAACATAGAAAATAATTTATTTATTTATTCCCCTATAATTCATTGACTAGATTATAATTATCTCTACACTTGTAAAAATTCCCATGCCTTTCAAGAACTTTCTAAGATGTTTCTTTGCACAATTTTAAAAAGATGATAATTGATTTGTCTCCTAATTATTCATTGATTATTTAAATGTTTTTGGTTCTCATCTATCATTTTATTCAATTGATTTCCATTAAAGATACATGATCTAAAAAGTTCCTTCTCTATTATGATGAAACATAACATAATTTCACTATACAATGAAAAGTTTCTCGAAACCACAATCCTTTAAATGTTTTTATTAAGGCCTCTAAATAAATTATCAATGTTTCTCTCTGTATTATGAATTTAATCCATATAATAACTCTCTACTCATGTATTGGTAGCCTCTTACTTCTCCAAAAAAAAATCTTACTATTTCCATAAGTTGGAGAACATTATCTTAAAATCAATTTTCTTATCATGAGGAGAATATTTATCAAATAATATTTCATTAAAATCTCTCAGTGTCGTATGTTCTATTTAATCTTCATCATTAGTATCCTAGATCGATGAAAAACATTGAACAAAATATCCTCTATGGTAATACTCTTCCAGGAAAACCATTTCCCTTCTATTCCATCCCACAGAGATAAATATCATTTTCAAAGATTTGATCAATTGCTTAATTATACTTTATTAATAGTTCTACTAAAAGGAGGAGGATTCTATAACATAAAATAATTTCATACTTATATTATAGTATAAATATATATAACACGTGTTTCCCTATATGTGTAATGTAATTAGAAAAAAAATTGGGCCAGTTACCCTAATACGGTAATGCTTTTTATAGTTGTAACACCAACTATATGGGATTTATTAGTTGGGAAATCCCAACATTAACAATGAGGATTGAGTCACATTATTCTATTATGTGTCACTATTAAATAGTGGAACACACTCAGTTACACCCCAATCTTCATGAACATATATCAATAAAATAAAATACCTATATTTGTAAAAATTATATAATACTATAAGGGGATATCATATTTCTCATGTTATATGTGTTTATATAAATTCATGTTCCCAAAGGTTTTTAGTAAAAATTATATTATTCCAATTATAATAAATCCAACTCTATAAACCAAGGTGGTATGTATAAATTATTACATTTTAATAGGTATGAGGTGTATAATCCTAAAATATAGATATTTTTTGTTTTCATGGAGATCCAAATACATAAATAACAACCATTTTAGAATGAGAATAAAATATAATAAATAAAAAAGTAAAAATTATGCATCCTTGAAAGTCATTAAATGATATGTTGTTTCTATCCTATGGAAAGAAACAAAATAAGGGTGATATCAAATGATCATATATGGTTATATATATCAGAATCTATCATTAATAAATAAGGCATAATCAAAATGGAAAGTTAAATAACTGAAAATACATAACAAGTAATCAATAACTAAGCATGAATGAATAAATGGATAATATCAATGATGTAATACCATGGGTAATAAAAAATATATTCTTAATTAAGGTAATTCATATTATTATACATAATGATCTTAGAAATCATAACATCTTAACCATCAAAAAAATTAGTAATATAGTTCAAAACAATGGGTAAAGACCCATTTAATTTGGAAACCAATCTTTTCTCATGATACATGTCGATAAATTATGGGAAAATATAAATCTACACTCCAAAAATCACTACATTTCCTAAAAATTATTTATATATCGAATGATTAATTTAATTCAAGAATAATATTATTTATGAACAAATATCTGTATCAAGTAAAGAATATAGAAAAGAAATAATTCTCTAGTTAGTCAACTTACATTAAAATTAAAATGCCGCATCTTAAAGTGGTATGTCGTTTAGGAAAAAAAACATATACATGTTACAAGAATATGTATTTATAAGTAAATAACATTTTACAATGATCAAAGTAAATTGAATGTTTCATAAGAATGTTAATATTCATGAGATTAATCGAGAGTTGATAGATAAACACAAGAAGTATATTTTTTCACTAAAATCAATTGATTTAAAGAATACATGAAAATTTAAAATGAGTCATTTGAAATATGTTATACATAAATAGTTTTCATTGTAAAAAAATTGAATACTTTTAGAATAAGCTTACGGTTGTAAAATGGTTATGGAAATGGGAATTTCCATTAATGTAGTATAAGTCAAAAACATTCCTTTTTAATTTCTATAAAATAATTATTTAAAATACCCCTTTTGAGAAAACATAATTCATATTAAATTAATAATATTTATAATTTTTTGGAAAAATTTAAATATCCATTTAAAATAAATAGTTTACATAGATGTATTTTCTTTAAACTTATTTGATAAATATGGATCTGAAAAAAATACATCTGATAAAAAAAATAACGAGATAAACTTTTATTAAACATTCCTCATGAAATAGTGACTTTAATTGAATCACTAATCAGAATTAATAAATGAATATTCCTCAAATGTATATAATATACACCTCATAAATATAAATAGGTTCATGATTCCAAAATTGTGTTATATGTGTGGAAATTAGGACGAAATACCATACCTCACTTTTTCTTTTGTTAAACTTGATATTACCTCCTATATAATAAATAAATAATTATTATAATTAAATTCAAGACACAGACACAGACACACATATATATATATAATACCATATATGATGATTTTCTAAAAAAATTCTTATATTTTTTAAATATATTATATTATTAACATTATTCTAGGTGCTAATTATTTCATTTTTACTATACATTTGGATTTGTTAGTTTTGGCCCCTATAAATTAAATATGGTACTTGAACTCCAAAATATTAATCATGATATAAATATCATATATATTTTATATATGTATATAGTAGATCCATTCATTTAATATTGAGACCAAAAAATGAATTACACCATTCATGGTGATGGTAGGCCATATATACAGATGAATTATGTTGTCATTTTTTAATGGATGGAATGAGAGAAAGGGGACTAATAATTAGTAATTAAAAAATCATTAATATATAATATATATCCAATATATTCATTAAACCAATCCTTTTTGACATTCATATACATATCAAATAAAAAAATCGATCCCATTGCTTCTCGGAGGTTATAGTCCACACGTACGCACGAGCGACATTATTATTTTCCAATGGGTTGGATTGTAAGAAGGTATATATGGTTTTACAATTTTTGACTAATGGTTATTTTATAAATATAATAAATATACTTATTAGTTAAATATTATTATCCATCCATATAATGTTGTGATGAATTACAAATTAGACCACTACATAGAGATAATTAGTCGTATATACGCAAGATCGATGGTTTTTGTTTTCTGTTGGAAGGAAAATAGATTGAAAAATATAGTACCATAATTTTAATAACATATAATTATATTTATGATATTTTATATACTATCATATTATTGTTACACCACATTAAGATTAAGCATAAAAAGAACTAAAATTTAAAGAGCCAGTAAATATGATTACCTTTTCTTCAGAGGGATTCCTTTAGAATTGTTTTTAATGAACCCAGAGTAAGAATTTTAGAAGGACCATAACCTTTAGAATTTTGATATGTATGTTTAGGTTAACAATTATCAGTGTTAGGTAAGCAATTATGGCTCATGTTGGTGTAAATAATTTAGAGGAGTGGCCTTTTATAAAAGAGGGGGGGGGGAATTCTTGGAAACTCTTAAAGTCTTAAATTAATATAAATTATATTAAAAGTAAAAATGGAACAAAATATCAATAATAATAATATAATATAATTATAATTGGAAATAAATTCATAAAATATTGTTTTAACTATATTTCTATATGCTTTCACCCTTATCTTTTAGTTTAAACCTCTATTAACCCTTTTGACAATTACCGTAATATTAAATTATTCTACTATTTAAGGGTTACTCATGTTACTAAAAACCCATAAATGGACCATGGATTATGTTTTAATCCATATCCTCTTAATTGGTCCAAATAATTTTTTTTTTAAATATTTTAATAAAATATTATTTATTTTAAATTATTGTTAATGTCATTTTGACATTATTAATTTAATTTCACTGTGAATACATCAAGAAAAATGGTAATTAGAATATAATCTCATAAAAGTAACTTTTTATTTCATATAGATCTATAAATTTAATGGGACATATTAATTCATTGAAATTATGATGGTTTTAGTATTTTCGAATTCATTTATTTTATTTTTATATTAATTAAATAAACGATGCATCATTATTATGTATGCTTTTAAGGTAATTATTTATCCACTAAAAAATATAAATAAATTTACATGATTAGATTAAGGTCTATAAATTTAAAATTATTATTTATTAGTAAAAATATCCTCCATTAATCCATTTATTAATGAAATTATATTTATTATTAATAAGAGTGTGACATTTTTGACATCTCATTACATAATATATTATAAAAGACATAATCACATCCAAATGGATTAAAAATGGTTATATAACCCATTATTAGATGAATATTGGTCAAATATATTGATTTAATAAATTTAAGGCATGTTTTAGGGTAATTTTCTAGTTCTTATCATTTTATTTTTAACCCTTAATTAATTAATTTACCCTTACTATGGCAACAAAAATTACTGAGGTTGATATTTAAAATGTCCAAAAAATAAAAGGGAACTATTTAAAAAATTAATTCAAAATGATTAAAAATATTTAACCCATCATTAATGATTCAAAAAAATGAATTGGAAGAATTTAATTTAAATTTTAAATGAAAAAACGTCATAAAAAATTGTTTTCTAGGATAATCCCGTTTTAGGTAAAAAATAGTTCATATACTAAATTAAATTATAAAATTAATTTGAAATAATTTAATTGGGCTAATAATAATATAATAGATCTAATATTATGATTAAAATATTTTAAAATAAAATTTAACATTATAAATTCGGGAAATAATAAAACTATTTTTAATAGAAAGTATTTTATTTCATTATTTATTGAAAAACCAATTTTTTCTGAAAAAACACTACCCATGAAAATTTCATATGATAATTTAAAAAATAAAGTAAATTACATCAAATAAATTTTATAAAATTATGATAAATTATTTTTATTATTTTCTCATAAAAAGAAAAAAATCTATTTGGATGTAAAGATATTTTGGAAAAATAAATTGATTTTACTAAAAAAATTAATTTTTATTTCCAAATAATTTTTCAATGAAATAATATTTAGTATGTAATTTATATATTTTTCAAAATAAAGTTATTCCTATTTACACCTTCAAACTAAATGGATAAGTAATAATGGCTATATTTAAATAATAATATCGTGTGGTTTGTTTAGGCTTGGTGTTGTCTATTATATATGCTATTGAACAAGGGTTTCATTTAAAATATTGGGATTTTAAAACATTGAATATTACTGATATTCATAGGTGTATTATAATATTAAACTAAATTATTTTAAGAAGTATCAACAATTAGACAATATTTAGAAACAATATTCCCATGAAAAAGAATTTGTTGCACCCAAAATTCATATTTACTATGTTTTATTTGACAATTATTTTCTTTTAATGTTTGAAAAACCATACTTATGTGTTTATCAAGATCATCTAATGTTTTAGAGTACACAAGAACACAATTGAAAAACACAACAAAAAATTTGTCCAATACGAATGGAATGCTGTATTTATTATATCCATAAATACAACATGTGAGTTTATTAACTTGAATGGAATAACTAAAAATAGTTAATTACCACAAATAGTTTATAACACTATCCCTAGAATGTCTTCTAATTTTTCCTTAATATAATTGCTCGTAAACCTGAGACCACTCTTTGAAAATATTATACACCGTATAACTGATCAAACAAGTTATCTATACCAGGAAATTAATATTTATTCTCACAAGTGTTGTTATCGAGTGCTCTATAATCAATTAAATTTCTCATAAAACCATCCTCATTTTTAACAAATAGGATAAGAGAACCCTATGATGATGTTCAAGTGTAGAAAAATCCCTTATAATGAAATTCCTATAAGTGATTTTTGAATTCCAAAAACTCATCTAAATACATTCAATTAGAACATTATATAATTGGATTAGAATTAGGAACTAATATAATATTAAACTGAACCAACCAACCACAAATAACAATAAGACAATCATCAGGATATACATCCATATTTTCATTCACAACTGAAACATCATTAATTTGAATAGTCTCTTTATTTTCAACAAAATAGGAAAGATAAATTTCACTCAAATCTTTAACCAATTTCCCTTAATATTTATATGTTATAAAATGTATGAACTCATTCTTATATAGATGTTAAACTCACATTGAAAATTATATATGAATTCTTTCGCTATGTAAAATATATTATCCTGATAAACTTAAATCCAATACATATATAGAATAACATCAAAGTCTAAAATGGGAAAGAGAAAATGTTCTGTAGAAAAAATTCCATATATGATAATAATAATATTTCTTTAAATTTATGTTTTTTAATAATTCCCTTCTGGTGTTTATTAAAAATTCTGACTTTATTATTTGATAGGGTATATATATTATAATTCTAAATTTCCTACAAATAAAATAATATGTGGATCCTAAAAAAGGAAATTTGAATAATCTGGGTAAGAAAGTAACATACAATATATCACATCATTTGACGTTCCATTTTCTACTAAAGTAGTAGAAAAAGAAATTTATACACCTTTCTCGTTTTAGTTTTGATGATTGTCACCTTGAGTAACTAACGTTGGACACCCATTATCATAATTAAAAAATCATTATGGCTAAAACATACGACTACTGGTTGGATATCTTCTTTCCTAATAATATTCTGATTGAACACTTTTCTTTATATTAACGTGCCAAATAACCAAGCATAGCACAATTGTAGAATTCGAATGATCATACAAAACATTCTTTAATTTTTTTTACTACATTAAGAAAATTTATGGGGATTGCCTCTATATTTCTTGGTTGAATTATTCTCCGTTTCTTCTAAACATGAAAAATTCTTTCTTTTGTCATCAGGAAGTTCGTATGTTTCAAAAAACCCAATCTAAATTTTCATAACACAAAGAAAAAATTACTAATAAATTATCAATTCACCAGAGGCAAACTATCTTTTTAAACTCGGTTTCAAACCTGTTTTAAGTATATCAATATTACTCTCATGGTCCAAAAAACATTTAGGGCATAGGTGGAAAGTTTGCAATAATTTTATACATAAGAAACCATCGTGTCTTCTTCCTCATATACTAATTATTGGAATTGACAATCAATTATAAGCTAATGGAATTTTAGAAAATAGTTGTAAAAAGGATCTTTAATGTCCACCCACTCAATGAAACCAATATCATCTTTTTTTTCCAAGTATTTTAGACCAGAGACCACCATTTCCTATATTTACCTTCAAAACAATGAATAGAAAGATTCACCTATTGATAATTTTTAATTATAAAAACCTAATATATATTCACCAGTGCATTTATACATCATTTTAGTTTCATTGGGTATGATGATCTACCAATTTCCAAAGGGTTATTCTTCAAGAAATTCTCCACTATAGATATGTTCATCTATGTAAAATTCAGTCATTCTTTTTCATGGGTACCAACATTAATAACATACATAAATTGAGTTAACACTAAAAAAACGGATATATTCCAATAGTATCATATTTTTGATTCATAATGTTATTATACTCCTCATTCCTTCATGCTACATCTACCATGTTTCCATGGTGGAAAACCATTCTAAATAGATATTGATTAGTTAAATAAAAAAAATCATCAACTGATATCAAATAATAATATAACCATAAATTAGTATATATTTATAGGTTTTTTAATATTAAAATATCCTCTAATGTTATTTAATCCTTTTTTGTTACAAATTATAACACCCCATAACCTAAAAAAATCCATAATTATATTATTTATAACAAGTGTTTTAATTTTTTACATTTATAGAGCCTTTTTAGGTTATCCTTTTATAGAATTAAGTAAATAAATTACGTAATAACGTGGATACTTTCACATAGTAAATATATTATCAAAAAAATAGAATATTAAGAATACAACCTTGTTTTATCAAAAATATTTTCCCTTCTTTAAAGACGATTCACTATAGGGGATGTCTTGGCCTTGAAATTTTTTTACTAGGCCTTAGATCCTATGAAAATAGTTTTCAATTGTGGGATGAGAAAAATTAATCTTAGTAAGGGATTGAAAAATAATATAATATAGTTATTCCTATAAAAAAATGAAATTAGTTGAGAAAATTTACTTTTTCACAATAAAACGTTGATCACATATATAATAATTTCATCAAGTGAAAATCAATATTTTCTAAAAACCGATTTTAAACCCATTAGATAGGATAGAAAACCCCTAATGGAATCCTGAGGCATCTGATAACTCATGAAAAATTTTCTTTAATGAAACCTTCAACCATTAAACAATCCATACCTCATGAATTTATATGATTTAAAAAAATTATATCAATAATAATATAGGCATGTAAGAGAATCATATTCATAGATTTTATTCACTCATTTTTAACCCATGTTAGAAAAATTATGCATAGTTAATTATATAAGAGTAAACTACACATTTATGACCATAATTTTTTCTTCTTATATGTATCTTCTTTACAAAATTCGTTAAAGAGATATATCGGGCTCACCCTTCATAATGAGCTACATCGAGATCACCAATAATTATATATATTTATCAAGAACCATATAATATTTTTTATAATAATTCACTTTAACATCATAAAACCCATGAAAAAATCATTTGAAAGCATAAAAAAAGTTATTTATTTTCTTATAATCATATTGAGAAATATCCTATTACTTTGAAGAATCTACATAATTAATAATTCATTTAAGATAGTGAATATGAAATTCTTCAAAAAACTATGATAACTTGCAAAAGTATCTAGATAATGAATAATTCAACAACAAAATCTTCTCATATATATATATATTTCTAAAAAGGTTCATAATCTGGGAAAAACCATTCCCAGAAAATTTTATTAAATAATAGAGAATGTAATATCACAGGGGGTTTACATAAGAAAGAATGAAATAAATCAGTCACATCCAAATTAATAAGATGTGAAAAGAAATAATGAAAATCAAAAGTCCATATCATGCATATATATTACATATTAATAAATGTATATTCATTACATCACATAATGATTCATGCTAAAATCATTTAGGTCTTGTTCCTTTGGAAACAAGGGCACATAAACAACTAGTATGGAAGATGTGTGGGATGAACCGATTTTTGATGAGCTCCTGAAAAAAAAGACATTCTTGCAAACATTCTCTTGAAACAAGAATGGCTGGCTAGGGAAGGGACGATGATCAAATAGTTTAAAGAGGGAGATAAGAACACCACATATTTTCAAGCATGCATCAAGGAGTGGGGGCGCTTGGTCAAACCAAATATTCTATTGGAGGATGGCTCCTAAACAGATGACAGGAACATGGTGGGTGGACAGACCAATGCCTTTTTCAATGATCTGCTAGCTGGCCCCCAAGAAAGCATTCCAAATGGGTACCCTATAGAGGAAGCATGCATGTTCACCATAATTCCATATTTAGTCTAATACAATGACAATGAAATCCTTCGTGCTATACAGGGTGAGGAAGAGATTCAGAACGACATGATGCATTTGAACCTTGAGAGTACTGTGGGTCTAGATGGGTTTCCTAGTTCTTTCTACATATCATCATGGGACATCGGGAAGGATGACCTAGTGGTGGAAGTGCAAGATATCTTTTAAAGAGGGAACTTACCTTGGGTCGCCAGTGCCACTACAATGGTGCTTCTTCCTCAATCCAAGAACCTATATTCTATCATGCATTACAGACCGATAAGCATGTGCAACAGCCTTAATAAAATCGTGGCTACCATTATTAACTCCAGGTTGTCCATTCACATACCTCGATGGGTGGCATTGAAACAACACAATATTTTCAACGGACGCTCAATCCAAGAAGACACAGGCCCCACTCAAGAATTTCTTCATGATCTAAACATCGAAGCATGTGTGTCCAATATAGCTATCAAACTGGACATCAACATGGCCTACGATCGGGTGGAGTGGAGCTTCATTAAGTAGTTTCTTGCTGGTATGGTATTCTCTCCTAGGAATATTGATAACAACTTATATTGTGTTATCTCCTCCTGGTATTTTGTTACATTGATGGGGAAATCATTCGTCTTCTTCAAGGATGCTTGCAGGTTACTACATGAGGATATGATTTCTCCGAGTATGTTCATTTTTTTCAAGGATGTGATTAGTCATCTCGTTCAATAGAGTATAAATACTGGTGTGATTCTACCGTATCGTAGAAAATAGAGCCTCCATTTAGAGTCTCATATCATGTTTGCAGACGCTAGTACTATTTTTACAAATTCCACAAATAGATCTCTTTGTGACCTGAAAAGGGTGTTGGACGAGTATAGTCACTGGAGTGGGAAAGTCATCAACAACCACAAGAGAAACTTCTACATTTCAACAGGCTTCAACTCCTTTCATGATTCTTCTATAAGCCTAAAACGTGACATGCAGAGAGTAACTATCACCATGGAATACCTGGGAGCCCAATTTGTATGGGTAGAATTTGAATCGGTGACTTCGACCACCTCCTCACCATGATTACCGACCAAGTGATTTATTGGAATAATAGGTACTTGTCTTCTAAGGGACGGATCACATTAGTTAATAGTGTCCTCCTAGTGACTCGGTTTCATCGCTATTCATCTCTTAAATCCCCGAATGGAGTCATTATAAACATTGATATAATTCTTTCTAGATTCATCTGGGACCCCCTCTCCATAGGAAAGAAACAGTGGACCTCATAGAGCAAGATGGCGAGGTCGGTTCGTGATGGAGGTATTAATATCCAAAGATAGGATGACACTGTTAACTAAATGCATCTAATATTAACAAGGGGTGTCCAAGAATAGCACACATTACAAGGGAAGATAGTCCAAAACTATTCCTCAGGGAACCAGGCTCCAACGGAGGGCTATGCATCGTCCATTTTCTCGGTGATTGGTTCTCTTCTCTCCACCCTTCGTTGCCACTGTCGCTGGCTAGTTGGGAGAGGATAATTACTTTTTTGGAAACAAAATTGTTGTGGAAACATCATCAATTTTCTAGGGGTTCCAGTAACCAATATCACCTTCAGGGAGGCAAGGTTCTTCGCATCCCTTATCCTGGTGGTTCTGACAAGGTAGCTGTAAGTGTTTTTCAACCTCATTGAACTGTCTTCTGACCTGAAAATTTGTGTCTTCACCCCATCCTACTTGGGGTACCTCATCACAAAGGACATTCATTGGGTTTCCTAAGTGCATATTCATGAAAAAAAGGACACCTGGGATGAGGTTCTATGTTTTAAACTAGTTCCTACCTAATTAAATTTTTTTGACCTGTAGAATTCAGAACAAAGCTATCCCGACTGATGAGACTGTCAAGAGGTGTGGGGTTAGCAGGGCCTCAAGATGTGTGTGTTGAAAAACTCACTACGAGGAAAGAGAGGATCATCTATTTTTTGAAATTGAGTGGGCGCATGAGGTTTGGACCTATTTAGGGGGATCCACAATGATCTCAAATCCCAGCATGGATGGTCTCTCCTTTCTGGACGGTCGGTACTGTGGTTCGGGAAACAATGGTCTCAAATGATTGGCGTGTACAGTGGTGTTGCATACGGGAAGCTTGTGCCTTTTGAAGGCAAGGAACAAGGTGTGACAGTAGGGTATATTCACATAGCCTAGATCTATTATTTTCCTGGATGAAGAATCTCTTATGCGACTTGGATAGGGTGGTTCGCAACAAGAGGGAGGCTCCATATCTCATATGGTGTCAAGCATTGGCCCTAAAGGTACCCATGATCAGAAGAAATAGGGGTAACTGGGCTTGTTGGAACCCTCCAGTTTGAGGGTTAAAACTGAATACTGATGGCTCATGTGCTCATGGTATAATTTGAGGAGGTGGGGTTGTGTACGTCAGCAGTGGGTCAGTGTACTTGTCTTTTACGGTAAATCTAGGTCATGGCTCGTCCTTATAGGTTGATGCCCTGTCGATTTTTTAGAGGCTATTCTTATATGGATAGAGAAATATTTTCATCACAGAAGAGGAAATTGACTCATCCCTGGTGCATAAGTCCCTCCGTGATCATAGTTTCTCTCCCTGGTTGATCACCAATGTTATCCGTAATAGTCGGTGTTTACTTGGTAGAAACATCAAACTGTCTCACACTTGGTGGGAGGGAAACAAGTTTGCTGACCACCTGGAATCATAGGTCATTTCGGGCTCAGAGGATTTTTTTAATACTTTTTCATTCTTTAATCCTGAGGGGGTCAACTTGATAAGATGGTATTCCCTAGGTATTTACTATTTCATACCTCCTTATCTCCCAGATTCGGGAGAAAGAGGTCAGGGGGATGCTTTGTGTTTCTATATGTTATTTTTCCCTATTTTCCATTAATAAAAATTCATAGGATGATTATTATGATGGGTAATTAAACAAAATAAAGTTATACACAGATGATTAGTAAGTGTAAATAAGGGATAAGTCAACACATCATGAGCATAAGTGTCTGGAAACTCAAGAATAACACTTGAAAACAATACCATGAATATCATAGATCATAAAATTGAGCCTTGGAATAAATATTTTATGTTCATAAAAAAAATTTGGAATCAATGAACAAGAGCCACGATTATATAACATTAGCATAAAAAATATAATTGTGGAATACAAAAAATATTATAACATTTTGAACTTGTTTAAATCGAAAAACGATAAGTCCTTAAGTTAAGTATATGAAAATAGGGCCTCAAATAATCTTATAGAAATAAACCCAAGTCGACACATAACCTTGTACACATGAAATCCAAGTCCATTAATATCATTGTGATTATGTAATTAGGTTCATGCACAACATTGGGAACATGTAATCAGGTACATGGATAAAATTGTTAATATTTAATAAAGTTCATACATAACTTATTTAGGCATTATTAAACTATATCTACCATATAAATTTAAGGGAGAAATATGTGACACCCATTACATAATCTATAAATCTGTATGCCCTAATATCATAAAACATTAATCATATCATAACCCATGAAAGGGGGACTAGTTTCATAAGTATTTCATTATAGTATAACCTATTGAAAGAAACCAGTTTCATAAACATCTTGTCATCATAATAATTAACCATATAGATAAAAATTAATATGGTATCATTGTATTATGTACCCATTAAATAATATTTAACAATAAAATATGTCTTCCTAGGTGGAAGAAAATTTTAAAAGAAAAATCACTTGGAATATTTCTTAAATAAATTAACCCTTTTATATAAATAAAGTCAATAAAACAAGAAATTCATAAGATATTTTAAAAATAATTTTATATGAAAATAAAATTGGAAATAAATAAGGAAATAAATAAAACATTGAGTGGTAAAAATGATATGAAATTTGGTTTATATTGTACACGTTAAAACAAATTTTATTTCCACGTTTTTGGTAAAATCTAAATGGGTTGTATTTTTTATAATGAAATGAGGATTCATTGTTATATATACTTTGAAAATTAAAAAGGATAAAATTTCTTTAAAAAAAATAATATATTAAAATTAGATAATATTTTAAAAAAAAATTCTAAAACAAAGATATTAAAGAAAAAAAGGGTTTTTGATCGAAGAGATAAATAAATATTTTTTTAAAAAAAATATTCTGTTAAACTCTTATATACATATGTTGATGAAAATGAAGGAAAAACTGTTTTCCTAAATATATATCTATAGAATAAAAAAATTAATGATGTTATTTAGAAATAGAAAATATAATTTCATCAATGAATGTATAATCATAAACAATACCGATAAACAGTGAGATTGTAAAATCAAAACCATACCACATTGGTAACATTTGAATCATAAGACATATTAAAGAATAACATAATATGAAAATTTAAATATAATTACTAGAAGGATATTAATCATTTAAAATTTCAATGAGGTAGTTTACACACATCATAATGGATGATAGGTTCATATCATAACATACGTTGCAAAGAAGGAAAATTTAGATAGAAACCCCTTACCGATTTGGTAACTTCTAAACCATAAGCACCATAAAAGTGAGATAGTACAATGGATACATAAATCCCAAAACATTTAAGGAAAAAAATCAAAAAATAAATTCATGGGTGGTATATACACCACATAAAAGAAATTGGTGTCATGTGTCTAATAGAAGTAAAAAGGGAGATGAAAATCCCTTACCATATGTATCAATTTGATTCAAACATGTTTGATCCTCATATATAATAAAAATATGTTTATTATACATATATTAATGTTCTATAATGGTATAAATCATACCATATATCATATAAATATAACATTTTATTACTTACTTGTAAACAATTCCATGTTAATGTCATGTTTCTGGTAATATATGCTTGGTTTTTTGTGTATGTTTTGATTTTGTATTTATAGTACTCATACATAGATCATGGTTAAATCATTGTCAGAATGTTAATAATAATATATTTAACATCCCCTGAACCAAAACTCTGACATGGCCAAATTTGGTTGGTTACGAGACCTCAAGTGTGAATTTCCATATGCTAGAGGTTGCTGACTAATAGTGGGGGTGATACGAATATTGTAGGTAGACAGTAACACTTAGAATATAGATACATTAAAACCAAAATAAAAAATTATAAAAAAACATTAGATTAATATAATAGATAAAACAATAAAACATAAATATGGTAATTAAAAGGGGGAACCAATAAACCAATTAAAATTAATCATGTAATGGTAGAAGGATATGTATATAAATGTCAAACAAATAGAAATGAAAATAAAAGAACCAACGGACATTAAAACTCAAAAGACCTCAGTCTCGAACCCCATGTCTGCCCATATCAAAAATCCATCCCATATATCAAGAAAACATCATCATCAAGGTAAATTTCCATTATCCATGTATGTATCTATGTAATCTTCACAGGTACCAAACAACGTACTGAATAGGGTGTGAGTAAAAATCAGTAGGTCGACACCACCATGTCTAAGTAAAACCAATCATATAATAAGTGCATGAAATATGATGATAAAAAGTGTTTTAAATATAAAATTAATAAAATACATAATTCAACATCATAACTAGGTCCGAATTTTCTTGAGCAAGATGCACAAGCATTCCAACCAAAGCATTAATGAATTCCATAATCACATATCTATAAAGATACCCATGTAATAGAATTTTGGCATCTAGGAAACTCCTTATATATAATAATTTCTTCATCAACTAGTTCAATAAAGACATATAATAATTTTAACACCCAGGAAAAGTCCTATATATAAGTATACCAGCATGAAACTGTGTATATCCCTATATATAATAATTTCTGCATCTACTAGAAATTTCCCGCTATTAAAGTATATCAATACCAAGTAGGAATATTCTTCTATATATTCATTTAAGTATCCATTGGGAATAACCCTCTATATAATAATTTTAACATCATTATTCCATATCCCGCAATATAAAAATTTATGACACATAGAAAATTCCTATATATAAGCCTTTTAGTATCAAAAAAACAATCCAAAACAACACAGAAACCAACATATCATTCTAGAAGCATCAATGGTTAATTATGAAAATTACAATTTTTCATTAAATTATAATTTATTATATATATAAATTTATCAATAGTCATATTAATAACCAATCCACTATAACTAATGTTTTTCTTTATAAAAAAATCACCCAAAAAATAAAGTCATGATAAAGACAATATAAACTATTAGCCAAAAAAATATTAGTTCAAAGGGTTCGCTCACAGCATGGGTATGAATATTCCCAGTCCGGATACAATTGAATCCAAAGGTATCCAGGTAATATTCAATCAAATGAAGTAACATCAATCATTATTTTATTAGTTAGTGTGCAGATGGTGCTAGAGAAAATCACAATATTCCACATACTCAATAATTAAAGAGACCACCATGTTAGATTTTTGACCTCGTACCATTATATGGTTATTAAGAATCACTTCCAACCAAAATCTATAATATGAATGGAAGTGAGAAAGATCCCAAGAAGGAACATAAGTCACAAAAAATTGAGACAAAAACCCAAAAACCCACGGTTAATATTTTTACACCGTAACGATAGTGATAAATGAAAGAGAGGGGGAAAACCTAAGAAAAAAACAATAAGGGATCAAATGCATGATCAAATATAAAAAAGAAGGAATGTGATCCAAACCCTCCCAGAGTACCATAGATATCAAGAGATTAGAGTTTTTCACTTAATGATTATACAAAACATACATACGGGCCTCATAAAACCAAATGATCCGATAAATACATGGTGTGTAACCAACTCTCACATCTTTTACATCTTATTTATGAGTTATATTGAAAAATCCACCTCCATGGACTAATTTAACCCTAATAAAACATTAAATTTCATGTAATGTGGATTCACTACACGTAACCTCTTCACACAATGAAACTGTTCATGTCTTATACTATTTTCATGACATCTGGCTAGTGAAATTTACACATCATGTAACTCAATTATATGACATTTAAATTCCTTACATATAGCTTTCATTCCGACTTATGAAAAATCACACAAACCACCTCCAAATCCTTCCAAACTTATGAAAATCCATAATAAGCCTATGTTAAAAGTTTTTACCTGGAATCCATTAATTCAAAATAAACCCAAAAATTTAGGTCATTTTCTTGAATGAAGGCTCTCAGTTATAGAAAAAGTATCATCCACCATGGTTTAAATATAATGACATATAAACAAAAACATTTCTAACAAAAAAACACAAAGTGGGAATACCTAGAAAAATATGGAATCTTGCAACATCCCAATAATATTATATATTATCCTTGGTATGATCCAAGATTCATTTTAGGGTCTTAGTGAACATGTCTAGACACTGCACTCACATATCAAACTCTCTCTTTGAGGTCTCCACTTGGACATGCCCTTAAATCCAATGCACTCAAACCAGAGTTACAATCCTACCTCAGTGATACTTCTCACTATATCCAACTATATGTATTTGATTCTACTTAACGGAAATATCTAAACAAAGATCAATGTCCACGATTCATATCACATGAGAAGGTTCAAGATAAAATCCATGAAGATATAACACATGAAACATTTCATGCATGGAACTGTAGTGATATAGAAGGGAAAATCAGTCTTCCACTCGACTTAATCCTTCCACTATCTCAAATAATCCTAGAAACTAGGACACTATCTTTACATATTTCTTAACAGAGCACTACCCCATCCATGGTGAAACCCATTGGAAAACACAGTGACCAAACTCAAAAAATAGAGGCCTTCTCTGATGGTCAACATATAATTTCCTCCTACTCTGATCAGTCAACTAACACATATGAATCAACTATACCTTCTCAGATGTCTCCTCAATAATGATAGTTCCAACAAGAACTGACTCACCTTCCTCGAACCAAAAAATTGGTGAAAAACGATTCTACCATAAAAATACATGAATGTGTAAATCTATATCCATGTGTAGAAGCTATTATTATATAAAAACTCTACGAGTTCCATATGATTCTCTAAAGAATCACCATGATCCTAAAAAAAGGCTCTTAACATATCTTCAAGTATCTAAATAGTCTACTCATATTGATCATTATTCTAATAATGATATGATATATTCAAAAGAACCTATGATCCCATATCCTTATAAATATGCTTCCAAAAGCACACTGTGAAATGAGGATATTTATAAAAAAAGTCACTCTTCAAAAAATTGTGAAACTAAACTATATCAATCACATAGATACAACCCCAATAATAAATGGTGAAGGTATCCATGATAAAAAAAGTGGGTTTACATTATTAATCTACCAATGATCACTCATTCAACATCATTCTTATGGGTTTTACATGGAAATATTATCAAAAAATATATAGATAAATTATACAACTTCCACTCAGCAATGGGAAATGGATTCCATAGCCCTGTAGTCCTCTTATTATTGGATTTCACATGTTGATAGATAAAAAATCTCAAAACAATTCCAAATAACACTTTCCTAATTTATAAACCCTGGTAATTTATATAGAGATCAAGATACATCTTTCTCAATATAAGACATAAATCCCTTCTAGAATAATGAAACTCTCTCATTAGATCCTAAACAAATCCCATAGAAACCCATATTTGTCCATATAAAATAAGTGAGTTCCCGCTACCATGATACCATCCTAGTGGTGGATCCCCAACATGTAAGAAATTTCTAAGAACTAATATCCCCTGATAAGAGTATTACTCAGCCTTGATTTGATCCAGAATCATAGTTATAACAGATGTGGAAGTTATATCCACTCATCCTTAGGACTCCTAAACATATTTATGTATGTTTGAAATGAGTTCCATCATCCTCCTCTCATTACAAGACTCCAAAATTTCTTCTGTCTATGTCCTCTATCTCAAGTCATTGAAATTGTTTTTTAACATTCTCAGTGTATAATCCAAGTAGGAGTTGAAAGGCTATAGGTACTCGATCCACCTCATATATTGAAGGAAACCTGCTGAGAAAAAATGTACAAAAATATCTTATAGTCTATGTATTCCAATAAACTCTCACACATATGGAAACTTATCTGGAATTTCATGGCTTGTACAACTGAAACTAACTCCAAATCATATGTCGGGTAAATCCTCCAATGTAGTCTCAGTTGTCTGTAGCCATAAGAAACCAATATATCCTTGGTTGTTTTGATTTCTTCAAGTCAAACATTGGATAAATCACATTACACAATATATTCTTTACTTGAAATAGGTTAGGAAATGATAAGTACCAAGGATACCTGACCATTCCACTTTTGAAAATCTCTCTCCCAAGAATCTGATGAAACAAACATCACACCTTCTTAGTCATCCCAGATATCTAGAATTTTAAATTGGAAATGTCATGTAAGAAGAACATATAATAACAAGATAATCCTAGAAAACCCTGAATATGAAAAGAAATTATTGGGCCTCCCCCAAGATACCATTGATGAAACCATATTTGGGTCCACTGATACTCTTGCCTCTAAGATTACATACCCTAGGTAGTTCACTAGTTCAATCCAGAAACTGCATTTTCTTAGCATGACATAAAACTAATTCTAACTCAATGTCGTCATGACCACATAGAGATACTGGGCCTGATCTTATATAAAATGGTAGTACACCATGACTTCATTGATAAAAACTATCACTAAATGGCCCCTAAAAGAATGAATGATCTGATTCATCAAGGAAATGAATACCATTAGAGAGTTTTTCAAACCACATTGAATCACTATGAACAAATACTAGTCATAACTCATCCGGAAGGAAGATCGATGTATGTATGATCGTATCACCCTCAAATGGTTGTATCCTAATATGAAATAAATCATGGATAAGATATTCTCACCTCTCAATTGATCTATGATATCTCCAATACGTGGAAGGGGATAGAAGTTCTTTATCATAATCTAGTTCAATCGTTGATAATCGACCCATAACCAAAAAGTCCCATAATCCTTCTAATATAAACCAATTATAGAACCCTATAGATATTTATATATATGAATGAAAAAATTATATTATGGATATTCCATGTGAAAATTGCACTCCCAAACCACTTTTACATCCATTATCTAAGGAGGGATAGTGTTGGCTCAACTCTCGTAACCAACTCAACCCTGAACTCGATCCCTCTCTTTGGGGTAAGATATAGATATTTTCAAGGAAGACATATTGGAAATGTTCTAGCATTGGAGTAAAAGTATCCAACATATTTCCTTTAACAAATAGAAAAAGGCTTGTTATATGGACTGTGAGACAATCTAATCTGCACTATATTGTCCCTGCACAACCAGCATAAAGATCCCACATTCATTGGTGAGAATAGTAGTCTCCATATAGAGATGGAAATGAAACTCGCTTCTGGTAAGATTCGATATGATCCGGGTATTGGACTATTAAATCTATATAATGAACCAAATAAAAAACTATCATGTCCAGAAAAAATGTGTCCCCAAATAAATGGTAACCACCAATATCTTGAGAACATGCATTACAATGTTTGATATCCTCAAACTTCTCTCTAAATTGTGTATCAACTAGGAATGATCTCTATAAAATTTCTACATCCAATCCCAAAAAATTTATATAAATAATATATCAAAATGATTATGTTGCTCTTATATCAATCAAAATAGAAGAAAGGGTAGATGTTACAAGAATCATACCTCTAGATGTAGAAGGTCCTACATTAAAAATAGATAAAGTAGTATTCCTAACATATAGGTGACTAAACCCTCTGACCTAGGCTCCAGTCAAACTCCCCTTAGTTATTCCATATTCTAGGTATTTCTGTTTCTACATTGGTGTACCACATCCCCTGCCTCATCTTGAATGTCTGGTGGAACTCCATATAATAGTATATTGAGAAGTAGTTGAGTCCTTCAAAAACATTGGTACCTATCATAATATCCTACCACTTTTCTTCTATGATATGTTCCTATAAAATGTTTTATGACGAACCATTTGGCATTAAGAATGACAGTCGAAAGTGAGGTAAGGAAATTGATTCAACTTGTGACCAAATATTCCAAACTGATTGAACTATAATGGAACATAGAACTAAGAAGGATGAACACTTCCCCAACCTCTCTTCACTAGTTTTCCTTGTGAATATCAACCATAGTGGAACTTCTTTCCTATATAATATGATATCCCAGTTCACCATAATAAAATATGCTAATTTTTTTTGGATTCCTCTCTTAGATTTTCTTTCATGATGAGTCCCTGATTCATCACATCTGAAATGATAAACAAGTGAAATACACTCACCAATAACCAGATCTCATATTGAATCCAATTAATAAATCATTATTCCCTAGAGATAGACCATCATAAAAAGATGGTGGAAAGTTTTGTAGGTTATTGAAGTATCTGATGTAGTCCATTAATAACATTACCTCCTATTTCATATGCATGAAATCTTGAAAATTCTCTTCCTTCAACATATATAAAAAAATAGGATCAATAACTTCATCAAAAATTCCATCCATGATAACCCCACATATTTAATTGCCTACTCCAAAATATCCCACCAATTCTTGGCTGGTCCGTGAAGTATATATAGAGCATGATTCACCCTCACATATTTGGGTGTATCAAGGTAATCGAATATCATTTGGATTGACTCAATCCAAAACTCAGATATCGAGGGGCCTCCCTCTCTAATGAAGAGAAATAGATATTGAAGAATAAACTCTACCATATGCTCAGACATTGATGGCCCAGTGTAAAAAATATCCTTTTTTCATGGATCACATGACCATCAAAAATATTTCACCAAGATGAACATACATATGATCCATATGAACTAAATTAAGCAGAGACCCAGCTATATTTGGAGAACTCTGATTGACACTGTCCTAATGCTCAACTTGAAGAAGTTGAAGAGGAAACATCTCTATTAGACAAACACTTTCCATATAATACTGGATAAAAGAAAAGACAACCTTAATAGGTGAAAAAATAGATAAGCATTTATCATAGTATTTTTAAACAAGGATTATAATTTTTTTATCATGATATAATAGTTAGTTTCCTTCCATTTATAAAATATAACAAATAGCTCAGTTCACAATTCATATATGCATGTATATCACATGAAATATTTATACCAATCATGAATAAATCATCTCAAGATATATCCCTCTGTTATTATTATGATTCATTCATACTCATATCATTACACTATACACTATGAGTATATATTTGAAGAAGAAATTACAACACCCTGGGTGAAATAACATCAATTGTAACAAGAAAACATCCATCCATCCCTAGGAACTTAGATCTACAGTCAGGCATGGGTTTTCTACTCCCATGCATGGGCTCATTTCCAAGTCTTGACACATCCAACTGTCCTTTATATAATTCCAAAATAGTAAAGAAATAGAAAAGAACAACCTTATGCCTTTGAAATCACTTTGTTAAATTCCCTCACCCAAATATCTCTTATGTGGCCAAATCGGGATGGTTACAAGACCTCAAGTACACATTACCATACTACAGAGCTAGTTCACTAGCCAAGGGGTGTGATAAATATAGTGGGGAGACTATACCTTCTACTATAGAGTTACAATATAGAGAAAATAAATAGGTATCAATAAATATTAATGAAATTGAATAGTTGAAACAATAAAAAATTCATCTGGGAAGTTAAAGGAGGAATGAATAAACCAATAATATAGAATCATGTAATGCAAGGATGATATGCATTTAAATTTAGAACTAAAAGAAATATAATTAGAAGAATTAGCTAGCACAAAAATTCAAAATAACCCAGCCCCGAACTACATGTCAGCACAATATCCAATCTCCATCCCATCTAGTGGGAAATAATATTCAACAAGTCCCATTCTTTTTTCTATACTTGCATCCTAATAATATACTTATGTTCCAAAATATAGACCAAATAGGGTGTGAGTAAAAATCAGTACGTTCAAACAACCATGTCGAAACCTGAAGAGTATAATAAGAAATGAATGTATTGAAGTGATAAACAAGTGTATTAACTAATATATTAATATAATAAACAAATAAAACTACATTGGAACCGTGAATTAATGTCACTGAGCATCTAGCACAACCACACCATCCATAACAACAAACCATGGAATAATCACATAACCCAGAAGATCCCTTAGTATAAATATTTACACCATCGGAAAAAGATGTATATAGGCATTTCAGCATAAAATGATCCCAGCCCACTATATAAGAATTTTTACCTTTGGGAAAATCCATATATATAATAATTTTAGCAATAAACTAGGAATATGCAACCATATAATCATTTGAGAATTAACTGGGTATATCCTTCTATATATGCATTTTGATATCAACTGGTCTTATCCCACTATATATGCATTTTGATATCAATTTGGAATAACCAACTATATAAGTATGTCTGCATCAACTGAGAGTATCACACTATATAAACATTTAGACTTCTTGGAATATCCCTGTATATAATTATTTTAGCATAAAACTCAAAATTTCATAATAACATGAATATCACAATATCATTCCAGAAGACTTGATGGAAAATTATGAAATCTAATATTTTTATTTCAATTAAAATTTCATTTATATATAAAATCATAAATTGTAATATCAATATCCAATTATCTCTAATTGAAGTGATTATATATCATGAAATCACATCAAATTTAATGTCATGATAAACAAACTGTAAACCATTAACCAATTCAAAGTTAATCAAAGGGTTCACTACCCCCATGTATAGCCACAATCCAGGCCAAAAAACAATTGAATCCAATGGATTCCCAAGAATAATATATCAAGTTCATTATAATAAATCATTATTCAAATAGTTAGTGAGAATGTGGCATTTCTATAAACATATTATTGGACAGAGTCGACAATTAAACATACTATAGGGTTAGGTTTTAGACCCAAAACCATTATATGGTGATTAAAAAAACATTCAGTAAAAATAAGTTACATGAATAGAGGTGGGGATGATTCCAAGAAGGATATGAGGTAATAAAATAATAGGAACAAAACAGAAAACAATCATAGTCACAAGTTTTACCCCAAAACAATGGAGTGTAGTGGATGAATATGGAAAAACTGATGAAAACAACTTACCATGGATCTGATGCAAAATATAAACATCCAGAATAGAGGAATGGGTTCAAAAATCACATGGAGTGATTTATGTTTTAAGGGAGGATAGGGATACACTAAATGAAAAAAATAATATGTGCTTCCCTCTTTAAACTACTAGAGGTGATAAATATATGGCATGCAACCATTTTTCTTGTCATATATTTATTATTTAATATTTACACTAACAAACATGTCACCTTGACATAGTTTAACACTTATTGAACATTAAAAATTATATAATATCGACTAACAGAATGTATCTTGGTCATTCCATGAACCTATTCATAGCATGTACTCTAATCACATAATCTTCATAGTGGTAATTACACCTCATGTAACTCATTTACACAGTGTGTAAATGCCTTCTAGACAACATTCCCACAAGGTTTTATAAAAGAACCCAATCATCCTATGAAGCCCTCCAAACCTATGAAACACCATCATAAGCTTGAGTAACATTTTTATTTCATAACAATAACTCAATAATACATATATCAAGGAACATTAGGTCATTTTTAAAAAAAGTCACTCTGACTATGAACAAAACATGACCACCCCGGTTTAAAGAGAAGAATAACATAAACAAAATAGGTTTAATAAAAAAATAAAAGAGGGGTGTTCCTAAACACATATGGGATATTATAATATAAATATCATATATATTCAATATATATGTTTTTAGAGTAATCCATAAAAGTTAAATATAGAAAATGAAACACACTGTTTAATGATACGATAGGTCATACGCACGCATGAACTCTGTTTCAATTTTCTTGATGGATGGAATAAAAGAAAGTTAAATAATATATTAAAATTATAGAATAATATTTTTTTCATATATAAAACATGTATCCAATAAATTTAACCTAATTATATTTCATTAAAAGATTAAGTGAAAAATAAATCCCATCACTTCACGATGGGCTAGTTAGTCGTACACACGAACGATATTGGAGTTTCCCTCATGGAATGGAAAGTAAGAAAGTAAATGTGACATAATAATTACATAATTCTATTTATGTCAAAATTTTCATTTATACATATAATTATATTTATCATCATACTCAACTATGAGATGTTTTTATGGAAAATGTGTCACATAAGTATGTGAGGCAGTAGTCCGTATAGAAAACGAGTGATGTTATCATTTGCCATCTGAGGTAATAAGATATAGTTGTTGGTCATACCCATTATGTAGTACCATTTTATTAAATTTAATATTATGAGGTTTTTATATTATAATTATTTAATAAGAATTTATAGAGGTGGAGGATTAAATAATATAAAATACCCGATTAGAGATGTTTTGTCTTTTTTAGGAAATTTCATTTGGTTTGAACCAAAAGCCTTACTTGGATGGATTTATGTCCAAAATAAGTATTCCAAGATGATATGGGGAAGTTAAAAAAAATTAAGATGTTTTTGGTACATCCAAATGGTTTTGTATGTTTCAAGAGGAGATAAGAGCGGGTGGATTTTTATAAGTGAGGTGAGGGACACCCTTGTAAGATTAGAAAAGAAAAGGATGTACCCATTTTTTTATCTGTTAAAAGGGTAAAAATAGACCATTATATATTTTAGAAGTGATAATGTTTATATAAGTCTTGAAAATTTGTGATGTACATGTATCTAGGTCATTTTACCACTTATCAATTAATTTTAACACATGGTAAACACATTTTCACCTTAACAACAATAATTAAAATTGTCATCTTACAATATTCATAGGAGTAAAAAATTATTTTTAAGAAATAAGGAAAATTACATTATGATAATTAAAATATAGAATCGATTTTTCCAAATTCCATTCATATAATTAAAAATATTTAATTTAAAATTAAGCTGACACGTGTGACAAAAAATCAGTTTTCCAAAGAGAGAATCTACAAAAGTAAAAAAAAACATTTATAAAAAAATTATATATCAATATTATTTTGATGTAATAAATTGTATTAATAGATATAAATTTCAACTGATTTTAATTTTATAACCACATTACAATATATTTTTTTCTTTAAAAAAAATTTATATGAAATGAAAATTTTGAATTAAAATGTGTATTTTTAACTATTCATCAAAAAAATAATTCAATATAAAAATTCTCAAAAAATTATTATATTATAATTTTTAAAAAATTATTTTAAAAAATAAATTTAATTTTATCAAATAAATGTTTTAAAAGTGAAAAAAATTAATTTCAAAAATAAAATCAAAAAATGAGAATAAAGTACTTCTTATAAAAATATAGATTTTAAGTGTAAAATTGGATTAATTCTTATTTTATTCCTAGAAAACAAATTAGATGAATGATATTTTTTTAAATAAATAATAAATAAATTTAAATAAAATAATTTATTTTTTAAATTTATTATTCTAAAATACGTTTGTGCACCTAATAATATTTCTTTGAAAATGATTTCCATTATTTTCAAAAAGATTCTATATTCATTTCTAATTACATGGTCACTGAAGAAATAATTATACAAAAATATGTAATCCATTTATTTTCATAATATAGATAATCTTATCTATACCCACCATTCCAAAGGCTAGGTGATATGTATCATATTATAAAAAATATTTTAATAGTATGTAGTATTTCATTAAAACATGATGTTTCTTGGAACAAAATCTAAAATAAGTGTTGTATGTAACAAAAGATAAAATCAATGTTGTGTGTAATGAAAAATATAGAAAATTTTAAATTTACTTGAAAATATATTTTTCAAAAACTCTCATGGGTGTTACATTCTACCACCCTTAAAATTGATTTTTATCATTAAAATTCACCAATTTGGTACCAATAAAAAATGACAATTATTCCTCACTATATCCTCAGGTTCCCTCATGACCTCCTTAAGTATGTGGTTTAAAAAAATACATTTACCAAGTGAGTGAACTTATTTCTTAGATATTTTTATATATGATCAATAATCTCTATTGGTTGTTCCTCATATAAAGATCATCCACCAATGGTATGACCTATATGTTCAGTACATGTGATTAATTAGGTATATAATTATTCATAAAATATACTAGGAACACATCATGTTCCTGTAATAGGTTTGGTGGAATATCAATATGATAATCTATGGTCCCGATATATTCAATAATTTCAATGGGAATGATTTACCTTGGGAAGATTTTTCCCTTATTTAATCCATAATGAAATTCACTGAAACACCTTCCCACAAACTTCAAATAAAAGATCACAGTGAAAATTATTATCATAACATGTTTATAAACATTGATTTTAAATTACATGTTTTGGAGTGACTCTATCCTATCTACCATTTTATTAGCATACTCAAGTCCGAATAGCATAATTTCTATAACACCATTCCAATATGTTTGTGTTATATGAATATTTTTATAAAAATATTTGTAAGGAGCCATCTGAATCCTCAAGTGAATGTTTTTATTTTCTGAAAACTCAACAAATGAATGTGTTGATTTCAAAAACCATTTAAATTAATAGAAAAATCTCTTATCATATCCTCTGAGGTATGAATTGTTCACATAGACTTACCATCTTTCTAAGGATGATACACAATACTGAAACATAACTTCGTACCAAGAGCTTGATGAATACTTCACTAAAATATTGAGGTAAACATCATATCCATATCAGATAAAACTGAATTTGGTATTCAGTGAAAACATACCACTTTCTTAATTTTTATTCTTGAAAGCCTAACTAGATAGAAATATTCGTTGATAGCAATTAATTATGCTGAATTTTTAAGGAGATCAACTATAACCTATAATCAACTCATCATCAAATATAAGACAATCTATAATGTTCATTAGTAACATTAATCATATGTCCACAACGGGTGAAAAAATTCCTCCTAAAATAAAATTATTCACTAAAAAATATAAAAACCCCAAGGGTTTTATTTCCCAAAAAATTTCCTAGAATATCCTTAAAATTGATAAAATAACATCACATAAAACCTAAAAATTGGTTTTTAAGAAATATGAAATTATGATCATACGTAAAATAAAAAATCCTTGTTGGTATACATATATAATAGCTTATTCATAAATAGAGTCTTATAATCTTCCAAATTATAAATCACCATTTACTATTCATATTAGATAATATATTTTACAAAACTATTTTCATAGGAATCATAGTTTCACCCTTGTACTAATAGAATATAAAATGTTGTTTAATTTATCTAGAATAATTTAGAGGGAGGTAATCAAATATAATTTCACTAATAGATGAACAATAAGATTTTCATAGGGATCATTCCAACAAAATGAAACATGAAACTACCATATAAGGAGTGGAGGATAATTTTTCCTTAATTACCTTGATTAAAATTATCCACTATTATTTTATATGGTTTCACATTATACATTTTCATTAATGGTTATTGTGCCTTATCATCCACATTTTCTATTGTATTGGGCCACTGATCTGCTTAAATTTGAAAATCCATACAATAAAAACACTACACTGTGAATTGTTCATTCTGTTGATCTATATATCTATTTTTTCATTTACTAGATTCTTCACATCACATAGAATTTATTATTTTTGATGGCTAGGCTTCCCACACTTGTAACACACACTTTTTAATTTCAAGGATTCACTCATGTTCTTCTTCCCATATTTTTGGAATGTATTTGACTAAAACTTCATTCTACAATATGATTTATTTGTGTTCTCATGAGGCTCAATCTTCCTTTTATTAACAATAACATTGTAATGGTTAGAATATGAAATTTCTATATATATATTAAGTTCACATCATAATAATTCTTAATTTCTACTAATGTATTTTATAGAAAATGCGTTTTGAATACTTAGTCTTATGACACCAAGGAACTGATAAATCTTACTTTATAGACTAATGATTAAACTAGGATCATACCCTTAACGTATGAAATAATATAAACATGTCCTCTTAAAATTATCCCATATAATGGAGTCAATTACCTTTTTTTCACTCATATTCTTATAAATGTTTCATTATTTAACCAATTAGGCTTCCAAATGATTGAAAACCAAAATGGATTTTTCATTCAACAAACATTGTAAAATGGAAAATATCTTTCTAGTTGAATTGATCCATTTCTCAATGATAAAAATATCTGTGTACTGATAAAAAGAGGTTGTTCGTCGCCTCATGAAGGAATCAGAAGAACATTGTTCCCTCTTTTTCTCGTTTTCAAGTGCAAGCTGAGTCATATCTTGAAAATGTTTCATGAGAATAAAAAAATAGTTTTTCCATTATAGCTACCATAACATTGTTTTTCTTGAAAGGAAAATAATTTCATTTTCCATTTAATTAAACATTAACATGGTTCCTTCGAGTTCCATGCAAGGAATAAAACTTGAAAGAATAACATGTGAAATTCTAATCTTAGTGAAAAACCACATAATCCTGATAAATCATTTATTGGATGTCTAATTTATTATAAATTCATTTCAATTAATGAAACTGTAGGATTATCCTAGTAAATTCAAGGTCTTTATTAATATCCTTCATGATTGTTCATAAAGAGTTCGTAAATTTTCAAAGATTAAACTCAAACATTTCAAACTGAGTTTACAACAATCCCCATTGTCATGCACCAGGTGAGGATTGTGTTCAAATAAATGTTCCCCTTTCACGGTTATTACCCCTAGGAACTTTTGTTCTATAAAAATTTCTAATTGATGTATCCAAATTGGGATGTAATTTCTTATAAACCACTCGCTCTATCCTCAACCAAAATTCAGAGATATTTTTTTATATGTAGAAGTATCATTATATGAATACGTATATGTACTTGTAGAAATATCTTTCGAAATATAAAAAAGTATTCCACTAAATGTTTCTCATCTTTGTTTCCAAAATATAACAAATCATCATTATAATAATAAGTGTAATGACCCAAGCATCACCTAAATGAATATAACATCTAAATAAGAGAATATTAATTATATTAAAAAATGATTCAAACAATAATCATTTAGTTATAGTGCATTTTTAAACCTAAAAACAATAAAAACTCATACATAAGTGAGAATCATCATATCCAATGATGTTCTTAATCACTACTATCCTTTTTAAAATATCTTACATAATACATTTCATCATAATCCAGTGAAATGATATATAAGATAGGGTGAGATCATATGATTAGTTAGGTTAAAAATGAGAGATATCTAGATCCTTCGATAAAGATCTATAATGTTTAGAATCCTTCAAAGACTAATATAGTGTTTGAGGACCATAAAATTCATAACATAGATCATAAAAATGAGTCATGGAATATACCTTGGTAGTTCACAATTCATGAGTCATAATGGAATCAAATAATAAGATCCAGGAGAATTTAACATTTGAACAATATATAGAGTTGTGTCATACACATAAGCTTATAACATTGTGAACATAAATAACTAGAAATAGGATCACTCAATAAGTTATAGACTAGAAATTAGGCCCTGTTATTAGTTTATGGGGATGTAACTAGGTCTGCAAAAAATCTTATGAACATGGAATACGGGTCTACTCATAAAATTTCCATTACATAATTAGGTTCACACATAATATTTTACCTTGTAATTATGTTTATTCATAACATTGTGAACATATAATAAAATTCACACATAAAGTACTTATTCATGAGTTATCCATATTTACCCAATGTTTTATAGGGAGATAACGGTCATACTTATCACATAATCCACACATCTATGTCTGACAATATCATAAAAAATCATCATATCATAACCCATGAAAATGGGACTACTTTAAAAAAACATTCAATATAGTATAACTAGTGGAAAGAAATAGGTTTCTTATACATATTTTTTATCATAATTATAAACCATAATAAAAAAAATTAAGACGGTATCATTGGATCAAACCCCCAATAATTATTATGTTACATAAAGAAATGTAATCTTAGATAGAGAATGTTTTGGAATCAATAATCAATTGGATCATTTCCTGAGAAAAATAACCAATCATTAAAAATCACTTTTTTAAAACTAGATATTCAAAAAATATTTCATAAATTCATTCATTTGAAAAAAATAGTAAATTTTTTAGTAGTCAAAAATCATTGAGTGTTCATGTGGGTAGGAAATTCTTTTCATGATGTACTTGTTAAAAAAATATTTCATTCAAATTTTTGATAAAATTAAAAAATGACATATTTTTGGAAACAAAATTAATATTTTATGTAAAAAATATTATAAAAGTACAAAATGGTAGATTATTTGTTAAAAAAATATTACAGTAACATTAAAATATTTTTGTTTTTTTAAAACATGGATATAAAAGAAAAATATATTTTTACCGATGAGAGAAATAAATACATTTTTTCTTAAAATAATTCTTATGAACGTTTCAGTACATAAGGAGGAAAAATTAATGGAAAACATGTATTATAAAGAAATTTTTAAAGGATAATAAAATTAATGATTTCCATGAGAAATAGATCATAAGAATTCCTCATATAATGATAATGTTGAGGGTGAAGCCCTCTTTAATCATCTAATGAATAACATCAAATGAAATAATAAATATCTCGAATTAATGGATATTTATTACATAAAATGCCAAATGGGAAATATATACCACTAATAATGGAATATAGGTGCATACTATAACATATGTCTCAAATAATGAAAATTGATAAAAAAATACCATAACGATTTGGTAACTTTTAAAATGTAAACACCATAAAAGCGATATCATAAAATTTATATTTAAATTCAAATATATATCAGGATAGGAATAATGATATATATTCATGGTCAGTATTTACACAAAATAAAATAAATTTGTGGAATGTGTTTAACTTAAGTGAAATAGTGAGACAAAAATCCCTTACCATAAGTCTGGAAATAATTCACACATGTTCAAACCTCCTGTATAATAAATATAAATTTAGTATAAATAAATTAAATAAACATAATCATATATATATAATTCCATTTATTGTTTATGTTTGATATTTTTTACCTGTATACTAAAAATTTAATGATAAAGTCATGTTTTAGGTAAAAAATGCTTAGTTTTTCATGCATGTTTTTATTTCATATTTTTTATCCTCATAAATTAATCTGGCATAATTAATATCCTAAATATTAAACCTTATTATAATACCATATTTATTAATAATATATTTATGTGTAATAATCCATAAAATTTATATATAGAAAATGAAATACATCATTCACGAAGATTCTATATAGTATGTACACGTGAATATTATTTCCATTTTCATGGTGGATGAAATCAAAGAAATTAAAATAACATATTAACATTATAGAATTAGTTTTTGTCATATATACCACATATATTCAATAAATTTACACTAATTACTTTCCATTCATTGCATTAGTGAACTATGAATCACATTTCTTCATGAGGTGTTATTTTTCTGTACACGAACAATGTTATCGTATATCCGACGAAATGGAATGTAAGAAGGTATATGTGATATCATAATTAAAAAATTTATATTAATGTTACAAATATAATATAAATATAAATTATATCCATTATTATTACCAAATTTGAGATGTTTTGATGGAAATAATGTCATATTTTTTCATGTGGTTGTAGTCCACCATACACATGAGTGACATTATAATATCTCATTTGATTGAAGATGAGATGGATGTAGGTCATGAACACATTATAATGAGATATACTTATATTTATGACCATAAAGTTAAAATAATAGTATGGTTTAATAAACATTGATGGAGGTGGAAGAATAAATAGAATAAAATGGTCAGTTAGGGACATTAACTCCACTTTAGACAACTTCTTTTGGTTTGTACAAAAATCCGTCCAAGGATAAATTAATGAAAAATAAAAGGATTATAGTATGAGAGGAGATAATTATTGAATACATTTTTATAGGGATTGACATATCCAAATGGTGTTTAATGTGTGAAAATGATAGGATATGGGGTGGACATTTGTAATTGAGGTGAGTGACACACTTGAAATTTGTGAAATAAAAAAGTTGGAACAACATTTTTCTCTTGAGAAAATGCTAAAAAATGGACCATTATCAATTATAGAAGATATAATATCTACATATGTCATGAAACTCTTTATTGGTTTATATTTCATTTTACCTCTTATCATTTTAGTTTAATTTCTCAAAAAACCCACAGTCACCTTAATTGTGGTAATTAATATTTACATCTTTTACTATTCATAATTGTAAAAAATTATATTAAAATTATGTGAAATATAAATTATGATGATAAAAAATTTGGATTCAATTATTTCAAATAAAATTCACATAATTGGAATAATTTAATATAAATTGAAATCATAGATGAGATGAAAAAATGGGTTTCCAAGGAGGAGATCTCTAAATATTTAAAATGTTTTTATAAAAACATTCAACATAAAATTTATGCAAATTAAATAAATTGGACTAATATTAATATAATTGAACTAATATTAATATTAATTATATATTAAAATAATTTTTACATATTTAAAATTTTTAAAAGAAATGAAAATTTTTAATAAAAAATAGTGTTTTTTATTATTCATCAAAAAATTGTAAAAACCTCATTGAAATATTATTTTTACATAATTAATTAAAAAATTTATACCAATTTATAGAATATATTTTTTAGCTTTTTTAAAAATTATTTTTAAAATTAAATGGGGAAAATGTGATAAAACTACTTTTTAGAGAAATATTATTTCAATTGTAAAATTGGATTTATTCTTATCTCAAGCCTAGAAAACACATAATTTTAATGTTAAATAATTAATTTAACATATAATATATACATTTATTTAAAATAAATCACCAAAAGTGATTTTTTAATTAATCGAGCTAAAATAAATTTGTTCTCATAAAAATAGAATTTCTGAAAAATATTTCCTTAATTTTCTAATATTTTTTACTTACATTCCATCCTAATTACTCACAAAATACTTCATTATATATACATGTTTAAAAAATAAATTTTCAGAATTTATTTAATCCTATTCAAATCAACCATTCCAAAGGATTTGTGATAACAATGATATTAAACAATAATTTTAAATAGTATGTCTCGTTTTATTAAAACATGGTGTTATGTGTAATCCAAGATAAACCTAGTGTTTCGTGTAATGAAAGTTAAACTTAGTGTAATGTGTAACAAAAAATATAAAAAACATTAAAAATTTTTTGAAACAAATATTTGAAATAATCTTGGGGTGTAACAAATAATGACTTTGATATAAGGATAATTCGATCAAGACATATATGATAAAATTAACCTTTTCCATTTAGGTTAAAAACTCAAAATGACGTATACATTAACTGTTAATAATATTCCATTTTATACATTTATAAAGAAATTAAACATCAGTTTTAAATGAAATTTTTCAATATTTCGTTTATAAATATGAACATGCTTGGTACATTATTGTTAACATTGATATTTATGAAAAAGAGTTCAAATTAATATTTAAAAAATATTTTCCTGAAAAATATCATACCTTGAGTCAAAACATGTTTCATTCATATGTCTACACTCTTGAGTAATAAAATTATACTAGTTTCATTCTTTCTAAATAATATTTTTTGTCTTCATTCCATTATAATTATTCCTTTTATTCTATTTATACCCTGTTTTATTTAGTTATTAAAACGGTTTATCTTACATTAGATGTTTTTGTGCGGTTTGGATTATAAACTAAAACCACATCGGTGAACTGGCCATTGTAATATGATTTATAGTTCCATTATGCCCCAAAACCAATACATTCTATATTTATCATTTTTAAAAATTAGATACATTTTTTAAAATAATCCATTCAATGTTCTCATGAAAACTGAACCACATTGTTTCATTGAAATGGTAGTCCATATGTACGCCAACATGACATTTTAATTTCACTAACAGGTGAAAAATAAATTAATTACACAATATTTTAAAATTTTAGAATCACAAATTTTTTATAGTTGTTATATTTATTCATTATATCCATCCATATTAAATGACTTATTAGTAAAATATTCAAAATGAATCACATCACTTCATGAAGGTGGTATTCCATAAGTACTCACGAGAAACATTATAAATTTTTAAAAAATGGAAAGGGTAATATGATAAGAAAAATATTAATTATAAATAATCATAATTATTTAAAAAATTTAGTAAATATTAATTTCTTTTATTATTTTAAACAACCATATAATTTGGTGATTAAAAAGGAAACTGATCATGTCGTGGAGGTGGTAGTCTGCATGTACTCACGAGTGATGTTTTCATTTCCCATAAGATTGAAAAGTAGATCAAAAAAATCCAACATAAAAATAATAAAATTTAACAAATTTTATTATAGTAATTTCATTTTTCAATTATTGTTAAATATGATTTGAATGAGGTATAAGAAGAAATAAACATGAAATAGGTCGGTTAAGACATATACCTTCTCCCCAGATATCTAAAATTAACTAACACCATAGGAGTTATAGGATTGGTCTTTGGAGAATACTTGTACATCTAGTATTGGTTGAGAGATTTGGCAGAGTGTTTTGGGAGGGTACTTTATAAAATAGAGTTCTTCAATGGATTGAATATAGGAGGAGAGTGTGTTCCCTTTTATATGTGAGTGGAGTTGCACACTTTTAATTTTTATAAGAATTTAAATATTATGATATATTAATCATCAAAAAGTGAATAAAAATAAAAAATTATAATATAATGTGACACGGTAAGAAATTAAACCATACAATAAGAATTAATATTTGATTTTGAGGAATTATCACTTAGTTTTTACCTAAATTAACAGAATTTTCCATTTACAAAGACGACCCATTTTTACAAATGAATACTATGAATAAAGATGAAAAATGAAATTGAACTCATTAAAATATTTGATCCTTATGATTAAAAATATAGAATCCATCTTATAATATTCAATTTATATATGCTGTATAATTTAGTTTTAATATAATTGTAAAAAACATGATGAAAAATAATTCTTTAGAAAATTGCATTATTAACCATAAAAATTATATTATACCAAAATCAAATATAATTTTGATTCATATGAAATTAATTATATTATGATTAATTAATGTAACTTATTCCATATTAGAACCAAATAAAAAATCTAATTATTTAATAAATTTAATTTATTTAACAAAATGAAATGAAAGTTTTGCAATGATCGACATTTTAAAAATTTCACTAAATAATCAATATTTTAAGAAAAATACAAACAAAAATCCTTCAAAGATGTATTTCATGTGTTAATTAAAATAAATAAAGATCTTTTTATCAAATTTAATTTCAAATATATGAAATATAGAATTTTAAATAAAATCATGTAATTCATGGAAAAATAATTTTGTTAAATAAGCATATTCCTTTTTGGTGTAAAAACATTAATAAAATTATTGGTAAAACTATGATGAATATAAATTCATAAAATGAATAATTATAAATTATAAGGGTTGTTTATTTCAACGATAATCTATGTTTTTACATTGAAGCTATTATATGATTTGTTTTCAATGTTACAAAATTATCTTAAAATTCTGAAACATATGATTGAAAAATAAGTTTTTAATGATTTTTTTTAATATTCATTTATTTTAATTTCCTAAATTAAAAATTTTAATCATTAAATTTTTTTACTGGGTTATATATTCCATGATTATCTTGAATTTTCAATATATTTAATTTAAATAAATTTTTACTGGTTTATAGACGTTTCTTATTCATATCCTAAACAATTTGAATGATTGTTTATGTTTCTGGAAAATTTCCATATTTAAAGATTTATCACCCAAATTTCATGAATACCTTAAGGGGGAGAAATCTTATTTTTTTATTTCATTTAAAAATTTAAAAAATCAAATTTTTTAATAATAAATAATGTCTAAGAACGTATTGAAATTTGTTTCACTATTTGTATCTCATTTCTAATTATTATCATTAATATAACATTGGGTGGGGGTGAATTTAAATTTTAAAAGTAAATTAATTTTTTTTATCTCTTTTAAAGGATTTACTTTTATTATACTAGAAAATGTTATAATTTATAAAAGAAATATATTTATATCTTTTTACTATTTTTCAATGTGAAGTTTTTAATAAGAATATCATAATCTACAAAAATAATATGTAGTATTTCATTTTAAATTTCCAATACCTTTATTTTTTCATGATTTCTTTTGGATTTTTGATAATGGGGGTATTTTCGAGTCAATGAATCATTTTATCTTTTTTTAAATCAACATACACCTTATTATGATATTTTTAACTTGTATTTGTTTTTTGATTTTTGTTATCTTTATCATATAACTCTTTAAGTGAAATAACAATACCATGATAATTTATTAGATACCAATGTTTTGAGGTTTCATGAAAAATAGTAACCTATATGTTGGAATCATATTTTTTTACCCCAGTTATTGATGCACTATAATTTTACAGAGGTAAATTTATCAGTAGATATGTGAGATGATGAGTCCAATAGAATATGAATAGTAAAATACTATCAATGGTGTCCCAAATGATTATGAGATAATATTTATATGACCATTGGAGTATTATCTATAAATATTTCTATATTTCGTAGATTATAATAATGTAATTTGGAATACACTAAAATCATAAATCACTTGAAGAATTTAAAAATGTCTCGTTCAGTGTGCTATAAATTACTTTACTTTTGACTATTTTCTATGTGCCTACAAATTTGAGGATTTGTTAAAGGATATCATATATTTTTTTAATTTCTCATATAAATATATTTTAGTTATAGGATTTATTGGATCCATCTTTTGATTGTATAAGTAGAGAAAATTTATGATCGGATTGATCGAAGGATGCCTAGGGTTTGGATAACAAATCCATGCTTCTAGATTATATAAGTGGGTAAATTTCAATAAGTATATTGTTAAGGATACCATGAAATGGTTTTATGATTCCATATTCACATTGGGTTAAAATATAGGGGTTTAATAATACTATTTTTGTGGTACTTGATTTGTAAATCAACAATCAATGTTTTTTATTTCTAATATGCTATTTAATCTATCAGTTCTTTTGTTAAAATTTAGAATTTTTATTTTTTTACAGTATTTATTAACTTTTACAAAACATGTCAAATAACATTCATTTTACTACTATATATTATTTGGATACAACTTGAATTATTTTTTAATTATTTTATAAGGTTTATTTTTTTATTAAAAACTTGAGGAGTTTATAATATTTTTTGATGTTTTCTAAAACTACAATTCTCCCCCTTTTTCATATTTTATATCTATATTCATCGAACTAATGTGTTTCCTAATTATATATTTCATATACACAACCTACCTGTACCTCTCAACATCAGATGAATTGAGCTATTTTACATGTTCTGGTTTTGGTTTTTGACCACTCTATGGGAAAGATAGTTTTATGGATGGATGGGTACAAAGATGTCATTAGTATATTGAGGAGTGTATTTTAGGTATTTATTGTTTCTTAGTTGTAATGTTCATGTTAACCACATGTATTTTGGAACCTTTCATGTTTACATCTACTGTTTAAATTTATTTTTAATTATTATGGTTATGCATTGTTATTATTCCCAATTTTTGTTTTGTTAAAATTGTTTTTAAATATTTTTATGGTATGGTGGTCCAATTCCTAGATATATCATTCAATAATTATAATATAATTATATTTCCTCGTTAATGTTATTAACCAAGTAAAATAATATTCCATGATTAAATCTTATTATTTGGAACTTTTTTCCTATCCATGGGGATTGGAAAATCCATCTAGGTATGTTATTATCTAGGTTTTGGTCCTAGTTTATAGATAGACTAAAGGAGATTCATGACATTGAAAAATTGGTTCCATCATTTTATGTGTCAGTAATTCCCTATATAGTGTTTTCCCATAAATATTATCAATGTCATTCAATATAGCTGAACCATATCACTATGCTTTAATTAAAATGGATTTTCATATGGCAGTTCCATCATATACCTATATACCATTGGTGAGATATTTATTCTTGAGTAGGTAGTTCTATATGTAGATTATCTATGAGAATATGTTCCCTAGTAGTCTATTAGTTAGGAACGTGTTGTAGAAAATATATATGAGGACCCTAAAACGTGATGTTTGGAACCTGAGTAATATAGTGGTGTTTAATATGAGATAAAAGTGGTGTTTTCATGATCTATGAGCAATAAGATTCATGGGCTATAATCAATGTGGGAGTTCCTAGTGACCTTGCGATATGAATTTGGAAATTTTGAATTAGTAGTTGAGATATGTGAGGGTAACCTAAGAGAATGGTTAACTTAGGTTTGTGGGTGACTTATAGATGGAAATAATGTGGAGATGATTTATTTATGAGTTTGGTGCATCAGAATTGATTTCAGGTAAATGATATAGGCCTGGAGATGCCTTATAATTTTGTTATTGAATGAATGTGAAGTTCATTGGTATTTAGGTAGTGTTTTGGAGTGATGTATTAGTTGATTCCTAACCCTATTGATTTGGGATGCACTTTTGATAGTGAAGTTAGTGGTTGTAAAACCCATTTGGCTTTGAAACATCCTTGATTGATGGGTAGTTGTGCAGTATTGCATGGATTATGTTAAGATTGCAATTTTAAAGAAGAGTACCAAGGATAATTTTAGTTACATCATATATACATGCCTATGATAACAACTGGTGTTTAGGTGTGTGATCCTATATATTATGAGATAAAACTTATAGTATTTCAAGTTAGGATACGCAGAGAGGTGGTCTGATCACTTATTCCCATTTTTGATTTGGTGAGATCAATGTAGTGTGAACTAGTTTTTTCAAGTTTCATTTTAATTTGGAATCAGGGAGATACCATGTGTGGGCTGAGGACCAACTGTTTCAATGAGACACTATGGGGTTAGTGGGCTTGGGGTGTGGTGAAAATTAGTATTGTCTACTATGTGGTGATGATGAAGGCATGGATGGATGGTGTAAGTAGTAATAGGATCTGAAGTATTGGATCTAAAATTGAGATATTAACTTGATTCTAGAACCTAGAAAGGCTATTTTTGTATAGTGGTGTAATGTAAACTATATTGTGTGAATTTCATGATTTTTCATTTTAGTGTTTCATCCACGTTATGGATGAAAACTTAGCATGTGTCGAGGATGAAGTCTTTATTTAGTTAGGAATGGTTAGTGGTTAATAATTGAAATTGGTTCTTGGTTATTAGAAATACAACCATTTTTACCTATTTATGGTGATAATTTATAGATATGCAACTATATAATAACAACCATAATGTGGGTAGGGTCGTGGTTGAAATGATAATTGTCATTGGAAGGTAGTGGTAGATTTTGTGATACTAAAGAGAAGAATAATATAATTGTATCTGGTTCTGATATTAATACCAAATTTTGGGAATTAATATACCATTTGAAGAAGTTTATAGGAATTATCCTTAGTGTGATATTAACATAATAAAAGCATGATTTGTAATAGATATGTGGTAGTGTACTGGGTGAGAGAATGACAACTAGCTTGGTCTATTTTTGATCTAAAAATTTAATTATGTTGAGGGTTTGGCTAGGACATAAGTGTTATTTTTTGGATGATCTTTGGATGACTTCATGATATTAGTAATAATGAGTGAGTGATGAGAGAATATGTTTCTAGGAATGGATGAGTGTTTCATGAAAGGTAATCCAGAAGAGGTATGGACATAATCTTTATATGATAATGTATATGGTGGGTAGGAAACCAAATCACGTAAATAATAATGGGTATGATGGAAGTGTTCTAAAGATTAACTCAGGATTATCATGGAAAATATATTATTTAAGGTCCTTTTTTTGGAAGGAGGAGGATCACCCCTTTAAATTAATAATTTTATTTTCATAGTGGTACTGAGTTCTAAATGATGTGTTTTTGTGAAATTGGGTTAGGTGAGTTCCATATCAAACTAAGCATATCATTAGACAATTGAGAACGTGTTTTAATAGGAAATTTCAGTGGTGGATAGAACCATGGATCAAAAATTATCCTTTATTAATATATTATTATTTTTGAAAGCAGCATAATAATTGAAATTATTTTTTTGATGGACCTTTATGATAATAGGATAGGAAATCATAGGCATGGAGTGTCTTTAGAATATTGTAATAGTGGTGATGATGAATTTGCTTTTGATGAATAGTGTGCTTCATATTTGATGTTGTAAAGAGAGATATTTATTTAAATTATGTTGTGAAATTAAATGAGTTTATTGTGAATTTAATTCTATAATATTATAATATTTACAGCTAAAGTCCATTTGAACTTCTTGGGGAGACGAAGTTATATAGTGGGATGTTTTCAAAACACCACATCTTATCAGCTTGTGAATTCCGGAGGGAAAGTGATTTTTTAAATTTAGGGAGGGGAAATTTTTAGAATTGGGACTCATATTATAGTTTTAGAGATATAAAATCTTTGGTAGATGGTTATAGAAGCATAACGATGTAGGGTGGGTGTTTTTAATGCTCAGGTGGTCATTTGGGAGAAGTCAGGTTAACCTGGGGAACAAAAAAAGTAGTTTGCAGCAGTTCATGCTATGTACCATGGTTAAAACCATGAATTACAATGGTAAGGATTTATTAATACCACAAACAACATCACGCCAAGAATGGTTTTTTATTTTTGAGTATTCCATTTCATTGATGTTTTCAGGATGTAAACTTTATGGTCCTGCGATAAATGATTTAGGTTGAGTTTCATGCCCTCTAACTGAGGATGTTCATACCTTGAATCAACTTGTTCATGGGGTGAATTGTTTTGGGTGGTTATTTTTAGATAGGGTACACTCCAATGTTTTTAGGTTACAATTTCTATGGGTTTTAGGGGTTTGGCTCATCTAGTGAGGATATTTGGAAGGCTCTCTAATTCCCTTACCCCCCCTTCAAGACCCCATTAGATATGATGGATTATGGTGAATTTTGACAAATTTAATGGAACATTAATTCTATTTTATCCTCATTTTGTTTCTTCTTTATATAACATGATTTTTGGATTGTTTTTGGGAAAGTACAAGGTAATTATTTCACTAGATAAAGATGAAATCATTTAATATATTTGGGTTTATAATATGGCATCACTACTGGATTTCCCATGATGATATTTTCTCACTATTTTTGATAAGGTATTCCATCATATGATTTTAATATGGATTTTTTTAAAATGAAATGAAAATAGATAAAAAAAATTGATTATGGATTTTGTAGTTTTCATATGTCATTGGTTTGGGTGTGTGTTAGTAGTGGGACACCACATATTTCTCATGGTTTTAGCATGGAGAGGTTGGTTACTAAGATTTTACGTGTCTTTAATAGTTAGAATAAATTTTAATTAATTTTCAGTTGTTGTACATGAATTTATAATTAATTATTGTCATTTTAATATTAATTAATATATATTTTGTACTTAAGATAGGTACTAAATTGTTGATTCATGCCTAGATATGGACATAGAGAATCATGGGAGAGAGTTTTCGGGTGGTGATTTAGTGGGAATGACTATGATATTTATTTTGTGAATCATTTGAGTATACCCCTATTGTATTTGAGATACTTATTTATGAATTCCAATTGATGTGTGTTATGACCACTAATGGTGAAAGATCTATCTATATTAGTTAAATTATTTTTATTAAATTAAATTCATCAAAATGGAAAATATGAAAAGGGACACAAGGAACCCATTTCTATTGACTTGATTTCATTGGTATCCAATGGATAAGATCTTGATCATAAACTCATGTAATGTGATTATTAGATACTAACAAGTTTAAATTAAACAATGTGATTGTAACACAGTTTCCCTCAAACATATCCTTATAGTGGATAGTGTCATAACAATATTATTGGCTCATGTTGGCAATTATATAGTTATTAGATGCTTTTTTTCCTTCAGGCTAGTGATTTAGGTACAGATAATGTGTTTTTTTACCACTATGATGTGATTTACTAGGTGGGTAGACATGTTATATATTGATATATTCATTTGGTGTGAGGATTGAGCTAGGTGTAGAAAGGAAATATATGGTCTTGAGGTCTTCAGTAACATCCCAAAATTTTATGAAATATCTTCTTCTAAATTAATTAAAATTATTTAATAGAATTTATTACACAAAACCATAGTTTATCTTGCATCACATGGAACATCATGTTTATCTACCATTTTCAAAACATCGAATTACTTTGACATCTTATGTGACAAACATGGTCGGGTTATATTGAACAATAATAAACTTTTAATATTATAATTTAATATGGGAGTTTGGTATCATTCTAAAGGTTGACTTACACTATAACTAAATTTTGAACCATTAATGATTTTATATGATTAAATAAATTTAATTTTTGAAATATAAATGTCAAAATTTTATTAGGGTGAATTTTTTTATTTTTCCAAGAACATTTGTTTTTTAAGAAAAGTGAATAGTACAACATTTTAGTTCAAAACTCAATTTTCCTCCAATTTAATTATGTAGTTAAATTTTGTTTTTAATTTTTTTAAAGAATAATTAGGGAAAATCTATATTATTTAACACAATGTAGGTCATTGGAAACGATTTCACAAAGAGTTCATATATTTTACTCATCAAACTATTGAATATTTTTTTACTTTAAAAACCCGATTTCTCAACCCATATATGAGATTTGTGTTCAACATAATTCTTCTACTTCTGTAAATTAAATTTAGAAAAATAGATATAATTTTTTTAATCTGTATAATATTTAAAGTCTAATAATATGAAGTAATTTTTTGACCAAAAAATGAGTGAGTGTAATTAAAATTATTTAGAGTGATTAAGGTTAAGGTAATCATAATATAGGACAAAACCATAAACTTAAGGGCCAAAATGACATAAAAACGTTTCACAAATCCACTATCTTCCTATAGATATACCATATCTCATCGTGGTTCTATTTTTATGAGATTTTGAGATACTATTTAATGAAAGTGTCCTATATAATATTTTATATACAGAAAAGATCAAAAAAGAACCTTCCTCAGCGTTAACATTTATAAAACATTAGAGTATGGAATAAGTTAGATAGTTTTTGTTATAAAAATTATTTTAGAAGGTAAATTATTTTTTTATCATTATATTTTAACTATTACTTTTAGAGATGAATTAGTTACATTAAAATATTAACAAACATAAACACATGAATTATTTAGTTTATAATTATATATAATAATTGATGCTAAAAATAAAAAAATAAAGTAAATTTAATAAATTTTCATGTAACATTGTATTTTAATATAAATATATAATTATTAATAGTTGTGAAAAAAATATTTTAATAAAAATATTGTTTTGTAATCATTAAATAAAAATAATAAAAATAATTTTAAATTTAACATCATTTACTTTATAATAAATTATATTTCATTGAATGATTTCAAATTAATGAAAAAGACAAATAATATCATGTTATTAGTATGTGTTACTAAATATTAAAAATGTATCTTCAATGGACCACATTATATTTTATAATTAACTTGTTGAACCATATATAGTAAAAACATTATTATCACAATTCAGATCAATGTAGCGTTTTTGGGTGCTACATGGTCATGTTTCAAAATTATATTCCAAAACACAAGGTTGTAATATTTTATAAATTAGATTCAATATTAATATCTCCATGGGTATTTATTTTGTAATAAATATCACTTAAATTTTCTCTTATTTGGTAAATTACATAAGAAATAAAACCAGTTATTTTTATAAAATTTTAGTGATAAAAATAATAAAACATAAATACTAAGGAACAAAATGATAAATATAATATTATTTTTGTGAGATTTGTAGTGTTTATAGACCCTAATTCCAATATAATACATAATGTTTCCATTTTTTCAAGCACATCAGGTTAGGGAGACTTCTCAATAGTGTTTACCTTTTAGTATTTATAAGAATTCCACTCCTCCTCAACTATAAAAATGAATTCAATCTTACCCTTCCACACGTATATAATGATACAGTAGATTTCTAAACCTCTATAACAATAATATCCTAACATCCCTACACATTAAAAAGAGTCCTCACTTTTTATATAAATCAAACCAGATAATTACTTTGGTGAAAGCCAACAAGAGTTACCCAAAATTGGTAACATTCCTGAAACGTACATTTATGTTTTATTTATTTTACCACACATTAAATTATTATTATCACATAAATGTTTAATAAAATAAATATCCCAAATGTACTTTTATTTTTTTATGTTATGTGTACAAACTTAAACTACCCACACTTCCATAAAATCAGTAACAAAATTACAATTTGTGTATGTCGAACTACCATCTCCTAAAATGATATTGTTCATTATTCCTTTACCACCACTCATGGATGGGAAATATGATTGAAAAATATTTTTTTATGATATTTATAGTTATTATATTTATGTTGTCTTAATATATTTTTAATTTTTATATAACACATAAATTTATGCATTCCATTTGGTGTAAATACGACAACATCGTTTGTGGATGTGTGGACTACAAACTTCTCAATGAAATGCGATACATTCAAAAATTTCATCGAATGTATGAAATATGGGTTTTATTTAATATATTTCACATAAATAAGATCTATATTATAATAATTACACAATTAAATTTGGGAAGTATAATATATAATTTTCATTACTACCCTTTCACACACCAAAAATGTGATAATTTCATTCATGGATGTGTGGAATAATGCCTCATCAACACGATGTGATTCCTTTTACCAAAAAATAATTATATATATAAGTAGATATGATTAAATAATATGGTAATAATGATATAATTATCATTATTTAAATATAAATTTAACTTTCCTTCTTTTTATAATGTTTATTGAAAAATGGGAATGTTAGTCATGCGTACAAATGGCTTACCGTCTCCATGATTATAACATTGGATCATTTTTCCTAAACACAATTCATTATTGGTATTCAAATTATAATTTATGTATAAATTTTATAACTATATAATGTTTATTTTTCTGAAGAAGTTTATATAACCACATCATTGACTATAGTTGACCTATTGAAGTCAGTTTTGAGACATAAGACGAATATGGTCCAAACATCAAACTTAAATATTGTTGATTAATGAAATTTATATAACTTGTTTATAAGTGAAATAAAATTAATAATAATCTTGTAAAAGGTTCTTAACAAAGTATATAATTAAAATAATTTTATTATTCTGGAATATAAAGACACACATGACAAGTCGGACTCATGGTATGTTATTTAGTCTCAATCTCCTTTCATTGAGGAATTTCTTGATGATATGAACATTTATTCTTTCATAAGGTTAATATACAAGACCATTGACATTATATACCCATATTTTATATATTATCATGTTAATTATGTCTTTTTTAAATGTTATTTATTCATTTTCCATGTAATAACCCAACCACAGTTACCCATAGTCAGTGCATTATTTTAACACATTGGCATGGTATAGGGAAATCATGTCCCTAATAACCAATAAGTTTAGTAGTATTGGAAATATATTACAAACATCAACTTCACATTACAATTTCAGACATAAAATACAACATAGATTGTTCTTTGAGAAATCCACTATTCTCTATTAGTTAACCCGTCATATCAATCATAATACCCTTCTTGAAAATCCCAGGAAAATAAAACCTAAGGGGTGATATCAGATGCTCTGTAAGGGTAAAAACATTAGAAAAAGATAACATAATCAATAGGCATGGTGAATAATTGAAAACAAATGCCTTAACAAATAATAAACATGAACACTTTATGGCTGAAATATGAGCTGAGTAAATAATACCATAATAAAACATAGTCATGTGTATTTTAATAGTTGAATAACCACATGAAACATCAATATTATTTTCATAATGAGGGAATTTATAATGCCAGACACTCTAAAACATTTTGTCAAGGCCTTGGCCAAGACGTCTAAAAATGATTCAGGCCTCTGCCAAAACTGTATATCAATTTGGGAAAGGCCTCATCCAATTCCACATCTAATTGTCTCATGAAATCTACTGAATCATAAAGTAACTATAGCAGACTCCACTCGTCACTTCCAATGTCCATTACATTAATCATATGAACAGGTTGAAACTTAATATAACATTCGTATTAAAACTAGAATACAAAATGTTAATAATTTATCCATTAACCATGAATGATATAAAAATGACACATCCACAGTCAATCATATCAAAAAACATTCAATAAAAAATTGAAGAATTGTATTATAATACATCAACTTCAAAAAAGATTAAAATATAACAAATTATGTTGACATAGATGAAAATTATTTGTAAAACTCTTTTAGAGAAGTATGCCTTTTTCATGAAAACTTTTTAAAGTCACATAATTTAGAATGGAGTGCAATTTAATAAATATTTTAATCAATGTGTCACATACCACTTTGAAACTTTTTAATGGAATTATCATTTTAAAAACATTCAATTCCTTATAAATAAATCCTTAATAACCCATTTTGAAAACATGGACAATACAGAGAATGATTTTGAAGAATAAATATTTAAAACATTTAAAATGTTGTTTTAATAAAATAGACCCTTAAAAAATCCCTTTGAAAAATATTTTATGAAACATGTATATGGATAATAAATTTTTCCTAGTCAAAACTAACCCATAAACAATATTGAATAACAATGAGATTGATGAATTAACCCTTACCATGCACTTTACTTTGGTCGTGGTTTTGTTTAACCTCCTGTATAATGACCATAGTATGTTATTAAATTATACCAGAACCATATTATTATTTATTATATCATACATGATTCATTTTTGAATTTATAATACCCATTAAATAATAATTTCCATGTTAAATTTACATTTTGGGTAATAATCGCTTTCTTTATCATATGTGTTTTAACTTGTTATTCTTGATCGTATCTTTTAGACCATGATTTAAATACTTCCAGGATATAATAATTGATTTATATATCATATATATTTAGTATATAAATATTTATATTATATGTATATATGGAATGTAAGGCACCTTTTAAGGAGATGGTAGGCCGTAGGTACGCATAAACGCTTTTTCCGTTTTCATATCATATTGAATGGAAGTAAGTGAATAAGATATATGTAAGTACATATAGACATACATACATACATACATAAATACATACATACATACATATATATATACAGTATCATTATTATTTAATATATTACATACTTATTAATGATGTATATTTTTATAATCATCGTTGAATGGTGAACATGGGAAAGAATCTCATCGCGTCGTGGAGACGGTAATCTGTACGTACGCACGAGCGACAATAAAATTTATGGAGAAATAATATGTAATTGGATGGTATATCATATATAAATAATCCTTAAAATTTAATATTTATTATTGTCATCAGTTATACTCATTATTATACCCATCTAAATAATGAAGTGTTTGAATAACAAACTACACCACGACGTGGAGACGATAAGCCGTACGTATGCACCTATGATGACTTTGTCATTTATTGGATGGATAGGATAATGAAAATGGTTGTAAAATTCTTATAATAACATCATATTATATATAATATACTGTAGTTATTATTTTAGAATGGAAACCACAAAGAAAGGGGAAGTGGAAGTGGAAAAGAACTTGAAATAGGTGGTGAAATATTTACCCCTTCTTTGGGTTCATCCTTTTGATTTGATCAAAAGGGATTCTTTGGAAAGCTTTATATCAAAAGGAATGCCTCTAGGATTAATGTAGGAACTTTTTTAGGATATTTTTAGTGGTTTTACGAGCCAAAGGGCTTTGGAGGTGTGAAATTAAGAGATGGAGAAGTTCCATTTTATACGAGAGGTGAGGGTCTCTTTAGAAAAGGCTTGGAGTAATATTTTATAATAAAATAATTCTCGGTTTCTAATGGGTCCAAAATGAATTATTCATAGGATATGGTGCGTGTGGGTCTAAAAACTATCATCCAATAGGTTTTATATAGGGTTAGGTCATCATATTACCCATATATTTTGGATTTAGCTCTTAGTTAAATCGTTTGTCATTTACCATTTATCTTTGTATTTTTATATTTTATGGTCCATAAACATACTATAACAAGCCAGGAAAACACCATGTAGTTTATTATTAATATATATAACCTTATATAAGTCCTTTTTCCAATCATTATTTTTTTAGGAATATTATATCAATTAATAATATAGCATTTTTTTATAAAAACACAATTATGTCAATTTTGACACTATTTAGAATTTGATTTTTTTAAAAGGCATAAAAACATTATTACATCGGATAAAATTTATTTGACCAACTAAAAAATTAAATATTAACCAATAAAAGTAGTGTTATTTATCATAAGAATAAATTTACATTTATTTGGATATTTATAATATCAATTATTTTAATATATTATTATAAAGGTAAATACTACATCATCATTGTGTCATTATTAAATTAAATTATTTAATGTCCAAAAATTATAAATAAAATATAATTATGTTGTAAATCGTTTTATCTTTATAATTAATATTTATAGTCGGAGAGATCAATTATATAGCCCCATATAAAAATGTTTTACCTAAGGAAAAATGCTTTTGTTATTTTTGTCTTTACTTTAGATTAATTAATGTAAAATGTCATTATCACTTCCAAGTGTCTCCATGGGGTCCCAAAATCTACCTATGGATGACCATGGTCATACATGTATCATATAATAGGAATATGAAACATGTTAGGGTAATTTAATATTATTATAATATTATTTTTTACCCTTATTTACCATATTTACCCTTTAACAGTGGTAAATAAAATATTTTCCGAAGTAATTATTCATAATGTCTAAAAATAAAAGTTACATATTTACTCAATTTGGACCTCCAGATTTCATATATGAAATCCATTTTTCCAAATTCACAACAGATAAGTGGAAGAAATTAATTTAAACTTAATTCCCATTGTCAAAAACAAAAAAGCGTGTTTTTAAAAAATAATAACTATCAAATGATCAGCACTTTTTTAGGTTCAGTTTAAATGATAAATTTCACACAAGGACCAAAATTATATTAAATAATAAAAATATAATCTAATTATACATCAAAACAAATCAAATTCATAATTTTACCCTATAAATTATTTCAATTAAAAAAGGTTTCAACAATTAAAACATAACATTTTTCACTCTTCATCGAAATATGAATGTTATCAGAAAAGTACCACAAAATTTTCCAAACTAAATTTTTATGTCCAACTTCTAAAGAAGATGTTTATTTGGTAAAATTTAATTTAAAAGTGTCAGATATTTCATTAAAAAAAATCACCATTAGAATGCTGTAATATTGTATTTTTGAAAAATACTTCCCTTATCTAAAAAATAGTATTTGTTCTTGTATTATGTCTATGAAACACATAATATGGGTTTTAAAATTATATTGAGTATATAAGATTCAAAATACAGCTAATAATACTCATAACTGCTTTTTGAATGGCTAGTTTGGTATGTTGTGGTGCGTTCGAACTCGGTGTTGTGTGCATCGTAAGCTATTGAATTACTTTAACAAGATAACATACTATGAAATCTTGGGGTGTTACATTCTCTACCCCTTCAATAAATTTAATCCTCAAAATTTGAAATCATTCTTCTAAAATAATAGGGTGAAAGTATAAAATAACTTTGTGGAAAACCCACATCAGAAAGAGGGTTAATAAATTTTAGTCTTAATAAGAGAAAGAGCGAGATGAAAAGGTCACCACCAACATAGGGTTTTGAAAAGGAGAACATTGTGGGAAATTACAGACACATAATTAGATAAAAAGAATAAATATTTATAGGGAATGATTGTTTTCATCAATCACAAACAATTGTAAAATTGAGGTCCTCAATGCCATAAATTTAAGATGATTATGAATATTATCAGTTCAATAAAACCTAAGATATTTGGATAACAAATATTTGGTTTTAATATCCCTTAACTAAAGTTTAAGAATTAATTTCTTGATAGAATAATATATTTATATATATATATATATACTTGACAAATAGAGTTCCATCCTTTAACTAATTTCTTCCACAAACTCATCTTTCACTCAAGAAGATAATAGAACTCAAAAATATTATATTTATCCTAATAGTATAAGGTTCAAGACATATACCATGAAGAAAACTAATTTAAAATAACCAGGGACTTCCTGTAGGCTAGTGGTAGGTCACAAAGCCTTATCGCACTTTGGTTGTGGGTTCGATTCCTGCAGCTTTGTCTGACGTGATAGATTATCACCCAACCTGTATGTTATCCTTTTTCTAAAACTATAGTATAATAATATTCCATAAATAATCATAATAAATACTATCCAATTTTAAAATTAATCCATTACAACCTCTGTAGCTATCCAAAATACTTCTACCAAAATTCTCTCTAAAAGTTCTCTAAATTCCAAAATCAATTGTAACATCAGATTCCCCCCAAAAATTAAAGTTTCTATTATTGTCACAAACTAAAAATATGATTAAATTAATCATATTAAAACCTTATTGAAAAGAGAAATTACTATAGTAAAATCCTTATATATATCACATTCTTATTATAACCAAAAAATAATTCTTGAATCCAAAAACACAAATACATTAATTATTCCACTTCAATTTTAGTAATTACAAAAGCTTGGCCTTGCTCCCTTGGAATTTTCATAGGTAATTTTCCTTGGACGATAGGAAATTAATTTTCATAATGACAAATTTATATACAATTATAGAATTCAACATTGACAACTTCTTTATTTCCCTGGAAATCCTGAGCATGGTGACCTTTTTCTCCACATTTAAAACCAACTCCCATTCCTTTTAGATATGCACCTGGGTGTTTTCATCCACAATTATCACTTTGTGAAAACTCAACTCCTCCCTTCATCCCTATTTCCTTATTTTGTTTCCCAGAGTGTTTAAAGGATCTCTTCTTCTATTTCTTTTCTTTAAATTCGTAAGAGTTAGAGAATTCCTTTTCCATCTTGATAGCACATGAGACAATATCTTTTTACGATGAGAAGGATTGTTAGACTAATACTCGATGGAGAAATGGTTTTAACCCATAAAATAAAAAACCAATATTAATTCTTGGGTTACGTATATAATCTTCAATATTACTTTCTAACCTTTTAAAGTTAGATTTATACATTTCAACATTCTCATCCTTCTTTTATCTCAGAATCAGAAATTGCCTTTCCATATCCGCTCGATGGTCATGAAGAAAGTATTTTTCTAAAAAAATACCATTAAAATCCCTCCATTACACACATAACACTTCTTCATTCTCCTTTTTGTTTTGAATTAATGACCAACATTGATTTTCATCTCCCTTGAGGTGATAAACTACCATGACAACTTTTTTCTTTCACTACTCCCCAAAACATGAAATATTTTCTCTGAGGAACTTATCGATTGCACAAAAATAAAATGGATTTGTATTCCCATTGAATGTTGGTGGTTGTTGCCTAAAGAATTTTTTTAACATTGATCCTTCATGTAGTGGATCAAGCTGCTCTATATAGATAAGGTTATTTTTCATAACCTGAGTGAGTGTCCCAGTATGGTGATAAGTCAATCAACACCAATTTCATCACCGGATCAACTATATTTATATTAAATAGGAGTGAAGTCCCTACATGGATTACGTGAATTAATATAGTTTCCATTCCTTCTACTAGGCACCATTTTTATACAATGGCATATAATAGATTAGTTTCTGAATCAAAAAAAGTAATTCCAAACTTGTAAAACACTTAACATAAATTGAACTGTTTATGGATTTAATCCATAATCATAAAAAATGTTTTCTTTGAAAATTATATACTTATAAATCATTCATAATGGTTTATAAAGAAAATGTGAATTATCCTAAGCATATCCCCCGAGAGTGTCGTAACGTAGAGTATAGCAAGGCCCGTTGTTATGTACCAGGATACCCCGGGTCAAGCCCGAAACTCCTTGTCTGAATTTTCACTCCTAGGTACATCTCTGCCAGAGACACCTCTACCTGCTTGTATCCAGAAATGGATATGTTGCTTGGAAAATACACAATATATTTAAATTACAACAATTCCAGGAAGTTTTTCTATACTAATCCTCAATGTCTATCTTAGGGTAACATTCTCTAATCAGAGTTTATCTAAATCTAATTCCAATGTTGCCTCTAAAATTACTCTAATACCAACTGAAATGCCCCGACCCCAGTTACCCAGAGTCAGTGCATTATTTTAATACATTGGAATGATAAAAGAAAATAATATCCTGAATGACGGATTAGATTGTAAGTTTTGGAAATAGATTACATACATCAATATCAAATTATAATTTCAGACATAAGATACAGCCTAGATGGTTCATTGAGAAAACCATTATTCTTTTTTATATTAAACCTATATATCAATCGTAATACACTTCTTTGAAATCCTGGGAAAATAAAACATAAGAAAGTGGTGAGCTCAAATGCTCGGTAAAGTTAAAAAATTTAGTGGAAGATAACATAATCAAGAGGCATGGTGAATAATTGAAAACACATGCCTTTAAAAATAATAAACAGGAACACTTTATGGATGAAATATGAGCTTAGTATATAATGCCAAATAAATCATAGTCACGGGTATTCTACTAGTCGAATAATCATATGAACCATCAATATTATTTTCATAATGAGGGAATGTATAATTCCAGACATTATGAAACATTTTATCAAGGCCTCAGCCAAGACGTCTAAAATTGATTAAGACCACGGCCCAAACCATATATAAAATTGGGAAAGGCCTCAGCCAATTCCACATAAAATTGTCTCATGAGGCCTACTGATGCATCGAGGAGATATAGTGGGCTCCACCCATCACTTTCTATGTCCAATACATTCATCATAAGAATAAGATGAAACATAACATAACATTCCCATTAAAACAAATATACGAAATGTCAATACTTTTTCCATAAAAAATGAATGGTATAAAATTAACAAATCCAAATTCAAACATATCACAAAACCTTCAATAAAATATTGATGATTTTTATCATAATAAATGAACTTCAATAATGTTATTAATTTTTTTTCATTACACATATTTTTTAATCTATATAAATTATATGTTAGTTTCATAATTACTATATATTTATATATTTTATGATTTATATTATACATATATCATATTAAATACATTTATATTATATATTTATATATGTGATTATATACCTTTATATTATATGATATATATATACACCCAAAACTAAATACATTCATAAAATTAGATACATATAATATAATTAAATGGAATAAATATATATATAATTAATTTATAATTAATTTTCTATACTAAAAAATATAATATATAATTATAATATATATATATATATATTTATAATAAATAAATATTTATAATATAATAATATAATATAATTATATAAAATAATTATATAAAAGAATTATAATATATATATATATTTAATTTTGCCTATATTATAATTATTTGTATAAATAATATAATATTAATGTATTTATACAAAAATATATAATAACAAATTATTTAACATAATCTATGTATAATAGAAATCATAATATAATTCTACAATATTTATAAAACCAAATATAAATTTTATAAATGTGACTAAATATATTTATAGTTACATTTATATTATTTATACCGGTATTTATAAATGCATATATTTTTTATATGTATTAATATTTATTTAATGTATTTATAAAATGTCATTATATATAAATATTTATAATGTATTTAAACACATTTTTATAATGTGTCTATGTTATATAAGTTTATACACACATTTGCACACATACATATATATTAAACAATTTTAATTTATATGGGATTTATTTTAAAAAAAATACATGAAACATTTGAGGGTGTTAAAAAACTTGTCTATTCAGAGGGATTAGAAGGGGTTCATCACCCCCAACAATTTTATTGAATTATAGGGGTTAAAGACCCTTTACTATCATCAATTATAAGGAGTTCAAAACCCCCTTTAATCTTATAGATTAGAGGTGCTTCCTAAACCACCTCATTTTACTTTTTTAAAAATAAATTATATATATATATACAGAAAATATTATATATGTATATCTCCTTTAAAATCCATCCAAATAAATAGTGACAATAATTATTAAATTAGTGGCATTTTTGATATAGCTACCTCCAAAATCAACTCAAATACTGAAAATGAATCCCAAAAAATTTAGTGTGGGTCATGAACCCCCCATAAATATGATTATTAGAGGGTTTTGTGCATAAAACCCTTAAAAATGAATTTATATGGGGTTTTTATGACCCCCTTTAAAAAACCGCCGCAAATCTGGTTTCTTTTTTAGAGCAGATTCAAGGCTCGTTTCACAAAATGGAGCACGATTCAATGCTGACGACCATGGAAATTGCATGTCTTGTCTCATGAGGCAAAAAAATTACCCAATGAATTGGTTCTCTATCTAGGATCACCCATCCTACCTTGTTCATTAATATGTGTGCTACCTAAATAATCATATATAAGGAATCAAACATAAGGGTTACCCATGGAATGAATTTGGAGTCATATTCATGTAAAAAAGGCTTATAAAAAAGGAATATCTTATTAGGGTCTATGAAAGAAAGTACTTAAATAATACATGGAAATTCATAAGGGAAAACTAAATAGATCATGATAAGGTATTTCAATGTTTGGTAAAAACATGTAAAAAGTCTATTTAAGAAACTTTAGAAATAAAACATTTTAGTGCATTTTGTGAAAATATTTAAGAGAATTTATACCAGAAAATACCGTAATATTTTAAATAATACCATTATGAACAAAGCTTATTTTCATAATAAAATGGGATATTTTAGATATAATAATGGTTGCTTAAAATAGATAATGGAGTTCACTTGAAATGGGTAAGAGTTAAGAAAGTTCCCTTTAATTGAGTTTTCTTTTCGAGAAAAATTTAGTTGGGAACCTTTTAAAAAAATGTATATCCTTAAAAAATGATTAAATTATCATGATACATTATTTTGGAAAATATAATACACAATTAAAATATTTACCTAAAAATAAAATAGAATTTCGTTTGGATAAAAAGAGGGGAAGAGTAACCCGAAGGAATAATGGTGTTCATGTAGAATCTCTTACCTTAAGTATGAAGGTGATATTTAGTTGATCTTAATGTGTTGGAAAATCAAATTATATTCATTAATTAATAAGTCTAGAACCCTTTATACATAAATTTTATTTATTATAACTTTATTAAGTTAATTTTTGGCCTTTTATGGGTTAATAGATTCACTTTCATCATTCGAGAGTGTTAGTTTCCTCGGTTTTTAGGAATTGTTTAGTTGTATATGTGTATGAAAACCCATGTAGGATGAGGATATGTAACGACACAAAGTTTCATTAATGGAAAATCCCTCTAGATCCAGTTAAATTTTTCTTTATGAAAAATGTTTTTTTATAAGATGTCAACTTCTTTAGTTTTATCTTAAGATATGTGACCGTTACTTTTACAGCCATTGAAGAGTGATCATCTGAGTAGTATAAATATAAGGCTTTAACGAAACCATTTCTACTCAGACAAAGGAAGCGATGGCCTCATCCAGTAGAATTTCCCCTTACGAAGCCCATTTGTCGGATCTCGGAAAAGAGGTGGCGTCTTTGGGCTTTGCCCTTGACCAAGCCCAAGCTAAGCTTCATCAAGTCAAGCTCGAACGTGATCGTCTACGGGAAAAGTGGAAGTTGATTGAAATTACCACTCGAGCTATGTTATCCGAGCTGCCCCAAGAGTCTGTCACCATCGTGCACCTTACCCTTAGGTCTTATGCGGCTATTTTAAGGGGTTATGTAACAAATAAATAGCACCATGTTCATGTACATTATTTTTTTTGTATATAATAATGAATATAATTTCTAGTCATTTTTGATACATTGTAATTAGTTTTTAAAGTACAAATGGTGTTTTTAGTTATTATTTAATTAAGAATTATATTTTATTAAATTAAAGGATTTTTGAATTAAATAATATTTTTTTAATAAAATATTACTATTAATATTAAATTAATTGTTATTAAATATAAATGATCTTATGAATGCAATTAAAATTTTTATTAAGGTTTGAAATCCATATCTGTCAAAACCCGTGAATTTTTTTATAAATGTCAGTTTTTATTTTAAAAGTGAAAATTCACATATTTAGAAAATTATTGAGATAAAATAAATATTATTTTTGGAATCAGGACGTCGAAATTATCCAACGGTGAATTTTTCATAATTTTCCGAGACAGTCAAATTTTTGGGTAAAAATTAAATACCATTTAAATATATAATGTGTTTTATGACATCATAATGACCCAATGGTGATGTAATAAAATACGATAATCCTTATGTTCGGCCAATATGTGTTTTATCATTAAAATAATGATGTTTTGGGTTTGTTTGACTTACTTTTCAAAGCATTAATGGAGCCCACAAGACTTATTCAACACTTTGCCTTTTTAAAATTAATTTCCATGGGAGTGTGACTCACCTCCACATAAGCAACCCTATTTTTTTAATAAGTTCGGACCTTGGACTTGTAAAATATTGTTTTCCTCTTTCCTTTTCCAGAAAACATGGGCAAATACCATGGGATGGTTTGTGGTTTGGATTATTTTAATATAAGGGGTCCCAAACCTAAATAATAAAGAATTCTCTCACCTTTCCTATATAAACCCACCCAAGCTCCCACTTCCTCCTCACTCAATGCCCTTTAAGTTCGTCCAAACTCTACCCTACTCTCTCTAGAATCCTCTCAAGGTTCCCCAAGATCCCAAGAAGCCTCTCACAAGCCTCTCTCTAGACTTTGGAAGCACACTTCCAAGTAAGGGGTTTTCTTCCTTTCTCATTTTTTTTGTCAATTTTCTTTAAGTTGTATTGAACTTTTTATTTCAATTATGAATGTTGGGGTATGGTTTCGCACCTCCCCCATACTTCCCTCTTATTGTTTGAATGATGGTAGAACCCTTTCTCTCTCATTAAATGCCTCCCATTTACACCCGTTACTATGTGGAAATGTCGGAAGGAACTTCTCTCTCTTCTTTTACATTCAAGAAATACTTTTGTATCATGAATGTAAATTCCATTTATATTGTTGGGACATGTATATATATGATCTACTTATTGTACATTACATGTAAATATGATGAGGAACCCGTTTCTCTCTCATCAACCTTTTTTTTAATTTTTATGTCACACCGTTACGCTGCCGAAATCACACCGATTTTCTACGCCAATGTCTTTGTGTAGTGAATACCATGCCCATTTCTCCATCAAGGGTATTCACCTTTATGCACATTTACATATTGATTATAAAGTTTCATGTATGAATTCCACATTCCTTTATCATGGAAGAAATGATTATGTTTTATGAATCCATGTTTTATGATCCATGTGGCACACTTATGCATGAAAAGAAATGTTTAAGAAGGGTGCACCCTTTATAGCCCTCCAATGCATTGGGTAAATTATAGTATCATGATACGTCATGTGCAATGAGTGTTTACTCATGATAATTCATTTGCAACGAGGGTTTACTCATGCTTCAAGTGCAATGAGGGTTTGCTCATGCTCCATGTGCAATGAGCCTTGGCTCATGCTAATTCAATGTTAAGTGTTGTTACCACATTTCCATGTTATGATTATCATGCTTTATCATGCCTTTATGTTCATGTTTCTATTATGCTCTATTGATATGCCTATTTCCTAACATGTATTTCACTCCTCATGTTATTCATTGTTTACTCCCTTACTGGGCTTTATAGCTCACCCTTTTCTTATGCATGTCCTCAGGTTATCCCATGCAATGCTAAGTACAAAGGAATGTAGTGGTCATGTAAAGGAAGTTTTCAATAAAGATGTTGTATTTCAAGTTTAATGTTTTTATGTAATGATCCTAAGCCCCAAAGACACTAAACCTCTCGATCTTCTTTGTTGGATAAAGTGAAGTTTTATGTAATAAATCATGTTTAAGTTGTAATAAAAAGTAGGGTTGTCATAGTTAGTATCAAAGGATAGGTTTAGTTATTTTTGGGATTAGGAAACCCTAGTAAAGCCTTAGATACAAGACTAAGCATAATAAAAACATCCCTAAGTTTTGGTAAATACTAAGTAAGTGGTTTATCAAACAAATACATCCCTGTCTGGATACGAGCAGGTAGAGGCGGCCCTGGCACAGATGTATCCTAGGGGTAAAACAAGAAAACACCGCTTTGAGCTAGACTCGAACGGGAACTGGTGCACGACAACGAGCCTTTCTGCACTCTTGGTTACGACACTCTCGGGGGATATGTTTTGATAAATTCACAATCTTAGTATGAACCCTTATTAAGGAAAAAATGCCCCTAAGAATATATGTTAGAAGGAAGATCATGAAAAGCCTGGATTGAATCCTATAGACTCATGAGTTAAAGAGATTAATGTTTATTTATAAGTCATCAACTTTTGTCTTTGGATTACCCTTTATGTTTTACCCCTAACTTTCCGTTTATTCCAGCCAATGGCCGGTAATAGGAGAACTCGGGCTAACAACCGTTGTGAAGATCAGTTTGATGATTGTACTTATGAGATGCCCAATCCAATGGGAGCGGGAATCGCGAACTTTGTCACGCTTCTCTCTCAGCTAACTCAAGTTTTGAATAGAAACACTGGTCAAGAGGAACGTTCAACCCCCCCTAAGAAAGAACAAGTCGCTATTGAAAGATTTATGAGACAAAGGCCTCCTACTTTTAGTGGATCATCCGATCCCACGATTGCTGAACAATGGATCAACTCCATTGAAAAGATATTCTCCATCCTCCAATGCTCTGAAAAAGAGAAGGTTCTCCTGGCGGATTATCGTATGGAGGGTGAAGCTGATCAATGGTGGACGTTGATAAAAAATACGAATCCTGAGGAGGAGATCAAGGCTTTGGAATGGAAGGAATTCCGGAAGATGTTTTTCGATAAATATTTTCCACGCACCCTCCGTCTTAAGATGGAAAGGGACTTCCTTTCCCTCAAACAGAAAGATGAAGAATCTGTGGGAGCATACAAGGCAAACTTCACAAGGCTTGCACGATACACTTCCGGCTTTGTCGTTACCCCCGAATGCAAGGTTGACCGCTTCTTTGGTGGGCTGAAGCCTAGCTTGTGGAAAGCATTAGCGATCCGTGACTTCGACAGCTATGAGGAAATTGTCCGATGTGCCCTCAAGGTTGAAATGGAGATCGGAGAATCACAGGGGTATCATGGGGACAAGAAGCCTAAGGAGGACTTCAATGCTGGTGGTCTGATGGATAAATCCAACGGCGCTAAGAAATTCCAGCACCCCACTTGCCAAAAGTGTGGAAAGAAGAACCCTGGAAATTGCCTTAGGGGGACAAGAAAATGCTTCATTTGTGGAAGAGAAGGGCACCTAGCTGTTAACTGTCAGCAAGAAGGACCCGCGGCTGCGACAGAGGATAGGAACGCTCCGTTCGAACCTCAACGCGTTGTTCAATGCTTCAAATGCAAAGGACCGGGTCATTTTGCGAATCAGTGCCCTAATCCAAGGGTTATCGGAGGCAATCAACAACCTCCAAGACAGCAAGGAAGAGCATTTGCCATCACTTCTGCTGAAGTGAACCCTGAAAACGAAGTGGTGATAGGTACGCTAGTTATTCATTCAAGAATAGCGAACATACTTTTTGATTCAGGTTCTACACATTCTTTTATATCTCAAAAGTTTAGTAGAACAATCCCTGCACCACCACAAATCATGGAAGTAAAGATGTCGGTGAGTACGGAAAATGGGGCAATCATTGCATCCCATGAGTATAAGTCCTCCCCTGTTATAATATGTGGATTGAATTTCCTGGAGAACCTCGTCATACTCCCTTTGGTGGAATTTGATGCAATTCTTGGCATGGATTGGCTTTCCTTATATAGATCCTACATAAATTGTCGGGAGAGGGAAATCACACTCCATATGGAGAATCGACCCCCGATTCTTTACAAGTGTCAGGAGGAAGATGAATCTCCTTTATCTCCATCATCTCAAGCATGGATATTACTGCCTTATGAGCACGCATATCTGGCTCAGATGATTGAGTCCAAGGAAGAAACCATCCTTGAAGAAATGCCTATTGTGAGGGAATTCGCTGAAGTATTTCCCGAGGAACTTCCTGGTCTTCCTCCAAGAAGAGATGTTGAGTTCTCAATTGAACTTATACCTGGGGTGCTACCAATATTCAAGAATCCATATAGAATGGCTGTTGTTGAGCTTGAAGAGCTGAAGAAACAACTACAGACGAATCTGGATAAAGGGTTTATACGCCCATGTGCATCACCATGGGGTGCACCAGTCCTCTTCGTCATGAAGAAGGATGGGTCAATGCGGCTTTGCGTCGATTGTCGTGAACCTAAAAAAATCACGATAAAGAACAAGTATCCTCTCCCAAGAATTGATGACTTGTTTGATCAGCTACGTGGAGCACAATACTTCTCCAAGGTCGACTTGCGGTCGGGATATTATCAAGTAAGGGTGAAGAAGGAAGATATCCCCAAGACTGCTTTTCGTACAAGGTACGGGCACTATGAATTCATAGTAATGCCTTTCGGACTCACCAATGCTCCAACAATATTCATGGAATTGATGAATATAGTCTTTAGATATTACCTAGACAAATTTGTGGTAGTCTTTATAGATGATATTCTAATATACTCCAAAACCAAGGAGGACCATGAGGAGCATTTAAAAACTGTACTAGAGACTTTGCGCAAGGAGAATCTCTATGAAAAGTACAGCAAGTGTGAGTTTTGGTTGAAGGAAGTCTCATTCTTGGGTCATATCATCACAAGCAATGGGATATCTATGGACCCCTCCAAAACAGATGCAATTGAGGGATGGCCGAGGCCATCATCGGTAACTGATATCCGTAGCTTCTTGGGGTTAGCTGGATATTATCGACGATTTGTGAGAAATTTCTCACGATTGTCCAACCCTCTTACCAAGCTAACTCGAAAGGGAGTAAAGTTTTCTTGGAGTGATGAATGCGAAGAAAGCTTCAAGGAGTTGAAAAGGAGGCTTATCACTGCACCCGTGCTCACTTTACCCACAAGTGGGGAGCTTTTTGTGGTATTCAATGATGCTTCGAAGAAGGGATTAGGATGTGTGCTGATGCAGAATGATAAATTGATATCATGTGCCTCAAGGGAGTTGAAAATCCATGAGCGAAACTATCCAACGCATGATCTGGAGTTGGCGGCGGTGATCTTTGCCTTGAAAATCTAGCGGCATTATCTCTATGGAGAGAAATGTGAGATATATACTGACCACAAGAGTCTTAAATATATATTCACACAGAAAGAGCTTAATATGCACCAGAGAAGATGGGTAGAGCTCATCAAGGATTATGACTTTTCAATACATTACCACCCTGGGAAGGCGAACAAGGTGGCGGATGCCCTAAGTAGAAAGGATCCAACAATTCTATCAATGATGAGAATTGAGAAGGATCCAATCTTCTTAGACTTGATGAAGATGGAAGTGGGAATCATAAATAAGGGAACATCATCAATCCTTTCACAAATGATTGCTCAACCATATCTTTTGGAAAGGTTAAAGGATGCTCAAAAGGATGATGCGGGAATCCAAGAAAAAGTGGAAGCTATCAAAAAGGGAAAATCCTCAGAGTTTAATGTTAATGAAGAAGGAATTGTGCGGTTTGGGAAAAGACTATGTGTTCCATCAAGTTCGGAGCTGAAGAAGGAACTTTTGGATGATGCACATAGTTCAAATTTCTCTATTCACCTAGGGAGCACAAAGATGTATCAAGATCTATGAGAAGACTTTTGGTGGGATAATACGAAGAAGGAGATCGCTGAATATACATCAAAGTGCCTGGTGTGTCAGCAAGTGAAGGAAGAGAGGCAGAAGTCTAAGGGGATGATGCAACCATTGCCCATACCAAAATGTAAATGGGAGAAGATCACCATGGACTTTTTCACTAGACTTCCAAGGACATCCAAAGGCAACAATGCAATCTGGGTTGTTGTGGATCGTCTTACAAAGACTGCACACTTCATTGCTATTCGAGAGGATTTTTCTTTGGATCAACTGGCACGAATATATATCAGGGAAGTGGTACGGTTGCATGGAGTACCACTATCTATTGTGTCTGACCGAGATCCAAGATTTACCTCTAAGATTTGGAAGAGTCTTCAACATGCTCTGAATACTGAACTGAACTTTAGTATGGCCTATCATCCTCAAACTGATGGCCAATCCGAGCGGACTATCCAAACACTTGAGGATATGTTGAGAGCCTGCTCAATGGAATTTAAAGGAGGATGGGATCAACATCTTCCTCTGGTTGAGTTCTCTTATAATAATAGTTTCCACTCGAGCATCCAAATGGCACCATATGAAGCCCTGTATGGTAAAAGGTGTAGAACACCGGCATGTTGGGATGATGTCGGTGAACGTAAGCTGCTTGGACCAGAAATGGTCGAAGAAATGGTGGAGAAGGTGAAAACCATTCAGCAGCATATCAAGGCATCCCAGAGTCGACAGAAGAGTTATGCAGATAATCGTCGACGAGACCTTGAGTTTGAAGTCGGAGACATGGTGTTTTTACGCATATCTCCGTGGAAGAAGGTCATGAGGTTTGGAAAGAAATGGAAGTTAAGTCCAATGTACATCGGCCCCTTCGAGATTCTTGATCGTGTTGGGGCTGTGGCCTATCGACTAGCACTTCCACCTACTATGGCCAAGGTGCATGATGTCTTCCATGTATCCCTCTTAAGGAAGTACATACCAGACCCTTCACATGTACTCTTTTCCGAGGTGGTACAATTAGAAGACGATCTTTCTTATGAGGAGAAACTAGTGAAGATCTTAGATCGTAGAGAAAAAGTTCTACGAAATAAGAAAATTCCCCTCGTCAAGGTGTTGTGGAGAAACCACAAGTTTGAAGAAGCAACTTGGGAGTCGAAGGATATGATGAAGCTAAGTTACCAACATTTGTTTTAGTGTGGGAAAAGGAAAATTTCGAGGGCGAAATTTCTTAAGGGGGGAATGTTGTAACGACCCAAAGTTTCATTAATGGAAAATCCCTCTTGATCCAGCTAAATTTTTCTTTATGAAAAATGTTTTTTATAAGATGTCAACTTCTTTAGTTTTATGTTAAGATTTGTGACCGTTAATTTTATAGCCATTGAACAGTGATCATCTGAGTAGTATAAATATAAGGCTTTAACGAAACCATTTCTACTCAGACAAAGGAAGCGATGACCTCATCCAGTAGAATTGCCCCTTACGAAGCCCATTTTTCAGAGCTCAGAAAAGAGGTGGCGTCTTTGGGCATTGCCCTTGACCAAGCCCAAGATGAGCTTCATCATGTCAAGCTCAAACGTGATCGTCTACGGGAAAATTGGAAGTTGATTGAAATTACCACTCGAGCTATGTTATCCGAGCCTCCCCAAGAGTCTGTCACCATCGCGCATCTTACCCTTAGGTCTTATGCGGCTATTTTAAGGGGTTATGTAACAAATAAATATCACCATGTTCATGTACATTATTTTTTTTGTATATAATAATGAATATAATTTCTAGTCATTTTTGATACATTGTAGTTAGTTTTTAAAGTACAAATGGTGTTTTTAGTTATTATTTAATTAAGAATTATATTTTATTAAATTAAAGGATTTTTGAATTAAATAATATTTTTTTAATAAAATATTATTATTAATATTAAATTAATTGTTATTAAATATAAATGATCTTATGAATGCAATTAAAATTTTTATTAAGGTTTGAAAGCCATTTCTGTCAAAACCCGTGAATTTGTTTATAAATGTCAGTTTTTATTTTAAAAGTGAAAATTCACATATTTAGAAAATTATTGAGATAAAATAAATATTATTTTTGAAATCAGGACATTGAAATTATCCAACGGTGAATTTTTCATAATTTTCTGAGACAGTCAAATTTTTCGGTAAAAATTAATTACCATTTAAATATATAATGTGTTTTATGACCTCATAATGACCCAATGGTGGTGTAATAAAATACCATATTCCATATGTTCGGCCAATATGTGTTTTATCATTAAAATAATGAGGTTTTGTGTTTGTTTGACTTACTTTTCAAAGCATTAATGGAGCCCTCAAGACTTATTCAACACTTTGCCTTTTTAAAATTAATTTCCATGGGAGTGTGACTCACCTCCACATAAGCAACCCTATTTTTTTAATAAGTTCGGACCTTGGACATGTAAAATATTGTTTTCCTCTTTCCTTTTCCAGAAACCATGGGTAAATACCATGGGATGGTTTGTGGTTTGGATTATTTTAATATAAGGTGTCCCAAACCTAAATAATAAAGAATTCTCTCACCTTTCCTATATAAACCCACCCAAGCTCCCACTTCCTCCTCACTCAAAGCCCTTGAAGTTCGTCCAACCTCTGCCCTACTCTCTCTAGAATCCTCTCAAGGTGCCCCAAGCTCCCAAGAAGCCACTCACAAGCCTCTCTCTATCCTTTGGAAGCACACTTCCAAGTAAGGGGTTTTCTTCCTTTCTCATTTTTTTGTCAATTTTCTTTAAGTTGTATTGCCATTTTTATTTCAATTATGAATGTTGGGGTATGGTTTCGCACCTCCCCCATACTGCCCTGTTATTGTTTTAATTATGGGAGAACCCTTTCTCTCTCATTAAATGCCTCCCATGTACACCCGTTACTATGTCGAAATTCCGAAAGGAACTTCTCTCTCTTCTTTTACATTCAAGCAATACTTTTGTATCATGAATCTAAATTCCATTTCTATTGTTGGGACATGTATATATATGATCTAATTACTGTCCATTACATGTAAATATGATGAGGAACCCCTTTCTCTCTCATCAACCTTTTTTATGAATTCTTATGTCACGCCGTTACGCTGCCGAAATCGCACCGATTTTCTATGCCAATGTCTTTGTGTAGTGAATACCATGCCCATTTCTCCATCAAGGGTATTAACCTTTATGCACATTTACATATTGATTATAAAGTTTCATGTATGAATTCCACATTACTTTATCGTGGAAGAAATGATTATGTTTTATGAATCCATGTTTTATGATCCATGTGGCACACTTATGCATGAAAAGAAATGTTTAAGAAGGGTGCGCCCTTTATAGCGCTCCAATGCATTGGGTAAAGTATAGTATCATGATACGTCATGTGAAATGAGTGTTTACTCATGCTAATTCAAGTGCAACGAGGGTTTACTCGTGCTTCAAGTGCAATGAGGGTTTACTCATGCTCCATGTGCAATGAGCCTTGGCTCATGCTAATTCAATGTTAAGTGTTGTTGCCACATTTCCATGTTATGATTATCATGCTTTATCATGCCTTTATGTTCATGTTTCTATTATTCTCTATTGATATGCCTATTTCCTAACATGTATTTCACTGCTCATGTTATTCATTGTTTACTCCCTTACTGGGCTTTATTGCTAACCCTTTTCTTATGCATGTCCTCGGGTTATCCCATGCAATGCTAAGTACGAAGGAATGTAGTGGTCATGTAAAGGAAGTTTTCAATAAAGATGTTGTATTTCAAGTTTAATGTTTTTATGTAATGATCCTAAGCCCCAAATACACTAAACCTCTCGATCTTCTTTGTTGGATCAAGTGAAGTTTTATGTAATAAAGCATGTTTACGTTGTAATAAAAAGTAGGGTTGTCATAGGATAGTTGTAAAAAACTGAACATATATGTCATTAATTAACTTATATAATATTAAAATACCTTTTTCTCATTAAGTGGGGATGATTTATTAGATAAATCATTACTGATATTTGTTTAGATTGATTTAGCATCTTTTTGTCATCAAAAACTAGTTATCTTATATTTTTAATTATAATAAATATAAACAAGTTAAAAACATTAAATAGGTTTTAATATATATATAATATAATATGGTTAACCGTAAAAATTGTTTCATGAAAATACTTGAAGGTGTAATTTAATAGTGAATTCATATAATCCACGAAGGTGGTAGATTGAGAGCTCAAAACGATGTTTTCATTCTTTAAATAAAATAGAGAGGAGATGATATTTGATGAAGAATTATTCCACAAATAGGTAAAATCCCTTTATATGTAAGTTACTATAGTTTTAATCTATCTTAGGTATGTGGAATTGAGGATAATATTAAAAAATAAAAGAACTTTAAATGAAATTAAATGAAAAAGAAGAGGGTTTTACCTCTTGATTCCTTCTTCTTGAGAGCCTCCTTAGGGGATTGGTTTTGCTATTTTTTTAAACCAAAATATTCTGTACATATGGGAGAGGTTTGAAGAGATTATTCTACATAATTTGGTCAATAATCAAGTCTAGAGAAGTGTGAAGAAAAGAGGTGGTGAAGGGTTGTATTTATAGTGGAGGTGAGGGGTGTTTTCTACAAATGTTAATCATTATATTATAATTTTGGAAACATACTATGAATAAATATGAATTAAGAAAAATAAAATAAAATAATTGATGATATTTTTATATTTTTGGTTTACATTAGCCAGACATAATCTATGACACCACAAATCATGTATTTAGCATTTATTATAAATTATAGTCTTTTACTATTCGCAAAAAAAACATGTATTTAAAAAAAATACCAAAAAATTGACCCCAACTATTTTTCAACCTATATAATTAACAAAATGAACACTATATTTTGAAAATATATTTATAAATTCGAGATTTTTTTTGTAATTATAATCATCATTTACATGGAAAATACAAATTTTAAAATTATAAATGATTTTATGACTCATTCAAAAATTACTTAAGGTCTCATACAATTATGTTTAAATAATAATACATACAAATATTATTTTATGAATATATTTTATGAAAATAAATATTCTAGTAAATTATTAAATTAGTCATGACATTTTAGTAAAATATTAATGACTTATTGAAATTCCAACACTATATTAATAATGTTCAAAAAATTAATTTAAATATAATATGATATAATTATATGATATTGTCACTTATAAGAGGGATAAATTTTATTTTTAATTTCATTGGTGAGGTTACTATTTAATTTTCAATTTTACTATTCATATGGGTCATGTTACTATTCCAAAGGTCTTGTTACTACTCCGTTGGTATATGTTCTCTAACTTATAGAAATTCCTTTCATTCTATTCATTCATCATTTATAATTTTTGTATTGTGTTTTTTATTTACTTTTATGTCATTATACTATATGAAATAATTATAAGATTGGAATTTTCATTGATAAAACATTGGGTCATTACAATGGGAGCTTCTTAGAAGATGAGAAATCTGATAATCTCTTCACAAATATAAATATGAATATAATATTTATAAGAATACTTGGAGAAAAATTAAAATGATTCAACACTTTCAAGATTATCCTACAAGTACTTATAATTATATTTTATTCAAAATTATTTATTATTAATGATTTATAATTACAATTAATTTATCTCGTTAATTCTAAAAGTATATTGAATTTAATTAAATGGGGAACTATAAAAAAGATAATAATAATAGAAAATATGGTGAATAAAAAGATATTTAATTTTTAATTCCAAAAAATAATTGATGAAGTACAAAAGTTTAAAATTTTATGATGAAAAGAATGACATTACGAAAACATTTGATCCATAAACATGAATTCTTTGCCAAGAACATATTATTTAGATATTATCTCCGATTCTAAAAATGGTAACCCTTGTTAAACCATCCCTAATTAAATTATCAATAATTATCATTTATTTTTGTAAATACCTTGGATATTTTTGGGTTTGGTGTTTTTTATAATTAGGAAAATTTCATTACATAAAAATCCCTCTCATTTCAATAAATATAGTTATTTTCACAGTATACCCGGATTTTATTATTCCATAATTATTCATTATTATCTTCTAAAAAATTCTCCAAAAATGAAATAATTATTAGAAATATATTACATGACATTATTCTTCACAAGCTAAGAAAATATAAAGGTAACATGGTATTTCTCAAACACTGAGTAAGGGTAAACATTGGTATTGATAATATGTATTAAAACAGGAGAATTTGATGATTATATTGGTATGGGAACTTAATAACATTTTATGGTAATAAAATTTGAGATTAATACCCAAAACAATATAGATCATAACCAATGATTACTGTCACAAATATTTGGAATACCATGTAACATGGATCATAAGAAAATCATCAACCCTTAGCTATAATATTATAATATTGGAATACTAATATGTAATTCAATTGGAGCACAAACATAAGTATAATAAATCCTACCTAAATTATACCCACAATTTATCATTATTCATGACAGCATGCATAAAAGAAAATTTAATAAGGGTGATCTTAAATTCTTAGTAAGGGTGAACATGATCATTAACATTTGAATGTATTCAATGAAAATAAGGTGAGCATTAGGGTATGAAGACATAATCAATGTTCTTGATAATAAAATAATAATTTTCATACCCATCAATATATACATAACTTTTCATGAAAAAAAAGTACAGACTTGACAACAAAAATAATCATCAAAATGAATAATCTTAAGCCATGAGATATGAATATTAATAAAAAGAATCATTTATAACCCATATAATTCATAACGCGGACATGTTGGTATCTTAGGAAATCATATTTAGAACACTTTTTTAAAACCATTATATAAATATATAAATTCCAGTTAAATCCCTAAGAGAAACCCATCGGCACCCCCTCTTTCTTTTCTATTAATACAAGGAACAAAAAAATCAAATGGAGCTCTATTTAGCTGCACCGATCGTATAAGATATATCAGTGTCACCTAACGATATATATGTGCACCCATCATATAAGATATAATTAGATAATTTGATGATATCTAGGTGTACCAATTATCATCAATAATGTACATGTATAATTGTTGAATAACGTATATAAATCATTCATTTCATGATAAAGTAATAGAAAATAACTTTTTTTTATTTTCAAAAAATGATTCACAAATAGAAACGAAACAATTTCCATGAACATTTCTTTGAAACATGAGTAATATTTGGATAATAAATACGTTCCTTAATAATCTATTGAAAAAATTATTACACTATGGAAAATAAATGAGTTCTATAAAAACCTATTTGGAAGCTGATTGTTATGTTGAAATGAAATGGGTTCAATAATAATCTCATTAAAACATGATTAATTTGTGAAAAATAAACATGTTCTATAACAATCTGTTGCAACATTATTAACCTATAGAAATGAAATGGGTTCCATGAAAAATATATTTGAAATAATAATAATTCATTCAAAGAAATAACGAGGATGATATTATTACAACAAATCCTTAATGAAACAAAATTAACATCAAGGTTTTTTTACATTGATTAATGGAAATACAGTAAATATATAATTAGGAAAATTATTTATGAAAATTACCTTTTCATTTTTAGTAAAAAAAATATTTCCCTTGAGATGTAAAATTATTTTGAGAGAACACTTGTAACATTTCTTGAATAAAATATAAATTCCATTCTTTTTAAAATTATTTAAAATTTAAAATTTTATCAAAAAAAATATAAATATTTCAATTTAAAATATCCTTTTAAACGTAAAAAGAAATCTTGAAATGATTTAGTTTTCATGATGGTTGAAATTTCATTTAATGCCAAATATGTTAAAAACAAAGAGATCATTAACATTTGTTGATGAAAATTTAAAAAGTACTTTTTTTGGAAAATTAAAGGAATACTACTTTTAGAATAGTGTATAAAAAAAATTATGTGTAGAAAGAGATTTAAAAACTCATAGAAACAAATTTTTTAAATAATTTTTTTAAAACATGGATATTAGAAGAATATGATTCACGTTCAAAAATAAGATACAATGATTGGTATCACATACTTGTGAATTTATTTATATTTATTAAATCAGTAAGAGATGAAATATGAATTAACCATGAAAAAAATTCATAAATAGAGAAGAATAAAAGAGATTTTGTTCAAGAAAACAATATAATATGTTTTCTTTTAATGAAATATTAAACATAAATAATCCTAAATGAAAGACGATTGTAACATAAATCATTTTCTACATTAGAATTATTTTCAAACATAAGTCCCATGAAAGAATGATTGAAAAAAAAATTATATTTCCTAAAAATAAGTAGACTCATGATATAAATATTAAAATGGATGTATATAAATCTAACAAATGAATATAAGTTCATATAACAAATTTTTCTTTCAATGAATGTGAATAATAGATGAATAACATTAACAAAAATGATACTATTAAGTTTGATAATTGTTCATTGAATAGATCATGTGTATGAAATTTAAATCCACATAAAATAAGTGGAAACACAACCGAGGATAACGCAGATTAATTACCCATAGAATCATGTTGTAATAAAATCCAAAAAATGTAATATAACCTAATGAAAATAAATGGAGTAATTAAACAGTTTACTAATTACTAATTTTAATGTCATCTCACCGTAAAAGAATTAATTAAAATAGAAACCTAAAATACCATTATGTATTAGCGATTCATGATATTACATGTAAAAGTGGATTTCTATACACCATAAAACATAAATAAGTGGTTAATATGAAATATGTCTCATGGAAATAAAATGCGAGATGATACAACCCTCAGCCTCAGTCTAGAAAATACTGGCATGTATTCAACATCTATATAATAACCATATACCAATTATTTTATTCAATAAAAACCTAAAATTAATATATAATTTATACTTAAGACAATTATTTTTATTTCATTTTAATTATGTATTTAAATACTTAATCAGTTATGTCCATGTCAGGTATTTTTTTAGACGTTCAGTTCATTATTTTAAAATGGCTTGGGTGTGTTAACCATGGTCCAAGAGGTCATTATTTTAGAATTGATATATTAATAATCATGACTTAATTATAATTTTTATTAATAAATTATACCATTAAATACAATCATGAAAATATATAATGAAAAATTAATTAATTTACAATCAGGGAGAGAGTAGGCCATACATACACATGAGTAACTTTTCCAATATTCAATGATCATAATGGATAGAAGGTATGTATTATTTTATCATACCGTAATGTTAAAAATAGAATAAATTTAATATTATGTATTTAAATATACATATATATATATATCATATGTGTTATTTAGTGAATAAAAAGCGTCATATCGCTTCATGGGGGCAGTAGTCCACACGTACACAAGAACAACACTATCATTTTCCTATGTAAGACAAAAAATGCTATATTTTCTTATCATAATGATAAATATATCATGAATATCATATTTTTTTAATTTATATCACATATATTTATTATATTTACCCTTATTAACTTTCATGTAAAGTGTTAGTCAAAAACGAATCACATCGCTTCTTGAGGCAGTATTCCACCGTACACACGAGTGACATTATTGTACCCTCCATGGAATGTAACGAATAGAGGTATATGTGATATAATAACTCCAAAAGTTTAAAAATTTTGAAAATATTATATATATATTTTAAATATATCATTATAAAAAATATTTAGAGGAAATAATTGAAAATGAATAACATCAGTTCGCGAGGTGGTAGTTAGTTGTACACACGAATGTTGATTTCGTATCCCATTTTATTAAGGAGGAGATAGATTTGGGTAATTTTATTAAAATAATAACAAATCAGTAGAAGTTAGATACTTATTTTATTATATCATAATAATTTAGCATTATTTTAATTAGTTATAAGTATAAGTAAAATAAACATGCATATTTAAGCGATGTACCTCTTCTCCGAACAACCTCTTTAAGTGAGAAAAAAAATAATATTAGGATAGATTTATGATAAATAAGTAAGGTAGATAATTTTTATGGATGTTGTTAAAGATTTTGGTCTATTGGCTATTAAAATAGGGGTGTAATGTGTTAAGATAAGTGGATATGGAGTGGACTTTTATATGGGAGGTTAGTGGCACACTTGTATTGTTATGAAAAGAAAAATGTTTACCATCATTTTCTACTATAAAATGATCTAAAATGGACAATTATAAATAATTATACTTTATAAGGATAAAATAGGGTAATAAAATATATTTTATACAAGTTTTTAGGACATTTTAACCAATTTATTTTTAGTTTAATTCCTTTGTAAATCCAATTTTACCTCATCAACGGTAATTAATTTTTACTATTTTCACTATTTGTTAGAGTCAAAAATTAATTTGAACTTATTAGAAAATATAAATTATTCATATTCCAAATATCTAATTCATATTACAAAATAATTATAATATAAGTAATATTCTTTTATTTAAATTAATCCCACAAACTCGATGACAACGTAGGTTTTCAAAAAGAATATTATTCGAGGTAAAAATAATTTTATATTACCTCCATGTCCATTAATAACCATTTTATGTATCAAAATTAATATTTATTTATATATAAAATATAATATTAACTTACATAATTCCTCATTAAATTATTAAATACTTAATCAAAAAGAAGAAACATTATGCACTTTATAATAGTTTTAAAAAATATATAGTTTTTAATCCAAAAAAATACTTATACTAAAATATAATATAATGATAATAGATATTAATTTAATTTTTTAGGGTAAATTAATAATTATTATTTCATTTTAAATCATATTTATAACATAATTATAATTTTTAGTTTTCAAAATTTATTGAAAAATTTTCATTTTTTTAAAAAAATCTATATTTTTCAGTATTCACTGAAAAATAAAAATTTTCCAAAAAAAATAATTTTTTTTATTGGGAGATGATTTACTCTCAATATCCTAGTGATTGAGTTCCTGGTGGTGGTTATGGAGATATCTGGTAATATTTGCTTCTTCTTTGATTTTACTCATGGAATCGTTTAATACTACGTTGGAATTCTTTTTAAATGGTGATCGTCTGTCATCAAAGGATCATGGATTTATCTCAGAATGATATGATTCATCAGACTTCTAGAAGAAGGGAGTTTTTTTTAAGAGGCACAATATGGTTCTTTGGATCTAAAAAAGGATGGTTCATTCATATCTTCTAATATTAGGGGACTTGATAAAGGGGGTGTTGCTGTGACTACCAATCCAATGGATTTGCAACTAAGAGTTTATCTTTGATAATTATCAATCTTGAGTCGCATGTTTTATTCTAAAGAAGAAAACCCCTTTTCTTATGTTGATCTTAATAATAGGATCTAACATTGCCAGAGAAGTGGTAGCTGGAGATTAATTCCCATAGGAAGAGAGATTTTCACAAAATTCTGCAATCATGGGATGCTTTCAAAATGGCATGGGGTCTTAGTAATCTAAACCTGAAGCCCGTTATGATAAGAATATCTAAATGGAATGGTAAACTTAATCCATTTAATCTAAAGAATATCAAGGATCAGATTTTGGTCATACTCTATAGTTTAAATTGTATTTATTGGAACCCCAAAATCCTTAATGATCCCTCTTCTCACATTGATACTTCTACTTTAATGGATCAGAAGACCATGGATGGGGAACTTGGAGGGGTATCTAGAATATAGTATGATGTTAACATTGAAATAAAAAAACCAATAAGAATCGGTTTTCATTATAATGTCAATAAATAAGAGTTTAGGATTGAATATGAATGAGTTACTCACTTTTGTGATGTCTGCAAAATTGTTGGCCATTTATTTATTAACTATTGAATGCTCTACATAAAGGTGAATGTGTTATGTAACGGTATGGATAAGAAAGAAGTAAATCACACTAAAAATGATAAGAAGGTTATTGTAGAGGAAGAGGTGGTTTAAAAATCTAGACCCTCCAATTTTATGGTATGTCTAAAAAAGTCCTGGGTGGATATTGCAGATGAAGTGGAAAAAGGAAAGATTTATGACTTACCTAGTCCTCCTACTATGTTGGGTTATGAGGTGAACAATACCGGATGACCTGATCTCAATTTGGAGAATAAGTTGATTTTTTCCTTTCCAAATGAGACTTATAATCTACTTTTTCATATGAAAAAAGATATTAATGATATTTCTATGATGCAGGGTATGAAAAAAGATAGAAATAATATGGTTCCTTCACTATAAAAATATGAGGATCTCCTTGGGTTCTACATTGTAGAATAATTAACACCAATACTCCCTACCCCATATGACTCTAATACAACCCTCATGGTATCCACTATTTACATAGGGACTTCTTCAAATGAATTTTCTATTAATTCTTCTGATTCCAAATCCCCCATGGATCATGCCAACCCATATGATCTTAATGAGGTAGTGACTTCTGAAAACACTAAAATCCCCAATTTTAAGACTACCAGTGAATTAGATCATTGTAATTTAGTGCTGGATAATTTTTGTGTTTGTTCATACCTAAAATATGCCATCAAAAATGATACTTGTGAAGAATATCATGTTATTTTAGTGTTGGATAATTATGGTGTTCGTTCAGATCTGAATGTCATCATCAAAAAAATGATGATGCTTGTATCACTATTCCTAACCAGATATTTTTAGTCTGTCTTTGTAATGACAAGAGTATCAAACCTAGAACTGACGATCCCAATATCATTTATATAAATGATATTCATAAAATAGAAGCTTGTCTTAAAATAAGAGTTAGAAGGCATATTGAATCTGTCATGTAGAAAGTTGTTGGGGTCAAAAAAGGTATATCCAGCCCTGTCTTATGTTCAAATGAGGATTATTTTTTTATACCTTTAGGGACCTTCCAACTATGAAACCATGAGGTCCATAAGGATTTTCATTCAACATCAGAGACCCCTTCTTATAGTATTGTCCAAACCAACGAAAGTTCTTTTACAAATGTCGCTAATCTAGATCATTTGAGATTTCATTTTATTTAATCTAATCAGTGTGTTTCAGATTTCAAAATACTTTGGGTCTTCATTCATTATTCCTTGCATGAAATTTGTTTGGTTAGAATTATTAACCATCATGTCATGTGTGCCTTTAATATCCTTGGTTCACATCATCCATGTTCATTTATTTATTCCCATAACTACATCCGGGATTTCAAGAGATTGTGGGTGGATATTCGATTAATTAACTCTGCTACCACCATCTCCTGGCTCATTCTTAGGGATTTTAATTCAATTGTGAATATAGATGATAAAAATTGTATTTTGAATAATTATTTTTCTTTTATAGAATTGAAATATTTTATTGATCAAAATGGATTATTAACGTGAATCTGGTTGGCGGAAAATACACCAGGTATAAGAAATTTTTGAACATGTATGTTGCAAGAAGGATTGATTGGTCCTTGGTAAATGAGGCCTATCTGGATTCTTGGGGATCCATTTCATGTATAACGGTGACTAGAATTTATTCTGATCATCATCCTTTATTTTTTGATTTTATGGGAAAATATACCAAGCCACCAGTACTCTTTTGGATCAATAAAGCTTGGATCACACAACCTAAGTGTAGGTTAACTGTTGAGAAGATATGGATCTCTATGGGATGAAGAAATGATGATTTTTCTTATGTTGTCAATCTAAAACTTCTCATAAGTACCTTGAAAATATGGATCAAAGATCATTTTACCTCTCTTGATGATTAAATCTACTCTCTTGAGGGTTATCTTCATCAAATTCAAGAGCATGACAATCTGAGTGACTACTATGATGGTGTTCTTGTGGAAACTGATATTTTCCCCATAATGAATAGTCTCTTGAAACATAATGATTCTTTTCAAAGGGATTATATTAAGACCAATTGGTTGAAATATATTGACATAGATTTAAAAAATTTAATTCTCTTCAAAAAATCATGATGGTATCCAGGACTTTATCCTTGATTAAAAATGGTGATCAGATTATTAATAACAAGAAGGATCTCTTAGAGCATTTGATATATTACAATAAAGATCTCATCAATGTTCCAAATTCCTCTAATGATCCTATAGAAGTAATTATTCCTATAATTTTGTCTCATGAAGATAACTAGAATCATACCTCTATCCCCATGGAGTTTGAAATTAAGAAATCCATCTTTAGTCTCAAATCTGATAGTTCTCCTGATCCGGATGGTATTGGAAATATTTTTTTCCATACCTTCTGGTATATTTTTAATGTTGATGATTTGATGTTAGTCACCTATTTTTTTAAAGAGGTTAGCTTCCTCATGCCTTTAATTATCATTTTTTATCTCTTATTCCAAAGGTGGAGAATGCCAATGATATCCTCATTTTTAGGCTAATTGCATTAGTCAACACCAAATATAAAATCATTTTCCTGATATTGGCGATGAGGCTGACTAGAATCGCTACCAGAGTTGTCTTTTGCAATCAGTTTTGTTTTGTTAAGGGAAGATCCCTTTATTATTATCCCATTAATGCCTCATCATGTGATAATAGGATTAAGAATCCCATTAGGGGTGAAAATATTGCTCTCATGCTCTATTTTGGAAAGTCTTTTGACACAATGCACTGAGGCTTCATTTGTAAGATCCTTCATATGTATGGCATTGATAGTGTCTTAATTGCTTAGGTAAAAACCATATTTGGTGATTCATACATATCTGACTTTATTAATGGGTCTCTCAAGGTCTATTTTGACTATTATATAGGTGTATGGTAAGGTAACTCATTTTCTGCAATCATTTTCTCAATAACTAAGGATTATCTAACCAGACTCCATTCCATTATGATGGGTAATGGGAAAATGAAAGCTATTTGTGCTGGAAGAGGGTTAAATGATCCTAATAATTTATTTTATACTGATGAAATCATACTCTTCACTCAATTTTATATAAGAAATATCAACAATATTAAGTGGTATCCTCTACACTTTGAAATAAAGTTTGGTCAGGAGATCAGTTGGAGCAAGAACTTTGTTTATTTTGGATGGAATATATCTTTCCCTAGGAAGAATGAAATTATTAGGGTATTTGGAATTCAAGAAGAAGTTTTTAATTTAATAACCATGGGGTTCCCATGTTTTGTAGGAGACCAAAAGCCTCCTATTTCTCGGATATCATTGGTATGGTCAAATGAAAACTTGCTACTTGGAAGGGTAAATCTATCTCTCTAGATGGTTGTGTTTTTCTGGTGAAGGCTATTACAATTTCAAGGTTTTTGACACCATTATAGTGTATAAATGGAATATTTATCTCATAAATAACATAACTATGTCTATTAAGAATTTTATTTGGAGTGGAACCATTATTAAAGTAATGTTAACAACATTATCTTGATGCTCTTGGGGTAGACGTTATTATGCAGGGGGTGTAGGAATTAAGAATCATGGAACCTTCAATGGATATTTTCAGGATGAATTTATATGGATACTTTTCAATAGTTATTATTAGGCCTTTTCATTCCATTGGGATAAGTTCATGCATCAATTCAATAATGGATTTTCTAGATATATTAATTCCTCGGTATGGCCTGCTCTTAAATCCACTTATGTTTCAATTAATATCCATTCCAAAGGGTTGGTCTTAAGAAACTCTTATCATAATTTTGGGAAGGTAAATTATATTGATCAATCCTTTTTTTACTCCCTTGAATATGAGGTGAGTAACATGGATCTGGATATTACTATCAAACATCAACTTAATAGGATGGAGGGTCTTCAAAATAAGATCGTTGTCACTATTAATTATAATTATTTTTCTGACAGAGATGATTTTTTGGTATGGGAACCTACTTCCAAAGGTATTTTTTCTTCTAAATTGTTATATCGGAACTATTTGCATTAAATCATGGATGATCAATGGATGGGTGATTTTCACAGGAGACTCATTTGGACTTTTCTTTTATTTTGTTCCTAGAGGGTGGATCATGGGAACATACTAACCAATTATTGTCTGCAATCTTGTGGCATCTACCTGTTCTCCTCTTGTGTTCTTTTTCACCTGTATAGATAGGACGTAGATCCTTTATTTATAAATTGTGTTGCTGATTCATCAATGTGGAAGGTTGTTATAGATATTTTTTAAGTTAATCTGCCTTAGATAGATTCTATATTTGGGTTTCATCATGGGTAGGACAACCTAGTGTTTTCCCCATAGCTGGTGGACCTTTTTCATGACCATGAAGCAAAATTGATACACTTAATATGGATTTATTGGAATAAAATAGTCCATGATAGGTATTAATTATAATTTTGTGATGCACTATCATCGATTCTTGGTACTATTTGAGATTCCTACACACTGGAAAAACAATATTTATTCAATTTAGTGAATGACATGTCTATCCTTGGATAAGTTGGTGTCAGAGGTAATTTTAGGCCCATATATGGTACATTTTAAGTCTTATGAATGTACAATCTTGTTGGTTGGATCAAGGTTACTTCTGATGGTTCACACATGGTATTTTGGGACACTCTGGTTATGGTGATGTTTTTTGGAATCACCAGGGGAATTTCTTTGATTACATTCAGGGTTCATACAGTATTTCCCCCTCAATTAATGTGTAGATTCTGGGAATTATCATTAAAATAGAGAAATCAAGGAATCGAGGTTTGATAAACATCTTTCTTCAGTGTGATTCTACCATTATTGTTTCTTCTGTTAGGATGAGATCGATTTATTTTTTTGGAGGATCACCAATAAATAGTTCAAATTCATGGATTATCTTTCCACCATTGACCATATTATCATGAATGTATACAGGGAGGACAATGTTGGGGTTGATTTTATTGAAAATAAAGGATTCAAAGGAGTTTATTTTTAATAGTATGATTAGTTACTTTATGATATTTTTCCTTTTTATGGCGGGATCAGGGCTAGTCTCCCGTTTTTAGAATTATGTAATTATGTTTTTTTGGTTAATAAATGAGAATTTCATTTCTAGGAAAGGACTCATCATATCATTAAAAAAATAATTTCCCAAAAAAATTTCACTGAAATTAAATTTTGATATACCAAATTTAAAAATTAGGATCATTTCATCCAACACATTTCATAAAATTTCCCAAAAATTAAATATAAAAATTTTAATGAAAACAAAACCAAAAATATCTTGGATGAAAAAACATTTTTGATGACTGAAATCACATTACAAAAGAGTGAAAATTTATTTACTAAAAATTTATCAATAATTTATACCAATTAAGAAATATATATAAATAGTGAATTAAATAGCACTATTCATACCCATCAATTTGATGTCTATGTTGTAACAATTATATATTTCATGAGTCATTTATGATCAGTATTGTGTGTTTAATACGATATCAAATATAAGTTTCTTATATTAAAATATCAGGGAGTTATATCCTCTCCTAATTTAACAAATTATGTAATCATAATTTTTACTTGAACTCACTAATCAAAGGATTGATATAAAAAATACTGATGTTGGAAAGTCCCATTGTAAAATGGGTTAATAAACTATACTCTTGATAAGAGGGAAAAGTAAGTATGATGGTAAACTGGAATAAAAAATAAAAGACTTTTAAATAAGAGAAAATATGTGGGATGTGAAAATTTATGCAATTATGAAAATTTTAATGTCCAAATAATTGTGGAGAGTGACATGGATCATTGTTCACCAGAAAGTGAATGATTATGATAAAATAAAAAACCACAAAACCATAAACCAAATAGTTGTGAAGATGGTCATTGATACCATTAGGAATGATAGGTATATGCCAATTTTTTATTTCTAGATTCTTTTACTAGAGTTTAGGAATTCTATTTCCATATATAAAAAGATCTTAAGTAAAGATACTTATTGGATGAGTATAATTTCATCAATTTTTCAATTTCCATCACAAACTCATAATTTTATCTAATTAATGTATATTCAAGATGATTTTCTTCATTCCTAGAGGACCAAAAAAATGATTAATGGATCCTATAACCATAAAAGGATAAAACTCTATTCCATGTATCTTTGGAAATTAAAAAACCAAAATAGTTAGCCCATGGTATGTCAATTCTCAAAAAAAGTTAATATTTATATGATAAAATAATATAAAAATCTATAAAATTCAATAATAATAACCGAAGTTCAAAGGTAGTGCTCTCTGTGGAGATCTCTCTCCGTGCTCGCCTTCTCCATTCCTCTAGGGTTTCAGAGTTCATCCTAGGATCTGCCTCTCATCTCTCATATTTATCTCTGCTCTTGGTCTCTCCTCTCTGGTGTTTTCCGCTATGGGATTTGTTCGGCGGTTTTGTTTTTTCTCCCGTCGAAGGTATGTGCTCTGGACACCCTCTATCTCCTTAACCTACTATGGTCACAAGTTACTTCGTGCCTATCTGGGTCGTGGATGGTGCGTAGTTAACATAGAGGCTTTGGGATTTTGGTTCGGTGGACGGTGGGTTTTCAGCTACTACCGGAGTCGGTCTTTCATCGTTGACCACAAAAACTCGCTATGACCTAGGATTCCACTACTCCACTCCAGTTCGGAGTTGGAGTGATGGGTATACAAGGTTTTGGTTCATACGGTTTGTTGTCATCGAGGATTATCTTTGGGTTTCTACCATCGCTTTCTTCAGGGTTTCATTCCTGAACTTCATTATGGTTCTTCCCCTAGTTTCATTTCCCCCTTTTTGGTCTTCTTTCTCGATGATGGTGTATCCTTTTCTGGGGATGGTTATTTGTGGTGATAAGTCGAGTTTGGGGCTTCTGTGTTGGGTTTTGTCATTCTGGTGGGGTGCTTGATCAGCGACATTGGTGGTAATGGTGGATTGGAGATGGTGATGCTTCGATGTCGAAGGAGTTTGGTTCAAGCAAAGTCGGTTTTTTTGTGCTAGCGGTGGACGTCGTTGAAGCGGTCAGTGGTGATGAATCGTGGAGGATGAAGACCTTGGTGTGGTATTGATGTGATGACGGTGACAAGGATTGGCCGGTGATGTGAGGTGTGCCTTGTGATGGGTGTGTGACTTGAGGCAATGGCTTGACTCGTGATGATTCGTTTACTGATATAGGTGATGATTTCTTTAATTTTGAATTTTGAATTTTGAATTTTGCAGTTTTGGGAGGCGGTAGTGGAGGTATTCCATTCTGGGATTGTCTACGGTTAAGTTGGTTTTTGTATTTTGAAATTAGTATGACGATTGTCTAGGTGGGGATCATGTGGATGGTTTGTGGAGGGTTTTTTTGTATGGTTCCCACTACCAAAAAGAGGCTTATTAAAAAATAAAAAAATGAATTGTGTGGAAAAATAAACAAAGTTCAAACTGAACCATTCTTAAATCGCCTCGATATTATTTTATTTTTACTAAAACAATTATATCATACATTTTTTTATCAAATCCCACAATTATGGTGATCTTCTTTTGTAAATAAAATTAATCACATCGTCAACATATAATGTTTCAATAACATGGTTATCTAAACAATAATTCTTATGTTCCCATTATTACATCACTATCCAAGATCATATAAACCCTAAAGGTTACAAATTCCATAAATATTGTCTTTCAATAAAAGATAAATGCATAATTCATGTTAAAATAATGTTTTAAAAATATATTAAACTAACTAAACGTCTCTAAAAATGTCAATAATCACATTAAGATCCAATTTATTAATACCATAATGTGGTATCTATGAAATAAAACATATGTTGATTCTAAATATTATGGAACCATGATGGAATCCATAACTCTTGAGATAACATCACATTGAAACATCCAAATATAAAATGTTATTTAATCAAACATTTGATATCTAATATAACATCCCAGAATATACACTCCTCGATCCGATGCAAAATCAAGAAATTTTATATTTTTAGTTTTGGAACTGATGGAGGTTACCAAATTTTTCCCATTAAAAGATACAAAATAAAACGGAAATATTTGATCATTGATATTCTATAAGAACATTTAGGTTTGTATTTTTAGAGAATTAATAAAAACTCCTAACATCATGAATTCTTAATCAATTAGTTCATGAATATTAATATCATCTCCCACAACCTATATTTTCATATTCTATATTAGGTAATCATTAACATCCATATGAAAACCTTATTGACATAATTATTTTAACTTGATTCTCCATAACCTGGGGAAAATGAAACATTAAAAGGGTGATATCAAAATCATTATAAGGTTAAAGATAAGAGTAAAAAATTGAATGTCACCAGGGATTATAAGGAGAGAATAAGGGAATTATAACATAATAAAATATCATAATCGTAATATAAGAATATCGATACCCAAAAATACCTTGATTATAAATCATGAAAACATGTAAGAGCTTTTATGATGGAAAGAAACGTAAAAATTAATAATTACGAGGCATCTTAAATCAATCTTGATCAAAGTTAAAATTTATAATGCATTGAATTAAATGATAAAATGTAGTGGTATCTTGGTACATAAATTACATAACCATTTTTAAACCCATCTTAAAATTAACTACAGCTTAATTAAATTTAATGTAGAAACCCACCAGCAAATCCTTAAATATTTTGTATTATGAAATAGAACACCACCAATTCCATTGAAGTGATTCAAGGGAGAATCTATCATATAAGCTATATCAGGCTCAATAGTTCTATTTAGGTTGACCCACTGAAAAATCTATAATAAGATCACATGACACAATCTAGGAACACCATTGATATTCAAAGATGAATATTTACAATTTTGTAATAAAGTACATAAAGAAATAATTTCATCCGAAACACATATAATAAACCATTATTAATTTCATAACTTCATTGACATGTGAAAAAGAAATAGGTTCCATGATAATCTCTTTGAAACCTAATTAATCCATGGAAAAGGAATGGGTTCCATAATAATCTATTTAAAACATGACAAAACCATAAAAAAACTTTTTCTATAAAAATATCTCTAAAACATGATTAACCCTTAGAAAATAAATGGAATCCATAACAATATCATTGAAACATGATGAACCCATAGAATGGAAATATATTCCATAAAAATATTAGGAAACATGATTAAACCACTGAAAATAAATGGTTTCCCAAAAAAACTCCTTGAAACAATCATAACCTATATAGAAACAAATAAGGATGGTATCATTAAAAAATATCCCTGCTGAAGGATAATAATCCCATCGGGTTGTTGATATTAATGAATGGAAATTAAATTAAATATTATTAAAACCATTCTTGAGGAAAATAATTTTTTTATTTTGAGTAACATCAAAGGATGTTTTCTTAAATGTAATTTTTTTTTGAAATATTACATGGAACATTTCCTAAGAAAAATATATATTCCGTTTTGAAAACACTTATTTAAAATTTGGAATTTTATAAATAATGAATGTTTTTTAACAAAAAAAACATTTGTAATATACAAAATGAATCTTTAAAACATTTATTAGTCATGAAAGTTATATGTTCTATTCATATTGAATTTGTTAAAACAAAGTTTCATTTCATATTTTTCTTAGAAAATTCAAAAAGTGACTTGTTTGGAAAACAAAAGTGAGATTCCATTTAAATATTTTTTTAAACTAATTAATGAAAAAATGAATTAAAAATTCACAGTAAAACATTTTTTTAATTTTTTTTGAAAACATGGACATTGGAAGAGAAATATTCTTGATCAAAAATACGTTACATGATCAGTATCAATTTGAAAATAAATTCTTGATATTTGTTCAATAAAAAAAGAGATGAACTGAAAAGTAAACATGTTAAAAACATAATAAACTAGAAAATAATAAAAGTGACATGGTTCAATAATATAAGAGAATATTCTTTCCTATAAAGTAACAATAAACATAAATAACTCCAAAATAAAGAAGATCATAAAATAATTAATTCTCCACTTAAGGAATATCTTCAATCTTATTCCACAAAAATGAGTAACTTAAAATGAAACTTTAAATATAATGAAATTAAATATGTTAATGACATATATTTTAATAGGGAAGTATATAAACCTTAATACTAAAAGTAGGTGTATATTATTAATAAATGTCTCGATGAAATATAATTTGAGATGAATGACCCTTAAAAATTAATACCATTGAATTTAAGAATTAATAAATTAATTAATTATGTGTATCAAATGTAAATACACAGAAAATAATTTTAAATATAAATCTAGATAATACAAATTTATTATACACGTAATCATGTCATAATAAATTCACTTAATATGTATATTACCCAATAAAAAAAATTGAGTTACGAAATTCTTACCTATTGGTTAATTTCAATTAATTTTCCCTTGAATGAAATAATTTAAATATATACATAAAAAATAAAATTATATATGAATGATTAATTATATCACATGTAAAAGGAGAATTATACACACCATAAAATTTAAATATGTTTGTTAATATTTCCTATGTCTAATAGAAGTGAGATGAGAAAACCCCTACCTCGAGTCTAGAATTTGCATGCATATCCTTTAATTCTTTTATAATAAGAATATATCTATTACTTGAGTACTTAATACCCAATTAAAAGATAAATAACTTATAATAAAATCATTTATTTTAAATATTTATAATGTTATATTTAAATTATTAATCTTTTATGTCCACACAGGGCATTTAAAGATTTTTTTCTCGTTGATTCAAACCATCTTTGGTGTATTGACCATGTACAGGTGGACATGATTTCAGTATATAATGAAAAATAATGATTATTTAATTTTCATACCAACTCATTAATATATTTTTTAATATCATTCACCAAATATGGATAATGAAAATAAACTACCTTATGATCATTGAGACGGTAGGTCATACGTACGTATGAGTAACATTTTTAATTTTCAAGGAACATTTTGGAAAGAAATAATGTGTTATTTTATATTTATAGAAATAAAATAATATTAATAATAATGTATTATTTCATTATATACTCTTATATATATATCATCCACATGATTTAGTGATGAAAAAAGAGTCTCATCACTTTGGGGAGGCGGTGGTCCACACATACTCTTAAACGACATGCTCATTTTTTCAGTGTAAGAATGAAAATGATATATTTTAATTTTAGAATGAAAAATGTTTCATTAATATAATATTTATTTTATTTATATCACATATATTAATAAAATTTATCCTTATTGCCTTTCAAATTTTGTGTTTCTGAAAAACAAAAAACACCGCTTTGTGAGGTAGTAGCCCACCACACACATGAGCGATGTTATCGTATCCCCCAAAGAATATAATGTAAAAATGTATATGTGATATAATTAATATAAAAGTTTAAATAAGATAAAAAATATTATATATATATATATATTGAATATATCACTATAAAACATTTTATTTGTGATGATGGAATATGAATGACATTGGTTTATGAGGTTGTAGTATGTCGTACACATGAATAATGACATTGTATAAAATTTTGTGGACAAAGAGATGGATTTAGGTTATTAAATTAATATAATGAAATATTAATATATGGTATATACTAATTATATTATATAATAATAAATGCAGAATATTTGAAGGAGTTGTAAGAATAAATTAAAAATAATAATTGTTTACGAACAAAACCTCTTCTTTAGACTACCTCATTATGATTGCACCAAAATCATTCATAGGTTGGATTTATTATCAAATAATGGGATCTAGATCATGTGGAGATAATTTTGGATGGAATTTGGGTATGTTTGGGGTGATAAAAAAGTCTTTGAAGGTGCTAAATGAAGTGCAGAGTGTGTGGTATTCAATATGTTGGATGAGCGGTACTCTTGTACTTTTATGAAATGAAAACGGATTAACCATTTTTACTCCTGAAAAGGGTAAAAACGAACCATTATAAATAAATATGTATTAATTGGTCTAAATAATGAATGAAAATAGTTTTAAGAATGTTATTAGGTCATTTTATCCCTCATCACTTTGGTTTAATACTTAATAAATCCATTTTTACTTTATTAGTGGTAATTTATTTTTACAATTATCACTCTTCATAATTTTAATAAATTTAATAGAAAATATTACATATATATTTGAATTATTCATATTTCAATCATGGAACCCATTTTATAAAATTCAATTTATTGAAATGTAAAATTTTAATTTAGATTTCAAACCCCGGATGCGATGAGAACGTGGGGCTTCAAGAATTGTATTGATCAAACAAAAAAAATATTTTATATTAATTTACTAACAAATAATAATCAATGTATGAATAAAATGAAATATTTAATTATATATAAACGTTAAATTTAATTTCAATAAATCCTCATTATGGGTTTTTAATTAATTAAAAAGGAAAAATAATATGCACTTTAAAACAGTTTTTTGAATAATTCCATTTTAATCAAAAAAATGTAATTAAAGAAAAATACAATATAAATATGATTCCAATGAAATTATTTTTATTAAATATAAGTAAATAATACTTTGAAAATTTTAAATCATATAAAAAAGTTTCAGGTTGTTTTAAATTTACCTAAATTATTGAAAAGAAATGTCATTTTTACAAAAAATCTGTAAGTTTCACTAATCATTGTGAAATAAATATTTTATTATTGATAAATAAATATAAAACAATATAAATTTTTATACTCATATTTAAAAAATTATGTTCATTTAATAAAATATCTTATAAAAATTTATAAAAAAATATTATCATAATTTTTTTTGGAAAATCAATACAAATTATTTTTGAATAAAACATACGCTTTAGAGAATAAAAATACATTACATAAAGTTGATTTATTTTTTACTAAGAATTTATCAATAATTTATATTGGGTATGATATATATATATTCCATAAATTGGTAAATACAATTCATACAATTGAATTATACAGTTAGGCAACAATGGTAACATATTTCATGGGTCGTTTATGCTCAATGTTGTGTGTTGAATACTATATCAAACATAATGCACTTATTTTAAAATCATTGGGTGTAACGTATTCTATTTGATAAAAATTAAACAATCGTGCAACCCAGTTTGAATGAATAAAACTATATGTAAAATAAAATACATCTTCGTCTTGGTGAAAAGAATGTAACACCCCTTGTTTTTAAGAGGGAAAATTATATTCGATAACATATGTAATATGAAAAACTGATCCAAAATAAATAATGTTGATTTAAATAAAACCATCATAACCATGCCATTAAATTTTTATGAATGAATCATATTAACTTAATTAACAAATATATATGAATATATATGAATTACTCATCATAATTTTATTGAAAATATCTTAGTAAATAAGAACACTATTGTTGGTTATGCATTTTTCTTTTTTAAAATATGTTTTCTCAGAGAAATGATTTTTTAATATTTTTTGTGAAAAAAATGTATTATAATTAAATTCCTGAAGATTTATAAACATTAAATGGAAAAATAAACATAATTTTTCTATATCACCATATCAAATATACCCTAGCTTGAAAAACTGATATATTTCAGAAAATATTGATTTTTTCAATGAGTAGTTAAAATACACATTTTTTTTAAGTAAAATAAATTATTATGATAAATTAAGTTATAGTAAATTCCCATTTTTGTATTAATTTTGGATAAAATTTACATAGTTTTTATTTTCTTATAATTAATCAAATTAATTACATTAAAATTATATTTATACTGTATTTGAGAATAAATTATTTAAGGCTTAAAAACAAATTTTCTCTGAAAACTATATTAAAATGGATAATGTTTCTCAATATAATTAATTAAAATACGACTAATGAATAATTATTTAAATTATATTTTCAAGATTATATTTCAATATTTACGAATTTAAATTCGTATAATGAAGGTTTCTAGTTAAAGAGTTAATGTAAAATCATATGTTGCATGAAAATTGTATTTTTCCAACCCTCTTTCCATCTCGCTTAAAGATATTTTGAAAATTAAACTCTAACACATATTTGAATTGATTTTTTAAAATAGATTCCATATTTTTAACCAAAATTATTAATATTAGGTAATAAGGATAACTAAAATTTTGAAAATATGAATAATAACCACAGTAAATATTTACTACAACTGTAAAAAGAAAATATAATCATTAGTGGTAAAAAATAATTTAACAAATAATCCTCTACTAGGATGCAGTTTTTGGATTTGAAATGTAGTTCAGTTGGTTTCATTAACTTTTTTTTAATTTGTAGTTTAGGGGAACATGTTTAGTATTTACTGTCTGGATCTGTTTGTTTGATTAGTTATGGGTTTCGTTTCGAGATTTGGTGTATGCCTTATTGTATTCGTCTAGAATTTCTCTATGATGCAGTTAATTTTGGGTGGCTGGATATGAAATATGGATGGGTTTTATAAAACCCTTCATCATCCATCTATTTTTTTGGATGGATGGCCACATTTCTGTTCATTTTCACATTGATTTTTTTCTGGTATTATTCACATCTGGTTGACTATGCATGTTTTTTTACATGCACTATTATTTGGGAGTCTTGAAATAGAGATATGCATTCCAGAACTTATTATCTAGTCCTGCCTCCACATTTTATTGTGGTTTGGAGTTGTTTCGGTCATGTTTTGTTGTTCTAACATGTAAATAATTATTGGTACGAGGTGATGCATCACCATTGACTGATCTCACTTTGCAGGGTATGGTAGGGGTGATAAAGCTTTTTTTGTTTCTTGTATTGAATTATTAATCCCTTTTTTATATTTGGGTCCATGTTTCAGGATTTTGTGTCATATTTTTAAGGCATCTATTCCTCAATGATTTAATGGTATTCCTCTTCTCCAAGTCTTCAAAAGTGACTTTCCTTTGTTTTTTATCTTTAACAAAAGGGTTCTTGACCATCATCCTTTAAAAAAAATAAAAATATCTAACAATGAAGAGAAACGATTTAAAACTAATAGTATGAATATTTATAGTTCATTTCAATATAATAATGAATACTGATTTACATTATAGATTATTAAGTAATTATTTTGATAGAAAATATATTTTTGAAATAGAATAATATAAATTATTTCTTGGGTAAAATATAGTTTTTATTAAGAAGAAATTAGTGATTACTTCAATTTTTTTGAACTATTTTACATGTTAAATAAATAATATTATTAATCAGTATATATTAAATATAAATTATAATGTCATTTTATGAAGTGAATATTTCAATTTTATATGGGTGAAAAAAATGTTATTTTAAAAAGCCATAATTTTTCAAAAAATTAGGATTTCGATTTAGAAGTTTTATTTATAATATTTATAGATTTATTTTTATATTAAAAGTTAATTTTTGTATTTATCAGTAACAGATTATATAACAGTTATTTATTCATATGTTTCTAAGGTAGTCAAAATTTCAGATAATATTTAAATATGGTACAAATATACTATGTGTATTACGCATAAAATAATGACCCAAAAGTAACTTAATAATTTATATAAAGGGTATTAATGAACAATTTTTTGTTTCCCATTTAAAATATATTGTTTTTAGGTTATTTGATAAAAAATATAAAGCCTCTAAGATTCGTTGGGAACCTAAATTATATTTTAAGGTCTTAGAATGAATTATTATGAACATGACTCACCTTCACATGGCGAATGGTAATATTTTTTTATTTAGGCACTTTTGCATATAAAATATTTTAAAACACTAATGTTTTAATGATAACATGTGAAAATCCCCTTGTAATGTTGGTGGTTCTGGTTATTTTTTTGTATATAGCCTGAAAACTATGTTTGGGAAATAACAAATAACTCCCTTATATATTCTTATATAAACCCAACCTATCCCCCATCTCTATTCACTCAAAAACACGGTGAACATACTTACTCCTTCCTCTCCTCTCCATATTCCACCCAAGTTTCCCCCATGACCTCAATAAGCTCCTCCCAATGTTTTGCAGTCCCGCTCTCTATGTAAGGTATTTCCCCCTCTTTTATTTTACTAACCCACCTTCATTATAATTAATCTTTGTAATATCAATTGGATATGTTTTAATGAAATTATAATGATCCTGATACTGTAAAACTGATTCAGAAAAATGATTGATCATTTATCCCCTCCCATGGATGAATTAACCTATGCCATTACTATGTCAAAATACTGTAAGGGATTTCCCTTGCTTCTTTTCAATTCAAGAATATCGATTTTATTTAACCTTTATAAAATATATTTTTTATGTGGTCATAAAATTATATTGATAACTATATTTTCCAATTTTTTTATTAATAATTTTTTTCACTTATCCCCTCACATTAATGAATTTACCTATGTCGTTAATATGGTGAAATTTAGGAAGGGATTTCCCTCTCTTCTTTTCTTTTCAAACACCTTCTTTGTATTTAGTATATTTAATATAAATTGTTTGTGTTATCCATAATTTATAAATATCTATATAAAATAAAATTTATGTACTAATAATGATAAATTATTTATATCATCTAATTATATCATTTAACAAAGTTGTTACTATGATGAAATTTAACAAGGGACTTCCTTCTCTTCTTTTCCATTAGAGCACTTGTTTTATAATTAGCCTTTTTAATCTCAATTGATTATGATATCACTAAATTAAAAATATCCCTCAATAGTAAAATTTATTTCCTAATAATGATATATTATTTATCAATTCTCATTTTGAAATTACGAAAGATGTTTCACTGCCAAAATTTAGTATGGGGCCATCTCATTTTCCTCTTTATTCAAGAATCTTCTATATTTTGTGAATTTTTTATTTCCAATTCCTAATACTAGAATATGATTGTATCCATAATAGTTACAATTAGTTTTATTTAAAAATTATGATAGTCCCCTTTAACTCTCATTAACCCATTTTATGAATCTTTATATATTTCAATTACACTATGGAAATTTCATTGGTATTTTTCATAACAAATTGTTTTTTTCATGAATATTCACCCCTATTTACAGTCAATGGTATTCAACTAGATTCACCTATCATTTATTGATTATGGAATTAAATGTGTGTAAACCCAAAATCATTTATATTGGTTTAAAAATTGGTGAAACACGTCCTTATGTAGTATAATATATGTGGCACAATTATGAATGTACATGTTATGAATGTGGCATGTGCTGTTGGAATTATTTAGAACTCAAATTCATTGGGTAATGTTTTAAAATCATGATACGTTATATATGTCATTAAGGATTGATCCTAATCCACAATGGGACGTTTTCCACCATTTTATTAAGCCTTGTAAGTTACAATTAACCTATGATTATGATGGCATGTATAATTTTGTTTCTAGATTCCCATGTTTCCATTATGTTATGATGCAACCTCATGCCTCATTATTCATGTGTTAAATTCTCAATCATTTTATGTCCCATTAAAATTAATAGTTTATAACATTTCATACATTATTCTTTTTATTCTTTTTTATTCCATTACAAAGCATTATATATCTCTAAATTATTATGTATGTCCCTAGGTTATCCCATTCTATTTTAAGAATGATTGAGTATTTTGATCGTGTTAAGGATGTTTTCTATAATGATGAGGTATAAGCTACTTTTAAGTTTTAATGTAATGTAACTATCTTCCAAAATACATTAGGATTATAGACCTTATAGGTTTTATGTTGTGTATTTTGATGCAGTAAATCCCAAATTAGTGTCTAATAAAGACATGGGTTTTCATAGTTGGTGTTAGAGGAATGTATAATTTTTCTTGGGATTAGGATTAGAAAAAACTAGTGAAAGACGTAGGGATAACACTATGTATATTAAAAAATCACTATGTTTTGATGAATTACTGATTAAGTGGTTTGTTTGAAAATACATACCCATATAGATACTATAAGTGGATTTCGATCTTTCATAAATGTAACTTGGTGTGACAACCCCAAATCACCATATTGAGCTAAACTTGGCCGATAACTGATTCATGAAAATAATCCTTGCTACATAGCTGGTTCAAAACATTTGGTAGATATACATGGTAAATTCAAAATCTCATTATATACTATTATTGAGGTAAAAAATTCATATAAGAGTCTATCTTTGGAAATAAATCTTTGATAACTTAGAATGAATCCTAGAAATTCAGTTGTAATGTAAATAATTTTCATTTATAATCAATCCCTTTAATTTTATTTGATTCTTTTCTTGTTGTTTAATACATTAAAAGTACTAATCCATAATTTTCACATCATTCTAATGGAAGATTATAAATAGGAGGAACTAATTCAGCAACCAATGTGATTTGAAACATGATGAATTCGCAAACATTATACCTATCATGATATGATTTCAAGTAGGACATATTTTTATTATTCCAAACCAGCTATCAAAAATCACAATTAACAACATTGTTTAATGTATACAGATATAAAAGAGTATTATTATGGAATGACAATAAAGTTTATATAATAAATTTAAAAAAGTAATTAAGAATCAATCTATTGCATATAAAAAACGTGGAAAGTGGTAGTAAAGTAAATTCCTAAAAAGAACTCAATGGTGTTTTTGGTGTGGAATATATGGCCTAAAGTACCCAGTTGATGTAAATAAATATTATAACGGAAGATAATAAATTACATCCTTTGAAAACCATTATTCTTAAATGTATTATGTTTGTATAATATGGGCATTAACTGAGTTAATTACCAAATTTAAGGGTAAAATCATAAACTAAGGAAGTTACTACACTATGGAAAGCAAAACGATTGACGTTCTATGTATTAGTATTTGAAAATTTTATTTTAGATGTATTATATCAGTGAAATTATATAAATATATATCATGTAAAATATAAATATTTTCTATGATATATTTTCTATAAGGAATTGTAACATATGTCGAATGTTATTGATAACCTAAAAAAGTGATTTAGTGATATGGTGATATTTTTGAAAAAACATTATTGATGGATTAATAACCCTGAATATGTGTTCCATGTTGGAATAAACCTATAGAATATTAGTATGACATTTATAAATCTAATATTATGATTAAAAACATTGATAACACTTTTGGAGATTTACGTGATATATGTTAAGCATGATTAAGGACATTTTTAGAATAGGATCAATTGTATTTTGATTTTTAAGTGATTAATGATATTTCAATGGATGTTTTATTAGGTTGGGGGTAAATATACCTATTAGTTTAAATATAAAGGATTATTTTTGATGATTTATAATATGTTTTTGGATGATTTACATGATGGAAATGAGGTGAACGTTGAGGTTGAAACATTCTTTAGTGTTGATGTTATTAGCTGTATTTTGAATATAGATGTTTATATTTAAGGGATAATTTATGTTTAACCATTGTATTTTTTGCTAATTTTTGGAGATTAATTTATTAAGGTCTATTTTTTTTGTTTTTTCTTAATTTATTATTACAATTTTGGATTTATTAATGATAAGAGGAATAACTTTTTTTATTTAGTGGATTAGGTGATTTATTAGAATCTTATACTAGTGCTTCTGGCATAAAAATTTCATATTGAGTACACATCATTTGGAATACATCATGTACTTGGGACATGGATGGTGGAAGTGCTAGTCGATAGGCTAGAACTCGGAAAGGATCAGGGATCTTGAGGGAGATGATGTATCTGGGACTCAACATTCATTTCTTACCAAATATCATGGTCATATTCTACGGAGATATGCAGAGGAATACCCTATCCCCATCTTTAATCTCCAAGCCCCCATAATGATTGTCATCATAGACATTTTTGGATTTTGGGATGCCTTGATGTTCTGCTGAATGGTTTTCACCTTCTCCACCATTTATTTGACCATTTAATGTCCAAGGAGCATATGTTCACTAACATCATCCGAGATGGCCGGTGTTATTCACCATTCCCATAATGGTCTTCATTTGGATCCATTTGGATGCTCGAGTAGAAGATATTATTGTAAGAGAACTCATACAGAGGAACATGTTAGTCCCAACCTCCTTTGATGTCCAGAAAAAATTCTATCAACATGTCTTATAGTGTCTATATAGATCGTTAAGATTGGATATTGGTTTGAAGATGATTGGCCGTACTAATGTTCATCTTAGTGCTTAGATCATTTTTCATACTTTTAACAAACATGTAGGTGAATCAGGGATCTTAAACAGATCCAATCAATAATGGTACTTGATAAATCCTTATCACATCTTTGATATATATATATCCATGAAAGTTGATCCGATGAGAAGTCCTCTCGAATTGTGATAAATTGATATTTCTTTTTAAGACAATCCACCAGAAACCATATAACATTGTTCCCTAGGGATGTAATTGGAAGTTGAGTGAAAAATTCCATGGTGATGTTCTCCCACTTCCATGTTTTTATTGATAATAGTTACATCATCGAAAAGGAATTTGGATGTTCAATGTTCACTTGATGACATACCAGGCACATTGATGTATATTCAATGATCTCCTTTTTCATATTGTCCCACAAAAAGTTCTCTAGGAGAACTCGATACATCTTTGGGCTCCCAGGGTGAAGAGATAAAGTTGAGTAATGTGATTTATTCAGACTCTCTTTATTTATATCTAGATTGGAGGAACGCATCATCGTGACCTAAATCTTATGACTCCATCCTCATAGATATTTAACATGGAGGATTTTAAATTCATGATAGTTTCCACACCTATGTGAATTTCCACATCATTTCATTGATCCACCTATATTTTATCTATAATGGATTATTGATAAATCATTTGATTATGTATTCGTTATGTTAATCCCTCAATGATTCCCATGTCGATCAATTGTATATATAAGAATATTGGATCCTTCTAAATTCTCATAATTGATAAATATGCATGATCCTCTCTACTTGTATCATCTCCCACCTTATTTGCCTTAACAAGATGGTAGTGTATTGAGCAGTAGTAATCCTTGAAAAGATATAACCATAGTCTCTTGTTCAATTTGAGATAATTTTTGTGAATTTATATTTGAGATGTTTTAGATCAGTATATATCTCACACTTCTCACCATGGAGATAATTCCGCTATATTTTCTTCATCAATATCACATCCACTAGCGCCATATCATGCGTAGGATATTTTTTCTCAAGAATTTTTAACTTCCTTGAGGAATAATCTATAACTTTATCATTTTTAATCAATAAATATCCTAATCATTTCATTTAAGAATCATTGTAAATGAAAACGATTTCTCCACTTTTCATGACTGTGAGTACTGTAATAGTGATAGGCCTCATTTTAATCTCCTTAATGATTTACTCAGATTCATGATTATAGAAAATCTTCACTCTATTCTGTGTTATCTTCATTATTGCATTTTAAAATCATGATAAGTTCTTCACAAATCACCAATAATACCGATCTAGTCCATGTAAACAATAAATATCTATTACAAAAGTTGGCCTGGTCCACTCCTTGATTACATTTGTTTTGGGAGGGTCTATAAATATTCTTTTCCCAGTGATAACATGCCAATGAATGATAATTCCTCTATCTAGAACTCATATTCACTATACATTGCATATAGTTTCACCCTTCACAATGACTTTAACACGGTATTCAAATGCTTCTAATGTTCATCCTTGCACATTGAGTATATGATAATATCATCAATAAATAATACTTAAAATTTAGTGAGGTAATCTCTAAATATTCTATTCGTTATGTCCATGAATATTGATGCAAAATTAGTGAGTCAAATGTTTAAACAATAAACTCATAGTGTCCATACCTCATTCAAAAGGCAGTCTTGGGAGTGTCATCCTTCCCCACCATTAATTGACAGTATTTAGATCAATGGTCCACCATAGAGAAATAAATGGCCCCATATAACTAGCCGAACAATTCCTATATCCAGGGAAGGGGATAAATTTTATTTATCATGGTTTTTAAATTCAAAATAATTGATTCAGAGGAGAATTGATCTATCCTTATTGATAGAGAGGACTTGTGCACCCCACAGTAAAGCACTGGGGCATATCAAACTCTTTCCCAAATTTTCATGAAACTATTTCTTTATATCTCCAATCTCAACAGTGGATATTCTATAAGGTTTCTTTGATATTGGTAGAGATCTAGGAATATGTTCAATTGAGAACTGAACCTCTTGACCTAGTGGAAGACCAAAAAACTAATTCCGGAAAACAATAGTGAAATCCCTCAAATTTGGTATGACTTCAAGCATGATCAACTCCTCAATCTTAATCATTTGAGAGAGATATAATTTCTAATAATGCATTAATATCCATACAAGATATAATTATTCTATATGAGATTAAACATCCTCCTTACACTAGTATAGAATTTGAGGATTCTTAAGGATGTGAAGAGTGATCCCCCTTTCTCAATAAATGATGATGGATTAATATAAAATAGCCAGTCCATGCCCAATATAGCATCACACTCCACCGAAGTAAGTAACACAATATTTTTTGGGAGGTTTCTTCCACAAAAATTTAATATGGTGAGTTATCTACTATGGATGCAATAATGGAACCATTAGTTGTTATCAGAGATAACTCAACCTCCATATTTTAGGTGGGTTTAAAATAGTTATACTAAACATACATGATATGAATGAATATAACCACAATGAAAAAGTATGTTTTCTATTCATTAATGAATAACCAGTGTACCTATAACAACATTTTTGTTCATCTCCGCCTATGCGATCTTGATATCATATTCCCTTCCTTGTTTCCATTGTGGTTGTATTTTACTTCCTCTCACAACCCTAGTCTTAGGGAATTGGTTTTCAAAATTCCAATGTTCCTTACAGTTGAAAAATTTCACTACATGCTAAGTGTTGATCTGAACCTTCCATTCTTCATCTACATTAGTGTAATTATTCATGTCCCTTCATCAGTTCATAGCCACATTCCCCATTCATCTAAAATTTATCCTTTTCATGGTTCCCATTAAATAGTTCCTAGAGGCTTCTTCCTACAAATTTTACTTGAGGAATATTCGGTCTTCTTTCCATTATGGGATTTATTTTATGATCCACCCATATTAGAGTCCATTTTATGATTTCTTTTCACTGATCCTGGGAGACCATTGAGTGTTTCTAATCTCAATTTCAACCTTGAGGCCACAACAAAAAATCTCTACACAACTATCACAGTCTTAAATCACGAATTATTTTCATTGACTTGGATTTTGTTCTTTAATGAAGTGATCAACCTTGATTTTGATATACATGACAAAGACAGAGGTGTATCTTGAAATTGTTGTAATTGTTTCCTCATATGCCTCGATATACTCATCTTCCTTCTACTTAAGTAAAATGAAGTCTCTTTCCATCTTGAGATGGAGGGTTTGGGGAAAACAGTTTTTGGAAATTTTTTTCAAGAATTCATCCCCATCCGTGGAATCAATTTCATCTTTTGACTTCTTATTGTTGATAAATTTCCACTACTGATCAGCTTACTTATCAAAATGATTAACTACCAACACAACCTTATCTTCTTCTGAGCAATAGAGGACATATAATGTCTTTTCTACGTAGTTAATACTTGGTTCTGTGTAGAGGGGATCTGAAAATCCACTACACATGGGAGGCCTTTTCTTAATGAAGGATTTGAAGAAAACATTCTCATTCCATGGAGAAGAATGGAATTCCATATGATTAATGTTATTATCCATAACTTGAACCAGCTAAGAAATTACCATAATAATGTTTTGATAACCCATTACAATCCCATTTGGCATAAAATTAGGGAAATAATCACATTTCCTATCACATTGATTGTTTCCCAGTGTTCTTCTATTTCCCTCCATTAACTAAGAAAAATAATGTACAATTAGGGGCATTGAATAGAAATAAAATAGTCATAAAAAGGAAAACATTAACAATTAATGTATAAACTCTTAAAGGAAAAGTATGTCATAACTTTTTATTCTCAATGATTCTATCTAGGTTATCCATGAAATGTTTCCCAATATATATTCTTACGGGAATTTTAACTTATCCCTTTAAAATGGTTCTAAAGATCTTATGGATTTACTAAATCATATACCATAGGAGTGTCAAACCATGTGTGTAGTAAGGTTGATTATCATGTACCAGGTAACCTTGAGTCAGGCCCGTAAGACCATATCAGAGTTGTTAATCATAGGTATATTTTTGCGAGGACCATGTCCACTTATAGTATCTAGAAAGGGAATTATTTTATTAATAAACCAATTAATCAATATGTAACCGAATTTGTGGATTTTTTCTTATACCTAGTCTCATCCCTAGGGTTATTACTAAATTTCTTTATTCACAGTCTTCAAAAATAACAAAACATTTCTTATGAGACAAACTATAGTGACCACCCCATTTTCAGATATCAATACATGATTTGAAGAATAATTAAACATAAAATTACAAGAAAAGTGTATTAAATTATATTGTCTTTGAGATTAGGTACATAATTTAACCTCATGATTCCAAAATAAGAAAATAATTTATTTAATATCTATAAAGAGAACATATTATCTCTTGAGACCTTTCATCTATATAGGATAAGAAAGGGATAACATGAAAAATGGGTTGAACTAAAATGTATTATGAGGGAATAAACATAATAATAAGTCTTAAAACATGGGTTAGAGGGAATAAAATAATGATATAAAAAGTCATGTAACATGATTAAATATATGGAATTGGAACGTGGGATCATATAGGAATAGATTCATAATAATGTGGAAGTAAAATAAAACATGAAATTAGCAAGAGAACTAAAAAAATATTAGCCTATTATAGGGTGTAATTTTTTATGTATAAGGGTTTATAATCCACTGTAACCACATTTGATGCAGTTATGAGGAACTATCCCTAATGTTCCCACAAACTCTTGTAATATGAGGTTTTGAAGAACCATTGGTAATGTAGTGGGTAAATTAGTGGAGGTCAGATTAGAGTGGGTAAAAACTCCATATAATTTCATCATAAAAGATCATATTATGGGGGGGTTTAACCCCCTATAGTATATTAATTACAATAGAATAGGATGGAAACCTCCACTATATTGAGTAGTTAGTTATATATTAAAGGTATTTTTTTACACCCCCTCTAATTAATGAAAAATTGGAGGGGGTTTTAACCCCCTATAATAGAGTAAATATTATCTGAACATCTAGTTAGTTAGTTATTTATTTTTATATTATGACCACCCCAATCCTCTGTCATGTTCCCACCCCACACCCACTCTCACCCATATCGGTTAGGTCCCATATTGCCCGTACAACCCCTCCAATTTAGATCCAATCTTGGACTTATCCCAACAACCCCTACAAACCCATCCAGATTCGATATCTACCTCCAATTCTGGTTCCCCCTTCCCTTAACAGTCCAGTCCTACAATTTCCTTCCTTACAGTGCTCTGTACCATGCCCCCATTGACTAACTTTTGTAAAATCTTAACCCTGCTACGTTTTGAACTGCAGACATCCTATATATGAAAAACTCCCCATAACCACTATGCTAAGAATATTATGTTTTATTTTTTTTAAATTATTATGTTTATATATATTTGGTAGGTGATTAAAAGATATAATATTTAAATAGATATAGATATTTATATATGTTATATTTTTTTATAGTATTTATATAAGGTATTTTTGTATATTATATGATTTATATATTTTTTTGTAATATAAATAAATATAATATTGGATACATAAATATTAGATAATATATAATTTAATTTTGTATGGTATATATATAAATATATTATATCTATGTATATATACTATATATATATATATATATAATTATATTCACATATATAAATATATATTGATACATATATTTGTAGATATATTTATAATTGTGTGTCTAAATTTTTGTATTTAAATAATATTTTTTAATATAATATAATTATAGTATATATTTTTATATAATCATTATTATTTTACAATCATAATATGTATGTGTGTAACAATAATGTTATTAATTTTTTTTCATTACACATATTTTTTATTCTATAGAAATTATATGTTAGTTTCATAATTACTATATATTTATATATTTTATGATTTATATTATACATATATTATATTAAATACATTTATATTATATATTTATGTATGTGATTATATACCTTTATATTATATGATATATAAACACACCCAAAACCAAATACATTCATATAATTAGAAACATATAAAATAATTAAATGGAATAAATATATATATAATTAATTTATAATTAATTTTCTATACTAAAATATATATTATATAATTATATAATATATACATATATATTTATAATAAATAAATATTTATAATATAATAATATAATATAATTTTATAAAATAATTATATAAAATAATTATAATATATATATGTATATATTTAATTTTGCCTATATTATAATTATTTGTATAAATAATATAATATAAATGTATTTATACAAAAATATATAATAACAAATTATTTAACATAATTCATGTATAATATAAATCATAATATTATTGTACAATTTTTATAAAACCAAATATAAATTTTATAAATTTGACTAAATATATTTATAGTTACATTTGTATTATTTATACCGGTATTTATAAATGCATATATTTTTTATATGTATTAATATTTATTTAATGTATTTATATAATATCATTATATATAAATATTTATAATGTATTTAAATACATTTTTATAATGTGTCTATGTTATATAAGTTTATACACACATTTGCACACATACATATATATTAAACAATTTTAATTTATATGAGATTTATTTTTAAAAAAATACATGAAACATTAGAGGGTGTTAAAAAACTTGTCTATTCAGAGGGATTAGAAGTAGTTCATGACCCCCAACAATTTTATTGAATTATAGGGGTTAAAGACCCTTTACTATCATCAATTATAAGGAGTTCAAAACCCCCTTTAATCTTATTGATTAGAGGTGCTTCCTAAACCCCCTCATTTTATTTTTTAAAAATAAATTTTATATATATATATATATCCAGAAAATATTATATATGTATAGCTCCTTTCAAATCCATCCGAATATATAGTGACAATAATTATTAAATTAGTGGCATTTTTTATATAGCTACCTCCAAAATCAACAGAAATACTGAAAATGAATCCCAAAAAATTTAGTGTGGGTCATGAACCCCCCATAAATATGATGATTAGAGGGTGTTGTGCATAAAACCCTTAAAAATGAATTTATATGGGGTTCTTATGACCTCCTTTAAAAAACCGCCGCATATCTGGTTTCTTTTTTTAGAGCGGATTCAAGACTCGTTGCACAAAATGGAGCACGAGTCAATGCTGACAACCATGGCCATTGCATGTCTTCTCTCATGAGACAAAAAAATTACCCAATGAATTGGTTCTCTATTTAGGCTTACCCATCCTACCATGTTCATGAATATGTGTGCTACATAAATAATCATATATATTGAATCAAACATAAGGGTTACCCATGGAATGAATTTGGAGTCATAATCATGTAAAAAAAGGCTTATAAAAAAGGAATATCATATTGGGTTCTATGAAAGAAAGTACTTAAATAATACGTGGAAATTCATAAGGGAAAACTAAATAGATCATGATAAGGTATTTCAATCTTTGGTTAAAACATGTAAAAAGTATGTTTAAGAAACTTTAGAAATAAAACATTTTAGTGCATTTTGTGAAAATATTAAAGAGAATTTATACCAGAAAATACCGTAATATTTTAAATAAGACCATTAATGAAAAAAGATTATTTTCTTAATAAAATGGGTTATTTTAGATATAATAATTGTTGCTTAAAATAGATAATGGAGTTCACTTGAAATTGGTAAGAGTTAAGAAAGTTCCCTTTAATTGAGTTTTTGTTTTGAGAAAAGTTTAGTTGGGAACCTTTTAAAAACGTGTATATCCATAAAAAAATGATTAAAGTATCATGATACATTATTTTGGAAAATATAAAATACAATTAAAATATTTACATAAAATAAAATAGACTTTCATTTGGTTAAAAAGAGGGGAAGAGTAACCTGAATGAATAATGGTGTTCATGTAGAATCTCTTACCTTAAGTATGAAGGTGATCTTTAGTTGATCTTAATGTGTTGGAAAATCAAATTTTATTCATTAATTAGTAAGTATAGAACCCTTTATACATAAATTTTATTTATTATAACTTTATTAAGTTAATTTTTGGCCTTTTTTATGGGTTAATAGATTCACTTTCATCATTCAAGAGTGTTAGTTTCCTCCGTTTTTTGGAATTTTTTAGTTGTATATGTGTATGAAAAACCATGTAGGATGAGGATAGTGGTAAAAAACTGAACATTTATGTCATTAATTACCTTATATAATATTAAAATACATTTTTTCATGAAGTGGGGATGATTTATTAGATAAATCATTACTAATATTCGTTTAGATTGATTTAGCATATTTTTTTCATCAGAAACTAGTTATCTTATATTTTTAATTATAATAAATATAAACAAGTTAAAAACATTAAATACTTTTTAATATATATATAATATAATATGGTTAACCGTAAAAATTGTTTCATGAAAATACTTGAAGGTGTAATTTAATAGTGAATGCATATCATCCACGAAGGTGGTAGATTGATAGCTCAAAACGATGTTTTCATTCTTAAAATAAAATAGAGAGGAGAAGATATTTGATGAAGAATTATTCCATAAACAGATAAAATCCCATTATATGTAAGTTACAATAGTTTTAATCTAATGTAGGTATGTGGAATTGAGGATAATATAAAAAAAATAAAGGAACTCTAAATGAAATTAAATGATAAGGAAGAGTGTTTTACCTCTTGATTCCTTCTTCTTGAGAGCCTCCTTAGAGGATTGGTGTTGCTATTTTTTAAACCAGAATATTATATACATATGGGAGAGGTTTGAAGAGATTATTCTACATAATTTGGACAATAATTAAATCTAGAGAAGTGTGAGGAAAAGAGGTGGTGAAGGGTGGTATTTATAGGGGAGGTGAGGGGTGTTTTCTACAAATGTTAATCATTATATTATAATATTGGAAACATACTATGAATAAATAATAATTAGGAAAAATAAAATAAAATAATTAATGATAATTTTATATTTTCGGTTTACATTATCCATACATAATCTATGACACCATAAATCATGTATTTAGCATTTATTGTAAATTATAGTCTTTTACTATTCCCAAAAAATTCATGTATTTCAAAAAAATACCAAAAAATTCACCCCAACTATTTTTAACCTATATAATTAACAAAATGAACACTATATTTTGAAAATATATTTATAAATTCGATATTTGTTTTGTAATTATAATCATCATTTACTTGGAAAATATAAATTTTAAAATTATAAATGATTTTATAATACATTCAAAAAATACTTAAGGTCTCATACAATTATGTTAAAATAATAATACATAAAAATATTATTTTATGAATACATTTTATGAAAATAAATATTCTTCTAAATTATTAAATTAATCATGAAAATGTAGTAAAATATTAATGAATTATTGAAATTCCAACACATAATTAATAATGTTCATAAAATTAATTTACATATAATATGATATAATTATATGATATTGTCACTTATAAGAGGGATAAATTTTATTTATACTTTCATTGGTGAGGTTACTATTTAATTTTCAATTTTACTATTTATAAGGGTCATGTTACTATTCCAAAGGTCTTGTTACTACTCCTTTGGTATATGTTCTCTAACTTATAGAAATTCCTTTCATTCTATTCATTCATCATTTATAAAGTTTGTATTGTGTTTTTTATTTACTTTTATGTCCTTATACTATATGAAATAATTATAAGATGGGAATCTTCATTGATAAAACATTGGGTCATTACAATGGGAGCTTCTTAGAAGATGAGAATGCTAATAATCTCTTCACACATATAAATTTGAATATAATATTTACAAGAATATTTGGAGAAAAATTAAAATGATTCAACACTTTCAAGATTATCCTACACGTACTTATAACTATATTTTATTCAAAATTATTTATTATTAATGATTTGGAATTACAAATAATTTATCTCGTTAATTCTAAAAGTATATTGAATTTCATTAAATGTGGAACTATAAAAAAGATAATAATAATAGAAAATATGGTGAATAAAAATATATTTAATTTTTTATTCCAACAAATAATTGATGAAGTACAACAGTTTAAAATTTTATGACAAAAATAATGACATTAAGAAAACCTTTGATCCATAAACTTGAATTATTTTCCAAGAACATATTATTTAGATACTGTCTCCGATTCTAAAAATGGTAACCCTTATTAAACCATCCTTAATTAAATTATCAATAATTATCATTTAATTTTGTAAATACCTTGGATATTTTTGGGTTTAGTGTTTTTAATAATTATGAAAATTTCATTACATAAAAATCCCTCAAATTTCAATCAATATAGTTATTTTCACAGTATACCCAGATTTTATTATTCCATAATTATTCATTAATATCTTCTAAAAAATTCTCCAAAAATGACATAATTATTAGACATATATTACATAAAATTATTCTTCACAAGCTAAGAAAATATAAAGGTAAGATGGTATTTCTCAAACACTGAGTAAGGGTAAAAATTGGTATTGATAATAAGGATTAAAACAGGAGAATTTGATGATTATATTGGTATGGGAACTTAATAACATTTTATGTTAATGAAATTTGAGATTAATACCCAAAACAATATAGATCATAACCAATGATTACTATCACAAAAATATGGAATACCATGTAATATGGATCATAAGAAAATAATCAACCCTTAGCTATAATATTATAATATTGGAATACTAATATGTAATTCAATTGGAGCACAAAGATAATTATAATAAATCCTACATAAATTCTACCCACCATTTATCATTATTCATGATAGCATGCATAAAAGAAAATATAATAAGGGTGAGCTTAAATGCTTAGTAAGGGTGATCATGATCATTAGCATTTGAATGTATTCAATGAAAATAAGGTGAGCATTAGGGTATAAAGACATAATCAATGTTCTTGATAATAAAATAATAATTTTCATACCCATAAATATATACATAACTTGTCATGAAAAAACAAAGTACAGACTTGACAAAAGAAATAATCATCAATACGAATAATCTTAAGCCATGAGATATGAATCTTAATAAAAAGAATAATTTATAACCCATATAATTCATAACGCGAACATGTTGGTATCTTAGGAAATCATCTTTAGAACACTTTTTTAAATCCATTATATAAATAACTAAAGTCCAGTTGAATCCCTAAGAGAAACCCATCAGCACCCCCTCTTTCTTTTCTATTAATACAAGGAACAATAAAATCAAATGGAGCTCTATATAGGTGCACCAATCGTATAAGATATATCAGTATCACCTAACGATATATATGTGCACCCATCATATAAGATATAATTAGATCATTTGATGGTATCTAGGTGTACCAGTTATCATCAATAATGTACATGTATAATTCTTGAATAACGTATATTAATCATTCATTTCATGATAAAGTAATAGAAAATAGATTTTTTTTTATTTTCAAAAAATGATTGACACATAGAAACGAAACAATTTCCTTGAACATTTCTTTGAAACATGAGTAATATTTGGATAATAAATAGGTTCCTTAATAATCTTTTGAAAAAATTATTACACTATGGAAACGAAATGAGTTCTATAAAAACTTATTTGGAAGCTGATTATTATGTTGAAATGAAATGGGTTCAATAATAATCTCATTAAAACATGAATAATTTGTGAAAAATAAACATGTTCTATAATAATCTCTTGCAACATTATTAACCTATATAAATGAAATGGGTTCCATGAAAAATATATTTGAAATAATAATAATTCATTCAATGAAATAACGAGGATGATATTATTACAACAAATCATTAATGAAACAAAAGTAACATCAAGGTTTGTTTACATTGATTAATGGAAATACACTAAATATATAATTAAAAAAATTCTTTATGAAAATTACCTTTTCATTTTTAGTAAAAAAATATTTCCCCTGAGATGCAAAATTATTTTGAGAGAACACTTGTAATATTTCTTGAAGAAAATATAAATTCCATTCTTTTTAAAATTATTTAAAATTTAAAATTTTATGAAAAAATAAATATAAATATTCCAATTTAAAATAACCTTTTAAACATAAAAAAGAAATATTGAAATGATTTAGTTTTCATGATGGTTGAAATTTCATTTAATGCCAAATATTTTAAAAAAAAGTTATCATTCACATTTTTTGAAGAAAATTTAAAAAGTACTTTTTTTGGAAAATTAAAGGAATACTACTTTTAGAATAGTGTATAAAAAAAATTATGTGTAGAAAGAGATTTAAAATCTCATAGAAATAAAAAATTTTTATAATTTTTTAAAACATGGATATTGGAAGAATATGATTCAAGTTCAAAAATAAGATAGAAATATTGGTATCACATACTTGTGAATTTATTTATATTTATTAAATCAGTAAGAGATGAAATATAAATTAACCATGAAAAAAATTCATAAATAGAGAAGAATAAAAGATATTTTTTTCAAGAAAACAATATAATATGTTTTCATTTAATGAAATATTAAACATAAACAATCCCAAATGAAAGACGATTGTAACGTAAATCATTTTCTACATTAGAATTATTTTCAAACATAAGACACATGAAAGAATGACTTCAAAAAAAATTATATTTCCTAAAAATAAGTAGACTCATGATATAAATATTTAAATGGATGTATATAAATCTCAGAAATGAATATAAGTTCATATAATAAATTATTCTCTGAAATAATGTGAATAATATATGAATAACATTAACACAAATGACACTATTGAGTTTGAGAATTATTCATTGAATAGATCATGTGTATAAAACTTAAATCCACATAAAATAAGTGGAAACACAACATAGGATAACGTGGATTAATTACCCATAGAATCATGTCGTAATAAATTCAAGAAAATGTAATATATCCTAATGAAAAGAAATTAAGTAATTAAATTGTTTACTAATTTCTAATTTTAATGTCATCTCACCATAAATGAAATAATTAAAATAGAAACCTAAAATACCATTATGTATTAGCAATTCATGATATTACATATAAAAGTGTATTTTTATACACCATAAAACATAAATAAGTGGTTAATATGAAATATGTCTCATAGAAATAAAATGCGAGATGATACAACCCTCAGCCTGAGTCTAGAAAATCCAGGCATGTATTCAATATCAATATAATAACCATATACCAATTATTTTATTCAATAAAAACCTAAAATTAATATATAATTTATACTTAAACCGATTATTTTTTTTTCATTTTAATTAAATATTTAAATACTTAATCAGTTATGTCCATGTCAGGTATTTTTTTAGACGTTCAGTTCATTATTTTAAAATGGCTTGGGTGTGTTAACCATGGTCCAAGAGGTCATTATTTTAGAATTGATATATTACTAATCATGACTTAATTATAATTTTTATTAATAAATTATACCTTTAAATACAATCTTGAAAAAATATAATGAAAAATTAATTAATTTACAATCAGGGGGAGAGTAGGCCATATGTACACATGAGTAACTTTTCCAATATTAAATGATCATAATGGATAGAAGGTATGTTTTATTTTATCATTCCATAATTTTAAAAATAGAATAAATTAAATATTATGTATTTAAATATACATATATATATATCATATTTATTATTTAGTGAATAAAAAGCGTCATATCGCTTCATGGAGGCAGTAGTCCACACGTACACAAGAACAACACTATCATTTTCCTATGTAAGACATAAAATTCTATATTTTCTTATCATAATGATAAATATATCATTAATATCATATTTTTTAATTTATATCACATATATTCAATATATTTACCCTTATTAACATTCATGTAAAGTGTTAGTCAAAAACGAATCACATCGCTTCTTGAGGCAGTATTCCACCGTACACATGAGTGACATTATTGTACCCTCCATGGAATGTAACGAATATAGATATATGTGATATAATAACTCCAAATGTTTAAATATTTTGAAAATATTTTATATATATTTTAAATACATCATTATAAAAAATATTTTGAGGAAATAATTGAAAATGAAGAACATCAGTTCGCGAGGTGGTAGTCAGTTGTACACACGAATGTTGATTTCGTATCCCATTTTATTGAGGAGGAGATAGATTTGGGTAATTTAATTAACATAATAACAAATAAGTAGAAGTTAGATACTTATTTTGTTATATCATAATAATTTATCATTATTTGAATTAGATGTAAGTATAAGTAAAATAAAAATGCACATTTAAGCGATGTACCTCTTCTCCGAACAACCTCTTTAAATTATCAAAAAAAATAATATTAGGATAGATTTATGATAAATTAGTAAGGTAGTTTATTTTTTTGGATGTTGTTAGTGATTTTGGTCTATTATTGGCTATTAAAATAGGGGTGTAATGTGTTAAGATAAGTGGATATGGAGTGGACTTTTATATGGGAGGTGAGTGGCACACTTGTATTGTTTTGAAATGAAAAATGTGTACCCGAATTTTTTATAATAAAATGATCCAAAATGGACAATTACAAATCATTATACTTTATAAGGAAAAAATACGGTAATAAAAGATATTTTATACAAGTTTTTAGGTCATTTTAACCAATTTATTTTTAGTTTAATGCCTTTGTAAATCCAATTTTACCTCATCAACGGTAATTAATTTTTACTATTTTCACTATTTATTAGAGTCAAAAATTAATTTGAACTTCTAGAAAATATAAATTATTCATATTAAAAATATCTAATTCATATTACAAAATAATTATAATATAAGTAATATTCTTTTATTTAAGATTAATCCAACAAACTCGATGACAACGTAGGTTTTCAAGAAGATTATTATTCAAGGTAAAAATGATTTTATATTACCTCCATGTCCATTAATAACCATTTAATGTATCAAAATTAATATTTATTGATATATAAAATCTAATATTAACTTATATAATTCTTCATTAAATTATTTAATATTTAATCAAAATGAAGAAACATTATGCACTTTATAATAGTTTTCAAAAAAAAATTCGTTTTTATTCCAAAAAAATACTTATACTAAAATCTAATATAATGATAATCGATATTAATTTAATTTGTTTTATGATAAATTAATAATAATAATTTCATTTTAAATCATATTTATATCATAAGGTTAATTTTTTGTTTTCAAAATTTATTGAAAATTTTGCAATTTTTTTTAAAAAATCTATATTTTTCAGTATTCACTGAAAAATTAATATTTTCCAAAAAAACTAATTTTTTTATTAGTAGATGATTTACTCTAAATATCCTAGTGATTGATTTCCTGGTGGTGGTGATGGTGATATCAGTTAATATTTGCATCTTCTTTGATTTTACTCATGGAATCGTTTAATACTAAGTTGGAATTCTTTTTAAATGGTGATCATCCGTTATCAAAGGATCATGGATTTATCTCAGAATGCTATCATTCATCGGATTTCTAGAATAAGGGAGTTTCTTTTTAAGAGTCACTATATAATTCATTGGATCTAAACAAGGATGGTTCATTCATATCTTCTAACATTAGAGGACTTGATAAAGGGGGTGTTGTTGTGACTACCGATCCAATGGATTTGCAACTAGGAGTTTATCTTTGAAAATTATCAATCATGAGTCACATGTTTTATTCTAAAGAAGAAAACACCTTGTCTTATGTTGATCATAAGAATAGGATCTAACATTTCTTGAGTAGTGGTAGTTGGAGATTAATTCCCATAGGAAGAGGGGTTTTCACATAATTCTGCAATCATGGGATGCTTTCAACAGGGCATGGGGTCTTAGTAATCTAAACCTGAAGCCCGTTATGCTAAGAATATCTAAATGGAATGGTAACCTTAATCCATTTAATCTAATGAATATCAAGTCTCAGATTTTGGTCATACTCTATAGTTTAAATTGTATTTATTGGAACCCCAAGATCCTTAATGATCCCTCTTCTCACATTGATAATTCTATTTTAATGTATCAGAAGATCATAGATGGGGAACTTGGGGGGTATCTATAATTTTGTATGATGTTAACATGGAAATCAAAAAACCAATGAGATTCGGTTTTCATTATAATGTCAATAAATAAGATTTTAGGATTGAATATGAATAAGTTACTCACTTTTGTGATGTCTGCAAAATTGTTGGCCATTTATTTATTAACCATTGAATGCTCTACATAAAGGTGAATGTGATATGTAATGCTATGGATATGAAAGAAGTAAATCAAACTAAAAATTATAAGAAGGTTATTTTAGAGGAAGAGGTGGTCTAAAAATCTAGACCCTCCAATTTTATGGTATGTCTAAAAAAGTCCTAGGAGGATATTGCTGATCAAGTGGAAAAATGAAAGATTTATTACTTACCTAGTCCTCCTACTATGCTGGGCTATGAGGTGAACAATACCGGATGACCTGATCTCAATTTGGAGATAAGTTGATTTTTTTCCTTTCCAAATGATACTTATGATCTAGTTTTTCATATGAAAAAAAGATATTAATGATATTTCTATGGTGTAGGGTATGTAAAAAGATAGAAATAATATGGTTCCTTCACTATAAAAATATGAGGAGCTCCTTGTGTTCTACATTGTAGAATAATTAACACCAATCCTCCCTACAACATATGACCCTAATACAACCGTCATGGTATCCACTATTTACATAGGGACCTAATCAAATGAATTGGCTATTAATTCTTCTGTTTCCAAATCCCCTAAGGATCATGCCAACCCATATGATCTTAATGAGGTAGTGACTACTGAAAACACTAAAATCCCTAATTTTAAGGCTACCAGTGAATTAGATCATTGTAATTTAGTGCTGGATAATTTTTATGTTTGTTTATACCTGAAATACGCCATCAAAAATGATACTTGTGAAGAAGATAATGTTATTTTAGTGTTGGATAATTATGGTGTTCGATCAGATCTGAATGTCATCATCAACAAAAATGATGATGCTGGTATCACTATTCCTAACCAGATATTTTTAGTCTGTCTTTGTAATGAAAAGAGTATCAAACCTAGAACTGACAATCCCAACATCATTTTTATAAATTATATTCATAAAATAGAATATTTTCTTAAAGTAATAGTTAGTAGGCCTATTGAATCTGGCATGTAGAATGTTTTTGGGGTCAAAAAAGGTATATCCAGCCCTAGTCTTATGTTCAAACGAGGATTATTTTTAATACCTTTAGGGACCTTCCAACTATGAAACCATGAGGTCCATAAGGCTTTTCATTGTACATCAGAGACCCCTTATTATAGGATTTTCCAAACCTACAAAATTTCTTTTACAAATGTCGCTAATCTAGATCATTTGAGATTTCATTTTATTTAATCTAATAGGTGTGTTTCAGATTTCAAAATCCATTGGGTCTTCGTTCATTATTCCTTGCATGAAATTTGTTTGGTTAGAATTAGTGACCATCATGTCATGTGTGCCTTTAATATCCTTGGTTCCCATCATCTTTGTTCATTTATTTATGCCCATAACTCCCTCCAGGATTTCAAGAGTTTTTGGGTGGATATTCGATTAATTAACTCTGCTACCACCATCTCCTGCCTCATTCTTAGGGATTTTAATTCAATTGTGAATATAGATGAGAAAAATTGTATTTTGAAGGATTATTTTTCTTCTGAGAGAATTGAAATATTTTATTGATCAAAATGGATAATTAACGTGAATCTGGTTGGGGGAAAATACACCAGGTATAAGAAATTTTTGAACATGTATGTTGCAAGAAGGATTGATCGGTCATTTGTCAATGAGGCCTACCTGGATTAATGGGGATCCATTTCATTTATAATGGTGACTAGAATTTATTCTGATCATCATCCCTTATTTCTTGATTTTATGGGAAAATATACCAAGCCACCAGTACTCTTTAGGATAAACAATTCTTGGATCACACAACCTAAGTGTAAGTTAATTGTTGAGAAGATATGGATCTCTATGGGATGAAGAAATGATGATTTTTCTTATGTTGTCAATCTAAAACTTCTCAGAATTACCTTGAATATATGGATCAAAGATCATTTTACCTCTCTTGATGATTAAATCCACTCTCTTGAGGGTTATCTTCCTCAAATTCAAGAGCATAACAATCTGAGTGACTACTATGATGGTGTTCTTGTGGAAACCGATATTTTCTCCATAATGAATAGTCTCTTGAACCATAATGATTCTTTTCAAACGGATTATTTTAAGACAAATTGGTTGAAATATGGTGACATAGATTTAAAAAAATTTAATTCTATTCAAAAAATCATGAAGGTAACCAGGACTTTTTCCTTGATTAAAAATAGTGATCAGATTATTGATAACAAGAAGGATCTCTCGGAGCATTTGATATCTTACAATAAAGATCTCATCAATGTTCCAAATTCCCACAATGATCCTATAGAAGGAATTATTCCTATAATTTTGTCTCATGAAGATAAATAGAATCTTAACTCTATCCCCATGGAGTTTGAAATTAAGGAATCCATCTTTAGTCTCAAATCTGATAGTTCTCCTGATCCAGATGGTATTGGAAATATTTTATTCCATACCTTCTGGTATATTTTTAATGTTGATGATTTCATGTTAGTCACCTATTTTTTTAAAGAGGTTGGCTTCCTAATGTCTTTAATTCTCATTTTCTCTCTCTTATTCCAAAGGTGGATAATGCCAATGAGATCAACCTTTTCAGGCTAGTTGCATTAGTCAACACCAAATATAAAATCATTTTCCTGATATTGGAGATGAGGCGGACTAGAATCGCTACCAGAGATGTCTCCCGCAATCAGTTTATTTTGGTTAAGGGTAGATCCCATTATTATTGTCCCATTAATGCCTCATTATGTGATAATAGGATTAAGAATCCCATTAAGGGTGAAAATATTTCTCTCAAGCTCTATTTTGGAAAGGCTTTTAACACAATGTACCGATGCTTCATTTGTAAGATCCTTCATATGTATGGCTTTGATAGTGTCTTAATTGCTTAGGTCAAAACCATGTTTGGTGATTCATACATATCTGAACTTATTAATGGTCTCTCAAGGGCTATTTTGACTATTATATAGGTGTATGGTAAGGTAACTCGCTTTCTGCAATCATTTTCTCAATAACTAAGGATTATCAAACCAGACTCCATTCCATTATGATGGGTAATGGGAAAATGAAAGCTATTTGTGCTGGAAGAGGGTTAAATGATCCTAATAATTTATTTTATTCTGATGAAATCATACTCTTCCCTCAATTTTATATAATAAAAATCAACAATATCAAGCGGGATCCTCTACACTTTGAAATAAAATTTGGTTAGGATATGAGTTGGAGAAAGTACTTTGTTTATTTTGGAAGGAATATATCTTTCCCTAGGAAGAATGAAATTATGAGGGTATTTGGAATTCAAGAAGAAGTTTTCCCTTTACTAACCATGGGGTTCCCATGTTTTGTGGGAGACCAAAAGCCTCCTACTTCTCGGATATCATTGGTATGGTCAAATGAAAACTTTCTACTTGGAAGGGCAAATCTATCTCTCTAGATGGTTCTGTTTCTCTGGTGAAGGCTGTTACAATTTCAAGGTTTTTTACACCATTATGTTTTATAAATGGAATATTTCTCTCATAAAGAACATAACTCTATCTATTAAGAATTTTATTTGGAGTGGAAACATTATTATTGTAAAGTTGACAATGTTATCTTGAAGCTCTTGGTGTATACGTTATTATGCAGGGGGTGTAGGCATTAAGAATCATGGAACCTTCAATGGATATTTTCAGGATGCATTTATATGGATACTTTTCAATAGTGATTATTAGACTTTTTCATTCCATTGGGATAAGTTCATGCATCACCTCAATAATGGATTTTTTAGTTATATTAATTCCTCGGTATGGCCTGCTCTTAAATCCACTTATGTTTCAATTAATATCCATTCTAAAGGGTTGGTCTTAAGAAACTCTTCTCTTAATTTTTGGAAGGTAAATTATATTTATCAATCCTTTTTTGACTCCATTGAATATGAGGTGAGTAACATGGATCTGGATATTACTATCAAACATCAACTTGATAGGATGGAGGGTCTTCCAAATAAGATCGTTGTCACTATTAATTATAATTATTTTTCTGACAGAGATGTTTTTTTTGGTATGGTAACCTACTTCCAAAGGTATTTTTTCTTCTAAATTTTTATATCGGAACTATTTGCATTAAATCATAGATGATCAATGGATGGGTGATTTTCACAGGAGACTCATTTGAACTTTTCTTTTATTTTGTTCCTAGAGGGTGGCTCATGGGAACATACAAACCAATTATTGTCTGCAATCTTGTGGCATCTACCTGTTCTCCTCTTGTGTTCTTTTTCACCAGTATAGATAGGACGTAGATCCTTTATTTCTCTATTGTGTTGTGGATTCATCAATGTGGAAGGTTGTTGTAGATATTTTTTAAGTTAATCTACCTTAGATAGATTCTATATTTGGGTTTCATCATGGCTAGGACAACCTAGTGTTTTCCCCATAGCTGGTGGAACTTTTTCATGTCCATGAAGTAAAATTGATACACTTAATATGTATTTATTGGAATAAAATAATCCATGATAGGTATTCATTCTAAGTTTTTGATGCACTATCATCGATTCTTGCTACTATTCGAGATTCCTACACACTGAAAAAACAATATTTCTTCAAATTAGTGAATAAAATGTCTATCCTTGGATAATTTGGTGTCAAACGTAATTTTAGGCCCCTGTATGGTACATTTGATGTCTTATGAATGTACAATCTTGTTGGTTGGATCAAGGTTACTTCTGATGGTTCACACATGGTATTCTGGGACAGTTTGGTTATGGTGATGTTTTTTGGAATCACCAGGGGAATTTCTTTGATTACTTTTGGGGTTCATACAGTATTTCCCCCTCAATTAATGTGTAGATTCTGGGAATTATCATTAAAATAGTGAAATCAAGGAATTGAGGTTTGAAAAACATCTTTCTTTAGAGTGATTCTTCGATTATTGTTTCTTTTGTTAGGATGAGATCGATTTTTTTGGAGGATCACTAATAAATAGTTCAAATTCTTGGATTCTCTTTCCACCATTTACCATATTATCATGAATTTATACAGGGAGGACAATGTTGGGGTTGATTTTATTGAAAATAAAGGATTCAAAGGAGTTTATTTTTAATAGTATGATTAGTTACATTATGATATTTTTCCTTTCTTATGGCAGGATCAAGGCTAGTCTCCCATTTTTAGAATTATGTAATTATGATTTTTTGGTTAATAAATGAGCATTTAATTTCTAGGAAAGGACACATCATATCATTAAAAAAATAATTTCCCAAAAAAAGTTCACTCAAACATAATTCACGTATTATAAAATCAATGGGTGTTACTTATTCTATTTGATAAAAATTAAACAATCATGTAACCCAGTTTGAATGAATAAAGCTATATGTAAAATAAAATACATCTTCGTCTTGGTAAAAAGAATATAATACCCGTTGTTTTTAAAAGGGAAAATTATATTCGATAACATATGTAATATGACAAAACTGATCCAAAATAAATAATGTTGATTTAAATAAAACCATCATAACCATGCCATTAAATTTCTATAAATGAATCATATTAACTTAATTAACAAATATATATAAATATATATGAATTACTCATTATAATTTTATTGAAAATATCTTAGTAAATAAGAACACAATTGTTGGTTATTCCATTTTCTTTTTCAAAATATGATTTCTCAGAGAAATGATTTTTTAATATTTTTTGTCAAAAAATGTATTATAATTAAATTCCTGAACAATTATAAACTTTAAATGAAAAAATAAACATAATTTTTTATATCATCATATCAAATATATCCTAGCTTGAAAAACTGATATATTTCAGAAAACATTGATTTTTTCAATGAGTAGTTAAAATAAACATTTTTTAAAATAAAATAAATTATTATGATAAATTAAGTTATAGTAAATTCCCATTATTGTTTTCATTTTGGATAGAATTTACATACTTATTATTTTCTAATAATTAATCAAATAAATTACATTTAAATTATATTTATACTGTATTTGAGAATAAATTATTTAAGGCTTAAAAACAAATTTTCTCTGAAAACTATATTAAAATGGATACTGTTTCTCCAATATAATTAATTAGAATACCACTAATGAATAAATATTTAAATTATATTTTCAAGATTATATTTCAATATTTACGAATTTAAATTTGAATAACGAAGGTTTCTAGTTAAAGAGTTAATGTAAAATCATATGTTGCATGAAAATTGTATTTTTCCAACCCACTTTCCATCTCGCTTAAAGATATTTTGAAAATTAAAGTGTAACACATATTTGAATTGATTTTTTAAAATAGATTCCATATTTTTAACCAATATTATTAATATTACGTAATAAGGATAACTTAAATTTTGAAAATATGAATAATAACCACAGTAAATATTTATTACAACTGTAAAAACAAAATATATTCATTAGTGGTAAAAAAATAATTTAACAAATAATCCTCTACTGGGATATAGTTTTTGGATTTGAAATGTAGTTCAGTTGGTTTCTTTAACTTTTGTTTAATTTTTAGTTCAGGGGAACATGTTCTGTATTTATTGTCTGGATCTATTTGTTTGATTAGTTATGGGTTTCTTTTCGAGATTTGGTGTATGCCTTGTTGTATATGTCTAGAATTTCTCTATGATGCAGTTAATTTTGGGTGGATGGATATGAAATATGGATGGGTTTTATAAAACCCTTCATCGTCCATCTATTTTTTTGGATGGATGGCCACATTTCTGTTCATTTTCACTGTGATTTTTTCTGGTATTATTTCACATCTGGTTGACTATGCATGTTTTTTTACATGACTATTATTTGGAAGTCTTGAAATTGAGATATGCATTCCAGAACTTATTATCAAGTCCTGCCTCCACATTTTATTGTGGTTTGGAGTTGTTTCGGTCATGTTTTGTTTTTCTGGCATGAAAATAATTCTTGGTACGAGGCGATGCATCACCACTAACTGATGTCACTTGGTAGGGTATGGTAGGGGTGATAAAGCTTTTTTTGTTTCTTGTATTGAATTATTAATCCCTTTTTTATATTTGGGTCCATGTTTAAGGATTTTGTGTCATATTTTTAAGGCATCTATTCCTCAATGATTTAATGGGTTTCCTCTTCTCTGAGTCTTCAAAAGTGGCTTTCCTTTTTTATATTTAACAAAAGGGTTCTTGACCATCATCCTTTAAAAAAATAAAAATATCTAACAATGAAGAGAAACCATTTAAACATAATATTATAAATATTTATAGTTCATTTCAATATAATAATGAATACTGATTTACATTATAGATTATTAAATAATTATTTTGATAGAAATTATATTTTTGAAATAGAATAATATAAATTATTTCTTGGGTAAAATATAGTTTTTATTAAGAAGAAATTAGTGATTACTTCAATTTTTTTTGAAATAATTTATATGTTAAATAAATAATATTATTAATCAGTATATATTAAATATAAATTATAATAACATTTTATGAAGTGAATATTTCAATATTATATGGGTGAAAAAAATGTTATTTTAAAAAGCCATAATTTTTCAATAAATTAGGATTTCGATTTAGAAGTTTTATTTATAATATTTATAGATTTATTTTTATATTAAAAGTTTAGTTTTGTATTTATCAGTAACAGAATATATAACAGTTATTTATTCATATGTTTCTAAGGTAGTCAAAATTTCGGATAATATTTAAATATGGTACAAATATACTATGTGTATTACGCATAAAATAATGACCCAAAAGTAACTTAATAATTTATATAAATGGTATTAGTGACCAATTTTTTGTTTCCCATTTAAAATATATTGTTTTTAGTTTATTTAATAAAATTTATAAAGCCTCTATGATTCGTTGGAAACCTAAATTATATTTTAAGGTCATAGAATGAATTCTTATGAACATGACTCACCTTCACATTTCGAATGGTAATATTTTTTTGAGTTAGGCACCTTTACATATAAAATATTTTAAAACACTAATGTTTTAATGATAACATGTGAAAATCCCCTTGTAATGTTGGTGGTTCTGGTTATTTTTTAGTATATAGCCTGAAACCTATGTTTGGGAAATAACAAATAACTCCCTTATATATTCTTATATAAACCCAACCTATCCCCCATCTCTATTCACTCAAAAAACTTGGTGAACATACTTAATCCTTCCTATCCTCTCCATATTCCACCCAAGGTTCCCCCATGACCTCAATAAGCTCCTCCCAATGTTTTGCAATCCCGCTCTCTATGTAAGGTATTCCCCCTCTTCTATTTTACTAAACCACCTTCATTATAATTAATCTTTGGAATATCAATTGGTTATGTTTTAATGAAATTATAATGATCTTGATACTGTAAAACTGATTCAGAAAAATGATTGATCATTTATCCACTCCCATGGATGAATTTACTTATGCCATTACTATTTCGAAATACTGTAAGGGATTTCCCTTGATTCTTTTCAATTCAAGAATATCCATTTTATTTATCCTTTATAAAATCAATTTGTTATGTGGTCATAAAATTATATTGATAACTATATTTTCCAATTTTTTTATTAATAATTTTTTTTTCACTTATCCCCTCACATTAATGAATTTACCTATGTCGTTACTATGCTGAAATTTAGTAAGGGATTTCCCTCTCTTATTATCTTTTCAAACACCTTCTTTGTATTTTGTATATTTAATATAAATTTTTTGTGTTATCCATAATTTACAAATATCTATATAAAATCAAATTTATGTACTAATAATGATAAATTATTTATATCATCTAATTATATCATTTAACAAAGTTGTTACTATGATGAAATTTAACAAGGGACTTCCTTCTCTTCTTTTCCATTAGAGCACCGGTTTTATAATTAGCCTTTTTAATCTCAATTTATTATGATATCACTAAATTAAAAATATCCCAAAATAGTAAAATTTATTTCCTAATAATGATATATTATTTATCCATTCTCATTTTTCAATTACCAAAGATGTTTTACTGCCAAAATTTAGTATGGGGCCATCTCATTCTCCTCTTTATTCAAGCATCTTCTATATTTTGTGAATTTTTTATTTCCAATTCCTAATACTAGAATATGCTTTTAACCATAATAGTTACAATTAGTTTTATTTAAAATTTATGATATTCCCCTTCAACTCTCATTAACCCATTTTATGAATATTTATATACTTCAATTACACTATGGAAATTTCATTGGTATTTTTCATAACAAATGGTTTTTTTCATGAATATTCACCCCTATTTACAGTCAATAGTATTCCACTAGATTCACCTATCATTTATTGATTATGGAATTAAATGTATGTAAACCCAAAATCATTGATATTGGTTTAACAATTGTTGAAAAAATTCATTATGTAGTATAATATATGTGGCACAATTATGAATGTACATGTTATGAAAGCGGCATGTGCTATTGGAATTACATAGAACTCCAATTCATTGGGTAATGTTTTAAAATCATGATACATTATATATGTCATTAAGGATTGAACCTAATCCACTATGGGACGTTTTCCACCATTTTATGAAACCTTGTAAGTTACAATTGACCTATGATTATGATGGCATGCATAATTTTTTTTCTATATTACCATGTTTCCATTATGTTATGATACAACCTCATGCCTCATTATTCATGTGTTCAATTCTTAGCTATTTTATGTCCCATTAAAATTAATAGTTTATAACATTTCATACATTATTCTTTTTATTCTTTTTTATTCCATTACAAAGCATTATATATCTCCCAATTATTATGTATGTCCCTAGGTTATCCCATGTTATTTTAAGAATGATTGTGTATTTTGATCATGTTAAGGAAGATTTCTATAATGATGAGGTATATGCTACTTTTATGTTATAATGTAATGTAACTATATTCCAAATTACATTAGGATTATAGACCTTATAGGTTGTATGTTGTGTATTTTTATGCAATAAATCACAATTTAATGTCTAATAAAGACATGGGTTTTCATAGTTGGTATTAGAGGAATGTATAATTTTTCTTCGGATTAGGATTAGAAAAAACTAGTGAGAGGTGTAGGGATAACACTATGTATATTAAAAAATCACTATGTTTTGGTGAAGTACTGATTAAGTGGTTTATTTGAAAATACATACCCATATAGATACTATAAGTATATTTGGATCTTGCATAAATGTAACTTGGTGTGACAACCCCAAATCACCATATTGAGCTGAACTTGACCGATAACTGATTCATGAAAACAATCCTTGCTACATAGCTGGTTCAAAACATTTGGTAGATATACATGGTAAATTCAAAATCTCATTATATACTATTATTGAGGTAAAAATATTCATATAAGAGTGTATCTTTGGAAATAAATCTTTGATATCTTAGAATGAATCCTAGAAATTCAGTTGTAATATAAATAATTTTCATTTATAATCAATCCCTTCAATTTTATTGGATTCGTTTCTTGTTGTTTAATACATTAAAAGTACTAATCCATAATTTTCAAATTATTCTAATGGAAGACTATAAATAGGGGGAACTAATTCAGCAACCAATGTGATTTGAAACATGATGAATTCCCAAACATAATTCCTATCATGATATGATTTCAAGTAGGACATATTTTGATTATTCCAAACCAGCTATCAAAAATCACAATTAACAACATTGTTTAATGTATACAAATATAAAAGAGTATTATTATGGAATAACAATAAAGTTCATATAATAAATTTAAAAAAGTAAATAATAATCAATCTATTGCATATAAAAAACGTGGAAAGTGGTAGTAAGGTAAATTCCTCAAAAGAACTCAATGGTGTTTTAGGTGTGGAAAATATGGCCTAAAGTACCTAGTTGATGTAAAAAAAATATTATAATGGAAGATGATAAATTACATCCTTTGAAAACCATTATTCTTCAACGTATTATGTTTGTATAATATGGGCATTACCTGATTTAATTCCCAAATATAAGGGTAAAATCATATACTAAGGAAGTTATTATGCTATGGAAAGCATAATGATTAATGTTCTATGTATTAGTATTTGAAAATTTTATTTTAGATGAATTATATCAATGAAATTATATAAATTTATATCATGTAAAATATAAATATTTTCTATGATATATTTGATATAAGGATTTGAAACATATTTCTAATGTTATTGATAACCTAAAAAAGTGATTTAGTGTTATGGTGATATTTTTGAAAAAACATTATTGATGGATTAATAACCCGGAATATGTGTTCCATGTTGGAATAAACCTATAGTGAATTAGTATGACATTTATAAGTCTAATATTATGTTTAAAAACATTGATAACACTTTTGGAGATTTACGTGATATATGTTAAGCATGATTAAGGAAATTTTGGAGAAAAGTATCAATTGTATTTTGATTTTGAAGTGATTAATGATATTTAAATGGATGTTTTATTAGGTAGGGGGTATATATACCTATTAGGTTAAATATAAAAGAATTATTTTTGATGATTTATAATATGTTTTTGGAGGATTTACATGATGGAAATGAGGTGAACGTTGAGGTTAAAACATTATTTAATGTTGATGTTATTAGCAGTATTTTGAATATAGATGTTTATATTTAAGGAATAATGTATGTTTAACCATTTTATATTTTCCTAATTTTTGGAGATTAATTTATTAAGGTCTATAATTTTTTTTGTTTTTTCTTAATTTATGATAACAATTTTGGATTTATTAATGATAAGAGGAATAACTTGTTTTATTTAGTGGATTAGGTGATTTATTAGAATCTTATTTTAGTGGTTCTGGCATAAATATTTCATATTGAGTACACATCATTTGGATAGAGAGAGAGAGATGGAATTGTAGTGGAAAGTGATTAAATAATGAAATTAAACATTTCAAGAAAATATATTTTCTTATGATCCTAGTCTATATAGTAAAGGCATTCCATAAATATAGGAAGATAATTGTGAAATAATGTTTTTTTTCATATTATGAATTCATGTCCTTTTCACCCATCATAGATTTATAGTTTTGTGACCGTTTCCATTATCATTACCATTTTCTATATAAATATATATTATTTTAAGGGGGCTATTATTTTTTATTCCATATATATATATTCTCTTCCCACTAATTTTTTTCAATTTTTAAATCTAGTTATGTGATATCCTTTGTACTTCTATTTCTCTCTTTTCAGGTGGATTTTTTACTGACCCTATTTAAAAATTGGGATTTCAATAAAGATATATTCATGTGTCAAAAAATTTCATATAAAGGTAATGTACATATTTTGAATATGAAATTTATTAAAGGGAGAAGAGTATAACACTTAGTGTTTTTAAAAGTGAAAATTATGTTCGATCGCGTTTGCAATAGGAAACACCAAACCACAAATAACAATGATTATTTAAATATGACCATTATAACATAGTTGTTGAAGTTATGGGTATGAATAGGATTAAATAATTTATAAATTATTTAAATATATATGAAATAATCAACATATATTTGAGGATAAATTATTATTAATTATTAACTTATTTTTGGTAATGTATTTTTCTTCTTCAAAATACATTTCAAAAAAGTTATTTATTCTTTAAAAAAAGTATAAATATTTTATAGAAAATTTATAATATTTATTTTATAAAATCAGAAAATATTTTTATATCATTATATCAAAATTAAACTACGGTAAAATTGTGTGATTTTTCAGAAAATATTAATTTTTTTAGTGAATAGTGAAAAATACCCATTTATCTAAAAATTTTCATTTCTTTTGATAAATTAAATATTATAAAAGTAAAACTATTATTTTAAATTTATATAATGGAATAATTATAATTATTTATTTATATTTAATCTATTTAATTTCATTTGAATCATCTTTATACTTGATTTTAGATTAATTTTATTGTTTGGATAAAAAACACATTTTTCTACAAACTATATTAACATTGATAATGTTTCTACATTATAATTTTTTAAAATTAAAAATAATTGGGAATGATATAAATTAAAATTATATATATATATTAACTAAAATTTATATAATCAATATTAATTGTTATAGTGTTAAAATAAATACTTATTTCAGTTTAAAAATGCATTTTTTATAAAATTCATTTCCATTGGGCTTGTTGGTTTTATTTTAAATTAAAATAATCCACATTTTTATATTGAATTTGATAATATTTATTCCATATATTTAATCAGTATAATTAATAAAAGATTATAAAGTCAACTTTATGTTTCAAAATATTAATAGTAACAGTAATAAACATTTATTACAATAGTAAAAAGAAAATAGGTTAATTAAGTAGAAAATAATAATTTATTATGAAATAGAAAAAAACTGACATAAATAGTATTAATATTTTTATTTTTAATCTAACACAATAATGAATATATTTTTGGATACTTTATGAATTATTAAACAATGATTTTCTTAACACTTAAAATTTTGATAAGAAAAAACATAAATTGTATTTTGGGTAAAATATTGTATGAATCAAGAAAAAAATTAATTAATTCGATATTTTTTGAAATAAATTATTTTTTATGTAAATATTATACTTAAATATTAAATATTAAATAAAATTTATAATATAATTTTGTAAAGTGAAAATGTATTTTTATATTATTTAGAAAGTTGTTGTTATCTAAAACCATCATTTTTTGATAAACATGGATTTTGATTTAAAAGTGTAATATACCATATTAATAGATTTATTTTTATAAAATAAATATAATTTTGGGATTAAAAATGTTTAAATTATCCAACGGTGATTTTTTCATAATTTATCTAGATTTTCGAATTTTTAGGTAAACATTTGATATGGTATAAATATACGATGTGTATTATAACATCACAATGACCCAAAAGTGATTTAATAAATTATATAATGAGGATCCAAGAACAAAAATATATTTATGATTTAAAATAATGTATTCTAGGTTTTATGGTTAATTTTAAAAATCCTTAATGGATAATCCAAAATCTATATTATATTGTTTGATTTTAAAATAATTTATATGAACATGACTAACTTGCACATAACCAAGGGTAATATTTCATTGTGTTTTTTACATAAAAATATAAAAAATTTAGAACACTTATTATTTATGGAAACAATGGAAAACCTAATGGAATGCATATAGTTTCTTTTATTTTGTTGTTTGGTTCTTAGAACCTGTGTTTGGGAAATAGTACAGAACTCTGCTCTTTATTTCTATATAAACCCACCCAGGACCGCATTAATATTCACTAAAAATACATTTAAAAAACATTTAATATGACCTCACCTCTCTATATTCAACCCAAGGTTCCCCAATATCTCAGGATGATCCTACCAAGCGTTTGGAATCACCCTCTTCAGGTAAGTGATTTCCCTTTCTTCTTTTCCATTTAAGCTCCTTCTTTTTTAATTATTTTTTTAATCATAATTAGGTATGTTTTCATGATATTATAAGGATCCCAATACTATAAATTTATTCCGTAAAAATGATATATAATTTATCCCATCTCATATTAGAATTTACCTAAGCTGTTACTATACAAAAATTTAGTAAGGTATTTCCCTCCCTTCATTTCAATTACAGAACATTCTTTTTATTCAATTTTTTAATATTAATTAGTTTTTTCAGGACTTTATAAATACCCATATAATCCAGAATTTATTTTCTAATAAGTATTTATCATTTATCCCCTGTCATTATCCCATTTTCTTAAGGATTTATGTTGCTGAAATTTAGTAAGGGATTTCCCTCTCTTCTTTTCTATTCCAAAAACTTATTTTTAATCAGCATTTTGAATATCAATTGGTGATGATATCATTACTATAAAAATATACCTATAATATAAAATTTATTTCCTAACAAGGTCTGGTCATTTATACCCTCTCATTATAGAATTTACCTAAGTCCTTATTATGCTAGAATTTAGTATCTGACTTCCCAATATTTTTTTCTATTCCAGCATGTCCTTTGTAATTATCCATTTGTCTCTCAATTTTTTATATTTCCATGAATTTATAATTTTTTTACTTTAAAATTTATATAATAATAATTATATATATTTTAAATCCTATCATTATAAAATTTACTCAAGTAGTTACTATGTCGAGTGTTAGAATGAGATCCTCTACTTCTCCTCTTTATTCAAGCATGATTTCGTTTTAATGCATTTTTGTTTCAAAATAATAATATTGGGATATCTTTTTCTACAAATTAATTTTTTTTATTTTGATTTGAATAATTTATATAAACCTTTCACTTTAATTAAACCATTTTTTGAATCTTTATTTACTTTTATTATGATGCCGAAATTTCACTACGATTTTCATGTCAAACAATTGTGTCGTGAATATGCACCCCCAATTTCCACCCATGGGTAGTCACCGAGATGTACCTACACATTATTGATTTGGGAATTAAATTAATTTTAAAAAACACCTTTATCATGGGTATAAAATTGGTGAAAAACATCCTTAGGTTGTATGATCTATCTGAAACACATATGCATGAACATAACATGAAAGCGATAGATGTTCCCATAATTACATAACACTAAAACGAATCGGGTAATGTTTTAGTCTCATGAGGCATCATGTATGGGATTATAGAGTGATCCTAATCGATTATGGTAGTATTTATACTAGGTTATGATGTACTGTTGTTCAGCCTTGACCTTCATTTGTGATGTGTTGTTTATTGTCATTGGCGCATTCCCATTTTTTCTTTATGTTATCATGTGACATCAAGCCTCACAATTAATTTATATGATTATAATCCATTTTATTTCCCAATTAAATTAATATTTTTTTAAATATAATAATTTCTTCTTTTTATGTTTTGTTTATTACTATATCAGGCCTTATAGCTCAAACATTTTATATGTATGGCCACTAGTTATCCTATTCAATTTATGAATCATGGAATATTAAGAGCATGATATAAATGTTTTCAACAATGAAGATATAAAAGCTATTTTTATGTTTTTATTTAATAAACATAACTACCTAAAAACACTAGTATTCTTGACCTTATGGGTTATATTATGTGTATATTTATTCATTAAATGATTAATTAATGTGTAAAAAAGATAAGGTTTGTCATAAAGAACATAGAAATGGTGACTCTTCAATTTTTTTGTTCAAGTTTTAAAGTCAAATAAAAAAATATTATTGGTTTAAAATAAATTTATGAATGTTAAAATTATTAATTATTCAAATAATACTATCAATTTTATAAATTATAATATCTTATAGCTGATACATTTTGATATTTGTAAACCCATAAATCTAAAGCTAAGGAAAGAAGATAAATTTTTTTCATCCATTCATGATGTTAATTGGATAAAATTTATTAAGTATATGAATTATAACTCCAATAATATATTTTTATTTACATGTATTAAAATAACTCTATAAAATTATGTTGATTACCTATTAATGTGAATCATAATGGACAATAGTGTGCTGAATGTAGATGAAAATATTAAAATATATCTACAAAATAATAATATTTCGATTGATTATAGTTCTCTATATACTCCATAAATAATTAATTCACATAAAAAATGATTCAAATCAGATTAGTGAGTGAGATATTATTGGTTTTTGATAATTATACACTAATATATTTTCGAAAGAAAAATTATAGGTCAAGTAAGAATAAGTTTTGTAGGGTTTTCATATAAAATGATTGGTTGTTCATATTTTTATGTATAAGAATTATCATGGTATTAAACTCAATTATAGTGGCCATGAATGGAAAAATATATTGATGGATTTTTTTATGATTTATTTCTAGTTTATAGGTAATGATAAATTATCACAGTCCTCTTTAAATATTAGAGTCTCTTTTTATTCCATTATAAAATGGGGTAAAGTCACAACGAACTTTTTGATGGGATTTTTTATCACCCAAAGGAAAGGATTTAGTTTTTTTTATTTCATGAAAATGGTTGTATATATCTTATTTATTTGGAATATTTAGACAGTGGATTATTAAGTATGATTATATGTATAAGAAATTATTAGAATTCTCAGAGTGCCTATGTGTATTACTTCAAAGGATTCAATATTCACTTATACTTTTATTGGGGAAATAAAGAGGATTATGATATTTTTGTAAAATTGATTTCTAATTATCACCCATGAATGAATAATCACAAATAGTGAACTATGATGATTTTTTTTCATATGTTGAGAAATTTTATTACATATTTTAGGGTATTTTAGGATGTCATTTTATTTTTTTGTAGGTTATTCTTATAGATAAATGCGAAAAATATATTTAAAAACACTATTAAAATATTTTTAATTTATTCCTAGAAGTTCACCATTATTTTTTTATGGAATTATGGAATATATATTTTAATAGTACTTATTTATTATATTATAAATATATCATATACTGATATAATAATTTTACCATTGAAACTCAGTATGGGAGATCATGTATTTCTTTAGGAGTCACCTTTATCAGGGAACCTAATGTATTGTATGTAAGGTAGGATATAACCACAATTTATTGGCCAATTTAAGATATTGGAATTTTTATTGTAATCACATTTAATTTTGTTATTTTCCTATTTTATTTGAATTTATGCATGTTTCATGCATCTTAGTGGAATAAGTATGAGATAGAACCATATCATGTTATTAAATGTGATGATGTTGAATTGGTGGTTTATGTTTCATTTACAAGGAATTTAGTGTATAATTTATATTATATTCAGAATTTTTAAAGGGTAATAATAAAGAATTAATTTGTATTTTATGAAAACATGAAACATTTTAGGATAATTCATGTGTATGACAAGAGTAAATGATATATTAGTTGTCCAAGTCATTTACGTGATATTCTCAATGTCAATTCTCAAGGGAAAACATTTGGGTGGGTATTTTATTTGAGAAATCATTTATTATGGTAATTAATCTATGATTTTTTTTATTTTTTTGGTGTTTATCATAATATATTGGTTATTATTTTTTAGATGACAATTTAAGAGTTTTTAGTTGTTTTAATTTTGTGTTATGCAACCAGAGACATCCATAACTCTGATAATTCTCACTATAAGATGAATGGGACTGAAAATATCCTTGTTATATTTCATATAACAATATAATCCCTATGATATTCTTAAAACAAATTTCCCCTAAAATTCCATTTTATATCTAAAAAAAGTTTGTTTGATTAGTGACCTAATTTTTAATACAGTGAAATTTAGTAATTTTATGGTTGATATTTTTTTATAATTTTACATTTTTATTCGTCATATCATTTTTGGATTGTAATGAATTCATTTTTAGTCCTTTATGTTTATTATATTCATTTATATTTCTCTAAAATTCTTGTTTTTATGTATTCTTTATCGTTCTATTATGTAATGTTTCATTTATATTGGCCGAGAAAATCTATTTGATTATTAATTTTTTTTGATTTTTTCGGTATAGATTTATTTTATTCATTCATTTTTTTTTAATTTTTATTAATTTATAGATTTTGAATGATTAATTAATAATTATTAATCAGTTTTTTATCCAGAGTTTTTTATGGTGTGGTTGGTTATATTGAACCATTATTATATATTCTACCATAATTTATGTAATATTTAAAATATGACTACTGAAATTAATATATGGGAAACTAAATAGACACATTAGAGGGTTATATTATTTTTATAAAATTAATTGATAATATTTTTTATACCTATTATTTTTTATCAATATATTTTAACATAAATTTAACATGTTTTTCTATAAATGCTTGTTTATGTTATATTTTAATGTGTAAAAAATTTTCAATTAATTTTCAGATTTCTAAAGAAAATATTAATTAGATACCACATGTTTATAAAGAAACCATAGATGTTTGAAAGTTTATAGAATTATATTTTATGTTTTAAACTCATGAGAATGAATTTGACATTGTATTAAGTAGTGAGATGCTAAAAAATTACACTGATATATGTGTTGGAATTAACTAACTTGATATAAGTGTTTAATATAGTGACCATGAAGGTATATTTTCATTGGAAATGATATTCCATGATTTAAGGGGAATTATCAATGTATTATTGTATTCCATGAGTTAATTGGATATCATGTTCTATTTTTTTCATAACTGAACCGGGATTGTCATGGGTTATTTAATAAAATGTGTAATGAGATTTTAATTTTCTATTATAATACATGTGTGAAGTAGGATTATCAGGGGTTTTGTTATTCCAATAGTCAAAGAGATTATCATAGGCTATATAAAACCAAGAGTAAATGAGTATTATTATTAAAAATGTTATTCTATGGGTGAATGGTGATTATCATGGTATAGTTCTACCATAATAGAATCAAGATAATAATGGGATATGTTACCCCACGAATGAAATTGGAATGATATAGATCTGTTACACAATGAGTTAAATGGTAATAATGGATATTTCACCCCATTAATGTATTATGAAAACTATGACCAATGTTATGTTATTTTTTGAGATTTACTATTTAATTAGGAATATGTATATTTATTCATACGAGTGTTTTTAGATGTGATGAATTGATTTTGGAATAAATTATTAGTTTAAATTATTCTATTTCACTGTTAAATATGGGAAAAAGTTATGTTGTGTAATTTCTAGAGCCATTAGGGATTTCATGGAATGTTTTTAAATGTAACCCTGTATATATACATTTCATGTACATATATTTTTTGTGACATGATATTTGTAAGGGAAAAATAACTATAGAGGTTCTAGATCTATGAAATGTCATTGATTCTGGTTATTTCTAACTAAAATAATATTATAGAGGGGATAAATTCATTTTTTCATTTTTTTGATTTTAATTTTGGTAATACATGTATGAGATTGGTATTTGATCATGTAATTATATACATGTTGGGATCATCTACATTTATTATTGTAATGAATGTATTTCATTCACTCTAATAGATTATTTTATAATAATGATATATTAAAAGGAAAATATCCTGTTAAATTAATTTTTTAAACCCTTATTTGTAGTCAAAAATGAAATATGATTTACATATGGTTATGATGTCATGAAACAATTTTATTGGTCATACAAATGTCATAGCCTCACCCTGAAGGACCCCACATGGGCCAACAACAATATTGGTGTGACACCCCAATATTGTCTCCATTTGGCCAAGGGATAGAGACTATCATAAAAAATGCATAATAAATGGTAGTAATTTACATCTTTCAGTCAAAAAAGTACCCAATCCAATAAAAGACCCAAAACTACACATGATATATGAGTTTAGAATGAATGTAAAAAAAATAAAAGCTTACCGCTCATGTTACCGGGAGATTAAATATACCATGATGTACCATGTACAATGAAAATATTAATTACTCCTAAACCCTCCTAGCTACACCATGCTCTAGCTCTATAGTTCCATGTCTAAAATGTCACTGATTATTAATTCCTCTACACGTACAAAACATGTATTATTTAAAGTGAAATGTAGGGGTGAGTATAAATATACCTTGTAGTATTCTTTAAAAAACAAAAAGGGATTTTGGGATACAAGATAATAAGAAAACATAGATGAACCATTTAATGGACAAACACAACCCAATGGAACACATCCTAGGAAAAAAGATCACCCAAAACCACTAAAATCAAGGCCATATGACTGTCCAAGGATGACTATTACAATATTCAGAGCCACAATACGAGGAAACCTTGAATATGTGTTATGATTCTATGGAATACTCATTCTTAATAAATTTTTGTTATATGAGACCATCTAAATTGGTACTTGATTGAAAAAAGAATCACATAGGTACATCAATAAACATAAGGAAAATAGTATGGGATCCATATAATATGATGTTACACCGAATAATGAACTGCATTTTTGTCACTATAACCATCATAGACTTGAAATGTTACTAACATGGACAGCCTTGATTATATTGTTAACTAACCAAGTCCCAATATTACACAAATATCATCAAGGTAAACAATTACCCAAAAATTATTCTCTCCTTGTCAAATAAGATCTACCCAATGATTCCCCTAAAAGGAATACTTTTCCTTGGAAGACTCAACACAACGACAAAATTATCATATTTGTATGGTAAAAACCCATGGAAATAGTGTTCAAAATTGTAACCGTAGCCTATGACCATTGTTTTCTAAAATGGGTAATCTATAGCCATTGCAAAAGGGTCTTAAATATTTCTATAGTATAAATAGTGGTAATAATATGATATAGCCTCAATTTACTTAATGGAAATATGTTTCTATATCCATGGTCTAAACTGTGGAAACATGTCGATATTTCCATAGTTTACATCATGGAAATTTGTGGATATAGCCAAAATTTACACCATGGGTATATGTAGTTATATACATGATTTAAACAATATAAATAGGTGGTTATATCCATGGTTAGACTCATCCAAATATGTGGATACAAATATGTTTTAAAACCATTCCCTGAGGTGGTAATTACCATGATTTAAAACCGTGGAAATAGATTTAAAATAAATGATTTCAGCGTGGTTTGATCCTCCGACGTCTACTATATTATCCACATGACATTAACACTACATTAATCAATACTATACGTATATATATACATAAAAATATTTAAATAATTATATATATTTATAAATAATAACCACTGAAAAATAAAAAAACCATTTCCATAGTTTAAACTGTAAAATAGGTGGTTATAGCAATGATTTCAAACTATGGTGATAGGTGGATATAACAAAAGTTATAAACTATGGAAATAAGTGGATATCTCCATGGCATAAACTATGGTGATAGCTTACTATGTCCATTATTTAAACCATTTCTATAGGTGGTTATTGAAAAAGTTTATGCCATGATAATATGTTTCTATGGTCACAGTTTACAAAACCAGGTATGTAGCCCTTTCCTTCCAATTTCCTATTTTTTATGTTTTCCCACAAAACATATCCCCACAATTTCATTTAACCAGGTCAATATATTAGCCAATATCCTTGGTTTCCAAAAATCATTGTTGGAGGCTACATATGGCTATGATTTTCAAAATCATCGAAATAGAAAGTGTATACATAGGCAAATTTTATAGTTGTGGAAGGACATCCATAACTATGAGAAGTAAAAAAAATGAGAAATCAGTATCCTATATACTCTTAATGGTTAATGGTGAAAAAAACAACTAATTATAAACTACTAAATGAACATACTCCTTTGAAAATGTGAATATAGTGGGAAAATTGGAAGCACCCACAATCCTCAATATTTTTCATGCATGAACCATCAATCAATGTTAACAATAAAGACCCCCAATACAAGTAAAAATGAATCAATCATGTGGCACCCAAAAATCCTTGGTACAATGAACCTATATTTTTGGAAACCAACTTGGTTCATCAACATATCATTATTGAACAGCTTCACTAAAGCTGAAACAATACTTTGATTATATCGGGGATCTCGAACCATGCAATGAGGTGAGACCAGATATAATGAGAACCATCACTATCCACGAAGGAACAACTTCTTCCCCATGAGTGGTGATCTAATGAAACATTCCATAACATGGATGACCGATGAATTTTCTTGAATGGGGTTCCATCTCTGTCAACCGAGAGAACTAATCATCATTTATCCTAGTATTAAGGATTAGGGAATGCATCCACATTTAGATAATTTATCATAACCACAACATAAGAAGAACCCATTGATTTTATCAGAATGGGACTATTGGGAATATTCCACAACCTCGATCCATCTCCTTCAATCACAACTCAAGATGAAACATTAAATAGAGAGATAAAATGAGAGAGTGATTGAGATTGAGAGAGTATCATATTTCAAATGATGACTATAAAAATATATTTTATGACTATAGAGAGAGTTTGTAACTCCACGATCCATTGAATTCAGGATACAAAAAAAACGGACACCATGGTTTATTGAGAGAATGAAATTTCTTCCATAAGTTACACATATGTCTAAGACCCATAAAATCATGTAATGGAAAGGAGGGAATTTTTCATGCCCATTCAAACAACATTATCTAGGAACCTTTAGACTCCATGGAAACCAACAACACCAATACATCCAGTAGGGGTTACCAATTTCTAATAAAACATGAGGACTTACCTACATGAGATTCAATCATATGATTACAAGTACACACCCCTCACACCCACTCTAATCCATAATTTATATCCCCACATTGTCTCCCTAAGAATAGAAACCACAACAAGAATAAATCCTCTCACTAACAACCTCTAATATTGATGATTACCCTATCATCATTTTGTACATGAAATTATAACTGGAAAGGACTGCACATTTTTTCAAAACTATCTCTATGATGAGTAGATACATAATCAAAAGTAAAAAGGTATATTACATGGAGTATACTTAGAGTACATGATGTGTCCACCCAAATGATCTACATATGTGTATCTTCAAACTAACAGAACATATACTTAACTTTTAAAATATGTGTCCTATTCCACATGTGGTGTGGGGGTGCACATGCTCCTTGTCCGATACCCTAACCAAGGTCTTTTCATGTCACCCAGAATAGAGTGTACATGTACACACCCATGTTCCACACATCATTGTCTTTCCATGTATATGACCAGATCCCATGAAATATTCCCAAGGGTCCCACATTGTGTATAAATAATAACTACACACTTTGAGAATCATATCACATATACAAGATGAAAAATTGGTACATAGTCTGTGGAATTGAAACCACACACCATGTAGTTAGAAATTCCGGAAGATGATCCCCTTAAGATCTTCCCAAATCTAGAGGAAACAACTAGATTCAAATCAAGGACAAATAGAGAATGAAAATAAAAATATCCATGATCCAAACTGAATGGGGGGAATAAAAACCTAATCAAAATGATTCAATATATTATATAATGAAACTTACCACTTTTTGGATCATTGGAATTTCAAATTTCATGTTTCTAATCAATGATTCAAGGTCATTGCAACAGATCTATTATTTTATCATCGATAGATGGATATTCCTCTCTCAAATATATGTCATCAAAGGGGAAGGGGAAGATGATTTTATGTGTATGTTCATAGGAAGAGTAAAAGGAGTGGAATATGGTATTTATATAAAAAATCCCTAATTTAACATTAATGGATACCAATAAATTTGTCCGACCGATTCCTAGAACTCAAATAGATATTACACCTTGCTTTGGTAATACTATCCATTCTAAATTCATCCATGGACTCAAAATGATATCTTAAAATTATTTTTAAAGTTATTAACATTCAAAATTATGGAATATAATTAATATCAGTATAATAATTATTAAATAATATAAATAATGTTTCAAACATGGAATATAATAAAACTATTTCTCTAGGATAAAAACCACGTTCTAGAGTCAACAGAACTAACAAAAAATTTATATGAGGCCATTATTCAAGGAAATGTGAAATTTTTTTCTTTAGAAAGTGTTCAAATATTTGTAACACCAAAAAGATAACTTTTCTCATCATAAAGACATGATACATCACATTCACAGTAATATTAGGCTTTTCATCCTTAAAAAAATAATCCTAATGAATCCCTATGAATACACCAAGACAACCTCACGTGGGAGAAAAGAACATTTTCACATTAAATCCTATTATTTTAAAAGTCATCTATTGTAGGGATCCCCAAAATATCTCATTTTGGAACACATCTCATACGAAATCAATAATTTGGGTCATCACCTCCAAGATTTTCCTTGCCCCTATCACTGACCTACATTAACCCGTCATTGAGGATGGTTTCAAACCACATAGAACATTAATTGTGAAGACTCACAAATGATTACTACCAAAAAAACATTATCATCCTATATTGGGGACCCCCATTAGTACCAATATGTTTCAACACCACTAACCAAGTGTATTTATAGATTTAGTTTGTTTCAGAAACCCTCTAGGGCATCACGCAATCACCCATCAGAGGGGGAGACCCCAACAATTTCATTCATGGACATTAAAAATTAACCAATATTCACATTCTGATATATCAATAAGAAATCCACCCCATAGATACACAACACCACTATAATAAATATTATCTAATAAAATAGTCAATGACACATATCAATTTCAAGAATTTGGGAAACACCAATCCCCCTTGACATAACCTCATGAACAACCCAAATGATATCAATTTAGCACTACTGTCCTAAACTAAGTCATATCCTATAATATAAAACCTGATTTTTTTCACTCCAACAGTTAAGGATTATAACCAATTTCCTCTAAAATCCCAAATAATACCCTACGAAATTACTAAGAATACCAAAATCTCTAGAGTTTCAACTAAGACACTCTAATACAATTTCATCACACCACAGAAGGGGGAAGACAATAAAGATATTGGTTGTTAAAAAACCCAAATATTTTAGTTAATATAGTCTCTTGGTCAAATTAGGATCCATACAAGCACTTACAAATTCCTAGTGTTATGTGAATAACAGTGTACTTCATGTGTGGATGCATTTGTAGACAGCACAAATCTAATGAATAGCTCGACCTTATATTAAACACCTCAAAAACAACGAAAGTAGGTCATATCCTTGGATTAAAAATTTTATACCTTTCCCACATAGGGACCACCAATAAGGGAAATTATGAAATTATTTTTATCTATATCTAAATGTCTAATCCTCTAAAAATATTATTTGATGAAGTCACACTTACCATCTTTAGAAGGAATTTGATAAAACCACCAAGGGCTAGTTCCACTCACCTATTATGTTCTACTTTTAATGGATTGATATGTGACACAACCCCCCAATCATGAAAATGTATCTCATAACCATTCAAAAACCCAAACCCATTGTGGAGATGACTATCCATTTCTATAATGATGTTATAGTGTCCCACCCTAACATGGAAAAAACATTAGGGAGATGGAATCCCAAAATATCTCTCACAGATGACTTAAAAAATTCACTTCCATATAGAACCCCATCCTAAATTCAAAAGTGTAAATTCTATATGGGATTATCCGAACCACCATTTGTAAAGAATGATGCATAAATAATTCCCCACATTTTTTAGGGAAGAACTTATTTTTCCAAGATATCCATTCCTATCATCCGACTCACTAGGTTACACTAGCATGATATAATGATCCTCTTATATAATATTTTTAGTTAGGATATCACATTGAAAAAAAAGTATCATAAAATTTTAATTTATTATTAAACATTAGTGAATGATCCAAACGATTACATATTAATAAAAACGTGACAATGGGGTTATCGACCTCACCCATGGTGGATCACACACCCCTAAACATAGTGAATGTATCATTCCATATAGGTAGAACAACCATACACCGTGTCACCCTAAAAACTAACCCCTACAGACAAAGTACTGACACCTTACCTCAATGTGGGATTACCAACCACACAATAGTAAATTGGACCCACACCCTATATTACAGGGTGTTACAAAACATAATGTGCTATAAATAATGCACACCTTGATGAGACTTATGGGGTATTAATTTCATGATTTAATGACACACACATATAACAAAGGGGTAAGTATCCCACCATAGAATACTCACACCCTAACTAGTAGGAGGGTTCTAACCCACATGGTCAATGGACTAAAATCTCATTACAGCACAACTATTAATAATTTCAGGAGAACCGAATCACTTATGAAAAGGGGGTTTCTATCACTTTAATACAGTATAGGATACCCACATATCATTACAACTGAGGGGGTTTTGACCTCATGAGAAATGTAAGACCCACACCCAATGAATGGTATCATAAACCTGTATACCCATGGGGATTTATAAATTCACTAATACCATATAGGGTAAAAATTCCTTGTATAATTATACAAGGAAAAAATAGGGTAAGCAACTGAATGGATTTCAAATATCCCATTAGATCTCTTTCAGGGGAATATTTCCAATATTAATGATATTTGATACTATTCTCCCATGATAAACTTTGATAGGGTGATACTGATCTTATCTAAAGACGGAACCAAACATATAAAAATAGTGACATCTCTCCCTATAAATCCCACACATATACAAGCATTATTGGGGGTATTTTTATTGTTATAGGCATATTTCATACCATTAGTGAATGAATTATAATTTGGGAAAATGGATATCCTCAATTTTTAACATAAACAAGTTGATAGGAAATCACTCCATTAAATCTATAAATTCACAGTCCAATACATGATTTGTGGACATAAAAAATTATACCCCATGAATAATACTATAAGCATATAACATTGTTACCAATATTATTAGAGTCCTTTTGTTGGAATGCATCAGTTTCTGCTAGCTAACGAGGTTCCACGTTCTGAAAACTATTCCAATGAAAATATAAAATTATCGTCCCATATGTCTTGAACAAAGAACCTAAGACACAAATATCCATAATATATCCTTAAAAGGAACTACCTTCGACACCACTTTTCCATGATCTAGACCACTAACATGCCAATTGGGCCGATTATAATCCATTTTTGACACAACAAGCATGCATCAAATGGGCTAGGGGTGATGAATTTCACTAAGAAAGAGAAATTTTTTTTGAGGCCTTAGAATTACCACCCTATAGTTAGAAAAAATAATAATACAATAAGAGAACTAAAACCACACACGATATAAAATTGTAGCTGGAAAGTAAAAATATACATGAATACATATAAAGTTACTAGGAGAAGAAAGACATCATGTTGTTCTATCTCTAATATGAAATCATCAAGATCCTAAACCCTCTCAACTCCACTAACCTCTGACTCTAGAGTACGGAGTCTAAAAAGTCACCAATATATACACCATAAATATAGACACAACATGTGATTGAAAAATACACATTCATGGGTGAGTAGAAATATACCTAGTAGACTTCCTAATAAAAAGAAAAAATGGACATAAATTTGTATGTAGTGAGGGATAAACCGTATGAACAGAAAATAAAATCCAAGGTAACTCAACCTATGAAAATACATCACAATACCCACTATTCTCATAGCCACATATTCTAAAAAATAGTCCAAGGAACATCTAATGGCTCACCCGATCATAATGTGAGGAAACCCTGAATAAGTCCCACATGTTAGGGAAGACACCTCCTTGCATAAAATTATAAACAAAAGACCATCTTGATTATTTTGGAAAAGTAATACAATTCCAAAATCTATCAACAACCCCTTGAAATATTTTACAAGATCCAAAACCAATGATGGTACACACATCAATGAATCACGTTGTATTCAAAATAACTCCTATGAAATCACAATGGGAGTAACCAAGACTACGATCAAGCCACCATTCATTGAATTAGTCGTTCTATACACCATGCCCAGGAAGGTATATATCCTTTAGTTCCTAATACTCATAGAATATTGTAGACGTGTTTATGAACTAAAAAGTAGAAGGAAGAATGCGCCTCCACAAATTGAAGGACAGTCACACATATAAGATGTAGAAAAGGATAAGATACAAGAGTAATAAATTCTCATTAGGGTTAAATGGTAATAACCATCAGAAGATATATCATTTTTGTAATTCGATCACATGTAGATGAAAAATTATATGGAAGTAATTAAATCACCACAAAACCCTAAAAAATATACATTAGAAACAAATCTGTGGAATTCAACCATCATCACAACCAAGCCATTTAAAACTGAAGACATCATAGGGGACCCATGAACTACCGATAATTGATATCTAACTAAGGGGTTACCAACCCTGGACACTAATATATCTCTCTTAAACTGTATTTTTCAATCCAAACCAATATTGTGACCTTGTTTTTGATCTATCAAAACACTAAGTGGTGAGAACACCTTTGAAGAGAAACCATCACAATCCATGAAAGAGAAGCCTACACCCATGGAGAGGTGATCCATTAATACAAATCCTGACATGGTGGACCCACTCCCATTCCGGTAGTGGGGTGAGATGTCCATAAATAAAGAGGAACACTCTCCCCTATGCATTGTACGTTGGATAAAGAATGGAATCCACATCCATATGCCACACCAGATCCGCTATCCATGTATTGATTCTAATGGTGTGGTGAAGGGGGATAATGAGAATGTTATTTAATTATACTCTCTTTAAAGTGATCTCAAAATGAGATGAAACATGGCAGAAAGAGAGATAGGGAGAGGGAGATAGATATTATCAACTATTCAATGAACCCTGGCCATATAGGTTATCACAACTCTAGAGATTGTATTAAACTTTTCCATCTTATGGATTCTTTGTGCATTCACCAATAACAACTATGTGGTTCGGTAGGAGAATAATATTTACTCCATGAGTTACAAATCTGACAGAGACCCATCAAAATGTGATATGGTCAAGAGGGAACTACTCATCCATATCCAACAACTATAATTAGAAACCACTCGTACTCTTTTGAATCTATAAACACAAAAATATCCAAGAGCAGTACCGACCTCTAAGAACAAATGAGGTATTTCCAATATAATTTTTGATTGATCCCAAAGAAGACAACCACCCCCTCACTCACTCTTCTCATTCATTAACATCCAACCACCCCCACAATGGGATTATGAACTAAAATAATAATAAAATAACCTTTCCAACAAACTATACTATTTAAGAGGACCCCACAATCATGTTATTTTAAAAAACATACATATTAAAGTAAACTAATTTGTCCAAAACTAGATCTATTTAGAGAAAACAAATAAATCCATGTAAAAAAGGATAGTACATGGTGTGTGCTCAGATTACATGGTGTGTCCACTGAATGATTCCATCTAGGTGTATCCTCATACCAGCAAGATGTGTAATTATTCAATATATTATGTGTATCTATACTAAATGGGGTGTGGGGGTGTGTGGGGGTTTATTCTTGTACCACACCCTAGTTCATGTCATGTCACCCAAAACAACACAAATAATTACATTCCCATGTGCTATACATGGGTGTCTAGCCTTGCATATGGAAAGACTACATGGTTTCTTCCCTAGGGTCCCACTATGTGTGTATATTAGAACAACACATCATATATACCCTATATCAAAAATAATATAAACAATCACGTATATATATTATTTTCATGAGGATACAATCTATGTTATCATAAAATACCGACATAATTAATCTTACGATATGAAAAAATGTACACCATATACTGAAATTTAAATCAAGGCCAATGAGAAAATGAACAACTGTATATACCAGATCAAAAAAATAATAATTCTAGAAAAAATATAAAAAAAGTGAAAAAATATAAAAAAATGAGACCTACAACTTAAAATATAACCATATCTTCATAATCATGGGTTTTTAATATGTGATTCGTGGTTTTTGAATTAAGATCCACAATCCCATCATCCCATGAGGAAGATCTCCCCCAAAAATACCTTCTCTCATCTATGCATCATCAAATTGGATGAGGGAGTGGAGAACATGAATATACACATTGGGATAGGGAGAAAAAAGAATAAGGATTTAGTATAATAAAACCAAAACTAAACATTATTATATATCATTAAATGGTCTCAAACCAAGATAACAAACTGAATGGGGATTATACCCTAGAGTCAATATAACCACCAAATTTTTTATCAAGGTAGCTTGATAGTAGAAATTAATTTTTGTACCCATCAAAATGATCCCGGGTCTTAAAACTCTAAAATAATATAATTACTCCACATAGGAAAACCAATATCATTATAAAAATAATACCAAGGAACGTATTATAAAATGATAATAGATTTTTTTTAGATTGGAGACAATTGTGCTAAAATATAAGTAAAAATCAATATAAATTAATAGAAATCATAATTTTTGAGAAGATCAAATTTAATGGGTAGTATAATATTATATTGAAATATTTATCTTTTTATTATGATTTCTTATATTAATTGGAATTTTTATTTTTGATTAAATTTTCATTTTCCCTTGACCTTGGTGGGTGAGGAATTTTTTAGTACTTTTATCAAAATTTACATAAACAAACATAAAAAATATTTTATATTAAGTGATTTTGACTTAAATAAAAAATTATATGAGAAAAATCATTATGGTAAATAATATAATCATTTATAATTTAATAAATTATTTTATAAATAAATTATTAGTGATGAATTCAGTTGACTAAAAATAATGATAAAATTTTAATAATGTTATGTATTTAAATTGTAGATTTGCATGTGTATATGTGTCTAGAGAATGATTGTAGAACTGTAGATATAAAATTTCATGAGTATACACTAATGTAAAATTATGATATATGGTTGATATGAGGATTAGTATCGGGATATTATAAGATATATTTTATTCTTTTGGGTGTAATTATCATAATTGTTTTGTTGATTCAATGTTTGATGTTGTATAAATATGGATTCTAAGAGGAATGTTTACGGAATTTTGGGAGAGTTTATTGAGTATGGATGGTGTGTTAAATAGAATCAAGTGGGTGAAATAAAATTTACATCAAATGTGTTGGTTCATAAATCTCTTTTGAAATTTAATATTATGTATTGTTAGGTTAGGGTGTTAAAATTAATTCATAAAGGTATTCTAAGGGGTAATGTGATAACAATTGAGGTCACAAGTGATTTCATGGTGCATAACTCTTCTATATTTAAAATAAACGGTAGAAAATAATATATAATGGAATGAATTTAGTGGATAAATAAGATATTTTTAGTATTATATTATCTGTAGAAATAGAAGTATAAGTTATCACCACTATTACTTCAAGGGATTACATAACATTGGTGAGATGTATTTGTTAAAGTGAATAAGATACTGACAATGAATTTGGATGGATTTTAGAGTTTATCTATAAAGATTCTTTTATTCATAAACAATAATTATTGTTAAAAATTATGAATTAATGTATCATTAATAGATTTATATTCCCCAAATGGAGAATTACATGAGGTTTAGTTTTTAATTATGATTTATATAGATTTATGAGGTGATGTGGTGTCTAGGTCTAGTTATTTTAGAATTGTTTATAACAAAATTCATTTAAATGAGATTATTGTATTTAAAATCATATATATATGTGGGGAATAAAATATTTATTTTTTCGACATATGTGATAGTAATTGGATGAGAATAATTAACTGAACATTCTTGATTCAATGATTTAAAACTACTAAAAAAATCAGTAGCTCAAGAAATGATTATAAAAACATTATGGGTACAATTGGAAAAAATTAACATGAGCATTTGATTCCACAATTCGTATGATTATCTACTATAAGTGGTTTGTGTACATGACATATTGTTTCATCATGGTTGGGGTTATCCAATGGTTCTTTACCCAACTAGGATGAGATAAATGGATAAAATTGAAATAGTTATTACATTTCATTCTATTAACCAACATGATTTATAGTATGAGATAAATCACTGAGTGTAATGTCTATTAAAGTTAATTGAGATTAAATGTATACTTACATTTTAGTATAAATACTAACATCATGATTGTTTTGAGAAGATCACATGATTATGACATGAATCGTTACCCTAGGTTGGAGATAATAGAAATAACAATGTCAAACCATTCCCCTTGAAAATTTCATTGGTAAATGGTCGAATTATTATAACTTTATACTAATTGAATGATAAAAATATATTGGACTACATTCATATCATCTATATAAATATAACACATCTATGTAACATATTTTATAGAGAAACTTTCGAGAGACTTAGTGACTACAATGTAAATTATATCAATGTATATCATAATATCCTATATTGTTTGATTTTAAATTGATTATTATCATCTTTTGGTATTCCATATTCTAGTTCCACAACAAAATTATTGAATTATACCAATATAAATTTAGATAATTTTCTATTTTTGGAATAAATTTTTAATAAAAAAAGATCTTAATTTTTTATATTATTTTCAGGTACAATTTTTTTTACTCTTAGATATAATCATTTATATTTATCAATCAGTACTAAAACATATTTTACAAATAGTTATTTTTTTGTCTTATTGTATTAACATAAACTATTTTTACCAAAAAAATATTATATTATTATACATTATAAATTCTTAAAAATATTTTACCATTTAAAACATATTTAAATTAATTATATAATAACAATAATTATTTTATAGGTTATTGAATATATAATTATTAATTATTTAGTAATAAAATTTAATTTTTTGATAAAAAAGTTTATACATTTAATTATGATAGAAATAATTTCATAATGTTATATAAATTAAATAACAAAGAAAAAAATTGATAAATGATTCAATAGGAATATAAATTCTAAATTTACAAATTCTAAAATGTTTTTTGAATTAAATGTAATTTTTAGAAATATTTTTGAAAATTATATGTATTTTTCTAATATATTTTTTAATTTCATCTACGGGAAAATATCCCCACACACATGAAAAATCCTCCAAAATTTGATTCCCTAAAAAACCTAAAATAATCAACTAAATTTATTTTATCTATTCATCATTAATAAAAAAATCATGTTCATGACATTCATCACTTCCTATGTTTGGTTTCTTCAACTCCCTATTTTTTCCAAATGGATTGTGGACACCATTTCTAACATTGTGAAGTAGTTTCATCATGGTGTCCAGGAAATAGGGTAATATTATTTTTATAGGTCGGTTATTCCAGATGTTTATGAGATTCATTGTTTTTCCACGTGGCTCCAATTGAGGAGGGTATATCCTACCATGATTATTATTTCTTTGGTCTCATGTAGTCTTCTTCAAATCTGGCGTTGATGGCTAGTGTCAACTAGACATGGTTTGTCTGATATCAAGTTTAAATCTGGAATTTATATATCTGGTAATGGTATTTACTTATATCTAAGGAATTCTCAGATCGATGGGTTCAATGAGGATGGTGTTCTTTGTAATGAACCATCCCAATGGGGCCCATGATATTACTACCCCAATACCACATTAAATATGTCAGCGACTTTCCACTAGTGATGAGTAGGTGTGTCACTCAAATAGGAGGCCTTATCATAATGTACATGAAAGCACACATATATCCCCAACCAAATTGAATGATTAAATTTAAAACAATAGATAATTCATGGCTGCATTAAAGTAAACCCCACAATCATAGTATAAAAATAATTATTGGAAAGAAGAAGGTTTATATAAAATCCCACCCCAAAGAAACTAAAAATTGTCTCGAAAGTATTAAAGGGGGATGCAATCAATTAATACATAGAATCACACAAAAGTATATTCAGATCAATAGGCTTCTCCTTATTATGATCCCTCTAGGACTTCATCAAAATATTGATCCCCAACATAATAAATCACATGTGTGGGAAAATCCATTTAAGGGGTTATTATTATAATAGTAATTTGGAAACTATGAAATTTTCAAGAATATAACATCATGTATGAGTATAATTTCATTAAAATTATATTTATAAAACACATATAAAAATAATATATTTAAATACTCAAAAAGTCCACACCGCCTTAAGGTAAATTCAAAATCAAAATTCCCTCCCATGTTTTCTACTCGAGGATTTCATATAGCTCTCATCTAGGAGAACACACTCCTTAATTAAAATAGAAGTGATGGAGTACATATGATATGAAATTATTTTTAGGTCACACCAAAAGCAGTACATGAAAAAATCCTATAGAGAGCGATACAAAGAAGATGATCACACACATGTCCTTGTGGTACAAAAAAACTCAATATCGAACACCCCGGAAAATAGAGGATTTATACCACCACATCGGTGGTCACAATGATACAAAGAACTCAACCAAGGTAAAATATGATGATATATGATCCCACATTAGGATACATGGAAGTATTCCATCAACTCATTACAAGACCGAAGTCCCTCTAAAAGGATCACCATCCTAGGTATAAGACATTATTCTTCACTAAGCCCTCATGTAATGGATCAAGGAAATTAAACTCAATGAAAATTTTACAACGTGTTGTGGAAAAGGGATTTATTCCTTCTTTGAAAGAGTTAATAATGTGTACCAGTAGTACATGGCATGAACCATAATCACCATGTCATTCTAATGTGTTACATCTCATGCGAATATATGTGTCCATGCATGGGTACATAGTGTAGACTCCCAAGCATGACATACATGGAAATTACATTACTTTTGTGGAATACTAAATACGTAACAAAAACAGAAGCCCGAAGACCGTATTAGATTAGTGTCTTAGGAAACTCGGAACAAAATCTTCTAATAATGGTGAAATATCTTCAACATCTCCCATAAAGATCATCCCCTTTTTTTCTTACCTAAAACCATTATTTATATTATGGGTAAAAGAAAAAATAAAAAGGGTGATCTCAAATGCTCAGTAAGGGAAAACATGGAAAACCTAAAACAACCCATAAACATTTGAACATAAAAACATGAACATAAAACATCAAAATCATGAGTAATGGCATAAATATTGGCAGTAAATATGGCATTTATCATAAAGGATCATTAATCATGATAAAATGTCATGAGAATAATACATGTATTTGTGGAAAACCATTAAGAACATGTTATGATTTCCATATTAGCCAAGGCATAGTTGCTATTACCATCATCGTGGAAAACTTCCATTACTGAACTTGGTTTACTTGCCGTTCATGCCCATTATTACTGAACTAGATTTTACTTTTCATTCTAGCCATGTCTATATCAAGAGATATAAATCCTTAACCAATGCATTAGAGGGATATATAGGTCCCATCCATCTCATAATGAAACCATTATCTTGTGTGCCACAAAATAAACATAAATCATTCATTTTAACCAAAAGAATAAAATGGGTTTCATAAACATCATCCATCATAACATAATCCATATAAAAAAATGGATATAATTTCATCATAAGAAAAATAAAACAATGTAAATAATAGAGACATTATACATGGAACATAAACATATAAAATAATGTCATCATAGATGGAAAATAGTTACGTTAAAACACTTGAAATGAATTCTTGAGGAAAATAACCTTTCTTCTTCAAAATTATTTTCTTTTTTCACAATGCCATTCAATTTTAAAAGAAAATTATTTTGATTAAAGTGATAATGAAATATTGTATAGTAAGAATGAGGGAAATATTTGATTATAAAACCGTAAAAATCCATTCACATCATATAAGTTAAGAAAAACATTCTCCTCTTACTTTTGTCAGAAAAGTCAAAATGTACACCGTATGGTAAACAAAAGAATGGTTCCTCCCATTCATCGTAGTAAATGTAAAAAAGGGTTAAACATGGAATTAAACAAACATGGAAGAATAATAAATATATTATGAAAACATTTTTTGACAAGATGGACATTGATTATGAATATAACCCTAGTAAATACTTACGAATAAACAATCTTGGATAAGAACGAGATTGGAATAATTCTCCCTGAACATTTATGATATGTGGAATCATAGGTGTCATAAAATAAATAAAATTACATGCATATATAAATATAATATCCTTCATAATAAAAATCATAAAACATTTATGGGAAGAATAAACACTACACAAAATAAATAGATGGTGATTAAGGCATATGTCTCACAGAAATAAAAGTGAGACGAAATAATCCCTTACCTTATCTCCAATTTCTTCCATATGTGTCTGAGACTCCTATATAGTTAGTTTAAACATATTTTTAACTTGTTACAGAACCATAATAATATTTACTATATCATATATGATTCACTTATGACTTTATATTACCCGTTCATTTGTCAATTTCATGTTAAAGCAGTGTTTTTGGTAAAATCATTTCATTTATCGTACGTGTTTTGACTTGTAATTATTCATATGACTACATAGAACATGATAAATTACTTCCAGAGTGTAAAACATGATATATATATAATATATACTCAGAATATAAATATATGTAATATATCGAAAAAGGTAATGAAATACACCATTCATGGATACGGTAGGTCAAACGTACGCATGAACGTTGTTTTCCTTTCCAAATTGACTTGAATGGAAGTAAGTAAATAACATATATGTAAATCTAGTATCATTATTATGTAATATATTTCATTATTATTCATTATATATACTTTATAATCACTCTTTAATGGTTACCATGGAGAATGAATCTCATCGCGTCGTGGAGACGGTAATCCGTACGTATGCACGAGCGATGATATCATTCCCATAATTATTGAATGGTATTGGATTGGATGGTAGAATATCTAAGAATTAGTATCATGTTATAATAATCATATATTTTTATTATTTACACCATTATACCCATCCATGTAAGTTGGTGATGGAAAACATATTACACCACAGCGTGGAGATGGTATTTCGTACGTATGCACGCACGATGATTTTGTTTTCTATAGCATGGATAGAAGGTGTAATAGGGTTGTTTCAAATTTATAATAACATATCAGTATATTAGTTAAACTAATTTTATTAATTTATAATTAAACAAATAATAAAGATGATGTATACAGAGATATGAATTTGAAAGAACCAGTAAAGGATATTAACCTCCTCTTCGACGCGCCTCTTCTAAACCAACTCTTAGGGCACTAATGTTGGACTTTGAAGAAAAACAGGACCCCTAGTATGTTTCTTTGGAAGTGTATAAGAGAAATACAATGTGTTTGGATGACATTGAAGGCTCAAAATGTTGTGAAGATAAGAGGGAGGAGGTTCCCTTTTATAAGAGAGGAGAGGGGATCTTTTGGAAACCAATAAAATATTAATTTATAATAAACTGAATCCCCAAATAAAAACATTCAAAATGACTCAAATTCGAATATGAGATGACATAAGGTTGTAATAGCATCATCCAATATAATTTATACTTGTTGGTATTTTTTTAAACCATATCAACTTGATTTATCCTTATTTAATCTATTTATTTTTATTTGTGGTAATAATATTCTAAATTTTAAATTTGTTATAAATAATTTCTTATGTGTGGTGAATTGTCTATAAATGGATACATTATGAAATTTTAGAGCATTTAAATTTAATTTTATAATTTTTAAATATTTTTGGGATTTTTAAACAATTTAATAATATGTTATTTTTATAAAATATCAATAGTGTCAATTTTGACACTATTAAATTATTTGAATTTAAATACTATCCAAACAGAAGATATATTCGAAAAAAAATTTTAATAGATCCTTAACATGTAATATCCATCTTAAAAATTATTGGATCACTTTAAATAGTTCACAAACGATTTATATTAATATGTTTAAAACCATTTATTTGATATTTCAATCAATAAAATAATTTCTACATCACTATTGTGTCACCATTAATGATAATTATTTAATAACTAAAAATTATAAATAAATTAGGATGATGTAGATAATTTTATTAGGTTTATGGGGACTATTTATGTTTTAAGTTTTATGATGTTTATAACTAAAGTAAAATAATTAGACTTATAAGATATAAGAGAATGACATGTTGTCACTTTCATTGATTTTAATAATAAATACATCAATTGCATTGTCAAAAGTCCATGAAAAGAATATATTCCGACCATTAGGTGATATTGGTCGACTTTTATTCATCCAATAGTATTTTGGAATGTGTTTGGGTATTTTAATAATCTTATTTTTACCTTTTATTACCCGATTTAGCTTTAATTGTTGTAAATAAAATTTACCGTAGTTACTATTCTTAATATCTAAAAAAACAAGTATATTAGAATAATTTAGACCTATTTATTCCAAATATGGAATAAATTTTTCCAAACTCAAAACATATATGTTGCAATATTTAATTTAAAATTAATCCCGCTGTTGAGAAAATAAGTTTTAATAGATAAAACATTGCAAAAGATTGAAATCTTTTTACCTATGAATTCAATGTAAAATTATTGGTAATGGATTTCATTATATTAAATGGAAAAAATATATTCTATTTATACTTTAAAACCATTCAATAATATATTTTAACCATATAAAATATTCTGATGAAAAATGTTTTTTTCAATTAAAATTTAGCATATTTTTACTATTCATCAAAATAAGAAACTTATCAGAAAAATATCAACAATTTATCCAAAGTGAATCATTATATAATGATTCAATGGAATAAGTTTAATTAGTCAAATTTAACTTATAAACATTTCAAAAACTAGATTTAATGTGGATGCACCATTAAAAGGTGGCAAAACTGCATTTTTTTAAAATTACATATTTTACCCGAAAAATTTATTTTGTTATCATGAAATGTTCTATAATATGTGTAAAATAAATTATTATGTAATAAAATAAAAAATGTTGTTAATACAATTCATAAAGTCTAGTTCATAATAATATATCATTGTTTTGTGAAACTCGTTGTTGCGTACAACACATGCTATCGAGGAAGGCCGCTCTTGCGTGAAACAGAATCCAAGAATAGTGTTTTCATATACTACAAGCTAATACTGTTTTGGGTATATCACAATATAATATTGGGGTATCATACAAAAAAATACATCAATGAAATTAAAAGGAATCTTTCTCATAAAATGTCATGGTGTCACATTCTACCCCCCTTAAAATGAATTTTGTCCTAGAAATTCGTCGGGGTTTTAAATCGTTTATTACTAGAAATTTTCATTCATAGAAACCCATATCGTAAAAAGGAATAATAAAACATAATTTTTAAATTTAATGTCAGAATCATAAAGGTTACCAAAATTAGCTCATCCCTGGGTTTCAACATAATAGAATATTGGTCAAAATATGGATATGGAAGAGAAATCTAACAATCATGTTCTGATGGAGAGTGGTCGAGAACATGGATATGAAAAATTCATAAATCACAAAGCCATAAATTTGTGATGATCTAAGGTACCATCTAATTAATCGGATATGAGTGTACTTGGACAACATTTTTGGTTTTCAAGATCATTTCCCTAAAGTTGATTAATTTTTGCATAAGGATAAATACTTACTTGATTTCAGTGTAATATCATCTTTGGTCATTCCATGAAAAATCTCCACTTCATCTCTTATTTAATGGAATTAATTTTAGTTTGTCATTCTTGAAGTATTACTAGGTCATGTGATAGAATGATAGGTCATTACATCTGTCTCTATCACAAAAAATGTTAGCATAAGATATTAATTATTCATAAGTCCGTCTATGGTGAGTTTAATCGTATATGGTTCTAAAAAAGGACTTATACTTCATTTTTCATACCACTTAATAAAATAAAACTAATTTCTATAAACCACGGACTTCCTGTAGGCCCGTAGTAGGTGATAAAGGCCAATCGTACGGGTTCGATTCCCGCAGCCTTGTCCGACACGACGGGTTGTCGCCCCTCCTATAGGTTGTCATTTTTGTAAAACTATACAATTATAACATTCTAGATAAAAGTTTTATCCTTAAACAATACTATTTTAAGTCTAACATAATCCATTCTAACCTTTAGGCTTGTCAAAAATACTACTGTCCAATCTCATAGTATAAAGAAAATGATTGATAGAATGTTCATCTACCAATCATGTGAATGACATCATTTATCCCCCATATATCATAATATATATCTTTTTGGTCACATTATAAAAATGTGAATACCATAATCATGTATTCTTTAAACATTAATTATCATAGAACCTTAGTGAAAACATGAATGTTGTCAATAGTTAACTCTTTCCATATACCAAAATCCAAAAATTTCTACACACTCAAACCATTATATCACTTTTTCCTTATATTAGTCATGAGATCAATAATACTATCAAACATATCATTATCTCTGTATCCCTTCATTATGGACATATCATATTCTTTCCAAAAAATATTTCAATCAGTTTTCATGGTTACTGGTACCATATTGTTATGGAAAAACACAATGGACCAATACATAGATAGTTCAATATACCATAAAAGTACCTCAACAACATTATTCTTTAATTTCAATACATAATACATTCAATAAATCCTCTTCAATGATGGGCATAGAATAGGTCGTTACTCGATTTAGAAGAAACCTCTTAGGTCAGGTAATTGAGTTGGGTAATGCAAATGTTATCCACAGATAAGACATTGAACTCCATAACAGTCTATCATTGTATGCCCCTTTTCCCCACACAGATAAAATATTCACCTTCATTTGAAGTATTCCCTAAGGTTCTTCTTCCCTTTGACTTGATATGTAGAAATCTTAATCTTCCTTACTCTATATTCCTAACCATTTGAACATGCATAAAAGTCCATCATCCTCTTATTTGATGACTTAGGAATACAACTAAATTTCACTTTATTATTCATATATCACAATGACTGATTCAGAATAATCATAATATATTTCTATCCAGGCATTACTAATTTTTTTTGATCATAGTCACCAATTTTTCCATTGGAATCAATGTTAACCGAATTCCTTCTCGTTCCCTCCATTGACTAAAACCAAAAACCATAGTGTAAGAAATAGTTAAAATAACGAGGAAGCACATAATCATAAAAAGTAACTTATGGGATGTCTAACTTATCAAACACTATTTAATCCATGACACCTTAGGTTCACCCCATGTTATTCATGATCATAAAAATAATCCTAGGACTATAACCTATAGATATACTAAACCATATGGACATCCCTAGATATACCTTAGAAATATTTCAAGGGATCTCACTAAAATTTTCACATCCTAGTTTCCAAAGGATAACTAAACCTTTGCACTGATACAAACTATAGAAATATTTATAGGGATTTATCTAAACTTTTGACACCCTAGTTTCAAAATAAATTCACATGATGTTGATAAATTTATTAGCTTTCTAGTGACTAATTATGTTCTATGTTTTATGAAGTTTATCACTAAATTAAAATTATTACACTTATAAGATATAAGAGAGTGACATGTTGTAACTTTCTTTGGTTTTAATAATAATTACACCATTTTCAGAGTCAAAAGTCCATGAAATGAATCTATTCTAACCCTTAGGTGATATGGGACGACTTTTATTCATCCAATATAATTTTGGCATGTGTTAGGTTAATTTAATAATCTTATTTTTACCCTTAATTACCCAATTTACCTTTAATTGTAGTAAATAAAATTTAACATAGTTACTATTCATAATGTTTAAAAATAAAAAATATCCTATTAGCATAATTTATACCTACTGATTCCAAATATGTAATTCATTTTTCGAAATTCAAAACACAAAATTTTCAGTATTTAATTTAAAATTAATTCGCTGTTGAAAAAACGGGTTTTAAAAGTTAAAATATTGCAAAAGATTGAAAGGTTTTTACCTATTAATTCAATGTAAAATTAATGATAATGAATTCCATTATATAAAATGGTAAAAATATATTCTATTTATACTTTAAGACAATTCAATAATATATTTTAACCATATAAATTATTTTGATGTAAAAATCTATTTTCAATTAAAATTTAGCGTATTTTTACTATTCATCAAAATTAGAAACTTAACAAAAAATATCAAAACATTATTCAAAGTAAATTTTTATATCCTGATCTAAGGAAGAAGTTTAATTAGTCAAATTTAACTTATAAAAATTTCAAAAACAATATTTAATGTGGGTGTGCCATCAAAAGGCGGCAAAACTTCATTTTTTTAAAAATACCTATTTTACCTGAAAAGTGTATTTTGTTATTATACCATGTTCTAGAATATGTGTAAGATGAATTGTTATGTAATAAAATTAAAAATTTAGTTAATACTATTCATAATGGCTATTCGATAATAATATATCATTGTTTAGTGAAACTCGGTATTGCGTACAACACACACTATCGAGGAAGGTCGCTCTTGGGTGCAACACAAACCAGGAATAGTGTTTGTGTGTACTACAAGCTAATACTGTGTTGGGTATAGTGCAATCTAATCTTGATGTAGCATACAACACAATACATCAATGAAATTAAAAGGAATATTTCACATAAAATATTAGGGTGTTACACACAGCGTGTCCGAGCTTGTGTACTCCTTCTGTACATGGGTACCTTCCTATGTACACGATGAGACATTATGTATGAGTCACACAAACTGTGTCATAGGTCACACTCTTTTTGATATGTAACTTCTTTAAGAGACCCCATTTTCACCCCAAGGGGTCCCATATAGTTTGTAACTCAAAAATACCCATCGTGTAACATATAATTTTGTAAAATCATACATCGGGTTCACACGACATCATGAGCCCCTCCAGCAATCGATCTTCCCACACATCAAGCCGGAAATGAAGAAACAAATCCTTATTATCCATTGCATCATCAATCACAGAGTTAAACACCTAAATATCCATTAAAATATAATCAACACATGTATTCTTTCATTGAACATAAAATTTATGATGACCAGTATCCTTAAAACAATACCTGATTGATCAACTATCTTCATTTTTTGATATTGTTATCAATTTGAACGTAAATATACAAAATAAATCTATTGTTCTATTAGACTGGTGCAAATTGATTTTTCATGTTGTATTTTTATAACCATATCCAAAATAAATTACCTACGATGAAAAAATAATGGTGATAGAAATCCAAGAAACACACAAGGGAGTAACAAACCAAATCTCATTTTGCTTTACCTCTATAAATTTTGTTAGAATGATAAGATAATATCCAATATAATAAAAAATTCCTCAAAATGATCCCCTTAAAGATTCTTCCACCCACAATATGATAGATTTTTTAATTAATGCAATTCTCGAATGATTTATGATCATCATAGAAATAAAAAAGGGAAGGAATCCAAATAAAATAACATTCTACATAGATTTAGATCAATAACTAGTGAAAAATGATTCTTTTTTATTATCATAAGCGATATTCTCAAGTTCCTTCACACGTTGATCGATGATCGACAATATGATCATCACTCCCAAATGTAATATTCACTAAAATACTACAATAAATCCTAGAAATTTGTAGGTCCATGCGACTAAACCATTAAATTTTCCATAATATCATTTATATAGAAAAATCCTCTATCATGTTGATTAATTACAAATATTTTTTTAAAATTAATTTATTTAAATTTCTTCCCAAAACTACACCTGACCTAAACATCTGGTGTATTTTCAGGATGCATTTCACGTAGAGAAGTACGATGCTTTGACCTCAATGAAGGGATTTGATTTCTGATCTGAGCCTCCATTTTTAATTCGGTACACTATTTTAGGAATATTACCCATGTTAGACATTATTATATTTAATTTATTTCAAAAATTAATTCATAGAACATCAAGCCTCATAATCTCCCATTGTCTCAACACATAGCTCCAAAAAATTATATAATCAATATTCTAAAACAATATTTGAAAAACAGTAATCCATTTATGCTTCATTTGGACAACATGTTTTATTCATGGTTTTATTGGGTTTTGGTGGATCAATGTTCATGTTGGTATTTTCCAACACCATCATGAGGTTGATTATTCATATGGTTTACCTTTCTTCCCTATATTTTATTATATCTGCGATGATTCTATTTAAATGTTTCCCCAGGAGTGGGATATTGTTTATTTCATTTCACATCTTCTTTCACGTTTATCCCGATATATTAACTCTAGTTTTTTGTTTCCTATTTTTTGTTGACAATAGTATGTTTAGTTGATGATGTAAAACATTTTGATTCATTGTTAAAATGTTTTTGAGGATCCTTTAAAAGGCCTTGATTCTATTCATGTGGGGATGGGTTTTTCAATCTTAGTAAAACCATTAAATTTATTTTTTGGAATTCAATTATTTAATTTTACCTTGAAAAAAACACTCCATCCATTGTAACCTATTATTATCCTCCTCCTTGTTTCCATGTCATACCTAGTTTTGTTTTTTCAACCAACCTTTTGTATTTCTTCCACCATTGATCATCTATATTCAATCATCATCACCTTTTGTGTCATCCTCTATCTCCGTCTATTAAAATCCACTCAAAATTAATCCTTGATGATAGGTAAATATATATAAACGTATTTAGTATATGTTGGATGGTTATTACTTTCCGTATTTGAATCATTTTATGTCATAATCTCACATTGAGGATCTTTAATCAAGTGAAAATGAATTTGGAAATATCTCTAGAATTATTCTATCAGAGAAACCATAATAAAATCCTAAAAATAGGAAATTGGATTACTTTATTTTTTTAATTAGTAAACAAACTATAATATATTATTATTTTTGTATTCTATTAGTGTAAAAAAAATTCATAACCACATGATAATTATGTAGTCACATTAGTATCATTTTTTGTCTATGTATTTAAACAATGTTCTAATCTTTATAGTGGATTAATTTTTAAATTTTGGGGATAATGTTTTTTTGATTTATTCATATGTTTATTGTCACGACCCGACCCCCAGGGCCCGGGCCGTGACTATCCCAAACCCACCTTCTATAGGCTAGGGGCTAGCGACTAGCACCAAAGGTATATTTCCAAAATCTAAGAATGCATTTCTTTATAACCTGTAAGAAAAAAAACCAAGAAAAAAGTAAGATACGAACTCAAGTAAACTAAATAGTAAACAGAGTGGGTGCAGTAAGTAAAAAAGCCAGAATACAAGACCAGCAGGAAAGTACAAGTACAACTGAAATACAATACAACTGAATAAAGAGAAAGACAGCTATTGGGTCATCCTCTGAGGTTCCTAACTGAAGGGTAGGTACAGATTTCATCCTCAGCACTCCACGACCACCTGTCTCTTTTGCGTACTGACACGCCGTATGGTCCACCTCCGAGCATCGTCCAGTCCCGGTACACTCAGCATCGATTAGTGTCATCCATCATCTGCACATAACACAATGAGATGCAAGCATAACCCATGCAAGGGTGAGTATAATGATACTCAGTAGGTACCCTGAGACCCTCAAGGTTTAAAAAATCCATAAAGGATAAACCTCAAATCATGAAGTCAACTGTCAAACCTACTTAGGTATATGCCCATACATATACCTAAGTAAACAAGTATACCCATATCAATCATGAGGAAACACAGGGTCCAACCCAAAATCTCAAAGATCAAATGTTCCCCAAAATAATGAAACACACAAAGGAAAGTACCACATAGGTACTCGACCTAGGATAATACAACCAAGGTACTACCATAAAGGAAAGTACCACACTGTTATGAACTCAGCTCACACCAGCTAAAACATAAGTACAGTAGTAGAGATGATTAGATGTAACTACTGAATCATCTTACTCTATTAAGAGGTAGACCCACACATGATCACTCGGTGCTGACCCACATTGGATTTCTTAGTGTTGACCCACACAGGATCGCTAGGTGATGACCCAAATAGGATTGGTAAGTGCTAACCCACACAAGATCACAAGGTGCTGACCCACACAAGATTGTTATGTGCTGACCCACACAAGATTGCAAGGTGCTGACCCACAGAGGATCGCTAAGTGATGACCCAAATAGGATCACAAGGTGCTGACCCACACAAGATCTCTAGGTGCTGACCCACATTAGATCACAAGTTTTAGACCCACACATGATCGCTCTTCATTCTTCACGTCACATCCAGCTATAGGGTTATCATTCTAAGCTCGCTTGTCTCCAGTAGGGTTTGATCCACAAACCACTGTTCGATACTCCTTCTTCCATGAAGTCTCACAATTAAGTATCTCAAAGGACCACCATGTCATAGGGGTATCATTGCAACAGACAGTGTATCAATCGGACTCCCCGTCTGTGAGTTATTAGCCTTTTGGTCCTAAGGGCCTAGTTGGATTTGTGCTCGATCCAACCCTACCATTCCCCAACTTAATCCAAATATCTAGTGGGGTATACCAATGTGACCATCTCAATCCATGGTTTTCAACGCAGTAGATGGTTCATCAAATGGTCACTCAGTGCCAAAGATATGGTTGAAAATTCGTACACAGGTCGAAGTGGGTCCGGGTCTGATCCGACCCGGTCGGCCCGACCCGGTCGGCCCGACCCGGCCTAGGCCCACCTGGTTCGAGTCATCCCGTCCTGAACCACTGGGTCTAGCCCAGGCCATGATGGGCGACCCGGTCAGCTGGGTCTCGCTTGGCCCCTTTCTGGGCGGCCTGGCCTGCAAGGGCCGCGAGGGGCCGTAGGGGTCACGGAGGTCGTGAGTCCATGAGGAGGGCCATGTAGGGCCGCTAGAGGCCACCGACGGCACAAGACCGCGGGTCGGAATGGAGGGTTGTGATAGCTTGTAGGGTCCTAGGAGGTGAAACATGGCCATGGGGTGGTTCCTTGAGGCCACTGGCGGTGGGGGCCGCGAATGGCAGAGGCCATGAGGGGTGGTTTTCACAGTCGATGGATGCCGCTGACGGCGGAGTCGCCTTCATCTCCTTCGTCCATTGTGAAGAACACACAAAATAAGTATAATGACGAAGGGGTATGACAATGTTTGTTTGTCCCTCAACCTATGCGTTAGAGCGATAACAAGTGGTTCACAAACTTGAATGAAGAACGTGTATGGAAGATATTTAATAACATATATCCCCACAACCCTCTTCAATCACTATTCCCAATCCCACAAAAGAATTATAAGGGATGAACATCGGAAGTGATAATATTATAAAAATAAACCCTTACCACATTCGTTTGATTCGTTGAAAATTTTCCACAGTGAAAGAGATGATGTCGTTGGGAATAGATGGACGTTGGTGACGTCGGCGTTTCCTCGATCATCGGTTTGTTCACGTTGAAGATGTTACTCATCAAAGAATGTCCCGAGGAAGATGTTGGAGTTGAATTCGGAATTCATCATTGGCGTTATTCATTATTGAGCTTTCTCCCCAAAGCTCATTCCTCCCAATTCCCCCAAAATGAAGAGATAGTAAAAATAATAGATTATGTTATCTATTATGTAGGTAGCATAAATTCAAATTTGAAAAATTAATTAATTGAGTGGGTGGGTTGGCTTAATTAATTAAGAAAATGGGTTGGCCCAATTAAGTGGGGAAGCTCAAGAGGTTTATCCCCACTTAATAGGGAGTTCAAGAGGTTTCAAGCCTCGGCTGGTCCCCACCACAATAACCTCTCATGGGAGGTTAGTTCATGTGGTCCCCACTACCATAACCTCTCAGGGGATGTGTAGTTCAGGTGGTCCCCACCTATGAAACAACCACATGGAAGATCAAAAAATAAAATAAAAATGTTACTCAATTTTTATTTTATTTTATTCTTTCACAAAAAACCCAAAATTTGACATTCACCCTCGACTAACTACCGTCGAGGTGACACTCCCCTTAAGTAAATACCATCACTATGAGTTCAATGATGTCCTCATATTTCATTTGCGAGCACTGGTTCAAAAGTTACAAAAACCTGCTCGCACATTTACAGAATGTACCTGAAAAAAGGTCAACAATTCAATCCAGGCACTCCGGGCCTCAGAATCATGTGCTGTCAATTTTTGCGGACTCGTAAAATTTCCATTGATTTTAAAAAAAATATAGGAAAATTCTGGGTCTTTACATTCTCCCCATGTAACGCCCCGACCCCAGCTACCCAGAGTCGGTGCATTACTTCGTAACATTGGCATGATCACAAAAGATCAAGTCTCGAAAGACCGATTAGTTTAGTAGCCTTGGAAACACTAGATACATTCATAAGTCTTTCATTACATCAATATTAAACAAACTACAATAACATGGTCTTCATAGTCCACACTCATATCTTCACTGACTATCCTTGCAAGTCAGTCATAATACACTTCTTCACATCCTGGAAAATATTTAAACATTGAAAGGGGTGAGCTCAGATGCTCAGTAAGGATAACAATAATGCGGAAGCTTTCATAAATAAACATTAACATTTAAGGCAATGTATAACTAAAACAAAAGCCTTTTAAACATGAACTTCAACATAATATGGCAAAAGTAAAATGAGATAATTCCATTCACTTCTTCACATGGATATTCTACTGGCCGAATAATCACATGCAATATCAATAACCACTTTCATAATGAGGGAATGTATAATGTCGGACATTCTGAAACATTTTGTCAAGGCCTCGGCCAAGACATCTAAAATGATTAAGGCCTCGGCCAAAACCATAAATCAAATTGGGAAAGGGCCTCAGCCAATTCCACGTCTAGTTGTCTCATGAGACCTACCGATGCATCGAGGAGCTATAGCGGGCTCCACCCGTCACTTATTAAGTCCAATACATTCCTCATATGAATAGGTTTAAACATATCATAAACCATAACATAATTGTATCACATTAAACATACTTAAAGGAAACATAACATTTCCACATTTCAATCACAAGATATCAATACAACACATTGATATAATAAAAACGCTTTCAAAACCATTTTCAATAAAAGAAAAGTAAAACATGGTATTTATTTTTCTTTTAAAAAGAAGGTATGGCTTGTAGAGGAAGCCGAAACTCAAATAATGGTCATGGCGGCGGAGAAGTCGTTGTCGCCGCATAAGTACGGAAAGGAAAACATTCCCTTTTGTCGTTTAGTAAAACGCTTCATATAAAAAAGATTCCTTTTGAATAAATGTAAAAGTCAAAGGGGTTTATACACCGTATAAAAGAAAGTTGTGTATAAAATAAAATATGCCTCAACGAAAGGAGATTGAGACGAAGTCCCATACAAAGATCATTTTTAAAATAAAATAGATATATTATGTGTATTCACTATAGGTACACATAAATAACATAAAAATACAAAATAGGACATAATAATATCATGACATAATTTGAAAGTAGGAGATTAACCCAAAGAATGGAAGTTGGGTTAAGAAGATCCCTTACAAAGAGCATTTTTAAAATAAAATAGATCTATTATGTGTATTCACTACAAGTACACATAAATAATGTACAAATACAGGATATGACATTATAATATCATGACATAATTTGAAAGTAGGATATTAACCCAAAGAACGAAAATTGGGTTAAGAAGTTCCCTTACCTTGTGTCCGACTTGACTCAACCGTTCTTTAACCTCCTGAATAATAAACTAGAGTTAATATCTACCTTATTAAGAACCATTTTCAATTTCATTATCCTTTTTATATCACTTATTACAATGTTATGAACATTATGTAATTATTTAAGTTAATAACGGTCGTTTTGTCGATCTTTGGTACATGAGTCAACAATAAACTTCTTATAATTATAAGTTGTTCATGTGGTGAAATATCCATTATATCCAGAATTATATTAATGATGTAGATATCATATATATCATATATATACTGTATATACATTCATTTATAATATTACGTAACATTTAGAGGTAAGAAATGAAATGCACCGTTCATGGAGACGGTAAGCCGTACGTACGCATGAACGCTACTTTCATTTCAATTTCATATTTAATGGAATGAAATCATAATGATATAAATGTATAATATAATTCCAGTATAATATAGTGTATAATACCATTTACTCCATCCTTTATACATCCCACACATGGCATTAACGATTCAAATCACTTTGAGGGGGCGGTAGTCCGCACTTCCTAAAATGAAATTATCGCGTTTTACCCATAATGGAAATCATAAAGTATGCCATAAATGAGAAATACAGAAGCATAAGTAAAACAAAAACATATTATATATCATATATAAAAATAGTGACATCTTAATGGCCACCTTTGGAGGTGTTATATGAGTGTTGAACAATCATCGTTTCGTGAGGCAGAAATTCGCCATCCACAGAAACCGTATGTTCTTTAACCATTAGATGTAGGTGTGTGTAAGTGTAGCTCGAATCCTTCTTATAACAACATCCTAGTATATTTAGGATACTGGTGTTGTTACAAAAGAAATGAATAAAAAGAGTTTAGGGGGTTGGAGAAGAAAAATAAAACAAAACAACATTAGAAAAGACATTACCTCAAAATCGGGTAACTCTTTTTGATTTGAGCTAAAGGCTTCCTTGGGAAGAGTTCTGCCCAAAGTGAGGTTTCTAGGAGTAAGGAAGGAATGTTGGGAGAGTATTTGGGCAGAGGTTGGCCGAGCCAAATGGCTTGATGGTGTGAATAAGGTGGGAGAGGTGGGGGCCTTTTATAAGTGGAGAGGAGGGGCACTTTTGGAAAGTAATGAAATGTTACATTATTTCAAAATGCTTTTCGGATTCTAAAGGTCCCACATCTATATAATTCGAGGCTAAGGTGATAAGGTTTCGAAATATCTTCATCCAATAGGCTTTGGACAAGTGTAAGCCTCGGATTTTGCATTATCTTCTCATTTTATTTAAATCGTCAAATAATGATGTCATCGCTGCATCATTATTATGTCATAAATACTTTAATTTATTTAATGTATAAAAATTATAAAACAAATACTATGATGTAGGAAATATTTTTATCTTTCCAATGACTATTTATAATCAAAATTTGGACTTGTATAACCCCAATTAAAAATTGTTTTAGTAGAACAATTTATGTTAGTGTCATTTTCACTTTAACATTAAATAAAAAGTAATTTATGTTATTTCCCAACAAAAGTGGATCCATGGGGTCCCCAAGTTAGGCCATGGCTTGTCTTGGTCGTCCATGACTCAACCAATGAGGTTGGGACATGTGTCTAGGTCATTTCATATTATTAATGTATTATTTATACCTTAAACTACACTAATTACCACTAATCGCGATTAAGAACTTAAAAGTTACTATTCACCAAAAAATTATTTTGATCTCATTGAACCACATTTTACTTCTTAATGACAACCATGTATGTCGGATTTTTGAAAATCAAATCACAGAAGTTGTAATATTTCATTTAAACGAAAAATCAGTTATTTAACTACCACTTAGTGGTTTCACTATTCATCAAAAATTGAAGTTTTTCAGAATAAGGCCAAAATTTCACCCTAAGCTATAATTGATATTCCGAATTCAAAAATGATGTCTATTTTACAAAATTCCAAACATATAAGTTGTATTAATTAATTTCATAATTAATTCCCGCTGTTACAACAAATAGCGTGTTTTTAAGAAACAATTTATATCAAAAGTTTGGCAATTGTTTATGTCCAATTTCAATGTTAAATTAATTCTAATGACCACCATTGGATAAAATGGTAAACATATTTTCTAATTATACCTTAAAACCACTAAATAGTATAATTTATCTGTATAAATTATTTTGATTAAAAAAGTTGTTTTTATGTATTTTTCACTATTCATAAAAAATTAGAAGTTCTCAGAAAAATACCAAAAATTCAACATAGGCTAATTTCGATATTACGAATACAAAAATGAAGTCCATTTTGAAATATAAAATTTCTATAATTTTAAAAAGTGGTTATTACTATTCATAACGGCTATTTTGATTAGTTGCGGTGTGTTAGAACTCGAACTTGCGTACAATGCAAGCTATTGCATTATTGAATGAGAAGCGTATCGTGGAAGCTCGGGGTGTTACATTCTCCCCTCCTTCAATAAATTGCGTCCTCGCAATTTGAAATTTTTCTTTGATAATAAAAGGCTGAAAATAGAAAATACCTTTGTGGAAAACCCACATCGGAAATAAGGTTAATAAATATATAACATTAAAAGAAAGCAGGATAAGTACAAAGGTCACCCGATATAGCCCATTCTAGGATTCTATGAAAATATGGATATGGAGGAGAAACAAACCATCAAGGTCTGATGGAGAGTTATAGAAAACAGGATTAGGAGAATGTTTAACCACAAGAAAATCACAAACTTGTGATTGGTTAAACGGTCATTGAATCCCCAGTTGGAAAAGTTAACCGACAACATTTTTGTTTTAAGTTACCTTTTATAATGTTGAGGAATTTATTTATGAGATTTACTAAGAACGTAGGGGAATATACATACTTGTTATGTATACTTTCATTCGTTAATAAATTTTTACCACAAACCCAACTTTTACTCCAAATGGTAACGGAACTCAAAAATATTCTATTTATCCTAATTGTATAAGGTTCCAAATGTTAACACATACCATTTAGATTAGTAAAACGATTTTGTAATAACCAGGGACTTCCTGTAGGCTAGTGGTAGGAAATAAAGGCTTGTCGCACTATGGTTGTGGGTTCGATTCCTGCAGCTGTGTCCGACGCGACGGGTTATTCCCCACCCTGCAGGTTGTCCTTTTTCTAAAAATATAGTATTATAGTATTCCAGAAATAATCTTCAGAAAAGTTTTAACCTTAAACAATACTATTCAAAGTTCAACTTAATCCATCCCAACATTTATAGTTATCCAAAATACCTCTGTCCAAACTTTCTCTAAAAGGTCTCTTAATTCCAAAATCAATTGTAACATCAGATTCCCCAAACAAAGAAAAGTTTCTCTTATTGTCACATACTAAAAATATGATTACCTTAATCATATTAAAACCTTACTGAAACCAACAAGTACTGCAGTACAATCCTTATATAGATCACATTATTCTAATAACCAGAATATAATCCATGAGTCCGAAAGCATCAATACATTAGTTATTCTGCTTCAACTGTAGTAATAGCATAAGATTGTCCTTGATCCCTTGGCCTTTTCTGAGGTAAGATTCCTTGATGCTTAGGACATTCATTTGCGTAATGACCCATTTCTCTACAATTGTAGCATTCAACTTTGATAGCCTCTTTCTTTCCCTTGCAATCACGTGCCTGGTGACCTTTTTCTCCACATTTATAACAGACTCCCATTCCTTTTAGGCAAGTACCAGGGTGATTCTTCCCACAATTATCACATAATGGAAAATCCTTCTTTCCCTTTTTCCCTTTATCTGTCTCTTGTTCCACCGTTCTCTTCTTCTCTTGCTTTACTTTGTTGTCATAAGACTTAGAGAATTCCTTTTCTGTCTTGATAGCACATGAGACTATATCTTCGTATGATGAGAAGGATTGTGATACTAAAGCTCGACGGAGAAATGGTTTTAACCCATCAAAGAAACGATCAGTCTTACTTCTTGGGTTACGTATGTAATCTGCAGCATACCTTGCTAACCTTGTAAAGTTAGCCTCATACTTTGCGACATTCTCATCCTCCTTCTGCCTCAGACTCAGAAATTGCCTCACCATATCCGCTCGATGGTCTCGAGGAAAGTATTTTTCTAAAAATAGCTCTTTGAACTCCTGCCATTCCATGTTTGTTAATTCATCATCCTCCTTTGTGTTTTGAATTAGTGACCACCATTGATCGGCATCTCCAGTGAGGCGGTAAACTGCCATGATAACATTCTCCCTTTCACTACTCCCCAAGGCATGGAATATTTTCTCTAAGGAATTTATCCATTGCTCAGCTACTATAGGATTTGTACTCCCATTGAAGGTTGGCGGTTGTTGCCTCATGAAACGGTCTAGCATTGATCCTCCACGTTGCGGATCAGGGTGCTCCATACGAGTAAGGTTGTTATTCATAACCTGCGTGAGTTGTCCCAGTACGGTGAGAAGCTGATCAGCACCAGTTGTATCACTAGCTCCACCATAATTATCCTGAGCAGGAGGGCAATCCCTACACGGAGTGCGTGCATTGATATGGTTTCCATTCCTTCCACTAGGCGCCATTTCTAAATAATGGCATAAACTAGATTAGTTTATGAATCAAAATACATAATCACAAACTTATAAAACACTTAACTTAAATTGAACTATTTATGGATATAATCCATAATCATAAAAGAAATGTTTTCTTTGAGGAAGTATATACTCATAAACCCTTCATAATGATTTGTAAAGAAAATGAGAGTTATCCTAAGCATATCCCCCGGGAGTGTCGTAACCAAGAGTGCAGCAAGGCCCGTTGTCGTGCACCAGTTCCCGTTCGAGTCTAGCTCAAAGCAGTGTTTTCGGGTTTTACCCCTAGGTACATCTGTGCCAGAGCCGCCTCTACCTGCTCGTATCCAGACAGGGATGTATTGCTCGGAAAACTCACAAAATCTCTACAATACCAAAATTCTAGGAAGTTCTTCTATACTAATCCTCAAAGTCTATCTTCGGGCTATGTGCTCTAATCAGAGTTTATCTAAATCTAGCTTCCAAGGTTAGTACTAAACTGCCTCTGATACCAACTGTAACGCCCCGACCCCAGCTACCCAGAGTCGGTGCATTACTTCGTAACATTGGCATGATCACAAAAGATCAAGTCTCGAAAGACCGATTAGTTTAGTAGCCTTGGAAACACTAGATACATTCATAAGTCTTTCATTACATCAATATTAAACAAACTACAATAACATGGTCTTCATAGTCCACACTCATATCTTCACTGACTATCCTTGCAAGTCAGTCATAATACACTTCTTCACATCCTGGAAAATATTTAAACATTGAAAGGGGTGAGCTCAGATGCTCAGTAAGGATAACAATAATGCGGAAGCTTTCATAAATAAACATTAACATTTAAGGCAATGTATAACTAAAACAAAAGCCTTTTAAACATGAACTTCAACATAATATGGCAAAAGTAAAATGAGATAATGCCATTCACTTCTTCACATGGATATTCTACTGGCCGAATAATCACATGCAATATCAATAACCACTTTCATAATGAGGGAATGTATAATGCCGGACATTCTGAAACATTTTGTCAAGGCCTCGGCCAAGACATCTAAAATGATTAAGGCCTCGGCCAAAACCATAAATCAAATTGGGAAAGGGCCTCGGCCAATTCCACGTCTAGTTGTCTCATGAGACCTACCGATGCATCGAGGAGCTATAGCGGGCTCCACCCGTCACTTATTAAGTCCAATACATTCCTCATATGAATAGGTTTAAACATATCATAAACCATAACATAATTGTATCACATTAAACATACTTAAAGGAAACATAACATTTCCACATTTCAATCACAAGATATCAATACAACACATTGATATAATAAAAACGCTTTCAAAACCATTTTCAATAAAAGAAAAGTAAAACATGGTATTTATTTTTCTTTTAAAAAGAAGGTATGGCTTGTAGAGGAAGCCGAAACTCAAATAATGGTCACGGCGGCGGAGAAGTCGTTGTCGCCGCATAAGTACGGAAAGAAAAACATTCCCTTTTGTCGTTTAGTAAAACGCTTCGTATAAAAAAGTTTCCTTTTGAATAAATGTAAAAGTCAAAGGGGTTTATACACCGTATAAAAGAAAGTTGTGTATAAAATAAAATATGCCTCAACGAAAGGAGATTGAGACGAAGTCCCATACAAAGATCATTTTTAAAATAAAATAGATATATTATGTGTATTCACTATAGGTACACATAAATAACATAAAAATACAAAATAGGACATAATAATATCATGACATAATTTGAAAGTAGGAGATTAACCCAAAGAATGGAAGTTGGGTTAAGAAGATCCCTTACAAAGAGCATTTTTAAAATAAAATAGATATATTATGTGTATTCACTACAAGTACACATAAATAATGTACAAATAAAGGATATGACATAATAATATCATGACATAATTTGAAAGTAGGATATTAACCCAAAGAACGAAAATTGGGTTAAGAAGTTCCCTTACCTTGTGTCCGACTTGACTCAACCGTTCTTTAACCTCCTGAATAATAAACTAGAGTTAATATCTACCTTATTAAGAACCATTTTCAATTTCATTATCCTTTTTATATCACTTATTACAATGTTATGAACATTATGTAATTATTTAAGTTAATAACGGTCGTTTTGTCGATCTTTGGTACATGAGTCAACAATAAACTTCTTATAATTATAAGTTGTTCATGTGGTGAAATATCCATTATATCCAGAATTATATTAATGATGTAGATATCATATATATCATATATATACTGTATATACATTCATTTATAATATTACGTAACATTTAGAGGTAAGAAATGAAATGCACCGTTCATGGAGACGGTAAGCCGTACGTACGCATGAACGCTACTTTCATTTCAATTTCATATTTAATGGAATGAAATCATAATGATATAAATGTATAATATAATTCCAGTATAATATAGTGTATAATACCATTTACTCCATCCTTTATACATCCCACACATGGCATTAACGATTCAAATCACTTTGAGGGGGCGGTAGTCCGCACTTCCTAAAATGAAATTATCGCGTTTTACCCATAATGGAAATCATATAGTATGCCATAAATGAGAAATACAGAAGCATAAGTAAAACAAAAACATATTATATATCATATATAAAAATAGTGACATCTTAATGGCCACCTTTGGAGGTGTTATATGAGTGTTGAACAATCATCGTTTCGTGAGGCAGAAATTCGCCATCCACAGAAACCGTATGTTCTTTAACCATTAGATGTAGGTGTGTGTAAGTGTAGCTCGAATCCTTCTTATAACAACATCCTAGTATATTGAGGATACTGGTGTTGTTACAAAAGAAATGAATAAAAAGAGTTTAGGGGGTTGGAGAAGAAAAATAAAACAAAACAACATTAGAAAAGACATTACCTCAAAATCGGGTAACTCTTTTTGATTTGAGCTAAAGGCTTCCTTGGGAAGAGTTCTGCCCAAAGTGAGGTTTCTAGGAGTAAGGAAGGAATGTTGGGAGAGTATTTGGGCAGAGGTTGGCCGAGCCAAATGGCTTGATGGTGTGAATAAGGTGGGAGAGGTGGGGGCCTTTTATAAGTGGAGAGGAGGGGCACTTTTGGAAAGTAATGAAATGTTACATTATTTCAAAATGCTTTTCGGATTCTAAAGGTCCCACATCTATATAATTCGAGGCTAAGGTGATAAGGTTTCGAAATATCTTCATCCAATAGGCTTTGGACAAGTGTAAGCCTCGGATTTTGCATTATCTTCTCATTTTATTTAAATCGTCAAATAATGATGTCATCGCTGCATCATTATTATGTCATAAATACTTTAATTTATTTAATGTCTAAAAATTATAAAACAAATACTATGATGTAGGAAATCTTTTTATCTTTCCAATGACTATTTATAATCAAAATTTGGACTTGTATAACCCCAATTAAAAATTGTTTTAGTAGAACAATTTATGTTAGTGTCATTTTCACTTTAACATTAAATAAAAAGTAATTTATGTTATTTCCCAACAAAAGTGGATCCATGGGGTCCCCAAGTTAGGCCATGGATTGTCTTGGTCGTCCATGACTCAACCAATGAGGTTGGGACATGTGTCTAGGTCATTTCATATTATTAATGTATTATTTATACCTTAAACTACACTAATTACCACTAATCGCGATTAAGAACTTAAAAGTTACTATTCACCAAAAAATTATTTTGATCTCATTGAACCACATTTTACTTCTTAATGACAACCATGTATGTCGGATTTTTGAAAATCAAATCACAGAAGTCGTAATATTTCATTTAAACGAAAAATCAGTTATTTAACTACCACTTAGTGGTTTCACTATTCATCAAAAATTGAAGTTTTTCAGAATAAGGCCAAAATTTCACCCTAAGCTATAATTGATATTCCGAATTCAAAAATGATGTCTATTTTACAAAATTCCAAACATATAAGTTGTATTAATTAATTTCATAATTAATTCCCGCTGTTACAACAAATAGCGTGTTTTTAAGAAACAATTTATATCAAAAGTTTGGCAATTGTTTATGTCCAATTTCAATGTTAAATTAATTCTAATGACCACCATTGGATAAAATGGTAAAAATATTTTCTAATTATACCTTAAAACCACTAAATAGTATAATTTATCTGTATAAATTATTTTGATTAAAAAAGTTGTTTTTATGTATTTTTCACTATTCATAAAAAATTAGAAGTTCTCAGAAAAATACCAAAAATTCAACATAGGCTAATTTCGATATTACGAATACAAAAATGAAGTCCATTTTGAAATATAAAATTTCTATAATTTTAAAAAGTGGTTATTACTATTCATAACGGCTATTTTGATTAGTTGCGGTGTGTTAGAACTCGAACTTGCGTACAATGCAAGCTATTGCATTATTGAATGAGAAGCGTATCGTGGAAGCTCGGGGTGTTACACCCCACCTCAGGGCTTTACGTCCCCGTAAGCCACATCACAAAACTAGGTAAACCAATGTGGGTACTGAGCACGCATGTTTGCCTCCCGCTCCCACGTGCTCTCCTGAAGGTTCACGTGCTGCCAATGAATGTGCACCGGAGGTATTGACCGCCCATGAAGGAAACTCACCTGTCAATCCTCAATCTCATCTGGAACCTCCATAAAAGTCGCCCCATCGTCGATGTCCACCTCGCTATGGTCGATGATGTGGGAAGGGTCATGCACATATCTCCTCATCTGGGATACGTGGAAGACGTCATGCACCTGGTGTAACTGGGGTGGAAGAGCTAAGAGGTGTGCCATCTCTCCACCTTTGCTGAGGACATGAAAAGGTTCGATGAACCTCGGAGATAACTTGCCACCTTGGTCAAACATCCAAAGCCCTCATCAAGGTGAGACCCATAGAAAGATGTGGTCTCCATCCTTGATCTCTAGAGGTTTACATCTCTTGTCAACATAAGACTTCTTCCTAATCTATTCAGTCTTCATCCTCTTCGTGATGATCTGCACTTTCATTGTGGTTGCTCGTACCATCTCTGGTCCCCCTAGTGTTGACTCCCCTGGGTCAGTCCAGCACAAAGGTAATTTGCATGGTCGCCCGTACAATGCCTCAAAAGGGTCCATCCCAATGGTGGAGTGATAGTTATTCTTTTATGCAAACTCCACCAAAGGCATGTGATCCTCCCAACTGTGACCGAAGTCAAGGATGCCAGTACGTAGCATTTCCTCGAGGGTCTGAATGGTCCGCTTAGTCTGACCATCCGTCTGAGTATGGATGGCAGTTCTCAAACGATGTTATGCCCATAAGGACACATGCAACCCCTTCCATAGCCGGGAAGTAAAACGCACATCACGATGAGAGAAAATTATCATGGGTACTCCATGTAGTTTCTCAATATACTGCACATAGAGGCATCCCAATCTCTCTACTGAACCCTACTCTCGGATCTGTAGAAAGTGGGCCAACTTGGGGAGTCGGTCAATGATCACCCATATCGATTCATGTTCTCTGGAAGTATGTGGTAGTACAATCTCAAAGTCCATGGATATCCCATCTAACTTCCACTCTGGGACCTCTTAAGACTGAATCAAGCTATCTCGTATCAAATGCTCTGCAATCAATTGCTGAAAAGTGAGGCATCAAGAGACAATCTCTGTGACTGATTTCTTCATTCATAGCCACTGGTGCTACCTTAGGAGATCCCGGTACATCTTCGTCACTCATGGATGTACCGCTAGAGGTGATGTGTGGAACTCCCACAACACATCCTCCTAAAGTCACACTCATACAATGGTACATCCGCTGAAGAGGATGGCGTGCCCTCCACCTTCAGAAAATCCATTAGGTGCCTATCTTGTGGATATCTGAGCACGTCGCGTCTCGCAGTCATTGTCCCCATACTGCACCTCCCTGACTTGTTGAAGAAATGGGGGAGTGACTGTAAAAGATAGAAGACAATATTATCCATCTCTATCCACAAAGGATATCTACAAAGCAGCTTTCTTCTCTGTCACCTCACCTAGCAGTTGTATACCAAATCTTCTACTGAGTGCATATACCACAACATTTCCCTTCCCAGGAGAATAGACTACCTCGAAGTCAATATTCATAATGAACTCAATCCAACGTCATTGTCTCAGGTTCAGGTACTTCTGAAAGAAGATATACCTGAGACACTTGTGATGAGAGTATACTATAAAACGTTCTCCCATCCGATAGTGTCGTCGCATCTTTAAGGTGAAGTCCACTACTTCTAACTCTAGGTCATGGGTAGCATAGTTCTTCTCATGTTTTCTCATCTATCAAAGTCCATATGGGATCACTACTTGATCCTACATCAGGACACATCGTTGTCTTGCCGTGATACGTCACAGTAGAATATGTACCCTATGCCCTCATTTGGAAGCATCATGATGGGGGAACTATTCAGCCTCCGCCTCATCTCGGGAAAACCCTTATTGAATCTCTCCGACCACACAAAGGGTTTCCCCTTCTTTTCTAATTATTAAGGTGGTGCTACAACTATGGAGAAATCTGGGAAAAACCTCTAGTAGTATCTGGCCAAACCCTAGAAACTTTGTACCTCTGTCACACTCCGAAGTGGCTCCCAAGCATGTACCACCTCAATCTCCATTAGATCAACAGAAACTCCAACCTTCAATATGAAATTTCCCAGAACATGAACCTCTTAGATCGAGAACCTTCACTTCGAGAGCTTACCATAAAGCCGGTGCTCTAAGAGTGTGTCCAATACTACCTGCAAATCATAGGCATGATCATCCTCAGTAGCTGGGTAGATCAGAATGTCTTCATTGAAGTCTACTACAAAGTGATCAAGGTATTTCTGAAATATCATATTCAATAGTCCCTTGAACACTGCTGGAGTATTGGTTACATAGAGTGGAATAACCAAGGACTCATAGTGTCTATACCGACATCTAAAAGCCATCTTCTGCACATCCTCGTCTTGCACTCTGAACTGGTGATAGCCTGATCCGAAGACTATCTTAGAGAACCACCATGCTCCCTTCAGCTAATAAAAGAGGTCTTCAATCCCTAAAAGTGCTTATTTGTCCTTCACGGTCACTTGGTTTAGGTGCAGATTGTCAAAAAAAGTCTCAAGATCTCGTCCACCTTCTTGGTGAACAAAATCGGGGCTGCCCAAGGTGAAACACTAGGGTGAATGAATCCATTCCCCAGCAAGTCATCTAGCTGTACCCGCAGCTCATGAAGCTCTGCGGGAGCCATCCGATATGCTTGTGTAGATATCGTTGTCATCCTAGGGTACAAGTCAATGTAAAATTTGACCCCCTCCGAGGAGGTAGACCCGAAACATCATCACGAAAGACATTTTCGTATTGGTCCACCATTACAGGATAATTAAGACTCTCCACATCAACCACTCCAAGGGTAAGGCTATCCAAATGATGATTGATCGGCTGCACTCTTTTATGGGTAAGTCCATCATGTACTACAAAGGATCCCTTCTCTCTAGTGAAGGTAAACTTGGTCCTATCCGTGCGGGCACACCGAAATTTGTGCCTAATATTATCAATTTGAGAATAGACTGTAGATAACCAGTCCATACCCAAGATGAAGTCGTAAGGCCTCGTTGTCTCTACCAGGAGATCTCAAGAGAAGCTCTCACCTCCAAGAGTAAGCTCACACTACTGGCACCAGTGCGTAATAATCAAATCCTCTCCTGTATAAATCTCTATCCGTAAGGATTGAGCCAATGAATCCATTAGAATCTCCATGCTCTGAACAAGGGAAGTGGAAATAAAAGAATGACTACCACATGTGTCTATAAGTACTCCAACTAAGGTGGAGTAGACATAGATCATACCTCGTATCATCTCCAGAGTGGCGTGATCATAGGCCTTAGTAGCTAGAAGCTAGGCTCTCCCCTATCCACCTACTCCCTATAGTCGGGATGCACCCCCTGGTGAAGGGGGCTGTAACATCTCGAATCGTCTCCCACCACCAGCTGCATGGCCAGCTCCTCTGCCACGTCCGCCTGCTCCCTGCAGTCCTCCACGGTCGAATCTCTGTCTCTACCTGGGAGGTCCTTCGACCGTCTATTGATCATCCGTACAGTGGGTCAGATTGTCACGAGCCATGTGAACCTGCCCGCCGCATTGCAACACTACCCACTCGAGGTATGACCAGATCTTCCTCTGGCACCATTCACAACCGACTCTAAATCATGCGGTTGTCCACCTGTAGGTCTGGTCCTCTTGGACCTCTATGTCATCTGTCTACTACCAGCTAGAGAAGACTCGGATACGTGATGATTGGTAGTGGGTATCACTACTAGTGACTGCTCATCAAATAATCTCTCCACTAAAAGGGCTCCCTCTATCACCCCCGAATGAGTCGGGATGCAGAGTGAGATAATTGAAGCCTTGATCTCCCACCCGTTTCCTTGCTCGAGAGTTCATGCCCTGAAGAATGGTTACCACACCATATATGTGCAGTAGCGTGAGGGGTCGGTGAACATTGATGTGTACTGAGCCACAATCATGTTGCCCTACTGCAGATGAAGAAGTTCTTTTATGTGCACTGCATGAAGAGTCACTGAGACAAAAACTGCTCGAAATAGGCTCTCGAAGTCTGCCCAGAGAAGCATCACCTCGTCGTTAACCTAGAGCATCAAGCTCCACAATCTGTCTGCGGCTGCATGTAGAAGGATGGCACCAAGGATCACCATGAGATCAGCTGGTGTCACTACTAGTCGGAAGACTCTCACCACGACCATCAGCCACTCCTCAGCTACCTACAGGTCCATCTCTCCCATGAACCTGGGTGGTCTATGGCACTAGAACTCATGCAATGTGCTCAAGCGGCGTGCACCCTATGTTGCTGGGGCTGGTTGAATTGGTGGCCAAATGGGTAATGGTACCACTGGTGCCTCCGCTGGTGCCTATACTGGAAAAGGTCCCTTCACTGAGGCCTCTTCGATCGGTGGGCTAGAAGTGCATACAACTCTCAGAACCCTTGATGGATCTCTTCATGGAGGAATAATGAGAATACACATGTGTTCCATGGTCAATAAGTCATACCTGGTGAGCAGACTCAAAGAGGCCACAAAGAAAACTCTTCAAAACACACACGCAGTTAGTGTTTTCATACACTGAGTCAGAAATCAGAATTCAGGGTCCTGGTGTATTGATACGTCGGCCAGGACACCAAAACTGGATTCCTTAATCTGATAGCCATACTCACTAAAATTAACATTATTTCCGTTAAAAAAAAATATCAGAGTCCTATGTTATAAGGTAGAACCGACTCCTATGATACCAATTTGTCACGACCCGACCCCTAGGGCCTATTCCGTGACTATACCAAGCCCTCATTCCATAGGATATGGGCTGGTGACTAGCACCAAGGGCAGATTACCTAAATCTGGGAAGGCATTACCTTTATAACTTGTAAGCACACAAAACCAAGCACACATAAAGATACGAACTCAAGTAAACTAAATAGTAAATAGAGTGAGTGCAGTAAGTAAAAAGGGCTAAAATACAAGCCCAACTAGAAAGTACAAGTACAACTGAAATACAATAAAACTGAAGAAAGAGAAAGACAACTACTCGTTCATCCTCCAAGGCTCCTACATGAAGGGTAGGTACAGATCGCCTCCTCAGTACTCCATGTCCTCCCATCTCTTCTGCGTACCGACATGCCGTATGGTCCACCTCCATGCACCGTCCAGTCCTGGTACTCCCATCCCGGACCTGCGTCGTCCGTTGTATGCACCAAACACAACGTGGTGCGGGCATAGCCCTTGTAGGTGTGAGTATAAAGATACTCAGTAGGTAACCCAAGACCCTAAAGTTCTCATAAATACACAATGGATAAACCTCAAATCATGAAGTCAACTATCAACCCTACATAGGTATATGCCCATAAATACAGCTATGTTAACAAATATACCCATATAAATCATGAGGAAACATAGGGTCCAACCCAAAATCCCAATGCTCAACTGTTCCACAATGGAAGGAAAACCACAATGAAAAGTACCACACAGGTAAACCATATAGGAGAATACCACCAAGGTATTACCACGAAGGAAAGTAACACACAGGTAAGAACTCAGATCACACCAGGTATAACTTATGTATAGTAGTGGAGATGATAAGTTGTAACTAAAGAATCATCATAATCTTTTAAGAGGCAGACCCACACAAGATAACTCAGTGCTAACACACAAAAGATCGCTCGATGTTGACCCACACAGGATCACTCGATGATGACCCACACATGATCGCTACGTGTTGACCCACACAGGATCACAAGGTGCTGACCCACATAGGGTCACGAGGTGCTGACCCACACAGGATCACTATGTTCTGACCCACACAGGATCCCAAGGTGATGAAACACATAGGATCACTAGGTGCTGACCCTCACTAGATCTCAATGTGGCGACTGACATAAGATCACTTTTCATTCTTCACGTCACAACCAGCTTCAGGATTCACACACTAAGCTCGCTAGTCTTCGAGAGGGGCTGCTACACAAGACACTGGTCAATACTCTATATTTCACTAAGTCTCATGAAGATGTAACTCAAAGTATTTCCATTTCATAGGGGTCTCATCGTAACAGACGATGTGTCAATCAGACCCCCAATATGTGGGTTATTAGCCCTTTTTTCCTGAGGGCCCTTTTGGATTCGTGCTCAATAAATCCCATCCATTTCCCAACATTATCCAAATATCTTGTGGGTTATTCCAAAATGACCATCTCGCTCCAAGGTTTCCGGCGCCACAGACGGTTCATCAAACGATAACCCAGTTCCAAAGATATGTTCGATAATGCATAAATGGTTCAAAGTGGTTCTAGGTACGGTCTGACCCGGTTGGACTGACCTAGCCCAACCCGGCCTTGAACGACCCGGTTCAGATTGTCCTGACCAACCCACTGGGTCCGGCCCAGCCCGCACTGGGTGGCCCGTCCAGCTGTGTCCAGCCCGGGCCGTGCTGGGTGGCCTGGCCCACGAGGGCCTCGAGGGGCCACATGGGTCTTGGAGGCCGCGAGTCCATGAGGGTGGCCACGGAGGGATACTGGAGGCCACGGGTGGTGTGAGGTTGTGGGGTGGCTCGGAGGGTCGCGGTGACGTTGTAGTCCGCAGGGTGGTGTGAACAGCGATGGGGCGGCGCGAACATGGGGTGGTGGGGTGAGGCTGCAAGCGGTGATGACCGTGAAAGGCAGAGGCCGCAAGAGAAGGTTTCCACGATCGGTGGAGGCCACTGACGACGGATCCACGAGCGGTAGGGTCCGCGGGCGGCAGAGGCCGCATATAGAGGAGTTGCGGGCAGCGGTGGCCGTAGAGAGGTGCCTTTTCCATCGTCACCTTTTTCTCCCTTATCTATTGTGAAGAACACACCAAAGAGGAATAACGGAAGCGAGGTCGGTCCATGTTGGTTAGGCTCGTACCCTCTGTGTTAGATCAGTAGAATGTGGTTTAGATACATGAATCAAGAACGTGTATGGAAGATATTGAAAAACAGAAATCTCCACAACCCTCATCAATCACTATTCCCAATCATGCAAAAGAATTTGATGGGATGATGATGGGAAGTTATAATCTCATAGAAATAAACCCCTACCTCGTTCGTTTGATTGATTGAAGATTGTCTACGGGGAAATAGATGATGTCGTGGGGAATAGATGAATGTCCGTGACGTCGGCATTTCCCTGATCTTCGGTTCGTTGACGTTGAATATGTTCCTCTTCAATGAATGTTCCGAGTAAGAATTCAGAGTCAAAGTCGGCATTCTTCACATGCATTATTCATTGGAGAGCTTTCTCCCCGAGGCTCCTTCCTCCTAATTCCACCAAAATGAAGAGATAGCCAAAATAATAGATTATTCTATCTATTATGTTTTTGGCATAAAGTCAAATTTGAATAATTAATTAATTAAGTTGGTGGGTTGGCTTAATTAATTAAGGAAATGGGTTGGCATAATTATGTGGGGAAGCTCAAGAGGTTTCTCCCCACTTAATAGGGAGTTGAAGAAGTTTCAAGCCTCGGGTGGTCCCCCCCCACCATAACCTCTCATGGGAGGTTAGTTTAGATGGTCCCCACTACCATAAACTCTCATGGGAGGTTATGTTCAGGTGGTCCCCACCTATGAAACATCCATATGGAAGCTCAAACAAATAAAATAAAAATTTTACACAATTTTTATTTTATTTTATTCTTTCACGAAAATACCAAAATTTAACTTTCACCCTTGGCCAACTGTCGTCGAGGTAAAAGTCTCCGTATGTGAATACCAGCATTTCAAGTTCAATGGTGTCCTCAGATTTCATTTTCGAGCCCTAGTTTAAGTGTTACAAAATCCCGCACGCACGTTTATTGAACGTACCTGAAAAAAACTTCAAAAATTTATTCTGGGCAATCTGGGCCTTGGAATCACGCGCTGTCAATTTTCGAAGATTCATAAAATTCCCATTTATTTAAAATAATTACATAGAAATTCTAGGACTTTACATTCTCCCCACCTCAGGGATTTATGTCCCCGTAAGCCACTTCACAAAACTAGGTAAACAAGTGGGGGGTACTAAGCACACATCTAAGCCTCCCACTCCCATGTTCTCTCCTGATGGTTCCCATGCTACCAATGAATGTGCACCAGAGGTATCAACCACCCATGAAAGACCCACTCCGGTCAATCCTCAATCTCAACTAGAAACTCCTTAAAAGTCACCCCATCGTCGATTTCTAGCTCTCCATGGTCGATGATGTGGGAAGGGATATGCACTTATCTCCTCAGTTGGGAAACGTGGAAGACTTCGTGCACCCGGTGTTACTGAGGTCGAAGAGCTAAGCGGTATTCCACCTCACCAACTCTACTGAGGACCTAAAAAGGTCCAATTATCCATGGAGATAACCTTCCTCCTCGGCCAAATATCCATAAACATCATCTACGTGAGACCCGTAGAAAGACGTGGTCACCATCCTCAAACTCTATAGGTCTTCGTCTCCCTTCAGCCTAAGACTTCTGCCTACTCTATGCAGTCTTCATATGCTCCCGGATGATCTGCACTTTCTCTGTGGTATCCCGTACCATCTCTGGTCCCAATAGTGCTGACTCCCTTGGGTCAATCTAGAACAAAAGTGATTTGCAAGGTCGCCGTACAATTCTTCAAAAGGTGCCATACAAATAGTGGAGTGATAGATATTGTTGTATGTATATTACACTAATGGAAAGTGATCCTCCCAGTTGTGACCAAAGTTTAGGACACATGCATGTAGCATGTCCTTGAGGGTTTGAATAGTCCGCTCAGTATGACCATCCGTCTGAGGATGGAAGGTGGTGCCCAAATGAAGCTGCATCCTGAAAGCCACCAAAGTCCCCTTCAATTTCCAGAAAGTAAAACACACATCATGATCAGAGACAATCATCAATGGTACTCCATGAAGCCACACAATCTTTTTCATATAAGTCATCCCATTCTATATACTAAACCTTGCTATCTGATCGGCAGGAAGTGGGCCGACTCGGTGAATCGATGTTCGATCACCCAGATCGAGTCATGAACTATGGACTTAAGTGGAAGTCCTGTTAAGAAGTCCATGGATATACCATCTCACTTCCACTCTGGGACCACTAAAGGCTGAACCAATCCTACTTGTACATGATGCTCTTCCTTAACATGCTGAAAAGTGAGGCATCGAGAGAAACACTCTACCTCTTATTTCTTTATTCCCAACCACCAGTTCTGTCGTCGGAGATCTTGGTATATCTTAGCCACTCCTATATGTACCGATAGCGGGGATGTGTGGAACTCCCTCAAAACTTCCTCCTAAAGTGACACTGGTACCATGGTACATCCTCTGAAGAAGATGGTGTGCTCCCCACCAACAAAAAATCCACCAGGTGCATGTTCTATGGATATCTGAGCACATCACATTTCGCAGTTAGCATCCCCACGCTGGGCCACCCTGACACACTGAAGAAGTGGGGTGGGGGGACTATAAGATACTAAAGAAAATATGATCCATCTATATCCACAAAGGATATCTACAAAGTGGCATGCTGCTCCATCACCTCTCCTAGCAATTGTATACCAAATCTTATGCTTAGTGTATCTTATACCACGTTCCCCTTCCTATGAGTATAGACTATATTGAAGTCATAGTACTGGAGGAACTCAAGACAATGTCGTTGTATTAGGTTCATGTCCTTCTATGAAAAGATATACCTGAAACTATTGTGATCTGAGTAGGCTGTAAAATGTTCTCCCATGAGATAGTTCCACCACATCATCAAGGCGAAGACCACCATTACTGACTCTAGGTGATTGGTAGCGTAGTTATTCTCATGATTTATCATCTATTGCGAACCATATGTGATTACTTCATGCTCCTGAATAAGGACAGATCTGAGTCCAGTCCTTGATGTGTCACAGTAGATTATGTACCCTACGCCCTCCTATGGAAGCCTCAAGATGGGGGCACTAGTCTGCCTCTGCCTCATCTCCTGAAATATCTGTTTGCATCTCTCTGGCCACACGAAGGGTTTCCCCTTCTTCGTCAACATTGAAATTGGTGCTGCAACTCAAGAGAAATCTGGCACAAACCTCCTGTAGTATCCAGCCAAACCAAGAAAACTACGTACCTCTGTCACACTCCTGGGTGGCTCCCAAGAAAGTACTGCCTCAATCTTCGCTGGATCAACTGAAACTCCAGCCTCCAATATGTCATTTCCCAGAAAGTGTACCTCTGGGATCCAGAACTGGAACTTTGAGAGCTTACCATAAAGCAAGTGTTCTCGGTGTGTGTCCAGTACTACCTAAAATTGGTGTTCATTCTCCTCATCAGTATCCAAGTAGATCAAAATGTCGTCGATGAAGACTACTACAAGGCAATCATGGTATGGATAAAAGAGCATGTCCATGAGTCCCATGAACACTACTGCAACATTGGTTACACTTAATGACATATCCAAGAACCCATAATGGTTGTACTGACATCTGAAAGCTATGTTATGCATATCCTTATTTCGCACTCTAAGCTGGTGATAGCTCGATCTGAGGTCTATCTTCAAGAACCACAGTGCTCCCTTCATCTGATCAATGATGTCTTCAATCCTCAGAAGTGGGTATTTTTTCTTCATGGTCACCTGGTTTAGGCGCCGATAGTCGACACAAAGTCTCAAGATCCCATCTTCCTTCTTGGCGAACAAAATCGGGGTTGCCCAAGGTGAAACACTGGGCAGAATGAATCTCGTCCCCTGCAAGTCCTCTAGTTGTACCCACAGCTCACGAAGCTCTGCAGGAGCCATCTAATACGCTGGTGTAGATATCGGTGACGTCTCAAGGTACAAGTCAATGTAAAATTCCACCTCTCTACGAAGAGGTAGACCCAGAACATCATCAGGAATGACATCTGCATACTGGTCCCCCATTACCAGATAATTCAGACTCTCCAAATCAATTGCCACAAGGGTAGGGCGAGCCAACTGATGAGTGATCAGCTGCACTCTTCTCCGTGTAAGTCTATCTTGTACTACAACGGATCCCTTCTCCCTAGTGAAGGTAAACATAGTCCCATCCATGAGGACACGCCACAATTTTCCCCTAATATAGTCAATATAATCATGGACTTTAGATAACCAGTCCATCTCCATGATGATGTCTTAAGGACTCGATGCCTCTACTAGGAGATCCCAGCCGAAGCTCTCACCTCCTAGAGTAAGCTCGCACTGCTGACACCAGTGCATAATCATCAAATCCACTCCTGTAGGAATCTCTAGCCATAAGGAATGAGCCAGTGGCACCATTAGAAACTCCAAGCTCTGAACGAGGGCAGTGGCAATAAATGAATGACTGAAACCTGGGTCTATAAGTACTACCACTAAGGTGGATTAGACGCATATCGTACCTCGTATCATCTCTGAAGCTCCATGATCATAAACATCAGTTTCCTGGAGCTTGGTTCTCACATGTCCACCTACTCCATGCGGTCAGGGCGGACCTCCTAATGGTGGTGGCAGTAACATCTTGAATCTTCACCCACTGCCAGCTGCATGGCTAGCTCCTCTGTCATGTCTGCCTGCACCCTACGAACCTCCATGGTCAAATCTCTATCTCTGCCTAGGCTGTCGTTTGACAATCTGCTGATCATCCATATGGTGGGTTGGAGAGTCACGAGCCATATGACCCTACCCACCACTTGTGTAACACTACCCGCTCCTGGCTTGACTGGATCTACCTCGGGTGCCCCGCACAACATAATTTGAATCGTGCGATTGTCCACCTATAGGACTGGTCCTCTTGGACCTCTGAGTCAACTATCTTCTACTAGCGGTAGAAGAATCCGCTCTGTGAGGAATGGTAGGGGGCCTCACTGCTGGTGACTTCTCATCAAAGAAACTCTCCACTAAAAGGACCCGCTCTAATACCCTCACCTACGACGAGATGCTGAGTGAGATCATCGAAGCCCTGATCTCCCACCCAATTCCCTGCTCGAATGTTCGGGCCCTGAAAAATAGGTCCCACGCCATATCTATGGAGTAGCGTGAGAGGTCAGTGAACCTCACTGAGTAATGAGCCACAATCATGCCACCCTACTACCGATGAAGAAGGTCATGTATGCGCATTGTGTGAAGAGTCACTGGGAAAAACTCTGCCAGAAACAGGATCTCGAAGTCTACCCATAGAAGAGTCACCATGACGAGAACCTGGAGCATCTAACTCCACCATCTTCCTACTGTTGCATGTAGATGGCTGGTGGAAAGGATCACCATGAGATTGGCTGGTGTCCCAACAAGTCAGAAGACTCTCCCCATGGCCTCCATCTAATCCGTAGCTGCATGCGGGTCCGTCTCTCCCCTAAACGTGGGTTGCCTCTGGTGCTGGAACTCGTGCAACATGCTCAAGTGGCATCCACCCTCTTCTGCTGGGGATGGAGGCATTAGTGGCCCAACGGGTAAAGGTACCACCGGTTCCTCAGCAGGTGCCTCTACTGGAAGAGGGCCCTACACCGAGGCCTCGTCACTCGGTGGGCTATCAGGGCATACAACTCTCAGAACGCTAGTCGGCTGTCTACATGGAGGCATCTTGAAAAAAAACAGGTGTTCCACGGTCAATAAGTTATACCTGGTGAGCTCACTCAAAAATATCACATAGAATACTCTTCAAAAAACACACACAATCAGTGTTTTCGTGCATTGAGTCAGAAATCAGAGGTCAGGGTCCTGGTGTATGGATACGTCGACCGCCACACCAACACAATATTCTAATTTAATAACCATACTCACTACACATAACACTATTTCTATTAAAAAGGATGATCAGTGTCCTATGTTCTATGGTAGAACCGACTCCTTTGATACCAATTTGTCACGACCAGACCCCCAGGGCCCATGTTGTGACTACCCCAAGCCCGTCTTCCATAGGCTAGGGGCGGGCGACTGCACCAAAGGTGTATTCCCTAAACCTGGGAAAGCATTGCCTTTATAACCATTAATCAGACACAACCAAGCACACAACAAGATACGAACTCAAGTAAACTAAATAGTAAACAGAGTTAGTACAGTAAGTAAAAGGTGCCAGAATACAAGATCAATTGGAAAGTACATGTACAAATGAAATACAATACAACTAAAGAAAGAGAAAGACAACTACTGGGCCATCCTCCAAGGTTCCTACTTGAAGGGTTGGTACATATCTCCTCATCAGCACTCCACGTCCACCCGTCTCCTCTGCGTACCAACACGCCATATGATCCACCTCCGAGCACCGTCCATTCCAAGTACTCTCAGCCTCGATTAGCAATGTCCATCATCCGAACCAAACCCAACGAGGTTCGGGCATAGCTCGTTAAGGGGTGAGTATAATGATACTCATTAGGGACCCAGAGACCCTCAAGGTCTCAAAAATACAGAAAGGATAAACCTCAAATAATGAATTCAACCGTCAACCATACCTAAGTATATTCCCTTGCATATACCTATGTTTACAAGTATACCCATATCAATCATTAGGAAACAAAGGGTCCAACCAAAAATCCAAAAGATCAAATGATTCACAAAGGAAGGAAAATCACAAATTCAAGTACCACACAAGTACAGAACACTAGAGAATACAACCAAGGTATTACCACGAAGGAAAGTACAACACATATATGAACTCAACTAACACCAGGTATATCTTAAGTATAGTAGTGGAGATGATTAGATGTAACTAATAAATCATCTTACTCTATTAACATAAAGACCCACACAGGATAACTCGGTGCTGACCCACATAGGATCGCTCGGTGTTGACCCACACAGGATCGAAAGGTGCTAAACCACACATGATCTCTAAGTGATGACCCACACAAGATCACAAGGTGCTGACCCACACATGATCATTAAGTGTTGACCCACACAGGATTGCAAGGTGCTGACTCACACTGCATCGCTATGTGCTGACCCACATAGGTGCGCGTGGTGCTGACCCACATAGGTCTTCTAGGTGCAGACCCACATAGTATTTCAAGGTGTTGACCCACACCGGTTCACTCTTCAATATTCACGTCACAGCCAGCTACAGGGTTCCCGCACTTTGCTCGATCATCTCCGGGAGGGTCTTCTCCACATGCCACATGCCGATACTCCATCTTCCATGAAGTCTCATGAAGAAGTATCTCAAATGACCTCTACATCATAGGGTCTCATCGCAAAATATGGTGCGACAATCGGATGCCCGGTCTGTGAGTTATTATCCTTTTTGTCCTGAGGGCCCTGTTGGATTCATGATCGATCCAACCCAACCATTCATCAACATTATCCAAATATCAAGTGGGGTATACCAATGGGACTGTCTTACTCTAAGGTTTCCGGAACCACAAACAGTTCGTCAAACAATTGCTTGGTGCCAAAGATATGGTCGAAAATGCTTAAATGGGTTAATGTGGGTATGTGTCCAGTCTGACACAGCCCGACCCGATGGGTCTAACTCGGCCCTTGATGGGCGGCCCAGCCTGGAGGCCCAGCCCGCGAGGGTCGTGATAGGCCGCGGGGGTCGCTGAGGCCGCGAGTCTGTGAGGGGGCCCTCTGGAGGCAGTGGGGCGGTGCGGCCGGCCGCGGGGCAGCGCGTCCGGCCTCTGAGCGCCGCGACCATAGTGAAGTGCAGTGAGGCTGCAGGCGGCGGCGGCCACGGAGGACTGAGGCCACTGGAAGAGGGGGCCTCCATCAGTAGAGGTCGCCGCAAGTGGAGTTGTGAGAGGTAGTGGCTGTGTACGGCGGATGCCGCAGACGGGAGAGCTGCTTGCGGCAGAGCCGTGGGCGGCGACGGTCATATGGAGGTTCCTTTTCCTTCGTTTCGTTCATCCATTGCGAAGAACAAACCAATGAAGAAGAGTGGCCGAGGGTTCAGGCCACATTTTTTTGGCCCACACGCCCCACATTAGAGCGGTAGAAAGTGGTTCTCAAATTTGAATCAAGAATGTGTATATAAGATATATAAATAAATCTATCTCCATAACCCTTGTTAATCACTATTCCAAATCCCGCAAAATAATTAGAAGGGATGAAAATGGGATGTGATAATCTCATATAAATAAACCCCTACCTCATTCATTTGATTCGTTAATGATTGTTCGCGAGGAAAGAGATGATGTCGTTTGGAATAGATGGACTTCAGGGACATCATAATTTCCTCAATTGTTGATTCATTGATGTTGAAGACGATCCTCATTAACGAATGTTCCGATTAAGAAGTCGAAGTCAAATTCGGCATTCTTTGTTGGTATTCTTCATTGGAGAGATTTCTATGCAAGGCTCCTTCATTTTAATTCCACCAAAATGAAGAGATATCCAAAATAGTAGATTAGGCTATCTATTATGTTGTTGGCATAAATTCAAATTGGAATAATTAATTAATTTATTTGGTGGGTTGGATTAATTAATTAAGGAAAGGGGTTCGCACAATTAAGTGGGGAAGCTCAAGAGGCTTCTCTCCACATAATAGGTAGTTAAGGAGTTTTCAAGCCTTGGGTGGTCACCACAACCATAACCTCTCATGGGAAGTAAGTTCAGGTGGTCCCCACTACCATAACCTTTCATGGGAGGTTTAGTTCAGGTTGTCCCCACCATTGAAACAACCACATGGAAGCTCAAAAAAATAAAATAAAATTGTTAAAAAAATTTTATTTTATTTTATTCTTTCAAGAAAACCCCAAACATTAAAATTCACCCTCACCCAACTATTGTTAATGTGAAAGTCTCCTTAAGAGAATACCGGTGATGTAAGCTCAAACGTGTCCTCAAATTTCAATTCTGAGTATCAGTTCAATAGTTACAAAAGCCTGCTCACATGTTTATTCAATGTACCCGAAAAAAATTTCACAAATTCATTCAATGGTATCCGGGCCTCGGAATAATGCGCCGTCAATTATTATAGACTCGTAAAATTCCCATTTATTTTTTTTTAAAAAAATACATGGAAATTATGGGTCTTTACATTTATAATATACATACATGTACATTTGAAGTACCACTATTCAAATTACACTTCATATATGGGTGTCTAGGATATTATTTATATTTGAGTTTTTATTATTTATGAATTAGATAAGAGTATAAAATATTCATTAAATAAAAATAAAGATGATTTGTTTACTAACTACAATTACTTCATAAATAAAGAAAATTCCTGAAAAATTATTCATATTGCAATTGATGGGATAATATTCCCTTTGTTATTTTTAATAATTGGAAATGTAGAAGGTTATTTTTATTTAATGAATGATTGAATATTATAATGTATATAGTTTATCTAAAAAATCAATTAAAAAATAAATAAAAAAGTGTTATTGATCAATGAAAATTGAGAGAAAATGATATATATTATTGTAAAATTGAGAAATTTCAACACATATTAATTTTTTTCATCATTTATTATTTTCACAAGAATATGTACTTACCTTTCTATAGTAGTGAGTGTTTAACTCATACTCTTAAAAAATAAAAACACAGAATGACTACCTTGACTTTCTAATAACAATTTCTATAAGAAAATCCTCTAAGGTTCAATGAAAAACTTATGCAGAGAAACATAAGACCTTCTATCAAGGAAATTTTATGTATTAGTTAAAAACTGATAGTGAATATGATTATGAAAATGATCATTCTTATTATGATAATTAATTATGCTATTTTATGGGTGAGGGATGTTCTCCTCATTTGAAACCATTCACTTCCTTGACTATATTTTTTATTAATTTTAAAAAATGGTCATAATATTTTTCTTCAGGATAGACTTTTTTAGTATGTAATTGATAATAGAGATTCCTATAATAAATTTACATAAAACAATATTAGAAATCTCAAACTATTACCCATTACCCATGTAGTCATAAACCAAAAAATTTTCTCTAAATTATAATTATTTTTTTTAGAATTAGATTATTCCTTTAAATCAGTAATGTCAAAATTTATTTTCTAAATAATTTGTAAAATTTATTATTATTGAGGATAATGATTTTGAGTTTTATAAATATTTATTTTGATTTCGTTTTATCTTCCCCATACATTACGTGACCTGATCCTTTTATTATCTTCTTTTATAGTCTCTAATTACATTTTATTAAGAGGTATTATTAACTCATCAATATGTAAAATTTTGAAATAAATGTTCGTATTGTATTTAATTTTTCCCCAATTTTATAATAATTGTTCAATTAATATTTTTAATGAATATTAAAAATCTTAGAATTATAATGGAAATAGTTATTATATTGTTAATATAATAATTATATTTAATTTAATATATGTATCTTAAATCCATTGGTTTCTACAAATAGTCCCCCTTCCCAAATCCCCATTCCTACATCACCCATTCCCTATTTTATCTACTACCTTTGTATCCCTCTCAAATTTTCATCAGATTTTGTTCATTTTACCACTCACATTACATAAATTTGTAAATGGATGATTTTTTGAATTATCATATGGAGAACACTCCATATTTAGTCTTCCACTTATTATATGTGAGAAATTATTTTTATTATATATTTTATTATGAATTTAAATAAAATTAATTTTTATAATGATAATAAATTCTCATCTTTTAATTAATGATGATTATTATCTTTGTATGTATTGGGTTCTTACGATGTTAATAATGGTGATTGTTCAAATAACCATCATCATTCCATGTTTTATATTAAGTGGGTTATGTATTTGTTGTTTTTTTATGATTGAATGGTTATTAATCATATTTATTATTAACTATATATAATAATATAAAATTATTTTTTCATTGTTATTTTTTGTTGTACAATTAATTATGGACTATAGAAAATTGCTTTTATGTTTTGTGCAGCCGTAATGGTGTTTGGAATTCACATATTTTTGATGGCTTCGTTAATCTTAATTTCTATGTCTGGTGATGATAATAATGATTCAAGAATGATAATTTTTTTTCATGATGTTGACTAGGGAAAGAATAATACAATTTAATCACTAGGACTGAATAAAATGAAGATCTAAAAGTTTTCTTCATCAAATATTAGTGATGCAATTCTTAGAACCACTATGTATGTATTTTTAAAGTATTATATTGAAATATAATTATTAATTTTTGAATGAATTGTTTAATTTTAATATTTGGTGGTGGAGTGGGTGGATAAGTTAAGGGTTTCATGATTATGATAATATATAGTGGTTTAATTTTTTTTAGTTATCACATCAACCTATTTATTACAAGTATATAATTAACATTATAGTGTGCATTTTATATATTTAAAAGTATATTTACTTTTAAATCATGATGATTTATTTTTCACCTACCAGAGGAAAAAAGTCTAAATTCAGAATGTTCCCAAGTGGATTCCTCTCAATGACAACCGCATGAGGTACAAAATGGAAATATGTGTTGAAAACATTTTTTTCTATTATTTCATTCAAGATATTTATTTTTTGTATTTGAACACATGGACTATATGATATAATTATATTTCTCTTAATACATCCATTGATTTTATTTTTAATGTTTCATTGGTTTTACTTTAATCTTTTCTCTTGTAAATATGAGGTTTGAACATATGTAATACACATATATAGAATTTTAATATGCATGGACTATGAAATATTTCATATTCCGAATATGAATGTGATATTTTATATGATTTCAATTTTTAGTGAGTATGTACCATAAATATAGAATAATTTAATAAATATATAAGTAAAAAATTTTGTATTAAAAATGAAAGTAATATTCAATATGAATATATTTTTCAATATTGTATTGATGTTATGAATTGGTAATATTTAGTATTTTGAATATGAAATATATAATATAAAATATCAACATTCATAGTATGAAGTATGAATTTTATTATATTTGTAATATACATATACATGATTTTAAAATTTGAGTACGAAATATGACCAATTTTTTCTATTGGATTTTGTTTCATCTGTAACTCAATTACTTATTTTTTCTGTATAAAATAATAATGAAAATAAGGATATAAAAAGATTATTATATTCATTTTTTAGATATTTTTACATGGGATATCTCATTTCCCATGGTACTATAATATGGTATAAATTCTAGGTTATTTTTATGAAAAATTTAATTATTCTCATTTTTTGGTAATTATTTCAAAGACAATCTCTATGCTAATTATCTTAATAACATCTATTTTTGTTTTTTAAGACCCTCATTATGATTAAAAATATATTTCATAATTTTAAGCATTTTCCCCTCCCATTGGTATAAGTGTTGTCTTCCCCTGTGTTTCGTAACAATATTTCATCTCCTTCTCACTCCACGATTTTTTATTTTTTACATCATTGTTTCATGTTTTTTTATATTTACAATATCCATTTTAATTATATGTCTTTGGTTTGTCATTTAATCTTTCCAATTAGTTTGATAATTTTATTCCTGAATTTTTATTCCCTAATCAGCAATGTTAATATTTTATTTTATATGTAGCTTATTTTTACAATGGTGCGAGCTTGGGGATGTACTATTTCAATCCACTTGTGAAATGGGAACTTCATACATCAATTGGAATTAACATCTATATCCATCCACCTATATTTGAAAATAGGAATTACCAAATTCATTATAGAAATGTTATCTTACTATTCGTGGTTACTACCATTCTAGAAATTTCATGACTAATTGGGTTAATTGAGTGCATGGACCACACCCCAAGTGTAATATATAATAATGATTGATTATGTGTGAAAGAATCCAATAATGGATGTTTTTTATGGAGTTTAATGTAATGTATATTGATGTTTGATCATGTTTAAAAATTAATATAACATGGTTCTTGTAGGTTCCTGTCTTTTTGTGGAGATAGAGAATTCCTTAACATATTTTAAAATGTTTATCATGAAATAAATCCTTGATTTTTTGATGTTATATATAATATTATTTATTTATTATTATATAATAAATATTATATATATTATATATAATAATTTCAATAAATATAATATAATGTTTATCTATAAATATTGGGAAAATTAGAGATAATATTATATTTTAATTAAAATTAAATTTAGATATTAATTTTCGGTGTTTTTAATAAGAAATTGTAATAATTTCATCAATAATATAATATTTTATATAGTATGTTACTAAATTTTTTGAAAATATATATTATTTATTGGTATTATTGTTATATCATAAAAAATAATTATATCTACCACAATAACATTTAGTGAGAATTTTTTCTAATAAATTAGTGATAGTGAATATTTGTTGTAAAATGATTTAAAAATAGAAAATGTACCTTTATCAACAGATATACCCCTTTTGAAAAAAGATAAATAGTTGTTTATGTTCAAAATTTAGGATACATGAACCTCACTCAATTAACACCTTGAATTTGGGTATTCTATTATATCCACTATGATTTGAAACTATATAAGCCTATATGATGGGGTTGGTATTTATTTATTACATTTTTAAGAGACATAGTGTGATCCATTGCATGTTCAACAATATTCATCCTTGGATAAGGTTTCAGTTGATTTGGGATATGTTTATATATATATATATATATTATTTTGATATATATTATTTATGGTGACCATGGTTATGTATGGTACATAATTATATAGTACCTAGGATGATGACATAAACATTTTGAGGATGTCTTAGATTGATATATAATTTATGATGATACCTCAAGGATGAGATACCATACATGTTAATATTTACCTATTCTAAAAAATGGTAGCATTTATTTATGTATTAGTGACTATATATAATTATATTAAATCTATATATTATAATATATGCATAATATCAACGGTATAATTTATCATCACATAAGATATAATACTAAGTCATTATACTCGTGCCTTCATAAGAACATTTGTTATAATGTTCTCATGCTTGTGTATCTATTTGGAATTTTATATGAGTACATGGTTCTCAAGGAATTGGTGGTCTTAGTTCATGAATTAGAAACTCTATAGACAATCAAAGGAATTTTTGAATGGGTATTTATCAATATTTAACCATGTCATTTCATCAATTTCTGTGTTTTACGGATAATTATTTATTATTGGAATCCTGATTAAAATCATCATATGCATGAATTTATAACTACAATGAATCTATTGACATTGATATGGTGTTTATAATAATACATTTGTATAATATATAGAAGACCAAAACCCTTTAGATTTAGTATTTTAGTAGTCTTGGTATACTATGTATATACATGTTTACCCTATTACGTAGGAAACCTAATTTTAAACATTTAAACTTCATGAAAACAATATTGTTCATTTAATGATGTCTTATATATTTTTTAATGATCACTTCTTGATATCCAAAGGAAAACAAAAGAAAACAAAAGGGTGAGCTATGATTCCCAATAAAGGGTTGTGTATATTGGAAGATATCATGGATATGTATAGCATAACAAATAAAGACAAATAAATCATCAAAAAATTCAATATATTCAATAAAGAGAGATAATAATACATTCATGGAAAAAGTAACTTGCGAAAATATATCTCAATATATAATCAAATATTTCATTATTTTAGATAGCTTATATCCCAATTTAAGATGTCATGATCTTAGCATCAAGCTTGTATGTTATGACCTCATTATTTTACCATTAATTAAAAATCTGAAGTCATCTTTGTTGGAGTTGGTGGCCTAGAACCAACTACTTTGTAATTTATTCATTAATAAATACCTTATCAAATCTTGATTGTTATTCTTCTTGACAATTCATGTGAAAATTTCCTAAGGATATCTATTGAATTTAAGGGTCATAGTGGATCTCTGCTATGATGAGAACCTAGAAGTGCCCAAATCACTGTTCTTGAATATATGATCTATGGTCAGGTGATGTTATTTGTGGGACACAAATAATACAGTCCATTAGGGGTGAGAAATCATAAAACAATGAAGGCACTATCTCATGGTGTGCGCCTTTGGTAATATGCATGATGATATTATGAGAATGAGACCCGTCAGTTGGAAATCCACATTTCATAGTGTCATTGGATGTTCCAATCTGCCGACGTGTGTATTGGTTCTTAGAAATTAATATTATTATTAATGTGTATTACATCTCGTACACTTAGTTGTATTGACAAAAACTGTGATGACACACTGTCCGCGACGAGGTAGGATAAGTTGGTTTCATCACGAGTGATACTACATTAATAGATAATGCGAGAAAGGATTTTTTCTTTCTGTTCTATAACAGAAGTAGATATCTCTGGTCCTTTGATGGAATTTATATAGACTAAATAACTCCATTTCAAGGGTGAGAGATGGGAAAGTTCAATTTTGGAAGGTCACAAAAATAATAATCAAGCACACGGGTTAATTGAACTACCATGCAACCCTGTTGATTTGAGATATTGAGACAAAGGGATTATATTACACGATAAGCATTCGTAGGAGGTGACACGTGATTATGGAATTAATGAAGTTCTATATTTGTGCTTTGAAGTGTTTCTAGACACTGACCTTGGACATTAGAAAGGCTCCACCTAATGCCACTGATAAAGAGGCCTAGAGGGTCACACATTAGGTGTGTCCAAGCATCTCAGTTAAATATTAATTTAAATAGTTGAATAATGATTATTCCTTAATGTGGTTTATAAATTATTTAAGGATACCTGATCACATTTATTTCGACAGTAGTTATTTGAGAGAATATATTATGGGAAAAATAATATATTTATTAGCGAGTAATGCAGAGATATTTATTTGAGAAATAAATAGCCATTATTTAAGTTTTAATAAATGTAGTGGATGAAATAACGAAAAATAGAAAAACAAAAGTACACACGGTGTATATAAAACATACATGCCATGTATTTTTTTATGGGAATTTATGAAAATATTATTATTTATATGATTAAATAATATTATGTGAAATTTGTTTGGGTGCATGTTAGGAAATAATATTAATCAACTGTTATTATTAGAGATGGGGTATTACTAAGAATTAAATGATATGAATAAATTATTTTGGGTAATTAATTCATTTTATTATTCTATGAAATTAAAAATCCCAATTATATATTACTCATTAGCCTAGAAAGTTTTTTTTTGTGGACAATAGATCTAGAGAAAGAACTCAAGCCAATAGAGAATCCTTTTTTTCCAAGAACGCTCTCATGCTATGAGGGAGAGATCCTCCTCCACCGGATTAGGGAGATCGAAGGTGGACATCTCCAATCAAGGCTCTTCCACACTAGCACCTAGAGATACCTTCATAGATATCCAGATAAATGTGGGGAACATTCGGATAACTACTAGAGGAATCCTATACGTGGATTATTCTACGCAGTGACAGATCACATTGGATCATGACTAGAAAAATCAACGAAGAAAGAATTCCATCAAGGTAATTCTTGTTAATTAATTAAATTAATTATAAAAAACATATAATGATTCTATCTATAGTTCTGGGAATCCCCTTTTTTCTTTTTTCTTTTTTGTTCTATTTCGAATATCCAACATTTTATTATAATAACTAATCTCATATTGATCTTTGTTAACCCTAAAATTAATGTTGGTTACACACACCAATGCACTTTCTCTGTGCCCAGAACCTACATGTGGTATCAGAGCATGTCATATTGTGGATTATAATTATTTAGTTTTTCATTGGTGATTTATGCATTTAAATATTTATTTTTTTCAATTCATGTTAATCCTTAATTAAATATGAATTTTGAGTTCTATTCCTCCTATCCCATTTCTCGTTCCCATTACCGAAATGATTTGTTTTAATTTTTATTAAAATAAAATAGAGGATCTCATCCGAAGGATCCAAATATTCCTGGCCATAAAACACCAGAATACACGGTATGTATTCAGCAGTACACACCGTGTAGTCTTTGTTAAATGCATCGGACTGGTCCACCAAATTAGGTCGTGTGTTAGAGAATTTATATGTCTTAAATAAAACCGTGTGTTGACCAGGGACATGTGGCACACTGTATCTAGATTACCCTGCATGTGGTTCACTGAACACGGTGTGTAGTCCCTTCGAGTTAGGGTTGGACCGTGTACCCTGTACACATATTGCCTGACTGGAAATAGTGTAACATGGATACACCATGGTGTGTGTCCCACTGAACAGGCCGTGTACTCTGAAACATTTCTGAAGTAAATCTACATTCCATGTCCCGTGGCGTGTACATAGTATGGACGATGATCAAAAGTAAACACAGTGTAATCAGAACTACAAGCTATGTACTCATCCAAATTATGCAGATTTATTAAAATTTATTATTTTATTATTCAAACCTTTGAGACGTGTACCGTAGTGCAGGCTTAAAGCTAAGGCACAACCCGTGATAGGTGTTTTATATATATGTGTTTAATTTAACATCTGTGTAATGTTTTTTATACTCATTGGGTAGTTATGAACAGGAATTCACCAGGTTGCCTCCAAGGTACATGTTATGTACAAAGATAATTTTAAATGGATTTATTTTTTTAAAATTATGATGGATGAGAATCTTAAGGAAATACAAATAATGGGTTTATTAAAAAAGGATTGAATAACTAAAGACAATTAATTGATTAGAGCGTGATTTATCTTAAACAAGAATGATTAAATAATTGAATTCTAGTTTTATTTATGTGTTATTATCAATGCATGCATGGATGATCATGAGCTAGACCAAGACCTATGTATGTAAATGGTTTCTTTTAATTAATTTATTTAAATTAAATTTTTTGGATTGTGATCCTTCTCCTCATTAGAATGTAGGGACTGTGTGGCCAATGTTTCTTTTAGGTAAAACCCCATTTTAGACCTCCCCTACGTCTGAGATAAAAGAAAATGTAATGGATGGATCTCCCATGCTAGTGGAGACAGGTCAAGTTATTAGCCTAGGTGAAACCAATCCATGGAGATACAAAGGTGGACAAGTGGAAAGCTGTAAACATGAACATAAAAGGTTCAAGGTGTTTCTCCCCTAGGTCTTGGGTTATTTTATCAACCGCTAGATAAACTAACTAATAGAACAAGCTCATTATCATATCATTTATTGTATTTCTGTCAGTTTCATGGTTTATTTATTTCGATTGTGTTGTCACGATAACAGAATTATTGAAATAAACATGCATGAAATAATGAATTTAAATAATTCCGACTTATGCATAAAATATTACCTAGGACATGGATAATCACTTAAATATATCTGACATAATATTTACAAGAATTTAATCAAAAATAAAAAAATATAAATTTATGTTTAAGGATAAAATCCCACTATGAAAATATCGAGATGGTATAGTCTTCCATAATCTTGGTTAGAATCAAACCATAGTTAAAAGTGCATAACCAACCATAGTTGGGTGATTTCAATTATTAGGGAATTCTAATTCAATTTTGTTGGTTGACTTGACTAGGATTTCCTCAAGGGATTACTACCACAATAATACATCGTGAGACCAATAGGAAAGGATGAAGAAATAAAAAATAAAACAGTTTTAGGATTGGGGAGTCCACTCAGCAGATCCAGGAGATGCGCTTTAATGCAGTTGGAATTTTGAATGACTACCTAAAACTCTTCAAGTTCCTTGACCAACCCTAGTTGGGGTAATGCGAAGGGATATATGGATCCTTGACATGAGAATATTTAGGAAAAAGAATATTCCAAATTCAATGGTGAGGGTTATTGGATTTCGATAAAATAATTGCAGACTAATAAGTATTAATTTATTTATTTGTCTTAGTTTTGTTATAATAAAGTATTATACCGTTGTTCATCATAATTTTTAGAAACAGAAAGAAAAATTACTTCAAAAATATCATTTCAAACCATACCCGAGAAGGAAAAACTTCTCACTAGCACCAATTTCGTAGGGTGGCAGAGGTGTTTACGCATCATACTTTGGCACGAAAGGAAATTGTATGTGCTGGATGAGAATATTCTAGATGCTCCTGGGAAAGAGGCCAGTGATGAGGATTATCTCTCTATATAAAACATATGGATGATCCCATAGATGTCCAATGTTTCATGCTATCAGACATGTCTAATGATCAATTGAAGCAACATGAAAACATGGACGTGTATAGTATCATGTCTCACCTTAAGAATACCTACCAAGAATAGAAAATTCATGAGTGATATGAGATTTACAATGCTTTATTTACAACTATGATTGGAGAGTCTATGCCTGTTGGGCCTCATGTAGTCAATCTTATTATTTGCTACATTGACCGCCTGGACATCATAGGGATTATATTCCCGGATGAGTTGCATACAGATATCATCCTATCATCATGACCCAAGACCTTCTCTAGATTTATTATCAACTATTACATGAGAAACAATGAGAAGAGTATATCAGAGCTTCTAACCTTAATTATCAAGGTAGATAAGGACATGGACCATGAAAACCCCACATTATTTATGGTGAATAAGAAAAGGATGGACAAGGAAAAGGGGCCAAGGACTTATAAACAGTCTGAGGCCCCCGAGCATTGTCCCTCTATGAAGGGGATGATCCAGAGGCATGGCAAGGAATGAGAGTGGTGGTAAGTTTTTCATGTAGAAATCCAGGACATCCGATGAGGAATTACACCCAGAAGTGTGGGGATACTAAAGGTGAGTTTGTTATCAAGTGTAATCATTCCATTTCTACACATTGGGTATTAGATACCGCTTGTGGGGATCACATATGTATTCAAATGTAGGATCCAGGGAGACTTATAATGATTGCTATAGGAGGGGTGGATCTTCGAGCTACCCTTGGCATGAGGCTGGCTACATTGGCTATTAGCGATTACCACCTCTCATTGCCAACTCGGGTGATTTTTTACATAACTTTTATTATTTTCCTAGTGTTACCAAAAACCTAATTTTTGTATCATGTTTTGATATGGATGGATTTAGTTTCATGTTTGGATATAAGGTTTGATTATTTTATAAGAAAAATGCATATTATGGTATGGATAATTTAAATAATGGTTGGTATGTATTAAATTATGAAATCCAAGTGTTTCTAATTGATAATGAAACTAACTCACATCACTCATACATCACCCTATTGTGGCATCACCATATCGGTCTGGTAAATGAGATGCCCTTGACAATACTATGCCAAGATAGATATTTAGACTCTACTGAGCTAAAACCACTTGATAGATGTCACACATATCTACAAGGTAAAATAACCAATCCGCCATTCAGTGGATAGGGTAAGAGGTCCACAAAGCATCTAGGATTGGTGATCACAAATGTGTGTGGACCAATTTCAATAGAGGCTAGCGGTGGATATTGTTACTTCATTACTATTACTAATGATTTTAGTAGATATGGAGATTTATACTTAATGAGGTATAAGTCAAAATCATCAGAGAAATTTAAGGAATTCAATAATGAAGTAGAAATCAGCTTGGTAAGAAGATAATGAAGCTTCGATCGGATTAAGGTGGAGAATATCTGAACCAAGAGATCATCGATCATCTACGGGACTCTGTAATTCTATCTCAGTTCACACTCCATGATACACTATAGTGGAATGGTGTTAGTCAAAGGAGGAACCAAACCTTGATAGACATGGTGAGTTCAATGATGATTCAGGAAGATATTCCATTATTCTTTTGGGGATATGAATTACATATTGCAATATACACATTAAACCGTCAACCAACTATGGAAGAAAATGGAATTTCCTCTGAGATATGGAATGGAAAGAAACCCATTTTGTCAAAAACACATGTATGGGGATGCAAGGAATTTATTATGGCCTTCTCAGGAAACAAACTAGCACCCCAGGGCACAAAATGTATCTTCAGTGGATATCCTAAGGAAACGAAATGATATTACATATACAACCCTTCAAACAAGAAAGTGACTATCCCCATACAAGCCGTCTTTCTTGAGAGGGACACATCCTCAAAAAGGATAGTTGGAGAAAGATTAAATTCGATGAAGTTGATGCTAAATATACACAAGAGTTGGTGTAGGAACATGTTCCACAAATCCCCATGGAAAAGGTTTCAGAAACACAAGTACTGCGTAGGAGCTCAAGAGAGGTTTGAGAACCAAAGAGCTTTGGTTTCCTAGACACCGATAATGGTGAATCATTATTGTGGGACAATAATGAAACTCTCTCTTATATAGAATCTATAGAAATCTACGAAACTGTAAGTTGGAAAGAAGATATGAATTCTAAGATGGATTCCATGTATCAGAACCAATTCTGGGTTCTGGTCAATGATCCAGTTGATGTAAAGCCTGTTAGATGCAAATGGGTATTCAAGGGAAAACTATACATTGAAGGTTAATTTAGCACACATAAAGCAAGGATAGTAGATAAAGGATTCAGACAGTGTCAGGGAATTGACTATGATGAAACCTTCTCAGCAGTTTCCATGTTTAAACCCATAAGAATAATACTTTCAATAGTAGCTTAGGATGACTACGAGATTTCGAAAATGGATGTCAAAACAACATTCCTTAATGGGAACCTTCATGAATATGTCTTCATGACACAACCAGAAGAGTTTTTGACCCTAGGTTAAGCCAAAAAGGTTTAAATTGGAAAAAAATCCATTTATGGATTAAAGAAAACATCCAGGTCATGGAAAATTTGATTTGATAAAGCCATAAATGAATTTTGTTTCATTAAGAATGAATGTGATCCATGTGTTTTCATGTGGTTTAATGGGAATGTGGTCATTATCCTAGTAATATATGTTGATGAAATATTTATTATTGGAAATAATGTACCAGTCTTACAGTAAGTTAAGGACTGGTTGAGCAAGTGTTTCTCCATGAAGGACTTTTGTGAAGCAGCCTACATTCTAGAGATCAAGATCATTCGTGATAGATCCAAGATGCTTGTTGGACTATGTCAGGGTACATTTATTCACTAGATACTAAATATATTTAGTATGGAACAATCCAATATGGGATTGGTTCCAATGTCACATGGCCTACATAATTCTATGAAAATGTGTCCTTAGACACAATAAAAGATAGATAGAATGAGTAAGATCCCATACAATTCAGCTATAGGATCCATCATGAATGCCTTGTTATGTACTAGGATTGATGTAGCCTATGCACTGAACATGGTTGGAATATTTCATGCAGATCTAGGAGAACATCATTGGAAAACTATAAAGACTATTCTAAAGAATCTGAGAAGAATAAAGGATATGTTCCTCGTGCATGGAGGTGGTGAGGATCTTGTAATCAGAGGGTATGTTGATGCTGGATTTCAGACAGATCAGAAAAATATGATGTCACAATCTTTATATGTTTTTGGTATCAATGGATGAGATGTGAGATGGATGAGTTCAAAGAAACTAGTTTTTTCTGTTCAACATTATATTTCGAGTGGCATCTATTGTATCCAATGAAGCCATCTGGATTCGGAACATTTTCCATGATCAGGATGTGGTGCCTAGCGGCAAAGATCCTATCATATTATATTGTGATAATATTGTAGTGGTGTCTCTTTCAAAATAATTGAGGTCACATCAATTGACACAACACATACGTCAGAATAATAAACTCTTGATGGATTCCTATAAAAGGGGTGAAGTTGAAGTGATCAGAGTGTCCACAGAAGAGAATGTGGTGGACCCTATGACAAAAGGCCTATATCTGAAGAAACATGAATATCATGTGAGATCTAGAAGGTTAAAAGTTGATAGCAGTTTTATCTATTCCAAGTGAGAGTCTGTTGGAGTTGGTCGAATAGAACTAAATACTTTGTACTTTTTTCATTAATAAATACCTTATCACAATTTGATTGTTCTTCTGTGTGACAATGCATGTGATAATTTCCTAAGGATAACTGTTGCATTAAAGGGTCATAGCGGATCCCTGCTATGATGAGAACTTCAAAGTGCCATAACATAGTTCTTGAATATATGTTCTATGTCTGGAAGATGTTAATTTAGGGAGACAAATAATTCAGGCCATTAGGGTTGGGGACTCATAAAACATTGAAGGCACATTCCCTTGGTATGTGCCCTCAGTAATATCAAGGAGGATATTATGATAACAAGACCCACCAGTAGGAAATCCACATTTCATAGTTTCATTGGATGTTCTTATCTATGGGAATGTGTATTGGTCCATAGAATTTAATGTTATTATTATTTGGTATTACAACTCATGCACTTAGATGTATTGATGAAAACTATGGTGACACATTTTTCATAGCGTGGTAGGATACATTGGGTGTGTCACGAGTGACACTGTATTAAAAGAAATTGCGAGAAAGAATTTGTCCATTTTGTTCCATAATAGAAGTAAATATCTTAAGCCCTTTGATGGAATTGATATTGCCTAAATAAATCCATATCCATGGTGAGGAATGGGAAAGTTCAATTCCAGAAAGTCAAATAAATAGTAATCAAGCATATGTGTTGATGGCACTAGCATGAAACCTATTTTATTAGAGATATCGAGACAGAGGGATTATATTACACGGTAAGTATTTGTAGGAGGTGACATGTCATTGTGGCATTAAATTCTTTCTCTATGGATGCCTTGGCATGTTTCTAGATGCAAACCTTGGAATTTAGACATGCTCTACCTAATTCCACTAAGAACGAGTCCTATAGGGTCATACACTAAGTGTGTTCAAGTATCTCAATTAAATATTAATTTAACATGTTGAATAAATATTATTACCAATTTTGATTTAATAATTATTTAAGAATGCATGATCTCATTTATTTCGACACTAGATTTTTGATAGAATATTTATTGGGCGAAATAATATATTTATTAGTGATTAATGTAGTGATATTTATTTTAGAAATAAATAGCTATTATTCAAGGTCTAATAAATGTGGTGGAGGAAATAAAGAATAATGGAAAAACAAAAGTACACATTGTGTATATTAAATATATATTCAATGTATTTGTTTCTGAAAATTTATGAGAAATAATAATATTTATTTAATTAAAAAATATTAGGTTTAATTCTATGGGATCATATCCGGTAAAAATAATAGTCAACTATTATTATTAGACATGGGGTATTGCAGTGAATTAAATGAAATGAATAAATGGTTTTGGGTAATTATTTCATTTTATTATTCTATGTAATTAAAAATCCCAATTATATATTTCTCATTATCCTATCCATTTTTTGGGGTTGTGCACAACAGATCTAGAGAAATATCTCAAACAAAGATAGAATCATTTTCTTCCAAGAATGAACTCAAGCTATGAGAGAGAGATCCTTCTCCACCAGATCATGGTGATCGAAGGTGGAAATCGCAAGCGAAGGCACTTCCACCCTGGCGCCCAGAGATCCCTTCAATGATGTCTAGTGATACATGGAGATGGTGTGGACCGCTGCTAGATGAATTTTACACATGGATTCTACGATGCAACAACGGATCACATCAGATCATGGCAAAAAAACATCAATGAAGAATGAATTCCATCAATGAAATTCTTCTCAATTAGGTAAATTAATTATAACCAACATATGATGATCCATTCTATAGTCATAGGAATCCACCTTTTCTTTTTCTTCATTTGTTCTATTTCGATGATCTGGTATTCTATTATCATGACAGATCTCGGATTGATCATTGTTAACGCTAAACTTAAAGTTGGGTACACCCACCAATGCACATCCACTATGCCTAGAACCTACGGTCTTACATACCGTCAAGGTATCATGCAATGAGTTCTTAGATAGGTTTAAGACCATGTTCCAATACATCTTATATATATGGGTTAGGATACATCAATTCACTGGAATTATTTTTTTTTCTCCAAAAAAATATCGATCCACCGACGAGATATATAATTTTGGGGCCAAAAAATCACCTCATCATGTTCAATGTACTCCATATCTAGTGGATGATAAATATAATATATAATAAATATGAATTATAAATAACTAAGTATATTTAATTAATTATGTATATAAAATGAAACATTCCATAATCATTAGAATATATTGATAGTGAGACACCCAAATAAAGAAGGTGGATGATTCATTAGAGAATATCACCTCTGTAGTATAAATATTGTTAAATGATGCTAAAATAGATCAAAAACAATTTTATGAAAAGATTATTTTATCAACACTTTTAATGGTATCTCATAAGAAAATATCAAGGGTTGGATCATTTTATATCATGAGTTCAATGGTTCCTGAGGAAAAATGTGATATATCCAAAGAAAATCCTCCAAGAGTGTTAAAATGCATTTTTTGATAATCCCACTAGTTTTTCACCAAGTGAATATTGAATTTTCTCTCATAAAACCTTTATAAAGTTATCAAACCTTGGTTTAGCTATGTAAAATCATATATCCATATATTTTTATCTAGATAGGGAGGCCATTACATAAAAATTGCACATATTTTTATTTTAGAGAATGGTTCAGATATAAAACTATATTTATAATTATCCTAATGGATTATAATAATAATTTAAAGTAATTATTCTCAATTAAAACCTTTAACAGAAATAAAGGCAATATTATGAAATGTGGAGTGAAATATACAATTATATATTTGAAAGCTGAAATATTTTTATTAATTATTTGAAAATGAAAACAATTATTTTTAAAAAGAATAAATTTACAAAACAATGGGTATAATTTTATATTAAAAAACCATGAAAAATGTATAGGAATATTTATAAATAATAACTAACATGATGTAGAAAATTTCGGCCAATCTATATATATTAAAAAAAATCTTTTCTTATTTTTGTTAAAAGTCATATGATATGCATACCAAAAACGTTAAGAAGGTTCATTTTAATAATTTATAAATAAGGTAAATAATAATTGAAAATAACTTATAAAATCATTAAATAACATTTAATAATTTTTTTTAAAAAATGAAATAAAAATGGGAATGTATAACATTATTTTGTAAGTAAAAGAGATTTAAGGTCTATGTCACGACCCGTCCACTAGGGCCCAAGCTGTGACTACATCAAGCCCACCTTCCATAGGCCTGGGGCTGGCGACTAGCACCAAAAGGCGTATTCCCTAAAACTGGGAAGGAATTTACTTTATAACATATAAAAACATGCAACCAAGCACACAAAAAGATACGAACACGAGTAATCTTGATAGTAATAAGAGTGTGTACAGTAAGAAAAAAGGGGCCAGAATACAATCCCAGCTAGAAAGTACAAGAAAACTGAAAAGTACAAGTAAACATAAATAGCTCTGGTGAACTCCCACCAAGGACCCCACCTAAAGGGTAGGTACAACTCTCTAATAGTCATCTCTGTGGTACACCTTGTATAAAGTCCACCTTTGAGGTACCTCCAGTCCTGGTACTCTCATCCTCAGTCAGTGTTGTCCGTCGTGTTCACCAAACACAACAAGGTGTAGGCGTAGCCCATTCAGGGGTGAGTATAACAATACATAATATAGACTACGAGACCATTGAATGTCTCACAAAACCCAAAAGGCATAAACCAAAAATAATGGAAACAAAAATCAACCCTTATTAGGTATTTTCCCATATATATACCAAAGTGATCAAGTATACCCATCTCATTCATGAAGAAACCCAAGGCCCAACTAATTAGCCCCAAGCTCAACCATTCCAGGAAGGAAGAATACCATGAAGGCAACACCACAATGGAAATTACTAAAAAGGTACGCCAAACAAAATAATACCACTAATGTTTCACCACGAAGGTATGTACCACAATGGTACACCACACAGAAGATTTACCACAATGGTATCACCACGAAGGTAAGTACCACCAACATACACCCCACAGAAGATTACCACAAAGGTAAGGACTCATCTCATGCCATGTATACCATAGGTGCCGTACTAAATATGATGAGATGTAACTACTGAATTATCTTACTCTATTAATAGGAAGACCCACATAAGATCCTAAATCATCAGACCCACAAAGGATCCTAGTACATAATTAGACCCACATTGGATCCTAGTACAGTAGAATCACGTAGGATCCTAGAGTAGTCCCATGTGGATTCCCAGAGCGGATCCAAGTGAGACTCTTTCACACAGACGCTCAAAGGATCCTAAATCACATACCCACATAGAATCCCTTTCTCATGTTACAGCCAGTTATAGGGTTCCCGCACTAAGCTTGCTTCATTCAGGGACCATCCGCTTCTCAAGACACAGGTCGATACTCCAACTTCAATGAAGACCCACGAAGAAGTATCCCAAAATACTTCCATGTAAAAGGGGTCTCAACATAACAGACATGGATTCAATTGGACGTCTGGTCTGTAAGTTATTAACCTTTTAGTCTCGAGGCCCCGATTGGATTCGGGTTCGATCCAACCCAGATGTACCCCTACATTATCCAAAACACTGGTGGTGTATTCCAAATTGACTTTCTCTCTCCAAGGTTTCTGGAGCCATTGACGGTTCATCAAACAGACTCCAGAAGCTCAAGATATGGCCGAAAGAGAGAAAATGGGTCAAAGTTGGTCTGGGTCCGGTCCGACCCGGTCAGACCAACCCGGCCCTCTGTGTCCCGCCCAGCCCATGGGTCCGGCTCGTCCCACCAGTGTTTCCCTGCCCACAAAGAATCCCATTGGGCAGCCCACTGGCTCGTTGGTTGGCCGGTTGGCCAACCTTCTCCGCGCGATGCGGTCGCCCGCCGTGCCTTCGCTAGCGGCCGACTCAGTCGGGTGCCCTCCCTTCGTCGTCGTGACACATGGCCACATTTCTTACTCACTGGGCAGCGTAGATGCTCACCCCCATTCCCTTTGTGCACCCGACTAGAGTGTCGTCCACCACCCTTGCTCCACCGTGGCCGACGGGCCACGACCCTTCTCTGGTGGCACGGTCGCGCCAATGCCTTCTTCGTGGCCTATCGTGGTGCCGACCTCCATTCTCGAGCCCCACCAGTGTTGGTAGCCAGCATGAGTCACCATTTTCCTCCACCATTAAGAACACATCAAAAACTAAAAAGGTTGCGTAGGGGTCGGTCAATGTTCGTTTGGCCCACACCCTCCGCGTTAGGGAGGTAGCAAGTGGCTCAATAATTCATGATTCCCGAAGAACGTCAAGAACGGGAAAGGGGGTATCAAAAAAACAAAACCTACCTTTTAGTGCATTGGAGGTGTCGAGATGAAGAAGACAAAGTCATCGGGGAGTGACTTTGGGGTTCGTCGCTTCTGCAAGATGCTTCCAATCAGGGCTCAAGCATCGTTCTCGTTCTTCAATTATGAAGTGTGTTCATCATTGGAGGATGAGTTCCTCCAATGTTCTCCCCCAATTCCCCTTTGCCAATGAATCCTCTAAAAAGTGGAGGGGAGCCAATAAAATTTAAATTGAGATTAATAGAGTAATTTATGTTGGCATAGTTAAATGTTGACTCATTTAATTAATTTTAGTTATCTCATTTAATTAAATGGGGAGTTTAAAGGTTTTCCCCCATTATGAGGGGTTCGGGTAGTCCCCACCCTTAATTTCAAATTAGGAGGCTTTCAGTTCAAGTGGTCCCCACCTCCATAACCCATATAGAGAGGTTTCAAAAAATAAAATATAAGTTTTATCTTTATTTTATTTTTATTTACATTAAAAACACGAAAACTATCTTTCACCCTCATCATACTACTGTTGACGTGAAAGTCTCCTTAAGAAAATATCAGCGCAGCGAGTTCAGCGGTGTTCTCAGATGTCAATTCTGAGCAACGATTCAAGTGTTACCAAAACCTGCTCGCATGTTTACTAAACGTAGCTAAAAAAGTTCAGAAATTCATTCTGGGAACACCGAGCATTGGAATCATGCGACATCAATTTTTGAAGACTCGTAAAATTCCCATACAATAAAAAAAAATTACATCGAAATTTCCAAGTCATTAATGTCTATTTTTCATAAAAAAAATTATTTTTGGATTTTTTAATATCGAAGAGATGGAAATGGAAATAATACATTAGAAACCCAAAATTTTAAAAAGTTAAATAGAATATCTGCATTTAAATAAATAAATATAATATAGTACTCAAAAGTGAAATTTAAAAATGAGAAATCCTTAATGAAATGAATTTAAAAAAAACCTTACTAGGATTCCCTCTTAGTAATGATGTGTTCAATAAACTAGAATAATATATTTATTTTTCTTATTAATCTATTTTAGATACATATTTATTTATATAATTATTTATATCATTTATTCATAAATTCTTTTTTATGTTTTATAAAATTAAATTATTTAGGCTTTAGCTTATATAATTTTTATGCTTGTTTTGATTCAGTGGATTTGAAACTTTCATGTTGATGATTGTTTAATCATCTAAATAATAATAATAATGTAATATATATATATATATCATATTATCACAATAAATACACTTTAATAACTATTTGTCTAATATATTTATGAAAAATGAAATATGTCATTCATAGTGGCGGTAGTTCGTACATACATACGAGGGATGTTAAAATTTCAAGTAGATATAAATAATATAATATAGATAATTATTTAATTCTTATATATAATTAATTATTTCATAAATATCATATTTATTCATTAAATTATTTTACATAACCATCCATTTAAATTAGTTATTAATAATGAAAATTTTCATTTAATGAGGGCGGTACTTCGTACATATTCTTGGGTGGCATTTTAAATTTTCATTGGAGAGAAATGAGATTAAAAAGTGTCTTATAATCAATATAAATACATTATATTAATGTAATGATAATTGTTCCACTATATTTATAGTTTTATTGATTATTTTGAGGAGGTATAATAAGAAGGAAACTTGAATGGACTTAGTTAAGATGATTACCTATTCTTTAGTAATCTTCTTTAATCCCAAACCTTATGACTTAATAGTTTCGAATCATTGGGATAAAAGAAAATATATGAAATTAAAATAGTTCTAGGTAGGAATTTTGTTATATAGTTTTTTTCTAGTAGATTTGGGTTAGTGGAGAAGTGGGGAGAGGATGTGCCCTTTTATAATGGAGAGAATTGACATGTCTTGTAAATACTCTGAACATTTAAAATATTATAATTCCATGTTCAAGGATAATGGATATAATATACAAAAATTTATATTCTGTGATATAATAATGTAAATATTTTCTAAAAATATATAATTTATATTTTAAGTGATATTTTTATACTTAACTAACAGTTTAACCCCCTGTATTACTACATTAATCCCTTGTCAATGGGATAGTTTTTTTACAATAATAACAATTTATTTTGACTAAAATTAAATGGAACATATTTTATAATTTGAAAAATATGATTTAAATTATATAATAAATTAATATATATTAAATTACTAAAGGGGATAAAAATTAATTTCAATATAAGTATGGAAAACATAAGAATAAATGATTTTTTTTGGAAAAATTCACTTTATCAATAAAAATGATGTAATACCACAATAATTAATAGAATTTATTCTCAGGAAATTTATTAATTTATAAATAATTAAAGGATAGTTATTTTAGATTAAAAATATTAAAAAAAACATTTAACACTATATTTACAAAATTAAACAAAAATATATGAAATTGTTATTTTATTTGAACAAAACATCACTTGTGTTTTATAATGATATTGGTTTCAAAATTTAGAATAATATTTTAATTTTTTTTATATTTGAAATTTATATTGGGTCTATTAAAATTTTTTAAAAACATTTCAATCACTCTTATACAATAAAAATTTTATAAAGATATACTATTTCTTAATGATGTATTTTTCAATATTCACCAAAAAATAATGAATTTTAAAAAATCCAAATAATCACTGTAAGTTAATTTTGTTGTGATGAATTAAAAAATTATGTTTATATAATATATTGGAAATTATAAAATATATTAATTATTCATTTAAATTATAATATTATATATAATGAAATACATCTTTTTTCAAAAAATAATGATTTTAAGCATTCTTAATATTATTTCATATCAATTTATGATTAATTTATAAATAAGTTATTATTCAATACATTTAATTTTTTTAAGAATTATTAATTTGTAAAAATAATGAACACCTTAAATATAATTCTTTAATGAATACCAGTTTTCATCATTTAATGATTTTAATCATATAACATAAATAATTTGTTTTATAGTAATTATATATAATTTTTCAGAGAAAAAATTTTTAATATACGTTTCATAATTGATTATTTTATCTTTATTTAATAATTTCTTATTCTTATTGTAATTATAATTTGTCTCAACTTGTATTAGTTTGTGGTAGTATCTATTACTAGCTATAAAATATAGTACTTATTTAAATAAAAATATGTACTAGACTCTTCAGGATTTTTATACCTCAATTAAATAAATTATTTCCCAATCTGATTATTTTATTCTAAACAAATTAAATAAATATTAACCTTGTTATAATTCCATATGAATATTTTATCATGAAAGTTAATTATTATGTAATTTCATGGAATCTTATTATCTATTAATTAAATATTTCTAAAACCATGCATGTCCCATCATAGGAACAATACGTGATATAGATTTTCTAAGGGCATACCTTTATAACTGGGAGATATTTCCAACATATGAATTTCAAATTTAATGTTTTGATTTTTTTTACTTCTAGGACATCGATTTCCATAGTGAAAGAGAATGTGAGAAAATATACTAACTGAATTTATTTCCATTCTTTGAGAACAATTTCATCAATTTTTTTGTGTTTTGATTAGTTTTAAATTTACTCTTCATATCATATTCTAAATGAAAAATATAAATGAAGAAATTTTTATTCCTCAAATACAATAAATAAAATTCTCATGGGTCATAATCCAATACAATAGGATTACTTAATCCTCTAGTATTTTTATCTTACTGAATGAAAAATGGTATGTGTTATTAAATTCAACATCCAATGAAATTATAACCTTCAAAATTTTATAATAAAAAATACCAATAATTCAAAATAAATTATATTATACTTTAAATTCTAATTACTTAATCCAAAAAAATTATTAGACACAAAATATTTGGAGTATTTCAATGTTAATCATTACTATAATAACCATATTTGAAACCATGTATGTTACATTAAATATTAACAGGTAGAACCTCATATATTCTAATTATAAACATATTCCAATTAAGAGTCTTAATTTATAATTCTTTCCTCAGAGTGTCAAGGGATGATTCAATATTCATGAAAAATATAAAAAAGTTCACAAATCCTTTTTCAAATGAACACTGAGTTTATGATCAATATACTTATTATCCAAAAATAAGGGAATTCAACTTTTGCTATAGTTATTGATAAAATTTTCCTTCCTCTATGAGGCTCTTTAGAAGGAAATCCCCATAATGATTAAGGAATTGGTACTAATAGTGGCCCATAACCTTATAGTTGAAACACTTGATATTTATGGCTTCATTATTTCCCATTCATTTATTAGCCAACTGACCCTTATTCCAACACTTTTAATAGATACTCATTCCATTTAAGTATGTACTATGGTTTTTCTTTGTAAAATTGTCAAATGTTAGATGTTACATCATTAAATTAGTCTCATTTTCATCATATCCATTTCTCTTGATCTCGACCATCCTCTTAATCTGTTTATTTCATTTGAATAATGTGATATTTCTTTCTCTATCTTGATTCCACTTGATAAAATATCATCATATGATGAAATTTTTTGAGAGACTACTTCTATTTGGAGTATTTGATTAACCACATGAGAAAACCGCCCAAACATAATTTCCAGATTATGTACATAGTTCATAGAATTAGTTACTAATATCATAATGTTTTACTCATACATAGCAACAATTTATTCTTCATTCAACTTAAATTATGGAATTTTCATTCAATATCATTTACAATCTTATAAGGAAAATATTTGTCAATGAATATTATCTAATAATTCTTTCATTTTATTCAATTCATATCTGTTTAATCCTTTTTATTTTTAATCTATGACCATAATTCATCAAAATATAACTTGAAAACATAAACTTCTAGTATAACCTTTTCCATTTCATTACATCTTTAATCTAAAAATATCTTTTAAAGGGAATTGATCCATAATTTAGCTATCAATAGATTGAAAGTTCCATTAATGGTTGGAGGTTACTATCGAATGAAAAAATCCAACATCATTTCATCATGATGTGAAGAAATATATTTTTATGTATGGGATTTGTTAACAATCATATCTTGAGTTATGTTTCTTAATAAACACTACATGAATCGATTTACTCAGAAGTGAAATCCATATATTGAATAAGGGTGTTGTTATGTTTTCTATTGCTTCTATTTGGATCCATATCAAAATAGATTCATAATCTTAATTATCTCAAATAATTATTAACATTGAGCTGTAATATAAAAACACCAAATCAATTAGTGAACATTACATGGCTTATTACAAAGCATATACTAGCTATGTTCTTCTAAAATCTAGTTCCCATGTCTCATACTAATCGTTCTCAGAAAAAAACTAGATCAACCCTGAATATAGAAATATTGATATGGATTTTACTATATTAAATTAGTATCTTATATATACTAGTAGATTATTATGTTAATTTATTTTCCAATACCAATACTTTTATCCTTGACATTTTATTCTAAAAATAAAAAATTGTTTTTGAAGTCTTAATTTATAACCTTCAAGAATGAACTTATTTTATTTTAATTTACAACCTTAAGGGATGTACTTAAAACCATTATAATGGGTTTAATATATTGTAAACCTTATTATATATACTTCTTTATGTTCTAGAACTATCGTATAACCATAATAAAAAATAATAAAACAAAATAATTTTGTTTTGAGTGAAAATCACCCAAATTGTCTAAATGATTATCACTAAAATCTTACCTAATGATTCATCCTCCCCCCAAATAACCAAATTAATTATATAAAAATATAGTAATTTGGATGTTCATTAATAACATAAAATTTCAATTTTAGGTATGAATTCCCATTTTACAAGAACATCCCTACTCTTGTACAAGCGAACTGATCATGAAAACAATGAAAATAAACACTTCCATGTGATGAAATTTAACATAATAACCCTTGAAAATGGAAATAAATTATCTTAATAAACATTAATAAATCAATTTCATGTATAGTAGGTTTTTCAATTTTTAATTAATTAATATTTTTTTATTATTCAGGACAATAAGTAAAAGTGAAGAACTTTTTTAGATTAAGGTAAGGGATTCATTTCGAACCTCCATTTTTTCTTTTGAGTTGCGCTTTCTATATCATTACTCTAATTTAATTTTTTTTATTATGTATGTTTTTTTTCCAAACTCTTGTATCTATATCATATCAACCTTCATTTTTGGGGATACATATGTTTTTAAAAGGTTCCCCTCTCAAATATTCTTGATATAAAAACTGGAATCAACATAACTTCCCTATTTCATACCCATTTTCATGTTCTCTCTATAATATGATTTAATCCACCATTTTTTGTGAAAATAAAGTATTTTATCATTGGAAAAAGTTTTCATTCATTTTTTGTTTTATACAATAAATTATTCCTTGTCTGTTTTAAAGAAATATTAATAATTACCTTAAACTAGAATAAAATACATTGTTTCTAAAGTCTCATAAACATAGTTTTTACATTTGTTCACTTCATTTTGACATTAATTATCATGATATATGCCAATTTGTCTTTATTAATTACCATTTAATATTTAAATACATTCTTTCATGGACACCATTATGATATTCTGTTTTGTTATTCCATTTGACATGAATATGATACCCAACTCCATCCATGGAAAACCCGTATGATTAAATTTTATTCATTTTGTATAATTCTTCATGTGTAACATATATTTATTAACATGATATGATTGGTGTTCCAAGATATCACTCTAATGGATTGGGCAATTTTAGTCTCCTGAGACATCATCATGGGTCATGGAGTGAACCTGGTTCCCTTATGGGACATTATCCACCATGTCTTGCAAGCTATCCTTGACTCATTCTTGTGTCATGTTTTATGTTTTTGAAAAATTTATATGATTCCATTATTATATTTTCACATGATATACATGTTATACTACCTTATTTTTATTCAGGTTTGAATCCTTTTATGTTATAATTTTATGTCTTATAAACCTTTTGTCGTGTTATTCATATACTAAATACCTTTCTATGATTTTAACTTCTCCATTCCATTCTTATATTCCCTATGTAATCCTACTAATATTTATGTGATCAAAGGGAGTTAGGAAAAAATTATGGAGATTAAATGAAACATGGTTTTTGTTTTGGATTCATATTGTATAACTTTTTACCTATTCCCCTAAAGAAATTATACTTCACGATCCTTGGTTGTATTTGATAGTTAATTATTATTAAAATCATGTCGTAATATGTGTAAAAGGATAAGGTCACTATATTCATCACCATTTGAATATCCCATAGAGTATTATGAACTATTCTTGCAAAGGTATATCTTAGGGATTATTCGGGGAATGTAAATACCCACCCACCAGTAAGTAATTAAAACAATTTACAAATTGGAAACAAGGATTACATCCATAAAATATCATAATTAGAAATCATTTTAGGTGAATTTTAGTAAAAAATTTGTTATTTGAAATTATTTATTTTATCAAAATTGATTCAAAACGTTTAATTTATAAAGCTGAAAAATAGTTCTGAAAATAATGAACATGCATCAAAACCTTTTCACCCCTATCACAATGCCAGGATGGGGTATCATTCATTAGAGAAGAAATTTGTGTGTATTTTAAATTAGTATTACAATTTTAATTATCTTCTATGAAACAATATATGTTCTTATGATTGTATATAGATTAATGAATCAAAATATAAATCCATTAACATTTCACATCATGTGTTGTGAAAGGAGGCTCGAGTAAATTTGGAGGGTAAACTAGTTTATGAAAATAAAAAAAGTATAGGAAAATGTGTAAGTATGAAATAATTTTAATTCATTATTATTTATTAAAATATTACATATAAATGACTCTTTATGTTTATATTTTCTTAAATGGTTTAGACACATGAATTAGTAGTGACCATACAATAAGAAAAGCTAATTTTTGTAGCTTTGAAGTGGCTAGAACAATCTGTTTGTGTTAGATGATAATGTTTTTGAGTCACTCATAGAAGATATTTAATGTAGATAAAACCATATCAAGATACATATAATTTGGTGTGGTGGCTATGGAAATAAATAAACTCACTTCAAGATATTATTGTTTAGTCTAGTTTACAAGACCTATATATGAGAAAGGATCAATGTGAACAGGTGGTGGAACAAAGATATGTAAATGAACCAAATGACCACACTATATTTGAGTCTAGTCATTCACCCCATATCCAATTTCATACCTTAACACATATATATTTAAATTTTTCCTTACTATTTCTCTTAATTGTGAATAAAAAACAACTAATAACTTTATAATTCTAAAATTCAACAAGGTGCCATTTTTTGTGATTTGTATCACTACACACCCATGAACTACCTTGATGAAATGGGTACAATGTATAATATCTTTTCATACTATATACACCATAAATACCTCAAAAATTATAACATGAGAGTGGTGATCAATGTAGCTCATGATCCAACTTCTGAGTTTCTTTTTCCAATTGACGATCCAGATAATTCAACAGTCAATGATGTTATTTGATCATACATAACATGGTCATATAATCATATAAGGATAAAAAAGGTATGTACTTAATAAATTTTTTCTTCTGAAAAACATATACTGGTTGATGATAAAAGGTTTGATGTGTGGTAGGATATTAATGATGGATAATGAAATAGGGAAATAGATGGAACGATTAAGAAAATACAGTGAATTGACCGAAAATCAAAAAGGAATTCAGATAGTACCATCTCCCCCTAGTTCTATAGATTTTTTTTATAATTATAACTTCATAAAGATACCACATTTAATGATAAAAATAATTCTTACATTCAATATGAAAATAAATATATAGATCTTTTTGGATATAAGTAATTGGTATCAATTCTATAAATGAGGTTCTCAAGCACAATTTGTTGGGAATCTCAGTTTTAGAATACATTCATAATGTACATTTTCACAATATATTTTTCAAAATAGTGATCGAATTTTTTTTATAAATTTCACAAAAATTAATGTTTTCTAAAACAATTTATATTACTTATATATAATGGGAAAATAGTGGAAACCATGTTTTGGATTCAGTAATAATTTTATGACTTCTACAGAAAAACAATCATTGGGAAAAGAAAAATGGGGATGAAAATAAACTAGTTACTCGAATAATTGGATCGGAAAAAACATCATATGAAATACTCTTCTTGATGCGAACAATACAGAAGTAAACCTCTACACTCAATTCAAATAAAATATATATTTAATTTTTGAAATACTTATTTTTTTATTTTTTTTATCTTGCACTAGATTTCAATTTCGTTTAATCTAGATAACCCATATATATATATTTTTCATACAATGTATCAATAACCAAAATAGCAAACACACATGATCTATATTTTCAATTTCAAACACACTGATTTAATCTTTTTATAGATAAACTTCGAATTATATGTGTCAGTATATGTTTTTGTATGAAATATTTTTATGATCTGAAAGTCACTAAATATTGGATAAATAATGGCATGAGGTTGATGTCTGAAGAGTTAAATACCATGCATTACTAAAAATGTAAAAAATTATAGTATATATAGAAATAATTTTCTACCAAAACATTCCAAAACAATTTAAATATTTTTGACAATGTTTTGGTAGTTTCTAATGAAAGATAATTACATTGATTGTGGGTATCATATTTTTATATTTATTAGAGAGATCATAAATCATTAAAACTAGAATCCCCCAAAAATAAATTATCGAAGGTAATTACCATTTAATTAAATATATTTCAAAATCATTTTTTATATATTTTCTAAGTACATTAAAGATTTATGATATCCTCCATATTCTAAAGAATATATAAATTTGTTTAGATATGAGTGGGAAATGTACATGTTGTTAGAACGAATAAAGACTACTAATATTGGTGATTAAATGATATTTTTGTGATGAAGTATGAGTTAGAACTGTAGAAAAATAATTGGGGTGTAAATCATTTGTGTAAGAATTGTTACATATTATTTTTGATCTGTATCTCATGGATAAGTAAAATAGATGAGATAAATTTGATTGTAAGTGATGATATGAAAAAAATAATCATTCTATGAAATTGATGGTAGGGGGAGGAGGCGGAGGTGGATGTTGAGGTAGAGGAGGAGGTGTAGGCAGAGTCGGTGTTGGAGGCTGAGGTGGATGGTGTGTCAGAGGTGGAGACTAAGGTGGTGACTACGGAAGAGGATGACACAAAGTGTTAGATTTCACATAATAAAATTTTGGGGAAATAGAGTAGAATTATTATCTTACCAATATTATAAATGAGAAAAATTTCGGAAAGTGATGAAAAAACATGTCACTTAACATAATATCCAGTGATATGTGGTTTAGGTGGCTTATTGAAATTTTTTTTTTCACCTCTTGTTGAAGTTATTTTATAGAAAAATGTAAGCAGATGACTTTTTTTAGAAAACAAACAGAAAAACACTTATTTTTAAAAATGAATATTATAGGCTAAAATTTATATGATCAGATTCCATATACGATAAAATATTATTAAAGTGTGAATGAAACCCTTCACAAAAAACAAACTGGAGAACAATAAAAAAATAGATTTTTTTTCTTTCACATTACTTCTCTATAATGTAATGAAAAGAAATTAGAAGTGGATACATTAGTAACATTATATTCATAAAAATAAAATCTTATAATCATGTAGATATATAATTCAAATTAAATGTTTCAATACATATTTGTGTAACTAACCACCGTAGAAAATAAGTGTATGAGAGAACTATTGGAGGAAAACTAGCATTGAGAGATCATGGTCATCAAGGAGGGTTTTTGTAAAAAAGAGAACATGAATTGAAAATAAATCACCTTATAAAGAGATCCGAAAAATTAAAAACAAGATCCAAATGAAATTGTGAATCATTTAAAATCCAAATGAACACCTCCTTTGAAGATGAATATATTCGAAAAATATCGAACCTCTAACAAAATAAATAAATACAAAATTTCATCAAACTAGTAAAAAAAATTTAGGGAGGAACTTTAAAGTGGTTTCACTTTAGTGTGTGGTGGAATTAATTGTGATATTCTATCATCCCTGAGATAAATGATCGAACATCAAATATGATTTTGAAATCCATAAATGTGACATTCATTTTTCAAGTCCACATTCAATATATAAAATGGTCCATGTTCAAAAGGTCATTAATAAAGAACTCATAATTATTATCAATAAAAATTACATGATAATAGAGATATTTATATTTTAATGAAAAAATAATATTGATTTATTGATAAAGATTCTCATAAACTAGAAAATGGATTTGGAGTTTTTTGAAATTGAGATTAGTTTTAATAAAAAAAATAACTAACATACTCAAAACTTTGAAAATTTATTCATATTGTTTAAACAATTTAGTACAATGATAAATTAGTTTTCTGTGAAATGTAGAAATATTCCTCACCTCATACTGATACACAATGTTCCTAGAATGACTCAAAGTGACCATTATAACTTTAAAATTGACATTTCAATACAAAACAACATCACTTATTGAAAACAATAAAAACATGATCATTTTTCATTGATAATTTATGAAAATGTTTCATAATTAATTTCTGATGAGTCGAAATTAGTCCCATGTCAAACCAACACATGATGCAACCTATATAACTCAAAGTGAATGTTTCTAGTTTATAATGACATTTTAGTTAAAAAGAACATGTGTCGTACTCAAAATTAAGGAAACACAATAATTTTTTTTTGATATAGTATTTTAATGATCCAATAATCATTTGTGGTGAGTATGAATCGCCCTCACCTCAATCCAATGCATGTTGTGATCGGTGTAACTCCAAGTGAGCCTTTCTATTCAAAATTGAAATTAATGTGAGTGAAAAAGTCTACTCACATACACAAATCCAATAAAATGCATTCATATAATTTTTTTTACTTTAGGAAAAAAATCCATAAGTAATTTATCAATCATAGTAATTATCCTCATCTCAATCTGATATGTTATATTTCTATTATGACATAAGGTTTCTATTATCAGTTTAAGGTAATATTTTAACATAATAAATATTCACTCATTGAAAATGGAGAAAAAACATGGAATTCCTTAGAATTTTGGGAAAATGATTACTAATTCATTTTTTGATGTGTAGGAATTAGTCTAATGTAAAACTGACAAACTATTTATCTGAAATGAATAAATGAGAACGTTTAGAGTTTAAAATGAAATTTTTAATTAAAAAACACGATCAGTTCCCCCAATATCAGAGAAACACAGTTAGAAAATTTTTATACTATATTATAATGATCCATAAGACATTTCAGATGTGTAGGAATCATCTTCACCTCAATTTGATGCACAATGTGACTAGCATGACTCCAAGTGTTTCATTTTATTCAAAATTGACATTATTTTATGTAAAAAATAAAATTAAAATACCTAAAAATAGGAAAAAAAACATTCAATTCTTTTTGGGTACTAAAGGAAAATGAACCATATTTTTTAGATGTATTAGAATCATCCCCACCATAATCTGATACTTGATGTTCTTAGTATGACTCAAAGTGTATGTTATCAGTTTAAAATTGTTATTTAAATACCAAAAAATCCACATACTAAAAACTAGGGAAAAATTATTGAATTGTATTTATAACTTAGGAAAAGTATTCCTAATTCATTTTTTGACTTGTATGAATCAACCTCACATCAAACACATAAGTGATGCGACTTGTATGACTAAAATTTTTTGTTTCCAATTTAAAATGAATTTTTTTTAAAAACACTAGTTCCATACTCAATATCATTTAAATTGATTCACATTATTTTTTGTCACGACCCATCCCCCGGGGCCCATGTCGTAACTACCCCAAACCCACCTTCCATAGGCCAGGGGCTGGAGAATAGAAACCATGGTGTAAATCCCTAAACTGGGAAGGCATTTACTTTATACCTATAAAGAAACACAACCGGAGAGAAATTAGAAGAAAAATCTATGTAAAAACTGAATACAGAAGAAGTGCTGGAAAGTACTAGGCCAGAAATACAATCCCAACAGTAAGTTAGAAGGAAAGGACAAACAGGTACAACTTAAAAGAAAAATTGCTCGAAGGTTCCTAGAAGGTCCTACATCATCCACCATAGATCCTACCTGAAGGGTAGGTACAGATAGCCTCCTCAGTGCTCCATGTTCGTCCGTCTCCTCTGAGTACCGACTCGTCGGTAGGTCCACCATCGGGTATCGTCCTGTCCTAGTACACTCCGCCTCGGTCGGCGCTGTCCATCGTCTACATCCAACACAACAAGGTACATGAATAGCCCGTGCAGGGGAGAGTATAACTATACTCAGTAGGGACTCATACCCTCAAGGTCTCACAAAATCCACAAAGTATAAACCACAGTAGAAAGATACAATCTCGAAGTATCAACCAACCCAACTTAGGTATATTCCCATACATATACCTATGTTATCAATCACAGTCCGACTCCAACTCTCGATAAATCGCACAAACCATTCCAAAAAAGAAGTAAGTCAATCACCACGTTGATAATGGTTTAAATACATGACTCATCTCACACCGGTATACATCTCATAAAGAGGGGTAGAGATGACAAGATGTAGCCTCTAAATCATCTCCTCTGTCGAACCCACATAGAATCCTGGAACAATATCAGAACAGTCAAACCCATGTAGGATCCTGGCACAAAAGCCATCACTATCAATCCCATGTAAGATTTCAGTAGAGTAGTCATCATTGTCGAACCCACGTAAGATCCTGGTACAGAAGTCACTGTTGTCGAACCCACGGAGGATCCTGGTACATATGTCATCACTGTCGAACCCATGTAGGATTCTGGTACAGTAGTCATCATTGTCGAACCCACGTAGGATCCTGGTACAGATGTCACTGCTGTCAAACCCATGGAGGATCCCGGTATAGAAGTCGTCACTATCGAACCCTCGGAGGATTCCTTCATCTCAGTCGCAACAACCTCTAGGGTTCCTACACACAGCACGCACGATTCTGGGAGGTTTTTCTCCTCGAGTCAAGTGTTGATACATCAAAAATCACGAAAAATCGATCTGATGTATCTCGTAGTTCCGTCTCATCATAAGGAACCCAATGCGATATATGGCACGCCATTCGGATGCCCGGTCTGAGAGTTATTGGCATTTCTGTTCCCGGGGACCGGTTGGATTTATGCTCGATCCAAACCCGGCCATTTTACAATGTTGTCCAAAACACACTTAGATTATTGAAAAAGGACCACCTCATCATGAGGGTCCTAGTTCCACAGACGGCGCTTCAATCGGACGCGCGGTCTAGGAGAGATTTAGTTTTAAGCGGAGTCGGGCTCGGCCCGTCAAGCAAAGTGGGCTGGCGGGTCGGCCCGATGTGGCTCGGTGGGTCTGACCATACTGGGGGGTCTGCCCGACCCGACCTGGCGGGTCCAACCCGGCTGGGGGTGGGCCCCTCCTGACTAGGCGGGTCTGACCCGGCTGGGGGGGGTCAGCTCGGCTCGGTGGGGCGCGGCTCACCCGCAGCCCCGGCCCGTACTGCAGGCCGGTTTGGTTCACCTGGTGGCGCCAAGTCGACCCGCCTCTTCCTGCCCGGCCGGTTCTTCCTGGTGCACACGGACCGCATTGCAGGCCGTGGTACTAATCCACGGGGCGCCTGCGGGCGCCGCGGTCCACCCGCCAGGCTGGCCAGTTCACCCAGCAGAGCGGCTGGTAGAAGCGGGCAGCGGCTCCTCCGGGCGGTGCCTGTGGGTGCCGCGATCCACAATTCTGGCCGGCATAATGCTGACCGGTTCCTCTCTGGTTGAGCGGCCTACAGATGCAGGCCGCGGTTTCCTTCCACATGACCGGCGCGACGGTGCCAGTCCTCGACCGCCGTGGTCCGGCCTGGCTGCGGTCTTCGGCTCCACAGCGCGGCACGACGGTGTCGCACCTCTTCATCTGTCACGATCTTCCCGACCACAGTTATTCTCCTGCGCGGTTCGATGACATCGCGTCCTTTCGGCTCCTCCTCTGTCGTCATTAAAATCAACAAATATGGGGGAGGTTAAGGCCGTGTTTGTGAGGCCCGAACCCTCCTCATTATGACATTAACACTTGGAAATTCAAATTTTGTAATTATGATGACAATTTTCGAAAATATAAACAACTCTAAACAACCCCTACCTCGTAACTTGTTGTTGAATGATGTCGATTCGCGAAAAGACGAGTGTCGCGGGAGACAGACGTCGTTCTGTCAACATCGGGAGGAATGCCGTTGTTATTGGGGGCGTTCTTTGTGGGCGGCATCTTCTCCCGTGACACAGAGGAAGAGGATGGAAGACAGGTGTTTCTTGTGGGAATTACCACACTTTTTTGCCCCGGTTGATGAAGTGAAGGAGATGTTCTTAATGTTCTTTGTGGGAATAAGGCACTCTTTATTCTCCTTCGCTCTCCACAAAGTTAATCAAAAAATAATAGAGATTGTTCCCTATTATATTTATGGCACAAAAACTCAAGAGTTGTCTCTCATTAAATTTTAAAACACATTAGATTAAATTTGGAGGGATAGATTCAAAAATATTTGAATTAAAATTGAATTAATTCTCCTTAGTAAAGGGGGGTGTTGGAATGAATTAAACCATGGAATCCCAAGAGTTTAAAGGGGTTCAAGGGAGTTAAAAGGGGAGGTGAAGAGTTTGAACTTGTGTGGGCCCCACCACATAATATCCTCCCATGGGAGGTTATGTGGGGGGGTGGGTCCCACCACCAACCTCCCTTTGGAGGTTTTAACTACCATCTAAATAAAAATATGCAACAATTAATTTTATTTATATTTTACATAGAAACCCCAAAAAAAATTAACTACCACTCCCGAAAAAACACAACAGCGGTAAAGGTCTCCTTAAGCAAATACCAACACTGAGAGTTCATCGGTGTCCTCATATTTCAATTCTGATCACTTGTTCAAAATATATAAAAAACTGCACGTACGTTTACTGAACGTGTCTGAACAAAACGTCTAAAAATGATTCCGGGAACACCGGGCCTCGGAATCAAGCTCCGTTAGAAACTGTGGACTCGTAAAATTCCCATGTATTAATGAAAAAAATTTCCAAAGGATTTCAGGGTTTTTACATTTTCCAATCCTTAGGGATTTATGTCTCCGTAAACTACAACACACTAGGGGAACAAATGGGGGTACTGAGAATTCATCTGAGCCTCCCGCTCCCATGTGCTCTCATTGATGTTCCCGTGCTGCCAGCGAACGTGCACCAGAAGAATCGACTGTTCATGCAACACCCGATCTTGTTGATCCTCAATCTCCACTAGAACCTTTGTAAATGTCACCCCTTCATCAATGTCCAGCTCCCCATGGTCGATGATGTGGGATAGGTCATGCATGTATCTCCTCAACTGAGATACATGGAAGATGTCGTGCACCTGGTGCAACTAATGTTGAAGAGCCACGCGGTAAGCCACCTACCTACTATGCTAAGGACCTGTAATGGTCTGATGAATCGTGGAGATAACTTGATGCCTTATCCAAATCTCTGCAGACCTCATTGTAGTGAGACCCATAGGAAGACATGGTCCCCATCCTCGAACTCCAGTGGTCTCCTTATCCTATCAGTGTAGGAATTTTATCTACTCTGTGTAGTCTTCATCCACTCCAGGATGATATGCACCTTCTCCGCCGTAGCCTGAACCATCTCTAGTCCTGCAAGTGCTGACTCCCCTAAGTCAGTCCAGCATAGTGGTGATCTGTAAGTTCGACTATATAGTTCCTCGTAAGGTTCCATCTCGATGGTCGAGTGGTAGCTGTTTTTGTATGCAAACTCCACCAAGGGTACGTGATCCGCCCAGCTGTGACCAAATTCAAGGACACATGAACGGAGCATTTCCTCGAGGGTCTAGAAAGTCCTCTCATTCTGTCCATCTGTCTGAGGATGGAAGGAGGTGCTCAAGCGAAGATGCGTCCCGAAAGCCTCCTGCAACCCCTTCCATAGTCGGAATGTGAATCGGGCACCACGATCGTAGATGATCGTCGATGGAACACCATGAAGTCATACGATCTCCTATAGGTAGAGGCATCCCAAGCTCTCTACTATGCCCTACTCTTTGATTGGTAGGGTGTGCGCCAACTTGGTGAGTCAGTCGAAAATCACCCAGATAGAGTCATGTCCTCTGGATGTGTGTGAGAGTTCCGTCATGAAATCCAGGGATATCCAGTCCCACTTCCACTATGGGACCCCTAAGGGCTGAACCAAGCCTGCTGGAACCTGGTGCTCCACCTTCATTTGCTGATAAGTGAGGAATCGACATACAAACTCTCCTACTACCTTCTTCATACCTAGCCACTAGTGCTGTCATTGAGGGTCCTAGTACATCTCTACCACTCTTGGATGTTCTGCTAAAGCGGATGTGTGGAACTTCTACAACTCTTCCTCCTGAAGTGCAACTGGTACCATGTTACGTACTTTGAAAGGAATGACGTGCTCCCTAACATCAGGAAATACTTTGGGTGCCTGCCCTGACTTGCTAAAGAAGTGGGGAAGTGATTGTCAGAGACTGTAGAAAGGCTACTCTATCCCGATCCACAAAGGATATCTGCAATGCGGCCATCTTCACTATCACCTCTCCTAGCAGCTGAATGCATGTTCAACTACTGAGATCATCGGTTACAACGTTCCCCTTTCTAGGAGTTTCAATTATCTCGAGGTCATAGTTCTGGAAAAATTCAAGTCATCGCCGCTATCTCAAGTTCATGTCCTTCTGAGAGAATATAGACCTGAGACTCTGGTGTTCAGAGTGGACTATAAGGTGTTGTCCTAAAGAACTATGGGTGAGACTATCCAAATTTAAAATAACTCATCTACACCCTTCTTCACCTACGTCCTAAAAGAGCTGCTAAGATTTCTCCTTTTCCAAATAGAAAAATATGGTCTCATCCCCTGGATGAACCATGCCCATTTCCTAATACAGTCTATCTTGACATGAACGTTACTAATTCATTCCATGGACGACATCGTTAGGCCTCAACTCTACTACCAATAGATCCAACACATATTTTCTCCTACAAGGGTTGAGTCACACTGTCACCATCATTGTGTGGTCACTGTGTCTCCTCCAATAGGAATCATGAATGTGATGGTCATGTCAACGGTTTTATCCAGAATCTCTTAGTATTAACCACAAAATATGCAGGAAATCAAACATCACAAGGAAAAGTTTCTTTTATTACTACATCTCAATGTACATAGACACTAATAAACCACAAAAAACAACATCAACGAAGCTAGAAGCTTCAGGAAGAAAGGACTCTTTGCCTGGAACTAGTCCCGCTCCAGTCCACTTACTCCCAGAGCACTATGGTCATAGGCATTAGGTGCCTAAATCTGAGCTCTCACATGTCCACCCATTCCCGGCGGTCGGGGAGGACCTCCTGGTGGTGGTGGTGGTAGGGCCTCAAAACTTCATCCACCACCTACTGCTCGGATAGCTCCTCTACCATGTATTCCTGCTCCTGAAAAATCATCACAGTCAAACATCTTCCTCAACCTGGGATGTCCCTCTACTTCCTACTGCTCATCTGCAGGGCGGGTATGGCAGTCTCAAGCCATGTGACCCTGCCTACCGCATACATAGCACTGACTGCTCCTCATATGGCTAGCTCTGTCTCGTGTGCGCCGAAAAATCGAACCTGAGTCATGTAGTCGAATACCTGTGGGTCTAGTCCACTTATACCCCTACATCATCTATCTAATGCCAGATTCAGAAGACTCTAATGTGTGTCGACTAGTGGTGGGTCTCGCTGCTGGAGACTGCTCAGCAAGGAAACTCTATACTAGGAGGGCTCGATCAAATACCCCAGTCTGGGTCGGAATGTTGAGGGAGGTCATCGAAGACCTAATGTCATTTATGAGTCCCTGCTCAAAAGTTCGAGCCCTGAAGAATGGGTCTCGTACCATATCCATAGAGTAGCGTGAGAGGTTGGTGAACCTCGCTGAGTACTGAGTTTCTATCATGCTACCCTACAGCATATGAAGTAACTCCTGAATTCTCACCGAACGAAGGGTGGCTGGTACAAACTCTACCCAGAACAAGATCTCGAAGTCTGTCCAAAGTAGAGATGCCTCATCATGCGCCTAGAGCATCAGGATCCACCAATTGCCCACTGCTGGATTCAGGAGACTCGTGGCAAGGATCACCATGAGGTCAGATGGTGTCCGTAACAATATGAAAACTCTCAAAAACCACATCCATCCAATCCTCAACAGCCTGTGGGTACATATCTCCCCAGAACCTAGGCATCCTATGTCGTAGGAACTCGTGCAACTCACTAAGGCAGCATGAAATCTCTGCTGCTGGAGTTAGTGGTATCAGTGGACCTGCGGGTAGTGGTACCGCTGGTAACTCCACTATGATGGGGCCCTACACCAAAGCCTCATCACCTTGTGGGCTACCATCTCATACGAAACTCAAAACCCTAGCTGGATTCTTTCGTGGGGCCATCCTGAAAAGAAACAGGTGCATCACGGTTAAAAGAGTATACCCAGTGAGATGACACAAAGTAATCACGAAGAAAACTATTCCAAGAAAAACAAACACGAAATCACTATTTTCGTGCATTGAGTTAGAGATCAGAAGTCAGAGTCCTAGTGTATGGATACGTCAGCTGCCACACCAACACCAATTTACCTAAACTAAAAACCACACCAAAACACTTAACACTATAGCCATTTAAAAGAATCCGAGTTCAAGTTCTGTGGTAGAACTGACTCCTGTGACACAAATTTGTCACGACCTGTCCCCCGGGGCCAGTTTCGTAACTACCCCATGCCCGCCTTCCATAGGCCAGGGGCTGGAGACTAGCACCAAAGGCGTAAATCCATAAACTGGGAAGGCATTGCCATTATAATTGAAAACAAACACAACCATGGAATAAAAGGATGCAAACTCTAAGTAAAAACTAAATTCAAAAGATGTGTTAGAATGTAAAAGGGGCATAAATACATGCCCAACAGTAAAGTACAAGGAAAGGAAAAACAAGTACAACTAAAAAGGCAATGATATGGAAGGTTCCTAGAAGCTCTTGGATCGTACACCATAGATCCAACCTGATGGGTAGGTATAGATATCCTCCTCACTGCTCCACATTCGACCATCTCCTCTGGGTACTGACTCGTCGTGAGGTCCACCTCTGGGTACCATCCAGTACTCATACACTCCGCCTCGGTCAGCGCTGTTCGTCGTCTGCATCCAACACAACGAGGTGTAGGCATAGCCCGGGCAGGTGTGAGTATAACAAAACTCATTAGGGATCCCGAGACCCTCAAGGTCTCACAAAATCCACTAAGGATAAACCACAGTAGAAAGATACAATCACAAAGTATCAACCAATGCTACTTATGTATATGCCCATACATATACCTAAGTTATCAATCACAGTCCAGATCCAACTCTCAAGCCCATTCACAAACAATTCCATAGAGGAATTAATTTAATCACCACATTGATAATGGTTTAAATACATGGCTCATCTCACACAGGTATACAAATCACGAAGAGGGGTAGACATAAATAGATGTAGCCTCTGAATCATATTCTCCGTCGAACCCACGTAGGATCCTGGAATAATATCAGCGCTATCGAACCCACGTAGGATCCTGGCACAGAATCCGTCACTGTCGAACCCATGTAGGATTTCGGTACAGTATTCATCGTTTTCGAACCAACATAGGATCCTGGAACATAAGCCACTACTATCGAACCCATGGAGGATCCTGGTACAGAAGTCATCACTGTCGAACACACGTAGTATTCCAATACAGTAGTCATCACTGTCGAACCCACGTAGGTTCTTAGTACAGAATGCACTACAGTTGAACCCACAGAAGATCGCGGTACAGAATTCATCACCGTCGAAGCCATAGAGGATTTCTTCATCGCAGTCGCATCAACGTCTAGGGTTCCCACCCACAGCACGCTCGATTCCGGTGGGGGGGGGGGGGGTCCACTCCTCAAGTCAACTGTCGATACATCAACTATCACGAGGTCTCGATTTGATGTATTTCGTTGTTTCGTCTCATCAAAAGGAACCCAACGTGACAGACGGTGCATCATTTGGACGCCCAGTCTGAGAGTTATTGACATTTCCATTCTAGGGGCCCAGTTGGATTTATGCTCGATCCAAACCCATCCATTATCCAAAGTGGTCCAAAACTCACGTAGATTATCACAAATGGACCACCTCATCGTGAGGGTCCTAGTGCCGTAGACGGCGCATCGATCAGACGTGTGGTCTCAGAGATATTTGAATTTAAGCGGAGTCGCGCTCGGCACGTCAAGCCCAGTGGGCTGGTGGGTTGGCCCAACCCGGCTCGGCGGCTCCAACCCAACTGGGGGGTCGGCCCGACCCAACTTGGCGTGTCCGACCCGTCTTGGGGGGGTCGGCCGGGCTTGGTTAGGCGCGGCTCAGCAGGGGACCCAGCACATGCTGCGGGTCGGTTCGGTTCAACTGGTGGCGCCGCCTCTTCCTGCACGGCCGGCTGTAGCTGGCCGGTTCTTCTCGGTGCACGTGACCCGCACAGTAGGACGTGGTTCTTTTCCGTGCGGCGCTTGCGGGTGCCGCTGTCCACCATCCTGGCTGGCAGGCGGCTGGCCGGTTCGTCCGGTAGAGCGGCCCGCGGAAGCGGGTAGCAGCTCCTCCGCACGGCGCTTGCTGGGGCCACGATTCAGCAGTCTGGCCAGCCGTAGCCGGCTAGTTCTTCCAGTCCAACCGGCATGTGGGTGGTCGGTTCTTATCCTTCCAAGTGGCCCGCAGATGCGGGCCATGGTTTCCTTCCACGTGACCTGCATGACGGCGCCGATCCTCCACCGTCGCGGCCCGACCTGGCTGCAGCCTTCGGCTCCACAGCGCGGCGCGATGGCACCGTCCTCTTCATCCGTTGTGGTCCTCTCGAACGCGGTTATTCTACGACACGGTGCGAAGACATTTCATCCTATCCGCTCCGCCTCCATCCACATTAAAATCTAAAAATATGGGGGAGGTTGGGGCCGCGTTTTGTGCGGCCCGAACCCTCCTCGTTTTGACATTAACAGTTGGCAATTCACATTTTGTAATAATAATGATGAAGTTTAGAAATATAAACAACTCAAAACAACCGAATACCTCATAACTTGTCGTCGAAAGTTTTCGAGTTGCGAAAACATGGGCGTCACGGGAGACGGACATACTTTCGTCAACTTCGGGGGGAATATCATTGTCGTTGGTGGTGTTCTTTGTGGGCATCGTATTCTCCCTTGATGCCGAGGAAGAGGAAGGAAGAAGGGTATTCCTCGTGGGTTTCTCCTCAATGGGGCTCAGAATCAAGCTCCGTCAGAAACTAAAGACTTGTAAAATTTCTATCTATTTATGAAAAAAATGTACATAGGATTTCTAGGTCTTTACCTATTTAATCATTAGAAAAAATATCAATTACTCATTTTGGATGTGTAGAAATTAGCCACACCTCAATCTGAATAATGATGCGACCAGAATGATCCCAAGTGCTTATTTTTATTCAAAATCAATATTAATATTAGATAAAAGATAACTAACATTCTTAAAAATAGAAAAAAAAATTCTAATTGATTTTTTACATTATTTAAACATTATAAAAGTCATTTTTTTGTGTTAGGTTCACCTAAATTAAAATATAATACATGATGTGCCTGATATGACTCATTGTGTCTGTAATACGTTTTAAATTCACATTTTCAAACAAAAATTTTGTCAGTCACTAAAAAGAGTAAAATTTCTCACATTGTCTTCATAATTTAGGAAAACTATTTACAATTCATTTTTAATGTTTAGGAACTATTATCACATCTATTCAACACATGATGTGACCAATGTGACTCAATGTGTGTGTTTCCAGTTTTAAAGGACATTTTAGTAAAAAACCTCTTTCACACTAAAAATAAGGAAACAAATTTGGATTGTTTTCCTACATTAGGGAAAATCCAAAAGTAATTTGGACATGTATGAATCATTATAACTCATTTTTGACCCATGGTGTGACCGGTATGACCCCACGTGTATTCTTTCATTATTTATGTGCTACTTTAGTATAAAATGTGTATCATATCACCAAAGTCAAGAAAATGAGACAGGTTTGTATTCTCATAATATTACATTCTAGTAGATAATTAATTTCATTATCATTTTTAAATTAGAATTATCTAGTTATTTTCATATACATAATGCATGAAGATAAACAATAAATTTCATGTGATGTGAAAAAAATCAACAACAACCTAATCTGAATGTCCTTGGGCTTAGGCCAGTTTCCAACGTGGTAGAGGGGCCCACAAGAGGATTGTTAGCATATAGTGCATGTTTCCTTGGGCCTCGCTAGGGACGTGTGGCGTGTAGGTGGGGATGCCACCCCAATACCTCAATTCCCAACAACAATTTTTCCCACGGGGCATGGGCGAGTTGGTTAAAGGTAGTGGCATCTTGAACCCGTGTTCTGGGTTCGAGTCCTCACAAGGAAATGTGCACTATATGCTAACAAACCTCTCGTGGGCCCCTCTACCCCATTGGGAACTGGACTAAGCCCAATTATTGGCCAACTTGGGCCTTGCTGGGGATGTGCGGCATGTAGGTGGGGAGGCCACCCCAATACCTCGTTACCCAACAACACGTTTCCCACATGGCACGGGTGAGTTGGTTTAAGGTGGAGGCGTCAGGACCCTGAGGTTCCCGGTTCGAGTCATCACAAGAGAAACATGCACTATTTGCTGAAAAACCTCTCTTGGGCCCTTATAACCCCTTGGGAACTGTCCTAAGCCCAATGATTGACCACCTTGGGCCTTCCTGGGGACGTGCGGCATGCAGGTGGGGAGGCCAGCGCAATACCTCATTACCCAACAACATGTTTTCCCATGGGGAACACGTGAGTTGTTTAAAGGCGGTGGCGTCCTAACCCCGAGATTCTTGGTTTGAGTCCTCACAATGTAGCATGCACTATATTCTAACAAACCTCTCATGGGCCACTCTACCCCATTTGGAACTGGCCTAAGCCCAAGGATTGGCCACCTTGGGCCTCGCTGGGGACGTTCGACGCGTAGGTGGGGAGGCAACCCCAATACCTTGCTACCCAAAAACACATTTTGGAAGATGAAGGACGGGCAGCCAGACCTTCTCCGTTGATGCGATGGTGAACCCTAGGGTTTCAAGCTACTATGGTGGTACCTTACTACCGCAGATTCACGCTCCATCCCTCTTCCAGTGAAGCCGAAATAGTTTCTACCTCCCTGTTCGGTCCTGGTCACCTGTCATGTGACCCCGTTGATGCTCGCACCTGCCGAGAGGAGAATGATATGATGAATCCAGCCTCACATATGACATTAGCTTATGGTCTTTCTACGGGATCAGCACAAGTGATACCTCCCACTTCATATTTGGAGTTGGCATCTAACAATGCTATAGAATCTACAAAATCGGAGCCTCAAACCTTACATATGGCCACGAGATCTATCCTTAAGGTCAGATCTGATGAACCCCAAGCTGTGATTATATCCTCTTCCTTGTTTACGAAGAGTAACCATGCTTGTAGAAGTAAGGATGAAATAAGAATTAAATCCCCTCCCTCGATTATGAAGACGAACAACGCTACATCCTGCAATTCACGTGGAACATATGCTAAGGCCATAATGAATTTTGCACGTACAACATATATTAGAGCCAGAGCATTAAATCTGAATATGGATAACTGTTCTCGTAGAATACTTCGCAAGGGTTCGTCAGCTCATGTTGAAGAAAATCCTGCTACCTTCCCTGAAATTATGAAATTTGGAAACAACACCCTCATTGCACACATTGTCTTGAGAAAAGGTGACCAAACATAGAAAAATAATGATATGGGTAAAAGGATCTCAACTCTATGGGGATTCTCCAAATGTAAATTTGTATCTCTTGGCCGATGTTTTTTCCATTTTTTTATCCCTTCAAATGAATTTAAGCTTCGAGCATGGGGCATTGGTTTGTTGGAGCTGAAACCTGGATGGCTCCATTTACATGAATGTTCTTTGGACTTCAATGTCTTGCATGTTCGAAATTCATTATGTCAGGTCTACATACGTCTATATGGAATTAATTGGGTATTATAAAATCCAAAGGTATTTCATGACATTGGCATGGAAATTGGGACTCTTATCCGGCTTGATAAGTAGATTGAAGATGTTCAGTTTGTGCATTTTTCCAGGATGCTGGTGGAGATTGATCTCAGTTCCACCCTGATTGACAAGGTAACCCTTTCGACTCCTTATGATAATCTTCAAATTGAAGTGGATTTTGAAAAAAAATCCACTTTTCTGTTATGAATGTATGGATTTCTGGCACTCACAGGGACAATGTCAAAAGAAAATATCATGTGAGGGGTGTGGGTTAAGAGGTCACCCTATTAACCTCTGTCTAAAGAGGTTGAAGCCCAAAGACAAAGACATTATAAAAGCCATTAATCATGACGGTCCCATTGAGGAGAAAATTAATAATGTAATGGATGTTTTGCTCCCTGATTCGCAAGATTCCACTTGAAACTGAATGATGGTCGCGAATCGACCATGTAATTTGAATAATGTTAATGCCTCTATTTTTGGAAAGAAGCAGAAATATTGGGCTTCCATCTTCATCGAAGAGGTGAATTTCATTGAGGCAGATGTTCCTTGTAATGTAAAAAATACTAACTTCCAGCAATCTCATCCCCAGGATAAAAACAATGACAATGATGTGATAGTAGAACATGTCAATGAGGATGAGATTCAACAAGTGATTGATCAAAAAATTCATTATGAAAGAATGGTTGTTTCATTTAATAGAAAGGGAAAAAAAATTATAATTCCACTCTCTCCCAAAATTTTCACTAATTTATCAAAACCCCCCATGGATAATGAGGGCTTTCAACTTGTTTCCTATAAGAAGACAATGTCTTTCAGTGATCCCCAAGTGGAGATTGAGAAACAAACTGAATAGATTAACCATCATGAGACTCCTCCTTAGACAGGATCACTGGTGGTTGAGGGGATGAGGGTCACCTGTCCTGAAAATAATTCTCAGAAGAATGAAGAATTCTCTGACTCTGACAGCACTGATGTTGAGACCATATATGAAAGGATTAATGCTCTTCCACCAAGTGGAGGAAGACATAGAGGTCGGGGGCATGCACGTGGAAGTTTTTTTGCTGAATGGAATGCACTTCGTGCAGAGGAAAGAAGGCTATTTGAATTTTTTTTGAAAAAGTTAGGTAAATAGATTTTGTTGGATGTACTTTTCTTTTTACTCCTTCTCCCTATCCGGTTCCTATATTTTTTCTTGATTATTTTCAATAAAAGAGGCACTGCCTCCTAGCTTTTTCAAAAAAAATTATTACTAACAGAAGAATTTTTTTCTTATATAAGATAAATACTTTTCTCAAGTAGGTGTTTCATTCTTATATAGAATCATTATTTTTCTCTGAAATCTGTTTTATTCTTGTATTTGATTTTTAAATTTTATTTCAACTAAATTTTATATTTGAATATAATTTTTAAAATTTCTAGTTTTGTTTATGCTATTATAGTGTGATTTTATATAACAATATAGTATGACATGTTTCTGGTCTTGTAGGGAGATGTACCATCACACTATAGTATTACACTTTAATGGTACTACTAAATGCACTGATAAAGGAGTCCATTATTAGTGCTTCTAAAAGAGCTTGTAAAGGGACACATTATCCATGCTTCAATAACAACTGAAGAAGAGTCCCATTATAAATGATAATTAAATGCACTAATAAAATGTATCTCTTCTTATCACTGATAAAAACATAGTACTTTTAACTGAGCTACATTTATCATCACATTGTTATTGGTGATAAAGGCTATTCGAGTGCTGTTAAGGGAATATTTTTAGTAATGGAAAAAATAAATCTATGGATAACATTCCATCTAAATATTGGTCATTACACATTCATTTTACTGCCCCCAAACTCCGTCCAATGAATTTAAATCATCTAACATTAATATTTTTTCATCCCTTATAGCTATAACAATTCTCCATTAATTTATTTTTGATCGGGTACCCAAGTTCCATGGTGACATAAAACTAGTGTTAGTAATCTAAGTTGGACCCCACTAGTTTTTTATAATGATTAAAAAATTCTTATGAATAAATCATAATGGAACGAATAACATAGTAAAATCAATAACAATAATAATCTATAAAAATAAATAGAACACAGTCAATCCTTGGGCCTCAAGGGGAATATCCTGGTCAATACTAACTGCATCGACTATTTATAGTCTATGAATATGACTGAATTATCATATATAAATTAAATTCTATAGTGAATCCTAAACGGAACCATAATCATGTATCCCAAGATTAATCTATCATGACCATACATGCATTTTCTACCAATAATTCCCAATGAAATCCCTATAATAGTCTGAAATCATTATACAATCCATGTCATATTGGAGCCCGCATTGACTATAATCCAAGGCTCAGACATATGGAATTTCACCTCACTATGATAAATTATAATCTGATGAGATCATATAAAAATCCAAAAGGTTACCCCTCTAGATCCCAAAACATTAATATATTTTAGTCAATAAATGCTCGTACTACTTGAATTCAAGGGTACCCATCCTAGGGAAATCATGGTATTGATTTTATGTATAATCTAATAGGTAACATGAGGAATTACACAAGAATAGAATTCATTTAATTTGATGTTATATTACCCCATGTAATTTACATGAGTCCCCTGGTTTAATCCAATTCACGTATATGGCCTTCCAATCTAATACAATTCAAAGGGTATATGTGGGAACCATAAAACATTCAAATTATCATAAATCATTACAAGTTTTATATATAAAATAACTTTACAAAAAAATAAAAAACCACCCATATAAGAAATTATATATGTATAAATAATTTACAATTTATTTCCATAATTCCAAATACTTCATTTAATTATTTTAGTAACTATTTTATAGTCCCTGAAAACTATTGGGTATTAGTGGTATTCTTACAGAACACATGTTTCAAATTAATTCATTTTACTACCAATGAAATCCCTAAAACTCCCCAAATCATTCAACCATTTCCATGGTTCAGGACTAACCCGCATAATTAATATAATTATGGAAGGTTCATCCCCCAAGAAAACATGTTTCACTGGGTCCAATGGGGGGTTTAAAATTCTTCTATATAGAAATTATTAATTTAATATAATTATTAGGCCGATCCACTGAAAAGACAGTGACACTACACTTGTAATAATGCAATAAAAAATTAAACATTTATGAAAGAAGATTTATAAAAAATGACCTTTAAAATGAATGGACCTATAACCTAGTTTCAACATTCAATTCAATCAAAAATGAGAGAAAATTAAGGACTATGAAAATGCCTAAAATAGGGAATAACCTAGAAAAAATGATTTACTATACTAGACAATTAATTAAAAATGTAAATATAGTAATAAAATTCCTAGAATAATCTTAAGAATTATAATCCATAGTATAGAAATCCAAATCAATAGTAAATATAGGATATCCACAATGTAAAATTAAAAGAGTGGGATGGTTCATACAATTCTATGACCATACCAAGAAAATCCAAACTTCACATCAAGAATATTGTGGGTATAATGATTCATATGACATATTTTAGCATAAAAAAGTTGTTCAAACCACATTGGCTGATAGATATGACAATCACTGGACATTCGGTGAGCTCAAGACTCCCTTTACCTCATACTATTTTTAATTGTGCTATCTTGTGGAAAATTAAAGGCTAATTGGAGGCATTATAACTTTTTGAATGTATACAAATAACACCTATCATGCATCCAATACAAGCGTGTGACCCCCTAAGACCATAATATTAATTCATCTAGGGCTTAGGTGAGAGTTTAAAAAACATTACATGTACTGATGAACCATGAAGGTTTACGTTCTTACATCATTCTATGGTCCTACTAAATAATAATAAAATTGGTGCTAATTTTAATATTTTTCTTGTTTGCCGTCTATTCCTAATCCATTTCAAATTCAATTATTCTCTTGTTATCAACATTACTAAATACATGCTTATTGTGATTTTTATAGATATTCTATAATATCACAATCTTCCAAAATTGGTGTGTAAAAAATATTCTTGATGAAATATACACATTTTACACTACTCTGTGATATATACATTTTTTATTATGAAAATGGTATGCTATATATTATCCTTTAATAGTTAAAGTACCTTTGATTTTATATTATATATCAACAACATCAATAAAACTATCCACATTTCAATATACATATAAGTATTGATCATTCCATTCACAATAAATAAAACTATACTAATGTGTTACTCTTATATACCTTAAAATATTTTCAAAAAAGCGATGTTATCTTCCATCATACATCTCAGAACTAAAGTAGAAAAGAGAGTATCCAAATCAATTTCAATACTTTATAGTCATTGGTAAGAATATAGAAATCAAACTTAATTAAAATATCAAATGTCTTTATATTAAAACTTTCCACATTGATCACATCTTCTAAATATAGTTATAGTTGATAACACTTTAAATTAAATCCTCCAAAATGTCCACTATAGTTGTACCATATATATTAAATTTATAAATAAAGTCCTCATTTATGATGGTATTAAATAATTATCGTGTATTATGGTTATAGGAAGAAAATAAAAATCCTTGGAATAATTATATACTATCATATTTAAAAGGCCATTAAGATTCATAACGACAAATTATTTATGCATTTATTATTGATCATGTAATTATTATAAATACATGGTTTTGATAAATCTAATTGACACTAAAAAAGGATGTGATGGCTTTAACTAGTATGTGAAACCCTAGGAAGCCCATTTATAAGAGCTTCTAAGGGATATATTAACACTAGTTTTTTCCATTGACCTACTTTAGGATGAGATCTAGTGACCAAATAATGATAAATACTATTTATGGTAGAAGTTGAAGCTCATCATGATCAAGGAACAAACCATGTATGTCGAACCACCCCATGAAAATATCACCATCATGAACCATAACATTAAGGATTTTTTGGGTGTAATAAAGGGATACCTATCAAGACTATAAAAATATGATTTAGTGTATAAGATTTTCATTTGAATAATGATTCTATTTACATCTTATTCATGTTAATCTATAAATGATATTTATTTTGATACGATAAAATAAAAATGTTATTATTGGGAAATATGAAAATTCTATTAAGAAATTACTTTTTAGTGAATATATAAATTTTAGAAATAAATTATATTTTAATAAATTAATAAATATAATTTTTTTCAAAAATTTAAATTATAATCTAATTTTTTTGAACTAAAATGTAATGTTTTATAGGGGTTTGAAAACTGATTTTGTAAACAAAAAAATATTTATCTCTATAATTTGATTCCCATTTTAAATGTGAAAATTTACATTTTTAGGAAATTATTTTGATAAAATAAGAATTATTTTTGGAATGAAAACATTGAATTTATTCCAAATATAGTTTTCTATAATTTTATGAGACAATGGAATTTTCAGTTCAATAATAAATATGCTACTGATATACAATGTGTATTATGATATCCTAATGTCCAAAAATTGATGTAATGTCTTCTAAAAAAGTTATCCATGTAAATATATACGTTTCGCCTTTAAAATAACTTTATTTTGAGGTTATTTGAATAAATTTTTAAAGACATTATGAATCCTTTAAAGATGATATTTTATTTTTTGGTTTCAAAACTATTTTTATGAACATAACTCACTTATAAATCACAATGTGTAATATTTTAATGATTTTGGACCATTAAATTGTAAAAAAAATTATACACTCATACATGGAAGAAATAATGGTAAAACACTTGTATAGTTTGTGGGTTTGATTACATTTTTATATAGAGTCCATAAACTATGTAAGAGTAATAATAATGAACCCCCACTATTTTTCACTATAAACCCACCATAAAATCCCTTATTCTCACTCTAAAACATCGGAGAAATTTTTTAATATACCCTTACATATCTATATTTCTCCTGTAATGATACCAAATCTTTCAAGGAGCTCCTACCATATTTCTTGAATCACCCTATCAAGGTGATAGATCCTTTCCTTCTCCTCTTTATCTAAGAATATTCTTCATCTTATTCAATTTTTTTCAAATTCCTAAAATTGGGATATTTATTTCAATATAATTATGACATATCATTTGATGTACATGTCATGAGTGACCCATTTATCTCTAATTAAACCATTTATATAATCTTTATTCTATCTTGTCTGGCTGCGAAAAGATAACAATGACCTTGCATGCCAAATGATTACATTGTGAAAATCCACTCTTATTTCCACACAAGGGTATTCACCTATATGATGAAATAATTAATTATTTAGTTGATTCCATGTATATATCCCATAATCCTTGATCTTGGGGATAAATTTATGGAATACATCCTTATTTTATATGATATATGTGCCACACTTATGAAAGTACATTATAAAAAAGTAATGGGTACTCTCGAAATTATATTTTTCTCTAATGTATTGAGTACTATTTTAGTCTTAAGGGAAAACCTGTATAGTATTAGATAGAGAACCCAATCCATTATTGAAAATCTTCCACCTTGTTATGATGTCTTGGAATTCATCCTTGACATTTTCTTAGTATTTCATGTTTAAAGATGATGCAACTTAGCCATGTTTCCTTTATATTACCATGAAGTATCATGTCTACTTGTTTATGTTTTTTATTATCACCCCCATTTATGACCCATTGAGATTAATATTGTTTAACATGTAATAATTTCATGATTTCATTCCTTTCTCGTTCCCATAGTATGCTTTATTATTCAACCCTTTATTATGTATTTCCCTTGGTTATCCCAGGTAGTTTTATGAATGTTGGGTCAATATGAGTATGTTAAGGAAGTTTTAAATATAATCAATTTACCACCAATTTATAAGTTGTAATTTCATGTACATAAATAACCAAATAAACAATAATTATCAACCATATATTTTTTATACGTATTTCCTTATGTAATAAATCATAATTTTCTATGAAATAAAGGCAAAAGTTTTCATAGTTGGCATCAAATGAATGTGTAGATATTTTTTGTATTATGATTAGAAATCTATAGAGAAAGACTTAACGATACAAATCAACATATGACGACATCCATAAATTTTAGTAATGCATAGATAGTGTGGATTCTAATAATATTCATCTCTCTTTTGATACTACACATGGGTGTGGATCAGGAAAAGATGTAAATAGTGGTAACACCCAAAAACACCATATAGAGGTTGGATTGGTTAGAAACTAGTACATGATGCCAAGAAATTCATATTCAATAGAAGGAAATTTTATTTATAAATTATACTTTTATGTTTATTGAATTTGTTTTCTCATTTGTAATAGTTTAAAATTACACATCCCAAATTTAACATTTCTTTTTTCAAATGGCTAAAAACGAAAGGAGCCAAAAAAAAACTACCAATGTTGAGGGAAACATCATGGTTGTCCAATTGAGATGCCCAAAACAATGAGAGAAATAATCAAAACCATTATCATGATACACTATAATATAACTCTGGTTCATAATAAAAACATGAATTAGGATGAAAACTAAAATACCCCTAAGAAAATGACTAGTTATAATAAATTCCATTATGTTACAAAGGCCTTCGAAATTCTATGGATCATCTGATCCCTTAATTTTTGACCAATGGATCAATACCATAGAAAAGTTAATCTAACACATTAAATGTTATAAGTGGAAGATTGTCATACTCTATGTTTGTTAGATGGAGGGATTATCTGATCAATATTGGGCATGTTTCAACAATACAAATCCTGGACAAGATATCAATGTTATTGGCTGAGGGAACTACAAAAATGATTTTCATGAAAAATTTTACTCAAATTCCCCAATGTAAAATTTATTTGATTTCTATTCCCTCAATAAAAAAGATAATCAGCCTATCATGATGTATATGAAAAATATCACTAAACATGAATGATATACCCCTATATTTTTAATTATAACTGAATGTAAAATCAGAAACATCTTTGGTGGGATATAACTAAGAAAAAAAAATACATGAAGATCTAAAATATGGATAGAAATTAAAAAAGTTTCTCATGTTCCCTCAATTTCTAAATGGAGATCATGGAATCTCAAGGGTCTTGTAGGGGAAAGAAGAAAATAAGTAATGTTCTGATAAGGTTGTGTGATAGATAAATTTTATGGGGGTAAGAAATCTCAATATCCCATGTGACAAAATTCTTTAAATAAGAACCTTGTAGATTTCCTGAAGGGGAAAAAGAAATAAATTTGGTGTGGGGTGTAGGGGAACCTATTTACTGATTCTCGAAGGGAGAAACCCACCATGAATGGGATGAGAGAAATTCTCTTGGCAGTCCTCTTCTTATTGTCTGATGATTCCATACAATGTTAAAATTTTTATTACAATCTGGGTAGGTCCCAATAGAAAACATTTTCAATTCTGTCTAAGATATTGAAGACCTAGATTATCCACTAAAATAAAACTACCACTTGAATGTGGATGGAATCCCAAGCTAGAAAATAATACACACTAATTTTCATTATCCTCTCAAGAAGAAAAAAATATAATCTTATTACCCTCACACGAATTATGATACAGGGTCACCCATGTATCAAGAACCATTAGAAATTTTGATATGATATAAGTGATTAACAATGGGGTATTAATATTCTCCAAAATTGATCCATGTATAATAGTCGAGTCAGTTTACATTGACTCCATATTTATGGTATATGAATGGAAAAACTCAATACCCATCACTATCATGTAGGTATAGTCATTAACGGAGTAACCCTATCTATACCCATCAGTGAATTCAATAATTAATGATTCATGATGATCATGAACTATGAAATACCCCCCTTTATGAAACCATTATTATAGGATCCATCAATATTGAGATTATATCCATTCTTTAAGGGACTTCATATCACCAATACCCCCTATCTGATTAGATTCTAGGAATAATATATATTTGACAATTTCTAGAAATGATTTTTATCAATTAGGGTAAACATTATGACCATTTAACATTTGGGACATGATCTTCCAAAAAACATTGAGATTTCACCACCATTCAAAGTTGTGTACTAGGAATTGTTTCATGCCGGCTTTTGTTTCTGATACTTCGGAAACTCAAAAAACCTGGCACTAGGAGTAGATTAACCAACTAAAATTCAAGAAAATTACTCCTGGTCTCCATAAACTATGTTTAAATAATAATATATTGATTTATGGATAAATTTTATAGACCATCGAACTCTAATAAGGCACTCTATCTGACCTCAACCAAATCACTATCAACGAAATGTTGAATGGAAGATTCCCATATCGGGTTCCTACAACACAAAAAAGTAAAAGTGACCATTATTCCTTTTTTAAGATCCTAATCATATGTTGGGATGGTGTGGTTATGAATAGGACACACCAAAAAGATGAATTTATTATTATTTCATTACACTAAATGGTTTTATTCCCCTCATCATACACACCATACACTTGAGTAATCGAGCGATACGCTTTCTCCGAAAAAATTATTGACACAAATACTAGAAAAATGAGTTTATCTTATTCTTAATTATTATCAATACAATTAGAGATATTCAATTTTATTTGATTAATAAGGGAATTAATGAAATGATTCAACCCGATAGCTTGGGAGAAGGTGATATCTAGGGTCAGATAACCATAAAAATAGAGAATCAAACAAAAAAATTATAATTACATAAATTAATCAATAAATAATTGATAAATCACATTAAATGGATCCATATAGTTGGGAAATGGATAGAGATCATGATACATTACTGATAAGTCACCCCTCTCTATAAAAATATTGTTTTCATATCTATTATCAATAAACATAGAAAATAAAGATCTACCATCCATGAAATCCCATGCTAGTAATGAATGATTTCGTTACATTTTTCTATGACAAACCTGTGATTGGTACCACTAGCCCTGACCCTGGTTGATCATTTCCAATGATTCCCTGTGATATATTCATTTAGAATGAAAATCATAGAATAATCTGTCCATTATTTTTTACAATTCTTTCAGAACTATCTTAGGAATGTTAAGAATTGGAATAAAATGTATGGAAAAGGAATACAAGACATTGTTGAAATGTGAAATTCAACCCCTCAAATGAAAAAATGATTTTTCAATTTTATATTGTGAGTAGCTATTTTTTCAATCTATCCATCAAAATGATGAATTCAAATCCTTCCTAGTTATACTAGAGCAGCTTGGTAATCCATTCAGAATGTTCAACTTTGCATAAGTAGGTCATCCTCAGTTTTCATTCCCTTCACTTCGGAGAACTATTTTCAAATGAAAACATTATTTTTGTTAAAGTTTATGGGTTTTCTACTCCACTTAGAATAATTTTCCATGATCTTGTTTAATTATTGGAAATTATTACTATTTCCATTCATTAATAATATCATGTCTAACATAAAAGAATATATGAGAAATTTCATTACTATTTGATCTGTAATTGTATATCCAATGGTTTTTTATGAGAATTATTATTTCTAGATATATACGACGAGTGTCTTGAACCAATATGAAAAGAGTAATAGATAATAGATCTCCCTGCCTGAGGCGAAGAGTTGATTTAATGAACCCTCACCACATCCCCATGAATCAAACAACCAGCCAAGCTAATATAAATGTTCTGAAGAAGGTATCGGCCACCTATATATTGAATCCTTTTAAATTAAATACCTTATTAATGTTTCTCCTCTTCATATTATTATTTTAATTGTTCATATCAACCTTATTAATAATTTTGGAACCAGGTGATTTATTATTGATATTGAAAACCATCTCTTGCACTATTACTATGGTTTTATCTGTTGATCTTCCCTTGATAATATGCTATTGATTCTCAGAGACACACTTTGGTAGATGTAACATGTGTCTTATGTTGATAAAATTTTTACAAACTTTTATGGGATGTTTCACAGGCCGAATGATCTATAATGATTAGGAGAAAGGATCCTTAACCTTCAGAATGAGGACCTAGGTAGACACACATGAAACATGGGTTGATCTATAATGATTATGAGAGGAAGGATCCCTCACCTACATAATGAGGACCTACGTAGATACACATGCAACATGTGGAAATCAACCACCTCTAAAAAAGTATCACTTAGCCACAATCAGCTCCCCTTTCACCTATTCAAACAATGTAATGTAAAAAAGAACCCAATAAACCATCATGTCCCTATGAATTCATTAAATTAAGATCCCATACTATGTCGGAGATCAAATGTCCCTCCAATATGTTTCAAAAAAACATATTAATATCAGTGCAAACTATTATTTGAATATCTTCGATTATGTTGGTTTGTTCACTAGGATTGCCTTCATCTATATGTGGATTAGAGTCATCAGGTAAAATTTTATGCTACTCATTACCCACCCCTCCCATGTTGTCCATACCTTGATTGAAGTACTCTTCATCCAGACAAATATTAGGAACACTGACACCCTTTTTTCATTGATATAATACTTAAAGTAGGCCATATTATTATCTTCCTCCCAAATCTATGTCTCCTTGGAATTCTCTTGGAGAATATTTTCATATTCAAAAAATATTTTGTCTAATTGATTCTTCATGAAAACTATTGGGCCTAAAACATCATCATCCCAGTTGTATTTGAGGTCCCTCTCAATGCATTCACTCTCCACCATTGTCCCCTATATGTTCATTAAATTAATAGGCCTCTTATTATAAAATGTATGTTGATCCCATTTTATTATTTGATGCATGTTCTACAGACCCATTTATCTTCTCTCAAATGTGGACATCATCTGAGATGTTCAAATTTCAAAGAAAAATTGGGATCAGACCCCCAATGATTGTTTTATTAATTTTTATTCAAAAATTATTTTATATAGATGGATGAGAAGGGAATCATGATCTCAATTTTCCATCAAAATATATTCAATCCTTTTATTTATAATGTATTAAATTTTTTAATGATCAATGATACATTTGACCAATCTACACTAGGTGAGACAATAACCATTCCTGTTGTCACACCAACATAATTATTCTCTAATAAAACCCATGTTAAGGGAACCATTCATAGAATTAAATGACACAATGCTATAAAAATCCTTTCTGGGTTACACTATACATTCCTTCCTCTCAGATGGACCAACAATGACATTATAGTCTCCCTCGACAAAGAATTATATTTCCATTGGCCCAAATATGTCCAGATCATTCAATAATTATTTCCTTTACATATCCTCACTTTTTTCATATAAAAAGGAGTGAAAATAATTCATGTTTCCTTCACTAATCTAATCTAATAAATGTTGGATGGAGGGACCCAAAAAATTGATTGAAATGTAAATATTTTTAAAAAACCATTTGTAGTGATTAAACTAATCACTATAAAGTAAACCGCAGTGTCCAAGAATCATGGTGACATTAGAATTCATTGAAATCTTATTATTATTCTCAATAGAAATCACGAAAAATCTTTTTAGCATCACAGTTAAGCCAAGGGAATTTTTTTCATCACCTGACCGCCTATGTTACAAGTGTTCCAAATGAAAAGAGTGATCACTGGAGGTGAGAGAAACTATTATTGGCACTAGGAATCACCTAACCATGAGTATAATAATATAAATAACCTTGTTATGTTCAGTATAGGCCTAGGTAAAAACAATAATGGAAGGAGGCATGGGATGTCATCCACTATTGATGAGTCATCCGAAGAATGCACTAAATAATTGAATCCATTAGATATAACCAACAATGCATAAATGATGAAACCTGATTAACCTGGGGAGTATCCAAAATATGGCTGAAAGAGAGGGAACTGTTATTCAATGATGGGATGACTTGTATGATCCCCTTGGAACACATTGGTATGAATACAAAGGAACTTAAATCTCATTCTCCTTAGATACCCAACACTAAAAGGGGATGTTGATTAACTCGAAAAAACACGATTAATGGTATAGAATACAGATTCTTACAATGGATTGAAATTTTGGAAATTTTAATGATAACCATTATTGATCACTCTCAAAAATCACTCACAAAAATTTACTCATGTCTGATCCATTCCCACAAATGATAACACACTTTTTCGAGGGCTAGAAACAAGAATATATAAATCCACAGAATTTGGGTCGTGAGGAAAATGGAATTCCACACCAAACATGTATTTCCTATATGGAACCAAATCCAAGAATGAATCTCCCAAGGAAAAATATTTCATAGTAACCATGGAAGCTAATTTGGTCTCTTTCGTAAATGAGGATGAAGTCTCTACATTCCCTGAATACAATATCCCCCATTTAAATTGATATGAGATGAAACACTAGGTTTCAATGATCTTGAATCTGATTCATGAAATTAAATATCTTCATATAGTGAAAAGCAATAAAATATGCCAAGGTTGGTCATAGAAAATCAGGGCCAACATCATCCAAGACAGCAAGGAAGAGCTTATTCCATCATATCCACTAAGGCAGATCCCACCAAAAATTTGGTGATAGGTATGGTAGTTATTTATTCAACAATTGAAAATTTAATTATTTATTTTTCTTCTATGAATTCTTTTATATCATGTATGTTTTTTTGAACTATTAAACCCCCAAAAAGTCATAGATGAAATGATTTCATAGAAAATCCAAAATGGGGATATTATATAATCCTAAGTATATAACTCATGCCCTATCAAAAATTTGGGATTAAATTCCCTGTGAACATTTTGATATACCCTTTAGTGTAATGTGATGTAATTCTATGTATGGATTTGAATTACTTAGGAATATAGGAGATAAATTTCCACATGAAATAAACCACACATTGTGTTACAAATTGTCCCCCAATTCTGTACAAGTTCATGAAGACAGATGAATATTATTTAGATACAACATCTCATGAATAGATGTTATTTCCATTCCAGTAAGTGTATCTGAATCGTAAAATTGATTCTGAGGAAAACATTAAACATGAATACAGTCTTATTTTGAGGGAATACATTGATTCACTTCCCAAACAATTTCCAAGTATTACTCTTTACTGAGATATTAAATTTTTAATAGATCATATTCATATGGATTTTTAAAAAATATCCAAGACTCCCAAGAGAGTGGATGTTTAGGGACATTAAAATATAGATAATTAACTATAGAATAATCCAGATAAAGAGATCATATTCCCACGTCCTTCATCATGGGGTGAACTAGTTCTCTTAATCATGAAAAATTATGAGTTTATGTACCTTTACATTAATTATTTAGAGTTAAAAAAGATCAAAATAATGAAGAAGTATCCTCTACCACGAATTGATTATTTTTTTGATTATCCACATTGAGCCCAATAATTATTAAATGTGGATATTCAATTGAGGTAATATCATGTCCATTTGAAGATGGAGGACATCCATAAGTCTTATTTCCTACAAGGTATTGGCACAATTATTCATTATAATTCCATTCAAACTTACTAATTCTCTATCAACAATCTTGGAAATGAATAGAAGAGTATTCCCTGATTACCTTAAATGTTATTTGGTGGTCTTTATAGTTTATATTTCAATATACATTAAATGGATGGTGAGAATATAGATAATCTAAGAATAAGGATAATGACCTTATAAAAGGAGGATATTTATGAAATGTATTGAAAATGTGATTTTTCATTGAAGTAAGTGTCATTATTAGAGAAAAACAAGAAATAGGATTTATTAGGACCCTTCAAAGATATAAAAAAGAAATGGATGGTTGAGTCCAACATCCCTAACTGATACCCATAGTTTCTAATGGCTATCGAGGTATTATCGTTCATTTATGGGAAATTTTTCAGTATTTTCAAACTATTTAACCAAAATAACTCAGATGGGATTAATGTTTCATTGGAATTTTTTATATGAAGATCTCTTCAAGAAGTCTAATAAGAAGCTCATCACCATACCTAAAATTATGCTACCCAAAAGTATGGGAATTTTAGGGTAAATAATGTCGCCTCATATAAGGTCTTGGGATGTGTTTTAATAATAAATGATAATGTGATATAATATTCCTTAATGAGATTTTATTTTGATGAATTGAACTACCCAACACATGATCAAGAGTTGGCCACAGTAATCATCAAAGTACAGTTATAGAGAAATTATCTCATTGGGGAGCTGTGTAAAATATATATAGATCAAAAGAGCCTCAATTAAATTCATATAGAAAGATATGAATGTAAACAATTTATATGGTTAGTGTAGATTAAAAACTATGACTAAGAAATCCACAACTATCCTAGGAAAGACAAAAAGTGTCTGACCCTCTAATGTGAAAGGATCATGAAACTCTATAATTTTTTAGAATTCTGAAGGATCTGATATTTCTATACTTGAACATTATAGATGTGAGAAGAATAATGTAAGGATCATAATCATTCATTTCACAAATGATTACTCTACCATACCTTACTGAGAAGATATATGATTCTAAAAAACACAATGACTGAATTCAGTTTAAGTGGAAGATATATTAAAAGGGAAATCCTCATATATCAAAATTAATAAAGATGGATTTGGATTATTTGGGTCATGACTATGTGTACCATCAAATCCTAAGTTAATGTATGTGTTTCTGGTTGATGCACATAGCTTGATCTTCTCCATCTATATATGGTTCATAGTGATGTATCGAGATCTCTTAGAGAACCATTGGAAGAATAATATAAATAAGGATATCCTTAAATATACATAAAAGTGTCTTTTATTTCATCAAGTAATGGATGAAATAAAATAATACATAGGGATGATGAAATTGAACCCCATAACTACATGTAAATGGGAAAACAAAACCACAGTCTTTTTCACTTTTCATCTGAAAAAATCTAGATGAAATAAAGTTATATGGGTTGCGGTGGATCATGTTACAAATACTTATCACGTCATTGAAATTTTAAGGGACTTTTCACTCGATAAACTTACAATGATATACACTAGAGTGGTGGTGAGGCTACATGGGACACCACTATCAATTGTATCTAATCAAGATCCAATATATACCTCCGTGTTCAAAAGAGTCACTAACATGATCTAAATAATGAGTTCAACAACATCATAACTTATCACCCTTAAAATCAAGCACAATCTAATAATACTATCCATAAACTCAAGGAAATGTTGATATCCTCCTCAATGGACTTCATAAGAGGATGTGAACAACATCTTCTTATGGTTTTGTTCTCATACAATAATTGTTTCCACTCAAGAATCCAAAAGGATCCATATGACACACATTATGGTAAGAGGTGAAGAACACCTACATGATTAGATGATTTTAATGAACAGCAAGGGATGGGTCCTTCAAAGTATGAATAAAATGGTGTAAATGGTTAAGACCGTTCAACAACACATTAGGGCTTCTAATAGTGGAAATAAGTGCAATGGTAATAATCATCAATGAAATATAGTGGTTGGGGTTTGAGGAATTGTATTCTTATGTATATATCTTTGGTAAAAAGTAATGTTATTTTTGAAGAAGGTAAATCTTAGTATAAGATACAATGGATCCTTTTAGTTCCATGATCACAACGGAGTGGTGTACTATCAACTTTCAATCCAACCATACATATCTCACGTACATGATGTGTTCAATGTATTCCTTATTTGATGTACATACCATAACCCTTAAATGTGACGAATCCAAAAGTGGTACTTTTGGAGAATGATATTTCATATGAAAAGTATCTGATGAATATTAAATATCATAAGGAAAACGTTCTATTAAATAAGAAAATTGACATGGTCGATGTCGTATGGAGAAATGACATGTTTAACAAATTTATGTCAGAACCAAATCAGGTGATGAAACATAATTAACCTAATATATTTTAGTGTATGAAAATGAATTTTTTATGGTAAATTTTTGAAAGGGAGTGATTTTAATTTGCCAAAAATTTAGAAGAATAATTAGCCTTCTAATTCAACTAAGTTATATACAATGTGTTGCAGATATATAAAACACATACACATATTCAGTTTTATTATATCATTTGAATTTAAATGAAAGATAAGAAAAATAACCATTAACAATATAGTAATTGAATAGTGATCATATGATTAGAATAAATATTTTGTTTTGATAAATCTATTTTACAAGGGAAAAGGAACTGAGGGCCTCTACATGTAGGATCATATGCTATAAAGCCAAATTATCATATCTTCTATGGAAGATAATATCATTTTCCTTTTCTTATAACCATCATTGGTCAAGATAAAAAATCATGATCAAAAAAATTAATTGGAAAATTTCATGTCCATTGATATTACTATAAACCCCATGTACATCGAACCACCGTATCAAAATATCACCAATACACACCTCACCCTTAGAGAATTTTCATGTGTTATAATGAGATATGTACAAGGACCATAATAATATGAATATCTATTATGTATTATTCATTGAATAATAATTATATTTAATTCTATTTTTTATAAAAGAATTTTGATACAATTAAACAAAAATTGTATTTTTTCTGTAATATGTAATTAAAATTAAGACATTCCTATGTGAAAAATCCATGAATTTCTAAATAAAATATTTTAATCAAATAATACAGTTAAATAATTTCTATTTATTATAAATGTTAATATAATTTTTATGTGGTCAAATGTAATATTTAATAAGTGTTTGAAAACTATTATAGTTACAAAATCCATCATTTCCTAAAAAATGTTGAATCTTGTTCATTTCTGAAATTAAAAAATTTAAAAAAAAAATTTTCATAGAATAAATATTGTTTTTGGAATCTACATGATGAAATTATCCAAAAGTGCTTCTTTCATAATATTTCGAGACATTGTAATTTTAGAGAAAAAAACTAAATATGGTATAAATATAAATAGTGTTTCTGGACACCATAATGTATAAAAGTGATGTAAAAAATATTGACTAATGGGATCCATGAATAAATATATTTTCACCCTTTTAGATGATGTGATTTTGATGTGATTTAATTAATTTTATAAATCATTTATAAATCCTAAAAAACCTATATTAAAATTTAATGTTTTGAAGTCAATTAATTTTTAAAATGACTCACTTCCACATCACTAATGGTAATATATTAATCAGTTTTACACAAGGATATATAAATTAAATAAAACAAAGCCAATTTGGTAAAATCCATTGGAAAACAACGTTGGTTGATTTTTGGGTTTGATTACTTTTTTCTATAGAGTCCAAAAACATTGATTGATAAATTATAATGAACTATAATACTTTATATATAAACCCACTCAAGCACCCCATTATCTTCATAAAAAACCAACATTGAAATTACGTAATCTACTCTCTAATATATTGATACCTCCCATGGTTCTGAAAAGATCTCATGAAGCCCATCCCATGATTTTGAAATCACCCCCTCAAGGTAACAGATGCTTTCCCTCTCCAATTTATTCAAGAATATTCTTTTTCATATGGTTTTTATTTCAAATAACTAATGTTGGGATACATTTTCCCATGTCTCTCTTACCTCCCATTAGATATCCAAGTTATTATAGACCCCTTTTTTATCATTAAAAATTTTTATGGATTTTTATGTGCTCCTATTATACTGTGGAAATATTACTATGGTTTATCCATCCAAATTATTGTGTAATGAATATCCACCCATGTTTACACTCATGGTTATTCAAATAGATATTCATATCCATTACTTCCCATTGAAATTCAAACTTCATAGAATTTATTTATTTTTGTCGTGTTATTACATGATTATTTTGTTACTGGGCTTTAAAGCTCAGCATTTTCTTAAGTATATCCCCAGGTTATCCTATGATGTTTTATGAATGATGGAATATTTTGATCATATTATGGATGTTTTTCAAAAATGAAAATGCACCACATTATATATATTGTAATGAAATGTTCCTAATTACAATAATATATTTTACTTCTCAATATTTTAGGTGGTAATATTTTTGTTTAAATGAAATAAATCAAGAATTAATGTGTAAAAATGTCAATGTTTGTTATATATGTCATGAGAAAAAATAGCATACCCTTCCTTAATAAGAACATTTAACCTCAGAATGTCTAAAATATCTACAGAAATTTATGTCTATGACACTAATCCCCTTAATCTTTCGAAAATTATGGAAATATTTATGTCCTTAGTACTAAATATAATGTAAAAAACACAGTCTTGAATCATTCACTACTACATATTTGAGGATAAAACAAAGAGGCTGTGATTGAAATAACCTATTATTAATTCCATCTTTATTCATTATGTGTTAATGAATCCAAATAAAATAGTGATTTAATTTTCAAGACACACAACCCCATCTTCCACTTCAACATAATTGATTCCTCACAATAATAATAAATCCCCAATTGCATATTATTTTAGAGTTACAATTTATTAAAAAATTAAATAGTATTATCATCAAAACCATTTTACATACATTGAGGACTAAATTAAATACTAGAATCATGAATCACTATAATAACTAATGTTACAACACAAAATAAAATAACTGTTCAAAATATATTCCATCGGTTCATTTAAATCCTTTTCATACAATACATTCAATAAATTAGACAAAAATATATATTTTTTCATATATTTTGAACATATATTTTGGTTAAATGATTTTATGATCCAACAGGCTCTATAAAATCTCTCAAGCCAGGTTTACCACTATTTGGTCCAGCTACACATTAATTTCCTAGAACAAGGATTCAAATTTAATAGCATATTTAAGTGATGTTTTATTGATATGTTAAAAGTAAATATGTGTGGTCAGTATTAATCATGATAAATGTTTTTTTTGGAGTTTATTTACCACAAAATATTTCCAATTCATCCATATCTACACATATATTATTCAATTAAGTCATCGTTTTTCTATTTGTATCTACATGTTATTCTTTTGCGTCATTCCTATACTACTATTTTTAAATTCAATGTGAAAATTATATTTTTTTCAGGGGACAACATTTTTTTTATATCCCAATCATAACCTAAATCTATATTTCCAAATTAGTTTCAATCCATCACTTCAATAACCATCAGATCATATCATTCTCTAATTTTTTTGATCTCTAACTTAAATATTTACAGGCCGTACTTGTAATTGAGTTCTAAATATAAACCCTTTAATTAATAATTCAATATATTTTCAAAGATTATATTAATTTTTTTGTAATTTAATTCTTTCCCCAAAATACTTGTATGGGTTTAAGGGGTTTCCTCTTACCATGACACATCTCATTTGAGGAAATATATTGTCTAGTAATTATGAAATACTAGTTTTGTGTAGATAAATCTCTTAGTATAACAACCTTTCCATAATTCCTTAAGATACCACTCATGGTGATTATTAATATTTCCATATTATACCATATGTAATTCACCCTTTCAATTACACTATTTTATTTTTTTGTCCACTAGAAGAAATTTCATGCTTGATTTCGTGATTCTATAGTTAGTTTTTTTTCACAATGGTTGTGTACATAATTATGTTTTCTAGTTTTATAATCATGATCAATACTATAGTTTCATATTCTTGTATCATACAATTTCATGTGATGAACATGATGAATTTTATTTCATTTAAATAGAAATGATAAAACTTATTCAATTATAATCATCATCATAAAAATGACGTACATTTAACCTCATATTTGAACAAGTTTCTAGGATCTACAAACAATATATTAAATATAATATAGTATGTTAAAAAATAATGTTATATTTATTTGATATGGATTTAACACCATTCTGCCACTCATGCGGTAAAAAAAATCTACTCTCATTGTAACTTCAAGTTATTAATTTCAACAACAACCACTATATTTGATAAATTATACATGAGTTATGGATGGATGCACTCGATCCTTCAATGGAATTAGTTATTATACCCTTACACTATAAACATATTTTTATGTTCTATACTATACAATTTATATATGTTATTATTTAGCTTCACAAAATTTTTGTTAGGGAATTATCATTATTATATCTGATTGGACAACTATTTTGATAGACTATGAATTAATATCTTTATTATAAATGTTGGATAAATATCAAAATACTATATCCATGTACAACTATATATACCACTACCATATTTTTAAATTCATATAAATGTACATTTTAAACTAAATTCATTGATCATTAAAAATTCATCAATTCCAAACATTATCATATAATAAAATTATTTATTCACATTTTTCAATTACTTCAGAGTAATAATATTTTTAGAGTATCAATTACTGTTGATAATCTATTTTCTAATATTTTTTATTTCAATTAAATCATTTATGACATTAATATCCTTACCCAATTTATTTTTTATATGTATGAAATATTTAATGACACGAAGAATTTAATCTAAACAAGAATCAATGTATTTCTCTTCTTCCTATAATAGAAATACTATCTTTTACTAGAATCATGTTTTGTTATCTTCTAAACTACAAATATTGATTATTTTGGAACTCATTTTATTTTTTATATCCTTGTAATCATTAGATCCATCAACATAAAATTAATATTAAGAAGAATTATGATAATATAATTATCTTATTTGGATTATTGGGTATGCTCTTAGCCTATATTGTTTTCATCCTAACACTTACACTATTATATAGATATTCTCCTCAAATAAATTAAATGATCTTTTGTATAATATAGACACAAAATCAATACTTTATCCTAGTAAATTGAATTCCATTATCTTCTCCAAAATGTTTCTAGCATGTTAATAATCCCCAAGTAATATATGTGTGATTTATCTCTACTACAAATATATCCTATTCAAATAAAAATAATCCAGTGTGTTGATTAAAACAATTTGTATTGTTTTGAATTTTACCAACCTATACAAATTTTTTTTTTCAAATAATTTTTATTGGAAACCTATACCAATGTTTTAAACAAAACTTATTTTATTGGGATTGATTTCGGCCAACTATACCAATGTCTTAGTAAAACCATCTATATAACTTGCTTATACCTTTTTTTAAAGTATTTATATATGTGTAATATGTATTTACGTTTAATATAATAAATAATAGTAAATAAATTAAAATTTTAAATTATATATAAATTTATATTAATTCCAAAAAGATGTTACATCATGATGGTATAGTATTTAAAAAATAACAGTTAGGTCCTACAATTAATACATGGTACTATATATGTTTTCAATACAATACATATTCGAGCGGTTTTACCACACCATTGTTAACTGTATTTCTTTTTTAGTTACACATATAAATTGTTTATATTTCATTGGTATAGCCCACCATTACCAATGACATGACCAAACTGTTGGTATAGGCTTATCTCGATGGTATTTCACTAATCAATTCATCAAACAGTTGTTACAAAATTTACAAATGGCTTGCAGGAATATAAAAAAGATTTAAATATATATATATATATATATATCCTTTTTTCATCTAGTCAATTATTGGAAACTATAACTAAACTTACACCTTCTTGGTTATTATCAATTTATGTGTTTCTTTTTTATGATTTAGTTTTGAAACCAATCCCACTTTTAACAATGTAATTCGGTCTTTAATTATTTTTTATGTTGTAAACATCTCTTATATAACATTCTTAGAATTCATTTTTTATAGAATTAAATAACATTAAATACATTAGAATCTTCTCTAGAAAATAAATTTTTTAAATTATTTTTTTGAGAAACTCTTGTAAATTAGTCATCCATGAGATTAAATGTATTAAAAGTGTAAATTTTAGGATAATTATGGTTCATTTGAAGATACTATCTTCACATAGTCTTTTTTAGTGTTTGATTGAAAAATTTATTGAAATATATGTCAACATATAAGTTTAAACTGATGATGTAGAATTGGTTTATTTCTCATGGGATGTAAAAAAGGGAATGAATTTAATTTAGGATGTGATGTATATGTTATATATTTACGTTCTAAAATATGTCAATACAACAGTTCTAATTACAATAACCAATAACCACTCACCTATATTCAATAGAGTTACCTCAAAAATTGTTTAATATTGGTGAAATTGGATTAATAGACTGTACCAATTGTAAGTGGGGGATACCACTTGTACGCACACAACATTGTGATTTGGTATTAATTATAATCAATGATTATAACGTATTTTAAATCCTAATAACTTATAATTGTAATTAAATAATTGCAGAAATTTTCTCTATTATGCATATCATATAATTTATAAACCAAAAAAATCTAGAAAACATTTATTTCTTGGATTAGCATCCAATTTTTCAAATGTTTGTGAGAGTATTGTTTTGATTTTGGAATAGGTGGATGAATTGATTGAGTGGGTAGGGAGTAGTGAGAATCATTTATTCTGGTATATAATATTTGGGAAAGGCCTTCTAATCATTTATGTTCATGTGGAATATTTTCCCAATTATGAAAATTTTGGCGGATAAATTGTGATAATCTATAATTGTGGATTCCAAAAAAGTGGTATGAAATATTTTAGTTTTGGAGTAAAAAAATCCCAATAAATAGACTCTAGTGAAATTAACATTTTTTATTTTTTTTATTTGGGGGGATTTTAAAATTATTGGTTGGAATGGAATTAGAAGAAGGTAGAATATGATTATAAATGTTTAATGTGATGATTTTTTATTTAGATAATATAGATAGATGATTATCTCATTCAAAATAAATCAGATATTCTTTTAACTAAGGAAAAATTTGAGAATAAAAAATTTATAATGGGTATTGATAGAAATTAAAAATGTAGAGTAAGTCTAGATTTAATTAGATGAATGTATATATTTTAGAACATGATAGAATAATACCACAAAAGTGTTAATGGAAGCTCTAGATGAGATGTATATAAAATTAACAACATTAAATAAAGAGATCATAAAGGTTATGTTTTTTGGTTTGTGGTCAAAATATGTTCCATATTCTACTGATCATGTGATTGAATATAACTTGATTTTAATATATCACGATTAAGATAATATCAGGTCTATAGATGATATGTGGGTATTTATTTTTTATCATTTAAATATATATTTGGGAAACAATTTTATCTAAAATAATTAATTCTTTTTAATGATTAGAAATGGTATATGGGGATGTTAGGAATCTAATCCTGGAATATTTTCCAAATATGGTGACTTCCGTGAACCTTATGGAAATGTAAGAAAATATAATAGTAGAGAATGTTAACCTCATTGATAAAGTGAGAAGAAATCATAAGATAAGAAATGATAATAGAAACATGATAATTTGGGTTGTAAAGTAATTATATGTTTCTTATGTGGGAATAAAGGGAATATAATGAATGATTTCTATAACTATAGTGATAATTCATGGATTTAATTTTATGAAATATAAATCTATAAGAATTTAGAAATGTGGGATATTTGACATTTTTTGATGTTTTGACATTGTTGTAGAATCATTAGAGATTTATTCTAGTGCATAATTCATATCATGTGAATGAAAATGATTCATATTGATTTATATATCTAGAAAATATGAAAAGGTTTATTTGGATAATGATGAGTCTCTTTAAGTAATATGTATGGAAATGTTATCATGTTATTGGAAAATGTATTCTTCATAAAAAAATAGTAGTGAAACACATCCTAAGGATATAAGAAAATCTATATTTCATAGGATTGATTTATGATGTCTGGTTTGGTACATGATTTGGTAAAAGATCTTTTAAAATCATATTTGGTTATCTCATAATGTCATGAGTTGTAAACGATAAGACCATATATCTAATTATAAGACCAGATGAAACAAAATTGATTATTTTTCAAATTTATCATGTATTAGATTGTGAAATTCTATTAAAAGAATCATCAATGACATTAAAATTAATAGACTAATTTTAAAAGGCAAGATGAAGCTTTAGAATAAAGAGTTTTGAAAAGGTGATATATATATTCATTGTATATAGATGATTTTTTTGTTTATCTTTAATAAAAATATTTCTAGATATCATATGTTAGTTCTTATTCTCATGGATTTTGGGGTCCATATTCAATCCTTTCTCTATAAGGGTAACATTAAAATAAAAAATTCATTTATTATGTTATTAGAAAAGAATGTGTACAATTTTTGAAACAAATTATTAATAGATATTGATAATTGTTTCAATGAATACCAATTACTTAGTAGCCTAAAGTATACGTTTACATTTTCAAATTTCCACATTTTTGAAGAATCACATCATTGTGAAATAAATTTAATTAGATTCTATATAAACTGATTAAACATTGAATCTTATTTTAAAATTAAAAACCTAATTTAAAAAATATTAGTTTCATTTACTACACAATTATTCACATTATCATATCCTTTTTTTATAAATCATAATACACATCACAGAATCAAGTAAATGGATTTATAAGAAAGGGGTGAGCTATAATTCTATGTAATGGTACATGTACAACCTGTCTTATCCTAAAAAATATTATATAATCTATATGAAAATATAAATAAATAGATCCCCTGAAAATTAATCAATTTATATGGTAAAATATGAAAAAAATACTTGATGATCAAATAATTCTCTATAAATAATCACACCAACATGAAATTTAACCATGGATATTCTAATTAATCACATAATCACATGGAACATCAATAAATAATCTTAGAATGAGAGAATACCTAATTTAATATCTCATAATTATACATTCAAGGAATCATTCTAAGGAATAGTTTATAAATGTGTTTGTCGTTAGCTAAATACCAAAGATAGTCTATCTCATGGGACCTTCAGAAGAATCAATGGGATATAGAGGGCCTCTCCCATAACATATTATGTCCAATGAATTCATCATATGAAAAGTTGTCAAGCATAATCAAAATAAACAATCATATTAAAAATAAGAATATTAAATTTCAATAACATTACTAATAAATAAAAATAATCAAAAAACATACAGTGTAAAATTGATATTAGTATAATAATAATACAACCCAACTCATACTGTTGATTAATAAATTTGAGGAAGAAAATGGGTGGATGAATTGAAACATATTGTTAATGTATAATTATGTAAAATAAAGAAACTTATTATTAATGAATATAATTAAAAAAATTTCTATTAAATTATTCTTGAGTAATATAGTGTTTTAACATTAAAAATTACTATTTAAAAAATTAAAATTTAATGTATATTTGAATAAAATTTCATTAAAAATATCCTTTTAAACATATAACTGAATCATGAATGAAAATAGTTATAATGATTACATTAAATTCTATACATTCCTTATAAGTTAAATAAACATTACTTTCACACTTTTGTAGAAGGTTTAAAAGGTTCATACATCAGAAATAACAAGAAGTGTTTTTTTAAAAAAAATTTAAATTCAATCACATGTAAAAATTTATTTTATGAATCATTTGGAGAATTGTAATGAATTCTTGAAAAAAATTCTTAATGCATGGATGTGGAAAAATGGGGTTAGACTAAATATTGAAATAAATCTGGTTTTCGTGAAAAACATTTTTTTGGTCTATTATGTTTGTAATGGTAGGAAACTGGGAAAAAACCCCTTGCAACCAAGACAGAAAATTAAAATCCAATTCTTGAGATTTATGTCCCAAATACTCTTTAAAACCAACATTAGAAAGTTAATACTGAATAATCCTAACAAACAATGATATTATAACAGTGACCTTTAACAATTTGGTAACTTCTAAATCTTAAGGCCCATTAAATAATTAATGTTAAATGAAACATTAAATTCCTGGTTGTTTAATGGTTTCATGATATATTATATCCAAGTGGAAGTATATGCATCTCACAATATCACATTGTTGTGAATATGACATAAGTCTCATGGAAGTAATACTAAGGTCTCATAACCATGTCTAAAATATGTTATCCTTCATATTTTTATGTACATACCATATAATAAATATGGATTCATTACAAATATATTAAATAACTATAATCATATATTTTATACCATATATTTTTTACATATTGTAAGGATCTGGCCTCAGAAATCAAATATTTTAGTTATTTTTAAATTTATAAATTCATTTCTTTTCTGAACGATCTTTTAGGTTTATTTCATTATAGATTTAGATTAAACACTTATATAAGTTAACACTTATATTTATTATCTATTTTTTTAATAAAATAGATCATTTGGAAATAAATTATGCTTTCAATTTATGAAAGATCATTATAATTTCCCCCTTGATCACATCATTATCTCAAATATTCCTTCAACCCTCTGGAAAACATTTGAAAACATGGTCTGAGTACAAAATATTATTAAGGAACATAAAATAAAGGAATCTATTAGTCCAATGAATATGAAAAAATATATTTCCTTAATAGAATACATTTTTTCCAGGGAAAAGTAATCATCATATGAAAAATATATTTATTTTACCTTTTCAAATGAAGCAATATTCAAGAAAACTCATAAGAAAGAATATAATATATTATTAGGTTTCATAGGAAATGTTTATACCAAAATTAAATGACCATGCAGTAAAATTCCCTACGTCACTCTCAAAAATGGAATAATCATATGGTTGACTTCTATACCCAATGAATTAGAGTTCTTTAATAGACCCCCATCATTATTTTATCATGGAAATTCCTATCATTGGATTATCATGTATCTACACATCAAATTTCAATGGACTGTTATATAATCACAACAAATAAATGTTTTCAATTTTCAACATGTCTTTATTTAAATTTCATTTACACTCATATGGAAATGATTAATGTTATTAAAATAATACATCACTTTCAAAAACCGATTTATAAAAAAAAATACCAAAAATATGAAAAAGGGTTCTTTTTTTAATGACACCAAGGATTCTAGATAAATCCAAAGAAAAAATAGTTTTCAGGAAAATAGAGATTTTTTTGTCCACATATACATTTAATAGATAAATTTTTCACTTTTAAATGAAGTAATACATTCCATAGAGAAAGAAAATTCATTTTTGAAAACATTTGAATGACATTAAATGTCCAATAATCTATTTATAAACAATATCAATTGAGGGGGGGAGTGTGTAACATTGATATATGTCTCAATAAAAGGATGTTGAGACACTATCCATTTCCTTGAGTTTGACTTATCACCTACACTCATTATATTCGTAAATAATAAACTTATATTAATTATATGATTTATTAATAATCTTATTAATGTTTATCATAACACTCATATAACTTATTATCATGTTATTACAATTATTTAATTTCTCACGTTCAAGTTAGATCACTTGATGATATTTGGTACTTTTATCCAAAATTATTTTGGTCTGATGTCAACTATCAAAGTGGTTTTAATTCCATAATATCCACAATAATATTAACAAAATAATATTAAATTATATATATAAATGATAATTTTTAATTCATTTAATAAATATGGATATGATAAATGGACTATGTTTTAATCATGAAGACATTAAGCTGTACGTACACATGAGAAAATCCTACATTATTCAAGGATCATTACTGAAAGAAGGTAAGTATTATTTTATCCACACACTTCGATAATAATATCATATATATCATAATAATCATTTAAATTCACTTATATGTATCTTCCATGCAATTTGGTGATGCAAAATGAATCACTTCACTCCGTGGATGTTATAGTTCACCTGTACACATGAACGTTGCTAGAATTTATTCATGCATGGAATTGTAAGAAATTAAATGATGTATTATATTTTAAAAATAAAAAATCTATCATGAATATAACATATAATATTTAAATCAAACATTATAACTATACAATATCGACAATTATTGATAATTAATTATATCTGTTCGTGAGGCGATAGTTCATATTACACACAAACGATAATTCATTTCCCATTTGATGGAAGTAGAGAGGGATTTAGGTGTTTATATTAACATAATAACATATAATTGTATTTAGGATACAAAATTTATTATTTCATCTTGTTTGATGAATATTTGAAGCAGTTGGAAGGTGAAAGAATATTGAAACAAATAATTAAAAACAATACAATTTCTTATTTCAGTCTCCTTCTATTAACATCTTAAGACCAATAAAGTTGGTGTTCTACATAAACTAGGATCTCTATAATGTGGGTATGGATTATAGGAAGGTGTATGAGAAATTATTTTATGGTCTAGATAGTTTTGTTTATTAAGAACGAGATAATGATGTTTCATTTTATAAGATAGGGCCCCCATGGAATTCCTCAAAATAATAAATTATTATAAATTATTTTTTATTAAAAAACGGGTCAAATAATATTTATTAATAATATGGGATGCTTTTGGGAGAAATAATTTCATCCAACGAAAGCTATTCAGGTTTTAATAATTTTTAATCCATATCATTCAATTTTAGCACTTATTTAACATTTTTAATTCTTACCGTGACAACAAGTATATCTACTCCTTAAAAGTTAGTATTGTTACTATAAAATTCAAAAAGAAAAAAAAATGTATCAAAAATGTAATTTTATGCCTCATCTAAATTATTGAGTCTAATTTTTTATTTTTTATTAAATTTTGAATATTTTAATAAAATATTATTTATTTTAAAATATCATTTATGTCAATTATGACACTATTTATAACACAACATTTTAAAATAATCATTAAAAGATGATATATTACAAAAAATATTTAAAGTTATGACTAAAATTTCAAATAACTCTATAAAATTTGTGAATTACATTACCTATATCAGATTATATTGATTTTAATATTTTTAATAACATTTATTCGATATTTCTATTAATTAAACAATTATTGGATCATCATTAGGTAAGCCTTGAAATTAGTTATTTCATCCCAAAAAATTAAAAACTGATTAGCAAGATGTAGATAAACATTTTATATATTTAAATACTTTTTATAGTTGAACATGAACTATATATAACCCCATATGAATATATTCCACTTAATAAAAACAAAATTATGACATGATTTACCTTTATTTAAATAAAATACTATAAATGGATTAACGAAATACATGTGGATACAAGAGGTCATAAAATTGGGTGATGGATGAATTTGGTCTAAATTAACTTATCTAGTAAAATAAGGAAAAGTGTTAGGGTAATGTTATATTATTTATAACATTATTTTCACACTTAATTACTTGATTTACCTTTAACGATGGTTATAAAAAATATCCAATTTCCTATTTTTATTTTCCATAAAATAAAACAGAACTATTTACTAAATTTGGAAAATTTTATTACAAATTATTAATCTATTTTTAAAAATTCAATCACATAAAAAAATAGCAATTAATTTAAAATTAATCTTATTGTCATTATGAGAAAATGGGTTTTTAAAATGAAAATATCCCAAATATTGAAATGTTTTTATAACCAATATCTTTGTAATATTGATTAAAATGAAATAAATTGGATTAAATGATATTAAATTTATTTATTTGATATTTAAAATCTATCAATAATATAATTTTACACTATAAATTATGTATATGAAAACATTGTTTTCAATTACAATTCTGTATTTGTCACTATTAACGAAAACATTCAACATATTAGAAAAATAACAAATATTAAACAATAATTGCTTTGAAAATACACTTTAAATGAAGAAGTTTATTTTTTCAAGTAATATTTATAAATGTTAAAAAAATTAAATTTAAAAAATCTTTTCCATTAAAAGGTTATAAAAGTCCCTTTTTAGAAAAATACTTCTTTTATTTGGAAAATTGGATTTGTTCCTATATTTGGTCTAAAAAAACATAATATGAATGAAACATTTAATATTTAATATCACATATATATATATATCATTAATATTATTTAAAATTGTAATTTTTTAATTATTTATATTAAACACAGTTGTTTACATTTAAGTAGTTTTTCTGAGAAAACATTCCCTTTTTCTAAAAGTATTTTTCTTCATTTATAATTATTTTGTCACCAATTAATTATATATATGTGTGTTTGTGTTTGTGTTAACCATTCATACCCATAATTAAAATATATAGGTATAATAATAACATTTTAATAATAATAATTACTATTTTTTATGCTTTATGTGGCATAACATGTACGATATCAAATAATGTATTTATTTTTTAAAAACACGGGATTTCCCACCCTTAAAAATTGATTCATTGATATTTTGAAATCAAGGTTAATGACAATGGTTTGGTTTTTTATAAAACCATTAATTAAATACAAAATTATAAAAAGGACTACTGAATCATCAACTTTAAAATAAAGGAAGGGAAGTATAAAGGTAACATCAGATAACACATACTAGGGTTCTGTGTAAGAAAAAGTGGGCATAAAAGTGAAAAAAATTACCATGTTAAGATGGAGAGTGATATAGTACACAGATATGAGAAACATATCAATCAAAATACCATAAATATGTGATGTGTTAAAAGGTCATTGATATCTTATTATAAAATTAACTCGATAATACACTTTTAATATCCATTTCATATATTTGAGATATTATATTTATACCTGGACTAAAAAGACAAGGAAATATAACTACATGATAAGAAGATTTTCAACCTTTTCCTCAAAAAATTATATTTTTCTCCAAATGAGGGGTTTTCAATTTGAGTTTACATGGCTGATGTACTATAATAATTTCTTATATTATAACCGATTCCATAAAAGATTAACTATCTATATCTCCTATCAAAAAACATTAAACAAAATTAAATTGTTTTGTATAATATAACATAGTTCCCCAAAAATAATAATCCTTTATATGAAGAAAAACAACATTAACATCAAAAATTAAACAATAATATCCTACATTTATGACAGAATATTAAGATAATAAAAATCCTCATAATTCCTCAAAAATCTCATAGTATTATGTCTAATGTAATCCTATATGATTCCCAACATAGTGAATGTCTTCTAAAATTGCATCAATCCCTAAATGACTAAATAATTTCAATATAATGGTTATATATAGAATATATTCTCCAAAAATGATCATATCATTTATATTTCTGATGGTTTCAATAAAGAAGAACAATTTTATACCAACCATGACATCATAGAGACCAGTTGTAGAAAATGCACCCTTATCACCCTTTGATTGCAGGTTTGATTCCTGTGGCCTTTTCATACACAACTGGTTGTTACTGATCATGATGCTTGATATTTTCATGAAACATATTAATATAATACTTATAAAATTATATAATTATGATAAATACCCTCAAATACCTTTAAAATTACTTAACCTCAATGATTATCTCATACCTTTCAGTTTTCATCTAAAAATGTAGGAAACCCTAATTATCTAAAAAAGTAATTTCTAAAAAAATACAATAATTAACATAAAAAGTTTTTAGAAAATGTCTCAAAAGATGTTTCAAATACAATAAAGTTATAATATACCTAAAATTTTAAAACCCATGATGATTTCCATAACTCTTCATAAAACACCATAATCTCAAATTTTGTCTAAACCGTACTATGATAGAAACTACAAAGATGCGACCATAAAGATTACATAATCTAATTATTTTTAAAACAAAAAATAGATTTCTTTTACTAAATAAATTTTATTTTTATACTTTTAGTTATTTAGGAAATCTATTACATAGTAAAATAATACATTATAAGTTGAAACTAATACCCGGTAACCATTTTTTAATAAAATCTATAATTTTAAAATAAATCATGGTCTCAATTTGTGAAAAATATTCAATACTATCACATTGATCTAAAACTATTACCAAATATTACTTAAAACATTTACTATACATATTGAATATAAGTTTGAGAAGAAAAAAAATATAAGGGAGATAAATAAAAGAGGCAAATTAGTTCGATGAAAACCTATAACAACATTTCCTGAAAAACATACATTTTAACACTTAAAAGGGAATCACCATATAAAAAATATCATTATTTTATCTTTTTAAAATCAATTTATTTTCATGAAAACACATAAGAAATAATATAATATATTATTAGGTAACATGGGATATAATTATACTAAAAATTAATAATAATGTGTTCAGCATCCATACAAGTCACTCTTTCAAATGGAATAACCATATAATCGAACTCTATACCCAATGAAAAAAAGGGAAATCAAGGACCCACCCATAATTAGTTTATCATGGAACTAACAAGAATTAGTGTATCATTTAAACACCCATCAAATTTCCACATACCATTATATAATATAAACAAATTATTTTTGTCAATATATAATGTGTGACTAACAAAATTTTATTTCCACTCATAAGTATACATTTCATGTTATTGAAATAGTAAATCCATTTCTAAAACCAATTTATGAATTCAAAATATTCAATAAAATATATAATAATAGTTTCAACTTCTTTTAAAAACATAATGGATTTTTTATTATGCTAAATATAAAATAATGGTCACGTCGGCGGAGACGTTATTGTCACCATATAGGTTAAAAAAAGTTCATTATGATATTTGTAAAAAACACCAAAGGTTTCATATAGAGAACATCAAAAAATAAATTTTTGATAAACATTGAATGAAAATAAATGTCAATGGGCTTGTTTATATAACTCATAATATAAGGTGGATGTTAGAATCAAAATATACCTCAACGAAAAGAGACTGAGATAAAGTCCCTTACCTTAATCCCAAATATTCATGTCAAATATTTAAATTCCCAAATAAAAAAATATGTTATTTATTTACATGATTTAGAACCTTATTAATTTTTATTATTATTTTTTATCACTTATTATCATTTTATAAAAATTACTTAATTTTCCCAGTTCATGTCAAATGTTTAGAAGATGTTCAGTACTTGAGGGAAAAATGAAATAAGTAGGATATCAATAGTCAGGGTGGTCATAAGTCCATAAAATTCATAATAATATTCATGAAATAATAATAAGTTTTATATATCAATTATAATTTTAAATCCATTCAATAAATAATTATATGAAAAATAATCCATGTTCAATCATGGATATGATAATTCGTACATACGCATGAGTAACATTTCTTTTTTCAATGATTATTATGGAAATACGATAATTAATATTTTTTAATATATAGATTTAAAATAATATCATTAATATCAAATTAATAATTTAATTACACTTATGTATATCATCCGTGATATGTGATGATGAAAAGAGAATCACATCACTTCATGGAGGTGATAGTTCACACATATGCACGAATGATATTGTAATTTTTCATGCATGGATGGTAAAAAATAAATGATATATCATAATTTAATAATTATAAATAGTTTAATTATATCATATATAAACATTAATTACATAAATATAAATATTATTGATATACGGTGATAGAGAATGAATTATATCGAGTTGTGAGATGGTAGATCATCGTACACAGTAATGATAATTATATTTTCATTTAGTGAATGTGGAGATGGATTTAGGTGATTATATCAATAGAATAAAATATAAGATTGTATATGATACTTTAGTTATTATTTCATCATGGTTGAAGATGATTTTAAGGATTAGGAATAATTGAAAAAACAATAACACTTAATTAAAACCAATACTATTTCATCAGACAACCCCCTTTCCTAAACAGCTAAAGGAAACTATGTGGGTTTTATGCCCATTGAAAGAGAACTATAATGAATTAAGTGATTCTATGAATTGATATGTGATGATATTGGTCGACCCAAATCAGTTTTTATGTCTGAAAATGGAAAAAGAAGAGGTTTCCTTGGTAGTGACACTCTTAGAATTTATCAAAATAATAAATGATTTTTTTTATTTTAAATAGCTCGAAATTGATTTATTTATAATATTGGATAATTATGGGTCTAAATACATTCATACAATTAAAATTATACATGTTTTTTATTTTTTAATCCTTACCATTCCATTTTAAAATTTATTTAACCTTTTTAATTCTTAATGTCACAACATGTGGTTTTACTTTGTAAGGGTTAATAATGTTTCTATAAAATTTAAAAGAATAAAAATGGAAAATTGATTTAATTTTAAACCTTATAAAATTAATTTGGAATACTTTTATATATATTTTTTTGAATTTTTTCATTTAATAAATTATTATATACATCAAAGTATCATTTTTGACAATTTTGAAACTATTAATTTCTTGAATTTTTAAAAATATCATAACAAAATTATGTCATAGAACCAAATATTTTATCTCATCACATAAATTTGAAATATAACTAGATAATTCACGGATGATATTACTTTTGTAAAATATTATTAATTTTTAAATTTATTAATAAAATTTACTTGATATTTCCATTAATTAATCAAATACTACATGAGCATTGTGTGAGAAAATAATTTAATTATTCATTCTATAAAAATTAAAAATAAATTATCATTATTAAGATAGTAATTTTTTCATTGAAAAGAATATTTATTGTAAAAAAAATCCCTATTATAACCCCATATTAATAATATTTCACTTGGTAACATAAGTAAGACAAGATTGAGGTTTTTTTGAATAAAATACAAAAAATGGAATAAATTCATAGAGTTGTCCATAATAACTCATAAAATTGGCCCAAATAATGATTGGGTGTTTTTAACTCATCTAGTAGAATTTGGAAAGCTGTCATGCTAATTTTCTATTACCTATAATATTATTTTACGCTTAATTTACAAATTAATCCTTAACTGTGATAATAAATATTACTAAATTTACAATTCATATTTCCCATAAAATAAAAGGAAACTATTTAATAAATTTTGACCTTATTATTAAAAATATTGAAACCATTTTTCAAAATTCAAAACATGGAAATTGCGAAAATTAATTAAAAATTAATCCCATTGGAGGAATGAGAAAAATTGTTTTTAATGTGAAAACATTCAAAATATTGGAATGTTTTTATATAAAAATTCAATATTAAGTTTATTCCAAAGTCTTAAATTTGATTAAATGTTATAATTATTCTTTAAAACCAATAAAAAATATAGTTTATCAATAAAAATAATATGGATGAAAATGTTCTTTTCTATAAAAATGAAATATTTTTTCAGTATTCATAAAAAAAGAAATTTATCAGAAAAATACAAAAAATTAATCGGAATTAAATTTTGATATTCTAAATTAAAAACTGAATTTTACATTTTATGAAATAATTTATAATTTAATGAAAAACTAGATTTAAAATAAGTACACTATTAAAATAAATAAACCCAAATTTTTAGAATAATACATATTTTATCAATAAAATTGGATTTTTATTATATCTGGTATAGAAAAAACAAAAGCTTAATGTTAAAATTTATGTTGAATATTATATATATATATATATATATATTCTAATCAAAAAATAATTATCTATTTGTTTATTAGTATAAAACAGACTTATCCACATTTAAATAATTATTACAAAAAACATATCCATTCATTTTAAAAATGGTTTTATTTTCATTTATAATAAAACATTCACCCATAAATTTTTTATTTATATATATGTGAAACATATTTTTATAATTTAATTAATTCAAAGAATAAAATTCATTTTAACAGCTTTGTATAATGGTAACATTTAAATTATATTATTTATTTGTTCATTTAAATATGACATGGCATATCATGTATGTTACCGAACATAGAATTTATTTTATAAAACTCCATATGTTGAAAATATAGTCATTTGTGACCCTTTTATTATGTTTTTTTTTATTAAAATCATTGTTTGAGTGATAATTTCTTTTTTTTCATATATGATTTTGTTCAGTTGATTCAGTCCTATTATATATATCTTGATTTTTCATTTCCAAAATTTTATCCATGATATAAATTTTAGATATAATCATTATATATGTATTTATTATATTCAATAAAATTTTGAAATTGGAAAATTATTTCTGTCATTTATTAAGAAGGTAGGACATACATACACATGAATGATGTTTTTAAATTTCCAATAGATTTAATGCTTAAAAAATAAAACAAATTCAACATTCTATAACCACTATTGATTCCAAAATTTCATGTATATTCATTAAATATAAACTTATTATATTCTATGTAATAAATAAATGAAAAAAAAATCATAGTGCTGTGTGTAGGAAGAGACCACACATACGCACAAGTGATGTTATTTTTTCCCATGGGATTGGAAGGTAAGAATGTATATTTGATATTTTAAATATAAAATTTCTAAAAATAATTAAATATCATATAAATATGTAAAATACATTATTATATCCATTGTGAGTGGTTGTGATGGAAAATGAACGACATCGTTTTATGAGGATTTAGTCCACGATACACAAGGCCGATAATTTATTTTCTCATTTGATTGAAGAGACAAATGATATATATTATTACATTAAAATAATTAAATAATAAAATATAGGAGATGAATTTTTTATTTTAAATTTTTTTATATTATAATGTGAGATAGAATAAGATGAAAAATTGAAACCCTTGGATACAAACATTAATTCTTCTTCGGACAACCACATTAGGTTTAAATGTGAAGCATTTGAAGATTTTATTTATGATAAAAACTTGTAATCTAGTATATTGTGAGGGTTTTATGGAATAAAACTTTATTTATCACATTCTTTAATGATTCTAAGATCCATTTTCTACAATTTCATGACCATATTATCCCTAATGATCAACATTTTGTCCAAGACTCAATGAACTTTTTGGCCCATTCATCCACTTCTTCATTTGCATTACATGGATAATATTGTATTACGAAATATTATTTCTGGATTAGCACAAGAAATTTCACTTTCATAAATTTTCATTCTTTATTTTAAAATTTCTATTTCATCTTCTTATGATCGATATATATCACACACCTTTTACTACAAGAAAAATGTCTTAATATGAAATATAATTATTATAATTTATTTGGACATAAATAAAGCCATTTTTGAGTAATCACTATATATCATGAACTTATCATTTCTCAATGGAAGAGTAAAATTTATGGAATTCCCAAATCTCCAAATCAGTTCTTAAAAAAATTATTCACATACATTTTTCCACATGAAATTAACCCTTTTAGGAGTAATCCTTGATATTGGGATAAATAATTAGGATTATTTTATCAAATTTCCACTAGTAACATTCCAACCCAATGATAATATGTACCACATATTTGTTTGTTGGTTTATTCTATTATTTGAGTGATATTTTTTTCAATGGATCAACAAAAATTCTATCCTTGGAGAAAAAATAAACATAAAAAGAAACATTCTAAAGCCACAATACACACTTTATAAATTAAAAAAATAGAAAACTTTATATAATAGTCTCATAAATTATTTTCAAGAGATTATGATTATCATCATACCTGTTATAATATAAAAATATATTAATCTTAAACAACACAACAAAGTTATCATATTATTCTTTGAATATACTAATAGTAGATCCATGAAAATAAAGGGTACATCAGTGAATCAAAATTGCATTACAGTGAAATAGTAGTGCCCATACCTCATATAAAATGTTGTCTTCATAAATATTACTTTTTTACATTCAATTAATTATAACCAATATGATGGTCAATATTTGTAAAATATTGATGTTCATGAAGTTGATCAACTAATCCATCAATCCAAGGTACATGAAACCTATTATTTATCATAATATCAAATATTTCCATATAATCAATGAACAACATCAAAAATTCATATATTTTATGAGGAAAATGAACTGGGGATCCCAAAGTTGAAACACTAGGATGTATAAATCCTTTATCTCCCAAATCCTCTGGGTTTGTCATCAAATCCACTAATTACACAATGGCCATTATATTGGAATTAACTGATATTTTTAATGAATCAAGCAATATATCAATTGAAAACTAAACTTCATTCACTAGTGGATGTAACATCCCATGAAAATAAATAATATTACTTTTTAATATTTAATAATATTTGTGAAATAAATATTAGTTATACTTTAAAGGGGATGATATGTTCAATGACATACCTGATACGCAACAATGGGGTTATTTGAAATATGGCGTTGCCCAATTGTAATATAATATTATTATCTTAAATGGTAGTTAACGCCTAGCCATTGTATAGGAGGGAATGAATAGAACTAATTACAATATGATGATACATATTTTTTGGACATTTTTACATTTATCCAATAAAAGTTTTAGGCTTAAAATAAGTAAAGAATTCAATTTTAAGCATAAATATTCTAATATTCACTACAAGGTAGATTTAAGGCCGTTTAATGGTAAACACTCTTTAAATCTATTTTTTGTCATTTTTATATGTTCTATTTGAAAAATTTAAATTTTTGTTTAGAATCAGGACATCAAAATTTAATTTGGATAAAATTTTGGTATTTTCCCGATAAAATTCATTTTTAATGAATATTGAAAAACACTGTATTTTAATTGAAAAGTTCCTATTAATATAATTTATTTTTATGGTTATATTATCTTTATAATTTGTTTTAAAGTGTAATTAGAATATATTTTTACCATTTAATCTGTTGTTGGTCATTGGATGTAATTTTATTTTTAAATTGGACATAAATAAGTGTTAATCTTTTGATATTTATTATTTCTTAAAAATAGGTTAATTGTTATAACAGCGGGAATTAATTTTAAATAAATTTCTACGACTTCTGTATTTTGAATTTGGAAAAATGAATTCCATATTTAGACTATGTAGGTCCAAATTGTGTAAATAGTAACTTTTATTTCTAGACATTTTAAATATTTACTTCATTAAATATTTTATTTACCATGATTAGAAGGTAAAAATAATAAAAAAGGGTAAAATATAAAATAATAATAATATTAATTATCCAAAATAGTGTCATAATCTTATTTTATGATACATATCCAACCATGGGAATTCTTGGGTTGAATTTGGGTCCCCATGAAGCCACATGATAGTAATAATGTCATTTTATATTAATTAATTTAATGTAAAGACAAAAATGACATAAAAAATATCTTTTAGTAAATAAATATTTACATAGGGTTATATAAGTTATATATTCGACAATAAATATTATTTGGAAATATAGAATGATTTCATACATCATGGTATGTTTTTTATAATTTTTGGACATCAACTAAATTAATTTATTTATGACATAATAATGATACAATATTTACATCATTAATAAACGATTTAATTAAATAATATTATAAATATTAAAACAACATCCAAAACCTATCCAATTCTTATTGGATTATTTTATTTCGACCATGAGTCATCTTATCATTTACATTAACGAATATTTGACCTTTTGAAACAGAAGATGAGGTTATAATAAAATAATTGTTTCAATCATTCCTAAAGACCCCCTCCTATCCCTTATAAAAATCCATCACTTATGACCAATTCCTCACACTTCTCAAGCCTTTTGGTTCGTCCAAACTCTACTAAATTAAGCTCCCAAGATCCCTCTATTCATTATACTTGCCTTAACATAGGCATAAAGCACTTAAAGAAACCATTTTGGTTCAATCCAAAGGGAGTTACCCAATTTAAGGGTAACATCTTCTCTTAAGTTCTTTAGTTTTATTTTACTTCTCCAAACCCCTAAAATCTTTTTATTACTTTATTTTATAACAAAAATAGTATCCTAAATATACTATAATGTTTTTATATTAATTATTCTAACTAACCATACACTCACCTCTATCTAATGGGCGACGAACATGCTGTTTTGGTGAATGGAAAACTAACCCCTCACGAAGCGATGATTGTTCAATTATCTCCTACCGCCTCTCACGGTGGCCACTAAGATGGAACTATATTTATATATGATATATATTATGCTTTTTTTCTTTATGCATCTGTAATTTTATTTACCAACATACCTCTATGCCTTCCAATATTTGTAAACACGATAATTTAATTTGAGGAAGTGCGGACTACCGCCCCCTCAAGGTGATATGAATCGTTCTTGAAATACATGGAACATATAAATATGGAGTTAATAAAATCATGTAACATATATATCATATGATATTATACATGAATTATAATATACCGACTTATAATTAAGTTTTCATTACATTAAATATTAAATAGAAATGAAAGTAGAGTTCATGCGTACGTACGACTTACCGTCTCCATGAACGGTGCATTTCATTTCTTATCTGCAAATTTTATGTAGTAATATAAATACATTTATATAATAGATATATACCATATATATGATCTCTAAGGAATTAATATCATTCTAGTGATAATGGAGTTTTGACCACATGGACAATTTGTATATAACAAGTTCATTTTTAACTCGAATTCCAAACATCGACAACATGTATGATATGAACTAAAATAATTAAATAATTGTTATTGGAAGGTAATAAGTGATATAAAAGTAATAATAAATATTAAAAAAGTTATTAATAATGTACAAAAAAACTTAATTATACTATTCAGTAATGACAAGGAACATACGTGTCAAGATTGGACACGAGGTAATTGATTTCTTATCTCACTTTTAATTCCATGAGATTTCCATTGTTCACCACTTATTTATTTCATGTGGTGTATTTTGTAATTCAATTTGATATATATTATCTTTATTCTATTTATATTCCTGATATTCTGTGATTAATTTGGTGGTTATTAACTTTTCTCATACGACTCGATTAATTACAACATGGAATGGGTTTTTCATCTCACTTTTTATTCTAGTGATATTCATGCTATATTAGCCACTATTTCCTTTTTGTGGTAGATAAACTGCCCATGATTGTATTCTTTGTGTAATATAATTTAATTTATGGGTATTTACATATTCATTTTGTGATATTTCTTTCATGGGGTGTATGTTTTGTAAGTTACCAAATCGGTAAGGGAACCTTTCACCCTCCTCTTTTTAAAAGACTTATTTTTGTTATGTCTTTTAATTTACATCTTATTATGTTTGGAATTGTTATTATATATAATTAATGATGTAAATTTTATTAACAAGTGATGAGATATACTTTTATCTCTCATCAAATTATTTTCTTAATTTTAATGTGGCGTCATTCGGCTGTCAAATTTCTGTTAGAAAACTTCTTAACCCAATATCAACTTTTTGGTTAAACATATAATTCTTGATTATGATGTTATATGAATATGTGAGAATAACCTATTATTGTTTTACAATTAATATCCACATATATTGGGTGTATTTATATTTTTCACACATAATTATATAATTTATTTATCCTTAATCTAAGGATATCGTCTTTATAAGGGATTTCGTCTAAATTGACATTTCCATTCAGACTTCATTGTTGATATGCACCAATTCACTCTTATATGGTCTATATACTGTAATTTGGCATATTATATCAGGAATACCATTATTCTAACGATATTATTAAGTTATTATTAAATGTTATTCCTCAAATATTTTTTTTTCTTGGGTCTCTCATTTTGTTAAAAACTCGTTAACTAAAATATTGTTTTAAATGTTTTAAAGGTTTATTCATCTAAATCTTTCACATTAATGTCTATTTTTTAGAAATGGTTTTAAATATTTATTCATATGGACATGAATGTTGTGACATTGAAATTTATTTCAAAAGCATCAAAGTGTTATGGGACACTTTGATTCAAAAATCACTTTATTTAATATATAGAATGGATTTGAAAATGGTTTGTTAAAAACATTGATTTTATCAATATTTTTAAATGATATATTGTTATTGCAATGTGGAAATATCATCATTCAATTATGTTTGTTTTATGGGTTATGAATATGTTATGGCTAATGGGCATTGTTTACGTATAAGGGTGGTTCTGTGGTAAACCTAGGGCGGGTGAGCCCGAGATAGCTCTACAATGCATTGGGTAACGTGATGGAGTTAAATGTTAATGATTCTCCTAAGAGATTTAGGGAATATACTGCTATGGGTATTCCAAATGTGACTCCCTCTATACCTATCATAGCTACAATGTACGTATGTTATTTATGCCGTAATTTACCATTATGATTTATGATTTCTATGTGTTGTTCATAAATCTTATCATTTCAAGAGGTATGTTATTATTGAAAAGTATGGTTTCATTGTTTTGTATTTATTGATGGGCTACTGTATTCATTCCTTATTTTATAACCCTTACTAAGTTTTTTCTTCTCATCCTAAGGTTTTGAAATGTTTTCCACAAGACATGAAGATGAATAAGGTTCAAGGGTAGGATCAATGATAAGTCAGGCTATCTAAAACATGGAACTAGATATGATTATTTTCTACAAGTGTTTTTATTTTATGAAAAAATTGATATTGAGTATAATTTCCTACATGTAATATTCATATTGCTATGTAAATTTTATGACCCAATTCTCTAAAACTCTAAACCCTAAAATATCCTCAATGTGAATTATCCATTTAATTAAATATTATGTAATTTTTAAGGTTAGGTCCTTATAGTGGATGTCCTTTTAAATCCTCACAAAATATATCAATGTATTTATAAACAGTAGGTATATCCTCAATTTTATGATTAAGGGTTCTTTATATGGATTTTCTCTTATATTCATCCCCAAGAAAATCATTCTAATGAACTTTTGGTGGTGGATCTAGATATTAATGAGTTGATAAATTCATCTCTTTAAAGATAATTAATTTTATATTACCATTATGAATCCTAAATTTCTTCTCATTGAAATAAAATTTTTCACCATATTTTGAAAGACAATACATACCATGAATTATATAAAAATGTACCATAGGTATAATAATGTATTATTATAACAATGTGTATTTTTGGGTTATAATAGGAACTGACTAACACAACCTTATTGCAATGAGAATTTTAATAGAAGTATTTACTGATATATACCATTATGAGTTTCTATAAAAATACATAATTTTATTATAATACATACATGGTATAAAGGATTAAAAGATATCATGTATAAAATAAATTATTATTTTAATTTGGAGATATTATTAATGTTCATTCCACCACATAATTAGGGACCTCGACCTCTTTTTGTGATCACATAGGTTTGGCATTCTATATATAGTATTTTCATGGGAAAATTAACTGAACACCTTGGAAAATAATTTTCATAATGTACTATATCTTAAAAATTGAATCATTTCACATTGTATGTTTATTTATTTCCCATACAATCGTGATCATGGAAGCCTTTCTACCCACACTTGTAGGAATCTACCATTCCTAGCAACGATGATCCACTATATCTCACTTCACATTAATTAAAATATTTAAATTCCATACAAGCCTTCACCCCCTTTTTATATTAACATTTAGAACATTCTCATTATATTTCATCTTATCATGCATTCCTTTGAATCCATAAGACTTGGAGAATTATTTCCCAATCTTGACAGCACATGATAGTATGTCCTTGTTTAGTGAAATTATTTGGGATTTTATTTCCAATAAAATGATTTCCATTATCCCTTCAAAGTAATTCGAATTATATATCCTTATTTTACATAAGTAGTCTATAGCATATATTTTTATCATTGTAATGTTGGCTTCATGATGAGAAACATTATTATATTCATTTTGAGTTAGTTTCAATAATTTTCTCAACATATCCACTCGTTGGCCACATGGATAATTTTTTTTTCAAGAAATGTAATTTTATATCCACTATAATCATGGTTTTTATTTACTACTCATCTATAGTGTTTTAAATAATTAATCACCATTGATCCAAATCCCCCAAGAGAAGATAAACTATAGTGTAACCCTTCTCCCTTTCATTACTTTTCAAGTACATAGATATAATCTCTAAGGAAGTTATCTATTATGAATCAAGAAATGTGTTTTTAATCCCATTTAATAATGGATGTTTCTATTTCATGAATATGTCTAGAATTTTAAAAAAAAATTACTTCAACATGATTCTTTATACGTAAAAGGTTTTTACTATTAACCTAAGTGAACTTCCATAATATGGTTATAATTTTAACTTTACCATCTATTGATCATGATCCAAAATCATTATATTTAATAGTAGGTAAATTCCCAAATAGAGTATATGAATTGATATGATTCCCCATCCATCAGCAAGGTGTCATTTATAAATAATTAAATCCATTAGTTTTGTTCATAACATTATGAAGCATAACGTATATTTCCAAAACTATTGAATTAATTAATCTAAATACAAAAAATAATGAATAAAAAATTTCATAATCATAATCATGTTTTTATTGAGAATGATTTAAAATTTTTTTAAATTAAATTTCAAATCATTCATAATAGTTTTAAATGAAAATTTAAATTATAACAAGTATATCCACTAGAAGTGTCAACTAAGTGATTAGTAAGGCCCATTTTCCTGCACTAGTTGACATTTGATTCAATGTCTAATATTTTATTTTTAATGTTATTAAACCTATGTTTAACTATTCTTGATCCACATAAAAATTTAATATATTTAAATGGTTGTATTTATAACAAATATTACATAACACTTCCTTAAAAAAATTGAATGTTCTTCATTTCTTATCGACTATGCCTATCATAGGTTTATGTTAGATAATTTTGGATTTCCTAATTTTAGTTCCTATGATTTATACTAAACATTATTTGATATAATATTTGAAGACCCCAGCCCTAATATCCAAGATTTAGTTCTTACATTATTACATGGGCATAAGATACAAGGTATCACATCCCAATGTAATGAATAGTTTCGTAGTCCTTGTACACTAAAGAAATACATGAATCCATTATTATAATAGAATCTATAAAATGGAACATTGTATTTTCATTGAGTTCACCATTATTTTTTATCATATACATACATATCAATAATAATCCACTTCCTAGAATCATGTGGAATAGAGAATTTAGAAATGTGTGATCTCTAATGATGAGTAAGAGAATTTTCACAATAAAATCTATCATGAATAAAAAGAAAAATCAATAGTTAATGATAATAAACTCAAACAGAATAAATATAATAAATTAATGGAGAGGAATATAAAAATTATAAATGAGGATAAAATAATTAAATATAAATAATCACATGATCTTGAAACAAAACCATCGGTATTCTACATAATTAAATAATGGAAAGGAACATAAATAACTAATCTCATGCTGAGGTAATGTATAATTTTAAATATCATAACCGTACCAATAATGCCTTATTACATGATATCTTATCGAAAGGGATAAGTCCACAACCAGATTCCTGGGATAGTTTCTCTTCTTGGACCAACCCATGCTTTTTCGGGATTTAGTGGGCCTTGCACCTCATGTACCATATTAAATACATTCCTCAAAAGAAATTATAGAATCATAATCCTCATAGAATTCATACTAAATGACTATCATATGAAATTTTCATAATTTCCATAAACAATAAACACAATCATAATCCATCCAGATTAAAATGGAGAATGGAATCAATATATTACATCTCTAATAGATCTAATCACAAAACATCTATAGTAATAATATGTGTGGTATCATTAAAAAAATATTCCCATTAGATAATCATGTTATATGGTTGTTTTTATCATTAATGAATAGAAATACTAAAAAATTACATTAAAACATTATCAAGAAAAACGTCCATTTGTCATGGAAAATTAATTTTCAAAATTTTAATATTTCTAGAATATTAGGGAAAAAGATTATTTTAAAATAAAATTTTAATCATGTAAAGGATGCATCAATTTATTGCTTAGTTATGATGGTGGGTAATTTAATACATACGATCTAAGATAGAAATTATTTCTTTAATAATACTGAAAAAATTATAAAACGTATTTATTTTTGGAAAATAATAAGATATTACTTTTACATCATATTTTAAAAAGTTAAAAATGATTGATAAATTCATTAATAAAAGATTTATAAAATTTTAAAATTTCCTTTAACTCATTTTTAAAATTGATATAGAAGAAAAAGTGTTTTCAAAGAAATATAAAAATGATGTATGTTTTCATTAAAAACATTTTTGCCTTATTTTTTCATAAAAAGGAAAACATAAGATAAAAACATTTATTTTTCTGAAAAAACCCTCGAATAATAAAAATAAAGTGTTAATATTATTGTAGATAATAATATTTCCCATCCAAAACCTTAATCATAAATAATCACTATAAGTAATAAAATTTGAAACACAGACCATTACCACTATGAAAACCACTCAATCACAACCCCCATGTAACACCCCAAGCATCTACAGACCACTTCTCTTTTAATAATACAATAGGGTGCGATGTACGCAACACCGAGTTCAAGCGTACCAAGATCTATCAAACTAGCCATTTAGAAAGTAGTTATAAATAGTAATAAAAATATTTTAAATTTTATATATATCCCATATAATTTTAACATTCTTATTTTGTGTTTCTTAGACATAATATATGGACAAATTCAATTTTTCAGATAAAAGAAGTGTTTTTTTAAAATGCAGTTTTTCTGCCATTTAATGGAGAACCATTTCTAAATACAACATTCAACACTATTATATATTTAATTTGATGAAATTAAATTCTCCTTTAAAAGAAGGACATAAAAATCTAGTTTGGATAATTTTTTGGTGCTTTTCTAATAACTTTCATATTTTGATGAATAGTGAGTGATATAAAATTTTAATTGATAACAACTTTTTTAATCAAAAGAAATTCTACTATTAAATTATACATTTTAATGGGATTTAAGTATAATTACATTATATTTTTATCAATAAATATAATGTTGTTTATTGGAATTAATTTCACCTTTAAACTGGACATAAATACATATCGATCTTTCGATAGTTTTTACTTCTCAAAAACCCGCTTTCTGGTTTTGATAACTACAATTCATTTTAAATTAATAAATTCAACTTCTATGATTTGAATTTTTTAAAATAAAAATCATTTTTGAATTCAGAATATCAGAATTAGATTATGGTTAATTTTTGGTATTTTTCTAAAAGCATTCAATTTTTGATGAATAGTGAAAAACCTGTATTGTCATTTAAAACCATCATTTTATTTAAATAATAATTTGTTTTATTTAAACTTATTTAAAGTAAAAATTTATACATAATACCTATATTATTTCAATTTAACTCATTGGTGTAATTTTATAATAAAATTATATGTATAAAAATTTTATTGAATATTTTGACATCTTTTACCCACCTTCTAGGCATGTTATCAAATTTTCCTAAAAAATAATTTTATAGCTAATGTGAATCGAATTTGAAAAATTCAAGAGACACATTTTACATAAATATGTAAAATTTGGTTCAATAAGATGAAAATATTTTTTGGTGAATTGTAACTTTTGAATTTTATTTACCATCGTTAAAAGTAAATGGGGGTAATTAAAGGGAAAATGATATTATAATTACCCTAACACATGTCATAATTATATTAGATTAGTGTATTTAGACCAAAGGAAACATTTTAAATAAAATATGATCCTTTTGGTCTACTTGGTATAGATTAGGACATTTATATTATTTTATTTAAAGAAGAGTAAAAAGTGTTAAATTCAAAATTTAATAACAATTTTTTTTAATATGGGGTTATACATAAGGTAACTTTGACTATAAATATTAATTAGAAATCTAAGACTATTTAATACATGATGGTATTTTATTTATAATTTTTAGACATTATATAATTTAATTTATTTATGAGACAATGATGATGTAATAATTAACTTTTTAATGAAAGATTAAAATAATTGGTATTATAAATATTAAAATAAATTTAAATTGAGTATTTTATGCATTAAACAAATTTTATAGTCTAATATTACATGTTAGGGTTGATTAAATTTATTTTTTTGAATTAATCATATTTTTATGACTTTCACAAAAACAAAAAACTAAATAATGTCAAAATTGTCCTAAATGAGTTTTAAAAACAAATACTATATTTCTAAGTGATATAATAGTCCTAAAAATCTAAGGATCAACCAAAAAACTTATATAATAATATATATGTCATTAATGAACCACTTGTGTTTCTCTTGGAATTTTATAGTATGTTTTTTAACAATATAATATAAAAATACTAGGATACATGTTAAAGGTTAAACTATTTAACCAAGAGTTAAATCTAAATGATAAGGTAAATATGGTGACATAAACTAGGATAAAAGTTATTGGATGAGATTTTTTTGACAAATACCCACCTTATCCTTAAAATAAATCCTTTTTGAACCATTATTAAAGGAATATGATTGTATAATAGAATAATATTTCAAGGGTTTCCTTAAGTGACCCTCACCTCTCTTATAAAAGGGTACTTCCCATTATCTCAAAACCACACCTCCAAATTCATTTGGTTCGGCCATAACAAGAACCCATATCCTCCCAACTACACTAACTTTATCCTAGAGTCCTTACATTGATCATAAATGCAACCTACGGAGCCCATCTGATCAAATTAAAAGGAAGCACTTGAAGAAGAGGTAATTATTTCATCACCTCTTTCAATGATTTTTTCATCCTCCACTACCTCTTTCTTTGTTTCATCCATAAAAAATAATAACTATATAAAATTATAAATACATTTATATTATTATAAATATTTTACAACCATATTCATTATTCTATCCATCATATGAATGATAAAGTCACCATACGTGTGTATGTAGGACTTACTGTCTGCATATCGTGGTGTAGTTTGTTATTCAACAAACAATTAATTGTATTGGTTTAATAATGAGTATAATTGATGTAAATAATAAATATAAAATGTTAATGATTCGATATATATGATAAAACATCCAATTACTTACTATTTCCCCTTCAATAGAATGGTATTGCCGCACGTGCGTACGTACAGATTACCGTCTCCACGACCGCGGTGAGATTCATTCCCCATCATAACCATTCAAGAATAAATATAATTTTATGATTAAATTTTTTTTAAGAACATAATTTCATTATGGATATTAATCAAATACATCCTATCTATAACAAACCTGACTTGCGTAATAGAACATATAATCAAAAACGAATCAATTAACACGTAAAACAATGATACTACTGAAAAAGTATTAACAATGCAATATTAAAAGATCATATATGATATCATATTTCTGGATATGGTTCATTTATAATTTAATAGAAATTATTTCACCATTATAAATAAGGATAACATACCCTTAACAAAATAAAATTACAAGGTAAGGGGTTGCTTATCGCGCTTTTAATTCCGTGAGATTTCCATTGTTCCCCACTTATTTAGTGCATGTGGTGTATTATTTACATCCATTTGATATATATTATCATTATTATATTTATATTAATGGTAATATATGATTCATTTGGTGGTTATTAAATTTTTTTCATAAGTCTCGATTGATTATTACATGGTAAGGGGTTTTTATATCACTTTTTTTCCCATGAGATTCATGTTATATTTTCCACTATTTCTTTTTTTGTTGGGTATTTACTGACCATGGTTTTATTCTTTTTTGTAATATATTTTTTAACTTATGGGAATTTAAATATTCGTTTTAGTATCCTTCTTTCATGGGATTTATGTTTCTTAAGTAACCAAATCGGTAAGGGAATTTCTAATTTCAATTTCCACTCATTGGGTTTTACGCAAACTTCATTGATTATTTTACTTCAAGATTATGTATGAAATAACTATTTGTTTATTTATATATATATTTAAAATCCCCTTTGTGTGGATATACTATTTATTAACATAATAACTCCATTGATAAATTCTAATGTAATCAATATGAACATGATAAGAGTAATATTAACTCAATTTCCATTCATTGAGTTAAACATCAAAGTTATTGGTGTTGTTTTTACAAAAACATATGTGAATTACCTCTGATTTATTTACATAGAATATCCCATCATATATAGTGTATTTATATTTATCACACATAATTATTTCATTGATTTATCCTTAACTTATGGATATTTTCTTTATAAGGGATTTCATCTCAATTTACATTCCATTGATGCTTTTTTGTTATTATGCGCCAATTCAGATTTATACGGTGTATATACGATATTTTAACATAGTATATCATGAATCCCTTTATTAATATGATATTATAATGTCTTGATTGCCTAAATTATTTTTATTCAAGCATCTCTCATTTGGTTAGGAACTCTAACTAAAATATCATTTCAAATGTTTTAAATATTAATAATTCTATATCATTCTCTGTAATTTACATATTCTAAATATGGTTTTAAGGATTTATTTATATAGACATGAATGTTTTAGAATTAATATTAATTTTAAAAGTTTCAAAGAGGTATGGGGAACTTTGATTAAAAAACCTATTTTTACCAACATCTTAATAAATAGTGAGACTTTTAAATGTTTTCCAAAAAATGGGGATATTTCTCTCAAATAGTTTTACTGGTTATTTCATCTATGTCAATATCCTTCATTATTATTTATTGGGGTTGATATTTTGTAATAAAATCTTCCATATTTTATTGAATGAGTTATGTTTGACTGTAGATGTTCTATTTTTATACCTTTCATGTTTTGTGGTTAAAATATTAACATTCTGTATGCTAGTTTTAATACGAATGTTTATGCTATGCCTCAACTTTTTCTTATGGGGAATGAATTTGACATTGTAAGTGATGAGTGGATCCCTCTATACTTCCTCGATGCATCGGTAGGTCTCATGAGACAAACTTGTTTTTTGGCACAATGCCATGATGAAATCTTATTTTTTAGTCTTGGAATGAGGCCTTGACTATGTGGTTATGATGTCCATCACTATGAATTCCATCATTATAAAATTAGATATTGATATTACATGCGATTGTTCAACCAGTAGAATATCTATGCAAATAAGTAAATGGAATTATTTGATTTATATTTTCCATTTTATCCTTATGTTTATGTTTAAAAGGTTTTTGTCTTAGTCTTATACATTTCCTTAAGTTTTTATGCTTATTTAAGAATGATTCCGCTATATTGTTATCCTTACTAGGAATCTGAGCTCACCCCTTTCAATATTTTATTTTTCCAAGGAAGTAAAGAAGTATATAATGATTAAAATGTAGAATTAGGATAAGGGGTATGAGTTTTTTCCCAGGGGATATAATGTTGTTTTTTTATTATTTCATAATGTAATGTCAACTTATTTATGTATGTAGTACATACAAGGCTACTAAACTAATCTGTCTTGCGGGATGTGATCTCTTGTTATCATGCCAATGATATGTAATAATGCCCTGACTCTAGGTAACTAGGGCCAGGGCATTTTAGTTGGTATCAAAGTAAGTTTAGTACAAACCTTGTAAACTAGATTTAGAAAAAAAACATTGATTAGAGAACCTTAGCCAAAGACATAGTTTGGTGATTTTTATATAAGAACTTCCAAAATTTTGGTAATGTAAATTTTATGTGGGTTTTCCAAGAAATGTATCCATGTATGGATACGAGCAGGTAGAGGTGGCTCTGGAATATATGTACATAGGGGAGAAACCTAAAAACACTATTTGAGCTAGACTTGAATGAAAACTAGTGCATGACAATGGGCATTACTGTACTCTTGGTCATGACACTCTCAGGGGATATTCTTATGTTAATTCACATTTTACTTACAAACTGATTTGATGGTTTTTAATATAAGATGATAATAAATAACCTTGGATAATCATATGGTGTTTGAGATTGAAGATATGGTGTCATGATATTCTCTAAATGATTTTATGACTATTGTTACTCACACATTTCATTCTAGTTTTAGTAAATGGCTATATTCCGAGGAAGTCATAGTATCATTGAGCATGATGTACAAGGAGGAAATGGTGGTGGAAATGAACAAAAATATAAAATGTTGATAGGCGTAAAATATATCATGTTCATGATGAATCAATTTTTTAAAAATATGATAAAAAACATATATATTAACCAAATCCGAGACTCAAAAAAGAAGAGAAAGGCGGTGAATGATAAGAGCTCTAGCAGTGGAGATCTTGGAGAAAAGAAAGCTCAATTTCTATCATACAGGAAATGTGGATGCAGAGACCCAGGGAAGTATCTCAATGGAACCAATAAATGCTTTATGTGTGGGAAATAAGGACATAATGTAATGAATTGTTGAGAAAAAATGAAGAGTACTATGGAAGAAAATAAAAAGATCCCAAGAATCCATATACAGTCATTTGTTATAAATGTATTTGACCGGGGGTTTACCCTAGTCAATTCCATATTTTATCGGATAAACTCTTGGTCATGAATGAAACTATGTATAAATAAATTGATAGAGAAATTTTTAAAAGTATTAGTGATCTCTGTGGATGGGATTACATTGGAAGACTTATCTCTTGTATGTGTAACCCTACAGTTTGTAATGTGAAAATTCAATTTGAAGAAGAATTATAATTCCATTTGGGGATATATTTACTAATAACTATTTGAGTTTATATGATCCTTGAATTTGAGGTAATTATAGGTTATTAATTTTTGAGATGAAAATGCGAGGTATGAGATAACATTTGTGGTTAAATTATATTATGGTTATTTTGATGAATTTATCTCGTTTTGGGAATGATATAAAATATTATTTTTGAAAAAGGTCGACACACAGACTGTACGACAACCCATCACATCGGAGAAAGTTATGGAAATCAGACCCATAACCATAGTGCTACTGTGATTTATCACTTACCACTGAACTATGTGAATTCCCTGGATAGTGTGTCTAATTAGTTTTATTTAAATGATTTTTTAGATCAATAATAAGTTTATTTGAGATCTTATGCTTTTTGAAATGGATATCCTTAGTGTAGGAAAATTATTTGATTATTAAGTAATAAATTTTATTTTGGAAGACGTTTGCTCTGTTGGGAACACTATATACCTAAAGAAAATTTAATACTACTGGATTTCATTTGAGGAGTAATGCTGGAATTTTATCTTTGTTTTTATTGTGTATTTATAGATACTTGGGTTATTTATGGAAATAATTAACCTATCATAGATAATATATGATTAGGTTAATTACTTTTATGTATGTGACTTTATGAGTACTTGATATTATTTTTAGATACAATTTAACAATGAATATTACATAATAAAACTATACTATGTTTTGAGATTCAATATTTGATTGGAGTACGTTGACGAATTTTAAGTAAAATTATTTATTGAATCGTATTTACATATTTTTGGGTATTTTTGGTTAAATTTTAGAAATTATGATTAATATTTCTTTCTCTAAATGAGTCTTCTTTTTAGGTGTCATCTGATTTTGTACTAATCATTTTGGTTTTGGTTAATCTCTAAATACAAGGGAAATATATAGTTAATCCTTTTGGATTATGTGATTCTCTATAATTTGATTATAGAGATTCAGGTGTGACTAATTCATCTTAAATTCTCATTATTTGGAGTGAAAGATGAGTTTGTGGTAGAAATTAGTTAAAGGATCGAACTCTACTTATCTAGTATTTTTCTCTATTATTCTATGAAGAGAATAATTATTAAACCTGAGGGAAAGGATATTAAACCCAAAAATGTGTTATCCTAATAAATTATGTTATTCATAATATATTTATGACTTTAAGGACCTCAATTTTCTATTTACTTGTTTGTGATTGATGACCTCAATCACTCCCTATTAATATTTATGTTTTTCCTCCAATTATAATTTCCTCTAATGATCTCTTATTCAAAACCCGAATTTGGTGGTGACTTTTTCATTTCTCTTTCCCTTTTATTAGGAATAAATTTTATTAACCCTATTTTTGCTGTGGATTTTCCATAAATGTGTTATATATTTTTTAATCCTTTTTTTACTAAGAACAATAAAAAATTGTGAGGAGGAAATTTATTGATTGAGGGGAGAATATAACACCCTAGACCTCCATGGTACACTTATCTTGGAATAATATAATAGCGTGTGATGTACACAATACTGAGTTCAAGAATACCACAACCTATCAATCTAGCCGTTTAGAAAGCAGTTATGAATATTAATAACAACATTTAGAATTTAATATATATCCCATATAATTTTAACATTCATATTTTTTGTTTCTTGGACATAATATAAGGGAAAATTCAATTTTTCAGATAAAAGAAGAATTTATAAAAAAATGTGGGTTTCCTCCGTTTAATGGAGAGCTGTTTCTAAATCCCAAATTTGAAACTTTTATATATTCAATTTTATGAAATAAAATTATTCTTTATAAGAAAGACATAAAAATTTAGTTTGGATAAATTTTTGTTGATTTTCTAATAACTTTCATATTTTGATGAATATAAAAAGATATTATATTTTAATTCAAAACATCTTTTTTAATCAAAATAATTTGAATTGTTAAATTACACATTTTAATGGTTTTGAAGTATAATTAGATTATATTTTTATCATTTAATCCAATTTTGGTCATTGGAAGTAATTTCACTTTGAAACCGGACATAAACACAAATTAATCTTTTGATAGTTTTTACATCTCAAAAACCAACTTTTGGGTTTGAAAAACATGAATTAATTTTTATTTAATTAAATAAACATATATGATTTGAATTTGGTAAAATAGAAAAAACATTTGGATTTGGATTATCAAAATTATCTAAGGGTGAATTTTTTGTAGTTTTTGGAAAACATTCAATTTTTGATTAATAGTGAAAAACAATGCGTTATTGTGTAAAAACTGAATTTTTATTTAAATAATTATTTATTTTATTTAAATTTATTTTAAGTCAAAATAGATACACAATACCTATATTAGTTCAATTTAATTAATTGGAGTCATTATATAATAAAATTACATATATAAAATTTTATTGAATATTTTAACCCCTTTTAACCACCTTCTAGGCATGTTAGAAAATTTGTACAAATCAAAATTTTACTGCTTCTATTAATTAAATTTCAAAAATCCAAGAGTCACAGTTGACATTAGTAAATAAAATGTAGGGCAATAAGATGAAATTAATTTTTGGTGAATAGTATCATTAGAATTTTATTTATCACAATTAAAACTAAATAGGATAATTAAAGGTAAACTTAATATTATAATTATCCTAAAACATGTCATAATTCTATTGGACAAGTTTATTTCGACCAAAATGAACCTTAACAATAAAATATGATCCTTTTTGGTCTATTTGGTTTAGATTAGGACATTTATTATAATTTTATTTAAAGAAGAGTGAAAAGTGTTAAATTCAAATTTTAATGAATAAGAAAATTTTAATATATGGTTATAAATAAGATAATTTCGACTATAAATAATATTAGAAATCTAAAAATATTTCCTACATCATGTTAATTTAATTATAATTTTGAGACATTATATTATTAAATTTACTTTTGACACAATGATGATGTAGTAATTACCTTTAATGAAAGATTAAAATAATTGATATTATAAATATTAATATAAATGTATATTGTGACTTTTTATGGATTAAAAAATCTTCTAGGTTAATATTACATGTTAGGGTTTATTCATATTATTTGTTTCGAATAAATCAGATTATTTTGACTTTCACAAAAACCAAATACTAAATAATGTCCAAATTGTCATAAATGAGTTTTTAAAACAAATACTATATTATTAAATGATATAATCGTCCTAAAAATATATGGTTCAGCAAAGGGACTTATATAATATTAGATATGTCATTATTAAACAACTTGGGGTTTTAATGTAATTTCATAGTATGTTTATTAACAATATAATATAAAAATACACAGAGACATTGTAAATGGAAAACTATTTGACCAAGAGTTAAATCTAAAAGATAAGGTTTATGTGGTGACCTAAAAATATCTAAAACCATCTGGTTGATATGTATTCAACCCATCCCCATCTTATCCTCAAAATAAATTATTTTGTATCCATTATAATCTGAATATGATTGTATAATAAAATAATATTTCAAGGGTTTCCTAAAGTGACCCTCACCTCTATTATAAAAGAATACTTTCCCATCTATCAATGTCACACCTCAAAAGCCATTTGGCTTGGCCACCCGCAGCTCAAATATCCTTCCAACTACCCTCACTTCAATCTAGGGTCCTTAATTTGATCAAAATTCCAACCTATGTAGCCCTTTTGAATGAATCCAATGGAAGCACCCGAAGTAGAGGTAATTATTTCATCTCTTCTTTCAATGTGATTTTCTTCTTCCACTTCCTCTTTCATTGTTGTTTCCATACCAAAATAATAACTATGGTACCTTCTACATACATTGAAGTTATAAAAAATATTTTATAACCATATTCATTATTATTTCCATCCTATGAAGGACAAAGTCACCATATGTGCGTACGTACAGCTTACCATCTCCACGTCGGGGTGTATTTTGTTATTAAACACATAATTATTTGGATAGGTATAATAATGAGTATAACTGATATAAATATTAAATATAACACGTTAATTATTCTATATATATCAAATACCATCCAATTACATTTGATTCCACCATCAATATAATGGTATTGTCGCTCGTGCGTACGTACGGATTACCGTCTCCACGAACGCAATGAGATTCATTCCTCATCGTAAGCATTAAACAACAAAAATAATTTAATTATTAAAAAAATAAGGTTTAAAAAATATTATAATTATGTATATGAATCAAATACATCAAATCCATAACAAACATGACTTACATAAGACAACTTATAATGAAAAATTAATCAGTTAACACCCGAAACAATGATACTACTGAAATATTATTAACCATGAAATATTAAAAGATCATATATGATATCAAATTTATGTATTTTGTTTATGTATGAATTAATTAAAATTATTTCACCATTATTCATGAGGCTAACTTACCCTCAACGAAGGGAAGAATACAAGGTAAGGGGTTTCTTATCTCACTTTTAATTTCGTGATAATTCTATTGTTCGCAACTTATTTATTGCATGTGGTGTATTGTGTATTGACATTTGATATATATTATCATAATTCTATATACATTAATGGTATTCTGTGATTCTTTTGGTGGTTATTAACTTTGGGTTATATGACTTGATTGATAACAACGTGGTTAAGGGTTTTCATATCACTTTTATTTCCATGAGATTCATGTTGTATTTGCCACTAATTCCATCTGTGTGGTGTATATACTTCCCATGGTAGTATTATTTGTGTAATATGATTTAATTTATGGGTATTTAAATCTTCATTGTATGATCATTTTTCTTGGGATATATGTTTCATAAGTTACCAATTCAGAAAAGGAATTTCTAATTTGAATTTCCACCAATTGGGTTTTACGCAAACTTCATTGATTATTTTATTCCAAGTTTATGTGTGAAATAACTATTTATTTATTTATATAGTAATTTCCACTCACCTTTTTGTGGATATACTTTTTCTGCACATAATCACTCCATTTATAAATTCTCAAGTCATCAATATGAACTCGATATGAGTAATCTTAACTCAATTTCAATTCATTGAGTTAAATATCCAAGTCATTGGTGTTGTTTTTACAAGAATTTGTTTACATGTCCTTTGATTGATTTACAATAAATATTAAATCATATTGAGTTTATTTATATTTGTCACACATAATTTTGTCATTTATTTATCCTTAACTTAAGGATATGGTCTTTATAATGGATTTCATCTCAATTTATATTCCTTTGAGACTTTTTTGTTCTTCTGTGCCAATTCACTTTTATATGGTATATATACAGTACATTGACATAGTATATTATGAAACCCATTATTCTCATGTTATTATAATGTTTTTATTACCTCAATTATTTTTATTCAAGAGTCTATCACTTGGTTAGTAACTCTATCTAAAAAAACATTTTAAATGTTTCAAATATTTATTATTTTAAATCATAATCATTAATGTCCATGTTTTAAACCTGGTTATAAGGATTTATTTATATGGAAATTAATGTTTTAAAATTCAAATTCCTTTTAAAAGTTTCAAAGTGGTATGAGAGACATTGAATCAAAAATATATTTTTAATAACTTCTTGATAAACATTGAGACTTTTAAATGTATTCAAGAAAAGAAGGATATTTATCTGAAATAGTTTTACTGGTTATTTTCATCTATATCAATATCCATCATTATTCTTGATGGAGGTTGATCTATTATAATACAGCCTCCCATATTGTATTTATTGAGTTATGTATGGATGTGGATGTGCTATTTTTATACCATTCATTGTTTGTGGATAAAATTTTAACATTTATTATGCTAGTTTTAATACGAATGTTTATGTTATGTTTCAACATTTTCATATGTGGAATGCATTGGACTTAGTAAATGATGGGAGGAGTCCACTACAGCTACTCGATGCATCAGTAGGTCTCATGAAAAAAACTAGCATCTTGGCCCAAGGCCTTGAAAAAATCATATTTTTTAGTCTTGGCACGAGGCCTTGAATATGTGGTTATCATGTCTGGAATTATGAAATCCATAATTATGAAATTATCTATTCATATTACAATAGATTATTCAACGAGTAGAATATCCATCTTAATAATTAGATGGAATTATTTGATTTATATTTTCCATATAATGCTTATGTTTATGATTAAAAGGGTTTAGTGTTAGTCTTATATATTTCCATAAATTTTTATGCTTATTTATTAATGTTTCTACTATATATTTATCCTTACTGAGCAACTGAGCTCACCCCATTCTATGTTTTATTTTTCCCCAGATGTAAATAAGTATATCATGATTAATATGTAGGAATAGGCTAATGGATATGAGTGTGTTCAAAGGGGACGTAATGTTGTGTTTATTTATTTCATGATGTAAAGAAAAACATTTGTATGTATCTAGTACTTCCAAGTCTACTAAACTAATCGGCCTTTTGGGACATGATCTCCTATGATCATGCAAATAATTTGTATCAATGCACTGAATCTGTGTAACATGGGTCTAGGCATTATACCCATTGAAATAAATATGTTCTGATGAAAAACCAAATAAAATGATTATGAATTACATGAATAAATAAATTATCAAATAGGTATTATATACACCATAAAGAATAACTATATGGTGAATATCACATGTCTCTCACTGAAGTAAAAATAATGCGATAAACCCTTAACATTAGCCTGACATCCATCACACTTGTTCATACCTCCATTGTAAAACATATAAAATTTTTATAAATAAATTAAAAAAATATAATCACATATTTATTACATAAAAGATTAGTTTATAGTCTTTTTCGACCTGTTTAATAAAAATAATTTATTGAAATCACTGTTTCATGTGATAATTGCATTATTTTTCATGTATGTTTTGGTTTGTTAGATTTTTTCCTTTTTCATTGATCAAGGATAAATTCTTCCCAAAATGTTAAACCTGATATTAATATCCTATATGAAAATTATATATGAATTTTTTCCAATTGATAAATATTAGAGATTGCAAAACAAGTTACATTGATCCTGGAGAATGTAGGTTGTATGTATGAAAAAAGATGTTTTATTATTCCAATAGATATTACATAAAGTAGTAAATACATTACAGAATTATTATAATATCAAATATTTTTTGTATATTATTTTAATATGTCTTTATCAACATCTATATAAAATAATGTTAAAAAAATAATATCTCTACACAGAAATTGTAGTCCATATTTATACATGAGAAACATTATTTTTTCAAACAGATTTGAGGGAAAGTTGTTTCATCAGTTATTATAATTATATAAGTGTATTAATAGAATAAATATCATATTAATATGTAAAAAACATCATTATATCATTCCATCAGAGGTGATGATGTAAAGGAATTACACTGGTTCGTGATGCGGTAGTCCTCCATACACATGTCCGATGAATTCATATCTCATTTGATGGAAGAGGAAATGAATATATTTTATTACATTAGAATAATAAAATATAAGTATATAGAAATTATTTTATATTATTTTATCATAGTTTAAGAATATTTTACTAAGTTAAACGAATTAGAAAAATGAGAATGCATGATTAGGAACCAAATCTCCTCTTTGGACAAACTATTTAGGTTTATATGTATATACTTCATAGATTTTAACTATAATTAATAAAACAACTCTAGGATTTTCACAATGATGTTAGTAAGTGAATTGTGTAGGTATTGTCTGAATAAAAAATATGTACTGATTGAATAAGGAAGGAGAGGGGGTGACCTTTTACAAGAGTGGTAGAAGACACAAATTGTTGTTTTGAATAAAAGTGATACCCACATTTTTTACATTCCAAAAGGATAAAAAATTTATCATTATAGAATCATGGATGATTTAAGGTGTAAATATGTCCATAAAATAATAATTTTACAAGTTTTTATTTCATTTTAACCCTTTTCTTTTTAGTTTAACCACATGTAAACTCATTTTAGCCTCAACTATTGTTATTACTTTTTATAAATTTTAAAATAAATTACAAAAATTAATTATTTTGACCATTTTATATAACAGTAATAATTTTTTAAAATATAGAATACTTTTTCACATTCTATTAAATTATGTATCAAAATATAATTTACAATTAACCTCATAGACATGAAAGATGGACAATTTTTCAAATGGAAAATTAATATACTTAGAGGAATATTTAATATCCAAAATAAAAATTAATTTGACTAAAAAGATAAAATTGTTACTAATTATAAATTAATTAAACTAATATTAAATTTAATACGATTTTATATAATATAATGACATTTTAATTCATTAAATGAATATATGTTTTTCAATTAAAACTGTTTTTAACTTTTTATAAAAAAAGTAATCATTTATAACATTATCAAAAATTAAATATAATATAACATTGACATTTTTATTTCAAAATTATTTTTTACTTAGTAAAATAAATTTTATAAAATTAGAAAAAATTAATTTAATGTATGTGTTAAATGTTAGGTGAGACATCCTCTTAGAAAAAATCTTTTAATAGAAAATATATCCCTTCATTTTATATGATTATAATTTTATTTCTAAATAATTGATAAAACATTAAATTCTTTTATATATGTGAAAAACATTAATGTTTAATTATTTAATCATTCCTATAAACACCCCTATAATTTAATGAATATGTTATAATGGTATACTATAATACCGTTAAATATTTATCGGGTTTGGTTGTACCACATGCTATCAAATAAATTTAATTTACTTAAGAATAAATATTTCATAAATTCCCAGGGATTCAAAATAAGGTACTTCAATAAAATCTTATTAAATAATGGTTTTAGGATGGGTAATACTATTCCTAGTACACATAAGAAAAATAATGTGTATGAGTGAGTGAATTAGATATTGAATGAGAAAGAACGAAGCATACAGTTACACTGTATAATGACAATGAAATTTTAGGCAGATATAGAGGTAATATAAGAACACAAGGATAATATATATTTATAAACTCTATTATTAGTTGAGATTCCAACATATATATGTTATAGTAATGAAACATACATTAGAATCCTAATTTTTTTAGAGTACCACATATATCCAATTCAATGACAAGGACATGAAAAAAAACATGAGGAAAAGTCCAAGAAATATGTCATTATGATTTATAGTTATGAAAATATTATATTCCATCTCAGGGATGATGATCACTAGAGAATATTCTCATAGGTGATGTTAAATTTAATAAAAATATCTTTTTAAAATACTAGAGCATAAATGAGAATGAATTTGAGAATAATAAACAAAAAAAAATCAATGTAGATATGAGAATGAGTAATATATGAACACATGTTCAATAGTTATTATATGGTGGGATTAATTTTTGTAAGATATAATAATCAACCAAATTTATAAGATCAATAAAACTAATAAGGCATTATGTAATGAATATGATGTTGGGTCCCTAGATGATAGATCAGTAGAACATGTAAAAATGGGAAGAGAAAATATATATGATAATGTGCATAAATCAGAGAGGGTTAGGAAAAACATAAGAGATTTATATTAGACTTAATATTATTATTTTTAATATAATGTAGATAAATGGAAATCCCTGAATTTGTTGATAGTGCCTATGACTCAAATTTTTGGTGTCTATAATTAATGAATAAATTTCATCATTATATTCAAATGGAACATATCAGATTAATGTGTTACAATATATGAAGGAAAAAATGGATAATAAGAGGGTATTAAATTTTAAAAAATTGGTTTTTGGAATAAAAATCTACAAGTCAGGACAGGTGGTGAATAATTTTTAATATATGGAAGGTATTTTCTTCTTAAAAATATTCTGACATGTAGTTAACCAATATTTAATGAAGATAGTGATGATTATGGATGATTCTATTAACAGAATCTTTGAGTAAGTTGATTTAATGAAGATACTTTTTTCAATATGACATATATGAATAGAATTAAGTTAATAAACTTGTAGTTATTTAGGTAATTAAAAATGTGGAATTATTATATAATCTGGAGAATATTTTCTATCAATTGATGTTGGTACCAAGGATGATGAATTAAAAAATCAATCCATTTCTAGAGAAATAATTTTTTTTAACTTGTGTAACATAAATCATTCGTTTTGTTAAAAGTCCAAAGATGATGATATTTTAAACATTTTCTATTATTATAGTGTAATGTTCTGGTGACGCTAAAAACGAATTGTATTTAGGAGTTAGTGCATCATTTTCCATTATATTTGATATAAATGTTCAAATATTGGAAAAAAAATTGGGGGTGATGTTTTATAGAAATACAAATGCTAAGTCATTAGTGAACCCAAATATCATTATTGTTTACCAGTATAGTACATACCACATATGAAATTATTTATCATAACACATTTCTTAATTAATTTTAATTAATGATACCCAGTAAGAAGGTAAGTATTTTTAAAATATTTAACATTATGAATTTGATCAATCATGTAATCAATTAAAGGAATTGGATACATGTTAATTATCAAAATATCATTTATTCCCATATAATCAATGAACAACTTCATAGATTAACATTTATTATTAGAATAATTAACAGGTGTTTCATATGGTATAACATTAGGGTGTATAAATATTATATCATAAAATTTCTATTATTTTTTCATTACTCCACAAATATCAAAAAGTCAATTCTGTTGGGTTTCATGGATATTTTTCTTGAATATGGGATTCAATCAATGTGAAAATAAACTTCATTAATTGATTGATGTATTGGTAAATCCTTAGGAAATACATCAATGTATTCTTATATAATAGGTAAATCATAAAGTTTAAGATTAATGTTTACAACTGTGGATTTTGTTTCATCTTTTTCACCAGAAATCTCATACTGATGAAATAATGGGGTGGATCTATAAAAATATTATTTGTTAAATTTTACCCTCTAAAGAAAAGTAATTTCACTCTATCTTCATGAATCAAAAAGGTTTTCTCCTTAAAATAATATTTTTCACCATAATTTGATATACTATCTATAAAAATAGCTATATCAAAATCAACAATGGCTATAATAACGAAGTCTACAAATAGGGAGTATTATGGGTCATAACAGTAACAAACTAACACAATCATATTGTAATGATAGTTCCACTAGGAGACTAGCCTGATAACTCCCTTCATATGTTACATGAAAAATGCATAATTTTATTAGAAAACATGGATGATATAAAAAATTGAAAAAGATATAGAATAAAATAAATTATTAGCAAAGTATTAAGATATTATTAAAGTATATAATACCACATATTTAGATACATCGTCCTATTTTGTTGTAATTTTATATGATTGTCCATCAATATAGGATCTTTTATAGGGGAAATTCTATTGGAAAATGGGAAAATCATTTGTATAGTGTCCCATCTCTGAATAATTGAAGAATTTCGCATTAAAAGAATCATTCGTTTCTATTATAATTTTGATCCTGCAGAAATTTCCCTACACACATGTTGAAATATCCTATTCCTAGAATGGACTCCACACTATGTCTCATTTCATGTTCATTACTATTTTTAAAATCCATTCATCCGTTCTTCCATTTCTTGTATTAAAACATTATCATGTTCATTATTTTTCTTCTTATTATGCATTCTTTTGAATCCATAAACCATGCAGAATTATTTCTCAATCTAAATAAATAATTAAAACATGTCCTCATTTAATGAGAATTTTTCGGAGACTATTTCACAATAAAGGACTATCATAAGATTGTAAAATAACAATTCAATGTTTCTTTTTATATTACATACAAAGTCTACATCATTTCATGCTAACTTTTTAGTGTTGGCTTCACAATGAGAAACATGTTTATATTTTTTTTTGAATTAGATATAGTAATTTGATCTCTATATACACTCATTACCAATGAGGATAATATTTTTTTAAGAAATGTAATTTTAAATCTTTCCTCCCAATAATTTTTATTTCCTTCTAAAAAATATTGTTTTAAATCAATGACAACTATTTATCAAAATCACTTGAGATATGATAACATACAAGGTCAATCATCACCCTTTCATTACATTCAATAGATGGAGATATATTCTCTAAGGATCATATCCATTATGAATCATCAAATTTATTTTTTTTCTATTTAATGATGAATGTTTCTTTAGAATGAAGTGGTCCAACATTTTTACAATAAATGTAAGATTATGAAGATGTTTTATAAATCAATTTTTATTTCAAATTATCTGATTTAAAATCCCCAATATGTTATAATATTATCAGTGGAAAATATTGTTCGAACTCCATTATAATTATACATCCTAGTAGGGAAATAATATAATAGATTAAATGAATTTATGTGGTTCCTATTCCACCAAATAGGATCCATTTATAAATAATATAATACATTAGTTTAGATCATTAAATTATGAAGCATAATGTATAATCCCAAAACTAGTGTATTGTGTAATAAAAACTAAAATATTATCCATTAAAAAATCCCATAATCATAAATATGGTTTTTCTAAGAATGAATTTAAATTGTAATTTTTTTTTTCAAATTCTTCATAATAGTTTTAAAAAAATGTGAATCATCACATGCATATACGCTATGAGTTTCAACTTGGGGGTGGTAAGTCATATTTTCATGCACGAGTTGATGATAACATCAAAGTCAAATATTCCATTTTTTTGAATAATTATACCTATGAAGAACTATGTTAACACCACATCTACTTTCAATATCTATACATGGCTTCATTTCATGGAAAAATCATATATCAATTCCTCAAAAAAAAACTTTTGTATGCTCTTCTATAGCTACACTCAAAGTCAATAACTAGGTTTTTTCCATATATTTTTTTTTCTAAATTTACTTCTATGAATTTACTAAAAATCCTTTGATATATTCTATGATGACCAAGAACGTAGTATCCAAGAGTTGGCGGTTACATTATTAAATTTTTATAAGAAACATGGTATGACATCAAGAAGGAATTAATAGTTTAGTAATCCTTGTACACTAGATATATAATTGAATTTCATGTTAAAATTAAAAATATAAAATAGACCTTTGTATTTTATTTGACTACAGCATTATTTACTTCATAATATCCTTTCATATCAATAATAAAACACATCCTGGAATCCTTAGGAGAGGAAACATTATAAATGGATTAGATCTAATGCTCAGTAAGGGAATGTGTACAATGTAATATATCATGATTAAATTTGAAAAATAAATATTTAATGGTTAATAACTCAAACACATTCCATATAATCAATTAATGGATCCAAATATGACAATAATAAATGACGGTCAAATTATTCTATATTAATAATCACAGGATCATGAAACATAACCATGGTTATTCTAAAAAATTGAATAATTAAATGGATACTAAATTACTAATCCCATAATGATGGAATGAAAAATTATGAACATCATAATCATAACTCCAAGGCCATGTTATATGAAATATTAAAAATATGGATAATTCCTAAGCCAAATTCTCATATTAGTTTGTCTCATGAGACCAACCAATGCATTATGGGGTTATAGTGGACCCCACCCATCAGAAACTATATCCAATGAATTTGAAAATTAAAAGTTTATAAACAAGATCATCATATAAAATAATATTGAAAAATTATCATATAAATTTTTTACAATTTCCCTAAAGAATAAACATAATCTTAATCCATCTAGAGTTAAGTGAAAAATGGTATCAAAATAGTACATCTCCAATCAAACAAATCACAAAACATCTTGAGGAATAATAATTATAGTATCATTAAAAAACATTCCTACTGGAGAGTAAATTAAATTGGTAAATTTTATCATTAATGAATATAAATTCTATAAAAATTCCATTTAAAACATTCTTGAGAGAAATGTCTATTACAATTTAAAAATAAACATTTAAAAATAAAAAATATATAGAATATTTGGGAAAAAATATTTTTTAAAAAATTAAATATATAAAGGAAGAATCAATCCTATGATTAGTCATTATGGAAGGTAACTTCATACATGTAGTATAAGATAAAAAAACCTTCCTTTCATGATGTTTTAAAAATGTTAAAAAAATTAGAAATAGAAAAAAATATTCCTTTCAAAAATAATTTAAAAAAATTTAAACATCATTAATAAATTAATTTATAATTCATTAATTAAAAGTTCACTTTTCTATTAAATCTTTTTTTAAAACATTGATATGTAAGAAATAGTGATTTCGACCAAAGAGAGAAATGATGTTGGTTTTCTTTAAAATCCAAAAATTGGGATATTTTTTAATAAATAAAAAAATTGATATGAAAATATGTATTTTCATCATATAAAAATAATATAATAAAATTTGTGAGTTTATTTAAATTTAGATAATAATATTTCACCATAAAAAACATAACCATGAATAATGCCGATAAAAAGTGACATTTGTAACATAGACGTTTACCACCATTAACACTTTTGAATAGTAATCCACATAAAATAAATAACATCATATTTAAAATTAAATACTATTAAGATGATATAATTGATTAAATAAAATATAAAATTGGCATTATATACACTATAAACAATACTATGTGGTGAATATGACCTTTTTCTCATGGAAATAAAAGTGAGATGGAAAACCCTTAACTTAGGCTTTACATCGCTTATACTTGTTTATACACAATGTATAATACATATATATTTATTATAAATCTATTACGGAAAATAATCATATATATATTTCATATATGATTAACTTGTATTCTTATGTGATCCGTTTATTAACAATAATTTTTTAAAACCATTGTTTCTTCTGATAATTAATTCTGTATTCATGTATGATTCTATTCCATAGAGTTGATCCATTTAAAATTATCATGGATAAATAAATTACATAATTTTAACCATTATATTAATATCATATATTATAATTATAAATGAATTTTTACCAGTCGATAACTTGTAGATATGGGAAAATTAAGTACTCTATTAATGGAGAAGCTATGTTGTATTTACGCATGAAATATTTTTTATTCTTCCAATAGATGGATACTAAATAAGTAAATTCTATTTAAACTTTATATAAACATTATAATATAAAATATTTGTTCTATATTCATTTAATATATCCTAATTTCCATCCATGTAAATATAAAATGAAAAATTGAACATCGTTACATTAAGGTTTCAGTCCACATGTATACATGAGCGATATTATTGTTTTCCAACAGATTAGAAGGAAATATGTTGAATGTTTTTTTTATATTTATATAAGTATATTAAGGACATATATTTGATAAACACATGTTAAAAAACTTGGTATATCCCTCCCTGAGAGGTGGTAATGGAAAAAAAATACATTGGATCCTGCTGCGATAGTCCTCTGTACACAAGAGCGACTAATCATCTCTCATTTCATGGAAGAGGAAATGGATAAATTTTTTTACCAAAAACTAATAAAATATAATTATATATTTTATATTTTTAATTTTATTATATCATATTTGTATAATATATTTATTTAGTTAAAGTAATATAAAAAATGAGAATGCCTGGTTAGGAACAAACCCTCATTTTTAAACAACCAGTTTAGGATAACACACATATACTTCCTAGATTTTAATTAAAAAAAATAAAATAAATAAATGATATGGATAATTATGTAAATAATTAAATTGGTAACTTATTTTCTAATCCAAATGGAATGGGGTGTGTTAATAGGGAAAGAGAGTGGGTGAACTTTTATATGAGTGGCAGATGACACGAATGAAAAATTTGAAAAGAAAAAGTGATACCCAAAATTTTCAAATTCAAAACGAATCTAAAATGGATAATTATAGAACAATCTATGATTGGAGGTATATATATGGATATATAAAGTACTATTAGAAGATTCTTGGTCATTTAAAGACTTTCTTTTTAGCTTAATCCCATGTTAACTCATTTTAAACTTATCTGCTGTATTTAATTTATCTATTTTTAATATACATTATAAATAATAATCAATTATACCATGTTATATAATAATTATTATTATTATTGAAAATATTCAATACTTTGTTCACATTCCATTCAATTTTGTGTTAAATTATTTTTTGAAAATTTAACTTGTAGACGAGACAGATGATTAATTTTCCACATTGAAAATTATCAAATGTATACAAAGATTTGATATAAAAAATAAATCTTTTAAATGACAAAAATTTTATTTATCACAAAATAATTGAAATAATTTTCATTTTAAACCAATTAAATTTATATTTAACATTGAAAATCAAGGAGATTGATTTTTTCAATAAAAAAACATTGGTTTTTACTATTTCTTCAAAAAACAAATCTTTTTATAAAATTAACTAAAATTATATTTAAGATAATTTAGACATGTTTATTTCAAAAAATTTGTTCATGCTTTAAACTATTTTATCTAAAATTGGACGGAATTTATTTCAATGAATGTCTAAAATTCATGGTAAGACCACCTTTTAGAGAAAATTTTTTTTTTTCAAAAAATATTTCCCTTCATTTTATATGATTCTAGTTTTATTTTAATTAATTTTAAAACATTGAATTTAATTTATACGTGTGTAAACCACATAATTTTCAATATTTAATTATTTCTATCAATTCCCACAAATTTAATAGACACAGTATAATGGTATATTATATTATAGTTCATTTTTCATAGGGTTTCATGTACAACATTATATCAATGAGATTGAATATACTTAAGATGAAATAATCAATAAAATCTATGTGTTTCACAATAAGTGTAATCCAGAACTTCTTTGGATATAAAGGGTTCGGGATGGGAAATAATATTCTTAGTACACCTCATAAAAATAATGTGTATGAGTGAATGAATTATATTTTGGACGATAATGAATGAATCATGAAATCACACTCTCTAATGACCCTAAAATTTTAGGTACATGTAGTGGTAATTGGTGATAACATTGATTACATATTTATATCTCATCCATTATTATTTTATATTACGACATAGTTATGTTCTAATAAATAAACATAAATTATCCACATTAATTATTTTATTATTATCCCTAATATCAATTTCAATGCTAATAATATTAAAAAACATGAGGAACATACCAAGTCATGTTTAATTATTATTTATATAGATGAAAATATTTGATTTCGCATCTGGGATGATGATCATCAAGAGTTAATCTAATGCCTAGTCGTTCTCCGTGATTTGAGGATATTGCTAAAATTCCAAATCTTGGATGATAATTAATTATAGAATAACTAATAAATATAAAATAACATAGTTGATCTGAGAAAGAGTAGAAGATGAACACATGTTCGATTGTTCATAGATTGTTGGACTAATATTTTTTATTATTTGATCCTAAAAGAAGTGTATAAGTGTTATAAAACTAATATAGATCAATGTAGAGCACATGATGTTGGTTCCCCAGATGATAGATCACTAGAAGCCATAGTAATGCGAAGAAAAAATATACAAGATAATTCCCATAGATGAATGATGTCTAGGAAACAACTTAAGAGGTTTGTTGGGGCCAAGTTGGATGGATAAGGAAGCAAGAAGAGATTGTTGTCATAGAGTGTTGTTTTTTGTTGTCAAAGAAGATAAATCAATTCACTTTGTAATGGACTCAAAAACAAGATGATGAATTGCTGATATGTATTTCACAAATATCATAAGTCAGGAGAACATGCGATGCAAGCCTTATGATGGAAATGGGGAGAAATGATGATGATAGTCATATACAGTTTTGATTGGTAGGAATGATGCTTCTGGATGAAAGGGAAGTTTTTGTACATTCCATTATAATTCTTACGAAGCCAAATCTTGTCTATCAAAGGATATATATCACGATAGTTGAGTTCGTGATGAAAGACGAATAATTGTTGAAGTAGTGAAGAAAGAATGGCAAAGGAATGGACAATCTGGAGAAGCACAAAAGAACAGTTTAATGTGGTGCAGTTTTCCAGTGTTTGCCAAATTTTAGGGCTTGAAAATCGGGATATGAAGATGTGTTCCTGGAAAAGGATATTGTGCACAATATTAAGGATGGTTTAGATGTTGGCATGCAAGGCATTATTCATGGTCATAAAAATGAAAAATGAAAAAGGCATGCAGTGCGTGAAAAAATTGGGCCGAGTGCGTGAAAAAATGAAGGCCGCACAAAATAGTAGTGGAATGCGGGTAAAATCAGCGGGATGCGTGGAAAATAAATAGGTTGCACAAAATATTTGCGGTATGTGCAAAATATCAGTGGGATGCACGAAAAATAAAGTTGTGCAAGAAATATCAGCGGGATTTGTGAAAAATAAAAGCTGTGTGAAATATTGGCGTGGTGCGCAGAATATAGGAATGGGGTTTTTCACGCAAAAGGTGTTTTGAGATCAGAAGCTTGAAAATTGGATAAGGCATGTGGTGCGTGAAATATGGGAGCATTTCATGAAAAATGAAGTTGTAAGAAAGAGTTGTCTACATGCGCGAAGGGGTTTTTTACGCATGAATTAGTGTTTCTCGTGCAGAGTTTAAAAGTCCTATAAATAGCAGTTGAGCCCCTCTTATTGTGTGCGGCTAGACACTTAGAAGAAATTCCAAGCTCTGGTTCTCATAAAATTTTACACTAAGTGAGTTTCCGGAAATGAATGAGGTTTGCTTGAAAATAGGAAGGGTGCGTGAAAAAGTGGGAAGCTACGCGAAAAGTGGAACATTGCGCAAAAAAGGGAAGATGTGAAAAAAGTTTTTTTGCACCAAAAAGAAATTTTTACGTGCAAGAACCCCTAAAGGTTATGCAAAAAATTTGGGGTATTTACACATATTCAGTTGTGCGTATGTGAGTTCTTACCAGCTTCTAGGTAGGAAAGTGAGGATTTATATTTCAGAGAATACCGCTGTTCAATTATAAAGAAGCACTAAAATATTGCAATTTCCTATTTGTGCTAATAGGGTGCACACGTTCTTGCGGATTGTTTTCCATGTGCTACAGGAGTGTCAGGGTATATCATACTCATTTTATTCCCCATCAAAGGATTTTTTTTCTAGTGGATTGGGTGGTACTGGATTGTTTCCGTACTATACCTGTAACAACCTGAGATTTTATGAGAATTATTATTTTTAAATTTTTTGATGTCTTCTATTATACATTACACCAAGATTACCTTGTACTATACGCAACACCGTATTAGCTTGCAATATACACAACACTATTCATGGTTCGTGTTACACACAAATTCAAGTTCGTTTTGTGGTAATTATTATACGGAACATTAAGTATAGATTTTGTTTAATGTATAAATGAATTAAGTTTTTATTATGTTATATACAACACCAAAGAGAGCTTTCACTACACGCAGCCCTGACTTGGCATTCATTACCCGCAATCAAGACCTTCCTCGATAGCGTGTGTAGTACGCAATACCAAGTTTCACTAAATGAGATATTATTATAATATTATTATGAACTAGCCGTTAGGAATAGTAAAATCCACTTTTTGTAATTTCATAAATTTTATCATTCAAAATGGACATCATTTTTGGATTTGGAATATCGAAATTAGCATAGGGTGAATTTTTGGTATTTTTCTGAAAACTTTCAATTTTTGATGAATAGTGAAAACACTAGGTTACTATTTAAAAACCGACTTTTTATTTAAATAATTATTTATTTTATTTAAATTTATTTTATGTCAAAATTGATAAATAATACCTACATAAGTTCAATTTAATTCTTTGGAGTTATTTTATAATAATTCGAGATATATAAAAATTTTATTTAACTTTTCACCGTCTTTTACCCACCTCCTATGAGAATTTGAAAATTTACATAAAACTTAATTTTACCACTACTAGGAGTGTAATTTCGAAACTCCGAGAGACATGGTTAATATCAAGGAGTAAAATTTGGTTCAATAAGATAAAAATAATTTTTGGTGAATAGTAACTTTTTACTTTTATTTACCACGGTTAAATGTAAATAGGGTAATTAAGGGTAAAAATGATATTAATATTACCCTAAAACATGTCATAATTCTATTGGATAAGTGTAATTCGACCAAAAACAACCTTAAGAATAAAATATTTCCCTTTAGGTCCAGATGGATTAGATTAGGACATTTATTATTATTTTATTTAAAGAAGAGTTAATATGGTTAAAATCAAAGTTTAATAACTAAAACATTTCTAATATAGGGTTATACATAAAATAAATTCGACTATAAATATTCATTAGAAAGATAAAAAGATTTAATACCTAATGGTATTTTATTTATAATTTTTAGACATTAAATAATTTAATTTCTTTAAGGCACAATGGGGATGGAGTAATTACCTAAATAATGAAATATTAAAATAATTGATATTATAAATACATAAATAAATGTAATTTTAGGATTTTTATGAATTCCACGAATTTTATAGGTTAATATGACATGTTAGTATTGATTTAATTAACTTTTTTCCAACTAATCATTCTGTTATGATTTTCAAAAAAAATCAATTACCGAATAGTATCAAAATTGACATAAAATAGTTTTTAAAACAAATATTAGATTATTAATTGTTATTATATTATTAAAAATATATGGTTCGGAAAAATGGTTTATATAAGGTTATATATATTAATAATGAAACACTTGGGGTTCTTTTGGCTTGTAATAGTATGTTTATTAACCATATAGTGTAGGAAAACAAGAAGACATGGTAAAGGTTAAATTATTTAACTTAGAGTAAAATCTAAATTATAAGGTTAAAATAGTAACCTAAACTTGTATAAAACCTATATTTTTTAGATTATTTAGACCCATACCCACTTCATCTTAGAAATAAATCAAATTGGAGCAATTATATACCTAATATGTCTTTATTATAAAATAATATTTTAAGTTTTTCCTAAAGTTACCCTCTCCTCCCTTATTAAAAGGGCACCCCTTCCCTCTTCTCTTCACACCCATTGGAGCCTTGAATCTCGGCCAACACCTACCCATTTCCATTATCATCTTTCCTAGAAACATTATAGAGGCACTGGTCTCCTCAAAATACAAACTCTAGTGCCTTAATATGAGGTTAAGAAGAGGCGCGTCAAAGAAGAGGTAATGTCATTTACCGATTCTTTCCAATTTATTTCTTCTTATAAATCTTATTAATTCTTTGTTTCCTCATAAGTTATTAACATTAGTATCACTGATATACTGATATGTTATTATAAATATGAAACAACCCAATTTCATCTTCTATATAGCCTACGGAAATGAAATCACCGCACGTGCATACATATGGAATACCGTCTCCATGCCGCGGTGTAATATGTTTTCCACCACCACCTTACTTAGATGGGTATAATTGTGTAAATAAATAACTATTTATGATTATTGTAAAGTTATATTTATTATTAAATGTTATTAATACACTTCAATACAATTCCACGATCATCGGAATGATATCATCGCTCGTGCGTACGTACGGACTACCATCTCCACGAACACGATGAGATTCATTTTCCATGATTAACCATTGAAGTATGATTATAAAGTATATATATTAAATAATCATGAAATATATTACATAATAATGATTCTGTATTTATGTACATATATGTTTCATTTAAATAATTCCATTTAATTCAATAAGGAAATGAAAACAGCGTTCATGCGTACGTACGGCCTACCGTCTCCATGAATAACGTATTTAATTTATTTTATATATCTATTATATATATATACTGAATATATATATGAAATATAAATCATTATTTACATCATGGAAGTAGGTAAATCAAAATATAAGTAATAATAATTTCATGAACAACAAGTCCCAACACGTACGATAAATAAAACGATTTTACACAAAACGCTGGTTTAACAAGGAACTTACAAAAGAACGGAGAATATAAAGTCATAAGTGAACCATATATGATATCATAACGATGAAAATTATTCTATAATAAGTGAATGACATTATATAAATCACTATATAGGAGGTTAGGATATGTACGAAGCATATCATACCTAAGGTAAGGGATAACTAATCCAATCTCGTTCTTATCTGAGATTGTTATTCGTAAGTATTTACTGGGGTTACTATTATCATCAATTCCCATATTTTCTAAAAAACAATCATGTATTTTTATAGTATTTTTTACACATTTTTGAAATTTACCACATGTTATGAAAGGAATCTTACTATTTTTACCATACGGGGAACTTTTTGACTTTTCCGACAAATGTACGAGATGAATGTTATTTTTAACTTATACAGCGTGAATGGATTTTTACAGTTTCATAACGCCTCATTTTCATGAAGCTTACTCTACTTTATTTTATAAATATTTTCAACAAAATAATTTTCTTTTAAAATTGCATGGAATTTTGTGAAAGGAAAATGATTTTGAAGAAGAAAGGATATTTTCCTCAAGAATTCATTTCAAGTGTTTTATCAAAACTATTTTCCATCTAAAATAACATTATTTAATATGATTAGGTTTCAAGTATAATTTCTATATTATTTAAATGGTTTCACTTTTCTTATGATGAAATATCCATTTGTATTATATGGATTATGTGATAATGGTATGATGTTTATGAAACTCATTTTATTCTTTGGGTTATGATGAATGTTGTAAGTTTATTTTGTGGAACAAGTAAGAATGATTTCATTATGAGATGGGTGGGACCTATATCCCCCTCTAATGAATTGGGTAAAGATTTATATCTCATGAGATATACATGCCTGGAATGGTAAGTTAATCCGGTTCAGTGTTACAGGACTGGAACAAGGAGTGAACTCGATTCAGAAATGGACTTTTTCCACTAAGATGGTCTTGGCAGCATTTCCTTGTCTACTATGGAAATCCTATCATGTGCTTAATGTTTTTCCACAATTAATTTTTTTTTCCCATGTTATTTTACTATGATTGATGTTCCTTTATGATCTATGACTTACGTACTGCCACGATTTATTTGAAAACTCAAGATTTTTATGTTTAAACATTATGTTAATGTTTTGAAATTCAAATGTATATGGTTTGTTTTATTTTTTTTCCATTATTACCCTTACTGAGCATTTGAGCTAAACCATTATATGTTTTCTTTTCCCAAGGATATAAATAAAGGTTTTGGGTAAGAAAAAAAGGTAAGATCTTTGTGGTATATTTTAGAGATCTTTCACCAAGATTAGAAGATTATGTTCCAATTTTCCAAAGACACTAAACTATTACGGTACTTTGGTGCCTGTTTTGTTATGTATTAAGTTTTCTGAAAAAGTAATGTAATGTCCATGTACGTCAAGATTTGGGTCTCTATAGTTGGTATCAGTGGAAAGGTTTAGATAACCTTTCGAAACTAGTATAAAAAAACTTTAGTGAGATACCTAGAGATAATTCTAAGGTATGTCTACGGATGTCCCTAAGGTTAAGTATAATTACAGGTTATATTCCTAGAATTATGGTAAAAATATTAGAATTAACCCTATGATGTTATATATTTAAGTTACTCCCCCTTTATTATGTTTTTTTTCTATCATGATTTTTTTCCTCTCACACTATTCTTTTTGTGTTTTAGACGATGGCTGGAACCCAAAGTAACTGTGTTGATCAATGTAATGGACATTGCGATGATCGTCCTCCTGAACAACCAAATGTGATGGGGGATGGAGTGAAAAATATTATTTCTATACTTACATAAGATATGAATCATTCTGTATTTCCAAATGATCATAGAAGGGAACAATATTCTATGACGTCCTTCATGAGGCAACGTCCACCTTCTTTCAATGGGTCTTCTGATCCACTTGTTGTTGAACAATGGATCAGTACCATTAAAAAGATATTTTCCATACATCGCTATCCAGAACATGATAAAATCATTATAGTTGTTTACCATTTATAAGGTCAAGCAGACTAGTGGTGGACTCTAATTAATAATACAAGGCCCCATGATTAAATTGAATCCATGGAATGGTACGAGTTCAAGAACTTGTTTTTCAGTAAGTACATCCCTCGAATTCTTCGAACAAAGATGGAAAAGGAGTTCCTTGAGCTTAAGAAGAAGGATGATGAATCTGTTGGTATATACGAATCGAATTTTACAAGACTTGCAAGGTATGAATCTGGTTTTATCATCCAAACTAAATGTAAAGTTGATCAATTTTTCAGTGGCTTAAAACCAAGTCTTCGCAGGGCATCAGCTATAAGAGACTTCAGTAGATATGAATAAATTGTGCGTTGTGCTATCAAGTTAGAACTGGAAGTTGGTCTAACATATCCATCTCATGGTTTTGATAGGAAACGAAAGATGGAGTTCATTGAGAAATCTCAGAATAATGGTGAAAAGAAGATGAATGTTTTCTTTATGCTCAAAGTGTGGAAAGAAGCATGGTGGAGATTGTCTTAAAGGGACTAGAAAATGTTTTAAGTGTGGAAAAGAAGGTCATAGAGCTGTTGTGTGTCAAAGTAATGGAAAAAGGGTTGCTAATGATTTGAATAAAGAAAATACTACAGAGAATGCACCACCAACACTTCAATGCTTCATGTGCAAGGAAATGGGGCATTATGCTAATCAATGCCCAAATCCAAGGGTTAATGACGATCAACGTGAGCAACCACTTAAGGAAAAGGATAAAGGGAAGTCACATGCGATCAATATTTGTGATGTTGAGTATGAAAATGATGTTTTGTAATGATTAAGTGTTTATGTAATGGGATTTCAATATAGTATCATGGAATATTATTTATGGCATCGTGGAATTTTGGAATATCTTTGTATTGGTTTTCAATAATTATATGGTACAGGTAACCATGAAAAGTGATTGTAATATTTTTGGAAAGTAGATGATATGCACATAATGAAGGGATAAAGAGATAATGTGATGTTTGATAGAATTATTGTGCTCATGACTGATGTAAGGACAATTTTGATTTCATGGTTTGAGTATATAGAATTTTAAGGATTTTGGTATCTGGAAAAAGTTAACTTTTGATAGCATTCATGTTTTCACTAAGGTTTTATGGTAATTTATCTTTCAAGATAATACATGATCAAGGTATTCACATGTTTGGAATGTGACCAAAAAGATATATCGTATGATATATGGGGGATAAATGATGGTATTCACATGATCGGTAGATGACATTTCTAGTAATTGTTTTCTTTATTCTATGAGCTGGGACCTAAGTATTTTAGATAAGCCTAAAGATTGGAATGAATTATGTTGGACATAAGTTAGTATTGTTTAAGGATAGAAATTTTTTCGATATTATTGATGGAATTTTAAAATAGTGTAGTTTATGAAAAGGGACTTCATGATGAACGGGCGACAACCTGTCACGTCGGAAAAGGCTGTGGGAATCGAACCCACAACTGAAGTGCGACAGGCCTTTATCGCCTAACACTGGCCTATAGGAAGTCCCTAGTTAGTAGAAGCTAGTTTTATTATATTACGTTGTATGATATATGATGTATAAGTCCATTTTAGGAACTATATATGATTAATCTCACTATAGTTGGACTTATGTATATTTTATAACTTTTACTATCCTTTTGTTTGAGACAGATGGAATGACCGATCATTCTATTGCATGATCTACTAATCCTTCATGGAAGATAAATTCAACTTCATTTCTTTAAGAGATGATGTGGAAATTGTTCTACGCACAAACAACTGTAAGATTGTACCAAAATCATGTAAGTATTTCTTTTAATTCAACAATTCTTCAACTTTAGCGAAATGATCTTGAATAGAAAAAAATGTTGTCCTAGTGTCCTTATATACGATGAATCAGATGGTACCTTAAATCATCCCAAATTTATGGCTTTTTGATTGTTGGCTTTTTCATAGCCAGGTTCTATACCACTCTCCATCAGAAAATGATGGTTAGAATTATCTTCCATATCCATATTTTCACCTATGTTCTCCTATGTGGAAACCTAGTGATTAGTTAATTTGGGTAACCGTTATGTTTCATAATTTAGTCTTTAAAGTTATGTTTTGGTATTCCTTTTTACGATGTGGGTTTCTATTAAGGAAACTTTCAAGTAGTAAACCATTTATAACCCCGACAAATTTCATGGGAAAAATTCAATTTACGGGGGATAGAATGTAACAACCCGGGATTTTTTGAGAATTAATATATTTAATTTCTTTGATTTCTTCTATTATACAATACACCAATATTAACTTGTACAATACGCAACACCATATTAGCTTGCAGTATACACATCACTATTCTTGGCTCCTGTTACACAAAAATTCATATTCGTTTTGTGGAAATTATTATACACAACATTAAGTATAGATGTTGTTTAATGTATAAATGAAATAAGTTTTGATTATGTTATACGCAACACCAGACAGATCTTTCACAACACGCAGCCCTGACTTGGCTTGCATTACACGCAATCAAGACCTTCCTCGATATCGTGTGTAATACGCAATACTGAGTTTCAGTAAAAGAGATATTATTATAATATTATTATGAACTATCCATTATGAATAGTAATATACACTTTTTGAAAATTTATAAATTTTAACTTTCAAAATAGACTTCATTTTTGGATTCAGAATATCGAAGTTATCCAGGGGTGAATTTTTGGTATGTTTCTGAAAACTTTCATTTGTTGATGAATAGTGAAAACATTGGGTTACTATTTAAAAACATACATTTTATTTAAATAATTATTTATTTTATTTACATTTATTTTAGGTCAAAATTTATACATAATACCTATAAAAGTTCAATGTAATTCATTGGATTCATTTTGTAATAATTATAGATATATAAAAATTTTATTGATCTTTTCACCGTCTTTTACCCACCTCCTGGGAGAATTTGAAAATTTACATAAAAAGTAATTTTACTACTTCTATGAGTGGAATTTAGAAAATATGAGAAACATGGTTAATATCAAGGAGTAAAATTTGGGTCAATAAGATAAAAATAATTTTTGTTGAACAGTAACTTTTTACTTTAATTTACCACGGTTAAAAGTAAATAGGGTAATTAAGGTTAAATTGTTATTACTATTACCCTAACACATGTCCTAATTCTATTGGATAAGTGTAATTCGACCAAAACCAACCTTAAGAATAAAATATTTCCCTTTATGTCCACATGGATTAGATTAGGCCATTTATTATTATTTTATTTAAAGAAGAGTTAAAATGGTTAAAATCAAAGTTTAATAACTAAAACATTTTTAGTATAGGGTTATACATAAAATAAATTAGACTATAAATATTAATTATAAATTTAAAAGGATTTCCTACCTAATGTTAATTTATTTATATTTTTTAGATGTTAAATAATTTAATTTATTTAAGACACAATGGTGATGCAGTAATTACTTAAATAATGACATATTAAAATAATTGATAATATAAATACCCAAATAAATGTAATTTTAGACTTTTAAGAATTACACTAATATTATAGTTTCATATGAAATGTTTTTATTTATTTAATTAATTTTTTTTTAACTAATCATTCTTTTATAAATTTCAGAAAAATCAATTACCAAATCGTGTCAAAATTGACATAAAATAGTTTTTAAAACAAATATTATATTATTAATTGTTATTATATTCCTAAAAATATAAGGATAGGACAAATGTCTTAGATAAGGTTATATATATTAATAATGAACCACTTGGAGTTCGTTTGGCTTTTTATAGTATGTTTATTAACCATATAGTGTAAGAAAACAAGATGACACAGTAAAGGTTAAATTATTTAACATAGAGTTAAATCTAAATGATAAGGTTAAAATATTAACCTAAAATTGTCTAAAACCTATTCATTGAAAGGATTTCTACCCATACCTACATTATCTTATAAATAAATCAATTTGGAGCTATTATAAACCGAATATGACTTTATTATAAAATAATATTTTATGTTTTTCCTAAAGTGACCCCTCCTCCCTTATAAAAAGGGCACCCCTTCCCTCTTCTCTTCACACCCTTTTGAGCCTTGAAGCTCGGACAGACCCTACCCATTTCCCTTCTCATCTTCCCTAGAAACATTATAGAGGTTCTGGTCTCCTCAAAAGACCAACCCTAGTTCCTTAAGAGGAGGTTATGAAGAGGTGCGTCAAAGAAGAGGTAATGTCCTTTATCGATTCTTTCCAATTTATTTTTTCTTCTACTTATTATTCGTTATTTGTTTCATAATAAATTAATAACATCAGTATCTATCATATAATTATCTTTTATTATAAATATGAAACAACCCTATTTCATCTTCTATCCGTCCTACAGAAACGAAATCACCGTGCTTGTGTACGTACCGAATATCGTCTCCACGTCGTGGTGTAATCTATTTTCCACCACCACCTTAATTGGATGGGTATAATGGTGTAAATAAATAACAATATATGATTATTTTAAACTGATATTGATTCTGAAATATTATTCATACACTTCAATGCAATTCCATGATCATGGGAATGATATTATCGCTCGTGCGTACGTACGGACTACCGTCTCCACGAACGCGATGAGATTAATTTTCCTTGATTAACCATTCAAGTATGATTATAAAGAATATATAATAAATAATCATGAAAGATATTACATAATAATGATACTGGATTTATGTACATATATTTTTCATTTACTTAATTCCATTTAATTCAATAAGGAAACAAAAACAGCGTTCATGCGTACGTACGGCCTACCGTCTCCATGAATGGTGTATTTCATTTCATTTATATATCTATTATATATATATATATATATACTGAGTATATATATGATATATAAATCATGATTTAAATTATTGAATTATTTAAATCACTATATAATTAATAATAATAACAAGAACAACAAGTCCCAACACGTACGATAAATAAAACGATTTTACCCAAAACGCAGCTTTAACATGGAACCTACAAAAGATCGTGTAATATAAAGTCATAAGTGAACCATATATGATATCATAATAATTAATATTATTCTTTAATAAGTCAATTAAATTATTTAAATCATTATATGGGAGGTTTAGATACGTACGAAGCATATCAGACCAAAGGTAAGGGATAACTATACCAATCTCGTTCTTATCCGAGATTGTTATTTGTAAGTATTTACTGGGGTTATTGTTATCATCCAAGCACATGTTTTATAACAATTTTTTCATGTATTTTTAAATTACTTATTACCCATTTTTTAAATTTACCACATGTTATGAAAGTAATCTTACATTTTTTACGACACGGGGAACTTTTTGACTTTTCCGACAAAAGTACGAGAAGAATGTTATTTTTAACTTATACAGCGTGAACAGATTTTTATGGTTTCATAACGCCTCATTTTCAGGAAGATTACTCTACAATAATTTATGAATATTTTCAACAAAATAGTTTTCATTTAAAATTTCATGGAATTTTGTGAAAAGAAAATTATTTTGAAGAAGAAAGGATATTTTCCTCAAGAATTCATTTCAAGTGTTTTATCAAAACTATTTTCCATCTAAAATGAAATTATTTAATAGGATTATATTTCAAGTATAATGTCTCTATGATTTAAATTGTTTCAATTTTCTTTTTATGAAATATCCATTTGTTTTATATGGATTATGTGATAATGGGATGATGTTAATAAAACCCATTTTATTCTTTGGGTTATGATGAATGTTTTAAGTTTATTATATGGAAAAAGTATGAATGATTTCATTATTAGATGGGTGAGACCATTATCTCCATCCAATGCATTGGGTAAAGATTTATATCTCATGAGATAGACATGGATGGAACGGTAAGTTAATCCGGTTTAGTGTTACAGGATTGGGACGAGGAGTGAACTCGATTCAAAAAGCGACTTTGTCCACTAATATGGTCTTGGCCGCAATTCCTTGGATACTATATAAATCATAGCACGTGCTTAATGTTTGTCCACAATTAAATATTTTATTCCCATGTTATTTGATCATGATTGATATTCCTTTATGATCTATGCTTTATGTACTGGCAAGATTTATTTCACAACTCATGATTTTGATGTTTAAACATTATGTTCATGTTTTGAAGTTCAAATGTATATGGTTTTTTTAGTTTTTTTTTTCCATTATTACCCTTAATGATAATTTTATCTCACCCTTTATATGTTTTCTTTTCCCCAAGATATAAATAAAGGTTTTAGGTAAGGAAAAAAGGTATGATCTTTATGGGAGATGTTGAAGATCTTTCACCAAGATTAGAAGATCATGTTCCAAGTTTCCAAAGACACTAAACTATTACGGTCCATTGGTGTCTATTTTTGTTATTTATTAATTATTCCAAAAAAAACTAATGTAATGTCCATGTACGTAAAGCTTTGGGTCTCTAAAATACTAAGGATGTAGCTACTATTGTTGAGTAGTGAACCTTGTAAATCGTGTGTTCGTGTGGTTGTGTGTGTTTAGCAGGGAAGAAACTATTTAACAGGAGGCGAAGGTTGTTTCAAAAAGAAAGAAACATAAAACGATAAAGATATCTCTGATTATCCCTCTCCCCCTCTCAGTGATACTTGGATCCTGACTGAGAACATCATGGTTTAGAGTAGATACAATCATCATAATTTTAATAGAATGTAGAGAAATGGAAATCCATGAATAGTTTGAAACTATCTATGACTTTAATTGTGGGAGTCTATAATGAATGAATGAATTTCATCATTGTATTATAATGGAACATATCATCAAACATAGTTATAATATTTCAAAGAAATAATAAATACTTAGATGAATTCAATTTAATGGAAGTGATTGATGAAATAATGGATTACAAGACATGACAGCTGGTGAATGGTTTTCAATATAAGGAAGGTATTTACATCTAAAAAATATTTTCACATATTGATAACCATATTAAAATCAAGTTACTTTAGAGTATAGATGACTCTTTTGATATAAAATTTTAGTAAATGGTTAATATGATGACCTTTTTTCAATATTATATATATAAAGAGATTTACATTAAGAATCTAGTAGGTATTGAGGTAATTTAGAATGTTTAATTATTATGTTATCTAAAAAGGATTTAATAATGATTTATGTTGGTTCTAATGATGTGGAATTAAAAAATAAATCCATTTCTAGCTAATTTAGTTTTCAATTGGAGTAACACAAATCATTCATTTAAATGAATTAAATAAGATGATGAAAATTTTATCAGTTTTCTCTTATGATAGTAGCATGTTCTGGTGACTCTCATAATGTAAGAACCTAATTGTTCTTTTGGGGTACAATTTCTCATTTTCTTTTTTCCTTCAAGTTGTTTTCTAGAAAAAAAGGGATATTTGGAAAAAATACTAGAATCAAGGGATTCGTGCCATGTAATTCTAAGTACACACCATGTAGTTTGGCTGTGTATGATGGGAATACATTTCATGTGGGTATTTTGTCAAGGATTTGTGAAAAACCCAACAACACAGTATGTAATTCCTATTACATTCCATGTAGTTAAGTCATCAGGTCATAGAAAGTAAGTCGGAAAAATTCAACTGCCAAATGAGTAGTAAAATGATATACACGTTTTGTGTATGGACATAAACAAAATTTAGTTGGTGTTTTTCTTTTAAAATGGGGTTTTGCCTAATTTTCTTTCATTTTGGATAGAGGATGTTCGAGGTTAGTGAGGAAATAGCACAAGAAGGATTTTTGGTTCCTGGATGAGCATTCCGAATCCGTTTCGATCACCATCAGTCTTGTTTTATCCCAATCAGTGAGTGCACGTTTACTCCTGAGCCATTCTTGGTGATTTCAGTTCTTGATTGAGTTATTTATGGTTGAATGGATAACCTCATTTAATATATTTGTACAATTCTTGGATTAAATGGAATTCGATAATGGATGAGGAGAGACATACTATAATGCGGTTGCTGGTATCGTGCTAATTATTTTATATTAAGTTGTTTATATGTGTTGTTTTTCTCCATTCCCATGTTTAGGTTGTCGCATGATTGAGAATTTGAACCCATGTTAACACCTACTGACATTGAGGTGATTGTGTAAATCAATTGTAGTATGATTATGCTTATTTGGTTTGATTAAGGGACACCCCATGGGTGCGCTTTCCCTCTGAAGACCATTTTTTTCCGTTTGGCCTAGGATGCCGATGGGAATGCCTTTTTCCCCCTTTTAATTGTTGTTTAATATGAAATTTTTTAATTAAATATTTTTCATATGAATATGGTTGTTAATGCTTTGTGATAGTTTAATTCACATTTTAGTCTTGTTATATCAATTTTTCCTTGGGAGATGTTATTTTGTTAACCATGTATGAGTGAAATTTACATGTTTTGTTTATTAAGATGAAATACTAATATACTGGGGAATGGCTCTATAATAAGATGAAATGCAAATACACCAGGCTTTTCCCTAACAATAATATGATGAAATGCGGACACACTGGGGTTGTCCTACACTTTAATATGCTGAAGTGTTGATACATCGGGCATATCCCTGACTATAATATGCTGAAATACAGATACGCTGGTCTTGTTTCTAACTAAAATATGAAAAAATTATTATACATTGAGCATGTCCCTAATTGGAATATTTTTAAATTCTTATACATCATGCTTGGACCTAAGAAATATTGATATGGAATAAGATAGGTGTGTCTTCCAAGCCAAAGAACATTCCTGGATTCAGTCTTCACTTCATGTGTTTAGATAACTTGCTGAGGTATCTGTTGTGTTTACTTTATATATAGGATTGATAGGCATTGGTCAGGCCTAAGATTTATATAATTCAATGAATTGTAATTGACTAAATAACATGAAATGAATGCAAATTTATGCCAGTAAATGTAGGACTATTTACTTTTGAGTTCCTGTTAGTTTATAACATTTAACTATTTTATACTATCGTTGCATATACCCACAAAAAGATTTCCACATACCTTTGGTGTTTAACTCCTAGTATTTATTTCCCACACCATATTTAGTCTATGTTTTTGGGCCCAAACAAACTATATTGTTGTAGGTGTCGATGGGGGAATGTCTCCTTATACAGGTACTTGATTGCTTCTTAGGAGAAGGAGAGCATGGGACCAAGAAATGTCTTGTGATGCTGCTAAGTTTTATTTTGGTTTACCATACATAGGTATTGTGTTGTAATTGATTGCAGTGTATCCTTTTTTCGTTGTTTCCATAGATCATGGGTCATGATACATCGTTTTGATATTATATGCAGTCTGGTTATATGTATCTTTTAGTATTCAGTTGTTTACTTCAGTTTCATGACGTTTGTTTCTTCCACTATTGTTAATATTTATTCATCTATGTTACACTCTACTAATATGGGCATATTTTCCATAATAACACACCCTAGGAACTTCCTGTTAGTTGTATGCTTTGGCATTTAGGGAAATGCACTTGAGGTCATTTGGAAAACTAAGTACGGGTAACCATTTAGTTTCATCCAGATCTGCGATGTTACAAAGTGGGATCATAAGGGTTCTTTTTTGCCTTTTCTCAATATTTGGAGCCTATAGATAGAGATAAGAAGGAATAGGAAGTTATTAATAATATGTGCCTAGGAGTATCTAACACGTGTATTAAGAAAATGCATGTAATCTTGAAAATGGGGATTTTCTTGCCTTTTCAATTTTTACAATTGATTTTATTTAACCATTGGTTGACACAATTGTTTTGTGCTATTATTATTGATATTTTTGGGGCTTCTATTCCAGTTTTAACATAATGAGATGATGGTGTTCCATTTCATTCATCATATAGATAGTTCTTAGGAATCACATGACATGCATAAATTCCATGCCATTTAGAGAGCATTACTGATGCATGTAGTTGTGATAGTACCTTTATAGAGTTTCCTAAAATTGTGATAGGTGTATTGGTATGTGCTATGTTTTGGATTAAATGGATGCCAATCATTGTTTATTGAGGTGTATGGGCCCTCTTGGACAAAAATTTGGAGGACCATGATTCATATTTTTATATATAATTGTGTTATGATATGCTTTTCTTGGGTGCCAAACATTGATTCGTGGGGAGTATGGGGCCTCCCGAATCAGAATTTGGCACCCCACTGGTTGGTTTTTTAGAAGAATTGGGGTTTTCGGGGAAATCAGGTGTATTGTCCTGAAAAACGCAATATACACAGTGTGTAGTTTAGCTTTACATTACATGTGTTATTCCTATTCAGGGGAGAAGTTGTTCTATGTTTTAATGTGAAAATGTTTTGTACATTGTGTACAATCCGTGTAGTATCTAACCATGTAATGGTCCGTGTAAGAGGAAACATGGGTTGTTGAGACATGATCATAACATTCTATGTACTTTAAGTACACACCGTGTAGTCTGCCCAGGTAGAACACATGTACACCTGACCATGTGGGAGTACATGGCCGAGAGGGCGTGCCTATGTACACGATGTGTGCGGGTGGAACATGTCGTGTACGAAGTGTTGATACATGCCCAGGCTGGCGATATCACATGACCATGTGAATACATAAGGGTATAAAATGTGTGTTCTCTCTAGACGTCATGTAGTCCCTTTTTCCAAACATTTAGGGTATTTCCTACTCTGTTTTAGCACTCCTGAATGGAAAACCACGATGATGAGTTCGAACTACGGTGTGTTCTTGACCATGTAGAGTCAGGCTACCACAACCACCATGTCTTGTACGCCGGGAGAGTGGTGATGCCCATACTATAGAGATGGTAGACCATATGCTACCAAGGGAACCTCTAGTTGTGCCAGCTACGGTACCAAATGTTATACTGAATGTAGGTGTTGATGCATAGTTTATGAAGGTATTGTGAGTTTTATGTAGACATTTGAGGGAGAACCACATGCTGACACATCTATTGCATAGTTGACAAATATATTCTAAAAGCAGCACACACTTACTTTTTCAGGGGATGGAGAACTACAAGTTGTATAATCATGGATGGAATCACCGATGACTATCATTTATAATTTGGAGACTCCTATAAATAGGATGATCAAGAATGCGACATATATTCTTCATGATTCTTCTAAGAGATGGTGGGATTTTATCACTCAGGTAGGGCTTCATCAGGTTATGATATAGGAAGATATTCAGGTGGCCTCCAATGATTATTATTTTCTTGAGATGCTAAGGGCCGAACAGAATCTGGAGTTCATCAATCTCAAGCAGGGCACATTGTCAGTTATGAACTATTTTGTTTGGTTTACTTAGCTTCCGCGATATTCACGTATTCCTTTGGGTGAAGACATATCGAAAGCTAGAAAATTCTAGGATGGCCTCATGTTTTTCATCTGATCAAATGTAAATGTCTTCAGGTTTCCTCATATCTCTATTATTGTGAATTTGGTATTGATTACTGATCGAAACCTATGAGAATCTCGAGGGTGTGGGCCAGGGATGTACGGCAGTGAGATCTGGTACTGCCTTGACCAAAAGCATGAAGCTATGTATTGAGCTTTCTCACGGGAATACAAGCAGTTATAACCATTATTTCGGTTTACAGGCGAGGTTCTACTAGTAAAGAAGTATTTGAAACACTAAACCTTTGTACCCGATGGACCTAGTCGAATGCCAAGCTTGAAATAGTATGGGTCATTAAATCATTTTGGTGGGATGATTCCACCAGCATCTACTGAGAGAGAGTCTACACAACGTCCACATTTAAGAGTGGGGTCTGCAGATTCTCACTATTTATAGAACTTGAATACATCATGCCATTCAGGATAAGGGGGTGGTAATGGAATTGGTATCGAGACCCCATGATCTCTATGACAGCAAGGTGGGTTAGCTTAGTGTAGCCAAGAAGTCTCTTAGAGACACAGTATAATTCAGACTTATGCAGTGCAACAGACCCAGCAAGAGTAGGATCCCAAACCTTCTACTGTCAGAGGTACTATTTTAGTACCTATGTTTTATCTTCTACACTTTTTGATAATGGTTCTTCAAATATTTTTATATCTCTGGACGTTGAGGAAATTCTTGGGATTTGTGTTTATTCTACTTCTGACATTATAATGCTAGACACTCCGTTAGGGATTAGATCTGTAGTTGTGCATCAGTGTAAGGAGTGCCACCATGAGTTTGGGAGGTTTCACTTTATATGGATCCTCTAGGTTTTAGAGATGACCGGCTCTAATATCATTTTCAGAATGGACTCGTTGGCTCATTTTTTAGCTTTGTTGATATCTATCACCACAGGGTTAGTTTCACTTCACCAAAGGGCAGAGAGTTTCTACATAAGGGTGAAGGGATGTCCAGGAAAGTAGAGTTGTACATGAGCAACATGGGTTGGGAAGAATGATAGCCTAGATTCTGAGTTTATATCATGATTATTAGTGAACATGCCTCGTATATTTCTCTCCAATGTTTAATCATTTCTGGGAAATTATCCTGGGAAAATTCTCAAGATTCACTTCTATCAAAAAGGTGGAGTTCACTATTGATCTCTAGCTTGGAGTGGAAAAGGTATCCTTTCTTCCTTACAGGATGGCCATGATAGAGTTTCAAGAGCTCAAGAGGATGTTGGGTGATCTGGAATTTAAGGGTTTTATCTGAACCGGTACTTAACTTTTGGGTTCATCTGTACCTTTCCCAAAAATGGTAGGTGATTCCTTTATATATTGTCTGAAGTACCAGAAATCGAAATAGTTGACAGTTAAAAATTGATATCCATTTCAATAGATAGATGACCTGTTTGATCAACTTAGAGGCACTCAAGTATTCTCAAAGATTAACTTGTGGTCATGATATCATTAGGTATGTGTTCGAATTTCATACATTCCTCCTACAACCATTTATAGTCGGTATAGACTATATGAGTACTTGGTAATGCCCTTGGGTCTCACAAACGATCTAGCAGTTTTCATGGTGCTGATGAATCGTGTGGTCCATCCCTATTTATACTATTTTGTTGTTGTATTCATGGATGATATCTTGTTCTATAATCACAATTAACATTACCGTGACAAACACCTTGAGATCATTTTGAACACACCGAGATATCATTAGTTATTTGATAATCTCGCAAAATTCCACTTCTGGATTGATCATATTCTCTTCCTGGGTCACCTCATCTCAGATAATGGAGTATTAGTGGATCCATAGAAGGTAAGAGTACTAGTTACCTGGGAGAATCCCATGAACCTTTTTTAGGTGAAAAGTTTCTAGGAGATAGCTGGTTACTACATCCATTTTATACAGGACATATCACACTTAGTAGCACCAATGATGGACTTGACTAAGATAGGTGTGGAGTTTGAGTGTTTGGATTCTTGTGATGTAGCCTTTCAGGAGTTGATGGGATATTTTACATCAGGGTTGATGTTGATATTTCCAACGATGGTCAAAAGTTAGAATATATACAGTGATGCATCAGGTATTGGGCTGGGAGAAGTTCTTATGAAGAGGGTTTGAGTTGTTCCTTACGTGTCTCAATAATTGAGGCCACATGAGAGGAATTACTCGACGCATGATCTTATGTAGGATGCAGTTGGTCGTGCATTGCAATATTAGAGACATTATTTATTGGGAGATCATTTTGTGGTGTACACGTACCAGAAAAGCTTCAAATACTTATTTACTGAGCGTTATTTTAATATGAGACAAAGAAGGTGGGAGGAATACATTCAGTCGTTAGATTTTGAGATTACCTATATGACTAGAAAAGGAAATGCATTGGCTGACGCACTGAGCAAGAGGACTCAGATACATGTAGTGAAGGAGGCCAGTTGTGAATAGAAACTTATGGATTTTTTCTCTGAGATGCATTTAAAGTTGTACAATAATCAGGGAAATAATTATCATTTATCTTTTTCTTTTACCTCTATCCTATTATATAGAGTGAGGATGAGGACGCTATCATATTCTGAAGGCCTGGTTCTAAGAGAGAGTGTAGTAGGTGAGTACCCTCCCCCTAGATGGATGATAGGCAAGGATGGTGTTCTACGCAACCATGGACATGTGTGGGTTCTAAGGGTTATACACGAGGAGATGATGTGGTAGTTTCATGATTCATCTTGGGTAATGCATCCTGGAGTCACCATGATATACCATGACTTCTGCCGTCAGTACTGGGGATTGGGCATGAAGTGAGAAGTAGCTGGTTTTGTTAAGAGGTCTTCCACCTGTCAACAGGTGAGGGAAGAACATTAATGGTTAACTGGGCTTTTACAACCTCTACCCATTCTTGAGTGGATATGGGATGGTGTCTCAATGTATTTCTTTACAGGGTTACCGAGGTCACCTAGAGGCAACGATGTTGTGTGGGTTGTGGTTGACGGGCTTATGAAGGTCGCTCATTTCTTACCGATCAATGATTCCTTTGGTGTTGATGATCTTGGAAAGCTGTATATCATAGAGGTAGTATGACTACATGTGGTCTCGCATTCTATAATTTCTGATAGGGTTTCCCTCTTTACATCTATTTTCAAGAAGATTTTTCAGAGGGTTCTAGGTACATATTTGCTTCTAAGCACAACATACAACCAATAGACTGATGTCAACTCAGAGCATAAGATACATGTGATAGAGGACATGTTGCATGCATGTGACCTAGTCTTTGGGGGATATTGGGAGAATCATATACCCATGGTTGAGTTCATCTATAATAATATCTTTCGAGCTACTCTAATGATTTCACCATATGAGTCTTTGTACGAGAGTCCATGCTCATCACCCCTGTGTTGGTAGGAGGTAGGAGAGGCATCTATGTTAGGAACTCATCTTCTCTAGGAGACTACTGAGTATGTCCATATTATTCAGAAGTGGATAGATAATATGCAATCTTGTGAGAAATCAATAGCCGATCACAGTAGATGACCTTTGGAGTTTGAGTTCATGGATTGAGTTTTCCTTTGTGTTTCACCGAAGTTGGGACACAAGAGGGTCGTGATGCAGGGTAATAATTCACTAATACATGCCAGACCATTTGATATTTTAGATTGAGTGGGTCGGTTTCCGATTGGTAATAGTAACCTCAGAGGTACTAATGCATGGAGGATGTCTTCCTCGTATCTAAACTACAACACTATCACTCAGACCCAACACATGTTTTCCAGAATGAATAAGATGAACTTCAGGTAGATGCATCCTTTGGGTAGCATCCAATTTGTATAGTTGAAATGAGGACGAAGGTTCTCCGAGGATGGTTAGTTCCTCTTATATGGGTGCTATAGTAACATGGCCAAGTAAATGATGAGACATGGGAGTGGGAGGCCGATGCACATGATCAGTGGATGAATTTATTCATAGATATTTCTTATCCACCCTTTAATGGGATATCTGGGGATTAATTGCTTTAAGGGGGAAGTTTGTAAGAACTCGGTTCTTCTTTTGATGTATAGTTTCTTATTTTCTTTTTTCCATTGATTTTTTTGAGAAAAAATTGAAATTTATGAAAAGTAATGGAATCATGGGATACACACCATGTAATTATACGTACACTCCATGTAATTTGGCCATGTTTGATAGGAATACATGTCATGTGGGCTTGTCAGAATGGAAAAGTGGAATAACTAACTACATACCATGTACATCCTTGTACATTCCATGTATACATTTTGATAGGTCCTTGAATGTATGTCAACATAAGTCTGAAAACAAATGAAAAATAAAATTATATATACACTGTTATATGGACTTACACATTGTGTACATTTTTTCTTAAAAAAAGTAATTAGCCTCATTTTCTTTCATTTTGGGTAGAGGAGGTTTCAAGTAAACTAAGTAGCAGCGCAAGAAGGGGTTTTGGTTCCCAATTGAGCATTTGAACCCCGTTTTGATCAATGTTAGTCTTCTTTGAACCTAATCAGTGAGTTCCTGTTTAATCTTGGGACATTCTTAGTGATTTTAGTTGTCGATTGAGTTATTTAAGGTTTAATGGGTATACTTGTTTCATATTTCTATATCGTCATATCTTGAATTGGATGTTGAGACTAGATGAGGAGATACATACTACAATGAGGTTGGTGGTCTCAAGAAAATTGTTTAATGTTATGTTGGTTATATGTGTCGTTGTGACACAAACCCATGTTTAGGGTGTCACATGGTGAAGAATCTAACCCATGATAACACCTAATGAAATTTAGGAGATTGAGTAAATTAATTAAAGCATGATTAAGCTTATTTTTTTTGATTAAGGACCACCATGTGGTTGCACATTCCCTTGGATGACCATTGTTTAGTTGTTTTTCCTAGGATATCGATGGGAATTCCTTTGTTTCCCATTTGAAGGGGACTTTTAATATCATACTGGTTAAATAAATGTTTTCCATGTGAATATATCCATCAAAGATTTGTGATATTAAAATTCACATGTTATTCTTATTATATAAATTCCCCCACGGGAGATGTTATTATGTTAACCATGTAAGAATGAAATTTACATGTGTTGTTTACTATTTTGAAATGAGGATATATCGGGCATGGCCACAAAAAATGATGAAATTTTGATACCTTGGGCTGGTACATGATATTAATATCTTGAAATTCATATTCATAGGGCTTTCAATGACATTAATATGTTGAAATGATGATACACCATGCTTGTCCCTGACTTTAATATGATGAAATGTTGATACATCAGGCTTGTCCCTAACATTACTATGATAAAATACTGATACATCGAGCTTTTCCATAATTTGAATATGCTGAAATTATTTTTCATCAGTATTGACTCTCACAAATATTTAAATTGAATGACATATGATGCATTGGCCAATCCAAATCACAATCTTGGATTCATTCTCCACTTCTTGTGTTTAGATAGCATGCTAAGTCTCTGTTGTGTTTAATTTATATATGTGATTAAAGGGAATATGTCGGCCCCGGTATTTATATAATTCAGTGAATTTGAATTGATTAAAGAACATGTAATTAATGTAAATGAATTCCAATATGTTTAGAATTGTTTACATTTCAGTGCCCACTAGTTTACATAATTTCACTATTTTATACTATAGTTGCATATACTCACCGACAAATTGGAACATACCTTGGTTGCATGCCTCATTGGATTTATTTCTCACACCCTATTTGGCCATGTTTTGTGGCCCAAAAATACTATATTGCTACATGTATCAATTGGGGAAGGTCTCCTTATATAGGTAATTGATTTCTTCTTTGGAGCAGGAGAGCATGGGATAAAGACAAGGGTTGCGATGCTACTAAGCTTTATTTGGTATTATAGTACATTGGTATATTTTTGTACGTGATTGCTGTGTATCCTATTTTCTCTGTTTTCTTAGAACATGTGACATGTTTCATCATTTTGATATTATATCCCTTATACTAAACATTATCTTTCAGTCTTCAGTTGTTTACTTCAGTTGCATGATGTTTATTGCTTTCTCTATTGTTATTATTTATTCATATGTGTTACACTCTGCCAATGAGAGAATAGTTTCTCCACTATCACACCCTAGGCCATCATTGCTAGTTGGAAGCCTATGAAATTTGGGGGAATTCACTTGGTGATAAGTGGACAACTGGGTATGAGACACCTTTTAGTGGCATCGAGATCTGGGATGATAAAGAATATTTGCTGGATTTAGGAATTAGAGTATTATTTTTCCATTATATTTGATATTAAAGATCATAGATAGGCTAAGAAAATATTTTGGATGAAGATTGATGAATTTTATATTCTAAATAATTTGATTCTATTTCCATGGGACAACATCAAAAAAATTATTGAGATTTCCATAATATCTGGAAATAATCTCGTTTTAACAACATTAGTTGGAAACATCATTTTATTCAATAACTAAAAAAAATTGGATGATGAGGTAATTGTATCATGATAATTACATTATAATAAATTGTACGTATCATGATATAATAAATTTTCTTCACTCTCATTGACATTATATTTTAAGCGGAAGTTGAAATATTGTTTATGATAATTCTTAGTTTTAAAGACAAGGATCCCTGAATTAGATAATCTACTATCAAAAAGTATTAAATGGTATATTTCTTTTCTATTGGCTGTACGATCCATTTCAGGATTATGTTTCTAAGAACATTTCTAGGGGTTCATACACCAAGAATATCATGATAGGATATTTTACACCGACTATATAAAAAAAATTAATAGTTTTCCTATATATATATTATACCCACATCATCCACTACAGAATCATAGTATATAGAAGAAATATAAGTGAGAAAAAGAACTGATAATGTTGATGGTTCTATTAGAGGATATTAGATTGTTTTATAAAGGTGGATTATTGTATTGTCATATTAAATGTATAATACATTTATAAAAAAAATCTATTGTTTCATTAATGGATAAAAAACATAAATCCAAAATAAAATTATATATGTCTCATAATTGATGATGATTTATTATTTTTTTGAATGATGAATGAAGAAAATTATCTTAATAATATGTAAATTATGTTTTGGTCCAATAATATTTGATGGAATTTTATCCCTTAGTAGGATTTGGTTGAATGGAAAGCAATGAAAACCATGCTTACTACTAATTTGAGAAACTATTTTTTTATTACTGGATTATTTTCGTGGATTCCATGATGTCATCAACTATTTCATTTTTTGGAAATATTATACAATGTTTGTTTTTGAATTATTTGATCAGAAGAATAAACCAAATTTGATACCATGGAATTGATATAGTCTTTATAAGAAATAGAAATCTCCAATGGATGTTGGCTGATCAGAAGAACATATAATTCAGTCATTTTGTCACTCATGTTTTCATTAAAATATGAGAAAATATGTTAATTGTTATATTTTTTTATTATTTTGTTTCATTTGATTATTTTTCATGATTTTTAGATAATGGGAATGCCGAATTATTTCAGGTTGGTTAATTATTTGTAAACATAAAATGATCTCTTGGATGTGAGCAATCAAATTATAATTTCAATAGAAAAATGATAGTGCAAAAATTTTAATAGAATTACATTAATATGTGTTAGAAATAAGAGATACATATTGATATATTAGGACCCACAATAATTCATTAATACCACTTGTATTTTTGATATTGTGATATTATGAAATATTGGAAATCATTAACCATTTGTGATTTTATTTCCATGTATATTCCAATTATAATGGAAGATTGATATTATTGGTCCCTCATTTACATGTGATTTAATTTTTGAAACATGAAAAATATGATTTTCATTTCATAAATTTGTTAATTTCATCATTTATAAAAAAAATTATATTTTTTATGACAATGTGTTGGGAAGATTACATGGTGTGGTGAGTTTGGGGAAACTAACTTCCTAATATCTGACATCTAAATTTCATATGATCCTTTAAGATCAATGATGTTAGATATGGTCAGTTTTTCTATTTCATTACACTTGATGTTGATAATTCTAGTAATCACGAGTGGAAAATTAATAAATTTATATGTTATCAGAAAACTACATTAATTTTTTTTATGAAATATAATAGATTGATTACTATCACTAAACAACATCTTCCAATTCTAATTTGGAAATTGTGTCACATATTGTGTCACATATTTTAGTCATCCAATTAAAAATGACCCAAACTGGATCATTCCACTTTAATAACATTTGAAATGTCATCATGAAATACATAGTGATGTCATTATATTTCTATTCATGAATAGTTAATAATTGAATTCCCTCTAGTATCTTTTAAATTTTTTCCTTCTCCCATATGTGAAAGTTTTATGCAAAACTATCCAAGTCCCATTTCATACATTGAAAGAAAATGTTTTTTTGAACAGTATAGTACATTTTGGTCAAACCATGACGAATTGTCCATTAGAAAATATGATACTCTGTTATAAAATTTATTTCATGTAATAGATTTTGTAGTCTAAATTACATGACATAAATAAAATATTTCATTAAAATACATTTAAAATACCTTTTAGGTTCAAAATTTTAGATTATTGGGTAATATATTTAACTAAAAAACGTCCTGAAATTTTTAACTAATGGATATTTTACAACTATATATGAAACTGCTTAATCATTAACATATCTTTAACATCTCCCACTAATTATCCTTATAATAGACTCTTCAAAACAAATCATACTTTTCATATCTTCATTGTAATGACAAGATATTTTAGATAATATTTGTTTCTATAAGTTGGGTATTATTTTATTTTATACTCAAAAAAAATATATCCTTTATTTAATTAAGTGAGTATAATTAAAATAATACCACTGGGTTTTGACTATTATATGATCATTGGTCAATATGACCATTGCAAACTGAATTCTTAATGTTATGATTATTGTTTATAAATATCGGTGATCATGGTTAATTAATACAAAAATAGGAGTCCATGGCCTCATCTATTAGACTCGGGCTATATGAAGCCCATTTGACAGAGCTTGTGAAAAAGGTTGCATCACTGGGATTTTCTCTGGACCAAGCCCTAGTCAAACTCCAAAATGTGAATATTTAATGCAATTTCATATGGGAGAAGTATAAGATGATAAAAATAATCACTAGGGTCGTGTTTTCCATGCCACCACAAAATTCTATCACCATAACACATCTTAAACTTAGGTCCTAGACATGTGTTATAATGGGCTATGTAACGTGACCGAAGTTACATTGTGTAATACTTTTGTATAAATAAAACGGTTATTTCTTATTATGTTAAATTTGTGAATTTCAGATGTCCAGATAAATGTAATATAAATTTATTGATGTTCTATATTATTTATGATTTTTGGAAAAAGGTTATTTTAAAATATTTTTTGTATACTTTAAATAATTAATAATTTAAAAGTACTTTCAAAAAATGGTCTTCTACAGTAGTGACCAGTAAAAAAATTTAGATTCTAATAAATTCAATATATTTTTTAGTGAATAATAATTTATAAATATTAATATTACCCTTATGAATAGTAATGTTTCTAATAAAATAGTAACTTCCTTTAAGAATGTGTAAATATAATTTATGCATCTTGAATGGTGAAGTGATAAAATAGCGTAAGTAAATAACTATTTCATAAATTATTAGTTTAGTATCAGTATTTTTTCAGGTAAAGAGTGATTTTACAAAAAAAATTAATATTTAATTATTAAAAATTTATTTTAATAAAATGGAGTTCATTATTGAATTCATAGAATCAATATTAGGTTAGGGTGAATTTATGAGATATTTATAAAATGTTTTGTTTTTTTGGTGACTATTAAAAATTCATTTTTGAGTTTTGGAGTTATTAATGACATCATTAATGATGTAATAATTATGTAATAATTTGGGACGACTTGTGAATAGTAAGATAGGTTATGAGGTTTCTCATGTGGGAAATACCATGGGAAAATAATATGGGTAAGCCCCTGGTTTTGTGAATACCACCGATGAGGTGTCCATTAGAAATTAAAAATATATTACCTCACTTTTTCTATAAATACCAAGTCATTCCATCATTAATTTCATTCCATAATCCTCTCTAATAAATCTCTGGTATTTTTAACTCCCAAGGAGTCCTCCCAAGGTTACCTCAATCCCACCAAGGTCCTATCCTTTGAGGTTTTGATGTTACTCTTCAGGGTATGGGAACCTATCACCCTCCTCTTTTAAGTCATATCTTCCTTTATGTTTTGTTTTCTAGCTTCCATATTCTTATGTTGGGGTATGTTATTCAATATCCTTATTACTTACCATTTCATTTCCAATTTATTAGGGACCCTTTCTTCTCTCAGCAACTTATTTTATGATGTTTTAATTGATGCTGTTAGGTTGTCGAATTTTTAATAAAAGAAATCACATCTTATCTTTTCATTCATGTTTTCTTTTCATGTGGTATGTCATTCCAATATACATACCATGATCTTATTTTATTTTTATTTTATACCCATACTATATTACGAGTTATATAAGAGTGGGGGACTCTTGTCCCATCTCATTTCAATGTTTTCTAAAACCTTGTTATATAGTTGTTATGATGCAAAAAATTCATCTCAAAACCCCTCTCTTTTTCTCAAGATACTCTCTTATTTTCTTTATTTGAATAAAAAAATATATTTTAGTTCTAGGGGTATACATAAGGTTATAAAAATGGTATATTTGGTTCATTATTTTACATACATAAAACCTTCATTCGTTTTCTGTGAGTTATAAATGACATAACGATCATGTTTTTAAGAACTTTTAAAACGTCACAATTTTGAAATGAAACCCATTTCTTTTATTATCTATAGATTATTTATAAAATTAATGATGATGATATATGTTCCTCACATGATAATAAATACATATTATGGGTTATCCCTGATAGCGCTTCAATGAATTAGGTAAAGAATTTAATCTCTAGAGATGACTAGTTTCACGATACCTTGGTGAATATCCTTGGTAATTTTTATGAATCTTTGGGGATGATTCTTGGTGATAAGTTCACAAATATAAAAGTTAAATGTTGTAGCCACATATTCATGTTATGATTCATGTTTTTTCATTATGATATTCCTCTACTTCCATTCCTCATGTCATTATGTTTTTTTCATCACGATCTTATTTATATCACAAGTAAACTAATTCCCATGCTTTAATTACAGGGCCCTCTGGCCACCCTTTCCTTTAATGTATGTCTCCTGGTTATGATATGTAGTTATTGTACTCAAGATTAACCCTTGATGAATCCATAAATGTTTATTAGAATAATTTTTAATGTTTTCATGTATATTGTTCCACATTTCCAAGACACTAGACCTTAAAGATCCTCTATTTGTAAAATGTAATGAAAAAGTTATATAATAAAAAGGTGGGAAGCCATAGTTGGTATCAAAGGGAGGATTAGTTATTTATGGAAAATAAGCTATTAAAAATTAAGGATGAAACCTATAGAGAATTTTAAATATAGTAAATCTTCCATGTATATTTCTGAAATATTAATTAAGTTGTTTCCAAACAAATAAATCTCTTGTCAGGATACGAACCAGTGGATGTGGCTCTAGCACAGATGTACCTAGGAGTAAAAAATATGACGAAGTGTTTTGGGTTTGACCCAGGGTATCCTGGTACATGACAATAGGCCTTACTTCACTCCTGGTTTGACACTCCTAGGGGATATGTTTGGTCAATCACAAGCTTGTTATGAATTATTATGAAGGATTTATAGAGAAATGTAATTGTTTAAGCAAGAATTTTTAAGACATAAAATCCCTAATATTTAAAATAATCATAAATTAAAGAATCTTTTCAGTAAGGTTTAATTATTTTATAAAATGGTAGAAAATAAGTGGAACTGAGAAAATGGTGATCACAATGGACAATGCGCTGACTACCCTCGGATGGAAGCTGAAATGGAAACATTCATGAGAGTGATGAACCAACTAACTCGAGTAATGTGAAATAACATAAATCAAGACGAGAGACCGATCTAACCATGAAGGGAACCAAATTATGTTGAGTCCTTTATGTGTTAATGACCACCAACCTTCAGTGGATCTACTAACCCATTGATTGCTGAATTGTGGATTAGCTCGATAAAGAAGATCTTTTCTGTGGTCCACTGTTTAGAGATAGAGAAGGTCGCCGTGGCTATTTACCACATAGAGGTAAAAGATGATCAACGGTGGGAACTAATTAAAAAAATTAGGCCCATAGTAGAGGATGATGATATAGAGTGGGACGAGTTCAGAGGGATCTTCTTCAGTAAGTATTTCCCTTGTTCCCTGAGGACAAGAATGGAGATGGAGTTTCTCGAGCTAAAGCAAGAGAATGAATCTATGAGAATCCACAATATGAAATTCAAAATGATTTCATGTTACACCTCTATCATTGTCATGAATCCAAATGGTAAGGTTGATAGATTCCTTGGTGTATTGAGACCTCACCTATTGAAGAGTATAGAAAACCGAGACTATGATAGATATGAGGAGATTGTGCGGAGTGCGATGAAAGTCAAATTGGAGTTTGGTGAGACCCAATGATCTCATAAATCCAATGACAAGAAAAGATCGATGAAGCGAATAACAGGGTGGACTTTTGATTAGGTAATAGGTGGAAAGAAAGTGCAATGTTCTCTGAGTAATAACTGTGAAAGAAGCATTCGGGGAACTGCCTTCTCAAGAGTTGGAAGTGTAAAAATTGTAGAAAAGATGGCCATATCTCACAGAACTTTCATAGTGAGCTGAATCCTAAACTCCCAAACACTAAAAACAAAGGGAATATGATTCAATCCATACCTGATGTCCAATACTATAAGTTTAGATAACTTGGGAATTTTTTCAATCAGTTTTTAATCTGAGGGTAGTGGAGGGGAATCACCATTTGCCTCAGCATCAGCCAAGGGAACAAGGTCGTACTTTTGAAATCACTATGGCCGAAGTTGAAGTGCCAAATAATGTGGTGGCAGATACTCTTATTGTTCTCTCAAATATAGAAATTACATTGTTTTATTTTTGTTCTATGCATTCATTTCTTTCTTCCATTTTTGCATTGAATTTAGAATCAACCCCCGATTTTCTAAAAGAAAAGAAATCAATCAAGACTCCTTGCGGGATTATCCAAGCATCGTCTATGTTTAGAAACTCTAGTAATTACATTAGTGATCTCAATCATATCACAAATCTGTTAGTCATTTCCATGCGGGAATTTGAAATTAGACTAGGGATGGAATGGCTGTCAAAGTATAATGAAAATATCAAATGCATAAGCAAGGATATCTCAATAATATTTAATGGAAAACCTATAGTTATCATCCAAGGAGATATATCTCAACTTGATATTTGTTGAGAAGAACCTCCTATATCTATCATTATGGATTTTATCATTGATAAAGAATAAGGAAATGAGATTATAAGGATAGAAAATGATCGCATTGTCCAGGAATAAGATGATGTATTTTCTGAGGAGTTACCGAGACCTCCCCTAGAATGAGAGGTAGAGTTCTCCATTGAAATCAGACATGGATCTCATCTGATAGCAAAGACCCTGTATAGGATGGAAAATGTAGAGCAAGAAGAATTAATGAAGAAACTCCAATATCATTTGGAGAAGGGTTTCATCTATCCAAGTGTGTCTCCTTGGGGAGAACCAGTTCTCATCATGAAGAAGAAGGATTGATCAATGCGGCTATGCATTGATTAGGGAGAACTGACTTGGATCACATTGATGAAAAAAATACCATCTCCCAAGAATTGATGACTTATTTGACCAACTTCAGGGGGATAAATTCTTCTATAAGATTTATCTTCAATATGGTTATCATACACTAAGCGTGATGGAAAAAGATATTCCAAAAACAACATTCCAATCAAGATATGGGAATTATGAGTTTGTTGTCATTCCCTTCAAACCGACTAATGCACCTTTGATTTTTATGCATTTGATTAATAGAGGACTACCTTGATAAATTTTTGGTTGTTTTTATTGATGATATTTTAATATATTCCAAAATTCTAGATGAGAATGAGGATCATCTAAGGGTCATTTTTTAAACTCTATATATAGATAGGCTTTTTGGAATGTTTAGAAAATGTGAATTTTGGTTACAACATGTTATTTTCTTGGGGCACATTATTAAAAATGATGGAATCACATTTGACCCTGAAACCCCAAAAGTTGAAGATATGTGGCCTCAACCTACAACAATAACTGAGATTTGTAGTTTCCTTGTATTACTAGGATATTATAAGTGGTTTGTGAAAAAAATTTCATGACATTATAATCCATTAACCATGTAAACTCGAAAAGGGGTCAAGATAATCTGGACAAAGGAGTTTGAGGAATGTTTCCAAGAGCTGAATAATTGATTGGTTACTACACCCGTGTTAACTAATCCCTCAAGTAGAGAAGGATTCATTATTTTTTTGTGATGCATCTTGGAAATGGCTTGGGTGCATCCTCATGAAAAATTACAATGTCATTTGTTATGAATCTCGAAAGTTGAAGACTCATGAGAAGAACTATCCAACACATGATCTAGAATTAGCAATGGTCGTTTTTTATCTAAAGATATAAAGGCTAAATCTTTATGGGGAGAAATGTTATATATACGCAGACCGTCAATGTTTGATGTATATTTTCACACAATGGGAATTTAAAAAGAAACAAATGAGATGATTGGATCTTCTTAAATACTTTGACTCTTCAATTCGTTATCATCTTGGAAGAGAAAACAACATCATTGATGCATTAAGTAGAAAGACCCAGTTGTTCTATCCATGATAAGGATTCAAAGAGATCCTTCGATCAATGACCTAGTAAAGCTAGACATAATTATTATAATGGAAGGGACATCATCAACCCTAACCAAAATGATTTCTCAACTATCATTACTAGATAAGATAAAAAAATATCATAAATAAGATCCTTTGTTAAAAAAGAAGTTTGAGGCTATGAAGGATGAGACGTTTCCTGAGTCCAATATTGATCAAGAAGGAGTACTAAAATTTCATTCAAGATAATGTGTTCCATCTATTCTGGAAATAAATAAGGATATGATGGATGAGGATCATAACTATACTTTCTCTATACATCTAGGAATCACAAAAATATACAGAGACCTTCATGATCTTTATCGGAGGGATAATATGAAAAGGGATATTGGTGACTACACTTTAGGGTTCCTTGTATGTCAGTAAGTGAAGGAACAATGACAACTTCATAAAGGGGTATTACAACCACTACCCATACCAGCATGGAAGTGCGACAACATCACTATAGACATTGTCACTTGTCTCTCAAGAACTTCGAAAGGAAACAACACGATATGGGTTATTGTGGACTAAATCACCAAGACTAACAATTTTATCTCCATTCGTGAATATTTCCCTCTTGATCAACATTCCAGGATTTACGTTAAGGAATTGTTAAGGCTGTATGGAGTTCCACATTCTATCATATCTGATCATGATCCAAGGTTCACATCAAAATTATGAAGAAGTCTTCAACATTATCTGAGCACTGAATTGAATTTCTGTACAACCTATCACCCCCAAACTGATGGCCAATCTGATAAAACTATTCAAACACATGTGGATATGTTGTGAACATGCTCAATGGAATTTAAAGGAGGATGGGATCAACATAACCCTTTATTTGAGTTCTCTTAAAACAACAAATTCCACTCGAGCATTAAAATAGAACCATAGGAATCTCTATATGGGAAGCGATGTAGAACTCCGACTTATTGGAATGAATCTGGTGAGTGAATGATTCATGGCCTGATCTTGTACAAGAGATGATATAAAAGGGAAATGTCATCCATCAACACATTAAGACAGCTTAGATTCATAAAAAGAGCTATGCGAAAAACCTTCGAAAGGACTTGAAGTTTGATTTTGGTGGCAAGGTCATTCTTAGAATTTCACCTCAGAAGAGAATCATTTGGTTTGTTATGAAACGGAGGCTTAGCCCTAGGTACATTGGATACTATGAAATATATGATCATGTACAAGAATTGAACTATTAGGTTTCACATCCTCAAAATCTAGAAAAAGTTCATGACGTCTTCCATGTATCTCTCTTAAGGAAGTACATACCTGACCCTTCACATGAACTAAATCCATAGGTGGTACAAATATAAAAATACCACTCTTAGGAAGAGCAGGCGAAAGAGATAATGCATCGTAGAGACATGGTTCTATGCAAGAAGACTACCCACCTTTGTATGGTGTTGTGGAGAAAACAAAATTGTGAAGAAGTCATAGGGGATCTAGAGGAGTCTATGAGGCTGAAGTACCCACACCATTTCTAATATGAGTGTACGAGTTAAAATTTTGGGGATGAAATTTCTTAAGGGGGGCGAATGTAATGACCCGGACTTTTGAATAATATTTGTTTCTTGAATTTGTGTATTATTTTATTTTATACTAAAAAAAATATACTTTAATTAATGAAGTGAGTATAATTATAATAATACTCTTGGGTTTTGACTGTTATATGGCCATTGGTCAAAATGATTGTTGGAAACTAAATTCTTAATGTTATGATTATTGTTTATAAATACAAGTGATCATGGATAATTAATTAAAAAAAGAGGAGTTGATGGCCTCATCCAGTAGACTCAGGCCATAGGAAGACAAATTTTCAATGCTTTGTAAGGAGGATGCATCATTGGGATTTTCTTTGGACCATGCCAAATCCGAACTCCAACTTGTGATGCTTGAACGGAATCACATACAGAATAAGTTAAAGTTGAAATAAATCACCACTCGGGCAATATTTTCCGAGCCATCCCAAGATTCTACCACCATAGAACATCTTACACTTAGGTCCAATGCAGGTGTTATATGGGGCTATTTAATGAGACCTTAGTTACGTTGTGTAACCCTTTTGTATAAATAAAATTTTTATTTCTTATTATGTTAAATTTTTTAATTTAAAATGTCTAGATAAATGAAGGATAAATTTGTATATGATCAATATTATTGATGAATTTTGGAAAAAAGGTATTTTAATATATTTATTTATACATTAAATAATTAATAATTTAAATTATTTTTAGAAAATGTCCTTCTAAAGTTGTGACCAATACAAAATTTAGAGTCTAATAAAATAAACATAATTTTTAGTGAATAGTAAAGTATGAATACTTATATTAACCATATGAATGGTAACATGACCAATGGAATAATAACTCACTTATGAATATATAAATTTAATTTAGGCATCTGGAATGGTGAAGTGATATAATAGCATAAGTAAATAATTGTTTAAGAAATTATTAGTTACGTATTAGTGTTTTTTTGGAAAAATAGTGATTTTACTTAAAAAGTAAATATATCATAATTAAAAATTTATTTTCATAAAATGTTGTTATTTTTTGAATTCATAGAATCTATATTCTGTTAGGGTGAATTTATGAGATTTTTATAAAATGTGGTGTTTTTTATGAATAGTAAAAATACAGTTTAGAGTTTTATTGTGATTAATGACATCATTAATGATGTAATTATTCTGGTCGACTTTTGAATTGTATGATAGGTTATGAGGTGTCCCATGTGACCTATACCGTGATGCAATACCATGGGAAATCCCATGGTTTTTTCAAATACCACCAATGAGGTGTCCCTTGAAAATTAATAAAATATTCACTCACTTTTTCTATAAATACCATACCATTACTTCATTACTTTCAATCCAAAATCCTCCTCAACAAAGATCTAGTATTTTTACCTCACAATGAGTCCTACAAAGGTTACTTTAATCTCTCCATGGTCCCAACCTTCGAGCGTTCAAAGATACTCTTCAAGGTAAGGGAACCTTTCACCCTCCTCTTTTAAGTCATGACTTCCATTTTTTTATATATTCTGACTTCCATAATCTTATGTTGGGGAATGTTTTTATATATAATTATTAAATTAAATTTCATGTCCAATTGGTGAGAGACCCTTTCCACTCTCATCAACTGATTTTCTTAATTTCTAAATGACACCATTAGGATGTCGAATTTTTTTTAAAAGGAATCACATCTTATCTTTTCTTTCAAGTTTTCTTTTCATGTGGTTTGTCATTAAAATATCCATACCCTGATATTATTATTTTGTTATTAAGTACCCATACTGTATTATTAGTGATTTATGTGAGGGGGAATCTTTTCCCTTCTCTTTTCAAAGTTTTCTAAAACCATATAATATAGTTGTTATGCAAAAAAACTTTTGTCTCAAAACCTAAGTCTTTTTCTCAGGAAATTATCTTATTTTCTTTATTTCAATACCCAAAACTATTTTATTTTTGGGGGTGGTCATAAATAAATAATAATGGTGTATTTGGTTATTTATTTGACAAACATAAACCCTCATTCCTTTTCTATGGGTTATAAATGACAACACAATCAGGTTTTTAAGCACTTTTAAAACATCACGATTTTGAAATGAAACCCATTTCTTTTATTCTCTATATATTATTTATGAATTGTATGATTATTATCTATATTGATCTCAATAATAAAAATACATATTAAGGGTGTGCCCTTATAGCACTCCAATGCATTGGGTATATAATTTAATATCTAGAGATGAAAATTTTCACGATACCTTGGTAAATAAAATTAGTAATATTTTATGATACATAGGGGATAAAACTTAGTGATATGTTCATGAATGTATAAATTAAATATTTTTGACACATATTAAAGTTATTATTCATGTTCTTTTCATTATTTTATGCCTCTACTTCCATTTCTCATGTCTTTATGTTTTTATTCATCACGTTCTTATTGATATCACATGTAAACTGATTCTCTTTCTTTCTTTACTGTGCTATCTGATCAACCATTCCTTTGTTATATGTCTCTAGGTTTTGAGATATAGTAATTATAATTATGATGAACCTTTTATGATGTCTTATAAGTGGATTAGAAGAATGTTTAATTTTCTCATGTATATTGTTCCTGATTTCCATGACATTGGACTTAAATATCATCTGTTTGTAAATTGTAATGAAAACTTATGTAATAAAAATACAGGATAGAATATTTTCTAACAAGGGAAATTGAAACATAATAAATTGGTGATCATATATAGTTAGTAATGGTAAATAGAAGTGATAATAGTAAAATATAATAATTTTTCATAAAATGAGAATATGTGAATAATCAGGATACATAATACATTCATAGTAAATAAAACATAAATCTTATATCATAAAATAACATAATAATTCAACATCAAAATTTCATGTATAGTTTAAATAAGGAATACTTATTAATTTTATAAAATCCATAATCATATAAATCATTACATAGTAGATCATGTATCATGACTAATTTCTCTTAGTGAATATGGATTCACTAACATGTTTCCCTTGGTGTATGAGGCATAACATCATATTTCCCATTTTGGTTCAAGCATCAATAGTTGTTTTAAAACTATCTAATGTGATGTAATGAATCACCCATTTTATTGGAGGGTTGCATAGGGCCCACCCTTAACTTAATGATTAACCATGCACATATGTTCCACATTAAATATATCATAATAATATCAAAAATAACCCATCTAAAAAAATGGGTTTCATATACATTCAAAATGTAATAACATAAGTAAACATTGATAATTACACAAATTATCATAACATGATAAAACAATTGAAAATAAAGAGGAATCCAATGAAATATTGTATCATTCTTGGGAAATACATTCTATTAAGGTAATAGAGCATTTGGTATTTACACTCTATAGATAAATGGAATACGGTTAGGAAACATAATTTCCCGGTCAATAAATTTATGACGACTAGGTGAAAGAATTCAATCAATGGAATAAAAAACATTGTATTCACTGATGGAAGGGAATGGATAAAAAATAGGTATATAAAATCTTTAATGGATATATATGACAAAAAAAGTGATGTGTCAAATATTTGATAGAAGAGAACATTAAATAAGTTATCCATTGATGTAAGGTGGATGTTAATATTTTATAAATTTCATTGAATCATGAATGAGATGCTTAAAATTAAAATGATAGTTGAACACAATATTTTTAGAGTTTTATAAAAACATCATTTTAAATATTTTATTTCTATTATATTTTAAAGGAATTTTAAAAGAAATAATTTACAATCCTATGATAAAAATAATTTCTTTCATAAAACAAGAAAATGTATAGGGAAAATTTCATATAAAATGAAATTGTTGGTGAATTGTTTTTTAACATGGAAGAAAAACACCAAATGAGTATTTATAAAACATCATTGACATTTTCTAAAACATATATAGTTACAAGTCACATTCAAAAGCCATTTTAAAAATAGGTGATTTGAAACATTGAAATCATTATATTTTGTAAAATAAAATTCAATAATAGATCTATGAAAATAAATAATGGATGTTAAACTAAACTAGAGTCATAAGATAAAACACATGATATTAAAAGGATGGAAGACCCATTTAAATATTTTGAAATACATTTCTTTGAAAACTATCATCATAAAAATAGTATAATACTTTCAATTTTAAAAAACTTAAAGAGGATTATCAGAATCATAGAAAATAATCTATATTGTTCTTATTAATAATAAAGGATTACAATGGTGGGAATTAAATTATGTACATGAGATAAAAGGTTCGTAGTATAAATGGGACTTATTATTACCAACATTACACTTCGAGTTCTATAAAAATAACCAAAGTGGTTATTGATGATGAGAATTAATTTCTATAGAGAGATATATAAATATCATGTCAAATAAGGGAATTCATGGGTCAATTAAAGCTTGAAATGTATATTCATTTAATAAATACTACGACCCAATGAATCATATATTGAGTCAATGAAACTAAGATTGAATTTTTAATGTAAAATTCTAAGGATATTTTGAGAAAGATCATGAAATTGTATTTAAAATATCATCAAATGGAATATATAATCATATTTGATAGTAATTAGTTAGTGAATACACCATATAAAAAAATTATTGTGTTCATATCAATCATTTCCCTTGGAGTTGAAAATGAGGAAAAGATTCCTTACCTTGTTTCCATTCTTTTTCAAATGCACAATAATATTCTATATAATAGAAATAAATATCATAAACACAAATTTCAAAAAAATTCATATATAAATACTTTTATAAAATTTATTTATTATTATTATTTCCATGTATATTAGATAGTTTATTACCTATTTTCTATATTGTACATGAGTAATCTTGGTTTTGTTGAACTATTTTCACAATAACAGTATCGTTATTATAAGTACCCAACCATAAAACATTAAATAATAAAGTCTCTTATTATTTGAATTTACCTTATTCCAATACTAAATAACTTTTAAAAATAGTGTTTAATATAATTATGTCATAACTCATATATAACAAAACAATATAAAACAAAGTGGGCACTTCAAATTAGTATCCATTTTCAAATAATATTAATATTTTAATGTAAAATAAGTTTTATATTCATGAAAAATAGAAATAAAATTCTTCCTGACAGTTTTATTTTCCTAACACATCCTTAAAACCAATGAAAAACATATAAATCATTGGATGAGCACAAAAATATATATATATGGTTTAGAAAAATACTTTAGTCCAACGAAAAACATAAAAACAAAAATAAAATATTTTAATTTTCCATTTTATTCGTTGACAATATAAAATAAATCAAATCCACATGAAGAAAATATTTTTTCATAAATAGAAGCATTAATACTCATTGAAAGAAAATAGAGAACCATATAGGCAAATTAGATAATTCTATTCATAACATGTGTTCACTATTTCCAGAAATAAAAAGAGATCAGTTAAATACATAAAATGCTCCTCCCCAAATTACTCCATTTTTAATTTCGTTTTCGAAAAAAAATTACAAAATATATTAGATATTTATATTGGAGTCACCCATTATATATGTTATATCATGATCACCCATTGTATTCATTATATAATGCGCACCCATCGTATAAGTTGTATGAGGATCACCCATCACCAAAATATAATAATCAAGTACCATATCATAAATATTTTTTTATTATTTAACATTTTCATCATAAAACTCTTGAAAATATCTTTTGGAACCATAATCATATCACATAACATTCTTAAAAAAATATGGATGAATTTTATTTTATTTTAAAAACTCTTTAAAATGAAAAATTCCAAAAAAATATTGTAAATAGTGTCATATGAATAAATACATGAAAAACGTTATTTGAATATTCAATTAAATTAACATTAATGAAAATGATAAATTATTTTCATGATTGAAATGTTTAGTAAAAAATTCATTTATGATAATAAAAAATGTTCAAAGTGACCTGTACAGAAAACATCAAAAGGATTAATTTTTAAAATATTTAATGGAAAGTTATATATGTTCTAAAATTTCTTTTAGAAAATATTGAATCAAAAATAATAATTATCATGAAACATTTTAATGAACATGTACATGGAATAAAAAGAATTCGAGGGGAAGCATCAAAAGTTGATTTTTAATATAATGTCTTTTAAAAGAAATACAGTCTAGATTCATGTGTTCATTAACTATAGAATAATAAAATTATATTAGTTATTTAATTTCTTAATAAATTATTCATTATAATTCCATTTTAATGATATATTTTATGTCTTTTTTACAATTTTTTAATTATTTATATATTTATCTATTTTTATGACTCCTGTCTTAAGGATGTTCGGTTCATAATCCAATAATAGCTTCTAAAGTTGACCGTGGTAAAGTGGTACATTGTTAAATCTTATATAGAATTATAATCATGAAATAATTATAATATTTTATATTAAAAATAACTTTATATCCATAAATGAAATGAGTATGTGTGAAACTAGTGACATCACTTTGCGAATGTGGTCATCCACACGTTCATAAGAATGAAGGGATCATTTTCCGATAGTTGATACGGAAATAAAATTGATGAGATATTGTATTAAAATAATTATAACTATTTAATTAATATCATATAAATTAAATTTATCCATCACTATAAACATCCATGGATGTTTTTTATGAAAAATCTATCACATCACTTTTTAGAGGTGGTATTCCATAAATATGATTGAGTGATGTTTTCATTTATCATAAGATGGAAATGATGGTTAAAAATTGTTTCACCATAACAATAACAAAATATATCTATATGGTAGATACTATTGGAATTATATTTCCCTGGTTAATTAATGATTGAAGGATGTGGAAGAATAGATAAAGTTGAAATTGGTCACCTAGGACATATCTCTTTGCCATCAATAACCTCTTTGGATTACACCATAAGCCTTCTATGTTTTTTCTTTTACTGTGAACATGGAATATATGAAATGGAATGTGAATTTGGATACATATTTGGGTATGTACTAACAAAAATACATGATTCAATAGGTGTAAGGTAGTGAGGATAGAAGGGTTCCTGTTATATGTGATGGGAGGAGGACACATAGATATTATTACAGTATTAAACTAATATAAATTTATTTTCATCTAAAATTTGAATAAAATTGATAAAAATGAACTATAATATTTTTATGAGTTGAAAATTTTTCATTAAATAAAATTGGGACAAGTGTATGTGATTTGTTCATCCATATCAATATTTTTAACTCCCATTAAACCTTTTAATGACTACCATGTTATCAATGATTTTATACTCTTAAGGGGTTAATAATGTTACTATAAAAGGAAAGGTGACCAATATGTGGACCAAGGTTGATATGATAAACCATATCAAATTTTATTGACCAAATATAATATTTTTTATGAATTTTGATTTATTTAATAAAATATTATTTAAAATAATATACCATTGTAGTCATTTTTGGGACTGTTCAAAAAGTTTGAAATTAATAAAATCTAAATCATAATTGAATTATAATAAAAACCATCAGAACACCCCTAATATTTTTTTGTTATTTAAAAAAATTGGGACACTATAAATTAATGAAAAAAATTTACATTTAGAGTGTTTAATATCATTTTTTTTATTTTTCTACTGTTTGAGAAAACACAATATCGTCATTTTAAATGAATATTAAGGTAATTATTCAATCAAAAAAATAAAATAACATGATAAAAATATTCTTTAATTTTTTAAATAAAAATTTATAATCTAACATGATCTCTTTTCATCCGCATAAAAAAATATTGTAGATATTAAATCAAAGAGAGTGCCATTTTTTATTCTGTATATTAATTCATATTGATGAAATTAAGAAAGGAATGTGGAATGAAATTTCTAGAATTTATAAAATATTATGGTCATGGTCAAAAAATTATACAATAAATTAAATAAAACTGTTAGGTATATTTTTATGCCTTTTCACCTTAATTCCAATGTTAATTACTCGAATAACTCATACTGTGGTCACAAATATTCTACGTTTAATATTCATAATGTTAAAAAACAAAAGGGATATATTTACCAAATTTGAACATCATGATAGAAAATATGGAATCCATTTCCAACGATTTAATATTTAAAAGTTTTATAAATTATTTTAATATAAAAACACAAAACGCCATGAAAATAAATTTTTAGAAAATGCGTTTGTAGGCCCAAAATAAACTTATAAAAAATTCAATAATAATGATGAATACAACGTAATTAATTTTATTATTTATAATTAAAGGATAATTTAATTACTTTATAATAAAAGGTACAATTTAAATTACATTATTTAATGAAATGAATTGATTGTTTTACAAAAAATAGTACAGTTTATTATTCAAAGAAAATATAACTTTTTTAAAAAATCACCAGATATAACACTTATATAATATTTAAATGGTGATTTAAAAAATGAATTTAGTTTTTTAAAATTTATATTTTAAAATTATAATATTTTTTATTTATATAAAATTTACATGAATGAATTTTAATAAGAATAAAAAAATTTCCATTTTTATGAAAAAAATTCATAATATTATTACAATGAATAAAAAAATATAAAATATAATACATCAATTTTAGTATGTAATGAAATATATTTACTATTGTAATTTTTTCACATTCTTACCTACATTTATAAATTTCATCCTCTTGATTTTATTAACTATATCAAAAAGTGGGGATATATTTCGTTCCTAAATTTTTTTTCATCCTTGATTTCTTCTTCACTGTTATGGCTTATCCATAAAACGCAAACATTATTAGTCACCTTATTCCAAAAAAAATGATCTATATAATCAAGAATTTAAACTATTTTATCATCAAATGAATAATTTACATCCATCTATACTACTTCATGGATCAAAACATGGGATGCATCTAGCACATATTTCATTAAAATTGAAACATGAAACACATCGTTTTCTTGGGATAAAATCATAGGTAAGGAAACATGAAAAGAAAATGATTAAAATTAATATATAATTTTATATAGTCCAATGAACCATAGAATTATATTTGTCTACATACCAAAATGTATAACAATTTTCAAATGATATAATTTTTGAGGAACATGATCATCAACCTCGAATGAAAGATCATTCATCTTGTTATCTTTAAAAATATTGTGTCTACTCAGAACATTTCTAATATGAAATTGAATCATCATTAACCTTATCACCCATTTACAAAAACCACTCTATTCCTGATATCTTCTTTTTGCCTACTACATCCCAATAAGTCAGTTTCAAACACACGTTTCCATATAATGCCTCAATGGTTCCATTTGAATACTGGAATGGAAATTTAAAATATAATTCAATTGAAGAAAGATGATGGTACCAACTGCCCGAGTAATCCCTCGAACATGATTGAAGTATATGCTCTGAAGATTGAATCATTCAATATAATTTTCCATAAGAATGAGGATGAAAAGTTCTATGTAAATATAATTCTACACACAATGAATTATGATTTCCTTTAAATTAATTTGAAGTAATACTAGGATTAAGGTCAGATACAATAGAGATATGAACACCACATAACTAGACTATCCGCTCAAGATATAGTCATGGAAGGTAATCAAAATACATGGTATCTCAAGTAGGATGTAAAATTAGGGATTTATTTAATCGGTCAATAATAACCTAGAGTGAATTTTTACCACAAGGAATATTTTAAAATCCCACCATGAAATATATAGTCATATTTTCCATTTCAAATCTAGCATTGAAAAAGTATGAAAAATACCTTTTGGATAATTTCCATTAAACTTTAACCTATTGAATAGTCAAACATTTCATGATAAACCCTATAATATATTTCTTTATTCCATCCCACCAGAAATAATACCAATGATCTTTGTATATCCTATTAATTTAAAAATGGATATAATAGATAGAGTTAAAAGTTTAAATTAAAATTAACTTTTTCAATTGATAGATTGCTGGCACACATTAAATTTTTCAAAATATTAGAAATCCTTCTTTGTCAGTGTTAAATTCATGTTACATAAAAATATTTTCTAGTTCAAAATTACATTTAAAATAATTGTATACCTTCTTATATGTCATAATTATTTATGAAAAATATGATTATACAATAAAATTAAAAAAAATGATATTCATTCATGCATAATTTCTATTATATAATTCGTTAAATCATATTTCTGAGGATCTTGATCCAAATGTGGCATAGTTAAGGATTCATTATATTTTTGACTCAAAAAAATAGCTACTTTATTTTTCTTTTAATTGATTGTAATGTGTTGTGAAATCATACTACTTTATTAGTTTCAATCATCCTCTTTGGCTCATGTTCAACTCTTTTTGAGTAATATATACTTCAAGAATTTATTATCAGTATATATTTCACACATTAATCAATATAAATGATGCATATATATTTATAAATTAAAACACATCATCTAGTTCTAGATCATGTATAAGAAAATTTAACTCTATAGTTATTAATAGATCTGAAAAATAAGTATCTACATAATTTTCCTACATTATAAAAAAACCAAATTCCTTTATAGAAGCATTATTATAGAGGAAAGATTCCCCATTTCTAGAGGGATGTCCAAAAAAATCATTCATGACTCATTTTTTATGTTCCAAGAAAATATCATTGCATACTATCATCAAGACGAAGTTAATTTTTTTTAGTAAACTTGGCTAGAGGGATGCATAACTGAGATAATTTTTCAAAAATCAGTTCATAAAAACCCACTAATACAATCAAAATAAGAATCCCTATGACACAAAATTGACTAAGAAAATTTTAAACCCCTTTAGTTTTATCTAGCAAAAAAATTACGCCATCTTTAAAAATAATGTTACTATGAAAAGAATTCTCATGTAACCAGAATTTATATATAATAAATTATAGATATTAATTTATTCATTAAGGGTTTTCAAAATAATCCTTATGTTTTTTTAATGATCCTCTTAAATTTTAAAATATTACAAAATATCATCAATAGTCACCACAAAAAACATATCCAAATTATCACGAAACACTATTAATAAGATACAGGTATAGAGTTGCTGAATTAGGGAAACTAAGGGAAATAATATAAAATCATAATGACCATATATAATTAGAAATTAAATCATTGGAATATCTTCCTCATTAACCTTCAACTGATGGAACCTTGACCAGAGATTAGTCTTCAAAAAATACTTCTCTCAGTATATCTATTCAAAAAAATCATATAAATATTGAAAAGGACACATGTTCTTAATAGTGATGTTGTTCAACTCTCTATAATCAAGGAAACCCCTTATGGACCCCTCATTCTCTTAAAAAATAAAATAGGATCTCCCTAAGATGAAGTGATCAAATGAATGATACCCTTATCTAGAAAATACATTTTAGATTTCAAAAGATACAATTGACACATTTGATAACGAGGTTTCTTAATTGGTCTAACATTAGAAAGTAAGTCAGTAGTAAAATAAACCTACCAAATAAGAATTACTATGGTAAAATCAATAGGAAATTTATCTATATATTCATTAAAAACTAACATGTTACTAATATGATCCATTTATTTCTTTTAAAAAATCTGAGTTAATTAAACATTAATTTTATTTTCTATAAATTTCTTGTCATCATGTTTTTTTGTAAAATGTATGTAATTTTAGAATGTCACTTTATTAGCTCTAAAACTATATTTTCATGATAATATAAATTCCAATCGATACCTAAAATAATATCAATCTATATTATGGACAGTTTAACACGATTTTTTAGAAAACCAGTCCCACTAACAATAATAGGAATATTCATATAAATCATGCTTTAATTAATAGTTTCCCTAATATTTTTTTTCAAATAGTTATATCATAATTTCATGAGATGATATTCCCAAATTATAAGAAAATTTCTCAAAAATGAAAGCATGTAAATATCCAAACAAGGAAATAATTTTTTTTAATTCTAATAAACATGTAATTTATATTTCACCGATTTATTATATGGGAAAACATCAACTAAAATTGTAGTAAATGATTTTGAAAACCTTTTTGATTTTTTACATGCTGATTTTATCCTTATGTAACTAACTTTGGGAACACATTATCACAATTCCAAAACCCATTTAAAATAAAACATATCACTGTTGGATGAAAATCCATTACCTCAAACATGGATTTTTCAAGACTCTTTTAATTTTAGTCATAATCCATATGACCTATCAGACCCCCACAAATAATACTTTCATGATCATATCAAATACTCTGAGAAATATTTTTTTAATAGACATGGAACATATTGGGAGAGTATTTATAGATTTCACAGTCTACTAATTCTCCATTACATTAATATTTGACCACTTATTACTCTTGTGATCATGAGAATCATATGCTTACGGAAACTGCAACCCAACATTCTTATCAAAAAAATCTAAAAAACTTTAAATTATCTTGGGGAAAACTAACTATATAAACTTGGTATCAATCCTATCCACATTAAAATAAATTTAACATTAATGTCCAAAATAAAACATTGTGTGTACCATTCTAATATTAGTAAATTTTGTTCTCACATGACAAATGAATCATCTTCCTTTTTCAACAAATTCATGAATTATATTGAAATTCTGATTTGAACAACCTTAGTGAAATTTTTATCTAGGTAAATATTCTTAAATGTATTACATTCCATGGAATCATGGTCTTATATTTCTATGATATTCTAGACCAAATACCATAATTAATTAATATTTCCTTCATAATGATAAACGGTGATAGTTTAGCTTTGACATTCTTAATATCCCATGACTTCAAATATATTTTATATATAATTTTATGATCCTTTGGTGACAACTCGATCTGAAGTTCCACTAAAATAAAGAGGCTTTTGTTTCTTAAAATTATTAACTATATAAAAATTCAATTATGGTAAATATAGTTTATCTATAATATAGATATGAACGACATTTATAACATGGGTCAACTGGGTCATCACTATGACAAACTACTCAATCCCAATTCTAACCATTCTAGGATACTGATTTCGAATAATATTGTCTTTTTATACCTTCCTACTATATGTTCCAAATTTCCATTGTGGAGAACCATTCTAAAGAAAACATTTATTAGATGATGAAACATAGTAGTCATTAAATTATATATTATTTCAACATAACCATAAATTAGAATTTCTCTAGGGAATTCTAGTACTGTGATCCTAACATATAAAGTTATCTAATCCTTTTCTCTAGAACCATCTATAAAAACATTAAATTAAAAGGATACATTATTTAGTATCATTATACTAGAAATAAAATTTTCACAATACCTAACACCTGTCAGGTTTATAGTTTTAGAGAATTTCATCACAACTCTTACAAAATTAAAACATAATTTACAAAGTGGACTCATAGACTAAGTATACATTTTTACATAATAAAAAAACATTTAAAGTCAAACACGTTTTCATTTCATGAAAAAACCTCATGAAATTAAAGATATACTCATATTTGTACCTATTGATTCATAAACCCAATGAAAAGCATTTAAAAAATTAATATGGGAAAAAGAAGTGTGTGAATATATATAAAAGAATTAAATTAATTAGTCCATTGAAAAAAATCGATAAAATTTTAGCCTTTTCTATTTTATTATTTTATTATATAAAATAAATTATATCAATAAGAAAACCCCACATTTTCTCAAATAAATCATCATACATAAAAGAAATAACATTGATACATTATAGTGATCCTAGGGTATAAAATTCATAACCTAGGTTCACTCATGATAAAATAATTGGAGCCTAGTTAAATATTAGGAGAATATTACATAGTTTACTCCCTCATTATTTTCTATTTTGATGAGGAACATTACTTGATTCATTATAGAGCTATATCGAGCTTACCCATCATATAATTTTTATCAGACACACTATAATATAAATTTTATTAGGTTCAACAATAATATAAGTTATATGGAACCCACCCGATCATATATATATAATGCTCTATTGCCCTATCTTATACAATTTTTTTTAAATATTTCATCTTTTCATAATAAAAACATTAATAATAGTTTTTTGAAGCCATAAGAATATCACTCTCTATTGTTACACAAAAATAAGGATACATTCTCTTTTTCATTTGAAAAAATATATAAAAAAAATTCATAAAATATTTTTGAAATGATTTCATTTGGAAATAAAAATAAAAAATTATAGTGGATGATTCAAATAAATTAATATTAATGACAATATGAAATTGTTTTCATGTGATAAATGTTAAAAATATGTTTTATACATTGATAAGAATGGATAAAAGTATCATGTATGAGTGGCATTAAAAATATTCCATTGTAAAAAATTGTAATAAAATTTAAATATATTTTAAAATGAAATATACATACAATTTAAGAGTAAATAAGAATTGTCTTGAAAAATGTAGAAGAACATGGAAATGGAAGATAAAGAGTTTTAATAGATATATTAAAAGTGTATTTTATTTAAAAAATACCTTACAATAAATATGGTATATCATCCAATGTTATTTAAATCATAAATATTAAAATTTTATTAGTTATTTAATTTATTAAGAAGTATTTTCATATTCAATCCATTATTATTATCCCTTATAGGTAATTTTTTACTGTGTTTAATTTGGTTACATAATCAGTGATGTTTACATCTGATGTTTTGGGGATGTTTTGTTCATAATTTCAAAATAGCTCTGGTAGGATGACCATAGTCAAAGGGTTCATTGTTTCGTTATCACAATAATGATAATAAAAAAATAATTATAGTTTTATACATTAAAAAATAAAACCCTCAATGAAATGAATACATGAGAGTTGAATCACTTCACTACATGGATGTATAAATACATACATACACACGAATGATGTTATCATTTTATAATGGATGGAAGGGTATGAAAATTTATTATATATTATATTTAAAAAATGATACTCATACCATAAATATATCATATATAAATTAAATTATTCATTATAAAAATATATGAGAGGAAGTGATGGAAAATGAAACACATCACTTCATGGAGGTGGAAATCCACACATACCCCTGAGTGATGTTTTCATTTCTCATAGGATGGTATCAAAGATGAAATAGAGTTTTAACATATTAATAATAAAATCTACATATATTGATGATATTGATCTTAATATTCCAATTTTTCTAATGAATATTTTGTAATTTTTAGGGATATGGGAGGCAAGGTTCCCTTTTATTAGCGAGGTGTGAGGCACTCTTCAAATTACTCAAAATATTAAATTAATAAAAATTTATTTTCTGTAAAAAGTGGTACCAAATTGATATATTTCTAAAATTTAATATTGATTATTCTAAATCCTCTCATACATAAAATTATTTACAGTTTAAGGTTATTATTTTACCATTATATCTTATTTTTAAACCATGTTAACCTTTACTATTTCCTTATAGCATATCCAATTTAGTGGACTAAATATAGTATTTTTATGAATAATATTTCATTAAATATATTATTTTTTGAAATAACATAAAATTATATTAATTTTCATATCAATAAAAATATTTTCACATAAATGACATCATGATAGTTAGGGAATTAGAATTTAAATGTTTTTAGACACCACTTATTTGTTATATTTATCTAAAAAATTCTTACGAACCTATAAATCATCGAAAACAATATTACATTTAGAGTATTTCAAATAATTATGTTTATTTTCATATTGAATGAAAATGAACTATGTCATTATTGTGTAATAATTAAGGTAATTATTCAATCAATAAAAATATAAATTAATTTAGCATGATAAAAAATTCATTAATTTTTCAAATTAATATCTAGAAAAGAACATAACAACTTGTAATCCCCGTCTAAAAAGGGAGTGACAAGGAATTTTAATTTTTTTTTAAAATTTAATATTTATGGAATGAAAAAATTTATCCAATAAATTAAATAAATTTCTTAGATATATTTTAGGCCTAGTCACATTAATTTTAATGTTAATTTCTCGATTTACCATTACTGAGGTGACAAATTTTTACTACGGTGACTATTCATTCTGAAAAAAAAAATAAAAGTAACCTATGTTCCAGATTTCAACCTCATAATTATAATTATTGAATATATCTTGTATGATTATATATTAATCATGATGATTAATTTATGATTAAAAATAAAAAAATGAAATTAAACTCTAGAAAAAAGTGTTTTAATAGAAATAATCTTCTATAAAAATCAGGTATAATGATAATTATTATGTAATTAATTATATTATTTAAAATTAGAGGATACTTATGTTAATTTAATATAAATTGTTAACTTTAAATTACATTATTTAATTAAAATAATGTAAGATTTTACAAAAATCTATATTTTTCACTATTAACTGAAAAATCAATTATTTTAATTAAATTAAAAATTTAGCCCTATGAAAATATTTATAAATTCATTTCAAAAATTTAGTTCATTTTTTTCAAAATAAAATTATGAAATTTATAAATATTTATTTTAAATAAAAAATTATAATTCATTTAATCGTATTTTATAATTAGAAAAAAAAATTTATTCTTGATTGAAAAGGTAACATAATATTCATATAATGAATACGAAAATATGAAATCTATATTATGAATATTATTAAGGCAAGAAATTGAATTATTATTACTTGTGTTGTCATAGTTATTTATTAATATCCCTATTTTCATAATTCTCATATCGTACATGAAATTGTTAAATTTTTTATAATTGTTTCTAATTTTAAAATTTAATTTTATTAGAGTTTTGGTTAAAATATATAAATATAATTTTGTGATGAGCATGTTTCAATGATTTAAGGTGAATGTGTGTGGCTCATTAAATAATGATTTAAATATGTATATTTAAATTTCACGGAAAAATTAATTTTTTATTTTTTTTATATATTACAAGAAATTAAATTCTGATAGTCATCCATGATAAATATAATAGAATTTATCATACATGTGGTCAAACTGACCCAAACATGAACATTCCATAATAAATCAATGATTATGTGGTGGTTTAGTTGTAATATCATTATACAAAAAAAATAATTATCTTATTAATTGTTTATTATTGTTTTATATCATAAATTGAAAGAATGTGTTTATGAAGGTTACTGAAATGATATTATTTCCTAATATTTAGAAAACATATTTTTCTCTGAGAACACCCTTTTGGAATGTTGAATTTACCATGGTTGTCTATTTCTCATATTGTTAAGGGGATGTATAATGTGTTTAGAAAACCTCAATAATTTAATAAAAATCGTATTTCCTCATTAAACCCATTTTCCTGACTATCTATTTATTTAGGCGATGAGTAGAAGAAATAAAATTTATCCTTTTGTGGTGGTGGTAGTCTGCACATACATATGGATGATGATTTCAATCTCCATAGAATGGGGAAAATAATTAGTATGGTCTATAATTTAAGTATAAAATATATATAATAAATATTGTGCTTATATATTTCATTATCAATTAAATATATTCATTTATGTTTGTAAAGGAAAATTAAGCACGTTGTGTCATGGTGGTGGTAATTTTCAAAAAACATGCTTCACAATTTCATTTTTCTTAATTGAATGGGGTTAATATTTGTTAATGAATGTAAGAAAGTTATTATAAAATAATAGTATAATAATGATAATTATTTCAAACTTCATTAATTCTTAAATAGGAATTCTAGATGAAGGGGTGAACATAACGAAATACAAATTTGAAAGGAGATTTTATAAATACATACCTAAACTCATATATTATCATGTTTTTCATGGGGACGAATTCTTCAAGGGATGTTCCTTTGAGAAGAAAAAACCCAGCGTATGATTTATAAGGTATTTTAGGATAGGTTACAGATTATTTTCATCTAAACATATTGGTTTTTTATGTGAGGGGAATTGTAGATAGTAGTTCTTCTTTTAAAATTGAAAAGTGAAGGCATTTTGTGAAAACACGAAAAACAATTCAACAATGGAAAGTGAATATCAATGAAATTGTATCCAAAATTGATAATTTTTAAATGGGATATATATATAGCAGGTACTATAGCAGTGTGGGAACTAAATCAGTACTATTTACCTCTTAGGTTACTCATTTTTATTATTTCTGTTTTCAACATGGAAAGTAGTTTTCAATAAGGTAATAAAACCTTTATGTAAAAAACTATATCTTTTTTTCATAATTGGGACCAAATTAATCCATGTTTGAAATTAATATAAAAATATTAAATTTAAAAAAGATATAAAAATTAATGATAAAAAATTTGTTGTATTTTGTATTAAAAAATATTAATGTAACAAAAGTTATATAATGGTAAATGTGGGTTTTTAAATAAAAACAATAATTTAAAAAATTATAAGGATAGTTAAAAAATATATTTGGTATTATAATAATGATTCATGCATTTTAAAATCATAATAATTTTCTTATAACTTCAAAAAAGTCATGTTTTTTTAAAATAGTATTTTTCACCAGTCACCTATAAATCAAACTAATCAGAAAAATAAAAAAATCCCTCTAAACAAATAATTTCATGATTAATCAAAAAATTATGTTAATTGTTTGAACATAAAATTCAGAAAATTATAAATTAGGTTTAAATGAAAATAAAATCTATATAAATACTATTTTTTATTAAAAATGACATTTTTAAACATCAAAATCTTTTAATATATTTTCATATATATTTATAAATACATTAATATAAATATTTTAGTTTTTAAATGAAAACATAAATTATTATAATACAACTTTCATTGTGATTAATTTAATATATTAAGGTAAAATACCATAACCCCTTTTAAAATGGTTCTTCAAAAGGAATCCATTCTAGAATATTAATAAATGAAAATAATAATCTATATTTATTTTATTTTATTTTTATATTTTTATAAACTAATGGACATATTATTCATGTATTTGTAACATGTCCTGATTCATTTAGGTCGATTGTTTCATTATTTTTTTTGTTGTGTGTGACACAAGATATTGGTGGTCAAATTAAATTAAAGGATCCAAAATCTTAGGTCATTGCAATCCAACCCCATATAAATTTATTTCATCATTGAAATTTTAATAATTCCTAACTAAATTAAGTAGGTTAGGGTGTTCTTAGCATGTTCATCATTCCTAATATAATTTCTAATATAAATTCTTCCTTAATCTATTAGGCTATATTAAGCTACTTATCATTCCACAAACAACATTAATAATTCATGCAATCATATAACCATGTTTATATATACCCTAATTATATATTCTATATTATATTCCATTCCCAAAACAATTTTAATATCCATAACATTAAACCATCGTGAAATTATACATTCATTCAAAAATACACTCTTTTATGCAATCCCTAGTTTATAAATTCAGAAAGATGTTTATATATTTTATAACTCCAAAAATGTGATAAGCATTACAAAAAATATCATGGTTCACTTTTGCATTTAATAAATAATTAATTCCAAGGATATCAATATTATTTGACTCTTTTTCTCTAAAAAGTCAACTATTTATTACCTAATCCTCAATATTATATTAAACATAACTGATTTATATTCCTCAATCATGTTTCATCCTATAATAATTCCAAAAAATACAACATTATCATAAAATCACATTTCAATGTTGTTGATACCATTTAAATTAAGTTTAAATAAATTTAAATAAAAACTATTTAATAGAAATCATTAAATGATTCACATAATGCTAATAACTTATAGTTTATACCATAATATTGATGATAAATATCAATAACCAATTAAAATAGATATAAGAATCAATATTTAATTTCTATTAACAATTAAAACCCACTACCTTAGGTATGACATATAAACTTTACATTCTCCATAATAACATGTGTATACTATAATTCTCAATCAGTTATGTATTCCTGCTTTTTAGTTATAAGGCATAGTTGTTTTTGGATAAATAACTTCCTTATCTTCGTTTTTATGATTATATTTCAAAAAATACTTAAATAAAAATGATTATGGTAATATTCAAAAAAGTGAGAGTAAATGGTCATATGAAAATGAAACCGCCATCGCAATATGTTGCCTCTACTGATATATTATTTTCAACATTGGACAGTTTTATTTTAACTATGTCATGTGTGGTGTTCTCTATATATCTTTGGGTTCTACCAAGGTTATGTTAGGTTACAATACCTCGTAATTATAATCGAAATATATTAAATTTGTTAGTAAATAATTCTTTCACAGTGGTTCATAAAGAGAATGTGATTTACCCAAGCATATCCCTTGATAATGTCTAACCTGGTGTCTAATCATAGGGAAACTCATCACATACTAGAGTGAAGATCAATCCAATTCACAACAATACTTTTTCAAGTGATTATCCCTAGTTTAATGTGTCCTATAGTCACATCCAGTTCCTTATATCTATATTGGGATGTAATTTTTAGGAGATCCGCACAATCCATACTTTATTAAAGAATCCAGATAGTATCATATACGTATAATTATTCCTTATACTTATCTAAAAATATTTCACTAAATTAATCTTATCCTAATCCCCAAAATACACAATATTTATTCAATAATCCATAATGGATATCTTTACCTTTTCAATAATAATCAAATTTTACTTATAAATATTTTATGGAAGGTTTAACATTTAAATTATCCTAAACAGATAACATCTTGAACTCTAAATTTATTTAATTCATACTTTGATTCAAACATTGAAGACTCATAGACGTGAAAATATAAATAACAAGAATTAAAAAACAATATATTATATTACCATGACATTTCAGGTTTATAGTTTTAGAGAGTTAGTATAAAACATTGGCTAACCAAAATCAAGGTCTTTCTTACCTAATGGAATTATTATCCATTATATAAGGACATTCTTAATCTATAAAAATTATTTCATATCTCACAATATTTATCCATATAATATAACCTTTTATATACTTCATAATTTTATTATCTTCATAACTAGGGGAAATGGTAGCATAAGAAAGTGATGGACTCAGACGCTCAATATGGGTAAAAATAAGTGATAATAGTCAAATATAATAAGATGATAATAGAAGTATTATACGGATACATATTAAACATATAACCAATAAATCATAGATTAGAAATCAAAGAATAACATAATAAAAGATCATAAAAAATCACCGTATCATTAAAATAAGGAATACAAGATAAATATGGAACATCCCTAATAATAAAAATCTTAATATAGTGGATCAGGTATCGCATCTAGTTTCCCTTGGTGGGTTAAGCCTCATTTACCTATTTCCCTTAGTGTATCAGGAATCAAAAACATTTTTCTTATTTTTGAGTGAGCATCAATACTTATATAATGTTTATCTAATGAGATTTAGTTCTTTACCCAATGCATTGGAGGGATATATAAGGCACATCCATCACATATGAATTGAACATACACATATATTCCACATAAAATAAATCATTATAATATCATAATGAGTCCAAGGAAATAAAATGGGTTTCATATCCATTTCAAATAGAATAACATAAGGAAAAAATTAATAATTATATCAGTTATCATAACATGATATACTCATATTATATAAATATGTATTTAAATATATTCAGTATCATTATATGTAAATAACATTAAATTAAATTAATAAAGCCTATGGTGTTTTCATGATATAGATAATGGGTATAGAATTATGAAAATAATTTCCCTAGAAAATTTATATATGGAATCTATGTGAATAACCTTCAATCGAAGGAATTAAAAATAGGGTAATCATAAAGGGACATTGTTGGACAACAACGTAGTTTTATAATACTATAGAGACTATATATAACAAATGCAACAATTGATCATGTATTAAATAGAAAATAGAATTACATAATCCATATGGAAATAAATGTGGATTGAAATATTTGAATAATAACCTTGAATCATGAATCAAATGCATCGATTTACAATAACATAGATGAAAACACTTTTTAAGAGTTTTATAAAAAATCACTTGGTAAATATAAAATTTCCATAATATTTGGATCAAATTTCAAATTAAATATATTGTAAAACTAGAATACATGTAATTTATTTAATAATCCATGAAAAAATAATGTCAGATTTTCATATAAAATGACAGAGTTGGTGAAATTATGTTTTCACATGGAATAAAAATATAAGAAGTTTCTTTATTTACCATTTTTAACAAAATCGTAAAAAATAATGATATGGGTGATATTAAAATTTTATTTGCCGAAGGGAGAATTTAAAACATTAAAAACATTTAATTGTTAAAAAACCTAATAATGGATCCATGAAAATAAATAAATTTTATCAGAATAAAGGTGATGTTGAAGATTATGTATTTTATTTTGAAAGGATGGAAAACCCTTTTATATATTTTCAACAATTTTGTTTCAAAAAGTGATATCATAAAAGGAGAATTAAAAGTTTATTTTGAAAAGGGTTAAATAGAGTCCATAAAATAAAAGAATATACTATATATTATCCATCTCAAGAATATAAGATAAAAATAGAAGGTCGTAAGTTATGAACCTAGGATAAAAGATTCCATGGTAATAATTTTTTATTCTTACCAATGTCGTAATATTATTTTTGAAAAAAAAAATTAAATAAAAAAGTGGTTATTGATTATAAGAAGTACATTTCCTAGATAAAAGAGGAAATTCTATTTAAAATATGTTAATTTAAATATTAATTAGGGTTTTAATGGTATATTCATATAATAAATAATACCATCAAATGATTTAGAAGCTAATTCGATGAAACTCATACGGAATTTCTAGCATAGAATTAATGTAGATTGAGAAGAAAATAATGAAATAGAAATTACAAAATAATTGAATATATGTTATTTTGATATTTTAAATTAATTTTTTAGTTAGTACATCATATTAGATAAATTATGGTAACATTACCAAACATGTCCCATAGAGTTGAAAACGAGATAAAAAACCCATACCTTATTTCCCCTATAAGCCGAATGGACTATAAAATCCTATATAACAATGTTTAACATATTAATAACCAATTTTAGAAACTTTTCCATATACATGAACTATTAAAAACATAAATTTTAATGATTATTTTCTTGTATATTAGTTAGTATATTATTTGTTTTCTATATCGGGTGGGAGTAACCGTTGTTGTTCTGAACTAGTTTCACAATATTGGTGTTGTTATAAATTTTTCTCCAAAATTTCATCAAACGTAGATCATTAATGGTATTGGGATTGGTGGTTTATAAATTTCTATAATTATAAAATTTCATTTAGTGTGTTTTTTTGTGATCTTTAGATAATAATTGAGAGGTGAGCATGTTTTGATGGGTCTTAGTGAAGAAAGTGTGTTTTCCTAAATAATGAGTTAAATTTTTATATTTCCATTAAATAAAAAATAATTATATAATTATTAAAATTATATATTTCCATAAATTACATTCTCATATTGTAAAACCCTAATCTTCCATGGTATGCTTCTCTTTGAATAATACAGTAGCGTGTGCTGTACACAACTTCGACTTCAAACACACACCACAACCAATCAAACTAGCCGTTATGAATAGTAATACCCAATTTTTGAAATTTTATAAATTTTATCTTTAAAATTGGACATCATTATTGGATTCAAAATATCGAAATTATCTTAGGGTGAATTTTTGGTATTTTTCTGAAAACTTTCAATTTTTGATGAATAGTGAAGAACATTGAGTTATAGTTTAACCCGAATTTTTATTTAAAAAATTATTCATTTAATTTTATTTTAATTTAGGTCAAAATAGATACATAATACTTATATAAGTTCAACATAATTCATTGCAGTTAGTTCATACTAATTTTATATATATATAAATGTTATTTAACTTTTCACCGTCATTAACCCATCTCCTAGGTGAATTTGCAAATTCACATAAAACATAATATTACCGATTATGTGAGTGGAATCTTGAAAATACAAGAGAAAAAGATAATATCAAGGAGTGAAATGTTGTTCAGTATGATAAAAATAGTTTTTTGGTGAATAGTAACTTTTTACTTTTATTTACCGCGGTTAAAAGTAAATAGGTTAATTAAGGGTAGAAATTATATTATTATTACCCTAACACATGTCATAACTCTATTGGGTAAGTATAATTAGACCAAAAACAACCTCAGGAATAAAATATGAATCTTTTTGGTCCACATGGATTAGATTAGGACATTTATTATTATTTAAATCAAAGAAGAGTTAAAAGAGTTAAAATCAATGTTTAATAACAAATACAATTTTAATATAGGGTTATACATACGATAAATTCGATTATAAATATTAATTAGAAAGATAAAACTATTTTCCACATAATAGAATTTTAGTTATAATTTTTAGACATTAAATAATTTATTTATTTATGACACAATGGTGATGCAGTAATTACCTAATTAATGAAATATTAAAATAATTGATATTATATATATTAAAATAATTGTAATTTGAGACTTTTTAAGAATAAAACTAATTTTATAGGGTAATATGACATATTAGGGTTGGTTGGATTAATTGTTTTCCAAGAAATAATTCTGTTATGAATTTAGAAAAAACAAAATACCGAATAGTGTAAAAATTGATATAAAAGAGTTTTTAAAAATAATATTATATTATTAACTGAATTATATTCCTAAAAATATCATGTTTGGCCAAAAGTCTTATATAATGATAGTTTTATCAATAAAGAACCACTTGGGGTTCTCATGGAAGTATATAGTATAATTATTAAATATATAATATAAAAATTCAAAGAGACATGCTAAATGTCAAACTATTTAACTAAGAGTAAAATATCAAAGATAATGTTAATATAGTGACCCAAACCTGCTTAAAACCTATTGGTTGAGTGGTTTAAGACCCATTACCACATTATCCTTTATATAATCTATTTTGGAGCCAGTAGAAACCGAAAATTATTTTATTATAAAATAATATTTCTAGCTTTTCCTAAGGTGCATCTCACCCCTCTTATAAAAGGGCACTCCCCCTTCTCTCAAAATTACACTTTCAATGAAATTCAGCTCACTAAAATCTACCCAAATATCATATAAACTGTCCTACCTCTATCCTAAAGGCCTTCCTTCAGTCATAAATCCATCATAAGGATCCCTTTTGATCAAATCAAAAGGAATTTCCCGAAGAAGAGGTAATAATTTCACCACCAACTTTCAAATTCTTTTCTTCTTCCACTTCTTCTTTCTTTGTTATTTCTATTCTAAAATAATAAATCCCAAATCTTCTATATATTGTGATGGTATTATAAATATGTTACAACCATATTCATTATTCTACCCATCCTTTGAATGACATTTCACCACACGTGCGTACGTACAGATTATCGTCTCCACGTCGTGGTGTAATTGTTATTCAATACATTATTATTTGGATGAGTGTAGTAATTACGTGTCATTAAAATAAATAATAAATATAACATGATAATGATTCTGTATATATGATATACCATCCAATTATATATTATTTAAATATCATAAAATGATATTGTCTCTCGTCCATACGTACGGATTACTGTCTCGACGAAGGCGATGTGATTCATTCCCCATCATATCCATTCAAGACTAATTTTCATTAGATGATTAAAAATAATTTTTAAATATTGGATATAATTCTAGATATGAATAAGATACATCTCATCCATAACAAATATGACTCACATAATAAATAATATAAAGGAAAAAGAATCCCTTAACACCCGAAACGACGACAATACTAAGATATTATTAACACAACAATGTTAAAAGATCATATATGATATCATATTAATGTATATGATTCTTGTATAATTTTATATCAATTATTTCACCATTATAAAGGAGGTTAACCTACCTTTGACCAAGTAAAAGTAAAAGGTAAGGGGTATTTTCACAATCACTTTATTATCCGAGATTGTTTTTACGTAAGTAAATATTGGGACCCCATTATCATCAACATCCATGTATCTTAAAAATGTATTTCAAATTTTTTTTACTATTTATGAGACAATGGGTTAAATTCATTTATACCCTTATGTGTTTTGAAAGAAATCTTTCCGTCATTTTCCAAACAAGGTACTTTTCGACCTTTTCGACAAATTTAAGGTAGGAATGTTATTTTAACTTATACTGCGTGTGCGGATATTTTCTACCATTATAACATCATCAAAGCATCCCTTACAAGCTTATAAAAATATTTTCAAAAAAAATGTTTTCATTATAAATATAAAACTCTTAAATGATTTCAAAATAGAATGAAATATTTTCTTTAAAAAGGTTTTTGATTTCATCTATGTCAACATCCTTTGATGGATTTTATGTTTATTTGAAGTTGATTTATTATGATAAAAAACATCGATATTGTATTGAGGGTTTTGTGATATAGTTGACTGTGGATATGGTATTTTTATACCATTCATGGATTATGGTTAAAGTATTGACATTTCTTATGCTACTTTTACTATGAATGTTTATGATATGTTTAAACCTTTTCATATGAGGAATGTATTCGACTTAGTAAGTGACGAGTGGAGCCCACTATAGCTCCTCGATGCATCGGTAGGTCTCATGAGACAAAGAGACATGGAATTGGCCGAGGCCTTTCCCATTTTGAGATATGGTTTTGGATGAGGTCTTAATCATGTTTAGACGTCTTGGCCGAGGCCTTGAAAAAATGTTTCAGAATGTATGACATTATACATTTCTTCATTATGAAAATAATATTAATGGTTCATGTGGTCATTCGACTAGTAGAATACCCATGATTATGGTTTATTATGACATTATTTACTCATCTCATATTTCTTCCATAAAATTGTTTATGTTTATTATTGGTAAAGGTATGTGGTTTCAATTAATCACCAGGATTAATATTTATATCATTTTCTGTTGTATTACATACCCTTACTGGGCACTTGAGCTCACCCCTTTCTTATGTTTCATTTTCCCAGGATATGAAGAAGTTAGTTATGAGTGACCTACAGGCATAATATAGGAGGCTTGGATGTTTCTAATGAAATATATTCATGTTTTATTTCTCTTCAAGATGTAATGTTGAACTTAGGTATGAATCTTATTTCCAAAAATACTAAACTGATCAGTCTTTCGAGACATGATTTCCTTGTGATCATGCCAATGTTATGTAATAATGAACCGACCCTGGGTAACTAGGGTCGGGGTGTTACAATTGGTATCAGAGGAAGTTTAGTACATACCTTGAAAGGTAGATTTAGATAAAATCTGATTAGAGCACATAACCCGAAGATAGACTTTTAGGATTAGAATAGAAGAACTTCCTAGAATTTTGGTATTGTAGATATTTTAAGATTTCTCCAAGAAACACATCCCTATCTGGATACGATCTGGAAGAGACAGCTCTGGCACAGATGTACCAAGTGGTAAAACCCAAAAACACCGCTTTGATCAAGACTCGAATGGGAACTGTTGCACGACAACGGGCCTTGCTGCACTCTTGGTTACGACACTACAGGGGGATATGCTTAGGATAATTCACATTTTCATTACAGACCATTATGAAGGGTTTATGAGTGCATACTTCCTCAAAGAAAACATTTTTATGGTTATGGATTATATCCATAAACTGGTCAATTTATGTGAAGTGTTTTAAAAATTTTGAGTTATATATTGCGATTCTTAAACTAATATAGTGTATGCAATTGTTTAGAAATGGGACCTAGTGGAAGGAATGAAAATCATATCAATGCACACACTCCATGTTGGGATTTCCCTCCTATTCAAGATAATTACAGTGGACCTGGTGATACAACTGGGGCTGATCATCTTATCACCATACTCGGGAAACTCACTCAGGTTATGAATAATAACCTTACCTGTATAGAGCACCCTGATCCTCAATGTGGAGGATCAATGTTAGATCAATTGATGAGGAAAAAATCATTGACATTCAATGGGATTAAATATCCATTAGTGTCTGAGCAATGGATAAATTCATTAGAGAAAATATTCCACGCTTTGGGGAGTAGCGAAAGGGACAATGTTGTCATGGACGTTTACCGCCTCACTAGAGATGCTGATAAATGGTGGTCATTGATTAAAAACACAAAGCATGATGAGGAAGTATCAAATATGGAATGGAGGGAGTTTAATGAAATTTTCGTAGAAAAATAATTTCCTCAAGACCATCAAGCGGATATGGAACGACAATTTCTGAGTCTGAGGGAAAAGGAGGATGAGAACGTCGCAAATTATAAAGCTACCTTTAAAAGGATAGCGAGTCATGAATCAGGTTATATATGTAACCCAAGAAGTAAGATTTATCATTCCGTTTATGGGTTAAAACCATTTCTCAGTCGAGCAATATTATCACAAACCTTCTCATCATACGAAGATATTGTCTCATGTGGTATCAAGACAAAAAAGGAATTCTCTATGTCTTATGACTTTAAATCGAAGCAAGAGAAGAATAGATTTGTTGAACACTCTAGGTTAGGAAGTAAGGCAACATGGAAGATGGGAATAATTGAATTTCCACCCATTGATAATTGCAGAAGGAAGCACCCTGGTGCATGTCTAAAAGGAAAAGGAGTATGCTACAAATGTGGATAGAAAGGCCATATTGTAGTTGATTGTAAGGGACATAAATACACTACCAATGTTCAATGCTACAACTGCAGGGAGATGGGACATTATGAAAATTAATGTCCTAAGAGTCAGGAAAACATACCCCAGAAAAGGCCAAGGGATCCAGGCCAAGCTTATGCGATCACTACTACAGAGGTTGAAGCCTCAAAAGACGTGGTGACAGGTAATATAAGAGTTTCCTCAATTTTAGAAAATGCTTTATTTTCTTCTGGATCATCCCATTGTTTCATATCTTCCCAATTTTCTAATAAAATTGGATATTTCCAATTTTATTTAACAAGGGAGTTGTCAGTCAAATCTCTTAAGGGAAGTATCATTGAAACAAAGTTTTGTGAATCAGTCCCCATTAGAGCACATAAATGTTCTTTATCTGCATATCTCATCATCAAACCCATGATTGAATTTGATATAATACATGGTATGAATTGGATTTCAGACCATGATGCGACAATTTATTTTAAGTAGAAGGATGTTAGGATTTATGATGATGATGATAAAGAACAACTTATCATTAGAGCAGAATCATCACCACATGATTATTATCTAGATCCACCCACAGAAGCTCAACTAAATTCAATTATTGGGGAGGAAGAAAGTTAAATAACTATGAATGAGGAAAGGAATGTTAAAATAGAGGATGTGCCTATTGTGAAATAATTTGTTGATGTGTTTCCTAAATAGTTACCAGGACATCCTTCAGAACGAGAAATTGAGTTTTCCATTGATTTAATTCCTCAATCAAAGCCCATATCGAAGACCCCTTACAGAAAGTCCAATGTCGAATTAGTGGAACCAATGAAACAACTAGAGGAATTTATTAATAATGGATTTATTCTCCCTAGTGTTTCTCCATGGTATCCCTTTTCCTTTTTGGTAATAATAAAGATGGATCTATGAGGTTATGTATCGACTAAAGGGTAATCAACACTATAACAGTAAAGAACAAGTATCCCCTACCTGACATTAATAATTTATTCGACGAAATTCATCGAGCTCAACACTTTTCAAAGATTGTCCTTTGATCTGGATATCATCAGTTGTGTGTAAAGAATGATGGCATTATAAGGTCAGCATTTTGAACCAGGTATGGGCATTATGAGTTTACAGTAATGCCTTTTGGATTGACTAATGCACCCTCTGTCTTCATGGATCTAATGAACAGAGTTTTCAAGGAATATCTCGATGATTTTTTAGTGGTATTTATTTATGATAACTTGGTATACTCCAAAATCTATGAAGATCATGGAAATCACCTATGAATTATCCTGAAGACTCTTAGAAGACATGAATTATATGGGATGTTTTGCAAGTGTTAATTCTGGCTTCATGAGATTTCTTTTCTTGTCCATATTGTCTCTAAGGATGGAATTTCCATTGATCCTTCAAAGACCAAGGCAATACAAGAATGGCCAGTACCGATGAGTATAAATGAGGTATGCAGTTTTATTGGTTTAGCATGTTATTATCGATGTTTCATCCAGATCTTTTCCTGGTTGGCTAACCCATTAACAAAGCTCAAACGTAAAGGCGTTAAATTTGTTTGGACAAAAGAGTGTGAAGAATGTTTTTAAGAACTGAAGAGAAGATTAGTCAATGATCCTATTTTTACTCTACCATCGGGGAATGATGGGTTTGTTATTTATAGTGATGCATCAAAGAAAGCACTTTGTTGTGTTATTATGCTGAATGATAGAGTTATTTCCTATGAATCACGACAGGTGAAAATTCATGAGAAAAACAATCCTATTCATCATCATGAGTTATAAGCTGTAATATTTTCTTTGAAGATTTGGAGACACTATCTCTATGGTAAAAAAATGTGTGATATATACTGATCACAAGAGTTTGAAGAATATTTTCTCACAAAAAAAACTCAACATGATGCAAATGTTATGGCTTGAACTACTCAAGGATTATGATTCCACTATACACTACCACCCGGGGAAGGAAAATAAGGTGGAAGATTCATTGAGTAGAATGGATCATGGAGTTTTGAATAGGATAAAAGTTGAAAAGGATCCTATATATATTGATCTAGTAAAGATGGATATGGGAATAACCATGGAAGGTGAAACATTAATACATTTTCAAATGGTTGCGAAAACATCTTTAATAGAAAGGATAAAGAGTTCTTAGACTGGTGATGAAGATTTTAAAATGAATATTAGTGTTGTGAATGATGGTAAATTGAGTGACTTTGTTTATGAAGATGAAATTTTGAAATTTGGGAAGAGACTTTGTGTTCCTGATATACCTGATCTAAAAAGGGAATTGTTATATGATGCTCATAGCTCAAATTTCTCCATACACCTAGGGGGAACCAAAATGTATATAGATTTGAAGGTAAATTTTTGGTGGGACAACATGAAGTGGGAGATTGCTGATTTTGTGTCAAGATGTATTGTTTTTCAACAAGTGAATGCTGGATGGCAACAGCTGGGAGGAGTCCTGCAACCTCTTCCCATACCTGAGTGGAAGTGGGATAATATTATGATGGACTATTTCATGGGACTACCAAATACTCCTATAAGGAACGATGCAATATGGGTCATTGTTGATAGTCTTACCAAGTCAGCACATTTTCATTCTATAAGAGAAGATTTACCACTTCAATGTCTAGAAAGACTATATATTAATGAAGTTGTGAGACTTCATGGAGTACCCCTATCGATTGTTTCTGATTGTGATCCTCGTTTTACATCATGATTCTGGAAGAGTCTTCAGAAAGCCCTGGATACTGAACTTCATTTGAGCACTGCCAACAGCCCCCAAACTGATGGAAAATCAGAACAGACTATTCAAACCGTAGAAGACATCTTGAGATCTTTCTCACTTGACTTTCAGGGTATGTGGGATCAATATTTACTTTTAGTAGAATTTTCCTATAATAATGGATTCCATTCACGTATTTAGATGGCACCATATGAAGTGTCATATGGAATGAGATGTCGTACACCAATTTGTTGGGATGATGCAGGTGAGATAAAACATTTATCCCCTGAACATGTTGAGGTAGCGATGGAAAATGTGAAGTTAATCCAAACCCACATCAAAGAAGCTCAAAGTAGACATAAGAGCTATGCTGATAACTGAAGGAAGTATTTGGAATTTCAGGTAGGAGATCATGTTTTCTTAATGGTGTCTCAATTGAAGGGTGTTATACGTTTCGGTAAGAAGGGAAAATTGAGTCCCAGGTACATCGGAACTTTTGAAATTCTAGAAAGAATTAGGGATGTAGCTTACTGTCTGGAAATGCCTCCATGTCTTTCCAAAGATCACAATGTGTTCCACGTATCACTATTGAGAAAATACATGCTAGACCCAACGCATGTACTCATATATGAGGAATTATAACTGGAGCATGATTTGTCTTATTTCGAAGATCCTGTCATGTTTCTTGATAAAGGATAGAAAGTGCTTAAAAACCAGACGACTCGTCTGGTAAACGTTCAATGGAGAAACCATAAGATGAAAGAGGCAACGTGGGAACATGAGGAACTTATAACGAAGAACAACCCAAGTCTTTCTATGTAGTAATATTCCCAAAATTTAGAGAATGAAATTATTTGAAATAGGGGATAATGTAACACCCCATGATTCCATGGTACGCTTCTCTTTGAATAATACAGTAGCCTGTGTTGTATGCAACTTCAAGTTCTAACACACAACAAAACCAATTAAACTAGCCATTATGAAAAGTAATAACCACTTTTTGATATTTTATAAATTCTATCTTTCAAAATAGTCATAATTTTTGGATTTTGAATATCTAAATAATCTTAGGGTGTATTTTGGGTATTTTTATGAAAACATTCAATTTTTGATGAATAGTGAAAAACACCGAGTTATAGTTTAAAACCGAATTTTTATTTAAATGATTATTTATTTTATTTAAATTTATATTAGTTCAAAATAGATACATAATACCTATATAAGTTCAATGTAATTCATTGGAGTTAGTTTATAATAATTTAAGATATATAAAAATTTTATTGAACTTTCACCATCTTTTACCCATCTCCTAGGAGAATTTAAAAACACACATAAAACAAAATTTTACCACTTCTGTGAGTGTAATTTTGAAAATCCAAGGAACACGGTTAATATCAAGGAGTAAAATTTGCTTCAATAAGATAAAAATAATTTTGGTTGAATAGTAACTTTTTACTTTTATTTACCACAGATAAAAGTAAATAGGGTAATTAAGGGTAAAAATGATATTATTATTACCATAACACATGTCCTAATTCTATTTGATAAGTATAATTCGACCAAAAAAACATTAGTAATAAATTATGAACCTCTTTGGTCCACTTGGAATAGATTAGGACATTTATTATTATTTAATTCAAAGAAGAGTTAAAAGAGTTAAAATCAAAGTTTAATAACTAAAACATCTTAAATATATGGTTATAAATATGATAAATATGATTATAAATATTAATTATAAATATAATATTATTTCCTACATAATGGTATTTTATTTATAATTTTTAGACATTATATAATTTAATTTATTTATGACATAATGGTGATGCAGTAATTACCTAATTCATGAAATATTAAAATAATTGTTAATATAAATATACAAATAAATTTAATTTGAGACTTTTTATGAATTAAACTAATTTTATAGGTTAATATGACATAATAGGGTTGTTTAGATTAATTGTTTTGAAGATATAATGTTATTATTAATTTAGTAAAAACAAAATACCAAATAGTGTTAAAATTGACATAAAAACGTTTTAAAACAAATATTATATTATTAATTGATATTATATTCCTAAAAATCTAGGTTTAGGAAAAAAGACATATATAATAATAGGTTTATCATTAATGAACCACTTGGGGTTCTCTTGGAAGTATGTAGTATGTTTATTAACTATATAATATAAAAATACAAAGGGACATGGTAAATGTCAAACTATTTAACTAAGAGTTTAATCTAAATGATAAAGTTAAAATAGTGACCCAAACCTGTATAAATACTATTGTTTGAGTGTTTTTCGACCCATCCCCACATTAGAATATAAATAATCCATATTTGAACCATTATAAACAGAAAATTATTTTATTATATAATAATATTTCTAGCTTTTCCTATGGTGCCCCTCACCCCTCTTATAAAAGGGCACTCCCCTTCTCTCTTAATCACCCTTTAAAAGCCATTTTTCTGGGCCAGACTCTACCCTAATACCCTATAAAATATCCCCCCTTCATCCTTGAGGCCTTATTTCAGTCACAAATCCATCTTAATGAGCCCTTTTGATCAAATCAACAGGAAGAACTTGAAGAAGAGGTAATAATTTCACCACCCTCTTTCAAGTTCTTTTCTTCTTCCACTTCGTCTTTATTTTTTATTTACATTATAAAATAATTAATCTAGTATCTTCTATATAATATTATTTTATTATAAATTTGTAACAACCATATTCATTATTCTATCCATCCTTTTAATTACATATCACCATATGTGCATACGTACAGTTTACCATCTTCACGTTGTGGTGTAATTGTTATTCAATACATTATTATTTGGATAGGTATAGTAATGATGTGTAATTAATGTAAATAATAAATATAACATGATAATGATTCATTATATATGATTTACCATACAGTTATATATTATTTTAATATCAGAGAATGATATTGTCTCACATGCGTACATACAGATTACAGTCTCCACGAACGCGATGAGATTCATTCCCCAACGTATCCATTCAAAACTAATTTTCATCAAATGATTAAAATTAATGTTTAAATACTTGATATAATTTTGTATATGAATAATATACATCCCATCCATAACAAATATTACTCACATAACAAATAATATAAAGGAAAACGAATCCGTTAACACCCAAAATGACAATAATACTAAGATATTTTTAACAAAACAATGTTAAAAGACCATATATGATATCATATTAATGTATATGATTAGTTTATAATTTAATAACAATTATTTCACCATTATAAAGGAGGTTAACCTACCCTCGACCAAGGAAATTTACCATGTAAGGGTTAATTTCACAATCTTCTTATTATCCGAGGTTGTTTTCACATAAGTATCTACTAGGACACCTTTATCATTCACATCGATGTTTCTTAAAAATGCGTTTCAAAATTTTTTTACTATTTAATAGACAATGGGATGATGTAATTTATACCATTATGTGTTTTGAAAGGAATATTTCTGTGGTTTTCCAATCAAGGTACTTTTTGACATTTTCAATAAAATTATAGGAAGAATGTTTTTTAACTTATATGGTGGGTGAGACTATTTTCTGCAGTTACAACATCATCAAAGCTTACTTTAAAATATTATAAGAATATTTTCAAAATAAATGTTTTCATTATAATTATGTTACTCTTAAATGATTTCAAAATAGAAAGAGATATTTCTCTAAAAGTTGTTTTGATTTCATCTTTGTCAATATCCTTTGATCGACATTATATTTATTTGAAGTTGATTTATTATGATACAAAAAATCCATATTTTATTGAAGTTTTTGTGATATGTTTGACTTTGGATGTGCTATTTTTATACGATTCATGTTTTATGGTTAACATATTGACATTTCATATGCTAGTTTTAAAACGAATGTTTATGATATTTTTAAATCTTTTCGTATGAGGAATGTATTGGGCTTAGTAAGTGACAGGTGGAGCCTGACATAGCTCCTCAATGTATCAGTATGTCTCATGAGACAACGAGGTGTGGAATTGGCCAAGGCCTTTTCCATTTTGAGATATGGTTTTGGTCGAGGCCTTAATAATTTTTAGACATCTTGTCTGAGGCCTTGACAAAATGTTTCAGAATGTCTGGCATTATACATTCCCTCGTTAAGAAAATAATATTAATGGTTCATGTGGTCATTCGACTAGTAGAATATCCATGATTATGTTTTATTATGGCATTATTTACTCAACTCAAATTCATTCCATAAAAGTACTCATGTTTATTATTGGTAAAGGCATGTGGTTTCAATTATTCACCATGCATAATATTTATGTCGTTTTCCGTTGTATTGCGTACCCTTACTGAGTGTTTGAGCTCACCCCTTTCTTATGTTTCATTTTCCCAAGATATGAAGAACTTAGTTATGAGTGACCTTCAGGAATTATCTAGGAGGCTTGGATGTTTCTAATGAAATATATTTGTGTTGTATTTGTCTTAAAGATGTAAAGTTGAACTTCTGTATGAATCTTATTTCCAATAATACTAAACTGATCGGCCTTTCGAGACATGATTTCCTTGTGATCTTTCCAATGTTATGTAATAATGCACCGACTATAGGTAACTAGGGTCGAGGCATTACACATAATCATCAATGATATATATATATAGAATTGTCTATGTGGGAGGTCAAACTGGACCAAACATTAACAGGTCATGATTAAAAGAGGATTATGTTGTGGATTAGTTGTAATATCATTATACAAGAATAATAATGATAATAATGTGTTTTTATTAGTGTGTTTTATATTAATTGAAAATATCTATTAGTAGAAGGTAGGTTATATGATGTAATTTCAAAGTACAAAGAAATCTTTTTTCTCTTATAACGCTCATTTAGATGATTGATTTTATAATGGTTTTTTGTTTGTCATATAATTAATACGTTATAAATTTTTGGTTTAAAGAACCTTAATAATTTCATAAAAATTATATTTATCTATCAAACCAATTTTCATGACCATCATTGTGTGATGGTGATGAGATGAAAAACTGAAATCAAATGTTTTATGGAGGTGTTAGTCCATAGGTACACATAGATTATGATTTCATTTTCCATAGAATAGAGAAAAGGGGTAGGAAAATTTATCATTTCATTATATAAAATATTTTATGACTGAAATAATTATATATATAATTTCCTTTTATGAATAACCTTGAATGATAGTGAATGATAACAAAACATGTTGTTTCATGGAGGTGGTATTCTTCTCAATTCATGGGAAACAAATTCATTTTTTTAATAGAATATGGATAAAGGTGGTTAATTATTTTAAAAATATTATGAAAGGAAACTAGTATACTAAGGATAATAATTTTATCATTTAAAAATTATGTAATTAAATTTGAGTCTGATGTATTTGAAATAATGAAATTGAAATTAGAAAGGAGCGATTAATGTTATAACTCATTTCATGGATTATCTCCTTTAAAAAATGGGTTAACCCTTTGAGGGATGATATTTTGAGAATACCAAAACATATTTTAGTTGAATGGGAGGGTATAAAAAATTTCTAGGTATATTTTTTCCTAACATAGTGTTCTGTGATGGGACTGGAAGGTAGTAGAGGATTACCCCTTCTATGAGTTAAAAGGGTTGAAATTCTTGTAAAACCAAAACCTTTTAAATAAATAAAAAATCACTTATAAGGAATGTGGATAAAAATTTGAAAAACATGAGTGTTTAAGGGATAATGTATATTCATTCCTTTAAAAATAAATTAATGATTGGTTTTAACATGTTGTTCCCAATACCTCTTAGGTAACTCATTTTTACAATTTCAGTTTTCACCATAGGAGTTTGTTTTTAACTAGGTAATTTACCTTTTATGAATAAAAATAAAATGTTAGTTTTTACATAATTTGGACTTACAAAATTAAAACATTGATTTTTTTTACAAATATAAAATTTATAAAAGTGATAAAAAATAATTTCAAAATAATAAATTTATAATTTATTCAATCTTATTTTTTGAAAAATATAACTTATGTTCCAAAATTTCATATAATGGGTTTTAAAATTAAAAAGAAAATATTTAAATTTATTGAAACTTTTAAAATCAATATATTATAAATTTATAATTCATACTCATATAATAATAATTTCAACGAACTCACGTTATTTGTAAAAAAATTATTTTCAGTAATGAACAAAAAATTTATATTTTTTAAAAAATCAAAAAAAAAGTATCATAAGATATTATTGACATGATAAATAAAAGTATTATTTTAATTTTTTCAAATTAAATTTATAAAATTTATAAATTATTTTTTAAATGAAAGGAAAATATACAATGAAAAATTATTTTTGAAAATGACTTATTTAATAATCATGTGTTTTTATATTATTTAATATAGACATAGAAATAATTTAATATTGATATATTAGTTTAAAAATGTAACTATTATCTATTATAATAAATTTCTACCAATGATAATTTAACTTATTAAGGTAAAATAAAATAACCCTGTGTAAAATGGTTTTTCAAATAGCATCCTTTTCAAAATATTAATCAATCAAAATAAAAATATATAATTATTTTAATTGGTTGTTATAATTTATATTCTAACTATTATATTAGAAATTTAATTTTAATATTTCATGGTTACTTTTAATCGGGTATTTCATTAGTTTGGTGTTGCATGTGACACATGCTATTAGTGATAATATTAATTTACGGGACCCAAAATCTCTAGCAGCTATAAATTATTTCAATTGGACATTAGGACATAAAGACTCAAAAATAAATAAATAATTAAATCCTTATAGAGTACCTATCAGTGTATTTTCTTTCCACCATATAAATTTCAATTTTAAGCATGGTACTCAATATATGATATTTGAACATCATAAACTCAATACTTAAAGGATGATGTAATGGTCAAAGGTAATAGAATAATATATCCACCAACCTTAGACACATTAAGATTCAACTTTGAGAATATATTCATATGTTTTTCATCCACCTACAACATATGAAAATTTTCTTCTGGATATTTCCTACTTATCGAATCTTCCATTATATTCAATTAATTGGTAGTATATATAATCATAAAATTAAATTGAAAAAATCTATTAAAACCATATTCTAAATTTTGGATTGCAATATATCTATGAAATTATAAACGTAATCTTATTTGACCACTTCCTTGGATAATATTTACAATTAACAAATAATGATTCTATATTTTGATCACATGCACAACTATAACCGACTCGAGTTAATTAGTAGGAAAATTATTCTTATATGGACATTGTAGATGAGATATATATTCCAAAACTCAACCCCCATGAATCAATGCTCATACTAAACCCACTTTTGAGGAATCATAGTATAAATCATAACACTTTCATGGTTCTGGTTCCTCAATTCATGAAATATATTTTCTTCTTCATAATCGTATTAAAATGTCTCCCCCATCCATTTCATTGTTTTCATTAAAGTATCTTGGAAAGAAGAAACATGAATGGGACAATAATAATACCCTATGATGACCAAGATACTCTATATAATGAATATATTCATTATAATCTCCTAAGGCATAAAAATAACTAAATTATTTAGATAAACTAATACCCATGATTCATAGATAACAATCCCATGAAATTATACCTCTCTAATCCATAATTGTAACAACAATATGTATATTTATAAGATATTTTCTCTCGATGTCTCCATTATGATATCCATATTATCTAAATGATCCTCATAGAATAGTTATTATAATAATATATTAATGATAAATACAATCAAGAATGAATCCAAATAAAGATATAAAAAATAGTTCCTCAAGACCATGAAATTATATAGTACATTAATCACCTAAAACAACAATAATTATAAATTAAAATAGTTATATTTTTTGTCCCTTTTGGAAACATATGATATGATTCTATGTTTGTGTTGGTTCTACCATAACATCACAGGGGGCTATATTTCCGAATTCTTGATAGTCCCTAGGGTTTATAGCCAGTGACTCCCCTAAATATGTATTGGTCTAAGGGGTGGAAATATAGTGCATCACACATTTTTTCGGATTTTTTCAAACTCTAGAGCCCCCTTATATATTTATGATGTTTTTGTGAATGCTTCTAATTACCTAAAATGAGGATACATTCCCCAATATTAATAATATTACTAACTCCATGTGGATATGTTATTATCTCTATGTGGTAGAGGTCATACATATTTATCTTATTAGTTTATGATAATTTGGTTTACTGCGTCATAATTTTGAACCAAAGAATTTATCGACATCTAGTGGGGGGATATGTATTTATAATGTTGGGATGAAACACATGAATGGGGATTTATATATATCCATATTAAGGGAATTATTTCTCATGTAGATTGGTGTCACATAATGGGAAACACCATAGATTTTAAGTTCATGTGATAATTTCCTCTTCCTACAAGCTTGACATAGTGTGGAGTGAAAAACATGGTGAAAGGTACTTAGAAATGACTAGTGTGTGAGTGATGAATTATCATAAATTTTTAGTTTGCCCATTTATTCAATTATTAAAATGGATAAGGTATGGATATTCCCTATATCTTCACTAGATAAATCCCTAAATCATCAATAGATAAGGATGATTGAATATATACATGTCAGGATAAGGAGGTTTGTGAGCATCACATGATATGTAGCTATCCTGAGTTAGGGTTTAAACTAAATAGGGGGATGATATATGGGAACTAATAGGTGTATATAAACATTGGGAATATTATGGAACACACGGGAGAGTCTCTACTCAAGGTATGTGGGAATTGAAATAAAACAAAATCTTAACTGAAGGTGTATTAGGGTAAGAAGAGGAGAATCGTAACTCAATGAGTATTATGAAAACAGGAGGAGTATATTTACTCATGTTATAAAGGGAAAGTTATTAATCAAATTATTTTCATATAATATAAAGGATATTTTTGGAGATATCTAGATAGATCCTCACAGTGGAATCCAACATATCCTAGTTGACATGAATCAAATATCATTTCATTTTAGTTTCATAGTTTATGTTCATTTGATAAAACTAGTCTATGTAGTTTAATTTCATTCAGTAAGGGTGTCCACAATCTATTTTAAATACAGCTATGACTAAAAGAATATTTCTACAATTCATCTAACTTTTGTTAACATAATGATAAAATAACACTAATCTCATGTGATCTAAGATCTATGTGAGAAAAAAAAGAGATAAAAAAAAGATGAATCCTGTTGCAGGAGAGTTTAAAACATGGGATTGAGTGGGGTGTATGTAATGGTATATGAATTTAATGTAGATATGAGTATTACATTATGTAGGAGGCCCATTTTTAATTCATTTATTGTAAAAGGGGAGAAAATAGAAGTCTGAGTGGGGATTATGCATTGATGTTAACCTTTTATTACCTAAACTGTTATGCGATTTAGGTGAAGTTATTTTTTTGGTCTCAAAAATATTAGGACCCCATTTATGGTATATTCTATAGGGTAACATTAAACATTGATGTTTGTGAAACCAAGAGGTGTATCTTGAATCAATTTATATGAGAGAACCGATAGGAGTATCCTGGCTTAAGGTGTTTGCGGGGGGTGTATACATGGGTGCCTCCATTTGAGGTGTGAATTTATATCTAATGGATCATTGGGTTAAGATCATTAATGATGGAATGGTTGGAGATGTGGGTGCCATATTCAAAAAATATTTCCATCCTAACATGAATCATTATTTTTAAAGAAGATTACTGAAGGAATTAAATAGACTAGGCTAAAAACCATCACTATTCCAGAATAATGGTTAAAGGGTGAATCCCATATGTTATAGAATATTTTCCTATACATAATAGGTGTAGGAAAAAAGGCCTATGTGTAAAAGCCTCAAATGGATAGGTTTATGTGATGGACTCCACATGAAGGCCTCTGTGTGATGCCTCTTCGTGATGACCTCTACATGATGGACTCCTATGTTTTTCTAAGTATGATGTCTCTATGTCATCACTCTATATGATGGTATCTATGTGATGGTTTGTTGTGATAGTATTAATGTGAGGGCATTCATGATATGCCTTTATGTGGTGTCTCACTCGTTATAAGTTCCAATGAAGGACTTTCTTATATTGGATATCATAAAGGACTTTCATAGTCATTCTCTCATGAAGTACCATCGTAGACAAATTTTTTAGGATGATTTAATATAGGGATTCATAATGACATGAGGAATCCACTAGGAGATGATTTAGGTCATCATATCCACCATACCTTACGTATGGGGTATTTATAGGCTGTTTTGGTTATCAACCTTCTTATAATGGGTGGTTATAAGATATTTCCATAAAAGGACCCATTAATTTTGGTTATCATGTCGCCATGAGAAATATCCTCCTATGAGTCATGAACTAGGAGCATATGTCATGGCCATGAGAGATAGATTCCTAAGATGATGGTGTATCACTATTACATGAGATTTCAGTATAAGATGAGGGTATCTTATGGTGCATTAACAAATCCTTATTTGGGAGATGAATGATATTGATATCTTGTAGCTATGTAAAAATATATAGTCTTCTTGAACATCCTCTGGGAATTTTACTTTACCCAACATCCTTCATATTGAGATGAATACTAACATAAAATAGTCTCAAATTTTGATCTTTATGTTCATTTTATCACCATTTATAGTCAAATAGATGCCATTGAAATAAAATAGTCCCCTAATTATGGGGTATTACTCATATTATGAGGTTTTTAGAGAGAAAAAAGTCTCATTAATTATGATAAATTATATATTCTCTTCAAAAATAATATATTCTCATATAAGAAATCATATTTCATTTCATATTTAATTATTTTCTATTCATCCACTATATATTCAAGATTCAAAATAATTTTCATTACATGATATAAGAATTGAGGTATTAAATCATCACATCTTTTTCATTAACATTAAACATGAAGTCCACTACGACTCAACATTAATATTGAATAAATACTATTCCATTCAAAACAATACTTATCTATGTAATATTATCTTCAAGATAAGATTGATTCATCAATGAGTCATTAAATAATGAATACATATTCACTATATTATTTTATTAATTTTCAAACTCTTGAAGATAACATTTCTGTATAATTTTCTCAATAATATATTCTTATTGATTCTCTTCATTATTTTTATGATTATTCCTTCTCATCCATTATTATAAAATCACCAAATATATATGAAATGGAATTCAATTAATAATTTTTAAATAATTCTTAATTGTCATAATTTTTCATGTTTTTTAATCCCATCCACTAAAACCATTTTCTAAATGTGTTTTTGGAATTTACATTTTATTAGGATGAAACTACCTATAACACTCGGATGATTTTAGAAATTTTTTCTTAAATAATTTTTATTCATCAATATCTTACATTGTATAAAATCGTGAGTTTAAATGAATTTATTGATGCTATTAATATGAAATGATCCTTATAACCTATCCATTAGGTTAACAGGGAAAAAAATAACTATCTTTAGAAAATGTATAAAAATTATTAATCAATTATATATTTGTCTATTTTTTATTTGAATTAATATTAGTAAATTAAATTAATGAACTATATATGTTATATATCGTATTTCCTAAAATTAATCCAATGGATATTTTTGTCAAAGTGTATGAAAAAACCCTATTTGATGTATAAAAACCAATATTTTTCAAAAGGGTAATTTTCCACCCTTTAATGGATAACCAATTTTATATTAAGATTTTACTACATAATAATTTTTATATGAAAAAATAAACATCTTATTTGGAATAGGGATATAAAAATTTACTTTGGGTGAATTTTGAATATTTTTTTTAATAAATTTTAAATTTTAATTAATAGTTAAACTACAGTAAATTTTAAGTGAATTTTTTTTTTCATCAAATGAATTTATAAAGTTAAATTATAATATTGAATTATTTAAATGTATAAATAGAATATATTTTTATGATTCAATATAATTTATTTAATTTTAATTAATTTTACATTGAATTCAGATGTAAAACCATTTAAATCATTTGCGATGTTTTAACTATGAAAAGAACTCATTCTCTCATTCGAACAACATGATTTATTTTAAATTAATTAGTGAAAATTTTCTGTTTTGAAATATAAAAAATTAACTACATATTTGGAATTAGTATGACCAAATTATATAAATAGATTTATTTTTATATTTTAGAATTACTAATAATTACTTCTTTAAATATTATTATTACTATAAAAGGGTGAAACACATAATCAAGGGTATGAATACAATTATAAAATTACAATAATTTTTTTTTCATATCACTCGAATAGTTATTTTTGACCTAAATCGTGCTTGGGTTGAAATGATGTCCTTTAGAATCTAGTTGGATGAGATTATGACATTTAATTTATTTCATTTAAAAAAGGTAAATATGTGTCACTCACATTTTAATAAATAAATCATTTTGAATATATGGTTATAATAATGATAATTTAATTGATAATAATCATTTGATAGATAACATGTTTGTATTTATCATGGTAATTTATTTGTAATTTTTATAAAATAGGTAACTACATTAATAGATTATACATTAATGATGCAAAAATTATTTAATTGATGACAAGTCAGCAATACAGTTTTTATATAAATAATAACACCCATTAAAAGACCCAAACAGAGGACCAAATATTATTTTTCGAGTATATATCTACCATAATCATCTATGGGTTGAGTTAGTGGAAATTTTGAGCCTTATATAAGAGATTATGAAAATTATATTATTTTATTTAATGTGATGTTAAAGTTGTAAATATAATAATTTAATTAATTTAACATTTTAAATGTTGGATTTTCCAAAATATATATTCATCTACAAGAATTATTTTGAAATCTAGTTGATTTATCTTCATCATAGTATTATATTTTTATTATCTATTCAAAAAATATGTATATTAAATAATTTCCCAAAATTGATGTAGTGACTGTTTTGTTATTGAAGATATTAAATAAATTTTATTTAAAATACTAAAAATAAATATAATCATGGATAATTAATATGTAAAATGAAATTTATATATTAACTTTTCCTCCTAATAATAGATTGAAACAGTTTACTTGATGTTATTTTGATATATTAATATTTTTAAAATTCAATGAATTGAATAGTGTCAAAATTGACACTATAGATTGTTTTTCAAAATAATGTTTTATTAATATTTTTTGAAAACCATATAACATTTTTAAAATTATAGAATAATTATTATATTTTTTAAAATGTGGTAATGTATTTATTGACTATCTAATTGACATAAAATAATTATATATGACAGTCTTTGTTATATTGAAATATATGTTACAATAGTTAAAAATTAAATAGAATAAGTAAGTGTTATTTAATTTGTTAAAATTACAATTGATAGAAATACATGCCTAAATTAATTTTTATTATGATATTACAATCATATCACATCTAATATCCTAATTTGGTACCTTTTTGGGGTTCTTTAATAGTGTTAGATTTTATTAAAAATGAATATTTTTTGAGATCCCAAAAGTGCCCCTCACCTCAATTATAAGAGGGAACCTCCTCCCTAACCTATTAAAATCACTTCCAGCATTCATGCTCAACCATAACCTTTCATTATACCTTATAAAATTCCCTAGTAACATTTTAGTGGTTCTAGTATTCTTTAAACACCTACTCTAGTTCTTTTAGAAGAGATTTAGAGGAAGCGTATTGAAGAAGTGGTAATCTCCTCTACTAATTCATTCAATATTATTTCTTAATATACATCCTCTTAATGATTTTTTTCATTATAAAGTAATAACTTGATTATCACTGATATACAAATATTTTATTATAATTATTAAACAACCATATTCCACATTCTATCCATCCTAAAAATAACAAAATCACCCCTCATACATACGTACAACTTACCGTCTCCAAACCGTGGTGTAATACGTTTTTCACCACCCACATATTTGAAAGGGTATAATTATGGAAATAATAACTATATAGTATTATTATAACATGATATTAATTATGAAATATTATAAAATATTCAATTCAATACCATCCAACAAATATGGAAATGATATCGTCACTGATGCGTACGTATGACCTACCATCTCCACAATGCGATGTGATTAATTCTACAATATATTCATTAATAATGGTTATATAAATGTATAGAATGAATAAATATGGTATATATTATGTTAATATCATTTATTGATGATATAAGGATATCCTAGAAAGGATAATAAGAACTTATTCAATAAAACATGCATAAGAACATAAAGTAGTTAATATCCGAATAACAAGTAATAATGAAATGTTAATAACAAGTAGAATATAATATGATCATATATGATATCATAAAAATGTCTATGATTCTAGAATAAGTAAATGAAAGTATTTAAACCATTATACTGGAGCATTAGATATATACCAAGGATAACAGACCTAAGGTAAGGGATAATTTATCTATCTCATTATTATCTTAGATTGTTTATACATATATATATTTAATGGGGTATATTTATCATCCCAATCCTTGTTTCCTAAATATGAAATATTATTTCTATTTTTATAATATTTTTGAATGTTTATTTTCCCCATTGTTGATCTTTATTAAATGGTATGAATTGAATCTTTTTTCATTATTAGATATAAGGAACTTTTTGACTTTTCCAACTAAAGTATGAGGGAATTATTGTTTTAAATTATTTAAAATGATCCGATTTTTACATTTTCATAATGTCTTATTTCCACTAAACACCATCTGAATGATCTCAACTATATTTTCAATTCAATTCATTTTTTTATATTTCATGGCATTTTGGGAAAAGAAAATGTTCTTTAAGAAGAAATGATATTTTCCTTAAAACATAATCACAAGTGTTATAAAAAAATAATTTTCCATCCAATATAGGATCATTTAATAGGGTTATGTGTCAATTATAATATCATTATTGTTCATAGGATTTTATTTCATTTAAGACGAATGTAATTTATGAAATCCATTTGGTTTACTTGGATTGTGTCATGATATAATGATGCTTAAGAAACATTTTATTCCTTGGGATATGCTATGATGACTGATTTAGGATTTTGTGGAACATGTAAGAATGATTCCATTTTGAGATGGATGGAACCTAAATATCCCTCCAATGCATTCGGTAAAGATTTATATATCATGAGATAGACATGTCTAGAATAGTATATGATATTGATTCAGTAATACAGAGATAGAACGAGAAGTGAACTCGGTTCAGTAATGGAAATTGTTTGCTACGATGGTCTTGGAGATTAGCAATGAATAATATGAACTGCTTTTCCATGTTTATTTTTATGACACAAAATCTCATGTATTACGTTATGATAGTTGGGATTACATTAATTGATTCTTATGAGATTTCATGACTTATCCCATGGCATGATATAATGATCTTTCATATGCATGATAATATTTTCAAATGATATATTCTTATGTCTAATGATTATGATAAGATTGATATATCCCTTATTTTCCATTACTAATCATCTAAGAATAACCTTTCTTATGTTTCTTTTCCCCTGGTAATGAAGAAATGTATTATGTATGATATGTCAAAAAAAAAGTATTGTAATGATGAAATATTTGGGAGACAATGAATATGTCTTACGAACCAATTGTTTATGTTTCCATGTTTCTAAAGCCACTATACATGTATGGTCTTATTAGATATTTGTTATAATTTGTAATGATTATTCTACATATTTTTAGTAATATTAATTTTTGTAAATTATGGTTCATTATATATGGTATCAGAGGAAAGGTATAGTTATCCTTTGGAAACTATAATGTTAAATTCTTAAAAAAAACCCTATGGGAATTTTGATATATAGGTTAAAATAATAGTGTTTTATAAATAACAATGAATAAACTAGGATAAAAATCTAATGTGTCGTAAATTGAAATTTTATTATTGATTATGTTGTTTCCCCATTATTATTATTATTTTTTACATAATTCTTCTTTGTTTTAGTCAATAGATGGAACCCAAAGGACACGTATTAATGCTGAATGCAATGGGAAATGTAATAATTGGAATTATGAGAAGCCAAATGTTATGATATCTAGAATGAAAAATATTGTAGCTATGCTAACTCATATTTCTCATGTTATAACTCATTCTAGAAATAAAAATGAGCAAAATAACGAACAAAATTATATTGAGTCTATCATGCGGAAATGTACACCTTTATTCGGTGGGTCTTCTGATCCACTAGTGGTTGTATAATGGATTAGTACCACTAAAAATATATTTTCAATTCTCCAATATTCAAAAAATGACAAGGTCATCATAACCGTCTATCATTTAGAAGGTGAATCTGATCAATGTTAGAACCTTATCAAGAATACGAGGAAAAGAGTTGAAATTGAATCCATCAAATGGTATGAGTTTAAGAAATTAATTTTCTATAAGTATATTCCATATATTCATTGAAAAATGTGGGATAAGGAGTTCCATGAAATTAAGAAAAAGTAAAATGAATCTATTAGTACCTATAAAGAGAATTTTACGAGACTCGAAATGTACGCTTCTAGAAGTATTATTCAACTTGAGGGTAAAATTATCAATTACATAGTGGATTGAAACCAAGTCTTTAAAGTTCATTATCTAAAAGGGAAATAAATATCTAATAAGAATTTTTTGGATGTTTTCTGACTGTTGATATGGATATGGGAGTAACCCATCAGTTCTACGGGTTTGATAAGAAGCGAAAGATGGAATTCAACGGAAAATTAAAAGACCACCCTAAAAACAAGATAAATTTTGACTTATTCTTAATGTGTGGAATGTGACATAAAGTAAATTGTATTTAAAGACTATTTAATGTTTTAAATTTTGAAAATAAGGTCATTAGATAGTTGAATGCTTATGTGATGGGAAAAACATGTATAATGATGTGAATAAAGAAAAGGAAACATAGAATCCACCTCATACAGTTCAATGTAACAAGTTAAAGGATATGGGGAATTATGCCAATCAATTCCATAATCCAATGGATATTGATGATGTTATATGAAATGAAAATATTATGTAAAAATTCAAAGGAATGTCACATGAAATCACAATAGTTGTTTTGAAGTATGATAATGGAGTAGTTAAAGGTAAAATTACCATCCAATGTAATGTATAAAATGTTTTATTCGATTTTGGATAAACTCAATTTTTATTTCTGAAGAATATTCTAAGGGTATCACCATATTACCTCATCAATTAGATGTTGAGTTAACTGTCACAACTCATAATGGAACAACGTCCACATCAAAAGATTATAATTCATATTCAGTTGATGTCTATGTGAATGTACATTTGGAAAATCTAATGATCCTTCATATAATGTAATTTTATGTGATTCATTGCATGGATTGACATTCTCTATGTGAATCTCATATCAATTTCGATGGAAGGGAAGTCACATTTCTTAATCCATATCAATTTATGGTCATATAAAAATGAAAGGATGTTTTTGAACATCTAGTGAAAATTTCTACCATCGTATGGGTCTTGTTCCCTATACATGAAAGTTATCTACCTCAAATGGTTTGGGAGAATCTCAATATTAAGAATACAACCAGTTTCTAAGAGTTTTAGGATGTATTTCCAGAAGAATTATAAGGTCCTCTACCAAATTGTGATGTTTAGTTTTCAATATAACTCATACAAGGTTCTATTTCTATTTCAAATACACTTTATAGAATTGACCCCATTGAGTTGTTGGAATTGAATAAGAAACCCCAAGAGAATCTGGAATGTGATTCATACACCCTAGTTCATCACCTTAGGGTGCACCTATTCTTTTTTTTGAAGAATGATGGTGCAATGATACTCTGAATTGATTATTGAGAACATAACATGATCACAGTCAAGAAAAAATATCCTCTTCCCTACATAAATGACTTATTTGACCAACTAAAGAATAATCAATATATTTCCAAGATTGATCTTGGTTCCAGATATCATCAATTAATTGTAAAGAAGGAGAATATACAAAAGATGACATTTTTTACAAGGTAAGGACACTAAGGATTTATAGTGATGCGTTTTGGTCTTATTAATTCCCCCTTTATCTTCATGGATATAATTAATAGTGTATTTAGAGAATATCTTGAGCAATTTGCGGTTGTGTGTATATGTGATATTCTTATCTATTTGAAGAGAAAGGAATAACATAAATATCACATGAGAATTGTACTAAAGGCCCTGACAATGGAGAATATTTATGAAAATCTTACCAATTAAGAATTTTGGTTTCAGAATGTATCATTTTTGGATCACATAATCTCAGGAGAGGGGATATCATTAGATCCAGCAAAAACAAATGTTATTGAAAGTTGGTCGAGACAAAATAACATAACTGATATATTAAAATTTCTTAGTTTTTCTATATATTATCGATTTTATGTGAGTGATTTTTCACATTTATCTAATCCACTTTCCATATTGACTCAGAAATGAATTAATTTCGAGGGGACAGAGGAATGTGAAGATAATTTCAAAGAGCTAAAAAGAATGTCATCCAGTGCACGTATGCTCACACTGCCTTGTAGTAGGGACGTGATTTTGATCTATAGTGATGCATCCAAAAAGGGGTTGTGTTGCATTCTTATGAAAAATTGTATGTTTATAGATTAGGCCCCATGGGGTTTGAAAATACTTGAGAAAATTACCAAATTCAAGATTTGGAGTTAGTTGTGGTAATATTAGAATTTATGATATGGAGGAATTATCTAGATGGTGAAAGGTGCGATAATTACACTATTCTAAAAATTAAAATTTTTATTGTCACACAAATGGATATGAATATTAATAAAAGCATATGGTTATATTCTATTAAATATTACAATTGCTCAATACATTACCACCCTAAAAAAGAGAACAATGTGGAAGATTATTTGATTGGATGGACCATGCTATCATATCCGTGATGAGGATCACAAAAGATCCAATATTTATGGAATGGAAAATTATATATCTTAAAATATTAATGAGGATAATTATTATCTTCTAAAAATTAATGTTTAACCATCTATACAGGTGATGATTAAGGAGGCAATACAGGAAGATGTATTTCTACAAAATAAGGTGAGAAATGTTCCTAAATTCTGCCTTGAATGTGATGGAATATTAAGGATTGGGAATCCAGATTTGTTTTCCTCCTATACCAGAATAAAAGAATTATCTATTGGATGATGTTTATAGTTCTTCATTATCTATTCCCCAAGGATGAAAAAATATGTATAGGGACCTCAAAGAGTATTTCTAGTTGGATGGAATGAAAGGATATGTTGCAGAATATGTCCCTTCATTCTTGGTTTTTATAAAGTTAAGGGTGAGAGACAAAAGCATATGGATATGTTACAACCATTACCTATACATTATTAGAAATGGGAAAACAACACTATATATATTATCATCGAACTTCCCAAAACATATAATGTCCATAACACTATATGGGTTGTAGTTGATCATGATACGAAGTCGACACAGTAAATTTCTATTATATTTAATTTCTCTTTAGATTATATTTACATGATATTTGTAAAGGATGTGGTAATATTGCATGGAGTACCACTTTCCATTATTTTGGGTCATGATATGAGGATTTTGTTAACATTCTAATGAAGTCCTCTACAGATTATGGATACAAAGTGATGTTTAATCACTTCTTACCATCCTTAGAAATATTTTCAATATGAGAGGAAAATTCAAACACCATAAGATAGGTTGAGAGCTTTCCCTATGGATTTATTGATTTTTGTGATCAACACATACAATTGGTTTATTTTTGTTAGAATAATAGTTGTCACTATAGTATTCATATGGATCATTATGAATCTCTATATGGAAATAAGTTAAGAATTCCCAATTTTTGGGATTAAGATGGAAAAATAAATTTATTAGGACATGATCATGTTCATGAAATGGTAGAAAAGATCATATATATTCAAAAACATATGAGAGTGGCTTAGAATCAACAATAAATAAATGCTAACAGCTGAAGGGAATACCTATAGATTTAAATGGGTGAAAATGTGTTTCTACAAATATCTCCCTAGAGGTGAGTAATGAGATTTGGAAAGAAGCTCAAACTGAGCCCCAGTTATATCAGTCCTTTTCAAATTATGAATCATGTTGGAAATTTATCTTAATAATTAGATATTCCACCAAATATCTCTCAAAATCATGATGTGTTTTGTGTATCTCTCCTCAAGAAAATAATACCAAATCCTTCACGTGTACTAAACACATAAGTCATACTGTTGGAGTAAGATCATTATTTTTAAGAACAATTGATATAAATTCTGTATTATAAAGAATGATTTCTATAAAAAATATCATCTTCATGGTAAATATGTTTTTGGTGGAACCCCCAATTTGAGGATAACATGAGGGAGAAGTATCCCCATATCTTTTTATCCATGTGAAAAAATTTGAGGGTGAAATTTTGTTTATGGGGGGGAGAATGTAACACCCTGATGATTTTATGAAATATTTTCTTAAAATAATTTTAATTCATCAATAGCTTTCATTGCAGACAATCATGAGTTTAAATGAACTACAATAATCCCTTATTATTAAATTATCATTATAACATAGCAATTAGTTTAGTATGAATAAATATAACTAACTTGTGAAAATGTATAAAACATATAAATCAATTATATATTTGTATTTTTTATGTGAATTACTATTTATAAATGAATTTAATAAAATATATGTTATATATATAATTTTTTTATATCCACACAAAGATTATTTTTGTCACATGAGATGAATAAAGCCATATTTGATGTATAAACCCCTATATTTTACAAAAGGGTAATTTCCGCCTTTTAATAGAGAACCCCTATTAAATTAATATTTTGACACATTAATATTTTTTATATGCTAACATATACATTTTATTTGGAAGTGGGATATAAATATTTATATAGGATGAATTTTTAATATTTATCTATTAACATTCATATTTTGATGAATGTTAAAATAAAACAATTTTTAATTGAAAATAAATTTCATCAAAAAAATTTATATTATTAAATTACAATATTGAATGGTTTTAAAGTTTAGATAGAATAAATTTCTGTTATTCAATATAAAATATGTTATTATCATTAATTTTACATTGACTTCATAAGTGAAACCATTTCAATCGTTTGTAATGTTTTAACTCATTAAAAACTCATTTTAACATTCCAATTAAAGTATTGATATAAAATTAATTACTAAATCATAAGTGTTTCGAATTTTGAAATATTTAATCCATATTTGGAATAAGTAGGTCCAAATTTTAGAATTATAAATTTTTGGCATTACAGATAGTAACTTCGATAATTTTCATAAGTACAGTAAAAGGGTAAAATAGGTAATTAAATTGAATAACACTGTTAGAGAATTACCCTTACACTTATCTTAATATCATTGTATGTGTGTGTTTTGACCTATCCTTGGGTTGAAATGGTGTCTTTTTGAAGCTACTTGGATGAGATTATGAGGTCTAATGTTTTTCTTTAATGAAAAGTTAAAATTTCTCTCACTCAAATTTTAATAACTATCTCATTTTTAATATAATGTTATGATAATTATAATTTTGATTATAAATTCTTATTTTGATTCTAAAATGTATTTATTTATCATGGTTATTTATTTGAAATTTTTAGTATGTAAATAATTACTATAATAGCTTATTCATTAATGATGTAGAAATTATTTAATTGATGAAAAATCAATAATATTGTTTTTATTAAAATAATAATACCAATTAAAACTCCCAAAATTTAATCAACCATTGGTGATTGAGTATATCTGGACCATAAGCATCCAAGGGACGAGTTAATAACCATTTAAAGCCTTATAGTTGGGATTATGACACATATATTATTTTATTTAATGTGGTGTTAAAGTTATCACCTTCAAAATAATTAATAAGTATAAAATTTTAATTATTGGATTATCCAGAAGACAAATTGGACTAGAAATATTATTCTGAAATATAGTATACTTATATTCATCATAGAATTTTATTTATAACATCTATTCAACAAAAACAATTTATTAAATAATTACCTAATCTTTATGTAGTAATTATTTTATTAATTGAGATATCAAATAAGTATTATTAAAAATATTAAAAATAAATATAATATGTGCAAATTAATATGTCCATATAATTTTTCATTTTTCCTTGACCTTCTGGGAATATAATAAAATAGTTTTTTTAATTTTATCTTGTTATATAAATATTTTTATAAATCAATGAATAGAATTGTGTCAAAATTGATAGTATAGATTTTTTCTCAAAATAATGTTTCATAATTTTTTTTACAAAACCATAAAACATTTGAAAAAATTTAATATAATAATTATATTGTCCAAAATTTTATAATTTATTTATATACGGTCTTATTGAAATCAAATATGTAAATATGACACCATTTTTAATATTCATATATTTGTTACACTTGATAAAAATGAAATAGAATAACTAAGTGTTAATTAAACTGATAAGGTATAAATTGATTGAAGTGGGTGTATAAAATCTATTGTTTGAGGATATTACAATCATGTCGTATTTAATCTAATAATTTGGCACATTTTTGAGGTTCTTTATGGGGTTTTATTTTTATTATTAATTAATATTTTGGGAGATCCCAAAAGTACCAGTCACTATAATTATAAAAGGAAACCTCCTCCCTTACCTCTTCACTTAAATTTTATCCTTTAAGCTCATCCAAACCCCACCATTTTCGTCTCTAAAGATCCCTAGTTACATTCTAGAGGCTCTGGAATTCTTCAAAGTCAAACTTGAGTGCTCTATGATGATATTTAGAGGAAGCATGTTGAAGAATAGGTAATCCCCACTACCGATTCTTCATAACATCATTCTTCATCATCTTCCTCTTATTGATTTGTTTCATTATAAAGTAGTAACTAATGTATCACTTATATACTGAGATTTATTTATAATTATTAAACAACAATATTCTAGCTTATATCCATCCTATAAAAAATGAACCCCCCTTCGGCGTACGTACGACTTACCGTCTCCACACCGTGGTGTAATCTATTTTACACCACCACCATACATGGATGGGTATAATTATGGAAAGAATAACTATATATTATTATTATGTCATGATATTAATTATGAATTATTATACAATATCCAGTTAAATACCATTCAACAAAAAATTGGAATGATAGTGTCGATTGTGCGTACGTACGACCTACTATCTCCACGATGCGATGCGATTCATTCAACATGATCATAATTAAAGAATTATTTTATAAATGTAAAAACGCATAAATATGGTATATATTATGTTAATATCAATTTTTAATTTAATAAATATGTCCTACGAATGATAGTCATAACTAACTTGAAAAATCGTGTATAAGAACATAAAACAGTTAATATACGAATAACAAGTAATAATGAAATGTTACTAAAAGAAAGATGATTATATGATCATATATGATATCATAAAAATTAAAATGATTCTATAATAAGACAATGGTAGTATTTAAATCATTATATAAGAGGGTCAGATACATATGAAGGATATCCGACCTAATGTCAGGGATGATTTCACAATCTCATTATTATTTCAGATTGTGTATACATATATATTGGCTTAGGAATAATTATCATCCACATAAATGTTTCCTAAATATGTAAAATTATTTATACTATTCTATTTTTTTAACTTCAATATTATCGATTGTGGAATTTTTATTAAACGGTATGAAAGGAATCTGTTGTCGTTATTTGATAGGAGGTGTTTTTTGCATTTTTTTGAAAAAGTAGGAGGATAATGTTTTTTAAACATATATGTTATGATAATATTTTTATGTTTTAATAATACCTTATTTCTAGGAAGATTCCTCTACACTATTTCAGTTTAATTTTCAAATAAATACATTTCTTTTAAAATTTCACGGTATTTTGAGAAAAAAATATTTTTGAAGAAGGATATTTTTCTCACGAAATAATATCAAGTGTTATTTCAAAATTATTTTCCATAAAATTTGGTATTCTTTAATTGAGATACGTTTGAAGTATAATATCCTTATTTTTATGATGATTTTAATGCTCTTAAGATGAATTCTATTTATGAAATATATTTTTTACACCAATTATGTTATTATGGAATGATGTTTAAGAATCCCATTTTATTACATGGGTTATGCTATGATGAATGATTTATGTTATTATGGAACATGTTATAATGATTTTATTATTATTTGGGTGGTACCAATATCTCTCTCCAATTCATTGTGAAAATATTTATATTTCTTGATATCGACAAGGATGAAATGGGAAATGACCTCAGTTCTATAATACTGGGCTGGAACCTGGAGTAAACACGGTTTACTAATGGGATTTATCTATTATGATGGTCATGTAAATGTTCCTTGAATAATATAAAATTATTTTATATGCTTATGTGTGTGCCAAAAAATCACATGTCTTATGTTAAGACTTTTGGGATTATGTTTATTGATTTTTATTAGCAGTCATGATTTATCCAATGGAATGATATCACAATCTTTCATCTGTAGGATAAGATTTTAAAATGATATTTTATTATATCATATTTTTAGGATATGATTGATATCTTCATTGTCTACCATTATTAAGCATATGATCTCACACTTTTTTATGATTATTTTCCCCAGGTCATGGGGAAGGGTATGAAGTAATATATGTTAAAAAAGAGTCTAGTTGTGATGATATAAGTGGGAGGCAATTAGGATGTCTTCTAAACTAGTTGTTTATGTTTCTCAGTTTCTAAAGACACTATACCTATATAGTTTTATCGTGGATTTTTTATAATTTGTAACAAATATTCTTTAACTTTTTAGTAATATCAATGTATATAAATTATGATTTCATATACTACATTAAATGTTTTTCACCTCTTTTTTCTATATTGTCCTTAAATATTTTATAGTAATATAACTAACCATTTTTAGTTGTATCTTTCTATCATTAATATTTGATGAAACATATTTTAAAATATCTGGAACATTTATCCAAGAAGTGATGATAACTCATTACTAGTATCTCAATAAAAATTTTCATTCTTTTAATTATGGTGATTATTTATGTATTCAAAATATATATCATTAGAGGAGTTTTTATTGACTCAGTGTAGAATCAGTCATATTTTTTATGTAACCATATAACCATAAATTTCATTAAGATATATATTTTTCAATATTAATTAATTTAGTATTGAACCATTGAGATATTACAAATCTGTTAATTAGTGAATGTTTTTATTTATAATATTGAAATTTATGATCTCATATCATAGTCCAGGTATAGATCCTATAACCTCAATGATCTACTTGATTAAACCACCAATATATTATTTTGAATAGTCCTCAAATCCGATTTCCCTCACTTACAAATATTTTCCATCAGAAATGTTATCACATTATTAGGTGGAGAATATTTTTTCTAGATCTTAATTGATAATAATATAAATCATCGCCTTCATATATTTATAATTTTATAAATCTACATATTTGGTTTTTATTATTTTTATTCTTTTTTTTGAATATTTTAATATTGTTTAATAATTGACTATTTTATAGAATAATTTACATATGAACCATTCTTAGTAGTTGATAAAATATCAATCCTAAATGTATGTAAATGAAATATCATTATATTATTATAGATTTAGTGATTTAATCTATAAAATGGTCCACTTGTTGAATTAATCATGATATCTATCATAATGAATTTCAAATAATTAATTCAACAAGATTGAATTGTGTGGCTCATATACCACATGTTGCAACATCAACATAACAATACACAGTAACTGAAGGGTTAAATGTGGTTTTATTTAAATTCATTATTATCATGACGTAAATAATGATGAAAACCAGTCATAAATATCAAGAAGGATAAAAAATCGTTTTATGGAGTGTAAATTCAATAAAAAAGTGGATTCAACTTGGATTAACATTATAGGATACTCAATAGAGGATAATTCAATGACATTTCATTATATAATGAGATATCACTACTTCACTCTTTTTTATTTAAATAATCAGTCAATTAATACAACTAGTCGTATAGTCACTATGAGGTTCTATAAATTCTTTCACTAGTTTAAAGTGGAGATTAAAATAAATATTAAACTAAATTTTCACTCTATAGAGTCTTCATATTAAATATTATAAGCCAATAGCATGGGAATTGACTTTGTTCATGTGTTTCCTTTTATAAGTGTATATTTTCAATTGATTTCACCCAATAATTGTAGTTTCACATCTAATTTCATATATTTTAAGGCTATATATAATTTTTTCCCTCTCACATACCCTTGTTCCATTAAATTAAATCCTTTAAATCAACACTATCAAGTATTCCACATGTATCATTGTTAAGGAACTTATGAACAATAATTAATATATCAATTAAAAATTCCAAAGAAAAAAATCTTCTAAATTGTGGATAATTTTAAAATTTTGGAATATTTCTACCAGCCCCACATAATACTATTAATCATAATATTATGGTGTGACATTCATTAAATTCACAACATCAAACCATAATATTTCATATTTTAGTGGGATTTGCAGTAATCATAAAATAAAAAAATAATGGTAAAATCAAATCTGAGTATCATTTTGAATCTCATCAGGATATTCTCAAGTCACCTAAAATCAAGGACATGATTTAGTGATGTCTTCTCCATTGTGGTGGCATACATTATTCAAACCTTAATATTATAAGGAATTTTTATATGAACCTGGTGTGTCATGGTCTATTTAGGAAAATCATATATCACAACCCATTTAATCCAATAAAACATATATTATTTCGTGATGAGAACATTTCATGTATAACAATCATTCATGGATAATTATTATTTTTAAAAATTTTAATGGGGCCCTTATTGTAGTGTGAGTAACATCGTACATGCATAATGAAATAAATTGTATCAAGACTGTTTCTCACATTTCTAAAAATAAAACTATGAATCCACTTCTAGGACATTATTTATTTCATTGCTTTTTGTCTTTTTCTTCTAATATTGGAATACTTCAAAATCATCATACATTATCAGTTGAATTTTCGATGACATTTAATGATTCAAAAATCAATCCATATTTTTAATATAAAGACCTGGATTTTCCATGTAATTTTTTTTAAAATTATATGTAATTATTACAAGTCTTAAAAAATTAAAGGCACATGATTCCATGGCCTGGTGTGCCCGTAATGAATTTCGGTTCTTTTTTATGGATCGTTCAGTAAACTCATGGGTGATGTTTTCTATCTTTTGAAATAGTTCTCAGATTAAAAATGTAATGGCACCGTTGAATCGGCAGCGCCATGATTCACTTAAGGCAGGCATCACTTTGACCGCTATGGATCGGGTGAAAAAGATTATTTTTCATACAGCTGAAAGATTAATAAAATAAAATAACATGTTATTTTAATTTATTTTCTCTATTGGATGAAAAATGGTGGTAGAACCAATGACATGCCAAACCATTAAATGTATTGACTCTCATTTATTATTGTTACCGCACTGTGGAAATTTGGAAGGGTAATTAATTAAATGACCCCCATTAATTCCATTTTTGTTACTCAAACTCCCACTCTCCTATTTATATGGATCTTGGGGTGGAGTGTTGGAATGACTTAACCATGAAACAAATATCTGGAAATGTACCATGATGCCAACCACTTGGAAGACGAGACTGGTTTTAGCGAGTGGTGACAAGCGTTACAGAATCAAAACCCGACGACAATGACGAGGGACGTTCTGTCGGTCGTCATTAGCGAATCTCTCTTCCAGGTTGGGGGTTTGTTTTGAAGTTACTTTTGATGAATTAAATCCTATTCTACTTACTATCATATTAATGTAGATGGCATGGGCCAAATGAAAAAGGCCCAGACCTTCTATCTCTTCGCTCATGGTCATTTCATCAGAGATGGTTTCCGTAGATTGATGGAAACATGAAATAGTGGGTCACGCTATGATGTCAGCAGTGTGGGGGATCCGTAAGCGCAAAATACACAAAGAACGGACACCGAAGCACATCTGGTGACCAAGGGATGAAACCACTAGCATTCTATGTCGGTAGTGGTTAGTGGGTTCCTGTGATGGCCGGAGGAGACCTGTGGTAACTGTCCGGTTGCGGTGGATGGCAGCGCACGATGTCGTGCCGCGGTGGCCGATGGCGGCTGGCCCGAGCCAGCCCTGTAGGGCAAGCATGGTGCCCATAGAACCCACCATAGCCAGTGGGGAGAAACATGAATTAGTGGAACATCCCCGTGCTGTGCCGCGTTGGAAAAAGCAGGTAAGCCAGACGACCGATAGTTGAATTGCGATGGGGCAGCGCTCCACCGGCAGGAAGAAACTACCCCGCATCCACGGGGCAAGTGACAGTCAATGATCTACCTTCAGGCAGACCGAGTCTGATGTCAGCCGGACATGCCGAGAAGTTCGTGCTGGACTCACGGCCTAGCAGGCTGGCCCGGCCCCGCATGCCGGGTCGGACATGCGGCCTAATGGGAAAACGCGGGTGGGACGAGTCCCACATGGTTGGCCTGGCCAACTACGTCATGGGATTGCGAAAAAGTCGGGGTGACACCGGTGGTCTGGAACCAGTGAATCAGGCCGACCTTCTATGGGAAATACCTGACCGGTGTCAGGTAGACACCGGGGCCTGTTGCGTCGGGCAAGACTGACCGAGTCGGACCGGCCCAGACCCAACCGGTACCTTAATAAAGAAATGACCATAATTGGAAAACTGGGTGTCCATTTGACATGAATTCAGTGGTGTTGGGACCGATTTCAAGAAGTGTCCCCTCTGGCATATTTTGGTAGTCTCAACTGAGCATGTTCTGACCGCGGTGTGATTACCCCATTTCACAAAAAATGACATGTCTAAAAGATCAGTTGTTTGAATGATCCACCGTCTTTGGCTTAAGGGCCTTTGTGACACGACGTTCCATTGAAGATACTCAAAATGGTTTTTTATGGAATTTTACATGTAAACTAGGTTGGATCAGACCTAAATCCAACTTGGCCCTTTTTACAAAACTTCCCATATCTAACAGATTGGGCATCTGAACGACGGGTCGTCTGTGACGTTGGGACCCATATGACGGGTCGGTCCCTTTGGTATGCCTTTTTCCAGACTTCGTACCGGTTGAGATACGACCAATGGATTGAGGAGAAGTTCTACCAAAATCATGCATGTGGAGTGGGAATCATGTGGCTGACTGTGTCATGAAGAGGAAGAGGGACCAATGCAGTAAGCATCAGAAACTATAGAGTGTGATAATATAGCTATATGAATAATCATCCCTACCTTTGTACCAGCAACCCTGTGTGGATCAGCATTATAGAGACCCTGTTTGGTTCAGCATCAGAGTGACCCTCTGTGAATCAATATCATAGAGACCCTATCTGGATCAGTATCACACTGATCCTGGGTGGATAAGCATCATAGAGACCCTTTGTGGATTAGAATTATAGCAACCCTGTGTAGATCAGCATCATAGAGACCATGTTTGGTTTAGTATAAAAGAGACCCTATGTGGATCAACATAATATATACCCTGTGTGGATCACCATCATAGTGACCTTGTGTGGATCAGCATCATAGTGACAAAGTGTGATCAACAGTGCGTGACCCAGTGAGGAATTTCCTTAGAGCAGTCCATCGTGGATCAGCGGCACACAACCTTGTGTAGATAGGCAATAGAAAAACTTCCTCAAGGTTCAGTTGGGGAACTTCCTAATGGGATAAAATTATGTAGCATATGTGTAATCATCTTTATTCCCGATCAAATAGTTGTATACCTAGTTTGAGATGTCTATAGCTTCGTGCCTTGTGATTGAGGTCTTGATTTTCGATTTTTTCCTTTGTGTAACTCTTGGAGACCTTTCGGGGAATCATGGTCCCTAATGAAAATTTGTTAATCACCCTTACACAGGCTTGGCCTGCCCCTTGTTGTGTCTTGTGCAAAGGTCGAGCAGTTGGGCTGAGACTTCAGGGATCCCGGACCAAGTAGTACACGGAGGAGACGGGCTGACGTAGTGTGTTGTGGAGACGATCTATACCTACCCTTCAGGTAGTATCCTCTGTGGATGAACCATGAGATGTTTCCTCTTTACAGTTTTATATTTAATTTTTAGTTGTGCTTGTATTCCGACCCATTTATTTTCAGTACACTTTTTACTATAGCAGTTTACTTCGTGGTTTCTTCTAGTTGAGTTCTTTGATTATGTGTTTGTAATGGTTTAAATTCAATTCCTTCCCGTTACAGGGATAATCCTTTTCAGTGCAAGTCTCTAACCCCTTACCTATGGAAGGCAGGCTTGGGGTAGTCACAGCCTGGGCCTTGGAGGATGGTCCATGACAGTTATAGAGATGTCAATAATAACTAACTATAGGATTATAATATATTATTTCAAACAGTATCCAATATCAATATTCTAACGTTATTAGATAAAAAAATTTATCCTAAAGGAAACGATAATGTATGATTCAGGTATATTGTATTCGGATTCTCCATTTGACATGGTTATTAAAAGTTATATGGGTAATGTGATGGTATAACAAGATATTATATATTATATAATATTGTTTAATATATATATTGGGAAACACATGTCTGATATAGATACTTAGACACATATTTATTAATTTTTTATAACTACAATTCATTAGGTTTCTCCCTATTTACAATTATAAATTAATCATTAATCATTACTATTAATGTTATAAAGGCACACATGTTCATTTAAAAGGACTTATAGTTGAGGAATATTTTTATTATTTTGAAATGGTAAAATGTTTCCAAAATAAAATCATATATTATGTTAATGAGTTTTGAGGATATAAAAATGTTCTTTAGGGGATATCTAAAAAAATTTATGAATGACTTTAATTTTTGTTCAATGATATGACAAATAAGCTGAATGCGACCAAATTCTTGGAGTTTTAGTGAATTATCATGATAGATAGAGATATTTACTTATCCCAATCTGTTTTAGGATATAATTAAAAGTATGACACATTGTTCGAAAAAAATATTAACTATTTTTTTATTATTTGTGGAATTTCATAATCAGGGATATCGATAACATCACAATATTAATTTATATATCTTGTGGTATATTATATTAAAATAATAGTATGTTAATTTTCAATGTATTGAAAATATTACCAGAAAATATATGGGACATTGATGAGGGTCCAATATAAACTACCATGAATTGGTTAAAAAAATTTAAAGGATGTTTCATTTTAAGGTAATAGATATATAAAAGTCTTCAATGTCAAAATATTATAGTATGGTTTAACTTTTTACGTCATATTTGTTCTAACATAGAAAATTATAGAAGAATTTGTGAAATATTTTATGTAAGGATATAATGTTCATGGATAATACTTTGGAAATAATTATTATTCATTCAACCATAAGTTTAAGTAGTTAATTAAATTTTTTATCAAATATAATGATTATCATTGGAATATTTAAAATTATTGTCTATAATATGAAGGGTTTTAAATGGTAGTTAGTATTAGGTAAACACATACTAATAGTTATAAAATTCAATCATGGAGTGAATAACATTAAATGAGGGAGGATTTTTACTACCTCTAATTGATGTTACTCTTCAAAAATGTTTTTTATATTTGATATCAAGAAATGAGGACCGTTCCATTTCAATAAATATCTAAGAAAATTCTTTGTAATAGCTCTTGTTTCATGGATTTGATTGACGTTTCCACTCTATGAGATCATATTTTATCCCCAATAAATGCCTGAACTTCTAAATTCTCATCCATAATCCCATTTCAAATATCATAGTTCACTATTAATATCTATATAGTTCATTATTTTGAAACTTTTATGTCATATAGAGAATTATTTTCATTATAATGATGATATGAAGTCCACTCAAAAAAAATGAATTCCACTTATATAACCATTTTAAATAATATTAATACATAATTATAAATTATATTTTCAATTTGTCATATAATATTACTAAATCTTCTATTATAAATGTGTGATGAATGTGAAAAAATTGTAGACAACATATTGAGTCAATACACAACCCCACATATTGTATCATCATATGGAGATGATATTAGCCAATATATCATAAAATCCTTATTGTTCTTATCTCATTTAAATACTATTTTTTGAAAAGTATGTAAAAATACAATACATTAATGATGATGAAGTTTAATGAATTATTAAGTAAAAAATCAATGGAAAATATATCTATATACCCATTTTTTTGATAAAATTCTAATTTGAAATTAAGGATGTAGTGCATCATGTAAGCACCAAGATTAATAATTGATGATGAATTAAGGAAATTGAATTAATTTTATACCCAAAAAAATATGATCTAAAAGTCAATTTATGATAAAAGGGGTTATCATATGTGAATGTTGGTCCATAAATGGTCTCCCTACCATCTTGGGTATCAGGAATTCCTTTAAATTAAATATCACTTCACTGTCCCTTCATAACCTTATTAACTTATCTATATTTTTTATTTTATAAACATAATCCCATATTATACTCATATTATTAAACATTAAATAATGTTCAGCTAAAATAATCCTCAATTACCATTACAGATATATTAAATTTACACTTTTTTAAATATCTAAATCAATCCATTGACTATAAAATTCCCTGCTTTTTATTTTTTTAAACCAACGATCAAAAGATACCTAATGAATATATTGTAACTCCCCGTCTCCAGTTACCCAGATTCAGTGCATTATTGCATATTATTGGTATGATCACAAGAAAGATCAAATATCGAAAGACCAATTAGTTTAGTAGCATTGGAATTACTAGATACATTCTTAATGTTTACATTACATCATAAAGTGAAAACTAAAACAACATCTTGTCTCCGCATTCATATCCCCTTATACTATCCCTGCAGGTCATTCATGAAATACTTCTTCACATCCTGGGAAAAATAATACATTGAAAGGGGTGAGCTAAAATACCAACTAAGGATAACAATATAGCAGAAACTTTCATAAATAAGCATAAACATTTAAGGCAATGTATAACTAAAACAAAAGCCATTTAAACATGAACATCTTCATAATATGTAAACTATAAAATGAAATAATTCCATTTAATTATTCACATGGATATTCTACTAGTCGAATAATTACATGAAATATCAATAACCACTTTTATAATGAAAGAATGAAGAATGCCAGACCATCATAACCACGTTGCCAGGGCCTCATGCTAAGACTACAAATAAGATTTTGTCAAGGGATCGTGCCAAGACACTAGTTTGTCTCATGAGACCTACTGATGCATCGAGGAGCTATAGCGGGCTCCACCCATCACTTATTATGTCCAATGCATTCCTTATATTAAAAGGTTTAAACATAACATAAACATTTGTATTAAAACTAGCATACGAGATGTCAATACTTTCTCCATAAACCATTAATGGTATAAAAATAACACATCCAGAGTCAAACATATCACAAAACCATCAATACAATATGGAAGTTTTGTATCATGATAAATAAACATCAAATAATCTTAAAATTTATCAAAGAATGTTGACATAGAAGAAATCCAAACTATTTGAGAGAAATATCTTTTTTTAAATCATTTAAAAGTCACATAATTATAAAAGAAAACATTAACATTAAAATTATTATTATAAGCTTGTAAGGGAAGATTCAACAATTTTATTACAGCAGAAAATAGCCGCACCCACCGTATAAGTTAAAAAAGACATTCCTGCATTAATTATATTGAAAAGGTTAATAAGGACCTTTTTTAGAAAAAAACGGAAAGATTAGTTTATAAACTTCTTATAAAAAGTCAAGCAAGGGTATAAATGACGTTAACCAATATTCTGTAAATAGTAAGAATGTTTTGAAATACATTTATAAGACACATTTATGTGGATGATAAAGAGGTCACAATAGATCATTACATATAAAAAACCTAGGATAACGAAGATATTGTGAAATAAACCATTACCTTATACTTTTCCTTAGTCGATTGTATGTTAACCTCCTCTTCTTCGGGTTCTTCCTTTTGATTTGATCAAAAGGGCACCATAGGATGGCTTTCTGATCAAACTAAGGCCTCTAGGTTGAATTGAGGGAAGTTGGGAGGATATTTGGGTAGGTTTTGGCCGAGACAAAAGGCTTTGAAGGTATGAATTAGAGAGAAGGGGGAGTTCCCTTTTATAAGAGGGGTGAGGGGCACCTTTGGAAAAGATAGAAATATTATTTTATAATAAATTCATATTCGGTTTATAATGGCTCCAAAGTGGATTATTTTAATTTTAAGGTGGGGATAGGTCGAGAAACATTCAACCAATAGGTGTTAGACAGGTTTGGGTCACTATATTAACCTTATCTTTTAGTTTTAACTCTTAGTTAATTCGTTTTACATTTACCATGTCACTTTGTATTTTTATATTATATAGTTAATAAACATAATATATACATCCATGTGACCCTCAAGTGGTCCATTAATGATACACCTATCATGATATAAGTCTCTTGGCCGATCCTTAGATTTTTAGGAATTTAATATCAATTAATAATATAATATTTGTTTTAAAAACTCTTTTATGTCAATTTTGACACTATTGGGTATTTTGTTTTTGATAAATTCATAACAGCGTTATTACTTCAAAAAAACATTTATATAAACAATCATAATATTTCATATTAACCCATAAAATTATTTTAATTTATAAAAAGTCTCAAATTACATTTATTTGGGTATTTAAAATATCAATTGTCTTAATCAATAATTAATACGGTAATTACTGCATCCTCATTGTGTCATAAATAAATTATATTATTTAATGTCTAAAAAATAAAAATAAAAAACCATTATGTAGAAAATATTTTTATCTTTCGAATTAAAATTTATAATCGAATTTATCTTATGTAAAACCCAATAGTAAAAATGTTTTAGTTAATAAACTTTTATTTTAACTATTTTAACTCTTGTATGAATTAAATAATAATAAAAGTCCTAATATAATCCAAGTGGACCTAAATGATAATATTTTATTCCTATGATATTTTTTTGTCGAGATAAACTTTTCCAATAGAATTAGGACATGTGTTAGGGTAATATTAATATCATTTTTACCCTTAATTACCCTATTTACTTTTAACCGTGGTAAATAAAAGTAAAACGTTACTATTCCCCAAAAAAAAATTTATCTTTTTGAACCACAATTTAGTCTTTGATACTAACCATGTCTCTCGGATTGTCGAAATTCCACACATAGAAGCGGTAAAATTTAGTTTATGTGAATTTGAAAATTCTCCTAGGAGATGGGTAAAAGACGGTGAAAAGATCAATAAAATTTTTATATGTCTAGAATTATTATAAACTGACTCCAATGAATTACATTGAACTTATATTGGTATTAAGTATCTATTTTGAACTAAAATAAATTTAAATAAAGTAAATGATTATTTAAATAAAAAGTTGGTTTTAACCAATAACTCAGTGTTTTTCACTATTCATAAAAAATCGAATGTTTTCATAAAAATATCAAAAATTCACCCTAAGCTAATTTCGACATTACGAATCCAAAAATAAAGTCTATCTTTAATGTTAAAATTTATAAAATTATAAAAACTGGGTATTACTATTCATAACGGCTAGTTTGATTGGTTGTGGTGTGTGTTAGAACACGAAGTTGCGTACAAAACATGCTACTGTATTATTCAAATGGAAGCGTACTGTGGAAGCTTGGGGTGTTAAATTCTCCCCTCCATCAAATAATTTCATCCTTGAAATTTCTAGAATACTACTGCATGAAAAGACTCAAGTGGTTCTTCATCATATGTTCCTCGGGTTCCCATGTTGCATCTTCCATCTTATAGTTTCTCCATAGAACTTTTACCAAACGAGTCATCCGGTTTCACAACACATGTTCTCTCATATCAAAAATCCTGATGGGCACTTCACAATAAGACAGATCGGGTTCCAATTCTAATTCCTCATAGGTGAGTACATGCATTGGGTCAGGCATGTATTAACCCAATAATGATACGTGGAACACATCGTGAACTTTGGAGAGACTTGGCGGCATTTCCAAACGGTAATCTACAACACCAATTCGTTCTAGAATTTCGAAAGGTCCGATGTAACTGGTACTAAATTTACCTTTCTTACTGAAACGTATAACTCCCTTCCTTGGAGATACCTTCAAGAAAACTTGATCTCCTACCTGAAATTTCAAATCCTTCCTTCTATTATCGGCATAGCTCTTCTGCCTACTTTGAGCTGCTTTGATGTGGTTTTGGATTACCTTTACCTTTTCCATTGTTTCCTCCACCAGTTCTGGGCCTACAAGTTTTCTTTCACCAACGTCATCCCAATAGGTTGGTGTGCGACATCTCTTTCCGTATAATGCTTCATATGGTGCCATCTAAATACTTGAATGGAATCTATTGTTATAGGAAAATTTTACCAGAGGTAAATATTGATCCCACATACCCTAAAAGTCATGTGAGCATGATCTCAACATGTCTTCTAAGGTTTGAATAGTCTGTTCTATTTTTCCATCTGTTTGAGGGTGGTAGGCAGTGCTCAAATGATGTTTAGTATCCAAGGCCTTCTGAAGACTCTTCCAGAATATTGAGGTATAACGTGGATCACAATCAGAAACAATCAATAAGGGTACTCCATGAAGTCTCGCAACTTCATTAATATATAGTCTTGCTAGACGTTCCAGTGGTAGATCTTCTCTTATAGAAAGAAAATGTTCTGTCTTGGTAAGACGATCAACAATAACCCATATTGCATCATTCTTTCTAGGATTATTTGGTATCCCCATGAAAAATTCCATAGTAATAATTTCCCATTTCCACTTCGGTATGGGAAGAGGTTGAATAACTCTTCCAGGCTGTTGCCTTCCAGCTTTCACTTGTTGACAAACCATAAATATAGACAAAAAATCAGCAATCTCCATCTTCATGTTGTCCCACAAAAAAATTTCCTTCAAATCTATATACATTTTGGTGCTCCTAGGGTGTATAGTGTAATTGGATCTATGATCATCATCTAACAATTCTCTTTTTAGATCAGGTATATCGGGAACACAAAGTCTCTTCCCGAATTTCAAAATTCCTTCTTCATACAAAAAGTCTTTCAATCTCCCATCATTCACAGCTTTAATCATTTTTTTAAACTCCTCATCATCAGTTTGAGAACTCTTTATCCTTTATAGTAATGATGGTTTGGCAACCATTTGAAAAATCATTGACGTTTCACCTTTGATGGCTATTACCATATCCAACTTTACTAGATCCATGAAAATAGGGTCCCTCTCAATTCTCCTCTTGTTCAGAACTCCATGACCTTTTCTACTCAAAGCATCTTCCACCTTCTTTTCCTTCCCCAGGTGGTAGTGTATCGTGCAATCATAATCCATGAGTAGTTCAAGCCATCTCCTTTGCCTCATGTTGAGTTCTCTCAATGAGAAAATATACTTCAATCTCTCGTGATCAGTATAAATCTCACATTTTTCACCATAGAGATATTTTCTCCATATCTTCAAAGAAACTATTAAAGTAGCTAACTCAAGATCATGAGTATGATAGTTATGCTCGTTAATATTCAGTTGTCGTGACACATAGGCAATAACTCTATCATTCTGTATAAGGACACAACCAAGTCCTATCTTCGATGCATCACTATAAAAAACGAACTCGTCATTCCCCAATGGTAGCATTTATATATGAGCATTGACTAATCTTATCTTCAGTTATTCAAAACATTCTTCACACTCTTTTGTCCAAACAAATTTAACCCCTTTACGTTCGAGCTTCATTAATGGGTTAGCCAATCGGGCAAAATTCTGGACGAATGTCGATAATAACCTGCAAAACCAATAAAACTGCATACCTCAGTTACACTTGTTTGTGCTGGCCATTCTTGGATTGCTCTTGTCTTAGAAGGATAAAAAGAGATTCCATATTTGGAGACAATATGGCCAAGATAAAAATTCTCCTGAAGCCAGAATTCACATTTTCTAAACTTCCCATATAATTCATGACTTCTAAGAGTCTTCAGGATAATGCGCAAGTGATTTTCATGATCTTCATGGATTTTGGAGTATACCAAGATATCATCAATAAATACCACCAAAAAATCATCGAGATATTCCATGAAAACATTGTTCATTAGGTCCATGAATACATAAGGTGCATTAGTCAGCCCAAAAGGCATTACTGTAAACTCGTAATGCCCGTCCCTGGTTCGAAATGATGTCTTCAGAATGTCTTCCTTGTTCACACAGAACTGATGGTATCCAGATCAAAGGTCAATCCTTGAAAATTATTGAGATCCATGAAGTTGGCCAAATATATCATCAATGTGGGGTAGGGGATATTTGTTCTTTATTTTTATAGCATTGATTTCCCTGTAGTTGATATATAACCTCGTAGATCCATCAATCTCTTTAACAAAAAGAACAGGGGCTCTCCATAGATAAACACTATGGTGAATAAATCTCTTATTACTCAATTCCTCTAGTTGTTTCTTTAGTTCCATAAATTCATCAGTGGACATTCTATAAGGGGTCATCGATATAGGCCTTGATCCCGGAATTAAATCAATGGAAAACTCAACTTCTCGTTCTGGAGGATGTCTAGGTAAATCTTCCAGAAACACATCTACACATTCGTTCACAATAGGTACATCCTCTATTTGAACATTCCTTTCCTCACCCACATTCATTTCTTTATCTTCCTCTCCAATAATTGAATGTAGTTGAGCTAGTGTGGGTGGATCTAGATAAGAATTTGGTGGTGATGATTCTGCTCTAAAGATAAGGTGTTCCTTATCATCATCATCAAAAATCACAACCTCTTTCTTTTTAAAATAAATCTTCACATCATGGTCCAAAAGGCAATCCATTCCTAGGATTATATCAAACTCAATCATAGGTATGATGATGAGATCAGCTGATAAAGAACACTTACTTGATCTAATGGGGACTGATTCACAAAACATTTATTGCAATGATACTTCCCTTAGGAGTTTTAACTGACAACTCCCTTGATAAATAAAATTGTAAATATCTAATTTTCATAGCAAACTGGGAAGATATGAAACAATATAACAATCCAGAATCAAATAATGAATTTTCTAAACTTGAGGAAACCATTAAATTACCTTCCACCACATCTTTCAGAGCCTCTAACTCAGCAGTAGTGATAGAATAATATTTTCCTTGATCACTTGTCCATTTCTGAGGTAAGATCCCTTGAAACATAGGAAATTCATTTGTATAATGTCACATCTCCCTAAAATTGTAGCATTGTACATCGGTAGCTTCCTTATTCTCCTTGCAATCACGAGCATGGTGGACTTTTTCACCACACTTGTAACAGACTCTCATTCCCTTTAAGCAAGTACCAGGCTGTTTCTTCCCACATTTACTGCATGATTGATATTCATCTTTTCCCATCTTCCCCTTATTTCCATTCCCAGATTGATCAGCAAATCTCTCCTTCTCTTTCTTTCCATTAAAGTCATAAGACATAGAGAATTCGTTTTCTATCTTGATAGCTAATGAGACAATATCTTCGTACGATGAGAAGGATTGTGAGACTAATTCTCGATGGAGAAATGGTTTTAACTTGTCAATGAAATGATCAATCTTAATTCTTGGGTTATGTATATAATCTCCAGCATACCTTGCTAACCTTGTAAAGTTAGCCTCATACTTTGAGACATTCTCATGCACCTTTTGTCTCATAATCAGAAATTGCCTTTCCATATCTGCTCGATGGTCACGAGGAATGTATTTTTCTAAAAATAGATCATTGAACTCCCTCCATTTCATATTTGATACTTCATCATATTCCTTTGTGTTTTGAATCAATGACCATTATTGATCAGCATCTCCAGTGAGGTGATAAACTACCATGATAACTTTTTCAATTTCAAAACTCCCCAAAGCCTGAAATATTTAATCTAGGGAACTTATCCATTGCTATGATACCAATGGATTTGTACTTCCATTGAGTGTTCATGATTGTTTCCTCATGAAGCGATCTAACATTGATCCTCCACACTGTGGATCAGGGTGCTCCATACGGGTAAGGTTATTATTCATAACCTGAGTGAGTTGTCCAAGTATGTTGATTAGCTGATCAGCACCAGTTGCATCACCAGCTCCACTATAACTATCTTGAGCAGGAGGGCAATCCCTACATGGAGTGCAGGAATTGATACCATTTCCATTCCTTCCACTAGGTGCCATTTCTAAAACATGGCATAAACTAGATCAGTTTATGAATAAAAATACATAATTCCATACTTGTAAAACACTTATCATATATTGAACTATTTATGGATATAATCCATAATCATAAAAATGTTTTCTTTGAGGAAGTATATACTCATAATCCCTTCATAATGAGTTTTAAATAAAATGAAAATTATCTTAAGCATATCCCTTTGGAGTGTCGTCACCAAAAGTGCAGCAAGGCCCATTGTCGTGCAACAGTTCTTGTTAAAATCTAGCTCAAAGCGGTGTTTTTGGGTTTTATCCCTAGGTACATCTATTCCAGACCCACCTCTACCTGCTCGTATCCAGACAGGGATGTATTGCTCGAAAAACTCATAAAATCTATACAATACAAAAATTCTAGGAAATTCTTCAATACTAATCCTCAAATTCCATCTTAGGCCTATGTGATCTAATCAGAGTTTATCTAAATCTAGCATCCAAGGTTTGTACTAAACTTCCTCTGATACCAACTGTAACACCTAACCCCAGTTACCCAGAGTCGATGCATTATTACATAACATTGGCATGATCACAAGAAAGATCAAATCTCGAAAGACCGATTATTTTAGTAGCATTGGAATAACTAGATACATTCATAAAGTTTACATTACAACGTAATGTGAAAACTACAACAACATCTTGTCTCCACACTCATATCCCCTTATACTATCCCTGACGGTCATTCATAAAATACTTCTTCCCATCCTGGAAAAAATAATAAATTGAAAGGGGTGAGCTCAAATGCCCAGTAAGGATAACAATATAGCGGAAACATTCATAAATAATCATAAACATTTAAGGCAATGTATAACTAAAAAAAATCCTTTTAAACTTGAACGTCAACATAATATGGCAAAGATAAAATGAAATAATTCAATTTATTTATTCACATGGATATTCTACTAGTCGATTAATCACATGAAATATCAATAAAAACTTTCATAATTAAGGAATTCATAATGTCGAACTATCATAACCACGTAGCCAAGGCCTCGTGCCAAGACTACAAATAATATTTTTTCAAGGCCTCGTGTCAAGACTCTAGTTTTTCTCATGAGACCTACCGATGCGTCGAGGAGCTATATTGGGCTCCACCTGTCACTTATTAAGTCCAATTCATTCCTCATATGAGCATGTTTAAACATAACATAAACATTCGTATTAAAACTATCATACAAAATGTCAATAATTTCTCTATAAACCATGAATGGTATAAAAATAACACATCCACAGTCAACCATATCACAAAACCATCAATACAATATGGATGTTTTGTATCATAATAAATAAAATTCAAATAAGCATAAAATCCATAAAAGGATATTGACATAGATGAATTCAAAACGATTTGAGAGAAATATCTCTTTTTTTAAATCATTTAAAAGTCACATAATTATAAAAGAAAACATTTACTTTGAAAATATTATTATATGCTTTTAAGGGAAGCTTCAACAATTTTATAATGGCGGAAAATAGCCACACCCACCGTATAAGTTAAAAAAATACATTCTTACCTTAATTCTGTCGAAAAGGTTAAAAATGACCTTTTTTGGAAAACGACGGAAATATTCCTTTATAAAATTCTTCTAAAAAGTCAATCAAGGGTATAAACGACCTTAACCCATAATCTGTAAAATAGTAAGAATGTTTTGAAATACATTTTTAAGAAACATGGATGTGGATGATAAAGAGGTCACATTAGATAATTACATATAATCAACTTCAGATAATGGATAGATTGTGAAATAAACCCTTACCTTGTAATTTTCCTTAGTCGATGGTATGTTAACCTCCAAATCTTCGGGTTCTTCCATTTGATTTGATCAAAAGGGATCCTTAGGTTGGATTTCTGATCAAACTACGGCCTCTAGGTTGAAGTGAGGGGAGTTGGGAGGATATTTGGGCAGGGGTTCGCCGAGCCAAAAGGCATTGAAGGTATGAAATAGAGAGAAGGGGGAGTGCCCTTTTATTAGAGGGGTGAGGGGTCACTATATTAACCTTATCTTTTAGTTTTAACTCCTAGTTAATTAGTTTGAAATTTAGCATGTCACATTGTATTTTTATAATATATAGTTAATAAACATGTTATATCCATCCAAGAGACCCCCAAGTTGTCCATTAATGATACACCTATCAAGATATAAGTGTCTTGGCCAAACCATAGATTTATATGAATTGAATATCAATTAATAATATAATATTTTTTTAAAAAACTCTTTTATGTCAATTCTAAAACTATTGGGTATTTTGTTCTTGATAAATTCATAACAGCATTATTAATTTGAAAACAAATTATATAAACAATCCTAATATGTCATATTAACCTATAAAATTATTTTAATTGATAAAAAGTCTCAAATTACATTTATTTGTGTATTTATAATATCAATTATCTAAATCATTCAATAATACAGAAATTACTACATCATCATTGTGTCATAAATAAAATAAATTATTTAATGTCTAAAAATTATAAATAAAATACCATTATGTAGGAAATTTTTTTATCTTTTAAATTAATATTTATAATCGAATTTATCTTAAGTAAAACCCTATATTAAAAATGTTTTAGTTAATAAACGTCGATTTTAACTCTTTTAACTCTTCTTTGAATTAATTAATAATAAATGTCCTAATCTAATCCATGTGGACCTAAAGGATAATATTTTATTCCTATGGTTGTTTTGGGTCGACATACACTTGTCTAATAGAATTAGGACATGTGTTAGGGTAATATTAATATCATTTTTACCCTTAATAACCCTATTTACTTTTAACCGTGGTAAATAAAAGTAAAAAGCTATTATTCACCAAAAAAAATTTATCTTATTGAACCACATTTTACTCCTTGATATTAAACGTCTTTTTTTGATTTTTGAAATTCCACTCACAGTAGCGGTAAAATTTTTTTTTATGTGAATTTGGAAATTCTCATAGGAGATGGGTAAAAGACAGTGAAAAGCCCAATAAAATTTTTATATGTCTAAAATTATTATAAAATGACTATAATTAATTACATTGATCTTATATAGGTATTACATATATATTTTGACCTAAAATAAATTTAAATAAAGTAAAAAACTATTTAAATAAAAGTCAGTTTTAACCAATAACTTAGTGTTTTTAACTATTCATCAAAAATTGAATGTTTTTAGAAAAATACCAAAAATTAACCCTAAGCTAATTTCAATATTCCGAATCCAAAAATGAAGCCCATTTTGAAAGGTAAAATTTAAAAAAATTCAAAAAGTGGTTATCACTATTCATAAAGACAAGTTTGATTGGTTGTGGTGTGTGTTAGAACTCGAAGTTATGTACAACACACGCTACTGTATTATTCAATGGGAAGCCAACTGTGGAAGCTTGGGGTGTCACATATATAATTCAAAAAAATTATATATTATTTTTAGAATATATATATTAATGGTTATAATATATATACACAATAAATTTCATAAAAACTATTAAATTTAATTAACACATCGTACAGTGTAATATAATATGATATTATTTTTCATGAGTTGAATAATTATTCTCATGTGGTTATAAATTTAAACATTCATAAGATACAAAATTATTCCCTATCCTTTGAAAATAACCAAAACATGCTCCAAATTATTCATATTCCATAATATAATAATAATCGGACATAGGAAATATTAAAACTGGATTCGATATACAATATATGTCTATTCAAGGACTATATAATAAATTTATCAGTATATATTATTAATTATCTATTTAAATGAGTAGATAAGAATATAATTAATTAATATAACAACAAAAATTCCCAGATATCACAAAAATAATTTATTCATCGTAATAATTAATATTGTAACATTATAGGTAATTACAAATGAAATCAATGAAATGTAATATTTTTTATTTCTAATTCAATTTGGAATCATTTGAAAATCACTCTACCTTACACTTTTTCATTGATTATATTGTCATATTACATTGACGTAAAAACAATTATCATAATTAATTTGATAAATTTGTTTTTAATTTGATAAAAATATTTATACACACTATTTTTATAATACTACTATAGTTAAAGTTTGTTAATAAAATTATGATAATAATCATTTAAAATAAGATTGTTATTTCTGATGCAGAAGGAAACTATATGATTAAAATGGTTTCTAATTTAGAAGGATTTAATCATTTTTATATTTACATGGAAGATTTTAATGGATATAATAACAATGTTTTTTTGAAAATTCCAATGTAACATGGCACTATAGGAATTCATATTCTTTATCCATGATTTTCTGAAACATACATCATGAAACATTATATAATATTTTTACAAAAATATATATATATATATATATTTATTTATAAATTTACTTTCTCAAGCATCTTCAAGAATAAATCAAAATAAATGTAATGAAATATGCCCAAAATGATCAATCACCTCTATATATTGAATTTATATAACATACAATAAAAAAATTCATTATGAGATTTCTATTACCTATAGAAATTCATTTTATTTATAATATTTTAGTATTTAATAAAAATTATAACCATGATATTTTTCACTTTATATATCATAATTAAAAAAACTAGATATTTCAGTCCCCTTTGAATTCATTATCTGATGATTTTATTATTATTTTGGATGAATGAAGTAATTCAACATGCATTAGAAAATTATCTTGAACAAATTAACATATAATTTTTTATATACAGACCGCTACTATAAATTTTAATAAAAATAATTCCTTGTATAATATAGATTCAATATTATATAAAAACATTATTAACCTACAAATTAATATTAGAGAAGATAAGTTTTGATTTGAAGCTTAGTATAAAAATTTTGTTTTTGGATTTCATTCGGACATCAAATCATTAATGAAGCCCATTTTTGTAATGATACTAATTATTTTGGTAAAAATTTGATGGATTGATTATTATATTCATATGGTGATGATGTCTTAAAGTATATAAATCATGATTTTCATTTTATAAAGTTTATTAAATAGTTTTTTGATTAAAAGGTACAAAATATACGTTTTTATTATTTATTATATATGTTATTTAGGAAAACAATTTAGTATTCCACAATAATTGAATTATAGTAAAATCATTAAAGTGATATATAGAATCCATGTAATTGAAAAAATTAGTTGTTACTGAAGAAAATATAAAAAATATATTTTCATGTAATTTCATGATTATAATTTGTAAGAAGATTAACTATTTGAAAAAATTAATGCTATATATGTTGGAAAAAGACCCATGGGGTAAGTGTTTTTTTTATTGTTGGTTAATATTATAAAAAAATAATCTATAAATATTTTTTAAATTTAGGAAATTAATATTCCACCTACAAATTATAATGTTGTGAAGAATATATGGAAGAAGATAAATCTATATCATTCAGTTAATTATATAGAAATTGACTCAATAATCCAGAAAGAGTAAAGATCATATAATAAAAGGTGGATCAAATATTTTTTTTGATGTAATTTCCAATTGATAGAAGAAACTTTCTGTTATAATAATAGACTCAGTTAGGAGGGATTTTCCCTGAAATAATATTTTCATATAGTTGGTTTAGAAAGGTTTTTTCAATGTGATTTACTCGAAGAGCATGCATATGATGTTGATAAACAAATTTTTAATGAGAAATAACATAATGTAAATGGGATTATTATAAAAATAATAACTGGATAGATGATCAAATATAGGGAAAATTATTCTAAAAAATGATGGAAGGAAATCTGAATTAAAAAAAGATTATTTAATGATCATGAAATTAACTTTTTTACTATTTACATGATGTGTAAAAGGTGATTAGAAATCCCTCATATAAATGAATTAATAAATATAACATTCTTGAAGGTATACACATAAACTATAAGTGCTCATAATGTATTTTATAAATAAGAATATATAGTAATAAATAATATGTTAATTAAAGTGATGTTTTATTGGAGATATTAGTTGAAGTAAGGTTTTGTGTTTGCAATCCAATGTGTTTGTTAATGGACGAAAATATTCCACACCATACAAAAATATTAAACATTTATAGAATAATATTATATTTTTGAGACGATTTATATTTTATAATCATTGAAATAATAAATTTTATTACATCCATATAAATAGTGGTGATACCAATAGAAATGATATCCCCAAAAAATAAATGTCATGATGAATCAAGCTGAAATGAGACCATATACGCTAAAAAAGTATTCATGTTTTTTATATTTAAAAGATGGAATATATAAGTGATTTTATACTAGAACAATAATGGTTTCTCCACCGTCTACATAATAAAAAATGATGAAAATATAGAGTGATAATATGGAAGCATCTCCGATTAAACTAATGTTGAGTATGACCTCAAGAAAACACATCAAAGAAAAAATATATCTACTATAGTTATTATGGATATAAAAGGGGAGATAAATGTACCACCCCAAAGTGGTCTATAAAAAACTATAATATATTTTATAAAGAACATAAATAGATATGTTACATGTTGAAGAAAATATAATGGGGGTTGTAAGAATAATTCATCAATGGGTGATAAATGCATCCAGAAGATTAGTATCACATAAGATAAGGATACAATGAAAATGAAGATACTTCATTCAATGAAGAATATAAATAAATAGTTATTTAAAACTGATGAAACATAAAGAATAACTATTATAAATTAATAGATTGTAGTAGGAAGTAACATATTAATTCTAGTTAACATACAAAATTTCAAAAAAAGGATCTTTTAGATATACTTCTCTCTTGATGTATGAAATTATTACAACTATTGTTGAAGTGATATAAGAATAATTATGTATCCTAATATATGTGGTTAATTTATTAAATTAATGTTAATGAATTACATAGAATCAAAAAAATAGGATCTGGTTGAACCAGAATAGGATAATAATGTTATATTTTTAATTTCTAGTGGAATTAAGTTCATATCTAAATTTTTAATGGGTTTTATAGTAATTTATTAGGTATGTGTCTTGATTTAGACATAAGTTGTTCAAATATTAATGTATAAATGAATTTGTAATGAAGTTTTATATAAACCTACATATTTAGTATTTCATCAAAATTTAATCATAACCATTGGAATCAATTTTTTATGTACAAAGAATGAATTTTTATATTGAAGATGAAAAAATCATGGTATATCCATGTTTCTTTTTTTTCTAGAAATAATAATAGACATTATGTATTTTTTATAGGATGCTAAATTATTTTAAAAGGAGACTCTGATTATTATCCTCATTTTTCAAATATGTGTTACAAATAAAATATATCATTTTCTATTTATTTTGATTATACAATGATGACTATCCTCTTATGGAATATGATTGATCCCTAAAAATAGATTAAATATTATAATTATACTATAATAATGAATTAGTGTCAATTACATATATTTGGATTGGTTAATTATTTTATTACTACCTAATCTAATTCCAATTAAGGACTCAAAGAGTCTTTTTATAGAATTAAATATTCCTATAGTTTGATTTTATATAAATATATATGGTTAATATATGACAGTGACATTGTTAAAATATGATCTTTTTTATAACAAAAGTTTTGTGTCCATGGGAATATAGAATTTTTGTGGAAGTATTTTCAATGTAATTTTCAAAAAAATATAAAATATGTTATAGTGGATATAAATTTGGAGTATCATTATGAAATATCAATGAAAGAATAATTAAAAATTTCATTAGAAATGAACATGGATGTAGGTTTACAAGTTTCTCAGGGGTCCGCATGGTTTTAAAGAGAAAAAAATGGTTGACAACGTTAATGTTTGTAAAAAATATATACATGAGAGGGAGTGTTCAATAAACTGAAAGATTATTTTTTTTGAATATTATTTTTAAACATGATGTTTCAATTCTAATTTTTTGTATATCAATGAGCGAGAATAATTGGAAAAATGTAATTTATTGCATCCTTAATGGAATTGAAAAATTGGAACACAATGAAATTGAAAATCCAATGAAGTTATTGATCGAATATTATTATTAAAGAGGGGTAATAGAATATAGAATCAATTCATATTTTTTTTGGAGTAATAAGGTTGTAATAATTAAATATATTTATGTAAGAATAGAAATTATACTTCAATTTGGGACAATATTATATCAAATGGCACTAGAATATGTTTTTTTCAATTAATATAGTATTTTTATATAATTATGGATGACTAAAAAAGAATAATATGTTAATAATAGATGTTCACTAAGATGATATATGATAGAATATGAATATATTCATATAAATAGATCCACAAAATTAAATGGAAACAAATTATAGAAATCTAACTTTTAGGTGATTCGAATATATCATAGATTTAATGATCCTAAAATAATAGGGATATTGGAAAAATGAGTCGTGAATCATTAATAGTGGAAATAATAATGTAATTAAATTTAGTACATGGATTAAATTATGAGTATGTGATAAGTAAAAAAATTATAGAATTATATGATAATTATATACAATGAAGATACATTAATAATGATTTATTGGTATTATTTAGTAAAAATTTATGATATGATAATATATCCTATTATCCTTTTTTGACACATCATAATACATTTTATCTTGAATGAATTAATTTGGAGATAACTAGATAATGTTTGGTGAAATAGTTGACAATCGTGATTGATAGGTGGACATACCATACTGTCTTGATGGTAAAATAAGGATACCAATAATTTTAAAGGAATTTAATTACAACTAGATGCGTTTTATAATTTGAGTAATACATATAGGAAGTGAGATATTGACTAATATAACATGGTAGTATGGTGATAAATAAAAACACTGATAATATAAAATTTTAAATGTAATTTATGTACATAGTTTATTTTATTGTGTCAATAAATATTATGAAGTTGATCAGTCCAAAAAAGAACTCTTATTTCGAGAAAAGTATATATATATAGATGGAAAAATAGTTATTTTGTTATAATGAAAACTACATAGGTAATCATGGCACTGTTGTATGAGAGGAATAATTTGGAATAATATTTTTTGTGTTCTATAATACAATTTAATGTTCAATCAAGATTAACTTGAGAAAATAAAGTGGGTTTTCGATCCTAGAGTTAGTTGGGGTCCCGATCTCGGATGATTGCAATAACCCTATAAAAAATGTGATTTTGTATTGCAAGTCTTATGGAAATAATTAATTTTAATTATGAATAATTAATTGGGATTGTAGAATACACAATAATTATATTTTATATCATGTTTAAGTATATAAATTGATGGATTGAAGTGGAAATTATTAAATAAATTTAAGAGTAATTTTTGTATTCAGAATATTTTTATGTATAATAATAAGAAATGGTCTGGTAGTCATGGAGAGACCTATAGAAAAAAGGTGTTTTATCTTGATAAAAAGATGTAAATTATAGTATCTGTCCTTAATAGAACCACAACATATTACATACATATAAGGAGTACCAAAATATGGAAGCAACATGATTTTTGAGTATGTGAATATTATAATTTCATGATTTTTTATATTCAGTTATTGAGATGGATTTGAAAATATCATAGTTATTGTGTGGTCCTACCATGGTTGATAAATATTTTTACGAATCCTCAATGCTATGTAAAATACAATAACAAAGTTTGGATCCCGTTAAAGAAATTTGAATAAAAACATTTAGATGATATTGAACATAAAAATTAATGTTATACACATGGAATGATCAAAGATCCATATAAGAACATAGAAATTAACCTAATTTGTTATTAATTGAAAGGATGATAGAAGACCTCATAAGATCTATTATAGTATATATAATAAATAAAATGATATTGTAAATTACTATTTATAGATAAAGTGATTCACGTTACGTGGGGAGTAATTTCATTATATTTTTTATAAGAGAGAATATGATTTTTTATAGTGATCTCAAAATTATATCTTGATTAATAGATGAATATAAAATTAATGAATGTTAACTCTGTTATTAACTTTTTTAACTATTGGATTTTTAGTCACTAGAGAGAGGATCAATACAAATAAATTTATTCAACACTCAATAAAGTGTTGATCACATCCCATTCTATGAGTACAATATAAAAAAATATAGATTATAAAATTAAATTAAATTCTGACATGATGATACTAGAAGAAATAATTATCATGGATGATAAAGGGGAAATTATATATATATATATATATATTGTATGATATGAATCTATTTTTATGTTCATGGATATGGAAAAAAATTGAGTGGCCCATGGATGGTATTATTAATTCTATAAATCATCATGTGATGGATTTTAAACTATATTTAGAGTGATTATAACAAAAACATTTTTGTCTGCTAGAATAGTTCATGTTAGTTATTTTAAAAAAATTGACAAATCAAAATGGTCATACATCTTTAACATAGCATAGTTCTAGTGAACCAATTTAAAAAATTTATTTTTTCATTCAATTTTATATTTACGTTTGATATTCTTTGTAGTATAATATGATAGAATGATATATTAAGTGCTATCAATTCTATTAGTGGACTAATCCATGATTATGGGACATGATCATGATTTTTGAGAAATAAAAAATTTTATTTAGATAACACTATGTACGACATATTATTCATGGAATCAATGGGTATTATATAATGAAATTGTGGTCCCAATATTTATCATCCTGACCCCAATCATTGTCTTGGGAAATACCAACATTCTATAGAAAATATATGCCTTTCCCAAAACACCAATGGATGAAAATAAATTCAAAGGGTATTATTAAATCATTGGTGGTTATTTAGCATTACTTATAAATCAAACTCTCTATTAAGAAATATATATTGTGTAATAATAATAACAGACATAATTCATGATATAAATAGAAATGTAAATGGTGACTCAATACTCAAATCATTAGTAAATTTACAACATTTTAACAATACAATGAAGAAATATATAAATCCAAAAGATAATAGGAAGTGAAAAAAATGATAGACTACAACAGACACCCAAAATTGGACAAATCTATGTCCCATACACTAATGAACCATCAATAATATTTATCCAGTGGAGAAGTTTGGAATCACCCATTTATCTATATCATGTTAAACCACATATGTATGTGCAACATGGCCCATATATGGATAGATAGTATATCATATGAATAAGAAAACATGGATAAATCCAAATCATGTTACTAGGATAAGAAAAATTTAGAAAAATTTATATAAAACTGCTAAATATTATGAAATATGTCATCTGGTGTTATAAAAATAGAGAATCAAATTAACCCATTCGAGATATTACCCATAACATGAACACATGCCTTGATGAAACACACAACCTAATGTATTTCTTATTAAATTAGGAATTACAAATAGGTAAATCACAATTATTGACCATCCATTAAGATTAATGTAGTCACATGGTTATATATTCCAACGTTACCTAGATGTAAGCTTAAGGAATTCTAGATCAATAAAGATACCTACACATGAACTATAAATGCACAACAACTATAATAATGATAATATCTCATTAATTTATTTATTTATTATTCAAAATTTATGATAAATAATTTCATTGCAAATTTTATTAGTGAATCTCAAAACCCATGTTTTAAAAAAAATGGGGGGGGGGTTCTAATGTAAATTCATCAAATGTTTTCTTCAAAGAGTATAATTACTTATTTATAAAAGAATGTTGTCGTGTTAAGTTTAGAACTTGCATGGTATCGAATCCACCTACCTCATGCATTAAATATGAAATAAAATTCTGTAAATTATATATCTTTTCTTCCCTCTCCATTCCTTTAGTGAGTAATAAAATTTTTCTACTAAAAATATCCATATACCATAGTTCAATTCATGGAATCCCCAGTATAATATTTTTTTCAATAAAAAACAAGGGAAATACAAATGAGTAGATGTATTAAAAAAATACATTTAATTAACTACGTCTAAAAGTAGAATAACCCAAAAAAACTCAAGAATGAGGAGAATATAAATATCATCCTAGATTATGGTTTGTGATATTCAAGAACATAGAGAGATTTTTGGGAATCCAAGGGAAAAAATAAAAGGGATTTCTCAAATTCACATTATTCATGGTGGGATAACAAAATTTACATAGTGAATCATCATTATATAAATACCAAAAAAATATTATGATTATTTATATTAAATTAAAAATACCAATTCATTCATTAAATTTTAATCACGGTATAAATCAAATTTTGAATAACAATTTAGGTCTTGATCCTCCTTATACACTCATATTCCAAATACAGTTTCAAAGCCCCCTCTAACTGCATCCTATGCTCAAAAGAGGCATTCTATTATTATGAAAAATATTTAAAAAATGGAAATAACTCAAACAAGAGGTGTTATATTCTTCATACCATTGATATGTTCATCCTTATAACACATGATATTAGTGTTCTATTGGATTATTTATGTCCATTACTCAAGTTTAATCCTTTCCATTTGCCTACCTTTGGATTAATATTTCTATGCTACCATAATATAAATTGAAAATAGAAACATATTACAAAATTTTTCATTAATTATCTATCCACATGTAAATCAAGGAAATGTATAAATGTATAATTCGATAAAGGAAAAATTTTATTCCTAATTAATAGCATTACAAGGATGTGGATTGTAATTATTTAAATAATAAATCTTGAAATAATTATTAATAACACTGAATCGAGGTGATAAGGATATATAGGGTTGTAACACAATATTTTTTACCATATAATATATTATATAATTCGAGGGAAAATATATCAAATTAGGTTTTAAATTTCTTTCAACAGATAAATTAAACATGATTCTTATGATTTTTAGTTGGGATAAATATGATTATTTGAAAATGGCGATGAATTTGTTTAAATATTAATGTGGTGATAAAATTTCTATGTATGTAGGTCATGATGATAATTTAATAATGAATATTTATTTGGGATTTCATGAAAATTAATTAAATGATATTTACCTCTATTTATCAAATGAATCATTTAAAAAACTATTTATTATCCCTATCCATCCAAATAAAGGAAGTCATAAAGTTGGTATATGGAAATTAGAAAATGGTAAATGTATATACATATATGTGTCAAAAATATATTATAAAGAACATTTGATAATGATATTAAGGAATAAAAGTTTTTACAAAAAGGAAAAACCCTGAGATAGAGTACATGTACTTTAATGTAAATGTAATTGGTTTTTGATGAAAAATGTGTTCATAATGTTTTTATAGTTGGCATGTAAAAATATAAATAATAATATTGCTCCTTATAATTGTAATATAGTGATGTTTTTATATAATAAGTTTATAATTAATATAGTGGTAAAAAATTATTTTTTATGAAGTAATCTAGAAGTCATAAATACCATAAAAGAATTTTATTCATGCAAATATTCTATATAATGTCAATTTTTAATTCATTATAAAGAATTTAATGGAGAATAATATATTAATTAAATATAAATTGGAAGTAAAATATTCTATAAAATTAATCTGTGAAGAAAAAATTGCAATAGTCACCTACTCGTATTTATTTCACATGAAGTCAAGGAAGAAATTCCTATATATAAAGATCATATATCAAATATGACTAATTTCAAAACAAAAATGGAATATATGATAAAATATGATAGAAAAAAAATCAATATAACAACTTTAATATATTTTTAGTTAATTGGTAATGATATAAAGAATAATAAGATTAAAAATAGTATATGTTATGAAATGAGAGAATGAAAATTTTATTGAATAACATGAATGGATCCATAAGTGGAGAAGAAAATAGAGAAACTATAGTGCCAAAGAGTTAATTAATTTTTTCTAATAAATACTTTACATATATTTCTCATATAAGAATGTAATTTATGTTACCTAATTTTAATGTTTCTAGATATTCCATGGAATTATTTCAGTAAAATATTTTAAGAAATATGAGGCATTACACAAGCACAATCGAAAAAATTTAAATCCAAGATTCAAGGATTTTATTATATTTTTTTTATATATGAATAGTATTGGTATATGAGATAGAATTTTATTACAAAATTTACGGTGATTCCAAGAGTATATAAACCACTGATATAACAATGTATAGGGTAATTCATGTAGTTAATATTCCATTTATATTAAAAAATATACTAGAATTATAAGATGATTAAAATGGTAGAATGATATGTAGAGATTACCACAAACCATTTATAGATTACTTATATAAACAATAATTATTAGAATTGGTGAAAATATTAACGAAAAAAATATGTCTCCCCTTTTCAAACAAAATTCAGATTAACATGTGATTTAATACTCAAAAAGTATAAATAAATTTGATGTAATTAAAATGGACATTATATATGATAATTTGGAGGAATTATTAGGTGGGGTTAAAAGTAATACTAAAATAACAAGGGAATGAAAATTGGAATATATCTCACATATAAGTTGATGTATGATTTTGGATATAATGATGATTTATTAATGGAATAAAATTTACAAGTTGGATTTGTAAACATATTGGGATGGATTGTAAGAGAAAATAGATAATTTAATGAAATACAATTATATAGAAGTATGTTAATTCATACGGTGTTTCATGAAGTGGATGGTCATGAATATCTTACAATGATGATATAACAATGTGTTGGGTCACCATGATGAGCCACATCCCTCTATAGGAGACTATTTTGGATTAAATCTTTTACCTATGTATTTTTTTATAACTATTTCTAGTGTGAGGTATTTTTATGGTTATATAAGATCCATGGGGTAAATTTATTTAATATATACATATATATGCCTTTAATTTATATGGTGTATTGAAGAGTATAATTACTCTAGAATGTCATGTGAAACTAGAAGAGGAAAAATATTCTAAATCTTGAATTTATGTTTTCATAGTGTCATTATCATAATGTGATATTTTTTCAAGATTAATTCATTTTATATAAATATTGATCAAAAAATATAGTGTGTATGGTATTGCAACACCCTAGTATAGGGAATACTTTTTTAATGCAAATTATTTGAATTATTTATATCAAGGTGTTTATTTTAAGAGGTTATGAATGGTTCATGGAGGTTTTGGATAGAGTTATAAGGTATCACATTTGATCCACAGTTAGGGGGAAACATATGGGATTCCCATGTAACCAATTAAATTAAGAGAAGGGTTTTGTGGTAGAATATTTGTTGGAAGATGTTATTGATAAAATTTCAGAGAAGTTGTGTAACCCTTGATGGATTAAATATCTTGGTTAGTGGTTGTTGAATGGTTTTGGAGAACCATGCATCCAAAACTTATGTCTCTGTAGGTTTATAGATAGGGAAGAACACAATATTAATTCTTGATTTCACAAACCATGTATCCTAAACATGATCATCGATTAAATGTCTATAAAACAAGATTTTAAACATACTTAATCCCTCAAAACATAAATTTATTTCCCAACTTATTAAATTCTCAAACAAAATAGTTCCTTTGGGAAATATTTCTAATTACATTCATTCATGACCACCTTCTATTGTATTTATAGAGAATTTGACTAAGATATCCAACATAAGACTCATTTTTCTCCCCTTAACATTTATTATCATTTTATGTTATGATAAACTATTTTTTGATGATCTTATATCTTGATGTATTATCTTTGGTATATTTTTATTTCTCTGTTATTTTACCATAAATTATTAGGTAATGGATGATCTAGGTTTTCCTTCGAATATTATGGTTTAATTTTAGAAATCTCATTTGAATATGGTAGAGTATCTCTAACTATACATTATTTATAAAACATGAAATCTTATTAATTTTAATGTTTTTTACTTTTCTTATACATGCTACATGTTTGGGGTAAATCAAAGTCCAACATTCAAAGGCTGTAAAATGGTTTTTTAAAAATAATATAGGTGAAACCCACAAATTATTCGATAAAATTATATTTAGTTGATTTTATTTTATATGTACTTAATTAATTGGATTTTTTATTTTAATTGATATGTATTTGGGTGAAACTATTTTTTATTGAAATTTCCTTGTCATTTGAACATCGTTGAAATTTCGAAATTGAGGAAAATTATATTTGGTTCATGAGAACATTTCATTCTAATAGATTTTTCAACATTCACGATTGTTATGTTTATAGACATATAGGTTTCTGACATTTCCACCAGATTATATTTTATGGAATATAGAATTGCACCACCTTGAGATGATTTCAATAATGGAAAAAGTCTTTTTCTTATATTTACACTACATTAATGGAGTCCATCATTGAGGGGAGATGTTTTGGGTTCCTGAAATATGTCCTAGTGAGGTGGGTGTGTTTAATTTCGTGGGTGTTTTTATATTTGTAATGGGTGTATTAGTTCTGGTGTTAGTTTCCCTGTAAAAATAACTAGTAATATCGAAGTTTAATTTTTGTGTGAGTAATTTCTTTTGTCTACTATGTATTTTTTTAATAATTATATACCTCTATACATGTTTATATAAAATGTTTCCTAACATACTATTGTTTTCTTGTGGCATATGTGGGATGTCTATAGTTTATTCCTTATTAAGTTTTTATAGTCATGATCTGGTATATTTTATATTATGTATAATTAGTAATTTTAAATTATGACGTAGTTAATTGAAAGACCTATGACATTGGTTGTGGTGTTTTTGGATATTATGGTATTTAGTGACTTTGTTTGGTGAACTGTTTTAAATAATATGTGAATTAATGGGTTGTTCGGGGATTAGAATTTATTATTATATTATGTTTCATTTAATCTTTTGCAATTATTTGTGAATATTTTTTATAGCTACATAATTTATAATATCTTATAGTTATGATAGGTATTGGAGTTTGGTATTGTATTATTATATTATTCAAAGAGTTTTTTCATAGTTTTTTCTCAATGTTGATTGACATGTAAGGAGAATGTTTTTTGGATATAATTGATGATTTTTGAAAACATAAATCACAAAAAAATAAAATGACTCATTTTTATTAATTTTAGAAGCATATTATTCCCTAGTATTCAAATGATTAAATTAAAATTGAATAAGTTTGACTTTTAAGAGAGTTGTTTGATGATTTTTTGTGGTAGGTGACAAAACCACACAATTTACATATAATAAATAATTTTGGAGGCTATGTAAATATTAAAAATAGTGAATCTAAAAATAAAAAAATTTATTGGATAAATGTTATCTAATGAAAAATTCCGAAATATATCATCGTTCCATATCAAATTTCCTATGGTTTCCTAGAGAACATGTTATATCAGTGAAATTTGGATACCACTAGCATAATGGTAATTTAGAAATTCATTCTGACTTTGGTTTTCCTATGGGAAATGAAATTATAGTATATTATTTAGAGGTCATCATTGTGACTGATGATTATTTGGTATTAATAAATTAAAACATGGTTCCCCATTCCAAGGAATATTCTTATTGAATTTTTGGAGAACTCGTTTATAAATATAGATTATTTTTTCCCTGGGAAGGGAAATTATTAAATGGTTTTTATAGGATAAAAGTGTTGTATTCTACCCCATGGTTTAAATTATTCTATGAAACAAAAGTTTTATTCCAAAATAAAGGGTCAATAACATGTCATAATGTTTGGACATTTTTTAAGATGCATCCATGTAGTTCAGAATATTTGGATTGAAATTAAGTATATAAAGGAATTTTGGAATACTTTTCTAGTAAAAATTCAAACAAAATTGTATACAACATGTAATTTTTCAAATTTTAACTTCTATAGAGTTCTATATTAATATATATTTTATTACATATCTTTTAAGAGGTCTTGAGAGCCTCCCATGCTAAATCATCTGAAAAAATTACTCATAAATGGTTACTAAGTGGTGTAGGATGATCTAATGGATCCAAATAATGTCAAGGAAAGATGATAATAAGGTGATATATGTTGTAAGTATGAATTATAATATTGAATTCAAATTCCAATATAATTATTGTTCTACTATTTTTTGTGATAAATAACAATATAATATTCATGTATCATATAATAAAACATGGATGCTATGTGAGAATGTAAATTAATAATCAATAGTATTAATAAAAAGAGTGTTTCAAATATATAAAAAGTTAAAATAGAGATATTTTGAGTAGTGGTTAACACACATTAAGATTTAAAATGTAGAGGAAGATTACATGAATTTAGTGATTGTTGAATAAAATTAAGTCAAACATGAAAATTAATTTAAAGATGTTATTGATAACTATAATATTTAATGGAGATAATCATTTGAGAAATAAGGATATATTGGAATAAATAATAAAATATGATTTGTTGTTTTGTTAACTAACTTTTCTGGAGACAACAATTAAAATTTTTCATATATCATGAGTAAAGGATATATGTCGATTAATGTAATAAAAATGTGAATTGTAGTAGAACATATTGTATTGGGTGACTAAAAATAAATATAAGAAGAAAAAAATTTATTATTGTCCCGTTTATATTACATGTACCTATTTATTTCATTTTATAATGGGTGTGAGTTGTGTTGTATGGATAGCCATATTAACTAGTTATGGAGTTTGACTTCATTAAAATATATTCAGAAATACAAATGTGTTATTATTCACTAATTCACCACACTCTCATTAAACCCTACCGCCCTAATGAATATAAACTGTTTTAAAAGAAAAAGGTTACCAATAATGATCTGATATTTGAAAATTACTAATGTGAATGGGTTTTTAATGATGTTTTTAGTTTTCTATCTCTTCGGAGTGATAATATGATAGAATTATACAATAATGAATATGAAGAGTTTAAAAATAGTTATGCTTTCAAAAAGGAGTTCAATGTAGATATATCAATATATAAAATGTTTATTTTAGTATCTATAAAATAAAAATCATCATGTGATGGCATTATTTTTTTTATCCTCAGGTTGTAGATAAAAAACATTCATTACTGTAGCGGATGTTAAGGGGTCACATAGTGAATATGATTGCATAAATGAAGACGATTTACCTTCTAGTTACGTAGAGATATTAGAACATTGAATGTAGTTTATGATAATTAATAAAATGAGGAAGAGTTTCTATATGTATAACGAATTTTATAATTATAATATTATCCCGAATAGTGAATCCAATTAGTTGAAATTGAATAACTTTTTATACATAATTAGGGAAACAATGTCACTCTTTATTATCAATGGAATAAGGGAGGTATGTACCATTAAAAAAAATTATGTAAAATTTATGAATTATATTTTTTTCATCAGATAAAGAGCTTAAATCTCTAATGTCATATTTACTGGAAAAATAAAATAAAAAAATAAAATTTGATATATGTTTTATAATTCAAATCATGAAGTGGGATGTTCTTCAAATAATGATAAAATAGTTATAGATGATGTGATATCAAGAGAATATACTAATAAATAATTATCCTAACTAATGATTAATGAATATCATTTAAAACCTATGATAAATATTTAATCCTAACAAATGATGAAAATAGTAAATAAATTCAGACATTCAAGTCCCATTTTCAATCTATTTTATTCTTGAAATTATTTAAATTAAAATATATTGTTTTGTGTTATGATAATAATTAAGAAAAAATATGTTTAATGATATGAAACATGTCTATACAGTCCAAGACATCAATTTTTTTAATAAAATATAAAAATGGATTTTCAAATGATTGTTTATAGTTATGTACAACTGTTTGATAGATTAACTATTTAGTAAAATGATTTCTTGTCAAATTAATTATTTATTAAACATATCATAAATGTGTATGATGAGATGTTTTGTGGTTTCAATAGAGAAAATTTAATTCATTGAATAGTGATGTAAGGTATAAATGTAAGGGTATAAAATAGAGGGAAATAATTAATATCATATAGGATAGTTATAAAAAAGTTATTGGTCGATGAATTTATTTGGTGGAATGTGAGGGACATGTTATCAAAAAGTTTTTATTCCAATGTAATGACTCATGACACTATAAGACTAAATTATTTAATTATAATAGCTTAAAGGATATCAATTAACAGAAAATTTAAAGAATATGGTGTAGAATATAAAACATTATAAGAATAATATGGAAGATAAAGTTAATCATTCAAATATTGTCGAAACTAAAAGGGTTGAATTGTTGTTCTATTAAAAATATATTTGGGATATATATTTCTATCAAGAAAATAATATCATAGAAATATGGATAATTAAGGTTCTGCTATTTAATAAAAACAATGTAAATGATATCTGAATATAAATTAGAGGAGATTATATAGAATAAGGAAGTGTTAGTATGTTCCATTTTTTAAGTTAATGGGAAGATGAGTTTTTATGATAAAAAATAGGATCTAAAGAGTAATCTGGATAATAAAAGGAAATATCATTTATTGAGTTATATTTATCCAAATCTGAGATTTTTAGAGACTAATTCTCATCCACCATTCATAAATGTTTAATATTTGATGATATTAACCCCTTTATAATATCTTTTATTTAATTTTTTATTGGTAAAGGTGTAGAAAAAAAACATAAATCTCTATATACTTAATCACTTTATGAATTTACATGTGGGTTGGAAGATAATATAGGGGTTTTATCATTTAATATGTTTCTAATATATATGGGAATGTAATTAACATTTAACGGAAATATGAATTTTTGGAGAGAAATTAATGGAGGTTTTCTCTAAGGATAGAATTAGGGCAGTTCTATAATTTTATTAGACTACTTTTAGGATATATTTTTATATAGGTTCATGGGATTTTTTTGAGAAATGAATTAAGTAATAATAATGATGATGATTCATAAATTGTATCACATTTTTTATTAATTAATTTTAACAATTAATATCAAGTAAAAATATGTGTTTATTTTTCAATTGGGATCAAGAGGATGATGGTCTTGGAAAAAATTATTCCAAGAAATTATTTAATTGAAAACATAATATTTTTATCTAATGTTATTGATTCATACACTGAGTATTCTCACGCAGGCCATGAATTAATAAATAAAGATTGATTAAAATATATAATGTTATAAATATAGATTTATGTTCTTTCGTTACTGAGAAAATAAAATATAATTTAATGTTTGGCCTATGTATTTTATTGAAGTCTATTGGACCCATAGTTGATGAATATGTGAAGAGTGACGAAGATAATATGTTTTTAGTATTTATATGAACACATAATTCGTCTTTATAATCATGTGTTTCATTATAATTCATTTGAGGTGAATTTGTAATGTGGTTTTGTGGGTAATGGAAGAAGATGGAAGATATTAGATGTTGATTAAAGTGGTTTAATGTTTCTTGGTGAATTTCACATCACCACTAAATAATAATTTATAAAAAAAGGAATATAGAATATATGGGAAGTGAAATAGAAGGTAACCACAGAACACATTTTCTATTGTTGGAGATGGATTGAAAACTAATTCATTCATATGTTCTGTTGCTTTATAGAGCTTGTCTTGATTTTTTGGACAACATGTCCCAACCTAGAAAGTGGGAGAACACAAAATAATTGGCATTTCAAAAAGATAAATGGTTTTGAGTGTAAAATTTAGGAATCAATGATATATAATATTCCCTATAGGTCAGTTTGGTGAATTAAGAATATTATGTGTTTTGGAATCAAATTAGGGATCACATTACTATAGACCATTTTTGGTTTCAATTGTGAGAAGTTTCAATATATTTGGGAGATTTTTTCATGGAAAATTAAAATGGTCAGGTATTTATTTGTGGATAAAATTGGGGAACTCTACACCATTTATTATACCATTGTTCAGCTGAAATGTACCTTTTTTGAAATAGTGAGGGAAAAATATTTTTTGTTTTCTTGTTGTTTTGGGAGTAGTTTTGATGTACTTCAATATTCTGGGAATGTAATTATATAAACAAATCAATGGAGGAGGCCATATCTAATAAATCTTGTTTTAAATTGTAAAAAATATGTTCTGTTTTGAGTCATGGTTAGATAACGATGCACTAATTTATTATACCTCATGAAATTTATATTTTAACAACTGAAGATAATATAAATCAATATCTATAATGTAATTTACAACATTTATAGTGACTAAAAGTATTTTAATAATCCAATGGATCATAATGACGGGTGGAAACACTGATAAGAGGTTGAAGGACGTTGGAAGATTGAAATTTAATGTCATTTCAATATTTATATTGAAAATTGAATCTTCTATTGAAATAAAAGAAATAAAACAATATTATGAATTATTTATTAGAATGAGATGGATTATATATTCGAAAAATAAAGAATGATAAATATGATTTTTTAGATATATAATATTAAATTGAATAAACATGAAGATATATATTATGTGTAGTTGTGTGCACATGATAACAAGTAGAAAGAACATATATTGTATAAGTAAAAACTACATGTTTAAGGAAAAGTTGCTTCACATGTTAATTATACAGAAGATGTTTATGATAGGTGTAGTATTTAATAGAAACTATAATTAGTAAATTTATAATGATACCAACCTAAAAAATATTATACAGTGTTGAATTTTATAAGTAGATGTCTCAGGAGATAAAAGTCTTGATTTTATAAAACATTGAGTAAATTTTATAACCTTTTCATTAAATATATGATGGATATTCTAGTTAACTTTATGGTCTCAGATGATTGTGGACCTTAATAATGATTATCAAATAATTTTGAGTAGTGTACATTGAACAGATATTGTTCTTGTTTAAATATTTATTTGTGGAATATGATTTATGTAATGATTTTTTATACTATAAAGAGTTATGTAGGTTTATTTGGTATGAAATCATTGAATGAAAAAACAAATCTTTCTTATCTAATTAAATCAGACTCAATGAAAAATAATATTCCAGGGTATACCATTATTTATTAATTACATTAGTATATTATCCTAGACCTCTCTACTAAATGTGTTTTTATTTAAGAGAAAATAATTTCCTATCAATTTAGTGAATCCCTATGACTTATTTAAAATCAATTTTTATCATGTGGAAACACATGACGTTAATGTAATTCCAATACCATCCATACTGGACAATTATATTCTAGATATAATAATTGGTATTACCTTTGAAGGGATTTTCATATTTTATTTTAGTTATGAATATTATATTAATTGGAATATTATATAAAATGTATAAAATGATGTATTAGACAACTCTATATATAAATTCATGTTCCCAAACTCGTTTTAGTATGAAAATATTATTGTTAAATAAATTATGTCTTCTCTTTCAATCATTATTTTGGGTTTATCATATGAGATTTGAGTATTAGAGATTATTAGGATAGTTATCACTAGTATTCCAATATTAACATATAATTTTATTGGTTATTAACTATTAAAATGTGACATGATAACTATTCATTATGAAGTTGTTATTTATACATTATTTTCAGAGAAATTATTTTTAAAATATGGTAAATGTTTTCCATGATGTTTTTCATTGATTATAAATTAAATTTATATGAACTTATATATGCCATGAGGTTATATTTTTTCAAGGAATAAAAAACTATTTTTAAATTTAAAAATTGAAAAATAATGTTACTTATTTGAGGTAAACATTTAAATAATAATTGGAATCATTATTATTTTAATTACATGTTGAAATTTTGAAATTTATTTATTAAATTCATAATAATATTTTTACATTTTATAATTTCTAATTATTAGTGGAATAACTATATCATAAACCACATTTGAACATGAATGAGTGAATTATGTAAGCATTATATTTCTATACAACCATAACAAAAAAAATACGTTGCATTAATAAATATTTTGGTATATAATGACTATAATTAGGTAGTAGAAATGAATAATTTTGACATATTATTATGTGTATTATTTGGAATATACGATAAATGAAGAAAATATTGAATTTTTCCCATGATAAGTACCTATGTTTTGATAAAAGCCTAATATGATGACTAGAATAGAATGTGATTTTGTTATTTTGTTAAACCTAACTATCTATCTTAATGATTATTTACTACATGTTTTTTATGGATTTTTTGTCCATTGGTTTTGGGATACTGATGAAATCAATTATATGTTAACTAGGAAATGTTAAAAAAATTTAAAGTTAGTGTTTTTTTGGAAACATAATTATTTCTAATAAATGATTATATATATAGGTTAATAACGTAAAATACAAATGTAGTGTGTTTGTAGCATGATATTTTCTTCATAATTTTTAAATAACATTATATGATTTTTATTATTGTACCATATTGAAACACATATTTTCATTGTGATTAATTAATTATCAATGGTTGATTTTGGATTTGGTAAAACAAGAACTAATATTACATTAGGCATCATTATTTTTTAGTCTTACTTATTGGAATTTACATTATTTATTTTTTGAGTCCATGTTATGTTAAAAGAATAATAATTATAATTATTTGACATCAATTTAGGTTTTGTTTTCTAAAATATTATTTTGATTTCAAAAATATTTAGCAACATTCAATGGGATATTTTCTATTTCTTTTTGTATAATTATAGTTTGAGAATAGATTTAATGGAGATTTATTATATATATCATGGATGGAATGATCTACTGAAGGTAAATTTTATATTAATTTTTAATTGTAAAGTTGTCCAATTTTTAGTAAATGGTATAATGTTTTTAATTTTTTTTGTTTTCAAATCGTAATGAAATTCATACGTTTATATTAATGAGTTGGTTTTTCATAGAAAATATTTCTATAAATGATTTCTTGTGGATATTTTTTTTTCTTTTTGTGATTATGGGATTTTTTTTATTTTTTTTTGGGTGGTATACATTATACATTGAAGAGGTAAATATAGTTAAAAGTAGATATGGTGTCTCAAGGTATGATCATCAAGATACTACATGAATGATATGAAATCATGGGGACTTCAATTATGCACTTTAAAAATTTACCATAGTAAAGGATTACTTTTTTATTATAACTTAGTAACACAAAAATCAAATCATGGGTAGAATCTTGAGAATGATGTTTTATTTTTTTTGTCTATGATCAAATTAATTTCATCACACAGTGAGTTAATCATTCATATCAAAATAGAGTCATTCAACATTTCATGGATAATGGGAAATTAATCTGGATATTGGAGTGTCGTTACTAAAATTGATTGAATCCATAACTTTTTCATATACTAAATGAATTGTTAAAACAAAGGGTCTAGATATAGAAATTGTGAAATAATGGTCACCTGATTTTTCAAAAATATTCATCGATTGAATATCATAGTTATATTTATGCTTTATAGAGTATTACTATTATGGTTGACCCCAAATAAATTTCATAGTAGTGGGTATGTTCATGGTCATTCTTTTTTGATTTTTTAATGTCCGTGTTATTTTCATGGGACAGATGAATTGAATAATTCATATATAAATGTTGGACCGTTTCCTTTTATTCATATTTACTTACTACTGGTACATGTTTAATTTTCTAATCACTAGTCTCACTTATTTCTATTTTGGATAAGAACAACAGTTCATAATCAATTGAGTTATAGATTTGATAACATGATATTCCATAGAAGATGAGTTAATGAAGTGTAGGATCAATTATGATTCCTGGTTACAAAATTTTCATGCACCTCGGTTGTACATGCCATGATGATTTCATCATTTTGTTGAAACTCATTACTGAGGTCAATTATCAAGACCAAGGTCTCTTAATATTTAAAAAAAATATTCTATTGCATTAGGATAATTTAGAGTGGTTTTGACATTTCAAGGTATTGATTGTGGATGACAATTATATGTTATGTTTTTAACATTGAATGGAAAATTGTTATTTATACTTGAATAGATACTCTAGAACAAACATCTATCTAGATGGTTTTCTATCCAGGTATTGGAAAGGTACACAAGGTAATTAGTGTTGAACAATAATGACCAGTGTGAATATTGTGGTTGTTTCAAACCCCTATAGGGAAGTGGGATTAAAATTTCAGGAATTTTTACACCAGTTTTCATTGAATGCTCTAGTATCATGATATACTCAAGGTCATATTAGAGTGACTCATCGAGTAACTAAATTTCATTAAAATTTAAAGGACTATCATTGTAGAATATTTTGTTTGGTATTCAATCCATGATGTCTTTACTCTCAATGTTTTTTTGTGTAACATATTCATTTATACAAGAACTGGTTTTCTTTCTTGGGGTTTGTAGAATATTTATTAACAATTGAGAACTATGATGACCATTGTAGACCTTCTATATGAATGAAATAATCCAAAAACTATGTTTAGGTCCCTAAATATTCAATTATATATTCATTAATGCATATAAATTATCATCTGGCTATAGGTTTAGAAAATAAATATTCATAGAACATGCCTTATATGAGTGATTACAAATGGAATTGAATAGTATAGAATTTTTTGGCTATGTCCTCAAGTTTTTAGAAATATTATTTATCTTATCATTTCATACAATTAGCTTTTAATGTGGTGAATTTTTTATTATTGTGTGTATTTCTAAGAATAAGGATTTTTTCAAGGAAAGTACATATATTTAGATCCTCGATTCATTACAAACATTGAGATTATTGAAAGCATCGATGAGGATGATTCCTAGTTAGAACTACCTCTCTAATTAAAAAAAATTCATCATAAGCATTTTTAAACATCATGGTAGTATATGTACATAAATAATTTTATTTATATTATTTTTTGGGATCATATTACTGAGAATATTGGTGATCATATTATTCAAAGTTATTCACATTATTATATAGTGAACAAAAAATTCATGTGAATCTTATACCCAAGGTATATGTGATTAATTTATATATTATTGTCTATGTGGAGACATTATTTGAGGATATATTTACTCTTGAGAAATTTATCGAGTTATTATCAGTAAAAATATCATCCGAGGTTTGTAAGATGGAAAACCCAATAAGTCAGATAATGTAACTCACACAATCCTGTTATATATTCCTTAATTGTTCATATTTTTATAGTATTTTTTTGGATATTATAGATTTGGATTCATGTGTTTTATGTGGGTGCTAGATTATTTTACAGTTTGCGAAAACTATGTGATTATACCAAGTAACAACACATAGTAACTTGTGGGACTGGTGATGGGTGTGTATTTTGAACAGGGTTTAAGGAAACCTTAATGAAAATTTGTACACACTTATGTAGTTTGATTGGAAATATGTATCATTGGAAATTTTTATGGAAACACAATGCATCAAAGTGAGGTTTCCATTTATATTTTTTGACAATAAGGATTTCTTTGTTGGGGCATAGTTGTAAGAACTTGGTTCTTATTCTTAATGTACGGGTTTCATCATTTCCTTTTTCCTTAAATTTTATTGAGAATGTAAGGAAAATGGGGGAAATCCCAAATTTTGTTGGTACATGCTGTGTACTTTTCCACACACCGTGTACTTTGGCCATGTGGGATGAGTACACAGGGCGTGTAGACCAGTCGGTGATGAAGGTTGTAAAAACTGACTACATGCTATGTACTTGGTATTTACACACCGTGTAATCAGTCGGCAGGTGAACAGTACGGCGGTGGGAGTACCTTCCAGTGGAGCGACAGTACACACCGTGTATTCAGAAATACACAGTCTGTAATCATGTCGACAGATGAACAGTGTGGTGGTGAAACATAACTGCCAGAGGAACAGTTAAATGATGAAAAGTACACACCGTGTACTTGAGAGTACACGCTGTGTAGTTTTTTTGGCTTTTAATAGGTAGTAGCCTCCTCATTCGGAAGAGGAGGCAGTAAACTAGTTTGCAGCTTAGTAGGAGAGGCCAAAGCTTAGAGGAGCTCCTGATCACATGTTGGGAATCCGTTCATTCCGTAATCGATCTTGTTAGAACCGTGCGGGTAAGACCTTCCTTCTCCTAGTGGTGTTCTTACCAAGTCTTTCTCGAAGGGATGTTATTTGGGTTTGAATGGGTTATTGTTTTTCCCAGATCAATGTTGTTCTCAGATGTTTCGGAAGATGTTGGTCGCGTATATCATTTAGAGGAGATCGAGGTAGGTGGTCTGATGCTCAATTCCAATTGTTGAGTGTTTTTGTGTACCGTTGTGATACGTGCCCATGTTTGGGGTGTCTTATGGCAGAGGCCTTGACTAATTAAATACCTATAATTGCATCGGTAATTTAGTGAATATGTATAAACTACAGTTTGGGATCATTTCTTGGATCCAGGGCCACCTCGTGGGTGTGTTCCATTGTTTATCTGGTTGGCCAGGTTACCCAAGGGTATGTCGTGATTTACCAGGCTTTGTGTTTTCTTGAGAGAAAATGTATATAATTTCTTGCATAAGTGTTGGGATCGACCCAGTTTCTTTTTTATCCTGAGGGAAGTGTTTCTCATGCCCGAGGGAAAGTGTTTCATTAAGCCTAAGGGAAACTTTTCTTATGCATGTGGGTAGTTTCTTTCGTGCATGAGGGAATTATCTCATATGCCTGAGGGAAATATTCATTATGCCTGTGGTCAGCCACCTACGGGTTTCATTGTTGATTACCTTAGGGTAAGGTTTTTCATTTCTGAGGACTATGTTTACTTTTCATATTCACTAGAGTGATTTCACATTCTATATTTTCCAAAAAAAGCACATGCTTGGTATTGTTTTACCTTATACATGTTATATAGCTTGTTGTGGTCTTTGCTGCGACACATTATAAGAGATTATCAACTGAGGCTGAGTCTTGGGAACTTATAATTAAAATATATTGAATTGTTAAATGATAATTAAATGGAAATCGAACTGTTAGGGGTAGCTTCTTTTGAGTACTTCCTTGTTTACTGCATTTTCATTACTGCACAATATTGTTGCACAAAGTCATGGACAGTTGGGCACGATCCTTTGGTGGTTTCCAACTGGGATTTATTTCTCACACCCTGTTTGGGTCATGTCATGGGCCCAAACAGATTATATTGTTGCAGGGGTGGATAAGGGAAAGACTCTCAATACAGGTACCTGATTGTTGTAGAGGAGTAGGAGAGCATGGGACTAATCTTAGGCTTACAATGTTTCCATGTTCCTACTACGCTACTTTATTTTTCTTTCCTATATTTTCCCTTGTATTTTATTGTTTTATATTGCATTGTATCCTGTTTTGGATACCTTTTTGACTTAGCGACATATTTCATCATTATACATGACAGTTGGTCTTTTCTTTATTTTTTTACTGTGTCTATTTCAGCATTGGTATTGTTTAATGGTTCCGCATTTTTTATGTTAAAATTTTTCTCCGTAGCGCTACACATTGACAAATGAGGGAATAGTTTCCCCACAATCGGACATAGGTCCTCACTGCTAGTCAGCAGCGTCTGGCGTTTGGGAAAATGCGTTTGAGATCATGTGACCAACCGGGTTCCGAGCACCCATTGAGTGCCACCTAGATCCATGATGTTACATAGTGGTATCAAAGGGGTTTTCTTTTATCTGATTTATTTTATTATTTGCGGATGACGGAAAGAGATAGATTGTTTTGGGTTTCAGTAATAACTATTCCCAGGAGTTGCTACCCCGTGTATAGGTAATGACAGGATTGCCTCGAATTAAATTGTGATTTTCTCTTTATGATTGTTACAATTGATTTTATTTTCACCATTGGGTGAGACAATTGTTGTATACTGGTTATGTTTTTATATATCGTTTCTTTTTAGATACAACATGATGATATGAGGGTATTCCAACTCATGCATCATTAATCACATGTTAAAATCACATTCCATGAATAGTTTTCATGCCATATAGGTGCATTAGAAATTTCATGCTGTTGTGATAGATGTTGTGCTAGGAAAGGCATGTCGTTGTGATAGATGCCTTGATTAAATACTTGCTATTTGGTAGGGTATTGTTATTTAAGGTTTTGTATAATGAATTACAAACATTGGTTCCTGAGGGGTATGGGCCCTCATTGATCGATATTTAGTGGATCATTGACTGTTTACTTTGTTATAACTTGCATAAGATGCCAAGATTTGGTTTTCAGGGAGTATGGGCCCTCACGAATTGGAATTGTGAACTTAGGTGTTGGGTCCAGTGTTTCTTGGGATCCAGATTAGTTTTTGAGGTTTACTATCCGGAAAACCCCAGAATACTCCCGTGTAATTGTAAATACATGACATTTACTCTTCTTTTTGGGAAGAAATAAGAAAAAAAATATGTACATGTCGTGTTTCGTATGTACACGACGTGTAGTCTCCAACCGTGTCATAGGCCGTGTGGGTAGAGACACGCGATGGGAACTACTAGAGGGAACACGCCGTGTACTGATTGTACATGTCGTGTTTTGTTGACCATATCTCTGACATGTAACTAACAAATATGTGCGATGAAAAATCTGAGCATAAACACGCAATTTCAATCATGAACATGCCATGTAGTTTATCCTGGGGATCCGGCCGTGTAACTAACAATCACGGGTTGGAGTTACCTCTTCATGGACATGTGGGGTACCTGTGGGACATGCTGTGAAGTCTTTACCTGTGGGAGACCATGTAGACATGGCCATGTGGTTGGGGAAATAGGGTGGTGTACACACCGTGTGTGGGTGTAACACACCGTGTAGTGTCAGCCGAGTAGCCGGTCGTGTCACTAATAACACGTGCAGTTGGAATCTATGTAGTACACGTCGTGTAGATATTATACACTCCATGTAGTCTTGTTTAAAGGAGAGCCTTGTGGCTAATCCGTGTAGAAGGACTCGGGCAGTGGAAGAGAATTCATGTACATGACGTGTGTGTGGACAACACGCCGTGTGTTTGGGGTGTTACACGACCAGTTTTGGTAAAAGTACATGCCCATGTAATAGACAATATGGAAAAAGACATGTAGTTATTATACACACCGTGTAGTCTTTTTTTTCAAACATGAATGTTTTCATTATCCTGTTCCTTTCTAACACTCCTTGTTTCCAGTCCTTGATGATCTTAATCTAAGCCGTGTGTTGACCTTGTAGAGTCATGCCGCTGAGATGACCATGTGTTTTTCGACAGCAGAGAGGAAACGAGTATACTCCAGAGATAGTAGGACATGGGCTACTAATGGATCCTTCAGCAGAGCCAGATGCGGCGCTATCCACTATATTGGACAAAGGAACTGATGCGCAGTTCCATGAAGGCTTCATGTGGTTCATACAGACCTTTCAGGGAGCACCACCGGCGGCCACATCTATGGTAGAGCTGACACAGATATTCCAGCAGCAACATCCGCCTACATTTTCATGGGATGGCGGACCACAGGTTTTGGATTCTTGGATGGTTTCTATTCAGACTCTTTTTGAGCATCTAGAGATGCCTCTAGGGAGGAGGGTCAAGCTCGCTACATACATGTTGTGTGATTCCACCAAGAGATGGTGGGATGTTACCACCCAGACTGAGCATCACCGAGACATGTTGTGGGAAGATTTTCAGGCAGTCTTCTATGAATTTTTCTTTCTGGATATGCTGAGCATAGATTGAGCTTGATAGTTCATGAATCTTCTATAGGGCGCGATGTCCTTGATGGACTATTCTGCCCATTTCAGCAATCTACAGAATTTTGCACCGGTACTAGTTGGTGACGAGATGTTGAGGGATAGACTATTGGTGGATGGTATTCGTTATGACATCTTCTTGTTGGTGAATATTTTCAGGTTTCCTATAGTGCATGATATTGTGAACCAGGATCTGATTACGGAGCGGAACCTGTGGGAGGCTAGTGGTGCAGGCCAGGGCAGTTCAGCACCAGTTTCTGTTACTATTTCTACTGGTAAGAGAAAGAGACACAGAGATTCCTCCCACAATGGTAATACTAGGAAAAAGATTTCTTCAGTTGGCTATGTCATGTCTTACCAGTGCAGTAAAGAGGGGCATAAGAGACCTCAGTGACCACGTTACCCGTTGCAGTACCGAGCTTATAGCAAGATGGGTCATCTATAGTGCTTTGGGAGGGTGTTTCTACTAGTGGATAGTGAGAGGGGTTCTGTGCAGACTTCGCATGTGGGATCAGGGCCAGCAACTTCTTACCAGTCAGAGAATTGGGATACTTCGGGACATTCAAACCGAGGTGGTGGTCGTGGTCGTGGTAGCCAGACACCAGGATCTGAGTGACAGTAGGGCGGGTCAGCTAAGGGTAGCCAGGCAGTGTCACAGGGCCGCGAAACTGGGCAGGAATATGCAATGCAACAGACCCAACAAGAGAAGGATCTCAGACCTTCCATAGTCAGACGTACTATTCCAATAACTTCTATTTTATCTTCGGTAATTTTCTATATGGGTGCTAAACATAGGTTTATATTTGTGCCTGTTGTGGAGAGCCTTGGGCTCTGTAATTCTTATTCTTCTTTTGATGTTATAACGCTAGACACTCCGTTGGGGATTAGAAAGGATGGTGTGAATCAGTGGAGGGATTTCCCCTAGAGGTTGGTGGGTGTCACTTTCAATGGGACCTCAATGTCTTAGAGATGATGAGCTATGATTTCATTATCGAGGAAGACTGGTTGGTACCCATTCGAGCCATTGTGGATTGCTATCGTCACATGGTGAGTTTCATATCACCAGAGGGTAGAGAGCTTCTGTACAAGGGTGAATGGGATGTCTAGGAGAGCCGAGATGGACCTGAGCATTGTGGGAACGGTGGTGTGACAACCCTTATTGCGAGTTTATATCTAGATGATCAGGGAAATTGTCAGAATTATTTCCCTCAAGTGGTTCATAGTTTCAGGGATGTCTTCCCAGACGACTTCTCAGGTCTACCTCTGAAGCGGGAGGTGGATTTCTCCATTGATCTTGAGCCTGGAGCAGCAATGGTGTCCATTCCTCCTTATAGGATGGCTACACCAACGTTGCAGGAGCTCAAGAGGCAGTTGTAGGAGTTGCAGGCAAAGGGTTTCATGTGACCCCTTACTTATCCTTGAGGTTCTCCTGTCTTGTTTGCGATGAAGGATAATGGTACCCTCAGACATTGTGTGGATTATCAGAAGTTGAACCAGTTGATGGTTAATAACTGATATCCCTTATCGAGGATTGATGTTATTTTTGATCAACTTCGCGAAGAATGCGTGTTCTTGAAGATTGAATTGAGATCCGAATACCATCTGTTACGCATTGGACCATCGGACATACTGCTTATAGATTTTTTAAGTAGATATGGTCTATACAAGTACATGGTTAAGCCGTTCGGACTCACGAACGCGCCAACAGTTTTCATGGATCTGTTGAATCGTGTGTTCCACCCTTAGATGGATTCTTTTGTGGTAGTCTTCATGGATGATATCTTCGTGTACTATCACACTCGACACGACCATGCTACCCATCTTGAGATTGTTCTAAGTACACTAATAGAGAATCAGATATATGCTAAGCTCTCAAAGTGCCACTTTTGGAGGGACTAGATACACTTCCTGGGTCATCATATCTCAGAGGAAGGAGTTGCAGTAGTCCTAGAGGAAGTGAGATCAATAGTTTCATGGGAGCATCCTAAGAACATATTTGAGATACAGAGTTTCTTGGGGCCAGCTGGTTACTACATTCAATTTATACCAGACTTCTCCCACTTAGCAGCGCCGTTGACAGGTTTGACCAAGAAGGGGGTGATGTTTATTTGGTCATAAGCTTGCGAGACAACCTTTCAGGAGCTGAAGTGAAGGTTGACATCAACACCAGTAATGATACTTCTAGAGAAACTAAAGAGATATACAGTTTACTATGATGCATCAGGTATTGGGCTGGGAGCAGTGTTGATGCAGGGTGATCTAGTAGTTGCATACGGATCTCGGCAGTTGATGCCACATGAGAGGAATTACCCGACACATGATCTCGAGTTCGCTGCAGTTGTTCAAGTGTTAAGTTGTCGTAGAAATTATCTCATGGGTGAACATTTTGTGGTGTTCACGGACCATAAAAGTCTGAAATCTATCTTTACCTAGTGTGACTTGAACTTGAGACAGTGAAGGTGGGATGAATACCATCAGTCCTTCAACATTGAGCTTGCTTATAAACCTAGAAGGGGTAATGCAATTGCTGATGCAGTGAGTAGGAAGACTCAGATACAGGTAGTGCAGGAGGCCAGTGGTGAGTGGAAACTCATGGATTTGTTCTCTGTGATGCATTTGTAGGTGCACGATAGTTAGGATCAATCATATATTTCATCCTTAATTGTGACTTCTACCCTCCTGGATAGGGTGAGGATGAGACGAATATCAGATTGAGAAGGCCTATTTCTATGGGAGTCAGTGGCATGTGAGGATTGTCCTCCTGGTTGGATGATAGGAAACGATGAGGTACTGTGTATCCATGGATGAATGTGGGTTCCAGGGGATATATGTGAGGATTTGGTGTGGGAGTTTCATTCTTTATCTTGGTCAGTGCATCCCGGAGTTATCGAAATGTATCGTGGATTGAGAAGTAAGTATTGGTGGTCAGGTGTGAAATGAGTGGTAGCTGGTTTTGTTGCGAGATGTTCCACCTGTCAGCAGGTGAATGCGGATCATCAAAGGCCAGGTGGACTATTACAGAAGTTACCCATTCTTGAGTGGAAATGGGATGATGTCGTGATGGACTTCGTGACCGGGTTGTCGAGGTCATCTCAAGGAAGTGAAGTTGTGTGGGTTTTTATGGACAGTCTTACGAAGGTAGCTCACTTTTTTCCGATCAAGGAGACCTTCAGTGTTGACGAGCTTGGAAAATTGTTTATTTAAGAAGTAGTATACCCTCATGGGGTCCCTTATCCTATAGTTTTAGATAGAGATGCTAGATTTATGTCTCATTTCTGGAAGAGTTTTCAGAGGGCACTGGGTACACAGGTGCTTCTAAGCATAGTTTACCACCCTTAGACCGATGACCAGTTAGAGTTTACAATACAGGTGTTAGAGGACGTGTTGTGTTCATGCGTCCTAGACTTTGGGGGATCTTGGGAGATGCACATACCCCTGGTAGAGTTTTTCTACAATAATAGTTTTCATGAAAATATTGAGATGGAACCTTACAAGGCCTTATATGATAGGCCATTCCGATCTACCATGTGATGGTTAGAGGAACGTGAAGTAGCTTTACTGGGACCATGTCTCGTATAGGAGACTTCAGAGTTGGTCTACTTGATTCATAAGTGGATGGCTACTGCAAATTCTCATTAGAAATATTATGTTGATCGCCACAGATGACCCTTGGAGTACGTGGTCGAGGATCAGGTTTTCATGTGTGTTTCACCGAGGATGGCACATAGGTGGATTAAGAGATAGGGTAAACATTCAATGAGGTTTGGGGGACTGTTTGAGATTCTAGAGAGAGTCGGGCTAGTTGTATATCTGTTGTAGTTACCACAGTGGTACCGGGCCATGCATGAAATCTTCCACGTATCTCAGCTGTGCTATTATCACGCAGACCAATATCATGTTTTTCAGCCTGAGGAGGATGAGATTTAGGCCGATGCGTCCATTGAGGATCACCCAATTAATATTTTTCATAAGAACATGAAGGTTCTCTGAGGCCAGTCAGTTCCTCTCGTACGGGTGCTATGGAAGCATGGCTGAGTTTAGGAAGAAACAAAGATGCGGGAGACTGACGTACGTCCTCATTTTCTAGAGTTGTTCTGAGTATTATATTCACCAACCTTGGAAGGGAAATTCGGGGACGAATTTCTTTAAAGGGGATGTTTGTAAGAACCTTGTTCTTATTCTAGAAGTATGGGTTTATTCTTTTCCTTTTTCCTAAATTGTTTTTGAGAAAATTTGGAAATGCGGAAAATTCCAAATATTGTGGGTACACACTGTGTACTTTTCCACACACAGTGCACTTTGGCTATGTGGGATGAATACACAGGGCGTGTAGGCTTTTCGATGACGAAGGGTGTAAAAACTGACTACACATCATGTACTTGGAATTTACACACCGTGTAATCAGTCGGCAGGTGAATAGTAAGGAAGTGGGAGTAGCTGGCAGTGGAGTGAAAATACAGTCCATGTATTCAGAAATACATGTCGTGTAATCATGTTGACAGATTGACAGTGTAGTGGGGAAAAGTAGCTGCCAGAGGAACAATTAAATGATGAAAATTACACACCATGTACTTGAGAGTATAAGTCATGTAGTTTGTTTTTTTTTTCATAAAATGGTAAATAGACTCTTCATTTGGAAAAATAGGCAGTAAACTCATTTGGATCTCAGGAGGAGAGGCCAAATCCTGGAGGGGATCCTGATAGCATTCCAGGAATCCATTCCATATGTTGTCAATCTTTTTAGAACCGTGCGGGTAAGACCTTCCTTCTCCTTGATCCATTTTTAGCAATTATTTCCCAAGGGTATGTTATTTAGGTTTGAATGGGTTATCGTTTTTCCCAGATCTATTCTTTTCTTAGAAGTTTTGGAAGGCTTTGTTTGTGTATATCGATCAGAGGAGATAGAGGTTAATGGTCTGATCTTCAATTCCAATTGTTGAGTGTTTTTGTGTACCATTTTTCTACATGCCCATGTTTGGGGTGTCGTATGGTTGATGACTTTTCTAATTAAATACCTATAATTGCATAGTTAATTTAGTGAAAATGTGTAAACTGTTATCTGGGATCATTGCTTGGATCCAGGGCCACCCCGTGGGTGCATTCCTCTATTTTTATTTTTGGCCAAGATACCCAAGGGTATGCTGTGATTTAGCATGATTTGAATTTTCTTGAGAAAAAATGTATATATTTGATTTCTTATGTGTTGGGATCGGCTCGATTTCTTGATTAGCCTGAGGGTAGTGTTTTCCATGCCTGAGGGCAAGTGTTACGTTTAACCTGAGGGAAACTTTTCTTATGCCTGTGGGCAGTTGCTTCCTTGCCTCAGGGCAGTGTTTCCCATGCCCGAGGGAAAGTGTTTCATTTTGCCTGAGGGAAAATTTTGTTATGACTATGGGTAGTTTCTTCCATGCCTGGGGGCCTTATCTCGTACACCTGAGGGAAATATTCGTTATGACTGTGGGAATCCACCTGCGGGTTTCGATTCTAATTACCAAAGGGTATGGTTTTTCATGTCTAAGGACTCTATTTACTTTTTATATTTACAGTGGTGATTTAACATGTTATATATTCCAAGATAAAGCATAATCTTGGTATTATTTTACCTAGTACATGTTAGATAGCTAGTTGTGGTTTTTTTTGCGGCACTGTATAAGAGATTGTTAGCTGAGGCTGTGTCTCGGGAACTTATATTTCAAATATATTGAATTGATAAATAATAATTAAAAAAAATAGAACTGGTAGGATTATTTACTTGTGAGTACATCTTAGTTTACTAAATTTTCATTACTGCACACTGTTGTTACAAAAACTCACAGACTTTAGGGAACGGGCCTCTGATGGTTGCCTACTGAGATTTATTTCTCACACCCTGTTTGGTTCATGTCTTGGGCCCAAACATATTATAATGTTGTAGGTGTAGATAAGGGAATGTAACCCTATACAGGCTCCTGATTGTTTTAGGGGAGTAAGAGAGCATGGTACCAAGATTAGGATTGTGATGCTACTGAGTTCCTGTTGCACTGCTTTATTTTGCTTTTCTGTATTTGGCCCTTGTATTGTATTGTTTCAGATTGTAGTGTATCCTATTTTGACTGCTTTCTTAGACTTAAGGACATATTGCATCATTATATATTACGGTTGGTCTTTTCCTTATTTTCGTACTGTGTCCATTTCAGCATTGGTATTGTTTACTGCTTCCACATTTTGTATGTTAAAATTTTTCTCCAATGCGCTACACCTTGACAAATGAGGGAATAGTTTCCCCACAATCAATCCTAGTCCCTCACTACTAGTCAAGAGCCTCTATAGTTTGAGGAAATTCTCTTTAGGTCATATGACCAACCAGGTTCGGGGCACCCGTTGACTGGCACCCGAATCCAGGATGTTACAATTGTTTTCCACACCATGAATCCAAATGACGTGCATCTTTTAAATTCTAGGGGAATTAGATATTTATCCTTGAAATTCTCCGAAAACTCTCACTTGATTCCCTAATCCTTGAACACTAAATCCATATGATTCCTTTGAGGTTTTTTGGAAAATATTTTTCTTTAAGATCGCCTTCTCTTAGATTCATTGAACATTTTCCCAGTTTATCAATGGAAATATGACTATCTCTCATCTCTACCACTTCTCTTATAATTTTTTCTAGGGAAAACTATTCTATCGGTATCCCATACCCAGATTTTATGTCAAGGAATGTTTTAATATGTAATTTATGGTATTAAATCCTTGGGGGTATTTTAAGATCCATGTTCACAAAAATATGGTTTGGGTTCTTCATGGATATCTTATTTTTGGTAGATGGAATCTTTCACACTCAATTCTTATTTATAAGACGAACTATTATTGTGTTGAATGTTAAGGTATTTTATTATATCAAATAATTATTCATTATAAATTATTCTTTAGAATTCCTTTTGTGTAGAGTGGTTTAGAAAAAAGATTCTAAGTAACACCAAAAATATGTTTGACTATATTCAAATTTAGTGATATGGTTTTAAAAATAATGGTATACATGGCCTATTTCTAGTAATTATTTTGTGTATTTTAGTGTCTAAAGTTTATATGGAAAGGTATTTGATAGTTTTATATAGCTATAGATTAGAAATTGTGACTCATTTGTTTGGAACCATGATAATATGTAGTCATAATGAGATAGAGTGAAAAAAATGAGAATATAAAAATTATATTAAATAAATGAAAAAAATAAAAAACATCAATTGGAATATATGAAAATATTGATTAGATCTCATAAAATATACTATTATAAACTATTTTAATCGATATATTTCATAAAAATATAATCATCACCTTGGAATGATCACCTTGGGATGAATTTATCTCCCACCATGTTTTTAGAATCTATGTTTTTATAAGATGTCTATTTATACACCTTCTAATACAATATGAAATTATCTAGTTACAAAATAAGAGTCCCAATAATGAAGTGACCACCCTAGAATATTTAAATTCAACCACTGGGAGATCAAGACTATTTGTGTTACATAGCGATATTCTCAGGATCATTACAAGAGACTCAAATTTAGTAGTGTTTGATTCTATAATGACAATAAAAAAGTATAAAATAATATATCCTTGAGGGATAAATATAATAACACCATATAACATGGAACATTACATAATAGTTCTACATATATTTATCGTTTTTATCTTCATGGAATCCTTCAAACACATCGAGTAGCTTTACCTCCCTCTATGTTCGACTATCGCAGTTATAGGATTATTTAAAAATTGATATTAAATTGTATAAAGCTTTAAAAATTATTTTCATAGAGAAATAAATGTTGAAATTATATACAATAAATTAAAATTTTATTTAATTTATGTTTGGATTCATTCCTTGATTAATATTAAAATTTTACGGATACCAAATCTCCCAGAAGCATGCATCAATTATAAATGATTTTATCTAGGAATCAAGGATAATACAACCACAATCCTCAAAAATACTATATATAAAATAAAAAAAAGATTAATAATGGTGGAGGAGTTTCAAAAGAACCCTATGGTAATCCTATAAATATTCCATACAATAAATTTTATTCATCAAATGTATTTAATTTTTTTCTTTCTCACATCATACACACATAGAGGAACATTTAATATATTCTATTATAATATTCACATATGTGGGTATAACAGTGTTTCATAATAATAAAAAGAGTGTGTTTAATTTATTGGCAATTGATTTTCATATGATAATATTTCCAACAAATCTGTTATCTACTGAGAATGATAGATTTTCTGCTAATATGAGAATGGAAAATTTTTGATGAAGATAAACAAATGGAATGATGATCATGTTCATCCTCCATTTTAATTTTTTACTACAATAACTAATGTTCATCATTTATAAAAAACATTATATAGGATGTGTGGTCACTATATATTCTAATAGTTATGTTAGAGAAAAGATTCCATGATAATAATATGGGTGATCCCATCCAATTACCTTTCTATAGTTTAATGTAACCTCTAAAGATAATACAATGAAAATTTTCAAAAATATATTCGGTTTATATTAAATGACTAGTCATGGATGAAATAAAATGGGGGTTTTCAAGATAATTTGATATAGAGTTATATTAATTAATGTTGATAATTTTTTCCAATAGATATTTCTATAATATTTTCCCACATACCATTTTTTAGGTAAGCACAAAATAATTCCCAAAATTCCCTTGAGGCTAACACCCTCAGCTCAATAGGATCAGGAATTCCAAGACTATGAGGAGCAATGATGCTAAATTTCTTGATGGTATACCCATATGAGTTATTTAGTATAATATCAATGATCCTTAATATTTTCATGGGGGATTTATACACTAAGACAACATGCATTTTAATGGAAGAAATTTCATAATTAAGTAGCTTGATCCTACATCCTAAATATAAAAGAAATCATTTCTAGTCAATAATTATACTAATTATTCTACAAGAAATACTGCTATCATGATGTATATTAATTCAACAATTCAATATGGAAGCATCAAATTATTCCACTGTAAATTTCCTTCAATTAATTCCATGTATATCCTCTTATACTATCCAATATAAAACACATTTCTATATTTTTAAAGAAGGAACACATTCTATCATAATCAAAAAATATAATTAATAATTTTTTGGTAGGGTATTCACCATAATTATATTTTATTAATATTTTTTTAAATAATAATATTTTAAATTAATGTTAATTAATATTTTGTCTTCCATTTATTTAAATAGATGACATGAAAATTTGAATGTTGGTTATTGATTTGAATATTCAATATTGAAATAATTTTATATATAACCCTAGGATAAGTGAAGAGTTAATATACATATTTATTTAAAATGATGATATTATAATTCATTATGTGTTATTCATATACTTTATTTAATAAATATGATTAGTTCATTGTATTAATATCCCTTATAAAATTAGTAAGTTTATTATTAAAATTATGGGAATTTTATTTTTTACATCATGGTATCATTAGGTTAAATGTGTTTAAACTTATTGTGGAATGATTATATATAATTATAATGAATGATCGAATAATTGATCCTAGTATAGAAAATACATAAAAATAAAAAAATATACAACATAGATTGATATTAAAATTTTTAGCCATATAATTTTATACATCTCAGAATATGAAATAAATTTGAATTGAAATTATATCATTTAAATTTTCTATAGAATCCATATAAATGTTTTCTTTGTTTCTTCTACATCTTGAGTACATCTTATTCATTGTGGATTTTATCCTATAATATTTCTTTTGAAAATTTGTCAATTAGGTAATTTTAAATAGGCATTCATCTCCTCATCGATATTTTTGTAATGATTTTAATTTTAACTAAAATACTTATATATAATTTTTTCTAGGTTTTTAAATCTAGAAAATATTGTACATGTTCTTCCACCATTTTTAATGCCATGAAAATCTAATGTATGAACCTTTTATTCGATAGCATGTATAACACACAACACTAAGAGCGTAAGGGAATATATTATCCAGAGTATTTATAACATAAATTAACTCAATATAATTAGTAGCTTGTAATGAACTCAACAATGATTTAGCGTGAAAAATGGGAAACAATGAGTTTTTTCAATGACTTGCGTTACACGCAAGACAAATTTTTACAAAATAAAATTATATTATTAAATATTATTATTTAAAATAATATGATATAAACTAACCATTAAATTAATAATTATGAATATTAATAACTAACTTATGAAAAGTATGTTTTAAAAATATATAAAATTAATTCATTAGTTACATGTTAATTAGAAATTAATATGGAAACCGATTTAATATGTAGGAAAATATTATTATTTTTATGCTCACAAAATTGTTATACTCTAATGAATTAATTCAATTAAATTTTTATAATGATAAGAATGAAATATATATTTTATAAATTCAATTTAATATTTTTATTATTCATCTAATGAATTATATATGTATAAGATAATATAAAACTCAATATTACACATAAAAATGGTATATTTTATTAAAGCACCTTTACAGCCTTTTAATGGAGAACCTATTCTAAATAAAAATTTTCACCCATTTATAAATTTCAAATATCAAAAGAATTTGTAATTTAATGTTAATCATAAATATTCTGTTAGGTTAAATGAGTTCTATTTTTCTGTGACAATTCATTTTTTAATGAATAGTGAAAAATAATGACATTTAATAGAAAATTTATTTCTTATAAAAAAAATTATAAAGATAAATTATAATATTAATATTTCAAATGTTTAATTAAATATTATTTTTTAATTAATTAAATTTTTGTAGTTGTAATCTATTTAGAATTGATATTTATTTAAAAACATTGCAATCATTTTGATGGTTTTACATTAAAACCCTATATTGTCGTCCGATCTGCACGATTAAATTTTAATTAATTATTTCCACATCAATTATTTTAATTTCCAAAAATGGATATTGTATTTATAAATGGAATAATTTTTATTTTCTAATAATTTATACTTTGTTTTCAACCTAAAATATCACTAACAGTAACCAAAATTATTTACAACAATTACATAGAGATTAATCCCATCAAGAGACTAAACCCTATATTAATATGACCTAAAAACGTTTCCAAATCACGTTTTTCTAAATATTTAGGCCCTAAATGCCCTTTTCACAACATTGGACCATTGTTTATCCACTTGAAATAAAAAAACATTGGTCGATTTTCCTTTTTCCATAATATTACAAGAGTTCTACTCCTCCTCCACTATAAAAAGCCTCCTCTCCTCCGAATTCCCCACACATCTCAAGAAACAATAGATCAACCATTATCTCCCCAAAAATATCCTTATATCCATCCACATAACCTATAATCATTACATTCGAAATAAATAAATTAAAGGAATTCCTCTGGAGCAGACAAAAAGGAGTTAACCGATTTAGAGGTAGCATCTTTCCTTAAGCTCTCTATTTCTACCATTCTCTAATGCTTTAATTCTTCTTATTCTATGATATAAAACAGAACCAAAATAGTAAATATTGCAATATTTTTTGATTATATGTCTTAAAATTACACTTACAGACACTTAAATTTAATGGGTAATGAACTATTTTATACATGTACGACGAACTAGCGCCTCACGAAATGAGGATTGATCATTTTTCATTAATTACATCTCATAGTTGACATTACGATGGAAAATATGTTTATATATGAGAAATAGGATATTTATTTTTTCATTAATTTTATTTAACTACGTTACAACTCATATCATTATACATTCCATTTTTTATAAAAATGATAACATTTTTTGTGAAAGAATGGACTATCACCCCCTCAAATCAATCAGATTCATTCTCACTGTACATAGATTGTATAAAGGATGGTTTTAATTAATCATTACATACATAAAAAATCTATTTGATAATACAGAAATTATTAAAATTACGTAAATATAATATATATTATTTTCTTTATTACCCTTTCGAACATATAAAATGTCATAACGTCGTTCATGGATGTGTGGACTACCACCTCCTCAACATGATTCGAGTCCTTTAAAATAAAAATAATTCTATATATAGGTTTATATGATTATATAATATCATACTAATGATATAATAATAATAATGGAAATATATGGTGTTACTTACCATAATTCTATATCAATCATTTAAAAACGGGAACGTTTCTCATGAATATGTACGGCATACCGTTTCAATTATTGTATGGTTGATTTATTTTTCATAACCATATTTCTTTATTGTTTTTAAAAGCATAACTGATGTATATATATGAAAAATATTTCATGATCATTATTATTTATATATTACTTAATGAACCCTTTGACCATAGTTGACCTAACATTTTTTGTGATACATAAACAAAATTTAGTCAAAACAACTCACATAAACATAATTCATTAAGTAATTGTATACCAAAATGTAATAAGTAAAATAAAAGAATAATATAAGTGAAATCGGTCATCAAGTAATTAAATAAATATCATAATTTTTTTCTATTGTAATCTAATTCACTTTCACATGAAAGGAATCATAAATTAAAGTATTTTCATCTCACATTTCACATCTGTGAGATGAATTTCATGATCTGTACTTACTTTTTTTCGTGGTGAATGTACTACCCATTTTAATATATCACAGTAAAAGTTACATTATATAAATTGTGTTTTGAGTGTATATATGTATTATTTCTCTTAAGTGTATTTTATTTAGACATCACAATGTGGAAAAGAACATCGTAACCCAATTTATTTTCATGGGATTATATCATTTCCTTGTTGTCATTAATATTCTATTACTATGTGCACAATAAAATTTTTAATATCTATTGTAGTATTTAAAAATTTTTTATTTGGAATTATATATGACACACATAATCTATTCATTTATTTATTTTGATATAAACATTTTGGTCTTTTCAATTGTTAAATACATAATGTCATTTTGTTCGGAATTATTTACACTTCAATTTCTATCAGAGGAAATTATTTGAAAATGTTCTTACAAACACTTTAACATTTTCGCCATAATTATTTATAACACTTTTCTGGTAATAACAAAATTTCCCCACTCTTTGGTTCTGAAAATGTTTAATAAAATATTTTTAAGAAAAGTGTCATTATTTCTCTCTTTAGCCCGAGAGCTTTTTTTCCTATAAAAATAGTTGTCTATAAAATTATTGTGAAAATTGTTTTTAACCATTACAAAATGATTTAGTAAATAAAATATTAACACTTTTTTATTTTTACAATGCTTTCAATGTAATCATATTGTCTCTTTCTTAAAAAGGAATTTTTCTAATCTTTTACCATGAATGATGAATGTTCTTTTACCTCATACGACATGTAAAATTTTACTCACCAGAATTTCGTTGAAGCTTCCTTTTCATGTTTAAAAGGTTAATTTTTAGAGAAAATGTTTTCAATGGTAATTTTAAATTATATTTTTTTATTTATTTAAATATATATATATATATTCCTCATGATTTATTTTAAAAGATTTTTTTTAATATTTCAATTCATCAACGATAACAACCCTTTATATTACTACAGTTGTGGTATGTTGTATTAATACCATATTTAATATTCATTTTGATGGTTTATTATTTATTTTTCAAAAAAAATTATTATCATTCAATTCCTTAAATACATTTAATCAACATGAAATATTCAATTTTCTATTATCAGTGGACATTGAATTTCCACTAAATATATATATCATTTTTCTTGGATCTTACTATTACCAAAACTGTGTACCATTTTTTAATTGGTGTTTACTTTGAATGTTAATGGATTGAGTAGGGGATATTAATAAATCTATATCCTTTATTCAATAAAGTTATTTGATAAAGAAATTTTATTATTTAAATGATTTGGACATCCACTATAAAAAATGGGGACTAGTTAATACAAGACTTACATGATGGATACTAGTTAATTTAATATATATGAGTTGTGGACTGTTTAATACAAGACCCAAGATGCATTGTTAGACTCAGGGGATGAAATCAGTGGGCTCACCTAAGCTATTGTATTTTCCCAGTAAATTTTAAACCATGTTTACAGTAAAGGTATCATGTTCCTAGAAAACATGACATATAATAATTAAGAATTTCCCTCTTTTAGTTTTAGTTTTATTTATCTTTGAAATTTGTGTCAGCATAACTATAGATAAATTTTATTTTTAGTTTATTGAATAGATGGCATAAATTTTTGTTTCTACATTCCATATTAATTTTTCCGTATTTATGTACATGAATGGAAATTGTTCTAAGTTAACTTTATCTATTTTTTTATCACTTATTTAGGTTTATTGATTACGTGGATTGTGTTTAAAGTTAATTAACATTCCATATTGACTATTCTTATTGATTCATTATTACTTCCACTACATTTTCCCCTTACTATGATTTTGAGATCACCCTTATTATATTTCCTTCCCAATTAATCCAAGAAGATTAATATGAAATTTATGCAGTGACATACTAAATGTAAATGAGTTATTGTATCATACTACCCCTCCTCATTGAATTGAGTCGAGGAAAAGGTTCAACTTGGATGTAAGAGATGTTTCCATGGATCCAACAGATGGAAATAAATGTTAATGGCTTCAAGAAAAATTGGGGAGCAATTTTCCCTTAAAATGAAAATAACCAAACAAACATGCAATTATCAAATCCCACAATAAGATGAATGTCAATAATGTTTAACAAATCACCAATACTAGAAGAAAAATATAGATAAATCACAATGATTCAAAATCAGAGTAAAAAGAAGAAGTCTAAACAAAAATACCAAAAATAATCTATGGAATAAATATATATCTCCAAAAAAATTTCCATGATCCATGTACCACAATAATACCAAACCATCATGATTCCCCACTAAATGAATGAGATGCCTAACCTTTACCAGTTTCATAGAACAGAACAACTGAAAAAGAACCAATGTGGAAAATCATGTTGTGAGTTATAATACAAAGTTGGTTTTACACAAATGACTTCCCTATTCATATAACCATGAAGAAAAGTTATTATAAATATATAAAATAATTTTTATAAATCCATTAAATCTGTTCAACAATGAACAACAAGACACACCCATCCTTACCTAAATAAATTCACTCCAATCAAAACAGTTCTAAGGAATTAATCCCTACATGTAATTATTCATTTTATATTGTAATAACCAAATTAATCATGCATGCCCATAAACCTACCAGAACCATACAAACACTTTTCCACACACCTGATCTCACTGATACAATTTATAGTTGAACTTCGTGTCCATCCCACCCCCTTTTCAGAGTGGTACTTCATGCCCAAATTCTATTCCTTTGATGGTTGTCCTTCCCTCACAATATCGATAACATCAAATACATGCATATACCACATAATCCAATAATAATAACAATCGAAATATAATATAAAAATATCAATACACAATTTACAAAACCAAATTAACCAATTATGACCAAAAACATTTCAACACATTTTGCCAACTACTTCAATAAATCACCTATTTTTTAAAAACAACAACAATAAATTATTCATGCCTAACTATTCGTAAAAAAAATTACTGGACTTAATTTTTCATAATATTTTTTCCATAATCAACCAAGTAAACTATTTTAAATTCACCATTTTAATTCCTAAAAACAAATCACATTTGACAAAAATAAGTCATTTTCCTAAAAACCAACCAATCCTCACAAAATAGGTTTTAACCAAAATTCACGTGTCCAACTGACCAATAAATTTCCAAAAAAATATAATTTTAAATCAAATATTCATGGAAATTCAAAATGGAGTCAAGAGTGAAGCCGCATACCTTAAGATTTTGGTGAAATTGATCATCCCCCAATCACGCCACAAATCCATGGGAAATCTCTATAATGATGAATTATATCTTATCAACTAACATAATCAATCCCAACAATCATAATTATAGGAAAAAACACCCCTAGATCTATATGTGATTGATGTAGATCAAGAAAACTAAGAGATATGGATAACAAGATATAAAGAATAACCTGAAACACCAACGAGAGTGACTTACCAAGGAAGAAATCCCTTCAGACCACCATGAAAACCGATTGATTCATTTTCAAATCTAGTGTGAGATCATTCCTAACCCCTGAGAATAAGAAATCATGAGTTGGGTTCATATGGGAAGAGTAATTTAGGGTTTATGTTTAATCCTGAGCCCCCCTAATTTTTAAAAACCACATTATAAATCTTCTCGTGGTTATATTGTATGGTTAGACAAAATGTGGACAAAAAAATCGACTGCTACTATCTACAAGGGTTCCTTGAATGGCTGAAAACATAGTAAGTGAAACCATGTGATGACTATGTGAAGTCCCCCTATCTCATGTAAAACGGTTTATCTGGGCTGGATGCACGGTAAGGTAATCATTGGCCTTCACTAGTGAACCCTATAACACCCTGAGAGAGGATGGGTGAATCCAGGTGTCAAATGTTTATTCAAAAGAGATAGTTATTTTTCCCATATAGGTTGGAACCTATTAAACTTGTCAAACAAACACAAATAAGGAGACACCACATCAATTATACAAGGTTCAACACTAAGGTCTTGTCCATGGAGCATTTGCCGACAGTATGTGAGTCATACTAAAATACCCTAATCTACAATTCTTGTGGAGTAGAAATGTTTATACACAAACACTATATTCTAATAACACTTCCATTGAAATATTTGGGTGATATTTGAATGCATCCCTTAAAACACTTCCATCAACTACCACTTTATCACTACTTTGACGGAATCGAACATAGTTTATCTAATTGATGATCGCTCTAATGAATTGAAAATAAATTTCTTTTCCTTTTCTGGGAAGATAAGCTTCCTGATACATAGATCTGAATTGATTCACTCTCTAATCAGTTTTCATGAAAAATTGATGTTAAAAACTACCTTTCATGATGCTCCTTCACAAATCTCACTACCTTCGCCAAGCACCTGGCATTTGCGGAAGAAATTGTATTCACAAAGCTCACTCACACAATGAGGAATACCTTGTCATCACAAAGAACCCTTTTCATAAAATCCTTTTCATCAGTCCTAACTAATTTTTTCGTTTTGTGATTCTCAAACTCGCTTGGAATGTAAGATTTTTGGACCTCCCCGGGCTTCATGAAATCAAATCGATTATGTATTTTCCATGAACAAATAATGAGAATGAAGTGAGGGTAGCATAATATTTATAGGATCAACCATACATGATGCTCCAATGCCTACAACGTGTTCTATGGATCTTTTAAAAACACATTGACTATGCTTTTCCATTCATGATTTCTCAAGAACTTTGATGTAGTCGCAATTCTTTCCATTAAACCATCATGTGCTGTGACAATCCAATTATTTGTCATTCGTGAATCTTGTCGTTGTCACGTAGATCATTGTCAGTTTTTATTGACCCTGAATGAAACACTATCTACAAAGACTATATCCATTAAACTCATACATTTTTCCTATTTTCAAAAGACCAATATGGAAATCCATGTTTGGCTATGCTATCCCTTATTCAAATTTTGGACTCCAAAAATTTGGAAAACATTGGGAAACAACACCACCTTCAAAACTATTTTCAGTTTGAACTCTAAGATACATTACCCTGAAAACTCTCTAATCTTTGATTTGAAAATTAAATTTAAACAAAAACCGTCCTCCGTTGACAATTAATAATAGGATTGGTTAAAATTGACTCATTTTCACACCACTTCTCTACTTCCTCATTGTGCACGGTTACCTGGGTTTTTTTCACGGTTTGTAGAAATCATGCTAAACTTTGAAGACATGGAAATGACATAAAAGCGTTTCAATAACCTTCGAACTCACAAAATCATTACCCAAACACATTAAACACACAAAAATTAACAAAAAAGTTTACATATATAAAGACATGGAAATGACATAAAAGCGTTTCAATAACCTCGATGTCTCACCTGTTTCCATAAAAAAGTGGAGAATGTCATGGATTCCTATACAATTCCTCAAACTGGGACATATGTATCGACACCTAATAACTATTTTTATATGAAAACTTTACAAACAAAAAGTGATCCTCACATGAGCCTCCAAAACCAATGAAAAAAGCTCGAAACATATCTTCTACATCTAGTATCACCATCTCATATTTCCCATCTATATGAGGATAATATGTTGTGCTCTTCATCAACTAATTCCCAAGGTCTTTCTTCAACGATTTATAGAAATGAGATTTGAATCTCAAATATATATCTGATACAATAAAAAATAGCACACTATGACTCTTGACCACCTCTCAGATATGTATTTTGGATATATCTTTCACCGTATGAGATTCAAAAATAGAGATAAAATGGGACAACATTGTTTGTCGATCCACTATCACCCATATGTAATCCTTTTTCATAACTAATCTTGGTTGACCTGTAACAAAATACATCATTATCTACTGCCAATTTGGAATAGGTATTTTCAAGCACTTCCGCATACATTGGAGCCACTAATGCTCCACCTTTACTAGCTTACAAGTCAAGAATCTCAAAATAATGACCACTTTCCTTTTCATACCCTCCCACAAAAGGTGGGATTTCAATGATTTATTCAATTTCAAAATTCCATGAAGGAAAGACCATATGGAATGATGATAACCACTAATAAGCTTCTCCTTACTAGCCACTGGTGTAACCATCTGATTCTGAAATGACAACACTGAATTCACATCTAGTTTCTGGCCCTCAATGGTCTCCCAACTATTGATTTTTACCTCATTTCCACATAATCTAATTAAGAAATTTTCTCATATTTAACCAAACCATCCACATCACAAACCAATGACACTGAAAATAAAATGGATACATCACCCCAGTCTTCACATTCCAACCTCATGTTGGCTATAACCAACTATAAGTCGCACTGATCAAAGGCAAGGTTCACCGCATGAGCATATGAGATTCAACATAATGCATCCACCACCGAATTTACCCTCCATGATGTGTAAAACAAGTAAAATTCAAAAATCTATATATAACCCATCCATATATTTTTCCACAAATTCAAATATCATTATGAGAATATATGCTTCAAAATCTTATTATATGTATACACCATCACTTTTTCACCGATGTAATGGTGATTCTATGTTTTCAAAGCCTGAACCACCGTTGCCTACTCCGAATCAATTGTTGGTTATTTATTATCATGAAACCTCAATTTCTATGATCCATATGCACCCACATGATTCCCTTGCATGAGAACACAACGCAAACCTCATTCCTATGAATCACAATAAACAATGTATTGATTCCCTATTTCAATAAAAACCAAGATTGGTGTTGATGTAAGACGATACTTATGCTCTTGTACATTTTTATGGAAATGTCCATTCAATTGAAATGGAATATTATATCATGTAAAATCTATCATTAATAAAGCTAATCATGATAATTCATGAAGAGTAAATTGATATTAACTAGTGATACTGAGAAGGTTCTATATCTCAAAAACATTCATTGGAAGCTTCCCAGAGATAACAACCTCTATCTTCTCTAGGTCCACCAAAAAACCTCTCTCTAAAAATAAAAATGATAAGGAAAGGAACCAATTGTATACATAAATCACATTTTGATAATTTCAGGCACAAATGATGATCTCTTAAGATTTCCAACAATACGTCCATGTTTTTCTCATTCCCCACCCTTGAAATTGAATACTCCCATATAACATCAATGAATAAAACCATGAAAGAATCTAGATATCTCTATAATATCTGATTAATAAAATCCCTGAAGATCTCATGGGATTTTGTAAATCTAATGGTCATAACAACATAATCATAATAGCCATATCAACTTATAAATTTTTTTGGGATACCCTATGTATGCCCATCAACTGATGATATCTTAATTGCAAGTCCATTTTCAAGAAACATTTAGATCCCATAAATTGATCAAACAAATCATCAATGTGTTTTAGTGGATATCAGTTCTTAATCATAACATGGTTAAGTGTATGATATTCAATAAAAAGTAAAATATTCCATCCACCATTATAATGAATTAAACTAGTGATTCCTACAAGTATGTTCTAGGATGAATGAATCCATTGTTTTATACCGAATAAAACATCACATTCAATTCCCTCAATTCTTCGAGTGACTTTTGGTAAGATGAAAGTGTGATAATAATGGTCCTCGGTAGTAGATCAACCATAAAATTGATTTCTATTGCAGTTGGAAACTAAGAGAATAATTTAGGAAATACATTCATAAACTGATCTAACCCATCTAGAATAATACTTCACCAAACCTCTTACATCAATTCCAAATACAAATCCACCAACAGATAAATTATCTTCCCAACTTCTATTTCCAACTTGCATGTTGTACCCACCATAACATTTTTATCTCATGTAAAGAGATAATCATCACCATCATCAGTAATAAAACTATTCATTCACACATAATAGTCAATGTGGGCATTAAGAAACATCAAAAAATACATAAATAGGATTATATCATAATAATTTGTCTCAATAATTGTTAATTCCCACATCAACTCAGCCTCATTCACAACTATACCACCAACTCTACACCAGAAGGATTGACAGTCTCTTTGACACAAATGAGTGTGATGTTTTAAAATAGAAGTAATCATTACCACACTGAAATACAACAAATAAACAACACAAGATTAAATGAATGAATGAGAAACACTCATATCAAAAAAATTCTTATGTAAAGGTAGAATTAAAAAGATCAAACATTGCACTGTGGATGGTCTTGACTGATCATTTTGCACAACCTGCTCAGCTCCAAACAAATGCTTACATACCACAATCTAGTATTTATTACCATACTGGAACATAACTTATTGAAGAGTTATGGTATTATTATAATCACCATGACAAATATGGATCTGTTGTAGAGGGGTATGCTACTACCTCATCTTATTGAGGCATAGGACATGGGAGACACCAAAGGAGTGTCAAGAACCCATGACTTTAGAGCATTACAAAAACCTCACTAAAGATTCCCCATATTAATTCAATTGTGAAATGGTCAATGTTTTTTCATAAAATACTGTTCATATGTCAAATAGAACCACACTAAAAAATCATAGATTACCTTGAGGCATTATAGGATGATTTATAGATCCTATCGTTTGATTCTAAGCCATACTCCCACCCTAGAAATTATTTTTCCTCTTTTTCATGATCCCAACATTATAGTGCACACTATTCGCAATGAGTTCAACGATGCTTCCACCTCTTGTAGCCCCCAAGATATCCAATTCATCCTATGTTTCCCTATTCACCATTTATATATAATAAGATTAAAATATCCCCATATTTTTTGAATGAATTTCGTGCCTCAAGGCAGATTCAAAGATTCGTGCGTTCAAGGATGCACTAGTAACATCTTCAGGTAAAAATTGGAATATTTTCATGAACATAGAGGCATATTCCATCATTGAAATAATCATATGATTTATGCTGATGAAATATATTGTGCACTGAATTAGAATAGTATGAGGGTATAATCTTTTTATAATAAATTCTTCAAAACCCTCCCATGACAAACCTTGGTCCGTCCCACCATGGGCCACCAACTCCCACCACTGTGGTGGAAGACATTAAAATATGTAGATCACTAACATCAAATTGAACTCTATATTAATGCCTATCAAATAAATTATTGTATTAATCGAATTTATCCATGATTTCTCCCATTCTGGTTCCTAATCACCTAGAAAAATAGGTGGATTCTACTTTTGAAACTGAACTGAGTGATCCACATGCTTCCGAGAATCCATTCAAATCTCACATTATACTATATGGAATGAATTCATGATTCTCAAAACTAGATTTTGGTACACCTAAGGCTTAAGAGAAACCACATTTTCCACATTATCCTCTAGTTTGCCTCTACAACATCTACCCATTTCTATTTCTATCAACATAAAAACAACACATGTATCCCACCCTACAACTCAAGGGTTAAAATTGAAAATTATATCACAATCCATCTATCACGTCCATGCTTTAAAAAAATTCAATTTTTCCATGTTCAACCATATTGATAAATTCACTATGTTTTAAAAATCAACCTGTTTTCAGAAAACCAAATCCATTATATTTTAAAAAATGACTATTTGAAAATAATTTCATCATTTTTCCAAAAAATATTAATATCACAACATAAATTAATATTATAAATGAAATATTAAATCCTAGTGGGAATTCATTTCTACCTTTAATGTCCTTATAATATCATTGGGTTCACCCATGATAATGATATCACGCAGCAACAAATGTCTCCAAAACACATATGTAATCAATTCTTTGGTTACTTGAAGTTCAACTTAAGTGTTTTATCTATGACCTTTTATTCTATAAATTTGAGGTTCTAAAAATCCTACTCCTTGAAACCATCTCAACTCATGGAATAATCCATGAAAAAAATGCCAAATCAATGATAGATAATTGAGGCCCACAGACCAGATAAACTGCTTTCAATTGAAAATTGAGTATGAAACAATGCGATACAACTTGTATGATAATGACCGAAAAAACTCATACCACTTATAACATACCTTCACTCCAAATTTTATTGAGTCAAGGTGGAGGTTCCACATGGCCTTAAAATATGTTCTGAAGGCACCAAAGGCGACAAATAATTGTTGAAAGCTTCATGAATAATTGGGGAATGATTATCTTTTGAAATGAAAATTACCAACCAAATGTCCATTTACGAAAAACCCATTGCATGATGCATGTCAAGAGTAGTTTACAACTCAAAAATACCAAAATACCAATACAACCACACCAAAATAATCCATAATTATAGTACCAAGTAGAAGTATAAAAAACTATGTCTTAATAATCTATGGAACAAATCAATAGCTACATGCCAAATTCCTTTCTTAAACCACCACAATACCACACCAGCATCATGATGCACATTTAAAGGAATGAGATGCCTAACCTTTAAATGTGACCTAGAATAAAACATCTAAAAAACCACCAATGTTCCACTGACGAGGGTGAGTAATAACACTCAGTAGGATTTCCCCAAATGAATTCCCTATTGACGCCATTAGGATAGAACATTTTAGCACATTTATATAAACAAATTTATATAAATCCATAAAAACTGTTCAACTATTATCAACAAACCACACACATCATTACTAATAAATATTAAATCAATTAAACACAATTACAAGGAATTAAACCCCAAATGTCATTACTCATGCTATATTGTTATAATCAAATTAATTTTGCATGTCTGTATGCCTACCACAACCATACTCACACATTTCCACACACCTGATCTCGGTGTTACCATTTATGGATGAACATCACGTCCAACCCCATCCCCTTTTAGAGTGCTACTTCATTCCCACATTACATTACAATGATGGTTGTTCTTCCTTCCCACTCTTTATCCCATCCAACCCATGTTTGTACCACATTAAATAATAATCATATTATTAAAAATCTACCAAAATCATAGCACCACTCAATTTCCAAAACCAAATTATCGAATTATTCCAAACAACATTTCAACATAACATTTCAAGAACATCAATAAATCATACATTTATTGAAAACAACCTCAAGAAATTATTCATTCAGACACATACTTCATTAAAACAATATTCTTATTGAAACTCAATATTCAAAAACCACATTCCATTATCACTAAATCCACCTATTTTAAAAGCGTAATTTTATTATCCAACAACAAATCACATTTTTCAAAAAAAAAATCCCCAAAATCCTAAAATCATCACAAAATGGGTTTTAACTAAGCATCACACATCATAATCATAGTAAATTTCAAGAAAATTCATTTAATTTAAAATTATGCCTTCATGTTACAGAAACAAAAAGAGTCGAGAGTGAAGCCACCTACCTTAGTGTTTTGAAAATATTGACCAATGCACAACGACACCATAAATCTAGGTGAAATATTCACAAAACTGCATTAGATCTCTTTTCGTAACATCAAAAATCCAAAAGGACATCACTTTAGGAGACAATAACCCTATATTTACAAATGAGAGATAAATATCTATAAATAGAAGATAGGGGTAACTAAATATATGTAAAACTATGAAACCACAAAAAATACAGACTTACAAAGGAACAACTACATTAAAATAAACTGGAAAACCCTTCGATTCAATTCCAAAATGGGTGGGACAGCCTCCCTAACAGCATAGAAAAACAAATCTCAATTTGGATTTATATGGGAGGTAAAATGGGGTGTTTAGTGTTAATATTTATCAGCCTTCATTTTTTAAAAGCCATTTTTAAAAATGTGCATGATTAGCTCTCATTGTTATAAAAACAGTGCACTGACTATGAAACTGCTACTATCCCAAAGGCTACCCCACATGGTTGGATGACAATGTTAGACAAATCGTGTCCTAACTCTGTAAAATATCACTATCTCAAGTAGTATGGTTTACCATGCCAGACCTCATGGATTTGAAACCATGTTCCTTAACAGTTCACTAACCCCCTTACATCTTCCTTAATATGCATGATTACCTGGGTTTGTTGTGGAATTACCAATAACTGTGCTCAAACCGTGCACCCACTAGAAAGACGCCAAAACGTTTTGAAAACAAATAGAAACTCAATTAAAAATTATCCAACATCCTCAAACACCAAAAAAGTCATAACAAAAGGTTAAAAACATCAAATCGTGGGGGGGGGGTACTACAATTATCCTCAAAGTTATATATTCATTTTAGAAGAAAGCATTAATGTTGTAATTAGTGTATTAATTTGAAATACAATTATCATTTAATTATCTAGTTTACTAAGACTAATAAACTCTCAGTACTTTGGGATTTGAATCCCTAAAATAATGCCAATGAAATTGGTAGAAAAAACTAGATTCATGCTATCTTGAATTAGGGTACTATATTTAGTATTAAAGTAAATTTAGAAAAAACATTGGAAACTGTATTTACAAAACATTTATTAAGCAAAACAACCCTAAGATATAAATTGAGGATAATAATTCAATAATATCTTAATATTTTGGTATGGTATAGATTACGTGAATATTCCTAGAAATACATCCATGTTTGGATACTAAAAGTGGATGTGGTTATGGAACAGATGTGCCTAGGAGTAACAACTATGACAATGTGTTTTGGTCCTATGTCCGGGTAGCCTAGTAAACAAAAAGGAGCCTTACAATTCACCTAGTTTCACACTCCCTTGGGATATGATTATGATAATTCACTATTACATTACAAACCATCATGAAGATTTTTTAAAATGAATAGACTAGATTAATAATAAGGTGTTCAAGATTTAATATAAGTTTTGATGATTTAAAAATCCTATAAAAGATATTATGCATTAACTGAAGACCATGGAATGACCTATATATAGATAAATGGATGAAGTATTTCCGTATTGGGGTTGTATTAGAAAACATAATTAAAATGTTATTCAGTTATTATTATAATTTGAAGGATATTAAACAAATTTATTGTGGAAATTATAATAATTTGGTTTTAAAAAATAACAACATGTATTTCAGGTGAAAAAAATCTTGTATGGTATGGTTGTTGGGTATGAAAACATGAATAAAGGACAATAAGGGTTTTGGGCCTACCTATAGCCTACATGATGTCCTGGTTAATGTATACTTATTTAAATTTTTTGAAGAATATATATTAATGACAAAGAAATAGTGTTAAATTTTATTTTAAGACATTATTATATTAACCATATTGACATTTCAAAATAGTTAGAGACAAATAGTTACACTGGTCACTCTTTGTGGGCCCTATGATCTATTGAACATTTTAGTGCTTCAGGGATCAAAGTTAATTTTTGGATACTCATTTCATGAAGTATGTGATGAAATAGAATTTGATCAAATCATATCAAAAATATAAAATTTTTCTTACGAAATTTAAATTTATCAAGAAATTATAATTTCGTTTTTTATTAGTAGGTAATGTAATTTCTCATCATTAGAAAAATGATAAAAAAATGTGTTGTCTTAAAACCTTAATTTTTATTCAATCGATGATATACTAAATCATCATGGATTTATGGATTTTGGTCCCTAAACATTAAATCTATCATTCAATTGTTTTTATTGATAAATTAAATCACCCCTAAAAATATTTAATCTTTTCCTCTAAGTACATTCCTCTACTAGCCATAGATTTTTTCATACATAGAGACCTAGTTATATGATATTCTAGGTGACTCTTTTACTTCACATTCTTTATTTTATTAAGGATTTAATATGAACACTTTTGAATTTTCTGGATATAAACATAGGAAATATCAAATAATGTATTACAATGGTAGAGTTTAAATTATGAGGTTTCAATTCAACTATTGTTGGGGGAATTTAACACCTCGATAATCTAATGTAGGAACCTTTTATTAGATAACATGTATGAAACACAAAATCTAGTGCATAAGGGAATATAATATCCCATGTATTTATTAAAAAAATATAATATATACATTTCAAAGCACATGACACCATGTTAGTGTGAGAAACACACAACAACAAGTTTCTTTAGTGACTTTCATTACATGCAAGACCAATTTTTAAGAAAGAAACATGATATTAGTAAATACTTTCATTTAATATTATATGAAATAGATTAACCGTTAAATTAGACTTTATTGATAGTAATAACTAACTAATGAAAATTATGGTTTACCGAAATATAAATTGAATTCATTGGTTACATGTCAATTATAAATAAATATGGAAGCTGATTTAATATATATAAAAATATTATTATTTTTATGCTCACAAAGCTTTTATAACATAAAAAATTAAATTAATTAAAATTATTTAATTATATTAATGAAATATATATTTTATATATTTAATAAAAAAATTTCAATATTCATAATATATATTTCAAAATTATAAGATAATAAAAAACTCAATATTAGACCTAAAAAAAGGAATATTTTCGTTAAAGCACTTTTACCTCCTTTTAATGCCAAACCAATTTTAAATACAATTTTGGACCATTTTATAAATTTTATATATAAAAAAATTCATATTTGAAATAGAAACATTAAAATTAGGGTAGGGAAAATTTTTAGTATTTTTCTATGCTGATTCATTTTTTAGTAAACAGTAAAAAAATAATGAAATTTAATTCAAAATTGCTTTTTCATCTAATTTATTTCTAAGAATAAATTTTAATTTTAATTATTTAAAATTATAATAAGTTAATATTTCTATAAATAATTTCAATTCAGTTCATTGGTATCAATATTATTTTGAAATTTAATGGAAAAACATAGTAATCTTTTGGATGTTTTCACTTTAAAACCCCGCATTATTGTCCCATCTACGAGATTAAATTTAAATTAATTTCTACCACTACTAGGATTGTAATTTAAAAAATGTATTCTATATTTGGAATCTTCATAATTTATAATTAATAAAAAGTACAAATCAGTTTTTTACCAAAAATTATTGTAAAATTAATTAAATTTTATTACTAAGAATAAGGTGAAATTAAGTATAACTATAGAGCAAAATCATATAATTAAGGCATAATATGAACTAGAAAATTTTTAAAAAGTAATTTTATGTCCATATATAAAAAGTATTCCCCATTTTATTGAATTTGAACAATTATTTATTGAATTTAAATAAACAAATGTGGGTGGTGATTCCCTTTTCCAAAATATTACTACAATGTCGCTCCTCCTCCACTGGAAAAAATATCCATATTACCACATCCCCAGACATATAAAGACACATTGGGTAAACCAATATCAACACAAATATCTCCTAAATTCCCTACCCTTATCCTAGAATCCTCACCATTGCTATAATGATAACCAATGGATCCATTTGGGGAAAACCAAGTGCAGTAACCTGATTAAGGGGCAACATATTTCCTTAAACTCTCTAGTTTTATTTTCATTCACCTCTCCTTCAATTATATATGTTACATGATTATATAAAATACATAGAATCCTATATATTAGATTATAATTTTATTCTATGGGTTAATTTATCACTTACACACACATCCACCGAGCGGTTAATGAACCTATTGATTACATGTATGGTGACTACGCCCTCACAAAATGAGGATTCTTCATTTTCCTTTTACCACCTCACATAGTGTCCATTAGGATAGAATATATAAATAAATATGATATATAATATATTTATTGTTAATTTAATATTATGTAATTATTTTACAACTCATGTCTTTATACATTCTATTTTGTGTAAAAATGATAACATCATTTGTTGAACTATGGACTACAGCCCCCTCAATGCAATGTGATTCGATCACACTATATATGGAATGTATGGACAATAATTTTAATTAAAAATATGTCATATAATATACATATATATATATATTATTTGTAAAATAATTATCTATCTATAAATATAATATATAAAGCATTTTCTTCATTACACTTTCACACACATAAAAAGTGATAACGTCGTTCATGGTCATGTGGACTACTACCTCCTCAACATGATGTGATTCCTTTTTCAATAAAATAATTATATATATAATTATATATGATTAAATAATTTTTTATTTATGATATAATTAAAATTATGTGAATATATTATGTTACTTACCTTCTTTAAATAATAATCTTTGAAAAATGGGAATGTTACTCATGCATACGTATAACCCACCGTCTCCATGATTGTAACATTTATTAATTTTTCATAAACAAATTTAATGATCGGTTTTTGAAAGTATAATTTATATATAAATATAATAATTATTTAATTATTATTATTCAATATATATTACATAGTGACCCATTTGACCATAGTTTACATAACAATGTTTTTTTACATATTTACTAAATTTGGTCAAAATAAATGACGTAAACATAATTATTTATGTTTTTTTATACAAAATATTCATAAGTGAAATAAAATTAATAATACATATTAAAAAGGTTATTAATAAAATAAATAATTAACATAAGTTTATTATATAATAATTTAATGTACATTCACCCAAAAGGAAACACAAGGTAAGGTATTTTAAACCCACATTTTACATTTGTGAGATTAATTTCATGTTCTCCACATAACTCTTTTGTGAGATGTATCTACTACCCATTTTAAAATATCAAAACATGAAATAATTTTTCATCATGGTATTATTATTGTCAATTTGATTTATTTCATCTAAGGTGATTTGACTTAAAATTTAACAATTGGAAAATAACTTCATAACCCAATTTCTTTTCATTGGGTCATATTACTTCCTCACTGTCATTAATATTCAACAATTATGTGTATAATCACCTTTTTACAATCAAATTTTTTTACATACACTTATTTTAAGTGAATAAATATTTGATAAACATAATTTATTTATGTATTTATTTTCAAAACAATGTTATATTTTTTGATAGTTTACATCACAATCACATTTTGTTTTGGATTTTTTTCACATGAATTTCCCTCATAGGAAATTATTATATAATTATCTTAAAAATTGTGATTTTATTCTAAATTGTTTTTCGAGACCCATTTAATGTAATAGTTCCTTTTTTCACATTCTTTCTCAATCTAATTGAATTATAAAATGTTTTTATAATGACCAACTTTATTTATTTCTTTATTCAGAGAACCATTTTTCTATAAAATTTTTTTTAAAAATTGTTTTTGAAAATGTTCTTAACCTGTTCAAAATGATTCATAAATAAATTTTTACCCATTTTTTCTTCAAAAACTGTTTTCAAAATAATTTTCTTCTATCATTCCATAAAGGAATTTTTTCTATCCTTTTAAATTTCAAAAGGAATGTTCTTGTACCTTGTAAGGCATGTATGGGTTTACCAACAACCTTTTCCTTGATGATTCCTTTGATTTATCAAAATTTTACCTTCTATAGTAATTGTTTTCAAAGGTAATTTTCCAATAAAATGTTTCCAACAAGGTTTTTCAAAAAATGGATATATTCCTACAATTTTTTTTAAATATATTTATATAATATATTCATTCATCAATGACAATAATACATTATTTTACTCCATGTGGGATATATTGCTTTGAAAACAACCTTAATATCTCCATGGATGGTTTAAGAATGGTTTTTACAAGGATAATATTCATATTCGATATCATAATTCTATTTAATCCCCTTGTAAAATTCAATTTCCTATGATCATTTGACAACGAATTTCCCCTAAATATCCGTATCATGTTTCATAGATATGATTATTGCCTAATAGATATACCATTTTGTATACAATTTTTACTTTGAATGTCATTTTATGGAATGGATAAATATTGATAAATATTTACCGTTTATTAAATATGGATATTTGATAGGGAACATTATTTTTTAATGATGTGGACATAGACTATAAGGGTTGGGGTCCAAATAATGCAATCCATACGAGTTGGAGATCGGTTAATGCGATCTCTATGGGTTTGGGACTGGTTAATGAAATACCCATGATGCATTTTTAGTCTTGATAGATGATATCATTTGGAAAGCCCAATCTAATGATTTTTTAAAATGAACTTTTTAAACCATCTTTATGGAAATGTTATCATGATAATGGGAAACATGAAGTTCAATAATTACGCATTTCCCGCAATTAGTTTCAATTATTATTCATCCATGTGATTTTTCCTCGATATATATGGATACATTTCATTTTTAGTTCATTGATTAGATGGTACGTCTTACAATTTCATTTCATTCCATACTGATTTTTCCTTCTATAGTTATTCAAATAGTATTTGTTTTTATTTACATTTCCTTATTTTATATTCACATAATTTTCAATTTATAAATTACATGAAATTTTTGTTATGTTATTTACCTTTACATATAGAGTATTATCATTGATTCATTATTGATTCTCATATATTTTTACCTTACAATGCTTTTGTTCCCACCCATATTATGTTTCTTTCCCTAGGAATACATGAAGCGTACAAGGAAATATATGTAGGGATTTACTACATAGATTAGATGTATCCTTGATGTTATTTATTTATTTTTGGAGCTTTTTTTTTGTTTTTATTATTGTATTCATTGTTAATAAAATAATAATTAATGTGATTTATTTTCCAAGAAAACTAAAATTCTAGCTCCGTTGGAATTTTATTCCTTATAATCATGCCAATGTAATTCTTAGTAGACAAAATCTACTTGAAATCTAGGGCCAGGGTCTACCCTATTGGGTTGAATGATAATATTATTCGTTATTTATAATAATGGAAATAACATATATTTCATTAATTGTTTTTTTTTTCATTTTTAATCTGTCTAAATCCATCATAATATTCATTATAGTTTTTATACTCCCTCATGTTATGACATATTTTATCCCACTATGATGTAATAGATATTATATAACTAGTTTATTTTAGTGAACCATCTATTATTGAATATTTTTATAGTACTATTGGTATCAATAAGAGTGTCATATGTCACGACCCGTCCACGGGGCCCGTGTCGTGACTACCCCAAGCCCGCCTTCCATAGGCCAGGGGCTGGCGACTAGCACCAAGGCATAAATCCCGGAAAGAGGGAAGGAATTGCATTTGAAAAGTAAACAAGCACCATAGAGTAAGAAAGAGGAAAAGTAAACACTATGAAAAAACTGTAACAAGTTGTGCTGAAAGTAAAGGGGGCCGGAAATACAAGCTCAACTGTAAAGTACAACTGAAAAGGGGAAAACAACAACTGAAAGGAAAAGCCGCAGCATCGAGCCGTCCTCTGGAAGTCCCACCTGAAGGGTGGGTACAGATAGCCTCCACTACTCCTCGGGTCTACCTAACCGCTCCGAGTATGTCCCGCCCAGTGGTCCACCTCCAGGTACCGTCCTGCTCCGCACGCCTCCACCACGATCAGCACTGTCCGTCGTCTGCAACCAACACAATGTAGTGCGGGCAAAGCCCGTGCATGGGTGAGTATAAGCTACTCAGTAGGGACCCCGAGACCTCTGAAGGTCTCCCAAAATCCACAAAGGATAATCCACAAAGAAAATATATAATCACAAAGTAACAACCGACACTACTTAGGTATATGCCCATACATATAACTAAGTCATCAATTCCAATACGCTCCAACCTCCGAGCCCAAGTACAACTCAGTCCACACAGGAAAGTGTACGTATTCCACACAGGAAAGCAAAACGAAATCCACACAGGATAGCACAACACAATCCACACAGGAAAGAAACAGGATTCAGCTCACACAGGTATACTTCTTCAAAAGTCGATAGAGATGATCAAATGTAGCCACTGATTCATCTAAGTCATCGGACCCACAAAGGATCGGTAGGTAATAACCCTCGCAATGACCGACACTGGATCGTTCAGGAAGTTGAACCCAAAGCTATTGGGAAATTCCTTTTTCCATCAAGTGCAGTGGTTATGCCGCTACAACCAAGTGCTCCTTTGTCGTGGGTCTGCCGCTACAACCAAGCGTTCCCCTGTGCAGCTACAACCAAGAGCACCTCTGTCGCGGGTCTTCCGCTACAACCAAGCGCTCCCTTGTGCCGCTACAATCAAGCGCAACTCTGTCGTGGGTCTGCCGCTACAACCAAGCGCTCCCCTGTGCCACTACAACAAAGAGCACCTCTATCGTGGATCTGCCGCTACAACCAAGCGCTCCCTTGTGCTGCTACAACCAAGCGCGCCTCTATCGTGGGTCTGCCGCTACAACCAAGCGCTCCTCTGTGCCGCTACAACCAAGCGCACCTCTGTCGTGGGTCTGCCGCTACAACCAAGCCCTCCCCTGTGCCGCTACAACCAAGCATACCTCTGCCGGGCGATCAGTAATACACCGAGTCGTTCGATCAACAGTCGTCATGTCACAACCGGCTCTAGGGTTTCTGCACACAACATGCTCGTTTCGGGAGGGTCTACTCCACGAGCTAAGAGGTCGATGCATCAACTAACATGTAGTCCGGAGTTGATGTATACCAATATGTACCGTAGTGTTCACTGCCGAAAACACAGAGGATTCCCATACGGTTTTCATCGTTGTCGTAGTCGAATCCACTGAGGATCTCTGTACAGTCATCGCTGTCAGAGTAGTAGTCACAGCCAGCTCTAGGGTTCCCGCACACAGCAAGCTCGTTCGGAAGGGTCCGCTCCACGAGCCGAGAGACTGATACATCAACTGACAAAAAGTCCAAACTTGATGTATCCAACAGTTCTGTATCGTCAACAGGAACTCAACGTCGCAGATGGCGCGTCGATCGGATGCCTGGTCTGAGAGTTATTGGCTTTTTCCTCCTAGGGGCCCGGTTGGTTTTAAGGAAAAACCAACCCGACAGTACTCCACCTGCGTCCAAAACTCGGGCGGAGTGGGCCAAATGATCCGTCTCACTTAGAGGAATCCACCAAAGCCGACGGCACGTCAATCGGATGTCTGTAGCTCAAGATATGAGCGTTTCCGCTCCGAGGTCCCGGTTGGTTTCGTGTACGAACCAACCTGGACGAACCCAAAGTATTCCGAAACCTTGAGTGCTATATACCGAAACGACCGTCTCGATCCAAGGATCATGTTTCCACTGACGGCGCGTCGTTCGGAGGCCCGTATCTCATGTTACGGGCAAAATAACGAAAACGGTCCGAAGACGGGGGGTCCGGCCCCGGGCTGACCCAACCCGACCCCCCCCCTGGGTCGGACGAACCGGGTCGACCCGACCCAATCCGACCCTGCCCGGCTCGGCCGCGCGGCCGCGCGACACGGGGGGGAGCCGCCGCCCTCGCGTGACACCCCCGCGGGACCCACGGAGTGTCGCCCTGGACGACCCGAGCGACGCGGGGGGAAGCCGCCTCCCCCGCGGGACAACCCCGCGGCACCCGCGGGGTGTCGCCCAGGACAGCCGGACGCGGCTTCAGCCGTGTCCCGCGTGCGCCGGACCTGCACGGCCGTGGGTCAGCGGGCGCCACCGCCTCCGGCCGAAGCCGCGGCGGTTCTTCCAGCGGTGCGCTGGGGCGCCGCCGCCGGAGTCGCTCTGGTGGTCCGATTCTGTTCCCATCTGCGCCTCTGCTCCTCCCGGGATCCGTTCTTCACTACATAACCATCAAAATTCCATTGCGGCACGTTCCATCGTCGCCCGTCAAATCCGCACAACAATGAAGAACGACAGAAGGTTGTCGGGCCGTGTTCGTTTGACTCGCACCCTCCGTGTTATAGATAAACAATGGGAGAAATTATTCAACACATGAATACATAACCAAAAACAATTTTAATGAACTAAAAATGTTCTTATTATCTGGGTTCTTCACTTTGAACGGAAACAATCACAGGAAAAAGGAATTATTCACAACGACCCCTACCTCGTAATCGTCGTCGTACGCACGTTCTTTGCGAATTTGTTCATCGCGGAAGTAGGGGATCGTCGCGTCGTCGTGGATGGGCGTCGCATCGTCCCGGAATCCGGCGTTGAGTCAGCAAACTCAAACAGCTGATCGAAGATTTCGTTGCGGAGGAAGAGACGTCGCAGAAGAACGTTGCAGGAAGGGAACGTCGGCGTCGCGGAACACGGCGTCGCGTCGTCGACTTCCGCGGGTTCGGCGTTCTTCGTCAGAAGCCGACATTCTTCGCGTTCTTCGCGTTCTTCGCATTCTTCGCGAAGGAGGATGAAGGCTCAAGAACTCTGACAAAACCACTGAACGAGTAATCCTACAAAAAGACTTGTTGGTCTTATTTTATTATTACGCCAACAAACTAAAAAGGTAAGTAACGACCCATCAATTCTATGAATTAATTCAAAGAAAGAAACCGCCCATTTAATTCACGAAATAAACCGCCCAATTAAATGGGGCGTTAAGAATTTAAGAAAACGCGTCAGTTGACTTTCATAATGACGGGTTTTCGGGGGTGCGTTACTTAGCAGAAAAGAAACGGTGGGGCTCATGCGGGCCCCACCACACAAATATCCTACCAAGAGGGTAAGATATTTCTGGATACCATCTTATCCGGATCAACTCAGCTTAAGCCGCTTTTAAGTGACTTCAAGTGGCTTCCAAGTGGCTTAAGTGAAATAAAATAATGTTTTTCGAACAATTATTTTATTTCTTAACATTAAGCCCGAAAATTAAAAACCACACCCGAGCAAACGCAACACCAGGAGAGGCATCTCTAAGAAAAAACTGGTGCTGTGATTCCATCGGTGCCCTCAGAATTCGATTCCGAGCACCAGTTCAAAAGTTAGAAAAACCCGCTCGTCCGTTCACTGAACGTACCCAAGCCAAACTTCGGAATATGATTATGGGCACACCGGGCCTCGGAATCAGGCGCCGTCAGAAACTGCGTTCTTGTAAAATTCCAAAGAAAATTAAGAAAAAAAATTTCCATGAAATTTCCGGGTCTTTACATTACTCCCACCACAGGGCTTTACGCCCCCATAAAGCTTCAACACAAACTAGGGATACAAAGGCGGTAGAGCTAGGCGGTAAGCCACCTCTCCAATCCTACTGAGGACCTGGAAGGGTCCGATGAAGCATGTAGACAACTTTCCATCTTGGACAAATCTCCGTAATCCACGTCGAGGTGAGACCCGCATGAAGACGTGGTCTCCATCCTCAAACTCTAGTGGCCTCCGCCTCCTGCCAGCGAAAGACTTCTATCGGCTCTGAGCTGTCTTCATCCGCTCCTGGATGACCTGGACCTTCTCTCTTGTGGCCTAGACCACCTTTGGTCCCGCAAGAGCTGCTATGATTTCTTCATTTCCCATAAGAGAAATCTGGTCTCATCCCCTGGATGAACCACGTTCATTGCCTAAAACATTCAATATCGACATGGATGATACTAATCCATACCAAGGATGACTTCGTAAGGCCTCGACGCTACTACCAAGAGATCCAACCGTTACTCTCACCTCTAAGGGTTGAGTCACACTATCGGCATCAGTGTGTGGTAACTGTTTCTCCTCCAGTAGATGTCTCACAAGTGAGGGTCAAGTCAACAGTCTAAACCGGAAACTCTTAGTAATAACACAAAAGAGGACATGAATGAAAACATCACAAAGGCATGCGTCTTTTATTAATGCAGCTCATAATACAAGGATGCTACACAACAGCAAAAAGAAACTAGAAGTACAAAGGACATATCCACTAGTTCCTCTCTTGTCCATCTGCTCCCAGAGCTCCATGATCGAAGGCCTCGGCTGCCTGAAGCTGAGCTCTCCCATGTCCACCAACTCCCTGCGGTCGGGGTGGACCTCCTAGTGGTGGTGGTGGAAACACATCGAAGTTTCGTCCACTACCTGCTGCTCGGCCAGCTCCTCTGCCACGGTCTCCTGCTCCATGCGATCCGCCTCAATCGAACCTCTGCCTCTGCCTAGGAGGTCCTTCGTTCATCTGCTGGTTATCCGTATGGCCGGTCGGACAGTCACGAGCCATGTGACCAACCCCGCCGCAGGAGTAACAGTGTCCTCTCATGGAAAGTCATTGTCCACCCTGAGTGCCTCGCACAAACGATCCAGAGTCATGTTGTCGACCACCTGTAGGTCTAGTCCTCTTGGACCCCTACGTCACATGTCTACTACCCGCTGCAGAAGACTCTGCCGCATGCCGGTAAGTGGTGGGTCCTACTACTGGAGACTGCTCAGCAAGGAAACACTCCACTAAGAGGGATCGCTCCAACACCCCTGCCTGAGTCGGAATGTTGAGGGAGATCATCGAAGCCCTGATCTCGTGCCTCAGTCCCTGCTCGAAGGTCCAGGCCCAAAAGAATGGGTCCCGTACCATATCTGTGGAGTAGCGCGAGAGATCAGTAAATCTCGCCGAGTACTGGGCCACTATCTTGCTGCCCTGCCGCAGCTGTAGTAGCTCCTGGATGCGCACTGCTCGGAGGGTGGATGGGACGAACTCGGAGCAGAAGATGCTCTCAAAGTCCTTCCAGAGGAGAGATGTCTCGTCGTTCACTTGGAGCATCAAGCTCCACCATCTGCCTTCTGCCGCGTGCAGGAGGCTCTCTGCGAGGATCACCATGAGGTCTGCTAGTGTCCTCACTAATCTGAAAACCCGTACAACTACCTCCAGCCAGTCCTCAGCAGCCTGAGGGTCCGTCTCCATGCGGAACCTGGGCGGTCGCTGGCGCTGGAACTCATGCAGTGCACTAAGGCGACGTGAATCGTCAGCGGCTGGGTCTGGTAGCATCGGTGGCTCGGCAGGTAGAGGTACCGCCGGTGCCTCGGCTGTCAAAGGGCCCTATACCAAGACCTCGTTGCTCGGTGGGCTCTCGCCACGCACATCGCTCGGAACCCTAGCTGGCTGCCGTCGTGGGGCCATCCTGAAAAGGAAACAGGTGCACCATGGTCAGAAAAGTATACCTGGTGAGCTGACATAAAGTAATCATAAAGAAAACATGAAACACACATGCAATCAATGTTTTCGTGCATTAAGTCGGAAATCAGAAGTCAGGGCCCTGGTGTACGGATACGTCAGCCGCCGCACCAACACTGGACTCCCTGGACTCATAACCACACCCAATACACTAAACATTATTGCTTCACATAGAAGAAAGATCAGAGTCTCTGGTAGAACCGACCACCTCTGATACTAATTTGTCACGACCCGTCCTCGGGTCCCGTGCTGTGACTACCCCAAGCCAGCCTTCCATAGGCCCGGGGCTGGCGACTAGCACCAAGGAGTAAATCCCGGAAAGAGGGAAGGCATTGCCTTTGAAATGTAAACAAGCACCACAGAGTAAGCAAGCGGAAAAGTAAACACTAAGCAAAAACTGTAACAAGATGTGCTGAAAGTAAAGGGGGTCGGAAATACAAGCCCAACTGTAAAGTACAACTGAAAAGGGGAAAACATCAACTGAAAGGAAAAGCCGCAGTGTCGAGCCGTCCTCTGGATGTCCCACCTAAAGGGTGGGTACAGAAAGCCTCCACTGCTTCTCGGGTCCACTTAACTACTCCGAGTATGTCCTGCCCAGTGGTCCACCTCCAGGTACCGTCCTGCTCCGCACGCCTCCACCACGATCAGCGCTGTCCGTCGTCTGCAACCAACACAACGTAGTGCGGGCAAAGCCCATGCAGGGGTGAGTATAAGCTACTCAGTAGGGACCCCGAGACCTTCGAAGGTCTCCCAAAATCCACAAAGGATAAACCACAAAGAAAAGATATCAACACGAAGTAACAACCGAAACTACTTAGGTATATTCCCATACATATACCTAAGTCATGAATTCCAATACTCTCCAACCTCCGAGCCCAAGTACAACTCAGTCCACACAGGAAAGTGTACGTATTCCACACAGGAAATCATAACCAAATCCACACAGGATAGCACAACACAATCCACATAGGAAAGAACCAGGATTCAACTCACACAGGTATACTTCTTCAAAAGTCGATAGAGATGATCAGATGTAGCCACTGATTCATCTATGCCGTCGGACCCACAAATGATCGGTAGGTACTAACCCTCGTAATGACCTACACAAAATCGTTCAGAAAGTTGAACCCAAAGATATTGGGAGACTCATTTTTTCATCAAGTGTAGTGGTTATGCCGCTACAACCAAGTCCTCCTTCGTCGTGGGTCTGCCGCTACAACCAAGTGCTCCCCTGTGCAGCAACAACCAAGCGCACCTCTGTCGTGGGTATGCCGCTACAACCAAGCGCTCCCCTGTGCCTCTACAACCAAGAGCACCTATGTCGTGGGTCTGCCGCTACAACCAAGTGCTCCCCTATGCCGCTACAACCAAGCGCACCTCTGTCGTGGGTCTGCCGCTACAACCAAGCGCTCCCATGTGCCGCTACAACCAAGCGCACCACTGTCATGGGTCTGCCGCTACAACCAAGTGCTCCCTTGTGCCGCTACAACCAAGCGCACCTCTGTCGTGGGTCTGCCGCTACAACCAAGCGCTCCCCTGTGCCTCTACAACCAAGCGCACCTCTGCCGGGCTATCCGTAACACACCGAGTCGTTCGATCAGCAGTCATCAAGTCACAACCGGATCTAGGGTTTCCGCACACAGCATGCACGTTTCGGGAGGGTCTACTCCACGAGCTAAGAGTTCGATGCATCAACTGACATGTAGTCCGGAGTTGATGTAACCCAAGATGTACCATAGTGGTCACTGCCGAAAACATGGAGGATTCCCATACGGGTTTAATCATCATCGCAGTCGAATCCACTAAGGATATATGTACAGTCTTTGCCGTCACAGCAGCAGTCGCAGCCAGCCCTAGGGTTCCCGCACACAGCAAGCTCGTTCGGAAGGGTCCGCTCCACGAGCCGAGAGGCTGATACATCAACTGACACAAAGTCCGAACTTGATGTATCCAAAAGTTTCGTATCGTCAACAGGAACTCAACGTCGCAGACGGCGCGTCAATCGGACGCCCGGTCTGAGAGTTATTGGCTTTTTCGTCCCAGGGGCCCGGTTGGTTTTTAAGCCAAAACCAACCCGACCGTACTTCACCCGTGTCCAAACCTTGTGCGGAGTGAGCCAAAAGATCCGTCTCACTTAGAGGAATCCACCAAAGCCGACGGCATGCCAATCAGACGTCCGTAGCTCAAGATATGAGTGTTTCCGCTCCGAGAGCCCGGTTGGTTTCGTGTACGAACCAACCCGACCGAACCCAAAGTATTCAGAAACCTTGAGTGAGATATACCAAAACGACAGTCTCAATCCAAGGATCGTGTTGCCGCTGACGGTGCGTCGTTCGCAGGCTTGTAGCTCATGTTACAGGCAAAAGAACGAAAACGGTCCGAAGACGGGGGGTCCGACCCCGGGCCGACCTGACCCGACCCCCCTGGGTCGGCCGCAACGGGTCGACCCGAACCGGGTCGACCCGAACCGGCCCTGATTGGCCGATCGGCCGAGTGACGCGGGGGGGAGCGGCCGCCCCCACGTGACACCCCCGCGGAACCCGCGGGGTGTCGCCCTGGACAACCCGAGCGATGCGGTGGGAAGCCGCCGCCCCCGCGTGACAACCCCGCGGCACCCGCAGGGTGTCGCCCTGGACAGCCGGACGTGGCTCCAGCCGCATCCTGCGTGTGCCGGACCTGCGCGGTCATGGGTCAGCGGGCGCCACCGCCTCTGGCCGAAGCCGCGGCGGTTCTTCCGGCGGCGCGCTGGGGCGCCGCCGCCTCCGGCCGCCACCGGCTTCCGCGGGCCCCCGGAGTCGCTCTGGTGGTCCGATTCCGTTCCCGTCTGTGCCGATGCTCCTCCCGAGACTCGTTATTCACTGCGGAACCATCAAACTTCCGTTGCGGCACGTTCCGTCGTCGCCCGTCAAATCTTCACAACAACGAAGAATGGTGGAAGGTTGTCGGGTCGTGTTCGTTTGTCTCGCACTCTCCGCGTTAGAGATAAACAACGGGAGAAATTATTCAACACATGAATACATAACCATAAAAAATTCTAATGAATTTAAATTGTTATTATTATATGGGTTCTTCACTTTGAATGGAAACAATCACGGGAAAAGGAATTATTCACAACAACCCCTACCTCGTAGTCGTCGTCATATGCACGTTCTTCGCGGATTTGTTCGTCGCGGAATGAGGGGATCGTTGCGTCGTCGTGGATGGGCTTCGCGTCGTCCCAGAATCCGGCGTTGAGTCGGCGAACTCAAACAGCTGATCGAAGATTTTGTTGCGGAGGAAGAGACGTCGCAGAAGAACATTGCAGGAAGGGAACGTCGGCGTCGCGGAACACGGCGTCGCATCGTCGACTTCCGCGGGTTCGGCGTTCTTCGTCGGAAGCCGGTGTTCTTCGCGTTCTTCGTGTTCTTCGTGTTCTTCGCGTTCTTCCCGTTCTTCGCAAAGGAGGATGAAGGATCAAGAACTCTGACAAAACCTCTCAACGAGTAATCCTCCAAAAAGACTTGTTGGTCTTATTTTATTATTACGCCAACAAACGAAAAAGGTAAGTAACGACCCATAAATTCGTTGAATTAATTCAACGAAAGAAACCGCCCATTTAATTCACGAAATAAACCACCCAATTAAATGGTGCGTTAAGAATTTAAGAAAACGCGTCAGTTGACTTTCATAATGACGGGTTTTTTGCGGGTGCGTTACTTAGCGAAAAAGAAATGGTGGGGCTCGTGCGGGCCCCACCGCACAAATATCCTACCAAGAGGGTAATATATTTCTGGATAGCATCCTATCCAGATCAACTCAGCTTAAGCCGCTTTTAAGTGACTTCAAGTGGCTTCCAAGTGGCTTAAGTGAAATAAAATAAAGTTTGTCGAACAATTATTTTATTTCTTAACCTTAAGCCTGAAAATTAAAGACCACACACGAGAAAACGCAACTCCGGGAGAGGCGTCTCTATGCAAAAACTGGTGCTTCAATTCCATCGGTGCCCTCAGAATTCGATTCCGGGCACCGGTTCAAAAGTTAGAAAAACCCGCTCGTCCGTTCACTGAACGTACGTGAGCCAAACTTTGGAAAATGATTCCGGGCACACCGGGCCTCGGAATCAGGCGCCGTCAGAAACTGCGTTCTTGTAAAATTCCAAAGAAAATTAAGAAAAAAAAAATTCCTTCAAATTTCCAGGTCTTTACATCATATGTAAATTAAATTTAAAATTAATATTTTTCAGAAACATATACTTTTTAAAACTAATGTTATTTATTAAAATTTCTATTTTGGAAAAAGTGATACATTTTTTCAAATATTATTTATTAGTTGACTTTATATATTTACTATGAATATAATTTAATTACATGAAGAAATTTATATGTTGTGTATAATTTTAAAAAATATATACATGTATAGTAATTTTTGATGATATAATTGAGAAGTTTCAAAAAAAATTGATTATAAAATATATTTTTCATGAATATGTTATTAGATTATTTTTTTTCATGTTCATAAAATCGGTTTATTAAAAATGTGTATATAAAATAGGGATTAATAAAATCATGAATTCGAGTAGTATATAACTTCAAAATTGATCAATGAGTCATTAACTGGTGGATTGGATTGGGGTTCCTAAATTTTTTATTCCATAAATTTTTTATAAAGGATGGCATGAAATATGTCCTTACATGTATATACACCATTCCAACTCACCTATAGTTGGTATTAAAACCTGTCATGTTAATAACATATTAAAACGATTGATGATGTGTTCTTTTTTTTATAAAAAATTATAAAAATGTTTTTCCAGAATAGAATATGAGAAAAATCATAAAAAATTAACCCGACTATATAAGTTTTGGTGGTAAAACTGAACTATTATTATTTGAATGAAGAATATTTCACCCCATTCTATAAAATTCAGCATTAAGAGTTATATGACTATATATACTAATAAAAGATGATTTTAAAATAGGGGATAAATAGAGATTCTTACATTTGATTTATTATTAGATATAATATACCTTTTTAGAAAGGTGTGTGACTAAAGAAATTGAGATTACATTGAATTTTAATATTCATTATTATTTTATTATAGAATGACAAAACTAGTTGAGGTTTAAGTTTCTTACTTATTGATATATCATTATCAGAATTTATTTAGAAGGATTCTAGAATATACTAAGTTTAAATAAACATAGAGACTGAATAATCACATAACTATTTTAATATGTCAAAGTGTCTGTAATGGTTTTTGAAGAATAAATATATATGAATATATAGTGAAGAATAATAATTTTTATCCTAATTTATTATTTATATAGTATAAGAGTCTTATACATGGATGATATTGTGTAATGGAATTGATTTATAAATGAGCTACTATAATTTATTTAAATTTTATTAATTTGTGAAGTGTATTGAATAATTTGATAAATTAGTGTGGTTCTGAATAAATTTATGTAGTGGAAGAACATTTTGGTAACCTAGGGAGTGCATATATGGGTATAAGAGTAAATATTATTCTGTTATGGATGAGGAAAAGGTTGATAATCTCAAATGTTATTTATGTCGAATTAATGTTTCTAATGATTTTTTGGAAATGTTTTTTGTTATTTTGAATAATTTTTGGTTGGATGTAGATCATATTTTTTATAACAATCATGTAACTATAGTGTTTATTTAGTATTATTAATTGAGTTTAATAGATATTTTATGGTTTTGTGCAGATTTAGACTAATGCACGTATATTTTGGAGTTTTTTATTCTGAATAGGTATCGTAGTTGATTTCATGGAATCCATGTAAATACCCTTACATTCATCTTGGAATCCATTTTATGTTGTTTATTTGGAATGAAAAATTTAGGGTATCACGGGCTTCGTAGAGGTTGATTCAAAATAATAAGAGTTATGGGAGAGTTTATGTGGGGCCTCTAGTGAATCTTGGATGTAGTTCATGGCGTGAACATGTTTTGATAAAAAATACTATAAGGGTGATGATCAACGTTGTAATTTTAAATTTTAATTTTTAATGATAAATACATGGTTTAATAAAGAATGAGGGGTAACTGGTAAATGATTCATGTGGGGTTTGTCTAGTAAATAGTGTATATATAGTTTTCAAAAATGTGTTTCCTACCTATATTAATTAAGAGATTAAATTTCAATTTTTTCATCACTATATTTTATTTCTATAAAACATTTCCCCCACCTCTATCATTGAAATATACCATGTTCTTCAATAATTGGATCCTCCTCCCTTCATGTCTTATTTTGATGGACTCATTACTTGGTTTTATGTTCTCTTCTCCATGGAATGTCCTTCTAAGCATCTAAAACTCCTCTATTCCTTCTTTATTCCTTTATTTATCTCCTCACATAAACCTTGATAAACAAGTGGGATATTTTAACCATGTGATTGTTATGAATGATGGGCCTTCACTCATTTAGTTTTTTAGAGGGAACATATTGTCTAGTGGGAATGATCATCATCATATGAGATGACTTTTGGATTATACTCTATTTATCCAATGAATATGTTTCAATATTTTAGAATTCCATTACAATATTTTAAATTCATGATGGAAAAATAATCAGTTTTCATTCATAATATTTTATTATATCTGAAAAAATTAGGCACACGGATGATTTAAAGTTATTTTAACACTTGGAGTGGAATGTGGACTCATGGTCTGTGTGTTTTATAATTCCCAATAAACTTTTAATGAACTATTTTGGTTTAAAAAATTTGGGTATACTAAAAATCTTGTTTTTGGAATGTTGTCTTTTAATAATTTATTTTCAATGGAATTGTTATGGTGTATTAATATGTTTCAAATGGTTGAAATTTGTTTATTTATTTTAATTGGGTTTGATAAACCATACACTATATATATGAATCATCATTGCAACACCTATTCATATTTATAAAAAATGATTTCTGTGTTTCCATACATTGATATAATCAACGTTTGATGGTTGGTTTCAAAAGTAAGTGTAATCTTGTATGGATTTTACAAAGAATATTATTCGTGGATTTGAAGGATTTCATAGGGGATTTTGATGGGTGTGTAGATATTGAAATGGATCATAAGAATTATTTTATCAAATCATTATCATGATTGAATTTTGGTGAATTCTGGAAATAGTGTTTTTTCTTAAAATTCTAATCTTTTTTAGAAATGACCCACTTTGTATGTTATGGAAAATGAGTTTTCATAAAAAACAGTGAGACGTTTTTGAGTCTGTTAAGATTCTTTCATGTTATTGGTGGAGTGTGATCATTTGTGGGGATGTTATTATTGACTCATTTGAATCTATTTTCTGCATTTTTATGTAAATTGGATTATTTATTTTTGAGGGCATGGTAGGTGAGGAATGTTTGATTTAAAATGCATTATATGTTATCTATGATATGATTGAATTTTCTCACCTCATTCGACATGTTGTGGAAGAAGATTGGAGGTGTGATATATGGATTAAGAGTTTTATTACATGACAAGTATTGATTTTTGTGATGAAACATTTTCATGAGACCAGTATATACAAGTGTGTGGATGTCCCCATAGAGACTGAGTCAACTCATGATATGTGGCGATAAAGGGTGCTATGGTGGAAATTGAGAGAGCCTAGTTGGGGACTAATAGATAGCAAGGAGGACCAAATTAGCTGCCAAAATATTATATGAAAATTAAATAACATAAGAATATAGGATTATTCTTTGTCATACCTTCCACATATGTTATCTCACATTGGTAATATCCTTGAAATTTGGAGGTTTTTAGTATCATTTTATTAGAATTGTCTTTTTGTAAAATTATATCCTCTACTTCTAGGATTATTTGTAGGAACCTTTTTTCTTTTTTTTCTTTTTTACTTGATTTGTGACATTATGTTATGGTTCTTGATTGTGTACTTCATATTTATAATGTTACCGGTTTACATTAAAAATGTTTTAAAAATCATTTTTTGATAGTTTTAAAATTAGGAAAGGGTATTTGTTATTTTTATGTGTGTTTAAAATTTTTTAATACTTCTTTTAAATGGTGTTATTAAATGTGGAGAGAAGACATAAATTTTATTTGTTGTATTTTTATATGAAATTGTAGTTGGTATGTTACTCACCCATTAGGTTCTTTTGAGTCTCGAAAAGGGTGATTTTGAATAATTTACAGGTTTTCTATAATTTTTTCCTCAAAAAATTATGTAAAATCATTTGATAAATGGGATCATATTTAAGGTGTCTAAGGATGTATTTTAGAATCTTTTTATGGATTACTTTTTAAGTGAGGATTTTAAATATATGTATATATAGGTAATGTTTGTGGATTGGACTCATAATACTTAGGTTTATGTTTTGATTAGTGTTGAACATATTCCACTGGGATTATTATGATTTAATGGAGGGTTCATTTTTTGGATCATTATTATGGTGTTCGGTATTTTCCCATTTCTATAGAGATACATATTGTGATTTATTCTAATTGATTTGGAGCCATTTAGTCAATCAGAAGTCTTCTAAATGTTTTTTCTTTGGTGCTTCTACTGTTACACTATATGAATAGTGGTTCATTGGGGAAAGGATTATTCCTTATTCGTTTTTGCTGGAACCTATTCGCCTTGAATAGTGTACACCATAGTTGGGGGTTTTTTTGGAAAGGAATCAACTTTTGTGAATAGAAATATAATTTGTGGAGTAGTTTTTTTAGTTGTATTATGGATTATATAGGGATTTTTTCTATTGGAGTCATCATGGGATGATATTACATGCATTTGAGATCTAAACACTCTCACATGATGGATGCTTCCTATAGGATATAGCCTTTCAACATCCTATTTAGGTGTAATTATGGTCACTGTATTACATAATTTTATGATACCATTTGGTTGGTGTTGTAGTTTTGTGGTCATTTGGTATACACAATGGTTTAGTTCCTTCATTTGGAGGCTTAAGGTCAACTTTTCTATAAGGTTATGTCCAGTAAGATTTTATAAATTCCCATTAGAGATTCTAGGAATATGGTTTTTTGGTGATGTTAACATACATGAGGAAAAAAGGTTTGTTATTTTTTACACCATTATATATAAATTCAAATTAGTTGGGACACCTATGTTATACCTCATATTTCATAGGTCTCATATATGAACTTTTTATGATCAGTTTTTGTTTTATCATGACTAAGGAAGTTAAGTGCTTTTTGGGATGACTCATCTGTTTGTGGACCCATATTTTTTCATGAGAGTCAATTTTAGAATACATCTTTTAATTTACTCTACATGGACCTCAAACATTACGTTGGAATGATGTATCTTTTTGGGAGAATATTCACACCCATATCACTAAGGTTTTAATTTTTTTGGTAGTTATTTATGTGTTCATGGAGTTTCATAAAAAAATGAACATTCTAGTGTTTTTTATTGTGAAACGTTTGAAAAAATTTACGAGAATGAGAGAAGTTACCCATTCATTTCCCTAAGAAACCTATAACAATAGTTAATTTTTAAAGAAGTTATTTTGTTTAGCATGGGAAACACACACGTTGAGTCCAATCCATGATTATCGTAGGAGAAATCGCCAGAGGCCTTTGGTGATTCTCGGTGGTAGTTCATGGTTCATTGCTATATTTTCCAACCTATCTAAAAATTTTGTGTATCATAACAATAATTTGATATTTCCCTTCATCATTATTGTCCCATGGGATTTCAAAATATGCAAGTGCGTTTTGGATTAGAATTGGCATGTATACTATTGGTGAAATGAATGGAAAATGATGCGGTCAAACCATTCATACTTCCATGACTTAATAGATGTAAAAATATATATCTTTCACTGAAAATAATTTCAAATCCACATTACTCATTTATTAACAAACTTTTTTAAGGGATAGTGTGCCTCACCTTTAGTAGTATCCTTCCTTCTCCTCCATATTTAATGGATTTAATTATTGGTTTCAAGGGGTTTTATCACTGGTAAGTTCCTCTAATTCTCTTCCACCACTACATTACATATCTCATAGTTTCTTTATCATTTTCCATGAATGTTAATAACAATTTTTGATGATTTTAGGGTTGGGTTTAGTATGAATCATTTAGTTTTTCTTATTTTGATGTTATATGGGGGAACATAATGGAAAGAGGTATTATTCACTATTGTAGGTTATAACTTATGGAATATTCTCCACTAAAACATGTTAGGTGTTTATTATTCTACAATTTCATACATTTAAATAATTGATTGTGTAATAGTGATTTTTTAATTCAAATTATTTCTATATTTTTGACCCATTATGGGATAATTTTATTTTATGCGTCTTTAACTCTAGACATGGAATTTGATTCCAGACTTAGTGATTATGAGAGTGTATAATTAATTTTTAGAAATGATTTGTCACTAAATTTTTTTAATCATGCACAAAAAATGTGTTTCTAGAAAATATCAAATATAAATTTGTAACATCCAAAGCTTCCATGGTACGTTTCCCTTTGAATTATGCAGTAGCATGTGTTGTATGCAACTTGGAGTTTGAACAAACCACGACGAGTCAAACTAGCCGTTATGAATAGTTATACCCAAATTTTTAAATTTTATAAATTAAAATTTTCAAAATGGACTTCATTTTTGAAATCCTAATATAGAAATTATCATAGGGTGAATATTTGATATTTTTTTGAAAACATTAAATTTTTGATGAATATTGAAAAAAACTGGGTTATTAGTTAAAACTTATTTTTTATTTAAAAAATAATTTAATTTATTTCAATTTATATTAGGTAAAAATAGATACATAATACCTATGTAAGTTCAATGTAACTCATTGGATTCATTTTGTAATATGTTTATATATATGAGAATTTTATGGAACTTTTTACCGTCTTTTACCCACCTCCTAGGGGCATTTTCTAATTTTCATAAAACATAATTATACTACTTCGATGAGTTGAATTTCAAAAATATGAGAGACACAGTTAATATCTGTAATTAAATGTGGTTCAATAAGATGAAAATAATTTTTTTTAATTGTAATTATTGACATTCATTTATCACGGTCAAAAGTAAATTGATAAAGTTTGTGTAAAAATTCTATCATAATTATCCTAACACATCTCTTAATTCTATTGTATAATTTTAATTCGATAAAAAAACATAAAAATAAAATTTGGTCATTTTTCGTCCCTATGGATTATATTAGAACATATATTATTATTTTATTTAAACAATAGGTAAAAGAGTTAAATTCAAATTTTAATAAAGAAACCATTTTTAATATAGGGTTTCACAGAATATAAATTAAACTATAAATATTAAATAGAAATATAAGTCTATTTCCTAGATAATTGTATTTTATATATTATTTTTAGACATTATATAAGTTTATTTATTAATGACACAATGATGACGCAATAATTCACTTATTAATGAAATATTAAAATAATTGATATTATAAATAACCAAATAAATGTAAATTGAGACTGGTAATGAATTACACAAATTTTATAGGATAATATGACATATTACGGTGGGTTAAATAAATTTTATTCTATGTGATAAAGTTTTTATGGGTTACAAAAAAATCAAATACTAAATAGTGTCAAAATTGACATAACTGAGTATTTAAAACAAATACTATATTATTAATTGATATAATATTTCTAAAAATATATGGTTCTCTGAAAGGACTTATATAAGGTTATATATTTAATAATGAATTACTTGGGGTTCTATTGGAAGTTTATAGGGGGTTTATTAACCATATAATAGAAAAATACAAAGAGACATCATAAATATCAAACTATTTAACATAGAGTTAAATCTAAAAGATAAGGTTACTATGGTGACCTAAATATAAATAGAATTTATTGGTCTAGAGTTTTTTGATCCATACCCACTATATCATCTAAATAAATCATTTTTGAGCCATTGGATACTGAAGGTGAGTTTATTATAAAATAATATTTCATGCTTTTCCAAATGTGACCCTCACCTCTCTTTTAAAAGGGTACTTCAACTTCTATTAATTTCACTCCTCCAAAACCATTTTTATTAGCCAAACCCTTCTCAAAGTTCCTCTCAACTATCCTCAATTAAACCTGTAGGCCTTACTTTGATCAGAAATCCAAACTATGGAGCCCTTTTGATCAACTTAAAAGGAAATACCCGAAGAAGATGTAATAATTTCACCAACCACTTTCTAGTTATTTTCTTCTTCCACTTACTCTTTATTTATTGCTTCCATAAAAAAATAATAAATCACGAAACTTCGACATAATTTTATGTTATTATAAATATGGTATAACCATATTTTTCATTCAATCCATCCTATAAATGAAAAATTCACCATATGTGTGTACGTAGAGCTTACCGTGTCCATGTCGTGGTGTAGTTTGTTATTCAAAAAAAATATTATTTGGATGGGAGTAATAATGAGTATAAATGATTTAAATAAATAAAATAACATGTTAGTGATTCGGTATATATGATATACCAACCAATTACTTTCGATTTCACCATCAATATAATTATATTGTCGCTCGTGCATAGGTACTGATTATCGTCTACACGAACGCGATGAGATTCATTTCCCCATCATAACCATTCAATATTAATTTTCATTTTATTATTAAAAATATGGTTTAATAACTTAATATCATTCTGGATATGATTCAAATACGTCCAACCCATTACAAACATGGCTTATGTAACCAAACATATAAAGTAAAATGAATCAGTTAACACATGAAATAATGATAATACTAAAATATTATTAACAAGGAAATATTAGAAGATCATATATGATATCATATTTATTTATATGGTTCTTGAATAATTTAATAACAATAATTTAACTATTATATTAGAGTTTAACATTCCCTTAACCATGGAAAAGTATAAGTTAAGAGTTAATTTCACAATATCTTTATTATGTGAGGTTGTTTTTAAGTAAGTATCTATTGGGAACTCTTTATCATCCACATATGTGTTTTCTTAAAAATGTGTTTCAAAACATTTTTACTATTTTCTATACTATGGGATAAAGTCATTTATACCGTTATTTGACCATATATGTTTTGAAAGAAATATTTCTGTCGTTTTCCAAACCAGGTACTTTATGACCTTTTCGACAAAATTAAGGTAAGAATGTTTTTTTAACTTATACGGCGGGTGCGGCTATTTTCTATCATTATAACATCGTTGAAGATTCCCTTAAAAGATAATAAGAATATTTTCAAAATAAATGTTTTCATTTATAATTATGTGACTTTTAAATGATTTCAAAATAGAAAAATATATTTCACAAAAAATGTAATGATTTCATCTAAGTGAAAATCCTATGATAAAATTTACACTTTTTTGCAATTGAATTATTATGATTAAAGTATTCCATATTGTATTTAAGGTTATTTGTTATTTTCTTCTATGGATGTGTTATTTTTATACCATTCATGTTTTTGGGCAATGTGTTGACATTTCATATGCTAGTTTTAATATGAATGTTTATGTTATGTTTCAACCTTTTCATATGAGAAATGTATTGGAATTAGTATGTGATGGGTGGAGCCCGCTATATCTCCTCAGTGCATCGGTAGGTCTCATGAGCCAATTATACATGGAATTTTCCAAGTCCATTCCCATTTTTATATATGGTTTTGGCCGAGGCCTTAATCATTTTTAGACGTCTTGGTCAAGGCCTTGAAAAAATGTTTCAGAATGTCTGACATTATACATTCACTCATTATGGAAATAATATTGAGGGTTGATGTGGTTATTGGACTTGTAGAACACCCATGACTATGTTTTATTATGGAATTATTTAATCAACTCATATTTCTTCCGTAATTATTCACGTTTATTGTTTGTAAAGGCAGTTGTTTTCAATTATTCACAATGTGTAATGTTTATTTTATCTTATGATGTATTTGTTACACTTACTGAGTGTTTGAGCTCACCCCTTTCTTATGTTTCATTTTCCCAGGAAATGAAGAAGTTAGTTATGAGTGAATTGCAGGAATATATAGGATGATTTTATGTTTCTAATGGAATAACTTAGTGTTGTATTTCTTTTCAAGTTGTAATGTTAAACTCATATAGGTATCTTGTTTCCATGAATTATAAATAGATCAGTCCTTCAAGAGTTGATTCCTAGTATCAAGACAATTGTATGTAATAAAGCACAAACTCTAGGTAACTAGGGTTAGGGCGTTATAGTTTGAATTAGAGGAAGTTTAGTACAAACCATGGAAAATAGATTTAGAAAAACTCTGATTACAGATCACTACCCTAAGAAAAAAATTGAAGATTAGTATAGAAGAACTTCCAAAAAATTTGGTACTGTAGATATTTTCTGAGTTTTACAATAAATAAATCCCTGTATGGATACGAGAAAATAGAGGCATATCTGGCATAGATGTACTTAGGGGTAAAACCCGAAAACACCACTTTGAGCTAGACATGAACAAGAACTGGTGCACAAAAATGGGCCTCGATGCACTCATGGGTACGACACTCCCGGGGGATATGCATAGGATAATTCTAATTTTATTTAAAAACCATTATGATGTGTTTATGAGTTTATAATTCCCCAAAATGAACATTTTTATGGTTATTGATTATATCAATAAATTTTTCAATATATGTTATGTGTTTTACAAGTTTGGAATTATGTATCGTGCTTCATAAAATAATCCAGTATATTTCATTATTTAGAAATGATGCCTAGTGGAAGGAATGGAAACTTTATCAATGCACTTAATCCGTGTAGGGATTTCCCCCCAACTCAAGGTAATTATAGTGGAGCTGGTGATGCAACTCGTGCTGATCAATTTATCACCATGCTAGGACAACTCGCCAAGAATATGATTAATAACCTTACACGTATGGAGCACTCAGATCCACAACATGGAGGATCAATGTTAGACCGATTCATGAGGAAAAAAACACCAACATTAAATGTGCCTAAAATCCATTTGAGTAATGGATATGTTTCTTATAGAAAATATTTCATGCTTTGGGGAGTAGCCAAAGGGAAAATGTTGTCATGCCAGTTTATCGCCTCACGAGAGATGCAGATCAATGGCGGTCATTAATTCAAAACTCAAATATGGATGAAGAAGTATCATTTATGGAATGGAGGGAGTTCAAATAGATTTTCATAGAAAAATACTTTTCTTGTGACCATCGAGGGGATATGGAAATTATATTTCTGAGTCCGAGACAAAAGGAGGATGAGAATGTCGTAATATATAAAGCTATCTTTACAAGGTTAGCAAGGCAGGCTACAAATTATATACATAACCCATGAACTAAGATTGATCATTTCTTTGATGGTTTGAAACCAATTCACTATCAAACATTAGTCTCACAATCCATCTCATCGTGTGAAGATATTGTCTTATATTCTCTTAAGACAAAAAATGAATTCTCTAAGTCTTATGACTTTAAAGGAATTCAAGAGAAGAATAGATCTTCTGAACCCTCTGGGAAAGGAAATATTGAAATAGGGAAGAAGGGAAGAGTTGAATTTCCACCCTGTGATAATTGTTGATGGAAGCACCCTGGTTCCACTCTAAAAGAAAAAGGAGTATACTACAAATGTGGATAGAATGTCCATCATGCTAGTGATTGTAAGAGGAAGAAAGAAGATAATAATGTTCAATGCTACAATTTTTGGGCGACGGGAAATTATGAAAATGAATGGCCTAAGCATCAGGGAAACTTACCTCAAAAAATTCCAAGTGATCAAGGCCAAGCTTATGTGATCACTGCTGCTGAGTTTGAAGCTCCAAAAGACATGGTGGCCAGTAATTTATTGGTTTCCTTATGTTTATTCAATGATTAATTTGATTCTGGATCATCGCATTATTTCATATCTTCCTAGTTTTCTAAGAAAATTAGATATTTCCAATTTTATTTAACAAGGGAGTTGTCAGCGAAAACTCCTAAGGGAAGTACCATTACTCTAAATGGACCAAAGGAATTCTATTTTTATTTTATAAATGATAATACCCCTTTTAAGGGTTTATGGGGAACCCGTACCTAACCCATTGGCCCAAGGCACAAGCCCAGACATGACCCGTAATACATGACCTGAAGGCCTAGAGGCATACCATGCCCATTACATGACCCATAGGCCCAGCCCACTAGAACTTCCCCTCCCCAACATCAGCTCATTGATCCCTGTTATCTTCCCACTTGCATTTCTGATAGGTTAGCATTGCCCCATACAAAGCTGCACGGTGCCTAGTCCCGATGGTGGTTCCCATACCCTCTCATTCTTCCAATCTGGTTAGCTCTGATTCTGGTGACAGCCACTGTTGCTCTGATCCTCTTCTAGGGCCTCCTCTGTGTGAACTGGGATACTTCTTGCTCTTCAATGGCCCGAAGGCCCTATGGGTCAAAGGCCTTTGGTGGCCCGAAGGCCATTTAGACCCGTAGGCCTAAACCGGTTGCACGAAGCCCAAATCGGGTGAATAGTTACTACTGCTACTGTACTAAACAATACCTACTACAGTACTGATATAGAAACCCAGAAATTCGCCTCCACCCAGTTTGAACCTGGGTCTCTTGGATTCCACGTAGGATCCCTTACCACTCGGTTACGAGCTCTTTGGAAAGGGAAGTATCATTGGAACAATTTTTTGGGAATCAGTCCCCATTAATGAATATAAAAGATGTTTATCAGCTGATCTAATCACCACAAGCATGATTGAATTATTTTTATAGTCCTCAGTATAGACTAGATTTCGTTCCATGATGTGAAAATTTTTTGTAACAAGAAGGAGGTTACAATTCTCGATCATGATAAGGAGTACCATATCATTAGATCAAAACTGTCACCGTCTGATTCATATCTAGATCCATCCCTGGTAGATCAACTAAATTCAATTATTGTGTAGGATGAGAATGAAGTAATTATGGGTGAGGAAAATAATTTTTGAATAGAGCACATACCTATTGTGCAAGAATATGTTGATGTGTTCCTAGAGGATTTATGTGGAAATCCTCCAAAACAAGAAAGTGAGTTTTCCCTTGATTTAATTCCTGGTTCAATGACCATATCTAAGATCCCTTATAGAACGGTCACTATGGAATTAGTGAAACTAAATAAACAACTAGAGAATTTGAGTAATTAGGGATTTATTCACCCTGGTGTTTCTCCCTGGGGAGCCCCTATCCTTTTTGATAAGAAGAAAGATGGATCTATTAGGTTATGCATTGACTACATGGAAATCAATGCTATAACAAAAAATAACAAGTATACCCAACCTTGAATTAATGATTTATTTGACCAACTTCATGGAGCTCAATATTTTTCAAAGATTTACCTTTGATTTGGATATAATTTGTTGTGTGTGGAGAAGGAATACATTCCAAAAACAATATTTCAAACCAGGTACGGACATTACAAGGTTACAATAATGCCATTTGGATTGACTAATGCACCCTATTTCTTCATGGATTTAATGAATAGAGTATTCAAGGAATATGTTGATGAATTTTCAGTGGTATTTATTCATGATATATTAGTATACTCAAAAAGCTACAAAGATCATGAAAAGCAATTGTGCACTATTTTGAAAACCCTCAGAAGAAATTAAGTGTATGGGAAGTTTATCAATTGTGTATTATTGATTCAAGATAATTATTTTCTAGGCCATATTGTCTCTAAAGATGGAATCTCTGTTGATCCTTTAATGACCAAGGGAAACCATTATTGGCCGTCACTAATGAGTATAACTGTGGTACGCAGTTTTATTGGTTTAGCAGGTTATTATCAATGTTACATCCAGAATTTTGCCCAGTTGGCTGAACAATTAAACAAGCTCACACGTAATGGGGTTAAATTTGTTTGGAAAAAAGAGTTTGAAGAATGTTTTGAAGAACTGAATAGAATATTAGTCAATGGTTCTATCTTGAATCTACAATTAGGGAACGATGGGTTTGTTATTTATAGTGATGCTTCAAAGAAATGACTTGGTTGTGTCCTTATATAGAATGATTGAGTTATGGACTATGCATCATTATAGCAAAAAATTAATGAGGAAAACTATCCCACTCTTGATCATGAGTTAGTAGCTGTAATATTTTCTCTGAATATATGGAGACACTATCTCTATGGTGAAAAATGTGAGATTTATAGTGATCACAAGAGATTGCAGTATATTTTATCACAAAAAGAACACAACATGAGGCAAAGGAGGTGTCTTAAACTACACAAGGATTATTATTTCAATACGCACTACCACCCGGGAAGGAAAATAAGGTGGAATAATCTTTGAGTAGAAAGGATCTTGGAGTTTTGAACATGATGAGAGTTGAAAGGGTTCATATTTTCATTGATCTAGTAAAGATGGATATTTGAATAACCATGGAAGGTGAAACAATAATTCTTTTTCAAATGGTTTCCAAACTATCTTTACTAGAAAGTATAAAAAGTTCTCAGACTGATGATGAAGAGTTTCGAAATAAGATTAAAGTTATAAATGATGGTAGATTGAGTGACTTCGTATATGAAGATGAAATTTTGAAATTTGGGAAGAGAAATTTTATTCCTGATATACATGATATAAAAAGGGAATTGTTGGATGATGCTCATAGCTCCAATTTCTTTATACACCCTAGGAGTACCAAGATGTATATATATTTTAAGGAACATTTTTGGTTGGACTACATGAAAAGGTAGATTTCTGATTTTGTGTCAAGATGTATGGTTTGCCAACAAGTGAAAGCAGGAAGACAACATCCGAGAGGAGTCATGCAACCTCTTCCATACCTGAGTGGATATGAGATGATATTATGATAGAATTTTTCCTAGGGCTACCAAATATTCTTATAAGGAATGATGCAATATTAGTCATTGTTTATCGTCTTACCAAGTCAGAACATTTTATTGCTATAAGAGAATATTTACCACTTGAACGTTTAGCAATATTGTATATTAATGATGTTGTAAGACTAAGTGGATTACCCCTATAAATTGTTTCTAATCATGATCCTTGTTTTACATCATGATTCTAGAAAAGTCATCAGAATACCTTGGTCAATGAACTTCGTTTGATCACTTCCTACCACCCTCAAACTGATGGATAATCAGAATGGACTATTCAAAACATAGAAGACATGTTTAGATCATTCTAACTTGACATTCAAGGTATATGGGATCAATATTTACCCTTGGTAGAATTTTACAATAACAATATATTCCATTCAAGTATTCAGATGGTATCATATAAAGTTTTATATGGAAAGAGATGTCACAAACCAACTTGTTGGGATGATGTTGGTGAAATAAAACTTGTTGGCCCAATTTTGAGGAAACAATGGAAAAGGTGATGGTTATCCAAACCCAAAACAAAACAACACAAAGTAGGGAAAAGATCTATGCCTATAACCGAAGGAAGGATTTGGAATTCCCAGTACGAGATCTTTTTTTCTTGATGGTATCACCATGGAAGGGAGTTATACGATTTGGTAAGAAGGTTAAATTAAGTCCCAGGTACATTGAACATTTTGAAATTATAGAACGAATTGGGGCTATATATTTCAATCTGGAAATGCCACAAAGTCTCTTTGAAGTTCATAAAGCATTCCACATATCACTTTTGAGAAAATACATGTCTGACCCAATCCATGTACTCACCTATGAAAAAATTAAACTAGAACCTAATCTGTCTTTTTGTGAAGAGTCTTTCAAGATTCTTGATATGAGAGATCTAGTTTTTAGAAACTGGACGACTTGTCTAGTAAAAGTTCAATGGAGAAACCCTAAGTTGGAAGAGGCAACATGGGAACTAGAAGAAATTATGATGAAGAACCACCCAAATCAATTTTTGTGGTAGTATTATTGAAATTTAGAGGTTGAATATATTTGGAGGAGGGATGAATGTAACTCCTCAATCTTCCACGGTTCGTTTCCCTTTTAATAATGCAGTAGCTTGGGTTGTACGCAACCTGGAGTTTTAACACACCACAAAAAATCAAGCTAGCCATTATGAATAATAATACCCTCTTTTAGAAATTTTATAAATATTATTTTTGAAAATGGAATTCATTTTTGAATTCAGAATATCGAAATTATCTTAGGGTGAATTTTTGGTATTTTTCTGAAAACTTTCAACTTTTGATTAATAGTGAAAAGCAATGCATTATTGGTTAAACCAGACTTTTTATTTAAATAATTATTTATTTTATTTAAATTTATTTTAGGTCAAAATAGATATATAATACCTATATATGTTCAATTTAATTCATTGGAGTCATTTTATAATATGTTTAGATATTTATAAAACTTTTATTGAACTCTTTACGGTGTTTTACCCACCTCCTAGGTGAATTTGAAAATTTGAATAAAACATTATTTTACTACTTCGGTGTGTTGAGTTTAAAATGTTAAAGATATATGGTTAATGTAGAGACCCAAAGCCTAACGTACATGGACATTACATTACTTTTGCAGAATAATTAATACATAACAAAAACAGACACATAAGGACAGTAATAGTTTAGTGTCTTTGGAAACATGGAACATAATATTCTAATCGTGGTGGAAGATCTTCAACATCTCCCATAATGATCTTCCCCTTTTTTCATACCTAAATCCTTTATTTATATCATGGTGAAAAGAAAACATAAAAAGGGTGAGCTAAAATTCTCAGTAAGGGTTAGCATAGAGAACATAAAACAGTCTACAAACATTTGAAAGAAAATAACTTAAACATGAAATTTAAACATCAAAATCTTGAGCAAAGACATAAATCGTTGAAGTACGTAAGGAATCTATCCTAATGGAACATAAAACATGATAAAATATAATGGGAATAAAACATGTAATTATGGAAACCATTCATCACGTGTTATGACTTCCATAGTAGCCAAGGCATTGCTGCCATGACTATCTTAGTGGACAAAGTCCCTTTCTGAATCGAGTTCACTCCTTATTTCAGTCCTGTAATACTAAACTATATTAACTTACCTTTCCAGCCATGTCTATCCCATGATATATAAATCTTTACCCAATTCATTGGAGGGAGATATAGGTCCCACCCATCTCATAATGAAATCACTCTTACTTTTGCCACAAAATAAACATAAAACATTCATCATAACCCAAAGAATAAAATGGGTTTCATAAACATCATCCCATCATCACATAATACATATAAAACAAATGGATATTTCATTATAAGAAAAGTAAAACCATTTAAATCATAGAGACATGATACTTGAAACATACACATGTGAAATAATGTCATATTAGATGTAAAATGATTTTGATAAAACACTTGAAATAAATTCTTGAGGAAAATATCCTTTCTTATTTAAAATAAATTTCATTTCACAAAACGTCATGAAATTTTAAAAGAAAAGTATTTTGTTGAAAATATTCATGAAATCATTTGGAGTAAGCTTCATGAAAATAATGCTTTATAAAAACGTAAATATCCTTTCATGCCGTATACATTTGTCGGAAAAGTCAAAAAGTGCCTTGTAAGGTAAATAAAAGAAAGATTCCTTCCATACCATTGGGTAAAAGTAAAAAAGGTAAAAATGACTTTAAACATACATGAATATACATTTATAAAACATGGACATGGATGATAGCAATAACCCCAGTAAATACTCACGAATAAGCAATCTCGGATAAAAATGAGATTTGCACAATTATCCCTTACCTTAGGTCCAATATGCTTCGTACGTATCCGAACCTCCTGTATAATGATTTAAATAATATCATTGACATATTAGAGAATCAAATTAATTGTTATGATATCATATATGTTTCACTAATGACTTTATATTACCCGTTCTTTTGTAAATTCCATGTTAAAGCAGCATTTTGGGTAAAATCATTTCATTTATCGTATGTGTTTCGACTTGTCGTTCTTGATATTATTAATTATATCCTGATTTACAAAATTCCAGAATGTAATACATGATTTATATATAATATATATTCATCATATACATATATATATATATTATAGATCGATAAAAGGAATGAAATACACCGTTCATGAAGACGGTAGGTCGTACGTAAGCATGAACGCTGTTTTCGTTTCCTTATTGAATTGAATGAAACTAAATAGATGACATAAATATATATATAAATAAATCCAGTAACATTATTATTTCATATATTTCATTATTATTCATTATACAATCATTATGATCATTCATGTATGGTTAACATGCAGAATGAATCTCATCGCGTCGTGGAGACGGTAGTCCGTATGTACGCACAAGCGATGATATCATTCCCATAATTATTGAATAGAATTGGAGTGGATGGTATAATATATCAGAATCAGTATGATTTTATAATAACTATATTTAGTTATTCTCTACACCATTATACCCATCCATGTAAGGTGTTGGTGGAAAAACAGATTTTACCATGGCGTGGAGACGGTATTCCGTACGTACGCACGCGTGGTGATTTCATTTTCCGTAGGATGGATAAATGGTGAAATAGGTTTGTTTCATACTTATAATAATATATCAGTATATTATTTATACTTATGTTATTACTTTACAATGAAACAAATAAATAAGAATAAGTGGAAGAAGAAATAATGTTGAATGAATCGGAAAGGACATTACCTCTTCTTTGAAATGCCTCTTTGAGACCACCTCTTAGGGCACTAAAATTGGTCTTTGAAGATGACCAGAACCTCTAGAATGTTTATATGGAAGTGGAGAAGAGAATTTGGCAGGGTTTGGCCGAGCTTGAAGGCTTAATGTGGTGTGAGGATGAGAGGGAGGAGGTTCCCTTTTATAAGGGAGGAGAGGGGCACCTTTGAAAAAACAAAAAATATTATTTTATTATAAATTCATATTAGATTTTAATAGCTCCAAATTGATTTATTTCTAAGATAATGTGTCGATGGGTCTAAATAATCTCATCCAATATAATATAAACAAGTTTATGTTTCTATTTTAACCTTATCATTTATATTTAACCTTAAGTTAAATAATTTTACTTTTACCGTGTCTTCTTGTTTTATTATAATATATGGTTAATAAACTTACTATAACAAGACAAAAAAAACCCCAAGTTGTTTATTATTAATATTTATAACCTTATCTAATTCATTTGGCCGATCCTTATACTTTTGGTAATAAAATAACAATTAATAATATAATAACTTATTTAAAAACTATTTTATGTCAATTTTTACACTATTTGGTAATTGTTTTTTGTGAAAATAAAAACAGAATGATTAGTTAAAAAAAATTTAATTAAATCAAAAATAACATGTCATATTAACCTATAAAACTAGTTAAATTTATAAAAAGTCTCAAATTACATTTATTTGGGTATTTATAACATCAATTATGTCAATATTTTATTAATAAGATAATTACTGCATCGTCTTTGTGTCATAAATAAATTAAATTATTTAATGTCTCAAAATTATAAATAAAATACAATTATGTAGGAAATATTTTTATATTTATAATGAATATTTATAGTCTAATTTATCTTATGTATAACCCTATATTAAAAATGATTTATTTATTAAACATTGATTTTAAATATTTTAACCCTTCTTTAAATAAATTAATAATAAATGTACTAATCTAATCCAAGTGGGCCTAAATGGTCATATTTTATTCATAATATTGTTTTTGGTCGAATTAAACTTATACAATAGAATTAGGACTTGTGTTAGGGTAATAATAATATCATTTTTAACCTTAATTACCCTATTTACTTTTAACCGTGGTAAAAAAAAGTAAGAAGTTACTATTCACCAAAAATTATTTTCATCTAATTGAACCACATTTTAGTCCTTGATATTAACCGTGTCTCTCATATTTTCGAAATTAAATTCACAGAAGTGGTAAAATTTTATTTAAATGAAAAATTCAGTTTTTTTAACTACCACTAAGTGGTTTCACTATTCATCAAAAATTGATGTTTTTCAGAAAAATACAAAAAATTCAGACAAAGAATTATTTGATATTCCGAATTAAAAATTGATGTCTATTTTTACAAATTCAATACATATAAGTGGCATTAATTAATTTTAAAATTAATTCCCATTATCAAAACAAATAGTGTGTTTTTAAGAAATAATAACTAACAAAAGATTGATACATGTTTATATAAAATTTCAAAGTAAAATTAATTCCAATGACCAACATTGGATTAAATGGTAAACATATATTCTAATTACACTTTAAAACCAATTAAAAAAATAATCTAACAATATAAATTATTGCGATGAAAAAAGTTGATTTTAATTAAAATATAGCGTGTTTTTACTACTCATTAAAATATGAAAGTTATCAGAATAATATGAAAATTTTATCCAAAGTAAATTTTTATATCTTTATTCAAAATAAGAATTTTATATTGTCAAATTGAACTTATAGACATGTCAAAAACAATATTTATGGTGGGTGCATCATCAAAAGGTGGGATAACTGCAATTTTTGAAAAATACTTATTTTACCCGAAAAATTTATTTTGTTCACATAAAATGTTTTAGAAAATTTATAAGATGAATAATAATGTCATAAAATTAAAAATGTAGTTAATACTATTCATAATGGTTAGTCCATAATAATATTATAACAATATATCGTCATTTAGTGAAACCTGGTATTACGTACCACACACGCTATCAAGGAACGTCGTGATTGCATGTAATTCAAGCCAAGTCGGGGTTGCGTGTTGTTCAAGACTCCTCCGTTGTTTCGTATAACAGAATCCAACCATATTTCATTTATACATTGAATATATATATATATATATATACACTCAATGTTTTGTAGAATAACTACTATCAAAATTGTGTGTAACATGATCCACGAATAGTGTTGTGTATATTGTAATCTCATACAGTGTTGCGTATAGATAAAGGCAATCTTGTTGTAGCTTACAACACAAGAAATCAATGAAATTAAAAGAATATTTTTTATAAAATCTCGGGGTGTTACATTCTACCCCCCTTAAAATGAATTTCTCCTTTGAAATTCGTCGGGGTTATAAACCGTTTACTATTTATAGAACCCCACATGGTAAAAAGGAATACTAAAACATAATTTTAAAAACTAAAGTATGAAATATAACAATTAACCAAAGAAACTCATCACTGGGTTTCCATATAGGAGAACATAGGTGAAAATATGGATATGGAAGAAAAATATAACCATCAAGTTCTGATGAAGAGTGCTAGAGAACATGGCTATGAAAAAGCCACCAATCACAAAGCCATAGATTTGTGATGATCAAGATACAATATGATTAATCAGATATAAGATAACTAGGACAACATTTTTGGTTTTCAAGATCATTTCCCTAAAGTTGATGAAATTTGAATTAGAATAAATAGTTTTTTGATTTTTGTACAGTCTCACCGTTGGTCATTCTTTGGAAAATTTCCACTTCATATCTTAAAAAAGTGAAGTTTAATTTGTCACTCATGAAGTGTTAACAGATCATGTGACAGAATTATGGGTCATTCCATCTATCTCGAACAAACTGTTATAAAAGTGTTCAAAAATACATAAGTCCGTCTATATTGAGATTAATCATATATGGTTCCTAAACAGGACTTATACTTCATATATCACAGTGTTTAATATAATAAAACTAGTTTTTACTAAACATGGACTTCCTGTAGGCTAGTGGTAGGTGGTAAAGGCCAGTCACACATCGGTTGTGGGTTCGATTCCCACTGCCTTGTCCGACGCGATGAGATGTCTTTTGTCCTACAGGTTGTCCTTATTTTTCTAAAAATACATCATTATAACATTCCATCAATAATATCAAAAAAGTTCTAGCCTTAAACAATACTAAATTATGTCTATCATAATCCATTCCAATCTTTAGTCTTAACCAAAATACTTCTGTCCAAGCTTATAGTATAAAGAAAACAATTACTAGAAATGTCATCTTCCAATCAGGTGAATACCATCATTTATCCCCCATATATCATAAGATAAAACTTTTTGGTCACATTCCAAACATGTGAATACCTTAATCATGTATTCTCTTGAAAAAAATGAATACCAATTGAACCTTAGTGAAAACATGAATGCAGTTAAAAGATAACACTTTCCACATTCCAAAATCCTCAAAATTCAATATACTCAAACCATGATATCACTTAGTCCTTATATCCATCATGAGCTCATGAATACTGTCAAACATTTCATTTTCTCCTTATACCTTCATTATTCACATATCATATGCTTTCCAAAATATTTGAATCACTTTTCATGGTTACCGGTACCATAAAATTATTGAAAACCACAATAGACTAATACAAAAATATTCTAATACACCGTAAAAGTACCTCAACAACATTATTCTTGAATAAAAATACATAAACACTTCAATCCATCCTCTTCAATGATTTTCCTAGAATATATCCTTCCTTTATTTAGAAGTAACTCTTTAGGTCCAGGCATTGAGTTGGGTAATTTCCATGTTCTCCAAAAATAAGACATTGAACTCCAAAATAGTCTGTCACTCTATGACCCTTTTCTCCACACAGATAACATATGTCCCTCCACTTGAGGTATTCCTCAAGGTTATTCTTCCCTTCTTTAGAAATCTCAATCTTCCTTTCTTTATGCTCCTCAACATGAGAACGTGCATAAAAGTATATCTTCCTCTTATTTGATGAATTCGGAATACCAATAAAATTTCATCCTGTTAATCATATATCGCGATGACCGATTTGGCATAATCACAATATCTTTCTCTATAGGAATTATTCAATTTTTTTGCTCGTAGTCATGAATTTGTCCATTGGATTCAATGTTAACCGAATTCCTTCTGGTTCCCTCCATTGACTAAAACACAAAAAGAATTTTGTGAGAGGCACAAATCATACAAGGAAAAAAACATAATCAAGGGGGAGTACCTTCGACATCTAACATATTAGTTTTAATTATAATATCGTTACTATAATTCTAGGAATATAACCTATACTTATACTTAACCTTAGGTACATCCCTAGGCATACCTTAGAAATATCACTAGGGATCTCAATAAAGTTTTCGCATCCTAGTTTCCAAAGGTTAACCAAACCTTTCCTCTGATACCAACTATACAGACCCAAAGCATGACATATATGGACATTATATTACTTCTGGGGAATAATTAATACATAACAAATACGAACACAGACGGACCGTAATAGTTTAGTGTTTTTGGAAACTTAGAACATAATCTTCTAATCGTGGTGAAAGATCTTCAACATCTCCCATAAATATCTTCCCCCTTTTTTTCATACCTAAAACCTTTCTTTATATCCTAGGTAAAAGAAAACATAAAAAGGGTGAGATCAAATGATCAGTAAGGTTAAGCATAGAGAACATAAAACAATCCATAAACATTTGAAAGAAAAAAACTTGAACATGAAATTTAAACATCAAAATCTTGAGCAAAGACATAAATCGTGGAAGTACGTAAGGCATATATCAAAATGGAACATCAACCATGATAAAATATAATGGGAATAAAACATGTAATTATGGCAACCATTCAGCACATGTTATGATTTCCATAGTAGCCAAGGCATTGCTGCCAAGACCATCTTAGTGGATAAAGTCCCTTTCTGAATCGAGTTCACTCCTCATTTCAGTCCTGTAACATTGAACCAGATTAACAGACCATTCCAACCATGTCTATCTCATGAGATATAAATCTTTACCCAATGCATTGGAGGGAGATATAGGTCTCACCGATCTAATAATTAAATTATTCTTACTTGTGACACAAAATAAACTTACAAAATTCATCATAACCCACATAATAAAATTGGACTCATAAACATCATCCCATCATCACATAATCCATATAAAACAAATGGATATTTCACCATAAGAAAAGTGAAACCATTTAAATCATAGAGACATGATACTTGAAACATTCACATGTGAAATAATTTCATCTTAGATGTAAAAGGATTTTGATAAAACACTTGAAATAAATTCTTGAGGAAAATATCCTTTCTTCTTCAAAATAAATTTCATTTCACAAAACATCATGCAATTTTAAAATAAAAGGATTTTGTTGAAAATAGTAATGAAATCATTTGGAGGAATCTTCATGAAAACAAGGCTTTATAAAACCGTAAAAATCCTTTCATGTCGTATACATTAAAAAACATCCTTCTCGTACTTTTGTCGGAAAAATCAAAAAGTGCCTTGTAAGGTAAATAAAAGAAAGATTCCTTCCATACCATGGGGTAAAAGTCATATAGGTAAAAATAAATTTAAACACACATGAATACACTTTTATAAAACATTGACATGGATGATACTAATAACCCCAGTAAATACTCATGAATAAGAAATTTCGGATAAAAATGAGATTTGCACAACTATCCCTTACCTTAGGTCCAATATGCTTCGTACGTATCCCAACCTCCTGTATAATGATTTAAATAATGTCATTTACTTATTACAGAATCATATTCATTGTTATGATATCATATATGTTTCACTTATGACTTTATATTACCCGTTCTTTTGTAAATTCCATGTTAAAGCAGCGTTTTGGGTAAAATCATTTCATTTATAATATGTGTTTCGACTTGTCGTTCTTGATATTATTGCATATATCCTGATTTACATAATTACATAATATAAAAAATGATTTATATATAATATATATTCATAATATACATATATATATATATTATAGATCGATAAAAGGAATGAAATACACCATTCATGGAGATGGTAGGTCGTACGTATGCATGAACGCTGTTTTTGTTTCCTTATTGAATTGAATGAAACTAAATGGATGACATACATATAAATATACATAAATTTATTAGCATTATTATTTCATATATTTCATTATTATTCATTATATAAACGTTATGATCATTGATGTATGGTTAACATGGAGAATGAATCTCATTGCGTCGTGGAGACGGTAGTCCGTACGTACGCACGAGCGATGATATCGTTCCCATAATTATTGAATAGAATTGGAGTGGATGGTATAATATATCAGATTTAGTATGATGTTATAATAACCATATATAGTTATTCTTATACCATTATACCCATCCATGTAATGTGTTGGTGGAAAAACAGATTTCACCACGGCGTGGAGACGGTATTCCGTACGTACGCACGCGTGGTGATTGCGTTTTCTGTAGGATGGATAGATGGTGAAATAGGGTTGTTTCATAATTATAATAACATATCAGTATATGATTTATACTGATGTTATTACTTCATATGGAAACAACTAAAGAAGAAGAAGTGGAAGAAGAAATAAAGGTGAATGAATCGGTAAGGACATTACCTCTTCTTTTAAGCGCCTCTTTGAGACCTCCTCTTAGGGCACTAAAATTGGTCTTTGAAGAAGACCATAACCTATATAATGTTTCTAAGGAAGTGGATAAGAGAATTTTTCTGGGTTTGGCCGATCTTGAAGGCTCAATGTGGTGTGAGGAAGAGAGGGTGGAGGTGCCCTTTTATAAGGGAGGAGAGGGGCACCTTTGGAAAAACTAACAATATTATTATATTATAAAGTCATATTCGGTTTTTAATAGCTCCAAATTGATTTATTTCTAATCTAATGTGGGGATGGGTCGAAACCATCTCATCCAATATAATTTATACATGTTTAGGTTTCTAAGTTAACCTTATCATTTAGATTTAACCATAAGTTAAATAATTTTACTTTTACCGTGTCTTCTTGTTTTCTTAAACTATAAGGTTAATAAACTTACTATAACAAGACAAACGAACCCCAAGTTATTTATTATTAATATATATAACCTTATCTATGTCATTTGGAAGAACCATATATTTTTAGGAATGAAATAAAAATTAATAATATAATATTTGTTTTAAAAACAATTTTATTTCAATTTTGACACTATTTGGTAATTGATTTTTGTGAAACTCATAACAGAATCATTAGTTCAAACAAAGTTATTTAAATCCAAAATATCATGTCATATTAACCTAGAAAACTAGTTAAATTCATAAAAAGTCTCAAATTACATTTATTTGGGTATTTATAACATCAATTATGTCAATATTTCATTAATAAGATAATTATTGCATCATCATTGTGTCATAAATAAATTAACATATATAATGTCTAAAAATTATAAATAAAATACCATTATGTAGGAAATAGTTTTATATTTATAATGAATATTTATAGTAGAATTTATCTTATGTATAACCCTATATTAAAAATGATTTAGTTATTAAACATTGATTTTAACTATTTTAACCCTTCTTTAAATAAATTAATTATAAATGTCCTAATCTAATCCAAGTGGGCCTAAATGGTCATATTTTATTCTTAAGGTTGTTTTTTGTCGAATTACACTTATCCATTAGAATTAGGACATGTATTAGGGTAATAATAATATCATTTTTACCCTTAATTACCCTATTTACTTTTAACCGTGGGAAAAAAATTAAAAAGTTACTATTCACCAAAAATTATTTTCATCTCCTTGAACCAAATTTTAGTCCTTGATATTAACCATGTCTCTCGAATTTTTAAAATTCAATTCACAGAAGTGGTAAAATTTTATTTAAATTAAAAAGTCAGTTTTTTTAACTACCACTAAGTGGTTTCACTATTCATCAAAAATTGAAGTTTTTTAGGAAAATACAAAAAATTCAGACTAAGCGTTATTTGATATTCCGAATTCAAAATTGATTTTTATTTTTCCAAATTCAATACATAGAATTGTAATTAATTAATTTTAAAATTAATTCTTGTTATCAAAACAAATAGCATGTTTTTAAGAAACAATAAATATCAAAAGATTGATACTTGTTTATATAAAATTTCAAAGTGAAATTACTTCCAAAGACCAAAATTGTATTAAATGTTAAAAATATATTCCAATTAAACATTAAAACAAATTAAAAAGATAATATAACCATAAAAATTATTGTGATGAAAAAAGTTGTTTTTAATTAAAATATAGCGTGTTTTTACTATTCATTAAAATATGAAAGTTATCAAAATAATATGAAAAATTTATCCAAAGTAACTTTTTATATCCTGATTCAAAATAAGAATTTAATTTTGTCAAATTGAACTTATAGACCTGTCAAAAACAAGATTTAAGGTGGGTGCATCATCAAAAGGTGGGAAAACAGTAATTTTTTAAAAATACTTATTTTACCGGAAAATTTTATTTTGTTCACATAAAATGTTTTAGAAAATTTATAAGATGAATAATAATGTTATAAAATTCAAAATGTAGTTAATAATATTCATAACGGTTAGTCTATAATAATATTATAACAATATATCGTCGTTTCGTGAAACCTGGTATTGCGTACAACACACGCTATCGAGGAAGGTCGTGATTGCGTGTAATGCAAGCCAAGTCAGGGTTGCGTGTTGTGCAAGACTCCTCTGCTGTTTCCTATAACATAATCAAACCATATTTCATTTATACATTGAATATATATATATATATATACACTCAATGTTTCATAGAATAACTACTATCAAAATTGTGTGTAACATGATCCAAGAATAGTGTTGTGTATACTACAATCTCATACGGTGTTGCGTATAGCACAAAGAAATCTTGTTGTAGCTTACAACACAAGAAATAAATGAAATTAAAAGAATATTTTTCATAAAATCTCGGCGTGTTATAGTTAATATCAGTATGTAAAATTTGGTTCAATAAGATGAAAATAATTTTTGGTGAATTGTAACCCTTGACTTTTGTTTACCACGTTTAAAAGTAAATAGGATTGTTAAGGGTAAAAATGTTATCATTATTACCCTAAAACACATCCTAATTCTATTTTATAAGTATAATTCAGCAAAAAACAACCTTAGTAATAAAATATGAACCTCTTTGGTCCACTTGAATTAGATAGTTATTGTTATTTAATTTCAAGAAGAGTTAAAAGAGTTAAATTCAATTTTTAATAACTAAACCATTTTTAATATAGGATTACACACAATATAAATTCAAATATATGTATTTATTAGAAAGATAAAACTATTTCATATATAATGGTATTTTATTTAAAATTTTTAGACATTAAATAATTTAATTTATATATGACACAACGATGATGCAGTAATTTCCTTATTAATTAAATATTAAAATAATTGGTATTATTAATATCCAAATAAATATATATTGAGACTTATGATGAATTAAACTAATTTTCTAGGTTAATATGACATGTTAGGGTTGGTTAAATAAATTTTATTCTATGTGATAATGATTTTTATGGCTATCGGAAAAATGAAATACTAAATAGTGTCAAAATTGATATATTTGAGTTTTTAAAACAAATACTATATTATTAATTGATATAATATTCATAGAAATAAAAGGATAATAAAAATAACGTATATAAGGTTATATTTAATAATAATTAATCACTTGGGGTTCACTTGGCCGTTAATAGTAAGTTTATTAACCATATAATATAAAAATACTAACTAACTTGGTAAATGTTAAACCATTTAACTAAAAGTTAAATCTAAAATATAAGGTTAATATGGTGACCTAATACAATCTAAAACCTTTTGGTTGAGTGGTTTTCAACCCAAAACCACCTTACCCACTAAATAAATCATTTTTGATCCATTAGAAACCGAAAATTATTTTATTATAAAATAAAATTTCTAGAATTTTCTAATGTGACCCTCACCTCTCTTATAAAATGGCATTTCACCTTCTCTTACTTTCACTCCTAAAAAGCAATTTGGGTCATCCAACCCCTAACCAAATATCTTCTAAACTAATAAAGCTTAATCTTGGACAAATTAATTTGATCATAAAGACAACCTATGGAGCCCTTTTGATCAACTCAAAAGGAAACACCCGAAGAAGAGTTTCTAATTTCACCACCCTCATTCAAGTTATTTTTTTCTTCCACTTCCTCTTTATTTTTTGTTTTCGTAAAATAATAATACATCTAGTACCTTCTATATACATTGATGTTATTATAAATATATACAACCATATTCATTATTCTATCCATCCTACAAATGACAAAGCCACCATACGTGTGTACGTAGAGCTTACCGTCTCCATGTCGTGGTGCAGTTTGTTATTCAAACACTATATTATTAGGATGGGTATAATAATGAGAATAAATGATTTAAATAATAAATATAACATATTAATTATATATGATATATCAGCCAATTAAATATTATTTCACTATCAATATAATGATATTGTCACTCGTACATACGTACGGATTACCGTCTTCACGTACGTGATAATATTCATTTCCCCATCATAATCATTCATGAATAATGTTCATTTGATGATTAAAAAAAATTATGAACTTAATATCATTATGGATATGATTCAAATACATCTTATCAATAACAAACATGGCTTATGTTACAAAACATATATTGGAAAACAAATCAGTTAACAACCAAAACGACGATAATACTAAAATATTGTTAACAAAGAAATATTAGAAGATCATTTATGAAAACATATTAACGTTTTTGCGTCTTGTATAATTTAATAACTATTATTTAACTATTATGCATGAGGTTATCCTACCCTTGACTATGGAAAACTATAATTTAAGGGTTAATTTTAGAATCTCTTTTTTATCCGAGGTTGTTTTTATGTAAGTATCTACTGGGATTTCTTTATCATCCACATCCCTATTTTCTTAAAAATGTATTTCAAAACGTTTTTAAAATTTACAAGACCATGGGTAAAATTCATTTATAGATTTATATGACCATATATGTTTTGAAATAAATCTTTTCTTCATTTTCCAAACTAGGTACACTATGACCTTTTCGACCAAATTAATGTAAGAATTGTTTTTAACTTATATGGTGGGTGCTGCTATTTCCCACCATTATAACATCGTCAAAGCTTCCCGTAAATTATTATAAGAATATTTTTAATATAAATTTATTTATTTTATAATTATTTTAAACCTAAATGATTTCAAAATATAAAGAGATATTTCTCTCAAAAAGTTTGGATTTCATCTATATCAACATCCTATTATTATATTTATACTTGATTGAAGCTGATTTATTATGTTACAAATATTTCATATTTTATTTAAGGTTGTGTGATATGTTCGACAGTGGATGTTTTATTTTTATACCTTTCATGGTTTATGGTTAATGTATTTACATTTCATATGCTTGTTTAAATATGAATGTTTATGTTATGTTTTAACCATTTTTATGAGGAATGTATTGGACTTAGTATGTGACATGTGGAGCCTGCTATATCTCCTCGGTGCATCAGTACGTCTCATGAGAAAATTAGACGTGGAATTGGCCGAGGCCTTTCCCCATATGATATATTGTTTTGTTTAAGGCCTTAATCATTTTTAGACATCTAGTCCGAGGCCTTGAAAAAAAATTCCAAGTGTATGGAATTATACATTCCCTCGTTATGAAAATAATATTGATTGTTCATGTGGTTATTCTAATTGTATAATACCCATCACTATGTTTTATTATGTCATTATTTACTCATCTTATATGTCTGCCATAAAGTATTCATGTTTAATATTTGTAAAGGCAGGTGTTTTCAATTATCTACCATGCCTAATGTTTATTTTATCGTTCTCTTTATTTCATACTCTTACAGTGCATTTGAGCTCACCGATTCTTTATGATTTATTTTCCCAGGATATGAAGATGTTAGTTATGAGTGACTTACAGGCATATCTATAAGGCTTGGATGTTTCTAATGGAATAAATTAGTGTTTAATTTCTTTTCAACTTGTAATGTTGAACTACTGTATGTATCTTGTTTCCAGGAATACTAAACCGATCGGTCCATTGGGACATGATTCCTTGTATCATGAAAATGTTAGTAATAGAGCCCTGAATCTGTGTAAATGGGGTCATGGCATTACAAATTTTTTTTTTCAAAAAAAGTGTCTGAGTGATATTTCATGTTTAAAATAGACATGGATTGTTGATTATTTTAGGGGTGTGATAAAATTTTGGTGCTATATTTAACAACCATTTACATCCTTGTATGTTTTTTTAAATCAATGGTTTTATGTGTTTAAATATTATAAAATACTCATAGATGGATTATCAGTTTCAATGTATATCCTTATCCATTGTGGAGTATATTTTGATTCATTCTTAATGATTTGAATTCTATCTATGTTTATTTTGATATATGAGTTGTTTTTGAATTGGGGTTCAGGAAATGATTTATCAAGCCAGTAGCATTATGGGATTGAGGTATATTTTCAATGTTATGTGTTATCTTGGTATTCAGGGATTTTTGAAGAAAATTATAATTTTGGAACAATAAAAAGAATGAGTTTTAAAAAAAGAGTGAGATAATCTGGAGCACCCTTTGATTTTAGAATTAAAATAATTTTTTTTGATCATATATTACGATGTTTATTATTTGTTAATTACTATATAATAGTTATTTTCTAACATAAATGGGGATACTTATTTTTGGAAGAATGTGATGTGAGGTGTTTGTTACTTTAAAAGAATGACCTCTGACCTATTTTATGATTGATAGTGTCCAGTTTCTTTGAATTTTCATAGTAGTCCATGGGGGATGAGGTAGGTTTATTAGATAGTTGGTTATCTTGATAAGGGTGATGTTGGTTAAGGAACAATTTATTAGCCTCATGATACCATATAGAAGGTTTGTTTCTGCCTGATACAATTTGAACACATTGTATTTAGGGATCAAGAGGGAGTATAAGGGGGCATGGAGAGTCCATTGAGTATTTATAGTTCCTAGGGGGTGAGTGAGATCGAAAATGTCATAGGAACATTGGGTTATTTGGGAACCTATGGTGGATCTATGTAATTATATCACCAATTTTTAGAGCAGTTTTTCTATATTTTTAACACTATGATCCAACATTTTAATGTTTTTGGAGATTTATTTATATTTGTATGATTTGTATCTCCTTCTTCTGGGATTGTTTCCTGGAACCTATATTATTGGGTTTAATTTTTCATTTTCTGTGGATTGAATTTTTTTTTGTACCTTTCTACATAATTCAATCATTTCTTGTAGTTTATACTCCAGATGTATTGAAATTTGAATTCTGTATTTTTAAAATAAATTGATTGGAAATTGTGATATTAAAAAACATTCAACAAAATTTTAATGATGAATTTTAAAGGTGTTCAGTAATAAGAATAACATTCTTCTATGGTATTTTTTATTTTTCAGATAAGAATGTGGAATTTGTTTTTATCTCAAATTATGTTTGCAAATTAAAATTTGTTTTTTGGCCAACATTACTAGTTTTAAAGAAATGTTGGTTTTCTACTTTTTTTGGAGAACATTTGTAATAATTGTAAACAACTTTAACATTTTAAATAATTTATTTAATAATAGAGTTTTATGATGTGTTTTTAAAATTCAAAATTATAAAGGGATTTTGGAAATGCCTTATTGGTCATGGTGAAGTGCATTCCATGTGATCATATTTATTTAATGTATATCAATAAACAAAAGTTTGAAGCTCTTCTTTGAGGAATTTTTGTTTCTTTTTTTAAGTCCATAGGAATATTGATAATTTTTATATTTTATTTCATACATGAATTTCTATGATTTAATATAAATGTGAAAGCTTAAATTCAATAAGTTGGGGTGACCTAACCGGACATTAATATCACAATAATATTTTTCATGTCTAGGTTAAATCTAGTTTAATTAATATTTATTAATATTATAGGAGAGTTGTGTGGTTGTGTGGTAAAAATGGGTCTGGTGGTGGACCATTGGAGGAATAGTAGTTTTTTCATAATTTTCGGGTTCTTGTATTGGTCCATTAGACTATTGAATTTTATTGGGTTTTTTTATATATTTCAAACACACCACTATTTTTTTATCAGTGGTATATCATTTTTTGATATTTATTTATGTTTATCTATAATAAGAGTATTTTTTCTCAATCATGATAATGATTTATTATAATTATATGATTGGGAAATTGTAACGAAGGACAATTATGGGATATCAAGAAAATAGTTTCCAACCCATTAGTATCAAGAAACCGATTCATGAAATATGGTGGATCCTTTCTAGAGCCTAGAATAATGTAACCCTGGTTTGCTTCCATAATAAATGATATAAAAGAATATGTTCTCAACGGGGATAATTTTTTCAAATTCCCTCTTCTTTTTGTGGTGTTTATAGTTTTGGGATATGGTTTCCAGGGCACGGGATCTAGTTTGGGAAATGTTCCATGAGCACTTTCTCTCATTATGACTTGAAAATAAATTTTTAGATGGGACATATTCTTTTTTGTTTTTCCAATTGGATGAAATTTTTGGATAATGGTTTAATGTCACTGATTATTGTGCATTATCCTAAAAAAATTATTGAGTTTTATAGGGGGACATGTTTTATGATTGTGATGTTTTCATAAATTGAAATTATGGTATGATGTTGTCTTATAGGTCTGGGGAAATAATTTAAACCCAAAAGAATGATTCCTAATATGATATTGGGACCATTTGATGAGTAGAATGTGGTTTTCAACCACATGGATTAGTTATGTGTAGTTCTACAACTCATTTGTTTTTCTTTTTAATCATCACAATCCTTGTAAATCATATTCTATTATGGAAATATGAAATGGTTCATGGATTTAATTACTATAGGTTATCACTTTATGTTTAAAATTTTGAATGAGGGTTGGGTTAAGATGTTGGTTATGAATTTTTTCAAGCGATGTTGAAATCCATTTTCAGGGATAAAAATAGATTTCATAAGAAAATTTATTTTTTTTATAATATGGAATTAGTGTTTCTTTATATTATGATCTTGGTTTCATATTGTAATTTTTAAGGTCATTTTAAGAGTATTTGATTTTAAAATCATGTGTACATGATGTTTAAAAGGTTAGTTTCCAACTTTATGGGTAACTTATTATTTCAAAATTTATTATTGTTCCATGTGTTGATTTTTAAGGATTGTGCGTTTTAAAAATGAACTTTTTTACGTGATTTAATAAAATTAATTTTTTTTTAAATTAACCATTTTTATAAATCATTTTATGACATTTTTTAAAATAAAAATGCCGAGTTCGAACATGGGCTTGAATAGATGGTATTTTTTTCAATTGGAAATAAAAATATGTTTTTGAAAACTTTTTATTATGGGTTATTTCATTTTAAAATATGACTATGTTGAATAATACATTCATTGTTTTTTAATTATCCTTGTTTTATTTATCCTTTGGTTGATTTTGAGGCATCCATATGTATCTTATAAGACATGACTTGGTAGAGTCTTGGCCAATCAGTCGTTATGTAATTATATCGTAGAAAGGTCTTGTGTAAAAGTATATTTTACCTCATGTGTGTCCTTTATCCCTTGTAGTTAAATAATGTACATTAACATAATGTAGTGTCTTGAATTTTCTAAAATTATTTTCAAACCACTGAGTTATTAATTGGTGTATTTGTTTAATCAGTTTTCGTGGAAATGGATTGGGTCGGGAGGATTAAACATGAATTCAATTATTTGATGTTTGGATTAGTGGGGATTACTTTTCATAGAGATACATTTTATTTCATAGAGATCCAATGTTTAGTGTATGATTAATTATATTAGTGGTGACTCTTTTCGAGGAATTTTTATAATGAAATTTATGCCATGTGATTGAGGGAATTTTTGGTTTGAATATGTTTTACATAAGTGGGTTTTTTTTTCTTTTTTGGTTTCACAATAGGTGTTTTTCCCTGGTGAAATGGTTTTTTCACATTTATTTTTAATTGCCATATTTTCCACTTTATGATATAGTCCATGGATTGATTTTTTCTTTATTTTGGTCATGTGAAGAACCTATAATTAATAAATTACTACATGGGGTGTAGTCATTTTTCTAGATGCATTATGGATTTTATTAGCTATGTTATAAATAAAAATCAATATAGGATGGAATTTCGTGGATTTGGAATCTGAACAACAACATGATATTGATGTGACGTTTAGATTAGAGACATGTTGTTTACTGACATGTTTTATTCATAGTTACTTTTTTTCCTTGGTTTTATGATATGATGGGTTTGGTGATCTAGTTTTCTTCCCATTCATGATGTTCTATTATTTAGTGAACTGCATTGGGGGGTTTGGAATTTTTTATTTTTTCAATATGATGATTTACTTTTCTAAACCCCCCCTTAGAGATTCTTGGAGTGAGGTTACTCAGTGATGTCCTCTAGTTTTAGGGAAAAGTTCGTTTATGTTGTTCCAACATTATAGATCAAATTTAAATTTCTGGGAGGCCTATGTGAGGTCTCTTTTTTTGTATAGACTATATTTTATGTATTATTGATCTATTCCTTATTGTGTTTTCTGTAGTATGTTTGGAATTTTTTTAATATTCAATTTATGGTAATAGGACTCATCTTTTTCCAGGAGGGTTTGTAATAAAATCCATCATTATATATCTACAACATGTACTCAAGACATTATCAGGGATGAAAGTGGCCTTGTGGGGAGTATTTTAACATCCACCGTTTCATTAATGAGTTAACATTATTTTATTTTAGGATTTGGTAAGTTGACTAAATAATTGATGTAGTTTCATGAAGAATCATGGAAATTTGGGAGTTTCAATAAAATGAGATGTTTTCACGCATATTATAAGGGAAAAATTGTGGATGCCTTTATATTGAAACATGAATTCCTTAAATGAATTTCAATTTGAAGATATAATGTTTTTGTTACATGATTGGTGAATGAGTTATATCCAAATTTTACCTGTCCTAGGAGAAACCATGTAATAACTTTGGTGGGTCACTGTTATAGTATACTGATTTCACACATCATAGTAAACCATGAAATGAGAATTCAAATAGACTCCATAATTTTACTATTTCATTTGGAGCAGTTAGTTCAATGTTTTTTCAACTATGCATTTTTATAGCTGAACCATTTGAGTGGGTTTTTACTTTTATGTGTCATGTCGATATTAGTTCTTATATATGAAAAATATGCATCCAAACCTTGTGGTATTTAGAGTTACATTAAGATTTCATAATACAATTTTTAATATGATTAATATATATCCTTCATAGGATTGATTTTGAGCCTCAAACTATAACATCATGCCCATACTGATTAGAATTAAATGTGTCATAGGTGATTCCTATTAATTAGTGAAATCCACGATACAAAATAGGCTTCAAATAAATTCTAATAGATTAGTAAAAATTTTGGAGGATGGTTATCTCTTAATGAAAAAACCACATGTTAAAAATAAAACATAAACATAAATGATAGTCTACATGATTATTGAAAAACATTGTAATATGAAGTTCAAACCAAACAACCAACAATTTCATAGTTACAACAGAAACATGAAATCCACTAACAATACCGAATGGATAGAAAAGATAGAAAAACTAAATTCCATATCTGTCGAGAATAATGAACTAACTCCACCTATCATTCGCAAGGTGTCAAGATGAATCATTATAGAAGTATATTAACATTCCCTTTCCATTTTTCCAATATATGGAATCTTCAACCACACTAATGTTCCCAAGAAGGGGGTCAATATAAAATCAATACGATTTCCCTAAAAACTTCCCAAATCATTCTACTATGATAATAAATGGTTAATGAAATTTGTATAAAATAGTTTAGACTCAGTTAAAATATTTTAATCAAAACCATAAAATATTAGTCTTGACAAAAATAAACGAAGTCTAAAATCCCATTCTTATTAGTTAGAATACCAATTATTATACTTATTATTACACCCAAACTCCCAAAACCATGTTATATGACCATTCCATAATTGTAAGAGGTCTATAATGAATCCACCAAGTCATTAATTGTTGTTCCTTCTCCTTTTTCCTCAATGGAAACCCCCTCATAATTTGGGTCATGTTATGGTACCGTAATGATACAAGACCATTATTTAGGGTCACATCAATGAAAATGTATTCAATCGGACCACGTAATAAAAATAAAACACAAAACCATTTCATATAAAACACAGAATTTCTTGAAACAAATTCCTTAAACACCTTCTATGCATCCACAATTCCATAATAATAAAACCACTACATTAAAATTATAAAAAAATGATATCCTCCATGAGGTTAGAATGTTTTTTCACAAAAACAAAGATATAATTCAATTATTCATCCGATAAATTCATGTTATAAAATAGTATAAATGAGGTATAACCAACTGACCTCTCAAATATATGGGAAATTGGAGAACAAAAACATGATTTTCTTGATCTGGTGTTTGATCTTATTTCCTTCAACTAATTCAATAATATATCATTAGAAATCACATAATTGAGTAAAGTTCTATCCATAATGGAATAGATATATCATTTTGGCTGAAATGATAAGAGTGCATCTATGAATAATGGAATATAATTATGTGTTACTAAAAAATATGGATCTAAAATGTGATTTCATTGGACAATATAATCATTCTGATCGAAATGAACTGATAAAGGTACTTTGGGAGGAATGGTAATTAGTTACCTTATGGTATTATGTAACAAAAGAGGTCCTTGGTCCATAATTTATATTAATTCCACAATTTTGGGGGTGCAAACTATACATCAAAAGGATTTTCAAACTATTTTCCAACCATGAAGTGCTAATGTATAATGTTCATACCATGAATGGTTAGCTCAGAATGTGAGATAATCCAAATTCCAACTATGATTTTCCATCTATTTCATAATTCATACTTTCCCCTTTCCACAACATTCATTTTTCAAAACATGTCTGAACTTTTCACCACTATAGTGGATTCTAAGACATATTTAAATGTTTCTAATAACCATGCACTAACCAAAAATATCATGAAAAACCTCCAAAACATCATAAAACCTCTACAAGCTTCCTTAAAAACAAACCATGAAATAAGTATCCTTAAATTAAATAATATGATGGAAATTTCAAAAAATTTATGGTTGTTGTATCATCCATCATTTCACTCAGCCTAGCGTTTAAATGGACTAGTTACCAAACCATTGGGGGTATCATTCCATATCCACTAATTTTGATCAATTCTCTCTATGGTTTCATGTGTGTTTCTCCTTGAAATTTCCTTCTAAACCTATTCCTCAATTCGATTTTTGTTTCCCCTCAAGATTTATATCCTTTCATTAAAACTAATAAACATGTAGAAAATGTTATGGGTGTGGTAGATTTCAGTCACATTTTTTCTCATATAAAAGTTTTAGTTTGAATAACATCTCTTATTAGAGTTTTACCTTTCATAGGTGAAGTCTTTTTCCAGTTAACCCATAAAGAGACAATTGGATTTAGGGAATTTTTTACTCCATTCCATGAATTAGAACAAATTATATATATGTGTGAAAATATTAAAATGAAATTGTAAGAATGGTTTTTGTTTTAAAAGTATTGGATAAATCAATGTTTAGGATTTTTGACAAAAGGGTTTTGGTATTTTTTGATTTTAAATGAATGTGTTATTATATCATATAAGGAGTTTAAAATTTATGTAAAAGGAAGAACAATTTTAATGTGGTGTGATATCACTTTCACGCAATATGTGAATCCTTTTTAAGAATTTTTTTCATTTTTATATAAAATGATTAAGGTGTATTAATATTTTAAAATAATCAATGTGGGTTGGTTTGTTTCAAAATTGTGTGTTTTACAATTTTGAATTTTTTTAATTATTTTATGGTTTTAAAGGATTCAAAATAGTATATTTATGGATTTATTACTTTATAGTTGGGATTCCATAACTATTTTTATCAAGTTAGTCTCAATTGGGGATTGAAGAAACATTCTTCATTGGGGTTTTATTTTTGAATTAAAAGTTTGTTTTTTAAAATTCCATCAATTGATCATTATAACAATGATCTTGCATAAAAATGAGTGAGACACTCTAGATCAATTTTTAACTCTTAAAAGACTGAGGTGGCTTACAATCCCAGGAGGGGTGTTTATTATTATTTCATTTGTATGTACTACATTTGTTTATATAAAAATGGTGCATCCCTATTTTGAGGATATGGAAGATAAGTCATCTGTGATTTTAAATGCATTATATTTGATCAATGTGAAAATTAATTTTTCTTAACTCCTATATCATTACATGGTAGAAAATGGTGGATGGGATAGGTGTTATAGGTGTTTGATTACCTGAAAAATGTTGATGTTTATTATGGATGTTTCTTTGATACCAATATATTCTATATAGGGGACATTTTTACCTAACAATTATTGAGCTCAGTAGAGGTAGATACTAAGAGATACAAGGAATGGAATTAGAGTGAAATGGTGGGGAACAAGAGGGAGTGTCTAGAGGACTAAGTAATCTTCAAATTTTTTAGCCACACTATTTATATTTAGAATCCTATTTCATATTAACTCATGATATCACCCATTGATTATTTCTTATGGGTTATATCGAAGACACATTGATTGTTATAATATTATTTTTTCTGGATTTATATTTTTGTGTTGATAAAATTTCATTACTCATGGATTATTTAATGATACCAATGTTTTGGTTTTTCTTTATCCATGTTGCATCACTTGAAATAGTATTACCTGATTATGTAATTACATTATTTTTTATTGGTGGCATAATTTTCAAATATATTGATAAATAATTATTGTATTGTTTTTTGTAAGGTAAGGTTATGTGTGTTTTTTGGTTATTTATATATATTTTAATAAATTTTTTAAAATTTATTCTTAGATGATAAAATTAGATATCAAATGTGTTTTTGTGTATTTTGATAATAAAGTTGGAGGGATTTTTTAACCATAAAGGGTGATTATGTATCAATATTTTTTTATTAGGCTAACCTTACCATTTATATTTAACGAATTTTTTTCATATACATATTTCTAAAGCATGTGATAACACAAAACCTGATTTTATTTTCTGATAAATGTATTCCAATTATTTTTGTGAAGTGGTTTTAAAGATAATATTTGAAGTGGTGGTTTGGATATGAGAAATTGGCCATGGTGATTCATTTTTAAGTTATTATTTTCAATTAATGAATATATAGGAAAATGTATTATTTTCTTTTCCATTGATTTCAAGTATTTTCAATTTATCATATTGTATTATATGATCTATATTATGTATATATTTTTATGATATTCAATTATATAGTTATTAGTTGTTTATTTTGTTTGGTTGTTCAATTTGGTTAATCTATTTTTAAATATTTATTAATTTTTATCTACAATGATGATTTATTATTATTGTTGTAACACCCAAAGATTCAACGATACGCCTCTCTTTGAATAATACAGTAGTGCGTGTTGTACACAACTTTGAGTTCTAACACACACCACAACCAATCAAACTAGCGGTAATGAATAGTAATACCCACTTTTTTAAAGTTTATACATTTTATCGTTCAAAAAGGACGTCATTTTTGGATTCGGAATATTGAAAGTATCTTAGGGTGAATTTTGGGTATTTTTCTAAAAATATTTAATTTTTTTGATGAATAGTGAAAAAACACTGAGTTAGAGTTTAAAAGCGAATTTTTATTTAAGAAATTATTTATATTATTTAAATTTAATTAATTTCAACATAGATAAATAATACATATATAATTTCAATTTAATTCTTTAGAATTAGTTTTGAATAATTTTAGATATATAAAAATTTTATTGAACTTTTCACAGTCTTTTACCCACCTCCTAGAAGAATTTGGAAATTCACATAAAACTTAATTTTACCGCTTCTGTGAGTGGAATTTCGAAAATCCGAGAGAAACGATTAATATCAAGGTGTAAAATGTGGTTCAATAAGATAAAAATAATTTTTGGTGAATAGTAACATTTTACTTTTATTTAACACGCTTAAAAGTAAATAGGGTAATTAAGGTTAAGAATGATATTAATATTACCCAAACACATGTCCTAATTCTGTTGGAAAAGTGTATCTCGACCAAAAACAACCTTAGGTATAAAATATTATCATATAGGTACACTTGGATGAGATTAGGACATTTAGTTTTATTTAATTCAAAGAAGAGTAAAAAGAGTTAAAATAAAAGTTTATTAACAAAAACATTTTTAATATGGGGTTATACATAAGATAAATTCGTTAATAAATATTAATTAAAAAGATAAAAATACTTCTTACAAAATTTTATTTTATTTATAATTTTTATACATTAAATAATTTAATTTATTTATGACACAATGGTGATGTAGTAATTACCTAATTAATGAAATATTAAACTAATTGATAATATAAATACCCAAATAAATGTAGTTTGAGACTTTTTATGAATTAAAAAAAATTATAGGTTAATTTACATGTTAGTATTGATTTAATTATGTTTTTTTGAAGTAATCATGCTGTTATAATTTTAAAAAAAAAATCAAATACCAAATAGTGTGAAAATTGACATAAAAGTGTTTTTAAAAAAAATATTATATTATTAATTGATATTCAATTCCTAAAAATCTATGGTTTGGCCAAGATACCTATATAATGATAGGAGTATAATTAATTAACCACTTGGGGTCTTCTTGGATGTATATGGTATGTTTATTATCCATATAATATAAAAATACAATGAGACTTGGTAAATGTCATACTATTTAACTAAGAGTTAAATATAAATGATAATGTTAATTTAGTGACAGAAATATATCTTAAATATATTGGTTAAAAGTATTTCGACTCATAACCACCCTATCCTCTAAATAAGTCACATTTTAGCCATTAGAAACTGAATATGAATTTATTATAAAATAATATTTCTAGCTTTTCCGAACGTGCCCCTCACCCCTCTTATAAAAGGGCACCCCCCCCCCTTTATCTATAATTCGAACCTTCAAAACCATTTTTCTCAGCCAAACCATACCCAAATATTCTCTCAACATCCCTAAATTCGACCTAGAGGATTTAGTTTGATCAGAAAGCAAACCTAAGGATCCCTTTTGATCAAATAAAAAGGATGAACCAGAAGAATAGGTAATGTTTTCACCACTGTTTTTCAAGTTCCATTCTTCTTCAACTTCTTCATTCTTTGTTGATTCCATTCTAAAATAATAAATTAAATATCTTATATAAATTTTGATGTTATTATAAATATGATACCACCATATTCAGTATTCTATCCATTCTTTGAATGACATGTCACCATAAGTGCGTATGTACGACCTACCGTCTCCACATCGTGGTGTAATTGTTATTCAATACATTAATATTTGGATAGGTATAATAATGATGTGTAATTCATGTAAATAATAAATATAACATGATAATTATTCCGAATATATGATATACCATCAAATTATATATTATTTAAATATCAAAAGAATGATATTGTCGCTCGTGCGTACGTATGGAATACCGTCTCCACAAACTTGATGAGATTCATTCCCCATCGTATCCATTCAAGTATAATTCTCATTTTATGATTAATAAATAATTTTTAAAGACTTTATATCATTATGGATATGAATAATATACAAACTATCCATAATAAACACGGCTCATATAACAAAACATATAAAAGAAAACGAGTAAGTGAACACGTGAAACAACAATAATACTAAGATATTATTAATAAAGCAATGATAAAAGATCATATATGATATCATATTAATATATATTATTCATTTATAATCTAATAACAATTATTTCACCATTATACAAAAGGTTAACCTACCCTCAACCAAAGAAAATTACAATGTAAGGGTTTATTTCACAATCTCTTCATTATCCGAGGTTGTTTATACATATTTATCTACGAGGACCTCTTTATCATCCACATCCATGTTTCTTAGAAATGTATTTCAAAACATTCTTGCTATTTTATTGAATATGGGTTAAATTCATTTATAACCTTGTTGGACTTTTTATAAGCTGTTTATAAAGGAATCTTTCCGTTGTTTTCCAAACAAACTCCTTTTTAACCTTTTCCACAAAATTATGGTAAGAATGTCTTTTTTTAACTTATACGGCGGGTGAAACTATTATCTACCATTATAAATTCTTTGAAGATTCCCTTAAAATCTTATAATAATTTTTTAAAAGTAAATGTTTTATTTTATTATTATGTGACTCTTAAATTATTTCAAAATAGAAAGAGATATTTCTCTAAAAAGAGTTTTGATTTCAACATTGTCAACATCCTTTGATGGATTTTATGTTTATTTCGAGTTAAATTATTATGATACAGTACATCCATATTGTATTGAAGGTTTTGTGATTTTTTTGACTATGGATGTGCTATTTTTGTACCATTCATGAATTATGGTTAAATTATTGACATTTCGTATGCTAGTTTTAATACGAATGTCTATGATATGTTTAAACCCTTTCATATGAGGAATGTATTGGACTTAGTAAGTGACGGGTGGAGCCCGCTATAGCTCCTCGATGCATCGGTAGGTCTCATGAGACATCTAGATGTGGAATTGGCTGAGGCCCTTTCCCAATTTGATTTATGGCTTTTTTCAAGGCCTCAATCATTTTTAGACGTCTTGGCCGAGGCCATGACAAAAAATTTCAGAATGTCCGGCATTATACATTCCCTCATTATGGAAATAAAATTGATGGTTCATGTGGTTATCCAACTAGTAGAATTACGATAATTATTTTTTTATGTCATTATTTATTCAGCTCATATTCTTGCCATAAAAGTATTCTTGTTTTTTATTGGTAAAGTAATGTGGTTTCAATTATTTACCATGCTTAATATTTATGTCCTTTTCTGTTGTATTACTTACCCTTAGTGAGCATTTGAGCTCACCCCTTTCTTATGTTTCATTTCCCTAGGATATGAACAAGTAAGTTAAGAGTTACCTTCAAGCATAATCTAGGAGGCTTGGATGTTTATAATGAAATATATTTTTGTTGTATTTCTTTTCAAGTTGTAATGTTGAACTTATGTATGAATCCTGTCTCCAATAATACTAAACTGATCGGTCTTTCGAGACTTGATTTCCTTGTGATCATGCCAATGTTATGTAATAATTCACTGACTCTGGGTAACTATGGTCGGGGAATTATAGTTGGTATCAGAGGAAGTTTAGTACAAACCATGGAAACTAGATTTAGATAAACTCTGATTATAGCACATAGACCTAAGATGGACATTGAGGATTAGTATATAAGAACTTCCTATAATTTTGGTATTGTAGAGATTTTGTGAGTTTTCCAAGAAATAAATACATATCTGGATACAAGAAGGTAGAGGCAGCTCTAGCACATATGTACCTAGGGGTAAAACCCAAAAACACCGCTTTGAGATAGACTCGAATGGGAACAGGTGCACGACAATGGGCCTTGCTGCACTCTTGGTTATGGCAATCCCGGGGGATATGCTTAGGATAATTCTCATTTTCTTTACAAATAATTATGGAGGGTTTATGAGTATATACATCCTCAATGAAAAAATTTTTATGATTATGAATATATCCATAAATAGTTCAATTTATGTTAAGTGTTTTACAAGTATGGAATTATGTATTTTGATTCATAAACTGATCTAGTTTATTCCATTATTTAAAAATGGAACCTAGTGGAAGGAATGGAAACCGTATCAATGCACGCACTCCATGTAGGGATTTCCCTCCTGCTCAAGATAATTATAGTGGAGCTGGTGATGCAACTGGTGCTGATCACCTAATCACCATACTGGGACAACTCACTTAGGTTATGAATAATAACCTTACCTGTATAGAGCACCCTGATCCACATCGTGGAGGATCAATGTTAGATCGCTTCATGAGGCAACAACCACAGACATTAAATGGGAGTACAAATCCCTTTGTAGCTGAGCAATGGATAAATTCCATAGTGAAAATATTCCATGCCTTGGGGAGTAGTAAAAGGGAAAAATTTATCGTGGCAGTTTACCACCTCACTGGATATGTTGATCAATTTTGGTCATAGATTCAAAACACGAAGGAATATTATTAAGTATCAAATATGGAATGGAGGGAGTTCAAGGAGCTTTTATTAGAAAAATACTTTCCTCGTGACCATCGAGCAGATATGGAAAGAAAATTTCTGAGTCTGAGGCAAAAGGATGATGAGAATGTCACAATTTATGAGGCTAACTTTACAAGGTTAGCGAGGTATTCTATTGATTATATATGTAACCCAAGAAGTAAGATTGATTGTTTCTTTTATGGGTTAAAACTGTTTCTCCATCAAGAATTAGTCTCACAAACATTATCATTGTACGAAGATATTGCCTCGTGTGCTATCAAGACAGAAAAGGAATTCTCTATGTCTTATGACTATAAATCAAAGCAAGAGAAGAAGAGATCTGCTGAACACTCTAGGAAAGGAAATAATGAAACAGGGAATAAGGGAATAATTGAATTTCTACCCTGTGATAATTGTGGAAGGAAGAAACCTGGTGCCTGTCTAAAAGGAAAAGGAGTATGCTGCAAATGTGGATAGAAAGGTCATCTAGCTGGTGATTGTAAAGGAATGAAAGAAGCTACAAATGTTCAATTCTACAATTGTAGAGAGATGGGACATTATGAAAATGAATTTCCTAATCTTTAGGGAAACTTACCTCAGAAAAGGCCAAGGGATCAAGGCCAAGCTTATCCAATCACTACTGCTGAGGTTGAAGCCCCAAAAGATGTGGTGGGAGGTAATTTAATGGTTACCTCAAGTTCAGAAAATGCTTTATTTGATTCTGGATCATCACATTGTTTCATATCTTCCTAGTTTTCTATGAAAATTAGATATTTCTAATTTTATTTAACAAGGGAGTTTTCAGTTAAAACTCTTAAGGGAAGTATCATTGCTATAAAATTCAATGGATATGTTCCCATTATGTCATATAAATTTTCTTTATCTACTGATCTCATCGTCATACCCATGAATGAATTTGATATAATCCTCAGTATGGATTGGATTTTAAACCATGATACGAAAATATATTGTAAGAAGAAGGAGGTTATGTTTTTTGATGATGATGATAAAGAACACCTTATATTTAGAGAAGAATCTTCCCCACCTGATTCTTATCTAGATCCAACCCCAGTAGCTCAACTAAATTCAATTATCGGGGAATAAGTGAATGAAATAACTGTGGGTGAGGAAAGAAATGTTCAAATAGAGGATGTACCTATTGTGAGAGAATAATTTGATGTGTTTCCAGATGACATACCTGGACATCCTCCAGAATGAGAAATTGAGTTTTCCATTGATTTAATTCCTGGTTTAAGGCCTATATCGAAGCCCCTTATAGAATGACCATTGTGGAATTAGTTGAAATAAATAAACAACTAGAAGAATTGACTAATAAAAGATTTATTCGCCCTAGTGTTTCTCCATGTGGTGACCCTGTCCTTTTTGTTAAGAAGAAAGATGGATCTATAAGGTTATGTATCGACTATAGGGAAATCAATGCTCTAAAAATAAAGAACACGTATCCCCTACCTCGCATTGATGATTTATTTGATCAACTGCATGGAGATCAATACTTTTCAAAGATTGACCTTTGATCTGGATACCATCAGTTGTGTGTGAAGAAGGAAGACATTCCAAAGACAGCATTTCGAACCAGGTATAGGCATTATAAGTTTACAGTAATGCCTTGGGATTGACTAATGCACCCTCTGTATTCATGGATCTAATGAATAGGGTTTTCAAGGAATATCTCGATGATTTTTTAGTGGTATTTATTGATGATATCTTGGTGTATTCCAAAAGCTATGAAGATCATGAAAATCACTTGCGCATTATCCTAAAGACTCTAAGAAGACATTAATTATATGGTAAGTTTAGAAAGTGTAAATTCTGTCTTTAGGATATTTCTTTTCTTGGCCATATTGTATCTAAAGATGGAATCTCTATTTATCTTTCTAAGACCAAGGCAATCCAAGAATGGTATGCACCGACATGTATAACTGAGGTACGCAGTTTTATTGGTTTAGCAGGTTATTATCGATGTTTCGTCCAAAACATTTCCCGATTGGCTAACCCATTAACGAAGATCAAACGTAAAGGGGTTAAATTTGTTTGGACGAAAGAGTGTGAATAATGTTTTTAATAACTGAAGAGAAGATTAGTCAATGCTCCTATTTTGACTAAATGACAAGTTTTTTATTTATAGTGATGCATCGAAGAAAGGACATGGTTGTGTCCTTATGTAGAATTATAGAGTTATTGCCTATGCATCACGACAACTGAAAATTCATGAGGAAAACTATCCTACTCAAGATCTTGAGTTAGAAGCTGTAATATTTTCTTTGAATATTTGGATACACTACCTCTATGGGGAAAAATGTGAGATTTACACTGATCACAAGAGTTTGAAGTATATTTTCTCACAGACAGAACTCAACATGAGGCAAAGGATATGGCTTGAACTACTCAAGGATTATGATTGTATGATACACTACAACCCGAGGAAGGAAAATAAGGTGGAAGATGCTTTGAGCAGAATGGATCATGGAGTTTTGAACAAGATGAGAGTTGAAAAGGATCCTATATACATGGATGTAGTAAAGATGGATATAGGAATAACCATGGAAGGTGAAACCTCAATACTTTTTCAAATGTTTGTCGAAACATCTTTACTAGAAAGGATAAAGAGTTCTCAGACCGGTGATAAAGAGTATCAAAAGAAGATTAAATCTATGAATAATTGGAGATTGAGTGACTTTGTTTTTGAATATAGAATTTCGAAATTTTGGAAAAGACTTTGTGTTCCCAATATACCTGATCTAAAAAGAGTATTTTTGGATGATACTCATAGATCCAATTTCTCTATACACCCTGGGAGCACCAAAATGTATAGAGAATTGAAGGAACATTTTTTGGTGGGACAACATAAAGAGGTAGATTTCTGGTTTTGTGTCAAGATGTATGTTTTGTCAACAAGTGAATGCTTGAAGGTAACAACCTAGAGGAGTCATGCAACCTATTCCCATACCTGAGTGGAAATGGGATAATATTACAATGGGATTTATTATGGGACTACCAAATACTCCTAGAATGGATGATACAATATATGTCACTATTGATCTTTCTACAATGTCAACACATTTTCTTTATATAAGAGATAGTTTACCACTCAAACGCCTAGAAAGACTATATATTAATAAAGTTGTGAGACTTCATGGAGTACCCCTATCGATTATTTCTGATCGTGATCCCTGTTTTACTTCAAGATTATATAAGGGTCTTCAAGAATCCCTGGATACTGAACTTCGTTTGAGCACTGATTACCACCCTCAGACAGATGGACAATCAGAACGTACTATTCAAACCATAGAATAAATGTTGAGATCATGCTCACTTGAAATTCAAGGTATGTGGGATCAATATTTACGTCTGGTAGAATTTTCCTATAACAATAGCTTCCATTAAAGTATTCATATGGCAACATATGAAGCGTTATATGGAAAGAGATGTCGCACACCAACCAGTTGGGATGAAGTTGGTGAAAGAAAACATGTAGGCCCAGAACTAGTGGAGGAAACGATGGAAAGGTGAAGGTAATCCAAAACCACATCAAAGTAGCTCAAAGTAGGCATAAGATCTGTGCCGATAACCGAAGGAAGGATTTGGAATTTTAGGTAGGAGATCATGTTTTCTTGAAGGTATCTCTATAAATGGGAGTTATACGTTTCAGTAAGAAAGGTAAATTGATTCCCAGGTACATAGGATCTTTTGAAATTCTAGAAAGAATTGGGGCTGTATCTTACCATTTGGCAATACCACCAAGTCTCTCTAAAGTTCCCGATCTGTTCCACGTATCACTGTTTAGAAAATACATGCCTGACCCAATGCATGTACTTACTTATGAGGAATTAGAACTGGAACCCGATCTGTCTTATTACGAGGAGCCCGTTAGGATTCTTTATGCAAGAGAACAAGTGCGGATAAACCGGACGACTCATCTGGTAAAATTTATTTGGAGAAACCATAAGATGGAAGAGGCAACGTGGGAAACCGAGGAACTTATGATTAAGAACCACCCGAGTCTTTTTATGCAATAATATTCTAGACATTTCGATGACGAAATTATTTGAAGGTGGGGAGAATGTAACACCCCAAGCTTCCACGGTACGCTTCTCTTTGAATAATACAATAGCGTGTGTTGTACGCAACTTCGAGTTCTAACACACACCACAACCAATCAAACTACCCATTATGAATAGTAATACCCTCTTTTTTAAAGTTTATACATTTTATCTTTCAAAATGGGCTTCATTTTTGGATTCGGAATATCGAAATTATATTAGGGTGAATTTTTGGTATTTTTCTGAAAACATTCAATTTTGGATTAATAGTGAAAAAATTCAGTTATAGTTTATAACCGAATTTTTATTTAAATAATTATTTATTTTATTTAAATTTAATTAAGGTCAAAATATATACATAATACATATATCAGTGCAATTTAATTCATTAGAGTTAGTTTAGAATAATTTTAGATATATAAAAATTTTATTGAACTTTTCACCGTCTTTTACCCACCTCCTTGGAGAATTTGGAAATTCACATAAAACATAATTTGACTACTTCTGTGAGTGGAATTTCAAAAATCCAATAGACACGGTTAATAACGAAGAGTAAAATGTGGTTCAATAAGATAAAAATAATTTTTGGTGAATAGTAACTGTTTACTTTTATTTACCACGGTTAAAAGTAAATAGGGTAATTAATGGTAAAAATTATATTAATATTACCATAACACATGTCTTAATTCAATTGGAAAAGTTTATCTCAACCAAGAACACCCTTAGAAATAAAATATTATCATTTAGGTCCACTTGGATTAGATTAGAACATTTATTATTATTTAATTCAATGAAGAGTAAAAGGAGTTAAAAATAAAGTTTATTAACTAAAACATTTTTAATATGGGGTTATACATAAGATAAATTAGATTATAAATATTAATTATAAATCTAAAATAATTTTCTAAAAATGGTATTTTATTTATAATTTTTATAACTTAAATAATTTAATTTATTTATGACACAATGGTGATGTAGTAATTAACTAATTAATGAACTATTAAATTAAGTTATAATATAAATACCAAAATAAATGTAATTTGAGACTTTTTATGAATTAAACTAATTTTATAGGTTAATATGACATGATATTATTGAATTAATTATGTTTTTTCGAAGTAATCATGCCGTTATTATTTAAAAAAAATCAAATACCAAATAGTGTCAAAATGGACATAAAAGAGTTTTTAAAACAAATATTATATTATTAATTGATATTAAATTCCTAAAAATATAATGATCCACCAAGAGACTTATATAATGATAGGTGTATCATTAATGAGCCACTTGGGTTCACTGGTATGTATATGGTAAGTTTATTAACCATATAATATAAAAATACAATGAGACAAGGTAAATGTCAAACTATTTAACTAAGAGTTAAATATAAATGATAAGGTTATTTTAGTGAACCAATCCCGTCTAAAATATATTGGTTGAATGTATTTCAACCCATCCCCAACTTATCCTCGAAATAAGTCACTTTGGATCCATTAGAAACTGAATATGAATTTATTATAAAATAATATTTCTAGCTTTTCCAAAGGTTCCCCTCACCCCTCTTATAAAAGGGAACTCCCCCTTCTCTCTAATTCACACCTTCAAAGCCATTTGGCTTAGCCAAACCCTGCCAAAATATTATCTCAACTTCCCTCACTTCTACCTAACGGCCTTAGTTTGATCAGAAAGCCAGCCTAAGGATCCCTTTTGATCAAATCAAAAGGAAGAACCCAAAGAAGAGGTAATGTTTTCACCACCCTTTTTCAAGTTCCTTTTTCAACTTCTTATGTCTTTGTTGTTTCCATTATAAAATAATATCTCTAGTATATTCTATATAATATGATGTTATTATAAATATTTTACAACCATATTCAGTATTTTATCCATCCATTGAATGACATGTCACCATACGTGTGTACGTACGACCTACCGTCTCCATGTCGTGGTGTAATTGTTATTCAATACATTATTATTTGGATGGTTATAATAATGATGTTTAATTCATGTAAATAATAAATATAACATGATAATGATTATGTATATATGTTATACCATCCAATTATATATTATTTTAATATCAAAAGAATGATATTGTCGCTCTTGCGTACATACGGACTACCGTCTCTACGAACACGATGAGATTCATTCCCCATCGCATCCATTCAAGTATAATTCTCATTTGACGATTAAAAAATAATGTTTAAAGACTTGAAATCATTCTGGATATGAATATGATACAACCTATCCATAACATTCAGGGCTTATGTAACAAAACATACAAAATAAAACGAGTAAGTGAACACCCGAAACAACGATAATACTAAGATATTATAAACAAAGCAATTTTAAAATATCATATATGATATCATGTTAATGTATATGATTCTTGTATAATTAAATAACAATAATTTCACCATTATACATGAGTTTAACCTACCCTCAAACAAGAAAAAGTACAAGGTAAGTGTTTATTTCACAATCTCTTCATTATCCGATGTTGTTTATACATAATTATCTATTGGGATCTCTTTATCATCCACATCCATGTTTCATAGAAATGTTTTTCTAAAACATTCTTACTATTTTACAGAATATGGGTTAAAGTCATTTATACCCTTGTTTGACTTTTTATAAGATTTTTATAAATGAATCTTTCCATCGTTTTCAAAACAAGGTCCTTTTTATCCTTTTCGACAAAATTAAGGTAAGAATGTATTTTTTATACTTATATGGCGGGTACGACTATTTTCTACGAATATAAACTCATTGAAGCTTCCCTTACAAGCTTATACGAATATTTTAAAAGTAAATGTTTTATTTTATAATTATGTGACTCTTAAATGATTTCAAAATAGAAAGATGTTTTTCTCTAAAAAGATTTTTGATTTCATATATGTCAACATATTTTGATAGATTTTAAGTTTATTTGAAGTTGATTTATTATGATACAAAACATCCATATTGTATTGAAGGTTTTGTGATATGTTTGACTGTGGATGTGCTATTTTTATACCATTCATGATTTATGGATAAAATATTGACATTTCATATTCTAGTTTTAATACAAATGTTTATGATATGTTTAATCCTTTTCATATGAGGAATGTATTGGACTTAGTAAGTGATGGGTGGAGCCCACTATTGCTCCTCGATGCTGCGGTATGTCTTATGAGACAACTTTACATGGAATTGGTTGAGGACCTTTCCCAATTTGATTTATGGTTTTGGCCGAGGCCTTAATCATTTTTATACATCATAGCTGAGGCCTTGACTAAATGTTTCAGAATGTCTGACATTATACATTCCCTCATTATGGAAATAATATTGACTGTTCATGTGGTTATTCGACTAGTACAATTCCTATGATTATGTTTTATTATGGAATTATTTATTCATCTCATATTCTTTCCATAAAAGTATTCTTGTTTATTATTGGTAAAGGAATGTGGTTTCAATTATTTACCATGCTTAATATTTATATCATTTTCTGTTGTATTACTTACCCTTACTGAGCATTTAAGCTCACCCCTTTCTTAGGATTCATTTTCCCCGGATAAGATGAAGTGCGTTATGAGTGACCTACAGGAATAATCTAGGAGGTTTGGATATTTCTAATGAAATATATTTTTGTTGTATTTCTTTTCAAGTTGTAATGTTGAACTTATGTATGAATCTTGATTCCAATAATAATAAACTGATCAGTCTTTCAAGACATGATTTCCTTGTGATAATTCCAATGTTATGAAATAATGCACCAACTCTGGGTAACTAGGGTTAGGTCATTACAATTGTAAGATCCTGAAATTTTTTACAAGGTTTTTTTTTACTAGAAACAGGTTTATAGCTCATGATGTTTTGGAATGAGCTTATTCCCTTATGGTTATATGGTTCTTGAGTTTTGTAAAATGGAACCCCTTTTCAATTTTATAAAATATGTAATATATTTAACATTTTATACAAATGGAAAAGGTAAAAAATAGATTCTATGTAGATACAATTGTTAAAAGTTAGGTTTTTTACAGCTTTCTATATAACATATTTATAATGTTCTATAATAACGTCCTAAAAATATGTAAATGTATTTCTAATTCAACATTGTGGTTGAAAATATTAACCCAAGAAAAAAAAGAGGAATATAATGATAGAAAACATCAAATCGTGAATTTAAAATCATAAATTATAATAAATTAAGAACTCATAAGGTTAAGTCAAATATCCCTAATATTATTTATAAGTAAATATGGAAGATATAAGAGTATATCTTATAATAATGTATTACATGGGGATTTAAAGTGACATGTAATATCATATCGATGGTTTTATAAGATTTAGATAATTGAAAGAAAATTTTTATTTGATAAATTTTTGATGTTATTAATTGATTTTTTTAAACAAAAATTGTAATAAATAGTTACTTATTATTATAACATTTTTTTTAAATTTTGGAAATGGAATTTTTTTGATGTTCTAATGTTCTACAATGTAAAATTATTACATGAAATTATCCAGTCAAGGAAAAGAAGTATACTTATTAGATTCTTGAAGGAACATATACGTAGAAGTTTATAAGATGTTAAAGGTGGAGATATGAGATTATAAATATTAAACAATGATAACATATATATATATATATATTTGATTCATTAAATATGATTTTCATAATGGGAATACATGATAAATATATACAGGTTACACATGCATTGAGTTTTAGAGATATTGAATCTGTGATTTTTTTGGATAAATAAAACTAAAATCAGGAAAAATGTGAAATTTTAATTAGGTGATCATGAACCAAAATATCATGGGGGATAAAATTTTGGAAATATGGGAATTATCCAGCTAAAAATTGGCTGAGTTTATAAAGGATGAAGTAGCTCAGTACAAGAAAAAACTCGATTATTAATGAGCATTCTAATTAATCTTCAATAATCATAGAAATTAGAGAGTATATTTTTATAAATTAAGCTATACTAAATCTTTAATAAATGGAATGAAAATTAAGATTACTATAACATATTTTTCGAATCATAGAAGAAGAATAATGAGAGAAAATATAGATCTTCAAACTACTACATTTAACAATATAATTTCTCAATTTTTTGAAGATGGGGAGAAACATAGACAAAAATATTATGGTATCATTTAGAAGAACCTAACATTTTATTACTATTTCATAACTAAAGATATTGATCAAATATATTAAATTTATTAATACACACTAATTACCATAGTCATCATACATTAAAAATGAGAAATTGGATTCATGTTTTCAAGAAAGATATTGTTCGTCCTAGTTTTTATTAAGATAAAGTTGGTAATTGTTTTAATTACTTGAGTTGTTCCCAAAATATTACATCTCATTGATTTAATGGTTCATGATAATCCCTAGTCCCTAAAAGATTTAGGTTAATAAAATAAGATATTTTTTATGGGGGGGATAAAGACAATCATACACCATGAAATCACACACATATTTTGTTTGAATCTCATTGATTTTAGTATGAATTTAAATATAATAGTGTGTGTATGATATCATGTACTACATAAAACATTAAAATAATGATAAATGTGAAATATTTTATTAATATTTATGATAATCATTATTTTTTTCGATAATGTATGATGAAATTACAATATAAATAATAGAATAGGAAAAAATTTGAACATAAAAAAATAACACAAAAATGAAATCCTTGTCCTCATTGATTTCATTTACTATCATATGTCTATTTATAAATATAGTAAGAATGAAATATATTAAAATTATAAGTGATACCATGAGAATAAAGTTTTTAAATAAGAGGATTGATTATATTGATGCACATAATGAAATACATAATAATCAAATATGAATTTAAATATATTTTTGTTGTATATGGGTCCACTATAAATTGATACATTAGTTATATGGCCATTATAAATATAGTCTTTTGAGATATGGTAATTAGATATGTTTTCATTAGGTATACATATAGAAATCAAGTATAGTGAAGTTTTGTAATTGTTATTTATAAAGTAAATATAAAATAATTTACAGAAAATAATTAATTTGGGACTGAAATATAGGATAAAATTATATTATAATATTTTATGTTTGTCATAAATTATGTATTATCATTATAATTATTTAAAATATAATTATTTTTTCATAAAATTATAAGAAATATTCTATACTTTGGGATAGATAAAATTAATGGGTTGGAGGATAAATATTAATTTTGGGTATATTATATAAATAATATTATATTAAATGGGTGTAATTAAATAAATACATTATTTTTATGGTATTATTGTAATAATTTTATAATTTTATAAATTAATAGATTAAAATTAGTTTAATTTTTATTTCACATGAATTTGAATTAAAAAAATATTGTTAATAATTTTACTTTCCATTAAAAATAGTGTTTTTATAAATAATATATGTTCTGGTTATGGGTATAACAAGTAATGGGTCTAGCATATACATTTGTTATCAAAAAAGTGATTTTTGGACTCCCTCCCCCATCTTAAGGAGGGGATGTTAGCCGCTCAAACATGCCACTACCTTCAAATCCAAGTGTTCATACCCATTTCAGATGTCTCCATTTGTTTCCTCCTTTTCCAAAAATCTCCCTGAGGCTTCAGTTCCCAAGGATTGAGAATGTATTTCCTATAGTACTGTTATCTGCAATAGTAATTCACAAAATAAAACGACCTTCAAAACTACTCTATAGTTTCTAGCTTCCGTAACACACAACTATTAATAGAATCCTTTGAAAAATTCCTTAATTCTAGTTGGGGTTTGAAATCCTACAATACCATTAGTTTTCTCTACTCGATATAATTATTTATTAGTCTCTACAACGATGATAATTATAATACCCCGACAATAAACGTTACCTAATATTGACTTTTATTCATGAATTCCCATTGAATATATTTTCATGTTTGTTTGTTTAGATAATTTGGCCAAAAATATTACATAACATCTCAAATTTTACAAAGTAGACAAGTCTACACACAATCCATTTTCTCATAATCTAAAACATTTTAAAATAAAACATGAATTCTTTATCTTGATAAAATATTTGTAACATTCATCCTGATTTCTTCCTTCCTCATACCCATCCCTATACCCTTTGGAAAACATTTCAACAACTTTGGATGAGAAGAAAAATCCCATTAAGGGATATAAAATATGGAAAGAAAACTTTATACCATGAATATTTATAAACCCAGGAAATCATAAGAATACTAAAAAAATTCATGGAAATAATAAATCCTAAATGTAACTTATGGCATCCATATTAAACATACATTGTTTCATTCACAATTATAAAGGGAATAACCTACATAGTTATGTTGGGAATACCCATCATATTATATTCCCGATATCTCTTAGGAGAAACTTTTTTGGTTAACTCCATCTCATTACCTAATTCATTGGGGAGCTATCATAGGATCATCCACCCTTGTTTTATCACCGAACCACCCGTACACGTATGCAATTCCCAAAAACCATAACATAATTATAACACATAAAACATGCATGAAAGAAAAATAACATTTTCACGTTGAAATCATAACATAAAATATCATGAGATGGATATAATAAATCCATTATCAACACCAATTTCAATACTAAAATACCCAAAAGGGAATGTGGTATTTATATTTCATTTAAAAACACTTAAAATTGTAGAGGATGAAAAATAAAAAATAATGAACTACGGGGAAAACAGGATTTTGCGATGGGCTATTTGAGATGGGATTAATTCCCATCACAAAGAGTCCATCCCAGAGGTTATTTACAATAGGGGGGTTCATCCCATCACAAATAACATGTTATTTGCGATGGGTTTTGGGGTCCCATCACAAAAAATAATGCGCGGTTTAGCACGAGATGCGCGCTAAAGCGCGGGATGATTATTTGTGATGTGGGATCCCCCAGTCAGAAATAGTGTGTCGGTTGGTGGGTATTTGCAACGGGTCCCATCACAAATACTGGGGGAGGTAAATGGGTTTTTGTGATGGGATGTTGTCCCATCGCAAAAGGTGTGTCGGCAGGTCACTTTTTGCGATGGGGCCCTTCACAAATACCCTTTTATCCACCGACATCAATTAATGTGGGAAAAGGTATTTGTGACGGGGCCCATCACAAAAAGTACCTATTGTGACGGTCATCCAGTCGTAATTAGTCATGTCATAACTAATCTAACATATATATACCTCCCTCCGTTTTTCTTTCTCTTCCTCTCATTTCTCACTTCCTCTATCTCTCTAAACTCTATTCCATGAGTGAGATTTTCTCTGAGTTAGTTTTTTTACAGAGACGTTGTGAAGTCGCTTACCTCAATAGGAGATCATGTTAAAACGTATTTATATTTTATTTAATTTAGTATTTATTTTAATTTTTATGTTAATTTTTATAATTGTGGATTAGTTGTAATTAAATTAGATTTAAATTATTCTCTTACATGCAATTTTTTGTAATAATAAATTGAAATTATTAATACTAATTCTAAATAAATATTAATAATTAATAATTAGTAATAATTAATAATTAATAAAGAAAATTTTTATTGTATATAAATAATTACTTTTAATTAGTAATTAGTAATTAGTAGTTGCAAATTTTAGTTATTAATACCAACTAACGCTAATTAGTAATAGTTACGCTTAATTAGTAATAATTACTGGTAATTAGTAATAAATATGAATAATTAATAATAAATTGGAATAATTAGTAATAAATAGGAATAATTAGTAATATTTAGTAATAAATATTAATAAATAGAATGAAATGGTAAGAAATAGTAATAAATTGTAATAAATAGTTATAATTAGTATTAAATAGTAATAATTAGTAATAAATAGGATGAGTTAGTAAGAAGTAGTAATAAATAGTAATAAATAGTAATAAGTAGTAATAAATAGGAATAATTAGGAATAATTAGTAATAAATAGTAATAAATAGTAATAATTTGTAATAATTTGTAATAATTTGTAATAATTATTAATAATTTGCAATAATCTGTAATAATTAGTAATAGTTAGAAATAATTAGTAATAATTAGGAAAAAATAGTAATAAATACAATCAAATAGGATTAATTAGTAATAAATATGAATTAATAGTAATAAATAAGAATAATTATTAATATAGGAATAATTTGTAATATAGGAATCATTAGTAATAAATAGGAATAATTAGGAATAATTATGAATAATTAGGAATAATTAGGAATAATTAGTAATAATTAGTAATAATTAGTAATAATTAATTATAATTAGTAATAATTAGTAATAATTAAAAATAATTAGTAACAAGTAGTAATAATTAGTAATAAATAGGAATAATTCGTAATAAGTAGGAATAATTAGGAATAAGTAAGAATAATCAGGAATAATTAAGAATAATTAAGAATAATTATGAATAATTATGAATAAGTATGAATAATTAGGAATAAATAAAAATAAATAGGAACAAATAGGAATTAATAGGAATAAATAAGAATAAATAAGAACAATTTGGAATAATTAAAAATAAATAGAATTAATAGGAATAAATAGGAATAATTAGGAATAATTAGGAATTATTTTGAATAAATTGTAATAAATAGGAATAAAATGTAATAAATAGGAATAAGTAGGAATAATTAGGAATAATTAGGGATAATTAAGAATAATTAGGAATAATTAGAACAAATTGCGAATAATTTGGCATAATTGGGAATAATTAGTAATAATTAGTAATAATTAGGAATAATTTGTATTAATTAGTAATAATTATTAATAATTATTAATAATTAGTAATAATTGGTAAAAATTAGGAATAATTAGGAAAAAATAGGAATAATTAGGAATAAATAGGAATAAATAGGAATAAATAGAAATGAATTGGAATAAATATGAATAAATACGAATAAATAAGAATAAATAGTAATAAATATTAATAAATATGAATAAATATGAAGAATTAGGAAAAACAAGAAAAAGATAGGAATAATTAGGAATAATTAAGAATAATTAGGAATAAATAGGAATAAATTGGAATAAATATGAATAAATAAGAATAAATAGGTATAAATAATAATAAATATGAAAAAATATGAAAAAATTGGAATAAATAAGAATAAATAGGATTAAATTGGAATAATTAGAAATAATTTGGAATATATAAGAATAATTAAGAATAATTAGGAATAATTTGGAATAATATGGATTAATTAGGAATAATTTGGAATAATTAGGAGTAATTAGAAATAATTATGAATAGTTAGGAATAATTAAGAATAATTTGGAATAATTTGGAATAATTAGGATTAATTATGAATAATTAACAACAATTATGAATAATAAAGAATAATTAGGAATGATTTGGAATAATTAGAAATATTTAGAAATATTTAGAAATAACTAGGAATAAATGGGAATAGTTAGTAATAAATAGGAATAATTAGTAATAAATAGGAATAAATAGTAATAAATAATAATAATTAGTAATAAATATGAAAAATTTGAAATAAAATCAATTGTAATAAATTGTAATAACATATAATAACTTGGAACAATTTCCAGTGGATTAACTACACTCCTTTTGCTTGATTACACTTCTCCTTTCACCTTTCACTAACTCAAAAAATTATGAAAAGTATGCTTCTACATATCCATATCTAATCTCTTATAAAAGAGTTTTAATATTCATTCATAGGAAAACATTTTTCATAATGTGTTCAGACAGTGCCAGTTGCAGGAAGATGATTTATCAACAAAAAGGCGGCTCTTTTTTCTGACGGCTAATTTACTTGCAACTTTCTCACACAGAAATCACAATGAAGAATCTGCTCAGAGGTACAAATATTTATTCTCATGCATAACAGAATGAAAAATATTACCTCCGAGCATACTCTTTATTGTGATTTCTGTGTGAGAAAGTTACAATTAAATGAGGCATCGTAAAAAAGAGTAGTCGTCAATCCACTAGAAATTGCGTTTCCCATAAGTAATGATAATTATTATGTAGCTGTAATATTTTTTCAGATAGTGTTTTTATAATTTCATATTATTCAAAAATAGTAATGATTTTATATTTTTTTGAAAAATATGGAACAAGGAAGTCGACAACAATCATTATTAGTTGATCGCTCTTGGATAAATAAGCATTGAAATCCAAATGGTTCGGGTTTAAATCCTACATATATTGATGGTGTTAAATCGTTCTTATCGTTTTCATCATCAAAACCAGAATATGCTTCAGAAGTCATAATAATGTGTCCTGGTAAAAAATGTACTCTTAGAACAATTGACACATTTGACAATGTTGGGGGACATCTCTTGCGGTTTGGTTTTCAACCAGATTATGTTTTTTGGTATCAAAAGGGTGAACACAGTTCCAAAGAAGATACTAATTACATGATTCTGGATCCGTAACTGTTTCAAAATATAGTACATGATGTCTAAAGTCCATCTGTTCAACAAACTGAAACTCAAGATGATTTAGATTTAACTACTAAGTTATCACCATCCGAATTTTCTGAGTTGTTGAGGTCTACTAAGGATGAATTATAACATGGTTGAAAGTTAATAAAATTAGATGTGGTTACAAAATTTAAGGCTATTAAATCATATAAAGATATATCAAACAATTGTTTTGATCAGATATTTTCTTTGGTGAAAACACTGTTACCTAAAGGAAATGTGTTGCCTGGTTGTTACTATGAGAGCAAGAGACTGGTTCGTAATCTAGGACTTAGTTATGAGAAGATTCATTCATGTAAAAATGATTACATCTTATATTATGGTAAAAATGATTCATTGGATAGTTATCCCACATGTGGACAATCGAGGTATAAAGAAGATCAACCAAGGAAGTCTGGATCGATTCTAGTAAAACAGTTGAGTTATATCCCACTTACACCCAGGTTGCAGCATTTATTTATGTTTCAGAACACATTGTCAATGATGTCATGGCACAAATACAATATTTCAACTGATAAAAGCCTGAATCATCCATCTGATGGTGATTCATGGAATCATTTTGACCATATGCATCCGTCTTTTTCTTTATAAGCCCAAAACATGCAATTGGATCTTTCTACAGACGGTTTCAGTCTGTTTGGTTCTTATGGTAGTAAGTATTCATGTTAGCCTATCTTTATAACTCCATTCAATTTACCTCCATGGATGTTGATAAAGGATACTTATATCTTTTTTACATTATTAATCCTAGGACATCATAAAAATAATATTTATGTTTATTTGAAACCATTGATTGATGAGTTAAATTCATTGTGGGGTGATGGTGTTAGTACATATGATGTTATTGCGAAATAAAATATCATATTAAAAGCTGCATTAATGAAGATGATTTGGGACTTTACAGAATATGGCATGTTATCTGGCTAGAGTGCACCGGGTTCGAAATCATGTCCTTACTGTATGAAGGACATCAACGCCTTTATGATCATCAATGGAAAAAACATTGCTATTTTGACTCTCACTACATATTTCTTCCCACTGATAATCCTTTTAGGAAGAAAAAATATCATTTTAGAAAAGGTACAATTGAAATGGATGATACTCCAAAAATGATCTCAACTACAAAGTTAAAATAAGTGGTATTTTCATTACCTCCCATCACATTTTGGACAACAATAAACCAACAGAAAATTCATGGATTTGGGAAAGAACAAAATTGGATAAAACGAAGCTTTTTTGGGATCTTCCATATTGGTTCGATTTTTTGGTCTACCAAATGATGGATTTCATACATATTGAGAAGAACTATTTTGATAATTTATTTCATACAGTTTTGGATATACCAGGTAAGACAAAAGATAATGTAAAGGAACAATTAGATCTTATCCAACTTTTCAGGCGTATAGAAATTGAACTATTTAAAAATGTCAGATCACATAGGTTAATAAAGACAAAAGCAGTTTATACACTATCCAAAGAGAGCCTCATACTATTTTGTCATTGGATTATAGATTTGAGACTTCAAGACGTAAATGCTTCCAATTTGGGCATAATTGTTAATAATGGTTATATTACCGAATTAAAAGTTCATGATTGTCATGTTATAATCGATAGAATTATGCCGATTGGATTCAGAGGTATTTTGAATTATATAAGTTGGGATTAGATAACATACTATCAAATTTTTTTGAGCAATTTTTGATGCAACAATAGACAATGATGCGCATAGAAAACTGGAATAAGATGTTGCTGTAATTATATGGAAACTGGAAAAAATCTTTCTACTGGCTTACTTTGACTCAATAAAACATCTGATATTAAATTTTCCACATGAAGCTAAATGTGGAGGACCATTACATTTTGGATGGATGTACCCATTCGAGAGATGCATTCATAAATTGAAGAAAAATATATGCAACAAATCATGAGTTGAAGGCTCAATTTATGATGCTTATTTGCAAAAGGAAATTGCTTTTTTTTATACTCTAATTATTTTTTATTTCAATTTACATCAAAAAACAATATCATGGGACAAAACGAGAGGAATTTTAATGAATAAATGGATAATCAATTATCAATTTTCAATTATCCAAGTATTAGTTTTAGTGGAGGTTATGAACGATGGATTTCAGATGATGAACATCACAGAGCTCATACATATGCTCTACTCAACTGTAAAGAAATGACATCATTTGTACTATGAGTGATTTTATCACTTATTCTATAATTTATGATAGAGTATGTGAACTTATTTTATTTGTAGTTTATATGATAATCATATCATGAAACAACTTCCCAAAATTACAGCAGATGCTCTTGAAGAACGCTGGAAAAAAAATTTCTCAACGGTTTTAAAAACCAGTAACATAAATTATTGATGGGTTAATATCAATTTTGTTTATTATTTATCATATTGATAATTGTTTTAAAAAATTTCATGTTTCTCAACATACTGATAAAATTGATAAGCGACTGTGTATATTGATTAACCCACCATCCGAAATTGTTAAGTCTTAGAATGCATATGTGGTTAATGGTTTATGATTTCTTACATGTGCATATGGGGAATACAAAAATGAACAATGGAGTTTTCTTGAGAGGATCACATAACAAGAAACTGATGTTGACTTTTAGGGAATTCTGGATGAAATTATTGAGCTATGTTATCAAGGGAAGAAGTATATAATGATGTTTAAATGTCGATGGTTGGATACTGAGAGAGGTCAGCGTGTTCATTTGACTCATGGAATTGTCAATATGAAACATAAAAGTCTTCCTGCAGTAAATGAACCATTTTTAATAGCACAACAAGCACATAAAATTTATTACGCGAAGTACTGTGCTACTTTTAGATATTTTAGTGATTGGTGGAGCATAATAAAAATAAAATCTCAGTAATATCAGTTTACTCAAACTGAATTTGGTTCCACTGAAGTGGAACGAATTGAAATTTTTCAAGAGACTACTCAAAATCCATCTTTTTCACAAAGAAAAATGAATATCGATGATGACACTCCACAATTAAGGATCGATGATGATGAAGATTTTAATGAGGTTACAAATGAATTTGACATGATAAGAGATAATGTAACTGAAACTCATATAGATATTGTTGATGCTGAGGAGAAAGGAGAATACATTGACCTTGATTGTTATGGACATGAGGATGATGATGGACATTGGCACAGTTAAATGATTGTTATAATCATAGCTAATATATATCTACATATAATAGTTATTTTCAACTATCTACTAACAACAATCTTTTTGTGTTTCAGATGGATCCTGATCTATTTCACGAGTTGCAGGAGGTTGATATACCTTTGGATAAGGTGGATTGTAGACCATCTAACCCTCAACCCACTGATGATCCAAGGGGTATATAGAGGTGGCTTGGTCTTTAATGACTGATTATTTCTAACCCTATACTCGATTGATGTCCACGTCATTCCTTCAATCCACGCATAGAGAGTTATGGTAACCTGTATATTTTAGTAATCTTTTATTTATATATTTATATATATACTAATTGGTTTATTATTTATTCATTTTTCACAGTTTTTGCATGTAGCTATTGGAAAGGGTAGCGCTATCTTGCGTGATTATTTTTCTCTTCCATGGATCACATGGGAACAGAATTCGGTTGATGTGTGGAATGACATTTTCTATCATTAGTTGGTACATAAATAGAAAATATATATTTTTAAATACATTTTATGGATAAAATGATATTATAAATTATGTGTAGGGTTTATGGTATCCCTTCGATGATAGCATGGATGAATCTATCTACGCAGCATGGAAGGTGTCTATGTGTGACCGTTTCCATCAGTTTTTGAAAATTTTGAGAAGAACAACCATTAAGAAAGCATGAGTGATAGAATTTGATGAGTCATGTAGAGCCCACTGATGAGAGTAAATTTCATCTCACTTTTGGGATGGATTAAGTTTACACGGGTTGGGTGGTGGATTTCAGAGGAAATCTTCAGTGGGACGACAGAACTAGGAGAGACAGGACGTGATGCATAGAGCTGGTAGTCGTACATTCAATAAAAATAGAGAGCATGTGGTATGTATATTTTTTAAATATTTTATATTACTTTAAAAATAAACAGTTTATTTTATATTTCTATAGGCAGTCGAGCATACCGATATTAGAGAGTTCGACGTTTATCGGAGGATGTATAGTGATCCATCCACTGGAGGGATTAGAGGTGATCACCATCATCAGATTGTGATTATTATTATTCATTTAGTTTGACAATTAACTGCATAAAATATTTTCTCCATTTTAATTTCAAATTGGAATTAAAGGAGTCATATGAGGCTGCGACCTCTCAGACACAGGCTGCGAGTCATGACGAGACGATTGAGTATACCAGTGCCGACTATTTTGATGAGGTGAGATGGATGTAGGCGACTCAATATGGCTTTGATAAGAGCCGAGTATTTGGTATCAGCTCTCATTTGACTCCTTGTAATTATTATAGTACTGCTACAATGTCAGCGTCCTGCTCGAGAGGAGCTCATGGAGAGGCATCATCCTCTACCTCACATTATTAGGAGCAGTTGCGAACTCAGTATGAGCTTATAGATAGTTTGTAGAAACCTCATGAAGAGATGCATCAGTAGCAGCAACAACAGAAGCACGAGGAGGAGATTCTTTGATGGCAGTAGGAGCTACAACATCATGAGCATATGGAGTACATGTGTCGTCTGAATCATAGTTTAGGGATGGAGTTTCCTCCACAATCTCTTATAGCTCCTCCACCTCCCCTAGAAGACAACCCCGTTGTGATTTGTTTTTTATGATAAAAAATTGAATTGAAGATTTATTGTAATATGAACTATTTATAGATTCATTCTTTTATATTGGTGAAAAAATTGTGTAATTTATTTTTTTAGTATTTTAATATTTATTATTAGTATTATATTTTTTAATATATTTTTATTTCACCAATTATAATAATAATTTTTTTGGTTTTTTTATATTGTTTTTGTAAATATTGAGAATTTTAATAATTTTTTATTCTTTATATTATTTTAATAAAATTAATTTTAATTTTTTATTAATCATAATTTTATTAAATATATATTTTTTGTATTATATATATAATATTTGTTTATTTTACCAAAAAAATAATTTATTTTTTTATTTTATTATTATTCTAATAATATTAATACAATTTTTTCATTAATCAAAATTTTATTAAATATATTTATTATTATATTTATTATTTATTGCGGGACATTTTGCGAAGGGCTCCCGTTCCAAATAATTTAAATATAATTCTTTAGTAATACTATTTGTAATGGGACGATGTGCCTGTCGCAAATACTATTTGGGACGGTCCCGTCACAAATACTATTTGGGACGGGCCCATCGCAAAAGGTTTTTATATACATAATTAATATAATCAGAGGCTTATTTACAATAGAGACTTTTTCCATCGGAAATACTATTTTTTGCGACCGTCTCGTCACAAAAATTAATATTTGGGATTCTGTTTTCTGTAATGGGCTATTTGTGATGGGGCCCCGTCGCTAAATCCTAATTGCGACGGGATCCCGTCAAAAATAGTCCTTCGCAAGTACATCTAATTCTAGTTGTGATGGTTACCGTGGCAAAAAGGTAATTGTCACTGAATATATTATCAAATAATTTTTTTTTAGTAGAATTATTCATATTAAAAATATTAATTTTGAAAACAGGTAAATTAAAGTAAAAGTAAAATTGGTTGATTAGAAAATGTATAAAACAAGGTGGTGGATAACTTCAAAATATGCCTCAATGAAAGGATATTGAGATGAAGTCCCATAACTTGTGTCTAAATCATCATGTACCATAGTTATATTCTTGAATAATAAAATTAGGATGATTTATCCTTTAATGCGAACATTTTTCCAGTTTATTATTCCTTTTATATCACTTATTTACTTGTTATAAAAAATACATAATTAATTATGTTCATATCGGATGTTTTGTCAATATTTGGTACATGAGTTGAAAATGAACATGGGTAGGTTGTCACTAGTCTATGTGGTCATAATTCTATAATATTTAGAATAGTATTCACAACGTAGTAATAACTTATATACATTAATCATACATTTTAAATCTGTCCATTAATTATGGTAATGAAAAATGAACAATGTTATATTCATAGATGTGGTAGGTTGTACGTATGCATGAGTAAAATGTTCATTTTTCCGTGATCGTTACAGATATAATATAAATATTCTTTAATATTTATAGAATGATCATAATATTGTTAAAATCATTATAATTATTTTAATATACTTATATATACCATACAAGTGATGCGGTCAATAAAAATGATTCCCATCACGTCGTGGAGGTGTTAGAAAACACGTATGCACGAACGATGTTATTTTTTATGGGTGTGTAATGTAAGAACATAATTGAAATATTTTTCATTTAAAATGATACATATTTAATTATTATTGAAAATTAATTTCAATTCCATCATTATAACCAATCATGATTGGTAGTAATGGAAAACAAACTGAATTTATTTATGGAGGTGATAATTCACACAAACACACAAATGATTAATTCATTTTCCATATGATGGAATTATATATGGATATAGGTGATGATATTGACATAATAATAAGAAATTATATTTATAATATTAGTGTTATTATTTCATATTTTAAGAATAATATTTAATGTAAGTGGAAGATGAAAAAAAATATAAACTCTTAAAATAAAGATTCCCCTTCTTTGGTAAATCACCTTTAAATTACAGCATAACACCTCTAAGATGGGTGTTTAATATAAAATAAGGCCTCAATAATTTATGTAGGGATATTGGGAAGAGATTTGGGAAGAGATTGGTTAAACTCAAACTCATTGAATGTGTGAGTATTAGAGAAGAGAGGGTACCATTTTATAGGAGAGGGGAGGGAACCCTTATAAATTCATAAAATATTAAAATAAGATAAATTATTTTTTTAATATAAATTCTTCTAAATTGAAATATGTTTAGTAGAGGGTGAGTAAATTTCAAAATCCTCCCATAAAATAATTTTTATATAGTTATTAATTTCATTTTAATCCTCTTCTTTTTGTTATACCCTTAATTATTCCCTTATAATTTTAATTGTGTTAACAATATTTTAATTTTTAAGAGTCTATTAAATTTACTTATATGGGGTTAATTTTCCATAATTGGAAAAATAAAGCACTAGTAGACCTTATCATTATCACTTTTTGATTTTAAATGATGTTTAGGATTTCAAAATAATCTAATAAATTATTATGTTTATAAAACATCCATTATGTCAATTTTTATACTATTCATTTTATTGAATTTTTATAAAATCTAAAAAGATAGATAACTTCAAAAAGAACATTTAATTGTATTATAACATGTCATATTGACCTATAAATATTTTGGATGACATAGATTATTTATAATAATATTTGATTAAATAATTATAATAGAATTTTTTTTGATTCCTCCATCGTTGTTTCTTAATTAAATTATAATATTTAATGCCTAAAATTTTTAAATAGAATACCATGATGTAGAAAATTACTTTATATTTCTATTTACTATTTATAATCAAATATATAACTTATATAATACCACATTAAAATTTTGTTAGTAAGAAAATATATGTTTAAAATATAATTTCCATTAAATTAAATGTTATAAGTGTCATAATCACAACACATGTGGCTTCCAAAGGCCATATCTTCATCCCAAGGTATGAATCAGTTGGCCATATCTCATCCAATAGAATTATAACATTTTATTTAGGGTATTTGTATATTATTATAATATTATTTTTACCTTTTTTACCTAATTTACCATTTAACCATGGAAAATAAAAATAATTACTAATGTTACTATTCATAATGTCCAAAAATAAAAGTGACATATTTAAATAATTTTTACCTTATGATTCCAAAAATAAAATCAGTTCTTCCAATTTCTAAACATATAATTTTCAGTCATTTATTTAAAATTAAATCCCATTCTCAAAATGAGAAAACATTTTTTTTAAAAGTAAATACCATAAACAGAATGACAAGTGTTTATATCAAATTTCAATGTGAAATTACCTATAATTAGAAAAATTATATTAAATAATAAATAAATAATACAATTACACTTTAAAAAAATTAAAAGGACAATCCTACGATATATAAAAATTATATGAAAGGGAATTTTTGAATTAAAATGCAGTATTTTACACTATTTATTAAAAATGAAATTTATAAAAAAATATTCCAAAATTCAACCAATGTTAATTTTAATGTGCATATTCTAAATACTATGTTTATTTTGTAAAATATATCATAAAAATTGTCAAAAATTATATTTAAAAATGATTTACCATCAAAATGTGGAACAATTCCTTTTTAAAAAATACTTTTTTAATGCTTAAATTTGATTTTGTTCTTATATCATGTCTAGAAGACTTATGATATGAATTTTAAACATCACATTGAGTTTAAATTTCCTTTATATAATCCAAAATTAGTGAAATGATTTTATAAAAGAAATTATTCTCATTTAAATTGGTTTTCATAAAAACACATCCTTTATATTCAATTGGATTTTTTTCCATTTCTAATATATTTGGTAACCAATGAATCATTATATTAACAAGTTTATACCATATTTTTATAATTCAATTTATATTGTTCAGTCCCATTATTCCACTGAGAAGTTTATAATGGTATCATTTAAATAATAATATTTAGTTTTTCATCTAAGATTGATGAAGTGTATCATGTACACTATTCAATATAGTGTTTTATTGTGTAAACTCATGATGTAATAGTAATATTTCTCTCACATGGTCCAAAATCTAGGAAATTGTTTTATGGATTTTAGTTTTTTACTAAATTACAATTATTTCCATAGGTGGTGAGACCCCTCAATGATTGGAAATTTTGTAAGTAGTATGGGTTTACCCATACCCTTTGAAATCCCTAGCATTCTAAATATGATTGGGAATTTAGTCGGATGATTATTTTTATTCAACAAAACATTCAATATATGACATCAATCCATCTCTCTATGTATATATTTTGATGTTGATGTCTCCAAATAACATATTGATTCATTATGTATTGAGGTTGAAAAGGAATTCAGATGTACTCAGGTGGTACATGATGAATTAGGGTGTCATTTTTTGTCTTGCAAGAGGTAGGGAAGCCACAACCAAGAATTTTTACAACCTTCTCTAAAGGAATCTAGATTATTTGTTTTAATTGATGATGATAATTTTATTGATGGTAATAATGAGTGTTTGCGTGAGGGGTACTAATATATCCCTTCCTTGAAAGTTTCCCTATAGGGAGGTTCTTCCCCATTAAAGGTTTTTTAAATAGTGGCTTCAGGGCCTGCGAACTCTGTCATTATTTTCCATTTTATTAAGGAATGTGTTTTAGGTCCATGTCATTATGCCATTGTAGTGCATCCTTCAAAAGATCCAATTACTAGTATTGGTATTTACTCTTCTAATCCAATAACTTGAATTGATATTATTATTTTTCATATTGGAATATGCATTGACCCATCTACTACCTCCATATAAATGTAGGATGTATTCGAGAATACTGATTTAGATTTGAATAATGCCATCACATTTGGGGTCATTAAACTTTTACAACCAAATCATGATAAATATGGATGATAATAGATGAAATATATTGATCAATGAGTAAAAAAATATTATAATTGAAATACATTCATGTTCATTCAGAAAAATTTATCTAGCTCTAAAATTCAAAACAAGTTTTTAGTGTACTATGGTTATATGATGAAACCAAATGTGGGATTCTTTAATTCAATGAAACTATAAGAAAGGTGAAATTTTGGTTGTAATCAATGATGATAGTGATTTTATGAGGGAACTCGATACCCCTACTTTCTCTTCTGAGGGATAGGAAGAGGTCTATGTGGAGGATTTTATTTGGTTCAGTATAATGAATTGAATGAAATTAGTTTTGGACTCCAATGGAATTAACAAACCAATGAAAATAAAATTTTCATGATAAGATTGTTTTCCTTTAAGTAGGAATGAAATTACAATATCATCTATGAAATATCTCCCAATTATATATAGGGTAATTGAATTTGGTAATGATCCATATATGAACTAAAATTGAAACCATTCCAGAATGGTTCAAACCATAAGACTACTAATGAGAGACCACAAAACATTGGACAAGGGTATATCTAATTTCCATAAAATTTAACTAGGGAAAATAAGACTTTTTACCTATAATTCATCATGAGTTCTCCTTAAATATTCATTGTATTCTTTGACAACATACACTAACTTAGGAGTATTGTATTAGATTTTTAGAGGCATAACTTCATTTTGGACATGATAAACCATGTGAGAAGTTTTCTGAATATTATCTTGAATATATTTTTCAATAAATTGACCATGACCATTTCACTATAATAATAAGATTTCTTTTGTGAAACATATCGCCTGTGACATTGATGATAGTCTCCAATATAATCCTAGAAATGATATAAGTGGAATAATGTATAAATATTGGACTAAACCCTTTAGATATATGATAGAGAAGAAATATTTAAGATTTACAACATCAATATTCACATATTATTCATTGACATGATTTTGATGTACCAATATTACTCTATGGGTGCCTGATTTACTTTTAATTCTGTTGGAGTTGGGGCAACGACTTAGGTAACATATGATCGTATTCAATTATAACTTCAATATATTAATATTTTTTTATTGGATTTTAATCTGGATCATCAAATAGTTTTATTAAATTTTTTATTTGGGCTTGTTCAACATCTTTTATGACTTTTTCTTTTCTTGTGATCCTTGGGAGGAATCATATTAAACCCATACAAAGTATTTTCATGATAAAAATTAATTTTGAGAATATGTTATATATTTTAATTTAAATTATAGGTTCTCAATATATATAAATAAATCTTTTTAAATCAGTTAAATAAATTTAATAATCAGAAAAAATTGTTCTAGAAGGTCATATTCATATTTAGGAATAAAAACAAGTTACAAAGATAAAATTTAAGCTACAAAAATCATGTAGAATGATGTAAATGTGTTAATGTATTAGGTAATAACATAAAAAATAATTATACGTTATATATAAATTGTGTGGATGAGGGGATTCAATACCCATACACATTATTTTCCAGTCATTATCCAAATTACATTAAAAATAGAACCTTTATCCTCTAGGGAGTGAATATTTGCTGAAATACCACTATAAACACGTAAAATAAATTATCCCTCCCCTTCCACCACTATAAAAACAATTTCACTAATATTATTTTTTAATATCAGCATATTTTCCATCTTTTAATTCCTTATTATATGTTTAGTTTCCACTAGTACCAAGATGGAAGCCTAAATCCTAAAATACTAAAAGAAACCATTTTAATGATATACTTTATCATTGTAAATAAATATTTTTCCATAATCTGTTGAAATTAAATTCTTATCTCCACACTTTTTTAAATCACATTTTCTACTATTGGGATAATTATATATTTTTCATAAGGATACTACTATTATATAACCATAAACTCCAAAACAATTAATTAGTACAATATGTTCTTGAATTGGATGGTTCACCCACCTGTAAGAATGATTATATAACAACATTATAATTTTCTTCATCAATATATATCAAGAGATAAATACTATTATTATATAAAACATAGTATTAAATGATGAAATTAATAATGCTCTAGATATGTTACACAAAAAATGAATCTTCATTATTTGGTATCATTTTGTTATGATATATTTACATGAAACCTTGTTGTATTGGATTATCCTCTCATTAACCATTCCAATTCAATCTATCAAATGGACATGTTACTAAATAAATAATTTAAAAAAAACATTATACATTCATGAAAAATTTATTGGCGATGTCGTTGTTATCAAATAATGGGGATCCACAAGGTCATTTTCAAATAAGAATGAAATAAACAAAATTACATACATTTGATTAATAAAATTTACAATAACCAAGTATTATATGTTAAATGAAAATTATAATTGAATACTAAAAAAACAAATAGATATGAATGTAGTTATGAAATAATTAAAATGTTATCTATGTTTATTATGTTTTCTTATAAATAATATGTGTTGACACCTGGTGTAATTTTAGGGATTTATTTTCAAATATGATTTTAAATTGATATTGGATGTGTTTAAAATTACCTTATGAGTAATTATATTTTATTTTTCCCAAAAAAATATATATATTCAGAGTCACTTTTTTTTCTAGGATCTATAAGTCTTCTAACCATTTCCCCACCATCTAACTCATAGTATGATAAAAATGATATGTACAAGGTGAACTGAACATATCATTTTTCTTGACTATAATTCATTCTTATTAATGTGGAAAATAAGAATATTTTTTACAGAGGTATTTCACTATACATAAATAATTTCCTAACATAATTTTATGTTGTCCTTAGAAGTTTTTATAGAATAACAAAATGAATATTTTTTTTATTTTCAACATGTGTAATTTTTTATTTTTTGAGCTATATTATGATTGTGTGATTTAAGTTAATTTTTTTTAAATTTAACATATTTTTTATTTTTCAAAATAAAATCAACAATTATCTCAATGAAAATCATCATTATATAATGAATTAATTTCTATTCAAACTGTTTTATATTAAAAATTCCATTAAAATAAAATATTTCTAATATAAATAATATAAAAATATATTTCTAAATGAAATGTATTTTTCCACATTAAGGTGTTTTCATCTATGTTAATATCCTTTGTTGGTAAATTTAGCTTCATAGGTGGTATATAACAAAATAGAGGGTGAATCGGGATATAGAAATCATTCCCAATTTAAAAACTCTTCCATTAGATAGTCACTGTAACACCCCGAAATTTTATGAGAAATATTATTTTTAATTAATTTGATGTCTTGTGTTGTACACTACATAATGATTAGCTTGCGCTATATACAACACCATATTAGATTACAGTATATGCAAACACTATTCCAGGATTGTGTTGCACACCATAGCAACCTTCCTTGATAGCGTGTGTTGTACGCAATACCGAGTTTCACTAAACGAGATATTATTATAATATTATTATGAATTATCCGTTATGAATAGTAATACCCAATTTTTTAAATTTTTTAAATTTTATCGTTCAAATTGGACTTTATTTTTGGATTCAGAATATCGAAATTAGCCAAGGGTGAATTTTTGGTATTTTTATGAAGACATTCAATTTTTGATGAATAGTGAAAACACTGGGTTACTATTTAAAAACCGAATTTTTATTTAAATAATCATTTATTTTATTTAATTTTTTTTAGGTCAAAATAGATATATAATAACTATATATGTTCAATGTAATCCATTGGAGTAATTTTATAATAATATAGATATCTAAAAAATTTATTGAACTTTTTACCGTCTTTTACCAACCTCCTTGGAGCATTTGAAATTGTACATAAAACATAACATTACCACTTATATGAGTTGAATTTTTAAAAACCGAGAGACATGGTTAATATCAAGGAGTAAAATGTGGTTCAATAAGATAAAATTAATTTTTGATGAATAGTAACATTTTACTTTTATTTACAACAGTTAAAAGTAAATATGGTAATTAAGGGTAAAAATGATATTATTATTACACAAAAACATGTCCTAATTCTATTAGATAAGTTTAATTCGACCAAAAACAACCTTAGGAATAAAATATTACCCTTTAGGTCCACTTTGATTAGATTAGGACACTTATTATTATTTTATTTAAAGAAGAGTTAAAAGAGTTAAAATCAATGATTAATAAATAAAACATTTTTAATATAGGGTTATACATAAGATAAATTCCACTATAAATTTTCATTAGAAATATAAAAATATTTCCTACGTAATTGTATTTTATTTATAATTTTTAGACATTAAATAAATTAATTTATTTATCACACAATGATGATGTAGAAATTACCTTATTAATGAAATATTAACATAATTGATGTTATAAATACCTAAATAAATGTAATTTGAGACTTTTTATGAATTACAATAATTTTATAGGTTAATATGACATTTGAGTATTGATTTAATTAACTTTTTTAGAACTAATCATGCTGTTATGATTTTCAAAAAAATCAATTACCAAATAGTGCAAAATTGACATAATTTTTTTTTAAAAAACATATTATATTAATAATTGTTATTCTATTCCTAAAAATCTATGGTTTGGCTAAATGGCTTAGATAAGGTTATATATATTAATAATTATCCACTTGGGGTTATTTTGGCTTGTTATAAAAAATGTAATAACTATATTGTGTAAGAAAACCAGAAGACACGGTAAAAGTTAAATTATTTAACTTAGAGTTAAATCTAAATAATAAGGTTAAAATAGTTACCTAAACTTGTCTAAAACATATTGGTTGAAAGTATTTCTACCCATACCCACATTATATTATAAATAAATCAATTTTAAGCTATTATAAACCGAATATGACTTTATTATAAAATAATATTTCAAGTTTTCTTAAGGTGCCCCTCTCCTCCCTTATAAAAGGGCACCTCCTCCCTCTTCTCTTCACACTATTTTGAGCCTTAAATCTCGGAACACCACTACCTATTTCCCTTATAAACTTCCCTAGAAACATTATAGAGGTTTTGGTCTCCTCAAAATACCATCTCTATTGCCTTAAGAGAAATCTTAGAAGTGGTGCGTCGAAGAAGAGGTAATCTGTTCTACCGATTCTTTCAAGTTTCTTTCTTCTTCAACTTCATCTTCATTATTTGTATCTTTATAAATTAATAAAATAAGTATCAATAATATACTGATATGTTATTATAAATATGAAAAAACCCCATTTCACCTTTTATCCATCCTACGGAAAACGAAATCACCGCGCGTGTATACTTACAGTATACCGTCTCCACGCCGTGGTGTAATCTTTTTTTCCCCCACCACCTTACTTGGATGGGTATAATGGTGTAAAGAATAAATATATATGGTTAATATAACATAATATGGATTCTGATATATTATATTATCTACTCCAATTAAATTCAATAATTATTGGAATAATATCATCACTTGTGCGTACGTACGGATTACCGTCTCCATGACGCGATGAGATTCATTGTCCATGTTAACTATTCATGAATGATTATAAAGTATATATAATGAATTATAATGAAATATATGACATAATGAAGCTACTTTATTTATGTATATATATATATATATCTCATCTACTTACTTCCATTCAAGTCAATAAGGAAAGGAAAACAACGTTCATGCGTACGTACGGCCTACAGTCTCCATAAACGGTGTATTTCATTTCAGTCATCTATCTATTATATATATATGTAATGAATTTATATGATATATAAGTCATGATTTACATTATGGATGTAAGTAAATCATGATATAATTAATAATAATATCAAGAACAACAAGTCCAAACATGTGCGATAAATAACATGATTTTACCCAAATTGCTGCTTTAACATGGAATTTACAAATGAACGAGTAATATAAAGTCATAATTGAATGATATATGATATCATAAAAATTAATATGATTCTGAAATAAGTAAATGAAATTATTTATATCATTATACAGGATATATAGATACGTACGAAGCATATCAGAACTAAGGTAAGGGATAATTTTGCAATCTCATTTTTATCTGAGATTGCTTTTACGTAAGTATTTAATGGGGTTATATTTTTCATCCATGTCCATAAAAATGTTTCCCATAAAGGGTTTAATATTCTTCCATGTATTTTTAAAGTCATTTTTACCCCTCTTTGACTTTTACTTTGTGTTATGGAAAGAATCTTTCTTTTGTTTACCATATAAGGTACTTTTTCACTTTTTCGACAAAAGTGCGAGGAGAATGTTTTTTATAAGGCATGAACATATTTTTACGGTTTCATAATGCCTTATTTTCATGAAGCTTCCTCTACAAGATTTCATATATATTTTCACCAAAATCCTTTTCTTTTAAAACTGGATGACATTTTGTGAAAAGAAAATGTTTTTGAAGAAGAAATGATATTTTCCTCAAGAATTCATTTCAAGTGTTTTATCAAAACTATTTTCCATCTTATATGACATTATTTAGAATGTTTATGTTTCAAGTATAATGTCTCTATTATTTACAGGGTGTTATTTTCCTTATGATGAAATGATATCCATTTGTTTTATATGGATTATGTGATGATGGGATGATATTTATGAAACCCATTTTATTCTTTGGGTTATGATGATTATTTTATGTTTATTTTGTGTCACAAGTAAGAATGATTTAATTATGAGATGGGTGGGACCTCTATCTCCCTCCAATGAATTGGGTAAAGATTTATATCTCATGAGATAGACATGGCTGGAACGGTAAGTTAATCCGGTTTAGTGATACAGGACTGGAATGAGGAGTGAACTCGATTCAGAAAGGGACTTTGTCCACTAAGATGGTCTTGGAATCAATGACTTGGCTATTATGGATATCATATAATTTGACTAATGGTTTTCTACAATTAAATGTTTTATTACCATGATACTTTATCATGATTTATGTTCCTTTATAACCTATTCCTTACATACTGCCATGATTTATTTCACAACTGAATATTTTGATGTGTAAACATTATGTTCATGTTTTGAAGTTCAAATGTATATGGATTGATATATTTTCTCTATGCTTACCCTTACAGAGAATTTGAGCTCACCCTTTATATTTTTTCTTTTCCCCAGGATTTAAAGATAATTTTTAGGTCAGAAAAAAAGGGGAAGATCTTTATGGGAGATGTTGAAGATCTTTCACCACGATTAGAAGATTATGTTCTGAGTTTCCAAACACACAAAACTATTACGGTCCTTTAGTGTTGGTTTTTGTTATGTATTAATTATTCCACAAAAGTAATGAAATGTCCACGTATTTTATGTTTGATGTCTCAACAGTTGTTTTCAGAGGAAAGGATTAGTTAAACATTGGAAAATAGGATGAAAAAACTTTAGTGAGATCCCTAGAGATATTTCTATGGCATGTCTAGGGATGTCCCTAAGGTGAAGTATAATTATAGGTTATAGTCCAATAATTACGTTAAGGATCATAAAATTAATCCTAAGATGTTATATATTGAATGTACTTACCCTTTATTATATTTTTTCCCCTAGCATGATTTTTTCCTCTCACACTATTCATTTTGGGTTTTAGACGATGGCTGGAACCCGAAGGAACCGTGTTGATCAATATAATGGAAAATGAAATGATTGTACTTATGAACAAACCAATGTTATGGGAGATTGAGTGAAAAATCGTATTTTTATACTAACACAAGCTATGAATAATTCTGGACTTCCCAATGAGCAGAGAAGGGAACAATATTCTATTGAGTCCTTCATGAGGCAGCATCCACCTTCTTTCAGTGGATATTCTGATCTATTTGTTGCTGAACAATGGATTAGTACCATTGAAATTATATTTTCAGTACTTCACTATTCAGAGCATGAAATATTCATTTTGGTAATTTACCGGTTAGAAGGTGAAGCAGACTAGTGGTGTACTCAAGTTAAAAATAGAAGGCCCCAAGATTAAATAGAATCCATGGAATGGAATGGGTTCAGGAACTTGTTTTTCAATAAGTACTTCCCTCGTATTCTTAGAAAAAATATGGAAAATGATTTCCTTGAGCTTAAGAAAAAGGATGATGAATCTTTTGGTATATACGATGTGAATTTTACAAGGCTTTCAATGTATGAATCTGGATTTATCATCCAACCTGAAACTAAAGTTGATTGATTCTTTAGTGGCTTAAAACTAAGTCTTTGAAGGGAATTAGCTATAAGAGACATTAGTATATATGACGATATTTTGCATTGTGCTATCAAGGTATAAATGGAATTTGGTGTTGCAAATCCAGCTCATGGTTTTGAGAAGAAACAAAACATGGAGTTCAAGGATAAATCTCAGAATAATGGTGAAAAGAAGATGAATGTTTATTTATGATCAAAATTTGGAAGGAAGCACGGTGGAGATTGTCTTAAAGGGACTAGATAATTTATTAAGTGTGGAAGAGAAGGTCATCGAGAATCTGGGTGTCGAATTAATGAAAAAATGGTTGCTAATTATTTGAACAAAGAAAATACTATAAAGAACGCACCGCCAACACTTCAATGCTTCATGTGCAAGGAAATGGGGCATTATGCGAATCAATGCCATAATTCAAGGGTTAATGATGATCAATGTGAGAAACCTCTTAAGGAAAAGGATAAAGGGAAGTCACATACAATCACTATTTATGATGTTGAGTATGACAATGATGTTGTGTAATGATTAAGTGTTTATGTATGGGATTTTATAATATTATCATGGAATCTCATTTGTGGTATCATGGAATTTCGGAATATCTATATATTGGTTTTCAATAATTATATGGTACCGGTAACCATGAAATGTGATTGAAATATTTTAAGAAATATGATGATATGCGCATAATGAAGGGATAAAGAAAAAATAAAATGAGATCATGACTGATATACGGACAAAGTTATATCATGGTTTGAATATATTGAAATTTTGGGATTTTGGTATCTGGAAAGTGTTAAATTTTAATAGCATTCATGTTTTCACTAAGGTTAAATGGGTATTCATTTTTCATGAGAATACATTATTAAGGTATTCACATGTTTGAAATTTGACCAATAAGATATATCGTATGATATATGGGGGATAAATGATGGTATTCACATGCTCGGTAGATGAAATTTATAGTAATTGTTTTCTTTACACTATGATCTTGAACATAAGTGTTTTATATAAGGATAAAGATTGGAATGGATTATGTAGGACCTAAGTAAGTATTGTTTAAGGATAGAACTATTTTCGATATTATTTATGGGATGTTATAATAATGTAGTTTTAGAAAAAGGAAAACCTGCAGGATGGGTGACAACCCGTCGCGTCGGACAAGGCTATGGGAATCAAACCCACAACAGAAGTACAACAAGCCTTTATCACCTCCCACTGGCCTACAAGATGTCCCTAGTTATTAGAAACTAGTTTTATTATATTAAGCGGTATGATAGATGAAGTATAAGTCCATTTTTGGAATCATATACGATTAACCTAAACATAGATGGACTTGTGTATATTTGATATCTTTTTCTACCATTTTGTTTGAGACGAATGGAATGACCCATCATTCTATCGGATGATATGAAAACACTTCACAGAAGACAAATTCAACTTCATTTCATTATGAGATGATGTGGAAATTGTTAAAGGCACAAAAAACAGTGAGATTGTACCAATATCAAGTAAGTACTTCTTTTGATTATTCTTCAACACTACTGGAAAATGGGTCTATACCCACGGTTTTGTGCAGAACCATGGGTATAGGCCCCCCCTATACCCACGGTTTTGGAAACTGTTGGTATAGGGATAGTATCGGGACCTATACCCACGGTTTTTCCAAAACTGTGGGTAAAGGTGTTGTTCTGCAGGCCTATACCCACAGTTTTTGAAAACTGTGGGTATAGGTGGTATTTTTTTCAAAGACCTATACCCACGGTTTTTTAAAACCGTGGGTATATCGTTCTCGAGTTATGGTGGGAACAAAAAAGCACGCGGGGGAGGATATTTTTTTTGTGAATAAACCATCTTGAATAATATAAATATACGGATGTGAAACATTAAATTGTAAAAAGAGTGTAGGTTGGTTGGTTTGAAACACTGGTTTGAATGAGGCAAACTCAGATCAAATCCCGCGGCTACACTTTTTTCAAATATATTTGTAATATGATTATAAGTGAAGCGACGAATATATATAAATCAGTAATGGTTGTAGGTTAGTTGGTCAGTTCGTGTTATCCCTCATACAGGTCGTTGGTTCAAAAGTTTGCGACGTCATTTTTTTAGATTATATCATTTATATTAATATATTAAAAGAAAAGTATATTGATATAAAAATTGACGAGTTAGCTCGGTTGGTCGCCGGGACTTTGCAGGAAATGGGAGGCGCGGGTTCGAAACCCGGCGCCCTTTTATTTTGATTATAGAAGCTATATTAATATAATAAAATAGAATTATATATATAAGGCAACAGAATTGTTAGCCCAGTTGGTCAATTGGTCGTACGCGGAATTGAGGCGCTCCGTGAGGTTGCGGGTTCAAATCCCCGCTACCCCATTTTTGGAATTTAAATTCCCCACGGTTTTCAAACCGTGGGGTCTGCTGTGCGCCACGTTGGAACAGCAATTTGGCACACTTTGACCCCCCCTATACCCACGGTTCTCCAAAACCGTGGGTATAGGCTGTGACCCCTATACCGACGCCGTTCCAGCCCACGGTTCCCAAAACCGTGGGTATAGGCTATACCCACGGTTTTGGGGGCTATACCCACGGTTTTGAACCGTGGGTATAGGTTGTATTTCTAGTAGTGCAACTTTAGGGGAATGATCTTGAAAACCAAAAATGTTGTCCTAAATTCCTCATATATGATGAATCATATGGTACCTTAGATCATCACAAATTTATGGCTTTGTGATTGTTGGATTTTTTATAGCCATGTTCTCTACCACTCTCCATCAGAACATGATGGTTAGATTTCTCTTCTATATCCACATTTTCACCTATGTTGTCTTATGTGGAAACCCAGTGCTGAGTTACTTTGAGGGACCGTTATGATTCTATCTTTCCTTTTTAAAATAAAGTTTTAGTATTCCTTTTTATGATTTGGGTTTCTATAAACGAAACATTCAAGTAGTAAACCACTTATAACCTCGATGAATTTTGAGGTTGAAATTCATTTAAAAGAGGGTAGAATGTAACGCACTAAGATTTTATGAGAAATATTATTTTTAATTACTTTGATGTCTTGTGTTGTACGCTACACCAAGATTATCTTGCACTATATGCAACACCGTATTAGCTTATAGTATACAAAAACACTATTATAGGCTTGTGTTGCACGCCAGAGCAACCTTCCTCAATAGCGTGTGTCGTACACAATACCGAGTTTCGCTAAACGAGATATTATTATAATATTATTATGGACTAGCCATTATGAATAGTAATACCCAGTATTTGAAATTTTCTGAATTTTATCTTTCAAAATGGACTTCATTTTTGGATTCGGAATATCAAAATTATCCTAGGGTGAATTTTTGGTATTTTTTTGAAAACATTCAAATTTTGATGAATAGTGAAAACACTAGGTTACCATTTCAAAACCGAATTTTTATTTAAATAATCATTTATTTTATTTAAATGTATTTTATGTCTAAATAGATACATAATACCTATATAATTTAAATGTAATCCATTGGAGTAATTTTATAACAATATAGATACATAAAAATTTTATTGAACTTTTTACCATATTTTACCCACCTCCTAGGAGCATTTGCAATTGTAAATAAAACATAATTTTTGTAACACCCCGAGCTTCCACAATACGCTTCTCTTTCAATAATGCAATAGCTTGCATTGTACGCAACTTCGAGTTCTAAAACACCGCGACTAATCATAGTAGCCGTTATGAATAGTAATAACCACTTTTTAAAATTATAGAAATTTTATATTTCAAAATTGACTTCATTTTGGGATTTGGAATATCGAAATTAGCCTATGTTGAATTTTTGGTATTTTTCTGAGAATTTCTAATTTTTTATGAATAGTGAAAAATACTTAAAAACAACTTTTTTAATCAAAATAATTTATAGTGATAAATTATACTATTTAGTGGATTTAAAGTATAATTAGAATATATTTTTACCATTTTATCCAATGGTGGTCATTAGAATTAATTTAACATTGAAATTGGACATAAACAATTGCCAATCTTTTGATATAAATTGTTTCTTAAAAACACGCTATTTGTTGTGACATCGGGAATTAATTATAAAATAAATTAATGCAACTTATATATTTGGAATTTTGTAAAATAGACATCATTTTTGAAATCTGATTATCAATTATAGCTTAGGGTGGAATTTTGGCATTGTTTTGAAAAACATCAATTTTTGATGAATAGTGAAACCACTAAGTGGTAGTTAAATAACTGATTTTTCGTTTAAATGAAATATTACCACCTCTGTGATTTGATTTTCAAAAATCCTACATACATGGTTTTCATTAAGAAGTAAAATGTGGTTCAATGAGATTAAAATAATTTTTGGTGAATAGTAACTTTTACGTTCTTAATCGCGATTAGTTTTAATTAGTGTAGTTTAAGGTAAAAATAATGTTTTAATAATATGAGATGAGCTTGACACACATCCTACCCTCATTGGATGTTCCATGGCCGACCAAGACAATCCATGGGTCAACTTGGGGACCCCATGGAGCCACTTTAGTTGGAAAATGACATAAATACCTCTTATTTAATGTTAAAGTAAAAAATGACACAAACATGAAATGTTTTACTAAAACAATTTTTACATGGGGTTATACATGTCATATTTTTGACTATAAATAGTCATTGGAAAGATAAATATATTTCCTACATCATAGTATTTTTTTTAATAATTTTTAGACATTAAATAAATTAAATTATTTATGACATCATTATGATGCAGCGATTCCCTCATTATTTAACGATTTTAATAAAATGAAAATATAATGTACCATCCAAGGCTTACACTTGTCCAAAGACTATTTTATGGGTAGATGTTGAACCCTTATCACCTTATCCACGAATTATATAAGTGTGGGACCTTTAGAATCCGAAAATCATTGTATAATAATGTAAAATTTCCTTACTTTCCAAGAGTGCCCCTCCTCTCCTCTTATAAAAGGCCCCCACCTCTACCACCTCATTCACACTTTCAAGCCATTTGGCTCGGCCAGCCTCTACCCAAATACTCTCCCAACATTCCCCCCTTACTCCTAGAAGCCTCACATTGAGCAAAAATCTTCCCAAAGAAGCCTTTGGCTCAAATCAAAAAGAGTTACCCAATTTTGAGGTAATCTCTTCTCTAATGTTGTTTTGTTTTATTTTTATTCTCCAACCCCATAAAATATTTTTATTAATTTCTTTTGTAACAACACCAGTATCCTCAATATACTAGTATGTTGTTATAAGAAGGATTCGAGCTACACTTACACACACCTACATCTAATGGTTAAAGAACATACGGTTTCTGTGGATGGTGAATTTCTACCTCACGAAACGATGATTGTTCAACACTCATATAACACCTTCAAATGTGGCCATTAAGATATAACTATATTTATATATGATATATAATATGTTTATGTTTTACTTATTCTTCTGTATTTCTCATTTATGGAATACTTTATGATTTACATTATGGGTAAACGCGATAATTTCATTTTAGGAAGTACGGACTACCGCCCCCTCAAAGTGACTTGAATCGTTAATGCCATATGTGGGATGCATAAAGGATGGAGTAAATGATATTATATATGATATTATACTGGAACTATATTATACCTTTATATAATTATGATTTCATTACATTAAATATGAAATAGAAATGAAAGTAGCGTTCATGCGTACGTACGGCTTACCGTCTCCATGAACGGTGCATTTCATTTCTTACCTCTAAATGTTACGTAATATTATGAATGAATGTATATACTGGATATATATTATATATATGATATCTACATAATGAATATAATTCTGGATATAATGGATATTTCACCACATGAACAACTTGTAATTATAAGAAGTTTATTGTTGACTCAAGTACCAAAGATCGACAAAACGACCGTTATTAACGTAAATAATTACATAATGTTCATAACATTGTAATAAGTGATATAAAAAGGATAATGAAATTGAAAATGGTTCTTAATAAGGTAGATATTAACTCTAGTTTATTATTCAGGAGGTTAAACAACAGTTGAGTCAAGTCGGACACGAGGTAAGGGAATTTCTTAACCCAACTTCCATTCTTTGGGTTAATCTCCTACTTTCAAATTATGTCACGATATTATTATGTCCTATTTTGTATTTTTATGTTATTTATGTGTACCTATAGTGAATACACATAATAGATCTATTTTATTTTAAAAATGATCTTTTTAAGGACATAGTCTCAATCTCCTTTCATTGAGGCATATTTGGTTTTATACACAATTTTCTTTTATATGGTGTATAAACCCCTTTGACTTTTACGTTTATTCAAAAGGAATCTTTTTTATACGAAGCGTTTTTCTAAACGACAAAAGGGCATGTTTTTCTTTCCGTACATATGCGGTGACAATGACTTCTCCACCACCGTGACCATTATTTGAGTTTCGGCTTCCTCTACAAGCCATCATTTTTTTTAATGAAAAATAAATACAAAGTTTTAACTTTCTTTTATTTTGGTATTGAAAATGGTTTTGAAAGATTTTTTATTATATCAATGTGTTGTATTGATATCTTGTGATTGAAATTTGGAAATTTTATGTTTCCTTTATTCATGTTTTATGTGATACGATTATGTTATGGTTTATGATATGTTTAAACCTATTCATATGAGGAATGTAATGGACTTAATAAGTGACGGGTGGAGCCCGCTATAGCTCCTCAATGCATCGGTTGGCCTCATGAGACAACTAGATATGGAATTGGCCAAGGCCATTTCCCAATTTGATTTACGGTTTTGGCCGAGGCCTTAATCATTTTAGACGTCTTGGCCGAGGCCATGACAAAATGTTTCAGAATGTCTGGCATTATACATTCCCTCATTATGAAAGTGGTTATTGATATTGCATGTGATTATTCGACCAGTAGAATATCCATGTGATGAATTAAATGGCATTATCTCATTTTACTTTTTCCATATTATGTTAAAGATCATGTTTAAAAGGCTTTTGTTTTATTTATACATTGTCTTAAATGTTTATGTTTATTGATGAAATCTTCCGCTATATTGTTATCCTTACTGAGCATCTGAGCTCACCCCTTTCAATGTATTAATATTTTCCAGGATGTGAAGAAGTATTTTAGGAATGACCTGCAGGGATAGTCAGAAGAGGATATGAGTGTGGACTATGAAGACTTTGTTATTGTAGTTTTTCACCTTATGTTGTAATGTAACATTTATGAATGTATCTAGTGTTTCCAAGGCTACTAAACTAATCGGTCTTTCGAGACTTGATCTTTTGTGATCATGCCAATGATACGAAGTAATGCACCGACTCTGGGTAGCTAGGATTGGGGCATTACATTTGGTATCAGAGGCAGTTTAGTACTAACCTTGGAAGCTATATTTAGATAAACTCTGATTAGAGCACATAGCCCGAAGATAGACTTTGAGGATTAGTATAGAAGAACATCCTAGAATTTTGGTATTGTAGAGATGTTGTGAGTTTTCCGAGCAATACATCCCTGTCTGGATACGAGCAGGTAGAGGCAGATCTGGCACTGATGTACCTAGGGGAAAACCCAAAAACACCGCTTTGAGCTAGACTCGAATGAGAACTAGTGCACGACAACGGGCCTTGCTGCACTCTTGGTTACGACACTCCCGGGGGATATGCTTAGGATAATTCTCATTTTCTTTACAAACCACTATGAAGGGTTATGAGTATATACTTCCTCAAAGAAAACATTTTTATGGATTATATCCATAAATAGTTCAATTTATGTTAAGTATCTTACAAGTATGGAATTATGTATTTTGATTCATAAACTAATATAGTTTATGCCATTGTTTAGAAATGGCACCTAGTGGAAGGAATGGAAACTGTATCAATGCACGCACTCCATGCAGGGATTTCCCTCCTGTTCAAGATAATTATTGTGGAGCTGGAGATACAACTGGTGATGATCAACTTATTACCATACTGGGACAACTCACTCAGGTTATGAATAATAACCTTACTCGTACGGATCACCCTAATCCACAACGTGGAGGATCAATGTTAGACCGCTTCATGAGGAAACAACCACCAACATTTAATGGGGGTACAAATCCATTAGTAGCTGAGAAATGGATAAACACCTTAGAGAAAATATTCCATGCCTTGGGGAGTATCGAAAGGGAGAAGGTTATCATGGCAGTTTACCGCCTCACTGGAGATGCTGATCAATGGTGTTCATTGATTCAAAACACAAAGGAATATGATGACGTATCGAATATGGAATGGAGGGAGTTCAATGAGCTTTTCCTAGAAAAATACTATCCTCGTGACCATCGAGCAGATATAGAAAAACACTTTTTGAGTCTGAGACAAAAGGAGGATGAGAATGTCGCAAAGTATGAGTACAACTTTACAAGGTTAGCGAGGCATGCTGTAGATTATATACATAACCCAAGAAGTAAGATTGATCGTTTCTTTGATGGGTTAAAACCATTTCTCCGTCGAGCATTAGTCTCACAAACCTTCTCGTCATACGAAGATATTGTCTCGTGTTCTATCAAGATAGAAAAGGAGTTCTCTAAGTCTTATGACAACAAAGTAAAGAAAGAGAAGAAGAGAACGGTGGAACAAGAGACAGATAAATGGAAAAAGGGAAAGAAGGATTTTCCATTATTTGATAATTGTGGGAAGAATCACCCTGGTACTTGTCTAAAAGGAATGGGAGTTTGTTATAAATGTGGGGAAAAATTTCACCAGGCGCGTGATTGCAAGGGAAAGAAAGAGGCTATCAATGTTGAATGCTACAATTGTAGGGAAATAGGGCATTATGCAAATGAATGTCCTAAGCGTTAGGGAAACTTACCTCCGAAAAGGCCAAGGGATCAAGGAAAATCTTATGCTGTTACTACAGTTGAAGCATAATAATTAATGTATTGGTGCTTTTGGACTCATGGATTATAGTCTGGTTATTAGAATAATGTGATATATATAAGGATTGTACTGCAGTACTTGCTGATTTTAGTAAGGTTTTAATATGATGAAGGTAATTATATTTTTAGTATGTGACAATAAGAGAAACTTTACTTTTTTTGGGGAATCTGATAAATTGATTTTGGAATTAAGAGATCTTTTAGAGAAAGTCTGGACAGAGGTATTTCGGATAACAATAAAGGTTGGAGTGGATTTAGTTGATCTTTGGATAGTATTGTTTATGGTTAAAAAATTTATGAAGATTATTTTTGAATATTATAATACTATAGTTTTAGGAAAAGGACAACCTGCAGGGTGGGGCATAACCCGTCACGTCGGACAATGCTGCAGGAATCGAACCCACAATCATAGTGCGACATGCCTTTATTTCCTACCACTAGCCTACAGGAAGTCCCTGGTTATTACAAAATAATTTTACTAATCTAAATGTTATGTGTTAACATTTGGAACCTTATACAATTAGGATAAGTATAATATTTTTTAGTTCTATTATCTTTTTGAGTGAAAGATGAGTTGAAGGTTGAAACTCTAATTGTCAAGCATAAATATATATATACCTATCTCTTATTCAATGAATAAATTAATTCTTAAACTTTAGTAAAGGGATATTAAAAGAAAAAAATGTGTTATCCTAATACCTTATGTCTTGTTGAACTGATGATATTTTAAATCAACATAGATTGAAGGCTTTGAGGCCCTCAATTTGACAGTTGATTGTGATTGATGACCTCAATCACTCCCTACAAATATTTACGTTTTTCCTTCACTTATATGTCTCTAATTGCCACCAATGTTCTCCTAATCGAGATCATAATTGGGTGGTGACTTTTTCATTTCCCTTTCCCTCTTATTAAGGCTAAATTTTATTAATCTTATTTCCGATGTGAGTTTTCCACAAAGATATTTTCTATTTTCAACCCTTTATTTTCCAAGAAAATTTTCAAATTACGAGGATGCAATTTATTGATGGAGGGGAGAATGTAACACCTCGACCTTCCACAATACGCTTCTCATTCAAGAATGCAATAGCTTGCATTGTACGCAACTTCGAGTTCTAAAACACCGCGACTAATCATAATAGCCGTTATGAATAGTAATAACCACTTTTTAAAATTATAGAAATTTTATATTTCAAAATTGACTTCATTTTTTGATTCGGAATATCGAAATTAGCCTATGTTGAATTTTTGGTATTTTTCTGAGAATTTCTAATTTTTTATGAATAGTGTAAAATAATTAAAAACAACTTTTTTAATCAAAATAATTTATAGTGATAAATTATACTATTTAGTGGTTTTAAATTATAATTAGAATATATTTTTACCATTTTATCCAATGGTGGTCATTAGAATTAATTTAACATTGAAATTGGACATAAACAATTGCCAATCATTTGATATAAATTGTTTCTTAAAAACACGCTATTTGTTGTGACAGCGGGAATTAATTATAAAATAAATTAATGCAACTTATATTTTTGGAATTTTGTAAAATAGAAATCATTTTTGAAATCGGAATATCAATTATATCTTAGGGTGAAATTTTGGCATTGTTATGAAAAACTTCAATTTTTGATGAATAGTGAAACCACTAAGTGGTAGTTAAATAACTGATTTCTCGTTTAAATGAAATATTACCACCTCTGTGATTTGATTTTCAAAAATCCAACATACATGGCTTTCATTAAGAAGTAAAATGTGGTTCGATGTGATTAAAATAATTTTTTTTTGAATAGTAACTTTTAAGTTCTTAATCGCGATTAGAGGTAATTAGTGTAGTTTAAGGTAAAAATAATGTTTTAATAATATGAGATGAGCATGACACATGGCCTACCCTCATTGTATGTGCCATGGCAGACCAAGAAAATCCATGGGTCAACTTGGGGACCCCATGGAGTCACTTTAGTTGGAAAATGAGATAAATACCTTTTATTTAATGTTAAAGTAAAAAATGACACAAACATGTAATGTTTTACTAAAGCAATTTTTACATGGGGTTATACAAGTCATAGTTTTTACTATAAATAGTCATTGGAAATCTAAAAAGATTTCCTACATCATAGTATTTTTTTTATAATTTTTAGACATTAAATAAATTAAATTATTTATGACATCATTATGATGCAGCGATGACCTCATTATTTAACGATTTTAATAAAATGAAAAGATAATGTACCATCCAAGGCTTAAACTTGTCCAAAGACTATTGTATGGGTAGATTTTGAACCCTTATCACCTTATCCACGAATTATATAAGTGTGGGACCTTTATAATCCGAAAAGCATTGTATAATAATTTAAAATTTCCTTACTTTCCAAGAGTTCCCCTCCTCTCCTCTTATAAAAGGCCCCCACCTCTACCACCTCATTCACAATTTCAAGCCATTTGGCTCGGCCAACCTCTGCCCAAATACTCTCCCAACTTTCCCCCCTTACTCCTAGAAGCCTCACTTTGAGCATAACTCTTCCCAATGAAGCCTTTGGCTCAAATCAAAAAGAGTTACCCGATTTTGAGGTAATGTCTTCTCTAATGTTGTTTTGTTTTATTTTTCTTCTCCAACCCCCTAAAATATTTTTATTCATTTCTTTTGTAACAAAAACAGTATCCTAAATATACTAGGATGTTGTTATAATAAGTATTCGAGCTACACTTATACACACCTACATCTAATGGTTAAAGAACATACAGTTTCTGTGGATGGTGAATTTCTGCCTCACGAAATGATGACTGTTCAACACTCATATAACACCTTCAAAGGTGGCCATTAAGATATCACTATATTTATATATGATATATAATATGTTTATTTTTTACTTATTCTTTTGTATTTCTAATTTATGGCATACTTTATGATTTACATTATGGGTAAACGCGATAATTTCATTTTAGGAAGTGCGGACTACCGCCCCCTCAAAGTGTTGTGAATCGTTAATGCCATATGTGGGATGTATAAAGGATGGATTAAATGATATTATATATGATATTATACTGGAACTATATTATAACTTTATATAATTATGATTTCATTCCATTAAATATGAAATAGAAATGAAAGTAGCGTTCATGCATACGTACGGCTTACCGTCTCCATGAACGGTGCATTTCATTTCATACCTCTAAATGTTACGTAATATTATGAATGAATGTATATACTAGATATATATGATATATATGATATCTACATAATTAATATAATTCTGGATATAGTGGATATTTCACCACATGAACAACTTGTAATTATAAGAAGTTTATTGTTGACTCAAGTACCAAAGATCGAAAAAACGACCGTTATTAACATAAATAATTACATAATGTTCATAACATTGTAATAAGTGATATAAAAAGGATAATGAAATTGAAAATGGTTCTTAATAAGGTAGATATTAACTCTAGTTTATTATTTTGGAGGTTAAATAACGGTTGAGTCAAGTCGGACACGAGGTAAGGTAATTTCTTAACCCAACATCCATTCTTTGGGTTAATCTCCTACTATCAAATTATGTCATGATATTATTATGTCATATTTTGTATTTTTATGTTATTTATGTGTACCTATAGTGAATACACATAATAGATCTATTTTATTTTAAAAATGATCTTTTTAAGGACTTCGTCTCAATCTCCTTTCATTGAGGCATATTTGGTTTTATACACAATTTTCTTTTATACGGTGTATAAACCCCTTTGACTTTTACGTTTATTCAGAAGGAATCTTTTTTATACGAGGCATTTTTCTAAACGACAAAAGGGAATGTTTTTATTTCCGTACTTATGCGGCGACAATGACTTCTCCGCTGCCGTGACCATTATTTTAGTTTCGGCTTCCTCTACAAGCCATCATTTTTTTAATGAAAAATAAATACAAAGTTTTAATTTTCTTTTATTTTGGTATTGAAAATGGTTTTGAAAGCTTTTTTATTATATCAATGTTTTGTATTGATATCTTGTGATTGAAATGTGGAAATTTTATGTTTCATTTATTCATGTTTTATGTGATATGATTATGTTATGGTTTATGATATGTTTAAACCTATTCATATGAGGAATGTATTGGACTTAATAAGTGACGGGTGGAGCCTGCTATAGCTCCTTGATGCATCGGTAGGTCTCATGAGACAACTAGACGTGGAATTGGCCGAGGCCCATTCCCAATTTGATTTATGGTTTTGGCCGAGGCCTTAATCATTTTTGACGTCTTGGCCGAGGCCTTGACAAAATGTTTCAGAATGTCTCGCATTATACATTCCCTCATTATGAAAGTGGTTATTGATATTGCATGTGATTATTCGACCAGTAGAATATCCATGTGAAGAAGTAAATGGCATTATCTCATTTTACTTTTTCCATATTATATTGAAGTTCATGTTTAAAAGGCTTCTATTTTAGTTATACATTGCCTTAAATGTTTATGTTTATTGATGAAATCTTCTGCTATATTTTTATCCTTACTAAGCATCTGAGCTCACCCCTTTCAATGTTTTAATATTTTCCAGGATGTGAAGAAGTATTTTAGGAATGACCTGTAGGGATAGTCAGAAGAGGATATGAGTGTGGACTATGAAGACTTTGTTATTTTAGTTTTTCACCTTATGTTGTAATGTAACATTTATGAATGTATCTAGTGTTTCCAAGGCTACTAAACTAATCGGTCTTTCAAGACTTGATCTTTTGTGATCATGCCAATGTTACGAAGTAATGCACCGACTCTGGGTAGCTGGGGTCGGGGCATTACAATTTTACCTCTTCTGTGAGTTGAATTTTTAAATTCCCAGAGACACAATTAATATCAAGATGTAAAATGTGGTTCAATAAGATAAAAATAATTTCTGGTTAATAGTAACTTTTTACTTTTATTTACCACGGTAAAAAGTTAATAGAGTAATTAAGGATAAAAATGATATTATTATTACCCTAACACATGTCCTAATTCTATTAGATAAGTGTAATTCGAACAAAAAAAACCATAAGAATAAAATATTACCCTTTATGTCCACTTGGATTAGATTAGACACTTATTCTTATTGTATTTAAAGAAGAGTTAAAAGAGTTAAAATCATTTTTTAATATATAAAACATTTTTAATATAGGGTTATACATAAGATAAATTCAACTATAAATATTAATTAGGAAGATAAAAATATTTCCTACATAATTGTTTTTTATTTATAATTTTTAGACATTAAATAATTTAATTTATTTATGACACAATGATGATGCATTAATTACCTTATTAATGAAATATTAACATAATTGATGTTATACATACCCAAATAAATGTAATTTGATACTTTTTATGAATTACAATAATTTTATAGGTTAATAAGACATGTTATTATTGATTTAATTAACTTTTTTAGAACTAATAATGCTGTTATGATTTTCAAAAAAAATCAATTTCCAAATATTGTCAAAATTGGCATAAAATAGTTTTTACAAAAATATTATATTATTGAATGTTATTCTATACCTAAAAATCTAAGGATCAGCCAAATGAATTATATAAGGTTATATATTTTAATAATGAACCACTAGGGGTTCTTTTTTATTTTTATAGTAAATTTATTAACCATATAGTGTAAGAAAACAAGAAGACACTGTAAAAGGTAAATTATTTAACATAGAGTTAAATCTAAATGATAAGGTTAAAATAGTAACCAAAACATGTCTAAAACCTATTTGATGAGAGTATTTCGACCAATCCCAACTTTATATTCTAAATAAATCAATTTGGAGATATTATAATCTGAATATGACTTTATTATAAAATAATATTTTTTGTTTTTCCTAAGGTGTCCCTCTATTCCCCTATAAAAGGGCACCTCCTCCCTCTTCGGTTCACACAATTTTGAGCCTTAACGATCGGACAACCCCTGCCCTTTTCCCTTCTCAACTTCCCTATAAATATTATAGAGGTTATGGTCTCCTCAAAATACCAACTCTAATGCCTTAAGTGGAAGCTTAAAAGTGGTGCGTTGAAGAAGAGGTAATCTCTTCTACCGATTCATTCAAGTTTCTTTATTCTTCAACTTATTCTTATTTAGTTGTTTCATTATAAAGTAATAAAATCAGTATTAATAATATACTATTCTGTTATTATAAATATGAAAAAAAACCCCATTTCACCCTTTATCCATCCTACAGAAAATGAAATCACCGTGGGTGCGTACGTACGGAATACCCTCTCCACACCGTGGTGTAAGCTGTTTTTCCACCACCACCTTACTTGGATGGGTATAATGGTTTAAAGAATAAATATATATGGTTATTATAACATCATACAGATTTTGAGATATTATATTATCCATTAAAATTCCATTCAATAATTATGGGAATGATATCATCGCTCGTGCGTACGTACGGATTACTGTCTCAACGACGCGATGACATTCATTCTACATGTTAACCATTCAAGAATTATTATAAAGTATATACAATGAATAATAATGAAATATATGACAAATTTAATCTAATGGATTTATGTATATATATTAATATATATATATATATCGTCTACTTACTTCCATTCAAGTAAATAAGGAATTGAAAATAGCGTTAAGGCGTACGTACGACCGACCGTCTCCATGAATGGTGTATTTCATTTCATTAAAATATCTATTATATATATATATACTGAATATATATGATATATAAATCATTATTTACATTATGGAAGTTAGTAAATCATGATATAAGTAATAATAATATCAATAACAACAAGTCCAAACATGTATGATAAATAAAATGATTTTTCCCAAAATGTTTCTTTAATATAGAATTTACAAAAGAATGGGTAATATAAAGTCATATGTGATCCATATATGATATCATAACAATTAATAGGATTCTGTAATAAGTCAATGACATTTTTTAAATCATTATACAAGAGGTTTAGATACGTACGAAGCATATCAGACCTATGGTAAGGGATAATTTTTCAATCTCATTTTTATTCGAGATTGCTTATAAGTAAGTATTTACTAGGGTTATATTTTCATCCATGTCCATAAAAATGTTTTCCATAAAGTGCTTAATATTCTTCCATGTATTTTTAAAGTTATGTTTACCCCTATTTGACTTTTACTTTGTGTTATGGAAATAATCTTTCTTTTTTTTTACCATATAAGGTACATTTTGAATTTTCCGACAAAAGTACGAGGAGAATGTTTTTTAATATAGCATGAATGGATTTTTACGGTTTCATAATGCCTTATTTTCCTAAAGAATCCTATACAAAATTGCATGACTATTTTCAAAAAAATCTTTTTCTTTTAAAATTTCATGACATTTTGTGAAAATAAAATCATTTTGAAGAAGAAAATATATTTTCATCAAGAATACATTTCAAGTGTTTTATCAAAACAATTTACAATCTAAGATGACATTATTTAGCATGTTTATGTTTCAAGTATAATGTATATATTATTTAAGAGGTGTTATTTTTCTCATGATGAAATTATATCCATTTGTTTTATATGGATTATGTGATGATGGGATGATGTTTATGAAACCCATTTTATTCTATGGGTTATGATGAATGTTTTGTGATTATTTTGTGGAACAAGTAAGAATGATTTCATTATGAGATGTATGGGACATATATCTACCATTAATTATTTGGTTAAAGATTTATATCTCATGAGATAGACATGACTGGAAGGGTAAGTTAATCTGGTTTAGTGATACAGGACCGGAACGAGGAGTGAACTCGATTCCGAAAGGAACTTTGTCCACTAAGATGGTCTTGGCAGCAATTATTGGATACTATGGAAATAATATCATGTTCGTAATGGTTTTACACAATTAAATGTTTTATTCCCATGCTATTTTATCATGATTGATGTTCCTTTGTGACCTATGCCTGACGTACTGCCATGATTTATTTCGCAACTCAGGATTTGGATGTGTAAACTTTATGTTCATGTTATGATGATCAAATTTATATGTTTTGTTGTATTTTCTCTATGCATACCCTTACTGAGCATTTTTTCTCACCCTTTATATGTTTTCATTTCCCCAGGATTTAATGAAAAATTTTGGGTAAGAAAACAAAATGGGAAGATCTTTATGTGAGATGTTGAAGATATTTCACCATGATTAGAAGATTCTGTTCTGAGTTTCCAAAGACACTAAACTATTACGGTCCTTGAGTGTTGGTTTCTTTTATGTATTAATTATTCTGCAAAATTAATATAACATCCATGTACGTCATGTTTTGGGTCTCTACAGTGACTACCTTAATGTTCATTAAATATTAATATTTGGGGTCACCTATATTTTTTTATTAATAGGATTATTGGAATATTTATTTTTCTTTAACATCACTAGAACAATTATATTTATGGGTTAAAAAACCAACATATATTTTGTTTTTAATATTATACATAAGAATATTTTAGATACACACTTATATTTATATTGTTTTCCATTATGGGAAAATCCATGGAGCCTGTGATAAACATGTTTCCATGCATGGAGACACTAGAGGTCAGTACATACTAGATAGGTAACAACTGCGTTAGCTTATAACCTAAAGAAGATTCATGGTTCATTCACTATAAAATTGGGATCACATCCTTCTCATATCCTTTTTTTCACATTAATATAAGAAAATATAACCATATGGATCATAAGACATGAAAAATATCATCTATTATTGGAGATGACCAAGTTGTAATATAGGTACATTTTATATCCTATATCTCCATCATATCCTTATTAGAATATCATAATGTTAGATGAATAATACATACATGAGATTTTTTGGAATATTTATTTCTCACAATATATAATAAACAATAAAATCATATTCATTATGGTTTAATTTAGTTTCATTAGGAAAATTTTAATCAATTTTAAAAAACAATCATTCTTTGCTACATTATAATTTTAATTATGTTTCTCTTTTGAGATTCATATTTTCAATATATTATATGTCTCAATACACCAAACTCTGCATAACTCTACAATATTATCTAAAAAATAAACCCCTTGTTTTGATAGTTCTAATTAAAGCACATATTTTTTGTAATATTTAATATTTTTCTTATATATATAAAAATATAACATGTCTCTTTATAGAAATGAAATTATATTTAATTCCATAAAATAACATCCACCCTTAATTACCAACTATTTAAAAAAATTACTATGGTGTGGTAATTTCATTCACAACATGGTCATCCCCTTCATTATTATACCACATTATCATAGATTTCACTATTATATCAAAATTAGTGTTAATAAAATATTATATTATGGTATAACACCCAAGGGTGTAGTATCTTATAGATTATCATATTTAGAAATATCACCCTTGTAATTTCCAAATAACTCATCAATGGTCCCAATTTGATTTCCTGAAAACACCTTAAATTCGTGATATTAGTTATGGTGTATCACATTACTCAATTTACTAATTTCTTATTAATTTATTGATACCAATTTATTCATTATATAAGACTATATACTCTACTATAAAATATTGTTCTTTGGATTGAATTTCCCCATTGAATGATGGGTTTGGTGTTTACTTTTCTAATACACATTGACTATTGTGGAGAATTTACTCTATGATGTAGTGTCACTCAAAGCTCTAGAATCTATAACCTACCCTAGGAAATCATCTACAACAAAGTGTTATTTCATTTCCATTTTTAACTACATTAACATTACATAGGTTAATTGATTCCTTAATTTTAGATCATGACTCACCAGATAACCATTATGCATGATTATAATTAACTATATGCAATCTCTTCTGGGGAATGGTTTAATATTTTATGGAATGGTCTACTCCCCTACCAAATACATGTCACACAAATTATATCATTAAAATTATTTGGTTCAATGGAATTTACCTTATATTATGTAAAAACCCTCATATATGACCATTGTCTCATATATGACATCAATTAAATTAGTGATATCGAACTCCTAAATATAGATATCTTCACTATATTTATGAAAATATTTATTTAAAAAATCAAAATTACATGGAGTTGGTTCGAATCATATATGATAAACCAAATGGTCTATCATTCTATTTCACTAGCTAAGAAACCAAAATATCTTTTGATCCATTATGGTGGAAGATTATGTATTGCGGTTTGGTATATCACTACAAAGTTGAATACTCTTTTTTTCCGGAGAGAAAATTACAGACAAACGTTTTCTTGATCTAATCAATATTATTTCATTATAGAGTCCACATTCTAAATAGATTTCACACCATCATATTTTGTAATTATTCTTCATCCATTTTGGACATTATGACTCTATAGAAATCCATTAATCTTTACATCATTCACATAAAAATGTTTTTTTATCAAGTAACCATTTTATCATCCAGATAAATTCAAATTATATTCTAAATAAACCAATCCATACCTTTGGGGTTCTACATTATCCCCCTTTATATTTTTTGACAATATAAATATATCAAATTTTTCCAAAAAATAACTTCTTTACATTATCTATTGGGTAATAAAATCTCAAAGGATAACATTATCTACTATAATACTCAATGGTCCCCCCTTAATGAGGGAGTATCATGGGATGACATTATAATATTTATTGGGTTACACACTCCCACTTTTTAGACACCGTTAGGTAATGATTATATTCAATCGTCTGTTGTGAAAATAATAAGACTTCCTCATTAGAATATAAACCCCTCAAAGGATATAGAAGAACACTTATTCTATTTTCCACATTATTCAATCATACATTATCTAATGTGTTAAAATTGTTCCTGATTAAACAAAATACAATTTTACCGATTGATTCAAATTGAAATATGTTCCAGATTGAATAAAAATGTTCATAAAAATTCTCAAAGAATAACTCCATGACATATGAAATATCATAGTGTCATTAAATGAGTAAATTTAACATATAACATTAGTGCTTTAAAAAAATTCTATTCCTATTTATCTTGGAATTATTAAAATAATCATGAATTTATATTTACCTCCATATAGCTTTTTTTCCCTCATTGATAATAATAAGACAATATATTATTCTTCTATCCAAATTCCCATCAAAATTATAACATTTTTTATCATTGCATCACCACACAATACATTAGTACATAAGTGCAAACCCAATAATATGGAGAAATAAAAATTGATCTATATATATTAACTTTATTCATCATTCAAAAATAATTCCGAAAATTATTGGAAATATCATGAAAATAATTCAAAGTATCATATATTAAAACTAATATTTCCTTCTTAATTTGGGTGCATAATATGTTCAGAGTAACATTTCATTGATAATAGTATTTTCTATCCAAAAAATTTATCAGTTACTAAAATAAAAAAAAAAGAAATATATAAATATGATATTCATCCTTGTCGTTGTTTCTAATCATTTAAATTATTTAGTGAAAAAAATAGACAAAATAAATGTTCATATAACACTTGGTAAACCCCATATCTACTGAAAAACCAACTATAATATACAATAACTATCAAGATAATATATTATTATAAAATTATTTAATCATTTTCTTAAATGAATTTAGATGTTCCACATAATTTTTTTATTAGGGATATGTACCTCTAAATATAGATCATATTTATTTTATTGATACCTTCTTGACAAAACTTGTTTTATTAAAAAATATCTCTAAAATTAAGAATCCTTCAGCTCATTCTCATGTAATTTTTACAACCAATTAACCAACATATTGTATCTCCTCCAATAAACAACTCCATTATAAATGATATTTAGTTTTTTTAATATATATTGGAAAAGGATACCATAAAATTTCTTTAGGAAGGGTAATAGGGTTGTTTAGAGTGAACCATATTTCAGCATCAATTTTTTCTTTTCATGTTTATAAATTTATAAAAAAAATTCATAACCCCTCAATCTATGTCATCAGGAATATATTTTTCACCATAATGCTTCAACACTTTACTAATAAATATTAAATTTCTGAAAAAACAATAAAACATATCTTCTTATATGATAAAATTATTTTTATTTTAGGGATTGGACATATCCAAAAAATATTAATAAATTCCACTTGTCTAATTTTCCAAATTTCTTATAAATATAAAATATATTTCTTTTATATTTATTCATAGTTGGAGGAAACATCAACAGATATTAATATATTCTCATTATTTTTTTATGATACAACATACCATTCCATCAAGTTTCCCCTTCCTAACAACAATGAGTGAGACCTATGTTGGTTTAATACATGGTATTCTCTCTGTTACCATTTATTCAATCATTCTCACAAATAGAGTTTCTCATTTATTCTCACTCAAATCATGTTTTATTCTTGGGTGTTATTGTTAGTTGGTTTTTATGATTCAAATACACTTATCTAAAAAAAATAATTCATAAAAAATAGGGAACATATTTTCCCTATAAACAATGTTTTTCTTAAATAATATATTTTTTAATATTTCATAAGTGTGTATGTTATACTTATGGAATTTATCTTCTTATTCCTTATATGATGAATTTCAAAATGATCAGGATTATAATAGATAAAACATATAACATGTTAAAAACACCTTATTCGGACTTATCTTGAATAATATATTGTCATAGATAGAATTTTTTCACATTTTGGAAATTAATCTTTAAAAAATCATAATGTTTTAAAAAGAAACAAAATAGTTTCATTTTGGAGATACCTTATTTTTTAGATCATTAAGTTCATGCTTGGAAATAATCTTATCCATTCTACCAATTTGAGATCAAGAGTTATTAGTTAACATTATTGATTCATTTTGTTTCAAAAATTATAACTTATATTTCTATTTTCTAGACAATTCAGGGAAGCCATTGAGAGAATCATCATTATTTTATTATAATTTTTTATTCTCCCATTATGTTTAATAATTTTCTCATATTTCTTCATAATATTTAGAGACAAACATCTAATTTTGGAATTAGCTATAACGCCTCGAGCCTGCTCTTTTGGACTCGGTGCTTGAAAAAAGGTATGTAGTAATTTTTTTAAAAGGAACATAACAATTATACAACACTTTACACAAACGAGGAACTTTTACCGGTCTAGGTTCTAGAAGATTAGATAGAACCATACATTTATCGGAGATGAAGCAATAAAATAATACCACTTTCCACTATGCTTTTGCACATGCTATCTCTAAAAGCGATGATATCTGTAAATAATCTCTTAAGATACCTATGAAAAATCATTTTTAAAATTAAAGGCTGAGCAATAAATTTCTCAATAAGGATTTTTGAAAACCTTTGATAATTCCATTTTAAAAATATCAATTTTATAATACATTTGAAATGTTCAACTGGAAATAAATTTTTAAAGTATTGCTTTGAAAATTAATTATACATTGAAAACACATTTAAATTAATCCAGTGATTCAATTGAAAAAATTAAGCAAGCTCGTTAAAATAAAAAAACTAAGGCCACTCATATCTTTCAAGGATATCTTGGATGTACCCACTTAAGGGATGGATTCATTATCCAATTCCCTATCGTATTTACAATGTCTGAGTACCGGTTTTTATAAAACATTTTTGTATTAGCTTTCCTAATATACATATAATTTTCACTGGGGTTTAATTTCGAGAATATATTTATAATCATGTTGGGAACATATAAATACTAATCATTACTGAAAATTATATATTCGACTTAGTACGGTAAAATCTCATGATACATGACTTTCCATAATCATATGGAAGTTAAAACAACATACAGACACTTGAAATTGCAAAGACACATTTGTTAAATTTCTTTTATGCATGAAAGTATAAACTAATAACAATAATTAACATATAAAATTTATATTCTTAATAGGAATAAATAACAATATATATTTATGCGTCGCACACAAAAACAACAAAGCATCATTTATTTAGTCTAAAATCATCCTTTTAAATGCTCTTATGTTTTAAAGAACATGACTTCAGGTATATATATATATATATATTAATGTATAAATGTCTTGATAACCAAATATTTAATTTATGGAAAAAATCATTACTTCTATATGAAAATAACATGATAAAATTACGACATTATTAATTTATAAATTCATATGTGAATTAATAATTTATTAATAATTTAATTAAACACTTATATACATGAACATCATGCATGTGTATATATATATATATAATATTAGATTGCAATGATATATTCAAATATGAAAACATGCTTGATTTTGAATTAAACCAAGAGGTAATTTTCATCCGTTAAAATTTCTTTAGAACATAAACTCAATTTTAAAACATAACCTTTTGATAAATTTTAGTAACACTTACCAATATATATATATAACAGTAATAATTATTTAATATATGTATTACCCAAGAAAATAAAATTTTAAATGATAAATTTAACAAAATAAAATGAATATCTTTATTTCTAAAGAAGTTATAGATTTAAAGAAATAAATAATTAAAAATATTATTCCCTTACTAGATATTAAATATTTTTTGAAGAACAAAATCCCATCAAAATTAGATATGATCATAAAATTCATTTATAAAACAAAATATTTAAAAACCAAATATTTTTCCATTTCATAAAAAATAGAACATATAAATTTGAAATCAATAATCAAAATTCCCTTACAAGAACAATAATACGTATTTTCATTGGAAAAATTTGAAAATACGTAATTCCTTACACTAAACATAATTTTAATAAATTAAATATAAATGAAAACCATAATAAAATAATATTGGAAATGAAATGAAATTATAATTAAATACCTTACTCATTATTTGAAGGTGAAGACTTTTTTTTCTTCCTATTACACTACATCAAATTCTACTAATGCCTTTGCTGCACTTTTCTCTCCGAAATAAAAAAAATAGAATAAACAAAACAGCATCACTCCCTTATGTCTCGATAGAAAGTGCAATGTGGAGGCCAAATAATAAACTAATATATAGTACATGATCTAAATGTACAATTATATATATTTTATTTTAACTCACATTGATATATATATATATATATGTATATTATAGAATCGTACAACACCTATGTAATGCGATTTATTCATATCTGTATGAAATTAATACTAACATGACATAAGGATAGAAACAACAATAGTCAGATGAATCTGGAAAACTAAATATGTGGTTGATGTTCCTTGATTGTTGAACACGCACAAATTATACTATACTTTTATTGCATTAATTGACAAAGAGAAAGAAAATGATAGTCTATTGAATTTTATATTCATCCTATTCCATAATCCAGACAAAATGTGCAGAAAACGTTGACAAAATTGTTATATGATCGAAACATATCACACAACATAAAACCCAAATTGGCCTGTATAGGTCAATTTTCTAAAGAAATTGAATAATGAAACCAGCAAAACAACAAAAGAATGGCGATATGAAGAAAATTACGAAATTGGAAACATAAATACCAGATTTGCAGAAGATTCAGATACTAAAAAAAAATTTAAATATGTGATCAGGATAGAAGAAGAAGAATAAACATACAATCCAAAGATTGAATCCCTAACTGCATTTTCACCCCATGATTGGCTTCACAAAAAGGAACCGAAACGCTAAACGTGACTCAAATATTTCTTCGAACCCTACTCAAAAAGACTCGAGCTCAGATCTAGATCTAGATCTGGACCTCCATTATCAGCATCGACCACTGTGCATATGAATGGTCTCATTTGACCTCATATCCACCCTCAGGGAAGTTATTTTCACTCGATCTAAGCCTCCCTCAGAGGCTGTCCTCCTGAAACAAAGCCCACGACTTCAAATTCTTCCTCATCGCAACTCCTCACATTCGAACGAATACTTAAAACACGATTCATTCTCCTATTTTTATTTATATCATGTCACAACACACCTTCACCAAAAGGAGGGAAAGGTCAGCAGATTTCCAAGCCCTTCCTTCTTTAAGTTGAAGGAGAGATAATGACCCTCGAAACCCGCCTTCTATAGGACCCGGAGTGGTGACTAGCACCAAGGGTATGGAAATTACACACAAAGGGAAAGAATTGCCCTTTTTTGTTTTATAGGTTTGGGAGATAAGATGATGAAACCCAACCACACCAAAACTAAAAGAAATGTAAACCCAAAATTAAAGCATTCCCACATGAATGTTCTAAAAGTAAAAGCCACAAAGTAAAAAAGTGAAAACAAGGGTAAGTACCAAAGAATGATAAACAACAATTGCTACTTCCCCAAAGGTCTGAGCTAGTATGGTCCTGCTTGATCCCCGAAGTCCTCCTGGAATCCTGAAAGCTGTTTTATGTACGTAGGGTGAGCATACAAGTAAACTCAGTAGGGAAAACCAAATACTCTCGTGCACAAGTGGGGGAACGTACTAAAGTATCGTGATAAATGAGTAAACCAAACACCTAACAATGTAAACAATCCACCCAAGCCTCACCAAGGAACACTCCCCAAATAATGAAAGTCAAGTAATATATATAATAAGAGCACATCGATGTTTGGGTACCCAGCGCCACTTTCCCACTAGTTATTGAGACATCATACGCATCGAACCAATCCCGCCATTCTCACCGCAGTCCCAGTGCCACACCCGCCCACACACACCTGGGTCACAACCACACGAAGTCCCACTACCGAATCCCGCCCGCAAACACCTGGGCCACAACTGTCACACATAACTACGCCTACAAACACCTAGGCCAGAACAACCACCACCATGCCCGAAGACACCTGGGCTAGAAGATCCACTGCCACGCCCGAAGACACCTGGGCCTCATCTCGAAGATACTTGGGAAACTACCTTCCCGCACACACCTGGGCCCTAACCACCACACCACCGCGCTCGAAGGATCGTCGGCTAATAATGGACCTCAGGCCATCACAGCCTTCCGGAAGATACTTGGGCTATCCGGGAAATGGAGCAGAAAAGGAGCTAATAACCAGCCACTACTAATAGTGTTGGGAAAAACACCCTCCCCTATGAATTGGGGGTGTTCGGCACTAAGTGCTCAACTTGGGTTGGGTGCGAATAAGAAACACAAAACTACAAGTATATATATATCTAACATGGACTCTCCCAAGTTTAGGTTTTTATTCAGCCAATCTAAAGAACACAACAACACTCAAGTCCGAGTCACAACTCTCTCCTACCAAACCCATTTGTCCCTTTCATTTTCATGTTCAGTAATGATGTTTAATTAAGTTCTGCACCTACTTGGGCAACTAATACCATAAGGATAACCAAGGAAAAGAATACATCCAAACGTCAATTTAAATATTCACACCCGGTTCTCTTGTAAAGTCACAACAACAAAAGGATAAGTGAGATCCCTCAAAGTACTGGAACCAAAGACAACCCCGAGACATAGCCCCGTGTCCCCCCAAAAAGGTTTCTCATCAACAGAGTATCCCATCCCTATTCATGATATAAACAAGGTAACCACCTTAGTCTTAAGACTCGCAACCACTGAATCTATAACAACAGGGGATCCCATCCCCAATTTCACAACCACTGAGAGTATAAAAACAGTGGTCTCATCCCCTCCCACATCTCCAGCAATCTGCCAATTAAAGAAAAAAACCAAACCACTACCACCAACACAAAGCAGGGCCATACTGGTATTTTCATATTTATAAGATTTAACACACTCCATGATGTCAATTTCTGTGTGCTTTAACCGGGGATTATCATAGAAGGGTTGATCCAGGTGCATTATATTTTTTTATGTGGGTGTTTGTGATTAACTAATTTCATCTTTACAGCAGGAGTTCACAACCACAAACAAGCCATTTAAAACACCACCAGGGGTTCATTAGTGCACAGAGAAAGACCACCAACGAACATGATTTTCAGTAGGCATAAGACCACATAATTCAGAAAGATGATCATAATATAAAACATCATCAATGATCACAACCCCCCTTTTCATTATAGAAACCGTTCGTTATCTTTATTTGGGTCCGGTTTATCCAATTCTACAGAATCAAAAGAACGACCACCCCACATGATACACAAAAAGAAGAGGCAATGGAGAAATTCCCTACCTGTTGATCAACGATTGACGCATAGGCCGGGCGCGGAACATCACACATAGTGATGAGGCTCGCCTGAACGAAAAGTGGTTCATCTAAACGAAGGGTACTCTAGAGAAGGGTGAATGAGAAAAGTACCATATGACAAACACTTTATTTATAAGGGCCGAGGACGGTTGAGATAAGAACGTGAAACCGCATAAGGAGCGGGTGTCGTGGGTTGACCACGCGGCTCCACACGTTATTAAAGGGGTTCAAAACCGACGCACATACCAGGTTAATTCACTAAATATTTAATTAAACATTTATGGGTGTTACCTGGATTTAAAACAAGTTTAAATAGGTCAAAATATGGTTTAAAATCCTATTTGCGCAAGAAGGAGCGCTATTGGAAAGAACCCGCGGGGGAAGGCCAGAGCCACATGTAGCCGAGCTACCTGTATGCTGCAGCTACCAGTAGACCGATCTACCAGTAGACAGAGCTACTGGTAGGCCGAGCTACCGGTAGACAGAGCTACTGGTAGGCCGAGCTACCGGTAGGCAGAGCTACCGGTAGGCCTGCTACCGGTAGGCTAAGGCTACCGGTAGGCCTACCGTTCGGCCAACTTCACCTAGATTCCTAGACCAGAAAACCCAACTTGATATTTTCATAATGTAATGGACCCCAAAAACCCGGTCCATTACATCAGATACCTCTTAAAAAATTCTGGTCCTCAAGAATCAAAACAACCCAGATGGAAAGAGAGGGTCCGAACAACCACCTCAAAAGATACCTCTTAGGAGTGAACCTCATTGTTAACTAAAAACGCCTTTCTATCAACCAAGCAATATACCCTGTCAAACTGCCCAGGCATGTGGGTGTTGGGGAGTCTCCTTCCCCATGTCACGATATTATTCTCTTTGGGTGGCACTGACTCGCTCGCACGGGTTTAATCACATCCACCTTAATGCTTCTTGATTAGGGGTGGGTTCTCTCCTCCCCCATAGCCAGGGATTTTCACACACATTCAGAGGAATGAAAACCAGAAAATTTCATAGACAAAAAGGACAAAATGTTCTACCACAACAGGTACAACAAGGAAAAAAACTCAATACAACTCTGGGTACTAGGTACACATCTGTTCTTCTCTCTCCCACGTACTCTCCTCAAGCCCCCCATGCCTCCATAACACACGAACCAAGGGAATGGTTCACCCACGAAGCACCGTCTCCTTGCAATCCTCGATCGTCACTAGTCTCTCCACAAAAGTCACGTCATCCTCGATGTCCATCTCTCCCCAATCAAGGATGTGTGAATCATCGTGAAGATACCTACGAAGCTGGGACACATGGAAGACATCATGTATCCTCAGTAGTGGTGGTGGTAACGCTAGCTGATAAGCCACTTCGCCGACCCGCCACAACACTTCGAAGGGCCCGATGAACCTGGGAGAAATTTTACTCCCCTTACCGAACCCCCATTGTCCACACCGAGGGGATAACTTCAAGAAAAAGTGGTGTCCAACCTCAAAATCCAAGGGCATCCTCCTAGTATCTGCATACGACTTCTGTCGGTCCTGGGAAACCTTCATCCTTTCTTGTATCAGCTGAACCTTCACTGTCGTGCTCTGCACCACCCCTGGGCTAAGGATGCCTGCTTCTCCTACTCCGGTCCAACACACAGGTGAATGACATGGCCTCCCGTACAAGGCTTCAAACGGGTCCATACCAATGGTAGAGTGGTAGCTATTATTGTAGGAAAACTCTACCAGAGGCAGGTATCGTACCCATGATCCCCCTGAGTCCAGCACACACACCCACAACATACCCTCCAAGGTCTGGATGGTGTGCTCTGTCTGTCCATCTATCTGGGTATGGAAAGCAGTGCTAAGACGCAGCTGGGTGCCAAAAGCATGTTTCAATACCCTCCAGACTCGTGAGGTAAACCGTGCATCCCTATCCGAGACTATAGACCTCGGAACTCCATGCAACCTCACCACCTCATCCACGTACCTTCGTGCCAAAGCATCCACTGCCCTCGACTCCCTGATCGCCAGAAAGTGATCCAATTTCGTCAATCGGTCCACTACCACCTAGATGGTGTCGTATCCCCCTTTGACCTTGGGTAGTCCCATGATGAAATCTATCGAGATTTCATCCCACTTCCACTCGGGGACATCTAGAGACTGTAGTCGGCCACCTAGAACTGGGTGTTCAGCCTTCACTTGTTGACACACTAAGCACTTGGCCACAAAATCTACCACTTCTCGCTTAACTATGGGCCACCAAAACTGTTTCTTCAGTCCCTGGTACATCTTGGAAACTCATGGGTGTACTGCTAGGGGTGAGTTGTGGAACTCACTGAGAACGTTGTCTCACATCACTTCTAGAACAAACAACCTTCCCTGGAAAAACATCTGGTTCTGACCATCCTACGTCCATCCTTTCAGAGCATTGCCCTTGTCAACTCAGTCATGCATCACTTCGCCCTCCGGGAATCCCCAATAAGACTCCTCCACTTGCTACAACAGAGAAGACTGCAATGTCATCTGATACAGACAGCCTCTACAACTGTCCATCCTCGCATCCATGTGTAATGCAGCCAACTCCTCTATTGCCTTCCAGGTGTCTGCCGACTCTCGGACCGCATCCTTCGGTGTCCTCCTGATCAAGGCATCTGCCACCACATTCCCCTTCCCTGAAGTGTAGGAAACCTCGAATTCATAATCCTAGAGTAACTCCATCCACCTTCGCTGCCGCAAGTTTAGGTCCTGCTGGGAGAAGATATACCTCAAGCTTTTGTGATCTGTGAAGACCACAAAGCGTTCTACGATGAGGTATTTCCACCATAACTTTAGTGCAAAAACGACCGCTGCAAGATCCAGGTCATGAGTGGCATAATTACACTCATGAGGGAATATATGCCTAGACCCATAAGAGATCACCCCTTGTTACTGCATCAACACACATCCCAGTCCCTATCCTGAAGCATCACATAACACCTCATACACTTCCCCTTCTTCTAGTAATCTCAGCACTGGGGCACTAACCATCTTATCCTTCAGATAGCTGAAGGATGACTCACACTGCTCACTCCACACGAAAAACTGGTCTTTCTTGGTCAGGGCTGTCAAAGGGGTTGTCACTCAGGAGAAGTTGGGTACGAACCTCCGATAGTAACCGGCCAGCCCGAGGATGCTAAGGACCTCTATCACATTCATGAGTGCTTCCCAAGAAACAACTGCCTCAACCATTGATGGGTCCACTGCTACCCACTGCTCGGACACCACGTGCCCGAGGAAGTGCACTTCTCGTGTATAGAATTTTCACTTCGACAACTTCCCATAGAGATGGTGCTGTTATAGGACCTCCAAAAATATCCTTAGGTGCTCTGCATGGTCATCCTCTAATCTCGAATAGATCAGAGTTTTGTTGATGAACACAAATACGAACCGATCCAAGTACTCCTAGAATATGGAGTACATAAGCCCCATAAACAAAGTCGGGGCGTTCGTAACACCGAAGGGCATGACCACGAACTCGAAGTGTCCAAATCTGCACTTGAAGGCCGTCTTTGGGATGTCACCTTCCTTAACTCTCAACTGGTGATACCCAGACCGTAGGACGATCTTCAAGAACCACCCTGCCCCTTTCAGCTGATCGAAAAGATCGTCTATCCTCAGAAGAGGGTAGTGATTCTTGATCATCTCCTGATTCAGCCTCATGTAGTCTATGCATAACCTGAGACCACCATATGCCTTTTTTGCGAACAAGACTGGATAAGTCCATGGTTATGCACTCGGCCGAACATAACCCATCTTCATCAGGTTGTCAATCTGAATCTGCAACTCCCGTAGCTCTGAAGATGCCATCCGGTAAGGATCCATATAGATGAGATGAGCGTCGGGCTGCAAGTCTATCCCGAACTCGATATCACGTCGAGGGGGAAGAGTCATCACCTCCTCAGGGAAGATGTCCATAATCTCACGGACGATATCTGGCACTTCCCCCATTTTAGCATCTACTGACTCTACTGACAGCTCAGCTAACAAGGAGGGGAGGGGTTCCTCTCGCCCGCTTCCCTTCTGACTCTTCCACTCGCCGGTGAAGGTAACACGCTGGCCGCCCAAGTCCAAGAATAGAACCCTTCCTAGAAAATAGTTGATGACATCACACATAGAGAATAGGTAGTTGATGCCTATGATGACATCGTATGGATGTATCTATAGCAGAAGAAGATCCCTAACCGACTGATGTTGCCCTATCATTAGTTTGCATCCCCGACAAACAAACAACAAGTCGGTCTGACCTCCGACTGGTGTGCCCAACACCAGGGGCACATGAAGTCTCTCGGCATCTAGACCAAAGGTACGGGCTAGACTGGGTACAACAAAGGAGTGCGAAGATCCGGTATCGAACAAGGCATAAGCAAGGGTACTGAACAAACGGATCATACCTCAGACAACCTCCAGCACTGCTGGAACTGCTACCTTCGCCGCGTGTAACTGTCCACGCCCAGCTCCTCTTCCCTTCGGCAGTCGGCCACCTCCCCGAACACACCCCGGTCGAGGTCCCTATGGAGAACCCTGAGTCTGGCCTCCTGTAACACCCCGAGCTTCCATGATACGCTTCTCATTCAATAATGCAATGGCTTGCATTGTACACAACTTCGAGTTCTAAAACACCGCGACTAATCAAAGTAGCTGTTATGAATAGTAATAACCACTTTTTAAAATTATAGAAATTTTATATTTCAAAATGGACTTCATTTTTGGATTCGGAATATCGAAATTAGCCTATGATGAATTTTTGGTATTTTTCTGAGAACATCTAATTTATTATGAATAGTGAAAAATACTTAAAACAAATTTTTAATCAAAATAATTTATTATGATAAATTATAATATTTAGTGGTTTTAAGGTATAATTAGAATATATTTTTACCATTTTATCCAATGGTGGTCATTAGAATTAATTTAACATTGAAATTGGACATAAACAATTGCCAATCTTTTGATATAAATTGTTTCTTAAAAACACGCTATTTGTCGTAACAGCGGGAATTAATTATAAAATTAATTAATGAAACTTATATGTTTGTAATTTTGTAAAATATACATCATTTTTGAATTCGGAATATCAATTATAGCTTAGGGTGAAATTTTGGTCTTGTTCTGAAAAACTTCAATTTTTGATGAATAGTGAAACCACTAAGTGGTAGTTAAAGAACTGATTGTTCGTTTAAATGAAATATTACCACTTCTGTGATTTGATTTTCAAAAATCCGACATACATGGTTGTCATTAAGAAGTAAAATTTGGTTCAATGAGATTAAAATATTTTTTTTGGTGAATAGTAACTTTTAAGTTCTTAATCGCGATTAGAGGTAATTAGTGTAGTTTAAGGTAAAGATAATGTTTTCATAATATGAGATGAGCTTGAAACTTGTCCTACTCCTATTGGATGAGTCATGTCCGACAAAGACAACCCATGGGTCAACTTGGGGACCCCATGGAGCCACTTTGGTTGGAAAATGACATTAATATATATTTATTTAATGTTAAAATTAAATTGACACAAACATGAGTTGTTTTACTAAAACAGATTTTAATTGGGGTTACGCAAGTCCAAATTTTGACTATAAATATTCATTAGAAAGATAAAAAGATTTACTACATAATAGTATTTTTTTATAATTTTTATACATTAAATAAATTAAATTATTTATGACATCATTATGATGCAGCGATGACCTCATTATTTAACGATTTAAATAAAATGAGAAGATAATGAAAAATCCAAGGCTTACACTTGTCCAAAGCCTATTGGATGAGGAGATTTAGAACCCTTATCACCTTATCCACGAATATTATAAGCGTGGGACCTTTAGAATCCGAAAATCATTGTATAATAATGTAACATTTCAATCATTCCAAAAGAGCCCCTCCTCTCCACTTATAAAAGGCCCCCACCTCTCCCAGCACATTTACACTTTCAATCCATTTGTCTCGGCCAGACTCTACCCAAATACTCTCCCAACGTCCCCCTATTACTCCTAGAAGCCTCACTTTGGGAATAACTCTTCCCAAGGAAGCCTTTGGCTCAAATCAAAAAGTGATACCCGATTTTGAGGTAATGTCTTCTCTAATGTTGTTTTGTTTTATTTTTCTTCTCCAACCCCCTAAACTCTTTTTATTCATTTCTTTTGGGACAACACCAGTATCCTCAATATACTAGGATGTTGTTATAATATGGATTCGAGCTACACTTACACACACCTACATCTAATGGTTAAAGAACATACGGTTTCTGTGGATGGCGAATTTCTGCCTCACGAAACGATGATTGTTCAACACTCATATAACACCTTCAAAGGTGGCAATTAAGATGTCAATATTTTTATATATGATATATAATATGTTTATGTTTTACTTATTCTTCTTTATTTCTCATTTATGTCATACTTTATGATTTCCATTATGGGTAAAACGCGATAATTTCATTTTAGGAAGTGCGGACTACCGCCCCCTCAAAGTGATTTGAATCGTTAATGCCATATGTGAGATGTATAAAGGATGGAGTAAATGGAATTATACACTATATTATACTGTAATTATATTATACATTTATATCATTATGATTTTGTTCCATTAAATATGAAATTTAAATGAAAGTAGCGTTCATGCGTACGTACGGCTTACCGTCTCCATGAACGGTGCATTTCATTTCTTACCTCTAAATGTTACGTAATATTATAAATTAATGTATATAATGGATATATACGATATATATGACATCTAAATCATTAATATAATTCTGGAGATAATTGATATTCTACCACATAAATAACTTTTAATTATAAGAAGTTTATTGTTGACTCAAGTACCAAAGATCAACAAAACGACCGTTATTAACTTAAATAATTAAATAATCTTCATATCATTGTAATAAGTGATATAATAAGGATAATGAAATTCAAAATGGTTCTTAATAAGGTATATATTAACTCTAGTTTATTATTCAGGAGGTTAAATAATGGTTGATTCAAGTCAGACACGAGGTAAGGGAACTTCTTAACCCAACTTCCATTCTTTGGGTTAATCTCCTACTTTCAAATTATGTCACGATATTATTATGTATTTTTTTGTATTTTTACTTTCTTTATGTGTACCTATAGTGAATAAACATAATATATCTATTTTATTTTAAAAATGATCTTTGTAAGGACTTCGTCTCAATCTCCTTTCATTGAGGCATATTTGGTTTTATACACAAATATCTTTTATACGGTGTATAAACCCCTTTGACTTTTACGTTTATTCAAAAGGAATCTTTTTTATACGAAGTGTTTTGCTAAATAACAAAAGGGAATGTTTTTCTTTCCATACTTATGTGGCGACAACGACTTCTCCGCCGCCGTGACCATTATTTGAGTTTCGGCTTCCTCTACAATCCATTATTTTTTTTAATGAAAAATAAATAAAAAGTTTTAACTTTCTTTTATTTTGGTTTTGAAAATGGTTTTGAAAGCGTTTTTATTATATCAATGTGTTGTATTGATATCTTGTGAATGAAATGTGGAAATGTTATATTTCCTTTATGCATGTATTATGTGATACGATTATGTTATGGTTAATGATATGTTTAAACCTATTCATATGAGGAATGTATTGGGCTTAATAAGTGACGGGTGGAGCCCGCTATAACTCCTTGATGCATCGGTAGGTCTCATGAGACAACTAGACGTGGAATTGGCCGAGGCCTTTTCCCAATTTGATTTATGGTTTTGGCCGAGGCCTTAATCATTTTAGACGTCTTGGCTGAGGCCTTGACAAAATGTTTCAGAATGTCTGGCATTATGCATTCCATCATTATGAAAGTGGTTATTGATATTGCATTTGATTATTCGACCAGTAGAATATCCATGTGAATAAGTAAATGGCATTATCTCATTTTACTTTTTCCATATTATGTTGAAGTTCATGTTTAAAAGGATTTTGTTTTGGTTATACATTGCCTTAAATGTTAATGTTTATTTATGAAAGCTTCCGCAATATTGTTATCCTTACTGAGCATCTGAGCTCACCCCTTTCAATGTTTTAATATTTTCCAGGATGTGAAGAAGTATTTTTGGATTGACCTGCAGGGATAGTCAGAAGAGGATATGAGTGTGGACTATGAAGACTTTGTTATTAGTTTTTCACTTTATGATGTAATGTAATGTTTATGAATGTATATAGTGTTTCCAAGGCTACTAAACTAATCGGTCTTTCGAGACTTGATCTTTTGTGATCATTCCAATGTTGCGATGTAATGCACCAACTCTGGGTAGCTGGGGTCGGGGCGTTACAGTTGGTATCAGAGGAAGTTTAGTACAAACCTTGGAAGCTAGATTTAAATAAACTCTGATTAGAGCACGTAGACCTAAGATGAACTTTGAGGATTAGTATAGAATAACTTCCTAGAATTTTGGTATTGTAAAGATTTTGTGAGTTTTCCAAGCAATACATCCCTGTCTGGATACGAGCAGGTAGAGGCGGCTCTGGCACAGATGTACCTAGGGGTAAAACCTGAAAACACCACTTTGAGCTAGACTCGAACGAGAACTGGTGCACGACAAAGGGCCTTGTTTCACTCTTGGTTACGACACTCCCAGGGGATATGCTTTGGATAATTCTCATTTTCTTTATAAACCACTATGAAGGGTTATGAGTATATACTTCCTCAAAGAAAACATTTTTATGGATTATATCCATAAATTGTTCAATTTATGTTAAGTATCTTACATGTATGGAATTATGTATTTTGATTCATCAACTAATCTAGTTTATGCCATTATTTAGAAATGGAGCCTAGTGGAAGGAATGGAAACTGTATCAATGCACGCACTCCATGTAGGGATTTCCCTCCAACTAAAGATAATTATGGTGGAGCTAGTGATACAACTGGTGATGATCAGCTTCTCACCGTACTGGGACAACTCACGTAGGTTATGAATAACATCCTTACTCGTATGGAGCACCCTGATCTGCAACGTGGAGGATCAATTCTAGAACGTTTCATGAGGCAACAACCACCAACCTTAAATGGGAGTACAAATCCTATAGTAGCTGAGCAATGGATAAATTCCTTAGAGAAAATATTCCATGCCTTGGGGAGTACTGAAAGGGAGATTGTTGTCATGGCAGTTTACCGCCTCACTGGAGATGCCGATCAATGGTGGTCACTAATTCAAAACACAAAGGAAGATGATGAATTAATAAACATTGAATGGCAGGAGTTCAAAGAGCTGTTCTTAGAAAAATACATTCCTCGAGACCATCGAGCGGATATGGAAAGGCAATTTCTGAGTCTGAGGCAGAAGGAGGATGAGAATGTCGCAAAGTATGAGGCTAACTTTACAAGGTTAGCGAGGCATGCTGCCGATTATATACGTAACCCAAGGAGTAATATTGATTGTTTCTTTGATGGTTTAAAACCATTTCTCTGTCGATCTTTAGTATCACAATCCTTCTCATCATACGAAGATATTGTCTCATGTGCTATCAAGATAGAAAAGGAATTCTCTAAGTCTTATGACAACAAAGTAAAGCAAGAGAAGAAGAGAACGGTGGAACAAGAGACAGATAAAGGGAAAAAGGGAAAGAAGGATTTTCCATTATGTGATAATTGTGGGAAGAATCACCCTGGTACTTGCCTAAAAGGAATGGGAGTTTGTTATAAATGTGGAGAAAAGGGTCCCAGGCTCATGATTGCAAGGGAAAGAAAGAGGCTGTCAAAGTTAAATGCTAAAATTGTAGGGAAATGGGGCATTATGCAAATGAATGTCCTAAGAGTCAAGGAAACTTACCTCAGAAAAGGCCAGGGGATCAAGGCCAATCTTATGCTGTGACTACAGTTGAAGCAGAATAATTAATGTATTGGTGCTTTTGGACTCAAGGATTATATTCTGGTTATTAGAATAATGTGATATATATATATATAAGGATTGTACTGCAGTACTTGTTGATTTCAGTAAGTTTTTAATATGATTAAGTTAATTATATTTTTAGTATGTGAAAATAAGAGAAACATTACATTGTTTGGGGAATCTGATGTTACAATTGATTTTGGAATTTAGAGACCTTTTAGAGAAAGTCTGGACGGAGGTATTTTGGATAACTATAAAGGTTGGAGTGGATTAAGTTGATCTTTGGATAGTATTGTTTATGGTTAAAAAATTTATGAAGATTATTTTTGGAATATTATAATACTATAGTTTTAGGAAAAGGACAACCTGCAGGGTGGGGCATAACCCGTCACGTCGGACAAAGCTGCAGGAATCGAACCCACAACCATAGTGCGACAAGCCTTTATTTCCTACCACTAGCCTACAGGAAGTCCCTGGTTATTACAAAATAATTTTACTAATCAAAATGGTATGTGTTAAAATTTGGAACCTTATACAATTAGGATAAGTATAATATATTTGATTTCTATTATCTTTTTGAGTGAAAGATGAGTTAAAGGTTGAAACTCTAATTGTAAAGCATAAATATATATATACCTATCTCTTATTCAATGAATAAATTAATTCTTAAACTTTAGTAAAGGGATATTAAAACAAAAAAATGTGTTATCCTAATACCTTATGTCTTGTTGAACTGATGATATTTTAAATCAACATAGATTGAAGGCTTTGAGGCCCTCAATTTGACAGTTGATTGTGATTGATGACCTCAATCACTCCCTACAAATATTTACGTTTTTCCTCCAATTATATGTCTCTAATTGCCACCAATGTTCTCCTTATCGAGATCATAATTTGGTGGTGACTTTCTTATTTCCATTTCCCTCTTATTAAGGCTAAATTTTATTAATCTTATTTCCGATGTGGGTTTTCCACAAAGGTATTTTCTCTTTTCAACCTTTTATTTTCAAAGAAAAAAATTCAAATTGTGAGGACGCAATTTATTGAAGGAGGGGAGAATGTAACACCCCGAGCATCCACGATACGCTACTCATTCAATAATGCAATGGCTTGCATTGTAAACAACTTCGAGTTCTAAAACACCGCGACTAATAAAAGTAGCCGTTATGAATATTAATAACCACTTTTTAAAATTATAGAAATTTTATATTTTAAAATGAACTTCATTTTTGGATTCGGAATATCGAAATTAGCCTATGTTGAATTTTTGGTATTTTTCTGAAAACTTCTAACTTTTTATGAATAGTGAAAAATACTTAAAACAACTTTTTAATAAAAAATATTTATTGTGATAAATTATACTATTTAGTGGTTTTAAGGTATAATTAGAATATATTTTTACCATTTTATCCAATGGTGGTCATTAGAATTAATTTAACATTGAAATTGGACATAAACAATTGCCAATCTTTTGATATAAATTGTTTCTTAAAAACACGCTATTGGTCGTAACAGCGGGAATTAATTATAAAATTAATTAATGAAACTTATATGTTTGGAATTTTTTAAAATATACATCATTTTTGAATTCGGAATATCAATTATAGCTTAGGGTGAAATTTTGGCCTTGTTCTGAAAAACTTCAATTTTTGATGAATAGTGAAACCACTAAGTGGTAGTTAAATAACTGATTGATTGTTTAAATGAAATATTACCACTTCTGTGATTTGATTTTCAAAAATCCGACATACATGGTTGTCATTAAGAAGTAAAATCTGCTTCAATGAGATTAAAATAATTTTTTTGGTGAATAGTAACTTTTATGTTCTTAATCGCGATTAGAGGTAATTAGTGTTGTTTAAGGTAAAGATAATGTTTTTATAATATGAGATGAGCTTGACAGTTGTCCTACTACTATTGGATGAGTCATGGCCGACCAAGAAAACCCATGGGTCAACTTGGGGACCCCATGGAGCCACTTTGGTTGGAAAATGACATTAATATATATTTATTTAATGTTAAAATTAAATTGACACAAACATGAGTTGTTTTACTAAAACAGACTTTAAGTGGGGTTACACAAGTCCAAATTTTGACTATAAATATTCATTATAAAGAAAAAAAGATTTCCTACATCATAGTATTTTTTTTTATAATTTTTAGACATTAAATAAATTAAATTAGTTATGACATAATTATGATGCAGCGATGACCTCATTATTTAACTATTTAAATAAAATGAGAAGATAATGCAAAATACAAAGCTTAAACTTGTCCAAAGCCTATTGGATGAGGACATTTCGAACCCTTATCACCATATCCACGAATTGTATAAGTGTGGGACCTTTAGAATCTGAAAATAATTGTATAATAATGTAACATTTCAATCCTTCCAAAAGAGCCCCTCCTCTCCACTTATAAAAGGCCCCCACCTCTCCCAACACATTTACACATTAAATTCATTTGGATCGACCAAACTATACCCAAATACTCTCCAAACTTCCACCTATTACTCCTAGAAGCCTCAATTTGTGCATAACTCTTCCCAAGGAAGCCTTTGGCTCAAATCAAAAAGAGATACTCGATTTTGAGGTAATGTCTTCTCTAATGTTGTTTTGTTTTATTTTTCTTCTCCAACCCCCTAAACTCTTTTTATTCATTTCTTTTGTAACAACACCAGTATCCTCAATATACTAGGATGTTGGTATAAGAAGGATTCGAGCTACACTTACACACACCTACATCTAATGGTCAAAGAACATACGGTTTCTGTGGATGGTGAATTTCTGCCTCACGAAACGATGATTGTTCAACACTCATATAACACCTTCAAAGGTGGCCATTAAGATGTCACTATTTTTATATATGATATATAATATGTTTATGTTTTACTTATTCTTATGTATTTCTCATTTATGGCATACTTTATGATTTCCATTATGGGTAAAACACGATAATTTCATTTTAGGAAGTGCGGACTACCGCCCCCTCAAAGTGATTTGAATCGTTAATGCCATATGTGGGATGTATAAAGGATGGAGTAAATGGTATTATACACTATATTATACTGTAATTATATTATACATTTATATGATTATGATTTCGTTCCGTTAAATATGAAATTGAAATGAAAGTAGCGTTCATGCGTACGTACGGCTTACCGTCTCCATGAACGGTGCATTTCATTTCTTACCTCTAAATGTTACGTAATATTATAAATGAATGTATATAATGGATATATAAGATATATATGATATCTAAATCATGAATATAATTCTGGATATAATGGATATTCTACCACATAAACAACTTTTAATTATAAGAAGTTTATTGTTGACTCAAGTACCAAAGATCGACAAAACGACCGTTATTAACTTAAATAATTACATAATGTTCATATCATTGTAATAAGTGATATAATAAGGATAATGAAATTGAAAATGGTTCTTAATAAGTTATATATTAACTCTAGTTTATTATTCAGGAGGTTAAAGAACGGTTGAGTCAAGTCAGACACGAGGTAAGGGAACTTCTTAACCCAACTTCCATTCTTTGGGTTAATCTCCTACTTTCAAATTATGTCATGATATTATTATGTCTTATTTTGTATTTTTACTTTATTTATGTGTACCTATAGTGAATACAAATAATATAACTATTTTATTTTAAAAATGATCTTTGTAAGGACTTCGTCTCAATCTCCTTTCATTGAGGCATATTTGGTTTTATACAAAAATTTCTTTTATAAGGTGTATAAATTCCTTTGACTTTTACGTTTATTCAAAAGGAATCTTTTTTATACGAAGTGTTTTGCTAAATGACAAAAGGGAATGTTTTTCTTTCCACACTTATGTGGCGACAACGACTTCTCCGCCGCCGTGACCATTATTTGAGTTTCGGCTTCCTCTACAATCCATCATTTTTTTAATGAAAAATAAATACATTGTTTTAAATTTCTTTTATTTTGGTATTGAAAATGGTTTTGAAAGCGTTTTTATTATATCAATGTGTTGTATTGATATCTTGTGATTGAAATGTGGAAATTTTATGTTTCCTTTATGCATGTTTTATGTGATACGATTATGTTATGGTTTATGATATGTTTAAACCTATTCATATGAGGAATGTATTGGACTTAATAAGTGACGGGTGGAGCCCGCTATAGCTCCTCGATGCATCGGTAGGTCTCATGAGACAACTAGACGTGGAATTGGCCGAGGCCCTTTCCCAATTTGATTTATGGTTTAGGCCGAGGCCTTAATCATTTTAGGCGTCTTGGCCGAGGCCTTGACAAAATGTTTCAGAATGTCTGGAATTATGCATTCCATCATTATGAAAGTGGTTATTGATATTGCATGTGATTATTAGACCAGTAGAATATCCATGTGAATAAGTAAATGTCATTATCTCATTTTACTTTTGCCATATTATATTGAAGTTCATGTTTAAAAGGCTTTTGTTTTGGTTATAAATTGCCTTATATGTTAATGTTTATTTATGAAAGCTTCCGCAATATTGTTATCCTTACTGAGCATCTGAGCTCACCCCTTTCAATGTTTTAATATTTTCCAGGATGTGAAGAAGTATTTTAGGAATGACCTGCAGGGATAGTCAGAAGAGGATATGAGTGTGGACTATGAAGACTTTGTTATTAGTTTTTCACTTTATGATGTAATGTAATGTTTATGAATGTATATAGTGTTTCCAAGGCTACTAAACTAATCGGTCATTCGAGTCATGATCTTTTGTGATCATGGAAATGTTACGAAGTAATGCACCGACTCTGGGTAGCTGGGGTCAGGGAATTACACCTCCTCCTCCTATGTCTGCCCTCGGAGGAGCGGGAGCTCGTTGTCCCTGATGCTGCTGCTAAAAAGGCCTCCCTGGAAGATGCTGCTGGGGTGGGTGGTGGGGTTGTCTGCCACCACCGTACGTTACCCGGTCCGGGCACTAAATACGGAGATGTCCAGGGCTCCCCTAGACGAAGCACCACGGCCCTGGGCCTGAAGAAAAAGGGCGAGGACCAGGGGATCGAAACTGAAATTATTGCGGCCTTCTCCCTACTGGTCGGAACCTGAAGGGTCCTGACGCTGGAGGCCTGGTGCTGACGGCTTTCCCCTTCAATGGCCCCATCTAGATCCCCTCTAGTGACACTCCTCCTAGAGCATGCATCCTGTCCACCACTTCGGCTTTCTTCTGGACCTCCACGTACGTCGGCAGGATAAACGGGGTAACAATATACTGGAGGTAGGGTCAGAGCACCTCCTCTAAACATCTTGCCCGAAACTCCGCATCGGGAAAGAGGTCTGGAGAAAAATGTATGAGGTCCTTGAACTTGATTCCTAGCTCCCTCACTAACATACTACCCAGTTGGAGGAAGAGTAGCTCCTGTCTCTTTTCCGCCTTAATCGTCGAGAGGAGGAATTCCACCCGGAACACCCTCTCGAAATCATCCCATGCCTCCTCAGCCTCTCTCTTCTCCCCCAGGTAAAGCGTCCACCACTGATGCACCACTCCCCGCATCTGGCTGACATCCACAGGAACCCAGTACTCGGCCGGGGCCCGAATCATGTCGAATGCTATCACTAGCTCCTCTAGCCAGCCTCCCGTCTTCATGTCAGAGGTGCTTCCCTCATACCTCTCGAGGGTTTGTCGCTTGAAGGCCCGAATAGTCTTCTACCACTAGTCGTCCTCCTCCTCTCGATCAGCTCTCTGTCGATCGGCCAAATTAGTCTTCGGGGCCTTGATCGCCTGTACCACACGTGGTCGCCTTCCAGGTGCCATAGCTGCAAGGTAAACAAGGAATGCCTAAGTCGAAGTAGTGCAGACTATTGTTCTTAAGACTTCTTAAACTTTTCATTTATTATTAATTCCCAAGGCATCCCAAAAACACGAGAACACAAGTCATTATGATGCATGTACCTTTCCTAGGGTCTATATCGTGCAATCAGTGTGGCCTCACTTGGTCATTCGGTAGGTCCAAAGTCCTTGCATCGGATCACGGGGGGCCCTAAAATCCCGGGTCCTAGCCAGTCTTCCCGAGCTTAATTCACGCACCATGGTCACCCAACACTATTTCCCTACTATCCCACACAATCCTCACTGTGCCTATCTCCAGAATCCATCCTATCTCTCAACCCACCTCTGATACCATTCTGTCACAACCCACCTTCACCAAATGGAGGGAAAGGTCAGCAAATTTCCAAGCCCTTCCTTTTTTAAGTTGAAGGAGAGATAATGACCCCCGAAACCCTCCTTCTATAGGTCCCGGAGTCGTGACTAGCAACAAGTGTATGTAAATTTCACACAAATGGAAGACATTACCTCTTTTGTTATATAGGTTCAGGAGATAAGATGATGAAACCCAACAAATCCAAAAATAAAAGAAAAGTAAATCCAAAAGTCAACCATTCCCACAGACATGTTCCAAAAGTAAAATCCAAAAAGTACAAAAGTGACAACAGGGGTAAGTACCAAAGAAAGAAAAACAGCAACATCAACTACCCCAAAGGTCCGAGCTAGTATGGTCCTGCGCGATCCCCGAAGTCTTCCTGGAATCCTGAAAGTAGTATTATATGCATAGGGTGAGCATACAAGTACACTCACTAGGAAAAAACAAAGACTCTCGTGCACAAGTGGGGGAATGTACTAAAGTCCCGTGAGAAAAGGAGTAAACCAAACACCTAACAAGGTAAACTATCCACCCGATCCTCACCAAGGCACACTCCCCAAATAACGCAAGTCAAGTAATATATATAATAAGGGTACATCAATGTTTGGGTACCCCGCGCCACTTTCCCACTGGTTATTGAGACATCCGACACATCGAACCAATCCCACCATTCTCACCGTAGTCCCACTGCCACACCCACCCGCACACACCTGGGTCACAACCACACGCAGTCCCACTGCCGAATCCCGCCCGCAAACACCTAGGCCAAAACTGTCACACGTAACCACAGCTGCAAACACCTAGGCCAGAACAACCACCACCATGCCCAAAGACACTTGGGCTAGAAGATCCACTGCCACGCCCGAAGACACCTGGGCCTCATCCCGAAGATACTTGGGAAACTACCTGCCCGCACACACCTGGGCCATAACCACCACACCACCCCACCCAAAGGTTCTTGGGCTAATAATGGACCTTAGGCCATCAAAGCCTGCCCGAAGATACTTGGGCTATCCCGGAAAGGTAGCATAAAATGAGCTAATAACCAGCGACTACTAATAGTGTTTGAAAAAACAACCTCCCCCATGAAATGGGGGTGTTCGGCACTAAGTGATCAACTTGGGTGGGGCGCGAATAAGAAACACAAAAATACAAATATATATATAGGTAACAAGTACTCTCCCAAGTTTAGTTTTTTCTTCAGCCAATCTAAAGAACAAAATAGAACTCAAGTCCGAGTCACAACTCTCGCCAACCAAACCCATTTGTCCCATTCATTTTCATGTTCAGTAGTGATGATTAATTAAGTTCAGCACCTACTTGGGAAACTAATACCATTAGAAGAACCAAGGAAAAAATCCAGCCAAACATCAATTTAAACATTCAAACCCGGTTCTCTTGTAAAGTCACAACAACGAGTGGATAAGTGAGATCCCTCGAAGTACTGGAACTAAAGAGAACCCCGAGACACTGCCCCGTGTCCCCCCAAAAAGGATTCTCATCAATATAGGATCCCATCCCAATTCGTGATATAAACAAGGTAACCACCCAGTCTTAAGACTCGCAACCACTGAATCTATAACAACAGGGGATCTCATCCCCAATTTCACAACCACCGAGAGTATAAAAACAGGGGATCGCATCCCCTCCCACATCTCCAGCAATCGGCCCATAAAATAAAACAACCAAACCACTACCACCAACTCAAAGCAGGGTCATACCGGTATTTTCAGATTTATAAGATTTAACACACTCCATGATTTCAATTTCCATGTGCTTTAACCGGGGGTTTTCACAGAAGGGTTGATCCTGGTGCATTAAATTTATTTAGCCGGGTGTGCCTGTTTAACCAATTTCCTTTTTACAGCAGGAGTTCAAAACCACAAACAAGTCATTTAAAACATCAGCAGGGGTTTATTAGTGGACATAGAAAGACCACCAATGACCATGATTTTCAGTAGGCATAAGCCCACATAATTCAGAAAGATGATCATAATATAAAACCGCATCAACGATCACAGCCCCCCCCCCTTTTCTTTATAGAAACCATTCGTTATCTTTATTTAGGTATGGTTTATCCAATTCTACAGAATCAAAAGCACGCCCACCCCACATGATACATTAAAAGAAGATTTGATGGAGAAACTCCCTACTTGATGATCAACGATCGACGCTTAGATCGGGCGCGGAACATCACACATAGCGATGCGGCTCGCCTGAATGAAAAGTGGCTCATCTAAACGAAGGGTACTCTAGTGCTGGGTGAACGAGAAAAAAAACCCTACGGCGAACCCTTTGTTTATAAGGTCCGGGGAAGGTTGAGATAGGAACATGAAACCGCGTAAGTAGCAGGGGTCGTGGGTTGACCACGCGTCTCCACACGTTATTAAAGGGGTTCTAAACCGACGCACTTACCAGGTTAATTCATTAAATATTTAATTAAACATTTATGGACATTATCGGGATTTAATACGAGTTTAACTGGGTCAAATAGGGTTTAAAAATCCTATTTGCACAAGAAGCAGCGCTACTAGAATGGACCCGCGGGGGTAGGCCAGAGCCATCGATAGCTGAGAGCTACCGGTAGCCGCACTACCGATAGGCTGCAGCTACTGGTAGCCAAGCTACCGGTAGGTTGCAGCTACCTGTAGACTGAGCTACCGGTAGGCTGCAGCTACCAGTAGGCCGAGCTACTGGTATACAGAGCTACCGGTAGGCCGAGCTACCGGTAGGCAGAGCTACCGGTAGGCCTACCATTCGGCCATCTTCACCGAGATTCCCGGACCAGAAAACCAAACTTGAGATTTTCACAAAGTAATGGACCCCAAAAACCCGGGCCATTACATATCGATTATCGTTTTAATTTTTTTAAATCATTTTTTATCATATCCTTTCATCATTAAATATATATTTATATACATAGATTTTTAATTAGTTTTTTTCTATTTAATCCATAAATTAAAATAATAACAATATAGTGGTATTAATATTCATAAGTTCATATACAAAAATAAAACAAATTCCTACATATATTCATATATTGAACATAATAATGATTTTCATTTAAAAAAATTTATTTATAGAATAAAACATATTCTATAAAATCATCGTTTATAATTTAAAGTATAAATTTATTACTATATATTACTAAATACTAATATTTTATTTTCTAATTATAAAAAATAATAATAATTACATCACGGTTTTAATTATCTTAATCTCAAACTAGTATTTATCAAAAACTAAAGTAGGGTTTTTAAAATATTTATATGTCAATTTTTATATATAATTTAAATTTGATTTTATAAGCCATTTTATTAAAACATATCTTTATATATTTATTAATAAAAATTTCAAAATTTTGAAAATTAGTATTTAATTAAAATTCATTTTTAAAAGTGTCATTATATGAATTTAATATTTATTAAAAAAATAATTGAATATAATTTTGAATTAATAAAACACTAATAAAAATAAATAAATCTTTTATTTAGAACTCGGGGTGTTACTTTCTCCCCCCTAAATGAATTGTGCCCTCGTAATTATTTTGTTGGACATATTAAAATTCTCAATTTTCATCTTCAAAATTAATGAATATCTATGGGGACTGTCTAACGAAAACTCTATCATATAGATTTTATTTTCCCCAAAAGACAAAATCTAATATCCAAAGTTGTCAAGACCGTTCCTCTGATTCCAATTATAACACCTCGAGCCTGCTCTTTTGTACTCGGTGCTTGACAAATGATGTGTAATAATTTTTTATAAATAGAAGTTTGCAATTAGAAAACACTTTATACAAATGTGGACCTTTTACCGGTCTAGGTTTTGGAGGATTATACAGAACCATACATTTATCAAAGTTGAAGAAATAAAATAAAACAACTTTCCGCAATGCTTCCGTGTGCGCTATCTCTAAAAGCGATGACATCTGTAAATAATCTCTTCAGATACCTGTGAAAAATCATTTTTAAAATAAAAGGGTTAGCTTTCAATTTCTCCATAATGAATTTTGAAGACCTTCGATAAATCCCATTAAAAAATATCACATTAATAAAACATTTGAAATGTTCAAATTGAAATACATTTTAAAATAATGCTTTTAAAAATAATTATTCTTTGAAAACACATTTAAATTAATCGAGTGATTTGATGGAAAATATTAAGAAAAATCTTTAAAATAAAATAACTAAGGCCACTCATAACATTGAATGCTATCTTGGGCCCACCCACTTAAGTGATGGATTCACTATCCAATTCCCTATCATATTTACAAAGTTCGAGTACCGTTTTTTATAAAACATTTTTGTATTATCTTTCCTTATATACATATAATTTTCACTGGGGATTAGTTTTGAAAATATATTAATAATCATGATGGGAACAAATAAATACTAATCTTTACAGAAAATTATATTTTCGACTTGGTACGATAATATCTCATGATACATGGATTTGCATAATCATATAGAAGATAAATCAACATCCACACACTTGAAATATATAAGACACATTTATTAAATTTCTTTTATCCATAAAATTATAAACAAATAAGAATAATGAACATCTAAAATTTTCTTCTTAAAACTAATCAATAACAATAGATATTTATGTCTCGCACAAAAAAAAATTATCAAAGCATCATTCCATTACTATAAAATTATCCTTTTATATGCTCTTATGTTTTATAAAACATGACAATAGGTTGATATATATATATTAATGTCTTAATGTCTTGATAACCAAATCATTGATGTAAGGAAAAATCATGATTTCGATATGACAAGCACATGATAAAATTGTGTCATTCTTAATTTATAAATTCATATGTGAATTAATACTTTATTATTAGTTTATATAAACACTTATATACTTGATCATCACGCATGGGTATGTATATATATATATGTAATATTAGATTTAAATGATAAATTCAAATATTAAAACATGCTTGATTTTGAATTACACCAAGAGGTAATTTTCATCCTTTAATATTTCTTAAGAACATAAAATCAATTTTAAAACATAACCTTTTGATATATTTGAGTAACACTTATCAATATATATATATATATATAACATAGTAATAATAATCGAATAGATGGATTACCCATGAAAATAATATTTCAAATGATAAATTTAAAAAAATAAAATGAATATCATTATTTCTAAAGAAGAAATAGATTTAAAGAAATAAATATATAAAAATATCATTCCCATACTAGAAATTAAATAGATTTTGAAGAATAAAGTCCCATCAAAATTAACTATTAACATAAAATTAATTTATAAAACTAAATATTTGAAAACCAAATATTTTTCCCTTGCATAAAAATAGAACATATAAATTTACAATCAATAATCAGAATTCCCTTACAAGAACAATAATATTTAATTATAAAGGAAATATTTGCAAATACATATTTCGTTACACTAAACATAATTTTAATAAATTAAATATAAATGGAAACCATAATAAAATAATAATGGATTTGAAATAATATTATAATTAAATCCCTTACTTGTTATTTGCCGATAAAGACTTATTTTTCTTCCTATTACACTGCATCAAATGCTACTAATGCCCTTTCCTCACTTTTCTCACCGAAACAAAAAAAACATAATAAACAAAGCAATATCACTACCTTATGCCTCAAAAGAAAGTGCAGTGTGGAGCCCAACTAATACACTAATATATAGTACCCAATCTCATTGTACAATTATAAATATTTTATTTCAACTTTCACTTATATATATATATATATTATAGAATCGTAAAACACCTATGTAATGTAATTTTTCATATCTTTAATAATTAATAGTAACATTACATAAGGATAGAAACAACTATAGTCATATGAATCTGGAAAAATGAATATGTGGTGGATGTTCCTTCATTGTTGAACACACATAAATTATACTATAATATTGTTTCAATAGTTGACAAATAAAAAGAAAATGATAGTCTATTGAATTTTATATTCATCCAATTCCATTAACCAGACAAAATGCTCTGAAAACGTTGAAAAATTGATATATTATCTAAAAAAATCACGCAACAAACAACCCAAATTAGTCCGTATATGTCAATTTGAAGAAGAAATATAATAAAGAAACTAGAAAAAAAAGGATGGTGGTAGGAAGTCAATTTAGAAATTGGAAACATAAATACCAGATTTGCAGAAGATTCAAATACTGAAAAAGAAATTAAATATGTGATCAGGTTAAAAGAACCCGGATAAGAATACCAATCCATTGATTGAATCCATAACTACATTTGCACCTCAAGAATGGGTTCACTAAAAGGAACAGAAACCATAAACATGACTCAAAGCATTCTTCAAACCCTACTCCAAAAGACTCAAGCATAGATCCATATCCAGATCTAGACCTCCTTTCTCGGCTTCAACCACTGTGTATACGAATGGTCTCGTTTGACCTTATAACCACCCTCTCTGAATTAATTCTCACTCGATCCAAGCCTCCCTCTATGGTTGTCCTCCTGAAACGAAGATCACAGCTTCAAATTGTTCCCCAGCGTGACTCTCAGCATTTGAATGAATTATTCAAACAAGATTTCTTATTCTATTTTTATTTATTTTGAATATCATTTTATTTTTTTAATTAAATTTTTATCATATCCTTTTATAGTTAAATATATATCTATATACATACATTTTAAATTAGTTTTTTTTCTATTTAATCCATAAATTAAAATAATAACATTATAGTTATATTAATATTAATAAGTTCATATAAAAAAATAAAACAAATTGATACATATATTAATATATCAAACATAATATGGACTTTAATTTTAAAAAATGTCATTTATAGAATAAAACATATTTTATAATAGCATTATTTATAATTTAAAGAGTTAATTTATTACTAGATATTATTAAACACTAATATTTCATTTTTCTAATAATAAAATCAAAATTATAATTACATCATGGATTTAATTATCTTAATTTCAAAATAGTATTTATCAAAAACAAAAGTAGGGTTTTTAAAATATTTATATTTCGATTTATATATATCATTTAAAAATCATTTCATAAGCAATTTATTAAAAAATATATTTATATATTTATTAATAATAATTTAATATTTTAGGAAGGTGGTCTTTAATAAAAATTTAATTTTTAAATTATAATTACATAAATTTAATATTTATTAACAAATTTATTAAACATAATTTCAAATTAATAAAATACTAATAAAATAAATAAATCTTTTATTTACAACTCAGGGTGTTACATCAACCTCCATACCAACCTATATCATCTCTTAATTTTGAGTTTTTAATAGTGTAATGAATTCCATTAATTAATTTTTATTGTCTATATGATTTCTCCATTCTTTGGAAATTTATTCAAGAATATAAAATTTATCTACCATTTTTATCTAGACATTCTTCATGTCAAAATTCAAAGCAACTTAATATATTTATATCTATTTTTCTCCATGGGTGCATCCTCTTAATATGATTAATGGACTTCAAACATGCCAACCAATAAATCACAACCATATTTTTTATATTAATATATTTTTATTAGATGCATGAACATTCAGTGAATTAAAAATATTGTGTAATTCCAATTACTTAAAAAATAATCACAACTAATTTTCATATATATGGAATAATATTACATATTTGAAACATATTATTTATATAAAAAGGGTTATAATAATAAAATATAGTAGATTAAAATTTTTTCAAGGCCATTATAAAGATCAGAGATGGTCACATAATTATTTTTCTTCATGTAGAAAATTTTAGACAATTTCTCTTAAAACAATCTCACAAAGTATAGAGAACCTTTTATTTTAGTGTTTTTGAGAACCACATACGTGGTAAAATTATTTTTCAACAATATAAAATTAGATTCTTAAATATACCATTAAATAAATCACCTAATATACACCTATCTTCATAACCAAAATAAGGGAAACATAAGAATGGGGTTAAATAAAACACGAAATATGGAAAAACATATCTACATGTCCTCTTGGTTTTTTCTATAAGCATATAAGAAAATAATATCATAGATATATTTCTCATTAAAATAACATAAAAAATATTAATTTCTAACATATCAAAAACAATGTATGTATAATAAAAAGTTACAAGATTGTACCATGACATAAGAGTGTGAGATATGAATAAAAACACAGAATAAGCAAATAAAATCACAAGATCAGGTAATAAAAGAATATATGGTATCATCATATAACATGGAATAATTGGAATATGTTAAGGATCCCTCCCATTAATATCATTATGAATTGTAAAATTTCCTACTCTAGATTAGGTTTATTCATATTCCACTAGACACAGTGGAAAAATTCATATGGTGTATTAGTTTAAATACATAATTTATTACATATAGCTTCATCAGATATAAATATTTAACAAATTAATAGTATGGAAATATAATTAAACTCTAACCCTTTACATAACATAATGATACTTATCTAGCATCCCATGAATCATTCATAGTAAAATAAGTCCCATAATGGATTAAGATCACTTCATTACCCCATATATTATAGCATATATGTTATAAATGGTTACATAATTCATTATAGAGAAATAAAAATCAATGAAATCAAATCACATAATTAAAATCGTACATATGAGTACCATAATAAGAAGATAAACACAAGATAATAAATAATCATCCAAAATCCATCAGAATTAAGGGAGTTTCATTATTATGAATCATTGAATAAATAATGGATAAATCATAATTATTCCAAATAGAAGATGAAATTAAAGTGTTTTTTATTTTCCGAATGTCATATGGGAGAATGGAAATTATTATAGAATTATAGGGTTGAAAATTTAATAGAAGCATGTAGAGAAGAATATAAAATAGTTATATACTAGGGTGATGCTTTAATAAATAAGTAGTTTATCATTATTAAGAAGAAATTTTCTTATTGTTTCCTATAAATATATATTTAATTAGTATGGATTTTAATAATATTAAGTGGAATATAAAAATATATTCCGGGTGAAATATATTTTATGGAGTTCACACTTGTCATAAGATATGAAATTTTAATATTCCTTTAAGTCATGTTTACATGAAATATGGAATTTCAAAGGGATAATAAAACATGTATTAACCAAAAAATTAATGTTACAATAAACAAGGTAAATTTTTACGGAAGAAAAATACATCATATGGACAATATAAAATAGTATAATATTGAAAATATTAGTGACAGTTAAAAATAATATTATGCAAAACCTTGAAATTCTAAAATAAGAAACCTATATTCTATAGCATATGTGACAAACAAAACCAATATTAAAAAAACCATGAAATATAATTCTTTAAATTTATTCCCTTTAATATAATTTTTAACTCACAACCATGAGTCTAAATGAACATTAATATAGTAAATAAATAAAAAATAGACATTAAATTATAGGGTATGAATAATAATAAATAAATAATGAAACATACTGTATTATATTGAATAGAAATAAATAAGAATAATTTTAAATAATTGAAATTCTTGAAAAAAAGTACATTTTTCCTAAAATATATTTTATTTAATCTTGGAGAACATAAAATAAATTAAATTTTGGCCATTTTAATCAATTTTATATTAATGTTTTATATTAAATAATTATAAATTTATTAGAACATTCTCTTTGGAATCCTGCTTTTTCATCGTGTATGTGGTTACAATTTTCTATTGGTTTCTTCCATATCATTAAATTTAATTTGAAAGAAAACATTTCAATGTATGATTGAATCATAATTTATATTATGTAATATATTGAAATTAATTTTTTAGAAAAATTTATTGAAAAAGCAGTCAATATTATTTTACTTATTTATGGTAGAAATGATTTTTAGGCATTTAAACTAATAATATTAGTGACGATGTGAACTAAAAATTTTAAAACCACAATCTATGGTCAAATATTAAACCTTTCATATTTAATGGACAACAATGATAAATTTTATATGCTTCTAGAATAATTAGAATGATGCCCAATGGAATCTTTTTAAAAATTCCATATTATTCCTGACCCCCACATATAATATGCTACCCATATCCTCAGCTATCGAAACCCAAAATTCCTATTTGTCTAAAAATTACCTAATAAAATAAATTTCTTACCCCCATAAAATTATTCTAGAGCCCTTGTTTTGAAATTAATTATGTCCTAAGATGCATTTGATGTAATCTAATAGGAGTTTCTGGAAGAAGAGGTTGCAATTATAAACAAGAATTTTTATTTTATATGTTATTCCAACTCCTTATATATTACTCAATCATTAAAAAATAATAACACTAGTATATCCTATATAATGAGATACCATTAAGTAAATTATATATATTATATCAATTTCCACTACCATCAAATGGGAAATTTATTCATTGATCTTGTGTACAATGGAATACCACCTCACGAACCGATGTAAAATTTTTTCCCTATACACTTATCGTGGATGGATATGATGAAGAAAATAATGTTTATATAAATTACTTATAATTTAATTGTAATTATTTAATTATTATATCACATATACCATAATTATTTTAATTCTGTAAAAAATGATATACTCGCTCGGGTGTATGGGGAATTACCACCATGAGAAGTGATGTGAATTGTTTTTAAAATATTATTAACATGGAAGGTAATAAGGGTAAATTTAATTAAAATGTTTGATATATATAACCGGATATTATTTTTAAAAAAATAATATTCCATTAAATTTCATACCCTTTCACTCATTAGGGAAATGATATCACATCTCCCACGTGCATATTTCACACAGCTTCCTTGAAGTGATATGATTCCTCATTTCATATTCCAATGTCATAATGTAATGAAACATCTCTAATTTAGTAGGGTTGGGGTCATTATGAATTAAATTATACAATTTTTAGTAGATAAATTGGGAAATAGTTTAATAAAAGTATATATTAGGTATATTAAACCTATTATAGAGATTGAGGATAAGTATAGAAGGGTATCCTAATGTTTTGGAAAGGAAAAGATTATGTGGTTTGTCATATAAATACATCCTTTTTGGGAAAATTAAAATAAAAATTTTTCTAGAAAAGATTTACCTAGGGATAATTACTCTAAAAGGGTGAATTTGGCCTAATCCAATCATTACCATTTTCATGAAAATAGGCATATTGTACAACTGGTTTTACACTCCCATGGTATATTCATCAGTAAATTAACAATTTCCATACAAATTGTTGTAAAGGATTCGAATAGATAATAAAAATTAATTGACCTGGATAAATATAAGGTACCTTAGATTGAACATATTATTTCATGATTTTTATATCCTATAATAGATTATTTATAGTTACATAGTTTCTCACCATGATTATTGTTACTCACACAATGAATTTTGTTTTTAGTCAATGCCTAGAACCTAAAATAACTATGTCAAAATTCAACAAGTCAACTAATGTGGTGACTATGGAAAAATGGATGATGAGAGTGGTGAATGATATAATGATTATTCCTAATCTTTTTGTCATGACCAGTCCCCTGGGTCCGTGTCGTGACTACCCCAAGCCCACCTTCCATAGGCTAGGGGCTGGTGACTAGCACCGAAGGCGTATTACCTAAAACTGGGAAGACATTACCTTTATAACCTATAAACTCACACAACCAAGAACGAAACATGATACAAACACGATTAAAATGAATAGTAAAAAAAGTGTGTACTTTAAGTAAAAGCCGCCAGAATACATGCCCAACTGGAAAGTACAAGAAAACCGGAAAGTACAAGTAAGAAGAATAGCTCTGGGGAACACCCGCCAAGGATCCTACCTAAAGGGCATGTACAGCTCTCGAATGGTCATCTCTGTAGTATGCCTCGTCTAAGGTGCACCTCCGAGCTACCTTCAGTCCTGGTACCCTCATCCTCAGTCAGCGATTTCCATCGTCTACACCAAAACACAAAAAGGTGCGGGCATTGACCATGCAGGGGTGAGTATAAAGATACTTATTAGGGACCTCGAGACCCTCAAGGTCTCAAAAAATCAACAAAGAATAAACCACATATCTTGTAAACCAGTGACCACTCTACATTGTTATATGCCCCTACATATACCTAAGTTATCAAGTATTACCCATCTCATTCATGAGAAAACATAAGGATGAAATCCTTTTCCAATGTATAGTTGTTTCGTGAATAAAATAATACCATGATGGTAATACCACAAAGGTAATTACTACAAAGATAACGCATCATGGAAGGATACCACAAAGGCATCACCACGAAGGTAAGTACCACACAGGTACACCCCACATAAGAATACTACAAAGGTATCACCATGAAGGTCGGTTCCACATAGGTATTCCACATAGAATAATACCTCAATGGTACCACCATGAAGGTATGTACCATAAAGGGATGCCAAAAAGAACATTACCCCAAAGGTAAATACTCATCTCACGCCATGTATAACTTAGGTACAGTAGTAAAGATAATTAGATGTAACTACTGAATCATCTTACTCGGTTAAGAGGCTGACCCACATTGGATCCCAAATCATCAGACCCACAAAGGATCCTAGTAAAGAAGACCCGCGTAGGATCATATAGTAGTCCCACATGGATTCCTAGAGAAGATCCAAGTGAGAATCTCAAACACAGACCCACATAGGATCCCAAAGCACAGACCCACATAGAATCCCAAATTACAGACCCAGATAGGATCCCAAGGCACTGAACCACATAGGATCCCAATGGACATACCCGCATAGGATCCTAATGCACAAACCCATATAGAATCCCAATTTACAGACCCGCATATAATCCCAAATCACAGACCCATATAGGATCTCTTTCTCATGTTACAGCTAGATACATGGTTCCCACACTAATATCGCTTGATTCCTAGAGGGTCTTCTCCTCATACAACAGGTTGAGTACTCCAACTACCACTAAGTCCCACGAAAAAGTATCCTAAAGGATAGCCACATAAAAAGGGGTCTAAATTCCATAGACGGTGCGTCAATCAGACACACTGTCTATATGTTATTAGCTTTTTAGTCCCGAGGGCCATGTTGGATTCATGATCGATCCAACCTAGCCATACCCCCTAAAATTATCCAAAACTATGGTGAGGTATACCAAAAGGACCCTCTCGATCCAGGGTTTCTGACGCTGTAGATGGTTCATCAAACGGACGCCCGTAGCTCAAGATATGGTCGAAAGAGAGAAAGGGGTCGAAGTTGGTCCAGGTCCGGTCTGACCCCGTCAGACCGACCCAGCCCGACCGAGTAAGACCCAGCCTGCGGGATCCAACCCGGCCCATGCTGGGTGGGTCGTGGTGTGGTTCCTCACATTCCGGTGGCACATGGTGTGGTGGCCTGCAGTGCGGCGGCCCATGGTGCGGCGTCGGCTCGGCTCGCTGCTGGCTGGTTGGCCAGTCAACCTCCTCCGTGTGGCGCTGTTGCAAGCCATGCCTTCACCAGTAGATCAGTTCGATCTCGCCACACCTCACCTCGATATTGTGTCTCATTTAAACTGGGTGGCACGGATGCGCTCTGCTACCCCTTTGTGGGGCCGGCCGCCGCCGGCCTCCACCCTTGCTCTGCCACGGCCGACGGGCCGCCGCTCTTCTCCAACGGCGCAGTCGCATCGCCATCTTTTTCATGACCATCCGGAGTGTCGTTCGTCCCACCCAACTACCACCATTTCAAAACTCTGGCACTGATCACCATCCTCTTCCATCACGACTATAGAATCAAAACCCCATAGGTTGCGGAAAGGTCGGGCCATGTTCGTTTGGGCCGCACCCTCTGCGTTAAAACAGTAGCAAGAATCTTGATTATTCTTGAATTATGATGAATTCCAAGAATGTGGTAAGGGGTATACAAATAACAAACCCTATCTCAAAGGTTCCATTGGAGATGATCCACGGTTGAATACAGATTGGCAATTGTTGATCCCAATCCAAACCTCCTCCAACGACGCCGCTTGTTTGACGATCCTCCATTCTATGGTTCCTCCTTGGTGAGAATTGTTCTTACTCCATAGGCTCCTCCAAGAACACCCTTTTCCAATGATTTCCCCCAAAACCCAATAAGTGAAATGCTAAATTTGATTGCAATGGGTTTTTACAATTAATTTATTTTGGCATAATAATTTAATTGCTCAATTATTTAATTGGAGTGTTGGCAGAATTTATTAGGGATTACTAAGGGTCTTCCACCACTTTAATGAACGGTTTGGGTGGTCCCCACTATTGAATTCTAATTGGGAGGATTAAATCTCTTGTGGTACCCATCTCCATAAAACAAAAGGAGGTTACAAGAAAAACAAAAATGATAAATATTTTTATTTTTCTATTCCTCCACTATAAACTAAAAAACATACTTCCACCCTCGAACAACTGTAGTCGAGGTGATGGTCTTATTAAGAAAAAATTGGTGCTGTGAGTTAAAGAGTGTCCTTATATTTTAATTCCATGTATCAGTTCAAATGTTACAAAAACCCGCTTGCACATTTACTAAACGTACCTGAAAAACGTTCAAAAATTCATTTCGGGCCCACCGGGCCTCAGAATCATGCGCCGTCAATTTTCACGGATTCATAATAATCCAATTTAATAAATAAAAACATGGAATTTATGAGTATTTACATTCTCCACACCTCAGGTATTTGTGTCCCCAAAATCCACATCACAAATACTAGAAAAACAAGTGGTGGTACTGAGCACGAATCTAAGCCTCCCACTCTAATGTGCTCTCCTAGAGGTTCCCGTGCTACCATCGCACGTGCACCAAAGGTATCGACTACACATGATGCAAAAACTTATTTCTATCCTCAATCTCCAATAGAACATCCATAAAGGTCACCCATCGTCGATATCCAGGTCACCGTGGCCGATGACCTATAATGGATCGTGCATGTATCTCCTCAGCCAGGATACGTGGAAAACGTCGTGCACTCGGTGCAACTGAGGTGGAAGAGCTAAGATGTAAGCAACCTCGCCAACTATGCTGAGTACCTGAAAGGGTATGATGAACCTCGAAGATAACTAGCCACCCTGGACAAATCTCTGCATACCTTATCGAGGTGAGACCCGTAGAAAGGCGTCGTCACCCTCCTCTAACTCTAGAGGTCTCTACCTCCTGTTGGCATAAGACTTGTGCCTGCTCTATGTAGTCTTAATCTGTTCCAGGATGATTTTCACCTTCTCTATGGTAACCTGTACAATATCTAGTCCCTTGAGCGCTGACTCCCCTAGGTCAGTCCAGCACAGAGGTGATCTACAATGTTGGCCATAAAAATCCTCAAATGGTGCCATCCAAATGGCAGTGTGATAGCTATTATTGAATGAAAATTCCACAAAAGGGTATGTGATCCTCCCATCTGTGACCGAATTCAAGGACGCAAGCACGCAACATGTCCTTGAGGGTCTGAATGGCCCTCTCAGTCTGGCCATCCGTCTAAGTATGGAAGGTAGTGATCAAAAGAAGCTACATCCTAAAAGCCTCCTGCAACCCCTTCCATATCCAGGAAGTGAAACAAGCATCACGATCGGAGACAATCATCGAGGTTACTCCATCAAGACACACAATATCCTATAAATAGAGGTTTCCTAGTCTTTCTAATGAACCCTGCTCTCTGATCAGTAGTATATGTGCCAACATGGCGAGTCGGTCAACGATCACACAAATTGAATTATAACCCCTGTATGTACGTGGTTGTCTTCTCACAAAGTCCATGGATATCCTGTCCCACTACCACTCTGGGACCTCTAAAGGCTGAACTAAGTCTGCTGTTACCTGATGCTCTTCCTTCACTTGATGACAAGTGAGGCACCGAGAAACAAACTCTGGTACTGCTTTCTTCATTCCCAGCCAAATATGTTGTCATCAAAGATCCTGGTACATCTTCGCCACTTTTGGATGTACCGCTAGAGGGGACGTGTGAAACTCTCCCAACACTTACTCTTGTAAATCCACTGGTACCATAGTACGTCCTTTGAAAAGTATGACATGCTCCCCACCATCAGAAAATCCATAAGGTGCATATCCTTTGGATATCTGAGCACATAGAGACTCGCATTCAGTGTCCCCATGTTGCACCTCCATGAGTCACTGAAGAAGTGGGGAGTGACTTTAAGAGACTGAAGAAAAACTGCTCCATCTCATTCCTCAAAGGATATCTACAAAGCGTCTAGCTGCACCATCAATTAACCTAGCAGATGTATACCAGATCTCCTACTAAGTGCATATTCTACAACGTTCTCTTTCCCATGAGTATAGACTATCTCAAAGTCATTGTCTTGGAGGAACTCAAGCCTACATTGATGTCTCAGGTTCAGTTCCATATGAGAGAAGATATACGTGAGACTCTTTTGATCAGAGTAAATTGTAATGAATTCTCACATCAAGTAATGTCACCACATTTTCAAGGCGGAGACCACATTTGCTTACTCTAAGTCATGGGTAGCGTAGTTCTACTCATGCTATCTCAGCTGTCAAGAACCATACACGATCACTGCACGCTCCTGCTTTAGGACACATCTGAGTGCAGTCCCTGATGCATCGTAGTAGACGACTTACACAATACCCTCTTCCATAATCATAAAGATGGGGGCACTAGTTAACCTCTGACTCATCTCCTGAGAACTCTGATGACATCTTTCAGACCACACGCAGGGTTTGCCCTTCTTCGTCAACGCTGATAAAGGTGCTCCAACTCTGGAGAAATCCGGTACAAACCTCTAGTATTATCTGGCCAAACCAAGGAAGCACCATACCCCCATTACACTTTTGGACAGCTCCCAAGAAAGTACCACCTCGATCATCACTGGATCCACTGAAAATCCATCCTCTGAGATGACGTGTCCTAGAAATTGAACCTATCAGATCTAGAACTGGCACTTCGAGAGCTTACCATAAAGTTGGTGGTCTCATAGTGTGTCCAGAACTATCTACAAATGATAGGCATGCTCCTCCTCGGTATCCAAGTATATCAGAATGTCATCGATGAAGACTAATACAAAGCGATCAAGGTATGGCAGGATGATCCTATTCATGTGTCCTATGAACACTGCTAGAGAGTTGGTCACACCGAACGACGTGACCAAAAACTCATAATGGCCCTACCAACATCTGAATTCCTTCTTCTACGCATCTCCATCTCTTACTCTACTCTAGTGATAACCTAATCTGCAGTCTATATTCGGGAACCACCATGATCCCTTCAGCTGATCAAAGAGGTCGACAATCATTGGGAGTGGGTACTTGATCATCATGGTCACCTAGTTCAGGCGCTGATAGTCAAAACAAAGTCTCAAGCTCCTATATGCCTTCATGTAGAACAAAATCGGGGCTTCCCAAGGAGAAACACTAGCCCGGATGAACCCCTTTCCATATAAATCCTCCAGTTGTACCTGCAGCTCACGAAGTTCCATAGTAGCTATCTGATATGCCGGTGTAGATATCGATTCCATCCCAAGGTACAAGTCAATGTTAAATTCCACCTCTCTGCACGGAGGAATACCCAAAACACTATTATGGAAGACATCTATGTACTGGTCCACAACTATAGGATAGCTCAGACTCCACATCAACCGCTATGAGGGTAAGGCTAGCCAACTGATGAGTGATCGGCTGCACTCTCTTCTGGGTAAGTCCATCATCGGTTGCAAAGGCTCCCTTCTCACCGGTGAAAATAAACAAACATCCTTCCACGAAAACACAGCACACTTTTTCATATCATAGTAAATCAAAGAATGGACTATAGATAACCACTCCATACCCAAGATGACATCATAAGGACTCGAGACCGCTACTAAGAGATCCCAGCCGATGCTCTCTCCTCCAAGAGTAATCTCACACTGTTGGAACCAGTGTGTAATCATCCAATCCACTCCCGTAGGTGTCTCTAGCTATAAGGATAGATCCAACGGCTCCATCGGAATCTTCGAGCACTGAATGAGGGTAGTGGAAATAAAATAATGACTAGAAACTTTGTCTATAAGTACTAAAACTAAGGTGGTGTAGACACATATTAGACCTTGTATCATCTCCATAGTTCCATGGTCGTAGGACTTAGCAGCCTGGAGCTGAGCTCACCCCTATCCACTAGCTCCCTATGGTCGCGTTGGACCACCTTGTAGTGGTGGCAGTAACATCTCGAATCATCACCCATTGTCAGCTGCACGACCAGATCCTCTGCCATGTATTCTTTCTCCCTATGGAAATCCTCGGTCAAACCTTTGTCTCTACCTGGGAGGTCCTTCGACCATCTGTTGACCATCCGTATGGCGGTTCAGGCAGTCTTGGGCCATGTGACCCTCCCTACCACATGTGTAACACTACATTTTTCTCGGATGACTAGTTATATCACCGGTTCCCCACACAACTGACCAAGAAACCAGTGGTCATCCACCTGTTGGTCTAGTCCTCTTGGACCTCTGTGACATCTGTCTGCTGCCAGCTATAGAAGACTACGCTACATGACGCTCGGTGGTGAGTCTCGCTACTGTCGACTGCACAGCAAGAAAACACTCAACAATTAGGGCTCTCTCTAACACTCCCACCTGTGTCAAGATGCTGAGAGAAATCATCAAAGCCCTGATCTCCCACATGAGTCCCTGCTTGAAGGCTCGGGCCCTGAAGAATTTGTCTTTCTCCACATCAATGGAGTAGATTGAAAGGCCGGTGAACCTCACTGAGTACTAAGCCACAATCATGTTTCCCTTCTGTAGATGAACAACTCATATATGTGCACTGTGTGATGGGTCGATGGGACAAACTCTGCCCAAAACAGGCTCTCAAACTCAACCCAAATAAGTGTCTCCTCGTTGTGAACCTGGAGAATAAAGCTCCACCGTCTGCCTACTGCTGCCTATAGAAGACTGGCAGAAAGGATCACCATTAGATCAGCTAGTGTCCCTACCTGTCGGAAGACTCTCACCAAGGCTTCTAGCCAATCCTCAGCTGCATGTGGGTATGTCTCACCCCGGTACATCGGTGGACTCTAGCACTGGAACTCGTGCAACTCCCTCAAGTGGAATACACCCTCTGCTACTGGGGATGGTATCATCGGTGGCCCAATGGGTAATGGTACTGCTGATTTGTCCACTGGTGCTCCTACTGATAAAGGGCCCTGCCCTATAGCCTTGTCACTGGGTGGGATATCATGACATACTATACCGAGAACCCAAGATGGTTGTCTACGTGGAGGAATCCTGAAAAGAAATAGGTGTGCCATGGTCAATAAGTTATAACTGCTGATCTGACTCAAAGAGATCACAAATAAAACTTTATAAAACACGAATGCAGTTAATGTTTTTGTGCACTGAGTCAGAAATCAGAAGTTGGGGTCCTGGTGTATGGATACTTCGTCCACCACACCAACACCATATTCCCTAATTTGATAACCATAATCAGTACACATAACATTATTTCCATTAAAAAGAATAGAGTACAATATTCTATGGTTGAACAGACTCCTATGATACCAATTTGACACGACCTGTCCCCTAGGGCCCATGTCGTGACTACCCCAAGCCTGCCCTCTATAGGCTAGGGGCTCAAGACTAGCATCGAAGGTGTATTCCCTAATACTGGGAAGTCATTTCCTTTATAACCTGTAAACTCACGCAACCAAGAAAATAGCAAGATACGAACACGAGTAAATTGAATAGTAAAAAAGACTGTGTACTATAAGTAAAATGGGCTAGAATACAAGCCCAATTGGAAAGTGCAAGAAAACTGGAAAGTACAAGTAAGTTGAATAGCTCTGGTGAACACCTGCCCAGGATCTATCCTGAAGGGTAGGTACATCTCTTGAACTACTGTCTCTGCAGTGTGCCTCATGTAAGTTCCACCTCCGAGCTACCTCTGGTCCTGGTACCCTCATCCTCAGTTAGTGTTGTATGTCGTCTGCACCAAACACAACAAGGTGCGGGCATAGCCCGTGTAGGGGTGAGTATAACGATACCCAGTAGGGACCCCAAGACCCTCAAGGTCTCACAAAATCCACCAAGAATAAACCAATAATCTTGTAAACCAATTATAACCCTACTTAGGTATATGCCCATACATATATATAACTTATCAAATATTACCCATCTCATTCATGAGGAACCATAAGTCCCAACTCCATTGCCATAGTACAAATATTCTACGAAGGAAATATTACCACAAAGGTAACCCCATAAATGTAAGTACCACAAAGGTAATGCCTCATAGAAGGATACCACAAAGGCATCAGCATGAAGGTAAGTACCACACAGGTACGCCACACAAAAGAATACAACAAAGGTATCACCATGAAGGTAAGTACCACACAAGTATGCTACACAGAAGAATACCGCAATGGTATCACCAAGAAGGTATGTACCACAAATGTATGACACACAGAAGATTACCAAAAAGGTAAAGACTCTTCTCACACTAGGTAGAACATAGTTATGGTAGTAAAGATGATTAGATGTAACTACTGAATCATCTTACTCTGTTAAGAGGCAAACCCACATAAGATCCTAAATCATCAAACCCACAAAAAATCCTAGTACATTAGACCGACGTAGGATCCTAGTGTAGTTCCATGGGGATTCCTATAGTGGATCAAACTGAGACGCTCAAACATAGTCCCACATAAGATCCCAAAGCACAAACCCACATCGGATCCCAAATTACAGGCCCACATACAATCCCAAGGCATAGACCCACATAGTATCCCAATGTAGAGTCCCACATAGGATCCCAACGCACAGACCCACATAGGATCCCAAAGTATAGTCCCACATAGGACCCCAAAGCACAGACCCACATTGGATACCTTTCTCATGTTACAACCAACTGGAGGGTTCCCGCACTAATATTTATTGATTCCAGGAGGGTCTGATCCTCAAGAAAAAGGTCTAATAAACTAACTACCACGAATTCCCACAAAGAAGTATCCCAAAGGAATTCCATATAAAAAGGGGGATCAATGCAATAGACATTTCATCAATCAAACACCTGGTCCGTAAGTTATTAGCATTTTAGTTATGAGGGCCCGGTTGGATTCATGCTCGATTCAACCCATCTGTACCCCCAAAATTCTATCAAAATCATGTGGGGTATACCAAAAGAAACATCTCAATCCAAGGTTTCTAATGCCATATACGGTTCCTCAAACGGACACCCGTAGCTCAAGATGTGTCCGAAAGAGCCAAAATGGTCGAAGTTCGTCTGGGTCCTGTCTGACCCAAGTATGACCCTTCCTCGGACCCGTCTTGTAGTGTGACTTCCCATGGTGCAGTGGCCGGTGGTCCGGAAGCCCATGGTGTGGTGTCCCACTTTGCGGCACATGGTGCGGCGTCTGCTTGGCACACGATTGGCAGGTCGGCCAGTTCTCCTCCTCCATGCGGCGTAGTCGAGCGCCGCCCCTTCACCAGTGGCCAGCGTGGAGCTGGCCGTGCCTCACCTCGCTTTCGATGCACAAGGATGTGGCTCTTCTCTATCGGTTAGTGCAGATGTGCACCACCGCCCCTTCGCGCGGTTGGCCACCGCCCTTGCGCCACCTCGGCCGACGGGTCGCGGCTCTTCCTCGGCGGCGTAGTTGCGTCGCCGCCTTTGTCACAGACAGTCAGAGTACTGACGCCTCTCTTGAGTCCCACCGGTGCCAAATGCATGCACTGGTCTCCATCCTCCTACATCTTGAAGATCACCTCAATACAACGTTGGTTGCCGAGAGGTTGGGCCATGCTCGTTTGGCCAACATCCTCCACGATGGAACGGTATCAAGCATCTTGTTTATTCTTTAATTATGACGACTGTCAAGAATGGGGTACGGTGTATACAAATAACAAACCCTACCTCAATGGTTCTATTAGAGATCATCCACGGTTGAAGACAGATTGGTGTTTGTCAATCCCAAAGCAATCCTCCTCCAACGATGCCACTTGTTTAACGATACTTTGTTCTTCGGTTCCTCCTTAGTTAGAATTGTTCTTCCTCAAGAGGATCCTCCAAGAACACCCATTGCCAATGATTCCCCCCAAAACCGAAGAGGTGACCTACCAACATAAATTAAAATATGTTTTTACAATTAATTAACATTTGAACAATAATTAAATGGCTCAATTATTTAATTGGAGGGTTGGCATAATTAATTAGTGAATTCTAAGGGTCATCCCCCACTATAATGAAGGATTCAGGTAGTCCCCGCCATTAAATTCAAATTGGGAGGATTAATGCTCTTGTGGTCCCCACCTCCATAAATCAATAGGAGGTTACAAGAAAAATAAAAATGTTAAATATTTTTATTTACTATTCTTCAATGAAAATGTGAAAAACTAACTTCCACCCTCGACCTACTACAGTCGAGGTGATGGTCTCCTTAAATTAATACCAGCACTATGAGTTCAACAGTGTCCTCTAATTTCAATTCCGAGCACTGGTTCAAAAGATACAAAAACCCGCTCGCACGTTTACTGAACGTACCTGAAAAAAGTTTATAAATTCATTTCAGACACACCGGGTCTCGGAATCACGCGCGTCAATTTTCACAGACTCGTAATACTCCCTTGTAATAAAAACATTACATGGAATTTCTAGGTCTTTACACTTTTATTGTAAAAAATTACCAACATTCAATACCTTAAAAAACACTAAGACTCACCAAATAAGATAAGGTTATAATTCACTAACAGCTCAAGTGATGCATACCGTGGTGGAAAGAAGGATCGATTTACATTATGTCGGATAGGTGGAAAGGGACACTAATGAATTTTCTTAAGAAGAATAAGAATTTATTTTGAGTGGATAATAAGATAGTAATGTTTCCATGGACAAATTAAATGTATGATGGAAATAAAAAATCACATTCTATGGATTCTTTTATATTCATTTTCATAAATGTGGGGAATCATTGAATTATATAAATAAATCCGGTTATACTATATGGAACTGAAGGAAATATGTTGAAATAAAATTGATCATGTATTTATGAATTGGGATTCTATAATTATATTATCAAAACAAAAATTTACAAATTCTATTGAGGTTATAATAAATAATATCCATCTATGTATTTTTTTAAAATTCAAAAGCATATTGGTATTCAATAACATAATATTTATTAATACCATTATGGGTTTATTAATATAAGGATGATGGTTTGTTAAATTTCATAAGCACCGAAATAGTAAATAAAATTTGTGGGAATATAGCATGATTAAGGATACTCTTGGAAAACATTAATTGGAATACTATACAATGGATTATTATGTTATAATTTTATTTGAGAAATAATAACATAAGATGTTTTTTTACAAATGATTATAGGTATTTGTATCCATTAAGGATAAATTATAATTTATTTTTTGTGTAATTACATGTAATTAAAATTTGGGAACATTACAGGAATTATATTAAAATAGTTTTTAAAAAATAAAAACCAATTTATTTGGTGTTAAACCATCACATATGATAAGGACAGAAGGCTTGAACCCACAACTAAAGGATGAAAAAGGTTTAACACCGATCACTGGCCAACATGATGTCCAAGGTACTATTTTATTGTTTTTCTTAATCAATTAAAAATATAAATATTAATGATGAACTAATGTTTTAAATGTAGAGGTGTATTAATTTATGTATAAGAGTGGATAACATATTCCAAAACATTGTTTTAGGAAATAGTTATAGACATATGGAATGTATTTTGACTCTATTATGGATCTTACTGTCTATTACAGTTGAATTTCATTCCATTAGTAATAAAAAATCATTTTTAGGGAACTACTTTCAGAGAGAAAGTTATGAATTTGCAATTAATTGATGGAAAACTAAATGATGAGATCTTGTATATGAAATGGAAACCTTTAAAATAAATAAATTTCCAAATATTATTACATAGTAAATGAATTCCTAAAAATTAGGAAAATTATCTTAATACAAAAAATGTATCCCATTACCTTTACATCAAATCAATAAAATCAAATTTTAAATAATCACATATTTAGGGTTTTTAGGTTCTTAACTATCTAATAATGTTTATATTTATTGAGAACAATGAACATTATCATTTCCTATAATTATTTATTATTTTCTTGCATTATCATATCTTAAAATTCCCTCAATGTTATACTATTAAGAAAAATGTTTTTTCTTTTTTGAATTATTCCTTTAAAAATACCTTTCCACTTTATTATGAAGATGTTTTATTAATGCCTTTATGATGTAGGTTTTCATAAAATAAATTTTCCAATATCGAAACATTGATTTCTGAGCACAACATAAAATTGTGAGGATAAATTCATTTAATATGGTATGATTATAACCCATTGAAATTATATTATAACATTGAAGATTATATAATATGAAACATGAAACACTAGGCTGAAATAACCCTCGAAATATATTTTTATAAATTTAATCTCTTAGTCACCTTGGAGAATATGCTACCCTGAGATAAAAAAAATCCAAAAATAATATTGAGTGATAACTCACTCATTTAATTGGAATGTATGAATAGTAAAATTAAAATTACTAAAATTGTATTTTTTCTATTTATTATAAATAATATAAGAATCATTAAATATATATGAAATTTTTTGAGAAAAAATATATTTTTTTTAAATGGTGGATTAGTGTCCCCTTCCACAAATAATTTAAAATTAAATCTAAACAAAATTTGAAATTTATTTCCTAAAATAAACCAAAATTTTGAAAATTGAATATTTAAATTATATTAGGGAAATTGTTTATTATTTTTTAAATTAGAATCATGTTTTCAATAAATAGTGACAAATATAGATATTTATTGAAATTAGAATTTCTGATTAAATTAAATAAAGAGTAAAATATATTTATAATTACACTTAAATTTAAATTAGTTAAATTTTATTATATTCAATAAAACATAAGTAATTGGAATAAATTTAATATTATATTTTTATATGAAAACCATCCATATTTATGAAATTTTTCTCCTTATAAACCAATATTTTCATCACCTCTGCTGGTATAAATTTTAATAAGATTTAATGAGTTATGTTAACATAATTTGTAAAAACTGATTCCATATTTTTAATCTCATTAATTTGATTTATCTAATAATGTAAGAATCACATTTTACCATTATTTATTATTAATGTAGTAAAAAATAATTACCATAATCGAGGTAAAAACTATTCAAGCTGGAGTTAAACTAAGATGATTAGGGTTAAAATGGTCTTTGATTTGTCCAAAATCCATTTTCTATCCATTTTAGACACAATAATATTAAATATATGATCATGATCCATTATGGAATATTTTCCTCCAGATAAAATATATTTTCTTAATATAATATTTTCAAAAAAATTCATGAGTCTCCCCTCCCCCACATATAAAAGGCCACCACCTCTCCCCCATCTACACACTTCCAAATCCACTAGTTAAAAAATTCCCATTAAAATTAGCTACAATAATATATAAAAATATCATTGAATTTTTATTTTGAAAAAAAATCATCCTAGGATGGTTTTTTGTGTAAATTTTGATAAGTTCCCTGAATAAGTGGTAACGTTATCAAACAATAATTTTTATTTCATTTATTCTTCCACATCCATAAAATAGAATTCAATAAAGATAATATATTAAAAAAATAATCTACCTTATTCTAAGACGTTATTATGGTAATGTAATAAACTATATATATCTTCACTTCTATCAAATGTGAAATGAAATATTCGATTATTTATATGATGAACTACCGCCTTACGAACCGATGTAGCTTGTTTTCCATAGAAAACACCTATATTTGGACAAAATTATGGATTTAAGGTATATATAAAATATTTATTATATATTTATACATATTTAAATACAAAACACTATATAATTTATTATACTTCATTCTGTTTAAAATTCGATAATGTCGCTCATGAGTCTGGTAGGCTATCACCTCGTTAGGTGGTGTGCTTCCGTTCTTAACCTAAAAATTACATGGAAGGTAATAAAGACGAAATTAATCAATATATCTAATATATATGAGTTGATATGTATTATAAAAAATGAAAATATCAAACAATTATATTCCCTTTTACATGATAAGGGAATAATATTGTCGCTCGTGAGTACATACAACCTACCTTCTCCACAAACTGATGTTATTCATATTACATAAAAAACATTACTGAATGGTTATAATAATTTATATACTAAAAAATATAATATTTATAAAACTATTTTCATTTTTGATATGACTTCATTGTGTCATCTTTAATATAACCAAATCATTTATTAGAAATTACGTATGAGAAAATAAAAAAATTAAGATGAAAAACAACAAAAAATGAAATATTATTGATAGATATGAGGTAAAATGTTATAATCAGAACATATATTATATTAAAAATATGATTGTAGTTATAGTTTAAATTAATAAAAACAAAAAAGAAATTACCCAAGGGGATAAATTATATTTATGTAATGGAATATTTGAGGTAATGGATTTCACCTAACTTTCTATTTTTTTGAGTAATTTTTAATATGTTTATACTCTATTTTATGTGGTGTTAATAATTCCCCTTTGATGTATTTTACATGAATAAATTGTTATTAATGATGATTAATGTTTATTTTTAAGTATATTTTTAATGGGATAAAGATTAAAATGTTACCAATGAGGTAAAAATTATTGTGAATTACCCCATTTTTTGTGATCGATATTATTATCGTTATATAATAAATTTTTTGTGATCATTTTTAATTTGACACTACATTTTTATTAAATATACATATTAATTGTATCTGGTATATGATTACTTACTAACCATAATCCATTTATACATACATTGTTTTTTAATGGTATTTTATTAACTGGGGAAATATTGATTAATCAATATTCATTATTCAATAAATATACTAATTCATAAGGACTATTTAATCATGAATAAAATAGATTATAAAATATATATATAAGGAATATTTTGGTCATGTAGTTACATGTTCCGAAATGTTATAGTTAAATCATTGATACATTGACAGTCCTCATAAAACAAATTAGTTGGCCAAATCAATTGGGGTTTTACCTAGTATTTTTAAACTGTCTTGAGAATGGTATTGACATTATAAGTATTCATGATTCTTGATATCATTAAGTCCAATAAGTAAGAATTTAATTCATTGAGTATCTGTTTTTTTATTATCAATTATACCAAGACAGTGTGATCCATGGGTAGCCCATAGTTTCAAAATTTATTGAAAAGTGAAAGAGAATATGCACACGAAGATCGGGAAGGAAAACTAGTGTTGAGTAACTTCAAAAAAAAAATCATTTATGGAATTGGCCACTACCTCTACCACTTGGGTGACGTCCCCTTCTCTATGTTTTAGGCTGATGCTAGGTGTCATCATTAACATTATCTAGTAAAGATTGATTATCCACCAGAACTGAACCCAATGATGACATGTCTAACATAATGCTTCAGCTCAATGAGCATTATCAAATTCATTAAAAACCTACTTGATATGGTATGTATTTAGGTTGTTAAGAATGCTAAGTTACCTTACTTGAGAACCATCAATAATGTCTTCCATTATAATTTTTTCTTTCTTCTTTTCCATTCCCTTCTTCCATAATATGTATCCTTTAATGATAATTTGAGATCACCTATGTTTTGTTTCATTTACCCATGATATGAAGAATAATTCATGGAAAATGTTAAATGTTTCCAATTATTTTCTATTAATATGATATGTATTTTATTTTTATTTGTAATATTAGTATCATGTTTTAACATGGTTATCCAAAAAACTAAACTGAGGACTCCTTTATGATTTTACACAATGTATCTAAGCCAATGTAACAAAGTATTCAAGTTTTCTAGGTTACTCGAGTTGCGGTCCATACATATTAACAGAAAAAGTAATGAGGGTGTTTTCCAATGATCCCATTATATGTTATAAAAAACATCTTTTTAAATCCCACATCATAAATAGGTTAATAAAACATTCATTTGAATATTTAATATTGGAAATATGAAATTAATAAAAAAATAAAAAAATAGGTGTATAATAAAAATATGGATATTAGAAAGAAGGTAAATTTTGGGGAAATAGGTGTAAATGAGCAGTTGCGAGGACACAAATTCTTCCTAAAATAGTTTCATTTTAAATAAGGAAAAAAACTAATAAATAATTATTAATTGAGTCAAATCATATCTCCCAGATATATATAGGGTATAGAATACGAAATGAAATACAAAAATCAAGGTGAAAAATTATCACTTAAGATCGATGATTATTTTATGAAAGACCCTTATATTTTATATAATGAATTACTAATATAACAAAATGAGGATGTTATTGAATGAAATTTTAGTTATAAAGAGCAAACATAATTTATGATATTATAATTCCAGGGGAATTTGGTATTATATCCATAGACACAGAATCAAAGATATGGTGATCAAAGAAAATCTTTAAATTTCTAGCTTTGGTACTGATAAATATTACCCAATTTTACCAATTTAAATCATATAACATTAATATAAATTATTGGATCACATACACAACCAATGATGTTTTAGGATAATAGATATTTATAATTAAGAAAAACTATTACATGTAAACATTGAAACAAACAAAATGGGTTAATAAATATCTACATAATCTCCCAAAAAATTTGTACACATGAAACATTTCGAGAAACAAATAAGTTGTAATCATTCATCATAACCAAGGTAAAATTATACAAAAAAATGGTTGGATAAAATAATCAGCAAGGTTATGTATTTGTAATAATAACTCAATGTTATCTGTGGGAATAAGATAAGCATAAAGATATGAGGAAATAACAAAAGTCAATGTAAATTACATAAAAACATTCATATCGATAAAAACATGGATCATTAAACATGTCACAAGGAATAAATATTTATCAAGAAAATGTTCATGAAAATAAATAATCCTGTTACATTTGATATAAATATTGACTAATGGATGAATTTGGAAACTCATAGTAACCATATAAAAATCATTATGGTATCCTAAAATATTACCTTTATAATCCTTGTTCACATGTGGTAGATATAACTAGAGCCCAGTTGAATCCATTTGAGAAAACTCCCCAGATAACTCCATATTTATTAAATTTGAAGACAATTAACACTTACAAAATAAATTTATTAGCTTAATTTGAAAAAACATTCAAATAATTTTTATCATTGTCACATGTTGTATAGGTTGATCATGATCTCCTGTAGTTTATTAAATATCAGACTCAACCATTGAATGTATTTTATCGGTCTCTCCCATCATCGTATTTAATTACAATGTACCCTAAAATAAATGAAACGTTATTAATATTTTTAATTTTAATTAAAAATAAATTCATTTAATATTTTAAAACCAAATTCATTACACCATAAATTTTCATAAAAAATAGTGACAAATTTCATTTTTTCTAGAAAATGTTACACCCCAAAATTCATAAAAAAGAACATTGTATTCAATAATGAGTATGACAAACTACACAAAGAGAAAAAGGGGATATAATATCTGATGAATCTGTAACATATTTAATATTTTAAATAAATTCCACATATTCTACAGCTTTAATTTTTTTTGATAATGTGTTATCATGTGACACATGCAACAACGAGTTTCTTTAATTCAATGTGTTACACACAAGACTTTGTTTTAAAAATAATTGTTAAAATATTATTATTTAATGTAATATCACTTAACATAGTCATTAAATTAACAATTATGAATAATATTAACTATATTATGAAAATATATGGTTAAAAAAATATAGAATAAATTAATATGTTTCTAATTAATTAGAAATCAAAATATAAACCAATTGAATATAAAGGTAATATTATTTGTTTTAGGCTCACAAAGGTGTTTTGACTTAATAATCAAAAATAATTACAAATATTTATTTATATTAATGATATATAAATATATTATTTAGTAAAATAATTTTTATAACCATCTATCATATTTTATAGACATAAGATAAGAATAAACTCAATATTGCACATAAAAACCTAAATTTTTATTAAGGCAGTTTTACCGCTATTTTGTAGAGAACCCATTTTATATCAAATTTTGACCCATTTATAAATTTAATATGTTAAAATAAACTTGATAACTGAAATAGAAACCTAAAAATTTAGTTATCATAAATTTTTGGTATATTTTCTGAAGATTCAGTTTTTAAGAAATAGTGAAAAATACCGAAATTTAATTGAAAAGTGATTCTTCATCTAACTTACTTATATGGTAAAATTAAAATTTTAATTGTTAATAAAGTTTATTTAGGTAATATTGTTAATAATTTATCTATTTTATGTCATCAGAATCTATATTACATTGAAATTGAATTAAAAAAAACATAGCGAACTATTGAACGTTTTTACTTTAAAAAACTGCATTTTTATCCCGTGTGTAGGATTAAATTTAAATTAATTTATGCAAAATATATGATTCTAATTAGAAATAATATCATACTTATCTTTAATCATCATAATTTGTAATTTATAATAAGGTAAAAATGGTTTTTTATAAAAAAAATATTTGTGAATTTAATTAAAATTAATTTTAATGATTTAGGTGGAAGTATGCTAAACAAGGGACTAAAACATATACTTGAGGCCTAATATAACCTAGAAACCATTTCAAAATCCATTGTATGGACATATTTAGAACCTATAAAACCTTTTATCATATTGATACCATTTATCCCCATGCAATAAACAAACATATGTGGGGATTATTTATACTAAAATATTATTAGAGTGTCACTCCTCCTCCATTATAAAAGGCCTCATTTCCACAGAATTTATCACTCCTATAAATCAAGTTAGGTTTGGAAAATATCATACCTATTCACTCCAAAAAACACCAACATTACTTGTTAAATCCTACCATTGTTAAGAATTTAATACAAGGACGTCTTTTGGTTCAAACCAAAAGGAGTTACCTGATTAGGAGGTAAAAAATTTCATAAATATCATTAAATTTATTTCCATTATCCATCCCCATCAACTATTATTATTAAATTATTATATATAAAATATAGTATAAAAAATATACAAGAATTTTAATTTTATGGATTCTGCCTAAACTTACACAAACCTACATCTAATGGGTTACAAATATACTATTTACGTGTATGGTGAACTACCGACTCATGAAATGTTGATTGTTAATTTTTTCATTACCACCACTCATGGTGGAACTTATGATGGAAAATCTATTTATATATCTTACATATGATATTTTTTATGTTTTTAAGATTTTATAATTCCTTTTTAATACATATATTTGTACTTTCTATTTTTGTAAAAACGATATCATTGTTTGTGGATGTGTGGACTACCACCCCCTCAAAGCGATGTGATCGGTTCACATGATACATGGAATGTATAAATAATAGTATTAATTAAAAACATGTGACATAAAAAAATATATATTATATTAATTAAATAATTACTTTTTTGTAAATATAATATATATCATTTTCTTTATTAATCTTTCACACACTTAAAAAGTGATAATCGTCAGTAATGGACGTGTGGACTACCGCCTTTTTAACACAACGAGATTAAATTTACATCACAAGAATTATATATATAAGTAAATATGATTACATAATATGTTATTTATGATATAATAATCATTATGGAATGATTTATGTCTCTCAAATTCTTTCCAAATGATCATTGAAAATGGGAATGTTACTCATATGCACATACATCCTACCGTTTTCATGATTGTAACGTTAGTTATTTTTCGTAACCATATTTAACGATTTATTTTAAAATTATAATTAATAGATAAATTTGATAATTATTTCATGGTTATTAATATGGATATATCATATAATGACCAATTTGACCATATTTTACATACCAATTTTTTTGTGATATAAAAATTGAATCTTGTTAAAAAACCAATTGCAAATATACTTGTTTATGTAGTTTCATAAAACATGCTAATAAGTAATAGAAAAGTTATAAAAGACATTAAAAATGTTCTCAATCATGTAAATAATTAACATAATTATTTTTTTCCATAATATAAATAGACGTGAGAGAATTCATAATCATGGTATGAGATTTTTATCCTACTTTTATCGTGATTGAGATAAATTTCATGTTCACCACTTAATTATTTTGTGGTGTGTATCTACTACACATTTTAATATATTATATAATGAATTCATTTAACATTCGGTTATTTAAAACATCCATTCAATATTATTCCTTTATTTGGTTTATGCATAAAAATGTTTGAATGTGGTATTGGACAGTTTGTCATGATTACAGATTATTTTCCATAATAATATAATTAATGATCCTTAAATGGTATTTATATTTGAGGATGTTATATGGATATTTTTCATTAAAACATTTAATATTCTTCTCCTCTAGTTAATCATGTCCAATTTCAAGTATTATTACCATTTTCTACTATTTTGTACACAAAATGTTTTCATGAAACCCGACTTCATTTATCGATTTAGTCGAACAATCTATTTTCTTTTAAAACAAAATTTTTATTCAACTATTTTCTAAAATTCATTGTTAAAAATATTTTTACCATTTTTTTCTTTTACAAATGTTTTGTATAGAGTCTTCTTTTCAGTTTCCTGATTTTTTTTTCAATCCATTTTACCATATAAAATGAGTGTTTTTATACCTCACACGATTAGTATAGATTTACTCTTCCTATTTTCATTGTAACATCATTTTCACGATTAAATGGTTTCATTTAAAGGAAAACGTTTTCAAATGTGAACATGAATGATTTTTTTTCAATACAAAAGGGAATTTCACTCCATAATTTTCTAAAAACATCTTTTTATATTATTTAAATTCGTAAATAAAAACTACCCTTTATTTGTAATCTACATGGTATTTGATGTCTTTATACCATCTTTATCCTTCATCTAGATGGTTTATTATTTATTAGGACAAGGATAGTATTCAAATTATCTTATTTGATTCTTTTTTAGTACTCTTGAAATATTAAACCTCTTATGATCATAAAACATTGAATTTCCCTTAATATACATTTCAGTTATCATGGATATTAATACTTCCTAATTTTTATACCTTTTAACAATCTTTTTTTACTATGATAATTATTTCATTAATTAGGGAAATATTAACAACCCTATATTGTTTATTCAATATGGATATGTGATAAGTAATATAATTGATTTAAGTTATTTGATATGAGGAATTCTATAAACATGAAATGACAGGAGGAACCTAGAATTTATATATCTCCTAAATTCATCGAAAGGTTCTCATCAAACAAATATGTTGACAAAATTAAAAGGGTTTATAAACATAGTTTTAAACAATATCTTGGAAGGTATTGATGGTATAGGTTTTCCTGTTCCTCAAACATGACATCTACAAGGAAATTATTTCCCTCATTTAGTTTCAGTTATTATTCATCCATGTGATTTTTCATCGACATATCTATGGATACATATCATTTCATTTCATTGATTAAATGGAATGTGTTTCAATTTCTCACATTTCTATATTTTTTTTCTTATCTAGATTTTCAAATGTGATGTGTTTATAGTTATTATCATGCCATATTATTTAACCACATCCATTTGGTTAATTTATTACATTTTAAGTGTTTTCAGTTAGTTATATTTCTGTATTGACTATTCTCATTTATCAATTATTGCTTCTATTATATATTTCCCTTACTGATCATTTTACCTCGCCCTTATTATGTTTCTTTCCCCATAAATCCAATAAGTGTAATATGAATGATATGTAGTGATTCACTAGATGTATTAGATTATTCCTATATGTTATTAATTTTTAAAGAATAAAAAATAATTTTTTATTAGTGTACTCATTTATAATACAAAACTCATTATGTATCTAGTTTACCAAAATAACTAAACCCTTGGTAGTATGATATCTGATTCATTTTATTCTTTCAAAATGTAATTGATATCAAACACTAGCTCTGGGCTATCTGTGTTCTGGTCGCTATTTTTGGTCTTAATGGATATTTTATAGAAACTATGGGAAATAGATTTAGGTAGAAATAGATATCAGAACATTTCCCTACGGTATAAATTGAAGATAATTATTGGAGAACACCCAAGAATTTTAGTAATGTATATATTATGTGGTTATCCGTATAAGTACATTATTGTATAAACACTACAAGTGGATGATGTTCTGGAATATATGTACCTAGGTGTAACAAATCTGACATGGTTTTTTGGGCATGAATCAGGGTAATCTGGACACAACAACATGCCATACTACACAACTAGTTTGAAACTCCCAAGAGATATGATTGGGGTAATTCCCATTTTCATTACAAGGCATCAAGAAGGATTTTGGTGATGAATTACCTAGGTCAAACCAATGTTGTATTAGATTTATGATAATGTGTCATAATTTAGAATTCCTACTATTGTTATTATTGATAAAACTAAGACCATAAAATGGCCTATGTAAAAAAATGGATGAAGTATTTATGTATTGAGGTTTTCTTTAAAACCTTAGTTAAATGGATAGTTATTTGATAACATTATTTCAAGGATGTCAATCATGATGATTTTTGATATTTTATTATTTTGGTTTTAGTAAAGGACAAAACTTATGTCGGGTAAAGACCCATCATGTTTTGAAAGGTCGTGGGGCTTGAACATATGACTGAAAGATGATACTAGTTTTGCTCCAACCAATGGCTTCTAAGATGGCCTGGTTAATGTGTAATAATTTAAACTATTTATTGAAAAAATGTTAATGATGAACTAGTACTGTGAATTTTTAGATTTCATGATTAACATATTAACCATATTCACTTTGGAGAATATTTAGAGATTTTTTTTTTACTTGTCACTCCTTTATGGGCCTTACGATCCATTACATATTTTAGTGATTATGGTATCAGATTTAATTTTATTATATACACTTTTTGGAGGAAATGGGAGAATTTTAATTTGATCGAATCACAACCAAAAGATTTTTTTTCTTTTAAAATTGAAATATATCAATAGATTACATTTCCTTGTACTCAAATGTATTAAAATAATTACTCATCATTAGGAAAATGAAAAAAACAGTGATGTCCGAATACATAAATTTTTGATGAAACAATTGCCTACTAAATAATCATAGATTTATGTAATTAATTCCCCTATATATAAATTAATCATTATATGAATTTTCATTGATGACTTCAATTACTCTCTAATGATATTTAGTGTTTTCCACCAAGAAAATATCTCTACAATCCACTAATGTTCCCCTATATAGATACCTAGATATCTGTTAGTTTATGTGAACTTTGGATATCCCACTCTATATTTTCTAGGGTATTTTTTATTTACCCATCTCACGATGTGATATTTAAAACTTTTGAAATATCAAAAAAAATATTTTCAAGATCGAGTTTAAATTGAGAGGATGTAATTAAATTAAGGTGGAGAGAATATAAAGCCCAAAATTATCATGTATGAACATTGTCGTAAATAGAGTTTATGACATACAACACCTAGTGCATTATGGGATATAATATCCTATAAATATGTAATATATTTACTACTTTAAATATGTTCTATATATTATATAGCATGAAATTCAAGTGATATTGAGTAAGAATGAAACAAACGTGACAATGAGTTTCTTTAATCACTTATGTTACACGCAAGACAGAATTTCATTGAAAATAAATATATTAATAAAATACTATTATTTAATATAATAATAATTAACATAGATGTTAAATGTCACAACCCTCCATCACCGAGATGAGGGAAGGGACAACCGACTGTCAGACCCTTCCTTCCTTATGTTGAATGAGAGATAATAACCCATGAGACCCATCTTCAATAGACCCGAGTGTGGTGACTAGCACCAAGGGTATACAATCACATGTAATTTGGAAGGAATTTTACTTTTTTTTAGTTAGATCGGTAGATATGATTGTAAAAACCCAAAAAACTCCAAAACTATTGGTTGAAGTAATGTAAAACCAAAAATACATTCCAATATGCATGTTCCAAATAAAGTGCTACAAATTACCCAAAAACTCCCAAGAGAAGTACCAAAAGAAAAAAAGTAGCAACTTCAATGGTCCCAACGACTGAGAAAATAGGGTCTAACCTAGTCCTCGAAGTCCTCCTGGAATCCTGAATGAAGTATTTATATACGTAGGGTGAGTATATAGGTATACTCAATAGGGAAAAACAAAATCTCTCTACACAAGTGGGCAAGAATTATAATTCCCGATTAGAAAAGGAGATAACCAAAGCACCTTGCATGGAATCTATCCACTCAAACCTCATAAATGCATACTCCCCAGATAAAGCATGTCAAGTAACGTAATAGTAATAACACCTCAATTATTGGGTACCATGAACCTCATTCCCACTAGTTATTGAGGACATCTTACATGTAAAACCTCTTCTGCCATTCTCACCGTAGTCCCACTGCCGCCTAAACAACAACATTTTGGACACCACAACCACAGCTACGCTTGAAAACTGCTAGACCAAAACAACTACATTTACCCAAGGATGCAGAAAACTAGGCCAGAACAACTACCTACATGCTTGAAGACACCTGGGCCTGAAAAACTACTGCCACACCCAAACACACCTGGGCCTCATCTCGATGACACATGGGAAACAACTTGCCTGTACACACCTAGGCCAACAACCACAACAGACCCTTCCTGAATAATCCTAGGATATAATGGACCTCAGGCCATCAGAGCCTACCCGAAGAGTCTTGGGCTACTCAAGATAAGGAGAAGATAAGGATCTAATAAGCCACCACTCATAAGAGTGTCGGAAAAAACACCCTCCCCTATGAAATGGGGGTGTTCGGCTCGAAGTGCTCAACTTGGTTAGGCTGCGAATGAGAAACATAAGAACTAAATTATACATATAGTTCAACATGCACTCATCCCAAACCAGGGGTTCCAAAACCAACCCATACACAAACACCCTTGTTACCATTCATTCATACAAAAGCACAATACCCACAACTAGAGCCCAACACATTCCTAGAAAAAAATTCCCCATTAAACCCATTCTTGTTATCATATTCACATGCTTACATTTCAGTAATTCTTCACTACCAGGGAATTGACATGCATAGGCACAAGACAAGGAAGAAAAAACACCAAAGCAGTAATTTAAGCATTCACACTTGGTTCTCTTCTAATTTAATAACAACTAAAGGGATCTGTGAGATCGCTCGTTGTGATGAAACCAAACCAAGCCCCATAATATATCCCCACATAGCCTCAGATCCACAAACCAACAACTAAACAATAGGGGATCCCATCCCCATCCATGTCATCCAACAACCATTCAGTAGAACAGCCACACATATCATCAGAACATAACAAGGGAGTTTTCTGATTTAAACACAAAATTCATTTAGTTTTGTCTTTCTATTTGGATAACCAGGGTGACCACATAAGGATTCTTATTCATTGGGCATCAATTTAATTAACCGTGTCTATGTGATCAACCAATTTTCATGTTACAACCATCCAATTACAAGGTTATACAGAAAAAAATAGGTTTAATAGTATGAAATAAAGGACAACCAACAACTACTATTTTTAGGGGGCATAAGCCTATATAATTCACCACATATGAAAAAAGGTAAAAGTGTTCAACTGCCTCATCAAACACAACCCTTCATTCTTTAAAAACAATTTATTATCTTCATTAAGTTTTGGTTTCATCCATCCACATAGGAACATTATCAGAACCACCATACATGATAAATAGTAAAGAGAGATGAATGGAGACACTACATGGATGATCAACGATCGATGTTTTTCTCCTCACGCTAATAACTGGGGATAAGCGACTTGTAGGGGAAAAACTCTGAGGACTCCAAGTGTGAGTAGGAAAGCCTTCAGCACAGGTGCACAATTAGCCTCGGGAAGAGGGACTCCAAACGCACTAAATAAAAGAAAATAGACTAGCCAAGAAGAAGAAAGAACCCCCTTGTGATAAAAGTCAATATTCTAGAGTTACCGGATTAAAATCATGAATTACATTAAAGGAAGATCGTGGTTTCACCACGCGGTTGGATGGTTACAAATGATCAAATTAATTGTTATTTAATAATTCACATTCAAAAGGTGGCCATAACAGCTGTGAGTTAAATGATATCATTTAAATAGTGGAAAACATGTAACAATGACACCATGGTGACAACCTCCCACCGACACAGCTCCCCTCATGACTCACTGATAGGTCCAGGGATCTCTAACACCATAAATTGCAAATGTAGTGGACCAGGAGGGTCCATGCCAATATATTAAATTACACTTAATGAATAATATTAACTAAATAATTAAAAGATATGTTTTACACAAATTTAAATTGAAATAATATTTTTCCAATTAATTAGAAATTAAAATATAAACCAGTTGAATCTTAAGGAAATAATATTATATTTATTCTCAAAATGGGTTTTATCATAATAAATTAAAAAAAATTTAATTATTGAATTATATTAATGAAATATATATGGTATATATTCAGTTAATTAGTTTTTATAATAATCAAATATATAAAATTTACATAAAATAAGAATAAACTCATTATTAAACATAAAAACCTATATTTTTATTTTGGCACATTCACCGTCTTTTAATGGAGAATCCATTTTAAATCCAAATTTTACCCCTTTTATAAATATAATATTTCAAATTAAGCATAATATTTTAATTACATAAATAAAAATTTGTTCATGGAAAATTTTGGGTATTTTTCTATGAACATTCAATTAATTTATGAATACTGAAAAATACAGAAATTTAGTTCAAAACTGTTTTTTCATTTAACATATTTATACAATTAAATTATACAATAAATTGATTTTAATGTTTAATTAGAAACTATTTTTTAAATTATTCCAATTGAGGTTGCTGGAATTAATCTCACTTTGTAATTTAATATAAAAACATAGAAAAATCTTGAATGATTTTACTTTAAAACCCCTCATTGTCGTCATATCTACATGATTAAATTTAAATTAATTTACAAAAATATTATAATTTGAATTTAGAAAAATTAATTCCCTATTTGGAATGAAAATAGTTTATACTGTCTAATAAGGTCAACACAGTTTTGACTAAAATATAATATAGAAATAAAAAAATATTAATTCTAATGATTATTGTGAAATTAAGATGAACAAGGGACTAAAACCTATAATTAAGGATAATATTACCTAGAAATTTGTCCAAAATACATTTTATGGAAATATTTTTACCCTATAAAATTTTTCATCTAATTTATACCATTATTGATCTACATTCAATAAAAACATGGGTGAGGTTTATTTCTTCTAAATTATTACAATTGTTTCAGTCCATTATAAAAGGCCACCATTCATCCCACTTTCTCACACATATCAAGACAATTATGTTCATCCAATATCTACTGAAATAAATCATATACATCCCTCTGTTCCTTCATGAGGCTTCCATTTTTAAACAATGAACTCCATATATTTATTGTTGTGTATTCCAATAAGATTTATCAGATTAAGAGGTAATGTCTTTCTTAAATCTTTTTAAATTTATTTCCATTATCCACTCCCTAAACTCTTATTATTCAATGTTAATATAGAAACTATATTATGATCAATATACATGTATTTTACACACAAACCTCCATCTAATGTGCAACAAACTATATGTTTACGTGTACGGTGAAGTACCACCTCACGAGAAGATGATTGTTCATTTTACCAATACCACTTATCAATGTGAACATTATGATGGAAAATCTGTTTATATGTGTTATATATGATATTTATTATGTCTTTAATGATTTTTAATTTTTTAAACATAGAACATTATACATCCTATTTTTAGTAAAAATGATAACATTGTTTGTGGAAGTGTGGACTACCTCCCCCACAAAGCGATCTGATTGGCTCACATGATACATGGAAAATATAAAAGATATATTTAATTAAAAAATTGTAACATACACAAAATATATATGATCTTTATAAAGTAATTATTTTTCTTAAAGTATAATATATATCATTATATGTTTTACCCATCCACACACTTAAAAAGTGATAACATCGTTCTAGGAAATATGGACTACTACCCCATCAATATGATGTGATTTTTTTTAAATCATAATATATATATATATAATTATATATGATTAAATAAAATCTTATTTATGATATATTGGTCATTATGGAAATATTGAAGTCACATACCTTCATTCCTCAACAATCATTGAAAAATGGGAACGTTACCCATGTTTACATAGGACCTACCATTTCAATGATTTCAATGTTAGTTTATTTTCATAATCATATTTAACGATATATTTGACAATTATAATTAATGTATTAATATGATAACTATGTCATGTTTATTATTGTGGAGATGTTATATATGTAACATCCCAGGTAAATAATGAATAAATAATATTCATATTTATTAATATTTACGAATTAAATATTAATTTTAATTAAAAGGGGTTTCTATGTTCGATAGCGTACTCGGTACACAACGATGAGTTTCTTAGAAAACTTACGTTGCACACAAGTAATAAAATAATATTATTTTAAATGTTAGTTAACGATTAGCCGTTGTACTGGAGGGAATGGATAGAAATAACTAAAATATGATTATATATGTTTTTAAATGTTTTTACATTTATCCAATATAGGATAGAGGATTAAAATACGGAAAGAATTCAATTTTAGGCGTATATGCCATAGTTTTCACTAAAGGTTCACTTATCACCTTTTAATGGAGAACTGTCATTAAATATAGTTTTGATCACTCTTATTCATTCTTTTGGACCAAATAAAACTCTTATTTAGAATCGGGACATCAAAATTTACTTTGTGTAATTTTTTGGTATTTTTCCGATAAAGTTCATTTTTTAATGAATAGTGTAAAATGTTGTATTTTAATTCAAAACCTCTTTTTAATCTAATTTATTTATATGATTAGATTATCTTTTGAATTGGTTTTAAAGTTAAATTAGAAAATATTTTTACCATTAAATCCAATAGTGGTCGTTGTAATTAATTTCACTTTGAAATCGGACTTAAACTAGTGTCAATCTTTTGATACTTATTGTTTCATAAAAACACGCTATTTGCTCTGACAGCGGGAACTAATTATTAAATTAATTAATGTGACTTATATGTTTTGAATTTTGTAAAATAGACTTCATTTTTTAATTCGTAATATCAAATATAGCTTAGGGTGAATTTTTGGTAATTTTCTGAAAAACTTCAATTTTTTATGAATAGTGAAACCACTAAGTTGTAATTATAAAGACTGATTTTCCGTTTAAATGAAATTTTTCCATCATTGTGTTTTGAATTTCAAAAATCCGACATACATGGTTTTCATTAATAAGTAAAATGTGGTTCAATGAGATTATAAAAATTTGGTGAATAGTAACTTATTAAGTTCTTAATCGCGATTAGTGGTAATTAGTGTAGTTTAAGGTAAAAATAATGCTTTAATAAAATAATATGAGCTTGAAACATGTCCTACCCTCATTGGTTGTGTCATGGCCGACCAAGAAAATCCATGGGTCAACTTCGGGACCCCATGGAGACACTTTGGTTGGGAAATGACATAAATAACTTTTTATTTAATGTAAAAGTAAAAAATGACTCAAACATAATATGTTTTACAAAAACAATTTTTACATGGGGTTATAAAGATCAGATTTTTTATTATAAATATTAATTGGAAATATAAAAATATTTCTTACATCATAGTATTTTTTTATAATTTTTAGACATTAAATTAATTAAATTATTTATGACATAATAATGATGCAGCGATGACATCATTATTTGACGATTTAAATAAAATGGAAAGATAATGTAAAATCTATGAACTAAACATGTCCAAAACATATTGGATGGGTGGATTTCAAACCCTTATCACCTTATACATGAATTATATCAATGTGGGACCTTTTAAAACCGAAACACATTTTCAAATAAAGTAATATTTCTTTACATTCCAAAAGTGCCCCTCCTCTCCTCTTATAAAAGGCCCCCACCTCTACCTCATTTCACACACTCCTCAAGCCTTTGGCTCGGCCAACCCCTGCCCATTTACTCTCTCCACATCCCTATACTCATCCTAGAGGATTCCCTTTGGGCATAATTCTTTCAAAGGAAGCCTTTAGGCTCAAATCAAAAGGAGTTACACTTTTAAAGGTAATTCATTCTCTCTTGTTCATTTGTTTTATTTTGCTTCTCCAACCCCCTAAACTATTTTTATTCATTTCTTTTGTAACAAATCCAGTATCCTCCATATACTAGGATGTTGTTATAAGAAGTTTTCAAGCTACACTTACACACACCTACATCTAATGGTTAAAGAACATACTGTTTCCGTGGATTGCGAATTTATGCCTCCCGAAACGATGATTGTTCAATACTCATTTAACACCTTCAAAGGTGGCCATTATGATGTCACTATTTTTATATATGATATATAATATGTTTATATTTTCTTTAATCTTATGTATTTTTCATTTTGGGCATACCTTTATGGTTTCCATTATGGGTAAACACGATATCTTCATTTAAGGAAGTGCGGACTACCGCCCCCTCAAAGTGATGTGATTCGTTAATGCCATATGTGGGACATGTAAAGGATGGATTTAAAGTTATTATATATGATGTTATACTGGAATTATAATATACCTATATATCATTATTATTTCTTTCCATTAAAGTATGAGATAGAAATGAAAGTAGCGTTCATGCGTACGTACGGCTTACCGTCTCCATTAACAGTGCATTTCATTTCTTATCCCCAAATGTAATGTACTATTAAAAGTACATGTGTATAATGGATATATATAATTAATGATATATCTAAATTATGAATATAATTCTGGAATTAAAATATACATACCTATCATTTAGTTTTAATTCCATTAATATGACAAAGAAATGAAAGTAGCGTTCATGCGTACGTACGGATTACCGTCACCATGAACGGTGCATTTCATTTCTTACCTCTAAATGATTATGTAATATTATAAATACATGTATATGCTGGATATATATGATATATATGATATCCAAATCAGTAACTTCATTCTGGATATAAAGAACTTTTGACCACACGAACAACATGTAATTGTAAGAAGTCAACTTTCGACTTAAGAACCAAATATTGACAAAACAAACATTATTAACTTAAATAGTTACATTATGTTTATAACATGGAAATAAGTGATATAAAAGGAATAATGAACTTTAAAAAGGTTCGTAATCATGTATAAATTAACTCAAGTTTATTATTCAGGACGTTAAAGAACGATCGAGTCAAGTCGGACCCGAGGTAAGGGACTTCGTCTCAATCACCTTTCATTGAGGCATATTTCGTTTTATACACAACATTAATTTATACGGTGTATAAACCCCTTTGACTTTTACTTTTATACAAAAGGAATATTTTTCTACGAAGCGTTTTACAAAACGACAAAAAGGAATGTTTCTTTTAACGTACGCGGTGACAACGACCTTTTCCGCCACCGCGAGTATTATTTGGTCTTTGGATTTCTCAACAAGCCGTAATGTTTTTAGAATAAAATAAATACCATATACTCTTTTATGTATTTTGGTATTGAAAATGGTTTTGAAAAAGGATTCTATTATTTCAATATATTTATGATATATTGTGATTGAAATGTGGAAATGTTATCATTCCTTTATATTGGTTTTATGTTTTATGATTTTATATTGGTACATGGAAATTTTAACGGGATGTTACGTTATAAACCATATGACGGGTGGTGCCGTGAATACCAGGATGGGTGGTTACGTTATAACCTCCAATGCATTGGGTATGGAAGTCAGCCGTATGGCTATTCCATTAAGTATGTATGGAAATTGGCCGTATGGCTATTCCATTAAGTGATATGTGTGGAAGTCGACTGTATGGTTATTCCACTTAAGTATGTTTATGTCCCAAGTTACCATTATAAATGTTATGTGTTCTTTTTATGGATTTTATGGTAATCCTTTGGTTACAAAAAGGTAAGTAATGATACTTTATTCAGTGAAGAGTTTTTTACAACTTCATGAAGGTGAAGGTATTACTTTGATAGAGTATACATGGTTTACTTGATTTTGAAAAACTAACAGTTTTCATTCTTTGTGTATCCCTTACGGAGCTTTTTATGCTCACCCCATGTTTTTTTGAAATGTTTTTCACAGGACTTAATGTGGAATAATGTCGAGGATGGGATCAAGGGAATGTCATGCTATATAAAACATGGAACTAGACACATTTCTTTTTAAGAGTTTTTTTTATTATGGAAACTTAGTATAAGTGACTACTTTGTAATCTTTTGAGATGTAATAGTTATGTTCTAATTCTCTAAAACACTAAACCTGAAAAGATCCTCAACGTGAATTATTCATTTAATTCAATATTAAGTAAGGTTTAAGGTCGGGGCCTTATAGTTGGTATCAGAGGTCGGTTTAGACAACTTTAGGAGTTAGAAAAGTGTTAAATTATAATATGATTGAAATGATATAGCATTTACGAATTACCATGTTGCTTCGCCTAAGATATTTCTATGTTCAGAATGGTTTTCTGCAGAGAAAACAAAGCAGCTATGTTGGGACGACATCATGAGGAAGATAATCTTCCAAATCAGCAACCTGAGATGGTCGGAATCGGAACTGAATAGTTTGTTGCAGTGATGGCACAATTGACTCAGTCTATAAATGGTGGTGGTATCCATGCACGAGATTAGCCAGACCAACTGCAGAGGAACATGTCAGTGGTGGAACATTTCATGAGGCAACATCCCCCATCATTCAGAGGATCATCTGACCCTGTGCAAGCTGAAGGGTGGATTAAAGCACTGGAGAAGATTTTTGATGTCATGGGGAGTTCAGAACATCAAAAGGATAGTCTTGCTGTTTACCGTTTTGAAGGTGAAGCTGATCAGTGGTGGTCGATGGTGAAAAATATAAGGGATAGTGATGAGATTTAGGATCTTCACTGGGACGAATTCAAAGGTATGTTTCTTGAGAAATATTTTCCTAAGGTGGTTCGTCATAGGATAGAAAAACAATTCCTAGAATTGAGGCCGGAGGATGATTCAGTGGCTGCTTATGAAGAAAAGTTCACTCGATTGGCAAGGTATGATCCAAACTTCATACGAGACCTTGATAGTAAAATAAACCGTTTTTACTCAGGGTTAAAGCCAAAGTATCGAAGGGCATTAGCTTCTCGTGAGTTCAAAAGTTATGAAAAACTTGTTCGATGTGCGGAGAAGGTGGAAATGGAGTTTTCCGATGATCAGGTGTTCTATGACAAACAACAGAATAAGAGGTCTAGTTGGCAGGCAAAGGGGAAGAATTCATCAAAGAAGCAAGGAGGTAAGAAAACCAAATATCCATCCTGTGAGAAGTGTGGTAAAATGCATCCTGGAGAATGTTTATCCATGTCTGGTAAGTGCTTTCGGTGTGGTAAGTCGGGTCATATTGCTCGTAACTGTAAGGAAGATGATCAAGCTGGCAATGAAAAGCCAATGGTAAGATTTTTTAAGTGTAATGAAATGGGTCACTATGCAAACGAGTGTCCGACAAAGAGCTTGAGTGATGGGAAGCAGTTAGACTACAAGCAGAAAGGGGTGGTGAAATCCTTTGCAACAACTTCAGCAGATGTTGGGCCATCGAATGAAGTGATATCAGCTCCAGGGAGATCAGTATTTTTCGAAGATTGACTTGAGGTCGGGGTACCATCAGTTGAAATTAAAAGGAGCAGATGTTCCGATGACTGCATTTCGTACTAGATATGGCCATTATGAATTTGTAGTTATGCCTTTTGGGTTAACCAATGAACCTGCTGTATTCATGGACCTTATGAATAAAATTTTCCATGAGTTCTTAGATAAGTTTGTGTTTGTGTTTTGAGGTTTGGGAAGAGGTTATGTGTGCCTTGTGATTCACAGTTGAAGAATGAGTTGTTATGTGAGGTTCATAGTTCCCTGTTTTCAGTTCATCCTGGCAGTACTAAGATGTACAGAAATCTGTGGGAGTATTACTGGTGGGATGGAATGAAAAGAGATATTTCTGATTTTACTATGAAGTGTTTGACATGTCAACAGGTTAAAGCAGAGCGACAGTTACCGAAAGGGATGCTTCAGCCTTTACCAGTGCCAGAGTGGAAATGGGAAAACATATCCATGGACTTTGTTGTGGGATTACTGAGGACATCTCGAGGTAATAATGCAATCGGGGTTATTGTTGATCGCTTGACTAAATCTGCTCATTTCCTTGCTATACCAGATACTTTCTCTCTAGATCAACTTTACCGTTTGTATCTTAAAGAGATAGTCAGGTTACATGGAGTTCCTCTCTCCATTGTATCTGACCGTGATCCCAGGTTTACTTCTAACTTTTGGAAAGGCCTTCAGAAGTCGTTGGGTACTGAATTAAATTTTAATACAGCTTTTCATCCTCAATCATATGGGCAGTCAGAACAAACAATTCAGACCTTGGAGGATATGCTACGAGCTTGTTCGATGGATTATCAGGGAAGTTGGGACCAACATCTTTCTTTGGTTGAGTTTTCTTATAATAACAGTTTTCATTCCAATATACAGATGGCACCATTTGAGGCATTATATGGGAAGCGGTGTCGAACTCCAGCATTTTGGGATGAAGTGGGTGAAAGGAAGCTGATGAGACCAGAATTGGTAGAAGAGATGGCTGAAAAAGTTCAGTTGATTCAGAAGCACATGAGAACAGCTCAGAGCAGGCAGAAGAGTTATGCGGATAACCGGAGGAAGGATCTATCTTTCGAGGTAGGTGATCATGTTTTTCTCAAGGTTTATCCTTGGAAAAGTGTGATGAGATTTGGTAAGAAAGGAAAGTTGAGTCCAAGGTTCATTGGACCATACGAAATTTTGGAGAGAGTTGGATCAATTGCATACCGAGTGGATTTACCTCCGAGTTTATCTTAGGTACACAATTTTTTTCATGTTTCGATGTTGAGAAAGTATATGCCAGATCCATCTCATGTTTTGAGCCCAGAGGTAGTTCAGCTGGAAAAGAACCTATCTTTTGAGGAACAACCGGTCCAGATTCTTGACCACAGGGAGCAGGTGTTACGAAATAAGGTGATTCATCAGGTAAAGGTTTTTTGGAAAAACCATGTGATTGAAGAGGCAACGTGGGAATCTGAAAATGCTATGAGGGATAAATACCCCCACTAATTTTGATAAGTGGATAAAATTGCGAGGATGCAATTCCCAAAAGGGGGGAAGGATGTAACATCCCAGGTAAATAAAGAATAAAGAATATTCATATTTATTAATATTTACGAATTAAATATTAATTTTAATTAAAAGGGGTTTCTACGTTCGATAGCGTACTCGGTACGCAACGATGATTTTCTTAGAAAACTTACGTTGCACACAAGTAATAAAATAATATTATTATAAATGTTAGTTAACGAGTAGCCGTTGTACTGGCGGTAATGGATAGAAATAACTAAAATATGATTATATATGTTTTTAAATGTTTTTACATTTATCCAATAAAGGATAGAGGATTAAAATACGGAAAGAATTCAATTTTAGGCGTATATGCCCTAGTTTTCACTAAAGGTTCACTTATCGCCTTTTAATGGAGAACTGTCATTAAATATAATTTTGATCACTCTTATAAATTCTTTTGGACCAAATAAAACTCTTATTTAGAATCTGGACATCAAAATTTACTTTGTGTAATTTTTTGGTATTTTTCCGATAAAGTTCATTTTCTAATGAATAGTGTAAAATGTTGTATTTTAATTCAAAACCTATTTTTAATCTAATTTATTTATATGATTAGATTATCTTTTTAATTGGTTTTAATGTGAAATTAGAAAATATTTTTACCATTAAATCCAATAGTGGTCATTTTAATTAATTTCACTTTGAAATCGGACTTAAACTAGTGTCAATCTTTTGATACTTATTGTTTCATAAAAACACGCTATTTGCTCTGACAGCGGGAATTAATTATTAAATTAATTAATGTGACTTATATGTTTTTAATTTTGTAAAATAGACTTCATTTTTGAATTCGTAATATCAAATATATCTTAGGGTGAATTTCTGGTAATTTTCTGAAAAGCATCAATTTTTATGAATAGTGAAACCACTAAGTGGTACTTATAAAGACTGATTTTCCGTTTAAATGAAATTTTGCCATCATTGTGTTTTGAATTTCAAAAATCCGACATACATGGTTGTCATTAAGAAGTAAAATGTGGTTCAATGAGGTTATAAAATTTTTTGTTGAATAGTAACTTATTAAGTTCTTAATCGCGATTAGTGGTAATTAGTGTAGTTTAAGGTAAAAATAATGCGTTAATAAAATAAGATGAGCTTGACACATCTCCTACCCTCATTGGTTGTGTCATGACCGACCAAGACAAGACATGGGTCAACTTGGGGACCCCATGGAGACACTTTGGTTGGGAAATGACATAAATAACTTTTTATTTCATGTAAAAGTAAAAATGACTCAAACATAATATGTTTTACAAAAACAATTTTTACATGGGGTTATAAAGATCATATTTTTTATTATAAATTGTCATTGGAAATATAAAAATATTTCCTACATCATATTATTTTTTTTATAATTTTTAGACATTAAATAAATTAAATTATTTATGACATAATAATGATGCAGCGATGACATCATTATTTGACGATTTAAATAAAATGGAATGATAATGTAAAATCTATGAACTACACATGTCCAAAACTTATTGTATGGGTGTATTTCGAACCCTTATCACCTTATCCACGAATTATATCAATGTGGGACCTTTTAAAACCGAAACACATGTTCAAATAAAGTAATATTTCTTTACTTTCCAAAAGTGCCCCTCCTCTCCTCTTATAAAAGGCCCCCACCTCTACCTCATTTCACACACTCTTCAAGCCTTTGGCTCGGCCAACCCCTGCCCATTTACTCTCTCCACATCCCTCTTCTCATCCTAGAGGATTCCCTTTGGGCATAATTGTAGAGACCCGTATCCTGACGTACATGGACATTACATTACATTTGCGGAATACTTAGTACATAACAAAAACACACACACAAGGATCGTAATAGTTTAGTGTCTTTGGAAACTCGGAATATAATCTTCTAATCGTGGTGAAAGATCATTAATATCTCCCATAAAGATCTTCCCTTTTTTTTTACCTAAAAACTTTCTTTATATCCTGGGGAAAAGAAAACATAAAAGGGTGAGCTCAAATGCTCAGTAAGGGTAAACAAAAGAAATATCATTCACATCGTATTCATAAGAACATAACATTTTGGAAATCTTAACCTGCAAAAGAGAGCATAATTTCATAACATGGGATAAATCATGGAAGTGAAATTTAATCACAATAATCATAACTTAAAACATGAAACTTTGTGGCATACACACATAATCATAGAGAATCATTTCTTGTTAGTCAAGACTTAATGCCAAGACTATCTTAGTGGACAAAGTTCCTTTCTGAATCGAGTAACCCTTGTTTCAGTCCTGTTTCACTGAACCGGTATAACCTACCATTCCAGCCATGTATATCTCATGAGATATAAAATCTTTACCCAATGCATTGGAGGGAGATATAGGTCCCACCCATCTTATAATGAATCCTTTCTTATGTGTGCCACATAATCATAAATCATACATCATCGCATAACCCATGTAATAAAAAATGGGATTCTTAAACAACATGACATCATAAAACAATCATATAAGACAAAGGAATTCATAAAAATGTTTCCATAACAACATAATCAAATCCATGTAATAATAGGGATAAAAACAGAACCCTTTATTATCTTAGATGGAAAATAATTTTGATAAAACACTTGAACTCCATTCTTGAGGAAAATATCCTTTCTTCTTCAAAAACATTTTTCCTTTCATAACATGTCATACACCTTTAAAATAAAATAAGTTGATTAAAAATAAACTTGAAAACTTGTAAAGGAATCTTCTTGGAAATAATGTTTTAAAAATCCATTCATGCCGTATAAGTTAAAAAAAAAACATTCTTCGTACTTTTTTCGGAAAAGTCAAAAAGTACCTCGTACGAAAAACGACAAAAGATTCCTTTCATACATATTACTAAAAACTCACCGAAGGGTAAAAATGGATTTAAACAATTGTAGGTGGATGGAAATAATATTACATATTGATGAAACATGGATGTGGATGATAAAATACACCCTAGTAAATACTTATGAATAAACAATCTCGGATAAAAATGAGATTGTGATATTTCCCTTACCTTAGGTCTGATTTGCTTCGTATGTGTCCGAACCTCCTCTTCTTTGAAGCGCCTTTTGGAGACCTCCTCTTAGGGATCTAAAATTGGACTTTGAGGAAGACCAGAACCTCTAGGATGTTTCTAGGGAAGTGGAGAAGAGATTTTGGCAGGGGTTGGCCGAGCTTGAGTGATCAAATTGGTGTGAGGAGGAGGGGGAGGAGGTGTCCTTTTATAAGGGAGGAGAGGGGCACCTTAGGAATACCTCAAAATATTATTTTATATTAATGTCAAAATCGGTTTATAATGGTTCCAAAGGGTCTTATTTCGAAGCTAAAGTGGGGTTGGGTCGAAATCCTATCAACCAATAAGATTTAGACAAGTTTAAGGTATTATTTTAACCTTATCAATTAGATTTAACTCTAAGTTAAATAATTTAACTTTTACCGTGTCTTTTTGTTTTCTTTCACTATATGGTTAATACACTTACTATAAAATGCCAAAAGAACCCCAAATTGTTTATTATTAATATATATATCCTTATCTAAGTCATTTGGCCGAACCTTAGATTTTTAGGAATAAAATAACAATTAATAATATAATATTTGATTTAAAAACTATTTTGTGTCAATTTTGACACTATTTGATATATGATTTTTGTGAAAGTCATAACAGAATTATATGTTCGAACCAAGTTGATTAAATCAACACTAATATATCATAGTATCCTAGAAAATTAGTGGAATTCATAAAAAGTCTCAAATTATATTTCGTTTGGTGTTTATAACATCAATTATGTCAATATTTCATTAATAAGATAATTACTGCATCATCATTGTGTCATAAATAAATTATCTTATTTGATGTCTAAAAATTACAAATAAAATACCATTATTTGGGAAATCTTTTTAGATTTCTAATGAATATTTACAATCGAATTTATCTTATGTATAACCCTATATTAAAAATGTTTTAGTAAATAAACTTTGATTTTAACTCTTTTAACTCTTCTTTGAATTAAATAATAATAAATGTCCTAATCTAATCCAAGTGGGCCTAAATGATGATATTTTACACTTAAGGTTGTTTTTGGTCGAGATACACTTGTCCAATAGAATTAGGGCATGTGTTAGGGTAATATTAATATCATTCTTACCCTTAATTACCCTATTTACTTTTAACCGTGGTAAATAAAAGTAAAAAGTTACTATTCACCAAAAATTATTTTCATCTCATTGAACCACATTTTACTTACTGACATCAACCGTGTCTCTAGGATTTTTGAAATTCCATTCACAGAAGCGGTAAAATTAAGTTTTATGAAAAAATCAATTTTTTTAACTACCACTTAGTAGTTTCACTATTCATCAAAAATTGATGTTTTTCAGAAAAATGCCAAAATTTCATCCTAAGCTATATTTCATATTCCGAATTCAAAAATGAATTCTATTTTACCAAATTCATAACATAAAAGTTGCATTAATTAATTTTATAATTAAATCCCGCTGTTAAAACAAATAGCGTGTTTTTAAGAAACAAAATCTATCAAAAGATTGACACTTGATTATGTCTGGTTTAAATGTGAAATTACATCTAATGACCAAAATTGTATTAAACTGTAAAAATATATTCTAAATATACTTTAAAACCACTAAAATTAATGATTTATCACTATTAATTATTTCTATTAAAAAAGTTGTTTTTAATTATAATTTAGTAATTTTCACTATTCATCAGAATATGAAAGTTATCCGAAAAGAACCAAAATTTCACCTTAAGCTAAATTCGATACTCCGAATCCAAAAATGAAGTCCATTTTAAAATTTCTAAAATTTAAAAAGTGGTTATTACTATTCATAACGGCTAGTTTTAATAATATTTTAATAGCATATCATTGTTTCGTGAAACTCAGTATTACGTACCACACACGCTATCGAGGAAGGTTGCGATTGCGTGTAATGAAAGGCAAGTCAAGGATGCGTGTTGTGCAAGCTCCTTTTGGTGTAGCGTACAACACAAGACATTAGTGAAATAAAAAAGAATATTTTTCATAAAATCTCGGGCTGTTACATTTTACCCCCCTTAAAATGAATTTCGCCCTCGAAATTCGTCGGGGTTATAAATGGTTTACTATTCGAAAGTTTCTTTAATAGAAACCCACATCGTAAAAAGGAATACCAAAACTTGGCTTTAAAAACTAAAGTATGAAATGTAACGATTACCCAAATAACCTAATCACTGGGTTTCCACATAGGTGAAAATATGGATATGGAAGAGAAATCTAACCATCATGTTCTGATGGAGAGTGGTAGAGAACATGGCTATGGAAAAGCCAGTAATCACAAATCCATAAATTTGTGACGATCTAAGGTACCATCTGATTCATCAGGTATAAGATCACTAGGACAACATTTTTGGTTTTCTAGATCATTTCCCTAAAGTTGAAAATTTGAATTAGAATAAATACTTTCTTTATTTTGGTACAATCTCACTGTTGTTCATGCATTTAACAATTTCCACTTCATCTCTTAAATAAATGAAGTTGAATTTGTTATTCGTGAAGTGTTAGCAGATCATGTGATAGAATGACGGGTCATTCCATCTGTCTCAAACAAAAGGTTAGCAAAAATTATATACATTAGTCGATCTATAGTGAGATTAATCACATATGGTTCCTAAAATGGACTTATACTTCATATATCATACTGCTTAATATAATAAAACTAGTTTCTACTAAACAGGGACTTCCTGTAGGCCAGTGGTAGGCGATAAAGGCCAGTCGCACTTCGGTTGTGGGTTCGATTCCCACAGCCTTGTCTGAAGCGATGGGTTGTCGCCCGTCCTGCAGGTTGTCCTTTTTATAAAACTATATTACTATAACATCCCATCAATAATATCGAAAAAACTTCTATCCTTAAACAATACTAACTTATGTCCAACATAATCCATTCCAATCTTTAGGCTTATCCATAATACTGCAGTCCATTCTCATAACATAGTGAAAACGATTACCAGAGATTTAATACCATCGTTGATCCCCATATATCATAAGATATATCTTGTTGGTCACATTCCAAACATTCAAAGGCCTTAATCTTGTACTCTCTTGAATACCCATTGAACCTTAGTGAAAACATGAATGCAGTTAAAAGTTAACACTTTTCACATACCAAAATCCTCAAAATTCTATATACTCAAACCATGATATCACTTAGTCCTTATATCAATCATGAGCTCATGAATACAATCAAACATCTCATTATCGTCTTATCCCTTCATTATGCGCATATCATCTTATTTCCAAAAATATCTCAATCACTTCGAATACCACATTAGACCAATACATAAATATTCCAATACACCATAAAAGTACCTCAACAACATTATTCTTGAATACCAATACATAAACACTTCAGTCCATCCACATCAATGATTGTCCTGGAATAAGTCCTTCCTTGATTTAGAAGTATCTTTTTAGGTCAGGGCATTGAGTTGGGTAATGCCCATGTTCTCCACAAATAATACATTGAACTCCATAACAGTCTGTCACCCTATGACCCTTTTCTCCACACAGATAACATCGGTCCCTCCATTTTAGGTATTCCTCAAGGTTCTTCTTCCCTTCTTTAGAAATCTCAATCTTCCTTTCTTTATGCTCCTCAACATGCGAACATGCATAATAGTTTATCTTCCTCTTCTTTGATGAATTAGGCATACCACTAAATTTCACCTTGTTAATCATATATCGTGATGACTGATTTGGCATAATCACAATATCTTTATCTTTAGGCATTACACAATTTTGTTGCTCATAGTCACCAATTTTTCCATTGGATTCAATGTTAACCGAATTCCTTCTGGTTCCCTCCATTAACTAAAACACAAAAACAATTTTGTGAGAGACGAAATCATGCTAGGGAAGACAACATAGTAAAGGGGGAGAACCCTAAATATCTAACATCTTAGGTTAAATTCTAAGATCGTTACCATAGTTCTAGGACTATATCCTATACGTATACTTATCCTTAGGGACATCCCTAGACATACCTTAGAAATATCTCTAGGGATCTCACTAACGTTTTTGCGTCCTAGTTTCCAAAGGTTGACTAAACCTTTCCTCTGATACCAACTGTAGAGACCCGTATCCTGACGTACATGGACATTACATTACATTTGCGGAATACTTAGTACATAACAAAAACACACACACAAGGATCGTAATAGTTTAGTGTCTTTGGAAACTCGAAATATAATCTTCTAATCGTGGTGAAAGATCTTCAATATCTCCCATAAAGATCTTCCCTTTTTTTTACCTAAAACCTTTCTTTATATCCTGGGGAAATGAAAACATAAAAGGGTGAGCTCAAATGCTCAGTAAGGGTAAACAAAAGAAATATCATTCACATCGTATTCATAAGAACATAACATTTTGGAAATCTTAACCTGCAAAAGAGAGCATAATTTCATAACATGGGATAAATCATGGCAGTGAAATGTAATCACAATAATCATAACTTAAAACATGAAACTTTGTGGCATACACACATAATCATAGAGAATCATTTCTTGTTAGTCAAGACTTAATGCCAAGACTATCTTAGTGGACAAAGTCCCTTTCTGAATCGAGTAACCCTCGTTTCAGTCCTGTTTCACTGAACCGGTATAACCTACCATTCCAGCCATGTCTATCTCATGAGATATAAAATCTTTACCCAATGCATTGGAGGGAGATATAGGTCCCACCCATCTTATAATGAATCCTTTCTTATGTGTGCCACATAATCATAAATCATACATCATCGCATAACCCATGTAATAAAAAATGGGATTCTTAAACAACATGACATCATAAAACAATCATATAAGATAAAGGAATTCATAAAAATGTTTCCATCACAACATAATCAAATCCATGTAATAATAGGGATAAAAACAGAACCCTTTATTATCTTAGATGGAAAATAATTTTGATAAAACACTTGAACTCCATTCTTGAGGAAAATATCCTTTCTTCTTCAAAAACATTTTTCCTTTCATAACATATCATACAACTTTAAAATAAAATAAGTTGATTAAAAATAAACTTGAAAACTTGTAAAGGAAGCTTCTTGGAAATAATGTTTTAAAAATCCATTCATGCCGTATAAGTTAAAAAAACATTCTTCGTACTTTTGTCGGAAAAGTCAAAAAGTACCTCGTACGAAAAACGACAAAAGATTCCTTTCATACATATTACTAAAAACTCACCGAAGGGTAAAAATGGATTTAAACAATTGTAGGTGGATGGAAATAATATTACATATTGATGAAACATGGATGTGGATGATAAAATACACCCTAGTAAATACTTACGAATAAACAATCTCGGATAAAAATGAGATTGTGATATTTCCCTTACCTTAGGTCTGATTTGCTTCGTATGTGTCCGAACCTCCTCTTTTTTGAAGCGCCTTTTGGAGACCTCCTCTCAGGGATCTAAAATTTGTCTTTGAGGAAGACCAGAACCTCTAGGATGTTTCTAGGGAAGTGGAGAAGAGATTTTGGCAGGGGTTGGCCGAGCTTGAGTGCTCAAATTGGTGTGAGGAGGAGGGGGAGGAGGTGTCCTTTTATAAGGGAGGAGAGGGGCACCTTAGGAATACCTCAAAATATTATTTTATATTAATGTCAAAATCGGTTTATAATGGTTCCAAAGGGTCTTATTTTGAAGCTAAAGTGGGGTTGGGTCGAAATCCTATCAACCAATAAGATTTAGACAAGTTTAGGGTATTATTTTAACCTTATCAATTAGATTTAACTCTAAGATAAATAATTTAACTTTTACCGTGTCTTTTTGTTTTCTTTCACTATATGGTTAATACACTTACTATAAAATGCCAAACGAACCCCAAATTGTTTATTATTAATATATATATCCTTATCTAAGTAATTTGGCCGAACCTTAGATTTTTAGGAATAAAATAACAATTAATAATATAATATTTGATTTAAAAACTATTTTGTGTCAATTTTGACACTATTTGATATATGATTTTTGTGAAAGTCATAACAGAATTATATGTTCGAACCAAGTTGATTAAATCAACACTAATATAACATAGTATCTTAGAAAATTATTGTAATTCATAAAAAGTCTCAAATTATATTTCGTTTGGTGTTTATAACATCAATTATGTCAATATTTCATTAATAAGATAATTACTGCATCATCATTGTGTCATAAATAAATTAACCTATTTGATGTCTAAAAATTAAAAATAAAATACCATTATTTGGGAAATCTTTTTAGCTTTCTAATGAATATTTACAATAGAATTTATCTTATGTATAACCCTATATTAAAAATGTTTTAGTATATAAACTTTGATTTTAACTCTTTTAACTCTTCTTTGAATTAAATAATAATAAATGTCCTAATCTAATCCAAGTGGGCCTAAATGATGATATTTTACACTTAAGGTTGTTTTTGGTCGAGATACACTTGTCCAATAGAATTAGGACATGTGTTAGGGTAATATTAATATCATTCTTACCCTTAATTACCCTATTTACTTTTAACCGTGGTAAATAAAAGTAAAAAGTTACTATTCACCAAAAATTATTTTCATCTCATTGAACCACATTTTACTTACTGACATCAACTGTGTCTCTCGGATTTTTGAAATTCCATTCACAGAAGCGGTAAAATTAAGTTTTATGAAAAATTCAATTTTTTTAACTACCACTTAGTAGTTTCACTATTCATCAAAAATTGATGTTTTTCAGAAAAATGCCAAAATTTCATCCTAAGATATATTTCATATTCCGAATTCAAAAATGAAGTATATTTTACAAAATTCATAACATAAAAGTTTCATTAATTAATTTTATAATTAAATCCCGCTGTTAAAACAAATAGCGTGTTTTTAAGAAACAAAATCTATCAAAAGATTGACACTTGATTATGTCTGGTTTAAATGTGAAATTACATCTAATGACCAACATTGTATTAAACTGTAAAAATATATTCTAAATATACTTTAAAACCACTCAAATTAATGATTTATCACTATTAATTATTTCGATTAAAAAAGTTGTTTTTAATTATAATTTAGTAATTTTCACTATTCATCAGAATATGAAAGTTATCCGAAAAGTACCAAAATTTCACCTTAGGCTAAATTCGATACTCCGAATCCAAAAATGAAGTCCATTTTAAAATTTATAAAATTTAAAAAGTGGTTATTACTATTCATAATGGCTAGTTTTAATAATATTTTAATAGCATATCATTGTTTCGTGAAACTCAGTGTTACGTACCACACACGCTATCGAGGAAGGTTGTGATTGCGTGTAATGCAAGGCAAGTCAAGGATGCGTGTTGTGCAAGCTCCTTTTGGTGTAGCGTACAACACAAGACATTAGTGAAATAAAAAAGAACATTTTTCATAAAATCTCGGGCTGTTACAATAATCCTTTCAAAGGAAGCCTTTAGGCTCAAATCAAAAGGAGTTACACTTTTAAAGGTAATTCATTCTCTCTTGTTCATTTGTTTTATTTTGCTTCTCCAACCCCCTAAACTCTTTTTATTATTTTCTTTTGTAACAACTATAGTATCCTCAATATACTAGGATGTTGTTATAAGATGGTTTCAAGCTACACTTACACACACCTACATCTAATGGTTAAAGAACATACTGTTTCCGTGGATTGCGAATTTATGCCTCCCGAAACGATGATTGTTCAATACTCATTTAACACCTTCAAAGGTGGCCATTATGATGTCACTATTTTTATATATGATATATAATATGTTTATATTTTCTTTAAGCTTCTGTATTTTTCATTTTGGGCATACCTTTATGGTTTCCATTATGGGTAAACACGATATCTTCATTTGAGGAAGTGCGGACTACCGCCCCCTCAAAGTGATGTGATTCGTTAATGCCATATGTGGGACATGTAAAGGATGGATTTAAAGATATTATATATGATGTTATAATGTAATTATAATATACCTATATATCATTATTATTTCTTTCCATTAAAGTATGAGATAGAAATGAAAGTAGCGTTCATGCGTACGTACGGCTTACCATCTCCATGAACGGTGCATTTCATTTCTTACCCCCAAATGTAATGTACTATTAAAAGTACATGTATATAATGGATATATATAATTAATGATATATCTAAATTATGAATATAATTCTGGAATTAAAATATACATACCTCTCATTTAGTTTTAATTCCATTAATATGACAAAAAAATGAAAGTAGCGTTCATGCGTACGTACGGCTTACCGTTTCCATGAACGGTGCATTTCATTTCTTACCTCTAAATGATTATTTAATATTATAAATACATGTATATGCTGGATATATATGATATATATGATATCCAAATCAGTAATTTCATTCTGGATATAAAGAACTTTTGACCACACGAACAACATGTAATTGTAAGAAGTCAACTTTCGACTTAAGAACCAAATATTGACAAAACAAACATTATTAACTTAAATGGTTACATAATGTTTATAACATGGAAATAAGTGATATAAAAGGAATAATGAACTTTAAAAAGGTTCTTAATAAAGTATAAATTATCTCAAATTTATTATTCAGGACGTTAAAGAATGATCGAGTCAAATCGGACCCGAGGTAAGGGACTTCGTCTCAATCACCTTTCATTGAGGCATATTCCGTTTTATACACAACATTCATTTATACGGTGTATAAACCCCTTTGACTTTTACTTTTATACAAAAGGAATTTTTTCTACCAAGCGTTTTACAAAATGACAAAAAGGAATGTTTCTTTTAACGTACGCGGCAACAACGACCTTTTCCGCCGCCGCGAGTATTATTTGGTCTTTGGCTTTCCCAACAAGCCGTAATGTTTTTAGAATAAAATAAATACCATATACTCTTTTATGTATTTTGGTATTGAAAATGGTTTTGAAAAAGAATTCTATTATTTCAATATATTTATGATATATTGTGATTGAAATGTGGAAATGTTATCATTCCTTTATATTGGTTTTATGTTTTATGATTTTATATTGGTACATGGACATTTTAATGGGAGGTTACGTTATAAACCATATGACGGGTGGTGCCGTGAATACCAGGACAGGTGGTTACGTTATAACCTCCAATGCATTGGGTATGGAAGTCGGCCGTATGGCTATTCCATTAAGTATGTATGGAAATTGGCCGTATGGCTATTCCATTAAGTGATATGTGTGGAAGTTGACTATATGGTTATTCCACTTAAGTATGTTTATGTCCCAAGATACCATTATAAATGTTATGTGTTCTTTTTATGGATTTTATGGCAATCCATTGGTTAAAAAAGGTAAGTAATGATACTTTATTTAGTGAAGAGTTTTTTACAACTTCATGAAGGTGAAGGTATTACTTTGATAGAGTATACATGGTTTACTTAATTTTGAAAAACTAACAATTTTCATTCTTTGTGTATCCCTTACTGAGCTTTTTATGCTCACCCCAAATTTTTTTGAAATGTTTTTCACAGGAATTAATGTGGAATAAGGTCAAGGATGGGATCAAGGGAATGTCATGCTATATAAAATATGGAACTAGACACGTTTCTTTTTAAGAGTTTTTTTTATTATGGAAACTTAGTATAAGTGACTACTTTGTAAACTTTTGAGATGTAATAGTTATGTTCTAATTCTCAATGTGAATTATTCTTTTAATTCAATATTAAGTAAGGTTTAAGGCCTGGGCCTTATAATATACTTATCCCTTTAATCATATTTGACCTAAAAAATTTGTGTTTGATACATAAATCGAATAGGGTCAAAACACCTGATGTAAAAATAATTGTTTAAGCTGTTTTATACTACATAATAAAAAGTGAAAAAAAATTATCATAAAAATGATAAAAATTTCCAAGAAATAAAATAATTAACATATTTTTTTTATTCATGAATATAAATATTCATGGGACAACTCAAACTCAATGTAATAGATTTTTATCTCGCTTTTTTACTTCTATGAAATAAATATAATGTTCACCACTTACATATATTATGTGGTGTATCTATTACCCATTTTAATATATTATATCATGATTTCATTTATCTTCATGTTATTTAAAACGTCTATTTAACATTATTATTTTATGAGGTTTATGATTTAAATTTTTTCAAAGTGGTATGGGACACTTTGGAATGTCTAAATATTACTTCCCTAAATAATAACATTTATGTTATTTCAGAGGTATTTACATTTGAGGAAATTTTATAACCTTTTTTAATAAAACAATTCATTTTCCTCTAATTTGGTTATTTGTGACCAATTTCAAGAATTAGTACCAATTTCTACTCTTTGGTACTCAAAATATATTAGAATATTTTTTTATGAAAACCTAACTTTATTTGTCATTATGTTAGAGAACCTTTTTATTGTAAAAACCATGTTTTATTTAATAAAATTAAAAAAAAATTATTTAGTAAAATAGATTTTACCCTTTTTTCCATTTGCCAATGTTTTTTAGGAAATCATCTTATAGCTTTCTCAAAAATTCATTTATCAAATTTTTTACTGTACAAAAAGAATATTATTTTACATCGTATAGAAAGTACAGATTTACTCACAATAATTTCTTTGAAACTTATTTTTCTTGACTCAATGGTTAAATTTAATAAATAAAATTTCAATTATTCATTGAAATGAAAACTTTCTTCAAGGAAAAATAATTTTTTCCACAATAATTTTGTGAAAATATATTTAAGCTGTATTTAAATTCAATAACACAAAAAAAACACTTTATTTTAAATCCAATTTAGAATTTTTTTTCATTGATACCGTCCAAATTCTTCCTTTGGATGGTTTATTATTAATTTCCAAGTGGACAGTATTCATATTAACTTTCATGATTCATTTTTTAGTCCTCTTGAAATATTCAATCTTCTAAGTTCATCAAATATTGGATTTCTTCTATTTATTCAACTCATTTTTCATAGATATTAATATCGGATAAATTGCATACCATTTTATATTTGGTATTTACTTTGCCTAAAATTTTATTATTTAGGGAAAATTTGATAATCCTATATTCTTTATTAAATTTGAATATTTTATAAAAAATATTATATATTTTGGTTTTTCATTTTGTGTATTGGTTTGAATATGAAAGGATGTGAGGATCCCTGACTTTATATAGATCATCAACGCATCAACATGTTCTAATAAGACAAATATATTGTGAAAATAAAATTGGTTTCTATTTGTAGTTTTAAACCATATCATGAATGCTCTTGACAGTATAATTTTTCTTGTTCCTTTGAGATGACTTCCATTAAAAAATCATTTCACTCATTTAGTTTCATTTATTATTCATCCATTAGATTTTCAGTCGATGTATTTATGGATAAATATTATTTCAGTTCATCTATTAAATGACACGTGTTTCAGTTACTTACCATTAAATATTTATTTTTGTTTTTCTATTTATTCTAATGGAATGTGTTTCTTGTTATTTCATTGATATATTTTTTGTGCACTTCTATTTGGTTTATTGATTACAAAACATGTGTGTTCAATTAATTACCTTTCCATATTAACTATTGTCTTCGATTAATTATTCCATTCAGTATATTTTTCCCTTACTGAGAAAGTGATTCCACCCATATTTTGTTTCATTCCCCATGATTCTATGAATTGTACTATAAAATATATGCAAGGATTTACTTGTTGTATTAGATTATTTCTTGAAGTTATTTATTTTGAAAGCATAAAAAATTATGTTGTAAATATTGTATTAATTTGTAACACAAGGCTCGATTATGTAATTGGTTTACCAAGACTACTAAATTCTCATACCTTTAGAATATTATTCCTTGTAATTGTGAAAATGTAACTTAAAGGATACATTGGATATGGCCTATCTTGGTTTGGGTCACTAGAGAAAAGTATTTTGTAAATTATTGATTTTAAAAATAGCAACATAAACTAGTAAGGTAATATTAAATTAATTGGAAATTCATTCAAATGTGAAATTATGTTAATGTCTTATATGCAAAACTAAAATATTATTGTACACATTGGTAATTAGATTCAATGCTAAACTATACAAAAACATTATAATGATTCCTATAAATTCCATTTAGAAAAATTAAAATGTAGTGTACATTACATTTTTCAAACCACTGAATCATATAAATTAATTGTGTTCAACTAATTAGATTAATATATACATGGATGAAAAGAGTTGGAATTGATACTTTAAAAATTTGTTTTTAAATATAATTCCCATACTACATTGTTAAAATTATAATCATAATCCCCAAGGAATAATTAGGGTGAATTTTAAATTAAAACCCAATAAATTATGAAGGATTCAGTATATAACATATAAAATTTTCCTTATATACAAAATATAAAATAAATTTGGTTTGTAACATTAATAAATTCCCCTATGAAGGGAAATTGTGATAAATCCCCTAACTCAAAGACAGACATTCCTTTTATGTCGATTAACTATTATATAATTAAATTATATCAATTTATTAAATGTGTATAAACGTATTATAGGATAAATAATTTCACAATGGACCGTTATGTTCATTTATTACAGTGACATAATTAATTAATTAATTTTTATGTCTACATCAGGTGTTTCCTGGATGTTAGGTTCAAAGGTTCCAATTGACTTTTGGGTGTTATCAAGTAAAAGGGGTCATAGTTGGTCATATATTTAATAATAATAATGAAATATATATTCTTTTTATACATTAATTAAACTATAAAAGAATGCATGATTTGTGGTTATGAAAATTTATTTACAATTCCATCATAGAGGAGGTAAGTTATACATACCCATGAGTAACAATTTCATTTTTAAATTAAAATGAGTAAAATAAGTTAAGTATTTATATTTATTTAATTTTTTTTGTATATATCATTAATTAAATTTTATATCTCCAAATAAACTTATATATACAATGCATTTGATGAGGTGATGACTAATGAATCATTTCGCTTCGTCAATGTAGTTTTCTGCGGGTATGTTTAAAAGATATTATGAATTTTCAATATAATTAATTTAGAAAATGATATATTACATTTAATTAATTATTATTATTCTATAAATATATTTTAAAAACTTTAAATTCCTCTTTATAACCATACGTGATAATCATTGATGAAAAAAATTACATTAGTTCATACGGGTGTAAATTTCTGTGCACCTAAACGATTGTTTCAATTCCCATTTAATGGACTAGGATTGAAATAATATATTTCCCATTATCAAAATAACATCCTATTATATCCTAGATATTTATTATATTAATTAAGTGTGGTTGAAGAATATTTTTGGGAGGTACTAGAAGAAATAAAATTAAATCAATCAATTAATAACTATACATATTCTATAGTTAACCACATTATATTAACACTTATATACATCATAGGTAGCTTTTGTGATAAAAATAAATACTCTAGGATGTGAGAAAGGATGTTTGTAAGGTATTTAAAAAGTTATTGGTTAAAATATTTTTTTCAATATGTTTAAGGAAGAAATTTTTGGATGTTACCAATTATAAGTGAGGGGAAGGGAACTCTTGGAATTGTGTAATGTATAAAAATAATATAAATTTTTTTTTCATTAAATATTTTCCCAAAATTAATATAAATAATATTTAGTATGATATAATGTATTAATTATTTGAAATGGTAATATTTTAATATGTTTAATTGATGTTTTCACCATTATCTAGTTCATATAACCCCTTATTAATGTTATTATTATTACCATGATATAAATGGTTTTGAATATTTGTGGGTAAAAAATATTCAATAAAAGATTAAGTTTCTAGTAAATGGACCGTGATTGATAATATTAAACATATACCAATTACTTGGATATTGATAGGTTGTTTATTAATTATGAATCGTTTCATAAAAAAATTATTATAATATATCTTCAATGTCATTATTGTACTATTTATTTAACTTTATGTCAATGTAATCATTTAAAAAAGGGAATTAAAATATAGAATATTGAAACATAAATAATTATTAATATATTACAAAAAATATATTTTCAAAAATTAAATAAGACAATAACATTTATTGTATTTTTTAATTAATATACATTATTTGTCTAATTCTTGTGAAAGAACTATACTGGCATTACATAACCATTTATGATAAATTTTTCATTACTAATAATTAAATATATATTAAAATTATAATAATAATTTTATGAATAAAAAACTTTCTGTTATGAACCCTTTAAAAAATAATTATAACTATGTGAATATATAAGTTAAATTTGAAAACCATAGTGTAATTTTTTATTTTTCATTACATAAAATATTATATCTGAAAAATTCATTTCAAAGTGAAATTAAATTTGAATAAAAAATATATTGGAAGTGTATGGTCAAATAAAACTCATAAAATATATAAATGTCAAGTGTTTGGGTTATTTATTGTAATTATTGTGATATTTTAGACCTCAAGTATCTGATTTACACTTATCGAGGAGAAAAATATTTACAATGGATACTATTCATATTGAATAAATGATAATTGAATCTTAAATTCAAAACTCCTAATTCAAAATAATTTATCCATTTTTAAGGATTCAATTCTTATAATTTGTAGAAATAAATTTTATTATAATTGTAAACAACACAATGAAAAATAGTATCTAGAAAAATGCATTCGAAGAAAAAAATTACTTATCAGAAAATCATGTATAATAGTAACTAAAACATAATTAACTAGATAATATATAATAAAAGAATACTTATTTCACATTTATATAATCTTAAAATCATATTGGGACATTTTAATGATAATCATTGATAATATTACAAGAATAAAAAAATTCATTATCCAACGAAAAAATAAATATTTAAAGAAAAATACTAAACCTTCTCCCTTAGATAATTTTGATATGATCAATTCATATAGTTTTTTTAATATATAAAATTCATAATTTTTTTAGAAATTAAATATAATTTTCACTCACAAGAATAAATAAATACCATTTTTATGGAAAATGTAATTATGAAGAGTAAAATGACATTACTATAAATTTAGTGCATACTTAAAATCCATTTGTAAACAAATTCTTATTGAGTAATAAATAAATAAATATATATATATCATAATGTGTTTAATACTATTCATACCAACAAACTTAATGGATAGGTTTTAATTGCAACATTTAAATAACAATATTTCATTGTTCATTTATGGTCGGTGTGGAATGCGGTACACGCTATCATAAATAATGTAGTTTTAAAGTATAATTGTGATAAAAAAGATTCAATATAAAAATTATTATTGGATAATTATATCAAATCATTAATAAATAAATAATTATTTTTTCAGAAACCATTACCATTTTTTTGATGTTTATCTAAACTTGCACGTATCTTCATGAGAGTCTTGATCATGTCTTGGAAATATTCTTGTAAAATAAGCCTTAGGGTAGCATCTAGTGACTCATGGTATATTGATGAATAAATGAATTCTAAGAGACGTAATCTGGGTATAAGTTCAGGAATAAATTTAACAGTATTTTTTCTCCATGGTTGGGTGTAATTGATTCCCTTTTATATGTGAAAAAAATGGAACTTTTGGGGATAAAATTTAAACATCCAAGAAAAAATGAAACTATTCGTTTTACAATAGAAAAAATATTTATTAATAATGTAATTTCATTCAACATTACTTCCATAAATTCTACTCAAAGTATCTCTGAACCTTTTTATTTATTTTTCATTTCTTTTATCATAGGTTTTTACATTTGAAAATTTAGATTTTTAAATTTGTACCATGTTTTAAAAAATGTGATTTATATTATATTTCAAAAATATATATAACACCACATAAATAATATTTATATTATTAGCCAAAATATTATTTCCAAATAATATAATTCAATTAGTAGGAAAAATAAAAATAAAATTAAAATAAAAAAATGTATATATATCGATGTAACATTTATTGTAGAATAATTACGTTTTCAGAATTAAATATTCATAATTATATTTATAAATTATTATTCACAAAGTGAGTGATAATATATTTATATATAGGTTGAAAATTTATATTAAATTAATTATTTATTACTGATTATTTATTGGAAATAATTATAATTACATAATGTCAAAAATCATTTCATTGAAATTAATAGTTTTATCATTATTATGATCATTATCATCAAAATTTGTAATAACTCAATTAATATATAAAATCAAATTTTTCTTCTTTCATATTATTATCATGTTGATCTAAAATATTAATTCAATTTTTTAACACATTATTGAGACATGTGATGAAAAATACTTTTTATCATATGCCAATATAACAATTTTTATACTGAAATATTAAATATGATTCAAAATTAGTAAATAGAGGTTTTCTAAATAATAGAATTTTGTTTTTAAATTGTTTATTTTAATCGAAAAATAAAAATTTTATATAACGATAATTTTAAAATCATTAAATTAAATCTTTTAGAATAATTTTATCATAAAATGATGGTTTTTATAAAATCATTTTTTCAACTAATAAACAACAAATGAACTATTTCCAAAAGAATTAATCTTAACCTAAAATTGATATGAAAAATTAATATATGATGTTTATTTTGTAAAATTAATATACTAAAATTTTATAATTTACCTTTAATATAAAATTATGAAAATATAATTACAAAACATTTGTATCGAAAAATAAATTTCCAAGTAGTAGCATTTGCTATATTTGTATTTTGTCTGTTACTAATGAAATAAAATTTAATATATTATTCTTATAAAAATATATATTATTCCTATAAGAAATATATATTTTCAGTAATTTATTTATTTTCATCAAATAAATTGGTGAAAATGTAAAATTTATGAAAAATATATTTTTAACCATTACTTGATTTTATTACTTATCAAACCACACTAAAAATGATATTTATTCATATATATATTTCAAAAAGTGGATATCTAAATTTAACCTCCTACGTAACATGTTAATTATAATTATTATATAATCATCCATGATTTTTTTTTATTTTTATCATGTAGAACAAGCTTTTCACATAAAATTTATTTAATGAAAATACATAATTGAAATTCAGGTCATTATATCATTAAATAATCTGTATCGACGGAATTTTAAAACTCATGTGAAGGGAGAAATTTATAGTTTGAGATCCTAATTAAACATTCACCAGTTTTATATCATGGTTTTATTTGGTATATAAGGGGTTATTTCCCTATATGATATTTGATATTTGCCCTTGGGGAAGAGATATAGTTAATTCATAATACAACTCCTGTATGTGAAAAAGGTGACAGACTTATAGGGTGTAACATTCCAAAAAAACATTATTAATTTTTATATAGTTTTCCATACACTTCACACATTGATATTACATCATGAAAGATAAATATACATTAAATAATATTACAATCCACGCCAGAATCATTAAGTCTAGTTTTTTTAAGACATGGAAACATAAAAAACAAGTTATTAAAATATATATATCATCTCACACCTTTTTCATCAAAACTATAACACTTCTAATAAAGATGATTAATAAAACCATTCTTCATAACCTGAGAATAAAATCATAAGAATGGGTGATCTATGTTTCTCTTTATGTTAATACAATGGAGATTTCAATTATTATCTAAGAATAACATGAGAAACATTTTATGTGAAAATGACATTGTCATTTAAAATAATATACTACATATCATAGATTGTAATATCTATTAAGGAAATAAATAATGGAAAGTAATAATACATGAATGATAAAGTAATTGAACAACATCATCCATGATGGAATGACATAGGCAAAATCCATGAAATTTTCGCATATAAATAATCATTGAAAATCATATCATTATTAGTCTATGATCATTTACAATACTATTATAGTTGAATGGTTTCACTCACCAGACCATCATAGTGGTTAAGGTTGACTCCCAAGAACATCATTTTGGAATGATTCCCTTACTGAATTGTCTTCACTCCCCATTTTAATCCTTTTTTCTCCTGATATTCATTATTAACCCAATTAAATATATTGATATATAGTTTCCAAGAATAATAAATTTAAAATCATACATGTATGTGACATAATATCATAAAATGGTCAACATATTATGTATAATAAAATGAAATGGGTTTAATAAAGATTTAATCCTTTAAAAACCCATGGAAAATGAATGGGTTTCATAAAAATCAATTAATCATAATAAAAAATCCACAAAAAATAAGGATGGTATCCTTAGATAACATACCCAATAAAACATAAGTAACATTTAAATCCATTGATGGATTCATAAGGATCTGTTTAAATGCTTGTGCGAATTCTATTGTTGTACGAAAACCAAAACTACATGTATGTTTTGATCCCCACCACCATTAAAATCCACAGAATATGGTCTCCACATATCCTATAGGGTTTTTATTTTTCTTTCATACTGACCATCTATTTAGGGATGGTATGTAGGGATAATACTCAACTTCGTATGAAGCACTTTCTATGTACTATAGAAGAACATTGAGGTACACCTCGAATCTGGATCACATATAATGGAATGTGGTATTCCATTAAATCTTATCAAATAATTTATGTATATCCTGAAAAAAAAGATATAGAGATAAGTCTTATCTAATAGTGATTTACAATGATATATTATAAAATATATTGACAAAAACACATATATAATTATGCCCTTTTTACATTTTGGGGTGTCCCATAACAGAATCCTTGGTGATTTTTCCCATTTTCATTTTGGTGTCGGTAATGGATGTAAAATCCATTTAGAATTTTCCATTTTTGTATGAAATTATTGACATATTAAAGAACGAGATACAAACTCTGTGATTTCTCTCTCCATGTCCTACAATCATATGTACTCTTTAAAATAGTTATATATCTTCATACTTACAAGATCAATAGATAATGAAGAACTATTAGCTATCTCTAAACACACATTCTTCAAATATGGTATTGATGGAACACATACATGGTTTTTAAACTATATCATTCAATCATGATCATGGTTAAAGAAAATGAAATTTCCAACCTTCTTTTTCATATCAACATCTTTCATCTCTTCATCTTTAATAATAAATTGGATTGATGGGTAAACATTCAATTATAAAAGATAATAACTTTCCCATATATGTAAGATTTACAGATCCTTTATTTTCAAGTATAGAAATATTTGATATTATCAGATCCTCACCATGAATAAGATATCATGATCCTTTCAATTCAAATCATTGATATCCTTTTTTGGTTTGCAAGGTTTGTAAAGTATCAATCAGTCGTAATCATTAATCATCTTAAAAACCATATTTGAAAAATGTTTAACTCCTTCTACGAGAAAATATATTCTAAATATTTTCATTGGTACATATATCACACTTGTCAATATAATAATATTTCCTATATATGTATAGTAAAAAAATTAACCCAACTAACTGCAAATAATGAGTTGGGTAAATTTTCTCATGAATCTCCCATAGTTTTTTGGAATATGTTATATTCATTTCATTCATCCTTAGATCAAATTTGAATATCATAATGGATGAATAGTTATACATTAAAGCCCCTTATCTACTCTAAGGTAATGTATTTGGAGGTTTTATTAATTATATTCTATTTTTATTGTTGAAATTTTCCTCACATTCCTCTATATAGAGGAACTTTCATCCTTTCTAAGTTAACATGGACAAAGTATAAAATATTCATGAAAAATTATCCACAAACCATTGATAATATCTAGATAAAACTTGAAAACTATATATATTTGTCATTGTAATTGGCCTGATCCAACATTCAATATCCTCAGTCATTGAAGTATCTTCTAATATCATCAATTGAGATTATTTGACCAAAAAATAAATCCTATTGATTCGAAAATTAAAATAATATAATTTTCGAATATAGTTTCACTATCCTAAGAGTCCTTGTTACTATCCTCATAATTTATTCATTCTCTTACTTTTTCAATGAGTATATAAGAATATAATCTATACAAAAACAACAAATTGATCAACGAAATATCTATATGATATATTCAATAAATCCATGAGGATAGTGATGGAATTTGTATGATCAAATGGAATGACTATATATTCATATTTTCCATATATTTAATGGAATGTTATAGTGGGTATATCCTCCTTATTGTCTGAAAATTAATGATATCCTGAATAAAGGTAAATATCGGAAAATTATTGATCACGGCATAGTTGATCCAACAAGAAATTAATACATTGAAGAGGATAGCTGTTCTTAATTTTGATCATTTAATAATCCTCAAAATTATTTCAGATTCACATTGATACATAATTATTTTCAAAAAAATTAAAAGTCACACCCCAAGGATGCAAACTTGGTTGAATGAATCCCTTGTCATGTTTTTTTTGGAGTATCTTCTTCAATTACTACAACTAAATGAAGGATATTCTTTAGGGAGTATTATAAATTGGCATGTCACCACATATGAGTTATACTTAGAACTCAAAATCACATTTGTGTGGAACTATAGGACACACTTCCTGAAAGATATCAAAAAAATCCCCTACAATAGTAACATCATCTGTATTGAATATATCCCTAACCATATGAGATAATCACCCCTTATTAATTTTATTTATGTTCTGTAAAATTGATTTGATCTCCATTGGACATTCATACATATCACCACATTTATAGATGATCAAAGGTTGGATTAAAATGTCAAATATAAATTTTATTCATTAAAATTGATGTGGGTTTTTTGTATGGAAAACTAATACATGCCCAATAAAACAAACTCATCATCCATAAGAATAATTAAATTATATTAAGTAATAAAAATCTTTCCAATGTCAACAGAAGAGGAATCAAAGAATTAAGATGAGATCATTTTACTATTAATGTTTTTGGATGCTAATTCAACACAGAATTGTTCAGGTTGAATTTTTATACTATTAGAAATTTTTTTTATATACATGAATGTGTAAATACAAATTAAAATAAGACATTTTCATTTCTATATTGGATGGTAATTGTACAATTCACCACATTTTTATCAAACTCCTTATAAAAAATAATGATCGCATAAGATTATACATTTCTCCCTATCTTAAAAGATTAATAATTTTGATCACCATCATTACGATTTGGATTTAGGCATTGTACAGCATAATGTGCATACACTATGAATTTGAAACACTAGATTGTGGGTTGTGCATTCTTTGTATCTTTATCACTATTCAATATATTTGATAACGTTTTCCCATCACACATATATTCATTTGTGTGGTAAAATTCCCTTACACACTTAAAACATTTAATTTTACACTTAGGAATATTCCCTCCATGCTTATCCCACACAATTAGAACAATTTAAATCTTTACATATTCACTAAATGGTTCTTATATTTAACTTTTAATTCCATTTCCCTCTTCTTATAAAAATCATGAGACATATATGTAACTCCGACAACTATTTCCATCATGATAACACATTGAAAAATCTCTTATTATCAACAGATATCTCTTATTGAAAATTCAACCCAAAGACATTATTTTCATCCACTAATGAATCGATCAGGCTTTCCTTTGGGTTGCATGATAATTTCAGAATTGTACCACATTAGTCATGTAAAAATTTCATTTTAGGATCCAACTGAATCATCATCCATATTTTTATCTCAAGGAACACTTTATCAAATTTATTTTTAAGAATATAAGGAAGTTAATTATTGAAATACATGTCCTTGAAATATTCCAAATCAATGGATATAATTTTCACAGCTTTCCTCATATTCTTTATAAGATCCCACTTTTGATCTGCTTCACCATCCAAACAATAACCATCTAAATTGACTTTATCAAATTATAGACTCTATAAAAAAGAAAATATCATTTCACTAGAATTGATCCATCAATTAAAAACAATTTGATCTGAAGAAACACTGAAATAATTTGGGTGGTTGGTCATGAAGGAATCAATAGTATGTTGTTACCTCTTGTGTTTTTTTGATGTCCAGGGTGATTCATAATCAACGAGAGATGTGAGATCATAAAAATTATTTGTTTCAATATATATCCCATAACATTTTTATTCTAAGGAGCATAATAATTTCATTGTATATCTGACGCAATATAACAGAGTTCCTTGAGGATCTAGCCACTGAAAAAAACCAAAAATCATAGTTTAAGAAATACTAATCATGAAGGGGAACCATATAAACATGAAACATAAAATTTTGGATGTCTAAACCCTAACACATTATTTGATACATTGCAAATTAGGGTTATTCTATTAAATTAATGGTCCTAATATATTTAAATACTTCATGATGAGTTTTAAAGAGTTTTTCAATTTCCAAATTGTATACCCTCAGAGTGTCAATTCAGGAGTGCATTATGGTTTATTTTCATGCACCAAGGGATGACTGAGAAAAAAAATGCACCATATTTATATTTATTACCTATGGTACCTATGTTCTAGAGATACATCCACTTGTGTTATCTAGAAATGGATTTAAGTTCATGGAAACCACTCTATACTTTTCCAAAATTATAGGACATTTTCCTATACTCTCACTCATCCTTCGACATATCCACCGAAATGTCCATAGGTATATCACTAAGTTTTTATCACCCTAGTTTCAAAATTTTAACTAAATATATACATTATAATAACTATATATAATCAACCAAATATTATATAGATATTAAATCATTTTAGATAAATATATCTTACACTGCATAAAAACATGTATATGGAATAAAATATTTTAGTGTATTTGGAAAATATGAAAAACATTGGTCCATAAGTAATATATATCAACTCCCTCTATGATGTTTATAACTATCACCTTACATAGACATATCATACATAATAAATTAATTTAAAACATTGGGATAGAAACATAATAATATTGAGCATAGATTCTCGGTAAGTGTAAATAAGGGAGATATATAAGAATTACATGCACATAATGTTATGAGAATATGAGCATAACATTTTTAAACCATAAGCCTCATATCAAATAAAATAATCCTATTTCATGGTATAATGATTGGAATCTCATAAGAGATGAATCATAAAGGAATCAAAGAACATGATCTATGGGAGAATAAAATTTTCAAAAGATATTGATATGTTTCATAAAAATATGTTTAAAAAATTATATACATATTAGTCAAGGATATCATCGTAGAATGGGTCCACTCTCCAAAATATCATAGATTTCGATGTTCGTTCCCAAGAACATCATAGCATAAAATTTACCTAATTGAACTAGGTTCATTCCTCATTATTTTCTTTTATATCTCATGATATATAAATCATTACCCAATTCATTTTATAGGGTTATAGGTCCCACTGTTATCCTAATTAATTTACTAGTTATGCGTGCCACAATATTAGAAAACATTATTCATATAATAACCCATAAAAATAAATGGATTCCATTAACATTTATTCATATTATATATAATATATAGGTTTCCTAATCATTTCATAATTCCATCATTTCATAATCTGTAGAAAAATAATTGGGTTTCAAAAAAAATTTATCTTTACATAACCCATTAAAGCGAAATTGGTGTAACAATTAACATGTTATTATTGTCAAAACCAATTAATATAAATAATAATGATGGTATACTTTAATTATATACCTATTAATGTATAAGTAACCTTAATATGAGTAATCTTAGATGGAAAATGATTTTGATTGATAATTTAAAACCATTATTTGGGAAAATCAACATTCCGATTTGAAAAAAAAATTAAAATATAAAACATTTGGAAATATTTTACACTAAAAATTAAATTGAAAAAATATAAAGGAAACATTAAAGTAAATATTCATAATAATGTTGGGATATTTTATTCATGTTTTACACGTTAATAAAATATCCCTTTCATATTTTTGCTAAAATTAAAAGATGCATTATTTGGAAAATGACATGGTCATTCCTCTAAATATTATTTATTAAATTGGGAAAAAAATTAAATTTATTTTAAAAATAATATTAGAAAACACTATATTTTTGAAATCATATTTAAAAAAATGGTTTTCATAGAAAAAACATCTGACTGATGAGAGAAAAATTGTCGAATTTTCATAAAATAATTTCTCATTTGTTTTAAATAGAAATGCCTTAAAAATGGTTATATTGGTTGAAGATATCATGAGTATACATATTATAATAAAATTCAATATATTTTTAATGGGCGGATCATAATATTTTACCATTTTAAATATAATCATATACAATCCCCATAAATATTGAGAATGCAACATAAAATCATTCAACGTTGGTAACTTTAGATGACTAGCCCCAAGAAGGAATAACAGGAAATAGAAAATAAAATAACATGTGGGTAAATTAATTCAGGATATTACATGTCAAAATGGATATATATAAACCTTATTAAATAAAATTGGTGCATAACAAAATGTACATATCAAATAAGAAAAATTGAGATAATAAAACCATTACTATTTGTATTGACATCTGTTGTAGACATTCAAATCTATTATATAAAAAAATATGTTTTCATTGAATATATTACCAGATTATATATATTTATATCATACAATATATTATTTTTAGGACCTTTTATCACCCAATATATTACAATTCTATGTTAAAGTTATGTTTCAGGTAATAAATGATTTTTTTCATATATATTTTAATTGGTTATTTTATTTTTTTTACATTGATCTTGATTTCATAATATAAAAATGATAAAAATTATATAAATATAATATATATTCATTATATATTTATTTAGGTTAACAAAAAATATTCCGTGACTGAAAATATAATACCCCATTCATGAAGATAATAGGTCATACAGACATATAAATAATGTTACCATTTTCTAGTCATATTGAAAAAATGAAATTTAAATGATATATTATAATTAATAAATAATTTTTTTTCATATATAACATATATTTTCATTAAAACAGTCATTATTACCATTTATGTATGTTTTGAATAAATCACATCTCTTCACGAGGTGGTATTCCACAAAACACATGAGAAACATTATTATATTCCCACCAAATGGATTGCATGCAGGTATGTCTAATAAAATTATTAAATAAGTATAATAATATCATATATATCATATATAAAAATTTAACTAGTCAATATTACTATCCTTGAGATGTTGCAAAGAAAAAATTTAATGACATATGTTCGTGAGATAGTTGTATGACATACACACCAATAATGATTCTATAAACCATTTTATGGAATTGTGGATGGTTTTTAGTCATGTAAATAACATAATAAAAACTATGTATAATTAGGAAACTAAAATTATCATATCATCCTTGAATAATAATAATTTCAGTTTGTAGAGAATGAAATAAATCAAAAATGCTTGTTGTCGACTGTTACCTATTTATTGAATATAATTCTTAGTTTTTTCCCAAATCATTCATTAGTTGAATTTATGTAAAAATTAAATCATCTAGATGAAGATGAGTAAATTTTTGAATCATTTTTTTATGGTATTGGCCAAACCAAATGAGATTGAATGTTTTAGGAATAGAGGACATGGGGTTGCCTTTTAAAACATAGGTGAGTTGAACACTTGTAATGTGTAATGGCTTGGATCCTCTTGGGGATTTACATTTCCAAATTCTAGTGTTTGGGGTTTTCTGGACACCATCAGTGATTATGGAGGGCATCAGAGATAGGTTTTCGTCAAGGTGTCACCTATCAGTGTCACACCCAAATAGTGCCCCCATTGGGTGTCGGGTTCCTTTCCAGTCTTCCTCCTGTAACGTCACTTTTAAAATTTCTTTCCACTTTTAAAGTTGATTAAGAACATTTTAATGTAGGTAAACGGTATCTTAAATCCCTTAATAGTGGGTTTACCCTTGAATTAATAAAACTTGTGGCCTTTTAATTAGTATCATACAATTTTTTTTGTTTTTAATTATACCTTTGTTATGTGATTTTTTGGGATTAAATGTAACATATCAACTCTCCACCATTTGATGTTCTATTTCACTTTCTCGAAAGGGATTATTAAATCCCAATAAATTCCATCATGTTCAACTGCCCAGCTGCGTGGTCAAACAATGATCCTATTTTCAAGAACTTTGATATTTCACATACCATAACATTTAGATTTGACCTTTTATCACACCCAGGTCTTCTTTCTTCCTTGGTTTATTTCATTTCTCTTTGTGTGCGTGGAGTCCCTGTTCCCATGGAAAATCAAGTTCCAGTTCTAGAGCTCTTCTCGATCTGCCTATGAGATCATCTTGGATTTCACGTTATCTCCAGTTCCTGGTGTATGTATAAAAAGTCGATCCTTGATCATTCAAGTATGGGTTGGGTGTGATAATGTTCCACCAGGGAATAGATGGATCCAACTTTCATGAATATAATAAATATATTTTAAACGAATAATGATGTGGGAAATATGATGTTGTTATTGTATTTTACCTTTATTTTTATGTTGTGAACTATATGGGCTCATGTACAATGGAAATCATGGATGTTGGTGGTCCTTTATTGTGCTTTAATGAAGCTCTATTTTCAAAATAATCTTGTGATTGAATGGTCGAAGCATGGAAACAAACTAATCACATAAACATGGTTGACTAAATTGATTTCTGATGAATAAAAATACTTGTGTGATCTCGTCGGTTAACCTAATGGAAGGAAGTAACATAATGAATGATGCTGCATAAATATGAAAACATCATTGCTCTATTTGGATTATATGCATAGTTATTCTGTTTAACCATTGGGGGTGACGTAGAGGGGAATGGATCCTCTAGTTGAGAGACTATTGGTGTGTGAATATGAGGCTATGTGGAGCTGGTGGTAAATGTCTTGGACCAGTAAGTTGGGGAATGGTTTGGTTCCATTACTTTGAGAGATCTCTTGAATCCCAATTTCATGTTTTTACTTACAAGAGAACCGAGGGTGAATTCAAAAATGCCTCCAAAGCTGTTTTTGTCAATTGATATTTTTGGATTGTCATTTTTCCATTTAGTTTCCTTGTAGTGAAGTATTATTTAAATGGAATCTCTTGAAGAGGATAATGAGAATGGGTAAAATGGGGAACTATTTTCCCAAAATGGGTTGTGCTCTGGTTATGAGTGTTGTGTACCTATGCATGTAGGGATAACAGAAAGTGTGGTTGTGTATGGGTTAGTTGACTAGTTTAGGGACCCTTAAGATGGGATGAGTTATTCATTACCTATATGTATAAACATAGTTCTAGTGTTTCTTATACGCACCCAGCCCTTGTTGACCACTTCATTCTGAACACCACCATTTCATGGGGAAGGGTGTTTTTTCCAACATTACTATGAGTGGCTGGTCATTATATCCTTTCTTATTCATCTCCCATGTATCCCAAGACTCTCCAGGCAGGATGTAGTGGCCTGAGGTTCATTATGGATCAAGATTCATTGGGAAGTGCAAGTTGCAGTGGTTTGGCCAAAGTATCTTTGGGAAGGTTTGCTTCCCCTTTGACATCGTGATGAGGACTTGGTTTCTTCGAGCATGGGAATGGTTGTTCTGGCCCAATTGTCTTTAGCCATGGAAGTGGTAGTTCTGTCCTAGATGTCTTCAGGCATGTTTGTAGTTGTTGTGACCCAGGTGTCTAAGGGTGCGGTCATGTGTGGTTGTGGTGGACTATGTGTTTTTGGGCGGGAAAAAAGTGTGGTTGGGATGGCCCATGGAGTTGTTTTTTGGGCTGCAGTGGGACTGCAGTGTGATTTTTGGGGGAACTCTGATGCATAGGATGTTCTAAATAACTAGTGTGAATAAAGTGTGGTTTATCCAGATATCGATGTGTTTTTACTCTTATTTTACCTAACTAGCGTTATTTGGGGGGTGTAATTGGTGAAGATGGGTCAATAATTTTCCTAGGTAGATCTTTGGTTACCTCTTTTTCTCATGGGGCTTTAGAATGTCTCCCCAGATGTGCATGGGATCTTTTAGTTTCCCTACAGAGTATACTTGTAAACTCACCCTACGTATATAAAAATTCATTCAGGTTCCCAGGAGTACATTGAGGATTGTTCCAGACCGTACTATCTTGAGTGTCGGGATAATTGTCTTTATTGCTTTTCTTTTATTTTGGTACATTCTGTCATAGTTTTTATTGAACTTTTTATTATTTCATTTTGGATATGCATATGGGAATGTTTTTGGGGATTTACTTTTATTTTAGTCCTTGGAGTTGTTTAGGATTTACCATCTTATCCCCCAATATTGTTCTATAAAATGGTTAATGCCTTCTGTATTACATGAGATTATATGACATCGGTTGTAGTCTCCACTTCGGGGCCTATTTAATGTGGGACTCGGGGGGGGGGCATTATCTCTCCTTTAACTTGATGAAGGAAGTATTTGGCAGTTTGTTGCCTCTTCCCTCATCCTGGAGAAGGTGTTCGTGATAGAATGGTATCATAGGTGATGGTTAAGAGATAGGATGGAGTTCAGGGTTAAGAACAACGAGGATTTAATGGGATAGTAGGGAAACAATGTTCATAAATATTAGTATGTGAAATAGGCCTAGGAAGACCGGCTAGGACAAGGGATTTTAGGGCCCCCTGTGATCTGATTCAAGGGATTTGGACCTACCAAACAGCCATGTGAGGCTACACTGATTGCAGGGCAGAGACCATAGGAATGTTACATGCATCATAATTACTTGTGTTCTAATGTGTCATCATTGTTTTGGGTATTTAAAATAAATAAAAATATTAAATAGAACTTAAAAGGAAACTTCTACACTACTCAGTAATAGCATTTACTTGTATATATTTTAATATATGGAACTCAGACATTGTCCACAAGTAGTATGGGTATTCGAGGACTAGTTGGACGATCTGGTTTATCAACAGAGGGATGATCGAGTGGGGAAGGATGACTAGTGGCAGAAGAGGCTTCATGCCATCTCTTGGTAGACTCTAGGAAAATATGAGAGAAACATATCGTACATAGAGACAGAGAGATGGATCGAGGAGATGGTTATTACTTTTAGCTTGATCCAAGCGCTGATATAATACAAGGTTCCTCTATCCATGAACTAGATATGAAGAGTGGCATGTATATGGTGGATGCTTTATCTCAGGGAGAAGAAGGAATTTTAGGTTTCATGGATTTACTTTGAAAAGAAGTTCTGGGTGGAATTCGTTTTTTCCACAATGAAGGATAAAAAGATGAAAGTGATGTACTCCCCATAATAAGGTAGTATGTCGCTAAGGGATTTGGATATCATGTTCAATGATCTTATTCGTTTCAATCCAGACCACTTCTTGGATGTTGAGCCATAGAAAAGATTCTTAGAATAGATGCTACGACCTTCTCTTTAAAATGAAATTACTCTCTTCACTCTACCAACATAATTAAAGGTTCAAAAGAAGGCTGAATTGGTGGAGAAGATTCACACGCTAGGAGGTGTTCCGCAAGAGGGGATCCAACCGGTTTCGTCAAAAGGGAATGACGTCAGCTCTTGGCATCCCGCATCAGGTCCTTCCAGGTTTCGGCTAGAGGGGAGTAGGCATCATCAGTTCAAGTGATGAACTCCCCATCCTCACCCATTCTCCATGGGCCTAAGATTGAGTTTCATTACCTATGTCATTCGTAGGAATCTTCAAAATTAGTTCCTTGTCTGAGTGAATTATGGTGGGGGTGGGTACATTCAGTTCCCTTCTCAGCAATAGCAGTTGCTATCCAGCCCTTTCCAGCAATAGCATCAGCCTCTGAGAGTAAACAATAAAGGGGGAGTCCAACCTTAGGGTACTCCTCAATGACCTTGACCGGGGCATGGTCAAGGAGGCGGTCGATAGCCGAGTGGAAGAGGAGCTAGATTTCTGATGTTTCATTCCATATTGGTAGTACTTCCCTTAGGTCCAGAGGTAGTTCCTGGTATGATCGGTCTGTTAAGTACTCTTGCATGTTCCTTATTTGATTCTGAATCTTATGACTCCTTTGTTGCACCCAGTCTATCTAGTGTCTTGGGTCAAGACGTAGAAAGACTTTCCATGCCCCTGGTGTGGAGTACGCCAGTTGGAGGTCAGATCAGCCTGTTTGATGTTTTTCAAGGATAATGATTGATGTTGTGGACACATTATTCTAGTGGGGATCTCTTTTTGCAGCTAATGCATTCATAAAATGTCATCTAGGGCATCAATTGGATATTTTGTGTGCATGTTGATATCAACTTCATCTGGAGAAGGGTTTTGATCTTAAATATAGGCAGCCAATGTGTTTCATTATTTGGGGAGAAGGGATTCCAATAAGGCGGCCGATGAGTGGAACCCCTTCACTCCTTCATGGTATAGCTGCAAGTAAAATCTTCAAACTCAGGGATGGTGGATGTTTTGGTGATTTTCATTGGTTTCCTAGACATCTTCCCTAAAGAGGTTGTGACTTTACCCCCTCGACGTGATGTTGAGATTGGGATAGAATTACAACCCGGTTCCCATCTAATTTCAATGGATCCCTATTTTATGACTCCTTCTGAGTAGTATGAGTTGTGTATTTAGGTTGATGACCTAATGAAGAAGGGTTTTATCTAACCAACTGCGCCTCCATGGGGTGATCTAGTCTTATTCACAAAGAAGTCAGATTGTGGTCTCAGGCAGTGCATAGACTACCGAAGACTGAATCAGGTGACATTAATGAACCTTTATCCCCTCTCGAGGATAGACGACATTTTTGAACAGTTTAAGGGATCATTATGGATCTCTAATATCGACCTATAATATAGATATCACCAATTGAGGGTGAATGATGATGACACCCCCAAAGACTTCTTTTAGGTACATATATAGACTCTTTGAGTTTTTAGTCATGCTATTTGGCATTATGGATGCACAAACTATGTTCATGGGCCACATGAACTATTTTTTCCATGAGTATATGGACCGGTTAGTGGTTGTGTTAATCAAAGACATCCAAATCAACCCATTATTAGAAGAGGATCACTCCGAGCATCTTAGGAGTGTTTTGGAGGTCCTCCAACAACACTATATCTATGGGTTTTTTTCTAAGTGCATGTTCCAGACATGATAAGTGCACCTCCTTGGACATGTGGTATCCCAACAAGGTATAGTAGTGGACCCATCGAAGGTCTAAGAGGCTGTTTTTTAGGCATCATTCAAAATCGTGGTAGAGTATCGTAGTTTCCTAGGTCTCGCAGGTTACTACTGGAGGTTCTTACACAAATTATCTAGAGTTTCAGTGACTTTGACATCATTAACCATAAAAGGTCAAACATTTGTATGAAGTGAGAAAATCTTGGAATAATTTAGTTATCTAAAATTGATGCTAGTCAGTGCCCTAGTGATGAGGTTTCCAGGGGAAGGGGTAACATTTCAAGAATTTGGTGATGCTTCCAGTCTAGGATTAAGGGGTGTGCTGATGCAACATCAGGGAGTGATCTCTTATGGGTCTAGTCAGTTAAACACTAAGGAACTTAAATATGCCACCCATGGCCTGTAGATTGCAGCGGTGATATTCTCTCTTATGTTGCGGTAGGATTACTTCATTGGGGAATGCATCATGGTCTTCACATACCACAAGAGCATTAGGTATGTCTTCTCCCAACGAGAACTGACCTTGGGACAGTGAAGGTTTATAGAGTTTATTTAGGACTACGAATTTGAGATCTTCTACACCTCAGGGAATGGGAATACAGTGGTCGATGCCTTTAGTAGGAAGTCAGAGAAGGATGTGGTTCCGAAGTCAGCTGATTCTTGTTAATAATTGGAAGAGTTGGCTTCTTTACATATGGTCATGAGAGTGGATGACGGTAGAGGCTGTCTATTTGAGATGATAGTGTTGTCTTCCTTTCTATAGCAGTTTTAGGAGTCTTAGTGGGGAGGCTCAACCATATATGTGATGCATGATCGTGTTATCTAGAGTGATGCTGTGGAAGGATGGTTAGAGGATGGTCAGAATCAGATGTTTTTCCACAGAATGTATTTTTTCCCCAAGACGATGCATGACGGGGTTCTCTATGAGTTCCATAACGTTCCCCTGGTGGTACACCTAGGAATTTCCAATATGTACTGGTGGTTGAGAGGTTATTTTTGGTGGCATGCACTAAATCAGGTTGTGGTGGAGCTTGTGGAAAAGTGACTCATGTGACAATAGGTGAAGGTAGAACACCATGTTCCTGGAGTTCTATTAAAACCCTTAGACATTCCCTAGTGAAGTGGGATGATGTCTCAATGCATTTTGTCACAGAACATACCATGCCCGAGGGAGGTTGTGATTCTATCTGGGTAGTGGTTTATCTATTGATGAAATCTGCTCACTTCATATATGTTATGGAGTCAATCGCAGTTGATGCCTCATCACAGATGTACATGTTTGAAGTTGTGTGGCTTCACAGATTTCCCAGAGCCATCATTTCAGATTGGGATACATGCAGTACTTCTTGAGTCTGGAAGTGATTACAACCTGCTTTTAGAACCTGGTTATACCTCAGTACTGCTTTCCACCCTCATATGGATGATCAAATAGATAGGAACATATAGAAATTAGAGGACATGCTACGGGCATGTGTTCTGAACTTTGGAGGATCATAGGTAAAACACTTGCGTCGAGGAGATTTTTCCAACAAAAATAGTTATCACTCTACCATAGTAATGGTATCATTCAATGCCTTGTACGGAAAACTGTTTCGTTCAACAATGTGCTGGACAGAGGATGGGGAAGCAGGTCTTCTTGGCCTATAAAAAAGGTTCATCTTGTGCATGAAAGGATGAATAATGATCGGGATAGGAAATATTCGTGTACCGATAATGGGATAAGACCCTTGGAGTTTGAGGTTTGGGACCATGTGTTCTTGAAGGTCTCCCCTCGACTTGGACAACTGAGGTTTGGTAGGGGGAGTAATCTTTCTCCTAAGTTCATCAGACCCTTCGATATTTTGGGATGAGTCGGTGAGGGGCCGTGTCAGTTGGAATTACCACCTTCGCAAGAGAGGATCCACAACATCTTCCTTGTATCTCATCTCATTTAGTATCTACACGATAACTCTCACATCGTCGATTAAGGAGGGTAGGATATCGAGGACGATGCGATGTCTGTGGAGAAACTAGTGAGAATCAAGGATCATAAGGAGAAGTTACTTCATGGACAAACCATTCCCCTGGTTCATGTGTTGTGGAGGCATGGAGGCCTCGAGGAGAGTACCTAGGACTGGGAGGCACAGATGTGTGCCCAGTACCCAGAGTTTTTGGGATTTGTTCTGATTTTTCCTTGAATTATTTACTTTTGTGTGTTGAAGTGATGTAATTATTGACCTTATGGATATGAGGTGGGTTGTTTCCTTTCACTATGAATATGGATGATAAGTCCATACATGTGGGGAAAGGAGGAACCAATTCCTAATTAAGATGCATTAGTGAAAATGTGACTAAACCCGTGCAGGTGAGTCAGTTCTGCCCAAGGTGGATAGAATCCTGACATGGAAAAAAGAACTCCCTAATACATGTTTCTGAATAGTTTCAAATTTGAGGTTTGTGGGAATGTTTGTGGTGTTATCTATCACATGGTGTTTTTGGATATCAATGTTTTATTTCCATATTTCAAACAACACTAGGGTGGTTTGTTCCTAAGAGGTATCTTATGTGGTGGTTGTTCATACCCATAACTTTTTATTAGGATTACTCTTAAATTATTGAGGGAGAGAATAGTTGGAGAGTTATCTAATGTAATGACCTGATACCCCCTGGTCTATTACTTCTCTATATTCTAGTGTTTGTGGTGTCCTGGGAACCATCTATGATTCAGGAAGGTGTAAGTGGAAAGGTGTCGCCATGGTGTCACCTATCAGTGCCACCGATTTGCACCAATCTGTGCCACACCCGAATAGTGCCACTAAGGGTTGTCAGGTCCCATTCTTGTTTCCCTCTCATAACATTTATTTTATGTTTTATTTCTTATTTTGAAGTAGTTTAATCCCTTATTAAGGCCATTAAATTATATGTTAAATACCCTAATAGTGGTGCTACCATTGACTTTCCATAATTTGTGGCCTTTTAATTAGTTTCACTCCCTTTGGTATGTTTCCAATTACACCCCTATTATGTATTTTCTTAGTTTAAATGTAACCTATAAACTCTCTTTCGTGCGGTGATATATCTAATTTTTTCGAAGGAAATTACTAAATCTCCATAAAATCTAACATGTGTAACTACCCCAACTGTAGGGTCAAACCATGATCTTATTTTCCAGAATTTCATGATTGAACATCCTCTAACTTTAGGATCTGACATTTTATCACACTGAGATCATCTTATTTATGGGACTATTTCTTTTCCATTGGGGAATATGGAGTCCCTATTCCGGAGGAGAATTATGAACCCATGTTGGAGGCCTTCCCTCTCAAACATGGAGTTCATCCTGTTGGTCGCGTCATCCCCAGTTCTTTGAACAAGGAGAAAACATTGTTCCTTGATCATCCAAGTAATGGTTTTTCCTTTATCTCTCTTTATTGTACATCATGCGGGGTGGGTGTGATAATGTTACCTTGGGAAGTAGATGGAAGCAACATTAACGTAGATATAAAAATACTTTTAAAGAATTAAGGGGTGAGAAATATGATGATATTTTTGTGTTTTACCTTCATTTGTATGTTGTGAACTGTATGGGACCATGTACAATGAAAATTATAGTTTTTTTGTCCTTTCTTGCACACTAATGAAGATCTATTTTTTTGGATAATCCTGTGATTAAATTAATGTAACATGGAAAATAATTTATCAGTTAAAAATGGTTGATTGAATGGATTTCTAATGAATAAGAATCCTTTTGTGATCCCCACCGTAAACCAAATAGAAAGAAGAAACATACTGAATGATGGTTTCTAAATATGAAAACATTCTTTCTCTATTATGATGATATTAATGGTGGTTCTGTTTAACAATTGTGGGGTGATGTAGAGGGGAATGGAACCTTTGGTCGAGATGTTGTTGGTATTTGAATATGAGGCTCTATAGAGCTGGTGGTAAATGTTCTGGACTAGTATATTGGGGCTTGGTTTGGTTCCAGTACTTCTAGGGATCTCACATATCCCATTTTTATATTGTTACATACAAGGGAACTGGGAGTGAAAACATAAATTCCTTCATGGATGTTTTGTTTCAATTGTTGTTTTTGGTTTGTGATTATTCCTATTAGTTTCCCGGTAGTGAAGGATTATTTAAATGGAATCACATGAACATGATAACGAGGATGGTTATAATGGGTGATATTTTCTAGAAATGGGTTGTTCTCCGTTTTGGTTATTGTGTACTTTTTCATATATGGATAACAACAAGAGTGGTTGTGTATGGGTGGGTTAATTGGATTTAGGAACCTTATGTTGGGATGAGTTTTTGATTACCTATATGTATAAATTTAGTTCTTGTGATTCATAAAATCACCACACCCATTTTGAGCACATCATGAAGAACACCCTCATTTCATGGGGAAGGTTTTTTTAACAACATTCCTATTAATGGATGGTTATTATCTACTTTATGCACCATCTCCCTAGTATCCCAAGACTCTCCATGTAGGATTTGATGTTCTGCGGTTCATTATGTCCCATGAATCTTTTTGTAGAGAATGTTGTGGTGGGTTGGCCCAGTTGTGTGCTGGTAAATTTGGTTCTCATGTGCCTCTAGGATGAGGCCCAGGTGTCTTCTAGCATGGAAGTGGTTGTTCTGGCCTAGGAGTGTTCTGTTTTGGAAGTGGTTGTTCTGGCCCAGGTGGCTTCAGGCATAGAAGTGGTTATTTTGGCCCATGTGTGTGTAGGAATGGTAATGCGTGGTTGTGGTGGATCAGGTGTTTGTGGGATGGATAAACGTGCAATTGGGATGGACCATGGGGTTGTCGTAGGGGTGCTAGTGGGACTATAATGGGTTTTTTGGGGGAGATATAATGTGAAATATGTTCTAAATAACTAGTGGGAAAGAGGTGTGGGGTACCCAAATATCAATGTGTTATTACAATTGTTTTAGCTGACTTGTGTTATTTGGGGATTATTCTTTGGTGAGGCTGGGTGGGTACTTTCCTTGATAGTAATTTTGGTTACCTATTTTTCTCAAAGGGATTTATAATTTCTCCCCACTTGTGTAGGAGAGATTTTAGTTTCCCTACTGAGTATACCTATATACTCACCCTAGGTGTATAAAACTTCTTTCAGGTTACTATGTTTCTAGGAGGACTTTGAAAACCATGCCAGACGTTACTAGCATTGGATCTGGACATTTTTCATTGATGATTTTCTTTTATTTGGGTACTTTCCATAATAGTTTTTCTTCTGCATTTTATCAGTTTATTTTGTACATGCATATGGGAATGGATTTTGGGATTTACTTTTATTTCAGTCCTTATATTTTTTTCAGATTTATAGTCTTATCTCCCGATATTGTTCTATAAAATGGGTAATTACTTCTATATTACCTGATATTTAATACCCTTGGAGCTAGTCTCCACTCTGGGGCCTATTGAAGGTGGGACTAGAGGTCATTATTTATCCTTTAACTTGATGAAGGATGGTTCTGGTAGTTTGGTGTCCCTTCCCTCATCTTAGAGAAGGCAAGTCGTGACATAATATTATGAAATAAATCATTCCACCAACATTTGATTCAAGTCACAAGGTCCCAATAATGGAACATTGTTTAGAATATAATATATAAGGGAAAAAATTCCCTAAAATGGTATTTTAATATGTATTGTAATATTTCTAAACATAATTGTTTTATTTTAACCCCCCAGTATAAAAAAATTATTACTTTAATTGTGTTAAATATTTCAATCTTTTTTAAATAAACATTTTGGACAAAAAATTATATTAACAAAATTTGATAATATAAAATATTATAATTCCAACTATGGAATCCATTTTTCGAAATTTCAATCTCAAAATTTGCAAATTTCAATTCAAATTTAATCTTGCTGACATGACAAGAAAGCAAATTTCTAAAGATAAAATGATTAAATGTTTACATTATTTTTTTCATAATTCAATGTGAAATTGATTCAAATAACATAAATTAGAGTAATTCCTATATCATTTAACTAATATATCTTTTAAACATATTTAAAAATAATTTATCTTTATCAAAAATTTAAATGGAAATCAAGTTTTTCTTAAATGTACAATATTTTTCACTATTTCATGAAAATGAATTTTTTTAGAAAAATCACAAAAGATCACCCTAATATAATTTTATCAATATGATTTCACAAACTAAGATCATTTTTTTAAAGTCAATTCCTAAAGGTTTTATAAATTTATTTAATTATTGTTCACAATTTTACTAAAAATCAATTTTTGTGAAAATTTATTATTTTTTAATCATTTAGTAATTTTTTGAAAATTATTTAAATTTTATAAAAAAATTAATTAAACAAATATTAATAATATTTAAAAAGTTTTATTACCATTCATATCACAATGTTTAACAAATAGGTTATAAGTGCTGCATTTGGGACTGTATGCATACTCTTGATGGCCCTGTTGAAAGTGGTACATTGTCTTGTCAATCTATTAATCCTGGTTTGTTTACCCCTTAATCCCTTCTAGTGTATGCTCATTACAACTAGTTCTTGTATTGGATTTTGGACTTAATAAATTCCATGGGACATGAATTAGGTGTCCAGTTCATTTCACCACTTTTCAAAAAAAACCACAAGCTATCGTATTATTGTATGTATCAAAATAATTACATAGTGTTTATTACAATGGAACCTATCCATGAAATTAAATATATTCAGAATAATAATAATTCATAAAAACTCATGATTTTATAAAATTTTAATTTAATCCCACTGGATTCTTCATGACATGTTAACATAGGGGATTCTATTTTTAGAGAATGTTTATTAAGGGAACAAATTTGGATATGTGTTGATAAGAATAAAATATCCATTATTGTAAAAACTTTGAATACAATGGAGAATCCATGTTGGTATATATAACAAAAATTAAAAGTAGTATTCCATTATCTAGAACCATCTAACTAATCTATGGATATATCTATCATTTATTTATACCACATGAGTTGAGGCTTTGAAATTCCTTGAGATGATATAAAAATTTAGTCATTTCCAAAGGATCAACAAAATTGGAGAAAAGTATAGGAATATATGACCACTAATTAATCTTTCACCCATAATAGTGGTTAATCTATATTGGGGAACATTAAGTTATATTCCATAAAATGATCCCATTAAATATCCAAAAAAATTATTTTTAAAATGGAAAATATTAATTCTTTGAATATCCAATGTGTACCTATTATAAATTGAATGATTTTTATATATTAGAGGATTAGTAAGTTTCCCTACTAATTTTATTATTATGGAGGATATTTATGTTGTAATAAATTACATACCACCTTGTATTGAGGTTGATCCTATGACCAATGGTGATAATAATAATTTGTAGGTGGATAGAAAATCAAAAAAACTAAATCTCTGGGTATCCATCTGGAATAGTACATAAAAAAGAACGGGTTATTGGAACTGTAATAAAAATTTGGGAAACTATTAAAATTTTTTATGAGTGAAATATAAAATTCCTATAAAATAAATTAATTATTTGTAGGATAAGGTTTTATGAATAAAAATTTTATGATAATTTGAATTTTTGAAAAAAATAATATGGTAAATTAATGAGTTCGAAACCGTCGAGTATTTGTTCAGAATCTAGAGGGTTCAGTTATTGTGATGAATATTATAATAAATTTCATATACATATTTCATCACATGGTTTCATATTTCATAGATATAGGGATTTATCCTATGATAAATACCACTTAATACTTATATCCAATGAAATGGTTAAGGCTCCAACATTCAAAAGAGGAAGGGGAAGAAACTAAATAGCATTTGAATCCATAATAAAATGGAAATTCCAAGTCAAAAAAGATAATAAATTAATAAATTTATTTTAAGGGGATGATAATCATGATAGAAATAAAATTATATACATTTTCAAAGATATTGGTGATTGAATATTTGAATATAAAAGAAAAGAAATTTATGAATTTTTTAATTATAATAGTACTATCCATATTGGAAAAACCCCCAAAAAACACGTTAATTAAAATGAGTTGTATGATGGGGATGAGAAAATAGAAAATAAGAATAAGAGAGAAACTAAGATTAATTAGATAATTATAAAAAATAATGAAAATTAAAGATAAAAAAGGAACAATAAAACTCTTGTTGTTTGTCAGATGATGTGGTAGAATTCATTTCTCATGTTGAAAGAATATTTTATTCACCATGTAGTGGTGATGATAGAGAAGAATTGGTTGGGATTCAGTTGTAGATTAAAGGGAACTTAGAATCTATTTCTGGGCATATAATAATACTAAATAATGAAAATAGAAATGTGATTAATGCCAAAAGGGAAATATGGTCTAATAAAAAGATGAGATAAATAATAAGGAAGAATAATTTGTTGATGATATCATATATAACATGATTAATGTACAATAATAATAAATTATTATTGGTGAACTTGCAGATATTTTGTCTAAAATTGAATAATAACAATGAGAGACACATTATATTTTTATATATTTACGGAATTTTAAAACAATTGAGGTGAATTCAACATTTCTAATGACGTTAAAGGTAAAGCATAAAATAATGGTAAAAATATGGGTTACTATAGGTATGGAAATTCCAAAACTAATCGAACCCCTGATAAATCTTTTATCTAAAAAAGTATAAGATAAAAAAATGAACAACCTATTTAAAACAAATTCCATGAGGGATATTCTTCCCCATAAAAGGAAGAAATAAATTCAAAAGAAAGCTTCCCCTATATAAAAATAGCCTCTTGTTTCTTAAGAATAATTATACTAAACATTTTGAAAAATTTATTTTCAAAATTCAATATTCATTTTAGTAGAAAATTACATGAAAAAATTAAGGTATGGAAAAAATACAATATTTTTATATAATATATCATAACAATAATAGTGAAACTAAAAATGGAAGATATGAAAGAAATTTATGTGTTAATTCATAACATAAATTTGATTTGATAAGAGAATCAAAAAATTTATCAATATAGAATAGAATTAAAACAATAGAAGACGTATGTGGAAAATTTGGAAAATATGCTCATGAAGGATAGGTTATCAATAATAAAATCCCAATATATTTTTCATAAATCCAAAAATATTTGTGAATTATCTATATTTAAATAAAAAGTATGAGTGAGAACCTTGATGATGCTCAGAAATTCATGAAATATTTCTTCTTTATTTTCCCTAACATATATTCCAAGGAAAGGTAGATGGAGAACACATAAATTGGTGTATATAAAAAATAAATGACTATGTTAATATATTGAAATACTAATTTAGATGGGTAGAAAACATTAATTATAGTGTAAATAAACAAGAATAAGACATCTGAATCATGTAGTCTCCGCATGATACAATGGATTTTAAAATAATATTACAAGTATAAGAATAGAGTTTGAAAAGAATGATGAAATAAAATAGTGAGAGGATTTCCTCAATTTTTTATGTGAATAAATAAAATCCACACATAGAATAAAATCAATTGAATAAATTATTTAGGAACAATTTTTAGTTTAAAAAATGTAAAATAAGTAAAAAAAATTCTTCTCTTGTTATGTTTAGATGAAAAGGGAAGTCCTTGGAGAGAGGAAACTATTATCCCGAATGTTTCATATCCAAAACTAGAAAGGAATAGTCATATTCCATATACATATTTTTTATTTAGGATATATTTTAGGTAATTAATAAATTATAATGTTTAATGTAAAATATAGATTATAAATAAGGTACTTGTCTTTGTTAATTTCATCGATTATGAGTATGGAGAGAAGAATTCCTCAATTGAGGGGGTGGCGATTTGAATCTATCCTGCAATAATTATAAAATTTGATTAAATCCCCATAAACAAGAAGTAAACATTATTCTAGTTAGACTCATAATTTTTATTAATGACTATACCAATCATATTTTATAGGGGGGAATGTTGTTTGATAAAAATAGGAAACAAATGTGGAGTTTTATTATTTTCAAATTAAATTATTTTTTTGTTCATATAGATTTTATTATGATATTAGTTATTATTTGTAAATATATATTCGTACAGTGAAACTATGTGTTCCAAGAATTTTATCCAAAGAATGTGTATTTATATACAACATTAATTTTATCTCTTATCAATTATTTTGTTTTCAAAACTACGTTATTCCACGTTGACACTAAGTAGTTTAAAGAAAATTCACGTTTCTATGATGAATATTGATATCATCTGTATCTTTAAATTAGATGAAATTTGACTTGAAGGAGAAAAGATAATATTTTTTGTATGAAAATGAAGTAAGAAACCCCACATTAGTTAGTATAATTAATATCAACAAGTTTTAGAGAAAATTAGGTTCACATATTGGTAAATTAAATTAAAAAATTGATAATAAATAATTGGGGAGTTTTTTGGGACATTTATATTTTATGTTCTATGTGTTGTCAATGTTAATGTGTGTGGAGAATAAATATTTATGTTTGAGTAACTAACCTAGAAAAGTAAATGACATAGTTTCAATTTATATATGATTATTAAACAACTTTTATTGAAGTCTAATGGTGTGTTCTAATATATGTTATAGAATAAACATTTTTTAGAACCATGAAAAATATGTTGACATTTGATAAATATAGAATATGATATGTCGAATTGTATTTTATTTAGATTTTTTATAATATCCATGATTTATATTTTGGGGAATTGTACTTTTTACTCATGAGGTCAGTCCCTAAATTATTGGTTTAAACACAAACCATGAACACTCTTGTGGTATGTTTGAGGCTCCTAGTTGACCGTTTCCACGATAAGTTTATCTCAAAGAAAGAGACGATGATTTGAGGAAATTATTCATCATTTGATCCAATATATCAATAATTAATTAATACATTGTCATTATCTATAAGTATCAATCCAAAAATATAATATTTCATTGGGATTATAATGTCTACGGTTTAGCCCCACTACATTTTCAGGTTAATGAAGACCAACTGGTACTAATGGTTACCTATGGCTACAGTGCCTAACCATGTAAAGAGGATAACCACTTCATATAATTCATAATAAATACAATGTGAAATATTAATGGGACCCTTTAATTTTTTTAATTATTTATTTATAATTTTAATATGTGATCATAATTAATATAGTAATTTGAATAATTCATATGGAGAAGTTCCCAAAAAAGTGGAAATTTATATGATAAAATTAGTGAAATTATTCTAAAGTCTTATGACATGTGAAAATGAATCTTTGAGAATTATAATTGATTACAACCTGATTTTATTTTTAAATTTTCCAAGCGGGTTTTATGATATGGTAATAAGAGTTCTGTTGGTTCCTAAAGGAATTACTATATTGTAAATTTCATGGAATAATAGTAGATATTATTTGGATAAGGGTTTTAATGAGTTATTATGAAAAAATGGAAAAATTTATCCAATTGAGGGAATCCTCTCTACATTAGAAAAGAGGAATTTTAATCACACATAGTCATCCATGTTAGATGGGTGAGTCGTATCGAAACCATACCCAACATGTGATTTCAAACGGTGAGGAATCACCGACGCATTGGGTAAGCAGGTCAGAACGAAGGGTGAAATGGATTTTTATCCTCATTATAGGGTTAGACATAGTATTATAAGGGAACCACATATCCTAAAAACTTTTCATTGGATGACTATATTAGTACTACCTATTATCAACAATTATGATCCTAATAAAATATTTTTTATGTGATCATCACGCATCACTACTATTCTAATGTCATTTTATGTTGTATATACAATTCTTGTTGAATTCAATTTATGTCATCTGTTAATTGTTTCATACTTCAATCTAGGGTTATAGTTTTAATGGTTCAATCTAATCCTCTATCTTACATGGAGTATAATTACTATGGGTGGATCAATTATTAGTTTGAGGTTAAACCGCATGACTTCTAAATAAGTGCATGATTTAGATCCTCCTTGTAGTCTTACTGAATGATTGTCATGATTTATTTTTTTCCTATTAGAAAACATTTTTATAACTAACCACATTTATAATACCTATTATAAAACTTTTTTTCAATAAAACCACTTATATAGAATTCAACTATTCATGAATTGATATTTTTTGCGTTCACATCAAGATTTCTAGTAGGAGGATAGATCCTACAACAAAAAATATGGATATTGAATTCATCATGATCAGATAAATCACTACATTATAAATTAATGGTTATAGAGAAGATTAGTATTGGAGATAATGGATATTTCTTGCAATTCTATGGTATGTCTAGTATATCTATACAAACATTTAGTTGAACTTACATTTATGTAAGTCATTTCATATGATGAGAAAGGATGTTTACAGTTTCATGAAAATATTAGAGTGGGAAAATCTTCTACAATCAATTATGGAAGATCACTAATCCTAAGATAATCACAATTAATGAAATATTAATTCATTTAATTGTACTTGAATATTTATTATTACCTCATGCTTTTGATAAAGAATAATAAGGCAGGGTGCATCTTTCAATGAAACATAGGTATCTAAAAAAAACATAGACGGTGTATGATTATTTTTTACATGATATCTTAATATGTTTGTATTTTAAAGAGAATAAATTCTGATTTTTATGAAATTTAAATGAAAAAGGGTTACTTAAATACTACCTCGAATATAAAATACATATTTTCCCTAGTGAGGCTTAAAAAATATTTACCTAGTTTAAATTGGATTTAAATGAAATTCAAAACAAATAAATACCCTATACTTTATTATATGATGATTATAAAACAATTAAATTCATGGATCATCCATATGTAATATATGAAATAAAAAATGGGAGATATATTTAAATAATAGAAGAAATAAGTGAGGAATTTTTAAAAAAAAATGCAATTGAGGATTTATTGCAGTTGATAAATAATCATAAGGTCTAATAACATTAATTATAATCTTTGTAGAAGAGTGAAAAATCATTATGTCATTCACCAGTGTTGATGAATAATTTCCAAAGTATTCATAAGGAGGAGTACTTGGGTTTTTTTTGGATCTGAGTGAGTTTCAAGACAAGAAATTCTAATTACTATTGGTTGATAATGATGTTCATGATGGTTGTCCATATGTTAGTCTAAAAATCGATCTACATGTGGAGTAACATTATCATCAAGAAGAAAATGCATTTCATTTTTGATCTCCATTGGTAAATATGTTATGTCAAAAAAAATTTATTATTGAAGTCATGGGAACCTATTTGATTCTATATTCAGAGTTAATTTCTGAATTGAAGTCAGTGGAATCAGTGTGGATCGGATTATTCTACCATTGGATATAATAAATATTTTATGATTGTAGGGAATCCATATTGTGTGCTATAAAAAACATGGAAATGAGTATTTCTTTTTGAAAAATATTATAAATCCCATTTGATTATATAATTCATTTAATTACTTCACAAAATGTGAATATATGAGAAATAGTGTGATTTTTTAGAACTTTATTTTCCTTGAGAGGTTAAAACATATTATAGAAGAATGTGTAAAAAAATAATAACACTGATTCAAACCCCCTCTTAACATTCAATCTGGCCTATGGTTCATCACTTTGACACGAACAAAAAAATTCATAGGACAATAGCATCATGTTGCACACATTTCTACATTTTAAAGTCCACCACTACATTGTATTGGTTTTTAGGTAACCCCTAAAGGGAAAGATATCTTATATGGGTAACTTATGATTATGTCCCATATGAGTAGTTTGAGTTGAAATTTTTCATCATCGTTCAATAAAAACAATTAGATAATAGACTCTTCTAGGATTCATTATACTCATTAAATCATGATACTTTTCATAGTTTCTATATCCTCCTTAAGTCATATTAATCATCATGGACTTTCGATATACAATGAATAATGATACTATAAATGTTATCATGATTATCCATGTGTAGAGATGCTCTTATTAGATTCCAAACATTACATTATTTAATATAATCCTACTGTATTTTCCAAATTTATTGTGTTAAACTACTCCCCTTTTCTTTTCTATTTGAATAAACTAGAATGTATTTGTCGTAGATAATCCCCACACAAACCCACTATTAGTTTACATTCACATAGAATTCCCCAAAACATGAATTTAAACATTATTTATTATATTTTTAACTATATTAAATTTAACTAAATTTAACATAGTCAGAGTAACACGATGTTTAACGTATATGGATCGTTATTTATAAGATCCTGATCTTTCATGGAGGTTGTTTGGGAAAGTTTAAAGGTATTATTTCACCTAGTTTTTAGTGATTTTCATTAGGGTTTTACCTAGGGGTGTGTTTGGGTGAAAAATATGAAATTTTGGAAGGAGGAGGTCATTTACATTGTTGGAGCACGATTTTCCCAAACTATGTGCCCTGGCCCAGAAAACTGTGCAACCCCTCGCCAAAAGGAATTGCATGTCTAACACATGGGTTTTCAAGCATTGAACCTAAATATGAGAAATCATTCCCCCCAGAGCAGGTGCATATTTATGGTTCATATTTAGTGAAAACCATTCAACCCTGCCGAATAAAATGTTTGAAAGAATTTTATTATCGTGAAAATTATATTTTAATTTCTGAAACCCTATCGGATGATTTCCATGGCCTCTAAACCCACGTTCATCAAAAATTGAAGGATGAATTGAAGAACTTCACCTCCCCATGTTTTACATCATGTTATAATTCATCATCGCAGTATTGATTGTTACATTTGAAATTGGGGATTATTTGTTGGTAAGTGTTTGTCACCATTCTTATGGTAGGTATTCTATAATTCAAATCCCAAAAGATTAATTATGATTATATGTTTTTAATTATAGATATTATATTAGATATTTTAATTTTCAATCTTGATCGAATTAATTAATTGTGTGAATTAATTAATTAAGGGAAATGTACAAATAGAATATATTGAGAGTTTCAATTTGTGTATAATTAATTGTTGAGTTAATTATTGGGATATTTAAATGAGTGATTTGGAATAATTAATTGGGGAATTAATTATGGGGATATTGAATTCAGTAATTTTTAATAATTAATTGACGAATTAACTATAGGTTTGTTGAATTGACTACATTAGAATATTTAATTGTATAATTAAATATGAGGTTATTCAATTGAGTGTGTTGGAATAATTATTTGATGAATTGATTTTTCGGTTATTGAATAGATTAATTTTGAATAATTAATGGATGATTATTTTATTGGGATTTATTTTATTGAGGATTTTATTAATTATTTGACAAATTAAGTAATTGAAGTAATGTGATTATTTAAATGTTTAATTAAATAATTTGTTTGATGAAATGAATTAATTGATGAATTAATTAATGTGAGTAATGTTATTATTTAATTGGTAAATTAAATAGTAAGACTTATGGGATTAACTAATTGATTAAATAATTAATGTGAGTAATGTGATTTTGTGATTATTGAATTAAATAGTGGAATTGATGTGATTAATTAATTGATTAATTAATTAATGTGATTAATTTTATTATTTAATTATTTAATTAAATAATTGGAAATATGGAATTAATTAATTGTTGAATTTATTAATGTAAGTAATGTGATTTTTTAATTGTCGAAATAAATAATGGGATTTATGGGATTGATTAAATGATTAATTATTTAATGTGAGTAATTTGATTATTTAGTTGAATAATTAAATTATAGGATTGATGGAACTAATTAATTGTATATTTTATTAATGGAATTAATGTGATTATTTGATTGTTGAATAAAATAATGGGATTGATGAGATTAATTAATTTATGAATTAATTTATTGGAGTATTTTGATTAGTTAACTGTGAATTAATTAATATAATTGATGTGGAAAATTAACGTAGAATTAATTGAAGGGATTGACTGTTATTAATTAATTATTAATTTATTAATTGAATTGACATGTACAATTAATTGGTGAATTAATTGAAAGGATTGAATCAGATTAATCAATTCTGAATTAATTAATGCAATTGAAATGGATAGATAATTTGAGATTAATTGAAGAGATTAAATATGCTTAATTAATTATGAATTAAATTAATAAAATTAACATGAACCATTAATAGGTGAATTAATTGAAGGGGATTGAATTTGATTAATTAATTTTGAGATTAATTAAAGGATTTGATGTGATTATTTAATTGGTGAATTGATTAATTGGGATAGTTTTGTTGATGAGATTAATTTTGTTGGATTAATTAATATGTAAATTAATAAATGGGGATTGTTGTATAAATATTATTGAGTGAATTAGACAATTAATTGTAGAATTAATTATCAGATATTGATTTATTTAATTGAGATAATTAATATATTAAATAATTTTACGATATTGATATACGATAACTGAGATAATTAATTGTGGAATTAATTATGAAATATTGAGATTAATTAAGAGATAATTAATTGTAGAATTAATTTTTGGATTTTGAGTTTTGGATATTGATTAATTAATTGATGAATTAATTAACGGGGTTTTAGTACTTAATTTATTGGATAATTAATTAAGGTGATTTATGTCACAAAATAATTGTGAAATTGGTAATGAAATTCGAGGGATTAGTTAATTGTTGAATTGAATAATAAAATTGAAGTGATTTTTAAATGTTTAATTAATTAATATTTTTGATGTGATTAATTAATAAATATTGTTGATCTAATAAGTTAAATTTTAAATTAAATTGAATAATTGATGTGATTAGTTAATTATTGAATTAATTAATATTGTTGATTTGATTAATTAATTATTGAGTTATCTAAGGGAATTTTTGTGTTTAACAAATTATTGAATTAGTAATGGAATTGGTGTGTATAATTAATTGTTGAATTAATTATGTGTCGATGAATGGTTACATGGTCATTCAATTTTGATATTAAGTATTGTAACATTATAATTAAATAATTTATTTTTAAAGGATGGATGGTAACATGTAAATTAGGCCAAGTATTATGAATTGTAACATGCTCATTCAATTATGTGTTATCAAATGGTGAATGTTAACATGGACATTGACCACGTATTACCAAAGGTAAGATGATCATTTAATTATATGATATTAAATTTTGAATGGTAACATAGAAATTCAGCCAAGTATTACGAATGGGAACTTTGAAATTCAAATGTGATATTCCTTGGGGATAGATCGGACACTAGCATGGGCCAAATAAGGTATTGTGGTTTGAGTTTCTATGGTAAGACATGTGTTATGTGGATAAATAATGATTAATTGATAATGGGACAATTATTTACCTATTCTTTGTAATTATTTTTTTTATGGACATTTTTTGACACATATTTTTGTGGCCAACTGAGTTGTACTCAACCCTACTTGGTTTGCTCGATCAGTACCCAAATAGATTTCATGGTTATAGGGAATAATAATGGAAAAGACCCTATGTTACGTGGCTGAATTTGGATAGATCATAGAGAAGGGAACCAGATGTGATTCATGACCTTCTTAGCAGTTGTCATTGTCTTTAATTGAGTTGAATTTTGACACATATTAACTGTCCAGTTTGATATTGAATCTCCCTAACTGGTCATCATCTGAAATTGGTATTTTCTGCTTATAGTTATATATATTTGGTTATTGGTGATTTATTTTTCACTTGTGTTTTTTGTGATGAAGAGGGTATTGTCTCCCCATGACTAATATTATACCTTTTCTTCTAGTTAGAAGCCTATATTGTATGGGGAGGCACAATTGATGTCACGTGGAGAACTATCTCGGGCCACCGACGTGTGGAAACCGGTCCAGGATGTTAAAATTTTTTATGAGAGCCATTATTTCTTTTTTATTCACTTTTTATTAATATTATTGAAAGTTAGACAGGAGACTAGTAAGAGTTGGGCCTTTTTTATGAGCACGTGGATATGAATAGTTGTCACATGCACAGGGCAGATCCCAGGTACAAAGGGAGGGAAATTTTGTTATTGTTATTTTTTATTATAATTTAATATTCCTTCAATTTGTTGGTGCACTTTTTGTATGATTTGATTATTATTTCTGATATTTTCTATGAATTGACTCATGGTCTAGTATGGAACGATAGTTGAGTTTTCATGCATCATTATAGGAAATCATGATTATTGTGTCATGTATCAATTTAGGGACGTATGGAAAAATGGGTTATGGGTAATTTTTTGGACATGAATTGTCTTCCTTTCATATAAAATTGAACTGAAAATGGTTCCTAACATTAAATTTAGAAAAATTTAAAATTATGAATGCTGATAATGAAATGGTTTCTAAATGATAAACATGATTAATTGTTATTAGTTTACCCATATTAAACAAGACTGAAGAGTAATATGTTTAAGTATAGTGATAATGCCTTAGTTTTTACCATGTTTTAGGGTTCTGGGAAATATAATTATTGTGTATTGTTCTTAATATCCTCCAACATGAACATGTTAATATTGTGAAATGATAACACATTGAGTTTTTTATTTTTCCCTTAATTTTGGTGGTTTGGGTTTTGAGAATTACCTAGATTGTGATGTATGTTGAAGGATGTGCAAGGGATCTCTTATTTTTGGATAATATGGTGAGATGTTCATGGGAAGGGAAGCCTGAGACAATTGAATGATTATGTTATTTCTGTAGTTGGAGTTAACATCAGGGAGGCGAGGTTTTTGGTTTTGTTCATGTATGACATCTTAGAGTATCTATAATTATCGATGATCATATCTACTTCCCTGAAATCATCCCAGGTACGCTGTGAAAACTCTAGATTTACGCCTAGATACAGGATTGTGATTTGGTTGGATATGGAACCAATTTGAGGTTATGCTTCTGAATAGGTAGATCTTTGACCTGGATGGTTGGAGATGTGCCAAAGATATTTTATAAATTAAGAACCAGTGAGGACCATGTTTAAATTCCTTGGGGAAAGGATAGTTGGGCCGTGGAGTTGGTGGATGTATGTCCTGATAATGTGCTTTTTAATGATAGGGATGAGGGACAATGTTGGATAATGTTGTTATGGTTGTTTGGAATAGTGATTTGGGAAAAATTTCAGGTATGTTTTTAATGTTTATATCAAGATTGATGCATCCTTTTAGGAGAATATGATACATGTGTTTGATCACTGAGAGAAGGTATTTCATGGAATGATTTTTATGTTATTTCATGTACTATGGAAACATATATGTGTGTAGGAAACAACATTGGAGAGTGAAATAGATGTGAGGGATCAGTGGCCTTCCTTTTTCGATGAGTAATCTTGTAAATGATTTGGTGTACAGCTTGAGGAGGAGATTTTATAAGGAGGTGAGATTTCAAGATCCCTAAAATTTATGGAGATTTCATTGCCTGTTTAGAGGTACTCTTTCTCTAAATTTGTAGTACTTTTCATTTAGTTTTTACCTTTTTGTATTTTTCAATGAAAATTTTGAAATTTTAGAAGAATCGGGGCATGTTCATGGTCGGTGCACTTTTTCCCAAAACTGTGTGCCTTGGCCTAGAAAACCGTGAAACCCCACAAAGTGAATACTTGCATGGACGACACATGGTTTATCAGGTTTTGTGCCTATATAGGATACCCCCTAGAGAAATCATAGTGTTAAGGATAATATTTAGGGAAGACTGTTATCCCTTACCATAAAAACTGTGAACATGAATTTAATTTTCCTAAAAAATAGATTTTAACTCCCCAAACCCCTTATTTTAATCCATATTCATCCCCAACTCGCCCCAATACATATCCTATCATTTTTTAAGGATCTAATATGAATTCAAAGACCACATGACCTCTATTCTAGTACAATGGACTAATATATTGACGATCTACACCTCATCGGGTTTTATATATGAATCTCATTCTTCATCATCTCCATGATCGTTCTATTTGAAATTGGGGATTTACCATTGGCATGTGTTCATCGTCGTTCTTGACATAGGTGATCTATAATTACAATCAAAAAGTCATAATTAACGTTATATGTATTTATAGAACATATATTAGATTTTATCAATTGTGTTCTTGATCGATTTAATTAATTTAGTGAATAATTAATTAAGGGAAATGTTTGAATTGGATATATTATGAATTTTAATTTGGGGATAATTAATTGTTGAGTTAATTATCGGAATATTTAAATAACTAATTTGGAATAATAAATTGAGGATTTAATTTTGGTGATATTGAATTTAGTACGTTGTAATAATCAATTAACGAATTAACTATGGGGTTATTGAATTGAGTATGTTTGAATTATTAATTGACGAATTAATTATGAGGTTATTGAATTGAGTATGTTTGAATAACTAATTGGTGAATTAATTATGGTGTTATTGAATTGATTATGTCTGAAACTTAATTTATGAATTATTTATAGGGATTTTTGTGATTGCGGGCTTGAATAATTAATTGATAAATTAAGTAATAGATGTAATGTGATTATTAAATTTTTGAATTAAATAATGGGATTTATGGAATTTATTAATTGAGAAATTAATTAATTTTAGTAAGGTGATTATATTATTTTTAAATTAAATAGTGGCATTGATAGGATTCATTTATTGATGAATTAATTGATATGAATAATGTGATTATTTAATAGTTGAATTAACTAATGCGATTAATGAGACTAATTAATTGATGAATTAACTAATGTGAGAAATTTGATTAAAAAATTTTTGAATCAAATAATTGAACTAGTGGGATTAATTAATTAATTAATTAATGTAATTAATGGGAATATATAATTATTGAATTAAAGAATGGGATTGATGGCATTACTTAATAGATGAATTAATTAATGTGATTAATATGATTACTTAATGACTTAATTCTATAATATGATAAAGGGGACTGATTAATTGATGAATTAATTAATGGAAGTAATATTATTATTTAATTATTGAAATAAATAATGGTATTGATGAGATTAATTAACTAATTAATTAATGGAAGTATTTGGATGAGTTAATTGTTAAATAATTAATGTAATATACATGGACAATTAATTAGAGAATTAACTGAAGGGATTGAATGTGAATGATTTTTTTATTTCATTAATGGAATTTAAATGGACAATTAATTGAAATAGTTTAATGTGATTAATTAATTGAGAATTAATATATTATTTTAAAAATGATAATTAATTAGGCAATTAATTGATGTGATTAAATGTGATTAATTAATTGTGAATTAAATTAATTCAATTGACATGAACAATTATTTGGTAGTTTAATTAAAGCAGTCTAAATTTGATTAACTAAATTGTGAATTAGTTAATGTAGATTCAATCATTGATGCAATTGGTTGAGTTGGATTAATTAATTGGTGAAATATTTAATATGTATTGTTGTATAGATGAAATTTATTTGATTTTGATAATTAATTATTGAATAAATTATTAGATATTGTGATTATTGAATTGAGATAATTCATTGATAAATTAAATTTTAGACATTGAGAATTGAGAATTGAGATAATTATTTATGGAATAAATTATGTAATATTGAGATTGTGAAAGAGGTAATTAATTGTGGAACTAATTATGGGATATTGAGTTGTAGATATTGATTGTTTAATTAATGGGAATGGTGTACTTAATTAATTTTGGAATTAATTCGGGGATTTATAAGATAAACTATGTGTTGAATTAGAAATCCAATTGAAGTGATTACTTAAATTTTTAAATTACCAATATAATTGAAGGGATAAATTATTTGGTTACTTAATAAATGTATTTTATGTGATTAGTTACCTGTTTAACTAAATAATATTATTGATGTAATTAGTTAATTTTATAATTGACTATAGTAATTGATGTGAATAGTGAATTTATGAATTAACTAATATTTTTTAATTTATTTGTTAATTGTTGAGTTAACTAATGGAATTTTTGTGTTTAACTAATTATTGAATTAGTAATGGAATTGGTGTGGATAATTAATTATATAATTATTTATGATTTGATTAATGGTAACATGGTAATTCGATTTTGAAATTAATAATGGTTACATGCTCATTCAATTATATATTGTTAATTTGTGTATTGTAACATGGAAACTTCCAAGTATTTGGAATCGTAACACGATCATTCAATTATGTGTTATTAATTATTGAATGGTATCATGGGAATTCATCCAAGTATTATGAATTGTAATATGATCATTCAGTTATTTGTCATTAATCAGTGAATGATAACATGGAAATTCATCTACAAATTAATATTGGTAATGTAGACAATAAAATGTGATATCTCCTTCGGGATAGATTGGACTCCAACACCAGATGAAGCATGTATTAAGGTTGGGGTGTCTACAGGAACCCCGGATATATGTGGATAAATAATGGTTAATTGATAATGTGAAAACATTTTACTCATGAACTGTAATTATTTCTTTATTCAATTGCATACACTATTATTTCGCTGGGTATTATTTTAGATGTCGTAGGTTTTGGCCTTATGATTTGTAATGACAACCTACTCGGGATGACCGATTGGTATCGTATACATTTCATGGTTGCAAAACAAGATAAGGGAAAGACCCTATGTTATGAGGATGAGTTGGGATAGATCAGGGACTAGGGGTCTAGGCATGGTTCAAGATCCTATTGGTAGTTGTTAGTTTAATTACTTGTGTTTCATTTCGACACTTGGCACATAAATTAGCATGACATATTTATTCTTCTGTTTGATATTGTATCATTGTATTTGGTTATCATGTGTTGTTGGTATTTTTTGCTTATTTTAATATATATATATATATATTCGGTTATTGTTCAATTATTTTCCATTGGGTTTTTACTCTATAAAGATGTTATATTATCTCTATGACTAACATTAAACCCCCGATAATATTTGGTAGCCTCTCATGTACGGGGCGTCTCCCTTGAGGTCACATGGAGAACCATCTTTGGGGAAACTGCATGCGGAACGCATTTCGGAATGTTACATCATATCACATAACCTCAAACCATGTAACTATGAAGAAAAATATTTTATTTCATATTGTAAAATTATATATATGATTCCCCACTAAGATTTAATATGAACATCATTAAACAATTAACATATAATCGCCAACTAATTACCAATATCTGTCAAAACCATCTATCCATCTCACTGGTTAGAATAATAATCACCATTTTATAAGAATTGTTTGAGACATTATTCTGAAATTTAGGGAACTACGATGAACCATTATTCCTTAGTCGATCAAAATATGAAAAGCCATCTTCCATTTTCTCATTTGAGGATCGTGAAATTTACTCAGGAAAAAATGAGAGGATGTTAAAATCTATAAGTGATGGCACTAGAAATTCTTTCTTATATCTATTTTGCTTTATACATGATTAATAACAAAGTTTCATTTATTCATAGTACCAAAACTCTATTTTTGTGTACCATTAACCTTGTAGAAAACACTAGAAAACATGAAACTACATAGAAGTGTTTAATGATGGATCAAATAAAAAGAACTAGTATAGTATATATCACATTAAATTAAAAGGAATGAAATGTGGAACTATGTGCAACTGAACTATATGGGTTGCGATTTCCATTATATGGATATATATATATATGAATACCCCTTCATGGTCTAAATTGTAACAGGATAACACCTCTAGTAACAATTCGTAGGCACCCAATGTCTCCCTAAAAGATGGTAAACTAGTAATTACCATTCTTAAGCATAAAACTATAGTGTCATGACGTTATTGGATCAAATAGGAAATAATATATTCCCATAATTCATTTTCCTCTTAAATTCATGTTTTTCTTTAATCAATTTCATAAGGGAAACCAATATTATTACAAATATGGAATCAAAAACCTGTTTTAAATCATTATTATTGCTTGACATATGACATCAAAACCCCATAAGAAATGTGAAAACATCCCATCCACTTGAACCATGTTTAAACCATAGTTTAATTGGTATATTCCAATTACAACTTATATCTATACAGAAGGCCTTCACAGACTCAAAATCTATGTGTGCTGGGGTGTGTTAGAAACACTTTTTAGCATTGATATTCTTTGATGTAATAGATCATTCACTATTATTATTATAAAAGGTGAGATACATCAATTATCATAATGGATTGGTCTCATACCATGTTTATATTTTCATATTCTTTAACATGTATAATGATGTATAATAAAAAATGCTTATTTGTAAGTACTCATTAGTGTGAAAACTTATTATTTTTTAATTTTTTCATTGCTATAATTTTTCTTTGAGCATTCACATGTGTTTAATAAACATCTAAAGGAAACTATTGGTGATGACCTAAAATATTTTACTCACACCCTTCTCATGTTCTCAATTACATGAGAATTCCATGTTATTCATTACTCAGGTAAGGAAGAGGGACTTGTATATCCATATAACATTTCTTATTGAGCAAGGTCTGAGTCAAAAACATCATTATTAGCTTGTTCCCATGAAAAGATGTAGAGGTGTCCATTTCAATTTGAATATTGGGTACCCCTTTCTATATTTTATGATAATTTGAGATATTCTTTCTCTTATATGATATTAATAAGATATACTATATTTTATCTTCATAAATATGTTGATATTTATTATTGACTGGAATTTATCTATGAAATATATTATGATGAAATTTCATATCATGATGACATATTTATTTTATATATTTTATATATTTATAGATACATATATATGAGGTTAAAATTCTATCTATATTACACATCGACCTATGACACCCATAAGTATCTTATAGAATACTATGACTTTATCATTATCTATAATGAAATTGGGTTTATTCGTGACTGAGGTGTACATTATCATTGAAAATAAAAAATAGTATTTGACCCATCTCTTCTTAATTTATATTAATATTTTAGATTTGGTATAAAGTAGATATTATGCATTTTGGTATTGGTGGTGATATTTTTCTAAGGATTAAAGGACTTACTTATGAGGAAGTTCATTCTATTATGGATGAGATGATAATTATTTGATTTTGAATGTCAAGTTGGGTTATTTTACCAATTATATTCCATTTTAGAATGTCTTAAAGATTTATAGTTTTTCACTCTTCGTTATAGGAATGAAGAAGTGTTTATTCATTTATTATTCTTATCACATATGGCCCAAAGGATATTTAAAATCTTAATTATGAATAATATTTCAATTACTCTATTAGATAGGGTAAAATAATATGTCGACCACAAGAAGAATATATACAATGCGGTCCCATATTTTTTTTAATGAAACACTATATGAATAACCCCTACTGATAAATATTACTATTACATTCTATTATAGTTTTCTAACATATTTTTTGAATTCACCTTACCTTAGTGGGGAATGTTTTTTCATTAATGGAACCTTATATTGTGTGACACTTGTATTAGAGATTTCTTGTTTATGGTATAATTATACATTCATATTATCATATAACCTGAACATAGATATTTATATCTTTTATATAAATGTATTATCAGTTATTCACTTGGTCTTATATTGATATTCCACCATTGTTTCTTCTTCTTATGTGTGGAGATAGAGGGTTGATGTTTCTCCACCAATGATAGGGTTGGATATTCCAATTACAATTCTTAATATAATCAATATCCATAATGTAGGGTTTCTATTTATATTAATTAGGTATATTGGGCATCAAGTACTGAGGATCGAGTTATCAATTTGTATCATTACATGTGAGTTCTAACCTCTTAATCCATCGCAAATTGTGGAGAGTTTTGAGGACTACCTTAGACTTTCTAATAAATATCATTTGAATAACTTTCAATTATAATACATTATAGAGGACTAAAATGAGTCCTTGATTACTATAAATAAATAAATAAATGGAATTTATATCATCTAGGGATCTAAAATTCACATTTGAGATCAAATTTTTTTATAATATTTCTAGAGATGGATGTTTGACTAGCCTCTATTTGGGGGAAACTAGTTATGTAGTTTGGTGACAAGTTCGTTGCTTCCTTTTAGAGGGTGAGCATAATTTTTAGGTTATAGATGAATCAATAAAAAATCTATTTGAATATAACTTCCAAAAATATAATGTGTTCCAATTTTTTAGGGATATAAGACATATATTGAGGTTTTATGAAATCGAACCCTAATTGTCTATTAAAAAGAAGATCATGTAATATTTGATGATAGTAGGGAATTTATAGGGACATTGTACCCATCTATATGTTGTATTTCCTATTATAATAAGAGTCATAGGGTATTAATACTCCCAATGGGTAGTGCTTTTAGTACGTAACGTTCTCATAGAGGAGCCAATAGGATAGAGATTAGGGTTGTGGTTTAGGATTGCTTCATACCATCCAGTTCACCCATATTTTATAGGGCAGGGATCCATATATAATCCACATTATTATTTCTTTCACATTAATCCTTGGTTTTTAATTTTTTATATTAATAAATTGTACAAATCCATATGCTCTATTCCACTCAATTAATTGGGGATTCCTATAGAGAACATGTATAGGGTATTTCCAATCTATATTATTATATGGGGTTGATGAATGATTATATAGAGATATACGTACTCTACAATAGTTATTAACAGATGTAGGATTCTCTTGTAATTCTTTTTCTAGGCTATGCACATTTTAAATTTGATCATTATGTAAAATTAGATCGCTAAATAGAAAGAACACATACACTACTATCGTTGTAGAAAGTATTTCATGTTAATAGGGTTTTATTGTTATACTGAAAACAATTAGTTGGATATGTAGGAATATTATTTTGAAACTAGATGTTAATAAAACACGAGACCATAACCTAATATGTTATTGAAATTATGTGAGATGATGAGATGTATGAGGTTTCCTTTACTATAATCACCATTTATTTCGACTATTTATTTCATAGGATTTAATAGTGGTTCAACCCATGTGAGTTATTGAGTTTATAGTTCCGATTATTCCTATAATGAATCCCATACCCATTATTCCTTATACAATGGCACATATATAGTTTGAGGAGTTTTTCTCACACCATTAAGATGTGATTCTAAATATGTTTATTATCTAAATAATTTATGCATGCTTTTCTACTGTTTTGTTCATTATTAAAGTTTAACAATCAAAATGTTTTTTTTTGGGATTCATGATATTAAAAATGATGAAATTTATGAATTTATAACCTTTTACGCGAATTGATGAACTATACAATTATTTGAGAGTATCTAGGCATATCTCTATAGTAATTATGATATATATAAATAATCAATTCGTGGAAAAAATATTTGATAATTTTTTCATTACTCTTAAGTGGAGGTATAGAATGTGTGACTTTCATATGATGCCATTCATCTTGAAAAAATATGATGATTGGGATTAAGGAATTGATGTAAAAGGTCATCCTTAAATATTTGTATTCATCCACTATTTTATCATTAATCACATTCTATAGTACACATAGTCAAGGGAAGAACATGAACACTATATATAGTTCATTATTAGTACATTGTTATAGAATTGGAAATATTTCAACCTCCTGACATGTATACTCAAGTATATGTTGTTATCTTTATGGGTAATGTGATATCTGGTGTAGTCCCATCAATAGTCACTAACTTTCTTGATGATTCCATTAAATTATTGTATCCTAATAAGAATTTGAGAAACATTATTTCTCAACATTATGAATTTTCTTCAAATTATTTTTCACATACACCTCCCATTTTATAGCACCATCAAACCCACCGAAAATAGGGGTAATCCTCATATTGTCATGTTCATATGAGGTACATTCAAAAGTGAAAAATAATTTTTAATTTTGAGATTACCATGATCTTTATTTATCCTTGTTTGGACTATAAACTATATTTAAATTCATCAGGAGTTGGTCACAGTGAATTCCAAATATATTGTGAATGAGTAGTAGTTTAAGTGCACAATTATCTAAGGGATCCTGAGTAAATATTCCAAACACATGATCTATTGATAGAGGTAATGGTTTACATGTGTTAATGTTAGAATCACAACTCTCTTGGTATATGGTTTATTGTACAGACCAACCATAAGATGGTTTGGTTTATATATTCTAAAAGGGACAGTAACCAGTTAAATAAATGGTTGGTCATGTAACTATAATATATCATCCTTTTCGTGGATCACTCCCATTTAAAAAGTGATTTTATGGTTTTAGTTATAATTTGGAAGACTTAGGAATAAGTTGTATAGTGATTTTTCCAAATGGTAGGTGATGACCCTCTTTACTATAAAACACCTTAATATTCTATAGTATAAAGTATGATAAACACAATAATTCATTGATATTATTTGCCCACCCCAATAGTGGTTGACAGAACAAAAAAATCCTTTATATTTTTTATTAGTGATGATTGAAACTATATATATGATTGGGCCCTATAAATTATTATGGACATTGAATTTTATGGTAACATGGTTATCCCTATTACCATTCGTGAGGAGTGTATTGGGGATCCACGTGTATTAATATGGGATTTATAAATACGGTTCACTAACATGTGTCATAAATTTCTAAGATAGTAATGGTGTCTGGGGATGGTCATGGATAAAGATGAGATTATTTCCAAATATTTTATCCTTCACCAGGAAATGGTTCTTGATTAGTTTCCCAAATAACATAACCAAAAAATTCCCATTCCCATGTGCTTATGGGATAATAAAATCATGTTATTTTTGAATGAACTGCTATGGTCTCATCATTATAGTGATATGATTTGGGATCATAAACATGTTGATGAAGTTCATGGATTTATTAACTATCAAGGTGTTATATTCCACTAAAATAATTGATATATATGTATTCTCAAGTTATAGTTAGGTATTACGGGGTTTTGTAGAGAATAATTTCTGATCAATATTATTAGTTGGAATAATTATTTTAGTTGTGGTTATAAAAGGAATGTGTTATATAGATTCACTGGAGAACTTCTTACAATCCTAAAAAAGATGGGAATTTTGGTAATTCAATATGGGTGTGGTGGGAAATGATACATGAAATAATCATTTATTATTGAGAGATAAAGGAGAACAATTAATTAAATTTATTTTTATTCTTATGAGAATAGATATTGGGAAATTATTATAATAGATCATTTCAATGTATTATATCGATGGCCATGCTGAGGATTTTTTTGGTTAGAGGTTGTTACATTAATGGGTATTGAAGTGAGTCTCAATAATGACATTCTATAGTGTTATGAAAATCAAGATGGTGGTCAGACACTAATTATCGTAAGAGAGATATTTCATTTACATAGATAAAACCATCAGCCTATATTTGATTTATGGGATAAGATTACAAAAAATGTTTATCAGATATTTGAGGATGTTGGGTAAACCATTACAGTGGTCAACTAGTTAAATATTCTTCATAGATATAGTGATATGAAATATGTATTTAGTTAATACTATCTCAATAAATAAATTTTTAATCAATATCATGTGATCAATATGGAGGACGTTGAGTGTGAGCTATATGTATTGTTAAAGGATTGGTTAGTAAGTATTGTTGATTGTATCCATTAAAATAGATATTAGAATATAATTCCTCTTACATGGAAGTAGATGTATCATATGTGTATGTAATAGGTGAAAGGAGAGTGGATCCTTATCATGTTGTCATAATGGCATGACCATATCACAGAGAATGCTTGGTGAACCTAGGTAGTATATTTTCGGATGAGAAATAATATATTTTTTAGGATTAAATTCCATGTAACAATAACGTGTAAAATTACAATTTAAATTATATTAAACAACATGTGTACTAAAATTTATTAGGTTCAACTTGATTTAGTCATAGTGTAAGATCCAAAACATTCTAGAGATGTATCATGCATGTTTTTAGCTATAATATTACACAAATATTGATCATATGTTAGTCAGGTGATTCTTTGGGGCTATTTTATATGATTTTTGGGAAATTTGGAAGCCCACTACGTTGTACATGATAAGCACACAATTAGGAATACTGTGTAGTTGTCCCCTAGAAACCAGACAATTATTTTTGTATCCATAAGAAGTGACACATGTTTAGACCCAAAAGTGAATCTTCCCCCCCCCCCAAACTATGTACCCTAAAAAGTTATTTTCATTGATGTTGTGATGTTTAGGAAACATATCACCCAACTAGAAGTAACTATTTACACCTTGAGTATGGGTGAAAGGTTAATCCACATTGTTTGAAAAATTGTGCACCCCACCTAGGAATCCATGAGAGTGGGATTTTAAATATAATATTTTTTATTTTAATATTTCTAAACCCTCACTATGTATCACTAAACAACATGTATAGACCTGAAATGATTTTCCTTTAACTTGGAGGCTAATTAAAGGATTCCAGGTCTCGTTTAACATATTCCTTGATTAGTCAATGATCTAGTTAAAGGATCAAGTCCTCTTTAGTATGAGTTTTATTCCACATTGATGATTTATCTCTCTCTCATCATTATTCCTCTTTAAGTGAGATCATTGATGATGGTATATATCTAAGTTTTAACAGATCTAGTTTCATCAAATCTTGTTCATATGTCTTTATCCTAGAACTATTTTTCTGTTATAAATTTTATCATTCTACCAAAAATTGATTATTAGGGTTGGTGAGTGTTTGTCATCAATCATCTGGTAGGTGGTATAATATAAAATTCCAATAGTGATGATTATTTTCTAGTGTTTGTAGTTTTTAAATAAATTTTTCATGTTGGAATATCAAAATTAAAAATTAAATTAATGAATTAAATTCTATGCAATTAGGAAACCCTTCATATATACTTTTGGACCCATTAGAGATTACGAGAAAAGAATTTATGGGATCCTAGGTGGTGTTCCAATTATATTGAATTTATTTTTCATTGAATTGTAAAAATGAAAGATTTTGGGGTAATGAAACTCAACATAATCCTTATAACATGGTTGATTATGGGATTTAAAGGGATAAATGACCAAATCAAAAAAGTGTTAATGAGATTTCATTAATTGATGAAAATGGATTAATGGTGGAAGGTTCATATTATTCCATGTGAATAAAGTAAATAATGGTGTTTGTGATTGATAAATGGAACGATGCACTATGATGTGAATGATTTAATAAAAGAATAATAATAATGAAGCTTGATAAGAATTCGATATTTGTGAGTTTTTATAAAAGTGTGGTTTCAGTTAGAAACTGATATTCCTAATACCCATGGGGTGTCGGACTGATCCTCCAGGACCCCAATGCATGAATATAAACAATGAGTTGTTGGATGTGAACAGATTCTCCAAATACCCTTGGGGTTCCATACTGATGCTACATGACCCTAAAATAATGGAACCAGACTTGTTATTGGTTGTCGATATATTCATACATAGATTGAGGCTTCAATGTACATGAAATGAAATAGGAAAAAACGAATAATGAAATAGTTGAATGAATGAATTTTTATATCCATGTGGTCTATTCTTCATACTCTTGCATGGTTTGAAGCTGTTATGATGTGTTTGACTAAATAATACTAAATGTGAAACTTTTTTAAATTTTCCTTTGATATTTATTCATTAGAGAACTGCATATGCTATTATAGACTACATATTTCTTTATATGTCATTGGTGGTGGCCAATTGAGTTGTACTGACCCCATAATCAGGCTTCTAGATCAGTACCCAAATATAGATCATGATTTTAGGATAGGATAATGGAAAAATCTCGATGTTAGATGGTTGTTTTGGGATTCAGGATGGAAAATGAATAAGGGAACTAGATGTGATAGAAATACACTCTTTGGAGATATAAGAGTGTCATTATTTTTTTTTCATTAGACAAATGACAACCATATGAAATTTTCTATTTTCTAAATTGGTTTATGATCATTTTTTATGTTTAAGGATTCCCAACTAATGTGTTTATATATTAATTATGGTATAATTTTAATTATTATTTTTTAAAATTTCATTATTTTTTATTAATTTCTACAACATTGATTCATTGGTAAATATGGTATAACATCATAACATTATATATTATACCCATTGTACTAGTCCACAACCTCTAGGGTATTGGAATGTGCAACTAAGGTCTTATTATGAACCGGTTCGGGGAAACGGAATGTGGTCCTCGAGTCAGGATATTACAAAGTTGTATCAATAGTGATTTGTCTTATTTTCACTTGAAATATTATTTGTGAATGGTATATAGGAAACCCAAATGATTCAAGTCTTGGTAATGAGATTGTATATCACAGTATATAACCCTTTTGTGTTTCAAACCCCATGTACCCAAGGGGATTATTTTTCGTGATGTTTTTTTTATAGTTTAAACTTATTTCACCTTGGATGGCACACTTATTGTGTGATCTATATTTTTAGATTTTACCCATGCACCAGTATGGAAACAAATTTTATTACACATACATCCTTTTAAGAACATGGTATTTCATGTTGCATTTATAATTTAAGACACACAAGGAAAAGAATGTTATTAGATGGTATTTGAAAAATGAAAACTACTTTTCTTTATTTGAGTTTTTTAAATGAAATAGTTCTTAATGGAGAATTGATAATTCTAAATGAGGTAATTTAAAATGTATTACATGGTTTTATAATGAGAAAATTCGATATGTGAATTTTTTTATCCAATGTTATCCATAACAATATTGAGGGATGATTCAGTGTAGTGATAGTTTCGTTGTTCTAAAAACTGGGTAGATTATGTGGGTTGTATTTTTGTGAACGTATGTGATATCTCTTTTGAAAAAGTATAAATAATGTGTTTTGTGTCCAAATATGTGTGTTTTTATTTTTAGGTAAATTCATCCACAGTGATGTTTAGTGATATGAAAATAGGAGGACATAGTGGGAAATGTGCCTCCAATAGTAGGAAAAGATGACTTGATAGCTCTTGTTGAAGGGGTGAGAGAGAATATTCATAAAATAATTTATTTTTTATATAATTCATGGACAAAGTCATTGGGTGGGAAATGAAAAATATGTCTAACTTGACATGTGAGTTTTAGTTTCCACACCCTCAAACCAACTCCATAGAGGGTTTTCCTTGGGTAGCTGACCTATTAACTAAGTCCATCGAGTTGATCATTAACCATTTAGAATCTTCAGTATATAAACTGTCCAATTTTGATTCTTATATTTATCGTGGTAATGATAATTTTTGGTGGCATATTCAATATCGGGATGGGTAGTTGGATGAGGTGGTATTGAAATACATCCAGGAAAAGTTCCTAGAACACTTTTATCCATAGACGCTCAGGTAGGGGAGAGCAAATAAGATTATTTGGTTAACCTAGGGATGAATTTTAGATATGTAATATTCTATTCAATTCAATGAAATTAAATTATTTTTACCATTATAGAATTATATGAGGCTATAATAGAGAAATGTTTTCCTCACAAAAAAATGAGATTAAGCCCCAGGTTAGTGTCATTTAGTTGATGAATTTTTCTAAGGTGGAGAATAAGGATATCATTTATAAAGAAAACCTAAATTTTACATTACATGGTGGAAATGTGGTTTCTATTGGAAGACCAAGATATATATCTTTTAATGTTAGGAAACATCACTGTGAAAATTCTAACTAGAGTAGTGAAAAGATGAGTATAAAGTGGGAAGGATAAGTTACACATGTAAATACGTGTGTTATTATCCATCTATTCGGTTTGATGGGACATTAAAAAATCAATTTCCCCGAACACTAGTGTATTTTTATGATTTCAATAATATGAGACACTACCATCGGTTCTTCAGGGACCCGTGGAAGATGGGATGTGAAGGAGTAGTTAAACGAAACCAGAGTATTGGAAGGGGGTCTTCTACACTGTATTAGTCTGGTATTTATAGAACCAATATTCGTGATGGTTGAAGTAGTGGATGTGGTAATTCATGGATAGATTTCTCATATTAGTAGGGTAATTCACCTCAGGTGACTCAAAATAAAGCACATGGAATAGGTTCATCACAATTGTATATATTTCAGAAAAGACATTGGGATAGTGTTTCTATGACATTGATAGATAGAGGTATAATTCTTATAGAATGTTGATTTTATAATTATTTATTATGATATTGGTTCTTCCAATTCGTTTATATCAAAAAATATTGTTAATGGTTTACATATGAAGGTGGAGTTTGTGAGTGGGTTAAGGATGATCGAAAAAAATTGCGAGTGTGTTTGAGTGACACTTGTTGATGCAATTGTTATTCTATTGTGGTTAGTGAGTATCAACTCCTTTGGGATATTTACATACATAATGTTTTAGGTATATAGTATATATTAAATATTGAATGGTAGGTATCATACAGACCCCATATCGATCATTACCATAGTATTGAAAACTTTATGTCTCCTAAGGGTCACAATTATTCTCATAGTTGAGAATGGGATATTGATATAGGTGTTACGGGGATTGTTCATCAAAAACTGGGGGTGATTTATTCCTATAATTTAATCCTTATATTGGATTATTGGGGTGGGAAGAATATTTACTTTCCACTGATAAAAGAACAGTTTTAGATGTTTATTGTGATTTCTTATCAGGGTATCTACCTGAGAGAGATGTTGATTTTATGACTGAGTTTGTTATGGCATATGTATTTATCTATTTTACTATGTATCCATGAGTTTTTCTATATATTTTTATGATGAATTGTTTTTGGACGTTATGTTTATGTGTTGATTAGAAAATTCTGAACTGGATGACCATGACTAACTGATATCTTCTTCTCCATATCAATGATCTCTTGAACCAGTTGAGAGGATATTTTGTATAATCCAATATTTATATGAGGTCAATAAATCATCAGGTGAGGTTGATACATTCTATTATACTAAATACTTCATTCATATGTAGTCATATCTAGTATGAGATTATCATTTTTTCATTTTTCTGATGAATACTCCATCTATGTTTATGGCCTTGATGAACTGAACCATCCACCCATTACTATATTAGTTTTCGGTTAGCTTTATAGATGAAATCTTGGTTTCCTCCAAGACTCATGAAGATCATTCCCAACATCTTGACATCATCCAGATTATACTACGTGTGCACCAGCTAAATTTTATGTTATCTACGTTTCAATTATGGATCAATATTGTACAATTATTGGGTCACATCACCACTACATAAGGTGTGTCTGTAGTCCAAGATAAATTTAAGTAGTTGATTCATGGGTGCATCCCAAGAATTGTTTTTATATCCAATTATTTCTAGGTTTGGAGGGTAATTATCATATATTAATCAGGGTATTTTCCTATTTTGAAGCACTACTATTGTAATTGAAAAATAAGGGGATTAATTTTTAATGGGATGAATCAGGCTATAATTCATTCCTGGATTTGTAGTGGAATTTGACTACTAAACTAATTTTGATCCTACTCCAATTGGGTAGCAGGCTTTATGATGATTCTTGAGTTACAATTGGTGAAGTCTTGATGTTCCAAATTTTTTTGGAATATGGGTTGAAATAGGTGAGGCCACATGAATAGAATTTCCCCACTCACAATCTCTGGATGGTCGTGGTGGTTTATTACATAAAGTGTGGGTCAAATTACCAAAATGGAAAACAGAATTCTATATATAAAAACACAAAATATTAAAATACGTATTTTTTGATGATATTTAATTCTTTAGTAGTGAAGATGGGTTGGGTATATGCTATTATTTGACATCAATCTAAACCATATTCTCAATAAGTTAACTAGTTTTTTTCTGACATTGAGTTGTATGAAAGAGAAATAGGTAGTCAAGGATTCCATCTGTGAATGGAAGATTATGGACATGTTATATGATACACATTTAGAGGTTTAGGTGGGCCAAGGGTTGATGACTCTTATATCCTTTTCTCTGGAGTCCACACATCTGATCCAGGTCATGGAGAAGAAGTATGTGGAACTAGCGTGTTTATCCTAAAGTGAATTTAACAATGGTAGGTAGTGATATTCAGTTTGGACTACAGATGAGGATGAGATCATTTATGAATGGGGTTATTTTTCAACTTGTATGCTATAATAGATTATGTGTGAGTTTCATGCATCACAATGGGTGGTTCATACTTTTTTTAACAAAATGTAACCAAATTTACGTTTATTTAATTGGTGGTTGGGAATGAAAAATGAAATTGTAGGTTTTTTGAAAAAATGTTACACAGTTGTTAGAAGAAAATGGTTGAGAATTAAAGACATAGTTCTTTTTTATAATTCTTTTCCATTATGGAATGGAAGCATGATTATGATACCAAGGACATCATAGATGGACTTCTCATGATTCCTTAGAATGATGATTCAATATGCGTGATTGTGGATAAATTTGTGACATTGTCACATTTATTGAATATATAGAAAATTTTCATTTTAAATTAGCTAGGGAATTTGAATATAAGGAATATATTTTATTTTCATGGGGTTTCATGGAGAATAGTTTCATACTCTGATTCACAAAATACATCACGCATTTGGAAAGGATTACAGAAGGTGTTGGGGACCATGTTGATTTTGATTTTTGATATTAACCCACAGTGGGACAACCAATCAAACCCTACTATTCAGATTCCAGAGGGAATTCTTCGATCATGCATCGAAGAACATGGGGGATCATGGGAAAATAACTTTGTGGTCATGGGGTTCACATATAACAATAGTTTTCGAGATAAAATTCAGACAACACCATATGAGGATCTTTATCAAAGGCCATATAGATCACCATTACATTGGGTATGGGTATATGAACTTCATTTTAGGGGATAGAGTCTCAAAAAGGTGTCATCTAAGAAATATTAAATGATTCATAAATGAATGGATATGACTCAGAATAGAGAGAAGTCGTATTCTGTTTAACATATTCATCCCTATGATTCTTAAGTTGGTGATCATGTGTTCATTCATGTTTCTCCATGATTGGGACACCATAGGATGTGATGGAAATGCAGGTTGATGCCCAGTATTTTCACACTGTTTGAGATTGTAGGGAGAATTAGGTTGGTGTCGTACAAATTGGATACTTCATAGAGCTATAGTGAAATGAAAAATGTATTTAATGTTCAACATCATTGATTGTATCACCCTAATCCTAATCATGTATGTTTTTATGATATTGACCTTGATGTTGATTTTCCCATTAAGGAACATTTGATACATGTTCTGGATCACTATGAGAATGTATATTTGGGAAATACCACGCCATTGGTTAGAGTGTTGTGGTAGAATGGACATGTTTAGGAGGAGTCATCTGATATGGAAGATGATTTGTTTGAATAATGGCCCATAATTTTTTACGTCAAATTATTATTGGTTCTTGGGAGTAAAGTTAAAATATAATGAATTATATGGTGGGATATTGTTAGATCCATAGATTTCTAGATATATCCCATGCTCGTTTTATAGTAGTATTTTTTCATACTTTTGATCATATATTAGATGGGTCATTATTTGGGTTTATTAGGTATATTTTGTTAAATTTTGATTCGTATGGGGTTTTTCAATATTTGTGCATAGATAGGGATAACCATGTGGTTTTCCCATGGAATTTAAGTAATGGTTTTTCGAGCCACAAGTGGTGGCGCACAGTATGACCAAACTGTGAGGCCATCCTCTCTAAACTGCAAACCATAAAACATAAGGTATTTTCATTATTAGAACACTTTTTTTAATACACTACACTCATAGAGTACTAACCCTTTACCACATTAGTAGGGGTTCATGGTTAAGGGATTCATTTTTTGAAAATTCACACCCCTCCCTAGATACCATGCGTGCATGATTTTAAAACCATGATTAAAAAAACCCAAACCCCTAGTATATATCCTCAAGAACCCAATTTAGACATAAAATGAATTTCTATACTCTCATATAGTCCCAAAAGGATTCTAAGGTTCCTTGAACCGCTTTCCTGTTCAAGGATCTTGAGTTTAGTGGTATAATTATGAATTACCATAGTCCTGATTATGATATCATGTTTTTAGTTATACCATTTCATTTCCACATTGGTAAATTTTATTTTTATATTGAATAAATGAATTTAATTTTATGAAATTTGGAAACCTTTCTCATATCCCTTTGGAATCAATAGATATTATGATATCATATATTTTTTTAAACTCATGGAGTGTCTAGTACCCTTGAAATGATGTTTTTATGAATTCAAAAAATGTTAAATAATGGGTTATAGAAAATGAAAAAATGCTTGTAGCGTAGTTTATATTTGGATTTAAAGGGATAAAAGGAATAATATTAAAGCGTTAATGAGATCGGATTAACTGATGATAAATGGATTAATGGTTAATTGTTCTTATTAATCCATGTAATTAATGTAGATAACTATGTTTGTGATTGTTATCATGATGTGAATGACTGAATGGAATTTCTATGATGTTGAACCTTAATATGAATGTGATATTTTTTATATTTGTGACTTACTGTTAAATGAGGTGTGGGTTAGGGAATGATGATCCAAATACCAAAGGGGTGTTGGATTGATTATCTATGGCCCCAATGCGTGCATGTGTAAAATGAGTCATGGGATGAGGACTGATGACCCAAATACCCTTGGGGTTTCGGATTTATTCTCTCAGCTCCCATGACATTGGAATTGAACTGATTTTCCATGTCCCATGATATTTTTACATGGACTAATGCTCCATCATATCGAAAATAAAACAGTAAATTCATTAATAATGAAATCCCAGAAATAATGAATTGTGATATCCATATGGTATATGGTTCAGGCTCTCACATGGCCAGAAGAAGGTATGATGTTTTTGATTAATGAATAGTTAATATGAATCATGTTTACGTTATATTTTTATTGATATTTTATATAAATTTTCATAAAATAATATAAATAGGATATTTCATTAAATGTTTTTGGTTGTTGCCTATTGAGGTGTACTCACACCATACATGGGCTCCCTCATCAGTACCTGAATAAACATCATTATTGTAGGATATGATAAATAAAAGGCCATGATGTTGGATGTAGAGTGGGTATATATTATTAATCATGGATGGGGGAATCGTATGTGATATTGACACCCATATGGGTCATGTCAATGTGAATTTATATTGGGTTTTTATATCACACTAGAGTGTTGTATAGAATTGAATATTTATTGATTTGGATGATGGATATTTATCATGTTTTGGGATTGTCATGTGATGTTGATCATTATTTTTTAAACTATTTTCTGGTACATTGTTTATTATTATTTGGATATTTTTTAGTAATTTTTTATTCTATCATATGTAGGGTATAGTCTCCAAATGTTATATGTTAGACCATCACTTCTAGTCAGTAGATCGTTGCATATGAAGAGGCATACCTAAGGCCTTGTAAATAAGTGGCTCGGGGTATCAGTATGTGGAACCAGGTCAATATTTTACATGTGGTTCATTGTTTTTTTTCTAATAATTATTTCGTGATTGATTTCATCGAATGCATTAGGAACTTGTAACCTGGTTAACATGTGATGGGTACCTAGGGGGATCACTCATGGTGGATATATCCACAAAAGCTGACTTGTTTTATGATGGACCTAGGGTGGGATATAGGGGGATCATGCCCTCGGAGATTTTAGAGTGGGTAACTAGTTTCCCTTTTACAATATTCTAATATTATTTTAAATTTACTAATTAATGAAAAAATATAAAATGATTAAAATATGAAATATTTATCATTTCTATTGAATAGTTTCACCCCCCCTCACATGTTTAGTGACTCATACATTATAGAGTATATCTTAATTTATTATAAAATTGTATCATGAGATTTTTATTGTTGGTTATTATTATAGGAAAGGATTGGATTCATCTTTCGTATATTCTTTGTTTTTTTGTTCTCCCTTGATTTAACAATTATGACTTCTTCTTTTGATTTTTACTGATTTTATGATGTTCACTACCCAAAACAAAAAAATATAAATTGTTTTTAATGGGTAAAAACCAACCAGTCTTTGGTAGGATATCCATTTTATTCTCTATGGATTTTTTTCAATTCATGCTTCATATCAAATACCAGTAATAAAATATTTTTTTTGTATTTCCTTAAATAAATATAATTTCTTTAACTAATTTCATATTTTATGATGGGAACATTATATATATTCATTATCCTACATTATGTTTCCAAGAACACTAATTATTAATGATGAACTAATCCCCAATGTTAAATATTATGAAACTATTACTTTTAGAACGTGATGGATGGTTATTATAAGATCATTGAGAAGTTTTATGTCCATGGGAGCATAATAGCATGCATGAGTTTTGAGATATATTTTTAAATTCGATTTCATATATTACTAAATAGAGCTCAAATGATTTATTTTAATTTAATTATAATTTATTGTTTCAATGTATTATATTTATAAATAATTCAAATATCAACCACCCAACTTTTTTATTAAATTATGGTGAATCGTTCACTTATATTATTGGAGTTGTTATATATTTGTATTTTGATCTCTATAATGTCACATGTAAATTTCAAAAATAACAAGATGAATATTGGTGCTAAATTTCTTATAGTGGCTGGTTGGGAATAAATTTATCAAATCCATGATGTGATTGGGTGGTTTTCCATTCATCACATTTAGGAGAGTTGTAAATCCTCAAATTAGGTCAATAAAGTAGGTGATACCCCCTTCTCTATATGGTTTCAGAATTAGTGGAATATTCACAATGTGGTTTTCACAATAGAAAACTATCATCCATGTGTGCGAGTGGACCTAGTGGTGATTCTCCATCTTAGGGACAAATTAGATTGTTTTATCATCCACTAAGGTCAAGATGTTAGTGGTGTATTAACAATAAGATTTTCCATACCGATCGTACATCATCCACTTATATCATTGTATGGATAGTTCATCGTTTGCCTATTTATGTGATCTCAATTGGATAATATCCACCTGGCGACCTGAGATATTGGTAAACCATCCACCATAAAAATCCTATTAGGGTTTTATCTTCCAGCTATATAAGCTTCATTTGAATTGCTTCATCAGCATAAGTTTTCAATTTAGTATATATCACCACCACATCAATATAAATTTATTGATTTCTCTACCTGAGAATAGTGACTCCTAAATAAAACGAAGTGATTCCTTCATTCATGAAATTTATTGGGTGATTAATCATTGAAAATTTATAAATTTAGTAGTGATGGTTGTTTCACCCAGATCTATTTTACGGGGACATGTCTTTCTCCAAATATTTTATATTATTAGTGCCATATCATTCATCCTAATCAGGTATTCTCAAGCCATGCATATATTCTGACAACTCGGTTTTGACATACATGGACATAACATTAATTTTTAGGAATAATTATTATATTTTAGAAAATGACACCAGAATATTGTATTAGTGTTTTTCCATTGGATAATTGATAGAAAAACATATAGTATAGTGAATGATCATAAATTTTTTCAAAAAATATCTTCCCCTTTTTACTCCGAACTGAAAACATTATTTAATACCTAGGGAAAATAAAACACAAGAAATTCTGATCTTAGATGTTCAGAAGAGTAAAAAAGGGTGATATGTAATCATAAACATGAGCATAAAGGGTATGAGAATTTGATCATGACATTAGAATATCATGCCCTTAACATCAAAAGTAAACTTAAATCATATAGAAATAAAAGAACATCAACCATAAAATCATAAAATTGGCATAAGGCATGAATATGTGGAATATATAGAAACTTTTAACTTTTTTGAACATGTATAAATTTTAATAGTGACAGTCATTAAATTAAGGACATGAATCCATTCCCTTGTATAAACATATGGACTTGGAATCTAGGTCCACACATAAAAATTGATAACATGAAATTAGGTTCACGTGTAAAATATATATATTATGAGTTATCCATTTGTACCTAACAAATAAAAGGGATATATAGGTCCCACACATCTCATAATAAAATAAATCTTATGTGTTACACAAAAACATAAATCATTCATTATATCCTAACCAATGGAATAAAGTGGATTTCTAAACCATTATTACATCTTAAAATAATTCATGGAAGAAAAATATATTTCATTAATAACATTATATCATAAAAACAATAAATACACATGAATAATATAGATATTATAATTGAAACATAACCCTATTATATAATTCCATCTTCAATGGAAAATAATTTTGATAAAACAATTGAAATTAAATCAAGAAGAAAATATCCTTCCTTCGTTGAAATAATTTTCTATTCATAAAATTCCATAAAATTATAAATTGACCACTCTAAAATAGACTTGTAATAATTTAAGGTAATATTATAGGTTATAAGGGTGTGTAAAAATCTGTTCATTCCATATAAGATAAAAAACAATCTTCCCGTACTTTTCCCAGAAAAGTCAAAAAGTACCTCATTTGGAAAACAACAGAAGGATTCTTTTCAAAATATGTAGTAAAAAATAAAAAAATGTAAAAAAGTTTTTACACACCAATAATATAATAGTAAATCACATTATGAAATCATTTTTATAAACCATTGACATGAATGATAAATAATTCCCACTAAATACTTAGGTGTAAACTATATCAGATAAAAATGACATTGTGAAATTATCCATTACCTTAGGTATGTTTTCCTCCATAAATGTCTAAAACATCTATATAAGGGTTTTAATAATTTTATTAGCTTAATAAATAATGATATCCATTTTTATGATATCATATATGGTCACATTTTCATCCTTTTAAAAATAACATTTCATTATTACTCATTATTGGGGTATTAACATCATCCTTTCTTATACATGTTTTGTTGAATATATTCGGGTTATCTTTTATAGATTACTGTTATATTATTTACAAAATGATATAAATATAATAAATTTAACATTTATTCTTTCTATAAATTTATATAATTACTCTTTAATGGATCTCATGTTGAATGGATCACATCGTATCGTGGAGATGGTATGTCGTACGTATGCACAAGTGACGATTTAATTACCATAATTTTTAAATGTAATGGAAGTTTTTAGTATATATATTGTTCTAGAATACATATCATGTTATAATTTCATATATAATATTTATTCCTGTCATTATACCCATAAAAGTAATGTAGTGGTGAAAAACTGATAACACCACGACGTAGAGAAGGTAAGTCATGCACACTCATGCAAAGCGATTTCATTTTTTCAAGGGTGGATTGACGGTGGAATATGGTTGTTAAATAATAATAACATATAATTATATATTTTATACTATATTTATTTCAATATAGTGGAAAATATTCATGAAGAGACAGTTTCAGTTGAATTAATTTGTAGTGGAGATTACCTCTTCATCGATGACCTCCCTCTGGATCACCTATTAAATAATTTGTGTTGGTATTTGAAGTAGAATAGAACCTCTAGATCATGAATAGGGGATTTTATAATAGAAATGGTCTGGGGATAAAAAAATATTTAAGGCTCAATGATTTGTGAATAAATGAGGGAGGAGGATGCATTTTATAATTTAGGTGAGAGGAAATTTTGGAATGTCTAAAAATATTAATTTATAATAAAATAAAAGATGATCCAAAAACCACAAAAATATTATATTTTAGAACATTAGATATGATAGGGTTAAAATAAAACCAAAAAATAAATTATAGACAAATTTTCTTATCAATATATCCCTTATCATTTTAATTAACCATTAGTTTTTTTATTTTAATTTTATCATTGGTAACAAAATTTTCAATTGTAAAACTGTGTAATTTTTACTAATTATATTTCAATTATTACTTATATGAAATATTTAGAAAATTTTATACCATATAATAGTAATTTTATATTTTTAAATATTTCTTATGATTTTTAAATAATTTAATAAAACATTATTTTGAAAAAATACCAATACAGTCAATTTTGACGATAATCATTACTAGAATTTTAAAAAAATATCTTGATTGGTTGTTATCCTCAAAAAAAATATTTTATTATATAAATAAGAGGTAAATATAGACTATAAAATTCAAATGGTATATTAATTATCCATAATTATATTTATTATAATATTATTAACAACATTAATTTTATATTTCGAGTAATAAAATAATTAATACATCAATTTTTTGTAATTTTTAATATACTTATATATTGGATAAAAAATTAAAATAAAATACTTGGATGAAGATAAATCACATTTATTTAGTAATAATACTTATAGTACAATATATATGATGGAAAATCCGACATTAAAAATGTTATATTTATTAAACCATGAATGAGACAACTTTAGCATTATATTAAATAAAATATTATAATGGTCATAATCTTTTCCATGCGGCCCAAAATTGTATATCATTGGAAGCCCGGATGATTATGGTAGAGATATACTAGAATAATATGGTATTATCATGTTTTTTTATTTTAATAGTTATTATTATTTTAATTAAATTTATTCTATTTATTTTTCATCAATTAAATAATTTATTCTTCATCATTGTATATAAAATTAAGGTAATTATTTATATGATAAAAATAACAAATGAACTAAAATGATAAGTTAAAATTTTTATTTTTAATATTAGTATTTATATTCTACCGTATCTTTCTTATAACCTTATATTAAAAATTATATTGTTATTAAAATTTAAGTAAGACATGTTTATCTTTTATTTAAATAAAATACCTTAAATCTCATAATCTCATCCAATTAGCTTCCAAAGGATTCCATTTTCACCCAAGTATGGTTGAGGTCACAACACACCCATCCAATGATATTATTACAAGTGTTAGGATAGTTTTATAAAAATATTTTTTCATTTAATTACAAAATTTACCTTGTTACTATATTAATAAAATTTACCGATGTAACAATTCACATTCTCAAAAAATGAAATATATTTTAATAATATAGACCCACTAATTCCAAATATTTAATTCATTTTACATAATTCATTACACAGAAATTGTAGTAACTAGTTTAAAATTAATACCACAACCCATATGAGGAAATTGGTTTTAAAAGTTAAAACATTGCAAAAGATTGAATTGTTTTTACATCAAAATTCTAGGTAAAATTTATGCCAATGAGCTTAATTATATTATCTAATAAAAATATAATATAATTATTTTTTAAAACCATTAAAATATATAATTATCACTATAAATATATTTAATTGAATATTATATTTCAATTAAAATACATTATTTTATTTATTATTCATCAAAACGTGAAATTTATCAAAACAATACCAATATTTCAAAAAATGGTAATTATTATACTCTTCATTCAAATATGAGTATTATTTTGATAGATATAATATAAAAAATTTATAAAAATCAGATTATAAATGGTTGCTCCTTCCAAAGGTGGAAAAAGTATTTTTTAACAAATAATTTTTTTATCCAAAAAATTGAATTTGTTCATATATAAAGTCCAAAAAACATATAAGATTAGTTATCAAAAATATATTTAATATGTTAAATATATATTTATTTCATTAATAAACACCATAATGAGTGATTTTTTATTTTATAAACTCAATTATTTTCATTTAAATAGTTTTCTAGAAAAAAATTTCATTTTATTTAAAAAGGGTTTTATTTTCATTTATTATTAATTTCTCGCAAAAGAAATGATTATATATCCATGTGTCAAGAATATTTTCATAATTTAGTTAATATTATTTAATCCAACCAATATAATGGCAAGTTTATAAGGTAACATTATAATATTTAGTTTATCGCTTAAAGTCGATCTTGCGTTAAATGAATTCCATCAAACGAACATAAAATTATGTAATAAAAAATCTTATGTATACCTCAAGATAATATGATGTTGTGTGTAGTTAAAGTTTATGTTGATATATCCTACAACACATTACATTAATAAATTAAAAAACATTCTCATAAAAATCTCAGGGTGTTACATTCTACCCCCGTAAAAGGAATTTCACCATACAAATTCATGTGTCATAAGATTATTAATACATCTATGTTTCATTATTAGAAACCCCCATCATATAAATTACTTATAAAAGTTATTTTTATAAAATTTAATGTTAGAAAAAAAATGGTTAACCAATGTAACATAGTAATTGGTTTCCACATACGATAACAAAGGAGTATTTTTGGGAATGGAGGAAAATCATAAATAATCATAGAGTATGATAAAGATAACTGACCACAAGGAATTGGGAGATCTAGATAATGTTAATAATGAAAAATCCATGAACTAAAGAAATGTGAAATAAGTCATGTATATCATTAATAATGATGATAACATGACATTATTTTATATCATTATTATTTTTCTAATGTTTAATAATCTTCAAGAGGATATATAATTACTTTATTTCAGCATAACATCACCCTTTTGGGTTCCTATTTCAATTTCCACTTCATCTCATATTCTAATAAATGAAGTTGAATTTTTCATTCCTGAAGCATTATCAAATAATGTGAAGAATGATAGGTCATTATATCTATCTTAAAAAATGTTTTTCACAAGTTTTAAAATGTGTATAAGTCCGCATATGATGAGATAATACTTTAATCTCAAAAACTTATATTATCTTTAACATAAAATTTACAAAAATGGATAACCCTAAAATCATTTTGAAAGCTAAAAATCCAACCAATTAGAATGAGTTTAACAATTTCAACATAAAATTTATATCCAATATACAACAGGGAAATTCTTTTTTGTCACATTCCAAACATGTAAATAAATCAATTATGTATTCTCTGAAAATAGTGAAATAACATGAATTACCATATATCTATATTTAAAACATTAATGTTTCCTTATTTGAATGGTTATTTTATATATTCCTTAAGTTCCAAAAGTTTTAAACATCATTAATGATAGCATAAATGACTTTTCAACAAATCCTTTATCAACTACAAGGAAATAATTACCATCCAATTTACTTATTCATATCCAAGATATATTCATTAAAATATCATTATCTCTTCATCATGAATATATTAAGGTTTATCCTTTCCGTAATCTTGTGTTTTAAAAAAAATATCACCTTATTACCTCAATCACATTCCATGGTTACCAGTACCATTCATCATATTCTCTTAAATCCTTAAGGAAAAAACTGATGTGGAAAAAGTATTAAATGTTCCCTTATACCAAAAGTGAAATTCGACAACATTATTCTTTAATACCATTACATAAACACATCAATTATCCAAATTTATTCTTAAACCATCACCCATGATTCATCATCTTGGTCATTCCTTGAATATGAAATTTGATTTAGGCCTAACTGTTCCTCAAACTAAATATTATCATTCTTCTAGGTCTAATATAAATTATACCATAGGAAAATATAATAACATTCACATGTCATTTCTGGTATCTTTATCTCCAGTAGTGTAACCAATACTCATACTACCATATTGGTTATCATCATGAGATTTCTATTAAGAAAATTTATTTTCAAAATTCCCAAACTTTCTGCATCTCCAACATTTATTTTAATCCTAGTTCCTTGTAGTTCCCTCTATTCATTAAGACCCTAAAGCATAGTGTGAGAAATAATTTTCATAGATGGAAAACTAATAATAATGTAAAATTACTTATAGGTTAACTAAATTATGAAAAATACTTTTAAATATATGACACTTGAGGATTATCCTTTGATACGTCCCTAGAAATATCCTTATAAATATCCCTAGGGATCTCACTAAGTTTTCTCATACTATTTTCCAATGGTTGACTAAACCTTATATTTGAAACCAACTCTAATGAACTAAGCTTTATGTACATGGACATTAAATTACCTTTCAAGAATACTTATTACATTATATAAAGAGACTTTCAAAGACTGTATTAGATTAGGGAATTTGGAAACATCGAACACATACTTCTAATCTAGTGAAAGATCATTAATGATTCAAAAAAAGATCTTACCCTTTTTGACTCCAGCATAATACGTTTATTTATAACATGGGGAAAAGAAAACACAATAAAGGGTGAGCTCATATACTGATTAATAGTAAAAAAGTGTGAAATGTAAACATAAACTTCATCCTAAAGGGTAGGAGAATGTGACCATAATATTAAAATATCATTCCTTGTATATCGAATGTAACTTAAATCATATGTGAATCAAGGAACATAATCCACAAGATGATAACATTTACATTAGGAATGAAATTTAGGAATATACATAAAAATATAACTTTTTGAACATTTATAAATAGTTATATGTTCATGAATTAAGTTAAGGACATGAAATCAAGCCTTTGCATAAAAATATAGACATTGAAACCAGGTCCGCACATAAAATATGAGAACTTGAAACCAGTTTCATGAATAACATATATATCTCCTGAGTTGTCCATATTTACCCAATTAATTGAAGGGAGATAAAGGAACCACCCATATCCTAATTAAATCATTATTTGTGTTCCTAAAAATCATAAATCCTTCATTTTAACATAACCAATTGAATAAAGAGGATTTCTTAAACATAATTCCACCATAATGTATTCCATGTAAAAAATGGACTTCATAAATAATATTCCATAATAAACCCAATAAAACCATAGTAATAATTTGGATAGAAGACATTAAACATTACCCTAATAAAAATCTCATCATTGACGGAAACATATTTTTATATAATAGAAGAAATTAATTCTTGAGGAAAACATCATCTCTTGGTTGAAATAGTTTTCTCTTCCTAAAATGCTGCAAAATTTTAAAATAGAATTTTTTATTTTAAATTAAACTTATATCATTTTAAAGGAATATTCAAGGTAATAAGGTAGAATAATAATTCAATCATTTCATATATGTTAAAAAAATTCTTCTCGTACATTTGTTGAAAAAGACAAAATGTACCGTGTTTTGAATATAAAATAATGATTCTTTTCAAACTATGTGGTAAAAAGTAAAAAAATTGTGAAAAATAACATTTAACATCTATATGATAATAGTAAATAATTTTATGAAATATTTTTTAGAAAACATGTTCATGGATGATAAATAATCCCCAGTAAATATATAACTAGAATTTCAGTGTTTTGTGACGGTGTGTCGTTTAAGAAAATGACATCGCAACTAGTATTTTTTGCAAAGAGAAGTGGAACCATCACAAATAGATGTCCGATTAAATTCATTATATATACAAGAACCTTTCGCAATGGTCCCATCGCAAAATGTATTTTCCATGGGATGTCGGCCCATTGCAAGTAGATTATATGTTATAAATCTGTTGCGACGGGCCCGTCACAGCAAAAATGTTTCGACGGTAAAACAAACCACCCAAAAAAACTTTTAAAAATATACATATAACCTATTTTCAATGAGCCCCCCATCGCAAAAGGTCTTGTAAAAAATACTTAATAAAATTAAAAAATAATAAAATTATGAATAATGAAAAAATAATATTAATATTATTAAATTAATAAAACAATAATATATATTAAAATTATCAATATTTAAAAATACTTAATAAAATTAAAATAAATAAAATTATTATTAATGGAAAAAATAATATTAATATTATTAAAAAAAATTATTGAAATTCTCAATATTCAGAAAAAATAATAATAAAATCATAAAATATTATTATTATTATTATTTGCAAAATAAAAAAACATTAACAAATATAATACTAATAATAATTAAAAAATTAAAAAAACCTAAAAAAATAAAAATATATGTAATATTCGCACCAATATAAAAGAAAAAAATTGTAAATAGTTCATATTACAACATATGTTCAATTAATTTTTTTTAATAGAATAAAAAAATCACTATAAGGATAGTCTTCTTGAGGAGCTGGAGGAGTTAGAGGAGATGGTGGAGAAAACTCCATCTCTAAACTATGAGTCAAACAACACATGTACTCCATATTCTCGTGCTACTGCTGCTGCTATCGACACATGTCCTCCTCATGTTGTTGTTGCTGCTGTTGTTGTCATCGACGCATGTCCTCCTCATGATTCTCCTTCTACTGCAACTGCCATCAATGCATGTCCTCCTCATGCTATTGTTAATGTTGTTGCTGCTGCAGACACATCTCTACTTGCTACTTCTATAAACTCTCTATAAGCTCGCTTTCAGCCCGAAACTACTCCGGATACTATGAGCCAGAAGATTATGTCTCTCCATGAGCTCCTCTCGAGCTGGAAACAGACATTTCGGCAGTACCATAATCAGTCCCAGGAGTCAAATGAGGGCTGATACCAACTATTCAGCCATTCTCGAAGGCATAGTAGGTCTCCTGCATCCACGTCACCTCATTGAAATGTTAGGCACTAGACATATCAACCATATTGGGATGACTCATAGCCTCTTTTTGAGAGTTCACAGCCTCATACAACTCCTTTAGTTTCAATTTGACATTAATATTGTCAAAATGTTATACGCAGTTAATTTTCAAACTGAAAAAGAAATAATACTTACCACAATCTGATGATGGCGATCACCTCAAATATCTCCAGTTGTTGGATCACTGTATATCCTCCGATAAATGTCATACTCTGTAATATAGGTATGCTCGACTGCCTGTATGATTATATGATAAACTTTTTATATGTAATGTTATATCAAATATTTAAAAAAGATTCTTACTAGATTCTCTCTAGGCATACTGAATGTACAACTACCAGCTCGATGTGTCACCTCATGTCTCCCCTTGTTCTATCATCGTAATGAAGATCTCATCTAAAATCCACCACTCTACCAGTGTGAACATAATCCATCCCAAACATGAGATGAAATTCACTGTAGTCGGTGAGCTCTACATGACCGATTAATTACTATTGCTCCGGCTTTCTTAATGGTTGTACTTCTCCAATTATGAAAAAATTGATGGAAGTGCTCATGCGTATACATTTCCCATTCCTCATGGATAGCGCCACACATTCTATCATCGACGGGATACTATAAACCCTACAAAAATTTATATTATCATGTTATTAATTAAAAAAATTTCTAAATAAATATTATTTATTTATGTACCATCCAATGATTGAACATTCTAAGCCACTCTTCAATTGGAATCAATTCCCATGTGATCCATGATATGAAAAATAATTGTGCAAGATAGCACCCCCCTATCCAACAACTACATATGAAAAACTGTGAAAAAATAACAAACCATCAAACAATTAGTATATAAATAAATAAATTAATGCTAACTAAAATACATATTTTATCAGACCTTTATGTGCGTGGATCGAAACTATGATGTTGACACCACTCGAGGATAGGGTCAGAAATCAACAGTCACGCAAGATTGTGCCCCCTCCATGTACCCCATGAACCGTCAGTAGCCTAAGGGTCAGATGATCCCAAATCCTTCTCATCCAAAGGTATCTCGGCCTCCTCCAACTCAGAAAATTGATCAGGGTCCATCTGAAACAAAAAATGATTGTTGTTAGTAGATAATTAAAAATATCCTTTACAAATAGATATATATTAGATATGATTATAACTAGCATTTTAATGTTTCAATGTTCACCTTCATCATCATCTTTATATATGATGATGTTAATGTCTTCATATTCATCATCAACATCATCAATATCCATATGAGTTTCAGTTTCATCATCTCTTGCCATTTCAAATTCATTTGTCACATCATTAACATCATTGTCACCATCGACCTTTAATTTCGAGGTGTCACCATCGATATTCATGTCTGTTTCTGAAAAGGGTGGATTTTGAGTAGTCTCTTGAAAAATTTAAATTCCTGGTACTTCATCAGAACAACACTGAGTTTAAGTAAACTGATTTTTCCGAGATTTCATTTTTATTATGGTACACCAATTACTTATGTCTCTTGAAGTATTACAGTACTTTAAGTAATATATTTTATGAACCTATTGAGTCAGTAAAAATGGTTCATTTTCTACATAAAGTCTTTAATATTTAATATAGACGATTACATAAATCAGAAAAACACGCAAGACTCTCTCAGTATCTAACCACTGACATTTAAACATTGTTTTAAATTTCTTCCATAGATAACATAGTTCAATAATTTCATCCAGCATGTCATAAAAGTCAACTTCAGTTTCTCTATGATGTGATCCTCTCATGAAATATCCATTGTTTATTTTTTTTGATTCCCCATATGCACACATATGAAATCGAAAACCATTCACCACATATGCATTGTAATATTTAACCATTTTGGATGGTGGGTTACTCAATAAACACCGTCAGTTATCAATTTTATCAGCATGTGGAGACATCTGATAATTTTTAAAAAACATAGCAATATAATAAATAATAAACTGAATTGATATGTAAAACCATCAATAATTTATTTTACCATTTTTTGAAACCATTGAGAAAAACTTTTCTATCGTCGTTCTTCACGAGTAGCTATTGTAATTTATCGAAGATGTTTCATGATATGGTTATCATATAACATACAAATAAAATAAGTTTAGTTACTATAACATAAATTATGGAATAAGTGATAGAAGCACTCATAATACAAATGATTTCATTTCTTCATAGTTGAGCAGAACATATGTATGAGCTCTGTGATGTTTATCATCTGAAAGACAACGTTCATGAATCCACTGATGAAAATCTCGAGATGATTAAAAATTGATAATTGATTGTCTATTTCCTCATTAACATTCCCCTATTTCGATCCCATTTTGTTTTTTTGAGGGATATTAATATTCAAAATAATGAGAGAAGAAGAAAAAAGCACTTTCGTCTTGAAAATAAGCTTATGCAATTGAGAATTCAATTGATACTTTGTTACATACTTTTTTCTTCAATTTCTGCATGCATCACCTGAATGGGTACATCCATCAAAACATTACTGGACCTCCACATTTAGCTAAATGTGGTAAATGTCATGCTATATGTTCCATTGATTCAAAGAAAGCTGGTGGGAAGATTTTTTCCAGTTTACATATAATGAAAACACCATCTTCTTCTAGTTTACTCAATGCATCATAGTCTGTTGTAACCGCACAAATGTCTTGAAAATAATCTGATATGTATGTTATCGAATCACAAATCTTATAATTCAATAAACCTATGAACCCAATAATCATATGTCTTTCCATTATAACGTGACAATCATGGATTTTTAATCCGGTAATATGACCATTCTTCACATATCTTCCCAAATTGGAATCATATATATCTGGAAGACTCAAATCATCAATACACTAACAAAATAATAAGTGAATCTATTTGGAAAGGGCATAAGATGCTTTTGGCTTCATTAACCTATGAGATCTGACATTTTGAAATAGTTTAAGTTCTGGTCGTTTGAAAAATTGGGCATGATTTAATCGTGCCTTTACATTATCTTTAGTGTTTCTTGGTGTATCAAAAAATGTATGAAATAAATTATCAAAGCAGTTATTCTCAATATGCATGACATTAGACAAGTGGCGGACCAACAAATCATACCAGTATTGAAGGTCCCAAAAATATATTTGTTTTATTTAATTTTGATCTTTCCCAAAGCCATTAATTTTCTATTGGTTTACTATTGGCCCAAATGTGATGGGAGGTAATGAAAATACAAATTAATTAAACTGTGTACCTGAGATCATTTTTGGTGGTTCATCCCCTTCAATGGTTCTTTTTCTGAAATGATATTTGTTCCTCCGAAAAGGATGATCGGTTGGAAGAAATCTATGATAACATTCAAAATAACAAGGTTTTATTCCATTGACGAGCATAAAGGATTTTTGTCTTTCATACATTAAGGACATGATTTCAAACAATGTGTTCTCTGGCCAGATAACAGGCCATATGTCGGAAATTCACTAATCATCCACATCAAAGTAGCTTTTAATATTAAATTTTATTTTTCAGTAACATCATATGTACTAACACAAATAATCCACAGTGAATTTAACTCATTAATCAATGGTTTCAATTAAACATCAATATTCTATTTTGGATGTCTGGGAATTAATAAGGTTGAAAATATATAGGGCTCCTTATTCAACATTCATGGAGGAAAATTTTAAGGATTTATAAGGACATGCCAACATGAATACTGACTACCATAAGATCCAAACGGACAAAAACCATTAGTAGAAGGACACAATCGCACGTTTCATGCTTCTAAAGAAAAATATGGATGCAGTTGGTCAAAATGATTCCATGAAACACCATCAGATGGATGATTCATGCTTTTATCGATTGAAGCCATGGTTCTATTCCATGACATCATTGATGCTATGTTCTGAGACACAAACAGACAGTGAAACCTGGGTGTAAGTTGGAAATACCTCAACTGTTTCATAGGAATCATTCCAAACTTCCCCAGTTGAGCTTCTTTATACATCGATTTTCCACATGTGGGACAACTATCCAATGACTCATTTTCACTATAATATAAGATGCAATAACTTTCACATGCCTGAATCTTCCGATAACTAAGGCGTAGATTACAAACCATCCCTTTTCCCTTATAATAATTAACAGGAAACACATTTATTTTAGGTAACAATGTTTTATCCAAAGAAAATATATGATAAAAACATATGTGTGCCATTGTATTAACAAATTTAATAGCCATAAATTTTGAAACCGCTTTTATTTTTCTTATCTTAAAACTAGGATATAATGCAACCTCGGAAGACCTCAACAACTCATAAAATTCAGATAGTTCTAACTCAGGAGTTAAATTAATTGCATCATGAGTATGACTTTCTTGAACAGATAGACCTGCAACATCATGTACTAAATATATAAACAGTGATGGATCTGGAATCAAGTTATTAGTATCTTCTCTATAACTTCATTCAATCTGTTGATACCAAAAAACATAATCTGGTTGAAAAGAAAACTCTAAGAGATGTTCCCCAACCTTGTCAAATGTTTCAAATGTTATCAGAGCATATTTTTTACAAGGACACTTAACTGTGCCTTCTAAAACCAATCTTGGTTATGATGATCCAAATGATTTGAATGCTTCAACACCCTCAATATATATAAAATTTAAACCAAAACTGTTTGTATTTCTGCACTGGTTTATCCAAGCACGATCAACTAATAATGACATTTGTCGATTTCCTTATTCTTTATTGTTCTATAAAATATAATACCGTTACTATTTTTGAATAATTTGAAATTATAAAAACAATATCCAAAAAATGAATATAAATAATTACAACTACTTATTTCTATTTATTGCAATTTATTGCAATTTATTTCTATTTATTGCTATTTATTTCTATTTATTTCTATTTATTGGTAATTATTGCTGATTACTGCTAATAATTTCTAATTGTTGAATATTATTTCTATTTGTTTCTATTTATTGTTATTTATTGGTATTTATATCTACTCATTCTTATTTACTCCTATTTATTACTATTTATTGCTATTTGTTGATATTTATTACCAATTATTTCTAATTGTTGCTATTTATATTTAATAATTTTTAATTATTGCTAATTATTTCTAATTATTTCTAGTTATTGTTATTTATTTCTATTTGTTTCTATTGGTTGTTATTTATTGCTACTTATTGCTTTTTTTTCTAATTTATTGTTATTTATTACAAATTATTTCTATTTATTACTATTTATTACTCTCTATTTCTACTTATTACTATTTTTTACTATATATTAGTATTTATTAGTATTTATTATTATTTATTATTATTTATTACTAATTATTACCAATTATTACCAATTATTACTAATTATTACCAATTATTACAAATTACTTCTTTTTATTTTAATTTGTTTCCATTTATTACTATTTATTAGTATTTATTACAATTTATTAGTATTAATTAGTATTTATTACTAATTAATACTAATTATTACTAATTATTTCTAATTATTACTAATTATTCTTAGTTACTAGTTATTAATATTTATAACTAATTATTAGTATTTATTAGTATTTATTAGTAATTATTAAAATTTATTACTAATTATTACTAATTATTACTTTTTATTACTTTTTATTACTAATTATTACTATTTATTACTAATTATTACTATTTATTACATGTAATTACTATTTGATACTATTTATTACTATTTATTACTATTTATTTGTTTTTATGAGTATTTATTAGTATTTACTAGTATTTATTACTAATTATTACTAATTATTACCAATTATTACCAAATATTGCTAGTTATTTCTATTTATTTCTATATATTTCTATTTATTACCATTTATTACTATTTATTACAATTTATTAGTATTTATTACTATTTATTAGTATTAGTTAGTATTTATTACTAATTATTACTAATTATTAAAAATTATTACTAATTATTACTAATAATTACTATTTATTACTATTTATCACTATTTATTACTATTTATTAATAATTATTACTATTTATTACTATTTATTATTAATTATTAATATTTATTTCTAATTATTACTATTTATTACTATTTATTAGTATTTAATAGTATTTATTTCTTTTTATTAGTATTTATTACCATTTATTAGTATTTATTAGTATTTATTAGTATATATTACTCTTCATTTCTATCTATTGCTATTTATTAGTATTTATTACAATTTATTACAATTGTTTACTATTAATTACTATGTACTTCTATTTATTACAAATTATTACGAATTATTACTAATTATTACTAATTATTACTATTTATTTCTATTTTTTACTATTTTTTACTATGTATTAGTATTTATTAGTATTTATTACTATTTATTTGTATTTATTATTATTTATCTGTATTTATTACTATTTAGTAGTATTTATTAGTATTTATTACTATTTATTAGAATTTATTTATATTTATTAGTATTTATTTCTATTTATTAGTATTTATTTCTATTTATTAGTATTTATTTCTATTTATTTGTATTTATTTCAATTTATTAGTATTTGTTTCAATTTATTAATATTTTTACTATTTATTTCTATTTATTACTATATATATTTATTTATTTGTATTTATTAGTATTTATTAGTATTTGTTACTATTTATTAGTATTTATTAGTATTTATTAATAATTATTACATATTATTTCTATTTATTTCTAATTATTACTATTTTGTTGTGAAATTAATCGAACACCAATTGAAACTAAGAACCATTTTGAAATCGGAAATGTAAGATCAAACATTGGAAAATATCATCGTTGAGAAAGCGAATGTCGAATTTGAATATGACGATGATAATAACAAATGGAAATACAAATAAGAAATAAATACAAGAAGAGAACACAATATAGAGCCAAAAGTCCATCTCATTTCATCAACATATCACCATATTTTTAGAGTACATGAGATCTGATCCAATAGTGAGAATATGAAAGGTTGGTCATTAAGAGGGGAATTAATTGGGATTTCATGAATCATCATAATTGTCATAATTATGACATCCATTAATAATATTTCATAATACTCCCCCTTGGATGTCATGGTTTCAGGGAACCTTATTTATTCTTCACTTAAAAAAACCCTATGAGAAAAATAAGTGAACCCAAAATAAATGAATTCCATGTTATGTTGCCTCATTAAAAACCTTATCAGGAAAACCTAGTCGGAAAACCCCGATGATGGGAAAAAGAGTGTTGTGTTCCCAACTCCCCCGGGTTATATCATTTAGTTGTGTATTCAGGACATCAATTAATATTATTATTTAATTATGTCTTTGAGACACGAGAGGAAGACCAAAGTTAATAATGAATGGTCTCATGGGAAATTAAGACCCATGGGGAAGACCAAGAATTGCCAATAATTATAGATATCCCCAATAATTTATAACATTCCATTGGATGTCTGTTATGATGTATTATTGCCTCATTAAAAACATCATCAAGGAAAACCCCTCATGGGAAAACACTTGATTAGGGAAAAAGAGTACAATGACATCAAGTCCCCAGAGTGTTGCCTCGTTAAAATCATTATCATAAAAAACCAGTGGGAAAAACATTACTAAGGGAAAAAGAGTTCAAAAGTTACATCTCTCATTCAAAATGATCATCATTTATCTCATAGAATGTCCATGATCAATTTATAACAAAAACATTCAGTTTTGAATATTGGAATAATAATAACTTATACCCTTTATATTTCAGTAGATTTGGACGAAAATTAACTTGAATAATAATATGATTTATTGTCATTTTCAAGGTACATATGCACATGTACATTTATATCATTCAGGGATTGATAAAATGTGCATTTATATATCCTCCTTCTGGGATAGGTATGATTTTCATCAACCCCTTATGTATGAAATTTATCACTCTGGGAAGTAATTGATTTGATTATTCATTAAGTGTAAAACCATTACAAAATTTCATATTTTATCTTCAGGGGGATTAATTCAAAATACAAGGAAATTCCATGTAATTTTACGATCAAATAATTCATTGATTTTAGAACTCTTCAAGATTTTAGATGTTTTTTAAAACACCTTAATAATATGATGAATACTATGATTCATACAAAACATGGGATGATAAATTCAATTTACATTATTCATTAACTTAATATGGATACAAATTATTTAGTTTACCCCATATTTTATCAGATTGGGTGAAACATTCGTAATTAATTAATATCCATCAGGCATTTCAAACCCTTCTGGGATTCATATATTAATACCCAAATATACAACGAAGAATATTTTTTTTAATGGGATCACCGATAATCAATAATCTTGATAGTTTGGATACTCAATCCAGAACATTATCTGTTGAACATTTCATAAGTTCCTTTAAAAAATTTGGCTATTCATTATGATGTCGACATATGTCAAAATCCATTTCCATCAATGAGATTTAAAATAATTCATAGAAAATATATCATCAACAGAATTTGATTGAGATCTCATAATTTTTCTAGTACCAGTGTAACTTGAGGTACGATATCTAAAAAGATATAATGTTGCCTATATATTCATTTTCTTCTTCAATGGAAAATTTATTTATTGCTCTATACTCATGATAGACAATTATTTTATATAATAAGTTCAACCACACTTCATGTGTGTATAATCATACGATTGATTTCCAGCACTTAACATTCATGTATGTGTTGGGAGCATCATGTCAATGGTTATGCAAGACCATATAATATATGATACTCAATATTACTTTTTATCATCATGCATAGCATGCAATTTATACTCAACAGCAGCAAATAACACATGTGATCATTTAGTGGATGCATCTTTCATATATATAGATCACATGGTGGGCATGCCCATATATACTTCTTCATAAGTAAACGGGAAATTTATTTCCATAATAGCTCCTAAAGATATAAATAATTTACTTCAAAATGGGTACCTCATGGTAAATTATCATACATGGGGAATTTATAATGACTTAATGATAATAAATTCATTAATAATTATGTAGACATGAATCCATTAAATAAATTCATCATTCTCCCCAAATGGATGTCTACTATGTTATCCATTAATTGATGCTTGTGTATACATGAATCAATATCTTTCATTATAATTGATCCTGGATGACCTAAATCATCATGTCATATATTTGAAGTGTCAGGATCAGTAAACTTCTAGTTTACCATTATTGATTCGATTGTACATGTCAAATTCATTTTAGTCACTTTTATGAATGCTTGTTACATATCGAGGTACAACTTTTGTCTCCATATGATATTCATTTTCAATAATACTATTCATATATCTCATTGAGACTTTAGATATAACAATGCTTTAAGAATTTGTATTACCAGGTAGGAATACATTCGCTATTCTGGAGTCATTTATTAATTTTCACTACCGGTAAATGTACTTATATGATCATATAATAACACATATATTAGTTCTTTTTAAGCATTTAATTAAAATAATATAAGAGCACCAGGACCATTAATTTTGAAAACTCATATTTGCCGTTATAATTTACACTTATCGTGGTTGATGAATTCATAATATAATTATAATGGGTTAGGACAATCACCAAGTGGATTATTGAATAATTTAGTACTTCAGGCCAAAATATTTTGGAACTTTAGGACCAAATATTATTTTACAATACAGCTACCTAGGATATGAGCCACCACGCCTTTTAAAACTAGTGAATCTGGTAGCAAGAACCGATGTGGAAGAATCTTATGGATTCACGACACACCTTATCACCAACCAAAATTATAATTCATAAAAAAACTCCCTTTATCAAATGAAAGATAAATCATTTGATCAAACCTCATCAACTCTCAAATATTCATGATATCATAAATCATAAAAACATTGTGAATAATTTCATTCACTTCAAGGACTGAGATATAGTAATTAATATTACACTCACATATGGGAATTCATTCATTCATTGGATTTAATGATCCATGAATGATAATTTATTATTTATCAATAATGATCATCCTGTATAAAATATAAAATTTATTGATTATAATGATCATTGCTTTATCCACATTAGGTGGTAAAATAATTTTCATAATATATATCGAATTATCAAAACTATGCAAATTCAATCATTTCATTTATGAATTATATGAACAATAACATCCAATTTAGGGGATAGATGAATTACCTAAGATGATATTGATAATCCATAAGAATATGATAAATAATAATGTTTCCCATTATATTGTTACTTCCGGAATAATAAATGATAAATGAAGATATTATTCAATATAATGTAAAAGGACATTATTTTCATATCATCCTTCAGGGATGCAATATTTTATAAATATCAATAAAATTCATAGTGCTCTGTAAATATTTACTATCCTCAAACCACTTCGGGTGGTTATATTTTTATTATTTTTTATAAAAAAATACAACACAATGACCATTCTCAAAACATCATATTCACCTTGAACATGATTTATAATAACAGCATGTATATTTTCATTCACATAGGGGAATGAAATAGATCATTTTCAATAAATTTTCTCATTCACTCTAGGGAATATAATAAAATTATTTGTTCGAGTTTTATAGTGTCTTCAAGAAAATTTCACGAATATTCAATTCAATAATTTCATCAATTTATCCACTTCAGTGGATAAATATATATAATATATTTTTAGTTTTTCATCAAGAATATATAATTTCTCTAAAACATTTTATATGAAATAAAAGAAAGAGAAAAAAAATAAAAAAAATATATAAAGATAATTGAAGTAAACATCATCTCCTTCATGATCCTTTTTAGAGTATAATCAAACTTTACACCTTCAGGGTGAACAAGAAATAAGAGATATTAAATTTCATGGTTCATGTAATGATTAGCGATCTTCGGATTGACGTATGATGGGTACGCGATGATCATCAAACTTGAGCTTGACGTACGATGGGCACACTATGTTCATCATTCAATGGTTGGACGATCGATGGGTACGTGATGTTTGGTCATTCAATGGTCGTGCATACGAGGGGTACACGATGCTCATAATTCAACAGCTGGATGTACGACGAGTAAACAATGTTCATCATTCAACGGTTGGACGTATGATGGGTACGTGATGTTCATCATTCAACGGCTTGACGTGTGATGAGTGCACACAGTTCATCATTCAACGACTAAATGTATGATGGGTACACGATTTTCAACATTCAACCACTTCTGGTGGTGTAGTATTTTTATTAATTTTATGAATGATGTTTGTCTCGACATTTACTACATCGGTTATTAATCAAACACACTCTCTCCAAGGAATGAAGTGAAAATTTTCAAACTCTGAGTCATTACAACTCTTCAAGAGCACATTATTTTTTTCCACAACAAAGGATTGAGAAAATCAAATATTATTCTCAGATTTATCAAGAAGGGGAAAATTAATATATCAATATCTTAAATATAAAATAAGGCTCACCTTTTGACGTAGCACCTCGATTAAGCAGATTTTATGCGCATGCGAAAGAGTATGTCAAAATAAGAATGTTTATAAAAACATGTGGCATACCATTTTCCAATGAGATTTTTCATGTGCTGATGAGGGTGATGAAGATAGCGACGTCACGATACGCAATGTAGAGAAGACGATCGTGCTGAAAATATGTTGTGAAATTGATCTAACGCTGATTGAAACCACAATGTATTTTGAAACCAAAAATATAAGATCGATCATTGGCGAAACGCATCGTCGAGAAAGCGAATGTTTAATTTGTGTATGATGATGATAATAACAAATATAAATACAAATACAATAGAAATACAAGTAGATAATATAATGTAGTGCCAAAATTCCATATCATTTCATTAACATATCACTATATTTATAGAGTACATGAGATCTGATCCGACGGTGAGAATATGAAAGGTTGATCATTAAGAATGGAATTAATTGGGAATTAATGAGTCATCATAATTGTCATAATTATGACATCCATTAATAAAATTTCATAACATATTTATTATTATTTATTTCTATTTATTTGTATTTATAACTATTTAATAGTATTTATTAGTATTTTTTAGTATTTATTTGTGTTTATTAGTATTTAATACTATTAATTATTATTTGTTACTAATTCTTAGAATTTATTACTAATTATTAGTATTAATTAATAATTATTAGTATTTATTAGTATTTAATACTATTTATTAGTATTTATTATTATTTATTACTATTTATTAGTATCTGTTACTATTTATTAGCATTTATTGGTATTTATTAGTATTTATTAATAATTATAAATAATTTATACTATTAATTACTAATTGTTAATATTTATAATTGTATTTATAATTATTACTATTTATTTCTAGTTATTACTAATTAGTGTTAATTACTATTAATTACTCCAAAATACTGCTACTAATTACTAGTTACAGCTTATTATTTCTATACATTACTAATTATCGGTAATAATTATTAATTATTACTAATTACTAAGAATTAGTACTAATAATTTAATTTTATTATTAAAAATAATTACTAATTACAAAACAATTTAAATCTAACAAAATTAAAACTAATAAACAATAATTTAAATTAATATAATTAAATGAAATAAATACTAAATAAAATAAAACATAAATACCTTTAAACTTGATCACTTATAATTGTAGGAGGCTTCAAAATACAGGAAAACGGAATATATGTGACAGGCGATTTGCGACGGGTTCCCGTCGCAAAAGACCTTTTGCGACGGGGCTCCGTCGCAAATCACCCGTTGTAGAAAACGGCGTCACAAATAGTTGTTTTTGCGGTGGTCCCGTCGCAAAAATAGTATTTGCGACGGTATTTTTCCCCCGTCACAAATTGTTTTTCCTTTATATATAAGAATGGTATTTGTTACGGGTTGTCACAGATATATTAGTTGCGACGGGTTTCTGACTCGTCGCAAATGTGAAATTTAAAAATATTTGCGACGTAGGTATTTGCGACAGACCGTCACAGCAATAGTTTTTACGATAGGTATTCTTCCCGACGCAAATGGGACAGTAAAAAAAATATTTTACGACAGAACACCCCGTCGCAAATACTAAAAAAAATAAAAAATAAAATAAAATAATTATTACAAATCGTATAATATTATAGAAAAAATAATAATATTATTAATAATATTAAGAAATCTATTATTATAATATAAATAAAAAAATATATGAAATAAAATTATGAAATATTAATATAAAATAATAATAATACGAATATAAATAAAATTATATTATATAATAATACTAATATTAATAATATAAAAAATTAATATAATATTATTATTATTAAATTACGTATATAATAATAATATTAATATTAATAATATAAAAAAATTATATTATTATAATATCAATAATAATAAAAATATATAATATAATTATGAAATATTAATATCAAAAAATAATAATAATATGAATATAAATAATATAATATTATATGATAATAATACTAATATTAATAATATAAAAATTTAATATATTATTATTATTATTCAAATAAACATACATATCTATGAAAAAATAATATTAATATTATTAATATTAATAAAATTATAAAATTATAAACTTCTCAATATTAACAACAAATATAAAATATTTAATGTAATATTACAAAAATAAACATACATTAAAAAAATACTAATAATTAATAAAATATTAAAAAAAATAAAAACAAATTAAATCATACAATATTCGTACCAATATGAAAGAGGAATTTTAAATAGTTAATATGACAATAAACTACGAACTCGAATGTTTATTACATGTAAAAAATTCACTAGGGGGTGGATAATCTGGAGGACCTGGAGGAAGTGGTGGAGGAAACTCCATCCCTAATCTACGAGTCAGACGACACATGTACTCTGTCTACTCTTGATGTTGCTCCTCATATCGACACCTCTGCTCATCATGCTGCTGACACATCTTCTCCTTCCATCGACAAATCTCCTCATCGTGCTGCTGACGCATCTGCTCCTTCCCCTGACGCAAATCCTCTATAATCTCACTCTGAGCATGCATCTGCTCCTGATATTGTGAGGCAGAAGATGATGTCTATCCACGAGCTCCTCTAGATCCGGATGCTGACATCCCAACAGTACCATAATAAGCCGTAGGAGTCAAATGAGAGCCGATACCAACTACTCGGCCCTTTTCGAAGCCATACTGGGTCGCCTGCATCCATGTCGTCTCATCAAAATGGTGGGCACTAGTCTGATCACCCGTCTCGTCATGACTCTCAGCCTGTGTCTGAGAGGTCTCGGCCTCATATGAATCCTTTAGTTTCAATTAGAAATTAAAATAATGAAAAGATTATATGCATTTAATTTGCAAACTGAAAAGAAAATAATACTGACCACAATCTGACACTGGCGGTCACCTCTAATCTCTCCAGTAGTCGGATCCGTGTACATCCTCCTATAAATGTCGTACGTCGTAATACTGGGCTGCTCTTCTTCCTATATGAATATAAAATAAAGTTTTCATATTTAATGTTGTATAAAATATTAAAAAAAAAGTACTTACCAGACGCTCTCTATGCGCACTGAATGTACGACTACCGGCTCGATGCATCACCTCTTGTCTCCCCCGATTCTGTCGACCCAATGCATATCTCCGTTGAAACCCACCACCCAACCAGTGTGTAGATAATCCATCAAAAATGTGAGATGAAACGTACTCTGGTCGGTGGGCTCTACAAGACTCATCAAATTCTGTCAATCCATCTTACCTCACAACCACCTTTCTCAAATTATTCAAAAACTGACTGAAACGGTCACGCATAGACACCACCCATGCCGTGTGGATAGTGGCATGAATTCTCTCGTCAATGGGATACCATAAACCCTAATATAAAGTTATTAATGAATTAAATTTAAAAATAAAAAATATTTAATTACGTACCAGCCAACGATCGAACATGGCGGCCTACACATCAGTGGGAATCTAATCCCATGTGAGCCAGGGCTGAGAAAAATAATTTTGCAATATAGCTCTCTGCTTTCCAATATCTATATGCGTAAAACTGTGGAAAAAAGAACAAATAATCATACAATTAGAATATAAATAAATTATAATGAATGATAACTAAAATACACAGGTTACTATACAACCGCATGTGCGTATCAAATCCAAGAGGTGGACGTCGCTCAGGGATAGGATCTGGAATCATCAGTCTGGCAAGACCATGCCTCCTCCGAGTGCTCCCTGTAGTGCCAATAGCCTAAGGGTCAGATGACTCAAGAACCTCATCATCTATAGGTAGCTTAGCCTCCAGAAATTGACGATACGTTTTGGAGTCCATCCGAAACATGAAATTATTGTTATTATCAAACAGTTGAAAATAACTATTATGTATAGATATATATTTGTTATGATTCTAACCTGCATTTTATTGTGTCAATGTTCATCTTCATCATCATTTTCATAGTTTTCAATGTCAATGTCTTCATCTTTCTCATCAACATTATCAATTTCCATATTAGTTTCACTTTCATCATCTCTTGTCATTTCAAATTCAGTTGTAACATCATTGAAAACATCGTCACCATCGACACTTAACTGTGGGGTGTCATCCTCGATATTCATGTCTCTTTGTGAAAAAGATGTGTTTTGAGGAGTGTCCTGAAAATTTCATTTCCTTGCACTTTAGTGGAACCACATTCAGTTTGAGTAAACTAATTTTCTCGAGATTTAACTTTTATTATACTCCACCAATCATCCAACTCTTTTGCAGTAGCACAGTATTTTTCATAATAAATTTGATTTTCCTGATTAGCCAATAAAAATGGTTCATTTACTGTAAGAATACTTTTATGTTTAATATCAACAATTCCATGAGTCGGATGAATATTCAAGCCTCTTTCAGTATCCAACCATCGACATTTAAACATTGTTACATAATTCTGTCCCAAATAACACAGTTCAATAATTTCTTCAAGCATTCCGTAAAAGTCAACTTCAATATCACTATGATGTGATCCCTTAAAACAAACACCACTATTCATTGTTTTCATTGATTCCCCATATGCACCTTTATGAACGAAATAACCATTCTCCACATATGCATTATTGATTTAACCATTTTGGATGGTGGGCTACTCAGTATATGCAATCGACTATCAATATTATCAGCATGTACATATACCTGAAAATTTGTAAAACATTTATCACTATTACAATTAATAAATTGATTTTATATGTAAAACCAAAAAAGAATGTACGTTACCAGTTTTTGAAACCAGTAGGCAAATTTTTTTTCCGACATTCTTCTAAGCCAGATGCTATAATTTGTGGAAATTGTTTATTAATATGATCACCATATAACCTATAAATACAATATGATTAATTTACTGTAACAGAATCAATAGAATAAGGGATAGGAGCACTCACTGTACAATTGGTGACATTTCTTCATAGTTGAGTAGAACATTTGTATGAGCTCTATGATGTTCATCATCTGAAATCCATCTATCATGAACACCACCAAAGCCAAGTTCGGGCTGATTGACAACTGATAATTGATTGTTCATATCATCATCTACATTCCCCTCATTCTGGACCATACGGTTAAATTTTGAGGGATATTCAAATTAAAAATAATGAGAGCAGAATAAAGAAATTTCCTCTTTCAAATAAGCTTCTGCAATTGTGCCTTCAACTGATTCTTTGATATGTACTTTTTTCTTCAATTTCTGCATGCCTCTCTCAAATGGGTATATCAATAGAAACTGAACTGGATCTTCAAATTTGGCTTCATGTGGAAAATGTAATATCAAATGTTCCATTGAGTCAAAGAAATCCAGCGAAATGATGTTTTCCAGTTTTCATATAATTACAACCACACCATCTTCCAGTTTTCTTAGTGCATCGTAGTCTGTTGTTGCCGCACACATGTCTTGGAAAAAATATTATATATCTATTATCGAATCCCAAATCTTAGAATTAAAAAAACTATTAATCCAATAGGCATAAGTCTTTCCATTATAACATGACAATAATGACTTTTTAATCTGTTAATATGACCATTTTTAACACATCTTCCCAAGTTGGAAGCATAGCCATTTAGAAGTATCAAATATGAAATCCACAGAAAAAATAATAAGTGACTCTCTTTGGTTAGTGTATAAGCTGATTTTGGCTTCATTAATCTCTGTGATCTGAAATTTTCAAACAATTCAAGTTCTGGCCGCCTGTAAATTTGGTCAATATCTAATCGGGCCTTTACATTATCTTTGTTTTTACTCAGTGTATCCAAAACTGTATGAAATAAATTATAAAAACAGTTCTTATCAATATGCATTACATCAAACATGTGTCGGACCAACAAATCAGACCAATTTCGCAGATTCCAAAAAATGCTCTGTTTTGTCCAATTGTGTTCTTTCCCAAAGCCATGAATTTTCTGTTGGTTTATTGTCGGTCCAAAAGTGATGGAAGGTAATGAAAATACAACTGATTGTAACTCTGTACCTGAGATCATTTTTGGAGGTTCATCTCTTTCAATTCTGCCTTTTCTGAAATGAGATTTATTCCTCCAAAAAGGATGATCGATTGGAAGAAATCTGCGGTGACATTCAAAATAGAAATGTTTTTTTTCCATTCACGAGCATAAATGATTTGTTGTCTTCCATACAGTAATGACATGATTTTGGACCATGTATACCCCAGCCAGATAATATTACATATGTCGGGAAGTCGCTAATTGTCGACATCAAAGCAGCTTCCATTACAAAATTTTGTTTCACATCAACATCATAGGTTCCAACACCATGACTCCACAATAAATTTAACTCATCAATCAGTGGTTTCAAATAAACATCAATATTATTTTTCAGATGTCATGGGATTAATAATGTCAAAAAGATATAAGGCTCTTTCATGAACATCCATGGAGGTAAATTGTACGGAGTTACAAAGATAGACCAACAGGAATACTGACTACCAAAAGATCCAAATGGACAAAAACCGTCAGTTGAAAGACCCAATCGCACGTTCTGGAATTCTAAAGAAAAAGATGGATGCACTTGATAAAAATGTTTCCATGAATCATCATCAGATGGATGAATCATGATTTTTCCATTTGAAATATTGGTTTTGTTCCATGACATCATTATTGATGTGTTCTGAGACATAAATAAATGCTGCAACCTGGGTGTAAGTAGGAAATATCTCTACTATTTTATAGGAATCAATCCAGACTTTCCTGACTGAGATTCTTTATACCTCGATTGTCCACATGTGGGACAACTATCCAACGAATCATTTTCAACAGAATATAAGATGCAATCGTTTGAACATGCATGGGCCATCTGATAAATAAGGCCCAGATTACGAACCAATCTCTTGATCTCATAATAATTAGCAGGCAGGACATTTCCTTCATGTAACAGTGCTTTAACCAAAGAAAATATCTGATCAAAACAGTTATTTGACATTCCATTATCTGATTTAATAGCCATAAATTTTGCAAATGATTCTAATTTTCTTATCTTGCAACCAGGATATAATGCATCCTTAGCAGACCTGAACAACTCATCAAATTCAGATGGTTCCATGTCGGTAGGTTAATCAACATCATCCTCGATTTCAGTTTGTTGAACGGATGACCCTGCAACATCATGTACAAAATTCTAAAACTGTGATGGATCCGAAATCAAATTATTAGTACCTTCTCTGGAACTGTGTTCACCGTGTTGATACCAAAAAATATAATCTGATTGAAAACCATAATGAAAAATATGTTTCCCAACGATGTCAAATGTCTCAAATGTTCTCAGAGCACATTTTTTACAGGGACAATTAATTTTCCCTTCTGAAAAAAATTCCGGGTTTGATGACGCAAATGATAAGAAATCTTCAACACCATAAACATATACAATATTTAAACTAGAACCATTTGGATTTCTGCGCTGATTTATCTAAGAGTGATCATCTAATAATCATTGATGTCGACTTCCTTGTTCCATATTCATATATATGTTTCTACAAAATTTAAAACCATTACTATTGTTAAATTATTTGATATAAGATAAAAAATATCCTAAAAAGAGAACATACATAATTACAGTTATTTCTTAGTAATTACCAATAATTATAGGCGACATAGTTAGTTTGTAATCATCCATACTAATTATTATTAATTTACCAATACATAGAAATACTTGGAAAAATGAAATATGCTTGAATAATGAAATAAAATTTTGTAATCATCGTTGTGGAGATTATATTACTAATTATTCTTATTTGTTTCCAGCGGATTGGCGGCAGCTCTTTTGCCTGATGACTCATCTCCTTGCAAGGAGAAGAGTCGTCAGGGAAAAGAGCCTCTTTTGTCTGATGGCTCATCTCTTTTTAAATTTCTTCTGACTGAAATCAGCATGAAAAACTTTCTCTCATATACGTTAGAGCACATTTTTCATACTGATTTCAGTGGGCGAAAGTAGCAATGATATGAGACATTGAACAAAAGGTAGTCACCAATCCGCTGGAAATTGTACCAATTTATAACCATGTACTCGAATTTATTTGAATTTTGATTAATTATTACTAATTATTTCTAATTATTATTAATTATTACAAATTATTACAAATCTCAATATTTCCAATAGATTTTGATCTATTTTTAACATGTTCAAATCATAAAGGGTCATCAATTTTTAGGTCACGCCCAATAAAAATTTTTCATCAACCATGTCCAATGTAATCTCTATAATTGTCCTTACATGGTTGATCACCTCGCAAGAAGTGTTGCAAAAGGACGACACAAGTAATGTAGTTCTCATATTCAAGAATCATTTCGCATGACCCTTTACATAGATCATTCTTCCTTGAAAAATTAAGAGAACTTCAGTATCTTTCCCTTAATTTTTCAAGATAGAATGGTCTAAGTAAAAAGTCATGTGATATGATTCTTATAGATGAGAAAGACATGACTTGGGTTGTCCTATTGCAATGCTACTTGCGAGGTGATCAACCACTAAAGGACAATTATAGAGATTACATTGGACACGGTTGATGCAAACTTTTTGTTGGAAATGACCTGAAAATTGGCGACCCTTTAAGATTTGAACATGTTTAGAATAGAGCAAAACTTGTTGAAAATATTAATTATTGTAATATTTTATAAATATTTTATAATTTTAAGAATATTAATATTTTTTTATAAATATTAAACATATAATAATAAAATAATTATATTATTAGTATTATTTAATTATTAATATTAGAGTAATATAATATTTTATATTATGTTACTATTTATGTTACTAATTATATTACTAATTGTGTTACTAATTAGTAATGCGAAGATATGCATATAGGTCGGGTGGTTAATCAATCATTGAATAGAAAAACAAACATGATTGACCACTCATCTCCCTCAATTTTCTTTTCATTTATGTATTGAGGTTGAGGGGAAACTTTTGCCTCCACATGTAATAGTTTCTTTTACTGTCAAAATTATAAACCTCCTCACCTCTATGCTGGTGAGGAGGTTGATAATTTTGACATTAAAAGAAAGTATTACATGTGGAGGCAGAAGTTTCCCTTCAAGCCTCAACACACAAATGAAAAGAAAATTGAGGTTGATGAGCGGTCAACCACACTTACTAATTATCCTAATTGTAGTTGCTAATTATCCTAATTGTTTTTAATTGTTTCTTAATTGTTTTTAATTATTTCCTAATTATTTTTAATTGTTTTTTTAATTGTTTCCTAATTTCTTTTAATTGTTTCCTAATTGTTTTTAATTGTTTCCTAATTATTTTAATTGTTTCCTAATAATTTTAATTGTTTCCTAATTATTTTAGTTGTTTCCTAATTACTTTAATTGTTTCGTAATTATTTTAATTGTTTCAAAATTATTTTAATTGTTTCCTAATTATTTTAATTGTTTCCTAATTATTTTAATTGTTTCCTAATTATTTTTATTGTTTGGTAATTATTTTAATTGTTTACTAATTATTTTAATTGTTTCCTAATTATTTTAATTATTCCTTATTTATTTTAATTTTTTCCTAATTATTTTAACTATTTCCTAATTATTTTAATTGTTTCCTATTTATTTTAATTGTTTCCTAATTATTTTAATTGTTTCCTAATTATTTTAATTGTTCATAATTATTTTAATTGTTCCTAATTATTTTAATTGTTTCTAATTTCTTAATTTTTTCTAATTTCCTAATTATTTCTAATTTCCTAATTATTTCAAATTATTTTAATTGTTTCTAATTATTTTAATTGTTTCTAATTTCCTAATTATTTATAATTTCTTAATTATTTTTAACTTCCTAATTATTTCTATTGATAATTATTTCTATTGATAATTGTTTTAATTATTATAATTATTTCTAATCAATTAAATCTAACTATTTCCTAATTATTTGATAATTATTATAATTAAATATAATTAAATCTAATTATTTCTTAATTATTTGATAATTATTTTAACTATTTATAATTAATTGGATAACTACTTCTAATTAAATATAAAAATTTGAAATTAAATATAATTACTTCTAATTAATTATAACTATTTCTAATTATTTCTAATTAAATATAATTATTTCTAATTATTACCAAAACATCCTCCGGGACTGTCGAACCAATAGTGCAGCAAGGCCTGTTGTCGTGTACTAGGTTACCCCGAGTCAAGCTCGAAACGCCTTGTCAGAGTTTTCACTCCTAGCTACATCTGTGCCAGAGCCGCCTCTCCTTGTTCATATCCAGACAAGGATTATTTGGAACAACCACTTAATCTAATTATATTATATAGCTACCAAACATTCTATTAAAAAAATTATAATTAACAATTAAAAATAAAATTAACAATTAAAAATAATTTAGAAAATAAAAAAAATATAAATACCTTTGATATTTTGAAGCAATTAACGCCTTCTAACTCCTTCTCTCCTCTTCTCGTAAGAAAAAATTAAACTGAAAGAAATTTTCTACTTAGAACTGGAAGTTAAAGAGAGAAAGAAAGAGATAACTGAATGATTTGAAAAAAAACAGGTGGGGGTATATATCGGTTAGATTATTTGTGAGGGTCTTTTTTGCGATGGGATACCGTCGCAAATACCTTCGCCGGCATTAATTACGGGCGGTGGTTAAAAGGGTTTTTGCGACGGGCCTATAACGACCCATACATTACATACATTGTTAGTACTTCAAAATTGAAGTACACTTATTACAACATATAACAAAACCATGATAGGACCGTATAGGTATAGTGTCTTTAGAAACTGGGAAACATAAACAACTGGTTCATAAATCGTCTACACTCTCCTGTTTATTTCATCATATCTATAGTCCCTTTTGGCATATCTTACTTAAAAACCTTCTTCCTGACCTGGGGAAAGAAAACATACAAAAGGGTGAGCTGAAATGCTCAGTAAGGGTAAAAAAAGAAATATCAATCACATCATATTCATAAGAACCTAACATTTTGGAAATGTTACCCTACAAAAGAGATCAAAATTTCATAACATGGGATAAATCATGGTAGTGAAATGTAATCACAATAATAATAACATAAAACATGAATCATTGTGGTATACACACATAATAATAGAGAATCATTTCTTATTAGTCAATACTCATTGCCAAGACTATCTTAGTGGACAAAGTCCATTTCTAAACCGAGTTCATTCCTCGTTTTAGTCATGTTTCACTGAACCGGTTTAACCTGCCATTCCTTCCATGTCTATCTCATGAGATATAAAATCATTACCCAACGCATTGGAGGGAGATATAGGTCCCACCCATCTCATAATGATACCATTCTTATGTGTGCCACAAAATCATAAAATCATACATCATTGCATAACCCATGTAATAAAAATGGAATTCTTAAACATCGTGACTTCATAAAACAATTCATATAAGATAAAGGATTTCATAAAAATAATTCCATCACAACATAATCGAATCAATGTAATAATAGGGATATAAACAGAACCCTATATTATCTTAGATGGAAAATAATTTTGGTAAAACACTTGAATTCCATTCTTGAGGAAAATATCCTTTCTACTTCAAAAACATTTTTATTTCTTAACATGTCATATAATTTTGAACTAAAATAAGTTGATTAAAAATAAACATAAAAACCTGTAAAGTAAGATTCATGGAAATAATGTTTTAAAAATCAATTCATGTCGTATAAGTTAAAAAAACATTCTTCTCGTACTTTTGTCGGAAAAGTCAAAAAGTTATTCGTATGAAAAACGACAAAAGATTCCATTTATATCATTTACTAAAAACTCACCGAAGGGTAAAATTGGATTTAAAAAATTGTAGGTCGATGGAAATAATATTACATATTGAGAAAACATGAATTTGGATGATAAAATACACCCCAGTAAATTCCAAATTATAATCAATCTCAGATAAAAATGAGATTGTGATATTTCCCTTACCTTAGGTCCGATTTGCTTCGTATGTGTCCAAACCACCTGTATAATGATTTCAATAATGTAATTGACTTATTCCAGAATCAAAATAATTGTTATGATATAATATATGGTAATATTCTTAGCTTATTTTTAGTAATATTTCATTGCCACTTGTTATTCAGGTGTTTATTACTTCTTATTCTTATGCGTGTTTTGTCGACTAAATTCTTATTCTTCCTTTTAGGTTATAGATACCTCATTTCCAGAATGGTATTACTGTAATATATATCATATTTATTCACTCAATTCATTGATGTAATCATTATGCAATGAAAATCATGTAGAACGAGTCGCATGAAATCGTGGAGACAGTATTCCGTACGTACGTACGAGCGATGATATCGTTCCCATGATCGTGGAATTGTATTGGAGTGTATGTATACTATTTTAGAATCAATATCACTTTAAAATAATCCTATATATTCATTCTTTACACCATTATACCCATCCAAGTAAGGTGGTGGTGGAAAATAGATTACACCACGGCGTGGAGACGGTATTCCGTACGTACGCACGCACGGTGATTTTGTTTTCCGTAGGATGGATAGATGGTTAAATAGGTTTGTTTCATACTTATAATAACATATCAGTATATGAGTGATACTGATGTTATTAATTAATAATGAAACAACTAAAGAAGAAGAAGTGGAAGAAGAAATAAAGTTCAAAGAATCAGTAACGGACATTACCTCTTCTTTGAAGCGCTTCTTTGAGACCTCCTTTTAGGGCACTAAAATTGGTCTTTGAAGAAGACCAGGACCTCTAGGATGTTTCTAGGAAAGTGTAGAGGAGAAATTGGTAGGGCTTTTCCGAGCATGAAGGCTCAAAGTGGTGTGAGGAAGAGAGGGAGGAGGATCACTTTTATAAGGGAGGAGAGGGGCACCTTTGGAAAAACTAAAAATATTATTTAATTATAAATCCATATTCAGTTGTAAATAGATCCAAATTCATTTATTTAGAAGCTAAGGTGGGGATGGGTCTAAATAATCTCCTAAAATAGAATTTTCACAAGTTTTGTTTACTATTTTAACCTTATCATTTAGATTTAACATTAAGTTAGATTATTTTACTTTTACCATGTCTTTTAGTGTTCTTACACTATAAGGTTAATAAACTTACTATAACAAGCCAAACGAACCCCAAGTTGTTTATTATTAATATATATAACCTTATCTAAGTCATTTGGCCGAACCTTAGATTTTTATGAATAAAATAACAATTAATAATATAATATTTGTTTTTAAATCAATTTTATGTCAATTTTGACACTATTTAGTAATTGATTTTTGAAAAACTCATAACAGAATGATTAGTTCTAACAAAGTTAATTAAATAAACACTAACATGTCATATTGACCTATAAAATTAGTGTAATTCACAAAAAGTCTCAAATTACATTTATTTGGGTATTTATAACATCAATTATGTCAATATTTCATTAATAAGATAATTACTGCATCATCTTTGAGTCATAAATAAATTAAATTATTTAATGTCTCAAAATTACAAATAAAATACCATTATGTATGAAATATTTTTATCCTTATAATGAATATTTATAGTCAAATATATCTAATGTATAACCCTATATTAATAATTATTTACTTATTAAATATTGATTTTAACTATTTTAACCCTTCTTTAAATAAATTAATAATAAATGTCCTAATCTAATCCATGTGGGAATAAATGGTAAAATTTTATTCCTAAGGTTTCTTTTGGTCGAATTACACTTATACAATAGAATTAGGACATGTTTTAGGGTAATAATAATATCATTTTTACCCTTAAATACCCTATTTACTTTTAACCGTGGTAAATAAAAGTAAAAAGTTACTATTCACCAAAAATTATTTTCATCTCATTGAACCAAATTTTACTTACTGACATCAACTGTGTCTCTCGGATTTTTTAAATTCCACTCACTGAAGCGGTAAAATTGTGTTTTATGTAAATTTGCAACTTCTCCTAGGTGGTGGGTAAAAGACGGTGAAAAGTTCAATAAAAGTTTTATATATCTAAAATTATTATAAAATTACTCCAATGAATTACATTGAACATATATAGGTATTATGTATCAATTTTGACCTAAAATAAATTTAAATAAAATAAACAATTATTTAAATAAAAAGTCGGTTTTTAGATAGTAACCTAGTGTTTTCACTATTCATCAAAAATTTACAGTTTCTAGAAAAATTCCAATATTTCACCCCAAGATAATTTCAATATTCCAAATCCAAAAATGAAGTCCATTTTGAAAAATAAAATTTACAAAATTTCAAAAAGTGGTTATTACTATTCATAACGGCTAGTTTTAATAATATTTTAATAGCATATCGTTGTTTAGTGAAACTCGGTATTGCGTATGACGCAAGCTATTGAGGAAGGTCGTGATTGCATGTAAAGAAAGCCAAGATAGTGTTGTGTGTAGTGAAATATTCCTTTGATGATTTATATAAAATAAAAACAAAATATTTCTTATAAAAGTCTCGGGTGTTACATTCAACCCCCCTTAAAATAAATTTCTCCCTCGAAATTCGTCAATTGTAACAAACAGATGAGGATACCTCTCCCTCATCATATCCTCAATCTCCCATGTATCTTCTTCTAATTGGTGGTTCCTCCATAAAACTTTCACCAAGTGAGTGGTCTTGTTCCATAGTACTTTTTCACTACGATCGAGAATCTCTATCGGCTGTTCTTCATAAGAAAGATCATGTTCCAGCGGTACAACTTCTGAGTTGAGTAAATGTGAAGGATCAGGTATGTACATTCTCAGGAGAGATACATGGGACACATCGTGAACTTGAAATAGATTTGGTGGAAGCTCCAATCGGTAATCTACCTTCCCAACAGGATCAAGTATTTCGAAAGGACCGATATACCTAGGGCACAGCTTTCGCTTCTTTCCAAATCTCATTACTCTCTTCCAAGAAGATATTCGTAAGAACACTTTATCACCCACTTCAAACTCTAAGTCTTTTCTTCAGTTGTCGGCATAACTTTTTTGTCGACTCCGAGCTACTCTTATGTGTTGTTGAATAGATCGGACCTTTTCTGCCATCTCATCAACAATATTAGGTCCTAATATCTTTCCTTCCCCAACTTCATCCCAACAAGTTGGAGTTCTGTATTTCTTTCCATAGATATCTTCATAAGGAGCCATCTGAATACTGGAGTGAAATATATTATTATAAGAAAATTCCACCAAAGGTAGGTGTTGATCCCAACCACCATTGAAATTCATAGAGCGAGCTCTCAACATATCTTCTAGAGTTTGAATTGTCCTCTCAGACTGACCGTCTGTCTGAGGATGATAAGCAGTGCTGAAACTCAACTCTGTTTCTAGAGTATGCTGAAGACTTCGCCAGAACTTTTGGGAAAACCTCGGATCCCGATCAGATATAATAGAAAGTGGTACTCCATGCAATTTTACCACATTTTTTACATATATCCTAGAAAGCTGATCCAGAGATAAATCCTCTCTAATAGAAATGAAGTGTGCAGACAATGTAAGACGGTCAACTATGACCTAGATAGAATTATTTCCTTTGGATGTTTTAGGAAGTCCTGTGAAAAAGCCCACAGTGATGTTTTCCCATTTCCATTCGGGTATTGGTAATGGTTGTAACATCCCCATAGACTTCTGTCTCTCAGCCTTAACTTGCTGAAAAACCAAGCATCGAGAGACATATTCAACAACATCTCTTTTAATGTCATCCCACTAGAAGTACTCTTTCAGGTCCCTATACATCTTTGTGCTTCCAGGACGAATGGAGAATGAAGAACTATGGGCCTCATCCAGAAGCTCCTTATTTAATTCGAGGATTGGAGGAACGCAAACCCAATTTCTGAACATTATTATCCCATCACAATCAAGGTTGAATTCAAGAACATTTCTCACCTTCTTTTGTAACTCAACATATTCTTTCCGTGCCTCTTTAATCTTAACATGTATAGATGGTTGGACATTTATTTGAGAAAGATACGATTTTCCCCTTTCATTATAATTCAAAGATCCATCCATTGTAAATCCATAAATATTTGATCTTTTGTGATCCTTATCATGGATAAACTGGCATGGTCTTATCGACATAATGCATATGCCACCTTGTTTGCTTTCCCAGGGTGGTAAAGAATTGAGCAGTCGTAATCCTTAATCAGCTCCAACCATCTTCTTTGTCACATATTCAGCTCCTTTTGTGTGAAAATATACTTTAAACTATTATGATCAGTATAAATATCACACCATTCTCCATAAAGATTATGCCTCCAAATCATTAATGCAAAGATTACTGCAGCTAACTCCAAATCATGAGTTGGGTAATTTTGCTCATGGATTTTCAACTGTCGTGAGGCATAAGCTATCACCATATCATTTTTCATAAGAACACACACCATTACCTTTTTGGATGCATCACTGTAGATCACAAACCTTTCTCCACTACAAGGATGTGTGGGCACTGGTGCACTGGATAACCTTCTTTTCAACTCCTTGAAATTCTCTTCACATTCCTCTATCCAAACAAACTTAACTCCTTTCTGAGTCAACCTTGTGAGTGTATTAGATAATCGTGAAAAATCTTTCACAAAACGTCTATAATATCCAACCAAACCAAGAAAACATAGGATCTCAGTTACTATTGTTGGTCTCGACTATCTTTCGATAACCTCTATTTTTGCTGGATCCACAGATATCCCCTCTTTTGGGATTATGTGACCAAAAAATGAAACTTTTTGAAGCCAAAATTCACACTTGGTAAATTTGGAAAAAAGCTTATCCTTTCTCAGGGTCATCAATATAATTATCAAGTGATCTTTATGTTCTTCCTTGCTCTTTGAATATACAAGAATATCGTCTACAGACACTACCACAAACTGATTAAGATAGTCTCTAAAGACTCTATTCATCAGATCCATGAAGATATCAGGGTCATTAGTAAGACCAAATGGCATCACTATAAATTCATAGGGTCCATACCTTGTACGGAAATCCATCTTTGGTATATCCTCCCTTTTGACCCATAATTGATGATACCCTAAACAAAGATCAATCTTGTAAAATTATTGAGCTCCGCGTAGTTGGTCAAATAAGTCATCAATGCATGGGAGAGGATATTTGTTCTTGATAGTGATCTTGTTAAGTTCTCGATAATAAATGCAGAGTCTCATTGATCCATCTTTCTTCTTAACAAATAGAACAAGTGCTCCCCATGGTGACGCACTAAGGTGTATGAACCCCTTATCAAGATTTTCTTGGAGTTTCTTCTTTAATTCCTGCAACTCAATTGGGGACATTCTATAAGGTGTCTTTGAAATAAGTAAAGCACCCGGTACGAGTTCTATTGAAAATCAACTTCACACTTTGGTGGAAGACACAGAAATTCCACTGGAAAGACATCATCAAACTCCTGTACAATGGGAATATTCTTAATTGTGAGTTTCTCACCAACCATTTGAGATAAATAACCTTCATTTATTGGAATCAAGACCCATAAGACGGAAGAAATTTCCACTAGAAGGTTATGTTCATCCTTTCATCGATAGACGATCAAAGATTGATTTGGAATATGAAATGTGACTTACCTTTTTTGGAAACTAATATGAGCTCCATATAGAGAAATCCAATCCATTCCAAGAATCACATCAAATTCCACTATTGGGAGGATCATAATATTTGCAGGAATCACTTACCCACAAACTTCAATCGGAGAAGAATTATAAAATTTTGACGCGACTGTTGTTCCATTAGGTGTTGTCACAACTAACTCAACATCTAATTGTTGAGGTAATACAGTGATACCCTTAGAAAATTCTTCAGAAATAAAGGAGTGGGTGGATCCAGAATCAAATAAAACATTTTCTACTTTAAAGTGGATGGTAAGTGTACCATTCACCACTTCGTTATCATACTCCACATTGCTGATAGAAATTGAATGTGACTTTCCTTTGCCTTTAGCCTTAAGGGTTTGTTGATGACAATCATCATCAACAACCCTTGGATTAGGGAATTGATTGGAATAATGCCCCATTTCCTTTCACTAGTAACATTGAAGTGTAGGAGGCGCACTCTGTGTAGCCTTTTCATTGTTCGCAACACTAGAAATCTTCTTCCCATCATTGCGACATTCAAATTCCTGATGACCTTCCTTTCCACATTTGAAACATTTGCTTCTCCCTTTAAGACAACTCCCTCCATGTTTCTTTCCACACTTTGAGCATAAAGGAAAACTCATCTTCTTTTCAGTGTGCTCTTTTGATTTTCCTTTGAATTCCATTTTCCTCTTCTTATCAAACCCACATGACTGATGGGTTACTCCAATATCCATCTCAATTTTGAGAATACATCGAACGATTTACTCGTAGCTATTGAAGTCCCTTATGGATAACGCCCTTTGAATACTTGGTTTTAATCCACTAAAGAATCGATCGATCTTACTCTCAGGTTGGATAATGATACCAGAAGCGTACCATGAAAGTCTTGTGAAATTTGCTTCATAGGTACCAACAGATTCATCATTATTTTTCTTTAGTTCAAGAAACTCCTTCTCCGTCATTGTTCGGAGAATATGACGGAAGTACTTATTGAAAAATAAGTTCTTGAAATCATCCCATTCCATGGACTCAATTTCATCCCTTTGACTCGTATTCTTAATAAGATTCCACCATTGATCATCGTCACCTTCCAAATGATACACTACTAAGATGACTTTTTCATGTTCAAAACATTGAAGAACTGAAAATATCTATTCAGTAGTACTAATCCATTGTTCAGCAACTAATGGATCCATAGACCCGCTGAATTAAGGTGGACATTGTCTCATGAAGGATTCAACAAAATGTTGCTCCTTCCTTTGTGCATTTGGAAGTCCCGCATGATTCATAGCTTGAGAAAGTTGTGTGAGAATAGCTACAAGATTTTTCATCCCAACTCCCATAACGTTTGGTTTCTCAGGGGGACAATCATAGCATTGCCCGTCGCATTCCGCATTAACACGGTTCCTTTGGGTTCCAGCCATTGATTAAAACCAAGAATAATAGTGTGAGAAACACTAATTATAATTGGAAAACCACATAATCATGAATAAAATTCCACACTTAAGGTCTTATCCTAGGTTATTCATATCCATTTCTAAAAAACTAAGATTGTGTTCTATGCATAGACTTATCCATAGGATTCTTACTAAGGCTTTCACATCCTAGTTTCAAAAGGTTTACTATACCTTCCCTCTGATACCAACTATAACGACCCATACTTTAAATACATTGTTAGTACTTCAAAATTGAAGTACACTTATTTCAACATATAATAAAACCATGAAAGGACCTTATAGGTATAGGGTATTTAGAAACTGGGAAACATAAAGAACCGGTTCATAAAGCGTCTATATTGTCTCCCATTTATTTCATTATATCTATAGTCTCTTTTGGAATATCTTACTTAATAACCTTCTTCCTGACCTAGGGAATGAAAAAATACAAAAGGGTGAGCTAAAATGCTCAGTAAGGGTAAACAAAAGAAGTATCAATCACATCATATTCATAAGAACATAACATTTTGGAAAAATTACCCTGCAAAAGAGATCAAAATTTCATAACATGGGATAAATCATGGGAGTGAAATGTAATCACAATAATCATAACTTATAACATGAAGCTTTTTGTCATACACACATAATAATAGAGAATTATTTCTTATTAGTCAAGACTCATTGCCAAGACTGTCTTAGAGGACAGAGTCCATTTCTGAACCGAGTTCATTCCTCAATTCAGTCCTGTTTCACAGAACCGATTTAACTTTCCGTTCCAGCCATGTCTATCTAACGAGATATAAAATCTTTACCCAATGCATTATAGGAATATATAGCTCCCACCCATATCATAATGATACCATTCTAATGTGTGCCAAAAAAATCATAAAATCATACATCATTGCATAACCCATGTAATAAAAATGGTATTCTTAAACATCTTGACTTCATAAAACAATTCATATAAGATAAAGGAATTCATAAAAATAATTCCATCACAACATAATCAAATAAATGTAATAATATGGATATAAACAGACCCCTATATTATCTTAGATGGAAAATAATTTTGATAAAACACTTGAATTCCATTCTTGACGAAAATATCCTGCCTACTTCAAATTTTTTTTCTTTCATAACATGTCATATAATTTTGAACAAAAAGAAGTTGATTAAAAATAAACATAAAAACTGGTAAAGTAAGCTTCATGGAAATAATGTTTTAAAAATCCATTCATGATGTATAAGTTAAAAAAACATTCTTCTCGTACTTTTGTCGGAAAAGTCAAAAAGTACCTCGTACGAAAAACGACAAAAGATTCCTTTCATATCTTTTAGTAAAAACTCACTGAAGGGTAAAATTGGATTTAAACAATTTTATGTGATTATAAATAATATTACATAGTGAGGAAAAATGGATGTGGATGATAAAATACACCCTAGTAAATTCCAAAGTATAAATAATCTCGGATAAAAATGAGATTGTGATATTTCCCTTACCTTATGTCTGATTTTCTTCGTAAGTGTCCGAACCTCCTGTATAATGATTTAAATAATGACATTGAATTATTCTAGAATAATAATCATTGATATGATATCATATATGGTCATATTCTTAGCTTATTATTAGTAATATTTCATTGCAACTTGTTATTCAGGTGTTTATTACTTTTTGTTCTTATGTTGTTTTGTCGAATAAACTCTTATTCTTAATTTTAAGTTATAGATACCTCATTTCCAGAATGGTATTTGTGTAATATATATCATATTTATTCACTAAATTGATTTATGTAATCATTATTCAATGAAAATCATGTAGAACGAGTCGCATCACATCGTGGAGACGGTATTCCGTACGTACGCATGAGCGATGATATCGTTCCCATGATCGTGGAATTGTATTTGAGTGTATTTATACTATTTCAGAATAAATATCACTTTACAATAATCATATATATTCATTTTTTACACCATTATACCCATCCAAGTAAGGTGGTGGTGGAAAATAGATTACACCACAACGTGGTGACGGTATTCCGTACGTACGCACGCGCGGTGATTTCAATTTCCGTAGGATGGATAGATGGTGAAATAGGGTTGTTTCATACTTATAATAACATATCAGTATATAAGTGATACTAATGTTATTTATTCATAATGAAACAACTAAAGAATAAGAAGTGGAAGAAGAAATAAAGTTGAAAGAATCGGTAACAAACATTACCTCTTCTTTGAAGCGCTTCTTTGAGACCTCCTTTTAGGGCACTAAAATTTGTCTTCGAAGAAGACCAGGACTTCTAAGATGTCTATAGGGAAGTGGAGAGGAGAAATTGGTAGGGGTTGGCCGAGCTTGAAGGCTCAAAATGGTGTGAGGAAGAGCGGGAGGAGGTACCCTTTTATAAGGGAGGAGAGGGGCACCTTTGGAAAAACTGAAAATATTATATTATTATAAAGCCATATTTGGTGTTAAATAGCACCAAATTGATTTATTTCGGAGCTAAGGTGGCGATGGGTCTAAATACTCTCTTCCAATAGAATTTTGACAAGTTTAGTTTACTATTTTAACATTATCTTTTAGATTTAACTTTAAGTTAGTTAATTTTACTTTTACTCTGTCTTATTGTGTTCTTACACTATAAGGTTAATAAACATACTATAAAAAGCCAAAATAACTCCAAGTTGTTTATTATTAATATATATAACCATAGATAAGTAATTTGGCTGAACCATAGAATTTTAAAAATAAAATAACAATTAATAAAATAATATTTGTTTTAAAAAGTATTTTATGTCAATTTTGACACTATTTAGTAATTGATTTTTTTGAAAATCATAACAGAATGATTAGTTCGAAATAATTTAATTAAATCAATACTAATATGTCATATTAACCTATAAAAGTAGTGGCATTTATAAAAAGTTTAAAATTACATTTATTTGGGTATTTATAACATCATTTATGTCAATATTTCATTAATAAGATAATTACTGCATCATCTTTGTGTCATAAATAAATTAAATTATTTAATGTGTAAAAATTAAAAATAAACTAACATTACGTAGGAAATATTTTTATCTTTTTAATGAATATTTATTGTCGAATATATAATATGTATAACCCTATATTAAAAATTATTTACTTATTAAACATTGATTTTAACTATTTTAACCCTTCTTTAAATAAATTAATAATAAATATCCTAATCTAATCCAAGTGGGCCTAAATTGTCATATTTTATTCCTAAGGTTGTTTTTGGTCGAATTACACTTATCCAATAGAATTAGTTCATTTGTTAGGGTAATAATAATACCATTTTTACCCTTAATTACCCTATTTACTTTTAACTGTGGTAAATAAAAGTAAAAAGTAACTATTCACCAAAAATTATTTTCATCTCATTGAACCACATTTTACTTACTGACATAATATGTGTCTCTAAAATTTTTGAAATTCCACTAACAGAAGCGGTAAAATTATGTTTTATGTAAATTTGAAAATTTCCTAGGAGGTGGGTAAAAGACGGTGAAAAATTCTATAAAATTTTTATATATCTAAAATTATTATAAAATTAATCCAATGAATTATATTGAACGTATATAGGTATTATGTATCAATTTTGACATAAAATAAATTTAAATAAAATAAATAATTATTTAAATAAAAAGTCGGTTTTTAAATAGTAACCCAGTGTTTTCACTATTCATAAAAAATTGAAAGTTTCCATAAAAATACAAAAATTTCACCCTAGGCTAATTTCGATATTCCGAATCCAAAAATGAAGTCCATTTTGAAAAATAAAATTTACAAATTTTCAAAAATTGGTTATTACTATTCATAACGGCTAGTTTTAATAATATTTTAATAGCATATCATTGTTTAGTGAAATTCAGTATTGCGTACGACGCAAGCTATTGAGGAATGTCGCGATTGCGTGTAAAGCAATCCAAGATGGTTTTGTGTGTAGTGAAATATTCCTTTTATGATTTATATAAAATAGAAACAATATATTTCTTATAAAAGTCTCAGGTGTGATAGGGCCCGTCGCAAATAGCTGCTTGTCGACATACTATTAGTGACAGACGGATATCCCCGTCACAAATTCCTATTTACCACTGCCGGTATTGGCGACGAGCCCCGTCACAAATACCTTCGCCCAAATTCATTACGGGTAGCGGTTAAAAGTGTTTTTGCGACGGGCCCGTCACAAATAGCTACCTGCCGACATACCATTAGCGACAGGAGGATATCCCCGTCGCAAAATCCTATTTACCGCCGCCGCTATTGGTGACATGTGTCATCTCAAATAACACCTGCTAACTATTTTTTTGTGACGGGACAATTTAACCGTCGCAAATAGTATTTACCACCGCCGGGTAGTTGCGACGGGTAGAAGGCGACAGTCGCAAATAGGCTTCCCGTGTTTTGGCGCACAAACTGTGCCATATCTATTGCGACGGGTACTGTATTTCTATCGCAAATAACGACCATTTGCGAGAGGAATATATTCCTGTTGCAAATACACTTTTCGTCGGATTTTTTGTGAGGGGAATAAATCTCGTCGCAAATACCTCATCACAATAATTGGTTTTTCCCGTAGTGTCACAACTTCGTCGTCAAAAAAACTAACTCTCAAAACTTTTTACTCTAAAATTAGAGTTTACAGATGCAGAGGAAGAAGGAATTCAAGAGGAGGGAAGAAAAATGGATAGGGGTATATATAGGTTAGATTATTTGCGAAGGGACTATTAACTATGGGAATCATGTCGCTAATAGTACTTTTTGTTATGGGCTCCTTAACAAATACCTTCGGTTGCATTAATTACAGTTAGCGGTTAAAAGGTTAATTGTGAAGGGGCCCGTCACAAAAAAGTAACCTGCTGACACACTATTTGCGAAGGGGAAACATCATGTCGCAAATAGGTTTTTATCGCCACCAGTCATTTGCAACGGGTGGTGCCTACCCATTTCAAATACCTTTTCACGCAGTTTGGTGCGCAATCCACGCCTATCCACGCGTATGGTTTTTACGACGGGGAACCTATTCTCGTTGCAATGACCACTTCGATGGACTATTTATGATGGGTGCCACGGGAAATACCCTCTGAGGGTCAAACTAGTTGAAACGGGGGATCCCTCATCACAACTATGTCTTACAGCCTCCCGACATTTGCGACGGGCGGTGCCTACCCATCGCAAATACCCTTTCACATAGTTTGGGGTGCAATCCATGCCAATCCCTGTGTATGTTTATGTGGTGGGGCGCCTATTCCGGTCGCAAATAATTGGTTATTTGCGACGGGTTGGTCAACCCATCTCAAATAACCCGTCACAAATAACGGTTTTTTCTTAGTGATAATTACATATAAAAAATCTTGTATAATATTGACATTTGTAAATTATCCCTTACTGTAGGTCTACGATCCTTCAAATGGCTCTGAAAATCTTATATATGTGTTTGAATAATGTTATTAACCTATACTAAAACCTTATCATTATTTATGATATCATAAAAGGCCATATTATCATCTTTTTGTTAATAACATATTAGTCGTTATTATGATATTAACTGCTTCATTTTCTTTGTAACACCCCGAGATTTTATGAAAAATATTATTTTTAATTTTATGGATTTCTTGTGTTGTACGCTACACCAAAAGGAGATTGCAACACATGCATCCCTGACTTGTCTTTCATTACACACAATTGCGACCTTCCACGATAGCCTGCGGTGTACGCAATATTGAGTTTTACTAAACAACAATATTTTATATAAACTAGCCATTATGAATAGTAATACCCACTTTTTAAAATTTTATAAATTTTATCTTTCGAAATGGACTTCATTTTTTGGTTTAGAATTTCGAAATTACCCCAGGGTGAATTTTTGGTATTTTTCTAAAAACTTTCAATTTTTAATGAATAGTGAAAACACTAGGTTACTATTTAAAAACAGACTTTTTATTTAAGTAATTATATATTTTATTTAAATTTATTTTAGGTCAAAATTGATACATAATACCTATATAAGTTCACTATAATTCATTGGATTCATTTTATAATAATTTTAGATATATATAAATTTTATTGAACTTTTCACCGTCTTTTACCCACCTCCTAGTATAATTTGGAAATTTACATAAACGTAATTTTACCGCTTCTGTGAGTGGAATTTCGAAAATCCAAGAGATACAGTTTATTTCAAGGACTAAAATACGATTCAATGAGATGAAAAAAAATTAGTGACTAGTTACTTTTTACTTTTATTTACCACGGTTAAAAGTAAATAGGGTCATTAAGGGTAAAAATGATATTATTATTACCCTAACACATTTACTAATTCTATTGGATAAGCTTAATTCAACCAAAAACAACCTTAGGAATAAAATATGACCATTTAGGTCCACTTGTATTAGATTATGAAATTTATTATAAATTTATTTAAAGAAGAGTTAAAATAGGTAAAATCAAAGTTTAATAACTAAAATATTTTTAATATAGAGTTATACATAAGATAACTTCTATGATAAATATTATTTAAAAAGATAAAAAGATTTCAAACATAATGTTTTTTTATTTATAATTTTTAGACATTAAATAATTTAATTTATTTATGACACAATAATGATACAGTAATTATCTTATTAATAAAATATTAACATAATTGATGTTATAAATACCCATATAAATGTTATTTGTGACTTTTTATGAATTCAAATAATTTTCTAGGTTAATATTACATGTTATTATTGATTTAATTAACTTTTTTATAACAAATCATGCTGTTATGATTTTCACAAAAATCAATTACCAAATAGTGTCAAAATTGACATAAAATAGTTTTTTAAAACAAATATTATATTATTAATTGTTATTTTATTAATAAAAATATAAGGTTTGGAAAAATGACTTAGATAAGGTTATATATATTAATAATAAACAACTTGGGGTTCTTTTGGTTTGTTATAGTAAGTTTATTAACCTTATAGTGTAACAAAAAAAGAAGACACGGTAAAAGTAAAATTATTTAACATAAGGTTAAATCTAAATGATAAGGTTAAAATAGAAACCTAAACTTGCATAAATTCTATTGTATGAGATTATTTCGACCCATCACTACATTATCTTCTAAATAAATTAATTTTGAACTATTAAAAACTGAATATGACTTTATAATAAAATAATAGTTTTAGTTTTTCCAAAGGTGCCTCTCTCTTCCCTTATAAAAGGGAACCTCCTACCTCTCTTCCTCACACCACTTTGAGCCTTAATGCTCTGCCAAACCCTGAAAATTTCACTTCTACACTTCCCTATAAACATCTTAGAGGTCCTGGTATTCTTCAAATACCATCTTTAGTGCCCTAAGCGGAGGCTAAGAAGAGGCGCTTCAAAGAAGTGGTAATATCCGTTACCAATTCTTTCAACATTATTTCTTCTTCTACTTCTTCTTCTTTAGATGTTTCATTATGAAGTAATAACATCAGTATCACTCAAATAATGATATTTTATTATAATTTTGAAACAAACCTATTTCACCATCTATCCATCCTATGAAAAATGAAATCACCGCGCGTGCGTACGTACAGAATACCGTCTCCACGCCGTGGTGTAATCTGTTTTCGACTACCACCTTACATGGATGGGTATAATGGTTTAAATAAATAACTATATATAATTATTGTAAAGTGATATTGATTCTGAAATATTATACATACACTTCAATACAACTCCACGATCATTGTAATGATTTCATCGCTCATGCGTACGTACGGACTACCGTCTCCATGATGCGATGAGATTCATTCTCCATGTTAACCATTCATGAATGATTATAAAGTATATATAATGAATAATGAAATGATATCCATTTTTGTTTATATGGATTATGTTATGATGGCATGATGTTTTAGAATCACATTCTGTTACATGGGTTATGCTATGATTTATTATTTTTTGGAACATGAAAGAATGATTTCATTATGAGTTGGGTGGGACCTATATATCCCTCCAATGCATTGGGTGAAGATTTATATCTCATGAGATAGACATGGCTATAACGGTAAGTTAATCTAGTTCAGTGATACATGACTGGAACGAGGAGTGAACTCGATTAAGAAAGGGACTTTGTCCACTAAGATGGTCTTGGAAGCAATGCCTTGGCTACTATGGAAATCATATCATGTTCTTAATGGTTTCCAAAATCACATGTTTTATTCCCATTCTATTTTATCATGATTTACATTTCTTTATAATCTATGCATTATGTACTTCCATGTTTTATGTCATTGTCCAAGATTTAGATGTTAAAACACTATGTTCATCTTTTTAAGTTCAAATGTATATGATTTGTTTTATTTTATCCGTTCTTACCCTTACTGAGAATTTGAGATCACCCTTTATATGTTTTCTTTTCCCTAGGATTTAAAGAAAGGATTTTGGTAAGAAAACCAAAAGTGGAAGATATTTATGGGAGATGTTGAAGATCTTTCACCATGATGAGAAGATTATGTTCCGAGTTTCCAAAGACACTAAAATATTATGGTCCTTTGGTGTCAATTTTTTTATGTATGAAGTATTCCGCAAATGTAATGTAATGTCTATGTACATCAATCTTCGGGTCTCTACAGTTTGTATTAGAGGAAAGGTTTAGTCAACCTTTGGAAACATGGATGCGAGAACTTTAGATAGATCCCTAGAGATATTTCTAAGGTATGTCTAGGGATGTACCTAAGGTTAAGTATAATTATAGGTTATAGTCCTAGAATTATGGTAACGATCTTATAATTTTACCTAAGATTTTAGATATTGAATGAAATACCCCTTGATTATGATTTTGGCCTCTCACACTATTCTTTTTGGGTTTTATAAAATTGCTGGGAACATGAAGATTCATGATAATGGATGATATGATGGACAATGGAATGATATTATTCATGAGAAACGGAATGAAATTGGATCTGGAGGTCCACATATCGTTATTATGCCTAATCAGCAATCTCATAATATGATCAATAATCTCAACTTTGGTAAGTTTCCTGACTCAGCTAATAAGAGAAAGATGGAGTTTAATGATGATCATAGAGGAAGGGAAGTTCAATTTCTATCATGAAAATCATGTGGGAACAGTCATCAAGAATAATGTTTCAAAGGAACTGGAAGATGCTTTGGGTGTGGAAAAAAAGGACAGAAATCTATTAAGTGAAAAGGAAAAGGTTCAGTTAATACCATGGATAAGGATAATGGTATTTCTATGACGTCAACCTTGATTAGATGTTTTAAATGTGGAATGTATGGGCATTATACAAACCAATTCCCTAAGGGAAAATCTCATGAAGAGAATCAGCATGGTCATATGGGTAGTATTTATGTTGATGATGATGAGGAGACTACAAATGATATATGAGATGAAAGAAGTGTTGAAGCTTGGTCAATGGATTAAGAAGGTAGTGGAATGATTGTATTTTTATCAAGAGTTATGTTGTATAGGTAATTTAATGGTACTATGGAATAATGTAACATTTAAGGATTGTTACACTATTGTTTTTCCTAAAGTATTTGAATGTATATGTTGAATGGTACTGGTAACCATGAAAGGTTATTCAGAAATTTTTGGAACGGAGATGATATGCACATAATGAATGGATAAAGAGGAAATAATATGTTTGATAGTATTCATGGTCTCATGATTGTTATAAGGACTAATTGATATCATGGTTTGAGTATACATAATTTTGGGATTTTGGTTTGTGGAAAGAGTTAACTTTTGACAGTACTCATGTTTTCACTATGGTTCAATGGGTATTCATTTTTCAAGTGAATACATGATTAAGGCCATCGAATGTTTTGGAATGTGACCAACAAGACATATCTTATGATATATGGGGATCAACGATGGTATTAACATGCTTGTTATATGATCTCTCAGGTAATCGTTTTCACTATAATATGAGATTGGACAACAGTATTTTGGATAAGCCTAAAGATTGGAATGGATTATGTCGAACATAAGTTAGTATTGTTTAATGCTAGAACTTTTTTGATATTACTGATGGAAAGTTATAATAACGTATTTTTATAAAAAAGGACAACCTATAGGACGTGCGACAACCCTTCACGTCGGACAAGGCTGTGGGAATCGAACCCACAACCGAAGTGCGAGAGGACTTTATTTCCTACACTGGCCTACAGGAAGTCCCTGGTTAGTAGAAACTAGTTTTATTTTATTATGCAGGATGATAGATGAAGTATAAGACCATTTTGGAACCATATCTTATTAATCTCACCATATATGGACTTATATATATAACTTTTTCTAACTTATGTTTGAGGCAGATGGAATGACCTATTATTCTATCACGTGATCTTCTAAAACATCGCGAAAGAAAAATTCAACTTCATTTCTTAAAGAGATGAAGTGGAAATTGTTCAAGGCACGAAGAATGGTGAGATTATACCAAAATAAAGTAAGTATTTCTTCTAATTCAAATTTTTCAACATTAGGGAAATGATCTTGAAATCCAAAAATGTTCTCCTAGTGCCCTTATATCCGATGAATCTGATGGTACCCTAGATCATCACAAATTTATGGCTTTGTTATTGTTGGCTTTTTCATAACCATGTTCTCTACCACTCTCAATCAAAACATGATGGTTAGATTTCTCTTCCATATCCATATTTTCACCTATGTTCTCCTATGTGGAAACCCAGTGATTAGTTAATTTGGGTAACCATTATGTTTCATACGTTAGTTTTTAATGATTGGTTTTGGTATTCATTTTTTACGATGTGGGTTTCTATTAAAGAAACGTTCGAGTAGTAATCCATTTATAACCCCGACGAATTTCGAGGGAAAAATTCATTTTAAGGGGGGTAGAAGGTAACACCCCAAGATTTTATGAAAAATATTCTTTTTAATTTTATTGATGTCTTGTGTTGTACGCAACACCAAAAGGAGCTTGCACTACACGCATCCCTGGCTTGCCCTGCATTACACGCAATCACAACCTTCCACGATAGCGTGTGTTGTACGCAATACCGAGTTTCACTAAAAAATTATATGTTATATAAACTAGCAGTTATGAATAGTAATACCCACTTTTTAAAATTATATAAATGTTATCTTTCAAAATGAACTTCATTTTTGGATTCGGAATGTTGTAATTAGCCTAGGGGGAATTTTTTGTATTTTTATGAAAACATTCAATTTTTGATGAATAGTGAAAACTCTGGGTTACTATTTAAAAACCGACTTTTTATTTAAATAATTATTTATTTATTTAAATTTATTTTAGGTGAAAATTGATACATAATACCTATATACGTTCAATGTAATTCATTGGAGTCATTTTATAATAATTTTAGATATATAAAAATTTTATTGAACTTTTAACCGTCTTTTACCCACCTCCTAGGAGAATTTGGAAATTTACATAAAACGTAATTTTACTGCTTCTATGAGTGGAATTTAGAAAATCCGAGAGACACTGTTAATATCAAGGACTAAAATGTGTTTCAATGAGATGAAAATAATTTTTGGTGAATAGTAACTTTTACTTTTATTTACCACGGTTAAAAGTAAATAGGGTCATTAAGGGTAAAGATGATATTATTATTACCCTAACACATGTCTTAATTCTATTGGATAAGTTTAAGTCGACCAAAAATAACATTATTAAGAAAATATGACCATTTAGGTCCACATGGATTAGATTAAGATATTTATTATTAATTTATTTAAAGAAGAGTTTAAATAGTTATAATCAAAGTTTAATAACTAAAACATTTTTAATATAGAGTTATACATAAGATAACTTCTACTATAAATATTCATTATAAATCTAAAAAGATTTCTTATATAATGGTCTTTTATTTATAATTTTTATACATTAAATAATTTATTTTATTTATGACACAATAATGATGTAGTAATTATCTTATTAATGAAATATTAATGTAATTGATGTTATAAATACCCAAATAAATGTAATTTGAGACTTTTTATGAATTACACTAATTTTATAGGTTATTATGACATGTTTTTATCAATTTAATTAAATGTTTTCGAAATAATCATGCTGTTATGATTTTCACAAAAATCAATTATCAAATAGATTCAAATTTGACATAAAATAGTTTTTAAAACAAATATTATATTATTAATTTTTATTTAATTCATAAAAATCTAAGTTTCGGAAAAAGTACTTAAATAAGGTTATATATATTAATAATAATAAACTTGGGGTTATTTTGGCTTTTTATAGTATGTTTATTAACCTTATAGTGTAAGAAAACAAAAAGACACTGTAAAAGTAAAATTATTTATCCTAAAGTTAAATCTAAATGATAAGGTTAAAATAGAAATATAAACCTGTATAAATTATATTGGATGAGAGGATATCGACCCATCCCCACCTTAGCTTTGAAATAAATAAATTTGGAGCTATTAAAAACCGAATATGACTTTATAAAAAAAATAATATTTTTAGTTTTTCCAAAGGTACCCTTCTCCTCCCTTATAAAAGGGCACCTCCTCCCTCTCTTCCTCACACCACATTGAGCCTTCAAGCTCGGCCAACCCCTGCCTATTTCTCTTCTCCAATTACCTAGAAACATCCTAGAGGTCCTGGTATATTTCAAAGACCATATTTAGTTCCCTAAGAGGAGGTTAAGAAGAGGCGCTTCAAAGAAGAGGTAATATCCATTACTGATTCTTTCAACATTATTTCTACTTCTACTTCTTCTTCTTTAGTTGTTTCATTATTAAGTAATAACATAAGTATCACTCATATACTAATAAGTTATTATAAGTATTAAACAACCCTATTTCACCATCTATCCATCCTACGGAAAACGAAATCACCGCGCATGCGTACGTACGGAATACTGTCTCCACGCCGTGGTGTAATCTGTTTTTGACTACCACCTTACTTGGATGGGTATAATGGTGTAAATAAAAAACTATATGAGATTATTGTAAAGTGATATTGATTCTGAAATATTATATATACACATCAATACAACTCCGCGATCATGGGAATGATATCATCGCTCGTGTGTATGTACGGACTACTGTCTCCATTACGCGATTAGATTCATTCTCCATGTTAACCATTCATGAATGATTATAAAGTATATATAATGAATAATAATGAGATATATGACATAATAATGATACTGGATATATATATATATATATATTTCATCGACTTAATTCCATTCAATTCAATAAGGAAACGAAAAAATCGTTCATGCGTATGTACGGCCAACCATCCCCATGAACGGTGTATTTCATTCCATTTATCGATATATCATATATATATATATGTATAATTTGAATATATATTATATATAAATCATTTTTTACAATCTAGAATTAATTAAATCAGGATATAAGTAATAATATCAAGAACAACAAGTCGAAACTCGTACGATAAATGAAACAATTTTACCCAAAACGGTGCATTAACATGGAATTTACAAAAGAACCGGTAATATAAAGTCATAAGTGAACCATATATGATATCATAAAAATGAAAATGATTCTGTAATAAGTCAATGACATTATTTAAATCATTATACCGGAGGTTCAGAAACATATGAAGAATATCAGTCATAAGGTAAGGGATAAATTTTCAATCTCATTTTTTTATCCGAGAATGCTTATACGTAAGTATTTACTGGGGTTATGTTTATCATCCATGACCATGTTTTCTAAAAAAAATCATAAAATGGTTAGTATTCTTCCAAGTATCTTTAATGTCATTTTTACCCTTTATTGACTTTTACCACATTGTATGAATGGAATCTTTCTTTTGGTTACCATATAAGGTACTTTTTGACTTTTCCGACAAAAGTACGAGGAGAGTGTTATTTTTTTAACTTATATGGCATGAACATATTTTTACGGTTTCATAACACCTCATTTTCATGATGCTTCCTCTAAAATATTTCATGATTATTTTCAACAAAACCCTTTTCATTTAAAATTGCATGGCATTTTGTGAAAAGAAAATTTTTTTGATGAAGAAAGGATATTTTCCTCGATAATTCATTTCAAGTGTTTTATCAAAACTATTTTCCTTATAAAATGTCAATATCTAATATTTTTATGTTTCAAGTATAATTTATCCATTATTTACATGGTTTTATTCTTCTTATGATGAAATTATATCCATTATTTTTTATATGGATTATGTTATGATGGCATGATTTTTAAGAATCCCATTATATTACATGGGTTATGTTGTGATTTCTGATTTTGTGGCACACGAAAGAATGATTTCATTATGAGATTTGTGGGACCTATATCCCCCTCCAATGCATTTGGTAAAGAATTATATCTCATGAGATAGAAATGGCTGGAATGGTAAGTTAATCTGGTTCAGTGATACATGACTGGAACGAAGAGTGAACTCGATTCAGATAGGGACTTTGTCCACTAAGATGGTCTTGAAACCAATGCCTTGGCTACTATGGAAATCATATCATGTGCTTAATGGTTTCCACAATCACATGTTTTATTCCCATGCTATTTTATCATGATCAATGTTTCTTTTTGATCTATGCCTTATGTACTACCATGTTTTATTTCATTGCCCAAGATTTTCATGTTTAATGATTATGTTCATGTTTTTAAGTTCAAATGTATATGATTTGTTTTATTTTATCCATTATTACCCTTACGGAGCATTTGAGCACACCCTTTATATGTTTTCTTTTCCCCGTGATTTAAAGAGAGGTTTTTGGTAAGAAAACCAAAAGGGGGATATCTTTATGGGAGATATTGAAGATCTTTCACCATTGTTAGAAGATTACGTTCCGAGATTCCTAAGACACTAAACTATTACGGTACTTTGGTGTCTATTTTTTTTTTGTATTAAGTATTCCACAAATGTAATGTAATGACCATATACGTCAAGCTTTTGGTCTCTACATTCTTATGGATGTTTTTTTATTTAGTTTTGGTTCTCATTCTCAAATTACAGTTATAATATTTTCAAAATGATATTACTATAATATATTTCATATTTATTCATTATATATATTTATATATTCATTCTTTAATTTACATCATGTATAATGAATCGCATCACATAGTGGAGATGGTAGGTCAGACATACGCACGCACAACAATATCATTCCCATAATTACGAATTAGTATATTAGTGGATGGTATATATCATTTTCTAGAAAAACATTCGAGTCATTATAATCATATATAGTCATTATATCCATCATTATACCCATCCCAATAAGTTTGTGGTAAAAAACCAATTAGACCACAGTGTGGAGAGTGTAATCCACATGCACGCACACATTCTGATTTCATTTTTCATAGGATGGATAGAAGGTGGAATATGGTTTCCCCATAATAAAAAATCTCAATGTATATTTTATATTTTATTAATTACTTTATAATTAAAAATACATATGAACAATAAGTATAAGAAGAAATATGTTTGAATGAATCGGTATATGAGATTACCTCTACTTCGAAGATATCCCACTAGATCGCCTTTTAAATCAATTGAGTTGGTATTTGAATAAGACAAGATCCTCTAGAATGCGACTAAGAAAGTTGAAAATGGAAATTATCATGGTATATTTTAGATTTTAAGGATGAATGAGTTATAAATAAATGAGGGTGGAGGTTCCCTTTAATAATTGAAGTGAGGGGAACTTTTTGAAATCTTGAAAAATTTCAATTTATAATAAAATAAAAAGCCATCCAAAAACCTAAAAAAATGTCATATTTTAGAATATTAGATGAAAAAGGGTTTAATATAATCAAAAAATAAATTTTATTGATTTTTTATATCAATTTATACCATATCACTTTGACTAACCCTTAGTTATTCTATTTCAATTTTAACTTTGGTAACAAATAATTCAATATTAAAAGAGTATAATTATTAAAAAAAATTATGTCATTTATACCATTAATGAATAATATAGAACATTATAGACCATGAAGTAATAATTTTCTATTTTTAAAAATGTATTATGATTTTTAAATAATTAAGTTAAACATTATTTTGACAAAATATCAGTATTTTCAATTTTGAAACAAACCATTTCTTGAATTTTTTAAAATATCATGATTATATGGTATAATGGAAAACAAATATTTTATTATATCACATAGTGGTTAGGTTCATCTATAAAATTCGTTTCATATATTAATTATCCAAAATTATATTTATTTTAATATTTTTAATAACATCTTTTTAATATTTACATTAATAAAATAATTACTACATTAATTTAGTATAATTATATAATATAATTATTTGTTTAATATATATTAAAAAAAATTATGACTAAGATAAGTCCTATATATTTCATTATAATAATTATAGTCAAATATATATTTTGTCAAATCATACATTAAAAAGGTTATATTTATTAAAACATGTATGCCACGATTTTAACATTACTTTTATTAAAATATTATAAGTATCATAATAATTTATTGTGGTCCAACTGGTAAATAACTCGACCCTTGGATGATTGTGGTCAATAGTTACTCGACCAAAATTATTTGATCTAGTTTATTGGATTTTTAATAGTTATTATTATTTTAGTTAATTTTATTTTATTGTTTTTTCATCAATAAAATAATTTCTGTATCATCGTTGTATAAAAATGTACGTTAATTATTTATATTATAAAAATTAAAAAAATAAATAACCACGATATATAAATACATATTATCATTAAAATGAGTATTGATAGTCAAAAATAACATTTTTTATAAACTTATATGAAAAATAATTTTGTTATTAAAATATGAGTAAGCCATATTTAACTTTTCTTTAAATAAATTATATTAAATTTCATAATCTCATTTTAGTGGATTTTAAAGGATATATATTTCTACCCAAGGATGATTAATATCAAAACACACTCAAAAAATGATATTTCTACAAGTGTTAGGATAATTTTTTAATATTATTGTTAACCTTAATTACCTTATTTAACATTTTACTATATTAATAAAAATTACTGAAGTTACAATTCATAATGACCAAAAATAAATGAAATCCATTTATATAATTTGAAAACACTAATTAAAAATGTGCAATTCATTTTTCAAAATCAAAATCCATAAATTTTAGTAATTATTTAAAATTAATCTCATTTTCTGAATAAGAAAACGAGTTTTAAATGTTAAAACATTGAAAAGGTTTAAAATGTTTTTATATTAAAATTAGATGTAAAATTAATTCCAATGACCTTGACTATTTCAATTAAAAAATATCATCTATTTTTATTTTAAAACCATTCAAATATATAATTTAATATTATAAATTTGTTGTACAAAAAATTAGTTTTCAATTAAAATACATTATTTTTTTAACTATTCGTCAACATGTGAAAATTATCAGAAAAATTTAAAAAATTAAACCAATGATAATATTGAGACTCTTATTTAAAAGAAAATGTTTATTTTTTCAAATAAAAAATATGGTGTTTCAAAACTATATTTAAAATAGTTGATCCATCAAAAGGTGACCAAATGTCTTTTTTTTAAAAATACATTGTTTATTTGAAAAATTGAATTTGTTCTTATATCATGAATAAAAAATATATAAAATAAATTTTAAACATTATATTGAAGATATTGCATATATATTTCATTAATAAAGTCTATAAAGAGTGCTTTTATTATTTTATTAACTAACTTATTTTCATTTAAATAGTTTTCATAAAAACATTTCCTTTTATTTAAAAAGAATTTTGATGTACTCTATAATCCATTACTCACGAAAAAAATAATAATATATACATGGGCATTGAATCCCTCCAAATAAGAATTGGAAATATAAAAAAGTATAAAATAATAGAATATGGGTATTACCTTCCCCCCCAAAACAAATGAGCTGATACTTGTAGAGTGTATGAGCCTATGAAGGACTCATGATTATGTGACCATTTCAAGGGTCACACGAAGAGTCTACACATAGCACATGACCTCCAGTTGACCCCACATATCCCCCTTCAGTAAACCTTCCAACTCATAAAAAGGCCCTCCAAACAACCAACAACCGCATGGTGGTGACCGAATAAGCTCCACGTGATTTTTGTGTTTTCACTATGAAGTGTCGAAAAGACAATGCAGAACCCTTCCAAAATAAGAAAGAAAATTACTCAAGGGTGGATACCCCCAGTGGCCGTAAGAGCTCTTGCACCATAGAATCATTGGAAAGAATAAATTTCCTTGATGATATCCAAACCATCTAGTAATACCCCCATACATCTTTAAAATTAAATGAAGGTGATAACCAGGAGGAGGTGATTAGTGATCGTAGTCACTAAAATACATATGACTCCCCCCCCACAATATGCACGGCAATACAAGTCCTCGATGACATGACCTCTTTCCCTTTCAAAATCCTTTGGACATGTCAGCATCACTCTATAGAGGTCCTTAGGTTTGTCCAGATGACTCTACACTTCCCCTACACCACTTCAATGGATAATGGATAGATTTTAAAACAATGTGCTCATGCCCCCCAAATGGCCATATTGATCATGTGAGCCATCATAATAAAATCGAGTAAATGTCCTTGAAATTACTAATAAAAATTCACATAAATATTGAACCATTGTAAAATCAAACAATATGGATAAAAAATAGAAGGGGATAGGTGATCAATGACACTAAAAGACATACGATGTGTCCTCAATCCCCCACAAGGCACTGTGAGACTTTGTTGACATATATTCCCCATCTCGTGAAATCCCATTGGCTGTTAAGCCTCACCGTACAGAGGTAAGTTTGTTTGTCTAGAAAACACGATGTTTCAAATTCGGCTCTCTAAAAAAATCTAATGGATTTTTCCATGATATTCTCATGCACCCCCATGCGGTCCATATTGGTCATATGACACATCAATAAAAAATAGAGTAATTGTACTTGACAATGCTTATGAAATCTCACATCACTCCCAACCTTTTTCACATAAAATAAAGGAAGTAAAAGCGGTAAAAGGATGAATGTACTCATGTTTACTGAAATAACTATGGTGCGCCCAAGAATTCCACACCGCGGTCCTATAAGACCCCCAGATAAGCCATCCTTGTCCCAAGAAAATACCCAGACAGTTCATCATGAATTCGTGAATGACAATCAAAAGGATCATTGGATATCACGAAGCTCTGGGGAATTCCTAGAAGACATGATGAAAATTCCATTGACATGCCAGTATGATCAAATAAGTCTTTATTAATTAGTAATAACCCTATAAAGGAGTTGTTGACTGTATCGACTTGTGATCACTGAAAATCTAGTGACACAATCGGAATGACCCACAGAAAAGAACCCCGAAGCTACATAGTGCCAGCCCCCTTAACCCACTATATTCCAGATTCATGCCAAATATAACACAAAAGGAGCTGAAAAACAGATTGGTGAGGCATATAAATTCACCAACCCAACCTCAAAGAGGGGGTTTGATTTTTTATCTTGGATCTCACCACGACTATGCATGAAAGAACTCTTGGATTATCACAAAAGTAATAATGCGGATTTCTCAGAGTAACCTATCACATGTCTGGAAAACCTTTAGTTAGGTAATATACCAGTGATCATATAAAGATATCATGATCAATTCATAATGTAAATTGCATGATCTCTCACATATCATGTTAAGGGATACTAGAAGGGGATGAGAAGAAGATCATGTATGTATGGTAAATCAATGTAGACATCAAATAAAATTATATTGGACCATCATAAAGTGCTCGTAATATAAGTGATTAAACCAATTTCAAAAGTGGGAGGAATTAATGATAGATATGTTTTTTGGCCCTCGTGAAATCCTCATGAGTCATAAAATGAAATGTGATGGTACTATGACTAAACGCTTAGATCTCTCTACATTGAATTAACATGTTTTTTGGGACACATGAATTCTTCGGAATGTGTCGAAGAATGTCACATGGTCCCCCTAGGTGCACCACCTTCGTCTCCTGAAATATCCTATGAAAATCACCTGATCCTAGTGACATCTTTTGGATACATATCTTAACTAATAAAATTGCACTTTTTCATATAATTCATGTCTCGTCATTGCATCTATGCCTGCAAAAAAAGATCATGTGACGTCTTCATGGGAAGTTATCTAAGTCCCATGATACCCTTCATACATAACAGTCAGGTATCGCAATGACCTACATGGATTATATCAAATATGTGTGACATACTTCATACCACGTCACACTGACTTTTGCGACGCCCCTGTATGTGCAAGACATATCTTGTGATGACTTCAAGACAAGCCAACCACGTCCCATGATGTCCCCCAGTCATGTCAACTGGGTCATGTGACACCCTCAAGATGAGAATTAAATTCCATAAAGGCATCAAAGGATTTGGTCTCCCAATACATACTCATTGTGTAAGCCCCAAATTTAATGGCAGACTTAGTGTGTAAATCCTAATATAAGGGGAACTGTGAAGTCTCTAATTCCTACCATATTCAGGATACGTAGGCCACCTTTTCAAGGTTAAGTTTCCACATTGGTCTTCTAGTTTGATCACAGTATATAACCCCTCATCCAAAACAATGAAATTGATCATCTACTAACCCTTGTTTCCCACAATGATCATAGGTCACATGGGGTTAGGTAGCTTCACTGATCATGGAATTTTCACTATACGCCACAGGGTTTCAAGGGAAACATTAGTACATAAGCCCCAACTACCAAAACCATGTTCTATGTCACAAATAAATATGGAATTAGTTGTCATATGAACCCCTGGAATTCCAGAAACCTCAAGGTTGATCATAATGTCTCCAATTGTGATTATCTTTCATAGCATACCCACATGTTAATGGATAAATAAACTATAAGATATTTCATTGCTTCCATAACATGGATTTTTAAGACACATTTCCAAGGCTCTTGATCTATTCCAAACATCCCATGGAATTTCACTACATTAAATTTCTATATACATATGCCATGATACTAATCATTTGTCCCCTTTGTTTCTCACGTCGAGCAGAGGTCACGTGGGCTTATAGGGATGAAATGAACATCTCATTGGACATCCCGAATTTCAACTTGTTGGGGAAATCACAGTATGTAATCCCTGATGGGAGGTATATTATTCAAACCCTTCATATAAGGGTATATACCTTGGGGCAGTTCTTAGGTTTTGATTGAACTACGATGGCTCAAATTCCTTCCATAACTTGGATACGTAGGATGTCTCGTTGAGACCCAAGATCAAATATATGGTGTCTCAGTGAACAAACATATTTCCTCCCTGCATGATGCTAAAGTTCATGGGATAAATATACTACATGGTTTTTGATTCCTACAATAACCATGATAAGTATGATTCTTAATAATGGATCAATCCCCTCTTTGTAATATTAATCACCTCCTCACGTGGAAGCACATTATAAATCATTTGGTTGAATCGTTTCAGCACACAAAGTGGTTACTTTCCATTAAGGGGATGTACGAAAGAAACTCGAATACATACATTTCAATTCACTAATAAGGATTCACCCCCTCAATTCATCAAAAAGACTCCTATTCATTTCTTAATGAGATAACAAACAAATGAATAATTATTTAGGGTACCCATTCCTGTATAGAAATTAAGAAGAGATACACAAACATATTTTAAATCCAAATGTGAGTGAAAATGTAGGAAAAGTTCTCTCCAAAGGGTGTGATGAATCCAACCTAACATCCAATTGACCAATGAGAGTCCCCAAGAGTCACTTGGCCTAAAAACACATATGGCTACCGACTAATGAAATCGAGGTCTATACCTATCTACATATGATGGAACCATTGGGAGTTTCTGGGAAAAGTGGAAATGGTTACCAAAGGATCAAAACTCAATGAATTCCTCAAAAACCAAATGAAACATAAATTTTAATCCAATCATGAGTCTTGCAGAAGAAAAAAATAATTGATTATTATTTTTTGGGCTTTTTAATATTCCCTTATATGAAAACAAAATGTTAAATCCAACAAGCATCTTTGTAATAATATAATGATCTAGATATATTGTATCAGACCACATTGTTTTGAAAAACCTATAAAAACAAAGTAGTAAGGATGGAATGATCTTATAAATGATCCTCTATAACCATGGTTATCATGAAATAAGTCCATCCACTTTTTGATGAATCCAAAGGAGTAGGATGGCCGAATCATGGAATGTCATGACAATTGTTTTAACCATGCATATATGATTGAATGAATTATGTATATGATATTTCACTAATTGGTAACATTATTCCTTTTTGTCTATATTACATTTTATATTGAAGATATCCCAATTCTATACAATGTCTTCACCATCAAGAAATCACTCTAGAAAATCATCCTTGATTACAATCTCTATAGATCTCAAGATAATCTCACCTACACAACAACTATAATGATTGGTGGAAAATAAGATGGTATGGGAGTACCACTGTCATGGTAATATCCCAACCAAATGATATTCTCATGATGTTCTCTAGGCATGATGACCAGTGTGACTACAACACTTGAGAAATGATGTTGTTATGCTAGTGGCTCTCATCACCAAAAGCTAATGCATTATGATCTTATCCATGTAGCATGACAACCTCCATATTCCATATCATATAATGGTGGACCAGGATGCAAAATAAAACTCCCTTTCAGTACAGGTTTCACTGGGGAGGGTACCTATCAACCATCCTCACCAAAACCATACTTCTAGCATCTACCAGTTTCCTGATGAGGTTACCATCAAACACACAACCATCCCTGATACCCATGCACGAGCTACAAGGAAGACCCATCAGAGGAGGAATGAATTTGATACCTAGGAGGGGGCTCATATTCCCACATCTTCCTTCATAATCACATAGGGACCATCAAGTAGACTCATTTTCCTACTTGTTCAGAACAAGTCTATGTGCATATTCCCATAGCAGGAATGGGGTGGCTAATACTCCTACCCCCATGCATGAATCCCATATATATATTATGGGGCCATCAGAAGGATATATGTGCTCAAGTATACCAACTTCAATTTCAGATATATGATAGTTTATAATGGATACAGAAAATGTGTTGACTTATATTCCTGCACACATTTTTCTAAAATGAAAATATATTTTAGAAATAGTTGAAGAACTCCACTGACATATTCCAGCACTATTACAGATAAACAGTACATTCACATAATTCTATCCTTATATCAATGTCAATTCAACACACTCTTCATCACAAACATGTGGTTGTAATAGAGAAAGAACTCATTCTTTCTTTATCCCAAGAGGATTATTGGCATATTCCAAAAAAGGGGAGGCATCAAACCAGGCTTAGATTCTGTATCTGACTAGGTCTCACCGTCAGGCAGTGGAAGATTCCTCGGGAGAGCGACACATAAAAGTCAAATATGTCTAATGAAATATTCAAAACACCTAGGAGTAGGCTCATATATCCATTATGGCTGAGATAAGAGAGGGGGATATGCCTTGAGACAGGATCACATTCCTATCAAAGATGTCTGGTGGCATACTTCAAAGGCCCATGATTGGGAGCGTATTCTTTTTTGGGTTGGGGATAACCATGATAGAAGGAAACAGACCTCGGGATAGGCTCACTTTCCTATTAGTAAATCTTCTCTGCATATTCTCATAGATCATGGAAGTTATGAACATATTCTTACATATTCTATTGAATGATTGTGCTTTAATAATTCCAAGAAAACACATAGGGATACTCATATTCCATCCCCAATTCTAGAGGTTTGTCTATATATTATGAAGGGGAATTTGTATTCCAACTAAGCTTATATTGATGATCCAACTAAGGACCACCAAGTGAGAGAATCACACGCCTTAGGGATGGCTAATATTCCTTCCAAAAAAGACCAGTGGTATTTTACAAAGGCTTAGGATCCAGATCATATTATTATCTTGGATAGGGCAAACCAAGATATAGTGGAACACACATCAGGATAGGCTCACATTCCAATCAATTAAGATAATTATATTTCTTATTTTCTCTCATCTTCTCAGCAGCATTCTCATAATCATGCAGCACCAAACGAATATATAGATGTTTTAGTAACATTCACATGGCATGCTCATATCCCAGCACAATTACAAGAAATAGGTCGTAATATTCCAACCATGATGTAGAACATGGTTTATACTCTTAATTTTCTCAATGTATCTGTCCTTGAGGTTGTTCGAGACACATTCTCAACCACACAAGGGTTCAGAGACTCTCCTATTGAAGCAGAAGTAGAAGATTTTCATTATCACGACATTCCTCCTTATGGTAGTGTGGAGATGAATCACATAGACCTTACTCCTAGCATTCATCGTGGTCAAACACCCAATGAAAATATCTTCCATTGGAGATACAATCCTATCTTTTTATAGACACCTCTATATAGTGGGGTTTTCAGGAGTCAGAAACCTTCATATATAGAGGTTCTCGAATAATGAGTGTTTACTATATATGGTTCCCCATTGACATCTACCAGAACCCCACTCTCATCAAAAGGCTACCATGAGATCCATATTCAACTATCTGAACAGATGGAGGCATCTATGTCTGGTGAGTAGGACACCATATTTGAAATATGTTGGGAGTTATCCAGAAATAATCTCCCATTTCTGTTCTGGTGCATCACAATTTCCCACTATGCGATCCTAGATGAGCTAAAAAAGGCATGAATTCTTTACCTGTTCCAAAATATATGGGCTAAAGATTATTGACTAAAGGATAAATTTCTCTCTTATCTAGGAGAAAAGTGTCACCATCATAAAATGAATATAAAATATTTTCAGATAGACAAGGATTTTATCTCCATGGCCCTGGATCAAATAATGGAAAATAAAAATAAAAATCAACAACATGCTTTCTGCCATTTCATAAAAAACATAAATATCTAATCTCGGAATCAATGGTGTGCATATGTATTGAAGGATGTGGATAATATATAGTGTTACAATTTTCATCCCCCCTAGGATAGTAATACCCCTCTAATACGTAATCCTCTAATGCTATATCTTCTTGGGAGATTAGGGGACATGATAATTCTCATGATAGTAGGTCACTACAATAGAATTTCCCCACTACAACCATTCTTAAACAACATGGGAGGGGAGAGGGGATTTCCAAAATGATTTCGAACTGGACCCCGAAATTCAATATTATGACATTACAAACATAGATACTGGAGCTGGGAACCCCTAGACAACATCCCATATGTAATGGTTCTCACCATGTGATTCCATCACACCCAGCTCCTACATGATCATAGTTGCACCATATCACGTGGAATGCATTAGAAACTACCATGGAATCAATGATTTAGAGGACTCGACACCCTAGTCTAGGAGAATATCTTTCATCACCTCCACCCACCAGATCATCAATTCCCAAGAGGATTTAGGATATACCCTCAGCAGCTGCAGGTGAACCCATCCCACTGTACTGGGGGAATTTTTATCTCAATAAACCTCTCTAGGTTCATCATCCCCTCAGAGGAAAATAGAGACAATAGAAGCGATTCCAAATCGACCCACCCCACTATTCTTGGGGAATTTATATATGTATGTCTTCCCTAGAAATAAAAACGTCCAGGATTCGAGTCATTGGATCCTCAACAACTCAACCAAATCCATTAAAATTGTGGCACTAGATGACCCCCATCTAGTAGGGATGGAAGAATCTTCATTATAATTACCCCATATCGAATCAATCTTCTCCATGTTGGGAGGAATCAATAGGTGGTCGACATTCCACCAGCTCCTCCCACCACAAGACACACCTCTACTGGTCAGGGCGCATTAACAAACCATGACCATAAACTACCTCAAGGTCACTATTGAATGAAAAAAAATATGAGGAACATATGTAAATGAAAATTGGACCTCTTCGTGGATGCAAACTAAAATGGTATAACATGTCCAAGGGATCGAATAACGAACCTATAGAATATAGTGTCGAATTAGATTGTTTCTTCCAGAGCAAGGGCATGACCACCATTATCTGATATGACTCTACAAACATTTTCACTATCAAAATGGAATATTTTGATCATAATGCACTTTTAGAAGGCCATGACACACAAAACATTCCTCAATAGCATGGTGGATTGGATGCACCCAATGAGGTTTCTCACTATATGAACCAAATATTGATAAAAAAACATAGATCCTTTGATTATCAATTTTCCACCTCCATGATTTAATGTAACCAAGGGGAAGGGTAGATGAACATCTCAGTCACCACTCAAAAGAAATAGGGTCACATCCTCAAAGTAACAGTTTCCACAATGTGATATAAATTTAAGAAAACCGTGAAAACTAAATGATGAGTTACATAGAGGAAATATCCCCCATGGATATCATCTTAAGGTGGAGAAAAATGTTCTCCCTCCCATTGTAGATCATCCAACAAGTGAAATATATAATCACAATGTTAAATTTTGGTCTATAAATCCAGTTCACATACATGATGATGTAGAAAATGATCGTGAATTCCCTCCATTGTGGTAACATCCTCTCCATCATCGGGATAACCATTCAGTCTTGAGACAAATAATAAATTTCTAGGAGATAGAAGTGGGGCCTCCTCTTAAACCCTAAAGAACTCCTTATAGACTCGATATGGCTTAGAATAGGTACCCCTGAAGATCCTTATCATCATCGAGTCCCTAGATACTCGACTGGAATCCATGGATGGGTGACACACACCTGTTAATCCTGATTGGTTGGATGACACTTTTCCTTCAACCTATTTTTGAAACCCCACCTTCTATACATTTGATGGTGTAAGAAACTAAAAGAAGCATCTCACAGACATTGTACTCTGATGTGGGCCAATGTTTGGCCCTCGAGATCAACAAGAGGAAACAAGGATGAGGTTTTTTATAGACTCTAAAAGGGATAGCATTTTTTTGGTATAACAATCTTCCAGTAGGATGCCATTTAGAATGGGAAGACATTCATTGTCAATTATTTTAACACGTAAGTTCTACACGGATAAAGAAAATGATATTAAACCTGAAAAACTAAAAACAATGCGAGAATGAGTGGATGTCTGCCTTAATAGCATAATGAAAGAGTTTGACCTATAGACTCTGTATCCCTCACTCACAAGAGAATCTGTTGTAACTCTACACTGAAAATATTGAGGATGAGTTACATATTCCAATAATTCCAATGAATGATCCTGGTGTATATCATGATTTTAATGAAATGGACCAATGTCTAGAAGAATCCATCCAGTATACCTAATCCAAAACACAACTCATTCCCACAAAATAGGGCAAAATTCTATTGAACATAGAAATTATAGATTTCACTCTCAAGAAAGATATAGTGCATATACAAATACCCATGTATTACCGAAAATGCCCAACACTCCAATTGAGAGGAGACAACCATAGAATATCCCTTGGTCAGAATCATAGAGAAATCACGGTCCTTTGATATTTGATGAATATATGTGCCAATAATAATCATTAAAAATCATAAAGTCCCTAGTTTATTCTTGGAAACCATTGATAATAGTAATCTCACACTCCAATAACCAATGAAGGTCATTGAGGTCGGCCTCATTAATCATTCTGATTACTGACCCTCCCATAGAATGCTGGGTAATAATAACAAATACCACTTCATCTTCACAGATATTCTTCAAGGGAAGACTGATTATAGACAAGTGGTTTTAGATAACACCCCAAAAAAGTTTTATTTAATTACTATGATCAATCCATAAGAATGCGGTGATTTGAAAAAAATTCTCAACCAGACATGCATGAAAATTTCACAAAAGGTTGACCCGAGAGATAGTTGATCAAGCCCGTGTTACTCTAAGAGAATAGTTGCACAAACCATTAAAATCTCTACCACCCAAGATGGAGACATTGAATTTTCCTACCAATGGTGGGTGTGACCACCAGATGTAGGAATAAACAGAAGTGGAAGAGTCATATTCTCCACCTAAGGGATCATTAACTCCCACTGACTTATTCCATGTAGAATATGAGTCTTGGGAACCATCCCATCTAACAAAATCCTCATAAAATGAAGACCTCATATTTTGTTCTATCAATATGATACATTTTTCATGTCCCTTATCTGATGATTAGTTTTCCCAAGACAAGGAGTTCTCCATATATAACATGGGAATGGTAGGATACACGCACTGGAGCTATGGATATAGGGGACAATGCTGATGTGTTCAGACCCAATATTCTATTATTATACCCTTTGATGACATATATGAGGATGAGACTCATATATGCGGTCTATTAGGCTCAAAGAAGACAAGGATGTGCTTTAGATCATTCTAGCAGTTGCATGCCCCCAATTGTCATGCATGACCTCGTAACAGATGTGTTATCTGATCAACCCAATCAATGAGGAAGGTCAGCGTGATCTATGCCACTAGATATAGATTCTCCCTCAACTTGTTCATAAGTACTTGGACTATCCATCCTAAATTCCTCAGATCCTTCCCCACATATATTATAGCAATTCCATATTGGGAAGCACTAACCTCCATCATAAAAAATACAACGTTCTGAAACAGCTAGGATTCCCATCCATTCTCTCCATCCTTGATGTGCTCCATATTTCAATAAAACATAGGGAGGAACTCAATGAATCCCTACAGATCATATAATAATTCTATATAGAATTCACTGCATCAGAGGTCTATCTGGTGGAGACCATGCCATAATAATGTCACATCACCATCTCATTCATAGATCATGATCAGGAGGAATCCCATCAAGGGCACATCATACCCTTATATCTCTCAGTCATATTGAATAATGTCAATGTCCAAAGAGCTCTAATCGATAATGGTTCTAGGATTAATCTTCTCCTAGATTGAACCCTATCATGTTTGGGACATAGTGAAGGAGATTTTTCTCCCACTAAGCTATCCATCCAAAGTTATGATAAGCATGAAAAAATGCCTTGTGGTAAAATCAAGATAAAATCCCATTTATGGGATATTTTAGTCAGATTCTAATCTTATAGTAATCTAGAAAGGGACCCCCTATAACATCCTTCTCGAAAGGAACTGACTCTGTAGTCACTTGGAAGTAAATTCCACATTCGAACAATGTCTGAAGTATTCCAATAATGGAAAATTCAACATACTAAATGGTAATAGTGATTCCTTTGATACATGATTGGTGAAATATGTTGAACCATACGTCTATAGAAATAGTGTAAAATAATAATAAGTGTATGGTGATATGCTGGTTGCTACACCCAAAGGCTTGGGGACCACCCCTGTGAATCTTTGGAGTATCGTCGACATTGACTGTGTGCTCCCCATAAACATGGTTGGGGTTGTAGATTTAATCCTGATAGTCCAAGACCCTCTTGTCCCCATTGAATATATTTTGGACAAACAACTTTGAATTCCACATAAAATGACTCTGCCAATAGGGGATAATAACATCTCTTCTCATGGCCACTTTTCAACATAACAATAATTATAAAGCACCACGATTTCTATCCCCATATGAAAATTCCTGCACAGACTCATAGATGAAAGAAGATGAGGTTGATGACAATTAATCCCATCCATAATTAGAGGATTGTGTCTCCACCACCAACGATGAGCATAGATATATAAATATGGGAATAGAGGAAGACCCGTGACCTACACTAATTAGTTCTAACACTCCATTCGAATAACTAGAGATGTATATGACATTTCTGAAGCAGGACCGATATGTATTTGTATGGAACTACACTAAATTTCATGGATTGAATCCAAATGTTTCTACTCACTGTCTCAAAATAATAGATGAAAATTGAGGCTTTATGCTGCAAGCTAGGTGGATGCACAACTCTCATGCCACCATTATAGAGGCAGAGTATGACATGTTGATCAGAGCCATCTTTTTTCATTAAGTGAAAAAACTAAGATGCATTTCCCACATTGTTCCTATCAAGTATAAGAGTGTGAGTATTAGGGTCTATAATGATTTCAGGGACCTTAATCAGTATTTACCAATGGATAATTTCCCATTTTTTATCATATATCTTTAGATTGATTTAAATGTTGATTTCCATGAAAGTTATTTTATGGATTGGTAATCAGGGTAAAATAATTTAAAGATGGGCCTCGATGATGAATAATCCACTACCATCAGAGATCCTTAGGGGAAACATTTCTATCACTTCATGACCTTTGGTTTGAATAGTGTTTGCACCACATATCAACACTCCATGCACCATATCTTTAAGCCAAACTTGTGAAAGATATCTGTTCTTTATATCGATGACCAGGTGGTATAATTCTGATAGCATTGTGATCACTTCATGGACCTTCAAATAATTTTCAACAAGTATCAACAACACAAAATGAATGATGAATCCACTAAAATGATCTTTTGGGTTATATTTAAGAACATTCATTGGTTTTGTGGTATTCCACCATGACATATGGTTGACCCTTAGAAGACTACTTCAATCTTAACAATTTCACCCCCATAAATCTCAGATAATTGAGGGGACTCCAAGGGAAAGTTTCTTACATTCACTAGTTCATCAAGAAAATTTCTAGAAAAGATCTACCCTCAAAAAAAAATTATGTGTATAACTACTGATCAATGGGACGGTGATTACAGAAGATCCTTCGAATGTATCAATCAGTACCTGCTACACCTAATGGTTCAAATGCCTCCAGTGGATGGGTAGTCAAACAACTTATATGTGGCCACTATGGAATTATCATTGGGTTCCCTACATTCAAAAAATAATGATTCGGGAAGTGGGAATAGTCTCTATTACCTCATCTCAACTATGCTAGGTACTTAGACCCGATACTCTAATGTCTAGAAGAACATCATTTCCCTCATCTACAAAGTGCAGTATTACTTGCAACACCGTAATTTCCGAATAATCTATTATATTTTCCACTCTAGTACATCCATGGTGGTATGTTGTTTTCTAGGATCTTGCCTGATAGGTGGTCATTCTTCAGTAATATGACATTCAGTTTCTCTCACAAAGGTCAATAAAAGTTCAATCCTTAGATGATATACATGCAACACATCCCATACTGGAGAATATACCATAGGACATCAAGCTTCTATATGAAGAGGTATTCAATAAAAATGACACTCCTCAGACATGGGAGAATCATTTTGATAGTACTTTACAAATTTCTATCAAGGAAAGGACAGAAATCCCAAAGCTAAATTAGGTTGGCATAGTGATTGTATTTATCTCTCCTAACAATGTAGTTTTTCCCAACTCTTTCTCACATTTTGAAGGCTACAAAAATAACGATGTAGAATACCAAGCACTCATTAATGGATTGTAATTGTCCATATTGATGAAAATAGCCTTCTTAATCATCAATGAGGATTCATAGTAAGTGATAAAGTAGTTCAATGGAGAATATTCCAAAAATATGGGATTTTCCACTCTCATAGGATATGTTAGGGGACTCCTTTTTATCCCACATTGCATCATGTTCCTCGATAATAGAATGCTCGTGGGGATGCATTGGCCAATGTGTCCACCATCTTGGATGACCCTGATCAGGATAAAGAAATATTTGGAATTGCACATCATACAATGGTATCAATAATTGTCTTATTTGATATGGATGAGATCAATAAAATCAAAACCGCACAAGAGAATGATGCACCAATAGTACCCCTTGGCGGTATAGATCCCATAATCAACTATTTGCAAAATGGGACTCTCCCAATAGATATAGTATTAAGGGAATAGATTCGGCATCGTTCAACAAACATTACCATGTCAGATTTCCCAAATGACAATAAACACATCTATAAGTTTGGATTATATGGGATCCTTATCAACTGCATATAAGAATGAAATATTCCTTCCATCAAGAATGAAGTCCATGAAGACTCTTGCGGCACCCATCAATATGGGACCAGGCTCTCCCACCAAATCAAAAGGATAGGATATTAATAGAAAACAAAGATACAAGACTGTGTGGACTTCACCAAGAATTTTTTTCACGAAAAATCCATGAAAAAATCATCCATCAACCAACATAATTTCAATATGTAGCTAAATATTCATGTTCATTCTCTATTTAATGGATGGACACCATGGGGAAATATCCCCAAGCCACAATTAACCAATTAAAGTGAATCCATACTTCTACGAATATCTTTTCCAAATACGTTGATTCCATACCCCTCGTGGAGGTTAGGTTGAAAAATATCATCAATATTTTGATGTTCCATATCATTACTAGGTTTAGAGTCCGTCACCAAATATTGACATAAAAAACACAAACTTATGTTCCACTGAGTTGAATAAGTTTTACTAGGAGTACAATATCATGTCCAATTAGTTATCTTGAAATTATGAAATAACAAATGGATAGATAGAGGCCTTCAATAAGACCCTATAAAATATCCACCAGAAGATGGTGAGCATAGATAAGAAGTCTTGCCTAGAAAAACTCCACCATGATTTATGGGCCTACCGCACCACCATGCATACTGCTACATAAGAAATTCCATATTCACTGGTGTACAGGACCAAGTCTATGTTACCCACGAGGGTCTAGTTTCCCTCAGTCCAAGTATCCATTTGTAGACCACTCTTATGGGAAAAGAAATCCCCAACGAAACTAGATAAATTATATTGGCTTGAGGAGAATAGGTCCTCCACACTGCACAACCTTTAGGTCCACTAAAATTGTATTTCAGAAGCCTTCAATAAAAAAGTTCACCTCTTTTCATTCATCCATGGGGAACTAGTGTTGGTCATCAGAACCCCAAAGATACCAGTCAAGGAGTCCCCAATGTTGGAACCCAAATGTGATGGACCTTTCATTATACATAAGGTCTACCACAATATGGATTACTAATTGGCCATAATGGATGGACAATATCTGACACCTCAAACCAATGTGATCTTTCTCAAGAAATAATTTACAAAATCTGTTAGATTGGGCACCTACATCGAAGTAAGACTCCTCATTTTTCTTAACCACATGATGGTAAATAGCACATAGTTCATCCTTTCCGTAAGATGTTAAAATGCACCATTTTATATGAACTACAAATGGATTAATTCCTATCGTCACAGAATTCATATTGATTCCCAAACAAAAATTATTGGACACATCCATATGAATATTTTCCATTCATGATAGGTGATCCAATTTCCACACAGCTTAACATAAAACTACATGGACTTGGAACTCCCCCCATCACGATGGGTAACCCAATATCCTTACCGTATGGCCTGACACTGAACAGATCCATGAAATCCATCCCAATTTATATCAACAATACAATTTCCTTGATGCATGATGTTAAAATGAATAGTTCATCTAGATCTAAGTATGGTTTGATTCTAATTTTGGATGAGATATGTAGGTATTCCTCAATTCTGTATCTTTCTCTAACCAATACACGATACAAAATTCCCTTGTTGTACCCCAAACTATCCATGTGTTATTGGGAAACATGTTTTGTTCAATTTTTTCACACCGACCATAGCTCAACTGATCTTAGGGACTGTGTCATGGACTTAACTTCACTAGTAAGTCAAAAAAGTACTCAACAGTTCCACAAATTTCCTAAATGAATTACCATAAAAGGCATACCTTGAGTCTTTTCTGCATGAAATTAAACTATATGATCGATGTACTTTCTACATGCCTTTGAACTACATGGTTCTTCAGAACAACATTTGGATTCATTCTCATTCTCAAGAGATATGTAATGAGACCCAACTTCCTTCTTTGGTCCCAAACAGAATATTCCCATCAATTCACACTGGGCTAGCCTCGTCTTCCCCACATGATGTAAAACTACCTGGAATTTATTGAACTATGTATGGAATGATTCTCATCTTTTAGAAGATATGTAGTGATTCATGAACATATATTCTCATTCGTAGCTATAATGGTTCCATTTATTCAGGTCATTTCACCCCATTCCCCAACGCATGAAATTAAACTTCATGGAACATCAAGAACTAGGTGTAGTGTGATTCCTTTCATCATAATATTTGTAGTGATGGATGGATTTCTAATCCTAAGGCCTAGATTCAATAATAAACTGAAATAACACCTACCTCTTGTGAAGGGTCTAACATGCATGGATTATTTCCCATTCAAGAACTATGTGTGAATTTATTCTTTCCCTCATATGATACGAGGTGATTCCCGAATTTCAAAAATATGAACCTAGTCACTACTATTAAATATATAAATTCTCTCCTACTGGTGTATCGGCTAATACTATGTAGAAAAATTCATTAATAACTTTTTATGTCTTTATTTTCATCCTCATGAGATACGTTGTGATTCCCAATTATCCATATTTGGTTGTAACCATGACACCTCCACACTTTCACATCAGTTCTTGCATCCTAACCACATGACATTAAACTTCCTGGAAGTATTTCTATACCACATGGTGTTAAACTACATGGATGTAAGTACGTCCCTAGTACATGATGTTAAACTGGTCATACCATCACCCATATTTTATCCTATTTTCATATGACCAGAAGAGACTTCCTCATATATCTAGAGTAAGGGGTGCATCCATAATCTATTAAATAAGCACAATCCATAAGGAACACATTATGCCTCAAGTGTCTCAGATCCCAAAAATCTTTCATTGCCCTAGGAATGGATATCTAGCTTCAATGAGCAATTTCTTGAAAATTCGCGTTTTACTGTTCCTCCGTCATATTCAAATATAGACGTCAACCGAATATGTCACTCTGAAAAAAGAACATTCTGATCCTTGTGAGACTCAAGGTTGATGTGGTAGAATTAAACTCCTCAACGTGTCTAAAATGATCCTTGAATGACGTCGCATATCATTTCTCATGACCCAAGAACCTTGATCCATGATTTACAACATTTCCGTCTCCCGTTACAAAGGATGTTGGGGTGCTCTTGACCCTGGGAATCCTAATTACGCTCTTTTGTAAAATATCCCATAATAGATCCATGTGTGTCATAACCCTAAACTTCCAGTACATCGGTCATATCAATACAAAAATAAACCCTAGCCCATAATTGTCAAAACCATATGAAATTAAACAACTAATAAAAGAAAAATAAAACTCATCTGGTTAAAACCCAACAAATGGAAATCTGGGAAAAAGTCGAGTATTCACACCCTAAAATAATTATTTTCAATGTTTACGAAAATATAATGTATGAATATATAAGTCATAAAATCTCCTTGGGTCTACTTGATATCACTACTAAAATCCAAGGTATGATAGCTCGACACTCTGGCCCAAGGAAAATTTAGAGTAATGGTTTGTCAGACCTCCTTTCCATGGGAATACAATCATTAGATAGTGGCATAAATTTTAGGTTACTCAAACCCTATTCGGATTTTACACATTCCACATCACACACTTCATGATTTGGGGTGTCTTAGATCATCATAACCATCCATGGACCTTGGAAAGGATATCATTTTTCAAGCACCATTTTCATGACTATGAATACATGACCATGGCTCCTGCATATAAACTAATGGTTGTCAACAAAATGTGTCACCCTGGAAAAGGAAATTCAAATCCTTAGGACTCCTGACAACATTACAGCAGAACTCAGCCCCTCAACATTCCTGATCCACTCCTTATATCATTGTCCCAGATCATTCTCCTTACTCGATTACTCTGGGTCAGGATTTATAATCCCCGCACCAAACAATTCAACCAAATTTGATATCCACATTGTTACATCATTGTGTTTCATACCCATTCTAAAGGATTTACTATGAAACCTCATTCCCAAGGATTTTATATCCTACACCTCATGATTACAAACCATGGGAAAAAGTGCTCGAGCTTCATGATTTCATAGCTAAATTTCCCTCAGGTTCCAGAACCATTCCTGGATATCCTTCTTTTCATATCAAACTTCATCAAGATGATGTTTTAATCTTCAAAATTATTTTATGGGCCTTAGTGAGAAGATGACATCATTTTTTGGTAATCAAGGGATTGAAATATGGAAATAACATTATTGAAAAACTCAAATCATAAAATTTTTAATAAAAAATCCACTCAATATAGGAGAAAGGTAAACACTAGTACAATCATGACTTTTAGTGGCTGCCAAAATCCATTACTAAAGGTCTATAGCGGCTGCCTAGTGTCTGCCAATCGATAGCTGCTTTTGGCCCGTCGCTGTTGCTATCGGTGACCGCCATTTGGCAGACATTGTAGCCAAGCCAGAATAGGCTTAAGCGACTGCCAATCGGCGGCCACTATAGCCTAGACATATAGCAGTCGCCATTACACGGCCGCTCTAGGTGGCGATGGAAACAGCTATAGCGGCCGCCAAATGGAAGCAGCTATATGGTGTCCCTATAGCGGCCACCATTTGGTGGCTCCTATTTTTTTTATTTTTTTAAAAAAAAAATTCAATTAGACAATAAAATATACCAAAAAAAATCTCATCAGTCATCTTCAAAGATCCACATCCGTCATCAAATATAACTGCATAACAAAATTTAGTAACAAAATTAGAACCGAATAAATCCTAGAAAAAAAATAATTGAAACAAATTAACATATTTCAATTCAATCTTACTATAACAGTTCTAAATTATATTATTTTCAAAATATATTCATATTTTTGAATGCCGTTTTAAAATTTTAAAATCATTAATTCTATAGTTGTAATTAGATTGTTGCCCTGTGATTTTAGGACAATCCGATGTCATCCGAAATGAATTTGACCGTTAAACACCCGTTTTGCCCGTTTATGACACTAGAACTACGTTCTCGGTCACCACGTGCACACAGAACATCCGATTGATGTGCCGCCTACTCGACCACATCAGAATTCACTCACTCGTTGATGTCATATGATATCAGGACATTTTGACGTCGTTCGGCCTGTTTGGACCCCCCCACGCGTGTTTGTGAAGCGCGCCCAACACTTAAAAAATGAATATTGAGCCGTACCGCACAAACTACACGTTCTATTGATGTGTCGTCTGTGCTTACACATCACGAATAATAATTACATTGTCTCCCTATGATTTCAGGTCAATCCGATGTCGTCCTCTATGAATTTGACCGTTAAACGCCTGTTTTGGCCATTTATAAAACCAAAACTGCGTTCTCGGTTACCGCAGACACATGGAACGTCCGATTGACATGTCTTATGTGCGTACACGTCACGAATAATAATTATATTGTTTCCTTGTGATTTCAGGTCAATTTGATGTCATCCGCTATGAATTTTACTGTTAAACGCCCGTTTTTTCCGTTTTTGACACCGGTACTGTGTTCTCAGCCACCACGGGCACACGACACATCCTATTGACGTACTGTCTACTCGACCACATCACATTTCACAAACCTGTAGTTTTCGTCTGATTTCTGGCCATTCCAACTTTGTTCGGACCATTTGGACCCCCCATGTACTTTTATGAAGCACGTCCAACACTTAAAAAATGCATATTGAGCCATACTACCCAAACCGCACGTCCGATTGACATTCCCTCTGGGCGTACATGTCATGAATAATAATTATAATGTTTCCCTGTGATTTCAGGTCAATATGATGTCATTCACTGTGAATTTGACTATTAAACGCCCGTTTTGGCCGTTTCTGACACCAGAACTGCGTTCTCGGTCATTGCGGGCACACGACACGTCCAATTGACGTTTTGCCTACTTGAACACATAAAAATTCACTAACCTGTTTCTATCATATGATTTCAGTACATTCTGACTTCCTTCGGCCCATTTGGAACCCCCCCCACACACACACATTTATGAATCGTGCCTAACACTTAAAAAACACATATTGAGCCGTACCACAGAAACCGCACATCTGATTTACGTGTCCTCTAAGAATAAACGCCAAGGATAATAATTATATTGTTTCCCTGTCATTTCAGGTCAATCCGATGTCATCCGCTAGGAATTTGACTGTTAAACGCCAGTTTTGACCGTTTTTGACACCAGAACTGCTTTCTCGGTCACCTCAGGCACACGGCACGTCCGATTGACATGTTTTCAACTAGACCACATAAAAATTCATTAAACCGTTTTTTTCGTCTGATTTCATGCCATTATGACTTTGCTCGACTCATTTGGACCCCCCACGCGTGTTTATGAAGCGCGCCCAACACTTAAAAAATGCATATTGAGTCTTACCACGCAAACCGCACATACGATTGACGTGTTGTCTCCGCATACACGTCCCGAATAATAATTATATTTTTTCCCTATGATTTCAGGTCAATCTGAAATCGTCCGCTATGAATTTGACCGTTAAACGCCCGTTTTGGCCGTTTATGACACCAGAACAACATTCCTGGTCACTGCGGGCCCAGGGCACGTCCGAATGATGTGTCATCTACTCGACCACATCAAAATTTACTAAACTGTTACTTTCATCTGATTTCATGTCATTCCGACTCCGTTCGGCCCATTTTAACCCCCCCACGCGCGTTTATGAAGCGCACCCAACACTTAAAAAATGCATATTGAGCCGTACAGTGCAAACCGCACGTCCGATTGACGTTCCGTCTATGCGTACATGTCACGAATAATAATTATATTGTTTCCCTGTGATTTCAGGTCAATCTGATGTCATCCGCTATGAATTTAACTGTTAAACACCCGTTTTTTCCGTTTATGACACCAGAACTGCGTTCTTGGTCACCGCGGGCACACGACACGTCCGATTGACCTTCCGTCTACTCGACAACTTCACAATTCACTCACACCTACTATCATCTTATTTCAGGACATTCCGACTTCGTTCGGCCCGTTTGGAACCCCCCCCCCCCCCCATGCGCGTTTATGAAGCGTGCCCAACACTTAAAAACGCATATTGAGTCGTACCGTGCAAACAACACGTCCTATTGATGTGCCTTCTACACGTACACGTCACGAATAATAATTAGATTGTAGCCCTGTTATTTCTGGTCAGTCCAATGTCGTTCGCTATGAATTTGACTGTTAAACACCCGTTTTGGTCATTTATTACACCAGAACTACGTTCTCAGTCAACGGGGCCACACGGTACGTCCGATTGATGTGATGTCTGCTCGAACACTTCAAAATTCACAAACCCATTGTTGTTGTCTTATTTCAGGCCATTCCATCTTCATTAGAACCAATTGGACCCCCTCCCCCACACACATTTATGAAGCGCACCCAACACTTAGAAACACATATTGAGATGTACTGTGCAAACAACACGTCTGATTGACGTGTCGTCTACGTGTACATGTGTCGAATAATAATTAGACTGTTTCCCTATGATTTCATGTCAATACAATGTCACCCGTTATGAATTTGACCGTTAAATGCCCGTTTTGGCCGTTTGTGACACCAGAACTGTGTTCTTAGTCACCGCGGGCACACGGCACGTCCGATTGACGTTCCGTCTACTCGACCACTTCTAAATTCACTCACCGATTGTTGTAGTATGATTTCAGGCCATTCTGAATTCGTTCGGCCCGTTTGGACCCCCCACGTGTGTTTATGAAGCGCGCCCAATACTTAAAAAATACATATTGAGCCATACAGCACAAACCGCACGTCTGATTGATGTGACGTCTCCGCGTACATGTCACTTATAATAATAGATTGTTGCACTGTGATTTCAGGTCAATTTGATGTCATCCACTATGAATTTGACTGTTAAACTCCTATTTTGGCCGTTTCTAACACCAGAACTGCGTTCTCGGTCACCACGGGCACACGACACGTCCAATTGATGTTTCGTCTTCTCGAACACCTCAAAATTCACTAACTCGTTGATGTCGTCTGATTTTAGGCCATTCCGACTTTGTTCGGCTTGTTTGGACCCCCCCCCCCCCCCCACTCGCGTTTATGAAGCGCACCCAACACTTACAAAATGAATATTGAGTCGTACTACAAAAAATGTATGTCTAATTGACGTTCCGTCTACGCGTACACGTCAAGAATAATAATTATATTGTTTCCTTGTGATTTTAGATCAATCTGATGTCGTCCGCTATGAATTTGACCGTTAAACACCCGTTTTGGCCGTTTATGACACCAGAACTGCGTTCTCGGTCACCGCAGGCACACGACACGTCTGATTGATGTGTAGTCTACTTGAAAACACCAAAATTCACTAACCCGTTACTGTTGTCTGATTTCAGGCCATTCCGACTTCGTTCGGCCAATTTGGACACACCACCCGCGTTTATGAAGCGTGCTCAACACTTAAAAACGCAAATTGAGCCGTACCGCGCAAACCAGACGTCCGATTAATGTTTCGTCTACCTGTACACATCAAGAATAATAATTATATTCTTTCCATATGATTTTAGGTCAATCCGATTTTCTCTGCTATGAATTTGACCGTTAAATGCCCGTTTTGGCCATTTATGAAACCAGAACTGTGTTCTCGGTCACCGCGGGCACACGACACGTACGATTGACGTGTCGTCTACTAGACCACATAAAAATTAACTAACCCATTGATTTCATCTGATTTTAGGACACTCCGACTTCGTTCGGACCATTTGGACCCCCACGTGCTTTTTTGAAGCACGCCCAACACTTAAAAAAACATATTGAGCTGCACCGTGCAAACCACATGTCCAATTGACGTGCCGTCTGGGCGTACACGTCACGAATAGTAATTAGATTGTTGCCTTGTGATTTCAGGTCAATCCGATGTCGTTCGCTATAAATTTGTCTGTTAAACGCCCGTTTTAGCTGTTTATGACACCAGAACTGTGTTCTCAGTCACCGTGGGGACACGACACATACGATTGACGTTATGTCTGCTTGAAACCATCACAATTCACTAATTCGTTGATGTCTTCTGATTTCAGGACATTTTGACATCGTTCATCCCATTTAGACCCCCCGCACGCGTTTTTGAAGCATGCCCAACACTTAAAAAATGCATATTCTGGCGTACTGCGCAAACCGCACATCCGATTGATGTGTCGTATTTGAGTACACATCACGAATAATAATTAAAGTGTTGCCCTGTGATTTCAGGTCAATCCGATGTCGTTTGCTATGAATTTGACCATTAAACTTCTGTATTGGCCGTTTTTGACACCATAACTGTGTTCTTGGTCACCACGGGCACACGGCGCATCCGATTGATGTGTCGTCTCCTCGAACACATCACAATTAACTAACTCGTTGCTGTCGTCTGATTTCATGCCATTATGACTTCGTTCAGCCTATTTGGACCCCTCAGGTGTGTTTATGAAGCACACCCAACACTTAAAAAACGCATATTGAGCCATACTGCACAAACCACATATCTGATTGACATGTCGTCTATGAGTACAGGTCACTAATAATAATTAGATTTTTTCCCTATGATTTAGGTCAATATGATGTCGTATGCTATGAAATTGACCGTTAAACGCCCGTTTTGGCCGTTTATGACACCAGGACAACGTTCTCGGTCACTACGGGCACACGACACGTCCGATTGATGTGTCGTCTACTCGACCACTTCAAAATTCACTCACCCATTCTTTTGTCTTATATCTAGCCATTCCGACATCATGCGGCCCGTTTGGACCCCCCCCCCCCCCACGCGTTTTTAGGAAGTGCGCCCAACACTTAAAAAACACATATTAAGTTGTACCGCGTAAACTACACATCCGATTGATGTTTTGTCCGCACGTACACATCAAGAATTATAATTAGATTGTTTACCTGTGATTTTAGGTCAATCCGATGTCGTCCTCTATGAATTTGATCGTTAAACACCCATTTTGGCCGTTTATGACACCAGAACTGCGTTCTCGGTCACCGCGGGCACACGACATGTCCAATTGACGTGCTGTCAGGACCCATCCTCGGGACCCGTGTTGTGACTACCCCAAGCCCACCTTCCATAGGCCAGGGGCTGGCGACTAGCACCAAAGGCGTAAATCCCATTAAAAAGGGGAATGCATTGCCTTAAAAAGTAAAAAAACACCACATAGTAAGAAAGCAGAAGTAAACACTAAGTAAAACTGGGTACAATAGTATTGCGGAAAAGTAAGTGGTCCAGAATACAACACCAAACTGAATGTAATGTACAATAGGAAAGAAAGTGCAGCAACTGAAAGTAAAGTAGCAACATCGAGCCATCCACTGGAAGTCCCACCTGAAGGGTGGGTACAGATAGCCTCCTCAGCTCCTCGAGTCCAGTCGTCCGCTCCGTTTACATCCCGCCCAGTGGTCCACCTCCAGGTACCGACTTGCTCCAGAAGCCTGAACCACGATCAGCGCTGTTCTTCGTCTGCATCCAACACAATGTAGTGGGGGCATAGCCCGTGCAGGGGTGAGTATACACTACTCAGTAGGGACCCCGAGACCCCTAAAGGTCTCCCAGAATCCACAAAGGATAATCCACAAATGAAAGATACAATCACGAAGTAACATCCACCACTACATAGGTATATGCCCATACATATACCTAAGTCATCAATTCCAGTACTACTTCATCATCCAAGCCCAAGTTCGATCACGTCCACACACGATAGTATAACACAATCCACACAGGAAAGCACAACCCAATCCACAAAGGAATGCAAGTCAATCATATCGAAGATAATGATTGAAAGTCAAGACTCAGATCACATGGGAATACTTTTTAGTAAGGTGATAGAGATGATCAGATGTAGCCACTGTTTCATCTCAGCTGGGACCCACGTAGGATACTAGACCTGCTAAGCTGTCAGACCCACATAGGATATAGACCAGATACTCTGCCAGACCCACGTAGGATACAAGAACAGAGTCAAACACTAACAGAACCATGTAGAATACAAGAACATTAGTAATCTTCATTGAACCCATGGGGGATTTTAGTACGGTTTTCTTCGTTGCCGAACCCATGGAAGATTTCAGTGCAGTCATCATCGATGTCGAACCCATGGAGGATTTCAGTGCAGTCGTCATCGCTGCCGAACCCACGGAGGATGTCAGTGCATTCTTCATCGCTGCTGAACCAACGGGGGATTTCAGTGCAGTCTTCATTGCTGCCGAACCCACGGAGGATTTCAGTGCAGTCGTCATCGCTGCTGAACCCACGGAGGATTTCAGGGCAGTCGTCATCGCTGCCGAACCCACAGAGGATTTCAGCGCAGTTATCATCACTGCTGAACCCACCGAGGATTTCAGCGCAGTCGTCATCACTACCGAACCCACATAGGATTCAAGTGCAGTCATCATCACTGCCGAACCCACGGAGGATTTCAGTGCAGTCGTCATCGTCGTCGCAGTCGTCATCGTCGTCGCAGTCGCAGCCAGGTCTAGGGTTCCCGCACACAGCACACTCGTTTCCCGGAGGGTCTGCTCCATGATCCAAAGGTGTTGATACATCAACTGACACATAGTCCAGAGTTGATGTATCCAAAGTTCTATCTTGACAAAAGGAACACAATCTGACAGACAACGAGTCAATCAAACACCTGGTCTGAGAGTTATTGGCTTTTTCATTTCAGGGGCCCAGTTGGTTTTTAAGTCAAACCAACCTGACCATACTCTAACTGCGTCCAAACCTTGAGCGGAGTAATCCAAAAGGTCCGTCTCACTAAGAGGAAACCAAAAAAGTCAACGACACGTCAATCGGACGTCCAGAGGTCAAGTTATAAGTGTTTTCGCTCCGAGGGCCCGATTGGTTTCGTGTTCGAACCAACCCAGCTATACCCAAAGTATTTCGAAACCTTGAGTGTAATATACGAAATCGACTGTCTCGATCCAAGGATTTCATCGCCACTGACAGTGCGTCGATCAGAGGCATGTAGCCCAAGATATGGGAAAATGACTGAAAATAGTCCGAAATAGGGGGTCTGGGCCCGGCCCAACCCCCCTGGGTCGGCCCGAACCGGGCGACCCGACCCGGGTCTGGGTCCGGCCAAATAGGGCGTGGCCTGGCCCGGTGGGCGCGGCCCGGCCCAGTGTGGCCGGTCCAGCCTGGGCGGCCGGTTGGCCTGGCGCGAGCGCGGCCCGTGCGGCCAGTCAGCTCGAAAATTATGGCAGAGCGGGAAACGGAAAGGGGGGGCACGCTGCCCCCCTATTGGGAAACCGCAGCCCCGCGTGGGGTCCACTCCCTTGCTACCTGGGGGTTACGACCCCTGGTTCCTCCGAATGGCCGGCTCGGCTGGCCAGTCGTTGCTGCCAACGCCGGACCTCGCAGTCTCGCTCCTCTGATGCGTTGGCGGCCGTTGGTTCCGGCCGCCGCTCCCTGCTCTACCGGGGCGAAAGGCTGCGGCCTTGGTCTGATTGGCGCGGCGTGATGGTGCCGCCCCCCTCCGCCGCGGCCCCGCTCTGGCCGCAGTGTCTTCGTGGTTCTTCGTCATGGCACGACAGCGCTGCGCCCCTTCGCCGTGGCCCGACTCCGGCCACGGGATTGTTCGGCCTCAACGGCGCGGCATGACGGCACCGCGCTTCTTCACCGTGATTCTCCATGTTCCTGCGTGGTGTCGTTGCACCGTGCTGCCTTTGTTCATGCCACAATAAGAACAACAACAAAGAGGGAGGAGGGTCGGCCATTTTCGTGTGGTCCGACCTCCTCCCATTAAAACGATAACAGGCGGCCCAAAAATAATAAAAACCCTCGTCAGGAATGCGCAAAAATTAACCCATAATATTTGAACTCGAACCCATACCTCAAGGAGTTGTCGAACGATAATCTTTACGGAGAAAGGACGTTGCTGATGACGGCGTCGCAGAAGAAGGCGTCGCGGGTCGAGGCTTCGTAAGCGTTGTAACAGCCCAAGATTTTATGAAAAATATTCTTTTTTATTTCACTAATGTCTTGTGTTGTACGCTACACCAAAAGGAGCTTGCACAACACGCATCCTTGACTTGCCTTGCATTACACGCAATCGCAACCTTCCTCGATAGCGTGTGTGGTACGTAATACTGAGTTTCACGAAACAATGATATGCTATTAAAATATTATTAAAACTAGCCGTTATGAATAGTAATAACTACTTTTTAAATTTTAGAAATTTTAAAATGGACTTCATTTTTGGATTCGGAGTATTGAATTTAGCCTAAGGTGAAATTTTGGTACTTTTCGGATAACTTTCATATTCTGATGAATAGTGAAAATTACTAAATTATAATTAAAAACAACATTTTTAATCGAAATAATTAATAGTGATAAATCATTAATTTGAGTGGTTTTAACGTATATTTAGAATATATTTTTACAGTTTAATACAATGTTGGTCATTAGATGTAATTTCACATTTAAACCAGACATAATCAAGTGTCAATCTTTTGATAGATTTTGTTTCTTAAAAACACGCTATTTGTTTTAACAGCGTGATTTAATTATAAAATTAATTAATGCAACTTTTATGTTATGAATTTGGTAAAATAGACTTCATTTTTGAATTCGGAATATGAAATATAGCTTAGGATGAAATTTTGGCATTTTTCTGAAAAACACCAATTTGAGCACTCAAGCTCGGCCAACCCCTGCCAAAATCTCTTCTCCACTTCCCTAGCAACATCCTAGAGGTTCTGGTCTTCCTCAAAGACCAATTTTAGATCCCTAAGAGGAGGTCTCCAAAAGGCGCTTCAAAGAAGAGGTAATTACCGTTACCAATTATTTCATCTTTATTTCTTCTACAACTTCTTCTTCTTAGGTTGTTTCATTATGAAGTAATAACATCAGTATCACTCATATACTGATATGTTATTATAAGTATGAAAAAACCATATTTCACCATCTATCCATCCTACGGAAAAAGAAATCACCGCGCGTGCGTACGTACGGAATACCGTCTCCACGCCGTGGTGTAATCTATTTTCCACCACCACCTTACATGGATGGGTATAAGGGTGTAAAGAATAACTATACATAGTTATTACAACATCATATTGATTCTGATATATTGTATAATCCACTCCAATTCAATTCAATATTTATGGAAATGATATCATCGCTCGTGCGTACGTACGGACTACCGTCTCCACGACGCGATGAGATTCATTCTCCATGTTAACCATTTAAGAATGATTATAAAGTATATATAAGAAATAATAATGAAATATATGACATTATAAAGCTACTGGATTTATGTATATATATATATATATGTATGTCATCTACTTACTTCCATTTCAAGACAATAAGGAAAGGAAAACAACGTTCATGCGTACGTACGGACTACCGTCTCCATGAACGGTGTTTTTCATTTTATTTATCTACCTATTATATATATATATATATATATACTGAATATATATGATATATAAATCATATTTTATATTCTGGAAGTGAGTAAATCATGATATAAGTAATAATGATGTCAAGAACAACATGTCAAAACACCTACGATAAATGAAACGATTTTACCCAAAACGCTTCTTTAACATGGAATTTACAAAAGAATGGGTAATATAATGTCATAAGTGAACCATATATGATATCATAACAATGAATATGATTCTTTAATAAGTCAATGACATTATTTAAATCATTATACAGGAGGTTCGGACACATACGAAGCAAATCAGACCTAAGGTAAGGGAAATAACACAATCTCATTTTTATCCGAGATTGTTTATTCGTAAGTATTTACTAGGGTTTATTTTATCATCCACATCCATGTTTCATCAATATGTAATATTATTTCCATCCACCTACAATTGTTTATATCCATTTTTACCCTTCGGTGAGTTTTTAGTAATATGTATGAAAGGAATCTTTTGTCGTTTTTCGTACGAGGTACTTTTTGACTTTTCCGACAAAAGTACGAAGAATGTTTTTTTTAACTTATACGGCATGAATGGATTTTTAAAACATTATTTCCAAGAAGCTTCCTTTACAAGTTTTCAAGTTTATTTTTAATCAACTTATTTTATTTTAAAGTTGTATGACATGTTATGAAAGGAAAAATGTTTTTGAAGAAGAAAGGATATTTTCCTCAAGAATGGAGTTCAAGTGTTTTATCAAAATTATTTTCCATCTAAGATAATAAAGGGTTCTGTTTTTATCCCTATTATTACATGGATTTGATTATGTTGTGATGGAAACATTTTTATGAATTCCTTTATCTTATATGATTGTTTTATGATGTCATGTTGTTTAAGAATCCCATTTTTTATTACATGGGTTATGCGATGATGTATGATTTATGATTATGTGGCACACATAAGAAAGGATTCATTATAAGATGGGTGGGACCTATATCTCCCTCCAATGCATTGGGTAAAGATTTTATATCTCATGAGATAGACATGGCTGGAATGGTAGGTTATACCGGTTCAGTGAAACAGGACTGAAACGAGGGTTACTCGATTCAGAAAGGGACTTTGTCCACTAAGATAGTCTTGGCATTAAGTCTTGACTAACAAGAAATGATTCTCTATGATTATGTGTGTATGCCACAAAGTTTCATGTTTTAAGTTATGATTATTGTGATTACATTTCACTTCCATGATTTATCCCATGTTATGAAATTATGCTCTCTTTTGCAGGTTAAGATTTCCAAAATGTTATGTTCTTATGAATACAATGTGAATGATATTTCTTTTGTTTACCCTTACTGAGCATTTGAGCTCACCCTTTTATGTTTTCTTTTCCCCAGGATATAAAGAAAGGTTTTAGGTAAAAAAAAAGGGAAGATCTTTATGGGAGATATTGAAGATCTTTCACCACGATTAGAAGATTATATTCCGAGTTTCCAAAGACACTAAACTATTACGATCCTTGTGTGTGTGTTTTTTTTATGTACTAAGTATTCCGCAAATGTAATGTAATGTCCATGTACGTCAGGATACGGGTCTCTACAGTTGGTATCAGAGGAAAGGTTTAGTCAACCTTTGGAAACTAGGACGCAAAAATGTTAGTGAGATCCCTAGAGATATTTCTAAGGTATGTCTAGGGATGTCCCTAAGGATAAGTATACGTATAGGATATAGTCCTAGAACTACGGTAACGATATTAGAATTTAACCTAAGATGTTAGATATTGAGGGTTCTCCCCCTTTACTATGTTGTCTTCCCTAGCATGATTTCGTCTCTCACAAAATTCTTTTTGTGTTTTAGTTAATGGAGGGAACCAGAAGGAATTCGGTTAACATTGAATCAAATGGAAAAATTGGTGACTATGAGCAACAAAATTGTGTAATGCCTAAAGATAAAGATATTGTGATTATGCCAAATCAGTCATCACGATATATGATTAACAAGGTGAAATTTAGTGGTATGCCTAATTCATCAAAGAGGAGGAAGATAAACTATTATGCATGTTCGCATGTTGAGGAGCATAAAGAAAGGAAGATTGAGATTTCTAAAGAAGGGAAGAAGAACCTTGAGGAATACCTCAAATGGAGGGACCGATGTTATCTGTGTGGAGAAAAGGGTCATAGGGTGACAGACTGTTATGGAGTTCAATGTCTTATTTGTGGAGAACATGGGCATTACCCAACTCAATGCCCTGACCTAAAATGATACTTCTAAATCAAGGAAGGACTTATTCCAGGACAGTCATTGATGTGGATGGACTGAAGTGTTTATGTATTGGTATTCAAGAATAATGTTGTTGAGGTACTTTTATGGTGTATTGGAATATTTATGTATTGGTCTAATGTGGTATTCGAAGTGATTGAGATATTTTTGGAAATAAGATGATATGCACATAATGAAGGGATAAGATGATAATGAGATGTTTGATTGTATTCATGAGCTCATGATTGATATAAGGACTAGGTGATATCTTGGTTTGAGTATATAGAATTTTGAGGATTTCGGTATGTGAAAAGTGTTAACTTTTAACTGCATTCAAGTTTTCACTAAGGTTCAATGGGTATTCAAGAGAGTACAAGATTAAGGCCTTTGAATGTTTGGAATGTGACCAACAAGATATATCTTATGATATATGGGGATCAACGATGGTATTAAATCTCTGGTAATCGTTTTCACTATGTTATGAGAATGGACTGCAGTATTATGGATAAGCCTAAAGATTGGAATGGATTATGTTGGACATAAGTTAGTATTGTTTAAGGATTGAAGTTTTTTCGATATTATTGATGGGATGTTATAGTAATATAGTTTTATAAAAAGGACAACCTGCAGGACGGGCGACAACCCATCGCTTCGGACAAGGCTGTGGGAATCGAACCCACAACCGAAGTGCGACTGGCCTTTATCGCCTACCACTGTCCTACAGGAAGTCCCTGTTTAGTAGAAACTGGTTTTATTATATTAAGCAGTATGATATATGAAGTATAAGTCCATTTTAGGAACCATATGTGATTAATTTCACTATAGATCGACTTATGTATATAATTTTTTCTAAAATTTTGTTTGAGACAGATGGAATGACCCGTCATTCTATCACATGATCTGCTAACACTTCACGAATAACAAATTCAACTTCATTTATTTAAGAGATGAAGTGGAAATTGTTAAAGGCATGAACAACAGTGAGATTGTACCAAAATAAAGAAAGTATTTATTCTAATTCAAATTTTCAACTTTAGGGAAACGATCCTGAAAACCAAAAATGTTGTCCTAGTGATCTTATACCTGATGAATCAGATGGTACCTTAGATCGTCACAAATTTATGGATTTGTGATTACTGGCTTTTCCATAGCCATGTTCTCTACCACTCTCCATCAGAACATGATGGTTAGATTTCTCTTCCATATCCATATTTTCACCTATGTGGAAACCCAGTGATTAGGTTATTTGGGTAATCGTTACATTTCATACTTTAGTTTTTAAAGCCATGTTTTGGTATTCCTTTTTACGATGTGGGTTTCTATTAAAGAAACTTTCGAATAGTAAACCATTTATAACCCCGACGAATTTCGAGGGCAAAATTCATTTTAAGGGGGGTAGAATGTAACAGCCCGAGATTTTATGAAAAATATTCTTTTTTATTTCACTAATGTCTTGTGTTGTACGCTACACCAAAAAGAGCTTGCACAAAACGCATCCTTGACTTGCCTTGCATTACACGCAATCACAACCTTCCTCGATAGCGTGTGTGGTACGTAATACTGAGTTTCACGAAACAATGATATGCTATTAAAATATTATTAAAACTAGCCGTTATGAATAGTAATAACCTCTTTTTAAATTTTAGAAATTTTAAAATGGACTTCATTTTTGGATTCGGAGTATCGAATTTAGCCTAAGGTGAAATTTTGGTACTTTTCGGATAACTTTCATATTCTTATGAATAGTGAAAATTACTAAATTATAATTAAAAACAACTTTTTTAATCGAAATAATTAATAGTGATAAATCATTAATTTGAGTGGTTTTAAAGTATATTTAGAATATATTTTTACAGTTTAATACAATGTTGGTCAGTAGATGTAATTTCACATTTAAACCAGACATAATCAAGTGTCAATCTTTTGATAGATTTTGTTTCTTAAAAACACGCTATTTGTTTTAACATCGGGATTTAATTATAAAATTAATTAATGCAACTTTTATGTTATGAATTTGGTAAAATAGACTTCATTTTTGAATTCGGAATATGAAATATAGCTTAGGATGAAATTTTGGCATTTTTCTGAAAAACACCAATTTGAGCACTCAAGCTCGGCCTACCCCTGCCAAAATCTCTTCTCCACTTCCCTAGCAACATCCTAGAGGTTCTGGTCTTCCTCAAAGACCAATTTTAGATCCCTAAGAGGAGGTCTCCAAAAGGCGCTTCAAAGAAGAGGTAATTACCGTTACCAATTCTTTCATCTTTATTTCTTCTACCACATCTTCTTCTTAGGTTGTTTCATTATGAAGTAATAACATCAGTATCACTCATATACTGATATGTTATTATAAGTATGAAACAACCATATTTCACCATCTATCCATCCTACGGAAAAAGAAATCACCGCGCGTGCGTACGTACGGAATACCGTCTCCACGCCGTGGTGTAATCTATTTTCCACCACCACCTTACATGGATGCGTATAAGGGTGTAAAGAATAACTATAAATAGTTATTACAACATCATATTGATTCTGATATATTGTATAATCCACTCCAATTCAATTCAATATTTATGGAAATGATATCATCGCTCGTGTGTACGTACGGACTACCGTCTCCACGACGCGATGAGATTCATTCTCCATGTTAACCATTTAAGAATGATTATAAAGTATATATAAGAAATAATAATGAAATATATGACATTATAAAGCTACTGGATTTATGTATATATATATATATGTATGTCATCTACTTACTTCCATTTCAAGACAATAAGGAAAGGAAAACAACGTTCATGCGTACGTACGGACTACCGTCTCCATGAACGGTGTTTTTAATTTTATTTATCTACCTATTATATATATATATATACTGAATATATATGATATATAAATCATATTTCATATTCTGGAAGTGAGTAAATCATGATATAAGTAATAATGATGTCAAGAACAACAGGTCAAAACACCTACGATAACTGAAACGATTTTACCCAAAACGCTTCTTTAACATGGAATTTACAAAAGAATGGGTAATATAATGTCATAAGTGAACCATATATGATATCATAACAATGAATATGATTCTGTAATAAGTCAATGACATTATTTAAATCATTATACAGGAGGTTCGGACACATATGAAGCAAATCAGACCTAAGGTAAGGGAAATATCACAATCTCATTTTTATCCGAGATTGTTTATTCGTAAGTATTTACTAGGGTGTATTTTATCATCCACATCCATGTTTCATCAATATGTAATATTATTTCCATCCACCTACAATTGTTTAAATCCATTTTTACCCTTCGGTGAGTTTTTAGTAATATGTATGAAAGGAATCTTTTGTCGTTTTTCGTACGAGGTACTTTTTGACTTTTCCGACAAAAGTATGAAGAATGTTTTTTTAACTTATACGGCATGAATGGATTTTTAAAACATTATTTCCAAGAAGCTTCCTTTACAAGTTTTCAAGTTTATTTTTAATCAACTTATTTTATTTTAAAGTTGTATGACATGTTATGAAAGGAAAAATGTTTTTCAAGAAGAAAGGATATTTTCCTCAAGAATGGAGTTCAAGTGTTTTATCAAAATTATTTTCCATCTAAGATAATAAAGGGTTCTGTTTTTATCCCTATTATTACATGGATTTGATTATGTTGTGATGGAAACATTTTTATGAATTCCTTTATCTTATATGATTGTTTTATGATGTCATGTTGTTTAAGAATCCCATTTTTTATTACATGGGTTATGCGATGATGTAGGATTTATGATTATGTGGCACACATAAGAAAGGATTCATTATAAGATGGGTGGGACCTATATCTCCCTCCAATGCATTGGGTAAAGATTTTATATCTCATGAGATAGACATGGTTGGAATGGTAGGTTACACCGATTCAGTGAAACAGGACTGAAACGAGGGTTACTCGATTCAGAAAGGGACTTTGTCCACTAAGATAGTCTTGGCATTAAGTCTTGACTAACAAGAAATGATTCTCTATGATTATGTGTGTATGCCACAAAGTTTCATGTTTTAAGTTATGATTATTGTGATTACATTTCACTTCCATGATTTATCCCATGTTATGAAATTATGCTCTCTTTTGCAGGTTAAGATTTCCAAAATGTTATGTTCTTATGAATACAATGTGAATGATATTTCTTTTGTTTACCCTTACTGAGCATTTGAGCTCACCCTTTTATGTTTTCTTTTCCCAGGATATAAGGAAAGGTTTTAGGTAAAAAAAAGGGAAGATCTTTATGGGAGATATTGAAGACCTTTCACCACGATTAGAAGATTATATTCCGAGTTTCCAAAGACACTAAACTATTACGATCCTTGTGTGTGTGTTTTTGTTATGTACTAAGTATTCCGAAAATGTAATGTAATGTCCATGTACGTCAGGATACGGGTCTCTACAGTTGGTATCAGAGGAAAGGTTTAGTCAACCTTTGGAAACTAGGACGCCAAAAAGTTAGTGAGATCCCTAGAGATATTTCTAAGGTATGTCTAGGGATGTCCCTAAGGATAAGTATACGTATAGGATATAGTCCTAGAACTACGGTAACGATCTTAGAATTTAACCTAAGATGTTAGATATTGAGGGTTCTCCCCCTTTACTATGTTGTCTTCCCTAGCATGATTTCGTCTCTCACAAAATTCTTTTTGTGTTTTAGTTAATGGAGGGAACCAGAAGGAATTCGGTTAACATTGAATCCAATGGAAAAATTGGTGACTATGAGCAACAAAATTGTGTAATGCCTAAAGATAAATATATTGTGATTATGCCAAATTAGTCATCACGATATATGATTAACAAGGTGAAATTTAGTGGTATGCCTAATTCATCAAAGAGGAGGAAGATAAACTATTATGCATGTTCGCATGTTGAGGAGCATAAAGAAAGAAAGATTGAGATTTCTAAAGAAGGGAATAAGAACCTTGAGGAATACCTCAAATGGAGGGACCGATGTTATCTGTGTGGAGAAAAGGGTCATAGGGTGACAGACTGTTATGGAGTTCAATGTCTTATTTGTGGAGAACATGGGCATTACCCAACTCAATGCCCTGACCTAAAAAGATACTTCTAAATCAAGGAAGGACTTATTCCAGGACAGTCATTGATGTGGATGGACTGAAGTGTTTATGTATTGGTATTCAAGAATAATGTTGTTGAGGTACTTTTATGGTGTATTGGAATATTTATGTATTGGTCTAATGTGGTATTCGAAGTGATTGAGATATTTTTGGAAATAAGATGATATGCACATAATGAAGGGATAAGACGATAATGAGATGTTTGATTGTATTCATGAGCTCATTATTGATATAAGGACTAGGTGATATCATGGTTTGAGTATATAGAATTTTGAGGATTTCGGTATGTGAAAAGTGTTAACTTTTAACTGCATTCAAGTTTTCACTAAGGTTCAATGGGTATTCAAGAGAGTACAAGATTAAGGCCTTTGAATGTTTGGAATGTGACCAACAAGATATATCTTATGATATATGGGGATCAACGATGGTATTAAATCTCTGGTAATCGTTTTCACTATGTTATGAGAATGGACTGCAGTATTATGGATAAGCCTAAAGATTGGAATGGATTATGTTGGACATAAGTTAGTATTGTTTAAGGATTGAAGTTTTTTCGATATTATTGATGGGATGTTATAGTAATATAGTTTTATAAAAAGGACAACCTGCAGGACGGGCGACAACCCATCGCTTCGGACAAGGCTGTGGGAATCGAACCCACAACCGAAGTGCGACTGGCCTTTATCGCCTACCACTGTCCTACAGGAAGTCCCTGTTTAGTAGATACTAGTTTTATTATATTAAGCTGTATGATATATGAAGTATAAGTCCATTTTAGGAACCATATGTGATTAATCTCACTATAGATCGACTTATGTATATAATTTTTTCTAACCTTTTGTTTGAGACAGATGGAATGACCCGTCATTCTATCACATGATCTGCTAACACTTCATGAATAACAAATTCAACTTCATTTATTTAAGAGATGAAGTGGAAATTGTTAAAGGCATGAACAACAGTGATATTGTACCAAAATAAAGAAAGTATTTATTCTAATTCAAATTTTCAACTTTAGGGAAACGATCTTGAAAACCAAAAATGTTGTCCTAGTGATCTTATACCTGATGAATCAGATGGTACCTTAGATCGTCACAAATTTATGGATTTGTGATTACTGGCTTTTCCATAGCCATGTTCTCTACCACTCTCCATCAGAACATGATGGTTAGATTTCTCTTCCATATCCATATTTTCACCTATGTGGAAACCCAGTGATTAGATTATTTGGGTAATCGTTACATTTCATACTTTAGTTTTTAAAGCCAAGTTTTGGTATTCCTTTTTACGATGTGGGTTTCTATTAAAGAAACTTTCGAATAGTAAACCATTTATAACCCCGACGAATTTCGAGGGCGAAATTCATTTTAAGGGGGGTAGAATGTAACAGCCCGAGATTTTATGAAAAATATTCTTTTTTATTTCACTAATGTCTTGTGTTGTACGCTACACCAAAAAGAGCTTGCACAACACGCATCCTTGACTTGCCTTGCATTACACGCAATCGCAACCTTCCTCGATAGCGTGTGTGGTACGTAATACTGAGTTTCACGAAACAATGATATGCTATTAAAATATTATTAAAACTAGCCGTTATGAATAGTAATAACCTCTTTTTAAATTTTAGAAATTTTAAAATGGACTTCATTTTTGGATTCGGAGTATCGAATTTAGCCTAAGGTGAAATTTTGGTACTTTTCGGATAACTTTCATATTCTGATGAATAGTGAAAATTACTAAATTATAATTAAAAACAACTTTTTTAATCGAAATAATTAATAGTGATAAATCATTAATTTGAGTGGTTTTAAAGTATATTTAGAATATATTTTTACAGTTTAATACAATGTTGGTCATTAGATGTAATTTCACATTTAAACCAGACATAATCAAGTGTCAATCTTTTGATAGATTTTGTTTCTTAAAAACACGCTATTTGTTTTAACATCGGGATTTAATTATAAAATTAATTAATGCAACTTTTATGTTATGAATTTGGTAAAATAGACTTCATTTTTGAATTCGGAATATGAAATATAGCTTAGGATGAAATTTTGGCATTTTTCTGAAAAACACCAATTTGAGCACTCAAGCTCGGCCAACCCCTGCCAAAATCTCTTCTCCACTTCCCTAGCAACATCCTAGAGGTTCTGGTCTTCCTAAAAGACCAATTTTAGATCCCTAATAGGAGGTCTCCAAAAGGCGCTTCAAAGAAGAGGTAATTACCGTTGCCAATTCTTTCATCTTTATTTCTTCTACCACTTCTTCTTCTTAGGTTGTTTCATTATGAAGTAATAACATCAGTATCACTCATATACTGATATGTTATTATAAGTATGAAACAACCATATTTCACCATCTATCCATCCTACGGAAAAAGAAATCACCGCGCGTGCGTACGTACGGAATACCGTCTCCACGCCGTGGTGTAATCTATTTTCCACCACCACCTTACATGGATGGGTATAAGGGTGTAAAGAATAACTATACATAGTTATTACAACATCATATTGATTCTGATATATTGTATAATCCACTCCAATTCAATTCAATATTTATGGAAATGATATCATCGCTCGTGCGTACGTACGGACTACCGTCTCCACGACGCGATGAGATTCATTCTCCATGTTAACCATTTAAGAATGATTATAAAGTATATATAAGAAATAATAATGAAATATATGAAATTATAAAGCTACTGGATTTATGTATATATATATATATGTATGTCATCTACTTACTTCCATTTCAAGACAATAAGGAAAGGAAAACAGCGTTCATGCGTACGTACGGACTACCGTCTCCATGAACGGTGTTTTTCATTTTATTTATCTACCTATTATATATATATATATACTGAATATATATGATATATAAATCATATTTTATATTCTGGAAGTGAGTAAATCATGATATAAGTAATAATGATGTCAAGAACAACAGGTCAAAACACCTACGATAAATGAAACGATTTTACCCAAAACGCTTCTTTAACATGGAATTTACAAAAGAATGGGTAATATAATGTCATAAGTGAACCATATATGATATCATAACAATGAATATGATTCTGTAATAAGTCAATGACATTATTTAAATCATTATACAGGAGGTTCGGATACATACGAAGCAAATCAGACCTAAGGTAAGGGAAATATCACAATCTCATTTTTAACCGAGATTGTTTATTCGTAAGTATTTACTAGGGTGTATTTTATCATCCACATCCATGTTTCATCAATATGTAATATTATTTCCATCCACCTACAATTGTTTAAATCCATTTTTACCCTTCGGTGAGTTTTTAGTAATATGTATGAAAGGAATCTTTTGTCGTTTTTCGTACGAGGTACTTTTTGACTTTTCCGACAAAAGTACGAAGAATGTTTTTTTTAACTTATACGGCATGAATGGATTTTTAAAACATTATTTCCAAGAAGCTTCCTTTACAAGTTTTCAAGTTTATTTTTAATCAACTTATTTTATTTTAAAGTTGTATGACATGTTATGAAAGGAAAAATGTTTTTGAAGAAGAAAGGATATTTTCCTCAAGAATGGAGTTCAAGTGTTTTATCAAAATTATTTTCCATCTAAGATAATAAAGGGTTCTGTTTTTATCCCTATTATTACATGGATTTGATTATGTTGTGATGGAAACATTTTTATGAATTCCTTTATCTTATATGATTGTTTTATGATGTCATGTTGTTTAAGAATCCCATTTTTTATTACATGGGTTATGCGATGATGTATGATTTATGATTATGTGGCACACATAAGAATGTATTCATTATAAGATGGGTGGGACCTATATCTCCCTCCAATGCATTGGGTAAAGATTTTATATCTCATGAGATAGACATGGCTGGAATGGTAGGTTATACCGGTTCAGTGAAACAGGACTGAAACGAGGGTTACTCGATTCAGAAAGGGACTTTGTCCACTAAGATAGTCTTGGCATTAAGTCTTGACTAACAAGAAATGATTCTCTATGATTATGTGTGTATGCCACAAAGTTTCATGTTTTAAGTTATGATTATTGTGATTACATTTCACTGCCATGATTTATCCCATGTTATGAAATTATGCTCTCTTTTGCAGGTTAAGATTTCCAAAAAGTTATGTTCTTATGAATACGATGTGAATGATATTTCTTTTGTTTACCCTTACTGAGCATTTGAGCTAACCCTTTTATGTTTTCTTTTCCCCAGGATATAAAGAAAGGTTTTAGGTAAAAAAAAGGGAAGATCTTTATGGGAGATATTGAAGATCTTTCACCACGATTAGAAGATTATATTCCGAGTTTCCAAAGACACTAAACTATTACGATCCTTGTGTGTGTGTTTTTGTTATGTACTAAGTATTCCGCAAATGTAATGTAATGTCCATGTATGTCAGGATACGGGTCTCTACAAGCGTCGTCAGTGTTCACCCGAAGAAGGATGCGGCGCATTGTCTTTCTTCAAAGAAATCGTCTCTTACCAGCTGCGGAGAGGGAAGAAGATGTTATGGCGATCTCCCCTTGCGGTGACAGAGTTCTTCGTTGAGACTCGGCGTTCTTTGCGTTCTTCGTCATAGAAGACGAAGACCTCCAAGATGAGCTCTCCTCTCCCCAAAGAAAATTAAGAAAAAAAAATTCCTTGAAATTTACGGGTCTTTACATTACTCCCACCTCAGGGCTTTATGTCCCCATAAAGCTGTAACACAAACTAGGGGAACAAAAGTGGTACTGAGCACGCAATTGAGCCTCCTCCTCCCATGTGCTATCCTGGAGGTTCTTGTGCTGCCAGTGAAAGCGCACCTGAGGAATCGACCATCCACGTAGGACCTTCTCCTGTTGATCCTCGTTCTCCACTAGAACCTCTGTGAATGTCGCCCCATCATCGACGTCCAACTCCCTGCGGTCGATGATGTGTGAAGGGTCATGCACATATCTCCTTATCTGAGATACCTGGGTGACATCATGCACCCGGTGCAACTGAGGTGGAAAGGTCAAGAGGTAAACCACCTTTCCAACCCTGCTAAGGATCAAGAAAGGTTCGTTGAACCTCGAAGATATCTTGCCGCCTCGGCTGCATCTCCATAAACCTCATCGAGGTGAGACCCGTATAAGAACGTGGTCGCCAACCCCGAAATCTAGAGGCCTCCATTCCCTGATTATAACTGAATCTCAAAACTCCAACATCCACGAGGGTATGGTTGGACGACCCAAGAGTGATCGGCTACACCCTCCTAAGCAAGAGTTAAACCTGTGCTGCATGGGGTTTCCTTTTCACCGACCAAGGAAAACCCATCCCGAAGTCTGCCTAATACCATCAATTTGTGTATGAACTGTGATTTCCCAGTCCATACTCAAACTAACGTCGTAAGGCCTTGATGCTTCCACCAAGAGGTTCCAACCGAAACTCTCTCCTCAAGGGTCAGATCACACCCTCGGCGTAAGTGGGATTATCGAGTCTCCTCCCAGAGGTATCTCCAGACATGATGGTCATGTCAATGGCTTAACCAGAAACTCTAGGTTTGGGAAAAGATTCATGGAAGGAAGGTATAATTTGTATTGATGTCTGTTGCTACGGTAGCTAGCAGAAGACACAGTCTGTACATTGAATCATCCTTAGACCCCTTTCGGATGCACTCCTTGACCGCATGCATCTACTATTTCCCCTACCATCCAGCTCCCTGAGCCTAGCGAGTATTACAAAGGCGGGTGGTTGCAACATGTCAAAATGTTCACCACCCCATGCTGCTCTCCTAGCTCCACTTCCACGTCTGCTGCCATGAAAATTCATCTGTCCTTTTCACCTCCTATACTTGAAACATTTTACATGCCCAAGTCTTCGAGGCTAGTGCCAGTTTCCTACTTTTCCACTGCTATCCTTCAATGACTGCATCCATTCAGCAAAAGAATTCTCAACCACAAAGGATATTTCTAGCACCCTATCATAAGTAGGAACACATAGAGAAAGAAGTGCTAGCTCAGATGTCCTTTATACACACCTCACTCTGATGTCAGAGCCCTGAAGTAGTGATTGCATCGTAGTCATCGAGTACTAGGAATGGTTTGGTATGGCCTAATGAATTCTCATCTACCGACACGTCGTCCTGCCGAAGCTGTATAAGCTCTAGGAAACTCTCAGACACCTTCTCAAGCCAGTACTCAGCCTCCTATGAGTTGGGTTTTCCTTGGAACTTGAGGGATATCTGGTGCTGAAACATGTAAGGCGCTAAGCCTACAAGTGTCCTCTACTGGTACCGTCGATTGTGTCTACTATTCAACAGGTAGTGATGTAGCGGACACACTACCCGAAGCTACTACCTCAGGATCGGTCCACATACTGAAGCCTCTTCACTATAAAAACCGACCTCATGGTCACTCACTGGGAAACACAAGTAGCTATGCCCACTACCCGTTCTACTAGTGTCTAAACAAGGCGTAGAACTCTAGCAGTCGCCTCCATCCAGTCCACTACTGCCTGGGAACTGTCTCACTTCAAAATCTCGGAGGCCTATGCTACCTAATTGGTGGTGGTGCCACTGGTACACCACCCGAAGGTTTCAACATAGTAAGAGGGCCCCGCACCAGAACCTCATCTCTCGGTGGGACGTCATCTCGGACAACACTCAAAACCCTAGTTGGCTGCCGTCATGGGGCCATCCTAAAAAAGAGACACGTGCACCACGATCAATGATTTATACCTGGTGATCTGACATAAAGTAATAACAAAGAAATTTTTTGAAACACACATGCAATCAATGTTTTTGTGCACTGAGTCGGAAATCAGAAGCCAGGGTCCAGGTGTACGGATACATCGGCTGCCGCACCAACACTAGACTCCCTGGACTGATAACCACACTCAATAACCTTAACATTATTTCTTCACATAGAAGAAATATCAGAGTCCTGAGTTATGCTGTAGAACCAAACTCCTCTGATACTAATTTGTCATGACCTGTCCTCTGGACCCGTGCCGTGACTACCCCAAGCCCGCCTTCCATAGGCCAGGGGCTGGCGACTAGCACCAAAGGCATAAATCCCGTTAAAAAGGGGAAGGCATTGCCTTATAATGTAGACAAACACCACAGAGTAAGCAAGAAGAAGTAAACACTAAGTAAAACTGGGTACAATAGTAGTGCGAAAAAGTAAGTGGGCATAAATAAAACCCAAACTGAAAGTAAAGTACAACAGTAAAGAAAGTACATCAATTGAAAGTAAAGAAGCAACGTCTAGCCGTCCACTAGAAGTCCCACCTAATGGATGGGTACAAATAGGCTCCTCATCTCCTCGGGTCCAGCCATCCACTCCGTTTACATCTCGCCCAGTGGTCCACCTCCAGGTACTGACTTGCTCCACAAGCCTCATCCACGATCAGAGCTGTCCTTCATCTGTATCTAACACAACGTAGTGCGGGCATAGCCCGTGCAGTGGGGAGTATACGCTACTCAGTAGGGACCCTAATACCCCCGAAGGTCTCCAAGAATCCACAAAGTTTAATCCACAAAAGAAAGAAACAATCACGAAATAATATCCCCCACTACTAAGGTATATGACCATACATATACATAAGTCATCAATTCCAGTTTGGCTTCCTCATCCGAGCCCAAGTTCAATCACATCCACACAGGATAGTACAACCCAATCCACATAGGAAAGCACCACCCAATCCACATTGGAAAGCAAGTCAATCATATCAAAGATAATTATTGAATGTCAAGACTCAGCTCACACAGGTATACCTCTTCGTAAGTTGATAGAGATGATCAGATGTAGCCACTGATTCATCTAAGCTGGGACCCATGTAGGATACTAGACCAGCTCAGCTGTCGGACCCACATAGGATACAGACTAGCTACTCTGCCAGAACCATGTAGGATACAAGAACAGAGTCAAACACTGCCAGACACACGTAGGATACAAGAATAGTAGTCATCGCCGTCAAACCCATGGAGGATTTCAGTACGGTCATCTTCGCTGCCGAACCCACAAGGGATTTCAGTGCAGTCGTCATCGCTGCCGAACCCACAAAGGATTTTAGTGCAGTCATCATCGCTGCCGAACCCACGAAGGATTTCAGTGTAGTCGTCATCGCTACCGAACCCACGTAGGATTTCAGTCCAGTCATCATCGCTACCGAAGCCACTAAGGATTTTAGTGCAGTCTTCATCGCTGCCGAACCCACGGAAGATTTCAGTGTTGTCGTCATCGCTGCCGAACCCACGGAGGATTTCAGTGCAGTCATCATCGTCGTCGCAGACGCAGCCAGCTCTAGGGTTCCCGGACATAGCACGCTCGTTTCCCAGAGGGTCCGCTCCATGAACCAAGGGGGTCGATACATCAACTGACACGTATTCCGGAGTAGAGGTATCCCAATGTTCCATCTCATCAAAAGGAACACAACATGACAGACGACGCGTCAATCGAATGCCCGGTCAGAGAGTTATTGGCTTTTTCATTCTAGTGGCATGGTTGGTTTTTAAGTCAAACCAACCTGATCATACTAAAACTGCATCAAAACCTCGAGTGGAGTAATAAAAATGGTCCGTCTCACTAAGAGGAAACCAACAAAGTCGACGACACATCAATCAGACGTCTGGAGCTCATGTTATAAGCGTTTCCGCTCCGAGGGCCCGGTTGGTATCGTGTTCGAACCAAGCAGGACGTACCCAAAGTTCTCCGAAGCCTTCAGTATAATATACCGAAATGACCGTATCGATACAAGAATCGTATCTCAATAGACGGTGCATCGATCGGAGTCTCGTAACCCAAGATATGGGAAAATGACTGAAAACAGTCTGAAATGGGGGGTCTGGGCCCAGCCCGAACTGGCCCAACCCCCCCTGGGTCAGCCCGACTCGGTGGGTGCGGCCCAGCCCGGCCGGGGCAGCCCGACCCGGTGCGGCCAGTCCATCCTGGGCGGCCAGTTGGCCTGGCGCGGGCGCGGCCCGCACGGCCAGTCAGCTCGGCCATTATAGCCGAGAGGGAAACAGAAGGGGGGGGGGGTGCGTGTTGCCCCCTATTTGGATACCGCGGCCCCCGCGTGGGGGCCGCTCCCTTTCCAGCCGGGGGTTACGACCCCCGGATCCTCCGAGTGGCCGACCCGGCTGGCCGGGCGGTGCCGCCGCCGCGGGACCCCGAGGTCCCGCTCTTCCGAGGCGCCGGTGGCCGATGGTTCCGGTCACTGCTCCCTGCTCTGCCGCGGCCAAAGGCCGGGGCCTTGGTCCGATCGGCGCGGCACGACGGTGCCACGCCCCTCTGCCACAGCCCCGCTCCGTCCGTGATGTCTTCTTGTTTCTCCGGAACGGCGTGATGGCGCCGCACCCCTTCGTCGCGGCCCGAATCCGGTCGCGGGTTCATTCGGCCTCAATGGCGCGACGCGACGGTGCCACGTTTCTTCGATGTGATTCTCCATGTTCCCACGTGGTGTCATTTCACCGCGCTGCCTTTGTTCGTGCCGCAATAAAAACAACAATAAAGAGGGAGGAGGGTCAGCCGTGTTCGTGCGGTCTGACCTCCTCCCGTTATAACGATAACAGGCGGCCCAAAAGGAATAAAAACCCTCATCATGAAAGCGCAAAAATTAATCCATAATTTTTGAACTCAAACCCCTACCTCAAGGAGTTTTTTAATGGGTATCATTGTGGATAAAGGATGACGCGGAAGACAGCGTCGCGGAAGACGGCGTCGCGGATCGAGGCTTCGTAGGCGTCTTTAGCGTTCGCCTGAAGAAGGATGCAGCGCGTCGTCGTTCTTCGAAGAAAGATTCTCTCACTGGTTGCAGAGAGGAAAGATGATGGTATGGCGATCTCCCCTTGTAGTGACAGAGTTCTTCATCGAGACTCGGCGTTCTTCGCGTTCTTCATCGAGGAAGATGAAGACCTCCAAGATGAGCTCTCCTCTTCCCAAAGAAAATTAAGAAAAAAGAATTCCCTTGAAATTTACGGGTGTTTACACGTGTAGTCTGCTCAAACATATCACAATTCACTAACTCGTTGCTATCGTCTGATTTCAATCCATTCCAATTTCGTTCGGCCTATTTGGACCCCCCCCCCCACCAGCGTTTATGAAGCACGTCCAACACTTAAAAAATGCATATTGAGCCGTACCGTGAAAACCACACGTATGATTGACATTCCGTCTATGTGTACAAATCAAAAATAATAATTAGATTGTTTCCCTGTGATTTCAGGTCAATATTATGTCGTTCGCTCTGAATTTGACCGTTAAACACCCGTTTTGGCCGTTTATGACACCTGAACTGCGTTCTAGGTCACCGTGGGCACACGACACAGCCGATTGATGTGTCCTCTGCACGACCACTTCACAATTCACTCACCTATTTCTGTCATCTGATTTCAGGAAATTACAACTTCTTTCGGCCCATTTGGACCCCCCCCACGCATTTATGAAGCACACCCAACACATAAAAAATGCATATTGAGCTGTAGTGTGCAAACCACGTGTCCAATTGACGTACCGTCTGCGCGTACACGTCACAATTAACACACCCTAGAAAGCTACAGATATCTAAAGAGTTCTTGGGATTCTCCCAAGAAACAACTGCCTGAAGATTCTCTCCATCCACTAACACAACTTCTTCTAGGATTATTTGACCCAATAACTATACCAAATCAATAAAAAATGACATATATATAGATTCGCGTATAGTCGATGCTTTATAAGTGTAATCTGTATGACGTTAAGATATTGGGTATGATCATCAATAGTATTGGAGTGCATGAAGATGTCATCCACAAATAATAAAACAAACTAATCTAGTTAAAAAAGGAAGTTTATATTAATCAAGTTTATAAAAACATCTACATAATTCATCAACGCAAATGAAATTACCTCATGCATGGGGTTCATTCTCATCTGGATCACCAATATCACTATGATGTCCACCATCTGTATTCGGAGCCTACAATATATATAAATATTATGTATCTTAAAAATATCAATAAAAGTCAATATGAGTATGGTTTGTTTTATTGTTTACCTGTGGCGCCAATTGTTGCGTCGTCATTTCATCGATACGTGATGACATCTGTGACAGCCTCTCCTCATACTCTACACGTAACTGCTAAAACTGTGCATCAAAATTTCACTACATACCTTGAATGGAAGCATCTATCTCACCTTGTGTGTGCATACCTAACTCTCTGCATGCACACATCACATCTGCTCTAACAAATTCACATTGTGGGACACCACCACCATAAGTCAACGAATTACCATGACCGTCACGCCCCACGACATAGTGAAATATTTCATCTCTATGCACAGCACTACGACATTTCTCCTCTGGGAACTCTGCTAACTGAGCGTCAAACTGATCCTGTAGCATATAATGAATCAATGAACAAATATGAATAATTTATATAAATTAAAAATACATTTATTAGTAAATAATTTGCTTACTATAACACCGACGACATCGGGATCACCCGCCTTACGAGTCCTCACCCATATGGACATCCGATTGATTGGCTCGCCACGTTGGTGTAACTAGGATAAAGGGGCTCACCATGTTACACTACAATATATTTAAAATATGAAAGAAATAGTGAATTCTAAACATACATCATGTCTGAGGTGTGACACATGTCGAGTGCTAAGTCGAGAAGGCATGCCCTGCATCGCCCGATTATGTGAATGACGAGCAGACTTAGTCTACATTCAATGTATTTACTCAATAAAAATTTGAAAAATTAGTCATTTATAGATTAAAAGTAATAAATCTTACCATCGCTGCCTCACTCAACCAAAATGCAACCAAATCCTACCACTGCGCAGGAAGAATGCCCGGAGGGACTCGCTGTAGAATGTCTGGCACACCCGCAAATGGTTTCCATTGATCTCTCTTCACCCTTGAAATGTAATCCTTTGAAAAGTTTCGGCATTTGGACATATATACAGCCCAAAACTCATCTAGACTAGATTTAAAATTATCATGTTATAAAAATTCAGTACATGGGACAATAAAAATAACAATATCATGAAAAATTAAACATTGAATTTACCTGAACCTCCCTCCATAATCTTTCCATCATATCCTGGGGGAAAGAAATCAATTCATGAGTCATCAGAGGGAATCTGTGTGAGTCTCGTATCATATGTCTAAACTGATGATTCAATATAGTAGCACCATCTCCAACTGGATGAAATGTGTAATAAAATAACACATCTAATCGGGCTCTAGAGTTTTAGGATCGAACCCCTCTACCAGGACCCCTACATCTGCTTGAAGACACACTAGATGATGATAAACATAAATTCATAATTCAATTAAATTATAAATTAATGATTAGAAATAGTTAGGGAAATATATACAGAAAATTACAATCAATTAATTTAGAAAATTGAAAACATATTTAACAACAACATCAGGTGAACCACTGTGACAACCATGTGACATACCTAAATTAAAATAAATTATTGTTAAATCAAGAAATTTTTATAAATATATAACTCATAAATGTTTTTACAAATAATAATTGGGGATATAATTACAATGTTCACTAATCATGAAAGTCTATCGTATCTCCTTCAACTGTCTCTCTGGACCATTGTATATCTTCATCTTGTACAGCTACTGTTTTTTGGTTAAGTGTTTGATCAGGAAATGTGACATCTCCAGGTTCCACTTGGTCAATCAGAAAAGAACTTCTTCAATACATTTTCACCATAAATTTCCAATCAGAATCAATGCCAAGAACGTAAACTTGTTCTTCATGCGATGTCAGTATGAAGGGATCATTTCTTACTCAGTAATATTTATATAGAATATTGTTAAAGCTTAATAATGTAAATTTGATGTTATCTACTTTCATTCCACGAACTTGATCAACCCAATCACACCTTAACAATATGTGTTTTAATCCATGACCATAACTAACCCTAATAATCTCTCTCAAATATTCATAATAATAACCCGCACCAACATAATAACAACCAACACCACTATTTTGTGTGGCTCAGTTCATTTCAACATCGCTAATACAAAATTGGAATCTGTTATCATCCAAAGACTTGTAGCGACGAGCTGCAATAAATGGACCATCAGCTTGTTGGTTGAGTTCTTCACTCACATACTGGGTTAAATCATGTAACTTTTGAATCTTCAAATTTCACATATATATTTTAATGGATAAAGGATTGTGAAAATACAACTAAGATTCACTATAAAAATATTAAATCAATTATACGTACATGAGTCTTGAACCACTCATGGAATGTGTTGAAAAGATGTCTTTGGATTTGATAGTCAGTTGCAGGGGGCCTTTCACATTTCAACTTAGAGATATGCATCCTAAATCTCAACACAATATAAGTTAAGCAATAAAATAAATATAGTAAAAAATACACATCAACTATGAAACTTAATGTATCAATGGCATAACTGATGGAGTGTTGAACAACACATATCAATGAGCTTGAACCCACTCGTCGTTCTGCATATCAAATGTTATTCCTTCTCCAATTGGACCCCTGTCATTCTGGTATGGTTTATCTATATTTGTTTCACCCTCATCAATATATGACACACAGAAATTAGTACAATCATCCATTAAATATCCCTTGGAAATTGTGGCTTCCGGATGAGCTTTATTGTGCACATACCGTTTCAATGTATTTAAGTATCTCTCTGTTAGATACATCTACCTGAATTGCACGGGACCACCAGCAATGACTTCACCAGTTAAATGTATGGTCAAGTGAACCATGACATCAAAAAATGACGGCAGAAATAGTTTTTCTAGGTGACATAGTGCAAGTAAAATCTTATCATGTAGCATTTTCAAATCACTCATGCAATGATTCCTAGAACAGAGCTTTCTGAAAGAATTAGATACACCAATCAACGACTCAAAAACCTGGGAAGGTAAGAAATCACAAATTACTATAGGATTTAACTATTGAAGTAGAATATGATTAATGTGACTTTTCAAACCCTGAAATGTCATTCTTGTCAGATTCACACGCTTCAAAATATTAGAGAAATAACCATCTTGCACTTTAACGGTATTTAAAATTGATAGAAATTTTTGTTTCTCTTTTTTACTCATTGTGTACTGTGGAGAAGGAATGTATGCCCTATTACCTTCATCCAGTTGTAAATGTAAAGGTTTTCTCAATCCCATTTCATGCAAATCATGTTGAGAATTAGCATTGTCCTTTGATTTCCCCTTGATTCCTAAAATGGTGCACACAATATTTTCACAGAAATTTTTTTCAATGTGCATCACATCCAAATTATGTCTTAAAATATTATATTTCTAATATGGCAATTCAAAAAAAAATACTCTGTTTCTTCCAATTTTGACTTCACTGTCTATTTGCGGTAGGAATAGATGTAAATTCAATAACCAATAAATCTTGAAAATCATACGTTGTACGGATGTTTTCTTGATCAAGTTGTGCACGAATTTTAACCCCAGACAATATTTGTGGTGGTGGTTCATACTCTCTCTTCCCATCAAACAATACACGGTCTTTTCTGAACCTGTGAAATGGAGGATGAAAGTGTATGTGGTCAAGATATGACCAATTTCTATAGTGCTTAATCCATACAGATTTCTTACTATTTTTACAACATGGGAAAGTATATTCTCCTTTGTACTCCAACTTGATAAGTAAGCATATGCTAGGAAATCATTAATTTTCCATAACAAAGTGGCTTGATGTCTAAACATTTCATTAGTTTCCAAGTCAAAAGTCATTACACCATCGGCCCAAAATTCTTACAGCTCATCAATCAAAGGTTTCATATAAACATCGATTTTAACACCAGGTCCTCTCGGTCCATCAAATAGAATTGACAATAACAAAAAAGGTTACTTCATACCTACCCCATGGGGGAATGTTGTATGGAACCAACACCACTAGACATGTACTATGTGTCACACTAACCGTGGACCTAAATGGGTTAAAACCATCTACTACCAAACCTAGTCGAATATTATGATCATCTCGAGAAAAGTCTGGGTGTCTTTGATCAAACTCTTTCCATGCTAAAGAATCTTTCGGGTGAGTTAATTTATCAACCTCTTTCATTCTCTCTGAATGAAAAGTCATCAATTTAGAAATTTTAGTGGAAAAGAATAATCTATTCAGTCGTAGTTTCAGTGGGAAATAACACATCTCTTTAGAGGAAACTTATTTCCCTTGATTCTAGACTCCCCAAGAAAGAATCTGACTACCATGATTAATATCATTGGTCTTCCGCCTGGATGTATAGAAAACAATACAAATATTTAATAGTGCATTCTCTTTTATGAAAAAAATACAATTATTGCAACCCGCATCAATTGTATCATATGTAAAACCAAGATCATCGGTCAACTTGTGAGCTTGATAGAATGACTCCGGAATCATCGCTCCATCAGGGAGTACCTTTTTCAATAATACCAAATACATGTCGAATGAGGTGTCTGACCACTAGTTCAAGGCCTTCAAGTGTAACAATTCAATGATGAACAACAGTTTACTAAATTTAGTGCATTTAGGTTATAATTCAGTATGCGCATCGTCAAGAATTTCAAATAATTTCAATTCATCTCCATCTGTAGAAGAACGGGGATTACTCAATCCGACGTCGTCATTTACAGCATTACTGTCTTCATGTTGAAACTGCCGCATTATATCATTGAGAATTATGTTCATCGAATCAGCTGTTCTCGAATCAACATTCATATGAGTACTTTCTGAGCGTTGATATGAAACATAATCTTCTTCATGATGTGTCCATGTCTTATAGTTTTTCAAAAACCCATTCAAAAACAAATTTTCTCTAACACTATCTGATTTGAAGATATATCTATTTTCACATTTTCTACAAGGACAACTAATCATATCTCTTGGAAATATGTTTGTGAAATCCATAAATCACTTAATCCCCTCATAATATTCAGCTGAAAATCTATCTTTCATATCAATCCAGCTCCTTTTCATATCTGTATTTAATATAAATAAAAAGTGAAATATCTTATTTAAAATCTAAAAAAAACACATATCATTAAAATTTAAAAACAAAATTCGAATGATAAAAAACATTACCTGTAGAGGACTCGACCGTGGGTAATGGGGTGTGAATCGATTGCAGATCCATGATGGCGCAGTGACTTGATGACAGGGGTTTGACGACCAGACTTAAAAGGAGCGGAACCGTTGGACAAAGCATTGGAGGGTTTTATACGGCGGGGAACAATGGACCTGGAGGGTCCAATAGAGGCAGGATGACTTTCCTGAGGGATGCAACATGGCCGAGAGGGGATGAAGGTGGAGGGACTATCCAAAGGTGCAGCGTGGAGGCAAGGGGTGGGGGTTGTCGGGTCGCTGGGGTTTCAGGGTCACGGGGGGCGCAACACGGAGGCAAGGTGGTGGGGGTCGTCGGGGTTGCGGGTGGCGCAGCATGGAGGCAAGGGGTGGGGGTCACCGGGGGCCGGGGTCGCTGGGGGTTTCCAAGGTCACTGGGAGGTCGGGGGTCGGGGTTGCCGGGGGTCGGGGTTGCCGGAGGTCGAGGGTCGGGGTCACCGGGGATTGGGGTTGGGGTCGTCGGGGGTCGGGGAGGGGTCTTCAAGGGTCGGGGAGGGGTCTCCGGGGTACGGGATCGCCGGGGGTCGGGGTCACCGGGGCGAGGTGTCGGGGTCGCTGGGGGTCGCGGTCGCGTGGTCGCGGAGGGGTGGGTCTCGGGGTAGGGGATGGGATAATGGGGGGAGGGGATAATTAGGTTTTTTCGGCATTAAAGTGCAACGACCTCCATTAGGAGATCGATGTTGATAGTATTAGCGGCCACCAACTGGCGGCCACTATAAGCCCCCCCCGCCTCGAAAGCCAAAAATTCTAGTAGTGAAATATTAATGTCATCTGGATAAATAAATAATGTGGTTTCAATATAGGAAAACATTTGTAGAAAGGGAAGATATAGAAAATGAAGAAAAGCATAAATAATTATAGGGAGTGAAAAATATCATTGAACAAAAGAAATTTCATTGATCAATTGTCATTTAAAGACCTCAAAACTGGAAATATATAATGATTTAACTAAAAATTTGATTCACCATATATGACTGTGATAGGAAAAAATTTCAGTTTCCATAGCCTTTTCGTAATATTATGGAATTCATTTATAGTCTAGAAATATAAATATGCATTCCTATTTCAAAATTTTTAATTTAACAGGAACAATATTATCTATTGGTTTTACATCAATCAATTAAAAACCAAATATATTACCCCAAGAAATTAATATCCAAAATTGAATTTTTTATTCCTGAAGAGCTAAAATTAACTTTTAATGGATTCTATGATCCATAACTGAATGACATGTATTTCCTATGATTTATAAATGTTTTATGAACACATTAGGGTTCAGAAAAGTCGTTAATATATAATCCATAGTGGTAACACCACATGTTTATAATGAATTTTTATTTATCAAATTATTTATGAAAGAAATGAAAAATGAAAAAATAAATCATGTAGTCCAATGGTATGTTCTAAAACCTTATCTTCCTTCAATTTTGGTTACATTCCCCCAAGGTATTGATGAATGTGACTGGTTATCACCTAGTATAAAGGTTTTCCATTACCTAAAACTATGTTATTATAATTACTATATAATTATCGAATTATACTACCCATAATTACTATAAAATTTAAGATAATATACCAATTAATGGTTACCAATAACAGTAATGTGAAATTTATTAAATTAGAGGAATTATTTCAATATTAAATGTAATTCCACAACCCAAGTTACCTAGAGTCAATGCATTGTTATAAAACATTGGCTTGATCACAAGAGATCATGTCCTGATAGACTAATCAGTTTAGTAGCCTTGGATGTACAAGATACATACAACAGTTTTACATTACATTATAAAATTCAAAAAAATCTGTCTCCTGTAGAATCACTCATATCCCATAGACTATCCCTTTAGGTTAATCATAATTTCATTCTTCACATCATGGAAAAAATAAAACATAATAAAGGGGTGAGTTTAGATGCCCAGTAAAGATAACAACATAACAGAAACTATCATAAATTTGTATAAACATTTAAGACAATATACAAGACTAAAACAAAAGACTTATAATCCTAAAATTAAGCATAATATGGAAAAGATAAATCAAATTATTCCATTTACTTATTCACATGGATATTCATCTAGTTGAAAAATAACATTTAATATCAATAGTTAATTTCATAATGATGGAATGCATAATGTCTGACATCATAAAAATGTAGTCAAGGACTTGTGCCCAAACTAGAAATAAAAATTGTGTCAATGCCTTGTTCCAAGACACTACTTTGTCTCAGGAGACCTACTAATGCATAGATGGGCTATAGCGGCCCCCGACCATCACTTACTATGTCCAATGCATTCCTCATATGAAAAGGATGAAGCAAAACATAAACATTCGTATTTAAACTTACATACAAAATATTAATAATTTAACCACAAACCATGAATGGTATAAAAATAGCCCATACATAGTCAAACATATCGGGAAAACATCAATAAAATATGGATTATTTTATCACTATAAATCAACTTCAAATAAGCCTAAAATCCAACAAAAGATGCTGACATAGATTAAATGAATCCAAATACTATTTGAGGGAAAAGTCACTTTCCAGATTAAAATCATTAAAATGTAATGAAAACATTTACTTTTAATTTTTTTTATAATCTTCTAGGGGAAGATTTGAAGGTGTTAGAGTGGCGTAAAATATCTGCACCCACCATATATGTAAAAAACATTCTTTCCTTAATTTGTCGAAAAGGTCATAAACTACCTTTTTTGAAAAAAGAATGAAATATACCTTTCAATGAATTTTATAAAAAGGAAAACAAATGTATAAATGAATTTAATTCATAGTCTAAGAAATAGTAAAAATTTTATGAAATAAAATTTTAAGAATCATGGATGTGGATGATAAATAAGGACCATTAGATACTTACGTATAACAAACCTCAGATTGTGAAGAGATTGTAAAATTAACCCTTACCTTGTAATTTTCCTTAGTCAAGGTTAGGTTAACCTCTTGTATGATGGTTATCTAATTGTTATTAAATTATACAATAACCACTTACATAAATATCATATCATATATTATCCTCTAATATTTCATAATAATATTTCAGTAGTATCTTTGTTTCAGGAGTTAACTGATTCATTTTCCCTAATTTGTTTTGTTACCTAAGTCATGTTTGTTATTGATAGGATGTATTTGAATCCTATACAAAATTATGATCTATGGTTAAAAATTATTTTTTATTATAAAATGAAAATTATTCTTTAATTGTTACAATAGTGAATGAAATCTTATCACGCCCTGGAGATGTTAATCCGTATGTACGCACATACAAAAATATCAATCTATTAATGGTGAAATCATATGTATTTGGATGTTATATTATATTTACTGAATCATTAACATGTTATATTTATTGTTAACATAAATTATACTTATTATTATACCCATCATAATAATGAAGTGTTGAATAACCAACTACACCATGACATGGAGACTGTAAGCCGTGCGTACGCACGTATGGTGACTTTGTCATTCATAGGCTGGATATAATAATGAATATGGTTATACAATATTTATAATAACAACACATATTTAGAAGGTCTTAGATTTATTATTTTGGTATGGAAACTACAAAGAAAGTCTAATTTTAAGAAGAAAAGAACATTGAAAGAGGTGACTAAATAATTACCTCTTCTTTGGGTGCTTCATTTAGATTTGAATAAAAGAGCTCCATAGGATGGATTTATGATCGAAGTAAGGCCTCTTGGTATAATCTAGGGTAGTTGGGAGGAGAGTTGAGTAGGGGTTTTCCTAGTAAAATGGCTCTGTAGTTTTCAATTTGAGAGAAGGGGAAGTACCCTTTTATAAGAGAGGTGAAGGGAACTTTAGGAAAAGCATGAAATATTAACTTATTATAAAATTGTATTCGGTTTCTAATATCTAAAAAGGGATTTATTTAGAGGATAAGGTGTGTATGGGTCGAAATACTCTCAACCAATATGTTTTAGAAAATTTTAGGCGACTATATTGACCTTATATTTTAGATTTAATTCTTGGCTAAATAGTTTAACATTTACAATCTCACCTAGTAATTTTATATTACTTGATTAATAAACATATGATAAAATTCCAAGAGAACAAAAATAGGTCCATTAATGACATATAAAACCTTATCTATGTCCTTTTACAGAATCATCGATATTTATGAATATTATATTATTTATTAAAATTTTATTTGTTTTAAAAACGCATTTATGTCAATTTTGATACTATTTAGCATTTTTTTTGAAAGTAATAAAACCATTATTACATGAAATAAAATACATTATATCAACCCTAAAATTTCATATTAAAATAAAAAACTCATTTATGGCATAAAAAGTTTCAATTTAAATTTATTTTAATATTTATAACATAAATTAATTTAATATTTCAATAAAATGGTAATTACTCCATCATCATTGTGTCATAAATAAATTTATTTATTTAATTTTTAAAAATTATAAATAAAATAACATGATGTAGAAAATATATTTATATTTATAATGAATATTTATAGTTGAATTAATTTAATGTGTAACCCTATATTAAAAATGTTTTTGTTATTAAACATTGAATTTAATATTTTTATCTCTTCTTCAAATAAAATATAATAAAAGTCCCAATCTAGTCCAAGTGGATCACATGGATCATATTTTATTCCTAATGTTTCTTCTGGTTGAAATACACTTATCTAATATAATTATGACATGTATTGGGGTAATTATAATATCATTTTTCCTTTAATTGCCCTATTTACTTTTAACCATGGTAAATAAAATTCAAAAGTTACTATTAACAAAAAAATTATTTTCATCCTATTGAACCAAATTTTACATACTGATGTTAACGTTGACTCTCATATTATTTGAAATTCAAGTCACAGAAGCGGTAAAATTACATTTTATTTAGATTTTCAAATGTGCCTCGACGGTGGGTAAAAGACGTTAAAATGTTAAATTAAATTTTATAAATATATTCTTATTATAAAATGGCTCCAATGAATTAAATTGTATTAATATATGTATTACTTATCTATTTTGGCATTAAAAAAAAATTAAAATAAAAAAAGTTATTTTTATAAAAAGATGGTTTTAAACAATAACACATTGTTTTTTACTATTCATCGAAAATTGAAGGTTTTCAGAAAAATACAAAAAAATCACCCTAAGATAATTTTTACATTCCAAACCCATAAATGAAGTCTATTTTGGAAAATAAAATTAATAAAATTTCCAAAAGAGGGTATTTCAATTCATAACTACTTTTTAAATGGCTAGATTGATTGGTCGTGGTGTGCTAGAACTTGATGTTGTGTACGAAACAAGATATTGTATTATTAAAAGTGATGCATACCATGGAGGTTTGAGGAGTTACATTCTACCTTCCCTAAAATAATTTCATCCGTTAAATTTATTGAATATTAAAATATAAAAAGATTCAGGTGGTTCTTCATGATAAGTTCCCCTAGATCCCACATTACCTCTTCCATTTTATGGTTTCTCCAATGAACATTTACCAAACATATCGTTTGGTTTCTCAACACTTATTCTTCGGTATCAAGATTCATGACAGACTCTCCAAAACAAGACAGATCGGGTTCTAGTTCTATTTCATCATAGGTGACTAAATGTGTTGGGTCAGGCATGTATTTTCTCAACAGTGATATGTGGAACAGATCATGAACTTTAGACAAACTTGGAAGCATTTCCAAATAGTAAGATACAACTCCAATTCATTCTAGAATTTAGAAAGGTCTGATTTACTTTGGAATTAATTTACCCTTCTTCATGAAACGTATAACACCCTTCCATGGAGATACCTTCAAGAAAACATGATCTCTAACATGAAATTACAAATACTTCCTTAGGTTATCAGCATAGCTCTTTTGCCTAATTTGGTATGATTTGATGTGTGTTTGTATAATATTCACTAATTACATTGTTTCCTCAACATGTTCCTGGCATAAAATGTTTCACTCAACAAAACCATCCCAAAAAGTTGGTGTGCGACATCTTTTTCTATATAATGCTTCACATGGTTGAATCTGAATACTTGAATGAAAGATATTTTTATAAGAAAATTCTACCAGTGGTAAATACTTATCCCATATAGCTTGAAAGTCAAGGGAAAAAAAGATCTCAACATGTCTTCTATGGTTTGAATAGTCTGTTCTGATTCTCCATCAGTTTGAGGGTTGTAGGCAGTGCTCAAACAAAGTTCAGTATCTAGGGATTTCTGAAGCGTTTTCTAGAATCTTGATGTAAAACAATGATCATGATTAGAAAAAATATACAGGGGTACACCATGAAGTCTTAAAAATTTATTAATATATAGTATTTCTAAACGTTCATGTGGTAAATCCTATCTTATAGCATGAAAATGTTCTGACTTGGTATGACGATAAATGATTACCCATATCGCATCATTCCTTCTAGGAGTCTTTGGTAGCCCCATGAATATTTCCATCGTAATATTATCCCATTTCCACTCAGGTATAGAAAGAGGCTTCATGACACCTCCAAGATGTTGTCTTCTATACTTCACCTGTTGAAAAACCATACGTCTTGACCCATAATCTGCAATCTCCATTTTCACGTTGTCCCACCAAAAATGTTCCTTCAAATCTATATACATCTAAGTGCTACTTAGGTGTATAGAGAAATTAGAGATATGAGAATCATCCAACAATTCTCTTTTTAGATCAGGTATATAAAGAACACAAAGCCTTTTCCCAAATTTCAAAATTTTATCTTCATATACAAATTCAATCAATCTCCCATCATTCAATGCGTTAATTTTTTTTGAAACTCCTCATCAGCAGTCTGAAATTTTTTTATCCTTTCTAGTAAAGATTGTTTGGAAACCATATGAAGAATTATTGATGTTTCACCTTCTATGATTATTCCAATATCCATATTTAATAGATCCATGAACATAAGATCCTTTTAAACTCTCATCTTGTTTAGAACTCCATGATCCTTTTTTCTCAAAGCATCTGCCACATTATTTTCCTTCTTGGGGTGGTATTGTATAATTAAATCATAATCCTTGAGTAGTTTGAGCCATCGCCTTTGCCTTATGTTGAGTTCCTTCTATGAGAAAATATACATTAAACACTTTTGATCAGTATATATTTCACATATTTCACCATAGAGATAGTGTCTCTATATCTTCAGAGAAAAGACTAGATATACTTACTCAAAAATAATGAGGGGAATATTTTTGATCATGAATCTTTAGCTACAATGACACATAAGAAATAAGTCTATTATTCTGCTTATGGAAACAACTATGTCCTTTTTTTGAATCATCACATTAAATAACATACCGATCATTCCCCAATGGTAGAGTCAAGTTATGAGAATTTTATTATCTACTCTTCAATTTCTCAAAACAATCTTCCCACTCTTTTTTTAAAACAAATTTAAACCCTTTACGTGCGAGCTTGGTTAATTGGTTGGCCAATCGGGAAAAATTTAGGATGAAATGCCGATAATATCCTACTAAATCAATAAAATTATTTAACTTTGTTATACTTATTAGTGTGGGACATTCATGGACTAATTTTGTATTCGAAGGATCAATAAATATTCTATCCTTAGAGACAATATGTTCAAGAAAATAAATCTCATGAAGCTATAATTCACACTTCCTAAACATCCCATATAATTCATTTCTTTAAAGAGTCTTTAAAATAGTGCCCATGTTATTTTCATGATCCTTGTATATTTTGGAGTATACCAAGACATCATCAATATATAACACTACAAAGTCATCAAGATATTCATTGAAAATTCAATTCATTAGATCCATGAGGAAAGAGGGTGCATTAGTCAGTCCAACAGGAATTACTTTAAACTCATTATGACCATACCTGGTATGAAATAATATCATTGGAATGTCTACCTTCTTTATAAATAACTAATGATATCTTGATCGAAGTTCAATCTTTCAAAAATATTGATCTCCTCAAAGTTGATCAAATAAATCATAAATGCAAGGTATGGGTACTTGTTCTTTATTGTAATGTCATTGTTATCCATGTAGTCAATGCACAACCTCAAAGAACCATCTTTCATCTTAACAAAAAGAATAGGGGAACCCCATAGAGAAATTCTAGGGTGAATAAATTTTTATTACTCAATTACTCTAGATTTTTCATTAGTTACACTATTTCCATAGTGGTCATTATATATGGGGCCTTCAATATGGGCCTTGAACCATGAATTAACTTAATAAAAAACTCAATTTCTTGTTTTGGAGGATTTCTAGTTATATCCTCTATAAATACCTCAACATATTATTGTACAATATGTACATCCACTATTTGAAAATTCCTTTCCTCACCCAGAGTTATTTCACTCCCTTCCTCTCCAATAATTGAATTTAGAAGAGCTACGGTGGGTGGATCTGGATGAGAATCAGATGGTGATGTTTATACTCTAAAGATAATATATTCTTTATCATCATCAAAAATTTTAACCTCTTTATTATTATAAAAAAATTCTTCATGGTATTAAATCCAATCCATACTAAAAATTATATAAAATTCAATCATGGGTATGACAATAAGATTAGAAAATAATGAAAATTTTTATACCAGAATGGTAACTGATTGACAAAACATTGTTGCAATGATACTTCCCATAGGAACTTTGACTGAAAATTCACTTCTTAATTCATATTGGAAATATCTCATTTTCTTGGAAAAATGAGTAGATATGAAATAATGTGATGACCTTGAATCAAATAAAGCATTGCATTTTTTTCATGAAACGATTAAAGTACCTACCATCAAGTCATTAGGAACTTTATCCTCACGAGTAGTGATCTCATAAGATTTTCCTTACTCCCTTGTCCTTTTTTGAGGTAATATTCCTTGATTCATAGGACATTCATTTCCATAATTCCCCATTTATATACAATTGTATCATTCAACACTAATAACATCTTTCTTTACCTTGTAATCACTAGATTGGTGGGATTTTTCTCTAAAATGGTAACAAAATCCAACAACCTTCAGGAAAGTACCAGGGTGTTTCATCCCACATATACTATAGGGTGGAAAGTCAACTTTTCCATTCTACCCCTTATTTCAATTTTCAGAGTGTTCAGTAGATTTCTTCTTCTCTTGCTTATTTTTAAATTCATAAGACATAGAGACTTCTTTTTCTGTTTTGATAGCACAATGGACTATATCTTCGTACGATGAGAAAGATTGAGAGACTAATGCTCAACAGAGAAATGGTTTTAACCCATAAAATAATAGATCAATATTAATTTTTGGGTTATATATATATTATGTCACATTCCTTGCTAACCTTGTAAAGTTACCCTCATACTTTTTGAAATTAACATCCACCTTTGGCCTCATACTCAGAAATTGTCTTTCTATATATTCTTGATGTTCATGGGGAATGTATTTTTCTGAGAAAAGTTCTTTAAAATCCCTTCATTACATATTTTATATTTATTCATCCTCCTTTGGGTTTTGAACTCATGAACACAATTGATCTACATTTCTTGTAAGGTGATAAAAGGCCACGACCACCTTTTTCCTTTTCCCTAATCCCCAAAGCATTAGATATTTTCTCTAAGGAATTTATCCACTACTCAAATACAAATGTAATTGTAGTCCCATTTAATGTTAGTGTTTTTTTTCTCATGAAGCAGCCTAACATTGATCCTCTACGTTTTGGATGAGGGTGCTCCATATGAGTAAGGTTATTATTTATATCCTGAGTGAGTTCTCCCAGTATGGTTATAAGTTGTTCAACACCATTTGCATCACCAGCTCTCGCATAATTATCTTTCGTAGGATGGAAATCCATACACAGATTACGTGCATTGATATAGTTTCATTCTATCCACTATGAGAAATTTCTAATCAATGGCATACACGAGATTAGTTTATGAATCACAATTCATAATTCCAAACTTGTAAAATACATAACATAAGTTAAACAATTTATAAATATAATCTATAATCATAAAAATGTTTTCTTTGGGGAAGTATTTACTCCAAAATCCTTTATAACGGTTTTGTAAAGAAAAATTGAATTATCATTATCATATCCCTCAGGAGTGTAAAACCAGGTGGGAAGTAAGGCATGTTTTCAAGTACCTGGATACATCAAGTTAAGCCCAAAACTCCCTGTCAAAGTTTTCACTCCTTGGATCATTTGGTCTAGAACCATGTCTACTTGTAGTATTCATTCAGATATGTGTTTCATTGAAAACCCACATAACATCTACATTACAAAACTTTTTGGATGTTCTTCTATACTAATCCTCAAAGTCTATCTTAGGGTAATGTTCTCTAATCATAGTTTTTCTCAACATACTTTCCAAGGATTGTACTAAAATTTCTCTGATACAAACTATAATGCCCCAGCGCTAGCTACCCAGAGTCGGTGTTTTATTACATAACATTGGCATGATCATAAGGGATCATGTCCCAAAACAACTATCTGTTTATTATACTTGGAAGTACTAGATACATACATAAGATTTACATTACATTATAAAATAAAAAACAACATTGCATCTCTTTGGACACACTCATATCACTTAGACTATCCCTAATGCTCAATCATAATATACACATTTGCATCCTATGAAAAATAAAACATATGAAATGAGTGATATTAGATTCTCAGTAAGGATATAAACATAACATAAAATATCATAAATAATCATAAATATTTAAGGTGATGTATAAGACTAAATCACAATATTTTTAATAGTAAACTTAATCATAATATGTAAAATATAAATAAAATAATTCCATTTACTTATTCACATGGATATTCTACTAGTTGAATAATCACATGTAATATCAATAACTATTTTCATAATGATGGAATCCATAATGTCGGACATCATAAACACATAGTCAAGGCCTCATTCCAAAAATAAAATAAAAATTTTCTCAAGGTCCTTTTACAAGACACTAATGTGTCTCCTGGGACCTACCAATGCATTGATGGGCTACAGCGGGCCCTTCCCGTCACTTATAATGACCAATATATTCCTCATATGAAAAGTTTGAAACATAACATAAATATTCGTATTAAAGAAAACCTATGAAATGATAAAAATTTAACCATAAACTATGAATGGTATACCAACAACAGATCTACAGTCAAACATATCACAAAAACTTCAATACAATATGGAAGATTGTATCATAATAATTCAACATCAAACAAGTATAAAATCCAAAAAAGGATCTTGATATAGATGAAATCAATCTAAAAACTATTTGAGAGAAATATAAATTTCCACATTGAAATAATATAAAAGTAAAGAAAACAATTATTTTGAAAATATTTTTATAATCTTGTCAGAGAATAATTGAAGGTATTATAATTGTGGGAAATAGCCACACCTGAAATATATGTTCAAAAAATATATTCTTTCTTTAATTTGATGAAAAGTTCATAAATTACATTTTCTAGAAAATGGAAGAATGATTTCATTAAAAGAATTTTTTTAAAAATTCAAACAAGGGTAGAAATGGATTTAAACAATGTTATAGTAAATAGTAAAAATGTATTGAAATACATTTTTTAAAAAAATGGATATGGATGATAAAGAGGGATCAGTAGATACTAACGTATAAACAACTTCAGATAATGAAGAGATCGTAAAAGTAACCCTCACCTTGTACTTTTACTTAGTAGAGGGTACATTAACCTCATGTTTTATATTTAAATATTTTTTATTAAATTATATATGCACCACATACATAAATAGGATATCATATATGATCCTCTAATATTACATTGTTAATAATATTTCAGTAGTATCATTGTTTCTGGTGTTAACATATTCATTTTCCTTTATATGTTTCGTTAAGTAAGTCATGTTTTTTATGGATAGGATGTATTTGATTCATATCCAAAATTATATTAAGTTACTAAACATTATTTGTAATCATCAACTAAAAATTATTCTATAATAATTACGATGGGGAATGAAATCTTATCACGTCGTGGAGACGGTAAATCGTACGTACACACGAGCGACAATATCATTTGATTGATGGTGAAATCATATGAAGATGGATGGTATATTATATATATAGAATCATTATAATGTAATATTAATTATTTTCATCAATTATACTCATTATTATAACAATCCAAATAATGAAGTGTTGAACAACAGACTACACCATGACGTGGAGATGGTAAGTCATACGTACGCACGTATGTGACTTTGTCATTCATCAGATGGATAGAATAATGAATATGGTTGTCACATATTTATAAAAACATCACATTATTTTGAAGGTACTAGAGTTATTATTTTTTTATGGAAAAAAATGATTAAGTGGAAGAAGAAAAGGCCTTTTAAAGAGGTGATAAAATAATTACCTCTTCATCGGGTGTGTCCTTTTGATTTGAACAAAAGGGCTCCATAGGTTGGATTTATGATTGAATTAAGGAATCTAGGCTGAATTTAGGGTACTTGGGAGGATATTTGAGCTAGGTTTGTCCAAGACAAATGGCTTTGGAGGTGTGAATTTGAGATAAGGGTAAGTACACTTTTATAAGAGAGGTGAGGGGTAATTTAGGAAAATCATGAAATATTAATTTATTATAAAATAATTTTCATTATATAATAGATCCAAATGGATTTAGTTTTTGGATATGGTGGGGATTGGTAGAAATAATCTCAACCGATAGGTTTTATACTATTTATAGTCACCATATTAACCTTATCTTTTAGATTTAATTATTGGTTAAATAGTTTAACATTTACCATATCTCCTTGTATTTTTCTATTATATGGTTAATAAACATACTATAAAATGTCATGATAACTTCAAGTGGTTCATTAATGACATATCTAACCATATCTATGTCATTTGACTGAATATTCTATTTTTTGTAGTATTATTTCATTTAATAAATTAGTATTTGTTTTAAAAACTCATTTTTGTCAATTTTGAAACTATTTGTTATTTGTTTTTCTAAGTCATAAGAAAGTTATTACTTCAAAAAAATAAATTTTATCAACCCTAACATGTATTATTAAACTATAAAAATCATGTATAGCATCAAAAGATTCAATTTAAATTTATTTTAATATTTATAACATCAATCATTTCAATCATTCATTAATAAGGTAATAACTGCATTATAATTATGTCACAAATAAATTTAACTATTTAATGTCTAAAAATTATAAATAAAATACCCTGAAGTAAAAAAATTATATATTTCTAAAGAATATTTATATTAGAATTTAACTTATGTGTAACCCTATCTTAAATATGTTTTAGTTAATAAGCATTGAATTTAAATTTTTTAACTCTTATTTAAATAAAATATAATAAATGTACTAATCTAATACAGGTGGATCAAAAGATCATATTTTATTAATAAGGTTGATTTCGGTTGAAATAATCTTATCTAATAGAATTATTAAATGTGTTGGGATAATTTTAATATCATTTTTTACCTTTAATTACCCAATTTACTTTTAAACGTGGTAATTAAAATTCAAAAGTTACTATTCACCAAATTTTATATTCATCTAATGCACGACATTTTACATACTGATTTCAACCGTTTCTCATTTATTTTTGAAACAAAATTAATAGAATCTGTAAAATTATGTTTTATGTAGATTTGGACATGTGCCTTAAAGGGGGGTAAAAGACGTTAAAAGGATCAATAAAATTTTATATATCTTATCTGATTATAAAATGACTCTAATGAATTACATTGTATTGATATAAATAAAATGTATCTATTTTTATATTAAAATAAAATTAAATTTAAAAGTAATTATTTAAATAAAATGTCAGTTTTACACAATAACATAGCATTTTTCACTATTCATCAAAATTGAGAGTTTTCTGAAAAATAACAAAAATTCACCCAAAGCAAATTTTGAGAGTCTGAACCCAAAAATTATGTCCATTTTGAAAAATTAAATTAATAAAATTTCAAAAAAATTTGGTATTACTATTCATAACTACTATTTAAATGGCTAGTTTGATTGGTCGTGGTGTGCTTGAAATCAAAGTTGGGTACGACGCAAGCTATTATATTATTCGAAGAGAAACATAATGAGTAACTTTGGGGTGTTACCTAAATCTTCTATATATTAATATAATGTGTTTTATTCTCATAAATGTTTTATAAATATAAACTTTATCATGAAATATTCCTACCACAAAAATTCTAAAAAGTAATTTTTATGAAAATTAATTGCTGATATTCCTTAAAATCAAAACCCAATTAGGGTATTAATAACTCTTAATTTAATGACGACATATATACATATAAAATTTTACGTAGCCCTCAGAGTTCCATGGTTCATAATACCAAAAATACCATTGGTAAAAAATCTTCTAAAATTTATTTATTTAATCCTAATACATAGATAATTAGACAATTTTATTTAAATTTATGTATTTATATAATCTATTTTTTTATTTTTATAAGAGGGAATTGACATGAATAATTCACATTTTCCCCACATATAAGTCAGAGAACTGTAAATGGATTCCTAGACTGAAATTTACTTCCTTTTATCATACTCTTCATTTTTCATAGAAAATCATTTCTTTATAGCATTATTTTCCACACATAAAACATGTTCATATTTCATTGAGTTTCCATCATTTCTTTCTCTCTCCAGATTACAAACATGACTGAAATCGTTAATTCTTTCCTCTAAGTTCACCAACAAAGTATCTCTTAGAGAATGCTAGGAATATTTTTTTTGAGGCATGGAGTTGGTTAAGATATAGGTTTTCAATCATATATCGAGGTAATTTATATGGAATAATCATTATATATTTAAATCATGTCATAATCTCATTGGATTTTTCATAGACTCCACATTTTCCATCTTGATCAACATTAACATGATTCCTTCAGGTTCTATATGTTGAAAAAAATTATAGTGTGAGGGAAAATAATCATAGTGGGATGAAAATATAATCATTTATAATATGTCAAAATGATGAAAAATTATTATCAATATAAGAAAACTTAAGTCTCTTTGGGTATTCATTTTCATCATATATTAAAATCCTTCTTAATGGTTTGAAATGATAATGTGTATTGTAAAACCATATTCCCTAGGATTTTTGAGCTATGTTCGTATTAATGTTCATTGTTTTGTACGAGGTAATTCTTGAGTCAATCCTGACACCTGTTATTTAGAGTGATTATCCCTAAACACATATTTTCTAGAACAAAATCCAATTATAGTATCTATAAATGGATGTATTTCCATGAAAACAAACATAATGAAGACATAACAAAACATTAAGATGCTTTTATGAACTTATATTCATTTTATATCATTGGGTAATTTTTCCTAATTCTATGATTCTAAAATCTAGTTCATAAGGTTTTTAATAAGCTTCCTATGATACCAATTGTAGTGATGTCATCCCTAGTAATGATGAGTCATTGTCTATATTATTTCTTTATAATAAGGTATAAGGATATTATACCAATTCTTGGAATAGTTTAGCAGTATCGTTAAACTAGATACATACATGATTACTATTTTACATTTGAATGCAGAAATTACAACATTTTTTAGAATATCATTATTCCTTTGGAAATATACTAGTTTATAATTCACATTAAAATTACTATATTCTTAGTAATTCAAAACAAATATGGGGAGATTAAATTATCAGTATGGTTAAAGTGTAGCAGAAGCTATCATGAATCAATAAGCATAATCGACATATAATGTTATGTAACTGAACATACATTATTTATAATAATTTTATTATTGTGATTTTTTATTTCATAATCAATATTAGAAGATAAATAATTGATAACAAAATCCATTTAATCAATAACTTAATTATCATTAATAGATAAGTAATGACCAATATGGATGTTAAATAACATAAAGATCATAAAGTTTTGTCAATAAAAAAATAATAAAATGAATCAAGAGATAATATCACTGTGAATATATCATGGATAAAAATAACTAAATTATTACTGAATAAAATGATTAATTATTATATATCATTATCTTTGGCATCATTATAACCCTACTATCAGGACCACTGATAATAATTTTTTAAACTAATTAGAAGGTATACACCATGAACCCATTTAAATTTGGCTATCAAAATTATAACTCTAATGAGACTATCTTTGTGTTTAGGGGTTATCAATAATAGGGTTCCACCTATTTAGTCTTGTCAAACACATTAGTTATATTATAAATTATCTATTTATTTTATGAAAACTATTCCTAATAAATAAAATTCCATATAAAACATAGAATAAAAATTAATAATAATATCCCCAATCAATAATATAACATTTAATGTAAAAACTATATGTATAAATTATATATAGCTTATGTAATAAGTATTTTCATGATAAATAATATTAATATCTTTTTTGAAATTTAATGTGTAATGGTAATAATAAATTTTATATTTCAAGTGTGTTTTAAGGATTACAAAAAATTAGTAGCAAAGATAATTCTAATACATTATATCATCAAACTGAATGTAAACCATCTAGATAAATAATAATTATATTATCAATAGACTAAATTCTTATTGTATAATATGTATAATAAATGGATTATGACATTGATTAATATAAGTAAATTTCAATTTTTATTGAAAACATTCTTACAGAAAATAACCATTTATATTTAATGTTTTTTTATTTAACTACAATTTCTCATGGTATTTTGGAAATTAATTTATTTGAAAGTAACATTTTAAAAGTGTAAAGGAATCAAAAAAACATTGAGACATAATTAGAGAAGGAAATTTTATACTTGTTGTACAAGTTAAATCAATGTTTCTTTTCACATTATCAGTCAAGGCCAAATGATTCTTATTTTGAAAATAATATGAAGGATTCATTCAAATTTATTAAAAATTTTAAAAAATATTGAATATTAATTTATTTAATCATTAGGATAATGTTAGAAAAAAATTATATATTTCATAGAAAAAAATATGTTTTAGAAGAAAATAATTTTTATATAGAAAAATGAAATGATGTATCGTTTTATTAAAAACATTTTCTCAATAATGTTATGTACCGATGAATGGAATATGGTGATATTATATGATAACATATGGAACAAATATATTATAAGAAAATGAAATGGTTTTATATAATAATGGTAGAAAATTATCATTCAATATATTTTTAAGTATAAATAATCCGGATTAAATGATATTTTGAAATAAACCATAATAGTGATCATAATGTTGAAGGTAGAATTAATTTATTATTAAATTATAGGTAACCAAATTAAATCCACATAAAAATTTGGATATAAAAAATATCATATAAATTTTTCATTACACACATAATCATATAATTACAAATACAATGGCGATGAAATATAACGCCATGAAAATGAGTTATCAAATTCATCACTACAAGGTAATTTTTACATTTAATCCACAAAGATAAAACATTTAAAATTCAAAAATAAAATAAAATTATATATGAATAGTTAATGATATTACATTAAAAAGGGTATTATATACCTCATTCAAATTAAATTATGTGTATAAAATAACAATATGTCAAAATAAAGGGAAATTGAGATAAAGAACCTTACCTCATGGTTCATTTCAGATGAATGTGATTTAAACAAATTTAATTTATTTAAAAATTATATTAATTTAAATGAAAAAATTATTCATATTATAATATTATATACGATACCCTTAAAATATTTTACCTCCCATTTTTAATATTATTTCATTATTTTCATTATTTCAGATATTAATTACCTATTTTCTCATATGTGTTTTCTCATGAATGATCTAGTTCATGAAAATATTATATAGTTCGATCATCCCAAGAATGATATTAAATTTATATATGTCATATTAAAATATTTTATACATTATTAAAATCATTCATGAAGGATGAACAAAGAAAATAAGTCACATCGCTTCGTGTAGATGGTAGGCCCTATGTATGAATGAGTGATGATATCATTCCATTAATGAGTGAAAGGGTAAGGAATAGGGAAATACATTAATATAAAATTATTAATATAATTTAATATATATCACATATATTAATTAAATTTATCCATTTCACATCCCATTTAATGTATATCTAAAAAATATAGCATCGCTTCGTGAGGCGGTAGTCTTCGGTATACACAAGTGATGTTATAGTATTTTAACATCACGAAATGTAATAAGGTATACATAATATTAAAATTAAATAACAGTTACTATAATATCATGAATATCATATGAATGTGTTAAAAATCATTATATGAAACCTCAAAATATGGTGATACAAAACAAATTACATCTTTTTGTGACGCGGATGTCCCCTACAAACACGAGAGACTCATTCTGTTCCCATTTTATTAATGATAACATGCATAAGATATGAAATTGGAATAATAAAATATCAGTTTTGGGTATACACTTTTGTTATCATAACATTACTATTTAGTAATATTTGATGATGGTGGAAGAAAAAATAAAATAAAAACTCTTGTTTAAAAATGTTACCTATTCATTAGACCACACTTATAGGTTTACACCGAAATCCATAATCAGATAGATCATTGATCAAATAAATTGATCTAGGATGTTTTTATGAGATTAGGGAAGTGATTTTTTAAAGTATTTTCCAAACCAAATGGTTTTTTAATTCTAAAGGTGGAAGGATATGGGTTTTCCTTTTATATGCCTTGGAGAGGACACACATGATATTTTTAAAAAGAATCAATTACACAAAATTTTTTATCATGAATCACATCTGAAAATTCTGTAATTATTCACCCTTATAGGTTATACGGTCAATATAGTTCCATATGATGGGTGTTGGACAATTTGGAAGTCAAATTTACACCTTATCTTTTTTGTTAACACCGTAAAAATCATCTTTTCCCTAACTATAATAAATAATTTTTGTTTAGTTTACTATTAAAAATGGTAAAACAATAATGTTGAAATTATTATAAAATATAAACAATTATGATTCCAAATATGAAATAAATTTTTATAAATTGAATTCAATTATATAGTTGAAATTTATTTAAAACAGTACCTGTATATGGGATGAAAAATTGGGGTTTCAATGAGAAAATTCTAATAAAAATAGTGGATTTTAATATGAAAATAAAATATGAAGTTGATTACATTTAAATTTTTTAATAAAATTTTAATATAATTTGAAATTATTTTACTAAAAATCAAACAAAAAAAATATAAATTAACCTTGTAAATTAATTAAAATAAATGGAATTTTCCAATAAAAATCAGTATATTTCCAATATTCATCAAAAAATTAAACATTTTATAAAAAAAAATATTCCAAAGATAATTTTTATATGCATATTTCAAAAATATAGTTCATTTTAGCACATGAATTTTCTATAAATTGTAATATTTAATTTCAATTTACTTGTAAAAATAATGACTAAACATCTTTTTCAAAAAGTACATTTTTTTAGAAAACATTTATTTTTCATTCAAATGATTATTATTTTATTTATAATAATGATATAACCAGTGAATGTTTTATATATTTTTAAACCATATTCATTTCTTAATTTATAGTTTATTACTCATACATATAAATTTAACATCTATGTTATAATGGTTTACTATATTACCATTCATTTAGAATTGGTGTTGCTTGTTCTAAATGCTATCATATAGATCATTTTTATTTAAAAATAAGTTTTTTATAAAATCCTTTGGGTGTTACATTCTCATATAACATTGGTGTATCGTGACATATCAACTTTGAAACCCTATTTTCAACCCCTAAAATTTTGGGGTGTTACAGCTCCTAAGCATGATAGCTTACGTATAACCCATCAAAGTATCATTTTCAACACATAAACATGTAATTTTGTAAATTATAGTATTTGTTTTGATTCAGGCACTAAAATTAAGCACCATTTAAAAATAATAACTAACCTTATCAACATTTTTCTAGAATGAGTTTTTTTATCTAATTATTAAATTAAACCCTTGTAAATATCACCATCCTCTAGTTGATGGACTTCCAAGAATATCATTTTTATTTTTAATGATATTCAATTATATCATATCATTTATTCCAATGTATCATGTGACAATAATGTATTACTAGAAAAAATTAAAATAGTTTATTATTCAAATATTTAAAATACTTCAATAAAGGCCCCTTATTATCTTTGTTATTGGTCTCCTCTGATTTGGAGAAAACAAATAAAGAAATCACTTATTAAGACTGTTATAGTTTATAAGAATATTAATCTCTAGATATTTATTAATAATAATAAAAAATTTACCAATGCCATCTGTAGTCCTAAAATAATATTTAGATACAATCATTGAAATTTGGTTCTAGTGATATTTGTTTTTATTGAGGCTTAAAATATGTATTCCCAATTCATTGGAATGTAATGGAAAAAACTGAGAAGTTCATTAAAACATTTTGGATCTTATGAAGAATTTGATAACAAAATATTCCAATTTTCTGTAAAAAATATAATGTTATATATAAGTTTCCCACATTTTCTAATCGATGAGAAATATAAACGATCCAATATATATTATTATGATTGATGATATCGTAATATTGGTCGATTCATCACATAATGAGAAAAATTCCATCACGATTGACCAAATAAAGAATTTTATATAGGGAAAGAAAATTTGTTAATTAAAAATTTTATTGTATAATCACAAAAGTATAGTTGATACCCAAAAATGGAATGTAATAGTGAAACATAAATGTTTATTATTATTTAAAAAAATATTTGTTGATAAATATTGGGGAAGATAAGCATGAGAATTAGGAATTGGTAATTACCCTAATCATACATGTATATATTTTAGTTTATTGTTTTCACATTATATTAGTTATATTATGGTATTATGTGGTTAAATAGGTTTTTATATTTAATGTAAATATATTTGAAAATGGAGATGGTGGAAAAAAATCTAGGTGTTGCAAAGGCATATAAATCCTAGTGCATAACACATATAGTCCTGTGGGAATTTTTAAATCCACCTAATTTCTAATGGTAGTAATTTGGATATGTTATGGGATTATAGGGTATTTTTTAAAATGATGGTCAATATTTTCTCTTCTCTCCTTAAAACATTAAATAATTATTTATCTGTAGATATTTCATTCACTTGGGTTGGTATCATTTATATAATATCACTCATCCCCATTTTCCTCTTCAAAAGAGTGTCTTTTTCATAGTTAGTTAATGTCCTTTTTCATTATTGTGAAAAAGTATTTCAGTACAAGAAAAATTTAAAGCACTCATTTATTCCTATAGAAAAATAATTAAATTAATGTAAAATTAAATACCAAAACATATATTCTCTTAGATTTTAAATATTAAATATAATTTAGTTATTCATCCTTTATTTTGTGGAAAGATATTTTTTAGACTATTTACCGTAAAATTACGAGAGTTTCCATAACTATTATTCTTTCATTTGTGTAGTAAAAACATCCATAAGAATATTCCCCCAATTAAAGTATGTTCTAATAATTAAAAAACATATTCTCTTCCTCATGTATATCAATTTTTGTAGAATAAATGTTTAGGTTGGCTACCCATTATATATTCCACTTCTTTGTAGTTCGTGGAGATATTATGGAATATATATGAGTTAATAAAAATAAAATAATATTTTTTCATAAATATTTCTTATTCAGAATTAAATTTTAAAAAAAATTGTTTTTTATTTAAATTGATAAATTTTTTTACATTATCCTATATTTTTTGTTATTTTGGACTCACATTATACAATGATTATTTAATTATAATAACATATATAGTAACAATAATTAATTTATATATGTCAGGATTGTTAGTTGCATTTTTATTCTACCATGTAAATTCATTGTTAAGGATGAGATTATTAAATTATATTTTAGTGTGAATTGATAGATTTTCATTTAGGATATCATTTATAATTTATAAAGTGGTTAAGAATAGATAATGAGGTATATTTTTGTTTGTAATGACCCAACAATTCCGTGGAATGTTTTCGTTAAATTAATGGGAATTTTACAAGTTCGCGAAAACTGACAATGTGTGATTCCATGTCCCAGTGTGCTCGGAATCAAATTCTGATGTTTTGTTCAGGTATGTTCAGTAAACGTACGGGTGGGTTTTTCTAACTTTTTAACTGGTGCTCGGAGTTGATATCTGAGGAAGCCATTGAACTCGCTGCACAAATATTCTCTTAAGAAGACTATCACCTCGATGACAGTGGGTCGGGATTAAAAGATAGTTTTTGGGGTTTTAGAGAATGAGTTAAATAAAAATAATGTGTGTGGATTAATTTTTATTCATTGGTTAAAACCTCCTCATGGATGTTGGAGGTGGGACCACCACACATTAACCTCCCATGAGAGGTTATGGTGGTGGGTCCCACCCGAACCTAACCTCACGTGAGAGGTTATGACGTGGGGACTACATGGGACTAAACCCCCTATTAATGGTGGGAGAGGAAAACCTCTCAACTCCCCTCATTAATGAGGGAGAGTCTCTCCACACCACCTCCTTTATTGGTGCCAACTCCCCTAATTTAATGGATCCCAATCCTCCACTTTAATTAAGGGGGAGCCAAGTTAATTAATTCACCATTCTGAATTTTGTGCCAACAAATTAAATAATAGATTAACATAATCTATTATTATTTTGGTTGGCATTGTTCATTTTGGTGGCTGCTTTGAGAGGAGGATTGTTGAGAGACAGCTCCCAACGAAGAATGCCTTCGACTACCAAGAACGCTGACGAAGAGCAACTTTGAATTCCTTCTTCTGATCCTACCGACGTGGAGCATCATCCGCAACTGACGTGCGAGCTTGGGAATGGATGTGTGCGGAAGATGAGATGAATGATGATCTCCTCCGTCTTCTTCCCTATGACACTGTCGACGAACGAAGATCAAGGTAGAGGTTAATTTGAATAATATTACCTTCCTTTTTTCTCTTCTCCAGTTTGAAAGAAATCATTGAGGAGGTTGTGAAACAATTGATGTTCAACTTTATTACTTCTAGATGAGCCAAATGCTACCACCCTAAACGCGGAGGGTGCGGTCCAAACAAACACGGCTCGACCCATCCGTCGTTCTTGTTTTTGGTGATCTTTGGCACGACGACGAAGCAACGAGGTGATGAAGGTGGCGAAGACAAAGGCCGAACTACCCATGACCTTCGTGATCTGCGCCGAACCCATGGATTTCGCCACCTCCACCGGCCAAACCGTCCCTGGCCGAGCCTACGCTTGCCGAGCCGTTGCCCCGAGTCGGACCACGCCCCGTCGGCCTGCCCGACCACCTCCCAGCCGCCCGTCGGCACCCCTAGCACCCTGACCAGCTTGCATGGAAGCCTCCCGGCCACCGACCGGCCTACCCAGCCACCCTTCGGCTTTCCAGGTGCCCTTCCCGTCCCTCACTAGCCCTCTTTGCACCCTGCCTGGCTGCCTGCCGGCCTGGCCGCGCCCTGCCTGGCCGCCCGCTAGCCTGGCCGCGCCCTGCTTGGACGCCTGTCGGCCCACCTACCGGCCTGGAAGTGCCCCACCGGCCTGCACGACCGCCTCCCTTGCACCCGGTTGAATCACATCGGCCCGTGCACCTCTTTCCGCCTGAACCAAACCCTGGTCGAACCGGCCTCGTCCATCCGGGCCGAGATGCCGAGTCGCGCCCCACGCGCTTCAGTCCAAACCGCCCACACGGCCCGTTGGGCTGGACCCAGCGGGCTGGGCCAAACCTAACAAGATGGCCCACCTAATGGGCTGGGCCACACCCAACAGGTCTGACCGGATCGACCCAGACCGGGTCGGTCCGACGGAGTCAGACTGGACCCGGGCCCACTACCGCCCCGTTACTTTCTATTGGCCTATCCTTTGGCACCGGACGTCCATCTAATGAACCGTTAGCGGCAATGGTAATCATGGAGCATGAAGGTCCCATGATTATACCCTACCGAAGTTTGGGGAATATTTGAGTTATTGTCTGGTTGGATCATGCACGAATCCAACCGGGCCCTAAGGAATAAATGTCTAATAACTCACAGACCGGGCGTTCGATTGACTCGTCGTCTGTTCTGTTGAGACCCCTATAATGTGGAGGACCTTTGAGATACTTCTTCGAGGGACTTAACGATCCTTTATGTTTTGACAAGTATGTCATGGAGCAGATCGTTCTGGTGACGAGCGAGCAGAATTCGGACACCTAGTAGCTGGATGAGACCTTGACGACTAGTGACCGATTCGACTTGGAGTGATTCAACTAGCCCAGTGGGAAGCTCCTTTGTGTTGTGGAAGTTATAGAGTGGGGAACACCTTGGTGTCACGGAAAACCCATGGTACTCGACATGAGGTGTACCTCAGTAGGCTACGAGGGGGTGCACCATGGTGATGCGGCAGACCGATGGTCGGGAGCGCCTTGGTGATGCTTCAGACCCATGGTACTCGACAGGAGGAGTACCTCAGCAGTCCATGGTTAGTGGGATTCACCTTGGTGTCGTGGCAGGTCTATGGTACTCGATTGAGAAGCAGTTATCTAGAAGTTGTGGTTTTGATAATGCGAATAAAAATCTTGGTTGAGCTGAGTCAGTAACATTTTTGTTTACATCATGATTGAGATAGATTGCCCGATAACATAGGTATATGCATGGGCATATACCTAAGTAGAGTTATCTATTGATTTCATACTTTTTGGTTTATCCTTGTTGGATTTTTTGAGTTATTGAGGGTCTCGAGGTCCCTACTGAGCATTGTTATACTCACCCCTGAATGGGCTCTGCCCGCACCTCGCTGTGTTGGTTGCAGATGACACACAACATTGACTAAGGCTGAGAGTACCCAGCCTGGATGGTACAATGAGGTTGACCATACGACATGTTGGTACACGGAGGATACCGATAGATGTGGAGTGCTGAGGAGGCTATATGTACCAACCCTTCACATTGGATATGTGGTGGACAATCCAGGAGCTGCTTTTCATATTTTAGATTTTTTTTATCCTTTTCAGTTGTACTTGTAATTTATAACTGGTTTTGTTTTTCCGTCCCGTTACTTTTCATAAATCTCTTGTTATACAGTTTTACATAGTGTTTTGTATCCTATTGTGTGCTCTTTTATGTGTCTTTAGAGTTATAAAGGCTATGCCTTCCCAGATTTAGGTAATTACGCCTTTGGTGCTAGTCACTAGCCCCTGGCCTATGGAAGGTGAGCTTGGGGTAGTCATAGCACGGGCCCTGGTGGATGGGTCATGACAAATTGGTATCAGAGAATTCGATTCTACCACAAAACATAGGACTCATATCTTTCTTTTCTATGATTCAATAGTGTTAAGGGTATTGAGTGTGGTTTTCAGTTCAGGGAGTCCAGTGTTGGTGCGGTGGACGTTGTATCCATACACGAGGACAGTGAGTTCTGATTTCTGACTCCGTGCATGAAAACACTGATTACGTGTGTGTTTTCAAAAGTTTTCTTCAAGTCAGATCATCTATGTCAGCTCACCAGGTATAGTTTTTTTTTACTGTGTCGCATCTGTTTCTTTTAGGATGCCTCCCTTCGGACGACCAGCTAGAGTCCCAAGTGTTGTACGTAAAGATATCCCACCGAGCTATGATGCCTCAAAGAAGGGGCCTTTTCTAGTAGAGGAACCAGTGGTACCACCCCCCTTTGGGCCACCAATTCCACTAGCCTAGCAGCAGTCGATGCAGGCCTCTTGAGCACGTTGCACGAGTTCCAGTGTCAGAGGTCGCCCAGGTTCAGGGGAGAGATGGACCCGCTGCCAGATGAGGATTGGCCAGAGGCTATGGTGAGAGTCTACAGACTGGTAGGGACCCCAGCCGACCTTATGGTGATCCTTGCCACGAGTCTCCTTCAGGTAGAAGCAGGCAGATGGTGGCGCTTGATCTTCCAGGTGCATGACGAAGCGACACAACTCTGGGAAGACATCGAGAGCCTATTTCGGGAGGAGTTTGTCCCAGCCACCCTACGTGCAGTGCAAGTATTGTAGCTACTTCACCTACATCAGGGCACCTTGATGGTGGCATAGTACTCAGCGAGGTTCACCGACCTCTAATGCTACTCCAAAGATATGGTGCATGACCCATTTTTCACAACCCAGACCTTCGATCAGGGGCTCAAACGAGAGATCAGAGCTTCGATGATCTCACTCAACATCCCACCACAGGAAAGGGTGCTAGAGAGAGCCCTCCTGGTGGAGAGTCTCCTTGCTGAGCAGACTCCAGCAGTGAGAACAACCACTAGTCGATATGCAGTGGAGACTTCTGCAGCTGGAAGTAGATAGATGTCGCAAAGGTCCAAGAGGTCCAGACCCATCGGTGGATGACCGCATGACTCAGGATCGGCTGTGTAGGGCACCACAGAAAGAGTCATAATTTCCAGTAGTGTGAAGTGTTTCACATGCGTCGGGTAGGGTCACATGGCTCGTGACTGTCTGAACCTCCGTTCGAGTCATCAGCAGACGGTCGAAGGACCGCCTAGGCAGAGACAGTGATTTGATTGAGGCAGTCTACAGGCAGAAGGCAGACATGGTAGAGGAGCTAGCTGTACAACTAATGGTGGATGACATTTTGATATGTTACCACTGCCAGTACCATGAGGTCCACCCCGACCGTAGGGAGAGGGTGGAGAGGGGATAACTCAGCTCCAGGCTATTGAGGCCTACAATCACGGTGCTCTAGAGATGATACAAGGTACGATATACGTCTTCTCCACCATTGTTTTAGTACTTATAGACACATGTTTCAGTCACTCTTTCATTGCCACTACCACCATTCAGTGCTCAGAGATTCCAACAGAGTCGTTGGCTCGATCCTTACGACTATAGACACCTACGGGAGAAGACGTGGCGATTATGCACTTGTGTCGGCCATGCGAGCATACTCTAGGAGGCGAGAGCATTGGTTGGAATCTCCATATAGCGGCATAATGGCCGTAAAACAACGTCTTCGTTATGGACTGGTTATCTACATTCCATGGTCAGATCGACTGTATTAGGTGAAAAGTGTGGTGTGTCCTAATGGATGAGACCAGGGTTTCCTTCACCAATGAGAAGGGAGACTTTGCAGCACATGATGGACTTACTTAGTGGAGGGGGAAGCTGATCAGTAATCAGTTGGACTACCTTACCCTTAGAGTAGTTGATGCAGATAGTCCGAGCTATCCTGTAGTGGTGGACTAGTACACAGATGTTTTCTCTGACGATGTTACAGGACTACCTCCTCATAGATAGGTGGACTTCTACATTGACTTGTACCCCTAGATGACACTGATATCTACACCAGAATATCAGATGGCTCTCGTGGAGCTTCGTGAGTTGTGGGTATAGCTAGAGAACTTTCAGGATAAGGGATTCATCTGGCTCAGTGTTTCTACCTGGGCAACAACGATTCTGTTCGCCAAGATGGCGGATGGGAGATTGAGGATTTGTGTCGACTACCGTATCCTGAATTAGGTGAATGTGAATAAAAATTACCCACTCCTGAGGATTTATGACCTATTTGATCAGCTAAATAGAGCAAGTTGGTTCTCCATGATAGACCTATGGTCAGTCTATCACTAGCTCAGATTTTGATACGAGGATGTGCAGAAGATGACCATCAGGAGTCAGTACGACCACTACGAGTTCTTGGATATTCCTATTGGAGTAAATAATGCTCTAGCTGTGTTCATGGGACTGATGAATAGGATTTTCCAGCCTTACCTCGATCGCTTTGTCGTAGTCTTCATCGATGACATTCTGATCTACTCGACTACTAAGGAGGACCAAGCCTACCATTTTCAGGTATTACTGGACACACTCTGAGAGCACCTGATTTATGGTATGCTCTTGAAGTTCCTGTTTTGGATCCCAGAGGTTTACTTTTTGGGATATGTCATCTCAGAGGCTGGATTTGCAGTAGATCTAGTGAAGATTGATTCAGTACTTGCTTGGGATCCACTAGGAGTGTGATGGAGGTACAAATTTTTATGGGTTTGGAAGCTTACTACCAGAGGTTCGTTCCAGACCTCTCTAGATTTTCAGAACCATTATCAGCCTTGAAGAAGAAGGGGAAACCTTTCATGTGGTCGGAGAGATGCCAGTAGAGCTTTTAAGAGCTGAGGCAGAGGCTGACCAGTGCCCCCATCTTCAGGCTTCTAGAGGAAGGTGTAGGGTACGTAGACTACTACGATGCATCAGGGATAGGACTCCGGTGTGTCCTGATGCAGGAGCGAGAAGTGATTGCCTATGGTTCTCGGCATCTGAGACATCATGAGCAGAACTATTCTACCCATGACCTGGAGTTAGAAGCAGTGGTCTTCGCTTTGAAGATGTAGAAATACTGTCTAATGAGAAAATGTTTTACCATGTACTATGATCACAATAGTCTCAGGTATAACTTCTCTCAAAAGGACCTGAACCTGAGAAAACATATATGGTTTGAGTTCATCCAGGACTATGACTTCGAGATAGACTATACTTCTAAAAAATGGAATGTTGTAGCAGATGCACTCAGCAGAAGATCAGGTATACAACTGCTAGGTGAGGCGGCAGAGCAGCTGACCGCTTTTCAGATATCCTTTTTAGATAGAGATGAAGAATCTTTCCTTCAGTCCCTTATAGTAACTCCCACATTTCTTCAGTGGGTCAATGAGGCACAACATGGGGACGCTGACTGTGAGACACGACATGCTCAGATATCCACAGGGCAGGCACCTGATGGATTTTTTGAAGGTGTGGATCACGGCATCCTCTTCAGAGGATGTACTATGGTACCAGTGTCACTTCAGGAGGAAGTGTTGATGGAGTTCCACATATCCCCTTTAGTGTTACATCCAGGAGTGGCGAAGACTTACCAGGACCTTCGACGATAGCACTGGTGGCCACTTATGAAGAAGGTAGTAGCAGAGCTTGTCTCTCGATTCCTCACTTGTCAACACGTGAAGGCGGAACACTAGGTAACAACATACTTGGTACAAACTTTAGAGTTCCTAGAGTGGAAGTCGGATTGGATATCCATGGACTTCGGGACAGGACTTCCATGTACATCCAGGGGTCACGACTTGATTTGGGTGATCATTGATCGACTCACCAAGTCGGCCCACTTCCTACCAATCAGATAGCAGGGTTCAGCAGAGATCTTGGGACACCTCTATGTGTAGTAGATTTTGCGGCTACATGGTGTACCGTACTTTATTGTCTCTGATCGTGACACACGGGTTACTTCATGGCTATGGAAGGGGTTGTAGGAGGATTTTAGGGTGCAACTTCATCTAAGAACCACCTTCCATCCTTAGACGGATGGCCAGATTGAGCAGACCATTCATACCCTCGAGGACATTTTGTGTGCTTGTGTCCTTGACTTTGGTCATAGTTGGGAGGATCACATATCTTTTGTGGAGTTTTCATACAAAAATAGTTATCACTCCACCGTAGGGATGGAACTTTTTTAGGAATTATATGGATAAACTTACAGATCACCCTTGTGCTGGACAGACCCAGGGGAGTCAGCACTGGTGGGACCATAGATGGTATAGACTACAATATAAAAGGTGCAGATCATCCAGGAGCAGATGAAGACGACACAGAGTAGGCAAAAGTCACTTGCAGACAGGAGACATAGGCCACTGGAATTCGAGGATGGCGACCATGTATTTCTATGGGTCTCACATCGGCGAGGTGTAAAAATATTTTTCTGAGGCATGTTGTTATCTGCGAGATTAATTGTACCTTTTCAGGTCCTCAGTAGAGTTGGCGAGGTGGCTTACCGCTTAGAAATTCCACCTCAGTAGCACTGGGTGCACGACGTCTTCGACGTATCTCAACTGAGGAGATACGTACACGAACCATCTCACATCATTGACCAGGGAGAGCTAGACGTCGATGATGGGGAGACTTTCACGGAGGTTCCTTTGGAGATTGAGGATCAAATGGAGTGGGTCTATGTGGACGAACAATACCTCTAGTGCGCATTCACTGGAAGCATGGGAACCTCCAGGAGAACACATGGGAGAGGGAGGCTCAGATGCGTGCTTAGTACCTCCACTTGTTCCCTTAGTTTGAGTTGTATCTTATGTGGATGTAAAGCCCTAAGGTGGGAGAATTTAAAGATAGGGAAATTCCATGGAATTTTTTTTCCATAAATTCATGGGAATTTTACTAGTTCATAAAAACATACGTCGCGCGATTTTGAGGACCAGTGTACCCGGAATTAAATTCTGATGTTTTCTTTGGGTACGTTTAGTAATCGTATGAGTGGGTTTTTATAAATTTTTAACTGGTGCTCGGAATTGAAATCTGAGGATGATGATAAAATCGCATCACCGATATTCTCTTAAAAAGACTATCACCTCGACAACAATGGGTCGAGATTAAAAGATAGTTATTGGGTTTTTATAGAATAAATTAAATAAAAATAAAGTGTGTGGCTTAATTTTTATTTTTTGGTTAAAACCTCCTCATGGAAGTTGGAGGTGGGACCACCAAACCTTAACCTCCCATTAGAGGTCATGGTGGTGGGGCCTTCCTAATCCTAATCTCCCACGAGAGGTTATGACGTGGGGACCACATGGGACTAAACCCCCTATTAATGGTGGGAGAGGAAAACCTCTCAACTCCCCTCATTAATGAGGTAGAGTCTCTCAACACCCTCCTCCTTTATTGGGGCCAACTCCCCTAATTTAAGGGTTCCAAATCCTCCACATTAATAAGGGGGAGCCAAGTTAATAAATTCAACATTTGGAATATTGTTCCAACAAATTAAATAATATATTAACACAATCTATTATTATTTTGGTTGGAATTTTCCATTTTGGTGGCAGCTTTGAGGGGAGAATTTTTGGGAGAAATCCCGGAATGAAGAACACCTTCGACTACGAAGAACACTGGTGAAGAGCGACTTCGACTTCCTTCCTCGGATCCTACCGATGTCGAGTGTCTTCCACAACCAATGTGAGAGCTCGGGATTGAAAGTTTGCAACAGATGCGATGAATGACGATCTCCTCCGTCTTCTTCCCTGCGACACCATTGACGAACTATGATCAAGGTAGAGGGATAATTTGAATAATATTATTGTCCTTTTTCTATTCTTTGGTTTGATAGGAATAGTTTTGGAGGTTGTGAAACAATTGAATTTCCTCTTTCTTACTTCTTGATGAGACAAATGTTTCCACCCTAAATGCGGAGGGTGTGAGCCAAATCAACATGGCCCGACCCCTCTTCTGTTTCTTGTTTATGATGATCTTCGTCATGGCAAGGAAGTAAAGAGGCGATCAAGGAGGCGAAGGAAAAGGATGCGGTACCCACGACCACCACGATCTACACCGCCCCCACAGAGTTCTGTAGCGCCCCCGACCGAGCCCCCACTGGTCGCGCCACTCGCAGAGCCGAGCCGCTGCCCCGAGCCAGCCCGCGCCCCCCTGGCCGGCCCTACCACCTCCTGGCCGCCTACAGGCTTGCCCGCACCGTCCGCCGGACCACTTGTCATCATCCCTGGATGCCCACCAGCCTGCCTGGCTGCCTCCTAGCCTCCCCCTGGCCTGCCGACCACCCGCCGGCCCGCCTGGGGCCCTGCCCGGCACCCGTCGGCCCGCCTGCTGGAATGCCTGGCCGCCTGGCTGCCTGGCCATACCCCGCTGGCCTACCCAACCGCCTCCTATGAGCCTGGCCAAACCACGCCATCCCGCGTTCCCGACACATCTCGTACCTCCCAATCCACGCGCCTCGCAGAGCTGGCTGAACTAGTCTCGGCCATCCTGGACGAGTCGCACCCCACGTGCTTCGGGCCAAACCGGCCCCCGATCCTCGGATGAACCGCCCACATGGCCTTCTGGGCTGGTCCCAACGGGTCCGACCGAACCTAATAGGCTGGCCCACCTAATGGGCCGGGCTAGACCCAACAGGTCTAACCGGGTCGACCCAGACCGGGTCGGACTAGACTAGGTTAGATCGGGTCAGATCGGAACCGAGCCCACTGCCACCCATTTACATTCTTCTGGCCATACCTTTGGCTCCAGACGTCTATTTGAAAAACCGCCAGCAGTGCTGGAAATCTTGTAGAACGACAGCCCCTTGAGTATACCCCACTGGAGTTTGAGGTATAATTGAGTTACGATCGGGTTTGATCGTGCACGAATCCAACCGGGCCCCTGGGACTAAAAGGATAACAACTCATAGAAAGTGCATCTGATTGAGGCGTCGTCTATTGCATTGAGACCCCTATTACGTGGAGGACCTTTGAGATAATTCTTTGTGAGACTTCGTGATAGTTTGAGTTTTCACTCGAAGCTCATGGAGAAGATCCTTCTGGTGACGAGCGAACAGATTGCAGAGACCTAGAAGCTGGCCGAGACCTGACGATTGCTGACCGATTCAACTCGGAGTGATTCGACTAGCCCGGAGGGAAGAACCTTGGTGTCGCCGAAGGCCCATAGTGGGGAGCGCCTTGGTGTAGTGGCAGACCCATGGTACTCGAACGGAGGAGGACCTCAGCAGGCTATGAGGGGGAGCGGCTTGGTCACGCGGCAGACCCACGGTGGGGAGCGCCTTGGTGACACAGCAGACCCACGGTACTCGACAGGAGGAGTACCTCAGCAGTCCTAGGTTAGTAGGAAGTGCCTTGGTGTCATGGCAGGGCCACTGTACTCGAATGAGCAACAATTATCCAATAGTCATGGTTTCAATAATGTGAATAAAAATCCTAATTGAGCTGAGTTAGTAACTTTTGTGTTTACCTCATGATTTAGATGGATTAATTTATAACATATGTATATGTATGCGCATATACCTAAGTAGGGTTATCTGTTGATTTCATACTTTTTGGTTTATTCTTGTTGGATTTTGTGAGACCTTTAGAGTCTCAGGGTCCCTACTGAGTATCCTTATACTCACCCATGCTCGGGTTATTCCCACACCTTGTTGTGTTGGTTGCTGCCGACAGACAATGTTAACTGAGGAAGAGAGTACCCGGACAGGATGGTACCTGGAGGTCGACCATATGACGTGTCAGTACATGATGGAGACCGACATATGTGGAGTGATACAGAGGCTATCTATACCTACCCTTCAGGTAGGATCCATGGTGGATGATCCAGAAGCTTCTTTTCACCATTCAGTTGTTTTGTCCTTTTCTATTGTACTTGTACATTACCGTATGCCTTGTATTTCCGGCCACTTTACATTTCATCACTCTCTTGTTATAAAGATTTACATAGTGTTTTGTATCCAGCTCTGTGCTCTTTTGTGTGTGTTTACAGTTATAAAATAAATTCCTACCCAGATTTATGGAATTACGCCTTTTGTGCTAGTCTCCAGCCCCTGGCCTATGGAATGCGGACTTGGGGTAGTCACGACATGAACCTCGGGGGATGGGTCATGACATCGTTATAAATAGAATATGCTTGTATGTCAAATATCAATTTAAATGTCAAAAATTTTATGATGGGATCATATTACCAGATATTGTGTACCTTATTTATCTTTCTAAATTCTATATGGTAAATGACTTTTTAACCCCAATATAATACTCTTCCTTTTTCTCTGATAATATTACCATTTGACTTTGATATATAATTTTAATTTACATTACAATATTAGATCAAATCCAAAAAAATAGTTGTCTTGTTCTAGACAATAGATTTATTCTGATAGTTTTATTATGATTAGTAGGCATTCCACAAATAATATTAATTGTATTATATATTTTTTTTTAATTTTATATCATCTACATGATTCTGGATTAATAAAAATGTGTTCAGGTGGGTTGTGTCTGCCCACATGTCATGGTAAAATAAAACCAACGACATATTCCATTAGGGTGCATGTATAACTCTTTATATGTTATCCAAGAAATTATACCCTATTGGGGAATATGAGTTTATAGTACATGAATTATGGCCTCAGGATGGATGCATTTGTATCTTATATTGGACAATCAATGATGGGGTAATAAGTCATATTTGATGAAAATCCACATTATATATCATAGGTGTTAGATTTTTCATTACACAATTTAGTGAGATTTTTTCTCAAATTGATCATATATATGTCATTTATTTAATATTATATCTTTTTTATATTGTGTATGGGTTATTTGTAATATATTTCTATAAATATAAATTTATATAGATTTTCTAGAATCAATATTGTTATCTTAATTCTATTGGTATTACCATGTGTATAAGACTTTTATGGAAATATTTTCTCATTATATTTTCCAACATTCACAAATGTTAAATTATTTTTCTTTTCATAAATATTTGATAAAATATGTGGATTCAAGGATAAAAAAACATATATAACATTATCTTTAACAATACATTTTATTTATTATAGACTCTAACATTTGTATCATATTTTATGTATTATAACACCCCTTATCGTAAACAAAAAAAATTTCATCAATTGTAATAGAGGCTTCACTTTTAAACATTCCCCATTTCATTAGGAGTAGAGTTTAAAAAATTAAGAATCCCATTAAATTATATATGGTTTACTAAAATATAGTATCCATTTTTTTAAAGAGGATACATGATTCTTAATTCCCCAATATTATTTCATTCATGACACAATTACTTTATTCAAGGAAAATTTACATTAATCAAATATTGAAATTTAAGTATTTATTATTAATTATGAGGACCAATGAATTTTTTAGAAATCATGGATGGATCACTGGATATGTATTGAGTGATATAAATAATAGAAACTATCTAGTCTAATGAAAATAATGAAAAAACCACAAAAATGATCATATTTATCACAATAATAAGATGAGCACACAAAGAGAACATTTACATACTATAAATTAAATATTTTCTAAAATAAATCATTTTTTAGTCAGTATAAATCATATGAAATCAATGAAGACATCATGTGGAATATTTGAACTAAAGAAAAATTTTAATTGAAAATTAATACAATCATTTTTGAAATTTCACAACCATTTTTTACAACATGAAATACAAAAATTTCCATAAAAACATGTTGTCATGAATAAAATATCTAACTTCAATAATCATAGTCATAATACATTTTCATTAATTTGTAAGCCATGTTATAAAACCATATTCCTTGTTAGTTTTATAAGATTAACTTAGTAGTTAAATTTTATCATTTTATCCATCAATTAATATTCATTGACCAATTCATTAGAGGGATATATCAAAAAAACAAATTGTCATGAGATATATCTAGATGCAGCATCGCCATCTATAATTATCAAGTACCATATCACGAACAAAAAAATTTATTATTGAAATATTTCATCATAAGACCCTCGTTAATAATAGTCGAAACTGTAAAGAAATCCCAATCTATTATCACCTAAAAAATTAAAATATCCATTTCTAAAAAAACACTTTAAAAATAAAAATTCACCTACAAAATGAATGGGTATTTACACAGTAAAACCATAGAAACTTGATGGGTATAATTAATTATGAATAAAGGACTTGAAAGAGGGAAATTCTACCCCTTCTATTTATTTCCAAAAATACATTCTTTTTTTAATATACTAGAAAATGTCAAAATGAACTTTAATATAAATGTTATATAGTAAATGTATTTTTAACCATGTTAAAGAAGATCAAAATTTGGTGAAAATTATATTAACTAATATTTGTAGAATAAATAAGAATCATCATGAATCATTTAAGAGAACAATGATATGGAGGATTATGATATGTAATGAATACATTAAAATACGGATTTTAAGAAAAATTACATACGTATTTGTCGAATTTTATATCAAATGAACAATTATTGAGAAATGAATAACTGAATTTGAAAAAATACAATTGTATGGATAAATTTAAAAATATTTATATATAAAATATTATACATAATAAAAAATAAAAAAATTATTGAAAATTATATAAGTCTCATAGAAATGAAATTGAGCTGAGAGATATATTACCTTAAATATTGTCCAGAATCGTACATTCATTATCTCTGAAATAAATATATTATATTTGTCATTTAATTTATTAATAATTTTTTTTCACTTTCACTCCAATATAATTATATATATTAATAAAATTATGACAAAATGTTTTAGTGAGTTTATCGGTTCTGTTTATGTTGGATGTTTTGAGGGTGTATAGTTCATTGTCCCAAAACAACATCGATAGATTTCCAATGTTCGAAGGGGTCATTTTTAAATATTCACTATAATAATAATCATAATAAAATTATAATTATTAATAATTCAATATTATCATAACCCTCCATTAATGGTATAATAGTGAAATGAAATAGTTCATATAATGGAGGTGGTCGTCTGGATGTACAAAGTAATGATGATTTATATTTTTGACTAGCTAGAATGAAAATAAATTATATATTATTTTTCATTTATAGTAAATTAATAATGTTATAAATTTAATTTATTCTTTTTTTCATCCTTATTAACATCCATGTGTGGTTGTAACATAAAATGAAACACATCATTTTTGGAAGTTCTTTCTCCACTCACACAGGTAAACAATGATATTATTTTATATTGGATGGAATGGATAAAATGTAATTAAATATTATAGTTCTATAATAATAATAATAATATTATATATATTTATATTCCTTGTATTTATCATTTTGTCCAATTATATATGGTGGTGATGAAAAATGAAATACATCGTTATGTGGAAACAATAGTTTGTACATAAGCACTAGCGATGATTTCATTTTAATGGGAAGGAAAGGAACATAAAAAAGGGATGTAACATAAATATAACAACATTTGACTATATTTAGAATACATATGATAATATATTATTAGGATTTGTGAATATTTGATTGATGTAGAAGAATAAATAAACATGAAAACACTCAGTTGAAAGTTATACCTCTTTTTCAAATACCTATATTGTGTCCCCCATTAATCCTTATATGATTGGGTTTTAGGTGAGGAAACGAAATCCAAGACATGGAAGGGAGTTCTGGGATATATTTTAGCAGGTTTTAACTGTTCTATAGAGATAAACCTATTAGAGGAAGAGAGGAGAAGAGGTTCCCTTTTGTATGTGTAGAGAGTGGGACACATGTAGATTTTTTTTAAAATTAAAAATGATAACTATCTTACTCATTATAAAGTTTCTAAATAACTATTTAATTTATTATACAATGTTATAATGGCCAAAATTATTTTAAAAATATTATTTATTACTAAATTTTGTGGATTTATAACAATATTTTTATGATAACTAAACCATTTTATCTTTTAACAGGTTGCCAAATATTTACCTCAGGCCCCATTCATAATGACCAAAAAATGAAACTAAAAAAATTAATTAATTTATAAATTTTGATAAAAATATTACTTTTTAATAAATGTAGTTTATGGAAAATAAATAAATACATAAAACATACATGGGAAAAATACAATGAAAAGTGTTTTTTAGGAAATTATTATTTTTCGAATAATAATAAACTTAAACCAGAATCAAATATAATTTTTATTTGAAGGAAAAAATATTAAATATTAATTAATATGATATAATATTACATTAAAAAATATCTGAAATATAATGCTAAATTTATTCCACTTTATTTAAGAAAAAAAATTCCAGTTTTTCCAAATATGAACATTTTCATTATTGAGTAATTTTTTTTTTGGAAAAACATAATTAACTCATCCTTTTAAAATTATAAATTTATGATTTAAAAATTCATTTCAACTATTCAAAATTCAATTTAAAAAATATTGATAATGTATTTTATATTTTGAGGTTAAAAATGTCATCAATTGTAGATATGAATTAAAATTTATTTTGGAAGTGTAAAATAAATTTATTATCATTAATATCATAATAAAGATAATCTAATGACTTGAAATTATTAAAATTTTATGTGTATTATAATTAATTCATTATAATATTTTATCAATAGTTACTAATTTAATCTATAAAGATAAAAATACATTTCACACAAAAAAATGTTTTATGAACAATATATCTTTTACATTTAAAATATTTGATCATCATTTACAAAAAAATAATATTTAAATTCCGAGTGACTGTTCAATTATTAAAGAAATAAATTAAAAATATAATTCACTATATGGTTATACAAACTCATATAATACACCAATATCTAAATTATAATATTAATTCAATTTTAGTTTAATAATGTGCTTGAGTATACCACATTATATCAAATATATTATTTAATTAAAATAAATTCTTAAATATTCCTGTATTACAATATACCCCAAAAAAATAATTGAATCTGTAAAATTTTATCTTCTATTCAATAAATAGGGTGTACAACTAATAAAAAAATTATATGAGTGAAAGATCAAAAATCAAATCATCAATATAAAAACATTTTTAATATTAAAAATATATGTATTTAAAATTGAAATTTTAATATTGTATTATGAAAATGATTTTTAAAAACAGTAGTAGGGAAATATTAATTCATCTTATAATAACACAAATTTGATAACCAATATTATAAGAATAATGGTAGGACATGAAAATAAGGACCTGGAATGATGTGAAATTTATGAGATAAGGATATTATTTTATGAGAATATATGATACAATATAATATTCAATGATGATCATAAATTTATAGAATCATCATTTTCAAGACTCATTTCAATTGATGAAGGATTATTTTTAACATCATGTTAAATAACATGATAAAATATAACTCATTTATTTCCATACATTTAATATGAAACATTTCATCATTTTGAGGTAGTTTGAAAACATTTCCCTCATATATTTAATCCTTTACTCTATATAATTAATACTCATGATGAGTAATTTCATGAGGCTATAAAAATATCTTATAATAGATCATGTGACCCATAAATGAATGAAACACTTTTTTATAAAATTATATCCATTAATAATGACCAAAAGTGGTTAATAAATGTTAAAATAATATCTATTATGAATAAACCATCATGCCTTGTAATACAACATTAATCATCAATCACTCATCAAATAAGTCACACTTCAATGTAAATCCTTCCATAAATTACTAGCCTTTAAATTCTCCAAAACAATCATCACAAAGTTCATAAAATATAAAATATCACAATATGATCCCATATTCATCAAAGATAAATTTAGTGTTTTTCTCTAAAAAATTACAATGAATCATTAATTCATGTAAAAAATGTTCATTACTAAATCAAATAATTTATAGAATATGATAATATTTTGATAAATAATAAATTTCTTATTAATTTCACAATAAAAATATTATGTGATTCTAAAATATGACTAAATCATCATATGAAAAATAAAATACTTTATTATCCATATATTTCATTATTTACCTTAATTATATAATATTAAAAATATAGTGATAATATTTAAAAAATATTACATTGTCACCATATAAAATTTCAATCTCATAGACATATGTAGGAAAAAGTTTCACTAGAATATAATAACACTTTTATCCCAATTAATAATAATTATCTCATCACTGTTGACCACATAAACTATAATCTTATTCATTACCAATCACTTTAGATAAAAAAATTGAACAAACTCTTCATTAAAATTTATTTTCATTATAAAAAAAGTAATTATTATGGTTTACATATAACTCGCAAATATATTAAAACTTGATCATTGTCTCCATGGTTATAAATTTATATAAATCATCAAAATTTCATTAGTTATCTTAAAGTTATAATCTTCCTTAAATTTATAAACAATATTGTAAAATTACACCAGAACATAACTCTTGACACCATATACGTATATGGAGTCCAAAATTATTCACCATTCTTAATAATCCATTAACAGTGATTTTTGATAAAATTCCATAACATGTCCTTAATATTACAAAAAATATGAATCATGTCATAATATTAATAAATCTCAAAACATAGGAACACTATACAAATCTTTACTGTGAATGATCGTCCATTATTTCTTCATCTTAAACTATAATGGTATTTTAAAATTCTAAACCATTTTTTGTATTTTACTTCTCATACCCTTCCTAAGATTTCCCCCTATGACTTCTACTTTTATAATTCCCATACTTGAATCATTTAATACTTCATAGTCTTCTTTTGAGACATTTCACTAGGTATAACATCAGTCCTTATTGACATGTAGGAAACAAAATCATTTTTCTTTCTTCTGACCATATTGACATATAGGAAACTTCTAGTTATAAAAATTTAATTAAACAAAAAAATTTAATTTCAATCTATAAATTAAAATCATAAAAAATAAAATATTATTAGGTATATAAGAATAAAGGTATTCTTAACCACATCATATATTATTAAACATTTTTTATTTAGTAAAAATAAAAAAAACTATCTTTATCAATATTACAAATAATGTTACATAAAAAGTATATATAATAATCCCAAATAAACCTTATGACCACATAAATTATCTAAATATTATAAATTATAATCATCTATAAGTATCATTATCTCAAAATTTATCTTCTTATTTTCTCTAATGCCTCATATATTTCCATATATCTTAATCAACCAATGATTACTAAAATTATAACAAGGGTATTGCATTATTAAATTACCATAATATTTTAGGTTTATAATATTATAGGATTAAGTAAAAAATGAAAATTCATATGGAATACTTATATACATTGACAATTTTTTTAATAAAAACCATAATCCTAAGTTCCCAATATTATCTATTTTATGCAACCCTTATATTTCATAAGGAAATTTTTTTTTTCATAGATATAGATGTCCAAATTATTAATACACATCCTAAGGCATTGTAAAACAAATATCACAGATTATAATTAGTAAAAAATATTATATTAGTACAAAAAAATAGTGGAAACATATTATTCCTTTGAAAAACATAAAACCTCGTGAAAATGTTTACATTTTCCACCATAAAACCTATTTCATGTAATTTGAACATTTCAACATTAGAAGATAAATTAATTTTTAGATAAATCTATTTAAACACATTATAAATAATAATAAACCCATGAAGGAATCATATAGAATATGAAAACTCCTAAAAATTATTAATTAGAATCGAAACCTATCACTTTGAAACGTTAATAAACATTCTACGCATCATGAAATTCAAATATATCAATTAATTTTTTTAAAAGAATTAAAGATCTTTACTATATCATCATATTTCAAATTCACATTTAATCATGGTTATCTAATTTCATAATGACTTATTTGTAGTTTTTTTTTGTATCGGATACACCTATATTGTTTTATCCCTCAATTTTCTCCTTTGAAAACTTTTCATTACCGAATTTAAAATAGACCTTAATGTGGATCACCCATATTAATGAGGCAATTCAGGACAAAAAACTCAATCATTAATGATCAGGTATTTTTTCATTGAAAAGAATTTAATCATTCACATTTTCATCAAAATACCATTAATATATAGTGTGAACCCATTAGGAAAATTCATACAATTGTTTCCAAAATATTTAGATAAAAACCCAATATTTAATAACAATTTAAAATGAAAATTTCCCAAAACCAATTTAAACTACATATACTTGGGATAGAAATGAAAAAAATTACATGCTCAAATTATTATTTTGAAAGGAAATGATAACAAAAAATTTGGCTCGGGTATCATATATTATGATATAATTCATTTAACACAATGGTAAAAATTTTCTAAATGACCCTTACTATAAATAATAAATAATTTATTTTATAAATACATTTTAAGAAGGTAAAATTTAGTTGAGAATTGTCATTTAAATCCACTCAAGAATAAATGTGATCATTTTTGAATAATTTTAAAGAGAATGGATATGTGTGAAAACGAATTGAACTAAAATTATTAAAAATTATTTTAAAGAATAATCCATTGTGTATTTTGTAAATTTTGATACAAAAATATATTTTTAAGAGAAAAAAAATTATTTTAATACCATATAAATTTGAGGAGTAAATTAAAAAATACAGAGAAATCTCTATTTGTACACCATTAAAAAGAAAAAATGGTGTGATAATTGAATAATATCAATGGAAGTAAATTTTTATGAAAAATATATTTCCATAATAAATTTCTACCCTCTTACATTTTTCAGATAATGAAAAATATATGAATATTATTTTCATAAATTTTTAATAAACATTTTCATGTTAACTAAATTATCATTATATCTCTTTTTAAATTTTGACCATATATTATATTTTTACATAATCTGTGATGTTTATGTCAGGCATTTTGAGGATGTTTAGATTATTTTTCCAATACAAATTCATTATGATTACAATGGTCATAGTCACATTGATCCAAAATCACTATAATAATACTCATGAAATGAATATAATTTTTAAAAAGTAAATGAAACATTATAACACTCCATGAATTGAGTACATTAAACACTAAATAATCTATATCATGAAGGTTGTAGTCCACATATATTCATAATGTACGTTCCCACTTTTCTGGTGGGTGAAAATGAAGTATTGTTGCTAATATTTTAATTATATATAATTTTGGTAATTTTTAAAATTACATATTTATTCCTTAGTTACATTATGATGATCATCTATGTGAGGAAGTAATATAAAAAAAAATTCAAGTCACTTCATGGAGGTGGTAGTTCACTCATTAGCAGGATATAAATTATTATATTTCATAATATTAAATAATAAATAGGTTGTAATATCATACATTTCTAGAGAAATAATCATTTTATAAATATAATTATTGTTCATTTTGTCCATCAATACGATTACCTTATGATAATTGAAAAACATTGTGCATGGATACAGTTGTTCATACATACGCTTGTGGGAAGCTTTAATTTTACATTGGATGGTAAATATGAAATGATGTTGTGTTCCATAATCATTATATTTTTCTATTAATTATGATATTTATGATATTATATCATAAAAGTGATTTTTTATTTTTATGAGGTAGGATCATAAATAAACATAAAAAATAGGTTAATAAATATACCTCTTTTATAGAAATCGTCTTTTAGATTAAACCATAATCTTTAATCAATTATAGATAGACATGTAAATCTTGGTTTTGTGATAAAAATAATTTTCTTGACTAATATAGAGTGCTAAAAAGTTGTTAGTAAGAGTGTAATGGTGTTTCCCTTCTATAAGTGAGGGGAGTTGTGTGGTTTTAATTTAATTAAACCTTCAATTATTTTCAATCTCATACCAAATGTAATGTGGAAAAAAATAATCTAATTTTTTGGGTGAAAAGGGATGAAATTCCTCAACAAATAATGTATAATATTAATTTTTTGGCCCTATCAAATTGTTTTTACAGTAATTATACTGATTTAATCTTTGTTATATTATTAATTAGTCACTATTTTTACAATTTATATTGACACACAATTAAAATGACCTCATTAATAAATATATAATAGAAAAATAAAAATAGAAGATAAATTTTTCTGAATATTATTTTTATAATTATATGAAATTACCTTTAATACATATTCTCTAAATATAATGAATAACATTTTTTAGAAAATTAAAATTTAAAGCTTACAAAATAACATATACCAAAATCAAATATATAACAATTAATGTGAAATTAATTATATTAAAAATTATTAAATAGGTCTGTTGTTACATTATAAAAAAATTCTAAAATTATGGTAAATTTAATGTTCATTATTTAATGTAATGAAAATACAGTTTTTTCAAAATTTAGGTCCTTCACTATTCAATCAAAAATAAATTATTTCTAAAAGATACAAAACATTAATCCTAATACTGTTCTGAAATGATGATTGGAATATTTATCTCAATATTTTCAAATAAAATTTATAAAATTTTCAAAAATAATTAAAAATATTCATGACTAAAATTCAATAAAACCCCCATTTTCAAGAAAATTCAATTTTGAAGAATAAAATAACATTATTCTCATTACCCTCCAATTAAAAATAATTAAATAAATTTTAATTAATTAAATTAGAAATATAATTTTAACATTGTGTAAGAATAATTTATCAATAGTTTTTAATTTAATATAAAAATATTAAAATATATTTCACAAATAAAACTAGTTTTAGGAAATATTACTCTTTTATAATGAGATTCATTTATCTTAATTTTCAACCATTTTTTAAGTGTCTGGTTTAATATTAATTTAATAAATTAAAATATTGAACCCATATATCATAATATAGTTACATGTATTGATAACCATTAAACCAATAACCACGTGATTACATTATATTGTGGTTCTTTTAAGCTTGGATTTATATATTTCACACACTATAAAATATTCCATTTAAGGACAAATAAATTCAAAAATCATTGGATATTACTTATGTCTTGGAAACATGGTTTAGATATTCATTATGTATCTAGTTTAGTGTATATAAAATTGTTACGCTCAAGTAAATTGATGAAAAAAATGACAACATTAATGTTCAGTCAGAAATTATTTCATTTTGAATAAAATATAATTTTAAATTATAAGAAATAATTTCACATACATTATATTGAATAATATCACATTTTATATGAGCACAAAACATCATTGTAATATTTTTTCATCGATAAATATAAATAGGCATACAATTTTTATATTTGTTAAAACATTCAATTACATTCATCGATTTAATGGATTTAAAATCTCTATATTTTCATATATTTATTAGGTATTTTATATTAATTTTTCTAAATTTATTAATAAAAATTAGTGTAAAAAACCAAAATATTATTTTATTTCTCTAAATTTATTTCTACAATAATGATTGAATATGAGAATTTTTTTTTGTTTCAATGTTACATTGTATGAAAATCATATCATATTGGAATATATTTATAAAAAACATGCATTGAAATGATGATAATTCTAATCATTCACTTCATTAGGGATATAAAAATATATTTTTCCTTATTTAAATATTTTATATGTAACAAATTATGAATTAAAATAATAAAATGAAATTGTATGTGATAAAATTATACTGGATAAAATTAATCTTAATGAATGTTTTTCCAAATGTTATATCAATGAATAAATAGTTGAAATCTATATCATTTAATTCAAAATTTTAAAATTATTTGTGGGTACCATTATTATGGAACACCAAAAATGAATTTGTGTAATTGAAAATAATTATACATTTCACTAGTCAATATATTCAATAGGAATACTAATATTATAAAGTATTTATAGATAAATAAAACATGTATATCATCATTATAAACCCTAATTGTGTTTAATATTTTTTTAATAAAATAATATAATAAAAATATTTTTTATCAGTTTTTGTGATATATATGGGAGGAGTTAAATATTAACAAGAATTCAATTTTCAAATGGATATATGGTTTCATGGAGGTCTTATAATATATGTCACATACTTCAAGGGTAATATAATTAAAATTTTTACATTTTATAATACAAATACAAGTGAACATTGAATAATGAAAATATTGGTTTTACACTCTTGTATAGAAGAATTCATTTAAATAATTAAATTGAGAGTAATCCCATATGAAAATTAAATATTCATATATTTTATAGTATTAAATTGGGGTTCTGAGAATTAATATATTAAAAATATATTTGATAAATTTTATTATTGATTTTTATATAAAGTATCTTATGATTTTTATTGTAAATTTATATATCTAATTTTTTGGTAGTAAATTTTATAGAATAGTAGAACCAAAAAACTCAAGAAATTTTTTATTGATCATTGTTATTGTAGATATTCATTTAACCAATTTTTATTTGTGGTATTTTACCTAAAATATTGGAATTAATTTTTATAAAATCATGTTCATGTATATAAATAATAATTTTAATTATCCACATTGTGGAATAAATGAAGCGATGATAGATTATTGTGTAGCTAGTGTACTCTTTGATTATGGTCAATAATCTATCTAATTGATAATTTATTAAACAAAATAACTAAAATTTATAGTATATTATCTCCCTTTAAAGCATGAAACACTTTAAAAGTTTTATTTGAAAATGATTTAAATATGTAATATATAGTTTTATTAAAAAATATATTATTTTATATATTTGATAATTCATTCTTTATTTAATAAAAAACATTGGGTTATTTATTAAATTTTATAAACAATATATTATTTGGTGAAAATGATTTAGACTTCTAAGTAATAATTTTACTACTATTATCATACGTTAAAATAAATAATTTTCTATATACTTTAGAAATTTATATTATTTATAATTTAAAATAATTTATCTATTTTAAAAAATATATATATAAACCATTATGACAATGGAATAATATTAAATTTTATTAATAATAGAAATAATTACTAATATTCAAATAGAAATCTCTACGAGAGTAAATGTTTTGTCTGTGTCTATATAAATATCACTCAGGTACAATTTTTAGTGGAACTAGTTCATCTAATTATCATTTAAATAATAAAAATTATTTTCATATATATTATGCCTTCAACTCTTTAGTTAAATGACATTCATATTTTTTTATTCATAGAATAATATTATGACTTAGACTTCATATTATTCCACTCCGAAATAGAATTTTTCTTTATCAAAGTCATGTTCTTATAATATTTTTTGATATTTTGGTATTTCATGTATTAGTAGTATGGTAAATACTTATGTATGTGAGTTTTTTTTATGTTTTCACATTTCTTATTTTAAATATATATAAATTAGTGATACATTTAATGGGGTTTTGGAAATTATTTATATTCATATTAAATATGGAATGTTTTTCTAAATATTATTTTCAAGATTTATTTTACAACAAAATTTATTATGTGATTTCCAGGGGGATTTTTTATTAAATACATTTTCCATGAAATAATCTATCACTGGTAAATTTTGTAAACTACATTTCTATGTAATAAAAAATTTCATATGTCTTTACACTAACATTTTCAATGAATATGTGATTTTTTTATAAAAATATTTTCTCAACAATAATAAAACACATTTTTCAAATAATAAATTTTTATTAATAGTATTTTCATATATATATTTAAATCCTTGAAGGATGGTATATTAGGATAATACTTATGAAATTGGTGTTTAATTATTAAAAAAAATTAGTATAAGTATTTACATATTTAATATAGAATGTCAATTCTATAAAATTATAATATATTAAAAATGGTTTAGAATAAGAACATATTCAATTATAATAGAAAATATAATTTTTGTAGAACTATTTTTTTTATTTTCTTGAAATGTATGAATTTTTTTTCTATAAGATAAAAAACTAGTTTATTAATTTATAATAAATACACAATTATAAACAGATATATATGGTGATCATAAAACTAATTATCTTTAATTTCCCATTTTCCATCTTTTAAATGTTAAATTATGTGATACACATGTTATAGTTATTCTAACATTAAGAAAACATAATGCGAGGTTATACATTAAACAATTTTATTAATTATTCTATTTTTTTACAATTCCCATGCATTTATCCTATTATTTCTCATAATTTATTTAATGATTGAGTATAGAATATTTATTATTTACCATTTTGTGTTAAATTTATTATCATATTATTCAATTCAATATTGGTGGAAATAACTCTTTGATTTTTGTGTGTTATTGTTATCTTAATTCCATTGTCTGGAAATTATATTGTTTATATATTTTTTAAATTAGAATATTAAAAACATATTCATTTTATTTTATATGGGAAATTCATTTAAAATATAATATATAACAATATATATGGTTGTTGTATTGATTTAGAGATATATATTTTTGAATCATTAAATCATATATGAAGATTTTTTATACGATTAAAATATATTAATACTATATATGGTAGTTTTACGGAGAAATAATTAGATATTTCTTATTATTTATAAATTTTATTCTGAATGAGTGTGTTAAAATTGTTATATAACATATATATTGTAATATACATGACATTATCATGCCATTACATTACATAATTCTTGTGTAAGAGGTTTTGAGAGGAGAATAATGGATGGGAGGATAGAGTTTGAGTTTAGATTTCGACATGAGATATATATTGTAATGTTGATGTATTTATTATATTATGTTAATTTAGATAGATTAAAAGTGTTATTTTATTGTCTGGTGTATTACATAACAATAAAATAATTGTGTCATAAGGATTATTTTAATAGTTTGGGGGTTTGATCAAATAGTTTTGGTGTTTCATTATCCTAGAGTGGGAGGTTGGTTGTGGTATGGTTAATTCTATAATTACAAGATGGGTCTTGAGGAATTATCAGTATAATAATCTATTGGTCTAATCCTCATATGATATTGTTTAGATCTAACATTATGGAATGTAGGATACTATATATAAAAGGTACCCATATATTATTCTAATATATGAACCCAATTTTTTTTTATTTGAGGGTGTATCACAGTTCCTCTAATCATAATATGATTTATAGTCTGTGGTTTTAGATTTTTTTAGTTCTAAAAAGTTTTTTATCAATGTGAATTTCATTTCATCGTAATTTGGCATGAGATTCATCAGGTATGAGAGAAATAGGATCATAATAAAATAATGCTCCTTGAGAAATTTACTTTTGGAGTGTGGTAGTATTGGTTGCATCATGATTTTTATTTTCCAATGGAAATTAATGTTGTTTGAAACCCTAATGAAATATGAGTTATTTCATATTTAGATATAAATCAATGATGAATCATAGAATTTGGATCCTATTCACTCCCTAATTCTTAATTTTGTCAATATAATTATAAATTTTAGCCTTTCTTGAAATTCAATCATATTTCTCAAATTTCATAAAAACCTGAATTTGATTATACTTGTATCATTAGAGACCTTTTACATATATTAATTTTGTTTTTCCCTTATCTTTAGAAATCAAAACCATCAGGTTCTTAGTTGAATTTTAATCTTACTTGTTTCACTTCACATTAAATCACATTCCTTCATTAAGGAGAAAATATGATAGAAATTGGGATTTTTATATGTCTTGGATTATGTTTTTGATAAATGTTGTTGGGCTATAATCTATTGATAGTCTTCATTTGGTGTTTTACATGATATTATCATGTGATTATTTTTATATTTCTAAGGTTATTTTGTAAGCTTCCTTGAGGAATAAGATTCAAAACTACTTCTTTATTTTTGGGTAAATCATGAAATTATCATACTTTTTACTTCATTTTTTGGATTTACACATGTTCTATGGAATTTGATAAAATTTGATATATACTAATGAGTTTATTGATATTACATACAACTGTAATCCACTTTCCACAATGATATACATTATAGGTAATTATTTATTTATTTTAATGAAATTCCAAAATATATTAATGAGTTAACATATACCATGAATTGGGTTTTGTGGAATCTAGAATTACAATGTTAATGTCTAAATAATTTATTCGTTATGAATATCGATGAATGATTATTATATTTTTATTATATGTGTTTTATTTTTATGTTAAACCTTGTTTTGAATTTTATAAGGGGTCTTTAATACTATAGTTAGAGTTATAAAATATGATTTTGGGTGGTTTGGATGATTAGATATGGATAATTTTCGATAATAGTGTACATCTATTTCAATGTTATGTTAGTAGAGGAATTGGAGTTTTCTGAAGTGATGGGGTTTTTTGGTTGTTTATCATATTTTGGTTGGGGTTCATTAGTGGTGTAAACTACAATGGGTAATGATGATGTGATTTTTAGTTATAATTTCATGATTTGAATAAATATTGTTGGGATAAAACAAATCTGTAATGGGTAATTATATGAAATAATTTTTTAAATAATTATGAAATTGTAATTTTAAATTGAGGTAATTATTATGTTTAATTAAATTTTTATGTTCTAATAATAGTGACTAGTGAATGATGAATGAATTTAAATATTGGGCGGTTTTATCAATGGTATGAAAAGAAATATTGATAGATTGGTTTACTATTGTTGGAAATTAAAATTTTGGCATTTATGAATAATTTTATGATTAAATATTATATATTTGAATTATAATGATGTAAAAAATTATAATATATCAATTTATTTTTTATGAATATTTTTATTCAATATGAGGGGCTATCTTATGGAATAGGGATAAATTTTGTTCTTAATTATCATTTATAATGATTTGATTTCTATTATGGTTGATTTTAGTGGTTGGTTCAGCTTGAACCCACTGGTTGTTCTTTATGTGGTTATATATAAGATGGAATTTAATGTTTTCAATATGAACCACCACCAAATATTAGTAAATTTATTTATACCTAAATATGGCCATGAGAACTATGTGTTTTCCCAATTATCCATGTTGTGTAAAATTTGGATGGTTAATTTCATTCATTCACCACCCTCCCTTCAGATGTAGTTTGGGTTTTAATGTCTCTAAGATTTAGTTATATATGTACATCATATAATTCTAATATGATAAGCGTACATATATATGTTAACATGGTGGTTGGTTGTGATTAAAATACATGTGTTATAGTTGTTTCCATAAATTTGATTAAATTTTACATTTGATTACTTGTGTATTAATGTTCATGAATATTATTTAATATATTATCACATGATTTTTATTCATCTCCATTTGATTTATTTAATAATTTATGTAGAGTATCCATTATATTTAGAGGCTATATAAAATCCACAATATATTGATAGCCATGAAATGTTATAATATTATTCATAAATATTTGGTTTATGATATAATGATATCTAGCAGACATACACAGATGTTGGAGGCAATCAGTACTTAGTGAATCATATTTCAATGAGTCTTACATTCAGAAAATCTACTCGTAGTAATCTTTATGGTTTTAGGATATCATTATAGACCAACTGAGAAAAATTATACGTGTGATGTGTTTCTTGGGATATTTCTATATGTGACAATGTGTATCTAGAATAAAAAAAATTGAATGGAAAAATCACAAAATATTTTACATTGTATAACTCAGGTAAATAAAAAATCATGTGAAATATTAATGCGATTTAAATAATTCTATCATGACATGGAAATAATAAGGTCCCAAATAGGGATATGAAAGAACATATTCCAAACTAAAAAATTATGAATAAAAAATGTATAAGGAATAGAAGGTGCTTGAATACAAAGGGGGAGGAGAGGATAACTTACCTTGAGAGTGTTTTACCAAAAGTTTTTATTGAGATTCGTGAGATCTTGAGTGAACCTTTTTAGGTCTCTATATATGGATGGTTAGAGTATAGTTTTGTTATAATAGTTTTGAGTGAAGATAAATTAGTGAATGCGTGGATTTTTATTGGAAACACTAGATAATTCTTAAATATTTCCCAATCATATGACTTGGAATCTATATAATAATATATTCAAGAACAAATTAAATTCAATATGGTGTCCATGGGTTCTAACAAAACAAAAAGGACTTCATTATTTAAATAATTTCACAACTAAGATCATAGAAATATTACCCTTAATGATGTAGAAGTGAGTCATGTTCATAATAAAACGATTTTAAAACATTAATATATAATACATGTTTTGGTGGATTCATAAAGGGTTTATAAAAAATAAAATACCTTAAAAACATATTATTTTTAATGGTAAGTTTACATTTTTTTCATGTATATCCTTTATGGAATATATTACAACACTTCAGGGTCATCTTGATTTCATATCACATACATTATTTTTATACCATACTGAATTTTCAAAAAGAAATTTCAAGGCCCCAAAAAATTATTAAAAAAATCATTTTTGGAAAATTTTAACATTTTTATGCGAAAAATAATTTTAATTTTATCCAGTATTTTATATTAATATGATACATTTCACTATTAAATCAAAAAACCATAATTATTGAAAAATATTATTTTCTTTGATAATAAATGTTTTCTGACCTATATAAATATTATTAATTAGTTCATGGATTAATATAACCATTAAAATTTAATAAATGTTATTTAATAATAATATTTCATAAAAATATATTTTATTTCAACAATAATTTAAATCATTAAAATAGAGAGCCTTGATTGAAACTATACATATCAGAAAATAAAATTTACTATTCGTCTAATTTTCTTCAACATAATATATATTCATTATAAAATTTATAATAATCATAATATATATATATAATTATTAATTTTAAAAAATAAAAAAATCATTCCATTAGGGTCTTCATACATAACACATTATTACACTAGAAAACACACTATGGCTATGTTGTACGATCATGTAATTTCCATAGGGTTATTCAATGCATATGATTTGGGGCATGATTTAGATGAGCATGAACATATCCTGTAAATGTCTTAATTCATTATATAGTTTTTAATCTTGTATTTGTATGGATCAAAGGAAAATCCCATTGATTATATCTCGCTCAGATGCTCCGATAAATAGGATTTGTATTGTATAATCCAAGTGGTGGAGGCCATCACGTCTTTCATTTGTATCAATTGAAATTTATCGTAATCCCATGTATATAATAATCATATGATAACTCTTTTATAGCTATATTATTTCATATTATGTTTCATAATGTCCTTTTAAATCAAAAATATATGACGATCCAAAATAACCAATAATGTTAATGTTCATTCTATAACCACAAAATATAATAGGGTATTTATTTTAATTAGAAATAGAATTTTATTTATAAAAGTTAATGACATTACATTATCCCCCCTTCAAATATTTCAGCCTCAAAATTTTCATTTCTTACACTAAAATAGATGATGGTACTTTTTTTTCATCACCACTTTTAGTTTCCATCTCGATTCCTCAATGATTTTTTTTTCACCCCAACACTTTTACCAGGTGAGTTTTCTTATTTTATATTAGATTGAATTTATGATCTAATATCCTTACTAGATACTCCTCATGTGAATGATCATTCTACAATGATACCACCTCTAGCTTCTATACATGTGATGGTAATGATATATACTATCTCGCGTTGGTTACATGGAACACATCATGTACATGAGGTTGTTTTTGTGAGAGTTTTAGTCGATAGGCTACAACATAATTGATATCAGGTTAAAATGGTCAGATGTATCTAGGACTAAGACTAACCAACTTTACAATAATAATGAAATTATTCCATATATATATATTTGAATTAAATATTTATCAATGACATCAAACTCTTTGTCTCATTGATGATAGTAATTGAATCTTTTCAGTTGACATTTTTCAAATTTCTTATAACACTAAATGGTTTGAAACTTATCTATCATCTATTAGATAATATAAAAAAAATTATCTTCCCCAATACAATATTTTCCAAGCATGTTGGATTCCTAGACCACTTATGATACATATCCTCATAAGGAGCCATATGAATTCTAGAATTAAAATAGTTATTATATGAGATATCTAATTGGTGATGGTTTAGATCCTAAAATCATTGAAAATTCATTGAATATGATCTCAACATACCCTCTAGATCTTTAATGGTCCTTTAAAATAGACCATCTGTATGGTGGTGATTACCATTGTTGAAACTCGGTTCTATATCCAATTTTTTCTATTTCATTCTTCATAACCTCTGGAAAAAATTCAATACCAATCATATACAATAGAATTTGAAACTCCATGCAGTCTTACTGTGACGTTCGAGATCAATTTCACAAAAAAGTAACTGCACCTAGATGACCTCATAAGATCAATTGCACATCCTAGTATGGTAGATGTTCCAAATGGGCAATGATGTTCCTTGGTGGAATAGTTGGAAGACTATACATTCATGATCATAATTTAGAATAGTGGTGTAATGATATTTATCAATAGTGGAATCATAAAAGATAACCAAACAACATAATGGTATTCATCGATAATATAAATAACCAAGTGAACATATATATCAATTTCATTTAAAAAATGATGTTCAAGGAATGAAATACAAAATTTAAATGAAAGGTTATGAATGAAATATTCATATACAACAAGCTATATAAAATGATATTAATGACCCAAGTCTTTCTCATGTATCATCTCTAGCATAGGCACGGTCTTATTCCTGATGTAATCAATTCCAACATAGAAATAAATATTCCAAGGTATGTATCTTTCCCTTATCCATAACTGCATCAATTAAGTGTGTGAAGGTACCCAAGGGGTGACCATAATAGGGGGTGAAATATATTTAGTGGGAAAACACCAAAGCATTATAATGTTATCCAGTCATTCATTATATTAATAGGAGTGTTTTAGTATAAGTAAAATATGTAAATGAAATGTGGTTAAAAAAATTAACCCACATGGGTTTGGGATCCCAGGGAACAAACATCCCCTATTACCAGCCTTTTCTTAATCTATAATTTCCCTAAATAAATATCCATTCATGATTTATTTAATAATAAATTATAGGGGCCAAATGCTAGTCACAATTCCACCCATGAATCATATATATAAATGATACGTATAATAAGGCTATCTTAAAAAATATTCTCTGACCTTTCTATCCTTGTTCATTGGCCTGGTAGTCAAATTGTGTAATTGATTTGTTACTTATTTTTAAAGAAACATTATCCCCTAAATGGAATTATAGATTTGGAACCCATGTATTTCTCTTGCATAACATGATCCCATCACCATACCAGACTATCCTAGAATATACTTAGTAGAACTCAGGTATTACTATAGGCATTGTTTAAGGTAACCCCGCTCTATGTTCTCCCTTTGAAATCCTTATAGGGAGGCGAAGTGTCACACCATTCAAATATAATGATATGAAATGAGATATCACCATTATAATCCCACAAAGGGTGTCTAAGTATCACTTAGTCATGTCAAATATGACTACCATGTGAGTCAATCCTAGACATTCATAGGAGAACCCATGTTTCACCCATGGTACATGATTAATTTATTTGCAATTCATTTAATTAATTAATCTTGATGACTCCATTTATGGAATTACAAATCAAAACTCATTTTTAACTATTGGGGTGGAAATATGAATGATCGTGTGCTGAAGTATAACAACACCATTTATGTCCATATTTAATTCAACATACCATTAAATTTATAAAATCAATTTACTCACATCAGAAGGTGGAACACATCATATCCTAGGATAATAAGTCCTAGAATTTATTGAATTCACCCATTCATCTCAAATGAAAATTTTGGTTTTAACGATCATCTCAATAAAAAGAGATATGAAACAGTTTCCAAATACATAACGACTTGGTATTCTATTACCTCATAATTTTTAATTCAATTTAAATTCCAATCATTTCATTGTAACACTCCTAAAGTAAGTGGTAAAATCATATAACATAAGAGTTTAATCAAATTAATAGGCCATCCATGGTGGTTTAATCCAATTTATAAACACCACAATGGATTATTCAATTCAATTCCCTCAACCTATATTAATTCATAAACGGGTCCCATGATTAATATAGTTCATGCCTATTCATTTAATAGAAAGAAAATTCCATTTTATAGGAATCACTTGTAATATAAAGCAAGCTACAGAATTTCATAATATATAAACATAGTGACATTAATGTAAAACACAAGGTCTTGTACCATAGCATGGTTGTCCACACAACATCCATTATTGGCATCTAATCCATGCTGGAATGAATGAAATAGAGAAAATAGAAAAATTTCATAAAAATAAGGAATATTATCTCAGAAGAAACTAACTCAATCAGAATTTGATAAATGAAAAATGGTTCAAGAGGAATGGATATCTTACCGGTATGCATCTAACTAGATCAACGACAAGATATTTGGGTGCATATGGAGATTATATCACAATTCCAAGATTTAGGTTGAAGGGGAGACTCAATGGGTGATCCGACTAATATGCATGGGACATGAAATAAAAATATAAGAGGAATTAAATATAAATAGAGTTAAAAGCATCATTTCACCCTTTTAAATTATTCACACAATTTGGACGCATGGTTGACCAAACCATATACCAATTACTTTCCAAACCCTGCCCAAGGACACCCCTCACAGAGGGTAGGTGCACAGTTTGACTAACCATGCCCTACCCATGAATAAAATATTTGTAATGAATTATACAAAACTCAAAGGTCCTTACATCTAGGGAACATGGTTATGACATATTTTATGGTCTTAGATAGATCAATGGACCAGCCAATGTAGTTTAATTAAACCATGAAGGATGGGCTTCCAATTTTATACAAATTAAGTGGCCCTCTTTCATCCATAAAAATTCAGTGTTCTAGGATTCATAAAATCCATTGAAACCCCAAAAAATCCATGAACTTATTAAGAACTTCTATTAGGATGAATATAAGTAATATAATTAAAAATAAATGGTTCCATACTTTAATGAAATTCTAGGTTCATTCAATATTTCCACAATAATAAATCTTTCCCCCCTCAAGTTGTTCATCCAAGCGTAGTAAAGCATTATTTTGAAACAGATCCAAGAAATAGAAATGCATGTCAGCCTCCCACTCAAAAGTATCATCATTTACCTGACCATACTACCATATTAACCTCTTCATGATGATGAATATGATATGGATCAAAATGATATCTGTGAAGCTAATAACCATGGAATATTTCTTGAATGGCCAAGTAATACTGACGTTACTACACCTGATAGTCTATCTGTTCGACTCTCTCTAAAATCTAGAAGGGCCTAACCTAATGAGGTGACCTCTTCTCCTATTTCTGAATCCATGTATTACATACTCTAGGTCAAACATGTGAGAAAAAACAACCCCAACTTGCACTCTAGTATTATAGGTTTAATATTGTAGTTTGAATTTTGCATATACTGAGCTGTAGAAATATTATTTCTAATAATATGAACCTATTATGATTCCTCCTGAAAGATATTATAACCTATAAGGACTTCCTCTCCTAACTATAACTATCTTGGGGGTGAACGACATGACATACCCTATAGATAATCACAATGATCCAATTGTATAGTTTCCATTGATATATTATTTTTAGGAAAATCTATGATTTGTAATTTTTTTCTCCCTAGAACAACCAAAATAAGTGACACATACTCTGAGGATTTCCTCTCAATCTAGTATCATATGCTCAGACTGACCTCCACTCATTGGGTGATAGGTTGTAATCAACAGTACATGTCTACCCCTTGACATATGAAACCACTTCTAGAATCATGTCATAAATCATGTTTTTATGTATAATATGATATAATGTTGATCTCCATATAGGTGTATGGTCTCATCAATGTAAATCCTCTAGATATCATCCATATAAAAGGTCTTATAAATAAGTAGGAAATGAGTGACCTCTGTCAATGTGCATATGATCACCCATTAAACATCGCTTCCTCGAGGTGATATATCAAATCCTATAATTTAATAAATGGTTATTTCAACCATCTTCCACTCATGAGTCAATAATGGATTTTAAAGACTCATTGGTTGTTTGTGTTCTTCCTTATCCAATTGAGAGGTGTAAATCCAATTATCAAAACCAACTATCTCCCTTTACATCATCGATCACTAGTATTGGAAGCATATGTAATGATACATAATGGTAAGAATTGGATGTAATGCTCGTATAATGGCATGATATTATAACATCAACTACAATTGAATGTCTTAAGGAATATAGGTCCATCCATGAATTCGTAAGATATCATTCTCATCAACCATCCAACCAGGAGGATGTTCATCACATGAAATTTCACTCCCATTGGACCAAGCCCATGGAATCCTATTACCTCCTCATCTACACAATGTATATGTCTGAAGAGGTCACTGATAATGATTCATGGAAAAAAATATTAACCATGTTCCAAAACCTCCAAATGTATCTTGGAAAATAGATCTATATGACTCAAATTTCTACCAGCCTTTTAAATTTCCAATGTTTGACTCTACTTGTTCAGGACATCACCAACTGCATTGACTTTACAAGGTATTTAAGAAATATAAATATTGATGGACTATTGGTCTTCAACCCTCCTTCATTTATTAATATTCAAATAATGTAGTGTTAATATATACATGATTTTTTTCAAGTCACTAAATACCAAAAATAACTCTCCAAATATGTAACAGCTCCAACTTCATATAGCATGAAAAACAATAGCTAACTCGAGATTTTGTGTTAGATAGTTACTCTCATATAGCCTCAGCTAATGAGACCAATAATCCATTACTCACATCTCCTATATCAAATAGTCATCTACCATGATTCATGGTGAATCATAATAAATCATATATATTCATTGCAGATGAGGAAAAATCCATATCATTACAAAATTTAGTCTACCATTTAGCTTCAAAAGGCTATCTCATAGGTTTAAACCATATTAACATCACTCCCTTCTTTGTATAAACTATAAGATATGGTTCTAGGTATGGATATTCCTCAATAACGTGCATGTAATATGTTACTATCTCTGAAAATATTTGTAAATCATCTATGTGATTGGGATTCTACTAGGAATCAACTTCTCTAAACTTCTCTAGGACAACTAATACTGATTCATTTGAGATTATTTTACCCAGGAAGAGAACATTTTAAATCCAATAGTGTAACTTAGTGAGAATAAAATGTAACTGATGCACTCTAAGTGTATCTAATATATTATAAATAAGTTTGGCATTATCAAGTTGATTGTTAGAATACACCCTGATATCACCAAAGAATTCCACCACACTTGAATCTCGATAGTGGTTGAAAAAATAATTCATTAGTACTAGAAATATAAGTTTCATGTTCAAGAGACTGATCGGCATGAGAAAATAATAATACTAGACATATCTATGATGGATTAATGTATCTGGTATATCTTATGGTTTAACATGCATGAGATGATATCCTAACCTCAAAAACATATTAGAGATAACTCTGTTCTATAATCTGGTTATTGATATTTTCTATATGAGGAAATGGATATCATTTTTATGTTTTATGTAGGTTTAATGGATATCAATACACACAAAGCCTAAAGTTACTATATACCTACTTAGAGAAGAAGAAATGTGAACCACAGTGTGAAGAACTAGGTCCTATATAAACCATAGCTTAAAAATCCAATAGTTTCCTATATAAATCCTATAACTACCTAATATCCATTCTATAAGGTGGAATGAATACTAGGGAAACTCTTGAAACTATTTCGACATAAACCATGACATATATCTCAAATGGTATTCATGAATTATAATTGTTTAAAAATCCCATAAAAAGATATTACGCTATTAGGAAATCCTCCTAACGCATTCCATGATCAACTAGATAAAATATATATCTCTTAGTTGTCATTGTCCCCCACCCCCATGATTCTTGGTACCAGTTGGGATTACTAGGTTATCGCAATAAACCATTTGAAAACATTCCACTCTCTCATGATTTAAAATTCACCATTTGGAAACAGAAATAAATGAAATAATGATGTCGAATCAACCATTCCATCATAGGAATGATATCAAACCTATCATCTCGATGAAAAATAAGTACCATATGATGTGACACTTACCTAACTTGATGGGGAAATCAATGCACAATACACTCTTCAATCAAATTTCCAATGGATTATTAAGATTCATCATTCCATCAAAAAATAGAATATTGAGGCCAAGGATCTTCAAAATGGGTACAAATATATGGAATGAAAATAACCTATATCAAAAAGAGAGGGTAATAAATTAGAGGCTACAAGAGTAGTACCTCACTCCATAGAAGTTATGGAACTATGTTCCTCTAGTATCAACTTCACTGTATATAGTTGGCATGATATATGGACTTGAATACTTTCTAGGCTACACTGTGTCAGCCTGCTCTGTTGGTGATGTATGTCTAGTGTCTGGAACCCTAAAGATGACCCCCAACATGGACTGATCAACTAGTCACACTATATCTCTTGATCAGACAAGAATCTATTGACCGTACTCTTGAACTTCCAGTCAGTATAGACCCTCTCACATTGTCTACTGGTGGAAAATATCTACAATGTTTCTGAAAATAGCCTATTATTCATTAAGACCATTATACAAATGGGACGTTAGTACAATTTTATTCCTATGTCCTGTCCTACCACACAAATGACCCATCACTTGGATACCTAAGTGTCCACCCTGGATATTAATATCACAATGTGGAATCTCTAAATGATTCTAACAAATGTGGGATGATTCTATTCTAGATCTAGATTTTGAACCACCATGGCTCAAAACCAGATCCTCTATTAGGTTACCCATAGTGATTAAGTCCAAATTCAATATCCTAGAGAAGGTATTTATTACAAATACATTTACCTATGATGAAATTTCATACATTATACCATCCAAAAATCTCGTAGCTTTGTATTACTCACCACGCAACATAAAAGGTTCGAAGTGATATAGCTCTATTAAATGAGAATAATAGGGAAATATTGATACATATCACCAATATAAAATCATATTCTCTATATCTCTATTATACCTCATCATATATAGAATTAAATAATCCTATAAGGACACATGATAATCCCTCAAATGCATATCTCGATGATGATCTATTTAGGTAAAAACATCCCTCAATATCCTGGAAGAATATAAAATAATATATGTAGTGAGACTCATTATCCTATTGGGAGGTGTTTCATAATGCTCATTAATTTATAGGATGGCCACTTTCCATTACTACACAACATATGGACCACCATCCCTTGAAAACATCGGTGGATGATGGTACCGAAACACACACAAAAATTCTTCCATATTCGGGGAACTCACATGGATCCTAGGAAAGGCATCATAATTAAATGGAAACAAATAAGAAACTCAGTATAATTTCCCATATCAGGTATAAATGAAGAAATTTCAAGTGTCAATATTTGAGGATTTAGTGGTGTCCTGGGGGACAACACCATTAGAGCATGTTCATCCCCACCCTCCTAGAGCACAACTTGAGGCTTCAATTATGGAATGTCTCTAAAAAACCAAAAAAAATATATAAATACACTATTTTATATCAACTAAAATTGTAGATTTAATAATAGTACCGGTAAAAGCCTTCATATATAAGATTATCACCACTCTTCCTGCTCCTAATTGCAGTTTTTGGAAATGATATGATCATAGGAATTTTTAGATAAACTACTTACTACCATCTACTGAGGCCATTTTACGTTCATTTGTGATGTTATAAGTCAAAATAATCAGTATATAGTTGGTCAATATCATGTAGTATAGTAATTCACAATTTATGTTCCAATTGGAATACCCATTTAATGGTGACCGCATCATTTTAGAATTCAATTTATTTTAATTTTATAGTCATTTACATACTAAATATATTTAAATTTTTGAGTAATATATATAACCATTTCCAATTTTGAAAGGACCATAAACATTATAAATTGAAATATTGTTTCCATTTAATCACAACTAATTGTCCATCCAGTATCTCCATGAAATATTAGAAAAATTCCATGGGTATAAAAATCTAGAAACCAATCATGATAATGATATTTCACACACTATAAAAAAATAACATCGAATATTCATGACATATAATTCCTCAAGTGTCTATTATTATGCATGAATCAATACATCCTTTGAAAATCAGGAAAATTAAAAAATCCATAGTCATAGGGAGAATTGAACAACAAGTGCACCCCCAATGGTGGAATCAATAAAACAGTAATAATCACAATCCATAACAACACATCCCATCCCATGTAATTTTCCTTTTCACTATATGTGGGTTAGTTACTCCCATGAATAAGCTCTTGGAAAAATTATAACACATCATATTTATCTTTTCTACATACTAATGAGTAATTAAAGGAAACAAAAAATAAATGAAACAACATTAATACCACATTGTGGCTTCCCATAACTGTTTCACCCACATATAACCAAACATGGTTTTCCACATGACATCATGCACTTATCCTTGTGAACCTATGGAAACTAACTTCTAGTTATGGACATTGGTGTAATAGTGGGGAGATAATTCCCACATGATCATAGTGTTTAATTGTGGTATAATGAAATAAATCAATAGAAAAAAAATAAAATATATCCAAATAGTGAAATATTAATCCTCAACCATATAAATAAAAATGTGAATACATCCATCAATGTCATATACAAAAATAATGATCATGAAATGATTATTAAAAGGAAATGTAGGGGAATCTTGGATACGTGCATATAAATCATTATGTACAAAAAGAAAAAATTTCCCAAGGATATCTCTAATAGCTTTTCGAGCATAATCATGGTTATTTTTCCTATTTACATCATCTAATCCTAATTATAAATCACCCAATGGAGGTCTCTTTCCCTTTCCCGTGCATAAATTCATGATGTCCATCCTTGTACACAGTGGATTCCTAAACTTGCTGTGACACATACTTAGTAGTCCACCACCAATTATGTATAATTATATACTGTACTTAAGTATATAATATATATTTTTAATGTAATAGTAAAATCTAGAATGAAATTTTGTAATCAAATAAGCCCCGTAGGATAAAGTTACCATGTAAAACCCATCATATTCGACCAGCTTCGGCCTAATCCATAATGTCTATGAATATGATTTGATTAATGATTTAATTAATTATAATGTATCATGATCAATATCATTGTCCTGAAATACCCAATGAATCATATCTTTTTAATATGTACATAATATTTCCATCATAAAAAATAATGCTCCAATGGATTCCAAGATTTTTCTTTGGATTGGGCGTCAGGTCCTGTAATAGATTTACTATATCAATCAAAGGAAATTAAAGCCCACCCTTGAAATTTATAATTTTGATTCTTGGTATCCTTCCATTCATAACATGAATGATTGACCATACTATCCCATCCTTTACATTCCATATAAAAACCCCAACATCAGTCTTGGTGTGGTATATGTTACAACTGTATAATTTCATCCTTGTAAGTCCCCAAAGGTTTCACAAAAGTCCATCCTTGTGTATATAATTATATTCTCTCTGATTCCATCCTTATAAGTCCAAAATGTGATTCCATGTATCAGAAGGGCATGTAAAATATAGCATGCATGTGGGTTCGTCTATGGAATTCATAGTAGAACCCATTTGTCACTCATGGCTCAAGATATATTCATTTAAAATTTATTTAATTAAAAAATATCTATGATTTTATTTATGGGGTTCTAAATAAAATCCCACATGTATCTCTCTATATGAAAATATTTATGGCCAGAGGACTAAATTATAACAATATAATTTATGTTCACATTTAATTAAACTAGACATCACAATTATAAATAATGATTAATCACATAAAAACATGGATAAAATAATGTCATATGATTTTAAGGCCTATAATTCTAGGAATTATACCATTCTAATATATTTGGGATTTTAGTTTCAATGAAAATCCCAATTATAAGTTAGTTGGAATAGCAGAAAAAGATGTAGGGACAAAGTATTTCATTCCCTCTGTCATTTTAATTCAATATACATTCAATTCATTTAATTTTAACATCACAAAATAATGGGGTAAATAAAATCATGTTAATAGGTGAATCAAATTCAACAGCCACCCATTATGGTGTAATCCAATTTAGTAATTCATGCTAGGGTTCATTCAATTCATGGAAATTATTATCCATTACCTCATTAATATGTCTGGTAAATTATATAGGTTATTCCAATCCATTTAATTTATCTACAGTTCCAATTTTCAAGAATCTCCAAGAAAATATGGTGCATGGAATAAGGGTGTAACATATAATCTCTGAGATGCTACATTCAAATCATGATACCACCAAATTTAGTTTGGTACTCTTATCCTCATCCATTTTTTCCTCTATTCTAGGATATAATGGATGAAATCAAGAATTTGGGATATGTCCATAAAAAATTCTTATTTTATCAAAACAAAATAATTCCATTTACAGTGAGATAAATGAAGAATGGAACATAAATAATATGGGGCTTACTAGTACGCGTATGATGAGATAGAAAAATTCTCACTCTTAATGATATCCCATAAGAAAATTTCTTTCAATTCATCATAAGTCATAGTTAATCGTTTATTTATAGAGAAAGATGATCTATTGACATCATCCCAAAGTTCCTTCTATTGTATTCTTTTTTATGGGACACATATCTGGGTTTGAAACCATATAACTCCAACTTTAGAAAATTAATACTATGAAATATTTTCTACCAACTTCAAAAGAACCTCATCGCCTTTCTGGGCCTCCATGATCCATTCAATAATGGATGGTTGAGTTGTTATTTGAGATAGGTATAATGAAGATACATTTATTTTTCCAATATCCATCATTTACATATCCATAAATATTTTATAAATTACAATCAATATCATTGATAGAGTTTCGGGATTGTTTCTACTAATATAATCCACCACATTGTTTTCATTATCATTATGGTAATTCAAGGAACAATCATAATAATTGATCATCTTTACCAACATTAACTGGAGCATATTAATATTGTTTTGTTTAAATATATACATGACTGTTGTATAATCCATATATATGTCAGACTTCACCCCTATACATAATTCCACCCATCATTAATGAGAAGATCGTCATAGCAAATTCTAGACATAGAGGTGTGTTGTTCTTCCCATGTATGAATACTTTATTGGAGGCATAAACAATAAAATTTTCATATTTCCTGACTATACCACCAAATCCATTTTGAAATTTGTGATTTAGATCTCCAATACTTTACCACTGGTGGGTAAGGTGATCATGGTAGTAGTAATTAGCCTCTTCATCAGCTCATTAAAAAATTAATTTAATTATTAATTCTTGAAAAACATTACTCCTTTATAGGTGAGATTTGTTTATGGGACATGAAAATCATTGTAATGTCCCAGAAATTCCGTATAATTTTTTTTTATTATATGGAATTATTTCAAGACCGTGAAATCTGACGGCGCACGATTCTAAGGCCCGGAGTGCCCGGATTGATCTGTCGACGTTTTTTAAGGTTTAACTACCACGCGTAAGCATTTTCCCAAAAAATTGTAATAACACTTAAACGGTTACCCATATCAGAAATACGATTCCATCGTTGCGCTCAGGATGATGGGTTTACCCTAGGAAAGACTTAAGTTTAGTAGGTGCATGCCTCCTATGAGAAAAGCTGAAAACGGTTTAACTATAAATAAAATATTTAAATAAAGATATTTTATTTTTTAAATGCTTATAACTCACGAACGGTAAATGAGGTTAAAAATATGAGACCATCACTTAACTCATGAGGTTATGATTTCTTTAGGAAGATTCTAACTTTGACAGGAACGGGCCACTAGTAAAAGTTAGTTTTTGGCCGTAAACAAACTAATTAAGTGACAATTATTTTATTGTAAAATCCATAACATATAAACGATAACTCATATTTTAAATCTAAGAGTACCATTAGGTTCGTTGGAGCATTTTACACTTAGGCAGCACCTAACCTTGATCGATGCGGTTCGAGGGTGACAGTTAATAATTTTCCGAACATTTTTTTCGGGTTAGTTCAGTAAACACGTGAGCAGCATTTTGTAACTTTTGAACTGGTTATCGGAATTGAAATCAGAGGACACTGTTGAAATCGTTGTGCTGGTATTCTCTTAAAGAGACCTTCACCTCGACCATAGTGGGTTGAGGGTGGATGTCAGTTTTTCAGATATTCGTGGGAGAAGAAAAAAATAAAATAAACAACTTTTTATTTATATTATTTGAAACCACCATTTTGAATGCTTGGTGGTGGGGATGACCCAAACTACCAATTTACATGGGTTAAACCCTTGTAATTAACTCAGTTATTGTTCCAACTTCAATTTAATTAATGTGCCAACATTAATAAAATACATAAACTTAAAATTTTAATTTGGCTTCTCACATTGCTTGAGGTGGGACAAATCATTGGCCAAAGAAAAGAACCTTGGACAGAGATTTTGGAGGATTATCTTCCAATTAAGAACCACCCCAAATGAATAATGGGGACGACACGCGAGCCCGGATCAGAGACGTGTTGCAGGATCCACAAATGCGGGTGTCCCGTTCACCGACTTCATCTCCTTCCTCGAGACTTCTCCAACGAACGTCAAGGGAGGGGTTTTAATAGGAATTATGATTAAATCAATTTTTTTGTTGATCCTTTATATTTTGGATTCACAATGACAATGGCCAAACAAACATGTCCATCGTCCTATACATATACCTCACCCCATTTTCTTTTATTCTTGGCAGGTTTTTTGTGTGTTCATCTCTGCCAAATAATTAATGATGTTGGAAACACAATGTTTTGTTTAACATGACGTATGGACAACAATCTCTCGACCTGAGGATCGTTAATATGAGAACATCATAATTTTCGGGCTTGGGACGAATCCACGATGTCTCATGGAAGGAGGTGAAAACCGGCACCTGGCTGACCACGTGGAAGGAGGGAGGCGTGCGTCCGCACCGCCATAAGGGGAGGTCCCGCCCATCGGCCACAGTGGAGTAGGGTGGAGGCCGACATCCAGTAAGATGTAAGGAAAAGCGGCAGCATGTATCCACATTGTCGGAGCAAGAGGACACGACCGCATGTTTGCGGCCGACACTCGGCCTACCATAGTGGATCAGCGGCGCGTGACCGCCACTGGGAGGGCGACCGGCCAACGCAGTGGTCGGCCGTATCAGAACAACGGGACCTGCTCGGGTCCCTCTAGTGACATGGTAGCACCTAAAGGTGTTTCCACTTGATATCGCAAACAGAAGGTTGGGGGGGGGGAGAGGGGTCGCTTCCCTTTGGCGCCATCTCAGGAAAACCATGCGGCCCAATTGGCCGCGCCAGCGGGCTAGGCTGGGCGGGCCCCTTCGAGGTCTGGACCAAACCATGGCCCAGCAGGTCGACCCCTCTGTAGAACAGGCCAACCAAGCTGGACCCAAATCGGGTCAGCCTAGGCCGGGTTGGTTGGGTCAGACTAAACTCGGGTCCAATTAGACCCAGATAATCCCTTTTTGCCATAACATGAGAACCAAGCGTCTGTTTGACGAACCTTCTGTAGAAAACAAATCCTTGAATCGAGACATTATTTTTGGTATACTCCACTTGAGTTTTGGATATAGTTGGACTACAGTTGGGTTGGATCGATCCCTAAGTCCAACTGGGCCCTCGGAGTAGAAACACTAATAAATGACGGACCAGGCGTTTGATTGATGTGTTTTCTATTGCATTAGGTCCCTTATGACACGACCAACCATTGGGATACTTACTAGTGTAACTTCGTGGTAGTTGAGGTATGACCGATGGATTGATGAGAGATTCTCCCAAACGTGCTGTTAGTGGAAATCTAGTGGCTGGCAGTGAGGTAGAGGTTGGAGACAGATCATACGAAGGTTAGTTACCTATCAACTCTGGGTAGGTTAGATCCTGTGTGGGTCATTGTGGGGGTTAGTACCTACCAATAATTTTTGGATCAAATCATGTGTGGGTCAGTGCTCTGTGATCATGTATGGGGCAGTGCATACCGATCCTCTGTGGGTCAAATCCTATGTGGGTCAATGCTCAGGGATCCTATGTGGGTCTGTGCATACCGATCCTCTGTGGGTGAGATCCTGTGTGGGTCATTGCAGGGGTCAGTACCTATCGATTCTATGTGCGTCAGACTTCATATAATCCCAAGCAGTGCATCTTGATAGAATAAAGTGATCTGGCTTCTCGAATGATCATATGTACTTCTATACTTCACTTATACCTGTGTGAGAGGAGTCCTTACCTTTATGATTTTTTTTGTGTGGTGTACCTGTATGTTACTTTCATCTTTGTTGAGTACCTGTGTTGTACTTATACCTTCATGGTGTAACCTGCGTGGTACTTATATCTTAGTTGTTTTACCTTTGTGGTATCTATACTATTGTGGTGTTACCTTTATTATACTTTTCTGTGTGGTGTCCCTATATGGTACTTGAATCTTCATGGTGTACCTGTGTCATACTTATACCATCGTGGTGTTACCTGTGTGGTACTTCAATCTCAGTTGTTTTAACTGTATAGTATCTCAACCCTTGTGGTGTTACCTTTGTGTTATTCATCCCTCATTATTGAGATGTGTATATCTTGATAACATTGGTATATTTATGGTCATATAACTAAGTAGAGTAGAAGTCTTTCTTCGTGGTATTTTACTTTGTGGAATTCTTGAAGACCTACAGGGTCTTGGGGTCCCTACTGAGTATCGTTATACTCACCCCTACATGGGCTATGCCTCCACCTTGTTGTGTCTTGTGCAGACAATGGGCAACGCTGATCGAGGTCTGGGGTACTAAAATGGAGGCTGATAGGAGGTGTACATTAGATGAGATGATCTTCAGGGGTGACCGTTCAAGAGTTATACCTATCCTTCAGGTAGGGACCTTGGTAGGTGTTCACTGGAGCTATTCTTTTCAGTTTTACTTGTACTTTCCAGTTGAGCTTGTATTCTGGCCCCTTTACTTATTGTATACACCCTGTTTACTTTATAGTTTATCTTTTTCTTGAATCTTGCATTGTGCTTGGTTTTTGTCATTTTACAGGTTAAAAGTCAATGCCTTTAGAGTTTCAAGGATATACAATTCTGGTACTAATCGCTAGCCCCTAGCCTATGGTAGGTGGGATGGGGGTAGTCATGGCATGAGCCCCCTGGGACGGGTCATGAAAAATTGGAATCAGAAGAATTTGGTTCTACCAAATAACTAGGAATCTGTTCTTTTCTGTGAAAAAATAGTGTTAAGAGTTAAAAGTGTGGTTTTCTGTTTAGGGGGTCCAGTGTTGGTGCGACAACCGACGTATCCAAACACCATGATCCTGAATTCTGATTTCCGAATCAGCGCACAAAACACATATTACATGTGTTTTGGAAACGTTTTTGTTTTGATTTATTTGGAGTCAACTCACTAGGTATAACTTAATGATTGTGGCTCACCTGTTCCTTATCATGATGCCACCGCGTAGACAACCAGCTGAGATTCCTGAGAGGGTACCCAATGATGACCCACCGAGCGATAAGGCCTCGGTGTAGGGCCCTCTTATGGCCCTACCAACTTCAGGTGGTGTATCAGATAACCACTAACCATTGGAAGAGTGTTTTCACTAGTCCCACTAGTAGAGGATGCACTCTGATTGAGTATGTTGCACGAGTTCCAGGGACAGAGGCCTCCAATGTTTCGAGGTGAGTGAGATTCCTAGGAAACTGAGGGCTGGCTGGAGGCGATGTCTAAGGTTTTTTGCCTAATTGAGACACCAATAGAGATGATGGTGATTATAGCTTTCGGCCTTTTCTAGAACCTGACCATGAGGATGGACTGTAGGACAATGATGCTTCGGTACTTCGACCGTTGCCCGAGATGGTACCTTCAAGTAGTGTGCTAGCTATTTCATTGCCTGTTGGACTGCAATTACAACTGGAAGTACTGGTAGAGGACACATTTAGGATTAGTGTCTTAAATGAGTTTCAACATAAAATACCCCTTAAGTAGCAAGGTGAGCCCAACTCACAGGCTTCTGAGGACTGGCTTGAGCAGGTGGTTGAGAGGTCTCTAGAGCTTCTACAGCTTTGGAAGGACAACATGTCGGTAACTGAGTATTCATCAAGTTGTACCGACCATTCCTGCTACATGATGAGTATGATATGATCAGTGCTTCAGGGCTCGGACATCTGAGCAAGGTGTCTTTAGGGACATCCGAGCCAGAACTATTCCTATATGGATTCTTACTTATGTCAGGGTGATAGAGAGAACCTTTGTGATTGAATGTCCTTTGGATGAGCAGATACAACCAGTGAATGTTAGTAGTGAGAAAGTAGGAAGATGGCACCGGTCTCAGTGACTTGGGCATGTAAAAATGTTTTAGGAAGAAGAAGTTTTAGGGACAAATGAATCTGTAGGGCTGGAGACCTGGAAGTAGAGTAGGGAGAGCGGCATGATGTGGTGTACATTTTGACAAGTAACAACCACCCCCCCTTGTGGTCCCCACTAGGCTTAGGGATTTGGAGGACCGGGGAAGGGAGTAGCTGCATATGGTCAAGGAGTCTGACCCAAGGGAATTATGAATGATTCGATGAATGGTCTGTGTCTACTACTGGCTACCATATTAATAGAAATAGGTACCAATCATTCATTCTTTCCACAAATTTTGTCCAAGACCTAGAGTTTCTGGTTACGTTGTTGACTTTATGCTCATGTTTGGAGATACCATTGGGGGGAGACATGATAATCACACTTATGCAGACGGTGTGATCTGACCCTTGAGGTGAGAGTTTTGGTTGGAACCTCTTGGTGGAAGCATCGAGGCCTTACGACATTAGTTTCGGTATGGATTGCACATCCACAGTTCATACTCAAGTTGACTGTATTAGAAAAAAGGGTTGTGGTTTACCTACAATGTTGGAATGGGATTTTCCATGGTCAGCGTAAAAGGAAACCCATACATCATAAGTTAAAATCTTGAAAAGGAGAGTGCAACCGATCACTCTCGAGTAGGACAAACTTACCCTCGTGGTAGCATGAGTTTTTAGTTTTCAGTTCCAAACAAGAGTGGCCGTGCATGGGTACATCTTTTCAAAACATGTTTCCAGGATTACCTCCCTGATAGAAGAGGGACTTCTTATTTGGATAGGTATTACCAGAGATTTGTACCCAACTTCTCTAGGGTAGCGGAACCCTTTTCAGCTTTAATGAAAAAGGGGGAGCCTTTCCTGTGGATGGAGAAGTTTCAGCAGAGCTTTCAAGAGTTATGACAGAGATAGACAAGTAAAACTATGTTACCCATGACCCGGAGTTAGCAGCAGTGGTCTTTGCATTAAAGATGTGGCGACACTACTATATGGGAGAACGTTATACAGTCTACTCTAATCACAAGAGTCCTATATATCTCTTATCTCAGAAGGACCTAAACCTGAGATAGTGGTGATGGCTAGAGTTCCTCCAGGACTATAACTTTAAGATAGTCTATACACTTGGGGACGCAGAACGTGGTAGCATATGTGCTCAGAAGGATGTATAGTCTACAGTTTCTGAGTGAAGCAATAGAGTATCTAGCCACGTTGCAGATATCATTCATGGATATAGATGGAGCAGCATACATGTAGTCTATGACGGTCACACCACCACTGCTTTAGCGAGTCAGGGAGGCACAGCTTAGGGACACTGACTGCGAGGCTCGACATACTCAAATATCCTCAGGGAAGGCACCTAATGGATTTTATGAAGGTGGTGATCACGTAATCCTCTTCATAGAATGTACCATTGTACCAGTTTCACTACAGGATGAGGTGTTTAGGTAGTTCCATACATCCTCTCTGACGGTACATCATGGAGTGGCGAAGATGTATCGAGACCTCCGATGTCAATACTGATGGCCCAGGATGAAGGAAGTAGTGGCAGAGTTTGTATCACAATGTCTAACATGTCAGCAAGTGAAGATTGCACAGAGTTGGAAGAAGTCTTATGCCAACAGGATACAGAGACCCATGGAGTTCTAGAAGAGGGACCACTTATCCTTGTGATTCTCTCCTCAATGGTGACTATGGATATTTGGCAGACACGGCTACAAATATGGCCTATATCAGCGCTCAAAACAAGCTTTAACAGAGCTAAAAAAGCGTTGTGAAGCTAAGCGCTTATATAGGGGGTCCCTTTTATCAGTGCTAAAATAAAGTGATTATAAAAGATCCCTTTATCAGCACTTTTTTTAGCATTGATAAAAGTGACATTTATTAGCACTTTTAAAAAGCCCTGATAAAAGTCAAAAAAGGAATTAAATAATGCAGGGAGAGGTTTTAATAGAGCTTGACCCCCCCCCCCTCCTTTATCAGTGCTAGGAGGTCTCCCATGCGCAACCCTTCCCGCGCATCCCCACACGCATGCACCCCTTTTCATCCAACTGAACTCGAACCTGCGACCTCCCGCATTTTGCGGCTGCACCATTACCACTAAGTCGTTTCATTCTTTTCTCTATTTAATGATATATCTATTTATTTATTTATATATATAGTTATATATATTCATATATTGATATTGATTAATATTAATATAAATATATTTATTCATATATTATTATATATATATATTCATTTGTATATTAATATATATTAATATATATTTATTTATATATATATATATTTAGTTATAATTTTTTATCCGTATATTTATTTGTATATTAATATATAATTATAATATTAGTTTGAAATACATTTATGAAATATGTTTTTTATGTGTGTTTATACTTAAATAAATAAATACATACATACATATATACAACACACACACACACACACACAGACACATATGTATTTATGAATAAATACAAATATATGTGTATTTAAAAAGCCATAGAATGTTAAAACGAACATAAATAATATTGCAGAAGCCTGTTTCAACTGTACAACCAGTAAAATCGAATAAAATGAAATAATATTCTATATGATATGTGGTACAAGGCAAAAGGACATCCAGATTAGAAGTTATACCTATTTGAATGTTAACAAATCGGTGTATCCCGACTAAAAACTCAGTTTTGGAGGCCTTAGGGGCCTTTTTTGTTGTCAAAAAAGGTGAGAGCAGCTATTCTTCGGTCAGTATCGTGTAGAGATCATCGCATACTTAGATTTTATATGCTGTAGAGCTCCAACGGTCACTCGGATCAAAATTTACGCCTGTTTGAAGTTTGAGTTACATTTCCAACTTATTTTAGATTTTTTATTAATTGTTTTGATTTTTGTGTCTTCAAATTGTTATTAAATTATTTTTAATCGATTATATTTAGAAAATTATTAATTAATAATATTTTTTTAAATATTTTAATGCCATTTTCACTAAATTTCATATATTTTAAATTTAATAGTCTATTTATATGTATCTAAAACATATTTAAAAAGTATATATTATATTTATATCAATATAAATAAACCAATATAACAATAATTTATATTTACTGATTTTTTTTTAAACATAAAATTTATCACCGGTAGGAAATTGCGCTAATAAATCACCCCTTTATCAGCACTACTAAAAAGTGCTGATAAAAGGGTATTTCTTCCCTTGCCCGTTTTTTTAGTTGTGCAAGGGGAAAAGTTATCACTGAGGTTTATCGGTCCTTTTCTGATTTTTCATAGGATAGGCAAGGTAGCATACAACTTGGCTCTTCCACCGCAGTTGGAGAGGGTCCACGACGTCTTCCACGTATCTTAGCTAAGGAGATACTTCCACGACCCATCTAACTTCATCAACCAGGGCGAGTTGGACTTCAATGGCGGGGTGATGTTTACGAAGGTTCCAATAGAGATTGAGGATTTACAAGAGCCGGTCATTCGTGGGCACTCGATACCTCTAGTGCGCGTATGCTGGCAGCACGAGAGCCGCAAGGAGAGAACATGGGAGAAAGAGGCACGTATTTGTTCTCAGTACCCTATTTTGGTTGTTTTGACGTTGTTGTGTCTTTCAGGGATGTAATTCCCTAAGGTGGGGATAATGAAATGTCCAATTAATTTCGTATAATTTTATTTAAATATATGGAATTAGTTCGAGACAGAAAATTCTGATAGTGTGCGATTCTGAGGCCCGGAGTACCCGAAATGATCTGTTGAAATTTTGTTAAGGTTTAATTAACACGCTTAAGAATTTTTCCTAAAAAAGTGGAATAACTCTTAAACGGTTACTCGGATCAGAAATCCAAGGGCACTGTTGCGCTTAGGATGGCAGGTTTATCCTATGCACAAATTATGTTTAGTCAGCGAGGGCCTCCTGTGAGAATAACCAAAAATGGCATAACCTTAAATCAAATAATTAAATAAAGTTATATAATTTTTTAAATGAATATAACTTACGAATAGTAAATCTGATTAAAAATATGAGACCACCGCTGAAATCGTGAGGGTATTCTCTTTTTAGGCAGATACTAACTTTGGACGGCGTAGGCCACCAGTGAACGTTATCTTTTGGCCGTAAATAAAATAATTAAGTGACAATTATTTTATTGTAAAATCCATAACCTTTTCATGATAACTCAAGTTTGAAATATTAATGTACATTGGGTTTGTTGGGGAATGTTTTACATAGTGAAAGCCTAACCTCGACCGATGCCGGTTGAGGGTGACTATAAATAATTATTGGATCTTTTTTTCAGGTATGTTCATTAAACGCATGAACGTCATTTTGTAACTTTTGAACCAGTGCTCGGAATTGAATTTTGAGGACACCGTTGACCTCACAACGCTGATATTCACTTAAATAGAACTTCACCTAAACCGTAGTGGGTCGAGGGTGGAAGATAGATTTTCAGATATTAATTGAGAAGAAAAAAATAATAACTTCTTATTTATTTTATTTGAAACCACCATTTTGAATGATTTGTGGTGGGGACCACCAGAACTCCCAATTAATGTCGGGGAATCCCTTGGAATTCCCCAAGTTAATGTGTCAACTTCAATTTAATTAAAGTGCGAACTTTAATTAAATTAATAAACTTAATTTATTAAGTTTGCTTCTCACATTTCTTGTCGATGGAAAAATCCTTGGTGAAAGAGGAGAACCTTGGAGATAGATTTTGGAGGATCATCTTCCAAATAAGAACCACACCCAATGAAGAACGAGGAGGACGTATGAGCCCAGATTGGAGGCATGTTGCGGTAGCGAAAAACACCGACGTCCCCTTCACCGACTTCATCTCCGTCGTCACGACTTCTCCACTGAATGTCAAGGTAGGGGTGTTAATGTAAATTATGATTAAATCTATTTTTTGATGATCCTTCAAATTCTGGATTCACAACGACGATGGCCAAACAGTCATGACCATCATCCCTCACATATACCTCACACCTTTTTCTTTTGTGCTTCGCGCGTTCATCATGCATTCGTCAACGCCAACTAATTAATGATGTTGAAAACACAATGTTTTGTAGAGCGCGACGTATGGACGCGGAGCCCTCAACCAGAGGATCGTGAATATGCGAACAACATAATTTTTTGGCTTGGAATGAAGTTGTGATGGATCTCGGAAGGAGGAGGCGGCAGGAACCTGACCGGCCTCATGGAAGGAGGGCGGTGCACGTCCGCACCGCCGGAAGAGGTGGTTTTGGCCCGTCGGCCGTGATATAGCAGGGCAGAGGCCGGAATCTGGCTGGTCGCATGGTGGAGCGGCGGCGTGCGTCCGCACCACTGGAGCAGGAGGCCGCGACCGCTTGGCCGCAGCGTAGGACGGAGGGCGGTCGACACTTGGTCTGCCACACACTACGAGAAAATGGGGTTTTTGCGATGGGCCTTTTGCGACGGGAATTCATCACTCGTCACAAATAGTTTGGTGCGGATAGCGCGCCAAACCGCATGAATATTATTTTTGACGGTGGGATCCCACCGTTGCAAATAGTTATGCATTTGTGACGGGGCCCGTCGCAAATAACCGGCAGCAGTTTATAGCGTTTTGCGACGAGATGCCGTCCCGTCGCAAAAGGTGTGTCGCAGGGACTATTTGCGACGGTCCTCGTCACAAATAACAGGCGGCAGTTTATAGCTTTTTGCAATGGGATGTCATCCCGTCGCAAAACGTGTGTCAGCAGGGACTATTTGCAACAGGTCCCGTCGCAAATAACTTTTTAACTGTCGATAGTAATTAATGCAGGCGTAGGTATTTGCGATGGATCCCGTCCCAAAAGATACTATTTGCAACGGGTATCCCGTCCCAAATAATCCTATCGCAAATAATCTAAACTATATATACCCGAATCTGTTTTCCTCTCATTCCTCTAAAATTTTAGAGCATCTTTCTATCTAAACTCATATTTTAGAGAGAGAATTTTTTTAAGATAATTTTTTTTGTTCACGAAGAAGTTGTGAAGGCGTCTGCATCAATAGAAAATCAGTCTCAAAGTTATTTATGTTTTTCTAATTTATTATTTATTTCATTTTTTATGTTAATTTTTTTATTTGTTGATTAGTTGTAATTAAATTAAATTTAAATTGTTTTGTCATTAGAATTTATTTGTACTAATAAATTGAAATTTTTAGTTTAAATTTTTAATAATTAGTAGTAATTAGTAATTGTTAACAAAAAATAGTAATGTATATAAATAATTTGTAGTAATTTTTAATAATTGGTAATAAATATTAATAAACAGTAATAAATATGAATAATTATTAATAATTAGGAATAATTAGAAATAATTAGAAATAATCAGGAATAAATATTAATAATTAGGTATAATTAGGTATAATTAGGAATAATTAGCAATAATTAGGAATAATTAGCAATAATTAGGAATAATGAACAATAGTTAGGAATAATTAGCAATAATTAGGAATAATTTTCAATAATTAATAATAATTAGTAATAAATTGTAATAATTGGTAATAAATTGTAATAATTAGCAATAAATTGAAATAATTAGTAATAAATACTAATAATTACTAATAATTACTACTAAATATTAATAATTAACAATAAATACTAATAATTAGGAATAATCAGCAATAATTAGAAATAATTAGCAATAATTAGAAATAATTAGCAATAATTAGAAATAATTAGCAATAATTAGAAATTATTAGGAGTAATTAGAAATAATTTGCAATAATTAGAAATAATAATCAGTAATTAGAAATAAATAGCAATAATTAGCAATAATTAGCAATAATTAAGAATAATTAGCAATAAATAGCAATAATTAGCAATAAATAGCAATAAATAGCAATAAATAGGAATAATTAGTAAAAAAATAGGAATAGTTTGTAAAAAATTGGAATAATTATTAATAATTAAGAACAATTAATAATAATTAGGAATAATTCTTAATAATTAGTAATAAATTGTAATAGTTAGAAATAAATTGTAATAATTAGTAATAAATTGTTATAATTAATAATAAATACTAATAATTACTAATAAATACTAATAATTAGCAATAATTAGCAATAATTAGGAATAAATAGCAATAAATAGCAATAAATAGAATTAATTAGCAATAATTAGCAATAAATAGCAATAATTAGCAATAAATGGAAATAAATATCAATAATTAGCATTAAATATCAATAAAAATAGCAATAATTAGAAATAAATAGAAATAAATAGAAATAATTAGAAATAAATAGAAATAATTAACAATAAGTAGAAATAAATATTAATAAATAGAAATAAATAGTATTAATTTGTAGTAATTAGGAATAATTAGTAATAATTAGGAATAATTATGAATAATTTGGAATAAATACTTATAATTAGTAATACATACCAATAATTAGTAATAATTAGCAATAATTAGGAATAATTAGCAATAAATAGGAATAATTAGTAATAATTAGAAATAATTAGAAATAATTAGCAATAATTAGCAATAATTAGAAATAATTTGCAATAATTAGCAATAATTACCAATAATTAGCAATAATTAATAATAATTAGTAATAAATTGTAATAATTAGAAATAAATTGTAATAATTAGTAATAAATTGTAATAATTAGTAATAACTACTAATAAATAATAATAAATAGAAATAGATACTAATAATTAGCAATAAATAGAAATAATTAGGGATAATTAGGAATATTAGAAATAATTAGCAATAGTTAGAAATAATTTGCAATAATTTGGAATAAATAGTAATAATTGGCAAAAATTACCAAAAAATAGCAATAATTAGAAACAATTAGCAATAATTAGCAATAAATAGCAATAATTAGCAATACATAGCAATAATTATCAATAATTAACAATAAATAACAATAATTGACAATAATTAACAATAATTAGGATTAATTAGCAATAATTGGCAATAAATAACAATAATTCACAATAATTACCTATAATTAGTAATAAATAGCAATAAATATTAATAAATAGGAATAATTAGTAATAATTAGTAATAATTAAGAATAATTAGTAATAAATATGAATAATCAGTAATAATTAGGAATAAATACTTACAATTAGTAATATTTACTATTAATAAGGAATAAATGCTAATAATTAGTAATATATAGCTATAATTAGTAACATTTTTCAATAATTAGTAATAATTAACAATAATTAGGTATAATTAAAAATAATTAGGAATAATTAACAATAATTAGTAATAATTAGCTATAATTAGTAGTAATTAATAATATCTACAAATAATTAGTAACAATTACTAATAAATACTAATAATTAGTAATAATTAGGAATAATTAGCAATAATTAGGAATAATTAGCAATAATTAGAAATAATTAGCAATAATTAAGAATAATATGCGGTAATTAAGAATAATTAGAAATAATTAGGAATAATTAGTAAAAAAGAGGAATAAATTGTAATAATTAGTAATTAATTGTAATAATTAGTAATAAATAGTAATAAATAGAAATTATAATTATATATAATTATTAATAATAAAAAAATAATATTATCAATATTTAAGAAAAAACAATATTCATATTATTAAAATAATAATAAATTTATAAAATATTAAAATTATCAATATTTGCAACAGGCTTTGACCTATTCTTAACATGTTCAAATCTCAAAGGGTCACCAATTGTCAGGACATGTGCAATAAAAAGTTTGTGTCAGCCATGTCCAATGTAAACTCTATAATTGTCCATGCTTGGGTGATCACCTTGCAAGTAGCATTGCAATATGACAACTCAAGTCATGCCCTTCTCATCTATAAGAATTATCTCACATGACCCTTCACATAGACCATTCTTCCTTGAAAATTTAAGGTAAAGATACTGATGTCCCCCCAAATTTTTAAGGAACAATGATCTATGTAATGGGAGTGAGATGATTCTTAGAGACGAGAATGAAATTACTTTGGTCTTCCTATTTCAACACTACTTTCAAGGTGAACAACAATGCAAGGAAAACTATAGTGTTTACATTGGACATGTCTGAAACAAACTTTTTATTGCACATGACCTGACAATTGGAGACCCTTTAAGATTTGAACATCTTAAAAATAGAGCAAAGCATGTTGCGAATGTCGATAATTTTAATATTATATAAATTTTTTATTATTTTAATAATGTTAATATTGTTTTTTCATAAAAATTGATAATATAATTTTTTTATTAGTAATAATTAGATATAATTATAATTAGTAAATGAAAACTGCTTGGATAATGAAGGGAAAATTTGTAATCATCTCCACAATGATGATTACCAAATTTCCTTTCAATATTCTAGCAGTTTTTATTTTGCTAAGAATTGAAAAGTATTGAAAAAATAGTAATAATTAGCAATAAAAAGTAATAAACAGTAACAATTAGTTTAAAACAGTTAGAAATTTTTTTAATAAATTTAATTAAATTCCAAGAACCTGGCACAATTACGAGTTGATTGAAGACACTCATTTTGCTCGATGTCTTTAATCCACTCAACTCTCAACGACTTAAAACAATATGAAATATATTATGAAACATAGGAATATTCAATCATTTATACATAATATTTGATATGCATTTGTAGGATTATATTTTTTATAATGTTTTCATGTGGTGAAAGTTGGAAGAAGAGGATTCATCGACGAAAAAGGGCTCTTTTGTCCGACGGCTCATTTACTTGAATCTTTCTCACAGAAAAATCACAATGAAGAATCTGGTCGGAGGTATGCAGATTCATTCTAGTGCATAAATGAATGTAAATTAGCCGTCAGAAAAAAGGGTTGTCGTCAATCCACTGGAAATTGTGTCTCCTTCAATTAATGGTAATTATTAATTAGTAGTAGTAATTATTTATCTTATTTTTTCAAATAGTATTTTTATAATTTCAAATTATTCAAAAATAGTGATGATTTTATATTTTGTAGAAAATTATGGAACAAGGAAGTTGAAAACAGTCATTATTAGATGATCACGCTTGGATAAATCAGCCCAGAAATCCAAATGGTTCTGGTTTAAATCCTGTATATATTGAGGGTGTTGACGAATTCTTAGCATTTTCATCATCAAAACCAGAATATGTTTCCGAAGGAAAAATTAAATTTCCTTGTAAAAAATGTGCTTTGAGAATGTTTGACACATTTGACAAGGTTGGGGGACATCTCTTGTGGTTTGGTTTTCAACAAAATTATGTTTTTTACTATCAACATGGTGAACACAGTTCTATAGAAGATACTAATAACTTGATTCTAGATCAACCACAGATCCAAAATTTCGTATATAATGTTGCAGGTCCAACTTTTCAACAAACTAAAACTCACGATGAAATTGATTTAACTCCTGAGTTGGCACCATCCTAATTTTATGAGTTGTTGAGGTTTGTTGAGGATTATTTATATCCTGGTTTCAAAATAAGAAAATTAGACGCGGTTGAAAAATTTATGGCTATTAAATCAAATATTGCAATTTCAAACAACTATTTTGATCAGATATTTTCTTTGGTTAAAACATTGTTACCTGAAGTAAATGTGTTTCCTGCAAATTAATATGAGAGAAAGGGGTTGTTTCATAATCTAGGCCTTAGTTATCAGAAGAATCATGCATGTGAAAATTATTTCATCTTATATTCTAGTAAAAATGTGTTGTTGGATAGTTGTCCAACATGTGAACAATCGAGTTATAAAGAAGCTCAACCAGAGAAGTATGGATCGATTCCTGTAAAACAGTTTATATATTTTCCTCTTTACACCTAGGCTGCAACGTTTATTTATGTCTCATAACACAAAGTTAATGATGTCATGGCACAAAACCAATATTTCAACCGGTAAAAGCTTGATCCATCCATCTGATGGTGATTCATGGAAACAGTTTGATCGTCTGCATCCCTGATTTTCTTTAGAAGCCTGAAACGTGGGATTGGGTCTTTTTCCTAACGGTTTCTGTCAATTTGGTTCTTATGGTAGTGAGTATTCAGGTTGGCCTGTCTTTATAACTCCATACAATCTACCTCCATGGATTTTGATGATGGAGCCCTATATCGTTTTTACCTTATTAATCCCAGGACATCCAAAAAAGAATAAAGATGTTTCTTTTAAACCACTAATTTATGAGTTAAATTCATTGTATAGTAATGGTTTTAGTACATATGATGTTTCTGCGAAACAAAATTTCACATTAAAAGTTGCATCGATGTTGATGATTCGTGACTTTCCAGTATATGGAATGTTATCTAGCTGGAGTACATATGGTCTGAAATCATGTTATTGGTATAAGAAAGACAACAAAGGTTTTATGATCTTCAATGTAAAAAAAACCTTGCTATTTTGACTGTCATCACAGATTTTTCCCACCGATCATCCTTTTTGAAGGAACAAATATCATTTCAGAAAAGGCACAATTGAAAGGCATGAACCTCCAAAAATAATCTCAGGTACATAGTTAAAATTAGTTTTCTTTTTATTACCTCCCATAAAATTTAGGAAAACATTAAACCAACAAGAAAATTCATAGATTTGGGAAATAACATAATTCTATAAAATGAAGCATTTTTTGGGATCTCTAATATTGGGCTGATTTGTTGGTCTGCCACATGTTGGATGTCATGCACATTGAGAAAAACTGTTTTGATAATTTATTTCATACAGATTTAGATACACGAGGTATGACAAAAGATATTGTAAAAGCATGATTAGATCTTGCCCAAATTTACATGCGATTGAAACTTGATCTATTTGAAAATGTCATATCACAGAGGTTAATGAAGCCAAAGGCATCTTATAAACTGTCCAAAGAGAGTTGTTTAATATTTTGTCAGTGGATTACGGATTTGAGACTTCCAGATGGCTAGGATTCCAATTTGGGAAGATGTGTTAATAATTGTCATATTACCGGATTAAAAAGACAATATTTTCATGTTATAATGGAAATACTTATACCGATTGGATTCAGAGGTTTGTTGAATTCAATTATTTGGGATTCAATAATAGACATATCATATTTTTTTCGAGACATTGATTCAGAGACAACAGACTACGATGCGCTAATGAAACTGGAAGAAGGTGTTGCTGTAATTATATGAAAAATGGAAAAAAAATCTTTCCACATACTTTCTTTGACTCAATGGAACATCTGGTATTACATTTTCCACATGAAGCTAAATGTGTAGTTCCATTAGAGTTTTGATGGATGTACCCATTCGAGAGATGCATGTAGAAATTGAAGAAAAATGTACGTAACAAAGCATCAGTTGAAGGCTCAATTGCTGAAGCATATTTATGAAAGAAAAATTCTTTTTTTATGCTCTCACTATTTTGAATATGAATATCCCTCAAAACAGAACCACATGGGACGGAATGAGGGAAATGTTAATGATGAAATGGAAAATCATTTATCCGTTTTTAATCAGCCAAATATTGGCTTCAGTGGAGTTCAAGAATGGTGTCTTTCAGACGATGAACATCACAGAGCTCATACATATGTTCTTCTCAACTGTGAAGAAATGACATCATTTGTACTATGATTGCTTCTATCACTTATTCTATAATTTCTGTTAAAGTATGTAAACATATTTTAGTTGTAGGTTATATGATAATCATATAAAGAAAAAAGTTCCACAAATTACAGCTGTTTCTCTTGAAGAACACAGACAAAAAAAATTTCTCAATGGTTTCAAAAGATGGTTAAATAAATTGTTAATGGTTTAATATCAATTCAGTTTACTTTTTATTATATTGATAATTGTTTTAAAAAATTTTAGGTGTCCCAACATGCTGATAAAATTGATAAGCGATTTTGTATATTGAGTAACCTTCCATCCAAAATGGTTAAATCATAGAATTCATATGTGGTGAATGGTTTTCAATTTAATACATGTGCATATGTGGAATAAAAAAACAATGAACATTGGAGTTTGTTTGAGAGGATCACATAATAGAGAAACTGATGTTTACTTTTATGGAATTCTAGATGAAATTATTGAGCTATTTTATCTTGGACAAAATTAAATAACGATGTTTAAATGTTGGTGGTTGGATACTTAGAGAGGCTTGTGTGTTCATCCGACTCATATAATTGTCGATATTAAATATAAAAGTATTCTTATAGTAAATGAACCATTTTTACTAGCTGAATAGGCATATAAAGTTTATTATGAAATGAACTGTTCTACTTCAAGAAGCCTCGCTGATTGGTAGAGCGTAATAAAAATTAAATCTTAGGAAAATAAATTTCCTCAAACTGAATATGGTTCCGCTGAAGTGGAAGATATTGAAATTTCTAAATTGACTAGTCAAAATCCATATTTTTCACAATGAAATGTGAATATTGAAGAGTACACCCAACAATTTAGGGTCCATGGTGACGAAGATGTAAATGATGTTACAAATGAAATTGAAATGACAAGGGATGAGGAAAGTGAAACTCATATGGATATTGATGATGCCGAGGAGAAATATGAAGACATTGAGGTTGTTATATATGAAGATGATGATGAAGGGGAACATTGGAATAGTTAAATGCTGGTTATGATCATAACTAATATATATATATATAATAGTTATTTTCATCTGTCTGCTAACAACAATAATTTTCTGTTTCAGATGGACTATGATCTATTGAGTGAGTTAGAGGAGGCTGAGCTAACTTTGGATGATGGGGATGTGGGATCATCTGACCCTCACCGTACTGGTGGTTCAGGAGGTACACGGAGGGGGCACAATCCTACGCGACTGATGATTCCTGACCCTATCCCCGAGCGACATCCACATCATGACATCGATCCACACACACAGAGGTATGATAACCTGTATATTTTACTCATATTTCATTTATTTATTTATTTATATACTAATTGTTTGATTATTTATTCTTTTTTCATAGTTTTGTGCATGTAGCTATTGGACAGGGGAGCGTTATCTTACAGAACTATTTTTCTCAGCCATGGACCACATGTGAACAGATTCCCGTGGATGTGAAGTTCGACATGTACAATCATTGGATGGTATGTAAATAAATAATATTTATTTTGAAATTTATTTTATTAATAACTTGATATTATAAATTATTTGCCGGGTTTATGGTATCCCATCGAGGATAGCATGCGTGACGCTATCCATGTAGCATGGGAGGTGGCTATGTGTGAGCGTTTGCGTCAGTTTTGCAAAATTTGAGAAAGACGAGCATTAAGAGAGCAGAAGCGACATTATTTGATGAGTCGTGTTGATCCAACCGACAAAAGTACATTTCATCGCAGGTTTGGGATGGATTATGTGCACACCGGTTGGGTGGTGTATTTCAGAGGAGGTCTTCATTGGGTCGGCATAACCGAGGGAGACAGGAGGTGACACATCGAGCTGGTAGCCGTACATTCAGTACGCATATAGAGCATCTGGTCAGTATTTTTTTTAAATATTTTATATAACTTAAAATATAAACAGTTTTTTTTTATATTCATATAGGCAGTCAAGCATCCCGATATTACAGAGTACGTTGTTTATCGAAGGATGTATAGTGATTCAGCCACCGGAAAGATTAGAGGCGATCGTCATTGTCAGATTGTGGTTAGTCTTATATTTTTTAGTTTGACAATTAACTACATATAATATTTTCACAATTTTAATTTCAAATTGGAATTGAAGGAGTCATATGATGTTGCGACTTCTCAGACATAGGCTGAGGGTGAGGACAAGGTGACTGATCAGACCAATGCCCACCATTTCGACGAGGCGGCATGGATGCAGGCGACTCAGTATGGCTTTGAGAAGGGCCTAGTAGTTGGTATCAACTCTCCCGTGAATCCTGGTACTTATTATGGTACTACTGTGATGTTGGCGTCCAACTCGAGAAGAGCTCATGGAGAGGCATCATCTTCTTGCTCACAGTATCAGGAGCAGTTCTGAGCTCAGAATGACCTTATAGAGAGTTTGTAGATGTAGTATGAAGAGATGCATCAACAGTAGCAACAACATGAGCAACACGAGGAGGATATGTGTCGATGGCAGCAGAAGTAGCTGCAACACGAGGAAAATATGCATTGATGGCAGTAGCAACATCACGAGTAGATGGAGTAAATGCACCGTCTGACTCGTAGTTTAGGGATAGAGTTTCTTCCACCAGCTCTTTCAGCTCCTCCACCTCCTCCAGAAGATGACCCCTTATGATTTTTTATGTAAAAAACATTTGAATTTGAATTTTATGTAATATGAACTATTTATAATTTCTGTCTTTTATATCGGCGCAATTATTACATAATTTAATTTTTAATAATTTATGATTTGTTTTTGTGAATATTGAGAATTTTAATATTTTCTATTATTTATTATTTTAATAATATTAATATTATTGTTTCATTAATCATAATTTTATTAAATATATTTTTGTCGGTATTATATTTTTTAATAATTGTTAATTTTTCAAACAATAACAATAATAAGAATAATAATAATATTTTTTGATTTTTTTTAGTTTTTTGTGAATATTGAGAATTTTAATATTTTTTATTATTTTAATAATATTAAAATTATTTTTTGAATAATCATATTAATATTTTATGATTTTTTTAGATTTTTTTGTAAATATTGAGAATTTTAATATTTTTTATATTTTTTATTATTTTAATAATATTAAAATTAATTTTTCAGTAATCATTATTTTTTTAAATTTATTTTTTTAAAATTTATTTATTATTCGTGATGGGATCTATTGCGACGGGATCCCGTCGCAAATAGTTTAAATAATTTTTTCTTAAAAAAGGTATTTTGATGGGATTATGGGCCCGTCGCAAATAGTCTGAATAAATATTTTCAAAAGACATTTGCGAAGGGATTACGTGCCCGTCGCAAAAGAGTATTTGCGATGGACCCATTGCAAAAGAACTTATATATAAATAATTTTATAATCGGAGACTTATTTGCGACGGGCCCGTCATAAATAATATTTTTTGCGATAGTGTATTCTGGAATGGTCTATTTGCGATGGGGCCCCGTCGCTAAAGCTAATTTGCGACAGGATCCCGTCGCAAATAATCGGTCGAAAATACCTTGAATTCTAGAAGTGGTAGTAAACAGCGGCGCGCGACTACGTCGTTGGGAGAAGGACCGGCCGACTATAGCAGAATGGTGGGACCCGATGGGGTCCCGCATGTGACATGGATGTGCCTGAAGGCGCTTTCTCTTTTGTTTCTGAACGAGGGGGGGGGGGGCTCGGTGGAGCAGGCCTGTCACCTTTGGTGCCATCTCGGGTGGATCGCACTACCCAGCAGGCCACACCAGCGGGCTGGGTCGGCCCGCCCAATTTGTGGGTCGGGCCGGACCACGACCCCGCAGTCTGGGCCCTCCCCCGGCCTAGGCCTACCGGGCCGGACCCGGATTGGGTCGGGTCGGCCCAGGCCGGGTTAGTCTGACTGGGTTGGACTGGTCTCGAGCCCAGTTAGACCCAGATATGCCTTTTTGGACGTAACATGAGAACCGGGCATCTGTTTTGATGAACCTTTTGTGGCACTATAATCCTTGGATAGAGATGGTCTGTTTGGTATACTCAACTTCATTTTTGGATAAAGATGGAGTATGGAAATGTTGGATCGAACCCCGAACCCAACTGGGACATCAGGGGAGAAACACTAATAACATACATATCGGGCGTCCGATTGACGCGCTGTCTATTGCGTTGGGACCCTTATAATGTGTCAAACCTTTGGGATACATCATCATAGAACTTTGTGGATGTTGAGGTACGATCGATGGCATGACGAGTGGCTCTCCCAAACATGCTATTAGTGGGAATCCAATGGCTGGCAGTGAGATAGAGGTTGGAGACGATCTTACGGAGGTTAGTTACATGTCGACTTTGGGCGGGTCGGATCCTATGTGGGTCATTGTGTGGGTTAGTACCTACTGATACCATGTGAGTCATATCCTATGTGGTTCAGCACTCAGTGATCCGGTGTGGGTCAGCACATACCGATCCTATGTGGGTCAGATACTGTGGGGGTCAACACTCATCGATCATGTGTGGGTTAGCGCATACCAATCCTATGTTGGTCAGATCCTTTGTGGGTCATTGGGGTTTATTACTTATCGATCCAATGTGGGTCAGACTCCGTATAATTCGAACCATATCCTCTTGATAGAATAAGATGATCTAGATTCATGACTAATCATGTGTACTTAAATACATCACTTATACCTGTGTGAGCTCAGTCCTTACCTTTATGGTACTTTTCTGTGTGGTGTACATGTGTGGTACTTACATCATAGTGGTGTACCTAAGTGGTACTTATAACTTCGTTGTGTTACTAGTGTGGAAGTTCTTTCTCCTTGGTTTTACTAGTGTGGTGTCTCAACCCTTGTGGTGTTACCTTTATGGTACTTTTCGATGTGGTGTACCTGTGTGGTACTTATACCTTCGTTGTTTACTTGTGTGGTACTTTTATCCTAGTGGTTTTAACTGTATTGTATCTCAACCCTTTTGGTGTCACCATTGTGGTATTCTTATCTCATGAATGAGATGGGTATATCATGATAACTTAGGTATATGTATAGGAATATACATAAGTAGAGTTGAAGTCTTACTTTGTGGTATTTTCCCTTGTGGAACTCGAGGAGTCTCACAGGGTGTCAAGGTATCTACTGAGTATCGTTATACTGACTGCTACACTGGCTATGCCCGAACCATGTTGTGTCTTATGCAGATGACGGACTATGCTGATCGAGGTCCCTAGTACCAGAATAGAGGCTGATCAGAGGTGGAAATTCAACGAGACAATCCTCAGGAGAGACTGTTCGAGAGCTATACCTACCCTTCAGGTAGGGACCATATAGGATGTTCAGATGAGTTATTCTTTTCAGTTTTACTTGTACTTTCTAGTTGGGCTTGTATTCTGGACCCATTACTTTCTGTACACACCCTGTTTACTTTATAGTTTATCTTGTGCATGAATCATGCAATGTGTTCGGTTTGTGTGAGTTTACAGGCTAAAAGGTAATGCCTTACTGATTTCAGTGTTATGTCTTTCTGGTGCAAGTCGCTAGCCCCTGGCCTAGGGAAGGCAAGATTGGGGTAGTCCCGACAGGGGGCCCCAGGGATGGGTCATGAAAATCATGATAATTTTCTAAAAATTGAGGATAATACCAGAATATCTATGTAAACTAGTTATTTCCATCCTAGAGGATGGTCTTGAATATCCTTCATTTACCTCCTTTTTTAACGGGTCAATATATATCCCTTTATGGGTGATAACATGACAAACGAATGTTAATTTTTTCCAACAAGAATACACATTTACCATTCTTTATATATTTTCTTCTTTATTCAAGGTCATTATTATATTAAAATATACATCATTTTGCTCTATGATTTTATACTAAATGATAATTTCATTTATAAAATATAAAACAAATTTAAAGAGGTAATTATTAAATACTGTATTCTTTAAGTAGATGAAAATTTATAGATTATTTGTGGGTCCAAATGGAACCCTTATAAATTATTAGTTAACATAACTTTTAATAAATTTTTTTTTTGAGGATAACTTCCTTTTTTAACATTACATGACAGTATTATGACCGAAGAACCACCTTATATAACTATTTTTCTACATAAAGATGATCTAATAGGTCATAAATACATGGATATTCATACTGGTTCTTTATAAGGATCTTATTGAGCTCATAATAATAAATTTAAAGGTACATTTACAAATACATTTTATTGAGAAAGAGTCCTACAAAACCCCACAATGAAGCACATGGGAATTTAAACCATTTTTCTACATTCTCCTATAGTTTCTTCTTCAGACCCTCAATGTAATCAAATTTAATTTTATATGGAGTATTCATATTTGGAAATGTTTAGAGTATGTGCACTGTGGAATATTAGTCCCCTCAACTAGGAGGAGGGAAATAAAATTCATCGGTAAACATAGAAATATATTCCCATAATATTTACATTTACTCAAGGTTTACTTTTTCATTAATCTCAATTATTTGGGATATATGAATATACTAAAATGGATATAATATCCTTTCTTAAGATGATTGTACTAATGAAGACTCATCCTCATCCTTTTCATTTATAATTAACCATAGTAAAATTCATGTTATAGGGGTGATTTATTTTTCTAATGAATTTTTTTGGCTTTATATATGGAGATCCATATATAACTATAATATAATCAAGTTACACTAAATTTATAATCATATGTTTTTCTGGATTTTTCATCTGAAAAATATGTAAATGGGATGACTTATACACCTGGGTTGAAAAAATTTCCCAAATTATAATTCTCTATGATAGGAATACTTAAATGATTTACAATGGGGTTTTAATAGTTCAACTAAAAATATTAGATATGATGAAATTTTTAGAACCCAAATCCAAATGTATAGTAACTATTATAGAATGAAAAACTAGAATACCTATCATTACATCACTATCTAGATCCACCTCTACAGTTCTGATGTAATAAGATCACCCTTTTTATCTATCATATGGTGGTTTCATTAATAAGATATCATCGACTACACTTGTCTTATATAATTGATTCTCATAGTGTCCATATTACATCATGTTGAAATATTGGATTATGGGATGAGGTTTGACTAGTTAATTTATCTCCTACATCACATTATTGGATTTTTTAATCATAAATTGATTTAAAGGTTCACCTACATCCAACACCTAAATCATTTCCATGTTGTCTTTCCGTATTTTAAAGGTTCTTCTTTCAACACATTTAAAAAGTGGAATCCTAAAATTTCATGCCACTATTAGATTTCTCAACTGAACTACAAGAATAATACTCCACTTTCTTCTTAATATACCAATTAGACCCATGAATTTTTAATATCTATATTCATCCTTGAGGTAACATCAAAAAAATTTACCATATTTATAAAATTTCCAAAATTCCAAGTCCTGGTATATAGAATGATTTTCCTCCATCATAAAATAGGAAAATATTATATTCTACGACCACAATAAAGTTGAATTCATATCATGAAAGTCATGTGATGTGTTTTTCCTATGACCTAATAGACTTATCATCCTTTAACATAATTTCATGGATATACCTACCCATTTTAAGATGGAGAGTTCATGGAAAATATTAATTGAAAAGCATTATCTGGAATTCCTTCTACATCATCGTTCTGATAAATTCCTTAGAATTAATATTTCTTACCAAATTCCACCATTGTTCATCATCTCTATCTATGCAATAAATAAATTAATAACTATATTTTAATAGATTATTGAATGAGTGATAATATCTATTCAATATAGATAAACCATTTTAAAAAATCAACAGGTATGAATACCCACTAACAGTATGAGGCATTTTTCGTATAATGATCGCAATTTAAAATATTTCTTATTGGGGGGATTTTTCTTTCCTTCTTGATTAATTTTTTAATTACAACCACAATTTTTTTTTTGTAATTATAGTATTGGAGTTTATTACTCTTACTCCCATCAGGTTGGGAATCTTTTTTGGGCAGTCATCTCATTTCCCAACACATTGGTTCCTATATCAAAAACTTTTATTGGCACCATTGAATATAAAAAAGGTAAAATAATTGATGATAATTATTAAATTATTAAACTCATTATAAGGTGACCATGAGTGTTAAATTTATAACTCATACATGACCCATATTACATATCTTCTTTATTTGTAAGTTTCTCTCTATCCTCTCTATGTTCTATTTCCTAATGTCAAATCATATGTGAATTATTATTCCCTTAAGAAGGGATATAAGGTTATTTTTAATTTTATAAATAAAATTCCTCATATCTTTCATACCATGTGTGCTTCAATGCCCATTTTCACACACCATTTCATGATAGAGTATATATCAATATGCTGTTTTTTGGATTGTTACCCCTTGGTACATTTTTTCTAGAGTCACATCCACCGGTCATATCCCGAAATGGATTTATTTTCTTTTAAACAAATTAATCAATAATTTAAAAAACTTTTGGGATGTTATTATTTGTTTAATAATATCTATAAGGAATTATCTAGTATTTTATAATCCTAATTCAATAAATAACTACACATTTCTCCAATACCAACTATTTATACACCAATTTTTAATAAAATTTATTTCATTATTTATTATATTACAGTACAAATAAATCAATATAAAATATTCATTAAGCCTATATAATTTTAGAAACTAGGATTATATCACATTAATATGACACATTGATAAGATAAAATGATTTAATAAATCATTGACATGCTCAAATATTTCATTGGACTTTTAAAACATTACGGGATAACCTATATATATATATTTTAAATGGGTAATGTATGAATCCCAGAAGAGAATAAAAAATTATAACATGATGAATTTACTACATTTTAGTAAATATAACATTAATTGGGTAATAAAATTGGTGATAATCATAAACATGAATATTAAAACAAGATATATGATGACAACATAAAGGCCTTAAGGGAATTTGTCATCACATAAAACAGGGAATCATAGACATCTGTAAAAGATATATTGAAAGAAAACATACAATTGTTTTAATTGGATATCATACCAAACACTATATATGAAATATCAGGATATTATAACATTACCAAATTCATTTTAGGGATATATAAATCGTGTCCAACTCGTCACTTTTATTTCAAGTACATTCATGATTTTTATTCAAAATACACAAGTTTGTCATGAAAAAAGAATAAGAAAATTTTGAAAGTATAACATTGGTATAGATTGAATCATGAGAGGGATTACTGGGAGTTAAAGGGTTATATAATCAATTGAAAATCATAAGGATGGTAATACATATATGTGATAACATATTAAAATTGGAAAAAATTGAAATCAAAATGTATAAGAGAAATATTATACCTTATTAAAAAAGAGAATAAGATAATCCTTAAACTGGAGAGGATGTTTCCAAAATTGTGTGAGGAGATTATTGAGATCCTGAGGAACCTTGGGAGGGATATAGAGATGGTTTTATAGAGAATATTAATTATATAAGGGATTATAGAAAATATGAAATTAATATTATGTGGGTGTATTTAAGAAAATAGAGGGGAGAAATTTATTAATTTAGAAACATAGGTTTTGGATTCTATATAATAAAATAATCAAAACTACAACTATACCATAGTATTTTCCTATGGTTTCATCCAGAGTGAATTTTTGTTAATTATTATAAAAGTTAAATGACTAATATACTTATATTATTTCTATTAATGAATTGGAAGTGATCCATGTTCTTAAAGAATTGATTTTAAATCATTAATGTATAATATTTTTTTGGAGGATTTATAAATGTTATATATAGTGAATTAAATATCCTTGAAACACATTATATTACTATTTAAATACATATTTTTTCATAGATACCCTTTATGAAAAATATTTCATCTTTGTTTGGATATTACAACATCATAATTCATAACATATTATTTTACCATATTTAATTTTGGAAAAATAATATAATAGTTTCAAAAATTGAGGTGAAATTAATCAATGGAAAATTTTGACTTTATTATTTTAAAAATAGTATTAATTTTATATAATGAAATATATCAATATGGGAAACTAAAATTTTTAATAAAAAATATATATTTATTTAAAAATACCAATTTCTTTACAATAATAGTTTTCTAACCATTAAAAATATTGTTTTTAACAGCATAAAATTATATTATCAATTATGATCTAGAAATATTATTCAATAATACTATTTTATGAAAATAATACATACTTCAAAAATTCATTAATTCATTAATATATAGAGTCTTGATTGAAATTATACACATCTAAAAATAAATTTTTTGTTTCATAAAATTTTCCCAAATTATTTATTTAATCGTTAGAAATGAAGTAATAATCAAAAAAGCTAAATACTTTAATTATTTTTATAAAAACTAAAACTCATAATATTATGGTATTTAGAAATATCCCGTTACTATAATAGAAAGCACCTTATGGGTATGTTGACTTATCATGAAATTTTCATGGGGTGGTTCAATGTATATGGTCTGGGTCTTGATCTTGATAAGCTAGAATATCCCCTATTAATTTGTTTATTTAGTTGCCAAATCTCTGGTTGGTTTTGAACAAGGGAAACCACGATTAATTTTATATCTCTGTGAATCCCCAATGAATGGCCTTTATGTGGTATAATCCTACTAGTCAAGGGTGTCATATTTATCATCTCAATTAACTTGAAATTATCATCATCACATATATATTCAAATCACATTATCATTATTTAATGGCTATATTATCATTTTTGTGATTCCTATAAGAATTCTATGTATAAATGGATATAATAATCCATTATAACCAAATAAGTCCATGTTTTTTATATAACCATATATCATAATATGTGAATTATTTTTAAAAAATAGAATTTTATTTATAATATTTTCTATACAGTCATGGTATTATGAGGGTATGATGTACAAAAAAATATCCTACTTTGGGAAAAGAATGTGTTAGTCATAATTATTCCCATGAAATCATATATTTTGTGAAAGAAAACAAACACATATAATATGAAAGGTGTATGGATCCCAAAAAAAATATGTTTAGATTTTATGATATATTACAAGGTGAAATAAAAATGAAAAATGGTGGTCCATACTGGCTTGCCATCAAACTCAAATTGAGTAAGGTAACAGTATCTGTATCTGTACATTCTCTAAATGTTATGAATGATTGAGGTGGTGTAAGAATCAGGAAGAGACACTATCCATGGGGAAAGTGGTCTCAAAACAACATGAAATAAATCTTTGATCATATATGAATTTAAATTGGAAATTGTATGAAGGAAGTGATAATTGATTTATTTCTAGATAAGTTAGGCTGATTTCATCTACCACTCTATAATAATAATATTGTGATATAGTAATTTAGATACCATGTGATTAGTGGAAAAAATCTTAGAAGAGAATATATTTGACTATTGTTTAAGGAATCCAAAATCTTGAGTATACCTATTGATATTCTATTTTTTATTGTGTCAATATTTAGGTTACCAATTAATATAGAAAAAAGAAACATATCAAAAATCGATTTCATTAAAAAATGGGAATCATTTTAAATACATAAATGGGAAAATCTATATATTATTTGAATTCAACATCATAGGATATATTTTTATGTAAAAAACATTTCACGATGTTTTTTAATGTATTCGATCACTAATTCTGAATTTTCAAGTAGATTTATTTTACTATAAAGGTGATACAGACTATCTCGATGCACATAGACTACATTAGAATAATAAATCATGGTAATATAATCTCATATTAAATGGAGAGAAATGATATTACATTAATATTAATGAAAATTTCTATAATCAGTCTTGAAAGGGTAATTTAATCCCCTACCATTTTTTTAATGCTTTGATATTAATAGTTCTGTATTAGTTTGGATAACAAGATGTTTTGAAAAAAAGAAATTCAAATTATATTATAAATAAACAAGAGACCCTGAGTTACAAAAATATCCTTTTATGATTTAACTAAGGTTATTGTTTCATACACCTTTCCTAGGATAAAATTTCGTAGATTATTGCTTGTCATTTCTGGATCAATGAGGTTATTTTTCTCATTAGATTTTCATTCAATGAAATTTATATATTTATGAATTAATAGATTCAAAATCATGATATGTTAAAGCATCCTGATTATGAAATTCAACCATAATGTTTTTTTCAGGAAGGATGTAAAGAATCTATTTAAACAGTGGAGATAATCCTCACATAATTGTGGATTTTCATATGTAATACATACATTAAAGGGATGTAAATACTCATAGAATTACCCCATGTGTTTTAATATAAATAAAGGAAGAAGAAAAGATGGGTATGTATTTAAATTTATTCATATTAACATTGTCAAGGAGATAATTTCAACTAAATCCAATGTGGATATTTTTAACCCTAATGGGTATTGTGTGAATTTTTTAAATATAATACTGGAATTCATTATAGGGTTTTCCTTTTAATGCACTTGTAAACCCTCTTAAGAACATTAACATAAATTTAAAAGTAGAGTATTCAAGGATTCATATATGAATATTTAAATTGTTAATGATCACATAAGGATTAATCCCATCATTCATTTCATAAGGTTATCATGCCCAATTCATTAAGATAACTGAATTACAATATGAGATTTATGTGTGGGTTATTATAATTTTTTTAATGGTAAACATGTCAGGTTGAGAGACTTCATAAGGGTTATAATGTACGATTAATGTGGCTATGTAAGGGTAACATGTGAGTATTAAATCACATGTAATGTTCAATCCATGTTCGTGTAAGGTTTGAGAAAGTAAGTTATTCCCTAAATTAGTGTTAGTTGATACTAATGTAAATGTGTCGCTCTGTTATATGGGACTAAAAATGTTTGAAAGATGACGATACATCATAGTATTACATTAAATGATATATACCATATAAATTTTAGGTAAATATAATTAAAAAAACAACAATGACACCACATACACCATAAGGGGTGTTTGTGTGAGTTTGTGACGATGGTCTCACCATAATCAAATATACACATTACAAGATAAATGATAATTACTCCATGAACCTAATGCCTACAACACAATGGTCAGTGAACATTTTTTTCAATTTTCTTCCATTTTATATATCCCAATTTGGTAGTGAATGTGATACTCTATAGTAGTGGCTGGTAAATATGATTTGGTGACTATGTTACCATAGAAGATTCAGTACATTGTAATGGTTTGTCAGATGCAACCTGGATATAATGGATACACCATAGTATCCATGTGTTAATAAATAATAAGGCATCAGGAGACCATTAACTCTCAAAAAATATACTGTACATATTTTTTTATACTTATGTAGAGGGTCAACCATATTGAATGATTTTTTTACGATTTTGGTCGATAAAGTATTAAAAAATGATGAATTTGATCATCTTATAGTCACATTTTCTCATCTATAATTATAAACATGGAAAAAAATATACTCTAGGAGAAGAATGTATCAAGAATTTATGTCATTCACTATATAAAATTTTTCATGTCATCATATTTTGATATATATGGGGAATTTGAGAGATATTTATGAATCATAAAGTGGGAGTTACATCATCTGTGATATTTATTTTATAAGAGAATATGATTTATGTTACATAATACATTTATCAGAAGAAGAGTAACATAGTATGATATTTTGTTGAGTTATATTAGAAAAAAAAGAGTTAGAATCAATACCATTAAATATATCTACAGAAGATAAAGCAGAGATTAGTTTATTGAAATATCCTCATTACATTAGAAGAAGTGTATTTTTTTGTATAAGAATATGAACTAAAAGGGAGGATATTATTCATCTATCAATATGAATCCATTAAACTATTATTTATGTAGGGATTTATTGAGTTATTCTAGATTGTTAAGTCATTGGTATTCGGTGAATGATTTTCAAAATTAGAAGGATAGGATTTAATTTTATTTCATTGATCAAGGGTGTGCAAGAATTATTCTAAAAAAGTAACTGATACTTCATGATCTATTGTGGATTGAAGATGCCTGAGGTAGTATTCACAATAGAAATGTAAATAATAAATTGGAGGCTCAATTTCAACCATATATCAATAAGTTCATCTATATAAACAAGGTGACATTTTTAAGCCCATGATCCAATCTTGTTTTCTTATATAAGAGACAAGTTAAAAGGGTTATTTATGTGAAGTGATCCTCGAGAGATATTTCATATACTTTAAACCCTTGTATGTGAGTGAGGTTTGGATGGTGTGATGTAGAATAATGAAATTTTTTGTGATACATTTAAAGAGATACCTAGTCTAAAACAATATGCATTGATCTTTGGTAGGAGTAACCTAGAAAAAAGTGACATGAAATGAGATTATGATTTTTTTGTAGAAAAAAATGTCTTCATATTATTGATTAGACTAACCATTTTTTGGTGAACCAAGTAAAAAAACATGTGTCTGTGTCCATGATTTCTTTGCATACAACGAGACATCATTATATAAAATTGATAAAGATAATTATGAGACAAATAAATATTTAATGGCTGGTCATGTGAAATGTAATCAGATGAACCATATCAAATCATGACCAACCATATAATTGAGATTTCATGATGCACTATGGATCAGAGAGATTTAAATGTATCTATAAACTAATTCAAACCCAATCTCAGTACACCTCATCCCACTCATACCTAACATAAAAAGTGTGACACATCTGACCCACACTCTTAGATTTGGTTTCATCAGAACATACATTACATACTTTCCTTGATAGAAGTTATAAATTACTGGTTATGACTATTTATATTTTCAAAATCATAATAAATAATTTAATCTTTTATATATAAATTATATTATATTTTCTAGGGAATTAGGGAATTTATAAGAAATTTAAATTGAAAAATCACTTATTCATTGTAACATATAGGAATTTTTACCATTATACACAAGACTACCTAATACATAACTACTATTTAACATTTTTAATATATTCTTTCACATGTGATTCCATTTTTACTAGGATTCCCAATATCATGGGGAAATATGAATATAAGAAAGGGTGACCTCAAAAACTCATTATGGGAATCATGAAATAGAAGCATTCATGGAATAAAAATGGATTAAATATTATAAAAGTAATAAGTAAACAATATGAATCCATATTCACAATGAAATATGTATGATTTAATATCGATGAAAATAAATGATGATATGGACATCAATAATACTTATCCAATACTGATGGAATGTATTATAACCTAAATTGATCATGAACACAAAAAATATCAAAAATTGTATTCCCTCATAAGTGCAATCGATTTTTTGAGGGTATATATTATTCTGCTCCCCACACATCACCAAATAATTTCTAATGCATACACCATAAAATTCATCAAGAAATATATTGTCATTCCTTATTGAACCACAAACACAATAAAACAATGATATCTATATAAATATATATATATATATATGGACAATATAAAATTGTAGTTAATAAATATAAATAATTCCAAAACATTTCCCCATTTCAATAAATGGGTTAACATGATCATAACCCATCCAGATATATAATTTGGGTGGCCAAACATTACATAGTCTACTTTTCAATAATAATTTGAATTGGAGTAACAATATAAATAATGTCAATACTTTTACCTGTGAAATAAAATGGGATAACATGGTCATAAACCATCTATAGGAAGAATTTGGTTGGTTACTCAGTGCTTCTTCATCATTTCAATAATCACTTATATTTAAATAATGATATATGTTATGATAGTAATCTTCCCTAATTCAATATAGTAATATTCTTTCTTGGGGGACATTATGTAATCATGGTTATATATGATGTGGTGTTAACACTATATAGAGAAATGTGAATATGGTCAAATAAATAAATGAATTGTCATGTTGAAAATAAAAATATTGGAATAATGTTTATTTTTTTAAGAGTAACATATCCCATGTGTTATAATAGAAAACTATAAGGATGTATAAATAGATGAAGAACATCATTGAAAATGATTTATTTAAAGAGACCACCTAATATGCGGTGATGAATAATATTTTTTATATCATGTGTTCATTACAAATATATATATATATATATATATATATTAGACTATAAATAAGGAAAAATTAACCTTGTTATTTTAAATTTGTTTGGAAATGAAAATTAAAATAGACACAAAAACAAATTTTTTTTTCAAATATTTCTAACATTAAAAAAATAGGAACTTACAGGTCACTTCCAAAATTCATGTTCAGAAGTTCAAATTATAAATCATAAAAAATAATTAATATTAAATTTATCTATTATAATGGAGAATTTAAAGTGACACAATATCTTCTATAGGAAATGTAGTTCCAAAACATATGATTATGAAAAGGACATTTTTAGTCATTTCACTACTGCAATCAATGCTAGAAAATAACTAACTACATAAGAGAGGTTAAAAACCCTAGTATCTTATTAGCAATGAAAAATAATTGATTAAGGGGTCATTTATGAGTTCTAAAAAATATCTGATAAATGAAACCTTAATCATCCCATTAATTTAATGCTGCTAAGCACCCATTTATTGATTCATTTTTATCACTGATAAAATCGGCCTTTATCAGTACTTTTATGAGTGCTGATAAAGAAGACCTTTATCAATGCTTTTAAAAGCACTCATAAAGGTCCACAATATAGTGTGTTGCAACAGAACAGTTCAGCCCCACTCTCTTATGATATTATAGCACAACACAACATAATAAACACACCAAATATAAACAAAAACATATCCAAATATGGGTTTAAATTAGTTGAAATTTAAATCACAAAAACCACTATATCATTTTCATTTAAAACATTGGATCATACAAATTTCTTAAATATAAATTATTACATACATTAAAAACATCAATGTTCCTTTATCTTTTAATCTATTCCTAACTCATGCTATTGCAGAACAAACCACCCCTTCTAGAGTAGAATTATTCACCTCTATAAGAAAACAATTTGTATGTTTGTAATAATATAAAGAAATAAATTAATAGAAAGTGTTAGTTTTACTATAATTATTGTTAATTTTAAAGAAAAGGACACACTTTGAGTCATACCAAATGTAAAATACATTAGATTCAGTGGTGGATGATTCCAAATGTCCAAAATGACTTTTTGATATCTGTATTAATGTATCAAAAAATCTAAATGTGTTTTCTTGGTTTTGAGTACTTCAATTGAATTTTTAAATAAAATGTAATTTTAACCTAGAAAAACACACTTTTTACCCATTTCGATCACATCATGTATCAATTTGATGTGAAATGGATTCTTACTTGTCACAAATGACTTATGAATCATTCTCCTAAATTATCTAAAAATGTGGGCATGTTTTATCAGTTTTTAGAGAGAAACACCTTTTAAACTAAGATATCATTTTTAACTCATAATGGTCACACTCAGTCATACCAATCACATCGTGTATCAGTTAGAGGTGATAATGATTCCTACATGTCAAAAATTACATATAGATAATTTTCATATTGTATCAAAACAATCATAATGTATTTTCTATATTTTGAGTAGGACTATTTTCCATTTTACTAAAATTGATGAAAATTTTAAAATAATGACGTAATTTGAATCATTATGGTCACACTATGCATCTGATTGAGATTCAGCTGATTTCTACACATCCCAAATGACATATAGATCATTTTAATTAAATATCAAAAAAATGAATGTGTTTTCTTAGTGTTTATTATGTTTCTTTTATTTTTTACTAAAATATCATTTCAAAATTGAATTATGCACTTTGACTCATACCGATGACATTCTGTATCCTATGGAGGTTAATACATATCAAAAATGAATTATTGGTCATTTTACTACATTATTTAAACAATTTGAATGGGTTTTCTTGATTTTGAGTAGATAATTTGGCCTTTTAAATAAAATTGATGTTAATTTTAAATAAATGCATGCACTCATAATCATATCAGTCACACAGTGAATCAGATTGTGGTGCATATGATTCCTCAACATCACAAATCACTTAAGGATCATTGACCTAAACAATAAAAACAATATAAATGTGTTTTTTTTATTTTTGAGTCGGTCAGTTTTTTTACTAAAATAGATGTCAAATTTAAATACAGACACACATAGAGTCATAATGATCACACTGTGCATCAAATTGATCTACAACTGGTTCATACACATTCTAAATCACATATGGATTTTTTTTACTAATGTATGAACACAATCTGAATTTGTTTTATTAGACATGAGAATGTCTCATTTCTTTCTTACTATAATGTCATTTTAAACTTGAAACACACAATTTTGAGTCATATAGATCACATTGGGTACCAGTTTGACATGAGACCCATTCCTAGATATCAAAAATGATTTATGAATAAATTCCCTAAATTATCAAGGAAATACAAGCATGTTTTTCAGTTTTCTGGGAATGAATCATTTATTGTCAAATGTCTATTTTAAACTAATAATGGATATATTTGGTCAGTTTTCTTTTTTACTAATGTTGATGTTAATTTAAAATATAACTAAGTATTTGGAGTCAAACTGGTGACATTTTGTGTTGGATTGAGGTGTAGTTGATTCCTAAAAATCCCAAAGTCTCAAAAAATCCTAGATATGAATGTTACCGTGACTTCCATTGAATTTATTTAACAAATTACCAACAGTCCATGAGGAGCATCGAACAAACCACATCACCACCACAAATAATAATCCACCTATATATGATCACAATTATTACGAGTAATACAAAAAATAAATAAATAAAACATAAAAATGGAATAATACATTAGTTCTATAGAAAAATATTTTATAGTTCAAACATCATGAATACCTCTATGACTGAGCAGTGGAGGGAACATAATGGAATGTGATTAAAGTCAAAACTGCAATGGTGACACGTTTTGAGGGAGAAGGAGTCTGTAGAAGTTTTGGTACATAAAGGTATGAAATATGGACAGAGCACCCCAACTCGAAAATAATAATCCAACCTATATAAGAAAAAAAATTATTATGGGAGTAATTGTAAAATGAAATAAATTAAAAATAAATATGAAACAATACATTAAATCTAGGGAAAATTATTTTACTGTGCAAACATAAATATTTCCACTATAATTGAAAAAATGTAGCGACAATGATCTTCATGAAAAGGAAGTGGAGAGAAAATGAAAGAAAGTGATAAATGAAAAACTATATGGGTGAATAGGTTTGGAAGGAGAAGAAGAATGAAACTTGGATATAGCTCGACAACTCGATAAAAAGAATCTACCTATTTAAAAAAATATATTACGTGGGTAATAATAAAAATAAATAAATTAAAAATTACTATGAAACAATACATTAATTTTATGGATAATAATTTTAGTTTGAAAACACCAAAATTACCTTTTTAATTTAGCATAGGCAGAATCATTGCACTTATTACAAATGTCATGGAGAGAATATGAAAGAAAGTGATAAATGAAACTATATAAGGGTGAAATTGTTTGGGGGGGTGAAGTCTGTGAAAATTTTGTTGCATAATGGAATAAAATATGGATATAGAACCCCCACACATAGAAAAGAGTCCACCTGTATAAGAAAATAATTACTATGTGAGTAATAATAAAAAGAAATAAATTAAACATATATATGAAACAATACATTAAATCTTGGGAAAATGATTTTACTATGAAAAAATTAAAATTACCTCTGTGATTATGTAGATATAATATTGTTGGTATTCTGGTAGAGGCATGACAAATGAGAAACAATATTCTAAAATAAAAAAACTCTGTAAATAATAATGAAAATTAAATAAACATTTCATTATATAATATTTTTGGTAAAATATAAAAAGTATATAATAACAATAAATTTCCATATTTCTAAAGGGGTTATTTGGTCCAAATATAAGATAATAACCAAACAAATGATTCTATTTAACATTATTACATTTTAAAAGACTATATAGATGTTACAAAACCATGGGAAAAATAATGATAATGATGTCTGTTTGGATCCATTGATCAATTGATCCAAAACAATGTTTGAATATGTATGGGTCATAGAGTTAATAACAAATGTAAGGATTATATGAGACCTTTACTATTTTGGTTAACTACCACATAGAATAGTATATGGCCTAAATTTCATTCCAGTCATCCCCCAGATTCTCTCAAACCAACCAAACTCACCAAAATCGTTATCATATCACCATTAATCATTCACCTTTCCTTATCTTCTTTAAAATTTCAATCATTATTTAATCAAGTGGGAATATATTTCTATGATATCATTATTTGATTCTCATTTTGCTTCTTCAATCATATGTGTTTCCATAAAAACATTACCCAATTAATTATATTATTCTGCATAATTTTTGATTTATGTTCTGGAATATAATCATATTTTTTCTCTAGTTGTGTGGGATGAGAGTATCACGGAGATGTTGGGAAGAATTTTCAGGTCTGATGCTATGCTAAGAAGTAGCTAACAACTATAGTGATGTGAACAAAGAATACTAAGTTTTTTTATTATATTTTTGAGTGATGTACATCGAATACCTTTTTTGGATCCATAGATCAATTGACAAAATAGACATCAATAACATTCCAACACTTTTAGACTAATTTTATTTGAATAATAACAATGTAAACTTGGACAAAATATTTTAGAAGGGTAGTTTGCGTGATCTCTTGCAAAATTTATTATCTCTTTAACTTCATATTTATATTCAATTGTAAAATTATTTTTATACATCCATTTCCTATCCATATCCATCATATTGGGATCATAAAAGTTTAAATTTATACAATATATAAATAAATACAAATATGATATTCATTATCAAAAAGTGAATGTTGATGAAAATTCTAATCAGGGAAACTCAATATTTGATTATTTTAAATAATTTAATTATGTTGATGAAAATTGGAAATTGAATTTAATAAAAGAGTTACACCACGTCAAATATTTCATAAATCCCCTAATCAAATGGAAAATTAATATAAGAAATTAAGATGTAATAAAAACTAAAATATCCTAAACCATAATAATGAACTCCATTTAAATCGACTACAAGATATAAAATTGTATTAGAAAAAATGATGTAGATACATAATGAATTGTTACATTTTAAATTAATTCTATATAAATATTTGAAAACAACTTATGACTCTTTGGGTGTCATATCATCCCACCGAACCATCCCAACGAATTTCAAGGAACTCCAACTGGATGTTAAATTAGAATGTACTAATGGAATACAAAAATAGTAATTACATCAAAAAACCTAATAGTTATCTTATTATATAATATGAGAATAATATTTATAAATTGAAAAAAGTGATGCATTAATTTAAACAAAATCTAAGATCATGGTATTGATGGTTATATAAATTATTAAAAAAACATTAATTCTAAATATAAGGAATTAATCATAATCATTACATAAATATAATATAAGAATAGATTGAAAGTGTTTATCAACATTGATAAAATAATATTTAGTAGTTAAAGAGATTAATGATAATAATAATTTACTCAATTAACAATGACCATTGTTTAAATGTTAATGATTAGTGAGTTTACATTTTTCATCATTTATAGGTGACTCATAGAATTCATGAGATATTTATTTCCCATTCCACGTATGTGATGGAAGTGTTTTATAGATTTCAAAAAAAAAAATTAAAATCCATGTTGAAACCCATTAAAAATAGAATAAAATTTTCAAATGTTATATGTAGAATGACAATCTATATCATGGAGTGTGGGAGATTCATTATATGCCAAAAATTTTTATAGTAATTATTACTGAAAAACTATAATTATACTTGTCATATAACTAGGTTTCAAAGTGATTCAATGGAAATCCACTTTATATTAGTTAAATAAATACTCAAATGGGGGATAAATTAATTAAAATATATATTTCCAAACAATATATTATAATGTAATATAGTGGTATACACTTCTCAAAAAAGTGGAATAACTTGAAAGGGTTGATATAAAATGGATATTTTTTTAAATTTATTGAGAGATGGGGAGTATGAGGATGATGAAAATTTATTTTTTATATGGAAAATAGTAGATATCGTCAAGGTATAATATTTCAGGTATTATTTTTAAAAGGGTTTATAAATAATGATGTATTAATCTAAATAGAGAGAAAAATAAAATTGATTTTTTAAAAATCATAGACATTGGATATTGGTTTATTGAGAAAAGGTATAACACAATTTACAATAGATATAGTTTCAAATGAAAACCCAAGACACACATATATCAAACACCCAACCTACCCCATTATAGTTTCCAAGGGACATTCTTGATCCTCCTAGGGCTGGAAATAAGAACCAGGGCATTAAAAAACAAAGTGGAACAGATTTGGCCCAAATTATAAATCAAAATAGTAGAAAAAATATAAATAAAATCTTCCATGATGAATCCATACATTGTATTACCACACCTACCCAGATAAGTATAAAAAATAAAATATGAAGTAGAATAATATAAAATAGAAACCTTAACCTACCTTCAACTCCCTGACACACAAAATCCTAATTCTAAATTTCTATAATATCTCATGTATGTATTAAATTGATAAAATAACGAAAAGAAATATGAATGATAACTTTGTGATATCAATTTGGGAAATGTAATCAAAATGAAACAACCAACTAGACTCCATGTGACTCTATGTGTCACCAATGAATGTAAAAACAATAAACTCTCCATGAAAGATCAAGAGTTGAATCAAAATTAGAGACTAAGAAAATTATAAGGGCTACCTAGCTAGTATACAACCATCAGACCACAAATAATTACATCATCGAACAAGAAATCTGAAAAGAAACAAAATATATAGAAATAAAATCATATGGACTACCTCCCTTGGTTAAGGAAAATATGAGACCCTCTTTAAAAAATATTATCGCAATCAACCACTATATGTTGGAAAATATGTAAGATAAAATGGAGTTTTTGAGTGTTCTGATTCGTGCTTTGATTCACCGAGGAGGAGCATTGACAACGAGTGGCTTCTAAAGAAATATCCTCATATCATATCGTGACAGGTTCACAAATTTTTATGGGGTTTTAATTAGATCGGGATACTTTTATCTATGTAACTAAAAAATCCCTAATAAATAGTCCTTTTATCGGCACTTATTACATAACTGGTGATAAAAGAACTTTTATCAGCAGTAAACTTATAGCACTGATAAATTTTCATTTTATCGTCACACTGTTTAGCACTCAGAAAGCCTCATCATTATCATCACGAATAAGTATTTATAAGGTTTCTTTATTTGTTCTTATTAGTTGAGCGATGATAATGGATTTATAATTATAATTATAAATAGAAGATTGAAAATATTTGTATATAAATAATAAATATATATATGTATATAAATATATTTATAGTAAATATGATCATTTTTTAATATATTTATTATAATTTTATAATATTTTTTATAATTGTAGAAATATATTTTTCTAAAGAAATATTTAAAACATTATATATGTTTATATAATTATACATATATATTTTTAGAAAATATAAATAAATTTAAATTAGTAAATATATTTATTATTTAAGTAACTTTATTAAAAATTTAATAAATAATTAAATATATATATATATAATTATATAAATACTTTTAAAAAAATAATTATTTAATAAACATTATAAATATATAATTGTATAGAAATAGTAAATGTGCAATTATAAATATATTTATTTTTATTTTTTTTCAATTATATTTTTAACACTATTAAGGAATATCTAATTTTAAGAGCATGAATATATTTTAAAAATGAGTGAAACTGAATAAACTATGAATATTTTTACTTTAACGATATTATAAAATTTATTGGTTTTATATGTGTGCATCGTATATAAAAATTCATTAATTACGTATATGTTAAATAAATATACCACTTATTTTATCTATGTTAAATTTAAAAAACTATGACATTAAATTATTTGTCTAGTACTATGAAATTATTCAATATTTCTAATTCATATTGATTTTTCATTATAAAACATTATTCAAAAAATATATAACTATTAAATGTAAAGTGCATGAATATTTTTTAATATATAAATCAATTTATATACATTAATATATTTTTGTGTATTTAATATATACAATTTAATAACATTATCTATCATTATTATATAATTAATAAAATGTTTAGTATTTAATAATGTATTAATTTTTTTCATTTTTATCAATAATTATTCAATTAGTAAAAAATTTTATATTTTTTTGTAATAAACTCATTTTTTCATTTTATTTAATTATTTCATTTTATTTATTTTAAACATCACGAGTGCTAAAAATGTACTGATGAAATAATGATTGATCAGTGCAAAAAAATATATTTTGGATAAAGGGTACCCTTTATCGGTGATAATAATAAATCATTGATAATTTTTACCATTTATCAGGGTTAAAAAGTGCTGATAAAAGGTTAAATTTATCACCTATTTCGTTAGTGCGGAAAAATAATCACTTTAATAGTGTTTTTTTCTAGCTCTAATAAATACCAGCACTTTAAAAGGCTAGTTTGGTAGTAGTATTGAAATTTCATTTGTTTAAACCCACATTGTAAAAATATTAAAAAAAATTTATTTATATTAAAACATAATTTTATCAATTATTATTATTAACTAATATATAATAAAATATGATGGTCAGAAATACCAATAGTGGGAGAAACATGTTCACGACAGAACAATATAACTCAATGATGGGGATTTGAGTTACCAAAAATCCTTATTATTGGGGAAATAATTGTATCAATAGAGACCTTAATATGGAATAAATTTTATTAATGAAATTACCTAGAAATAAAAAGAGAATTATAAAAAATATATACCCATTGGAAATAAATACACCATTTATAGAAAATATGGTGTTTTACATGTAACATGTCTCATTGAATCAGAATTGAGACATAGAAAATCCTTGAGGCATGAGTAACATTTTAACCAAAATAACTTGAAAGATAAGTATTTTAACTTAAAATAAAATCCATTATTTGGAGAAAATTAAAGATATGACATCTTAAATATGTAGTATATATATGACATAAATAAAATTTGGGTCAAAATACTAATAATCTCTCATAGAGATGAATTTGAGAAGATAACCCTTACTTTGGTCTAAATTTTGTTTGCACTTGCACCAAAAATCCTGATTAATTAAAGTATGTACATTGAATACATAAAAAATAATCATATTAAAGACTATATTCATCTATTTTCCACATATAATGACATTATATACGAATACATTTTAGTTGTTCTTTACCTATTTTCCAAACTGTGTGTAAATAAATTTTTTCACTTTGAACTTATATAAGAAAATAAGTTCTTATATCTATATTTTTCCCTACAATAAATCACTATTAGAACATTTAAAAAAATTATTATATGTTCCATGTTGTTTTATAAATCTATCATTTCATTTCATATTATTTTTGGTAACCATTCATGGATATGAAATCAATAATGATCATGTTGAGGTGATTGTTAATGAATAAACGATTTCTTCTTAGTTAATGATTTTCATATCAATATAACCATGAAATATAAAAAAACTATTTACCTATATATATCACCTCATTTTAGTAAATAATTTCTCATATCCATTAACTATAAAAATTTATATTATGGTTCAAGTATGTTGTTAAACTGACCCTAGCATGACCATGCTTTACCACGATGGGTGAGTATGCTTAAAGAGGTGTTTCTATATACATTATATCATTATAGTAAAATAATATTGATATAATTTGGTTTTATTTTTAATGGTTAAATATATTTTACTTTTTTTTGGAGAAATAGTTTTAATATAGATGAAAATATAATAAAATAAATTCTTTATTGAGGTGGTAGTACACATACAGGTGTGACTGTCATTCCTTTAATTATAATTGTGTGTGGAAATGCATAAGTGTTGTTGAATCCATATATCATCATCTCATTTTAATAATTATTTTAAAGTATTACTATCATTATGGTGATATGAAATTTCAAATTGTATTACAATGAAATAAGGAGATAAAACTTATATTATGGACCTGATCATTCCTTAAATGTCTCCTTAAAAATGAAGGGATTAGGAAAACTATGAGTGTCCATGAGATTATTTTTTTTGGGAAATAGTAAAAAGGTGGGTAAAATTGATGATACTGGATGATTAACTCTAAGGCAAGGTGTATCATGTAAGTCTAGAAGTGGTATGTATTTATAATTAAAAATGAGGGAACTTTGGTAAACACCATTACATTTTTCAATAATGAAATGTCATTTTCAGAATCACTGTACATAAAATAGGAATCCGTTCTAGGGGGCGCATGTCATGGATGACCCAAATATCATGAATTAAATATAGGGCGCATTGTTTAATTGTTTTTTTACATTTTCACTATTTTATACTCAATTTAACCCTATGTTAATCTCAATTTACCCCTTTTACTTTAACTGTGAAAATTTATTTTTAACCATAGTCAATAGTTTTAATGATAAAAACAATTACCATATTACATAATTGGTATATTTGTTTTCCCATTTTGAAAACAATAATGTCAAATTAAATATCTATAGTTGGGAAATGATAATGAAAACACATAAATAACTTAAGTAGTTTTTTGGGAATAAATATACAAATATAATAAATATTAATATATTAAAAAATAATCACCGTTCTTAATTTTAGAAAAATAAAACTATTTATTTGGAATATAATAAAAATAATGAGGATTTTAATGAAATATAAAATGGATCCTCACTAAGAAAATGTGTTATTTAATGATAATAAACTACCTATTTTTATATCAATGCAGTGTTTGACTTTTTTTCTAAAAACTCTTATCATAGGTTTTCTATGTACAAAGAAATTTTAAAAATCGGTAACATCATACATTAATTTAATATTTTTTATATTAATGGTTTTTAGATAAATTATTTTAAAATATCATGGTTATAAAATCCTGGATGTTATAATTATTCCAAATCCCACATTTTTAATATAAAAATAATCATTATTAGAGAATAAAAAAAATTAATACTATAACAATTTTGATATGAGTAATTCAAATATAAATATCATTTAATAATTTAAAATTCAAACTTTTATAATTAATTTTTTTAATAAGATCTAACCCACTATTGAATGAATACTTTTCTTATAAAATATCCTTATCAAATTGTAACTATTAATATTTTTATTTCATTTCATTTACAAAAAAATTAGTTTTAACCAATATTTAATATCACAAATTGTTTTTCCTCATTAATTTTCTGTTTATATATATAAAAATCCATATCAATGAAACAAATTCATAAAAATACATCCCTAGAAATTAAATGGTCTTATAAGTAATTTTACTAAAGCTAATTATTTTACAGGCATATAATAAATTCATTTGATTTCATTACATATAAATTTCATAAATAAATTAATCTTATGCATTGCAACTAATTCAATATACAAGTTTGAACTATCTAATTTTAGGAATTATATTTTCTCTAAATATGTCACTATATTTTTTTATGTTTGGTGTTTTATGTGGTTAAATATATCAAACACGTTGACTTATTTAAATTTAACCATATATTATAATATCATGGTTTCACATAAGCCCCCCCCCCCCCAAAAAAATTTTATCCTTTAGATATTAGTGATAAGATTCATATAATTTCTCTTGGAGAATCATATTTAATCATACACCACTAGAAGGTCATGGGTATATAAGGGATGTGAAATAGAATTTTTATATTATAAATACAATTCTAAATGTATTACTGTGATATCTATACCATTTTTAATTTTTAATAGATTTATAATAAAAATATGATCTATATCCATAAAGAAAAAAATTCTACAAAATGATAAAAATGATTTATATGATATCACACACCTCAATATTAAGTAGTCGGTGAAAAGTTATATAGAATAGAAATCACAAAAATAAATATTTGAAACATAATATTCTATATATTTGTATATTTCACTTTGTATTTTCATTGATAATGTGTCTAGTTTTTATTGTATCCCTTCTTGGACCCTGGGATAGGGTACTGAGCAGTGTAGTGCCCAGCTATCATGAAATTGAAGAAATAAATTTATATAGATTCCCTCATTCCATTACACCAGTGAGTTTGGTGACCTTCATCACTAGATCCTTTAAGAGGAAATATCTTCATATTCTTTAGTGTGATTTAGAATTCGACTATATTGAAATCGATAATCATATATTAGGATAAATGATTTTGTATAAGAACATGATTTCTCACTCCAATTCCATTTTGATTTGTATTCCTTGGGACAATTTCTATATTTTCCAACACACTGATGGTGACTTATAGTTACCACCTTTACTAAAATTAATTTTTTGTTCATGAATTGTGAAACATATCAATAATGTGTTTGTTTCTTGCATTTATTAATTTATAATGCTTCTAGGATTAATTCTATAGCCTGAACATTGACTATGGAGAATCAGAGGCCCAGTGTACCTAGATTTAATACTTTAATAATAATTAATAAATCAATATCATAAACACATAGTTTTCCTAAAATATTGTAATAACTCCCCAATAAACCATCATATAATATATTTAGGAAAACCATCGAGTTCATTACATGGGATTCACCATTGGCACATCATAATTTTTTTATAATAGATAATTTTTTAAAAAGTAGTGAGCAACTAAAACAATAAATTTAAAAAAATTATAAATTTTTTATTAATTTATGTTGTAGTTTCCTAGTAAACCTCTCCATAAACCTTTTTATTACATAATTTCATTATTTTCCACAAAACCTGGGATTTTGAAAGTGGATACAATATAAGAGAAACTATTAATGAGAATCTATGGATCTTGTTTTGTTGATTGGTGTGCCAATCCATACTGGGGATCTCATAAAAAAAATTGATGATGATTATTTTTTCATCATACATCGCTCAAAATAAATATCAGATATTTTTTAAATTGATCCCCTTTTTCTTAAAACATGAAAATCTCAAATTAATCGACTAATGTAATTATTCATCGATGGGTTGTTTTGTGGGTATAGGTTTGTTTATCTTGGAATTTAAGGATAAATATTTTTTTGTTCATTTTTTGATATTTTTTAGTTTCTTTAATAGAAATATATCATGTTAAATCTAAAAAACATCCATGTTTAATTCATCAAATTGTGTTTTTTGATTTTCATCCCTAGTTCTACGTGTGATCATCACCAAAATTTCTTTTCGCTAGCAGTACGAGCAGTACTGAAAAATTTATAATTTTTGAATTTAAACTTTTAAAAAAGGATTATTTACATTAATATTGTTTTGAGATAAGTTATGGGTAATTTATTCATGAAAAATTTGTAATAGTATGATCATATTTTATACCCTCTTTTCATTTATGGCATGTTGTGTTAACAAGGTAGAATGATGGTCATTTCCAGAGTCGCGGGAATGGAAGGAATGTGGTCGATGATGATGAAGAGCACATATAGATTGAAATATGTGTTCTTCGATGAGTTTCACTGTTGTTCCATCAATATATGGATGCAGGGTAAATGAATTTTGGAAAATCTCATAGATTCATTGAAAAACAAGACTAAAAAATGTGTAGTCTGGAACAACACGTCATGTAACCCCCAATGTGTGATGATAGGGATTATTTGTAGAGAAAAGAATGAAATTTTGTGAGATATGTTTCACACACCATTTGACCAATAGGAAACTAGATAATCTTGTTCATGGATTACATGCCCATGGGGTCATGTACTACTACAATCTGTATTTAACATCAACACATAACTTAACATTTGGAAGACAAGTCGACATGTACATGGGGAATATGAATATGTGTACTTGTGGTCCCACACAATGATCCATTTGGATGGACGTGGATAATGAAAAATAAAAGGACAAAGATATGTACTCAGACATGGAAGAGTGTATATTACTACACCTATATGTACAATAGTTGGTACAAAGGCTGGGAAAAAAGTACATAAGAACAGGAAGATGGTACCTCAAGGGAAATATCAACACGTACAGGTTGTGTACCATCATTGGAAACTCTATGTACCTTTTTTAATGTATTCCATGTGAGTGAGACACACAATATGTAATAGGATTAGATTGAAACATCGTTTACCATAAGGGAATGTCCATTACTAATATGAGGAAAAGTTATGTCTTCAATATTGGATATCCGGATATGTTGTGAGCTTCATTGAGCTTCCATAGACTAGTATCTATTGACTGTATTCCCTTTAGGATCATTACTATTATGTTTTAGTACAGAATCATAATATTATCAAATAGGGTGACCCCCATGCAGTTTTTTAATGATCAATGTAGTGTGGGAGAGTTCCCTTATTCTAGAGTGAGTTTTCTCACTCCACATAAACTAGATCCCATCAGCGGATTAATGCCATAATCCATATGATAGGTCCATCACAATCCTCATGTCCCTAATATTTTCTGGATGTGGGGTTTTTTTGACAGACAAGACTAATATTTACTTGGGCATCAAAACGCTATCAAGGAACATGTTTCCAGTAGGACCTATTGTCACCCTTGTGAGCCCAAGGCATTAAACCCCTATCAGTGTATCGAGATATGATCTTTTTGATGATGTATTAGTTTGATGGGGTGATAAAATATGAAAAAACCTCTTGGTATCGTTAACACTATTTCTTATCTAGACTACATGAGAATGACCTTTGTGAAATGTTTTGTTCGGATCAGTGTAGCGTGGGGGAGTGGTTACTCCTGGATGAGTGTTACCTTGAAACCTCACACTACAACTTTGTCTACTAGTCGGTGAGACTTTTGAAACTCGTAGACTTTTAATAGTTAATTTAATATAATTTTGGTTACCCTTATGTCTCGTATATTGTTGATATACCTATTTTTGATGATATTACTACTCTTGATGGTTTGTGTTTTGTGTTTTTTGGGTGTCCTACTATGTATTGTTATACTCACTCTTATATGGATTTTTCATGAACATGTCTTATCATGGGAAGAAAAAGGAACTTTTTATGGATTCACTATAGGACTAAGAGTTAGTTGAGATTATTTTGGGAAATAAATACTACATTATACACTAATGTTTCATTCAAAATAATTCCCCTCATTCTGAGAATGTCATACTTTATTTCCATGTTTTGGGTGGGCTTTTATTTGGACCACTTTAATATTCCTAGAACATTTTTTCATACATTGATTTTAGGATTATAGCTATATTATTGAATTCTTATTATTTGTTTTATGGTTTAGTATTTATAGTTATAAGTATTGTTATATACTGATAAGTACATTATGAAAAATCATCCCATGTCTGTTATATGCCTATTTAATCATGGTAACCATCCCCTATCATATTAATTGACCGATTTGTGCATTTATGGTTCAAGCCCCATTAGGGAATGTCATGGAAGTGATGTAGTAGAGGAAATTCCCAGTCTGAAGTGTAGTGGAACTACATGGGTTTTAGACTAATGTTTCTAGATTCATTTTTCATGAAGTGATGTTTGGTTTGGGTAATACAGAAATAGTGTTATAATGAATCAAATTTGTATTTCCGCCTGGGAACTAAATTATTGGTGTGGTGGAAGATGTATGAATTCACAAGGACTCTGAAAAGAAAATTAATCAATAAATATATATAGGAACTAGATTTAATGAAAAATATTGGTACACAAATAATATAGGAATGGTGTGTGGTGTCTAGGTTCTTCATTTTTCATATCACCAGATATACACATCAACCGTGGTACGTCTTGTTTTTTAGTAGGATGGTTTCATGAGAAAATTAAGTGATTGTTCAATAGTTGAATCGATAGAATGAAATGATGAGTGATGAGGGATTTATAAGGGGGGATGGGCACAAATAATGGCATTTAGTATGTTTATAATGTGTAAAGAATAATCAATAAATAGGTAAAAACATATAGAGGATTCTTTGACAGTGGGGGAGTAGAAATTTATTATGTAGGGGAGATATCCAGTGAATCTAATCCTAGAATAGATGGAGTGGTATAAATCCAAATTTGATTACTTGTTCTTAGATTTTGTTCATCCATTTCAAATGGAATAATTTCTAGAGATTACTAACTTTATTTCGATTATGTTAGAGAGGTGCGCCAACTCTCACATGGAAAATGATATTAAAGACATAGCATGGAAGAACTGTGCTGACCCAATTGGGTAGCCATGATGTCTAGGCCAGTGTAGAATTATTAATCAATGAATCAGGATGTTGAATGAATGAAATAAATGATAGAGGTTATGTTTACAATTAATGAAATTTTGGATTAGATAAATGTTTTCAACTGTTTGAAAATAAGGTGGTGTTTGGTTGTTGTCTACAACTGGTATTGTGGTTATTAGACCACATTTATTGTTTTTGTAGTTTCTTGAGTTTTCCTAGTTGGGGTGATCACAATAGAGTCCATAGATGTCAGAAAATAGATATTTTTACAAAATAATTGTTTTAGCAGGGTTATTGGTTTCATTTCAAAAAAGTGTGGCTTGGAAAACTAGACTTATAGTGCTGTAGTAGTTATATTGATCATGCATAGCTAGATGGTTGTTTATTTTTTTGATTAAAAATTAATTATTATGATTTGTCTATATTTATCATTGTCTGTTTGGAATACTTATGTTAAATTCTTATCATTACCGAATATAAAATCTTTAAATGGTAGTATGATTCTACACTATTAGATTTTTGTGTTGTTTTGGGGAACTATTGGTTAATCCTTCACAAAATAGTCATGGTTTGGGGATCAGGATAGTACCCCCTCATTTGATTTCATGTTGATTTTTTATATAGATTAGACTATCTTGGATTATACTCCTCTAATCAATGAGGTTATTTTGTTTATTTCCATTTTTTATGTCCAACACATTAAATTGAATGGTTTGTTATTAATTTTTGGGGATATTAAGTGTTTGTATGTCTCTTTTTCTTTGATCTATTGTCACTAAAATTATACTCATGGGTATGAGATTTCCAATCTACATAAAAGTGGTTTTATTGAAAATTAAAAAAAAGATTTTAGAGGAGAAGGAACTTGGTCATGAGGTGGTAATTCTCTATAACGGTTAGAAGGTGGAACTCTATACATTTGAACAGTTCATATACACACATTTAGTGGTTTAGGTGGATGATAAAAAGGCTAACTATGTTTTTTATTATTTTTTTGCGTGTAAGAGAATGATGTATAGGTTTAAAGAGTGTAACATGAGATTATGAGGAAGGGATAGCCTTGGATGTGGGGTCATTTGGATCCATCGATAGAAGGAATGTGAAATAAGTCATGAAAATGTAAGTTTCCTCAGAGACCCTAGGGACATAGCAGCCCATGTAAGTTTATATGTCTTCATGATTATTAAGGGAGAGGACATCTCATGTGGTAGTATCTTATCCATTATAATGAATTAAATGAGGCTATCAACAAACCACCAAAGTAGAGACATCATTTGGAAGTAGTTTCATGGAGAATAGGATGTGAATATGGGACTAGGGGAGCAGTTTGAAGTAGAGAGGGCATTGATTGACACCACCACCACCACCCCATAGTGGACCACTCATGGCTTGAAAATCTAATAGATAGTACTTTGGATAGCCATAAGAAATAGAGGTATTTAACCTATAGAATCCATGAGTGTTTCAAGGGAGATATGTGAATCATTATATCCCTATATGAGTGATATATGTTCTACAATTGGATATGAAAAGAAGAGGGATAGTTCCCCCACTAAGATTCATTCTTGAGATATTATCCAAAAACCTTGAATGTGAGTTTATGTCAATTGAAGTAGATAGTGTCAAGGTTTGGTGGAAGAGTTCCATTGACTATTGTGTTTGATGACTTTTGGATTTTCTATGCTATCAAATAATACCTTTTTTGTGTTAAAATGGAAGGAATTGGAAAACACATGTTCCATGTTGTATGATCTGATAGAGGATTCGAGTGTATTTCGAGCTATGGGGTGTGAATTCTTTTTCCCAGATGCATTTTTCACATGGTTCCATGAGCCCATTCTTTCTGATAATATACTGTATTCATGACATATTGATACAAGAGAATAAATTTTCCTCTATTACATTCTATGTGTAACATGCCAGGTAAAAAAAGAATAATACGTTTTCATATTTATTAATATTTTCAAATTAAATATTAATTTTACTTTAAAGGGGTTTCTATGTTCGATAGCATACCCGATACGCAACAAAGAGTATCTTTGAAATATTACGTTGCACACTTGAAATATAATAATATTATTTTAAATGGTAGTTAACACATAGCCATTGTATTGGCGGGAATGAATAGAAATAACTAAAATATGATTATATATTTTTGTTAAATGTTTTTACATTTTTCCAATAAAAGATAAAGGCTTAAAATAAGAAAAGAATTCAATTTTAAGCATAAATGCTCTAATATTCACTAAAAGGTCAATTTATCGCCTTTTAATGGAGAAAACTATTTAAATATAGACATTTTCACTCCTATAAATTTTATTGGACCAAATAAAATTCTTATTTTGAATTGGGACATCAAAATTTACTTTGTGTAAATTTTTGGTATTTTCCCGATAAAGTTCATATTTTAATGAATTGTGAAAAATGTTGTATTTTAATTAAAAACCTCTTTTTAATATAATTTATTTATATGATTATTTTATCTTTTGGATTGGTTTTAAATTGAAATTAGAATATATTTTTACCAATTAATCCAATGGTGGTCATTGAAATTAAATTCACTTTGAAATTGGACTCAAACAAGTGTCAATCTTTTGATAGATATTGTTTCATAAAAACACGCTATTTGTTTTGACAGCGGGAATTAATCATTAAATTAATCAATTCAGCTTATATGTTTTGAATTTTGTAAAATAGACATCATTTTTGAATTTTGAATATCAAATATAGCTTAGGGTGATTTTTTTGGTATTTTTCTGAAAAACTTAAATTTTTTATGAATAGTGAATCCACTAAGTGGTAGTTAAAAAACTGATTTTTCATTTAAATGAAACTTTACCACATTTATGATTTGAATTTCAAAAATCCGACACACATGGGTGTCATAAGGATGTAAAATGTGGTTCAATGGGATGAAAATAATTTTTGGTGAATAGTAACTTATAAGTTTTATTCATCGTGATTAGAGGTAATTAGTGTAATTTAAGGTAAAAATAATGTTTTAATAAAATGAAATTACCTTGAAACATGTCCTACCCTAATTTTATGTGTCATGGACGACCAAAAAAATCCATGGGTCAACTTGGGGACCCCATGGAGCCCCTTGGGTAAGAAAATGACGTTAATAACTTTTTATTTAATGTTAAAATAAAAATGTCACAAACATGTATTGTTTTACTAAAACAATTTTTACATGGGGTTATACAAGTCATATTTTTGACTATAAATATTAATTATAAAGAGACAAAGATTTCCTACATCATGATATTTTTTTATAAACTTTAGACATTAAATAAATTAAATTATTTATGACACCATGATGATGCAGCGATTACCTCATTATTTAATGATTTAAATAAAATGAAAAGATAATGTAAAATATAGGACCTATACTTGTAAAAAACCTACTATATGGGTGGATTTATAACTCTTATCACCTTAGCCTCGAAATATATAATTTTTGGATCTTTGAAAACCAAAACTCATTATATAATAAAGTAACATTTTATAACATTCCAAGAGTGCCTCTCCTCCCACTTATAAAAGGCCCCCACCTCTACCACCGTACCCACAACTATCAAGCCTTTGGCTCGACCAATATCTGCTCATTGTATCTCTCCACATCCCTCTATTCATCCTAGAAGCCTTACCTTAGGCAGGAAGCTCTTCCAAAACCCATTTTGGTTCAAACCAAGACGAGTTGCCTGATTTAAAGGTAAAGTCTTCTCTAATGTTCTTTTGTTTTATTTTGCTTCTCCAACCCTCTAAAATCTTTTTATTATTTTAATTTGTAACAAAAACAGTATCTCCAATATACTATGATGTTTTATCAGAATTATTTTATTTACACTTACACACACCTTCGTCTAATGGTTAAAGAACTTACTATTTCTGTGGTTGGCGGATTTCTGCCTCACGAAACGATGACTGTTCAATCTTCTTTTAACACCTTTCATGGTGGCCATTATGATGTTACTATATTTATATATGATATATATTATGTTTATGATTTCCTTATGCATATTTATTTTTTCATTTATGTCATACCTTTATGGTTTCCATTATGGGTAAACGTGATATCTTCATTTTAGGAAGTGCAAACTACCGACCCCTCAAAGTGATTTGATTCGTTAATGCCATATGTGGGACGTATAAAGGATGAATTTAATGATATTATATATGATATTATAATGGAATTATAATATACCTTTATATCATTATGATTTCACTCCATTAAATATGAAATAGAAGTGAAAGTAGAGTTCATGCATACGTACGGATTACCGTCTCCATGAATGGTGCATTTTATTTCTTACCTCTAAATGTTATATACTATTATAAATAAACGTATATTCTGGATATATATGATATATATGATATCAAAATCATGAATATTATTCTGTATATAATGAACCTTTGACTACATGAACAATATGTAATTGTAAGAAGTCTATTTTTGACTTAAGAAACAAATATCGACAAAACGAACATTATTAACATAAATGATTAAAAAATGTTTATAACATGGAAATAAGTGATATAAAGGGAATAATAAACATGAAAAAGGTTCTTAAGAAAGTATAAATTAACACTAGTTTATTATTCAAGAAATTATTTAGCGATCAAGTCAACTCAGACACGAGGTAAGGGACTTCGTCTCAATCTCCTTTCATTGAGGCATATTTTGTTCTAATACAAGACATTATTTTATATACTGTATAAAACACCTTTTAATTTTCATTTCATTCAAAGGGAATCTTTTTCTACGAATTGATTTACTAAATGAAAAAAATGAATTTTTATTTTAATGTACGCAGTGACAACGACCTTTTCCGCCGCTGCGAGTATTATTTGGTCTTTGGCTTCCTCAACAAGCCGTAATGTTTTGAAAAGTAAATAAATACCATATAAACTTTTATGTATATTGGTATTGAAAATGGTTTTGATAATGGATTTGTTATGTCAATATATTTAAGTGATATATTGTGATTGAAATGTGGAAATGTTTTCTTTCATTAATTTTTTTTTTATGTGTTATGATTCTATAATGGTACTTGGACATTTGACGGGTGGTTACGTGATAAACCATATGACTGGTGGTGCCGTGAAAATACCAGGACGGGTGGTTACATTATAACCATCAATGAATTGGGTATGGAATTCAGCCATATGGCTATTCCATTAAGTGATATGTGTGTAAGTCGACCGTATGGTTATTCCATTTAAGTATGTTTATGTCCCAAGTTACCTTTATATGTTATGTGATCTATATATGGGTTTTTTGGTAACATTTTGGTTACAAAAGGGTAAGTAATGATATTTTATTCTGTGAAGAGTTTTTACTACTTCATAAAGGTGAAAAGTATTATTTTGATAAAGTATTCATGGTTTACTTGTTGTTTTGATAAAATAACAGTTTTCCTTCTTTGTGTATCCCATACTGAGATTTTCATGCTCATCCAAAGTTTTTTTTGAAATGGTTTTCATAGGATATAATGTGGAATAGGCTCAAGGATGGGATCAAGGAAAAGAAAAGCTTTATTAAACACGGAACTAGACATGACTCTTTTTTTTAAGAGTTCATGTTTTGTAAAAAAAGGAAACTATGTAGAAGTGTCTACTTTTTATACTTTTGAGATGCAATAGTTATGTCCTAATTCTCTAAAAAACTAAACCTGATAAGTTCCTCAAAGTGAATTATTCATTTATTTCAACATTAAGTAATGTTTAAGGCCAGGGCCTTATAGTTGGTATCAGAGGTCTGTTTAGACAACATTAGGAGTTAGAAAATTGTTAAATTTATAAATTAATTTATGGTATGATTGAAATGATATAGTATTTAAAGATTACCATGTTACTTCGCCTAAGATATTTCTGTGTTTAGAATGGTTTTCTGCAGAGGAAACATGGAATCTATGTTGTGACATCATCAAGAGGAGGACAACCTTCCAAATCAGCAACCTGAGATGGTCGGAATCGGAACTGAAATGTTTGTTGCAGTGATGGAACACTTAACTCAGGATATAAATGGTGGTGGTATCCATGAATGAGATCAGCCAGATCAACTACAGAGGAACATGTCAGGGGTGGAACATTTCATGAGGCAACATCCCCCATCATTCAGAGGATCATCTGACCCTGTGCTTGCAGATGGGTGGATTAAAGCACTAGAGAAGTTTTTTGATGTCATGGGGTGTTCAGAACATCAAAAGTTTAGTCTTGGTGTTTACCGTTTTGAAGGTGAAGATGATCAATGGTGGTCAATGATGAAAAATATTAGGGATAGTGATGATATTGATTATCTTCACTGGGATGAACTGAAAGGTATGTTTCTTGAGAAATATTTTCCTAAGGTGGTTCTTCTTAGGATGGAAAAAAAATCCTAGAATTGAGGCAGGAGGATGAATCAGTGGCTGCATATTAAGCAAAGTTCACTCGACGGGCAAGGTATGCTCCAAATTTCATAGGAGTTCATGATAGTAAAATCAACCATTTTTAATCAGGGTTAATTCCAAAGTATCGAAGGTCTTTAGCTTCTCCTTAGATTAAAAGTTATGAAGAACTTGTTCGATGTGCAGATAAGGACGAAATAGAGTTTGTCGATGATCCGGTGTTCTTTGGAAAAAAATAGAATAAAAGGTCCAGATCACAGGAAAAGGGGAAGAATTCATCAAAGAAGCAAGGAGGTAAGAAAAACAAATATCCATCCTGTGAGAAGTGTGGTAAAATGCATCCTAAAGAATGTTTATCCAAGTATGGAAAGTGATTTCAGTGTGGTAAGTCTGGTCATATTACTCGTAACTGTAAGCAAGATGATCAAGCAGGCAATGAAAAGTCAGCGGTAAGATGTTTTAAGTGTAATGAAATGGGTCATTATGAAAATGAGTATATAACGAAGAACTCAACTGGGTAAAAGAAGCCAAACTACAAGAAGAAAGGGGTCGTGAAATCCTTTGCAACTACTTCAGTAGATGTTGGGCCATTGAATGAAGTATTATCAGGTACACTGATTTTTTGTTCAGATTATTCCAATGTGTTGTTTGATTCAGGATCTATACATTATTTCATTTCTGTGAATTTTTCTAGTAAAATGGGAATTCCATCTCAAGATATGAATCCTGAACTTATGATAAAAAACACCAGGAGGGAACATTAAGACAAAAATAAATTATAAGAACCTTTCTATTCTTGTGTGTGGAAAGAATCAACATGAAAACCTTATTCTTTTGCCTCTTGTAGAGTTTGATGTTATTTTGGGCATGGATTGGATTTATGCTTATCATGCTATGATGGACTGCAGAGCTAAAAAGGTTTCTTTCCAGAAATATTTTCAGTTTGTGTACAAGAATGAACCTTTGCTTTTGATAACATATCACGATGTTGAGAAACTAGTAAAATATGGAAATAAATGTTACCTTGCATATATTGTTGAAAATAATGGAACTGTTTAGATTATTGAGGTGCCAGTGGTAAATGAGTATCTTGATGTTTTTCCTGATGAGTTTTCTGGTATTATTCATGATCAGGAAGTTGAATTTACTGTTGACTTAGTTCCTGATTCTAAGGCAATTTCAAATCCCCCTTATCGAATGGCTGAATTTGAACTTTTAGTGTTAAAGTAGAAATTGCAAGAGTTTTTAGATAAAGGTTTAATTCGACCTAGCACATCACCATGGGGTGCTCCTATCTTGTTTTTTAAAAATAAAGTTGGTTCAATGAGCCTTTTCATTGATTATAGAGCCTTGAATAATATCACTATTATGAACAAGTATCCTTGGCCTCATATTGATGATTTGTTTGATTAGCTCCAGGGAGCTCAGTATTTTTCGAAGATTGAATTGAGGAAGGGGTACCATCTGTTTAAAGTAAAAGAAGAAGACGTTCCGAAGACTGTGTTTCGTACTATATATGGCCATTATAATTTTTTAGTTATGCCTTTTGGGTTAACCAATGCACCTACTGTATTCATGGACCCTATGAATAGAATTTTACATGAGTTCTTGGATAAGTTTGTGGTTGTTTTCATTGATGATATTTTTCTATTCTCTAAAAGTAAAGAGAATCATGAAAGTAATTTAAGGGTTATCTTGCAAACCTTAAAAGAAAAGAAACTGTATGGAAAATTAAGCAAGTGTGAGTTTTGGTTACAAAATATTTTGTTCCATGGTCACATTGTTTCAAAAAATGGCATAACTGTTGATCCTGCTAAAACAAAAGTTATTGATGAATGGCCAAGACCCACAAATGTAATCGAGATCCTCAGTTTTCTTGGTTTGGCAGGTTACTACCGAAGGTTTGATGAAAAATTTTCACGGTTATCTAGTCCAGTGACTAAGCTAACTCGGAAGGGTGTTAAGATTATCTGTACAAAAGAATGTGATGATTGTATTCAGAAGTTAAAAAGAAGATTGGTTAATGCTCCAGTTTTGGAACTTCCTTCTAGGAATTGTGAGTTTGTCATCTATAATGATGCTTTGCTGAAGGGACTTGTTTGTGTCCTTATGAAGAATGTTCAGGTAATTACTTATGCTTCACGTTAGTTGAAAACTAATGAGGTAAATTACCCTACACATGATTTGGAATTAGCTGCTGTTGTTTTCCCTCTAAAAATATGGACGCATCATTTGTATGGAGTAAAGTGTGAAATATATACTGATCACAAATGTTTAAAGTATATATTCACTCAGAAATAATTGAACATGAGACATATGATATTGATGGAATTAATCAAGGATTATTATTGTACAATTCATTACCATATGGGAAATGAAAATAAAGTGGATGATGCTTTGAGTTGAAAAAGTATTGCTTCAATAACCATGCCGTGTTTGGAATGAGATCCTTTGGTTTTTGATTTGTTGACCTTTGGCATAGAATTTGTTTGTGCAGGAAGTTATTCTGTTTTGTTTTAGGTATTGGTGAGATCATTTATATCAGACAGAATTATGCAAGCGTAGAAGAAAGTTAGTGGGTTGCAAAAAAAAGGTAGAACTGGTTCAAAAGGGTAAGTTTCCTGAATTTAACATTGATAATGATTGTATTTTGAGGTTTTGGAAGATATTATGTGTGCCTTGTGATTCATAGTTGAAGAATGAGTTGTTATGTGAGGCTCATAGTTCCCCGTTTTCAGTTCATCCTGGAAGTACTTAGATGTACAGTGATCTGTGGGAGTATTACTGGTTGGATGGAATGAAAAGAGATATTGCCGATTTTAATGTGAAGTGTTTGAATTGTCATCAGGTTAAAGCAGAGCAGAAGTTACCGAAAGAGATGCTGCAGTCATTACCGGTGCCAGAGTGGAAATGGGAGAATATATTCATGTACTTCGTTGTGGGATTACCAAAGACATCTTAACGTAATAATGCAATTTGGGTTTTTGATGATCAATTGAATAAATCTGATCATTTCATTCTTATTCGAGATACATTCTCTCTAGATCAACATTCTCGATTGTATCGTAAAGAGATAGTCAGGTTGCATGGAGTTCCCCTCTTCATTGTATCTGATCGTGATCCCAGGTTTATTAATAACTTTTGGAAAGGCCTTCAAAAGTCGTTGGGTACTGAATTAAATTTTAGTATAGCTTTTCATCCTCAGTCAGATGGGAAGTCAGAACGAAAAATTCAGACTTTGGAGGATATTCTATGTGCTTGCTCGATGGATTATCAGGGAAGTTGGGACCAACATCTTTCTTTGGTTGAGTATTCTTATAATAGCAGTTTTCATTCCAGTATACAGATGGCTCCTTTTGAGGCATTATATGGGAAGCAGTGTCGAACTCCAGCTTTTTGGGATGAAGTAGGTGAAGGGAAGTTGTTTGGACCAGAATTGGTAGAAGAGATGGCAAAAAAAGTTTAGTTGAATCAGAAACACATGAGAATAGCTCAGAGCAGACAGAAAAGTTATGCGGATAACCGGAGGAATGATCTATCTTTCGAGGTAGGTGATCTTGTTTTTCTCAAAGGATCACCATGGAAAAGTGTGATATGATTTGTTAAGAAAGGAAAGATGAGTCAAAGGATAATTGGACCACATAAAATTCTGGAGAGAGTTGGATCAGTTGATTACCGAGTGGATTTACCTCCTAGTTTACCTCAGTTACACAATGTTATTCATGTTTCGATTTTGAGAAAGTATATGCTAGATCCATCTAATGTTTTGAGCCCACAGGTAGTTCAGTTGGAAGAGAATCTCTCTTATGAAGAACAACCAGTCCAGATTCTTGACCGTAGAGATCAAGTGTTGTGGAATAAGTTAATTGACAAGGTAAAGGTTTTATGGAAAAACCATATAGTTGAAGAGGCAACGTGGGAATCTGGAAATGCTATCAGGGATAAATACCCCCACTTATTTTGATAATTGAACAAAATTGCGGGGACGCAATTCCCAAAAGGGGGAAGGATGTAACATCCTAGGTAAAAAAAGAATAATACAATTTCATATTTATTAATATTTTCTAATTAAATATTAATCTTACTTTAAAGAGGTTGCTATGTTTGATAGCGTACCCGATACGCAACAACGAGTTTCTTTGAAATCTTACGTTGCACACTAGTAATATAATAATATTATATTAAATGGTAGTTAACACGTAGCCATTGTATTGGCAGGAATTAATATAAATAACTAAAATATGATTATATATGTTTTTTAAATGTTTTTACATTTATCTAATAAATTGATAAAGTATTAAAATAAAAAATGAATTCAATTTTAAGCATAACTGCTCTAATATTCACTAAAAGGTCGATTTATCGCCTTTTGATGGTGAACCCTCATTAAATATAGTTTTTTACTCTCCTATACATTCTATTGGACAAAATAAAATTCTTCTTTAGAATCGGGACATCAAAATTTACTTTGGGTAAATTTTTGGTATTTTTCGATAAAGTTCATTTTTTAATGAATAGTGAAAAATGTTGTATTTTAATTCAAATCGTCTTTTTAATCTAATTTATTTATATGATTAGATTATCTTTTTAATTTGTTTTAAAGTTCAATTAGATTATATTTTTACTAATTAATCCATTGGTGGTCATTGGAATTGATTTCACTTTGAAATTAGACTTAAACAAGTGTCAATTTTTTGATAGATATTGTTTCATAAAAACACGATATTTGTCTAGACAGCAGGAATTAATTATTAAATTAATTAATGCAACTTAAATGTTTTGAATTTTGTAAAAGAGAAATCATTTTTAAATTCGGAATATCAAATATAGCTTAGGGTGAATTTTTGGTATTTTTCTGAAAAACATCAATTTTTGATGAATAGTGAAACCACTAAGTGGTAGTTAAAAAAACTGATTTTTCATTTAAATGGAACTTTACCAATTTTGTGATTTGAATTTCAAAAATCTGACATAAAAGGTTTTAATTAGGAAGTAAAATTTGGTTTAATGGAATTAAAATAATGTTTTGTGAATAGTAACTTTTAAGATTTATTTATCGCAATTGGAGGTAATTAGTGTAATTTACGGTAAAAGTAAAATTTTAATAATATTAAATTACCTTGACACATGTCATACCCTTATTTGATGTGTCATTTCCGACCAAAAAAATCCATGGGTCAACTTGGGGTCCCCATGGAGCCCCGTGGGTACGAAAATGACATTAATATCTTTTTATTTAAAGTTAAAATAAAAATGTCACAAACAAGTATTATTTTACTATAACAATTTTTACATGGGGTTATACAAGCCATATTTTTGACTATAAATATTCATTATAAAGCTAAAAATATTTTCTACATCAGGATATTTTTTTTATATTATACATTAAATAAATTAAATTATTTATGACACCATGATGATGTAGCGATTACCTCATTATTTAACGACTTAAATAAAATGAAAAGATAATGTAAAATCTAAGACCTAAACTTGTCAAAAACCTAATGGATGGGTGGATTTATAACTCTTATCACCTTATTCTCTGAATATATAAGTGTGGGACCTTTAAAAACCGAAACTCATTGTATAATAAAGTAACATTTTATAACATTCCAAGAGTGCCCCTACTCCCTCTTATCAAAGGCCCCCACCTCTACCAGCTTACCCACTCCTATCAAGCCTTTGCATCAACCAGGATCTTCTCATTGTATCTCTCTAAATACCTCTATTCGTCTTATAAGCCTTAACTTAGTCAGGATGCTCTTCAACAAACCCTTTTGGTTCAAATCAAGAGGAGTCACCCGATTTAAAGGTAAAGTCTTCTCTAATGTTCTTTTGTTTTATTTTGCTTCTCCAACACCCTAAACTCTTTTTATTATATTATTTTGTAAAAACAACAGTATCTACAATATAGTAGGATTTTGTTATGATAAATATTTTATTTAAACTTACACACACCTCCGTCTAATGGTTAACGAACATACTGTTTATGTGGTTGGAAAATTTCTGCCTCACGAAACGATGATTGTTCAATATTCTTTGAAAACCGTTCATGGTGGCCATTAAGATGTCACTCTATTTATATATGATATATATTATGCTTATTTTTTTCTTATTCTTCTGTATCTTTTCATTTATGGCATACCATTATGGTTTCCATTATGGGTAAACTCGATATCTTCATTTTAGTAAGTGCAGACTACCGCCCCCTCAAAGTGATTTGATTCGTTAATGCCATATGTGGGACTTATAAAGGATGGAGTTAATGATATTATATATTATATTATACTGGAATTATAATATACCTCTATATCATTATGATTTCACTCCATTAAATATGAAATAGAAATGAAAGTAGCATTCATGCGTACGTACGGATTACCGTCTCCATGAATGGTGCATTTCATTTCTTACATCTAAATTTTATATACTATTATAAATACATGTATATGCTGGATATATATGATATCCAAATCATTAATAACATTTTGGATATAATTAACCTCTGACCACATGAACAACATGTAATTGTATGAAGTCCATTTTTGACTTAAGAACCAAATATCGAAAAAATGAACATTATTAACTTTAATTATTACATAATGTTTAAAACATGGAAATAAGTGATATAAAATGAATAATAAAGTTGAAAACGGTTCTTAAGAAAGTATAAATTAACACTAGTTTATTATTTAGGAGATTAAAGATCGATCGAGTCAAGTCAGACACAAGGTAAGGGACTTCATCTCAATCTTCTTTCATTGATGAATATTTTGTTCTAATACAAGATTTTATTTTATACGCTATATAAAACACTTTTGACTTTACATTTCATTCAAGGGAATATTTTTCTATGAATCATTTTACTAAACGTCAAAAATTAATGTTTATTATAACGTACACGGTGACAATGAACTTTTCCACCGCCACGAGAATTATTTAGTCTTTGGCTTCCTCAACAAGCTGTAATGTTTTTAAAAGTAAATAAATAAAATATACTCTTTTATGTATTTTGGTAATGAAAATGGTTTTGATAATTGATTTTTTATGTTAATATATTCAAGTGATATATTGTGATTTAAATGTGGAAATTTTTTCGTTCCTTTAAAATTGTTTTATGTGTTATGATTCTATAATTGTACTTAGACAATTGACAGGTGGTTACATGATAAATCATATGACGGGTGGTGCTGTGAATACCGGGACATGTGGTTATGTTATAACCTCCAATACATTGGGTATGGAAGTCGGCTCTAGGGCTATTCCATTAATCGAAATGTGTGGAAGTCAACCATATGGTTATTCCATTTAAGTATGTTTATGTCCAAAGTTACCTTTATATGTTTTGTGTTCTTTATATGGGATTTATGGTAATAATTCGTTTACAATAGGGTAAGTAATGATATTTTATTCAGTGAATATTTTTTACTACATCATAAAGGTGAGAAGTATTTTTTTGATTAAGTATGCATGGTTTACTTGTTGTTTTTAAAAAATAACAGTTATCCTTCTTTGTGTATCCCTTACTGGGATTTTTATGCTCATCCCATGTTTTTTTGAAATGTTTTTCACTGGACATAATTTGAAATAGGGTCAAGGATGGGATCAAGGAAAAGTCATGTTATCTTAAACATGGAACTAGACATGACTCTCTCTTTTTCAAGAGTTCATATTTTGTAAAAAAAGGAAACTATGTAGAAGTGTCTACTTTGTAAACTTTTGAGATGTAATAGTTATGTCCTAATTATCTAAAACACTAAACCTGAAAAGATACTCAATGTGAATTATTAATTTAATTAAATATTAAGTAATGTTTAAGTCCATGGACTTATACTATGAGTCTCATTTATATAGGATATTTGATTTAATAAATCTACCAAAAGTGCGGCCTAACTCTAGGAGGAGATTATGACATGTCTATGGAATATCTTCATAGTAGTAGAGAGACCCTATAATGTTTTATTCCATATGGTATTGTTTCCTTCCATCCATGATTGGTTGGTTCCTAACTATGAGTGTAGGGGTTTTTTGTCTTCTAAGGAAATATAATTTCCTCATTTTATAAGGAGTGATCATGAACATTGTAGGATGAGCTCATTTTAAAGAGGTTATGACTAAATTCATATCAGATAGCTAGGGATTCCTTTTAGTAAGTGGATTCTATGATATTTTTTTTCTATAGAGTTAGTGGAGTATAAGGATGTATTATGATATAATTTTATGGGTTTATATCATCCCCAAGACATTGGATGATTCATGTTCTTGCACCAATGATTGGACTTGATTTTTGTGATTGCATAACTTATGTCACCAATTGAGATTTATAAGATACGGGTGAATTCAAGAGTAAGTATCAAAATTGGTTTTGTATGACCATGTTTTTTCACATGTGTAGCCGAGTTTTATATTTAATATAGTCAAATAAGTTCTCGACTTTGGGTGAGAATTTGTTCTCAATAAAGCTAGGTTAGCTGAGTAATGTTATCCACTCTTCATAATCTTCGAATTCCAGGAAAAATTATTTGGGTCTAAGTGGTTCTCTTAGTTTTACCTTGATATATGTTATCTCCAACTCTATTTTTAGAGTATTATATTGCATTTGTGTATTAAAAAATCTATTGTGGTTTATTTTAGTTCACAGTGATACCCTTTGGTGAGTTTTACACCAGAAAAAGATCCTGATAATTATGGATTGGATAATTAAAACTACTTGTATTAGTATGTAGTAGTCATATTTGATGAAATTCATGTGTTCTTGTTGTGTGAGTTAGATCACACAATACACGTGAAGATGGTTTAGCTTACCTCCATCAATAATTGTCAACCATTAGCTTCTATAGAGAACTTGGGATATTTATCTCAAGGATACGTATTGTGAGGTGTTGTGAGACTAGATATCTATTAGATATGTTCCTAAAATAATTTCCAAATGTGTAACAATCATTTTAATTTTTCAATGATGGACGGTGACAGAAGTCACAATTCATATGAAGGTGATAGGGAGTTCATTTTTCCTTACTAGTGTATTTTTTTGAGGTGAGGATGTACCAAGATATCATTATATTTGTTAGGCAGCCTTGTGAGATAGAACCAATATTCACAATTTAGAATTATTATCTCTCATATATGACAGTGATGGGAAAATATTATTAGATATTTCATGACAATTTTGTAAGTAGAAGGTGGTCCGAATTGGTGGAATTCCGTAGAATATAGTTTCAAACTATGATGATTACATTACAAAATGATAATGGCGAGGTTTTGGTTAGTCTTTAAGGACTCATTTATAGTTAATCATAGTTCTTTAACCAGGTCAGCTAGGTAATTAAAGGGAACCATTTAGGTTATGGGGAACATGGTTTGCGTTTATATGTGGGGTTTGATCTATAACTTGGTGGATCAAATACAAAACACCCAAAAAAAATTTTTTATTTAGTGAAATGTTTATGGATCAAGGAGATTTATATTATATCCCACATCACATTATTTTATCGAATTTTTTTAGAAGAAGAGTCATTATGACCCTTTATTCCATTCGATGAGGAACCACTAACTAAAAAACCTAGTTCACAAAATAATTAGAAATACATAAAAAATAAATATAATCAAATATAGTTAGTATTCAATAACCATCAGTGAAAACAATAGATATCCCCATGTCAACATATGGTATACATTGATCATAAACTATCAATATAGATAAGATCAATGGTTAAACATTAAATTTTCAACCTTCAAATAATCAACAATACTTAAAAAACAACATATAGAATGCTAATACTTTCCCCCATGTGATTAATATAGACACCATAATCATAAAAAATCTATAATAGGATGGTGGATTTTTAAAAAATTCATGGTTAGCATGACTATAGTTACCATTATGGAAATAAAAACACATAAAACATCAAAACATTTCCATTTTTCAAAAGTCTAACATACATTTTCTTGGGACAATATCAAACATGCATTTTTAATGATGTAATTATCTATTCATATAGATAAATTATTATATGGTTAAGTTAATACATTAATAATAATAATTAGATGATATCTTATGGAAGAATGTGGAAGGTTTAAAAAGAACATATCCATTGTAAAACTATTCATAACATATAGAACCTAGATGCCACTAAGTACTTCCCCAAGCCTAGTTGGACATATGTCCTCAGGTGAATCACCCCATATGCTAGAGGCTTCCAACCAAAAGTGTGGGATTAGGTTTGTAAGTGGGGAGACATTTTCCCCATCTACATAGTGTAGCAAAATAGAATATCAATAGCATACAAGTAGTATAAGTAGTATAATATCAAGACATAAGTAAACCGTAGAAGAATGGTAATATGAACTATTATATAATACATATATAATAGTAAATGAGGATAAATGTCATTTTTATAAAGAAAATCCCAATAATGTTCACATTACATGTGTCTAAAATATATATAAAAATTAAAAAGGCCAAAATTATCACACCTAGCATCGTGAACCTCATCTTGGACTTATTCTCATTGCTCTAAGAAAAAAATTCAAGAAAATTTATTAAAGTTCTTACCCTTATCAATACCTAGAACCATATAATCTATTTTTGTACCCAAAAGGTGTCCTAATTAGGGCGACATATATTATCCCAATTGGAAACCACCCAATTTTAGATTCAAATTTGTAAGATAATATATATATATCATATGGTGAAGGCAGTAAAGCAATAAGTAAAGGATGTTCTAAAATATAAACATCATGTATGTATAGATTCTCATTTTATAACCAATTCAGTTATAAACATTCATCTAAGCATTATGTATCTCATTTAATAGTCAAGCCTATATCTTTAATAATCGTGTTCATTTTACAAACAGACCATTTAAAGATAAATTTTAGGTACCTTTCAAAGATACCAGTGTTCGCCATAATCACATGCCATAAAGGATTCCTAAATATATCAACCAAGAATTATAAGTCACGGCTATATCCATAATTGTGATTTATCTGGGAATACACATCTTGTAAGTCATTTATTTCATTATCTATTTAAAACCAGATTCAATCCATGAAATTACTAAATAGTAATCAGAGTATAACTCTATGTGTCATATCATCCAAAACCCTATAGTCCCACCTATAGAGACCCCCTATGGAACCCGTGTATTTCTCCAAGTGTGGTATAACATCTATACCAATAAATTTCGTCATTGGGGGTCCACAAAATGACTCTAAGAATCAACCATGGCATGCATGATCAATTACCTTGAGCTCATCCATGGGATTCTCATATGAATATATGTATCAATTGATATATAATAGTCAAATCCCCTAAGAGTCTATCCTTTGAAACCAAGTACAACTCAGAGATAAAAGTAAATATCTAATAGAGTATGTCAATGGAAGTCTTATATGATTCCTTTTTTCACCAATGCCTAGTAAGAATGTAACCAATTCAATCCAATTGGTAAATCCTATTTACAATGTAAGTGATAATTCCGTGTTCAATACAAAGAACATACCATTTATAACATACCTTAAAAGGTAACTCAAGTAATTGGCCAAAACTTTATCACATGTTCATTTCAATATATAAAGCATCACATGTATAGAATATACATTACACTGAATAGACATCATTTAACTCACATGGGATAATCATTATAATAAGATTCTCATACTTAAATAAACAATAACATGGCATGGTATTTATCATTATCACGTGTGAAGTTAAATAAAAAAGGAAATTAATTTTAAATAAAAAAATTCCATAAAATGAACCAAATTTCAAGGTCCAATCCATCACTTACATTTATCTAATTCAATTTCAATTCATAATATGATTCAATTCACATAATAATACATAAATTGACAACTGAATTTCCATTATCATTTCTGTTACATCATACCCTAACTGGGGTGAAAAGGGAACACCGTTAGGTATCCATGTCAAAAGCCACCCATGGTGGTCTATTAATATAACCAACACACCCAAAGGGGATGGTTCCAACTAATTTTAGGTTATCAACCTAGAAATAAAAAAAAGTCTCTATATTTGAATAGGTCATACCTTTAAATTCAATGATTCAATTTCATATTATGATGACGCATGAAAAATTGGGTGGGTGGAATGAAAACAAATATAAATAGTTCAACATTAAAATAAAGGCATGTGACCACCTTCATTAGGATTGTATTTAATAGGTCATTCAATATTATCTCTTGATTCAGCTCCAATTAGGATAAAATTGAAAAATAGATGAGGAAACTAATATTAGGGAAAATCATCTTGATCCTAAATAACACAACTGATATCCAAAAGTATGGAGAATGGGAAAAATTGAATCAAGGTCTTACCATTACAGATCTAATGGGACGAATTAACTTCAATTAAGATATCATGTGGAGAAGTTATATGTATTCCAATAATAGTTGAGGAAGACATATATCAAAAGGTTCCTTTATTGCGCAGGAGAAGAAAACATAATTTTAGGAATACAAAATATTTTAATTTAATTTAATAAATTATTAAATCTCCCAAATTAAAGGGTCCTTATATTTTAGGTGCATGGTTTTAAAATACATGATCCAACCATGAATGGCTAACTATAGAAAAGGTGAACCCATATAGTTTTCCAACATGGTTCCAAAAACCATATGAAACCATGCTAAAACCCACTATAAAAATTATAAAGATGGTTTCATGTCTAGGTGACCCCAGGCACACATTTTTTTTATGAATTCTTGCATCCTCTTTCTTCTCTAAGTCTGTGCCTCACATGGTTTGTTGAACCATGTGGCTTCCCTACACAACATAAAATAACCACGTGCAACACCATTTTCATGCCAATTCTTAGGTTCTGTGCTCCGAACCAGCCCTGTACACCTTCAACGCCTCCATGAAATAATAGGGAACTAAAATTATTCCATATCTAAACATTTATATTTTGAATTGATGGGAAAAAGTATCAATACCATAGATAACTAGTTTCTATCAATCATCCCCATAAATAAATTCATCATTAAATTTCCATTACAAGGGTAGTGTAGCGTGATCCTAGAACAAATCCTGCCACTACGATATTACTTTGAGTTCCCACTACTTGGCCTCATCCTACACATAGTAAAGCTTACATATCACACATACAAGAAGAACAGACCATCCAAAAATAACAGTCATGCTAGATCTACAATACATATAGAATTCTCCCAGAAGGATGCATCTAACTATAACTAACCCTCCCAAGGATAAAGGGTATGAGATGTGACTGAATAATTACATCAAAGATGAGAAATTTGTACGATTTCATCCTGGTATTGGTACTTCTCTGGTTACTACAACTAATATCCCACAGGCTCGACACATTCTAGAATCTCAAACATCCTGATGTTCCATGGTGAATGATTACCAAGTCTCTTATTTCTAGTATGTCTGATCCTTGGTGAAAAAAATAAGAAAACTAGATCCTCGACCTCAAACACTAGAGGCCATGTTTGAAAATATTCATAATATTTCAAATGAAAATGTATAGTAACCATCCACTTCTGAATCAACTGCACCTTTTTTGTGGTCTCCGGAACAATATGTGATCACAAAAAAGATTACTCTTCTACATCTAACCAACATAGAGGTGATCATCATGGCCTAACAAACAAATCCTAAAAGGAACCATCTGAAATGTAGCTTATATTTTTTTGTTCTAGGTATACTAAAATATGGGTATATAGCTCTCCTAAGACACCCTAAAATCTAGGACACCTGATCACAACATGTCTTCATGAACATGAATTGTGCACTCTGACTATCCATTAACCTCAAGGTGGTATGTTGTGCACAGAAGCACCTATATACCCAACACCCTTTGTAACCCTTTCCAAAACCTTGATTTTGACAAGGAATCCTTATCTGATGCAATGGTTTATGGAGCCTCATGAAGTCATACTATATCATGGATATATAACATCCCAATATCATCAATTGAAAAGGTTTTTTGATAGATTGGAAATTAGAAACCCCTATGATCTTTTTAACAAAAACCAATACAATATCATTACCTCAGGGAGATGTTGGTAAAACTATGACCAAATCCATCATGAAATAATCCCATTTCCACATAGGGATTGGTAAATCCTATACACGTATTGATGATTTATAGTGTTCCACCTACACCTTCTGATACATGGAACATCTCCTTAAAAATTAACTATATCTCATTTCCTTCACATCCACCAATACTATCGATGTAAATACTGATACATCATAGTGACACCCAGGTGAACAACCCAAGTTGAAGCATGAAAATTTAGAATCATCTCCTTGAACATGTCTACTGGAACCAGTTCCTGACCACGAACTGATAGGATATCATCCTCAACTAGGGTCAACCAAATGTAGGGTCCCCACTTTCCACACTCTCCCTTAAGACTAGATCTTCTATGTCCGATATTTATCTCATCCTTACTCTATATAGTATGATAGAGGTAGAATCTATGGATTAAAGGTACGTATGTCCCTGAATGTCTTGCATTTCTATGTATATCTCATAAAACCATTCCATAAGATACCACTATCCATTACCCATCTTCAATTCTTATATCTGAGTCCTCCATCTCAGTGTGTGAGCCAGAACACTGACATTACCATTTATGTACTTGAGATTTAAATATTTATGGTATTTTTCCCACCTTCACATCCTCATATTCATATCACATATTTTAATTATGTACTTGAGGATTTTTTGGTTAGTGTACACCAAAAAATTCCCTTCAAATTATTAATTTCTCTAACATTTCTATGTGTGAACAACCATAGATAACATGAGATTGTGTATTGGGAAATTATTCCCATGTGGAATCAACTACCAATATCTGTTTTCCACAACTATATATCTATACATAAGCAATACTCCTATTCCAATACCTTATGTGTCTTAGTAAATAGTGTAACTCCAAAATGGTTCTGAAAAAATTAGTATTGGTGTTGATGTCAATATCCATTTCAACTCCAGAAAGACTTCCTCATTGAAATATGTCTATACATACATTACACACTTCATTGTCATGCCCATAAGAAGCTCTATTAAGCCTAATATGTCTTGTATGAAATTAAGGTAGTAAAAATACAGTCCTAGGAAACCATGTATCTGAAAATTGTTCTTGGGATCCTCATACGAATCTATAGCTCTTGTCTTCTCTTGGTCAATTGATACTTTTTTCTCTGAGATGATGTGACTGAAGATGTGAATATTATCCATCCCAAATTGGAACTTCATTAGATTATCATATAAGAGATTCTCTCCTAGTGTATTCAAAATGATATCAAGATGGATAGAATGGTCATGTCGATTTTGAGAATGCAAAATGATTCCATCAATGAAAACAAACTTAAATGAATTAAGATAGGGATGGAACACTTTGTTCATTACTTGAATGAAGGAAGTTGGATCATTCATGAGGTCTAATAGTATAACCTAATACACATATAGGCCATACCATTTATGAGAGTATATTTGAGGTATGTCAAATGGTATAAGACACACAAGATAATAACCGGTTATCAAATCAATCTTTGAGAAGAAAAAAGCTCCTCAGAGCTAGTCAAAGAGATCATTTATCAGTGATAGAATATACTAGTTCTTAACTATCAGCTAATTCAATTTTCGATAATCCAAACATATCATGAGAGTTCTTTCATCCTTTATGCAAAAAGGACTGTGAAACCCCATTGAGAAGTAATGGATCAGATAAACCCATTTTTCTTTAAATCCTCAAGATTCCTCATGAGATTTTTTAACTCAATGTTATTCATCCTTTATAGAGGAATGGATATCAGTAATGAAATTAGAAGTAGTTAAATTGAGAAATGTACTACTCTCTTTGGATGAAATACTGAAAAGTTTTCAGGGAAGACATCCCTGAAACGATGAACCAATGGAGGAAAATATACAAGATGTCTTCCATGATCATCTAGATAAAAAAAATAATCTAGGCTATCATATAACCTGTCCCATGATGTTCAAGTACATCTCGGCTCTATTGGACATCCTAATCATGTACACTCTGTAATTATAAAGTTAGAACATTGTATTTAAATAGATGTATCATAGAACACACTATGCGCATAAGGGAATATAATATCCTGATAGTTTGAAATAAATTTACTATTTTAAATAGATTTCATATATTCTATATTTTTCAATGCAAGAAACATCGAGTAAGCATTCATTACACACATGGGCGACTATCTTCAAATGCATAAAATATTATTAAAATATTATTTAATATTACCTATCCATTAAATTAGTAGTTATGAAAATGGTAATCTAAAATATGAAAATATATGGTTGAAATAAATAAAAAATTAATTCACTGGTAACAAATTAATTAGAAATGAATATGAAAATAGATTGAACATAAATTAAAATATCATTATTTTTAGGCTCACAAGACTGTTTTAGCCGAATAAATTAAATTAATTATAATTATTGAGTAATATTAATGTCATATATATATATATATTTATATAATTTTCAATAAAATATTTTTGAGATTAATCCAATATATTTAATAGTCTTAAGATAAAAATTAACCTATTTTTAGGCTTAAAATACTATATATTTATTAAGGCATTTTTACCACCTTGTAATGGAGAACCTATTATAAGTACAATTTTAGTAACCTTTATTGAGATATATGTCAAAATAATCTTTATAATAGTAATATTAATATTAAAACTAGCTTATGGGGAAGTTTTGGTATCTTTCTGTGAGGTTTTAGTTTTTAATGATTAGTGAAAAGCAATGAAATTCAATTCCAAACTACATATTCATCTAATTTATTTATAAGATTAAATTATATTTTTATTTGTTTTTAAATCACAACTACATTAATTTTTTGTCCATTAATAATATATAATAAATTTATTCAATTTAATTTTTAAATTGTTTATAAAACATAGCTATCGTTATGAGATTTTACTTTAAAACCTAGCATTGTCACCCACCCTGTGGGATTAAATTTAAATTCATTTATGTCACTTTTCCAACATAAATATAAAAAAATGGATTCTATATTTGTAACTAAAATATATTATAATTTATAATAAGTTCATATTATTTTTTACTAAAAATAATAGTGAACGAAATTAAAAATAATTGCAATGTTTAACGTGAAATTAAGCTTAACAAAGGAATAAACCTTAAACATAAGGGCCCAAATAACCTTGAAACTTTTCCTAAACTAATATTATATCACATAATAGTCCATTAACATTACATTATTGAGTTCGGTTGCTTTTTATGACTTTATTTATGTAAATAATGTGGGTTCAACTATCTTGTTTTCAAAAATTACATGTGAGCCCTTTTCCTCACTTATAAAAGGCCACCAAACCTCCCACATTCTCCAACCTCTCAAGACACATTGGATCAACCAATACCTACCAAAATAGCTAGTAAATATACCTTAACACCTTCTAGACTCCTCCCCTTGGGATGAAATCAATCCATGCAATTCATTTGCTATAAACCAAAAGGAGTTACCCAATTAGGAGGAAACTTCCTTCTTTAATCTCTTTACTGCTATTTCTGTTCTCCAATCCCAATAATATTAATATTAACATTTTATATAATAGAAAAATGTTCCTTAAATATAATATGATTTTGGTATCTTAAGGGTTTAACCTTAACATACATACTCTTCTATCTAATGGGTAAGAAACATACTGTTTACATGTACGACCAACTACCGCCTAATAAACGATGATTGTGCATATTTTCCTTTACCTATTTTCATGATGGAAATTAGGATGGAAACTATATTTATATATAATATATACGATATTTATTATGTAATTATTATTATATACATATTTATAACAGATACTATTATACATTCCACTATTTGTAAATATGATAATATTGTTTGCTGAAGTGTTGACTACCGCCACCTCAAGGGGATATGACTCATTCACAATATAAATGGAATGTATAAAAATTGGTTTTCATAACCCTGTGTAATAAATATAACATAGATCTAATACCTGAATTGTTAAATAAATATTAATAATTTATTTTTCATTCCTTTAATATAATAAATAAATGAATTTAGTGTTCATGCGTACGTATGACCTACCATCTCCATGAACTATGCACTTCATTTATTATCTCCAAATATTATGGATTATTCTAAAAACATAAAAACATACTATATATGATTTTTAAATAATTTTATATATTATTTTGATTATTAAATCATGTTATATTTAATATTAAAAAAATAACATGTCAAATTATATTTGATTAAACATGGAAATTAACTCCTAAATTAGTGAACATAATAAAAAAATTTACAAAATGGGTCATAAGATATTATAAGAAGATGATATATGATATTATAAAATTATTATCATTAGGATATAGGTTATTATCAAAATTTTAACCAAAATATAGGAGGATAAAGACTACACAACAAAATCAAGTTTAATGAAAGGAATTTTTATCGGAATTTAAATTCTATTAAGACTTAATTGTTTTTATGACACTTGTTTCATTTATATGGTTTATATACTACCTTCGATGTGGTATAACATGTATATCATTTCTCTAATGATATTATAATTTTCACATAATATTATTCCTTTATGGGTATTATGATTTAAATGCTTCATGGTGGCATGGGACTCTTTGTATTGTTTAAATTTCATTTCCCTCAAGAATGTTTTAATGATATTTCAATGGTTTTCCAGTAATTAACATAAACATCCCTTATTGTTAATTAGCCTCCATTTGGGAAATGTTGATAAATATATTTCCTCTATTCAATATAGTTTTTAGAGAAGGCATATTGTTTATTATTTTAATTTATTACTCGATATGAATAATGTTTTTTATAGTAATGACACTAGTGGGGATTGGTTATAAATAACTCATCAATGCATCATTAGTCTCATGAGGTGAAACAGTTGGCGAAATTAGATGTGGTTTCCCCTTTATACTAAAATTTATTATGAATTGTCTTGACGGTAGTGGTTTAGGTTCAAAATTCAAGACATTCAATAATTAATAATTTCATTTATATGGATTTAGTCATTTTCAATTCATGAGATTTTGCATCAATATATCAATTAATATAGTTCATTCTCTATTTATTAACTATGTAGAATGTATTTATATTTATTACCATTCCGTATTGATTTACCTTTATCTTTTTATTTGAATGGATTTTTGTATTAGTTATTTACCTTTATATGTTAATTTATTCCTATTGATTCAGTATTACTTATACTATACTTACCGTTACTGAGAATTTGAGCTCAATATTATTATATTTCTTTTCACTAGGTTTTGTAGATGAAATATTTGAATATGATTTCATGGATGTATAATATTTCATTTTATTACGTATCATATTTTTTTTATTTTCCCCAATGTATTATGGTTATCATGTGTAATATATGTCAATCCAAGACTGCTAAACTAATCATTCATTCGGGATATGATTCTATGGAATCATGCCAATGTATTATAATAATGCATCGACTTTGGGTTTCTCAAGTCAATGTGTTACAATTTTTATCAAATTAATTTTAAAATAAAATGTTGAAAATATATAGAAAAACATATATTATGGATCATGGCCCTATGAGAGACCATAAATATATATATAAAAGAGAATCCATGAATTCTGGTAAGTTAGAGATTATGTAGGTATTTTGAGCAATGCATCCCTACTTGGATACAACAAGGGGACATGGTACTAGAACAGATGTACCTAGTAGTAACAACTCTAAAATGGTCTGTCATTCTTGACTCACTATAGCCCAGAACAAGACAACATGCCTTACTGTGCACCTAGTTTGACACTATAGGTGGATACACTTTGTATAGTTCACATTTTCATTACCAACCATTATGAATGATTTAAAAATCATAATTTCCTCAAAGTAATTCTTCTATGATTATAGGATTTATGAAGAAAAATCTACATTATGTATTATAAAATATTTGTAAGTATAAATAATGAATTTATTTTCAAATCCATTATATTACATTGTTTAAAAAATAGATATTATAATGAATAATTATATTAATACTCGTAGACAATGTAGTGATTATTCTACTGAGGAATTAAAAGTAGTGTGTATTAGAACTGATCAATTTATAGATATATTAGGGAAACTAAGTTAGGATATAATAATTAAAATTTAATGTAAAAAACCAAGAATTCATAGTACGTCATATATTTAAAGTAATATAATATCTTATATTGCACACAACACCAACTTGGATTGCATTATACGCAAGATTGAGTTTCGGAGAAACAACACATTAGTATTATAATTATTTAAACAATATATTTATTTTTCAGTTAAATAATATAATATGAAAAGTAAAAAATAAATTTTAAATGTTTTTTATAATTTTTTCACATAAATAGAAAATATTTATAATGAAATTTATATGTTTTTTTCAAATAGATATGTATTAAAAAAACACATTTCTTAAAAGAACTATTTTATGTTCTTTTTGAACAATATTTTAATTAATTTGGTAACATAGACTTCATTTTTAAAGTTATTATATCCAAAATTAGGTTAGGGTGAAATTTTTGGTATTTTTTCTGAAAATAATCAATTTTTGACGAATAGTGAAAAATACTGCATAGAACATAAAAACTGAATTTCATTTAAATAATTATTTTTAATTAAAATTTATCTTAATGGAAAATAGATACATAATAAATATATTAGTCCAATTTATTTAATTGGATTTATTTTATAATAATATTAGATATATAAAATTTAATTGAACTTTTTATCGTCTTTTACCCACTATATTAGAACATTGGAAAATTTTCATAAAACGTAATTTTACAGCTTCTGTGTATTGAATTAAAAATATCCAATAGACACGGTTTTTATTAGTATGTAAAATTTCGTTCAATAAGAAGAAAATAATATTTTTTTAATCGTAAGTTTTGGATATTATTTTCCACAGGTAAAAGTAAATAGGGTAATAAAAGGTAAAAATAATATTATAATAATATAAAATTACCCAAAAAATGGATTGAATTCAATTGGATAAGTGTTTTTATACTAGAATAAACCTTCTGACAAAAATATGATTCTTTTTTAATCACTTGGTTAAGAATAATAAATTTATTATATTTTATTTAAGGAAGGGTTAAAAGTGTTATATTCAAATTTTAATAACTAAACCATTTATAATATAGGGCTATATATATGATAAATGTGACTATAAATATTCATTATAAACCTAAATTTATTTTCTTCATCATGGTATTTTATTTATAATTTTTAGATATTAATATAATAAAATTTATATATGACACAATGATGATGCAGTAATTACCTTATTAATGAAAGATTAAAACAAATGATATTATAAATATTAAAATAAATATAATTTCAATGTTTTGAGGTCATACATGAATTTTCTAGATTAAATTGACATATGAGGTATGATTTAATGTCCTTTTTCGAAGTAATGATGTTGTTACGACTTTATCAAAAATCAATTAATAAATAGTGTCAAAATTGATATAAATGCCTTTTAAAAAAATAATATTTTATCAAATGATGAAAAAATATTACAAATTTATATTAGGGCCAAATAACTTTTATAGTGATAAAAACGTCATAATTCATCCACATTAGGTTCTTTTTTAATTTTATAGTAATAATATTTACCATGTAGTGTAAAAAAAAGAAGAGTACATGGTAAATATTAACTTCTTTTAAAATGGGTTAAATATAAAATCTAAGGATAAATTTATTATATAATCATATATAAAACCTATTGGTTCAGAGTATTTATACCCATACTCATCATATCCTTTAAATAAATAAATTTTTATCTATTAGAAACCAAAAGTTATTTTTTGCTAAATTAGTATTTCAATCTTTTCATAAAGTGTCCATCACCTCTCTTATAAAAAGGAACATCCCTCTCTCTTTAATTCACCCCTACAATGCCCTTTGGCTAGGCCAGACCCTACCCAAATCTCGTCCCAACTTCCCTCACTTCAACCTAGTGGTCTTACCTTGAGAATAAATCCATCTTAAGGTTCCCATTTGTTCAAATCAAAAGGAAACACACGAAGAAGAGGTAATTATTTTATCATGTCTTTCAAGATTCTTTTCTTCTTATACATCCAATTTCTTTGTTGTTAAAATAAAAAAAATAAATCCAAAAAATTCTACATGATTATATTATATTATAAATATGGTACTACCATATTCATTATTATATCCATCATGTGAAAGACAAAGTCACTATGTGTGCATACGTATGTCTTACCATCTCCAAGACGCGGTGTAACTTGTAATTAAACATTATGTTATTTGGATGGACATAGTGATGATTATTATGTATATAAATAATAAAAATAACATGATATTGATAATTTATAATTAATATACCATCCAATTCCATATCATTTTGTCATCAAATAAATGATATCATCGTTCGTGGGTATGTACAGCTTACCCTCTCCACGACATGATGTGATTCATTTGCACATTCACCATTCAACGATGGTTATAACAATATATATTATTAATAATTATGTAATATATGAAACAATAAATCTACTAGATGTATATATATATATATTTACTTTGATATATCTCATTCACTTAATTCTATTCAATACGATATGAAAACGGAAACAACGTTTATACGTACTTATGACCAACTGTCTTCATAAATGGTGTATTCTATTTCATATATATATATCTATTATAAATATATATATTCTGAATATATTTGATATATAAATAATTTTTTATATTATATAAGTAATTAAATCATGATATAAGTGATATGATCAAGAATAACAAGTTAAAACATGTATGATAAAGAAAGTGATTATTACATGAAATGATACTTTAACATGGAAATTATTCACAAATAGGAAGTAAAAAGTCCTAAATGAATCATATATGATATCATAAATATCAATATTGTTCTATTATAATTTAATAATATCCTATAGATATTATATATGAGGTTTAACATACCCTCGACCAAAGGAAAGTACATGGTAAGGTTTAATTCCTCAGTCTTTTTTTTATCCGAGATAGTTTCTGTGTAAATATTTCCTGGGAAATTTTTATCATCCATGTCCTTATTTCATAAAAAAGTTTTAAAAAATAATATTTTATGTTTTTATGGATGGTAATATTTAAATAGATCATGATTTTAAATGTGGTATGTATTTATTTTTCTAAAACTTTTCAATAAATGTCCATGATTTAAAAATGATTTTATGTATTTATTTATATGGAAATGATTGTTTTAAAATGTGAATTACTTTAAAAAGACTCAATTAGGTATGAGAGAGTTTGATTGAAATATCAATTTTAAATTAATTATTTTATAAATTTTTTGAATTTTAAATGATTTCACAAAAAAGGGTTATTTATCTCAATGATTTTTACTGATCATTTTTAACTATTTCAACATCCTTTATTGGATTTTATTCTTGATTGATGTTGATTTATTATAAAACAATCTTCCATAATATATTGAATGAGTTATGATATGTCTGACTATGTATGTGCTATTTTATACCATTCAATGTTCATTGTTTATGTTTTTAAAATTTGCAAGCAAGGTTTAATATGAATGTTTATGTTATGCTTTAACCATTTAATAAGAGGAATGAAATGGAATTAGTAAGTGACACGTGGGGACTGTTATTGCCCCTTGATGAATCGGTGGGTATCATGAGACAAACTAGTGTATTCAATCAAGTCCTTGAAAGAATATTTGTGAATTGTCTTGGCACAATGCCTTGACATAGTATTTATTATGTCCAGTATTATGCATTCCTTCATTATGAAATTAGTTTTTACATTTGATTATTCTACTAATAGAATATCCATGTGTATGTTTATATAGTAATTTTTTACATATTTTTAACATATTAGGTTCATGTTTTATGTTTAAAAGTCTGTGGTATTTAATATACCTCTTGCCTTATAAATTATAGCTTACACTAAATTATTTACCCTTACTGAGCATTTGAATTCACCCTTTCTTATGTTTTCTATTCCCAGGATTCCAAGAAGTTTATAATGATTAATATACAGGGTTAACCTAGGGGAATAATGGAATTATCAAAGGATTATATATGATATGTTTTATGTCTGAATGTTTAATGTATCATTTTTTATGTAATCTATTTTCCAGTACATATAAACTGATCAGTCCTTCTAGACTTTATTCCTTGTAATCATGCCAATGTATTAAAACAATAAATAGACTCTTGGTAACTTGGGTTAGGGTGTTATAGTTGATATTAGAGGAAGTTTAGCAGAAACCGTGGAAATACATTTAGAAAAATAATATTAGATATTATTACCATAATATAGACTTTGAGGATTAGTATAGAATAACATTAAATTGTTTTTGGTAATATAGATATTGTGTTGGTTTTCTTAGAAATACATCCCTGTCTGGAAACTACAAGTGGACGTGGTTCTGGAACACGTGTACATAGGAGTGAATACTCCAAAAACAAGTTTCGGGTTTTGACCTGGGGTATCCTGATACATGACAACGGGCCTAAGTGCGTACCTAGTTTGACTATCCGAAAGGATATTCTTTGCATAACACATATTTTCTTTACAAACCATTACGAAGGATTAAATATGTCTTCAAAGGAACTATATTTATAAATATGATATTGGATATGCATATTTTTTTTAAATTTTTGTTAAGTATTTCACTAGTTTAGAATCACACACTATGATTCATAACATAATATAGTGTATGACATTGTTTAGAAATGGCTCCTAGTAGAAGGAATGACTACCCCACCAATGTTCACGTTCTAAGGAGTAAAAAGCATCACATCTTTCATGGTAATATGAAAAACATTAGAAGGGAAATATTCTCCCACATATTCTTATCTTATGATGAAATAATATCATGTGTTAATAATTTATGTAATGAATAATCTAGGTCTTACGTATTTGAAAGGAAGAAATGGAAGAAAAGGATGAAAGAGAAAAAGATGGATAAATGGAATAAGGGAAAGAATAATTTTCCCACATGTGATAACTATAGATAAAATCACCTTGGTAAATGCTTGAAGGGAATGGGTGTTTATTATAAATGTGGATAAAAAGGACATCATGTTCATAATTTCAAGGTTAAGAAAAACGTTTGAAATGTACAATTCTTCATCTACATGAAGTTGGGACACTATATTAACCAAGGCCCATATCATAAGATTATACCACAAATGATGCTATTGGATAATAATAATGTTATGATACTACCACTGATGAAGAGAAATGATTTGTGTTCTTTTGTTGTTATTAAAGGATTTTGTCATTTCAGTATTGTATTAATAGGGTAAATGTTATAATAATTATACAGTATATAAAGATTCTACTACATTAATATTTTTTTAACGATTTGATATTGTATAGTAAAAATTAATGTGACAGAGTTTCAATTTAAACATTTTGGAAAATATATGGTTGGGGGATATATAACCCTTAATATGTTTCGGAAACGGAGATAATGATTTCGGAATAAGAGATAATTGATGTGGATAATGTCGATTGGATGTTATTTACATCCTTGAAACTGATTAATGGTTTTTTAAAAATAGGTTTATACCATCATTACTGGGAGTTTTCAACATTTATGGATTTATGGAGTATATCCAGTATTCTATGTTTTATAGAAGGAATAAGGAAGTACATATATATTCAAATTAGGATTTATAGTAATTCAGGTTGTTGCTATTCTTAAATAAAATACATGATGAAGGTTTTCACATGTATTTATGTGACAAATGATATCTTCATTATGGTATGTTGACCTTCCTTATTAATTTTTGGGATGTGAGTTAGGACACAAGTACTTTGGATAAGTCTAATGGTTTTAATTGTGTAATTTTAACAGTTCATACATTTTTTAGGTTAAAATCGGATTTATTGGATACTTGAACCTATAATTTTGGGATTTAGTAAACATTTAAAATATTAAGGAAATAATTTTGGACCTCATGATATATAAAATGCTCTTTAGCTGTAAAAAAAAAATTTGAACATTAATTTCCTAGTGTAAGGGATGAAGTGAAAATATATTGAAGCAGAACCAAATGATGAGAATATGATTATGACAGGTAATGAAATCAAGTATGTTTTCTTGTGTTCTCATCTTGATAGAAAATTAATACCTCCACTTATAAAATATACTGTCTAAAAATTTGTTATCCTCATACCTTATGTTTTTTTCGAACCAATTATATTGCAAATAATTATTGATTTATTGATTTGAGGCCCTCAATTTCCCATTTTTTGTTCACTTTTTGTGCTAGATGACCTTAATCACTCCCTTTAAATATTTATATTTTCCATCCAATTATGTGTCTGTAATTTCTATCAAAATTATCTTATTCTAAATACAAATTTTATGGAGACCTTATCATTTCCCTTTCCCTCTTATTCAGAGAAAATTTTATTAACCCATTTTTATGTGGGTTTTCCATAGATGTATTTTATATTTTCATCCTTTTATGTTTGATGAAAAATTTGAAATTCCCAGAATGAAATTTATCGAAGAATGGGATAATGTAACACCCCAGGATTTCATCATACGTTATCTATTTAAATTAATTTAATTTTTTATATTTCACACAACACTAAATTGTCTTGCATTATAGGAAATATTCAGTTTCTACGAAATAACACATTAGTATTGTAATTATTTAAATGATATATTTTTAAATTAATTAAATAATGTAATATAAATAGTAAAAAATATAATTTAAATGTTATTTGTAATGTTTTCACATAAATAAAACATATTTATGATTAAATTTATATGTTTAGTTAAAATAGGTATATATTTTGAAAAACTATTGTCTTAAAAGAACTGCTTTTTTATGTCCTTTTGTGAAAAATAATAAAATTAATTGTAAACCCTCATAAAAATTAAATTTGGTAAAATATATATCATTTTTGAATTCGTAATATCAAAATTAATTTAGGGTGAAATTTTTGTATTTTTCAAAATATATTCAATTTATGATGAATAGTTCAAAATACTGCATAGTACATAGAAACCAACATTTTCATTTAAATAATTATTTTTCATTATAATTTAACATAAATTAAAAATAGATACCAAATACATATATTAGTCCAATGTAATTAACTAGATTCATTTCATAATAGTATTGGATATAAAAAAATCTATTGAACTTTTTAAAGTATTTTACCCACGTTCTAGACAAATTTGGAAATTCGCATAAAACATAATTTTACCGCTTCTCTGTATTGAATTTAAAAAATACTAAAGACATTATTTTCATTAGTAATTAAAATACGGTTTAATAGGATGATTGTTTTGGTGAATTGTAACATTTCAATTTTATTTAACATGGTTAAAAGTAAATAGGGTAATTAAAGGTAAAAATAATATTATAATAATATAAAATTAACCCAACACATGTCGTAATTCTATTGGACAAGATTTTTTCTAAAAAAATCAACTTTAGGACAAAAATATGATCCTTTTTTATTCACTTGGGTCATATTAAGACATTTATTATATATTATTTAAAGAAGTGTTAAAAGTGTTAAATTAAAGGTTTTATAACAAAACCATTTTTAATATATGGTTATATATAAGATAAATTCTACTATAAATATTCATTAGAAATATAAAACGTTTTTATACATCATAGTATTTTATTTATAATTTTTAGACATTAAATAATAAAATTTATGTATGACACAATGATGATGTAGTAATTAAATTTTTAATGAAAGATTAAAACAAATGATATTATAAATATTAAAATAAATATAATTTGAATGTTTTGATTCCATCCACGAATTTTCTTGATAAAATTGAAAAATGAGGTATGATTTAAAATCTTTTTATTTAAGTAATCAATTTGTTATGACTTTAAATAAATTCAATTACAAAATAGTGTTAAAATTAACATTAATGATATTTAAAAACAAATATTATTTTATTAAATGATATAAAAATTATAAATATCTATAGCTCAGAAATATAACTTGGATAGTAAAACAAATTCCACAAATTATCTAATTTAGTTTTTCCTAGAATTTTTTTATAATGATGCTAACAATTTTTTATAAAAATACACGACAACATGGTAGGAGTTAACTTATTTTAGAAAGGGTTAAATCTAAAAGATAAGTTTACTTTTATGACCTAAACTTTTATAAAACGTATTGGTTGATAATATTGAGACCCATCCTAATCTTACCCTAGAAATAAATCAATTTTTAACTATTTTAATCTGAATATAATTTTATTACAATTGAATAAATCAACCTTTTCCAAACGTGCCTCTCACATCTATTATAAATTGTAACCGCCCATTCTCTTTAATTCACACCTACAAAACCCTTTCTCTCGGCCAAACCCTACATAAATCTCCTCCCAAATTCCCTCAATTAAATCTAGAGGCATTAAGTTGAGAAGAAAACCAACCTAATGATCCCTTTTGTTCAATTCAAAAGGAAACACCCTAAGATTAGGTAATTATTTTATCACATCTTTCAATGTTATTTTCTTATTCTACATCATCTTTAATTCTTGTTACCGTACCAAAATAATAACTCAAGTACCTTATAAATGATGATATTTTATTTTAAATATGGTAAAATCATATTCACTGTTCTATCCATCAAATGAATGGAAAAGTCACCATGCGTGTATACGTATGACTTACCGTCTCCACACTGTGGCGTAATTTTTTATTCAAAATTTTGTTATTTGGATGGATATAATGATGAGTATTATGTATATAAAAATAAACATAACATGATAATGTTTCTTTACAATTAATATCCCATCCAATTCTATATCATTTTATCTTTAAGGAAATGATATCATCTCTCGTGCGTACGTATAGCTTACCGTCTCAATGACACGATGGGATTCACTTCCACCTTCACCATTAAATGATGATTATAAAAATATAAATTATTAATAAGTATATAATATATGACATAATCATGCTACTTTAAATATATAAATATATATATATATATATATATATATATATTTATATATATTTATTTACATATATGCCATTCACTTACATTTATTCAATACGATGTGAAAATAGAAACAACATTAATGCGTATGTACAACCTACCGTATCCCTAAACGGTGTATTCCATTCAATATATATATCTATAATACATATTTATATTCTGAATATATATGATATATAAATAATTTTTTGTTTTCTGGATGTAATTAAATCCTTATATAAGTGGTATGATCAAGAATAACAAGTTAAAATACGTACGATAAAGAAAGAGATTATTACACAAAATGTTACTTTAAAAAAGAAATTATTATTAAATATGTATTATAATGTTTTAAATGAATCATGTATGATATCCTAAATATGAATATTGTTTTGGTGTAATTTAATAAAATCTGTTGATCTTTATACAAGAGTTTAAATATACCCTTGACCAAAGAAATGTACAAGGTTAGGGTTAATTCATGAATCTTATTATTATCTGAGATATTTTATATGTAAGTATTTTCTGGGTAATTTTTATCATCCAAGTCAAAATATTATAAATTTTTTTCAAAAGTAATATTTTAATGTTTTATGGAAGGTACTCTTTTAATAGATCATCATTTTAAATATTTTAAAGATTTATTTTTCTAAATATTTTTAATTAATGTCCAGGTTTTCAAAATGATTTTAAGTGTTTATTTATATGGACATGATTGTTTTAAAATGTTAATTAATTTCAAAAGATTCAATGTGGTATGGTAAAATTCGATTCAAAGATCTATTTTAAATAAATTCCTTTATAAATTTTGTGATTTTTAAATGATTTCGTGAAAAGGGAAAATTCTCTCAAAGAGTTTTATAGATCATTTTCAACTATGTCAACATTCATTCTTGGATATTATTTTTTATTGAGGTTGATTTATTATAATAAATTATTCCATAATATATTGAATGAGTTATGATATGTTTGAAAATGGATGTGCTATTTTTAAACCATTCATTGTTAACAGTTACTGTATTGATAATTCATATGATAGTTTTAATACGAATTATTAAGTTATGTTTCAACCTTTTCATATGAGGAATCCATTTGACTTGGTAAGTGATTCAAAGGGAACGCTATAGCCCCTTGATGAATCAGTAGGACTTATGAGACATACTAGTGTCTTGGAACAAGTCCTTTACAGAATATTTGATAATGGTCTTGGCACAGGGCCTTGGCGTAGTATTTATTAGGTCCAGCATTATGCATTCTGTCATTATGAATTTAGTTATTTCATTAGATTATTTTAGGAGTATAATATCCATGTACATGTTTATATGGTAATGTTTGACTTATTTTTACCATATTATGTTCATGTTTTGTGTTTGAAAGGATGTATTTTTTATTATACATCATTCAATAAAATTTTACATCTTACGTTGAATTTTTTACCCTTACTACATATCTGAGCTCACCCCTTTTTTATGTTTTCTTTTCCTAGGATTAAAAGAATTGTATTATGATTGATATTCAGTGTTAATAATGGGGAATAATGGAATTATAAAAGTATTATTTATATTGTGTTTTATGTTGGAATGTCTAATGTAACATTAAGGTATGTAATCTATTTTGAAATACTGATAAACTAATCGGCCCATCAGGACCTGATTTCTTATCATCATTCCAATGTATTAAAATAATGCACTGGATCTGGGTGACTAGGGTCAGGGTGTTATAGTTTCCATCGATGGAATTTTTGCAAAAACCTTGTAAATAGATTTTGAAAAATAATATTAGATTACATTACCCTATGAAAGACTTTGAGGATTAGTATAGAAGAACATCCAAAATTTTTAGTAATATAGATATTAAGTGGGTTTTAAAGGTAATAAATCCCTATCTGGAACCTACAAGTGTACATGTTTCTGGAATAGACGTACCTAGGAGTAAAAAAGCTGACAATGAGTTTCAGGCTTGACCCGGGTTATCTAGGATCACCACAAAGAGCCTTATTATGCACTTTTTTTGTCACTCTTAGAGGATATGCATAGGATAATTAATATTTTCTTTACAAACCATTATGAAAAGATTTATAAATAAATATGTTCTCAAGGGAAATATATTTACTATTAAGTGATAAGATATGCATTTTTTTCCAATTTATGTTATTTATTTCACTTGTTTAGAATCATGCATTATGATTCATAACCTAATATATTTTATTAAATATTTTATAAGAGTATCCTTGTAGAAGGAATGAATACCCCACTAATGCACATGTTCCAAAGAGTAAGAACAATCAGATCTTTCATGAAATTTATCAATAAATTTGACGTGAAATATTATCCCACATATTATTATCATATTATGAAATAGTATCATGGGTTAATAAGTTAAGTAATTAATTCTTTATGTTTTATGGCTTTGAAGGGATGCACGAGAGGATGAGGATTGAAGAGAAAATGATAGATAAAGGGAATATGGGAAAGAAGGATTTTCACACATTTGATAACAATGTAAAACATCACCTTGGTAAATGCTTGAGGGAATGGGTGTTTTATGTAAGTTTAGGGAAAGAGGACACCACATTTTTGATTTCAAGGGTAAGAAAAAGGTTTCAAATGTAAAATGATTCATCTTCAAGAAATCGGGACACTACAAGAATCAATGACCTAATCATTAGAGTATACAAAAAATGATGCGACTGGATAATAATCATGTTATAATACTACCAGAGATGAAGATAAATGATTAGTGTTCTTTTGTTGTTATTAAATAATTGTTTCATTTTAGTATGGTATTAATGATTTACAAGTTATATGAATTATAGTGTATATAAGGATTTTACTATAATAGTATTTCATTAAGGACTTGAGATTGTATGGTTCAATGTAAATTGACACAGTTTCAATTTAATCATTTTGTAAAATATATGGGTTGGGGAAATATACCCCTTTATATGTTTTTAAAACTGAGATAATTATTTCAGAATAAGAGATAATTGATTTTGATAAAATCGACTATATATTATTTACATCCTTGGAACTAATTAATGGTTTGTTTAAAAAGTGGATTATGCCTTCATTATTGGGAGTTTTCAATATTTATGGATTGATGTAGTATATCTAGTATTCTATGTTTTACATAAGGAATAAGGAAGTACATACATTTTCAAATAAGGTTTTATAGTAATTCAGGTAGTTTCCATGTTTTAATAGAATACATATTAAAGGAATTCACATGTTTTTATGTGACAAAATAAATATTCATTATGTTATGTTGACCATAATTATTAATTTTTTGGGATGTGAGTTTGGACACAAGTATTTTGGATAAGTTTAAATGTTTGAATTGAGTGAGTTGAAAACTTGATGTATTATTTGAGGTTAAAGTATGATTTATTAGATACATTAACCTAACCTTTTGGTTTTCACTAAACATTTAATATATGAAGGGAACACTTGTGGACCTTATGATTTGTCAAATGCACTTCAAGAGTAAATAATTTTTTTTTGAAAAATCCTTTCTTATTGTAACAATGAATGTAAAAATAGATAAAAGAAGAACTAAATGATCAGAATATGATTTTTACAGGTAATGAAATCAAGTATGTTTTCTTGTGTTCTAATCCTGATAGTAAATTAATACATCCTCTTGAAAAAAAAATAAAGAGTTTAAATAAAATATTTTATCCTAATTACTTATATTTTGTTTAATTGATGATATTTCAAATCATCATATGTTTTGGTCTTGGAGGCCCTCAATGTTTCATTTATTATTCACTAGTTTGAGATTGACGACCTCAATCACTCCTTATAAATATTAATTATTTCCCTCCAATTACATGTATCTAATTTGAAGAAATGTTTTCATATTAGAAATCCCAATTTAGTGGTAAATTTTTCATTACCCTTTCCCTCTAATTAAGAGTAAATTTTATTAACCCTATTTCCGATGTGGGTTTTCCACAAAATTATTTTCTATTTTCATCCTTTTATTTTTAATGAAAAATTTCAAATTATGAGGATGCAATTTACTGACGGAGGGGACAATTGAACATCCAATTATTTAATAGTATGTTACATCTTTAATGTAATTTAAAATTTTATATTTCACACAACACTGACTTGGATTGCGTTATATGAAATATCCAGTTTCTGCAAAACAACACATTAGTATTATAAGTATTTAAAAGTTATATTTATTTACATGTTAAATATTGTAATATTTATATTAAAAAATATATTATAAATTTTATTTATAAGTCCTTCACCTAAATAAAACATATTTATAATGAAATGTATATGTTTTGTAAAAATAGTTATATATTTAAAAAAAATATTTTCTTAAAAGAACTACTTTTTATGTCCCTTTTTGAAAGATAATAAAATTAATTTTAAATACTTATAAAAATTAAATTTTTTAAAATAGGCTTCATTTTTTAATTTGGAATATCAAAATTAGGTTAGGCTGAATATTTGATATTTTTCTAAATACATTCAATTTTTGATGAATAGTGAAAAATAATGCATAATACGTAAAAACCATCTTTTTCATTAAAATAAATATTTTTATTTAAAATTTATCTTATATTCAAAATAGATACATAATACTTATGTTAGTACAATGTAATTCATTTGAGACATTTTATAATAGTATTATATATATATAATTTTATTGAACTTTTTAACGTCTTTTACCCATCTTCTAGGAAAATATGAAAATATTCATAAAAAGTAATTTTATTGTTTCTTTGTATTGAATTTAAACAATTCAACAATCATGTTTTTCATTATTATGGAAAATATGGTTCAATAAGATGAAAGTAATTTTTGGTGATTAGTAAATTTTGAATTTTATTTACTATAGTTAAAAGAAAAATGGAAAATTAAAGGTAAAAATAATATTATAATAACATAAAATTACCCCAACACATTTCCTAATTCTATTAGTCAAGTGTTTTTCAAAAAAAAATATCAACATTATGAAAAAATATGATCCTTTTTTATTCCCTTCGGTAAGATTATGACATTTATTATATTTTATTTAAAGAAGGGTTAAAAGTGATGAATTCAAATTTTTATAACTAAAACATTTTTAATATAGGGTTATACAAAAGATAAATTCTACAATAAATTTTCATAATAAATATAAAAATATTTCCAACATCATGGTATTTTATTTATAATTTTTAGATATTAAATAAATAAATTTATTAATGACACAATGATGATTCAATGATTTCTGTATTAATGAATGATTAAAAGAAATGATATTATAAATATTAGAATACATATAATTTTAAAGGTTTTATTCCATCCATGTAATTTATAGATGAAATTTAAATATTTTGTATTATATAATGTTTTTTTATCGAATTAATAATGTTTTTGTGACTTTATAAAAAATCAATTACTAAATAGGGTCAAAACGGACAAAATTGAATTTTTAACAAATATACTATTTTATTAAATAATATAAAATTAATAAAAATGTATATTTTAGAAAAATAACATGGATAGTGGTAAAAATTTCATAAATGATCTATTTTAGGTTGTCTAATAATTTCGATGAAAATATATTAAACATGTAGTATAAAAATACTAGACTATATGGTTAGAGTTAACTTATTTTAGAAAGGATTAATTCTAATGGATATGGTTAATTTTATGACTAAAAGATTTGTAAAACCTATTGGTTGACAATATTAAGACCCATCCTCATCTTATCCCCTAATGAAATAAATGTTTAACTATTATAATTCGAAAATAATTATATAATAATATAATATTTTATGTTTTTCATAAAGTTCCCCTTACCTCTCTAATAAAAGGTAACCTTCCTTTCACTTTAATTCATACCTAAAAAGCCCTTTGACTTAGAAAATCCATACCCAAATCTCCTCCCAACTTCTCCATCTTTAATATAGAGGCCTTAACTTGAGTATAAATCCAACCTAATTATCCCTTTTGTTCAAATCAAAAGGAAATACTCAAAGAAGAGGTAATTATTTTATCACCTCTTTAAATGTTATTTTATTATTCTACATAATATTTCTTTGTTGTAACCATAAAAAATAATAACTCCCTTACCTCATACTTGATTAGTTTTAATTTTTAATATGTTACAACCATATTCATTATTCTATGCATCCAATGAATGACAAAGTCACCATTCGTGGTTACGTATGACTTACTGTCACCACACCATGGTATAATTTGTTATTCAAAATTATGTTTTTTGGATGGATATAATGAAGAGTATTATGTATATAAATAATGAAAACAAAATGATAAAATATCTATAAAATTAATATACCATCTAATTCCATATCATTTTATCATAAAGGAAATTATATTGTTGCTCATGCATACGTATGACTTACCATCACCACGGCGCGATGTGAGTCATTTCCACGTTCACCATTAAATGATGATTATAAAAATATATATTATTAATAAGTATTTAATATATGACATAATAATTCTAATATATATATATATATTTACATATATCCCATTCACATACTTCCATTCAATTTGATATGAAAATGGAATCATCATTTATGCGTACGTACGTCCTACCATCTCCATAAACAATGTATTCCATTTCATATATCTATCTACTATAAATATTTTTATAATGAATATATATGATATATAAATAATTTTTCATATTCTGGTTATAATTAAATCATGATATAAGTGAAACGATCATGAATAACATGTTAAAACACATATGATAAAGAAAGCGATTATTGCCGGAAATGTCACTTTAACATGGAAATTATTATTAAATAGGTAGTATAATGTCATAAATGAATCATTTATGTTATCATAAATATGAATATAGTTCTGTAATAATTTAGTAACATCATATGGTCATTATAGATGAGGTTAAACATACCCTCGATCAAAGAAAACTACAAGGTAAGGGTTAATTCCTCAATCCCATTGTTATATAATATTGATTATGTGTGTGTATTTATTGGGAAATTTGTATCGTCATTGTCCATGTTTTATAAAAATATTTTAAAGTGTAATCTTTTATGGTTTTATGGAAGGTACTCTTTAAATAGATCATTATTCTAACTGTTTTAAAGATTTATTTTTCTAAATCTTTTTAATTAATGTCCATGTTTTCAAAATAATTTTATGTATTGTTTTATATGGAAATTATTGTTTTAAAATGTTAATTATTTAAAAAATTTCTAAGTGGTACGGGAAACATTGATTCAAAAATCTATTTTAAATGTATTCATTTATAAATTGTGAGACATTTAAATGATTTCATAAAGAAGGATATTTCTCTCAAAGCATTTTAGTGATCATTTTCAACAATGTTGACATCCTTTATTAGATATTATTATTGATTGAGGTTGATTTATTATATTACAATCTTCCATAATTTATTGAATAAGTTATGATATGTTTGACTATGGTTATGCAATTTTTATACAATTCATAGGTCATGGTTAAGGTATTGACATTTCGTATGATTGTTTTAGAATGAATGTTTATGTTATGTTTCCCCCTTTTCATATAAGGAATACATTGGAGTTAGTAACTGATGGTCATGGACTGCTATAGCCCCTCGATGCCGTGGTTGGTCCCATGAGACAAACTAGTTTCTTGGAACAAGGCTTTGACAGAACATCTGTGAGTGGTCTTGGGAAAAGGCCATAACGTAGTAGATATTATGTTTGGCCTTATGCATTCCCTCTTTAGTTATTACATGGGATTATTCGATTAGTATAATATCAATGTGAAAGTTTATATGGTATGTTTGACTTATTTTTACCATATTATGTTCACGTTTTATGTTTAAAATGATGTTGTTTTTATTATAAATCTTTCCATAAAATTTTATAACTTCCATAGAATTATTTACCTTTACTGAGAATATGAGCTCACCCCTTTTGTTTTATTTTCCTAGGATTCCATGAAGTGTATTATTATTGGTATACAGGGATAAGATAGGGGAATGGTGTTATTATCAAAGGATTATTTATGATGTTATTTATGTTATAATGTTTAATGTAACATTCATGTATGTAATATATTTTCCAAGACTAATAATCTAATCCATCCTTTAGAAAAATAATCATTGTAATCATGCCTATTTATTAAAATAATGCACCAGATCTGGGTAACTGTGGTCGAGGTGTTACATTTAACAAATAGAGAAATATATTCTAGAGAGAGAATATTCAATGTTTGATCACTTTTTGAAACCGAGGCCCCCATTATTTAGTTTTTATACTGATATGATGGTGAATGAGAAACGTATTTGGTATTTATAGAAGATATTCATGGAATTTTAATGCATTGAAAAGGAAAAGGTTACACATGCAATATATTTTTTGAAAGGAGATGCAGTGAAATGTTGGTCGTTGCTCCAAAATAATAGGGAGGAATAATAAATTGAACTCATGGAATTCAAGACTTTTAAGGAGACATTATTTGATAAATACATCATTCATGATCAAAAAATTAATATTAATAATATGATACTTATCATAAAGAAAATGTAAGAAGAATGTGATGTATATTATAAAGATATATTTACAAGGTCACATAGATATGTTATGGATTACATACATTACACAAAGTGCAAGATTGACCACTTCTTTGAAGTTCTTAATCAAAATATATTAAGGGAACTATTTTTTAATTATTTTTTCATCATACAAATAATTTTGTTTCTGTTATATCAAAATAGAGAATGAATTTTCATGAATTAATATATTCAAGGGAAATAAAGAGAGTAAGAGACCATCTGAGATCCATGAAATTGTAAACGTGTCATAGAATAAGTGAAAGAATTATTTTCCCGAACGTAAAAATAGTTTAAAAAAATCGCATTGGTAAATACTATAAGACAATGGGAGTTTGTTAAAAGAGTTGAGACAAAGGTCATCATGAAAAATAGTAAAAAGGTAAAATTAAAATTCCTACTATTTAGTGCTACAACTGCAATGATATGGGGAACTATGAAAAAAAATTCCCTAAACATCAAGATAATGTACCTCATAAATAACTAATAGATGAAGGTCATGTATATGTTTTTGAAATGACCAATGTTTAATGATTGATATGATTCTATATCTGGATCTATGAAATATGTTTTAAATTTATTTTATTGATTATTTTTTCATCATGTGTTTTAGGAAATATATAAGGTTTGTAATGCCCTACCATTTCACTAAATATTTGAGATCATAAGGAGAATAATACAAAAAATATATTCAGTAGAAAGTAAAAGTTTTTTCAAAAATACATAGTTGAGATAAATATAAATATTAATATGTTCATAACAGATAGATAATGAGGTCAAGATAAAGAAATGTTTTGGAGACTTAAGTCACATAGTTGTTGACTACCTTGGAACAGAGTAATTATTTATTAAAAAAGTATTTTATTATATCATTGATGGAGTTTATACCCTTTTTGGATTTAATTAATATATCCAATAATTTAAATTATACTTAATGAATTGGATGAATGAATGTATTCAATAATGTTGTATGGTAATTCAAGTTATTACCATATTCACATATATGGTATGTGACACAATATCATGTTATTTGATAAATTTTTTTTAAAATTATGTGACATTCCTTACATAGTGTTGGATCATATTCTCTTGTGAATGTTATTGTTTTATAAAATGGTTGATCATTCTATGATATTATATAGGTAAATGTATTACTTCACTGTGTGATGAATCACATGCTAAGAGATGAAGAAGAAATAATTCAAGGAATAATCAAAGGAAATTATTATGGTTTTAGAAATGTTTAGTTACATATATTATTAGATAGTTAATCAATTCCACAACTCTAAGAAAAGGGTTTTGAAACCAAAATTTTTTTCTTACTACCTTTGTTTCTGATGAATCAAATAGACCCTTAGATCATCACTGATCTATTTCCTTATGATTTTAAAATAATCCTAACACTCTTCTAAATTACTCTCCATAAAAAACTGATTTTGTTAAGGTTCATCTCTATCCATGTTTCTATTCCCCCACCTAATTTCTCCTATTAGGGAACCTAGTTATGTGACCATTATACTTTCCTTTCTCTCTTATCATGAATGTGTGATATTATAACTTTTTAAAATTTGTTTTTTAAACAATAGAGTATTTTTAATCCCTATGTTACAGATATCGAGTGTGAATTTCGGGGACACAACTTAATTAAGTTGGGGTGAATATATCACCTCGAAATTATAAAGTAAGAGCACTATATTTGATAAAGTGTATCACACATGACACTAAGTGTGTAAGGGAATACAGTACAATTATACTTTATAATTTATTACTATTTATATATATTCTATATATTCTATATTTTTCAATGTACAGAACACCGAGTTATATTGCATTAAATAGAAAAGCATCCTTCTTCGAAAGCTTTCATTACACGCAAGACTGGGATTTACTAAATAAACCTATATAATTAAAATTTAATTCAATATTACCCAGTCATTAAATTAGAAGTCATAAAAAGGTTTAAGTATCTTATAAATATATACGGTTTAAAAAAATATAAATGAATAAATTGGTTTCATGTTTATTAGAAATGAATATGAAAATTGATTGATATAATGGAGAATATTTATATTTTTATGCACATAAAACAGTTTTACCCTAAAAAATTAAAATAATTAAAATTAGTGAGTGAAATTAATGTGTTATTTTTATTATATATTCAATAAAATATTTTTTATATTCATCCAATATATTCAAGAGGTTCAATATAAAATAACGCCTAATTTTTGGCATAAAATACTATATTTTTAATAATTAATTTTTAACACATTTTAAAAGAGACCCTATTTTATATATATATTGTTTAAATTTTAATGATTATACATGTGGAAAAATTCATATTTGAAAAAAAATATCATAGGGTGATTTTTTTGTAATTTTCATTAAGTATTCATTTTTTAATGAATATTGAAAACACTGAAATTTTATTCAAAATTAATTTTTCATTTAATTTATATATAATGAGAAATTTTTGTTTTTATTGGTTTTAAAGTTTAATTATATTTAATTACTATCAATTCTTCCAATTTAGGTCATTTTAATAAATTTCACTTAGAAATTGACTATAAAAACATAACAATCTTTTGGATGATTTACATTAAAACCCCAAATTGTCATCCCTTATGCGGGAATAAATTTAAATTAATTTATGAAAATTATTTGATTGGAATTTGGAAAAATGGAATCCATATTTTTAATCAATGTAATTTATAATTTCTAATATGATAAAATAACATTTTTAGAAAACAATTAGTAAAAGTAATTAAAATTAATTTCAATGATTAAGGTGAAATTAATTTTAACTAGTGACTAAACAATAAACATAAGTGAAAAAATGACCGTGAAACATTTCCAACGCCCATTTTATGTCCATAAAATGTCCATTCACCTTATATTATTGAGTTTTCTTTTGTCTTTTATTACTTATTTTGGTATAAAGTATAGTTACACCAAACTTATGTCCAAAAATTCCAAGTGATTTCTTTTCCTCCCTTATAAAAGGCCATCACCCCTCCCAATTCCTCTCACCTCACAAAACACATTGAATCGACCCATATCGTCCCATATAGCTCTTAAACATCCCTCCCATTATACTATAATCAGAAAATTTGTAACAAATAAATCCATGTAATCCCTTTGGTGGAAACCAAAAGGAGTTACCTGATTAAGAGTTAATGTAATTCCTCAATCCAATTATGATTATTTATATTCTACACTATATAGAGTATTATTATTCAGTTATTATAAAATAAAAATATAATGAAAAACATACTAGGATGTTTTTACGTTATGGTTTTGACTTTCACTTACACATAAATTCATCTAATGGGTAACAAACATGTTTTTTTCCTGTATGGAGAACTACCGCCTCACGAAACTATGATTGTTCATTTTTCTTTTACCACATCTCATGTTGGAAATTATGATGGAACTATATTTATATATGATATATAGGATATTTTTTATTTTTTATGATTATCTATCTCTTTTATAACATATACAATTATACATTCCACTGTGTAAATATGATAGTATCGTTTGTGGAAGTACAGACTACCGCCTCCTCACAAAGTGACATGACTTCTTCAAAATATACATTGAATACATAAAGTATTGTCTTAAAAATCCTATTTAGAATATAAATTAGATATATGATACTATAATTATAATATACATATTTATCATTTATTTTTCATTGTTATAATAAAACAATGAATTGAAAAAAGTGTTTATGCATACGTGCGGCATACCGTGTCTATGAATGGTGCACTTCTTTTCATATCTTGAAATATTATGGAATATTATATATACATATTCACTAAATATATATGATAATTAAATCATTTTTTATATTTGTGATATGATTAAATCACGATCTATGTAATAGTAAAATCAAATAAAAAGTCAAAACATTCTTGGCAAATAAGTCAATTAATATACGAAATACTATAAATAATGAAAGATCATTACTAACGGGTAATAACACCTTATATAAAGATGTTAAGTGTATTATAAAAATGATTATCATTCAATAATAAGATATTATCATATTATAAACCAATATATATGATGATAAATATCACATAATAAATGGAAGGTTATTGTATGGTATTTTAATCTCAATATACATTCTATTGAGATTGAATTTTTTTATGCACATAGATTAATTTAAATGGTGTATATTAATTATTTTGAATGCTATATCATGAATCAAATTACTCTCATAATATGTTAACATTCATTCATTTTTATTCTTTCATGGGTATTATGACATAAAACCATCATGGTGGTATGAGACACTTTGGAATTTTTAAGTGTTATTTCCCTGAAGAATGTATTAATGATCATTAGTTGGTTTTTCCAATCACTAACAAAAAACCCTGATTGTTACTTATCCTACATTAAGGAACTATTGATAAATATATTTCTTCTATTCAATGTAGTAATTTTATAAAAGATATTTTTTATTATTTTGAATTGATTATTTAATATGAGGAATGATTTGGAAAGGTTTGACATAGGTGGAACCTGGTTAAAAATATCCCCTTGATGCATCAGTAGTCTCATTAGATAAAATATTTGGACAAATTAGATGGTTTTTACGCAATATGTAAAACTATGTTTTGAAATATCTTGATGATAGTGGTTAGTGTTTCAGATACAAGATGTCCAATAATTAAAAATGTCCCTCACATAGATTCAGTTATTATCTATCCATGAGATTTTTCCTCGACATTTCTATGGATATATTTCTTTATCAATTTACTGACAAGATGAATTTTATTTCAATTTCTTTCCTTTATATATTATTTTTTCTTATTTAAATATTTTAATGGCATGTGTTATCCATTATTTACCTTTTCATGTTATTTTACTCCAATTAATTCATTATTACTTTTTATTTACCTACCCATATTGAACATTTGAGCTCACCCTTATTATGTTTCCATTCCACATTTTATGAAGAAGAAATAATTGTATATGATTTAAAGGATGCATTTTATTTAAATTTATTTTGTATCATGTTTTTATTTTCAATTTCCTTATGTATTATCAGTATCATGCTTACAATATGGCTTTCTTAGATTGCTAAACTGATTGGACTATTGGGATTTGATTATTTATAATCATGGAAATGTAATTAAATAATGCATAAACTCCAGGTTTCTAGGGTAAATGCATTATAATTCACCCTTATGAATGAACCCTCTACACTATAGTGATGTGAAGGTAACCCTACAGTGATAGAAATCAATGAAATTTGGAAATTCAACCAACCAGTTCATCCTAAGAATAACGTAAAATCCTATAATCATGAATAAAATAAGGACTCATATGAAATGAATAACACCAATATCAAGGGGGAACTCCTTTCACTAATGAATGGTATCCATTCTGATCCCCAACATCGTGAATATAATCATAATTTCATCATATGTGTAAACCTAGATCCCATGTCTCTCCACAACGGGCATAGATACAAAACTATCTAAATCCCTTATATAAAAAGGTGAATAAAATAGAGAGAAGGACAATAGAATAATACTTCTGATAGTATGAGGTCCAGGATCCTACTTCTCAAGGATATGCTGCACTATATATTCCTAGCCTAAACTGTGTACCGGTGAAACTACCTATCTACCCTGAGAAGTTCCACCCTATTATCACCATAAAATGAGGGCATGAATACCGTGGCCATGACCACCAAATCAGCCTCACTAACATTCCCATGAACACCACATTAACATATTCAAATTTACATGAATAGATATTAATGTATGTTTCGAAAATATATAATTTAATATTAGGTAAGATTTTGTTATAAACTATGGAGATGAAATCAATGATGATCATATTTTACAAACACTTAATGAACTGAAGATGTTTTCTTAATTAATATGTGAAATATTGATATATCCTTATTAAAACCATAATAAACTATTTAAAAAATTTCATCATATTTTAGGATTTAATATTTTCTCATAGCCATTCATGATATTGATGCATATCATTGATCATTTATGTTGTTTAATTGATCCTTTTTTAGCATTTTATTATCAGATGGGTGAGTATAGTTTGGGAGGTGTTTCATTGGGAATAATATCATTACAATCAAATATTATTTATATAATTTTTATGTAATTATCATGTTGAAATGGATCTAATGTTGTTTTGATGATGAAATAGGGACTAGAAGAATAGATTAAAAAAGATTGTTCATAATGGTGGTAGTCCACTCACACTATGATTGATGTTCAATTATTTTTATTAATGGATTGAAATGAATAAATATCCACTGTAAAATAATTTAATAAACATCGAATTATAATATTTAATCGAAATTTATCATATTATTATGGGGATCTGAAATATTGAAAAGTATTATTATGAAGAATACATAAGAGGGAGATATTACTCACATCAGAGACATGATCATTCCTTAAAAGCCTCCTTGAAATTCATTAACCTAATATAACAATGATTTTATGAGGATTTTTTTTGGGGTTATAAGTATTCGGAAATGTTATATTTTATAGGAGGACGTTGAAGGTGTAGTGTAACTTTGAATGTTGGAAGTGCTATTATTGTGAAAGGGATGGTAAGGGATATTTTGGAAACAAATTAACATTTTCAGATAATGAAATGTAATTTTCATGATCACAATATTTGAAATAGAAAAAACTATCGGTGACACATTTATTTATATACAAAAATCCCACCCATTCAAGTCAGAAAATTCTTTCCAAAATTTTTAGGACCGTTACTCTAGGTTCAACTCCATAACCACTATATAATTTTACAGCAACAAATTATTTTTAACCATATATATTATTTTTAATAAAAACATAAGAATTTCATTTTTAACTACTCTAAATATTATGGTATAAAAATTCTAAACCACTTATTCTAATAATTTTTTTATATGTATAAACATTTACTAAAATATTTTAAATATAAGATAATAATTTATTAAATATAACGTTATAATGATTTTATATTTATATATATAATAAAAGTATCCTGATTAGAAAATTTAAAGACATAATTTGATTTATTATTAATATAATAAATCATAAGAACAATAAATGGAATGAAAAAAACCAATCTCAACATGGGAAATAAATATTATAGACAACACTAAAAATAGATTTTATGTCTTAGTAACATTTAACTCTAACTCATTAAATGATAAAAATATATAATTTATGTTGAATTATTTTTCAAAATTCAAAATGATATTTCATAATTTATTATTCATTTAATGTAGTGGTTTTGGTATATTATAACTTATTCTTACATTGTGATATATATCAGATCCTATATTTTTCATAAATATAGAATTTTTCAGCTATAAATAATTGTGTTTATAAATAGATAGAAAAATATTACTAAACCTATTGTAATATTGGGTATTCTAAAATTAAGATCATTTTATTAATTTTAAATACCCAATATTATCATGTTCAATTCTTTTAAAAACAATAAAACATAATAAAAAAAATTTTAATTTGAAAATGAATTTTTCAAATTCTATCTACTATTATTCATACTTCATATAATTTAACAATAAAATTTGAGTTAAAATATTATTAGTATTGAAAAAAATAACAAAAATTAATCATATATTACTTGAAGTAAAAATCCAAATTGCATAAAAATAAAATATTATGAAAAATCATTTCCTAAGAAATTAATTTTCTTATTAATAATTTTATGAAATATAATTGAATTTCTTTCATATTAATGTAAATATATTTTAAATATACATATATTTCATAAATATAATAAAAAAATTAATTTTATTTAATTTAATAGATTGGGTTTTAATAGTAATACTTAAAAACATTATATTTTTCAATGTATAGCATGTATTCTTTTATGTTTTGTGTCACCTATGGTGTATCCTATAAAACACATTGAAACATTTCAAGGGAATCATATATTATAATTTCTTGGTGTTATAAAAATCCACATAAATGTTATGGAATCCACTAAATAAATATTCAAGATTATGTTTCATTTATGAACCAAAAATATCTCAATTATTAGAAAATGCTATTGAGATAGAATAATGAAATACAGAAAATCCAATTGGACAATATATACAAGCAGCCCAAGGAAAAACACATAATTTAAAAATATTAAACATAATTACAAATAATTTACCTTATAAAATATTCAGATTACCTTTCACTTCATCCTCATGCTTGGATATCAAGTGTTTTCTTACACAAAGGTAGTCATAAATTTGGAAAAATCCATTTGTATATTTCTTAAAATATCCCATTATTCTATTCGTTACTCGATTGATAAAGATTATTTGATATATTATCATGAACATGAAGTGAATCCTTCAATTTCATAATGAACTCATAACTGGAAGTATTTGGATACAATCTATATCCTTGAATTGTGGATCATTTAACCATTTTTTTAAAAAAAATTGTATAATCTATTCATGGTTTAGTTATATTTGGTTATAATGGGTGGTAACCTCACACATCTGGAACAATATTTTCACCATTTGTGGAACAAGGACTATAGTAATGACCCTATATATCATTACTATTAAATTTCAATCTATTATATAACTCAAAATATGGGATGTAAAGTTCATTTATGAGAACATATTTAACCCAAGGAATATAATTTTTGTCGTAAACCTAGTTCATCCATTTAGATGAGTTGTATGAATATTTTTTATGAATACCATCTAATCACCGCCCATCATTGGAAGATGAGCCAATTTAGAATCCTATATACCTTTTAATTGATCCCTTAAAACAACCTCCACATTATGGTTAATATAAATACCCTTTTTCAAACTAGTGGTCTCTTATTTTAGATGAGTGTAATACAATGATCATTTCCAAAATACCACACTAATTGAGGGAAGATAATGGATTTTATTGAAAGTTACTTTTTCAATGTGTTTCACATAAAATATGGATAAATATTTTCATAATGGTTGCCTCCTTTTTAATAATGGGACTTATAATTTTTCTCATCAGGTCATTACTTTTATTGATATTTGAATATTTTCACACTAAGGAATTCTTGATTCCTTGTGTATTTTTGGATCCTCAACTAATTTTCTTAACAAAAAATTCAAAACTATTAGAAGGCTTTATGTATTCTTCTTATTAATAAATATACTCCATTGAAATGATTAGTTTCTAATTATCCAATTATTTATCAATTTTCATTTTACTCATTTATTTTCGAATGAGTTACCTGAGATAATATATAAATAAAAAGCTTTAGCACAACATTTTTTTTGGAATTATTCAAAATGAGACTTCAACTAAAAAATAGTAATTTAAAATATTTAATTGATTTTGAAATTATATCAGTAGTTATAGGTATGAAAACCTAGTCAATTAGGTTTCTAAAATGGTTCACTGCCGGTGTGTATGTGAAAGATTACAATATCATGTTTTATAGTTTCCATATCATAAATTATTTTTACCCAAATCAGGATTGAAAATTTCATAGTATCATTATATCTATGTATATACAATTAAAACAAAAAATATTTTAAAATTTTTTACCAATATATTTCTAAAATTAAAACATTTAAAATATAAATCCCAGTAATACATTTTCTATATATCAATATTCAAGGTAAAAATCCAAAATATAAAGCCTACAACATCAAATAATCAAATAGAAAATTGATGTTTATGTAGATATTGCTGATAACAATCATTTTGAAATTATAAAATCCAAAAATAAAAATCAATCTCTTGGAAAGAGTATTATTAATTGGATAATTTATCCATTTAGTAGGATTTTCATCACCACAATTGAATAATTATATAACTCAAACTTCTCCAAGTTTAATTACTACTTGGATTCCTCATGTGAAACATTAAACTTACTTTTGAATATTCTAATTGATAAATTCATGACATTATTGTATTCTTGTTGTTTGGTGGAATTATGTAAAGGTTAATCATCCAAATTTACAACACATTCATTAACTAAATGTATTATTACATTACAATATGTTATGAGTACAATATTCCTAAATATAGAACAATCATCCTTTGTAGAAGACGCCCAATTAGGGTTTTCTATTGGATCACCATCATGATCTCAATGTATTCCAAATTCTAGTCTTATCCTCAGCAAAAACCAACCATAATAATAAAAATAATAATTATACTATTATATGTGGTGTTATTTTATAATTGTTATAATTTTTAAGGTAATTTGTGAAATTATTGATTCTTTTTAACAATATATTTTAACCTGATTATATCATTTATTGGTTATACATGGTTGTGCATAACAAATACACTTTAGAAAATTATCTTAAGACAAAGATAGAAAATTTTCTACAACATTATGAATAACACATATAGTCAATCATACCCCAACATATAAATCCTAGTAAGAATTATAGGAATCCATTAGGGCTGAACACATTTCTTTTTATGATCAATGAAGAATAATGATGTAGGTGGAAATAATTCATGAAAGGACCTAGAAAATATACAGTGACATTCATGGTTTCATGGAAAACATTTGGATGTCTGATAGAGGGATTATAATCATGAATCCATTTTCACAATCACAATATAGAATGAGTAGTCAAATGAATCGATAATGATAAAATAACAACAATATAATACTATTTATTAATAATAAACATTAATTATATATTATATCTGAAGAGATCCTCTCATTGAATAATTTTGGGGTTCCACAATAATATTAAACATATTTTTCTAAATAAAGATAAAAAATTCGTTTTGGGAAAGGGACTGATGTTATATTACTTCAAAACATTTCCTTTATATTATATCAATAATGTCAGATATTAATTTAATTTTTTATCAATCATTTATTCTATTACACTATTGTTTTTTCTTAATCATAAATTATTTGTTAAATATTTATTCTAAATTTCGAAATAATAATATGATATAGGTATATATGTCAATACATAGTCGTAGTAATGTTTATGACTACTCAATGACACAATATATCAGTTACAGATATTTTTTCAATAAGACACAATTACATGATTTCTGATAAAAAATTCCACTCCATGTATTCTGATCAACCAAAAAATTCTATTACTTGTTAATATCAAAAATTATTATGTGTTCAAATATGAGGTTCATATAATTGAAATTTTTGTTTAAATTTCCATCTAGTAAGTAAATTGCAGAGTTACTTGATGTGTAATTATACTACACAACATGTAACCCTACACTACGCAGTGGTTGTTTGGTTAATACATGCTTCATGTAATTATTAACCATATTACATTTTCACTATCTTCCAATAATCACATTAAAGAACTTTGTATTCAATAAATGTTGTGTTACACATACATTTTCACGTGGAATGAATGATGATTCCCAATGCTTGTGATGAAAATTGACAAAAAATGATGTAAAAGGCATGAAATAGTGTTCACATCATGTAACTCATAACCATCCTTTCCAAACACATTCCAATCAAGGTTATAACCACGTGAATTAAATTAAATATAATGGGATTAGTTATAAAATTAAATCAAAAAAGAAGGACATACAACCAACATATATGTTCTATATAGGTTTTCAAAATATTAAATGGAAAATTATTATTTAATTTTCTATTTTGGAATTAAATTTCTTATATAGCTATCATATATGATGTGTACTACACAATAATTTCTAGTAGTAATCATTTAATATTATAAAATCTTTCTTGTGTGTCATACACATCGTGATAAGTACTCTCTTTAACTCAAGAAACAAAACACTATGTAAAATATTCATATTCTAAGCACACTAAATGGCAGGTATATATATGATATACAATTAGAACCATACCAAATGTATTCACATGATGTGTGAGTGAAATTACATCAAACAGATATTGTTTCAAATCGGGTTTCCTCTATTACACACCATGATAAATTTACAGTGGAGGACTAATAAGAAGGGTGCACATCATGTCCCTTTTTTGGTACACATCGTGTATGTATTAATTTTAAAATAATTTATATTATTAAATATATTTAAAATTAGGGAAGAAATGAATTTATAGTATTATTCTTATGTATTATTATGTAAAATTACTGAAATTTGTAATATGATAATCAGTAAATGAATTCAATAAATTGGTCAAAATAAAGAATTAATCTAGATGAATTTTTTATGTTTTAAAAGCTTACTCCATGCACCTGGGGATGACCATTATCTTTGATGACCTATATGTGTGTTGTATTTAATTTATCACAATTATTTTAAATTTTATTATAGTTATCATTAAATGAAAATATTTACACATGAATCATACTCTCATGTAATTTTTTTACGAGATAATGTGAAAATAGTTTATTTTCTGTTACCTCGTACCCATAGTTACCCTCACTTATGTGAGAGTAAATCATATGTAATGGATGGATATACCATGAAGCTGTTTAATGATAAAATTATACCATAGGTGAATACAACCAAGTAGATATATGTGAGAATCAATGGAACACTAAAACAGAAAAAAATTTCGTATCAAGTAGATATTATTTTAGTGTAAGGGTTAGTTTTTTCTGATCAAAAAACTAGAAAATGGAAAATAACATAATAACTCGGGTTATATTTATTTTATATAGGTTAATTACATTATTCTACATTATTAAATGATTTTAAAGAATGATATAAACGATATGAAATAAAAAGAATGAAAAATTGAATAAAATTGTTTATTATATATAAATTATTATATCAATACCTTGTTAAATAGTTATATAAATTATTAATAACATTAATAAGAATTTAAAAGTATAAAGTAATGAACATTTACATATAAATATAATAATAAATTAATGAAATTTTATGTCCTTATATCCTTCCAATTGTACAGTTATATTGAAACTATTTTTCAGAGTATTTTTGATTCCCGAGTTATGGGGTGTTAAATTGTAGGAAACTTTTAGCAAAATTATTGGTCTAATAGAAGCTAGTTTACATCTTGTGTAAAATACCCAAGCATTACCTAGTGAAACTATGATGTGTGTGTTGAGGAAATATGATTGATGGATTTTATTACTGGGGGTTAACTCAAAAGATAATGTAGTTATGAGTTAATTAAATTTGAAAAAAACATTCATGTATACCATAAAAAAAATTTCTATGAATTTTTTTTGTTATTATGAAATTAATATGTAATAATTACACTAGAATATCCATTGAACATGATATTTAGAATTTAATAGTGATATTATTGTGATTTTATAAAATAATGAGTTAGTAATAAATAAAATCTATTACCCAAAATTGTTAATCAAGATAATTTACCAAAAATAGGATTCTAATTTGTTATAGATAATGGAAATAAATTTGATATTAAAATTATCATTGTTATCCATATTAGAAAATTAAAATAATATAAATGATAGAAACATCATGCAGTGGTATAAATGCTTGAACATCATACTACACATTGAGTAGATGTTTTTTGTGATGGATTCTCTAATTATTCATGATTCTTGTATAAAAGTACATCAGGAAGATTTTATTATCTATATAGTTTACATTAATGATGATTTTTATACATTTTTTTATTATCATCCATGAATATAAATGGATAGAAGCATTATTAGAACTTTGAAACATACAACATGTAATACCATCTTCCAATACATTATTAAGGGAAAGATAGACTAGAGTGATATGAGATCCCCTTTGAAATTTTAACATGAAATATTTTATACGGTTCATGAAAATTTAAGGTGCTTGATTCCAAGGCCTGGTGTTCCCGAAATCAATTTCTGAAGTTTTGTTTGGGTATGTTGAGTAAACGTACGAGCGAGATTTTATAACATGTTAACCGGTGCCCAGAACTGAAATATGAGGGCACCGTTGAACTCACTATGTCAGTGATTTCATAGTAAGACCTTCACCATAGTTGCGTTCTGTCGATACTGGAAGATAGTTTTTGGGGGTTTTTAAATAATATTAAATATAAATAAAAATAAGGTGTGCTTATTTTTATTTGTTAGTGGGTAAATCCTCCAAGTGGAGGATTGAGGTGGGGACCACCCACACATAACCTCCCTTGAGAGGATATTATTTGGTGGGGCCCTTTCAAAACACTGGAGAATTAGGCTCCACCACCTCTCAGATGCTCCCTGAAAGAGGCTAACAGATAGGTGCCCCATCAAGTCAGCGGGTGTCCCAACCGTGTTGAAAACTCGTGCTACAAACTTCAGCCAGCACCCAGCCATCTGAAAATCAGTCTCACCTAGAAACCTAGGGGGCCTCTGTCACAGGAACCCATGAAATGCGCTCAAGTGTCACACACCCTCTTCTACTGGGGCTGGTCTCAATGGTAGCCCAGTAGGTAGTGGTACTGTTGGTGCCTCCGCTGTGATGGGGCCCTGCACCGATGCCTCGTCGGTCGGTGGGATACCATCGTGCTCACCACTCGGAACCCACACTGACAGACTAAGTGAAGACATCCTGAAAAGAAACAGGTGCTACACAATCAAAAGTATACCTAGTGAGCTGACTCCCTGTAATCACAAATAATACTCTTCAAAAGAAACACACACACAATTAGTGTTTTTGTGCACTAAGTCTGAAATCCGAAGTCAGAGTCCTAGTTTATAGATACGTCGGCTGCCGTACCAACACCGGTTTCCCTAAACTGATAACCACACCCATAACACTTAACATTATGGCTGTTAAAAGAATCAGAGTCCAAGTTCTATGGTAGAACCGACTAATCTAATACCAATTTTTCACGACCGGTCATTGGGGCCCGTGTAGTGACTACGCTAAGCCTGCCTTCCATAGGCCAGGGGCTGGAAACTAGCACCAAAGGAAAATCCCTGATAAAAATGGGAAGGAATTGCCTTTAAACCTGTAACACACATAGTCTGAACACAAGCAGTAGAAGAAACAAGTACTAATATAGAAAATAATGGTGTGCGTAAAGTATGAGGGCCAGTATAGAAATCCAATTTAATAACAAGTACAAGTACAAGTAAAAAAGGGAAAACAGCTCCGGGATAGTCCATCGGGGAATCCTACATGAAAGGCAGGTATAGATCTCGAATAACTTGTCCCTGAAGAATGTTCTGTCTAGTCCACCTCTGAGAAGCCTTCCACCCATCACCCTTAGCCACGATCACTACTGACCGTTGTCTGCAAAAAACACATCATGGTGCGGGCGAAGCCCATGCAGGGGTGAGTCTAACCATACTCAGTAAGGGACCCTGAGACCCCCATAGGTCTACCAAAATCCAATAAGGATAAACCATAGTATTAAGATACAATCACAATGTATCAACCATACTTACTTAGGTATTTTCCCATACATATACCAAAGTTACCAATCACAAACCAGCTCCAACTTTTGAGCCCAACCACATTTAGTTACACAAGTGTAGAAACACTCCACAAAGAAAGTACATCAAGAGGTGTATCCCATAGGTACAACTCATAGAATAAATCCATGTGGGATCCACCCCTACACATCCACGAAGAAACATCCATGAAGAAAAATCCGCCCTCACTTAGGTTTATTCATATACATATACCTAAGGCGTCATGAGTACACATCTCATACATGAGGTAAACATGAAGGTAATGACTAAGCTCACACCAATATTTTAGTGATGTATAGAATTATAAATGATTTTTCATGAATCTAGATCATCTTATTCTGTCAAGAGGCACTGCTTCTGACTATACGGGGTCTCACCCACACAGGATTGATAGGTACTAACCCCCGCAATGACCCACACAGGATCTGACCCACATAGGATCAGTATGCGATGATCCACACAGGATCACTGAGCACTGACCCGCACAGGATCTGACCCACACAGGATCAGTATGCGCTGACCCACACTGGATCACTGAGCACTGAACCACACAGGATCTGACCCACACATGATCGATATGCACAGACCCACACAGGATCGCTGAGCACTGACCCACAAAAAATCTGACCCACAAAGGATCGGTATGTGCTGACCCATACAGGATTAGTGAGCACTGATCTCTGTATGATCTGTCTCCAACCTCCGCCTCACTATCATCCACAGGATCATCGTTCACTATCGAATGCAAGATATCCATAGAAACCTAAAACAACAGTCTATCAAGGCTGTCAATCCTACATGGGATCTCAGTACAAAATTCTAAATTTTCACCACCCGTTCTTAGGGCATGTGCTGCGACTACCCCAAGCCTGCCATCCATAGGACAGGGGCTGGAAACTAGTACCAAAGGCGAATCACTGCTAAAAAGGGAAGGCATTGCCTTTAAACCTGTAACACACATAGTCTGAACACAAGTAGTAGAAGAAATAATAACTAATATAGAAAATAAAGGTGTGCTAAAATTAAGTGGTCCAGTATACAAACCCAACTGAACAAGTACAAGTACAATTAAAATGGGAAAACAGCTCATGGATCGTCCACCGGTGAATCCTAACTGAAGGGTAGGTACATATCTCGAATAACTTGTCACTGAGGTACGTTTCGTCTAGTCCATCTCCGAGAAGCCTTCCGTCCATCACCCACAGCCTCGATCACTGTTGAACATTCTCTACCCATAACACAACAAGGTGCAGGAAAAACTTGTGAATGGGTTGGTATAAAAATACTCAGTAAGGGCCCCTGAGACCCCCGTAGGTCTCCAAGAATCCACTAAGGATAAAACAATGTAGTACAATACAATCAAAAAGTATCAACCATCCTTACTTAGGTATAAGCCCATACATATACCTAAGTTACCTACCCCAAACAGGATCTAACTTTTTTGCCCAACCACATTCTGCTCCTCACGTTTAGAAACACTCCACAATGAAAGTACATCACAAGGTGTATCCCATAGGTACAACTCACAGAAGAAAGCCATGTGGGCTCCACCACAACACATCCATGAAGAAACATACACGATGAAACATCCACCCTTACATAGGTATATGCCCATACATATACCTAAGTCGTCATGAGTACACATCTCATACATGAGGTAAAAATGAAGGTAATGACTCATCTCACACTAAGATTTCAGTGAGGTATAGAATTACAGATGATTAGTCGCAAAGCTTGATCATCTTATTATGTCAAGAGGCCCTGCTTCTGACCATACGGAGTCTGAACCACATAGGATAAATAGGTACTACCCCCACAATGACCCACATTTGATCAGACCCACAAAAGATCAGTGTGCGCTGACCCACACAAGATCGCTAAGCAATGACCGACAGTGGATCTCACCCTCATAGAATCGATATGCGCTAACCCACACAGGATCGCAGAGCGCTGACCCAGACAGGATCTAACCCACACATACTAGGTATACACTGGCCCATATAGGATCACTGAGCGTTGATCTATGTATGATATGTCTCCATCCTCTAACTCACTATCAGCCTCTGGATCATCATTCATTAACGAATGAAAGATATCCGTAGAAACCTAAAACAACAGTCTGTCGTAGCTATCGATCCGAAGTGGGATCTCAGTACAAAAGTCATCGATGTCGAACCCACAAAGGATCCCAGTCCAGTCTCATCACTGTCGAACCCACGGTGGATCCAGGTCCAGTCTCGTCGCTGTCGAACAGAAGAAGGATCCAGGTCCAGTCTCATCATTATCGAACCAATGGAAGATTCATGTCCAGTCTTGTCACTATCGATTCCATGGAGGAATCCTGGCACAGTAGTAGATCCATGTAGGATCTTATCATCTCCGTCAATGCCAGCCATTGGGTTCCCGCACACAATACACTCAATTCTGGGAGGGTCCGCTCCTCAATCCAAGAATCAATACATTAACTACCACAACATCTCATGTTGATGTATCTTGTAGTTTCGTCTCATCATAAGGAACCCAATGCGAAAGACGACGCGTCAATCGGACGCCCAGTCTGTGAGTTATTGGTGTTTCTGATCCAAGGGCCTAGATGGATTATGTTCAATCCAACCCGGACGTACCCCAACTGCATTCAAACCTCACGTGAGGTATTCCCAAATAACTGTCTCATTCCAAGATTTCTGTCGGCACAGACGGTTCATCAATCTGACATCTATAGCCCACGATATGGGAAAAAAGGTGAATTGGGTCAGAACTGGGTCTGGGTCTGGTCCAGCCCAGCCGGATCGACCCAGCCCGACCCGGGTCCGGATCCGGACCGGGTTCTGACCCAGTCTGCAGGTCCGACCTGGCCCACCGGAACTGGCCCGGCCTAGTGCGGCGGCCCGACCCACATGGCGAGGTGGCCCAGCCCGAAGCGAGTGGGGGGGGGGGGGTGAAGCCCGCCTGGTCAGGGAGACCAGGTAGAGGTGGTGCCTTACAGGGCCCGTCCTAGTCAATCAAGGGGGGGGATTCACCCCATCTCCCAGTAACGGAATCGGCATATGCGAGTTCCTCTCCACGGGACCCAGTCGGGTCCCGCCCTGGCGCGCTTCTCGCTGGCAGCCGGCTAAGCCGGCCGCCCTCCAGTCTGTCCACCTTGGCTCACCTAGCCGTGACCTCCCCACCTTCGGGGCGCGATAGCGTTGCACCGTCTTTCACTGCTGCGACCCTCCTGGCCATGACCCCCTTCCTCTGACACAGTGTGACGACACCACACCCCTCCTTCACCACCATGAACCGTGGTGGCTGTGGCCCAGCTCTTCGCACAGCTCTGGAGATACGATGGTAAATGCACCACCAGTTTCTTCCGCGGCCGACTCATTTTGGGTCGCTACGTATACCACTGCGGCCCATTCCTCCAGTGGCGTCGTTGTGCCCTCTCCACTGTCAACCAATCAAGAACCAACAGAGGGATATTGGGCCATGTTTTTTCGGCCCGCGCCCTCTGCGTTAGGTGACAAAAATTTTCCAACATAGAACCACAATAAATGACGAAGAATGAGAATTTAATTCCATCAAAATGACCCCTACCTTTCTTGTTGACGATCATTGATGGAGTCGTAGTAAATGGCGTACGTCGATTCGTCGTTCGTCGTGTTCATCACGCACTCCCAAATCTCAAGATTGTGCGTCGGAAAGCATTTAGAGGTGACAAAGTTGAAGAGGGCATACTTCATGTTCTTCATTGGAGATTTCTCCTCCTTCCCCAATGCTCCACCCAAAAGATTATGGAAACCAATATAAAATAATAGCATATCCTCTATTATAATGGTTGGCACGAAGTCAATTGGATTCAATTAATTAATTTCTTGGCTTAATTTAATTAATTGAGGCAGTTTTCACATTTACAAAAAATGGGGGAAACTGAAGAGTTTTCATCCCAGATAAATGGGGGTTAAAGGGGGATCAAAACCCGTGTGGTCCCCCCCTCTTTGATTGTAAGAGGTGTTAAACATCGGGTGGGCCCCACCAAATAATATCCTCCCAATGGAGGTTATTTGCGGGTGGGCCCACCTCCAACCTCCACTTGGAGGTTTTAACCACAAAAAAAAATAAGCACACCTTATTTTTATTTAATATTAATTTTATTTAAAAACCCCCAAAACTATCTTCTATTCTTGACAGAACCCAACTGTGGTGAAGGTCTCACTAAGAAATCACTGATGCTGCGAGTTCAATGGTTCCCTCGAATTTCAGTTCTGGGCACCGGTTCCAAAGTTATAAAATCCAGCTCGTATGTTTACTAAACGTACCCAAACTAAACTTCAGAAATTGATTCCGGGCACACCACGCCTCAGAATCAAGCGCCGTAAATTTTCGTGGACTTGTAAAAATTTGATGACATTAAGAAAAAAAATTCCATGGAATTTTCAGGTCTTTACATTCTCCCCTGTTCAGGGATTTATGTCCCTGTAAGCTACAACTCCAACTAAGATAAAAAATGGTGGTACTGGGCACGCATCTGAGCCTCCCACTCCCATGTTCTCTCTTGGAGGTTCTCGTGCTGCCAACGAATGCTCACCAGAGGTATCAGCCATCCACAAAGTACCTGCTCCTATCGATTCTCAATCACCACTAGAAGCTCCATGAATGTCGCCCCATCATTGATTTCCAGATCTCCATGGTCGATGATGTGGGAAAGGTCGTGCACGTATCTCTTCAGCTGAGATACGTGGAAGATGTCGTGCACCCGGTGCAACTGAGGTGGAATAGCTAAGCTGTAATCCACATCGCCTACCCTGCTGAGGACCCGGAAAGGTCCGATGAATCAGGGAGACAACTTTACACCTTAGTCAAATCTCTGTAGACCTCATCGATGTGAGACCCATGAACTTAGATGTTAGTCACTTTCAGGGAGAAGATAAGAGGTGGTGGAGCTTGATGCTCCAGTATTATGATGAGGAAACCCTCCCCTAGGGAAACATTGAGGGTATTTTCAGGGTGGAGTTTGTACCAATGACTCTAGGCTCTGTGCATGCTCAAGAGCTGATGTACTTCCCAAAAGGAAATCCGACAGTAGCATAGTCATCTATATCATGTAGTAGGCAGATGACACGTGGGCACCAGCGGGTTAGATCTACTATTAGATGACCCAAAGATGTGGCATCGGGGGTGTGGGGCACCCGATGATGAAGTATATTTGAACAGAGAAGGGTCTGTTTTTTCTGGAGGGGATGGGGTCCCTGAGTGCATGACTGTCCAATTCCTAGCACAGTTGATCAGTAGGCATTAGAGGAACCACCGAGACATAGGAATCGGTAGGAGCTTGATCATCAGCTGAGCAGTGGACGAGGCAGTGGAGAAGGTCCTTCAACGGATGGTGGTCAGAGTCATCGAGCACTACTACCACCACCCCTAGAAGGTTCACCTTGAGCTCTGAGAGTAGGTGGAAAATAGAGGGACTAACTCCTGGCATATAGGCCTTTGTTCGTGATGCTTCTATATTTTTTGATGTCCTTGTTTGTGGTTGATTTTGTCTTTGTACTTTGAGCTGCAGTAATAAAAGACACTTGTCCTTGTGAAATTTTCTTTCCTTCCTTTTTGTGTTGTTGATTATGATAGGTTCATGTTTAAACCATTGACTTGACCCTCACATTCGGGATTCATACTATAGGAGAGCTAGTGACCACACACTGATGCCGACAGTGTGACTCAACCCTTAGAGGCGAGAGAGACAGTTGGATCTATTGGTAGTAGCATTGAGGCCTTACGATGTCATCCATGGCATGAATTAGTACCGTTCATGTCAGGATTGACTATATTAGGAAAAAGATGTGGTTCATCCAGGGGATGAGGCCAGATCTCTCTTCTCGGCAAAGAAGAAATCTCAGTAGCTCTTGTAGGACGTAAACAAAAAGGGAGTAGTCGAGTTCTTTACAATTTTCTAGTCTCACCCATAGTTCATTGAGTGAACGGTTTATGGTTTACTCTAATCTCAATAGTCTCAAGTGTTTATTCTCTTAGAAGGACCTGAACTTGAGACAGCGACGTTGGATTTAGTTCCTGCAGGACTACGACATCGAGATAGTCTATACTCCTGGGAAGGGGAACATTGTAGCAGATTCTCTCAGTAGGAGATCAGGCATTCAGCTGCTAGGATAGGTGATAGAGAAACTGACCACATTGTAGTTATCCTTTGTGGATCGGGATGGATTCAGCTATCTCTTATGGTTACACCTCCACTTATTCATAGAATCAGGGAGCAACATCATGGGGTTACTGAATGCGAGGCTCGATGTGCATAGGTATCCATAGAGCAAGCACCAGATGGATTTTATGTAGGTGGGGAGCATTTCTTTCTCTTTAGGGGATGTACCATGATACTAGTGTCACTTCAGGAGGAAGTGTTGAGGGAGTTTCACACGTCACCTCTAGTGGTACATCCTTGTGTGGAAAGGATTTAACAGGATCTTTAATGACAGCACTGGTGGCCAGGAATGAATAAGGCAATAACAGATTTTGGCTCACAATGCCTCACATCTCAGAAATTGAAGGAAGAGCACCAGGTTCCTGTGGGATTGGTTCAAAACCTTTTGAGGCACTCTATGACCGACCTTGAAGATCGCCTTAGTGCTAGATTGACTCATGAGATTCATAACTTATGGCACTAGAGATAATACAGGTTACGATGGAGAAGGTGCATATCATCCAGGAGCTGATGAAAACTGCACAGAACAGGCATAAGTCTTATTCTGATAGGAGACGGAGACCTCTGGTGTTTGAGGATAGAGACCACGTCTTTCTATGTTTCTCACCGCGATGAGGTCTAAGAATATTTGGATGAGGTGGAAATTTGTCTCCGTGATTCGTCGGAACTTTATAGTTCCTCAATAGAGTAGGTGAGGTGGCTTACCTCTTAGCTCTTCCACCTCACTTGGACCGAGTGCACGTCTTTTTCCACGTATCTTAGTTGAGGAGATACATGCACGACCCTTCCCACTTCATCGACCATGGAGAGATGGACATCAATGAAGGGGATGATTTTATGGAGGCTCCAGTGGAGATTGAGGATCGATAGGAGAGGGTCCTTAATGGACGTTTGATACCTCTATTGAGCTTTTTCATAGCACGGGAATCTCCAGGAGAGCACATGGTAGAGAGAGGCTCATATGCGTGCTCAGTACCCCCATTTTTTCCCCTTAGTTCGAGTTTTAGCTTACAGGGACGTAAAGCCCTGAGGTGGGGAGAATGTAAAGACCCAGATATTCTGTGGAACTTTTTTTCTTAAATTCATGGAATTATTACGAGTCTGCGAAAATTTACGATGCTTGATTCTGAGGCCCAGTTTTCCCAGAATCAATTTCTAAAGTTTTTTTCCGGTACCTTCAATAAATGTATGAGCATGATTTAATAACTTTTGAACAGGTGCCCGAAACTGAAATCCGAGGGCACCATTGAACTCGCAGAATCAGTGATTTCATAGTGAGACCATCATCGCAGTTGCATTCTATCAAGAATGGAAGATAGTTCTTGGGGTTTTTAAATAAAAATAAAATTAACTAAAAATAAGGTTTGCTTATTTTTATTTGTTGGTGGTTAAAACCTCCAAGTGGAGGTTAGAGGTTGGGCCCACCAGCACATAACCTCCCTTTGGAGGATATTATTTGGTGGGGCCCACTCTAAGTTTAACACCTCTTACAATCAATTAGGTGGGGACCACACTAGTTTTGAACCCCCATTAAGGTTATGGAAATCCCACATCGAAGGAGGAGGAGCACTAAGCACCCCTTTATAAGGTGGTGTGGATACCTCTCCCATCCAAAGGCCTTTTCCTAGAGGGTGCCTGCCGGACAAGCCCAGGGAAAAAAACTGTGTGGGCTAGGCCCAAAGAGGGATATATCATGATTTTGTGTTGGACTGGGCCATTACAAATGGTATTAGATCCTGTGTGCATTTGATGTTCCAACGAGGACGTTGGGCCCTTCTGGGGGGTGTGTTATGGAAATCCAACATCCAAGGAGGGGGAGCATGAAGCACCCCTTTATAAGGTGGTGTTGATACCTCTACCATCAAGAGGCCCTTTCCTGGAGGGTGCCTGTGGGTCCAGCCAAGGGAAAACAAAATCATACGGGCTAGGCTAAAAGCAGACAATATCATGATCGTGGGATGGAATAGTCCATTGCAAAGCCCCCCCCCCCCCACTTGACAGACTAAGGCGGGCCCCACAGGGTGCCACCGCCACCTGGTCTCCCTGACTAGGTGGGCTTCACCACCCCCCTCCCCCCCCCCCAACTGCTTCGGGCTAGGCCATCACGCCACGCAGGCCGTGTCACCCTGAGTCGAGCCGTCGTGCGGGCCGGGACGCCGTGCTAGGCTAGGCTGCTGCGCTGGGTCGGGTCGCCGCCCTAGGTTAGGCCCTCATGCTGGGCCAGGCCACAGCTGTAGGGCCGAGCCAGTTAGGGTCGGACGGGTCGGACCCACAGACCGGGTCGGACCCGCAGACCGGGTCGGACCCGCAGACCGGGTCAGTCCCGCAGACTGGGTTGGACCCTGGTCTATATCCGGACCCAAACCCAGTTCTGACCTGATTCACCATTATGCCCATATCTTGGGCTACGGGTGTTTTATTGACGATATGTCTACACTGATAGAAATCTTGGAACGAGATGGTTCATTTGGAATTACCCAATTGTGGTTTGGATGTAGTTGTGTTATGGACGGGTTGGATTGAACCTAAATCCAATTGGGCCCTTGGAGAGGAAACGCCAATAACTCACAGACCGAGAATTCGATTGACGCACCGTCTGTCGCGTTGGGTTCCTTATGATGAGACATAACTACGGGATACATCAAATCGATACTTCATGGTAGTTGATGTATCGAATCTTGGCTTGAGGAGCGGACCCTCCCGGAATTGAGCGTGTTGCATGCGGGAACCCTATGGCTGGCTACGACTGAGATGATAGGATCCTAAGTGGACCTAATAATATTCCAGGATTCCTCTGTGTGTTCAAAAATGACGATAATGCACCTGGATCCTCTGTGGGTTCAATAGTGACGAGACTAGACCTGGATACTTCGTGGGTTAGACAGTGACAAGACTAGACCTGGATCCTCTATGGGATCGACAGTGACAAGACTGGACCTGGATCCTTCGTGGGTTCGACAGTGATGAATTTTGTACCGATATCCCACGTAGGATTGACAGCTTCGACAAACTACTGTTTTAGGTTTCTATAGATATCTGTCTTTAGACAGTGAAAGATTATCCATTGGCTGATAGTGAGGCAGAGGTTGGAGACAGATCATATGGAGGTCAGCACTCAACAATCCTGTGTGGGTCAGTGCATACCGATCCTGTGTGGGTCAGATTCTGTGTTGGTCATTGCTCAGCGATCCGGTGTGGGTTAGCGCATACCGATCCTGTGAGGGTCAGATCCTGTGTGGGTCATCGCTCAGTGATCCTGTGTCGGTTAGCGCATACAGATCTTGTGTGGTTCAGATCATGTGTGGGTCATTGCAGGGGTTAATACCTATCGATCTTATATGGGTCAGACCCTCTATAGTCAGAAGTAGTGCCTTTTGACTGAATAAGATGTTCTAGCTTCGTGAATAATCATATGTACTCCTATACTTCACTAAAATCCTGGTGTGAGCTGAGTCATTACCTTCGTATTTACCTCATGTATAAGATGTGTACTCTTGATGACTTAGGTATATATATGGGCATATACCTAAGTGAGGGTGGATTTTAGTTTGTGGATGTTTCTTCATGGATGTTTCTTTGTGGATGTGTTGTAGTGAAGCCCATGTGGCTTTCTTATCCGAGCTATACCTTTGGGATACACCTTGTGATGTACTTTATTTGTTTTGTGTTTCTTTACTTGTGGAACGAAATGTGGTTGGGCTCAAAAGTTGCTGTCAGTTTTTGATTGGTAACATTGGTATATGTATGGGAATATACCAAAGTAAGGATGGTTGATACATTTTTATTGTATATTACTACTATGGTTTATCCTTAGTAGATTCTGGGAGACCTATGGGGGTCTCGGGGTCCCCTACTGAGTATTGTTATACTCACCCCTCCACAGGCTTCACCCGCACCTTCTTGTGTTCTGTGTAGACAACGGTCAGCAGTGATCAAGGCTGAGGGTGACGGACGAAAGGCTGATCATAGCTGGACTAGACAAGACATTCTTGGGGGATGATTTGTTCGAGATCTGTACCTACCCTTCCGGTAGGATTCCCCAGTGGACGATCCAGGAGCTGTTTTCCATTTTTACTTGTACTTATACTTGTTGTTCAATTGGGTTTGTATATTGGCCCACATACCTTCATCACACCTTTTTATCTATATTAATACTTGTTTCTTATACAGATTGTGTTCAGACTACGTTTGTTACAGGTTTAAAGTCAATGTCTTCCCTTTTTATCATGGATTCTCCTTTGGTGCTAGTCGCCAGCCCCTGGACTATGGAAGGCGGGCTTGGGTAGTCACAACACAGGCTCCAAGGACGGGTCGTGACAAATTGGTATCAGAGGAGTCAGTTCTACCACATAACTTAGACTCTGATTCTTTTAATATCAATAGTGTTAAGTGTTTTGGGTGTGGTTATCAGTTTAGAGAAACTGGTGTTGGTGCGGCGGCCGACGTATCCATACACTAGGACTCGGATTTCTGATTTCCAACTCAGTGCACAAAAACACTGATTACATGTGTGATAATTTTGAAAAGGTTTCTTTGTGATTACTTTGAGTCATCTCACCAGGTATAATTTTAATCGTGGAGCACCTGTATCTTTTCAGGATGTCTTCACTTAGTGGTTTCACAATTCATAAAAAATTGATGTTTTTCAGAAAAATCCCAAAAATTCACCCTAAGCTATATTTGATATTCCGATTTAAAAAATGATGTCTATTTTAAAAAATTCCAAACATTTAAGTTGAATTAATTAATTTTATAATTAATTCCCACTGTCACAACAAATAGCGTGTTTTTAAGAAACAATTTATATCAAAAGATTGAAAACTGTTCATGCCCAATTTCAATGTTAAATTAATTCTAATGACCACCATTGGATAAAATGGTAAAAATATATTCTAATTATACTTTAAAACCACTAAATAGTATAATTTATCACAATAAATTATTTTGATTAAAAATGTTGTTTTAAGTCTTTTTCACTATTCATAATAAATTGGAAGTTCTCAGAAAGTTACAAAAAATTCTACATAGGATAATTTTGATATAATGAAAACAAAAATGAAGTCCATTTGGAAAAATAAAGATTATAAAATTTCAAAAATTATGTATTACTAATTCATAATGGCTACTTTGATTGGTTGTGGTGTGTGTTAGTACTCGAAGTTGCGTACAATGCAAGCTATTGCATTATTAAATGGGAAGCGTATCGTGGAGCCTCGGGGTGTTACACTAATATCGTCGGGTGACCCACTGCCCAGTCTCTGCTAGAGGTTAGACCCTAAAAGTCAATGAGTAACCCACTGCCCAGCCCCACTCGAGGGTAAAACTCAGAACTGCTTTGGCCATCTCTATTGGAGGGTACAACACTGGCCAACCGAACACGGAGTGGGTATCGCGCAACCACCCAACTCCAGAACAGCAGACCAAAAAAAGGTTCAGCACATTCTCCATCACTGCGTGTCACTAGCACCACTACCGACCAATCTATCAAGAATGAAACCAGGGGGAGACCACTCAACCCATCTAGTCAAAAAAATGAGCATAGAGCCAGGGGAAAACTCCACCCTGCTAGTCAAACAAACGAGCACAGAGGGACCCTCTACGTCGCGAGAGGTGAAAGGTACGCTGAGCAGAACACATCACGCACATGGGGCCCACACGATGTGTGGCCCCAAGTCAAACCCCAACCCAGTGCACAAACAGTCTTAGGTACAAACCACACGTACCTCCAAGCGCTCCCGTATACTCCCAGAGTATACCTCATTTTCAGCCCAAGGGCTATCATGCACACGACACCCAACGTGAACGCGAAGGCGCGACGTAACATCCCCAACTTGCTGCCTCAATTAATGGGGCACACGCATCCACATCACTTCAAGCATTTACATCACTCATACGGGAGTGCATGCATTCACTCTCCAAGGGTCTGCAAAAAACACAGTAGAAGAACCGCCCCCGGGGCACCATCACATTTCCACATTTATTAAGATCACGTAAGAGACTCCACACAACCAAATGGATTGTACCATTGTAATCCCTACAGAAAAACACGCGAGATCGACTACTTACTCGCCTCCAACAGACATCCGACGGAAAAGTCTCCAACATCGCCTCACGCCCGAACGGTGTCCCGTGATCCCGAGCCTCGGCCCCGAAAACAGTCGGGCGCATTGCACCATTGCGATCCCCTTGGGAAAACACGTCCAAAGCACTAATCACATGAGTGAAACGGATATTCGGAGAAAAAGGTGAATTCCGGTGCATCGCACACAAGAGGTGCTTCGTGGGACCTCCAACCTGGTCCCGAAACACAATGAACAGATCGCACCGTTGCGATCCTCTCGAAAAAGAACACAAAATGGACTATTCACTTGTCCAAAACGGTTGCCAGGTGATAAAGATTGAAAATCACCGTCGACGCCCAAACGACCCTCATGGGCCCCACACCATCGTGCGGAATTATAGCGGGCAGACATCGCCAACGTGATGCCCTCGAAAAAACACCAAACATCGACTGCTCGCACGCCCCAAACGGGCGTCTGATGAAAAAGTCGCTAAACGCTGCTCGCAGATCGGAAGATGGGTCATGGGGGTCGTGCCTCAAACTCAGACTCAATGTCTGAAACCACCCTGGGAAGCTCCGCCTTGGTGCCAGGGTCCCAACGCCACTGACGACGCTTAATTCGGAAGTTGGACGCATCCGCGCCGTCCAAAACAAGTATTCCCAGGAAGCCCGCTAAGCTGCTCTACGCACGTGTCATGCCCCCGAGCCTCTCATCTCGAAAGTTAAAACTCCCGAAACCACCTTATAACATCCCCCTCAACGTCAGCTCCGCGCTTCCATAGACAACATGCAAAACGGACGCCCGTAGCTTTCGCTACGGGCGTAGGAAATTCCAAAGTGGGGAAAGCCCCTTGGCTGGACCGGCCCGATCCGGCTGGTCCGCCCACAGCCTGCCCGCGGCCCGGCTGCGGGTCCGGGTCGCTCCGCTACGGCCAGCTGGCCCCGGCCTGCCGCCACCGACTGGCCATTATGGAAGGTCCTTTTTCCCGCTGGGACCCGCGTTACACGGGTTGCAGTCACGGAACACGGGGTCGCGTGCCCCGCGGCCTGCTCCCCCTTGTGCCCTACGCCGGCGCCGGCCGCCCGGGACCCGCTTGCGCCGCTGCCTGCCAGAGGGGCTCCCCGCCATGCCGACCCCTGCTGTCGTCGCCGCCTGAAGCGCCCGTCGCCGCTGCTGAAGGGGTTCACCGCCGCCGCCATGAAACCCGCGCCGGACCAACATGTCGTCGCCGCTGGAAACCCGCCGGACCACCATGCCGGCCTGAGATCCCCAAAAACCCGCGGATCTTCGCCGGACCGCCGCGGAGGCCTCGGAGATCGGATTTCGAATCCGAGACAAGCGTCGAAAATCTCGGATAACGTTCTACGCGATCATGGGAATCGATCGACGATCATATAATAGTTCGACACTAAAAATGGGGCTCAAGGATTTCGGGAAATTGAAAATGAAAACGATAAACCCCTACCACGTGGGCGTTGCCCGAAGCTTCGTCGTCGAACCGCCGCCTTGCCGGAGTTGCCTTGCCGGAGCCTCCTCACCGGAGATGGAGGAAGAGAGGGGAGAGGTTTTCTCCAGGCGATTCAATGGGGAGGAAGGGGAGGAGGGGAGAGTTTAAATAAATAAACTCTTTAATTAAAAGTCCTGACCCCTAAAACACCCGCGTCCAAACCCTCTGGCGCGGTCAAGATTAAGCTCCCCCCTAGGGTAAACACCACCTCCCGAGCACAATGGATATCTCATATTTTGAATCCGAGACCCCGTTCGAAAGTTATTACACTTAGCGCCCGAGGCCGCCAAATTACGAAAACGCCCCCGGGGCCATTTTTCATAGACGGGCCGCGCCCGCAAAACATACTTCCCTCTCAGGGTAAAAAGCACATTCTGGACTCAACGGTGCCCTTGGTTTTCCCCTCCGAGCCACCGTTTGAGAGACACATTTGTTTCAACACTAAACGAATAAATTAATCAATTAATTAATCTGTTTAACGTTCCAGAAGCGGGCGAGGGGTCCAAACATCCCGCAACGACAAGTTTTTTGTCATTCCTAGGGTAAAAACCCCATTCCGGACTCATCCGTACACTCGGATCTCTGATATGAAGCACCATTTACGAGTTATCCCATTTATTTTTCGATTCCAGCATGAACGCACTGAAAATTTAATTCCGGCCACTCCGGGGCTCGGAATCGCATTCCGTCTGAAGGCGCTGCTCTAGAATGACATCAAAAAATATCCGAAAGTCTTTCACAGCAAAAACTGGGTTCTTACATCATTCCCTAATTCAATCTTTTCATCCCCGAAAAGCAAAACCTGGAAATAACTCAGGGTACTAAGCCCACACCTGGCTCTCACGTACCGAGAAGAACTCACGCACAGCTCTGCGCGACCGCACACAGACCAAAGGATTGTTCTATTTTACACGAGGTCTACCCTCGCCGATGACGTGCATAAGCATGCACACTTCTTCTCAAGTGAGTCACGTGGGAGACATCGTGCACCCACTCCAGCCTTTTGGGTTAGGGAAAGGCGATGGGGAACCTTGCCATCCCTCTACACGGTCTCAAAATGGTCCGAAGGACCTCGGGGGTAGCTCACCTCCCCGGTCAAACCTCTATGTCGCACTCCATGACAAGAATCACCGCTTGGACATGGGACAAGGCCCGGTGATTCCCTCCTTCAGAATATCCATATGGTGAAGCACCCAAGGTCATCTGGTCACGCAAGATTCACAGTCGATCTCCCACGACCAAGACTCTTTTACACGCTCGAAAGGCGAAGGAGTCACCACCATCGACTAAAGAAAAGGGTCTCACACCTTCTACTTTACCAACACAGGGTTACACCCGATGCCCTGCGTCACCCTGGTATCAACTCAAGAAAGGAGCGGGGAGAAAAAAACACTTCACACACAAAAGTCTGAAAATTCTACAGCAAGAAGTAGAAGAGACGCAAGGGGTACCTCTCATCATCCCATGCTCTGCAGGATCATAGACATCCAAGCTCACAGCTGTCCGCGGTCCCAACTGTCTGCTCCCAGAACCTGACGTGGACCGCTAGTGGTGATGAGAAGACCTCGTAAAGCCGTCCCACACTACCAGCTCCTCCTGCTCCTATACTAGCACCACCTCTCTGGTTAATACTCTGATCACGGAACTACCCCTGTCGTGGTGGTGCACCTACTGCCTGCTTGAAGCTCTCTGCATTCCTGGTCGGACAGTCCCATGCCAGGTGACCTCGCCCATCACCAGCATAACACCGCCGCTCCCTAAGCTATCCTCGTGCCCTTCGGCGCCACTGTGGTGTACGACCACGGCTCGGAGCCTACTCACAGAAGGGAACCCTCGGCTAAGGCCCTGCACCTTTCCTCCACAGTGGTATACGACCACGTCTCTGAAACCGGCAGTGGAACGGACACCTGCATCGAGGTCCTGCCTGCCGACGCCCACTAAATACGACAGATTTCTCGATTCCGACGTGCCTGCTACCACCACCAACTCTAAAACATGACAGAAAGACCTCTGTCACCAGTGCCTTCTCTGGCACCCCGACATATGTGGAAATTCCCAAGGGTACTACAATAGCATGAATCTCTTGGTGGAGACCCTGCTCAAACTTCCGCGCTCTGGGGTTGTCATCATGGACCAAGTCCGAGTAAAAGCGTGCATGGTCTGCGAAACAAGCCGCGTACTCGGCCACCATCATCCCTCCCTGCTGAAACTGCAGGAGCTCCGGAATCCGAATGGAGTGCAAGCAGGAGGGAAAAAACTCCTCACGAAACAACAACTGAATGTTTCCCCACGTAAGTGACGACTCGTCAAGAAGCTGAGTCACCAGACACCACCAACGCCAAGCTGCTCCACAAAAATGGGTGGCTGCCAAAGCTACTCTCTGATCTGTCGGCGTCTGCACAAGCCTGAAAAGGTGAACCACTATATCGAGCCGAACCTCTATTGCCAGAGGGTCTAGATCACCACAGAACCTCAGTGGTCTCTACCGTTAGAACTCATGGAGCACGCTCAATCTGCGCTCAAGCCCCGTCTGCTCTGCTAAATCTGTCTGCTTCTCAATAGGTGGGGGTGCTGCTACGGGCCCACCTAGAGAAAGGGGCTCACATGATGGGTTCTGGACTGTGGCCTCTTTGCTCACAGGGTCGTCGTCACGAACCCAAGATGGTATCATGGCTGGCTATCTTCGCGGAGACATCCTGAATATTATCAAGGAGTGCCGCGGTCAGATGAGCATAATGTATATACCAAAAGAACGATGGGGAGCTGACTCATGAAGGACAGTCAAAGACTCAATCCTATGTGATGCACAAACATGTTTTCCCGGCAACAAGTGTCTCAGCATGCCGAGTCGACAAGCGGGTTATCAAGGTCCTGGTGAATGGATATGTCGTCTGCCACACCATCACTGGACTCCCTGTCCTGAGAGCCGCTCTCGAGACACATTAACATTGTTGCCCTATATCCCAACCAATTCCACTTTTAGGGACTTCTGCACAACGTCCCATGGAACGAACCACCTCTGATACCACTTTGTCATGACCCGACCCTACCCAACTCGAGCCGCAACTACCCCAAGCCCGCCTCCATAGGCCAGGGGATGGCGTCCTGCACCGAAGGAACAACAACTCAGGGAGGCCTTTGCTTAAGTACCTGTACACACACACACAGCACACTAAATGAAAAAGTGCACAGTAAAAAAAGGTAGGTAAAGAAAAGGGCAACTGCTATATATATACCACAAATGTGCATCGACCTCTAAACAGTACAAGTAAAGTGCTGAATAGGAAAAAGGGGAAAAACACGCGCCCAACCAGAAAAGGTCCCACAACCTGGCAATAGGTAAACAAAAGAAACAGCTGACGGGTCTCCTACTTGGAACCCGGCTACGACCACCGCATGTGGTCCAAGCTCCCAAACTCCGATTCTCCACTAATGTCATGACCAACCTGTCTGTCGTCTGCAAGGGCACACCAAGTGTGGGAAAAGCCCAAATAGGGGTGAGTATAAAAATACTCAGTAGGATACCCCGAAGGCTCGAAGGAGCAACAAAGGAGTTACCGAAGGGTGAGCAGTATGACGAACATAAGAAGAAAAGGAGTCCAACCGAGGGTGCAATAAAGAGTAACAGATCATCCCAGGAAGAGAAATTTGAAGACTTGTCCTAACAAAAGGATCTAGGAATGGTGAGAAGATGCACTTCTCGTTGAGATTTCTCTGCCTATAGTAGGGGAGTAGACTCATCCAATCACAAGAAGCTAGACACAGAAAGCACGTGGCATACCACACATGTCTTCACCTCTCTTGGAAGGAGAGAAACCAAACCCAAGAAGTGGGTACCGGAACATGGTATATACAAATCCATATGCTCTGTCAAGAAGCCCGAACAAGACCGTAAGGGGATCTCTATCCCGTAGCTCAGGCAAAGAAAACGAGTAGCCCACAATCCCAGAAGAAAACACCATTGATGCCCAGCATCCCGCATGTCTACCCCGAACCGCAAGTTAAGGGCTCAATCACCGCACCTCGACACTATCCGCTTTGGGAGGAACTGACTCGCCCGCACGGTTTTAAGTCGTGTCACATGAACGCATCTCAGTGGGGAAAGTGCCCCTCGTACTTGAGAGTTCTAGGGAAAGTCAAACCTCACCTCGTCAGTGCCCTGCAGTCGAGAGGTCTCCTCAAATTCAAACCGTCACAAATCTGACCGGTATACCCAAGGGTCCCACTCCAGTAATCCCAGCGGAAAGCCATAGGCTATCCTAGTAGAAAGGACTGATCCTGGAATACCAATAGGTGTCCCACTGCCCAGCCCTGCTGGAGGGTAATTCTTAACCAGATATCGGGTGACTCACTGCCCAGCCCTGCTGGAGGGTAAACCATAATACATCATCAAGAGACCCACTGCCCAGCCCCGCTAGAGGGTAGACCGTAACACATCATCAAGCGACCCACTGGCTAGCCCCGCTGGAGGGTAGACCTTAACACATCATCAGGCGGCCCACTTCCCAGCCCCGCTGAAGGGTAGACCTTAACACATCATCAGGCGACCCACTGCCCAGCCCCGCCGGAGGGTAGACCTGGAATAAGTCGACATGCGACCCACTGCCTAGTCGTTTTGGAGGGTAGACCTTGAACTAGACGACGGGAAACCCACTGCCCATCCCTATTGGAGGGTAGACCCTAAGAGGTCGTCGGGTGACCCACTGCCCAGTCTCTGCTAGAGGGTAGACCCTAATAGCGTCAGGTGACCCACTGTCCAATCTTTGCTTTAGGGTAGACCCTAATAGCGTCAGGTGACCCACTGCCCAGTCTCTGCTAGAGGGTAGACCCTAAAAGCCGATGAGTAACCCACTGCCCAGCCCCGCTGGAGGGTAAAAATCAGAACTGCTCTGGCCATCTCTACTGGAGGGTACAACTCTGGCCAATCGAACCCGGAGTGAGTATCGCGCAACCACCCAACTCCAGAAAAACCCACCCAAAAGAGGTTCATCGCCTGATCCACCACTGGGTGTCACTTGCACCACTACCGGCCGATCCATCGAGAACAAAACCAGGGGAGACCACTCAACTAAGATGGTCAAACAAACGAGCACAGAGCTAGGGGAAAACTCCACCCTTCTAGTCAAACAAACGAGCATAGAGGTACCCTCTACGTCGCGAGAGGTCAAAGGTATGCAAAGAAGAACACAACACGCACATGGGGCCCACAAGACGTGTGGCCCCAAGTCAAACCCCAACCAAGCGCACAAACAGTCTTAGGTACAAACCACACGTACCTCCAAGCGCTCCTGTATACTCCCAGAGTATACCTCATTTTCAGCCCAAGGGCTATCGTGCACACGACACCCAACGTCAATGTGAAGGCATGACGTAACATCTCCAACTTTCCGCCTCAACGACTGGGGCACACCCATCCACATCACTTCAAGAATTTAAATCACTCACACGGGAGTGCACGCGATCACTTGCCAAGGGTCTTCTACAAACACGGTAGAAGAACTGCCCCCAGGGCACCTTCACATTTCCACATTTAATAAGATCACTTAAGAGGCTCCGCACAACCAAACAGATTGTACCATTGTAATCCTTGTGAAAAATCATGCGAGATCGACTACTTACTCACCTCCAATGTACATCCGATGGAAAAGTCGCCATCACCGCCTCATGCCTAAACGACGTCCCGTGATCCCGAGCCTCGGCCCCGAAAACAGTCGGGCGCATCGCACCATTGCGATCCCCTCGGGAAAATACGTCAAAATCACTATATATCCGGAGAAAAAGGTGCATTTCGGTGCACCGCACACGAGCGATGCTTCGTGGGGCCCGCAACCCGGTCCCGAAACACAACGAACGGATCGCACCGTTGCGATCCTCTCGAAAAAGCACACCAAATTGACTATTCACATGTCCAAAACGGTCGCCCGGTGATAAAGATGGAAAATCACCGTTGACGCCCAAACGACCCTCATGGGCCCCGCACCATCGTGCGGAATTACAGCGGGCAGACTTCCCCAACCCGATGCCCTCGGAAAAACACCAAACATCGTCTGCTCGCACGCCCCGAACGGGGTTCCGATGAAAAAGTCGCTAAACGCTGCTCGTAGCTCGGAAGAAGGTTCTTGGGGCCCTCACCTCAAACTCGGCCACAACGCCTGAAACCACCCTGGGAAGCTCCACCTCGGTGCCCGGGTCCCAACAGCACATACAACACTTAATTCGGACGTTGGACGCGTCCGCTCTGTCCAAAACAAGTATTCCTCGGAAGCCCGCTAAGCTGCTCTATGCACTTGTTGTGCCCCCGAGCCTCTCATCTCGGAAGTTAAAACTCCAAATACCACCTCATAACGTCCCCCTCGACGTCAGGTCCACGCTTCCGCTGACGGCGCGCAAAACGGACGCCCGTAGCGAAAGCTACGGGCGTCGGAAATTCGAAAGGGGGGAAACCCCCTTGGGCGGACCAGCCCGGTCCTGCCGGTCCGCCCACAGCCTACCCGCGGCCTGGCCGCGTGTCCGGTTCTCTCCACCGCGGCCAGCTGGGCGCGGCCTACCACCACCGACCGGCCATTATGGTCTGTCCTTTTTCCCACAGCGACCCGCATTATGCAGGTCGCAGTCGCGGCGCACGGGGTCGCGTGCCCCGCGGCCTACTCCCCTTGTGCCCTACGCCGACGCCGGCTGCCCGGGACCCGCTTGCGCCGCTGCCTGCCAGAGGGGCTCCCCGTCATGCCGACCCCCGCCGTCGTCGCCGCCTGAAGTGCCCGTCGCCGCTGCCACCATAAAACCCTCGCCGGACCAACATGTCGTCGCCGCTGGAAACCCGGCGGACCACCGTGCCGGCCAGAGAACCCCAAAAACCAGCGGATCTTCGCCGAACTGCCGTGGAGGCCTCAGAGATCAGATTTCGAATCTGAGACAAGCGTCGAAAATCTCGGATAACGTTCTACGCGATCATGGACATCGATCAACGATCAGATAACAGTTCGACGCTATAAATTGGGCTCAAAGATTTCGGGAAATTGAAAACGAAAACGCTAAACCCCTACCTCGTAGGCTTTGCCCGAAGCTTCATCGCCGAACTGCCACCTTGCCGGAGTTGCCTCGCCGGAGCCGCCTCACCGAAGATGGAGGAGGAGAGGGGAGAGGGTTTCTCGAGGGGGTTCAATGGGGAGGAAGGGGAGGAGGGGAGATTTTAAATAAATAAACTCTTTAATTAAAAGTCCCGACCCCTAAAACACCCGCGTCTAAATCCTATGGTGCGGTCATGATTAAGCTCCCCCTAGGGTAAACACCACCTCCCGAGCACAAATGCGGTCTCAGAATTTTAATTCGAGACCCCGTTCGAATGTTATTAAACATAGCGCCTAAGGCCGCCAAATTACGAAAACGCCCCCGGGGCCATTTTTCACAGACGGGCCACGCCCGCAAAACTTACACCCCTCTCAGGGTAAACAGCACGTTACAGACTCAATGGCGCCCTAGGTTTTCCAATCCGAGCTACCGTTTAAAAGATAATTGTGTTTCAACACTAAACGAATAAATTAATCAATTAATTAATCCGTTTAACGTTCCAGAAGCGGGCGAGGGGTCCAAACGTCCCAAGCCGACAAGTTTTATGTCATTCCTAGGGTAAAACCCCCATTCCTGACCCATCCGTACACTCGGTTCTCTGATCTGAAGTACCGTTTAGGAGTTATCCCATTTATTTGGCGTTTCCAGCGTGAACGCACTGGAAATTTAATTCCGGCCACTCCGGGGCTCAGAATCGCAAGCTGTCTGAAGGCGCTGCTCTGGAATGACATCAAGAAATATCCCAAAGTTTTTCACAGCAAAAACTGGGTTCTTACAGATTTCCCATTATTAATTTCACATGAAATTATACTAAGGGAAGAATATCTAGATCCATATATAGTAATTTCCCAAAAAACACAAAAATGATTTATATGATAATCATAACACATGAAATATTTTTGTTCAGGAAAATATACATTATGTCGGAATATAAAAAATATATAATTATAATTTAACACTTGATACAATAGTAGTTATCTCATAGGATTTCACAGTTAACATGGATATTAATGACCATCACACATTTTATCCATTTTAATAGGATATTGAGCCCCATTATCTCAAAGTCTCATACAATTGAGGCAACATATTTATGTATCTTTTTCACATTCCATTACACTAGTGCGACCGATTACTTTCATCACTTGATATTTCATGAGACATTATCAATAAATTCTTTTATATCTTTAATATATCAATTATATTCCCATTTCAATCATATTTCATGATATATGGTTTGGCCTAATCCTAATATTTCCCACTCCAACTCTAATTACGGATGGTTGTTCATTGGTATAGTTTTTTATTATCCCTCATACTTGTGGTGACTTATAGTTAAAAAAATTACTAGAACCAAAATGCATGACATGATTTGTGAAACATGTCAATATCGTGGAATTGAAATAATCACTAACACTAATGGGATTATCATTACAAAAATTGCATTATCATCTTTTTATCTTATAATTAATTTTTTTTCAACCTAAAAAAATAATATATTAAACATTATCATTTTTTGTTTAACCTTTTTTTCATTGAGTGGAGTTCTGTCATATGTATTAACCAAATTGTTAATATAGATATCCAAAATTACTTTAAACATTCTTAACATATTCTAAACACAATTATCATTGCAAACCATTCTTTTAATTTCCAAAATATCCTTCATTAAATGAAATGAAACGTTCCAATGATACTATACCCATGGATTAATATATCATGTTCATAAAATATCAATAACATACCATTCCCAAATCCTATTTTAATCTTCATGAAATTAATCCAAAATGATATTTTAGATTCCTCCAAAAAATAAATATTTATTTAAACCACATATATTCATGAAAAAATTGTTCTTATGGTCACAAAATAATCACTATATATCATAACCCAAAAATGTAGATAAACAGCACCAATGAGTTATTAAAATTACCATGTATAATAATATAACAAAACATTCATTTTCAGAATAACCCATCGCAATATTTTTTCACTTTAATCATATTTTAATCCCAAAACATATCCATCAAACAAAAATATTTTTGTCAATAGTTTTCTATAAAAATATATCATTTCAATAAAATTGTTTTAAATTTTAATTTATATCATTTATTTTATGATTATTACAATTTTTTTTATTATACTAATAGAAAAATTAAATCAAAATTATTTCCTTAGAATAAAAAAATAAATAATATCTCAAAGGGTTATCCATACATTTGAACATATGATCAACACAAAAAAAACTATCCTTGAGTTATCCTCCTCGAAATATTATCGAATACCGACTATATTATGACTCAAGAGGTGGATTAATTGAGTTATTTGAATTTTTCATCACTTAAAAAAACAACCCTCTCTGGTTTAGGACTTATTTATTATCCATTATTTTATTAGTAATGATAGATACATTAAATCATATTAAAGAGAAATAAAAAAATTACAAAGGATTGGGGAATAGATGTCCCCTAGTCAACAACACAAACATTCATCTCAATGAGTGTGATGATTATCACAAAAACAATACCTTTTATAGGGACTAGAAATCCTTTTTCTAGGGATTAGATGAATGATTGCATTTATTTGAATCCTAGTACAAGAAAACTATATTTTAACCTGGATCCAAAAATTCTTAACATACATCAACCTTCAAAGGAATCTTATTTTGTCAATAATTACAAAAATACATAAAATAAATTATAGTTTTTAGTTCATATTTGAAATATACCAAAAAAGTTCAGTCAGTGGCTAAGCCACTGACCATTTTTTAAAATAAAATAAAAGTGAAATAGCAAGCATTACAAGGAATAAAAACAACTAGATATCAAAAAATTCATACCTTTCACCACATCCAAGATAGATTTCTCCCCCCGCAGTAGCTGACTCCCACTCTGAGCTCTCATAGTGTTTCAAGACCTTGGCATATTTCCTTCAAAGATTCATCTTCTCCAAAGAAATTAATTCCTTAGCAGACTGCATACCCTTTTTCAAGCCAGAGGCTACCCCGCCTTCTTTCCCAATAGTGGACCTGGTAGACAACGACTTTGGAAAATAGGAATAATCATTCATCATCGTCGTTCTTGTTGGAATATACATGGGTCCCTTACTCCTGGACATCCTATTATTCCCATCCGTAACAATTTCACTGTAGGAGGGTGAAACCAAGCTACCAACATTATCCTTGCCACTATCAGAGAGTTACCCCTATTTTCCAGCGATGCACACCTCTTGGTACCCCTCATTTGCTCCCCACTCCTGATGATAAATAATGTCAGCATCAATCATATCCAGACAATGTGTCTATTCTGCAAATTGATAATCATCAAGAGTCTCCTTCTACATTGAAGTTTCACCAGAAAATGCATTCTTGCTACAACTTTCATTCACTGAAGTACTTCCCTCAGCATTATAGATCTTCTCATTCTCCAATTCTTGGAAGAAATTAGCAATGGGAACATTAGAGAACACACCTCCAAAACCATCCTCATTCCATTTAAACTCCTAAACACGACATCCAAACCTCCCAGGATTGTGCCATCCCAAGAAGAAGTGGAGACCAACATAGGTTTTGGCTGCAAATAGTTTCCAGATGCATCAACTAGGAGATCCTTCTCTATACCAATATCACGCCTTAGAGTACTGAAGACCTGCCTCACCAATGGATTTTCTAACCTACACTACAACTCCTTCTGAACATCACCACCAATGTTCTCTGGGGGACTATGTTTCCCCACTACCTCAACTTCCTTCACCACGTGTTGCACCTCATCCATTGTCTACATAATAGATTTCCCTTCCACTCAAAAGCCATTCTCCATAGAGCCTTCTACAAAGCCCTATCTTAAAGGAAATCTACTTGGTGTAACCATCAACAGCAATACAACCAAATTAGGTGCAACACTACCCCTATTTCAAGTCCTCATCGATCGTTTCGAAACCCCAGCCAAACCCTTTCTACGACAGACCATTTCCACATGTCCAAACTGACCACAATTAACACAATATAGAAATCAATATTCAAATACAACCTCCTTCGTCCAATATAATTCCTTCCCATCAGTCATCCAATCCCACCTCACTGGCGGCCACATGACATCGATGTCAACACACATTCGCGGATAGATATGATGAAAGACCACCTCCATTCAACAATCAAATCACATATATCTACATATCATGTTCCCAATAGCACAGAGAATGGAAGTATTTTTTAATGATAGAGGGAGTCCAGGGAGACTCACCCACGTTTCAATTGTCAAGGGATCACATCACATGTGAAAATAGAGACTCCATAAAAACTAGAAAAACGAGTCCCCATTACATCATCGAAGGGCTTTAGACAAGGAAGTTATCAGACCATCTTCGGTCTCAAACCAAATCATCAATTGACATATGTCAATTAATCCGACTACCACATGCTTCTGAAGATCCCTTGAGTTGAAAAAAAACCGATCAAATTCATCTACCGAAGGTCACTTAAGACGAAATTGAGCCACTAGCGTGAGAATGCATAAATCTATGGCATGATTGAGCTCCGATGGGGAAATAAGTAGCTGCGGTGCTCCCTGGAAAAGCTGATGAACTTTCAGCGAAAGATGGATCTTAGGAGAAGAAGGGTGATACTAGAGATTTTAGAATGTCAAGAACTAATTATTTCCATGAGATTGATAATTCATGACTCCCCCCTCCGACTGAGAGGGGGGATAAATGCTCCGCGACATTCGATTAGGGAATCACCGTGATGAATCTCTACCTCCGAGAGCACTCCCTAGCTATTCAAATTCACATCAGTAATATAAAACTAAAAAAATAAGGATCTCCAAGAGAGATGAGCAGAAGAATAATAATGTCTTGGAGATCCTTCTATAGTTTGAATGAATTGGAAATAATCACATCTAAGGAAAATTAATTTTCTTCTTCATTGTTTTCATAAAAAAAAGAGTTCCATTTTGAAGGTCATTGAAAATTAGTTCCCTATATTTTCATGTTCACATCACTTCAAATGATAAAGGTCTATTGTTTATTTGAAAATCATTCATTACATCTAATTTATATGAAGAAAACATTATCCAAATAATTTATGATACATGAAATGTCCTTTCTCTTTGGCCATAAATTGGCAATAGTAGAGAAAAATTATATATCAGTTTCCTTGTATTCTTTTTTAGAACATTGATCTTATAATAATCATCTATTCCTTAATGAGGTATTTTATAATATAATGATTCTAAAATAGAATTAAACACTTACTAGAGTTCATCAATGATAATAAATACCAACTTTCATCCTAACATAACTGATTTTCTCAATTGAATCAGTATAGCTAAATTCAATATTAGAATCCATAAAGGAATGTTTTCATCATGTATCATAATTTAATCCCATTGTATTGATAATCACTTATCTAAATCTGACATATAATATTGAAATGAAATATCTGATTTCACCATGTAGGTGATTCAAATAAAAAATTTCTTAAGGTTACTATTATTATAAGCTGATTGATTACTTAGGCAATTGGTCACAAATCTGATTCTCCAAAAAACTATTTTACATAGAAGAATGGTCATATAGGTTATTGGTCACATATGTGATCTTTTCAATGGGTTAAATATCAATTTTTTCAATTTTGAAATGTAGGAAATGTGTCGTAGATTATTCCTTTACATAAGAGAATTATTTTTCTGATTGATTGACATATCCATTTTCCCCCAAAAGACCCAAATATAATGTATCTAATCTTCCATATTAAATAATATTTTCTATAATATATTCCAAAATCCATATTCATCGAAAATTAACACATAATACGTATGAATAGTACAAGACATGTTTAGAACACTTCAAAAAAATATTATTATCAGTGTATGATGGGTATGTTGGTGGTAAAATCATAAATTTCACTATATATTTCAGATCTACATTAGTAGTTCAACATTTTCCCCCTTTATGACGATCACAGAAACTATTAGAGATTCTAGAATATATCAAACATAATTTTTTTAAATATTATTTAACACAAATTAAATTATATAATTTAAAATGTATTGATCTCACCCTTATATTGTTAATTTATTACTTTTTTAATTATGGAAGCATATCCGCCTGTAAAAATAGTTGTCCACCCTTTTAAATGTAGAAAACGCATTCCCCTATTTTGGTAAGTTAGAAAATTTATCCCTCTTTTTCATTAAAAAGGAATGGTAAGGAGAGGTAAAACCATGTTTAATGCAGCATATTATATTTATGAACTATATAAATTTACATTGAAAATAGATTTATGGAATTGTGGATATATTGAATTTTATTAAAATAAAATTGATGGATAAAAAATAAGAATTAAAAATTCACAATGAAATTCATTATAAACAATGAAATAATGGAGTATTTAAATAAATTATTTAAAATAACAATATATATCCAATTAATAAAATTAAAATATATCATTTTGATAATCCACTTTGGTTTTGGTATATGTGTTTTTAAGGTTAGAGTGGTTCTAGAGATAGATGGTGTTGATAGTTATGGCACCAAAGGATCATAAACAATTTTTGTTCTCCATTGCTTTTTTTGAGAAGTACATGGATGATCAAGATGAATAGGTATTATTTTTATTTGAAAAATTTCATCACAACACATGTAAATCCTCAGTACAACATTATACAAGAAATGTAAATTAATCCAATAGAAATTTTATTATTCATTTTATCGATTAATGTTAAGACATTCCTAATAATCATCTTATTATTTTGTACCTGGCCTAAAGAGAAACATCAAAACGCAGTTAAAATAAGAGGGAGATGTATTAGAGAAATTTCTCCAACTATAATACAATATGTAATATCCCAAAGAACCATCTTAATAATTATATTCATAGAGGTATGCATTTCTACTACCCTAGCAGTTTGTGACTGCGCGTTTCGATCTATGTTGTAAACATGAACTATCAAACATTGAAAAATGTATTTAACTATATTGAAAGGGAGTTTATAAATTGGAATAATAAATGTATTATTTTTCTCAACTAAGAATTTAATAAAAAAAATTCTTAAAAAATGAACCTCTATATGTATATCTAAAATATGAACATCCAATGATATTTCTGATTCCGAATAAGAATAATCAATACAAAATTGATCCCTAAAAGTTGAATAGATTTATATATTCTATTTGAAACATATTTTTTTATATCTATAAATATAATTTATCATTAAATTATTTCTTTTTCATATTAATAATTCTCAAATTTAGATATATCACATCTCCAAGAGATTTATCAAGATGAATAACATGGTCATTAATGTACATATCTAAACCGACACTAATATTTTTATTAGCTTACTAGGATGTGTGAAATTGAAAAAAACTCTTTTTCATCTCACCCAACATCCCAAGACCATGAATATTATCTTAGAAACCCTATATTAATGAAAATAAATTACCCAACTTAGACAGCATATGATGAACATCATTCTGGAAATATGGAAGATTTGGAGAAACAAATGTAGCATGAGAAAGATGTTTTTAATTTCATTATATATTAAAATCAACATAAAGATAAAATTTTAGAGTTTTTAGAGTTTCATTTATATAAATTCTTGATTATTTAATTTCATTAAGAACTTATTCTGATAAATCTGATTGTATTAAAGTAAGATTCTGAAACACATTCCTTTGAGATGAAACCAAATTAGTAAGATTAATGTACTCATCCTTTATAGGGTAAAAATATTTCAATAATATTACCATGATCCGAACATCCAATATTTTTATAGAACATCTCTCAGAACTATCATGATTCATAGGTGGATTGGTTCAAAAAATATTGGTCAATGCTATTTGGGAATCCACTATTCCAACAATCATATTAAAATAAATCATTGAAACAAAGGAATGTTTATCTTCTTTTATATCATCTTTTCATGAAAGTAGCTCCACTTATATATCAAAATAATTTACCCTCTAATATCCAAGATCCTTCGTTACTTCATTAGAAATCACATCCTTTACCAAGAATTCATAACTCTTTCTAAAAGAAGGATTTACTCCCTGTGTAGTTGAAAGCGAAGATCGCACCGATGGGGTATTGTCTTGTTTTTATGATTACAAAACCACATTAGAATACCTTATTCTATCAATACCTGATCTTTAAAGAACTATAATTTCTTTATAATAAAAAAATTATATCAATATACTTATATGAAATGTTGAATATGTAGGCCCAATATTACATTGTCTATCCTCATAAAAAAGTAATTGTTGTCTCAAAAACTATCTTCACATGATTTGCTTCCAAAAAAACATGAACATCACCATTATCCTATCTATGAGTATTCATATCAACATAAATTAAAATAGTCTCACCAAATATAGAAATGATCAATAGAATAGAATAAACAATTCTAATAAATGGTGTCTCCTCTAATCCTCTGTCAGAAACTATCTCTATGACTATGGAATTACTAGATAGGGAGGTCTGAGTTGACTCCCCATGAATCACAATTTTCAAACTAACATTCTTCAAAGCATTTGAAAAATAATCCTAGAATTATCCAATCTTATTCATGATAACTGAATATAGTGGTATAATTTTATTCTATTTTATCCTATCACCATCATAAAAATCGACTAAATTATTCTTCAAATGAAAGGAAATTAATCTACAATATCGATATTAATTAAATTATTATCTTCCCAAAAATGACTCCTGAAAGTCATAATGTATCTTTGAAAACTGAAAATAAAATTATAAATCATTATTTACATCAAATACATATCATTATAAAGTCATTTTTATAGATCACATGCTCTTTATGCTACACCCACATGAACAAGAATACATAAAACAATCAATTCAACTGATTTCACATTGAGAGGAATATTTTAGAAAATATATATTCCAATCAGAAACATGAAAAAATTGTTTAGTCATATTGAGATTATCCCGAGAAGAGTCCGACAATATAAAAACCCCATATTATAAGGACAATGAATGAAGACAAAAATTTCCACAGAGGAAACTAAAACTTATTTTCATTTAACATTTGATGAGATAACATCCCCTATTTGGTTAAACTAAATCTCAAAATTCTTTAGGAAATAGATAATTATTTCATCAAATATAAAACCTTACAATTTATCAAAAACACAAAATCTCATAATTAAAACTCAATTGGATTCATTAACATCATTTAGGTTGTGATAATTCACTCAATATCTTTGAATGTTTTCACAAGAACTCTTCTTCCACATACATTGTATTTCTTATTAGAACATGATATTTCATAATCAACACACCTTCATGATCTCATATCAAATAGGGTGTTTGAGGGTAAATTAGAATGAGGAGGTTACATATGATGGGTTGGATTCAAAGGGGTGTTACGTATATGAGTAATAAATGAATTGGGCGCCAATTTTGGTTTTATCATGTACCAGAATCCTAATATTCATCCATACCCAATTTTAATATTGGGTATATTTTGAATGATAAATAATTAATATAAATATATTGAGGAAAGAAAAGAAATATTATTTTTTATTTCTAACCATTTCAATAATCATAAAATATGAGTATGATTAATTTTCATATAGAATTAAAGTAAATAATAAAATACAACACTAACTATTAAATTTCAACAATAATAAATAGAATAAATTCACTTTGATCAGAATAAATAAAATATTTTACAATATTAATAAAACTAATTATATAGTATTAAAATAAAAACCCCCACATGAAATGGTTTAGTGAAAATATCTTCTCATTGAATATATATAGATATAAATTCAAGAGAAACATCATCTTATTAAGAATAATTTCTTATTAAATGATTCCTAGACTATATATGGTTTGATCTTGAATTAATTATGGATTAATTGATATTTTGATAGAAATCTTATTGTCACATTTAATTTAGACTATTATAAATGAATATAATTTCCATTATGATGTGTTTCATACACAACCGTTTATCAAAAAATCTACCAGTATATATATATTCTACATTGGTAGTAGATAATGATATAGAGTGATGATTATTACTAGGATTGGATACTAGGGATTCACCTTGACAATTTAAGATTTCTGAAGTACTCTTTGGACCTAGTCTACATACATCAAATTCGGCAACTGAGTATGATTTTAAATTGAAATCATTTGTTTCTAGAAAATTTAATAAAGAGGCATTATTCCTTTTAAGTATATAAATGTACATTTCCATCAATTGAACTTGATTATTTTTTACTAGATTGAAATCACACAGAAATACATACTATCAAATAATATCTTGTATATTATTAGTAAATTAAAATAAAATTCAAATTATTCCTCTATAATTCTTGTTCTTAACTAGTTTACCAGCTTCAACCAAGTCATCATTTTTCATTATAACTCATAGGGGTATTATATACATTACCACTTTCTTTTTCAAACCATTCATTAAAAAAATTTAATGCAATTTCATTGATATATCACATTCCAAAAATATTGATAAATTAAAAAACCTACATTCTAATTAATTGCACCAATCATTCTCATTTCAAATATTTTTTGCAGAAGTTCTGAAAATTCATTACATAATTTATTATTTGCAGAACAATAAATTATATCATAAATATATATATATATTCAGTAACAAGATATATAAAAATGGAGTTTTTATAAATAATGATGGATCTTCCCTACCTACTGAAAAACCATATGAAAATATTAAGAGCCTAAAAATGAAAACCTAGATCAAGGTGATTTTTTAAAGCTATAATGTGAATTCGTATGATTAAATGCTGAATTTTCAAAACATGGATTTTTAAAACATGAATTTTATTCAACATAAACATCCTCCATTAGATAAATTTTTTAAAAAATAATAATTTAAATATGTCTGATATTATTTTTCATAAATATATAATTTATAGGCTAAAAAATCATATTAGATTATAATCATGCTATTGGGGAAACAATTATCTCATAGTGTATACCTTCTTCCAAATTATACCGTTCTGCTACTAATCATTCATTATTCCTAGTTTTCATACAATGATCATCCTTTTTATTCCTAAAAAATACTTCATTTCCAATTACAGGATAGTCAAAAGTCCTATCAACCAATTATCATACCATATTTATCTTAAATCAGTCTAATTCAACTTTCATAGCTATAACCCAATAGTCAACTACTAAGGCTTATTCTATATACATTGGTCATAATCGAGATAAAAAGTTAGAAAACTTTACAGGGTTTCATTAACTATTTATAGATCGAAATCATTTATTGAATCTTCATATAATATTTTTTATAGGAGACTTCATCAGGGTTCTAGGCTATCTAGGTAGCACACAACCATGTTCAGTAGAATCAAATATTTCAGGATTTTTTTCTAGAAAATAAAAAAAACAATTATTCAACCTTTTTTCAATAAAAATGCTTTTAGATCTACTATTTCCAAAACAATAAACTAGTTCATTAATATGAGTTAATGTTTTTTCAAAATGATCACTTTTATAAAATTTAACATTAATCGATTCATTAAAATTATTTGATCATTTATTAAAAACTATATATTCTTTTTATGTAATAGAATATCCTAGAAATATTCATTCATCAGCTTTTGAAACAAACATACCAAGATTTTCCTTTTAATAGAATATAATCCTTTCATTAAAATACATTAAATTCTACAGCATTTGGTTTTCTATTATTCCACATCTCATAAGGTGTTCTCTATAAAATAGTACTAATTTGAACTCTATTTACAACATAACATTTTTTATTCACATCTTCATCCCAAAAATGAGTTGGGTGGTTATATTCAAATATCATTGTTATATCATTTCATTTAAATTTATTATTCATATTTTCAATAACACCATTTTGTTGAAGTATCCTAGGGGCATAAAAGGTAATATTTAAATCATGTTTTTAAAAATAACAATTGAACTAATGGTTTTCAATCTATCCTACAAGGTCACTACTTGAAGAAATAATTTTGTAAATGTTCCCTTTAAGAACCAATTTTTAAAAAATAGTACAAAAATAAGTATCAACACATAAAAAACAATTCTAAATCAATAGAAATCATCAACTAAGATATAAATGAAAGTTTTTAATCTTAGTTTTTCAACTCTATATGTCCCAAACAGATGAATATGAATAATTTATAGGGGTCTAGATTTATAATCCTCTTTTCTTAAATTAAAATATGACTTCTATCTCATGATCATTTTTCATGCTTCATGTAACATAATTTTATTTAATTTATGTTCAGTTAATTTGGAAATAGAAGTCCATTTGGTCAATTTTCTAAAAAAATACATGTTAAAATGTCCTAATATTCTATTCCATATCCATGAATCATTTTTTCCTATATATAAATAGTTCACATATTTTCTACTCAAAAAATTATTATCTGAACATATATATTCTCTATTAATGGTGCCTTAAATCTAAAAAATTATACTAAACAAAGATCATGAATTATTTGAAAATTTAACAAGAAAACGTTCATCACAAATTTAAGAAGTACCTATCAAATTTTACTTTCAAACATCATCAAATAGTACATCTTCAATAAGGAATATTTTAACATTCCATTAAATACAAATCATTTAATTTTTATTGTATCCTTGTAAAAAACATTTACATGACCTCCATATATAATTTGTAAAGAGTAAAATTTATAAAAACATCCACTCATATTACCTAAGAATAAAATTTCTATATACCTTCATTCATTGGTTCACTTAGGCCTTTATACATATATTGAAAAATTATATAATAAATATTTTTTGTACTGTTATTTTATTTAGTCCATTGAGGATAGAAACTGATAATTTAAGAACACAGGTCTCTTTTAGATGTCCAAAACATTGGGCACTAAAATTTGTCAAAAATTTAAAAAAAATAATGTTCTGCTCTATAGAACAATGGATTTATCAATCTACAATAATTTTCATAGTGTAATACATCACAAAAATGAAAACATGTAATTTTTAGAATATATTTATTTTTGGAACATTGTACAAAATATGTTTTATAAAACATTTTTGGCCTTATCTTAAAATTCCAAATATATTTTATATGTTTTATTTTCACAAAGATTATTTTTTAAATAATTTTTACCTCTATAGATACACTAGACTATTATTTAAAACCATGAAAATATGTTGTAGAATTTTCCATTTTATTTTCATTTTCAATACATGATGTTGTAGAATCATCAATTTTGGTTTATAAAAACGAAATTTTATTAGTTAGGTCTTATGTTTCATTAAGAATAGTTTCAAATGATTTTTAGAGTTTATTTTTAATTTTTAATTATTAAAAAAATAGTTTCTAACTTGATACTATATTAATTATGTTCCTCATATAAAACATTTCCAATTTATTAATTAGTTTCACACTAAGAAGAATATCAAATGTGTACTTCATTAGTAATTCCTAAAAAACACATGTTCGGTTTCAGATTATATTTATATTCTCTTTATTTAGAAGATAAAACACCCCTAGAATTCTTCAGTTCACATTATGTTGTAGTCATGGTCTTCTTAGCCTTCTAATTATGACCAATATTAATGACATATTTTTTTAGGATTTGTTTCATCTTGTTGCTATGAATGATAAATCTTAATGTATCCAAGATTATTACACTCATAAAATATTAATTCTATATAATTTCAATATGAAAAATTATATTTTCTGATAAGATTATTAAAACATATTATGCATTTATAGAACTTCGTGATTTGAATTGAAAACATAACTAAATCACTATCTAAAGCATCAAAAATTGAATAATTTTCATTAGATGACTTAGATATTTAAATTTTGTTAAAATTAATATAATAATAGATGTCGTCCACCCCCATCATATATCTCTTCCTCATATATCATCAGATTGCCGATAAGATCATTTATTTTGAATATTTTTTCTTCTTTTGATTTTTTTATTGAATCAAAAATACAACTCCACCTTATTAGTGTTATTCTCAGAATATAGACATCCATATCTACTTTATTAATAGGTTTCCCTAATGAAATAACATTATTTCCAATTTTTTTATGTCTTTTATTCAATAGAATGATACATTAACCATCTATCATTATATAAGATTGAAAAATAATTTTGGATGTATTATATCTGAGAAAAAACACATTATATTTTCCCACACTTGAAACATAAGTTATAGTTCATATTTCATGAAAAACAATTACATTAAGAAAGACTTTTGAATGGAATAAGTCTGAATCCATAGATTATAGTATTCATTTATTTATAATCCCTATTATCATTTTTCATCAGTTTCAAAATCACATGTTTAATTTTACCTATTTAGAATTTCAGATGTAATAAAGGATTTGAGATAAACCATAAGACCATAGTTATTTATATATATTATCACTCATTCCTTCCAATAGTCATAATTCACATAATTAAAATTAGGTTCTCAAAACATAGACTTTCCTTCTATATTTCCAATCATATCTAAAATTATAAATTATAACTTTATATTTTATCTTTTACAATTGAGAATATAGTAATAATATCCTTTGATAGAAATTTGTGTTAGAGATTAGCCTTATTAATACTTTGATAAGGGGTAAATAATGTTCTTTGAATATATTACAAACTGACAGACTACACTCTCTAGTTTATGATTGATATCAGATATATTCCATAATGAACCATGCTATGGAAACAAAATGATAAGTAAGCTAAATAGACATAAAAAATTCTATCACTCTATGGAATAGAAGTTCCATAGTCTACACCACCACCACTCCTCTCTACAAGTCAGATTACTATCAATAGACCAGTCCTGTTTTTTGGGACTATCTGTCGTTTTTATAGAGACTCCATAATTGAGTGTATGTAGTAGAAAAATGTAACAAGTAGACAAGCATCCAAATGGTATCTAGAAAATATTAACGAAAAATAAAATTTTATGGTTCCTTTATTCGAGAACCTTAACTAAAAGAGATAAAAAATAGAATGTGTGTATAGTTTTCTGCTCATAGATTGAAGATACAACTCACAGAAAAAGGAGGATCTCCCAGAGAGATGAACATAAGAAAGGAAGATCATAGAGAGTAATCTGAACTAAACAGTAATCAAAAATAATAACTACTAATGAAAATAAGTTATTGTCTTCTTTTTTCATATGAAAATTATGTTTCATTTTAGGCAGATTTCAGAACATCTTCTGAGTATTTTTTTTGTGCACATCACATCACATTAAAATTTACACTATTTAATTTTTAAAATGCATAAACTACTTCTCACATAAATGCACAATACATGATCCGTTGGATCACGAATCAACGAAACAACTATTTTATTGAAGAAACATTGACAACCGTTCATAAAAATAAAATATTATTTTTTAGGTCTTATATATAGATATATGGCTCTAATATAATTTATTTTTATTTAAATAAGTATTTGAGAATTTAATGATTCTACAACAATAATTAAAATCATACTCTTGTGTATCAATGATAATAAATACCATCATTCAACATAGCATTGCAAATTTTTATAATTTAATAAATGTAGTTGAATTGATGATTTAAATCCATTTATCTGAATTTGTTTCATGTATCCACATTTAATGAAATAGTTTCTATATATACATATTAGAACTTGACGTTTCTAATTGAAATGATTTAGTTGATTCCACCATGTAGTCAATTCGTACAATTAATTTCTTCACATATTCTATTTACATATATGATTAATCACATTGGTGATTTCACATATAACCAATTACTAAATGTAACCATTTTTTATATCTGATTAATAATTTTTTAGATGTACAATATCTGTTATCTTTTTGACATATAAACAGCCATGTAGGCGATTCCATGATGTATGAAATTTTATATAGCTGGTTGCATTATGTAGGTGATTGATGTAGGAAGATTATTAATGTAGTTGTTCTCGACACATATCTGAGATCCTCATGAAGATAATTTTAAAACATGGAAATTTCATTAAACAATCATCTATAATCTATATTTAATGAAGTTAACTACAGAATAAATAGGAATTGGATAAAACAGATAACAATACATAGAAAAAAATAATATCAAAATTTTGAGGTGTACTTGATATCATCCAAACATAATGTAAATGGGATATATTGGATCTAAATTATAAGTCCCCCACAAAAATCCTAACATGAAACATGATATAAACCTTTTATTATATTTAAAATTTCTAACCCGAACCTAAAATCACTGATCTGATGCTTAAATACACATACATTAAATGAATTCTTTGATATAAGGTGTAAAATACAAGATCTAACAATCAATTGCTACAAAATCATAAATGGTTGTTGAATATAATAATTTTAAGGATTTGTTTGTGGTTCATAGAATTTGAAAATCATGACACTACATAAAATGATAAATAACATCTCATATGTATATAATGTAAAATTATTCCATTATAAAGATAAATACTTAATCCATGAGAGGTCTTTAGTGACTTCTGAAAATTCATTCACATGTGTTGTATTTGTAAAAAAGTCATATACACTAATTTCCCACATAACCTAGGGAAATTGAAACATAAGAAAGGGAGAGAATAACTTATCAGTAAGTGAATCTTATAAAAAATTTAATAATCAAATATGCATGGAAAAAATAATAAATTAGGAATGGTAAAACAATATGGATCCGAAATAAAAAAAATATAGAAGCATTCCATTTCTATTAAAATTAATTAAAACATGTATGTAATCAATTCTGATGTCATACTGATGGAATTCATGAAGTCAAATATCAAAAACCTCCATTCATGGCCTTATTCCGAGACACTTGAATTGTGATCGAGATAGTGGTGAGGACAATTTATAGAAATGGGAAGGCATACACCAAATACATAAAACTGTTTTTTCTCATGAGTCATGTTGATGCATCTAGGGCTTATAAAATTCCAAGACTCACCCATCACATGATTATTTCTAATTATCTCACCATTATAGACAACAAGACCGTTAATACCTTTCCCTGAGGAACCTATTACATAACAAAACATGGTTATCCATATAATAAGAAATATGAAAATCATATATATAATCAACTATTGTTTAGTTTCAACAACCATTATGAACACTAATATATTACACAATATCAATATGAGGTTTATGATGATAAAAACCCATATAGATAGATATTTTCGATCATTAGACAAAACATTTATATCCTTCCAATAATCACCAGTATTTGAATAACAATATAAAAAATTCAAATTATTTTCCACATTTTATAAAAATGGATAACATGATCAAAAAAATTTGGAGGAGTAATGTGGATTGTAAAGAATTACATATTCAAACTTAAAATAATAATATTAATTTAATTAAAGTAAAAAGAATATCCAAATAAAATTCCCTTTTAAATATAAAAACATTCTTTCTTGGTTAACATCATCCAATTTAGATTATTTAAGATGTGATGATATCACCATATATAGAAATGATTTTATAGATAAGTCAATACATGAATAATTATTATTATAAGTCATCTAGAGGAAGAATGTGGATAGTTCCAAAATAACTTATCCATAGTGTAATAAAGGAGACCTAAAATAATGATGAAGTATATTAAAAATAACATAGTATAAGAAATATTTAACAATAAAACCCAAGGAGGGGGTCATAGATTGAATAGGTTATTAACAAGAGTTTATTTCTCCAAAACACACACACACACACACACAAATATATATATATAATTGTATAAATTTTAAAAAAAACTATTTACAGAAAATCCTTCTGAAAATTAAAAGAAAATGAGGAGAAATCATAAAATGGATTTCTGAAACATTTTTATCAATAAAGTAAATGAAGAAGTTACAAGTCACAACTTAATGATTTTTTAAAAATATAAAGTCAAAATGAAATAAGAAACTTTATTTTTTAAATAATATTCAATAATGGATCCTATAAAATGAAATTATGTTTTTTGTCGAAAACATGGATCTATAACATTTGACAGAGAATAGGGAATTTTTTAATACTTGACGTTACCATTATTTAAAACCCAAATAGTAAAATTATTAATAAAATAATCAATGTATTAGAAATTAATTCCCTAAAATATTATTATAAAATATATATTTAAATAATATTAGTGATGGAGAACCAAATATTCGAAGAAAAACGTTGACGAACATTCATTATAGCTCTATGAAGGGGAAATGAGTTACCAAAAAAACATACTATTGAAGAAACACCTTAATCAAAAACCGCGTTAATTATGGAACATGATATCAATATTATATCTCATGTATTATAAATATATTGATAAATATATATAAAAAATCTCATAATATATACCATGAAAATTATAGATTGTGCATAACGTGTAACACACATCAAAGAATCACTTTTGAGACAATGAAAACACTTAAGACAGAAGTAATGATTAAATAAAACACTAATGAAATATAGGGATTTTAAGTTACCATGAAATGCCATTGAAAAAATATAATTCATTATATAATTTCTGAAATGGGATTTATATACACTACATAAGTTAAATTAGGTTTATAATACAAAATATATCTCAAAGAGTGGAATTTATGATTTAAAACCTTACCTCGGTCCTCATTTCATCTTCACATAAACCAAATGACCTGAATTACTAAATTATTTGCATTGTAGTACATAAATAGTTTCCTCATTAATAGTTACAACCATATATTCTCCACATTTAAAATTATAATATAAATACAAATATTAGTTACTGTTTTCTTATTTTCTAAACATGGTAGTTGAAATTTTTATCTCTTTAAACACGTTCTGTAAAATTGGTGTTTGAATGTAATCATAAAACAAAGTGAATAAATTTTATATCATATATTATAGTATAATATATATTATAAAATATTTTATAGAAATAAAATTTCATTTCATGTCAGTTTTTGTTACAGACTATAAGGATGAAATAAAAAATGATCATGTTTATGTGATTCTTAATGAAGAAAAGATTTTTTGATAATGAATATGATAGTTATTTATTTAAATTTGATTTTTTTTACATATTTATCCTATATTATATTTTTCAATATCTTCTCATAGAAATTCATTTTATAAGTTTATATTATTTTTCATGTAGTTTGATAAACTGACACTAACATGAACATCCTTAAACTCGATGGGAGGATATAATTAAGGTGGTGCTTCTCTGGAAAAAAATAATTATTTTAGAAGAATAATATTTTCATTTCTATTTATTTATCAAGTTTAATAATAGTTTATTTTTTTCTGTGAAGTAATAAAAAATATACGAAAAATAGAGAAATAAATGTTTGTCGAACTAGTAGTCTGTACACATTTATGGCTGTTGTCCCTCTCTTTTAATTAACAACAAGAAATGTATAATTTATATCTTATCATTTTGGGATTTGAATTTATATAAGTGTATATGGGTTTACTATATACATTCTATTGACATTGATCTATAATATACACTTTTGAATGTAAATAATGGAACATACATTTTGAGAAATAAAAACACATACTCGGGTTGTTCAAGATTAGAGTTCATCATTAAAAGATGATGTACATACCGAATGAGATGCATATTGTGGTTCAAGTGAGCCTGGTGCAGAAGAGAGTTGTATACTTATACGGTGAGTCCAAACATATGATCCAATTTTGGGAGACCCATTATGAGGATTAGGGGTGTTTATTCGTGAGGAAAATGCTTGAAAGTGGGGAGTCACCTTCATATTGGACCATAGATGGGGATGAGATCATCTTTATCATAGACAAATATTTTATCCTATGAGTTATAAATATGATATCATTACGGAGTTTAATGCCATAATCTTTTTAGTGAATATTGGTTTTACTTAAATGCACCATTTCCTACATCGATAGTATTGGTCACTGGGCATGAAGAAGTATATCGTAGTGTCCATGAAATGATGATACACCTATTAGCAGGTGAAGGACATGAATCAATGACCTGGTTGTTTTCAATAACCATTTCCCATTAAAGAATGGTAGTGGGACTAAGTTACCATGGGTTTCGTGGTGGGTCTTCTGAGAACCCTTATAAGAATGAATCTATATTGGTGATTATGGATGGATCGATAAAATTGTCTCATTTATTTCTTATCCGGGAGACATTCACAATGGATCCGTTGTGGTAAATGATTGTTTGAGAGATAATTTATTTACAAATTGTTCCATAGATTATTGTTTAAGATCATGATTCATTCATTACATCATACTTATGAAAGTTCTTATAAACGGATTTGGGTGCCCAGGTATTTTCGAGTATGGATTTCCACCTGCATATAGATGGGTAATCGGAACTACAATATCAGTCTTGTAGGATATACTATAAGCATAAGTCCAATCCTTTGGTGGGTTTTGGGAGAATCACTTAAAAATAATTGAGTTCCCCTATAAAAACAGATATTGAGTGGAATTTCATTGGGCTCCATATGATGCACTTTATGGAAGGTCAAGCAGATCACCACTATACTAGATTGAGGCACATGATTCAAAATTGATAATACCAATACTAATATGCCAGGCATCCTAGAAGGTCCATTTAATTAGAAACATACAGAAACATCTTGTATTAGGAAAAAGTCATATGTTGATCAACATTGATGATCAATTGACAATATATTGGGTGGTTGTGCATTCTTTTGGGTGTCCCTATGATAGTGTCACCGTAGGACATCAATGTAGTGCATGTTTGCTCCAAGGATTTATGGACCTTATAAGAATGTGGAATGGATCAGACCAGTTTCTTACCAATTGGATCAACCCTAAAAGTATAATACAATGCACGATTATTTTTACAAGTCCCAAATTTTACATTATTATAGATACCCTATCCTTTTACACATTTCATTACTTTATTTTATGCATAATAAAGCATCATATTACATTCCAAGGATTGTAATGTCCTGTTTCTTGGAATAATAGATACATAAAACATAAAACATGGGTCAAAATAAAACATTTCATTATTTATTCATCATACAGATCTTATAACATCCACTCTTCCCATACAACTTCATAGGATAACCTGGGGATAACATGAACCAAGGGAATAGCTAAAATCCAAATAAGTGAATAAATATAAGTATAAAGAATTAGCACAAGGGTTAGAAGGCATGGCATAATGATATAAAAAGGCATGAATAATATAGAATCAGAACATATTAACATGGGATCATATAAACATGGATTCATAGTAATGTAGAATAAAAATAATCCACGAAATTGGCATGAGTCAAGGATCATTTCATAAAGAGTATCACAAGTCAAGGTTATCCACCAAGATCATTTCACATGGTAACACAGGTCAAGGCTAACCGCAAAGACCACTGCACATAGCATATCATGTGATTAAACATTATCCAATGCATTAAAGAACTATCTTGGGGCACCCATGTTATCATATTCATGAATATTTTCACTAGATATATATAATCATATATAATCAATAATAAAAAACAAAAGTGTTACCCATGGTAAAAATTGGGCATCATAATCATGTCATGAAGCACAACAAATGGGATTATCATAAAAAATTCCATGAAGGAAAGGAATTATACAATTCATGGAAAATAATAGGAAATAAAAGGAATATATCATGAATATAGTTTTCAACTTGAAGTAATAACATGTAAAAGGAGTACCTAAAAAACATTAGATTTAAAACATTTTAGTAAGGTTAATGGAAAATATTAAAAGTCATCTAAAAAATAAAACTTAATAATAATTTATATAAAACTAGAAGTGACCCAATATGGTTTTCATAAAAAAATTGGTTTTATAAAAATAATTATGGCTTAAAATAAATTATATAGTGTACTTGAAAATGGGTAAGAATTTGGGTAATTCCCTTAAAATGGGCTTGCTTATCTGGAACTATTGAAGAGGGAACCACATAAAAACATGTATATCCCCAAAAGAGAAGGAATAATGGACCATGATACATGATTTTGGATCATGTAAACAAACTTTCTAATAATTACATAAAAAAAGGGAAGATAAATTCATTTGGGTAAAAAATGAAAGGGCAACCCGAAGTAATGATCGAGGTTTGGGTATAATCCCTTACCCTAAGTCTGATAGTGTCCTCACATGATCTTAATGTCATAGATAAAAAAATTATATTCATTAAATAGTATTTAAATAAAAAATCAGGAATTTAATTGATTTATTTTATCTTTATTATGTTCATTAATGAACTTTTTAATGGGTTATGAGTTTCAATTTAATTGTTTGGGAGTGTTAGTTTCCTTAGTTTTCGTGGTTGGTTTACTTGTATACACGTGATGATAAACATGTAATATGAGAATGGTTTTCCAAAATTGGAGTTATATTTCATTTTTCAACATACATAAGAATACAAGATATTAAAATTCCTTTGGATATTTGATGTTTTGGGGAATCATTATCTGAAACTTCAATGATAACTATTTTGGATAATTAGCATATTTTAATCACAATGAAAACATATTTCTTTATAAATTTATATCTTGAGTTCAAAAAATAATGAACATTTAATTAGACATATTACATATATAATAGTATATTTCAACCTTAAATATGGTTTTATGACCATAATTAATGATGGTAATAGAAATAGAAAACGCGTCATCCTAGAATGTGATAAATTATCACATCTCAGATATTGTTTTCCTTTCTAGAATAAAAAGATGGGAAAGACGATATGATGATGAATTATTCCATTATCATAACAGAATTATAGTAAATTCATGTTAGAGGAGTTATCATGACATTTGAATGAAAGGATGTAAGGAAACAATGTTAAAGAATAGAACTTGATTTAAAATAAAAAAATGAAAATAGAAATTTACCTCTTGAATAAATATTCCTTGAGAACCTCTTTAAGAGGGAGTATTTGGTATTTTGAGTAGAACAATGGATTCTAGACATGGGATATGGGATCAAGGAGATATTTTAGATTTTTTTTTACTATGAACAAGGAATTAGAGGAGTGAAGAGAATAAGTAAAGAAGGGTGGTATTTATTGTGGAGGAGAGGAGGGGTTTCCCATTATATTAAAGATTATTTTAATATTTTTTCTCCAAACTATGAATAGTCTTGATTATTATAACCAAAAATATTTAATAGAGAATGTGAGTTCAAACCAGTATCCATTTACATAATCCATGACTCAAGAATTATGAAAAATATCAGGTTTTAGCAATTATAAAAAAATATCGTCTTTTAAGATTCATCAAATATTCATTTATTTTAGAAAAATCCCAAATATTCACCCGAACAATTTTTAGTAATTTAGAATTTAGAAATGAACTCGATTTTATGAAATTAATTTTCTATATTGGAAAAATATTATTTCTAATTAAAATCATAATTTATGGGAAAAATAAATATTTTAAATTGAAACCTACATTTCTAACACTCTGAAAAAATAATAAGGTCTCGTAAGATTATTTTATAATCATAATAAATCAAAATAATTATTTATGAAAACATTTTATGGAAATAAAGTTTCTTTAAAATTATGAAATTTATCATAAAATTATAATTAAATATACATGACTTAAAAAAGTACCAACACTTAATTAATAATTTTAAAAATATTTACGTACTTATACTATAATATATTTATTTTATATTATCACTTATAAGATGAGGAAATTTTATTTATACTTTCATTAGTGATGTTACTATTCAATTGGCTAGTTTACTATTCATAAGGGTCACATTTCAATTCCAAAGGTCATGTAACTATTTAATCATTATTCATTACTTAACTTCTAGAGGTACCTTTAGTTTTCTCATTCATCATTTATAAGGTTTGTATTGTTTTATATATGTAATCTTGTAAGCTTATACTATAAGAAATAATTATAAGAAAGTAATTTCATTGACACAACATTGGGTCATTACATTCTTCCCCCTTATGAAATTTCACCCATAAAATTTCGTTTAACATTCTTTGCCATACGTAGGTGTGGGTACATTTCCTTCTTTACTTACTCTAATTCCTTTGTTTCCTCTTAATACTTATGGTTCCTCTATATTACTTTGACCAGTTGAGTAGTCTTGTTGGTTAGATATTTATCTCTATGATCTAATATCTTCACTTGCTAATCCTCATAAGAAACATCATTCTCTAACTATACCACCATTGAAGAGAGTACATGTCAAGGATCTGGTATTAACTTCCTTATGGGGGATATGTGGAAAATATCTTGTAATTTAGAAATTGTAGGTGTAAGTGCATGTTGATAGGTTAAAAATCCAACACGATTAAGAATATCTAAGGGTATGATGTAATTGGGGCATATCTTTCCATTCTTCCCATTTCTCAAGACCTTATTCCATTGATATATGGATAGAACTACCATGTCTCCAACATTGAACTCAATGTCCCACTGATGATGGTTTGGATAAGTATTTTATAGACATTGGGCTTCATTGATGTGTTGTTGAATGGTTTTCACCTTCTCTACTATTTTTGACCATTTCATGTCTTAGCATCTTACACTCACCGACATCATCCCAGCATGTCGGTGTTATGTAACATTACCCATAAAGGGAATCATAGGGTTCTATTCGTATGCTGGAGTGGAAAATATTGTTGTAATAGTATTTTACTAGTGGAAGATATTGTTCCCATCCACCTTTGAAGTACATAGAACACACTCTCAACATATATTCCAATGTCTGAATAGTTCCCTCTTATTGGGCATCAGTTTGACGATGATAGGCCAAACTAAAGTTTAGTTTAGTGCTCAGAGCATGCTGGGGACTTTTCTAGAACATTGAGTTGAATATTATATTCATATAACATAAAATAGATGGTGGTAATATATGCCTCTATACCACCTCATTGATATATATCCATGCATTTTGATCCAATTATAATTCTTCTTGAATTGCGATAAGGTGAGAAATCATTACAAGAAGATATACAATGACCCATAGAGTATTGTTTCCAATAGATTTCCTTATATTTATAGAGAAATAGTCTTTTCTGATGTTCTCCCACATCCATGATGGAATAGATAGTGACCATATCATCCCCATAGAATTTGATCTCTCATCCTTCACTTGTTGTCATACTGGGAAATCTAATGTATATTAAGAAATATCCTTCTTATTTTCCCACCAAAAGTTATCTTGGAGATCTTTATACATCATTGTTCCCACATGGTGAATAGAGAAGGTTGAGATATGTGATTCATTAAAGAGATCAATAATTATATCTAGATCAAATGGTTCACATAATTGTTACCATTATCCTACAACTCCATCCTCATCAATCTTTAACTCAGATGATTTCCCATTTCTGATAGCTTCCACACTTTTCATAATGTTCACATATTTTCTTTGAGTATCTTTTATCTTCTCCTTGAGGTATGGTTGAGAATTAATTTGAAAATGGATTGATGATGTTCCTAACATAATGATTCCAATTTCCATCCAGTGAAAATCTAAGAAGATTGGATCCCTTTCTGTTCTCATCGTTGACAAAGATGAAGGATACTTTCAACTTAGATAATCTTTCACCTTATATTCCATACCAGGATCATAGTCGATTGAGAAGACACAATACATGATGAGTTCTAACCATATTGTCTAGATAATATTAACCAATTTCTATGTGAATATATATTTGAGACTATTTTGATCAATTTATATATCTCACGCTTCTCCCCATAGAGATAATGTTTCCAAATATTCAACGCAAAGATCATACTTGTAAACTACAGATCATTCATGGGATCATTTTGCTCAAGGATCTTCAGCTAATTTGAGGCATAGGAAATCACATTATTATATTTCATTATTACATAGCCTAATACTTTCTTTAATGAATCATAGTACACCGTAGAGAGTTATCCACTTATTGGGACTGTGAGTACTGGTGTAGTGAAATGCCTATTTTCGATATCCATAACGCTTTCCACGCATTCTTATGTGTAGAAACACATCACCCATCCCATGTTATCTTGGTAATTGTGATTTAAAATCATGATAAGATCATCAAAAATCATCTATAACACCCAAAAAGACCAAGAAGGTTGTGGATCTTTGTTATAGATGATTTAATATACCACTCATCAATTACATTTTAATTAGAAGGGTCTACATATATCCTTTTTCTAGTGATAACATACCCAAATAATGATACCCCCTCTATATAGAACAGAAAATCACAATAATATTTGGAAAATTTAACCCCTCACAAAGTCAACAACATAATATTAAATTTTCCTCATGTTCCACCTTGTTCTTGGAGTAAATTAGAATATCATTGATAAAGACTACAACAAATTTGTTGAGGTAATATCTAAATACTATATTCATTAAATTAATGAATATTAATTGATCATTAGTTATTTTTATGGGAATCACTATGAAATCATAATTTCTATACCTCTTTATAAATGATGTTTTTGGAATATATTCCTTCCTCCCCATTATTTGATGATATCCTGACCGAAGGTCCACCTTTGGGAAATAACCGGCCCCATGTAGCTGATCAAGAAAGTCTTATATCCATTGTTGGGGATAGATGTTCTTTATCCTGATTTTATTATGCTCACAATAATCAATGACTTGGCTCAATGATTTATCCTTCTTCATAAAAAATTGGACTTGTTCACCCCATGGTGATGAACTCGAGAATATAAAACCCTTCTCTAGATTCAATTGTAATTGATTCTTTATCTCTTCCAACTGAACGATGGTCATTCTACTAGGTGTCTCTGATATAGTTCAGGATCTAAGAATATGTTCAAATTAGAAATAATCCTTCTAATCATGGGAAGGACCGTGAAATTACTTAGGGAATACATCAGTGTAATCCCTCACAATAAGGATTTCATCAAGAATGATTCTCTCCTTTGACTCAATCATTTGATTTAGATATGATTTCTCATAAGGTAGTAATATCCACCCATGGACGAATTATTCTAAAGGATAACCATCTTCCTCCTTACACTTTTAAACAATTGGATGATTCTTCATGATATAAAGAGTGATCTCCCTTTCTTCATAGATGATATTGGGTTTCTATAAAGATAGAAAATTTATTTCCAAGATTACATCAATCTTTACTAGAGGATGTATGAAATAACATGATGGGGGGTCCAATACAAAAAAAAAATTATCTGGTGGAATTATAGTCCTTAGACATAATATTATCCCCATTCTCTAATCTCACAAATAACTTCACCTCCATATTGTGAGGTGGTGTTTGAATAGGTCTACAAAAATTTCAAGGTATGAAATAATGCGTAGAATTAGAATCAAATAGTACATTCTATATTCATGAATAAATAACTAGTGTACCTATCATCACATCACTATCTGGCTGCAACTCAACAATAGTGATATCACAATATCTTCCTTGTTTCCTTGGAGGTTCTTGTTGATATCATCTCAAAACCGTTGGATTAGTGAAATTGTTTTCATAAGGAACATTTTCCATATAGATGTAAAACATCACTATAGGATGAGTATTGATATGAACCTTCCTTTATTCTTCAAATTTAGTGGGATTCTTCATATTCCTTTAGAATTTATTTTCTATATATCCCATTTTTTCACATTTGAAGCAATTCATGGTTCCCTTTAGATAGTTCCCAAGACGCTTCTTCCCACAATTTTGACACATGTGATATTCGATCTTCTTCTTATTATGGGATTTATTTTCCAAATCATTTATATTAGACTCTTTTTTCTACATTTACCTCGGTCTCATGAGACCATTTAGAGTCTACGATCTTCATTTCATCCCTTAGGTAACATAAAAAAATCTCGGCATAACTGTCTAAGTCTCAAATCACCAACACTTCTCAAAAACATGGATTTAGTCCTCAATGAAGTGGTCCACATTTATTTTGGTGTCCAAAAAAATTCAAGAGGACTTCCTTGGAAGAATTTTTATGTTTTATTCATGTGAGTTGATGGACACACCTTCCATCTTCTTATGTTTGAGGAATTATCTTACCATCTGGAGGTGGAGGGTTCAGGGAAAATTTTTATTGAAAAAAATTCTTGAATTCCTCCTAATCCATTGAATAAATTTCTGCCTGGAACATCATATTCATTATCAGCTTCCACCACTGATCAGTTACCCCATTATAATGATAGACCCACCTAGTTTGACTTTTTATTATAATGAGAAATAGAGGTCTAAGAATTTCATTACAATGGAGTTAATCAACTGTTATGTGAGGAGGGGATTGTTGAGTCAAAATTTCTCTTTTGACTTTTATATCTTGTTTTGGAAATCACAAACATCTCTAACCATGCTGATAGTACTAATCATGATGATCGTACTGACCATGCTGATCTTACTGAGCATGCTGATCATACTGATCATGTTGATCGTTCTGACCATGCTGATTGTACTGATCATGCTGATCATACTGAACATGCTGAATGTACTGACCATCCTGATCATACTGACCATGCTAATCGTACTGACCATGCTGATCGTACTGACCATGCTGACCGTACTGACCATGCTGACCGTACTGACTATAATTTTCATTCTAACTGAAAATTGTATTGACTCTGTTAATCGTACTAAGTCTTATAAATCTACTCACTATGTATCGTTTCAAAACATTACACAGTATTACTTATAGTACTCATACTTTACTTTCATTACTTGTTGTTTTGGTACTTTGTCAAAAACACATGTTTCATTTTAATCGTACTCATGTTTATCATCTTCATATATATTTTGTTTTAACCCAAAACGATGTCGTCTAGTTAGTTATAAACTAATTAAAACAATCTCGTGTTTTCTGTTTCAATATGACCATTATAATGCTAGGTGTCCAAGTCTCTCTGAGTTTTTCAGAGAAATATGACCGTTAGAGGAAATATGACCATTAGAACCTGAGGCCTATAAAAAGGAGGTCATTCTATGTCAAGATATATGGGATTATGAGACTGATCTATTTGTTCTATCATGTTCTAGAGAGAGATATTGTGACTTCTCTCCTGCTTCGTGCGAAAGACTTGAAACTTCCAAATGTGAACGGCCCGTTCGTAGTTTTTGTATTTATATAAGTGCTTTTCTTGTACCTTGTGCGACCGATAATTGTATCGGGGGATTTCATGTGATTGAAAGGCAGAGGTGTCGATTACCTACAAAATAGAGGGCTACCAGGGATAGGAAGACAGACGAACCGATCACCGTATCGAGGGCTGTCGGGGATAGGTAGACAGACGAACCGATCATCCTATCGAGGGCTGCCAGGGATAGGCAGACAGATGTACTGATCATCGTATCGAGGGATTACCAAGGTGGTGGTAAGACAGTCCTCTTATCCTGTGTGAAAGTATAACCCTTCTCTTTGGGTCAAAAGAATGGTAATACTTTTACATTTCGACTGTTGTGTTATAAGAAAGGGAATTGTATTCTTTTTTCCTTTCTTCATTCCATATTCATTTGTAATTGTTTCAATTACAATATTACTATTACATATTTAATAAATTGATTCTATACGCTTTATGATAGAATCATTCACTATTTTATTACTCTGATTATTGTATTCATCTTGAATAAAATTTCTTAACTTATAGTATTACATCATATTATACCTTTATATTCAATACAATTGTGGTCGTTTGTTTTTTCTGTGAATTTTATTATTTTAAGATCATTTAAAGTAAATTCTTAATTGTTTAAACAATGTTTTTAGACCTAAAATTTACCCCCCCTCTTGTATTGTTCCATATAATATACATATACATCTAAATATTCAATCCAACAATTGGTATCAAAGGAGGTTTCAAATAATATGTATTACTAGCTCTATTTCTTCCAAATTTCTGTTTCAACTATTTACTACACTAATGCGTGGAGTGGAAAAGTTTTTATTTTATCAGATGGTAGGAATAAATATCGGGTCAATTGAAAATATAAATCCTTTTAGACCACCTATCTTTGATGGGAATGATTATGAGTACTGGAGAGATCGAATGAAGACATTCGTTATCAATACTGGTGTAGATAATTTTATTATGCTGACTGGGGGTTACAAAATTACTGACAAAGAAGTCAGTACTTTCCCTAATAAAGAGAAGCAAAAATATCAACTGAATTACAAGGTACACAATACTTTAATATGTTCTATGACCAGGAATATATACAGCCAGATATCTTCTTGTGATGCAGCAAACTATATTTGGAAGAAATTGGAAGTCACGCATTTTGGTACATCAAAGGTTATAGAAACAAGAAGAGCGATGATTCGAGCAGAGTATCTTGAATTTATTTTTCCTTATGGAGAGCCAGTGTGTAATGTGCAACAATGATTTATGAAAATTGTCAACAGCTTACAATCTATGGGGGGAAAAGATCATGATGATGATGCTCTTGTAGATAAGATTATTGATATAATGCCGAATGAATGGGAGTCAAAAAGAACAGCTATTGATGAAAACAGAAAAGTTTTCCAGATTACTCTTGATGAACTCTTTGGAACTATTCTACATCACGAGACAAGACTAAAAAGATATTCTAATTTCATCAAGAATAAAAAACGAAATGGAAGTGTAGCTTTTACATCTAAAGCTAAAACACCTGAAAGGATAACAAGATCCAAAGATAAGAAAGTTGTTATGTCTAATTCAACTGATTGTGATATTTCAGATAATGAGTTATCCAATCATTCTCGAAGTATGAACAAGATTGTGGGAAAGAATGACTTCCAATCCAGATTAAAAAAGAAAGATCAGAAGGAAAAGAAAGATTCAGAGGTAACTTGTTATGAATGTAAGAAAGTAGGACATATAAGACCTGATTGTCCTTTACTGAAAAGAAAAGACAGAAAGGAGAATCATTCTGAAAGAAATAAGAAAAATTACTACATACAAAGATAAAGAAAGTCTTGAAGGAAAATGATACATAGAATGCAAGTGGTAGTGATTCATCAGATAATTCTTCAGAATATGAGTCCTCAGGACAATGGAATATTGGACTTATAGCCAGACTACCAATTGAAGATCATTGTCGCATGGATAGGGTACACAATGCTGAAGCTATTACAAATGGTTCCTTGAATACTAATTATGATGATATTTAATTGTATGAATATTCAAATGATGAGTCCTCGTCATTAGAAGATAATACATTACCTTCTTTTGAAGAAGTATATATATTTTCTAAATTACTTGAGAATGAAAATTCTAAACTCAAGAAAAATATTGATAAAGAAAAATCTAGAATTTCAATTTCAACTGAATAAGTGTCAGATCTTTCTAATGATATTGATATGAAAACTTCTGATTTAGAAATTATTTTAAAAACCCTTGAAAAAGTCAAATCTGATAAGGATAAACTTTCTAAGGATCTAGAAAATGTAATTTCTAAGAAAAATGTTTTGGATCCTAACTAAAGATTAAAATCCAATGTTTTAGAAGATAAAAATCTAGTTTTAAAACTAAAGTTAGAAATATTTTCCATGAATAAATGTTTTTCAAACATTACTTATGGAAAGTAAACTTTGAAAAAATGTATTCTCAAATTCAACCATTGATAAATCATTCTGGACTTGGTTATACTCTTTCCAAACTGGTTTTTAGTAATAACTATTTTGTTCCTCAAAATACCCCTTTTTGTTCTAAGTGTCAATGTGGTGGACACTGGAAAAGAGAGTGTTCTCTTAACAGAACCCAGTCATTAGGATTTCATAATGCTCATTTTTTAAAACAAATGTGGATTCCTAACATTATTTTATCTAACTCTTCTGGATCCAAACAAGTTTGGATTCCAAAAAACTAATTGTTTCTTTTTTAGGATAATGAGTAGTGTACCAACAAAAATATTTGGTACATGGATAGTGGTTGTTCTCGACACATGACCGAAAACAAAGATTTATTTGAAAATATTATCAAAACAAAAGGTGGAAGGGTTACCTTCGGAGATAATTCTCAAGGAAGGATTGTTGGGATAAGTAGTATTGTTTTTCTTGGAAAAGATCTTATCTCAAATGTTTTGTTTGTTGAATTTCTTAGGCACAATATCATCAGCATAAGTCAATTATGTGATGAAGTTTACCTTGTGAATTTTAGAAATGATAAGTTTCTAGTTCACAATTCCAAGGATGAGTTCATTCTATCTGCCCATTGGCAAGAGAATGTATACACTATTAACTTACAAGACCTTAGGGGACAAAATTTACCCTTCTTAAGTGCAATATAATACCAATCATGGCTATGACATAGAATACTAAGACACTACAACCTGAGAAACCTTTGTAAACTCTCAATGAAAATACTTGTGATGGGATTACCAGATCTTACATAAGATCTTCAAAAGTCTGTGATCCTTGTCAATTTGGTAGGCAACATAAAACTAGCTTTAAATTAATCAATGAAGTTTCAAATTCTAATGCATTACAGCTAGTGAATATGGGTCTTTTTGGTCCTTCACAAACTGGAAGAATTAGATGCAAATACTATGTATTTGTTTTAGTTGATGACTTTACTAGATTTACATGGGTCTATTTTCTAACAAAGAAATATAATTGCTTTTCCTATTTCAAAACTTTTAGAGCCCAAGTTAAAAATTAGAAAATCCTAACATTGATAAATATTCATAGTGATCATGGTGGTGAGTTTCAAAATTCTGGATTTGAAACTTCTTGTAGTAAGAAAGGTATTACTCACAATTTCTCAGCTCTAAGAACTCCTCATCAAACTGGTGTTGTTGAAATAAGAAATTGTATTCTTCAAGAAATTACTAGAACCATGCTGAGTTAATACTCAATTGCTATTCACTTTTGGGATGAAGCTGTTAGTACTAATTGTTATACTATAAATCGTGTTTTAACTAGACACTTTCTTAATAAAACACCTTATGAATTATGGACTGGCCGAAAACCTAAAGTTTTATACTTCAAAGTTATTGGGTTCAATGTATTCACTATGAATATAAAAGATAATCTACACAAACTCCCTCCAATATCTGATGAAGGAATCCTTCTAGGATACTACACAACATCAAAGGATTATGGAGTTTTCAATAAAAAAACTTGTACTTTTGAGGAAACAGTACATGTAAAATTTGATGAAACTGGTCGTTTTGTTTTTAAACCATCCCAACATACATCCTCTGATGTGTTTTCAAAACCTGATTATCAATCTTTGTTAGATGATCTTTCTGATAAGGGAAATGTTCAAGAAGTTACTTCTAAAACATTTTCCCCAGAAGAATTTCTACCATATGTTGATGAATAGGTTTTACAAAACCCTAATCAATTGTTTCTTATAAATAATCCTATTGATAATATCATTGGTGATGTAAATCAACCCGTAAGGACCAGAAATTACTTAAGAAATGAAATATAACATCTTGCGTTTCTTTCCCAATTTGAACCTAAAAGTCCAAGTGAGGCCTTAGGTGATGAATATTTGATCAAAGCAATACAAGATGAACTAAATGAATTTGAGAGGAATCAAGTCTGGAAATTAGATGAATGTCCTAAAGAAACAAGTTTAATTGGTGTAAAATGGGTTTTCAGAAACAAATATGATGAAAATGGATTTATTGTACGGAATAAAGAAAGACTTGTTGCTAAGGGATATAGTCAATAAGAGGGAATAGACTACAAAGAATTATATGATCCGGTAGCTATAATTGATGTATTCGTATTCTATTAGCCTTTGCAGCATTCTTTAATTTCAAAATATTTCAAATAGATGTTAAATGTGCTTTTATAATGGATTTTTTCAAGAAGAAGTGTTTGTCGAACAACCCCCTAGTTTTCTAGACCCAAAAAATTCGAATCATGTTTTTAAACTTACCAAGGCTCTATACGGCCTTAAACAATACTCTAGAGCATGGTATGATAGACATACATGATTTCGTATACAAAAAAATTATACAAAAGGTATAGCAGATCCAACCCGTTTTATATAAATGGAAAATAAAAATGTTTTGATTGTTCAAATTTATGTTGATGACATCATATTTGGATCAACTCAGCAATCTTTAACTGAATCTTTTGCAAATTTAATGAAACTCGAGTTTGAAATGAGTATGATGGGTGAGTTAACATTCTTCTTAGTTTATCAAATTTCTCAAAAGCTAGAAGGAACATATATATCTCAACATAAGTATATTAACGATTTACTCAAAAAGTATGGATACAAAAATACTAAAAGTATTGGCACTCCAATTGGTACCTCAAATACACTTGATCTTGATGAAACTGGGAAACCAGCAGATCAAACAAGTTTTAGAGGTATGATAGGAAGTTTGCTATACATGACAGCGAGTTGATCAGACATAATGTTTTCTATATGCGTATGTGAAAGATACCAATCTAATACAAAAGAGTCTCATTTAAAATATGAAAAGAGAATCTTTCGGTTTTTAAAAGGCACTATGGATTTAGGACTCTTTTACTCTTCTGTAAATGATTTTGTTTTAAAAAGTTTTTGAGATGCTGAATTTGGTGGTTGTAAAATTGATAGAATGAGTACATATGGAACATGTCATTTCTTAGGAGATTCTCTAGTTTCCTGGTCCTGTAAGAAACAACACTCAGAAGCACTTTCCACTACTGAAGTTGAATATGTAGCATCTGGAAGTTGTTGTGCTCAAGTGTTGTGGATGCAACACACACTCACTGACTATGGATTTAGTTTTTCAAAAACCCAAATTCTATGTGATAACACTAGTACCATAACTTTTAGTAACAACGCAACACATCACCCTCATGAAAAACACATAGATGATAGGCATCAATTTCTTAGGGATCACACAGGAAAAGTATATATTATTATACAATTTATCAGAATGCAAGAACAACTTTCTGACATTTTTACAAAACATTACCTTCCGATAGATTTGAATTTATAAAATAGAAGCTAGGAATGATTACATTAAAATAATCATTCATGACTACTTAATGTTTTCAACCTCTCCTTACATTAAAAAACTCCTCTTAAAAGGGGGGATATCATTTTATACATGACATTATTTTTATCTATTTAATTTCATAGTTTGTATTTTTACTTTTCTGTTTATCGTATTGACTATTTTTACTTTTCAGTTTATCGAATTGACTATTTTTACTTTTCTGTTTATCGTATTGACTATTTTTAATTTTATGTTTATCGTATTGTTTTTTTACTTTTCTGTTTATCATATTGATTGATTAGTTACAATTTTTATCTTTCCTTTTCCATCGGCATGTCCGATCATGGTAATGAATTTATTTTCCATCAGTACTTCCGATCATGGTAATGAATTTCTTTTCCATCATCACGTTCGATCATGGTAATGAATTTATTTTCCATCGGCATGTCCGATCATGGTAATGAATTTCTTTTCCATCGGGACATCCGATCATGGTAATGAATTTCTTTTCCATAGGCATGTCTGATCATGGTAATAAATTTCTTTTTCATTCGCACATCTGTTCATGGTAATGAAATTCTTTTCCATCGGCATGTTCATTTTAATGAATTTATTTTCCATCGGCATGTTAGTTCATGGTAATGACTTTGTCTTCCATCAGCATGACAATATATGGTATTATTTTTTCATACGCTTGTGTTTTTCTTTCACTGTTAGTACTATCTAAACGAAAAATTACCTTACGATCTCCAACAGGTACATAATTTCCATTTTTTAATTTTTTTCTCATTTTAATCCTATCCGTTGATTTCTTTTCTTCTAAGTCTCAACCGTAGAAGACCGATGGTCATTATTTTTCCGCCTATAAATATCCCCCCTACCCAAACCCACACCGATTTTTCAGGATTTGTGGAGAAGCTCTACCCCATTGATTTAAGACTCCGTACGATCTTTGAAGCGGCTTCACCTATATGTCTCAGTCCTCTGCTAATACTCCCACTGAAATTTCTTGAACAAATTTTTCAGAAAAATACTTTTTCAGAGAAAGGTTAGTTTCTCAGGATTTTTTTGATTCATACGATTCTAATATCAGAAGAATCATTTTGTTTCAAGGCTGGGAGCATTTTTGTGTTGAGAAAACTGTTTCTCAAGATCCAATTCTTATTGATGAAGTCAGTCAGTTCTAAAAAACCGTATCTTTTAATACGAACATGACTATCAACTTTCATGTGTATGATAGAAAGTTATCTATGTCTGTGAAACAAGCGGCCCATTTTATAAATGTTCTAATAAAAGGTGATTCCTTTTATCCATCTCATAAACTACCAGAGGAAGTTGATACGTTTAACAATGTATTGAACTCTCTTTGATTATTATAAATGACAAAAAGAGGAAAGTAGCTCATCTTTCTCCAGATAACAGATTTGTGATGCTGTGGATGCAAGGTTTTCTTATCCCATGGAAAGGGGATAGAGAAACTTCGAAGGTTTCTGATATCTTCATGTTGTACTATCTTTTCAACATGAGAAAAGTAAATCTCATGGGATACATCTTTGAAAAAATTAAAAATTTCCAGTCAGGAGAAATCAAATCCCATTTGATTATGTATCCAGATATTCTTACAATGTTTATTCTCAAGAGCATGAAGTTTTGTAATATTCCTTTGAAAGTTAATTTGGTATATCTGAAGCCATCCTGAAAGGGTTGAATGTTTTTTTTATCAGAATTCAATGCTTTTTGTAAAAGATTTAGAAGCTAATTCGGCTTAGAATCAATTGGCACCTATGCCTGTCAAAATCAATCCTTCTGTTGGTGCTCCTCAAAAGTCATATCCGCAAACCGGTTCAAAGACTAAGAAGAAACTGAAGTACAGTAAGGAGGTTGTGTCCATGTAGAGAAAATATAAAGAACAGAGAAAAGAAGGTGAACCGATGTTCGGTCTTGACCCAACTGAAGTTTTTTCTAAAAGAATAAGGGTAGAGGAAACTCTTCAAGGTGAAAAGAAAAAGAAGACTCTGTTGAAAAGACAAGTTCAAGACTTTGATATCTCTAATGTCCTGAAAATAGTTGAGGATGCTAGTGCTCAAATAATGGAATAAGTACATTAAGAACCTTTCGTACAGAGTCTTCCAGAGAATGAAAAAGGGAAACATATGTTGGAATAAATACAAGAAGTTGAAGAAGAGGAAGGATATTTCATTTTAGAATTCCTTAAATGTTAGAAAAATACTAGAGAAGAATCTCCCCAAAAGTAGAGTGAAGGTATTCAACAAGCCCCTTGTGCTGATCAAGCACCGACTCAATCTTTTTAAACACCAAATAAAATCTCTTCTCAAGAAATGCAAGGTGCTCAATCCTCTCATATAGAAAAACTTATTGTCATCAGTGATAAAATAAAAGAATAAATAAAGGAGAAACAAAAAGAAAAATGAAAATAACCTGTTCTTGACTCGAGCTGATCAAATGAACAAAATTCGTACGATAAAGATACTGATTCAGAACAAAAAATCTCTCTCAAAAGGAGTGATTACATTGTTCATGTTTTAAGGAGGGTCGAGAAGACTATTACTTATTTCCCCAGGATGGAAGAGAAAATTGATTTTATCACTGACAATCAGAGAAATAAGTTCGTCTCTGTAAGAGAATTGAGAAAGAAAATTTTATCAGTGGAAGCCGATTTGAAAGTTCTATCTAAAAGTTCAGCCGCTCATAAGAAGGATTGCAATAGGATGACCAAGTGGTCATACAAAACAAAGAGCTCAGTTAATGAACATGAGATAGAAATTGAAGACATATGGAGGTTGTCAAATGATCATTCTATTTCATTCTATAAGCTTGACAAAGAAATTGTTGAAAGACTGAATCAGGTAACTCATGGAGCTGATATTCCTTCAGTGAAGGAATTTCAAGAGAGAATGAATGGTTTTCAATATGAGTTTTCGATGGTTTCATCATTCAAAGATGAAATAGTTTTGTTGAAAAAAAAATTATGTGTTATCCAAAGACAACAAGAATTTTAAAAAAAGAATTGATACTCTTGAAGAAGTGATCAGAGTCTAGGAGGAGACCATCAAGAATCAGGATTAGATATTTTCCGATCAACAAGAGCTTCTTAGATCACAGGGTGATTCAATATCTGAAGATAATAAAGAAATAAAAAAGATGAGAGCCGTTCATCATGAATTGATATAGAAGGAAAAGGAAAGAGAAAACAAATGAGTATTTTTTTCTCGGGAACCCTTTCTTTGTTATTGTAATGAAATTTATGCTACTCCTTTTGTTCTACATTTATTTTCTCTAACTCTTTCAGGCAACTAAAGATTACCCCATTCTTTTTGTAAATCACAAAGGGGGGGAATGATTCACAAAGGGGAAGAATGTTTTAAAAAGGATTGTGTTAAAGAAAACACTTCTAAATCAAGGAAAATATATGAATAAAATCTTTAGGGAAGTACATACCTAAGGGGGAGTTAGTTGTATTCAATTTCATATTCGGAAGAGTTTCCAATAACGTAGGGGGAGATAAGTTTTTCTTATTGTTGTTACTGTGCGTTTTGTGATTTCCAAAATGGGGGAGATTGTTGAGTAAAAAGTTCACTTTTGACTTTTATATCTCATTTTGGAAATAAAAAATATCTCTAACCATGATGATAATACTGATCATACTGATCGTACTGATCATGCTGATCGTACTGACCATGATGATCATATTGATCATGCTGATCATACTGACCATACTGATCGTACTAACCATGCTGATCTTACTGACCATGCTGATCGTACTGAACATGCTGATCATACTGACCAAGCTGATCGTACTAACCATGCTGATCTTACTGACCATGCTGATCGTACTGACCATGCTGATCGTACTGACCATGCTGATCGTACTGACCATGCTGATCGTACTGACAGTGCTGATCGTATTGACTATAATTTTCGAACTGACTGAAAATTGTATTGATTCTATTAATCATACTTAGTATTATAAATCTACTCACTACATATCATTTCAAAACATTACACAGTAATACTTATAGTACTCATACTTTACTTTCTTTAATTGCCTATTTTGGGACTTTGTCAAAAACACATGTTTCATTTTAATCGTACTCATGTTTATCATCTTCATATATCTTTTGTTTTAACCCAAAACGATTTCGTCGAGTTAGTTATAAAATAATTAAAAGGATGTACTATTTTCTATTTCAATATAACCATTATAATGCCAGGTGTCCAAGTCTCTCCGAGTTTTTTAGAGAAATATGACCGTTCGAGGAAATATGACCATTGGAACCTGAGGCCTGTAAATAGGAGGTCATTTGAAGTCACGATATACGGGTGTATGAGACTGTTTTGTTTGTGCTATCATGTTCTAGAGTGAGATACCATGACTTCTCTACAGCTTCGTGTAAAAGACTTGAAACTACAAAACGTGAATGGCTCGTTCTTAGTTTCTGTATTTCTATAAGTGATTTGTTTGTGACTTGTGCGACCGATCATCGTATCGAGGGCTTTCAAGTGATTGAAAGACATAGGTGCCGATTACCTAAAAAATCGAGGGCTGTCGGGGATAGGCAGACAGACGAACCGATCATCGTATCAAGGGCTGCCGGGGATAGGCATACAGACGAACCGATCATCATATCGAGGGCTGCCTGGGATAGGCAGAAAGACGTACCAATCATCGTATCGAGTGCTTACCAAGGTGGTGGTAAGATAGACCTCTTATCATGGGTGAAAGGATAACCCTTCACTTTGGGTCAAATGAATTGTAATACTTTTACATTTTCGCTGTTGTGTTTTAAGAAAGGGAATTGTGTTGTTTTTCCTTTCTTCATTCCATATTCATTTGTAATTGTTTCAACTACAATCTTACTATTACATATTGTATCAATTGATTCTATATGATTTATGATAGAATCCTTCACTATTCTATTACTCTGATTATTGTATTCATCTTGAATACAATTTCCTTACTTATAGTATTACATAATATCATACCTTTATATTCAATAAAATTATGGTTGTTTGTTTTTGTTGTGAATTGTATTATTTTAAGATCATTTAAACTAAATTCTTAAGAGTTTAAGCAATGTTTTTAAACCTACAATTAAACCCATGTTGTATTGTTCCATCTAATATACATATACATCTACATATTCGATCCAACAGGGATCTAAGAATCCACATAACATGGGAGGCATTTCCTACATGAAGGATTCAAGGACAATTTTCTCTTTTCATAGATTATGAGGGAGTTCCACATGACTCAGGTTATTATTCATAACTTTATCCAACTGAGCAAGTATTCTCATGATGTTTTCAGCACCCATTCCCATCATATTTGGAATATCATTGGATTAATCTTCAAATTCCCTGTCATAATGATTTCGGGAATGTGTTCATCAAATTCCCACACTTAACTATGAAAATAAACATACAATATCAGGGATTGAATACTTATCAAACAATAATAAATTAATCATTGAACATAAATGGGAAAACATGTAAAGGAGATGTATATCCAAAATTGTGATTCCAATGGATTAAATCTAGGATAACATTGATCTATTTCTTAACATATATTATTATGGGATTTTTTATTCCCTTAATAATTGTTTTTATGAAACTCTATAATTTAACAAAGAATATCCCCCATGAGTGTCAAACTAAGAGTGAAATATAGCCAGTTTTCATGCACCAATTCCAATTTGAGTGTAGCAGAAAGTGTTGTTTTTAGGGATTACCCCTACATTCATATGCACGAGAGACAAATCAACATGTTTATATCCATATAGGGATATATTTTCATGATAAACCACATACTAAATACTTACTAAAATTTAGGAATGTTTTTTATTTTTAATCTAATCCTTAAGGTTTACACTAAACTGCTATATTCCCAATACACAAAAATAAATAGACCATCTGATGATATAAACTATATAGATCTGATACTATTACACATATCATTACCTGATTTTATGCATAATAAATCAATGTATTAAAATACAATCATTGTAAAGTCTCGTGTCTTGTAAGACTATGTACATAAAACATAAAACATGAGACTAAATAAAACGTTTCATTATTTAGTCATCATAAAGAACTCATTATATCCATTGTGCTCATACATCTTCATAGGATAACCTGGGGATAACATGAACCAAGGGATGAGTAAAATTCCCATTAAGTGAACAAATATAAGAATAATTATTTAGAACAAGTGTTTGAAGTCACGACATAATGATATAAAAAGGCATAGAACAGATGGAATCAAAACATATAAACATGGGATCATCTAAACATGGAGTAAATGTAATGTGTTAGAAAAACATAACTTTAGCAGGAGTCAAGGCTCGTTGCACAAATATGATCACAAGTCACACTTAACCACTAAGACCATGTCCCATCGTAGTAAGAGTCAAGGATAACCAACAAGATCGTTGCACATAACATCTAATGATACTAAACATTACCCAATGAATTAGAGTGTTATCTGGGATCACCCATTTTAATATATTCTTGAATATTCTTTCCAAATATAGAATCATACATAATCAATTATACAAAAACTTATGTTTTATCCATGGTAAGAAGTCGATATTATAATCATGTTATAAAGTATAATAAATGGGAGATTCATAAAAATGTCCTTGAAGGAAATAAATTATATCATGCATCAATAATTTTATTGTAGATTATTCATATACCATGAAGAGTGATGTCAACTTGAAGTAATAACATGTAATAAGAGTATTTAAAAACAATATAATTAAAACATTTTAGTGTGGTTAAAGAAAAATATCAAAGGTCAATTAAAAAAAGGGAATAATATTTAATATAAAACTAGAATTTAACCAAATTTTTTTTCATAATAAAATTATTTTTTATAAAAATAGTGGTCTCTTAAAATAGATTTTATAGTTCACTTGAAAATGGTCAAGAATTTTGAACGTTCCCTTAAAAGTAGCTTGCTTATCGAGGAGTATTGAGGAGCGAACCACTTAAAAATATTTATATCCCCAAAAGGGAATGTTGAATGGACCATTATACATGGTTTTGGAGGATGTAAATATAATATAAAATATGTACATAAAAATAACAGATAAATTCATTTGGGTAAAATGAATAGAAAAACCCAAAGGAATAATGGTGGTTAAGGTAGAATCCCATACCTTAAGTCTCAGGCTGTCCTCCACTTGATCATAATGTACTAGATAATAAAATAAAATTAATTAATTAGTATGTATATAACCTATTAATAATGTAATTGATTTATTATATCCTTACTATGTTCATTCATTATCTTTTTGATGGGTTAAGATGTTCAATTTCATTGTTTGGGAACATTTTTCTTCCTACTTTTCATGATTGGTTTACTTATAAACATGTGAGGATAAACATGTAATATGATAATTGTTTTCTAGAATTGGAGATATATGTTATTATTGAACATATATAAGATTACATGGATATAAAATTCATATCTTTATTAGGATTTAAGATGAATCATTATATAAATCATTAATGATAACTATTTTGGTTAATTGGTGGATTTTTATCACAAAAAACATATTTTTCTTTATAAATTAAAATCATGTGTAAAATATATCCAAAACCAAAAATTATACATATTACATATTTTATAGAATCTTTCAACCAATTTTTTTTTTCATGATAGGAATTTAAGATGATAATAAAAACTGAAAAAACTATCATCATAGAATGTGATAAATTAACACATCTTGGATAGTATTTTAATTTCTAATATAAAGGGAGGCGAAAGGAGAAATGATGAAGAATATTCCCTTTATCATTAAAACATATAATAACCTTTAAGGTACTGGATTTATTATAAAATTCTAATGAATAGAGACGAGGAAAAAAACTTAAAAAAGGAACATGAAAAAAACAAGAAATGCGCAATAAACCTCTGGAATATATCATCCTTGGGTAATATAAGTAATAATATATTATTATTCTATAAGACATGATTATTAATAGGTAATTTATTTCATAAACTATTGGGTCATTAAAAGTATCAACTGGACCCTTCTCATGTGATCGATGTTGACGATGTTGTGATCTAGGCTGATGCATCCTTTGAGGAGCTTTTGATTTGTGTTATAGATCACATTGAGAAAGGGTTGGGGGGGAATATCATGCCAATAGTCTTAGTGTGGTGGAATCATGGAAGTGTTTATAAATAAAATTGTGAGAGGGAACCATATATGTGAGCTTAGTTTATTGAAATGTTTACCTTGTAAATCTGATATTCTTATGATTATAGCTCGACGATTAGTTATTATAATTTGGGGAGGTTGTAAAATCATAACCATTATAATGATTTCTCAAGATCATTTTAAGTTACTCTTTTACACTTGGATTTTTCATGCCTTGGATGGATTTTTTTTTGGGTTACTATTTGGGCTATTATTGAAATTTTAAATCACAAGGGGCTATGCATGGTTGGTGGATGGTTAGAAAAAATTATGTGGTATTCTCCTCGAAACCATGAGCCCCTTTTAAGTTCCATATGAGTTGTAAAATATTGGCCAAACCATGCATCCTCCCTCCCCAAACCATGCAACTTATAAAAGTGTATATTTTCATGGGGTGCACATAGTTTTTTTGAATTTTTCTCCACTTAGAAGAAATCATTCACCCCCTGAGTAGGGGAACATGATTACAGTGAATAGTTTGAAAGATCATGGACCTCATCCCAAGAAACTCTGCACATATATTTTTTACCCCGCCAAAATATTATTATAATTATCAAAACCTGTGGTTTTAACCCTTCATTTTCACTACTCATCCCTAAAAAATTCCCTCTATTTTCTAATCTCACAAGAGGATTTGAAGGCTTATTGAATCCCATTATTAAAAAATCAAAGACCAAAATGAAGGATTTTCTCCTCTATAGTATTTACTTTATTCATCATTTTGTTTAATATTTCTATTATCCCTATTTATTGATGAAGAAGAATGACTTATACTCTATTTTATATAGTTTTGATCTAGGTTCTTATGGATATTTATCACCCAGATCATAGCCTTTGTCATTTGTTCCACTACTATCATTTTTTTGGTTTTATGATTTTCCCAAAAAAGATGATGTTCCTTCCAGGTCAGTGTGGGTACTTTTACAGAAATACCTTTTCCTTTACCAAATCTAGAAATTATATGTATGTTGGGGATCATGTTAGGCCATTATATATATTATGATAGTCAAAATACTACTATTTCACATGATATCCCCTTAAATCTATATTGATTATGGGGTTTTAAATCCTCTAATGGAAGATATTTTGATCATGGTAAGGGAATAATTTTGAAGGAAAAAATTAATGGTTTATGAGTCCTAGATGATTTATATACATCTTTAAAATGAATGGAGGATCTTATTTCATCATGCTGTCAAGGAATCGGGGACCAACAAGGGACTGATACATTCTTGAGATCGGAATATGGGAATGAGGCTACTGATGACCCTATTGTTAGATGTATTTTTATATAATAAGATGATTCTTATCATAGGGAGGAACCATCTGGTTCATCAGTGGTTGATGAGGTATACCGATCCATCTCCATGGAACCAGGATCCCTCAAGACATAGTCCATTCCACATGTTAAGATGTTGAACCGAGCTGATAATTAAAGAGAATTATTTGGCCACAGGGACCAGTAGAATACAGCTAAAGGGACACAAGCTTTATATGTGTATACAGAATCTTAAGATATGGATAATTCCTTATAAGATTAGTTTTCAAATTAATGTATGAAATATTTTTAGAGTAGATGTAGAAGGTCTAGAGGAGTATAAAAGGTCCTCAGTGCCGATTTAATAATTTGGGACTCTAGCATTAGCTTATTTGGTCATGTGTTCTATTTCATAAGAGGATAACGCCATAGTTGAGCAAGGATTATCTATGTCTTATTATGAAGAAGATAAATCAAGCCAATTATAATTCGACAGTGTGTAGGGATCATGTAATAGAGGTTTTTATATTCCAAAGAAGAAGAAATAAAATATGATGAACTATGATGTGTGGGATGCATTATGGTCAAGGGGGAGGAAGTTAATTTTCGAAAGGATCACTCTCAGCTACCTAAGAAGATGGAAACCGGTTTTTCTATAATGAACAAGGAAATGATCAGAGTAAAAATGAACAATGTCAAGGAATTAATGAATTGTATTGATGTAAAAATTAAATGAAAAATGAAATGAGTGGTGAACCTAAGGATCATCGGTGGGTGGTAAGGCAGGGAAGACGAATAGGGAAAATAAAAAAAAGTCTAAAATCATGAGCTGATCCAAAATTATAATGAAGAATTATGGGAAGTATCATTCCATATTACGGATTCAAAGAGGAGGTGGATAGAAATTTAGAAAGAATACTATGAGCTAATTTTTCTAAGGATCAATGTTCTTGGATTAGTAAAAAAATCATAGCATACATATTCAATGAAAATAAGATAAATTCAGAGGAATACATCAAAAAATGGGACAAGATAGACAAAATGTTTGAAGATTAAATCAAAGAAGATATGAATATAAATCTACACATGCTTCAATTGGGGTATATGAGGTAAGAGATTCCAATAATTTTAGTCTTTTTTATTCATTTTGTGATCTCTTAACATGTTAAATAACCTTTTTCTTTTAACTATATCAGTTTCTCACTTTTACAAAACATTACATTACGAAAGAAAATTTAACATTCAATCAGTATTAATTTTTAATGAAACCACATTATAGAATAAAATGTGACTTATTTTTTGTGGATGATTAATAAATTGGAATGGGATGGAGTAGGTATTTTTGGTTCGAGTGTCTCTATTAACCCATGGATTATGTTTTTAATTAATGGATAATTTATTCATAAACTATTTACTTATCATTTTTAATATTATTATTGTCATATCCATGACATCTTTTAATGTATTTTTTCATTCAATTTTCATTCTTGATTGGTTTTGGGGGTTTACCATGTATTTTGGTGGAAATAGTGTGTTTTTGAAATTTGGTCCAAACCGTAAGCCCATTTCCAAATTTAAAACAATATTTTTATAAATTCTTCTTTTTTAAACAATTTACACACTTTCCACTTCCCAAATGGCATCCCCTAGTATATTAATATACCCATATGAATTCAGAACCCACATGAATACCTAATAATGATGGATTTTCATTTTTAATTTGGATTTGGGCAAACCCAAAATCCCATTTCATGTATTAAAAATATTTTAAATTATTTAATATCTCATTCAATTTTTATGTTTTTTCATTGATTCTAATTCTCACCCGATCCCACTTATACAAGGTGCATTCCCATAATCTCTTCCCCCTATTTGGAAATCATTTTCATCTGGAATTTAGGCAAAACCTCTCGGGATTTCCCAAATCGGGGATATTTGAAGAGGTAAATTGATTCCTTCATAACTCCTTCATTTCTCACTATTTGTCCCCATTCCAATTCCAACGTGATCTCCTCATCCTTTTTTGAACCCCCCCCCCCTTGAATTTTTGGATGTTTTAAAATTCAGATACTAGTGTATTTACGGTGATTTCCCCAAGATTCCTTTAAGTAAGTGTTCCTCCCTTCCTTTTCATCTATTTCCTTAGGGTTTCTCCCTCTTCCATGATGTTCCGATGTTTCCCAAAGTTAGGTTTCTAAACTAGGGGTTTACATGGTGTATTTTTTGTGTAATCATGATATTTTTAGTTACTCTTAACTTCCTTGTGGTGTGACGGTGGTGCAATTGATGTTTCACATCGAGATTTGAGGGTTTCGAGTAAAAAGGTGGGTGGTTCCATGTGTAAAAAATTATTTCGTAGTAATATTGATGTATCTACCCATTTTTCATATTCCTCATATGTTTTTTGTGGTGTGAAAACTTTTTATGATTAATTTTGTTAAGAGTTTAAATTTATAGTTTAATTTTATATTGAAATTGGGTGTTTTCATTCTAAACTCTTGGGATATTATTTGAGTGTATTTTATAATAGGTGAAATTGGGTTAATAAATCTTCTTTCAGATTCCAATTCTAATTTTGTAGGGTCTTGTTGTGACATTGAGATAGAAATATGGTTTTAGAATGGGTTTTATATGTAAAACCATTTTTTTTCATGAAATTGTTTTTTTGAAAATGTGGGAGTTTTCATATGAAACTTTTGTGGTATTATTAAAGTTTATTTTAAAATAATTGGAAGTGGTTTATAAAATATATCTAGGGCTTCAAATTATGTTTTGGATTGGTATTCCTGTGATTTGTTTCTTGCAATATGGTTTGAAATGTGTTTTATGTGTAAATTTTTGTTATACTCCTTAGAATTGTTTTATGAATGATTTCAATGGTTTAATAATATATGTAAGAAGAAAAACCATATTAGACAATAGTTTGTGATTGTGTATATTTGGAAACAGTCCATTTTAAATGTTAAAGGGGAAGTCATGTGATGTGTATCATCTTGGAAATGTTTTATAAAAATGATTAATGGATTTACCAAAATGTGAAAGAGATTTGAACGTGATGTGTGTAGTTTTGTGTGAGTGTAATGTGAAAAATGATGTTTGTTTATGAAAAGGGTCTTTTGAAACATGTGAGTGGGATGTTATGTGAATTTTAGCATCTTGGGAAAGATTTTATAAATTGGTAAAGGATGTGTTGAATATAGAAAGAAATGAAAAATGTGTTATAGGCAATTTTGGTGTGAGTGTGATTTCAAAATTCATTTGAATGAAAAAGTGGATGATGTGCTTGTGTGATGTTCATGTGTTATTTTTGGTTGATGTGTGATGTGGATATGATATTTTCATGTGCATATTATATCTCCTGGCTTTTTTATCTTGTTTGAGCACAAGAGGGAAATCCGGGTATCTAGGTGGGTGAACATGTACTAGTATACTAGTGATCCCATGGGGTTTGGCATCAGTTTCATATAGAATGATTGATTTTTACAACAATAAGTAAACTATGATGATGATAATGGGGGACCACTAGGTTTTTGGTTGGTTCCCTACTAGTTTCTTGTGCATGAGAACATATATTTGTGATGGTTACCTTCACTGAGATATGAGGTACCTTGGACCCACAATGAGCTAGTTCTTTGGGGTTATTTCTCATTGCTGGTGCTCATTAGATGTTTTGTGATTACTGTTGACATATGTTATGATTGTCTGGCAAATTTATATAGACTATAATTTTTTTTATAAGTTTTGACTCTTTAAATTATCCCTCTTGAAAACAAATTTTATTCAAGGTTTCATCTTTTATAAATTGTAAATAGCATTTCATGTTTTTGAAAAATCCCATGATTTTCATATTCAAGTGTTTATTACTTGGAATCTCTTAGTTGTGGTATCATAATAGTATTTATATCACACCATACATAATCCTATGTGTGTAAGTAGCGTTGGTTATTTTGTTTTAACACATTTGGGTACAACTTTTGTGCCAATAGTTCAGGTTTTTACCTGTCATTCATGATGAAGTGTTGTTGAGTTGGATTGAGGGTGGTGCCTATTTCCTTGTGTAAGTTCTTGTTCTATCCTTATTTGGTTTTGTACCTTTTTAATGGTCTTTAGAAATTGTTTTAACTTATGTAATTCAGTTCTAAAATTTTGTTAAAGGCAGTTTTAGTTGAAAAATCCAAATTTGTTTTATTGAGTTTGTTTGTTGTTTAATGTTTTTCAACTCGGGTAAATCATTCCCAAAAATAATTTTATGAAACCCATGCATTTTTTCCAGCCTATGGAGATCATGAACTCCCTTTGGGCCTTTTCATGGGTAAGTTCAGGTGTCGGTTTTGATGGTGACCGGATTTAGTTCGGGAAAAAATGGTTTCAAAGGGCGGTTCGGGTTAACTCTCTGGGTCATGTTATTTGGGGAACAGTCGGGATAGTATGTAGCTAGGATTTTCGGAACATGACATTCTGGTTATGGGTTTTTTGCCTAGATAACACACCTCATGACAATATTTGAGTCACTTGGGGAAGTTAGGATTCATTTTAGTAATTTGGTTTTCTTGGTTTGATGATGATATGGGGAAATTAAAAGATAGTTGCGCTAATGGTCTCAGTGAGCTCTCTAGGCCTAGAAATCCATATAGAGCTAAACATATTTCCCTAGAAAACTCTCTAAGATGGCGATTTTATTGGTGTATGGCCACCAACCATATGTACACGTCACCCACTGAAGCTAGTTCCCCCTCACATTGTCTTGTGTCCTTTAGTTTTGAAATCATGGAAGTTCGGTTTTTATGTAAAAATTACATGGTTTTAAGAACTGTAAGGTTTTTGAGAAAATATTTTCAAATAAATTGGGAATGGTTTTATTTTTCATATGGTGGAACTAAAATATATTATTTTTTTGATTACGAAAATGGCGTGTTTACGCCTCTTTTGAAACCAGGAAGTATGTTATTGTTGGTTTTAAAAAAGTGTTTCCAATAGATTTTTTTAAACCGTTGAAAGGTGTTTTAATGGGATGAGATGATTTGAAATTAATGTTAATTACATGAAATTGAGATCTCATTTTAATAAGTGTGCCCTTATAAAAAGTTGGGTATGTGGAAATTTGGGTTTGATTTTGTGGTTAGCGATATTGTGAAAAATGAAGTATTGGTTGATTATTTGGGTTTCGAAATGTGGAAAGAGTTTTTGTTTTATCCTTTTGTATTTACATGAGTGACCATATGCTTGGGGTTATAGGGGATTATGGATGGTTAATGGAACGAATGTATGAGTGCCAGAATGGATATGAGGAGCGTACCCAGTCTGGCATGGAAACATGCATGTGTGGGGCCCATGGGGTACCATTGGTGGATATGCTAATCATTGAACCATTTGTTTTCAAAGAAATATTTTTAAAAGGAAAAAATTATTTCTTGATGAGTGGTTTGGGATGGTGTGTATTATGTCTTTTTTGAAATGTGGATGTTGTGGAATGTTTTGATTCCAAGAACCCCTCTTGTTTGAACTGTTTTTTGGGTATGTGTTTTGTTGGTAATTTATGTTGAAGGGCTGGTTAGAGGTCTCTTTTGAGAAATGTTTGGGAATACTTTATGGTGGTTCCCCTCATTTGTTTGGATCTGGTTGTGGTATTTCTTAACCAATGTACCAGGTTGGTTGTGTCCTTGGGTTCTCTTGTTAAATAAGGTATTCCCCAATTAAGGGTTAGTGAACAACTAGATTGCAACCCGGATTGTTTCTCCATTGGGAAATCCTACAATTGATCAATATATGGATTCTTTTCTTGAGATTTGTAGAATGAGTCTAAACCCCTTCAGTTTTGGATTTGAGGATACTCTTGTAGCGGGAGAGTGCTCATGGAAGTTTGAAAGATACCATAGTTTCTTATGTTTCCCGATTCATCAAAAGTGGAAGTGGTCTGGGGTTGTTAATGGGGATGAGTGTATAGATGGTGTCTAAGAGGACCTCTAAGTCCATGATAGTCTCTTTAAAGTAGGATTTCATGTTAAACCACCAGTGTGGTAAATCTGGTCATGAGAAGCCATTATGGTCACTTTCTAGAATTTTGTGTTGTTTGGGGACTTCGAATAAAGGACCTTTCGATTTATTGTTTCTATCAATCAAAATGGCCATGTTCAGTGATTCCTGGTGATGTCGAGTGCTCAATTGACTGTAAATGTGAAGGTCATGAAATATTTTCAGGGTCTCTTTTATGTTAAGAGTCTGTCTCCTAGGGAAAAACATCAAATTCCACTAATATAGAGGTAGGTGTATATATGTGTCCTTTCCTTCTACTGATTCTCAACCAACGAAACAAGGTGTGAAGTGTGTGCATATTCTCTGCCCTTGTTTCATTGAAATGTCAGGTTTTAGTAAAGTGATTTATGGAGTGTGTTATGTCTTGGCGAACCCATATGAGATTATGGTGTAGTTGTTTGTAGCACCAGAAAGAGAAGTTCCATTAATGGGGTTTCCAAACCTATGTATGAGGTTGAAGATTCTTTAATCCTTTGAGATCTAGCCCTAGGTCCCATAGAGAAGTTGGCACATAGTTAGGAAAAATCCCAGGGTCGTTCATAACATTTTACAAATTCCAATCCTCAGTATGAGAGATGGGAATAGTTTAAACATCCAGTTTTGTCATCGTTCTTCTGTTATTATCATTTGATGGAAAGAGGTGGAGGGCCTTGTGACCATGTTTATCACCTAATGTATTTATTTCCCCCATTGGTTTCCATTGAGTTTTTGGAGAAAGGTTTAATATTTTTCTAGATAGGTTTAGTAGACGACTTTCACATGGTGAGTTGCAACCATTAGCCAGAAAACTATACAGATATAAGGATCCAAATGCTTAGCGCACAATTTCCCAAACTTTGTGGTCTAACCGTGTGTCCGTACAAACTCATTTAGTTTTTGGGTCTTTCTTTGTCGGCCCTTACTAGTCAGTTAAGATGGTTTGTTATTATAGTGGGGAGTCTCACCATGAGTCTCATGTATATTCTTTTGGAAATTTCTAATGGAAGTCTACCCCTTGTACCATGGAGTCTGTTCGGGACTCCCCCTGTTAGTGTCCCAATTCTGTCTTGGGAAATGTTTAAGTTGTCTCTTATGGTGGGGAGCCCATTTGTTTCTCCTCGTACTAGTAACTCAGTTTTTTCCACGATCTTTGCATGGAAGTGGGTACTCTCTTGCAATGTTATCTAACTACCTACCTCTTCCTTGGGTAAATGTGGGGATTGGAGAGTTCCCAACAATTTAGTTATATCAAGGTATGTGTAACCTTGTTCGATGTTGTTACTTGATTGGATAAATTGCATGAGCCTTGTTTTGGTATTCTTTGAAGAGTTTTATATTGGGATAAGTCCTGAATGTGCTTGATCATTTCAGTAATGTGATGTATGTTTTGTTTGTGAGAGTATTCCTTCCTTAATTGAACACTGGAGGTGTTTTGGCCTTTGGGGGTGAAGCTTGGAAAAGAAGTCCATTTCAACCTTTCGGTTGGGTTTGGTTTTTTGCATTTGCCCTTGATGTGGCTTTTTGAGTGTAAAAAGTATTATGGTGGGGAGAGTTGACACATAAATTACTTATTTTAATGTAATTTTTTATTTAATTTCCATTACTGATTTGTTTTGGGGGTTTACCAGGCTTTTTAGAGGAAATGGTGGGTTTTTGAAATTTGGGTCAAACCGTAAGCCCATTTCAAGATTTAAAAATAATTTTTTGTTTCTTTTATAACTCCTTATTTTTTCAACATTTTACACCCTTTCCACTTCCCAAATTTCATACCCTAGTATATTAAAATCACTATATCAATTTTGAATCCATAATAATCAATAATAATAATGGATTCAGGTTTCCTATTATTGTGTTTGGCCATCCCAAAAGTCCATTTCCTGCAATAAATATATTGGTTAATTATTTAATATCTCATTTAATTTTTGTGTCCCTTATTTGATTCCAACTCTCACCCGAGCCCAATTACCTAAGGCGCTCTCACATGCCCTCCTCCCCTTATTTGGAGATAATTTTAATTGGGAATTTAGGAAAAATGTCTCTGGATTTCTTAAATCACCTAGATTTGAAGAGGTAAATTGATTCGTTCATAACTCCTTCATTTCTCACTATTTTGCTGCATTATAGTACCTACATGGTATCCTCATCCTTGTTCAATCCTCCCTTGAATTTTCGGATTTTTGAAAAATTTTATATAGGTGGATTTAGGATGATTTCTCCATGATTCCCTTAAGTAAGTGTTCTTATATTCCATTTCTTCCATTTCCTTAGGGCTTCATCACTCTTTATTGATGTTCCAATGTATCCAGAAGTAATGGTTCTAACCTAGGGTTTGAAATGGTTTATTTTGGGTGTAATATTGATATTTTAGGTTTATATTCACTTCCTTGTGGTGCAGCGGTGGGGTTGTTGATGTTTCGCTCTCAGATTTGAGGGTTTCGACTCAAAAGGAAAGTGGTTCCTTGTGAATTTATTTTGATGAGTTGGATTGCTTTATCTTCCCATTTTCAATATTACTCACATGTTTTGTGGTGTGAAAACTTTTTATTATTTATTTGGTTAAGATTTTAACTTTATAGTTTCATTTTAGATTGAAATTTAGCATTTTCATGTGTAACTCTTAGGGTATTATTTGAGTGTATTTTATTACATGTGAAATTGGTTTAATAATTTTTTTTGGTCTACCAATTCTACTTTCATAGAGTCTTGGTGTGAAATTGAGTTTGAAAAAGAGGTTTTGAATGGGTTTTATATGTAAAACCATGTTATGTCTCTTGAAAGTGTTTTATAAAAATGCGTGTGTTTTCCTGTGTATCATTTGCGGAATTGTTCAAAGTGATATTATAATACGAGAGAGTGGTTTATGAAATATTTCATTGGATTCCAATTCATTTTTGGATTGGTATTGCTGTGATTTATTCCTTACAAGATTGTTTTGAAATTGTTTTTATGTGCAACGTTTGGGTATACTTCTAATAATTGTTTTATGAATGATTTGAATGGTTTAATGATTTATGTAAGAGGTGAAACCATATTAGAAAATTGTTTTGTATAGTGTATATTTTGAAATGGTACACTTTAAATGTGAAACAGGATTCCATTTGATGTGTATCCTCTTGGAAATGTTTTATAAAAATGATTAACGGATTTACCAAAATGTGAAAGTGATGTGAACGTGATCTGGGTTCTTTTGTGTAAATGTAATGTGAAAAATGGTTTTTGTTTATGGAAAGGTAATTACATAACATATGTGTGGGATGTAATTTAATGTTTATCATCTTGGGAAAGATTTTATAGATTTTTAAAGGATGTGTTGAATTGTGAACGAAATGAAAAATGTGTTGTGGGATATTTTTATGTGAGTATGATTTCAAAATGAATTTTAATGGAAAAGTGGATGATGTGATTGTGTGATTTCAATTTCAGATGTTTGGTTGATGTGTGATTTGGAAGTGATATTCTCATGGGCAAATTATATTCCATGGCCTATTGATCTTGACTGTTCACATGAGGGAAAACAAATATCTAGGTGGGTGGATGTGTACTAGTATGCTAGTGATCCCGTGGAGTTTGGAATAAGATTCACGTTTCCATATTGAGTCTTACAACACTAAAAAAAACTCTGATTATGATGATGGGGGACAACTAGGAAAAAGGTATGTTCCCTAGTAGTGGCTCGTGCATGAGAACATATATTTGTGACGGTTACTTTCACCGAGTAACGAGTTACCTGGGGCCCACAATGAGCTAATGCCTAGGGATTATTTCCCATTGCTTGTGCCCATTAAATGTTTTTTTCATACTATAAAAATGTGGTATGATGGGTTGGAAAACATCAGTATCTTTGGATTTTCGTTTAATTTTTTTGAGTCTTCAAATTATTCAAATTGAAAACAGTTTTTATTCAATGTTGCATCTTTTAGAAATTGTAACTAGCATTACATGTCTTTGAAAACAAACATGCTTTTCATCTTTAAATGTTTATCACATGGAATCTCTTAGTGGTGGTATCCTATTGGGATTTGGCTCCCACCATATATACACATTTCATTGTAAGTATACTTGGTTATTTTGTTTTCCCATGTTTGGGTACAACTTTTTTTCCAACTGTTCAGGTTTTTACCAGTCGTTCGTGATGTGTTGTTGTGGAGATGGATTGAGGGAGGTGGATCTCGACAGGTGGAGTTTATTGGGCTGTCCTTATTTGGTTTTCTACCTTCTTGGTGATCTTTATAAATAGTTTTAACTTATGTAATTCAGTTATGAAATTTTCTAAAAGATGATTTTAGTTGAAAAATTCGGATTTGTTTTATTGAGTATGTTTGTTGTTTAATGTTTATAACCTCATGTAAATTGTTCCCAAACCTCATTTTATGATACCAGGTCACATGTTCCATCCCATAGAGATCAGGAATGACCTTCGGGCCTTATAGAAAGCTTGGTTAGGTGTTAGTTTTGAGGGAAACCAGATTTGGTTTGTGACAATTCTAATACAAAAGCATACACTATTATAGATTGGATATTGTTTAGCCGTCATTGGTGGTGCCCTATTGAGTTTAACACCCACCTTGCTCAGGATAACTAATTGGTACCTGAATAGTCATCCCGATTTTAGGAAAAGATAAGGTAATGATTAAAGTGCTAGATAGATGAGTTGGGAGTTGGGATGAATCAATGATGAGGGAACCCCACCTTATGTTGGGAATTTCTTTGGAAGTAGTCAGCATGTCTTTATTTTAGGTTTTCATTTGACATTGGAGATGTATTTGGAATCTAAAATCTACTGTTTTAGTTTTTTTAATTTTTCTATGTTCCATATTATCATGTGATTTTGGCCTTATCGGTTATGGTATTATCATGCTTATTAATAATTATAATTTGGTTATTAATTATTTTTCTTAGATGTTGTGCTGATTTGATAAAGAGGGTAATTCCTCTCAATGTTACATATTAAACCCTCTATACTAGTCGGTGACCTCTAATGTATAGGGATAAAAGCATGAGTTTATGTAACTAACTTTCTTAAGTAATTTACTTATGTATCTCTATTAGATATATCACCATTCAATACATTACATTCATGAAAAATATGAATTCGTCATAAAATTCTAGGAATCTGCCCATTTAAATGATCAAATTATTGACCCAAACATCATACTTCATAATAGTGGATGTTTGGAAATTATCCTTTTCAATATTTATGCCCACTATAAGGTTATTTTTGAAATTATCCAAATAATTTATATTTTTGGGGTAATATAATAAAATTTACTATTATCTCATATCATATTTTAAAATTTAGAAATAAACGCAAATGTAACCATTTTCAATAACACAATTATTATTTCTAAATATAATGATTTTTTAAATTTCATATGAACATATTGATTATTATAATAGAAATATAATTAATCATTCTTACATAAGAAATTGTATCTACTATATATTCTTCAATCATAAAATATAGGGTTAATAGTATACCTTGAAATACTTGATAAATCAAATGGTGGATGTATAAAAAAATTAAATAAGTTTTTATATTATATAATTTTATAAGTACATTCATTATTTTTAAGAAAAATTATATAAAACATTATTTATCACACCAATTTGGAGTTTTTGAAGGAATAAAAATTTATGAATTTACTGATAGATTTGTTATGAGACAATCGATGAATAGATTTAGATTTATCAAAATATATTTATAACAAATATAATAGATTCATTAATTATATAATTCACAATGACAAATGTTCCCAACCATTCCCTTATAAAATATAATTTTGGGAAATAATTTCATATAAGAAGCATTCCATCCATGTACAAACATAGATATAAAATGGGTTTCCCATTAATATTTGTGTTTGCAAAAGATCTAACTATGTTTATAATGAAAAATATTAATTAATTACACTATTAATCTCATTGTTACAACATTGAAATACATTATTCAATCCTTAAAAAGGATATTAGTAATGTGTGTATAATTACAACATCATTTATCAAAATTTTCCCAATAGGCCATATCAAATAGATATACTTGACTAAATTAAATATATGGAATGTTCTATTTTATATATTTAATATATCTCATAACCATGATGATAAATAATAAATTGAATTTATTCAATGGTTATTATCCTCAAAAATATTGAAAAATATCCATTATAGTCCATGTAATGGTTTTTATATGATTCCCCACTACAAGAGAATTAATAGTAGAAACACTACTATTCATGCACATTTTATTATTATAAATGGAGTTTTCCATATGAGTCTGAACCCTTTATTCCCTCCACCATGTTCTATATATGATCGGATTACATATATCCCATATAATACAAATAATCTCCAAAAAATCTTACAATCATAATGTTTATATTTGTTCATCCTTATTTCATATGGGGTATATATGGTGTTGTTGTAATAAATTTAATATAGGTTTCATTTAGAAAATAGATTAAGAATTTTATTTTTTTATGGGATTAATGTTGGTTTAAAAAAATAAATTGAAAATTTTAATATGAATCTAGATACACAAGGGAAAATATTTGTTTCATTATTGTGAATGTGGAAAAGATATAAATTTACTTCATATAGAAGGTGATTCCAACTAGAGAATTAAAAACCCAGTGTTTTATATATTATAAATTTACATAAATGATGGAATTGATATGGGGAACTATATTTGTGATATTATTTAATCTCTATCTCTCTGAATAAAGGATGAAAAAATTATACCATCTTAGTCATATGTTATTCTACCTAAAACACATATAACTATGTGTTTATTTTTCTTCATTTTTCATTATTTTCCTAACATAAACACATGAAGTTTTATTAGGCCCTTGTTTTTTAGGGTATAAGATTATTTGAAAATAATGGATGTATATATATAAATAATTATGATTGATTAGTTTGATGTAAATGACCTTATATTGAGGTCTTATAATGATTCCAGATGAGGATCAAGAATTTTATAAAAGATAATACATAGTAATTATACACATGAAGTTGGAGAGAAATTTCACATTTAATATCATTATAGCAAGACCAAATACTGCTTTCATGAAAATATTTCCAATAATTTATGAAATGAATAATTCATAAAAAATAATTTATTTATTCATTGACTATTCTACATAAATATGGTTTGATGTAACTTAAAAGTACTTTATATTAATGAATTTAATATTTCTATAAAAACAAATTTTAGTGTCGAATGTTTTCGTGAAATAAGTTAATATATTTCTTCTTCTATCACCATAATTAGATTTATATTAAGTGATTATTACTATATTTTGTTGTTCTAGTGGAACATATAAATTGAAATTAAATAATGTGATCCAATACATATTAAATACATATATAGGAAATATTTTCTAAATATATTTAGAAATGAAATAAATATTGACGGAATGGATACATCAATGATTTGGGGAATGTATTGGGTATGATCATTGTATTAATGAACATCCTAAGATATAACCCACCAATTATGCCCACATCTTAGAATTTAATAATTAGAGAACTTTTTCTGAATGGATTCCAGGTGAGAATAAATCTTTAATGTTTGGAGATTGATAATATTAATTTTTAATGGATTGATGATGTATTGGTGATAAGTTTAAATAATCCCATAGAGTCTTGCATATTAGAATTTTTTTCTTATTTATAATCAATAATAGATAAATAATTTCTGTGAAATTAGTTTCTATGGTGCTTTGGTAAGTTATATAAATTGATGATGAACCAATTAAATTTTCCTGAATGGTGGATTTGAATATTAAAACCAAAATTAAAAATTTAATTTTGATGAATAAAGAATTATATATTATTGAGTATTAATGTATTTATTATACATTTGTAAGATTTATTATAATGATTATTATACCAAAATTATAATTTGATCATATAAAATCACAAAAAAATATAGTTTGGTTATGGATATAAGAGGGAATACTAGAAGACAGTATATTAATTTTGACTCTAATCAAATGTTGATTTATTATTATTTAGATGTAAATTAAAAAACATATAATATTTATATGGTCATATGTTGTAGAATGAATATATAATTATTGAATTGAAGGGAATTCTATAATAAATAAAATTGGATACTATTGGATTATATTAGAATTCTATTCTCTAAAACTATATGAATTTTTAATCTTATAATGTTATCAACCAACATGAGGATGATGTTATATTTTTAATAAATTATTTTTTATGTTGTTTATGGTTATTTAGGATTAATTTTTATTAAAGAGGTATTTAGACCACCAAGTAAATACATAATGTTTCTTAACAATATTCTTTATCACGTTGGAATTGATTATAACAGTACATAAAAATATTATAAAAATTTCAATTTTCATTTAGAATTTGTAAAAATTATTTTTAATGGATGGTGAAGAATGTATAATAATTGAAGAATTTTTTATCTATGATTTTAATGTTCCCATATTCTATGATGTGGGGTGGATGTTTATAAAGGATTGGAATATATAATATGTTTTTATCAAAAAAAAATAAATAAAATAAATTGAGTACTCTTTATATTAATATGATATTATAGGTATTTAAAAATAACTATAAGATTATAGAACTACGTATGAATGAATTAGATTATTAAATAAAATTATAAGGGTCTTTAGATGTATAAATTGTCTAAATGGGTGATCCAATATATAATAGATAATAATAAATATTTATTTTTTAATAGATTTTTTTTTCAAGAAAAATGTTGCATGGGGAGACCTCATTCAATTATTTAAGTGTAAATATTTCTTATTTTAGTGTCATTATCTTGATGTAATACTATATATCAATGAAATAAAACATAATGTGATATATAAGGGTAATAAAAATGTAACATAAGGGTTTTCCATTATTTGAAAACTATAATTGTCACACACGAAAATCCATTATGTGTTACACAAGGGTCCGAAAAACAAATACAATGGGTCATAAGTTAATGAAAACTAAAATCCTATGATTAAATACCTTTATATTGAAGTAAAAGACTTATCCATCAAAAAATTAGTTATTTTTGTTATTGAAAATATTTTTTTGATGTTCTCAACATCAAAGAAAAAAATATAATGATTCACTATCGAGGTAGATTTATGCCTTTTATGAAGATGTTTGAAAAATATGACATTGAAAAATGTTTAGAATATTTAGAACACAATTTGAGGAGATATTTATTGAATAAATATCATTAACATTTTATTTTTGAATTATAATAATTCAATGTTTAGAGATGGAAACTAAAAACCATCCTATTGTGAGAAAGGAGAGAGTTCACTTATGTGGTTAAGGAATTATTAAATAATAATTTTATGAGCATTAAAACATGAATGAAACCATTAATTAAATGGTTTAGTTTTTTTTTCGGATTTTATAAATAAGTATATTAAAATTATTTTTGGAACTTATTTACTAAGACTAATTGTAAATAGAGTTCAATGATATTATTAACTAGCTGAAAATGAGATTACCACACAATAAATAATAAAGAAGTTTTCTATTTTCTTATAAGGAAAATATATTCTTATTATTTCAAATATATAAAAGGTAGAATATGGTTGAAATATGTTTTGAGGATTTTATACTATATTTAAGAAAATACATGTATTAAATAAGGAAGACTAGTTAAAATAAAATTTTATCTAAAGGAGTTTAAAAGGAAGAAAATTATATTTATTTTTCCATCATCACTCACATATATACTAGTGTTCAATAATCAATATTATGATTCATTTTTTATTGTGACATGTTTTTTGGTCATTTATGGCCAGTTCAAGTAATTGTAGGAGTTTTAAGTTAGTTTCCTTTTATACTACTCATGATAATAAAAAAGAGGGGTTTGTGTCCATGTGATAATATATTATAAGATTTGGGGATATATTCATCTATCTTTGATGTGAAAATCAATGAAAAATGTCTTATATTACATTTTTTTCACCAATTGTGAGATAAATAGGACTACATTGAATTAGAGGATAATTTATGGGATTTAGAGGGAATTAATTATACAGTAATTTATACCCCAATTAATTTTTTTCACATGAAATGTGATAAAAATGAATAATATCAAAGATTAGATTTCTCTAAAATATTACTCTTTATGACTGGCATGGTTCAACAAAAGTCATTCATTAATTATGTTTCGAAGAGCTTTTATATTGGATTTTCATATTTTTAAATATATTTTCATAGCCAATATTCTCCAAATTAAATTTGAATCACTAGATTATATTCAATATAATATTATATTACTAATTATAATTCTACATGGTTTATTTTGGTTAAAAAATAGTTTAATGTTGTGTAAATTAAATAAATTCAAATATATCATCGTATTCTAGTAATGTGGTAATATATTTTATTGGGTTGAACACTGAAATTTTATTTTTTGAAAAAAATAATATTATTTGTGAATCAAAACTGAAGGTGAAGGATGACATGAAGAAAATTTTTATATAATAGTTTAATTTTGTTATAATTTATAAGAGATACCTGTTAAGGAATTAATTATAATATTAATTCTGACATTCATTATTATCAAAGGATTTAGAGAAAAAATTAAGTATTAAACTATGGTGAATAAACATATGCAACTTTTAGTGAGAAAGTTTCATGAAAATATCTTAGTCCATCCTCATTAATACAATTTATAATTAGGTAGTGATGGGATTTATCATTTTTTAAATTTTTATGGGGTAAATATAGGATAGTATTTTGAAATAATGGTCCTGAATGAAAAAAAATCCGTGTTTAAAAAAACCCAAATATTGATGTTGATGATATTGATGATGATAAAGAATAAATAAAAGATGATTTTTCCTATACACATTTGATGAAATCGTCAATCTATTAAAAGGAAAAAGTTATATACTACGAGAAACATACCATTAATTTTTTAAAATAAGGAATTATCAGTCCCAATTCCATATCTTCCCTATTAAGGCTAGAAATAAAATAATAACATTTCTCTTTTACGATATTCTCTAATATAATAATATTCAACATGGATAATTAAATATCTATTAATATGAATATAGAAAATCCAATACATGTTATTTAGAATTAATTTTATACTTTTTATTTAGGAATTTCTATTAGTTGTGATAGTTGTGATGGTGATAAAACTAAAAAATATTCTCAAATGGTAATCACAACATAATAAGAGAATGTAATTGAATCATTAAAGGATTTATCATTAATTGATATTGAGTTTTTAAAAAAAAATTATTCACAAATGTGTATGTCCTAAAAATATGGTCATATTTTTCATGATGGTGTTTTAATGTTTTTAAAATTCAAATTTATACTAGTAATGGAACGATGAAAATATTGAAAAAAATCATATTTAAAAGTAACATTTCTTCAAATAATTTGGGAGTATGAAAATTGAGAATGTTTAGAAAATTAATAACATCGCAAACCTAACATAAAATATCTTCAATGTGGACTAGGATGTAGATAATATAAAAATTAATATTTTTGAAGCATAGTAGAAAAAATAACGGTTGAAAAATGACTTCAGTAAAGCTATTTCATAATAGTGTGAGTGTTATTGAAAGTTAATTTCCTTTACCCATATTGATAATAATGATGGGCATGATGAATGGATGCATATGAGTTATCTACCTATAATTTTAGTAGTGTTGATAGATGGATCTACAAAGAATTAGAAATTAAAATTTGTGATAATTTCCAAATAAAAGATATTGTTTTCACGTTTCTATAATGATAAAATTTCAATAAAAATTTTATATCAGAACAGGAGGATTCAATGTTATTACTAGTGTTGTATTTATTTCTGGAAAAAATTATATAATTTATAGTAAATAGTTATTTACATTGAGAAGTAAGGGTGAATCATTAAATGTGGGATATGGGGATTATATAGAATAAATTATTATGTGAAATCAGTTGAATGTAAGAATTATGTGATTTTTGTATAAAATGAAGTATGTATACGGGATTCAAGAAAATGAATGAAATAACTGAACCATAATACTAGTAGTATTTTAAATTCAATTATATTTAGCCATGTAGATACATATTTACTAGAAAATATGTTATTTATAATAATAGAAAACAATTTTTATGTTTCCATTCTATGAATGATAATCTATGAGGCCATAGGTTATATATAGTGGTTACTATTTCTAAAAGTCAGGATATGTCATGTACTTGATCAAATGTGAATGATTATCCTGAATACCACAATCATAGATTTACTTATAAAAATAGAATTTAGAAATATACTTTGAACCAATAGAAACAACTCAATCAAAAAAATAATATCATTTTTACCATTTTAAATTAATATTTACTGCTTTTGATAAATCAATACACAATTAGACATCCCCAAGGCTTAGCGTCTTTGTAGATTCACTATATAAATATCTTATTAAAAATTATTTATTCAAAATATCCCATTGATAATCATCTAATTTGATCTACATCTAGATAGATCATACATAACACTTTAATTCATCATATATAGAATGGAAACATAACAAAGGTTTGAGATCAAATGCTTATTTGGGGAAAAAATATCCATATGATATTCTGGGGTAGAACATGAGCTTGTTAGAAATCATAAAAATTATATAATTCCCTAAAAAAGAATACATAATCATTCAATTTTTCAATAAGTAGAGATATATAAAATATAACCTAAAAATAATCAACCTGAAAGAATGCATATACCCTGGTGTAAGAATAGAATAATATGAGACAATAATCATAAAATATAGAGAGGGACATTGATATGTGATCTCAACACAATCCTCGGTAATCTATAATTCTATTAAACAATACAATTCATAATTAAGTCCACATGTATATTTCTAAACATATCAATTAGTTCTATGCCTAAAATTCTAAATATATTAATATGGTACACATGTAGTGTTGTGAAAATATCAACTAGTTTGAGGAATATAATTTTAATCATATCAATAATATACATGCATATTCATGCTCACATATCTACAGGGTCAATGTTTATAATCGTGAACATTTAAAATGGTATATATAGAGAATTGTGAATATATGAACAAGGTCCACATATATAATAGTAAAATTATCAATGAGGTCCATGAATAAGATTTTGAACATACAAACAAGATCAATGAATAGAGTATTCAAAATATCAATTTTGTACATGCATAACATTATTACCTCAGAGGATATATTTCATTACTCAATTAATTTCGTGGATTTATCTATCCCACCCATTTAATAAAGGTAATAAACTATTATGTGTTTCATTTAAAAAAACAATCAAAATCCCATTATTACATTATTAAGAGTTTGAAATAAATAGTTATTATTTAACTATCCATAAAATTGATAAAAATACGTCAAGGGATTTATTTTTATGTATTATTTATAAATTATCCCATGTTTTAAATAAGAAAAATTAATGTTTGTTTAATGATATTTAAAATACTTTATATGAATCTCAAAAAATTACATAAAAAATAAAATATATAAACATTACATTAGATATATTTTATTGAAAAATAAATAATCTTGAAATCATTACTAAAATAAATAACATTTGAAAACCATTTAATAATGGATAAGATGAATCATAAAAACAATTCTGATGTATATGGTGAAAATAATTACTGTATAATTTTTTCCAAAAATAGATTCCATTGACACGTTTGTAATATAGGTCAATGAAAATAGAAAATAACCAATGTGAAAAACATAAAAGAATTTAATTTTATTAATATATAAAATTTCAAGAAGAATACAAATTAATTTATGATATAACTTTTAAACATAGATGATATCTCTAAAAAATGTATTATCGACATTTAAGTGAAATATCCTTTGAAAAAATTATCGATAATATTGGATCCACTAAAAAAACATTTATATCAAATTATGTAATATAAAGAACTGAAATGGTAATCATACTTGGAAAAACAATAAATAGGATTATAATAATCAATATTGGGGGATTAATGGAATAAAAAAAATAATTTATCCAAATATATGTTTATTCGTAGACATTCATGATTTCAAAATGAGATTAGAATATAAATATATATTTTACAACACACATATATTATAGTGATTTAACCCCTTTTTCGAAAAACATATCCATATTATTAATGAATTTATGTAATTAATTAAAATCTATTAATTGTTATAATATTTAATTATAATCACTTTTCAAACATAATTTAGTTTATATTTTCCTATCTTATTCATCACACATTAGATATTTTATTTATTTTATATATTGTTCATTAAAGTATTGTTTATCCAAATCTATTCAATTTATGTTAATCATTCCAAAATTAGTCAATGTAGTGAAATAATATTGTTCTAATAATTTATTTATTCTAATTATAATTTTTTGATATGGTATCAGTATGGTTTCTGAGAATTTAATCCATATTGATCTTGTTTTGGGTAATTTCTAATAACATGATGTTACATAACAATAACCATTATTTTTTAGGTTAGAAATATAGACCATATAAATGTAAAAAATTACTAACTAATGATATATATTTCCATTTTTAATTTCTTGATACATATTCATGATGAAAATTATGATATCATTAAATCATAATTTATATAGGTTGTTGAACCAATACAAATAGAGGAACGATATAATAATGAAATGAGTATGAATTGAGGGTTATACAATAATTATACAAATTTTCACAAAATAGAAATATAGATAATAGAAAATTATTGTTTTCTATAATGATAGATTTAATGTGTGAGCATGATAAGGTAATTGAAAGTTATTTTGATGAAATAGTTAGTTACATTGATGAATATTTACACTGAAACTAGTTAATTCCAGATGAAGGATTTGGAGTTCCATCAAGGGACCACATGCTTCCCAAATTAAAATAGTACATTAAGAGAGTAATAATGCACTGATACCCATGATATAATATATATAAAATATTGGTTTGGTATGGGTATAATAGGTATCCTTTAATAGGTTAATAAGGAGTTGAACTTCTATAAATATGTATTCCATAATATTTATGGTTCATATTAAAAAATGATTGAAGATAAAATTTATAAAATAGTGGAGATGGTTCATGAATAACATAATATACAAAATTTATTAATATGGTTTCATGATATTTTTATTCATGATTACTTCAATTAACCCTCTTATCCTCATTTTTTTATTACCATTTTAAATCAATTTTTACATCTATAAATTATATTATTTCCTAAAAATGGTATTCATGTTAGTTAAAAAATTTAAAAAGTTTTTCATAATTTTGGAATTTGTTTGAAATAAATTATTTTGAAAATGTAAAACATATAACATTAAAAAAACATAAAATATACAATTTTATTTATATAACCTAAAGATAATTTAAATTATATGTGTTTTTGATCTTAATTCAGTTGATTTACTAATTAAAATGGTGGTAATATAGTTTTCATGATTGAATAATTCTATTTTTATAATCATTTAAATGTACTGATTTCAATATAATATAAATACAATTCAAAATTTAAAAAAATATCAATAATAAAATATTTTTCAAAATAATATATTATTTAAGTCACTTGTGCATAAAATTATTTATCAATTTTAAATATTTGTAGTTTTATTATTACACATGTGTAAAAATAAATCATTTAAATTTTTTACACTAGCATATAATTTTTTATGATAATAATAAAAATACTGATAATATGATCAGAATTAAAATGATCAATTATTTTAATTAAACATTATAATTTATTTCATTAATGAATTACCAATTATATCAGAATTGTGTTACTTTTATTTTGATAATAATAAATAAAAAAATTCATTACAAATTTTGGGTGCCTCTATACCCAAAAAAAACATATCCTATTTTCATATATATCTAACAACAATATTTTTATTTCTGATATACCCAATAACATAATTTCCATAGGCTTTTTATTAGAAATAAATATATATAATATCTATATATCAAATGACCATATATATAAGAATAATATTTTATTTATATATTTATAATCAAATGAATCTATAGAATCATTTTAATATCCCTATGTTTCGGTTATTTCTTAAGCATTGTTTGATATAATGTTTGTGGTTGTATATATTTCTGAATTAATGGGATTTTGATAGGAATATTTCAATTGTTTTTTAGTGTTAAATTTGGGTTTAGAGTTATTAATAGATCATTTTTGGTTCCTCTAAGGGATTTGGATAGTTGAAATATGTCTATAAACATTCACATCTGGAACTAGTTAAATGATATGAGTCAATTCTTAGGAGGTTTCAATGAGTGATGTTCGGAGAGGGAAACATTTCATGTTGTGGATCATTTTTATGACATGATGTTTTTGGTATAATGATTCTTAACATGTGGTGATAACATTTTTAGTTTATATAAAAAATATTGGAATTTAAAATGTTAATGGGGTTCATGAAGTGAATTGTTTTCAAGCATTCTTCTCAGCCCCATGTGCTACATTTGGTGATTTTGAACGACCTCCCTTTTTCTTGATTGCTATAACATCAATTTGATACCCATGGTTGTTGTGTCACTTCTCATACATAAGAGTAATTTATACATATTCTTATTCATTCATTGTGGAAGAGTAATTGGCTATGTTTATGGATCTAATTTTTATCGGTATCGTCTTTCTATTGATCCTTTTTTGTTTCCCCCCATTCTATATCTTCTGGATGCAGATCTACTTGTATCTAATAATTATTGTTAGAGGTGATTAGGTTTTGTCAATTCATGAAGTCGGTGTCTCTATACAGGTGAATAATTGTTTAATTTATTTATTTTTATTATAATTCATTGTGCTTATTCATAAGATATTCTTAATTTGGAAATGGAATGATTTTGTGGGTAACATTCTCATTTTGATGGGGTTTTCTTTAAAAATGAATTTTAACAAAGAAATTATATGATTAAATTCATTAAATGGTAGTCATTGAGAATGGACATCATGGTTAGAAGTTAAAAGGAATTGATATGAAATTTTTTTATTAAAGTTGATAAATTTTTTGAAATATATTTTGATTAACAGAATAAAACAGGTAACCTTTTGTATTGTAAATAGAGTTGTCACTCTTTCTATATGTAATTCTACAAGTGGGTTTACATCACATTAGTGTGTGTAATTACACTATATTTTATATTGGTTAGACCCACCTTGTGGAAATATTCGTGAAGTCATTTCATGTCTAGTAGATATACAAATACATTAGATCAAAAATGGCGTTCTTTATGATTTATGATCAGTTTATCAGATGATGGTATTTTCATGGTTTTTTTCTCGCATTCTTATTGTATGGATTATAAATGGTTTCTAGCCTGTTTTCATTCATAGTGGACATATTATTGGATTTAATGAATATGTTATTAATTTTTGATAACTAAATAAGTATATTTTAAAATGGATTTACATTATGAAAAAATAATTTTAAAATTGATTTATTCTAGAGCATGAAAAAATTAATTTATAATATTGGAGTTCTTATGGATTATCTGGTTGTATCATATTGAGGTTTTTTCTCACACACTAATATTTAATTTATAAGGTATTAAATTTTGTTTTTTTCGGAAATGGGTTAAAGTAAGGGAATTTGGTATCAATGTTAGTTTATCTTATTATAATCATATTTATAGAGGGATGTTTTGTTGGTGATCGATCATCACATATGGACTTATTTAGTATGGTAATGTTTTATCTTTTTTTTTATGGAATTGTTTTCATAATTTTATATGTCTCATGGATATGTTAGCATTCTTCCACTATGTATAAATTTTTTATCCTCATTCATGGTTTTCATAATAAATAATTCTTCGGCTTTTTTTACTATAACATGTGGTGTACCACCTTGGGACACTTGTCCAGTTTTCCATGGTTGGTTTGTCACAAATTTATATTAAGGATATTTCATAGCCTGAAGTGTTTTGAATCTTCTTGTTCTTGGTTTTTTTATACTAGACATGAGTTAGGAGTCTCGAAATTTGGATATTTAGAGCAGAAAAGGGGCATCGCCTTCCCACTTTTGTGACTGAATATGAGTTACCATAGTTCATTTGGGATTTTTTTTTGAATCATGATAATGGTTGTTAGTGGTTATTTGAATAAAACAGATATGAGGTTGATTAAGATATGAATGTTTCCAATTTTTTATCCTTTTACTCATTAAATACATAACAACATTAAATTATTTTCAATTAAAAGAATTTATATGGAACATTTTTCTGGTGTCTTTACTTTGGAATCATCAAATAATTGATAGGTTTTTGTCTTGTGATTATAAGATAATTATTCTGAGAATATCTTTTCTAAATCTAATATCATATGTTGTGATAAATTTTCCAGTGGAAAATCCTTTGGTGGAACCATCATTGGGAGAATTATTAATCATTATTATTCAAACATAGTATTGGGAGGTTCCTAGAAACTAGGGAGGAGGAGTGGATCATGGTTCATAATTTACTAAGAAACATCAACGTATCATTTGTTTTGACAAATGACCCTAGGATTTTAAAGGATGAATTTAACATATATATTGGATTGTTAACTTCTTGAAAGTGCATAATGTATCTATGATTTATTTTTTCACATATGTTCTTAAGAAAAAGGAGAAAATGTGATGGCAAAATAGTATGAAAGTAATGTTTCTTAACGATCTTTCCTAGATATCATTCAAGAAAATATTCAACAAGATGTTTTTATTCATATATAATGATAGAAAATTCTTGTGTGTTTCTGATCATAGATGAATGGGAGAATACTATTCTTGAGTATTCCACTTGTTTTGATGATTTTGGTCATTTAGAACTATAGATATTAAATAATGATTTTATAAATTGAAGGGGGATTTATTTTGGAATACAAAATGTTATTCAGTTGATACATATTCTCATCTGAATTAAAAAAATTTAGAGATAGTTTATAATTAATCTTTTTAAGTGTCATATATTATAGTGAAATATGTTTTTAGAAGATATTTAGTTCTTTCTATCATTAAAAATATTATATCTCCTATCTAGAAAAGTAAAATCAAGGGAAACCAGTTTTCATCTGAACAACTGTTAGGGGATCCACTTGGACCGTATCAGGTTGTTTTCTTTTAGAGTTCATGTCATGGTTATACCAATCCTAATTGTAAAGATGCTCCCAATACATGTCATTAGTTGGATAAATATATCCCTATTAGTTATTTTTGTGGAAGGATATCCTAATATAGTAATACTAGATCCACTCTCACAACATTTTATCATGTTTTTACCAATGATTCTTTGGGTGGTTTACCTTAACCTTATGATAAGGGGGATATTCCTATGGAAAAGAAATCTCACAGAGGATCTAAAACATAATGTTGATATATGGTGGAGTATTCACTAGAGGAATTGGAATTAGTACCATCTACTATTAGATCTATTATGTTTATTTCATATTATACGGTATTAGTATTGTTTACTACATTGGATACACATTATTTTATATCATCTAAGTATATTGAAATTTTGGTATTATATTCCAAGTTTATATAGTTATTTATGGATATTTACAATCCTTTGGGAATGTGCTCTAAAAAAATTTCAAGTGAACTATTTACCAAGTGATTATAGAAGTACTTGAGCCGGAATTTGACTTTTTACTACATGACCTTTAAATAATCAGCCTAATTATTTTCAAGTATTTTATGATCAACAGTAGGACCAAGATCAACTGTTATTGCTATTATGTTTAGTTTCCATCCCATTATTTAACCACTCATTTCAATCATTGTATGTTAAATTCTAGTTTTGGGAGAGTGGAAAGTGATGTTATTTAAATTGGGGTGATATCATCTCAGGTTTTGAGTTGTTTCTTGATGTTATTGATTCTAGTTTGTATAGTACTATTCCTACTGTGGTGTGTTCGTACCAAGAAGAAATTCGAGATGATTTATCTTATCTAACAACATAATAAAAGGTAAATTTTACAACTGAACTTTGACATGGATCAATTTTCATTTCTATTCCATCTTATCACATATAACCTTATTAGGGGTGGAATATATAGTCCAACTTGAAATCCTCGAGGATAAGGGTTTTATTCACCCTACAATGTCACCACTGGATTTACATATAATCAATTTTATGAAGGTTTATTAGAGCCTAAAACATTATATTGGTGACCAAATATTATATCAGATTATTTTGAATAAAAAATATCATTGATTTATTATTGATCTATTGGATCATATTTTATTTCTCACTTTTTTAGAAGATTTAGCATTGGTTAGGGTACCATTACATGAGTGTCTCAGAAGAGGGTATAGATACAACAACGTTTAGATTCTGATATGGGGATTTGGGGTTTCTAGTTATTTCCTTGGGAATTACTAATTCTCATTAAGAATTTATTATTTTGTTGGATGAAAAACTTCTTCATTTCATGGACACCTTTGGTGTTGTATTCTAGGTTGGTTTTTTGTTCTCCATGTTTGAGGAGTAGCATATGGACTGTGTAAATGTCATTATTAGAACCTCTAAAGAATATGTTTTTTATTATAATCTTTAAAAATACGAGTTCTAGATTCAATAATTATGGTATTTGGGGAATGTTATGTATAAGAGGAGAGTTTTTGTGGATGCAGATATAGTATAGGAAGTTATTTCATGGGTTCTACCAAAATTGTATTTTTATTTGAGGCATCCTGAGTTGAGTGGTAATTATAGGTGGTTCATTCAGGATTTCTCAAATTATTCATATCGAAAAAATGGTTTAACCCATAAGAGTTAGAAATTTTATTGTAATGAAAAATTCTAGATATCATTAGAGGAACAAATGAAGAGGTTGAATTTAGATCTATTTTTTATTCTTTTAGAACTCGGTGTTGTGGAGATTTTTTTCTTCTATGCTTATGATGTGGATTTTGGGTGTGTGTTAATGCGGGGGAGAAAGGGGGTGGTGTATTTCTTTTAAAAGTTACTCCATTATGATAAGAAAAACCCTGTCCAAATATTGAGTTATTAGTGGTTATGCTTTCACTACCTATTATTAGATTGGTTTATAGTATATTTGGATCAACAAATCCAAAAGTATATTTTTAATGAGAGTGATATGATGATACAATAGTTCCTTTGGGCTGAGTATCTCAAGACTTTTGATTTTTATATGGAATATACAAATGGTAAATTTAATGTGTTCAATAATGAATTTAGTATGAAATTTCCTTCTCAATACCTAAAGGAATAAATACAGGACATGCCTATGATGTTCTTTACTACCAAGATGATCGCACTAGTGGAAGAAGTCAGTGGTAACTTGTTCTCGTCTTCGAAAAAGGATGACTCATTATCTGACTAGTGGGTTCACCTCGAGCAAGTATCTAGAAATGATTAAAACCATTTTAATGAACTCCAAAATGGTGAGTAGACATTATGTGATTGGTATCAATATCCCAAAAGCACAATGTGTTTACCTAGAAGCTTGGATGTTTCTTTTTCTATGAGGAAGGAGTCTATGGATAGTGGACACCATTTATGTTATTCATTCAATAAGTGAAAACTATGTTTTTCTCTACATTAGACATTTGTATTTATGGTCAGGATAAGATAATCGATTGTGGATTTTTTATAATGATTTCCTAAATGTTATAAAATTAAGGTGGATCACCATAGACTTTCTAGTTTTTTGAATCCCTTACTCATTATGGTGTGGATGTGGGATAAGGTTTCCAAGGACGTCGCCATTAATTTAACTCATAATCCTAGTAGTATGTTTATCATATGTGTTTCCATTTATTAACACATTACATCGACACATTCCCTCCCCATCATGGAATGTGTGATAGTGGATCAGATCAGGGACGTGTATCAATGAGATGTTATGAAACATAATGGGGTTCCCTGTAATATTGTTGGTGACATATTCCCTAGGGTCACATCCATCTATTTAATGGTTTCAAATAGGCGATGGTTTCTCTGTAGATATTGAAGATGACATATCATCTACAGACAATTGGAGAGTTAGATAGTGTTATCTCAGTTCTTGATCATATGCACCTAGAATGTCTACTTCATTTTTGTGGTTCATGGGAAATAAATTTTTCCCCTTTTCCATTAACAACATTTATTACGCATTGATTATGATGGATCCATTGGAGGGTTTTTATTAGAATACATGTATATATACAATATTCGAGTAATATTATAGAGGGTGATCCTTTTTTGGGTTGTTTCATGTTAAAGAAATGATAGAAAATGTTTCACTTATATAGAGTATGATGGCCAAGGAATAAAGTCTATATAAATCCTATGCAGACTATCACCATTTGATGTTAGAGATTGAGGTTGGTGATCAGGATTTTCTCAGAGTTTCACCTCACTTGGGAAACTTTCACTTGGGCAGTCAAGGTAAGTGGTCATAAAATATTGATATCCTATTTTTAATTTTTAGTCACCATAGAATTTTTTAATATATGTTGAAATTTTTATCTCATTTGACTTCCATACAAGATTTGTTTTATATTTACTAGATGAGAAGGTATCAAATATATCTTTCATATAATATTGAATGGTTGATATTGATCTTAAGACTAAAAAAATTATTGTTAGGATAAAAGATTAGAATAGATATTTCCACAGAATTGTACTATGTTGTAATACAATTATCTCAGTTCATGTATAGTAAAAGTGAGAACAAGATATCCATAAGATGTGGGTGAGGGTGTTTTTAATGGGGAATTAGTGGAATTACCTATTTTATTCTCTATAATCTTGAGGAAAATTAGGGATATAAATATTTTATGGTGTGGAGAATTGTGACATCCTATTATGTCTTGTTTTTTTACCCTTACATGATCTAATGATCATGGTTTTGTTTTCATATTGAATTGATATATTGCGACTATATGTTTTTCAATGTTGTAGGAGGTTGATATATAGATTCAGAGGGATTTCAAGTTGGTTTTAGGGATTTTTATATAGGTACTAGTCTACAGACTAGCTGTTTGACTCATTCACATCTTCAACTAGTTGCATGATATGAATCTGATGTTGGTTGGACACTATCATTATTGTTAAAATAATGAAAAATATAAAAATGTGAAACATTTGTATTACATGATGTGTTCAACATTGGGGTTTTATCCTAAGGTTAAACCATTATTAGTGTATTTTAAAACTGCTGTAATTCATGTTGTGTAATGGGTTAACAAAATGAACTGTTCTCAAGAAATCATCTCTACCACTTGGGAGATTTTGGGAAATTTTGGGTGATCCCCATCCTTTGGGATCACTCCATTTGTAGTTCAATACCTTAAGTGATTGCATAGATTCTTCCTGATTATAGGACTTTTGGCTTCTTAGTTTCCATTTAATATGACATCAGTGTTAGCTATGTTTGTGGATCAGATTGGGAATGATTTGTTTTTTCCGTAAATCCTTTGTTGTTTTCCCTCATTCATACCATTAAGAGGTCAAAATTCCCATTTCCAATTTTTTTTGAAGGTTGTTAGGTTTCATGGAATATTAAGGTAGGTATTATTATAACAAGGGTTAATTCTTGAATTACATTATGTTCATGTAAATTCCTAGGGATTATACAAATACATGATTTGAAATTTGATTTGTTTTTTTTGGATTAGATTCTTTTTATAAGGGAATTTCTATAAAAATAATTTCTCACACACCAATTGTATCATTAAATTCTTTAAATGAAGCTATATGAAAATAACTTTAAATCCTATAAGTGGAATTTCATTTCTATGAAGTTTTTTTATTTAATGTGGTAATGGTTTTTAAATTGTTTTTGAAAAAATGGATCCTTGGTTAACCTTTTCTACATCATGAATTGACTTCTCACCATTGGTGACTGTAATTTGATGAGAGTGATTATGTTACCTTAATGTGTGTAATTACACAAGAGGATACACGGTTTGCATTAACCTTATGCCAAGACGGGGTCTTTCCTTTCATGTTTAGAATGTATACCAATAGAGTAGATCCCAAAATGGTTTTATTTTTCAATTATGATTTATATATCAGATGATGACATTTTGTTGTTTATTTTTTCACATGTTTATCATATAGTGTTTCTATGGAGTATTATTTTTTTTCTTTCATAGCAGAAAAATTATTGTATTTAGTGAATATGATATGATTTTAGTAAAACCAAATGAATGATTTATAAATTCGTTTTCTTTTAGAAAAATTCTTTTTGAACATGATTGGTTTTAATGCTAGAACTAATGGATTCCTAATATTTGAACTTGTATAGAATCTTTTTTTATAATAATGGGATTCGGTATCATACACTACTTTTCCATTTGGCTAGTTATATATGTAGTTTCTTGGGACAAAGGGGAAGGTAATGGAATTCCGTGAGATCTTAGTTTCAATTTTTATCATGATCTTCGTAGTGGACTGGTTTGATATTTGTTATGGTTACATAGGGACTTATCTAGTATAGTAATGGGTTTTCATTCTGGTTTTTTCCCATAACATTATATAAATGATATATTCCCTTCTATTGGTTATGCACATTTTTGGTTTTACTTCTTCAGTTTTATCATGAATCATTTTTCATCTTCTTTATTGTACTTGACCAAGTATCATAACTGCTTTTTTTACTTTTCATATTTCCCCAGTCTAGTTATTTACAATAATTCATCCTATTCATTAAATTTAATCCCAAAATGGATATTGTATTACTAATTTTTTTCATTCACTATATTATTATAATTATTTATATGATTTCAATAAAAACCAGGAGGAAATGAATTTCATAATTGTGATCCTTTTATTTACATCTTTTTTTATTAATCTTACATTATCCAAATTGATGTTTAATAATAAATTATCATCAAGTGTGAAATTATATATTTCATTTTAGTATTTTATATGAATAAAATAAATCATGATTTTTTATATTAGTTTTTAATATATTATATTTAATCAAAGAAATATTGTTGATTCTTATTGCATACATAAATATAAAGATGTTGTATTCTGATTCCCTTTGATTAAATGTTTCGTGGAGAGTACACAAATGGAAAAAAATTCATGAAATATGGGAATATAAAATTTAATCATTTTCAATTTTCTTCCTTAATCATATCCTTAATCATGGTAACTTTAATAAGGTAAGTGTTCTTGTTTTATATTAATTATTCTCTATAACCAATTATTTCTACATACTAATATTTATAATAAATATCTTTGCCATGTGGTTCCACCTACGTGTTAAAAGAATGTGATGACTGAGGCATGCAGTGACTCAAAAGTGATACACATAAATCAAATTGAACATTATATGAGATTACATTAAGTGAAATTAGATAATATATCATCCCTAATTTATTAGATATTATAAAATGCCTAATGTATCCATTGATCGAAATTATATCTTTAACATATCTCAAAACACTATTTTATTTTGATATATAAAGTAATACAGTTTATATGACTTCCGAACACTATATCTCATCAATAATTATCTAAAGAGATCTTCATTACACATTTTATTGTTGTTATATGTTGATGAATGGATTGCAATTTCTCTCATTTATTTATTGAATGATTTTATATTGGGAGAGATTCCCATCCCCATTGTAATATTTTAATATTAAGGATCCTCATATAATCCCATATAGTGTTCCATTTAGTTGGATTTGGATGTTATATCAGAATGTGTTATTATATGAGATCACAAATAAAAGAACATATTGATCCAATAATCCTTTTCCAGCCCTGAAATGTCAAATCAACATATCATTCATATACTTAATGTTCCATTAGGAATGATTTTTTTGAATAATAATTCATGTAAAATATAAACTCTAAATACATTACTTGTAGAAAAAATATTTAGAACATAATATTAATCCTAATATCTTAATCATATTCCTTTGAGAGTGGTACACCACACAACTTCACAACTTAATTTATACAAAGATAAGGATTTATATCATATGAGGTAACTTATTCAGTACAAATAAAATGTGTTTATTTTTTAATTTGATATCCCACATCCAAAATGTAATTAGAGCCTTTAGTTTCTTTCGGAGTAACCATCATAAAATATATAGTGATTATCATATAATATTGACACTTGTATATCTAATGTTGGAATCATAACATTAAATTTATACCAATTATCTATAGATATTTGGAATACTAATTAGAGGGATATCTACTCTAAAAATTCATGAATTATACTATCCCACTTGAAATGACTCTTGAGATTAACATATATCTATAGAAATCTTTAATAGATATAAAATGTTGATATTTTTTCATCATAGAATATCTAATTCTATTCTATTATTGATATAAAACATTAATTTCTCAAATCACATAGTTCAATAATTTTTTATGTTCAACTATAGACTATCTAATACCCTATTGGATATCTCCATATCCACCATCAGTGTCTATATTATCTTCTCGTAGAATGACGGTTGAGTACAAAATATTTCAATATAAAATATTCCCCATCATTAGTATTTTAAGTACCATCCATTACAAATCTATGATTATTGGGTCGCTTACAATCTAGATCAATAATAAGGTTTCATGACCCTTCCTTCATATAGAATATGCCACCATGTATTCCGTTCCATTGAGGTAATTTAATGAGAAATTATTGTCTTTGATTAATAATAACACCACATTTATTTCATTTTAAAATCATTCTATTTGAATATATAAATTAGTATGAGGTAATTTTTATATAAATCAGACTTTCCAAAAAAAGAAATTATTATTAAATATTTTCAATGAGGATATTACTACCACCAAATATAAATTATGGGCTGGATAATTTCTCTCTGGAAAATTAATTTATGAGAGTCATTAGATTCAAACCTATTATTTTACTTGAGGATTTATCCTAATCACAATAGTGAAGCATTGGTGTATAGAAAAATCATATATACATAATATATCAGTGTAAGTATAGTTTTCATCATAGATCCCTCTTGAGATTCGAAATGTATTTTACTTATGCATATATCCATTAGAAAATCACACCCTTCATTGTTAATGGGTTCATTTGATTTTTTAATCATGAGAAATTTCCCACAAAACATTGATCGTATCTAGAAATTTTAAGAGAAAAAGGAATCTCAACTATATATGGTTGACTACACTACACTTTAATAACATATATCATTGAATTATTCATAAATATATACTCATTTTTTATTACATGGTATGATACTGATACTTTTGGTAGGGAAAATTTAAACTTTCTTAATATTGAATTTAATTTCCCCATTTATGTTATTTTTATCAAAATATATAAATGATCATCATGTTATTGTATCCTCATGATGTAAATTTTATTTTCATTAATATAGAATAAAAAATTATATATTATTATCTAAAAATAATATATTAAACATTTATATTAATATGTTAGGGGAGTTTCTAAGTCTGATGGAATCACTGTAAACACATACTTTCCTTATATTGTGTGGATGGATTACCTGAGTATATATTGTCACATAATAATTAATTGGTTGTATCATGATTGAAGATACAACATTGGGATGTATTGAACCCCTTTACACTGAGGAATTAAATGTTAATTATGGGGCAGATGATACATATTATTGATATTGATAAAATTATTTCCATTATAATAAATAAAAATGCATTGAACCATCCATTATATTAACATAGTTATTTTGTACACCCTAGGGCATGAACTCAAGATTATAAAACCATTATCCATATTCAATTATAATTACTTCATATCTAGTTCTATGGAAATACATGGAAATTCTAAAGGATATACATCATTATATTCTCTTATAAATTTTATTCATTCATTACTAACATTCAACTCATAAACATAAGAAAAATACCCACTCATTATACAATATTAAGGTTACTATAATGAATGTAACTTCTATTGTGATGAATGATGGATGGGGTCACTAAGAGGGGGTGTGGTGAATAACTGAACTCTTTTTATTATTATAGATGTTTCTTCCTTTTAAACTAATCCCACATTAGATGGTGAAAATCTTGATCCTATTGTATTTAATATATTAACATCACCTAATTTGTAGTAAATATTGAGATATTTTTTAGAAATATATTTCCATTGTTTGATGTAAAATACAAATAATTTCCCTATTTCATTAGTGACATCAACCTATGTATTCTTTAGAATAATTGAATAACAATCTTTAATGGTGTATCAGTCAAACATAATATATATTGGTTATATATCAAAATCACTATTCTTAAAAAAATAATTTCTTATAAACCTAAATATTCAATATCCATGTTATGTCATTCTATACACATGATCCATAAAATCTTCTCCAATAATTGGATGTACACACAAACCTCAAATCCTCTTTGACTGGTTGTACACTCCATCTGAAAACTCATTTATTTTTTTGATCCAATGGAAGAAATATCCTATCTTTCTCCAAGATTATTCTTCACCACTTAATAATGATCTTCCATAATGATAATACATGTAGTATTTCTTCCATGTCACATCTTTAAGATAATTTATGACTACATGAGATCGTATTCTGGTCTTGATCCTCATATATATGTATTTTAATCATGTTCTTAAAAAACCTTCTATAGTGATCTGGTAAGACATGCCTCCCTATATGAAAACCCATGTACTTAATAAAACAAAATTCATGATTATTATAAAAGGATATAATAACCCAATACCAAAATATCACGAGGTATTTATTCTTTGGTAACATATACAAAGATAAATCACTAGAATCATGGTTATAAAAACATTATTTGAAAACGCCATGATATATCATTATATTACATCGATCATAAAATATTATATGAGAAAACATAGGGAAGTACATGAAAAAGGGAAATATTTAAATCAATTTAATAGAATAATAAAAATTACAGTAATGAAGATAATGCATATGAGTAAAGATGTTCATCAAGATGACATGAGAGGCATGATATTCATAAACATGATCATCAATAATTATATAATATGATATCGTAAAGGAAACTTATAATATACAAACAATATAAAAAAAGTATAAAATATTCATAATTCATAGATAAATGCTGAGACATTATAACATAGTGTGCATTTTATAAGATCTCACTAATCATACATTGTATCGAATGAGATAACAATAATTCTCAATGCATTGGTGTAATATATAGTTTTGGGCCTACCCATCACATTTATATCAATTACATGAATTTCTGCACAACATAGATCAAAAAACATAAATATTCATTTCTTAACTTTTATTCCCATGATGAAAAAGTGTGGTTTACATATATGAGCATCCCAAATAAATAAATGTTAAGTATACATATTTCAATACCCATGAGTTGAATTAGGTATTAGTATTTACATTTCAAATGATTGTCATAGAAGATCATAAGATAATTCTGATAGTATAAATGTATCACACAAATTTTTTTTAAAGATTTAATTAGGGGAATTTTAGTCTCTCAATACATGGAAATAATATATATTGTAAAATGGATGTGTGACAAAATATTCAAACTTTATTAATCGAAAAAATAACATAATAAATATAAGTACACGAATAAAGAGGAAGAAGATAGAATCCAATTACCTTGAGAGGGAGCATCTAAATGATTGAGAGGATCTTTATATGGGCTTGGAAAAAATTGATATTCCATTAGTAAGTTAGAAAAAGAAGAAATTTACGAAAACAATTAGTGAATAAGAGTGAGAGGATGGGTGGTTATTTATAGACACTAAGAGGGGTAATTAATTATTATTTTTTTAAGGTGAAGCTTTGGTCAAAGACCAAAGAAAAAATTTATTGAAACAAAAGAGAGATTACAAGAAGCGAAAAGAAGGGATTTTTTTACAATCTCTATCCAAAAGATGAAATAAATCAGGGGGGATAGAGTCCATCCAAGTCATGCTTTGATGGACACCTTTGTTGGCTAGAGAATCAGCGACAGCATTTGCTTGTCGATAGGCATGAGTAGCTATAAACTCGATCCCACAGAGTAAATTGAGACAGTTCAACCAACGAGCAGTGAGCGACCAGTATAGATGAATGTTTCCAGTCCAGATGGAATTAATGATGGTGGTTGAATCACTTTCAATCCAAAGCTTTCTCCAACCTCTTTGAAGAGAAAAGTCAACAGCATGAATAACTCCGAGCATTTCCGCCTCCAGAGATGAAGAGTGGCCACAACCAACAAAAGGATTAAATCCATTATTTTGAAGGAGAAAGATAAATTTGGTCATGTATTATTTTTATAGAATTTATTATATCACATTTCGGACATTTTGATGTCATGATAAAGACCATATATTTATAGTGTAATTCGTCTCATAAAAAAATTGACCTCCCTATGAAAATTATGAAAAATTAACTATTGGATAATTTTGATTCAAATTTCTTAAAAAATATATATTAATTATACTAAAAATATTATCTAAATATTTGGATTTACACATTTATGTAAAAATAAATTATTGTAGGAAAATAATTATTTCTGTGGTAATAATAATTTAATCTCCCTTATAATTATTATATTGGTCATTATAATATTATCTAGTAAATTTTATATAACAAATATTATATATATAATATATAAAAGGAATGTAATATTTATTTAAAAGTTATCTAATTTATAAACATGACTGTTAGAACTATATATCATCCAAAAATACAATTTTGGTTTCTTACTATCCAAATATAATATTAATCAATTAGAAAATAATTTTTAATATACAGTAATAATTTAAATAGATCGAAAAATATGTTTTTTTATGATTAAATTTATCAAATCCATGATACTAGGGTATAGATACATAACGCCTTATTACACTAACATATTCCCTAATGGTAAGGCATGTGATGGGGGTAATTTCTTGGGGGTTCTTCGGTAAACATGGTTTGGGTTGTGATATCGATATGAATAAACTAATCTTGTAGATGGATTTATTCATGGTTTAGTTATTGAATTTCATATTTTTATTGGCCAAGTGAAATTTCTAGTGATTATATCTCTCTCTAACACTCTAAAAATTTGGATTCATAGGGTACAATCCTAATGTTCAAGGGTGTCACTTCTTATATCTACATCAATTAGACATTATCATAAAACATAATAAATTGTAATCCTAATATTCCTTATAATTTGGAAATATTATCAATGGTTAAGATAATTAATGGTATTTTAAAATTGATAAATTTGGTATTAAATATTCCAAAATTACAAATGTTGTACATGTGTCTTAAATAAATAAATTATTTAACAAAAAATTTATTCATTCAAAAGGAATTTTAATTTATAAAAGTTTTGTTGTTATATTATCCCCCCATTCATAAATTTCTTCCAAAAAATTATATTTCTTATAAAAAATAAATTAGGGTACTTTGATTCCATCAGCTCTTCTAGTTCCCATGTCACCACCTTAATCTTTTCATTCTAACACCCCTCATTGACTTGGTGATTTTCCATTTTTTGAGAATATTTTCTATATGAACTAATATCTTCAGTGTATAATCCTATTATGAAATATCATTCTTCAAAGGTACCAGATAAGGATTCATTACATGTGATGGGTTTGGTATGTTATTTTATCAGAGGGATACATGGAACACCTCATGTACTTGAGAAAGGTTGTATGAGGATTCTAGTTAATATCCATCGTTATAATGTGATAAAGGCTCTCAAAGGTTCTATTTTATCTAGGACTAATCTTTCACTTCTTCCCAAACATCATGATATTAGTCCATGGTGATTATTAGAGGAGAACCTCATATCTAATGTGAAACAATAAGTCTTGTTCATGATTTTATATATTGATTTTCAATAGAGTTTGTGGAGAATTTATAAATAGTTCAATGGTTTGAACATTCCCCATCATATATTAGAAACGATCACATATCATATGATTTCAATCTCCAATATTATCCTAGGTTGTCAGAGTTCAACACCAATCCCAACACAGAGACTCAAAAAATTTCTTTTGAATGCTATAATATAAAATGTTGTGTAATGAAAACTACACTAAGAGAAGGTGTTGATCCCAAAATCAAGGTAAATATATTGAACATGATGTCTTCATTATATATAGTGTTTGAATTGATCTTTAAAATTGACCATCCATTAGATATTGATTGGAAGTACTAAAACTCAACAATGTATCTAGTTCTGGATGAACAATTTTCTTGAACCTCAAGGTAATCCATGGATCTTAATGGGATATAATAGAGAGTGGTTCTCAATTACATATTACCATTTCTATTTTGTATGTCATAGGGATCTGGTTGAGATATAAATCATCCTTCATAGAAATGGGACGTGCTAACTTCTCTAGGTGATCATCTATCACTAAAATGGAGTTATTTACATTATATATCTTAGTGTGTCCTATGAAGAAATCTTGGGTTATTTCTTCCAATATCCATAATGGTATGGGTAATAGTTTCTCATAACCTTTGAATTTGAATTATCATACTTTATTTTTGTTCCTAACAAGCATAGACATAAAAATTATAAAAATATTCATCTTCATGCAATCCCAATAGATAATTTTCATACGATCTGTATATATTATATTTATTCTAAGGTGAATATAGAATGATGATATATTCACATCCTTTAGAAGTTCCATCTTCATTTATAGTTTTAATGGGACACCTATAGGGGTTTCAATCCTTATAATGAAATCTTTAACAATTTTGAACCTTGAAATATTCTCTACATTTCTCTATATCTTATCATCATATTTTTGAGATACATTGATCTTTTAAAGAATGGACTGTTGAATATTTATATGATGAAGGTAGGGTGAATATCCTTTTATTATTCCTATTCATATCATATCCTTGTCCATGTAGATCGTATCCCATTAAATCTACTTCATGGACAATGTGAAATGATCCTTTATACTCTGAGTGTTTTACAATTTTTTCACCATCACTCAATGGTAATGGATTGAATAATCAAAATCCTTGATCATATATAGCCACATTTATTAGGGAATACATATATCCTTCTCTCGGAATATACTATTGATGTTTTTTATCTGTATATATGGAAATCTTATCCCTATAGAGTTAATTTTGTAAAATAATAAATATGATGACCCCCATAACAGATTCCAGATCATGGGTTGTTTATTTTAATTCATGGATATTTAATTGGTATATGGAATAATTTATCACATTTTAATCATGACTATGTGTAAACTCTAATCGATTTTTGGATTTACAACTGTATATCTCAGATTCTTCCCCATTTTTGAGTAATGTGGGAAAATGTGAATTTATTATCATATTATTTGGTTCTTTAAATCCTTCATGAAACTTATTTATCTTAAAAAACATCATTCCCTTTTAGGTAAAATTGGTTATCGGGATTGGAAATCCTGGTATTCTTCCCCTGAATCAATGGTAGTACCGATGTAAGTTATGTAATATATGAATCTCAATCATAGATGATTGAATGGATGTTATAAAATTAGCTCTATTTTTAATTGATATACTGATATACATTTTCTTGTGATAATATGGCCTAGGAATATTACCTTCTCCATCCAGAACATGCATTTTACATAATTTACAAAGATAATTTCCGTTTGAAAATACCATAGTTTGACTATAAAATTCCTTTCAAGTTAATCATTACATTTGGAGTAGAATAGAATATTTTCTATATTTACAACAATAAATTTATCATGATTCTCCATAAATCATATATTAATTATATTTATTAATATGGATGGATAATTATTGATTCCAAATAGAACCCCTAGGATATCATAGTGCCCCGATCATGTAAAATAATTGTATTAGGGATAATCTCCCTCTTTCACATTAACATGATAATATCCAGTCCAAAGATCTACCTCAGATAAGTTTTGGATCCACATAGTGGAATAAAGAACACATAAATCTGTGTAAGAGGACAACTGTTATTTATCTAGATCTTTTTTAACTCATGATAATCAATAATGAGGATCATTAACACATCCTTATGCATTATGAAATTGACATGTGCACCCCAAAGTGAAGAACAGGGAAACAATATCCCACTATATAGATTCTCTTGTAGATGAATCTTTGGATATTCATGATCTACAATAACCATTACATCCTTATTTCTGTATATTTTAGAACCTCTTGATATATGGTCAATCATGAAACCATATTAAGCTTCTATGAGGAACAATAGTCAATTACTCTAGAAATATAATAGTGTATTCCATAAAAATAGGCATGTCATCAAGGATAATCATTTATTTACTGTCATTTATTTAAACTATATACTCATGCTCATAAGGTATTAATATATAAAAATAAGATTATTATTCTAATAAAGATTAATCCCCCACAATGAACATGTATAGAATCATATGGGAGTTTATGATATGGAAGATGAATTCCTTATCTCGAAGATTTATGTTTGTTCTATACAATGAAAAAATACCCATAATTTCATTGAAACCCACTAAATGGAGTATTATAATTTTTTCTGCAAAATTCACCCAAAAAAATATAGATAGGATAGAAGTTATATAATATGTACGTAGTTATTTAATCATTTTTAGTTTCCATAAATTGCAAAATATCCATGTTTTGAGGTTGTTTTTGAATAGTTATACATTGATTGTGTGTTATGAAAGAATGAATAGAACTATAATCAAATTTTATATTGGTTATCCGAGAACTAATAACTAACATAACTATCACCATTTCATTATCAAGGTCCAACTCCACTATTGTGATGAAATAAGATCACACTTTTTCTCTAGGAATTGTATGATATATTCATTTGTTATTGTCACTAACTCATGGATTAGTGAATTGATTCACAGGGTGCCTTTGTTCAATTTAGATGAAATATTGGAATATTGGATAAGGTTTGACCTTATAATTTCATTATTCAATCAATTTCATGTGTTTTTTCCCCTAGGAATCTCTAGCTTTATTCCCTTCCATCTCATAACTAATTCATTTCCTTGTCCCCTTCATGATATTTTCATGATTCTTCACCCACACATTTTATTTGTAGGATCTTGTAACATCTTTTTTATATAATTATTATCCCACACTACCCTAGATATATAATTCATTATTTTCATCCATTATATATTCTAGTGAGACCCTTGATGTTTTATGATCTCCATTTTGATTTTGATAGAACAATATATTATTTTATATAGCTATCAATGCCTTGAATCACTAAATCTTTATATAGGCTCTGCATTATCCCACAAAATAATATGTAAAATGAATTATTTTGGTCAATTAAAATGATGGAGGCATGTCATGAATGTATTTTGAATTTCACCTCATACAAAAAATTGATTTGTTATTCTTTTTCTTAAGGAAAAAGAAATAACACTCTATTTTGAATATGAGTGTGTGAAGAATATATTTAATTAAAAATCTTTTCCATAATTCATTTCACTCTATCACAATGATCGTCTTGTTAGGGTTTTATTTTTACTATCAAAATAAAAAATTTTCCCTATTTAATATCCATATGATAAAAATCCATAACAACCTTATCTTTCTCATGTGATTTAAGGACAAATAACATCTCTTCGATATAAGGGGTCCATTTTTCATTGATTAAATGATTTCCAAACCAAATGGTTGTTGGATTACATTTTCACATAATGATCTCAATTGAAGTATTTAAATTCTATGAAAGATGTGGGTTTTCCAAATTATTATACTTTATTAAAAACATAAGTTACTTGAGAAGTATTTTCACAAAGTTCATATCTCTTGATCCAATCGACTTGAAAATCTCATTTTTTTAAGAAATTAATATGTACATTACTTTGCTTATTTACATGGTTACTACTATTTAAATATATTTTCTGAAATATTAAAGATATTAAATATGGTGATTTTCCTACAAGAATCCATATAAATGGAAAATATAAATATTTAAGGAATAACTCCAAAATAAAAAAAATTCCATAAACTATTAATTTTTTTGTCTCAAAATATGTTTTCAATGCTATTTTTAATAACATAAAATTTCATAATAACTTTTGGTAAACTCATTATGGTTCCTTGGTAGATTGTGAATTTAGAAGAGAATATTACCTTAGAGTGTCGAATAGGGTTCAAATCCAAGACAATTTTTCTTACACCAGTTGAAAATAGAGTTAATTATCAATGAGTCGTGTTGGGGTTATTTCCCCTACATACTATTGTGCCACACAAAAATCCAGTTGAATTATCTAGAGATATATTTTGATTCATGGAAACCACTTACTCTATATTTTCCCTAATTTCATGAAATTGTTCTATATTTAGTCATTTCATATGGGATTTTAGTAATTTTTTCTAATCTAAATCAAAGAAAATAACTAGACATTTCCACTAATACCAACTATGAAAACCTATGTTTTGGTACACATTATTTTAGGATTTATTAAATAATGAAACAAATAATGAAATTATAGAATAACAAGATAACAAGTTAATTTTTGTAATTAAATACATATAATAATAACCTAAAACATCTTTATATCAAAATTATTTAAAACATTATAAAAATCACCACATATTACATCAATCATCTGAATGTAAAGATGATAATATGGGTTTATATATAAGAATACAGTGAGCTATAAGGTATGATATTGAATAATCAAATAATAATGTGATTAATGCAATACACATGTGTCCAGAGGCATATCATGGTGATATAAATGTGTTGACAATCATGATTATTAATGTTAAGTATGATATAAAGTGATAATATAAAGGAAACATGTGACTTTTTCAATGATAGAAAACATGAAAATAATAGTCGATAATGTATATCAACTAGGAAATGATAACATGGTGATATTTTTTTATCATACCATTCAAAATAAATGTGATATGTCGATATAGAAATTTTACAAAATACATTATTGTTCTATATAATTATGTGATTTCCTGTTAAATTCATAGCATATTCATACATTTATATATCACATAAATCTTGCAACATAAAGATATAATTCAGCAATTTTAACCCCATGATTTTGTATTATGGGATACATAAATGGACGACCCAAATTAATTAATGATTTGTGTATCTAGATAAATAACATAGAGTACAAATTGTGATTTTTATTCACCAAAAAAATGATTGGCATTGAAAATCACATGTTAGTTTCTACAGCAGAATATTTGTATATAAAGATTCATAGAATTGTTTAATGATAGTGAAATGTGGTATCTCATAATATTTACATCATAAGTATACTGTCATTGATGTATATAAATATATTCCAACATGAAAAGAATTAAATAAAATAGAATAATACAAATAAAAATATTTATTAAGGAGGATGATGATAGAATCCACTTCCCATGAGAGGTTTCTTTTAAAATATTGGGAGAGGCTTATTATGTTCTGGGCAAATAATTTGGATGAAAATGTTGAGTTAGAGGGGGAGTGATAAGAAATTAATTATCAATTGGTTTATAGTGAATATTAGTGTGAGTTCAGTTGGGTGTTTATAGAAAAATAGAGGGGAATTCAAAAATAATTTATAAAAATATCTTTTTTCACTCAATATGATAAAATAATAGAAATAAAACACATTACCAAGGTTATTTTCAATGTATTCTTCCAAATATCTATGGTTTCAAATATTTTATAATTCAATGAATAGAAAATATTATAATAATACATTTGATGTTGTTAATGTTGTTCATTTTTAGAAAAAAATTATTTCAAAACAATAAAATGTAATGTATGTTTTTTTAGATTCGTTAAAAGATAATAAAATTAATCAAATGTATTCAAAAAAAATATTAAATGGGAAAAATTTATTTATTTAAGTATTCATTTTTATTATTTTTATTTTAAACAATCCATTAATATGTCAATAAACAGAACGTATAATAATATCGTGTTGAAATGCTCCGAAAAAAATTGAATATATTTGAAAAATATAAAAAAATAAACAATCGATAATTACAACATGATGATTTCAAAAATATTATTTATTTACCATTAGAGTATTACAAAAATATGAATTATTTTATTCAAATAAAATTCATTAATAACTATAAAATACTATATTATACAAGAATAACAACTTTTTAAACCTTATAAATATAAAATTAGATTATATTTAATTATATTATCATTTTATAGAAATATTTATTATTTAATAAGAATATTATTTTGATTTAACGTATATTTAAAAACTATTTAATTTATAATAAATAAATTTAAAGTCTTGTATTATAAAAATTTACAATTTCTATTTTTTTTAAATCAAAATCTAATATTCATCAACCCACATATAATTATATGTACAAATTTAAATTGAAAAGTTGTTGACATAACCATTATTTTAAAAAATTGGAAAAAAAATCATATTAATTTGGTCTAGATATATAACACCTTATTAAGAACATTTTCCCCCTTATGGGTAAAGTTTGTGATTATGGTAATTTTTAAGGGATCTTAGGTGAAAATGGTTTTTGTTATGATGTTGATAAAATTGAACTTCTATAGTAAAAATGTTTTTTTTTGTTTATTTAATTTAATCTTGGGAATGGTCATGGGAATATCCCACTGATCCCGTCTCCCTCAAAGGGTCTGATTATTAGGCTATATATAGTACGATCCAAATAGTTGAATTCATCACATCATCATTCTATGTCAACTACATATTATAATTTCCATTGATATATACTAATTGTAATGGTATCTATACAACAAATGTATAATCAATGCTTAAAATGAATAAATTTCATTTAAATATGAAATTATATATTTAATAATGTTCCAAAATAACCAATATAGTTCACATATTATATATAACTTCATTACCTAATAATGAATACATTAATTAATAAGTGATTCTTACTTATAAATGTTATAGTCATTAAACCTTATCAGGAGAACCCCCCCCCCCCCCCCCCCCCCCCCGAGAAATGAATCGCCTAGACTAATCTCTTTATTGAAGATATATATTTATTTCATACAAAATATATGATTTTTTTTATATTATTCCCACCTTTATTTTTTTTAATTTTACATAAAATTAGATTAATATTTTGAGCAAATTTGTTTTGTGGAATCTCAATAAATGCATCTTTGATATGTGACTGACTATTATCTTTTTTCTTTAAAATAAGCACATAATATTGTATTTTATTCTGATAAAAATGTCTAGACATGATTCATAGGGATATCAATGTCCATATCCATTTTAATAATTATTTAGGTCTCCATAGGATCTAATATTTTAATTAATTGAAACACTCCACATCCGTAAAGGCATGCTCATTTTCCATGTGGATCTCATGCATATGGTGTGGAAAACATCATTGTAGCATAAACATTACTATCAATTAGTTCCTCATTAAACATGAAATTTACCATGATATAATCATGATAATGATATTATAAATTTTAATTGATATGAAAACAATCATTATATATATCATGAGATTGATTTATGTAATTCTATAAATCATTATTTTTCATTCTACTAGGATATTAAATTTTTCTATTTTATTTATACTACTCAGGATATTCTATAATCCATATAAATTATTTTAATTATTTAGTGAATCTCATGAAATCATATAATAATATAATATTCTAAACAAAACATAATTCACTTATGTTCCATAAAAATGTTTTTTTGACATATCTCACATATCTAATTTTCCATTACCGATTACAATCTACATATCTAAATTTACGTATATAGGTCAAAATTATTTTTTGTCTAGATATTTTTTTATATTTATAGGATCACAAAGCAAAATATTCTTATATGGTTAGAAATATCATATGAAATATCAGAAATCCAATTTACAATTTCTAAAAATATATACTATTTTTTTGAATTATATTATGTTCTCTCTATATGACGTCCAAAAAGATGAATATCATTTTCCAATTTTCATAATTCCATTTGGAAATTTACTATAAGAATAATTTACTAAAATTATTTATGGTATTCATAAAATAATCCTTATTCCACCTTAATCATCTAGAACCACATTGAAACAACATTAAATAAATTTGTGAATTATTATAAAAATATAAAAAAACATTTAGCTTGTAAAAATGTATTATAGTATATAAAATACTGATGTTACATTATTTCCACACACTCTTATCACATCCAAAGTTATAATCTACCTTATATTTATTAATCAAAATTCAATAGATATAAAAATGTATTATTAAAAGTATTCATGCTCAACCAATCAAGGATGGATTCTTTTGATTTATATAGATCATCATCCAATATAGTGAATTTTATTTCATCTATTTTTAAATATAATTATGTATTATATATAATCCATATTATGTGTCCTTATAATTCTTAGATACTCCAAATTTCCGATAATAAATTTATATAATTTTTTGATTCTCCATAGAACGTTTCTTGGACTAAACAACCTTTCAAACAATCATTTGAATTTTCGACCACATTGTCTTATATATCTTCAAATCATATCTTCAAGTTGTAGACTAAAAATACACTATGTAGAAAATATTATAGTACCTCCATCTAATCTCTAAAACTCGTCAACTAATATTGAAATCAAATACGACAATAATATAGAATATTGAAAAAAAATATACCATTAAATCCAATAGGAAATACATATCCCCCTTTAAAATTATTTTAAATAACTCAATTCTTATAATTTTAGTATGTTTCGTCTTTTTATTCACCCCCTTTTTGAGAGGATATAAACAAATTATGATTGGGGGTTTTCACCACAACATACATTTGATGAAATTTCCAAGTTCATATTTTTAGTTATTGGAAAAAACCCGTAATATTTGATATTAGTATGATACCATCACATTTTCAATGAAAGAAAATCCATTAGTCAGAAACACCTATTTTTAAAAGTTTTAACCCTTTTTATAAAAACAATATACATAACCAATGATGTAATTTTTTTCCAAAATAAAAAAAATGATTTAAAATTAAAATATTATTTTATTGGATACTCATATTGATTCATTAGTAAACTCATTATATCTCAATCATAATAAAAAACATATTTATATGTTTATGTTAAATGAAAAGAACTCTATGTTTTAATTTATTAATCAAGAAAAACATTAAATAATAGACACATTTGGTACAATATAAAATAATAGTTTAATTTTTGATTATCTTCAACTATATTTAGAATTTGTAATGCTATATAGAAATGACTGATTTTCCAAATTCATATATCATTTCATATTTTGACTGATCCACCTCGTGTTTTCTCCCCCTAATGGATAAAAATATTTTCCATCACCTCTTGGAATCATAAATAAAATATGAAGAGTAACATTTTTTTATATAAATGTGGATGATTAATTAATATCAAATAATTTGAAATATGTAGGTGTGGTTAAAAAAACATAGGAATGAGATATATTATTTTATAGTAGATAAATTTAGGCTAAGAGTTTTATATTAATGTATAATCCATGGTCATTCATTTATAATAAATTTACCATCCTTATTATCCAAAAAATGTTGTATGCTAAATTTATTTTCAGGAACTGAAATTGTGGCAAAAATAGACTTTTTTTATACATAATATGTTAATGTAATTTTATTACAAATTTCTATCATCTAATTTCAAAAAAACTAATTATCTATAATGATTATTATAAATTTATTGGTTTCATTCATATTTCTCTTATACAATTCACATATTTTCATTTTAATATTCATAGATTTGACCTTTTATAATATTTGTTCTCATATTGCAATGACCATTTCATTTTCCTCATCATATATTTATGTTTCCTCTATATTCTTCACAATTTACATTTTTATAAGAAATATTTGATTTCCTTATGTCATGTCATTATAATTTATATTTGTCGTCTCAAATTCATTCTAGGAAGAATCAGAGAAATATGTATTTTAATATAATTCATTTAGAACAACCATCCCATTATAATCATAGGTAACATATCTATATATATATGTCATAGAAAACATCATCTTTTTACAAAATTATCCAAATTTTCTCTATATCTCTTGTAAACATCCATATATACTTTGGTTGTACTGATATGGTGTAGATATGCTCATAAAAGCCATGAATTTAGTTTTTTCTATAATTTTTTCATAAAATACCCCCTTAGATATTGTGTCTTCCCCATAAAAGGTATGTCATACTAGATAGATAAGTCTTAATTCCATCATCTCCCATAACATTAGAAAAATTATTAAAATCATAATCCTCCATAAATCAATAAAAATTGATTTTTATGAAATCGGTCACAATATTGAGCCCCAATTTTCATAGGGGTTATTGATTTTTGGGGCACATTCATCATTCCCTTTAATATGGAATATCACATATTAGTTTCACTAAAATTTATAATAGTTTCACACTCTTTATTAACAATTGTATTATTAGATGCAATATATCTATTTTAAAATTGTTTTTGTAATATATTTACCATATTATATTGATCATTTCATCCTACCGATTTGAGGTGGTTCTCCATTTAATTTAATTGACTTATTCATGTCCTCTACACACATTATTATCTCATTTTGACCCTCCAAAAAATTATTACACATGGCTAGTTCTTACTCATCCTGATATAATTTTTCAATAAAATACCAAAAAAAAAATTTTAGGAACATCCGAATTTCAATATATTCTTCCAAATAAAATCAACATCAATTATTTATTTTAGTTTTTATTCCTATTTTCCAATAACAATTTTTTATCATTATCAAGATTCATATATTATTTCTCGAGTTAGGTGTCATTCTCATGAATATCTTCTAAATCCTGTTCTAGGATCTGTTTTGTCCCAAAAATTTCATTACTATCATCATCACTTGTTGATAAATCAATATCATTACCAATATAAACAAGGATATTTACATCATCACCGGACAGTCCTCTTGAGGCATTTCACTCATTTTTCATAAAAATTATTTTAATGCTTGTAGAATTTAATATCTTCATCTAATTGTTTTACTATTTTGGAGCCATTAATTTTTCCAATTATATTCAATTTCAATCATATGTTTCCCTGGATTATTAATGGTTAAATGTTTTCTCCTATAGATATTCCATAAATTTGGTAATTTTTATCCCCATAATTTTTTCATTTTCATTTTGATCCATTTTAAAATAATAGTGATAATATAACTAAAAAAATCATAGTCAATATTAAAAAAAATAAAAATATTCATCCATATCCTCATTTATAATTAATCATTTTATTATAGCACAAAATCAATCAGTTTTTTTTCTTTTTTACAATATAGAGATATTTTCATTTCATATTATTTGAGAATATTATGATCTTAAGATTGGTATATATCATTTATATACTCAAAATATAAAACCTTCGGAACAATGATATATATGATATTCATAATGAGATTCTTTATAGTGGTTGACTCATCCAACTTCTCACCCAATCTTCATATATTTATGATTATTATATTCACATAATTTATATATTGTCATATAATTTATTCATGTGTTTTTTTGTTACTGTTAATAATTTTTATTAAAACCTATATAATTGTTTCTCTGATAAGTACCTCATAAATTTTTCTTATTGTATTGAATAATTCATTTGTTGTTTGATTTTTGATGAGCTTCTTATGAAATTTCAGTTAGAGAAATTTAAATTTAAATTTGATATGTACCACTATTCTCTATATTTTACTTATTAGATAGAATCATGGAATTTTTTCTAATGAATTGTGGTAATCTTATAGTTTCATCATCATGAACAACTAGTCAAGACAACAAAGATATGGAAGACATCATATTCCCCTATCTGGGAATCTTTTTACCTTCAAAATTAAGAAAAATTATACTATTCATATAATTCATATTCACCAAACTCATTTTCAACTATAATGATTTATTTTGTGCCTTTACCATCATACTACAATATTTTTAAGGATTGTTTTGATCACTAATGGTGGGCGGGATGAATCATGGATATCTTTTTTTTAAATGGTTCTTATATTAAAATAAAACATCTATGGATAAGTAAATATATTATCCTAAAATATTTTATATTCTTACCTCACCATGTATATAGTATATATATATTGTTCATATAACATGATATTTAGAGGGTTTAGATTAAATATCTACTCATTTTTATAGTTGGATAGACACCCACAACATATGGATTCTCTATTATAATCAAATAATCAACTCCAATGACTCCCAATGAAAATAAGAGAGTGATTAGTTATACAATTCAATCATATATGTTACAATGAAATTTGTTATAAACCCTAGTAGTTGATCCTATAGTCATATCTATTAATGCATCCAAAAAATAATATTCCATGTTTAGTTATACACCCTAGATGAAAATCTTCTAACACGACTACTTATATAACCATGACAAAAAATCTAGGGAAGAACCCAATGTATGAAATATCTCATTATAATTCTCGATTATTCTAAACCTGAAGAAAATTTTCGGTTTTATGTTTTAAACATGTTTTTTATTTGTTTACAAATATCCTTTTTTATAAAATAGTTATATTATTCTTTATTGTTAAACCCATCCCATCCAAATTTGTTTTTTTAAGAAAAATTAATGTTGTTGAATGTATGAATCCAATAAATGAGAAGAAATTTTTTTTCCACTAAAAATTTTGTTCTCTAGATAGACGTTTTTTGCAAAAGTAGTACCAGATATAGAGGATCAAATTGACCATCACTGGACACATAGTGTTAGACTGAGTAGTATTGATCATTAAATTTTTCCGGAATGTATATTTTTCTATCTGAGGCTCTATTGGTATTAGTTTTATCAGCATAAACTTGAAGATGAATCAAACACCATTGTTGTTGGATAGTTCAAAAGTTTTTAGAGTGGTTGAATGAAGACGTTGATTTTAGGAGTAATAAATTTCTTAAGCATTCTAAAATAAAGTCATAAAATTTGTTTCCAATCATGACATTCTTAGAAATCTAGAAAACACTCATGATATGTTCTTTTAATGAAATGGATGAATTTTAAATATTATCTCAGATCTAGGAATCAAAATAATGATTGTATCATATCCAGAAGTACCTGGTACGGATGTATTCAAATGTATGGGTGATTTATATCTTAAAACTGTTAAATAATTTCAAAGTTATAGAGTAGATATTCCATCGTTATGAGGATTCCATTGACCTGAATATAAGTAGGAAAGTCAATTAAACTGATTTTGGGATGGAATGTCAGTTGAACTAATTCATAGAATGGAATTCAATCATACTAACATTGATAAGGAAAGTCAATTAGACTAAATGTAAGAAGGAAAGTGAATCATACTAACTTTGATGAGGAAAGCTAATTTGGAATTAGATTAGAAAGTTACATCACACTATATCAAAGTAAAAAAATTTAGAAGGCTGATTATGGGGAAGACACAAAATTCTTTCAAAATATTTTTGAATAGTTGAAGTGTCCATATTTTATACTCAAATATATTTTCATCTCATAGTTTTTGAATTTTTTTAAGTGAGAAATGTTTTTTAGAATTATTTCACTATCTTTATGGGATTCCTATAAATAGAATCATAGAAAAGTCATATGTTTTCAACATTTTATGTGAGAAGAAATGGAAAACAACTGCATAATTCATGTCAAAGTTGTCTTTCCCAAACTAGACCTCATATGATGTTACAATATCTAAATTATTTTTACTAGACTGAGGAAGTTCATATAGATTATTACAGAAGACTTTGAGTAATGTAGATTGAAAATTATTACATCATTTTTATTCCATCATATTGAATTCATCAAATATATTCTATTTAACACAGCCTCATCTAAATGAGCGAATCTGACCCAGCAACATTAGAATTAGGATTCCAAAAATAACTTTTATAGATCAGTTGGAACAAAGTCTTTATTCATTTTTTATAATGTTTTTTATGAAAAAGTTATAAACTAGTGGAATATAGTATTATCATTCCTATCATGAGATATAATGTGTCTAATATGAGATGACAAAATTTTATTTACTTCTTCATTATAGTGAATTTCTGTACATCCATGGGACTGGAAATCGAAATTATGCAGGTTCTCAAAATGATTCCTAATATTTTAAATCTAATGTGCTCTACCTGCGTTTATATGTCTTCATGGATGAGAATTTACAAAAGGATGATAAGGTAATGAACATTAATAGTTTTTAGGGGTTATGTTTCTAAATGTATTGGAATTTGTAAAATGTTAATAAAGGAATAACCCCCCCCCCCCCACACCTAGTTATTAGTAGATCCTTTGGAACATCAATTGGTATCATTGAAAAGGTTCTGATGTTGAATCATGGTCATTGATAATATCAATTCATTCAATAGTAGATGAAATCCTACTTTTATTTTTAAAATTTTGATGTTTAGAAAAATTAGATGATTCTTTATCTCCTCTATGTTGACCTTAATGTTGTAGATGCTTCTCCAATTGGGCTTCAACGTATTGAGAATGATTCCACGATGATGTTTTTTGAAAAAAAATGTCATTGTTGATGGAAAATCATGGAATATTATTCATAGGATAATTTCAGAGAATTTTTATAAGAATGTAATGGGTGTTAAAATAGTAAATATTAAGTGTCATATGTTACACCATATTTTTTAGTAGAATACTAAATTAAAGTATGAAAATATACATATATGGTGTATAATGTTTTAAGAGACAAGAATGAGAGATGAAAAACTATTGATTAATACATCCCTAAGTAAAATGAAATTTACAGAAATATTAATGTATTTGGTGATGTTTAGGGTGATTCTATAATAGAGATGAAACTTATGCGGAAATTTCTAGAGAGGTTTCATTCTTAAATTTCCACTTTTGATGATAAGGATGACTTATCTCTTGATTAATTTAATAAATTTTTTATTTCTTATTAATTAAAGAAATATCTAATGTTTAACAAGAATATGAAATAAATAAAAATATTTAAATGTTTGATTAAAATGAAAATACAATATTTATAATATTTGGATCCTTATGTCACTAAAGATATTGATGACGATTATTTGAATGAAAAAATCATGCCACAAGTATCCAAGAACAGTGTAATTAGAATAGAAAAGTATGGAGGTGAACTTCCCCTCAAATACATTGAGTGTGGGGGAATCAAAAAAATTTCTATGGATTGATAAAAGAATAATGTTGTAGTATATATATACAATTATGATGAACAACATTGATTGAAGAAGATGAAAAAAACCAATAATGATGTTATGTCATCTAAATAATGTAAAATTAATTTTAATATAAAAAAATTTATGAATAATAAATATTAATTAGAATCAACATACAACAATTATTTAGAGGTTTATTTTTTAAAAAACATTGAAAATTTCATTGAAATGTTGAGAAACAATTCCCTCATATAGTGAAGAAGAAGGAGGAGAAAAAGAATCATACAGAGAATAAGAACTCCAAACAGAACTTGTTTCATGTCTTGAGAAAAATAGATCTCCCAATAATGAAATTAAAATAATAAAGATAGATAGTGGAAACGTTTTTATGTTGGATAAGGATGTTATCAAGAAATAAGGATAATACATTCATGAAATCTTATTTTACCAACATAAAATTGTTTAACATGGAAATATAGTTGAATATCTTAATTAGAATTTTGCATTTGAAGAAGAGGAAGTTAAAAAGTATCAATAAAAAATTATTAAGGTAGAAAATACCTTGAGAAAGATGAATAAAAACTTCAAAAAATCTTAATATGTAAAAGGTGATAATCTTAATGTTGTTGAGAGATATCAAATAAATAATCACATAAATCCTCACCCACCAAAAATAATATTTTATCTGAATTTTATAAACATTCAGGTTTTAAAAAATCGGTTGGGAAATAATGAGTGGAAAAATAATCTGATAAAATTATTTAATCTATAAAATATGAAAAATCACTCTAGAGGAATGATGTCCAATGTCTATATATTTTTATAGAATAAGTAACTTATAAACCATAACAAATGTTCTAGAGAGAATGATATTACATCAATAGAAAAACATGATTTATTGGTTCTTTTTTGTGTTTTGGAATATATGGGAATATGGATTATTATATTGGGAAAAAATTCTATCTACCTTGAAGAAGGGTTTCAATTAGTGGAAATATAGGAAAAGTATAATTAGTAATTTCCTAATTAACAGAAAGTTGAATAAAAGAAATCTCATGATTTTAGAGACTTTCCAATGAAAAATCATATTGACTTTATGAAAGAGGGTTGTGGAAGATGTGATTAGATGGAAAATATTTTTGAAATAATTGTGAATAATATTCTAGGACATGTATTCTATTAAATAATATAAAATGAATCCAAAAAATAAATGTTGAATAAAGATCATTTTGTTCTCCAGAGTTCCTTTTTATAGTGTAAAAAAAAGAACAAACCATGGATAATTGATAGTGGTTTTTCTATACAAAAGATATATGATTTAAAAATCATGAATCATGGTGAAAATCATGATTGAGGAGTTCTTTCCTTCTGGAATGATAGTTCTCTAAAAATCAGTGGAATGAGAACTGTTGAGACTAAAGAAGAAAATATTAAATCTATCTATTGTTTGTTGATGGACAAAAACATATCTTACTTAGTGTAAGTAACGATTTTTATAATGGAAAAAGAGTGTTCTTGAAAAAATATTCTCTATTTATAAAAATTCTAAAATTTGGAGAATTTATTACATAATAAAAAAAGAACTAGTGTGAATATCCTCAGAATAATAGATTTTAAAAACGTCAATTACATATGTCCTGGATATAGAACTATGTTTTGAAACTGAATACATGGACACCTTGAGCAGAAAAACAATATGAAATATTAAATTGTTTATGTTTTTAGAAACCTTCCAAAATTTAAAATAAATAAATAAGATGTTTTTTTAACTACTCAAAAATAAAATATGACTAATAAATGTCCTAATAGATTTGAGGTTCATTCTTTCAGAGATATTTACATTTTTCATTCAATTTTTTTGGCTGATGAGATATCAATAAAAAATAGGATTTCTAATTAATCTATATTATTTATTATTTTACCCAGATGAAAAACATCATGTTTTTGAAACAGAATTCAGAGGCCATAGAAATGTTTAGAGTCTTTAGAGAAGAATATGAGAAAGAAATGGGGGATTATATAAAGAAGATGAGAACATATTATGGAATGGAGTATAAATGATATAATTTTGAAAAATATTTTATAAATATTTTTATTAAACAACATTATAATGCTCCATATACCACAAAACAAAATGGAATAGTATAATGGAAGAATATAACTTTAGGGGAAATGGGAAGAAGCTTGTTAGAAGAATAAGAAATTTCAATGTTCTAATAGAGGGAACTTGTAAGTATTGTTGTACATGTTCAAAACTGATATTTTTAAATCCATAATCAAAAATGACTTCCAATGAAATATGTTATAGCCAAAAACTCGTCATTTAAGTACACTAATGATTTTAGTAGTCCATTTTTACATAAAATAAAAAACCCATATTTGGAAAAGTTTGTTGAGAATAATGAGGATAGAGGTTTTATGGGCTATTCGGGTAATGTAAGAATCTGAAAATGTTGGAACAAATTTTAAAAAATATTGGTTGAATATTATTATATAAAGGTTATTTTTATTACAATATATTTTATATAATATTCTAGGTATATTCTAGAATAAAAACAAAAAACTTTTCAGTGAAAATAAATGTGAGGGATGTACATGATGATTCAGATGAGTAATGTGATGAGTAAATTGATTAAGGATGAGAAAATGAGAAATTTACTACTTTATAAAAACATGTTGACACCAAAAATATTATTTGGAATAATAATACACTAATTCTATCTATAAGAAATCTGATATTTGAAAATAAAATAACATCCTATTGAAAGTTTAACCAGAATCAATCACATATCTATTGAACACATTAAATTGATGAATGATATTGATGAATAATTGGATAAAATTGATAAATATGAAACATGTAATATTTTTTCACAACCCAAAGGTAAAAAAAATTGAAATAAAATGGTTTATTGAAACAAGTTGAATTAACATAGTGATGTTTCTAGAAATAATGATATGCTTGTTTGTAAATGTTTTGTACTAGTGGAAGATGTGGATATCCAAGAAATATTTTCTATTATTACAAGGTTAAAAACTATTAGAATGTTTCCAATAATGGATTCTCATATGATTTAATAAAATATCAAACGGAAGTAATGTTATCTTTTCTCAATGAAGAAATTGAATAATAAGTTTACATTAAAACACCTTATATGTTTTTATTTGGTGATGGTGAAAAAAATTTGGTATATTGAATAAATATTTGTATGGGATGAAACAAGCTCCACATTTATTGTATTGTAATATTGAAAATTATTTCTAAATTTTGATTTATTCAATAATAAATATTGATATTAACTTGTATGTGATATAAGTTAACTCAAGAAAACTAATTGCTATTATGTATAAGGATGAAGTAGTTTTTTGGGGGATGAATAAAAATATTGAAATGATTTTTCTATGTAAATGAAGAATAACTTTTATATTTAAATGTTTGGATAATTAACTTTCTTCTAGGGAATTCAATTTTTTAAAAAGGAAAATAATATTTTCTTATCCCATGAAATGTATGCTAGGTAATTAATAATGATGTATGGAATATGGTAATCTAGAAAATTTTATATTCATGTCTAAGTTAGGATAATGATGAGTAAATATGAGTCTTGAAGGTATGGGAATCCGAAATATTTTTGGAAGTTGATATGAATTGTAAATTTTCGTACTGTCTCACAGCATGATATTTTTTATGTTGTATATTTGTGTTCTAGGTATCAATGTAATATAAAAGAAACTCATATATTGGAATAAAAAGAATTCAGATATATGTAAATGGAAAAACATAACATGTGTTTTTATATAAAAAAACTAGATGATATTTCATGGTTATACTGATTCCAATTCAGTTTGAGATTATAATGATAGAGAATAAAATTCTGGAGGAACATTTTTCTTAGGCGAATGTTGCATGAGTTGGAATTGTAAGAAATGTATTTCAGTAACATTGAACATAGTATAATAAAAATATGTTATATCTTCTCAGGCTTGTACTCATATGTCTTTGTTAAAATTTCCTCTTGAATACATGAAAGTAAATTTCTCTCAGCAATTGATTATATGTTTTCCCAATCAAAGTGTAAATGTTGTTTCTAAAAAACTATTCCAACATTCAAGATAAAAACACATAGTTATAAAATTTCACATTATAAAAGTGAATGTTTTTGCTTGTGATATTTTTATGGAATATATTTCAATGAAGTATCACATTGATGAAATATTTCCTATTGAAATTCCAAAAGAATGGTTTATTGATTTATGAATATAACATAATTTTTATCCTCCTCTACTGACTTCTTATTCCTCATAAAGAAGTCACCCACCGTGCTTTGTATTATGTGCACAAATGAGGATATAAAGTTAAAAACATTTTATAATGTAAGATGTTTTTTTTATTTTATGAATATGATGATTTGGTAATCATATAATGGGGGGGATCAAAATCAAGTGGTTGAAGAATAGTAATGATATAAATGATATATGTGTGGTGGATTTATCAAAGCATTTTCGTAATCATTTCTTGACAATGTAGGATGAAATTCCAGAAAAAACATTAATTTATGGAGTACTATGGTTTTAGAACATTGTTTTTTTAAAAAGTCTTGGTTTTTATAAAAGTTAAAAACATTGAGTTGTTTAAAAAAAATTACTTGTGAAAAAAATATTGAGATTTGTATATGTTATTAGCTAGTGTTGTCTACAAATCCAATGTGCTAGATTGAAGGAGTTCTATGATGTTTTTTTGGTCAAATATGTTTCATTTTTTGAAAACTAAACTATTTATAAAATAATTATTTTTTCATTAAGATCATTGATAGTCTTTCAGAATGATATTTTAGAAGAATGATGAATGATGCTAAATTTTTGAATCCAATCATAATACGGGATAAATTTTTTGGATCTTAGAATGTTGTTTTATTAACACCATTTTTTGGACTGAGAAGTACCGGATCCAAAGGATCATACTGAGTAACAATGGATGTGGATTATATAATAGAGTTGCACTGGTCATAGAAGTTATAAAAAATATAAGGTTGTTTATTGTATTCTCAACAGTGTCATTTCCATCATCCCGATGTTCATGATTTATCAAACACCATGGATGTTAAAAAGTCCATTTTTTTGGAAGAGTTTGAATAATGAAATTAATGTCAGGGGATAGAGAGTTACTAATAATTCGAACCTTAAGTAAGATTATTCTTTCCCAATCATGAAGTTATTATAATTCATAAAAACTCCCATGATAAAATTATTTTATGAAATGGAGGATTCATAATGATGATATCGGTTTTAGGAGCCAAAAAAAGTCTAGATTTCTTCTATAAGTTTCGATCAATGAATTTTTAATAATTATGAATGAGTTATAAATGATAAAGATTGAAAACATTCAATGTTATTGAGTAATGATTCCATCATTAAGAGGATTCCCTCAGAAATATTTTGAGGAGGAAATTCAATCAGAATAACCTTGAGGAGGAAAGTCAATTGGCCAGACATTGAGGTGGAAAGACAAGTAGACTATCTCTGTGAAGGAATGACAATCAAACTAACTCTATGAGGGAAAGTCAATCAGACTGACTCGGAGAAGGAAATTAAATCAGACTAACTCTAAGAAGGATATTTAATCAGATTCACTATTCTGATGATTTTCAATTCAGAATGAGATGAGGAAGTTCCATCGTCATTATTAATAATAGTTTTATCATAATGAGTTGAGAAGTTTCCAATGGAAATGAGCTGACAATTTTCCATCGTACTGAAGAAATGTTATGATGTTTGAGAAGGATTATTATAGAGAATACCCATAAATATTCAAGAAGATTTGTGAAGAGTTTAAATGGTCAAACTTGACATTCAAATATTCTAAGATCTTAGAGTTTTATATTTAGAGTAAGTGGGAAATGTTTTTAGGATTCCATCCTTGGTCTTTATAGGATTCCTATAAATTAAATCACAAAAAATTCTCACATTGAAAACTATTATTTTAACAGAAAAGGAGGAGTGATGCCTAATTCATGTCAATGTTATCTTTACATAATATGACCTCATTAGAATGTTTGGTATCTGAATGTTTTGTTTACCTGTCTGAGGAATATCTGATGGAGCATTTTGAGAAAAGTTTGATTAATGCAGATTTAGAATTGGTTCTTCATACTCAGTCCATTATATTGAATTAATCAAATTGAATCCATTATAACCAGTCTCGTCAAACTGATGGTTCCATACCCAACAACATCAGACTAAGGATTTCATATAGAGAATTTGTCGAGCAATTTAGTCACAGTATTTATTCTTTTTTTATTAATTATTTACATGAAAAAAATGTAAATTGATGGGAGGTCGTATAATAATTACTAAAAATATATATAATTTGTCTTATGGGAGTTGAAAAAAATTGTATCCACTTCTTCATTATAGTTAATTTTTATAGACCCACATGAGTAGCTACGAAAAGGATATAGTTTCTCAAAGTAAGGTCAAACCTTATAAATCTCATGTCCTTTACTGTATTTCCCACTTCTTCATGCATGTGTATTTTATAAAAGATAATAAGGTAATCAAAATTAATATTTTTCATGGGTTATGTCTCTAAATGTCTTGAAACATATAAAAACATGATAACGTATTCTACCCCTCCCCCCTATTGTTACTCAATCTGAGGGAATTTTAGAATCAATTAATAATGATAATCCTCTATGAAAATAAATTATGTTCATTTCTTATTCCTTACCATTATATAAATGTAAAACTTCTTGAGTATGTACACCAGTCTTGAACTACACTCAATATTTTGTCTCGTCAAGTTTGTCCTCATCCTTCTCGAAGGATTAGTTATCGAATAAGGAATAATTTTGAAAACATCGATTTCTTTGACTCCTCTAAAATTCACTCTATTGAACACAAATTTATTACATACTAGAAAATATGAAATCCCATTCATTTTAATTATTCACACTTATTTATTTATATAATTTTATTAAATATAATAAAATTTCATATCAAAATATAATTTTTTAGAAACTAAAAAAATACATCAATGATGGGAACATGATCTTTCCAATTTAAAAATAATTTATATCATTGGGAGTTCCTCAAATTTAGTTTAATAAAATATTAAATATGCATTGTAATGACATATAATTAAAACATAAGGTCATTTTATAAGATATTTTTTGTGAAACACAACAACATGCTTAAAATAACCCATGAAATATATTTCATTATAATTAATAACTTCGATAGCTTGTAGAACACACAACCTCCGTTGTAAAAAATTTTAATTTATTTTTACATTATAAATTATCCATAAAATTGGAATTTAAAAATAGTAGTTATTAAATTATGAAGATTATTTTTATCTAATATTTATAAGTAAAATAATAATAAATTAATATAAAAAGTAGTGTGTTTTGAAAAAGTATACTTTTTCTATAAGAGGGTTTAGTCATGCATTGAAAAAATTAATTGAAAATTATTTTTACCACTTCTAGAATGATTTTTTGATAAAATTAATAATATTTTATAAATATTCATTAAAAAATTAATTGCAAATTTTTGGTATTTTTTGGAGCTGTTTCAATTTTCACGTAATAGATTAATATAAGAATTTTATTGAAAAAAAATTCATTTTAATAATTTAGATGGTTAAATTATATTTTAAATTGCATTCAATGTTATATTAGTTCATTTATATTACAATTTATCTTATTTAGGTCATTGTAATTATTTTCATGTTTAATATTATATTTTAACCATTTATACATATATATATTTTCATCTTGAAAACCATATTTTTGTTGAATCTGTGATTTTTTTAAAAGTTATTTTTCCAATTATGTGAATTGATTTTAGTAAAATTGATTACATATTAAAAATCAGAAAAAATTAAATCTTTTAATAAGTTCAACCTAATTTTTTCCCCTAATGAATATTGAAAACAGTAAAACTAAATTACCAAGATTTATATAAAAATGAGATTATCCTATGTAAAATAAAGAAGATGAGAGTTGAAATGACCAAAAAATATTTCTAAGATCTATTTAATGGGAATATTTAGACATTAAAATTAATAAGTTCATATAATAATCCATTTTGACACTTTTTCATGTGAAAAACAATGGTAAACCTTTTTCTTTTTAAAAATTAGGAATTTTACACACACATCACTTAAAAAAATACCTCATATCCTCACTTCTTCACTCATTTAAACCCATTTTGTTTGGAAAATATCTTATCAAATAAATTAAAAACTTCTTTACCCTCATCAAGGAATCCTTTTTTCGGAAATAAATTATAGTCATATATTAGTAATAATGTTAGAGTGGTTTCCTGAGAGAATGTAGAATTCTAAAATATAAATATTTGTATTACTTATTCCTCAACATCCTTCAAATATTTTTCATATATGATTATATAAAAATAAACGTATCTATTATATATTTATTATTTATTGTTCATGAACTATGAATTTCTCATCTTACATCAAATGGGAAACGATAACATCATTCATGTGAACAGTAGACTACAAACTCACAAACTGATGCTACATGTTTTCTATAAAACCTCTCACGACTTTGTATGATGATAGATCTAAATTGTATATACGTGTTATATTAATAAAATAATAATATTAATAAAATAATAATAAAATTATAATAATTATATTATATATACCATTTTTAATTTCCATTCCATATAGGATATGATAACAATTCTCATGTGTACAGCGGACTACCGCTATGTGAATTGATGTGATTCATTTTTTCTGTAACACTTTACATGAATGTTAGTCAGGAAAATGCTAGTAAATATATGTGATATATATAATATAATTATGATATTAATGAAATATTAATCATTCATAATAGGTGATTTATCATTTTAAATCATGCCTTTTGACTCACGAGAAGATGATAACATATTTTCTGTATGTGTGGACTCCAGCTATCAAGAAGAGATGTGGCAATTTTTTAATCCCCACTTATCATGGAATATTACTATAATTATATTTAAAGAAATAATATCGTATCTATGATATAACTAATATTATTTAATGATAAAATATTACTTTCCTCCTTTCATTATTGATTATTGAATAATGTAAATGTTACTCATGCATACGTATAACCTATAGTCTATATTACAGTCACTTACATAATTTATCGTAATTTTTTTTATATTTTTATTAGTTAAAATATAATTGAAGTCTTAAAATGATAATTATTCATTCATAATTGGTCATGAGATGTCGAAATATTGACCTCTTAGAAAAATAGTTAACCAACCAATGTCAATTTTGACATATATGCCAAATATCATCACAACACATGACGTAAACATAAATGATTAAATAATTTAATATCACTTGATAATAAACAAACAAAAGGAATAATAAACATAAAAAAATTATTAATGTTAATAATTAACATATTCTTATTATTCAGTATGATAAATATTTTAACTGATGAGTTGGACTCAATGTAAGGGACCTCATTCCAAATTCTCTTCATTGAGGCATATTGTATTATGAAGAACCTAATTTATTTTATATGGAGTTTATTCTACCATTTTTATTTTTAATATATTAAAAATTTTATGATTAAATGTATTAATCTATTCATTTTTTAGTTGGTTCTTCAAATAGAGATTTTACTTGAAAATAACCATCTAGAAAATAATTTCGTAACACAATTTATTTTCATTGGGTTAAATTGATTTTTCATTGAATTTAATATTCATGAATTATGTGTGTAATGAATCTTCCAAAAATTATTTTTATTTAAATATTTTATTTTGGATCTAAATTTGATACAAAAAAATAAATTCATCGATTAACTCTCACTATAAAATTTTAATCTTTGTAATGGATTATTTCACATTCTCATTTTAATTAGGATTGTTTAGGCTTTCATATCTATTAAATGATGTTTTTTCATCTTTAGATAATAATAAAATTTAATTTTATTATACATGTATATTCATGAATTTTATAATTGATATTACATTTATTATACACTATGATAATTAATGTTATTTATAAATGTTTTTAATAAAATCAAACTTCCTTTCTATATTAATAAAAAAATATTTTTTAGAAAAATCATCATTTTATGAAAATGTTATGAAGATGTTTTTATCTGTTTAAAAATGATATTTTCATGATATTTTACCCATTTTTTATTTTCAAAAATATTAACAGAATCTCCGTGTCATTTTCTTAATATGATTTTTTGGATTTTAACAAAAAAATTATAGCAGTATTTGTTTTAACATGTATGACATGAATATAATTTTCATCCATCATGACCACTAAATGTTTTAAATATTCAACTATAATTTTAATGGAATATTTTTAATGAATATTTTGAAAAAATATTTAATGAAATTTTATTTTTAAAAGTTTTTTCATAGTATTAAAATGATATTTCCTACAATAGTGTTTTTAAATATGTTTTTATGTAATTTATATTAAAAACTTGAAAAACCAATTATTTTACTAATACTCCACTATGGATATGTTTCTTGACAACATACTTATTCTTTAAATGGATATTTTATGATTATTATGACCATGTAAAATATTGACATTCACATTCGTGATTTATTTTGGTATTCATTAACATTCTATAGAAATATTCCCTTTCATGTGATCTTTATACATTAAATATACCCAAATTTTCAATATTTTATATCATTGAAATGTTTATTTCTTAATTCATATATAATTTCGACAAAATATGTTCTATATTAAATATTATTTTTTTATCTATGAAATGTTTTATAAATATGTATTTTTTACTCAATATAGATATTTTATGATAATGAAAATAGTTCATGAATTAAATTGATTATCTGATATATGATAAATTATTTTTCAATGTAGATACGGGTGGGTCCCCATCATTGATAGCCCCTTAATTCATCAGTTGTCTCATGAGGATAGTTAGTAAGGAATCATTAAATGGGTTTATACCTATGGTTTTAAACTATCTTGGGGAAATTATTGAGATTATAGGTATAATGTCCAAGAGAACATGATGTCTAATGATTAATCATTTCCATTTTTAATATTTCAATTTTTATTATCCATGAGAATTTCACAATGATGTTATCTCTGGATGAATTTCATTGTCAGTTTTTTGGTTAAATAGATTGTTTCTTGTATTATTTTTCTTTATATATTTATTATACTTTATCTTATTATCCATTATATGTTTGAAATGATATTATCTCAAAATTAATTAATTTATATGATTTTTTACTGAATGTAATGTGCTTTCACTTATTTAGCCTTTCATAACAAATACTCATTATCATATCATGACAGTCATGAATCTTCAATTATATTCATTTATATGATGATTAATCTTATTGATTCATGGTTAATTCTATTATAGTCAACCCTTACTAAGAATTTTATACCACCCTTATTAATTTTTTATTTCCCATTAATCAATTAAGTTCACTATGATTGATATGAAATTTGATTCTATAGATAATTATTTTATTCTAAAAAAATTGTTCTAATGTTTTTTCAAATATTATATAGGGAAAATATGTGTATCTAATTTACTAAGAATAATTAATTATTATATCCTATGGGATGTCATTACCTCTATCTTATCTAAATTTATTATTGTAAGAAAACAACTATGGGTTATTAGAGTTCCATTAATTATTGTTGGAATCAGATGAATTTTAGTAGAATCATTGGGAACTATTTTTAGGAAAACAGAGTTTATAGATCATAAACTTATGATATACTTTGAATATAAGTAAAAAATATCATTATAATATTTTTAAAAGAAATATATTATTTTATTTGACCTTGGGATACATCCTTGTTTATAAACAACAAGTAAATGTGGTTCCGTAGTAGATGTACTTAACGGTAATAATTATAGAAAGGGTATAGTAGGAATAACTTGTTAGTTATCAAGTTAATATAAATGGGTCTTACTATATACCTACTTTTACACACCAAGGGTATATTCTTATATTAATTAACATTTTTGTTACAATCCATTGTAAAGGAATTAATACATGATGAAAATGAATGACACAAGTTAAACTGATGGTTTTCAAATAAAAAAAATATTCATGATTTAAGTATCCTGTAAATGATAATATTGTTTTCCCTATATGATTATTGTTTCTCAAACTATGATTTTATGTTTTAGGCAATTGTTGGAACCACAAGAAACCATGTTACTAGTGAATAAAAAGGATAATGTGGTGAATTTGAGAAACAAAATGGGGTGATGATAGGATTGAAATATATCATGATTATTCATAATATGCTATCCCAGAATATGATTAACAACATCTACCATATCCAACTCTTAGAATCACCAATGTAAAGAATGATGTAGTTTGATATGAGATTGAGTGGGAGAAACCATAGAGGAATGAAATCTTGATTTCCATTATGAGATAAATATGGAAATAGAAACCCATAAATGTGGCTCATTGGAATATGAAATGTTTTTGTGTTTGGTAAATAAGTCGATAATGTTATGAATATCCAAGGAAAATTTAAGAGTATAATGGAAAGAAATAAATTTTATCATAGGAACCCATTTACACTTCTTTTTCAAAAATATGGTGAACCTAGAAATTGTCCGAGTCAATCCAATATTCTAATTGTTATACCTCGGACCAAGGATGAACCAATGTTTAAATAAAATGGATGATGAATTTACATATTGGGATTAAAAAATTATATTGTATAAGTATTTTTACCAATGATATTTTGGTTATATGAATCATAAAATGTATAAGTACTTTGTAATATTTCTTAAGCATATATACCTTCACTAAAATTATAGTTATAGATATACTCGTGGAATATGTGTTTAAGGATAATCATATGTTAATTTTCTTAATCACCTCATTTTAGTTTTAATGTTATGTAAGTTTATAATGGTAAATCATATCGTTGGAAAATAGCCTTGGGAATACAAATCATTGGTTCTGTTGATGAAATATTATCTTGAGGAATAATACCTTTACATTTTTTGATATATGATTAAAGTTATATTTATAATTTAAGGATTCTATTATATTTTATGTTTTAGTAACAATTGTTCATAATAATTTTTAAACATTATAGGAATTATATTAATATATTTTTTGAAAAAGGATAACCCATAATCTGATTGACAATTGGTCATTCATGGCAATGCCATGGGGTATGAATCCACAAACGAAGGATGATAAGGGTTTATCACCTACCATTGACAGAATATATATTCCTTAATATGTCATTATTTTTAGTTAAATGGTTAGATGTATAAATTTTAATAATTAACCAGTTGTGTTATTGTTTGGGTTTAGATACTAATTTGTTATGTTAAATTAATTATGAATACATATTGGTTTTGGAAAATATTTATAAATAGATGGAAATAATTATAACTATTTTATAGATATAATGATTAAATGAAATGTAATTTTAATTCATCATGCATAAAAAATACTTGGTAAAACATTTCTCATAGAAATAGATGAAGTGGAAAATGATCCAATCACAACCCAAGGTTGAAATTCTGCTTATGAAATAGAAACATGATAATTACATATATTTCATGATATAATTAGATAGTAAAATTATTTCAAATCATCAATAATATTATCGTATGATAAAATTATCTTATTAATGTAATATATGATGAATAAAATAGTGTTTTAAATCATCACTAATTTATTTTTTTGAGGTCCTTAACATTCCATTGATCATTCACTTTTTTTGATAAATGTCCCCTATCATTCGGTATAATTATTAATGATTATCTTCAAAGTCAATATCGTCACATGAAACGAATTTTCTATTACGTAGAAGCATTATATGTTTTTCTAAATATGATAGTTGTACATCCTTTTCCTTATCTTTAATATTATATCTTTTTTAACACTTATTATCATTTGGGGTTTTGAAAAAGAAATTTTCAAATAGAATAACCATGATTTTTTATCATGAGATCAAATTATGGGGATGAAATATATTTATGTTTGGTTGACTCTATCACCCAGAAATTATAAATTACATACATTGTATTCGATTGTATATCTGAAACACAACACCACGCTTAAGCAGTCGACAAAATATATTTCATAAAATTTAATTTCTTATATAGCATGTGAAACACACTACCCAGAGTCTAAAAGAACTTTAGTATATTATAAGTTAATAACCAAATGATTATATTGGTGGGTATAAATAGTACTAACTAAATTATAAAAATAATTATATATTTTTATATATATAAAATAAAAATATTTTAAAATATATAAAAAATTCTAGAAAAAATTATTTGTTCTAAATGATAGTTTATTGGCATTTTTATTACATAATTCAAAAATAAATTAGACTTATTTTATAAAATTTATTTGAAAAAGATAATATCTTTTTTTTAATTCACAATAGCAAAATTATTTTTAGTAGAATTATTTGAATTTTAAGTAATGTTTCATTCTTTCAAGAATATTGAAAATAAATATTTTTATTAAAAATTTCATTGACATTTAAATAGTTTAAAAGATAAATTATATTTAAAACTTTTTTTAAAGTAAAATTAGTAAAATTATATTATATTATAATTAATATTGGTCATTTTAGTCAATTTTATTTGTAAATTTTTATTAAAACCTTCCATGTGTATGGAATGTTTCTTCTTTAAAACGTTCTTTACCGTAGAGTTAGTTGACTTTGTTTTAAGATTATGTTTTTCGAATCTATTTATTTACATTCATATGATTAATAAAATTTTCTAATCTAAAATATTTTTAATTTATAATAATTTAAAAATATTTTTTCCTTAATTAATAGTTATAATAGTAAAATTTCATTACCATGGTTATGGTCAAAACTAGCTTCCTTAGGGGATAAAATGAAAAGATAAGGATTAAAATAACTTATAAACATGAATAAAATATATTTTATTGAAATATTTCGAACAGATAATTTATTAATATAAATAATACTCTATTTTTATCCTTGATCTGTGTGATAGATGTGGGTATTCTTTTTCCATTTCAAAAATTACAAGTGTCTCACTAATATCACATATAAATGAAACACACACTCCTCTCCCTTTGACATCGTAAAATCATTTTTATTCTTTAAATATCTACATAAATAACTTCCAAACATATATTCATTCTTCCTAGAATCATTTATCTCTTTAAAAAACATTCATTGAATTCTTTATGAACAATCATAAAGGGGTGGTCTGAGAAGAGGAAAATTTCTTATGCATGCATTTTTGTTTTATTTCGTATTCCACCCCCAAAAATATTATTCATTTATTCATTATATAAAAACACCGTTACCTAACACATATATATATATATTATTGTATCATAATGTCCAATATTCATCTCCTATTACCTAAAAATGTGAAACTATAACATCACTCATGTGTAGGCAGACTACTGCCTCACGAAGCGATGTGACATGTTTTCCATCAACACCTCTCGTGGTTGGGTAATACTATTGATATAAAATATATTTATTACTTTTATAAAATAATATTATCTATTTAATAATTATATAATACATATATTTTATGTTGTATTCTATAGGTGATACGATAATTTCGTGTGTGTGCTTGGTGGACTACCACCTCTAGAATCAGTGTGATTCATTCTTTGATAATTCTATTCATGGAAGGTAATAAGGATAATTTTAGGGAATATATTTGATATAAATGAATCCATAATAATACCATGGAAATATTTATAATAATTAAAATATAATATATCATTTTCTTTAATACCATTTTACTCAATGGGAGATGATAACTTTGTTCCTGTATGTTTGAACAACAACCTTCATGAATCAAAGTGACTCTCTTTTCAACCCCTCGAGATATGAATGATATATATAAGGATATTTAAATAAATAAAATAGTATTTGTATAATTTTTATCATTTATGAATGATAACATATCACATATCTCCTTTCCAGAATGATCGTTTAAAAATGGATATTTTAATTATGTGTTTGTATGACCTACTCACCCCAAAATAGTAACATACTTCATTTCTCAAAAAAAATCATTATTTGTATTACAAGTATAATTAATCTAAGAGCATTAGGATTATTTCATTATTATTACTATGGATATGTTGAAATAATGACCTCTTAAACTAATAATCAACCAACCAAACTCATATTTGAAACATATTATAATGACCATGTATTAACAAACATAGGCATAACATCAATTTTAAAGAAAACATAATACATTAAAAAATTATTCCCAAAGACCTTATTAGCTTATTGACTTTATAAACATGTATGAAAAATATTCTTACTTGGGGAAATATCTTTAATATTTCCCACACAGATCTTACACCTTATTATTTCTAGTTAAAATCCATTCCTCAAAATCTAGGGAAAGGAAATACATGAAATAGGTGAGCTCAAATACTCAGTAAGGATAAATAAAGGAAATTCCTAATCATATCATGAACATAAAGGTATGATAACAAAATCATGATCACCATAATATCATTTTAATCGTATCAAAAAACATAAACATGAATAATGGAATAAATATTTCAACTTCATAAGACATGAATCACAATGAAATAAAGACCATGAGCCATGAAATCATAATATATGAATAATATGTCTAATTTTGTCATACACATAATCAATTTAAAACTCAATGTCAAGGAAGCCTATCATTGCCTTTGTAACATGTTAGGTCTGGGTTAATCACTCGTATACCTACTTTAGGCTTGGAAAATTTTTCCTGTGTACCCTCCTGTTTTGGGATTGGGATGACTTCCTATGTAACCTCTTGTTTCAGTCATGGAATTTCCTCCCATATACCCTGTTTTTTTGGGAATAGGAATCCCTCCCATGTACCTCTTGAGCTCATAAGGAATTTATAATTACACAATTCACTATTGGGAGATATAGGTCCCACCCAAATCATAATGAAATTATATAAACATGTTCCAAATATTCATAAACAGTCTTATCATAACCCATGAAATGAAATGGGTTTCATAAAAATGAAATCATACTTTAACCTATGGAAAAATAAATTATTTTTATAATGATTTCATTAAATCATGACCTATGAAAAGAATATTATTCATAGACATATAGCCCATGAAAGAGAAAATAATTTCAAAAAAATCGTGCCATAAAATTATTACCATTAAAAGAATTAATATGAATGGAAACATTGAATCATTTTCCTAGAAATACATGAGTAACACCAATAGATTTTATATAAGATGGGAAATAATTTTTAAATAACATTTTAAAACACTTCCTGAAGAAATATCATTTATTCTTCTTAAAATGTAATACCTTTATAAACAATTGTCATGAAGATATACATTAAAAAATACAACAGAAGCATTGAATACATTTTGAGATCTGTTTTCCTTCTGAAACTTGTATTGGATCTTGAAAAACTTATGAAAATCATTTTTCATTGAAAACATATAAATGAATCTTGAATCATTTTTGAAAAAAAAATAATGGGAAACCAATTTTACAAAAATTCATAAAACTTATCCTCTTAAACATGGAAATAATTGTGCAAAGAATTTATTGAGGGTAAATTTGTGCATGTCATACGAGGTAGAAAGAAAAATAGATTTTCTTGTTAAAAAGTTTAGAAAACCACCTCATTCAGAAAGATATAAGAATATTCCTTTCAAAAATTTGTGAAAATAAAAATATATTAAAATTTCATTTTAATTATCATAGGATATTAGTTTAATATTCTTATAATCCCTTTTTTAAAACATGGTTTTAAAGGATCTAAGATTTCCAATAGAATAGAGGGTAATGTTGGGCTTTCTTAAAAACACTTTCTTAACTATATTATATACAAAAGAGAGTAAGTGTTGTATTAACATATGAATATTTTAGGAATAACCATAGTAGAATACAATTCAAGAGGGTTCTTAAGATATGGATCATAATATTTCATCAAATGATGAATAAACATAATCAATCTAAAAAAGCTATGAGTTTGTTTCTATAAACTCTTACCACAAGTTAAATTTGAACCATACTCCCCATGTAATGAAATGGAATTACATAAAGAATATAATATAATGAAAATAATTTTGAATCATGATATAACATTTTAAATGTAGTATATACATCTCAAGGCAATATATAGGTTCATAACATGGGATGTGTCTCAATGAAGATAAATTGAGACAAAAATACTTTACTGCTTTGGTATCTTTTGAAAAATATACCCCATGAAATAATTCTCATAAATTGTATATGCAAATAACCTTCAATTTAATTATATGAATCATATAATATATCCATATTCATTATACAAACCACACAAATGAAATGGGTGGTGAATAAAGCATGTACCTCACAGAAATAAAAAGTGAGATGAAATTCCCTAACCTTGTGTCTTGACTCTCTTCGTACTCATTCAGAACTCCTATGTAATAAATAAAATTTAAAATAAATATATCACATAACTATATTCATATATATAATATCATATATTGTTTAATTATGAGTTTATATTACACAGTTTTTAACAAATTTTTGTTAATGATTCACATTGGATAATATATGCTTTGTTCTTCACATGTGCCTAAAATTTTAATATATTTGGTCATTATACTTATATCATGATTTACATAATGTAATCCATGATATAAGTATAAGTTATATTCAACATATTTTTTATTATAAAAATCTATAGAATAAATATGTTTCAATGGAATACATTGTTCATGGAGACGGTAGGTCATACATACGCATGAATTCCACTTTCGTTTAATAGTCATATTGAAAGAATGTATGTAAATGAAATATATATGTATATATATATATATCATTATTATAGTATCATTATTATATCATATATATCATATATTTTCACCAAAACCATCCATAATACATTCCATGTAGTGTGTCAACAAATCAAATCACATTGATGGGGCGGTAGTCGAAACTTCCTAAAACAAAATTTCCGTATTTACCCCAAATGGAAAGTATAAGTATATGTATAGAAAAATGATTAAATAATTTTAAAGGCATAATAAATATAATATATAACATATATACACATATTTTACATCGTAATTTCAACCATGATAGGCATTAAAGGAAAAATTGAACATTTATCGTTTTGTGAGGTGGTAGTTCCCCACACACATAAACAATATGTTCATTACCCAATAGATGGATGTGTGTGTAAGTATATTTCTAACCCGTATTATAACATATTCCATTTATATTGATTATAATATTTTTTATACAATATTTTAAAAATAAATGTTGAGGGAGTGGGGAAAGAAAATAAAAGAAATGATTTTGATGGAGGGTGTTACCTCTTAATTTGGTAACTCCTTTTGGATTTAACCAAAGGTATTCCTTGAAAGTATTTCTAAAAAAAGGGAGTATTCATGGAAAAAGTGAGATTTTTTTAGGATCATTTTTTTTTTGATCTTGTCCAACCTACGTGGCTTGAGAGGTGTGAAGAAGTGGGAGGAGAGGAGGCATTTATATAATTGGGGAGTGGTACTCTGGTAAATTTTGGAAAAATGAATTCCATACACATTTTTCACATTTATTGTGGATTCAATAATTTAAATAACTATAGATAAGAAATTATATGGTCAAAATAAAGACATGAAATGGATCATGGAAAATTTTCTAGGTAGTTTGGTGTTTAAAAAATAATGTTTAGTACTTTGTTAACCAAATTTTTCTCTTAATCATTGTTATTAATGTTAATTGTATTCACTAATATTTTTGTTAACTAACTAATTTGAACATATTAGGCATTATAAATTATTCTAATTCCAATTATGGAATCCATTTTTCCATATTTTAATAAAAAAGTGCTAAAAATGAAATTATAATTAATCGCACAAATGGAATGACAATGCGGGTTTTTAAAGTTAAAAAGTCTAAATAAATGTTATATTTTTAATATTAATTTCACCGTGAAATTGATTCTAATGACCTAAATTTTATTAATTTATAAAAATATCATCTGATTAAACTTCTATACCAATTTACAAATATAATTTAACCTTGCAATTAAATAAGATGAAAAATCATTTTTCCATTAAAATTCAGTATTTTTAACTTTCCATTAAAATATGAGTCCTTATAGAAAAATACCAAAAATTTATCCTAACCTAATATTTATGTTTTTATTTAAAATATTAAGTTTATTTTGAAAAATTAAATCACTAAAATCTAAAAAAATGTATTTAAAATGGGTTCTGCATTAAAAGGTAGTAAAACTACATTTATAAAAATTAAAATGTTTATGTATAAAATTAGGTGTCGTCTCATCTTATGCTGGTCAAATCTATTAGAAAACATTATAAATATTTTATAAAATAAATATAATATATAATACATTTATATTAATCAAAAATTGGAATTAATTTAAATTATTAATAAAAAAACCTTGGGGAGCATAAAAATAAAATTATATCCTTTATATTCAATTAGTTTATATATTTTCATTTCAAGTTAATTTGTAACCTATGATTTATTTTATATTTGTGTAAAACATATATTTATAAAAAATATTTAATACTATTCATAACCAATAATTTCATGAATAGGTTATTATATTAAATAATAACATTTTAAATATATATTAATATTTGGTAAAAATTAATCTTATGTATTACAGAAGCCATCGAGGAAAGACATTGTTACAAGCAATGCCAGCTAACCTCAATGTTTTGTATACCAAAAGCTAACATTTATGTTGGTTGTAAGATATAATAAACATAGTTTATCATATAACACAATCCAAAGATAGGGACTGGATATAGAATAAACAATTTTCAATGTGGTATGAAATTAAAAATATCAAAAAGATTAAATTAATTCAAAAAATATATTTCAAAAAATATTCGGTTATTTCATTGAAACCCAATTAAAATAAATTTATCCCTCAAAATTCACATAATTTATCAATGGTTTAACACATTTATGTGTCCTTCATAAAAAATCAAATTGTAAATATAAATACTAAAACAACCATTAAAAATTGAGTGTTGGAACCAAAACAGTTACCCAAATAACACATAATGAAATTCCCACATAGAAGAACTTAGGTTGGATGTGAAAATGTAGAAATGGAACAGAAATATTACCATGATGATTTTATGTAGAGTGATTGAGAAGAAGGTCAATAGAATTTTAATAATCACAAATCCCTAAACCTCAGATGACTTAAGGGATGTTCTGATTCATTGGAAACTAAGGAAATAAGAAATCAATTTTGTTTCAAAATCCTTTATCCAAATGTTGAATAATATTAATGATAAGATATATTTGCATGATTTCAGTACAATTTCACCCATTGTTATGTATTGATCCACTTAACCTCTTTCTGTGGAAAGGAAGGATACCTTTTCATTTCTAATTTACTAAGAGATCATGAGATCCATTATATTCCATCACATTTATCATCAGTTATCATCAACACAAATTTTCTTTAACAAGATATCCAAGATTCATAACTAGAACTCTCCTGTGATATTGCACGACGTCATCGATTAGTTGTTCATCTTTAATAAATGATTAATATTTATAAATTTTGAGAAGAAAGTGTAATGTTTAATAAATTTTAATTAGAATGTAATGGTGTATTATAATGGAATAGAAGTTCATATAATATGTAGACACCATTAAAATAGTCGACAAACAAGAAGGATATAGTAAAATTATATGAATTTATAAATTTTGATTCCAGAAATTTTAATTCATTTACAATTTCATTCACAGTATTTATAATACAGGCACTAAAATTTTAAGTGAAATAAAAATCAAAGATAATAAAGTGGTTCATATAATAAAAATGAGTAATGTGAAAATAAATTAAATAAAAATAAATTGAATGAGTGGGATGTTCGGAAAAATTTGAATTAGAGTGAAACTTGTCTTCATGTACCTGGAACAATATGGAAAATGAAACATAGATTTCACAGACCTATATGATAGAGAAGATGCATCAGACTAAAATAAATAGATGAAGAAACATAGTTGACCGCCACTTTATATTACATAACAATATTGAATTGAATCAAAAAAACATATATATATATATATATATATAGACAAATAGATGTATTATATGAAACATGAATACATAATATTATAAAATAAATTATAATATTTCTAAATGTAATGTATGCAATGTGATTCTAATTTCAAAGAATATATACACATGCATGACTATAGAATACATAATGTATATATACATGAATTCAAAAATTAATGATACATAGTCATTGTATACATACATTTTTTATCATATATTATGAATAACCATGAATTTCTGTACAATCACATAGCGGTATATTTGTTCGTAAGTAATATTGTTGTATACTATAATAATATTTAAATTAAAGACTATTGAAACATCTACTATTGGATATTATTATGTTAATTCTTATGCATAAACTAATTAATAAGAAAAAGTCAGTATAAGATAGAAACAAATGCAGTACGCATAATGTAATAATGACACTGAAAAAATATCCATACAACTGTATATACGTCCATTGAAGTGTATTTTATTGTGTAAATGAAGGATTTTATAAATTTCATGCCTATAATATACAGGTTATTGGAGGCAAACAGTTGGATACTAAGATATAAATATTATAATTTTTATTTACATATAGCTTCAAGGTCAATTTGGATAAGAACTCTCTATTGAGTCTTTGAAAACCAGTAAAAGTAATCTATTTTAGATAGAGCGAGAGGCCATAGAGGATGCTTTTTTGGTGCACCTTATAGTAAAATCATCATCTCCACTACATTTTAAAGATGTCTCGCATCTGTCTATGCCCTTTCATCTTAGAAAAAGGTCCTCAAGAAGGTAAGTTGTTCTTCCAAAAACAAATTCAGCTCCTCAGATTTCTGTCACTACTGCAAAGTATATTTCCACCCCGTAGATTATTTACAGAACTGTTAGATCTGTCAGCTGAGATCAGAATAATGAAAAAGTCAAGATATTTGAATCACTGGAGGTTTGAACATAGGTAGATGAAATCATTCTATACAACTTCTGATATGCACAGATGAATATAAATTAATTACATCCAATGATACTTGTGTAAATAATTTGAATGGACTTCCACATTCATATAGTAATTGACTAAAAATAGAGGAAAAGAAAGATTATGACTTGTTCTGACCTGTAGAATGTGAGGTTTTGTTTCAACAGAACATCTACTTTACGTCAAATCTAAAATCCATCAAAATTGTTCCTATGTATAGATTCCCTTATAGCACCCGCTAGAACAGGATCATCCACATATAAGATTCTCAATTCGTTGTACCTGGGCAACTAGTTTGTTAGAGAAACTATACTATAAATTAATTATATTCAATCATACATGAGTAAATGATTTGAAAGGACTACCACATACATATTGTAATGGACTAAAATAAAGAGGTAAATCATGATTGTGACTTGTTCTGACCAGTAAAATGTGATGATTTGATTCAACTGAACATCTACATTTCCAAAAATCTTCAAACTAGCATTATTTTTCGGCAGTCCAGATTCCATGATAGAACCTACAAGAACAGTAACATCAACATATAAAATTATCAATTTATTGGACCCAAGAAACTAGGTTGTTAGTGAAACTATAACTAAATTACTAATTTCGATATTGAACCAATATTCTTTATCATGTACAGTTTCATGATTGAAATAATAGATTCTCCTATTTTGATAATTTCCTTTTCAAAAAGGATTTGAGGATATACATCACCCGGTAGTATAATTGTTAAACATGACATCCTTGTTTCAATATAGATCAGTGGAATTTTCTCAGTTCAAACTAGAAGCATCACATGTTTCCTTGTGAAACAAAATATATATATTCATTGATGGTTGATTCATTAACTAAAACATGTATGTCTGTATATATGTGTGAAAGTGGCATCATTTAGAAGTATTGTTGTTGTAGTAGTATAATGTTAATGTCCTAAAAAATTATAAACCTCTTACCCCATAATTAAATCTCTTACCATATCTTTTTATTTCCGATGATGTGAGATTGACTTCTATCAATAGCATTACTTCGCAAACCAAAAGATCCATGAATCTCACAAAGAGTGATCATTCTCTGTAGAGAAATCCTGAATAGATTGTCAGTCTACAGTTCCTGAACTAGCAGTGTTTTCTCATTAGTAAGTACCTAGACATTTTTATCAATGGATTTTCTACATCCATTGTTCCTGGTTCTTGAAGATCCTCTAGTTTTTTAGGAGGTTATTGATTTTTTCATCCAGCACAGACAGACATACCTTTTTTCAGCTGAGAGTGGAGGAGGGGTGCGACTTCAGCTTCTTGAGCAAGGCATTCTCGGCCATGCTAACTCTTCTGTCAAGAATCCAATTAGGAGAATATTTATGATCATATTACATTGAGTGTATAAAGATCACAATTTCGGTGTACAACTGATTCATAGAAATAAAAACTGTAAGAAGTTATGGTATGAAACAGGATATTGGAATTAGTGATAATGTTTACTAAAATGATGAAGGTTTTTCAGGCATTGTATTTGAATGTAATTTAACTGAGAAGTATAATATGCAGGTGATATACTGATCCAATAAAATCATGAAATCATTGTAACTATTTAATGTGACTTTTCAATAATATATTCAAATATGAATGAATGTTTATATGAAAAATTAATATATTTTTCCACAGTTGTGTCATCCATGAAAAATTAGTGAACGTAACATACTCACTAAAAAAACATCAACTCTGGGATTACTGGATCATGGAAACTTAAGGTAAATAGACATACAAGAACGAAGTCATTCAATGATTCCATATAGAAGGGATGAGGAAAATAGTACATACTACGTAAAAACCTGTGTTGAAGACAACCAAAGCAGACCATAGACGCGAATTCTGGACAAACATATCCCTCAGAGACATGATATAGCCTGGAATTAAAGTACACATGCCCTTGTGTGAAGAATATATATATCCTAACTTGGATAGTGAATCCTGAAAACAAATTTCAATGGAGGCACCCTTAGGATCTACATTCATCCATAGAAAGTCTGCATAGAAGTCCTTTTTCAGTTTCTCCTTTTGCAAACCTAAAACCATAATCCACAAGTCAGTCCAAAAGCTGTTGAATTGCAATGAACAGATGAGAAATGAAAAATCAATTACATGAAAATCAATTAATTGACACCAAATTAATTAAATAGAGAAGTGAGTGTCATGAATTTGCATAGTGAATTCAGGAAAATTCATGCACAAATTACCTGCATTCATATGATGGTCAAAACAGATATTACCTTCCTGATTTTACGACAGAATACATGAATTCAATAAGTATTCCTGTTGTTGTATTCACAACTACTGGTAAAATAATTAGATAATAGTAAAACAATATATTATAAGTAACCCTGACTTGGATATAAGAATAATTACAGCATGGGTTCTTGGGAAATGTAGTAAAAATAACCCAGTTCCATTGAAGCAGATCTTGGAACTGGGGTCCCATAAAAGTCTAATAGAAATGGTGAATTACAGTTATGTTGAAGAGGAATGAAAAGCATCATATGCTTTTTCAGCCCAACTTATAAACACTTTATATGGTCAGGAGTTATTATATACAGAATCTGAGCACTTACTCTTTCAAGGATTGATGTTCAACTCAAGCTTTGAAGAACAATAGAAAATGAATTGTTTCACTAAAAAAGTTTGGAATTCAAAAATTGAAATGAAAAGTATAAATAAACTTATAAAATGTAAGAATTTATTGTTTTATGAAATTAAAATAAGTCTAAAATTTCGTAAAATTTATAAATATACATACCTTGTCCCTCAACCAATTTCAATACCCTTTGGGAAATCCATGTATGCTAAAAGATCATCTCGAGTGAAAATCATTGGTGTTTCACATCATCTGTCAGATTCATGGACATTGCGGATAAACGCCAATAATGATTTGGTAATTTCTATAAGTAGCACATGGATATAGAAGAATTTAAAATTTGAAGGGAAGAAATTCTTATAAGTTATAGTTGTTTGAAAATTTAACTATCTATTTTATAGTAAAGGAAAACCATCAAAACATATTTCCAAACAACACTATTCCATCCACATTGGAATCATGACAATAATAGTTAGAAAACATTAAAAACACATATCCTTTAAATAATTACCCACAAGATCAAATGAATCCAGGAATGGAAAAGACAACTCCCCCTAGTTGAGTGACATATAAAATCTAAAATATGAAAAACTCCACCTAGATCCACCTTTTGAAATCACCATTTGGAAACACCAAAAAGATATCATAATATGGAACAAAAATATAGATTCGCATCATAAAAACAATGAACCTACTGAATAAAATTAGAAAAAATATCACCATCTATATCACCAATCATCACACAACACCATTTCATCAATAAATTGATAATCAACAAACCCATAATTCTAGCAGCCATTCCTGGTGGTGTTATATATAATAAAATCATTTTCAATGAGAGGGAATTTGAAGAAATATAAGGTTAAGTGTACCTAGAAGACTGTAATAATGATGATGAAATTTGAATGAAACCCTAAAGCAACAGATCAAACGTCTTTAGATTTGGCTAATATCCTGATATCCTTGCTAGTGACAAGTATAAATTTCACTTTGAACCAAAACCATAGATTATTCAAATGTTATATGAAGACAACAATAAAAAATTTAATAGTGAAAATAGAGGTATAGAAACATAGGAACCTATAGTTGATCTTCAATGGTTAAAGGCACACATAACATTACTGGACTGTCATCCTCAATTGCATATAATAAAATAGAATGTGTTAAATCCAGTGATGCGAGTGAGTGTAAAAATGATAAGTACAAAAAAAAACTAATTACATAGAATATGTAACATCAATTAATTTAGAGAAAATAAAATTAAATTAATATTGAATAAAGATTTCTATATGTTCATGATATAAAATATAAAACAATGATTCAGGAGAATCAATGAACTATTGTGTATAAATCAATGAGTATTGTTCACCTGAAATAAAAATAACTGAGAATAATCTATTAATAATGATGATATACTAATGAAAGGTGGTAAATATTCAATTATAAGAAATGGATGGAAGAGAACAACTATTGAGAACTGTGAGGTTTATAGATGGAAAATTAAAGAATAAATGAAAAATACTACCAAAAAAATGGTTTTCATATATCATTTATGCTTTTGAAATTATTAAATGAACTCTTTTAACCACTATATTACCATCATTGAAACAATATTTCAAAAATAAACAAATGATTACTTTTAACCTGATATCAAAATAACTGAAAATCAATGACAGAATATGATAGTATAATGGAATGATTTAATCATTTGATTGAAAAATCTAATGCAAGTCAGAATAATATTAAGAAAATAGAAAAATTAAAAATTTAATATAAAAGATAAATTAACTATACCTCTAATACAAATGTTATTATCAATATATATAACAAACAATGATGATAATAATACAATGAGGTAGGCATACCTACACTAAAAAATGACATTGAATCAATTATTATGAACCCTGAAAAAATGAATAGGTGAATGGATATTACAATAGAGAAAAGATTCACCTTATAGATATCAAACTAATATGTCTGCTTCACTAGGTAGAGAATTCAAACACTGGAAAATATTGAGCATTGGGAAACCATATCTAGTAACCTCAGCAACTTTTCTGCTAAATATATATTCGGTCCGCACCCAATAGACTGTCTGTAAAAAATATATCTTCCTGCTTAACTGAATGTGTCTCTTTCAAGAATCTATAGGCAGCCTCAGTATCCGCATAAGTGTTATGTTCAATCAGTAAGGAAAACAAATTCCAATCATGCAATTCAGCAAACCCCTTACTGGGAGGACTACCTAAACATTTTTCAATCTTGTCAATTTAATCCCCTGAAATTGAAACCACTTATCACGTGTGCTTGAACTGGTCAATTATTATTATTATTTTAGAAGAGGGAATTGAAATTCGATGCATACATCTTTCTCCCATTGTATCTAAATCACCTAAAATTAATTATGAAATGTTCTAAAGTTAGAGATTCTTAATATTTTTATCCATTTGAGAAATAGAATGTACCTTGTTTGAAGACTATCTATACCCAAAATAATTATATCAACAAACAGCCAGAGGCCACAAGATAAGTCAGCCCGGATTGATAAAAGTAGAAACAAAGAAAGGCTGGATCTGAAAAACTAACCCCATAAAATTGACTCGAATATGAAGGTTGAGTTCACATAACAACTCATAAATTTGACCCATATCGGATGCGTTTCTATGAGAGTACATAATAGTCAGGGAAGCTGATGTGTTCTTCATGTACGACACCATAATTTAATTCTTCCTCTTCATGTGCATCTTCAAAACGTCAACATTTTCCTTCTGAGTGTAACATGAGATTGTTAACTTCCTATTGGCTTTGTTGGTGAACACCTTATGCGACAAGGGTTTGGCGGGAGGAACACGAACATACTCGCCATTGAAGATTTCAAAAGCCTCATATCTAGTCCCGCCACCACCCAAAAATATACAACAATAGAACAAAAATCAAAGGGTAAAAAAATCAGAGGGTATCAGTTTCATTTTCAGATCCATGTCACAAAAAGAACGTTGACGAAGATGGAGGAGAAGGATTAGCACATGGAGCCGGAGAGTAGGTTTTTGTGAATGGTTCACCAGAAACCCATGGAAATATAATTGAGGTAATAGAGGTGGGAGAGAAAGATGTGGGTAGGGGAGGTAGAGGAATATAATGGCGGAGGTGGAGATAGAGGATGGAGGAATTGATTTCCACAAGTAATCGTCATTTAGGGATGGGAAAATCATGAGCATTAGAGGTTTTTTTCGGATGGAGTCATGAGCATGACAGATTATAGGAAACCTAGATGAGGATGACACCGGTGTCCGATGTTTGTGGGAACCCTAGGATGCAAAGAGATGAATACCGACAATGACTTGGAGAATAAAAAATGTCGAGAGTATGGTGGAAACCGGGAGAATAAGGATTTCAAAGATTGAGGGATAAAGACAAAGGGTATACCAGGAGAGGGAGGACGACAATGGCGTGAATTTGTGGGTAATCTAGGTAATGACCTATGATAAATTCCCTCGAGCGAGGGAGGGATGAATAAAATTTGAGATATCACGGGTGGCGCGTCTTGGAGAGTTTTGAGATACAACGGGGTGGGGTGACGTGGATAATTTGTGGAGTGATAGATCCAAGAAAATGATGTGGAAGAACCGGAAATTGACACGTGGTTGAGAGTATTCCAAGATTAGTATAGATAGTAGATTCCTTTTTTGGAGGGATAAAACATTAATCTTATAGAATTCATCTGTAGTTTTACCTAAGAATTTCATAAACGGTTATCCTTATAATCCTTTTGAAAGATGAAAATTCATTGTGTTAGAAAGAATGACATAAAATTTACTTAACATTGATCCCCCACATACCACAAATTAGCACTTAGTTGTCACATTCAAAACATGTGAATACCCACATTGTATATTCCATTAAAACATGGTAATAAACATAATTACCATAAATACTTTTTCAAAAAAATGAATACATCCCTATTTCAATGATTACTAGATATATTTTTCAAATCCAAGAAGATGTAAACATCTTCCACGAGGAAGTAGAACAATTTTTAAATAAATATTTCTAGGGAAATCCATGCCATACAATTTACTCATTCATATCCATCATATCTTTTTCCAAACGTCTTTATCTTGATTTTGGGAAAACAATTAATGATTAACTTATCATAATCAAAATAGAACCCATCCATGAATCCTTTTTTATGTCTTCATCACCATTAAACTTGTCGTTTCCAATACATAATAAAAACATATGGTTTATGATTATTTTATTGGGGCTTTCCACCCCACGTGTTATCGTCCACCGGTGCGTAGTTTTTTTACACGCATTCCAGCTTTAAAAAGGAGGGAATCATTCATCACTTCTTTAGAGCTATTCTCTCCTGGACCGAAAAGGGATGATGGGATAACAGTACCTCATTCCGTGGATTACTCCTCATAATTCATCACCTATTTATAGTCTCCCTTATAGATTAAGACACTTTTCTTAAAACCCCTACATGTTCCATATCTTTGTTGACTGCAGTTAATTATGTTTCTTCTGTTACAAAATTTCATAGGGTGAAGTTATGGAAGAAACCTTCAGTCAAGAGAGTCGTCACATTTGGTATCTCTGGAATGTATGGATGGCTAGACATTGGTACAAATTCATTCTATCTTATAAGAGGTATTCTTGATGGTGCCGAATTTGAAGGAATCCCTTGTCGGTTGTATGGTATCTTATGGAAGAGGAAAGTATATGAAGTTTTCCAAAGAATCCCATGTTTAACACAATGTATTCCATGAGTTTAGAATATAAAATATAAGTATTGGACTGATTGTAACACATATTATGTTTGATCCGAAGGGCACATCCCTTGAAGAAAGCACATAGGAAGATTATCAGATGGATGGATCAAAACAGCCATTGGGGACACACCTAGGAGTGGAATGTCCAATAAACGGATGGTGTCACACATTGAAGAATGATATGAAAACCACTAATGGTGGATCATATAATGTAGACCCCAATGAGGGGGAAACCAAGGATTACCATTGGCTAGGACAGAACCTCGGGGAGGCTTCTTGTGTACCTTGTAAAGAATATAGGGATCAAATCCCACATAGTTAAAAGTGGTGATTCTATGCATACACATGGATAAAGACCCATATCATGAAGATAAATATTCATTGCATAAATGTGGATTGTATAGGTCTTATTCATGGTTATATTTTTGGGTTCTACTAGGATATGAAATTGCATGAATGGGGATTACACGCTGAGAAAACCGATGTGGACGATGTGACCCCATCGTGGTGAGGGTGAGGAGATGGATCCGATGTCTAGGACTTACTCATGGTAGCTTCTCGAATGAATTGTGTGGTCTTATAGGGAATTGGTGGTCTGAGTAAGTATTTAGATGAATGATAGAGGTTTGTATGATGTTGGTGGAATGAATGTGATGGAACTTATGTGAAGAAGATGATGATAGGAATTAATCTTAGAGAGGATTACAATGTATCCTAGTGGTTGGGAGTGACAGTCCACATAATTTTAGAATAGGGGTGATGAGACACCTAAGGAAGTGGATCATGAGAATGAAGTTCATAGAAAAGGACACCAAGGTAGTTGATCCTCCGGAATGGGACATGATCCTCTCAAGACATAGAAACTCAAGGGAAATAACAAGATCAACACTACTACAAAAATTGGCAAGGGATACGCTTCAGTTTTATCAGTACTAAAAAAAGCGCTGATATATGGGGCCTTTATCCGCGCTAAAAAAAAGCGTGGATAAAGGGTCGCTTTTATCAGCGCTAAAAAAAGCACTGATAAAGGCCCCCTTTATCAGTGCATTTTTTAGGGTTGATAAAGGCCCCCCTATATCAGCGCTTTTTTTAGCCCTGATAAACGGGACCCCTTTATCAGCGCTTCATTATGTAGCACTGATAAAAGAGGGATTTATCAGATATTTTCCCGAGCACTGATAAATTTTTAGTTTTAAAAAATATATTTTCTCATGAAAAATAATATTTTGTTATATAAGTATATTTATATTGATATAAATACAATATATATTTTTTAAATATGTTATAGATACGTATAAATATACTATTACATTTATTAGATAAGAAATTTTTTGATAATGGATACAAAATATTTTAAAAAATATTATTAATTAATAATTTTCTAATTATTATCGATTAAAAATAATTTAATAACAATTAGTGGACACAAAAAATAAAAATAATTAATAAAAGATCCAAAATATGATGAAAATTCAACTCAAACTTCAAACAACCATAGATTTTGATCCAGGTCTCTGGTTGTGCTCTTCTGCATATCAAATCGATTCCTGTGATGAGCTCTATGCCCTAGTGACCCAGGAAAATCCTCTGTCACATTTTTAGAGCCTAAAAAAGGCCCATAAGGCCTCCAAAACTGAGTCGGCATACCCCGATTTGTTAACATTCAAACAAGTATAACTTCTGATCCAGATGTCCGTTAGGCCTGTACCACATATCATATCGATGATTATTTTATTTTCTTCGATTTTACTAGTTGTAGAATTGAAACGGGCCTCTGGATTATATTTAATTGTCATTTTAACATTCTGTGGCTTTTCAAATACACATAGAAATGTATTTATTCGTAAATATATATGTTTCTATGTGTGTGTGGGTGTCCATGTGTGTGTCTGTGAGTTTTAAAAATGTATATAGGTATGTATTTATTTATTTACTTACTTATAAACACACATCAAAAACATATTTTTTTCATTAATGTATTTAAAAATAATCTTTATAAGTACATTCTATGGCTTTTTATATACAAATATATTGGTATTTATTCCTAAATATATACGTGTTTCTGTGTATGTCTCTCTCTGTTTTTGTCTGTGTGTTGTATAAGTCTATGTATGTATGTATGTATGTATTTATTTATTTATAAACACACATAAAAACAGATTTTTTCATAAATGTATTTAAAACTAATCTTATAAGTATATATTAATATACAAATTAATATATGTATAAAAAATTATAACTAAATATATATATATAAATATATTAATATATGAATTAATATATATATATATTAAAATATGAATAAATATATTTATATTAATATGAATCTATATCAATATATCAATAAATATAAATATATATATATATATCCTTAAATAGAGAACAAAATGAAATAGCATTGTGGTAAAGGTGCAGCCGCGAAAGGGGGGAGGTCCCTGGTTCGAGTTTGGGTGGAAGCAAAGGGGGTGCCCGCGTATGAGGATGTGTGGGAAGGGAAGCATGCAGGAGACCTCCTAGCACTGATAAAGGCGGTGTAAAACGCTGATAAAATCAATCCCGGTATTATTTTTATTTTTTTTAATTTTTTTTAATTTTTTTGACATTTATCATCACTTTTAAAAAGCGCTCATAAAGGCCCCTTTTATCAGCACTAAAAGGGCTGTTAAATGGGTCTTTTATCAGTGCTTTTTTAGTGCTGATAAAAGCGTCCTTTATCGGTGCTTTTCGGAGTGCTGATAAAAGGGACCCCCTATATTAGCGCTAAGAGTTACAACGCTTTTTTAGTGATGTTAAAGCCCTTTTTGAGAGCTGATATAGGACGTTTTTGTATTAGGGTGATGTGACTAATGGGATTGGACCTCAAGGAGGCTTCCTACATATCATAGTGGTCAAGAATCAATGCCCACAAAGTTCGAGTATCCTATGCATTGTAACATCATACTATAAGGATAAAGGTCAAACGACTTGCATAACGATGTCACACTTGAATCTGAAGGAGCTTTCCTATATATCACAGTGTATGGGAATCAAAGTCCATGTAGTTATGAAAGTGAGTAGGGGGGATTATACTTGAATGGTCAGCCCAATCATGTGGTTTGGGGATTACGTGTTGAAGCTGACTAGATACTATTGAGATTGTTGAAGGGTTGAAGGGGGTTTATGTGATGATACGACCAAAATGAGTGTTAGTCAAGATACCACATAGGGTTCATCGGGGAGGTGGAACCCTAGGATGAGACAACAAATATTACCTTTGGTTGGGATTAATCCTTGTGGAGGCTTCATATGTAACATGTTTAGAATGTAGGGATCAAAACCCATGTAGTTTGGTACTAAGAGGCATAAATTTTAAGCACTGAGACGGACTAGAGGGATTCGTGCTCACTATAAATCACTATAAACACAAAGTCATTATCATTGTAAAAAAAATAGGTAATAGTATACCTGGTTATCAGGTCAAGAAAGGTGCATTCACGAGTGGTCATGTAGGGCTTACACTCTAAAACTTCCCATGGAGATGGATATTGGGACATTATCAACGAAGGAGGCCCAATGAAGATGTATTATTGTACGAGGATGATCTCATTCCATGTGAGGAAGATCCCATTCCATGCCAGTCATGCACAGATCACCCTATCATGGTTTATGTCAGGGTTAATGTGGGGACTACCTGAATTCCATATGGAGACAAATCCCCATAGGAGTGAGTGTGAGAGGGATTTGGCGGCCATCCCATTTCTTATTCTCTGAGACTTCCCACACATATAGAAACCACAATTTAACAACATATGTTGAGGATGTGGGTGAAAGGTAGTTTAACATCCTGTAGCTCATATGTGGAGAACTCACTCCTCACCCCTAGGACTAACATAACTAATTCCCACCCACGCATGGGGAAGAGAAGGCATTAGAAATTTTGGAAGGGACTAAGGAGGAATATTAGTCACTCTAGGGGACCATGTAAGAATATCTATGTGAATAAGTAATAGTTATTAGTGTACCTTTTCGAAGAAGAATTAGATATGGAAATGTGTGATGTGACAATGCATGAGTACCCATAAAATAAATTTTTATAGCCATGGAGGAACATGCAGGAAAGGTGTTTACGATGCAAAGGGACTCACTAAGAGGAACATTGTGATATAAAGGTGCATTTTGGAGGAAATTTAGTTCTCAAATGAATGATACTTCATGAAGGAAAGGTTCATTGATAAGGAAATACCCTCATACGACATGAATCATTTTCCATAACATATGTTTTATTAGAAAAGTTCTCTATTTATGCTTAATCCTTCCTAGAGCCTCCAGTAACCCAAAGGGGTATCTCCTTCGAGATGGGTGGAGGGCCTGGAGAAGGAAATTCATACCATAAATATGGGCCCCGAGGAACAAAGGGAATAACATATCACAATGCTCAAGTTTCATGGGTGATTCATTTTTCGGTAAACTTCGTGGTTCTCAGGAGCTTCATGAAATGGGAGACCAGAAGATGAAATGTTTGGGAAACGATGATTATGAGGCGTTATGCATTATCTTTTTATATTAAAATGGGGTTCATAGTGCTCGTGGTGCATGCCTCGAAGAAAAAGGACATTGTAAAGTGGAAAGGCTCTATTGTACTCGTATTGGTACCTTTAATGATGGTCGTGGTTGTGGTTCTCGTTGGGCTCGTAGAGGTTCCATCAAAGATTCCCATGGTCACAGTGCTCATCAGACTCATGGAGGTACCCACAATGATTCTCATGGTCATTGTTCTCATCAAACTCATGAATGTACCATAAAAACACTCACGGTCTTGGTGAATAGGGGTCTCATTGATGTATCTTCACATAACATAATCCTATAATGAATTTTGGGTCCATTTGGGTCCGGATTAGCATCGAACTATCCATCACCATGTATGTGTCTTGAGAATCGTGATTTTTGGTGCTAGAATCCCCCCCAAAATGGGAGATGATAAGTAATAAGGGTCTTATTTTTAGGGTTCTTTGCTGAAAAACCCGTCTAGTTGCGATACTAGCTCACAAGGAATGTGGGGAGTGACGCACCATGAAGGCCGAGTGGGAGAATGTAACTAGGACACTCATATGTTCCAAGCCTATAAACAGCTGGTGAGTGGGCCATTCTTGGTACTAGATATCGGTGAACGATTTCTCAGAATCTATCCTTTCACGAAGTGATCTGCATAGAATACACATCTCTGTGAATCAAGACCCATGATTATTTGATCTGTGAATGATTTTTAGAAAACCGAGCATTATGACCTAAAACATATTTAAAATGCACACCAAGTACATGGATAATTTTTGAAATATTCCTTCATGATTGATCATCATGACTGAATTCCGTGAAAGGATGTGAAAATTTTCATAATCCAAAAATTGATGGATTCCCAGTAAGCTTCTCAAGAGGTTTTTACTCATTCCTCCTAGTGGGAAGAAATATGAAATAATATCCTGATCAATGAGTATGTTCAGGTTAATTCATATCCAGAGTCACTAGAGGATCTACTTTATGATTTCATGAAATATTACACATTGAGAAAAAAAAAGGTTACCTATGTATGGTTTTGAAATATAATATGGTGTCTTAATCCCAGTAGAAAGTAGATATGGTATAGCCTACAGGTATAGAGGCATGTTAGGATAACATCAGTGGTATAGTTCTATTGTTGTACATATCAACATATACCACACCCCTATCATATTATATTGCCTTTACAATCATCTCAATAATACTAACGGAAAGTCATTGTAGAAAGAACCATCCCCACCACAGTATAAAACAATAATAAAGGCTATACATTGTATCCTAGATAAAAGGTTAAAAAAGGTTTGGAACTATTCTTGGGTAGTAATTTCATGAAGTAGTGGTCCTAGGCCTACTAGGTGTGTTCATATTTCATAGAGTTCAAGATGGGGTTGAAGCGAGTAGGTTTGTATGAAGCTGTATAGGTTTCCCAATCACAAAACTCTCAATAATGGGATATCATACTAAGGTTATTAATTTAGTTTTCACATGAACCAATACATTCCATCTACATCTTTGGGATGATGGAATTAGCCTTTGGAATTTTGTATCAAATTTTGGGAATCCAAATTCTTGGGGGCATGTATGAAGAGTCCCCCCCACTGAAAACTTGGGAGGATGACGAGTAGATTACACCTCTCAGGAAGGAATGGTTGGACATGGTTTCAGGCTATAACAATAACAAGAATATGACTAAGGACATCACCATCACAAAATGGTTTTTTTATTTTTCAAACCATCCAAAGAGGAAGAGGACTGAGGGAGAAGAAGAACCCATGAAATTACAAATTAGACTCTGAACCTATCCATGGGGGGCCAGTGAGGCAGGTATGGATCTTATTTTTGGATCATGGAGGATAGATAGAGGTAGATTTGGGGATACAGTATCAAGAACAAGCATCAAATAATAGTCAAGCTGGCCGAATTCATTTCGGTACTCAACAGTGGATGGATTCTTCTAGTGAGAGATGAACACATGGGATCATGGTTGCACATGCTCATTATGGTGGAACTGTTGGACACTTGGGAGTGGAACAATATTAGGTCCAACTGACAGCAATGTTCTATGTGGTACATCGGCATATTAGTGATAGAAAGAGGTGGTTTCATAAGTTCCAATTGTTTCACTTCTTATGCAGCATGGGTGCAGTGCATATGGAAGTTTATGAGTTCATCAATCACATATCTCCCCCAAATACAGGCTTTTGAATAGTTATGCTGGACATCGTGGGGGAGTTTTCCAATCAATCTAGGTAAGGTGGCCATGCTGAAGAAGATTGGATGAGAAAAATAGTTCATTTTCACCCATTCTCTCTAACGATAGTGGAATTTACTAAGGATTGTAATGAAATCAGTCTGAAGCAGTCACATATTTTGGCCTTCTGAGGTGGAGTTCTTATAGTATGAGTAGAATGTGAGCCAATATGTGGTATATACACCCTACACCAATTTTGAAGGTAGCTAAAGTGCATTCATCGGTTTACCCTGAGTGTGTTCCTCAGAGTATGTCATGAATACAACTCATATATGATGAGGTAGATTTGGATCATTTTCAAATAGGAAGACAAAAAGATGTAGGATGAGCTACTGCCACCCACTTCTTCATTTGGGCTAATCCACAAATATGCACATATTTTGAAATATTCTTATCTAGGAGAGATGCTGAATAAGTTGACGATTCAGTCTAGTAAAAGATTGGAATATGCACCTAGAGGTCATGGTCAAGCGACAGAAAGAGGAATTCATGAAGGAATTATTGATCTGCCTCATGGTTATGAGGTTGAAATAGTTTGTATAATAGCCCATGGACCAGTACCGACGATAGGTTAAGAGAGAGTAGAATTAGTACCTGATCTAGTGGACCAAATTGGATGGACATGGTAGAAAGGGGATTCATCAAGGGGTTTCAGAAAGAAGACTAATCATGCTCTAGGGAAGCAATTTTCCTTAGTAGCACTTACTCACAATGATAACTATCACGAGGCTTGGAAATCGTGGGACACCAGTAGATAGTACCTCAATATTGACAACCTATATGATAATATGAATAGGTATGGGATGGATTTGGAAGGGTTCATCTTTTATGATGCAAGATTTAGTGTTTCTCGGGATGATGGGAGATAATTCGTGATGGAATTAGATGATCTAAGGACTTCCCAACGCACTGAATGTCCCCTACAAAATCGGGTGTGGGTGCTATTGAACATAACTCCCCCAGGTGTTGTCTGTGGATCAACAGGAAGAATGCTTCCGATTACCTAACACCATGGATGGATAATTGGGGGGAAGAGTTCAATGAGGAAAAGCTCTAGGTTGATGAACATGACATAGCATCGAGGTAAGGCTCTCTGGAGAAAGGTGGGATTGTTGCATCCGAGGAATCCTCCTTTGAAAGGTTCATTGAAACCCTTAAGGTATGTGTTGACTCACCCCCATATTATTCAATCTATCTTATTCATTTTATGGATTCTAAACTGAGCCATGTTTTTTATTGGAAAATATTGTAATAATAACCCCATCTCATGGGGATGAGGACACAACAAATGCAAGTAGAAAAGTTATAAGTTTGGGACCATAGTATTAGGAGCTAGTAGGCTAGCTAGAGCCGAGGAGTTGGAAACATCAAACCTAGAGTGGTCAGAGCACTTCATTATATATGGAGGACAATGTCCTGATATTCCAATGATGATAAATTTAGTGTATGAGCAACTATTACTCTAAATTTGTATGTTTCTAGCTTCATTGAATTATTCTTAATGCTTATCAGACTATATTGACTAACATGATCCATGTATGAACTCTCCTGGGAATAGTGGGTGCCCTTCTTGTATGAATGGTTGGAGGACCCATGGATACCTTTCTGAAAAGAGATAAAATCATCATGGTAATCAGTATCCAAGTATACTGGTATGTTGTTTCTAAGGAGCTGCCAAATTTAATTGAAGTTGATTAAATCAATGGGGTGGAACATAGTGTAAGTGGAGACAACCATATAAAAAAAGAAACAAGTTATGAGGATCAACATGATAGAATAGATCCCAACCAATCATAAAAGATTCTATAGGGGGATCATGTGGATGATCTCATTGACTCCATTCCAGAATATGAACATGTTGATCTGATAGAGCTGGAAAATTTGATTCTATGGCGGTTGAGGATTGTCAGAATTCATGACGTAAAAAATAGAATCTAATCAAATGATTCCTCAAAAAAAAAATGTGGAATCATAGTGTAAAATACTAATGGGATCACATCTCTATTGTTTTCATGATCTATGCTCTAGTTTTATGCATTAGGTTAGTACATGGTGATCTAACACTACCTTGTAGACAAAATACTAGAAGGACTTTAGCATTTTGACACTTCTAGGTGCCAGATGAATTCTGAAAACACCCATATGTTTTAGGAGTCCAAATAAAAAATCTATCACCTTGAATTAAAGTCAAATGATCATTCCACCATTGATAGTAATCAATCTAATCTCATCGTGTGATTGAATGTCTAGTTGGATGAGGCCCAAGAGAAACTAAATTAGGCAAGCTATCAAGTAGTTGACCTTTCAGATGAAGATGAACAACAATATATCTAGTTTAGTGAGATTTGCTTTGTGGCTATCAAAAAAGAGGGGGTTCTTGGGTAGTGGAAGCAGGATCTAAAAGACACATGCCCAAAGGTGGTAGTGTTGAAGCATTCCATTGATGGGGATGATCTCTAAGGGAATTGTTTTGGCCAATCTTATGAAGCATACCTTTTTCATTTTTTTCATTGAACTCTGTGCATGAGCATGTTTCTTTCTTACATCAAATAATCCACATTGATCTTATCTATGAATAATATAATGACCAATACCCAAGTTCATGTGGGTCATGCTTGTTGTCGAATTTAGGTGATGAAAACATAATTGTTCACTTTAGGTTTGATCGAGTATGCTATTTTTTACTCACCACCCTAAGTATTAGGGCGGAGAGTGACTGTAAGTAGAAAATATGGCCCTCATAATAGAAAACATACCTTTCTGAATGTTCTCTCATGATTAATCATGATAATGTTAGGGGAATTAGAATAAATACGAACATAGGGGAAATGGAATGTGTGGATCACCATACCCAAAATTTGGAACACAATGATGATGGCCACTCCATATGAGATAACTTCTTACCATATTTATACCATCTTATCTATATATCCATCCTATAATGGGGATAAAAAATGAGGGCCTAAAATTAACCATATTCGAAACAAGTGTCCAAACAAAAAATGTAATTCAAATTCATCTAGAGAGTTGGCCAGAAATATTAGGTGAACCGAAACGGAATGAGACCAAACCCTTAGGGGTTCCTAAAAATGTGAAAGTAGATAAGGATCCAAATAAGTGGCACACAATGTGTAGAAGATGAGTGGTGGAATGTTTGAAATGATTCAAACACTCCTTAAATTATGCCACTATGGCATAGAAAACATTGGTGTAGGTGAATTGGTTTGAACAAAGATCAAACCTATCTCTCAAGAGAGAACCTTATTGGATTCTGAGTGACAATTTATGTTGTGAACAATGTGATGAATGACCAACACTGTGGGTGAGGAACTCATAGATGAGGGCCTGAGATTTTTTGTAGTTTTATGTCATGATAGTGAGGAAGTTGCACGGTATCATTTACTATATCATGATTAAGACATCCCATGGTTTAATGACATGTGTTTTGGATGTTTTCACATAGATTAAAGTCATACTGCATAGACCCTAGAATATAGTTTAATTCCATGTTACACAGACTATAATTTCTATACCTATAATTTTTTCATGGCATGGATGACATAAATCTGATATGAATGATCCAAACGAGGCTTGGGAACCATAGAAACACAATGGAATAGGTTGAAAGGAGGCATATGTGATGTATTGAGTGGAAGATCCTAGCACGATTGAAGTCCAAGGAGACCTGTCTCCCCACATTGTATCCCTGTGGCCTCTTTGTTTATGGTCATAGGGTTTTGGAATATAGAGTTTGGGCTTGGGACTAATGAAAAATTGTCTAGGCATCAAAATATATCCTATAAATAGGGGAATCAAGCATCACATACTTCTCTACTGTCGTGTAGTTTAACACCATGAGTAAAAGATGAAGATGATTTGACATGAAAATGGAAAATAACGTTGCGGATGGGCCCAAGATTGATGATCTGGGTGTCACTAGTTATCCCATAAGGATGGGAATCAATCCATGTGTATTTCTTGAATGTAAATTTAATTGTCTAGGACTAACCCATGCACAGAGAGAAGCAACATTATATTTTCCTTATTTTTTCTTTCGTTTATCTTTTATTTTTATGTCTAAGTGGCTGGACCATGATGCAATATTCAGGTTTCACTATGGGAATCTATCTGTGTGTATGTCCTAACATGTGGCATGCCGGATGACTACTGTCAAGGGTAATTACCTATCAAGTGAGATCACTACAATGTTGTCCCATTTTCATCGTGCTACAAGGGTGATGATGCCAAAGATAAATGTCGTATGACCAGACCAGCCAGTTCATTTTATCCTCATGTGGTAAGTATGAAATAGTTTAACGTTGTGTGGGAAGGGGAAGTATTGTTTAACATCATGTTTCTTGGATAGAATTTTTTTTAATTTATTGTTGTATAAATCAGAACCTATTGTTTTGTATATTCACTAGGTGGGTATGAACCTACCAAGACTCACAAGACCACAAGATCCATGCTCGGTGTGAGAAACAATGAGTGAATTTAGAGTACCCTAATCATATGAGAGCGGCAAATAATGGAATATAAATTATTGGTGGGAAAAATACCCACCAAGACAACATTCCCACTCTATGTGTACAATTTCATGGAGGGACAACACCAGGGGTGTTGGATACCCACAAGAATAAAAGGGGGCATATAAATGTGAATTGCTACACCCTATATCTTTGACATAATGATATTGGTGAAATGATTGAGGATAAATACTAACCACATTCAATACACAACATCTATATTGTGTTACCTGGGATGAGGACAAATAAATGTGGTTCATAAACTGACTATATTTGAAATGAGAGTCCCATCTCAAAATTTCGTCTAATGTCTTTTGGGGTGTTGGAGCCGGATGGTATATCAGCTATAGTGTCCCAACACTATTCCTTAAGGGGGTCCCTTCAGATGTGAATTATGATGAAACCCTAAATAAGGGGATGTGTGAAGCATGGATATGATGTTGGAGGAATATCCCTATGGAATCCAGCAATCTAGGTCTCATACCACTTCATATTTAAACATGTTAGTGTTGAACATCGATAAGGGGTATCATATCTATCCTCAAGGATTGGGATCATGAGGGGTGTTGAAAATAGTTTAATGGTCATGTTTATTTTACTATAAGCTCTTAGTTTAGGGTCATAGATTGTGAAACATAAGTTCCCAATTTAATGTCAGGTGTGTGGGGAAAACCCATGAATTTTAACGTTGTGCGATGAGGAAGAAGATGTTATGCAGTTTATTATCATGTGATTAGGAAATGTGCATCCTAATTGGGAAATTCATGGAACTGTAAATAACATGATGTGAATAAGGACCAAATAGATCCAAACGACACCACACATTTTGGAATGGGGACTCAGAACAAAAGGTCTAAGAATTTGAACGTACAATTTTGTAACTGGGCCTTGGGAAAAGATGTTTGGGTGTCACTACGTATCATATGAGGTATAAATCAATCCACACATTATTCTATAAGATATCATGGAAGATGACCAGTTCCAAAGGGGGATATATCCCATCAAGTAAGAAAATTGTGTTTTTACACATTTTATAATATTGCATACTAGGACACTAAAAATCATAGTTTAAGGTCATAAACTCCAGCCATAAAGGGAGATATGTTCAGTGGATAACCATAAGGAGACGTAATTTGAATAAGGACAAAGAAGATCTTTATCACACCACACATTCCTAAGGAGAAACCCAAGAAATAAAGGGGGTGAAAATTATCATGATATGGTGGCTGGGGCTAGGGAAAAGATATTTGGGAGTCACTAAATATCCCAGAAAGATGGGAATCTAGTCACACATTGTTCTTGAAATAGAATGGTAGATGGATAGTACTAAGGAGAAATATCTTTGTAGGTGAATATATCATAGTTTTGTGTATTTTAACATCATAATTCTCGAAGGCATAATGTTTAGTTTAACATCAAAAGATAAGGATGAGGTTTATGATGCAGTTTATTATCATGAAACAGGAAAACTGGGAATCGTAGTTTATGGTCATAGAGCTCAGACCATATGATGATAAATCCAAATTGAAAACGTGTAGCGTGGCACCTATTGGAAACATGTCATGAATGGGGATCAACAAGGCATGTACCAAACCAAAAATTCCTAAGATAACACACATAAAATGTATAGTAATGATGCTTGTACATGGATGCATAGTTTATAATCATATGATTGGGAAATAAAGACCTAGTTTGTGGTCATCAATTTGGAAACATAAGGTGGTTTAATTCATCCATGTGGGTACAAACCCTACCAAGTCCTCTAATCCCATGTGACCATGCTCCATATAGAATAAAGGGGTGGAGATGATCCTCACAACCCATGGAAGAAAACGACAAGGGAAAACATGATTCAAGTAAATGATTTCCCAATTATGTCGGTCTTCCTGCACAATGTGCAATGGTGCACATAGGGTTAACACTGAGGTTATTGAATTTCCACTTGGACATGATAGTGTTGAAAAGGTTTTAAATCACAATTTCCGACATTTGGGACACAATGGGTGTTGCATAACAATTGAGGATAACTATAGACCTTATTCGAAACAAAAAATCCAACTCCTGTAACCTTGGATGGGGGCATACAAATGGCGATTTTCCATTGACCATATTCAAAAGGAATGACTTATTTCAAAATGTTGTCTAATGTTTTTAGGGGTGTCGGCCATATATAATATGTGAGCCATTGTAGAAAAACACCATGCCAATACGGGTTCCCTTCAAACATGAAAGATGATGGAGGCCCAAAAAAAGGGATGCCTCATGTATGGAGATAGAATGAAAGAATGTCTGAGTAGAATCAAAAATATTATACACCACAACGTATATGAGCATGTTAATGAGGTATATCATATAGACTTATCCATACCCCTTCTTAAGCGAAGAAGCCTTGATAGGGCTCTTGGATATTACATGGTAATGGAACAAAGCCAATTGAAGAGGATGATGGATAAAAAGGGGTTAATAAAAAGGGGGATGGACTTGAAGACAGGATGTCTGGGAGTACTTACATATCCCATTAGTACGAAAATCATGCCTTACGTAGTTCATGAATGTTTTGCAGATTAACATCATGTGGTAAGGACTAATGTAAGTAGGTGTGTTCCCAAGGTAGGAATATAGTGTGGTTGTTGTTAACCTGACATGAGTAGGGAAAAAAGAGTTATCGACCACACCATATATTTCCATGGAAGGCCTCTTCATAGTTTAAAGTCACGAGGCATAAACATGGATTCCCAGTTTATGGTTGTGAATCCTGGACCATTAGGTGATTTATTAATAGATATACGTAGCATAACAAGTTGATGAACACAATTCTAAATAGGACAATAGAGTCATGTATCCATTACACATAATCATACCAAAATGGGTGTGGAACATAGGATAGACCTGAAGAAAATTTGTCTTGGTGTTCATATATATCCCATAATGATGGGAATCAAGCCATATGTAGATCTTGAATATCATGTAGTGTATCCGCATGCGATATGGAAAAATGTTTCACCTAGTTTATCTTCATGCCACTACGATTCTAGGGAAATATTTTCTTTTAAGGCCATGTAGAAAGTACCATAAATTTAATGATGTTTAACGTATTACGGTTAGGATGTGATAGTTTATCATTATGTGGGATGCAAAATCATAGTTTAACATAATGTTTCTTGGATGAAAAAGATCTCAGTTTAAGGTCATAGAACTTAAGCCATAAGGAAGGGAAAAGATCCAAAAAGATGGGGAACTTGGGGATGAACCCTAGGACCAAACATTTCATACCATTTCAACGTATCCCATAGGAATGGTAATCATGACACAAGTAGTTCCAGGTACTGTGTAGTATGTGACTATCCAGAATCGATGTTCTATTAGGTGAGTACATTGTGAAGATGCATTTTTTATCATAATTTGGCTAGGAGGAAGTACAGTTTGACACCATGTCCCAAAAATCCCACTCCTTTATTCCATCCTAACTGAAATACTAAACAACAATGATTCTCAATTACAAACCAACACAATTGATATATAAGTATTTAACATACTCATAATATTTTTATTTCAATGAATGAACAAGAAGATAACAATTGTAACATCATGACCCTCCTCATTGTATTGTGTTGATGTAGATTTTTTACAAAACATTAAGAGATATCCCCACGATGTTAAAGTCTGACAATAAATTCCAAGGGAATCACATCAAATTAAGGGTGTGATTTTCAATTTGAAAATAAAACAACCCTAATATGGGTAACAATAACCAAACCACTGACAGATGCATGATAACAATGTAAAATAACTCATGTAGTATAAATTCATATCAAAACCAATCTACAATAGACTACCATATTAGTACACTGCAAACATAAAATTAAATGGTGGAAAATAAGAAAAAATACATAAATTCTGCATACATATATTATAAGGCCCCGGCCTTAAACCTTACTTAATATTGAATTAAATGAATAATTCACATTGAGGATCTTTTCAGGTTTAGATTTTTAGAGAATTAGATAATTACTATTACATCTCAAAAGATTACAAAGTAGACACTTCTACTATGATTCCATAAAATAAAAAATCTTAAAAAGAAACATGTCTGGTTCCATGTTTTAGATAGCCTGACTTTCCCTTGATCCCATCCTTGACCCTAATCCACATTAAGTCCTGTGAAAAAACATTTCAAAAAAACTTGGGGTGAGCATAAAAAGCTCAGTAAGGGATACACAAAGAATGGAAACTATTAGTTTTTCAAACATCACGTAAACCATGTATACTTTATCAAAGTAATACCTTCACTTTTATGAAGTAGTAAAAACTCTTCACTGAATAAAATATCATTACTTACCCTTCTGTAACCAAAGGATTACCATAAAAACCATATAAAGAACACATAACATATAAAGGTAACTTGGGATATAAACATACTTAAGTGGAATAACCATACGGTCGAATTCCACACATATCACTTAATGGAATTTCCATACGGACAACTTCCATACATACTTAATGGAATAGCCATGCGGACGACTTCCATACATACTTAATGGAATAGCCATACGGCCGACTTCCATACCCAATGCATTGGAGATTATAACGTAACCACCCATCCTGGTATTCACGACACCACCCGTCCTATGGTTTATCACGTAACCACCCTTCAAATGTCCAAGTAACAATATAAAATCATAAAACATAAAACCAATATAAAGGAATGATAACATTTCCACATTTCAATCACAATATATCATTTAGATATATTGACATAATAGAATATTTTATCAAAACCATTTTTAAAACCAAAATAAATAAAAGAGTATATGGTATTTATTTTATATTAAAAACATTATGGCTTGTTGAGGAATCCAAAGACCAAATAATACTCGCGACGGCGGAAAAGTTCATTGTCACCGCATACGTTAAAAGAAACATTCCATTTTGTCGTTTAGTAAAACGCTTCGTAGAAAAAGATTCCTTTTGTATAAAAGTAAAAGGAAAAGGGTTTTATACACCGTATAAAAGATAGTTGTGTATAAAACGAAATATGCCTCAATTAAAGGAGATTGAGACGAAGGCCATTTCCTTGGGTCCGACATGACTCGATCGTTCTTTAACGTCCTTAAAATCGGGTAACTCCCTATGGTTTGAGCTCAAAGGAATCCTTGGAAAGACTCCTGCCCAAAATGAGGCTTCAAGGAGTAAGATAGGGATGTGGAGAGACAAAATGATCAGAGATTGGCCGAACCAAAGGCTTGAGAGGTGTGGGTAGGGTGGTAGAGGTGGGGGCCTTTTATAAGAGGAGAGGAGGGGCACTCTTGGAAGGTAAGGAAATGTTACATTATTTTCAAATGGTTTTCGGATTTTATTGGTCCCACATTGATGTGTTTCGAGGATACGGTGATAAGGGTTCGAAATCCACCCATCTAATAGGTTTTCGACAAGTGTAGGTCTTAGATGTTACATTATCTTTCCATTTTATTTAAATCGTTAAATAATGAGGTAATCGCTGCATCATCATGATGTCATAAATAATTTAATATATTTAATGTCTAAAAATTATAAAAAAACTATCATGATGTAGGAAATATTTTTAGATTTCTAATGAATATTTAAAGGAAAATATATGACTTGTATAACCCCATGTAAAAATTGGTTTAGTAAAACATCTCATGTTTGTGTCATTTTTACTTTAACTTTAAATAAAAGGCATAAATTTCATTATCATACCCAAGTGGCTCCATGGGGTACCAAAAATCGACCCATGGGTTTTCTTGGTCGTCCATAACTCATACAATAGGGTTAGGACAAGTGTCAGGATATTTTCATTTTATTATAATATCATTTTTACCTTAAATTACACTAATTACCTTTAATCGTCATTAATAAAACATAAAAGTTACCATTTACCAAAAAGATATTTTAATCCCATTGAACCTAATTTTACTTAATAATGTAAATCATTTAAATAGGATTTTTGAGATTCAAAACACAGAAGTGGTAAAGTCCCATTTAAACAAAAGATCAAATTTTGTAACCAGCACTTTGCGGTTTCACTATTCATCAAAAATTGAAGTTTTTCAGAAAAAAACCAAAACATCACCTTAAGCTATATTTGATATTCCGAATTCAAAAATGAAGTAAATTTTAAAAAATTCAAATCATATAAGTTTCATTAATTAATTTAATAATTAATTCCCACTGTGAAAACAAATAGTGTGTTTTTATGAAACAATAGGTATCAAAAGATTGACACCAGTTTAAGTCCAATTTCAAAGTAAAATTAATTCCAATGACCACTATTGGATTAAATGGTAAAAATATATTCTAATTTCACTTAAAACCAATTCAAAATATTATTTAATCATCTTAATAAATTATATTAAAAAGAGGTTTTGAATTATAATACAACATTTTACACTATTCATTAAAAAATGAACTTTATTGGAAAAATACCCAAAAATTACACAAAGTAATATTTGATGTCTCGATTCTAAAGAAGAGTTTTATTTGGTCAAATAGAATGTATAAGAGTTACCAAAACTGTATTTAATGACTATTCGCCATCAAATGTTGATAAGTGGAACTTTCATGAAAATTAGAGTATATAACCCTAGAATTGACTTCTTTTCGTATTTTAAGCCTTTATCCTTTATTAGATAAATGTAAAAACATTTAACAAACATATATAATCATATTTCAGTTATTTCTATCCATTCCCGCCAGTACAATGACTACGTGTTAACTAACATTTAAAATAATATTATTTTATTACTAGTGTGCAACGTACGATTTCAAAGAAACTCTTTGTTGCGTATCGGGTACGCTATCGAACATAGAAACCCCTTTAAAGTAAAATTAATATTTAATTAAAAAATATTATTAAATATAAAAATGTATTGTTCTTTATTTACCTTGTATGTTACATCCTTCCCCCCTTTTGGGAATTGCGTCATCGCAATTTTATTCACTTTTCAAATTAAGTGGGGGTATTTATCCCTCATTGCATTTTCAGATTTCCATTTTGCCTCTTCAACCATATGGTTTTTCCAAAAAACCTTTACCTGGTGAATTACCTTATTTCGCAATACTTGCTCTCTTCGGTCAAGAATCTGGACTGGTTGTTCTTCATAAGAGAGATTCTCTTCCAACTGAATTACCTCTAGGCACAAAACATGAGATGGATCTGGCATATACTTTCTCAGCATCGAAACATGAAAAACATTGTGTACCTGAGATAGACTCTGAGGTAAAGCCACTCAGTATGCTACTGATCCAACTCTCTCCAGAATTTCATATGGTCCAATGAACCTTGAACTCATCTTTCCTTTCTTACCAAATCTCATCACACTTTTCCATGGAGAAACCTTGAGAAAAACATGATCACCTACCTCGAAAGATAAATCCTTCCTCCGGTTATCCGCATAACTCTTCTTCCTGCTTTGAGCTGTTCTCATGTGTTTCTTAATCAACTGAACTTTTTCTGCCATCTCTTCTACCAATTCTGGTCCCATCAGCTTCCTTTCACCCACTTCATCCCAAAATGCTGGAGTTCGACACCGCTTCCCATATAATGCCTCAAATGGTGCCATATGTATACTGGAATGAAAACTTTTATTATAAGAAAACTCAACCAAAGAATGATGATGGTCCCAACTTCCCTGATAATCAATCGAACAAGCTCGTAGCATATCCTCCAAGGTCTGAATTGTTCGTTCTGACAGCCCATCTGATTGCGGATGAAAAGATGTACTAAAATTTAATTCAGTACCCAACGACTTCTGAAGGCCTTTCCAAAAGTTATAAGTAAACCTGGGATCATGGTCAGATACAATGGAGAGAGGAAATCCATGTAACCTGACTATCTCTTTAAGATACAAACGGGAAAGTTGATCTAGGGAAAAATTATCTCATATGGCAAGGAAATGAGCAGATTTAGTCAAGCGATCAACAATAACCCAGATTGCAATATTATCTCGACATGTCTTCAGTAATCCCACAACAAAGTCCATGGATATATTCTCTCATTTACACTCTGGCACTGGTAGAGGCAAAACCATCCCTTTCGGTAACTACCGCTCGACTTTAACCTACTGACAAGTCAAACACTTCACAGTAAAATCAGCAATATCTCTTTTCATTCCATCCCACCAGTAATACTCCCGCAGATCTTTGTACATCTTAGTACTGCCAGGATGAACTGAAAACAGAGAACTATGAGCTTCACATAACAACTCTCTCTTCAACTGTGAATCAAAAGGCACAGACAATCTGTTCACAAATCTCCAAACACAATCACTATCAATGTTGAATTCATGGAACTTACCTTTCTGTACCAGCTCTACCTTTTTCTGCAACTCACTGTCTTGCTTCTGTGCTTGCTTGATTCTGTCTGATAGAGAAGATCTCACTGATACCTGAAACAAAACAAAAGGATATCCTGCACCAACAACTTCTATGCCAAATTTCATCAAATCCTTAACCAAAGGATCATGTTCCAAACTCAACATCATTAATGAAGCTTTACTTTTTCGACTCAAAGCATCATCCACTTTATTGGCTTTTCCTGGATGGTAATGAATTGTACAATCATAATCCTTGATTAATTCCAGCCATCTCCTCTATCTCATGTTCAATTCTTTCTGAGTGAATATATACTTTAAACTTTTGTGATCAGTATATATTTCACACTTTACTCCATACAAATGATGCCTCTAAATTTTTAAAGCAAAAACAAGAGCAACTAATTCCAAATCATGTGTAGGGTAATTTACCTCATGAGTTTTCAACTAACGTGAAGCATAAGCAATTACCTGATCATTCTGCATAAGGACACAGCCAAGTCTCTTCAATGAAGCATCACTATATATAACAAAATCACCATTCCTGGAAGGAAGTGCCAAAACTGGAGCATTCACCAATCTTCTTTTCAACTCCTGAAAACAATCATCACATTCTTTTGTCCAGATGAACTTAACACCTTTACGAGTTAGCTTAGTCATTGGACTAGATAACCGTGAAAAATTTTCAACAAACCTTCGGTAGTAACCTGCCAAACCAAGAAAACTACGGATCTCGGTTACATTTGTGGGTCTTGGTCATTCTTCAACAACTTTTGTTTTAGCAGGAACAACAGTTATGCCATCTTTTGAAACAATGTGACCCAGGAATAAAATTTGTTGTAACCAAAACTAACACTTGCTGAATTTTACATATAGTTTCTTTTATTTTAAGGTTTGAAAGATAACGTTTAAATGACTTTCATGCTCCTCTTTACTTTTAGAAAACACCAAAATATCATCGATGAAAACAACCACAAACTTATCCAAGAACTCATGGAAAATTCTATTCATAAGGTCCATCAATACAGCAGGTGAATTAGTTAACCCAAAAGGCATAACTAAAAATTCATAATGGCCATATCTAGTACGGAATGCAGTCTTCGGAACGTCTGCTTCATTTACTTTCAACTGATGGTACCCCGACCTCAAGTCAATCTTTGAAAAATACTGAGCTCCCTGGAGCTGATCAAACAAATCATCGATATGAGGCAAAGGATATTTGTTCTTAACAATAATATTATTCAAGGCTCTATAATCAATGTAAAGTCTCATTGAGCCATCTTTCTTTTTAACAAACAAGACAGGATCACCCCATGGTGATGTGCTAGGTCGAATGAATCCTTTTTCTAATAACTCCTGCAATTTTTTCTTTAACTCTAAAAGTTCATCTTGAGCCATTCGATAAGGGGGTTTTGAAATTGGCTTAGAATTAGGAACTAATTCAACAGTAAATTCAACTTCCTGATCATGAATAATACCTGGAAACTCATCAGGAAAAACATCAAGATACTCATTTACCACTGGCACATAATTAATCTGAACAGTTCCTTTATTTTCAACAATATGTGCCAGGTAACATTCATTTCCATCTTTTACTAGTTTCTTAACATCCTGATATGTTATCAAAATCAAGGGTTCATTCTTGTACACAAACTGAAAATCTTTCTGAAAAGAAACCATTTTAGCTCTGCAGTCAATCTTAGCATGATAAACAGAAAGCCAATCCATGCCCAAAATAATATCAAACTCTATTAGAGGAAAAACAATAAGGTTTGTGGGTAGATTCTTTCCACAAACAAGGATATGAAGGTTCTTATAATTCCTTTTTGTCTCAACGTTCCCACTGGGTGTTTTTACCATAAGTTCAGGATTCATATATTGAGATGGAATTTCCAATTTACTAGAAAACTTCTCAGAAATGAAAGAATGTGTAGACCCTGAATCAAACAACACATTGGCATGATCTGAAAAAACAAACAGTGTACCTACCACTACTTCATTCGATGGCTCAACATCTGCTGAAGTTGTTACAAAGGATTTCACCACCCCTTTCTGCTTGTAATCTGGCTGCTTTCCCCCAGTAGAGTTCTTCGTTAGACACTCATTTTCATAATGTCCCATTTCATTACACATAAAACATCTTACCGTTGGCTTTTCATTGCCTACTTGATCATCTTCCTTACAGTTACGAGAAATATGACCAAACTTACCACACCAAAAGCACTTACCAGACTTGGATAAACATTCTCCAAGATGCATTTTACCACACTTCTCACAGGATGGATATTTTGTTTTCTTACCTCCTTGATTATTTGGTGAATTCTTCCCCTTTTCCTGCCAACTGGACCTCTTATTCTGTTGTTTTTCATAGAACACCTGATCATCGGCAAACTCCATTTCCACCTACTACGCACATCGAACAAGTTTTTCATAACTTTTAAACTCACAAGAAGCTAAAGCCCTTCGATACTTTGGCTTTAACCCTGAGTAAAAATGGTTTATTTTACTATCAAGATCTCGTATGAAGTTTGGAGCATACCTTGCCAATCGAGTGAACTTTTCTTCATAGGCAGCCAGGGAGTCTTCCTCTTGCCTCAATTCCAAGAATTGCTTTTCCATCCTAAGTCGAACAGCTTTAGGAAAATACTTCTCAAGAAACATACCTTTGAATTCGTCCCAGTGAAGATCCTCAATATCATCACTATCCCTGATATTTTTTACCATCAACCCCCACTGATCATCTTCACCTTCAAATCGATAAACAGCAAGGCTAACCTTTTGATGTTCTGAACACCCCATGACATCAAAAATCTTCTCCAGTGCTTTAATCCACCCTTCATCTTGCACGGGGTAAGATGATCCTCTGAATGATGGGGGATGTTGCCTCATGAAATGTTCCACCACTAACATGTTCCTCTGCTGTTGATCTGGCTGATCTCGTGCATGAATACCACAACCATTTATAGCCTGAGTCAACTGTGCCATCACTGCAACAAACTGTTCAGTTCCGATTCCGACCATCTCAGGTTGCTGATTTGGAAGGTTGTCTTCCTCCGGATGTCGCCCCAACATAAATGCTTTTTTTCCTCTGCGGAAAACCATTCTGAACATAGAAACATCTTAGGTGATGCAACATGGTAATCCGTAAATGCTATATCATTTCAATAATATTATAATTTAACACTTTTCTAAGTCCTAAAGTTGTCTAAACCGACCTTTGATACCAACTATAAGGCCCCAACCTTAAACCTTACTTAATATTGAATTAAATTAATAATTCACATTGGGGATCTTTTCAGGTTTAGAGTTTTAGAGAATTAGATCATAACTATTACATCTCAAAAAATAACAAAGTAGACACTTCTACTATGTTTACATAAAATAAAAAATATTTAAAAGAATCATGTCTAGTTCCATGTTTTAGATAGCCTGACATTCCCTTGATCCCATCCTTGACCCTAATCCACATTAAGTCCTGTGAAAAACATTTCAAAAAAACTTTGGGTGAGCACAAAAAGTTTAGTAAGGGATACACAAAGAATGGAAACTGTTAGTTTTTCAAACATCACGTAAACCATGTATACTTTATCAAAGTAATACATTAACCTTCATGAAGTAGTAAAAAATCTTCACTGAATAAAATATCACTACTTACCCTTTTGTAACCAAAATATTACCATAAAACCCATATAAAGAACACATAACATATAAAGGTAACTTGGGACATAAACATACTTAAGTGGAATAACCATTTGGTCGACTTCCACACATATCACATAATGGAATAGCCATACGGCCAACTTCCATACATACTTAATGGAATAGCCATACGGCCGACTTCCATACAAACTTAATGGAATAGCCATACAGCTGACTTCCATACCCAATGCATTGGAGGTTATAACGTAACCACTTGTCCTGGTATTCACGACACCACTCATCATATGGTTTATTACGTAACCACTCGTCAAATGTCCAAGTACCAATATAAAATCATAAAACATAAAACCAATATAAAGGAATGATATCATTTCCACATTTCAATCACAATATATCATTTAGATATATTGACATAATAGAATCTTTTATCAAAACCATTTTTAATACAAAAATACATAAAAGAGTATATGGTATTTATTTTATTTAAAAAACATTACGGCTTGTTGAGGAAGCCAAAGACCAAATAATACTCGCGGAGGTGGAAAAGGTGGTTGTCACTGCGTACGTTAAAAGAAACTTTCCTTTTTGTTGCTTAGTAAAACTCTTCGTAGAAAAAGATTTCTTTCGTATAAAAGTAAAATTCAAAGGAGTTTATACACCATATAAAAGTTAGTTGTGTATAAAACGAAATATTCCTCAATGAAAGGAGATTGAGACGAAGTCCCTTACCTCAGGTCCGACTTGACTCGATCGTTCTTTAACGTCCTTAAAATCGGGTAACTCCCTTTGGTTTGAGCTCAAAGGCTTCCTTGGGAAGACTCCTGCCCAAAGTGAGGCTTCAAGGAGTAAGAGAGGGATGTGGAGAGAGAAAATTATCAGATCTTGGACGAACCAAAGGCTTGAGAGTTGTGGGTAAGGTGGTAGAGGTGGGGGGATTTTATAAGAGGAGAGGAGGGGCACTCTTGGAATGTAAGGAAATGTTACTTTATTTTCAAATGGTTTTCAGATTTTAATGGTCCCACATTGATGTGTTTCGAGGATAAAGTGATAAGGGTTCAAAATCCACCCATCCAATAGGTTTTGGACATGTGTAGGTCTTAGATTTTACATCATTGTTCCATTTTATTTAAATCGTTAAATAATGAGGTAATCGCTGCATCATCATGATGTCATAAATAATTTAATATATTTAATGTCTAAAATTTATAAAAAAATATCATGATGTAGGAAATATTTTTAGATTTCTAATTAATTTTTATAGTAAAAAATATGACTTTTATATCCCCATGTAAAAATTGGTTGAGTAAAACATCTCATGTTTGTGTCATTTTTACTTTAGCTTTAAATAAAAGGCATAAATGTCATTATCATACCCAAGTGGGTCCATGGGGTACCAAAAATCGACCCATGGGTTTTCGTGGTCGTCTATAAATCATCCAATAGGGTTAGGACATGTGTCAAGATATTTTCATTTTGTTATAATATCATTTTTACCTTAAATTACACTAATTACCTTTAATCGCGATTAATAAAAAATAAAAGTTACCATTTACCAAAAATTATTTTAATCCCATTGAACCACATTTTACTTAATAATGAAAATCATTTAAATAGGATTTTTGAGATTCAAAACACAGAAGAGGTAAAGTCCCATTTAAACGAAAAATCAAATTTTGTAACCACCACTTTGCGGTTTCACTATTCATCAAAAATTGAAGTTTTTCAGAAAAAAAAACCAAAACATCACCCTAAGCTATATTTGATATTCCGAATTCGAAAATGAAGTCCATTTTACAAAATACAAAACATATAAGTTGCATTAATTAATTTAATAATTAATTCCCGATGTGAAAACAAATATCGTGTTTTTATGAAACAATAAGTGTCAAAAGATTGACACCGGTTTAAGTCCAATTTCAAAGTAAAATTAATTCCAACGACCAATATTGGATTAAATCATAAAAATATATTCTAATTTCACTTAAAACAAATTAAAAAGTTTATCTAATCATCTTAATAAATTAAATTAAAAAGAGATTTTGAATTATAATACAACATTTTACACTATTCATTAAAAAATGAACTTTATCAGAAAAATACCAAAAAAATTACACAAAGTAATATTTGATGTCCTGATTCTAAAGAAGAGTTTTATTTGGTCCAATAGAATGTATAAGAGTGACCAAAACAATATTTAATGACGGTTCACCATCAAATGTTGATAAGTGGATCTTTCGTGAAAATTAGAGTATATAAGCCAAGAATTGAATTCTTTTCGTATTTTAAGCCTTTATCATTTATTAGATAAATGTAAAAACATTTAACAAACATATATAATCATACTTCAGTTATTTCTATCCATTCCCGCCAGTACAACGGCTACGTGTTAACTAACATTTAAAATAATATTATTTTATTACCAGTGTGCAATGTACGATTTCAAAGAAACTCTTTGTTGCGTATCGGGTACGCTATCGAACATAGAAAACCCTTTAAAGTACAATTAATATTTAATTCTCAAATATTAATAAATATGAAAATGTATTATTCTTTATTAACCTTGGATGTTACATATATCCAAGATCAAAATCAAACATCAGTCTCATGTATCACAACGAAACACTAAATAAGTGTGATGTTTTAACTTTATACGTGTCTCGGTAAACATAATCTGAAAATTCAAAACTATCCCAAAGAATGTGTCATTAATTAATCTTAGTAGGTTTTCCCCAAATAACTACCATACTAATTCCACTATGATATAATAAGATATAACATTGATATAAAAAAATTATATAAAAAAACATAAAATAGTTTATTCAAATCTAATCAGTCCACACCAAGTAGTTTTCCGTACTAAAATAATTTTCATCTGAAGCAGCCAAACATGCCTTTAAAAATTTCTATATTTACATGTTAGAATAACCCGTTATATTTAACATTAACACACACATAGTCACATAACCACACAACCATGAATTCTTTGTGTTACAATTGATGGTGGAACTTTATGACCATAACCTGTCCCTTTGATGGTGGTAGTTCCCAACCATTATCCATCCCATTAAAATCACTCCTAGAAATTGTTTCCAATAACAATTCCAAACAAATATTTTCCCAAAAAAATGAATAAAACCATCTATTTTACTGATAATTATTTTCATACATCAAAATCAAGCATCCATTTTAAAATCTTCATTTTAAAATTATGAAACCAATTTCACATTCCATAAAAACACTCAATTTCTAAAAATCTATAAACAATCACCAATAGGGATTCCATAAAAAAATTACAAACAATCATAGTAAATTTCATGGAAAATAACTATTTAAAACCAAGTCTTCATTTTCTAATTATAGTAGTTGAGAGTGAAGCCACCTACCTGTAGAATTATAGTGAAAATAAATAACTACATGATCCTCCCATGAAAAACGAGTTCAATCTCAAATAACCCATCATAGATATCATTCCCTAACATCAAACCAACCATATCTCATCATTTTGGTGTTAAAAATCATAGGTATATCCCCAGTAGACTAGATATAGGTTTCTGAGAGAGTTAATGAAAGTAGATCTATGAAAAAATACCATAAATGAAGACTTACCAAGGGAAGCATGTTTCAACGCACCATGAAATGAATTTGGATCACTTTTGGTCCAAATTTGATAGACTATAAAATATTTGGTAGGGGGAAAATATTTATTAGGGTCGAAAATAATGAAAATGAGATTTTTAGAGCTAATCTCGAGATAGATCCACTTTTTAGGGATCTAATTTTTAAATCGTTAATGGTAAGTCGCATAGTACAAAAAACCATGCGTTAATTGTGTGACAGCGTCTACCTCAAGAGGAACTACACACTATTTTCCAACATGTCTAGACAAACTGTGTGTCTAACCATTTTCCATTCCATTATCTTATGTCTCAATTTTCACGGCTTCTTTTATGAGTTTCATGGTTTCCACTAAACATGCTAAAAACATTCACCTTTAGTAATTCACAAAAATATTCTAATGGTCTTCCAAACCATCCCAAACATCACCTACAAATGTTTAATATATATAATACATAAATAAATAAATAATTAAAGGAACCATGGGTTCTACACTTTGATAACCATTCATATAAATCGGTGATGAAAATTGATTTCATCACTTCATGGAGACGTTCGTCCATACATATCCATGGGTAATTATTCCACTTCTTGATAAATGAATCAAAAGAAAAATAAATAATAATTCGTCATTAAGGAATAATATTAGTATCATAAATATATTATATATTCAACAATTATAACCCTATATCTATCCATGTATGGAGGAAATGAAAAATTATTCAAATTTCTTTTTAGATGTGGAGTCCATAAGCATGCACAAGTAGTGATATCATATTTCAACAGATGAAAAGAAGATAGAAAATGGATATAATATTAGATTAAATTTTTTTATTATAATAAATAATCTTATTACATCATGTTACTATTAGTGAAGAATATTTGAAGGGGGATTAATATTAAATATGCATGAAACAAATTTCTAAGAAAATATACATATTCAACAGTGATCCTCATTTGATAAGAATAATAAGGCTTCATGGATGGGTAATTTTGGAAGAGAAAAACATCATCATCATGGAAAATTATTTTGGGATAGAATAAGTGTTGATCAAATTATGGATAAAGGGATTAGGTGGGGTGGGTAATATCATATAAGAGATTCCCTATGTTAAGTGTGAGCTGGGTCACTCTTTTAAATTCATAAAACATTAAAATATAATATAGTAATATTCAAGTGAATATCTTACCAAATAATCCCAATTTATAATATATAATAAATTTTATTAAAATTCCAATAATTTAAAAATAATAATGGGAGATTTTTTATTATTATAACCCTTATCTCTTTTGTTCAATTGATCAGTATCCCTTTTCACATTTTCCAAAGTAATGCATTTTTACATTAGTTAGAATTTATAATTACCATAAAAAATCAACAGATTAAAAAATAGGATTATTATAAAAATTGAAAAAATTCAAATTTTCATATATATATTTCATAAATTTATTATAAAGTATATTTAAAAAATCAAATGAAAATTGTTTTTTTAATAAAAATGCATTTTCATGTATAAAATTGAATTTTTTTCTAATTTATAAATAGTAAAACCCATTAGATGAATGATAAATTATTAAATTAATGTTTTATATATTACATTCCTTAAAAAAATTAACCTATTCTTAATAATTTAATTTATTATGATGAAAACCACATTTCACATGAAAAGTATAGTTTTTTAGAAGAATATCTCATTTTTATAATTCAACTGACTCTATTTCAATTTATCACCAATTCATAGCCAATGATTTCATTTTTAAATGTTTATAATATAATTTATAATAATATTTTTGGTTCTATTCCAAAATATCATCCCAACAGCATTGTGATAATTGTAACATGTAATAATACAATTTTGATAATATGTGGTGATTCGTTTGAACTCAAAGTTGCATGTAAAGATAGTTATCAAAGTCATAGAAAGCATTTAATGTGAAATGTATCATAAAAAATTTTTGTTTTATAAATTTTAACCAGTTATTATAATTTCACCCTTTTATTTTTTTTGTTCCCATACTAACAAATTAGGGTAATTTTTCTTCATCGTATCCTTAGCTTCCTGGGCAGCTTCTTCAAATTTATGGTTATCCATCAGACGTTTTTCTAGCTGAGTGGTCTTGAACAAAAAAATCACTCCCATTGATTAATAACCTCCTATTCATATTATTTGTATGATAATTCATGTTATAATGGTTAGATATTTGAGTAGGGTATATGTATAAAGACCAGAACATGCACTTCTAGATTTAGTGCTAAAGATATGGATTGTATTTTTTATATTATATAATTGAAAAAAACATACTACATAATACATCCAAGGGAATTTCATGTTATAGGTTCTATAAAATTAATAAAATACCTTTAATAAAATTAACATTTACAAGAAATAATAACTATCAGATAACTAATTTCCTTTGTGTTGACTAACTCTTTAAACGAATTTATCTATCTTATAACATCTAAAATACAAATTAAAATTATATAGATTTTGGGATGAGAAAAAAAGATTCTAGTAAGGGGTTATAATATTAGTGAAAAATAAGTTTTCATATAACTATTTTAAAACTCTTAAAAAGTTTCTATCCAATATAAGTATTGATATATAAAATAATTATCAAAAATATAATTCATGTTTCAAATTCTATTAAAAATTATATTTGTAAAACAATTGGACTTCTACGTGAATATTTTTTTTAAAATAATTATAATTTTATTGACTAAAATGATACTCTACTTATAAAATAAAACACTTCTGACCACATATCCTTTTCTGTGGTAAGACTGCTTCCCATTGTGGTCCTTGGTTCAATCTTATTTTCACATTATCTAATTTGATATACATGCACCCAATTTAATTTTTAAGATTTTTATAAAGATTAGTCTTTGTCACAAATAACCCATTTAATACCATTAAAATATTCTCAACATTAATTGACTTATTTTATATTTTGAAAATAATTTTATAATTATTTTTAATTTATCAAAATATAATTTTTCATAAAACACATCAGAGTACATAGAAATCCTTGAAATTAATAAATTCAATTGAAGAATATGATCATACCATAATATTTAAATATAAAACAAATTTTTTATTAAAATTCATGGATTATTAATGATTTTATTAATTAATTTCCACTATATATGCATTTGAAACATCCATAAATTCAATTGACATGAAAATATAATTTAAAAAATATTCTTAAATATTCATTGCTATCAAGAAATATAAAATATTAATTTGAAAATAATACTCGTTCCTAAAATTATAATTGGATGATAATATTCTTTAATAATGTTATTATTAAAATATTTTATTCTTATTACACATATTATTATTGACAAAATTAAAATTTCTTATTTTAAAACATAATATAATTTCTCATAATAATAAAATTAATCTTTTTAAAATATAGGATTGAACAATAATAAAAATTTGTTTTTGATATAATAAATAAATACAAAAGTTAAAAAATTACCATTACATTTCATTTTAAAAATACTTATTCACCTTCTTATTCTTCGAATACGCCTCACTCTCTCTCTTATTTGGATCGTGTAGGGTGTGTAGAACTCAAGCAAGGTGTGAAACACTTAAAAAGGGCATGCATCACTCAAGTATGGAATGCATCACTCAAAAATAGAAAAATAGGGAGGAAAAATACCTATTAATAACCTCAATTATCAATATTTAATAAGTATTATAAATGAATAATTGAAATATATTTTTTAGTAATGAATTTTGATAGATTCAGTATGAAGAAGATATATATCCAATTATGTTTTGGTTTTAAATACATGTCTGTCTTGCGGTGCAAGAATTAGCAATAATTTGATATATATATATATATATATATATATTATACTCTATATACATTTATATTTCGGATGAATTAGTCTAAAAACCATTTTCTGTAGAAGGATAAGATGGATATATTGTACATTTTATTCATAGGAGCATGATGAACCAGAATTTAAGAATGATCCACTACCAACTGAAATTGGTTTCAAATTAATACCTGCATTTAAAATAACCCCTACATTAATCTAAATTGTTTTTTACATAAATATACACTAAATATTATATTTTTATTCAAATTACCCCTAAAAAAATTGAAATAAAGTGATAGATGATGTTGATTTTGTACAAAAATAATGAATATTGTGAGCAACACAATACCAATTCGAAAACAAACCTTGAATAAAGATTCAAATACTTGTAAATAATGTTTACAGGATGATAAAAATGAAGTTATATTTTCACTGTATTTCATCTAATACACATTCAAAACCCATTTTCGGTTAAGATATGTTCTTCGATGGTCATTGACCTTTGATCCTGACTCAATCCACATTCACTGTTCGACCTCAATTCCACAAAGCCTCCAAAACTTAAAGCCATTTCTCGAATCTATTGAAGATAACCCTCCCATAAGAACCTTTTATAACCAACAATGATTAAAAATCCCTCTTATATGTGCTTTACTGAAGCCAGGTCACCCAAATGGAGATGAACCATCTTATCATTAAATCATTTTATTTTTCATATTTTATTGTTTATAATAAAATAGTTTTATTATATTCTTATTCATATTTCTTATATTAATTTCAAATATATAATAAAATATATTTACTAAAGATTACTCATATTTTAATTTAATAATATATATATTAAATTAAATATTCCATATATGAATATTCATATTGTGTATATATATATATATTTCAAAATTTTGGATTTCATTTATTTCAAATAATTTTTTTATTATCAAATTTTAATTAGTATTATGATCCAAGATGTGAAATTAGATACTTAATTTATATTAAAAATATAATTTTCATCCTCATTTCATAACTATTTTACTTTCCTGAAACATTTTGTTAAAATTTACTATTTTTATTTTTTACATAAATAATCAAATATATTTATTTATATTAAAAAGTTATTTTAAATGAAATAAAACCCCATTTATAGAATTATCATTTATAATTTACAATATTTAATTAAATTCAAGTAATATTTTAATTTAAATAATAATTACTATTAATTTTTCTTATTTACAAAGTATCATTTTTTAATTAATAATTACCAATATTAATTCTTAATGAAATTGATTCTTAATTTTTGTTAATATGTGAATATATATATATATATATATAATAAAATTTAAAAATATATCCATTTATATTCTTTAGTAAAAATATTATTGTTTAACATTTAATAATATTTTGCATTATTATTTTAAAATTTTTAAAAATTTCCCTATAAAAATTTTTGTGACTAAGTAAAATCGCTTAGTTAAATGATTTTTCATAACATATGTAATATAATTTATAAACAAGTAATTTAGTAGGAATTTTTTTTTTTGGGATGTTACATACCCTACCCACATAAATGAATTGCATCATCGCAATTTGTTCATCGGACTGAAAAACACTATGGGTTTTCATGTTTAGAATTAGAACGACAGGACCTCTATATTCGTAGAATATTTATAACCCTAGATGTTCATAGGAATTATTCTACAAATTATTTTTTCCCATCAAAAGAAAACTCCTAATCTCCAAAATTTCCTGGACCATTGCTCAGACACCAAATTTAAAGACCTCAACCCACACTTCCAAATTCAGTGCTAAAAAAGGAATATATTTTTTAATATAAAGATAACTGAAAAATAACAATTAAATTAGAGATCCGTGTAAATTGTTAAGAATTGTTTATGGTGAAATCGAACAATATTTTACATAAAATCCTAGTGTAAGAAAATAACTAAAAAATAACTAATTCAATTTGTGTGTTCTAACTCCTCAAATGAATACAAATTTCATTTAACTTCTAAAATTAATGTAACCAATATTTTAAACATGGGATGAGCATAAAATTTTCTTACAATGGGTTTTAAAAGAGATAAAAAAAATTCTATACGTACTAATTTTGAAACACTAAAAACATTAAATATAAAAAATAAATATTTCAAAATAAAAATTCAATAAATTTTACATTTTCCGGATTAGTTATTAGAATAATCATTGAAAAACAATTGGATTTATTTTAAAAAGTAATTTGAAAAAATAATAATTTTATAGATTAAAATGATACTAGAATGATCTTATAAAACCCTTATGGAATCATTGTAGTATACCTGATTGAATAGTTTCCCATTGAGGTCATTGGAGCACACCAATTTCTGCATTATCTCATTTTATTTTCAAGAACCAAATTACATTTTTATGAAATTGTTTATCTAAAGATCCATATTTCTCATAAATAACCAATTAAAACCCATTAAAACCCTTTCATTGAAATAATTGAATTTATTTCAAATGCGTAAAATATTTTGAGTAGTCTTCATAGTTTTTCAAAATATAATATTTCATAGAAAACTTTAGATTTGGAAAAAAATCATTGAATTTATTAAAATTAGTGGCCAAATTTTACCATAATCTAATATTTAAATTTTTTAAGGAAAATTATTCAAATGAATGAAATTTTAATTATATTCATAATTAATGACCATTAAATATGTATAGGAATCATTAAAAATGTCAAGTCATGTGAATGATAATTTATAAAATATCTTTTAATATACCTTACTCTCCAGAAATATAATTTTTTTATAGAAAATACTTATTCATAAAATTATAATTAGAAGATAATATTATTTAATTCTGTTATTATTAAAATATATTATTCCTCTTACATATATAATTATACACAAAATATTATCTTCTAACATAAAAACATAATAAGATAATGCATAAAAATTAAAATAAAATTTTGTAAATATTGACAAAATAAATAATCAAAGTCAGTTTTGGAAAATAATAAAATACATAAAATAATTATTATAATTTACATTAAATATTGTTTTTGGAAGACTTTTTCTAATTATTATTGGTTAAAGACTCACTCACACTCTTATTTGTCTCGCGAAGGACGTGCAACACTAATGTAAGGCATGTAACCAAGGTATGCAACAGTCAAGTAGGGATTGTATCACTGAAAAATGATAAATATGAATGAGAAACTCACTATTTATAATAAAAAAAATCAATTTTTAACATTAATTTCTATTAATAATGGATATATAATATTTAATCATTGGTTTTGATAGATTTAGTTCAAAGATGATATATAACCAAATCGTTTGTGGTATAAAATCCTAGATTAGCATTCATTGCGAGAATTAAAAAATATTGAATATATATACATATATAATCTGTGTATATTAATTTTATGGAGTCATCGGCCTATAACCATTTTTGAATAAAGGATAAAATAGAGATGATGTATGTTCAATTAAGAGGATAAAGATGAGCATTAATTATAAAAATGATTCAAATTCAACCAAAATTGATTTAGTTTTATTATAAGAATTTAAAATCACAGACATGTTTATAAAAAATGAAATTTACAAAAAATTGCATAAAATATGATATCACTATTAAAATAAACCCCAAAACCAAATTGAAGATTTTTTATAACTGATGTCAGTCAAGGAGGAAAATAAAGAAAATGAAAATCATAAAACTTCCATGTTGAAAATGAACCAAGAAATAAGACTCAAATACCTACAAATCATGTTTATAAGAGGATTCCAATAAATAAATTCACACACTCGATTTCATCACATCTAGGATCAAAATACCTTAGATGCTCAGATCTAGCCTTCGATTCCCATTAGAATTCGATCCAGACTCGATCCACACTTGGTGTTCTTCCTATACCGTGCTCGGCCTCTGGAAATTGAAGCCTTCGCTCAACTCTCTGGAAGACAACCCTACCATACACTTCAATTATGACCCATAATGTTTAGCCTACCCTCTAATATTCTATCGGTCAAATCTGGATCTAATAAATATGTTGACCCTCCTAATCCAAATATAATGTCATTTTTTTAAATTTTCATTATAAAATAAAAATTTATTATTATATTTCTACACATATTTTATATATTAATTAAAAATATATTATAATAAATTTTAAATTTATATTCTATTTTTTCAATTATATATTTATTAAATTTAATATTCCAATTATTAATACATAAATTGGATATATATATATATATATATATATATCTGTGTGTGTATGTGTGTCTCAAAATTTATAATTTCATTTATTTCATATATTTGTTTGATGATACATTTTTTTTATAGTTGAGATAATATATGTAAAATTTGATATTTAATAAATATTTAACTATAATTTAATACTCATAACAAAATTATTTTACTTTAAATAATATTACGATAATTTTTTATTCTTTATTTCTTTCATAAATAATCAAATAAATATATTTATATTAATATAATATTTTAAATATAATAATACCATATTTATAACATAAATATTTTTAATTTTGAATATTAATTTAAAATAAAATATTACATCTTGAAAATAATTATAATTATAACTTTCTCATATTTAGATAATTTATTTTTTTATTAATAATCACATCAAATAATAATTTATGATATAAATTCATATTTTTTAAAATAATTATAAATATTCATATTAATGATTTAATATATCAATAGTTATCTAATTTAGTAAAAATATTATTATTTGAAATGAAATATTATTTCTATGTATTATTTTATAATTTTGTTATATTTCACTTAAAAAAATTTCTAGGATTAAATAAAATCACTTAGTTAAAATATTTTTCATTACATAATTTATATAAATTTAAAAATATTCATTTACTAATTAATAATTTATTTTTTAAAAATTATGGGATGTCATAATCTATGATGTTTTAGGTATATATTTCTTCATAAGAGATGCCTGAAGAATATTGCGAACAAGATATAGATTCAGTGAAACCAGTAAGAGACAATAATCCATAATGATATGATCATGAATTTCATTGGGAATGATATACCGGGACTCAACTTAATCATATTTCTCAGTCTCATAGCATTCACTTTGGATATGTTCGTATAATTCCTTCTATGAATATTCAAATTCACGATCTCAATGATGACAGTTAGACAGACAATTCAGTCAATATTGAGAGAACCAGATACACTAATAAATGCATCCAACCATCTCTATCATTTCATTAGATTTATCATATCAAAATATATTTTATTTCTTGAAATTTATCCCATAAAATTAGAGTTTTTTATAGACTTACATAGAATGCTTCATAAGGGGACATATGAATGCTTTAGTGAACACATTGTTATATTAAATCTCAACCATAGGATGGTGTTGATCAAAACCACCATTAAAATCTTTAGAAAAATATATCAATAATATTTAATGTTCGGAATAGTCGTATCATATTGAACATCTATTTGAGGCTGTTTTGTAGTGATAACATTAAAGTCCATTTTAATTCTTATTGAAGGATTCTCTAGAACATTTACGTAACCATGAATCCTAAAAAGGTACAATAGAATTTGTTTCTCCATAAATCCTTACCAATTCATTAATTTATATCTTTGAAAATAAATAATGTAAAAAAACAATTCTAGTTTACATTGAAATGTGGGGAAATTATAAACTAATCGACTAAAAAAGAAACATTATTACCGTTAGATGTCTTGGGTAATCTAATGTTGACATCCAAGTTATAGTTTTCTAATTTCCATTATGTAGTAGTTAATGGATATAACTTCTCATTTAATATATTTCATTGAATGATAACATTATGATTCACTATTAATCGGGATATATAATATATGATATCAATTCTCACATTTTCCCACCAGAAATATTAGTTTAGATGTCTATACAACCTCATACTTTAGGGATACATATATAATGGAGAACTATGATATTTACATAATATCTCTTTATTAAAATCATATAGATTGGCCAAAAAACTCCCTTCAGGAGTCATATAATTCCATCACAATCACGATTTATCACAACGATAGTCATCGCGTTCTTCTTGAGTTCCATACCATCTATCTGGGACTCTTTAATTCCCTCATGGATAAATGGCTGAACATTCAACTAAAAAATATTTGATTTCTCATTTTTCAATTTTTTTTCAATTTTTTCTTATAATAATCCATAATTATTATATATCTCTATATCATCATCATAGATAAGATACCATGGTTCTTCCAAATCATTGAATCATCCACAATGTTCTCCCTCCCAAGGTGGTAAAATATTAAGAAATCATAATAATTAATCATGTCCAACCATCTCATATGATTGATAGTTAACTCATTATAGGTGATATTAAAGTAATGTATTCATTATTGTAATATATTTAATAATTTTCATGATAAGTATAATTATAATATTTTTTAAATTAATAAATTACATCTACTAAATATATATACATTTTCAGGTATTTTTTCTCCTAAATTTTCTATTTCTATGATTCATAAGAAATAACCATAATATTTTTAATGAGAATGAATCTGAATACATTATTTGAAACATTATTATTGATCAAATAATCTTCTCTACTATATTTTAGTGTGATTATATGTTCTCTAACCAACCTTGTTTTCAGCTCCATGAAATTCTACTGATATTCATCTAACAGATGTAACATGTCTCCCTTCTATGTGTACACTGTTTTGAGATTGGGTATGTATAAGAAATGTACCAAAATGCATCGATTTTATCCATACATCTAAATAAAATTATAGATCACGCTCACTTTGGTTTTTTTGGGTCATTTCATAATTACTTTATTCATTAAAGGATCTATTGATATATTCTAACATGATATTATACAACCCACGAATGAATATTTTTTTAGTCAAAATTCACATTTTATAATTTGGTATACAACTTCAACTTTCTCAATTTTTTCAAAAAATTCTTAAATATTTCTATTTCTCGATCTTAAAGTTAAAAATTATTATAATATCATAAATAAAGACTAACAGAAACTAATTGAGGTAATATCTAATCAATAATTTTGTTAAATCCATAAATACAACACAATTGTTTGTAAGACAAAATGGAAACACCAAAAATTCATAATTTTTATACGTCATACATAAGGTATTGTTGGGTGTATCTATAAAACCTTGATATTTTAAAATATTACTATGTTTGATAGCATATACAACTTGTAACAATGCGATTAAATGAACCAATATATATTATTGAAATATTATCAATTAAACAAGGTCATTATAACATTTCATTAAAATTGGATGTTTAAATAGAAATGAAAATATTATGAAAGGTATCTATAATGGTTTTTTATAATATAAATTATTTATTAAATCATAATAATTTGTTATCAAATTTTAGTAAAGTCATTTTATTCATAAAAAATAAACTTTCTCTAAAAATGTTTTGTATTTTTTTGGAAGAAAAATATATAACTGATTTTTTGATCCGTTATAAATATTTTATATTAAATTTCATATAATTTTTTAATCCAAATAATAAATTTTATCCTAGGGTGAATTTTTTTAAAATAATTATGTTTTCAGTTAATAGTAATAATTATTGATTTTCCAAATACATTCAGTTATTTTCATTAAATACTTTAATATAAAATTACAAGTATATTAGTAATATTTACGTAATATGAAATTTAATATACATTATTCACATAAATATAATTAGTATAAATATAGTCATCAATTTTCATTATTTGAATGAATGATTACTTTTCTATTTCAAAATGTTGTTTTCATGAAACTGTATTTAAGTGCATATAGTCGACACATTTTAATTAATTAAAATAACCCAAATAAAAGAATTGTTTATAAGAAATTTATAATATATATATATATATATATTTATGTGTGTGTGTATTTAAACTCATATAATGATGAACACTAGTCATATAGTTAATTTAAGATCACCTGGTTCTGAAGAAATAAATTTGTCGAAAAACTATTTTTCCACACATTTAATGGGATTCATTTCAAATTAAATTATGAAACATGCATAAATTATAAATAATAAAATGGGTTCCATATTTTATATTAGATTAATTAATATTATATAATAATATTATATTTATATATTTCATAATGAATAGTAAAACTGTAAAATTATGTGACCCTAATTATTGTTAAAACTAGTTTATTAGTGGACAATATAATGAGGTAATTGGAATAAAAAGTTTCAATAATATTTATATTAGAGTTTTTTATCATTAATGTAACTCCCAAATTACATTATTTATCAACATTGGAGGAACATGGATTCATAGTGACATCTCAATATTGAATTGCTTCGGTATTTATGAAAATGAAACTCCCCATCAATTATAAAAGGGCACCCACTCCCCTCACTTCGTCCCACCAATAAATAAACATTTCACAAAATAAACATGAACATATATATCCCAAATATCCTAATGCATATTCTATATATATTTTTCATCCTAAAATACTAAACTTATATTCTTTAACAAGAGATCCAAAATTGGTTCTTCAAAGCGATTGTAATCATGTTCAACAAACTCCTACAATTTAATAACTAATTATCCAAAATCAATTTTGTATTAAAAATTACAATATAAGAAAACCATTATTTAAAATATAATTAGATTTAGTTTTTTTACTGGAAAGTATTTTTCCATATCCTCTTCCATAAAATGTGAAATGAAACCACTATTTATGTGTACGGTGGAGTAAATCCTCATGAAATGATGTAAATCAATTTTCACCATAACCACACATGAATGGTAATTATTATGAATATATTTTATATATATGATATTAAATAATTATTAATGAATCTAAAAAAATACATATCAGATACATTGTTACATTACTATTCCTTGAAAATTGATAATATTGTTAATGAGTACAACAGAGTACCACCTTGTGAAGCAATATGATTCGTTATTTATTTAACATCACATGGATGGTATATGTATGTGAATTTAGTGAAATAACATGATATTTATGATATATTTATAATACAGTACATATAAGGTAACACTAACTTTATTTTCATCATTATCGTCTAAAAATGGAAATGTTACAAATGTGTATATATGGCCTACCATCTCTATTATTGTAACATCCATCATTTTTCATAACAATATTACATTATAGGTTATAAATGTATAATTATAGTATAAAAAATATAATTGATTCATTATTATTGTTATCTATATAAGGGAATAGTGTCCCCTTTGACAACAGTCTTTATCGCAATTCTGTTTTTAATTTATGAAATGTGCGTCCTCAAAACACACAACATAGACATAACTGAATATGAAATTCAATATGATGTTAAAATAAATGAATTAAATTGATTAATTATATAGTATTGAATTTTTAAAATGTTCTTATAAAATAAAATATTTTATTCAACTTTATTATGTAGGTCATGAAGTACATAAGTGAAAAATATGGACACTATGTTATGGTTTTCATGTCAAAACATCCTTCATTGAGAACGATGTTCATTTATAAACTTAACTACTTTTAAATGTATTAAATAATTAAATTTTAATTAATAACATCATGTATTATTCATATACTTGGTATTATTACATTATAACACATTTACCTATCTTCATGTGGTTTTTATTAAGTTGTTTGTCAAATTGTAAGGAACTCCTCATCTCACTTTTACTTCCAAGAGAGTTATGCCATATTTGAATATTATTTATTTTTTGAGGTTTATATAATTCCCCTATTAATGTTATTAATATAATATTGTTCATTTTATTTGATTTTTTATTTGAATTTACATCTTTTATGGGGGTTCTATTTCAAGGATTCCAATAGTGGTAAAGGTTTGATTAACAATATCATCATTATTCGAGATTGTTTATGTTAAAATATACCTTGATGTAATTATTTGATATTTATAACATAAAGATAACCAATTTTATTCTCCATTGGTTTTTAATTAATTTTTAATTAAATGGTATCATTTTCCTCTATTTTTTCATAGAAATATTGAGAAAATGTTTTTAAGAATATTTCAAATTTGTTCCGTCTTTGGTAAAAATGGTATTCACATCCATATCAATGATTTCTAAAAAAATTAAATAATGTTTTTACCATTCATAATATGATTTATTGATTATAATTATACACATGTTAGATTATTTACAAATTTATATAATATAATATTCTTATCATTTTCCAAAAAAGGTACTTGTTATCATTTACATAGTAGTTTGGGGGGAATGTTTTTTTTAAAATTATTTAGATTTTATGGAATTAAAAACAACATGACCACTGAATTAATTAAATAATAATTTATAATTTTTCATGTTCAATTTAAATTAAATATGTTTCTATGATATTTTTTACAAAATTTTATATATCGATGAAGTGTTTTCAACATGAGATTGGTGTTTCCCTCCAAAAATATTCTATGTAATATTTAAAAAAATTCATTATCAATGATAAATTTTTATGTTATTTATATCTTGAAAATTATTTATATTTTTTTCTAATGTAAACCTATATATTATTTTCTCATAATATTTTAGTGTAATACATGCCCTATGTTCTTCTCTTCGATTTATTCATTATGAAATTCTCAATTCTTATTATATGAGAAAAGAATCTTATACCCATTCATTTATATGGGTAATTATTTTGTTTATAAATTATACTTACTTTTCCTTTATTGGACTAATTTTTCTGACCACGTTATAATGGGAGTTCTTGGATATCCCATAAATTAATCAGGTAAAATATTAGTTTCATGATGTGTAATTTTTGGGATTAGAGTGTGAACATTATTCATTTTGGGATATTTTCTACAATTTGATATCTTATAGGTAGTTAGTCTAATTTCATGATATATATTGCTTCCACATTTACTATAATTAAATTACCTTGTGATACCATGTTTTTTATGTTATCCTTTCATTAATTTACTCAAATATTTCTATTTTATGTTATCAAGTTATATATTTGACTCACATTTTATGTTTATTTATCATGTTTATTCCATTGTTGGTATAGTTAACTAACCCGATTTTTTATTATATTTCAATGTTATCCCATGTAGTATATGAACTTTAAGAGATTTAAGATCACATTATATATAATAAAATATAAACATTTAGTTTTAGACTCACATTGATGTTTTATGAACCATGTCATCAAAAGACACTAGGTCAAATGATCATGGGGTTGGAATTAATGATTGTTTTTGTAAAAAAGGTAATAATTCTTATAAAAGGAATGGTTTGTTGTTAATGGTGTAATAAAATATTCTAGTTACTTTTGTGGATTATGACAGTAATTCTTTTTGAGAACCCTATGGACAAGTAAAAGGTTCATTCTAAGAATATAAAAATAAAAATGAATTATTTCGAGGTTTACAGTTAGTGGTTTAAATGAAATTAAATATCCTTCATAACATTACAAGTGGATGTGGTTCTGGAACAAATTTATCTTTTTGTAATAACTATGAAAATGCTGCATTGGGAATTGACTCAATCACCACAAGTTTCATGAAAATATCCCTTTATGCATGCCTTCTTCGACACTCTAGAAGGAAAAAATTTGGACATCCATAAAAAATTTACAAACTAAAATGATGGACTTGAATATAATAAAATCATCAACTAACTTCATTAAAAACAATGTTTCTTGGGTTTATAAGAATAATGTTGATCATACGATTCATGGAATTAGTACCCTCTATTTTTTTATGTTAGGAAATTCTATGATGATTAATATTATTTCTGGATACATTTATTGTAATATAATCTCTTGTTTTATCATGTTTCTCAGAAAAAACTACATTTATTTAAGGATTAATTTAATTATATATAATATAAATTAGATTAATTGTATTTTTAACCCTTAGGGTATGTCACCTATTTGACTTTATGGTAATAATTTTCAATTAAGATAATTTGATTTTATGGGAAAAAAGTTGTACATGAAACCTTTGTAGTTAAAATGGGATATAATGATTAGGGGCATTTTTTAATTCATCATATTTTGGGAAATGTTATAGGAATTATATTAATATAATTTTATAAAATGAAAAACCTGCATTCTTGGTGACAACTGATCATTTCTGGTCATGGAACTAGGTTTGATTCCACAACTAAAGGGTGACTAGGGTGAAACGCTTACCAGTGCATAATGTGATATAGTTGTTAGTATAAAAATAATTAATTAGGTTATTTGGTGGATACATATTTTTTTTTCTTTTTTGAAATATATTAGATAATGAAAACTTATTCAATATTTAGGATAATGATATGATTAATGATATTTTGAAAAATGTTTTTTGTTGAAATTTTTATAATATTTAAGTTTAACATAAGGGATTATTTAAAAATAATACTATTAGGAATTTGGATATGAATGTTAAAGGGTACGAGATAACATTAAAGGTTGAAACATTATTTCATGTTATGTTTACTACTGTTATTTTGGATATTGGTTTTTTTATTTATGGAATGATCTATGTAAATGTTTATTCATTATTGTAAAATTTTAGTGATTAATATATTCTTATTAATTTTGGGTAGTATATTACATTTTTAAAACACATTTCTATTTAACAATTATATTTGGTATAAATTTTTAATCTTTTATTGGTCAATATATTTTGTATAAGTTTATTTTAGATCGGTAAGAATAATGAAATCATATTGGATATTCATTCCGTCGAGTAACTTTTGAAGTGAAAATTGATCGAAGTAGAAAAAATTTATGAAGGTATGTTTATGAAATTAAAAATATATCATGTATGAATATTTTATAGTTATTTATATGTTAATAGTAAAATAATCTCCCAGTTCAATGAAAATGATCTGGAACTAATATCATATTACAATCATATCTGATGAATCGTAAGTATTTCAACTCGTCATTGATTTATTATTCTGTAGTTGTTAACGTTACGTTCATTATTCACATTTTTATGGAATTTTCTCTATGACTCTATATAATTAAAAAATCATTTCATTCATTTCAATATTTTTCACTTCCCACTAATTTTTTCGATATTGAAATCTATTTATATTTTATTCTAAATTTCATTCATAATTCAATTTCCCTTTTTTAAGAGGATTTATTATTAACCAAAAATTTAATGTGGGTTCCCCATAAAGGAATTTAAAATTTTGAAACTCATGATATGATAAAATTTTTATGTAAAAAATATTTAATGTGGGGATAATGTAACAACCAATTATTTTAAAAGAACACTATGTTGGAAAATATTTAAAACATGCTACAATGATATTACACCAACCACAATATATTATAAAAATATAATTATTTAATAATTAATGTTTTAACATAGCCATTAATGTTTTTGGTATAAATATGAATAACTATATTATGAAAAATTTCCCTTAATGTTTTATATAATCTAATTATATTAATTTTTTCAAAATATTAAACACTCAACTCTTATAAAAGTCATTTATTCTTTAATAAAATGTCTTCTCTAAAATTTTTTTTATTGATTTTAAAAAATAATATTATATTTTTTTGGAAATTTTTTTAAAAATATATTATAAAAAATAAATAATTAATGAAATCATTATATATATAATAACATAGGGTGAAATTTTTCGGTTTTTATGAAAATATTGATTTTTTGGTTTCATTTTTTCAAATACTATCATTTATTTTATTTAAATTAATTAATTTAAATGTACCAATATAATTTATATTTTTAATTAAATTTAATGATGAACTATTTTATTCATAATAGAATGAATAATTTCATTTCAATCGATAATATTCATGATTGTGGTAAATGATTTTTTATGTGTAATGATGTGGTTTTCTAGAATCTATTTTTAATTACATAAAGTCTATCCATTTTAATTATTTAAAATATACACTAGTAATGATATATTTATAATGATTTTATAGATTATATATTTTATTATATTAATTTATATTTATATAAACATGATAACAAGTCATATATTTATGATCATCTTATGTTGGAGAAATTCATTTCTTAAAAAACTATTTTTTCGACCCATTTGCAGATTTAAAATTAAATTTAATTTCCTATATATATATATGAATTTAATTTTATACAATGGATTCCATATTATTAAATTTATTAATTAATATTTTATAATATGTTATACTTTTGTTTTTATCATAATAAATATTAAAACTAGTAAAAATCTATTGTCAATGATAAGGAAAAAACTTGTTTATCTTGGGATAAACTAAATTGATAAATTGAATAACACATTTAAGACATGTTTCATTATGAATGTTTTAGGTGTGGCTTGGAATTATAAACCCTTAAATCTAGTATTTAATTTTTTTAGGCATGTGTATTGAGAGTGACTTCTCATATTGAATAGTTTTGTGTATTTACAAAAATACCACTCGTTTTCAATTATAAATGGTAAACAACTACACTAACATATTCACACATATTTAGATGGTTTGGTAGACCAAAACCTACAAAAATACCTCCCTAAAATCCTTATACATATTTTATATCATCTATTCTTCCCAAAAAACCAACTATGGGGTCATTAGTAAGAAACCTAATGGATGGTCTTCTAAGAGAATGCAATTTTCATAAAAGAGAACCTTCTTTTTACTTACTCTTTATCCAATTTTCATTATTTCATAAAAATTACTATACTATAAAACATGTGTCTATTATGTACTGGGTTGTTATTATTTTTATTTTTTAATATTTATCTATCACCTCTTCATCTAATTAGGAAATTAGTTCATCATTTTGTGTATGGTGGAATCTAACCTGAGGAACAGATTTAATTCATTTTCTATACTCACCTCACAAGGCATTTCATATTGATTAATTTAATATAATAAAATTATTTTGATGAGAAATTAATATTTCAATAAATGTAAAAAATCATATAACGCATTACCTTATAATCCATTGAAAAATGATAACATAATTCGTGTATATGGAAGGCTACCACCTCACATGACGAGGTGATTCATTTTTTATTTCCAAAAGACATGGATGTTATATGTGTGACACCCCAATATTAAATGATATGTCACGTGTTTAGTAAATTTAATATCCTTGATATATTTCTTATCAAGAAACATAGTTCTTAAATGAACTATAAAATATTTGTATTTAATGCGGATAGTGATCAGGAAGTCATTGAAATAATAGGAATGACTAATAATAATTAAATTGAGAAAATATGTTTTATAAATTATTTTAAAATGTTTTAATTGAAGACCAATTAATTAATAATTAAAATTAAAACCAATTTTCCATGAAGTGAGTGATTGTATGAAAACCATTTCTATAGCCATAGTGGAATTTTGTCTTAATAAATTAATTTAAACACTATTGGTAAAATATATTAATTAAATTTATTTCTCATTTATTCAATAAAATTTATTTCACAAATCTAATAATTATCGTAGGTTTAGAATAAAAATAAATCTAATTTTTAGAATAGAAACTACATTTTTCTAAAATAAAAATGTCCACCTTTTTTAAGGAGCACCTGTATTAAGAATAAATTTTGGAAATTTTATAAAATATTATTTTAATAAATATAATAGATTTTTAATTATTAATATAAAATCTAGATTATGGTGGATTTTTTGTATTTTTCTAAGAATTTTTATTTTTAATGAATATTGAAAAATAATAAATTTTAACTAAAAACTGACAATTATCCCAACATTATTTATATTGATAAATAATATGTTAAATTATATATAAAGAAAAAATATTTCAATTATAAATATTTTAATTCCATTTTGTCATTAAATTCATTTTCATATTGAATTTTGATATAAAGAAAATTTATTCTTTTAAACATTTTCTCTTTAAAAACAGATTTTTTATTTAATCCGTTGGATTACATTTAAATTATATATTACAAATTATATGAATTTAATTTGATAAAATGGAGTAAATATTTGGTAAAATATGTTCCAAATTGGGATTTATGCATATTTTCACTTAAGTAATAGTAGTTTTATTATCATAAAAAAATTACATACCGTAGTATATGATAAATAATGAAATATGTAAAAGTTTAATGGTCAAAGATTTAAATCCATAAATATAAATCATTATATTGTTTATTAAGTATATATAAAACATAAAAATTAATCAAAATATTAATTATAATACAAATTCATGAAAATTATTTCCACATCAATGTTGTTGGCTTAAAATATTGTAGAAACATTATTTAATCACTTAACCCACCCACCCCCCCCCCTCAAAAATATATACCACCCATCACCACCCAATTTATTCTCACAAGTCATTAAGATCCTAAAATAATTAAAATACTCCATCCTACGAAATATCCCAACTTCCAAATGCATCTTGTGTAACTGAAACACCATTTATAACATCTTTAATAGATCCTTCAAGGAGGTTATATTCAAGATGTAATTATCTCTTAACACATCTCTTATTTTCTTTACTTCATATAAATTCTTGTTAACTCTTTAATAAATAAAGTCATAAAAAACATAATCATGTATATATTATATTTTTATGTTTCTAATTAAATATCTCATAACCATTTCATTTCGTATCTCCTCTTTTTGAAAGAAATGAAATTATTGTCTAAATTATGCATGTTAATCGCCTCTATGAATATTGATTTCATTCATTTTCCATTAATAACTTAATGGATGGTCATAAATCTATTATTATGTATATAAAATATTTTAATCATAATATTTAGACTGATTTAATTTTATGTAACTAATATATATAATATTAAATAAAACAAAATGAGTTTTCTATGGCTTAAAATACCTCCAAATTAAACTAAACATATACCATTTGCAATTTATCAAATAAAATACCCACATGTTAGAAATAAAAATGATATACCGAACCATATATACTTATATAATTTAATTAATAATATTTCATTTCAATTGTGTATTTTTATATCCATATGATTATAAAATATATAATTATACAAAAATGAACGAAGGATGAATCCATGTCACGAACAAAACCGAAACAATAAAAACAATGAAATATTATTAATGAATGGATAATAAGATTTAATTAAAGTCTCAAATAATATTTTATAAATAGTTATATAGTTATTTATTGAATTAATAAGATTCTTAATACCATTATACATGAGGATAAAGGGATGAGTGAGGTAAGGGTTTCTCATCTCACTTTTTCTTCCGTGAGATATATTGATTATTCACCACATATTTCTTATGTGTGGTTTATATACTTCTATTTTATATATAATAAATTAATTTCATTATTTTAATCTTAGTTAATGTTATATTTTATAATTATTACTTTTATGGGTTGTATGATTTGACTGATTACAATGTGGTAAGAGAATTCTTATCCCAATTTCCAATCATTGGGTTAACCTTATACTTCATCATGTATTTATTGTTATGATTATGTGAGGGATGAATTTTGATAATATTATATTTAATTTAAAAAAACAATTTGTTATTATATGGAATAAACATAATCAATTAGTTTTATTAATGATAACTTCAAAGAAATGATATTTATAAGTTATTTTTATTAATAATTTTTCTTTTAAAAGTTCCCCAAAAAAATCACTTTTCAACCCTTGATTTTATTTATATAATGTTTTCAAAAAAAATTATATTATGATTTATTAATGTCATTTTTACACATTATTTAATTTTTACAAAACGATTTGGAAGGATTATTTTTTTTATTTTCAAAGTGTTGTACTTTATGTCTTTAAAAAAATACAGAATGATTGGGTTTATATGTTGCATGACAAGATTTAATTGATGTCATGATGCTTTAATGCCTTCAGTCATTCAATACCAGGTGAAGGGGTTATTTTAAAAAAAAAATCTTTTATAATTGGTATTCATTTTAAAATAATTTGTTTCAAGACCGAAAGGATATTTTCCTCATAAAATATTTTAAGTGACCTTTGAAAATTACATTCCATCTAAGATAACATTATTTGATGTTACCTATGATTTACTTGGGTTATTATCCATGAATAATAACATCATTATTTTTAAGGATTGTATATATTTCTAACATCATGATTTTTATGAATCCTATTTTTTTCCATCACTTATCATAAAATATTTCCGAATCACATTCCATTAAATGGGTTCTGATGTGATGAATGATTAATGTTCTTATAGAACACATATGTATGATATTCATTGTCTGAGGTTTTGGGGTATATCTCCATAATTTCATTTAGTAAAGATAAATATTTTTTTGATATCAATGGTATAGAGGTAGTAATCCTAATCCCAATACAAAAAGTTATACTAGTTGTTATCCCAAGCCAGCAATAGGAAGTTATATAAGTGCTCATCCCAAGCTCATAATGATAAGGTACATGAGTAGTCAGCCCACGCCTACAACAAGATGGTATATTAGAGGTCATACTAAGATTGAGAATAGATGGTACATGATATTTCATTATAATAGCAAAACTATAGGGTATAATGGAGGTCATTCTATCCCTGAAACTAGAGGGTGTGTGGGAGTTCATCCAAATCCCAAAATTGTTACATGGGCCAATAGACAAAGACTAATATGATATGAATTTCGTGGTTAGTAGACTTGACATATTATTATTAAAGCTTATGTTTATACCAAAAATTCCATGTATTATTATATTATTGAACTCTCATGACTCATGTTCATTTGTTATGTTATTTATTATGTCTTACTAACTACCAATCCTTAATTCCATGATTCAATATTATGTTATTTTATATGCAAGACATGTTTTACAAATGTTATTTTCATGTTCTCATACCCTTATGCTCATATTATTTATTTTTATCTCACATTAATCCCTTACTAATCATCTCATCTCGCCCTTCTAATGATTTTTTCCTAGTCATAACGAAAGATATGAAATAAACTGTTTCTATTAAGATTCCCAATGTATTATTTCAATGACCTATTGTGAAATTTGGTCATAGTGGTTGATAATTTTGATCCTTATGATCTTTTCGTTTTTTAACCCATGTTTGTATGAGTTTTTCCAAATTCATTGAAACAATAATCCTATAATGTCCTTGGTTATTTAAGTGACCAATTATTCCCTTTCAATATTGTATGTTTTCTTAGAAAAAATTTGGGTTACGTTTATCAATATCAAATCCATAAATTTAAGGTTTATTTTTTTAGAATAGGATCTAGAAGTGAAGATTCAGGGATTTTATATTAAGTATCATACTAGGGTTTTAAAAACAATAAATATTATGTTGTTTTCTTCTTTGGTATTCTTTGGAGTTTTGAAAATCATAATGGGTTTATAAATCTTAGGATGAACATACGATCAGTTTCATTGAAACCTATTTTGAGGCTATATGTTTTGAAATATTAAGGTTTATAATGTTATTTTTAGAGACTTTAATTTTTGACATAATTTTTTCTAATTACATTTTGGTTTGTAAACATAATGGTGTGAAATAACCTTTCGGGGTAAAACACAATAATGTTGATTTTTAGGATGTTTCTAAAATTGTTGGAATTTTATAAGGATTATAATAATATAGATTTAGTAAGTGGAGAACCCACAATAACGGGTAAAACCCATCGCATCCGTAAAGTTTGTAGGGAGTAATACAACAACTGAATAGTGATAAGGGTACATCACTTACCACTAGCCTATATGATATCCTGGTTAGTATAAAATTGATTCATTTTATTTAAAATATAATATGGATAATTTTTATGTTAATTATTGGAAAATAAGTTTTATATATAACCATGAAATTGGAAATGATTTTTCCAATGTGTTATTAATGTTAGTTAGGATATTTTTAAAAATTCTGGGAAACCTATATGATTAAGGAAAATATTATACTATGGTATTTTATATGAGGTATACCGGTTGATTTATATAATTGAAGTATGTATTTTTTTTATGTCACAATTTTTTTATGAGTGGAAGTGGTTAGAATATATTAGAGATTATGTGATTTAGGAAATAACAATATTACTATGAGGGATTAAGAGTGATTGGTTTTATTTAGAGATAAGGGTTTATATTTATCTTAGATGACTATGTGATCAAACGTTTCTAATTTTTGGGTTTCAATCTTAGTATAGAATATTTTTTCAAGAATTTTATGTATAGTTATTTTCCATATGATCAGTGTTTAACTTTGGGTATTACTACATAATTTTTTAGATTAAAAAATTATTTCAGTATATATAATATTATTCTTTTTGGAAGATTATATCTTGTTCTAATAATATTGGTTCTGGTTAATTTCTAAAGATAAGATGAATATATATTTATATTTTTTTATATTTTTTATGATTATAATTTAATTCTAATGCATTTTTTATAAAAAATCATCTTCAATATACATCACTTGGAGAAAATATGAGGTTAAATTTATAATTATCATGTTTGTATGTGTCTTTATGTCCTTAGAATTGGTAGAAAAAAATTCTCTATTTCAAGAAATGTGATTTGCATCCCAAATGTTATCCATTTACTTTTTACAATTGACTTTTAACCACTCACATATTTATGGTTTTTTTGGGTTAACATTCCCATGATCATGTTCTTTATCACCCTCTATTATTCCTTAAGATTTATATTATATTCAATTTCCTTGTTCAGTTAAATGAAAATCTAGAGTTGGTTATATCAGGTGACCATCGTAAATCCATTTTTTTTCAAGAGGGCGATCTATTGAGAAATTTTACTATCTGGGGTTCCCAACATGTACCTTTCAAATATCCACCATTGATTTTTGATTTGAAATTCAAAATATGTGATGACATGATTTCATAAAATTCTAGATTGTATCAGGATGATAACTTATTGATTATTTCTTCCACCAAACCTCTCTCAAGTCTAAGATTTTTTTTCTTTGTATCTCTCCTGAGAAAGTATACACATGGTCATTCAAATATACTAAACTCATTGTTTATAGCTCTAGATTAAGATATTTCTTATGTTTAATTCTCGATATAGTCTCTTGATCAAATATTGAATTTTCTTATTAATCTAGACTACTCACCTGGTCACTATTTTTTGAATAAACCTCTAGCTTTAGAAAGCTACATGGGAACCTATGGATGTGATGATATATAGGTATCTTCATCTATTTATATCTGAGTAATGAATTTTGAGGGAGATATTAATTTTAATGGGGGAATAATGTAACACCCCATGATTTTATGCTATCTCTTTTTTAAAAAATAAATTTAATCTCTTTGATAGATTACTTTTCCAAAACTAATGAGCTTCAACGAACTCCAAAATATTATTATTTAATAGTGATAGTAATCACATAACCATTGAAATAGATGGAACAAATGAGATTATCTAAATTATAAAAATATTGTTTACTAAGTATTATAAAATGAGCACATTGGTAACAAATTAATTACAAATAAAATGAAAACCAATTGAAGATAATGGGTGTGTTTTAAAAACACTATTTTTATGCATATAATGGAATTTTATCTTCATTGATTAGATTAATAATTAATAGTAATATATATTAATGAAAATTATTTTTTATTTAATCGTTGAAATGTATTTTATGTCATCTCGTAAAATTGATATGCTTAAGATAAAAATAAATAAAATATTATTGAAAACAATCTATATTTTTTGTAAAATGATTTTCTGACTCCTTTTAATGGTGTACCTATTTTAAAAATAAATTTTCACTATTTTAATATATTTATTTGAAAAAATATACTTTATTTTTTTGTCATAATATAAAAATTATCTTAGTGTGATTTTTTGTACCTTTCTGATATGTTCCATTATTTTTGAATAGTGAAATATTCTTAACTTTAATTAAAATCTCACATTTCGTCTAAATAATTAATAATGGTAAAATATGTTGTCAATAATTTTTAAATTAAAAAAATTTCAATTACACATTATTTAATACACTTTGGTTCAATGAATTAATTTTTATTTTAAAATTTTATATAAAAACATTTCAATCATTAAAACATTCTCTTTAAAAACATGCCCTCTCATCCTATCTAAGGGATTAATTTTAAATATAATTTTAAAAAATATGAGAATTTAATTTGATAAAACAAATTTTATATATTTAATAGAAATTAAAAAATTAGTTTTTCATGTCATCAAAATTTTTAGGCACAAAATATTTATCGTGTTCAAAAAAAAATATTTATTCTAGTATATGTAAATTAGTGACATAGGTTGAAGTTACAATGTAAAAGATTAAAATACATAAAAAATAAACAGTTAAATTGTTGTTTAAGGTATTTATTGAAATTAACCGGACATTAAAAAAATTAATTATCATCCAAATTCATATAAATTACTTCCCCCACAATGTGGTGGGCATTAGATATAAAATAATCATTATTTAATTACTTAAACCAACCCCTCCTCAAGTATTAATACAACCCTTCACCACCACATTTCTCATAAAAATCCTTAAAAACATAAAGCCTCTTAAAAAATCTCACATCCCCAAAATCCCATATTCCATGTTATCATGGTCTTACCCAAATACCATTTCGATGTTATTTAAGGTATCCTTCAAGGAAGTGATATTTAAGATATAATATTCACAAAATACTTTTCGTGTTTTATTTTCTTCTATGACGTTATTATAACCTCCTTAATCTATGAAGAATGATAAATACATAATAATAAATATAATAGAGGGTTATTTATCTAATTTAATAAATCATAACCATATTATTTCTTATGTCTTATAATTCAATGTAATGATATTATTATCCAAATTATGTTAGTTAATCACCGCCATGAATAGTGATGTTGTTCATTTTTCATTTGCGCATTAATGGGTGTTATAAAACTATTATTATGGTTAAATAATATTTAAATCAATATATTATATCCTATTTAATTTTCTTGAACTAATATTTAGAAATAATATTAAATTGTAAATAACTAGTTTGTGATTGTTATAAAAACCGACAAATTGAACTAAATAGTTACCATTAACATTTTTTCAAACAGATCATCAACCTGTGAGAAACAAAAATGACATATGGGTCAAATTAACATATGCATGTGTATTAATACCATTTCATTTTACTTCTTTTGTTTTATTGCATATTGATAAGAAATACCATAATTATACACAAATGAACTAATGATTATACCATGAAACGAACGCACTCAAACCAACAAAATAAATGAAATATTTTTAATCAATGGGTAATAATATATTTTAAAAGTATCATTTCAGATATTATAAATATTACTATAGGTATTTAATTATTTAATAAAATTATTTAAACCATTATAATATTTTTTAATGTACAAACCACTAAATGGAATCGTTTGGTAAGACTTTCTCATCACACTTTTTCTTATGTGAGATATATATCTTATTAGAAATTTTTTTCTTGTAAGATGTGTATATAATTTAATCAAATACAATATATAATTAATATATTATATTAATTTAAATCAATGTTTCATTTGATAATGATTACATTTATGAGAAAAATTATTCGACTAATTGAAAAGTGGTAAGGGTATTCATGACCAAATTTCCATTATATGGGTTAAACTTCTACTTCACTGATTATTTCATTCTATGATTTTGTATGTTATGAAAACTTATTATCTTATATTGAATTTAAATGTTTTTATATGGTTTTATATACAATATACATAATCAGTTAGTTGTATTAATAATCACTTCCTTGATATGATATTTATAAGGGATTTATGTTAAATTTTTATTTTTTTAAAACATTCTTATTAAACTCATGTTTTCTTACACGGTTCTCAACTTATAATATTGTTTCCTAAAAAATGTTGATATTTATTTTTATTTTTTAATATTAATTTTACTCATTCTCTACACTTTACAAAAATATTTAGAAGGATTATTTTTTCATTTTCTGAGTGAGGTTCTTAATGAACATTCAAAAAAATATGAATGAATATTTTTTATATATAGAAAGACCATATTTTCACACCATGAGGATTATTTATTCCATTAATATTTAATTACAATAATACAATGTTATTTTAAAATAAATGTTTTCCTCTTATAATTGGGAGTCATTTTAATATTAATTATTATCATGATAGAAAAGATATTTTCCATGTGAATTATTTCAGGTGATCTTTCAAGATTACATTGCATCAAAGATAACATTATTTGATGATACATATGATTTACTGGGGTTGTTATTCATATATAATATCCACATTATTTTTATTATTGATTTAATTTTATTATGGAATTATGTTTATTAATAATGTTTCTCTACCATGAGTTATGATAAAATGTTTATGAAACTTGTTCCATTAGATGGGTTCTGATGTGATGAATGATTTGTGTTCTCATGTAACATGTTTGTATGATTTTCATTATATGAATGGTGGAACTTATATATCTCCCCAATTAATTGGTTAATGAAAAATGTTCTATGAGATCAAAAATAAAATGGGTGGACATCCCAAGCCCTCAACAAGAAGTTACATGGGTGGTTAGCCCAAGACCACAATAGAATGCTACATGGGTGGTCATCCAAATCCCACTACAAAAGGTACACATCTGGTCAGACCAAGACCACAACAAGATGTTACATGGGTGGTCATCCCTATCCTAAAACTAGAGGGTATAGGGGAGGTCATATTATTCCTCAAACAATAGGTTACATGAGATTTCATTCTATGTCTAAAACAAGAGGGTTCATGGTTGGTCATCCCAAGCCCAAATGAAGTACCAGTGTGAATAGACAAATCGTTACATGTTATTATTATATTTGTTGGTTTATTTGACATAATATTTTCAAATATTTTTTGTATTCTAAAAATTATTTATATTATTCCATTTTTATACTCTAATATATTTTGTTCTTTGTTTATCCTAAAATCCATGTGTTTTGAACTGAAAATTATTAATTCCATGATTCAAAATTATGATCATTTATATACATGGTAGGCATTGAAAATTTTATGATCATTTTATAATTACATTATTCATTTTTTTATGCTTATATATATGAATTTTTTACGGTTAATCATCATCTAAGATTACCCTCCTTATGTTTTCATTTCCATAGGTTATGAGAATATATGTTAAATGAAGTGTGTCTTGGAGGATTTAACATGGTTGATTTTGTTGACCTATTGTGAACGACAGTAATAATTGGAGACAATCTTGATTATTATGAGCTACTTTTTTATGAACCAAATTTTTTAAATGATTCTCCTAATTCTAAAAACCTCTAAACCTAAAAGTTCATTGAGTATGTAAGTTATCCAATATTTACTTTCAATGTAGCATGTTTTCTTGGGAAAAATTGTGCCTCATTTATTAGTATCAAAGTTGGAAAATTTATTTCTCTTTTTTTACTAATGGATTTAGAAGTGAGGATTCATGGATTTAATATTATGTATGTGTATTTGGTGAAACAATATAATATTTATTGTATGAGTATAAATATATATTGATAAAATAATACTTTTCTTCTCTCCATTGTGATCATTGAAGAATGGAAACCCTAATAATGAATATTTGTGGCATATTGTCACCTTAATTGTAGCATAGTAAACTTTTCATTAAAATTAAAATATATATTTAAAAATTAAAATTATTTCATTATTATTATTCTAGAGATGATTTAATAATGAAGACATTGATCATGGTCAACACACCGATATCATTTTGTAACATTTAAATGAGTGTCCTCAAAACACATAAAAAATATATAACTGCATATGTAATTAAATATATCATTAAAATATATGAATTAAATGGTTTAATTATAATAGATTAAACCTATAATGATTTATTAAGAAAAAAATTTATTGATATATTTTTATTATAGGGGAGATAAATAACATACATGAAAAGCCATAACATGATGTAAGGGTTTTTGTCTCAAAACATCCTTATTTGAGACTCATATTTTTTTAAGAATATAATTTATTTATAATGGTTTATATACTAAAAAATTAATACATTGGATCATTTATTATTCATAATAAATTTATATTAACTTCAACCTCAATATATATGCCCTCAATTCTTTTTTATTATGATGATTATTAAAAAAAGGAATCCACGTTTTCACATTTTCTTCTATAATACTTATTTAATATTTACCAATTATTTATTTTGTGTGGTTCATATAATAACACTATTAATGTTATGTATATATTTTTATAATTTTCAGGAAAATTCATACATAAATATTACATCTTTTTAGGTTAATATTGATTATATTACACAAATATGTACCTAAGGATGGTAAAGGCTAATTATCATTGGAGACAGTATAATCAATATTCTTATTTCTTGACATATCATCTACAAATCCCATATATATGCTCCCACATTTTATTATTATTATATATACATTACATAAACAATTATTTGTTAACTGGTGAATGGAAACATAAGAATGGGTGGGTTCAGATGATCAGTAAGTGTAGACAACGGAGATATAAATGATCACATATTCATAATAATATCATAAGGGTATGACAACATACTATAAAAATTTAAAAACCACACCCATCATTTTAAAGAAGACAATATTTTGTCATGAAATAATAATTGGAAGATCATAAGACATGAATCATAATGAAATAAATGAACATCATCCATGAGATTATTACATTGAAAAAAGACAGAGATTTGTACTATTTGAAAGATAATTGGAAATTACATCATAAACATCCCAAACCATTATAGTTGTCATCGTTTACTCCAAAAAATATCATTGTAAAAAATATAAATTACTAAAATGGGTTCATGAACCATTACTATCTTATTAATCTCTTATGATATGAGTCATTTCACAATTAATTAAGAGAGATATAGGTCCCAAACATCAATTAATATAACATAAAAAATATCCATTTTATAATTTATCAATTGTAACACAATAAAAATAATACATAAGGGTTGTATAAGATCATAATTAATTTATCATATCATACAACATGTAGAGAAATGGGTTTCATAAACATTTCATCATGGAATAACCTATAGAAAAGTAACATGTTTTATAAAAATTTCTTCCATCCATTATAGCACAAACTATGGAAGAGGAATGGGCTTCCTAAACATTATTCCATCTAAAAAATAAAATAATATAGAGACTTAATAAGGATGGTACCATTGTAACACATCCCTTGTAAAACATTTGCACCACCAATTATTCATGTTTACAGTGAAGAGAAACTCCATAAAATGAGTATTGAAATAATATTGACAAAAATATCCTTTCCATTTTGAAATAAAATCATTAAAATATAAAAATTTCCCAAATATTATAATTATTTATTTCCACAAAATGAAACCTATAAAATTGGTGATGAATCATAAAAAACCAAATTTTACATGATAATGGAAAATTCTTTTCATGTCGTACATATTAAAACAAAAATTTCTTTCAAATTTTCAGTATAAAATTGGAACTAGAACGATAAAAAAATGGAAAAAAGATTCAATAAAAAAATTTAAAATATAAAAAATGGGTAATAATGTATTTAATAATTCATTTGAGAATAATGAAACTATTATTTAAATTATTATTATGAAACATGTAAATGGAATAAAAATGTTTTTCCATTGAAGGGAAAATAATATATAATATTCCTACAATTCTTTTAGACTATTTTGTTCATAAATGGTGGAAAATGATATGAAAATATATATTATAAATAAATAATTAATGGATAATAAAATTAATTATATTCCTGAGATATAGATAATAAAATTTCATTTCTAAAATCATAATAAAAACAATCTTGATAAACAATGGGATTGAAACATAAAACCATTACTACTTTAGTTTCTTTTTAATAATAAAAACTATGAATGTATAAACATAGGTGGATTATTATATCCCATAATTTTCATAATATTAATAATAAAATAAATTCTTGGGTAGTATATATATACACTACACAAAGTAAATAACTTGTGTATATGGTATGAATCCCCCAAAAATAAAAGTAAGATGAAATTACCTTACCTCATGTATCAATCACCTTCATACACATTCAATACTCCTATATAATAAATATAGTTTTATTGAAAATATTTAAATAAACCATAACCATATATTCCATACCATATATTATTTACTTATGGACTTTTATTAACCATTTATTAACAATTACTTGTTAAAATCACATTTTGGGCTATAAATTCATTGTTCATCCTGTATGTTTAGGTTTATTATTTTTTGAAAATTTTCATTAATATTTGATACATGATATCCAAAATTCAATCCATGTTATAAATATTATATTTATTAATTTAATATTTATTATGATTAATCCATAATTGTTAGTGATAGAAAATTAATTACACAGTTCATAGAGATGGTAGGTCTTACATATGCTTGTACATTATGTCCATTTACTTGAATAATGAATTGAATGAAATGAAGAAGCAATATAAAAACATTCAAGAATTATAATTTTTACATAGATATAATATATATTAATTTTTTATAAATTTTTTTATCTCCATATAAAATGAAAATTAAAAACACGTCATATCGGTTTGTAAGGCGTTAGTCCATCGAACCGAGAAGCGACAAAATTGTCCTCCAGTTGTTGGAATAAACGAATATATAAGTTCTTTTATTTTATGAATTATATTTATGTAAAAATTATAATATATATACTTTATATACATAATTATATCATTTAATTTGATGTGGTGATAGAAAAAAAAATTTATCTGTTTATGAGGTGGTATGTCATTGTTCACACGATGAGCTATTTCATTTTCCAATGGATGGAAGAGGGTATGGATATAGATTATTCCATTAAAATAATAAAATATTAATATATTTTATATAATAGTGAGATTATAGAAGTATTTTTATACAATTAATTAAACATTTTAGACAAAAAGTAAAAAAATGATCGAGCATAATGAAGGAAATTACATTTACATAGAAAAACCTCACTGGATATAATTTTTAGGACCCTATGGTTTGACTTTTGGAGAGGCCAATATCTCTATAAAATTTATAATGAATTTTTAGAGAGATTTTTTATGTATTGGTCCCCAAAAAATAGATTTTAATGTGTGATGAAGTGAGGATGGGTGGATCTCTTTTACGTTTATGAAGAGTGACATTTTTGTAAATATAAATAAACATTTCATTAATCGCAAGTCAATATATTACCATGTGCCCCCAAAAAGTTGTAAATAAAATAGTTTTGGGATTATATGTTCAATTCAAACATAAAAAAAAGTCTTTGAAACATGTTTTTTCTTATATTGTATGATTAATTATTTTTACCATTTTAGTTTTCACCATGGTTACTTGTTTTTAATTTATTTATATATGTAATTTATCCATTAAACCCAAAAATAAATGATCCTTAATAAATAATTTGGAACCACTTATTATAAATAAAAAATAAAAAATTACAACTATATTTCCAATGATTTTCTAAAATTCATTTTAACACATGAGCGTTTAATGCAAAAACCTTGTGTTAACCTTAACCAAGATAAATGATTTTTTACCACATTTAATTTTTAAATAAGACCATAATATAAGGTAAACATATTAAAAAATTGTTTTTTATCATTTTCCTAAAATTTAATCCATTTTTCTAAATAAAATTAATAGTATAGGTATAATATAAATTAAAATTAATCTTGTAGGCATGACGAATAAGTGCTTTTACAAACACAAAACATTCATATGTTTGAGATGTTTTTATATAAATATTGAAATGGAAATGGGTTACAATGACATTAATTTTTGTAATTGAATTATAATTTAACTATTGTTATATTTTACATAATTTTAAAAAAGAATTCTTTGAAAATCTTCATTCAAAATGAATGTTTTCATTAAAAAACATTAATTTCACCATTATTGAAAAAATATGTCATGACCCGTCCCCCAAGGCCCATGTCATGACTAACCCAATCCTGCCATCCATTGGCCATGGGCTGGAAACTTGCACCGATGACGTAATTCCCTAAATCTAGGATGACATTTCCTTTATAACCTGTAAACACACGCAACTGAGCCCACAACACGATATAAACTCAAGGGAACTGAATTGTAAAAATAGTGAGTACAGTAAGTAAAAGGGGACAGAATACAAGCTCAACTGGAAAGGACAGGAAAAATAAAAGGTACATGTAAACTGAAATAGCACCTGTGATCACCTGCAATTGATCCTACCTGAAGGGTAGGTACAACTCTCAAACGGTCGTCTCTTTGGCATGCCTCTTCTAATAACCCCCTCCGAGCTACCTCTAGTCCCGGTACTCACGTCCCCAGTTAGTGTTGTCCGTCATTTGCACCAAACACAACATAGTGTCGGCATAGCCCGTGGAGGGGTGTGTGCAACGATACTTACTAGTGACCCTGAGACCCTCAAGGCCTCACAAATTACACAAATGACAAACCACGCAACATGAAATCAACTGGAAACCTTACTTGGGTATATTCCCATACATATACCTAAGTTATCAAGAATACCCCCCTCAATCATGAGGAAACACAGGTTCCAACACAAAAGTTGAAAGATCAACTGTTCCACAAAGGAAGAAATACCATTAAGAGATGTACCACACAGGTACACCACACAGAAGAATACCACAAAGTTATTACCATGAAGGAAAGTACCACACAGGTATAGACTCAGATCACACCAGGTATATCTTAGGTACAGCAGTAGAGATTATTAGATGTTACTACATAATCATAATACTCTGTTAAGATGCAGTCCCATGTAGGATCTTAAATCATTATCATACTGACAGAGGATCGTAGTACATTGTCAGACCCACACATGATCCTAGTATCTCATCAGACCCACAAAAGATCCTAGTACATTGTCAGACCCACATAGTATCCTAGTACATCATCATACCCACACAAGATCCTAGTACATCTTCACACCCACATAGGATCCGAGTACATCGTCAGACCCACACAAGATCCCTGGACAACGTCAGACCCACACGGGATACTAGTACATCGTCAGACCCACAAATGATCCTAGTACATCATCACAGCAAGCTACAGGGTCCCCGTACTATGCTTTCTCATCTTCCGGAGAGTTTTCTCCTAAACCTAATAGTCGATAATCCAACTACCACGAAGTCTCACGAAGAAATATCCCAAAGAAACACCACGTAAAAAGGGTCTCAACACAACATATGATGCATCAATCAGACTCCTGATCTGTAAGTTATCATCCTTTTAGTCATTAGTGCTTGGTTGGATTCGTGCTCGATCCCACCCTTCCATACCCCAAGTAAATCCCAAACAAAAGTGGGGTATGACAAAAGGACTGTCTCACTCCATGGTTTTTGGTTCCATGGATGATTTTTCAAACGGACGTCTGGTGCCAAAGATATGGCCAAAAGAGTGGAAATGGGTCGAAACTGGTTCTGGACCGGTCTGACTAGGACTGACCAAACCGGACTGACCCATCCCACACTGGGTGTCCCAGACCTTACTGGGAGGCCCAGCCTGGCCACATGCAGGGGGAGTCGCATGCCACCCACCCCAATCACCGAACAGCCTTCGGTCATTCCATCTCCAGCTGCACGCGGGACCTACATGGTTCCCGCTCGGTCCAACTCAGCCGGCTAAAACAACCATCCCCTTGCCTCATGATGGCACTTCGTGTGCCACCCCTATGTGGTTGGCCAAACTCCTGTTGCCTTTCCTTTGCCCCCACAACACATTTCGCATCCCTTTCTCACCGGGCGGTGCAGACGCGCACTGCCGCCCCGTTGTGCAGCCGACCTCCACTGGCCACCACCCTTGCTCTGTCGTGGACGACGAGTTGCAGACCTTCTCTGGAAGCACGGTTGCACCGCCGCCATCTTCGTGTCCATCCATGGTGTTGGCCACCGTTCCTAATCCCCACATGTTCCAATAGAAGGCTCTATTTTTCAACTTCCTCCGTCCTAATGATTTCATCAAAAACCACAAGAAATTGCAGAGAGTTCAGGCCATGTTCATTTGCCCCGCACCCTCCGCGTTAGAGTAGTAGCAAGCGGTTCACCAACTTTTTAATCACAAAGAACATCATGAATGGGTAAGAGAGGTATTTAAAACTTCAAACCATACATTGAATGTTCATTGATGAGTTGGGACATAAAAATAGTGAAGGCATAGAGGGTGCCAACACTCGTCGCTTAAGAAATCATGCATCCAAAGTTGGGCTCGTTTGTCACCCTCTTCCTTGATTCCGATAAACATGCTTCGATGGAGATGAAGTTCTTCGTATGGAGGATAAGGTCTTTGTTAGAAAGGTATAATTTCTCCCCAGCTTTATCCTCAATTCTCCACACATCACCAACCAATCCTCAAAAGAAGTGTTGTTCCAATATAAATTAAATTATGTAGATTAATTTATGATGGAATAATTAAATTATGACACATTTAATTAATTTATGTTGTCTCCAACAAATAAATTGGTTTTTGAATTGTTGATTCTCCCATTAAAGAGGGTTTGGGTTGTCCCCTCCTTTAATTTCAAAATGGGGGTTTTAGTTCAGGTGGTCCCCACCTAATTAAAAATCAAGTGGGATATTTTTTTAGAAATAAAATCTATGTTTATTTTAGTTTATTTTTATTTTCCACAAAAAACACAAAATCTATATTTCACCCTCCTCCTACAGTGGTCGAGGTGAAGTTCTCCTTAAGCGAATACCGACACTGTGAGTTCAATGGTGCCCTCAGATTTCAATTCGGAGCACCATTTTAATAGTTACAAAAACCTGCTCTTATGTCTACTGAATGTACCCAAAAAAAAGTTTCGAAATTCATTCTAGCACACCGTCCATGGGAATCAAGTGCCATCAATTTTCGCAGACTCTTAAAAAAACTCTCATATAATTAAAAAAAATTACATGGAATTTCCGAGTCTTTAAATTCTCCCCACCTCAAGGATTTACATCCTCTTAAGCCACAACTAAAACTATGGGAACAAGTTGGGTTACTGAACACGTATCTAAGACTCCCACTCCCATGTTCTCTCCTCGAGGTTCCCGTGCTACTAGAGAACACCCACCAGAGGTATCGAACACCCATGAAGGACCTGCTCTGGTCGATCCTCAATCTCCACTATAACCTCTGCAACTGTCGCACCATCATCGATGTCCAACTAGCCCTGGTCGATGATGTGGGTAGGATCATGCATGTATCTCTTCATCTGGGATACGTGGAAGATGTTGTGCACCTAGTGAAACTGTGAGGGAAGTTCTAGAAATTCAGCCACCTCTCCAACTCTACTGAGGACCTTAAATGGTCTGATAAACCTCAAATATATCTTACATCCCTGGAAAAATCTCTGCAAACCTTGTCTAGGTGAGACCCATAGAATGACATGGTCCCCATCCTCGAACTCTAGAAGCCCCCATCTCCTGTCAGCATAAGACTTCTGCCTGCTCGGGGCAGTCTTCATCCACTCCTCTATGATCTTCACATTCTCTGTGGTATTTTGTACCATCTCCGGTCCCATGAGTGCTTGATCCCCTAGGCCAGTCCATCACAAAAGTGATCTGAAAGGTTTCTAATACAACGCTTAAAAAGGTGCCATCCCAATGGTGAACTGATATCTGTTATTGTATGAAAACTCCACCAAAGGAAAGTGATCCTCCCAGGTGCGACTGAGGTTGAGGAAGCAAGCACGTAGTATGTCCTCGAGAGTCTGAATGGTCTCCTCAATCTGGCCATCTGTCTGAGGATGTAAGGCGGTACTCAAACAAAGTTGCATCCTGAAAGCCTCCTACAACCCCTTCCATAGCCTGGAAGTAAAACGTGCATCATGATCGGAGACAATCGTCAAGGGTATTCCATCAAGCCACATAATCTCCTTCACATAGAGGCATCCCAATCTCTCTTCTGAACCCTTCTCTATGATCGATAGGAAGTGGGCCGACATGGTGAGTTGGTCGACGATCATCCAGATAGAATCATGACCTCTGCATGTAAGTGTAAATATTTTCATGAAGTCCATGGATATCTTATCCCACTTCCACTCTGGGACCCCTTAAGCATGAACCATTCCTACAAGTACATGATGATCCACCTTTACTTGATGACATGTGAGGAACCTAGAGACAAACTCTACTACTACTTTCTTAATTCTCGGCCACCGGTGATATCGTTGGAGATCCTGGTACATCTTCGCCACTCCTGGATGTACCGCTAGAGGGTATGTGTGGAACTCCCTCAACACATCCCCCCGAAGTGACACTGGTACCATGGTAAACCTCTGAAAACAATGACATGATCCACATCTTCAAAAAATCTATTAGGTGCATGTCCTATGGATATCTGAGCACATCAGGCCTTGAAGTCAACATCCCTACACTACCTCTCCTGGACTCGCTGAAGTAGTGGGGGAGTGACCGTAAGAGACTGAATAAAAACTACTCCATATCAATCCACAATGGATATCTACAAACCGGAAAGCTGTTCCATAACCTCACCTATAATCTGTATACCGGATCTACTATTGAGTGCATCTTCTACAACATTCCCTTTCCCATGAGTATAGACTATCTCGAATTCATAGTCTTGGAGAAACTCAATCCAAAGTTGTTGTCTTGAGTTTAGGTCATTCTGAGAGAAGATATACCTCAGAATCTTGTGATATGAGTAGACTTTAAACCACTCTCCCATCATGTAATGTCGCCACATCTTCATGGTGAAGACCACAACCGCTAATTCCAGGTCATGGGTAGCGTAGTTATGCCCGTGTTGTCTCACCTTTCGAGAACCATATGAGATAACTGCTCACTCCTGCATCAGGAAACATCTGAGCCCAGTCCTTGATGCGTCATAGTAGACTACATAACCTAAGACCTCCTCTGGTACCCTCATGATGGGGGAAATAGTTAGCCTCTACCTCATCTCCTTAAAACTCTGCTGGCATCTCTCTGAACAAATGAAGGGTTTCCCCTTCTTCGTCAATGATGATAAAGGTGCTGAAACTCTAGTGAAATCTGGAAGAAACCTCTGGTAGTATCCAGCCAAACCCAGGAAACTTCGTACCTCTATCACACTACTAGGTGGCTCCCATGAATGTACAACATAGATCTTTGTTGGATCCACCACAACTCCAGCCACCGAGATGATGTTTCCTAGAATTTTAACCTCTCGAATCCATAACTCGAACTTCGAGAGCATACCATAGAGCTGGTTCTCTCGGAGTGTGTCTAGAACTATCTACAAATGATAGGAATGATCCTCCTCTGTAGCTAAGTATATCATAATGTCGTCGATAAAGAATACAATATAGCGATCAAGGTATGGCCGAAAGACCCAATTCATGAGACCCATGAACAATGCTGGTGTTTTGGTCACACCGAACGGCTAGAAAAAAAACTCGCAATGGTCGTACCGACATCTAAAATCCATATTCTTCACATCCTCATCTCGCACTATGAGCTGTTGATACCCTGATCTGAGGTCTATCTTCGAGAACCACCATGCTCCCTTCAGTTGATCAAAGTGGTCGTCAATCCTCGAGAGTGGGTACTTATTCCTCACAGTCACTGGGTTCATGCGTCGATAGTAAACACAAAGCCTCAAGCTCCCATCTACCTTCTTGTTGAATAAAATTGGTGATGCCCAAGGAGAAACACTGGGGAGGATGAACCATTTCCCCTGTAGGTCCTTCAGTTGTACCCGTATTTCAGTAAGCTTCACGGGAGCCATCTGATAAGGTCATGTAGATATTGGTTCCAACCTGGGGTACAAGTAAATGTAAAAGTCCACCTCTCTGTGACTAGGTAGACCCAAAACATCATCAGGGAAGACATCCGTGTACTGGTACACCACTACAGGATAGATCAGACTCTCCTCACCAACTGCTCCGAGGGTAAGGCTGGCCAACTATTAAGTGATTGGTTTAACTCTTATCCAGATAAGTACATCCTTTGCTATAAAGGCTTTCATCTTTGTGGTGAAGGTAAACCTAGTCCCATCCGTACAGAAACACCACACTTTGTACCTAATACAGTCAATCTGAGCATTGGCTGTAGATAACCAGTCCATACCCATGATGACGTCGTAAGGCCTATACGTTGTTACTAGTAGATCCCAACTAAAGCTCTCGCCTCAAAGAGTAAGCTTCCAATGCCAGTACAAGTGTGTAATCGTCGAATCTGCTCCCATAGGAGTCTCTAGCCGTAAGGACGAAGCCAATGGCTCCGTTGGAATCTCCGAGCACCGAACGTAGGAAGCGTCAATAAATGAATGACTGGAACCTATGTCTATAAGTACTATAACTAATGTAGAGTGAACATAGATCGTACCTCATATCATCTCCAGAGCCCCATTTTTGTAGTTATTAGCTTCCTGGAGTTGAGCTCGCCTCTATCTGCCAGTTCCATGTGGTCGGGGTGGTCCACCTGGTAGTTGTGGCAGTATCACCTCAAATCATCGCCCACCTCTAGCTACATGACCAGCTCCTTTTCCACGTCCTCCTGCTCCCTGTGGACCTCCTCGATCAAACCTCTATCTCAGCCAATGCGGTCCTTAGACCATCTATTGTTCTTCCATATGACGGGTCGGACAGTCCCTGGCCATGTGACCCCACCCGCCGCATGTGAAACAATTCCTGCTCTTCACATGTCTGACACTGTCTCTGGTGCCCCACAGAACTGATCCGGAATCATGCGGTCGTCCACCTGTAGGTCTGGTCCTCATGGAACTCTGTGACATCTATTTTCTGTCAGCTATAGAAGACTGTGCAACGTGATGTCAGGTGGTGGGTCTCGCTTCTAGTTACTACTGAGCAAGGAAACCCTCCACTAATAGGGAACACTCTAACACCCCTGCATGCATCGGGATGTTGAGAGAAATCATCGAAGTTCTGATCTCCCTCATAAGTCCCTGATCAAAGGTCCAGGCCCTGAAGAATGGGTCTCGAACTATATCAGTGGAGTAGCGTGAGTGGTAAGTGAACCTCGCTGAGTACAAAGCTACAATAATTCTACCCTTATGCAGATGAAGAATCTCATGTATGTGCACTGATTGAAGAGTCTTTGGAAAAAATATGCCCGAAATAGGCTCTTGATGTCTGCCCAGAGAAGTATCACCTCGTCGTGAACCTAGGGTATCTAGATCCACCATCTGCCTACTTCTACCTGTAGAAGACTAGCGGCAAGGATCCCCATGAGATCACCTGGTGTCCCAACCAATCAAAAGACTCTCACCATGGCATCCATCCAATCCTTAGCTATATGTGGGTCTGATTCTCCCATGAACTTGTGTGGCCTCTAGCACGGTAACTCATACAGCGCGCTCAAGTGGCGTGCACCCTCTGTTGCTGGGGTTGATGGAATCATTGGCCAAATGGGTAATGGTACTGCTGGTGCCTCTTCTGATGCCTATATTGGAAGAGGTCCTTGCACTATGGCCTCTTCTCTCGGTGGGTTATCAATGCATACTATAACCAGAACCCTAGCTGGCTGTCTGCATGGAGGAAACCTAAAAAGAAAATAGGTGCACCATGGTCAATAAGATATACCTGGTGAGAAGACTCAAAGAGATCACAAATAAGAATCTTTAAAACACACAGGTAATAAATGTTTTCATGCACAAAGTTAGAAATTAGAAGTCAGGGTCCTGGTGTATAGATACGTCAGCCGCCACACCAACACCAGATTCCCTAAACTGTTAACTACACTCAATACACTTAACACTATTTCCATTAAAAATATGAGATTCCAATTTTCTTATGACAAACCTTCTTTTTATTACATAGTTAAATATAATTTATTACATAAACTTCACTTGATACAACATAGAAGATTGAGAGGTATAGTGTATTTGAAGTGTAGGATCATTACATAACATCGTAAAACAAGAAATAAAACATATTTATTGAAAACATCCTTTACATGACCACTGAATTCCCTCGTACATAGCATTGCATGGGATAAACTGAGAACATGCATAAGAAAAGGGTGAGCTATAAAGCCATGTAAGGGAATAATCATGGAATAACAAGAGGAATACAATACATGTTAAACAATAGGCATTTCAATAGAGAAAAAGATAATCATAAGCATAAAGGAATTATAAATCATGAAAATCCTAACATGGAAATGTTGCAACAACAGTTAACATGGAATTTCCAGGAGCTAAGGCTAATTGCACTTGGAGCATGAGTAAACCATCATTGCACATGAAGAACGAGTAAAACGACATTGTACTTAAATTATCATGATTAAATACTCATTCCACATGACATATCATGATACTATACTTTCACCAATGTATTGGAGCGCTATAAGGTCGCACCCTTCTTAAACATTACATTTCATGCATAAGTGTGCCTAATGAATCATATAACATTGATTCATAAAAAATCATCATTTATTAATCAATAAAGTAATGTAGAATTCATACCTGAAAATTTATAATCAATAAGTAAATGTGGATAAAGGTGATTACCCTTGATAGAGAAAAGAGAATGGTACTCACTGTACAATGACATTGGTTTCAAAAATCGGTACAATTTCGGTAGCGTAACAGCGTGACGTAAGAATTATTTAAAATGGTTGATGAGGGAGAAAGGGGTGTCTCATCATATGTACATGAAAAGGAAAGAAACGGGTAATATAGATACATGTGCCAAAAATTGTAATGGTATTAGATTCATGATACAATAGAATTTCTTGAATGTATGTGAGAAGAGATAAATTCCTTTCGGAATTTCGGCATAGTATCCGATGTACATGGGAGGTATTTATTGAGGGAGAAATGGGTATCTAATAATTCAAACATAAACAGGAAAACATGGGGGATGTTTGAAACCGTACCCCAACATTTATAATTGAAATTAAAAGGGCTTAACAATTTAATTAATATTGGACAAAAACGAGAATGGAAAAAAACACTTACATGGAAGTGTTCTTCCAAAGGCTTGAGAGAGGCTTGAGAGAGGCTTCTTGGGATCTTAGAGAACCATTGGAGGATTATATAGAGAGGAGGGTAGAGTTTGGACGAACTCCAAAGGCATTGATTGAGGAGGATGTGGGAACTTGGGTGGGTTTATAGAGGAAATGAGAAGGAATTGTTTATTATTTAGTTTAGGGACACCTCACATTAAACTAATCAAAACCACAATCCAGCCAATGGTTTTTCCCATGGTTTTTTCCAAAGGGGAGTGGAAAATGATATCTTATATGTCCAAATTCCAAAATTCTTAAAATAATGTGGTTGCTTATATGGAGGTGAGTCACACTCCCAAGGAACACAATTTAAAAAGACACAATGTTTAATAAGTCACGAAGGGTGCACTAAAGCTTTGTAAAATAATTAAAATAAACCCAAAATCACATTATTTTAATGGTAATACAATTATTGGCCTAAAATAAAGTTTAATGTATTTTACTACATCACTATTGGGTCATTATGATGTCAGAAAACACATTATATATTTAAACGGTATTTAATTTTTACCCAAAAATTTGACTGTCTCAGTAAATTAATAAAATTTCACCGTTGGATAATTTCAACACAATGATTCCAGAAATAATATTAATTTTTTCTAATTAATTTGAAAAATATATTAATTTTCACTTTTAAAATAAAATCCGCCATTTATCGAAAATTCAGGGGTTTTGACCAAAATTTCTTTCAAACCATAAAAAAATTACAATTGCATTCATGCAGTTATACGATCATTTATATTTAATAAAAATTAATTTAATAAAAATATTAATATTTTATTAAAGTATTATTTAGTTAAAAAAATCCATTAATTCATAAAAATAGATTTCTTAGTTGAACATTAACAAAAAAATACTATTTCTGCTTTAAAAACTATTTACAAGGTAACAATAATAAAATTAAAGTATATTCATTATTTTATAAAAAAATAATGTACATAAACATAGTGATAATGTGTTGTTACATAACCCCTTATAAAACCCGCATAAGAACGAAGTGTAAGGTGTAAGATGGTGACAGACTCTTTGGGTGGCTCAGATAACATTGCTCGGGTGGTAATCTCTACCAACTTTCACTTCTCTCATAAGATGTCCTTCTTGAGCTTAACATATTCAAGATCATATTGAGCTTGGTCAACAGAGATGACCAAATACACAAACTCCTCTCTGATCTCTGACAAATGGGCTTCGTATGGGGCACATCTACTGGATGAGGCCATCACTTCCATTTTCTGAGTAAATTGTATTTTTTAGAGCCCTATATTTATACTAATCATGTGGTCACTATTAAATGGGTGTGTTAGAAAAAGTCACGATTCATAACAGTATTTTAAAATCAAAAAACCTAAAACCAAATAGGTTGACATTTAATATAAATATTTTACATAAAGAGACATATAATTAGATCAAGAGGGATTTCCATTAATTAATTGTTGGGTCGTTACAATTTTCCCCTTTATGAAATTTAACTATTGAAATTTCCTTTTCCCACACTAAAACAAATATGGGTAACTCTGATTCATCACTTCCTCCGATTCCCACCATGCTTCTTCAAACTTGTGGTTTTTCACAACACCTTGATGAGGGGCATTATCTTGTTTCATATAACATTTTCAATACGATCTAAGATCTTCACTGGTTTCTCCTCATAAGTAAGACCATCCTCTAACTATACCACCTGTGAATAGAGTGAAAGTGGATGGTCTGGTATATACTTCCTTAAGAGGAATACATGAGAGACATCATGTACTTGGGCCATGGTAGGTGGAAGTGCTAGTCGATAGGCCACAGCCCCAACACGATCAAGAATCTCGAAGGGGATGATGTACCTTGGACATAGCTTACATTTCATTCCAAAACGGATGGCATTCATCTATGGAGGTACGCTTAGAAATACCATGTCTCCAACTTTAAACTCAATGTATCATCGACGGTTATCAGCATAACGTTTATATCAACTCTGTGCTTCCTTGATATGCTGGTGAATGGTTTCCACCTTCTACACCATTTCTTAGACCGTTTCTGGTCCAAGAAGCTTATGCTCACTTACCTCATTCTAACACACCGGTGTTCTGCTCCTTTTCCCATAACGGTCTTCATTTGGTTCCATTTAGATGCTCAAGTGGAAACAGTTATTTTAAGAGAACTCAACCAGAAGAAGATGTTTATCCCATCCTCCTTTAATGTCCATTGAGTACGTTCTCAACATGTCCTCCTGGGTTTGTATAGTCCACTCGGATTGGCCATCAGTTCGAGGATGATAGGTGGCACTGAATTTCAGTTCAGTATTCAGAGGATGTTGAAGACTAATCCAAAACATAGAGGTGAATCTTGGATCTCGATCGGATATAATAGAGAGTGGTACTCTATGAATCCTTACCACTTTACTGATATATATCTGTGTCAGTTGATCCAATGTGAAATCCTCTAGAATAGAAATGAAATATGAAACCTTTTTAAGATGATCTATAACAACCCAGATTGCATTGTTTCACTTGGATGTCTTCGGATGTCCGGTGACGAAGTCCATGGTTATGTTCTCCCATTTCCATTATGGTATGGGAAATGGTTGCATCATCCCCTTAGACTAATGCCTCAATTCCATCACTTCATGACACACGAGGCACATTGATTTATATTCAACGATATACTTCTTTATATTATCCCACCAATAATTCTCCTATAGATCTCAATACATCTCTATTTTTACTAGGTGAGTAGAGAAATTTGAACTATTTGCATCATCCAAAAGTTCCTTCTTCAGCTCCAAAGTAGATGAAACATATACGCTTTTCCCAAATCTCTCAAATCTTTTTTCATTAACATTAAACTCCGAGGATTTCCCTTCACTGATAGCTTCCACTTTTTCTTGAATTCCCTCATCATTCATTTGAGCATCCATTAACCATTCCAAAACTGGTGGTGGAGTAAACATTTGTGAAAGGATTGATGATGTTCTATTCTTTATGATTCCCATGTCCATCTTCATCAAATCTATGAAGATTAGATCATTTTCAATTATCATCAATGATAGAATCACTGGGTTCTTTCTACGTAGGGCATCAGCCACCTAGTTCGTTTTCCAGGGTAGGAATGGATTGATCAGTCATAGTTTTTTGATCAGCTCTAACAATCTTCATTTGTTCATGGTCAAATATTTCTATGTGAATATATACTTTATCCTTTTGTGGTCCGTATATGTTTCACACTTCTCCCCAAAGAAATAATGCCACCAAATTTTCAATGTGAATATCACTACAGCCAACTCGAGGTTATGTGTTGGATAGTTCTGTTCATGAACTTTCAATTTACTTGAAGCATAGGCAATGACATTGTCATTGTGTATCAACACATATCCCAGACCCTTCTTTGAAGCATAATTGACTACCACAAAATGTTCTCCACTTCAGGGTAATGTGTGCACGAGTGCAATGATAAGTCTCCTTTTCAACTCTTTGATGCTTTCTTCATATTCATCACTCTAAGAAAAATTTACTCCCTTCCGAGTTAGCTTGGTAATAGGGTTGTAAAATCGTGAGAAATTTCTCACAAATCATAATTAATACCCTGCTAACCCTAATAAGCTACGGATATCGATTACAAATGTCGGCCGATGCCATCCCTCAATTGCATCTATTTTGGAGGGATCCATAGATATCCAATAGATTGTGATGATATGGACCAAGAATGAGTCCTCCTTTAACCAGAACACACACGTGTTGTACTTTTCAAAGAGATTATCCTTCTGCAAGGTCTCTAGTACAGTTCTTAGATACTCCTCCTGATCCTCCATGGTTTTGGAGTGTATCATAATATCGTCAATAAGGACAACCAAAAATTTGTCGAGGTTATCTCAAATGACACTATTAATCATGTCCATGAATATTTCTATAGAATTAGTGAGTCCAAAAGGCATTACTATGAATTCCTAGTGCCAGTATCTTGTACGAAAATCAGTCTTCGGGATATCTTTCTCCTTAACCCTTACATGATAATATCCTGACCGCAAATCCACCTGGGAGAAGTATTGTGCTCCACGCAGCTGATCGAACAAGTCATCAATTCATGGGAGAGGATACTTGTTCTTTATCGTGAATTTTTTAGCACACAATAATCGATGCAAAGGCGCATTGACCTGTCCTTCTTCTTGAAGAAGAGGATAGGCGCACCCCATGGTGAAGCACTAGGGCGTATAAACCATTTATCCAGATTCTTTAAAGTTGTTTCTTTAGGTCCTCATTCTCCACAAAATCCATTCTATATCTATTATTGGATATTGTCAATTACCCAGGTAGAAGATCAATTGATAATTCAACGTCTCTTTTTGGAGGAAGACCAGGCAATTCCTAGGGAAACACTTCAGTGAATTCCCTCACAATAGGCATGTCTTCAAAGATGGTTTCTTCTATGGACTCAATCATCTCAGTCAGATATGAATTCTCATAGGGGAGTAATAACCATTGTTGAGATGATGGAGCTATGAAAGATTCATCTTCCTCCTTGCACTTGTATAAAAATGGAGGTCGATTATCCACATGGATAGTGATTTCCCTCTCCCAACAATTTATGTTGGAACTATATAAGCAAAGTAAATCCATACCATGAATTTCATAAAATTCCATAAGAGGGGGTATAATGATGTTCTTTAGGAAGTTTAATCCACAGATTACGATAGGGGAGGAGTTATATTCAAGGGATGCAATGATTTCCCCATTTTTTCATACTCACCGACATATTAACTTTCATGATTTGTGGTGGTGCTGGGATTGTTCTAGTAAACATTCGAGATATAAAATAATGCATAGAATGTGAATAAAAAAGTATGTTCGGTATTCTGGAATGAATAACTAGTGTACATGTTACTAGTTCATTGTCGAGTTTCACTTCTATAGCAGTGATGGAAAAAGCACACCCTTGCTACCTTGGAGGTTGTTGGTTGCCTCTGAAAACCCTTGGCCTAGGGAACTGATTTGCAAGATTCCCTGCTTCTTTGTTTTTGTAGAAATCAACCATGCCTTGAGGTTCAAACGGAGCATTCACCTCCTCTTTCGTAGCTGTGGGGCTTTCTTTCTGAAAGTTAATAGCCAGGTTCCCTTCTCTTCCACACCTAAAGCATTACCTCATCCCCTTTAGGCAATTTCTGGGTTTCTTCTTTCTGCACCATTGGAATGTGGGGTGCTGGATCTTCATAGAACCGTTGGATTTATCCATAGGACCACTAGAATTGAAGTCCAACTTATACTTATTATCCCCATGATACAACTGAGATTCTCTGATTTCCATTTCGACCTTGAGGGCACATCAGAAAATTTCCACACAGCTGTAAAAGACATGGACCACCAGCACTTTTTGCAGGCTAGGATTAAGCCCACCAAATAAGCGATCAACCATGAATTTGGGGGTAACGACAAATTCGGATTCATGTCATGCAAGCCTTGTGATGTTTTCCAAATACGCTCCAATATATTCGTCGTCTTTTTTCTTGAGGGCAAGGAAGTCCCTTTCCATCTTAAGCTGGAGGGTTCATGGAAAATATTTATCAAAAAACTTCTTCTGGAAATCCTTCCCTTCCAAAGAATCGATATCCTCATTAGTCTTTTTCTTTTTTTATCAATGTCCACCATTGATTAGCTTGACCCTCCATATGATAGGATGCTAGTAGAACCTTATCTTGCTCAGAACATTGAAGGATGGAGAAAAAAATTTCAATGGAGTTGATCAATTTTTCAGGGATTGAGGGATCGAATGATCCATTAAAAGTAAGAGGCATTTTTCTCATGAAGCTCTCGATAGTGACTTATTCTTTCTTAGGGTTTGGGGGGGTGAACGTTCTTCATGACCCATGTTTCTATTCAAATCATGAGTTATCTAAGAGAGAAGTGTTATAGAGTTCGTGATTGCCTCTCCCATTTGATTGGGCATCTCATTAGTACATTCCTCACCATGATCATCACATCAGTTGTTAGCCTAATTCCTCATATTACCAGACATTAGATTAAATAAAAGGAATGTTAGGGGCAACACATAAAGTTTAATACAAGAAAAAAAACTGATAAATTATAAATAACTTTTATTTCCTTAACATATGAATCTACTTGCTTCAGTCTATGTTATCCATGATCTACTTTCTAACATATATTCCTAGGGAAATATTTTTAGTCCCTTAATAATAGTTTACACTATGCTTGTGAATTTACCAAAGAATTACCTTGGAAGTGTCATAACCAACAGTGTAGTAAGGCCCATTGTCATGCACCAGTTCCCTTTCGAGTTTATCTCAAAGCGGTGTTTTCAGGTTTTACCCCTAGGATACATCTATGCTAGAGCCTCCTCTACCTGCTCGTATCCATACATGGATGTATTTTCTTGATAAACCACATAATTAATACTTACCAAAACATAGGGATGTTTTTATTTTACTTAGTATTTTCTATAAGGTTTTAACAAGGTTTATTAATCCTAATCCCAAAAATAATTAAACCTATCCTCTGATACCAAATATGACAGCCCTACTTTTTATTACACAATTAAAAACAAATTATTACATAAACATCACTTGATACAACATAGAATATTGAGAGATAGTGTCTATGGGGCATAAGATCATTACATAACAACTTTAAACATGAAATACAACATCTTTACCGAAAACTTCTTTTACATGACCACTATATTCCCTCATACTTTGCATAGCATGAGGTAACCTGAGGACATGCATAAAAAAGAGTGATTTATAAAGCCCAGTAAGGGAATAATCATCGAATGACATGTGGAATACAATACATGTTAGACAATAGGAATATCAATAGAGAACAAGAGAAGAATAAACATAAAGGCATGATAAATCATGATAATCATAACATGGGAATGTGGCAAACACACTTAACATGGAATTAGCATGATCCATGGATCATTGCACATGCAGTAAGAGTAAACCCTCATTGCACATTAAGCATGATTAAACCATCTTTGCACTTTAATTAGCATGAGTAAACAATCATTGCACATTATTTATGATCATACTATAATTTACCCAATGTATTGGAGCACTATAAGGGTGGACCCTTCTTAAACATTTCAATTCATGCATTTGTGTGCCACACAGATCATAAAACATGGATTCATAAAACATCATCATTTATTCCATGATAAGGGAATGTGGAATTCATCCATGAAAATTTATAATCAATATGTTAATGTGGATAAAGTTTAATAGACTCAATAGATAAATGAGCATGGTATTCAGTACATGATGACATTGGCTTGGAAAATCGGTGTAATTTCGGCAGAGTAACGGCATGACGTAAGAATTCATTAAAATTGTTGATGAGAGAGAAAGGGGTGTCTAGTCATATGTTAATGAAATGGAAAGTAATTGGGTCATATAGATACATGTCCCAACAATTTTAATGGCATTTAGATTCATGATGCAAAATTATTTCTTGAACATAAGTGAGGAGAGATAAATTCCATTCAGAATTTCGGCATAGTAACAGGTGTATATGGGAGGCCTTTATTGAGAGGGAAAGGGGTCTCTCATAATAAAAACATAAAGAGGGATTTATTGAGGAGGTGATAAACCATACCCGAACATTTATAATTGAAACTAATATGGAAAAACAATTTTAAGAATATTGGGAAAAAATGAGAAAGGAAGAAAAACCTTTACTTGGAAGTGTGCTTCCAAAGGCTTGAGAAAGGATTGGCAGAGGATACTTGGGTGCTTGAGGAACCATTGGAGGATTCTAGAGAAATGTGGTCAGGGGTTAGAATAACTCTAAAGGCATTGAGTGAGGACTATGTGGGAGCTTGGGTGGGTTTATATATAAAAGGAGAGGGAATTGTTTTTTATTTAGATTTGGGATACCTCACATTAAACTAATCAAAACCACAAACCAGCCCATGGTTTTTTCCATGGATTTTGCCAAAAGGGATTTGAAAACAATATTTTATATGGAAAAACTCCAAAATTATTAAAATAATGGGGTTTCTTATGTGAAGGTAAGTCACACTCCCAAGGAAAACAATTTAAAAAGACACAATGTTTAATAAGTCTTGAAGGGTCCACTAATGTTTTGTAAAATAAATCAAACAAACACAAAATCCCATTATATTAATGGTAAAACATATATTGGTCGAACATAATGTTTATATTATTCTATTACCAAACTATTGGGTCATTATGATGTCATAAAACACATTATATATTTAAATGGTATTTAATTTTTACCCAAAAATTTGATTGTCATAGTAAATTATGAAAAATTCACCGTAATATAATTTCAATCACATGATTCCAGAAATAATATTAATTTTATCTAAATAATTTTCTAAATATTTTAATTTTTACTTTTAATATAAAAACTGTCATTTATCGATAATTCATGGGTTTTGAATAAAATGGATTTCAAACCTTATTAAAAATTACAATTGCATTCATACAATTATACGATCATTTATATTTAATAAAAAATAATTTAATAACAACAATAATATTTTTTTTTAAATATTATTTAATTAAAAAATCCATTAATTCATCAAAATAGATTTCTTAGTAGAACATCAACTAAAAATACTATTTGTGCTTTAAAAACTATTAACAATGTAAAAATAATCAAATGAAAGTATATTCATTATTATATACAAAAAAATAATTTACATAACCATAGTTCTAAGGTCTTGTTACCTAACCCCTTATAACACTCGCATAAGGCCAAAGAGTATGCTGTGAGATCGTGATAGACTCTTGGGGTGGCTCGAATAACATTGCACGGGTGGTAATCTCTACCAAATTCCACTTCTCTCATAGGAAATCTTGCTCGAGCGAAACATATTCTAGCTCGTCTTTGGCTTGGTCAAGAGTGAAGCCCAATGATGCAACCTCCTTTCCAAACTCTAAAAAATGGGATTCGTAAGGGGCACATCTACTGGATGTGGTATTCGTATCCTTTTTCAGGGTAAATTGGATTTTTTAAAGCCCTATATTTATACTAATCATTTGATCACTCTTCAGTGGATATATTCGCAACGGTCAAAATTCATAATACTATTCCATAACTACAAAAACATAAAACCAAAGAAGTTGAAATTTTATAAATACATTTTACATAAAGATTCATTTAATTAGATCCATAGGGATTTCGGTTAATGAAATTTTGGGTCATTACAGTTATACGGTAGAATAGACTCCTCTGATACCAATTTTTCATAACCCATCCCCATGGGCCCATGCCATGACTACCCCAAGCCCGCCTTCCATAGGCCAGGGGCTGGCGACTATCACTAAAGGCGTAATTCCCTAAATCCAGGAAGGCATTGCCTTTATAACCTGTAAAAACATAAAATCGAGCACACAAAAAGATACGAACACAAGAGAACTGAATAGTAAAAAGAGTGAGTACAGTAAGTAAAAGGGGCCAGAATACATGCCCAACTAGAAAGTAAAAGAAAACTGAAAGGTGTAAGTAAACTGAAACAGCTCTTGTGATCTCCCACCAAGGATCCTATCTGAATGGTAGGTACTGCTCTTGAACGGTCGTATCTATAGTATTCCTCATCTAATGTCCACCTCTAAGGTACCTCTAGTCCTGTTACTCTCGTCCCCATTCTGCGTTGTCCGTCATCTGCACCAAATACAATAAGGTTTGGGCACATCCCGTGAAAGGGTGAGTATAATGATACTGAGTAGGGACCCTGAGACCCTCAAGGTCTCACAAATTCCACAAAGTACAAACCACATAGCATGAAATCAACTTACATCCTTATTTAGGTATATTACCATACATATACCTAAGTTATCCAGAATACCCACCTCAATCATGTGGTAACACATGGTTCAACTCAAAAGCTCAAATATGAATTGTTCCACAAAGGAAGATATACCTAGAAGGTAAGTACCACAGAGGTATGCCACATAGAAGAATACCACCAGGGTATTACCACAATGGAAAGTACAACACTGGTAAAACTCATCTCACACCAATTATATCTTAGGTATATTAGTAGAGATGATTAGATGTAACCATTTAATAATATTACTCTATTAAGAGTTATACCCACATAGGATCCTAAATCAACATCAGACCCATAGAGGGTCTAAGTACATCATCAGACCCACACAGAATCCTAGTACCTTGTAACACCCACACAGGATCCTAGTACATGGTTTGACCCACACAGGATCCTAGTACATAGTCAGACCCACACAGAACCCTAGTACATCGTCAGACCCACACAAGATCCTAGTCCATCGTCAGACCCACATTGGATCCTAGTATATCGTCAGACCCACACAGGATCCTAGTACATAATCAGACCCACACAGGATTCTAGTACATCGTCACACCAGCTACAGGATTCTTGCACTAAGCTTTCTCATTTCTGGGAGAGTCTGCTCCTCAAGCTAATGGACGATACTCCAACTGCCAAAAAGTCTCACGAAGAAGTATCCCAAAGTAACGCCTTGTAAAAAGGGTCACAATGCAACAGACGGGGCGTCAATCAGACGCCCATTCTGTATGTTTTTAGACTTTTAGTCTCGAGGGCCTATTGGATTCGTGCTCGATCCAACCTGACTGTACCCCAAATTTATCCAAAACTCATCTGGGGTATACCAAAAGGACCGTCTCGCTCAATGGTTTACTGTGCCATAGACGGTTTGTCAAATAGATGCCTGGTGCCAATGTTATGGCCAAAATAGAAAAAATGGGTTGAAAACGGTCCGGGTCCGGTCCGACCCAGTCAGACCGACCCGACCTGACCCGGCCTGGGCCAACCCGACACAGTTCAGGTCGACCCTCCCACGCTGGGTGGCCCAGCCTGGCCACATATAGGGGGAGCTGCACGCCCCTAGCCCCAATCACCGAACGGCCTTTGTCCCTTCGGTCACAAGTAGCTCGCGGGACCCGCACGGGTCCCGCTTGGTCCAACTCGGCCGACCGAAATAGCCATCCCCTTGTCTCTTGGTTGTGCATCGTGCGCTTCCCCTTTATCGCCTGATGAATGCCGGTCTCCTTCCCTTCACCGCTGTGGCACATACCGCCGCCCTTTTTCGTCAGGGGGTGCAGACAAGCGCTGCCGCCCCGTCATGCGGCTGGCCTCCACTGGCCGCTACCCTTGCTCCACTACGGCTGACGGGCCACGACCCTTCTCCGGCGGAGTTGTTGGGCCGCTTCCATATTCACGGACGAAAATGGTGTCGACCACCAATCCCAATCCCCACTGGTTCCAATAGCTGGCTCTGGTGGCCGTTTTCCTCTGTCACAAATATTTCATCAAAAACCACAAGGGATTGTGGAGAGGTCAGGCCATGTTCATTTGGCCCGCACCCTCCACGTTTGAGTGGTATCAAGAGGTTCAAAAACTTTTTGAATCATGAATAACATCAAGAACGATTAAGGGAGGGATTTAAAACATCAAACACTACCTCGAAGGTTCGTTGATGAGTTGCTAGATGAAAACGGTGAAGTGGTAGAGGGTGCCAGCGATCGTCGCTTCTGCAATCATGCTCCCGATGTTGGGCTCGTGCGTCGTCCTCTTCCATGATTCTGAAGAATTTTCTTCAATGGAGATGGCGTTATTTGTTTGGAGGAGATGTTCTTCGTTGGATTGTTATGATTTCTACACTTATTTCTCCCCAATTCTCCACACTTCGCCTACCAATCCTCAAATGAAAAGAGGTGCCAATATAAATTAAATTAGGTATATTAATTTATGTTCTCATAATTAAATGTTGAGACATTTAATAATTTATGTTGGATCCATCAAATTAATGGGGAGTTGAAAAAGGGTTTCTCCCATTAAAGATGGTTTGGGTGGTCCCCGCCTTTAATTTCAAAATGGGGGTTTTAGTTCAGGTACTACCCACCTCTTTAACATTCATGTGAGAGGTTATATTAGAAATAAAATAAAAGTTTATTTTTTTTATTTTTCATTTCCATGAAAAACAGAAAATCTATCTTTCACCCTCGACCTATTGTGGTCGAGGTGAAGGTCTCCTTAAGCGAATAGGGGCACTACAAGTTCAACGGTGGTCATAGATGTTAATTCCAAGCACCGGTTTTAATGTTAAAAAAACCCGATTGTACATCTACTAAACATACCCAAAAATATTTCCGAAATTCATTCCAGGCACAACGGCCCTCAGAATCACGTGCTTTCAATTTTCGAGGACTCGTAAAAAAATTCGCATATAATTAAAAGAATTACATGGAATTTCCGGGTCTTTACAAAATATTATTTTCAGATATTTCTCAAATACACCCTCTAAGATAATTCTGATGCGTTTATATGAAAAAATTATAAAATATAAACAAATAAATTTTAAAAGTAATTAATTCATTAGTTTCGAAATATTTTCTATAACGCGATGAAACCGCTTTTTAAAAATAATTATTTTTTAACAATAAAACTAAATTTATTTTTATCCCATGATTATAAATATGAGATGAATGATAAAATATTTGATAGAATTTATTATACTTAAATATAATAAAAATGAATCACTAATATTGGATAATGTAATTAATTATGTTAAAAAATCAAGCAGATAAAATAATTTTTTGATGTAACACCCCAAGTTTCCTCGGTATGTTTCCTTTCGAATAATGCAATGGCGTGCATTGTACACAACTTCGAGATTTTAACGCACCATAACCAATCAAACTAGCCGTTATGAATAGTAATACCTATATTTTGAAATTTTATAAATTCTATCTCTCAAAATGGACTTCATTTTTGGATTCGTAATATAGAAATTAGCCTAGGGTGAAATTTTGGTACTTTTTGGAAAACTTTCATATTTTTATGAATAGTGAAAATTACTAAATTTTAATTAAAAACAACTTTTTTAATCAAAATAATTAATAGTGATAAATTATGAATTTGAGTTGTTTTAAAGTATATTTAGAATATATTTTTACAATTTAATATAATTTTGTTCATTGGACATAATTTTACAATTAAACCGAACATAAACAAGTGTCAATCTTTTGATAGTTATTATCTCTTAAAAAACACGCTTTTTGTTTTGACAGCGGGAATTAATTTTAAATTAATTTCTGCCACTTCTGTGTTTGGAATTTAGAAAAATGGATTCCATATTTGGAATCAGGATGTTCAAATTGTGTAAATAGGTAAATTTTATTTTTAGACATTTTGAATAATTACTGCGGTAAATATTTTATTTACCATGGTTAAGGGTAAATCCGGTAAATAAGGGTTAAAAAAATAATATTATAATAATACTAAATTACCCTAAAACGTTTCTTAACCCTATTGGTTTATACATGGTCGACCATGGGCATCTTTAGGTCGATTTTGGGACCCCATGGATCCACTTGTAAGTGATAATGACAATTTATTTTAATTAAGTTAAAATAAATACAAAAATGACACAAGCATATATCTTTTAACAAATCAATTGTTAATGAGGGGTATATATGTTGTATTTTAGATTATAAATATTCCTTAGAAATATAAAAATATTTCCTACATAATTATATTTTATTTATAATTTTTAGACATTAAATAAGTTAATTTATTTATGACACAATGATGATGTAGTAATTACTATAATAGTGAAAAATCAAAATAATTGATATTAAAAATACCCAAATAAATATAATATGAAACTTTTAATGAATTAAAATAATTTTCTAGGATAATATGATATATTAGTATTGATTTCATTGACTTTGTTTGAAGTAATCAATCTGTTATAAGTTTCACAAAAATCAACTATTGAATAGTGTCAAAATTGACATAAAAGAGTTTTTAAAAAAAATATTATATTATTAATTGATATTAAATTCCTAAAAATCTAAGGTTCGGCCAAGAGACTTATATCATGAAAGGTGTATAATTAATGGACCACTTGGGGGTCTCTTTTATGTATATGGTAAGTTTATTAACCATATAATATAAAAATACAAAGAGACATTGTAAAAGTGAAACTAATTAACTTAGAGTTAATACTTAATTATAAGGTTAATATAAGTACCCAAACCTGTCTAAATTCTATTGGTTGAGTTGTTTTCGACCCATCCCTACCTTAACCTCTGAATAGTCAACTTTGGAGCCATTGGAAACCGAATATGAATTTATTATAAACTAATATCTCTAGCTTTTCCAAAGGTGCCCCTCACCCCTCTTATAAAAGGGCACTCCTCCTTCTCATTTATTCACACCTTCAAAGCCCTTTGGTTCGGCCAAACCCTGCCCAAATACTATCTCAACTTCCCTCACTACAACTTATAGGCCTTAGTTTGATCGGAAAGCCAACCTAAGGAGCCCTTTTGATCAAATCAAAAGGAAGAACCCGGAGAAGAGGTAATGTTTTCACCACCCCTTTTCAAGTTCCTTTCTTCTTCCACTTCCTCTTTCTTTGTTATTTTCATTATAAAATAATAACTCCAGTATCATATATATACTGTGATGTTATTATAAATATGGTACATCCATATTCATTATTCTATCCATCCTTTGAATAACATGTCACCATACGTGCGTACGTACGGCTTACCGTCTCCATGTCGTGGTGTAATTGTTATTCAATATATTATTATTTGGATGGGCATAATAATGATGTGTAACTCATGTAAATAATAAATATAATATTATAATGATTCTGTATATATGATATAAAATCCAATTATATATTATTTTAATATCAAAAGAATTATATTGTCTCTCGTGCGTATATACGGACTACCGTCTCCACGAACGCGATGAGAGTCATTGTCCATCATATCCATTCAAGTATAATTATCATTTGATTATTTAAAAATAGTATCTAAGGACTTGATATCATTCTGGATATGAATAATATACATCCCATTAATAACTAATATGGCTCACATAACAAAGAATATAAAGTAAAATGAACCCGTTAACACCCGAAATGATGATAATTCTAAGATATTATTAACAAATCAATGTTAAAAGATCATATATGATATCATATTAAAGTAAATGATTCTTGTATAATTCAATAACAATTATTTCACCATTTTACAGGAGGTAAACCTACCATCGACCAAGGAAAACGTACAAAGTAAGGGATTTTCTTATCTCACTTTCAATTCCGTGAGATTTCCATTTTTCGCCACTAAATTATTGAAAGTGGTGTATTGTGTACTGCCATTTGATATATATTCATGATTCTATTTATATTCATGTTATTCTGTAAATAATTTGGTGGTTATTAACTTTTTCCCATACGAATCAGTTGATTAACGTGGTAAGGGGTTTCTTATCTCACTTTTAATTTCGTGAGATTTCCATTGATCACCACTTAATTATAGCATGTGGTGTATGTGTACTGCCCATGATTGTATTAATTTGTGTAATATAATTTAATTTATGGGTATTTACATCATCATGGTATGATACTTCTTTCATGGGTGTATGTTTTGTATGTTACCTAATCGGTAAGGGAATTTGAGATTTCAATTCCCACTCATTTGGCTTTACGCATATTTAATTGATTATATTACTCCATGATTATGTGTGGAATCACTATTCATTTGATTATGTCATAATTTCCACTCCCCTTCCTGTGGATATAAGTTTGATACACATAATCACTCATTGGTAATTCTCAAGTCATTGATATGAATTTGATAAGAGTAATTTTAACTCATTCACCATTTGTTGAGTTAAACATCCAATTCGTTGGTGTTGTTTTTACAAGAATATGTGTGAATATCCTTTGATTGTTTTACACTGAATATCCAATCATATTTAGTGTATTTATATTTGTCACACATAATTATGTCGTTGATTTATCCTTAACCTAAGGATACGACCTTTATGAGAGATTTCATCTCAATTTACATTCCATTGAGACTTCTTTGTTGATATACACCAAATCACTTTTATGTGGTGTATATAATGTACTTTGACATAGTATATCATGAATCCCTTTATTCTCATGATATTACAAAGTTTTGATTACCTCAATTATTTGTATTCAAGTGTCTCTTTTGGTTAGAATCTCTAACTAAAATACCATTTTTAAATGTTTTAAAGACTTATTCTTCTAAATATTGCTCATTAATGTCCATGTTTTAAAAATGGTTTTAAGGATTTATTTATATGGACATTAAAGTTTTAGAAATTAAAACTCTTTTTAAAAAGTTTCAAAGTGGTATGGGACACTTTGATTCAAAAATCTACTTTTAAATGGCTTCTTGACAAATAGTGTGACTTTTAAATGTTTTCAAGAAAAGGGGGATACTTCTCTCAAATAGTTTTGATGATTATTTTCATTTATGTCAACATAATTCATTATTATTGATTGAGGTTAATGTTATACAATACAATCTTCCATATTGTGTCGAATGAGTCATGTTTGACTGTGGATGCACTGTTTTTATACCATTCATGGTTTGTGGTAAAAGTATTGACATTGCGTATGCTAGTTTTAATACGAATGTTTATGTTATGTTTAAACATGTTCATATGAGGAATAAATTGGACTTAATAAGTGACGGATGGAGCCCGCTATAGCTCCTTGATGCATCGGTAGGTATCATGAGACAAACTAGTGTCTTGGCACAAGGCCTTGACAACATCTTATTTGTAGTCTTGGAACGAGGCCTTGGCTAAGTGGTTATGATAGTCTGGAATTATGCATTCCAACATTATGAAAGTGGATATTGATATTGCATGTGATCATTCGACTATTAGAATATCCATGTGAGTAAGTAAATGGCATTATTTCATTTTACCTTTTCCATTTTATGCTGAAGTTCAAGTTTAAAAGGCTTTTGTTTTAGTTATAAATTTCCTTAAGTGTTTATGCTTATTTATGAAAGCTTCTGCTATAATGTTATCCTTACTGAGCATATGAGCTCACCCCTTTCAATGTTTTATTTTTCCCAGGATTATGAAGAAGTAATTTATGAATGACCTGCAGGGATAGTATGAGGGTATATGAAGACAAGATGTTTTTTTATGATGTAATGTAAAAAATTATGGATGTATCTAGTTATTCCAAGGCTACTAAACTAATTGGTCTTTCGAGACTTGATCTTTCTTGTGATCATGACAATGTTATATAATAATGCACCGAATCTAGGTAACTAGGGTCGGGGCGTTACAGTTGGTATCGGAGGAAGTTTAGTACAAACCTTGGAAGATAGATTTAGATAAACTCTGATTAGAGCACGTACACCTAAGATGAACTTTGAGGATTAGTGTAAATGAACTTCCGAGAATTTTGGTATTGTAGAGATTTTGTGAGTTTTCCGAGCAATACATCCCTTTCTGGATACGAGCAGGTAGAGGCGGCTCTAGCACAGATGTACCTAGGGGTAAAACCCGAAAACACCGCTTTGAGCTAGACTCGAACGGGAACTGGTGCACGACAACGGGCCTTGTTGCAGTCTTGGTTACGACACTCCCGGGGGATATGCTTAGGATAATTTACATTTTCTTTACAAACCGATTTAAGTAATATATACATAAGATGAGAGTAAATGACCTTGGTTAATCCTAATATGTTTCAAATTGAGAATATGGTGACATTTTAATCTCTAAATGATTTTACGACTACTATTACTCACACAATGCTTTCTGGTTTTAGTCAATGGCGGGATTCCAAGGAAGTCATAGTGACTTTGAGAATGATGTACAAGGTGGGAACAGTGGTGGAAATGAGCAACAAAATGGAATGTTGATAGGTGTAAAAGATATCGTCTTTATGCCAAATCAGTTTTCTAAAAATATGATCAACAACATATATATTAACCAACTCCCAGACTCAACAAGGAAGAGAAAGGTGATAAATGATAAAATCTCCAGCAATGGAGACCATGGAGAAAAGAAACCCCAATTTTCATCATGCAGGAAATGTGGAAAGAGACACCCAGGAAAGTGTCTCAATGGGACAACGAAATGTTTTACGTGCGGGAAGGGAGGACATAAAGTGAAGAATTGCCGAAGAAAAATGAAGAGTACTATGGAAGAAGATAAAAATGGTCCCAAGAGTCCATTTACAGTCATTTGACGTAAATGTAGGGGACCTGGCCATTACCCAAGTGAATGTCCTATTCTATAGGATATTTTCTAGGTCAAATAAGAAGATATGTGGAAATAAGTGGTTGGAGAAAAACTTAAAAAGTATTAGCACTCCTTGTTGATGGGTACTTTGGAATAATTTTCTCTTGTATTTTTAACCCCGTAGTTTGCCATGTGAGAATGATATTTGAAGAAGAATTGTCTCTTCTCTTGTGGATATAGGTATAAATAACCATTTGGTTTTATATGATCATTGGGGTTTGAGAAAATTATAAGTTATTATAATTTGGGATAAAAATGCAAAGTATGATATAACATTTGTGATTAAATTATGTTATTTTGAGGAATGTATCTCATTTTGGTAATATTATAAAATATAGTTTTTGAAAAAGGACAACACGTAGACCGTGTGACAACCCGTCGCGTCGGACAAAGCTGTGGGAATTGAACCCACAACCAAAGTGCGATTGGGATTTATCGCCTACCACTGGACTACGTGAAGTCCCTGGTTAATGTGACTATTTTTTTTGTTAAATGATTTTATTGATCAATAATAAGATGATTTGGGTTCTTATGTCTTATCAAATGAATACCCTTGGTATAGGAAAATGATTTGCTGATTATGTGATAAATGTTATTTTGGAAGATGTTCGCTTTGGTGGAAACACTATATGCCGAAGGAAAATAGAATACAATGGGGTTTCATTTGTAGAGTAATGGGGGATTTTTATGTACGTTTTTATTGTTGATTTATAGTGATTTGGGTTATTTATGGAAATTATTAACCTATAACAGAGAATATGTGATGATGTTAATTACTTTTAAGTATGTGACTTTAAGAGTATTTGATGTCATTTGGAGATACAATGTAACATGGGAGACTACATAATCAAATTCTTCTATGATTTGGGTTTTAATATTAGTTTGGATTATATTAAAGGATTTTAAGGACAATTGGTTATTGAATGGTATCTATTTAACTTTGGGGTATTGTTGGTTTAACTTTAGAAATTAAGATTAGTGCATATTTATATCAATGAATATCCTTTTGGGGGATCATTAGATCATTCACTAACCATTTTGGTTTTGATTGATCTTCAAAGACAACGTAAATATATGGTTTATCCTGCATGGATCATGTGATTCTATAGAAGTTTATTCTAGATCTTCCAGTGTGACCAAGTCTTCTTGAATACTCATCGTTTAAAAAAAATTGAGTTAGTGGTGGAAATTTATTAAAGAATGAAAATTTACTTAAAATGTAAGTATATCTCATAATGTTCTTAGTCAATATCATAAATGAATTCCTCTTCCTTATGTAATGTAATTTTAAAAAAAAATGTTGTCCGTTTACTTTCCTACTAGGAGACTAATGGTCGTTTGTCTCAACACAAGTTTGTGGTTTTCTCATTGTTAAATTTCTCCTGATCATGATTTCTATCCCTCTCCATCAGAACTTGACACTTAGTTTATCATCCATATCCATGTTTTCTTACATGGAATCCTAGTATGGGTTATCTTGGATGACCCTTATACCTCTCTTTCTTTCTTTTAAAGTGATTGTTTTATTGGCTCTTTTTCCGATGTAGGACTTTCCATTATATTCCCAAGCAAAATTTTAAAAATTACGAGGACGCAATTTATTGAAGGAGGGGAGAATGTAACACCCCATGTTTCCTCGGTATGTTTCCTTTCGAATAATGCAATGGCGTGCATTGTACACAACTTCGAGATTTTAACACACCATAACCAATCAAACTAGCCGTTATGAATAGTAATACCTACTTTTTGAAATTTTATAAATTCTATATCTCAAAATGGACTTCATTTTTGTATTCGTAATATCAAAATTATCCTAGGGTGAAATTTTGGTACTTTTTGGATAACTTTCATATTTTGATGAATAGTGAAAATTACTAAATTTTAATTAAAAACAACTTTTTTAATCAAAATAATTAATAGTGATACATTATGAATTTGAGTTGTTTTAAATTATATTTAGAATATATTTTTACCATTTAATATAATTTTGGTCATTGGACATAATTTTACAATTAAACCGAACATAAAAAAGTGTCAATCTTTTGATAGTTATTATCTCTTAAAAAACACGCCTTTTGTTTTGACAGCGGGAATTAATTTTAAATTAATTTCTGCCACTTTTGTGTTTTGAATTTAGAAAAATGGATTCCATATTTGGAATCAGGATGTTAAAATTGTGTAAATAGGTAACTTTTATTTTTAGACATTTTGAATAATTACTGCGGTAAATATTTTATTTACCATGGTTAAGGGTAAATCCGGTAAATAAGGGTTAAATAAATAATATTATAATAATATTAAATTACCCTAAAACGTGTCTTAACCCTATTGGTTGATACATGGTCGACCATGCGCATCTTTGGGTCGATTTTGGGACCCCATGGATCCACTTGTAAGTGATAATGACACTTTATTTTAATTAAGTGAAAATAAATACAAAAATGACACAAGCATATATCTTTTAACAAATCAATTGTTATAGAGGGTTATATATGTTGTATTTTAGATTATAAATATTCCTTAGAAAGATAAAAAGATTTCATACATAATGATATTTTATTTATAATTTTTAGACATTAAATAATTTAATTTATTTATGACCCAATGATGATGTAGTAATTACTATAATAGTGAAAAATCAAAATAAGTGATATTAAAAATACCCAAATAAATATAATATGAAACTTTTAATGAATTAAAATAATTTTATAGGATTATATGATATATTAGTATTGATTTAATTGACTTTTTTCTAAGTAATCAATCTGTTATGAGTTTCACAAAAATCAACTATTGAATAGTGTCAAAATTGACATAAAAGAGTTTTTAAAACAAATATTATATTATTAATTGATATTAAATTCCTAAAAATCTAAGGTTCGGCCAAGAGACTTATATCATGATATGTGTATCATTAATGGACTACTTGGGGGTCTCTTGTATGTATATGGTAAGTTTATTAACCATATAATATAAAAATACAAAGAGACATTGTAAAAGTAAAACTAATTAACTTAGAGTTAATACTTAAAGATAAGGTTAATATAAGTACCCAAACCTGTCTAAATTCTATTGGTTGAGTTGTTTTCGAACCATCCCTACCTTAACCTTTGAATAGTAAACTTTGGAGCCATTGTAAACCGAATATGAATTTATTATAAACTAATATCTCTATCTTTTCCAAAGGTGCCCCTCACCCCTCTTATAAAAGGGCACTCCTCCTTCTCATTTATTCACACCTTAAAAGCCCTTTGGTTCGGCCAAACCCTCCCCAAATACTATCTCAACTTCCCTCACTACAACCTAGAGGCCTTAGTTTGATCAGAAAGCCAACCTAAGGAGCCCTTTTGATCGAATCAAAAGGAAGAACCCGAAGAAGAGGTAATGTTTTCACCACCCCTTTTCAAGTTCCTTTCTTCTTCCACTTCCTCTTTCTTTGTTATTTCCATTATAAAATAATAACTCTAGTATCATATATATACTGTGATGTTATAATAAATATGGTACAACCATATTCATTATTCTATCCATCCTTTGAATAACATGTCACCATACGTGCGTACGTATGGCTTACCGTCTCCATGTCGTGGTGTAATTGTTATTCAATATATTATTATTTGGATGGGTATAATAATGATGTGTAACTTATGTAAATAATAAATATAACATGATAATGATTCTGTATATATGATATAAAATCCAATTATATATTATTTTAATATCAAAAGAATGATATTGTCGCTCGTGCGTATGTACGGACTACCGTCTCCACGAACGCGATGAGATTCATTGTCCATCATATCCATTCAAGTATAATTATCATTTGATGATTTAAAAATAGTATCTAAGGACTTGATATCATTCTGGATATGAATAATATAAATCCCATTAATAACGAATATGGCTCACATAACAAAGAATATAAAGTAAAATGAACCCGTTAACACCCGAAATGACGATAATTCTAAGATATTATTAACAAATCAATGTTAAAAGATAATATATGATATCATATTAAAGTAAATGATTCTTGTATAATTCAATAGCAATTATTTCACCATTATACAGGAGTTAAACCTACCATCGTCCAAGGAAAAAGTACAAAGTAAGGGATTTTCTTATCTTACTTTCAATTCCGTGAGATTTCCATTTTTCACCACTAAATTATTGAAAGTGGTGTATTATGTACTGCCATTTGATATATATTCATGATTCTATTTATATTCATGTTATTCTGTAAATAATTTGGTTGTTATTAACTTTTGGCCATACGACTCAGCTGATTAACGTGGTAAGGGGTTTCTTATCTCACTTTTAATTTCGTGAGATTTCCATTGATCACCACTTAATTATTGCATGTGGTGTATGTTTACTGCCCATGATTGTATTCATTGTGTAATATACTTTAATTTATGGGTATTTACATCATCATGGTATGATACTTCTTTCATGGGTGTATGTTTCGTATGTTACCTAATCAGTAAGGGAATTTGAGATTTCAATTCCCACTCATTTGGCTTTACGCATATTTCATTGATTATATTACTCCATGATTATGTGTGGAATCACTATTCATTTGATTATGTCAGAATTTCCACTCCCCTTCCTGTGGATATAAGTTTGATACACATAATCACTCATTGGTAATTCTCAAGTCATTGATATGAATTTGATAAGAGTAATTTTAACTCATTCACCATTTGTTGAGTTAAACATCCAATTTGTTGGTGTTGTTTTTACAAGAATATGTGTGAATATCCTTTGATTGGTTTACACTGAATATCAAATCATATTTAGTGTATTTATATTTTTCACACATAATTATGTCGTTGATTTATCCTTAACCTAAGGATACGGCCTTTATGAGAGATTTCATCTCAATTTACATTCCATTGAGACTTCTTTGTTGATATACACCAAATAACTTTTATGTGGTGTATATAATGTACTTTGACAAAGTATATCATGAATCCCTTTATTCTCATGATATTACAAAGTTTTTATTACCTCAATTATTTGTATTCAAATGTCTCTTTTGGTTAGAATCTCTAACTAAAATACCATTTTTAAATGTTTTAAAGACTTATTCTTCTAAATCTTGCTCATTAATGTCCATGTTTTAAAAATGGTTTTAAGGATTTATTAATATGGACATTAAAGTTTTAGAAATTAAAACTCCTTTTAAAAAGTTTCAAAGTGGTATGGGACACTTTGATTCAAAAATCTACTTTTAAATGGCTTCTTGACAAATAGTGTGACTTTTAAATGTTTTCAAGAAAAGGGGGATAATTCTCTCAAATAGTTTTGATGATTATTTTCATTTATGTCAACATAATTCATTATTCTTGATTGAGGTTATTGTGATACAATACAATCTTCCATATTGTATCGAATGAGTCATGTTTGACTATGGATGCGCTGTTTTTATACCATTCATGGTTTGTGGTAAAAGTATTGACATTTCGTATGCTAGTTTTAATACGAATGTTTATGTTATGTTTAAACATGTTCATATGAGGAATGCATTGGACTTAATAAGTGACGGGTGGAGCCCTCTATAGCACCTCGATGCATCGGTAGGTCTCATGAGACAAACTAGTGTCTTGGCACAAGGCCTTGACAAAATCTTATTTGTAGTCTTGGCACGAGGCCTTGGCTAAGTGGTTATGATAGTCTGGAATTATGCATTCCAACATTATGAAAGTGGATATTGATATTGCATGTGATCATTCGACTAGTAGAATATCCATGTGAGTAAGTAAATGGAATTATTTCATTTTACCTTTGCCATTTTATGCTGAAGTTCAAGTTTAAAAGGCTTTTGTTTTAGTTATAAATTGCCTTAAGTGTTTATGCTTATTTATGAAAGCTTTTGCTATAATGTTATCCTTACTGAGCATCTGAGCTCACCCCTTTCAATGTTTTATTTTTCCCAGGATTATGAAGAAGTAATTTATTAATGACCTGCAGGGATAGTATGAGGGGATATGAAGACAAGATGTTTTTTTATGATGTAATGTAAAAAATTATGGATGTATCTAGTTATTCCAAGGCTACTAAACTAATCGGTCTTTCGAGACTTGATCTTTCTTGTGATCATGCCAATGTTATGTAATAATGCACCGACTCTAGGTAACTAGGGTCGGGGCGTTACATTTGATAAAATATATTTTTTAAAATTCAAATGAATCTCTTATTTTCATTTATAATATTTTTATAAAAAATCAATTTATTTTCTTCATTTAAATAGTATATAATTTTTATAACACATTTAATTCTATTAATACCAACTATTTTAGTATATAGGTTATAAATTTCGTATTTAAATAATAATATTAGTAGTATATTATGGTTCATTAAAACACTGTGTTGTGCATAACACATGCTATTCAAGAAATTAAATTTATTTGAAAAAATATATTTCATAAAATGTATGGGTGTTAATGTATCATCCCATTAATAAAATTCGGATCAATATTTTACTTTTTTCTTTGTAGGGATGATATAAACACCCATAGGTCAGAATAAATCATTCAATAAATAAATAAACATAAAATTTAACAAAATATTTTAGACTAATATTGAAACACAATGAATAGAATAGTATAATCACATATTCATCCAATAAAAAATTATATTAGAATAAGACAAATCACACATAATTCCTCATGCCAAAAGTGTATATATCCTAATCAATTAATCATCAATATATTATATTCATTTAAATGAATAACTTGAAACCCCATAAAACAACATTATAATCATACTTACATCCAAAAAGATAATTCAAAAATTTTTCTTCAAATAAAATTACAAAATGTTCCATATACCATATTCATATAAGATAAAACAAATGTGAACATGTTTTGAAATAACCTTAATCACCAAATAACATTTCAATCTAATAGTTATCTTGAAAAAGTAAAATTTATCTGTTACGTCAAGATTAGAAAAAATTGCACACTAACCCTGACGTCATGTAGTCCAGTGGTAGGGATTTCAACTTTATCATCCATTAGTTGTTGCTTTATTACACATTTGCTTACCAAATTTGATAGGTTGTAAGTATTAATAAAACTATATTAATATAATAATAAAAAAATTCCCATGGATACATGTAGAACATACTTAAAAATAAGCTTCATTATCATGGATCATATAAAACCAAAAGGATATAAATATATTTAATCTTATGAAAAGAGTATTATTCTAAAATAAAACCTCATTTTAAACCTGAGAGTAATATATTTCTTATCCTAGTAAAACATCCTCCAAAATTTCTGTAATCAAATTATATTCCTATCACATAAATATTAAATGGGGTGTATGATAATTTGAATTTATGACTAACCATAAACACATAAATCCATTATTGATCTATAAAATTTAGGTTAATATTTCATGAAGATATATATTCTTCAAAAATTAACAGAATATTTAGATATTCTATCATTCTGAAAACGAAAATAACATTAGTAAGAATACTTATAGAACATTTCTCTTGAATCCAAATACATAAATACATCATGACTTTCATAGGTTATTCCTTGATATATGAGTTACCCTTTAAATGATGGGATTGACATAGATTATAACAATGTTCCTAAAAAAATTTCATTTAACTCCCTTGTAACACCTAGAGAAGTTACATTATTCCATTTTATTAAAAAAAACTCAATCTCTTTGATATTTTACTTTTCAGAAAACACCAAGATTTAACCAACTCCAAAAATAATTATAAAATTGTGATAGTTATTACCATGCCATTAGAATAATGAGAACAAAAGAGATTAACTAAATTATGAAATTTTACTATACGCATGATTGTAAAATAAATTCATTTGATACCAATTAATTATGAATGAAAAAAATCAATTAAAAATACAGAAAGTGCTTTTCTAAAACCCATATTTATGCACATAATGTAATTTTATATTTAAAAATTAAATTAATCACTATTACTAGTTTTTTTATGAAATATATACGCATATATTAAATTAAATGTTTTTAAATTCATCCAATAATTTGGATAGAATCAAGATAAAAATATATCCAATTTGAAGCATAAATGCCTCTATATTTCTAAAAGGCAATTTTTACACCTTTTAATAGAACCCAAATTTTAAATCTAAATTTTAACTAATTTATAAAAACAAAAATTTTATTTTTTAAAATTGGTATTTCATATTTATATTGGGGTGAATTTTTATTAATTTTTTAGAAGTTTCATTTTTTAGGAATAAAGAATTATACTTATTTCCAATTGAAAACTATTGTTTTTACTAATTTAATTATACGGTAAAATTATATTATAAAATGGTTTTAAAGTATAATTAGTTTAATTATACATTTTTAGAACTAATTTAGGTCATTTTAATGATTTTTTATTTAAATTTGATATAAAATAATTTCATTCTTTTGAACATTTCACTTTTAAAACCCACTTTTCATTTTGTCTCCAATATTAATTTTAAATATAAATTTTACATTATAATGAATTGAATTAAATAAAATAAATTCAATATTTATAATAATATGGTCATAATTTTTTATTATGAAAATTTTTATTTTTTGGAAATAAAATTTTTCTGTGGAAAAAAATTTATTTATAATAGTACAGGTAAAATTATAAAAATGCTTTAAATTTAATGCTAAAGATTTAAAATACCTAAAAATACAAAAATTAATGGACCGTTGAGGTATTTATATACTATAACCCTCCTATAAATCATTAACTATCTTCCCATTTCATGGAAGATAATATGAACTCGATGTCGATCGCTATAAATATAAAATAACAATTATTTCAATCACATAAATCAACCTATACTCAAGTATAAATACCAACCCTCACCACCCCATTTTGACCCAAATGCCATAATTCGCATAAAATACCTACAAAAACCTCTCCACATAAATATTCCGTAGTCCTATTGTTGATCGTCTCACCAAAATATGAAATCAAATTTCCTAAAGGGTCTCTCTAAGAGGTTATATTCAAAAGGTAATTTTTCAAAGAACTTAACTTTATTAATTTTCCTTTACTATTTTCTACCCCCCTCCTTCATCGATCAGGACATAATATTTCCAAAATAATTTAAATTCTGTGATTTTATGTTTCTAATGGTGTATATTATATCCACCCCTTTTATTAGATCCTCTGATTCAAAGAAGAGAGACTGTTGTCCGATTTATATCATTTAATCACCTTTCTGAGTAATGATTTTCGTCATCTTCCATTTCTACAATAAAGGATAATCATAAGACCATTATTCTAGTGAAATAATACTTTAAAAAGTATATTATTAATTATTTCATTTTCTGGATTATATATAGTATCTAATATAAAATAAATCAAATGTCGTTCTTGATGGTCAAAAACCCACCAAATTAAACTAAGATATTATCATTATCATTTTAACAATTGAATAATCCTCATTTAAGAAATAGGAATGATATTTGGAAATAATAATAATTATTTAATTTCATTAATAAAATTTCATTCCAATTTTGTACTTTAAATCCAATTTTAGCTTAACATCCATAATTACACACGAATGAAAAGATCATGAAACCATGAAATGAACGCACTTGAAACCATGAAAGTAATTAAATAGTTTTATTGAATGGGTCATAAGATGTGATAAATTCAATTCATGATGTATTATAAATACGACTATAGTTATTTATTTAGTTAATAAAATTCTTTATATCATTATATCAGAGGATAAATTATGAACAACTAAAGAGATTCAAGAAATAAGGGTTTCTCATCTCACTTTTACTTCTACGATATTTATACATTATTACCTACTTATTTCTTTTTCCTGGTGTATATTCTGACATTTTATATGAAATATCACAAAATTCATTGTCTTAATTTTATTCACTATTTCATTTTATAATTATTACAATTATTAAGCAAAGGATTTAACTGATTTCAAATTGTAAGTGATTTTTTAAACAAATTTCAATTCATTTGGTTAAACTTATACTTCTTGATTATTTCATGTTATTATAAATTTTTAAAATATGTTTTATTATATTATGTTTTATTTTAAATTATATTATTTTTATGTATATTTTATACCCATATTCAATTAATTTTATTAATTCCCACTTTAATGACATTATATTTATAAGGGAGATTCTTTTATAAATTATCCTTTTAATGTTACCTTTTAATGTTACCTTTTAAACTCTATTTTTTGATTTTATATTCATGTTTTCAAAAATTATTTCAAACAAAAGTTTTTATATCCAAAAAATATTGTTTGAATTAAATTATTATCATTTTTTACTTTTTACAAAAAAAAAAATTAATGTAGTATTATATTTTATTTTCTAAAAGAGTTTTATTATGATTTTTTTGACAGAAAGAAAGAAGGATTGTTTTCTTTACTTATACAACATGTTTGATTTGTCCCACTTTCATGATTAGAAAATTCCATTAAGCATAATTAAAAAAATTAAAGGATTATTTTCAATGAAAATTTTTCCATTTATAATTATATGTCATTAAAAAATATCTTTTAATAAAGAGAGAGTTATTTTTCTTGAAAAATTATTTCAGGTGATCTCTTAAAATTATTTTACATATATATTAACTTAATTTTAAGTCACTTATCATTTAATAGGAATATTATTCAATGAAATTATCTTTATTATTCTTATGTTCTGTTTATGATTATAATATAATGATATTTATAAAAACCTTTTATTTTATGTGGGTACTACAATGATTAAATGTTAATTTAACATATTTATCTTCATTTGATTTGATATAATGAATTAATTATGTTCCTGTGGATTAATGTTATTATGCCACACATATTTATAGTTTTAATTAAGTAATTTATTGGACTTATATCTCTCTAAAATTCATTAGGTAGTGATGGATACCTCATGAGTAAAAATGTAATGTGTGAACCTGATTAAATTTTTACAATGTCACATGTGAACCTAATTACATGTTCACAAAGTCATACATTAACCTGATTTCATTTTCACAAATTATATGTATGAACCTAATTAAATGTCCAAAATAATTATGTTTTAAACTGATTAAATTTCTACAATGTTATGTATGAACCCAATTACATGTTCATAATTTTATGAATAGAACCATCTTTCATGTCCATGTGTGTATGCATGAGCCTAGTTTCATGTCCATATGTTTATGCATGTGTATGATTTCATGTACTTAACTTAGCGAGTGAAATTATTTTTATTTATAAATGTTCACAAAGATATAGGTTTACGATTAAAATAAAAATTATATGTATTATTCTAATTTTATTCTCATACAACTCATGCCTTCTAATCTTTTATTCTTTTTTCTATGAATCAAGATTATAATATTTGATTCACATGGTGTCATTTTCTAATTTTATCATCATGTTATTATTCCCATATATTTATGATATTATTTATATCTCTTTTTATTTTCCTTACTGAGCATCTAAGCTCACCATTTAATTATTTTCTTTTCCCCTTGATAGAAAGAATGTGTTAAGATTGATATTTTAATAGGGGTTCTTGTTACGAATGAATAAGCTGGAGACTATATGGTCGATTTATAAATGAGTAGCTTTGTTTATATATAAGGCCCCAGCCTTAAACCTTACTTAATCTTGAGTTATTACAAGATTACACATTGAGGATCTTTTCGGGTTTAGAGTTTTAGAGAATTAGATCATAAAACTTGCATTACATTCCACATATAAACAAAGTGGTTACATAAAGATAGTATTCTTCATTACCATCAATGGAAACACATTTAAAATAAAACATGGATTAATTCTTGACACATTCTTGACTCTATCATCTTATCATGTACCTTTCCCTTGACCTGTGAAAAACATTTCAAAAACTTGGGATGAGCATAAAAACACAGTATGGGTTATAAAAACATGGGAAGGAAACATGGGTTCATATATACATAAGAATGAAATCATACTATACCCATAAAACATAGGCACTTTAACATACATCATAAAATCATGAATAAATCATAGAAATCATATGACATAAAGGTAACTTGAGGCATTCATAAGATTCTTACATAGGGAGTAACCCTCTTGGTTACGTTTGGAATACCCATCACAGTATATTACCTAAAATCTCTTCGGAGAAACCTTAACGTTTCACTCCTTCGCGTTACCCAATGCATTGGAGAGCTATAACGGGCTCACCCGCCCTTAGTTTATCACGGAACCACCCATCTTCATAATAATGCCCAAGAACCATAACATAATCATATCACATAAAACATGCATAAAGGAAACATAAAATTTCCACATTTCAATCACGAGATATCAATACAACACATTGATATAAAAACATTATGAAAACCATTTTCAATACTAAAATAAAAGAAAAGTAAAACATGGTATTTATTTTTCTTTTAAAAAGAAGGTATGGCTTGTAGAGGAAGCCGAAACTCAAATAACGGTCACGATGGCGGAGAAGTCGTTGTCGCCGCATACGTACGACAAAAACATTCCCTTTTGTCGTTTAGTAAACGCTTCGTATAAAAAAGATTCCTTTTGAATAAACGTAAAAGTCAAAGGGGTTTATACACCGTATAAAAGAAAGTTGTGTATAAAATAAAATATGCCTCAACGAAAGGAGATTGAGACGAAGTCCCATACCTCGTATCCGACTTGACTCGACCGTTCTTTAATCTCCTGAATAATAAACTTGAGTTAATCTCTACTTGATTATGAATCTTTAACAAGTTCATTATTCCTTTTATACCATGTTATGAACATCATGTAATCAGTTAAGTTAATAATGTTCATTTTGTCGGTATTTGGTTCTTAAGTCAAAAATAGACTTCTTACACTTACATGTTGTTAATTTGGTCAAAGGTTCATTATATCCAGAATGGTATTCATGATGTATATATAATATATGTCATATATATCCAGTACATACATGCATTTATAATATTACATAATTTAGAGGTAAGAAATGAAATGCACCGTTCATGGAGATGGTAAGCCGTACGTACGCATGAACGCTACTTCCATTTCTATTTCATATTTTCTGGAATGGAATCATAATGATATAAGAGTATATTATAATTCTTGTATAATAACATATATAATATCATTAACTTTATCCTTTACACATCCCACATATGGTATTAACGAATCAAATCACTTTTAGGGGGCGGTAGTCCGCACTTCCTAAAATGAAGATATCGTGTTTTACCCATAATGGAAACCATAAAGGTATGTCCAAAATTAAAAAAACAGAAGCTTAAGGAAAACATAAACATATTATATATCATATATGAAAATAGTGACATCATAATGGCCACCTTTTAAGGTGTTAAATGAGTGTTGAACAATAGTCGTTTCGGGAGGCAGAATTTCTCTATCCACGGAAACCGTATGTTCTTTAACCATTTGATGTAGTTGTGTGAGAGTGTAGCACAAATAAATCATATAAAAACATCCTAGTATATTGAAGATACTGTTTTTGTTACAAAAGAAGTAAATAAAAAGAATTTAGGGGGTTGGAGAAGCAAAATAAAACAAATGAGCATGAGAGAACGAATTACCTTAAAAAGTGTAACTCCTTTTGATTTGAGCCTAAAGGATTCCTTTGAAAGGATTCTGCCCAAAGGGAATCCTATAGGATGAGGAGAGGGATGTGTAGAGAGCAAATGGGCTGGGGTTGGCCGAGCCAAAGGCTTTAAGAGTGTGTGAAATGTGGTAGAGGTAGGGGCCTTTTATAAGAGAAGAGGAGGGGCACTTTTGGAAAGTAAAGAAACATTACTTTATTTGAAAATGTGTTTCGGTTTTAAAAGGTCCCACATTGATATAATTCGTGGATAAGGTGATAAGGGTTCGAAATCCACTAATCCAATTGGTTTTGGCCATGTGTAGTTCATAGATTTTACATTATCTTTCCATTTTATTTAAATCGTCAAATAATGATGTCATCGCTGCATCATTATTATGTCATAAATAATTAAATTTATTTAATGTCTAAAAATTATAAACAAACTACTATGATATAGGAAATCTTTTTAGCTTTCAAATTACTATTTATAATCAAAAATCTAATCTTTATAACCCCATGTAAAAATTGTTTTCGTAAAACATATTATGTTTGTGTAATTTTCACTTTAACATTAAATAAAAAGTAATTTATGTCATTTCCCAACAAAAGTGGATCCATGGGGTCCCCAAGTTGACCCATGGCATGTCTTGGTAGGCCATGACACAACCAATGAGGTTGGGACATGTGTCTAGGTTATTTCATTTTATTAAAGTATTATTTATACCTTAAACTACCCTAATTACCACTAATCGTGATTAAGAACTTAATAAGTTACTATTCACCAAAAAAATTATTATAATCTCATTGAACCACATTTTACATACTAATGACAACCACGTATGTCGGATTTTCAAAATTCAAAACACAATGATGGCAAAATTTCATTTAAACGGAAAATCAGTCTTTATAAGTACCACTTAGTGGTTTCACTATTCATCAAAAATTGAAGTTTTTCAGAAAATTACCAAAACTTCACCCTAAGCTATATTTGATATTACGAATTCAAAAATGAAGTCTATTTTACAAAATTCCAATCATATAAGTCACATTAATTAATTTAATAATTAATTCCCGCTGCCAGAGCAAAAAGCGTGTTTTTATGAAACAATAAGTATCAAAAGATTGACACCAGTTTAAGTCCAATTTCAAAGTGAAATTGATTCCAATGACCACCATTGGAGAAAATGGTAAAAATATATTCTAATTTAACTTCAAAACCAATTCAAAACATAATCTAATCATATAAATAAATTAGGTTAAAAAGCAGTTTTGATGTAAAATGCAGTATTTTTCACTAATCATTAAAAAAATGAACCTTGTCAGAAAAATACCAAAAATTTACACAAAGTAAATTTTGATGTCCCAATCATAAAGAATAAGTTTATTTTGAAAAACATAATTTATAAAATTGTCAAAATATAGATTCAATAATGTTTTGCCATCAAAAGGCAGTAAAACAATCTTTTAAGAATATTAGTGTATTCCATGCATAAGATTGTATTTATTTTCATCATAAGCCTCTAAAACACTATATTTATCATTAATAGACATAGGTAAAAATATCTATTATTCATTACTTACTTGGGATGTTACATCCTTCCCCCCTTTAGAAAATTGCGTCCCCGGAATTTATTTACTTATCGAATAAATGGGGGTACTTATCCCTCATTGCATTTTCAGATTCACATGTTGCCTCTTCAATCATGTGGTTTTTTCACAAAACCTTTACCTGATGAATCACCTTATTCCGTAACACTTGCTCCCTGTGGTCAAGAATCTGGATCGGTTGTTCCTCATAAGATAGGTTCTCTTCCAGCTGAACTACCTCTGGACTCAAAACATGAGATGGATCTGGAATATACTTTCTCAACATCGAAACGTGAAAAACATTGTGTACCTGAGATAAACTCGGAGGTAAAGCCACTCGGTATGCAACTGATCCAACTCTTTCCAGAATTTCGTATGGTCCAATGAACCTTGGACTCAACTTTCCTTTCTTACCAAATCTCATCACACTTTTCCAAGGAGAAACCTTGAGAAAAACATGATCACCTACCTAGAAAGATAGATCCTTCCTCCGATTATCCGCATAACTCTTCTTCCTGCTCTGAGCTGTTATCATGTGTTTCTGAATCAGCTGAACTTTTTCTGCCATCTCTTCTACCAATTATGGTCCCATCAACTTCCTTTCACCCACTTCATCCCAGAAAGCTGGAGTTCGACACCGCTTCCCATATAATGCATGAAATGGTGCCATCTGTATACTGGAATGAAAACTGTTATTATATGAAAACTCAACCAAAGAAAGTTGTTGGTCCCAACTTCCCTGATAATCCATAGAACAAGCTCGTAGCATATCCTCCAATGTCTGAATTGTTCATTCTGACTGCCCATCTGATTGAGGATGAAAAGCTGTACTAAAATTTAATTCAGTACCCAACGACTTCTGAAGGCCTTTCCAAAAGTTAGAAGTAAACCTGGGATCACGATCTGATACAATGGAGAGAGGAACTCCATGTAACCTAACTATCTCTTTAAGATACAAACGGGAAAGTTGATCAAGAGAGAAAGTATCTCGTATAGCAAGGAAATGAGCAGATTTGGTCAAGCGATCAACAATAACCCAGATTGCATTATTACCTCGAGATGTATTCGGTAATCCAACAACAAAGTCCATGGATATATTCTCCCATTTCCACTCTGGTACTGGTAAAGGCTTAAGAATCCCTTTCGGTAACTGCCGCTCTGCTTTAACCTGCTGACAAGTCAAACACTTCACAGTAAAATCAGCAATGTCTATTTTCATTCCATCCCACCAGTAATACTCCCGCAGATCTCTATACATCTTAGTACTGCCCGGATGAACTGAAAACGAAGAACTATGAGCTTCACATAACAATTCTCTCTTCAACTGTGAATCACAAGGCACACACAATCTCTTCCCAAATCTCAAAACACAATCATTATCAATGTTGAATTCAGGCAACTTACCTTTCTGAACCAGCTCTACCCTTTTCTGCAACTCACTGTCTTGCTTCTGTGCTTGCTTGATTCTATCTGATAGAGAAGATCTCACTGATACCTGAAACAAAACAGAAGGAATTCCTACACCAACAACTTCTATGCCAAAGTTCATCAAATCGTTAACCAAAGGATCACGTTCCAAACACAACATTGTTAATGAAGCATTACTTTTTCGACTCAAAGCATCAGCCACATTATTTGCTTTTCCCGGATGGTAATGAATTGTACAATCATAATCTTTGATTAATTACAGCCATCTCCTTTGTCTCATGTTTAACTCTTTCTGAGTGAATATATACTTTAAACTTTTTTGATCGGTATATATTTCACACTTTACTCCATACAAATGATGCCTCCAAATTTTTAAAGAAAAAACAACAGCAGCTAGTTCCAAATCATGTGTAGGGTAATTTACCTCATGAGTTTTCAACTGTCGTGAAGCATAAGTAATTACCTGATCATTCTGCATTAGGACGCAACCAAGTCCTTTCAATGAAGCATCACTGTATATAACAAACTCACCATTCCTGGAAGGTAGTGCCAAAACTGGAGCATTCACCAATCTTCTTTTCAATTCCTAAAAACAATCGTCACATTCTTTTGTCCAGATAAACTTAACACCCTTCCGAGTTAGCTTAGTCATTGGACTAGATAACCGTGAAAAATTTCTAACAAACCTTCGGTAATAGCCCGCCAAACCAAGGAAGATACAAATCTCGGTTACATTTGTGGGTCTTGGCCATTCTTCCACAACTTTTGTTTTTGCAGGATCAACAGTTATTCCATCTTTAGAAACAATGTGACCAAAGAAAGAAATTTGTTGCAACCAAAACTCACACTTACTGAATTTCCCATACAGTTTCTTTTCATTTAAGGTTTGCAAGATAACCCTTAAATGTTTTTCATGCTCCTCTTTACTTTTAGAAAACACCAAAATATCATCAATAAAAACCACCACAAACTTATCCAAGAACTCATGGAAAATTCTATTCATTAAGTCCATGAATACAGCAGGTGCATTGGTTATCCCAAAAGGCATTACTACAAATTCATAATGGCCATATATCGTACGGAACACGGTCTTCGGAATATCTGCCTCCTTTACCTTCAGCTGATGGTACCCCGATCTCAAGTCAATCTTTGAAAAAAACTGAGCTCCCTGGAGCTGATCAAACAAATCAACGATATGAGGAAAAGGATATTTGTTCTTAACAGTGATATTATTCAAGGCTCTATAATCAATGCAATGTCTCATAGAACCATCTTTCTTTTTAACAAATAAAACAGGAGCACCCCATGGTGATGTTCTAGGTCTAATGAAACCTTTCTCTAATAAATCTTGCAATTGGTCCTTCAACTCTAAAAGTTCAATTTGTTCCATTCGATAAGGGGGTTTGGAAATTGGCTTAGCATTAGGAACTAAGTCAATAGTAAACTCAACTTCCCGATCTGGTATTATTCTAGGAAACTCATCAGGAAAAACATCAGGATACTCATTTACCACTGGAACATCATTAATCTGAATAGTTCCTTTATTTTCAACGATGTGTGCAAGGTAACATTCATTTCCATCTTTTACAAGTTTCTTGGCCTCTTGATATGTTATCAAAAGTAAGGGTTCATTCTTGTAAACAAACTGAAAGTCTTTCTGAAAAGTAACTTCTTTAGCTCTACAGTCAATCTTAGCATGGTAAATAGAGAGCCAATCCATACCCAGGATAACATCAAACTCTACTAGAGGTAGAACAATAAGGTTTGCAAGTAGGTTCTTTCCACAGATAAGGATAGGAAGATTCTTATAAATTCTTTTTGCCTCGACACTTCCCCCAGGTGTTTTTACCAAAAGTTCAGGAGTCATTCCTTGAGATGGTATTCCCATTTTACTAGAAAAGGATTCAGAGATGAAAGAATGTGTAGACCCCGAATCAAACAACACACTGGCATAATCTGAAAAAGCAAACAAAGTACCTGATACAACATCATTTGATGGCCCGACATCTGCTGAAGTAGTTGCAAAGGATTTCACCACCCCTTTCTGCTTGTAGTCTAACTGCTTCCCATCACTCAAGCTCTTTGCCGGACACTCATTTGCATAGTGACCCATCTCATTGCACTTAAAACATTTCACTAACTGTAAATAAAATTTGTTCTTACCTTCAGCTTGATCCTTTTCAGTGCAATCACGAGCCTTATGTCCCATCTTACCACATCGGTAGCACTTTACAGAATTCAGAAGACATTCCCCAGCATGCCTTTTCCCACATTTATCACAAACTGGAAACTTAGTTCTCTTACCATCAGACTTTTTTGAAGAATTCTTACCTTTCTCCTGCCACCTCGGTCTCTTCTTCTTCTGGTTGTTATAGAACACTTGGTCATCGGCAAACTCCATTTCCACCTTCTCAGCACATCGAACAAGATTTTAATAACATTTAAACTCACAAGAATCTAATGCCCTTCGATATTTTGGCTTTAATCCTGAGTAAAAACGATTGATTTTACTATCAATGTCTCGAATAAAATTTGGAGCATACCTTGCCAATCGAGTGAACCTTTCTTCATAAGCAACCACTGAGTCTTCCTCTTGCCTCAATTCCAAGAATTGCTTTTCCATCCTAAGTCGAACAGCCTTAGGAAAATACTTCTCAAGAAACATACCTTTGAATTCATCCCAGTCAAGAGCATCAATCTCTTCGGAATCCCTGATATTTTTAACCATAGACCACCACTGATCTGCTTCACCCTCCAAACCGTAAATAGCAAGACTAACCTTTTGATTGTCTGAACACCCCATGACATCAAAAATCTTCTCCAGTGCTTTAATCCACCCTTCAGCTAGTACAGGGTCAGATGATCCTCTGAATGATGGGGGATGTTGCCTCATGAAATGTTCCACCACTGACATGTTCCTCTGCGGTTGATCTGCCTGATCTCGTGCATGGATACCACCACCATTTATCGCTTGAGTCAACTGCGCCATTACTACCACAAACTATTCAGTTCCAATTCCGACCATTTCTGGATGCTGATTCGGAAGGTTATTTCCTTCTGTATGCCTTCCTAGCACTGCTTCCCTGTTTCCTCTGCGGAAAAACAATTCTGAACAAACATGTCTTAGATGAAGCAACATGGTAATCTTTAAATGCTATATCATTTCAAAAAAATATTTTTGGATAATCATTTAATAGAATTCTAACTCCTAAAGTTATCTAAACTGACCTTTGATACCAACTATAAGGCCCCAGCCTTAAACCTTACTTAATATTGAGTTATTACAAGATTACATATTGAGGATCTTTTCGGGTTTAGAGTTTTAGAGAATTAGATCATAAAACATTCATTACATTCCACATATAAACAAAGTGGTTACATAAAGATAGTATTCTTCATTCCCATCAATGGAAACACATTTAAAATAAAACATGGATTAATTCTTGACACATTCTTGACTCTATCATCTTATCATGTACCTTTCCCTTGACCTGTGAAAAACATTTCAAAAACATGGGATGAGCATAAAAACTCAGTATGGGTTATAAAAACATGGGCAGGAAACATGAGTTCATATATACATAAGAATGAAATCATACTATACCCATAAAACATAGGCACTTTAACATACCTCATAAAATCATGAATAAATCATAGAAATCATATGACATAAAGGTAACTTGAGGCATTCATAACATTCTTACATAGGGAGTAACCCTCTTGGTTACGTTTGGAATACCCATCACAGTATATTCCCTAAAATCTCTTCGTAGAAACCTTAACGTTTCACTCCTTCGCGTTACCCAATGCATTGGAGAGCTATAACGAGCTCACCTTCCCTTAGTTTATCACGGAACCACCCGTCTTCATAATAATGCCCAAGAACCATAACATAATCATATCACATAAAACATGCATAAAGGAAACATAAAATTTCCACATTTCAATCACGAGATATCAATACAACACATTGATATAAAAACATTATGAAAACCATTTTCAATACTAAAATAAAAGAAAAGTAAAACATGGTATTTATTTTTCTTTTAAAAAGAAGGTATGGCTTGTAGAGGAAGCCGAAACTCAAATAACGGTCACGACGGCGGAGAAGTCGTTTTCGCCGCATACGTACCACAAAAACATTCCCTTTTGTCATTTAGTAAACGCTTCGTATAAAAAAGATTCCTTTTGAATAAACGTAAAAGTCAAAGGGGTTTATACACCGTATAAAAGAAAGTTGTGTATAAAATAAAATATGCCTCAACGAAAGGAGATTGAGACGAAGTCCCATACCTCGTATCCGACTTGACTCGACCGTTCTTTAATCTCCTGAATAATAAACGTGAGTTAATCTCTACTTGATTATGAATCTTTAACAAGTTCATTATTCCTTTTATACCATGTTATGAACATCATGTAATCAGTTAAGTTAATAATGTTCATTTTGTCGGTATTTGGTTCTTAAGTCAAAAATAGACTTCTTACACTTACATGTTGTTAATTTGGTCAAAGGTTCATTATATCCAGAATGGTATTCATGATGTAGATATCATATATTTCATATATATCCAGTACATACATGAATTTATAATATTACATAATTTAGAGGTAAGAAATGAAATGCACCGTTCATGAAGACGGTAAGCCGTACGTACGCATGAACGCTACTTCCATTTCTATTTCATATTTTCTGGAATGGAATCATAATGATATAAGAGTATATTATAATTCCTGTATAATAACATATATAATATCATTAACTTTATCCTTTAAATATCCCACATATGGTATTAACGAATCAAATCACTTTTAGGGGGAGGTAGTCCGCACTTCCTAAAATGATGATATCGTGTTTTACCCATAATGGAAACCATAAAGGTATGTCCAAAATGAAAAAAACAGAAGATTAAGGAAAACATAAACATATTATATATCATATATGAAAATAGTGACATCATAATGGCCCCCTTTGAAGGTTTTAAATGAGTGTTGAACAATCATCGTTTCGGGAGGCAGAATTTCGCCATCCACGGAAACCGTATTTTCTTTAACCATTTGATGTAGTTGTGTGAGAGTGTAGCTCAAATAAATCATATAACAACATCCTAGTATATTTAATATACTGGTGTTGTTACAAAAGAAGTAAATAAAAAGAGTTTATGGGGTTGGAGAAGCAAAATAAAACAAATGAGGATGAGAGAACGAATTACCTTAAAAAGTGTAACTCCTTTTGATTTGAGCCTAAAGGCTTCAATTGAAAGGATTCTGCCCAAAGGGAATACTCTAGGATTAGGAGAGGGATGTGGAGAGAGCAAATGGGCAGGGGTTGGACGAGACAAAGGCTTGAAGAGTGTGTGAAATGAGGTAGAGGTGGGGGCCTTTTATAAGAGGAGAGGAGGGGCACTTTTGGAATGTAAAGAAACATTACTTTATTTGAAAATGTGTTTCGGTTTTAAAAGGACCCACATTGATATAATTCGTGGATAAGGTGATAAAGTTTCTAAATCCACTCATCCAATTGGTTTAGGCCATGTGTAGTTCATATATTTTACATTATCTTTCCATTTTATTTAAATCGTCAAATAATGATGTCATCGCTGCATCATTATTATGTCATAAATAATTAAATATATTTAATGTCTAGAAATTATAAAAAAAATACTATGATATAGGAAATCTTTTTATCTTTCCAATTACTATTTATAATAAAAAATCTGATCTTTATAACCCCATGTAAAAATTGTTTTCGTAAAACATATTATGTTTGTGTCATTTTCACTTTAACATTAAATAAAAAGTAATTTATGTCATTTCCCAACAAAAGTGGATCCATGGGGTCCCCAAGTTGACCCATGGCATTTCATGGTCGGCCATGACACAACCAATGAGGTTGGGACATGTTTCTAGGTCATTTCATTTTATTAATGTATTATTTATACCTTAAACTACCCTAATTACCACTAATCGTGATTAAGAACTTAATAAGTTACTATTCACCAAAAGAAATTATTATAATCTCATTGAACCACATTTTACATACTAATGACAACCATGTATGTCGTATTTTCAAAATTCAAAACACAATTATGGCAAAATTTCATTTAAACGGAAAATCAGTCTTTATAAGTACCACTTAGTGGTTTCACTATTCATCAAAAATTGAAGTTTTTCAGAAAATTACCAAAAATTCACCCTAAGCTATATTTGATATTACGAATTCAAAAATGAAGTCTATTTTACAAAATTCAAATCATATAATTCACATTAATTAATTTAATAATTAATTCCCGCTGCCAGAGCAAAAAAGCGTGTTTTTACGAAACAATAAGTATCAAAAGATTGACACCAGTTTAAGTCTAATTTCAAAGTGAAATTGATTCCAATGACCACCATTGGATAAAATGGTAAAAATATATATTCTAATTTCACTTCAAAACCAATTCAAAACATAATCTAATCATATAAATAAATTAGGTTAAAAAGCAGTTTTGATGTAAAATGCAGTATTTTTCACTATTCATTAAAAAATGAACCTTGTCAGAAAAATTCCACAAATTTACACAAAGTAAATTTTGATGTCCCAATAATAAATAATAAGTTTATTTTGACAAAAATAATTTATAAAATTTTCAAAATATAGATTCAATAATGTTTTTCCATCAAAAGGCAGTAAAACAATCTTTTAAGAATATTAGTGTATTCCATGCATAAGATTGTATTTATTTTCATCTTAAGCCTGTAAAACACTATATTAATCATTAATAGACATAGGTAAAAATATCTATTATTCCTTACTTACTTTGGATGTTACATTATAGGTTCCCAAAGACAATAAACCAATATGATTCTGGAATGGTTTAATTATTTTATATAATGAATTTTCATATATTTGGATTTAATAACTATTTATGAAAATAGTGGGTCGTTATAGTTGGTATTAGAGAAATGGTTTAGTTAAACATTGGAAACTAGGAAGAGAAAACCTTAGTAATAAACCTATGGATAATCTAGATAACATTCATAGTGTTTTCTTAATGAATATGAAAAACCTATTGTCCCGTAGATGGAAATTTTATATGTAATTTTTCTTGATTATGTGGTTTTTCCAACATGTTATTTTTTTTGGTTAGAGATAATTGATGGACCTTGGATGTTTTTTATTAATAGAGAATTTGATGGATAATGTAATTAGTTACTCATGATGAGATAAATATAATGGGAATAGAATGTTGAACCCTTATTACTATTTTAAATCAAAAATATCATAGTATTGTCTATAATATCAATTTTGTGAGTTTCTCGGACCATATAATAATAGAAATATGGTGTTTTACAGTGACTAAAGTGGAATGAAAGTTCAATTTTCCTCATGTAATTTATGGGGGAAGATGCATCAAGGAGAGTGTCTCAATGAAACTATAATATTATTTTGGTTTAGAAAATAAGGAAACACAGAGAGTAAGTGAAAATGAAAACTAAAAGGTCTAGTTAGAACAATAATTGATAATAATGTTATTCCCATGAAATAATCAACAGTTAAACTTTCAAATGTATAATGTATGGGATTAATGAAAATTAATTCAATAAGGGGTAATATTTTTAAATGAATCAATACGGATGTATGAGAAATGGTTATATTTATGATGAGGAAAAGGCTAAGAATGAAATAATAGATGAAATAAGTGTCAATGAATAAAATGGTGAAGCCTGTTTAATTTTTTATAAAGGATGTAGAAAGATTGACAGTTTTTTAATTAGAATTCATGAATAATATTGTTGAAGTAATTTTATGATATTATGGAATAATGAAACATATAATAATAGTTCCATTTTAGTTTTACATACATATTTTAATGAATATGTTTAATGATACTAATAACCATGAAAAGTGACTAATGTGGTAAGGTGATTTATTTAGAGAACACATGATTAAGGGAAATATAAACCATAATATATACTAGATGTTGGGAGAGAAATGGGATAAGTATATCATGTATTGTGATAAACTAAATGGGATATTATTTATGTCCATGGAAATGATTTTTAATAATATGGAAAGGTTTTTTAAAATATCACATCTAGATTTTATAGAATGTTTATATTTATGGTATGAGGAAAGTTTTAATATTTGGAAGATTTTCAGTTTTAACTACTATTTTATAATAATTCTAGTTATTACCAGGTTTCAAGAGAATATTTATTTATGATATTTACATGATTGATGTGTGATAGTTATGACCTACATTTTTTATTTTGGGGGATTAATGATATGTTTATTTTGAAAATTTAGAGACCCTAATTTTAGTGTCTTGAGTTTTAATATTTTGGAGCATTTATAAGGGATACTATTTATGAAATTGTTTATTATGAATAATGTAAGTGGGTTTAGAGACTAATGTATTACTACTTATTAATATAAAATAATTGTTGAAACATATTTTTACTTTATAACTACCGAGAGAAGGAATGACTTGTCATCCAATTATAGATCTTATGATCCACTTGCCCTGAAGGCATTACAATTTCTACATAATTCCCTAGAGTATGAAATGAATCCATAACCATTGAGTTTTATCATAAATATGATACTATGTCGTATAATTATATCATCTCAATTTATTTTTTATATAAATTTTTATCCTATTATCATAATTTATGAGGATATCAATAATATTTTTTAGACCTTTTTTTTCTATGGATTTGTGGTCTTTAATAATCTAATGACCATATTCTCAATAATTATCCTTCATAACTTGATAGTTATAATTCTCTTCAATTTCAATGTTTTCACCTTCCACTATTATTCTCCTAATTATAATCCATTATATTTGGTGATATTTTTCTTTTACTTTCCCTCTATTTATAAGGAATTTCTATTGACCCCTTTTTTATGTGGGGTTCCAAATGAAGGTAAATTTCAATCATAAATATTTGATTTTAATTTCAAATTTTAAATTTGCATGGATTCAATTTTTTTGAAATTATTTTTCACATCGATATGGTAGTTTATCAATTGGATTTTCCACTAAATCTCCCTCAAGTTTATGATATGTTACTTATATCTCTCTAGAGAAATTACATATATAATCCTTCACATGTAATAAAATTATATGTATTTACATTATATTGGGATATTTCTTATATGGAGAAATCAATAGAGGTTCAGGATTGTAAAAATAATGTTCTATGAAGTAAGATCACTCACACTGTTACTGTTTCGTGGTTTAACCATCAATTTGAGGGGGCTTTGTGGGAACCTATGGATGTGATTTGGCATAGGTATCCTGGTATTTTTATATCCAAGTAAAAAAATTAGGGTGAAATTCAATTTATGGTGGTAAAATGTAACACCCCATGATTTTACACTATGACTTTTTTATTAAAAATTAAATTTAATATCATCAATAGATTACTCTATAGAAAATAGTCAGCTTAAATATACAAGAAAGTCTTATTATTTTCTTATGATAGTATTAAAATAATAATTTAAATAGAAGGAATTAATGAGACTAATAAAATTAAAAACATATATTTTTCAAATATTTATAAAATGAATTCATTTTTTACCGTGAATTACAAATGAATATAAAAAACAATTTAATATAAATAATTGGATTTATAAAAACCATTTTTTAATCTGAAGGGAGTTTTAACTTAACAAATTAAATCAATCACCTTTACTGAAAGTATTAATTGAAATAAATAAGTTATATATTAAATAAAGAAATTTAAATTCATTCAATAAGTGTGATAGTCTCAAGGTAATTATAAATCAAATTTTAAGGATAAAACCCTATATTTTAGTAAAATGATATATTGGCTCCATTTAATAGTGCATCTATTTTGAAACTAAATTTTGACACATTTATAAATTTTATTTCAAAAAATAAACATATTTTATGACATTATATTATTATAATTATATAAGGGTGATATTTTACAATTTTTTAGATAAGTTTCATTTTCCAATTAAAAGTGGAAAATACATAATTTTAATTCAAACTTGTTTTCTGTCTAATTTAATTACATAGTATAATTATATTATAAATTGAATTTAATTTATAATTATATTAATTATAAATAAATAAAACTAATTTATTTTATTAGAGTCATTTTAACTTTTTTATTTTATATAATAGCTTTTCAAACTTTTGAACATTTCACTTTAAAAACATGGTTGTTCATTTTGTCTGCAAGATTAATTTTAAATATATTTTTTTCAATTATATGAATTACATTAGGTAAGAAGTATTCTATATGTGGAACTGTAATCTCTAATTTATTTATTTATTCTATTTTTATTTTTTTGAATAACAATGTTACTGTGGAAAAAGAAAGTATTTACTGTAGTACTAGTAAAATAATAAATAGTTTTGGAGTTAAAAGGTAATAGTTTAAAATACATAAAAAATACAACAATTAAAGTGTTTCTTCGATAATTATATAACCTAACCAGCCTATAAAATAGTAATTATCATCAAAACACATGGAAGTTATTTCCACCTTAATTAGGATGGCTTTAAATATAAGATAATCATTATTTTAGACAATTAAACCATCCTCTCCTCAAGTATAAATACCAAACCTCCCCACCCTATTTTGACCCGTAAGCCTTAATGATCATTAAATATCTTACCACACCTATCCAGGTAACTCTAAATATGTCATAGTTCTTATTGCGTAAAAAAACTCCAAATCAAATGTCCTTAAGGGTCTCTAGAGGAGGTGATATTCAAGAGGGGATTTTCATAAAGTACCTATGTTGATTTATTTTCTTCTTCAATTTTCTCCCCAACAACATCATCCATAATTACATAATAATTAAAAATTATCTTATATAATTTAATTTTATATTTACAATGTAATATATTATATACATCGCTTTTATTACATCCTCTTTTTCATATAAGAGAAACTACAGTCTAATTTTGGTCGTTTAATCGGTTCCTTGAATAATGATCATGTTCATTTTCCATTATCGCCTTCATGGATGGACATAAAAAAATAATTATAATTAAATAATATTCTAATTAGTATATAATATAATATTTAATTTTTTATCTAATATATATATATATAATATTATTTAAAACAAAACTATTCCGTGATTGTTAGAATACGGGAAAATTAAACTAAACATTTATCATCAACATTTTATCAAATGAATCATCCTCATGTAACAACAAAAATTGAGATATGGGTAAATTGATAATATTTTAGGTTCATTAATACTATTACATTCCTATTATAGAGTTTTAATCCCATTTTACACGATCATTCATAATTGTACACAAATGAACAAATCATGAAACCAAGCAACAAACGCGCCAGAGACCATTAAATAATGAAATAATTTCAATTAATGGTTCAAAAAATGTTAAAGTAACATCTCACAATTTACTTTATATATGAATAAATTTATATAATGAGTTAATAATATTATTTAAATCAATATAATGGTGGTTAATGTATGTAAAACTAAATTGAATTAAGAGGTAAGGGTTTCTCATATCATTTTTACTTGTTGTGATATTTATTCATTATTCGCTAATTATTTATTCATTATGGTGTATATTATGAAATTTTCTATACCACATTAGGAATCATGCTTTATATACAGTATCAAATATTTATTTTTGATAATTATTACTTTTTTGGTGCCTATGATTCAACTGATTTCATATTGTAAGGGATTTACAACTCAATTTTCATTCATTTAGTTAACATATACAAATTGATTAGGTCCTAATATGATTTTGTATAAAATTAAACTTGATTATATTTAGTTTTATTTCTATATATATATGTATTTATAGTTTATATACATATTCAATTCATTTTTTTAATTCTCACTTCGATGATAAAATATTTATAAGGGACCATCATATACAAATTCTCCTTTTTAATGTTATGATTAATACTATATTTTTCATTCATGTCTATGTTTTGTCAATTTATTAAAGAAATTTTTCTCGTATGATTTTTAAATCAGTTTATACTTATGTTTTTATTTTTACAATTTTTTTTGAATGTTTTATTTTTTAATTTTCCAAAAAAGTTTCATTGTGAATTTTTTTTTACCGAAATATGAATGGAATGATATTTTTAACTCATAAATAATGAGTGGAGTTTATTACTATTATTATTCCTTAATTCCGTGAATATTCTTATAAAATATTAAATTGTAATTTTAAAAGAATTTTTTTTCTTTTTAAATTTAGTGATATTTAAAAAAAATTCAAAAAAGAAAGGGGTATTTTTCACCATGAATTATTTCACGTGATATATCAAAATTACTATCCATACAAGATAATAATATTTTTTGTTACTTAAGAATTATATGGGAAATTATATTAGTATATTATCCTTACTACTTTTATTGTTGGTTTATGTTTATAATGGATTGATATTTCTAAAACACCTTTCTTTTCCATGGTTTTTTCAATGATTAAATGTTTATAAAATTAATTTCTTTTCTTGGGTTCCGAAATGATTAATGATTTCTATTCTTATGGATTAATGTTCTTATGGAACACATATATATTCTTTTCATTACGTGAAGGTTGGGACCTATATGTCCTTCCCATGAATTGTGTGATTATGGATAACTCATGAGTTTAAATTTTATGTTTGAAAACAATTAACAGTTCACAATGTTACATATGAACCTTTTAATATTTTCACAGTGTTATTTTTTAACCCTTATATAATCTTCACAAACTTATTACATGAACCAAATAACATGTTGACCAATGTTATGTATGATCCTTATTAAAATATTCACAATGTTTTTCAAAAACCTGATTATGTGTTCATAATGTTATGTATGGATCTATATTTCTTGTCCATAAGTGGATGTGTGGACCTAATTTCATGTTGATAAGTTTATTCAAGGGCGTGATTTTAGGTCCATAACATAATGAGTGAGCATGTTTCTATATATACAATTTCAAAATGTAATAATTTTATGTATACACATAAATTCTGTGCATTATTCCTTAATTATTCATATTACGATTCATGACTTAGGAACCAATATGATATATTCTATGACTCAATATTATGCTATTTGATACATAGGGTGTATTTTTCAAATTTTATGCTCATGTAATTATACCGTCATACTTATGATATGATTGATATATCCCTTATTTTCCCTTACTCAGGATCAAATATCACTCTCTTCTACTGTATTTTTTCCATAGGATATGTAGAATGTTTTTATGTTTGATATGTTAATAAGGATTCCAGTTATGAAGGAATTATCAAAAGATGATGTAGACGTTTTACGAACATGTAGTTTATGATTCTACGTTTCTAAATACAATAAAATGATGTGATTTTCTTATGGTTTTTCTATGTTATGTAATTTTTATTTATATATTTAGTTGTAATATAAATCTAGGAAAAAATATGGTTTATGTAGTTGGTATCAGAGAAATTATTTAGTTATCCTTTGGATATTATGATGCGAAAACCATAGTAATAAACCTAATGATATTTCTAGGTATAATCCTAGAGTTTTTTTAATGATCATTAAAAACCATTGGTTTCATAGACTGAGATTTCATAAGTAATGTCAATTTATTACGAGGTTTTACTAATATGTTATTTTGGGTTGTAGAAAATTGTAAGAACCTAGAGGATTCATGTTAATGGTGAATATGATGAACAATGGAATGTCTTTCATCATGAGAAACCAAATCAAATGGGAGACAAACAGTAGAAGATTATTTCTATTCCAAAGAAAAAATATTATAATATGATATATAATTTCAATTTTTCTGAGTTTCCTAACCCATATAATAAGAAAAATATGGAGTTTTATGTTAAACATAGAGGAATGAAAGTTCAATTTTCCCCATGTAATGCACGTGGGAAGAGGCATTAAAGGCAATTACTCAATGGAACTATAATTTGATTAGGGTCTAAAAAATTTGGACATTAATAATGTAATCTGAAATGAAAAGTGATAGGTTCAGTTTGTGAAATGAATGAAAATAATGGTATTCCTAAGGAATCATCGATACAGATATGTTTTAAATGAGTAATTTACGAAAATCCGGAAAATCAATTTTCTTGGGGGATGGTTGTTAGATGAATAAGAAATAATGTGTGAGTAATGGTTATATTTTTTATGATGAAGAGACAATGAATGAAATATGAGATGAAATATGTGTTATGGAGTATTATGATGTTGTTTGGTTAATTACTTAATAAAGAAGATTAAATATTGAGTATTTTAATAACAATTCAAGAAAAAAATTTAGAAATATTGTGTGGGATTATTGAATAATGAAACATATAAAGATAGTTCAGGTTTAGTTTTTCTGAAAGTATTTGAAATAATTTATTGAATGGTACTGATAACCATGAAAAGTTATTGAGGTTCTAAGTTGATATTCTTATAGAATACAAGATTTAGAGAAATATAACCATAAATATGTGTTTTATTTTTGTATAATGTTGAGATAAAGGGTTTTTTTATTGTGATAAAATAAATGGGATATTATTTATGACCCTGTAAAATATTTGTAATATGATGGTAAGGTGGTTTATGATATCATGTATTATGTTTAAAGACTTTTAGATTTATGTTATGATGAAAGAGTTTATTTTTAAATAAAGACATGGTTTGAATAATCTTCTATGGTAATTATGGTTGTTACCATTTTTGAGAGAATACATGATAATGATCATCACATGTTTGGTGTCTGAAAATTAATAGATACATCATGTTCTTTGGGGGATTAACGATAAGTTTATTTTTAAAATTTAGGGACCCACAATGAAATTCCTTTTATTTTAATATTTTCGAATGTTCATAAGGGTAACCATTTATGAACATTTGTATATTGAACATTGTATGAGGTTTTAGAGATTAATGTCTCGGTACTTATGTGCAATATATAATATTTTCTATCTTTTTGGTTTTCAAAACTAGTGATAGAAGTAATCATTGTCCTCAAATTATATACATTATTATACACTAGTCCTATAGGAATTAAAATTTTAACTTCATTCCATATAGTAAGAAATGAATCCTTAATAAAAGTGTGATAACATAATTATGAGATGAAATCAATGATGTATAACTTCTGAAATGATTTTGATATAAATTTTTATCATATTTTCATCATTTATGAGGTTATAAATGACATTTTTATGACCAATTTGTTCTGTGGTTTTGTGGTTATTGATATTCTAATTACTATATTATCTATTATTTTCCATTATATCATGATAGTTATAATTCATTTCAATTTCTTTGTTTTCACCTTGGGATACAATTCTCCTAATCAGAATCCATGTTATATGGTCACTAGTGTAGAAAATGTTTATCAAGGCAGCATTTTTTACGGCAGTTATATATAACGGACGTGGAAAACCGTGATACTGGATTTATCACGTCGGTTTTCTATAACTGATGTGATAAATCTCCCAGATTGGATTTATCACGTCGGTTATTTTATAACCGATGTGATAAATGGAATCTCAAAGGTTTATCATGTCTCTTATTTTATAACTAACATGATAAACTTAAAAAAAGTAGTTTATCACATCGGTTATAAAATAACTGACCTGATAAACTGATGCTCTCAGGGTTTATCATGTCGGTTATAAAATAACTGATGTGATAAACATAGAAAACACAGTTTATGACATCGGTTATTTTATAACCGACATGAAAAACAAAAAAAATGAGTTATCATGTCGGTTATTTTATAAACAACGTGATAAACTTAAGAAAATTCGGATTATCACGTCGGTTATTTTATAACCGACGTGATAAACCCTTTAAATGATTTATCGGGACCCATATGCTTATCTGTTTTCTTCGATATACGGCTTGCAGCTCGTCTCTCTCACGTGAAAAACCTATAAAATCGCCTAGAAACCATTACCTCAATATCAGCTTTTCTAGATCCCTAATCATCTTTATTATTAGAAAATCAATAAGATCGACTCGCAATCCCTAAGTAAGACTTTCAACCCACGCAGATTTCATTTCATTTTTTTGATGATTCCCTAAATTCATTTTTTTGATTTTGTTTACATTGATTCTAATGATCATGTTTATAATCAAGTTTCTCACCTATTAATGTATGTTTTCAATGCATCTTGACAGTTAATATTATGATAGAATCAAATTGATTTTTTTTCAAATGAACAAGGGTTGTCTATTACAAAAATTGTGTTGAATAAATTTTAGATTTTACATCATTTTGTCATTATGGGGTGAGCCGTTGAGGGTTTTGTATCATCATTTTGTCATTATGGGTTTATCCGAAAAGGTTATTGTATAATTCCATGTTTATGGTTTTTCTTTTTTTTCTTCTTAATTTAAATCCTTGTTATTACAAATAATAACTTTTACACATGTTTGATTTCATTTTTTTATATTTCAAAATTTTTTTGCATCCAAATTATGATATTTTTCATATAAAGATAAAAGTTTCTTTTCATTAAAAGATGTCTAATTTTCATATTTGTTATAGGTAATAATGATTAAAAGTTTGATTAAGAAACATCGAATGAGTAATGAATATGAGGAAGGTGTTGATGCTTTTTTTGGAATTTTCTAAATGAAATGTTACAAGAAATGAAATTTTTTCTATCCTTGACTGAAATGTTTGAATATGAATAAGTTAAAAAGTATAGATATCAAAGATCATAAGATTTGTCATGGTTTTAATCCAAGTTAAAGCCCTTGGATTTGGCATGGTGAAACTGGATATAATGTCATATCTGTTGATGATGAGGATTTCCAAGATGATAACTCAGATGGAATTGAATAAATGATTCGTGATATTGCAGCGGAACAAATTGAGATAGAACCGAATGTTGCGCGTCTATATGGTGATGCCGAAAAACCATTGTATCCTGGTTGTACAGATTATACGGTTTTTTCTGCAGTGTTAGGATTTATTAGCTTGAAGGTGATACATGGATGGAGTCAAAAAAGATTTACGGAGCTACTACAATTGTTGAAAAACATTCTTCCAAAAGACAAAAATCTTCCAGAATCATATTATAAGGCGAAATAACTATTATGCCCAATGGGAATGGGTTATATGAAAATACATGCATGTACGAATGAGGGTATAATATATATAGAGGAATATAAATTTCTGTCAGAGTGTCCTAAATGTGGGACATCATGGTATAAGATGAAATAAAAAGAACAGGTTGATGTAGAGATTACAAAGATCCCTGCCCGAGTATTTTGGTATCTTCCTATAATTCCCTGTTTGAATCGTTTATTTGCCAACTCAAATAATGAGAAAAGATTAAGATGGCATGCTAATGAGTGGATATTTGATGGGAAAATTCATCATCCAAGCGATTTTCCACAATCTAAGAAAATTGATGAGCTGTATCCGACATTTGGAAATGAAATTAGAAATATCATACTTGGATTGTGCACAGATTGAATGAATCCATATCAAAGTCTCAGTAGAATACATTTTTCATGGTCAATTTTATTTGTAATTTACAACCTCTCTCCTAAAGTTTGTATGAAGCACAAATATTTCATGTTGAGTATAATGATCTCTTCTCTAAAGCAACCTGGATATGATATTTATGTTATCTTTTCACCATTGATTGATGATTTGAAACTTTTATGGGAGGATGGTGTGAGAGTGTATGATTCTTATAAAATGAATTATTTTCAACTGCATGAAGTGCTTATGTTCACTATAAATGACTTCCTAGAGTATGGAAATTTGTCTGGATATAGTGTTTAGGGGAAAAAATCATGTCCAATTTGCGAACAATAGACTTCATATTTATCAATTGCATCATGGGAGGAAAACAGTCTACATGGATCATCAAAAGTTTTTACCAAGGTTTCACTCATATAGAAGACTAAAAATGACATACAATGGGTCACAAGAATTAGATATTTCTCTGAAACCTTTATCCCCTTATGAGTATTTTGAGAGGGTTCAAGACCTTAATGTGACATTCAGAAAGACACATAAATCATGTAATGATAGACATGTTTGGAAGCAAAGGTCCATATTTTTTTGAGCTACCATATTAGAGATATCCAGAAAGTGTAGCATAATATTGATTTCATGCACGTGGGGAAGAATATCTATGAAATTTTTATTAGAACATTGTTAAATTTTAAAGGAAAGACTAAATATGGATTGAAGCAAGATTATAATTACTATCAATGGGAATACTTTTGGAGTTAGATCCGACTTTTGATGGAAGATGAACGTTTTTTCCTTAGGCTTGTCATACATTATCCAAGAGGTAGAAAATTAGCTTTTATCACTGTCTTCATGATATCAAAGTGCCTCAAGGTTATTCTTAAAATGTAAAAAACTTTTTCACTCTGAAGGATTTGAAGTTGATAGGTATGAAATCTCATGATTATCACACCATGATACAACAAATTCTATCAATTGCATTGCATGGAATATTGCCCATCCGTGTCAGAAAGACTATAACGAAGGTGTGTTTTTTCTTCAATTCAAATTTTAATAAGATGAATGATGTGAATGATTTGAAAATTTTGGAAACAGATTCAATATATATACTTTTTCAATTGGAAATGTATTTCCCTCCATCTTATTTTGATATAATGGTGTATTTAATGGTTCATCTGGTTCGAGAAATAAGGATTTGTGGACCTGTATATCTTTATTGGATGTATCATTTTGAAATGTATATGAAAATATTGAAGGGGTATGATAAATATCCTTTTCGACCTAAAGCATCCATTACTGAAAAGTATATTTTTGAGGAGGTTGTATAGTTTTGTATGAGATACCTGTCTGCAGTGGAGAACATAGGTTTTCCAATATCTCATCATCAATGAGTTAATACTGAGGGAAAGGGGATTCGTGGATTAAAAGTCAAATCGTTGTCAGATAAATAGATGAAGAAGGTACATTTATACATCTTGAATAACATAGCTGATGCTCAAAAATATATCACATTTCATATTAATGAGTTGAAACAATTTCATCCAAAAAATAATGAAAAGTGGATTTCGAATGAGCACAACAAAACATTTTTGACATGGTTTAAAAAGACCCAAATTTTTAGATCAGATATCTCAGAGACGTTAAGATGGTTAGTGGGTGGTCCAAGTTTAAATTTGATAACATGGTCTGGGTATGACATTAACGGCTATATATTTCATATGAAAGCTCAGGAAAATAGAAGTGCAGATCAGAATAGTTGGGTATTGGTGTTTGCAGAAGTAATGCATTTTTCGACTTCTAAAGTCAACAGTCCAACTTCTCCATTAAGTGCATATTATGGAGTCATTGAAGAAATATGGGATGTTGATTACCTTAAAAATAAAGATCATGTTTTTAACTACAAAAGGTTTGTCGGTAACAACAATGTGATACATGATTAATTTGGAATGAAAATTGTTAATATGAATAGATTGGAAGACACAACAGATTATTTTATACTTTCAACACATGAAAAACATATTTTCTATGTTGTTGATCAATCAGATATGTAGTGTTCTATTGTTTTACAAGGAAGAAAACAATACATTGGTGAGGATAAACATGATGTAGATGCTGATTTATGTGATATCCCAATTTCCATGAAAATATTATTATAAAATAATGATGAGCATGTTGTAGACAAGGATTGGGCCATAAGGAATGATCATGATGAAAGAATTTGGGAAAACAATCCATTTTTACATTCTTAATATTACAAGTAACATATATTTACCATGTTTACCATGTTTACCATGTTTACCATGTTTACCATGTTTACCATGTTTACCATGTTTACCATAGTTTATGCCATAAGGAATGATCATGATGAAGTAATTTGCGAAAACAATCCATTTGTACATTCCTAATATTACAGGTAACATATGTTTACCATGTTTACCATGTTTACCATGTTTACCATGCTTACCATGTTTACCATGTTTACCATAGTTTGTGCATTAAGGAATGATCATGAAGAAGGAATTTGGGAAAACAATCCATTTGAATATTCCTAATATTACAGGTAATGTATGTTTACCATGTTTACCATGTATACCATGTTTACCATGTTTACCATGTTTACCATGTTTACCATGTTTACCATTGTTTACCATAGTTTACCATGTTTAACATGTTTACCATATTGTACCATTTTTTACAATATTTTTCCTAGTTTATCATGTTTTCCTTTACGTAAGTTATATATTTATTGATTTTGTTGAAATGCCAATTACACTACCATGTTTACCATGTTTACCATCTATAACATTGTTTATCATGATAAACCATATTTACCATACTTACTATTATGATAGTTGAATTTTTTTTATTTTTTAATTAATGTTTCCATTTTTGATTTCAAGGAAAATGACAGATCAATCAGTTGATCAACCACATGATTCTAAAGGTGAGAAACCTGGTTACTCCTCTGGGGAGGAACATTTACATTCTACTGTTGATGTTCCCCAATCATCTTCATGTGCTCCCATAACAAATAAGAGTTCAAGAGTTGGTAAATGTGGCAGCACACGTTTACCAAAATTATCAGTTGCCCATGCCCATGATTAGAGGATAGTAGTTGAATTTGATGATAATTATATTCCAAGAGGTCCAAATGCTAAATATTTTAGGATTTTTTTATCAACTCAAAGCAAAATAAAAGTTAGCATTTTGTGCAATGATTGGAAAAGTTTGGACGAAATGATAAAATCTCAGTTGTGGGAGACCATTTTGGTAAGATATTTTTCTATGGTTTGACATATCTTTAAAAAAATATAGTATAATATAAACACTCTCTTATTTATAAGATGACATTTTATATTCCTAACACTGGAGGACTCAAGAAGAAATTTTTATCGATGGAAGCTAGAAGATGAAGGGATTTAAAATCAACCATATCATTCGATTTCATTTATGGTCAAAGAAATCATGACAATCCATGTCGTATATATCCTTTCATAGATAAAGACACATGTAGAAAATTTGATGAAAGTAGGAGGCAGGAATAATTTTTGGTAAGTACAACGTAAAATTTTATATGTTTTCTTATATAACTGAACTTATTACTAATTTTCTAATGATTTATTATTTTCAATTAATATCAAACAAGGATATATCATCAGGTGATCCATGCAAAAAATGTATACCCTCAGATCTTATTTCGGGGAGGGTATACATTATTGGAAGAACAAATGATGGCAGACAAATTTGAAAAACTGACAACTGAGTCTTCAAGCTCAGGAGAGGTTGTTCCTCCAACCCCTCTATCTAGACATCAAAAATGGAAGAGGGCTTGTATGGGAAAAAAGGGGCAATATCTTTCATATGAATCGAGGATCATAGCTGAGAGGATTGTGAGATATTTATTTTATTTATTTACATTGTTGTCTATGAATTATACAATTTGAATCAATATTATTTTTTAATTAATTAATACAAGATTTTCTTGAGGATCAGAGCACACAGGGGGAATTTACAGCTGTTGGGAGGCATGATATTTTATAGGAAGTATTGGGAAAGCTTGAACAACCCGGTCGTGTACAAGGATACCCAACGGGTGTATCAGTAAGAAAATTGTTGCCACATTCTTCAAAGTCTTCCATTAAGGGTGTGTATAAAAAAATAGATTCATTAGAGGAAGAAGTTCAAAATATCAATGCGATGATGGGGGAAAAGTATAAGGACCCGGCCATAAACATTACATAATATTGAATTAAATGAATAATTCACATTAAGTATATTTTCAGGTTTAGAGTTTTAGAGAATTAGGACAAAACTATTACATCTCATTAGATTACAAGGTAGACATATCTTCATAGTTTCCATTTTTTTCATATAATAAAAATTCATTAAAAAAATGTCATTTCTAGTTCAATGTTTTAGATAGCATGACTTTTACTTGATCCCATCCTTGACCACATTCATCTTTATGTCCTGTGAAAACATTTCAAAACTTGGGATGAGCATAAAACGCTCAGTAAGGGTTATAAAACAAAGAATGAAAACATTTGTTCATAAATACATACAAAACATGAACTCATTTACTTACCTCCTGAAATAATAAGATTTATGAAAGACACATAGAAATCATAATTCATAAAGGTAACTTGTGGCATCCATATCATACTTACATTGTAACTATAACAGCTACATAGGGAGTTACTTTGGAATACCCATCACAGTATGTTCCTTAAATCTCTTAGAAGAAACATTCATGTTTACCTACATCATGTTACCCAATGCATTGGAGACTTATCTCGGGCTCACCCGCCCTAGTTTTATCATGGAACCACTCGTATACGTAAATAATTCCCAAGAACCATAACATGATCATAACACATAATATAAGCATAAAAGAAAAATAATATTTCCACATTGCAATTACAAAATATCATTTTAAGATATTGAAATAATAAATCCATTCTCAAAATCATTTTCAATACCAATATACATAAAAAGAGTATATGGTATTTATTTTTCCTTTTAAAAACATTACGGCTTGTTAAGGAGGCCAAAGATCAAATAATACTCACGGCGGCGGAAAGGTCGTTGTCACCACATACGTTAAAAAAACATTCCTTTTTGTCGTTTAGTAAAACGCTTCATATAAAAAGATTCCATTTGAATAAAATAAAAAGTCAATGGGATTTATACACCGTATAAAATAAAGTCATGTATAAAACAAAAAATGCCGCAATGAAAGGATATTGAGATGAAGTCCCTTACCTCGCGACTGACTTGACTCGATCATTCCTTAATCTCATGAATAATAAACTAAAGTTAATTTCTACATTATTAATAACATTTTTCAAGTTTATTATTCCTTTTATATCACTTATTACCATGTTATAAACATTATCCAATCATTTAAGTTAATAACATTCATTTTGTCGATATTTAGTACTTGAGTAAAAATGAACTAATTATATTTACAAGTTGTCCATATGGTCAAAGGTTCATTATATCCAGAATGATATTCATAATTTGGATATCATATATATCATATATATATCCATTATATACATGTTTTTATAATATTACATAACATTTAGAGTTAAGAAATGAAATGCACCGTTCATGGAGACGGTAAACCGTACGTACGCATGAACGCTACTTTCATTTCTATTTATTATTTTAATGGAAATAAAACATAATAATATATAGGTATATTATAATTACATTATAATATCATATATAATATCATTAACTCCATACTTTATACATCCCATATAAGGCATTAATGAATCAAATCACTTTAAGGGGGCGGTTGTCCGCACTTCCTCAAATGAGATTATCGTATTTACCCACTATGGAAACAATAAAGGCATGATATAAATGGAAATTAAAAAAGAATAAGGAAATAATAAACATAATATATATCATATATAAATATAGTTCCATCATAACTTCCACCATGAGAGGTGGTAAGATTTAATTGAACAATCATCTTTTCGTGAGGCCTTAGTTTTCCATCGACAGAAACATTGTGTTCTTCATCCATTAGATGGAGGTATGTGTATGTGTAGTTTTAATCCTTCTCATAAACACATCCTAATATATTTAAGATACTGGTGTTGTTACAAAAAAAAATAGTTTAGGGATTGGAGAAGTAAAATAAAAGAAAACAATTTAAGAGAAACTGTTACCTTTAATTTGGGTAACTCACTTTGGTTTGAACCAAAGGACTTATTGAAGTGCCTTCTGCCTAAGTTAAGGCTTTAAAGTGGAGAAAAGGGATGTAGGGAGCCTAATTGTTCAGAGTTTGGATGAGAAAAATGTCTTGAGATGTGTGAGTAATTAGTTGGAAGTGGTCTCCTTTTATAAGGGGGAGGAGGGGCTCTTTTGGAAAGTGTGAAACTATTATTTTATAATATAATGATATTTGGTTTCTAATAGTCCAAAATCATTATAGCCGAAGATAATATGAGTCATGGTAGAAATAAAATCATCCAATCAGAATTGGACATGTTTTGGATAATATTTTATTCATTATAATCTTATTTATTTAAATGATTTATTAATGAGGTAAATACTTCATCACTATTATGTCATAACTAATTTAATTTATTTGTTGTATAAAAATTATAAAAAAATACCATGATATAGGAAATCTTTTTATATTTCCAAATAATATTTATAGTTGGAAATAGGACATATATAAAAAAATATAAAAATTAATTACTAAAATATTTTTGTTTATGTCATTTTGGCCTTTACTTTAAATTAATTAATCTAAATTGTCATTATCACTTCCATGTGGATCAAAAGGGTCCCAAAATAGACCCAAAGATGACCATGGTCATTAATGACTCAAAAAATAAGGTCAAGACTACTGTTAAAGTAATTTTGAATTATTATAATATTCTTTTAACCTTGAATTACCCTAGCTTCCTTTAGCTGCGGTAAATAAAAGTCAAAAGTTACTATTCATCAAAAATTATTTTCATCTTAATGAACCAAATTTTACTTCTTGATAACAACCATGTATGTCAGATTATTGAAATTCAATTCACGAAAGTGGTAAAATTTCAGTTAAATGAAAATGTCAGTTTATTTAACTACCACTAAGAGGTTTCACTATTCATAAAAAATTGATGTTTTTCAGAAATATATCACAAATTCAGCCTAAGCATTATTTGAAATTCAGAATTCAAAATTGATGTCTATTTTTTCAAATTCAAAACATAAAAGTGGCATTAATTAATTTAATAATTAATTCCCATTGTTAAAACAAATAGCATGTTTTTTACAAACAATAACTATCAAAAGATTGATACTTGTTTATGTCCAATTTCAATGTGAAATTACATCCAATGAAAAAAAATTGGATCAAATTGTAAAAATATATTTTAATTTCACTTTAAAACCAAATAAAAAGATAATCTAACCATATAAATATATTATATTAAAAGGCACTTTTGAATTTAAATACAATATTCTTCACTATTCATTAAAAAATGAACATTATCATAAAAATTCCAAAAAAAAATTCCAAAGTAAAATTTGATGTCCCCATTCTAAAGAAGGATTATATTTGGTTAATTAGAAAATATAAATATGACCAAAACATTATTTAATGAGGGTTTACCATTAAAAGGCGGTAAATTGGCCTTTTAATGTAAATTATGCTTAAAAAAAGATTCATTCGCATTTTAAGCCTCTAAATTCTATTGGATAAAAGTAAATACATCTAAAAAACATGTATAATAATATTGTAGTTAGTTTCGTTCATTCCCACCACTACAATGGCTAGGAGTTAGTACCATTTATAATTATAATATTATATTATTAGTGTGCAACATAAGATTCCAAAGAAACTTGTTGTTGCGTATAAGGTACGCTATCGAACATAGCAACCCTTTTAAAGTATTATAAATAATTAATCCACAAATATTAATAAATATTAAATATTTATTATTCATCATTTAATTGGGATGTTACATCCTTCCCCTCTTTGGAAAATGTGTCCTCATAATTTTTATTCACTTATCAAAATAAGTGGGGGTATTTATCCCTCATAGCCTTTTCAGATTCCCACATTGCCTCCTCAACCATGTGGTTTTTCCACAAAACCTATACCTGGTGAATTACCTTATTCCACAATACATGTTCTCTATGGTCATGAATCTGAACTGGGTGTTCTTCATAAGATATATCTCTTCTAACTGAACTACCTCTGGGCCAAAAACATGAGATGGATCTGGCATATACTTTCTCAACATCAGAACATTAAAAACATTATGTACCTAGGATAAACATGGTGGTAAATCCCCTCTATACGCAACTGATCCCACTTTCTCCCAAATTTCATAAGTTCCAATGATCCTAGGACTCAAATTTCCCTTCATACCAAAAATCATCACACTTTTCCAGGGATAAACTTTGAGAAAGACATGATCACCTACCTCAAAGGAATGATCCTTCCTCCGGTTATCAGCATAAATTTTCAGTCTGCTCTGAGTTGTTCTCGTGTTCTTCTGAATCAACCGAACTTTCTCTTCAATCTCTTCTACCAATTCTGGTCCTATCAGCTTCCTCTCACCTAATTCATCCAAAAAAGCTGGAGTTCAACAACTCTTTCCATATAATGCCTCAAATGGAGCCATCTGTATACTGGAATGAAAGTTGTTATTATAAGAAAATTCAACCAAAGAAATATTTGGGTCCCAATTTCCCTGATAATCTATTGAGAAAGCATGTAACATATCCTCCAATGTCTGAATTATTCGTTCTGACAGCCCATCTGATTGAGGATGAAAAGATGTACTAAAATTTAATTCAGTACCCAATGACTTCTGAAGGCCTTTCAAATAGATAGAAGTAAACTTAGGATCACGATCAGATACAATAGAGAGGGAAACTCCATGAAACCTGACTATCTTGTTAACATACAACCAAGCAAGTTTATCAAGAGACAATGTATCTCTAATAGGAAGTAAATGAGCATATTTAGTCAATCAGTCAACTATAACCCAAATTTCATTATTACCACGAGATGTATTTGGTAATCCCACAACGAAGTCCATGGATATATTTTCCCATTTCCACTCTGGCACCAGTGGAGGCTGAAGCGTCCCTTTCGGTAACTACATCTCTACTTTAACCTGCTGACATGTTAAACACTTCAAAGTAAAATCAGAAATATCTCTTTTCATTCCATCCCATGAGTAATACTCTCGAAGATCGCTATACATCTATGTAGTACAAGGATGAACTGAAAACAGAGAACTATGAGCTTCACATAACAACTAATTCTTCAACTGTGAATCGCAAGGTACACACAATCTCTTCCAAATTCTCAAAACACAATCATTATCAATGTTAAATTCAGGAAACTTACCCTTCTGAACTAACTCTACCTTTTTCTGCAACTCACTGTCTTCTTTCTGCGCTTGATTAATTTTGTCTGATAGATATTATTTCACTGAGACCTGAAACAATACAGAAAAATTTCTTGAAACAAAAACCTCTATGCATATGTTCATCAAATCAAAAACCAAAGGATCTTGTTCCAAACATAGCATGGCTTATGAGACATTACTTTTTGGACTCAAAGCATCGGGCACTTTATTTGATTTTCCCAGATGGTAATGGATCGTGCAATCAAAATACTTGATTAATTCCAACCATCTCCTCTATCTCATGTTCCATTCTTTCTGAGTAAATATATACTTCAAACTTTTGTGATCAATATATATTTCACACTTCACTACATACAAATGATGACTATAAATTTTTAAAGAAAAAACAACTGCAGCTAATTCCAAATCCTGTGTAGGGTAATTTAACTCATGTGGTTTCAATTGATGTGAAGCATAAGAAATTACCTGATCATTTTGCATTAAGACACAACCAAGTCCTTTCAATGAAGAATCACAATAGATAACAAACTCACCATTTCTAGAAGGCAGTTCCAAAACTGGAGCATTCGCCAATCATCTTATCAATTCCTGAAAACAATCATCACATTCTTTTGTCCAGATGAAATTAAAACCTTTTCGAGTTAACTTAGTCATTGGAGTAGATAACCGTGAAAACTTTTCAACAAACATCTGGTAATAACCTGCCAAACCAAGAAAACTACGTATCTCAGTTATATTTTTGGGTCTTTGCCATTCATCAACAACTTTATTTTTAGAAGGATCAATAGTTATGCCATTTTTTGAAACAATGTGACCATGGAAAGAAATTTGTTGTAACTAAAACTCACACTTTATGAATTTCCCATTAAGTTTCTTTTCTTTTAAGGTTTTCCAGGCAATCATTAAATGACTTTCATGTTCCTCTTTACTTTTGGAATAAACCAAAATATCCTCAATGAACACAACCAAAAACTAATCCATGAACTCACGTAAAATTCTATTCATAAGATCCATGAATACAGCAGGTGCATTGGCTAACCCAAAAGGCATAAATAGAAATTCATAATAGCCATATCTAGTATGAAATCCGGTATTTGGAACATCTATTTCCTTTACTTTCACCTGATGGTACCCCGATCTCAAGTCAATTTTCGAAAAATACTGAGCTCCCTGGAGCTGATCAAAAAAATCATCGATATGAGGAAAGTGATACTTATTCTTAACAATGATGTTATTCAATACTCTATAATCCATGAAAAGTCTCATTGAACCATCTTTATTTTTAACTGAAAAGACAGGAGCACCCCATGGTGACGTGCTAGGTTGAATGAAACCATTATCTAATAACTCCTGCAATTGCTTCTTTAACTCTAAAAGTTCAATTTGAGCCATTCGATATGGGGGTTTTGAAATTGGCTTAGCATCAGAAAATAAGTCAACTTTAAGCTCAACTTCTTGATCAGGTATAATATCAGGCAACTCATCAGGAAAAACATCAAGGTACTCGTTTACCATTGGCACATCATTAATCTGAATAGTTCCTTTGTTTTCAACAATATGTGGAAGGTAACATTCATTTCCATCTTTTACTAGTTTCTTAGCTTCCTGATATGTTATCAATAGCAAGGGTTCATTTTTGAATACAAATGAAAAATTATTCTGAAAATAATCCTCTTTAGCTCTGCAATAAATCATAGCTTGATAAACAGAAAGCCAATCCATGCCCAAAACAATATCAATCTCTAATAGTGGCAAAATAATATGTTTTGAAGGTAGATTCTTTCCGCACACAAGGACAGGAATGTTATTATGTTTTCTTTTTACCTCAACATTTCCTCCAAGTGTTTTTACTATAAGTTCAATATTCATATCAGGAAATGGAATTACCAATTTACTAGAAAACTTCTCACAAATGAAAGAGTGTATAGACCATGAATCAAACAACACATTGGCATTATCTGAACAATCAAACAGTGTACCTGATACAACTTCATTTGATGGCCCACCATCTACTGAAGTAGTTGCAACGTATTTCGCCACCACTTTCTGTTTGTAGTCTGGCTGATTTCCTTCGGTTGAGTTCTTTGTTAGACACTGATTTACATAATGATCCATTTCATTGCAATTAAAACATTTTAATGACTATAAATCAGATTTTGTTTTACCACTACCCTGATATTTTTCAGTGAAATTTCGAGCCTTATGTCTCATCTTACCACATCGGTAGCACTTAACAGAATTCAAAAGAAATTCCCCAGCATGATTTTTACCCCATTTTTCACAAATTGTAAACATATGTTTCTTTCCAACAGACTTTTTTGAAAAGTTCTTCCATTTCGCTTGCCACCTCGACCTCTTATTCTGTTGTTTGTCAAAGAATACCTGATCATTAGCAAAATCCATTTCCACCTTATCTACACAACGAAAAAGTTTTTCATAACTTTTGAACTCCCGAGAAGCTAATGCTCTTCGATACTTTTTCTTTAATCCTAAATAAAAACATTTTGATTTACTATCAAGATCTCGTATGAAATTTAGAGCATACCTTGAAAGTCGAGTGAATTTTTCTTCATAAGAAGCCACTGAGTCATCCTCCTGCCTCAATTCCAAGAATTGTTTTTCCATCCTAAGACGAACCAAATTAGAAAAATATTTCTCAAGAAACATACCTTTGAATTCATCCCAATCAAGAGCATAAATCACCTCACTATCCCTGATATTTTTCACCATTGACCACCACTGATCAAATTCACCTTCAAAATGGTAAACAACAAGACTAACCTTTTGATGTTTTGAACAACCCATGACATCAAAACTCTTCCCCAATGCTTTAATCCACCCTTCAGCTAGCATAGGGTTAGATACACTTCTGAAAGATGGGGAATGTTGCCTCATGAAATGCTCCAATGCTGACATGTTCCTCTGTGGTTGAACTGGATAATCTCGAACATGGATACCACCACCGTTTATAGCCTGATTCAACTATTTCATCGCTGCAACAAACTGTTCAGTTCCAATTCTTACCATCTCAGGTTGCTGCTTTGGAAGGTTTCCTTCCTCCTGATGTCATCCCAACATAGCTACCCTGTTTCCTCTGTGGAAAACAATTCTGAACATAGAAATATCTTAGGCGAAACTACATGGTAATCTGGAAATTCTATATGATGTCAATATTAACATAAATTACTTTATGGATATTACTTTTACAATACCCTAACACCTAAAGTTATCTAAACCGACATCTGATACCAACTATAAGGACCTGGCCTTAAACATTACATAATATTGAATTAAATGAATAATTCACATTGAGGATCTTTTCAGGTTTAGAGATTTAGAGAATTAGGACATAACTATTACATCTCAAAAGATTACAAGGTAGACATATCTTCATAGTTTCCATTTTTTCATAAAATAAAAACACTTTAAAAAAAATTCATGTCTAGTTCCATGTTTTAGAAAGCATGGCGTTTCCTTGATCCCATCCTTGACCTCATTCATCTTTAAGTCCTGTGAAAACCTTTCAAAACTTGGGATGGGCATAAAAATCTCAGTAAGGGTTATAAAACAAAGAATGAAAACATTTGTTCATAAATACATAAAAACCATGAACTCTTTTACTTACCTCATGAAATCATAATATTTATGAAAGTCACATAGAAATCATAAATCATAAAGGTAACTTGTGGCATCCATATCATACTTACATTTTTACCATCACAGCTACATAGGGAGTTACTTTGGAATTCCCATCACAGAATATTCCATAAATCTCTTAGGAGAAACATTCACGTTTACCTCAGTCACGTTACCTAATTAATTAGAGAGCTATCTCGGGAACACCTACCCTAGGTTTATCACAGAACCACCCGTATACGTAAATAATGCCCAAGAACCATAACATGATCATAACACATAATATAATCAAAAAAGAAAATTAATATTTCCACATTGCAATTAAAAAATATCATTTCAAGATATTGAAATAATACATACATTCTCAAAATCATTTTCAATACCAAAATACATAAAAAGAATATATGGTATTTATTTTTCCTTTTAAAAACATTATGGCTTGTTAAGAAAGCCAAAGATCAAATAATACTCATGGCGGCGGAAAGGTTGTTGTCACAAATTATGTTAAAAAAATTCCTTTTTGTCATTTATTAAAACTCTTCATAAAAAAAATTCACTTTGAATAAAATTAAAAGTCAAAGGGGTTTATACACTATATAAAATGATGTCGTGTATAAAACTAAAAATGCCTCAATGAAAGGAGATTGAGACGAAGTCCCTTACCTCACGTCCGACTTGACTCGATCGTTCTTTAATCTCATGAATAATAAACTATTGTTAATTTCTACTTTCTTAGGAACCTTTTTCAAGTTTATTATTCCTTTTATATCACTTATTACCATGTTATAAACATTATTCAATCATTTATGTTAATAACGTTCATTTTGTCGATATTTGGTACTTGAGTAAAAATGAACAACTTATATTTACATGTTTTCCATGTGGTCAAAGTTTCATTATATCCAGAATGATATTCATGATTTGGATATCATATATATAATATATATATCCAGTATATACATGTTTTTATAATAGAACATAACATTTAGAGGTTAGAAATGAAATGCACCGTTCATGGAGACGGTAAGTCGTACGTACGCATGAACGCTACTTTAATTTCTATTTATTATTTTAATGGAAATAAATAATAATTACACATAGTTATATTATAATTCCAGTATAATATCATATATAATATCATTCAATCCATCCTTTATACATCCTACATAAGGCATTAACGAATCAAATCACTTTACGGGGGCGGTAGTCCACACTTCCTCAAATGAGATTATCGTATTTACCCACTATGGAAACAATAAAGGCATGATATAAATGGGAAGTAAATAAGAATAAAGAAATCATAAACATAATATATATCATATATAAATACATTTCCATCATAATTTCCACCATGAGAGGTGGTAAGATATAATTGAACAATCGTCGTTTCGTGAGGCCTTAGTTTTCCTTCCACAGAAACATTATGTTCTTCATTCATTAGATGGAGGTGTGTGTATGTGTAGTTTGAATATTTCACATAACAACATCCTATTATATTGAGGATACTGGTGTTATTACAAAAGAAAAGAAATAAAAAGTGTTTAGGGTTGGAGAAGTAATATAAAGAAAACAATTTAAGAGAAATTGTTACCATTAATTTGGGTGACACCTTTTGGATTGAACCAAAGGACTTCTTGAAGTGCCTTATGCCTAAGGTAAGGCTTTTAGGAGGAGGATAGGGATGTAGGGAGCCTAATTGGCTAGAGTTTGGACGAGCCAAATGGCTTGATAGGTATGAGTAATTGGTCAGAAGTGTTCTCCTTTTATAAGGGGTAGGAGGGGATCTTTAGGAAAGTGTGAAACTATATTTTTATAATATAATGATATTCGGTTTCTAATGATCCAAAAAACATTATAGTAGAAGATAATATGAGTTTTGGTCGAAATAAAATCATCCAATCAGAATTGGACATGTTTTGGATAATATTTTATTCATTATAATCTTATTTATTTAAATGATTTATTAATGAGGTAAATACTGCATCATTATTACGCCACAAATAATTTAATTTATTTGTTGTCTAAAATTTTTTAAAAAAATACCATGATATAGGGAATATATTTATATTTCCAAAAAATATTTATAGGAGAAAATAGGAGTTATATAACACCATATAAAAATTAATTACTAAAAGATTTTTGTTTATGTCATTTTGGCCTTTACATTAAATTAATTAACCTAAATTGTCATTATCACTTCCAAGTGGATAAAAGTGGTCCCAAAATAGACCCAAATATTCCCACGGTCGTTAATGACTCAAACAATTAGTTTAGGAAAAGTTTGAAGGTAATTTTTAATTAATATAATATTCTTTTAACCTTGAATTACCCTATTTACCTTTAACCGCAATAAATAAAAGTAAAAAGTTATTATTAAACAAAAATTATTTTCATCTTAATGAACCACATTTTACATCTTGATAAGAGCCATGTATGTTGGATTTTTGAAATTAAATTCACAGAAGTTGTAAAATTTCATTTAAATGAAAAAGTCGGTTTTTTAACTACCACGAAGTGGTTTCACTATTCATCAAAAAATGAATTTTTTCAAAAAAATACCAAAAATTCAGCCTAAGAATTGTTTGATTTTAGGAATTCAAAATTGATGTCTATTTTTCGAAATTCAAATCATAGAAGTGGAATTAATTATTTTAAAAATTAATTCTCGTTGTTAAAACAAATAACGTGATTTTAAGAAACAATAACTTTCAAAAGATTGATACTTGTTTATGTCCAATTTCAATGTAAAATTACATTCAATGAACAAAATTGGACCAAATGGTAAAAATATATTTTAATTTCACTTTAAAACTAGTTAAAAAGATAATCTAACCATATAAATAAATTATATTAAAAGGCACTTTTGAATTTAAATACAATATTTTTCACTTTTCATTAAAAAATTAACTTTTTCAGAAAAATTCCAAAAAACAATTTCCAAACTAAAATTTGATGTCACCATTCTAAAGAAGGATTGTATTTGGTCAATTAGAACATATAAAGATGACCAAAACTTGATTTAATGAGGGTTTACCATTAAAAGGTGGTAAATCGGCCTTTTAATTTAAATTATGCTTAAAATTAGATTCATTCGCATTTTAAGCCTCTAAATTTTGTTAGATAAAAGTAAATACATTTAAAAAACATGTATAATCATATTTTTTTTATTTTCATTCATTCCCACCACTACAATGGCTATGAGTTAACTACTATATAAAATGATAATATTATATTATTAGTGTGCAATGTGAGATTGCAAAGAAACCCGTTATTGCGTATCAGGTACGCTATCGAACATAGAAACCATTTTAATGCACTATTAATATTTAATTAAAAAATATTTATAAATATGAAATAGGTGTTATTCTTTATTTACTTGGGATGTTAAAAAAATATTAGAGAATAAGTACAGTCTGTTTTTGCAGATATGCAAAGACAATATCCGACTGTAGCTCCCACTCCTCCAGCTCCCCCTGCAGACCCCATTTCTTATCCTCCACCTCCGGAAGCAAATCCCACTCCCCCACCTCTGGTAGCAGCTCCCACTCCTCCACCTTATCCTGAGGCCTCCATTTCTCCACCTCAACTTGTGTACCCCATTTTTTATCATACTTCTTCACCACAGCTTGCTACTTATTGTGAGTTGTATATTAATGATCCCCACCATAATATAGTGTCATACGGGCTAGTATATTGTATAAAAGATACAGTTCATCATCAGCAGTTAGAGGTATAGAAGCATAAGGTCACTGTATAGGATATTATAGAAATATCAGCTCGAGTTCCAGTTCCTACAAATGAGGTGACGACAATTGGACATAGTATCAGCCACTTTTTAGTTTGGCCATCTATACTTCTGTGAGTCATTACCATAGAGGTATCTGTGCTATATCTTATATTTTATTTATAAATATAGTTGTTTTATCATTTAAATGATAATATATTTATAAATTTATTTACAAGAATACATTAAAGGTAATGAAATACTTTATAGACAACAACAAAGACAAATGGTTATGACATCAGATATAGATTCTATTAGTCTTGACAGATTTTCAAGATATTCAAATTTATTAGCAGAGCATTATTAATTTACTTTGGAAGGTCATGTTTTTAGACATACAATAAATGTAGGAATTTTGAAAAATGATATCATGGAGCTTGTTACTGGAGACAAGTTGGGTGTCAACGTGGTGCATATTTTTTCCATGTAAGTCGTAACATAATTTTGTCCCTGTATAAAATTTATAAAAAAAGAGTACTCATTTCAATTTTTTATTAGGTATCCTTATAATATGTGTGAGAGGAATGATCAAACATATGTATATGGGTTTATGGACCCACATTTTCTTTCCCCTGATGCACATTCAGTGGATGAGGAAGAAAGAGAAATTTATGTTGCTGAAAGAATTCAACAAAATATTATCACACAGTGTTCGATGATGGCTTATTGTGAGAGGTATGAAACATATATCTGATAGTGTTCTATCTATTTTAACAAAAAAATACTAACATAAAATTTTCCATTATATCAGTGATCATTAGATGTTGGGTATTTTTTACCATGGGAGATAACACTATATTGGATATGATCTGTCCATGGTGATGCACGGAAAAGTTTTAAGAATTTTTTGGGGAAGTATGTTTCAATTTCTTAATAGTTTTTTATATTATAATGAATTTTAAATATATCTCATTCATATTATTTTCTAACATGGGATGGAACAACATTCAAAAAACCACAAACAAAAGGGGTGCCAAGATCAAATATGTAAAGTGAAGGTAAATATCCATTTATAATTTGTACTTTTGGATGTATTACATAAAAAGTTATATTTAATTGACACCCATTTAAAAAGGAATGTCATTATCAACAAGGCATCATCGAATGTGGATATTATATGTTAAGATTTATGTATGAAATAATTACAACGGGAACACTTTTGAAGTCTGACCAGGTTATATTTTCTTATGAAAATTTCAATAATATATCAATTGATTTATTCATTTTACATGTTAACTATTTTCCTTTATCTTTGTTTCTATTTGATGACCCTAATCCATATAGTGCTCAAGAGTTCAAACACTTACAAGTGGAATGGTCAAATTATTTTGTTGGTTTGATTGGAATTTTTTTTTGTAATGTAAAATGTAAATTTGAATATTGTAATTGTAATTGGGTATTTGGTGATTGTTTTAGTTGGATTTAAGTTCCTTTTAGTTGACATTCTATGTTTTAAATGGTATCAATGAAAATTCTTAATTTTTCTTTGGTTCTTTTTTTGGCCTACTTCTATTTTTATGGTATGAATTCTTGGTTTGGTTTCTGGTTGTTTCTGGGGAGAGCAGAGGACTTATTTCTATTTTTTTTTAAACTTGGTTTTCCACGTCGGTTATTTTATAACCGACCTGATAATAGAATGGGGGAAGGGTTTATCAGGTCAGTTATTCGAATAACTGACATGATAAACCCCTGTGGAAAGGTTTTTCACGTCAGTTATTTAATATCTGACCCAATAAAGGCTTGGGAAATGGTTGACCACGTTGTTTATTAAATAACTGACATGTTAAACTATTTCCCAGGGGTTTATCACCTTAGTTATTAAATAACCGATGTGATAAACACACCCTGCTGTTTTATCACATTGGCTATTTAATAACAGATGTGATAAACCCTCCCCCACTGGTTTATCACATCGTTTATTTAATAACTGGCTTGATAAACCATTGCCCAGGGGTTTATTATGTCGGTTATTAAATAAGCGATGTGATAAACACCCTCGCACTGGTTTATCACATCAATTTTTAAATAACCGACGTGATAAACCTACCCCCCTCTAGTTTTTCGCATTGGTTATAAAATAAATGATGTGAAAACCCCTCCCCCACTGGTTTTCATGTCAGTTATAAAATAACCAAAGTGATAAAGGAATGGGAAGGTTTTATGACACCGGTTATTAGAATAACCGACATGATAACCCCTAGGAAATGGTTTATCACGTCTGTTATTTAATAACAGGTGTGGTAAACACTCCGACACTGGTTTTTCACGTCAGTTATTCAATAAGTGACGTGAAAAACACCTCGATGTTATGTTTTTTATGTTATTTTTTAAATAAATGACAAAAATATATATATTTATAACGTCGTCCGTATTAACGTCGGTTAAAAACCGATGTAAAAACGAAAAATAACTAACGTAAAAAATGTTTTCTTCACTAGTGGGTGATCTTCACCTTTTACTTTCCAACTTTTTTATAGGAATTTTTATCGACCACTTTCTATGTTTGTTTCTCAAAAAGAAATTATTTAAACATCAATATTTGATTTTTAGTTACAATTTAAAACATTCAATGAATATTTTTTTTAATTCTTGGTAGTATTAGGATAGTATCTTATAGATTGGATTTTCTACTAAATGTCCCTTCGGTTAATAATGTGTTACATGTATCTTTATTGAGGAAGTACATACCTGATCCTTTTCATGTACCAAAATCAAAGGTATTAACACTATAAAATGAAATTTCATATAAGGAACATTTTATTGAGATTAATGATATTAATTTTAATGTTATATGAAACAAGATCACATACCTTATTAATGTTTTGTGGAGAACCCGCAAATTTTCGGAGGATACATGGGAACCTAAGGATGTGATGAGGCAGATCTATCCTGGTTTGATTATATCTGAGAAGTTAATTTCAATGATAAAATTCATTCTAAGGGGTTTATAATGTAAAAAAAAGTTTTTTCACAACATATTTGTATTAAAAATTAAATTTAATCTCTTCGATGGCTTACTTTTAACAAAAAACCGAGGTTAAATGAAATCCAAAATATTATTATTTAATTTTTATAGTTATAACTAATAAATTGGAATATATATATTTATTAAGATTAACTAAATTATACAAATATAGTTTACACATGTTTATAAAATTAATTCACAGGTTACCAATTAATCTGGGATGAAAATTAAAAAACTAATTGAACATAAAAGAAATGTTCGTAAAAAAACTATTTTAACCCACACAGTGGAATTATACCATAATAAATTTAATTAATCAAAATGTTGAAATATATTCATGAAATTTATATTTTATATATTCAATAAAATTATTTTAATTTTTTCCAATAAGTATGATTGGATCAATATAAGTATAAATCCAATTGTGAGCAAAAAATCTATATTTGTCTAAAAGGAAATATTTCAACCTTTTAATAGAGAAATTGTTTAAAAATTAAATTTTGAAACATTTATACATTTTATTTGAAAAAATAAAATTATTTTTTTATATAGTAATATCAAAACTATCTTATAGTGAATTTTTATACTTCTCATAAAAGCTTCATTTTTCAACAAATAGTGAATAAAAAAGAATTTTAATTAAAAACTTATTTTTTATGTAATATAGTTTTACAGTTAATATATATTTATTTTTGGAAAAATTATTATTGGTTTAATTATTGATTAAAAAAACTAATTTTTTTTCATTATAATAATTTTAACATTAAAATCGGATATAAATGCATTTAATTGTTTTTTTTGAGATTTTCACTTTAAAAAGCTTATTCTTCATTTTGTTTGTAGAATTAATTTTAAATATAATTTTTAAAATAATGTTAATTGAATTAGATAAAATATATTCCATATTTGGAATTATAATTAAAAAAAAATTTGTTGGAAAATTTTCATTTTTTCACATAAAAATTTTACCATGGTAAAAAAGTATTTACCAAAATATGGGTAAAATAATAATAAAAGCATAATGTTAAATGTAAAATATTAAAATAACGAAAAAAACATCAACATTTAATGAGAATTTGAGGTATTTATAGACACTAAAAAATAATTGAATCATTAATTTTATTCCAAATTAGTCAAAATTAATTTCGCCTCATTCTGGATCTTTCAAATTAAAATAATAATTATTTTAATGACATAAAACCACTTATACTCAAGTATAAATATCAACCCTCACCACCCCATCTTTCTCACATTCCTCGAAGATCCTAATATATCTCCAAACCTACCATCATATCTCTCCCCATGTTAGAGTTCTTATGATATCCCCAAATTTCCAAATCCAAGGCCATCTAGGGTCTCTCAAAGAGGTGATATTCAAGTGGTAATTTTATCAAAGTACCTCTCCTAATTTATTTTCTTCTTCTATTTTATCCCTGTATCATTCATCCATCATGGAATAATAATTATAGAATCATTTCGATACTATAATTTTATGTTTCTAACGTAATATATTATATCAATCCTTTTTGTTACCTCCACTTATTCAAATAAATATAACTATTGAAATAATTAAACACTTTAATCGCCTCCATGAATAATGATTCTGTTCATATTTCATTACCACCTTCATGGATTGTCATTAAAATATTATTATTGATAAATAAAATTTTAATCAGTATATTTTAAATTATTTCATATACTAAAACTAATATATATATATATATATATAATATAACTCGTTCATGATGGTTAAAAAAATTACCAAATTAAACTAATCATTTATCATTCACTTTTTATCTACTAAATCCTCTACATGTAAGAATGAAAAATGATATATGGGAAAATTAATAATTTGGGATTTTCATTAATACAATTTAATTCCAATTCATTATATTTTTCCTCGTTTTATAAGAACACCCACAATTATACACAAATTAACTGATCAGGAAATTATGAGTTGAACAATAACTTCCCCGACCCGGAATCCACTAAACTGGTGCTCCAACCCAGGTGGTTACATGACCTTATGCCCGCCTCCTTGTACGCCAAAGGCTGCCGACTAGTAGTGGGGGTCTATGAAGTCAATTGGGGAGACTATACCCCCTTTTTATCAGAGTAAGCCACAACAGAAATAAACAAATTAGCGGAAACAATAACTAATAAACACTAAACATGTATAATAACCATATCGAATAATAAATATGCCATGTCATACTACAAGTTCAAGAGTTAACAAACCTCCAAAATAAATAAAATGGCCAAAATCTCCAAAATGGTCCCGACTCCATGTCTGGATCCTCCACCAAGTGCTACCCATGTCCACTCAACTATCTAGAAAATACCCTTGCCCTTCTCCTGACTGGAAAACATGAAGTCTACTCGGGTACCCAACGGCGGTCCAAGCAGGGTGTGAGTACAACTCAGTAGGCCACCACCAAAAGTGTCTACAAAATATCCAGTATAAACAGGTAGTGCATGCTAAGGAATATCAATGATAATTTACAAGTAATTTTTAAGGGTACCATTATCTAGTTTAGAGCCAAGCCACTGCCACTTCCATTACCATTCATTACACACCCATTATCACCATTTACGATTTCATCACATTTCCCTGGGTTAATCACATTCACTATGTGACATGGGTCTAAGGCCAACAATCACATGCAAGAGAGTAGACACATCATTATCCTATCTCACTAGGACTAACCCCTCATAGAAACCATAACCTCACCTCAAAGCCTCCATCCAGGATAATGCAACCGTTAGGAGAATAGACCCTCAGTCCCCTTTCCTAAACTGTGCATTTAGGGTGGAGTTTAGAACCTCAGTCTTCACTCGACCCATGGGCGTAGACCCTCATGTCATACCCCACTCTATGAATTCATGTGAACATGCTTATATATAAGTAACCATCAACCATCCAAACCATTTCCCTTCAGCAAACACTATTCACAACAACCCACATGGGAATCCACATCATGCCTTAACCCATTAACACATTACCATTTCACATTATTTAACCATTCACCCAATTCACATGTGTTATGCGTATCTCACTAATCATTCGACGTTAATCCCATAATATATCCCATTATGGTCTCTAATTGGTTTACGCGTTAACCCATTTAACCCATTCATCATTCCCATGAATCAACCATTTATCCAATTCCACTTTAACCCTTAGTTTATTTTCAAGTCTAGGTGCATCATCTAACTTCTATCCCATGTTCAAACAATCAAGCAAATATATTTATCAAGGTCTCTACAATTCATTACATAAGGTAACTTGTTTAATATCAATCCCCAAATCCAGGAGAAGCCAGCACATCTCATGGATACCCCCAATTAGGTCAAGTCTATCCCAACACATCCAACGGCGATCGTGAGGGTTCCCATTTACCATTTTAAACACCATTATTACCAAACATGTCTAATTTATTCAAAACATAACCAAAGGTATGCAAGAACACAACTAAAAATGCACAAATATCTAAATAACCATGGGATATAGCCTTGTAAACCACCTACCCTGAAACTGCGGTTGAACGCACTCTCAAACAAGTCCTTAGAAATCGATTCAACAAACCTTTGTAGATTCAACCTAAAACTCACCCTAAAGATAGCTTTTAGAGCTTCGGAATGAGAGGGAGAGAACATACAAACCCTAAACCAAGAAGATAAGCAAGGATGGGATTAGCCTTACCTCGAGCTTCGATCCGCATCCAACGGCACCAAAAACTCCATAGAATCGAAGGTGAAAGGTCTCATGGAGCCTTTGGGCGATTTGGTTCATGCCTAGGGTGGAGAGGGAGGAAATTAGAGGAAATCCCAAGTTGGGTTTAAAATCCCAGAATGGAAAACATGTAATTTTTCCCAACTTTAAGTGGCCGCACGGTTTGTCCGCACGGTTTGGAAAACCATGCGCAAACCGTGCGCATGACACTTCCCTGAGGAGGGGGGATGCACAATTGAGCCGCACAGTTTGGAAAATCGTGCACAAACCGTGTGCATTCATCTTTCCGGAGGAGGAAGGGTCACACGGTTTAACATGGGCAGGCCGCACGGTTTACCTGGCCGTGCGCAGGCCGTGCACCCTGGCTTGTCTTGCCCAGATTTCCTTTCTTCTGTGCCCCGTGCCCCCAGAACACCCGTAAGGCCTCCCACACTTTCATGAAACATTTTAAATCCCAAAAAAAAGGGATCAACACAAAACACAACAAAAACTTACCTTTCCAAAAACTGGGGTCTTACAACCTCCCCACCTTATAACGGCTCGTCCCCGAGCCGAGTTTCCAAGCCTCGTTGATCCACTGAAGAGAAGAGTTCGGGCCACTGAGCCTGCATATCCGATTCCCGTTCCCAAGTTTCTTCTTGAACTTTCCCATGCTGCCATAGTACTCACACTAATGGAACAACCTTTCCTCGCAAGACCTTTTCACTATGATCCACCACACGAAACAGATGCTCCTCAAAGGACGCATCGGCCTCATGCTCTACATCCTCAACATCAACCACATGAGATGGGTCAAGGTTATACTGTCGAAGTTGAGACACATGAAACACATCATGAATCCCACCATACCACTATAGAAGAGCCAACTAGTGAGACACTAGTTTGATCCTTTCCACGATCTCAAATGGTCCCACATACCTAGGCGCCAGCTTACCCTGCTTTCGAATCAGCTGATGACCCAACCTTGCTGACACCTGAAGGAACACATTATCACCCACCCCAAACTCAAGAGGTCTACGCCTCCAATTAGCATACGAATTCTGCCTACACTGTGCCATATCCATTTGCTTCCTAATCCACATAACTCTCTCTTAAGTCTCCTGCACAAGACTTGGCCCCAATAACTCAGAATCACCGACCTCTAGCCAACACAACGAAGATCTACATGGCCTCCCGTAGAGTGCCTCAAATGATACCATCTAAATCATAGCATGAAAACTATTGTTGTAGGAAAAATCAACTAACTATAGGTTCCTATCCCATGAACCACTAAATTCCAAGACACTTGCTCTTAACATGTCTTCCAACACTTGGATCGTATCCTCCGACTGCCCGTCCGTCTGCAGGTGGAAAGTCGTACTCAAAAAAACCTGCATACCAAGAGCCCTCTGCAACCCTTGCCAGAAACATGATGTGAAACGCAGATCTCAGTCCAAAACTATGGTTCGAGGAAACCCATGCAACCACACTATCTCCCGAACATATAGCTCACCCAAATGGTCAACTATAAAGCTCTCCTAAATCGGTAAGAAATGAGCCACTTTCGTTAACCGATCCACAACCACCCATATTGTGTCATTATTCTGCGGCATCCTCGGAAGACCCACGACAAAATCCATTTTTACATCATCCCACTTCCATTCCAAAATGGTCAATGGATTCAACAAACCACCTGGGTGTGGATGCTCGGCCTTCACCTACTGACTGGTAAGACACCGCGCCACAAAGCCTGCAACTTCCTTCATCATTCCAGGCCACCAAAACTGCCTTCGGAGATCATGGTACATCTTGGTCAAACCAGGATGAAATTCCCACTTTGATGCAGGGAACTCACACATCAAATCTTCCCACACACATTTTGGCACAACCACACGATCATGAACACAAACAACACCGTCCACGCCAACGGCCCAGCCAGAAGGTAGCTCCCCACCTTTAAGCTTTTCTTTCATGATCAAACATTCCGGATCATCATCCTAACCATCCTTAACTCGACTCAAAAGCATTGACTCCATCGCTAAGGAAGAAAGATTGACCTTCCCACTCTCTTCCTGCACCTCCAGGTGCATTTCTGCAACCAAGACATCACCTACCACTCGGTGCTGGACTCTTGAACCACTAGGTTCCGAAACTTCCTGCTCAGGGTATCTGCAACACTATTTCCCTTTCCCGATGTGTACAAAAACTCAAGTTCAAAAGACTGGAGATATTCAACCCATATTCTCTACCGATGATTCAGGTCACGGTGTGAGAAGATGTACTTTAAAATCTTATGGTCGGTAAACATGGTAAATCGTTCTCCCAACAGATAGTGCCTCCGGCACTTCAAGGCGTACAGTAATGCAGCCAACTTATGGTCATGGGTGGGATAGTTTCGCTCGTGGGGTGTCAACTACCTTGACCCATAAACCACAACCCACTCATCCTACATCAACACAACCCCATGTCCGATCTTGGACGCATCACAAAACACGACGTACTTTTTACTCGTCTCATGTAAGATCATGATATGTGTGGTCTTCAACCGCTTCTTCAACTATTGGAAGGCATTCTCACAAGCTTTAGACCATTAGAACCTGATTCCTTTCTTGGTTAAGCCCGAAATTGGTGCTGCCAAGCGAGAGAAATCTTGAATGATCCTTCTGTAATACCCGACCAAACCCAGAAAACTCGGAACAACAGAAACACTCTTGGGCTGCTCCCAAGATACAACTGCTTGCACTTTCCCTGGATCCACGGACACACCTGCCTCCGAGATGAGGTGACCCATAAAATGAAACTCACATATCCATAATTGAAACTTTGATAGCTTGGCGTATAGCCGATGCTCTCTTAGCATACCCAAGATGATGTCAAGTTGTTGGGGATGATCGTTGTGAGTTTTCGAGTACACTAAGATATCATCAACAAAGATTACCACTAATTGATCTAGATATGGGAGAAATATATGGTTCATCAAAGCCATAAACATCGCTGATGCATTGGTCAAGCTGAAAGGAATTACCACAAACTCAAACAACCCATACTGACTCTAGAAAGCTGTCTGCGGTACGTCAGAAGACCTTACTCTAAACCGGTGATAACCTGACCTTAGATCAATCGTAGAAAACATCGATGCACCCCTCAACTAATCAAATAGGTCATAAATTCTAGGAAGAGGGTACCGATTTTTCACTGTCATTTGATTCAACATTCGATAGTCAACACATAGCTTTAATGACCCATCGGCCTTCTTTGAAAAAAGCACGGGAGATCCCCATGGAGACGTAATAGGATGGATAAACCCATTATGCTCCAACTACTCCAGATGATCCTTCAGTTCCTGGAGTTCCTCCAGTTCCATTCGGTATGACAGAATAGAATCTTTCTCTACCCGTGACAGAAACTCGATTGTGAACTCGACATCCCTATCAAGTGGTAACCCCGTGAAATCCTCAAGAAACACATCCTAAAACTGAACCACCATGGGAGGAAAAATAGATTATTCTCCTCTATAATTATCATCAAGAATGATACATGCCATTCGAGCCGCGAGTCCACTCAACCGCTGACCAATCGGTCCAACACGCCCTGCTCGAACATCCCATTCACCACGGTGGACATTAGTGTCACCCTCAAGCGACTTGAACGGTACGCTGCGATGATAGCAGTCTATATGAGCCCGATACAACACCAACCAATCCATTCCCAAGATGAGGTCAACCCTGAAATATCTAGAACAAACGAATCCCATAGAAACCGATTCCCACCTACTTCCAAGGAACACCCCTTGCATTGTTTGATATCATCAACCCGCACCCCAATGGAGGGTCAATTGACATATCCCCACACACCCTCTCCATGGGTAAACCTAGTGCTACCATATGTTGAGAATAGATAAAAGAATGTGTGGCACCTATGTCAAACAACACACTAGCAAAAGTAGAAGCTACAAGGATCGTACCTCGAACAGTTGGTGGTCCGGCCTCACCATCACCAGGCACAAATTGAACTGCCTGAAGCTTACTTTCCCCTCTACATTGGGCCCTAGCCTGAACACCCAGTGCTGCACTGCCCTACTGGCATGAGCGATCTTTCCCTGGAGTTCCACATCCATCGCCCATGCTGATACGGCCGGTGGAGCTCCAACTGCCTGCATGATACGGGGAAACTAATCCCCTTCCCATTCACGGTACCTACCTCCCACCGTCATGCTCACCCCCCTGCTAAGGGTTCCTGCAGAACCTCTTCAGATGCCCCATCCTATCGCATGAATGAAACTCAATTGGAGGTCGAGGAAACTGACCATGCATATGCCCCGACCTACTGCACTGATAGCAGAACACCTGCTTTCCACTCTGAGAGGTTGACCCTATCTTCTAGCCACTTTGCACACTTCCACCATGCTATGATCTCTCATGGCAATGATTTCGACCTTCGGTAGCTACACTGCTCATCTGTCCCACTAACACCACAATCCCACTACTCTAAGATTCATTTAGGTTTACTTCCGAGATCAGTGCCTGATCCACTACATATGTGAACCTCTTCATGGAGAATATGTTTACTTGAGACCTAATCTCATGTATCAGCCCATCCTGGAAACGCCTTGCTACTGCTGCCTCATCCCCTTCTAATACTGGGACAAAGCGACTCAAATCAGTGAAGCGACTAGCATAGTCCATCACGGTTAGCGATCCCTGAGTCGGGCTCATAAACTCTGCAGCCCGATCCTGCCTCAAAGTCTCTGGATAGAAATGCTCAAGAGACTTTTCCTAAAAAACCTTCCCCGACATTCCCTCAGCCTACTCGATTTGAGCCTAAATGTCCCACCAACGCCTAGCCAGGCCTCGCAACATATAAGCGGCCAACTTCACACACTTATGTACATGGGTCTCTAGATGATCCAGTATCGTCTGGACAGACTCTAAACAAAACTCCACTGCTTCTTGCCCACCCTCTCTGGTGATAGTTGGAGGGTGCTACAGCTGGAACTCCCTGGTCAGCTCAAACATACTCGGTGCAACCCGCCCTGGGTCATGATCCATCATCTGCGTAAGGCGAACCATGTTCTCTCAGAACTGGTCCTCTCTATCTTTATTGATTGCCACATTTTCTTACTCCACTACTGGAGGAGTGTTCTCAGCAACATCCTCTCGTTTCCCAATGGGTAATCGACATCGTGGTGGCATTTCTCTAAAATGCGAAGCATGGGAGTTTAGAACGCATACCACAAAACATTCACGACTTCATCAAAAGCTCATTACTAGCTACAACAAACCATTTTTCATACGATTACCCAACAACATTTTCAAACTTGTTTAAAACCCTATTACTCAATTAAACATCATTTACCCACTCGTTTTATTTCATTATTATCATTATTTCTTGGTTTCATGATATTCATTATGCACCCTACTTTCCTGCCTCACACACCCACCCCATGCATGTGCCTAACACAATGCATGTCACCTACCTCCGTATGTGCCAAAAAATGATACATGAATGAAAAACCTCGTGTCGTTAAGGCCACGATCCAAATATCATAAAACAGTCACATCAAACCACATGTGCATCACCCAACGGTGAAATATCATCAACTGTATCGACACACAACCAAGAACAACATTTCTCACCCAAGGTGACTTGTTTTTTCCCTCGTACATGGGTTAGCTACTCCCAAGAACAACCTCATTACCAAGGCCCAACACGTATTGACCCTTGGCTACCAATCCCAAATAACAAGACCTCAGAGAAGGATAAGAAGGACCTCCTCTGATACCACTTTGTAACGTCCCCGACCCGGAAGCCACTAAACCAGTGCTCTGATCCAGGTGGTTACATGACCTTAAGCGCGTCTCCCCGTACGGTGAAGGCTGCCGACTAGTAGTAGGGGTCTATGAAGTAAATTGGGGAGACTATACCCCCTTTTTATAATAGTAAGCCACAATTGAAAAAAAACAAGTAGAAAAAACAATAACCAATAATCATATAACATGTATAACAACCATTTCCAATAATAAATATGCCATGTCATACTATAAGTGCATGAGTGAACAAAACCCCAAAATAAGTACAATAGCCAAAATCCCCAAAATGGTCCCGACTCCATGCCTGGATCCTCCACCAAGTGCTACCCATGTCAACTCAACTATCTATCAAGGACCCTTTCCCTTCTCCTAACCTGAAAACATAAAGTCTGCTCGAGTACCCAACGACGGCCCAAGCAGGGTGTGAGTACAACTCAGTAGGCCACCACCAACGGTGTCTACAAAATATCCAGTATAATCAGGTAGTGCAGGCAAATGAATATGAATGATAATTTCCATGTAATTATTTAGATTACCATTATCCAGTTTAGATCCAAGCCATTGCCACTTCCTTTACCATTCATTACACACCCATTATCACCATTTACTATTTCATCACATTTCCATGGATTAATCACATACACAATATTACATGGGTCTAAGGACAACAATCACATGCAAGAGGGTAAAAACGTCATTATACTATCTCACTAAGACTAACCCCTCATAGCAACAATAACCTCACCTTGAAGCCTCAATCCAGGTGGATGAAACCATTAAGAGAATAAACCCTCAGTCCCCTTTCCTAACCCGTGCATTTAGGGTGGAGTTTAGAACCTCAGTCTTCACTCGACTCGTGGGCATAGACCCTCATGTCACACCCCACTCTACAAAGCCATGTGCACATGCTTATATATTAGTAACCATCAACCATCCAAACCATTTCCCTTCGGAAAACACTATTCACAACAACCCACATGGGAATCCACATCATGCATTAACCCATTAACACATTACCATTTCACATTATTTAACCATTCACCCAATTCTCATGTATTATGCCTATCTCACAAAGCATTCAACATTAAACCCACAATCTAACCCATTATGGTATCTAATCGGTTTACACGTTTACCCATTTAACCCGTTCATCATTCCCATGAATCAACCATTTAAACCATTCCACTTTAACCCATAGGTTATTTCCAAGTCTAGGTGCATCACATAACTTCTATCCCAAGGTCAAACAATCATGCCAACATATTTATCAAAGGCTCTAAAATTCATTACACAATGTCACTTCTTTAATATCAATCCCCAAATCCGGGAAGAAGCCGACACATCCCATGGATGGCCCCAATTAGGTAAAGTCTATCCCAAAACAACCCACGGGGATCGTGAGGGTTCCCATTTACCATTTTAAACACCATTATTACCAAACATGCCAAGGTTATTCAAAACATAACCAAAGGAAAACAATAACACAACTAAACATGCACAGATATCTAAATAACCATGGGATATAGCCTTGTAGACCACCTACCTCGAAACTGCGGTTAAACGCACTCTCAAACGAGTCCTTCTACCTCGATCCAACCAACCTTTAGAGCTTCAACCTAAAACTCACCCAAAAGTTAGGGTTTTAGAGCTTCTAAAGGAGAGGGAGAGAAGATACAAACCATAAACTAAAAAGAGAAGCAAGGATGGGATTAGCCTTACCCAGAGCTTCGATCTGCAACCAACGGCACCAAAAATGCCTTAGAATCGAAGGAGATCGGTCTCTTGGAGCCGTTGGGCGATTTGGTTCATGCCTAGGGCGGAGAGAGAGAAAATGAGAGGAAATCCTGAGTGGGGATTAAAAGCCCGGAATGGAAAACTTGTAATTTTGCCCAACTTTATGTGGTCGCACGGTTTGTTTGAACGGTTCGGAAAACTGTGTGCAAACCATGTGCATGCCACTGTCTGGAGGAGGAGGGTCGCATAATTGAGCCACACGGTTTGGTAAACTGTGCGCAAACCGTGCGCATGATTCTGTCCGGAGAAGGAAAGGTCACACGGTTTAACCTGGGCATGCCACACAGTTTACCTGGTCGTGCACAGGTCGTGCGCCCTGGCCTGTCTTGCCCAGATTTCCTTTCATCAGTGTCCCGATCCCCCAAAACACCCCTAAGGCCTCCCACACTTTCAGGAATCATTTTAAAGCCCCAAAACAAAGGATTCAACTCTAAAAACAACAAAAACATACCTTTCCAAAAACTAGGGTCATACATGAACGCAACTGAAATTGAGATAATAATGAAATATTTTTAATGAATGGGTTATAAGATTTCATAAAATACTCAATTGTGGTATTATAAATTTAAATATAGTTCTTTAAGGAGTTAATAAAATTCTTTAAACTATTATTTATGAAGAGAATGTATGTAAAACGAATATAATTAAAGAGTTAAGGGTTTCTGGTCTCACTTTTACTTCCATCAGAATTATGAATTATCTATCACATATTTCTTGGGTGTAGTGAATATTATAAAATTTTTATTATAATATCATGAAAATAATTATATTAATGGTATCTAGAATTTAATGTGAAAATTATTTGTTTTATGGTTCATATTATTTTACTTATATCAAAATATAATGGATTTTTGAACTCAATTTCCATTCATTGTGATAAAATTCTACTTATAAATTATTTTGTGCTATTCTTATGTGTGAAATTAATTTTTAATATATTATTTTTTTGAAAAAAAATTTGATGAATTATATTTAATACACATATGAAATTCATTTTATTCAGTCCCACATCAATGATATTATTATTATAAGGTAATATGTTTTAAAAATATTTTTTTAATGATACCATTAAAAATATCTTTAAAATTGATTTCCATGTATTATAAACATATTTGAAAAATATTTTTTTCTATTATCCAATGAATTTTTGAATTCATTTATACATTTGTTATAACTTTTATAATATATCGTGGAACATTTATTTTTTCATTTTTCTAAAAGATTTTCATTATTATTTTTCCAAACAAAATATGAAATAAATGTTCTTTAACATAAATGACATTATTATATTTTCCCAAAATCACAATTCCATAACACCAGAGTGATTCCTCTAAAATAATATAAGATTATTTTTCAAAATAGAAAATTTTAAATTTCCTCAAATTAAAAAAAATTTAAATTATAAAGAAAACATTTTATGAAAAATATATTTCAAGTGATCTCTCAAAATTACTTTCCATCTAAGATAAATTTATTTGAAGTTATGTATTCTTTACTGGGGATATTATTCATAAAAATTATCCTTATTCGTTTTAGGTTTGGTTTTTTTATTATAGAGTGATATTTTTAAATCCCCTTTCATTTCTGTGGGTTATGCTATGATGAAATGTTTATAAAACCTATTTTTCATGGGTTTTAATATGATGTATTATTTATGTTCTTTTTGATTTATGTACCTATGGAATAGGTATGTATGGATTTCATTATGTGATAGTTGAGACCTATATATCCCTCAAATTAATTTTTTAATGATATATTAATCTTGATTTAAAACATTATGTGTGAACTGAATTACATGTTGATAATGTTACATGTGAACTAGATTACTTGTCCTCCATTTTATCTATGAGCCTAATTTCATGTTCAAAAAATTTATTTGTAAAACTGATTTAATGGTTGGTAATTTTATTTGTGTACTAGATTGAATGTTCAAATTGTTATGTGTAAACCAGATAACATGATCACAATGTTATTTATAGATTTATCTGTCATGTCAATAAGTGTATGTTTGGATCTGGTTTCGTGTCTATAAGTTTATGTAAGGAAATTATATCATGTCCTTAACTTAATGAGTGTACCTATTTCTATAAATACATGTTCAAAAATATAATGTATTATGTGTAAAACAAAAATTTCACATATTATTATAAGATTATGATCCTCATCCTGGTAGGTGGGGACTTATCAAGTGCATCCATGACACCCAAGTTGAAATCCAGTTGTAGGAATATTTTCTAGGGTACTGTAGTGGTACTCTAGTATGTACTATAGATGTTACAATAAAAAGTAGTGTAGTAGTTACTATTTGGTATTGTAGCATCTGAAACTATTCAACTTTGGTCCTAGAGTCATTAAGGCCTTCAGGCCACCCTATGACTTTGGTCCAGTTAAGGGTTTCATGCCGCCCAATGTCTTTAGGCCACATATGGGAGTTTTGGACACCTCATTGAGATCATTAAGTGCATATGAAACAAGAGAGACCAAAAGAACTTTCTCTTGATGAGAACTCAGAGTATGCGGTTTTACCTAAACAAAGGTATCCAAATTTGTAAGATTGAGAGGGTATGGAAAGTTCCATTGGGGCCAGGATTCTGCACCTCTAGACTTGTATTGGTAATCAAACAAGAAATGTGAAGTCGGTAATCTAACTTCACTATATAGATGTTGTGGAGGGTAATTTCTACAGTCATGTCTGGGATGAATTCTTCTAATACATTCATGTCATGTAAGCCACCTATCCTATAGGCTAATTATGGTTTCCCCCTTATCCCTTAAATGGGGCATTATCAAAAATAAATCAAAATAAGTCCATCAAGCCATTTAGGAATATAATTATGAAGTTAATATAATATATTTCATGCCTTATTAGCTTATATGATTTATTGAATGACACATGACTCTGATCATTGATAAACATGGTGTAATTTAATAATTTTATGTCCAGGTTCATATACCCTTATACTTATGATATGATTGATATCTCCCATGTTTACCCTTATTGAGCATATGATCTCACCCATTAATTATGTATCTTTTCACAAATAAATTGAGAAAGGTATTATGTTTTTTATGTAAAAAAGGGTTCTAGTTATAATGGAATAAGTGGGAGATGATGTTGATGGTTTATGAATTTTTTTTGATTCCATGTTTCCAAAGATATTAAACCAATATGATTCTATCTTGGATTACTATTTTATGGAATAAATATTCATCTATTTATATGTAAAATATTTTTATGAAAAGTTTCATTTATTATATCATTATTAATTTATTACAACATGAACATAATTTCTATGTAGAAATAATTTTATCATTTGTCTAAGACATATATTTGAGTTCCGCTTCCCGCATTCTCGAAATATAAGATGATTTATATGCCATACTTTATAGTCTCCACAACCGAGGATCTCAATGAACTATTTGTCTCACTTATTTAGAGGGTATTAGATTTGATTATGGTTAATATTTTTAATCATCTCTCATGATAACAGATTAGAAAGATCACAATATCTTTCACACTATTACTTATCACATTTGGTTTCTCTCCATCAAATTTACCATCATATTTAATGTTATTACAAATCTTTTTTTATATCCAATGAATGAAATCAAAAATAATTATTTGAGAAACAATTATTATAGTGGGAAACCACTTAATTGTGTAAAATAATTTATACGATTCCAAAATCATGGAACGTTATTTTCAATCTCTGACACCTTATGTTTAACATAGTTCAATCATGGTAATTATCTATTGAAACCCTTAATATTGTTTCATATTCAATTTTTGAATTTTTGAATCATATACAAATGTGGTTCCAAATCAGGTATGCCACAAGGTCTCTTTTCATACACAAGGTGATGATTGAGACAAATCCCAATGAACCCTTTTCAGATTTATTACCCCAATATACACATTTTCTAAAGCAATGACCACTTTTATTATCCAAACAATGATGAAATTTCATGGTAGACACCCTCTCTATCATTCACCATGATTCTAGGATGTTCTTTAATATTTATACTTATTATTATAATTATACATCAAAAAATTACGTTAGACATATCCATAAGGACCTCACTAATTTTTTATCATCATTCTTTCGAAAGGATAACTAATGATTTCCATTTATTCTAACTATAATGAACCAGAAAACTCATATATAAATATTTCATCTATTTATATGAATATTAATTGCATTAAAAAAATACATGAACAATTATCAAAATACTATTATGGTCTTTATAGATTATATAATCAATAATTTCATTTCTTGAATTATCATCAACATATCCAATATCGATATTCCCACATAGTATTATTCTTATACATACACTACTGAAAATTTTTCCTCAAAACCTATGGTAAATAACATACATAAGGGTGAGCTTACATGGTAAATAAATGTATAACATTGATATATTAATGATCAAAATAGAATAACATGAGAATATTATTATAAGAATATGAGATTATCTTGGGTATAAAATATCATTAATAAAAAAATTCATGTTATTGAATCCTTGAATAAATATTGGAAGTTCATAATAAATTAATCATAAAGGAATAATAGAAAATGATCCTTGTGATCATAAAATTGGCATAAGACTAGGATTTTTGTCATTTGGAAGAGCATATAAGATAATATCCTTAGTATTCAAGGACTATTTCTAAGGCTGTCATAGTGGAATGGTTTCACTCCCAAAACCATTGTATTGTTTAGGGTACACTACCTATACTGTAATAGTGGATAATTTCCTTCAATGAACAGGGTTTACTATCCATTCCACCCTTTTTTGTCTTGTTAGACCACAATATTTTCCAAACACATTGTAGGGGGATATGGGTCCCACACATATTTAATTATATCGTAACCACTATCCTTGGTTGTAACATAACTGCCACCACAAATTGAAAACCAGACATATGTTTTCCATAATATCATAAAAAATTCATCATTTAAGAAATCATAAAAAGAAATGGGTTTCACTAACTCTTCATTATGGAATAACATGTCTAAAATAAACAGGTTTTATAAAGATTCCAACTTTTCATCACAGCATAACCAATGTGAAATTAATGAGTTTCATAAACAACTTATAATTAGAATGATAAATAAAAAACCATCCATAAAAAATGATATTACATTAGGATAATATCTCTACTAAAAAATAAACAATGGTTTTTGATGTTGAGGAATATAAAATTCATAAAAATATTAATAAAATATTATTGTGGTGAATAAAATTATATTTTTAAATTACTTAATTAAAATCTAAAAAATCATAAAAAATATGGAAACAATTTAATTGAAATGAACATTTTTAGAATTTACCTATTCTTCATATTAATTATTTCCCAGGATGGTGGAAAAATTGGATCCTGTCGTACTTGTTAAAACACAGATTCCTTTCACAATTCTAATAAAAACTGAAAACTACATCTCTTAGAAAACCCAAAAAATATTACATTTTATTTATTTTTTGAAAATGTTTAACATGGGTGAAAATTTATTTTAAGATTAATTTTAGAATATAACTAATATTTGTTAAAAAATATTTTATTGAAAATATTGTCATTGAAGAAAAATAATTTTTTAACAAAAGAGATAATTATGGTTTATTTTTCTTAAAATCATTTTTTTTGAATCATTAGTTCTTAAAAAATAAAAATGAAATGAAAAAATTAATTCTCAATAAGGAAAAAAATAATATTAAATTTAATTATTCACTTAAAAAATATATCATTAGATTTCATCATCTAAATCTTAATCTTAAACATTCACGATAAATAATATAATTTTAATGTTAGACACATACCACATTGTTATATTTTGAATAATAATCCCCACTAATGAAACAAAAAATGGTGGATATTAATATCCCATAATTTTCCTGATTATAGACAAAAAATAAATCTATGGGTATAATATATATACAACACACAAAATAAATATGTTCTGCATAATCCATACATCCAATAGAAAAATGTAAGATGTGATTCTCAAACCTCAACTATGTAATTTCAACACACATGTTAAAAAAACATGTATAATAAATATTTATTTTTTATATATATAATTTTAGAAACAAAATTATTTATACCATACAACATATGATTTACAAATGAACTTTTATTATCTTTTTATTAAAAATTATTTGTTAAAATCATGTTTCTGATAATAACTACTTTTTTCATGCATTTTTTTATTTGGTATTTTTCATTCATTTACATTGATCACTATTCCATAATTTCAAATATTTTATCCATTATATAAATATAATATATATTTATTATATATTTATTTTTAGTAATCCATAAATCTTATAAATAGGAAATGAATTACACCATTCTTGGGGATAATTTATCTTGTGTAGGCATGAATACGATTTCAATTTTCTAGGAAGATGAAATGGAAGAAAGGTAAAAAATATATTACCATTAATGATTAGTATGTTTTCATATATATCATATAAATTCATTAATTATACTCCTATATACAATTATCTATAAATGAAATGAAAAGCAGGTCACATCAGTTTGTATGGAGGTAGCCCACTGTACACACAAGCAACATTAATGTTTTCCAGTGGGATGTAAGGTAAGATAGTATAAATTTAATTATAATTACATAATAATTTTTTTATCATAAATATCATATATATATATATATACACATTCAATCGACCATTATATCAAGCCACATGTTACAGTAATAGAAAATGAATTACATCAATCTGTAAGGAAGTAGTCGGTCGTATACACGGTTAGGGGTTTCATTTCCATTATGATGAAAGAGGAGGTTGATATTGGTTATTACATCAATAAGACAATATATCATTATATTTTATATACTATATTTATTCTAGTTTAATATTTGAACATCAAATTTTTCATGTTTTAGAAGAGGTAATAGGAACAAGCATAAATAACACAATGACATTCTGTAGGAAAAACACTAATTGGATCTCTTATTAAGGTCCATAGGGAAGGCATTTTGGAAATAAAATAAGAACTATAACGTTTTAAAGGATTTTAGTGTGGAATTGGTTGTGGTATGGTTGATAAAAATGTTTTATGTGGTGTGAATAAATGAGGGTAGGGGGTTACCTTTTACAACTGACTAGAAATTATTATTTTTTATTAAGAAAAATACTTTTGCAGGAAAGGTGAGAAACCATAAAGTTGAACTTAACACCCAAACAACCCCAAGAAAAAAACAGAATCTGCCTCTTCCAAGCATAAGAAACAACCACCATCCCCAATGCATGACCACTCAGCAATCCCATGCAAGCATGGTCCCTCCCGATGGAAAAGCCATCCCTCTCAGTTATCCTAATACCAAATGGCCAGAAAATGTGATAGCAGAGTGATCTAGCCCATCTGAAGCTAATCCTATCAAAATGTCAGGTGAATGTCAACCAAAAAGCACACGAAACCCACAAACAAGGTCCTAAAACCCAGGTCAGAATCTCCCAAACTCAGAAAAAAGAAACCGGCAATTATCTAGAAACATTAATGGATAATTTGAGCTTACCAGACTACATTTCCCTGAATAATTCCCAAGATAAGGAGGAAACCTGAATGTTTGGACACTCCAACCACAACTTTTCCTTCTCTGAAGCCATAAGTTCTCAAGTTTGAATATACTCCTCAATGTTAATCTCCCCATTGTTAAATATCTTGACAAGGATAAGGTTATGCTTCTCCACCCAAGCATAATTCTCCTCAGTAAGTGTCGTTTTTAAAGTCATCCCCATTATTTTAGCTGCCTCCTCTTATGAAGAATTTAGCCACAACACTTTCCCACTCACTTCCTCTTCATTTCTCAGTAAAAGGTCCAAGAATTTCTCACACTAAACACTTGATGGCTGCAATACCACATCTTCCAGGGAGTCCTTATTGTCACTTTCTTTACTAGTAGACTAAGTTTCAATAGGGGGTGGTAAGCTGGAATAATCCTTCTTTCCATTCCTTCTCAAACCACCCCTATCCCTATTAGGACTTGACGTTTCAATTGCTAGATGAATGGGTTCAGGCCCCTTGCCCCTTCATTTCCCCCCAATCTAAATCATTAGGAAAATTATGGATGGTACCTGGAACAACCTCATCCAATCCTTAGAACCGGTTTTTTAGAGGAATTGAAGACAGACTCTTGCCATCCTGAAAATCATGTAAAAAATCCAATTCCTGCATCTTCCCTTTCTCACCACTGCCCTGACCAGCACCCTCAAGTGGTGGAATCTCCTTAATTTGCACTGGAGGAACCATAATTGAATAAATCCTATCCCTTGGGTTACTCACAACATTACAATCACTTTGTTCCAGACCTTCATCCTTCTTATAACCATCGAGAGGTAGGTGGACAACCACTGTCTCATCGACAGTTCCATCTTCAGCCAGGCCCTGCTCAAGAATTTCTGGCATCCCCTCATCCGCTTAACTACACCCAACCACCATACTTCCCATATGAGACACCTCCTCAAGAAACCAAATTTACTTCCCCCCATTAATCTCCCTACACTGCAAAGCCTCTTCCCCTCTATTAACAACCAGTTCAAGAGACCTCTATCCCACACATTCTAACTCGGCTAGCCCCTCATCCTTCTTGTTAGACCCAGCATCACATTCCAAGACCCCATCCATCCCATTGTTAATCAAAGAAGGGTGCCTATTCTCAAATTCCTCTGGAACCTTCACCCTATTCCTCTTGCGACAATAATCCATAGAATGCCCCATCAGCTGGCATCCAATGCAAAATTCAGTCATTGATTAATACACCACATGCTGTTTACATCTATATTCATCACCGACAGTAATCCAAACATACTCAAAAGGATCCCTAGATATATCCATTTCAACACAAATATATGGGTTAATGAGAAGACATTACACCTTTCTGCAACTATCCACGCACAGATACCTACCAATTAGGTTCTCTAACATACGCAAAATAGCAGGATTTTGAAAAGTCAACAGAAAATTAAGAAGGCGTACCCAAATCGACATCGTCGGGGGTTCCCTCTTCATGTGCAAAATCAAAGGACTGCCTTAGCAGAAGAAATTTGAAACCTCGAAAAGAAGGAGGTTCACTTGACCAGGCCTTAATGAGATCAGATTCTGAAGAAAAATGAACCCTGATTTTCTGCTTGTCAAGAAGCCCCACTGTCGCACTATCTTGAAGACCCCAAGAATCGAAAATGTGTATGTCGAGCAAATCAACTGAAGGACGACACCCATATAACCTCACAACCAAGGATTGATTCAATAAATCCAATGAAGATGAATACTTCGCAAGTGAAATCGACAGGTTAGGGATGATAGAAATGAGCACTGGGGGTTCCCTTTTATAGTTGATGTGAAGTTCTATTATTGTATACACCCAATAATATTCAATTATACAATTTTATCTGCATCAAATGTGCCTAAAAATTAGTAAATAAATGAATGAAGGATTATATGGTAGATACACACATCTAATAAAAAATAAATTTTGTAAAAATTTTATTCCATAGCCTTTAAATTTATTTACTTTAAACATTTAATTTTTCACCAAAGTAACCGGTTTTTTATATATTTATCATTAATTTATATCCTCTAAAACAAAACATAAATGATAATTATTTAAATATTTTTATCAAAAAATTATATATATGAAATCAAATTCAAAAAATAAAATTTATATGTTTGTGGGAAATTAAATTTAATACATGCGCATGTAACACAAAGAGCCCTATTTTGATCTTAACAACAATAATTATTTTTTTCCTATCATTAATATTTATTAAAACCAAATATCATGTTTAAATTCTTAACTAATATTAATCATTATAATTCCAAACATTGAATCTATATAACAAAATTATGTTAATATATATTTTTTGAATTTAATTTTAAAGAAACTCATGAATGTGATGATAAAGCAGTTTTCCAAAGAAAATGTTTTTAAAAGTTTCAGATTTGATAAATATAAATAATTGAATATAAAATATAATAAAAATATCTTAATTGTATTTATAATAATATAATTTAACTAATTTAACTTTTAAAACCATATTAAAATAAAATTTCACTAGAAAATTCTTTTGAGAAATGTGGTTTTTAAAAAAATAAGTAATTTTCACTATTCATAGGAAAATCAATCCTTTCAAAAAAACTGTTAAAAATTGATCTATGATAATAAAAATATTTTTATTTAGACAATGATGTTATATTTTCAAATAAATTTTATAATTGTGGACTAATTTAATTTTGATATAGGTGTGTAGAACGTGGTGAAACCTTCTTTTATTAAAATACATGTATTTAAAAACTAAAACAAGGATTATTCTTATTAAACAGTTATAAAGATAATAGATGAATGATAAAAAATATTATTGAATATATAATATTTATATTTTAGTAAAAAACAAAAATATTACATAATTTATTTTATTAAGATAAAAACATATTTTGTTCAGAAAAACGATTATTTAGAAAAAACACTTCTTTTCTTTTTAAATGGTTTTTTATTTTCATTTATATTAATTTTATGATAACTGAATTTATTTTATTCATATATAAACTATATAGTTTTTTTATTATAGTTATTTCAATTAATACCCACAATTTTGATAATATACTTATAAGAGTCATGTTTAAATAACAATATAAATAACATATAATGTTTTGTTAAAACTTTTTATTATATGTAACAAATTTTATTGAAGAAATTAAATTTATTTGAAAAAAATATATCATAAAATATCATAGTATATGACATTTAATTAAACATATAGAAATTTTCATTTTATGTTACTTATTTCGTGGGATTTATGTTTCAAATGTTTCCAATGTGAAAAGGGTTTATTTAAAAATCCCATTATTGTTCAATATTGTATATGTTTATATATCCCTTAAAGGGAATATTTTATTTTTATACATTAAACCCAGTATATTTTCTTCTCCTCTTGAAATTCATGAATCATTCAAGGAATAGTAACATTTCCTCTCATTGGTACTTAAAATGATTGAATGTTTTTTTGAATAAAAGTTCAATTTATTTATCTCTTTGATCGAATAAAATTTTCTTCCATATCAATGTTTTCTCAAAATATTTTCAATATTCTTTTTATTCTCTAAATGATTTATTTACATAATTTTCACCCATGTTCTGATTTTTAAAAAAATTTATGAGATGAATATTCTTTTCATTTTCAAAATGACAAACTTTTATTCCTTTTAATAATATTTTAAATGTATTTTTTAACTAACATGTCATTCACCAAATTAACTACCTCTATGAAAACATGTTCTTTCACGAAAAAGTTATATTCTTCCATGGTTATTGTAAGGAAATGGTCATAAAAATTACATAATCTTTGGTTTTAATCAATTAAATTACATTAATTTATATTGAGGATATTTTCAGGTTTATTGTTTTATAGAATTGGTCCATACCATATGAATAAAAACTCAACTTTTATAAAGGAGGCACTTCTCTAAATCCATTTCATTAAAAAAAATAAAACATTTAAAATAAAATATGGTTTCTTTTCATGAAAAAGAATCATAACTTTCAACTTTATCCCTTTCTATCTCTTACCCAGCTGTATACCCTTTGAAAAACATTTTAAAATTTTGGATGAGCACAAAAATATCAGTAAGGGACCTGAGAAGAAATAACTAAATCTATAGTCCTTGAATAATTTTAATCCCATGAAAATAGTTTCACAAAGATATATTTTCCACAAATAAAACATTATCTATTTATCTAACCTAATGAAGTATAATTGTTCATGTTAAAATCCCTAGAAGAAATAAATCATAAAGGTAACTTGTTGAATAATTTTAATATCACTCTTACATATACTATTTCTCTCAAAGATATATATGGAGTGACCATCATGGTTAAGTCTTTAATAACCACCATAGTATATCCCCTTAATCAATTAGAAGAAACCCTACTGGTTAACTCCATCTCATTATAGAATTCATTTGAAATATATAACAAGATCAACAACCATAATTTTAGTACAGAACAACCCATACATTGAAACAATTACCTAGAATCATAACGAAAACATACACATAAATATTTCATTAAAGGAAATATAAATTTTCCACTTTCACATCATATTTAAATTTTATAGAGTCACATAAAAATAAAGGAAAATGCACTATTTGGAAATAAAATTGTAAAATTTTAAATAAGGAAATAAAAAATTAAATAGACATGAAAGTGACAAATTACTTTTAGGACACACATGCTAAAAATATTCATTTTTTCCTTTTGTAAAAATATTTTAAATAGTAACATTAAAAGAATATTTTAAAAATATAATCCATTACCTTGATTAATACTCATCACATATAATATTTATCCTCATGAAAAATAAACATTGTTTAATTATTTACTTTTTTGAGAATATTTTTAAATTTTAGTATTCTATTTAGGTCACTTATTTTCATGTTATAATAATTAGATAATTATTTTTGTTCATGTTTGACATTTTGTTGATATTCTATACCAGAGTCCAAAATGACTTTGGTATTCTATTAATAGTCAATGTTGTCATTAGTCAATAATATCTTAAATAATATTCATGAAATTAATATCTTTTTTATTAATTAATTATAAATTTAATTTAAACCATTGTATAATTTTATAAAAAATTAAATACATTATAATCATGGAGATAGTTCGTCGTACGTATGCATGAGTAACATTCCATTTTTAAAAGATCATTGTAGAAAGAAGGTAAGTATTATTTTACCTTTCCAAATAGATAATAATATCCTTAATGTCATATTAAATTATTAAATATACTTATATATTCCATCCATGTGATGTTGCTAAAGAAAACAAATTACTTCACTTCGTGGGGTTGATCGTTCACATAAACTAATGAAAGACGTTATTATATTTATATACAAGAAAAGGTAAAAAAAATAAGTATTATATTATACCTTCACAGTGATAAGTATTTCATAAATATTACTTAAAAATATTGATTACAACATTATAACCAGTATTTATGTACATATATGGAAAATGAATTATACCAATTCCTGTTGTGGTAGTCTGTTGTATACACAAATGAATAATTATTTACCCATTTGAGGTATGTGGTGATCAATCTAGGTGATTATATTAAAATAATAACATACTTTTATATTGAGTATACATTAGTTATTATTTAATCTTAGATGAATAGTATTTTAAAGATTTGGTTGATGAAATAAATGATAACAACTTAATTATGAAAGTACCTCTTCTTCGGATGATCTCTTTTTCATAACACCTTAAGACCACTAAGGGTGGTGTTACTGTAACGACCCAAAGTTTCATTAATGGAAAATCCCTCTTGATCCAGTTAAATGCTTCTTTATGAAAAAAAAAATTTCTATAAGATTTTAACTTCTTTAGTTTTATGTTAAGATTTGTGACCGTTAATTTTATAGCCGTTGAACAGTGATCATCTGAGTAGTATAAATATAAGGCTTTAACGAAACCATTTCTACTCAGACAAAGGAAGCGATGGCCTCATCCAGTAGAATTTCCCCTTACAAAGCCCATTTGTCGGAGCTCGGAAAAGAGGTGGCGTCTTTGGGCTGTGCCCTTGACCAAGCCCAAGCTGATCTTCATCAAGTCAAGCTCGAACGTGATCGTCTACGGGAAAAATGGAAGTTGATAGAGATTACCACTCGATCGATGTTATCCGAGCAACCCCAAGAGTCTGTCACCATCGCACACCTTACCCTTAGGTCTTATGCGGCTATTTTAAGGGGTTATGTAACAAATAAGTAGCACCATGTTCATGTACATTATTTTTTTGTATATAATAATAAATATAATTTTTTTTGATACATTGTAATTAGTTTTTAAAGTACAAATGGTGTTTTTAGTTATTATTTAATTAAGATTTATATTTTATTGAATTAAAGGATTTTTGAATTAAATAATATTTTAATAAAATAATATTATTAATATTAAATTAATTTTTATTAAATATAAATGATTTTATAATTTTATGAATGCAATTAAAATTTTTATTAAAGTTTGAAAGCCATTTCTGTCAAAACCTGTGAATTTTTTAAAAATGTCGGTTTTTATTTTAAAAGTGAAAATTCACATATTTAGAAAATTATTTAGATAAAATAAATATTATTTTTGGAATCAGGACGTCGAAATTATCCAACGGTGAATTTTTCATAATTTTCTGAGACAGTCAAATTTTTGGGTATAAATTAAATACCATTTAAATATATAATGTGTATTATATCATCATAATGACCCAATGGTGATGTAATAAAATACCATAATCCTTATGTTCGGCCAATATGTGTTTTATCATTAAAATATTGAGTTTTTGGGTCTGTTTGACTTACTTTTCAAAGCATTAATGGAGCCCTCAAGACTTATTCAACACTTTGCCTTTTTAAATTAATTTTCATGGGAGTGTGACTCACCTCCACATAAGAAACCCTAATTTTTTAATAATTTCTGACCTTGGACTTGTAAAATATTGTTTTCCTATTTCCTTTTCCAGAAACCATGGGCAAATACCATGGGATGGTTTGTGGTTTGGATTATTTTAATATAAGGGGTCCCAAACCTAAATAATAAAGAATTCTCTCACCTTTCCTATATAAACCCACCCAAGATCCCACTTCCTCCTCACTCAAAGCAATTTAAGTTCGTCCAAACTCTGCCCTACTCTCTCTAAAATCCTCTCAAGGTGCCCCAAGCTCCCAAGAAGCCTCTCACAAGCCTCCCTCTAGCCTTTGGAAGCACACTTCCAAGTAAGGGGTTTTCTTCCTTTCTCATTTTTGTCAATTTTCTTTAAGTTGTATTGCCCTTTTATTTTAAATTATGAATGTTGGGGTATGGTTTTTCACCTCTCCCATACTGCCATCTTATTGTTTTAATGATGGTAGACCCCCTTTACTCTCATTAAATGCCTCCCATGTACACCCGTTACTATGCCGAAATTCCGAAAGAAACCTTTTTCTCTTCTTTTATATTCAAGCAATACTTTTGTATCATGAATCTAAATTCCTTTTCAATTGTTGAGACATGTATCTATATTACCTCCTTACTGTCCATTTCATGTAAATATGATGAGGAACCCCTTTCACTCTCATCAACCTTTTTTATGAATTCTTATGTCACACCGTTACGCTGCTGAAATCACACCGATTTTCTAAGCCTATATCATTGTGTAGTGAATACCATGCCCATTTCCCCATCAAGGGTATTCACCTTTATGCACATTTACATATTGATTATAAAGTTTCATGTATGAATTCCACATCCCTTTATCGTGGAATAAATTATTATGTTTTATGAATCCATGTTTTATGATCCATGTGGCACACTTATGCATGAAATGAAATGTTTAAGAAGGGTGCGCCCTTTATAGCGCTCCAATGCATTGGGTAAAGTATAGTATCATGATACGTCATGTGCAATGAGTGTTTACTCATGTTAATTCAAGTGCAACGAGGGTTTACTCGTGCTTCAAGTGCAATGAGGGTTTACCCATGCTCCATGTGCAATGAGCCTTGGCTCATGCTAATTCAATGTTAAGTGTTGTTGCCACATTTCCATGTTATGATTATCATGCTTTATCATGCCTTTATGTTCATGTTTCTATTATGCTCTATTGATATGCCTATTTCCTAACATGTATTTCACTCCTCATGTTATTCATTTTTTACTACCTTACTGGGCTTTATAGCTCACCCTTTTCTTATGCATGTCCTCAGGTTATCCAATGCAATGCTAAGTACGAAGGAATGTAGTGGTCATGTAAAGGAAGTTTTCAATAAATATGTTGTATTTCAAGTTTAAAGTTTTTATGTAATGATCCTAAGCCCCAAATAAACTAAACCTCTCGATCTTCTTTGTTGGATCAAGTGAAGTTTTATGTAATAAAGCATGTTTAAGTTGTAATAAAAAGAAGGGTTGTCATAGTTGGTATCAGAGGATAGGTTTAGTTATTTTTGGGATTAGGAAACCCTAGTAAAGCCTTAGATACAAGACTAAGCATAATAAAAACATCCCTAAGTTTGGGTAAATACTAAGTAAGTGGTTTATCAAACAAATACATCCATGTCTGGATACGAGCAGGTAGAGGCGGCTCTGGCACAGATGTATCCTAGGGGTAAAACCCGAAAACACCGCTTTGAGCTAGACTCAAACGGGAACTGGTGCACAACAATGGGCCTTGCTGCACTCTTGGTTACGACACTCCCGGGGGATATGTTTTGATAAATTCACAATCTTAGTATGAACCCTTATTAAGGGAAAAATGCCCCTAAGAATATATGTTAGAAGGAAGATCATGAAAAGCCTGGATTGAATCCTATAGACTCATGAGTTAAAGAGATTAAAGTTTATTTATAAGTCATCAAATTTTGTCTTTGGATTGCCCTTTATGTGTTACCCCTAACTTTCCTTTTATTCTAGCCAATGGCCGGTAATAGGAGAACTCGGGCTAACAACCGTTGTGAAGATCAGTGTGATGATTGTACTTATGTGATGCCCAATCCAATGGGAGCGGGAATCACGAACTTTGTCATGCTTCTCTCTCAGCTAACTCAAGTTTTGAATAGAAACACTGGTCAAGGAGAACGTTCAACCCCCCCCCCCCCCCTAAGAAAGAACAAGTCGCTATTGAAAGCTTCATGAGACAAAGGCCTCCTACTTTTAGTGGATCATCCGATCCCACGATTGCTGAACAATGGATCAACTCCATTGAAAAGATATTCTCCATCCTCCAATGCTCTGAAAAAGATATGGTTCTCTTGGCGGCTTATCGTATGGATGGTGAAGCTGATCAATGGTGGACGTTGATCAAAAATATGAAGCCTGAGGAGGAGATCGAGGCTTTGGAATGGAAGGAATTCCGGAAGATGTTTTTCGATAAATATTTTCCACGCACCCTTCGTCTTAAGATGGAAAGGGACTTCCTTTCCCTCAAACAGAAAGATGAAGAATCTGTGGGAGCGTACGAGGAAAACTTCACAAGGCTTGCATGATACGCTACCGGCTTTGTCGTTACCCCCGAATGCAAGGTTGACCGCTTCTTTGGTGGGCTGAAGCCTAGCTTGCGGAAAGCATTAGTGATCCGTGACTTCGACAGCTATGAGGAAATTGTCCGATGTGCCCTCAAGGTTGAAATGGAGATCGGAGAATCACAGGGGTATCAAGGGGACAAGAAGCGTAAGGTGGACTTCAATGCTAGTGGTCCGATGGATAAATCCAACGGCGCTAAGAAATTCCAGCACCCCACTTGCCAAAAGTGTGGAAAGAAGCACCCTGGAAATTGCCTTAGGGGGACAAGAAAATGCTTCAAGTGTGGAAGAGAAGGGCACCTAGCTGTTAACTATCAGCAAGAAGGACCTGAGGCTGTGACAGAAGAGAGGAACGCTCCGTTCGAACCTCAATGCGTTGTTCAATGCTTCAAATGCAAATAACCGGGTCATTTTGTGAATCAGTGCCCTAATCCAAGGGTTATCGGAGGCAATCAACAACCTCCAAGATAGCAAGGAAGAGCTTTTGCCATCACTTCTGCCGAAGTGAACCCTGACAACGAAGTGGTGGCAGGTACGCTATTTATTCATTCAATAATAGCGAACGTACTTTTTGATTCAGGTTCTACGCATTCTTTTATATCTCAAAAATTTAGTAGAACAATCCCTGCACCACCACAAATCATGGAAGTAAAGATGTCGGTGAGTACGGAAAATGGGGCAATCATTGCATCCCATGAGTATAAGTCCTCCCCTATTATAATCTGTGGATTGAATTTCCCGGCGAATCTCGTCATACTCCCTTTGGTGGAATTTGATGCAATTCTTGGCATGGATTGGATTTCTATATATAGAGCCAACATAAATTGTCGGGAGAGGGAAATCACACTCCATATGGAGAATCGACCCCCGATTCTTTACAAGATCGGGAGGAAGATGAATCTCCTTTAGCTCCATCATCTCAAGCATAGATATTACTGCCTTAAGAGAACGCATATCTGGCTCAGGAGATTAATTCCAAGGAAGAAACCACCCTTGAAGAAATGCCTATTGTGAGGGAATTCGCTGAAGTATTTCCCAAGGAACTTCCTGGTCTTCCTCCAAGAAGAGACGTTGAGTTCTCAATTGAACTTATACCTGGGGCGCTACCAATATCCAAGACTCCATATAGAATGGCTGTTGTTGAGCTTGAAGAGCTGAAAAAAACAACTACAGGAGAATCTGGATAAAAGGTTTATACGCCCAAGTGCATCACCATGGGGTGCACCAGTCCTCTTCGTCAAGAAGAAGGATGGGTCAATGCGGCTTTGCATCGATTATCGTGAACTTAACAAAATCACGATAAAGAACAAGTATCCTCTCCCAAGAATCGATGACTTGTTTGATCAGCTGCGTGGAGCAGAATACTTCTCCAAGGTGGACTTGCGGTCGGGATATTATCAAGTAAGGGTGAAGAAGGAAGATATCCCCAAGACTGCTTTTCGTACAAGGTACAGGCACTATGAATTCATAGTAATGCCTTTCGGACTCACCAATGCTCCAGAAATATTCATGGACTTGATGAATAGAGTCTTTAGAGATTACCTAGACAAATTTGTGGTAGTCTTTATAGATGATATTCTAATATACTCCAAAACCAAGGAGGACCATGAGGAGCATTTAAAAACTGTACTAGAGACATTGTGCAAGGAGAATCTCTATGCAAAGTATAGAAATTGTGAGTTTTGGTTGAAGGAAGTCTCATTCTTGGGTCATATCATCACAAGTAATGGGATATCTGTGGACCCCTCCAAAACAGATGCAATTGAGGGATGGCTGAGGCCAACATCGGTAACTGATATCCGTAGCTTCTTGGGGTTAGCTGGATATTATCGACGATTTGTGATAAATTTCTCACGATTGTCCAACCCTCTTACCAAGCTAACTCGAAAGGGAGTAAAGTTTGCTTGGAGTGATGAATGCGAAGAAAGCTTCAAGGAGTTGAAAAGGAGGCTTATCACTGCACCCGTGCTCAGTTTACCCACAAGTTGGGATCTTTTTGTGGTATTCAGTGATGCTTCGAAGAAGGGCTTAGGATGTGTGCTGATGCAGAATGATAAAGTGATATCCTATGCCTCATGGCAGTTGAAAAGCCATGAGCGAAACTATCCAACACATGATCTGGAGTTGGCGGCGGTGATCTTTGCCTTGAAAATCTGGCGGCATTATCTCTATGGAGAGAAATGTGAGATATATACTGACCACAAGAGTCATAAATATATATTCACACAGAAAGAGCTTAATATGCGCCATAGAAGATGGATAGAGCTAATCAAGGATTATGACGGTTCAATACATTACCACCCTGGGAAGGCGAACAAGGTGGAGGATGCCCTATGTAGAAAGGATCCAGCAATTCTATCAATGATGAGAATTGAGAGGGATCCAATCTTCTTAGACTTGATGAAGATGGACGTGGGAATCATAAAGATGGGAACATCATCAATCCTTTCACAAATTATTGCTCAACCATCTCTTTTGGAATGGTTAAAGGATGCTCAAAAGGATGATGCGGGAATCCAAGAAAAAGTGGAAGCTATAAAAAAGGGAAAATCCTCAGAGTTTAATGTTAATGAAGAAGGAATTGTGCGGTTTGGGAAAAGACTATGTGTTCCATCAAGTTCGAAGCTGAAGAAGGAACTTTTGGATGATGCACATAGTCCAAATTTCTCTATTCACCCAGGGAGCACAAAGATGTATCGAGATCTCCGAGAAAACATTTGGTGGGATAATATGAAGAAGGAGATCACTGAATATACATCAAAGTGCCTGGTGTGTCAGCAAGTGAAGTCAGAGAGGCAGAAGTCTAAGGGGATGATGCAACCATTGCCCATACCAGAATGGAAATGTGAGAACATCACCATGGACTTCGTCACTGGACTTCCAAGGACATCCAAAGGCAAAAATGCAATATGGGTTGTTGTGGATCGTCTTACAAAGACTGCACACTTCATTTCTATTCGAGAGGATTTCTCTTTGGATCAACTGGCACGGATATATATCAGGGAAGTGGTATGGTTGCATGGAGTACCACTATCTATTGTGTCTGACCGAGATCCAAGATTTACCTCTATGTTTTGTAAGAGTCTTCAACATGCTCTGAATACTGAACTGAACTTCAGTACGGCCTATCATCCTCAAACTGATGGCCAATCCGAGCGGACTATCCAAACACTTGAGGATATGTTGAGAGCATGCTCAATGGACTTTAAAGGAGGATGGGATCAACATATTTCTCTGGTTGAGTTCTCTTATAATAATAGTTTCCACTCGAGCATCCAAATGGCACCATATGAAGCCTTGTATGGGAAAAGGTGTAGAACACCGGCATGTTGGGATGATGTCGGTGAACGTAAGCTGCTTGGACCAGAAATGGTCGAAGAAATGGTGGAGATGGTTAAAACCATTCAGCAGCATATCAAGGCATCCCAGAGTCGACAGAAGAGTTATGCACATAATCGTCGACGAGACCTTGAGTTTAAAGTCGGAGACATGGTGTTTCTACGCATATCTCTGTGGAAGAAGGTCATGAGGTTTGGAAAGAAAGGGAAGTTAAGTCCAAGGTACATCGGCCCCTTCGAGGTTCTTGATCGTGTTGGGGTTGTGGCCTATCGACTAGCACTTCCAACTACTATGGCCAAGTTGCATGATGTCTTCCATGTATCCCTCTTAAGGAAGTACATACCAGACCCTTCACATGTACTCTCTTCCGAGGTGGTTCAATTAGAAGACGATCTTTCTTATGAGGAGCCCCCAGTGAAGATCTTAGATCGTAGAGAAAAAGTTCTACGAAATAAGACAATTCCCCTCATCAAGGTGTTGTGGAGAAACCACAAGTTTGAAGAAGCAACTTGGGAGTCGGAGGATATGATGAAGCTAAGTTACCCACATTTGTTTTAGTGTGGGAAAAGGAAAATTTCGAGGGTGAAATTTCTTAAGGGGGAATGTTGTAACGACCCAAAGTTTCATTAATGGAAAATCCCTCTTCATCCAGTTAAATGTTTCTTTATGAAAAAAAAAATGTTTCTATAAGATGTCAATTTCTTTAGTTTTATGTTAAGATTTGTGACCGTTACTTTTATAGCTGTTGAACAGTGATCATCTGAGTAGTATAAATATAAGGCTTTAACGAAACCATTTCTACTCAGACAAAGGAAGCGATGGCCTCATCCAGTAGAATTTCCCCTTACGAAGCCCATTTGTCGGAGCTCGGAAAAGAGGTGGCGTCTTTGGGCTTTGCCCTTGACCAAGCCCAAGCTGAGCTTCATCAAGTCAAGCTCGAACGTGATCGTCTATGAGAAAAATGGAAGTTGATAGAGATTACCACTCGAGCGATGTTATCCGAGCAACCCCAAGATCCTGTCACCATCGCACACCTTACCCTTAGGTCTTATGCGGCTATTTTAAGGGGTTATGTAACAAATAAGTAGCACCATGTTCATGTACATTATTTTTTTGTATATAATAATGAATATAATTTTTTTTGAAACATTTTAATTAATTTTTAAAGTACAAATGGTGTTTTTAGTTATTATTTAATTAAGAATTATATTTTATTGAATTAAAGGATTTTTGAATTAAATAATATTTTAATAAAATATTATTATTAATATTAAATTAATTTTTATTAAATATAAATGATTTTATAATTTTATGAATGTAATTAAAATTTTTATTCAGGTTTGAAAGCCATTTCTGTCAAAACCTGTGAATTTTTTTATAAATGTCGGTTTTTATTTTAAAAGTGAAAATTCACATATTTAGAAAATTATTTAGATAAAATAAATATTATTTTTGGAATCAGGACGTTTAAATTATCCAACGGTGAATTTTTCATAATTTTCTGAGAAAGTCAAATGTTTGGGTAAAAATTAAATACCATTTAAATATATAATTTGTATTATGACATCATAATGACCCAATGGTGATGTAATAAAATACCATAATCATTATTTTCGGCCAATATGTGTTTTATCATTAAAATAATGAGGTTTTGGGTTTGTTTGACTTAATTTTCAAAGCATTAATGGAGCCCTCAAGACTTATTCAACACTTTGCCTTTTTAAATTAATTTCCATGGGAGTGTTACTCACCTCCACATAAGCAACCCCAATTTTTTAATAAGTTCGGACCTTGGACTTGTAAAATATTGTTTTCCTCTTTTCTTTTCCAGAAACCATGGTAAAATACCATGGGATGGTTTGTGTTTTGGATTATTTTAATATAAGGGGTCCCAAACTAAATAATAAACAATTCTCTCACCTTTCCTATATAAACCCACCCAAGATCCCACTTCCTCCTCACTCAAAGCCCTTGAAGTTCGTCCAACCTCTGACCTACTCTCTCTAGAATTCTCTCAAGGTGCCCCAAGCTCCCAAGAAGCCTCTCACAAGCCTCTCTCTAGCCTTTGGAAGCACACTTCCAAGTAAGGGGTTTTCTTCCATTCTCATTTTTGTCAAGTTTCTTTAAGTTGTATTTCCCTTTTATTTTCAATTATGAATGTTGGGGTATGGTTTTGCACCTCTCCCATACTGCCCTCTTATTGTTTGAATGATGGGAGACCCCCTTCGCTCTCATTAAATGCCTCCCATGTACACCTGTTACTATGCCGAACTTCCGAAAGAAACCTTTTTCTCTTCTTTTATATTCAAGCAATACTTTTGTATCATGAATCTAAATTCCTTTTCAATTGTTGATACATGTATATATATGACCTCCTTACTGTCCATTTCATGTAAATATTATCAGGAACCCCTTTCTCTCTCATCAACCTTTTTTATGAATTCTTATGTCACGCCGTTACGCTGCCGAAATCACACCGATTTTCTAAGCCAATATCATTGTGTAGTGAATACCATGCCCATTTCTCCATCAAGGGTATTTACCTTTATGCGCATTTACATATTGATTATAAAGTTTCATGTATTATTTCCACATCCCTTTATCGTGGAATAAATGATTATGTTTTATGAATCCATGTTTTATGATCCATGTGGCACACTTATGCATGAAATGAAATGTTTAAGAAGGGTGCGCCCTTTATAGCGCTCCAATGCATTGGGTAAAGTATAGTATCATGATACATCATGTGCAATGAGTGTTTACTCATACTAATTCAAGTGCAACGAGGGTTTACTCGTGCTTCAAGTGCAATGAGGGTTTACTCATGCTCCATGTGCAATGAGCCTTGGCTCATGCTAATTCAATGTTAAGTGTTGTTGCCACATTTCCATGTTATGATTATCATGCTTTATCATGCCTTTATGTTCATGTTTCTATTATTCTCTATTGATATGCCTATTGCCTAACATGTATTTCACTCCTCATGTTATTCATTGTTTACTCCTTTACTGGGCTTTATAGCTCACCCTTTTCTTATGCATGTCCTCAGGTTATTCCATGCAATGCTAAGTACGAAGGAATGTAGTGGTCATGTAAAGGAAGTTTTCAATAAAGATGTTGTATTTCAAGTTTAAAGTTTTTATGTAATGATCCTATGCCCCAAAGACACTAAACCTCTCGATCTTCTTTGTTGGATAAAGTGAAGTTTTATGTAATAAAGCATGTTTAAGTTGTAATAAAAATCAGGGTTGTCATAGTTACGCCTAAACTAAGACCTAAATAATGTGTTTTGGGATTATATTAATGTCTTTTTTGTGACCTTGGATGACTGAATTATTTTTTTAAGTGTAATTATAGTAGAAGAATATGTTCCCTTTTATAAGAGAGGAGAGGGGCGCTCTTAGAATTCTTGAAATTATTAAATTTATATAGATTAAATTTATATTCCAAATAAATATTAAGTGATATATTTAAAATATAGTATTTATATTGGTATAAATAAAATCATGAAATAAAATTAGGACAATTTTTATGGTAATTTTCAAATATTTTTAATATTATGTTTACCCTTAATAACCTAATTTTCCCTTAACTATGATAATAAAATTTACTAACGTTAGTCTTCATAAGGTAAAAAAGTAAAAGAGACCTATATAAACAATATGGATCCACTAATTCCAAATATTGAATCCATTTTTTTAAATTAAAAATACACAATCTTCTAAAATTAATTTAAAATTAATCTCACTGATGGGGTGATAAAACAGGTTATTATGGTGAAAACATTCAAAAGAATGAAATGTTTTTATATTAAAACTCAAAATAAAATTGATTCAAATGAACTAAATTGGATTAAATTATATAAAATTGATCTATTTATTATTTAAATCCAATCAAAAAATAATTTAACACTATAGATTACGTAGACTAAAAGGAGGTTTTGAATTAAAATCCAGTATTTTTATGTATTTATCAAAACAGGAAACGTATCATAAAAATACCAAAATGTAATCCAAATTAAACATTAAAATACCAAATTCATTGAAGATGTTTAATTTCTCAAATAAAATTTCTAAAATATTCAAAAACTAGATTTGAAACATGTCTTCCATTTAAAGGTTTTAAGATTATGTTTTTTAAAAATTAAATATTTTATGCGTAAAATTGGGTTTGTTCTTATGTAATTTATAGAAAACTCATTTGATGAAAGGAAAAAAATATTCATAATATATTATATATAAAATTAATTCATATAGTCCTTCAACGTTATTTCTCTATTTATTAAAATAAAAGACACTTTTCTACATTTAAATATATTTTTATAAAAACATTTCATTTTATATTAAAAAGTGTTTAATTATCATTTAAAAATAATTAGTCACTAAATAATTAAATATATATAAATTTTTAAACTATATTTTCATAATTAATTTAATCATATTTATACCCTTCATTCTATTGTCTAGTTTATAATGATAACATTTAAATAAAAAATATTTAATTGTTTATTTAACTTGATGTGGCATATCATGTACTCTATCGAACATTGTGTTTCATTTTAAAAATATTTGATGTTACATTACCCCCCAGAACATCAATAAACTGTGTCATATCAATTTGAAGTCAATATAAAAAATTGGGGGTTTGAATTTTAAAAATACTTTTTTCGAAATGACACCTCAAGAAAATAATTAATAAATCATCCACATTAAAATAATGAAAGGGACGTATGAATGTCACATGAGATAACACATACTAGTGTTATATGCAGGAAAATAAGAAAATGGAAGATAAACCTAATTATAATGTTTTTATGTAGATTTATAAAGAACATGGTCATGGTAAACTTAATAAACATAAAACCATAAATATATGATGGGGTAAATGGTTATTGATTTCTTAGTTATAAAATTAAATGTATAACTTTTTTAAAGATTATTTTCATAGAGGTGAGGAATTATTTTACTAACTAGGAAAAAAATTAAATATAATTAATTTATAAGTAGATTTTTATAAATTAGTCAAATTCCATCACAAACTAATCTTTCTCTCAAAACGATGAGTATTTAAGATGAATATTTCATGTCAAAAGCTTTAGAATCAACAATTACAGATTAAAAAATACAAAAAGGTATAAATTTATATTCATCATATATATACAAATTAACCAAAGACAAATTGGTTAGGATAATAAAAGATAATTTCCCAAATTGAAAAATCCATTATATGATGTAAAACTACTTAAGTCTCCAAAATTCAATAGTAATACCAAACGTTCAACATAGATCATTCATCAAATTACTATCCTTCACAAAATAGTTAATGAATAATATTGAAACTATAAAATCAGAAGGACTATATCACATTATCTTCCAAATAAAATAAATAACTCTTAATGTTTCATACCAAACAAATTAATTTCCTAAATCATATAATCTTCAAGATATGATAACCCTTTCCATAAATAACATGAATCACCATTAGTCCATTACAAAATAATATATGACTCCAAAAGGCACACAAAACATTATTACACATAATATTGTGTTTAAATTATTGCTCTAGGATTAAAAAAAGTGATAATCTTCTCAAATAACATTTATCACTTAATCACCAAATCATTTTCTATTCCTTGTTTTATCTATTAAACATATTTTTCATGTTTGAATTGATCATTTATCCGTAAAATATTTTATATAAAGAAAAACAGTTTTATACTCAAGGTTACATCATGTAGAATACTGGTAGGTGATACATCATTATTATCGTTCATTTTTGGGTTCAATTCCTATGGACTTTCCCAAAAAGACAAATTTTTACATGTTATATAGGTTACCATTTTTCTAAATCATTATTAATATAAATATTATAAAAATTACAAAAATGTGAGAAACATACTAAAAAATAACCTTAATATGTTTTAACATAAATTTTTATTTTAAACATTTCATTTTCAATAAATAATGTAATATCATATAATTAACTCAGAATCAATGAGCATATAAACCCTAAAGGTTACACAAACAATTATTTATGAGCACAAAAAAAGATAATTATTCCACAAATAACATTTTCAAATAAGAAATTATAGGTTAAAAATAACAAAAACTAAAAATTCATCCATGTTACTCCCACATCCAATGTATATTAATAATTTTAAACATTTCATCATCATTAGAAATAACATAACTCTGGAATTCATTATCTGTATAAAACATAATCTTTCATTATTGTTCCTGATCCCTTAACCATTATTTTACACCTTTTCCCTTAATAAATCTTTTCTAAAATCAAAAATAAGAATAATTTTCTAAGATGGAATAATGTTAAAACAAGAACCATGAACTAATTCAAACTGTACGTATGTCATTTTAGTTTCCCTGTCCTTAATTGTAATGGAATTATGAATTCATAATCATATATTTATATAGGCTTGTTTATCCTATTAATGAGCCTTATTTATAAGATGTATAATTTCTATAATTACCATATTACACACCTTTAAAACATTTAACTAATTACTCTAGAAGAACAAATTTCCCTTTTATAAATGCTTCCTTTTTTCCTTCGAATGTTATTATTTTATGGCCTCATTTACCACATTTAAATCATCTTCATGTCCTATTAAGACATTTTCTTATGTGTTTATTTCCAAATACATGAAACCTTTGTCATTGAATATATTTAAATTTTTACAATTGTTACCTAAACATCTTCAAAAATTAATTTCTCTCATATATGATGCATTAGAACCCTCAATAAGATTCAAGTGGTTGATCATTAGTCTTTATAGTTGGATTAGAATAACTAAAAGAGTACACATTGTAGTATAAATTTCGTTGTGTTTTTTAATCATATAACCACCAAATTTTCCATTAAATACATTTTTACTTTTATTCATGGAAGATCCAACCATTTACTAAAACAGGAAAGGTTATTTTGAGAAATAAAATCAGAATATATTTTCTTATGAGGTTGGTAAAAACTAAAATATACTTATTCAAGTTATCTCAAACCCATTCAATTTATCAAAAAAAACTATGATTATTCCCACCATGATAACCATTGAGATTTTATATGACTTACGGCAAAAAATTAAATAACATCCTAACCTATAATGTTATTTAATACATCTTTTATTACCAATGGTAAGGACCCACCCTTAATCATTACATAATATTGATTTTTAGTCATGAAAATAAAATTCTTCTAAATTTAGGATAATTTATAATTTATATTTTTAGTGATTTCAGAAATAAGTCATACATAAAAAATAGAATATTGTAAAGTATATATTTCTCCTCAATATGGATTTTATTCAGATAATAAATCATTTAAAAATAAAACATGTATTTTTTTTTATAAAAAATATTCATAACATTCAAATTGAGATCCTTCTTTCTCTTACCCATCCATATACCTTGTGAAAAAACATTATAGAACTTGGGATGACACAAATATATTGGTAAGGGAAATTAAAATAATGAAATAAAGCATTATTCTATGAATACATATAAAACCACGAAAACATTTTTGTTAATGTTATATTCTTCACCCATAAAACATTATAACATTATCTTACCTCAAGAAATAATTTGTATCAGGTAGAACTCCATATAAAAAAATAAAAAATAATGGTTACTTGTGGAATCATTTCCATATCTCTCTTAAATATACTATAACATTCATAGCTACATATTGATTATCCATAATTGTTGAATTTGGACAAATTGTCACAGTATATTCCATTAATCTCTTAGAAGAAACCCTTCTGGTTAACACCCTCTCATTATCCAATTCGTTAGAGAGTTATATCAGCATATCTCATCTTCAATTTATCTCATAACTACCAATAGTAATAAAACATTCTAAATAAGAATAACATATTCATTACACATAAATATTTCATAAAAATTATATTATATTTTGAATTCGCTCTTAATTTTTACAAAACCACACACTCATAAATACAAAAATATTATATAAAAGTTAAATTTTACACATGAAAATGAATTTTGGAAATATTAATGATACACGAAAGTGATAAATATAATTAATAAAACTTATTTAAAAAAAATATTTTTGGATTTTTTAGATATAATTTAATGAGTAACATTAAAAGAGGTTTTTTAAAATAATATTGCTTGCTAGGATCAGAATCATCACGTAAAATATTCCTCTTACTAAATAATAAACATATGTTAGTTATATAATTTTTGAAAACCTTTTTAAAGTTTAATTTTACTTTTATATAATTTATTATTATTTTATATCAATTAATTAAAAAATTAAATTAATGTCGGATGTTGGATGATATTTGGTACAAGAGTCCAAAATGATATTGGTATGATGTCAATAGTCAATGTGGTCATTAGTAACAAAAAATATTGATTAATATTCACGAAATGATTCTAATTTGTATATGTATATTACACTTTTAATTCAAACTATTTTCCATGATTATAAAAAAATGAACTTTGTTATAATCATGGAGATGGTAGGTCGTAGGTATGCATGAGTAACATTTCAGTTTTTCAATGATAATTATTTAATGAAGGAATGTATTATATTATTTTTTTAATAATGATAATAAATTAATTAATGTTATATTAAATATATAAATATAATTATATATATCATCCAAGTGATATGGTGAAGAAAAATGAATCACATCACTTCATGAAGGTGATAGTTCACATGTACGCACGAAAGACATTATCATTTCTATGTTAATTCGGTGATAAAAAATTAAACGATATATTATAACATAATAATGATAAATATTTATTTAATATGAAATATAATCATTAATTTTATCATTATAACCAGTCTTGAATAATGGGATGGAAAACATATTATATCTGTTCGCAAGGTTGGAGTCTGCCATGCACACGAATGAATAATTATTTTCACATTTGATGAAATTGGAGATTAATTAAGGTGGTTATATTAATATAACAAAATATCATTATATTGGGTATAATTGAGTTATTATTTCATCATGTTTCAATAATATTTAAAGGTAGTGGAAAAGAAATAAAACCTAAATACTTAATGAAGACAATATGTCTTCTTCGAATGATCTCTATTTCTTAACAACATAAGACCACAATGGGTGGTGTTTTACCAAAAATAAGAGTTATAGAATATAGGGATGGATTATAGGAAGGTCTATGGTAATAAATTGTTCCAAATAAATATGTTTGTGTGTTTAAGGAAAATATATGAACAATTTCCCTCTTATAAGAGATGAGATGGGAACTCTTATAATTCTTCAAAATAATAAATTATCATAATTTAGTTTTCTATAAAAAATTGATAAAAAATTTATTTATTTAATATATAGTATAATTATTGGTACAAATCCATTCACCCAATAAAATGTGCACGTTTTTTAGTGTAATTGTATAACATTTATATATTTCTTTTAACCCTTAATTACTTGATTTACACTTAACTATGGAAACAAAAATTACTAAAGTTATTGTTAATAATGTCCAAAACTAAATGGTAAATATTTACATAATCTGGACGCACTAATTAGATATATGGAATCAATTTTTCAAAAATGAAAACTCATAAACAACCAATATTAATTTAAAAATTAATCCCACTGACATGGTGAGGAAACCTATTATTAAAGTGAAACCAATCAAAATATTGAAATGTTTTTATATACAAAATCAATGTGAAAATTATTTTAGTGACCTGAATTTTTTTAAATGATATAAATTTTATATAATTATTCTTTAAAACTAATAATCATTATAATTTATCTCTATAAATTATTCAGTTAAAAAAATTCATTAAAATCTAGTATTTTTTCTTATTCATCAAAAAATTAAACTTATCAAAAAATATAAAAAATTCAACATAAATAAATATTGATATTTATATTTAAAAATAAGACGTGTATTTGTTCAAATAAAATTTATAATTTTTTTAGAAACTAGATTTAAAAAAACATGTGCTATCAAAAGGTAGTAAAATTGTGTCTTTATATAAATGCATCTTTTATGTGTATAAATTGATTTGTTCTTATATAATTTATAAAAGAACATAGTTTGAATAATAAAAATTAAATTTAATATATTATATATAAATTTCATTATTATATTCCATCAAGAGTGATTTTACTATTTGTTGGAATGAAAAACATGTCCACATTTAAAGAGTTTTTCTGAATAACATTTCATTTTTTAAAGTGTTTTTTATTTATAATTAACTTTTCACTAAATAATTAATTATATATACATGTGTGAACAAAATTTTCATTTTTATGTTAAATTTTCTTTAACATATAATTCTAATTGATAGGTTATAATTGTAAAATTTATATAATGTTATTTAGTTGATCATTTATGCTCGATGTAGTGTATCAAGTATGATATCGAACACTGTGTTTCATCTTAAAAATCAGGATGTTATAGTTAATTAAAAAATATATAATATTTTGGATAATTTCATAAATTTTGAATATGTGATTTCAAAATATAAAGGTTATTTTCTTCATGAGATATTACTTGTAATCTATAAGGATAATTTGAATCAATAATGAAAAGAAATGATCTTATGGATTATTTTTAAATTTTATTTATATTCCTCTCAGATAAATACTTATCTTTTTATCCCTTTAATTGACGAGGTAATACCATTCTTATGGGAAACTCAAAAATTCCTTCATTATGAAATTTCCTTTTGAAATGGTATGAGTCAATATTATGTAACACATTTATTTCTATCAGTGTTAATATTTTTCGATGCATTATTGTTAATTTAATTTTATTGGACATATAATCATGAACAAGTAGTGATGGGTGAAACAAGATACCAATATAATACATTGGTAAAATAATTAGACTCATGTGGAATAATGTATGGGATTAGGGGGTAAACCTAATCCATTATAGTATCTTTTCAACCATGTGGTATAATTTAGTAATTTATCCTTTATTAATGATTCGTTGGACTTAAATGTTAATGACAAATTTCATAGGATTTCATGACCATAAAAACCTAGTTAATTATGTTTTCCTCCAATGTTATTACTATTAATCCTTGTTCATATGATATTTGGATATTCTTTTAAAACAAACAGTTTTCTTCGTTATTGTTTTTTTTCTCCCACATGTATTTTTAGGTCACCCATTTTTCCACTAAATTTCCCAAGTTGTCCCTAGAATCTTGGGAGATAGAATCTATTTAGTTGATAATTATGTAGAAAAAAGTAAATTTCTTATTTGAGTCTTATATTAAGGCATTGTGAAAATAGAGTTCCAAAAACACTTGGCCTCACGATCTATCAGATTTAATTAATGGATGTTTGCATTAATAATCATAAAATAACGTGTTTAGAATTATTGGGTCTCTATAACATACTACTTCATTAACCTAAATAGGTTGTATCAATATAGATATATGATCATGGAAATGTATTTATCTCCACTCATTTTATGCTACATGTCATTTATATTGGGTATTGTTTTCCTTTTCTTGGTAGTTATCTTTCTATGTTATTGATAAAAATGTAATGATGCATTGAAAATTTATTTAACATAAAAAAATGTGATCATAATAGAAATATAACATTTATTATGAACTCCTTATCAATATTCACCTTGATTTCCTTTTTATATTCATGTAACTAAATATTGGTTATTCTATATCGAGTCATTGAAATAGTTGTTTCACCTAGTATGAGTTTTAGAGATAAATAGTTGTCCTTGTTTATGGAAATACTATGAAATTATTTTGGAATACATCAGTATATTATATAAAATTATTCTTATCATCAACATTGAGTTTATCTCTAAAAACTTGAGATAAATAATTCTCATGGATAGTTAGTGAGCCCCATATAATAGATGCATCATCCATTGAACATTTATATTCATCTTTGGATTGAAATATGATAATAGGTAGATTAATATTATAAAATGTGACTTCCCTTCCATGAAAATCAAAATGAGTTCAATAAAAACAAATACTATACATTCCCCAGATAAAAATAAATCCAACCAGATAGAGAATTAATACATTTAGAACAAACAAAATCATACAAACTTTTATTGGATATGAGCTATATACAAGATGTATGGTCATGATATCATTCTGAGATTTTACTACTATCTCAATATAAAATTATTAAAGTTATTATATCACAAACATACCAAATTTAAATAATGAAAATGAGTGGGTAGTTTTACAATAAAATAAATATTTATAGTTCCTCATTGGATACTATGTGTACATTTCAGCACTACATTTTTGTGAACCAATTCCTTAGTTATGATCCCATTACCATACCATTTTTATATTGAATTAAGAAGTATTTTATGCTATTTTTTACAATCAACACTCATATTCATGCATTTATTGGCTTAATTATGATACTCTGTGATTATTTCAATAATGTGTGGTTAGATCATTTTTTTAGCTTTCCCTCAATTCATCTCATTTACTATATTCATCATATCACTTAATAATTCATTTAAACATTGGTCTTAATATCTGAACATAGAATTACTTCCCAACACAATTAGTAAATTTCCTCAATGCATTGTTCTACACTTATATAATTAAGAAAAATTATTTTTCTTTCCCCAATTTTTCTTAATATAAAATTTTGGACAACATTTTTATTTTTCTCTTCTTCTCCCAAAATATTGAGATGAAAGAGTGTCTATAATCTCAAATTATTGTGTGATATAACACCAAATAATTTCATTGTATATATCAAAGTCTCTTATATTGAATTTATACTAATATATTTTTATTAAACCAATAATGAACTGATTGAGGTTTGTTTCAGGTTCATTGATAAAACCCAAATCACAACTTGTTTTTCTTTTGAAACTAGAATCAAATTTACCAATATATTAATATTAACTATACATTAGTCCATGAAATTTAACTTAAATTTTTATTTTATGAGTTTTTGGAAAATAATTTTTGAAAAACATATTTTAAATGTTTTCTATTTATTTTAATTCAATTTACATCTCTTGCCTTATATTATTGATAATCGTACACCATTGATCTACTTCACCTTCCAAATGAGACAACAAAAAATATCCTTCTCATGATTCATGAACTATGTAATAAAGAATATTTTTCTATATAATTTATCCATTTCATATAAATAATTGATTTATAGGAACCACTAATGAAATGTGAATGTTTTCACATTAATGACTCAAAGGTGTGTTTTTCCTTCCATTGGATGATTTAATATTCTATATGACTCATTTTAACATTAATAGAAACATAGATTTGTGTGATATTGACTATAAGATATCAATTCCCTCCTCTAATTTCATTTTGTTTCTCATGAGTAAAATCATTTAATATTAATTTTCATTCACTTTTCTCAATAAGACACCTTGTTATAACAAATTACTAAAATAAAATAACATAGTTTCAATATCAAACATCAATTAATAGATTAAAAAATTATATGATTATGAAAATCAATCTTATGATGTTTTAAATTAAAATACCTTATTTGAACATATGAATAATTTTTTTAACCTCAATTCATTATATATTATCATATTTTGTAATAGATTTTATCCTGTAAGCATTAAAAAATGTTCAAAAAGTGATTGAAATAACTAAATATTATAACACAAGACTGTCTTTCATATTTTTTAGTGTAAAAGTCCATGAATTTCTGGGCCATTACATTATTTTTTTGAAATTTGGGGGTTCTCTAGGGAGTTCTAAAGTGCTCAGAGGATCTTGAGCTATAGGAGTATTTCCCAAGGTGTTTTACTATATGAATTGGAATGACATCATGATTTTCTAGTTTATTGATTATATGGCCAGCTCATTTTATAGTTTGTATGTGGGAAAGGGGAGTCTATAAAATATATTCATATCATGAAAGATGAATTCATGAAATGTAATAAATTCAATATTATCCCACTTGAATTTCTTCTGAATCCTGATAAAGGGGATTTTAATTCCACTTATGTGGTTAATGACGTGTAAATTGAGTGAAACCTGTAAGTAGATGTTTTGAATGGGTTATATGACTTGGAAGGTGTGAGTTCTATGTTTTAAAAATGTTTCTCAATAGTTTTTCATCCATCTATCAATACTTATACATTCCTATATTTACTAGGTGAACCCAATATAATTTTTATGATATTCTAACCCCTTTCACCATTTCATTATAAATGGGTTATATGGGTTTAGTTTTGCTGACCAGTGATATGATTTTATTTTTACCACCAATGGTTTATCTTTATTCTTCCCTTAGGGTATCACTGGGGTGATGTTGTTTTGGATTATCAAAAGTATGGGACGTGTTTTGAAAACTCTTTGATGTGGTGAAGGTTGATTATTGATCTCATGGTATGGTTATGGTTTGGGTTGTCTCTTCTTCAACCTAAAGCATGTAGTGATGTAGAATGTCTTCTTTGTGTTAGAGGATCCTCGCTCTGACCTATTTATTTACTACATGTGAGATATTCGTTTACTTCATTTTCATTGGGTGGTTTGTAATGGTCGTCATAATGAGATAATTATCATTAATGATAAATATAATTGATATAAATGAGGATTTATCACACATTTTGATGCATTGAGATATGTTTAGACTGATTTTATGCCATGTTTTAAACATTTTTATATTGATGGATTTTGGGATATTTTTTTCATAGTAGATTTTTTTATGTGATGACTGTTGTTGTGTTGTTTTCTAGTCACACCCTGAATAATAAGTCTAAAATAATTATATTTTTCTAATAATTTAGATTCTTTTGGATGTTGGTTTGTGTAATAATATCCATTAAAACCAATATTTAATGTGATAAATACCATGAATAATTGTGGTAACCAATTATTGATGTTGTTTTGTATTCTTGTTCTTGGTGCATTTCTATATGAGTTCTGGACTATTGTAAGGTGGGTTTGGTGACTAGTTCGTTTCAGTAGTTTATGGGGTGGAGATTTGGTGGTGGCATTACATGGATGTGATCTGGGGTGTTTTTTTCGCACCAGTGTTATTGTTGAGTTATCGGGTGATAGTGTTATATGTTAACTATTTTGTGAACTGTTTCTGGAATGTGTGACGTGCTTTTTTCAAGGTGATATGGATAGGGTGAAGTTATATGAAAAACATGGTGAATGAGAATTTTTGGGGCAGCGGTTGTGTGAGTTGGGCCAATTATAGTGTTTCATTGTAAAGATAGATTCATGGTTATACATGGGAAGAAATATGATGATAATAAATTGAAATAGGTTTGTAGATAAACTATTTGAACTAGAAACAAATTTTTGGTAATTACATAACTGAATTGAATAAATGAATGATTAATGTATTGTAAAATGAAATGGATAACGAAAAAACATGGAAAACCCTATAACTTAATATGGAAAATTGTTTGTGAATTATGTAGTGGTTATGTAGAGTTTAATATAGTGGTGGAGGTCATTATAAATATTGGTGTGGGTGTTGTGGTGTGTTCATGTTCTATTTTTATGAACCCATAGTTGGGGTATTATGTGCCATCTATATATCATGAATGTTAATGTAATTTTATATTCACCCCACCCGAGTTGGATAAAATTACCAACACTTAGGGGTTATATGTTCCAGGTGATATCCCAAACATCCATTATAGTAGTGATACAAATAGGCAGTAACCCCCTCTCCCCTCCCTTCATTCAGCAGTAGTGACATGGGTTGTCTTTATAGATTAACCATAAAAAATATATAGACAATGTGTTTTTGGGAAGGATGTGATGTGTTTGATAAAGTGTATTCATGAGACACTTGATGTGTTCAGATGTGATCTATGATGGGGGTCTTTTATGGAAGGATGGTGGAATGAGGTTGATATCCTTCATGTTATTAATACTATACTTCTCTGGTTGGGATGTGATTTTATGTGTCGATGAAGTGTATGTTGGTGGGATTTGATGTGATCTGTCTCCTAGCTGTCTTGGGGAGGGATGTGATGTGATATGATTCCTACCATGATATTTGTGTGTCCGATGCAATGTGATTTTGCATGTGTTAAATATCTAAGAGCACAAGGTGTTCAACATTAGGGCATCAGATAAGAAAACAAGTGTGAAAATGGAATTAGTTAACCTTTTTTTTAATCTCGATGCTATATTATTACATTGGATTCTTAATTTCGTGACCATTCCATGGTGAGGATGGTTTTGGTTAAATGAATGGTATAAGTTCTTATTTATATATGGTTTTTTAACTGTAACAATGGTATAATTAATTTAATTGTTCACATATGGCCTTTGATATGTCCCTAATGAGTATAACTTTTATTCTCATCCAAGATAAATAAATTGTGATTCAGGTCTCCAAGAGGTCAATTGGGACCACGATGGTAATTACTAACTAGGTCAGAGAAAATTATGAGTCGATGCTATATATTTTTTAGTTTGGAGTATTGGTGGGAACATTTATATGTATCAATTTTACATTATTCATTTATTTTTTTGAAAGCTTTTGGTTTACATTTATAATTTATTCGGGAGTTTTAATGTAATTTTTATTATATATCCTAATGCTAATATATATATAGTGCAATTCCACCTATACTGGGATATTTGTATACTCTCGGTTCTAGTCACTATCCAATTGCCTAATAGGGGCATGATTCTAGGGTCACCATCTCTATTTCCTCATTGAAGTATCTTTGGAGGGAGGGGTTCAGTACATAATGGTTTATGTGGTTTTGTTGGGGGATATGGTGGATTTTATGCATTGTAACTATGAGTTTTTCACGTGTTAGAATATAAATTGTCCCATTTGAACTTTGTATGTGAAATAGTATAGGGTGATCGGCAAGAACACGGGTTTTTAGGGCCCCATATGATCGAATACATGGAAATTGATCCCATTGAATGGTTAAGCGGGGTGGACCTTTTTACATTGAAGATACCTAAGAGAAGTATATGCATCATGAATGTTTTTATTCAGGTCTTAAATGGGTTATTGTAGGAAAATAAAATGAATAACATAAATAATATTTGATAACCTTCCATGCTACAGAGATTCAATTGTCTCATGAATATAAGTAATAGAAATTATTTTTCATCATTGAGTGGATCATTCAGTTGATGTTTATCAGGATAATCTATTAGAACATTAGAGTGTTCAATAAATATGGTAGAAAGATGCATTTTTTGGGCTTTGAATTCCGTACAGTGGTAGAGTGTGTGTATGTATGTGGCATCATCTCTGATCTGGAGTTAGGGAGTTGATTAGATGTTCTTGAGATTTCTTTTAGTGTTATCTGAGCATGACCTATTCTTTGGGATCTCTTGGAATTTATTGAGATGCATGGTACAATGTTTTAGGGGTGGATGGTATTTTTAGGTGACTAAAACGGGGAATATGTGATGTGGATTGACATTCAAAGGGAGTTTCGATGTTGTTTTTATCACAAAAATGTTGGAGGCCAATATTCATGTTATTCTCTCTCCACAATATGGTATCATGTCTGTATGTGACCATATGATTAGGTTAAATGTCCCCTTGAAACATTCCCTTGCGGTTTTTCCAGATGATTATTCCAATTTGAAACCTATGTCAGATGATTTTTATGATGTCCTAGTCATTTAGTAATTATATATTACAGCAATTTGGAGGAATATATTTTTCATTAAATAGTAACACATTTTATAACCATAATAGTTTAGTGCCATTGGAGATATAAAAATATTAAAATCTTACCATTAGTGTGATACATCATCTCCAAATATGTTCCATGTACTATAGAATCTTTCTTAGATATATCATGCATAATACGTATCCTCATCACATGGGGAATGGAAATATAAGGACCGAAAAGATCAGTTTATCAATGGGGACAAACAAGGGATATATGTAAGCATAACATGAACATAAGGGTATGAGAACATATAAAAACATTTTAAAATATTAAACTATATATCAAATATCATAATTACTGTTCAAGGAATAAAAAATGATAGTTCTTAAGTCGTGTTTCATAAGTAAATCAAAGAACAACATCCATGAGTTCATAAGACATAGAAATTGTGGCATATATATAATCATTGAAAATATTATGTAAATTCTACCCACCAATACATTAATAACATGTTAGTTTTGGGATAACCACTCATGTGCCAATATTGGTATTGGGTTGACCACTTCTTCACCCTCCGTTTTGGGCTTGGTCTGACCACCCGTGCACCCTCCTTTTTGTGTTTGAGTGGACTACCCCTACCACCACCATTTTCGGGCATGGGATAACCACCCATTCACCCTATATTTTATTCCTGGGATAAAAACCAATATTCCCTCATCTTTTTTCATGGGATAAAAACCGGTGTACCCTCATATATGGGCATGGGGTAAACACCAATATAACCTCATTATAGGTATTGGGCTAAACACATGTGTTTCCACATCTTTGGGCTTTTGATAGATACTCGTGTACCCTAATATTTTGGCTGAGGCAAGACAAATATGTACCCCCATCCTCTGTCTTCGTCTAAAAAGATTTTACCCTCATATTTGGGCTTGGGATAAAAAATTGTGATTTTTTAACTTTTGGTTTTGGATAAATACTCATGTACCCTCTAAGATATTATGGAATTTATCATTAACCAGTTCATTAAACTACTGTCTAGGATCACCTATCTTGAAATTGATAATTTGGTCACCTAGATCTCTCTTAGACACTCAATTTTATAAGATATAATGGGCTTACATGGGACTACCTAGGCATCCCCAACGTATAAGATGTAATTGTCTTACCCGATAATATCTAGGAAACACTATTATATAATCTATCTACAAGAACCATGACAAGAATAAAGTGAAAATGGATTATATATCATTATAAAAAATAAATATAATATTCCTTATTATATCATGAACTCAATAACGTACCAAAAATAAATGGGATTCATGTCAATCTCATTGGAACTTGTTCTACTCTTGGAAAAGAAATGGGTTCCATAGACATAAACCATTTAGATAAAGAATATTAATGGCATCGTTTGATCATCTCCCCTATAAGGAATAATAAATTACTACGTATTTCATCTTAGAATAAGAAAAATTCTAAAATGATCATTTAAAACATTTCATGAGGAATAAATTTGTTCCTCTTTGAAATAGACTTTTTAAAATATAAATCATTTTGAAAAAATTCTTCTTTGAAAATAACCTCTAAAATATATACAGAAAGCATTGAAAATAAATTTAAATTGTTTTTAAAAACTAAAATTTTTTAAAAAAATTATTAAAAATGAACATAAATTATCAATTAAAATAATTTTCTAAACATTTTTAGAAAATATTGTTCAGTAATAAAATATATTTCTAACTGTTGCTAGAAATACTATCGGGGGGTTTTTTTTAATATGTTTTCTTAATCATCATAAATTTAAAAGAGTGGAATATGGTGTCATTACATGAAAATATCATGAATAAATAGGGTATAATAAAATTCATTAGTGATATTTTGATATGTTTTGTAATATTTAATCAATAGAATCATAATCATAAACAATATCAACAAATTATGATACTATAACTTAAATTTATTACAACTATTATATCCTTAAATCATAATACCAATGAATTAATAATATAAAATGTAACTTCAAATATGATGACCATGTATAAATTCAAGATATTACTTGTCAAGGTAATATATATACAACTCAAGAATGAATATTGTTTCACTTCATAACATATTTGTCAAAGATGGAAGATTGAGGAAAAAATAATTTTTCGATTTGGTTACATTAGAACTATAATATCTATGAAATAGAGATCCTAAAATTGATAGGTAAATAGAATTAACTTTTATTATAATCATCATGAAATAAGTTTATATGTATTATACACACCATATAGAAGAAATATTTTGTGAGTATATAATGTGTCTCAAAAAGTCAAATTTGATATGGAAATCTCTTACAACTTGAGTAAGTTTTGAATCATGACCTCAATGAAAGATTAAAATAAATAGAAAATTTTAATATCAATAAATAAATTATTTCATGATATAACATTTTTTAGGTACGTATATACACCACATAGAATAAATTAGTGATGAATATGGAATAATCATCGCATAAATAGAAGTGAGACTATAAATCCTGTTACCTTTAGTCTTGACTTCCTTAATATACATTAAAACCTCATGTATAATTAATATAAGTTTATTATAAATTTAAAAAATAACCATATTAATATATAAAATAATCTATAATATTTTATTATTACATTATATTACCCATTTATTAAAAACTCCATGTTAATGTTATAATTCGGGTAATAACAACTTTGTTTTTCATACATGATTTAACTTGTTATTCTTAGTCCCCATAATTTTATCATGATTTACAAAATTCCAAAATGTAAACCATTATAGAAATATAATATATATTTATTAAATAAGTTCTTATAATAATATATAATATATATTTATATAGAAAATAAAATACATCATTCAGGGAGACAGTAGGCCATTTGTTTGCACGAATAATGATTCAATTTTCTTGTCATAATGAATAAAATAAAAGTAGATGATATATATATATTATGATTCATTTAGATTTATTATGTAATTTATATCAAATATATATATTAAACACAACCTTCATATATTCTATGTAAATATTGATCAAATCAAATCGCATCATGAGGCGGTAGTCTGCAGTACACATGAATGACGTTATCATATTCTCAGAAAGAGGAATTCATGAAATTAAGTGTTTTTACAGTAATTTAAAAACCCTAAATATGTATTAAATATCATTAATATCAAATATAAACATAATTTTCTTCATTTTTCCAAACCTTAAAAGGTGATAATGGAAAGAACGAATGACATCAGTTCGTGAGGCAATATTCTGATGTACACACGAATGATGATTTTGTAACCCATTTGGTGGGAGTGTGTGTGTTTTTAGGACATAACCTTAACATAAATAAAATATAATTATATGGAATATTATAATGATATTATATATGTTTTATATAAAAATGAATTTTTTATGAATAATTAAAACATAAATGTTCATTGATGAATAATACCTCTTCTTTTGGTATCCCCTTTTGGTTTTCACCAGAAAAATTCTTTGGATTTATTTATTCCCAAAGTAAAAATTTTAAGATGAGAGAAGGAATTATTAGAATTTATTTTATACATTTAAGGTTGATAAATTTTTTTTTATAGGTGTGAATATATGGGGATTGGGTGAACTTTTTAAGTGGGGGAGAGGACAGACATGTCATTTTTGAAACGAAGTTAGGTGTAACCACATTTGTACGTGTAAAAATAGTTAAACAAATATCAAAATTTAATAAATTAATGTTTTTTATATGGATAACCAATGTTTTTTTTAAATGTATCTAGGAAATTTTTTCTTTCTTGTTTAATGTTTAGACCCTTTGTAAACGTAGTTTTATCTTAATAATCATGATTAATTTTAATTGTTTTCAATGAATAGTGTTGTCAAAAATTAATTTGAACATATTATAAATTATAAATTATTCTGATTAAAAATATGGAATCTAATAATTTAAATTAAATTCATTGAATTTTCATGAATAAATTTAAAATTAATCCTCTAAATGAGATGGGAATGCGTGTTTATAAAATTAAAATATTCAAGATTTTACATGCTTTTTATATCCAATTTCAATATGAAATTGATTCCAATGACCTTAATTGGATTAATGTTTTTATAATTTAATGGCATATATTTTGATGACAATATATAATGTAATTTTACTATAAAAAATATTTTGATAAAAATAAGGCTTTCAATTAATATTCATTATTTCTATTATTCATCCAAATATAAATCGTTTCAAGAAAATACCAAAAAATAATCAAAAAATAATTTTGAAGTTATTATTATAAAAGTTAATTTAGTCATATATTATTTATAAAATTTAAAAAAATTATTTTAAAAATAAATGCACCATTAAAAGGTAGAAAACTACATTTTAGATAAATACATATTTTAATGCATAAAATTGGATTTATTCTTATCTCTTATATAAAAACAAATAATATGAATGTTAAATAGTTTATTGAATATAGAATATATAAATTTCTTTAAAATCATTCATAATATGTGTATATTTTAATTTATTGAGATAAAATATGTTTGTGCATAGAAAAATAGTTTTCCAGAATACGAATTTGGTTATTTTATAATAGTCTTCACATTCATATCCAATTAATTTGTTACCAAAGAATTAATTTTATAAAAATGTCCAAAAATTATACTTATAATTTATTTAATTATTTTTATACCTTCTATTCCAATGTGTAGGTGATAACTATAATAATATTTTAATAATGTGCCTTGTTTCATTTAAACTCAATGTTTTCTGTAGTGCCTGTTTAGCATGGGGTTGGTAACGCCATCTAAACATGGGATTGTGATTAACACATTTATAACTCATTGATTTATATACTACAATATAAACTTAGTGTTTCCTATTTTTGAATATTAACTTGGTGCACCATATAAATAAATCCATCAATGAAGTTTAATTTATTAAAATAATTAATCATTAAAACTCAAGGGGTAACATTATACCCCCTTAAAATTAATTTCTCCCAAGAAATTGGTCTACGTAATCAATGATTTTAAAAAAAAATCCATTCCTAGAAACCAACATCATTAAATTGAAAACTAAATAATCCATTAAAAAATAAATTTAAAAACATAATATTTACCAAAAATATGTCATAATTAGGTTTCAATATAGGAGAAAATATATGGGAAATTTAGATTAGGACACAGAAGTAAATCATAAATAATTATTGGATGTGAAAATGATAACTCATAACAAGAATTTGGGTGATTCAAACAAAGTTAAAAATAAAAAAAGCTAAAGAGGTGTGAAATAGGTCATCGATATTATTAAAATTTATGATAATATGAAATCACATTATTTCACAATAATTTTACTATTTTTGAATAATTTTCATGAAGATATACCTACATGATTTTAATTCATTTCATTTAAAAAATCTCAGCCTTTAATTATGCTATGATCAGTTTCCAATTCATATCTCACTCTATGAAATAAAAGTTAATTTTTTATCTATAAATAAAAAAAAGATCATAGGATCTATATAGATAATGATAAGTCATTTTTTAAATCCTTATTTATCAGAAATAAAAAGTGGATAACAAAGGTTTCCCAACATGCATAAATATTTTTATGGAGAAAAAAATAACCCATTAAACCTTTTTTGAAGTTCAACATATATATTTAATGGTTAGCCATTTAAAAATTTTGAAATATAAAAATATTTTTTTTAAAATAATGTCACTAAAATTCTCAAAATAAGATTATCTTTGATCCCTAATATATCATGAAGTTTCTCTTGTTTTTCATATACCAATCATGTGATTTCATTAATTATGTATTATCTTGAAACATGGTAATGACCTGAAATTTCATAAATCATTGTAGAAAATTATCAGGATTTTATATTACAAAAATTATTTGAAATGTTCCTTATATACAAGAATAAATTAAATTCCATCCATGATATCATAATCTACATTTTCAATAGATCATTAATATATTCTCAAGGTAATGAGTACAATAAAATTTTATTTATTCTTATCCAATATATCTTTATCAAAACTAAACCCCATTTTCTAAAAATCAAAACATACTAAGGGTTACCTAACCATAATAATGTGTTTCCCATAAAATATAACCATTCCATTAAATCAATTTTCTTGGCCATCCATTAAATATACTATTTCAGATCCTTAATCAAAAACATATATTGAAGAATCATTTTATATTTCACATTTCATAATTCATGAATCCATATTCATAAAAAACATTCATTATTCCACCACCTCCATAATCCATTTACTCGGATTCCTCATCTTCATCCTTATTTCATTTTTCCTTTCATATCACGTATTTAGTATCTTCATCATCACTAGTATAACCATTTATCATACCACTTTGCTAATTTTCATCAAAAACATTCTTACAAGAACAAAAAATTTCATAATTCTCATACTTTTCTCCTTTTATGCATTAATTTATAGATAATACCTTAGATTTAATAATATTCCCATATATTTCATTAACTAAACTCTTTATTTTTCCATTTTAATAACTTACTTTTGGGTATTCTTCACCGAAAATAAGATACCTTATCATTTCCTCTAGATATTTCATTGAGTGATTCTTCCACCATTTTTGACATATACATAATTGAATTTTAATTCATCCTTGGTTACCAACACCGAGTCTCTAATATAATGCTTTCCATATCTTCTTTGGATATTTTTATATTCTTTTAAGGTAAAATTTGTTAATCTTTTTCCCTAAAAACTAATTATGCATAACGACATAATTGTTTAATCCTATCATCATCATGTTTTGATTCTCATCCGATAATTTCCTATCTCATTCAATGATAAAATATTTCCTTCTAGTACCCTCTATTGGCTAAATCCAAAAAATCATATTTTGAGAAACAATAATAATATACTAAAACCACACAATCATGAGAATTCACTTATAAGATGTATAAAAGATGACACATTCTTTAATATATTCAATGATAGGTTTATCCTATGAAATTCCTAATCAACATATATTTAAATCTATTACAATTGTTCATAAGTACATTGTGACTTTCCAAAGCCTATCCCAGGGGAGTTTCAAATAATATCTATAGTAAGACCATTTCAATGCACCAATTACCAATCAATTATAGTTTAATACAGTTTTAGGGGTTGTTTTCCCTGTGTACATATATTCTTGAGCCACATCCACTTGTATTATCCATAAAAGGAAGTATTTTTAAAAAAACCATTCTCTAAAACCATTACCTAAATTCTTGGACTTTTTCTTATACTCTAACTCTTAATAATTATCTTTATGCATAACATTTGAGATCTCCCTTGGGTTTTCTCATCCCAGTTTAAATTGTTATATAATTCTTTGATATAATACAATGTATAAGAACCCTATATGTTAACACATAGATATTATATCATTTTGGTGGACTATTTATTGCTTTGCATAACTATATACGTGAGAACCATAATATTTTAGTCACTTTGGAAACTAAGAAATTTTAAAATTATACCAATAGTGAGATAATGCAACTCCCTCTATGTTATTCATAATTAGAAATCGTTAATTACATATTATATATAATATATATCCTTATAAACTAGGGAATGGAGACATAAGAAAGGGTGATCTCACATTCTCTGTAAATGTAATCTTGTGAGATACGTAATCATAACACGATCATAACGGTTTGGGATCAACAGAATAACATTTGAAAAAAAATACCTTAAATATAAAAGACCATATTTATGATTCCTTCCATAATAATTAAAATTTTAGAATACATGAGACATAAAAAGATAAAATAACATGAACCGTGATATCATAAAACATGGAATTTGTGAAATATATATTTGAGTAAAAAATATTATGTCAATTCTTCCAAAAAATACATTCAAAACATGTTAGGATTTGGATAACCCCCATGTACCTACATTAGGAATTTTTAACCACCCATGAATCATCATTTTAGGGTGTGTGATAACCCCTTGTGCACCCTCCTCTTCAGGATTGAGTTGAACAACTATGCACCATTCTTTTTTGGGAATGGGATGACGACACATGCACCATCATTTTTTAACTTGTTTTAAACACCTATGTACCTTAATTTTTTGTAATGGGATAAAGACCCATGTACCCTCATCTTTGGTCTTGTCTTTTTCACCCATATTCCCTCATTTATGGTATTGGGATAAAAATTATTGTATCTTCATCTTTGGGATTGGGATAAACACCAGTGTATCCTCATCTAAGGGATTGGTCTAGAAAACTATGTACTCTCATCTTTGGACATTGACTGGGCACTTGTGTACCATAATATTTTGGATTAAGAAAGAAACCAATGTACCCTCAGCTTTGGACTTGTGATGACACTCGTGTACCCTATGCGATTTTATAGAAGTTATCATTACCCAATGAATTGAAGCTCTATTTGGTTTAACCTATAATTTAAGCTATATAAGGTTAACCTAGAACTATATGGGACTCCCAATCATATAATTTATAACTAGATTACAAAACGCTATCTGGGCCACCCCATCATATAAGCTATAACCGGCTTACATGATACTATTCGGGAAATCCCCTTATATAATCAATGTATATGAACCAAAATATGAATAAAGTACAAAGATATTGGATATAATACTAAAAAAACATAAAAATAATCATTTTTATTTCATAATCATATTTACCATTGAAATTGAAATGGGTTTCATATCAATATATCTGGAACATGTTTAAACCTTATAAAAGCATTGGGTTCCAAAAAGATAAACAATTCAAAGAATAAATATGAATGGAATCCTAGGAATATATCCCCTATAAAAAATATATAAAACCAACACATGTGATAATAGATGTAAAATAATTTTTAAATCATCCCTTGAGAAAAATATATATTACCCTTTAAAAACTATTTTTAAAATATACATCATTTTTAAAATGTGTTTTCCTAAAAATAAAAGTGATAACATATCAATGATTCTTTAAAAAAATTAATTTTTTTTAAAAAAAATAAAACATTTTAAAAATATTCTTCCTGGAAAATGATTCTAAAATATCAATTGAAATAATTGTGTAACAAAATTTATAAACAATTTTTTGTTCGAGAAACTTATTCTGGTTCAGGCGAAAAATAAAATCTTATTTTTCATAAAAAATTATTCATTATTTTATGTACCAATGTGTTTAAAAAATTTTCCACTATTTTAAAGTACCATGAATTAAGATAATGGAATAAAATTTATAATAATTCCTAATATATGGGTCATAATATCTTATCAATGGAATCATAATAATAGAAATTCTCGATAGATGATGATATTGTAACACAAACTTATTACAACTTTCGTAACATTGAATCATAAAACCCATGAATGATTTATATAAAATGTAGCATAAAATATAATTAAAATAAATAAAGTTATAATATTGCATTTTTAATGGGTGGTATATAATCCTCACGAAGGAATATAGGTGTATATCATAACATATGTTTCAAAGAAATAAATTTGAAACAAAACTCCTTTTTATAATTGGAAGCTTTTGAGCCATATAACCCAGGATAGAGAGATATAAAAATGGAATTTCAAATAAATGTTTATTTTCAAAGAATCCTCATAAAATACATTAATGGGTTTTATATACACCACATAGAAGAAGGGGGTGGTGAATATTTCATGTGTCTAACAAAAGTAAAAAGTGAGACAAAAATCATATACTACTTGAATAACTTTTTAATCATGATCCCCATTAAAGAATATAATAAATTAATATTTTAAAATAATGACATAGTTTAGAATCAGGATATAAAATTTTATAGGGAATTATATATGTCACCCAAAATAAATTAGTGGTGAATATGAAATAAGAATTGCAGAAATAATAATGAGACTAGAAATCCCCTTATTATAAGTCTTGACATTATTCAAACACAATAAATCATCATGTATAAAAAACATTATTACAAATAAAAAAAAGAACCATATTCATATAAATCATATTATATACGATTTTATAGTGACTTTATGTTACCCATTTAATAAATATTCAATGTTAATGATATGTTTCGAGTAATACCTCTGTTTTTCATAATTGTTTAATCTTTTTATTATTTGTCCTATTACATTGATCATGATCCCATAATTTCATGAATCTAAACAATGATATAAATATAATATTTATTAATTAAATATTTATTTATATCAATCTAAAGAAGATATAAATATGAAATAAAATTCACCATTCATTGATATGGTTGGTAGTATGTACGGACGAATGTTGTTTTCATTTTCTTATAATATTTAATGAAAGAAATGTAAATGATATATATATATATATATATTATCATAAAATTATAATTATTATTAAATATATATTACATATTTCTATTAAACCTATACTTGAGTTATTCCATGTAAACTATGAATTAATCACATCACTTTGGGAGGAGTTAGTCTTCCGTACACATGAATGACGTAATTATATTGTCACAGAATATAATGAAAAAAGATATACATTATATAATTATTAAAGAAGCATAAACACATTATATATTTCATTTATATCTTAAATAAACAAAATTAATATCATGATATAAAATATTCAGAGCTTGTAATGAAAAACCAAACGACATCAGTTCACAAGGTATTAGTTCATTGTACACTCAAACAATGATTTCATTACCCATTGGATAAATCTGTCTGTTTTTATAGGTAATACCATTAACATAAAAAAATTATGTAAATTTAATGAAAAAATATATAAACATTATATTAAAAAAATAAATGGAATTAAGGTAGAAATAAAACAAAAACGATTGTTGATGAACATTACCTTTTCTTCGGGTACGTCATTTTGGTTTTCTCCAAAGGACTTGTTTAGGTGGATTTATGCCAAATTTAACGACAATTGGATGATAAGATGGAAATTTTCAAGTGATTTTGAATGGTTTTATTATATCCAAATGGCTTGAGAGGTGATAATAATATGGTAATTGGTTTGGCCATTTATATGTGGGGTAGAGGACACACTTGTCATGCTTTGAAAGAAGCTAGGTGTACCCACATTTTTATATAAACAATCATTAAATAAAATAATATATTAAATCTATAAACAATTAATATTTAAATATTTCCCTAAAATTTGTGTTGGACATGTTTTTAGGTCATTTTATCCTTACTTTTAAAATTTAGTTCCATGGTAAACTTGTTTTTCTCGAAGTCACTATTATTAATTTTACCTGTTTGAAATAATAATTTTGGTCATTTTTTTAACTTATTAGAAGTTATATATTATATTTATTCTAAATATTTAATCCATTTTTTATATTAAATTAATATAATAGGAAGAAAATAATTTAAAACTTATCTCACATACACGATGAGAAAGCGGGTCTTTATCGTGGAAAGGTTCAAATGTCTACAAGGTTTTTATATCCAATTTCAACTTGAAATAGATTACAATGACCTAAATTTGATTAATATATGTTAAATTAAAATAATAATACTTTGAATAAAATTTAAAATATAATTTACCAATATAAATAATTCTATGAAAATATGATTTTAAATTAAAATTCAGTATTTTAACTATTAATCAAAAAATGAATCTTTTCAGAAAAATCATTAAACATAATCCAAAGATAATTTTTAAGCTAATATATTTTTAAAAAAAATTAATTTTCCAAATATAATTTATAATAGTGTCAAAAAATAGTTTCAAAATAAGTGTTCAATTAATATATGGTAAAACTACATTTTAAAAAAAAATACATATTTCTATACCTAAAATAGTATTTATTCTAATATCTTGTCTAGAAAACACATCATATGAATGTTAAAATGTTTTTTGAATATATAATATATACATTTAGAAAAAATAATTCGTAAAAATTGGGTTTTTAATTTATTTAGATAAAATGTGTTTTTGTATATAAAAATTGTTTTTTCGAAAAAAAAATTCATTTGTTTTCAAATAGTTATCACATTCATTTCTAATCATGTGGTTTCAAGAGAATTGTATTTATAAACATGCATAAATTTTTTTTAATAATTTAGTTAATAATTTTGATACACACCATTCCTATAGAAATTTGATAACTATAATAATATTTTAACAATATGTCACATTTCATTTAAACTCAATGGCATGTGTAACGTAAGTTAATCTCAGTGTTCTGTGTAATGTAATATTAACATGGTATTTCATAAAAATAAATCCAACCTCAATGTTTCATTTTATTAAATAAAAAATCATTTTTTCACATAATTTTATATTAAGATGGTGTTTCATAAAAATTTGTCCATCAAAGATTATTATTTTATTTGAAAAAAATAAATCATAAAAAATACGTGTGTTAAACTTTTCACCCAATGATCAAGTAATTTTTCACAAAATTTGTGATCCAAATATATCATGAGGTATATGAAAAGTATTATTATATTGTTATTATTATTATTTTTAATATTATCCAAGAGAGAGTTGAAAACAACAGTGTTTAGAGAATCAGAGCATCATGTTGTGGGCCTTAGATGATCAGGAAATAAAGATTCCATTCAGTGGGGAACTGATTATGAAAGATTCATCCCCATTGTTCAAGGACGGGTGGTTTGTAAGAACCTATCATGGTTTATATTTTCATATTATTTATTCATTAGATATGGTCACTAATGGCCTTAGTGTCTAACTACTCCGGGAGGTCAGCTTTAGTTATTCATTTATACACATTTCTATTTGTAGCAATTACTTCCAAGGTAGTTTTAATAGTATGAAATATTTGTTTTTATAATATTTTTTAGTTTCTTTTTTGTATAGGGAATCCTTGTGATTTCCCCTTAATAATATTTTTTGGATAGATCATGGTAGTGGAGACCTAAATTATAATATAGAGGAACTTGTCATGGTTAGATGCACATGTTAAATATAGTAATGCATGTAGAGCTGACAGTTGTTTAAGGTAAAATTTGTCTATTATCAAACATTTTGTGTACATTGATTGATTTAAGATCCCTGGACTCCATTTTTACTACTACTTTGTTCCATGTTTTGGAACTGGTTTTAGATATGTTTCTAGTTAACCTTCTGTTATTTATGCTGGTTAGCGGCTAAGTTTCCTTGTATGATGTGCACTATGGATGTGGACTTATGATGGGGAAGAAACAATTAGTGGGGGACTTATTCTTGTTATTGAAATTATCATATGATGTTCTCCATGGAATGGATTGGATATTTTATTAGAATAAATTCATTGATATATTTTAGAGAAGAGTTTCATTTTTTGATGTTGGGGGATAGCAAGTGGTCTTCTTTGGTAAGTGATGATATCAATTGGGAAATCAAAAAATGCATACTATTATTTCATAGCAGTCAGATCTTTCCAAAGAAGAATAAGTTGGGAGTGTTCCTAGTTATTTGGATGAGTGACTAGATGTTAGAACAAATAATTTTATGGCACTATATACTAATCATTATTATTATTTTAGGAAAGATTTTTAGTTGGTCATGTTCCAAAATTTGATGGCTCCATATCAGATGAAAACCACATAGTTTCATTTTTGGAGCCAACAAGTGGATGATATGATGTATATAGGTTTCATATGACCCATTGTGTCATTGTGGGGTTCACCTATATTATTATACAAGATAGAATATTTTAGTCTAGGTTGTGTAAAGTCTGTCAGATGTTGAATTTTGTGGTGGTAACGAACTATTACCCACTTCCAATAATCAATGATATATCCAACCAAATAATAGGTGATATATTATTCTATAATATTGATCTATAGTCTATATATCATCATTTGAGTGTGAAATATGGGGTTATTTATAATACCTCCTTCAGATACATGTATCGATACATTGATTTTGTAGCAATTCCGTTCAATGTTATGAATACACGATCCATGTTCATGGGGCTTATGAACACTATCTTCCATGAGTTCTCAGTCCTGTTCATACTCGTATTCATTGATAATATCTTGGTCTATATAAAATCATTGGTGGAGTATTCCAAGAATCTCATTTTTTTTATAGGTACATTGACACGACAACCTTTATGGGATGTTTTCCAAATGTGTTTTTTGGATGCCAGTGTTTTGATTTCTTTGACATGTAGAGTCTTGGAAGGGTGTGAAAATTTACCCATTGATGTATGAGGGAGTATTTTATGAAAAAACAACCAAAAATATGGTAGTGATTTACTGTTTCCCTGGGATTATTGGATATTATGGAATGTTCATGAATGATTTCCATCAATTTAGAGAACTACTAATTGCATTAACTATGAATTAATAGTAATTTGTGTGGACATATAAGTTCAATGAAGTGTTTGGTTACCTGAAGTATAATGTTTTTACTCCCCCTGTGGTCAGTTTCCAATGGAGGGTGTGTTGTTTGATGTTTTCTATGATGAGTCCCATTTTGGATTGTGACTTGATTTTGTAAGGAAAATAGTGGTAATATCATTTAGTTATAGAAAATTATATACCCAGGAGAATTATTGTTACACCCGAGATCTAGAGTTGGAGACAATTGTGATTTTGTGAATTTTTTTGTGGAATCACCTCATTAGTGATCATTTTTTGGTTTTCATGGGCTACAAGATCCTGAGATTGTTTTATCTCAATGGGATATTAATATTTACTAGTCGAGGATGATAATGTTTCTTCATAGTTGAGATTTTGATATATATTACAGCCTTAGGATGAATAATATAGTTCATGATGTTTTTAGTCAGATGTTATGAGAGAATGTCTTTAGAGAGTTTGTGGATGATTGGAAAAAATTAAGGAGCTTATTGAAAAAAAAAATATTAATATTTAGGGAGAAATAGATGATGTTTTCATCATCTGATGATCATGGGGTCATCATTTATGATATATGTAACACCCCAAGATTTTATGAGATATATTAATTTTTAATTTCTTCGATCTTCTATTATACACTACACAAAGATTAGCTTGTACTATACGCAACACCGCATTACCTTGTAGTATACGCAACACTAATCTTGGATCATGTTACACAAAATTTCATGTTTGTTTGATAGTATTTATTCTACGCATCATTGAGTATATATATATATATATTCAATGTATTTTGTTATACGCAACAACAAATGAGTTTTTCACTACATGCAACCCTGACTTGGCTTGCATTACAGGCAATCACGACCTTCCTCGATAGCGTGTGTTGTACGCAATATCGGGTTTTACTAAACAACGATATATTATTATAATATTATTATGAACTAGCTGTTATGAATAGTATTAACTAAAATTTAAATTTTATAACATTATTATTCATCTTACACATTTTCTAGAACATAGTATAAGAACAAAATAAATTTTTCGGATAAAATAAGTATTTTTCAAAAAATGCAGTTTTGCTGCCTTTTGATGGAGCACCCACTTTGAATCTAGTTTTTGACATGTTTATAAGTTCAATTTTACAAAATAAAATTATTCTTTTGAATAAGGATATAAAATTTTACCTTGGATAAAATTTTCAAATTATTCTGATAACTTTTATATTTTAATGAATAGTAAAAACACACAATATTTTAATTAAAAAAAACTTTTTTCATCATAATAATTTATGTGGTTAAATCATAATATTTAATGGTTTTAAATTATAAATATAATATATTTTTACAATTTAATATAAATTCTTTCATTAGCATTGATTTTACATTGAATTCGTAGGTTAAATAAATTCAATCTTTTGCAATGTTTTAAACAAAAACCCATTTTCTTTCGACAATGGGATTAATTTTAATTTAATTTCTGAAACTTTTGTGTTTTGAATTTAAAAAAATGGATTCCATATTTTTAATTAGTGGGTCCAAATTATGTTAATAAGCTACTTTTTATTTTTTGGCTTTATGAATAGTAACAACGGTAAATTTTATTTACCATAGTAAAAGGTAATTGGGTAATTAAGGGTAAATATAATATTATAAAATTATCCTAATACTTGTATTAATACAATTGGAAGATTATAATTTTTCCTATGTCATATTTGGGTCGAAATGGAATCCATTAGAACCCACTTGGAGGTGATTAAGACATTTAGATTATTTTATTTAAAGGGATGTGAAATATGTCTCACTCATCTTTAGTAATTAAAGTATTTTTAATATAAGTTTATACAGAATATAAATTCGTTTATAAATACTAATTTGAATTATAAAATGTTTTTCTTTATCATGTTAATTTATTTTTAATTTTTAAGAGTTATTTAATTACCTTATTATCTTATACATTAATGATTCAGAAATTATTTATTTAGTGAAAAATAAATAATATAGTTTTTATTGAAATAGTAATATATATCAAAAGGCCCAAAAATCTGAAACAAAACTTATTATTAGTGTATATATAAACCCTAACCATCCACTGGCCTAATTTATGACCATTTGGATCCTTATTAAGGTGATTATGACACTTAAATTATTTTATTTTAAATGATGCCAAAGTTCTCACCTTCATAATTTAATAAATATAACAATTTACATTTTGTGATTTTAAGATGATAAATTCAAGTAAAAGTATTATTGTGAAAGGTAATAGATTTATCTTCATCATAGGATTTTATTTTTAATTTTTATGCAAAAAAATAAGTATATTAAATAATTATAAAAAAATGTTCTAGTAATTATTTTATTAAGAGATAAACCAAATAAATGGTTTTAAAAATAATAAAATAAATATTGTATGAACTATTTAATGTGATCCACTAATTTTCTAGATACATATGTCCTCTTATGAATCTATTAAATCTTTTAGTTAGATCATATATTCTGTATATATTTTATTTAAATTCAAATAAATGAATAGTGTCAAAATTGACACAATTGTTATTTTATAAAAATAAAATATTATAAATTTTTTTAAAAATCACAAAAATATTTAAAAATTATTAATTTAAATTTAAATGGTCTAAAATGTTATACAGTATCCAATTATGGAAAATTCATAAAAAATAAGTAATTATTTGATATAATTTAAAATTTAGAATGTTATTACCACAAATAAAATTAAATAGATTAAATAAGGATAAATCAAGTTGATAATGTATAAAATAAATTACTAACATGCCTAAATTTTATTGGATAATGATATTACAACCCTATCTCATCTAATATTCGGATATGAGTCATTTTGGTAGTTTTTATGTGGGGTTGGGATTTAATATAAACTAATATTTCTTATATTCCCATAGGTGCCCTTCTCCTCCCTTATAAAAGGGCACCTCCTCCATATCCTCCTCCCACCAATTTGAGCCATAAAGCTCGCCCAAAACCTTCCCATTTAACTTCCCCACTTCCCTAGAAACATCCTAGAGGTCCTGGTCTTCTTCAAAGACCAATTTTAGTGCCCTAAGAGGAGGTCTCAAAGAGACGCTCTGAAGAAGAGGTAATGTCCGTTACCGATTCTTTCAAATTTATTTCTTCTTCTACTTTTTCTTCTTTCATTGTTTCATTATGAAGTAATAACATCAGTATCACTCATATAATGATATGTTATTATATGTATGAAACAACCCTATTTCATCATCTATCCATCATACGGAAAATGAAATCACCGTGCGTGCGTACGTATGGAATACCGTCTCCACGCCATGGTGTAATCTATTTTACACCACCACCTTACTTGGATGGGTATAATGGTGTAAATAATGAATATATATGATTATTTTAAAGAGATATTTATTCTTAAATAGTATTCATACACTCCAATACAATTCCATGGGAACGATATCATCGCTCGTGCGTACGTACGGATTACTGTCTCCACGACACGATGAGATTCATTTTCCATGTTAACAATTGAAGAATGATTATAAAGTATATATAATTAGTAATAATGAAATATATGACATAATAATGCTACTGTAATTATGTATATATATATTTATGTAATATTCTTAATTCCATTCAATTCAATAAGGAAACGAAAACAGCGTTCATGCGTACGTATGGCCTACCGTCTCCATGAACGGTGTATTTCTTTCCATTTATCGATCTATTATATATATGTATGTTATGAATATATGTTATATATATCATGTTTTAAATTCTGGATGTAAGTAATCATTATCTATGTAATCATATGAATAATTACAAGTTAAAAGACGGACCACAAATGAAACGATTTTACCCAAAACGCTACTTTAACATGAATTTACAAAAGAACAGGTAATATAAAGTCATAAGTGAACCATATATGATATAATAACAATGAATATGGTTCTGTAATAAGTCAATGACATTATTTAAATCATTATACAGGAGGTTTGGATATGTACAAAGCATATCAGACCTAAGGTAAGGGATAACTTTTCCAATCTCGTTCTTATCCGAGATTGTTTATTCCTAAGTATTTACTGGGGTTATTGTTCTCATCCATGTCCATGTTTCATAAAAATGGTTTCATGTATGTTTAACATCCTTTTTACCCATTTTTGACTTTTACTACATGGTATGTATGGAATCATTCTTTTACGAGGCATTTTTTGACTTTTCCGGCAAAAGTACGAGAAGAATGTTTTTTTAACTTATACGGCATGAAAGGATTTTTACGGTTTTATAAAGACTTATTTTCATGAAGCTTCCTACAAAATATTTCATGACTATTTTCAAAAATAATACTTTTCTTTTAAAATTGCATGACATTTTGTGGAAAAAATTGATTTTAAATAAGAACGGATATTTTCCTCAAGAATTCATTTCAAGTGTTTGATCAAAACCTTTTCCCATCTAAGATGACATTATTTCATATGTATATGTTTCAAGCATAATGTCTCTATGATTTACACGGTTTCACTTTTCTTATTATGACATGATATCCATTTATTTTATATGGATTATGTGATGATGGGATTATGTTTATGAAACCCTTTTTATTCGTTGGGTTATTATGAATGATGTATGTTTATTTTGTGGCACAAGTAAGAATGATTTTATTATGAGATGGGTGGGACCTATATCTCCCTCCAATTCATTGGGTAAAGATTTATATCTCATGAGATAGACATGGCTGGAATGGTAAGTTGATCTGGTTCAGTAATACAGGACTGGAATGAGGAGTGAACTCGATTCAGAAAGGGTCTTTGTCCACTAAGATGGTCTTGGAAACAATGCCTTGGATACTATGGAAATCATATCATGTGCTTAATGGTTTCCACAATAACATGTTTTATTCCCATGCTATTTTATCATGATTAATGTTTATTTATGATCTATGCCTTATGTACTGCCATGTTTTATGTCATTGCACAATATTTTGATGTTTAAACATTATGTTCATGTTTTTATGTTCAAATGTATATGATTTGTTTTATTTTATCCATGCTTACCCTTACTGAGCATTTGAGCTCACCCTTTATATGTTTTCATTTCCCCAGGATATAATGAATGTTTTTAGGTAAGAAAACAAAAGGGGTAGAACTTTATGGGAGATGTTGAAGATCCGTCACCACGATTAGAATATTACGTTCCGAGTTTCCAAAGACACTAAACTATTACGGTCCTTGTGTGTCTGTTTTTGTTATGTATTAAATATTCTGCAAAATTAATGTAATATCCATGTACGTTAAGCTTTGGGCCTCTACAGTTGGTATCAGAGAAAAGGTTTAGTCAACATTTGGAAACTAGGATGCAAAAACTATAGTGAGATCCCTAGAGATATTTCTATGGTATGTCTAGGGATGTCCCTAAGGTTAAGTATAAGTATAGGTTATGGTCCTAGAATTACAGTAATGATATTAGAATTAAACCTAATATGTTAGATGTCGAAGGTACTCCCCCTTGATTATGTTATTTTCCTTGTATTATTTTTTCCTCTCACAAATTTCTTTTTGTGTTTTAGTCAATGGAGGGAACCATAAGTAATTAGGTTAACATTGAATCCAATGGACAAATTGGTGACTATGAGAAAAAAAATTGTTTAATGCCTAGAGAGAAAGATATTGTGATTATGTCGAATCATTCATCGCGATATATGATTAATAAGGTGAAATTTAGTGGTTTTCCTAATTCATCAAATAAGAGGAAGATAGACTTTTATGCATGTTCGAATGTTGAGGAGAATAAAGAAAGGAAGATTGAGATTTCTAAATATGGGAAGAAGAACCTTGAAGAATACCTCAAATGGAGGGAAAAATGTTATCTGTGTGGAGAAAAGGGTCATAGAGTGACAGACTGTTATAGAGTTCAATGTCTTATTTGTGGAGAACACGGGCATTACCCAACTCAATTCCCTGACCTAAAAAGTTACTTCTAAATCAATGAAGGACTTATTCTAGGAAAATAATTGAAAAGGATGGATTGAAGTGTTTATGTATTGGTATTCAAGAATAATGTTGTTGAGGTAATTTTATGTTGTATTAGAATATTTTTGTATTAGTCTATTGTGGTTTTCAATAAATTTATACTACCGGTAACCATGAAAAGTGATTCAAATATTTTGGAAAGTAGATGATATGCGCATAATGAAGGGATAAATAGAAAATGAAATGTTTGACAGTATTCATGAGCTCATGATTGATATAAGGACTAAGTGATATCATGGTTTGAGTATATAGAATTTTGAGGATTTTGGTATGTGGAAATTGTTAACTTTTAACTGCATTCATTTTTTCACTAAGGTTAAATGGGTATTCATTTTTTTCAAGAGAATACATGATTAAGGCCTTCGAATGTTTGGAATGTGACCAACAAGACATATCTGGGGATTAACAATGGTATTAACATGTTTTTTATATGAACTCTTTGGTAATTGTTTTCACTGTAATATGAGACTAGACAACTGTATTTTGGATAAGCCTAAATATTGGAATGGATTATGTTGGACATAAGTTAGTATTGTTTAAGGCTAGAAATTTTTCAATATTATTGATGTAATGTTATAATACTATATTTTTTTTAAAAAAAGGACAACCTTCAGGACGGGTGACATCCCATCGCGTCAGACAAGGCTGTGGGAATTTAACCCACAACCGAAGTGCGACTGGCCTTAATCACCTACCACTGGCCTATAGGAAGTCCCTGGTTAGTAGAAATTAGTTTTATTTTATTAAGCGGTATGATAGATGAAGTATAAGTCCATTTTTGGAATCATATACGATTAATATAACTATATATGGACCTATGTATATTTGATAACTTTTTCAAACTTTTTGTTTGAGATAGATGGAATGACATGTCATTCTATCATATGATCTGCTAACACTTCACGAATGAAAAATTCAACTTCATTTCTTTAAGAGATGAAGTGGAAATTTTCCATGGAATGACCAACGGTGAGATTGTACCAAAATCAAGAACGTATTTCTTCTAATTCCAATTTCTTCAACTTTAGGGAAATGATCCTGAATACAAAAAAAAAATGTTGTCCAGTGTCCTTATATCTGATGAATCAGATGGTACCTTAGATCATCACAAATTTATGGCATTGTGATTGTTGACTTCTTCATAGCCATGTTCTCTACCACTCTCCATCAGAACATGATGTTTAGATTTATCTTCCATATCCATATTTTCACCTATGTTATCCTATATGGAAACCCAATGATGAGTTAATTTGGGTAATCATTACGTTTCATACATTAGTTTTTAAAATTATTTTTTAGTTTTCTTTTTTTACGATGTGGGTTTCTATGAATAGTAAATGATTTATAACCTTGAAAAATATTGAGGACGAAATTCATTTTAAGGGGGATAGAATGTAACGCCCCAATATTGTATGAGATATATTATTTTTAATTTCTTTTATCCCTTATTATACACTACACTAAGATTAGCTTTTACTATACGCAACACTGCATTAGCTTGTAGTATACGCAACACTAATCTTGGATCGTGTTACACACAATTTCATGTTTGTTTGATAGTAGTTATTCTACGCAACATTGTGTATATATATATATATATTCAATGTATTTTTTTATATGAAACAAGAAATTAGTCTTTCACTACACGCAACCCTGATTTGGCTTGCATTACACGCAATCACGACCTTCCTCGATAGCGTGTGTTGTACGCAATACCGGGTTTTACTAAACAACAATATATTATTATAATATTACTATGAACTTGCCATTATGAATAGTATTTACTAAAATTTGAATTTTATAACCTTATTATTCATCTTACACATTTTCTAGAACATGGTATAAGAACAAAATAATTTTTTCAGGTAAAATACGTATTTTTCAAAAAAATGCAGTTTTTCCGCCTTTTGATGGTGCACCCACATTAAATCTAGTTTTTGACATGTTTATAAGTTCAATTTTACAAAATAATATTATTCCCTGGAATAAGGATATAAAATTTTTCATTGGATAAAATTTTCATATTATTCTGATTACTTTCATATTTTAATGAATAGTAAAAACACGCAATATTTTAATTAAAAATAACTTTTTTCATCATAATAATTTATGTGGTTAAATTATAATATTTAATGGTTTTAAAGTATAAATAGAATATATTTTTACCATTTAATATAATTTATGTCATTCGCATTGATTTTACTTTGAATTCGTAGGTTAAATAAATTCAATCTTTTGCAATGTTTTAAACAAAAACCCATTTTCTTTCGACAATGGAATTAATTTTAATTTAATTTCTGCAACTTTTGTGTATTTAATTTAGAAAAATTGATTCCATATTTGGAATCAGTGGGTACAAATTATGTTAATAAGCTACTTTTTATTTTTGGGCTTTATGAATAGTAACAACGGTAAATTCTATTTACCATAGTAAAAGGTAAATTGGGTAATTAAGGGTAAATATAATATGATCAAATTATCCTAATACTTGTCTTAATATAATTGGATGATTATAATTTGTCCTTTGTCATATTTGGGTCGAAATTGAATCCATTACAACCCACTTGGAGGTGATTAAGACCTCTAGTTTATTTTATTTAAAAGAAAGAGAAATATGTCTCACTCAACTTTAATAATTAACGTATTTTTAATATAAGTTTATACAGAATATAAATTCGGTTATAAATAATCATTTGAAAGATAAATTTTTTTTTCTATATCATGGTTATTTATTTGTAATTTTTAAGAGTTATTTAATTACCTTATTATCTTATACATTAATGATGGAGAGATTATTTATTTAGTGAAAAATCAATAATATAGTTTTTATTGAAATAGTAATACATATCAAAAGTCCCAAAAATCTGCACAAAACTTATTATTAGTGTATATATAAACCCAACTCATCCACTGGCCGAATTTTTGACCATTTTGATCCTTATTAAGGCGATTATGACACTTATATTATTTTATTTTAAATGATGCCAAAGTTGTCACCTTCATAATTTAATAAATATAACAATTTACATTTTGTAATTTTACAATGATAAATTATAGTAAAAGTATTATTGTGAAAGTTATTATATATATATTCATCATTGGATTTTATTTTTAATTTTTATGCAATAAATAAGTATATTAAATAATTATACAAAAATGTTGTAGTAATTATTTTATTAAGAGATAAACCAAATAAATGGTTTTAAAAATAATAAAATAAATATTTTATGAACTATTTAATGTTCTCCACTAATTTTCAAGATACATATGACCTTTTATGAATCTATTAAAGCTTTTAGTTCGAAAATATTATCTGAATATATTTTATTTAAATTCAAATAAATGAATAGTGTCAAAATTGACACTATTGTAATTTTATAAAAATAACATATTATAAAATTGTTTAAAAATCACATAAATATTAAAAAATTATAAATTTAAATTTATATGGTCTAAAATATTATAAAGTATCCAATTATGGAAAATTAATAACAAATAAGTAATTATTTCTTATAATTTAAAATTTACAATGTTATTACCACAAATAAAATTAAATTGACTAAATAAGGATAAATCAAGTTGATAATGTTTAAAATAAATTCCTAACATGTCTAAATTTTATTGGTTGATTATATTACAACCCTATCACATCTAATATATAGATATGAGTCATTTTGGATGTTTTTAAGTGGGGTTGTGATTTAATATAAACTAATATTTCTTATATTTCCAAAGGTGCCCCTCTCCTCCCTTATAGAAGGGCACCTCCTCCATCTCCTCCTCACACAAATTTGAGCCTTAAATCTCGGCCAAACCCTGCCCATTTCACTTCCCCACTTCCCTAGAAACTTTCTAGAGGTCCTGGTCTTTTTCAAAGACCAATTTTAGTGCCCTAAAAGGAGGTCTTAAAGAGGCGCTTCAAAGAAGAGGTAATGTCTGTTACCGATTCATTCAACTTTATTTTTCTTCTACTTATTATTCTTTCATTGTTTCATTATGATGTAATAACATCAGTATAACTCATATACTGATATGTTATTATAAGTATGAAACAACCCTATTTCACCATCTATCCATCCTACAGAAATCAAAATCACTGCGCGTGCGTATGTACGGAATACCGTCTCCACGCTGTGCTGTAATCTATTTTCCACCACCACCTTACTTGGATGGGTATAATGGTGTAAATAATGACTATATATGATTATTGTAAAGTGATATTGATTCTGAAATAGTATACATACACTCCAATACAATTCCATGGGAACGATATCATTGCTCTTGCATACGTACGGATTACCGTCTCCACGACGCGATGAGATTCATTTTCCATGTTAACAATTCAAGAATGATTATAATGTATATATAATAAGTAATAATGATATATATGAAATAATAATGCTACTGTATTTATGTATATATATATATATGTATGTAATATACTTAATTCCATTCAATTCAATAAGGAAACGAAAACAGCGTTCATGCGTACGTATGACCTACCGTCTCCATGAATGGTGTATTTCTTTCCATTTATCGATCTAATATATATATGTATATTATGAATATATATTATATATAAATAATGTTTTAAATTATGGATGTAAGTAATCATGATCTATGTAATCATATGAATAATTTCAAGTTAAAACATGAACGACAAATGAAACGATTTTACCGAAAACGCTACTTTAACATTAATTTAGAAAAGAACAGGTAATATAAAGTCATAAGTGAACCATATATGATATAATAACAATGAATATAATGATGTAATAAGTAAATTACATTATTTAAATCATTATACAGGAGGTTTGGATACGTACAATGCATATCATACCTAAGGTAAGGGATAACTTTTCCAATCTCGTTCTTATCCGAGATTGTTTATTCGTAAGTATTTACTGGGGTTATTGTTCTCATCCATATCCATGATTCATAAAAATATTTTCAGGTATTTTTAAAGTCAATTTTAACCATTTTTTACTTTTAATACATGATATGTATGGAATTTTCTTTTACGAGGTACTTTTTGACCTTTCCGGTAAAAGTACGAGAAGAATTTTTTTTAACATATACGGCATGAAAGGATTTTTACGGTTTTATGAAGCCTTATTTTCATGAAGGTTACTCTAAATTATTTCATGACTATTTCAAACAAAATACTTTTCTTTTAAAATTTCATGACATTTTGTGAGAAGAAAATTATTTTAAATAAGAAAGGATATTTTCCTCAATAATTCATTTCAAATGTTTGATCAAAACCATTTCCCATCTAAGATGAAATTATTTCATATGTGTATGTTTTAAGAATAATGTCTCTATTATTTACATGGTTTCACTTTTCTTATTATGAAATGATATCTGTTTCTTTTATATGGATTATGTGATGATGGGATTATGTTTATGAAACCCATTTTATTCGTTGGGTTATTATGAATGATGTATGTTTATTTTGTGGCACAAGTAAGAATGATTTCATTATGAGATGGGTGGGACCTATATATCCCTCCAATGCATTGGGTAAAGATTTATATCTCATGAGATAGACATGGCTGGAATGGTAAGTTAATCTGGTTCAGTAATACAAGACTGGAACGAGGAGTGAACTCGATTCAGAAAGGGACTCTGTCCACTAAGATGGTCTTGGCAGCAATGCCTTGGCTATTATGAAAATCATATCTTGTGCTTAATGGTTTCCACAATCAAATGTTTTATTCCCATTCTATTTTATCATGATTAATGTTTATTTATGATCTATTCCTTATGCACTGCCATGTTTTATGTCATTTCTCAAGATTTTGATGTTTAAACATTATGTTCATGTTTTTAAGTTCAAACATATATGATTTGTTTTATTTTATCCATGCTTACCCTTACTAATCAGTTGAGCTCACCCTTTATATGTTTTCTTTTCCCCATGATATAAAGAACGGTTTTAGGTAAGAAAACAACATGGGAAGATCATTATGGGAGATGTTGAAGATCGTTCACCACGATTAGAAGATTACGTTCTGAGTTTCCAAAGACACTAAACTATTATGGTCCTTGTGTGTCTCTTTTTGTTATGTATTAAGTATTTCTCAAAACTAATGTAATGTCTATGTATGTCAAGCATCGGGCCTCTACAATATAGGTATAGGATTCATAGTGTGGGTAATCATAATTAAACAGGATGTGTGATCATTTTATACATTTTGATGCATATATGGGATGGTTAGAGGATGGTAAAAACCTAGTATTACTCCATATGATCTTTTTTCCTATAGCTTATCGTAATGGGATTTCTCCTTGAGTTTTTAAACTTTTCTTTAGTTTTATATCCCAGGGTGAAATTTTTTTAACATCACATAAGGTTATATATTTGATGGTCAGGGATGAAACCTTTAGTGCAAATAATTGTGGAAAATATCAGAGCTTTTCATAAGGTGAAATCATAATACCATATTTTGGTATGCATGTTGTACTCCTAGGATGTCCCAGAGTGAAAGTGGGAGGATATGTTAATGGATTCTTTCACTAGGTTTTCCAATTCTCATGGCTTATGTTATATGGTTTGGGTGAGAGTGGATAAACTACTGAAACTAGTCCACTTCCTGGAAACTCATGAATCGAGTGTCTTGGTTGCTTTGGAAATGTTGTATTTGGATGATGTGGTTAGGGTTAATGGGGTACAGAGGACCATAATCTCTCATCGGGGTACTCTTTTCTCATCACCAGTCTAGAGGTTATCACAAAATTATTTTGGATCCTAGTTTCACCGTATCACAACATTCTATTCTCAGAGATATGGACATATAGATAATACCATCCAAACATTGGAGGATATTTTGTGTTCATGCATATTGGACATTAGTGGATCTTGGGTATGATCACTACCTTTGTTTTATTTTGTGTAAAACATTACATATAACTAATCCATCATCATGTCACTATTTGAGGTGTTGTAAGATCATTTGTGTGGTTTTATTTTTTGAAATATTGAGGTTGTCGTGTCATCAAATCATGGTTATAATTTGGTATAACAACTAACTAAGATGATCCTGTTAGATTGTGAGTAGATATGGGTGGATGGAAACTTTTATAATTACTACCATGTTCACTGGTCGTGCCCCATATAGTTCAAGGATAGAGAGAATGTATTATTGGGAGTCTACCCTCAATGAAGGTAGTAGTGGTTAGGTACGGGGAGTAACCTTTCATCAAGGATTGATGGGACCTTTCAAGAGAAGGGGTGTGTTGGTGAGGGGGTTTATTACTGGGTGTTTACATTGTGGGTAGATATGATCCCTGAAATCTTCCAAGAATCATTGCTTCATTTTTATTTCCACTATGACTTTGAAATTATTGATTGGGAAGATATAGAAAACATGGATGATTCAACATTCAGATAGTGACCAATAGAAATCTATGATCTTCAAGGGAAGGTGTTGAGTGGCTGGAACCCTCCCATGGTTTAGATGTTGTAATGGAATTTTATCCTAGAGGAGAATACATGAGTATATGATAGGTAGGTGTGTGGTTAGTACCCTTCCCATTTTCATGAGAATTTGTTTCTTTGGTTTTGTTCTAGGTGATGTGATGATTATGTCTTTCAATGTTATGATCTTTTTTGTTTTATATGATGACTAATTTGTGATAATGATTCAAACACATGAAATGTGCTGGACATTATTTATAATAGGGATGTATTATAAAAAAATTAAATTAAACCCATATAGGTGAGTCAGTGCCTCCCTGAGTGGATAATATCTTGACATTTGAGAATGAAATTTAACAATTTATGTTCTTGGTGTTGTGTTTTGTGTTAGTTATGGAAATGGTTTATTTTTTTTTTTGTTAAGGTTGATGTGTTTGTTCTGTGATGTGGTTGTGTAATGTTTTTTTGATGTATTATTAAGGTAAATTTGGCTAGTGATGTATTTTGAAGATCGATGTGATCCTTTAGTGGTATCACATGATATGACTATTCAAAACCATTTTATTTCCCTTTTTCATATTCTTTAGATCAATAATCATTGAAAAGGTATCTAATGTTACATTCTATGCCTTCTCATCCAATTACATTACTATTTGGGAAGTTGTGGGCACTAGAAGGATTTCTAGATATTTTCGTGTAGCAGTATTTTTTGGAGTGCTCTAAGCTTTAGTTAATGACATGAACTATATTTACGTCATGTGTTGGATTTTAAGGACTTTTATATATGGTTTTTTCACAACGTGTTTGCAGGAAAGGGGGTTTCCATGAAATGTATTCATATTGTGAAAGATGATGTCCCATCATATAATAAATTCAATCATAGGTGAAATGAAATTTAGTAAAAAAATAAGCATATTTTATATTCATGCCTTTTATGTGGTTTACTGATTGTAAGTTGTTGGACCGCATGAATTTCACAATGTGAAAGGGATTCATGATATGGAAAGTTTGGATTCTACATTTTAAATGGGTCTCCTCAGCCATTTTTATTTCATTCGATCATATATATATATATATATGAATATCTCTATCTATCTCTCATTTATTTGTGAACCTAGCTGAAATTTGGGGATCTTCCACTCAATTTCTTCATGTCTTGATCCTTGGGTTTTGGGGGTTGAGTTTTAGTGACCAGGTTTAAGATATTCACTACAACCCCTTGTTTTATCCTTGTTATTACTTTGGGGTATCAATGTGGATATTTTTTTGGTCATGTGTGAGCATGGAAATTTTTTTAACTACCCTTTAATGTAGTTTAGGTTGATCTTTGATCTCATGGGGAGATTTTAGTTGTGGGAAGTTTCTTCATCTCCCTACTGTGCATGGTGAGATCCAAAAGATTCTCAAGGGGATCCTCATTATCACATTTTTATGTTAATTTTTTTAGATCCTTATAGTTTTCCATTTATTTGGGAGGATATATAGAATTTTTGTAATTAGATAATTAACTGTAAATTCAGAAATAAATTATATAAATGAAGATTTATCGCATGGTTTCATGTTTTTATATGTGTTGCGATGGAGTTTATTCTATGTGGTTGAGTTATGAAAAATGATTGATGTTGGGATCTATGTATTCAATGTATTTTTTATTATTTTATAACCCTTTGAATGTTTTTTGTGAGATCACACCCAAAATAAAATAGCTAATGAATGTATATTTTTCTAATAAATAGGAAGACCCTAGATTCTGGTTTTTCTAATAATACCAATAAAAAATAAATTTCTATTATTTTGAAGCCCCAAAATAATTTTCGATGTCGCTTTGTGATGTGGTTGGGTAATCATGCAATTTTTGTATTACCCTACAAGGTTTTTTCTTCTATGAGGTAGTGTTAGTGACAACCTATGATGTTTAGTACATAGGGAGATTATGTGGTTGTTGTATTGCAAGGATGTGATGTGAGAATTGGTTATGGTAGAGTGGATATTATTCTGTTATGTGGTGATATGATTATGAGGTAGTTAGGTTTTGAGATTTTTTTGGGATTTAAAATGTGATTTTTTCATAGTGAGATGTCTTAATTGATGTGGTGTGATGAATATAGTGGATGTGTGGCATTTTGGTTGATTTTATGGGAGTTTGGACTATTTTAGCATGGAATGATCAAAATAGTTTCCTAGTTAACAATAGGATGTAAAGTGATGATAAATGAAAAACAAATATGATGGTACATAAAAAATATGGATATGAATGATGTTTTTTAATTGGATAACATAAATTAATAGATGAATGTGTAATGTAATGTGAAATTAAATTGATAAAAAAAATATAGTAAAACATGTCTCTAAAAGCAGGAAATGATGTGTGTCTCGTCTGGTGGTTTCATAATGATTCATATTGTGGTGTAATTAGTTATGATAGTTGGAGTGTGGTATAGTTTTTTTCATGTGGCGTGTGCTAGTTTAGTTTATGTGAACCCAGTGTTTGGGTATTGTTTTTTATCAATATATCATGTATGTTTATGTTATTTTATATTATCCCCACCTAAGTTGGATAACCTTATCAATTCTCAAGTTTGCATAGTTCTGAGAGTTTTCCCCAACGTCTATGATGGTAGTGATATACCATATCCCATTATCTCCCTTCAGTGGATGTGATACATGATTGTCTTATAGATTACCGTGTGGTGATGTGTGGACCATAAGTTTATGGGTGGTATGTGATGTGTTTTTTCATGTCTCTATGAGAGAGACATTATGTGGTGTGATGTGATCTGTGGTTTGGTTCCTAAGTTATAGGTGGATGACATATGGTTTATTTCCTCCTTGTTCATGACACCCTACTTCCCTAGTTTTCATATGATGTTATGTGTAGCCTTGTTGTCTGCAGGAACGATATGATGTGATGTGTGGCCCAGGTGTTTGTGGGTGATATTTGATGTGATGTTGTTTCTGTGTAAGGGATAGGAGCATAGAATGTTTTATGTTGGGTTTTTCGAGGTGAATATTAATGTGGAACCAGAAGATTTGAACCATTATTTATATGATCTTGAAGCTATATTATTATATTAGATTAAAAATTTAGTGAGTTATCCACATTGAGGCTAGTATTGGTTAGATGACCTTAATTGGTTCTTATTGGTACTAATATTCAATCACTAGATCATTGGATTGATCTTTTCACATGTGGAATAGAGACCTCTGATATGTCACTATTGATAATATCTATTATGATCACCCAATGTGTAAAAACATTTTATCAATTTTCTATGAGGTTTTTGTAAACTAGTATTGAAATTACTTGCTAGGTTGAAGAATATATCATATTAGTATCAGATATTTTCATTTTTGGAATATTTTTTTGTGTATTATATATATAATTCTATTACTTTATTCATGAATTTTTTTATGATTTTTGGTCTATGTTTATATTTTATTCATGATTTTTTAGTAATTTATAATCCCATATCAAAATCAATATAAATTTATAGTGGTTAATACCTTCCATACTATGTGGTTTTTAAACCCTCTACACTAGTCTCTATCCCAAGGCCTACTATAGGTGAGACATGAAGGTAATAATATTATTATTGGTCACTCAAAATCGATGCATAATTCATGGGATGGAATCGTTTCATGTATCATTATACCCATTCATGGGGAACCTAGTGAAGATAGAGTTGATACAAAACTAGCCTTTTTCTTATTCTTTATTAATAGTTGCTTCTATTCCATAACTAAATCCACATTCCATTAATTATGTCAGTGCATCATTTCTAGGAAACCAAACAATATCTACTTTACCAAAATATTAGATCATTTTACAAAATAAAATACGAATCCCTAAGGTTTTCACCCAATTTCACTAATTATAGAGTCAAAAAAAATAAATAACTCCTACTCTCATACAAAATGAGGTGGACCAAGCAGTAAATTTTGAAATATTACTTCAAATTAAATGAATATTCAATAGATATCATATAATTAAATTCCCATGAATAATAGTGGGATAGTGTATTTGTAGTCTATATACAAAATCATCTTATATCATTAAATATCATCAATAGTTCTATTCAATTTATTCTAAAATATTAAACATCTTAGAGCTACCCAATATAAATCCTTTATTACTAAACTAATGAAAATAAATATAAGAATGGTTTTCCTCAAATTCACAATAATAGTAAATATAGATGATGTTGATAAATTATAATTTTTTAGGGAATCATAAATATAATGGTATGATAATAAGATCATGAATTATGATAGTGACAACCAATGATTAAATTATATTAAATCATGAATCATTTCATAAGTATTTATTATATGAAAACACATAATTCATGTGAGTATGGAATCATTAATAATAATCTATGATCTCTAAGAACACATCAAAATTAATATACAAATGATTTTGGAATATAAACATGAATATAAAATCATTTCATTAGTCATGGATCCGTTGTAAGATTAATATATTGTATTGGTTTCACTCACTAATCCATCATTTCCTTAGACATGTTTCACTCACTTGTCTATCATAATGTATTGAGTCTCTTTATAAACATAGTTCAGTCCCCATTGAATTTTATATTATCTTAGGAGATATCAATATTTCTCCAATGAATTAGAGGGATATATAATTCAATAGGCATAAATAAAAAAATTAAATCCATTTATATTTCTTTCACAAGATCATAAAAAAATTCATCATTTCGTCATAGAAAAACCCATGGAATGGAAAAAATATCCATTAAAATTACATTATATAAAATTAACATAAACCTTGGAATGAAAATTATTTTATAATGAAATTATTATCACATAAAAATAATCCATATTGGGAAATAACATGGATGGAATTATTATAAAAAATCTCTAGTGATTCTTACATCAATGGAGGTGGTCATATAATAAAAAAATCAACAAAAATTGATCCATCATTTTAAAACATGTGAAAATTATCATTTTATTTTGAAAATATTTTTAAACAAATTCCATACTATGTTTTAAAAAAATAATTAAACAGATCCATAAAAATATGTGGTGTAGTATTTCTGGAAACTAATTATCATCCAAGTGGGAAAAATCATAGAGAAATAATAAATACAAATATTTTTTTCACACTTTTGTTAAATGTCAAAAAACAATCATCATTTAGAAAATGAAAATAAATTTTCCATTAATACATTGATTTGAAAATAAAATACCGTATATAATGAATTTAAAAAATAAATTTATCATAAAACCCCATTCATGAAATCATTTTGATGAAGAAGGACATGGATGAAAATTTTTATTAACCAAATAAGAAATAAAGTCAACTTTTAAAAAAAAATTATCTAGTCATTTATTATATAAAGTCAGGAAAACGAAAGGAAATGAAATCCCCAATTATAATATTTTTATATGAAAATATAAATGGTTTTTGAGAATATAATTTTATAATTAACTCAGGTTTAGTAATAAATAATTCCAATTAAAATGAGATTGCAACAGTGACACAAACATTAAGTCTGGTCAATCATCACACACATTCAAAACTAAAGTATAATTAATATATATATTTTATAAATTTATTTTAGTAATATATTCATACATAAAATAATATTTGTTATTATTTTATAATTTTCAATTATCCTTATTTTAATAAATATTCCTTAAAATTGACATTTTGGTGAAAACTGGTCCATTTTCCATGACTGTTTCAGTTCAATGATTTCAATACTTGTACCATGGTCATGGTTTAATCATATCCAAAAATTTTATCATCACATATATTTGTTCTTTTTATTAATTATAGAAACATTTATAAATATTAATATTTTGAAAATTGATAAAAAAATATCATCACATACAACTTATTCAATTATACTACTTTAAAATGCCCATTACGGATTCTTATATGAGTATTCAGATATTTTTAAATAGAAATTTTCATAGATATTGAAATTGGGGGGAGTATTTAGGGAGGTCATTATTAACATAAAAGGATTATGTGGTTGGGATAAGATAAGAGATGAGGTCTGGATTTTAGGGTTTAGGGAGTGGCTCTTTTATAAATATTTAAAACATTACACCATAATATTTCCATCTTCAAGTGATAGTGGAACCATAGTAACCCATTATTGAATATAAGATAAGGGTGGATAGAAATATAGTTAACTAGTATTATTTAGACATTTTTTATGTTTATTTAAACCATTATCACTTTATTTTTACACCGTGTTAATCCTTTTAACATTTACCATAAAAATGATTTTTTACATTAGTTACTATTAATAATGGAAAAAAAGTGAACTCATTAAAAAATATGGTCATGATAATTTTATGTATAAAATCCATTTTATTATATTAAATTTCTTTTTGTTTGAAAATAAATATGAAAATAACTTTTCAATACACTACGAAATACATTTTTGATAAAATTTCAATTTTAAATATAAAATTGAATTTATTCTTATTATTTTCATCGTAAATTCCATTATATATACGTTAAATTATTAAATAGAATATATTTCTTTCACATTAGGCCAATATCAATTTTCAGTAGATATAAATTTAATTTATCATGATAAATAAACTCATTTTGTGAATAGAAATAGATTGGTATAAAAACATCTATTGATCTATTAAAATGATTTTTTCATATATAAACAAATTATAACCAGTTAATTAATTTTTTAGATGTGTAAAAAATACTTTTTAGAATTTAGTTGGTCTTATTCATACCCACCAATCCAATGTCCTGGCTATAACATTCAAATTTTTCAATAATTTTTCAATATTATAACATTCTTCCTCTATACAAGGTGTTTCATACAAAAAAATCTATCAAAGAAATAAAAAAAATTAAAATGAAATATATCATAAAATATCTAAGTGTTACATTTTTTATAGAATAATAATTTATAAACGTGAGGGAATAATTATTATCCATGAATACTAACATATACATTTTATAAAAACATAATCATTGGTAATCCAAAACATTGTGAACCTAATTAATATATTTTTGGTTCATGCATATATTTTTGGAAAATTAAATTAGCTCCAAAAATTTTATTTTTTATATATAAATATTTCCATTTCATAGTGTTTTGAAAATATGAACAGGGAATGTGAATAGAATTGTTAATAATCAATAAACTCAATGAATATTGTTATGTAAATGTCAATAATATCCGTACATTGAATTGTGAAGATATAAATAAGGTTTATATAGGAATTTGTGAACATATCAATATTTTCACACATAAAATCCTTGAAATTTCAATAAGATCCATGCATAGAGTATTGAAAATATTAACATTTTCCACCAAAAGGGTTGTGAATATATCAATTAGATCCATTCATAATATCATTCCATTTGTAGATATAAACCCTAACCTAATGCATTGTAGGGATATACTAGACCCACTCATCATATAATTATAAACCATATATACATGAGTTGTTAAACATTAAAAAAATCCATTCCCCACTATAGTATTATTTAACCAACGAAAATAAATGGGTTTAAATTATATTTTTGAAAAATATGACTAGAAGACTTCAGGAAAATGATGTGGGAATGTATCATTAGACCATATCTTTTGGTAATCTTGTATGAATCGGGTTCTTCGTTGAGGTTTGGATCCTGAGTTTTCCATAAATTCCCTGTTTAATTGCATAAATATGGACAATTTTTCATGTCTGTTGAGTTCATGGGAGGCTCGGGGTATATGGGGCTAATTGGTATCCTAAATCGAACGTTTGGGTGTTTTGAGCCTACCACATGGTAAATGGAAACTGTGCGGTTGCAGCTGGATGGACATGTAGTTTCTCTTCATAAATTGTAGACTATGGAAGAGACTACCAAACTATTAGTCAGTCTATACAAGGTAGTTGTTCAAGTGCCATGGTGACTTACAGTGATTTGTGAATGTCTTATGCATGGTTTTCCAAACTGTGTGTGTAAACCGTGTGACCCATAAATGTTAGGTAAAATAACCATTTTACCTTGAAATGTTTTATCATTAAGATTAATTGTAATCTCATTCATTTCATAGTATGTTTCACTCATAGGAGATCTCTCTTGAGCATATTCCTCCTTTTCAATTCCCCACTCAATCCGACCATTGAATCAAGTGATGTTCGTCTCCTTTGAACCACTGTGGTAATGCCTTGATTCCTTTTCATCCTTTATTGATTCTTATGGATACCGATTTTGATATTTGGATTTAGGTTTATATTACCTAAAATATAATTCTCTATCTTTTCATCACTTTTTTCACAGACCAGGGAGAATCGGGTCTTGATATCGGACGATATATCTACAACAAGTCTAAGGTTGGTGGTCATGTAAGTGTCACACAACCATTTTTGGGGTGATGGCCTTATTTATAAATCATACTTGTTGTTTCATATAATATTTACGTAATTAATTTGGTGTTTTAAATAATGTATTAGGATGTATACCTAGAATTTGGTCCACCCCATAGGTGGGTTCTCTTGGATTACCTTTAAGATAGTTTGGCCTTGGATAACTATCAGGAATGCCATTTTTTCCAATTCTTGGGTTGTTAAAAAAGAATTTATTATTAAATTCACTTACAATGGTGATAAATTTTAATTTAATTGGTTTAGGTAATGATATTTTTTAACTTGTCCCTTGACCCATGTGAATTCTAATGCCGATTTGAGCATGTTTGGAATGTTTTTCTCCAATTGTGAACCAACCCATGTGTGTTTTGTTATGTCAAGGCCTTGTAATGGATTATATTACATGGTAGGATTGTGTTGTTAATTATTCCCAAGTGAGTAATTCTAGGACAATACTTATAGGTTGGTCCTAGTTGATATTCCCTTAGTGGAGGGTTGTATATTGGAGGCGTTTGGTGATGACCATTGCATGTCAATGGTTTGGTTAACTTGAACCTGTTATGGTTAAACAGAAAATATCATTGGTTGAATCATGGATTCTGTTGGATTTATATGGATGGTCTTATATGTCTATATTACCATGGTCCCTTGATTGAACCTTGGATTCCTTTGGAATTCCTTGGATGGGTTGAATGGGTTTGTTTATAATTGCAATTCCATGGGTAAACCATGGATTCCATGGGTTTGTATATGACTATATTGTAACTTGTTTTGGTTGTTTTATAAAACATGTAACATGAAACATCATCTTTTGTATGATATGACTTCTGGTTATTTATATTATAACTATGCTATTGTTTAATCTAGTTGCAGGTTATTCATATATGTTACACTCTTCAAATGAGAGTATTGTTTCCCCACTATAACACCCAAAACCTCGTATCTAGTCAGAATCCCCTATCATTTGGGGAGATGTGATTGAGCCCTTGAGACCAACTGAGCTCGGAGCACTGTTTTGTGGAATTTGGGTTTGGGATGCTACGAAGTAGTATCAAAGGAGTATTTTCTGGCATTCATTTCTAATTGGCACTGATAGAGTGGGATAAGAACGAAATTGAATTTGGAAATAAGATTTTCTTGGGAGGAGCTACCTCGCATTCATGGAAAATCCACATTTCATCGAATGGAATTGTGAATTTTTTATTTTGATTTATTAAAAATGACTCGATTTCAATATTGGGTGATGCACTTGTGTTATTTTATAATTAGTAATATGATCATTATTCTATTGTGTTGAAACATGATGATATGAGGTTATTCCATCCCTTTCATCATATAGGAACATGTATGAAATCACATTTCATGCAATCTTTCCATGCCATTTGGGAGAATTACTGGTGGAATGTTGTTGTGAAAAGATCCAATATAGATATTCTTGTTGTTGTGATAGGTGTATTGGTATTTGTTGTGGTTTTAATTGGATGGATTCTAAACATTGGTCCCTGAAGTTTATGGGCCCCATGAATAGTAATTCAGAATACCATTTGGTATACCATTTGGGAAGGGAATGTGTTAAATTTTAAATGCCCCTTATATTGAATGTGACCATACCCAGCCTTAGTAGTTGGATTTTTGTAGAGTTTCTCGCCGTTTTAAACATAGACCTATCACATGGTGTAGGGAGATGGGGGAGAGTTAGAGAATGGTTTTGAACTGTACTATTTTTTCATCACTTTAGAGCTATGACCTTGAGACTGAACGTGACCTATGTTGTATTTTTGAACATGTTGAGCCATGCCACTAATACGAACACAAACTGTATGCCAGGAGGGTGGTGATGATCTTATCTCGAAGGTGGTAGGATATGGGCTACCAGTGGATCCTCTTGTTGTTAAATTTGAAGATCCATCTATTATACTATGCATAGGTGATGATGCGCAGTTCTATGAAGGATTTATGAGGTTCATGAAAACCTTTTAGGGAGAACCACAACCCGTCATGTCTATGGATAAGATGACACATGTTTTCTAGCAGCAACAACTTCTCACATTTTCAGGGGATAGTAGACAAAAGTATGTATATCCATAGACAAAACTCATGATTTATATATTTTAGAATTTAGAGATGCCTTTTGAGTGGAGGGAAAAGCCTGCTACGAACATTTTGCGTGATTCAACCAAGAGATTGTAGGACGTTGTCACTCAGGAAGAGCATCATTGTGATATTTCATATTGAGATTTATATATGGTATTCTATGATTACTACATTCCCGAGACACATTGGGATAATAAATCATGTGAGATTATGCATCAAGAGTAGGGATATTTGTAAGGTATTTACTAATCAGTCCAATTAACAGAGCTCCAGCACTTCACTCTTATTCTAATGGGTGACGATGTATCGAAAACTAGGCGATTTAAAGAGGGTCTCATATAATAAATTTGATCACTGGTAAATGTATTTAGGTTGAAAACCATATCTTCAGTAGTGAATTAGGTGTTTTTCATAGAGAATAACTTGAATTAATATGGAGGTGCGAGCCTGGGCGGATCGACACCAAGACTTGGTACTATCTCGACCGATTGTAGGAAGTGTCACCTAGAGCTTTCTCACAGTGATAATAGTAGTCAGAAAATATATTTAGGTAGCCAAGTGAGGTGATACTAGTGTGGTAGGCTGGGGAATATGATTCCACCGTGTCTACATGACTTAGTTGAATGTCGATATTGTGGAAATATGGAGCATCTTTAGTGTTTTTATAGGGTGTTTTTGCCGGTACCTAGTGGTAGAGGGTCCGCACAGACTCCATGTTCAAGAGCAGGGTCTATAGCTTCTCACCAGTCTAAGAACAAGAATGTATCGAGCTGTTCAGGATGTGATGGTGGTCATGCAAATGGAAACTAGACCCCATGTTTTGAGATATAGTTGGGTGCAGTAGCTCAGGGTAGCCATGCAGTGTCTCTGAGCCGTAGTACATGTCATACATATGCAGTGCAACAGACCCAGCATGAGTAGGAACCCATACCTTCTTCTATCAGAGGTACTTTTATGGTATCCTATGCTTTAGCTTATATAATTTTTGATATATGGGATTCACATAGTTTCATTGTTTTTTATGTTTTGGAGATCATTGGGCTCTGTGTTTTTACTTCAGACGATTTTATGATGATAGACACTCTGTTAGGGATTTGAACAGGAGTTGTGAATTAGTGACAAGATTACCCCCTTGAGGTTGGTGGGTTCCACTTTTTATGGGACCTCTATGTCTTAGAGATTATTTTATTTGATTTCATTCTCATGATGGATTTTTTAGTTTCCCTTCATTCCTTTTTTTACTTCTATCTCCATAGGTTGAGTTATATGTCACAAGAGGGTGGATTATTTCTACAAAAGGGTGAATGGGATGTCCATGAGAACTGAGTTGGACCCAAGCATCATGGTTTGGGATTAATGTTAGCTTAGATTGTGAGTTTTTATTTGGTTGATCAGGGGATTAGTCATATGGGTTTCCCTCCACTGGTTGATCATTTCTGGTACGTTTTCTCAGATGACATATCAAGTTTACCCCTGGTGATAGAGGTGGAATTCTCAATAGAACTAGTTCCAAGAGCAACATGAGTATCCATTCCTCCGTATTGGATGTAAATGATGGAGTTTCCTGATCTCAAGAGGTAGTTAGAAATTTTTGAAGCTAATGGTTTCATCTAACCCAGTACTTCTCTATTGGGTTCTCGGGCACTTTTTTTGAAAAAGGTGGATCATGCCCTCAAGAATTGTGTGGATTATTAGAAATTGAACTAGTTGGTGGTTAAGAACTGATATCCTTTAGTGAAAATAGATGATCTCTTTAATGGGCTCTATGGAGCTTGGGTTTTCTGAAATATTGATATGAGATCTAGTTATTATCAGGTGCATGTTATATCATCCGACATACATTTCCAGGACATTGGTAGTAGGTATGGTCTGTATGAGTATCATGTTATGTCATTTAGTATCATGAAAACGCTAGAGGTTTTCATGACATTGATGAACTATTTGTTTCATCCTTATCATGAATATTTTTTCATGGCTTTCATGGATGATATCAATTATTATTCTCATAATGGACAGGACCATGACAAATATATTGAGATGATATTGAGTACACTAAGAGAGAATTAGTTATATTGTAATATTGATAAGTGATACTTCTAAATGGATCATATTCCCTCCCTGGGTCACATAATCCCAGAGACAGGAGTATTAGTCGACCCAAATAAGGTGAGAGTAGTACATTCCTATGAGATTCCCTTGAATGAATATGAGGTTAAGAATTTCTTAGGGATGGCTGATTAATATAGGTGTTTTATATAGTACTTCTGACATTTATTAGAATAATTAAAGGTCCTGACTATAAAGGGTGTGAAGTGTGTTTGGAATGATTATTATGAGATGGCCCTTCCTGATAATAAAGGAAGATTGACTTTATTGCTAATACTAAATTATCTAGAGCTCGAATGGATCTACACTATTTATTACCATGCATAAAGTATCAGGATTGGAGCAGTTCTTACATAGGGGGAAAATTCATTTTATATGGGTCTTGGAAGTTGAGGCTTCATGAGTGTAATTACTCTACACACGATCTAGAGTTAGATGCGGTTGTTCATGATATATGTTATTGCAGTCAATACATACTAGAAAGATAATTTTCGGGTTTTCACAAACCCCAAAAGTCTCAAGTATATATTTACACTACATGATATGAATCTAAGGTAGCGAAGGTGGGTTGAATACCTACAGTTTTTCAACATACAGCAAGCCTACACACCTAGAAGGGGAAACACAGTGGTCGATGCATTATGTAGGTGGACTAAGTTTCTTGTAGTGTAGCCGGATAGTAGAGACTGAAAAATTATAGAATTATTTGCTCAGATGCATTTGGATGTGCACAGAAGTTAGTAAAAGATGTTTCTCCTATCTTTATCCATTACCTCATCCCTAGAAAATAGAGTAATGATGTGGCATCTATCAGATTCTGAAGGCCTTGTTTTATGGGATAGTGTGGTTAGTGAGGACCCTCCTCATGGTGATATCATAATTGAGGATGATGTTATACATTTTCATGGTCTTGTAAGGGTTTTTGAAAACATGATCGAGGAGATGATGTGTTATTTTCATGCCTCTATTTGGAAATTACATCATGTTGTCACCAAGATGTATTGGGATTTACATCATTAGTATTGAGGGCCAGGTATGAAAAGATATGTAGCTGGTTTTAACATGAGATGGTTCACCTATCAATAGGTGAAGGCATAACAGTAGTGTCTAGATGGACTTTTACAGATGCTACCCATTTCTGAGTGGAAATGGAATAATGTCATGATGGATTTTGAGATGGGTTTACTGAGGTCAACTCAAGGTAATGATGCCATTTGGGTTATTGTTGATAGGCTCACGAAGGCTGCACATTTCCTTTTGATCAAGAAAACCTTCATTGTCGATTATGTTGGGATAATTTACATCTATGAAATTTTAATCTTTCACGAGGTCTTTCGTTCTATAAATTTGGATATGGATTCCTTGTTAACATATCATTTTGGACAAAGGTTGCATAGGGCGTTGGGTACATAGGTTCTTCAGAGCATGGAAAACCACCCTAAGACTGATGGTTAGTCATATTGCATGATTTAGGTGCTTGAGAACATGCTTTTAGTATGTATACAAGATTTCAGGGGTTCATGGGAGACACACATACCCCTGGTGGAGGTAGCTATGATGTGACCTCATCTTATCCAATAAACCACCGGGAATGTTTAATTGACTAGGAAGTGGAAGGCTCCATTCAATAATTATCTTAAATCATACACCGATCACTATAGATGTCCTTTAGAGTTAGTGGTTGGGGATTGGGTTTTTCTACGTTTAGCACCAATGTTAGGACAGGAAAGGGTCAGGATATAGGGTAAGCCATCACTGAGATACGTTGGTCTATTTGAGAAGATGGAGTGGGGTGTGGCAGTTGTCTCTCAGTTTCAGTTGCCTCATATGTACAACGAAATGCATGATGTCTTCCAGGTCTCTAAGTTGTGGTATTACTATTCAGACGTGTCTCATAATTTTATGCTACAGGAGGTCTAGTTATAGGAAGATGCATCCTTTGAGGATAATCATATACACATTGTGGATAATTGTGTGAAGGTTATTTGGGTTTGGTCCATTCCTTTAGTTTGGGTACAATGGAAGCACAACCGAGTACAGAAACGAGACCTGGGGGAGGGAGGCCAATGTATGGTCATAGTGGCCATAGTTATTCTAAGATATTCTTTTACCACCATTCGATGGAAAATTTGGGGATGAATTGCTTTAAGGGGGGTGTTTTTGAGAACCTGGATCTTTATTTAGGTATAGATCTTGTCTTTTCTGTAAATTCCATGATTAATTACTTAAATATGGTGTAATTTGGATTCTCGTTGAGGTCACGGTCAGCTCGGGGGTGTTTAGGGATCATTGGAAGCCTGGAACCTATCTCTTGGGTGTTTTGAGCCTGTTGCACGATTAGAGGAGACCATTTAGTAGGTATGCTAATAAATAATACCAATGTGGAGATGATATTGTGGTTAGTCAGACCATGTGGTGTAGCCGTGTGAGTTCCCTAGTGACTTATAGTGAGTTTTGGATTGTTTCCACACAGTTTGACAAATAGTGTCGGTAAAACCTGTGACCAAGATATTTTGGGTAATAAGACAAAGTTTTCCATAGAAATGTTTTCTCTTTATGTTTATTTATATCCATGTTTGTTTCACAGTAGGGTTCATGCATGGGATCTCTATATTGAGCATATTCTCTTTTTTCATATCCTCTCTTTGCCTGACCTCAGAATCAAGTGTCGTTCATCTCCTTAGAACTGTAACGGTAATGTCTCAATTATTTTTCAGCCTTTATTGATTCTTATATATATAAATTACACTATTTTGATTTATGGACTTATTCCCTAATATCATGTTATTCATGTGTTCTTCTGATTTCTCCCAGACCCTGGTGAATTAGATCTTGATACTGGATGAGCTATTTGTAACACCTCGTGTTTTTATGGACTATTTATTTTGAATAAATTTATATTTTCATTTATATCTTGAAATACACTAATTCAAATATTATTTTTTACAAGCTACACTGACTTGGCATACGTTACATGCAACACCGACTTGGCGTATGTTACACGCAACACCGATTTGGCCAACAATACATGCAACACATACTTTCAACGAAACATCTATTTTTATTGTAATAATTTATAGGTTATAAATATAACCTATCAGTTACAAATATTTATATGATTATTAATATTGTATGCAATTTTTTATATTAATAAAACATATTCGTAATGAAAAAATAAGTTTTTTTGGTAAATTCCTTTTTGTGTTAAAAATAATGTTTTCTTGAATGAACCTCATTTAATAATAAAAATATTTTTAGACACGTTTGGAAATTTTATTGGATAAAATAAAATTATTCTTTGAATTCATAATGTCAAAACTATCCTAGGGTGAATATTTTCGTTATTTTAGAGAAAATACATTTTTCGATGAATAGTGAAAAATATTGCCTATTAGTTAATAACTACCTTTTGTCTAATTAATTATTAATGATAAAATATATTGTAAATATGTTTACGGTAACATTATATAAATATTGAATCTATTATGAAAATTTAATTCATGGTAATAAATTTCACTTTGAAAATAAATATAAAATCTTAACCCAATTTGGATCTTTATCCTACTTTAAAACCCCGTTATTTCGTCTAGATTTCGTGATTAGCACTAATCATAATTTCTCTGCTTATGTGAATGGAATTTCAATATCCTTTCATAAATTATTGTATTAAGTCTAATATTTTGAGTTTAATAATACCATATTATTTTTTTACAAAATGATTAGTAAATGTTTTTAAAATTAATCATAGTAGTTAAGGTCAAATTATGCATAGTTGGGGACTAAACCATAAAATTAAGGGCCCAAATAACCTATAATGTTTTCAAACACCCATTTCATTCCATAGTTTGTCGATACACCTTGAATAATTGATTTTAATGTTTGGTATGACTTTTTTAGGTAAAATTTTTTTGACACCGAATAAGTTCCTAAAAATTCCAAGTGAGTCATTTTTGTTCACTATAAAAGGCCACCAACTAATTCAATTCATTACACCTATAGAATGTTTTAGTTCATCAAATCTATGCTAAATTTGAACTCCAACAATCCTCCATTCTAAATTTAATCCTCCTTTTGGGTAGAAAGCTTCTCAAGGGAGCCTTCTGACATTAACAAAAATGAGTTACCTGGTTAAGAGGTAGTAACTTCTTCCAATATCATTTCCATTATTTTCATTATCAACCCCCAAAACACTAATTATTCTAATTTTCTATGAAAAAAACCCTATCAACCATAAAATAGTACGTTTTTATGAAATTTTTCTGACATAAAATTACATACTCATCCATCTAATAGATGTAGAACATACTGTTTTTGTGTACGGTGAACTAATGCCTCACAACTCGATGATTATACATTTATCCATTAACACCAATCATGTTGGCCATTATGATGGAAATTCTTTTTTATATTTCATTTATTATATTTAAAATTTATTTAAGCTTCGTTATTACTTTTAAATCATATATCTCTTTACTTTATATTTGTCCTTAATATGATAATCTCATTTGAGGAAGATTGGATCACCGCCCCCTCAAAGCGATGTGATTCATTCACACACCACAAGTAATGTATTAAGGATGGTTATAGTGAACATATATGATATATATATATGATATATTAATTATACTAGAATAATGATAAATATATATCGATAAATATAAATATATATATATATATTGTTTACATACTTTCTTTTAATACGATAATAAAAAAGAAAACATCATTCATGGGTACGCACGACTTATCGTCTCCATGAATAGTGTATTAAGTTTTATACTCATATATTATATAGTGTATTATAATACACATATAAATTATATACCTGATATTTATATATTTTTTTAATTCTAGAATCATGATATAAGTACATGGACCAAAGATATGACAAATTAGGATGCATACGAAGAACAAATCGAATATTTCCTGAGAGAAACTTTAACATAGGATCATTAAAAAGAGGGTAATATAAGGTCATAATCAAAAAATATATTGTATTATTTATAATATTATTCTTCTATAAAATATTTATAATAAACTTATATTTATTATACAAGAATCTTGTGTGATAATAGAAAGAGTCAACACTCGAGGTAAGAAATTTCATCTCATTTTTAATTTATGTGAGATACAAACTATGATAGCCACTCATTAATTTTTTGTGTTGTATGTAATTACAATGATGGTATCATATTAATATCTTACTTATTGTTTCGTTTATTCACATTCTCATTTGATGATCCTTCTTTAGTGGAGTTTATCTTTCAAAAGATACCAAATCTGTAAAACAATTATGTCTCAATTTTCCTTCTTTGAGATTCATGTTTTTTATACACCTAAACTCTTTTTTAGGGTTTATATACATTTATTTTACCTATTATATCATGAATAAACTTATTTTCATTATATGATTAATATTTATGTAATTTTATTTTTATACATGGAGAGTATGATCACAAGTTACCGAGTTATAAGAGTTTATTGAGATGATCTCATCGCTTTAAAAGATTATTTATGTTTATTCTTATCTTGATGAAATATTATGATCCATATCTCAATAATATTCATGATTTTAGTTATCCAATGTTTATTAATGATATCTTATATTGTTACTACCATTTTTTCACTCTTTGGTAATAAGATATTGTTTTTATGTAAAATTGTTTTGTCTCTCTCTTCAGTTGGAAATCTATTGTATTCAAAAAACCTGATTTCAAATAAATTATTAATGATTTCAAAAGATCGTTGGAAATAATTTTCAATGAAAAGTATTTTAAAATTTTTTCGTCATTTTAAAATATTCTTTTATATGTTTTAATTCTATTTTCAAAGAAAAATGTTTTCAGAAGGATTTATGTTATAGAAATATGTTTTTCATAGAAGAAAGGATATCCTCATCATGAAATGTTTTAAAAGGATAATTCAAAATTATTTTTCACATAAGATATCCTTTTTTGGCGTTACTCGTGACATTATGGAGAAATTATTTAATTTCACCATTCATATTATTTGTTTAAAAGAATTTTTGTGGATGTGATGATGCTTATAAATCATGTATCTCTTTAAATGGTAATATTATTTTAAATCCCACTTCCTTTCACAAATTATACTTATGATAAAATGACTATGAAACCGGTCTCTTTCCACAGGTTATGATATCTTTACATGTTTATGAAACCCACATCATTTTTTGTGTTATGATAGGATTATTTATAATCTTGTGGAACATGTATGTATGATTTCATTATGTGAGGGGTAGGACCTATATCTCCCTCTAATGCATTGGGTAATGTTTTATTTCCTAGGAGATAAATAATGATGGTCTTTGGAGTGAACCTTGACAACTATGATAGACATGGGAGTGAACCATGACTACTATAATGGTAAGAGGAGTGAACCCATGCAACTATGATGGCCATGGGAGTGAACAATGACCACTATGATGGTATGGACAATAAACCCATGCTACTAATATGGTCTTGAAAACAATTCATTGGATACTATGGAAATCATTTCTAGATTATGTTTTTCCACAATTACATGTCATACTCCAACGTACTTCTTTCAAGGATTATGTTCATTACTTCATTTTTATTCATGACTTATGAACTTCAATGTTCTATTAAATGATTAATGTATATGAAAATTGATATGTTGTGTATGATATTCTATTATCATAATCACATTCTCATCCCATTATGCTCATTTTTATTCATGCTTGTCTCCCTTGTTTACCCTTACTGATTATTATAAATCACCTCTTTTTATGTTACCTTCCCCAGGTTGTTAAGATATGTATTATTTTTAAGGTGTCTAAGAAGGGTTCTATTATTGAAAAACTTATTATGAGATAATTTATCTAACTTATGTATTAGTGTTTATTTATTCCATGTTTCCAATGGCACTAGACTAGTACGGTCTTCGTGTGTCTATTTTTGTAATTTTATGTGTTTTCTAAAAAAATTATGTAATGATAAAATTTGAAAATAGAGGGTCTATATAGTTGGTATAATAGGAGAATTTTACTTAACATTTGGAAACTATGATGAGAAAACCTGGGTGAGAACCCTAAATACATGCCTAACGATAAGAATAGGGTTGAGTCACAGTATAGAAAAATATCATGGAATTTTGGTGAAGGATAGAGTGAGTGGTTTCCTAGCAATACATCCCTATTGGGATACAAAAAATGGATGTGGATCTAGAAAAAATGTACCTAGGGGTAAAAACATTGACAAGATGTTTTAGGCTTGACTCATTGTAATCTGGTACATGATAATAGGCCATGCTGCACATCTAATTTGACACTCTAGTGGGATATTCTTTTGGAATTCACAAACACTTCATAAATCGTTATGAAGGATTTCAATATAATTTGTCCATGAATAACCTATTATAAACCTAATGTGTCATATATTAAGGACAATTTCATAAGATAGACGTCCACAAATTTATTTTTCAAGATTATGTGGTTTCTTATTATGATAACTATTTCTTACTCTATGTTTTTGGTTTTAGTCATTGTCTAGAACCCAAATTAATAGTGTTAATGGTAATTACGATGAACAAGGATATTATTTTCCTCTAAAAAAACTGAATGGTATAAGATATTGAATGACAAAACCCATTGTTATGCTCTCACAACTTTCTCAAGCTATGAAGCATGGTGGACTTCAAATGAGCAATGGAGGGAACAACAATCTATTATGTATTTCTCGAGGAAACATCATGTTTCTTTCTGAGGGTCTCATGGTACACTTTTTTCTGAATAATGGATTTGTTCCACTAAAACGATATTCTCTGTTATTCAGTTTTTAGAGCATGGGAAAGTCATTATGTCTGTTTTTTAGTTAAAAGGTGAAACAAATTAGTAGTAGACTCTAATCAAGAATATGATGATGCATGATGAGATTGAATCCATCGATTGGGATGAGTTTAATAACATATTTTTTAATAAGTACATAACTTGAATGATTCATACCAATATAGAGAAATATTTCCTTCAGTTGAAGCAAAGGGATTATGTGTATATTGGTTCTTAAAAGGCTGATTTCATTAGACTTCAAATGTATACTTCATGAATTATCATCCATACCTACAGTAATGTTTATAGGTCCTTTGTAAAATTAAATCAAATTCTCATAAGGGAATTGTCCATAAGAGACTTTAGTAGCTAGGAATAAATTTTGTGATTTTCAATCAAGGATGAAATGGAGGAATGAATCACAAATCAATCTCATGGATTTGATAAGAGGATCATGATAGAGTTCAAAGGAAACTCTAAAACATATGGAGAAAAAAATATAAACATTCCTTTATTCCCTATGTGTGGGAAGAATCCTGATGTAAATTTCCATATGGGGTCTAATAAATGTTTTATGTGTGGAAAAGAAGGTCATCGGGCAAAATACTATCGAGTTTATGGGAACAAAATGCTAATGGAATATGATTTGTACAGAATGTACCACCCATGATTCTATGATACAATTGTATTGATAATGGGAACTCTACTAACTATTTCCAAAACCTAAGTGTGGGAGATGATGATCGGCATTAGCAACTTCTCAATTTGAGGGAACCAGTTAAATATCATGCAATCTATATATTTTATGATAGGTGTGATAACAACGTGGTTGAATGTATACATATCATCCACTCTATAACTTCTAATGTCTTATTTGATTCTGGATCTACCCACACTATCATATATAAAATAATTTCTAAGGGTGTTATGATTCTTACAAAACAATTAGAGGTGGAATTATTATTGTATACCCCTAATGGTATGATGATTGCATCTCAAGTCTATGATTCCTCTCTAGTTGATGTTTATGGGAATGTGATTCTTTAAAATATTTTTGTTCATCCCATGGTTGAATTTGATGTCATTCTAGACATGGATTGGATATCTCTACATAAATCTCACATCAACTGTCATATAAGGGATGTTATATTCTATATTTCAAACCCTTCTATGATCATCCATCAATTTGACAATAATTATAAACTTCATGTTGAGATTATATCTTTTGTATGGGTCTTAATTCCCTTTAAAAAGGTTTTTTTATCTAAAATGGTTGGGGAGAAATATGATATTGATGATATTCTTGTTGTTCAGGATTCTTTGGATGTATTTCAAAAAGAGTTTCTTAGTCTTCCACCAAAACATGAATTTGTTCTCTCAATTAAAATTATACATAATTCCGCAATAATTTCAAAGAATCTTTATAGAAGGTCCCATATCAAATTGCAGGAATTAAAGAAGTAACCACCTAAAAACATTGATAAGGGATTCATTCGGCCATGGGTGTCACAATGGGGGGGCACCAGTTCTTTTTTTTGAAAAATAATTATTGATCAATGAGTCACTACATTGATTATTGGGAGTTGACCAAAATCAAAATAAATATCAAGTACCCTCTTTCCGATATTTATGACTTTTTTGATTAATTTCGTGGAGATCAATACATTTCCAAGATTGACCTTCATTCTAGATATCATCAATTAAGTTTCAAGAAGCAGGATATACCCAATAAAAATTTCATAAAAGGTATGGTCAATATGAATATATAGTGATTCCTTTTTTTCTTACAAATGCCCATGAAATCATCATGGATTTAATTAATAGAGTGTTTATAGATTAACATGGATAGTTTTTGGTTTTCATAATAGGTGATATTTTTATCTATTAAATGTAAATGTAAGAGCATAATGATCGCTTGAGAATTTTTCTGAAGAACCTAAGGAAGGAAAAGTTATATGAAAAATTTACTATGTGTGAATTTTGGATCCAAATGGTTTCATTTTCTGGTCACATAATTTCAAGAGATGGTATAGCAATAGATCCATCAATGAAAGTGGCTATTGAATGTTGCACTATACTACCCACATTGACTGAGATCCATATATTTCTTGGTTTAACTAGATGTTATCAATGGTTTATAGTGAATTTTTTATAACTATCTAATCCTCTAAAAAGTTAACTTGGAATGGTGTTATGTTCCCTTGAATAGATGAATGTGAGGAAAATTATAGAGAAACAAAAATACAGTTGGTCAATACACCTATGCATACATTTACCTGTAGTATAGAAGGGTTTTTAATTTATAGTGAGGCATCCAAGAATGCATTGGGATGTGTTATTATTAAAAATAACATGGTTATAGCCTATGACTCATGACAGTTAAAGATTCATGTGAAAAATTACCTAACTCAATATTTGGAGTTACCATTGGTAATTTTTTCATTAATTATATAAAATAATTTTCTTTATAGGGAAAATTGTGATATATATACCGATCATAAAAATATGAAATATATATTCACATAGAAGGAGTCGAACATGCACTAGAAAAGATGGTTAGAGTTGACAAAGGATTATGATTTCTTAATTAATTACCACCTTGTGAAATCAAACATGGTGGTTGTTTCTTTTAGGCGAAAAGATAATGCTACCTTATCTATGATGATGATAAAAAATATCAAATATTTCTATATTTGGAAAGGATGGATCATGAAATACTAAAGGAAGCAGAAGATCACATCTTTCTCAAATGAATGTTCAACCATCTATCAATATAAATATTAATGAGGTACATAAAGAAGATGAAGAATAAAAAATAAGGTTATAAATTTTCTTGAGTTTTACATTCATTAGGGTGAAATGATACGGTTCAAGAACCATGTATGTGTTCCTTCAATGGAAGATTTTTAGAAGGATCTATTAGAGGAATCTCATAGTTCTACATTCTCTATTCATCCTTGAAGTATGAAAATGTATAGGGAAATAAATTAATTCTTTTGGTGGTATTGATGGAATAAATATATATTGGATCTTTTATCCTGGTGTTTAGTATGATAGTATGTTAAGGATGAAGGAAAAAATTCTAAAGGTATGTTGCATCCATTACCCATAAGAGAATGGAAATTGGGGAAATCACTATGGATTTTGTCATTTGACAACACAATATATCTAAATAGTTTAATGTTATATGGGTGTTAGTTAATCACAAAACTATATAAGAACACTTTATTTCTATTAGATAAGATTTCCCTCTTGATCAACTTGTGAGAATATTCATTAAGAAAATGGTAAAGTTTCATGGAGTACCACGTTCTATCGTATCATATGAGGAACCGATGTTTACCACAATGTTTTGGAAAAGACTTCGGAAATAAATTGATAGAGAATTGAGTTTCATCACTTATTATCATCCTGAAACCAATGGACAGTTTGAAATAAAAATTCAAACCCTAGGGGTTTTGTTTACATCTTTTTATTTTGACTTTTAAGGTGGATGGGATTAACACCTTCCTCTAGTTGAGTTTTCTTACAATAACAGCTTTCACTAATGCATTCATTGACACTTTATAAATCCTTTTATTGGATTAAATATATAGATCCAATGTGTTGGGATAACATTGGAGAAATAAATCAATTATGTCTTTATAACGGTAATGAAATGGTCGAGAAGGTTAGAACTATTTAGCATAATATCAAGGAAACTCAAAGACACCAGAAAAGTTATGCTGATAAATATTAGCGTGATCTATAATTTGAAGTTAATGAAATTCTTGTTTCTAAAAATATCACTCTATTAGAATGTTATGATATTAAAGAAGAAAGGGAATCTAAGGACTAGGTATATCGGCCCCTTTGAAATTATTTATTGTATCAAGATGGTATCTTATCACATAGAACTACCTCCAAAGCACTCTCAAGTCCATTATGTGTTCCATGTATCTCTCCTGAGAATTACATACCTAACCCTTCACATGTACTAAACTAAGAGTTTATACCACTAGAGTATGATATTTCTTACGAGAGGCAACTTGTTTACATTCTGGACTAATCAAAGAATGTTATATGGTACACGATCACTAACCTGGTGAAGGTTTTGTGGATAAATAACTGGTTAGAGAAATCTGTGTGGAAACTTTAGTATATGATGAAGCAAAATTATCCTCATTTGTTTTTACCAGAGAGACAATTTTCAAGGGTGAATTTCATTTTTAGGGCGGTAAAATGTTACACCCTTGGTTTTTATCGACCTCATTTTTTTCGAATGAATTTAAATTTTCATTTATATCTAACAATACACTATGTAAAATATTTTTATTTACATCCAACACTGACTAGGCATATGTTAGATGCCACACCGACTTGACGTTCGATACACGCAACAGTGAGTTTTTGTGAAACAACTCATTTTATTATTTTAATTTATAGAATATATTTATAACATATCTTTCAAACATAGTTATATGAATATTAATATCATCAAAAAATTTGTATATAAAAAAAATATATTGACAATGAAAAATAATAATATTTTTTGTATAGTCCATTTGTGTTTAAAATCATGTTTTCTTGAATAAATCACTTTAAATATTATGATTAATTATAAAAAAATATTTAAATTGAATTAGATAAAATAATCTTCATTTTTTAATTTAATAGTTAATAATTAACCTAGGGTTAACTTTTGATTTTTTCTATGAAAATATATTTTTTTATGAATAGGGTAAAATTCATCCCTTTTGCTAAAAAATTCCTTTTTATAATTAATTATTAATACTAAATGATATAATATATATGATTTAATGTCACTTAAAATAAATATTACATATATTAATAAAATATAATTCATTATAATTAGGATCACTTAAAAATGAAATATAGAATCTTAACCAACTTTTGAACATTTCTCTACATTAAAACACTGTTATTTTTTCACGTCTGTGGGATTAACACTGATTTTAATTTTTCTGCTTCTTTGAATTGAATTTCAAAAATCTAAAATAAATCGTTTTATTCAATATAATATTTAGATTCTAATAATATCAAGTTTATTTTTTACCAAAAATATTAGTAAAACTGATTAAAATTTATAAGACTAGTGAAAGCTAAATTAAGCTTCATTATGGACTAAACCTTAAAATTAATAGCCCAAAAGACCTAGAAACTTTTCCAACACCAATTGGATTTCCATATTTCACCAATAAATCATCCATTATTGATTTTTTTTTGTTGATTTTTTTTGGGTAGGAACATGTTCACACGTACCTTTTTTCTAAACAATCCAAATGAGTCTTTTCCTTCTCTATAAAAGGCCACCACTAATACCCATTCCTCACACCACTCAAACATTTTAATTTCATTCAATATCATCGCAAGTAGCCTCCCAACAATCATCCCTTCAACCATTAATCCTCTCGTTGGGATTAAATATTCTCAAGGAATCCTTTTGGTATAAACCAAAATGAGTTACATGATTAAGAGGTAACGTATACTCTCAAGATCCTTCCCTTTATTTTCACTCACCACCCCCTACACACTCTTTATTTCATTATCGTGTGACTAAAATAGAGTAATCCATATAATAGTATTTTTTTATGAAATGGTTCTGACCTACACTTACACACACCTCCATCTAATGGATGTTGAATATATAGTTTATGTGTACGATGAACTATTGCTTCGTGAAATGATGGTTGTTCATTTCTCATTGACCACCAATCATGGTGGCCCTTATGATGGAAACTCTTTTAATATATTTCATATATTATTTTTAATATATATTTAATATTAATTATCCTTTTTACAACATACATCTATTTACTTTCCATTTGGTGTTAATACGATAATTTCGTTTCAGAAAGTGTGGACTACCACCCCCTCAAAGTGATGTGACTCATTCACGTGTACATAAATCTTACCATCTGCAGGAATAGTGTATTATATTTAGTACTGATATATTATATAGGCTATTATAGTACACATATACTGTACATACTAGATATTTATATCATGGTTTACATTCTAGAATAATTATATATGTTTAAGGACCGAAGGCATAACAAATTAAGATTCATGAAAAGAATATAGAGAATTTTACCTGAAATAAAACTTTAACATAGAATTGTTAATAAGAGGGTAATATAAGGACATAATAAAAACATATAAGGTATTATGTACAAGATTATTCTTATGTAAAAGATTTATAATAAACATATATTTATTATATAGTAATCTTGTTCGAGTATGGATATATTCAAGTCACAAGGTCAAGGGATTTCATCTAACTTATAATTTATTTGAGATACAAGCTATGATCTCCACTCTTTTCTATTGTGTGGTCTATATAATTATCATGATTGTATAATATTTATCTTTTAAATAAATTTTTGGGTATCATCATGCCAATTTTAGGATCCATCTTTCAGGGTGTATATCTTTCAAATGTTATCTATCGATAAAATAGTTTTGTCTCATGTTTTCTTTCATTGAGACTCATTATTTGTTATGCACATAACTCTTCCTCGAGGTGTATATACTTCCCTTTGACATTTTATATCATGAATATCCTTATTTACATGATATCTTCACATTCATGTAATTTATTTTTCTAACATGTAGAGTATGATACCATGTTACTGAGTTATAAGAGTTTATTAAGACAATCTCATCTCTTTCTGAGATTGTTTCTATTTATGCATCCCTTAATGAAATCCTATGACCCATCTCTCAAGAATATTCCTGAGTTTATTTATCCTATATTTTTAACAATATCCTCTATTTTTAGTACCATTTTTATACTCAATGTTAATTAAGATAATGTGTTTTACATAAAATCTCACTGTCTTTCTCTTCGGTTGGAAGTCTATTATATTCAAATACCTTGTTTTCGAAAATGTTTTCAAAATAAATTCAAATTATCCATGATGATTGATTTCAATTAAAAACTAATTGTGAAATGTTTTATTGTTTTCAAAGCTTCCTTTTTATTTTTTGAAATCTATTTTCAAAGAAAATGGTTTTCAAAAGGTTTTATGTTATAAAAATATTTTTTAAATAATAAAGGATATTTTCCTTTGGAATGATTTTTAAAAGGTCATTAAAAATTATTTCCCGTATACGATAACCTCTATTAGAGTTACTCATGCCTTTATGGGAAAATTATTTAACATTTCCATTTATATTCATGTTTAAATGGATTATTTGTTAATGGAATGATGATTATGAAGCTCATATATTTTTCGTAGGAGTCATACATTTGGAACCAACTTCTTTTCATAGGTTTTTCTTATGATCAAATGATTATAAAACATCTTATTTTACCTAGATTATGATAAGTTTACATTTTTAGGATACCCATTTCGTTTCATGGGTTATTATATGATTATTTGTGATCTTTTGGCACATACATGTATGATTTCATTATGTGATGGGTGGGACCTATAAATCCTTCCAATGCTTTGGGTAAAGTTTGGTATTGGGAGTGAACTTTATCTACTTTGATGGCCATGGGAGTAAACCTTGATTACAAAGATGGTATGAGGAGTGAACTCATACTACTATGATGGCCATGGGTTTGAATCATGTATACTATGATGTTATGGGTAGTGAACCATAATACTAACATAGTTTTGGGAATAATGCCTTGGAAACTAAAGAAATCATTATGTGCTTGTGTGTTTTCCACAATTCCATGTCTTACTCCGATGTTATTATTTCATGTATTATGTCCTTTACTTCCTTTTTATTTATGTCTTATGAACATCCAATATCTATGACAGGATTCATCTATATGATCTTTCATATACATGGTATGATATTCTATTTTCATGATCACATTCTCATACCCTTATGCTCATTTTTACGGTTACATCTCTCATTTGTTTAACCATACTAGGAATTTGATATCAGTCCATTTTATGATTCCTTCCCCTAGTTTGGAAGATATATATTATTTTTTAGTTGTCTAAAAAGGGTTTTAGTCAAGAATAACCTAGTTATAGATAATGTAGCTCACTTATGTATCATTTTTTACGTATTCCTTATTTCCAAATGACCTATACTAGTTTGGTATTATTGTTTTTGTTTGTGTAATGTTTTATGAATTCAAAAAAAGTTATGTAATGTTAATTTATGGAAAACACGAGTTTATATACCACCAACCCAATTCTATGGTATGTGATCTTGTGCTTTTCATTGAATGTCAAGTTGTTTATATATTCAAAGTTCCACACACCAATTTTTTGGGGTGTCACCTTAGTCTATATATCTTACATATTGTTTTCTATCATTGCATATGTAATTCATTTGGTGTTTTGAAGCTTGTTTTAAGTTTTATACATGTAATTAGGGACACCATATGGCTATGTTCTCTTGGATGACCTTTATGGTCCTTTATAGAAGGATGGCTATGAGGCATGACATTGTTTCCAATTCATGTGTTGTTAAAGATGAATTGATTATTAAATGGAATTATAATGGTGTTGAATAGTAATTCAATTCGTTAAGGTAATGGGTTCTTTTTACTTTCCCCTTGACCCCTGGGAATACCTATGCATCTTTAAGAATTTATGGAATGTTTTTCTCTAATTGTGAACCTGTCCAATTGAGTTAGGTTATGTTAAGGAATTATAATGGTTTAGATTACTTGATAGGATTATTATGTGAATTATGAACACGTGAGTAATGTTTATCCAAGACTTAGTGTTTGGTCCTAGTTGATACACCCTTAGTGTTGGGTTGTATGTTGGAGTCTTTTGGTGATGACCCTAGTATTTCTAATGGTTTGTTAACTTCAACCGGTTATGGTTAAATGTTAAATTTCATTGTGTCAATCATATATTCTGTTTGAATTCTATGGATGGGATTATTTTCCTATATTACCTTGGTCCCTTGAGTGAACCTTGGATTCCATTGGAATTCTTGGGATGGTCTCAATGGGTTTTTTTATAATTGTAAATCCGTGAGTAAACCCAGGAATCCATGGACGGGATCACATGGCTATGAACTAAATGTTGAGTGAATCATGGATCCATATAGGATTCCATTGATGGGATCAAGAGGCATGGATATTTCATGAGTAATAAATGGGTCTCCCTATATTACTTCCAACGATGGGATCATTTGACATGGACATAACACACCTAGAGTGTTGCTGGGATCTTTTGAGCTTCACTGGGATGATCTTGTAGGGTGTTGGTATATTTTTACTGAGGGTGATTCTAGAATTATATCTTAAGAATATAAAGGATGGGCTTGGGTTATTATATATTTGAAATAGTTTCTAATTTACCATCCAAGCCAAAGCCCAGACTCTGAATCAATCATTTTATTCTTCTTACTTAGATGATCTTCTGAGGCATCAGCAGTGCTTATTCCTATAAGAGGGATCATCGGGATTTGGAAAGATCTTGTGATTAATAGCTTTCAATTTAACTGAATGGATAATTGAACATTAAATGGAAACTAGTGCATGTAAGACTGTTTAATTTGGGTACTTCCTATCTTACTGTATTCACTATTTTACACTGCCTATTAAATATACACACTGATAGATTGTCACAAACAAAGGGCAGTTGCCTAATGGGATTCGTTCTCGCATCGTGTTTGAGTCCTTACATGGTCACAAGTAAATTATATGATTGTAGGTGTTGATAAGGGAATGTTTCATCTTACATGTACTTGATATGCTTCTTAGGAGCAGGAGAGCGTGAGACCTAGTTGAGGATTCTGATACTTTTGAGTTTCTTTTTTCCTTTTTTGTGCCTCAAGTACTTATATTGTATATGAATGTGGGGTAACATTTTTTTCATGTTTTATAAAACTTGTAACATATAGCATCAGCTTTTTTATGACAAGACTTCTAGTTATTTAAATTATCAATCTTCTACTTTTAACTCATATTGTATGTTATTCTGTTGTGTTACACTCTTATAATGAGGGTATAGTATCCCCATTATCACACATAGTCCATCGCTACTAGTTGTAAGCCTCAGGTGTTTGGGGAGATGTGCTTGAGGCAATGTGGTCAACCGAGCTTGGAGCACTATTATGTGGAATTCTGGTTTGGGGTGTTTCAAATATTTTGAATCAATAAATGATATTTACTAAAATCAAAAATAGTTTTATAAGTGCTTTACAATTTTTTAAAAATAATTGAGAATAAATATTCTTTACTTTGGATATAATTTAACAAATATAATATATTATAAAACATTACAAATTGATATTTCATTTTAAAACCCTGAAAACATAGATAGAAATATTCCTAAATAAAAAAATTAATATTCCTTGAAAAATATTTACTATCAAATAAATTCAAAAAATATATTCCTTTCACAATTTTATAAATTTTTCCAATAAAATAGAAAATGATCTATGAAAAAAACATAAAACAATAATTCCTTAAATTCATTTACTAATATATTCAAGGAAAAAATAATATTTCCAACAATCACTAATGTGTGGAGAAGAACATTTATAAATAAATCTATTAAATATCGGAATAGATGGTAGTGATTATATAATGACAAAATAAATAATTTCTAGTCCAAAAAACATCCTTTTAGTAAAATTTAGAATGAGATGGAGGTGAAATGGAAATAAGTCATATAAATCCAATAAATAATGATAGGATAAAATAAAATGGGGTTTTTTTGAAAGAAATCAAATAAAAAATACAAATTTATGTTTAAACATAAAAAATCACAATTTTAAATTAATATCATATAGTAAACCATTAACATTACTCTTGATATATAAAAAACTTATTTAACCCCATGAATAATGAGAATAAACATAAAAATATGTTATTTCAATACATTATTCATATATTTAAACTCTTATAACTTTCATTTGTAATCATTCACTAAAAATATATCAGTTATTTATTTATTATTTTCAACATAAAATATTAAAAAAATTATTATTTCATATATGTTTCATACATTTTTTAATTCCACGAAATACTAATGATATAATATCGTATTTAATAATGTGTATGACAAACAACACCAACCACATAATGGGATATAATATCTGTCACACCCCAACCCAATGGGGCTTGAGCCGCGACTCCCCAAGCCCCCCTCCAATAGGTCAGGGGCTGGCGTCTAGCAACGCGTAGGCTATCACACACATGGGAGGAATTATCCTAAGGTACCTATACACACGCACCCACACACACATCCATGCAATAGTATATATATATATACCACTGAAAAGAAAATGAATGAATAGAACTATCCAAAACCAGAGTACACCAAAAGTACAAAAGGGAAAAAATAGGGCCCACCGAAAGAAAACTGCAAAGTATCCAACCTACTCAGGAGGGTAAACACTACCAAAAACCAACCAGTAAGCTCCTCGGTACTGCTCCAGTCAAACCCACTCACTAAGCTCTGCCTTCTCCGAGTCCTCCTGGGACTCCGTCGAAAGGCATGTGGTCTACAGAAGACACAAACATGTGCGGGAAAACCCTGTGCAGGGGTGAGTATAACAATACTCAGTAGGCACCCCAAAGACCCAAAACAAAAGAGAGAAACTGAAACGCAAAAGTCCGCTCATCCCAGCCAGATGAAACCCACATGAGAGAGAAACTCTACTTCGTGACCATCCTCAACTAAACACAACTAGTCAGCTCAGCTCAGGTGTATGCCCATACATACACCTTGAACAATCCAGATATACTCAACTCACACACCAAGCCACGTGAGGTAACGACATCTTCACTAACAACAATTCACAACCAGTAGAGAACACTCCATGGTCACTGTCATCTCAGATGACACTTGTCCAAGAGATACACTTCATCGGGTTTCTCACAAACCTCTCAGAGTCTCACCCGAGAGATCACGCTCGTCGGGTACCGTCACTGAGGAAACCCCGCTAATCAATATAACCACCAAACTCCCCGGATAGGGGATTACACCTAGGGTCTGCTAGGGGATACCAGAACCCAGACCGGTATACAAAGATCTCACAGATAGAGGATCACTCCCAGGGTCCGCTAGGGGATTCCACAACCCGATCTGGCACTCGTAGATCTCACAAATAGGGGATCACACCCAGGATCCGCTGGGGGATACCACAACCCGATCTGGCACGCGACAGAAACACGTCACTCAGATAAAGGATCGTCACCCGCATAAAGGTGGTCACGATGATACCGGGACCCTATCTAGTACATCTTGCGATGTAGGGGATTGAACTGACGATGTCACAACCCTACCGAAACCACGCGCTAAGTAGGGGATCGTATAACCAATGATACCACAACCCAACTATAATCCTCATCTTGAGTAAGGGATCATATACACGACGATTCCACAACCCTACTGAACACGGCCCACTGCATAGGGATCATATTCCCAATGATTCCACAGACCCTACGGGGTTAACCTGCTAGATAGGGGATCACTGCTCATGAATTAGCAGTCACAACGATACCAAAAACCCGAGCTAGGGTAACGATGCTTGAGGATCCCGCTCCGGGACCACCGGAGGGATGCCACAACTATAACAGAATAAACATCCCATCGAGAGGATCACAAGCCTATGCTAGGATTGTGATGCCACACAAACCATCATAGGAATGAACCAAGGGAGTACCCTCAACCACTACTGGTCCAGACATCGCGATCCCAAGCGACCCTCAATAACACCACACGGTGTAGCACCATGGCCAATACTGAGGCCACCATCGTGATCCACGCGGAAAAACACGCAGGATCGGCTAGCATGGAGTCGCACACCGTCTTTTCACCTAGCTCTGAAATTATTTGTAGAAATATTCCAAAGTCTGACATGGCCAAAACCCAAGTCACTACATCCTCCCCCCTAGAACATTTCGTCCTCGAAAATCCATAAGTACAAGGAAAGCGACTGGACTCTCAACTGGGTCTCTCACGCCAATCTGGAAGTAAGATTCACGTGCCGTCTGCGGCGACGTGATCCTACAAAAGTGGCGAACCCTTCGGATTCGGTTTAGAAATTTTAAATTTCAGGATCGTGGCCCGGGAGCTTGAAACATCGAATAAAATAATGCTATTTTTTATTTTACAAATTCGGACCATTGTAACATCTACCCGGAGCGTCCGAATGACGTGCCGTTAGTGGCATTGAGACCCTGATGCTAAGAAGGACTTTTTGAGATAGTTTCTGGGTGTTGAGACTAATAACAGGGTGTGGGATTTATGAGGCCGGGTTTTTTGTGTTTTTGGAGAAATGCAACCTTCGCACCAGGAGCCCGTTTTTGGATGAGTAATTGTTGATCCTGTGTTTTTTTCGAGAGGGTCGCAATGGTGCGATCCGTTCGTTGTGTTTCGGGATCAACGTGTGGGCCCCACCCGGGCTGGCTAAATTGAATAGTACCTTTTTCACCGGGTGTCCATTAGGGATGAACGAGTAGTGGATCCTGTGTGTTGTTTTCGAGGGGATCGTCGTGGTACGATCCAGTCGATGAGTTTCGGGATCGTTGTGTGGGCCCCTTACAAAGGTGTCTAACTGGCCTAAACAGGCAGGTCCGGTGGGCCCGGACCGGCCCGCCACTGTCGGCCTGCCCTGGACGGCGGCTCTCTACCACGCGGCACCCCGCGCCACTGCCACGTGATGCCGCGGACCGTCGCGCGCTGCTACGGGTATGCTGGCGCAGCCGGAGCTGCGCCAGCGAACCTTTTGTGGACTGTCAGGGGCACCCGGTGGACTGTTTTTCGATCTGGAGGCATCTTCGCAACCCTCAGGACCCGATCTTCACTACTACGATGAAAAAACAAAGAAAAACATAGGATAAATGGGATCGGGGGATTAAAACTCAAACCACCTACATTGCGGGCGAAACGTCGAAGCTTCGGGTGCAAAACAACGCCTACGGCGCCCAGAAGCTTGATCTACCGACGATCTACATAGAAAATAGATAATCGGGGCTTGAATAGATGAAGAATGGATGAGGGGAGGGGGTTCCATTCTACTACGCATAGGAGGAAGATGGGGGTGATTGATTTCTTGTTTTTTATCTAATAACCTTCATTTAAATCAACGCCCCCAGCAAGACCTCACGGCGCGGAGGAAATTAGGTCGCCCCTAGGGTAAACGCGCCATTATGAACACAATGGTGGACTCAGATTTGCGATATTATACTCTTTTCAGAAGTTATTCAAGCCGAGGCTCGTAAATAAACTTTTCCACTTATTTACAAAAACGCCCCTAGTGGCTTTTCTCACCGCAGACCTGCACCCGCAAATTTTAAACCTCACCTAGGGTAAACGGCATGTTCCGGACGCAAATATTCCCTCTGATTCCCATTCCGATCTACTGTTTTGGATATATTACACCACCGACACATGCATAGTATAAGAAAATAATATTTTAATAAAATTAATTCTAGGCGCACCGGGCCTCAGAATCGCACGTCGTCTTCATACTTAGCTCTGGAATTATTCATAGAAATATTCGAAAGTCTGACAGGGCCAAAACCCAAGTCACTACAATATCCCAAAAAATTATAGTATTTTCACGGTTTTATATAAATTCAATAATTTTTATTTCTTTCAATGCATGCAACACTGAGTTATATTTTGTCCCACACGACATCGTGTTTCTTCAATGGCATGTATTACATGTAAGAATGAGTTTTACCAAAAAAATAATTTTATTAAAATATTATTATATAATAATAATATTATTATTATTATCCATTAAATTAATGATTAGGAATTTTATTAACTGATATTTTAAAATATAGGTTTTACAAAGATATAAAAATAATTAAAAGGTATCCAATTAATTATAAATGAAAATATAAACCAATTAAATAAAATGTAAATATTATTATGTGTATGCTCATAACGTTTTTTTGTCCTAATAAATTAAATTAATCAAAATTATTGAAATATATTAATGGAATATATATTTTATATATTCAATAAAATATTTTTTATGATTATCTGACATATTTGATAATTTTTAGATAATTACAAACCTAATGATACTCATAAAAATAAATATTTTTATTGAGGCTCTTTTACGGCCTTTTAATGGAGAACTTATTTTAATTCCATTTTTTAACTTTTATAAATCTAATATGTCAAAATAAATTGTATATTTAAATTTTTAACGTAAAAGTTTTGTTTTTGTGAATTTTGGGTATTTTTCTGTGATGTTTCATTTTTTGATGAATAATGAGAAATAAAAAATTTTAACTCAAAATTAATTTTTCATCTAATTTATTTTTAAAGATAAAATATATTTTAGATTTATTTTAATGTATAATTACATCATATTTTTATTTATTAAACCAATTTAGGTCGTTATAATGAATTTCTCTTTGAAATTGAATTTCAAAACCTAGAAATTTTTTTATTGTTCTCACTTTTAAAAGATGCATTGTCTTCCTGTCTATAGAATTAAATTTAACATAATTTATTTCTGTTATTTAATTTTTATTCGTAAAAATGGGATCCATATTTGGAATAATCAAAAGTTATAATGTCTAATATGTTTAAATGTTTTTTACTGAAAACATTTGTAAATGTAATTAAAATTAATTACAATGTTTAAGGTGATATTATGCTTACTAATGAACTAAACCTTAAAGATAAAGCCTAATATAACTGAGAAATATGTGAAAAATCCATTTTTAGGGAATATTTAGACCCTATCCTCCCTTTTACCTAATTTTAATGATTAATTTTCTACATGAAATAAAAAATGTGGGTGGGGTTTCCCTTTTCCAAAATATTATATTAGGGCCACTCCTCCCTTACTGTAACAACCCAATGTTTCATTAATGGAAATCCCTCTTGATCTAATTAAATGTCTTTTTATGTAAAACATTTATATAAAATGTCATCTTCTTTGGTTTTATGTTAAGAATTGTGACTGTTACTTTTATAGCCGTTGAACAATGATCACATGATTAGTATAAATATAGGGCTTTAACAAATCCAATTTACTCAAACAAAATAAGCGATGGCCTCATCCAGTAGAATTGATCCATACAAAGCCCATTTGTCGGAGCTCGGAAAAGAGGTGTCATCCTTGGGCTTCTCTCTTGACCAAGCCCAAGATAAGCTTCATCATGTGAAGCTCGAACGGGACCGTCTACGAGAAAAGTGGAAGTTGATAGAGATTACCACTCGAGTGATGTTATCTGAGCCACCCAAAGAGTCTGTCACCATCGCACTCCTTACCCTTAGGTTTTATACTATTGTTTTAAGGGTTTATGTAAAAAATCGCTAGTAATATGTTCATGTCTATTATTATTTTTTTATATAATAATGAATATACCTTCTTGTCATTATTGATACATTGTAAATAGTTTTTAAAGTACAAATAGTGTTTTTAGTTATTATTTAATTAAGAAATATATTTTATTAAATTAAGGGATTTTTGAATTAAATAATATTTTAATAAAATATTATTATTATTATTAAATTAATATTATTATATGTAAATGATCATATAATTTTATGAATGAAATTATAATTTTTATTAATGTTTGAAAGCCATTTCTGTCAAAACCTGAGAAGTTTCGATAAATGTCGGTTTTTATTATTAAAGTAAAAATTAACATATTTATAAAATTATCTAGATAAAATAAATGATATTTCTATAATCAAGATGTCAAAATTATACACTGGTGAATTTTTCATAATTTTCTGAGACAGTCAAAGTTTTGGGTAAAAATTAAATATCGTTTAAATATATAATGTGTTTTATGACATCATAATGACCCAATAGTGATGTTATAAAATACTATAAACTTTATTTTCGGCCAATATATGTTTTAACATTAAAATAATGTGATTTTAGGTTTGTTTGACTTAATTTTCAAAGCATTAATGGACCCCTCAAGACTTATTAAACATCCTGTCTTTTTAAATTATTTTCCATGAGAGTGTGACTTACCTCCACATAAGCAACCCCATTATTATAAGAAGTTAGGACTTTGGCCTTATAAAATATTTTTTTTCTATTCCCTATTCCAAAAACTATGGGAATAAACCATGATATGATGTGTGGTTTGGATTTGTTTAATTTAAGTGGTCCCAAAACTAAATAATAAAGAATTCACTCACCTTTCCTATATAAACCCACCCAAGATCCCACTTCCTCCTCACTCAAAGCCTTTTGAGTTCGTCAAACCACTACCCTACTCTCTCTAGAATCCTCCCAAGGTTCCCCAAGCTCCCAAGAAGCCTCTATCAAGCCTTTCTCATGCCTTTGGAAGCACACTTCCAAGTAAAGGTTTTTTCTTCCTTTCTCATTTTTGGCCAATTTTCATTAAGTTGTTTTTTCCAGTTAATTTCAATTATGAATGTCGGGGTATGGTTTCTCACCTCCCTCATACTTACCTCTTTATTTTTTAATGATGGTATAACCCTTTCTCTCTAATTAGATGCCTCCCATGTACACCTGTTACTATGCCGAAATTCCGAAAGGAACTTCTCTCTCCTCATTTACATTCAAGGAATACTTTTGTATCATGAATATAAATTCCATTACAATTGTTGGGACATGTATATACATTACCTCATTACTATCCATTACATGTAAATATTATTAGAAACCCATTTCACTCTCATTAGCCAATTTTATGAATTCTTATGTCAGGTCATTACGCTGCGAAAATCACACCGATTTTCTAAGCCAATGCCATTGTGTAGTGAATACCATTCCCATTTCTCCATCAAGGGTATTCATCTTTATAAACATTTACTTATTGATTATTAAGTTTAATGTATGAATTCCACTCTCCTTTATCAGGGAATAAATGATTATGTTTTATGAATCCATGTTTTGTGATCCATGTGGCACACTTATGCATGAAATGAAATGTTTAAGAAGGGTGCGACCTTATAGAGCTCCAATGCATTGGGTAAGTATAGTATCATGATACGTCATGTGAATTGAGTGTTGAATCATTCTAATTCAAGTGAAACAAGGGTTTACTCGTGCTTCATGTGCAATGATAATTTACTCATGCTCCATGTGCAATGACCCTTGGCTCATGCTAATTCCATGTTAAGTGTTGTTGCCACATTTCCATGTTATGATTATCATGCTTTATGATGCCTTTATGTTCATGTTTCTCTTGTTATATATTGATATGCCTATTGTCTAAAATTAATTTTACTCCTCATGTATTCCATGTTTATTCCATTACTGGTCTTTATAGCTCACCCCTTTTCTTATTCATGTCCTCAGGTTATCTCATGCAATTCTAAGTAAGAGGGAATGTAGTGGTCATGTAAAAGAAAATTTTCAATAAAGATGTTTTATTTCATGTTTTAAGTTGTTATGTAATGATCCTAAGCCCCAAATACACTAGACCTATAGACTATCCATGTCATATCAAGTGAATATTTTATGTAATAAATCATTTTTAAGTTTTTAATAAAAGAAGGGTTGTCATAGTTGGTATCAGAGGATAGGTTTAGTTATTTTTGGGATTAGGATTAGAAAACCATAGTAAAGCCATGGAGACAATAATAAGTATAATAAATACATTTCTATGTTTTGGTAAGTACTGAGTAACTGGTTTATCAAAAAAATACATCCCTGTCTCAATACGAGCAGGTAGAGGCGGCTCTGGCATATATGTATCCTAGGGGTGAAACCCGAAAACACCGCTTTGAGATAGATTAGAACGGGAACTGGTGCACGACAACGGGACGTGCTGTAATCTTTGTTACGACACTCCCAGGGGATATGTTTTGATAAATTCACAAGCTTTTTATGAACCCTTATTATGGGAATTAAATAAAATGCCCCTAAGAATATATGTTAGAAATTTGATAATGAAAAGCCTAGATTGAATCCTATAGACTCATGAGTTAAGGAAATAAAAGTTTATTTATAAGTCATAATCATTTGTCTTTGTATTACCATTTATGTGTTACCCCCTAACATTCCTTTTATTCCAGCCAATGGCCGGTAATAGGAAGACTCCGGCTAACAACCGATGTGAAGATCAGTGTGATGACTATACTAATGTGATGCCCATTATAATGGGAGCAGGAATCGTGAACTTTGTCATGCTTCTCTCTCAGTTAACTAAATCTTTGAATAGAAACACGGGTCAAGAGGAATGTCCAAAACCCCCTAAAATGGAACAAGTCACTATCGAGAGCTTCATGAGAAAAAGGCCACTTACTTTTAGTGGATCATCTGATCCCATGATTGCTGAACAATGGATCAACTCCATTGAAAAGATCTTCTCCATCATTTAATGTTTTGAACCAGACAAGGTTCTCCTGGCGGCATATAATATGGAGGGTGAAGCTGATCAGTGGTGGACGTTGATCAAAAATATAAAGCTTGAGGAGGAGATCGAGGCATTGAAATGGAACAATTTATGGAATATGTTTTTCAATAAATACTTTCCGCGCACCCTCCGACTTAAGATGGAAAGGTACTTCCATTCCCTTAAGAAAAATGAAGAAGAATCTATTGGAGCGTATGAGGAAAACTTCACAAGGCTTGCACGATATGCTTCCGGCTTTGTTGTTACCCTCGAATGCAAGGTTGACCGCTTCTTTGGTGGGCTGAAGCCTTGCCTACAGAAATCATTAGTGATCCGTGACTTCGAATACTATGAGTAAATTGTCTGATGCGCCCTATAGGTTGAAATGGAGATCGGAAAATCATAGGGGTATCATGGGGACATGAAATGTAAGGTGGAATTCAATGCTGGCGGTCCGGTGGATAAATCCAGCAGTGCTAAGAAGATCCAGCACCCCACTTTCCAAAAGTGTGGAAAGAAGCAATCTGTAAATTGCCTTAAGGGGACGAGGAAATGCTTTAGGTTTGGAAGAGAAGGTCACCAAGCTGTTAACATTCGGAAAGAAAGTCTCGCAGCTGCGATAGAGGACAGGAATGCTCCGTTCGAACCTAAACGTGTTGTTCATTGATACAACTGCAAATAACCAGGGCATTTTTCAAATCAGTTCCCTAATAGAAGGGTTTTCGGAGGCAACCATCAACCTCCAAGGCAGCAAGGAAGAGCTTTTGACATCACTTCTGCTGAATTGAACCTCGATAATGAAGTGGTGATAGGTAAGCTAGTTATTCATTCAAGAATAGTGAACATAATTTTTGATTCTGGTTCTAGGCATTCTTTTATATCTCGAATGTTTAGTAGAACAATCCTAGAACCCCCACAAATAATGGAAGTGAAGATGTCGGTGAGTACGAAAAATGGGGCAATCATTGCATCCCATGAATATAAGTCCTCCCCTGTTATAATCTATGGATTGAATTTCCTGGCGAACCTCATCCTACTCCCTCTGGTGGAATTTGAAGCAATTCTTGGCATGGATTGGATTTCCTTATATAGAGCCAACATAAAATACCGGGAGAGGGAATTCACACTCTATATGGAGAATCGACCCCTGATTCATTACAAGTGTAAGGAGGAAGATGAATCTCATTTATCTCCATCATCTCAAGCATGGATATTACTGCCCTATGAGAACGCGTATCTGGCTCCGGTGATTGAGTCCAAGGAAGAAACCATCCTTGACGAAATGCCTATTGGGTGGGAATTCACTAAAGTGTTTCCCAAGGAACTGCATGGTCTTCCTCCTAGAAGAGATGTTGAATTATCAATTGAACTTATACTAGAGGCACTACCAATATCCAGGACTCTATATAGAATGAATGTCGTGGAGCTTGAAGAGCTGAAGAAACAACTACACGAGAATCTAGATAAAGGGTTTATATGCCCAAGTGCTTCCCCATGGGGTTCACCAGTCCTCTTCATCAAGAAGAAGGAGGGGTCAATGCAGCTTTGCATCGATTATCATGAACTTAACAAAATCACGATAAAGAAAATGTATCCTATTCCACGGATCGATGACTTGTTTGATTAGCTGTGTGGAGCACAATACTTCTATAAGGTAGATTTGCCGTTGGGATATTATCAAGTAAGGGTGAAGAAGGAAGATGTCCCCAAGAATGCTTTTCATACAAGATATGGGCACTATGAATTCATAGTAATGCCTTTCAGACTCACTAATGCTCCAACAATCTTCATGGACTTGATGAATAGAGTCTTTAGATATTACCTTGAAAAATTTGAGGTAGTCTTTATAGATGATATTATAATATACTCCAAAATCAAGGAGGATAATGAGGAGCATTTAAGAACTATACTGGAGACTTTGCGCAAGGAGAAGCCCTATGAAAATTACAACAATTGTGAGTTCTGGTTGAAAGAGGTCTTATTCTTGGGCCATATCCTCACAAGCTATGGGATACCTGTGGATCCCTCCAAAACAGATGCAATTAAGAGATGGCTGATCCCAACATCAGTGACAAATATCCGTAGCTTCTTGCGGTTAGCTGGATATTAACGATGATTTGTGAGAAATTTCTCATGATTGTCCAACCCTCATACCAAGTTAACTCGAAAGGGAGTAAAGTTTTCTTGGAGTTATGAATGCGAAAAAATCTTCAAGGAGTTGAAAAAGAGGCTTATCACTGCACTCGTGCTCACTTTACTCACAAGTGTGGAAATTTTTGTGGTATTCAGTGATTCATCGAAGAAGGGATTATGATGTATGCTGATGCAGAATGATGAAGTGATATCCTATGCCTCAAGGAATTTGAAAATCCATGAGGGAAACTATGCAACGCATGATCTAGAGTTGGCGACGGTGATCATTGCCTTGAAAATCTGGCGGTATTATCTCTATGGGGAGAAATATGAGATATATACTAACCACAAGAGTCTTAAATATATATTCACATAGAAATAGATTAATAGTCACCAGAGATGATGGATAGAGCTCATCAAGGATTATGACAGTTCAATACATTACCAACCTGGGAAAGCGAACAAGGTGGCAGAAGCCCTAAGTAGAAAGGACCTAGTGATTCTATCAATGATGAGAATTGAGAGGGATCAAATATTCATAGACTTGATAAAGATGGACATGGGAATCATAAAGAAGGGATAATCACCAATCCTTTCACAAATTATTTCTCAACCATCTCTTTTGGAATGGTTAAAGGATACTCAAAAGGATGATGTGGGAATTCAAGAAAAAGTGGAAGCTATAGAAAAATGGAAATCCTAGGAGTTTAATATTAATGAAGAAGGAATTGTGCGGTTTGGGAAAAGACTATGTGTTCCATCATGTCCGGAGCTGAAGAAGGAACTTTTGGATGATGCACATAGTTCAAATTTCACTATTCACCCAGGGAGAACAAAGATGTATTGAGATATTTGAGAAAACTTTTGGTGGGATAATATGAAAAAGGAGATCACTGAATATACATCAAAGTGCCTGGTGTGTCAGCAAGTGAAGGCATAGAGGTAGAAATTTAAGGGGATGATGAAATCATAGCCCATTCCAGAATGGAAATGGGATATCATCACCATGGACTTTGACACCGAACTTCCAAGGACATCCAAAGGCAACAATGCAATCTGGTTGTTGTGGATCATCTTACAAAGACTGCATATTTCATTGCTATTCAGGAGGATTTCTCATTGGATCAACTGGCACACATATATATCATGGAAGTGGTAAGGTTTCATGGAGTACCACTATCTATTGTGTCTGACCGAGATCCAAGATTCAACTCTACGTTTTGGAAGAGTATTCAACATGCTCTGAATACTGAACTGAACTTCAGTACAGCCTATCATCCTCAAACAGATGTCCAATCCGAGCTGACTATCCAGACACTTGGGGACATGTTGAGAGCATGCTTAATGGACATTAAAGGATGATGGGATCAACATCTTCCTCTGGTTGAGTTCTCTTATAATAATAGTTCCCAATCGATCATTATAAGTCCCCGGCCTTAAACCTTACTTAATCTTGAGTTAATACAAGATGACACATTGAGGATCTTTTCAGGTTTAGAGTTTTAGATAATTAGATCATAAAACATGCATTACATTCCACATTTAAACAATGTGGTTACATAAAAGATAGGATTCATTCTTCCCATCAATGAAAAATATTTAAAATAAAACTTGGATTCTTTCTTGACACATCCTTGACACTATCATCACATCACGTACCTTTCCCTTGACCTATGAAAAACATTTCAAAAACTTGGGATGAGCATAAAAATCTCAGTAAGGGATATAAAAATATGGAAAGGAAACATGAGGTCATATATACATAAGAATGAAATCATACTTTACCCATAAAATATAGGCACTTTAACATACCTCATGAAATCATGAATAAATCATAGAAATCATAAGACATAAAAGGTAACTTGTGGCATTCATAACATTCTTACGTAGGGAGTAACCCTCTTGGTTACGTTTTGGAATACCCATCACAGTATATTCCCAAAATCTCTTCGGGGAAACCTTAACGTTTCACTCCTTCACATTACCCAACGCATTGGAGACCTATATCGGGCTCACCCGCCCTTAGTTTATCACAGAACCACCTATCTTCATAATAATGCCCAAGAACCATAACATAATCGTATCACATAAAACATGCATAAAGGAAACATAACATTTCCACATTTCAATCACAAGATATCAATACAACACATTGATATAATAAAAACATTATGAAAACCATTTTCAATACCAAAATAAAAGAAAAGTAAAACATGGTATTTATTTTTCTTTTAAAAAGAAGTTATGGCTTGTAGAGGAAGCTGAAACTCAAATAATGGTCACGGAGGCGGAGAAGTCATTGTCGCCGCATACGTACGACAAAAACATTCCCTTTTTTCATTTAGTAAAACGCTTCATATAAACAGATTCATTTTGGATAAATGTAAAAGTCAAAGGGGTTTATACACCATATAAAATAAGGTTGTGTATAAAACAAAATATGCCTCAATGAAAGGAGATTAAGACGAAGTCCCATACAAAGACGGTATCCTTGGTTTAAGGATAAATCAATTACATAATTATGTGTGACAAACGAATACACCAAATATAAGTGGATATTAAGTGTAAAATAATCGAAGGACATTCACACATATTCAAAGGATGACATATTCAATAACTGTATGTTGAACCCAAAGAAATCGAAATTGGGTTAAGAAGTTCCCTTGACAGCCTAACGGCGTCACATCAAAATGAGTTGATGAGAGATAAAAAAAGGGTATCTCGTCACTTGGACATAAAATTTACATCAATAAGGATATATGAGAACATATTCCAACATGACAATATGTATATTAAAAGACCCAACAAAAGAAGTCTTTTAAAAAGAGGAGGATGAAAGGTTCCCTTACCGACATGGGTATCTTTCGAAACATACACCTCGTGAAAGAAGGACAATACAACATTGATCTAAATACTCATAAAAGAAAGTATATTACACAATGAGTAAAATAATGGGCAGTACATATACCACTAAAAAGAATTTTTGGCAAATGTAGCATAAATTTCACGGGAATAAAAGTGAGATGAAAATTCCCTTACGAAAACTCGGCAGCCTAACGACGCCACTTAAAACTTCCAAAAATGGATTGATGTGATCAAATAGGGTCTCTCATCGTATTAACATAAAGTTTAAAAAAAGAGGAATATAAAAGAACATCCCCCAACATAACATTGAGGATCTTAAAAGAAGTGACATAAAGGAGAGGACTTAAAAAGAAAGAGAGAGGTTATATCTCTTACGAAAATTCGGGAGCCTAACGGCGCCACTCAAAACTTCCAAAATGGATTGATGAGAGGAAATATGGTCTATCATCATATGAACATAATAATTATAGTAGGAGTAATATAAAGTAACATCCCAATCATAATAAATATGAGCTTAAAAGGAATGACAGAAAAGAGTGTACTTAAAAAGAAAGAGAGGTGTAGGATCCCTTACCTCGGGTCCGACATGACTCGATCGTTCTTTAACATTATGAATAATAAACTTGAGTTAATTTCTATTTGCTTAAGAACCTTTTTAAAGTTCATTATTCCTTTTATATCACTTATTTCCATGGTATAAACATTATGTAATCATTTAAGTTAATAATGTTTGTTTTGTCGATATTTGGTTCTTAAGTCGAAAGTGGACTTCTTACAATTACATGTTGTCCATCTGGTCAAAGGTTCTTTATATCCAGAATGAAATTCCTGATTTTGATATCATATAAATCATATATATCTAGAATATACATGTATTTATAATATCAAATAATCATTTAGAGGTAAGAAATGAAATGCACCGTTCATGGAGACGGTAAGCCGTACGTACACATGAACGCTGCTTTCATTTCTTTATCATATTAATGGAATTAAAAATAAATGAGAGGTATGTATATTTTAATTACAGAATTATATTCATCATTTACATGTATCATTCATCATATATATCCATTATATACATGTACATATAATAGTACATTACATTTCGGGATAAGAAATGAAATGCACCGTTCATGGAGACGGTAAGCCGTTTGTATGCATGAACGCTACTTTCATTTCTATCTCATTATTTAATGGAAAGAAATAATAATGATATAGATTTATATTATAATTCCAGTATAACATCATATATAATTACATTAAATCCATCCTTTATACATCCCACGTATGGTATTAACGAATCATATCACTTTGAGGGGGTGGTAGTCCGCACTTCATAAAATGAAGATATCGCGTATACCCATAATAGAATCCATAAATGTATGCCACAAATGAAAAATACAGAAGCTTAAGTAAAACATAAACATATTATATATCATATATAAATATAGTTGCATCTTAATGGCCACCTTTGAAGGTGTTATATGAGTGTTGAACAATCATCGTTTCGTGAGGCAGAAATTCTCCATCCAGGGAAACAGTATGTTCTTTAACCATTAGAAGTAGGTTTGTGTAAGTGTAGCTCGAATAATTCTTATAAAAACATACTAGTATATTGAAGATACTGTATTTTTTACAAAAGAATTGAATAAAAAGAGTTTAGGGGGTTGGAGAGGCAAAATAAAACAAAAGGACTCAAGTGAAGACATTATCTTAAAATCGGGTAACTCCCATTGGTTTGAGCTCAAAGGCTTCCTTGGGAAGACTTCTTCCCAAAGTGAGGCTTCAAGGAGTAAGAGAGGGAAGTGGAGAGACAAAATGGGAAGGGGTTGGCCGAGCCAAAGGCTTTTGGAGTGTGGGTAAGGAGGTAGAGGTGGGGGCCTTTTATAAGAGGAGAGGAGGGGCACTCTTGGAAAGTAAAGAAAAGTCACTTTATTTTAAAATGATATTCAGATTTAAGAGATCCCACATTGATATAATTCGAGGATAAGGTGATAAGGGTTCGAAATACAGTCATCCAATAAGTTTTAGACATTTTTAGGTCTTATATATTACCTTATCATTCCATTTTATTTAAATCGTTAAATAATGAGGTCATCGATGCATCATCATGATGTCATAAATAAGTTAATTTATTTAACGTCTAAAAATTATAAAAAAAATACTATGATTTTGTAAATATTTCTATCTTTCCAATTACTTTTTATAGTCAAATATCTGACTTGTATAACCCCATGTAAAAATTGGTTTAGTAAAACATTTCATGTTTGTGTCATTTTTACTTTAACATTAAATAAAAAGGTATTTATGTCATTTTCCAACCAAAGTGGCTCCATGGGGTCCCCAAGTTGTCCCATGGATTTTATTGGTCGTCCATGACACATACAATGAGGTTAGGACATGTTTCAAGTTCATTTCATATTATTAAAACATTACTTTTACCTTAAACTACACTAATTACCTCTAATCGCGATTAAAAACTTAATAAGTTACTATTCTCCAAAAAATTATTTTAATCCCATTGACCCACATTTTACTTCTTAATGAAAACCATGTATGTCGGATTTTTTAAATTCAAAACACAGAAGTGGTAAATTTTCATTTAAACAAAAAATCAGTTTTTATAAGTACCACTTAGTGGTTTCACTATTCATCAAAAATTGAAGTTTTTCAGAAAAATACCAAAAATTCACCCTAAGCTTTATTTGATATTCCAAATTAAAAAATGAAGTCTATTTTAAAAAATTCAAAACATATAAGTCATATTAATTAATTTAATAATTAATTCCCGTTGTCATGACAAAAAAGCGTGTTTTTATGAATCAATAAGTATCAAAAGATTTACACTAGTTTAAGTCCGATTTCAAAGCGAAATTAATTCCAACGACCACTATTGGATTTAATGGTAAACATATATTCTAATTTCACTTTAAAACCAATTCAAAAGATAATCTAATCATATAAATAAATTAGATTAAAAAGAGGTTTTGAATTAAAATACAACATTTTATACTATTTATTAAAAAATGAACTTTATCGGAAAAATACCAAAAATTAACCCAAGGTAAATTTCAATGTCCCAATCATAAATAATATTTTTATTCTAAAAAATAGAGATTATAAAATTGTCAATAAGTGGATTTAAAAGGGGTTCACCATCAAAAGGCGGTTAATCGACCTTTTAAAGAATATTAGAATGTTTACGCTTAAAAACTGGATTCATTTTCATTTTTAATCCTCTAAAATTTATTGTAAAGAGTAAAAAATATTTGAAAAACATATATAATAATTTTTTAGTTAGTTCTGTTTATTCCCGCCATTACAACGGCTAGGCGTTAACTACCATTTAAAATAATATTATTTTATTATTAGATTGCAACATAAGATTCTCAAGAAACTCGTTGTTGAGTATTGGGTATGCCATTGAGCATAGAATCCCCTTTAGAGTAATATTAATATTTTATTCACAAAAATAGATAAATATAAAGATGTCATATTCTTTATTTACTTGGGGTGTTACATCCTTCCCCCCTTTTGGGAATTGCATCCTCGCAATTTTAAAATTCAGCTTGGAAACATCCTTGAAAGTCCCACATCGGAACAAGAGTCGGTAAAACAATCACTTTAAAATAAAGAAGGATAAGTACAAATGTCACCCGAGTTAACCCATTCTAGGATTCAAAGTATGAAAATATGGACATGGAGGAAAAAACAAAGGGTCATGTTCTGATGGAGAGTGATAGAAAACATGTTTAGGAGAAAGTTAACCATAAGAAAATTACAAACTTGTGATGGGTTAAACGGTATTCGATTCCCCAGAAGGAAAAGTTAATAGACAAAATTTTTGTTTTAAGTTACTTTTTATTGAGGAATTTATTCATAAGGAAACATAATCACTTATCATGTTGACTTTCGACTTTTATTACATTCCTTACACAAACTCATATTTTCTCCAAAAGATGAGTATTTAAGAAGACTTATTCACATTAAGACTACTATAATCAACTTCTAGAGAATCACCTAATCCACAAAAGAGAATTATATACTTCCCATGTCATTATACTTTAACCAAAACCAAAACCAAAATGGTTAGTACAAGATCAGATAATCCTGAAAAGGATAACCCTTTATAAAAAAAATATATTCTTAATCTCCAAAAATTTTCCAACAAAACCCAAAGTTCAACGAGGACCTTTCAATAAACAATTTGTCCATAAAATTCTTCAATGTAAACCAAACTAAGATTGAAACCCAAATATTTGAAGGATTTAGTCACATAGTCTACCAAGTTAAATCGTATCATTTATCTCTAAACCACATCAGTTTCTCTTAATGTCTCATACTGAAAAGTAATTGACCTAATCACATATCCTCCAAGATAGGTTAATAAATTTCCATAGATAAACCAAAATCAGCTTACTCTTAATTCATAAAATCTTCTAACTAAAAATAATCAGTCATACTAACCAGGGACTTCACGTAGTCCAGTGGTAGGCGATAAATACCAGTCGCACTTTGGTTGTGGGTTCGATTCCCTCACCTTTGTCCGACGCGACGGGTTGTCACACGGTCTACGTGTTGTCCTTTTTCCAAAACTGTATAAATCTTAAAAAAATTCCCCAAAACGAGATAAAATCTTCAAAAATAATCATAACATATTTTCACCTCAAATTTATCTCATTCCTTTCATTTTCCATCAAAACATATAATAACCCATAATTACCTCAAAAGTAAGGATCATATAAACCCTAATGGTTACCTTTATAATTATTACCTGTACTTCTACATCGATTAGTCATCTCGTACATGATGCATTACAGAACATACCAAGGTTCAAGTGGTTGATCATGACTCCATGATAGTTGGATTAGGATAAACACAAGGGTTTTCATTGTATCTCCCATATCATTCAGTTGCTTTCTCAAAAAAACTGTCAATGTTTCCTTCACATCCACTATTACATTGGTGCCTGCTAGATCCAGCAATTTACTAAAACCAAAAAGGTCAGTGTGAGTATATCAACAAAACCATAATGTACTAATGAAAAATATAAACACTAAGATATACTTACTCATTCACTTTATCTAAAACTAGGAATCTTTCTGAAATCCTAACCATTATGGTAATGTCACTTATGCTTAAAGAGTACCCTAACCTCTAAAGTTATCTAAACTGACCTCTGATACCAACTATAAGGCCCCGGCCTTAAACCTTACTTAATCTTGAGTTAATACAAGATGACAAATTGAGGATCTTTTCAGGTTTAGAGTTTTAGAGAATTAGATCATAAAACATGCATTACATTGCACATTTAAACAAAGTGGTTACATAAAAGACATGATTCATTCTTCCCATCAACGGAAACATATTTAAAATAAAACTTGGATTCTTTCTTGATAGGTCCTTGACACTATAATCACATCACGTACCTTTCCCTTGACCTGTGAAAAACATTTCAAAAACTTGGGATGAGCATAAAAAGCTCAGTAAGGGATATAAAAATATGGAAAGGAAACATGAGATCATATATACATAAGAATGAAATCATACAATACCCATAAAACATAGGCACATTAACATACCTCATCCATTCATGAATAAATCATAGAAATCATAAGACATAAAAGGTAACTTGAGTCATTCATAACATTCTTACGTAGGGAGTAACCCTCTTGGTTACGTTTTGGAATATCCATCACAGTATATTCCCTAAATTTCGTTGGAGAAACCTTAACGTTTCACTCCATCGTGTTACCCAATGCATTGGAGAGGTATATCGGGCTCACCCGCCCTTAGTTTATCACGGAACCACCCATCTTCATAATAATGCCCAAGAACCATAACATAATCGTATCACATAAACCATGCATAAAGGAAACATAACATTTACACATTTCAATCACAAGATATCAATACAACACATTGATATAATAAAAACATTATGAAAACCATTTTCAATACCAAAATAAAAGAAATGTAAAACATGGTATTTATTTTTCTTTTAAAAAGAAGGTATGGCTTGTAGAGGAAGCTGAAACTCGAATAATGGTCACGGCGGCAGAGAAGTCGTTGTCGCCGCATACGTACGTCAAAAACATTCCATTTTGTAGTTTAGTAAAACGATTCGTATAAAAAGATTCCTTTTTGGATAAACGTAAAATTCAAAGGGGTTTATACACCGTATAAAAGAAGGTTGTGTAAAAAAAAATATTCCTCAATGAAAGGAGATTGAGATGAAGTCCCATACAAAGACGGTATCCTTGGTTTAAGGATAAATCAATTACATAATTAAGTTTGAAAAATGAATACACCAAATATAAGTGGATATTAAGTGTAAATTAATCGAAGATCATTCACACATATTCAAAGGATGTCATATTCAATAACTACATGTTGAACCCAAAGAAATCAAAATTGGGTTAAGAAGTTCCCTTGACAGCCTAACGGCGTCACATCAAAATGAGTTGATGAGAGATAAAAAAAAGGGCATCTCGTCACTTGGACAGAAAATTTACATCAATAAGGATATATGAGAACATATCCCAACATAACAATATGTAAATTAAAAAACCCAACAAAAGAAGTCTTTTAAAAAGAGGAGGGTGAAAGGTTCCCTTACCGACATGGGTATCTTTCGAAACATACACCTCGTGAAAGAAGGACAATACAAAATAGATGTAAATACTCATAAAAGAAAGTATATTACACAATGAGTAGAATAATGGGCAGTACATATACCACTCAAACAAAATTGTGGCAAATGTAGCATAAATCTCACGGGAATAAAAGTGAGATGAAAATTCCCTTACTAAAACTCTGCAGCCTAACGACGCCACTTAAAACTTCAAAAATGGATTGATGTGATAAAATAGGGTCTCTCATCGTATTAACATAAAGTTTACAGAAAGAGGAATATAAAATTACATCCCCCAACATAACAAATAGGAGCTTAAAATAAGTGATATAAAGGATATGACTTAAAAAGAAAGAGAGAGGTTAGATCTCTTACGAAAATTCGGCAGCCTAACAGCGCAACTCAAAACTTCCAAAATAGATTGATGAGAGGAAATAGGGTCTTTCATCATATGAACATAATAAGTACAGTAGGAGTAATATAAAATAACATCCCAATCATTATAAAGATGAGCTTAAAAGGAATGACATAAAAGAGTGTACTTAAAAAGAAAGAGAGGTGTAGGATCCCTTACCTCGGGTCCCACATGACTTGATCATTCTTTAACGTCCTGAATAATAAACTTGAGTTAATTTATATTTTATTAAGAACGTTTTTCAAGTTCATTATTCCTTTTATATCAATTATTTCCATTTTATTAACATTATGTAATCATTTAAGTTAATAATTTTTGTTTTGTCGATATTTGGTTCTTAAGTCGAAAGTGGACTTCTTACAATTACATGTTGTTCGTGTGGTCAAAGTTTCATTATATCCAGAATGACATTACTGATTTGGATATCATATATATCATATATATCAAGAATATACATGTATTTATAATATCACATAATCATTTAGAGGTAAGAAATGAAATGCACCGTTCATGGAGACGGTAAGCCGTACGTACGCCTGAATGCTACTTTCATTTCTTTGTCATATGAATGGAATTAAAACTAAATGAGAGGTATGTATATTTTAATTCCAGAATTATATTCATCATTTAGATGTATCATTCATCATATATATCCATTATATACATGTACTTATAATAGTACATTACATTTGGGGATAAGAAATGAAATGCACCGTTCATGGAGACGGTAAGCCGTTCGTACGCATGAACGCTACTTTCATTTCTATCTAATTCTTTAATGGAAAGAAATAATAATTATATAGAGTTATATTATAATTACAGTATAACATCATATATAATAACATTAAATCCATCCTTTATACGTCCCACGTATGGCATTAACGAATCACATCACTTTGAGGGGGCGGTAGTCCGCACTTCCTAAAATGAAGATATCGCGTATACCCATAATGGAAGCCATAAAGGTAAGACACAAATGAAAAATACAGAAGCTTAAGTAAAACATAAACATATTATATATCATATATAAATATTGTTACATCTTAATGGCCACCTTTGAAGGTGTTATATGAGTGTTGAACAATCATCGTTTCGTGAGGCAGAAATTCACCATCCACGGAAACAATATGTTATTTAACCATTAAGATGTAGGTGTGTGTATGTTTAGCTCGAATAATTCTTATAACAACATACTAGTATATTTATGATACTGTATTTGTTACAAAATAAATGAATAAAAAGAGTTTAGGGGGTTGGAGAGGCAAAATAAAACAAAAGGACTCAAGTGAAGACATTACCTGAAAATCGGGTAACTCCCTTTGGTTTGAGCTCAAAGGCTTCCTTGGGAAGACTTCTGCCCAAAGTGAGGCTTCAAGGAGTAATAGAGGGATGTCGAGAGACAAAATGGGCAGGGTTTTTCAGAGCCAATGGATTTGGGAGTGTGGGTAAGGAGGTAGAGTTGGGGGCCTTTTATAAGAGGAGAGGAGGGGCACTCTTGGAAAGTAAAGAAAAGTCACTTTATTTTAAAATGATATTCGGATTTAAGAGGTCCCACATTTATATTATTCTAGGATAAGGTGATAAGGGTTCGAAATCCACTCATCCAATAAGTTTTGGACATGTTTAGGTCTTAGATATTACATTATCTTTCCATTTTATTTAAATCGTTAAATAATGAGGTCATCGTTGCATCATCATGATGTCATAAATAAGTTAATTTATTTAATGTCTAAAAATTATAGAAAAACTACTATGATGTAGGAAATACTTTTATCATTCCAATGACTATTTATAGTAAAAAATCTGACTTGTATAACCCCATGTAAAAATTGTTTTAGTAAAACATCTCCTGTTTGTGTCATTTTTACTTTAACATTAAATAAAAAGGTATTTATGTCATTTTCCAACCAATGTGGCTCCATGGGGTCCCCATGTTGTCCCATTGCTTTTCATGGTCGGCCATGACACATCCAATGAGGTTAGTACATGTTTCATGTTCATTTCATATTATTAAAACATTACTTTTACCTTAAACTACACTAATTACCTCTAATCGCGATTAAAAACTTAATAAGTTACTATTCACCAAAAAATTATTCTAATCCCATTGAACCACATTTTACTTCTTAATGACAATGATGTATGTCAGATTTTTTAAATTCAAAACACAGAAGTGGTAAAATTTCATTTAAACGAAAAATCAGTTTTTATAAGTACCACTTAGTGGTTTCATTATTCATCAAAAATTGATGTTTTTCAGAAAAATACCAAAAATTCACCCTAAGCTATATTTGATATTCCGAATTCAAAAATGAAGTCTATTTTAAAAAATTCAAAACATATAATTCACAATAATTAATTTAATAATTAATTCCTGTTGTCATGACAAAAAGCGTGTTTTTATGAAACAATAAGTATCAAAAGATTGACACTAGTTTATGTCCGATTTCAAAGTGAAATTAATTCCAACGACCACTATTGGATTTAATGGTAAAAATATATTCTAATTTAACTTTAAAACCAATTCAAAAGATAATCTAATCATATAAATATTTTTTATTAAAAACAGGTTTTGAATTAAAATACAACATTTTACACTATTCATTAAAAAATGAACTTTATCGGAAAAATACCAAAAATTAACCCAAGGTAAATTTCAATGTCCCAATCATAAATAATATTTTTATTTTGAAAAATAGAGATTATAAAATTGTCAAAAAGTGTATTTAAAAGGGGTTCACCATCAAAAGGCGGTTAATCGACCTTTTAAAGAATATTATAATGTTTACGCTTAAAAACTGGAATCATTTGAATTTTTAATCCTCTAACATTAATTGTAAAGAGTAAAAAATATTTGACAAACATATATAATCATTTTTTAGTTAGTTCTGTTCATTCCCGCCATTACAACGGCTAGGAGTTAACTACCATTTAAAATAATATTATTTTATTATTAGAGTACAACGTAAGATTCCCAATAAACTCGTTGTTGCGTATTGGGTACACCATTGAGCATAGGATCCACTTTAAATTAATATTAATATTTTATTCAAAAATATGGATAAGTATTAAGATGTCATATTCTTTATTTACCTGGGGTGTTACAAGCATACAAATGCCACAATATGAAGCCCTTTATGGGAAAAGGTGCAGAAGGTGAAAACCATTCAGCATCATATCAAGGCAGCCCAGAGTCGACAGAAGAGTTATGCAGATAATTGTTGATGATACCTTGAGTTAAAAGTTGGAGACATGGTCTTTCTATGCATATCTCCGTGGAAAAGGTCATGAAATTTGGAAATAAAGGGAAGTTAAGTCCAAGGTACATCGTCCCCTTTGAGATTTTTTGATCGTGCCAAGGTTGTGGCCTATCGAATAGCACTTCCACCTACCATGGGCAATGTACATGATGTCTTTAATGTATCCCTCTTAAGTAAGTATATACTGAACCCTTCACATGTACTTTTTTATGAGGTGGTACAGTTGGAGGATGATCTTTCTTATGAGGAGAAACCAGTGAAGATCTTAGATCATAGAGAAAGAGTTCTACAATATAAGACAATACCCGTTATCAAGGTGTTGTGGAGAAACCACAAGTTTGAAGAAGCGAATTGGGAATCAGAGGAAATGATGAAGCTAAGTTACCCACATCTGTTTTAGTGTGTGAAAAAGAAAATTTCGAGGGCGACATTTCTTAAGGGGGGAATATTGAAACGACCCAAAGTTTCATTAATGGAAATACCTCTTGATATAATTAAATGCCCTTTTATGTAAAAAATTTATATAAAATGTTAACTTCTTTAGTTTAATGTTATGAATTGTGACCGTTAATTTTATAGTCATTGAACAGTGATCACATGATTAGTATAAATATAGGACTTTAACAAATCCAATTTATTCAGATAAAAGAATCGATTGCCTCATCCAATAAAATTTCTCCATACGAATCCCATTTATCGGAGCTTGGAAAAGAGGGGTCATCCTTGGGCTTTTCTCTTGAACAAGCCCAAGCTAAGCTTTATCATGTCATGCTCTAACGAGACCATATATGGGAAAAGTGGATGTTGATAGAGATTACCACTCGAGCGATGTTATCTGAGCCACCCCAAGAGTCTGTCACCATCGGACACCTTACCCTTAGGTCTTATGCAGCTGTTTAAGGGGTAATGCAACAAATTTCTAGTAATATGTTCATGTATATTATTATTTTTATATAATAATGAATATACATTCTTGTCATTATTGATACATTGTAAATAGTTTTTAAAGTACAAATAGTGTTTTTAGTTATTTTTTAATTAAGAAATATATTTTATTAAATTAAATGATTTTTTAATTAAATATTATTTTAATAAAATATTATTATTATTATTAAATTAATTTTATCATATATAAATGATAATATAATTTTATGAATGCAATTATAATTTTTATTATGGTTTGAAATCCATTTCTGTCAAAACCAGAGAATTTTCGATAAATGTAGGTTTTCATTTTAAAAGTGATAATTAACATATTTATAAAATTATTTAGATAAAATAAATGATATTTTTGGAATCAGGACTTCGAAATTATCCAATGGTGAATTTTTCATAATTTTCTGAGACCGTCAAATTTTTGGGTAAAAATTAGATATCATATAAATATATAATGTGTTTTATGACATCATAATGTCCCAATAGTGATATAATAAAATAATATAAGCTTTATTTTCGGCAAATATATGTTTTACCATTAGAATAATGTGATTTTGGGTTTGTTTTAATTAATTTTCTAAGCATTAATGGACCCCTCAAGACTTATTAAACATCTTGTCTTTTTAAATTATTTTCCATGAGAGTGTGACTCACCTCCACATAAGAAACCCCATTATTTTATGATGTTTGGACCTTTTCCAGATAAAATATTTTTTTACTATTCCTTCTGCCAAAAACCATGGGCATAAACCATGAGATGATTTGTGGTTTGGATTAGATTAATGTAAGGGGTCCCAACCCTAAATAATAAAGAATTCACTCACCTTTCCTTTATAAACCCACCCAATTTCCCACTTCCTCCTCACTCAATGCCTTTGGAGTTCATCCATCCTCTGCCCTACTCTCTCTAGAATCCTCCCAAGGTGCCCCAATCTTTCAATAAGCCTCTCTCAAGCCTCTCTCAAGCCTTTCTATGAACACTTCCAAGTAAGGGTTTTTTCTTCTTTTCTCATTTTTGTCCAATTTTCATTATGATGTTTTGCCCATTTAATTTCAATTATGAATGTTGGGGTATGGTTTAGAACCTACCTCATTCTTCCCTATTTATGTTTGAATGATGGGAGACCTCGTTCTCTCTCATTATATGCCTACCATGTACACCTGTTACAATGTCGAAATTCCGAAAGGAACTTCTCTCTCATCATTTACATTCGAGAAATACTTTTGTATCATGAATCTAAATTCCATTACAATTGTTGGGACATGTATCTATATGACCTTATTACTATCCATTACATGTAAATATGATGAGTAACCCATTTCTCGCTCATCAACCATTTTTATGAATTCTTATGTCACGTCGTTACGCTGTCGAAATCGCACCGATTTTCTAAGCCAATGCTACTGTGTAGTAAATACCATGCCCATTTCACCAACAAGGTTATTCACCTTTATGAACATTTACTTATTTATTATAAAGTTTCATGTATTAATTCCACTTTCCTTTATCATGGAATAAATGATTATGTTTTTTGAATCCATGTTTTATGATCCGTGTGGAACACTTATGCATGAAATGAAATGTTTAAGAAGGGTGTTCCCTTATAGAACTCCAATGAATTGGGTATGTATAGTATCATGATATGTCATTTGCAATGATTTTTGACTCATGATAATTCAAGTGCAATGAAGTTTTACTCATGCTTCATGTGAAATGATAATTTACTCATGCATCAAGTTCAATGAGCCCTGGCTCATGCTAATTCCATGTTAAGTGTTGTTTCCACAGTTCCATGTTATGATTATCATGCTTTATCATACCCTTATGTTCATGTTTCTCTTGTTCTCTATTGATATGCCTATTGTATATCATTAATTGTACTCCTCATGTATTCCATTTTTATTCTCTTATTGGGCTTTATAGATCACCCATTTTCTTATGCATGTCCTCAGGTTATCTAATGTAATGCTAAGTACGAGGGAATGTAGTGGTCATGTAAAGTATGTTTTCAATAAAGATGTTGTATTTCATGTTTTAAGTTATTATGTAATGATCCTAAGCCCGAAAGACACTAGTCCTCTCGATCATCCATGTTTTATCCAGTGAATAGTTTATGTAGTAAATCATGTTTAAGTTTATAATAAAAGCAGGGTTGTCATAGTTGATATCAGAGGGTAGGTTTATTTATTTTTGGGATTAGGATTCAAAAACCCTAGTAAATCCTTATAGACAAGACTAAGTATAATAAAAACATTTCTATGTTTTGGTAAGTACTGAGTAAGTGGTTTATGAAACCAATACATCCCTGTCTGGATATGAGTAGGTAGAGGCGGCTCTGGCATAGATGTATCCTAGGGGTGAAACCCGAAAACACCGCTTTGAGCTAGATTAGAATGGTAACTAGTGCATGACAATGGGACTTGCTGTAATCTTGCGTATGACACTCCCGGGGGATATGTTTTGATAAATTCAGAAGCTCAGTATAAAACCTTATAAAGAGAATTAAAAAAATGCCCCTAAGAATATATGTTAGAAAGTTGATCATGAAAAGACAAGATTGAAGCCTATAGAATCATGAGTTAAGGAATTAAAAGTTTATTTATAAGTCATCAAATTTTGTCTTTGGATTACCCTTTATGTGTTACCCCTAACTATCCTTTTATTCCAGCCAATGGCCGGTAATAGGAGGACTCGGGCTAACAACTGGTGTGAAGATCAGTGTGATGACTGTACTAATGAGATGTCGAAACCAATGGGAGCGGGAATCGTGAACTTTGTCATGCTTCTCTATTAGCTAACTCAAGATTTTAATAGAAACACGTGTCAAGAAGAATTTTCAAACCACCCTAAAAAGGAACAAGTTGCTATCGAGAGCTTCATGAGATAATGGACTCTTACTTTTAGTGGATCATCCGATCCCACAATCGTTGAACAATGGATCAACTCCATTGAAAAGATCTTCTACATCCTTTAATGTTCTGAACAAGAGAAGTTTCTCCTGGCGGCTTATCGTATGGAGGGTGAAGCTAATCAATGGTGGACGTTGATCAAAAATACAAAGCCTGATGAGGAGAACGAGGTGCTGTAATGGAACAATTTCCAGAAGATTTTTTTCGATAAATATTTTCCACACACCCTCCAGCTTAATATGGAAAGGGACTTCTTTTCCCTCAAGAAAAAAAGAAGAAAAATCTATTGGAGTTTACGAGGAAAACTTCACAAGGCTTTCACGATAAGCTTCCAGCTTTGTTGCTACCATCGAATACAAGGTTGACCGCTTCTTTGGTGGGCTGAAGCCTAGCCAACAGAAAGAAGTAGTGATCCATGACTTCAAAAGCTATGAGGAAATTATCTGATGTGTCCTCAAGGTTGAAATAGAGATCGGGGAATCATAGGGTTATCATGGGGACATGAAGCGTAAGGTGGAATTCAATGTTGGCGGTCCGATGGATAAATCCAATAGTGCTAAGAAGATCCAGTACCCCACTTGCCAAAAGTGCAGAAAGAATCACCCGGGAAATTACCTTAAGGGGTTGAGGAAATTCTTTAGGTGTGGAAGAGAAGGGCACCTAGCTGTTAACTATCAGCAATAAAGACCCACGGCTGCGATAGAGGAGAGGAATGCTCTGTTTGAACCTCAACGTGTTGTTCATTGATACAACTGCAAATAACAGGGTAATTTTTCAAATCAGTTCCCAAGTCCAAGTGTTTTCGGAGGAAACCAACAACCTCTAAGGTAGCAAGGAAGATCTTTTGAGATCACTTCTGCCAAAGTGAACCCCGACAATGAAGTGGTGACAGGTACGCTAGATATTCATTCAAGAATAGAAAAAAATACTTTTTGATTCAGGTTCTATGCATTCTTTTATATCTCGAATGTTTAGTAGAACAATCCCAGCACCACCACAAATCATGGAAGTGATGTTGTCGGTGAGTACGACAAATGGGGCAATCATTGCATCCCATGAATATAAGTCCTCCCCTATTATAATATGTGGATTGAATTTCTCAGCAAACCTCGTCATACTACCTCTAGTAGAATTTGATGCAATTGTTGGCATGGATTGGCTTTCTTTATATAGATCCAACATAAATTGTCGGGAGAGGGAAATCACACTCTATATGGGGAATCGACCCCCGATTCATTACAAGTGTAAGGAGGAAGATGAATCTCATTTTTCTCCATCATCTCAAGAATGGATATTACTGCCCTATGAGAACGTGCATCTGGCTCAGATGATTGAGTCCAAGGAAGAAACCATCCTTGACAAAATGCCTATTGTGAGGGAATTCACTATAGTGTTTCCTGATGAACTGTCTGGTCTTCCTCCTAGAAGAGATGTTGAATTATCAATTGAACTTATAACAGGGGAACTACCAATATCCAAGACTCCATATAGAATGGATGTCATAGAGCTTGAAGAGCTGATGAAACAACTACAGGAGAATCTGGATAAATGGTTTATATGCCCAAGTGCTTCACCATGGGGTGCACCAGTCCTCTTCGTCAAGAAGAAGGAGGGGTCAATGTTGATTTGCATCGATTATCGTAAACTTAACAAAATCGCGATAAAGAACAAGTATCCTCTTCCACGGATCGATGAATTGTTTGATCAGCTGTATGGAGAAAAATACATCTCAAAGTTAGATTTCCAGTTGGGATATTATCAAGTAAGGGTGAAAAAGGAAGATGTCCCCAAGACTACTTTTCGTACAAGATACGGGCAATATGAATTCATAGTAATGCCTTTCGGACTCACTAATGCTCCAGCAATCTTCATTGACATGATGAATAGAGTCATTAGAGATTACCTTGACAAATTTTTGGTAGGATTTATAGATGATATTCTAATATACTCCCAAACCAAGGAGGATCATGAGGAGAATTTAAGAAATATACTGAAGACATTGTGCAAGGAGAAGCTCTATGAAAAGTAAAACAAATGTGAGTTCTGGTTGAAGGAGGTCTCATTCTTGGGCCATATCATCACAATCTATGGGATATCTGTGGATCCCTCCAAAACAGATACAATTGAGGGATGGTCAAAGACAACATCGGAAATGAATATCCGTAGATTCTTGGGGTTAGCTGGATATTATCGATGATTTGTGAGAAATTTCTCACAATTTTCCAAACATATTACCAAGCTAACTAAAAAGGGAGTAAAGTTTTCTTGGAGTGATGAATGCGAAGAAAGCTTCAAGGAGTTGAAAAAGAGGCTTATCACTGAGCTTGTGCTCACTTTACCCATAAGTGGGGAAATTTTTGTGGTATTCAGTGATTCTTCGAAAAAGGGCTTAGGCTATGTGCCGATGCAGAATGATAAAGTGATATCCTATGCCTCAAGGCAGTTGAAAATCCATGAGGGAAACTATCCAACGCATGATATGGAGTTGGCGGTGGTGATCTTTGCCTTGAAACATTTTCGGCATTATCTATATGGGGAGAAATGTGAGATATATACGGACCACAAGGGTCTTAAATATATATTCACACATAAAGAGATTAATATGCGCCAGAGAATATGGATAGAGCTCATCAAGGATTATGATTGTTCAATACATTACCACCTTGTGTAATTGAACAAGGTGGCAGATTCCCTATGTAGAAAGGACCCAGTGATTCTATCAATGATGAGAATTGAGAGGGATCCAATCTTTTTAGACTTGATGAAGATGGACATGGGAATCATAAAGAAGGTAACATCACTAATCCTTTCACAAATGATTGCTGAACCGTTTCTTTTGGAAAGGTTAATGGATGATCAAAAGGATGATGTGGGAATTCAAGAAAAAGAGGATGCTATCGGAAAAGGGAAATAATCGGAGATTAATGTTAATGAAGAAGGAATTGTGCGGTTTGGGAAAATAATATGTGTTCTATCAAGTCCAGAACTGAAGAAGGAACTTTTGGATGATGCAAATAGTTCAAATTTCTCTATTCACCGAGGGAGCACAAAGACGTATCGTGATCTCTAAGAAAACTTTTGGTGGGATAATATGGAAAAGGAGATCGCTGAATATACATCAAAGTGCCTACTGTGTCAGCAAATGAAGGTAGAGAGGTAGAAGACTAAGGGGATGATGCAACCATTTCCCATACTAGAATGGAAATGAGAGAACATGACCATGGACTTTGTCACCGGACTTCCAAGACATCCAATGGCAACAATGCAATATAGGTTTTTTTGGATCATCTTACAAAGACTGCACATTTCATTGCTATTCGGGAAGATTTCTAATTGGATCAACTAGCATGGATATATATCAGGGAAGTGGTAAGGTTGCATGGAGTACCACTATCTATTGTGTCTGACTGAGATCCAGGATTCACCTCAATGTTTTGGAAGAGTATTCAACATGCTCTGAATACTGAACTCAACTTCAGTACGGCCTATCATCCTCAAACTGATGGCCAATCCGAGCGGACTATCCAAACACTTGAGGACATGTTGATAGCATGCTCAATAAACATTAAAGGAGGATGGGATCAACATCTTTCTCTGGTTGAGTTCTCTTATAATAACAGTTTCCACTCGAGTATACAAATGGAACCATATGAAGCCCTTTATGGGAAAAGGTGCAGAACACCGGCGTGTTGGGATGAGGTCGGTGAACGTAAGCTGCTTGGACCGGAAATGGTCGAGGAAATGGTGGATAAGGTGAAAACCATTCTGTAGCATATCAAGGTAGCCCAGAGTTGACAGAAGAGTTATGCAGATAATCATCATCGATATCTTGAGTTTAAAGTTATAGACATTGTTTTTCTACACATATCTCCGTGGAAGAAGGTCATGAGGTTTGGAAAGAAAGGGAAGTTAAGTCCAAGGTACATTGGCCCCTTCAAGATTCTTGATCGTGTCGGGGTTGTGGCCTATCGACCAGAACTTCCACCTACCATGGCCAAAGTACACGATGTCTTTCATGTATCCCTCTTAAGGAAGTACATATCGGACCCTTTACATGTACTTTCTTCTAAGGTGGTATAGTTTTAGGATGATATTTCTTATGAGGAGAAACTAATAAAGATCTTAGATCCTAGAGAAAAATTTCTACAAAAAAGGCAATGCCTGTTGTCAAGGTGTTGTGGCGAAACCACAAGTTTGAAGAAGCGACTTTGGAATCGGAGGAAATGATGAAGCTGAGTTACCCATATCTATTTTAGTATGGGAAAAAGGAAATTACGAGGGAGAAATTTCTTAAGAGGGGAATATTGTAATGACCCAATGTTTCATTAATGGAAATCCCTCTTGATCTAATTAAATGTCTCTTTATGTAAAATGTTTATATAAAATGTTAACTTCTTTGGTTTTATGTTAAGAATTGTTACTGTTACTTTTATAGCCATTGAACAGTGATCACATGATTAGTATAAATATAGGGCTTTAACAAATCCAATTAACTCATACAAAAGAAGCGATGGCCTCATCCATTAGAATTGCTCCATACAAAGCCCATTTGTCAGAGCTCAGAAAAGAGGTGGCATCCTTGGGATTCGCTCTTGACCAAGCGGAAGCTGAGCTTCATCATGTCAAGCTCGAACGGGACTGTCTATGGGAAAAGTGGAAGTTGATAGAGATTACCACTTGAGCAATGTTATCTGAGCCACCCCAAGAGTTTGTCACCATCGCACACCTTACCCTTAGGTATTATGCGGCTGTTTTAAGGGGTTATGTAACAAATCACTATTAATATGTTCATGTATATTATTTTTTATTTATATAATAACGAATATACCTTCTTGTCATTATTGATACATTGTAAATAGCTTTTAAAGTACAAATAGTGGTTTTAGTTATTATTTAGTTAAGAAATATATTTTATTAAATTAAGGGATTTTTGAATAAAATAATATTTTAGTGAAATATTATTATTATTAAATTAATTTTATTATATATAAATGATCATATAATTTTATGAATGCAATTATAATTTTTATTAATGTTTGAAAGCCATTATTGTCAAAACCTGAGAATTTTCGATAAATGTTGGTTTTTATTTTAAATGTGAAAATTAACATATTTAAAAAATTATTTAGATAAAATAAATGATATTTCTCGAATCAGGATGTTGAAAGTATCCAACGGTGAATTTTTCATAATTTTCTGAGACAGTCAAATATTTGGGTAAAAATTAAATACCGTTTAAATATAAAATGTGTTTTATGACATCATAATGACCCAATAGTGATGTAATAAAATACTATAAGCTTTACTTTCGGCCAATATATGTTTTAAAATTAAAATAATGTGATTTTGGGTTTGTTTTACTTACAGTTAAAATCATTAATGGACCCCTCAAGACTTATTAAACATCTTGACTTTTAAAATTATTTTCTAGGGGAGTGTGACTCACCTTTACACAAGAAGCCCCATTATTTTAAGAAGTTCGGAGTTTGGCCATATAAAATATTTTTTCCCTATTCCCTTTTCCAAAAAACATGGGCAGAAACCGTGATATGATTTGTGTTTTGGATTAGTTTAATATAAGGGGTCCCAAACCTAAATAATAAAGAATTCACTCAGATTTCCTATATAAAACCACACATGATCACACTTCCTCCTCACTCAAAGCCTTTGGAGTTCATCCATCATCTGCCCTACATTCTCTATAATCCTCCCAAGGTTCCCCAAGCTCTCAAGAAGCCTCTCCCAAGCCCCTCTCAAGCCTTTGGAAGCACACTTCCAAGTAAAGGTTTTTTTCCTTTCTCATTTTGGTCCAATTTTCATTAAGTTGTTTTGCCCATTTAATTTCAATTAAGGATGTTGGATTATTGTTTTTCACCTCCCTAATACATCCCTTTTTATGTTTTAATTATGGGAGACCCCTTTCTCTCTCATTATATTCCTCCAATGTACACCCGTTACTATGCCAAAATTCCGAATGGAACTTCTCTCTCCTCATTTACATTCAAGCAATACTTTTGTATCATGAATCTAAATTCCATTACAAGTGTTGGGACATGTATCTATATTACCTCCATACTTTCCATTACATGTAAATATTATGAGGAACCACTTTGTAGAGACTCGAAGCTTGACGTACATGAATATTACATTACTTTTTTGGAATACTTAATACATAAGAAAAACAAACACACAAGGAATGTAATAGTTTAGTGTCTTTGGAAACTCGGAATAAAATCTTCTAATCGTGGTGAAAGATCTTCAACATCTCCCAATAAGGATCTTACTTTTTTCTTACCTAAAACCATTCTTTATATCCTGGGGAAAAGAAAACATAAAAGGGTGAGCTCAGATGCTCATTAATGGTAAACAAAAGAAATATCAATCACATCATATTCATAAGAACATATCTTTTAGAAATCTTAACCTGCAATAGAGGTCATGATTTCATAACATGGGATAAATCATAGTAGTGAAATTTAATTCCAATAATCATAACATAAAACATGAAACTTTGTGGCATACACACATAATCATATATAATCATTTCTTATTAGTCAAGACTCATTGCCAAGACTATCTTAGTGGACAAAGTCCATTTCTGAACCGAGTTCACTCCTCGTTTCAGTCCTGTTTCACTGAACCGGTATAACCTACCATTCCAGCCATGTATATCTCATGAGATATAAAATCTTTACCCAATGCATTGGAGGGAGATATAAGTCCCACCCATCTCATAATGATACCATTCTTATGTGTGCCACAAAATCATAAACCATACATCATAGCATAACCCATGTAATAAAAATGGGATTCGTAAAAAACGTGACATCATAAAACAATTCATATAAGATAAAGGAATTCATAAAAAAATTACATCACAACATAATAAAATCAATGTAATAATAGGGATAAAAACATAACCCTTTATTATCTTAGATGGAAAATAATTTTGATAAAACACTTGAACTCCATTCTAGAGGAAAATATCATTTCTACTTCAAAAACACTTTTCCTTTCTTAACATGTCATAAAATTCTAAACTAAAAGAATTTGATTAAAAATAAACTTGAAAACTGTTAAAGGAATCTTCATGGAAATAATGTTTTAAAAATTCATTCATGCCGTATAAGTTAAGAAAAACATTCTTCTCGTACTTTTGTCGGAAAAGTCAAAAAGAACATCGTACGAAAACCAACAAAATATTCCTTTCATATCTTTTACTAAAAACATACCGAAGGGTAAAATTGGATATAAACTATTGTATAAGGATATAAATATTACATATTGAGGAAACATGGATGTGGATGATAAATATTCCCCAGTAAATTCTGAAGTATAAACAATCTCGGCAAAAAATTGAGATTGCGAGATTTTCCCTTACCTTAGGTCCGATTTGCTTCGTAAGTGTCTGAAACTCCTGTATAATGATTTAAATAATTTCATTGACTTATTACAGAATAATATTAATTGTTAAAATATCATATATGGTTCACTTATGACTTTATATTACCCGTTCTTTTGTAAATTCCATGTTAAAGAGTGTTTTGGGTAAAATCGTTTCATTTGTCATCCGTGTTTTGACTTGTAATTATTCATATGACTACTTAGATCATGATTAATTAATTTAAGAATATAAAACATGATTTATATATAATATATATTCATAATATACATATATATAATAAATCAGTAAATGGAAAGAAATACACCGTTCATGGAGACGGTAGGCCGTACGTACGCATGAACACTGTTTTCGTTTCCTTATTGAGTTGAACGGAATTAAGTAGATAACATACATACACATAAATCCAGTATCATTATTATGTCATATATTTCATGATTAATTATTATATATAATTTATAATCATTCATGAATGGTTAATCATTGAGAATGAATATCATCGCGTCGTGGAGACGGTATTCCGTACGTACGCACGAGCGATGATATTGTTCCCATGATCGTAGAATTTTATTGGAGTGTATGTATACTATTACAAAATCAATATCACTTTAAAATAATCATATATAGTTATTATTTACACCATTATAACCATCCAAGTATGGTGGTGGTGGAAAATAGAATACACCACGGCGTGGAGACGGTATTCCGTACGTACGCACGCTCGGTGATTTCGTTTTCCGTAGGATGGATAGATGGTGAAATAGGGTTGTTTAATACTTATAATAACATATCCTTATATGAGTGATACTGATCTTATTACTTAATAATGAAACATCCTTAGAATAAGAAGTGGAAGAAGAAATAAAGGTGAAATAATTGGTAAGGGAAATTACCTCTTCTTTGAAGCGCCTCTTTGAGACCTCCTCTTAGGGTACTAAAATTGGTCTTTGAGGAAGACCAGAACCTCTAGGATGTTGCTAGAAAAGTGGAGAAGAGAATTTTGAAGATTTTGGCCGATCTTGAAGGCTCAAAGTGGTGTGAGGAAGAGGGGGAGGAGGTGCCCTTTTATAAGGGAGGAGAGGGGCACCTTTGGAATAACTAAAAAAATTATTTTATTATAAAGTCAAATTCAATTTTAAATAGGTCCAAATTGATTTATTTAGAAGCTAAGGTGGTTATGGGTCTAAAGCCTCTCATAAAATAGAATTTAGACAAGTTTAGGTTCCTATTGTAACCTTATCATTTATATTTAACTTTAAGTTAGATAATTTTACTTTTACCGTGTCTTTTTGTGTTCTTACAATATAAGGTTAATAAACATACTATAAGAAGCCAAACGATCACCAAGTTGTTTATTATTAATATATATAACCTTATCTAAGTCATTTGGCCGATCCTTAGATTTTTAGGAATAAAATAACAATTAATAATATAATATTTGTTTTGAAAACTATTATATGTCAATTTTGACACTATTTAGTAATTGATTTTTGTTAAAATCATAACAGAATGATTAGTTCGAAAAAAGTTAATTAAATCAATAATATCATGTTATATACACCTAGAAAACTAGTGTAATTCATAAAAAGTTTCAAATTACATTTATTTGGGTATTTATAACATCAATTATGTCAATATTTCATTAATAAGATAATTACTACATCATCGTTGTGTCACAAATAAATTAATTAATTTATGTCTAAAAATTACAAATAAAATACTATTATATAGGAAATTTCTTTATATTTTTAATGAATATTTATAGTCTAATTTATCCTATGTATAACCCTATATTAAAAATGATTTACTTATTAAACTTTGATTTTAACCATTTTAACCCTTCTTTAAATAAATTAATAATAAATGTCCTAATCTAATCCAAGTGGGCCCAAATGGTCATGTTTTATTCATAAGGTTGTTTTTTGTCAAATTAAACTTATCCCATAGAATTAGGACATGTGTTAGGGTAATAATAATAACATTTTTACCCTTAATTACCCTATTTACTTTTAAACGTGGTAAAAAAAATAAAAAGTTACTATTCAACAAAAATTATTTTCATCTCATTGAACCACATTTTACTTACTAACATCAACCGTGTCTCTCGGATTTTTAAAATTCCACTCACAGAAGCGGTAAAATTATGTTTTATGAAAAATTCATTTTTTTAACTACCACTTAGTGGTTTCACTATTCATCAAAAAATGAAAGTTTCCAGATGTAACGCCCCGACCCCAGCTACCTAGAGTTGGTGCATTACTTCATAACATTGGCATGATCACAAAAGATCAAGTCTTGAAAGACCGATTAGTTTAGTAGCCTTGGAAACACTAGATACATTCATAAGTCTTACATTACATCATAATGTGAAAAACTAACTACAACATCTTCTCTTCATATCCCCTTATATTATCCCTGCAGGTCATTTATAATATACTTCTTCACATCCTTGAAAATATTAAAACATTGAAAGGGGTGAGCTCAGATGCTCAGTAAGGATAACAATATTGCGGAAGCTTTCATAAATAAACATTAACATTTAAGGCAATGTATATCTAAAACAAAAGCCTTTTAAACATGAACTCCAACATAATATGGCAAAAGTAAAATGAGATAATGCCATTTACTTATTCACATGGATATTCTACTAGTCGAATAATCACATGCAATATCAATAACCACTTTCATAATGATGGAATGCATAATGCCAGACTATCATAACCACGTAGCCAAGGCCTCGTACCAAGACCACAAATAAGATATTGTCAAGGCCTTGGGCCAAGACACTAGTTTGTCTCATGAGACCTGCCGATGCATCGAAGAGCTATAGCGGGCTCCACCCATCACTTATTAAGTCCAATGCATTCCTCATATGAATAGGTTTAAACATATCATAAACCATAACATAATCGTATCACATAAAACATACATAAAGGAAACATAACATTTCCACATTTCAATCACACGATATCAATAAAACACATTGATATAATAAAAACACTTTCAAATCCATTTTCAATAACAAAATAAAAGAAAAGTAAAACGTGGTATTTATTTTTATTTTTGAAAATGGTATGGCTTGTAGAGGAAGACGAAACTCAAATAATGGCCTTGGCGACGGAGATGTCATTGTCGCCGCATACGTACGACAAGAAAAACAGACCTTTTGTCATTTAGTAAAACACTTCGTATAAAAATATTCCTTTTGAGTAAATGTAAAAGTCAAAGGGGTTTATACACCGTATAAAAGAAAGTTGTGTATAAGACCAAATATGCCTCAGTGAATGGAGATTGAGACAAAGTCCCTTAAAAGATCATTTTTAAAATAAAATAGATATATTATGTGTATTAACTATAAGTACAAATAAAGAAAGTAAAAATACAAGATAGGACATAATAATAACATTATATAATTTGAAAGTAGGAGATTAACCCAAAGAATGGAAATTGGGTTAAGAAGTTCCCTTAACTCGTGTCTGACATGACTCGATCGTTCATTAACCTCTTGAATAATAAACTACAGTTAATTTATAATTTATTAGGAAACTTTTTCAAGTTTTTTAATCCTTTTATATCACTTATTACCATGTCATGAACATTATGTAATTATTTAAGTTAATAACGGTCGTTTTGTCGATCTTTCGTACTTGAGTCAAAAATAGACTTCTTATAATTAAAAGTTGTTCATGTGGTGAAATATCCATTATATCCAGAATTATATTCATGATATAGATATCATATATCTCATATATATCCAGTATATACATTCATTCATAGTATTACATAACATTTAGAGGTATGAAATGAAATGCACCGTTCATGGAGATGGTAAGTCGTATGTACGCATGAACGCTACTTTCATTTCTATTTCATATTTAATGGAATGAAATCATAATGATATAAATGTATAATATAATTCCAGTATAATATATCATATAATACCATTTAATCCATCCTTTATACATCCCACATATGGTATTAACGATTCAAATCACTTTGAGGGGGCGGTAGTCCGCACTTCCTAAAATGAAAATATCGCGTTTACCCATAATGGAAACCATAAAGGTATGCCATAAATGAAAAATAAAAAATCATAAGGAAAACAAAAACCTAATATATATCATATATAAAAATAGTGTCATCATAATGGCCACCATTAGAGGTGTTATATGAGTGTTGAACAATCATCGTTTCGTGAGGCAAAAATTCACCATCCACAGAAACAGTATGTTCTTTAACCATTAGATGTAGGTGTGTGTGAGTGTAGCTCGAATCCTTCTTATAACAACATCCTAGTATATTTATGATACTGGTTTTGTTAAAAAATAAATTAATAAAAAGTGTTTAGGGGTTTGGAGAAGAAAAATAAAACAAAACAACATTAGAGAAGACATTACCTAAAAATCGGGTAACTCTTTTTGATTTGAGCCAAAGGCTTCCTTGGGAAGACTTCTTCCCAAAGTGAGGCTTTTAGGAGTAAGAGGGGAAGTTGGGAGAGTATTTTGGCATAGTTTGGCTGAGCCAAATGGCTTGAAAGTGTGAATGAGGTGGTAGAGGTGGGGGCCTTTTATAAGTGGAGAGGAGGGGCACTCTTGGAAAGTAAAGAAAAGTCACTTCATTATAAAATGAGTTTCGGATTTTAGAGGTCCCACACTTATATAATTAGAGGATAAGGTGATAAGGGTTCGAAATATACTCATCCAATAGGTTTTTGACAAGTTTATTCCTTGGAGTTTACATTATCTTTTTATTTTATTTAAATCGTTAAATAATGAGGTCATCGTTGTATCATCATGTTGTCATAAATAATTTAATTTATTTAATGTATAAAAATTATAAAAAAAATAATATGATGTAGGAAATATTTTTATATTTCCAATGACTATTTATAGTAAAAAATATGACTTTTATAACCCCATGTAAAAATTGTTTTAGTAAAACATTTCATGTTTGTGTCATTTTTTACTTTAACATTAAATAAAAGGTATTTATGTCATTTTCTAACTAAAGAGGATCCATGGGGTCCCCAAGTTGACCCATGGATTTTCTTGGTTGGCCATGGCACATCCAATGAGAGTAGGACATATGCCAATCTCATCTCATATTATTAAAACATTATTTTTACCTTAAACTACACTAATTACCTCTAATCGCGATTAAGAACATAAAAGTTACTATTCACCAAAAAATTATTTTAATCTCATTGAACCAAATTTTACTTCTTAATGACAACCATGTATGTCGGATTTTTGAAATTCAAAACACAGAAGTGGTAAAATTTCATTTAAACGAAAAATCAGTTTTTATAAATACCACTTAGTGGTTTCACTATTCATCAAAAATTGAAGTTTTTCAGAAAAATCCCAAAAATTCACCCTAAGCTATATTTGATATTCCGATTTCAAAAATGATTTCTATTTTACAAAATTCCAAACATATAAGTTGCATTAATTAATTTTATAATTAATTCCCGCTGTCACAACAAATAGCGTGTTTTTAAGAAACAATTTATATTAAAAGATTGACAATTGTTCATCCCCAATTTCAATGTTAAATTAATTATAATGACCACCATTGGATAAAATGGTAAAAATATATTCTAATTATACTTTAAAACCACTAAATATTATAATTTGTCACAATAAATTATTTTGATTAAAAAATTTGTTTTAAGTATTTTTCACTATTCATAATAAATTGGAAGTTCTCAGAAAGTTACAAAAAATTCAACTTAGGATAATTTTGATATTACAAATACAAAAATGAAGTCCATTTGGAAAAATAAAATTTCAAAAATTTCAAAAATTAGGTATTACTATTCATAACGGCTACTTTGATTAGTGGCGGTGTTTTAGAACTCGAACTTGCGTACAATGCAAGCTATTGCATTATTGAAAGAGAGGCGTATCGTGGAAGCTCGGGGTGTTACATTCTCCCCTCCTTCAATAAATTGCGTCCTCGAAATTGGAAATTTTTCTTTGAAAATAAAAGGTTGAAAATAGAAAATACCTTTGTGGAAAACCCACATCGGAAATAAGGTTAATAGAATTTAGCCTTAATAAGAGGGAAAGGGAAATGAAAAATTCACCACCCAATTATGATCTCGATTAGGAGAAAATTGGTGGAAATTAGAGACATATAATTGGAGGAAAAACGTAAATATTTATAGGGAGTGATTGAGGTCATCAATCACAAACAAGTGTCAAATTGAGGGCCTCAAAGCCTTCAATCTATGTTGATTTAAAATATCATCAGTTCAACAAGACATAAGGTATTAGGATAACACATTTTTTTGTTTTAATATCCCTTTAATAAATTTTAAGAATTAATTTATTCATAGAATATGATATAGGTATATATATATATTTATGCTTTACTAGTAGAGTTTTAACCTTCATCTAATTTCTACCACAAACTCATCTTTCACTCAAAAAGATAATAGAACTCAAAAATATTCTATTTATCCTAATTGTATAAGGTTCCAAATATTAACACATACCATTTAGATTAGTAAAACTATTTTGTAATAGACAGGGACTTCCTGTAGGCTAGTGGTAGTTAATAAAGGCTTGTCGCACTATGGTTGTGGGTTCGATTCCTGCAGCTTTGTCCGACGCGACGGGTTATGCCCCACCCTGCAGGTTGTCCTTTTCCTAAAACTATAGTATTATAATATTCCGAAAATAATCTTCATAAATGTTTTAACCTTAAACAATACTATCCAAAGATCAACTTAATCCATTCCAACCTTTATAGTTATCCAAAATACCTCCGTCCAGACTTTCTCTAAAGGGTCCTTAAATTCCAAAATCAATTGTAACCTCAGATTCCCCAAACAAAGTAAAGTTTCTCTTATTTTCACATACAAAAATATGATTAGCTTCATCATATTAAAACCTTAATGAAAACAACATGTACTGGAGTACAATCCTTATATATATCACATTATTCTTATAACCATAATATAATCCTTGAGTCCAAAAGCACCAATACATAAATTATTCAACTTCAACTGTAGTCACAGCATAAGATTGGCCTTGATCCCTTGGCCTTTTCTGAGGTATGTTTCCCTGACGCTTAGGACATTCATTTGCATAATGCCTCATTTCCCTACAACTGTAGCATTAAACATTGATAGCCTCTTTCTTTCTCTTGCAATTACGCACCTGGTGACCTTTTCCCTCAAATTAATAACAAACTCCCATTCCTTTTAGGCAAGTATCAGGGTGATTCTTCCCACAATTACCGCATAATGGAAAATCCTTCTTTCCCTTTTCCCTTTATCGGTCTCTTGTTCCACCGTCCATTTTTTCTCTTGCTTTACTTTATTGTCATAATATTTAGAGAATTCATTTTCTGTCTTGATAGCACACGAGGCAATATCTTCATACAATGAGAAGGATTGTGATACTAAATCTCGACGGAGATATGGTTTTAACCTATCAATGAAACGATCAATCTTACTTCTTGGGTTACGTATATAATCTGCAGCATGCCTCGCTATCCTTTTAAAGTTAGCCTCATACTTTGCGACATTCTCATCCTCCTTCTGCCTCAGACTTAGAAATTGTCTTTCCATATCTGCTCGATTGTCATGTGGAAAGTATTTTTCTAGGAAAAGATCTTTGAACTCTCTTCATTCCATAATTGATACTTCTTTATCTTCCTTTTTATTTTGAATCAATGACCACCATTGATCGGCATCTCCAGTGAGGCAGTAATCTACTATGATAACCTTCTCCCTTTCGATACTCCCCAAGGCGTGGAATATTTTCTCTAAAGAGTTTATCCATTGCTCAGCTACTAATGGATTTGTACCCCCATTAAATTTTGGTGGTTGTTGCCCCATGAAGAGGTCTAACATTGATCCTCCACGTTGCGGATCAGGGTGCTCCATATGAGTAAGGTTATTATTCATAACCTGAGTGAGTTGACCCGGTATAGTAATAAGTTGATCAGCACCAGTTGTATCTCCAGATCCACAATAATTGTCTTGAGTAGGAGGGCAATCCCTACACAGAGTGCGCGCATTGATACAGTTTCCATTCCTTCCACTAGGCGCCATTTCTATACAATGGCATAAACTAGATTAGTTTATGAATCAAAATACATAATTCAATACTTGTAAAACACTTCACACTAATTGAACTATTTATAGATATAATCCATAATCATAAAAAAAAGTTTTCTTTGAGAAAGTATATACTCATAACCCTTCATAGTGGTTTGTAAAGAAAACGAGAATTATCCTAAGCATATCCCCCGAGAGTGTCGTAACCAAGAGTGCAGCAAGGCCCGTTGTCGTGCACCAGTTCCCGTTTGAGTCTAGCTCAAAGCGGTGTTTTCGGGTTTTACCCCTAGGTACATCTGTGCCAGAGCCGCCTCTACCTGCTCGTATCCAGACATGGATATATTTCTTGGAAAACTCACAAAATCTATATAATACCAAAATTCTAGGAAGTTCTTCTATACTAATCCTCAAAGTCTATCTTTGGGTTATGTGATCTAATCAGAGTTTATCTAAATCTAACGTCCAAGGTTAGTACTAAACTGCCTCTGATACCAACTGTAACGCCCCGACCCCAGCTACCCAGAGTCGGTGCATTACTTCGTAACATTGGCATGATCAAAAAAGATCAAGTCTAGAAAGACATATTAGTGTAGTAGCCTTGGACACAGTAGATACATTCATAAGTCTTACATTACATCATAAAGTGAAAAACTAACTACAACATCTTCTCTTCATATCCCCTTATATTATCCCTAGAGGTCATTCATAATATACTTCTTCACATCCTGGAAAATATTAAAACATTGAAAGGGGTGGGCTTAGATGCTCAGTAAGGATAACAATATTGCGGAAGCTTTCATAAATAAACATTAACATTTAAGGCAATGTATAACTAAAACAAAAGCCTTTTAAACATGAACTCCAACATAATATGGCAAAAGTAAAATGAGATAATTCCATTTACTTATTCACATTGATATTCTACTGGTCGAATAATCACATGCAATATCAATAACCACTTTCATAATGATGGAATGCATAATGCCAGACTATCATAACCACGTAGCCAAGGCCTCGTGCCAAGACCACAAATAAGATTTTGTCAAGGCCTTGTGCCAAGACACTAGTTTGTCTCATGAGACCTGCCGATGCATCGAGGAGCTATAGCAGGCTCCACCCGTCACTTATTAAGTCCAATACATTCCTCATATGAATAGGTTTAAACATATCATAAACCATAACATAATCATATCACATAAAACATGCATAAAGGAAACATAACATTTCCACATTTCATTCACACGATATCAATAAAACACATTGATATAATAAAGACACATTCAAAACCATTTTCAATACCAAAATAAAAGAAAAGTAAAACATGGTATTTATTTTTCTTTTAAAAAATGGTATGGCTTGTAGAGGAAGCCGAAACTCAAATAATGGCCTTGGCGGCAGAGAAGTCGTTGTCTCCGCATACGTACGACAAGAAAAATAGTCCTTTCTGTTGTTTAGTAAAACACATCATATAAAAAGATTCCTTTTGAGTAAACGTAAAAGTAAAAGGGGTTTATACACTGTCTAAAAGAAAGTTGTGTATAAAACCAAATATGCCTCAATGAATGGAGATTGAGAAAAAGTCCCTTAAAAGATCATTTTTAAAATAAAATAGATATATTATGTTTATTAACTATAAGTACACATAAATAAAGTAAAAAATAAAAGATAGGACATAATAATAACATTACATAATTTGAAAGTAGGATATTAACCCAAAGAATAGAAATTGGGTTAAAAAGTTCCCTTACCTCGTGTCCGACTTTACTCGATCGTTCTTTAACCTCCTGAATAATCAACTAGAGTTAATTTATAATTTCCTAAGAAAATTTTTCATTTTTTTTATTCCTTTTATATCACTTATTACCATGTCATGAACATTATGTAATTATTTATGTTAATAACGGTCGTTTTGTCGATCTTTGGTACTTGAGTCAAAAATAGACTTCTTATAATTAAAAGTTGTTCATGTGGTGAAATATCCATTATATCCAGAATTATATTCATGATATAGATATCATATATCTCATATATATCCAGTATATACATTCATTCATAATATTACATAACATTTAGAGGTAAGAAATGAAATGCACCGTTCATGGAGACGGTAAGCTGTACGTACGCATGAACGTTAATTTCATTTCTATTTCGTATTTAATGGAATGAAATCATAATGATATAAATGTATAATATAATTCCAGTATAATATAGCATATAATACCATTTACTCCATCCTTTATACATCCCACATATGGTATTAACGATTCAAATCACTTTGAGGGGGCGGTAGTCTGCACTTCCTAAAATGAAAATATCGTGTTTACCCATAATGAAAACCATAAAGGTATGCCATAAATGAAAAATAAAAAATCATAAGGAAAACAAAAACATAATATATATCATATATAAAAATAGTGTCATCATAATTACCACCATTAGAGGTGTTGTATGAGTGTTGAACAATCATCGTTTCGTGAGGCAAAAATTCACCATCCACAGAAACAGTGTGTTATTTAACCATTAGATGTAGATGTGTGTAAGTTTAGCTCGAATCCTTCTTATAAAAACATCCTAGTATATTGAGGATACTGTTTTTGTTACAAAAGAAATGAATAAAAAGTGTTTAGGGGGTTGGATAAGAAAAATAAAACAAAACAACATTAGAGAAGACATTACCTTAAAATCGGGTAACTCTTTTTGATTTGAGCCAAAGGCTTCCTTGGGAAGAGTTATGCCCAAAGTGAGGCTTCTAGGAGTAAGAGGTGTAAGTTGGGATTGTATTTGGGAAGAGTATGGCCGAGCCAAATGGCTTTAAAGTGTGAATGAGGTGGTATAGGTGGGGGCCTTTTATAAGTGGAGAGGAGGTCGACTCTTGGAAAGTAAAGAAAAATCACGTTATTATAAAATGAATTTAGGATTTTAGAGGTCCCACACTTATAAAATTCGAGGATAAGGTGATAAGGGTTCGAACTATACTCATCCAATAGGTTTTTGACAAGTGTAAGCCTTGGATTTTACATTATCTTTTTATTTTATTTAAATCGTTAAATAATGAGGTCATCGCTGCATCATCATGATGTCATAAATAATTTAATTTATTTAATTTCTAAAAATTATAAAAAAACTACTATGATGTAGGAAATCTTTGTATCTTTCCAATGACTATTTATAGTCAAAAATATGACTTTTATAACCCCATGTAAAAATTATTTTAGTAAAACATTTCATGTTTGTGTCATTTTTTACTTTAACATTAAATAAAAGGTATTTATGTCATTTTCCAACTAAAGTGGCTCCATGGGGCCCCCAAGTTGACCCATGGATTTTCTTGGTCTGCCATGGAACATAAAATGAGGGTAGGACATGTGTCAAGCTCATCTCATATTATTAAAACATTATTTTTACCTTAAACTACACTAATTACCTCTAATCGCGATTAAGAACATAAAAGTTACTATTCACCAAAAAATTATTTTAATCTCATTGAACCAAATTTTACTTCTTAATGACAAAATTGTATGTTGGATTTTTTAAATTCAAAACACAGAAGTGGTAAAATTTCATTTAAATGAAAAATCAGTTTTTATAAATACCACTTAGTGGTTTCACTATTCATCAAAAATTGAAGTTTTTTCAGAAAAATCCCAAAAATTCACCCTAAGCTACATTTGATATTCCGATTTCAAAAATGATGTCTATTTTACAAAATTCCAAACATATAAGTTGCATTAATTAATTTTATAATTAATTCCCGCTGTCACAACAAATAGCGTGTTTTTAAGAAACAATTTATATCAAAAGATTGACAATTGTCCATGCCCAATTTCAATGTTAAATTAATTCTAATGAACACCATTGGATAAAATGGTAAAAATATATTCTAATTATACTTTAAAACCACTAAATATTATAATTTATCACAATAAATGATTTTTATTAAAAAAGTTGTTTTAAGTATTTTTCACTATTCATAATATATTGGAAGTTCTCAGAAAGTTACAAAAAATTCAACTTAGGATAATTTTGATATTACGAATACAAAAACGAAGTCCATTTGGAAAAATAAAATTTATAAAATTTCAAAAATTAGGTATTACTATTCATAACGGCTACTTTGATTAGTCGTGGTGTTTTAGAACTCAAACTTGCATACAATGCAAGCTATTGCATTATTGAAAGAGAGGCGTATCGTGGAAGCTTGGGGTGTTACACCAGAAAAATATCAAAAATTAGGCCTAAGATATATTTGATATTATGAACTAAAAAATTATGTCTATTTTACCAAATTCAAAACATATTAGTTTCATTAATTAATTTAAAAATTAATTCTCGTCGTCAAAACAAATAGCGTGTTTTTAAAAGATAATAACTATCAAAAGATTGACACTTGTTTATGTCTGGTTTAAATGTAGAATTACATCCAATGACCAATATTGTATTAAATTTTAAAAATATATTCTAAATATACTTTAAAACCACTCAAATTAATAATTTGTCACTATTAATTATTTCTATTAAAAAAGTTCATTTTAATTAAAATTTAGTAATTTTCACTATTCATCAGAATAAGAAAGTTATCCGAAAAGTACCAAAATTTCACCCTAAGCTAATTTCGATATTCCGAATCCAAAAATGAAGTCAATTTTGAGAGGTAAAATTTCTATAATTTTAAAAGGTGGTTATTACTATTCATAATGGCTAGTTTTAATAATATTTTAATAGCATATCGTTGTTTAGTGAATCTCAGTATTGCGTACTACACACGCTATCGAGGAAGGTCGCGATTTTGTGTAGTGAAAGGAACGTCAAGGATGCGTGTTGTGCAAACTCCTTTTTGTGTAGCGTACAACACAAGACATTAATGAAATTAAAAAGAATACTTTTCATAAAATCTCAGGGTGTTACACACTTTCTCTCTCATCAACCATTTTTATGAATTATTATGTCACGTCTTTACACTGCCGAAATCGCACTGATTTTCTAAACCAATGCCATTGTGTAGTGAATACCATGCCCATTTATCCATCAAGGGTATTCACCATTATGCACATTTATTTATTTATTATAAAGTTTAATGTATTAATTCTACATTCCTTTATCATGGAATAAATTATTATGTTTTATGAATCCATGTTTTATGATCCATGTGGCACATTTATGCATGAAATGAAATGTTTAAGAAGGGTGCGCCCTTATAACGCTCCAATGAATTATGTAAAGTATATCATGATACGTCATGTGAAATGAGTGTTTACACATGCTAATTAAAGTGCAATGAGGGTTTAATCGTGCTTCGTGTGCAATGAAAATTTACTCATGCTCCATGTACAATGAGCCTTGGATCATGCTAATTCCATGTTAAGTTTTGTTGCCACATTTCCATGTTATGATTATCATGCTTTATCATGCCTTTATGTTCATGTTTCTCTTGTACTCTATTGATATTCCTATTGTCTTACATGTTTTTTACTCCTCATGTATTCCATGATTATTCCCATATTGGGCTTTATAGCTCACCCCTTTTCTTATGCATGTCCTCAGGTTATCCCATCCAATGCTAAGTACAAGGGAATGTAGTGGTCATGTAAAGAAGGTTTTCAATAAAGATGTTGTATTTCATGTTTTAAGTTGTTATGTAATGATCCTAATCCCCAAATAGAATATAAGTCTCAATAATCCATGTTGTATCAATGGAATATTTTATGTAATAAATCATGTTTAAGTTTGTAATAAAAGCAGGGTTGTCATATTTACTATAAAAGGCCGTCATTCCTCCCACTTCCTCACACCTATCATGAAACATAGGATCATCAAATGTCTGTAAAATGAACTCCCCAAAATCCCTAAATTCCTCATAGATGCCTATATTTTTGTAGAAATAAATCCTAGGATTCCATTTTGTGAAACCAAAAGGAGTTACCCTCTTAAGAGAAAATGAATTTCCTAATCCTCTTTAATTTTATTTCCATTATCCACTCCCTAAAATATTATTATTTCAATCTTGTCTAAATTATAAAGTATCTTAAATAGACTATTATTTTTTATACTAAATTTTTACCAAAAATTACTCACACATCAATCTAATGGGTAACAAACATATTGTTTACGTGTACGGTGAACAGCCACCTCACAAAATTATGATTGTTCATTTTTCATTATCCACCTATCACGGTGGACAATATGTTGGAAACATTATTTATAAGTGTTATATATTATTATTATTATTTTATTCTTATTTTCTCCTTTTAGAATATATATCTTTATACTTTCCATTTTGTGTAAAAATAATAACACCGTCTGTGGAAATGTGGAATACTTCCCCCTCAAAGCAATGTTATTCATTCACACTATACATGGAATGTATAAAAGATGGTTTTAATTAAATATATTTAAAAACAAAAAATATATATATATGATATTTATTTTTTAATTTACATTATATAAATATAATATATATCATTTTCTTTATTACCCTTTCACACCTTAAAAATCTAACATGCCATTAATAGATTTCTAGACGACCTTCTCCATGAATGATGTGATTACTTCTACATTACAATAATTATATATATATATATATATTATATAATATGTTATTTATGATAAAATTATCACCCTATAATGATATAATATTACTCACCTTCCTTCCACAATGATCTTTGAAAAATGGGAAAATTACTTGTGCATACGTATGACCTACCATCTCCACGATTTTAACAGTGGTTCATTTTTAATAAAAATATTTAATGATTGTTTTTAAATGTATAATTGATGTATAAAAATAGTAATTATGTCATTATTATTATTATTGGTATGTTATATAGTGAATCCTTTGACAATATTTTACATAACAATCATTTTTTTAAACATTAATCAAATTTGGTAAAAACAATCTATGTGAAATTAATGGTTTAATTAGTTGTATATGAAATAGTAATAAGTGAAATAAAAGTAATAATAAACATGAAATTTTTTCTACATAATGTAAATATTTAAAATATGTTTGTTATTAATAAATATTATTATATATTGGATATGTTGGACTATATGTAAGGGATTTTCATCTCACGTTTTACTTCCATGAGATAAATTTCATTTTCGCCAAATTATTCATTTTTGTAGTAAATCTATTGACCATTTTGATATTTTAAATTAGAATTAATTTTAACTTCATGGTAATTTTAAATTTCATTCAATTTTATTAATTCATTATGTTTATGACTTAAAATGTTTCAAAGTGGTATGAGACACTTTGGAATTTTTTAAGATTATTTTCCTCTATAACTATTTTAATGATCTTTCAATGGTATTTCCATTTGAGGTATTTATATGAAAATTGTCTAATAAAACTTTCACTTTTCTTCTCATATTTTTATTCATGAACATTTTCAAAAATTAATACCATTTATCCACTATTTGGTACTCAAAATATTTTAGAAATTGTTTTATAAAAACTCAACTTTATTTCTCTCTTTAGTCTAAGAACCAATATTCTTCTACATAAAATGTTTTCTTAAGAAAAAATTTAAAAAAAATTAACAGTTAAAAAATTATTTGGTAATTCCATTTTCACCCTTTTTCACTTTTACTAATGTTTTCAATGGAAAATTCTTGTTTCTTTTTAAATGAGGCATTTTCTAACCTTTTTACAGTGAAAATAATGAATGTTCATTTTTCCTGATACAACGTGTAGGGATTTACCCACCATCAATAATTAGAAACAATATTTTTCGTTTAAATGTTTACTATTTAAATGTTTGATTTGATGAATATTATTTTTGGGACTTTCGATTCTTATTTAAGTTTGTTAATCCTTATTTATGTTCTATTGATACTTATTTTTTGTTTTTCACCAATTCACTTTTATATGGTATTAATACCTCACTTTGAAATGTTATATCATGAATCTCCTTACTCTCATGATATTATATGCTTTACATAATATTATTACTTCATGGGGATTATTATTTTAATTTTTCATTGTGGTATGGGATACATAGTTATGTTTGAAGACTATTCCCCTAATGATTGTTAATAATTATTATCTAATCAATATCACTTAATTTGGTGATTGTTGACTTTCTACTAAAACAATCAAATTATTTTAATAATTTCATGTGTAAAATTAATTTGAATATCTATATTCTCACACAATGGATATTATTAATTCTTAAATAGTATATCATTTTTACATACAGTGTTCTCTTGGAAAGTTATTTGATTAAATATGGAATTATTGATAAATTTGTAAACCTTATTCTAAACATATTTTTAATAGGGAACATTATTTATTTTGGTTAATTGATATGAGTAATACTTTGGACCAGTAATGAATGGTGGGGCCTTGTATCTATGTAGTCCTTCAAAACATCAATACATTCTCTTGAGTCAAACTAGTTGAGAAAATTAAACAGGTCTCTAACTATGGTTTTAAACCATCTTCTGAAAAGTCTTGGTAATATAGGTTTTCATGTGCCTAAGACATAAAATCCAATAATTAATCATTTCCCTCATTTATTTTTATTTATTATTCATACATGAGATTATTTGTTGACATATTTATGGATAAATTTCATTTTTATTCTTTGATTTTATAACATGGGTCTGAATTTCTTACCATTCTATATTGATTATTCCATATATAGTTATTTAAATGGAAATTATTTCTTGTTATTACCGCACCATATTTTTTATTCTCTTACTTATCAGTATTTTGATTACATGTTATGTTAGTATAGTATTTTAGATTCCATAAATATTACTCTAATAAATTCATTATTGATTCAGTGATATTTTTTCCCTTTCTGAGCATTTGAGACTACCCTTATTATGTTTATTTCTTCAGGAATCCAAGAAGTTTACTATGAAATATATGTAGGGATTTACTAGATGGATTTGAGTTATCCTCAAAGTTGTTGATTTAAATAGAAAATAATTATGTTGTAATTAGTGTTTTCATTTGTAATTCATGACTAATTTATGTGTCTACTTTACCAAGACTACAAAACTATTTTATCCACTGATATTTTATTCCTTGTAATCATGAAAATGCAATATTAAAAGGAATATGCTCCATGCTATATAGGTTTGGGATGATATCATTGGTTTCAAAAAATGTTAAATAGAAACTTTCAGAATTATATTTATAAAAACATAAATTAGATAACAAAACCCAAAGATAGAATTTGAGAATACATTTAGAAAAATATAGTGGAATTATTTTTACTTAGAGATAATGTAGTTTCTAGAGAAATAAATCTGGGTGTGAATACTACATGTGGATATGCTTCTGGAATCGATGTACCTAGGGGGGGAAAATTTGACATGGTGCATCAAGCATAAATTGGGTAACCTGGTATATACCAAAGAGCCTTACTGCACACCTGGTTTGACACTCCTTTATGCTTAAGATAATTCAGAATTTCTATACAAATCATTATGAAGGATTTTGATCATGTATATACTTGGGTAAACCTAATGTGATTTTTATTGAAGATAAGGTGTCATGATTATAAATAATACAAAAGATATTATTGATAATATGTACACCAATAAAATAATGATTTAGAAATAAAATGGACAAAGTATTTATATATTGATTTTGGAATGAAAACATTAGTTAAAATTCTATTTAGTTATTTACCATATTTGATGGATGTCCATCATATTTTTTTTAAATTGTATTAATTTGGTAATATAAGAAGATAAAATATATATTGAGTGATGACCAATCATGTTTGGAAAGATTGCAGTTCTTGAACCCATGACCAAAAGACATTAAGGGTTTCACACAAACCACTGGCCTACATGATGTCCTCGTTGATTTGTAATTATATAAAAAATTTGATGAATATATATTAAGGATGAAATAATAGTGTTACCTTTTAGGTTTAGATATTAATGTGTTAATAATAATTGGTTTTGAAATAGTTAGACTTCTCATTCTTTTATGGGCATTAATCTCTATTAATTTTTTTTACTACATCAGAAATGGAAGCTAATTTTTAGATATCCATTTGGTGAAATAATGCAAGAATTGGAAATATAAAGAAGCAAAACCAAATAATGAAATTGTGTTTATAGAAATATATGATGTATTAAAATGTTTTTATATTCCTATGTAGTAAAATAATTACTCAACATTGGGAAATTATCAACAAAAATTGTTGTCCTAATACATTAATTTTTGTTGAACCAATGGTCTACAAAGTCATTGAAGATTTGTAGACATGAGGCCCTCAAAATTCCATCGATAGTTTATCTTTTTGTGATTTACGACTTCAATAATTCAAAATAAATATTTACCCTTTTCCTCCAAGTATGTATCTCTACATTTAATTAATCTCCCCTATATAGAGACCTAGTTATTTGTTAATCCATGTGACCTTGGTATTACTCATTCTATTTTTTCTAGAGGACTTCTTATGAAAAATTATTATGACGTGGGATCTAGAAAATTATAAATAAAAAAATCAAGTAATAATATCGAGTTTAAATTACAATTATGCAATTTAATTAATATGGAGAGAATTTGACACCATGAAATACAAATGCAAAAAAAACATTATATTCAATAGCATGTATGACACACTATACCAAGCGTGTAAATTATATAATATCCCAAGTATTTATAATATATTTATATTTTTAAATAAATTTAATATATTTTATAGCTTGAAAGTCATGTCATGCAAAGTTAGCGTATGTCACACGCAACAATGATTTTCTTCAATGTCTTGTGTAACATGTAGGACTGAGTTTTACCGAACAATAATGTATTATTAAAATATTGTTATTTAATATAATAATACTTAATCTCGAAATTAAATTAGTAGATATGAATATTAATAACTAACTTATAAATATATATGATTTAAAAAAATATAAAATTAATTAAACTTTTACCAATTAATTAGAAATGAATATATAATGAAAATATAATATAATGAAAGTATTATTATTTTAATGCTCAAAAAATGAATTTTTTTTCTTAATAAATTAAATTAATTTCCATTAATTAATGATATTAATGAAATATATTTTTTTATTTTCAATAAAATATTTTTCATATTCATCTTATAGATTTTATATGTATAAGATAATAAAAACCCTAATAGTAGAAATAAAAACATATATTTTAATTAATGCGCTTTTACTGACTTTTAATGAAGAACCTATTTTAAATCCAATTTTTGGAACTTTTATAAATATTATGTGTCAAATTAATCTTATTCTTTGAAAATGGAACATAATAATTTGTTTAGGGAATTTTTTGGTATTTTTCTATGATGTTTCATATTTTGAAGAATAAAGAAAAATTCTGAATCTTAACTCAAAACTTCTTTTTCCTAATTTTTATATAATGATATATTTTATTTATGATTTATTTTAATGATAAATTAGATCATATTTTTATCAATTAATAAAATTTAGATCATTGGAATCAATTTCACTTTGAAATTGAGTACAAAAACTTAGCAAAGTTTTGAAAGTTTTAACATTAAAAAACTTCATAGTCGTCCCATCTATAGGATTAAATTTTTATTATTTTCATCCACTTATATTATTTTAATTTTGAAAAATTGATTCCATATATATAATAATAAAAAAAATTAATGTCGAATAAGTTCAAATTATCTTTTGACAAAAAATATTTGTGAATGTAATTAAAATTAATTACAAAGATTAAGGTGAAATTAAGTCTTACAAAGAAATAAACCCTAGACATATGGCCTAATATGACTGAAAAACTTGTTAAAACAAATTTTATGTCCATATTTAGACCATATACTACCTTGAATATAATTTTATAATTATTTATCCACATTAAATAAAATTGGTGGGGTTTTCCTTTTCCAAAATATTACAATAGTGTCACTCCTCCCACACTATAAAAGGTCTCCTTTCCTACCACTTCCTCACACCCTAAAAGAACAGAAGATCAAAAAATATCTACAAAATTCACTCCCCCCACACCCTTTTATCCTCATTTAAAACTATATTTGTAAATAAATAAATCCAATGAATCCCTTTGGTGAAAACCACAAGGATTCTCCTGATTGTGAGGTAACTTCTTTCCTAAAGCTCATTATTTTTATTATCATTATCCACTCCCTCAAATATTCTTATTTAATTATTTTATAAAAACAACGGAATAATAAATATAGTAGTATTATTTTATTATAATGGTTCTACCTACACTCATAGACACTTCCACCTATTGGGTAATGAACATATTGTTTACCAGTATGGCGAACTACTGCCTCACAAAATGATGATTGTTCATTATTCCATTATGACCTTTCATGGTGGACATTATGATGTAAAATATATTTAAATATTATATATAATTTTTTTATTAATTTTTTTTTATTTTTTTTACAACATATATCATTATAATTTATATTTTGGCTAAAAATGATAACATCATTTGTGGAAGTGTGGACTACTGACCTGTCAAAGTGATGTGATTTGTTCACACTATACATGGAACGTATAAAGGATAGATTTAATAAAATATTTGTAACATAAAAAATATTACAATTATTAAATAATTACATTTCTAGAAATATAATATATATCATTTTAATTATTACCCATTCACACCGGTAAAAAGAGACAACTTTGTTTGTGGACGCATGCACAACCGCCTCCTCAACAGTATGTGATTCATTCTACATCACTTTAATTGTATATATTAGCTTATATGATTAAATAATATTGTATTTATGATATATTTATCATTATATAATTATATAATCTTACATATCTACCTTCCATAACAATCATTGAAAAATGGAAACGTTACTCATGCGTATATACGCCTCGTCGCCCCCATGATTTTAATGATGGTTCATTTTTCATAACCATATTTAATGATTTGTTTTAAATGTATAATTAATGTATAAATATAGTAATTTTTTCAGGATTATTATTCTGGAGATGTTATTTAATGACCCCTTTGATGATAATTGACCTAAAAAAGTTGTTTTTGACGCACAAATCGAATTTGGTCAAAACACTCATTGATAATTTAATTGTTTATGTAGTTGTATATGAAATTTTAATTTTTGACATAAAAGATATAATAAACATGAAAATGGTTCTAAATCAAGTAAATAATTAACATATGCTTTTTATTCAATAATATAAATACACAATATCCAATTCGGATTCACGTTAAGGGATTGTCATCCCACTTTTTACATCTATGAGAAAAATGTCATGTTCACCAGTTACTTATTTTGTGTGGTGTATCTAATAAAACTATTGATATGTTATATCATTAATCCTTTTATATATAAATTATTTTGAACTTTATTTTAATTTAATTATTTCATGAGTTTTATAGTTTATGATGTTTCAAAGTGGCATGGGAAAATTGTAATTTTTAATGATTATATTCCCCAAGAATAATTTTAACAATCATTCAATCGTATTTCCATCCAAGGAAAATATGTGAAACTGTTGATTAAAACCATTAATTTTCCCCTAATCTAATAATTAATGACTATTTTCATATATTAGTTCCATTTTTTTAATCTTCTGTATGGAAAATGCATTATAAAATATTTTTAAGAAAATCCAACTTCATTTCTCTCTTTAGTCATAGAATCTATTTTCTTTTCAAAACAATGTATAATTAATTTTTTTTAAAGAAATTAACAATATAAAAATTTTGTATTAAATATATTTTTATAATTTTTATCTCTTACTATTCTCTATGAGGTAATCTTATTTTCAATTTCTGAATGAGTCTTTTTCTAACCTTTTTACTGTGCAAAAAAGGGAATATACTTTTTACCTAATATTGAATGAAAATATTTACCCACCTTCACTTCATAAAAGCTTATATTTAAATTTTTAAATGATAATATTTATTGTTTTATTTATTTATTTTCATTTTTGGTCTTCTGATTCATATGTAAGGGATTTTTCCCCAATTTAAATTACACTGAGGCTTATTTTTTGTTATGGACCAATTCACTTTTATATCCTTTTTATTCTTCCATTTGACATGTTATATCATGAATATCCGTAGTCTCATAATATTATATGTTTATTTTAATATAATTCCTTAATTTGGATTATGATTAATATGTTTCAAAGTGTTATTGGAAACTTAGGAATGTTTAAAGTCTATTCTCTTTAATATTGTTCTTAACGATTATCTTTTCAATCTCAATTTATTTCATCATTATAAACTTTATCTTGAAACAATAAATTTTTTTAACCATTTTCAGGGGGAATTTGTTTTAATATCAATATTATCATAAAATATATGTTATTAATTCGTAAATTGTATATCTTTTTCACATACGAAGTTCACTTTGACCATTATTTGATTAACTGGGAATTATTTATAAATAGCTATTCTTTATACAATATAGATATTTAATTAGGTATATTATTTATATTAATTAATTTATATTTTGAATTATTTGGATTTTTAAAGGTAGTTAGGGCCCATAGGTTATGTATTCCCTCGATGTAATGATCGGTTCTCAGGAGAAAAACTAATTGCACAAATTCAATGGGTTTTTATCTATAGTTCTAAACCGTATAATGAAGGGTCTTGATTGTATAGGTTTTCATGTGCCTTCGACATGAAATCCAATAATTAATCATTTTTATCATTTATTTTCATTTATTATTCATCCGTGGTATTTTTCACCCACATTGATATAGATGCATTTCATTTTAGTTCATTGACTAAATGGCATGTGTTTCAATTTCATAAAATTCCAGAATTATTTTCCTTATCGAGTAATTTGAATGGAATGAGTTTAATGTTATTACCTTTATATATATTTTATGAACTTCCTTCTCAATTTTTTTATTACATGGTATGTGTGTTCAGTTTTTTACCCTACCATAATTATTAGTCTCGTTGGAACAATATCGCTTTTGTTATATTTTTTCCTTTCAGAGAATTTCAGTTCAACCTTATTACGTTTCATTTCTATGAATCCACGAAAAATACTATGAAATATTTAAGGGGATGTACTTGATGGATTCGAGTTATCCTTGATGTAATTTATTTAAGGAGAAAAAAACTATTTTGTAATTAGTGTACTAATTTATAACACAAGACCCATATATGTATCTGATTTACCAAGACAACTAAACATTTTAGTCCTTCGGGATTCGGTTCATTGTAATCATTCCAATGTAATAGTTAAAAACACTGACTCTTGGATATCTGGGGTCAGGTCACTACAATTATGATATTTTTCAGATTTTTTTATAATAATTTCATAAATACCTAATTAGTCATCCTAGTGAACTAAATGATATATTATAATTTATTTAGAACCATTGTCTATTAATGGATAGTATCGATATATATCATGTGTACTAAATCAATACAAACCAATTTTAAAATTATATTACATTAATAACATGTATCAATAATATGATTTTTCATTCATTTAAGTTTTATATATCCAAAAAACATAATTTTCTTAATTACCCATAAATATCATATGTTATAATTATTTTAGTCTTGATATGTATTCATGATGAAAATCATGAGGTTTTTATAACATATTTGGTGTAGTTTTTTGAATTGACCTGAATAAGAATAAGTTGTAATAAAAATATATATAGGTGTTTTGGGTTATTTAATTGTATTATAATATTCTTAGTTTCATTTTGATGTTAGTTGAATATAATTAATGAGGTTACTTTTATTTAGAAATATTTTTTATTAGAATTTAATTAAAAATAATTTTGAATAAATAGGTATTAAATATGACCAAACCTCTCCTTGAAATAGGTAGCATTATAAAGTTGGATTTTGGAATCATTTTAGGTGATGAAGGTGAACATGTATCTAATAAGACTTTATTTGAGGATAAATGGTTATGGATTCAAGTTGTAAAAAAAATTATGTTTTCATAGAGGCATTTCAAAAAGCATATATTTAGTCATTTATATGGTCATAATATTAAAAATAAAATGTAAAAAATCTAAAATAATTGATATTTTTCGTGAATATCCTCCTCACAAGAATTTTGAGACATGTTTTCCTAATATTCTAAATAATTACATCTTATTTTAACCTTTTTATACTAATTTTACAATTACAACAGTTACTCAATTTTCACCTTGTTAAACTATTTTTATACCATAATATGAAATTCTCCCTCTTAAATGATTATTATTTATTAATATTTCTTTTGAAACCAATTAAGGTGTTTAAATTTAAAAAATATTAGATGTTTATCTTTAAAATGAACGAATAAAATAGATAAAAACCATTTTATAAAAAAATATAAACATTTAGAACTATTAATTGAATTTTCTATCACATACATAAAAATAGTTTTAATATGAATTTTTTCATACAAATATTTTTTTATTTGAATAATATTTTAATAGTTATGAATTTATTGAACTAAGATAAAAATAAACAACACATAAAAACATTTCATTTAAAATGATTCCATTTTAATATTTAATAAATTTTATCAATTCCATTAAAATTTATTTATTTATTTTATAACCATTTAATTCTATCAAAAAATATTTTTATTGTATTTAGTTCAATCTTATATATATGAAAAATATTTTTTCCCGAATCTTTACAATAATATTAATTATAATATATAAAAAGTAAATTTAAAAAATATTAATAAATATTATAATTTATTTCATTAATGATTTTTTTATTATTTATGATTTTTTACCATTATTTTTTAACTAATAATTACACAACATTGTTGTATGTATTGGGTATATGTATTCCAAACACCCACATATGTGACAACCATATATCCAATGGCCATATTTCTTATAGTCTTATATCAAACAAAAAAATTTATAATGAAGATATACTTAATGGTGATATGAATAAAAATAATATTTCATTATAATATATATTTGTACAAACATCTCTAGAATAATTTATTATATTAATTTACATCATTTTCAAAATAACCATTTTTCTTTCATGTTTTTATTTGTTTTTAGTTCTAATTGGTGGTTGGATCTTCAATGAAAAAATGATGATAATGATTTCATATTTAAGGAGTTTTTATTTACATTAGGTTTTATTCTACTTCAATAATTTTTTATTATTATTTCATATTTTATTAAGAAAATTTATTAGTGACTATTTTTCATTCAATTGTTTTATATTCATAAAAAATAACTCAATTCATTTTAGTTTAGTTTTTATTTTATTATAAGATATAAAACACACATTATAAATTTAAAATATGTTATAAAATATTATGACTTTAAAATTAATTTTTTTAAGGAGGATATATTACTTTTTACAATAATATTTCACTGGATATCAATGGCATTAGAGTGTCCCAAATTTTTAAAAATAAAAAAAATATAGAATAATATCATATTTAATGATGTTTTGGTGGATAATCTATTAAGTGTATCTTAACATTTTAAGTATGGTAAAGATGTTATCATATAAATGAATGGGTTTATAGTTACCAGAAAAATATATAGAGTTGTGATTATAAAGGGTTTTAGAATCTAATGTAATTTATTTTATGTTGGCGTCATTAAAACAAAATTTTATATTAGAATGAAAGACAAGAACAATTTTTGGCATTGAAGACATGGTTATCCTAGAAAAAATGTGATTAAATTAATTCGAAAAAAAATGAAAAATCTTATTTTAAAAAAAATTATTTATCACTATATCAATAGAATTTAATAATTTAAATATGGTTAATACACATACTAACAATTTTGACATCCAATATATAAAAACCATTAGAAATGGTTCATAATGATGTTTGTGGTCCAATGGCTAAATATTCAACAAGTTAAGATAAATATTTAATCTATTTAATATATTAATTAACTAAAATTAAATTCCTTATGTTTATATATCAAAAACCCAATCCTTAATCATTTCAAATAGTTTTATATTATTTGACGAATAGTAAACTTGTTTTACATTTAAATGAATAAGAAAAAAAAATTAGTATGACTACAAACACTTATAAAATTAAATTGATAAACATGGAATTAGACATGAGTTCAGTGCACCATAAAAGTATCAAAAAAATGGAATGGGTTAATAAAATATTATTCTCTATGTTGATATAGATATAACAATGAAGACAACTCATGAAACCTCAAGATTGTTCTACATAAAATCCTTTTATGCATATATAATTCACTAGATTAAAATATTATTAGAGCCAACTTTATAAATGACAGGAATGGAAATTAGTATTAAGAATAATGTAAATATAAAACAATTTATAGTGTTTTTGAGACATATTTTACTCATAAAAAATGGTGGAAGTGGTGGAAATTATGGAATGAATCATAATGAGGTAATTTTCATTGGTTTACACAAAATAGATCATTATAAAAAAGATTCAATAAAAAATATGAATGTCTATAATTAGGATAAAATATTTTATAATAAATGAGAATTCACTATAATAGTTATACATTGTAGGGGGTGATGTTGTCACCACTAAATGTATTTCATAGGTTGAAAACGATACCAAAAATTAAAAAATTCCAAATGATAATGGATATTTAGCAAAATAATTGAGGAGGATATGAATTTTTGAAGTACAGGTAAATAAATAATGATATAAAAGGAATGTTGATTTTAAAAATATCAATGGGGTATATAATCAAGTTGTGAAACCCTGAATAAGACATTTATACTAATAAATAGTTTAAAATAAGCGTCATACTTATCATTGGTAGAACCAAAATTATTTGATGAATAATTTAATTAAGTGTTTGTATGTTAGAAAACCATGAGTTCACCACCAAATGAAGCGTTTATATGAACAATAACTCTTACTGAGAGAATCTACTTCCAATATAGTATTTCTCATTATACATCACTATAGTTGGAGATCTACTCTCGAGTTCCTTTTCCTTCCCTACTTTATTCCAGCTACAATCTCTTTCCAAATACCCATGATTAGAATATTTTAAACATATCATATTATAAAAAAGCCTTGTGTCATAATTTTTCCATTGATAAGTTGATTCAACTTGAGTGTTTTATCTGACACTAAGATCTTGGGATTTATGACACATACTCATGGGGTTTTCCAGTCTTCCACAATAGTAAAATTTAATGGATACTTTTTTATAATGGAATCTTATTTCAAATTTATCAAGGCACTTCTTCTTATTATCATATTTAGAAATATTTTTGTCTCCAAAACATGAAATATATTCCAAATCCAATGAACAAAAACATGATATATGACACTGAATCCCACAATAATATCACATGATATCTTTAATTCCTATAAAAACATTTCAAGGTCTGTTTCTAGAATCTATAAGATTTTTTCTATTTCTAAAATTGTCTGCATCTCTCATTATGTCCTGCATGAAAGGGGATTCATCATATACATTACCAGTTATTCACAATCATTATTGCCACCGAGTTGAGATAAATTGTTCTTGTTTCTCATCAAAAATTGTATATTTTCATTTCATTTCATTATTACCATCTGAAGTACTATTAAATAGTAAATGAAAAGTTCCCTTTAATTTAGGCTTGTAATTGGCATTAGATTTCTCCACTTCTTTGTTGAATGGTCCTAGCTCTTCTCCCAATTTTTGAGTCTTCATATCTCTTGATTCAAGATGATCATTATGTTATATCTTCATATTTTTTCCAATACTCATATCATCTTCCAATTCTATTATGTGTTTTTCCTCCTTTCCACTTTTATCCTTTGGTTTAAAACATTCATGTGATACAAAATGAGTACATCATGAATTATCTTATTGAATCCTTTGGTTCTCCTGAAAAAGTTCGGATATCTACATAGAAAGATCATCATTTCTGTATTTTAGATTTTGAATTTCATCTGATTTCATATTCTTTCCCTTATCATCATTGAGTTTTTCTATCATTGTAGACATCTTTCAAACTTATTTAGCTTGGGAATCATTCTTTTCCCGTATATCTGTGGCCACTTCAATGAAACTTTTATTTACTCCTTTTAAATTGTTGACTTTAATTTCCTATAATTGGATTTAGATATCATTAGATTTAATTTCTTCATCCAATTTTTTATCTAATTACCTTGTTTTGTAAACTACTTATTCTTTTGTCCTTCATGGAATTTCATTATCATCATTAGTTACAGTATCACTTGGAATATCAGCTTCTTCACCCATTATTACAACATCATTGAATAATTTAGTGTTTTCCTATATGATTTATCCAAATCATTATTCTTTTCACTAGATGATTCCTTAAACTGGATCACACTCATTCCATACACACCTCCACATTAAGGAATGCGACCAAAATTCTCCATCTTCTTTGAAGTTCAATCCTTTTCCATGGAATTTAGAGATAAGAGCCAATTGAAACATTAATTTCATTAATAAACTAGACCATGTCCGAGTAAAAACTATAATAAAAGAAACCAATGCTCTGATATTAATTGGTTGTTCAAAAAAGGCCTAGATAAATTTAGAGGGGGTTAAATCAGGGTTTGGGTATTCTTTTCAAAACACTTCCTACCCAAATGGATCTAGATATCTTTATTATTAGAATAACATTATGTTCTATTTAGTTTTTATGATGATGTAATTCTTTCCTTATTTATATGATGACGATTCACTAAAAGTGAAATATGAAATAAAGTATAAGGACAAAAATATTCTACTTGATTTACCCTCACTTGGGTATATCCAAAGATCATTAAACATAAATGTGTTGATGTTATAGACCCACTAAGACTCACTACCTAAATTTTTTTCAGGCTAGATGACTTCTATGCCCAGGATCACTGCCTCTACATGGTTTAGGGTCGTCTCACTACTTTCCTAGGGGTCACCCCTCTTCATTTTTATTACAACTTGTGGAATTGTTTCACCCAATGTTTATGGACATGTTGGTACCTTCATTGTCACTAATGAATATATCCTTAGTTTTAGATAGATACCCTATTGAATTCCAACTTTCATCAACTTAATGAATAGCACATTACCATAGTTCAATGGAAAATCACTTCAAAACCCTTTTGGGATGATCACTACCTTTTCTAAACTCACCTCTTTCACCAAGATCAACCAACCTTATTGAAGAAATAACATTTCATGGTTCTCATATACTTTCTCACAGTATCATTAGACTTCAAGAAGAACACTATATTTATTTGGATTGTTACTACGTTCAAAAACTAAATAACTATCATGATTCTCAAAATTTTCATTTGGTGTTTATCTCTATCACGAACTACCTTCCATCATGAACATTTTTACAAAAACCACCTTTGCAAAACAACTTTGCAAAATCTGATCCTATGGATTTTAGTTAAGTCTCACTTGAATTATGAAGGGTTTAAAGGAAAATTTATAGGTGTTTCCATTGATTCTAGAACCCAATATCCACATCATCACTATTTTCCAATGCACCCTCATTTCGGTTGCAATGCCCCCTATCTTGTGAATCTATTTGAAAATTCTATGTTCCCAATTCTTGTCGTAATATTAGAGCTCATCGTCAATAGTGTCACACCATCATGAAACACCATTAGGGAATTCCAATATTCACAAAACACATTATTATCACAAATTTTCATATGGAATTCATGAAAATAATATTTTCAATGATTCCATCCAAATTCCAAATTTTGGACCCTAAAAATTTTGCAAACACTAGGAAATGGAATCACCTTGTGTACGTAATCCTTTCTACTACTTCTTGGGAATCCATTACCTTTTAATGGATCCTATTCAATATATATTTTCAAAAATACATCTTTATTTCCCCAACTAATCATGAAAACCATCTTTTCCAAAAAACACAATCAACCAAAAAATATTGCAATGTTACATTGAGGGGTTTTTTCTGAACTGATTCTTATTCCATAAGAGAAAAGAAAAATGCGAGTACCTGCCCTTATAATCGATTAAATAGAAATATAATAGAAATTTCCGAATATAAAAACACTATTTTCCCTCACATAATATATTTATGTAACTAAAAATATTATCCTCAACTCCACAAACCTCTCCTTGAACATCCTCATGGAACCCCAAACTTGAAAATATCACCATGTAACATGTTGTAAAAGTTAATACTACTACATCAAATATCTCCCAGTTAATTTTTATCCTCATTAATAAATATAAATCTAAATATGGAGAGTAGAATTTGAAATTATAAACATCCACCACATGAGATTACTCTTAGAAACCACATCACTGTCAAAACCCCACTATCACATAGAATGAATCGAGTGATTTAAAAAACGACACTTGCATCTAGTTTGTCAACATTTGGAATGATACCTCTCAAATGGAAATTATTCCACCAATAAAACTCTTTCAATAAAAATAATAAATATAGATAATATACCAAATAAATTAAATCATTTCATCACTAAAGAAGATCAAATTTTAAAAATGAAATATTAAGCAATTTGTGACTCACACAAGTAATTAATCTCCTCTAAACCACCATACCTCCACAAAACATGTATAAAAGGGGTAAAACACCCACAAAAATTCTTTTATTCATGGTCATGGATCTCAAATGGAAACTCTATGGATGATTTAAAACACTCAATGTCCATCTCTCCCAAATTAATGACATGTGATTCCTCATGAATATATCGCTAAAGATTTGACATGTAGAAGATACTTTGGATCATGTATAGCCTTGGTGGATGTTCCAACCAATACCCCACCTCACAAATGAAATAAATCACCTAGAAAGGCCAGATGAACTAGGTATAAATCATATTCCCCTCAAAAACTTTCACATTCATCATTGATGGGAAACCCTCAAGAACACATGGTATATAACCTCACACTACAGGGGTATTCAACTATGATTAGTATAAGCATTGTGGAAATAATGAACCATCATTCTCTTATATCAAACCAAATGTATATTCTCTATCATAATATTCACTATATTTGTTCCAAGGGTTGTTTAATCCCTAAATTCAGTCAAACATAATGTATTTCGACATAGATATCTATAAAATCCCTCGAGCAGAGCTGTATTGATTAATGAGGGATCACTATTTTTATAGGTAAACTCAACCAATGTTAGTTTCTTCACCCATGATCCACTAAAATATAATATAAAATCCAATAAAATATCATACAATATATGCAAGGTCTAGTCCATCTACCTATCTGTATGGTCATGAAAATATATATTAATGTGTATTTGGGAGAAAACATAATTTTTTTATCATCTCTAGAATCATGAGTTAAAAAAAGTTTCCCAATCAGAGATAATGTTACTTAATACCCCATGGATCCTCACCAATTCATCAATGTTCCTATTTATTAGAACATCCATGACAATCGACTCTCAAATCACTATAAAATCCAGTAACTTTTTTAGCTTGTCCATGATCTCCCAAACCAAATCATTTCAACCCTAGGATCAAGGTAACCCGAGTACTAATTCCATAAAAATTTCTTCCCACATACAATTGGGTATATCCAATTGTTTAAAGAAAATTCACTCAAGGCATGATGTTATTATTTCACTTACTAGAAGGTCAATCATCGGGCCATAAGCTCCACCACTGACAGCTTCATTCCAGTACACCAAAGCTACCTAGACAATTCATGGTACATTATGAACTTGACTAGATGAAATAGTAATAGTTTTCAAAGAAACTAATAAAGAACTTTTTAAGACATTGAAAACATATCACACAGTCTCCCATAAAGAAACATTTCATGGTGTTCATCCTCTTTCCACCCCATTGGATAATCTAAACGACCGACATGGTCCCGCATGACCACTATATTTGAGACTCTTCTACTCACCACATCAAGAAATATTCTACCATCATATATCACGTCCATGCCATTTCATAGATTCCCCTATGCTAATATTAATTTTTCCTAACTTCATTGTTGACCTACAAATATCCTCAGACTCTCAGCAGATATATCATTGTGACTTCTTTCTCAACTTGTCAGAAAAAAATCCCCATTTTTTTGGGACGTATTTGATCTCATATCCATAAACATAAAGAAACTGTATACACCTTCACTAATATTGATTCATATTCTACGATGTAATAAGATACTAAATAATTTTTAGGTCTATAATTAGCATAATGTGGTCATCGATGAGGTAATGTCACCAATGATTCTATGAAAACACCTTCATCGAAAAATCCAAGTCATGGGTAAAATAGTTACACAAATGGGGATGAAGTTTTCTATAATGAAGAATGATAATTACCCTCAACCTATCAAGACAGATCGAGAACCCAAAGGGTAAGAATCACAAAAAACCATGATAATCAATTCCACCGTTGGTAACCAAAGCACTATGGAACTCATTATCCTCTCCTTCAAGTAGTTAAAGGATTCCAGACACTGTTCATTCTACTTTAAGGAATACCCCTTCCTTGAATTAGCCATAAATTTGGATACAATACAAGATATTTCAAATAAAAATATCTAATCACATCACACAAGACCAAGTATGCTAAAAACATCCACCACATTTTCTTGTGTCTCCTAAGAAAAAAATGCAATCTTTGATTTCTCTGTGGTCATGCTCTATTGAGACACCACATATACGAGGAAATGCACATCTAGTGTCCAAAATATTTACATGGATAGATTCCCTTAGAGATAATGGTATCAAAGAACTTTTTGGGTGTCTCTATGGAACCCATCATTTTCTTCATCTCACGTTATGTATATGAGGATTTCATTGATAAAAACGACTATGGAATAGTCCTGAAACTCATTAAAAATGAATTTAACAAGTCCTATATACATATCTAGTTCATTATTGACATTGAATGGGATTACTATGAAATAAAATATTACATACCTCCACTAAAATCCAAGCTTTAGGATATCCTCCTCTTTTACCCCCATCTGATGATATCCAAACTATAGTCCAATATTTAATATCAAAATGGATCTCTTCATATGGGCTAAAAAATCTTCTATTCTCAAAATGGGTTAATGTTAGATGATCGTTACATAGTTAATACATTGGAAGTTTATACACAACCCCATAATAATATTTTAATTCGTAGCGAATAACACTATAGAACCCTAGAATGAGACACTAGGTCGAATAAATCCCATTAGAAGCAAGTCATCGATTTGGATCCTCGAATCATGTAACTTAATGGGTTACATGTAATATGGATCCATAGAAATATATGATGATAATTATTATAACTTTACCCCAGCTCATTATAGTGTAGGTAGAAGTGTCACACCCTCATCAAGGAAATCCTCTAGAAACTCATCAACTTCCCACGGGGTCTCCACTTCCTTGTCTTCCACTAACTGTATCTTCCACTAAGGTAAAAGAGAATCTTCATGTCTATCGCACATCTAATAATTATATCCACTAATGAACACCACTTAATGTCCCTCCACATTAGGAAATGAAACTCTCCTCTGGAAGAAATCAGCAAATATGGCATGAAATGTATAAAATCCCTTAGAAGTATGACATTGTATGGGTGTGTCATAAATAAGAATAAAAACTAAAATGACTTATTTTACCCCATCTTTATTCTACAACCCCCCCCCCCCACACACACACACATTTAACACTATATCCTAGCCTTAATCTAGGGTGGATAACACCGTGAACACTTGATGTATCTCAACCTCCAACCAAAAAGAACTGGACAAAATAAGGTAAATTGTCGATTGTGATGTTCTAGAATCAAAAAAGTAGAAATTAAGGTATCAAATGAACTTATCATACCTCAAAAAAACATATATCCCCAAAAACACTTCTATCTCCATAACAAGTATCTGATAGCACCTAACACCTCTCCTTTATTATAGATGGCCTCCATAGACACTCTCCCATCAAGATACCATAAGCTAAGTACAATCATAAGATTGGCCTCTATCATCACTATCAACCATTGGTGGGGCATAAATCTATAGACCTGGATAATGACCATATATTGGTGTCCACTACTGCTAATACATCCATGGGGGAAAGAGTTTCTTCTATAACTAAAAAGGGGCACAAGAGACCATTCTATACTAACCTCCCTGAGTGGTTTTAGAACTAAAGTAAATGGTAACTGTGACCCATAAATGTGTAATAACAAAAATATGGGTCTCATAGGTAAACAAAAAATTTTTTCCTCTAAAGAGAATGAAATATACTCTCAGGTTAATGATACCCCATCTGATGCTCTGATCCTTGAGAAAATCTATTGGCATCCTTCTCTTGGAAATCCTCCCTATGAATGAACATTCCCAATCAAATTTGCCTTCCCAAACACCTATGGGTATGTTGGAAGTGTAAATGGGGTGACCTTAGATCATATAATTGTATTTAATTCCTCCTCAATACACCTGGATAAAGAATAATGATATGGAAAAAATTTAGTATTAAAAAAATAAGGTCTTTCAACCAGATCCCATGATCCTACATGCTCAAGATACATCAATTAAGGGAGAGAAAAATCTTCCAATTTTTATCTTTCATCACAGATAAAAGTAAATTAAAACAAAAAACATTTTTAAAATAATCCAAATAAACATCTACCTCATTCCTGTCTCTATGATAAAATATACACCATTGATGCACTACCCCTCTCATATAACTAATTTCTAGTAAAACCTAGTACTCGATTCAAAATATAATCATAAAAAATGTGATCTCATGATCATCATGAAAACAATTACATCCCCATTTAAAATAGACATCCCATGTACATCAATATACTCAATTATTAGAAAGAATACAACATCTTCATCCATATCTCATCCTCATCAGTTGGATTGATCCTTCGATTTTAAACTAGATCATCTCATGGAACAACTCTTATATAAACTACAAGTGGTTTCTTTTTTGGAGGTATTTCTAAAAAAACAGAGGGAAACCATATGACTTGTAGCATTTAATTTAATAATATTAATTTTATTGACTTTTTTTAATTTACTAGATGTCCATGTTCGATTATAATTGAAAACAAACATGATAAATATATCAATATTTGGTCTCAACCCTATAAAAATTTTCACTTCACTACCCACATTATGAAATATATTGGTATTTATTTCAGATCACATGTCTAAGTCCCTAGATCTGCACTCCTAGATTTGGTGAAAATAACCCATACATTTCTTACTAGCTTTAAATATCATCTATAGATTCTTGGACATAGTTATCCCATAATTTAATGACTTATAGAAAATAATGCAATACATATATTCTAATGAATATTTATGTTTATAGTATTATGGAATTTAAAAAACCCATTAACTAAAAAATCACATGTATTTCTCAACTAACGAACATTTTTTCAGTATATAAAAACTATATATTAAATAATAATTATTCAAAATCACCCAAAAATTCTCCATATATGATATTTTATTCTAGAAATACCATTGTAATACATGTCTTCATAACCTAAGTAAATGAACACATATAAAGTGTGATATCAATGAATAGTAAGGGAAAATATTTATCTGACACAATATGGCATGAATAATATAGAACGATCAAATAAGAGTCAAATAATTTCATATAACTGAACATGTAATCTTGAAAAAAAAATCCATTGACGACATAACAATTTAATCAATCACATGGATAAAAATAATTGAATTCATGATGAATTAATGAATAATATAAAACATCATTTACCATAAAGGTCCCGTAAAGACATTTTGTTTTTGTTGGAGACACAGATAAGACATTATTCTGTTCATCGAGGTCATAACCATGACATGATTCATTCATTAGGTTGGCGTACACCAAATACCCAAAACAATTATCTCAGGAGCCCAACTAATGAATTGAGGGACTATATAATATTGGAAACGACACATCACTTATTTAACTCTAATTCATTCACCATTTTAATGATAAGAATATAAATATAATGCATAATAACATTTCCATAGTAATTAATTAAAATTCTCATTGAAACAAAAATATAAAAAATGTCAATACATTTAACATTATTAATAAAAGATATAAAAATATTATAAACCATATCGAGAAAGAAGTTAGATAGATAAAAAAAATATAATAAAAATTTATATGTAATCAATAAACAAACATTTTAGAATGAAAAATATATAATTTTCAACAGATCCTCTATCAATAAATGGAACACATTTCTATGTAATAATCCCTCAAACTCACTCTATATAGAGAATTAAGTATATAGTAAAGTAAATAATTTTCAAAATAAATATATATATGGAATAATTCTAAATACCCATAAATTAAATTAGTGAATTAGTGAGTGTTCATAGAGGAATGGAATTGGAATATTAATTATAAATATAAGAGAGGATGATTTTTAAAGACAAAGGCATTAATAGAGTATTTCAGTGATAGAAAACAATATTACATAGGTTAAAAAATAATGAAGTTGGATGGAATTATTTTATGAATTTCCACTAAAAATAATAATATATTAAAAAGTAAAATGTATTAGATAAATATGGGTTTTTTTTGAATTTTTAGTTAAATAACATTTCGAATAATAAATATCCTTGGTTTTTTGAAAACATTTATTTTTTAAAATTAAGAGGGTAAAAATTTCGTTGAAACCCCATGAAGATATATAGAGTATGTTTTATAAAAATGAACATTATGTTTTAATGATATATTCACATTAAAAATTCTAAAAATAGATTCTTTTCCCGCATTGATGAAAACGACCTATGTGAAAAATAATAAAATGTTATTAATGACATTTGAAGTTGATCAAATAGTATAAAATGAATATAATCAAATATTGAGACATAGATAATTAAAATTTAAAAATGATAAAATGGATATGGACATTGGAAAGGGTATGTTTTTAATTAATGAGATGATATGGGTTTAGTTTCACATAAAAGAAATAGTTTGGTAAGAATATGATTCAAGTTGAAATTAAATTTCCTCGGGATATATAAAATCCGATGAATATAAAATTTAAACGATGATGGGTTTTTTGAAACAATAAAAATTCCATATATGGATTATATTTTCAAAAAAAAATATTTAAAATTTATGAGCAATCAAACCCTTTTGTTTTGATTAAAATATTAATCAAAACCCTTTCAAATAGAGGGTTATAAATAGAAACCCTTACCCAAAATCATGACTTCAACAAAAGAACTTGGAATGATTTTTTTAAAAAAAATTACACTCCTAATAATCTATTTTATATAATTATCTTATCCATATCCTTTTAAAATATTATTTTTAATTTTATTATAAATTTATATTAGTATGTTATTATGAACATTTAATATCTGATGTGAATAATTATAATATTTTTTATCTAGTTTCATAAAAACAATGTTCTTATTAATTTTTATACTATATTTAATAATTCATATATCATAAAAGGTACTACGATTTATTTATTATAATTATTTATACTATTATAATTTTATTCTATGGGTGTTTTTTTACAGACATTAAAGATAAAATCATCGATGATCACATTTTTGTGTTTTTTCACGAAAATATGTTGGTATATCATTTAATGTGTTTAAATTTATTTTTACTATTCCCAAAACAAAATAAATATTTATTTTCGTAATTTTAAAATATATTATCAATTATTATGTTTTCATAGTCATTTGTGATATTATTTTATGAAATTGTTCATGTGTGTGGTTAAACTGGCCAAAACAAGAACATACCCTAATTAATGGATGATTATGAATATGAAAGTCATTTATTTTTAATAATATCAATATTATAGAATAATATTGATATTATTTATATAATTTTAAGTCACAAAATCATATTTAATGTGGTATTAAAAATAATCATGAACATATATAAAAAATGTGTTGCATTACCTAGTGAATTTGATAGTATGTACAATGCATGGTTAATATAATCATTTCTAAAATAAATATTGGTAAATAATTTTTATAATAATTTTTATATTAATAGTAAAAAATTTATTATTTGTGTCACATTTATTATTTTGTGTCAACCATATAACTAGGTATGAGTGGCATTGGTGAAACATAGAATTTGTAGCTTTTTAAAGGCGGTAGCCTGCCCAACAAACGAATTACTACTTTGTTTTTATTATTTGAAAATAGAATTGAGTATGATAGTTATTCACTTAGTATAATAAATATAGGAATAAAAAATATTATTGTAACAATATAATAGTTATAAATATATGTTTGGTAAATTATGAATGTAAATAAAAGATGTTAGGATAAAAGTACTCTTATTGATGATGTGTTCTTTCGTTTGGAGGACTCCTTGGAAATGGAGGTATTATTTCAATATATTGATATGATAGGATTAAGGTAAAGGAAGGGGTTATAACAGAATGAATTTTTTTTAAATAGGAAACAATATTTTTGGACTGGTATTGAAGGGGTGGTGAGAGGCCTCTTCTACAAGTTGTGTGAATTATAATTTTTATAATTATTTCAACTTAATATAAGTAGAGAGCATGTTTCACATTTCATGAAGACTAAAAATGGAAAATATTTTAGTGGGTGATGATATAAATTATAAAATACCTTATCCATTCATTTTAACACATGTTTTCTGTATACTTTTTAGTCCTTTACTCCTTGACATTTCAATTTTACCATTATTATATTTACTGTGGGAAATAGTATTTTCTGAAGTATATAATTTTGTATTACTAAAAATAAAATTCCCCTTATTAAATAATTTGTAACTGATGATTCCAAATATATAATAAAATTTATTATAAAAAATTCATTTCTGTAAGAAACCCATGTTTGGACGTTAGCACCTGTAACATCGAAAAAAATACTTTTAGAAAAAGTGTATCTTTAAACAATAACTTTTTTGTATTGTAAAATTATCAAATGAAGATTGTTTTTATGATAAAAATATTTTAATTATAAAATAAATAAATTTTTTCATACTTTTTATCATGAAAAAACGTAATTTTATAAAAAATAATATTTAATTTAAAGAAAAGACCAGAATATGTTTCTTTAATAGAAAAATGTTACAAATGTTTATAGAACGTTAATGAATGGTTTTATAAATTAATAATGGTAATTAAAATTTTATATTTTTACACATTAAACAAACCATTGACCAATTAAATAGTGTTATCAGCTTATAAGAATTTATTATATAATGATAAAGTCATAAAAATTACAATTTTTGGTAAAAAATGTAATTTTATCACAATTCACCTAATAATCAACTATTTCAAGGAAATTAAAAATAAACATACTAAGATAATTTTTATATTCTAGACACAAAGAGAATAAAATTTATCCACATTAAAATTTTAATATTTTAAAATATAAATTTTTAATAATAATAATAATTCTTAATGATCATAATTTTCATTGGAAAATAACTTTTGAATTATATGAAAATTTCAAATTCGTATTTAAAATCAATTACCAATGATTTTTTTTTAAATTATATAAATAAATAATATTTTTTATCCATAATATATTTTGTATTCTAAAATGTATCACCTAATAAAAATTTATAAAAGTTATATTTTAAACCATAAATTAGTCTTAATAGTTATCTAGATACAGTAATTTATATCATATAAGATACCTAATATTAATAATAAATTTTATTTTTATATCTACATATGTTTCATAATGTGGTTATCTTTCATTTTACCCTCAAAATTTATTTCGACAACATAATGGTATATAATATTTCACGGTTTGTTTTGGTTTGGTGTTATATGTGATGAAAGTACTTGAATATATTAGGTTTTTAAAAAATATATATAATTTAATTTCTCTAGGATTTAATTCCCCCCTCCTCCTGCACTCTAAATAAATTGTTTCCTCATAATTTTAATTAACACACGCTAAAAAAATTATTTCAATGTTTCAAAAATATATACACAACTCAATATATAGTTTTGAATAAAAATTCTACCTTGATATCTTATGTAATACAATGAGACTCATATTCTCCCTCTATTTTCTTACATGACTGATTCATAATTCCTTTTTAAATTTTTTTCAATGCAATAATTTTCCACACATGGAGCATCTTTCAGTTCCGTTGAGGCATTCCCCATGATGATTCTACCACATTTTTGACATGGATGGAATTGAATATAATAGGTTGTATCATCTTCATCACATGGACTTCCATGAGACTCTATACATCCTTGGTTTGTTTGGAAACTCAACTATGTTCACATTATTATTCAAAATTCTTGATAGCTTGTTTTCTATAAACAAAAAATTACACACTCTATCTCTTATACGATAAGGATTCTCATTAGGAAAAAAAGTTCAATTGTATATGGAATCCATTGTTAACATGGTTCCTTTGGGATTCTGCCATTACTATAACAAACATGAGTAAATTTTGATTCAATAACAATGAACACCAACAAAGGATTATTGTACGATAATTACATTAAAAATTCATCTTAAAAATGACTTATTATTTGAAATTATTATATTTTTTATCTATTAAACCTAAACCAATCTTAGTTCAATCTATGTGTTCTTATATTTTGTTCTCTCATACAGCATAACCAAATCTATAACATAATAAATCTTTCAGAGTGACTTTTAAAGAGAATTTTATTGATATAATAATATCCCCCATAAGGTTCACGAAAACATATAATTTTCATATTGGGTTTGAATTAAAACTATAGATTACAATACAAAAAAAATATCATATTTTAATGAATTCAAGAAAATATATCATTATATACATTCTCATAACCATTTATGTTTAGATCATTAAATAATTATAAAAACCAATGACTAAAAGTCCTCATTTCATTATCTACAAAATGAAATTGTTTCACTATAAAAATAACTAAATAGTATATAATAAGTCTTTATTATATCCCTTAAATTGTCCATTAAATATATTTTATACTATAGATATAAATGTAATACTTCTCATCATAACCTAGGGAAATGGTAAAATTTGAATAGTGAACTCAAATTCTCATAAAGGGAAAAGAATCAGAAGGTCACATAGTATGAATTATACGGAAGGAATAAATAAGACTCAAATAATTATATATAACTAAATAACTAACATTTAATGACATTCATTTATGACATAAAAATTTAAAAAATCTCATGACTAATATTAAAAAAATGTATAGTGATGTAATGAATAATTTCTAACATCTTTTACAATCATGGACTCAACCAAGACATCATTCTTTCCATCATAGTGATAGATAGGACATCATTATTGTCTTTACAGTAACAAGATATGTAACAAACCATGAAGTTATATAATAAGTATTTTTCATAATTTAATAGTGTTTATTAATTATATATTAAATAAAAGAGTTCATTTTTTTATTATTTATTTGATAAAAAAAGTTTTATGGTCTAAAACATTATTTTTCTAAACAATAGTTTTACTGCATTTTCATAGAGATCCCATTTTAAATCATGTTTTTTTAAATTTTAAATTTTTTATTTTTTGAAAAAATAGACATCTTATTTCGAATAGTAACATCAAAATTTACATTGGTTTAATTTATTTTCTTTTTCAAATAAATTTTATATTTTAATATATATTGAAAAATAATACATTTTCATTCAAAGCTACTTATTCATATAATTTATTTGTATAGTTATATTATCCTTTTAATTGGTTTTAAAATATAATTATATTAATCATTTTTCATTTAATCATTTTAGGTTATTGGAATCAAATTAACTTTGAAATTGGATATAAAAACTATATGACCTCTTGAACGTTTTACTTTGAAACATCGTTTTCCCATTTTTTTAGTGGGATTAATTTTTAATTAATTTATGCTAACTATGTGTTTTAAATTTGGATAATGGCTTCCATATTTTGAATAAGAAGGTTCAAATTATTTAAATAGGTCCCTATTATTTTTGGAAATTATGAATAGTAATTATAGTTATATTTTTATTACCACAGTTAATGGTATATCCGTTAATTAAATATACAAATAATATTATTGATAATATAAATATCCCTAACACTAGTACTAATTTAATGGGATGATTTATTTTCGACCAAAATAATCATTGGGAAGAGAATATATTCTTATACTTCCACTTGGGTGTGTGTAGGATATTTATAAAATTAAATTCCAAGGGAAGTCAAATTTTGTCTCAAAATTGTTTTTACCATGTAAAGTATTTTTAATATGGAATTATAAATGTGATATCATAGACTCTAAATATTTTCTATAAATATAAAAATATTAACTATATAATGGTAATTAATTTATATTTTTTATGGAATAACTAATTAAATTAAATGGAAATTAAAAGATCATGCAATAATTGCTTTATTATTGGAAGAATCAAATAAATGATATTTATAATTTTAAAATAAATATAATTTTATATAATTTATTTAATCCATGAATTTTATGGATTAATTTGACAATTTATTGTTGTTTTAATATAGTTTTTGTGAAGATATAAAGTTATAATATTTTTAAGAAAGACAAATATTGAATAGTGTCAAAATCGACACTAATGATATTTTGAAATTTAAAATCTTTTATTAAATGATATAGAATTTAGAAAAATTTAATATTAAGACACATAGTTGGAATAAGTATTAAAATTTAATTATTTACTCATTTATTTATCGTTTGAAATGTTATTTAAATTATATATACCCTTAAATTGTAAAATTCAAGGTATCATGTAATAGTTAAATGAGTTAATTAATGTTTAAAAAACAAAATGATAAGGATCAAAAAATTAAAAAAAACTATCTAATTTTAATTGGATGAAGACTATTTGACCAAAAATAATACTATATTTTAAATAAATCTGTTTTTACCTATTTTAATAAAATATTAATTTTTTAATTTTTTAATATTCTTTAGATTTTCATGACTGCCCCTCCCCTCTAATATAAAAGTTTACCCTTATTCTCTATTATTCACAAATAAAAATTTCTTTTTTAGGCCAATAAATTCTGAAATACCATACTAGAATATGTAACCACATATTATAGCCCATATATTAAGAATAATACCGTCCTCAGAGGTGATAAGATGATAATAAAATGAGATCGTCTGAATGAAAGATATTGTTTCTTTAATGTGTTTTTTGTTTTGTTTCTTCTTCCACATCCTTAAAATATTCATCAAACGTGATTAAATAACAAATAAAGAATCCTAAATATACTAATATTTTATTAATTAAATATCACCAATGAAATACATCACCAATTCCATCAAATTCTAAATGAGTTATTCGTTCTTGTGTACGGAAGACTACCTTCTCGCGAACCGATATAATTTGTTTTCCATCACCATCTATACAGACTATTCATAATAGTGGGATTAATGTTTTTATATGATATTAATTAAATATTTAAAATTATAATATATGAATACATCAATTACTTTCTTACCTCCCATGAACATAAAAATGAAAATGATGTTCGTGCGTATGTGTGAAATATAACCTCCACGAAGTGATTTGATTTTTTTGCTCCACCAAATCACATGTATGATTTATACCAGTATATTTAAATTATTAATATAATATTTATTATATTGTTTATATATTGAAATATAAAATATCTATGATGTTCTTGCCATGTTTATCTTTGAAAATGGAAACATTACCAATGCATACGTAAATCTCACAGTCTCCATGATTACAGCATTGTTCATTTTTCATAACCATATATAAGTAATTTTATTTAAAAGTATCAATAATGTATAAAAGATATTATTATGTAATAAATATTATTTTTAATATGATTTAAACTTGACCATTTTGACTATATACACGATTTCAAATTCAATTTGGACTGGAGTACTGAATATTGACAAAACAACCGATGTAAACATAAATAACTAAGTAATTAAAATAACATAATAATCAGACTTATAAAAGTAATAATAAATTTTAAAATGTTCTAATAGAAGTAAATAATTTACCAATTTTTATTATTCAGGTAAATAAATACTAGACGTGATGAGTCAGACATAATGTAAGGGACATTCTTCTAAAAACATCATTAAAAGTTACACTTTCAACTATTTTTAAAAAAGAAAAAATGAATGATATTTTTAGCATATATACCATGAATAAAATTACGTTATTTCAAGTCTTTTTTTTATGTTTCAATTAAAAATTTACCATATTATTTTCAAATAAATTTTTTTCTTTTATGAGTGTGCTGCTTTGTAAAAATGAAATGTGATTTCAAATGAAAATGTTATTTTTCCTTTATAGTTGTTTTATGTGTTGTGATTATGTTATGGTTCAGGGGAATTGATTATGTATATGGGTGGTTTTGTGATAAAGTAATCGATGGTGAGCATATGACAACGCTCCAATGAATTGGTTAACGAGACAGAGTTAAACAGTAGGGTTTCTCCTAAGAGATTAAGGGAATTGTAAAGACCTAGGAATTCTGTGTAATAATTTATAATTATATCTGAATTTTACGAGTCCGTGAAAATTGACAACGCGTGATTCTGAGGCCCGGTGTGCCCAGAATGAATTTAAGATCTTTTTTTCAGGTACGTTCAGTAAACGTGCAAGAGGGTTTTTGAAACATTGAAACTGTTGCTTGGAATTGAAATCTGAGGGCACCGATGAACTCGCATTGTCGATATTCGCTTAAGGAGACCTTCAGCTCGACCATAGTAGGCTGAGGGTGAAAGTTAGATTGTGGGTTTTTCAAAGAATAATAAAATAAAATAAAAATGTTTAGAATTTTTATTTTGGTGGAAACCTCCCATGTGGATGTTTTAAGGGTGGTAACCACCTGAACTAAAGCCTCCCACATGGGTTACGGTGGTGGGGACCACCCGAGCCTAAACCCCCTATATTTGAATTCAAAGGTGGGGACCAACCGACCCTTGAACCTCAAACTTAAATATAGGGAAGTCTCTTGAACTTCCACTACTTTAATTGATCCACAACCTCTGATTAATTATGCCAATTAAATGATTCCAACATAATGGTGAAAACAATTAAAATGTTAAGTTATATTTTATGTGGGCACCTCATCCTTTGAGAGAGGATTTTTGGGTTGGCAAAGGAGAAGGGGGAACTTCTAGAAGAGCTTCTCCAATGGATAACTCTTCTACTTCAAAAAATATTTCTCCAAATTCCGTCGAAGGATCTCTAATGATGAATAAACTGATGATCAACGAAATGCCTTCATCGCCAACTTCAACTTTTTCCTCTCCTCACCGACGTCATTGGAGGAGACTTGTTTTAGGATCAACTAACTCCAATCCATCTCAACTGTGGAAAATCCCCAACCAAACCATCGAGGTAGGGGTGTGTTTTAAATTTATCAATGTTAATTTTCCTCCCATAATGAATCATTCCCCTTGAGCCACATGTTACCACCCTAACGCTGAGATTACGGGCCAATCAAACATGTCCTGGCCCCTCCACAAACCTTATGGTTATCTTATGTGTTCTTCACGATGGTGATGGCGACTGGTGTCGGCGTTTGGCACCGGTGGAACTCGAGAACCGCGGTAGGCACCACGGTCGGACGTGATGAAGGCGACAAACGAAGAGCGGCCGACTGAACTGGGTGCTGGTGATGGCGCGGCACGCAACCGAGCTGTACAGAGAGGATGGTTGGCCATCCGGCCTGCCTTAGTGGATCACTGCACCATGGCCACCTCGTCGCACCACGCCACCCTACCGGACCACGGCCTCCGCGACACCTTGCACCGCCCCATGGCCTCTGCGGCCCCACGCCGCTCCCCATCCCGTGGCCCCCATGGCCTCGCCACCCAGCGGCCCTCCGCGACCCCCGCGGCCTCGCGGCCTCGCCGCCTCGCCGCCCTCCATGGCCCCCACAGCTTCGCCGCCCAACGTCCCTCTGCGGCCCCAACGTCCTCGTCGTCTTGTAGCCTCGTGCCCTCCACAGCCTCACAATCCTCGTGGCCTCACGCTACCCAAATTCTACCCAGTGAAGGCTAGGTTGACCCAAACTGGGTCGGGTTGGCCCAGGCCGTGTCGGGCGATGTCGGTCCGACCAGGTTGGACCGGACTCGTACTGTCAAAGAGTTTTTCCCTTTATCGGATATAACATTGGCACCAGGCATCCGTTTGACAAACCATCAATGGAATTGTAAAACATGGAGAACGAAATTATCTTTGGTATACCCCAATTTAGATTTAGATAAAGTTGGGATACGGTCGTGTTGGATCGAGCATGAATCTAACCGGGCATGCGGGACTAAATATGACAACCCTTCTTTTATTACCAACTTAAACATTATTTTTTACATAAAACTTCACTTGATACAACAATGAAGATTGAGAGGTTTAGTGTCTTTGGGGATTATGAACTTTACATAAAAACTTAAAACATGAAATACAACATCTTTATTGAAAACATCTTTTACATTACCACTACATTCCCTCCTACTTAGCATTGCATGGGATAACCTGAGGACATGCATAAGAAAAGGGTGAGCTATAAATCCCAGTAAGGGATTACATATGGAATAAAATGAGGATTACAATACATGTTAGACAATAGGAATATCAATAGAGCATATAAGAAACATGAACATAAAGGCATGGTAAAGCATGATAATCATAACATGGAAATGTGGCAACAACACTTAACGTGGAATTAGCATGAGCCAAGGCTCATTGCACATTGAGCATGAGTAAATCCTCATTAAACATAAAGAAAGAGTAAACCCTCATTGAACTTTAATTATAATGATTAAAAACTCATTGCACATGACGTATCATGATACTATACTTTACCCAATGCATTGAAGCGCTATAAGGGCGCACCCTTCATAAACATTTCATTTCATGCATAAGTGTGCCACATGGATCATAAAACAAGGATTTATAAAACATAATCATTTATTCCATGATAAAGGAATGTGGAATTCATACATGAAACATTATAATCAATAAGTAAATGTGCATAAAGGTGAATACCCTTGATGGAGAAATGGGCATGGTATTCACTACACAATGACATTGGCTTAGAAAATCGGTGAGATCTCGACAGCGTAACGGCGTGTCATAAAAATTCATAAAAATGGTTGATGAGAGATAAAGGGGTTCCTCATCATATTTACATGTAATGGACAGTAAGGAGGTCATATCGATACTTTTCCCAACAATTTTAATGGAATTTAGATTCATGATACAAAATTATTGCTTGAATGTAAAAGAAGAGAGAGAAGTTCCTTTCGGAATTTCAGCATAGTAACGGATGTACATGGGAGGCTTTTAATGAGAGAGAAAGGGGTCTCCCATCATTAAAACAATAAGAGGGCAGTATGGTGGAGGTGTGAAACCATACCCCAACATTCATAATTGATATTACAAGGGCAATACAACTTAAAGAAAATTATCAAAAATGAGATAGGAAGAAAAAACCCGTACTTGGAAGTGTGCTTCCAAAGGCTAGAGAGAGGCTTGTGAGAGGATTCTTGGGAGTTTGGGGCACCTTGGGAGGATTCTAGAGAGATTACAGAAGAGGTTGGACGAACTCCACTGGCTTTGAGTGAGGAGGAAGTGGGAGCTTGGGTGGGTTTATATAGGAAAGGTGAGGGAATTCTTTATTATTTAGGTTTGAGACCCCATATATTAAATTAATCCAAACCACAAACCGTCCCATGGTTATTGCCCATGATTTTTGGGAAAGGGAATAGGAAAATAATATTTTATAAGGCCAATGTCCGAAATTTTTAAAATATTAGGTTTTCTTATATGGAGGTGAGTCACACTCCCATGGAAATTAATTTAAAAAGGAAAGGTGTTGAATAAGTCTTGAGGGGTCCATTAATGCTTTGAAAAGTAAGTTAAAAAAACCCAAAATCACATTATTTTAATTTTAAAACATATATCGACCGAACATAAAGATTATAGTATTTTATTACATCACTATTGGGTCATCATGATGTCATAAAACACGTTATATATTTAAACGGTATTTAATTTTTACTCAAAAATTTGACTATCTCAGAAAATTATGAAAAATTCACCGTTGGATAATTTCGATATCCTGATTCCAAAAATAACATTTATTTTATCTAAATTATTTTCTAAATATTTTAATTTTTACATTTAAAATAAAAACCGGCATTTATCGAAAATTCACAGGTTTGGACAGAAATGGCTTTCAAACCTTAATAAAAATAATAATTGCATTCATAAAATTATAAGATCATTTATATCTAATATAAAATAATTTAATAATAATAATAATATTTTATGAAAATATTATTTAATTCAAAAATCCCTTAATTTAATAAAATATAATTCTTCGTTAAATAAAAACTAAAAACACTATTTGTACTTTAAAAACTATTTAAAATGTATCAAAAATCACTAGAAATTATATTCCTTATTATATAAAAAAAATAATGTACATGAACATAGTACTACTTATTTTTTACATAACCCCTTAAAACAGCTGCATAAGACCTAAGGGTAAGGTGTGCGATGGTGACAGAATCTTTGGGTGGCTCGGATAGAATTGCTCGAGTGGTAATTTCAATCAACATCCACTTTTCCTGTAGACGCTAACATTCGATCTTGACAAGATGAAGCTCAGCTTGGGATTGGTCAAGGTCGAAGCCCAAAGACGCCACCACTTTTCTGAGCTCCGACAAATGGTCTTCGTACGGAGCAATTCTACTGGACGAGGCCATCACTTCTTTTGTCTAAGTAAAATTGGATGTGTTAAAGCCCTATATTTATACTAATCATGTGATCACTGTTCAATGGCTATATTAGCAACGGTCAAAATTCATAACATAAAACCAATGAAGTTGACATTTTATATAAACATAAAGAGACATTTAATTAGATCAAGAGATATTTCCATTAATGAAACTTTGGGTCGTTACAATATTCCCCCCTTAAGAAATTTTTCCCTCGAAATTTTCCTTCTGCCACACTAAAACAAATGTGGGTAACTCAGCTTCATCATATCCTCTGATTCCCATGTCGCTTCTTCAAACATGTGGTTTCTCCACAACACCTTGATGAGGGGCATTGTCTTATTTCGTAGAACTTTTTCTCTATGATCAAAGATCTTCACTGGTTGCTCCTCATAAGAAAGCTCATCTTCCAATAGTACGACCTCAGAATAGAGTACATGTGAAGGGTCCAGTATGTCCTTCCTTAAGAGGGATACATGAAATACATCATGTACATTGGCCATAGTAGGTGGAAGTGCTAGTCGATAGGTCACAGTCCCGACACGATCAAGAATCTCAAAGGGGCCGATGTACCTTGGACTTAACTTCACTTTCATTACAAACCTCATGACCTTCTTCCTTGGAGATATGTGTAGAAAAACCTTGTCTCCAACTATAAACTCAAGGTATCGTCGATGGTTATCTGCATAAATCTTCTGTCGACTCTGAGCTGCCTTGATATGCTGCTAAATGGTTTTCACCTTCTCCACCATTTCCTCAACCATTTCTCGTCCGATCAGCTTACGTTCACTGACCTCATCCCAACATGTCGTTGTTTTTCACCTTTTCCCATACAGGGCTTTATATGGTGCCATTTGGATTCTCAAGTGGAAACTATTATTATAAGAGAACACAACAAGAGGAAGATGTTGATCCCATCCTCCTTTAAAGTCCATTGAGCAGGCTCTCAACATATCCTCATGTGTTTGGATAGTCTGCTCGGATTGGACATTAGTTTGAGGATGATAGGCCGTACTAAAGTTCATTTCAGTATTCAGAGCATGTTGAAGACTCTTCCAAAACATAGAGGTGAATCTTGGATCTCAGTCAAGCACAATTGATAGTGGTACTCCATGCAACCTTACCACTTCCCTGATATATATCTGTGCCAGTTGATCCAATGATAAATCCTCCTGAATAGCAATGAAGTGTGCAGTTGTTGTAAGATGATCCATAACAACCTAGATTGCATTGTTGCCTTTGGATGTCCTTTGAAGTCTGGTGACAAAGTCCATGGTGATGTTCTCCCATTTTCATTGTGGTATGGGAAATGGTTGCATCATCCCCTTAGACTTCTGCCTCTCTGCCTTCACTTGCTGACACACCAGGTACTTTAATGTATATTCAGCGATCTCCTTCTTCATATTATCCCACCAAATGTTTTCTTTATGATCTCGATACATCTTTGTGCTCGCTGGGTGAATAGAGAAATTTGAACTATGTGCATCATCCAAAAGTTCCTTCTTCAGCTCCAGACTTGATGGAACACACAGTCTTTTCTTATACCGCACAATTCCTTCTTCATTAACTTTAAACTCTGAGGATTTACCCTTTCTGATAGCTTCCGCTTTTTCTTGAATTTCCAGATCATCCTTTTGAGCATCCTTTAACCATTCCAAAAGAGATGGTTGAGCAATAATTTTTGAAAGGATTGATGATGTTCCCTTCTCTATGATTCCCATGTCCATCTTCATCAAGTCTAAGAAGATTGTATCCTTCCCAATTCTCATCATTAATAGAATCACTGGATCCTTTCTACTTAGGGCATCTGCCACCTTGTTCGCTTTCCCAGGGTGGTAATGTATTGAACAATCATAATCCTTGATGTGCTCTATCCATCTTCTCTGGAGCATATTAAGCTCTTTCTACGTGAATATATATTTAAGACTCTTGTGGTCAGTATATATCTCACATTTCTCTCCATAGAGATAATGACGCCATATTTTCAAGGCAAATATCACAACCTCCAACTCCAGATCAAGTGTTGGATAGTTTCACTCATGGATGTTCAACTGCCTTGAGGCACATGATATCAGTTTATCATTCTACATCAGCACATACCCTAATCCCTTCTTTGAAGCATCACTGAATACCACAAAAAGTTCCCCACTTGTGGGTAAAGTGAGAACGAGCGCAGTGATAAGCCTCCTTTTGAACTCCTTGAAGCATTCTTCACATTCATCAATCCAAGAAAACTTTACTCCCTTCTGAGTTAGATTGTTAGGAGGGTTGGACAATCGTGAGAAATTTCTCTCAAATCGTCGATAATATCCAGCTAACCCTAAGAAGCTATGGATATCCATTACCGATGTTGGTCTCGTCCATCCCTCAATTGCATCTATTTTGGAGGGATCCACAGATATCCCATTTCTTGTGATGATATGGCCCAAGAATGAGACTTCCTTAAACCAAAACTCACACTTGTTGTACTTTTCATAGAGCTTCTCCTTGCGCAAAGTCTCCAGTACAGTTCTTAAATGATCCTCATGATCCTCCTTGGTTTTGGAGTATATTAGAATAGAATCTATAAAGTCAACAACAAATTTGACTAGGTAATCTCTAAAGACTCTATTCATTAAGTCCATGAATATTTCTGGAGCATTGGTGAGTCCGAAAGGCATTACTATGAATTCATAGTGCCCGTATCTTGTACGAAAAGTAGTCTTGGGAACATCTTACTTCTTCACCCTTACTTGATAATATCCCGACCGCAAGTCCACCTTGGAGAAGTATTGTGCCCCAAGAAGCTGATCAAACAAGTCATCGATTCATGGGATATGATACTTGTTCTTTATTGTGATTTTTTTATGTTCACGATAATCGATGAAAAGCAGCATTGACCCATCCTTCTTCTTGATGAAGAGGACTGGTGCACCCCTTGGTGAAGCACTTGGGCGTATAAACCCTTTATCCATATTCTCTTGTAGTTGTTTCTTCAGCTCTTCCTCCTCAACAACAACCATTCTATATGGAGTCTTGGATATTGGTAGCGCCACAGGTATAAGTTCAATTGAGAACTCAACATCTCTTCTATGAGGAAGACCAGACAGTTCCTCGGGAAACACTTCAACGAATTCCCTCACAATAGGCATTTCTTCAAGGATGGTTTCTTCCTTGGACTCAATCATCTGAGCCAGATACGCATGCTCATAAGGCAGTAATATCCATGCATTAGATAATGGAGCTAAAAGAGATTCATCTTCCTCGTGACACTTGTAAATAATTGTGGGTCGATTCTCCATATGGAGTGTGATTTCCCTGTCCCGACAATTTATGTTGGCTCTATATAAGGAAAGTCAATCCATGCCAAGAATTGAATCAAATTCCAGCAGAGGGAGTATTATGTGGTTCCCCGGGAAATTAAATCCACATATTATAACAGGGGAGGACTTATATTCATGGGATGCAATGATTGCCCCATTTTCCATACTCACCTAAATATTTAATTCCATGATTTGTGGTGGTGCTGGGATTGTTCTACTAAACGTTTGAGATATAAAAGAATGCGTAGAACCTGAATCAAAAATTATTTTTTCTATTCTTGAATGAATAACTACCGTACCTTTCACCACTTCCTTGTCGGGGTTTACTTGGGCAGAAGTGATGGCAAAAGCTCCTCCTTGCTACCTTGGAGGTTGTTGGTCGCCTCCGAAAACCCTTGAATTAGGGAAATGATTTGCAAAATGCCCCAGTTCTTTTCATTTATAGCATTCAACAACGCGTTGAGGTTCGAACGGAGAATTTATCTCCTCTGTCGCAACCATGGGGATTTCTTTCCGGCAGTTAACAGCTAGGTGCCCTTGTCTTGCACACCTGAAGCATTTTCTCATCCCCTTAAGGCAATTTCCAGGGTGATTCTTTCCACACTTTTGGAAAGTGGGGTGCTGGATCTTCTTAGCACCGTTGGATTTATCCATCGGACCACCAGCATTGAACTCCAACTTACGCTTCGTGTCCCCATGATACCCCTATGATTCCCCATTCTCCATTTCGACCTTGAGGTCACATCAGACAATTTCCTCATAGCTGTCTAATTCACGGATCGCTAATGCTTTCCGGAAGCTAGGCTTCAGCCCACCAAAGAAGCGGTCAACCTTGCATTCGGGGGTAACGACAAATTCGGAAGCGTATCGTGCAAGCCTTGTAAAGTTTTCCTCGTACGCTCCAACAAATTATTTATCTTTTTTCTTGAAGGAATGGAATTACCTTTCCATCATAATCCGAAGTGTGCGCGGAAAATATTTATCGAAAAACATCTTCCGGAAATCCTTCCATTCCAACGCCTCGATCTCCTCCTCAGGCTTCGTATTTTTGATCAACGTCCACTATTGATCAGCTCCACCCTCCATACGATAGGCTGCCAGGGGAACCTTCTCTTGTTCAGAACATTGAAGGATGGAGAAGATCTTTTCAATGGAGTTGATCCATTGTTCAGCGATCATGGGATCGAATGATCCACTAATAGTAGGAGGCCTTTGTCTCATGAAGCTCTCGATAGCGACTTGTTCTTTCTTAGGGGGGGTTGAACGTTCCTCTTGACTCGTGTTTCAAATCAATGCTTGAGTTTTCTGAGAGAGAAGTGTGACAAAGTTCGCGATTCCTGCTCTCATTCGATTGGGCATCTCATTAGTACAATCATCACACTGATCTTCACATTGATTGTTAGCCCGATTCCTCCTATTACCGGCCATTGGCTGGAATAAATGGACTTTTAGGGTTAACACATAAAGAGTAATCCAAAGACAAAAGTTGATGACTTATCAATAAACATTCATTTACATAACTCATGAGTCTATATGCTTAAATCTAGTCTTTTCATGATCTACTTTCTAACATATATTCGTAGGGGTATTTTTTTTCCTTAATAAGGGTTCACACTATGATTGTGAATTTATCAAAACATATCCCCCGGGAGTGTCATAACCAAGATTTTATCAAGTCCTGTTGTCGTGCACCATTTCCCGTTCGAGTTTAGCTCAAAGCGGTGTTTTCGGGTTTTAACCCTAGGATACATCTGTGCCAGAGCCGCCTCTACCTGCTTGTATCCAGACGGGGGTGTATTTTTCTGATAAACCACTTACTCAGTACTTACCAAAACATAGGGATGTTTTTATTATACTTATTCGTGTCTCTAAGTCTTTACAAGGGTTTCCTAATCCCAAAAATAATTAATCCTATCCTCTGATACCAACTATGACAACCCTGCTTTTATTACAAACTTAAACATGATTTATTACATAAAACATCACTTGATACAACAAAGAAGATCGAGAGGTTTAGTGTCTTTGGGGATTAGGACCATTACATAAAAACATAAAACATGAAATACAACATCTTTATTGAAAACTTCCTTTACATGACCACTACATTCCCTCGTGCTTAGCATTGCATGGGATAACCTGAGGACATGCATAAGAAAAGGGTGAGCTATAAAGCCCAGAAAGGGAGTACATATAGAATAACATGAGGAGTACAATACATGTTAGACAATAGGAATATCAATAGATCATATAAGAAAAATGAACATAAAGGCATGGTGAAACATGATAATCATAACATGGAAATGACAACAACACTTAACATGGAATTAGCATGATCCAAGGCTCATTGCACATGAAGCATGAGTAAATCCTCATTGCACATAAAGCACGTGTAAACCCTCGTTTCACATGAATTATCATGAGTCAACACTCATTTCACATGACGTATCATGATACTATACTTTACCCAATGCATTGGAGCGCTATAAGGGTGCACCCTTCATAAACATTTCATTTCATGCATAAGTGTGCCACATGGATCATAAAACATCGATTCATAAAATATAATCATTTATTCCACGATAAAGGAATGTGGAATGCATAACTTAAACTTTATAATCAATAAGTAAATTTGCATAAAGTTAAATACCCTTGATGGAGAAATGGGCATGGTATTCACTACACAATGACATTGGATTAGAAAATCGGAGCGATCTCGGCAGCGTAACGGCGTGACATAAGAATTCATAAAAATGGTTTATGAGAGAGAAAGGGGTTCCTCATCATATTTACATGTAATGTACAGTAAAGTGGTCATATATATACTTTTCCCAACAATTTTAATGGAATTTAGATTCATGATACAAAATTATTGCTTGAATGTAAAAGAAGAGAGAAGTTTCTTTCAGAATTTCAGCATAGTAACAGATGTACATGGGAGGCATTTAATGAGAGATAAAGGGGTATCCCATCATTCAAACAATAAGAGGGAAGTATGGGGGAGGTGAAAAACCATACCCCAACATTCATAATTGAAATTACAAGGGCAATACAACTTAAAGAAATTTGACAAAAATGAGAAAGGAAGAAAAAACCCCTACATGGAAGTGTGAATCCAAAGGCTAGAGAATGGCTTGTGAGAGGATTATTGGGAGCTTGGGGCACCTTGGGAGGATTATAGAGAGAGTAGGGTAGAGGTTAGACGAACTCCAAAGGTTTTTAGTGAGGAGGAAGTGGGAGAATTGGTGGGATTTTATAGGAAATGTGAGGGAATTCTTTATTATTTAGGTTTGGGACACCTTATATTAAATTAATCCAAACCACAAAACCATCCCATGGTTTTTTCCCATGGTTTTTGGAAAAGGGATAAGGAAAAAAATATTTTATAAGGCCAAATTCCGATCTTCATAAAATATTAGGGTTGCTTATGTGGAGGTGAGTCACACTCCCATGGAAATTAATTTAAAAAGGCACGGTGTTGAATAAGTCTTGAGGGGTCCATTAATGCATTGAAAAGTAAGTTAAAAAAACCCAAAATCACATTATTTTAATGTTAGAACATATATGGGACGAACAAAAAGATCATAGTATTTTATTACATCACTATTGGGTCATTATGATGTCACAAAACGCATTATATATTTAAACGGTATTTAATTTTTACTCGAAAATTTGACTGTCTCAAAAAATTATGAAAAATTCACCGTTGGATAATTTCGACGTCCTGATTCCAAAAATAACATTTATTTTATCTAAATAATTTCTTACAAATGTTAAATTTCACTTTTAAAATAAATACCTACATTTATCGAAAATTCACAGGTTTGGACAGAAATGGCTTTCAAACCTTAATAAAAATTATAATTGCATTCATAAAATTATAAGATCATTTATATTTAATAAAAAATAATTTAATAATAATAATAATATTTTATTAAAATATTATTTAATTCAAAAATCCCTTAATTTAATAAAATAGAATTCTTAGTAAAATAATAACTAAAAACACTATTTGTAGTTTAAAAACTATTTACAATGTATCAAAAATGACTAGAAATTATATTCATTATTATATACATAAAAAATAATGTACATGAACATAGTACTACTTATTTGTTACATAACCCCTTAAAATAGCTACATAATACCTAAGGCTAAGGTGTGTGATGGTGAAAGACTCTTGGGGTATCTCGGATAGCATCGCTCGAGTGGTAATTTCAATCAACTTCCACTTTTCCCATAGATGGTCATGTTCGATCTTGACAAGATGAAGCTTAGCTTCGGCTTGGTCAAGGGAGAAGCCCAAAGACTCCACCTCTTTTCCGAACTCCGACAAATGGTCTTCGTACGGAGCAATTCTACTGGACGAGGCCATCGCTTCTTTTGTCTAAGTAAAATTGGATATGGTAAAGCCCTATAATTATACTAATCATGTGATCATTGTTCAACAGCTATATGACCAATGGTAAAAATTCTTAACATAAAACCAATGAAGTTGACATTTTATATAAACATATAGAGACATTTAATTAGATAAAGATATATTTCCATTAATGAAACTTTGGGTTGTTAAACTAAATGGAAAATAACATACAGACCGAACAACTGATTAATGCACCATCTATTGTGTTGAGACCCCTATGAAGCGGTGGTCCCTTGGGATACATTTTCGTGGGACTTCGTGGCAGTTGGAGTATCAACTAGTGGCTTGGGGAGGAGACTTTACTGGAGACAAGAAAGTTTAGTGTGGGAATCCAGTAGTTTGTTGTGACATGATGAATGAAGTGTGATCCTATGTGGGTCTGCACCGAGCGATCGTGAGTGGGTTAGCACCAAGGGATCTTATGTGGGTCAGCACCAAGCGATCCGGTGTGGGTCAGCACCGAGTGATCCTATGTTTTTCAGCACTTAGGGATCATGTGTGGGTCAGCACCTACTGATCCTGTGTGGGTCAGCACCGGGCGATCCTGTGTGGGTCAGCATCTAGAAATACTATGTGAGTCTGAAGACGTATGGGTGATTCACTTGGATTCTTCATGGGTCTGCCTCTTAACAGAGTAAGATGATTCATTAGTTACATCTAATCATCTCTACAATAGTATCTATGTTATAACTGTTGTGAGAAGAGTCTGTACCTGTGTGGTTATATCCATAATGGTAATACCTTGGTGGTATTATTCAATGTGGCATACATGTGTGATACTTACCTTCGTGGTACTCCTTCCTTTATAGAACATTTGAGCTTTGGGCTAATGAATTGGGCCTTGTGAATCCTCATGTTTGAGATGGATTTACTTGATAACATAGATATATGTATGGGAATATACCTAAGTAGGGTTGTCAATTGTTTTCATGCTTTAGGGTTTGTCCTTTCTGGATTTGTGAGACCTTTAGGGTCTCGGGGTCCCTACTAAGTATCGTTATACTCCTCCCTGCACAGGCTATGCTTGCACCTCGTTGTGTTTGGTGAAAAAGATATACAACGCTGACCGAGTTAGCCCAGAGATGGACCTTAGATGAGGCGTACCGTAGAGACAACCATTCGAGAGCTGTACCAACCCTTCAGGTAGGATTCTTGGCGGGTGATCATAGGAGCTGTTCTAGTTTACTTGTACTTTCAGTTTCATGTACTTTCCTGTTGGGCTTGTATTATGGCCCCTTTTGCATACAATACTCTCTCATTTACTATATATTTAGCTTGATTTCATATCTTACTGTGTGCATGGTTGCGTGTGTTTACTGGTTATAAAGGCAATTCCTTCCTAGTTTTAGGGAATATGCCTTCGGTGATAGTCTCTATCCCCTAGCCTATGGAAGGCGGGCTTTGGGTAGTCACAACACGGGCACCGGGGGATAGGTCGGGAAAAATTTGTATCAGAGGAGTTGATTCTACTATAGAACATATGACTCTAATCTTCCATTTTTTAATGGAAATAGTGTTAACTATATTGAATGTGGTTATCAGTTTAGGGAATCCAGTGTTGGTGCAGTAGCCAATGTATCCATACACTAGGACCCTGACTTCTAATTTCTGACTTAGTGCATGAAAACAATGATTGTGTGTTTGTTTTGAAGAGTTTTCTTGGTGATGTCTTTGAGTCATCTCTCCAGGTATAACTTATTGACCATGTTTCACCTATTTATTTTTAGGATGCCTCCACATAGACAGCCAGCTAGGGTTCCTGGTATAGTTTTCACTGATAGCCCACCGAGCAACGAGGCCACGGTGTAGGGCCCTTTTCAAGTAGTGGAACCAGCGATACCATTACCCATTGGGCCACCGATGCCTCCAGCCCCAGCAGCAGAGGGTTCATGCCATTTGAGTGCATTGCATGAGTTCCAGCGCTAGATGCCACCCAGGTTCGGGGGAGATATTGACCTACATGCGGCTGATGATTGGATGGAGGCTATGGTGAGCGTCTTTCAACTAGTAGGGACACCAGCTGATCTCCTTCTGATCCTTGCCACCAGTCTTCTATAGGTAGCAGCAGGCAGATGGTGGAGCGTGATGCTCTAGGATCACGACATGGTGACACTTCTCCAAGAAGACTTCGAGAGCCTCTTCCGAGTAGAGATTGTCCCAGCAACTCTTCGTGTAGTGCACATATAAGAGCTTATCCATCTGCAATAGGGTAGCATGATTGTGGCTCAGTACTCAGCAAGGTTCACTGAACTCTTACGGTACTCCATTGATATGGTGTGGGACCCATTCTTCAGGGCTTGGAACATCGAGCAGGGAATCAGGTGGGGGATCAGGGCTTTGATGATTTCTCTCAGAATCCCGACATATATAGGGGTGTTAGAGAGATCCCTCTTAGTGGAGAGTTTCCCTGTTGAGCAGTCACCAGTAGCGAGCCCCACCATTGGATGCCATGTATCGGAGTCTTCAATATCTAGCAGAAGACAAATGTCACAATGGTTCAAGAGGACCAGACCTACAGCTGGACGACCACATAATTCAGGGTCGGTTGTGCGGGGCACCCAAGGCAGAGCCAGTCATTCGAGGAACATGAAATGTTAGGCATGCGGTGTGTAGGGTCACTTGGCTCGTAACGGTCTGACCCACCATACGGATGATTAGCAGATAGTCGAAAGACCCCCCAAGCAGAGACAGAGGTTTGATCAAGGAGGTCCGCAAGGAGAAAGAAGACGTGGTAGAGGAGTTGTTCGTATAGATGGCGGTGGGATACGATTTGAGATGTTACCGCCATCACACCAGGTGGTCCACCATGATCAGATGGAGCAGGAGGACTGGGGCGAGATCAGCTCTAGGCAGATAAGGCCTACGATCATGGTGCTCTGGGGATGATACGAGGTACGATCTGTGTCTACTCCACCACAGCTTCAGTACTAATAGACACAGGTTCCAGTAATTCTTCTATTTCCACTACCCTTATTCGGAGCTCAGAGATTCAAATGGAGTCATTGGCTTGATCCTTTCGGATAGAGACTCCTATGGGAGCAGATTCGACGATTATGCACTGGTTCTGGTAGTGTGAGCTTACTCTAGGAGGCGAGAGCTTTGGCTAGGATCTCCTAGAAGTGGCCTCGAGGCCTTATGATGCAATCTTGGGTATGGAAAGGTTATATACATTCCATGCTCAGATTGATTGTATTAGGCACAATGAACGATGTGTCAGCACGGATGGGACCGGGTTTACCTTAACCGGTGATAATGGATCCTTTTACTGCACAGGATGGACATACCCAGAGGAGAGTGCAAACGATCACAGATTAGTTGTCTGGAATTTCCCTCGGAGTGGTTGATGTGGAGAGTTCGAGTTATCCTGTAGTGGTGTACAAGTATGCAGATTTCTTCCCTGATGATGTTCCGGGTCTACTTCCTTACAAAGTGGTGGAATTTTAAATTTACGTGTACACTGGTACGACAAAGATATCTACACCAGTGTATCAGATGGCTCCCACGGAGCTTTTTGAGCTCCTGGAATAGTTGGAGGACTTACAAGAGAAAGGGTTCATCCGGCCTAGTGTTTCCCCTTGGGCAGCCCCGATTTTGTTCACCAAGAAGGCATAAGGGATCTTGAGGATTTTTGTTGAATACCTACACCTGAACCAGGTGTCTGTGAAGAACAAGTACCCACACCCGAGGATTGACAATCTATTTGATCATAATAAGGGAGTAAGGTGGTTCTCGAAGATAGAACTTAGATTTGGCTATCACCAGCTCAGAGTGCAAGACAAGGATGTGAAGAAGAAGGCTGTCAAATGTCTGTACGGCCATTACGAGTTTTTGGTTATGTCATTCGGTGTAACCAATGCTCCAACAATGTTCATGGGGCTCATGAACAGGATATTTCATCCATAACATGATTGTTTTGTAGTAGTCGTCATCGATGTCGTTCTGATCTACACGACTACTGAGGAGGAGCATGCCTATCATTTGCAAGTTGTACTGGACACACTCCGAGAGCACCATCGTTATGGTAAGCTCTCGAAGTGCCAGTTTTTTATCAAAGAGGTTCATTTTCTGGGACATGTCATATCGGGAGATGGAGTTGTAGTATATCCAGTGGAGATTATGGCAGTACTTTCTAGGGAGCCACCCAGGAGTGTGACAAAGGTATAGAGTTTCCTAGGTTTGGAAGGATACTACCAGAGGTTTGTGCCAAATTTATCTAGAGTTTAAGCACCACTATCAGTGTTGAAAAAGAAGGGAAACCCTTCATGTGGTCATAGAGATTCCAGTATTGTTTTCAGGAGCTGAGGATGAGGCTGACTAGTGCCCCCATCTTGAGGCTACTGGAGGAGGGTGTAGGGCACACAGTCTACTGCGACGCATCAGGGACATGACTCAGATGTTTGCTGATGCAGGAGTGAGCAGTGATCGCATATGGTTCTTGATAGCTGAGGACACATGAGAAGAACTACACTTCCCATGACATGGATTTAGTAGTTGTGGTCTTTGCCTTGAAGATGTGGTGACATTACATGACGGGAGAGCATTTTACTATGTACTCTGATCACAACAGTTTCAGGTATATCTTCTCTCAGAAGGACCTCAACCTGAGACAGTGACATTGGCTTGAGTTCCTCTAGGACTATGACTTCGAGATAGTATATACTCTTGGGAAGGGAAACATTGTAGCAGATACACTCAGCTGGAGATCTTCTATACAGCTTCTAGGTGAGGCAGTAGAGTAGCTGGCCGCTTTATAGATATCCTATGTGGATTAGGATGGAGCATCTTTTCTTAAGTCTCTTACAGTCACTCCCCCACTCCTTCAGCGAGTCAGGGAGGCGCAACGTGGGGAAACTGACTGTGAGACTCGACGTTCTAAGATTTCCATAGGACAAGAACCTAATGAATTTTCTGAAGGTGGTGAGCACGTCATCCTCTTCAGTGGATGTACCATGCTACCCATGTCTCTTCGGGAGGAAGTTTTGAGGGAGTTCCACACATCTCCTCTAGAGGTACATCCAAGAGTCGTGAAGATGTACCTTGATCTCCAAAAACTACACTAGTGGCTGGGAATAAAGAAAGTTGTAACAGATTTTGACTCTCACTGACTCACTTGTCAGCAAGTGAAGGCGGAGCATCAGGTACCAGCTTGCTTGGTTCAGCCTTTAGAGGTCCCAAAGTAGAAGGGGGATGGGATATCTGTAGAATTTGTGATAGGAAATCCACGTACATTAAGAGGTCATGATTCTATCTGGGTGATCGTCGACTGACTCACCAAGTCGGACCACATCCTACCGATCAGAGAGTCAGGTTCAAAAGAGAGCATGGGACACCTTTGTGTGCACGAGATTGTGCGGTTACATAGAGTACCATCGACGATTGTCTCTGATCATGATGCATGTTTTACTTCCCGTCTATGGAAGGGGTTGCAGAAGGATTTCGGGATGAAACCTAGTTTGGCCACTGTCTTCCATCCTCAGATGGATGGTCAGATTGAGCAGACCATTCAGACCCTCGAGGACATGCTACGTGCTTGCATCCTCGACTTCGGTCGCAGCTGGGAGGATCACTTGCCTTTGGTGGAGTTTTAATAGAACAACAGCTATCACTCCACCATTGGGATGGAACCTTTTGAGGCATTGTACATGCGACCTTGCAGATAACCATTGTGCTGGATTGACCCAGTGGAGTTAGCACTAGTGGGACCAGAGATTGCATGGGGTACCATAGAGAAATTTTATATCATCCAGGAGTGGATGAAGACTGCACATAGAAGGTAGTAGTCTTATGCCAATAGGAGATGGATTCCTCTAGAGTTCGAGGATGGTGAACACATCTTTCATCGAGTCTTACGTTAATGAGGTTTTTGGATATTTGGCGGAGGCTGTAAGTTATCTCAAAAGTTCATTGGACACTTTTAGGTCCTCATAAGAGTTGGCGAGATGGCTTAACTCTTATCTCTTCCCTCTCAGTTGCACCGGGTGCACGGTGTCTTCTACATATCCCAGCTGAGGAGATATGTGCACGACCCTGCTCACATCATCGACCAGAGAGAGCTGGACATCCATGATGGGGTGACATTTTCGAAGGTTCTAGTAAACATTGAGGATCGATAGGAGTGGGTCCTTCATGGGTGGTCGATACCTCTAGTGCGCATTCGCTGGCAGAACGGGAACCTCCAGGAGAGCACATGGGAGCCGGAGGCTCAGATTCGTGCTCAGTACCCCCAACTTATTTTCCTATTTTTTGTGATGTGGATTTCGGGGATGCAAATCCCTAAGGTTGGGAAAATGTGACGACCTGAAAATTCCATTTAATCTTTTTAAATTATATGGGAATTTTATGAGTCTGTGAAAATTGATGGCGCATGATTCTGAAACCTGTTGTGCCCGGAATTGATTTCTGAACTTTTTTTTGGGTATGATTAGAAAACGTGGGTGTGGGTTTTTGTAACTTTTGAATAGGTGCTCAGAATTGAAATATAAGGGCATCGTTGAACTTGAAGCACCGGTATTTTCTTACGGAGACCTTCACCTCGACTGCAATAGATGGAGGGTGAATGTTAGATTGTGGGTTTTTTCATGGAGGAATAAAATAAAATAAAATTGTTTAACATTTTGATTTTAGTTGAAACCTCCCATGTGGATGTTATAAAGGCAGGGACCACCTGAACTAAAGCCTCTCACATGGGTTATGGTGGTGGTGACCACCCAAGCCTAAACATCCCCAAATTTGAATTCAATGGCGGGGACCACCCAACCCTTGAACCTCCCACATAAATTTGGGGACATTTCTTGAACATCCCTGACATTTATTGTGCCACACCCTATTATTAATTATGACAATTATATGATTCCAACCTAATGGTTCCTACAATTAAAATGTTAAATCATATTTTATGTTGGCAACTCATCCTTGGAGAGAGGATTTTTTGGGTTGGAAAAAGAGAGTGGATAACTTGTTGAAGAGATTATCCAATGAAGAACTCTTCTCCTTAGACGAATATTTCTCCAAACTCTGTCAAAGGATCTCCAACGATGAATGAATCGATGATCGAGGAAACACCATCATCACTGATTTCCTCTTTTTCCTCTCCTCACCGACGCCGTCAGAGGAGACTTTTTTCAGGATTGACAAACGCCAATCTGTCTCAACCGCGGAAAATCTTCAACCAAACCATCGTGGTAGGGCTGTGTTTTAAACTGATCAATGTTACTTTTCCTGCCATATTAAATCATTCTACTTGAGTCGCTTTCTACCGCCCTAACACAGAGAGTACGGGCCAAACAAACATGGCTCAACCCCTCTACAAACCTAATTGTACTTTTATGTGTTCTTCGCGATGGTGATGGAGACTGCTATTGGCGTTTGGAACCGGTGGAACTCGATAACCCCGGTAGGCACCACGGACGGCCATGATGAAGGCAACAAATGAAGAGCAGCCAACCGAGCTGGGTTCCATTGAAGGCATGACACGCAACTGAGCCAGGCGGAGAGGACGGCTGGCCATCCGGCCAGCTTCGGCGGATCGCCACACCGTGGCAGCCCCGCCGCACCACGATCGCCCTGCCAGAACGCGGCCTCTGCACCACTTCGCACCGCCCCACAGCCTCTGCATCCCACGCCGCTCACCATCTCAAGGCCTCCGCGGCCTCACCGCCCAGCAGCCCTCCGCGTCACCTACGGCCTCGAGGCCCCCATGGCCTCGCTCCCTAGAGGCCCTCCACAGCCCCTGTGACCTCGCCGCCTCACAACCCTCCACGACCCTCGTGGCCTCACCGCCAAATGTCCCTATGTGGCCCCCACAACCTCACAGCCCTCGCAAACTCATTCTGCTCCTCGTCCACCACGCTTCCCAGCATAGGCCGGGTCGAGCCAAACCGGGTCTGGTTGGCCCAGACCAGGTCGGGCTAGGTCGGTCCGACCAGGTCGGACCGGACCAGGAGCAACTCTGAGATTTTTACTTTATTGGCCATAACTTTGGCACCAGGTGTCCATTTGACAAACCGTCAATAGGACTATAATCCTTGGAGCGAGGCTGTATCTTTGGTATACCCCTCTTAAGATTTGGATAAAGTTGGGATACGGTCTTGTTGTATTGAGCATGAATCCAATCGGGCCCGTGATACTAAATGGATTATAACTTACAGACCAGACATCAGATTGATGCACCGTTTGTTGTGTTGAGACCCTTATGACGTGGTAGTCCCTTGGGATTCATTTTTGTGGGACTTCGTGGTAGTTAGAGTATCGACTAGTGGCTTGAGGATTAGACTCTCTTAGAGACGAGCAAGTTTAGTGTGGGAATCTAGTTGCTAGTTGTGACGTGAAGAATGAAGTGTGATACTGTGTGGGTCAGCACCGAGTGATCCTTAGTGGGTAATCACCATGCGATCATGTGTGGTTCAGCACTGAGAGAGCCTGTGTGGGTCAGCACCGAGCAACCCTGTGTGGGTCAGCACCTAGGGATCCTGTGTGGGTCAGCACCTAGTGATGCTATGTGGGTCAGCACAGAGTGATCCTGTGTGGGTCAGAATCTAGAAATCCTATGTGGGTCCAATGATGTACAAGAAATGTACTAGAATTATTCAGGGGTTTTCATCTTATCAGAGTTAGATGATTCAATAGTTACATATAATCATCTATACTATTGTACCTAAGCTATACCTGGTGTGAGAAGAGTCTTTACCTGTGTGGTTCTATCCATCATGGAAATTCCTTGGTGGTATTATTCAATGTGGCATACCTGTGTGGTACTTACCTTCGTGGTATTCCTTCCTTTGTGGAACATTTGAGCTTTTAGATAATGAGTTGGGACTTGTGATTCCTTATGTTTGATATGGGTTTACTTGATAACCAAGACATATGTATGGGAATATACCTAAGTAGGGTTGTCCATTATTTTCTTGATTTGTGGTTTATCCTTTGTGGATTTGTGATACCTTGAGGGTCCTGGGGTCCCTACTCAGTATCTTTATACTCACACCTACACGATTGATGCTCACACCTTGTGGTGTTTGATGCGGATGATAGACAGCACTTACCGAGGACGAGAGTACCAGGACTGGAGGTAGCTCGGAGGTGGACCATAGACAAGGCATACCGCAAAGACGAACGTTCGAGAGCTGTACCAACCCTTTATGTAGTATCCATGGTGGTTGATCATATGAGTTGTTCCGGTTTACTTTTACATCCTGCTTCGTGTACTTTCTTGTTAGTCTTGTATTCTTGCCCCTTTTTTCTTACTGTACTCTCTCATTTACTATACAGTTTCTTGAGTTCATATCACACTCTGTGATTGGTTGCATGTGATTATAGTTTATAGAGGCAATGTGTTCCTAGTTTTAGGGAATATGCCTTCGGTGATAGTCACCAGCCCCTAGCCTATGGAAGGTGGGCTTGGGGTAGTCACGGCATGAGCCCCGGGGGATGGGTCATGACAAATTGGTATTTGAGGAGTCAGTTCTACCATAGATCATAGGACTCTAATCTTTCATTTTTATTAACGGAAATAGCGTTAAGTGTAGTGAATGCGGTTATCAGTTTAGGTAATCCAATGTTGGTGCGGCAGCCAACATATCCATTCACTATGTCCCTGACATCTGATTTCTGACTCAGTGCATGAAATCAATGATTGTGTGTGTGTTTCGAAGAGTTTTATTTGTGATGTCTTTATGTTATCTCTCTAGGTATAACATATTGACCATGGTGCACCTGTTTATTTTCAGGATGCCTCTACGTAGACAGCCAACTAGGGTTCCATGTATAGTTTGCACTGATAGCCAACCGAGTGATGAGGCCTGGGTGTGGTGCCCTTTTCATGTAGAGGGACCAGCAGTACCATTACCCATTTTTCCATTGATGCCACGATCCCCAGCAGTAGAGGGTGCATGCCATTTGAGTGTGTTTCATGAGTTCTAGTGCCACATTCCACATAGGTTCGGGGGAGAGATGGACCCACAGGAGGCTGAGGATTAGCTGGAGGCTGTGGTGAGTGTCTTTCAACTAGTAGGGACACCAGATGATCTCATGCTGATCCTTGCTACCAGTCTTCTATAGGTAGCAGCATTCAGATGGTGGAGCCTAATTCTCTATGCTCACGATGATGTGACACTTCTCTGGGAATACTTCAAGAGCCTGTTTAGAGAAGAGTTTATCGCAACCACTCTTCATGTAGTGCACATATAGTAGTTTCTCCACTGCAGCTGGGAAGCATGATTGTGGCTCAGTACTCAGAAAGGCTCACTAGCATCTTACACTACTCCCCTGATATGGTGTGGGACCCATTCTTCAGGTCCTGGACCTTTGAGCAATGAATCAGGTGGGAGATCAGGGCATTGATGATTTCTCTCATCATCCCGACGCAGGAAGGGGTGTTAAAGAGAGCCCTCTTAGTGGAGAGTTTCCTTGCTGAGCAGTCACTAGTAGTGAGACCCACGTCGGAAGTCACGTATCGGATTCTTCAATACCTAGAAGTAGATAGATTTCATAGAGGTTCAAGAGGACCAGACCTACAGGTGGACAACCACATGATTCAGGGTTAGTTGTGTGGGGCACCCAAGATAGTGCCAGTCAAGCGAGGAACATGCATTTTTATGCATGCGAAGAGTACGATCACTTGGCTTGTTACTGTCTAAACTTCCATACAGATGACTAGCAGACGATCGAATGACCTCACAAGTAGAGACAGAGGTTTGACCGAGTAGGTCCTCAAGGAGCAGGCGGATGTCGTAGAGGAGCTGGCCATACAGCTGGTTGTGCTTGATGATTCGAGATGTTACCGCCACTACCACTAGGTGGTCCACCCCGACCATACGGAGTAGGAGGACAGGGGCGAGATCATCTCCTGGCAGCTGAGGCCTATGATCATGGAGCTCTGGAGATGATACGAGGTACGATTTGTGTCTACACCCCCTTAGCTGTAGTACTTATAGACATAGGTGCCCATAATTATTTTATTTCCACTGCCCTCGTTCTGAGCTCGGAGACTCTGATGGAGTCGTTGTCTCGATCCTTACATCTAGATACTCCTATGGGAGTGAATTCAAATATTACGCACTAGTGACGAACATGTGAGTTTATTCTAGGGGACGAGAGCTTTGGCTGGGATCTCTTAGTAGTGGTGTCAAGGCCTTATGATGTCATCTTTGGTATGGATGGGTTATCTACAGTTGATGCGCATATTGACTATATTAGGTGCAAAGTGTAGTGTGTCCTCATGGATGGGACCAGGTTTACCTTCACCGGCAAGAAGGGAGCCTTTTACAGGACAGGATGAACTTACCCAAAGGAGAGTGCAGCCGATCACACATCAGTTGGCTAGCCTTACCCTCAGAGTGGTTGATGTGGAGAGTCTGATTTATCCTGTAGTGGTGGACTAGTATGCGAATGTCTTCCCTAAAAATGTTCCAGGTCTACCTCCTCGCAGAGAGGTGGAATTTAACATTTTCTTGTACTGCGGGATGACACTGATACCTACACCATCGTATCGGATGGATCCCAGCGAGTTTCGTGAGCTCCAGGTACAGTTGGAGGACTTATAGCGGAAAGGGTTCATCCAGCCTAGTGTTTCCCCTTGGGCAACCCTGATTTTGTTCATCAAGAAGGTGGGAGAGAGCTTGAGGCTTTTTCTTGACTACCAGCACTTGAGCTTGGTGATCGTGAAGAACAAATACCCACTCTTGAGGATTGACAATCTCTTTGACCAGCTGAAGGGAGCACGGTGGTTCTCGAAGATAGAACTTAGATCTGGCTATCACCATCTTAGAGTGTGAGATGAGTATGTGTAGAAGACGACATTCAGATGTCAGTACGGCCATTACATGTTTTTGGCTATGCCATTCGGTGTAACAAACGCTCCAGCAATGTTCATGGGTTCATGAACAGGATCATTCAGCCATACCTTGATTGCTTTATAGTAGTCTTTATCAATGAAATTCTGATCTAGTCGACTACTGAGGAGAAGCATGCCAATCATTTGTAGGTTGTGCTGGACACAGTCCGAGAGCACCAGCATTATGGTAAGATCTCGAAGTGCCAGTTCTAGATCCAAGATGTTCACTTTCTAGGACATGTCATATCTTAGGATGGAGTTTCAGTATATCCATTGAATACTGAGGTGATACATTTTTGGGAGCCACCCAGGATTGTGATGGAGGTACGGAGTTACTTGGGGTTGGTTGGATAATACTGGAGGATTGTGCCAAATTTCTCTAGAGTTTTAACAACACTAATAATGTTGACGAAGAATGGGATCCCTTCGCATGTTCATAGAGATTCAAACAAGGTTTTTAGGAGCTGAGGTAGAGGTTGACTAGTGCCCCCATCTTGAGGCTAACAGAGGAGGGCATAGGGTACGTAGTCTACTACGACACGTCAAGGACCAGACTCGGATGTTTCTTGATGCAGGAGTGAGAAGTGATAGAATATGGTTGTCGATAGTAGAGACCACATGAGCAGAACTATGCTACCCATGACATGGAGTTATTAGCAGTGGTCTTCACCTTGAAGATGTGGCGACATTACTTGATGGGAAAGAGTTTTACAGTGTACTCTAATCACAAGAGTCTCAGGTATATCGTATCTCAGATGGACCTGAACCTGAGACAGTGACGGTGGCTGGAGATCCTCCGGGACAATGAAATCAAGATATTCTATACTCTTTAGAAGTGTAATGTTGAGTAGATGCACTCAGCTGGATATCTGGTATATAGCTGCTAGATGAGGTGACGAAGCAGCTAGTAGCTTTATAAATATCCTTTGCGGATCGGGATGGAGCATCATTTCATTAGTATCTTACATCAATCCCCCACTACTTCAGTGATTCAGGGAGGCGCAGTGTGTGGACACAAACTGCGATACTCGACGTTCTCAGATATCCATAGGACAAGCACCTGATGGATTTTCTGAAGGTGGGGAGAACGAAATCCTCTTCAGTGGACGTACCATGGTACCAGTGTCACTTCAGGACAAAGTGATGAAGGAGTTCCACACATCTTCTCTAGTGGTACATCCAGGAGTGGCGAATAAGTACCAGGATCTCCGATAATAGCACTGGTGACCGGGAATGAAGAAAGCAGTAGCAGAGTTTGTCTCTCGGTGCCTCATTTGTCAGCATGTGAAGGCGGATAATCAGGTACCAGCTGGCTTAGTTCAGCCTTTAGGGGTCCCAGAGTGGATGTGGGATGGGATATCCACATAATTCATGACAGGAGTTCCACGTACATCCAGAGGTCATGATTCTATCTTTGTTATCGTCGACGGACTCACCAATTCGGCCCACTTCCTACCGATCAGAGAGTAAGGTTCAGAAGAGATCATGGGAGTCATCACTAGTGTGACCTGAGATGGTACGGGGTACCATAGAGAAAGTGCAGATCATCCAGGATTGGATTAATACTACACATAGCAGGCAGAAGTCTTATGCCAACAGGAGACGGAGACCTCTAGACATCGAGGATGGTGACAACATCGTTCTACGGGTCACACCCCGATGAGGGTTTTGGAGATTTGGATGAGGCAGAAAGTTATCTCCGAGGTTCATTGGAAACTTTTATGTCCTCAGAAGATTTGTCGAGATGGCTTACCACTTATCTCTTCCCCCTGAGTTGCACTGGGTTCACGACGTCTTCTACGTATTCCAGGTGAGGAGATACATGCATGACCCTTCTCACATCATTGACCATAGGGAGCTGTACATCGATGATGAGGTGACATTTTCAGAGGTTCTAGTAGAGATTGAGGATCGACAGGAGCGGGACCTTCATGGGTGGTCGATACCTCTGGTGCATGTTCACTAGAAGCATGGTAACCTCCAGGAGAGCAGATAGAAGTGGCAGGCTCAGATTTGTGCTTAGTGCCCCCACTTGTTTTCCTAGTTTTTGTAATGTGGCTTTTGGGGATGCAAATCCTAGTGGTTGGAAAAATGTAAAGACCCGTAAATTCCATGTAATTTTTTTAAATTGTATGGGAATTTTAGGAGTCCTTGAAAATTGACGACGCGTGATTCCGAGGCCCGGTGTGTCTGGGATGAATTTCTGAACTTTTTTTCGGTACGTTCAGTAAACATGATAGTTGATTTTTTTAACTTATGAACCTTTGTTCGAATTTGAAATCTGAGGGCACTGATGAACTCGTAACACTAGTATTCTATGAAAGAGACCTTCACCTCAACCATGGTAGGTCGAGGGTGAATGTTAGATTTTTGGTTTTTTGTGGAATAATAAAATTGTTTAACATTTTTATTTTAGTTGAAACATTCCATGTGGATGTAATAAAGGTGGGGACCACCTGAACTAAATCCTCCCACATGGGTTATGGTGGTTGGGACCACCCGATCCTAAAGCCCCCAAATTTGATTTCAAAGGAACAGACCACCCGACCCTTGAACCTCCCACTTAAATGTGGGGCAGTCTCTTGAACATCCCCCACTTTAATTATGCCACACCCTCTGAATAATTATGAAAATTAAATGATTCCAAAATAATGGTTCGAACAATTAAAATGTTAAATCATATTTTATGTTGGCAACTCATCCTTGGAGATAATATTTTTGGGTTGGAAAAGGAGAGGGGAGAACCTGTGGAAGAGCTTCTCCAATGAAGAACTCTTCTCCTTCGATAAATATTTCTCCAAATTCGGTCAAAGTATATGCAACGATGAATAAACTGATGATCAGGGAAATTCCATCATCACGGATTTCCTCTTTTCCTCTCCTCACTAATTTCATTGGCGGAGACTTGTTTCGGGATCGAAAAATGCCAATCCATCTCAACCATGTACAATCGACTACCAAACCATCGAGGTAGGGGTTTGTTTTAAATTGACCCATGTTAATTTTCCATTCACATTGAATCATTACACTTGAGCTGATTTTTACTTCCCTAACGTGGAGGGTATGTTGCAAACAAAAATGGCCCGACCACTTTGAAACCTTATGGTTTTTTGTTTGTTCTTCATAATGGTGACGGTGACCGGTGCTGGAGTTTGGCACCGGTGGAACTCGAGAACCATGGCTGGTACCAGGGTTAGCGGTGACGAAGGTGAAAAATGAAGAGTGGTCGGCCGAACCAGCCACCGGTGAAGGCGCAGCACGTGACTGTGCTTTGCGGAGAGGACAGCTAGCCATCCGGCCAACTGCAGCGGACCATCGCACCATGGCAGCCACGCCGATCTTTGGAATCTGTGACACCTAGCACTATCCCACATCCTCTGCGGCCCTGCGTCGATCACCGTCATGTGGCCTTTGCAGCCCTCCGCGGCCTCGTATCCTAGTGGGCCTCTACGGCCCCTTGCGACCTTGCCATCGCACGGCCCTCTGCGGCACCCGCCGCCTCGCTGCCCTGGGGCCCTCCACACAGCGCTATATACATTGGAGTGAGATGGTGCCTTTGGTATACCAAACATGGGATTTGGATAAATTTGGGAGATGTTCGGGATGGATCGATCACGAATCAAACCAGCCCTCAGGACTAAAAGGCTAATAACTTATAGACCAGGCATTTGATTAACACACCGTCTATTGCGTTGAAAACCCTATAACGTTGTGGTCTATTGGGATAATTTTATGGGGTAAATCATAGTAGTTGGATAATATACCAGTGAATTGAAAGGAGGACCCTATCAGAGATGAGAATGCTTAGTGTGGGAACCCAGTAGCTGGTAGTGACATGAAGAATGAAGAGCGATCCTGTTTGGGTCAGCACTGAGTGATCCTGTGTGGGTCAGCACAGAGCGATCATGTCTGGGTCAGCACCAATAGATCCTATGTGGGTCAGCACCGAGCGATCCTGTGTGGGTCATCACCTAGCTATCATGTGTGGGTCATCACCAAGCGATCCTATATGGGTTCGCACCGAGCGATCCTGTGTGGGTTAGCACTGAGCGATCCTGTGTGGGTCAGCATCTAGAAATAAAATGTGGGTTAGATGATGTAATGGATATGTAATAGGATCCTTCATGGTTCTTCCTCTTAACAGGGAAAGATGATCCGGTAGTTATATCTAATCATTTCTACTATGGTACCTAAGTTATACTCGGTGTGAGATGAGTCTGTACCTTTGTGGTACTATCCTTCATGGTAATACCTTGGTGGTAGTATTCTATGTGGCATACTTGTGTGGTATATACCCTCATGGTATATCTTCCTTTGTGGAAAGGTTGAGCTTTTGGCTAATGAGCTGGGCTCTGTGATTCCTCATGTTTGATATGGGTTTACTTGATAACTTAGGTATATGTATGGTCTTATACCTATGTAGGGTTGTAAGTTTCTTTTATGCTTTGTGTTTTATCTTTTGTGGATTTTTGATACCTTGAGGGTCTCAGGGTACCTACTGAGTATCTTTATACTCACCCCTGCATGGGATATTCCTACACCTATTTGTGTTTGGTGCAGATGATGGACAACGCTGACTGAGGAAGAGAGTACCAGGACTGGAGGCAGCTCGTAGGTGGACCTCAAACGAGACATACTGCAGAGATGACCATTCAAGAGATGTACCTACCCTTCAGGTAGGATCTTTGGTTGTTCATCACAAGAACAATTCCAGTTTACTTGTACTTTCAGTTTCTTGTACATTCCAGTTGTGCTTGTATTCTAGCCCTTTTTGTATTACTGTACTCTCTCTTTTACTATAAAATTTCTTTGAGTTTGTATATTGTTGTGTGCTTGGTTGCATGTGTTTACAGGTTACAAAGGCAATGACTTCCCAATTTTCTGGAATACGCCTTCGTTGCTAGTCACCAGCCCTAGCATGTGGAAGGCGGGCTTCGGGTAGTCACAGCAAGGGCCCCAGGGGACGGTTCGTGACAAGAATATTCTACAATTGGTATTCCAAATGTAACCATGAAGGTTACTATGTATGTATATGTGAAAGAAATAATGTAAGTATGATGTGGAGGACACAATTTACTCTTAAAATTTATTATTTCTATAGATTCATACAATATTATTATGATTTCGTGGGGTAAACAAAAGAGTTTATGTTTTAAGGGTGAAGAGTATGATTTTTTCAAAAATTTTTCATGAGTTTAAAATATTCATTTACTAATGGTTTATTTCATTAATTTATGTACCTTACTGTACTATTTGTGTTCATCAAATGTTTTAAAAGAAATTGTATAAGAATATTTAAGATAAAGGAGTAATTCATGTTGGAATTTACAAAGATTTTTCATGAAAAATAATTCATGTTTGATTTTAAAAGTTCTATATTATGAATGAAATTGAAAATATTTTGATGTATCAACTTTTTAGGAATGTGAAGTGTTATATATGATTTATGACTTCATTATCTAAAACTCTAATCCTGAAAAGATCCACAATTTGAATGAATGTAAATTATTGACTTAACTCAAGATTATATAATGTGTTAAGGCTAGGTCCATATTTTTGGTATCACTAGTCGGTTTAGATAATTTTAGGGGTTAGGATATCCATATAATATTTTTACATTTTGGTTAATTTGAAATGATATAGAATATGAATAATACCATGTTGATTCATCTCAAATTTGTGTATTCATAATGGTTTTCTATATTGGAAACATGGAAGTTATTCTAGGAGGAATCTGGAGGGAAAAAAACCTTTCAAATCTGCAACCTGAGATGGTCAGAATCAAAATTTACCAATTTGTTGAATTGATAGATCGGTTGAATCATTATATAATTTATGCTCGTATCCATGCATAATATTAGCTACATTATCCATAGAGAAACATATCAGTAGTTGAGAAATTCATTAGTCAACATCCTACATCATTCAATGGATCGTTTTATCTCATTCTAAGAAAATAGTGGATTAAATCCATATATAATATTTTGGATTTCATAGGTGTTAAGAAAAAAATAAGGTTAGTCTTGTTGTTTACTATTTTGAATGTGAAGAAGATCAATGGTGGTTGATGGTTAATAATATCATGGATAGCAAGGATATTGATCCTCTTGAGTGGGATGAATTTAACAATATTTCTCTCGAGAAATATTTTCCTAAAGAGGTTGGATATCTGATGGAAAAAAATACATCGAATTAATGCTTGATGAGGATTCAATGGTTGCATATAAAGAAAAATTCTATCTACTTTATAGTTATGCTCTATATATCATCTAGGATCTTAATAGTGAAATCAATAATGTTTAGTGAGGATTAAAGCAGAATTATATAATGTATTGGCTTATCGTGATTTGAAAAGTTATGATAAACTTGTTCGATGTGAAGAGAAGTGGGAAATAGAGCTTGATGATTATCATGTGTTCTTTGATAACCTGTAGAATAAGATGTCGAGGGGTAAGGTAAAAGGGAATATTTTAACAAAAACGACTGATGGTATGAAGACTAATTTTATAGTTTGTGAAAATTGTGGTAAAAATACACTGGAGGATGCATTATTAATTCTGGTAACCAATTACAATGTGGTAAAAAGAGACATAAGCCTCAAAACTATAATGAAAAAAATAACGGTAGTGGTAAGAAATATTGGATTCTAAATTAGTAATTTGTTTTATTTGCAATGATATTGGTCATTATGAAAATGAGTGTCTGATGAAGAACTCCAATGATAGGAATCAGCCAAACAATAAGAAAAACAGTGTGGGGAAGTCCTTTGAAACTACATTAGAAAATGTATTTACATCAAATGAATTAGTATCGGGTATAATTTTTGTTTTTTCTGAATATACCAATGTTTTGTTAGATTCAGAGTCAAAACATTCTACTATTTATGAGAAATTTTATTTTAAATTTGAAATTACACCTCAATAAATGAATATATAACTTATTATAAAAACCCATGGTGGGAAATATTGAAGAAAAAATAAATTCTAAGAATCATCATATTATTTTATAAAGAATGAATTAACCAGAAAACATTATTTTTTTCCCTCTAGTATAGTTTTATATTATTATTGGTAGGGATTGGCTTCCTATTTACCATGCATAACAGATTGTAGAGTTATTTAAATTTCTTTTCAAAAAGTTTTTCAATTTGTATAAAAGAATGATCCCTTTCCATTGATAACATATCACAAAGTAAAGAAGATGTTAAAATATAGAAATGAATATAATCATTCACATATTTTTGAAAACAAAGAAACTATCAAGATTAATGATGTCCTGGTGGTAAATTGGTATCTTGATGCCTTTCTTGATGAGTTTCCTGGTATGATACCTAATCAAGAAGTGGAATTTTCTATTGACTTAGTTCATGATGCTAAGCCAATATCTAAAACCCCTTTAGGATATGGATCAAACAAAACATTTAGAGTTGAAAAATAAATTGCATTTGTTTTTAGATAAAGGTTTCATTCGACCTAGAACATCACCATTGGGTGATCTTGTATTGTTTATCAAAAAGAAATATTGTTTCATGATAATTTTCATTGATTTTAGATCCTTGAAGAACATAACTTTTTAGAACATGTATATTTTCCCTCATGTTGATGATTTTTTTAAAAACTCTTGGGGGCACAGTATTTTTCAAAGGATGATTTGGGGTTAGGCCACCATCAGTTAAATGTAAAAGAAATAGAAATTATGAAGATAGTGTTTGGGACTAGATATGGATATTATTTATTTCTATTAATGTCATTTTGATTAACTAAATCACCTGTTGTATTCATGTATCTATTGAATAGAATATTCCATGAGTTCTTGGATAAGTTTTTGGTTGTTTTTATTGATGAAATTTTAATATCATATAAAAGTAAATAGGTACATTAAATACATCAAAGGGTTTATTTAAAACATCAAAAGAAAAACAATTGTATGGGAAATTCAGAAATTGTGAGTTAATGTAGAAACAAATTTCATTCCTTGGTCAAATTGTTTTAAAGATGGCATAACTATTGATCCTACTAAAATAATGTTGTCGAAGAATGAAAAACACCGAAAAATATATATGAGATTCATATTTTTCTTGGTTTATCAGGATATTACTAGAATTTTGTTGAAAACTATTCATGGTTATCTAGCCCATGGACTAAGATAACTCAGAAAGGTGTTATGCTCATCTAGAAAAATGAATACCCTATTTTTTAGGAATTGAAAAAAAGATTGGTGAATTCCCTAGTTCTATTCATGCCTTCTAAAAATGGGAAAATTTATATATACATTAATTATTATTTGAATGGAATTGGTTATGTCCTAATGTAGAATGATCAGGTAATTACATATTCTTCACGTTATTTGAAACCTCATGAGTTAAATTACCCTATACATGATTTTGAATTTTTTTCTATTGTTATTGTATTTAAAATATTGAGGCATCATTTGTATGTAGTAAAGTGTGAAATATATAATGACTACAAAATTTTAAAGTATTTCTTCTCCCATATATAATTGAACACAAGACATAGAAGATGGCTGGAACTAATCAAGCATTTTTATTTTAAAATTCATTACCATCCTAAAAAATAAAACAAAGTGGTTGATTCTTTAATCCATAAAAGTAATGATACATTAACCATGTTACATTTGGAACATTACCCTTTGATTAATTATTTGGAAAATTCTAGCTTAGTTGTTTTTAGTGTAGGAAATTCCTCTGTTTTGTTACAGGAGTAAGTACATTCATCACTATTAGGCATAATTAAGAAAGATGAGATGGAAAACTATGAGTTTTAGAAAAAGGTAGAATTCATTCAAAGGGGTAAGTATTCAAAATTTAACATTGATAAAGATTGTTCTTTTATATTTGTGAAGATATTATGTATTCATTAAGATTCATAGTTGAAGAAATAGTTGTTATGTGAAGATCATTGTTCTCCATTTTCAGTTCTTCTTGGAAGCACTAATTTGTACAGATACCTCCAAGAGTATTAATGGTGGGATTGAATGAAAAGAGAAATTTCTAAATTTATCTGAATATGTTTAACTTTTCAAAATCTTAAAGCATAGCGGATGATACTGAAAGGGATGCTTAATCCATTACCAGTGCCATAGCGGAAAGGGTAGAGTATATATATAGACTTCATATTAAGAATATTGAATACTTCTTGAGGTAACTATGTGATTTGGGTTATTGTTGATGTATTGACTAAATATTCTAATTTTCATCATATTTGACACACTCTATCTCGAGATAAACATTCTCAGTTGTATCTTAAAGAGATAGTTAGGTTACATGGATTTCCACTCTCCATTGAATCATATCTTGATCCTATGATCACTTCTATCTTTTTGAAAGGCCTTCATAAGTCATTGGGTATTGAGTTAAAAATAAGTACATCTTTTCATTATCAATCAAATAGAAGGTTAGAGGAATAATTTAAAGCTTCGAGAATATGCTACATTCTTGTTCAATGGATTGTGAGGGAAGTTGGGATCAACATCTTTCTTTGGTTGAGTTTTTTTTAATAAATATTTTCATTCCCTTATAAAAATGGCACCATTTACGGCATTATTTGGAAATTTGTGTCTAACTATATCTTTTTTGGATGATTTTGGTGAAAAAAAGTCCATGGGACAAGAGTTGGTAGAGGAAATGGTTGAGAATGTTTAGTTGATTCAGGAATACATGAGTACAGCTCCAAAGAGGAAGAAAATTTATGCAGATAACCAGAGGAAGTATCATTATTTTTACGTAGGTGATCATTTATTTCTCAAATTTTCACCATTGAAATGTGTGATGTGTTTTGGTAAGAAGGGAAAGTTGGGTCCCTAGATCATTAAAAGCTATGAAATACTAGAGAAAGTTGGATCAGTTTCCTATCGAGTGTATTACCCTCCGTGTTTATCCTAGGTTCATATTGTTTTACTTATTTCAATGTTAAGAAAATATATTCTAGATCCATCTCATGTTTTGAGTCCATAATTAGTTCAATTTGAATAAAATATTTCTTATGAGGAACATCGAGTTCAGGTTCTTGACCATTGAGATCATCTATTATAGAGTAAGGGGATTCATTTGGTTACAGTTTCGTGGGAAACCCATATCTTTTAAAAGGCAACATGTGAATCTAAAAATTTTATTAGGTAAATATATCCCCATATATTTAATTAGAGAATAAAATTGAGAGGATGCAATTTCCAAAATGAAGGAAGAATATAATAACAAATTAATGATATAATAAGTAATATTCAAATTTATTAATATTTATTAATTATATAGTAATTAAAATACACAATACGTTCAATAATGTATATGCTAAAACTAGTTTTATAGTTAAAATCATTATTTTTCTAAAAAGTAGTTTTACCACCATTTGATAGAGAACCCATTTTAAATATAGTTTTTGAATCTTTTATATGTTCTATTTGACACAATTAACTTCTTATTTGGATGTGGGACATAATTATTTACTTTGGATGATTTTATGTTATTTTTCTGATAAATTTAAAATTTTAATAAATAGTGAAAAGTACTACATTTTAGTTCAAAACTAATTTTTGTATAATTTATTTATATAGTTAGATTGTACTAATAACTAGTTTTAAAGTATAATTATATTTTTTTAAATTATTTAATCCAGTATTTTTCATTGTAATCAATTTCGTATTGAAATTAGATATAATAACTATGTGAACATTTGAATGTTTTACTTTAAAAATATTTTTCTCATTCAATCAATAGGATAAATTTTCAATAATTCTCTTAAAGTTATATGTTATCTATTTGGAAATATTTATTCTATATTTGAATCCGTGAGTTCCAAATTATGTTAATAGGGCCCTTTTATTTTGGGACATTATGAATAGTAACTTTATTAATATTTTTATTACTACGGTTAAGGGTAAATCCAGTAATTAAAGGTAAAAATAATATTATAACTCATAAAATAACACTAAAACTTTCCCAAATTTAATTGGATAATTTTTTTCAATAGAAATAATCCTTAGGATGATATTATATCCTTTTTAATTCACTTGGGTGGGAGTAAGATATTTATAATATTATATTCATAGGAAAGTCAAATTTTGTCTCACCCTGGATTTTCTTCATGTAAATTATTTTCAATATGGAATTATACAATGGATCTATTAGAATATAAATATTATTTATAAATTTAAAATTATTACCTATATCATGGTAATTTATTTATATTTTTTAGGGAAAAAAATAATAAAATCAAATGTTGAAACAAAGATGATGTGTTAGTTACTTCATTAATGGAATAATCAAATTAATGATATTAATGATGTTAAAATAAATATAATTTGATATCATTTATTCCATTATCAAAATTTATGAATGAATTTGAATTTTTTGTATGTATCAATGCTATTTTTTATAAGATAAAAATTTGTTATGTGATTTTTAAACTGTCAAATATTGAATAGTTTCAAAATTCACACTAATGATATTTTAAAATTTAATAAAACTTATTAAATGATAGAGAATTTATAAAAATATAATATTCAGAAAAATAGTTTGGAAAAATATTAAAATGTTATAAATGAATAATTTATTTGTCTTTTTGGATGTTATTTTAATAATATGTATCTTAATGGTGTAAAATACATGATATCATGGTAATAGTTAAATGTGTTAATTAATGATTAAAAAAATATAAGGATTAAAAATAATAAAAACCAATATAATTTTCATTTTACGAGTTTTATTTGACCCAAAATCATCTTATACTCTAAATAAATCAATTTTTACCAATTTGGAATAGAATATTAATTTATAATAATTTAATATTTTTTAATATTTCATTAAGTGACCATCCCCTCTCATATAATTGGGAACTAATTCTTATCTATTATCCACACCACAAAACATATTTATATCATCAAAAATATACCCAAATACCTTCCAAGAATCTTTAACTACATTTTAGTGTTGTTATATTTGTCATAAAACCCTCCTTAGAGTTGTTAAGGTGATTATCAAAGGATATTTGTATAAAGGAAAGGTATCATTTTTAAGTGTTTTGGTTTTTCTTCTTCTTAGACTACCATAAAATCTTCTTCAACCATGATGAAATAATAAAACCATTATCCAAAACATACATAGATTAATCTATATTAATATCCTCCCCTAAAATCATCTAATATTCCATAAAATTGAAAACCAATTATTCGTTCGTGGGTACGGCAGACTTCCACCTTGCAAACTAATATAATTCATTTTCCATATCGATCTATCAAGACATGTAATGATGATGGGATTAATGTTTATATATGATATTCATTACATATTTATCATTATAATATAAAAATATAGCATTTAATTTATTATCTCTGATGCACATAAAAATTATAATTTTTTCATGCGTTTGAGTGAATTATCACCTCCACAAAGTGATACTATTTTTTTTCTCAACCACATCACATGTATAATATATATAAGTTTATTAAAACTATTAATATAATATTTATCATATGATGATAATTCTATAAATAAAAAATAATATTTACCTTCTTTATATACTATTCAATGAAAATTGGAAATATTATTAATGTGTGCGTACGGCTTATTATCACAATGATTATAACATTGTTCATTTTGTATAACCATTCATGAATGGATTGATTTAAATCTATAAATAATTTATAAAAGTGATTATTTGATCATTAATATTATTCTAGATATGTTTTATTAATGACCATTGTGACTATAGACACCATTTCAATGTCATTTTGGACTTGAGTACCGAATATTATCAAAATTCCCTATGTTAATATAAATAATTATGTAATGGTAATAACAAAATCCTAAGTAATATAAAAGGAATAATAGAGACATAAAGGGTTCTCAAGGAATTAAATAATTATCCAATGTTTTTTATTCACAATTAAAAAAAAATTATGTGATGAGTCGGACTCAATGTAAGGGACATTCTTCTAAAAATCCCTTTTATAGTTACTCTTTCAACTATTTTTACAAAATCCAAAATGAATTTTTTTTAACATATACACCATGAATATAATTTATTTCATTCATTTATCTTTTATTTTTTGATGTTTCCTTAACAATTTTATTATCTTATTTTTAAATATATTTTTTCATTTATGAGTAAGTGGATTTGTAAAAATGAATGTGATTTTAATGTGGAAATATAATTTTTTCATTATGCCTGTTTTATATGTTGTGATTATGTTATGGTTCTTGTGAATATATTTTTTATATATGTGGTTCTATTATAAATTTAGGGTGGGTGAACCTAAGATAGCAATCCAGTGAATTAGGAAATGAGATAGAGTTAAATGGTAGAGTTTCTCCTAAGAGAATAAGGGAATACACCACAATGGGTTTTCCAAATGTAACCAAGAAGGTTACTCTATATGTTGTTATGAAAGCAACAATGTAAGAATGACATTAATTCCACAAGTTAACTTTATTATTTATAACTTCTATAGAGTCTAACAATAATCTTAATATTTCAAGGGTAAGATAAAGAGTTTATGTTTTTTGGGTGAAGAGTATGATATTGAAAAAATGTTTTCATGAGTTTACAATATTTGTCAGGAACAAGCATGGGTCCACTACGAACCAATCATCTGAGTCAGTCCGCATCATGGCGCAAAGGGTGTTCCGAATCCCCACGGGCTGGTAACTAGTGCATGGCATCAAAACAAGCAGTTGGGAATGATTTATCCTAGAAAATACAAGATAGATAAATAGAAATAAACTGAACGAATTGGTAAACACTAACAATGGAAAAAAATAAAGGTAACCAACTAGACATTTTTCCAAGTGACACCATGGGTCACCATCAAACATAAAACTGAGCTCAATTGATCCGAAACTAAAACCTGAAACTAAAAGATAAAGTAGATGTGAGCACCTAGATGCTCAGTAGGAAATCCAAAATACAACAATGCCCTATTCCACTGCCTTTAATAAGAATCCAAAATCATGCTTGTTTGAAAATAAGGCATAATAAAATAATGTTTTTTCGCTCTATTTAAATTCAAATAACATGCTCTCATTTCCATGGAAAATATTTATCTTCCCTTTTAAAAATAGGTTTTGAGCATGCATTAACATTTCAAAATTAATGGAGGCCAATTTAGATTTAAAATATGGTTTTCACAAAAGAGGTAACAAGCATGAATCAACTGAATTGAAAATTGTATCACAAGAACCATAGATAGTCCCTAAGTATCTAGTGTTAGTTGGGAACCTATGATCATCGTTTCTTAGTGAAATGTGGCTTAGAAACCACAAACCTCATAAAACATTGCTTAAAAGGCCATGAACCTCAGAAAACAAGGATTAGAAGGCCACGGACCTCAGTCACTCATATGTTTAGTCAGTGTTGAAATTTTCAAACCTGTAGTGAAACCGGGTCAAGTCACCTCCAGACCACTAGCCTACAAGTCCTAGTTTCCCCCACCTAGACACCAAGGTTTCCCATTATGCTCTGTTTCAAGGGGTGGTGTGTTTTTATCAATAAAACATATATGGACACAACACTTTCTTTATCCAAAACTTATTCAACCTCTCACTACTATTCTCACTCCTTAAGCACATTCCCCCTTTTTCACTCCACACAAAGCATAAGCATCAACATTAAGCACATATCACAAATCACATTTTAACATTTTCATTACATTTCTCAAACTAGGGGGAATGCCTCAAGAAGGGTTTTTTCTAATTTTGTAAACCAGTTTTAAAGTGCCAAACGAGCCTCATTACTCCCCAAGAATGATTTTACTTTAGAAAACATGTTCACCCAAAACCCATTTTTTAATATCATTTTGGAACATCTTTGAAAAAAAATGTCATTTCACTTTTACAACAAAATTGACTAAGAGACCATGCGTCTTTGGAAATACCCACTTTATGTTCGAAAATCTAAGGGAATAACTTTTCATGAACCAAAACGATTTACACAGATATATATATATATATATAATATGTATTTTATGTAGATGAAGAAGATGCAATTTTAACAAAACACTAAGCAATTATGGAAATTCTAATTAAATATCAGGGCATAGGAGACCTACCAAAAACATGTCATTATCCGTCGATGACCACTTGAACTGAAACTTGGGGCATACACGCACATGCATTTATACATATATATATACACCCCAAGTTGCATTGCACATGTTCCCTACACAATGGGGGAATATGTGAAAAGAGTGCATATATATATATATATATATATTTCTTACCTTATGCATGTGCATGCAGGATACCTCGAAACCCACAACCCAAAAGTATCGCAGTGAGGTCTAGTGCACTACACATATCATTTAATAAATTAAGAGAACAATTTATGAAAAACCTCAAAGTTAGCACCACAAAATTTACACAAAATAAACGCACCCAAATTATATAAAAAATCCATATCAAAATCATCAACACATCGTAACCATGGAAAAAATGAGTCTCATCATTTATACAAACTAAATAAACCATTTACACCACTTATAAAACATTTTAAAAAGGAAAAACACGACATAAAACAATAAGACACCCAAAAACCTCTTCTAAGGCCAAAAGCACAACGAAATAATATCCAAATAAAAAACCCAGCCCATGCATCATTTAATAAAGCAATTTCATGTACTATAAAATGACCTCAAATAACACAACTTGATTTGCATAATAAAGACTCTCAATTCCAAGTAAAAACACTACTTTAAAAGTCTACTGCTTCATCAATCCTATAAAAAAACTTGTTCACACATCATGATAATCACTATAAACATTAAAAAACATAAATACCCTAATTCATCAAGTGAAAAACCAAACAACACAAGAAAAAATTACCCCGGAACAAAGCCGGTGAATTGAAACACAACGAACCACCTCACCTTCGGTGGATGTTTCCGGAACACGTTCCAACAAGACCCTAGAGGCCTCCTACACCAACCTAGAACAGGAAGAACCCAAGAAATACAAGTTAGAAACTCACCCTAGGTTTGGCCAAATTTCGTAAGCCGACGAGGAAAGAGATAAATTTTCCAAATGAAGAAGGAGGAGGGATGGGAGTCACCAGAGATGGCAACGATGACCTGCGTCCGGGATATCGATGACGACAGCAGCGGCTCAGGGAAGAAGGTCGTCCATATGGATGTTTGGTCAGCGAGCGAGGGGGTCAGCTCGATAGGAGGGGGTCGGAGACGCAAGGGACGGCGTGCGGGGTGCCGGTGGTGGCTCGCCGGAAGGAGGCTGCAGGAGGAAGAGGGCCAAAGGGAGGGGAGGCAGTGCAATGTAGGAGGAAAGGGGGAGGGGAGAGACACGATGTGAGGGGAAAAGGGGAGAAATAAGAAGAGAAGAAAAAAATATATAAGAAAAAATATATATAAGAAATAAGAAATAAAATAAAATTAAATGAAAAATAAAACAAAGAGAATAAAATGGAAAAAAATAAAAACAAATGAAAACAAAAAAACTAAACATATAAATAAAAGTGAAAACATAATACATTCTAAAAAAAGAATTTAATAAAAATAATAATCAGTTGAGAATTTTATAATTATAACGATAATTTAACATTAATAACCAAATTAAAATATCAACCGATAAAATAATAATAATAATATTAATAATAATAAGATTAGTAAAAATATTAATATTCTAACACTAATAATAATAATAATATTCTCAACAGTAATATTATTATTATTATTATTATTTAAAAAATTCATTAAATTCTATTTTAATTAAAATATAAGAAGACTACACAACTACATGGGGTGAAGCTGCAGGGTTCCCAAATCATGCCTGGACCACATGCCAGCTACTAAAAAGCCCAAAATGCTCATTTCTAAATAACATCCCCAAAAAAATCAATATGGGACTCAAACCGCTCAAACACAAAATAAAACACAACCAAGAATGAATAAAATAATTAAAATAGAATAGTTTCAGGTTGGGGTGTGACAATTCCTCCCACCATGACACATTCTTCCCCCTGAAAGACCCAAAAGATACGATTTTTCAAAGCTCGAAACAAGGACCCAACAATTCTCAAAACAAAACCCCTATCACTTGAGGATCAAACACTCACTTTCCACCCACGTCATGAAACTGTGAGACCCGGACTACCAAGAAAAATAACCAACGACAAAAGACCCACAATTCCAAACACAACCATAACCTGGAACACTCTGACCCCAAACATAGAAATCACTAGAGTCTACATGATATCACCAATGAACATTTTCTATACGACCCATCATCTGCATTGATCGAGGGAAGGCAAAGCAATGGAAAAGAGTTTAACCGACAAGAACACCTTGAAGATTAAGTTCTCCACAAATTTTTTCTATGTTGGTCTCCCTACCATTTTAGGATTCCAGCTGAATACTAGCTATCCCAAATCGAGAAGAGTTAGAAAACCAAAAAAAACCCCTGATGCTGATGTGACCCCTCAACATTCCGAATCTTACCCGACCAGCTTAAGAGAAGACATTGGTGAGACCCATAGTGGGTATCCCAACCATATTAGAAACTGAGTAGAACAATAGCACCCACATCGGAGCTCTCAATTTAGTTTCAGCATTGCAGAGTGAATTCTTTATCATGAAACCACCGACACAAGGCATCTTCCTACACAATAGAGGGGGGGTCCAACTAGGAGGAAACCGAAAGAAACATTAACTCCAGACTCACCACTTCCCTAGGACACAAGCATCTCTAATAGGCAACACCGAAAACCCAAAACTCTTTAAGGGGAATACAACCCCATAGAGAGTTTATACTCCACAAGACACAACCAATAAAACTTTGTGAAAGAGGCCACTAAGTACTCCAAAACTAGTCCGCCTCCCAAACAGACAACCACACGATGAAAAAACAAAACCAGTCTCTTCCCTAGTATTAAAGACGACAGGTTTTAAGTGCATCCCTCACACCTGGAAACCTCCTGACTTCGGTAAAAGCTTCACTCCGAGACCTATGGATGGAGCTCTGATGTATTAAAGCAACTGATGCACCACAGTCATGAACTAACAACTTCCAACTACACCTTCATCTTCTGGAATTAATGCTTACATACTTCCCTAGGTGACCCAACCAACCACGCTGTTGACAAGCCTTCAGAAGATTGCAACGAACAGCTTTGATTGCCCCAATCGACCACATTGGTATCAAACGATTGTGTGGTCTCGAAATGAGAGACAAGAACAGATGAAAGATCCATGCCAAGAACATTTTCGTCCAAATCACTCTCTACACCGGATGGGGAACCCTTCACGAGCATCTTGTAAAACAGGATTGTCACTGGTCCCAATCTATGACCCCAAATGGGAAGGAGAATATAGTAATCACCCTTCTCTAGTCTGAACATGACCCTTCAAAAAAAAATCAGGACATCCTACCCTTCACAACATCTGGTGTTCCTAAAGACCAAAAGAAACACTTGAATTCCTCATGTTACACCACATTCTCTATCAAAATTTGGCCAACATGGAGAATATAATCAATGAGGAAAAGAAAATAACCCCACCACTCCACTGGGAGTCTAGGTAAAACTAACAACTGCAAATGACCCCTCAGGGACCTCTGGACATTTCTGGGCGGCATACTTTAAACAAGAAGCACAAAACCAACCTGAAGCACATCACAAAACAGGCCTCAACATTTAACCATAAATCATTTACTCAAACTCAAAACGTCATTTCAACCATGAAACACCGGCTCAAAAACAATACTTAGACCATAGGCTTATACATCCCAAAACCAAACCATAACCAAATCAAATATCAACCGAAATAATACCAATGTAACCTCACCAACCAAGCCTAAACCCCACTTCCACTAATGGACATTTTCAAAACCATCCCATTTCAAACCATCTAAATGCTAAAAACCCCTTTTAAAAACCAACTTTCATTTTTAAAATTTCTTAAACAAAATTCGTTCTAGCACATCACTAATCAAAACATTCCTTTGAAAAAAAAAACAATCCCTGGATATTGAGCACCCACCATTGGTATTTCATGAAACCTCACATGTGTACATTCTTGTGCCAACTCGAGCACCAATCCATTCATACCAACAGCCATCAACATCCAATTATATTCATCCATACATGTGGGCATACATTGAAATACCAAAGGTCAAATAGATCATTTCAAAATTCCTTTTTCCAAGAGACATTAGTTTTATACTTCAAAAAAATTTAATAATCCCCAAAAAAAATTCCAAATCCACTTTCGATTTATGCTTTAAAAAATCATTAAAATATCCCAAAAAAGTTCCCCAAAGAACATCTATTTTCAAAACAACTCATTTCATTTTTTGACAAACCAAGATTTTCATATTGGAAATCCAATTTCAAAGGACCAATCATCAATTTTTCACCCTGAGAGAAACACCCAAAAACCATCTAAGACCCACGCCAAGAGCATTCCAGAACAAATAATTCACTCAATTAATCAAGATTCCAAATTCTCAAATAATCAACTACAACACACATTTTGGTCACACAGTTTGGCTGACCATGCACCAACTGGGTGAGCACATAGGGAGTCATCAGAGGTGATTTCATGGTCTGCTCATGGCTTTCTAGTCTATGCACAACATCAATTAACACCTATAGAATGACCACCAAAACTCAAAACTAACAGAAACACGCAAAAATGGATAAGGTGCCTAAAAAATCTGGAGCTAGATGTGGACTTTGAGGAAAGTCCATCGCGGACCACCCTGGAAATTCAAGGGTCATTCCGAATAGGTGGTGATCATGCACCTACCTGCAAATAACCACTTGGATTCCGAAAATCCTAAATCCAAACTATCAGACATCCCCAAAGTACATGGGATAAAACTACCTATGATACCATTTTGTCATAAACCGTCCCAGGTCAACCATGAACCGGTCACCTGAGTAAGTCCGCAGCATGGCCCAACGGGCGTTCCCAATCCCCACGGGCTGGAAACTAGTGTCTGCCATCAAAACAAGCAGTTGGGAATGATTTATCCTAGAAAATACAAGACAAATAAATAGAAATAAACTGAACAAATGGGTAAACACTAACAACGGAAAAACAAATTAAGGTAACCAACTAGACAAACCTCTAAGTGACCCCATGGGTCACCACCAATCTTAAACCAAGCTCGAGTGATTCGAAACTAAAACCTAAAACTGTAAAGATAAGGTAGACGTGAGCACCGAGATGCTCAATAGGAAATCCAAAATACAACAATGCCATATGCCACTGCCTTAATAAGAAATCCAAATCAGTCCTATTCGAAAATAAGGCATAATGAAATAATTTTATTCGCTCCTTTAAAATTCAAATAATAAGCTTTCATTTCCAAGGAAAACATTTCTCTACCCGTTTAAAAATAGGTTTTGAGAATGCATTAAATTTTCAAAATTAAAGGAGTCCAATTTAGATTTAAAATATGGTTTTCAGAAAAGAGGTAACAAGCATGAAACCACCGAATCAAAAAAAGTATTACAAGCACCATGGACAGTCCCTAAGTAGATAGTGTTAATTGGGGACCTAGGATTTTCGTGTCTCGATGAAACGTGGCTTAGAAACCACGACCATCAGAAAAGATGGCTTAGAAGGCCACGACCCTCAGAAAAAATGGCTTAAAAGTCCATGGCCCTTAGTCATTTATATGTTTAGTTATTGTTGCAATCGTTAAACATACATTGAAAATGGGTCATGTCACCTCCAGACCACTAGCCCACAAGTCCTTGTTTCCCCCACCTAGACTCCCAGGTTCCCTATTGTGCTCTGTTTCAATTGGTGGTGAGTTTTTATCAAGCAAACAAATATGGACACAACACTTTATTTATCCAAAACTCATTAAACCTCTCACTACTTTTCTCCCTCCTTAAGAACATCCCCCCTCATTCACGCCACACAAAGCTTAAGCATCAACACTGATCACATATCACAAATCACATTTTAACATTTTAATAACATTTCTCAAACTAGGTGGAATGCCTCAAGAAGGATTTTTTCCAATTTTGTAAATCATTTTCGAAGTGCCAAACGGGCCTCGTTACTCCATAAGAATGATTTTACTATAGAAAACATGTTCACCCAAAACCCAATTTTTTAAATCATTTTGGAACTTCTTTGAAGAACAATGTGTCATTTCACTTTTACAACAAAATTGGCCGAAAGACCACACGTCTTTGGAAATACCCGGTTTATGTTCGAAAAACAAAGGGAATAACTTTTCACGAACCAAAACCATTTACATATATATATATATATAGCATATGTATTTTATGTAGAACAAGAAGATGCACTTTTAACAAAACTCTAAGAAATTATGGAAATTCTAATTAAAGATCAGGGCTTAGGAGACCTACCACAAACATGTCATTATTCGTCAACGACCACTCGAACCAACACTTGGTGCATACATGCACATGCATTTATACATATACATATACACCCCTAGCTTCATTTCACATGTTCCCCATGCTATGAGGGAATATATGCAAAGAGGGCATATATATATATATATGTCTGACCCTATGCATGTGCATAAATGATGCCTCGACACCCACAGCCCAAAACTATCACAGCAAGGTCCAGCACACTACACATATCATTTAATAAATTAATAGAATAATTTATGCAACACATCAAAATTATCACCACAAAATTTACACAAAATAAATGCACCCAAATTATATCAAAAAGCCACTTCCAAATCATCGACACGTCATAACCATGGAAAAACATGATTCACATCATTTATAAAAATTAAATAAACCATTTACACCACTTATAAAACATTCTAAAAAGGCATAACATGACATAAAAAATGAAAACATAATTAATTATAGAAGAAGGAATTTAATAGAAATAGTAATCTGTTGATAATTTTATAGATATAACGATAATTTAATATTAATAAGCAAATAAAAATATCAACTGAAATAATAATGATAATAATAATAATAATAATAACAGTAATAATATTCTAACACTAATAATAATAATAATATTCTGAACAGTAGTTATAATATTATTATTATTATTTAAACCATTCATTAAATTTTATTTTATTTAAAACATAAGTGGACTGCACATTTACTTGGGGTGAAGCTGCAGAGTTCCCAAATCGTTCCTAGACCATGCACCAGCAACTAAAAACCCCAAAACACTAATTTCTAAAAAAACCCCCAAAAAAATCAATCTGGGTCTCAACCTGCTTGAAAAAAAAATAAAACAAGACTAAAGATGAATAAAATAATTAAAATATAATAGTGTCGGGTCAGGGTGTGAAAATTATCCCCACCATGACACTTTCTTCCCCTAGATATTCCCAAAAGACACAGTTGTTCAATGCTCGAAACAAGGACCCAACAATTCTCAAAAATTAAACCCCTACCACTTGAGGGCCTAACACTCACTTTCCACCAAAGACCTGAAACCACGAGACCTAGACTACCAAGAAAAAGAACCAATGACACAAGATCCTCATTCCCAAACACAACCAAAATGTGTAACACCCCTACCCATACATAAAAATCACATGAGTCTGCATGATATCCCCAATGATCATTTTCTATACGAACCATCGTTTACATTGATCGAGGTAGGGCGATGCAGAGGCAAAGAGTTTAACCAACAAGAACACCTTGAAGATTAAGTTATCCATGAATTTGTCCAATGTTGGTCTCCCTACAATTTTAAGACTCCAGCCGAATACTGGATATCCCATATTGAGATAAGTTAGAAAAACAAACAAAACCCCTGACAATTATGTGACCCCTAAACATTCTGAATCACACCCGATTAGCTTGAGGTGAGACCTTGGCAGGACCCGCAGTGGGTCTCCCCACCATATTAGAAACTGAGTAGTATGATAACACCCACATGGGAGCTCTCAATTTTGTTTGAAAACTGCAGAGTGAATTCCTCATCAGGAACCCACCGACACGGGATGGATTCATACATAGTAGAGGGGGTCCAACTAAGAGGAACCTGGATCGAACATTAACTCTAGAATCACCACTTCCCTAGGACACGAGCATCTCCAATAGGCAACACTAAAAACCCAAAACTGATTAAGGGGAATAATTTCCATTATAGAGTTTATAATCTACAAGACGCAACCACGAAAACTTCGTGAAAGAGGCCACCAAGTCTTCTAAAACAAGCCTCCTCCCAAACAAACAACCACACAAAGTAAAAAACATAACCAGTCTCCTCTGTAGTATTAAAGACGACAGGTTGGAAGCACATTCCTCGCACCTGGAAACCGCCTGATTGCGTGAAAAGATTCACTCTGAGACCTATGGCTGGAGCTCTGATGTATTGATGCATCTAATTAACCACAGTCACGAACTAACAACTTCCAACTCCGCCTTTATCTTCTGGAAGGACCACTTACCGACTTCCCTAGGTGACCCAAACATCCAAACTATTGACAAGACTTCCTAAGATAACAACAAACAGCTTTGAGTGCCCAAATCGACCACATTGGAATAAAACGATTGTGTGGTCTTAGGAATGAGATACAAGAACTAATGAAAGACCCATGCCAATAACTTGTTCCTCTAAATCACTCTCTACCCCGGATGGGGAACCCTTCATGAGCAACTTGTAAAACAAGATTGTCACTTTTCCAAATCTACGACCCCAACATGGAAGGAGAAGATAACAATCACCATTCTCTAGCCTGAACACAACCCTTCAAACAGAACCAGGACAAATTTCCCTTCACAACATCTGGAGTTCATAAAGATACAAGGAAACACTCGACTTCTTCAAGTTACACTGCAACCTCTATCGATCTTCGGCCACCACAGAGAAAACAAGAAATAAGGAAAATAAAATAATCCCACTTATTCGCTGGGAGTCTAGGTAAAACTAACAAATTCAAAGTACCCCTTAGGGACCTCTGGACATTTTTGGGCGGCATACTTTAAACAAGAAGCAAAAAAACCAACCTGAAGCACATCCCAAAACAGGCCTCCACATTTAACCATAAAACATTAACTCAAACTCAAAACATCATTTCAACCTTCAAATAGCAGCTCGAAAACAAGCCTTAGCCAATAGGCTAATACATCCCACAACCAAATCAGAACGATATCAAATATCAACCGAAATAATACCAAATCAACCTCACCAACGAAGCCTAAACCCCACTTCCACTAATGGCCATTTTCAAAACCATCCCATTTCAAACTATCCAAATGCTAAAACACCCTTTTTAAAACTCACTTTCCTTCATAAAATTTCTTAAAAAAAAATTGTTCCATTACATCACTAATCAAATAATGCCTTTGGAAAACAAAACAATCCTTAAAAATTGAGCACCCACCATTGGTATTTCATGAAACCTCATGTGTGTACATTCTTGTTCCAACTCGGGAACCAATCCATGCATACCAACAACCATCAACATCCAATTATATTCATCCATACACGTGGGTATCCATAGAAATACCAAAGGTCAAACAGATCATTTCCAAATTCCTTTTTCCAATAGAAATTAGTTTCAAACATCAATAAAATTTCAAAATCCCCAAAAAATTATCAATAGACACTTTCAATTTATGCTTTATAAAATCTTTAAATGATCCCAAAACAGTTCCCCAAAGAACATCTATTTTCAAAAAAAACATTGCTTTTTTTGACAAACCAAGATTTTCATTTTGGAAATCCAATTTGAAAGGACCAATGATCAATTTTGCACCCTAAGGGAAACACCCCAAAACCATATAAAACTCACGCCAAGAGAATTACAGAACAAACAATTCAAACAATGATTCAAGATTCCAAATTCTCAAATAAACAAAGACAACACATAGTTTGGTCACACTGTTTGGCTGACCCTGCACCAACCTGATGAGAACATAGGGAGTCATCAGAGGCGATTACATGGTCTGTACATGGCTGCCCAGGCTATGTACAACATCCATGCACCCCTCCATAATGGCCATAAAAACTCAAAACTAATAGAAACATGCAAACTGGACTAAGGCTCCAGAAAACAATCGGGATCCTGACGTGGACTTTGAGGCAATTTCATCCCAGACCACCATGGAAATCCAAGGTTCATTCCGAATAGGTGGTGATCAGGAACCTACCCGCAATTAACCACTTGGATTCCGACAATCCTTACTCCAAACTATCAGACATCCCTAAAGGACATGGGCTAAACATGCCTCTGATACCATTTTGTCACGTACCAGCCCAGTTTGACCATGAACCCGTCACCCGAGTCTGTTCGCGGCATGGCCCGAAAGGTGTTCTCGATCCCCACGTGCTGGCGACTAGTGCCTAGCATCACAAAAAGCATTTGAGAATGATTTAAACTTGAAAATACAAGATAGATAAATATATATAAACTTAAAAATGGGTAAACACTAACAATGGAAAAAAATAAAGGAAACCGACTATACATACCTCCAAGTGACCCCATGCATTACCAACAAACATAAAACCAATCTCGAGCGACCTAAAACTAAAACCTAAAACTATCAAGATTATATAGACGTTTGCATCGAGATGCTGAGTAGGAAATCCAAAATAAAACAATGCCTTATTCCACTACCTTTAAGAAGAAATCCAAATCATGCTAGTTTGAAAATAAGGCATAATAAAATAATGTTTTTCTATCCTTTAAAATTCAAATAACAAGCTTGAATTTCCAAGGAAAACATTTCTATTTACTTTTTAAAATCGGTTCTATGATTGAATTAAAATTTCTAAATTAAAGACGGCCAATTTAGATTTAAAATATGGTTTTCACAAAAGAGGGAACAAGCATGAAACTACTGAATTGAAAATTGTATCTCAAGAACGATGGGGTGTCCCTAAGTATCTAGTCTAAGTTGGGGACCTAGGATCTTTGTGTCTCGGTGAAACATGGCATAAAAAACACAACCCTCAGAAAATGTGGCTTAGAAGGCCAAAACCCTCAGAAAAAATGGTTTAGAAGGCTACGACCCTCAGTCATTAATATGTTTAGTTAGTTTTGTAATACTCAAACCTGCAATGAAACCGGGTCAAGTCTCCTCCGGACCACTAGCCCACAAGTCCTAGTTTCCCCCACCAGGACACCCAGATTTCCCATTGTGCTATGTTTCAAGTGGTGGTGTGTTTTTATCAATAAAACATATATGGACACAACATTTTCTTTATCAAAAACTCATTCAACCTCTCACTAATGTTCTCCCTCCCTAAGTGCATTCCCCCTCTTTCACACCACACAAAGAATAAGCATCAACACTATGCACATATCTCAAATAACCATTTAACTTTTTCATTACATTTCTCAAACTAGGGGGAATGCCTCAGGAAGGGTTTTTTCCAATTTTGTAAATCATTTTCAAAGTTCCAAATAGGGGTCATTACTCCAAAAGAATGATTTTACTTTAGAAAAAATGATAACCCAAAACCCATTTTTTTAGATAATTTTGGATCTTCTTTGAAAACAACATTTCATTTCACTTTTATAAAAAAATTGGCCGAAAGACCACACGTCTTTGGAAATACCCACTTTATGTTGGAAAAACTAAGGGAATAACTTTCCATGAACCAAAACCATTTACATATATTTATATATATAGCATATGTATTTCATATAGAAGAAGAAGAATCACTTTTAACAAAGCACTATGCAATTATGGAAATTCTAATTAAAGATCAGGGTATAGGAAACCTACCACAAATATGTCATTATTCATCGACGACCATTCGAACCGACACTTGGTGCATACACGCACATGCATTTATACATATATATATATATATACACCCTTAGCTGCATTTCACATGTTCCCCATGCCGTGAGGGAATATGTGAAAATAGGGAATATATATATACATATGTCTTACCCTTTTCATGTGCATGCAACATACCTCGACACCCGCAGCCCAAAACTATCGCAGTGAGGTCCAACGCACTACACATATCATTTAATAAATTAAAAGAATAATTTATTCAACACATCAAAATTAGAACCACAAAATTTTCACAAAACAAATACACCCAAATTATATCAAAACGCCACTTCAAAATCACTTACACATTTTAACCATGGAAAAACATGATTTTCATCATTTATACAAATTAAATAAACCATTTACACAACTTATAAAACATTCTAAAAAGGCATAACATGAAATAAAACAACAACACACCCAAAAACCTATTCTAAGGCCAAAAGCACACCGAAACAATATCCAAACAAAAAACGTATCCCTTGCATCATTTAATAAACCAATTGCATGTACAATAAAATGACCTCAAATAACACGAACATGAGTTTCACAATAAAGACAATCAATTTTAGGTAAAAAAACTACTTTAAAAGTCGACTACTTCATCAATCCTATCAAAAAAGGATTTCGCACTTCAAGATAATCACTAAAAACATTAAAACACATAAATACCCAAATTCAGAAGGTGAAAAACCAAACAACACAAGAAAAAATTACCTCAGAACAAAGCTGGCGAATCGAAACACAACGAACCGCCTCGCCTTCGGTGGTGGTTGCCGAAACACGTACCGACAAGACCCGAGAGGCCTCCCGCACCAACCTAGAACATGAAGAACACCAGAAATCAGGGTTAGAACCTAATTCTAGGTTCGACCACATTTCTTAAACCAATGGGGAAAGAGAAAAATTATCCAAATGAAGAAGGATGAGGAGAGAGGGGAGTCACCAGTGATGGCAGTGATGGCCTTCATTCGAGACGGTGACGACGACAGCGGCGGCTCTGGGGAGAAGGTTGTCAGTGAGGCTGTTCGGTCAGTGAGTGAGCGGGTCTACTTGATAGAGGCAGGGGGGTCAGAGAGGAATGGGAGGGAGAGTGGGGCACCAGTGGTTTCTCACCGGAAGGAGGTGGCGGGAGGAAGAGCGGCCAAAGGGAGGGGTGGCGGCCTCATACATGTGGAAAGGGGGAGGGGAGAGGCACGACACTAGGGGAGAGGAGTGAAAGAAGAGGAGAAGAAAAAAAGAGAGAGAAGAAATAAGAAAGAAAATAAAAAAGAAAAGAAAAAGAAAATAAAGAGAATAAAAAATAAATAAAATGAAAATATAAAGAAAATAAAAACCAATAAAAATAAAAATAAAAATAAAAGAGAAAACATAATCCATTCTAGAAGAAGGAATTTAATAAAAATAATAATCATTTGATAATTTTATAAATATAACGATAATTAAAAATTAATAACTAAATTAATATATCAACCGAAATAATAATAATTATAATAATATTATTATTATTATCATTAACAGTAATAATTTTCTAACACTAATAATAATAATAATATTCTGAACAATAATATTATTATTATTATTATTTAAACAATTATTTAAATTCTATTTTATTTAAAACATAAGTAGACTGCACAATTACTTGGGGTGAAGCTGCAGAGTTCCCAAATCATGCCCGGACCATGGACCATCTACTAAAAACCCCAAAAACTCATTTCTAAATAACAACCCCAAAAAATAAATCTACAACTCAATCCTCTCAAAAGAAAAATAAAAAAGACCTAGAATGAATAAAATAATTAAAATAGAATAGTGTCGTTTCAGGGTGTGACTATTCTCTCCACCATGACACTTTTTGCCCCCAGAAAGTCCCAAAGGACACGACTGTTCAAAGATAGAAACAAGCACACAACAATTCTCAAAACGAAACCCCTACCACTTGAGGGATGGACACTCACTTTCCACACAAGACCTGAAACTATGAGACTTGGAATACTAAGAAAAAGAACCAACGAAACAAGACCAACATTCCCAAACACAACCAAAACCTAGAACACCCCGACCCCAAAAATATAAATCACTAGGGTCTGCTTGAGATCCCTAATGAAAATTTTCTATTCAACCCATCATCTACGTTGATCAAGGTCAGCCGAAGCAGAGGAAAATATTTTACGCGAAAAGAACACCTTGAAGATTAAGTTCTCCATGAATTTGTACTATGTTGGTCTCCTTACTATTTTAGGACTCCAACCGAATATTGGATTTCCAAAATCGAGACAAGTTAGAAAACCAAACAAAACACCTAACGCTGATGTGACCACTCAACATTCTGAATCGCACCCGTCCAGCTTGAGTGAAGACATTGGCGAGACCCATAGTGGGTCTCCCCACCATATTAAAAACTGATTAGTATGATAGTTCCCGCATGGGAGCTCTCAATTTACTTTCAACACTGCAGATTGAATTCCTCATCATAAACCCACCGACACGGGGAAACTTCCTAAATTGTTGAGGGGGGGGGGACCAGGAGGAACCCGAAATTAACATTAACTAAAGAATCACCACTTCCATTGGACACGAGCTTATCTAATAGGAAACTCCAAAAACCCCAAAAATTCTTAAAGGGAAGAAAAGACATTAGAGAATTTATACACCCCAAGACACAACCATGAAAACTTCATGAAAGAGGCCACCAAGTCCTCTAAAACAAGCCCCCCTACCAAACAGACAACCACATGAAGTAAAAAACATAAAAATCCTCTCCCACGGTATTAAATATGACAGGTTGGAAGCGCATCCCTCACACCTTGAAACTGCCTGACTGCATGAAAATATTCACTCTGAGACCTATGGCTGGAGCATTAATGTATTGAAGCATCTGATGCACCGTAGTCAGGAACTAACAACTTCCAATTATGCCTTCATCTTCTGGAAAGACTGCTTACAGACTTCCCTAAGTGACACAAACCGCTATGTTGTTGGAAAGCCTTCAGATGATTGCGACGAATAGCATTGAATTACCAAATCGACCACATTGGAATCAAACAATTGTGTGGTATTATGATTCAGAGGCAAGAACTAAGGAAAGACCCATTCCAAGAACATGTTTCTCCAAATCACTCTCTACACCGGATGGGGAACCCTTCATGATCAACTTGTAAAACAAGATTCTCACCTATACCAAACACAACCAAAACAACTTTCCCTCAACAACATCTGGAGTTCCTAAAGACCAAAAGAAGCACTCGACCTCCCCAAGTTACACCTCAATATCTATCAAACATTTTACACCACAGAGAAAACAAGAAATGAGGAAAAGAAAATAACTCCACCACTCCACGGGGAGTCGAGGTAAAACTAACAACTCCAAATGAACCCTCAGGGACCTCTAGACATTTCTGGGTGGAAAACTTTATACAAGAAGCACAAAACCAACCTGAAGCACATCACAAAACAAGACTCAACATTTATCCATAAATCACTAACTCAAACTCAAAACATCATTTCAACCTTGAAATAGCAGCTCTAAAACAAGCCTTAGCCCATAGGCTTATACCTCCCAAAACCAAACCATAACCAAATCAAATATCAATCAAAATAATACCAAATAAACCTCACCAACCTAGCCTAAACCCCACTTCCACTAATGGAAATTTTCAAAACCATCCCATTTCAAACCATCCGAATGCTAAAAAACACTTTTTAAAACCCACTTTCCTTTTTAAAATTTCTTAAACAAAATTTGTTCCAGCACATCACTAACAAAAAAATGCCTTTGGAAAACAAAACAAGCCTTGAAAATTGAGCACCCACCATTGGTATTTCATGAATCCTCATGTGTGTACATTTTCGTGCCAACTCGGGCACCAATCCATGCATACCAACAACCATCAACATCCAATTATATTCATCCATTCAAATGGGCATACATAGAAATACCAAAGGTCAAACAGATCATTTCCAAATTCCTTTTTCCAAGAGAAAATAGTTTCATACTTCAAAAAATTTCAAAAGCTCCAAAATAATTTTCAAATTCCACATTCGATTTATTCTTTAAAAAATAATTAAAAGATCCCAAAATAGTTCCCCAAAGAACATCTATTTTCAAAGAAAGTCATTGAATTTTTTTGACGAATCAGGATTTTCTTTTTGGAAATCCAACATAAAAGGACCAATCATTAATTATGAACACAAATAAGAACACCCTAAAACCATCTAAAACTCATGCCAATAGAATTCTAGAATAACCAATTCACTCAATGAATCACGATTCCAAATTCTAAAATAAACAACCGGAACACACAGTTTGTTCACATGGTTTGGCTGACCATGCACCAACAGGGTGAGGACATAGGGATTCATCAGAGGCGATTGCATGGTCTGTGCATGACTTTCCAGGCTGTGCACAACATCCATGCACCCCTCCATAATAACCACCAAAACTCAAAACTAACAGATACACGCAAACAGGACTAAGGTTCCTGATAACAATTGGGAGCCAGATGCGGACATTGAGGCAAGTACATACTGGACCACCCTGCCAATTCAAGGGTCATTCTGAATAGGCGATGATTAGGCACCTACCCGCAATTAACCAATTGGATTCCAAAAATCCTAACTCCAAAACATCATACATCTCCAAAGGAAATGTGATAAACCTGACTCTGATACCATTTTGTCACAAATCAGCCAAGGTCGACCATGAACCGGTCACCTGAGACAGTCCGCCGCATGGCCCGAAGGGCATTCCCGATCCCCACAGGCTGGCAACTAGTGCATGGAATCAAAAGAATAAGTTGGGAATGATTTAGCATAGAAAATACAAGACAGATATTTAGAAATAAACTTAAAAAACGGGTAAACACTAACAAATGGAAATAAATATAGGTAACCAACTAGACATACCTCCAAGTGACCCCTTGGGTCACCACCGAACATAAAACCAAGCTCGGGCAATCCAAAACTAAAACCTAAAACTGTAAATATAATGTAGACGTGAGCAATGATATGCTCAGTAGGAAAGCCAAAATACAAAAATTCCCTATGCCACTTCCTTTATTAAGAAATAAAAATCATGCTATTTTGAAAATAATGCACAATAAAATAATGTTTTTCGCTCCTTTGGAATTCAAATAACAAGCTTTAATTTCCACGGAAAACATTTCTCTTCCCTTTTCAAAATAGGTTTTCAATAGGCATTAACTTTTCAAAATTAAAGGAGGCCAATTTAGATTTAAAAAATGGTTTTCACAAAAGATGGAACAATCATGAAACAACTGAATTGAAAATCATATCACAAGCACCATGTGGAGTCCCTAAGAATCTAGTGTTAGTTGGGGACCTAGGATCTTCGTGTCTTTGTAAAACGTGTCTTAGAAACCATGACCCTTAGAAAAAGTGGCATAGTAGGCCACAAACCTCAGAAAACATGGCTTAGAAGGACACGACTCTCATTCATTCATATGTTTAGTTAGTGTTGAAATCGTCAAACCTGTAGTGAAACTGGGTCAAGTCACCTCCATACCACTAGCCCACAAGTCCTAATTTCCCCCACTTAGACACCCAGGTTTCCCATTGTGCTCTGTTTCAAGTGGTGGTGAGTTTTTATCAAGCAAACATATTTGTACATAACAATTTTTTAATCGAAAACTCATTCAACCTCCCACTACTGTTCTCCCTCCTCAAGTGAATTCCCCCTCTTTCATGCCACACAAAGAATAAGAATCAATATTACGAAAATATCACAAATCACATTTTAACATTTTCATTAGATTTCTCAAACTAGGGGGAATGCATCAAGAAGGGTTTTTTTCCAATTTTGTGAAGCATTTTCAAAGTGGATAATGGGACTCATTACTCCACAAGAATGATTTTACTTTAGAAAACATGTTCACCCAAAACCCATTTTTTTAGATCATTTTGGAACTTCTTTGAAAGAAAACACGTCATTTCAATTTTACAACAAAATTGGCCGAAAGACCATGCATCTTTGGAAATACACGCTTTATGTTTGGAACACTAAGGGAATAACATTTCATGAACCAAAACCACTTACATATATATATATATAACATATGCATTTCATGTAGAAAAAGAAGATTCACTTTTAACAAAACACTATGAAATTATGGAATTTATAATTAAAGATCAAGTCATAAGAGACCTACTACAAACATGTCATTATTCGTCGATGACCACTCGAACTGACACTTGGTGCATACACGTACATGAATTTATACATATATATATACACCCCTAGCTATATTGCACATGTTCCCCGCGCCTTGCTGGAATATGTGCAAGGAGGGCACATATATATATATGTCTTACCCTATGCATGTGCATTCAGGATACCTCGACACCCACAGCCCATAACTATCACAGCGAGGTCCGGCGCACTACACATATCATTTAATAAATTAATAGAACAATTTATGCAACACATCAAAATTTTCACCACAAAATTTACACAAAAGAAACTCACCCAAATTATATCAAAACGACACTTCAAAATCATTTACACATCGTGACCATGTAAAAACATGATTTGCATCATTTATATAAAATAAATAAACAATTTAATCCACTTATAAAACATTGTAAAAAGGCATAACATGACATAAAACAACAACACACCCAAAAACCTATTATAAGGAAAAAATCACACAGAAAAAATATCCAAAAAACGCATCCCTTGCATCATTTAATAAACCAATTGCATGTACTATAAAGTGACCTCAAATAACACAACAAAGATTTCACAATAAAGACACTCAATTTCAGGTAAAAACACTAATTTAAAAGTCGACTTCTTCATTAATCCTATCAATAAAGGCTTTCACACTTCAAGATAATCACAATGAACTTTAAAACACATAAATACCCTAATTCAGCAGGTGAAAAACCAAACAATAGAAGATCAAATTACCTCGTAACAAAGACGAAAAATCGAAACACAATGAACTGCCTCACATCCAGTGGCTGTTGCCAGAAAACATATCGACAAGACCCGAGAGGCCTCCCCCATAAACTTAGAACATAATTAACACCATAAATCGGGGTTAGAACCTGACCCTAGGTTTGGACAAATTTTTTAAGTCCACGGGGAAAGAGAAAAATTGTCCAAATGATGAAGGAGAAGGATGTAGGGTTGTCACCGGCGATGGCAGCGATGGCCTGCATCCGGGACAACGACGAAGACAGTGGTGACTTAGGGGAGAAGATCGTCGGTGCGGCTATTCGGTCAGCGAGAGAGGGGTTCGGCTCGACGGGAGGGGGGTTGGAGAGGCGAGGTAGGGAGAGCGGGGCACCGGTGGTGGCTCGCCGGAAGTGGGTTGTGGGAGGAAGAGTGGCCAAAGGGAGGGGCGGCAGTGCGATGCAGGAGTCAAGGGGGATGGGAGAGGCTCGACGCGAGGGGAGAAGGGGAGAAAGAAGAAAAAAAAGAAAAAAAATATAAGTAAAAAATGTGTAAAGAAATAATAAATAAAATGAAATGAAAAGAAATAGAAAATAAAGAGAATAAAAAGGACATAAAAAGAAAATAAAAATAAAAATAAAACAAAAACCAATAAAAATAAAAATAAAAAAATTGAAAACATAAGCCATTATAAAAAAGGTAATTTAATAAAAATAATAATCAGTTGATAATTTTATAATTGTAATGATAATTTAACATTAATAACAAAATTAAATTATCAAACGAAATAATAATATTGTTAATAATAATATTATTATTAGTAACAGTTAGAATATTTAACACTAATAATTATAATAATATTCTCAACACTAATAATAATAATATTATTATTTTTTAAACAATTATTTAATTTCTATTTTATTTGAAACATAAAAAGAATTCACAATTACTTGGGGTGAAGCAGTAGGGTTCCCAAATTGTGCTCGGACCACGCGCCAGCTACTGCCAAGCCCCAAATGCTCATTTCTAAATAAAGACCCCCAAAAAATCAATCTACGCCTCAAACCACTCAAACAAAAAAATAAAACAATTCCAAGGATGAATAATATAAATAAAATTGAATAGTGTCGGGTCGGGGTGTGGCAATTTTCATGGAAAACAGTTTATTTCTTTCAAATATTTAACATATTGAGTTTTTGGTGTTTATCCCATGTTTTAAATTTTTTTCAAATGGTATAAGGATTTTTATGATAAATTATGAAATCATGTTGGAAGTTATGAATATTTTTCATGAAAAAGAAATCATGTTTTATTTTAAATGTTTTATTTAAAATGTTTTGTTTAAAATGTTTAATATTATAAAAGAAATGGATACTATTTTTTTATCCAATTTTTATAAATGTGAAATGTTACGTATGATTTATGACTTAATTCTCAAAAATTATTGTAACTCCCTGACCCTAGAAGCCCAGCTTCGGTGAATTATTTTAATACATTTTCCTGATTATAATGAATCACGTCTTGAAGGACCGATCAGTTTAGTAATCTTGGAAAATAGATTATATACATGAACATTACATTACACTTTAAAACATAAAACACAATATAAATAATCCATTGAATATTTCATTATTCCCCTAGATTAACCCTACATATCAAACATAATACACTTCTTAGAATCCTGGGGAAACAAAACATAAAAAATGGGTGAGCTCAGATGCTCAGTAAGGGTAAATAATATAGCCGAAGCAACAAATATTTAAGGTAAGATGTGTAATAAAAACAGAATCCTTTTAAATGTAAAATTGAACATAATATGGAGAAAATAAATCAAACATTACCATATAAACATGCACATGGATATTATACTAGTCAAATAATCACGTGAAATAACTCATTTCATAATGAGGGAATGCCTAACAATGGACATCATTACCACATAGTCAAGGCCTCATGCCAAGACTACAAAATAAAATTTTTGTCAAGGCCTTGTGCCAACACAATAGTTTGTCTCATGAGACCTACCAATGCATCGAGAAGCTATATCAAGGTCCTCCCGTCACTTACTAATTCTAATTGAATCCTCATATGAAAATTTTGAAACATTACATAAACATTCATATTAAAACTAGTATACAAAATGTCAATACTTTAACCGTAAATCATGAATACTATAAAAATATCACAATCAGAGTCAACCATATCATAACTAATTAATAAAATATTGAATATTTTATTTATAATAAATCAACTTCAATCAATAATAATATCCAAAAAGGATGTTGACATATTTTAAAATAATTAGTAATATCCTTTGAGAGAAATATCATTTTTTAATGAAATTATTTAGAAGTCTCACAATTTATTAAGGAATTCATTTAAAATTTATTACTCAATCAATGTTTCCCATAACAATATGAAATTATTGAAAGGAATTATAATTTTAAAACATTATTGTCTATATAAATAATTCCATAAAACAATTTTGAAAACATGGACATTAATGAGAAAGATTTATAAAAATAAATATTTAAAACATTTAAAATGATGTTTTCGTAAAAGTAAACTTTAATAGTTTAAATTTGAAAAGTCTTTTATGAATTATGGATATGGGTAATAAATAAATCCGAGTAAAAACTTTCACATAAACAATCTCAGATAATAATGAGATTGAGGAATTAATCCTTACCTTGTACATTCCATTGGTCAAGGGTACATTTAACCTCCATTATAATGACCATAGTATGTTATTAAATTATTTTAGAACAAAATTCATATTTATTATATCATACATGATTCATTTATGACTTTATAATACCCATTTAATGATGTAGAAGCTGGGGTGGGGCAGTTCTAGTGGGTTGGGCCTACGGGTCATGTAATGGGCATGGTATGCCTCTGGGCCTTTGGGTCATGTATTGTGGGTTATTCAAGCCTTGTGCCTTGGGCCAATGGGTCTTGTACGAGTTCCACTTCAAACCTTAATAGGGATATTATCCATAATAAAATAAAGAACAATGCCTTCAGGCCATTCAGGTATACTACCCATTTATTAATGATTTCCATGTTAAATTAACATTTAAGGGTAATAATCGTTTTCTTTATCGTATGTGTAATAACTTGTTATTATTGATTGTATCATTTAGATGATGATTTAAATACTTTTATAATATAAAAAATTATATATCATATATATTTGGAATATAAATATGTACAACATATTGACTTATGAAATGGAAAACACTATTTATGGAGATGGTAGGCAGTACGTACGCATAAAAATTGTATCTGTTTTCATATCGTATTGAATGGAAGTAAGTGAATAAGATATATATAAGTACATATATATATATATCTACAAAAGCATTATTATTTATCATATATTACATACTTATTAATAATATATATTTTATTAATCATCATTGAATGTTGAACATGGAAATGAATCCCATTGCGTCGTGGAGACGGTAAGTCGTACGTACACACAAGCGACGATATATTTTCCTTAATTATTAAAAGGTGTGGAATTAGATGATATATTAATTTTATCAAGAAATTATCTTCTTATTATAATTATTTATATACATATTACACATCATTATATCCATCAAAATAACATAGTGTTGAATAACAAATTAAAGCACGACGTGGAGATGGTAAGTCGTATGTATGACCACATGTTGTCATTATCATTCATAGGATGGATTGAATAATGAATATGGTTGTACCATATTTATAATAACATCACATTATATTGGAGGTATATGATTTATTATTATTTTTTGGAAATAACCACGAATAAAGTGGAAGATGAAATTAACTTTTAAAGTAGTGATAAAATAATTAACTTTTCTTTGGGTGATTCCTTTTGATTTGAACAATATGGATACTTGGGAATGATTCCTGATCAATGGAATTCCTCTAGGTAGATTTGAGGGATGTTTGGAGGAGATTTAGGCAAGGTTTGGAAGATCAAAATGGCTTTGGAGGTGTGATTTTTAGTTAAGGGGAAGTACCTTTTTTAAGATAGGTGAGGGTCACTTTAGGAAATGTTTGAAATATTATTTTATTATTAAATAATTTTCAGTTTCTAATTTATCCAAATTGATTTATTTAGAAGCTAAGGTGGGGATGGGTCAAAATACTCTCAACCAATAGGTTTTAGACATGTTTAGGTCTCCACATTAACCCTATATTTTATATTTAACTCTTTGTTAAATTTTTTAACTTTTACCATGTACTCTATTATTATTATTATAAATGGTTAATAAACATTTCTATAAAAAGAGAATAGAACCCCAAGTGGTTGATTATTGAAATATCTAATCTGATCTATGTCCTTTGGCTGAACCTTATATTTTTGAAAATATTATATCAATTAATAATATAGTATTTTTTTAAAAACTCATTTAGGTCAATTTTGATAGTATTTGGTATTTTGTTTTTGTTAAAGTCATACAAACTTTATCAATTCAAACAATAATTATTTAATAAACCATAAGTTTTCATATTAACCTATAAAATTCTTGGATTGCATCAGAAGCCTCAATTTAATTTTATTGTAATATTTATAATTGTAATTATTTTAACCATTCATTGATAAAGTAATTACTTCATTATCATTGTCTCATAAAATTTATTTATTTAATATATAAAAATTATAAATAAAAAACCATTATTTAGGAAATATTTTTATATTTTTATTTAATTTTTATAGTAGAATTATTCTTATTTATATCCCTATATTAAAAATGGTTTAGTTATGAAACATTAAATTTAACTCTTTTAACTATTATTTAAATAAATTGATAATAAATTTCCTAATCTAATCCCAATGGACCAAAAGGATTATATTTTATTCCTAAGGTAGGTTTGGTTAAAATACACATATCCAATAGAATTAGGACATGTGTTAGGGTAATGATAATATCATTTTTACCATTAATTACACTATTTACATTTAATCGTGGAAAATAAAATTGAAAAGTTACTGTTCGAAAATAATTATTTTAATCTTATTGAACTACATATTACATTATGATGTCAACCATGTCTTTCAGATTTTTTAAAATCATTTCACAGAAGTGATAAAATTAAGTTTTATGTAAATTTGAAAATGTGCCTAGAAGGTTGGTTAAAGACGTTAAAAAGATCAATAAAACATTATACATCTAATTTTATTATAAAATGACTCCAGTGAATTAAATTCAACATATATAGGTATTATATATATATTTACATAAAATAAATTTAAATAAAATAAATAATTATTTAAATAAAAGTCGATTTTGAAAAATAACGCATTGTTTTTCACTATTCATCAAAAATTGAATGTTTTTAGAAAATTACCAAAAATTAATCCCAAGATAATTTTGATATTCCAAATTCAACAAAAAAGTCTATTATACAAAATTCGAAACATAAATTTAGCATTAATTAATATAAAATTAATTACTATTTTTAAAACCAAAACAATTGTTTTTAAAAAATAAAAACTATCAAAAGATTGACATGTTTTTATGTCAAATGTAAATTTGAAATTACTTATAATTACCTATATTGTATTAAATTATAAAAATATGACCTAATTATACTTCCAAACCATTCAAATGCCAAATTTCACACTATAAATTATTTGGACCAAAAAAGTTGATTTCAATTATAATTTTGTACTTTTCATTATTCATCAAAATATGAAAGTTATCAGAAAAGTAAAAAAACTTTATCCAAACTAAATTTTTATGTCACTCTCTTAAATAATAATTTAATTTAATTACATTTAATATATAAAAATGTCTAATATTGGTTTTAAAAAGGGTTCTCCATTAAAAAGTGGTAAAATAACATTTTTTTTAAGTATTACTTATTTATCTAAAAAATGATTTTGTATTAAATTATTTCTAAGAAACACAAAATATGGATTCTAAAATTATAGGTAGTATATATAATTCAAAATTCAATTAATACTATTCATAACTACTTTTTGAATAGCTAGTTTGGTAAGTTATGGTGCACACGAACTCGGTTTTGCGTGTAGCACAAGTTATTGAATTACTTTGAAGAGATAACGTACTATGAAATATTGGGGTATTAAAATCAAAAATCTCAAATGATCCTAAATATTATAGAATTTAAATTACTGATGTATCTCAAGATTATGTATTGTTTTATGGCTATATTCTTTTAAGAATAGCATAGTTCTTTCATTGGCTAACCATACACAAAATTCCCCAACCATTTATCTCACGATACAAATTAATTTATCGAGAATAAATATAATAATATGCACTACCCATCACTTATTTATGTCAAATTCATTCACTGTATGTCTTCTAGGAATGTAAAATAAACATTCCTAAGGAATCAATAAACATATTTATTGAGATACAACTTATTCAATGTCAATAATTTTCCCCATATCAATATAATGGATAACCTGATAAAAACCTATCTAGATAAATAAGGTAGATAGTTGAACTATACATAAACATCATGTTTGATTAATCAATAAACATCCTTTTTGGAATAACAAATAAATGTATTTTTAATAGTTCTTTTATCTATAAATAGAATAGTTTTATATGTAAGTATCCCTCATACAAATTGTGTAAACAAAAAGGGGTATATGATTACGTCATAAATTTTCCATAAATAATTGACATATGACATCTTAATGAACTCACCTAAATTAAAGGAATTAAATATAGAATATTAAATTATTAAATGCACTCGAAGAAAAACAATTTCAATAACAGATGATGATTTTCAATGAAAGATGTGGTTATAGAATATTTATTCAATATAAAAACTATTACATTATGTATTTTGGGAAATATGTTAGTTGGTATAATTTTATGAGTTTCCCTATCAAGAATAAGATATTCCAAATGGTAACCACTTAGATGAAATATATTTTTAGGTGTTTGAAAATCACATTAGAAATAATAAATATCCTTGATCTTTTGAAAAAAAATATTCTATAAATACAAGAACAAATTTATTTCTTTTTCAAATAATTAATTATAAGAGATAAGTCGTCATAAATATAAAACGATAGTGAAAAGATGTGTTCACATGAAAAACTTTTAAAATATGTTCTTTCCATAGTTTGATGAAAAAAACCCCTATAAAAAAGGTTAATAATTTATTTTAAACATTTAAAGTCGTTATAGTATAAAATGACCATAATAAATTATTGAGGCCTATATAAGGAAATAAAAAAATCATAAAAAGAAAATAGATATGGGAAAGGGGAGGTTCCCATCTGAGAAGAATATATGGGTTCAGTTACACAAATAAGAAACCCTTTGTGTAAAATATGAGTCAATGAAATTGAGGTTTTAGGGGACATGAAAAAACACATGAATATCCAAATAAAATAATGAGGGGTTTTAAATAGATTAAAAATTCCTTAGAAGATTTATCTTTTAAAAACAATCTTGATTTAAAAATAACATTATAAACAAAACACTTTTAGTTTGAGTAACATTTTAATAAAAAAAACCTAATATAGGGATTTAAATTGAACATAAAATACTATGAATAAAATATAATTAAATATATAACATCTAAAATGGTCAATTTATACACCATATAAAAAAAATTCAATATCAAACGAGTTTCATTGAATTGAAAATGAGACAATTAAACTCTTACTATAATTGCTGACTTCCACTGATGAGATTGAATATCATATATAATAGAAATTGCTATATTAATGATATATTTAATAAGCTTCTAACATTTATATGATTTTATAAACTAAATTTATATTTTATCTCTACATATATAAATGTTATTTATTATCTTCTTTCAAAATTGGGTGTGAGTAAACATTATCGTTTTTTGAACTAGCTTATTAATGGAGTTGTTTTTCATCATTCATATCAAATTTTTCATCATTCAAAAAACATACAAGGTATCATAATTTATTTTTTAAATTTATCTATAATTTTATAATTCAATTATATTGGATATTTGTTTTAATTCTATAAATATGACATCATCAATGAATAGGTGTTGGTGATTTTTCCCAAACAAATGTTGGTATTTTAATTATTGAGTTTGAAATTAATGTTACCATTATTGAAACAAAACAAAACATTTATTTTATTATTTATATCATATAATATTAGTAATTAATTTCTAAAAGTAATCAACAATATAATTTTATTTCATTATTCATGTAGGTTGTTAGACCGACCCAATCATGAGAAAACCATAATTGATATATGATTATTATTTTGAATGGGGTTTATTTTGGGATAATATAATTAGTATAAATGAAAAACAATATTATTAATAAATTTAATTTAATGAATCATTTTTTCATAGGATTTAAATAAATAAACTATATTAAAAATTAGATACTTTTTTTATTGAGGAATTAGTCTGAATAATGTAAGGTTGATGTTTTAATTTTTCAAATAATGATTGGGAAAGAAGTTGAATAATAATTTTTTTAATGATAATAATTATTATATAATATTTTTCAAATTGTTTGTTAAATATCACCCTAATAAGTTGTGAAGAGAGGAATTGGTGAGGAACAAAAGGCATATCTTGGTGGAGGATCTATTCCACACAACACACAAATAGAGATTTCATTTTTATAAATAAAATAGGAGAGAGGTGATTAATATTTATTTCCATAGCCTAATAAAATTCATTATAAAATTTATTTTTTCCATTATATTTAAATTATAAAATTATGTTTTGGAAATATATAATGAAATGAAAAAAAAGTTAGTAAAAAAAGAACCCATGTTGAGGACTTTGGATTTCATTTAGAAGACTCTTTTAAAATGGAGGTATTAGTCCAATATAGTGTTACTATAGGCTTTATGAATATGTATATAATTATAGTGGGAAAAAAATTATTATAGATTCATGTAGAATATGAATTTTGGTGGAAGTCTTAATATGGTGGACAGAGGGCCCTTTCTTAAGTGCTAAAAATAGCATTTTGGTAAAATTTATAATTTAATTTAAAGAGAGAACATGTTTCACATGTCACGAAGAAAATAAAATAGAATATAATGGACTAGTAGACATAATAAGGTAGATCATACCTCAAAAACTTACTTCGACGGATGTTTTAAATAAGTATTTTAGTTCTTTACTCTTAAAATATTAAATATTACCATTTTTGGTTTTACCCTGTAAACTGGTTTTTACCAAAGTAAATCATTTTTATGCCTAAAAATATACTAGAACCAATTATGTAACTTGTACGTAATGATTAAAAATATTCAATCAATTTTTCAAATATAATATCTAATCATAATAAAATTCATTTTTAACATTAACACATGTAATGGGTAGACCAAATTTTTAGAAAAAAGGTATTCTTACAGATTAAATTATGTGTATAGTGACATTATCAATTTTTTGGTTGCATAAATTTTTTTTGAATATAATAAATTAAATAAAATTTTAATGGATTTAATTTCAATCCAAATCCTATTTTTACCAAAATAGTATTTAATTAAATGAAAATAACAAAAGCAGTTTCTTTTATTAGAAAATATTACTTAGGTTCATAATATTTTAAGAATAGTTTCTCTATATTCAGAATAGTAGTTAAAAATTATGGTTTTACACATTATTCAAATCTTAGATCAATTAAAAGGTTTTATAAACTTATAGGTATTTACTATAAAAAGATAATGTCAAAAAAAATTATAGTCTTCATAAATAACTATAACATTTTACTATTCACCTAAAAATAAACTATTTCATAAAAATTAAAAAAAATTATGTTAAGATTATTTCATTATTATAACTATAATAATTAATTCAATTTTTATAAATTATGATTTTAAACAGTGAGCATTTCTGATTTTCAAAAAAATCATAATAATTAAATGAAATAAATTCCTTGGAAAATGATTTTTTATATGTTAAATGTTATTTTAATAATGAAATTTTCTATAAAAATACTATTAATATCAATAATATCATTTATCCATAATATATTTATTATCCTAAAATATAATCAATAATAGGAAATTTTATAAGGGTAACATTTTAAATCAAAAATCATGCTTAGTAGTTATTTAGCTACAATAATTGATATTTTAACAATTTATTCATGTTAATATGAAATGTTACCTTTCTTTATATATATATATATATATCAAAATTTGGTTAGCTATGTTTTTACTAGCCAATTTTAGGGATACATCTTAACAATCATATAAAGTTCCGTGGTTGATTTGGGTTTGGTGTTTAATGTGAATAAAGTTACTAAGAATATCACATTTCAAATGAAATTATACAATTTAAATTCTCAAGTTATTAGAGAATGGGGGCCAAAATCCAATTTCCTAGCTGATCTCCCTTTCTTAAATCATGTGATAAGTTTAGATAACACCATTTCCCAAAAACAAATTGTATCCCTCAAAAGTTCCAAACCCTAATATCCATCTTATATCCTAACCAATTTCTTGTATATAAATCTATAATGACCCCACCCGCATCTATTACCCCTCCTTGGATATAAATGAATAGAAGGAGAGACCCCCAAATCCTTCTTCCAATAGGCCATGGGTTGGAAACTAGCACTAAGGGTATAAAAAACATGATGAGGTGCACTACCCTCAATAATCCCATAATCATGATATAATACCTCCAACCAACACCATGTTATAAATATAAATTAACAATAACCTCATATTGAATGTAATTAAATATAGATAAAAATCACCAAAACAAAACTAGTAAAATAGGAAATCCTTTGGATGGAACTCTACAGCAGCACCAACCTCTAAGCAAGTGATGTCTATATGAGTCTCAAAAACCCTCATGTAAAGCTAAATTTAATTTTATATAACATGGGTGAACATAACATATATACTTAGTAGGATCATACTCAAGGTCCTCATGAATATGTGAGAATAGAAAACTAATTCTACAATGAATTAACATCAATAGTGCCATGCACCTATGAAACCCCAACTAGTTTGTACTAAAACAGTTAGTTCTCACTTATAAAATTAAACAACCAAATTAATAACATAATGTCCTGAAACAATAATATAGATAAGCTACCTCAAAAACACTTCCTGTCATATTTTCTATTATTAGGACCTAATATCAAACATCTTGTTCTCCATTCATTTCATATATACAGATAGAGATCTAATGCAGTATGGTATCATGAATAATAAGGATTTCAACCTAAATCCTTTAGACTAACATGAATTAACCCCACCACATAAAACATAAAACAAATCCATGTATTTATAAAAAATCATTTAATGTAATTTCCACCAACTAAACAATTTTTTCTAATAGTATTTACATATTTATTCATCATCTCTATGAATATCCACCAACTGAGACACTATCACTAAACATCAAAACCAATTAATCAATTATCCATTGAAATTACTAAAAACACTATTTAATATAGACACATTAACTTATGAGATATAATGAGATAAGGGTAGTTATTCATCCCCCCTTTCTAACCAAGATGGTGGTGGAAAACCTAGAACCCAAAATATTTGGGTGTTAGTAAGGATATCCAACTCAGGTGGGGTGAATTTAAAAATAACATGAATATAAAAATATATTAGTTGAATAAAATCCAAACATATTAATTTACATTAAAAACAATACCATATCCATCAATACTACCGCATCACCCCATGACATATGCCACTAACTTATTCCACCACTAAATGAATCTCAAAATATAAAACAATGCACATGACCAAAAATTTACTTCATTGTTTATGAATTCAACTAACCATGTCTCGAAGTGAATCAATCATTCCACTAGGACTAAATAAAATTAAATAATTATAAAACACAAAACATATAAAACTACTAACTAAATGAAAACAAAACATTGAAATATCTTGTGTCAAACAAAGAAGGAATGTTTTTATAAACACTTAAGATACTATGATAATGATTTGACTTTGTTAAGTGAATTATTGACAAATCTATTGAGAATGCATATGATGATTTTCAATACATAGGTTTGGGTGATGGTGAATTAAGGATGTTAATTTTTTATCCATGTATATTTTCAATGTTATTTATATGATAAATTGTGGTCTTTGTATTCTATCATTAATACAACAATTACTGATTCATATGATCAACTAATTAGGCTGATTACATAATTTGGTTATCCAGATCCTTGTCAAAACATAATAAATAAAAACCATAAAATGGATTTACAAAAATCAAGTTTATTATATTTTTAATAAAATAATTATCTTTAATTTTCATGAACAATGATCATGACATGAGGGGGAAGGATATTATGAAAAAACATATATGAATCAAACCAAACATCAATTATAAATAGAAAAATATCCTTTATATCACTCCCCATTTGAATATTTTATAATACAGTAAAATAAATACCCCCTAATCGTAGTTATGAGGAGGAATAAAAATATAAAGAACCTAAAATATTATGTGTAAGAAATAAAAGTAGCGGCATGACTCCTATAATAGAGTAATATTCTGTTGATCATCCTATGAAAAATGATGGTCCTGTTAATAGCTGTGATTCCTATAAATTTTTTTCCAAAAAATGTTATTTTTTATACTTTTGGATTATCTACAGATTAATATTTTATCTTATTAATCTTATTTATTAATATCCTTTTGAATTATCCAGAAAAAATAATGGAAACCCTTATGTGTGATTTTATATTTCTTATGTAATATTGAACTTTTGAAATAATCATATAGATAAAATTTATTGAAATATGGTCTACCAAATTGTCATGGTTAGGAGGAACCATGGGTATTTTTTATATTTTCATCTACTCTTATTCATACTCAACTATTGACGTGATGAGTGCTCCATGACATATGACCCTTTAACCTATGATCTGAAATTATATCTCTTTAGGGTTGGTGGCATTATTTACTAAGGATATGGGCTTAAGAATTTCATATATGTATATTCTTCACTTGTTCACATATAGTTATCCTTGCATCCTATATGTCAAATTATTTTCCATTTTTCATTTTATATCTACATGTGAGCCAAGGAATTGGATTCCATAATGTATTACTCAATCGATCAATATTCAATTAAATATGTGGCCTCCATTTCTACTATGGTGTAGAGAAATTTCTCATCTTGTTTCACTAGTTTTTTTTCAATATCCTTTATTCATTCATGTATATATATGTATTAACTTTTCCAATTTATTCAACTACCATTTCATTGTATCTCAAAAATTACATATCTTATTTTGTAACATTATATAAGGTATCCTAGGAATTTTCCCCTTATGTTTCTCCACACATGGAATCAATATAGTTATATATAAATCCCTCCCTTCAAAAACATTGAAAAGGATACTCAACCACCCACACATTATAGATGATACCTTATTTAGCTCAGAATACCTTTAATTACATTTAGGAAACGCTGTAATTACATTTTTTTAAATTCAATTATGACCTTTATGTAGCAGCTTCAACTATTGCATAGTGGTTATCTAGTACTTTTATGTAAAACATCTGAGGATCGTTAACCTTACATAACCTATATTCATAGACAAATTCAAAACAAATATAATTTATTTTTATAAATTTTTACAAACTAACATTTATATATTTATTTATTAAAAAAATTATATAAAATAAGAATTTCCCAAGAGAATATTAAAATAATAAATACATGGGAAAAAATTAATTAATTATTTATATTTATTGACTTAAATTCAATATGTGTGTGTGTATATATATATATATATTTATCACCAAATAACCCCACACATAATATAATCTTTTTTCTAATAATAATTATCCACATAAATTTCAATGTAAAACCATGATACTAATATTCAAATCTAAAAGAAACAAAATTATACAATTTTCAATGGGGACAATGACTTTTGAGTATAACGTAGAAATATAAATATGACTCATCACTTTTAAAAAGAATAATCAATTATGTATTTTATATTTACATTTATATATGATATGAAAACTCATAAAATTAATTAAAGCATCACATTTACTTATTTATCAGTTTTACATTCATCTAAAGGTGACAATATTAATATAGATTTTTGATCATACCATAAATACATTATTATTACCATAGGATTTCATTTAATCTCCAATATCCACCCCATAGAGAAAATGATCAGAATTAATCATAAGTTATTTAAATTAAAGATCATATGTTTCTAAGGCTTACGGGTATCTAAATAATGATGTGAAAAATATTTAAATCTAAAAAATGACTATTAACACTAATTCATAATTAATTATAATCATATTAAATTATAATGAAATTTTACTCTAAAAATTAATACCACCCCATTTCTCCCAAAATCAAATTATGGTCATGAATATATAAAAACAAAATAAATGAATACCCACTTTGATTTCTTTAAAAAAAATCCAACTTTTACCATTTCAAACTAATTAGTAAACAAATTATTTCCAAAATTGAGCTATAAATAATTCATTTATCCATCACACAACCTTAAATGATAAAAATAATTTCTCAATTAATAGGGATTTTTTACCAGCAAATACCTAACCTTGTTTCTATATTTTTTCATTACATTTTTTCCATTTTATTTATTAGTAAGTAACATTTTTCATTTATTTTTTTAGAGAGATAAATAATGAATCATAATGAATAATAAATCCATGAATATTTTTAAAACCAAAGGAATAACTTCTCTTCTCTCTACATAATGAAACAAATTTATTTCCACCTTTGATAACCACTCCCCATACTCGAACAATTGAATATCATTCAAAAACACCAGATGTATTGATTGGGAGTATATAATTAGGCTCATAATGTTTATCATTTCTATCAACTTAAATTCATGGATTATATTGGATAATTATGATAAAAATTCAATGTATGTATCTATGATAATGTAACACCCCAATATTCTATGGTATGTTTCTCTTTGAATAATGCATGATCTTGCGTTGTACGCAACTTCGAGTTCTAGCACACCACGACCAATCAAACTACCCGTTATGAATAGTAATACCCACTTTTTGAAATTTTATTAGTTTTATTTTTAAAAGATGACTTAATATTTCAATTTATAATATCAAAATTAGCATAGGGTGAATTATAGGTATTTTTGTGAAAACATTCAATTTTTGATGAATAGTGAAAAACAATGTGTTATTGTTTAAAACCTAGATTTTTTTTATATTTATTTATTTTATTTTAATTTATTTTAATTAAAAATAAATACATAATACCTATATAAGTTTAATTTAATTAATTAGAGTCATTTTATAATAAAATTAGATGTATAAAATTTTGTTGAATTTTTTAACGCCTTTTACCCACCTTCTTGGCACATTTTCCAAATTTGCATAAAACGTAATTTTACTGCTTCTGTGTATTGTATTTAAAAAATAAGATAGAAATGGTTGACATTGGTAATTAACATGTGGTTCAATAAGATGAAGGTATTTTTTTTAATAGTAACTTTTGACTTTAATTTACCACGGTTAAAAGTAAATAGGGTAATTAGAGGTAAAAATGATATTATAATTACCCTTACACATGTCCTAATTATATTGGGTATGTTTATTTAGATCAAAATAAACTATAGGAATAAAATATGATCTTTTTTTATCCACTCTAATTAGATTAGAACATTTATTATTATTTTATTTAAAGAATAGTTAAAAGTGTTAAATTCAAATTTTAATAAATAAACATTTTTAATATAGGGTTATACAGAAGATAAATTGGACTATAAATATTAATTATAAAGATACAAATATTTCATACATAATAGTATTTTATTTTATATTTTTAGACATTATATACTTTAATGTATATCTGACACAATGATGTTGCAATAATTACTTTATTATTGAAATATTAAAATAATTAATATTATAAATATTAATATAATTGTAAATTGAGACTTTTTATGTATTTCAAAAAAATTTATAGGTTAATATGATATTCTAGGGTTGATTAAAAAAGTTTTTTTCCAAGTGAAAAAGTTATCAGTTTTACAAAAACAAAATACTAAATTGTGTCAAAATTGACATAAATGAGTTTATAAAACAAATTATATATTATTAATTGATATAATATTAATTTAAATATATGGTTCACAAAAATGAATTATATAATAATATATATTTCATTAATTAACCACTTGGGGTTCTCTTGGAATTTTATATTACGTTTATAAACCTTGTAATATAAAAATACAAGAAGACATTGTAAAAGTTAAACTATTTAACTAATAATTAAATCTAAAATATATGGTTAATATGGTGTCCTAAACCTGTCTAAAACCTATTTTTTGTGATGTTTTCGACCCAGCCCCATATTAGTCCCGAAATAATTTTTTTACGAGCCATTATAAATAGAATAAGATTGTATAGTAAAATAATATTTCAAGCTTTTCCTAAAGTGACCCTCACCTCTCTTAAAAAAGGGTACTTCCCCTTCTCTCAAAATAACACCTCCACACCCATTTTTCTCTGCCAAAACTAGCTCCAATATCCCTCCAACTATTCTCACTTCAACCTATAGGACTTAATTTGATCAGAATCCAACCTATTGAGCCCATTTGATCAAATAATAAAGAAGTACTTGAAGTAGAAGTAATATTTTCACCACCTCTTTCAATGTTCTTTTCATCTTCCGCTTCCCCTTTATTTTTTATTTCAATTCCAAAATAATAACTCCAATAGATTATACATATATTGATGTTATTATAGATATGTTACAACCATATTTATTATTCTATCAATCCTATGAATGACAAGTCACCATAAGTGCGTAAGTACGGCTTACCGTCTCCACGTCATGGTGTAGTTTGTTATTCAACACTTTATTATTTGGATGGGTATAATAATGAGTATAAATGATGTAAATAATAAAAAAATTATAGATTATGTATATATGATATAATATCCAATTACATATGATTTCACCATCAATAAAATGATATAGTCGCTTATGCATAAGTACAGATTTCTGCCTCCACGAACGCAATGAAAATCATTCCTCATCCTAATCATTGAAGAATAATTTTCATTTTATGATTAAAAATAATGTTTAAGAACATAATATCATTCTATATATGAATGAAATACATCCTATCCACAAAATACATGGCTTACTAAACCAACCATATAAAGTAAAACGAATCAGTTAACACCCGAAACAATGATACTACTGAAATATTATTAACAAGGCAACATTAGACGATCATATTTGATATCATATATATGTGCTTATTGTATAATTTAATTACAATTGTTAAACTAGTATACAATAGGTTAACGTACCCTCGATCAAGGAAATGTAAAAGTCAAGGGTTAATTTGAAAATCTCTTTATTATCTGAGGATGTTTATACGTGAGTATCTATTGGGACCTCTTTATAATCCACATCCATGTTTCTGAAAAATGTATTTCAAAACATTTTTATTTTCCCTAGAATATGGGTTAAATTCATTTATACCATTATTTGAATTATTATAAAATATTTTGAAAGCAATTTTTCCATTGTTTTCCAAACAAGGTACTTTATGACCATTTCGAAAAATTAAGGAAAGAATGTTTTTTTCGTATATGGCCGTTGTGGCTATTTTCCGCTATTATAACATCATCAAAGATTACCAAAAAAAACTATAAGAATATTTTAAAAATAAAATTTCTCGTTTATAATTATGTTACTTTTAAATTATTTCAAAATTGGAAGATATATTTCTCTAAAATGGTTTTTATTTCATCTATTTCAATATCCATTTGATGGATTTTACACTTGTTTGAAGTTGATTTATTTTGATACAATCTTCCATATTGTATTGAAGGTTTTGTGATATGTTTTTCTGAGGATGTTTTATTTTTATACCATTCATGGTTTATGGTAAAATTATTAATAATTATTATGCTAGTTTTCATACGAATTCTTATGTTATGTTTCAACCTTTTCATATGGGGAATGAATTGGGCTTAGTAAGTGACGGGTGGAGCCCGCTATAGCTACTTGATGCATGAGTAGGTATCATAAGACAAAATAGTGTCTTGGCACGAGGCCTTGAAGAAATATAATTTTTAGTCTTGGCACGAGGCCTTGACTGTGTGGTTATGATGTCCTCCATTAGTTATTCCACCATTATGAATTTGGATATGGATATTACATGTGATTATTCAACTTGTATAATATCCATCTGAATAAGTAAACCAAATAATTTTATTTATCTTTTCCATATTATTCTAATGTTTATGTTTAAAAGGCTTGTGTTTTAAACTTATATATTTCCTTAAATGTTGATTCTTATTTATAATTGTTTCAGCTATATTGTTATCCATACTGAGAATCTGAGCTCACCCTTTTCAATGTTTTATATTTTCCCAGATGCGAAGGAGTATATTATGACTGACCTGTGGGGATAGTCTATAGGAGATGAATGTGTTAAAAGGAGACATAATTTTGTTTTTTTCCATTTCATAATTTAATTTTAAACATATTTATGTATCTAGTACATCCATGGCTAATAAAATAATTGGTCGTTCGGGATTTGATCCCTTTGAATCATGCTAATTTATTAAAATAATGTACCAGCTCTAGGATTCCAGGGTCGGGGATTTACAGTTGGTATTAGAGTAAGTTTAGTACAAACATTAAAATACAGATTGAAAAAAACATGGATTAATGAACATTACCCTAAGATGGACTTTTAGGATTAGTATAGAAAAACATCCTAAATTTTGGTAATGTAGTGATTTTGTGTGTTTTCTAACCAATAAATCCATGTTTGGATACGGGTTGGTAGAGGAGGCTCTGGGACAGATATAACTAGGACTGAAAACATCAACAAGGAATTTCAGGCTTGACCTAGGGAATCCTGGTACATGACAACAGGCATCGTTGTACTCTGGCTTACGACACTCCTATGAGATATTCTTAGGATAATTTTAATTTTATTTACCATCCATTATAAAGGATTTATTAGTAAATACCTCCTCAAAGAAAATAACTATTTTATAATTATGGATTATATCAATAAACTATTCAATTTATGTTATGTTTTTTACATGTTTGGAATTATCTATTGTGATTCCTAAACTAATCTAGTGTATGCCATTATTTAGAAATGGTACCTAGTGGAAGGAATGGAAATCATATCAATGAACGTAATCCATGACAATTTCCCCCTACTGAAGATAATTATACTGGGGCTCGTGATGCTACGAGTGCTAAACAACTTATAACCATACTAGGACAACTCACTCAGGTTATGAAAAATTGCATTTCCCATATGGAGTACCCTGATCCAAAACATGAAGGATCAATGGTAGACCGATTAATGAGGAAAAACCACCAAAATTCAATGGGAATACAAATCCATTTGTTGTTGAGAAATGTATAAGTTCCATAGAAAAAATATTTCATTCCTTGGGGAGTAGGGAAGGGGAAAAAAGTAATCATGGTACTTTATCGCTTCCCGGGAGATGTTGATCAATGGTAGTCATTAATTCAAAACACAAATAAGGATGAAGATATATAAAATATGGAATGAATGGAGATTAATGAACTTTTCATAGAAAAATACTTTCATCATGACCATCTAGTAGATATGGAAATAAAATTTCTGAATCTAAGGAATAATGAGAATTTGAATGTTGCAAAGTATGGGGATAACATTATAAGGATAGAAAGGCATGCAGTAGATTATATACGTAACCCAATAAGTAAGATTTATCGATTTTTTAATGGGTTAAAACCATTTATTTTTCTAGAATATGTCTCACAATCTTTCTCGTCATACGAATATATTGTCTCATATGCTATCAAGACAGAGAGGGAATTCTCTAAGTCTTGTGACTTTAAAGCAAAGCAAGAGAAGAAGAGATCTGTTGAACAATATGTAAATGGAAATAAAAAGAAGAAAGGAATAGTTGAATTTCCATCCTACAATAAATGTGGGATGAAAAACCCTAGTACTTTCCTAATGGGAATGCGAGTCTGCTACTAGTGTGGTGAAAAAGTCCACTAATCTTGTGATTGCTAAAGAATGAAAGAGGCTATCAGTGTTGAATGATACCTTTGTAGAGAAATGGGGCATTATGAAAACGAATTTCCTAATACCCAAGGAAAAATCCTAATAAAAGTCCAATGGAGAAATTCCAATCTTATGTGATTACTACTACTAAGTTTGATGCTCATAATGTCATGGTGGCAGGTAATTTAATGGTTTCCTCAAATTTAGACAATTATTTATTTGATTCTGGATCATTTCATTCTGTCATATCTTACCATTATGATAAGAAAATTATATATTTTTTATTTAATTTAACAGTGGATTTGTGAGTCAAAACTCCCACGGGAAGTATCATTGCAAAAACAATTGTGAATCAATTCCCAATAGGTCATCTAAAATTGCTTTACATGCTGATCTCATCATCATACCCATGATTGAATTTGATATAATATTCGGTATGGATTGGCTTCAGACCATGATGTGAAAATTTATTATAAGAAAAAGGAGGTTACAACTTTTGATTATGATATGGTGTACTTTATCTTTAGAGTAGAAACTTCACCATCTAATTCTTATCTAGATCCACACCCAGTCGCTCTACTAAATTAAATTATTGGGGAGGAAGAGAATAAAATAACTTTGGTTGAGGAAATGAATGTTCAAATAGGGGACGTACCTATTGTTTAGGAATATGTTGATGTGTTCCTAAAGGATTTACACAGACATCCTTCAGAATGAGAAATTAAGCTTTCTATTGATTTAATTCTTGGTTTAAGGCCCATGTCGAAGACCCCTTATAGAATGGACACTTTGGAATTAGTGGAACTAAAGAATAAAATAGAGGAATTGAGTAATAAAGGACTTATTCACCCTAGTATTTCTCCATGGGGAGACCATGTTCTTTTTGTTAAGAAGAAAGATGGATCTTTGAGGTTTTACATTGACTACAGGGAGATCAATGCAATAAAATGAACAAGTATCCCCACCTCGCATTTATGATTTATTCGATCAACTTCAGAGAGCTCAAAATTTTTCAAATATTGACCTTTGATCTAGATATCGTAAGCTGTGTGTGGAGAAGTAATACATTCCAAAAATTTCATTTTGAACCAGGTACATGCATTTTGAGTTTATAATAATGCCTTATAGACTGACTAATGCACCCTCTATCTTCCTGGATCAAATGAATATATTTTTCAATGAATAACTTGATGAAATTGTAGTGGTAGTTGTTGATGATATATTAGTTTATTCAAAAGGCTATGACGATCATGAAAATCACTTGCACACTATTCTGAAATCCCTCAGAAGAAATGAATTATATGGGAAGTTTAGCATGTGTGAATTCTGAATTGATGAAATTTATTTTCTTTTCTATATTCTCTCTAAGTATAGAATCTCTATCGATACTTAAAAGACCATGGAAATCCAATAATGGCCAACACCGATGAGTATAGATGAGGTACACAGTTTTCTTGAATTAGCAGGTTATTATCGTAACTTTGTCCAGAATTTTGCCAGATTGTCTAACCAATTAACCAAGATCCCACGTAAAGGGGTTAAATTTGATTGGAAAATAGAGTTTGAATAATGTTTTGATGAATTGAATAAAATATTAGTCAATTCTCTAATCTTGAATTTACCATCAGGGAATGATGGGTTTTTTATTTATAGTGATGCTTCAATGAAAAAACTTGGTTGTGTCCTTGTGCAGAATGATAGATTTATTTTCTATGCATCATGATAGATACAAATTCATGAAAATTACTATACCACTCAAGATGAAGAGTTAGAAGTTGTAATATTTGCTTTGAAGATATGGAGACACTATCTCTATGTTGAAAAATGTGTGATATATACTAATCACTAGAGTTTGAATTATATTTTCTCATAAAGAGAAGTAATCCTGAGGAAAACGAGATGGCTTGAACTACTGAAGGATTAGTATTTAACTATACATTACCACCAGGGGAAGGAAAATAAGGTGGAAATTTATTTGAGTAGAATGGATCATGGAGTTTGGAACAAGATGATATTTGAAAAGGATCCTATGTTCATTGATCTACTAAAAATGGATATGGAAATAATAATAGAAGGTGAAACAACAATACTTTTTCAAATAGTTTCCAAACCATCTTTTCTAGAAATGTTAAAAACTTCTCAAACATATGATGTGGAGTTTAAAAATGAAATTAATGCTGTGAATGATGAGATATTGATTGACTTTGTATATGAAGCGGGAATTTTGAAATTTGGGGGGAGACATTATTTTCCAGAGATACCCGATCAAAAAAGGGAATCATTGGATGATGCTCATATCTCTGATTTCTCTATACACCCTGGTAGCACTAAGATGTATAGATATTTGAAAGAACATTATCGGTGGGAAAACATGAAGAGGGAGATTACTGATTATGTTTCAAGATATATGGTTTATCAATAGGTGAAGGTTGGAAGACAATATCTTAAAGGATTCATGCAACCTCTTCCCATACCTTAGTGTAAATGGGATGATATTATAAAGTAAATTGTCATGGGGCTACTAAAGACTCCTAGAAGCAATGATTCCATATGGGTCATTGTTTATCTTCTTTCCAAGTCAACACAGTTTCTTATTATAAGAGAATATTTACCACTTGAATGATTATAAAGGATATAAACTAATGATGTTTTAAGACATCATAGAGTACCCCTGCCGATTTTTTTATCATGATCCATATTTTACATGAAGATTATGGAATAGTCTTCAGAAGGCCCTGGATACTGATCTTCGTTTGGGAACTGCCTACCACCCTCAAACTGATGGTCAATCAGAACAGACTATTCTAACTATATAAGAGAAGTTGAGATCTTTCTCACTTTAATTTCATGGTATGTGGGATAAATATATACCTCTGGTAGAATTTTCCTATAAAAATACTTTCCATTCAAGTATTAATATGGAACCATATAAAGCGGTATATGGAAGGAGATTAGGCACACCAACGTTTTGGGATGATTTTCGTAAAAGAAACCTCGTAGGCCCCGAACATGTTGAGGAAACAATGGAAATGGTAATGATTACCCTGACTCACATAAAAGAAACTCAATGTAGGAAAAAAATCTATGATAATAACCAAAGGAAGGATTTTTAATTTCAAGTAAGAGATCATGTTTTCATGAAGGTATATCCATTGAAGGGTGTTACACAATTCGGTAAGAAGGGTAAATTAAATCACAGATACATCGGACCTTTCGAAATTCTAGAAGGAATTGGAGTTGTAGCATACCATTTGGAAATTCCTCCAGGTATCTCCAATTTTCTTGATGTGTTCCACGTATCATTGTTGATAAAATACATGCCTGACCAAATGCATGTACTCACCTAAGATAAAATAGAACTGGAACCCGATCAATCTTATTGTGAACTGGATGTTAAGATTCTTGATACCCGAGAACAAGTGTTGAGAAACTGAATAACTCGCCTGGTAAAATTTCTAGGGAGAAACCATATGATGGAAGAGGCAACGTGAGAACCCAAGGAACTTATGATGAAGAACCACCAGAATCTTTTTACATAGTAGTATTCTAGAAATTTCGAGAACGAAATTATTTGAATGGGGAAGAATGTAACACCCCAAGCATCCATAGTATGTTTGCATTTGAATAATGCAATAGCTTACGATGTATGCATCTCCGAGTTCCCGCACACCATGACCAATCAAAAAAGCTATTAGGAATAGTAATAACCACTTTTTAGAATTTTATAAATTTTATTTTTCAAAATGGACTTCATTTTTGGATTTTTAGTATCAAAATTATCTTAGGGTTAGTTTTTGGTATTTTTCTGAAAATATTCAATTTTTTATGAATAGTGAAAAACACTGCTTTATTGTTTAAAACCAACATTTTATTTAAATAAATATTTATTTAATTTAAATTATTTTATGTCAAAATAGATCCATAATACCTATATAAGTTCAATGTAATTAATTGGAGTCATTTTATAATAAAATAAGATGTATAAAATTTTATTGAATTTCTTATCGTCTTTTACCCTCCTTCTAGGAACATTTTCAAATTTTTCATAAAACATAATTTTATTACTTCTATTAATTCAATTTCAAAAATTTTAGAGACACGGTTGACATCAGTAAGTAAAATGTGGTTCCATTAGATGAAAATATTTTTTGGTGAATAGTAACTTTTGACTTTTATTTAGCATGGTTAAAAGTAAATATGGTAATTAAAGATAAAAATGATATTATAATTACCCCAAAACATGTCTTAATTATATTGGATTACTGTATCTTGACCAAAATCAATCCTAGTAAAAAAATATTATCCTCTTTGATCCACATGGATTAGATTAGGACATTTATTATTTTCTTAAAGAGGAGATGAAAGTGTTAAATTCAAATTTTAATAACTAAAACATTTTTAATATGGGGTTATACATAAGATAAATTCTACTATAAATATAAATTAGAAAGATAAAACTTATTCCTACATAATGGTATTTTATTTATTATTTTTATACATTAAATAATTAAATTTATTTATGACAAAATGATGATGCAGTAATTACCTTATTATTGGAAGATTAAAATAAGTGATATTATATATATTAATGTAATTGTAAATTGATACTTTTTATGTATTCAAAGAATTTTATAGGTTAATATGACATGTTATGTCTGATTAAATAATTTTTTTCGAAGCTATAATGTTTTTAAAACTTTCACAAAAACCAAATATTAAATTCTTCTAAAACTGACATAAATGAGTTTTTAAAAAAAATACTATATTATTAATTGATATAATATAACTAAAAATATAAATCTCATAAAATGAAAAAATATAATAATATATATGTCATTAATGAACCACATGGGGTTCTCTCAACATTTTATAGTAAATTTATTAACCATGTAATATAAATATAACAGAAGACATTGTAAAAGTTAAACTATTTAAGTAAGTGTTAAATCTAAATGATAAGATTAATATGGTGAAATAATCCTATCTAATACATATTCATTGAGAGTTTTTAGACCCAGCCCAACCTTATCAATAAAAAAATCATTTTTGAGCCATTAAAATCATAATATGATTGTATAATAAAATAATATTTCTAGCTTTCCCTAAAGTGACCCTCACCTCTATTATAAAGGGTATTGCGCCTTCTCTTAAAATCACACTTCCAAATACATTTGGCTTGGAGAAACCCAAATAAAATATACTCCCAACTACTTTAAATTCATCCTAGAGGCATTACATTGATCATAATGCAACCTAAGGATCCCTTTTTCTCAAATCAAAAGGAAGAACCCGAAGAAGAGAAAATAATTTCACTACCTCATTCAAAGTTATTTTCTTCTTTCACTTCCTATGTCTTTATTGTTTCCATACCAAAATAATAACCCCAATACCTTATACATACTGTGATGACATTATATATATGTTACAACCATATTAATTATTCTATACATCCTACGAATGGCATGTCCCCATACGTGCGTATGTACGGCTAACCGTCTCCACGTCGTGGTGTAGTTTGTTATTCAACACTTTATTATTTGGATGTATATAATAATGAGTATAAGTGATGTAAATAATAGATATAAAATTTTTATGATTATTTGTATATGATATAGCATCCAATTACATATTATTTCACCATCAATAGAATGATATTGTCTCCCACGCATATGTACGGATTACCATATCCACAAACGCGATGAAATTCATTCCCCATCTTAACCATTCAAGTATAATTTCAATATTATGATTAATTTTTTTTAATAACTTAAGATCACTCTATATATGAATCAGAAACATCCTATCCATAACAAACATGTCTATGTATCCAACCATATATTGGAAAACGAATCAGCTAACACCCTAAACAATGATACTACTGAAATATTATTAAGAAAGTAATATTAGAATATCATATATGATATCGCATTTTTGTGGTTATTGTTTAATTTAATAAAAATGATTTAAATATTATATTGGATGTCAATGTACCCTCAATCGAGGAAAATTTCAAAGTACGGGTTAATTTTACAATCTCTTTATTATCTGAGATTGTTTATACGTGAGTGCCTACTGAGACAACTTTTTAATCCACATCCGTGATTCTTAAAAATGTATTTCAAAACATTTTTAATATTTCCTAGAATATGGGTTAAATTAATTTATACCCTTGTTTTAATTTTTATTAAATTTTTTTAAAGTAATCTTTCTATTGTTTTCAAGAAAAGTACTTTATGACCTTTTTGAAAAATTAAGCTAAGAATTTGTTTGAATGTATATGGCGGGTATGTCTATTTTTCACCATTATAACAACATCAAAGTTTAACGTAAAAGATTATAAGAATATTTTCAAAATAAATGTTTTTTTATAATTATGTGACTTTTTAATGATTTCAAAATATAAATAAATATATCTATCAAATTGTTTTGATTTCATCTTTGCTAACATCCATTGATGGATTTTACACTTGTTTGAAGTTGATTTATTTTGATACAATCTTCAATATTTTATTAAATGTTTTGTGATTTTTTTGAGTGTGGATATGTCATTTTTATAACAATAAGGGTTTATGGTTAAAATATTAACATTTTATATGCTAGTTTTAATACTAATGATTATTTTATGTTTCATCCTTTCCATATAAGGAATGCATTGGTCTTTGTAAGTGACAGGTGGAGCCTGCTATTGCTCCTCAATGAATCGATTGGTGAATGAGACAAAATATTATCTCAGAATAATGCCTTGATAAAATATTAATTTTAGTCTTGGTATGAGGACTTGACTATGTGGTTATGATGTCCGACATTACGAATTACATCACTATGAAATTGGATATTGATATTATATGTGATTATTCGACTAGTAGAATATCCATGTGAATATGTAAATTTTATTATTTGATTTACCATTACCATATTATGCTGAAGTTTATGTTTAAAAGTCTTTTTATTTAGTCTTATACGTTTCCATAAATGTTTATTCATATTTATAATAGTTTCTGCTATATTTTTATCCTTACTTAGCATCTGAGGTCACCCCTTTCTATATTTTATTTTTTCCACGATGCGAAGAAATATATTATGACTGACCTGCAGGGATAGTCTAAGGAAGATGAATGTGTTCAAAAGAGACCCAATGTTTTTGTTTTGCATTTCATAATGTAATGTTAAACTTATATATGTATCTAGTACTTCCATGGGTATTAAACATATCAGTCTTTTGGGATTTAATCTCTTGTGATCATGGCAATGTTTTAAAATAATGCACCGGCTCTGAGATTATGGGGACTAGGCATTACAGATAGGGTCATATATATAATAAAATTTCAATTATATTAAATGTGACATTATATAGTTATTGCCTCAACATGATGAATATGAAATTTATATTAGGAAGACATACCCCAAGTTATCTCAAGAAATATTCTCATGAAATATAAGAATATTGGAACAGTTACCACTCATGAATGGTAAAATATAATATATAATACAATAACTCATGGAATAAATAATAATAAAAAATATATCATTATAAATTTTTGAAACTCAAAGAATGAAAATTTTATGGGAAACTTCATCTAAAAAATCAATTAGCTTACTTAAATCACAAATAATCAAATAAATAACCATATACATAAATTTAATCATTCAATCCATCATTTTTCTCAATCAATTTCAAAAAATTTAAATCTAAAACATGAAATTATAGTTTTTATAACTAATATATTTATCATAGATTACAAATTATAAAAAAATATCAGTGTGGGGAAAGAATTACTGTTAAAACAAAAAATAATTTGGAAGAATATTTGAGTGTCAAACTGAATAATAAAATTAATGATTACTCCCCAATTTTCAAGAAACAATACATCTATTTTTTACTTTATTAACATGTTACATTCTCTCATTGTTCCACAAATCATGAAATTTAAATAAAAATAGACATGTTCATATTGGACGTTCAATTTTCAATTAAGGTTAAAAACAGTAAGGGAGAATAAATCTTATCAATTATATCAAAATAAAACCTAAAAATCATGTTTCCTCGGGGAAGAACTTCTTTATATATATTTTAATCTCATCTTTCCTTATTGGTTACACATGTTATAGAGGATCGAAAAGATATTACCTTATCTCAATAAATAAATAGACACAATTGATATTTATACATGAATATGGGACCATTTCCATCATCTAAAAATATAATCATTCTTCTTAATGGAAATACAGTTTTCCCATCCATCGAGCTAATCCCCATCATTTGATATACTATAGAAACCAAAATATAGGTTATAATCCATCTAATTTTGTTGTCCTTCTTCAATCCTATGTGTTTCAGTTGTTCCTTAATCATCAATGATATTATCACTCCAACTTCTTCTATCTCTTTTATATTTTTTTATCTTTTTGTTAGGTCTTGATAACAACAATATCTTGGTTATCTTTACGGAAAATAACTTCTTTAAGAAACATCTTATTGTATTCTTATAGATTATCCTCTTATCCATCTATATTATTTATTACCTAGTGAATATTAAATTTCATTTCTTTATCACCAACCCTTATTCTAAGCACAACACATTTCACATCCATAAAGACTATCCATAAAGATAGGAATGAACTTTAAAAATAATTTTTTTATTCTCCTCATCCATTTCAATTTCAAGAAAATGAGCTAGTAATTATAACTTCCCCAATTAGAAAATGACATTTTCAATCAATCCTCATGGATATCTAACTGTAGTGTCAAGAAGTTGAATAAAAACTCTAGTGGGCCTCAACTATTCCAACCAATGATACAAAATGTATAGTATGGCATGATGTTCATAGTCATTACAATGTTATAAAATATTTTAAGAAATTTTTATACTGAAAATTAACATCAATAGAAAATCTACATTGGAATTGTTTAGATTTTGGTAGAATCCCCTACAACAACGCTAGGAATTCCCCAAAGAGTGGTGTTGTGAGTAGTTGTTGAAGTTTATTATTTATTAATTATTTATATTTCTTGAACATAGCATATAAAGGAAAAATTTATAAATATTCATTGAAAGTAATATTAATATAAAGTATTTAAAATATCAACTAAAACATACCATACCATTACTGAGACTTCCCTTCCATAAATCACTCTTGGAAGGTTAATCTTGGTTTGTAAGGTTGTTGGGATTCCTCTTACACTTATTTCTCATTTTATTTTTTCTACCCACTTTTCCTAAAATTTATTCTCTTACTTTGATTGATTATCTACCTTTTTCTATTCTCCTCTATACTTTAATTCATTATTTTACCACTTCATAATGTGATAGCATTTAAATATGATTTTGGGTTGACCTCCATGTCACGTGATAAAAATACTTGAGGCCTCTCTTTGAAAGTTTTACAATTTGACCCACATATAATTCTATGATCTATAATGTAATTTTCTAATATATTAAATCTTTATTCAAATCATTGACTGCAACCCTAATTGTAGTTATCAACATGGAAAAATTATCTTCAATGGAATGATTTTTGATTTTGACTGAGTGACATTTGGATACTTGTGGTTGAAGTCCTAGTGGTCTCGGTTGGAATCATTGGCCTTTTTATTGTTGTGTCTATTAACCCTAAAAAAATAATTTTACTAATATATTATACAGAATTAATATCCACAGTATATAAACCATGGGGGTTTTTTAGATCCAGCATCACATACAATTTCTTCTTCCTGGTTTCCATTATAAAATCCATACAGTGATTATCCATCATATGAAATTCTATCATTTATAATCCTTTTTTTCATTTAATTTTAATTTTGTAAATCCAATCAAATAAATGTTATCTTTCTTCTAGGTGTTTTCTCATCAATGATCCTGCCACCATGGCATAAACATAATATATTTTTCCCTAAAAAATTCCAATGTGTATGTTTGAATTAGTATAAAAATTACTATTTCATAATGAAGGAACTACTTTATTAAATATTTTAATAATTATTATTCATTAAATGATGATTCATCATCATGTTTATCTAAATTTAAAAATTTTCCACAAAATATTAATAAACCCGGATAGGGGTGATTTTAGTTAAAATAATTTTTAACAACTCAACCCATGTGGAAATGGAATGAGGTAAAAGGAATTGTGTACACTTCATATATTTATCACATAGTGAAAATATGACATAGTATCATCCTTACCCTGCCAAAAGATACATTTTAAAATTTAAAATAATAATATTGTTTGAGAAAACTCTCTATGTGAGCATTCAAATCCTCACTTTGAAATACAGATCATTTTATAGAATTAGAGATCATCTGAATTACGATCAACTTTATCTCAAACTAGTAGCATGTCATTAGAGGGACAAATATTCTATGTTTTACCTCCAAAATTTAAAATATTTCATATTCCATTAAACTCATCATCACTGGATTTCATTTTGGTATTTCATTATCATATCCTAGTCTTCTCTTCTCATATGTCTCTTCTTCTTCATTGAGCTTATTTTTATATCATTAGATAATAATCATGTTTTTTCTTTTTTAATATCCCAAAATGATCATCCATGTTTTCTGATTGATCATGAAATAAAAAGATGACCACACCAACTATAAAACAGACAATAAAAACTGAAACAAAAAATAATAAATTATAAATTAACATAATAATTCTTAGTAGCCACCCACAAAAATGAAGAAAAATAATTTAATGAGGCTAGAAGGGTAATTTTAGTTCACCTATGTCTAAATAAAATTTATAATTTATAATATTGAAAATATTTAGAGATACATACTAAATGATAGTATTATATGTAAATCTCCAGTGTCAAATCCATAATGATAGTTTTGATGAAAAAATAGGAAATTAAGATAATGAATTGAGACTAAAAAGTGAAAATTTGGGAAATTGGTTGATAAATAACACTGATATTATTATGTAACAATTTTAAGTTTTTATCCATATTTTTTTATCAAATATGAGTCTAATAAAAAGCTTGATCTTGGTTTCCCCACCCTAATAAAATAATTACCCATTCACATGATCATCTACTTTGGTTGATTATAGAATTATGTGACCCAAAACCATATTTAAAAAAATCATATTAAATAATATGATGTCAAAAAAAAACTCAGAGTGAATATTTGTTTCATAAAATAATACTCTTAAATTCTAATGAACGATTTTCATTCTCTTATAGAGAAAAATATCAAAAATAAAAAGAACACAAGTGAACAACCCCATCCTAATTTATAAATTGAAAAACATCTACTATCACACCCTCCAATTGATTTAATATCTTAAAAGTAAAATACATACAACTTTATTGAATGCATGAGGAGGACTAAAAATAAAAAATGGCTTTAAATGGAAATAGGTAGATTGAATAGTAGTGGTAGGTCTCCTCAAACATAGTATTCTCAAATTTTTCCTCCACGGATAGAGGATATGACTTCTAATAATAGAAAAGTCAATATATTTATAGGAAAAAATATGCATGTATATTCCTTTTGAATCTCCCATATTCAACTTTATAACTCTTTAATATTTACATTTAATCTATATTTTTATTCATCATTAAAAATTGTGTCTTACTCCACATGTGATAATAGATTTCCCCATTAATTATTAACCATAGAGATAATGACACAAATAAAATATTTTCAAATGGGATCCTCCCCCTTGACATGGTTTTGTATCACCAAGAGAGTTTTTTTCTCTTTTTTCCCCATTATTAAGACTCTTCCATGGCTAAAATGAGTGATCCACAACATATAACCCATTGAACCCATGTTTTATCTCATCAAAATTTCAGTATTTGTATAACAAAGTCATGTCCTTGGGAATTTACTAAATATATATCATCCTTTTCCTCATCTAGAGTGACACTATGTTCTCAACGTTGAATGTATTATATTTTTTCATTCAAACTCAACCTATAATCCATGGAATTCACCAACATAATGTATCACTCTGTATTTCCATAATTAATTAAACATACGACTATAATTTCTACTATATATTTTTCAAATTACTCATCATGATTCATGAGTCATTTCATGTATTCATAATTATTTCATGTGTAGAGGCATATTAACTTTACATTTTTCCTAAACTACACTTCTATAGCATCTTGGACCTTACATATCTTTTCATCTCTATTTACATATAACAGCACAGACTATGTACTTTTACTTATCACCAAACATAACCTTGATACCCTTATTTATAAATCCTTTCCTCCAATAACATTTACATATATTCCCAAAAAACCTAAAATGTAAAAAGATACCTTTTTCTCAATTATCCTTGAATTAATTTTATATAACCCTATAAATACCTTTACGTAAGTCTGAAAATGACATATTCATGATAAACTCACCCTTTACATAGTGATTATCCAGTACCATTATAATTTGCATCCTGGGGATTTTACCCTTACTTAACCTTATTATTTACCACCAATAAAACAAATATCTTTTCATTTTTAATATTCAATAAAACTCACATGCATATTTCATTTTCTAAAATTTAAATTAAAACAATATTTACTCATAAATAATCAAAACCATTAAAAATTGGGAAAATAAATTAACTAATTAATGAAAATTTAAAATTTAAATTTAAAAAGTCTATACATAAAATGTGATCATAAACAACCAAGATTCATTTAATAAAATTCGTAGCTCTATATTTAATGACAATCCATTCCCAAGAACCCGTAATTTTTTCCAATTCACATTTGGATCCAACCCATTTATCTATATTCAATTCATTAATCATTTTCAATATAATTATTTTCTCACCAAAACATGTTGAATTCCCACCCATACCATTCTATAGAAATAATTAACAATTTTATTTCATGTATATAGAAAAACAAAAATGAATACACCCAAAATATCTCATCCAACTCACAACAACAACCTCCAACCATTCAATACATCACATCCCCAAACATATCCCATTCCAAACTAACTAAATCTATGTTGACATAATTCATTCCACCTCCAATCGAGTCACCACCACCACAAATCCCCTCAATATCCATATTGAAAAAAGTATAATTTAAAATGCACTAATAACACCATGAAACAAATTTTAGCCCTAAATATTTAAACATTTTCATTAATAAAGAAGAATTTAATAGAATTTTATCACATATTTGATGGCTATTTTAATTGAATTTCCAATCTTAAAAACAACCAGTTCATAGACATATTAAATTTTTCAAACTTTTGTGGATATTAAACTTAGAGAATCAACCACAATTGGTGTTTATAATTCATATCAGCTACAATTCACACATCATAATATTTATTTTTTTAGCTATGGAATAACAATGTGAATCCAATAAAACTACAATCCCCCTAAAAATATACCCTTACAAATAAATTTTATTTGATATGATTTGTTATATAATATATTTATTTCATACCATACACCCAAATAAATATTAAATCTTGTTAATTCCATAGATGATCAAAAATTAAGGAGGGTGTCTAGAGACCTTACATTAATTGAATGTTTCTGAATAATTACACAATATCAAAGAAAAAAGGGGATGATTACTAGAAAATGATCACTCCAATAAACCATTATTAACATGAAACATATAATCCCCTATTAATATATTTTCATAAATTCTCCTAAAATTTAAATTTCCCTAACCACAACCTTTATTCGTAGAATAATGATAATGAAAAATAGAATGGAAATAAAAGACACCTAATATTTTCAAGAATCAATATATTGAATCTAGGGATCATAGCCACAAAAAGAGGGATAAAATACTTCCTTAATAGAAACATAGGTCACCCATGAGTCAAGATAAAAATTAAAAGAGTGAAGAATTTTGAAGGCATACTAAAATTTATACCAAACGTATTTTTAATGAGAAGATGATCAAGTATCCAAAACCAGACCATATTGAAGTATTTTCTAACACAAACCACATAATAAGAAACAATTGACCCACCACAATGGACCCAAATCCAACTCCCCATTGAAATTAAATCCATACCCAATGGTTGGATATTATTTACACAAGTAAGGTGGAAACACATCCCTTGCATCTTGTCGCAGCTACAACCAAATCCACATAGGCCTTAAAATCCATCATCATAATCCTCTACATCACAACACTATAATAAAATAAAGACTAGATATCCACACTAAACCTCTATAACGCATCTCGCCACATTATCATAGTTATCCTACACAAAATAAACATTCTATATATATAATTTCTATGTATCTATTAATGATTGTATCCTAACACAATAGAAAAACTCCCTGTACCCATCCCTACAATGTATCTTACCTCTAAACCCAAGAAAAATATCTAGATGTTGTGAAATAAAATCCTCTAACTCTCTGCATCGACGCCTCAAGGAATTATGCTACATTGTTGTCCATGGGATCTACTGTTATGTCAGATTCCTACACTGCAAGAGAAAAGGACATGTATCAAAACCTTGCCTTAGATAATATTTACTCATCCTTATATAGAATAAACCTAGGGAGAATCCATAGGATACTTGTTGTAATATATTTTCCTATATGAAATATTAGCCTTAACTACACATTCTTCTCTTAGAACCTCCTCCTGACACCTCCAACTACCAAATCTCACCACATAATTGGTCATAAAAGTCTAGAAAGCTACAATAGTGGGTAATCCTTGTATGAAATAAAGCATTTATGATGGTAGATAGTTTTTGGGATATGGGGGAGCATGGGATGGTGGTTCCGGTGATGCATGAAAATCGATAGGAGTTGAAAATCCCAGAATTATTTTCTGATGATTTGAATAACAATTTTAACTTTTAGATATTAATATATGAAAAACCAACCATGTGCACAAACATTTTGGAAAAATCCATTTTTTTAAACTAGATGTTTTTAAAATAAACATAACAATTATTATTTTTATCATCATCATCATCATTATTACTATGGTTATTTAGATATAATGATATGTACATAGATGTATATATTTATATATATACAATTAAATATATTGTGGTTAATACCTAAATTAAGAAAGCTAAGTAAAAACTATTTTGATAAATACAAAATTATAAAATGTATACAATGATGATACTGAAAATTTTAAATTTTAATATAAATTAAAAATTATCATAATCATAATAATAATAATTATTATTATAAATGAGTTGAATTTGGAGTCGTCCGAGCAACTCATGCTCCAATTTATAAATTAATGAATTAGAGGAATATAGTGAGAACATTAGGTGTTAATATCTTACACTAGTAAGAGAGTTAGAGAATACACTATAACATGTCAAGAGAAAAAATATTTCAACATAATCACACATGAAATGACTTTACTATAGTGAAATGTTCATAAAAAATATTATTGGAAAACCCTTGAATTTGTCTAGTGGTTCCTTCTAAATAAATAAATCTATGTTTTTGGAAGTAAAAATGTTTGAGGAACCTGTAAATTTGGATACATTATTGAAAAAAACCAATACTAAGGAGAAATAATTTATTCCCCATGAGCATAAAATATTCTAAATTAAAATTAGGAATCACAAGTAAATAGTGTTTCATCATTTCATCACTTTATAGCATATTTGATAAAAAATATACTCTATAATATCATTAACCCCATTGAGAAGTAGGAATATAATTCTATTTGAAATCCACACTGAATGCGGTATACGACCAATTTAGTCTCTTATATTGGTACATATCCTACTAATCATCAATATATATCTATTAAATTTTATATAGGAAATAAAAAAATGTATCAGATAATATATCCTTCAAGGATCACTATAGTACACAAAATATTCAATTCATTCTAGTCAAACGAATTTGTAGATGAAAAACACAATAAGAAATGGATAAAATCCAAGAATATTTATAAAATCATCTTAAGCATAAAATAACACCTATTAAAAATGTCATTAGTTATATAATTCAACTCATCTAAAGTATAAATACCCAAAATGACCATCTAAGAATTATAAATAGAAAAAAAACTAATTCACTCTATTCTAATTTTAGATTTGAGAAGCACATGGTGTGATATTTCACAAAGTCATATTTAATGTTTGAAGACATTATATCTAGAAAAAATAAATAATAATCTAAACAAAAAATACCTCATTGTATTCATTTAATACAATGAGATATTATGTTTAAATCTATTTGAATAACACTTCAGGATTCTGAGGAAATTCATTATGATTGTTCATAAGTTTAGAAGCCATTTTAGCATCATTATAGGGACTATAGGTGTGAACTTTATTAATTTTAACCTCATTGAAAACATTAAAAACCAATTAATTTGGTTATGAACTCTTCTTTAGTTCCTACAAATAAACTCTATATGAATACGTAACAATAGTTCATTCTATTAAGGAGTAGTCCCTTCTTCTTATTGTCTTATTAGGTTGAATGAATCCATTATCATAAACCAAAATAATTTCTCTTATCTAGGAATGATTAAAAGTATTTTCCCTTTGTTTTCTCCATAGCTTCATCATCCTCATTAATTTATTACTGTAAATACTCAAGATCTTCAAAATCATTTTCTTTTTCGGGAGGTGATGAATCCCTTGGTCTATTAGGGGATAAAAGGTCCAACCTAGTGGTCTATTACTCCATTGGTTTGACCCTTATATCATACAATCTAAATACTAAAAATGGGGTTATTAGGGACTTTGAGCCACAATAACATTGGGGAAAATAGGGCCCCTCATGATATTTAGTGTAAACCGCTATGATAAATCTATTAACCCCCCCCCCCCCCCCTTCAGAGTGGTAGGATAATTCTCATTCTGAGGGGGTCTACCATCAAAGACCGTAATTACCCCTATATTAATTATATACCTTACATTATAAATAAAAATCAATTTTTCTGAATTGATGGACATTAAATTTAGTATTTCGTCCAGAACAAGATGTGGGGTTCCCAATATTACAATATTTACTATAGTATAAAGATAAATTTTTATAATTCGTCTCATGAAAAAAAGTTGAATCACCATTAAGGATACTTATTGAAAACATTAAATATTTAGAGATATCAGGTTCTATATAAAAACTATCTATAGAGGAACATGGAATATTTTTAGTTTCATAATCACGCTTTATTGGTTTACTAATAAGACTGGAAATAGATAATTGGGTAATGGGATTATACTAATGAATATTCAAACCAAATAATCAAAACCCAATAGAGAAAATGAGTGGTTCAGATTCAGGATCAAATATTGGTTTCCATTTCAATACATTCATATAGTCGTCACCCTGAACTCATGAACCCCTCATCCAAAACTGAAAAAAAATCATTCTCAGATTACAACCATAAAATAATATTTCAGTATTTTAGAAGACAAATATAAAACATGATGAATCTAATAGCTTCAAGGGCCTTTCTTTAGAAATTAAAAGAATTAATATTCTTAATTATTTTCTTAAAATAAAATAATTAAGGTTATGAGAAATAATATCTACCACTTTTGTTGAAAATTATATCAATGGGCATCCCCTATATCAAAAAATGGCTCAAGGAAAAATTATGGATCGATAATGAATTTACATTGATTCAATGATCTGATATAGTCAATATTTTTTAAGGTGTGATCAACAGTAGAGTTCTTTCTCTGATCAACTAAGATATTTTCATTCCTTGTTTTGGAAATCTTTAATAATAATGTGATTCTTACCTAAATAAAAGATTCTAGGGAAAAAAATTTTAAAAATAAAAAGGATGGATTTTTATGGATGTCAATTAAAAACTTCCCCTTAATCAATTCATGAATTTTTTAATGAAAATTACATTCCCTATATTTGAATTATATATTATTGATCATGTCAACAATGATATTTCCCTCTCTATAAACATAGGAAAAATTAAAGCTAATTGTCATGCAGTATTTCATGACACCAGCTCATGCTACAACCAGCCTCTGGAAGGGGGAGGATATTTTGAGATTGATCACTTAAAAAATAAAAGCGGATTCTACCTCCAACCTAAATATATTATTATTATTTAATCTAGAAATATGATTTTATATAATAAAACCTTTCATTTCATCTTTATATATATCAATTGTCCCACAGTCCTTGTAGAAGGATAAGAGATCCCCACTATTTGAGACCCCCAAAATTCGACCCCTACTAGAAGGCCCAAGGATGGCCTTCGAAATACTATCAATATTGATCACCACCCAACCTAGAAGTGGATTATTCTATATTCTATGAATTATACTGTTGTTGATTTTGATGTTACCTCTAATACTCAGTCTATAAAAAATAATGATATCTTAAATAGAGTTACCATCTATTGCAATTTTCATAGAGTTAATAATCTTAATGGTTATAAGGATGTTCTGTATGGATTTATTGAATCCAATGGAATTGAAATCATTACTTTTTGTCTTTATATTCCAAAACAAATGTTTTCAAACATAAAAAGTAATAGTATAAAGAATATTTTTATATTTAGATGATCACTCCTATGGATTGTTTCATAAAAGAAGGGAGTTAAAATCAATTTCCATAAATTAAATCCCATAAAAAATATTTTATATAATGCATCCTAAGGATATGTCATGTTGTCATTGAAATAAAATGTTAGATACAGATCCCTATCATGATTTACAGTTACTATAAATCATACATATAGTGAGGAAAAACATCATAAGGTAATCCTTGATGGGAATCCTGTGATATACCACCTGCTAGATGATAGTGAATAAAGTGGATTAAATCCAATGATTGGTAATGTGGTTAGGAAAGTGAGCTATTTTTGGATGCCTTACAAAGAGATATTTTTAATATGACTTGTATGTGAGATCACTATTTTTTTCAATAGTCCAATTAAGATACTCCATGTTAGACATGAAATAATAAGGGATAATTTAATCCCTAATAGATATAGTAAAATGATCTAGAGGATGGCCAATTTTGACTTTGATTATCACATAATTATCATAGACCACCACTTGAAATCCATCTAGTAAGAAATAATATTGCTAATTATCCCTATATAATTTAAGGTTTGAGTTGATGGATTAAAACCATTGAATATGTTTCATGTCTTCAATGTATTTATTTTTTGCGCATTGAAAAATTGAGGGGAAAAATAGAGAATCTTTACATATTTGAGGCTATTGATAAATATGTATTTCACAAACTGAGAATTAATTGAATTATTATTAAATATTCTTTAAAGAAATTGGTCAAAGAATGATTCATTAAATAGCTCTATGTTTTTTATACATAGACCTCCCTCTTTCAGGGTCTTGTAAAAAGTGTTCCCCTAAATAGTGGATAATTTACCCTTATATAAGATTCCACTCCAAGTGAAGTTGTAAACCATTTAATTCAATCTCTTGATTAAAGAGTATGTCTATTTATATACCACGAAGGAGTAATCAATCTTTGGAACTAAAATCCCATTGAAAGGAAAAATTATATTTAATAGAGATAGATAATTAAATTTCAAAGAACTACGTTGGTCCTTAATTCTCTCATAAATGCACCAAAATTAAGAATCATTAGATCTTCCCCATAATAGAGGAATTCAAAAATAGTTATAATTCAATATTACCTTAGAAATTCATATTTTAATTTTAATGATTATCCTTCCATGAATGATGAGGTTATGGATCAATAAACATTGATTCATTCTAGATGATTTAATGGTTTGAGAGGTCTCTATATTGAGTCAGTACATCCTTGTAATAGTAAATGTTATACATTCCTCTCTCAAAAAAACATAATTAAATCATCAACATAAAATAGGTGGGATGGGGATGTCATCCATATCCCCACTAGAATGGATTTAACATTTACCTTTTCAATTATCTTCATAATACTCATACATAGATAATCATCAGCAGTGGTAAAAATTATAAAAGATATGGGATCACCGTTTATATTTATAGTAACGGTATAAAATATGGGTTTCCTTGTTATTTTTTTTGGGGGGGGGGGTACATCTGTTATCTAGAAACATTATTGGAACTGTTTTTGAAAATATATTTTTCACATTTCATATTTTTAATAGATATGAAAAAATAAATTTCATATTTTTTAAAATACCATTATAGAAATCTATTAAAATCTCTAGAACGGTAATGGATTATTATACCCGTTATAATAAAACTGACATTCCAACCCCTTTATCTTTTTATTCAATTTCAACAACCTGTGTCATATATAATATTTCATATTAGTTATTATATAAAAAACATGAAATAAATATTTACTTCAATCATTCACATGGGTTATTTTATAAACGATGTGAAAACTAAATTCAATGGAAAATAAAATAAAATTCCCTAGTAGTGTATCAGTACATCCAAAATTATAAAATATAAGCACAAAAAGAAAAATAAAACAAAACACCAATTCATGTTAGTTCATCGATACAAAATTAAACTTAAGTATTAAAATATATATTACAAATAAAATAAATCATAATTAGACTTAGTAAATAATACATCAATAATCATTATAAGTGATTTAGATCATTTTTAGATAATTTTTATTGTCATAAGAAGATAAAAATAAATGCAAAGAATTTAAAATTTATTCTCAAAATAATTATGAGATAAATTAAAGGAAATGTTCATATAAATTTTAAGGTTGTATAATTTGGTAACATCCCTGGTTGAAATTATTTTTAATTTAAATATCATAACATAATATCCAAATTCCATAACACCTTGATGGTGATTAAATGTATATATTAAATGAATTTGAAAATTCAAAATAACATTTTAATAACATGTAGTCAAAATTTAGTATTAGTAAATGAGAAGTCACCTTTGTGCCCCAATATTCCATATTTATTTTCTACATTCCCGTTGTATCTTAAATGTAATTCTGTTATTTTGTAAATGATATGTATGAAAGAAAATAAAATTTTATTATAATATAAAATTGATATAATGATTTAAGGTACATATACAATAAATCAAGGAATTTTTCTCACACATCACCACATATATTGAATAAGAAGTAAGGTATCTTCTCTTTTATATAAAAAACTCACAACATCCAAAGACCAGTAAAATAAAATAAAATAATATGAGTGGTTATTTATTTAATAGAATAAACACATTAAGAAATTTATATTCAATACCATTCATGAAAATGAAGCTTCTAACACGGAATTTCATTATTTCAAATTATTTCTTTAATATATACTCTTATTTTGGTATCATTCAATTTCACAATCATTGGGTTAAAAAATTGTCACTCAAAAAATCATATACTGATATAAAATCATACTGAATAAAAAAATTATAAAGATAACTAATACAAAACCCACATAATTATTAAGTTTAATTAAATTAAAATAAATTGAAGAGATGTAATAATCAACTTACATGGAAAATAAATGCCTCGTAATGATTCCAAAGAAATCTCCAGTTACAAGATCTATGGTATCTATATTTAAAATTAAAATAGTCATTTTATTCCCAGAAATGTTAGAATTAATGGGAATATATTAAAATCTCACAAAAAAGATGTAAATATTGATAATTTATCAATTCTATAAGAAATAGTGTTTATAGTCATGGTTTTCTATACTTGATGTTTTTATACAGTTTTTATGTACCTTTAATGTATTCTAATAAAAATTATAGATAAATATATAAATTTTATTATGCTAAAAAAAATTCGATAATTAAATGGAATAAATGATATAATCTATTCATACCTTGGTGTTAATTTTTCATACAAGTCAAAAAGGAAAAAACTAAACTATGTTTGATACTTTTTCCAATTATACTTACATCATCTATAAGAATCCATAATCTTGTGGATCGATCTATAATATAATGTATAGTGATCCTAAGATAAACTTTATTTATCTGATGATAACGAATGGTATCTGTAATAAAATATATAATACAATTTGAAAAGAATATTTTTTCAAGGATCCTAAACATATAACTCATAATAAATGGGAATCCTTGGAGTGGGAGGTGAATGAGTTGAATATGCGGGTGGAAGTGGAGAAGTGGGATATGAAAATGAAGTTGGAGCTATGGTATTTTCAACAAGAAATGATATTTCTATGTCTTAAAACATCAAATATACCAAATATATTATCCTCTCCTCCATAATCTCACACATCTCCTGAACAATAGCTTCAAAATCATTAGATTTTTTTTTAAATACACCCTCCTTTGAAGAAGCTTGGGAATAACCAAACACTTTTCAAACAAATACAACCAACTACTACCCTCATAATAAATCTAGGTGATTTGGAATTTGCCAAGGTAGTATCTAAAATATCCTTCCTTCCATCATTTATGAAGGACTCATATGTCCCTTAAAATATCCCTTCTCATTAAGGGACTCCTACATAGATTATTTGAAAAACTCATTAGTGTATCACAATATATAAAGAGTAAAAATAATGTGAATAACTCATTATCATACTCTTTATTATATCAATTTAATCATATATAAGATATATCCTATTTTTTATCATTCATGGTCTATTTCATTTTTCATGTCTTGCTATGGGGAATAATGGACTACTGCTGGAGATCGTAGAGTCTCATATCTTAGATTTTTTAAAAAAATTAGCATTATTTTTTATTCTAAAAATGTATTCTTACCATGAGATAGTGTTTTAGGGTATAAATATTTGGATGGGATATTTGGATGTTATTTTCTTAGTATATATAAATTATAGATTAAAAAAATTACTGAGATCATTAATATTAAAAATCTTCTTAAAGATAATATTTCACTTAATAAAAATTATTCTTGTTGTTTAATTTAGCATAATTCTCCTATGTATCTTCATTTATACAATGATTTATATCATGTGAATTTTTAAATATTCTTTCCCCAAAAATTAAATATTATGTGATGGTTGATTTAAAATATATATATCTCGTAAAATCTAAAGATAAACATTTCATTTTTACATCTCTATTGATAGGTATATCATATTTCATTTGATAAGAAAGAAAAAACATGTATTAATGAAAACAAGTCATGATAAGGAAAATAATAATAAATTATCTCACTAAACTTCCCTCCCAAAATTGTGGTATTGTCACTTTTTCACGACTTCTCAAAAAATAAATCAAAATTATAACATTTGGAATAGCTTGAATTAAAAAAAGAGTCTTAATGTGTTTTGAATTTGGAACCCTTGAATTGTCATTATAATCAAAATCAATATATATCCTCTCATACTAAATACGGAAAATTGATAATTTTGGAAAACATGGTCTTCCACATTTTAAAACCCTTAAATACTTCTCAATCCTTGTGGAAGTATATGGATCATATCTTGAAGGATGGTGAGGCTCCTTGAAAAGTATACATATAATCATATGCTGAATCTCGATGTGACTTGGTCATTTGGTATGAAATTATCCTTAAAATAAAATAACTAAATAATTATTAAATATATATATAACCAATTTCTTACATATAAAATTAAATTAAAAAAGAAAATTCTCCAACCAAGAGTATACTAAAAAAAATTATTCCTTTTATTTAGTTGTTAACTAAAATGGTAAGAACATTAATGATATATGAAATGATATAAAAAAGGAAAACAAAAAATTATGTAAAATAATATACAAACCCATCAACTATATAAATTTTTTAAAAATAAATAAAATGATATAAACAAAACAATAAAATAAAGAACAAAAAACACATTATCATATTCGCTATACTAGCTAACAATAATTCTATGAATGAATACTTAAAATTTTCATTATCATATTCAATAGTTATCAACAGTGTTAAAAAATACAGAAATATTTTGGAAATTAAAAATGATATAATCAAAAAAAATTAAGACAACTTTTATAAAAATCCAACAGATACATATAGAGATAAATATTTATAAAATGATATAATCAAAAAATAAACTAATATAATCAAACAATTTATAATATTTATTAAAATTTGTGTTTTAATTAAAAAAATAAAAATATATATAACAATTTTTAAAATTTAAAATTAGAAAAAAAAAATTGTTATCTATAATATTAAAAAATTACAAAAGGATTATTTTTTCCATATTCCATCCTCATGATAATTCTGTATGGAACAGCCCATGTCTACGACATGGTCACCAAACATTGCTTATAATTATTACAAGGAATTATATATCTCACATAAATCATCATTTTTTCATGTTTTTCATCACCAAAACACAATTTTTTTCCTTGTAAAATGATATAACATTTCACATTTGACGGATTAAAAACATAGAAATTTTTTTCTCATTATTTTCCATGATAAAATGATCAGTTATGCATTCCAAATTATTTAGATTAATTAGTGTCACACCAAATTCAACATGCCTAAAAAAATTGTTATTGATAACCCATTTTTATATAAACACAGGAAATTAAAATTTAATGTAATCAATCTCCCATATTTATTCAATAAAACTATAATATAAACCTAATGTAGAGATGGAGATTTTGTCTTTGAAACTCATAAAAGGAATTAAAACTATGAAAAACAATCCATAATTATTCTATACTAAACTTATATTTTACTAATATTTGATATAAAATGTATTTTCATTAATGTTGTACTGAACCATGTTATCAAAGTTAAAATTAGGCCGCCCACTAATCATTTCAATGATTCTAATGCTTCTTATTTACCTTGTATGGTATCATTAAATCCTAGAAAAAACCTTTTATTATCATTCAATATCAACATATCATTCTTCAATTTATAGAAATGTTTCAACACATTGATATGTATTGTTATATATGTTTTCCCCATCATATAACTTATTTAAGAAGCATAAATGTACATGATTAATCTTTTTACCAATCAATGATTTTACATTCATGTCATGTATCCCCATTCCCCAAAAACTGACTCACTCATTAAGATATGTAGAAATACCAATGTGATCCACTATAAAAAATTTGTTTGTACAAAACTCTACAACATGCTCATAAATTTAGTTCTCAACATGGAGGCTTCAGGTTAATAAGGAATCTTAACATATCCCTAAATATATTCATATACATTCCAATTTGATACATCCAAAATAAATATAAATCTCTATAAATTCTGATTTTTTTACACAAAATGAACCATTAAATGGTCTATGATATCAACAAAAATATAGAGGAAATTTCATTTCTAGTTGAATAAGTATATAAACATCATCATTATCTAAATTTATTAATGAATTCAGATCACTCACATTGTTACCAATTGAATTACAAAAATGACTCACCATTAGGATACTCATTTTTACATTGATGGGTAGTATTCCATACAATCCGACTACTATGATTTGATGAATCATGACACAAAAATCAAAATATTCCTTTGCTTTTCAACATCAAATCATTTACTAACAACAAATTTTTTACATTATATGAATAACTCGTTGGTACATTCATACCATAGAGGCATAGGAAAAACCCAGTTTTCTCCCTCTTGGATAATTTATAACAAGTGGGAGGTAGGTATTTTCAACCTCTATTATGAGTGGGATCTAACACCAAACATATTTTAATTGAGAGTATGCAAAATCATACAATCAACCCATCATAAGTCATTCCATTATAATTGGACAATGTTCCAATCAAACTGTCACATATATTTGATTCTACATACTTTACATCAATTTTATGTTAAAACTCATAATATCTCCAATATGGATGCTCAAAAAATGTTCCTCATTTATTTGAAATATTTATCTCATTTCCATATTTTTTATCCTTTTTGAAATCATAAATCAATGTTTTTCTCCCTCTCAAAATATTGATCAGTGGAAAATGGTTTTCATGTATTATCAAATTATAATGAGTTATTGAATGATTTTTTTAATCTTAATTAAGAGTCATACATAGAAAAAAACCTTATATGACCATGTATACTATTTTTTCCTGTATTTTAATTTATAATATGATGTTCATTATTCACAAATTGGACACGATCTATGCCCCTTAACACTATATCCCTATAAATTTCCATATGATGCAAGCCATTTATAGTGAAAATATTCATTGCATAGAGTTGAAAAAGTTATATTTTACAAGAATTATACATTTTGAAACCTTTATTTGATAGAATATTCAAATAATCAATTAATGTTGATAGGAAAATATCAATATCATTTACATGTTTTTTGTTCTAAAAACCATTAAACTTATTATGATATATTTTTTCTTTATATAAAACTGAAGAGATCAATTGTAAATTAAAAAAAATAGTCAATGAACTATGTTTTATACTAAGTCTTAGATGTAGATTCATTCAATCAGTGCACAATTAAATTCTGAGAATTCAAATATCATTTCTGAATGTAGGAAATTATTGAACAATTTTCTTCCACTACTGTCAATAAGATGGATGTCATAATTTTCCATCAAATATCCACTTATCTAAATTTCATCCTAAATTTTCTGAATCCTTTTAATTGGAAAATAAATTTATTAATGATGAATTATAGTAAGATACAAAATTTCCTTGATGAGATTCTTTCTACTAGCTAAATTGATATGTTATTCATTATTCAATATATAACATGATGTCCCATATATAAAAAAATTTGAAAAAACTTTGTATACCTTCCTATATGGAATACAATCATTTGTGAAAGTGTCAATATTCTTGTACTCAAAAACAATATTTCATAATATTACATTTACATTTTAATGCAATTTTTAAATATCATTGTCCTTAGAAATTATAACTTTCAACAACTATAGAATCTCTATAAAACTCTTGTCACCTAATCATTTTTTTCCTTCATGTTTATCTTTCATAACACCATTCTTAAAATAATAAATTTTATATAATATTTATACAATGGTTTTTCAAAATCACTATATAGATGAACTATTATCAATTCTTTTTTAATTTCCTCAACTTCAACATCATGAGTTATTTATTCAATTTGATCAAACTTATAACCCCAAAAATCAACATCATTGATAGATCGTGAATTTTTCCCTATTTTACTTTCCCAATTACAATGAATATGACCCAGATATAATCCTTGAAAAAATAATGGTTTATTATTTCTTTTCATTTGAAATATTTTAATTTAAATATTTCAAGCATGGATAGAAAAAAAGTCATTGTTTTGAATATTTAGTTTGGAAAATTCAAAAAAAGATTAATCGCATTCCTTAGGTTCATCACTTGATTAGAATATAATTATCCATATTCGACTCATTATTATATATATATAACAAAAAGTATTTTAAAAAATATATTATATTTTTAAATTTATTTCAAATTTAATTTTATAAATACTAGTTGTGAAATAAACAGAAAATACTTTACAAATAAAATAAAGAACACATATTTCATAAAAAATGTATCAATTTGAATATATAAATTATTATCCTTTTATAAAAATCAAAAAAATAATGCTTTGTAAACATTAAAGATGATATTACAAGGTCATCCAAAAATATAACCCAATCAATTGATATTTCTGTTATATAATTTCATAATTATATATTTATTAATTTAAATGTGAATATAGATATGTAATAGTATAAATTGAAAAATATTAGAGATTCAAAAATATGAAATTACAACATGATAAATAATATAAATTCAAGCACACACTTATACCAAAATTAATATGCATTTTTTAATATAAAAACATAGTCATTAGGGCACCAAAAAACAATTCCATATAAATAAAATTTAAAAGATAATACAGTAATCATGATTTATTATTGTTAGGATAATTAAAATGTTTAAAAATGTGTCATATTATATAATTATAATAATAATTAAAATGATTTAGTTTGGAATTATGATATATTCAAGACATTTTAAATGAAAACAAATAAATCATTAAGATAAATAAAATTTTCAAAATATATTAATCCCTATTTATCTATTAGGTTTTAATAAGTTATTTAATTAAATAAAATTATCTCTTAATCAGATATACAATCATGAAATCAGTCTTTCATTAGTGTCATTATTAAGAAAATTTTAGAGTGTTTTTTGGTCAAAATAGGAACATGCAATCAATATGATCATTTAAATATGTATTATAAATACTCTATTTTATGACTCCATATTCATATATACCTTCAATACACCCATCCATAATTTAGGAAGAAACATACCATAGACACCCATTAATCAGTGAACTATCATTATTTACAATACCAATTCGTAAAATAATCTTTTGATCAAATCATAGTCTCAAAACATGTGTCATGAATGTAAAAATACATTAGCTTTGTTAATAATCATAACTATAAATAAAAACAGTGAATAGATTTCAAAGATGTGTAATAAGAGAGATCATTAAAGAGAAAATAATGCATGAAAAATATTCATCAAATTAAAATTTACTTACATGCATGGAAAATCATAATAATAAATACAAACAAAAAACTCATATTAAGGGGAAGTGGAAGTATATGATAGAAATTATTATGGTGGAGATGGAGATAGTGATGGTGATGGTAGTGTCTTGAATGAGGGTTGTGACTAAGATGAATAAAGAGGTAAAATATCATAACCTATAGTTAGGTAGAAGAAAAATAATGGTTATAAGAGGTGTTAATAAACATGTGACACATAATATGGTAGATTTTAAATTGTTTTTACATCTTTTTTTTCAAATAGATAATATAAATTATTTTTTCATATCAGTTAATTTTATAACTTGTCACACCCCAAGCTTCCATGGTACGTTTCTCTTTGAGTAATACAATAGCGTGTGTGGTACGCAACTTCGAGTTCTAACACACCACAACCAATAAAACTAGCTGTTATGAATAGTAATACCCACTTTTTGATATTTTATAAATCTTATCTTTCAAAATGGACTTCATTTTTTGGATTCAGAACATAAAAATCAGCTAAGGCTGAATTTTTTGTATTTTTCTGAAAACATTCAATTTTTGATGAATAGTGAAAAACACTAGGTTATAGTTTATAACTGAATTTTTATTTAAATAATTAGTTATTTTATTTAAAATTATTTTAGGTAAAAATAGATACATAATACTTATACATGTTTAATGTAATTCAATAGAGTCATTTTGTAATAATATTATTTATATATAATTTTATTGAACTTTTCATCGTCTTTTACCCACCTCCCAAGAGCATTTGAAAATTTACATAAAACTTAATTTTACTACTTCTGTGAGTTGAATTTCAAAAATTTGAGATACACGATTGATATTAGTATGTAAAATTAGGATCAATAAGATGAAAATAATTTTTTGGGAATAGTAACTTTTCACTTTTATTTACCATAGTTAAAAATAAATAGGGTAGTTAAGGGTAAAATGTTATTATTATTACCCTAAAACATTTACTAATTATATTGGATAAGTGTAATTCGACCAAAAACAAAATTATAAATAATATATGATTCTTTAGGTCCACTTAGATTTGATTAGGATATTTATTATTATTTAATTCAAAGAAGAGTTAAAAGTGTTAAATTCAATGTTTAATAAATAAAATATTTTTAATATAGGGTTCTAAATAAGATAAATTAGACTATAAATATTCATTATAAATCTAAAAATATTTCTTACATATTTGTATTTTATTTATATTTTTTAAACATTAAATAATTTAATTTATTTATGACACAATGATGATTCATTAATTACCTAAATTAATGAAATATTAAATTAATTGATATTCTAAATACCCAAATAAATTTAATTTGAGACTTTTTATGAATTAATATATTTTTATAGGTTAATATGACATTTTAGGGTTGGTTAGATTAATTGTTTTCGAAGAAATAATTCTATTATCAATTATGAAAAAACCAAATACAAAATAGTGCCAAAATTGGCATAAAACACTTTTTAAAACACATTTAATATTATTAACTGATATTATATTCTTAAAAATCTATGGTTCGGCCAAAAGACTTATATATTTATAGGTGTATCATTAATGAACCACTTGGGGTTCTCTTAGAAGTATATAGTATGTTTATTAAACCTATAATATAAAAATACAAAGACACAGGGTATATGTCAAACTATTTAACTAAGAGTTAAATCTAAAATATAAGGTTAATAAAGTGTCTCAAACGTGTGTAAAACCTATTTGTTGAAAGGTTTTTGACCCATATCCACCTTAAATATTGAATAATTTATTTTGTATCCATTATAAACTTAAAATTATTTGATTATAAAATAATATTTCTAGCTTTTCCTAAGGTTCCCCTCACCCACGTTATAAAAGGGCACTCCCCCTTCTCTCTAATTCACACCTTCAAAGCTATTTGGCATGGAGAAAACCTTACTAAATACCCTATAAATAGTCCTCAATTAATCCTAGAGTCCTTATTTTAGTCATAAAACCAACCTAAGGATCCCTTTTGATCAAATCAAAAGGAAGAACACGAAGAAGAGTTAAATATGTCATCACCTCTTTCAAGTTCCTTTTTTCATCCACTTCCTCTTTCTTTGTTGTTTCCATTATAAAATAATAACTCCAGTATATTCTATATAATATTATGTTATTATAAATATGTTAAAACCATATTCATTATTCTATCCATCATTTTAAGGACATGTCACCATATGTGCGTACGTATCGTTTACCGTCTCCACGTCGCGATGTAATTGTTATTAAAAATATTATTATTTGGATGGGTATAATAATGATGTGTAATTGAAGTAAATAATAAATATAAAATGATAATGATTTAGTATAAATGATATATCATCTAATTATAAATAAATTTAATATCAAAAGAATTATATTGTCACTCGTGCGTGCGTATGGATTACCGTCTCCACAAACGCGACGAGATTCATTCCTCATCCTATCCATTAAAGACTAATTTTCATTAGATGATTAAAAATAATTTCTAAAGACATAATATCATTATGAATAAAAACAAGATACATCCTATACATAACAATAATTACTTACATAACAATGAATATAAAGGAAAACGAGTTAGTTAACACTTGAAACGACGATAATACAAAAATATTACTAACAATGAAATATTAAAAGATAATATTTGATACCATATTAATGTATATTATTCTTGTATAATTTAATAACAATTATATCACCATTATACAAGAGTTCAAACTACCCTTGAACAAAGTCAAAGTACATGGTAAGGGTTAATTTCACAATCTCATCATTATCTAAGGTTTTTTATACATCATCATCTACTAGGATCTCTTTATCATCCACATCCATGATTCTTTAAAATTTATTTAAAATATTTTTAATATTTTCTAGAAAATGGGGTGAAGTCATTTATTACCTTATTTGACCTTATATGTTTTGAAAGGAATCTTTTCGTCATTTTCCAAACAAGGAACATTATGACCTTTTTGATAAAATTAAGGTAAAAATGATTTTTTAACTTATACGGCCGGTGCAGCTATTTTCCGCCTTTATAAAAATGTAAAAGATTCCCTTACAATATTATAAGACTATTTTAAAAAATAAATGTTTTCTTTTATAATTACATGACTTTTAAATTATTTTAAAATTGAATGTGATATTTCTCTAAAAATGTTTTTTTCATCTATGACAACATCCTTTGATAGATTTTAAGCTTATTTAAAGTTGACTAATTATGATAAAAAAACTTTCATATTTTATTGAAGGTTTTTTTATATGATTGACTGTGGATGTGTTATTTTTACACCATTCATGGTTTATAGATAAAGTATTGACATTTTTTATGCTAGTTTTAATACCAATGTTAATGTTATGTTTATACCTTTTCATACGAGGAATGCATTGAACTTATTAAGTGATGGGTGGAGCCCACTATAGCTCCTCGATGCATCAGTAGGTATCATGAGGAAAACTAGTGTCCTAGAACAAGGCCTTAACCAAATCTTATTTTTAGTCTTGGCACAAGGCCTTGACTATGTGGTTATGAATGTCTGGCATTATGCATTCTATCCTTATGAAAGTGGCTATTGATAATTCATGTGAGTATTCATCTAGTAGAATATCCATTTGAGTAATTAAATGGAATAATATTGATTTTATCTTTGCCATATTATGTTGATGTTCATGTTTAAAAGGCTTTTGTTTTAGTCTTATACATTTCCTTAAATTTTTATGGTTATTTATGAAAGTTTCGGCTATTTTTTTTATCCTTACTGAGCATCTGAGCTCACCCATTTTTATGTTTTATTTTTTCCAGGATGTGAAGAAGTATATTATGACTGACATATAGGGATAGTCTATGGCATCTCAGGGTTGTCTATAGAAGCAATGTTGTTGTAGTTTTCCATTTTATGATGCAAATTAAACCTTCTGAATGTATTTAGTACTTCAATGGCTACCAAACTAATTTGTCTTTCAAGACATGATCTTTTGTGATCATGCCAATGTTATGTAATAATGCACCGAATCTGGGCTTCTAGGGTCAAGGTGTTATATTTTGTATCAGAGGAATTTTAGTACGAACTTTGGAATGTAGATTTAGATAAACTCTGATTAGAGCACATTACCCTAAGATAGACTTTGAGTATTAGTATAGAAGTACTTCCTTGGATTTTGGTATTGTAGAGATTGTGTGGGTTTTCCATGAAATACATCCCTTTTTGGATATGAGAAGGTAGTGGTGTCTCTGGCACAAATATACCTAGGGGTAAAACCCGAAAACACCACTTTGAGATAGACTCGAATGGGAACTAGTGCACGACAATGGCCCTTGCTACACCCATGGTTACGACACTACTGGGGGATATTATTATGATAATTCTCATTTTATTACCAAATATTATGAAGGTTTTATGAGTATATACTTCCTTAAATAAAACATTTTTATGATTATGGATTATATCCATAAATTGTTCAATTTATGCTATGTGTTTTACATGTTTGGATTTATGTATTGAGATTTATAAACTAATCTAGTATATGTCATTATTTAAAAATGGAGCCTAGTGGAAGGAATGTAAACCATATAAATGCATGAAATCTATGTAGGTATTTCCCTCCTACTAAATATCCTTATAGTGGAGCTGGTGATGCAACAGGTGTTGATCAGCTAATCACCATACTGGGACAACTCTCTTAGATTATGAATAAAAACCTTACTTGTATTGAGCAGCGGGATCCATTGCATGGAAGATCAATGTTATATCGCTTCATGAGGCAATAACCACCAACATTAAGTGGGAGTACAAATCCATTAGTAGCTGAGCAATGGATAAATTCCGTAGAGAAAATATTTATAACCTTGGGGAGTAACGAAACGGGAAAAGTTGTCATTGCTGTTTACCGCCTCACTAGAGATGATGATCAATGGTGGTCCTTTTTTCAAAACACAATGGAAGATGATGAAGTGTCAAATATGGAATGGAGGGAGTTTAAAGAAATTTTCTTAGAAAAATACTTTCCTCGTGACCATTGAGAAGATATGGAAAGACAATTTCTAAGTCTGAGGAAAAAGGAGGATGATAATGTCGCAATGTATAAAGCTAACATTACAAGGTTAGTGAGGAATGCTGTAGATTATATACGTAACCCAAGAAGTAAGATTGATCATTTATTTGATGGGTTAAAAACATTTTACTATCAAGAATTAGTCTCAGAATCCTTCTAGTTGTACGAAGATATTGTCTCATGTGCTATCATAGTAGAAAAAGAATTCTCTAAGTCTTAAAACTTTAAAGAAAAGCAAGAAAATAAGAGATCTGGTGAAAACTCTGGAAATGGAAATAAGGGGAAGAAGGGAAAATTTTAATATCCATCCTATAATAATGGGGGAAGAAACAACCTTGTACATTCCTGAAGGGAATGGTAGTCTCTAACAAGTGTGGTGAAAAAGGCCACTAGGCTCTTGATTGCAAGGGGAATAAAGAGGCTATTGATGTTCAATGCTACAATTTTAGAGAAAGGGGGCATTATGAAAATGAAGGTCCTAAGCATCAGGGGAACATACCTTAGGAAAGGACAAGGGATCAAGGCCAAGCTTATAATATCACTACTACTAAGGTTGATGCTTTGAAAGATGTAGTGGTAGGTAATTCAATGGTTTCCTCAAGTTTAGAAAATGATTTATTTGATTCTGGATCATTACATTGTTTCATATCTTTCCATGTTTCTATGAAAATTAGATATTCCCAATTTGATTTAAACAGGGAGTTGTCAGTAAAAACTCATAAGGGAAGTATAATTGCAATAATGTTTTTTGAATCAGTCTCCATTAGGTCATATAAATTTTCTTTATCTACTCATCTCATAGTCATACCCATGATTGAATTTGATATAATTTTTGATATGGATTGGATCTCAAAGCATGATGAATAAAATTATTTTAAGAATATGGAGGTTACAATTTTTGATGACGATGATAAAGAACACCTTATCTTTAGAGAAAAATCGTCACCACCTAATTCTTATTTAGAAAAAACCCCTAGTAGCTCAACTAAATTCAATTATTGTGTATGAAGACAATGAAATAACTATGGGTGAGGAAAAGAATGTTCAAATAGAAGATGTACCTATTGTGCAAGATTATGTCGATGTATTTCCAAAGGATTTTCCTGGACATCCTCCAGAATGAGAAATTGAGTTTTCCATTGATTTTATTCCAGGTTCAAGGCTCATATCGACGACCCCTTATAGAATGGCCACTATGGAATTAGTGGATCTAAAGAAACAATTAGAGGAATTGAGTAACATGGCATTTATTCTCCCAAATGTTTATCCATGGGGATCCCATGTCGTTTTTGTTAAGAATAATGATGGATATATGATGTTGTGCATTGACTACAGGGATATCAATGCTATAACAATAAAGAAAAAGTATCCCCTACCTCACATTGATGATTTATTTGACCAACGTCATGGAGCTCAATACTTTTCAAAGATTTACCTTCGATCTGGATATCATCGGTTGTGTGTAAAGAAGGAAGCCATTCTGAAAACAGCATTTTGAACCAGGTACTGGCATTTGGAGTTTATAGTAATGCCTTTTGGATTGACAAATGCACCCTCTGTCTTCATGATTCAAATGAATAGAGTTTTCAAGGAATATATTGATAACTTTGTAGTGCTATTTATTAATGATATCTTGTTATACTACAAAAGCTATAAAGATCTATAAAATCACTGGTGCATTATCCTAAATACTCTTAGAAGACATGAATTATATGGTATGTTTAGCAAGTGTTAATTCTGGCTTCAGGAGATTTCTTTTCTTGTCCATATCGTCTCTAAAGATGGAATAATTGTTGATCCTTCAAAGAAAATGGAAATCTAAGAATGGCCAACACTAGTGAGTATAACTGTGGTACGTAGTTTTATTGGTTTATCAGGTTATTATCAGTTCTCCATCCATAATTATTCACAATTGGCTAACCCATTAACCAAGATCACACGTAAAGGGGTTAAATTTGTTTGGACAAAAGAGTGTGAAGATAGTTTTGAAAACTGAAGAGAAGATCATCCAATGCTCCTATCTTGAATCTACCATCGGGGAATGATAGGTTTGTTATTTATAATAATGCTTCAAAGAATGTAATTAGTTGTGTCCTTATGCAGAATGACAGGGTTACTACCTATGCATCACAACAGCTAAAAATTCATGAAAAAAACAATCATACTCATGATCATGAGTTAGAAGCTATAATAATTACTTTTAATATATGGACACAATATCTATATGGTAAAAAATGTGAAATTTATACAGATCATGAGATTTTAATGTATATTTTCTCACAAAAAGAACTCAACATTAGGCATAGGTGATGTTTGGAACTACTCAAGGATTATGATTGCACTATACATTACCACCATGGGAAGGAAAATAAGGGGGGAAATGCTTTGAGTAGAAATAAACATGGAGTTTTGAACCAGATGAGAGTTGAAAAGGATCCTATATACATGGATCTAGTAAAGATGGATATGGTAATAACCATGGAAGGTGAAACATCAAATTTTTTTCAAATGGTTGTCAAACCATCTTTACTAGAAAGGATAAAACGTTCTCAGGCTGATGATGAGGTGTTTCAAAAGAAGATTAAAGCTGTTAAAAATGGGAGATTGAGTGGCTTCATATATGAATATGGAATTTTGAAACATGGGAAGAGAATTTGTGTTCCTTATATACCTGATCTAAAAAGATAATTGTTGGATGATTCTCATAGCTCCAATTTCTCTATACACTCTCGGAGCACCAACTTGTATAGTGATTTGAAGGAACATTTTTGGTGGGACAACATGAAGAGGGAGATCTCTGATTTTTTTTCAAGATGTATGGTTTGTCAACAAGTGAATACTGGAAGGCAACATCCTAGAGGAGTCATGAAACCACTTCCCATACCTGATTTGAAATTGGATAATATTACGATGGACTTTTTCAAGGGACTACCAAAGACTCCTAGAAGGAACCATGAAATATGGGTCATTGTTGATCATCATACCAAGTCACCACATCTTCTTTCTATATGATGAGACTTACCACTTGAAGGTTTAGTAATAATGTATATTAATGATGTTGTGAAACTTCATGGAGTACCACTATCGATTGTTTCTGATCATGATCCCCATTTTACTTTATGATTCTGAAAAAGACTTCAGAAAGCCCAAGATAATGAACTTCATTTGAGAACTACCTACCACCCTTCAAACTGATGGACATTCAGAATGGACTATTCAAACCTTAGAATACAAGTTGAGATCATGCTCACTAGACCTTCAAGGTATTTGTGATCAATATTTACCTCTGGTAGAATTTTCCTTTAATAATATCTTCCATTCAAGTATTCAGATGGCACCATATAAAGCATTATATAGAAAGACATGTAACAAACCAACCTGTTTGGATGATGTTGGTGAAAGAAAACTTGTAGTCCAAGAAAATTTGGAGGAAACTATGGAAAAGTTGAAGGTAATCCAAACCCACATTAAAGCAGCTCAAAGTAGGCAGAAGATCTATGCCGATAAACGAAGGAAGTATTTGGAATTTCAGGTAGGAGATCATGTTTTCTTGAAGGTATCTCCATAGAAGGGTGTTATACGTTTCGGTATGAAGGTAAAATTGAGTCCCATGTACATTGGTCCTTTTGAAATTCTAGAATGAATTTTGGCTGTAGCTTACTATTGGGGAATACTGCGAAGTCTCTCCAATGTTCACGATGTATTCTATGTATCACTGTTAAGAAAATACATGCCTGACCCAACGCAAGTACTCACCAATGAGGAATTAGAAATGGAACATGATCTGTCTTATTGCGAAGATCCTGTCAAGGTTTATGATACAAGATAAAAAGTGATGAGAAACCGCACGACTCGTCTGGTAAAAGTTTTAGGGAGAAACCATAAGATGGAAGAGGAAACGTGGGAACTTGAGAAATTTATGATGAAGAACCACCTGAGTATTTTTATGCAGTAATATTCTAGAAAGTTCAAGGAAAAAATTATTTGAAGTGGGGGAGAATTTGACACCACAAGCTTCCACGATACACTTCTCTTTGAATAAAACAATATTGTGTGTTGTACGAAACATCGAGTACTAACACACCACAACCAATCAAACTAGCCATTAGGAATAGTAATACCCACTTATTGAAATATTATAAATTTTATCATTAAAAATGGACTTCATTTTTGGATTCGGAATATTGAAATTATCTAAGGGTGAATTTTTGGTATTTTTCTGAAAACTTTCAATTTTTGATGAATAGTGAAAAACCCTGAGTAATAGTTTAAAACCGAATTTTTATTTAAATAATTAATTATATTATATAAATTTATTTTAGGTCAAAATATATACATAATACCTATATATTTTCAATGTAATTCATTAGAGTCATTTTGTAATAATATTAGATATATAAAATTTTATTGAACTCTTCACCGTCTTTTACTCGTCTCCTATGAGCATTTGCAAATTTACGTAAAACTTAATTTTACAGCTTTTTTGAGTTGAATTTCAAAAATCCAAGAGACACGGTTGATATCAGTATGTAAAATGTGTTTCAATAAGATAAAAATAATGTTTTTGAATAGTAACTTTTTACTTTTAATTACCATGGTTAAAAGTAAATAGGGTAATTTAAAATGATTCATATTATAAATATCCAAATAAATGTAATTTGAGTCTTTTTATGAATTAAAAAAATTTAATAGTTTAATAAATCATGTTAGTGTTGGTTAGATTAATTTTTTTTTAATTAAAAATGCTCTTATAAATTTTCCAAAAACAAAATCCCAAATAGTGTCAAAATTGACCTAAAAGAGTTTTTAAAACAAATATTATATTATTAATTGATATTCTATTTATAAAAATATAAGGTTTGGCCAAAATACTTATATAATTATAGGTGTGTTTTTAATGAACCACTTGGGGTTCACATGGAAGTATATAGTATTTTTATTAACCATATAATATAAAAATACAAAGAGACATGGTAAATGTCAAACTATTTAACTAAGTGATAAATCTAAAAGATATGATTAATATAGTGAACCAAACGTGTATAAAACCTATCAGTTGAAATTTTTTAGACCCATACCCACCTTATCCTTTGAATAATTCATTTTGGAGCCTTTAAAAACCGAAAATGATTTTATTAAAAAATAATATTTCTAGCTTTTCATAAGGTTCCCCTCACCCATCTTTTAAAAGGGCACTCCACCTTCTCTCTAATTCAACCATCAAAGCCATTTGGCTTGGACAAACCCTGCCCAAATACCCTCTAAACTATCCTCCCTTCATCCTAGATACCTTTCTTTAGTCATAAATCCAACCTAAGGAGCCATTTTGATCAAATCAAAAGGAAGAACCTGAAGAAGAGGTAAATATTTCATCACATCTTTCAAGTTCCTTTCTTCTTCCACTTCCACTTTCATTGTTGTTTCAATTGTAAAATAATAACTCTAGTGTCTTCTATATATTGTGATGTTATTATAAATATCGTACAAACATATTCATTATTCCATCCATCCATTTAATGGCATGTCACTATACGTGCGTATGTACGACTTACCGTCTCCACGTCGTGGTGTAAGGGTCATTCAATACATTATTATTTGGATGGGTATAATAATTATATATAATTGATTTAAATAATAAATATAAAATTATAATTATTCTGTGTATATTACATACCATCCAATTATATTTTATTTTCAAATCAAAATAATGATATTGTCGCTCGTGCGTACGTACGGATTAACGTCTCCACGAATGTGATGAGATTCATTCCCCATCGTATCAATTCAAGAATAATTTTTATTAGATGAATTAAAATAATTTCTAAAGACATAATATCATTCTAAATATGAATAAGATACATACTATCCATAATAAACCTTACTTACATAACAAATCATAATAAGGAAAACGAATCATTTAACACCCGAAACGATGATAATACTAAAATATTATTAACAAAGCAATATTAAAAATTCATAAATGATATCATATTAATGTATATGATTATTGTATAATTTAATAAAAATTATATAACCATTATAAAAGAGTTTAACAAACCATCGACCAAGTAAAAGTACAAGGTAATGGTTAATTTTACAATCTCTTCATTATCTGAGATTGTTTAAACATCATTATCTACTAGGATATCTTTATCATCCACATCCATGATTCTTAAAAATTTATTTCAAAACATTTTTAATATTTACTAGGAAATGTGGTAATTTCATTTATACCCTTATTTCACCTTATATGTTTTGAAAGGAATATTTCTGTCATTTTACAAACAAGGTACTTTATGACCTTTTAGACAAAATTAAGGTATGAATGTTTTTTAACTTATACGGTGGGTGCGGAAATTTTTGGCCATTGTAACAATGTCGAATTTTCCCTTACAATATTATAAGAGTATTTTTAAAAATAAATTTATCCTTTTATAATTACATAACTTTTAAATGATTTCAAAATAAAAAGATATATTTCTCTAAAAAGGTTTTGATTTCATCTATGTCAACATCCGTTGATGGATTTTAAGATTATTTGATGTTGATTTATTATGATACAAAACATCCATATTGTATTGATGGTTTTGTGATATGTTTGACTGTGGATGTGTTATTTTTAAACCATTCATGGTTTATGGATAAAGTATTTACTTTTCATATGCTAGTTTTAATAGGAATTTTTATGTTATATTTAAACCTTTTAATATAAAGATTGTATTGGACATCGTAAGTGATGGGTGGAGCCCAGTATAGCTCCTCGACGCATCAGTAGGTCTCATGAGACAAACTAGTTTCATGGCACAAGGCCTTGACAAAATCTTATTTTTAGTCTTGGCACAAGGCCTTGACTATGTGGTTATAAAATTTTAGCATTATGTGTTCCATCATTATGAAAGTGGCTATTGATATTTCATGTGATTATTCGACCAGTAGAATATCCATGTGAGTTAGTAAATGGAATTATTTTGATTTTATATTTGTCATATTATGTTTAACTTCAAGTTTAAAAGGATTTTGTTTTATTCTTATACTTTGCCATAAATGTTTATACTTATTTATGAAAGTTCCCGCTATTTTTTTATCCTTACTGAGCATCTGAGCTCACCCCTTTTTATGTTTTATTTTTCCCAGGATGCAAAGAAGTATATTATGACTCACCTGAAGGGATAGTCTATGGGATCTCAGTTTTTTCTATGGGATCAATGTTGTTGTAGTTTTCCATTTTATGATGTAATGTAAACCTTATGAATGTATCTAGTACTTGCAAGGATACTAAAATAATCGGTCTTTCTAGACTTGATCTTTTGTGATAAATCCAATGTTATGTAATAATGTACCGACTCTCGGAATATGGGGTTGAGGCGTTACATAACTAGTGTAAGAAATACATCATTGACATCAATTTTATAATATCGAACATGAAAGATATATGAAAATTATTTTTTATGTCAGTTAAAAATAAGAGATGTAAAAAACAATTATAAAATTAAAAATTAAAATCAAACATTATAACCCCAATAAAAAACATATTTTGTACTATTGATATGAGAGAGATAAGTAGCCTTTAGGTTTAATATTAATTATAGTATAGTTTTTTATAGAACTACAAAAATCAAGCAACATGTAATTAAAGAGATCTTTAAATCAAAACCTGTTGAGAAATCCTGTCATAATATCCGACATTATTTTGTTATAATCATTCTTAATATACAGTTCATTGTAAATGCATTCCTTCTTTATATGATTCTTCTGGAAATTAAAACATTCATCTATGGTTAAGAGAGAGTCAGGAATTTCCCTTATAAGTAAAGAGCCATATTGATTGGTGGGAACCACCTTGATAATGATAGTGAAGAGTCCAATGAAAAAGTTATTTCTTCATATCTTATAAATTAAGTTGAAACAAAACAGAAAAACATAGAGGATTTGGTGGAGAAAGAAGCATTTGTTTTAGGCAATATAATCGAAAATTGAGAATTATGACCCTTGGGAAGGATTCCATTATTATAAAATATATAAATAATCTTCATTAAATCTCCTTGCGAAATATCATAATACCCTTTAAAGAATGTATTATTAAAGGAATCCAATCTAGAAAAACTTCCTTGATTGATCGAGGATGTTTAAACTTTAAATTCCATAATATCTAGTGTCCTTTTGAGAAGCACATTATCTGAATGATCAGGGACCCTCATAATAATAGTAATAACAATGATACAAGTAAATAATGAAAATAATGATACAAAAAATATAAAAAATGAATATTAATAATACTAATATACGTAATATTAAATAATATAGGATAATTATTTATTAAATTAATATATATCAATAATAATATTAATAAATAATATTAATATATAAATAAATAAAAATTATATATATATAATAAAACACTAAAGAATTATAAAAATACACTAAATATATATATGTTTAAAATAATTACATTAAATATAATTAATATATTTATATATATTTGTTATTTCAATTTCCATCACATCCCCCAAAAAAATCAGTCCTAAGAAAAATAATCCAGAAATAATATAAAAATTCAACCTTAAATATGTTAAACCATTTGAATTACATGTTCCAATTTTTTAAATCATTTCACCCAAAAAGCATCATTATTCATTTAATTTTTTAATTTTCGAAAATAATTCTCCATCCACTCATATTGTTTTCAAAAAAATCAACACCCATGAGTCAATGTATACTACATCTCCATCACTCTCATCAATCAAAAGAATTTTAATCATAGTTATGCTCAAACTCATAAACATTAATTCTTTACAAAGTCCTTCTATTATTTTAATATCTCAACCAGTGGGACGTAAAATTATTTTTCTAATCATGAGGACCTAATGTTGGGTTCAAATGATCTCTAAGGATGGGAGAAAATGGGTCACAAAAATTAAAAATTTGAACTCTTCTGAAGAAAAAAGTGGGGTGGATCTTAAATTATATTTATGATAAATCTCAACCCAAATGTATCCCCAAAAATCACACTCCTCCACATATAAAATGTTTCTTTTCCCTGAGAAAATTATAATATCAAACCTTAAAAAATATATAATTTTATATAACTCACTCAAATAAAATGGGTAGACAAACATGTGTGTATCAACTCAAAACAACTCATGGAATATGTATAAAACAATATCCAATAGAAAATTAAAAAAGTATCTCATAAAATATATAATCATAGTGAATATATATTTTATTAATATGCTTGTTAGTGACATTAATATTAACTTTTAAATTTTTTATTTACAATTTTTTAAATCAGTTTTTTAAAATATTGTATTTAGATATATAAATAAAATATTTTAAAAAAAAATTAACACTTTCCTATGTAATTTAAAATATTTCGTGACTCACAATTAATAAAACCCATCCTAGGATTTTATTGAATATAAAAGTAACCCCCATATTCTTTATCTAGTAGTCCATGGGTTGGTGACTATCATTGAAGGTAAAAATCATGCACATAATGGAGGTGTTACCCTCAATATTACATGGATAATAAATAAATCAATAATCAAATATAATATAATAAATATGTAATCCAATCCCAATTAATAATATATAAAACATTTTAATTTAAAATACATTAAAACATTGTTATAACTTTTACATCAGAAACTATAATCACACAACATCTGAAATGTATCCACAAGCCCAAAACTCAAACTCGATCAACAAGTTCTTCCTACAGACATTATATACATAAATAAATACATACATATATATATATGGGTGATAATAAAATTATACAGAGTAGGTTACTCATTGAAACATGTTGTTCTAATGTGGAATAAGCATACTAAATCTACGATCAATAAACAGAGAAGCTAACCTATCACTTAATTAGGTAATCTATATTCCCAATGTCAAAGTGGTTCCCTCAAAAAATAATGTACCGACATGGGTAAAAAATCAAGAAGCATATATATAAATAGGCTTCCCAAATGCCTCTTTACTATTTAACTAGTCCACCTAAACCCCATCATCTTACGTCTCGGCACACCTATCCCCTATATGTCACAGTGCACCACAAGTGATCACATCACAACCACTTATATACCTCAAAACCACATATCATCACATCACATAGTAAATTTTGATCCATTTCTATCATATTTAAGTAAAAAATAAACCTAAACCATTACATGCCAAGTATAAGTGCATGTATAATACAAGAATATGTTATAACCTCAAATCACTAACTAATAAATCACATGTCCTCTTATCAAATAGATACTTTTTACATTACATAAGAAGCTAATAAATTTGAAATATATCTTAAAATATTCCCATAAAGAGTCAATATAATCTACTCCTCTAGACATATAATATGTATTACTTTTCTTTTATAACATGGGGAAAAGGAAACATAATAAGGGGTGAGCTCAAATTCTCAAATATGGTGAAAATAATAATAAATCATAACATGAGAAACATGAGGAGTATCATGATATCATAATGAGGTTGATAATAGGAACTATATCATTTGAACTTTGATTAAATTATGATCATAACATGAGATAAAAGAATCCAAGGAAATATGAAAACTCAAAAACATGATTTCACAAGTCAAGGAACCCTACCTTGATTGTATGACATAGTTACATAGGCTAATTTCCCATGTGAAAATGTTGACTAGGATCACTTCCTACATGCCATGATATCTCATGAGATGAAAATATTACCCAATTCATTGGAGGGATAAAAACTTCCTTATCCATTCTTCATATAACATGTATAAACATATGTGTAGCACATTAAAATCAGTCATAATATCATAAAGAACCTAAGGAAAGAAAATGTGTTTCATAAAAATCACATGGAATCCCATAAATAAAAAATTCATAATTCCATCAATAATCATTTCATGATAACCCATGGAAAATAAATGGTTATCCATTTAATGTAGGTCTCATTCTAGTTATATAACACTAAATAAGTATGGTTAGTCAAATGGTATTTACACAATATAGAAAAAGGATATTTTCATTTTACAAAAAATTCCCTAATTAATCAATGAATTAGGCATCTAAGAGAACACCCTTCAACCAAAATAATGAAACATAGGGCATTCATAAGGGATAGGTAGTTGAAAATTATCATTCCTATAAAATTTCATGATTATAGAAGACAAAATAAATTGCGGATCATATCATAGATTTTTAATTGAATTTAAAAATTCATCTATATAATCATTTTGGATGGTATAATTATAATAATAGTCTTTATCAAGAAAAAAATATAGATTAATAACACTCATTGATGCATTTGGAAAAAAAATTTGAAAATAAAAATTTCAATTTCCCCTTGAAAATATTTAAATATGAATAATTAATTAAACTGAGAGAATAAGAATTTTTATTTTTCAAAATATGAAATCATATAGAGGATGTCTTCTAGAAAATGAAAAAGATGGTGAGAAGATACATTCATATAGAATCATTTAAAATATATTCCTTCTGTCAAATATTGATCACATTGAAAACATAAAAAAATATTCTAAGTAATTTTTAGAAAAGTTTATTGTAGTTGAAAATTTCTTTAAATAAATTTTTTAAGTAGGTAGTTTGGAACATATAAAAACATTATTTAAAAAATAATTTTTTAAAAATTAATCAAGAAAAACATAACGTGTATTAAACACTTTTAGAAAACCCCACATATTAAAAAGGATTAAAAAACATTTCATTGATAAGAGGTGAAGTGAGACATTATTTTCACATTATGTGAAACGTTTTTGGGTTATATATCCCATGTTCAATAGGGAAAATACTACATGGAAGTCAAATATTCATCGGTATGAATATGAGTTATTATTATCAACAACAATCTTTTATTTGAGGAAGTGATTCATCAAAGATGAGTATATTAACAAAGATAAGTAATATATATAGTTAAAATTAAATATACCATTTTAATGGATAATAGTAGGATAATAGTCTTAGAATATTCAAATAATGAAAAAATTTCCTGGCACATGAGAAAAATCACTTGAGTCGAGAAAACGGTTATGGCCTATCAAAAATAAAAATCAAACCCCTTGAAGAAGAAAGATAGTGAAAATGAACTTATAATACAATGATTGAAATATGTTTATTATATAATAGCAATTGGATAGAATATAAATGATAAAATATTAAAGTGGTGTATATATTAAAAAGTGTCTTAATAAAGGGATTTTGAGAAACAAATTATGTATGGCATAATAATCATTCTAATAAAAGAAACATTAAAGAAATATATCATTTTGTAAGAGTTAAAATACCATGAATAAGGATAATAATATCTTTTAAAAATTAAATGGCTAATATTTACACAATTTAAAATAAATTAGGTGCCTAAAAGAACACGTGTCTCTAAGAAAGAAGATTAAACAAGAAACCCTTATATGGTTTTGAAAGCATTTTCAACTTTCACTTAACTTATTTAATGAGAAAATTAGGTTAATTAAAAACATTAATAAAAAAATTATTCATGTATAATTAATTTTCAATAGTCTAATTATCTTCATATGTTTATTATTTATGAAATAATTTCCACTATGATAGTTATTTGAGGGGTTTCGGTTTATTATTACATGAATCTCTTGTCATGTTGACCATCGTAATGTTTAATTAAAAAAATTATTAACAACCTAAAAAATACCAATATATATTTAAATATAATATTTATACATCATATTAGTGTTTAAATTCATCCATGATTGGTGGTGATGGAAATAAATACATCTCTATGCGGATGTGGTAATATGCACGTACACAAAGTCGATAATTTTATTTTCCATAAAACAAATGGGAGATAGAATTTAAAATAATCTATCAGTTAAAATCATGATAACATTATTAAAAAAATATTATTTCTTTAATTTCACTTTTAGTTCTATCCATGTAATGTGGCTAAGATAAATGAAATGTGTTTCTCATGGAGGTGGTAGTCCACACAATGCACGATTGATGCTTATGTTTTTCTTAGTGGATGCATGGGGATGGATAACTATGGTTAAATAGATATAATAAAACCTAAGTATATATATATAATTAATAAATTATATAAATGGATATAAAAAAGATAAATATATGAAAATTAAAAAATAAATAAATACTAAGAATAACAAATAAATGGGTACGAGACATAAATTTTCATTGAAACATCCCTTGGAAATTAATGGATTATGATATTATAGGGATGGAAAATGAAATGGTTCATGTTAAAAGTTTTTAGGATAAAAATGTGTATATTTTAACCAATTAATTAGAATGTAATGTAAGGTATGGATGGAGTGGAAGTGGTCTCCTTTTATAAGTGAAGAAAATTGGATTCTCATGGAAAAGAAAGTTAAGTTATGGGTAAGAATGGAATGCAATTCATGTTTGGTGAGTTGGGTGAAGGGTAGTTAGTAAGACATGTGATTATGAATTTAAAACCAAAAATGGGTTATATAAGGTCCAATAGTGATGTAAATAATAAAATAAATGCCACATTAGGTTACTATTTTAAATACTAATTTTTTATAATTAAATATTAATCATTGTAATTAATTAACTACTAAAAATATAAGAGGAGACTTCCCAAAAAAATTATGTGATGAATTCAAATGTTTCCTACATTTTATCAAATTTAGTTTCTAAATTATATAAAATTTAATTTTAAATTAAAACATATACTATCTCAAAAAATCTTTTGAAAGAAAATACCACTTATGTTCAAAAATTATAATCATGGGTATATAAATATGATGTATTAAGTAATATATATATATATATATAATCAGAGAATGAAATTTATAAATATTTATTTCAGTATTACATTACAATAATAGAGTAATAGTGATAAAATTATCCATTGCATGAATTTTCACTATTCGCCTTAAAATTAATAATTTTAAAAGAAAATTTAAAAAAACTATACTAATATAATTTTAATACTATAAATTAAGAAATATTTTTAATTTTAACTAATAATATTTTTAAATAATTATATATTTAATAATGAATTTAAATTACTTAATATATGGATATAATACTTTTAATAAAAAATGGTGTTTCCAATCATAAGTGTATTTAATTATATTTTACAAAATAGTACAATTGAATGATTTTAAATATATTAGATCATATATTGTCACATAATAACCATTTAATGGTGATCACCATAATTTATTAACATACAATAAATTTTATTATAGTGTGTCTGATGAATGTTGTTGAATTTAACGGAATTATATATAAACTAAAATCTCATTTTGTTACTTTAACCCCACCCACCCCACCCCCCAAATAAATTTCAATGGAATAATTTTAAAAAAATTAAATAGGGATTTAAAAATGATATAAATATATTCAAATAAACATTCAAATGAAATAACTTATGTAAAACTAGAAGACAAATCTTTATCCTCTAACGAGTTTACTGACTACATAATTTTCCTTAAATAGTTAGATTTTTTATGTCCACCTACTAGATTCATAATTAATATGTATTTAACTATGATTCATTCCCTAGTATTTCATTCCCATTTATTTTTTACATAAATCAAATTGAAATTATTTCCCTTCATTGTGTTTTTCACTTGATCTTTTATGACACTCTAAACATCTTTTATTTACTATGTTTTGGGTTTCAAATATGGTCACATTGTTAATAAAATTTCATGATTTTCAATTTATAATAAAAACAAGATATCTAACACCTATTCGTATCCAAATAAATTTCTGGTCAAGATAATCACTACATTTTTTATTGCATCCATTGTTAGATTTTTTTATTCTTACTCTATACATTACAATAAAATAATGTTTGGGGATGAGAATATATAAATTATAAAATGTATAAAAGTTAAATATATGATATAAATAAAATAATTCATAAATGATGTGTATGCACTAACTTATGAGTCTTTAACTTCAATCTGGGTTATCCATAGTCATTTTTCTATTATATTCTAGAATACAGTTAACTTGCATAAAATCTATTGTATAAATAATTCATTAATCTTTATAAATAAAATATAAATTTACCAAATCATATCCCTTGGTACTTTTAACTCATATGCACAATTATGGCCCATTCACTGAGAACTAGAATGATGATTGAGATAAACCCAACCAACTCATATCGATGATTTTTCCCTAGATTCATCAAAGAAAAAACTGTTTCCACTAGGTAATATCCAGATAGGGATGTAATTTCTATAAAATCCCTTAATCTCTTCTTTACCAAAATTTTAGGAGTTTATCCACTCTATTATATTATAATTTGGGTTATCATTAATGTTCTAGTATCATAATTTCCAAACAAAATAAGATATTGAACACATCCAACATAATGGTTTATCTATACTATTAATTCTAATAACATCCTTAACTCATCAAACCATGAGTTCATTCAAAAATGATGATTCATCCTTAACCAATAACATCCTAACCTATAAAGTTATCTGAACATTAATTTATTTCCAATTGTTGATCCCTTGGACCCATGATCGTAGATATGGTTTCAAAACCACATAACATACATTACTATCTAGGATAGGCATCTATGATTACAATATATTTCATATATTTACTATTCCATGATATTTCAGTTAAAATTTTTAATGAATTAGTGAAAATAACTAACTAATAAATCACAAGTATTCTCATCAAATAGACTATTTTTCACTACTAAAGAAGCTAAAAATCTATAACAGATCTGAAATAAGACCCACAAATTCTCCTCATAAGCTACTCCTCCTGACACACCATGCATATTACATTTTGTCATAACATAGTGAAAGGAAAACAAAAAAGGGGGTCCTAAAATGAAATTTAAGTGTGTACATAATTGTAAATAATAACATGAGAGAAATTTGTAATAACATGATATAATAATGAGGATGATCATCATCCTGGAAGCATTGAATAGAGATTTCATATCATATGAACATGGATTAAACAATGATCATAGCATAAGAGTGTGGAATCAAAGGAAATATAGAATCTACATAAATATAACATCACAAGTCAAGGATTCCGGACATGTAAACATAACATAATTGGTTAGTCTCGATTTCCATACACCATAGTTGGCTAGGCTTACATTCCATGTTCCATGATATCTCATTTGTTGAAAAAATTACCAAATTCCTTGGAGGGTTATATGTTTTTGTAACACTCATCACATAACATATACATACATATGTGTTCCATATAAAAATCAATCATCGTATCATAAATAACCAAAGGAAAGAAAATTTATTTCATATATTTCCGATGGAATTACATAAATAAATCATTTATAATTCCATAAATAATCATAAAATGATAACCGAGAGAATTTAAATGGGTATCCATTAACATTAGGTCTCATTAAAATTAAATAAAACTCTATAAATATGATTAATAGTACGTTTTTTACACCATATATTAAAATTATATATGGTCTAGAATATAATTTCAAACATTAATCGATGTATTAGGCATCTAGGTGAGAACCCTTTATCGAAAATAGTGGAACTTTGGGCATTCACATAGGAGGGGAATTAGAAGAATATCATTCTTACACATGTGGATCATTATAAAAGAAAAAAAATAGTGATGGATCATTCCATAGATGTAAAAGAAAATTTAACTAGCCATATAGATATTGAAGGTGTATGGTATCTTATAAATAATATACTTTATTAAGCATATAAAAAAGATACAGAATACTCCTAGAATCATTTCGAAAATTACAATGAAAATAATAATTTATATTCTCCATTAATAAACATATAAAAATATATTTTAATAATCCATAAAGTAATAAAATTCTTTTTAAAACCAAAATATTTAGAGAAGATTTATCTTATAAAATATAAGGTAGTTGAAATAGACATTCAAATGAAAATAAATACAATAGATTACTTTTATTGAAAATGACCCATATTGAAAATGTAAAAAATCATTACATGAATTTTTAATCAAGGTAATTTTTTAAAAAATAACATCATAAGAATTTGGAAATTAGCCTTTTTGGATCATTTTAAAAAATTATTTAAATTATTTTTTTATGAAAACTAATAATGTAGAAAACCATAAAAATATATTAAGAATTTTAATAAAAATACATATCAAAAAAATTGATGATAAACCATTTGATAGATAAGAGGTGAATAGAAACATAATGTTTTTCTAATTTGAAACATATTAGGTTAATAGATTAAAATTTTAGTTCTTAAAGCATAGATATGAATGAAAAATATTAATGAGAAAGTATAGTAGTTGTAATTATCAACATTTCACTTTTATTTGAGGATGTATTTCATTAAATGATATGATATTAATTAATATAAGTAATATCCTTATAGAAATATGAAATATTGAATTTGAAAAGTTATTTATTGGGAAAAATTCTTATAATATCAAAACCAGGAACTGATTTTGTGTCTCATTGGAAAACGGAATTGATTTTATAAAAAAATGATTTGCGTGGAATTTTAATTAAACCCATTGAAGATTAAATATCATTAAAATGGCCCTAAATTCCATGTATAAAATATATTTCATCCCAGAATAATAATTGGGTCCATATACACCATATAAATGTAAATTGACGCATAAAGTAAAACATGTCTCAACGAATGGATTTTGAGAAACTAATCCATTATAACATGAGAGAAATTTTAATAAATAGATCATGAAATAAATAGATATTGAAGTTTAAGTTAAAATACAATTATTATAGAAATTAAATGATACTAAATATCAAAATTTCATAATATACACTATTTAAATGAAATTAAGAGTATAAAAGAACATGTCTCTCAATGAATAATGTTCTTAGATGAACCCCCAGCCTGTGATTGGAAACATTATACACCTTTACATAACTTTTAGAATAATAATATTTAGTTAATTATAAATTTAAAAATAAATTTACTCATCTAACATTAATTTTCCATGGTATACATACCGTTATAAGTTTCTCATTTAGAAAACAATTTCCACTATTATCTGTCACCTGAGGTGGTTTTGTTTATTTTTATTGGAATATCTTATCAGGTTGACCATGGATAAGTTTTATTTTTAAAATAGATTCACAAACATAAAATATTAATAGATCTTAAAATATAATTTTTATACATCAAAAGAATTTTTAAATTCATCCACGATTAGTAGTAATAGAAAATAAAACATGTTACTCTATACAGGTTGTAATAGACACATGCACATGGTTGACCATTTTATTTTCCATAACATAATAGGTAGGTATAAATATTAATGATTTATCATTTAATAATAATAATGTTCTAAAAATAATTTTAGTAAATTAATTACACTTGTATTTCCATCTATATTATTTGGATAAGAGAAATAAGGTGGGTTATTCACAAACAGGTAATCAACACATACACATTATTAATGAAATCATTATTTAATAAATGGTTGAAATGAAGGAAAATGAACAAGGTGATTATTTAATAATTTAATAATATATATTACAACATAATTATTCATAAAAATATTCTTCCGTACAATCTAAAATAGGTGGTTATTAAAAAAATTACATCTTATCATGGAGGTAGAAGTCATCACAACGCACGATGAATCGTTATGTTTTTTGTAATGGATTAATATGGATGTATAATTGATTATAAATAAATAAAATTAAAATTAAGTATATAAATGTTATTAAATATATTATGTTAATGTATTTATGTAATATGATTATAATAAATATTAAATAATTACTAATTTGAAGAAACACTCACACTGGAGACTTAGATTTTCCTTGAAACACTCCTTAGAAATAAAGGGATTAAAAAAATAACAGATTAGTAAAAAATAGATAAGAATTAAAATATATTGAATCAAGATTCTAAAACATAGATATTACAACTATTTATATTAATATTTATTACATTACCCATACACAAACTTTAGGACCATAATATTTTAGTTTCATTTGAAACATTGAAACATAAACAACAATTCCATAGGTAAATAGTATCATCTCCCACTATGATCTTCATTAAACAAATCATTCATATGAATATAATACGTAATACATTTATTTATGACCTGGGGATACTAACCATAATTATTTGTGAGATCATATTTTAATTAAGGATAAAATAAGAAGATTTATATGCATAACATGAACATACAGGTTTGAGAACATGAGCGTAACATTTTAAAACAATACCATGCATATCAAATATCATAAGCTTGAGAAATAGAATAATGATTAGATATTAGTAATTCATGAATCATAAGGGAATAAAATAGAGTGCTCCATGAGAGAATAATATTGTTATATGATATAGATTTGTGGCATGAAAATAATTATAGAAAATCATTTCCATTCAATTCAAGTTTCATTTCCAATATTATCATAGGGTAATGGGTTCACTACCCAAACAATCATAGTAATAAAGGTTCACTGAAAAGATCATAATATTAGAAAAATTCAATTAATAAACCAATTTCATATCCCATTCAAGGATTATCTATCTAATAATATATAAATCTTTACATAATTCATTGTAGGTAGATATAGGTCCCACCTATATTATAATGAAAACCATAATTATATATGCCACAAGATTATAAAATATTAATCATTTCATTACCAATGAAATAATATGGGTTTCATAAACATTTCATTCTATAATAACTGATTTAAAAGAGATATGTTTCATATTCATTTCATCATAGCTTAACCCATGGAAAAAAATAAATGAGTTTCATAAGAATTTTATCATGGTATAACACATGGAAGAGAAACTGGTTTAATAAATGTAATTACATCATAAAAATAAACCATTCAATGGAAAATAAGAATGGTATCCTTGGATCATATTCCCATTAAATCTTGTGTGACATCAACAAGTTCTATATTAGATTGAAAATGATTATGACCTATCATTTAAAAGATTTCTTAAGGAAAAAATTCAAAGTTGATATTCAAAAACCTGCTTTTAAAATATAAAATATTTTGAATATATTTTTCATTGAAAAAAATCCTAAAAACTTATAAAAGAAGATAATAATAATATAATGGTCATGATGACAACAAGATTCATTCATAACTTACATGTTAAAACAAATATTCATTTCACATTATTGATAAAAGCCAAATGAGGATTCATTGTAAATCAACATGAATATTCCATTCAAAAAAATTGTAAAAATTCAGTCATGGAAAAAATTTATTTTAAAAATAATATGAGAATAAAAAACAATTCTTAAAACATTTTTAAAAAATATTATTTGGGAAGAAAATGTATTTTTAACCGAATAAAAAATTAAAGTCATATTTTCATAAAAAAATATTCCCTGTTATATAATGTACCGAAGAGTGAGAAAAGGTAATAATACTTAAAAATATCATTAATAACCATAACATAATAAAATTAATTATTTTATTGATATATTTATCATAATATTTTATCATTGGAGATTGTAACATAAAATCATCACCACATTGGTAAATTTTAATCGAAAGACCTATGATGGAATCACCTAAAATGGAACATAAAATATAATGAGGATAAATAAAATAATCATATTAAATATCAAAAGGGTTTGTATATACACCTCTTGATAGAATATAGCTGCACAAAATGATGTACGTCTCAAAGAAGAAAAATTGTGACTAAATCCCTTACTTCTTTAGTAATATTTTGAATCATCATCCCCAATAAATATTAAAACTAAATGAAAAATTAAATATCATTAAAATAGTATCATTAATGACATAACATGTAAAAGGGGTATTTTATACACCATAAAAATAAATTAGTAGAGAATTTTTACATCTCTCCCATAAATTAAAAAGATACTATAAATTCATTAACTTATGACTTAAATTACATCATACACATTAAAACATCCTTTATAACGAATATAATTTTATTATAAATAGATTAATGAAAAATATTTATATATTTAATTCCATATATGATCTTCTATGACCTTTTATAAATATTTTATTTACAATTCAACATTAAAGTTACATTTCAGGTAATAATTGCTTTTTTTATATATGTTTTGATTTTTTATTTTTTTTCCACTTAATTTGATCATAAATTCATAATTTCCAGAGTGATAAAAATTAAATAAATATAATATATATACATCATATATGTATTTAAATTAATACATTTAATTAATTGGTATAAAATGATATACATTTTTCATGTAGACATTAGGTCGTATGCACGCATGAGCATTGTGTCCATTTTCTTTTAGAATTGAATGAAATAAATTTAAATGATATATTAAAATACTAGAATCATTATTATATCATATATAACACATATTTCCATTAAATAATTCTTTACTACCTTACATGTAATGCGTGAATGAATCACATTGCCTCACAAGGTGGTAATCCGCCGTACACACGAGTGATGTGATCGTATTACCAAAAATGGAAGGAAAGATAGAAAGTGTGAATTAATAATTATAAAAGAATAATAAAATAATTGATATCATATATAAATAATATATCCATCATTTTTTCCAATCTTTATATGTGTTACTGGAATAATGAATGACATCAGTTCACAAGATCATAGTCTTCCGTACACATGAACGATGAATTTGTAACCCATTTGATGGAAGTGGATATGGTTTTAGGTAAATCCTTTAAAAAACATCTAAATATGTGGAATAATATAATTTTATTATATCAAAATTTTATAATAATAATGGAAATATATTTTTAGGAAAAAATAAAATAAAGATGCTTTTTGATGAACGTTGCCTATTCTTTGGGTATCCTCCATAGGTTCATACCTAAAGCATTCTTAGGATATATTTATGATCGAAATAAGGATTCAAGGATGATAGGAGGTAATTTGGTAATTGATTTTTGTGATTATTTCATATAAATAAAATTTCTTTAATGGGTGTATTGGATAGGATATGGGTGGACTTTTATAGGCTAGGTGAGTGGCACACTTATAAATTTTTGAAAGAAAAAATTCCACACACTTTTTTGATGTAAAAACAATCTATTAGTGGACAGACATAGATACATGAATATATAAGGTATAAATATGTGAAACTAATGGGTTTATGAAATATTTTTTTTCATTTTTAACCCTTAACATTTAGTTTAACCTCCCAGTAAACCCAATTTTACAACAACTACTATAATTAATTTTTATAGTTTTCACTATTACATTTGGTTAAAAATTTAGTTAAACAAATTATATAGTATAAAATATATTTTTTAAAAATATGGAATCCATTTTTTAAAATATTTTTCATAAAACTAGAAAAATATAATTTAAAATTAATCCCACATATGTAAACAAAAAGTGGGTTTTTAAAAAGAAAATTTTCAAAAGATTACTATGTTTTTTACAAAAAATTCAATCTAAATTTGAATATAATTACCTAAATTCGATTCATTTTTGTAAAAATGATACTGCGTTACATTAAATACAATATAAAATATAATTTATCTTTATAACAAAATTATATTAAAAGGAAGTTTTAAATTAAAATACAGTATTTTTTCTATTCATAAAATGTACAACTATTTAGAAAAATCTAAAAAATTCACAATAAGCTAATTTTTTGATAATGATTTCAAAAATTAAGTTTATTTTATCAAACTAATTTTCTAACTGTTTATGAAAATAATTTTATTAATGTTCACAAAAAATAATCAAAAGTCATTTTCTGAGAAAATTATATTTTCGAATCATATAAAGACTTTACTAGAAATTAAGTAAATTATTATCAATATTTTTTCATTATATTAAAACATGATACATAATATTTGAAAATTAGTTATAATTATTCATCTCACTAAACTGAATCGATATTTTATAATGGTGTAGTTTGAATAATTATATTAATAATATATCAAGGTTTTGTTAAAAAATATTATCATGAGTAATGTACGGTGACCCAGTGTTTCAGGTTGCACAAGAATAACTTGGTGTTGCATGTAATGAAATATTTTCAATGAAATTTGAAGTATTTGAAAAATAATAATTCATAAAAACATAGGATGTAACATTATACACCCATGAAAATTAATTTCACCCTCTATATTCATCACTATAATACAATAAATGGATACATTTAACTAATTATATCCTCAAGTTCCTGGATGTCTTCCTCAAAATGGTTATTTCACAATAAAAATTTGACTTAGTGAGTGGTATTATTTCTTAGAACATTCTCTATATTTTTCGTAATTTTAATCGGTTGTTCCTCATATGAAATATCTTTCTCTATTGGTATCAACATTAATTTCATTACATTTTATGTATAAGGTATATAGTTCCTTATAGGCGATACATGGAACATGTACAAAACATGAGAGTGGTTTGGTGGAAGTTATAAATGATAAGCTATTGTCTTAGTATGATCAATTATTTTAACGGGACCTACATATCTATGTCTTAGTTTTCCCTTCATTCTTCCACAGATAAATTTATTAAAATACCCTCTCACAAATAAAAAATTATAGATATCATCAAAAATTATTATCATTATACTTCAGTGAACTGATTTTTTTCCTTACAGGTTGTTGAATAGCTGTAACAATATTTTCAATATCATCATGTAGATCAGGTTCTAATTTCTTTCATTCGGAAACTTCATTCTAGTATGTATAAATGGATTCGTTAGGAACCATATAAATGCTCATGTGAAATTTATTTTTATAAGGATGTCTAACTATTTGATGGTGTTGATCCAACCCGTATCTGAATTATATATAATAAAACAATATAATATCATGTAGGGTTTGAATTCTTCTCTAAGACTGGACATTTTCAATGATGGAACTCAACTCTGTATCGATATATTTTTGAAGAGTTCCCTAAAAAATTTAGGTAAACTTTGGGTCCTGATTATATAAAATTCAATATGGTACCCCATAATACCTTACCACATCATTAATGTGTATTCTAGAAAGAGGATCTAGATATAAAACCTTTCTGATTGTAAGGAAGAGTGTTAACTTCATATGGTTGTCAACTAAAACCCATAATTATATCAATATCAAAGATAAGATAAACCAAAATGTTATTAGTAACTTTAGTTATATATATAAAAAGTCTAAATGAATACATCGTCAAAAAACATTTCCACTAAAACATATATAAACCAAAAGGGTTGTATTGTAACAAATGTCTCATAAAATATCTTTAATCATGATAAACTCATATTACATGAAACTCAAAATGGGTGTCAATGACTTTGAACATATGATCAAACATAAAATCACAAACACAGGATAGTATTTATAACTCGTAAGACAATATTATCTTGATACATATATGCTTAAAAAAGTAATTCACCCTTTATTCCTTATATATAATCTTATGTTATTAAAAATAATTTCCTTTGGAATCTTGGGTTCAACCTTGTACTTATTGAATATCAAATGTGATTTCATTATTCCATAATCCATGTTGAGGGAGATAATCAATTCTCTAAATCACATGAAATTTCAATAAATGATAAACACTAATATTTTCTTATGGATCATTAATACAAAATGAAACATGAGATTCCCTACGAGTGGGTGAAGGATAAGTTTACCCTAATTTTCATGATTAACTTCAACTATTGTGATGTATAATCTTTCCCTTTATCATTGGTCTTCATAGTTTGTTGTAGATTATCATCCTCATTATCCATTATATTGTTGAATTGATTTTCATAATTCCCACACTCCAGGAATTTGAGACACTTGAAGGTGAGAGGTGATTTTTGTAAAAAAAACTTCTCTATTCACATTGTTAGCTAACTTGTTCCCATCACATCAGCATTAAATATCCTGATGAAATTTCCTTCCACACTAACGTTTTTTTACTAGTTCCCTTAAAATATTGTCCTCATTTTTTCTTCCAACTCTTTGAGCATAAAGAAAATATCATCTTCTTCTCTTCATGTTTTTTAGATATTATTTTGAATTCCATTTTTCTCTTATTAACAAAACCATGATATGGTTACATAAATCTAACCACCATTTACACCTTGATAGAACAACCAACAATATCTTAATATCTAAGGAACTATATTATTGATAATAACATTTGCAGACCATCCATTAAGATAATGAATAATTGATTAACCTTACTTTCAGGTTGGATGATAATACTAGAAACATACCATGAAAGTCATGTAAAATTTCCCTCATAAGTACCAACAGATTCATCATCCTTTTATGTCATCTCAAGGAACTAATTCTCCAAATTTGTATGAATAACACATGGAATGTAAATATGGAAAAATAATCTCTTGAAATCATCTCAATCTATGGAGTAAATTTCATCATATTTACTTATATTTTTTATGAGACTCCACCATTGATATGATTAACCACAAAAATAGTAGACATCCAAAATTAATTTTTCATATTCCAAACTCTAGAGATAAAAAATATCATTTCAGTAGTGTTGATCAATTTTTTCGTAATTAGTAGATCAGAAGACCCACTATACGAAGGCAGACATTTCCTCATAAAGGACACAATTTAATATTTCTCCCTCTATTGTTATTTTGGATGCCCGTCATGATTAATATCTTGGGAATGTTAATTGAGCATGCCAACAAGATTTTTTATTCCAAATCCTATAATGTTTGTTAGTTTAAGAGGAAACCCATTGCTTTTTCTATCATACAAAGAATTAAAATAGTTCCTTTAGATTCCATCCATTGACTAAAACAAAATTAATAGTTTGGGAAACCACATAATAATGATAAATCACATATAAGATATTTAAATCATGACACAAACGGTTTAATATGTGGTACCTTAGGATTATAATATGTCATTCATAGTCATTATATATTTAAATCCTTCATGATGGATCATAAAGAGTTTGTAAATTTCTAAATCATCCTCTAGGAGGGTAAAACTAGCTGTGCAGCAAGCCCCATTCTTGTGCATCAGGAGATGATAAAGTCTATATCAACGCATGAATTGCAAATTTATTACCCCTAGGTACCATAATACAAGAGCCACATCCACTAGTAGTATCCAGATAGGGATTTAATTTCTTGGAAACAACATTCTCTATCCTTTTTTGAAATTCCATGACATTTTTCTATAATTTGGATTATCCTTCGACTTATCCTTAGAGACATAGCTATAAATATCCTTGGAAGTATACCAAGTGATATCAATAATGTTATCTCATCCTTATTTAAAAATATTAAGTCAACATTCCTTTTGATAAAATATATAACAAACCAGGATTTTCATAAATGGATATTACTTCTTTTTAGATGAATTTTCTTTACATAAATAAGACACATACATAAGGACCGTAACATTTAAGTGTCTTTAGAATCTTGGAAACATAAAAAACAAGTCCATAGGTCAACTAAATCATATCTCACTATGTTATTCATAACTATAACCCTTACTATACATATCAAATTTAATACATTTCTTTATAACCTAGGGAAAGGAAACATAAGAAAGGGTGAGCTCATATGCTCAGTAACGGTAAAAAATGGAGATACATAAGCATAACGTGAATATAAGGGTATGATAACTTGAGAATATCATTTTAAAATCATACCTTTGTTATAAAAGATCATAATATTGAGTTGTGGAATAATGATTGGTAGTTTTAAATACATGAATCAAATGGGAATCAAAGAACATAAACCATGAGAGTCTAACATTGGAATAAGACATAGATTTTTGGAATAAGACTAAGCATAGAAATTCATTCCCATATTAGTCAATTATTATTTCCTTGTCTATCATAGTTCATTAGGTTAACTCCCCAAACCATTATAATAGTCAAGGTTCACTCCCAATATCTTTATAGTATAAAAGTTCAATTATTGAACACAGCTCACTCCCTATTACAGTCCTGTCTATCTGATGAGATATAAATCATTAATCAATTATTTTGGGGACATATAGGTCACATAAATCTCACATTTAAAACCATATTTATGTATGATAGAAGATTAAAAAAATCTATCATATCATAACCTATTAAATAAAATAGGTTTAATAAACATTTCATTATATCATAACCTCAAGAAAAGTCACTTGTTCATTATCATTTCATCATTTAATCATAGCACAACATATGAAAAAAGGAGTGGGTTTCATAATAATTATATCATGGTATATCCCATTGAAGAGAAGTCGGTTTTATAAACATCTTGCCATCATAAATAAATAAAATTCACAGAAAAATAATAATTGTATCCTTGGATCATATCCCAACTGAAACATATGTAACATCAACGGCTTTCATCATAGATGGAAAATGACTTTTATCAATAATTAAAATCATTTATTTAGGAAAATATCATTTCCTCTTTATGAAACACTTCTTAAAAAAACATTTTAAAAATATTATTATTTGAAAATAGTCATTAATGTTTATAAAGGAAGCTTTAAAGGAAAAAATGTTCATGATGAGGGGAATATATGTTCATGTCATACATGTTAAATAAAATATTCCATTCAAAGATTCAATAAAGTAAAATTGGAAATTTATTGGAAAAAAACGATGATTACATTCAAAAGAAATTTTTAAAAAGTAATATATGGGTAAATGTTTCTTTTAAAATAAATGGTTAATAATAACTCATTTTTGAAGACATTTCTAGAAAATAAGTTTTTTGAAAAAAATGGATTTCCGACTGAGGAGAGAAATAAAGTCAAATTTTATTAATAAAATTTTCACAGTTCTATTTAGTACGAAAGAGTGGAAAAATGGTAGTATTACATTAACATTTCATGAATAACTAGAGGATGTTAAAATTCGGGAGTTTTTTCGAGGGGGATCATATTATTTGATAATCCGAAATGTAATCATAAACTATCTCGATAAATGATGATACTGTAACATATAATTACCCCCACTTTGGTAAAGTTAAATCATAACACAGTAAAAGAAAACAGTGTTTTAGCAGTGGTTTTTTTACAGTGGTTTTAAAACCCACCACTAAAAGATTTTTCGGTTAAAAATTTAGCAGCAGTTTTAAAAACCACTGAGAAAAAACCATCGGTAATTTTTTTAATTTTTTGTTTTGAATTTTTTTAAAATTTCTTCTATTGAAAAAAATTCCATTTTTAGAGGCAGTTTTCTAAAAAACCGCAATGAAATAGCAGTGGTTTTTTCAAAACCGCCATAAAATATAAAAAAAATTAACAAAATATATATTTATTATTTATTATTTGTTGATTATTATTTACAATCAAATATATTTTATTATTTATAATTTTAAATATTTCTAATGTGTCAATAAATTATAATTATAATTATTAATTAATTGTATTTCTAACTGAAAACAAGTCATGAATTAGTAGAAGAACAGACTTCGGTATCAAATAACCATAACTTTTGATCTGAGAGTCCATTTCAACACCACAACTTGTTAAATCAATGTTTTTAAAATGAGAAAAAACCATATGAGATTTAAATCATGTGATAATCAAAGGAAAAAATATATATTAAAAATTCAAAAGTTGAAAATTTAACTCGAACTACAATCAACCATAACTTATAATCAGGGTGTTCGTTCGGGATCTACCATATATCAAATCGAAGCTTTCAACGAGCTCTACATCTCTTAGATCAGGAACCAACTCTTTTAGTATTTTTTCCCTTTTATTTCACATGAATGGCCTAGAAGCCCTCTGAAATAGAGGCTTTAGTTGCAGACACCGATTTTATAAAATTCATACGGTTATAACATTTCATCAAGGTGTCTGTTCGGCCTGTACCACATTTCTTATCGAATCTCATTTCATGATCTTTGATTTGACTAGATATGGCACTCAAATAGGAGTGTTGAATCATATTTTATTGTCATTTTAGTGTTTTTAGGGTTTTAGAGGTTCTTAACATTTTATGATTTTTTTATTTTTCAATTTTTTGTTATTTTTATTTGTTTAATTAATATTTATTTATTTATTATTTTTTATTTTACTATTATTTATTATTTATTTACGTATTTATTCATTTATTTATTATTTAATATTTCATTACAGATTTATTTATTATTTAGTTAGTATGTACACATTAATTATTAATTTATTTTTAATCTATTAATTAATTAACTATTATTTATTTATTATTAGTTTTTAATTAATTTATTATTTACATATTTATTATTTATTCATTTATTCCTTATTAATTTTTGATTAATTAATTATTAATTATTATTAATTAATTATTAATTATTTTTATTATATATTAATTACTTATTAAATATTAAATATTGACTCTTAAATATTAGATATTAATTACCTATTATTAATTATAATTTATTAATTGTCAATTATCAATTATTAGTTATCAATTTTTATTAATTATTAATTAATAATTATTTATTTATCTTTTTATTCTTTATGTATTTATTTACTTATTATTCATTGTTTATTATTTATTATTTTTTATTTTTTCTTTTTTATTTATTCTTTACACTATTATTTATTAATTTATTTTTAATTTTCTGAATATTAATTTATTATTTGTTTATTATTCAGTTATTGTTTATTTATTTATTATTTATTTATTATTTATTGATTATTTATTAATTAAATACAAAATATTTATTATTCATTTATTAAATTTTAAATAAAGAATATTGAATTGTAAAGATTGAATATTAATTATTAATTATTAATTATTAATTTTATAATTATCTATTATTAATTATTAGTTCTTATTAATAATTTATTATTTATTATTTATTTATTTATATATTTATTTATGTCTTTATTCATTCATTTATTAATTTATTCATTATTAATTTATTTATTATTAATTTACTAAATATTAATTTATTATTTTTTTGTTCTTCATTATATATTTATTTATTCTATATTCATTATTTATTAATTACTAATTAATTATTTATCAATAATTTATTAATAATTTTCTAGTTATTTATAGAAATTAAATATTAATCATCATTTATTCATTATTTATTATTTATTATTTATTATTTATTATTTATTATTTATTATTTATTATTTATTATTTATTATTCAGCATTTAGTATTTATTTATTATTTATTATGTCTTTATTTATCAATTATTTATTAATTTACTATCAATTATTTATTTATTTATAACATGTTAAATTATTTTTTAATTAAATTATTACTTATACATTACTTATATATTATATGATATATAATATATGTTATATGTTATATATTATATATAATAAATTGTATATTATCTATTATCTATTATCTATCATCTATTATCTATTATCTATTATCTATTATCTATTTCTATTATTTATTATCTATTATATATTATGTATTATATTTTATATATTTTATATTATGCAATTTAAAATATGCATTATACAATATACCATATATAATATTTAATATATAATATGTTTTATGTATTATGTATTATGTCTTATATATTATTTATTATATATTATGTCTTACATATTATATATTATATGTTATATGTTATATATTATATATTATGTATTATATATTATATATTATATGTTATTAATTATTAATTATTAATTATTAAGTATTGATTATTGATTAATCGTTATTGATTAATATTTATTGATTAATAATTATTTAGTGTGTATCTATTTGTTATGTATTACTTGTTTTTTCAATTTATATATATGTGTATAATTATAATAAATTTGATTTATTAACCACATGAAGATCCTGCAGGAGTGGTAATGTCATTACAGAATAAGCAACAGGTAAGGGGTATAAATATCACCCAACATAGAATTTCTATATATAGAATGTGCATGTGCATGCACATAGACATATACATGGAAATGGGCATGAGCATGTTAATAATAAATACATAAATAAATACATAAATACATAAATACATACATAAATAAATAAATTACGAAAATATAAAAAAAATACAAAAAAATAAAAACATTTAAAAACAATTAAAAACAATTAAAAATATTAAATAAAATAAATAAAAAGGATTTAGAGATGTTTTAAACCACCGCTAAATTGTTCTAAGATGGTTTTTAAAAAACCTCCTCAATTTTTTTAAAGGTTGGAGCTGAAGCCTCAATTTATTATTAATGAAAAGACCTCTTTAGAATGGGTAGAGGGTGACCCATTATATACCCCGAAGGCCCAAGGCCAAGTGGCCTGCATACAGGGCTAGAAAGCCCATTTTTTGGCCCAAAGGACCCCTCGTTGAACAGTACTGCTACAGTACCCGCGCTGCTACAGTACCAGCACCGCTACAGTACCTCCAACACTCCATCCGCCGCTACAGTGTTGCCGCTGCTACAGTAACACCACTGATACAATAGCCTGCTACAGTGACTCTACAGTGCCATGCTACAGTAACTCGATAATTCTCCCCTGCCCGGATTTGATCCTGGGTATTTTGGATTCCAATCAAGAGCCTGAACCACTAGGGTGCCGGCTCATTGTCACCTCCTCAAATTATTTCTTGACACACGATTTAGCGGAGGCTTTCCAAAACCGCCACAGAATGATTGAGCGGCGGTTTAAACCGCCGGAAAAAAAAAATTATTTCATAGTGACACCATTAATTAAATGACTCCAAATTGATCGTAAAATATAATGATGATAAATATATTCATGATATTATCGGTTAAATAGTCTATATATACACCTCATGAAATAATATAGGGCAATAACGAAATGTACGTCTTAAAGAAGTTAAGTTGAGAAAAAAAATTCTCTTACTTATTTAGTAAGATTTTGAACCATAACACTCAATAAAGAAGAATATTAAATGAAACATTAAATATCCATTAAATAATTGTATTTTTTGTTTAAAATTTAAAATGTTTGTTATATATAACACATAAAAGGAAAGGGTGGTGAATTATCAGATGTCTCCCAAAAATAAATAAAATGCTAAAAATCCATTAACAAAAGTCTTGACCTCCATCATAAACATTCAAACCTACTTTATAATAAATATAAGTTTATCATAAATCAATTAGATAAAAATATTGACATATATCATACCATATATTATTTTCTTATGACCTTTTACAACCTTTTTACAAAAAATTCAATGTTAAAGTTACGTTTCGGGTAATAATCGTTTTCTTTTTCGGATATGTTTTGATTGTTTATTTTTATACCACAAATTATTTTCAGGATTTCATCTTATATAGAATATTTCCCATGATGAAAATATCATATATATTCATTCTATATTTATTTATAATAATTCGTTGAATTTAGTGATTGAAAATGAAAAACACCGTTCATTTAGATGGTAGGTCGTACGTACGCATGAATGTTGTTTCCATTTTCTTTTCCGATAGAAAAAAAGAAAGATAAATTATATATTATCCTAAAATAATCTTATTTATTTCTTATATATCACATATTTTCACTAAATCCATCCTTATTACCATCCATGTAAATCATGAATGAATCACATCACTTCCTGTGGCGGTAGTCTCCTATACACATGAGTGACGTTATTCTATTCCCACAAAATGGAAATAGTTAATGTATGTGTGATATATTAATTCCAGAAACATACAAATATCATTAAAATAATATACAAACATTAAATCCATCATCTTATTCATCCTTGATAAGGGTAATCTAAAAAATGAATGAAATCGGTTCGTGAGGTGGTAGTCATCCATACAAACGAATGATGATTTTGTAACCCATTTGATGAAAATGGAGATGTTAGAAGGTCATGACCTTAACATAAAAACATATTAGTTTATTTAATATAATTTGGTTATTATATCATCATATTATAATGATAATTTAATGAGTATTTGGAAGAAATAAAAAAACAATCATTGATTAATGTTACCTCTTCCTCGGGTATCCTCCTCAAGTTTGAACCAAAAGCCTCACACGGTTGGATTTCTCTCTAAAATGAGGCCTATAGGATAACATTATGAAAAAATTTAAGTTATTTGGAATTTTATTTTCCAATCCAAATGGGTTTTAATGTGTAAATAGGATTTGAGATGTGGTCGCCTATTATATGTGAGGTGAGTGGCACACTTGAAAATTTTTGAATAAAGGAATTCCACCCATGTTGTTTCATATAAAAATGATAAAATAGTGAACCATAAAAGAATAAAATATATAATATCTAAATATGTTTATAAAATAGTTTTTGGAATGTTTTTTGGTTATTTTTAACCCTTATTATTTTATTTTGGCCCACAGTAACCCCATTTTTACCATTATCTTAGTAATTAATTTTTAATATTTTCAGAATCCATTTGGTTAAAAAAATTAAGTCAAACATTTTATATAATATAAATAATTCTTATAAAAAATATAGAATCCATTTTTATAAATTTCATTCACATAATTTTAAAATCTTAATTTAAAATTAAACTCATAAACGTGATGAGAATGCTAGTTTTTTAAGATAAAATGTTCAAATTTCTAGAAATTTTTTATAACAAAATATAATATAAAAGTGATTATAATGAACTAAATTATATTAATTAATGTATAATTGAATTAAATTTACATTCAAACAAATTTGAAATAAAATTTACCATTATAATTAAATTAACCAAAAAGGAGGTTCTCAATTGAAATTGAGTATTTTTCACTATTCATCAAAAAATGGACATTTTATGTGAAAAATCCAAAAAAATCACACTAATATAATTTTAAATTTATGATTAAAAAATGAAGTTTTATTTATAAAAATTCATCTTCTGAAATTTTCAAAAATTTATTTTATGAATTTTCATGAAAATAAATAGAAATTATTTTTTTAGAAAATTGTATTTTCAAAACATATAAAGACTTTACAAATAAATTAGGTACTTTTAGATCAATATATTTTCATTATATAAAACCAGTATACATAATATTTAAAAATATTGTATCATTGTTCATCACACTATGTTTAATGGATAGGTCATAAAGATCATGTTTGAATGAATTTATTAATAATATATCAATGTTTCTTCAAAACTCAATGACTTGTGTAATGAAAGATAACCTTGTGTAGCGTGTCGCACAATCGTAACATAGTGTTTCATGTAATTCAATCTATCAATGAAATTAAATTTCTTCTAAAACAAATAATTCATAAAAAATATGATGTTGAAGGAAAGTTGTGAATGTTAGTTGAGTTAGGTGAGTGAAGGTTAGTAAGACATGTGGGTAATGAATTACAATATAAAAAATGATTTCTAGAAGGTCTAAAGGTAAAGTAATATTAGGAAAATTTGTTTCACATTAGATTATTTTATTATCCATTAATTAGACTTAATTAAATATAAATCATTGTAATTAATTTATTACTCAAAATATAAGAGGACACTTTCCACTAAATTTAGACTCTCTAAATCGAAAAGTTTAAACTATTTAATATAATTAAATATCTAAGTAATATAAAATTACCTCTAAATTAAAACATTTAATATATCAAAAAGTATATTTTATAAAAAAGTACTACTTATGTTCAAAAATTCTAATCATTGGTTTGTAAACATGATAAAATAAATATAATAAATATATATATATAATTGTATATAAAAAATTTCATAATATTTAAGTTACTCTTATGTTATTATAATATCATAATAAGTTATAAAATTTGAAAAATGGGTACTTTTACTATTCAATTTAAATTAACTATTTTAGAAAAATCCAATAACTTCATACATATATGATTTAGGTATCTTAAATTAAAACTTTTTGTTAACATTATCTATTTAAATTTTTATAAATTACATGTTCATTTTTTAACTGAAAATAGATAATATATGGATAAAAGAATTCTATTAACCAAAGGTGTTTTAACCATAAGGTTTTTTTATAATATTTTATACAAAAACTCCAAATGATAATGTTTCAATATATCACATCATATACTGATACATAATGATATCTTAAATGTTGTCAATATAATTTATTCACATATCAAAATTTTAATTTTAGTTCATGTATCAAAATTTATCGAATTTAATGGGATGATATATATATATATATACTGAAATCTCAGGTCATTACACATAGAACCCAAGGACAATTATGGGTGTGAAAATTCAAAACCTACTTAAGTGGTGGAGTTTAATAAATTAAATAAAATAGTTATGTATAGGGAGAACAAAACTAGCCTAAGGGAAACTGCCTAAGCCCTATATTCATTCTAATTAACATCTAACAAGGAATCCATCCACTATAGTATGGAATGGTAGGATATATTCTATTCAAAAACCATAAATAATAACCTCTTGTAATTTCTTTATAATATCCCATAGTCATTCTCAAAACCATTTAGACTTTTATAATTCTGCACCATCATTTAATATAATCCCCAACTCAATTATTCAAGAACCATCTCTATTCAGTTTATTCATTAATTATTTATAATTCAATATTTCTAGACACTATGACACTATTCTTATATCATTTAAGAATAAAACCAAATGGGATAATTAATAAATGACATCCTTTAATAATTTCATGAAAATTAGATTAAATATAAATAATTAAATGAATATCTCAAATCGAGATGGCTATCCAACATATCTCAATAGCATCTACAAATCTCACATCATACATTTCCAACAACAACATGTTTTTCAATCACATAATAATATTGATATCATCCTAACCTCACCACATCAATAATAAAGTGTTTCATTGGAGGTCATAAAGGGTTTAAATATATTTCGTATATTCCAATGGATGTAATCAATAACAACAATGTGGTATTAAATTTAAATAAGAAATAATTTTTGTCAATAAATTTTAGCAATTTTATAACAATGATAATGATTTAAATAAAAATACACAAGCTCCGCTAAATAATTTTTGATATTTTTAAATGAAAAACGAACTTTATTTATTCAATTATGATCAAATTACAATAAACATGACATATAGCATACAAATATTGAGTGTCAATAATTATTTTAAATCTCTTAAATGTTCTTTTAAATTTATAATATTTCTCTAAAAAAATATCAATGTAGTGTTAATGAATTTTTAATTAATAATTATAGTTATTATTATTATTATTATTAAATATTTAATTCATCATTTATTTTTAATGGTTTAACTCACGAATGATCAAGTAAATTAATAACAATTTATAATTTTTCTCAATAACTAGAAAACACATAAAGCAATAGCATATTTATCACATTCACATACAGAATAAAATGCCAATTAAATTTTATTAATTCCATGGTATTGACTTTGTTAGGTTAATATTCCTTATTTATATAATGAATAAAATTATAAGGAGATGCTTTGAATCCCTTACATAGATTCAGAGCCTTGAAATTTCAATGTGATACATCAATTTTCATACTCCAGACATGTTTTCAAAGTGAGGAAATAATTTTATAAGATTTTAAACACATGAGTAAAAACCTTAACCATAAATAATCACATCATTCATTTATAAATGGGACTTTTATGGTACTCAAAATTTTAGAGATGTTTCACACATATTCTTCATTTAAGAAAAACAATAATAAATCAACAGTAAAGAGGGTATAAAATATTTAAAATAGTGATGTGAGAATACATCACATTCATTTGACATGTTTTGTAAAAAATACATTTCTTTACGTTTGATTTAATTTTTAATTTATATTTTACTCATTTAAATTCCCCATATAAATTACTAACACATTTTTTTCAAAAAAAATAGGTTTTAATTTAATTTATAAATGACTCAATTTTCTTATTTAATCTTGATATTAATTTACTTAAAATATCATGATCCCAAATGTTTTATAAATTAATTTCACATTTCTATAATTTAATTCCATACCCAATACATTAGTAAATGTATCATTTCAATTTCTTTTTTACAAAATAAAACCATAATTTCTCCCCATGAAATTGTGCCTCACCCATCCCCAATTGGTTTATTTTAATTAAAATAACACTTTTATACAGTGTTCATCTAATTTTATTATACATGTTTTCTTTTTTATTAAATCATCCATTTATCTCTATTTATAAATACACTCTTTCTACTCGTGAGATAAAATAATGTAAAACAATAAATAAGGATAAAAATTTTACTTTAAATTAATTTTATATGATCATGTTTGGGTTGGTTATTTATATGTCAATCAAATATTAATAATTATATTTATCCATTCTTGATAAATCCAATAAAGAATCAAAACAAATAACCCTTAAATTGGTCAAAACATCCCAATTACATGCTTATAATTTCTCAAACTATTTACCAAAAAAATTTCATACTTTATTTATAAATTAATTTTTTTTTAAGTAATTATCCTTCAAACCATTTTATTTTCCAAACAACTTTCTACCCTTATGAATTAATATAACTAAACCTTTCATCACTCTCATTTCCCAAGAAAAGTTTAATTATTGTTATGATCTGAAATCATAGACCTTAATAATTATAATATTCTTTCCATTAATTTATATTCTAAACATGTTGGAAATAAAATTATTTCACTAATAATTAAGACTTTACATTAACTTTTAATTTTCTCTACAGTTGGGGAATAATGATTTATAAAAATAAAATTATATTCTTTTGGGAAAAAATAGTGTTTGAATCCACAAATATATGCATGATGAATGGAAAACCATGTGACTACCTCAAAACCTCACTCCCCCACACATAAATTTTTTATTTTAATTAATAAAATAATGATATAAAAACTCATAATAAAAAGAGTCAATATAACTCAATAAAATATAATTGAAAGACTAGCATGTTAGTAATAACTCAAAAATCCAAATGAAGATGTTTAAGGTAATATTATATATAAAGTTACACATGTATCTCATACACTGTAAAATATCAACAAAAGTGTATCATATGAAGACATTATATATCGCAAAGTAATGGGTTTTCACTTTTATAATAATTTCTCAAGGTAATCGTAACTATGTAATATACTTAAATTTAATAATTTAAAAAAAGAATTTAAATCCCTAATTCAAAAATAAACAAGTAGTTGATGAATGAACTGTTAAAAGAAACACATATAACAATGTATATCTATATGAAAAAAATGCCTCATATACCTTGAGACAACCAAATTCTTTAAATTACTTTCTTCCGAACAAATAGATTTAAAATAATCCTGAAATTTTTTTGAAATAGGTAGGGAAGGGTATTGATTATAAAATAATACTAAAAAATATTTTTCATTGTTACAAAGGGCTATAAAATGGAGATGATTCAGTGGTTCTATTATGTGTTAAAAGGAAAAAAATAAAACAAAAAAATGGACAAATAATCTTAGTGAAACTTAAATAATTCCGATTAATGGAAACACATAGAAAAAATGGAAAAAAAATTTAATGAAACTTTCAGAATAAAATAGTGTCTAAGATCCCATCATGAAAAAATAAATATAAAGTATTAAAAACAGTTCTAAAGTTCTCGAAAAATTGGAAATATGATACTAGATAGCTTGGATTACTATTAGTATAAAACTTTATCAAAAAAAATATAATCATTTTGGAAGAAAACTTTTTTCTAGCAAAACATCTCACATATCAATCTATAATGTCCCAGTTCGGTGTTCTACAAGAACTAAAGTGTGTCTCTCTCTATGAAAAATGATATTGACTAGTGGACAGGGCCTTAATGATTAATTAGGAAGACTATACCCTCCTAATAATCTCATAAAACAACAAAAATAACAAAATAAATTCCACATAAAATATCATGGTACACATAATATATAACACCCTAAAATTATAAAGTAAGAACCCTGAATTTGATAGCGTTTATGACACAAGACACCAAGCGTGTATGGGAATAACATGTCTAGATACTTTATAATATATTAAAATTTTAAAATAGATTCTAATTATTAAAGTGCATGAAACACTGAGTTAGCATGCATTACAATCAATATTGGCCTTCTTCGATGGCTTATGTTATACGTAAGACCGAGTTTTACCAAAAAATAATATATTGTTCAAATACTATTATAAAATTTTATAATATAAAAAAAATAAATTATGAATATTATTTACTACATGATGAAAATTTATGTTTTATAAAAATGTAAAATGAATTCATTGGGTACCAATTTATGAGAAATGAAAATTCGAATGAATTGGATATAAAAAGAAATATTATTATCTTTTTTATTACAAATGAGTTTTTTCTTAATAAACACAACTAATTGAAATTAGATAACAATTTTATTGAAATATATATTTTATATATTCAATAAAATAATTTTATATTAATAAATTACTTTTTATATGTATAAGATAATAACTACCCCTACATTACCTATCATTTATTAATGAATAGTTAAAACTACTGAATTTTTTTCCAACACTAATTTTTCATATAATTTATTTATATAGAAATATAATAAATTTAATTGGGTTTGAAGTTTAATTACATAATATTTTTATAAATAAATAAACTTTATGTCACTGGAATCAACATCAATTTAAATTGATTATAAAACCATAGAAAATGTTCATCATGTTTTATTTTAAAACATGAATTATCACCCCACAAATGGGATTAAATTTAAATTAATTTCTTCCACTTCTATTATTAAAATAATAATAAAATGGATTCCAATATGGAATGATCATAATTTATAATTTCTTATAAGAAAAAATTTATTTTTGACCGAAACTATTTGTAAAAGTAATTAAAATTAATTAAGTTGATTAAAGTTCAATTAAGATTAATGATGGACTAAACTATATCATTATGTTTCAAAACAACATATAAACATTTCCAAGAGGTATTGGATGGCTATTTATAAACCCTATCCTATCTTTTTGCAAATTGGGTTCATTATTGGATCCACTTTCAACATAAATAATGTGGGAAGAATTATTTTTTCATAATATTACAAGAGTGTCACTCCTCCTCCACTATAAAAGGTCACCACCTATCACCATTACTCTCACCTCTCAAACCACATAATTTCTACCAATATCTACCTAATTATCTTCCAAAAATACCTCTCATATTCCTTTAATCCACCCTTGGGGAATAGATACTTCCAACGAATCCCATTGTTATACACGATAATGAGTGACCCGATTTTTAAGGTAATGCTTTCCAATAATAACTTTTCATTCACTTACTTCTCCACCCCCTCAAATATTCTTATTTTGTGTTCATATAATAATAATACTATACTAAATATAATGTGATTTGTTTTGTTATTGTATTAACATACACTAACACACACTTCCATCTAATGGGTAACAAACATATTTTTTCTTTGTATACCAAACTACCACCTCACGAAATGATGATTGTTTCTTTTTCTATTACCTACTTGAATGGTTGGAAAATATGATGTAACCTCTATTTATATATGTTATATATAATATATATTTTTTATTTATATTTATTTAATACTTTTATGATTCATAAATTTAATATGTTCCATTTTTTCATAAATATGATTACATCGTTTGATGGAGTGTAGACTACCGTCCCCTCAAAGAGATGTGATTCATTCACAATAAGAATGGAACAAATTAAGAATAATTTTAATAAAAATATATTTAATATATTTAATAAATAGGGTACTATATTTATAATATACATGTATATACATATCATTTTCTTTTCATTCTTTTAAAAAATGGAAAATAAATGGAAGTAGTGTGCATGTGTACGTACGGATTACTGTCTCCATGAACAGTGAATTTCATTTCATATCTCGAAACATTATATATTATGATATATGCATATAATATATATATATATATATATATGAAATTAAAATAATTTTTTAAATTTTTTATATTATTAAACCCTGATATATTTAATAATAATAACAAACAATAAGTTAAAATATGCACAACAGACTAGGAAGTTAACATATGAAATAGTTAAAATAATGAACGATTATTTACAAACAGCTAAAAAGATATTATAATAGGATAATATATGATATCATAAATATTAATATGGTTATTTTATAAGTTATTAATATTTTCTAAACCCCTTACACCAGAGTTTAAAGGATGTTCACCAGAAAAGAAACACAATGTATGGGGTTTTCATCTCAATTTACATTCCATTGAGACATAATTAATGTTATGCACCTTGTTTCTTTTATATGGTATTAATACTAAATTTATAATTTTATATCCTGAGTCCATTTATTATTAGGATATTATATGTTTTTTTAATATTATTTCTTTATGAGGATTATGATTTAAAATTTTTCAAAGTGGTATGGGACACTTCGGGATGTTTTATGATTATTTTCCTTAAGAAAAATACAAAATATATTTCAATGTAATTTCCATTGGATGAAATTATATAACTATTGTTCAATAATCCAATTAATTATAATATGGTTATTAATGGAAATTTTCATGTATTATTACAACTTTACACTCTTTGGTACTCAAATTGTTTTGGAAAAGGTTTTTAAGAAAATCGGTCATTATTTCTCTCTTTAGACGGAGAACCTATTTTCTTATAAATACCCGGATTTCTTAAAATATTTTAAAAAAATTATTTGAAAATTATTTGGTAAATTAATTTTTAAATTTTTTTATTATTCCAATATTTTCAAAGGAATATTCTTGTTTCTTTCCAAGAAAGGCATTTTTCAAAAAAAATTACTGTGTAAAAGAATGTTCTTTTACCTCGTTTGGATTATATGGATTTACTCGATATCATTTCATTGAAGCTTCCATTAAATGTTTAAATTTTTTTATGTAAATTGTTTTCAAAAATTATTTTCAAAGAAAATATTTTTCAAAAAAAAAATCAAAAGAAGAGGATATTTTCCTCAAGAAATTTTTAAAAATAATTTTATATCATTTCTATTCATTAACAACAATGGCCCTATATTTTTACTCTACTTGGGATTCATCTTATTGATACCATAATTATTTTTCCTATGGTTGTTTTATTATAGATTTGGTCTAGGAAAGTACTCACATTCAATTTTTAACTCATTTTTTAGTCCTCTAGAAATATTAAATCTTCTATGATCATCAAACACTGAATTTCCTCTAAATATCCATTTCATTTTTCATGGATATAACTATTTCCTAAATAATATACCATTTTCCATAAAGTTTCTACACTGGAATTATTTGATAATTTTGGTAAATATTGATAATTATATATTCCGTATTCAATACGGATATTTGATGAGCCACATTTTTTATTAATTACATTGACACCATGATATGAAGAATGCTTTGGACATGCAATGACGGGTGGAGCTCAGATAATATATAGGTCACTGATGAATCAATAAGTTCTCACGTGACAAATAAGTTGAAAATATTAAACATCTTTCTACCTGTAGTTTTAAACTATCTAGAGGATGAATCTTGAAGGTATAGGTTTCCGTGTCCCTGAGACATGAAATCCAATAATTAATCATTGCATTATTTTTGATTCATTATTTATTATACATGATTTCATGGGTCAACATGTCTATGGATACATTTCATATCAATTCATTGATAAAATGGAAAATATTTTTGTTTCATAACATTTAATATTCATTTTCCCTTACCGAGTTATTTGAATGGCATTGTTTTTTTGTTATTACCTATTCACATTGTTTCTGCCCTTCCTTTTCAGTTTGATGATTATATGGTATATCTGTTCTTTTATTTACTATTCTAGAACTATTATTCTCATTAATTCATTATTTAATTCACTATATTTTTCTCCTACTGGGCATTTGAGCACACCCTTATTATGATTCCTTCCACAGGAATCTTGGAAGCATACTTTAAATGATATGCAGGGATATACTAGATGAAATAAATTTATTGCCAATGTTATTTATTTTGAAATAATAGAAAAATTATTCTATAATTATATTATTATTTTCTTCTATATGTATCTAGTTTACCAAGACTACTAAGTTGATCAGTCCATTAGGTCTTGATTCCTTGTAATCATTAAAATGTAATTGATAACAAACATTGGTTCCAGGATTTATGGTGCCAGGTAAATATAATTGGAATCAAAAGAAGTTTATTAGAAACCATGAGAACTAGATTTAGGAAAAAATAGATACATAACATAACCCTAATGTAGTATTTGAGGATATGTATAGAATAAAATCCTAGAATTTTGGTCCGGTAAATATTATGTCGGCCATTCTTTTTATAAATCCATCACTGTATACTAAAAGTGGGTGTGGTTTTAGCATATATGCACCTTTGAGTAATAAATCTGAAAAGGTGTACTGACCATGACTCAGGGTAACTTGATACAAGATAACGGGCCTTATTATACACCTTGATTGGTACTCTTAGGGGATATGCTTAGTATTATCCACCTTTTCATTACAAACCATTATGTTGAATTTTAATTTACAATGACAAATAATAATAATGGTTAAACCTAAAGTGGTTTCAATTTAAAAATATGGATTCGTTTTTTAGATATCTAGTACATAATTATATTATTTCCTCACTATTCCTTTTTTTTCTCACACTATTTTTCTGGTTTTAGTCAATTGTTTAGATCCTAAAGGAATCGAGTTAACATAGATCATCAACGAAATGGTGGTGAAATTGAGAAACCAAATTATTTATCAAGATGATTGAAGTGTATTTTTATTATGAAAAAAATTATTTTTCCACAAATATAATAAACAATATATGCCTTTACCAACTCTCTAACACACCATAGAAGATAAGGATAGAGTTTGATAAGAGCTCGAGTGGTGGAAATGGTTAAGAAAATAAGTCTTGAATTGAAACATGTTAGAACTATGGAAGGAGACAACCCATAAATAGCCTCAATGGAATAATGAAATTATTTATTTTTAGGAAATAAAGACATAAATAAACAGATTTTAGTGGGAAAATGAAGCGTATGATGGAAGTAAATGAAGCTCATCCAAATAAATCTTTTATAGTTTATTGTCTTTAGTGTGGGGACACTATAAATTACCCAAATAAATTCCCTATTCTAGAGTATAATATCTTGAATAAGTATATGTTGGTAAATAAGTTGATGAAGTATTTATGTATTAGGATTTTACTAAACCCTTTGTTAAAAGGTTATTTATTGATTCACCTAAATTCATGGATGTCTATTAGATTTATTTATTAATTTTGTTAATATAGTTTCGCAGAAGGAAAACTAGTATTTTGGGTCAAAAACTATCATTAATGGCAATGTCATTAGTCTTAAACCCATAATTGAAGGATGATAAGGGTTTTGTTCCAACTACTAACCTACACAATGCCATGGTAAATTTGTCATTGTTTTTAGTTAAACAATTTGATGAATAAATGATAATGATGATTAAGTATATTAACATTTTATTATTAGAGATTAATCAATTAACAATTTTAGTTTTTGAAGATAGTTAAATAAAAATAGTTATAATTTTCACTCTTTTATAGGCCTTATGATCCTTTAAATGATTATTATAGTGACTGAGGCATAAAAAATCATGTATTGTTAATTAATTCCCCTGAGAAATTAAATGAATTTGAATTCGATCAAAGAAAAACAAAAAGATATTATTGTTCAAATTAAATTGAAACCTATCATGTAATTATATTTCCTTATATTCATGTTAAGTAAAATAATTAACAAACATTACGAAAATGACTACGAAATAAAATATTTTCCTAATACATTAAAGTTTGTTGAACTGATGGTCTGTTAAATCATCAAAGATTTATGTGTTTGAGGCCCTAAACTTTCTTTTTTCTTTAACTTACTTTTTATTAAAGACCTCATTCACACCCTATAAATATTTAGACATTTCCTCTAAGTAATTATTTTCACTTACCATTAATGTTCTCATACTTAGAGACCTAGTTACATGGTAGTCCATGTGACATTTATACTTCTCATTCTCTCTTTTCTAGAGAATGGTTTATGAGACCTTATCTTGATGATGGATTTAAATGTAATAAATATCTAAAAAAATGCCAAGATTGAGTTTAAATTTTGGGGACACAATTTAATTAAGGTGCTAAGCATGTAGCACCCAGAAATTCTAAAGTAAGAACCTTGTATTTGATAGTGGGTATGACACGCAACACTGAGCCTGTAAGGGGATATAATATCTGGATAATTTATAATATATTTAATATTTAAAATATATTCTATAAATTTTAATGCATGCAACACTGAGTTATCATGTGTTATATGAAATATCAACCTTCTTCGATGGCTTAAATTATACAAAAGACAGAGTTTTACCAGACAATAATATATTAATAAAATATTGTTATTTAATATAATAAGATATAAACAAGAATTTATGAAAAGTATTAACTAAAATATGAAAACATATGTTTTATATAAATATAAAATGAATTCATTGATTACTAATTAATGAGAAATGAAAATAAGAACCAATTGGATATTAAAAAAGCAATATTTTTATTTTTATGCTTCAAAAGAAGTCTTGTCTTAATAAACATACCAAATTAAAACTACTTAATTATTTTAAATATATATATATATTATATATTAATTAAAATATATTTTTATACTCATACATTAGGATTGATATGAAACAGATAATAACAAACTTTATTTTACAGATATATATATATAATTATATATATGATATTCACATCATGGTTTAAATTATTTATATGATTAAACCGTGATATATTAAATAGTAAAAACCAATTACAAGTTAAAACATAGTTGATAAACTATGAAATCATCACATGAAATAGTTAAAATAATGAAAGGTTAATAAAAAACAGGTAATAAGATATTATAAGAGGATAATATATGATATCATAAATATTAATATGTATTATTTATATGTTATTAATATGTTTAAACCCCTTATAAATTAGTTTAAATGATGTTCACAAAAAAGAAGCACAAGGTATGGGATATTCGTCTCAATTTACATTCCATTGAGTCATAATTGTTGTTATGAAACTATTTTCTTTTATATTGGGTACATACTTCCATTCATATGTTGAATAAATAATCCCTTTATTCTACTGATATTAATATTTTCATTTAATTATATTCCATCATGAGCCTTATTATTTAAAATGATTCAATTTGGTATGGGATATATTGGGATGTTTAAAGATAATTTTCCTCCAGACTAATACTAAAGATATTTTAATGGAATTTCAATTTGAGGAAATTATATATCCATTTAGAAAAACCCTTTCATTATTTTATGGTTATTCATAACCATTTTCAATTATTATTACCATTTTTCTACTCTTTGGAACTCAATTTTTATTAAGAAAACTAGACTTTATTTATATGATTATCCTGAGAACCTATTCTCCTCTAAAAATGTTGTTTTATTAAAATGTTTTCAAAAAATATTTTCAAATTATTTTTTATAGTCATTTTTACCCTTTGGTGTTTTACTAATGCTTGCAATGGAATATTATTGTCACTTTCCTAAAAAGGAATTTTTTTACCTTTGAACTGTTAAAACAATTACACCATAAATCTTATACAGATTTACCCGACATCATTTATTTTATGATTTATTTTCATGTATAAAAGATTAGTTTTTTAAAAAAATTAAAAAGTTATTTTTAGGGAAATGGTTTTTCAAAATGTTTTTCAAAACAAAAAGATAGTTTTCTCAATAATTTTTTTAGAATAACTTTTTACAATATTTCTAGTCATTAATAACAAAAAACCCTTTATTTTTACACCACATTAGAGTTTTTGTATTGATACCATCCTTATTTTTCCTATAAATGTTTTAGTATTGATTTTTCTAAGTATAGCATTACAATTCACTTTTTTAACTCATTTTCTAGTCAGTTTAAAATATACAATCTCTGCTCATTAGAAATCATTGAATTTACCCTAGGTATACATTTCATTTTTGTGGATATTTTTATTTCCTAAAACATATAACATTTTACAAATGGTATCTAATTTTATATTATTTGATTATTTAGTAAAATATTGATAATTTTTATTCTTTATTCATTATGGATATTTGATAGGGCATATATTTTATTAATTAAATCAATTTGTTGATATGAAGAATTCTTTGGACATGAAATGACAGGTGGAGCCCATACATTTTATAAATCCTTGATGCATTGATAGGATATCATTATAAAAATATGCTGAGAAAATAAAATGTGTTTCTACCTATAGTTTTAAGCTATTAATAGGATAGATACTCATAGTATATGTTTTCATGTGCCTAACATAATACATCATATAATTATTTATTGCCTTCATTTTGATTCATTATTTATTATCCATGTGATTTTACTCAAACATATATATGCATACATATCATTTCAATTCATTGATTAAATGGAATGTGTTTTTGTTTCAAACCATTCCATATTGATTTTCCCTTATCTAGATTTTTGAATGGAATGTTTCTCCAGTTATTAACTTTCTATATTTTTTATGCACTTCCTTCTTAGTTTCTTGATTTTATGGTATGTTTGTTCTGTTATTTACCATTCCATAATTATTATTTTTAGTTATTATTTATTTATTCTACTATATTATTTCCTTACTGGGCATTTAATATCACTCTTTTTATGTTTCCTTCTCCATGAATACAATAATCTTACTATGAAAGATATATAAGGACATACTAGATGGAATAAAGTTATTATCGAATTAAAATATCCATAAATAAGATAATTTTTTTTGTAATTAGAGTATTATTTTCTCATTTATGTATCTGATTTACCAAGACTACTAAACTGGTCATTTCTGTAGGTCTGGATTCCTTATAATCATTCCAAATTAATTGATATCAGACACTAGTTCTGATATTTTTGGGAGTGGGTCCTACATAATAAATAAACACAAATAAGTTACAATATTAAATGTTACATACATACCCATGACCATACATCAAGACAGATCCCCCACCAGTTCGATCATGTATAAAAAATAAACAAATTAATAAAATTCAAATATGACTTTATTACCATTTTAGAGCCTCACATAAACTCTATCTCTGTATACTCTTAATAATTTGCTAACTCAATCCATTTAATGTTATTTTCTGGACCTAAAATAAAAAATAATGCACAACACCAACTTTAGATCAATTCCATAATCTAACCAAGACACCATGATACCCAATTATACTAACTTTAGTGCAATTCCATAATCTAATCACCATGTCACCTCATGCCATAATTCCCTAAATCATTCGAAAATAATTACTTTTGTCCCATCCATGACATATTTTAAAGGTATTATTAATTTAATTTCCATTATTGCTTTGTTTTGGGGGTTTCCCATCCATTTTTGGAGGAATGGGTGAGTTTTCATGATTTGGGTCAAACAGTGATCCCAATTCCAGATTTAAAAATAAATTTTATTTCCTTTATAACTCTTTCATTTTTAAATATTTTTTATCCATTCCAATTCCTACTTGGCCACCCCTGAACTATTAACACCACCATATTAATTTGGACCATTTATAAATCCATAATCATGGTGTATTTGGCTTTTAATTTAAAGGATTAGGGCTGCCCAAAATAACATTTCCAGTTTTAAAATTGAGTTTTTTTATTTAATAACATATTAATAGTTTACACTATTTAGATTATTATACCTCCCACTCAAAGCTAAAATCATTAAGCGCGTCCGCATTACCTTTCATCCCCTCTTTGGAGCTTGTGTGAATCGTAAATTAGGGGGAAACGTCATAAGGTATCTCAAATCGTCTAGATTGGAATATGTAACTTCTTTCCTTCATAAAACTATAATTTATAACAATATTCCCCCCATTAAAGTTCCTAAATTATCTTCTCATCGTCTTTCGAACCTTCATTAAATGTTTGGATATATTCAAATTCAAATACTGGGGTAGTTGTGGCGATTTATTCAAGATCCCTCAAGTAAGTGGGTCTCCTTCAATCTTCATCCATTTTTCTTGGGGTTTCATTCAATTTTCTTAGGGAGTATTCACTTATCATTGTGGTTACCAATGTAAAAAAACTAGGTTTTCAAACCTAGGGATTAACATTGGGTTTTCTTGGTCCAATATTCTTATTTTAGGTTCTTTCTACCTTCCTTGAAGAGTGGCATTAATGCGATTGAATTTTTGCACAAAGGATTCAAGGTTTTTTGCTAATTTGGTAGGTGATTACATGTGTATGAAATTTCTTTGAATTGGGATTCTCTGTTTATGATATTTTCATGTTCATTATATTTCATTTTTGCAGTGAAAACTGGTTTTAGTAGAGTTTTAAATGAAAATAAATATTTAGTGCCAATTTTATGTGAAATTTAGGGATTTTTCCTAGAAATATTTTAAAAGATTTATTAGGGAAGCCCTATAAATAATTTTTGATTTTATTAAACTTTAATAGGGCTTCGCATCATGTTTGTAAGTTATAAACCCTTTGGTTGTTGCTGGGAAAGTGGGTTTTGATGGTGTTTGTTGAACATGTGACCTATAAGTGCCAGGTTTCTTTAAAATTAGATGTTTTACAAAGATAACATCTCTTGGATCACATGGGGATGACCTAAAATTGATTTGTTTATTTATTTGAATTGTACTTGGGCTGAAATTTCTGTTTTGGTGAATTTTTAGTTTGTGCATGGTATGAAAAGTGGGGATTTCAATGAGTTGTGGGTGCAAAACAATGTGGGGTTTTTGAGGAATCTTTTTATTGAAAATCAAAGTGTTTTATTGTGTGTTTTAATTGGTTCAAAATGTTTATAGCTAATTTAAATATTTTATGTGGCCGGTACTTGTATATTATATGGAAATTTATTTATGTCGCACGCTGAAATTGTATGATCACAATGTGGGAAGCCTGGGTACCTAGGTGGGGAAGATATGTACTAGTACAGCTAGTGAACCAGATGGGTTTTGTCCCTATTTCACAAAAAATTTGGATAACAAAAACTATAACTAAAATATATGGATGATGATATGGGACCAATAGGTTATGGGTATACTCCCTACTAGTGGATCGCACATGAGAACATAATTTTACTATGGTTACTTTACACATAGGTACAAGGTACATGGGGCCTGAGACTATCTAGTGCTTAGGGGTGTTCCTAGTTTTTTTCACATTGGATTTGTGATATTTTCCCTTTTATTAGGGTTTTAAAGGAAGTATATTACATTATATATCATTAATATTTAAATTTTTTAACATTATGAATGTTTTATCTTGAAAAATACTTTCAATTGAAAGATTCTTTCCTGGAATTTGTCACCGCTTTTCCTTGCATATTAAAACTTTTTTCTTTTTCAACTTATATTGCATTCACATTGGAATAATTTGTTGGTATCATATTGGGTTAAATCTCACACCCTACATACACATGTTGGGTGTAAGTATATTTTATTATGCTTGAATTAGGTAAATGAAAGGCTTTGGGTGATGGCGGTTCGGGGTGTTAGTTCCCATCCTTGGTGCAGAGTTGTGGAGAAAGCTTGTGGGTGATGACCCCTTATCGTGTGGAGTCCTTGGGGTTGTCTTGCTGCTATAATTTTCTATATATAGACCTCTTGTACTGTATTTGAAGCCATGTGTTCTTATCTGGTTTTGTTAATATATGTTTGGCATGAAGATTTCAGATTCTTGTTATTGATTGTTTTTAATGTTTTATGCTTTTATACTTGGGAAAATATTTCCCAAAACTAATTTATTGATATCCAGGCAATTGTTCCAGTCTATGCGGATTGAGAACGCCCTTCAGGCCTTTCCACATGCCATTTTGGTGCTGGTATTGGTGGCGATCAGATTCTGTTCATGAAAAAATGGTATCAAAGGAGGTTAATGTTTTTGGGTTATATTACTATTATGGGATGAGTCGGGATAGATAGGAGCTAGGAATTTCAGGGATAGAGGTTTTAGTCGTCAGTAGGGTTAATGGCCCACACCTCTCCTGGAAGACCATGATTCAATATGGGATGTTGGAATTGTCTGATTAACATCACGTCCAGGTGAGTCGTGTGGGCTGCAGACCACATGTGGAAACCGGACGGGGGTGGAGTAATTTATTCTTTTAATGTTTAAATGTATTTAGTTAATTTATATTTGATTTATTTGATTAATATTTTCAGAATTGTTTGTATTGATTATAATTTTGTGACTATTGAATTTTCTATCAACATGCCTTCCTGAAAAGATCCCACGCACCCATGAGAGGAAGTCGGAGAGAGTTATCCCACACGGATTGATCAGAGGCTATTCATGGATGTTTTCTAGGTTGTTCAAGCCTTGGGATAGGACTTAATCCTACTCTTATTCCTCTTAGAGTAGTTGAGGTGGGTCTTAGAAATGATATATCACAAGAGTTTGTGAAAAAAAATACTCCTACCTTCCAAGGTATATCAGAACCCCAGAAAGTATATGAATGGATCAAGAAGATCGAGCGTATGTTTGAGTTACTAGAAAAACCCATGTAGCTCAGGGTGAATTGTGCCTCCTTTCTGTTGGAGGGTCCTAGCTGTAATTGTTGGGAGTCAGTTCTTCAGACGGGGAAGAATGAGCATATGCGCTGAGGAGATTTAAAGGTTTCCTTCAATGAATAGTACTACCATGAGGTCTTAGCATATTCTAGGTCCAGAGAGTTCATGGACCTTGTTCAGGGGAATATTTCTATGATGGAGTATGCCATCATTTTCTTTGAGTTGGTTCTCTATACCCCTAATGTCGTCTTGAATGAACAATTGAAGGCCCAGAGGATTGATAATGGCTTGGGACCATAGATATACTCTTAGGTTTTCTTGTTCAAGAAGAGTACCTATGTAGGGGTCGTTGACCAGGTATGTATGGTGGAGATATACAGGAAAGTCAGGGCTGGTTTCTCTGGTTCAGTATCATTAGTGGGTAGTGGTAGCTACTCATAGAAGAAAAGGAAGTGGGAGGAATATGTGAAGAAAGGAGGTGGCAGTCCATGACACTCTTCCAAGGATTTTTCATCTACAGCTTCTGATGCAAGATTGGTTGTGTTCCATCAGTGTTGGAATCCCGGGAACATCTGACCAGCATCCCCACTTCCTCTAAAGCCTTTTTACCAGTGTGGAGGCATGGGGCATTTACAGCGCTTCTATGGGGTGGAACATCTACTTCTGAGTGGGGTCGGGTCAGTGGATCGAAGAGGAGTGCCAGCATAGTTTGAGCCGACAAGGACTAGGGGATCCTGATTTAGTGGCCATGGTGGTAGGGTTGGGAAATATTTTGGGCAGATCCTGTTTAGGTTACAACCAAATAATAGTGTTTCTCCTTAGGAAAACACCAGATATCTCCATGTGCTGGATTAGGCACTGGCAGGATCAGATACGAGATCGTCGATTGATTGAGGTACCGTTTTGATCTCATTTTCTATAGCTTATGATATTTTTTATATTGAATCCTATTTCTCATTCATTTCTACCCACTTCATGGACACGTTTAATTTTACAACCGACTTGTAGCCTTTTGAGATGGAGTTGGTGACGCCGATGGGAAAGAAGAAGGAGCAGGGTCTCATGTTCCCCTCATTTGCGGTTTCTGTGTCAGGAGTTTAGATGGAGTGGGAACCCTTGTTCTCAGATAATGAACAATTTGACATAATAATCGGAATATATTGTCTAGTACACTTCTAGGAACACATCGACTACTATAGGCGTCGTGTCTGTTTCACAACACCTGTTGGGAGTCTTCAGGTTATTCATAGAAAATGGGATCCTCGGTCCGGTCGTATAGGAACTCCACTCCCAAAGTTTTTAAGTATTGTCTTCTAGTTGTCATTGCTTTCACTATAGTAAATTATTCTTTCCCCTAGGGGTTCACTACCTCATGTAGTGAATGAGTTTCCAGAGGTATTCCTGAATGATTTTTCAGGTTTTCCCACAGAGTGGGATGTGTAGTTTTTGATTGATCTGGCATCGGGGAACACAGCTGATATCTCTTCACTCTTATCAGATGGCCCACACTAATATTATGGAATTAAATATACCACTAGAAGACTCATAATTTAAATGATTCATTTGCTTGAGTGTGTCTCCTTGGTCCGCTCTTGTGTTGTTCGTGAAAAAGCCCGATGGATCCCTACAGTTGTGCATTGACTATCAGAAACAGAATTAGGTTACAATTAAGAACAAAAACCCTTTACTAGAAGAGATTATTTGTTCGATCAGTTTAAGAGAGAAAAGTGGTTATCAAAAATAGGATTTTTTTAGGATACCATCATCTCAGGGTGAAGGAGTCAGAAATTATGAAGACATCCTTCTGAAGTAGGTACAACCACTTTGAGTATTTGGTCATGCCCTTCGGATTGACCAATTCTACATTGGTCTGTACGGAACTCATTAATAGGGTGTTTCATCAGAATCATGATTCCATCATTGTGGTTTTCTTGAATGAAATTTTATTATACTCTGGCTCTGAGGAGGAACACAAACAACACTTATGGATCTTTTTGGGCACCTTGCGGGATCACTGCCTCTATGCAATTTTTTCAAACTGGACTTTGTGGATCAGGGAGGTGAAATTTTTGGGGCATGTGATCTCAAAGCAGGTGGTTATAGTGGACCTAAAGATGATAAGTTTAGTTGTATCATGGGATAAATCAATGAATGTGTTTGAGATCTAGGGTTTCCTTGTCATAGCAGGTTATTATAGGCGATTCGTTCTAGATTTCTCTCAACATGCTTCACCGATGACCACGCTCACCTGGAAAGGGGTGAAGTTTTTATGGGTCCTAGAATTCCAGGCATCATTTGAGGATCTAAAGCAGCAGTTGACTACCACAATAGTGTTGATTTTTCCTGAGGCTGGGAAGGGGTATGTGGTCAGTTGTGACGCTTCAGGTATGGGTCTTGGGTACATGCTTATGCAGGATGATCATGAGGTTGCATATGGATCTCGCCAAATCTGACCAAATGAAAATATTTACCCAATAGAAAACTTGGAATTGGATGCAGGGATGTATTCATTGAAGACTCGGTGTCACTACCTTTTTGGAGACAATTTTGTTTCTACTCAGATCACAAAATCTTGGCCTATATCTTCTCACAAAAAGACCCCATATTAATGTAGCATCGCTGGATTGAGTACTTGAAGGGGTTAGAATTTGGAATTGTCTATACCCCAGGAAAGGGTAATGTGGTGGATGATGTCTTTAGTAGAAGAGTTCCAGTGCAGGATTTAAATAAGTCCAGTGAAGAGAGGGAATTTATGGGACTCTATGCTCAAATGCATATAGAGACCGGGGAGAATTGTGGAGGTGCATTCCTGGAAAGCATTAAGTTGGATCCTTATATGTTGGAGTTGATCTAGCAGGAACAACCTAGTGATGAGATTTGTCAGTGGTCATGGTTTTTTCATCTTGGTGGGGAGAATTCCACTGATTTGACATCATCCCCAGAGTACATATTATGTTTAAAGGGCCGCTAATTAGTTCCATCATCTCTATGGAAGGTGGTGATGCAAGATTGCCACCAATCTCAGTGGGTTGGCCATCCAGGTTCCACCAAGATGTATTATAATGTGAAACGACATTTATGGTATCCAGGTATGCAACTGGACATAGGGGACTATGTGTCAAGATGCTACACATTCCAAAAGGGGAAATTAGAGCATTACAGACCCTTTGGGTTTCTCTATCCATTACCCATTTCTACCTAAAAGTGGGATGAGGATGCCATGGACTTGATACTAAAGATTATTTTTTTAGTAAGCGCAACACTTTTACGGGAAAAGTGAGAAACCAAAAGTTCAGCAAAAATCCAAACATTCCAAAACAAAACATGAAAAAACAGGATACCACATTTCAGCAACAGCATCAACCACCATCCCCATGCAGGACACTCGGTGATCCCATGCAAGCATCGTCCCTCCCGATTATGTCATCCCACCAAAATAGCCATGTCCCAAATGGCCTACAAAGATGATGGTAGAGAAACCGAGCCCACCAAGGAGATCCTGCGGCGAGCCAACAAAACCACACAAACCGTAGACATAGGAAAACCACCAAACCCTTGGTATCAATAGGATAAACAAACCCAATTAGTCTGGAGGTGACACCTAGTAGGAATATGAAAAATTAACAAAGCATAATCTAAGCCTGCTAGTGCTTTTCTCTCTATACGGATTCCACTTCATCAACCAAACCTTGGCACCAGGGTCTTCCCCAATGATGTCTTCAAATCGATCCGCCATTTTGTCCCATGTTCGGATATATTCAACTTTGCTGATTTTTAAATTGTTGAAGCCTCTCATTAGAATCAAATCCTGTTTGTCAATCCACCTGGCCTGCTCACTGTTGACCTCCGCTTTGATAGGTCTTCCCATCATATTGGCCTCCTCCTGAGGGATGTTGACATAGAGAAATTCCTCTACCATATCCTCTTCAGAGCAGATGATAGGATCTTTAATGCTTTTTCCCATTTTAGAACTGCTGCCCATTCCATTATTATTCACCTTGGCCCCAACCTGGGGGTCCTCCTGCATGAGAACCTTGTCATATGATGTTTCCTTCTCACCTAGTTTAGATTTTTTACCTGACCGTGTTTCCATCGGCTTTGGTAAAAATGAGTAATCCTTGTGTTCTCTCCCTTTGATCTTCTTAGGTAACATACCCTCCACCTGGACCTTGTCAACTCCCAAACCCCCCTCAGTCTGTCCATCCCCTTCAACCTGGTTAGGCTTAATGGAGTCCAAACTGCCAAAGGAATTGAATGTGTCAACACCATTTTGGGTCCAGCACTTCCCTGCTGGTGTCTTGGTGCCTCCCGAAGAAGCAGCACCTTTATCATTTCTAGGTGAACAGACCGCCTCCTCATCAGGACCAGAACCAGGAGCCATGAGAATTCCCTCCCGAGTTTTCACATTAACCCTTACCATCTCAGAATGGTTACCATTTAAACCAGACTCAGTGTCCATACCCGCAGCATTGCACTGAGAAGACTGTGCCAATGGTTGTTTCATACCATTAAGATCTCCGATCAACCTGTTGAATACATCCTTGACCCTGGCTTCAGGTGAGGTAGGAGCTGGCTTCGAAGACTCTTCAATTTGGGTACTGTGATTAGGCATTGAGGTATCCTTCTTAGAAGGAGAAGCCAAATTTCTCTCAAGCATACTCACGCTGTTGTCCACAGGTGTTGCAACCGCATCCTCCTGTAGTGAACCACTAGAGCCAAAGGGTTTCGCGATGCCCGCTGTTTGCAACTCTGGTGGGGAAATTCTGCTATCATCCATGGTTGAAGACTTCTGAAACATTTTACTACAGCCCTGTTCAAGATGGCCCAGTCGGCAACAGGAAGTGCAGTAGTCGTACCAGTTCTCAAAAGACACCGGTTGGTGGCACCGAAGCTCATTTTCCACCTCAATCCATACCTCTTCAACATGCAGTTCAGATACGTCGACTTCCACACATATTCGGGGTGCCATCGGATGGCACAGCGTTCTCGATCGCTCATCAAAGGCCAAAAACTGTCCAACCAGATTACCTAAGAATTGCAGAATAGCGGGGTTCTGGAAGGGAAGGGGAAGACCCGGAAAACTCACCCAGATGGCCGCAGATGGTGAATCCCTCTTCCAATGAAAGTCATAGCTCCAACGAAGGAGAAAGAAACGTATACCCCCGCAAGAACGAAGACCTTTAGACCAAAATGAAGCAAGATCGTCATCGTTGGAAAACCGCAGAGAGAAGTGACGGTAGTCCAGGAGCCCGACGACGACGCGATCTTGAAGGGGTATAGATTCATTGACGAAGTGAGCGAAACTTTCCAGGGAAGGGCTCTTATGACCAAATCGATCTATTAGGGATATCCCATGGATATTAGAATCCTCGGAAAACTTCTGTAGGGAGAGCGGAAGCGATGGAGCCCCTTGGTGAAGGGACGAGACTTTAGGGAAAAGAGTAATTCGGGAAAAGTCGGGTAGGGGAGAAGGATCCGAGAACGGAGAGGGGTACGCCGGGGCTACCTGGTGTTGCTGGAGAAGGGCGGGCGTGGCGACCATCGCCGCCGCCCGAACGGGCGAGCCGCCTACCTCAGAGCGCCCTCTCCTCCTTTAGGGTTCCCGAAGAAACAGCCGCCTGTTCCACGCCATGGACTTCATTGTTGGCTTACCTCATACACCTTAGGGTAAGAATTCCATTTGGGGGTGATTGATCATCTGACCAAATCATCCCACTTCATTCTAATAAAATATATAGCAAAAGGGGAAGAGTTGGATTGTTTGTATCATCAAGAGGTGTTGACACTTCATGGCATTCCATTACACATTTTTTGAGAAAGAGACCCATGTTTCACTTCTCAGTTTTGGGAAGGGCTACAGAAGGTCTTGGGGTCTCAGATTAAGATGAGAACGGTATACCATCCTCAAACGGATGGTCAGATGGAACGAGCGAACCAAATTTTGGATGACATACTCCCCCCATGTGTTCTGTACTTTAAAGATTCTTGGGGAAGCAATTTGGGATTGGCTGATTTTTCTTATAATAACAGTTACCAATCCTCGATTAGAATGTCTCTTTTTGAGGTGCTCTATGGTTGGCCTTGTCATCCCCCCTGTGTTGGGATGACGTAGGTGAGACCTCACAGCTGGGGTCAAATCTGGTGTAGGAGACATATGATAAGGTCATGTTTATTTGGAAGTGTTTATTGGAAAGGTTTCGTACATGTTGGCCTTACCTTCATAGTTGATGTCCATCCATGACGTCTTCCATGTCTCCCAGTTGAATAAATAGAACCTGGATCCATCCCATGTGCTGAGTTGTGAAGAACTGGAGATAGAGCCAGACATGTCAGTTTTTGAGTGGCGAGTGAACATATTGGACTACCAAGAAAAGGTGCATCGAGGAAAGTCTATTCTGCTAGTCCAGGTTCACTGGTAGCATATTTTTTAAACAAGTGAGACCTGATAGTGGATTTCTTTGGTTGAGGAGAATTATGCGTTCTTGTTTTCTATCAAGCTTCAGGTTCACTTTTTGGGGTGAAAAGTCTTTAATTTTGGGGATAATTGTCACATCAATGAAATATTTTAATGGTATTTTTCATTTAATTTCCATTATTTCTTTGTTTTGGGGGTTTCCCATCTATTTTTGGAGGAATGAGTTATTTTTAAGGATTTGGTCCAAACTATGAAACCAATTACTGAATTAAAAATAAGTTTTCCCCTTTATAACTCCTTAATTTTTCAAAAAAATTTGACCCATTTTAATTTCTAATTGGATTCCATTTACCTATTAACACCTCCATATTAATTTGGATCATTTAAGAATCCATAATCATGGTGGATTTGTGTTTTTATTTAAGGGATTGGGCCTTCCCGGAAGACCATTTCCAGTTTTAAAAATGATTATTTTTTATTTAATAACTTATTCCTTTTTATTATTTTTATGTGATTACAACTCCCACACAAATCTAACACCCTTAAGATCTTCCCCATTACATTTCCATCCTCTTTTCAGATCGTGTGCTTTGTGAATAAGGGAAGAACTTCATATGGGTTTTAAAATCATCCTGATTTGAAGAGGTAACTTCTTTCCTTCATATCTCCTTCATTTCTCACTATTTTTCCCCATTCTAGTTCTTACACGATCTCCTCATCATTATTAAAACCATTGTTGAATTTTTGGTTCGTTGAAAATTTAGATATTGGTGTATTTTTGGAGATTTCTTCAAGATCCCTCAAGTAAGTGGGTCTCCTTCATTCTTCTTTCATTTTTCATAGGGTTTCATTCAATTTTCATAGGGTTTCTTTCCTTCTCCTATAGGATCCTAATGTTCAGAAACTAGGGTTTCAATCCTATGGTTTAACATTGGGTTTTCTTTGTCCAATATTCTTATTTTATGTTCAATCTACCTTCCTCGAGGTGCGGTGGTGGTGAAATTTATTTTTCACACAAAGGATTAAAGGGTTTTCGTTAATTTGGAATGTGATTCCATGTGTATGAAATTTCGTTAAATTCAAATTCTTTTCATGATATTTTCTTGTTCATTGAATTTAATTATTTCTGCAAAAACTATTTTTAGTGGAGTTTGTAATATAAATGAATTTTTAGTCCAATTTTTTTGTGAAATTGTGTGGTTTTTCTTAGAAATCATTTAATGGTTCAATTGGGGACTCCCTATAAATACATTGTTGATTTTATTGAAATTTAAGAGGTTTAACATCATGTTTTTAAGGTTGAACCCTTTTTTGGTTGCTGTGAGTGTGGGTTTTAATGGTGTTTGTTGAACTTGTGATCATTAAGTACCGTGTTTGTTTAAAAATGGTTGTTTTACAAAGATAACATTTCTTGGTTTACATGGGGATGCCCTGAAATTGATTTTTTGGTTTATTTGAAATTTATTTGGGCATCCATTTCTTTTTTGGTGGCTTTTGAGTATGCACATGGAATGCAATGTGGGGATTTGAAAGAGTTTTGGGTGCAAAACAATGCTGGATTTTTTAGGAATCTTTTTATTAATGATCATTGTTTTATTGTGTGTTTCAAGTGGATAAAAATTTCTGTAGTTTCAGTATTGATTTTATGTAGAAATTAATGATGTTTTATATTAAAATTGATTTTTGTAGCATGCTGAAATTTTTTGAGCACAAAGGGGGAAGCTTGGGTACCTAGGTGGGTGGATATATACTAGTACGGCTAGTGAACAAGATAGGTTTTGTCCATGTTTCACATAAAATTTGGATAAAGAAAACTCTAAATAAACTATATGGAATATTATTGGGGACCAATAGGTTATGGGTATGTTCCCTACTAGTGGCTCGTTCACAAGAATGGATATTTACTATGGTTACTTTACAACGATGTACGAGGTACATGGGGCCCATGACTATCAAGTGCCTAAGGATGTTACTGGTTTTTTTTCTCATTGGATTTACGGTATTTTACTTTGTATTAGGGTGTGCTTGGAAGTATATTATGTTATCTAACATTAATATTTAAATGTATTAAAATTATTAATGTTTCATCTTGAAAACTATTTTCAATTGAATGTTTCTTTTCAGGGAATTTGTCACCTCTTTTCTTTGCATAATAAAACTGATTTCTATTTTACCTTGTATTGCATGAAATTTTGAATCATTAGGTTGTATGCTATTGTAATTAGTCTCACACCCTAATTACACCCCTTGGGTGTAACTAGATTTTATTATGCTTGACTCAGGTAAAGTAAAGGCTTTGGGTGATGGTGGTTCGGGGTATTAATTCTCATTCTTAGTGCGGAGTTGTGGAGACGGCTTGTGGGTGATGACCCCTTGTCATGTGGAGTCCATGGGGATGTCTTTATGCTATCCTTTTTTGTATTTGGACCTCTTTTACTATATTTGAATCCATGTGTTAAGACTTGTTTGGGATTTGGTTTGGTTAAGACTTGTTTGGCATGCAGATTTTAGATTCTTGTTATTGATTGTTTTTAATATTTTATGCTTTCATACTCAGGTAAATCATTCCCAAAACAAATTTATTGATTCCTAGGAACTTTTTCCTGCCCATGGGGAGAGGGAATGCCCTTTGGGCCCTGTCAAGGACCGGGTTTGGTTCTAGTATTGGAGGCGACCAGATTCGGTTCATGACAAAGGTATTGAATTGTCCATCTCTTGACCATTACATGATGGTGTATGGTAAGGCCCCTCATCCAAGTCTTGAGCCACACTTATCTCTCAAGATATTTCACAAGTCAGTATTGGACACTACCTTATTACCCATGGTATGTCCCGATAGAAATATTTCTAGACACACTTTCTCACTCAATGTAATCTGATGTCCATACATCCATCCAATCTATGCATTCTAAGTCAAGACAAAATTAATAAAATTGTTTGAATCAGTTTGTGTCTTATTCCACAAAAAATACACTATCCATGATGGTATATCCCAGTGTAGAATTTTAGACACTATGTTATCACTCATTGTATGGTTTTTCTAGCACCTTTTTATACGCAGTGGGAACATTATGTCTCAAACAATATTTTCTCACGTAAGGTAGGGAAATGCATTATGAACACTAGGGCTCCAGTTGACTCATGGAATTCTTGTCATTTCCATATCACTTGTGGTGGGTCCAGGCCTGTAATTACTCTCACCCACCATAGTTTATCACCTACCAGAAGTGCATATATGTAACCATAAGCATGGAATTCATCCCATCCCACAATCTCACAACTCATCACCCAGGAACTAGTCACCTAGACCTCGCCCATCACCCAAAGAACATCTCATCTCTACCTTTAGAGAATACATTAGGGTATTCTTGGCATATCCAAGTATTTGGATAAAATATCAAATATAACACTATTCATTCACATTATACCCCATATTTTCTATCTTACAGTGGATTTGATAGTCGTGGTCGAGTTACCATTCAAACCCCCATGTTCATCAAAATGATAAGTCCATATGTACATTACATTACCAGTAATTGTTTCCCGTCTCACATATCCTGTGAGAGATATCTCAACCCACCACATTAAGGGATAAAATCTAAGTCTCACTGACAAAGTCATGGATGAATTTCCCTACTCTTATCACATCCCAAGACACTCCTCTGACCATGGGTCTGATATATATTACTATCTCACCCATGATCACTCTTCCTTAGAACCCTTATACCTTCCCACTATCCATAGTAACCCGACATAAGATATGCATAATAAATTCTCATACCCTAACTCCTTCCAAATCCCTCACATAAACCAACCAGTACCCACTAACCTTGTCGACAAAGATGTCAATTGATCCCAACTCACCAAAACTGTTATTGAGCACTTGTTCTCATCCCAGTAGGTTTAATGGAATCATATAATATCATCTAAGGGGGATATCTATCCCCAAACACTATAATCAAACCCATGTATATATGTAGTAGTTGACACTCATAAATATATAATAGTATGATTTGGTATCATGGGGGCCTCCTCTCTTGACCACGGTGTTAACCCCTCACAGTGCTCCATAGAGCCTCACCTATGTTCTTCCTCACTCTCGTGCACCTATATCATTCCAATAAAAAAATTAATTAGTTATAAACACTTATAATGTTTTATAAAAAAACTTAAATTTATTTTTTTCTAAAAACAAAACATGCATCCTCAGCACACTAATACCACTTTTAATAGTGTGCACTAAACCTTCCATGATCTCCTCAATACACTACATCTAAAATCCCTTTTATTTGAGCCTAATTCAACCATGATCCAATAGGAATGATAGTAAAATCCAACCCCTGAATCAATCAAAATTTGTTTGTAGTGAATAAAAACCAAAATTGAAAACATAAGAGGAATTAACTCACCTAGAATCGTTATAGAAATTCCTCAAGATCACCTCCCTGAAATAGGGGATCCATAAGAGAAAAGAGAGGATGAGAACTTGTTGAAATGGAATCCTCTTAACACCCCTACTCTAAAAAAAACCCAGTGGTATGACCAAAAAAATATTGGGCAATCTCAACTCAAAAATATCCATCCATGACTTAGTCACAATGTGACCAAGAATGTTTAAGGAGTGACACATAGATTCTATTAAAAATCTCATGGGGTAACCAAAGGGGTACAACATGGACCATTACTGTAAAGGAGAGTGGGAACTATAGCCCTCTTTCATATTATGATTCCTTGAACAACACACTACAACAACCATTTTTTAGTTTTTCATAGTGAGATTAAGGGGTCTCAGTATGACCTACTTCAAAAGATTAATTTTATTTGGGACTCATTGTCTTGATCAAATCCTTTCTTAAGAACCTTAATGCTAATTGGGAATCATTAATCATCAAAAAACATCAACATGAGGTATCTTAACACTCGTATTCCTAATTCATGTCCAAATTCACCGATCATCCAAATCATCATGACCAAAATTCAAACATACTCTAAATTTCACCAATCCATAATGTTTTTGGTCATTAAAATTTTTAATGAATGGGAGGATATCACCAATCATTTAGAATATTAATGTTTAGAATCAAATCTATTAAAAGAGGAATTTTGTTCTTAGAATACCTAATAATAAAATTGTTATGTCCCTGGATGTGCAATTAATAATATATGGACATTTCAAATGTGGGTTAAAAAATTACAAGGATGATATTTTTTTACTATTTTTGTTTTATGTTCATTTAAATACGTCTTTTACATGTTTTTTCTTAGTGTGAAAAAATATTATAAAACATTTAAAGCTTCCATACATAATTTTAAATAGTTGTTAAGAGGTAATATGTATGCAATGAAGTTCTATAAATAATGTACCTATAACGATATAACACATACAACACATACATGTTTCATATCTTAATGATAACAACAAAATAAAATAATATTAGGGATCAGAAAAATAAAAATTTTAATAATCAATACTATATAAAGTTTTGATAAAAAAATAGAAAAGTAACACACAATTGTGTTTATTTCTTAAAACAAAAGAAACAAAAAAACTAAAGAATTGAACTAACAATGGGTTATCTCTAATTAGGCACTGATTTTATTTTCTTGAGCCAAATTAATGGATGGAAATAAATATTTTTAATCCATAATCATATAATTCATAAAATTTATTTCATTTATATACATTGTGTCCACCAACTCCATAGATATTTCCTTTAGTTTCATCATCTTTAACCCATCAGAAAGGAACAAATCATTAGAAATATTCATTTTTTTCTCATACCAACTTTTCATCTCATGAGGGAGCTTGATCTAAATAGTATAAGAAGAATAAACCATCATCTCTGATTCATTTTAATAATGAATATTCGTCACTAGTTCCTAAAATGTGATATTTAAGAAACATTTATCATATAATTAAAACCCGGCAGGGTTTCCTATTAATTAATCCTAACGTTAACATATTTATATATAATAATATTCTATGATATTAAATAAATTTATTCTTAGCACCAATCATATCAGATGTGTGATAAAGTTTCCACCATTTTCTATTCACCAAAAAATGGAGAAATCTTTCCATCCTAAATCTCAATTGCAACCATGGGATATATAACTGTAGTTGGTGTGGTTTTTACCACATTGGATTATTTTTTTCAATCCATTAATAGAAGCATACTATTGTAGAGAATACATTTTTCACCCTAGTGAAAAAAAATCATTGAATCCTATTACCATGCCAAACAAATGTTTTTCCTTTATTTGTTATGAAATGTTCATATGCTTATCTATAAATTTCAACCAATTCATTTAAATGTTGAAAGCCTTTTTCTAGAGTAGTTTTGAAATCCAACTTTAAATGTTTCACAATACAGTAAGCTTTATACTATAATGGGGTGTTGTTGAATCTCACCCTTCCATAAAATGGCTCCATTTTATGGTAATTTTTCATAGTTCCTGATGAAGTATTGGAAATCTTGATGTAAGTAACGAAATATATATAAAACATTGAACCACTATTCAAATTTTTTATTGAATTAAATGTATCCCCCATGCTTTAAAAAAGCGGAAGATATTCAAAACTCATCCAACCTCTTAATCTAGGATACACCATCACATCATTCTATTTGTACAGTCCTTAAAAAGTAAAAAATAATCCTTGTGCTAATGGAAAAAATTAATATAAAATATTCTCCTCCAGTCCATTGATATATCCAAATTCACAACACCTAAAGTTATATAATACAAGATGTTAACATACTAGGGTTTATTTTTCAATTGGGAATAGAGTTTTCCATCGAGGAAAAGTTTAATTAATTAATTAAATATTGATATTAATTATGTCCAGTTCTTGGTGAGATAGATTATCAATAATGAAATTATTTGTGAAGGTGAAGTTCCCTAAATCTATTATTAATATGATTCATTTGTTCAAATTAAATTATATGATGTGGGGAAATCCCAAATCATATTTTCATGATACATACCATATAATTCCTATCACAATAATTTATATATTGTAATTCATTGTATATGATACCGTTCCATATTATTTAATTATTTAGGTGGTTGAATAATAATTTTTTCCATTTGAGTATATCTTTAATGTAATATATTATTAAACAAATATGTTTTATAAGATAAAACACATGGGGGAGCTAGCAAGGATGAAGTTTTAATTTGATGTAACCGTATATATTGAATCATCACTTATGAGTTAATGCTTGTTCACTTGAGAAGTATTCAAGAGGGAATTATAAAGGTTAATTCACTATAATATTGGATGGATGCATGATTTTCTAATCCTATGACAAACTAGTATGTTGTGGAGGATAGATGATCCTTATTAAGAATAGAATGATCGAACACAAATAATGTATACCCATAGAGGACAGATTTCTTTTTTCTATCTCAAATATTTTATTTATCAAATAAAGATGATGATGATTTTATTAACTTTTCATTGTATGTCACATATTCACTAGTTATTACATTTAATCTTTTCATGATTTTATTTATCTATCATAGTGGATATGGGTTTTTTGGTATCTTAATTTTATTATTATAATTTCCCTTTGACCCACACATACTGATTTGGTGTTAAAGTATCAAACATTACATTTATGGCATTGATAGGAATGAATATGGTCCAATTTTTTATATCAAAAACATACAGCATAAAAATAATATATTGCATTACTTACAAACCCAGGGGCCTTTTAGGTTTTGATTTTTAGAGAATTATCACAAACACTTAAATAAAAAATACCCATGTCGTCATGTGAGTGTTACACCCACTGAACCCATATTTTATTATTTTAAATTAAGTCATCTACATAATCCACATGAAACCCTTCAGATCATAATTAAGATAACATCATTATTGATAACATGGGGACTGGGAAACATAGTATGTTTTAGCTAAAATGACTTGTAAGGGTAAATATAATAATTAAAAACTAAATATCATCAGTGTGAATAAGATAAACATAAGGGTATAATGACATAATCGAAGTTCATTAGAATAACAAAAATAACTCTTAGCCATCATACCTTGGTCAAAAAATAAGTGGCATGGAATAAAGATTTAACAAAGGAAGGAGTCATGAAAATAAATAATAATGAGACATGTGATGATAACCTTGATCAAAGGAATTATTAAAAACCTATATAAATCATAAATAAAATGTTTTGGTAACTTGGGAAATCATTTTCATAAAAACCATAAAAACCCTTAAAATTTTAATTGCAGTATGCCCAACTTCATATATAATTATTTAGAAAACACAATCATTTTGAATTTATTTGAAGAGCTATAATGAGAACCACCTTTCATATACTCTATATTGGTCTCGCCTATTTTTCATGATCTATAATGGGACTCAACAATTATTATATGTTGTATATTGCTCACACATGAGCTAAAATGGGGATCAATCCTTCGTAAATAATATCCAATGACAATATCATGAATAATGTATATAGATGATTAATCTCATCCAAAAATAATAGAAATGTCCTTTATTCCATTAATATGTGGATTAACAGATGGGAAATAAATGCCTTCTATGAAAATATATTTGAAACCTGATTAACTCGTGAAAAATAAATCGGTTCCATAATAATCCCTTTGAAGCTTGTTTAACCCATGGAAGAGAAATGGGTTTTATAACAATCTCTTAGAAATATGTTTAACCCATGGAAAAGAAATAGGTTTTATGAAAATATATTTGAAATAATCATAATCCATCCAGATGAAGATTATGAAGGAATATTTAAAAAATATCCCTAATAGATCATAATTAACATCAAGGTTTGTTTTTGTCGATAAATTTAAATCCAATCAAAATATCATTAAAAACATTCTTGATAAAAATTAACTTATTCACTTTCAAAATAAATTTTAAAAATATAAATTGAGAAAATAATTTAAAAATAATTTACATTTAAAATAACATTTAAAACATAAAAAAATGAATCTTCGACCCATTGAGTTTCCACGATAGTGGTAAAATATGTTTTTTTAAAGTAAAAAATAATCATTGTTTTCAAATATTTTATAAGGGAAGTCAAAGTGGCCAATTTTGAAATTGTTAAGTTATTTCATTTTTTAATCCATTTAAAATAAGTTAAATGATAATGCAAAATATATTTAGGTAATCATTTTTGTTAATAAAAGAAAAATTTTGAAAATATTTTAGAGAACATTAATGTGGAAGTGAATGATTCCCGATCTAAAATAAATATCCATGATTTGTATGACTTATAAACAACATTGATGATATTTATTCATTAAATAATGGAGGAAAATAAAGACTAAATATTGAACCAGATTCATGACTAGAGGATAAAAATGATATATGGTTCAAGAAAATAATATCATATTATTTCATCCCAATTAACCTTCAACATAAAAATATTAAAAACAAAGGAGATTAAAACATAAAGCATTTTCTACATTAACTCTTCAATTATTATCCCCATGAAATAGTAAATTCAAATAAAATATTAAATATCGTGAACATGTGGAGATACATGATATAACATGTCAAAATGGTAGTATATACACCACTTAAATTAATATAGGTTCATATCAAAAATATATGTCTCATAGAAAAGAAATTTTAATAGAATAACCCTTAATAAGACCATACCATTGAAATTTAGAATTAATCAATTAATTGATGAGGTGTATCAAATGGAAATCCAAATAATAAATTAAATAAAAAAATTATATTACAAAAATTCATTATAAAAATAATCATAGAATATAAAATACAATGAAGAAGTAATAAACCCAAATTAAAATGAATTTAGTTATAAATTTATTTACCACTTGGTAACATTCAAGTCAAATCCCCTTGGATGAAATAATTCATATTGTAACATAAAATTAAATTATTTATGAAGGATTCATGATATTACATATAAAATGGTCGATATAGACACCATTTAAAATTAATTAGGTTTATAATTGAAAAATATTCATGAATGAATGAAAATTGAGATGATGTCCCTTACCTTGAGTCTAGGCTATCCATTTACATAATTTGACTCCTATATTATAATATTATATCAATTATTGGATTTAATAATTAACTTTTACAATTTTTATACCATATATTTTATAATTTATCTAATTTAATTTAGTGAAATATTTAAATACATAATCTGTTAAGTATGCGCAATGTGTTTTGAGGATGTTTGGTTCACTGTTTCAAAATGGATTCAGTGTGTTGACCAACATAAAAAAGGTAATTGTTCAATCATATCAAGAATAATAATAATTAAATAATTAATATTTTTATACGTCATTTTTAATTTTAATACTAATCATTGAATATAGTTATGTGAAATTAACTATGTTACAATCATGTTGATCGTAGGTCAAAAGTACGCAAGAGTAACGTTCCAATTTTTCAAAAATCATCAATGAAATAAGATAAGAATTATTTTATATTTATGGAATGATAATCATATAATAAATACCATATAATTTCTATAAATATAATTAAATATTTAATCCATGTGATTTAGTAATGAAAAAATAATCACATAGCTTTATCGAGGTGGTAGTCCATACATACGCACAAATGTTGTTGATATTTTTTATTGATTAGAAAGGTAAGAAAAAAATGGCATATTATCTAATAAAAATGATAATTCGATTACTAATATTATAATTATCTCACATATATCACATATATTCATTAGAATTATCCTTTTTACCTTTCATAAAAAGAATTAGAGAAAAAGGAGTCACATCGCTTCATGAGGCGGTAGTCCACCATACATATGAGTGACGTCATCATATCCCCCATGGAAGACAAAGTAAAACGTTATATGTGATATAATAATTTCACATGTATAATTATGTTACATATATATATATATATATTAAATATATCATTATAAATAGTTATGAGAGGTGATGATGGAAAATGGATTACATCGGTCTGTGACGAAGTAGTTCACCAAAAACAAATGATGGTTTTGTTTCCCGTTTGATGAATGGGAAGATGGTTTTCAGTTATTACATTAAATTAATAAATTATTATTATATTATATATAACTTTTTTATTATATCTTCATTATTTAATAATATTTTTAGTATGTGGAAGAATAAATAATATATAAATCACAGTTTGGCACGATACCTCTTCTTCAGATAACTTCTTTAAGTTAGAAACAAAATCCTTAATATGATGTCTTTATGATCTAAATATGGGATCTGGGTCATATGTAGAGAACTAAGATAGGAATTTGGGTAGGTATTTTCTAATCCAAAAGGGTTTCAAGGTGTTAAGAGGAGTGGATATGGTATTTCCTTTTTTAACTATGCATAGTGGCACACATGTAATTTTTGAAATGAAAAGGCAATACCCACATATTTCACATTCTAAAAGTATATAAAGTTGAAAAATAAAGATCCTTAGATAGTATTAAGTCTAATTATGGCTATAAAATATATTTTAGGCAATATTTAGGTTATTTTTACCCTTGTATGTTTAGTTTAACCCCTAGTTAATCTGTTTTTTACCATAAATATGGTAAAAACATTTACTATTTCCATTGTTCGTGAAGACCAAAAATTAATTTGACCTCATTAGATAATATAAATTATTATTATTTAAAATAAGTAATCCATTTTTATATTTCAAATTCAAATAATAGGAATAATGGAATTTGAAATAAAATCTGTAGATGTAATGAAAAAGTGTTTTTTCATGAAGTGTATTTTTCAAGTAAAAGATGATTTTGTAATAATTGTATTATTAGTAATACTCATTGTAAGAATTTAAACTAATATTTTTTGATATATAATATATGAATTTGTTATAATTAAATCCTCATTAGGTGAAATTTTAAATATTCAAAATAGAGAAACATTATGCACCTTAAAATAGATTTCAGAAGAAAAAAACCCATTTATAAACAAACACAAAATAAACTTATATTAAAATCCAAGAAATTAGGATTAATATTTAATTAAGTGTAATATATATAATTAATTAATATTTTTTATTTAAATCAAATTCAAATCATAATGGGACTTTTAAATTACATAATTTTTCGAAATGAAATGGTAGTTTTACAAAAATCATCATTTTCACTATTCACTAAAAAATAAATATTTTCTAAAAAAATCAGGAAATTTACCCCTATGTTAGTGTTGATGTTATGATTTTAAAAATTAATTTCATTTAATAAAATAAATTTTTAAAAATCTCTATAAATTAATTTTAATATTTACTCACAAAAAGAAATAAAATTCATTTTTAAGAAAACATATTTTTATGAATAAAATTACTTTAATAAAAATTAATTGATTGTTTAATAATATTTTAACAATAAATTTAAATTTTAAAGAAAATATATATATTTCATAAAAATATTAATACAATTCACACCGACCAATTTAAGGGCTAGGTTATAACATTAATATTTAAAATAATATTATTTCATGGTTCGTTTAAGAGAGGTGTTGTTTTTCTTGTTTGATATCGAGAAAGCATACTTTTTTAAAATATCAGGGTATTAAATTCCTCCCCCACCCTAATAAATTTTTTCCTTATAATTTTATCTTTTCTTAGTAATCATCGGTTTCATATTTGAAAAAACCTTTCTTTATATCCCGTATTGTAAAAAATGGTTAATAAGACATCTTCTTAATAATAGAGAAAGAGAAGTATGAAGGATATATATAATAACATATATATATATGTTCCAAAAAAGGATAAATTGTTAGTACATGAATATTTTTACATCGAAGAGATATTAATTTCCAAATAATTATGTATAGTGACTCAGATCATTGATCAAAAGAAAGTGAATGATCATGCTCATGTCAACAACAATAGAACCATAAACTAAAAATTAATGAAAAGTACCACATATTTCATCATAAATGATGGTAATATAAAGAAAAAAAAAATTCAAGTACTTTTTAACATTATTTTAAGAGTTATTTTGACAAATAGACTAATAAAATATGGAAATATACTTACTTTATGAGTATAATTTCATCCTTTAATAACTTTCTACCACAATCTCATCATTTTCTCCCAATGATGACTATTGAAGATAAAAAAAATTATTCCCAAAATACTAAAATCAACATCCAATGGATCACATAATCACAAAAAGGATAACCAAAAATTGCTCCTATCTTTAGAAATTAACCACAACTAAAATGGTTAGCACAAGGTAATATATTTCCAAAAATTAATAAACCACCATATCACTAATCTCCAAAATTCAAAATTAATACCCAATGAGTAAAATATGTCATTTCATAAAAACAGAACCCTAAATTTATTCAAATATTTCTAAACTATGATTAAAACCCAAAGATTATAAGGGTTTAAAAACATATTCTTCCAAGTATAATTTTACATTTATCACTAAATAACATTAATGTATTTTAAAGTATCATAACAAAAATGTAAATCCCACAATCATATAATATCTATGATATAATAATAATTTACATAAATAACTTATTCCACATAATTTCATATTAATATTATATTTGATTTCAAAATATAATTTAACCTCTTTTCCTAAATTAAAATCTCTTAATGTTTAGTTTACCTTAATCAAAAAATGTTACCCAAAATAATGAACTTATTCATTAGTCCAATATTCACTAAATATGTTTCTCGTCCCATGGTAAAATATATAATATGTTCCCAAATTGTAATAACCAATAATTATCTCAACATCAAGGATATGATGAACCCAAAATATCACCAATAACATTAAACATATCAACAAAAAAATTATTTTTACCCTCCCTCAAATAATACTTATAATTAAACCAAAGGGTTACATAAACTTCAACCCAAAAATTTTTTTCCCAAAATATCATTGATCACCTCAAAATTTTAATACTTAAAACCCCAAAAGTGGTGTCTAAGAAATTGAACATATGATTAACCTTAAACTTATAAACCAATGATGAAATAAATAACTCTTATATTAACCTCACATGAATACAATCTTAATATAAAATGTTATCAAAAACTTTTCTGGGATAACAACTATGATATCCCTTTGTCCCACACTTCTATATTCCTTCTTAAAATCATAAAATTTTCATTTCTAGCATTGAAACCAATTAATGTGATATAATTTTTTCTATCCAATAAATACAACATCAAAATCATATATTTAATGATTACATACTGAATGAAATTTTTGGATTTGAGTTTTATAAAACTAAAAAAACACATGTATATACAATAGAAATGTCTTCAACAGAGTGTTCCTCAAACTAAACCATGATTTTCTTATTTCTCATTAAGTAATCATCATAATATATATGAAACCAACATTGATATAATTCATTTAAAATCATTCTTTATAACCAAGATAAATGGAAACATAAGAAGGGGGAGATCAAATTCTTAGTAGGGTTAAATATAAACATTAAAAAATGAATGTTTTCAATGATATAATAAGATGATAATAATGGTGTTATTACATAAAAAATTTCATGATAATAACATAACATAACTCTTACCCACCAAAAATGGGTCAAAAAACTTGTGGAATTGCATGGATCTTTTACAAATATACGATTCATGAGAATAAATTATCATGATCGATGTTATATCAATATTTAATAAAGAAAACATTTCAAACCCATTAAAATCCCAAAGAAAACATGTTAGTATCTTGGGATATAATAATAATAAAACCTATAGAAAACCCTTAAAAATAGAAAAACCACACATTAATGTTCTAATATAATCCTCAATATAACATAATCATTACCCAATGCCTTTTAGAGATATAATAGGGCTCACCCATTGTATAAGCTATATCCGGCCCACCCATTTTCCATCCACTATAATGGGGTTAAACCCAATATATAAGATATATCCGGCTCATATATAAGCTAAAATATATCTCAACACATTATAAATAATTTCCAGGGACCATATGATGAATAAATTACAACGATTTTCAACCTCATCTAAAAAAATAATAGTAACATCAATTATTATTTTCAATACATGATTAACACCTAGAAAAGAAATCGATTTAAAAAAATTAAATTTGAAACATGAATAAGCCAGGAAAAATAAAATTTTTCTATAAAAATATCTTTGAAACAAGATTAACCCATGAAAAAGAAATGGGTTCTATAATAATCTCTTTGAAATGTGAATATCCCATGGAAAAGAAATAGGTTTCCTATCAATATCTTTCAGAAAATCATAATTTATCCTCTAAAAGAATGAGGATAGTATCATTAAAAAAATATCCTTAGTGGAGCATATAAATCTTTAAGTGTTGTTAATGATGATGAATATAAATACCATTAAAATATATTTAAAAACATTAATGAGTAAAATACCCTTTAACTTTGTAAATAACTTTTTGAAAATAAAAAATTAAAAAAAATGAAAATAATTTTCATTGAAAATATCCTTTAAAATTAAAAAAGAAATATTTTAAAAAATTTATTTGTCATGATGGTGGGAAAATCCATTCAGGTTGTAAATGTTAAAAATAAATATTCTTTTCAAATATTTTGTATAGGTAATCTAATTGACTCATTTTGAAAACGTTAAAAATTTTCATTTTAAAACCATTTTAAAAGGTGGTCAAAGAACATGAAAAAATATATTTCAGTAATAATTTAGTTTACGTAAATGAAAAAATTAAATAAATTTGGAAAAAATGATATAGAATAGAAATATTCCTGGTATAAAATAAATATAAAATATTGGTATCACATACAATCAACTTTATTGATATTTCATAACTAAATAAAAAAGGGAATGGAATTTAAACATGTGACATAAATTCATAAAAATATGAGAATAAATTATATGTTATTAAATAAAATATTATGACGTTATTTCTTTTAAAAAACCAACAATAAAGAAAATCCTAAAAATAAATGAGATTGTAACAAAAATCGTTTTCCACTTCAGTAACTCTTCAATGATAATCCTCGTGAGAGAATAACGTTAAATAAAACATTAAATAACATTAAAGTAAGTGTATCTGTGATATGACATGTAAAAAGGGTTTTATATACACCTCACAAATGAATATAGGTTCCAATCATAAACATATATCTCAAAGAAAAGGAATTTGAGATGAATAACCTATACAAAGATCATACCACAGAATTTGAGAATTAATCAACGGTTAGATTTTTTGTATCAAATGTATATACATATAAAAAAAGTGGAAATACAATATAAGATGATAAAAATTCATTAAACACATAATATTATGATATCAAATAAAATGAAGAATTAATATAACACAATCAAAAGAAACTATGTTTTGAAATATTTTACCACTTGTAAACATTCAATTCAAATTACATTGGATGGGATAATTCAAATTGACACATAAAATTGATTCATTTATGAATAATTCTTGATATTAAATTAAAAATATTTATTATATAAACCATATAAAGGTAACTTGGTACATAAATTTAAAATTTTACTCAACGAAGGAAAATTGAGATGAAATCCATTACCTCAAGTCCATACATTTCATGTACGCCCTTTAAAAAATATATCATAAGTTTATGTCAGTTATTTGATTCCATGAGAAAATTTTATACCTTTAATAACTTGTAATTTAATATTTTTTTCTTATTTTTATTAGTTAGATATTTAAATACTTGATCTGTTAATTCAAGGTTGTGGGTTTTGTGGTTGTAGGGTTCATTATCTCAAAATGGTTTTGTTGTGTTGAAAGAGGTCGAAGAGGTCATTATTACGTCATCTGAAGAATAATAATAATGAAATAATTTTTATATTTATACATAATTTTCTAGTATTAAAATCAATCATAATACATTTTTATGAAACATGAACTACATTACAATCACGGTGATGTTAGGTCATACGTACGTTTGAGTTACATTTCCATTTTTCAACGATCATTATAGAAATAAGGTAAATACTATTTTATATTTATATAATTATAATAATATCATAAATATTATATTATTTGTTTATATATAATTATATATATAATCCATGTGGTGTGTTGATGAAAAAAATTACATCACTTCATAGAGGTGGTAGTCCACACGTACGCACGAACTATGTTATCATTTATAAGCGAGTGGAGATGCAAGAACTGAAATGATATATTATCTTTTAAGATTTATAAATATGTCATTATCATTATAATTATTTTTTATATATCATATATATACTTTTAATCCATCATTATAAATAACCATAAGAGGCGATGATGGAAAACTAGTTATATCGGTCTGTGAGGTGGTAGACCACCATACACAAGAATTTGGGTTTTGTTTCCCATTTTATGGAAGAGGAGATGTGTAATGTCCCAAAATTTTACAAATCTATTTTCCCTTATTATAAATTTTCCATATAATATAAATCACATATAATAATCTAAATAACATAAAATAAATATTATAAATGAAGAATAAATGAAATAAGAATTTTTTTCAAAAATTAATGAACATATACCATAGAATAGTAACATGACCATTAGAGTAGTAATACAGACCTTATAAATACTATACAGGAAAATAGATTAGTAAACTCTCCAATTAAAGTATAAATAAAATTTAGGTTTCTTAAATATGAAAATATGCAACAATTATATCATAGTATAAGTAAATAAATATTTTGAAAATGATAAATTTAATTTTGGTATTTTTTGTGAAATAAATTTTTTTAGTTATAATATTTTAATTAATATAATGATTTAAAGGGAAATTTATTTCAATAAAATATATTCATAAATTAATATTCTTTTTTCCCGTGATTATAATATAATTTCATGAGACCTTCGTTAATTTTTCAATGTGTTATAATATCATTTATAATTTTTAAATTTTTCTTCTTTTCAATAAATGTTTATTTTAATTAAAAATTAAATTTATTATATTTTGAAAATTAATCTCATAAAATCGAGTTCATTTTTGAATTATAAAATCCAATAATGGTTTCGGTGAATTTTTAAATTTTTTCTAAAATTGATGAATTTTTGTGAATAGTGAAATACGATAATTTACGATATGAGCTAAATGCATGAATTATTGAGACATGGATGTTTTTTGGATAATTTAAGAACTATTGGTTTGAACATAAATGTACTAGTTACTGTACTTAGTCACAATAATCCAAAATATTCATTTTCTTGAGCCAAAATAATAAACAAATGAATAAAATAATCCAAATCCACCCCTCTCCACCACTATAAATACTGCCCCTCACCACTTATTCTCTTTACACATCTTAAGCATGAATCTTGTCCAATTTATACTAAATAATCTTCCCAAATCACATCCCCACATCCATTAGTTTCAGTTTCTAGAAAATTACCCAAACCAATCTCAATAAGGAGGTTCTCAAGGAGAAGAATTTTAGGGCTAAAATCCTCTTTCATTTTCATGATTTTCTTTTCACTTTATTATATTTTATTATAGTATCCTAAAATATTCTTCCCAAACATGAATTAAAAATTCAATATCTTATTTATGCAATAATTTTATTATGTTAATTTAAAATACATCATCATGTCTCTTCTCATATTCATTTTATTCTAAAAATGAAAATATTGTGTGTGAGGTGTTGATTTATTACCTTCAAAGATGACAAGCTATCATTTTTACTTTACTACCTTTAAGGATGGACATAAAACCACTATATGGGTTTGTAAAAGTTTTTTTAAAAAAATTATAACCTTTTTATGTTCTTAAAATAAATTTTATATACAATAATGAATAATGAAACAAAACTGGTTTGTGATGATAAAAACCCGAAAAAATAATCTAAATGATTATCATTTTCGATTCATCCTCGCCCTAAATAACCAGTTTAATTATATTAACATTTAATATAATTTATGTTAATTAATAAATTATAGCTTAAATTTTTATATCTATTCATATTTTACTTGAACATTCATTCATTTATATAAGTGAACCAATCCTAAAAACCAAGGAAATAGACACTCTCGAATGATGAAATTGTATATTTTAACTCATTAAAACGTCCATAAATGAACTTAATAAAATTATAATAAATATATTAAATGTAAAAAAATATCTTAATTTATTAATTAATGGATTCAATTTGATTATACAACAAATTATGATCAAGTTCATAAAACTATCTTACATAAGGTAAGAGATTATTTTTGAACCTTGATTTTTCTTTCAGGTTATAATTTCTCTATCATTACTCCAATGTAATTATAATTTATTTTTATATTATTCTATATTATTTTTATATGTTCAAAGATCATTTTTCCACATCAGTTCATCCTTATTTAATGGGGAAATACATGTTTTATAATGATTGTATCTCAATTCCTTGCGATAATAAGGCAGGATAAAATTCATCTCTCAGATTTCATACACATATTCAAGTCCACAACATAATCTATTTTAATACACCATTATATTACTAAAATCTATTTTTATCATGAGAAACTATCTTTGCTCATTTCTAGTTTTATATAACCAATTATTCCTTTTCTATTTTAAATAATCTTTAATATTTTTCTTAAACCGCACTAAAATAATTCATTTTAATGTTTTTAACCACTCTTTTTACATGTATACACTTAAGATGGATATAATTTGTCATCATACCTGCCTGTTATACCTAATTAATTTCCATGTATGCTTTAAATCATTTCTTTTCAGAACTATTTTATGATAAGCCCTTCAGTTATGCGATATGACATGTTTATGAAACCCAATTCTTTCCTTGGGTAATGAATATGTTTATACCTCATGCTTTATTATTCTTTTGGAACAAATATGAATGAACATTTTATTATTTTTTTGACTAGAAATAACTCCAATTCAGTGGGTAATTTTTTGTTTTAGGAGACATCATGTTGGTATAAGTAATGAACTTGATTCAATTTTGGGACATTTCCTGCCATGTAAAATGGTATTAGAAGTTACCCATGACCCATTCTTATGTCATGTTTTGTGTTGTTTACAAATTCCTATGATTCAATTATTACATGTCCACATTCAATACATATTATTCTTCCTTATATTTATTCTTGATCAATTTATTTTTTGCCATCTTGTTATTCCCTCTAACCCATGTTCATTTCTTTATTCCTATGTTTATAACATTACATGGATTTTTAGCTCATTTTTTTTGTATTCCATAATTTATCCTATATAAATATATGAGATCAATAGAAGATAATATATTTATGGATTATTAAAATAAATGTTTTTTATTCCACTTCCATTTTTAGTTTTATGTACCTAATCATCCAAAGACACTAGAATTTGTGATACTTAGCGTCTAATTTGATGGTTAATTATGTTTAAAAACATGTAATAATATCTATAAAATGATAGGGTCACAAGAGTTGGTATTAGAGAAAGGTATATTTAATTTTTGATATTTATACTAGATCAATTTAGTTAGAACCCTAGGGATAATTCTATCACCACGGATAACATTGATTGAAAGACAGGGTATCAAAAGTTAAGATATACTTTTCATTTAAAATTTTATCCTCTTATGTTCTATTTTGTATTGTTATATTATTATTATCTATGTGATAAACCAACCTAATTGTACTTTATTTTTCCTAGCTAATGTCTGGAAATAGAAGAACCAATTCTAACAATCAATTTGACAGCCTATGAGATTATTTCCCAAATGATATGCGAAATATGATGGTAACAGGTTCTCAAAACATCATGACAATACTTTCTCAACCGGATCAATTTATGAATAATAACATGAATCGTGTAGAACACCCACATTATGCTAATGAATAAAAATTTGTATTCAAATCCATTATTTGAAAATGTTCTCCCATATTTAGTGGATATTATGATCAAATCATAATAGAATAACTCAATAAATCTATTGAGAAAATATTGTACGTCCTCTAGTGATCATAAGAAGTTAAATTTGCATGTTTAGTCTTTCATTTTGATTGAGAAGCTGATTAGTGGTGGAAACTAATGAAGAACACAAAATCCAAAGAGGAAATTGAGACCCTGTAATGGGACGATTTCAAGAAAATATTTTTCAACACGTATTTTCCTTCATTTTAAGATGGAAAGTGAGTATGTTGGCCTGAAGTAAAGGGAAGATGATATTATTGAAGGATACAAGGAAAACATCACAAGGTTCTCATGATACAGGTCTGTATTTTTCATGAACACTGTAATAAAGTGGGATCTCTTACTTTTCAGACTAAAGTTGATTCTACCATGGTGTTGGTGATTCGATAATTTGATAGTTAAGAAGAGATTGTATGTTGTGCCCTTAAGGTTGAAATGGAGACCAGAGACTCTCAGTGGTCTCATGGTCCTAGTGATAAAAATAAGAAAATAGAATTTAATATCGGTGGATCAATAGATAAATCACATGATGTAAAGAAGACCAAACATCCCACATGTCAACATTGTTGGAAGAAGCATCCTGGAAAATGCTTAAATGGAACCAAGAGATAGTTCAGATGGGGAATATAGGTCTATATGGCTATTAACTGCCAAAGGGATTGAAGAATACAACTAATGTGGAAGAAGAAATGAATGTTCATATCAAAACCTAGCTTATTTTTTATTGTTTAAACTATAAGAAACATGGGAATTATTCAATCCATTACCCTAAGAAAAGGGATGTTGGAGGTAATCAACAACAACAAACTCCATGGTGGCAAGGAAGGGGATATGATATCAAAGATATTGAGGTGGTTCCCAATAATGATTTTGTGAAAGGTACGCTGGTTTTTCCTTCAAGAATAGAAATTGTACTATTTGTTTTTGGTTCTATGAATTCTTTCAACTCTTGCAATTTTAGTAGAACTATTCAATCACCACTTAAAAGGATGACAGTTGATTTATCTATAAGAACATAAAATGGTTAAATTTATGAATCTAAAATATATAACTCCTCTTCAGCTGATGTTTGTGGACTAAACCTCCCAGGAAGTCATGGATTACTTCCTTTGGTGTGGTTTTATGCTATATTGGTCATGGATTGGCTATCTTAATAGAAAATGACAACATCAACTGTTCGGAAATAAAGATCACTCTTGAAATCCCAAGGTATCCTCCAATTCTGTACAAGTGTAATGAGTAGGATGAATCTCTATCAGAATCATCATCTCAATCATGGATATTATTGACTTATGAGGCCTACTATCTTACTCAAATGATTGATATAGTGGATAGAATCATGCTCAATTTCAGGCCCATTGTGAAGGACTAAATTGATGTGTTCACTGAAGAATTTTCTGGTTTTTCTCTCGATAGAGACATTGTGTTACAGTTTAAATTAAACCCAAATATCTTACTATATGAAGGAAACATTACAGAATGGACATTATTGATCTAGAGGAACTGAAGAATAAATTACTGATGAATCTGGATAAGGTTATTATATGCTTGAGTGCTTCACCACGGGGTGTGCTCGTCCTCTTCGTTCAGAATAAGGATGGATCAATATGCCTATATACTGATTATAATGAGGTAAAAAATCACAATAAAGAATAGGTATGTCCTCTAATGGGTAGATGACTTGTTTTATCAATTTTTTGGGGAAATGTATTTCGGAATGTTGGACCTTTGGTCAGGATATCACCAATTAATGTTGCAAAAGGAATATATTAATAAGACTAACTTTAGAAAGAGGTATGTACACTGTGAGATCATATTAATTCCCATATAACTCACTAATTATCTAGAAATATTCAGGGAATTTACTAATAAATACTTTAGATATTACCTCTAAATTTTTTTGGTAATATTTGTTGAGGATATAGTGATATACTCTGAGAGAGAGATGAGTAACATGAGGAGACTTTGAGTACTATGGTGAAGACTTTGTGAAGGGATAAACAGTATGAAAATTACAGAAAAACTGAGTTCTGGATGGATGAAGTATAATTTTTGGGGAATGTTATAACCTGCAAAGAAATACATGTGGTGCCTTCCACGAAAATGGAAATCAATCACTGCCACAAAACTAGGCAAGGCCAGCGCCACCCCTTTATCAGCGCTAATGAAAAAGTGCTGATAAAGGGGGGCCTTTATCAGCGCTCAAAAAAGCGCTGATAATGGTTGCCTTTATCAGCGCCAAAAAAGCGCTGATAAAAGTACCCCTTTATCAGTGCTTTTTTGTAGTGCTGATAAAGGCCCCCCTTTATTAGCGCTTTTTTTTAGCGCTGATAAAGAGACCCCCTTTATCAGCGCTTGTTTAGAAGCGCTGATAAAGGGGGGCCTTCATCAGCACTTTTTTTAAAAGCACTGATAAATGGTCGACTTCAAAAAAAAATTAAATATATATTAATATATAAATATAGTTATATAGTTATATTAATATAAATATAATATATAATTTTTAAATACATTTTAGATAAGTATAAATGGACATTTACACTTATTATACTTCACATATAAGATATTTAGTGAAAATGGATATTAAAAAATTTAAAAAATACTTTTAATTAATAATTTGCTAATAATTATGCAGTAATAGACCTTTAATAACAATTTGAAGACTAAAAAAATTTAAAAATTTAAAAAAGATCCAAAATATGTTGAAAACACAACTCAAACTTCAAACGGCCATAACTTTTGATCCGGGTGTCCGTTTGAGGTCTACCACATATCAAATCGAAGCCTGCGACGAGTTATACATCGTTGTGAATCGGGCAGACCCCGGTCAAGCGTTTTGCGAGGCCAAAAGAGGCCTAGAAGGCCTCCAAAACTGAGTTTTTGTCGGGGTACCCAGATATTTTAACATTTTGTGGATTTTCAGCCTCGTTTAAGGGGGTATTATTGGCTTTTTTTGGTGGGGATTGAATTTATTACAAGTTATTACATTCATATGGATATTATGTATTTAAAATTTCATCCTTTTTCATAATGCACTGCTATTTATAATCAAATATATAACTATATTTACAATTGTTTTATATATTCATACCTATAAATTAAATTTTTTAAATAAATAATTAAACATATTTACATATAAAATATATTAGATTTATCTAAATAATAACTAATATCCATTTTATTTAAAATACTAATATATTAATATTTATATAACTACTATATATTAATATAACTATACATATATTAATATAACTATATATATATATATATTAATATAACTATATACATATTAATATAACTATATCTATATATTAATATAACTATATATATTAATATAAATATATATTACTATATGAATAAATATAACTAAATATATATATATATAAATAAATAGATATACCATGAATAAGAGAACAAATCAATATAGGCTAGTGGAAAAGGCTTTAGGTGCGCAGGGGGGAGGTCTCGAGATCAAATCCGGGTGGAGGCACGGGTGCACGTGCAAGGCTGATTTAAAGTTCAAGCGCTAATAAAGGGTGTAGGTGGTACGGGAGGGTGCTGGAGGTGTAGGAAAGTGCTGATAAAGGGGGGATCAAGCGCTGTAAAAATCCCCCCCGAGATTGGCAGTATTTTTTTTTAATTTTTTTAATTTTTTTAAATTTTTTTAGTTTTTTTTATTTTTATCAGCGCTAAAAAAAGCGTTGATAAAAGGGGACTTTTATCAGCACTTCGTTTTAGCGCTGATAAAAGACACCTTTTATCAGTGCTTTTTTTAGCGCTGATAAAATGGGTCTTTATCAGCGATTTTTGGAGCGCTGATAAAGGGGACCCCCCTTTATCTTCGCCGGCTTTATCAGCGCTTTTCTAGCGCTGATAAAAGCTGTTTTTGTAGTAGTGAATGTGTTTCCTATGACAATATTTGTAATGGAGATCCGTAGTTTCCTTGGGATAGCTAGGTATTACCGATGATTTGTGAAGAACTTCTCACAATTTTCAAACCCAATAACCAAGATGTATCAAAAGGGAGTGAAGTTGTTCTAGACTATTATATATGAAGAATACATTAAATATTTCAAAATGATGATTACAAATGCCCCAATATTCATACTATTGACATGTGGGGAACTCTTTGTAGGGTAAAACGATGCTTCAATAAAGGGATTATGAGGTATAATGATGAAAAATGATAAATTGATATCCTTCACCTCAAGGAAGTGGAAACTGCTGAATAAAAGCTTTCCATGGCTTGATCAGAAGTTTGAAGGTGTGATATTTGAATTGAAATTATGGCAGTATTATCTATATGGGGATAATTTTTGTGTATATATTGTTCATAAGATCTTAAAATATATATTCACATAGAATGGGATTAATATTATCCAATAATGGTGGTTCAGTACTACAAATACGGCTTTTATCAGCACTAAAAATGGCCTTTATCAGCGCTAGAAAAGCGCTAATAATGCCGATGAAGATAAGGGAGGGTCCCCTTTATCAGCGCTCCAAAAAGCGCTGATAAAGACCCTATTTATCAGTGCTAAAAAAAGCTCTAATAAAAGGGGTCTTTTATCAGCGCTAAAACGAAGCACTGATAAAAGGTACTTTTATCAGCACTTTCTTTTTAGCGCTGATAAAATTAAAAAAAATTAAAAAAATCAAAAAAAAATTAAAAAAATTAAAAAAAAATACTGCCAATCTCGGCGGGGCTTTTTACAGCACTTGATCCCCCCTTTATCAGCGCTTTCCTGCACCTCCAGCGCCCTCCCGCACTGCCTATACCCTTTATCAATTCTAGCCCTTTAAATCAACCTTGAGCGCGCACCCGTGCCTCCACCCGGATTTGATCTAGAGACCTCCCCCCTGCGCACCTAAAGCCTTTGCCACTACCCTATATTGATTTGTTCTCTTATTCATGATATATCTATTTATTTATATATATATTTAGTTATATTTATTCGTATAGTAATATATATTTATATTAATATATATAGCTATATTAATATATAGATATATTTATATTAATATATATATATATAGTTATATTAATATATATATATATAGTTATATTAATATATACATATAGTTATATTAATATATGTATAGTTATATTAATATATGTATAGTTATATTAAAATATAGTAGTTATATAAATATTAATATATTGGTATTTTAAATAAAATGGATATTAGTTATTATTTAGATAAATCTAATATATTTTATATGTAAATTTTTTTAATTATTTATTTAAAAAATTTAATTTTTTGGTATGAATATATAAAAAAATTGTACATATAGTTATATATTTGAATATAAATAGCAGTGCATTATAAAAAAAGATGAAATTTCAAATACATAATATCAATATGAATGTAGTAACTTGGAATAAATTCAGTCCCCACCAAAAAAAAATCCAATAATACCCCCTTAAACGAGGCTGAAAATCCAGAAAATGTTAAAAAATATGGGTACCCCGACAAAAAACTCAGTTTTCGAGGCCTTCTAGGACTCTTTTGGCCTCTAAAAACACTTGACCGGGATCACCCCGGGTCACAGCGATGTAGAGTTCGTCGCAGGCTTCGATTTGATAAGTGGTAGAGCTCAAACGGACACCCGGATCAAAAGTTATGGCCGTTTGAAGTTTGAGTTGTGTTTTGAACATATTTTGGATCTCTTTTTAATTTTTTAAATTTTTTTAGTCTTCAAATTGTTATTAAATGACTATTACACCATAATAATTAGCAAATTATTAATTAAAAATATTTTTTAAATTTTTTAAAAGCCATTTTCACTAAATATCTTATATATTAAGTATAATAAGTGTAAATGTCCATTTATACTTATCTAAAATGTATTTAAAAATTATATATTATATTTATATCAATATAACTATATAACTATATTTATATATTAAAAAAAAAATTAAATTTTTTTTTTTTAAGTCGACCATTTATCAGTGCTTTTAAAAAAAGCGCTGATAAAGGGGTACTTTTATCAACTCTTTTTTTAGCGCTGATAAAGGCATCATTTATCAGCACTTTTTTAGCGCTGATAAAGCCCCCCCCCCCCCCCATCAGCGCTTTTTCGTTAGCGCTGATAAATGGGTGGCACTGGCCTTGCCCAGTTTTGTGGTAGTGGTTAGAGATCATCCAATATTATGACTTCTCAATCCAATACCATCCTAGTAATGAAAATAATGTTAAATATTTACTAAGTAGAAAGGATCATGCAACGTTATCAATGATTAGAGTTGAGAATGATCTAATCATCTTATATTTTCTAATGATGGACATGGGAATCATTAAATAAGGAATATAATCAATCCTTTCTCAAATAATTTCCTATCCATTGCTCATAGATAAAATAAAGGATTCTCAAAGAAATTATGTGGGAATTATTAATAAGGTCGAAATTAGGAGAAAAGGGAAATCCTAAAAGTTCAAAATGGATGAGGAAGGAGTTGCGAGATTTGTGTCATGACTAAGTGTTCCATCCAATCTAGATATAAAGAAAGATATTCTGAATGATGTGCATATATCAAACCACTATATTCACCTAGGGAGAATAATGAGTATCAAGATTTCTTATAGAACTATATGTTGGACAATATGGAGAAGGTGATTGATATAAATACATCAAAGTGACTGGTATGTAAATAGGTGAATACTGACAAGAAAATGTCTAATGAGGTGATGCAACCATTACACATTCCAACATGGAAATGGGGAAACATCACTATGGACCTTTTCATTGTACTTTGGAATAAATTTAGAGAAAAAAATGTTATATGGGTTATTAAGGATCATCTTACAAAGGCATATAACTATATCACAATTTGAGAGGAATCATCACTTAATAAACTTGCATGGATATAAATCAGAAAAGTGGTAAGGTTTCATAGATTACCACAATCTATCATATCAGATCAAGTTCTGATATTCAACTCAATGTTATAGAAAAGTCTCCAACATACTCTAATCACATGGTTGAACGTCATTATAGCTTATCATCCCCAAACTAATGGTCAATCTGAACTAACTATTTAGAAATGGGAATACATTCGAAGAGCATCTTCTATGGACTTCAAGTGAGGATGGAACCAACATCTCCCTATAGTCGATTTCTCCTATAATAATAGTTTTCACTCGAGCATCCAAATGGGTCCATATAAAGATAGTTATGGAACAATATACAGAACACTGAAATTCTAGGATGAATTTGGTGAACATAAGCTTTTAAGACCTATAATTATCAATGAAATTGAAGAAAAGGTGAAAAACATTCAGCATCACATCAACTTGGCCCATAGTCGAAATAAGATATATACAGAGTATCATTGATGGGACATATATTTTAAGGTTGGACTCATGGTATTCTTCGACATATCTCCATAGAAGAGGATCATTAGATTTTGGAAGAATGGAAAGATGAGTCTCAAGTACATCTTCCCCTTCGAGATTATTGATCGTGTTGTAGTTGTGGCCTATAGAATAGAACATCCACCTACCATGTCTTAAGAACATTATGTATTCAATTTTTCCCTCTTGAGGAAGTATATAACAGGTCCCTTATATGTACTGGATTTAGAGGTGGTAAAATTGAAGAATGAACTACCTTATTAGGATCTATCAGTGATGATCTTGAATCATAGAGATAATGTTCTATGCAACAAGACTAGTCACCTGGTCAATGTACAATGGTAGAACCATAATTACAATGAGAAGGCATCGGAACTGAAGGAAGCTATGAAAGAGAATTACCCTCACTCGTTTTCTTAATAGTTTGTAAAATGAAATTTTGAGGGCGAAAATTCATAAGGGGGGAAGAATGTAACGACCCAAAATTCTATCAATGAATTTTACCATCTTATAATTTTTTCATATAGCATAAATCACATAAAATTACATAAAAAACACAAACCAAACATTATAAATGAAAAATGAATTAATTTATATTATTTTTCATAAATTAAGGAACCTATACCAATTGAATAGTTACTTGACCTTTAGAGTAGTATTATGACCCTTATGAATAGTACACTATGCAATAGAATAGTAAACTCACCAATGAAATTATAAATAAAATTTCAGTATCTTATAAATTAAAATATGACATAGTTACATCATCATATAAATATATAAATATTTTGAAAACAATAAATTAAATTTTGTTATTTTTATGAAAAAAAATATTGATTTACAATTTTATAATTAATACAATAGTTTAAAAATCCTAAAATATATTTATAAATTAATATTATGTTTTCTTTTTATTATAGGTGAATTTTATGATACCTTAATTAATTTTTCAAGGTGTTATAAAATAATTTATAATTTTGAAATTTGAATTTTTCCAATAAATGATGATTTTAATTATTAATTAAATTTATCATATTTATAATGTTATTTTCATAAAATAAATTCAATTTTTGAATTTTTTTTATTTTTCAAAAATAGATGATTTCATGTAGAATAGTGAAATTTAAAAATTTATAGTATAAGTGAAATACATGAATTATTGATTCTGTTATGATGTTTGTATGATGTAAGAACAATTGGTTCAAACTCACATTCGGTAGTTACTTTACTTATTCACAAGAATCCATAGTATTCCTAGTCGTGATCCAAAATAATAAACAAATGAATAAAATAATCAAAAACCACCCCTCTAATCCGTTATAAATATCACCCATCACTACCTCTTCTCCTCGCACCTATTAATACTGTATGCTTGTAGAATATCTACCTAATCCTCTTCCTAAGTATCATCCCTACATCTAGGAGGTTTTAGTCTCAAAGGAGACAAAAAATAATTTCACTAAAGAGGTTCTCAATGAGAATTCATGGGGTAAAATCCACTTTCGCTTTCTTTATTTTCATTTCACTATCTTTTCTTTTCTTATGCTCTTCAAACCTCCTCTTCCCAAATGAGAATGATAACTCCATTATTTTATATAACTATAATTTTAATGTTTTAATGGAATGTACTACATCAAGTCTCTTATCCACTTAATTTTATTCTAAAAACGAAACTATCAACTGTGAGGTGTTACTTTATCACCTCTGAGGATGAGAGGTTTCCATTTTTTTCATTAACACCTTTGAGTATGGATATAAAACCATTATAAAGATTGTTAAATATTTTAAAGTTCAATTTATAACCCCTTTTTTGTTCTCAAAACTAACTTTTATACATAATAATAAATAATCAATCAAAATTAGTTTGTGATGATAAATTAAACCTCCAAAATAACCAAAACAATTATCACTAATGATTCATCATCACCCTAAATAAAATAATGTATTATATAACCATTTAATCTTATAGATTTTCCTTAATAACATATAACATTAATTTTTGTATATCTATTCACATTTTACATGATCTTTCATATATTTATACAATTTTACCAATCATGAAAACCAAGGATACGAACAATCTTAGATGATGAAATTATATCTTATAACTCATCAAAAGGGATAAAAATGAACGTACTGAAATTATTATAAATCAAATACATGTATAAAATTTTATGAATTAATTAATTAATTAATTAATTTGATTATCCCTGACATTATGATTAAGTGTGAAACACTTTTGGCTATAAGGTAAAGGATTCTTTCTAAACCTCCATTTTTTCATTCGGGTTATGCCTTCTCTCTCTTTACCCCAATTTAATTCTTTTTTATTTTTATATACATATTATATGTTCAGTTTATTTGTTACATGATCATTTATCTAGATAATCATATTAGTTTACCTAGAAATACATATTTTATATGGTCTGCATATCAATTCTTCCCGATAAGAAGTCCTGATAAAGGTCATCTTCTTAAATTTATTACCCAATTTCAAGTTCACTAAATAATATTTTTAAAGACACAATTATTTTTATTTAATCATTAATTTTATCATGAAAACATTTCATGGGTTTTTATAGTTTTATACAACCAATTATTCCCTTTCAATTTATCGAATCTTTAATATTTTCTTTAAACCATAATAATTTTTTTTATTCAGAAAAGTCTCCTAAACACTCTTTTTACATGATTCTGATTCAATTTGACATAATTTATCAAGATTTGGGTCTATTTTACATTATTAATTCCCTTATGATATTTCAATCATTTTTTATGAACTATTTTATGAAAATCCCTTTGGTTATGCCTTATGACATGTTTATGAAACTGAATTCTTTTATTGGGTAACCCTCATGTTTATACCTCATGTTTGATTCTTCTTGTTGAAAACATATGCATGAACATGTTATGATGTGTGTACCCAGATAGTGCTATAATGGATTGGGAAATGTTTTCTCTAATGAGATTCCATTTTGGGATAGGGAGTGAACCTGATTCCCTTATGGGACATTTTATTCCATGTCCAATTGTCTTGGTAGTTATCCTTGAGTCATTCTTTTTTCATGTTGTGTGTTGTTTCCACATTCCTATTATTCCATGATTAAATATCCCCATTCTATAAATGTTATTATTACTTATGTTTATTCTTTATTTATGCCTTTTTATGTCACTACGTTATTCCATATAACTCGTGTGCTTTGCATTATTCCTATGTTTATAACCTTAATAGGATTTTTAGCTCAACCATTTTTTATGTACCCCTGGTAATTCTATATTGATATAGGATCTCAATGGAATATAGAAGCTCTTTATGGATGGTTAAAATAAATATGTATTATTCTATTTACCTGGTTTCGGTTTTATGTACTGAATCATTCTAATTTGGGTTCCCCATTGCTTGTTTAGGTGTTTTTGGAGAATGGGTGGTTACTTAATGATTTTGGCCAACCATGAGCCCATTTCCAGTTTAAAAAAAATCTTTTTGCACTCATAAATCCTTTTTTTCAACATTTTTCACCCATTAAACTTCTTAAATTGCCTCCAAAGACATATTCAAACCACCATATCATTTGGTATCTCTTAGTAATTCATAATCAAAGTGAATTTGGGTTACTTATTTAGGTTATGGGCCAGCCCATGGCCCCATTTCCAGTTTTACAAAAAAAATATATTTTATATCGTAATAAATTTTTAATATTTTTCAGCTATTACACATCCCACTCTATTAACAAATATCTAGATTCACCCCCATTATGAAGGCTACCTCTTTGGATCTCATAGGATCACATATTTGGGCAAAAGTTCTCAAGTTACCTCAAATCTTCTAGAATTGAGAAGGGAAATTGCATCATACATAACTCATTAAACTATATCTCTTTTCCCCCAAATAATTTTTAACTGGTTATTAAAGACCTTAGGAGCCTCTCTAAGAAGTTCTAGCCCATTCCCATTTCTCAAAGGTTGAAGATCAAATGGAATATGATGCCTTTATCATATAAGTTTCATCATTTTATTATTATTTTTCATATCATATTTACATATATTATTCCCATTTAGCCTTTGGATATTTTTCATGGTGTTCAAACTGATTTTTAAATGCTTATTTTATGAAAGGTAGTGTTGTTTTTGTCATAAAAGTACACACCAAGTGTTTGTTTAAATGTTCCACTATCTTTCGCAACTATTTTTTGAGGATTAGAACCTAGTTTATTTTATTTTGAATATTTTCCAGTATATTTCATAAAATATGGGATGCAATTGGTGTTTTATTCTTTCTAAAGTTCTTAAAATAAATGTTTTTTTTAAAGGGCATGTCATGTGTTTGGTAAATTGCCCTGTTGGATTTTATGAGTTATGTTTGATTTAAAAATTATTTTCTTTTTGTATTTATAAATGAATTTGAATTATGAAAAATGGTATTTTGAGTACCTTAGATATCTTTCCAATTTGTATTTGGTTTTACAAACAAATGAGTTTTGGTTTACAACATGTTTTGGCCTGAGTTGCCGGAAAATGGCATATTTCACATCCTTATGAAAATGGTTGTGTTTTGAATATGTAACCTGAGTGTTTGAAGAGATTTATGAATTTTTTTTCTTCTATAAATGGTGTGTATACTCCTCCTTAATGAAATTTAAATGCCTAAAATTTTTAAATGTTAGTTTTGAGAAAATGTTTAAAGGCATGTTTGGCCTTTCCTAAAAATGAAGATTGAGATTTTTACATGTATATACAATGTTGTGTCAATTGGGATTGTTTTATGGTCCATGGAATGATTTTATAAAATATTTTATGGTATTAAAAATATGGTTGGTTATGGTTTTGTTGTGTGTTTATACTTAAAATAGTCTTTTTTTTATTGAGTTTTATGTGTGAAACCTCAATACACTCCTTGAAATCGCTTTACAAAAATTGTTAGTGGTTTATTGATTCGTGAATGAAATGTGAAGAAATTTTGTGGGGTGTTTGTGTTTTTATTGTTTTGGAATGTAATTTTTATGTTAAATGTGTATTTGATAATATGTGTAACCTGATTGAGCACTAAAGGGAATCCCGGGTATCTAGGTGGGAGGATGTGTACTAGTATGCTGGTGATTCCGTGCGGTTTAGACCCTATTTCACATAGAAAGTTTGAAAATAAAAACACTAACTAAAATATAATTATGTTGTTGTTGGGGGGCCACTAGGTTATGGGTATTCTCCCTACTAGTGGCTCGTGTGCACGAGAACTAATATTTATTTGGGTTACTTTCACTCGGATACGAGGTACCTGGGGCTCACAACTAATTAGTGCCTAGGGGTCTTCCTGTGACTTGTGCTCATTGGATATTTTGTACTCACCATCAGCATATAGTGTGTTTGGTTGGTAAATTCATTTTTGTGTGTGACTTCTTTAAACGTGTAAATTCATTAAATTATGCCTCTTGAAAACTATTTACATTTTGAAGTTGCACCTCTTTGAAAATTTTTACTAGAATTCTTATTTACAAAACAGACATGTTTTTGTATGGTAAATTTTTTATAGCATGGGACCTCATTAGGAAAACACACCATTTTATCTTTTATTTATGACTTTAAATTGATGTTTCTTTTATTTAAAAGGATGTGCGTTGGGAATAGAATATCGGGATAACCTACTAAGTTTTAATATTCACGCCTATATTCTTCTTCTATTTTTAGCCCTTGTGCAAGTTTCATCTTGAGTTAAATTTCCTTTGGTGACTTTGGATCATTGTGTTGGATAGTGACCATAGGGGTCACATGGAGTTAGTTGGTTATTAGGTTTGGTCGGTTGAGTTGTTCGTTTAGTTTTACATTCAATTTCTTGTACAAATAATGTTTAGTTCAATTTTTATGTAAATGTATTTTGTGCGGTCAATTTCTTTCGACTATTTGTTTTATTGTTCATATTTGGGATAAATCATTCCCTTTTGTACTCTATTTATGCCATCGGTTCTTGTCGACATCTTGGGAGGATTGGGAATGCCTCTTGGGACTTGTCGCGGGCTAGCCTAGGTGACCAGTTCAGGGTCGACTCGGGATGGTTCGTGACGAAATGGTATCAATGGAGGTCGGCTCTTAGAAGAACTTTTTTAAAAGTGCCCTTTTATTTGGGGGATGTAAAGGTAGATAGAGTAGGATTTTTGGGACTTTAGGGGTAAGTACGGGAAGAGTGTTGTGAACTCTTTCTCGTTCTGAACCTCAGGTTTCAATGGGAAGTCCAGTTTTGTTAGTGTATTTTGTTCTTGTTGATTGTTTGGTGTTGGGATATGACAAGGGGAGTATGACTAATGGACTCTGTGAGCTTGTAGGGACTAACAATCCATGTGGATCCGGTTCATAGTCTTAATAACTCTCTCCATGTTAGTTTTCTATTTGACATATGGCCTCCAACCATATGGTCAAGTCACCTACCGACACTAGTTCCTTTTTGGGTATCTTGGACCTTTCTTGAATTTTGAATTTTTGTTTTGAAAATCCTTTTATGAGAATTGTAAAAATGGGTTTTAAAGGAAGGTTAGATTTTTAATAGTGTAAAATGGGGTATTCAAAAATTAAATATAAGAATGGTTTTGGAAGGTTGTGTTTTTGTGAAAAAAAAGAGGAAGTGGAAATCATTTAACGGGATTGCATTATCCAAATCCATCCTTGTGGTTTGTTGGAATAAATTTTTTTGAAAGTGTGAATCATTTTATAGTGATTCGGAATCTTTGTTTTAAATGGGGTGTTTCGGGATGTAGAAAAGTGTTTGAATCTAATGAATTGGTTTTGGAAATTGGTTTTTAGAGGTTGGTGTTTTCCTAGAAATTGTATTGGTCTCAATAGCCATCATATTATAAAAAGACACCTTACTGAATTTTAGAAAATGGGAAGGGGTTGTTTAGAGTAACTTGGTTGTATTAAAAGTTGTTTAAAATGAAAAGGGGTGGGTTTTAAAGAAAATAGTTCTTGATGAAGTGTGGTTTGTTTTGTGAAATATGAAAAGGGTTTTTGACTTGGTGGTTGGTGTTACTTTTGATGGTGCATAATTTTTGGAATGATATTGGTTTGTTTTAGCCTTGGGTGTTTTCATGGGTGCTTACATGCATGGTTTTATTGATATCTAGAAGGATAGCCTATATGGTATGGTTGTTGGGTTTCATGGTGGCATGTAAATGTGCATGTGGGAGAGACATAATGAAACACCATTGGTGAATGTGGAAACCCACCAAATTAGTTTGTTTACCAAACAGGTTTTGAGATGAAAAATTGTGTCCTTTGTTTATTAACTAATGGTAATGTGAATTGTTTATTATATGTCTTAGAAGATTTTTTTATTCATTATGCTTCCTTGTGATCTAGAATTCATCATACAATTGTATCTTGAGATGGGATCTTGTTGGTGGTTCGGTTTTGGAGTATTGTTCAATGGGTTTCTAAAGATGTGTTGGATGTTGTGAGGTGGCCTTGGATAGTTCTCCATTGGAAATCATTCTTGTTGATCAACCATAGGATTCATTTCAAATGTAAAATCCACCTCTTCTAATGATGCCTCATCCTGTTTGTTGGAATAGAGAGTAGTTTGGGATTAATTTAAGGTGCTTCCAGGTCGTGATAATTCTTTTGGACATAGCAGTTGGGTTCAGTGATGTTGATTTGTTTCACCGTATTCCATGTCCATTCTGCCCCTCGTTCGGAGTGAGATAGAATATTGATATGTATCTATGAGTTCCTATACAGATGAAGGTTTTATGTTGAGCATGTGAGTTTTTTTAGTGGTGTGATCCTAATCACCCTGACTGCAGTGTAGCAAATGCATCAAGAATCAGGGCTCCAGCCATAGGCATCAATGTGAAGCTTTTCACGTAGTCAGTAAATCTCCGGAGGTGTGGCAAGCATGACCTGGCTTCTACCACCACCATTGTGGTATATTAGTTTCTATGTCTCTATTGTGGTAACTAATTTATGTGAATTTTTTTGTTGCAACAATCATGGTGGACTTACCCATCACACAGTTTTTATGGTTATGCCTCCATGGATGTGGGTTTTTGATCAAAGTCCCTTAGTGGGCCGCCTATGAAAATATGGTGCGGTCTTGGTGCTACCTGTTCGTAGAGGGTGGGTTTTGGGTAGTCCATTTTTTTCTTTTGTTGTTTCAGTGGCCTAATTAATGGGCCCCCTTCCCGACCATCCCTGAGTCGTGGGGCTCTGGATCTTTGCCGAAACTGTTGGCCCAGTTCTTGTCCCCTCCGTTCGGGAGTGGGTGGTTTAGATGTTCATGTTGCAACCCAATTAACATGGTTTTATAGGTTGTTGTGGGAGTGTTTTAGTGATCCTGTGCAGGTGAGGCCCAATTCTAGTTCATTTTTAAATCTTCTTTTCTTCATTTCTTCTTGGTTTCTGAAGGTGGGGAGACACAATGTGGGTCTCAAAGATCATTCCTTTAGGATTTTTTGAATGGTAGTTGTGATTTAATGGTGGGGATCCCATTCCAACCTCCACCCCAAGTCATTGGATTTTTTTAGTGATCTATGGTTTGGGTGATCGTTGGGTTCATTGGGAGAAGGCCCAACAATCTAGTTCTTGGCTTGGTTGAGGAGGTGGTGGCTTTATCTTTCCGTTGATTCTCCTGAAGTGGTTGTCAGTTGGTGTTTTGATTGGGAAAGAGTATAGAGTTAAATTGTTGGTGAATGATATTTCCTTAGCAAGAGAAGATGTATTATTTTGATAAGGATTCCTTAGGTCTTGTTCTATCAGTTGAAAAGCATTATGGCTTTCTAGGGGTGGAAAGCTTTAATGGTGGGGAGAATTGTCACACCTCGTTTTTTTTCTTCTCTTGGTTTTGATCCGGTTCATTGAAAATCTAGATCCTTTTCTTGCATGTTGGGTGAGATTAATTTTTAGTTTTGAACTACCATATATTTCTAATCAATTTAATTTGGGTTCCCCATTGATTTTAAGGAGTTTTGGGAGAATGAGTGGTTACTTCATGATTTGTGCCAACCATGGCCCCATTTCCAATTATAAAAACAGAATTTGATTCATTTATAACTCCTTTTTTTAAACATAATACACCCATTAAACATCATACATTTCCTCTGTAGACATATTCAATCCATCATATCCTTTTTTACCTCTTATGAATTCATAATCTTGGTTAATTTGGGTTACTTGTTTAGGTATTGGGCCAGCCCATGGGCCCATTTCTAGTTTTAAAAACATAAATTGTGTATTTTATATCCTTTTCAATTTTTAATATTTTTCAGGGATTCGCCCTCCAACTCGATGAAAAAATACCTAACTTCACCCCCATTATTGAGTTTAGGTCTTTGGAGCTCATTGGAATTGCATATTAGGGCGAATGTTCTCAGGTAACCTCAAATCATCCAGAATTCAAAGGGTAAATTGATTCATACATAACTCATTAAATTATTTCTCTTTTTCCCAAAAATAATCTTTCCCTGGTTCATAATGATATTTGGAGCCTCTCCAGGAATATCCAGCCCATTCCCCTTTCTCTATGGTTTCAGATGTAATGGAATACGAGTAGATTTTTATTTTAAAAGGTGAGATTCCTTATCCTTTATCCTCCCTCTTCTTCCTCCTTTCATTATTTATTGTTTTTATAATATCCCTAGTCATGATCGACATATGTTTTGGTAATCCCATTATTTTTTATGGAGGTGTTGTTTATTTTTGGCTGGTATTCATAGGTTTAGCATTTTCAAACCCTCGAATGTTGATATTGGGTGTCTGTTTACATTACGCCAAGGATTTGAGACAGGATATTGCTTGCACATGCCTTTATCATTTCAGTTTCATCATTTTCTTATTGTTTTCATCTGATATATATGTATATTATTATCTTTCAGCCATTGGATAATTTTCTTGGTGTGAAAAATTATTTTTTAACCCTTGTTTTATGAAAGGTATTGTTGTTTTGTCATAAAAGTGCACATCAACTGTTTGTTTAAATGTTCCACTATCTTTCCCAACTATTTTTTGATGATTAAAAACTTGTTTATGGTATTTTGAATATGTTCCAGTATATTGTACAAAATATGTCATGCTATTGTTGTCTTATTCATTGTCAAGTGCTTAAAATAAACTATTTTTTAAGGGCATGTCATGTGTTTGGTTAATTGCCTGGTTGGCTTTTATGTGTTATGTTTGATTTGAAAATTATATTTTTGGATTTATAAATGAATTTTAAGAATGAAAAATGTATGTTTTGGTCCCTTATATGGCTTTCCATTTTGTATTTGGTTTTAAAAACAAATAGGTTTTGGTTTACAACATGTTTTGGACCAATTTTCGGGAAAATGGAACGTTTCACAACCTTTTGAAAATGGTTGTGTTTTTAATATGTAACATGAGTGTTTTAATGGATTTATGAATGTGATTTGCTGCTATAAATGGTGTGTATACACCTCCTTAATAATATATAAATTCATAACTTTTTGAAATGTTAGTTTTGAGAAAATGTTTAAAGGCTTGTTTGTCCTTTCCTAAAAATTAAGATTGAGTGTTTTACATGTATATAAGATGTAGTGTCAATTGGGATTGTTTTATGGTCCATGAAATGATTTTATACAATGCTGTGTGGGATTCCAAATATTTTTGGGTATGGTTTTGTTGTGTGTTTATACTTAAAAAAGTGTTTTTGAATGATTTTTATGGGTGAAGCCTCAATACACTCCTTGAAATTATTTTACAAAAAATGTTAGTGGTTTATTGATTCGTGAAAGAAACGTGAAGAATGATTTTGCGATGTTTGTGTGTATATTGTTTTGGGAATGGAATTATGATGTGAAATTTGTATTGGATAATATGTTTAAACTAATTGATCACTAAAGGGAATCCTGAGTATCTAGGTGGGCAGACATGTACTAGTTTGCTGGTGATTTCGTGGTGTTTGTCCCCAATTTGATGTAGCAAGTTTGATGATGACAAAACTAACTAAATATGATTATTATAATGTTTGGGGACACTATTTTATGGGTATTCTACCTACTAGTATCTCATTTTCATGAGAATGAATATTTATTGTGGTTAAAATCACTGAGATATGAGGTACCTGGGGCTCACAACTAACTAGTTTCTAAGGGTGCTCCCTTGACATTTTATCATTGCATATTTTGTACTCACCAACAGCATAATTTGTGTTTGGATGGTAAATTTAGTAGTTCATGTTATTTATTTAATATTGTAAATTTTTTAAAGCATCCCACTTGATAATTATTTTCATTTTGAAGTTGCACCTCTCTTAAAATTGTTTCTGGCATTCTTGCTTATAAAACATGCATGTTTTTTTCTGGTAATTTTTTATAGCATGGGACCTCATTTGGAAAACATACTGTTATATCTTGTATTTAAAACATGAAATTTATGTTTCTTTTATTTTAAATTATTTTCATTGGGAATAGAATATCAGGCTAACCTACTGAGTTTTAATACTCACGCCTATAGTCTTCTTCTGTTTTTAGCCCTTGTGATGGTTTCTGCTTGAGTTCGATCGCCTTGGGCGATGTGTGATCATTATGTTGGATAGTGACCAGAGTGGTCACATGGAGTTAGTTTGTTATTAGTTTTTTTTAGTTGATTTGTTGGTTTAGTTATACTTTCAGTTTCTTGTACAAATAATGTTCAGTTCAATTTTTATGTAAATGTATTTGGGGTTGTACATTTCTTTCCAATGTCTGTTTGAGTGTCCATATTTTGGTGAAATCATTCCCTTTTTTAGTCTATCGATGCCCTCAGTGCTTGCTTCCATCCTGGGAGGATTGGAAACGCCTCTTGGGACATATCACGGGCTGGCCTAGGTGACTGGTTCAAGGTCGACTCGGGCTAGTTCGTGACACAATAAGAAAGATTTTGGTAATTAAATAGGAAAATAAAATCTCATAATATGTTATATATCTTTGTTATTATATAACTGTGATTGAGTAATATTTTTATGATGTGGAATAATAGTTTGGATAGGGGAGGCCTATCATAAGTTAGGTGAGTGGTAGACTTGTAATTTTTGAAACGAAAAAGTGATTCCCATATTTTTCAAATTCAATAAGGCTAAAAAATATACCATTATAGATACATAGACAATATAGGGACGAAATATTTCCTTAAAATAAATTATATACAATATTTTAGGTCATATAAACTTTATCTTTTTATCTTTACCTTCTAGTAAATATGTTTTTACCTTAGCCGTGGTAAATGATTTTTACTATTCCCAATATTTATTATGAACAAAATTTGACATTACCTTTTTATATTATATAAGTTATTTAAATTCAATGTATGAAAGATATTTTATAAAAATTAATTTATATAATTGAAATAATTTAATATAAAATGAAACTTGCAGATGCGATGAAAAAGCCTCATTTCTTAACAAAAAAATAAACTTATATTAAAACATTAAATAAAATGATTCAAAATTAATAAATTGGATTATCTATAAATAAATAACACTTATTTTAATTTAAATAGAATTAAATTCCTAGTGGGACATTAAAATTTTTTAATATATTGAAAAGAAATTATAGTTTTACAAAAATAGGTATTTTCATTATACACTAAAAAATCAGTATTTTCCAAAACAAAAACCCAAAATTTCATTATATATTAATTTTGATATTACTATTTATAAAATAAAATTAATTTTCAAATTTTATATTTTTTTGATCTATCGAAATTAATTATAATACTTTATCATAAAAAGAAATAAAAAACATTTAAAAAACTTATTTTTAATGAATAAAATTACATCACAAATAATATAATATTTATTTAATAATAATTTTTCAATAAAATTATATTTAATGTGAAATATTATATATTTATTATATAAAATAGTTAATAATTTTTATAGCCACCAATTTAAAATCTTGGTAATGATGGACATATTTAAAATTTTATTATTCCATGGTTCATTTATGCTCAGTGTTTCTTGTCTTGCATGGTATTGATCACGGGTTCTTTTATTAAAATCTTGTGTTGTAACATATACACTATATTAAATTAGTGTAATTAGGTCCATTGAAAACTATTTATGGTATCCATTCCTTATCATACCTTTTTATTTGGGAATTAGGATGAAAATGATGTTTTTCATTCATATTAATTATCATATTTCCAATCACAAAATATGATTTAGAAAAAAAATAACCAAATTGCGTAACATCTTATTATATAGAGAAATAGTATCCATTGACAAAGTAAAAATATATAAAATTTCAATTACTAATAGCATACAACATTCTACATATTGTACTTGGTGATTTCATTATGTTTTGATCTCTAAAAATGAGCATTGTATCACCATTATGATATCCTTGTAAAACAGAAAGTATGATTCATATTTAAGGTAATTAGAACATGTATGTAAAGATTATACCACAAATATGTAATTATTTTCCTAGTCTATAAATAATGAAAAAACCTTTTGTACAGTGTTTATCTTATTCGACAGTAAGACTATCTGTCATAAAATATGACTCATAGAATTTAATGTTCAATGTGTCATAGCCTATCTAGTGTATTATATGATTCCAAGTATATTGTTAAATATGCTATGAAGATAAATGTTATTTTTCAAAAAATTAAATTTTTAATTGAATTATATAATTTTTAAATCATCTATAAATTATAATAAATGTTATTTTGGGATAATTTTTAATTTATAAAATTGTGTATATAATAATTAATATTAAATTATTTATAATTAATTAATTAAATGTTTATAAAAAATATTAATAAATATTCCATAGTATTAAATGATAAAATTGAATTACCTTTTTCAAAATTATATGGAATGCCTTATGGATTATAAATAAATTTTTATTTATAAATCATAATGGTTGTTTATAAAGAGATTATAAATTACAAAAAAAATGGACAAAATAAAATTTTGTTATATTTAATTGTGAACTTTTAATCATTAATTAATTAAAAAAAATTAAAGTAAAGACCTTATTTTAGATATTATTAAGACTTGATTAAATGAATTTTTCAAAATTTATTTTACTAAAATGATGAATATGTGAAATTTAAATCATGTAAAATGTTTGAATAATAGAAATTAGAATATAAAATGTATATTTTTATAAAATATCATCTATTTAATGTAAAATGTAATTTAATAAGTAATATAATAGATTTCATGTTATATAATTCATTTTATGTTTTTATATTCAATATTATTAAATATCCATAACCAATAGATAATTTATTAAGTGTTTATAATTAACTTTTATTTATAATTTTTTTAAATGTTTATTTCATGTTTAAAATTATGAATTTTAAATTTATATAAAATTTATTCCCTTATTTAATATTCAATGTTCTATGTTGTTCATATTAAACAATATTTTATGATTTAGTTTCAATTTTTATAATTCATATTGAGAGTATCATGCATGCATCTATTATGGTACATGCTTGGTATGAAATTGTTTTAGTGTTCATCTACCATGACCTTAGTTTTATTTAATTTTATTTGAAATATTTTAATTATCGAAGATAATTTATACATAATAGATATTATATTTATAAGTAATTTAGATCTCTCTTGATTAAATTATCCATGTGTAGTGGGTCTCTGGGTCGAACTTCCAATTATCCTAGAGGTCTATTCCATGTTCTTTAAAGTTGGGGGTTAGCTAACTTAGGCTCTATGGTTTCTTCTTGTGATAGTTTCAAATATTATATAATTATCAATATTTATATGTTAATTTTCTATAATATATAATTATTATGATTTGGATATGTGTAAATACATTTTTCTTCTATTTTGGGTGAGTAACACAAAATGTGGATTGTGTAAAGAGTTAAGCATAAATATGTTTTATACATATTGATTTAGTATAAGGAATAATATTTTAAAATAAGTCACTAAAATCATGCCAAAATGTAAATATAATTATGTGAGATGAAATGGAGATACTAAATCCCCTTCAAATATAAATTGTTAGATTATTTCTGAAGAGGTACTTTTCAAGACCAAAATCATTCAACTTGAGAGGTTAATGCTAAAGATTGGTTCCCCAAGATAAACATATATAAGGAAAGAAAGAAATAAGGTAAACCTAAGAGTTAGTTTCCTCATTCATGGAATATTATTTGTGTTACACATATCTATGAATCCCAGAGATATATTATACTAGTGGTATAAAGGTTAGTTTATCCATATATTTAATTGGACAATGATTTCTCTACACAACTGTCCAATAGTAATATATAAAATTATTGGGAAGATTTATTGCATAAATAGCTATGTATTGAGAGGAATACAAATGAGTAATGATTTCTTAGTGATATATATATCATGGACTACAAATTGATATATTGAGTTTCAAAGGGGTCATAATTTTAATGATATCACATTTAGTAAATGTATTTATTAAATTTTCTTAAAATATAAAACTCATCTAAAAGATGTTTCAATTTTAGATAATAGAATCATCATCATCAAACTAGTCTTTTGAGAATAAAATTTTAATAATAGAAAAATAATGTAAGATACTTCTAATTCTAGTGGTATAAGAAAATTTCTTATGTTTATAAATTCATTGTTTCAAAGAAACAAAATCCTGAGTAACCAATTTCCAATGTTATTCAACACATGAAAATAGATTCTTATTAGAGTCAAAAATAATTTAATAAAGATTTAAAATACATTAAATACAATATAAAAAAGGAAAATTGTTTTCTACTCATATACTCAACGTGAATCAGTATTCTAATGGCATTGAGTGACTAAACGATTCCTTATGGCTTGTTCTATTTAAATAATTCATCAAATTTTCATTAATGGAACTGTTCTAACAATATGAATATATTCATAAATATTATACCCAATATTATCAAAGTGTTGGGAAAATATAAAAAAGGACATATAATTTCTATAATGGGGTGATATCTTGATCATAAAAGTGATTAAATTTTCTAGCCCGATTAAATGAAGATCATTGGAGAGTCCAATGATGTTCTTTAAGTAGTTAATCAACTCAAAGACTCATGAAGGTATTATCAATAAGTAGTAACTATTCAATATGACAGAATTTTACGGATACCTAAAGATGATAAAAAAATCCTTGTAATTTTCATATTAGGTTTCAATGTTATAGAAATCAATTCATTATTTTTGAAGGGTATATTATAACAAATTTTCACAATATAATCGTTTCCTATATACAAGAGTTCCAAATAAAGGGATTAACTGATTGAGATTGTAGTTTGAATTCATGTGATGAAGTAAGGAGTTTTAAAAATCAAATATTTGAATATGAATTAATGTATCAGACAAGAATGAATCGATATAAATGGTATTTATAGTAACATCAATTATATTTGGCGATAAGATAATTTTTTATTATTATCAAAGTGATGTTCAGAAAAATATGAGATAATGAATTCAATACACAAGTTTTATGATTAATCATATTAGATAACATTTTTTTAATAGTGATAAACAAAATTATCCAAGATAAAAAAAGTTATCCAAAGCTTGGTCAAAAATATGTGTGAATTTGTTCCCACCACCCATCAGTAATATAATTTTAGGAATAAATCCCTTTTCAGAGTTAAATTATCCTAACACATAGAATACCATATATTTAATGGACAATAAAGTATATTTTTAAAAATATTCATTCTAAAAGTAAATATGTATTATTACCTAACACAATGGAGTTTGTACATATTTCACTGATATTCCTAATAGAACATATTGTCTATGACTCTAATGAGAGTATGTTTGGACTTAATATGTTCAAACATAACAATTAAAAGATTATACTAGCAAAAAATAAATTTTTTCTCAATTAATATAATAAATAGTTTAGAAAAAATTATAGTAAAGATAAATGTATAGATTTATAATTAGTTATCATGAGAAAGTGAATATCACTATATCCTAAAGTATTTTAATATAAAAACTGAAAACATAATTTCATATTATCCTAACACGTTTTAGGATTTGATGGTAATTTATTGTGAAAATTGATATATTAGCCCCCAAAATCATTCAAGGGAAAATTCGATGGAAAGGGTTTCAAAGGTGATTATGTTAAAATTATAAAGAGTTATAAGTAGAAAATATAAGTAATAAATAATACTAAATTTTATTTTCTAATTATAACAAGTTTGAATATGTACAAGGAGATAGGCATTAAGAATATGAATCCTAAATACCAACATTATTCAAAATTTAATTCTTCATAGATGTTACCCACTAAATATTTTAGTGGTAGGGTTTTATGCAGTTTCCCCTTAAGATGTTGTAATCATTATATACAGATACAATAAGTTAAAAAACTCTTGAATTTTTTGTAAACATATGGTGGATCTAGTAGTATATCGTATATGATATGTTATACTTGTGCTTATATTGGATTTTATTATATTATTTAAAATTAGTTAAAGAATATAAAATGTATCATATAAAAGGAAATATCTATATTATCATTCCATATTGTTGGATGTGTATATATATACTGATATTATTTTTGTGAAGTGTAATGATAATTGACCTCCAAATGTATGATGTTGAGTTATCCCAAAAATATGTGATTTGTGGATTATTATAGTTAATTAATAAATATTAAGTTTATCATATATTATATTCTTCTATAGAGATATAAAATACGCTAATGAGGCACAAAAAAGTGTTTTTGTGATGGATGATCTATGATGTATACTACATGTAGTGTTATACACTATTTCGTCAAAATACAATGGGTGAATTGATCATATTTGGAGTCCATGTTACATACAGTGTATGAGATACCTCAAATGAGAAACATCTAAATTCGATACAATTATATCACAGTACTTATGTATTAGATTATAAAGAGGTGATTTGGTGTGTTTTTTGTCATGTCATTTGTTAGAGAAAAACCAAGATGGTAATTTTCCACTCATGTGATGAGTATGAAATATGGGCCCTCGATTGAGAAAAATTAAGAGAGCATGTATACACACCTAAATTATATAGATGATGTGCTCATCTATTTTTGGTGAGATTTATGTGATGTTATCATCTATAAAATAAAATCAAAATTGATGTATTCATTAACTAGGTCAACCTATTATCAATGAGTTCAGAATATATGAGTTGTCTATATGAAATTGACAGAACAATTGTATCATTGTTAGTTGATGTCTTGGAAGTAGGGAATATATGATAATGAATGCTTTTATATTATTCTATTTATTTTCACATGTATAGAGATACATTTGTTAGATGTAAATAATTCTATATCCTGTTGTATCTTGCGTAGCACTGATTCTTGTCTAGAGTCACTCTTCCCTTATATTTATGGATATCGTTATTTATATTTTTTATCAATGCTACAATGGTCCATGGGATCACACTTTATTATTAACCGATTGGGGATTGAGTTTAACTAAGAGATATACACAAAAAGAGTTTTTTCGTTAACCCAAAATATATTTGGATGAGTATTTACATGGTATTAGATATGACTTTATAATAGTGAATTTGATAATAGATTTCTTTTAATGGTTTGGAAGATATCCAAATGGGGTTTTGGAAATGGTTTAAAATATTATTTTATATGATATCGTATAATTTTAAAAGGCACAAAGTCTATTTTGTTTTAGTTCATGTGAATGATTGTAGGAGATATTACCGAAATACGTTACATATATAATTCATTTTTTCATATCATATGATTTTATATGGGGATATCATAAATAATGTTTTCATACTACTTCCTATGTAAGTCGTATTGTATGACTGGTTATATCATAAAGCATGGAATATGATACCATATCACTATCGTTAATTTTTTGATTGTCCAAATGATAATTTTTATCATTTTAGATTATCTTACACATAATATATCATTAAAATAATATTTTTTATAAGTTGAAATTTATTTTGGAGCTGGCATGGATGAAGGTTGTGATTGATATAACCACATGAATCTACTTATAATGTATAATTAATTGTATGTTCACTCATGGAGAATACATTATGGATTTATAAAGAGGATTTAAGCCGGATATGGGATGGTTTAGTTCTTGTCCAAACCTTGTAAGATTCAATATTTCTCGTAGAACTCTTCTTTTACCTCCTTTATACAATGAGGTGGTATCATGATGTGGAGGGTGGATGATCCCGCTCGAGTGTTAGGAAATTCAAAAAACCTCTTGGATACCTCTGATGGAGGGATACCTTTTAACTTCCTATACTATGATCTTAATAAATAATGGATAAATAATGTTTCAATAGTTATATAGAGTAAAGTACACATTCACAAGTTTCTTCAATGATAATTTTCATGCTTTTATTTATCTATCATGGTTGATCTAGGTGTTTCTATTTCTTTTCTTTCTTCCACTTTATTAATTGAGAGTCATTAGATCCCTTAAAACCTAATACTAATTGCCTTTTTATCCATTATTTTAATGTAAAACTATTATATTAACAACATAAATTGAATTATTTTAGGTTTTTGGCCCTTTTCATCAAATACCATAAGGTGAAGTGATCTGTATACATATTAACATTTTAGAACAAAAAATATGAACTTAATTTATTAAATTATACAAATTGATAGATAATGAATGAATAATATTATGATAATTGGGGTGGTTGTGTTCATTATATGTTTTTGGGACCTAGGGTGAGTTTTATACTATTTCAAATAAAAGAATAATAATTGAAGATAAGAAGAATTATATAAGTTATGGTGTTTTGTTTTGTTATCAACGCATAAATCATGTTCAAACATAGATTTTACATTTTTTTTTCTTGTGAGGTGAAGTTACTTAAAATAATATTGAGTGATCTAAGGAATAATTAATGGGTTTTGGTGATATCTAAAAGATATTTACTAAAATGTATTTATATTCAGTTTGGAAGATATTTGATATATGTTTTATTCTTAGTATAATTTTTCCAAAAAAGGAAATATTTTCAATAATGATATTTATTTTCAGACATAATGTGTGTCTTACCATGCATAATATCTCTTAGAGAAGTGTAAATTTGAAAATTACTAGGGATCTTAGGGATATATAAGATATTCGATGATACATAATTTCATCAATCTAATAGAATTATATATTTGATGAACGTAATGTTCCACTAGGATATATAATATAATAGATATGATGCATAATATATTCAATATAATGCATAATCTTTATTCCAAGTGATATATAAAATCCATACAGTTGAGAAAATTGTAAAATTATTTAGATGTATGGTTTTTCCTTACTATGAAACAACAAATTTTCCAATATAGAAGAGTTGAATATCAACAAAGGACAAAAAACTACTATGATAGGTATGAGTTTTATTTTCAATATATATGGATTTATAATATATGATATTTGTATCTCTAAATAAATGGCAAAGTCCTCATAATGAAATTTTTTCATATATACGGTTTTTTCATAGGTAATATTTTCACTATGAGCGAATTAGGACTAAAAAATTGGGAAAGTTCTCAAATTTTAATCTTTTTATACATAAGGTTTTTTATAAATAATATTTTTTATTTGATATGAATGGGTATTCTCTAATATATTTTCTATATTACATTATGAGAAACCTATGTAAGTCATTGATGGAGAATTTATTTAATAGATTAGCTATTACGAAGAGAGTACATGGGACAACTAGTTAGAGAATAAAGGTCACAAAATAAATTTGATATCACAACGAGGGGGTGAAATCGAGTATATTTTAGTCGAGTATCTCTATACTCAATATCGAGAACAATAATTGAACTCAATGATCGATCTCAGATCAATTCTCAAACAAGTATAGATTTTCTTTCTTGTCCTCAATCTAGATCCTGACTAAATCTTGATCGAACTACAAAAATATTATTTACTCCGATTGATTATGATACTTTTACAAAATTTTAATTATAAAATATAGATCGTATTTGATCTCGAACAAGAATTTATACTCAAAATTAAAATAGAAATATTGAAATTAAATAAATATTTATGTGTGAAAAATAATATTTTAAAAACATATATTCTCTAAAAGGATCGCATGAAAATAAATTTTGTTGTATAATACTTGTGCATGACTTGAGTTAATACTTGAGTAGCCTGAGATTGAGCTCAACTCAAAATAAAACCAAGATGGGTTTGAGTATTTATTGAGTTGATATTGAGTATCTTAAGATTACTTGAGATCTTTTACAACCCAAATCACATTGTGATAATTTAGACCTTCATAGACATAATGAATTGTTCTATTAAGAGTATTTTTAGGAAGAAAATATAGAAAAAGTATTAAAAAAGTTAGGGGAATTGGTATATCACACAATCACATGGTGATTTATGCCGGAGACCACATAGACTGATGTAATGACTAATGTATTTGAGTATAAGATAAATATAATTTGATGAAATTTTGAAGTTACACATTAAATTTGAAATTAAAATTTAAAATTAAAATTTGAATTTAATGAATTGCCTAATGTTTTGTAAGAGATATGTGAACAAGGTTATAGCATGATTATTCAAGAGAGAAAGTAAAATAGTAGATTAAAATGATATTTTATAGATAAGGGTGTACAAAAAAAGAGAAGATAGAGAAGAGGAATGGGAGGAAGAGTACTTTCATATTTGAATGTATAATAAGTATGAGATGAGTACACGCATGGTATTTTTGTGTGATCATCATGGTTGGGTTTTGTGCTCATTAAGAAGGAGGAATACATACATTAGCTATATTATAAAAAAGTGTGAGAGTAATATACAATTTTTATGAAAAAATAAAATTGGTGGAGAACAATAATCTATAGATCATTGAATATCAACATATGAGTGATACTTGTTAGGATACAAAATTTTTGTATTATTATATTATGAGTCAAAGATATTCCATTATCATTGTATCAACCATGGTTATTCTATTAGAAATTATGTCTTTGTCTGATTCTAAGGAATTATAATAAGTAGCCACTCATTTTGAGTTGTGAACCTTGTACATCAAATATTATTTTTTTATTTGTTTTCCTCGGTGTCTGTATGTTTTTCAATGAGATTACTCACTCTAAAAAGTTATGGATTTTGATTATTAATTAACCCTAAAAGTTAACATATAATATTGTTCAACAATAACCCACTCCTCTTTGTGAACCAACAATACACCTTGGGCTATCAATAATGGAATCAGAGTGGTCTATATTTCCTCAAAAGATACAATGTTTTGAATTTTTCTACTGTGAATGTTGTTTAAATTATTTGAAAATTGATCCATTATTTATATTTAATAATCATCATACTATCCATTTTTTAAACTAGTTTAGTGAATTCATTGATTTAATATCAATTTTTATCTCTATTATAGATAAAACAATTTAGTGAACAATAAAAGAGTTCTCTCACATTCAATAAAAAAATTAAAATTTTTAGAACAAAAGAATGTTTGTCGATTATATTTCATCAGGAATACATGTTTAATTACATTACGGATGAAATTTTTAAGCATTTTTCATGAGGATATGCATTGACTTGGGGTGATAGAAATAATTTTGATATTAATTGGTGTGAAATAAATTCCTTCTCACCATCACATTCAGAGATGGTGTTTTTAAAGGTTAAGTGGACAAAGACTATGAATGAAATTTGGGACATGATACAAAAAATCTATGAATACAAATTAAAATTAAAAAGTACTAAATTATATATTTAAAACATGAAGTACTATGATATTTATATAATTTAAGGAGAGTTTATTTTTGAATTATTTTCATGGGTTAATAAGGAGATAATCACTATTAGAGTATTATGTGAGACTTTTGAATATTATTTGGTGTTTAAGAGGATACCTTATTTCTTATAGAATATATATGATGCCGAAATTTTATCTTTAGAGTATCATTATCTTGACACACTTCCTTTAGATGAAATTCATAGCATCTTTTATATATATTATACGATAAAGGAACTCATTCTAAATAAGAAGAATCCATATGAGAATGAATACTCATTCAAATCTCTAAACAATAAAATTAATTCAATAGATATTAAATAGAATATGAAGTTTAAGTTTAAATTTTATCATTGGATAATTATTTTAATGTGATGTTTAAAAAGATCATGTAACTCATCTTAAAAGAAATATGAAGATGAAACTGTATATTTTATATAATATTACCACTGTGGTCTTTCAACTATTGGGATATTGTAAATTTCACTACAAATTGTACAAATATATAAAAACATGAATGTGAAATGAAATGAAATCCCCAAATAATTATTCATGTATAAAATCCAAGATCATCTTAAAAAATAAGTTCACGTCAAGTATTTTTTGTAATAATTCTCATTTTACCAAAGGAAAGAGTTATTAATTCAAATATGATGAAATATCATGTGATGTTAGTGATAGTGGTTATTCCTCTATTAGTAAATGTCAAAATAAATTCATTATAATAATAGATGGTAAAGATTCAAGTAGTGATGCTGACTCAAATAAATAAGAATAGGTTTCATCAACAAGTGATGAAGAGTTACATAAATCTAAAATAGTGTACATATTGAATAATGAATTAAATACTTTCATCTCCACTATTGTTATGTTTTTGGAAAAATCGGATAATGGGAAATGTACTCAATATGGTTGAACTAGATAAGGTTTAATTTAGGGAAAAATGGAACATGAGTTTCCTCTAAATGTTGAGTATGTAATATATTTACACACCAAGGATAAAAAAGAGTTTATATTGTTTAAATAGAAGATCATTGAACATTAAAAATTTATATAATCTCTAAAATATTACTTTTTGTTTAAATAGAATTATATTAAAAATTTCAGAAATGATTTTCCTTGTTCCAAGTATATAGTGGGTGATTCCTACAATAAAGAGAATTGTTTTGTTGTTAATGTGAGGCTCTAAAAAAATTTATAAACAAGGATATCAACTAGTTATATATTAATATCATGGAATCTCTATAAAAAAATTTTAATCATATTATAAAGTTGGATATTTGATGTCAGGAACACACATAACGGTAATTAATAATTTTTTCATTTTAAAATTTATAACATTGAATGAAAATAATTTGAAATATGTGAATAAAATAATCTAGAATAATATTTATAATGAAGTGTAAAATTATTATAAAAACTATAGTTTTGTTTAATCCAATGGTGGTTAATAATTATTTCAAAAATAATTAATTTTATATACTTTTTACTACTTGATGAAATAGATGTTCTGGAAAAATATTGACATTTTATGGTCACTGTTGGTTTTATGTAGGCTACAACCATAAGTTTAAATGAAATTTTATTCAATATAAGTATATTTCAATCAATACATAGTGATCCAAGGAACAAATATAGGTAGAAAAATCCCAAAAAACAATGAAAATTAGGAATAATGTTATTCAATAACAAATATTAAAGTTCAAGAAATAATATAATGACCTTAATTATGTTTATGGGAGATGTTATAGATATAATAATATCATTAAAAAAATTTCATGTTTTTATTGATTACATAGTTTAAAGAAGATCCTAACGGATTTTAGAATAGATGAAACCGAAATAAATAATTGCAGAAGAAAATTCCTTATAAGAAGAATAAGAAACATGTAGAGGTTCCATTAGAGATTACAAACATGAAGAATGGTGGAAAAACAATTATACTCAATAATAAGCCTAAATTAGTGATCTCAAGAAGAATAAATCAGATAAATATAATAGTTGAATGTTCTTACATTTCATGATAGTAATGAAATAATTTTTAAAATAAAGTTTAAGTGAAGAGAAGTAAGAAAAGTTAATATTTGGCATGTCTTGTTCCATATGTGAAGAAGATGATGAGTCATACCCATCCAAAATTTCATTTATAGAAAAAATTCTCTAATAATAGTTTTTACAGTTGAATAAGGAGTTTAATATCAATCCATGGATTTTAAATAAGAAATTTTTTCCTGCACTCATCAAAGGATAATTTATTTTGAAACATTTCCCTCTCTCACTTATTCATTGAATGTTTATTATAAAATGGAGATAATGAACCCATTAAACCATTTATTTTTATACATTAATGTTTTTAAAAATATGGATAAAAAATTTCAAGCGATAATCCAAAGAAATTTGTTTTATTTAATGTGGGAAAGAAATACTATTTAGGGGAAGTTTATATTTAGATAGGTTTTTAAAAATGGGTAAGTTGTGAATTCGGTGTGATTTTTTGAGTTGTGAACTATTAAAAAAATTATAACAATGTATGTGGGAACTTATCTTACATAGGTTTAAGGAATAGTTTTTATAATTTTAAATAATTCTATATCAAATGGTTTCAAGTGCTATGAGGAAGTGGATGTAAGTCACTTTAATAGAAAATGAGATATTATTATTCAATTTTATTTTCTACTACACTAATTTCACTCATGTAAGCTTATATTTACTGAAATACGATTCATTAAAATGTTTGGTAAGTTTAAATAGTGATTTATGTACATGGGATTGAAATTAAATTCAATGGGAAAGATTATGAGATCGTTAATGGAGAAGATGTTGAAAGTTGAAGTGGATATAACCATGGGGTGTATGTTGAGACTAGGGGGATTTTTTTAGGACAGAAGATGAAGACGAAGAACAAAAATAATAATAATAATAAAAAAAATAATAAATGAAGAAGATAAGAAGTGGATATGGTTCATGTGTGATATTTTATTGTCAAGAACACAAATAATATTCAATATCAAGTGTTACATGTTGTTTTGTTTGATGTGAAGTTAATTCCAAAATTATAGTGTGGTTAAATGAAATTATATGGTGTTTTTATATTTATGAAATATTAATTAATGGTATCGATGTTTGCAATGTTCCTCCCTAAGTGCCATTGGATTGTGCCTCGAGATGGTCAGCCACATGACCTCAAGTTCATCTCCCAGAATGCAATAGGCTTCCAGCAAGCAATGAGGGAATTGGGTATGTCTTTGGGGAGACTATTACATCATAGATTTGATTTTTAAAAATAGTATGTACCAAATATTAAATACTGGAAGCATAATAATATTCAAACAAAAGTGGAATATCTAGAAATAGTCCATGAATGGTAAACTAATAACTGGTGGAAGTTAATGACCAATAATAGATAAAAAATTATGTCCATTCCATAATTCTATAAAAAATAGGAGTACTAGGGAACATGGTACAATAATATACTTCAAGATATCAAAAACTACAAAAGAAACCGAAATATGATGCACACCATATTGAGTATTGGCTCGGTGCTCTACCCCAAAATATCCACCCTAAGAAATAAGAAAAGAAATCATAAAAATAATCTTGCATCCCTTTATCTATACCTAGGATCATAAATTCTACTCTTGTACCAAATGGAAACCGACCAATGTGTGAGGTATAAATCTAAGTAGTCTAGCACCCACAGTGTCTTGACCATTCTAATGCATTCTATAAATAGAAAACATGGTGACCATATATAATAAATTCAAAGTAGTAAGTACATTAAATAATAAAAAATTGGTTCAACTTCCCATATATACACTCATCCAATATCACAAGATTTTTCCCAATCCAAAGGTATAAATAGGGTACATGTGCAAGGCATAGTATGTATACAAGGACCAATAGTAGAGAAGGATATCTAAGAATGGAAAGCCTCCAATATTGTTTTTAGGCTCGGAGACTAATTCAAATATCATAAATTAAGAGTTATAATAGAACAAAGAGGTCACGAGGCAATTTAATTATATAAATACATTAATGAAGAAAAAGAGAAACATCACATGTGTTCAAACATGCTCATAATAATAAAAAGGATGCAGCGTATACAAAAAAAAAATCAATCAATTTGTCAAATCCATGTGTGGAGTCTCAATCCCATCCAATGTGATCTAAATAGAGTCTCAAGGGTCCCTATCAGAACATCCAAAAAACCCCAATACCACAGATTTCATCCTAGGAAACCCGTATGGCATCCCAAGTATCACTGGATGATAGTGACTCTATATCCATACCAATTATCACATACAGCGTACCTTGTATTACCTGAGGCATGGAATATCCATATTCCCAATAGTTTCATCCTCGATTGGTCCCTTGGTGAACCACTATCACTCATGAGTTTAAGAAACTCCATGTGAAGCCCATACTGGGATTGCCAAAGTTTCACTCTCAGTGCATCAAGTTGTAACCAACCGAGCATATAGAGTCCATCCATGGGTCCTTAATTCAGAACTTGTATTCTCTCCATACCCGTATCAAGTGACCCATATCAATCAAGTCATGTATCAAGGAATATAATTGGTAATTTCAATCCATTAAATAATCATCTCATTCTATAAGCTATCAAGCTACTCAAATAGGCCAAACACAATGGCATAATTCATATGGAAAGGTATAGATCATTTAAGGTGAACAAGTAATGAGTAAAAATAATATTCCATAAGGCATAACAAGTTACCATTTACACATTATTAATAGTATTTCCGCATATCAAGATAAAAATATTAATTAAACATAGAAACCAAATCAACCCATTAAACAAGGGAATGATCATTTGTATAATTCCCACATCATCAATGAAGTTCTAATATTAGATTCTAAAAAGGATTCCAAACAATACAATTCATGCCCTTAAACCTGGAATAAATCATTAGAATTTGAGCACAAGAGTAACAACAATTATCAACAAGAATACACAAAGGCATATGGATTTTAATTCAAGCATCAACATGTATTTCAATGTGTTTCATGTGGCATAAAGCTCAAAGGTCACTCTCATAGTAGACTATTGATTCTTAATTAAATTTATAATATCAATAATTAAATTGAAATGCGTTTTCATGTGGTAATTAACCATTGAAAACATGGTAATTTGCCCATTAAAGGAGGGAACAACTTAAGGGTGGCCAAATTCAAGGAAAACCCCCTTTTAATGGGTTTCTCTATAGGCTAAGTTCACAATAGACTTTGAAAAACTACGCGATCAATTTCATATGCAAGAATGGGACTTTTCGGAAGAGTCCTCTAGTGGTATATTGGAACAACACCTAAAAAGTGAATAAATTATAAAACATGATGTAGAAACCCTACCTCAACTTCATAGTACTCAATATTTCCAATAACAAGCCTTGATTCAACCTAAAATAGAAGAAATTAGAAGATTTAACAAAATTCCCAAAATAGGGCAGAAGTCCATTGCACCAAAATTGCATAATAGATTGAGGACATCCTTTGAAATAGAGGAGTATGGAACATAGAACATATCTAGATGAGTCTGTAGCTTGTGAATGTTTATAAAATAGATGATAACACTGTAGAAAAATCAAAACCCCATAGAATAGGGATGAGGAAGCTCCAATCATGTAAAATGATAAGAATCCTACAGTAAAATGAGGGGAGAATGGAAAATATGGTTAAGACCTTCATTATGAGAAAAAAACGAAGTTTCCCTCATAATAAATTAGGCATAGTTTGGATGCACGGTAGTCTATATTGTGCTCCAACCATGTAACTACTACTTCTTCAAGGGGGAACCTCACATGATTAGGTGCATGGATTGACTAACCATGCACATAAACTATGAAAACCCACTATCCAAAACTACATGTAGGCCGTATGACCATGAACCTTAGGTCACATGGTTTCAGACTGAGTGTGCAGCATACAAGTTCCCACTACTAGCAACCACATGGTTTAGGGATTCTGTGTAGGATGGGCGGCACAATTTTCTCTAACTATGCAGCCCAGGATGTTTCCTCCAATATTTGGGGATTTGGGCTCTGAACGAGCCTAGGACAAACCTGATACCTCCTTAAACACTTTAGAAATCAAAACGATGCTTTTTTAATGAATAAAAACCAAAAATTAAACATATTGTGCCTTCAGATAGAGTCGGGACCTTACAACCTTCCCTCCTTAATGTAACTCATCCATTAGTTTTCCTTCCTAGGGTGGTACAACATCATCTGAGAAGAGTTCTAGCCATAGTGAATTTACAATGGCCTACCACTCCTAGGTCTCATCCTAAACACATTCTTCCTTCCAATGCATTTATGCTACAGGAATTGAACTTCTGCGAAGAACCTCTATGTGACGATCAATGATATGAATTGGATGCTCCTCGAAGGATTCACCCGCCTCTAGCTTGATATCATCGGGGTCAAAAGAATGAGATAGGTATAGATTATACTATCAATGATGAGAAATGTGGAAGTCTTCAAGCATCAAACAGTACCTCTTAGATAACAATAACTAATAGGATATCATCCCTACCCTCTCCATTATCTCGAACGACCCGACATACCGAGGTGATAACATTCCTTGTTGCCTAATTTGATTTTGAACCGATCAAGGTGATATGAAAAGAAATACCAAATGTCCCACCTCAAACACCATAGGTATACTGAAACGATCTGTATAATACTTCTACCTATACTGATCTATAGACATAAATTTATGAATCAGCTATACTTTCTCTAAAGTCTCTTAAATTAGATAAGGACCCAGTGGAGCTGCCTCACCTACCTCAAGCTAGCATATAGATAAACGGAATGGTCAAACATAGAGATCCTCATATGAAACCATCTCAATTGTTTGATGAAATCATTTATTTTAGGTAAACTCACCCATTAGAATATTGTTTTACCACAAACCTCCAAAAAAATGATAAAGTCCTATAATATATCCTCTAACACTCGTATGGTCAGCTTGAAATGTCTATAGATTTGGGGGTGATATATTGTACTCAATATCACCTTTTCACCCAGTTCCTTTTGCCACCATTTTTAGAACCATGATGTGAACTGAGAATCTTATTCCAAAATGATAGAATGGGGTATTCCATGAAGTCACACTATCTCTTGGATGTAAAGGCTTCTTAACTCATAAACATAGAAGGACTACCAGATTGGTTGGAATTGTGCGACTTTCATCAACCTATAGAAAATCACCCAAACTGCATTTCTTCCTTGAAGAGATCTTGGAAAGCCTATCCCAAAATACATGGTGACATCATTCCATTTCCACTCAGAAATTGATATAGGTTGTATAATTCCAATAAGTGGCTAGTGCTCTACCTTCACCTACAGAAAAGAGGAGCATCAAGTAATGAAACCAAATATATTCCTCTTCATACCTAGCCATCAGTACTAACAACATGATTCTCTATACATCTTGGTATGATTGGGATAAACTTCTAAAACGTAAACATATGATTCCCTCATTGGTGTTTCCTATATATCTTAAGGAACCCATACACGGCCAAGGTAGAGCATGGTCTCACTCCCATCAACAACCCAACCCGGAGGTGGGTAATCTCTTGTGATGCTATCCCTTATTCCAATTCCCTGAGAATCTGATAATTTCTTTATCTGAACCCACTCTAGAAGAGAATATTTCTCTTCCAGAGATGCTAGAACCAGTTTCTCATGCTGCACTTAAACCTCAATTTGCAACCCAAAAAAGAAATCCATTATCTACCACTCACTATTGGATAGTTTGAAGGCTTATGTCAGCATTTTATTTCTCAAGGAATTATCCACAACATTTCCCTTACCAGGTGTATAAGAAAGATCAAATTCAAAAGACTACAATTATTCCACAGACATGTACTGCCTCTAATTCAACTCTCATTGAGTGGAAATATATTTAACACTTTTATGATCCTTGTAAAACATGATCCTATCACCCAATAGATAATGCCACCAATATATCAGACCCTGAACCACAGCTACAAGATCGAAGTCCTATGTAGTATAGTTCTTCTCATGAGGCCTCAGCTGAAGAAATCAAAATGCTATAACCCAATAACCTTGCATCATAAATTCACCCAATCCTATTCATGAATAATCACATTCGACTCTATAACTCCTATTAGGATTAGGCAGACTGATAATCTTAGCTGTTGTGAGTCTACCATTTAACACCTAAAAAGCCTTTTCACAAGCTTCAGACCTTGGGAACTGCTCACCCTTCTTAGTTAGAGCCATAAGAGGCACTTCTAAGTGAGAGATGTCCTAAATGAGCTGCTTGTATTAGCTATAAATCCCTAATACACTAAATATGTCAAAAAAAATCTTAGTTTGATTCCAAGAAACCATGTCACTCACTTTCTCTGGGTCAATGGATACGTCAACCTCAGATATGATATGACCCATGAATTGGTCCTTGCATATCCAGAAGGGGCATTTACTGAGCTTCATATATAGCCGGTTCTCTCTCAGTATAATGAGGAAAATCTCAATATGGTTTTACTTTTCACACATGGTGTGTGAGTACACCAACTTGTCTTCTAAAAAGGCTACCATGGAGGAATAAAGATATGGGTTAAATAATTGATTCATCAAATCTATGAAAACTTTCGGTTCATTCATTAGAACGAATGACATTACCATATAGTAATTAAATTTTTGCCTACAATGGAATGTTGTACATGGTATATTCGATGGTATCACATGAATATTATGATATCTATAAGAACCAGGGTTTTTAGAACCGGTCAAAATCCTGACACTGTTTGAATTTTTGACTTGTTCCTGAGAAAACTAGGAAAATCTGGGATGTTCTTGAAATTTCTATACTACGCACTGTGTACTATAGAGTACACTGCATGTATGGGTTGGGAGAGTACCAGCTGTGTACTAACTGAGTACATGTCATGTGATGACCATGTAGAAAATTCCTATTACACAGAGGGTAGTGTTACATGACATGTTGTGTATCCTTCTTTCTGTGTACTGACTAGGTTCAAGCAGTGTGTCAACCCGTGTGTAGCGCCCATGTTTTGTGGTTATCATTACTTAAGTCAGAGTATGGAAGGGTTCAATACATTACTTGGAGTTCATAAATACATGCCTCGTAATTTTTTGATTCTCTTAAATGAATGGGTGTCATGTCTTATTTCAGAAAATAGATTCTTATTCCCCAACATTGGAACATGTATGTTCTGAAGTTCCGAAGAATGTTTCCTACTATTCATCAATCAGTCAGTGGCTGCAGGATCACAACAGTGAGACTAAACCTGCGCACCCTATTTTATTCCAGTTTCCTTGCCTCATGCATCGTAGATTCCATCTGAGTGGAATTGACAAGATTTGACGGAAACATAGATCTACAAATATTGGATTCAAATTGGATATCGATATCAAATGTGCCTACATCCACGAGTCTAAGGTAGGTGGTGCATACATCTTTTTTTATCACAGACTTTTGGGCGGCGCGACATTTGGTGCATTTTTGGGTATTTTGAGAGTAACCATGTTTTACCTTTTATTGCATGTTTAACTATTATTTGAACTATGGTATGCCATTGGGTGTTCCCTGTTACCTATTTTTCATGAGTGGGGTCAGGCGAGTGGTCATTGCTCATCGGGGAATTTTGGTTGGGGAGTTCCAAAATGGTTATAATTGTTTTGTTTGATTAAACTATTGAGTTTCGTTTTTTAAACCATGATACAAATTGTTAGAGGCATTCAAGACCCCAGTACTATGGTTTGATAACTATTGGGCTAGTGCAATTCAACGGTTTAGATTGTTTCACTTGTTTATGGGTTTTTTTAATGTGTTATATATGTAATTGTTTAATTGCATATGCTAGAACCATTGGGTTATGTTGGGCATGGCCCAAATATTCTTGATTGATGCTGATCACAGGTTGGGCTTGGCCCGAGTTAACTTGGATTGTTTTGACCATGAGATTGGGTGTCATGGATATCGGCTTGAGGCAGTGTGACTGTTAGGTTGGGTATGACCTGGGTTACATAGATTGCAGGGCCATCAGACTTGAGCGACATGGTCGTAGGGGCACGAGGTGTTAGAGTTGTTGTGGCTTAGGTGCTATTTTATTGATTACTGCTCAACCGGAACTATGAGTAGTGTGCATACAGAGAAACTCCATGATGAGGTTTTTTTGGCCAGTCATGTGGGTAGACGCCCCCGTTAGTTTCGGTTTAGGTACTACTGGATTTGGGGTGCTTGTCGTATAAATCCACATGGAAGGTAAGGAGCCTTCATGGGATATCATTTAGGAAATTGTGTTGGGGGATGAGGCTCGTAGTGATTTGAGGGCAGGCATCATTGTCCCATTGGTTACTTTATATTGATAGAAGATATCGTTGTCCCTTTGTTTACATTATTTTGACGGCAGACATCATTGTCCCTCCGGTTAATTGTTACGAACAGGCATCGATTTTCCTCCAGGTTACTATTTTTTTGGGCGGGCCTTCGGGATGTCAGTACTCAAGACATGTGTTGTCAGGGGGCACATGGTGTCGGCATACATGATAGAGATTATGGCGTTTGCTGAGGCAGGTGACACTCCATGGTGGCTGTTGAGAACCTGTGGAGTTTGTGTTTATTTCTGCATCATACTGTTTACTGTTTTCCTTATAAATGCATGCCTTCTTAAACACTAATTTTAGGTATGCGATGTTGGGTGGAATCCTATTGAGATTCGTCTCACACCTTGTACGGGCCCTTCGGGATGCCTGCCGAATTTATGGATTTACATGCAGGAAGGATGCCAGCTTTAGGAGATGGGCTACATTAGATTCTTCATGGAGATTTTATGAACATTGAGTTCTTGCCAAGCTAGAGTTTACAATGTTTTTATTACTTTCCTATATTAGCATGCTTACTTGTTCTGTATCTATAGATGGTTTTCCATTTGAGCCATTACATATGGATATGTATGACGTGATTTAGATGCATGTTTGTTGTTCTATGGTAGTTACAAGTGATAAACATGCTGTTGTGTTTACTTTCTGATACCGTTGTTTATATTAATTTCTTCCGTTGTTAATTTATATAGAATATTCTTCATCTTTACAAGTATGGTTCGAGTCTGGTGAGTCATTTAATCTGATGCATCATTATTATTATACTCTGACTACTACCATTATTATCCTACGAGGGGGTATAGTCTCCCCACTATACCTATAAAGAACCTCACTGCTAGTCGACAGCCTTTGGTGTTCGGGGAGGTGCGCCTATGGTAATAACACCAAACCCATTTAGCACTGTTCGGGTGGCTGTTCAGGTCTGATTAATTACAATGTGGAATTAGATGAGTTCTTACTAGGGATTTAGTTGCAGTTTTTTTGCTGGATAATAATGAGATTGAGCCTTGTATTTTTATTTCTACTGGTTTTACTATTTTGGGATATATTATAGTGGAGATTGGTTGTGACTGAAACTATGTTTCAAGCTTGTTCTTGGGTGCATGTAGCCCTAGGTATGACTGATGGACCAAGTTTCCATGGGTGTGAATTGTTGTTTGCTTTTTCTCATATTATAGTTTATATGATTTCCACCTCGGTGGCTCACTTGATGTGTGACGTTATTGATTGTGATATGTGACCCTTGACCCGGTACGGTAAGGGAGAATTAGAACTTGGCCCGGTATGGCAAGGATGGTTTACTTGGTTTTTGATAGGAACATTTAAGGGTATTTCAATTTCATAATTGCACGTATTCTTTGTGATGTGATAATACCATGTGAATAATGTCAATTTCCATGCTTTTTATGCTTTGAAATGTGAATAGGTGAAATTACTGATAGAATTTCAAATTTATTGCAATGTGTTATTCCATGCTTACTATATAAGTTTTGAATTTCTTGTGGAGGATATTTTGAGTCTGGAACTTGTATGAGTAGGCAGGTACTATGACTGATGTGATTTTCATCGCCAGGATTGGGTGGCTAGGTTGTTGGTTTGAGGCAGTGTTGGTTGTCGGGACGAGCATAGCCCGAGGTACTTTTGATACATGGCTCTGTTAAGGGCGGGTAAGGAGGACATGATGCTGGGATGCTGTGGGGAATGGTTGCAGTGGGGTAGAGTAAGGGAAGTAGTTGTGTGTTACCTTTTACTAAATTCCTTATCTGTGTTATATATATATGTATTGTTATGTATGTGGGATGTCTTACCATTTATGGTATTCAGTGGGTTCCTTTTATAAGTCTCTATGGAGTGTCCTGTGGGAGATGATACAGTTACATAGATGTAGGATCAAGTTCAGGATCCGGTGAAGGAAGATAATGAGCCACAGGTATCGGCTCAAGGACAAGATCAGGTTCAGGATCCCATGCAGGCAGGGCCACATCCGGGTTTAGTAGTGTTCAGGTCATGGCTCGACGAGTAGCTCTGATCTACTCTGGTATGTGTCTTGTAGGGAATCAACAGAGGTGCACAGTGTATAGATCCATCTATGGAATATCTGATGTGGGAGTTTTCGTCGTAGTACCCACCACCTTTTCAATGTGAGGTGGTCCACAGGCAGCTGTGAACTGGATAGAGAGCTTGCAGATGTTCATTGAGTAGCTCAAGATGCCTCCTGGGCAGAGGGCCAAGCAGGCGACATACATGCTGCGAGAACCGGCAAAGCGCTGGTGGGATGTGTAGGTTCAGGCTCAACGGCATGAGGGACTAGCATGGAATGTCTTTGAGGATAGGTTCTTCGATCACATTTACCTAGAGACACTGAGGGCCGACAGAGCTTGGGAGTTCTTTAACCTTCGTGAGGGAGACATATCTGTCATGGACTATGCAACAACATTAACTAAGTTGTCTTGCTTTGCACCTAGTTTGGTATGTGATGACACGAAAAGGATGTGGCGCTTCAAGGATGGATTATGACATGCCATTCAGATCCAAGTGAATATCTTCAGGCTGGTTTCATTGTCATATGCGGTGAATCAGACACATATAGTGGAGTGTAATTTGAGGGATAGGCCATAGGTTGGTAAAACGCCATATTCAGGTGATGGTTCAGATAGCAGGAAATGAGGTAGGGATGAGTTCCAGAAGGTTAGTTAGGCCAAGGACTCAGCTAGACCACCTCATAGTATATCTTTAGTGGTTTTCTTTCTGTGTGGACAGCAAGGACATGTTCGTACATAGTGCGATAGGATTCCAAAGAAGTGTCGAGCATGTGGATTGGTCGGGCATCTGGAGCGGTTTTGAAGGAAACCTTCTCAGATAGCTCGTAGATAGGGATCATGACAAATGGTTACATGTGAAGTTGGTTCAGGTTCTGTACCAAGAGAGGGTAGCCATGTTTTAGATGCATGCAGATGATGTGACAGAGACAGTGGGACCCAGCTGAGGGGCCAGTGGCTAGTGGCTGGAGCAGCACCGTAGGGAGGTCAGACATTAGGCAACCATACGTCAGGCCATGTGCATGTCATGGACCTTCCATAGGCTGACCATGATGGTGAGCGGAGGACGGTTAGAGGTACACCTAGAGTGTGGCCGTGATTTCCATGTTTTCTTTTTTCCATTACCTGTAGAGGCATGTCTGTTTTGAGTGAACGTGGTGCACATGATCTATGTAGACTGACTATATGCTGGTCAGTGGGATTAGTGCTATATCAGGTGCGAGATATGCTTATATATATGTATAATACACATGGCATTGGGGCATCAAGGATACAGGTTACTTGAGGTGCCTTGGGCATCGAGGCATCGAGGATAGAGGTTAATTGAGGTGTCTTTGGCATCTGGTCATAGAGGATGCAAGTTACATGACATGCTAGGCACCAAGTTCGTTTTGAGTATCCATGGGATGAAGGACCTCATGGAGGCTGACACTGATGCGATGCAGCATACATTCGGTTTCAGAAACAACACGAGAGCACCAATTAGGCACAGGGGTGAAGATGTGTCACGACAGGACCATGTGTTCAGAAATAGGTTAGTAAGCCCTCATTTTGTTGAGTTTTGTCAGGTTGCGACCGATTTAGGAAATTCTTAAGGTGGGGTGCCCCTTGAAAAATTTATCCAGAACCATTGAGACCAAGGGAGTACTGGTTACTTAAATTGGGGTGGTATGATCGGTGCAAACTCTAGGATTCATTTAATAGCTCCGAGACGATATATGTTAAGGTGGGGAGATAGTATGAACCTGGGTTTTTAGAACAGGTCAAAATCCCGACCCTATTTAAAATTTTTACTTGTTCTTGGGAAAAATAAGAAAATCTGGGATGTTCTGTAAATTTCCATACTTTGCACCATGTACTCTAGAGTACGCACCATGTGTGGGTCGGGTGAGTACCAGCTGTGTACTCACAGAGTACATGTCGTGTGATGACCATGTAGGAAGTTCCTACTACACGACATGTAATGTTACTCGATATGCTGTGAAACCTCCTTTCGGCATACAGGCTGGGTTCAAGCTAAGTGTCAACCCATTTGAAGTGCCCAAGACATGTGGAAATCTCCACTTAAGTTGGAAAATATAAATGGCCACTACAGGGCATGTATTCCATAAATACATGCCCTGTAATTTTTTTATTCACTTAAATTAAAGTGTGGCGCGTCTTATTTCAGAAAATAGCTTCTTTTCCCCCACTTCGGAATTGATACATTCCGATGTCCCGAAGAATGTTTCCTACCCTATAATTTCCATCCAAAAAACATTCTTCAATCCATCAGTGGTTATGGGATTGCAATAGTGAGGCTAAACTCGGACACCCTGTTTTGTTCCAGTTTCCTTGCCTCACGCGTCATAGTTTCCGTCCGAGTGGAATTGCATGGATTTGAAGGAAACGTAGATCTATGTAGATCAGCTTCGAATTGGATCTCGATATCGAATGTGACTACGTCTACGAGTCCCAGGTAGGTGGGGGATACCTCTTCATTTGTTATCACAAACTTTTGGGTGGTGCAACATTTGGTGTGTTTTCAAGTATTTTGAGAATTAACCTATTTTACCTGTTATTGCATGTTTAACTGTTATTTGAACTATGGGATGCCTTCGGGTATGCCCTGTTACATGTTTTTCTTGAGCGGGGACAGGAGAGTGGTCATTTCACATTGAGGCATATTGGCCGGTGAATTCCAAAATGGTTATAATTGTTTTGTTTGATTAAACTGTTGTGTTTAGTTTATTAAACCTTGATATGAATTGTTAGAGGGATTCAAGTCCTCGGTATTGTTGTTTGATAACCATTGTGCTAGTGAAATTCAACTATTTAGACGGTTTTTCTTATTTATGAGTTTTTTTTAATGTGTTATATATGTAATTTCTAAATTTCATATGCTAGAACCTTTGGGTTGTGTTGGGCATGGCCCAGATATTCTTGAGTGATGCAGATCACATGTTGGGTTTGGCCCGGGTTATGTTGGGTGGCTGTGACCATGGGACTGGGCGTCATGGAGGTCAGCTTGAGGTAGTGTGTCTGTCAGGTTGAGCATAACCCAGGTTACATGGATGGCGGGGCCATCATACTTTAGCCACATGGTCGTAGGGGCAAGAGGTGTCAGAGATGTTGTGGCTTGGGTACTATTTTGGTGATTACCGCTCACTCGGAACTATGAGTAGTGTGCACACAGAGAGACTCTGTGATGAGGTGGTTTGACCACTCAAGTGGGTAGAGGCCTGGGTTAATTGTGGTTTAGGTACTACTGGTTTGGGGGTGCTTATTGTAGGAAGCCACATGGAAGGTTAGGAGACTTAAGGGTATAGCATTGTGGCTATCGAGTTAGGGGTAGAGGCTCGCCATGATTTGAGGGCAGCCATCGTTGTCCCTTCGGTTACTTTATTTTGAGGTGAGATATCATTTTCCCTCCAGTTAATTTATTTTGAGGTCATACATCATTGTCCCTCTGGAAACATGTTGAGGACAGGCATCACTGTTCCTTCGGGTTACTATTTCTTGGGTATTCCTTTAGGACATTGGTACTCGAGAAATGCAGTGTCAGGGGGCACATGGTGCTGGGTTACATGACAAAGATTTTGGCATTGGCCAAAGTAGGTGACACTCCATGGTGGCTGCTGAACACCAGTGGAGTTTGTGTTTATTTTTGAATCGTACTGTTTACTATTTTTCCTAAAAATGCCTCCCGGATTAAACACTTATATTAGGTACACACTGATGGGTGGTATCTTACTAAGATTCTTCTCACACCCTACATGGGCCCTTTGGGAGACGTGGATACTTTATGTATTTGAGTGTAGGAAGAAGGAAAACTTCAGAAGATATGTGGAATTAGCTTTTTCATGGAGATGGTGTGTACCTTGACATCTGGCGTAGCTGGAGTTTACTTTGTTTTTCTTACATTCATGAATCTGCATGCTTACTTGTTTTGAAGATACAGTTGGTTAGCCAATTGTGCCTTTAAATATGGATATGTATGACCTGCATTGGATGCATGTTTGTTGTTCAGTGGTCATTACAAGTGATCATCATGATGTTTTGTTTACTTTCCACTACCTTTGTTTATATTTATTGCTTCAACTATTTATCGATATTGAATGAGCTTCCGCTCTGTGGGTCTGTTTTATGTCTTCTAAGTCATTTATTCCACTGTAACTTTATTATTATACCTAGAACAGTACCATTATTATCCTCTGAGGGGGTATATCCTCCCCACTATACCTATAAATAACCTCTCTACTAGTCGACAGCCTTTGGCATTCGGGGAGGTGCGACTAAGTTAGTAACACCCGACATGTTTAGCACTGTTCAGGTGGTTGTTCGGGTCCAGTTTGTTTCAATATCCCAACCTTAAATTGATTTTAGAGAAAATAGTATCTCCTTAGATCTGGTCAAAATGTTCATCTATATGAGTTAGATAATAATGGTTTTTCATCATCAGTTAGTTCAACCTTATGTAATCCACACACAATCTGACGGTACCATCAACTTTCTTATAGAAAAGCGCTAGTGAACCCCATGGAGATGTTTTGTGTTTGATAAAACCCTTATCCTTAGGATATTTAATCTAATTCTTGAGTTCCTAAAGCTTTGGTAGTATAATCCTATATAGAGGAAAGGACACAGGTTCCACACCAAGAAGTATCTCAATCAAAAACTCAACCACTCTCCCTGGAGGAAATCTAAAAAATAGTCATGGAATATTTCCCTAAAATGATCCATAAAAGGAGGGAATTTTACAAATTGTATACCCTGGTTGCTCATATATAGACTCATTAACTAAGATATTACTCTACCAATACAATCCTGCATAGGTCCAACTCAATCTATCATGTTATCCCATTCTCTGTTTTATATATAATTGTTTTCCTCAGGTGATGTGAAAGACACCTGTCAGCTATAGCAGTGGACTTGGGAATGATAAATCATGAGATAGTCCATACCAAGGATAATATTAATCCCAATTATCTTGAGGATGAATAAATTATAGAAGAAACGATACCCATCTATCTTAAGGGGCTTTCCTGACACTATTATATTCCCTCTATTTTTACTCCTAATGTTGTGTCGAGAGGCATAACTTCATATAAGTAATCGATATGAAGACCAAGACTCTCTAAACAAGCACTAGATATAAAGGAATGTAATAAACCTATATCAAAAAGGGAATAAGCTAAGGTATAGGTCATTATAATAGTACCTATAACTATATATGGGCCAAGACTCTAATCCTCTATCAATAGTTCCACTACATTCATATGGCATGAACCTTGGCCCTATATGAAAACTGACTGGCCTGAGTAGATGAACTTTATTGACACTAATATTGTAAGGGGTGACTGCCTCATTCAGGACCATTACCAACTCACCTAGATCGGCTGGTAGAAGGACAACATCTAGCCTATCGTGGTGTAACATATCTTTTACCTAATTGAGGTTCTAGTATAGATCCCTTTTCATTGGATTCTAGAGGAAAATAATGAAAGAAGTGATAAAGATGACCCACCTCACTTCATTTTCATCATTCGATTAGATTATTTTAGCTCTAAGGATTCTTATTGATTGTTCTTGTCACGACCCACCCTCGGGGCCCGTGCCGTGACTACCCCAAGCCCGCCTTCCATAGGCCAGGGGCTGGCGACTAGCACCAAGTCGTAAATCCCAACAAAAAGGGAAGGCATTGCCTTTGAAAAGTAAACAAGCACCACAGAGTAAGAAAGAGGAAAAGTAAACACTAAGTAAAAACTGTAGAAGCTGTGCTGAAAGTAAAAGGGGCTGGAAATACAAGCCCAACAGTAAAGTACAACTGAAAGGAAAAACAGAAACTGAAAGGGAAAACTATAGCATCGAGCCGTCCTCTAGAAATCCCACTTTAAGGGTGGGTACAGATACCCTCCACTGCTCCTTGGGTCCACCTGGCCGCTCCGAGTACGTCCCGCTTAGTGTTCCACCTCCAGGTACCGTCCTGCTCCACACGCCTCCACCACGATCAGCGATGTCCGTCGTCTGCAACCAACACAACGTAGTGCGGGCAAAGCCCGTGCAGGGAAGAGTATAAGCTACTCAGTAGGGACCCCGAGACCCCCGAAGGTCTCCCGAAATCCACAAAGGATAATCCACAAAGGAAGGATACAATCACGAAGTAACATCTGACACGACTTAGGTATATGCCCATACATATACCTAAGTCATCAATTCCTGTTCGGCTCCAACGTCTGAGCCCAAGCACAACCCAGTCCACACAGGAAAGCAAAACGTATACCCACACAGGATAGCTCAATAGCATCCACAAAGGAGAGTAAACAGTAAATCAACAGAGGATAGCTCAACACAATCCACAAAGGAGAGTAAACAGTAAATCCACACAGGATAGCTCAACACAATCCACAAAGGAGAGTAACACAAGATTCAGCTCACACAGGTATACTTCTTCGGATGACGATAAAGATGATCACTGATCCATCTAAGTCGTCGGACCCACGAAGGATCGATAGGTAACTAACCCCCGCAATGACCCACACAGGATCGGGCCCACACAGGACCTGTAGGCGCTGGCCCACACAGAACCGCTGAGCGCAGACCCACACAGGATCGGACCCACACAGGATCGGGCCCACACAGGACCTGTAGCACTGATCTACGGAGGATCGCTGAGTGCAGTAGTCGTCGCAGTCCACAGAGGATCTCTGCACATTCGTCGCCGCAGTCCACTGAGGATCTCTGCACGGTCGTCGTTGGAGTCCACGGAGGATCTCTGCACAGTCGTCGCTGTCGAAGTAGCAGTCGCAGCCAGCCTACGGTTCTCGCACACAGCAGGCTCATTCGGGAGGGTCCGCTCCACGAACTGAGAGGTTGATACATCAACTGACACAAAGTCCGAAGTTGATGTATCCAAAAGTTCTGTATCGTCAACCGGAACTCAATGTCGTAGACGGCGCGTCAATCGGACGCCCGGTCTGAGAGTTATTGGCATTTTCGTCCCAGGGGCCCGATTGGTTTTTAAGGAAAAACCAACCCGACCGCACTCCACCTGCATCCAAACCTCGGGCGTAGTATGCCAAAAGATCCGTCTCACTTAGAGGAAAACAACAAAGCTGACGGTACGTCAATCGGACGTCCGTAGCTCAAGATATGAGTATTTCCGCTCCGAGGGCCCGGTTGGTTTCGTGTACGAACCAACCCGGCCGAACTCAAAGTACTCTGATACCTTGAGTGCGATATACCGAAACGCCCGTCTCGATCCAAGGATCGCTTTTCCGCTGACGGAAAGTCGTTTGGAGGCCCTTAGCTCAAGTTACGGGCGTTTGAACGAAGACCGTTCGAAGACGGGGGGTACGGGCCCGAGCCGACCCGACCCGGCCCGACCCCCCCCCCCCCCCCCCCCGTGAGTCGGCCGAACCGGGTCGACCCAACCCGGTCCGGTCCGGCCTGGCCCCGTTCGGCCGAACGGCCGAGGCACGCGGGGCGCCGCCCCCGCGGCTTGGTGGTGCCGCGGCCCCCCGCGTGGGGCCGCGCGGAGTCGGGACGCGGCTTCAGCCGCGTCCGAGGGCACCGGACCCACGCAGCCGCGGGTCCGCGGGTGCCGCCGCCGCCGCGCTGAGTCGCGGCAGCCTGTCCAGCGGCGCGTCGGGGCGCCGCCGCTCCCGGGTGCCGGCGCCGCCGCGCCGGCGACCCACGCCGCCGGCGAGTTCCGCGGGCCACCGGGATCGTTCCGGTGGTCCGATTCTCTTCCTGTCTATGCCATTGCTCCTCACGGGACTCGTTCTTCACTGCGGGATCATCAAACATCCGTTGCGGCACGTTCCTTCATCGCCCGTCAAATTCGCACAAAACGAAGAACGGCGGAGGGTCGTCGGGCCGTGTTCGTTTGGCCCGAACCCTCCGCGTTAGAGATAAACAAACGGGGGAAATTTATTCCACACAGGAAGCAACAATTTTAATAAGATTAAAATTGTTCACAATTCGATTCTTTAATTTCCTTAAAGAAACATTGACGGGAATAATAAAAAGGAGTAATTCCCAAAATAAATCCCTACCTCGTCGATCGTCGCGTGCGGGCGTTCTTCGCGGAAAAGCTCGTCGCGGAAGAGAGGGATCGTCGCGTCGTCGCGGGGAGGCGTCACGTCGTCGCGGATTCCGGCATTGAGTCGGCAAACTCAACGCACCATGAAACAGCAGATTTAATTTAATTAATTAAATCCGTGTTTTTTGTTAAGAACCACGAAGGAGATAAAAAGGAAGGTCTGAGACTCTTACCTCAAGCAGCCGATCGAAGATCCGTCGTGGAGGAAGAGACGTCGCAGAAGAACGTTGTCAGCGTTGCGGATCACGGCGTCGCGTCGTCAATTTCCGGGTTCGGTGTTCTTCTCGTTCTTCGCATTCTTCGCGTTCTTCGCGTTCTTCGTGAAGGAGGAAGAAGGAACAAGGATTCTGTCTCAACGAGTAATCCCCCAAAAGATTTTGGTTGGTCTTATTTTATTAATATTCCAACACATGAAAACAGGTTAAGAAACGATTGAATTAATTCGTTGAATTAATTCAACGAAAGAAACAGCCCATTTAATTCACGAAATAAACCGCCCAATTAAATGGTCTGTTAAGATTTTAAGAAACGCGTCAGTTGACTTTCATTAAGACGGGTTTTCGTGGGTGCGTTTTTAGCGGAAAGAAACGGCGGGGCTCGTGCGGGCCCCACCTCACAAATATCCTACCAAGGGGGTAGGATATTTCTGGATAGCATCCTATCCGATTCAACTCAGTTCAAGCCGTCAATAAGTGGCTACAAGTGGCTTCCAAGTGGCTTAAGTGAAATAAAATAAAGTTGTTGCAAAATTATTTTATTTCATAACTTTAAGCCCGAAAATTAAAAACCACACCCGAGAAAACGCAACTCCGAAAGAGGCATTTATAAGCGAATACCGGCGCTGCGATTTCATCGGTGCCCTCATAATTCGATTCTGGGCAATGGTTCAAAAGTTAGAAAAACCCGCTCGTCCATTCACTAAACGTACCCGAGCCAAACTTCGGAAAATGATTCCGGGCACACCGGGCCTCGGAATCAGGTGCCGTCAGAAACTGCGCTCTTGTAAAATTCCAAAAAAAATTAAGAAAAAAAATTTCCTTGAAATTTATGGGTCTTTACATTACTCCCACCTCAGGACTTTACGTCCTCGTAAAGATACATCATAAACTAGGGAAACAAATGTGGGTACTGAGCACGCATCTGAGCCTCCCGCTCCCAAGTGCTCTCCTGGAGGTTCCCGTGCTGCCATCTGATGCGCACAAGAGGAATCGATCACCCACGTAGGACCCACTCCGGTCGATCCTCTATCTCCACTGGGACCTCCGCAAAAGTCACCCCATCATCCACGTCTCGCTCCCCATAGTCAATGATGTGCGTCGGGTCATGCACGTATCTCCTCAGCTGGGATACGTGGAAGACGTCATGCACCCGGTGCAACTGAGGTGGCAGAGCCAGGCGATAAGCCACCTCGCCAACCCTGCTGAGGACCTGGAAGGGTCCGATGAAGCATAGAGACAACGTGCCGCCTCGGCCAAATCAACTCAAACCACATCGAGGTGAGAGCCGCAAGAAGACGTGGTCGCCATCCTCGAACTCTAATGGCCTCCGCCTCCTGTCAGCATATGACTTCTGTCGGCTCTGTGTTGTCCTCATCCGCTCCTGGATGACCTGGACCTTCTCTGTCGTGGCCCGGACCATCTCTGGTCCCACAAGTGCTGACTCCCCAAGGTCTGTCCAGCACAAAGGAGATCTACAAGGCCTGCCGTACAACGCCTCATAGGGTGCCATCCCGATGGTGGAGTGGTAGCTGTTGTTGTACGCAAACTCCACCAAGGGTAGGTGGTCCTCCCAGCAGCGACCAATGTCAAGGACACATGCACGGAGCATGTCCTTGAGAGTCTGAATGGTCCTCTCCGTCTGAACATCCGTCTGTGGGTGAAAGGCGGTGCTCAAACGTAGCCACGTCCCGAACGCCTCCTGCAACCCCTTCCAAAGCCGGGAAGTAAATCGAGCGTCCCAATCAGAGACGATAGTCGATGGCACACCGTGAAGTCGTATAACCTCCTGAACGTAGAGACTCCCCAAGCTCTCCACTGAGCCCTGCTCTCGAATGGGTAAGAAGTGTGCCGACTTGGTGAGTCGGTCAAAAATCACCCAAATGGAGTCGTGACCTCTGGAAGTGCGTGGAAGTCCAGTCACGAAGTCCATAGATATCCTATCCCACTTCCACTCCGGGACCTCCAAGGGTTGTACCAAGCCTGCTGGTACCTGATGCTCTGCCTTCACCCGCTGGCAGGTGAGGCACTGTGAAACGAACTCTGCCACAGCCTTCTTCATGCCCGGCCACCAGTGCTGTCATTTGAGATCCTGGTACTTCTTCGCCACTCCAGGATGTACCTCCAAAGGAGAAGTGTGAAACTCTCTCAGCACCTCCTCTCGTAAAGCGACTGGTACCAAGGTACGTCCTCTGAAAAGGACGTCGTGCTCTTCTCCAAGGGAGAAACCATCAGGTGCCTGTCCCGAGGATATCTGTGCACGCCGTGTCTCACAGTCAGCGTCCCCACGCTGTGCCTCTCTGACCTGCTGTAGAAGTGGAGGAGAGTCTGTGAGAGACTGAAGGAAGGCTGCTCTGTCTCTATCCACGAAGGATATCTGCAAGGCGGCTGGCTGCCCGGTCGCCTCCTCAAGTAGCTGGATGCTCGTCCTCCTGCTGAGGGCATCGGCTACCACGTTCCCCTTCCCAGGAGTATAGACTATCTCAAAGTCATAGTCCTAAAGGAACTCAAGCCATCGCCGTTGTCTCAGGTTCAGGTCCTTCTGAGAGAAGATGTACCTGAGACTCTTGTGGTCAGAAAAGACTGTGAAGCGCTCGCCCATCAGATAGTGCCGCCATGTCTTCAGGGCGAAGACCACTGCTGCCAACTCCAAGTCATGGGTAGCGTAGTTCTGCTCATGCGGCCTCAACTGACGTGATCCATAGGCAATCATGGCCCGCTACTGCATCAGGACACACCCAAGTCCGGTCCCTGATGCATCGCAGTAGACTATGTATCCAACTCCCTCCTCAGGAAACCTCAAGATAGGTGCGCTGGTCAACCTCTGCCTCAGCTCCTGGAAGCTCTGCTGACATCTGTCTGACCACACGAAGGGTTTCCCATTCTTAGTCAAGGCTGAGAGTGGGGCCGCAACTCTGGAGAAGTCCGGCACAAATCTACGATAGTATCCGGCTAGGCCCAAGAAACTTCGCACCTCTGTCACGCTCTTGGGTGGCTCCCAAGCTAGCACTGCCTCGATCTTCGCGGGATCCACTGCAACTCCCGCCTCAGAAATGAAGTGCCCCAAGAAGTGGACCTCACATAGCCAGAACTGACACTTCGAGAGCTTTCCATAAAGCTGGTGCTCTCGGAGTGTGACTAGTACAACACGCAAGTGGTAGGCGTGCTCCTCCTCCGTGGTCGAGTACACCAAGATGTCGTCGATGAAGACAACGACAAATCGATCGAGGTATGGCTGGAAGATCCTGTTCATGAGGCTCATGAACACTACTGGAGCGTTGGTCACTCCGAAAGGCATAACCAAGAACTCATAGTGGCCATACCGACATCTGAAAGCCGTCTTCTGCACATCCTCATCTCGAACTCCGAGCTGATGATAGCCCGACCTGAGGTCTATCTTCGAGAACCACCGTGCTCCCTTGAGCTGATCGAAGAGGTCATCAATCCTGGGTAGCGGATACTTGTTCCTCACTGTCACCTGGTTCAGGTGACGATAATCGACACACAGTCGCAAGCTCCCATCCGCCTTCTTGGCGAACAATATCGGGGAAGCCCAGGGTGAAACACTGGGTCGGATGAACCCCTTGTCCTGCAAGTCCTCCAACTGTACCCGCAGCTCTCGAAGCTCAGCGGGGGCCATCCGATATGATGGAGTGGATATCGGGGCTGTCCCGGGGTACAGGTCAATATAAAAGTCTACCTCTCTACGAGGAGGTAGTCCTGGAACGTCGTCGGGAAAGACGTCCGCATACTGATCCACCACTACAGGAAAACTGGGACTCAGCACGTCAACTGCTCCCAGGATAAGGCTAGCCAGCTGATGAGTGATGGGCTGACCTCTCCTATGCGTGAGTCCATCCTGCGCTGCTAAGGCTCCCTTCTCGCCGGTGAAGGTGAACCTGCTCCCGTCGGTGTGCACACATCACACCTTGCGCCTACTGCAGTCAATCTGAGCATGGACCAAAGATAACCAATCCATGCCCAAGATGACGTTGTAAGGCCTCGACGCCGCTACAAGAAGATCCCAGCCAAAGCACTTTCCTCCTAGAGTAAGATCACACTACCGGAACAAGTGCGTAATCATCGAGTCTGCTCCCGTAGGAGTCTCTAACCGTAAGGATCGAGCCAACGGCTCCGTCGGAATCTCCCAGCTCCGAACAAGGGTAGTGGCTATGAAAGAGTGACTCACTCCTGTGTCTATCAAAACTGCAGAAAGGGTGGAATAGACACAGATCGTACCTCGAATCATCTCTGGCACGCCGTGGTCGTAGACCTCAGCTGCCTGGAGCTGCGCCTGTCTCTGCCCGCCAGCTCCCTGTGGTCGGGGCGGGCCTCCTGGTGGTGGTGGTGGCAGAGCCTCAAAGCGTCACCCACCACCTGTTGCTCGGCCAGCTCCTCTACCTCGTCCGCCTCCTCCCTGCGGACCGCCATGGTCGACCCTCTTCCTCTGCCTGGGTGGTCCCTCCACCGTCTGCTGCCCCTCGGTACGACGGGTCGGGCAGTCTCGAGCCATGTGGCCCTGCACGCCGCACTCGTAGCACTGTTTGCCTCTCGGAAGGCTGGCTCCGCCCTGTGTGCCCCGCACCGCTGAGCCAGTGTCCCGGGGTAGTCTGCCGGAAGGCCTGGTCTTCCTGGAACCCTGAGTCATCCGTCGGCTACCTGCTGCCGAAGACTCCACTATCTGCCGCCCTGCGGCAGGTCTCGCTGTGGACTCAGCCAGGAAGCTCTCGATCAGAAGGGCTCGCTCTAGCACTCCTGTCTAGGTCGGGATGCTGAGGGAGATCAGTGATGCCCTGATCTCGTGTCTCAATCCCTGCTCGAAGGTCTGGGCCCAGAAGAAGGGGTCCCGTACCATGTCTGTCGAGTAGCGAGATAGGTCGGTGAACCTCGCCGCGTACTGGGCGACCGTCAAGCTGCCCTGCCGCAGCTGAAGAAGCTCCTGGATGCGCACCGCACGGAGGGTGGCCGGGACGAACTCTGAGCGGAAGAGGCTCTCGAAGTCCGTCCAGATGAGGGAGGCCTCATCGTGTACCTGGAGCATCAGGCTCCACCATCGCCCTGCTGCTGCGTGCAGTAGGCTCGCCGCGAGGATCACCATGAGGTCTGCTGGTGTCCTCACTAGCCTGAAAACTCGGACGACCGCCTCCAGCCAGTCCTCGGCTGCCTGGGGGTCTGACTCCCCACGGAACCTCGGTGGTCGCTGGCGGTGGAACTCGTGCAGAGCTCCGAGGCGTCGTGCGTCGTCAGCTGTCAGTGCTGGAATCATCGGGGGCTCGGCGGGTAAAGGTACCGCTGGTGCCTCTGCTATCAACGGGCCCTGTACCGAGGCCTCGTCGCTCGGCGGGCTGTCGTCGCGCTCTACTCTAGGAACCCTAGCTGGCTGCTGTCATCGTTCCATCCTGAAAAGGAAACAAGTGTGCCACGGTCAGAACAGTATACCTGGTGAGATGACACAAGTAATCACAGAGAAAGCTTGAAACACATATGCAATCAATTTTTTCATGCATTAAGTCGGAAATTAGAAGTCGGGGTCCTGGTGTATGGATACGTCGGCCGCCGCACCAACACTGGACTCCCTAGACTGATAACCATACTCAATACGCTAAACACTATTGTTTCCCATTGAAGAAAGATCAGAGTCTGCGGTAGAACCGACCACCTCTGATACCAATTTGTCACGACCCGCCCTCGGGGCCCGTGCCGTGACTACCCCAAGCCCGCCTTCCATAGGCCAGGGGCTGGCGACTAGCACCAAGGCATAAATCCCAACAAAAAGGGAAGGCATTGCCTTTGAAAAGTAAACAAGCACCACAGAGTAAGCAAGCGGAAAAGTAAACACTAAGTAAAAACTGTACAAGCTGTGCTGAAAGTAAAAGGGGCCGGAAATACAAGCCCAACAGTAAAGTACAACTGAAAGGAAAAACAGCAACTGAAAGGGAAAACTGTAGCATCGAGCCGTCCTCTGGAAATCCCACCTGAAGGGTGGGTACAGATAGCCTCCACTGCTCCTCGGGTCCACCTGACCGCTCCAAGTACGTCCCGCTCAGTGGTCCACCTCCAGGTATCGTCCTGCTCCACACGCCTCCACCACGATCAGCGTTGTCCGTCGTCTGTAACCAACACAACGTAGTGCGGGCAAAGCCCGTGCAGGGGTGAGTATAAGCTACTCAGTCGTCGCCGTAGGCCACTGAGGATCTCTGCACGGTCGTCGTCGGAGTCCACAGAGGATCTCTACACAGTCGTCGCTGTCGAAGTAGCAGTCGCAGCCAGCCTAGGGTTCCCGCACACAGCAAGCTCGTTCGGGAGGGTCTGCTCCACGAGCCGAGAGGCTGATACATCAACTGAAACAAAGTCCGAAGTTGATGTATCCAAAAGTTCTGTATCGTCAACAGGAACTCAACGTCGCAGACGGCGCGTCAATCGGACGCCCGGTCTGAGAGTTATTGGCATTTTCGTCCCAGGGGCCCGGTTGGTTTTTAAGGCAAAACCAACCCGACCGCACTCCACCTGCGTCCAAACTTCCGGCGGATTATACCAAAAGATCTGTCTCACTTAGAGGAAAACAACAAAGCTGATGGCACGTCAATCGGACGTCCGTAGCTCAAGATATGAGTGTTTCCGCTCCGAGGGCCCGGTTGGTTTCGTGTACGAACCAACCCGGCCGAACTCAAAATACTCTGAAACCTTGAGTACGATATACCGAAACGACCGTCTCGATCCAAGGATCGCGTTTCCGCTGACGGAGAGTCATTTGGAGGCCTGTAGCTCAAGTTACGGGCGTTTGAACGAAGACCGTCTGAAGACGGGGGGTACGGGCACGGGCCGACCCGGCCCGACCCCCCCGGGAGTCGGCCGAACCGGGTTGACCCGACCCGGTCTGACCCGGTCCGGTCTGGCCAGTGCACGGCCCGGCCGGTCGGACCGTCCCGGCCCGGTTCGGCCGAGCGGCCGAACGGCCGAGGCACGCGGGGCGCCGCCCCCGCGGCCTTGTGGTGCCGCGGCCCCCCGCGTGGGGCCGCGCTGAGTCGGGACGCGGCTTTAGCCGCGTCCGAGGGCACCGGACCCGCGCGGCCGCGGGTCCGCGGGTGCCGCTGCCGCCGTGCTGAGTCACGGCGGCCTGTCCGGCGGCGTGCCGGGGTGCCGCCGCTCCCGGCTGCCGGCGCCGCCGCGCCGCGACACGCGCCGCCGGCGAGTTCCGCGGGCCACCGGGATCGTTCAGGTGGTCTGATTCTCTTCCCGTCTGTGCCATTGTTCCTCACGGGACTCGTTCTTCACTGCGGGATCGTCAAACGTCCGTTGCAGCATGTTCCTTCGTCGCCCTTCAAATTCGCACAAAACGAAGAACGGCGGAGGGTCGTCGGGACGTGTTCGTTTGGCCCGCACCCTCCGCGTTAGAGATAAACAAACGGGGGAAATTTATTCCACACAGGAAGCAACAATTTTAATAAGATTAAAATTGTTCACAATTCGGTTCTTTAATTTCCTTAAAGAAACATTGACGGGAATAATAAAAAGGGGTAATTCCCAAAATAAATCCCCACCTCGTCGATCGTCGCGCGCGGGCGTTCTTCGCGGAAAAGATCGTCGCGGAAGAGAGGGATTGTCGCGTCGTCGCGGGGAGGCGTCGCGTCGTCGCGGAATCCGGCGTTGAGTCGGCAAACTCAACGCACCATGAAACAGCAGATTTAATTTAATTAATTAAATCTGTGTTTTTTGTTAAGAACCACGAAGGAGATAAAAAGGAAGGTCCGAGACTCTTACCTCAAGCAGCCGATCGAAGATCCGTCGCGGAGGAAGGGACGTCGCAGAAGAACGTTGTCGGCGTTGCGGATCATGGCGTCGCGTCGTTGATTTCTGGGTTCGGCGTTCTTCGCGTTCTTCACGTTCTTTGCGTTCTTCGTGTTCTTCACGAAGGAGGAAGAAGGAATAAGGATTCTATCTCAACGAGTAATCCCCCAAAAGATTTTGGTTGGTCATATTTTATTAATATGCCAACACACGAAAATAGGTTAAGAAACGATTGAATTAATTCGTTGAATTAATTCAATGAAAGAAACAGCCCATTTAATTCACGAAATAAACCTCCCAATTAAATGGTCTATTAAGATTTTAAGAAACGCGTCAGTTGACTTTCATTAAGACGGGTTTTCGCGGGTGCGTTTCTTAGCGGAAAGAAACGGCGGGGCTCGTGCGGGCCCCACCTCACAAATATCCTACTAAGGGGGTAGGATATTTCTGGATAGCATCCTATCCGGTTCAACTAAGTTCAAGCCGTCAATAAGTGGTTTCAAGTGGCTCCCAAGTGGCTTAAGTGAAATAAAATAAAGTTGTCGCAAAATTATTTTATTTCTTAACTTTAAGCCCAAAAATTAAAAACCACACCCGAGAAAACACAAATCCGGAAGAGGCATTTCTATGCGAATACTGGCGCTGCGATTTCATCGGTGCCCTCATAATTCGATTCCGGGCACCGGTTCAAAAGTTAGAAAAACCCGCTCGTCCGTTCACTGAACGTACGCGAGAAAAACTTTGGAAAATGATTCCGGGCACACCGGGCCTTGGAATCAGGTGCCTTCAAAAACTGCACTCTTGTAAAATTCCAAAGAAAATTAAGAAAAAAAATTTCATTGAAATTTATGGGTCTTTACAGTTCTTCCATAATGGTGACATACGATGTAGTTATCAATATGTGTCACCTGGTCAGCATTTCCCAAAGGTGAACCCTTTGAATTGTACTTTTGACTACCAGAAGAACTATCAGCCTATCTCGTAACAAAACCACCCTGGCCACAGGACTGGCTTCTCTGAGACTTTGATACGTAATCAAGTCATGGTTCACTATTAGTGTAACAGTAGTCAAATGGATTATTTTCTATTGTGAGTGGACAACATGCACAAGTATGCCCTCAAAATGAATCACAATCATCAATTTTTCACTATTCATAGATGCAGCCAAACATTTAAGCACATTGAAATGAGAAAAATACTCTAGAACTATCATGGAGCCCTACTGAAGATGCAGGAACTCCTAGGTATGATCCTCTCATAGGGTCTGTGGGAAGAAGTGATCATAGAAAGTAGTCTAGAATTCTTTTTAGATCATACCTCAGTGATTCTCTAATGGATAAATGACATACCACCAACACTTGGTGGAGTCCTGAAGCATAGAGGTAGTGATCTTGACCCTCCTCTCTAGATGCATCTAAATATGATCGAAGATAGAAACAATATATTCTAACCATCACTCTACATCATGATGACCTCTATCCCCTAAGAAGGTCGGAGGATGCTACTACTGGATTTTCCATGTAAGTTATACTATAGGTGAGGCAGGATAGGGGAACTCTAAATTGATAGAGTAAACCTAAGAAAAATATCCATAAATAGGGCATCAACTCCTAGTTGAGGATTGACATGAGGATCCTCATGTGGCACTATAGGAGGTATCATGTGTGGCTCATGGGCCACTACCTCTTGAATGTCCTCATCACCACTCTCTTGGAATACATCATGAGGACATCATGGTGGAATAACTCTACGATTTCGAATCACATACTTCATAAAGGATTAATAATAGTAATAGGAAATTGATAAAGAAAACAGTAAGGCGGATAGGTGTAAGTCCTACCTCTGAGTATAACATAATAGATAGCCTTCTCCCCGAGCCAGGTCTAGATACGATTGAAGTAATTAAAAAGGATTACTATGGAAGAGCCTTATATCCCATTTCCAAGGTAATTTCAAGGTCAAGGTATCCAATTACCATATATAAATACCTTTTATTATTATGGGTTGCATTCATTTTGATTCATTTACACATCTATATCCCTCTTAAATAGATTGAATTAAGTGGATCACCATCCAAATTTATAAGATCCCAAAAACCTTATAAACTAGAACTATATTTCCACATAACCAAATTCATAACATTTTACTACAATGTTAATTACTTCGTTAATATGTGTAAAAGAAAATCTGCACAACATGTCCTAAAAAATAAACATGCTAGTAATCATATGTAAGTAAAAAATGTATGCTGAAAATTAGATATGGCATGGAAATATGAATGAAATTAAATTTTATATAGTTCTTAATATGATGGAAGTAATGGAACACCATCATTACATTAGGATCAAACAATAAGAATAATTATCTCAATAATAGAAATAGAAATAGTAGAAAAAATCAAGTGGCTCACCCAACAGTGAATTCAGACAAAAAATCAATAGCATAATCTATAACACAATTCCAAACCCAGGTAATTTGGGTAACCTCTTTACATGGGTTAGTTATGTCCATGATTAGGGTAAATTCCGAATTCCATTTTTAGAATCTCTTATCTAACTGAAATAATTATAAAAAGTAAGAATCGATTTGATTCCATTGTGTATCATCTCACCCTGAGTGCCACTAGATTGTGCCATTAGACGGTGGGCCACATGACCTCAATCACATCTCCTGGAATGCTAGAGGCTTTCAAATAGAAGCAAGGGCCAATGATGTGTCCTTGGGGAGACTATTCTTGTAATGGATAGGACCCTCCTAGTACATTACTTTGACTTTTTTCTGGTGTTCCGCACACCCAAGGCGTAGGTACGGAGGGCGGCGTGTCAGTGGTAGGATGTCCCCATGGTGTCACCCATCATGGAATCTAATCAATGTCACCGATTAGTGTTTCCATGATCGGTGTGTCGCTGATCATTGTGTCACTGATCAATGCCACACCTGATCGGTGCCACGAGGGGCTTTTCGAGTTTTCTTTTCCCTATTTTCCCATAACGTCACATTTATGTCTTTTAAACTTTTTAAACCGGTTTAAGGCTATTTTTATCCCCATAAACAATGTTTTAAATCCCCTAAGAGTAGGGAGACCCTCAAATAACATGGTTTCCTATCTTTAAATGAAGCCCATTAATGCATGACTATTATGGACACCACTCTGATGATAATTATTAAATAAACATTAATTCCATCATGTGTAACCGTCCAACTGTGTGGTGAAACAATGATCCACCTTTAAATCAAGTCAATATTTAATATCTCGTAACTCCAGGATCTTGCCTTTTTATCGCACAATAATTCTTTCCTTATTATTCAGGGATGGTCTTTTTCCTTTCCATGGTGTGTTTGGAATGCCCCTTTCTGACGCTAGTGGTGTGCCAGTGCTGGAGTCTTTCCTGCTCATTCTTGGAGTCCTTGGGCTTTGTCCCCTATAAGTGGTGTATCCCCAGTTATTGGTGTGAGGTGGAAAAACATCGATCACCGTTCATATAGGTAGGGTTCTTACTTTGTCTCTCTTTACTTCGTATCATGTCAGGTGGGTATGAAAATGTTCCCTTCGAGGATGGATGAAACCAACCCTTAATGATGATAATAAACAGACTTCTAAAAATTTTAATGGGTGTGTTTGATGATAATGTTGTACTCTTTTAACCTTTCTTAAATTTTGTGAATTTTATGGGCTTATGTCCACTGAAAATCATGACCGTTTTTGGTCTTACCTTGTGCACTAATGAACCCAAGTCTTCTATGATGATTGAATGGATGTAATAGGGAAATTTGTTATTCACGTAATCTCAGTTTATTAAATGAATGTTCGGTAAACAAGAATACTTGTGTGATCACCCTAGTTAACAAAACATAAATAAGGAACTCAATGAATTGTGTGATTGAATCTGGGAACTCCCTTGCTCTGTCTTGGTGATATGTGTGGTTGTTCTGTTTGTCACTTTTGGGGTGACGTGGATGGGGATGAGATCCCCTGTTGTTGTGACGTTGTTGGTTTGGAGATCTGAGGTCGTGTGGGGTGACATAGTGGGGCATGGTTTGGTTCTAGTACATTGAGGGATCTCACGGATCCCTCTTGTTGTTGTGACTTTACAAGAAAACTGGTTGTGAATGCTTAAATTGATGTTTGGTTTTTTTTCTCATCTCTTAGCTTTTTTCTATGCATGTTCGTTTCCTAGTATTAAATAATTATTTAAAATGGAACCACTTGAATGAGATAACAAGAATGGGTTCAATGGGGAATTATTTTCCGGCGATGAGTTGTGACTTGGCTATGGTTGTTGTGCTTTTTATGAATGAATAGTAAATATGGTGTTGGTGTATAGGCTGGTTTTGGAACCCCTAGGATGGGATGAATTTGTTTTTACATATTTGTATAATTTAGTTCTTATGTTTCTTTTTTCAGCCCCACCCAAGTTGAGCAATTGGTGCCAAGAACCCCCATTTCATGGGGGAGGGTGTTTTTCCCAACACTCCTATGACTGGATGGTTATTAGATCCTTTTCTACTATATTTTCTGAGTATCCCAAGACTCTTCGGTAGGATGTGATGGCCTGAGGTCCATTATAGCAGAATATTCTTTTGGATGGGTAGTTATGGTGGTTGGTCAAGGTGTCTACAGGTAGGTTGTTTTCCAAGTGTCCTCGAGATGTGGCCCAGGTGTCTTCGAGTGTAGTAGTAGTTGTTTGGGGCTAGGTGACATCGAGCGTCGTGGTATTTGTTCTATAACAAGTGTGTGAGGCCGTGGTTACGTGTTGTTGTTGTGGCCTAGGTGTTTATGGGCGGGATGTGTGGTTGTGGTAGCCTAGGTGTGTACGGGAGGGGTATGGCAGTGGGACTGCGGTGAGAATGGCAGGAGAGGTTTGATGTGTAGTTTGGCTTCAATAACTACTGGGAAAGTGGTGTGGGGTACACAAAAATTTATTTTTTGTTACTATTACTTTACTTGACTTGAATTATTTAAGGAGTGTGCCTTGGTGAGGCTCGGTGGATAGCTTCCTTGCTAGGTGCTTTAGTTTTCTCTTTATTTTCTCACGGGGTATTAGAATGCCTACCCACTTGTGCAGGAGAGATTTTGGTTTTCCCTAATGAGTATACCTATATACTCACCCTACGTACATAAAAATGCTTTTAGGTTTCCAATACATATAGGACCATGTCGGACCCTATTAGTTTGAATTTTGGGACTATTGACGTTGTTTCTTTTCTTTTCTTTTGGTACCTTCCATTGGAGTTTCTTGTATTTCTATAGCACTTATTATTGGAACTTGCATATGGGTATGGATTGTTTTGGATTTACTTTTACTTCCAGTTTTTTTGTTTTTTGGGATTTACTATCTTATCACCTGATCCTACTAAATAAAAAGGGTAATTCCTTCCATTTTCCGTGTTATTCAATACCCTTAGTGCTAGTCTCCAGTCTAGGAGCTATTGAAAGTGGGTCTTGGGGTTCATTATCTCTCCTTCAACTAGTTTAAGGGAGGGTCTAGAAATTTTTTGTCCCTTCCCTCATCTTGGTGAAGGTGGGTCTTGACAGAATGGTATCAATGGATAGTTGAGAGATATGATAGATTTCAGAGTTAGGCATAGTGAGAATTGCATGGGATGGTAGGGATACAGTATTAGGCAGTCTTGGCATGTGAAATAGGTCGGGGAATACCGGCAAGGAGACCGGATTTTAGGTCCCCCGTGATCTGATGCAAGGACTCTGGACTTACCGAATGACCAAGTGAGGCTAAACTGATTTTAGTTTAGAGACCCTAGGAAACATACACGCATAATAATGATTTCTGTTCTTGTGTTTCTTGTGTACTTTGGGGATTTAAATTAAATAAAATTATTATGAAAAATCTAGTTAAAATCTACTACACTACTTGGTCTTATTATAGAAGAACTTCCTAGAATTTTTTCAATGAAGATATTTTGTGATTTTTTCAAGAAATACATCCCAGTCTGGATATGAGTAGGTATAGGGAGCTCTGGAACAGTTGTACCAAGGAGTGAAAACTCCGACAAGGAGTTTTGGTCTTGACCTGCGGTATCCTGGTACACGACAACGGGCCTTGCTGCAATCTTGGTTACGACACCCCCGAGGGATATGCTTATGAGAATTCACATTTTATTTAAAAACTATTATTAAGGATTTGTGAGAAAATACCTCCTCAAAGAAAACATTTTTTTATGATTATGGATTGTATTCATAAACTGTTCAATTTATGTTAGGTATTTCAGTAGTTTAGTATTATTTATTTTGAATTATAAACTTACCTAGTGTATGACATTGTTTAGAAATGTTTCCAGTAGAAGGATCTAGGACTCTAGTAATACGCATTATCGAAAGAGTCATAAGGATCATATCTTTCATAGTCTTAATCCAGAATTTAGAAGGGGAATATTCTCCCACATATTATTATAATATGAAGAAATAGTGTCATGTATTGATAATATAATTAATGAATTCCTTGAGTCATATGGCTTTGAAGGGAAACAAGAGATGAAGAGGTTAATAGAGAGAAAGATGGAAAAAGGAAAGAATAGAAAGAAGGATTTTTTTCAAATGTGATAACTGTGAAAAGAATCACCTAGGTAAATGCTTGAAGGGAATAGGAGTTTGTTATAAGTGTGGAGAAAAATGAATCCAAGTTCATGATTTCAAATGTTACAAAAAGGTTTCAAATGTAGAATGTTCCATCTGTGAAGAGTCGGTACACTACACAAATCATTGCCCCAATCATCAAAGTATACCCCAAATGATGTTATTGAATAATAATCAAGTTATGATACTACCACAGATGAAGAGGAATTATTAGTGTTCTTAAGTTGTTATTAAAGAATTGTGTAATTTGAGTATTGTATTAATGATGTACAAGTCATAAGAATTATAAGGTATATAAGTATTGTACTATAGTACTATTTCATTAAGGATTTGAGATTTTGTGGTACAAAGAAATGTGACTCAATAGAAATTTAATCTTTTTTGGAAAATACATGGTTGAAGGAAAAATAAACCTTAATATGGTCTTCATACTGAGGTATTGATTTTTTAATAAGATATGATTGATTTGGATAAATTATATTATATATTATTGACTACCTTGGAACTTATTAATGTTTTCTTTATTCCATCATTGTTGGAGATTACAACATTTTTGGATTTAAGGAGTATATCCAGTATTCTATATTTTACAGAAGGAATAAGGAAGTTCATACACATTAAAATATGGTTTTCTGGTAATTCATTTTATTAAAACATTTTAAAAGAATACATGATTAAGGTATTCACATGTATATTATGTGACCTTCCTTATAAATTATGGACTTTGAGTTCAGACAGATGTATCGTGGATAAGTCTATAGGTTGGAATGGATTGAGATTAACATTGGATACTATTATTAAGGTTAAACCATTTCTTAAGATTATTTTTGGTTTGTTATAAAAAGGAGAGCATGGAGGTCGGGTGACAACCCGTCGTGTCCTGCAAGGTTATGAGACTTGAACCTACAACTGAAGGGCGACAACGGTGCATCACCTACCACTGGCCTACATGATGTATTGTACTGTATAATGTAGTTTTTTAAAAGGTCTTACAGATGAATTATAAATTCATTTTTTGGAACCCTATACGATTAGGATAAATAGAATATTTTTGTGTTTTATTATCATTTGGTGTGAAAGATGAGTTTGTGGTTGAAATTAGTTAAAGGATGGAACTATTCTTGTCAAGTATTTTTTTTCTTATTCTATGAAGAAATTAATTCCTAAATAATAGGGAATATATCTGAAAACCAAAAATTTGTTATCCTAATACCTTTTTTGTTGAACTGATGATATTTAACTAATCATAAATTTTTGGCTTTGAAGCCCTCAATTTTAAATTTATTGTTCACTTGTTTGTGATTGAGGACCTCAATCACTCCCTATAATTATTTATGTTTTCCTCCAATTATGTGTTTATGAAGAGCCTTATATCCCATTTCATTAACACTATTTTCTATGTGGGTTTTCCACAAATGTATTTTCTATTTTTAACATTTTATTTTCGAAGAAAAATTTCAAATTTTGAGGACGCAATTTATTGAATGAGGGGAAAATGTATTAAACTAATATTTCATAGTATGTTATCTCTTTAATGTAATTCAGTAGCTTGTGCTGCATGCAACACTATGTTTGAGTGGACCATGAATTACCAAACTAACCATTCAAAAAGCTGTTATGAACAGTATTAACTTTATTTTGAATTTTATATACTTTGTAAAATTTTAGAATCCATATTATGTGTTTCATAGACATAATATAAGAACAAATTCAACTTTTTCAGATAAAAGAAATATTTTTTTCAAAAAAATAAATTTTTACTACCTTTTAATTGGAATCATTTTTTAAAATCCAATATTTAACACTTTTACATATTCAATTTAATGAAATTAAATTATTCTTTAGAAGTGAGACATAAAAATTTCGTTTGGATAACTTTTTTATACTTTTATGATAACTTTCATATTTTGATGAATAGTGGAGAAATACTAATTTTTAATTGAAAACAATTTTTTTTAATAATACTAATTTATAGTCTTAAATTATTAATTTGAGCGGTTTTAAAGTATAATTAAATTATATTTTTATCATTTAATATAATATAGGTCATTGGATGTAATTTCACATTTAAATTTTATATAAACACATGTGAACCTATTGATATATTTTAATTCATAAAAACCTACTTACTCTTTTTGATAACATGAATTAATTTTATATTAATTAATGAAACTAATATTTTTTGAATTTCGTAAAATAGACATCATATTTGGATTTTGGATATCAAAATTATCTTAGGATAAATGTCTGGTATTTTTCTGAAAACTTTCAATTTTTGATGAATGGTGAAAAACATTGTGTTATTGTTAAAAACTGATATTTATTTAAATAATTATTATTTTTATTTAAATTTATTTTAAAGTAAAAATATATACATAATACCTATATTATTTCAACATAATTCACTAGAGTCATTTTATAATAAGAGTATATGTATAAAATTTTATTTAAATTTTTAACGCCTTTTACCCAACTTCTAGGAACATTTACAAATTTGCATAAAATGTAATTTTACCACTTATATGAATTTAATTTCAAAAATCCAAGAGACACATTTGACATCAGTAAGTAAAATTTGGTTCAATAGGATGAAAATAATTTTTTTGAATTATAACTTTTGAATTTTATTTTCCACGGTTAAAAGTTAATAGTTTAATTAAAGGTAAAAATGATATTATAATTACCCTAAAACATTTCCTAATCCTATTAGATAAGTTTATTTCGACCAAAATCAACATTAGGAATAAAATATTATCATTTTCTCCACTTTTATTAGATTAGGACATTTATTATAATTTTTTTTAAAGAATAGTTAAAAGTGAAAAATTCAAAGTATAATAACATAAACTTTTTTAATATTTGGCTATAAAAATGATAAATTATACTATAATTTCTAATTAGAAATATAAAACTATTTCCTACATCATGGTATTTTATTTATAATTTTGAGACATTAAATAATTAAATTTATTCATGACACAATGATTAAGTAGTAATTACCTTATTAATAAAAGATTAAAATAATTGTTATTATAAATATCAAAATAAATATAAATTGAGACTTTTGAAGCATTCCAAGAATTTTATAGGTTAATGTGACATGTTAGGGTTGATTTAATGTATTTATTTTAAGTAATAAAGTTTTTTTGGATTTCACAAACACCAAATACTAAATAGTTTCAAAATTGACATAATTGAGTTTTTAAAACAAATACAATATTATTAAATGATATAATATTTCTAAAAATATAAGGATTGTCCAAAGGACTTATATAATGATATATATATATTTAATGAACCAATTTTTTTTATTGGAATTTTATACTATGTTTATGAAACTTTTAATATAAAAAGATAAGAAGGCATTCTAAAAGTTAAACTATTTAATAAAGAGTTAAATATAAAAGATAAGGTTAATATGGTGACCTAAACTAGTATGAAACCTTTTGGGTGAGAGGATATTTACCCATACTTGCCGTAGACTCGAAATAAATCCATTTGAACCATTATAAACCGAAAATTATTCTTATAATAAAATAATATTTCAAGGTTTTTCTAAAGTGACCCTCACCTCTCTTATAAAAGGGTACTTCCCCTTCTCTCAAAATCACACCTCGAATTTCCATTTTTCTTGACAAAAACCTGCTCAAATATCCTTTAAACTACATTTAATTCATTATATAAGACTTACAATGATCATAATCCAACCTAAGGATCCCTTTTGATCAAATAAAAAGGAAGAACTCGAAGAAGAGGTAATTACTTCATCACCTCTTTCAAAATTCTTTTCTCCTTCCACTTCCACTTTCATTGATTTTTTCCATAATAAAATAATATCTCTGGTACCTTATACATAATAAGATGTTATGATAAATATGATACAACCATATTCATTATTCTATCCATCCTATGAATGGAAATGACACCATACGTGTGTACGTACGGCTTACCGTCTCCACGTCGTCGTGTAGTCTGTTATTCAACACTTCATTATTTAGATTGGTATAATAATGAGTATAATTGAAGAAAATAATTAATATAACATGTTAATTATTATTTATATATAATATACCATCCAATTGAATAATATTTCACCATCAATATAATGATATCATTTCTCGTGCGTACGTACGACTTGCCATCTCCACAACGTGATGAGATTCATTTCCACAATCACCATTCAACAATTATTATAAAAATATATATTATTAAATAGTATGAAATATATGAAATAATAATTCAACTGGAAATAAATATATATATATATATATATATCTCATTCACTTACTTTTGTTCAATACGATATGAAAAAGGAAAAGTGTTTATGCATACATACGACCTACCGTCTCCATAAATGGTGTGTTCCATTTCATATATCTATCTATTATACATATTTATATTCTGAATATATATATATATATGATACATAATAAATATTTTATATTATTTAATCAATTAATCCATTATATAAGTGATAATATAAAAAATAACAAGTTAAAACTTGTACGATTGAGAAAGCGATTGTTACCCAAAATATTATATTAACATAGAAATTATTATTAAATGGCTAGTATAAAGCCATAAATGAATAAATTATGATATCATAAATATGAATATGGTTCGGGAATAATTTAATAACATACTATGGTCATCATACATGAGGTTAAACGTACCCTCAACCAAAGTAAAGTACTAGGTAAGTGTTATTTTCTCAATCTCATTATTATCCGAGATTTTTTTTCTCTAAGTATCTATTGGGAAATATTTATCATCTATTTCCATGATTCATTAAAATGTTTTAAAAAAGAATATTTTATGTTTTTATAGGAAGAAAACTTTAAATAGTTCATCATTTTAGAAATTCTTTTTAATGATTTATTGTCCTAAATCTTTTAATAAATGTCCATGTTTTCAAAATTATTGTAAGGATTTTTTTAAGTAGACATGATTGTTTTAAAGTGTTAATTTATTTAAAAAGATTCTAATTGGTATGGGACACTTTGATTCAAAAATCTATTCTAAATTACTTCATTTATATATTTTCAAACTTTTAAAATATTTCTTGAAAAGTGATATTTCTCGCAAAGAGTTTTATTGATTATTTTAAATTATGTCGACATCCTTTATTGGATATTATTATTGATTGAGGTTTATTGACTATAATACAATCCTCCATATTGTATTGAATGAGTTATGATATTTTTGACTATAGATATGCTATTTTTATATCATTCATGGTTTATGGTAAAAGTATTAACATTTACTATGCTACTTTTAATACGAATGATTATGTTATGTTTTATCCTTTTCATATTAGGAATGCATTGGAAAAAATAAGTGATGGGTGGAGCCCACTACATATCCTCGATGCATCGGTAGGTCTCATAAGAAAAAATAGTGTCTGGGAATATGGCCTTGACAAAATCTTATTTGTAGTCCTGGCATTAGGCCTTGACTGTGTGATTATGATGTCCGACATTATGCATTCCATAATTATGAAATTAGCTATTGAAATTAAATGTGATTATTCGAATGGTAGAATATCCTAGTTAATATGTAAATGGAATTATTTGATTTATCTTTTCCATTTATGCTAAAGTTTATGTTTTAAAGGCTTTTGTTTTAGCCTTATACATTTCCTTATATGTTTATCCTTATTTATGATAGTTTCCACTATATTGTTATCCTTACTAAGCATCTGAGCTCACCCCTTTCTTATGTTTTATTTTTTCCTATATGTGAAGAGGTGTTTTATGATTGATATTCAGGGTTAAGCTAACAGAATTAAAATAATGCACCAAATATAGGTAACATGGTTCAAGGAGTTACATTTAATATATAACCTACTTTTTAGGAAATTACTTCACTACTTTATGAGATTATTTTTAGAAAATAATTCCAGTGTTCTCTTTTTGAAAACGATTTCTTCAATGACTTAAAGTAAATGAGTATTTAATTAATGCCTCAAGTAGCGGTATGTCGGGGTGATGTTTCTTGATAAACATTAAAAAGTTAAACAATTTGGTATCATGAACCTAACTCTTAGGTATTTCATTGAAGGGTATTATTGGAGTCAATTTTATAATATGATGAGAATTCCCTCAATATCTTCTTCATATTTCCTATTCCCTTAATTTATTTTATTATATAGCCTTTTAACTTTTTATTTTCAGTTGGAATAGAAGGTTTCAAATTGACTTCAACATTTCTATCAAAATTTTTAAAATCAAAGTTTTCTATATTTTTTATTTTATTTTCATCCATATTTTCATTTGAACTTGGTTTGGGATGTATTTGAACTTCCCAGTGAGTTTTTGTGCCACTCATATTTGTAATATCCATTAAAATTTCTATATGATTAACTTTAGTAGTGCTTTTTGGTTTAGATTTCTCTCTTGCAGTCACTCCCCTAGCCAATTTATTTAAACTACAAATTTTTCATCCTAGAATCAACTTGTGCATTATATTTATTATTTCTGGATTTTTTGAATCAAACCTACCCATAAAATATTGTAAAATTACCTTTAATTCCTCTTGATAACTATATGTTTCATCATTTTTTTGGTTTTGATATTGTTTCATAAATTATTACAACCTAGGGGTAGTATCATGTATCATCACCCCTTATTATTTCCATGATAAATTTGTATAGTTTTTATACACCTAGTTGTATGTGTTAGATAATGGATTATCCCTAGGTTTTATAATATGTGTGTACATAGAGTTATTGGTATTTTTATGTTGTTAGAAAGGAGAATAAAAATTAGGATAGCAAGATTGTGAGTTTATGAACATAAAATAGTGGTTTAATTTCTCCCTACATGTGTTTTTATTATTTTAATTATAGTAACCATCATATTTCAATTCATTTTGTAAAATAATATAGAATTTGTTTTCTTAATAATAGTTCTTCTTCCTGATCCTTTATTTTGTAAATTTTATGAAACCGTATTGAAAATTTGATTCAATTAATCACTTTTTTTGCAACTAAATTCCCCTCTATATGATTTAACAATAAGATTTCGGTGGTATTAGGTGATGTTATTATTTAATGTGTTTAGGTGAAATTTTAGATTGCATTGGTTATTTGAAAATTTCCTAAGAAAACCCCTGAATCTTTCCCAAGATTCATGGAACAACTCACCCATATTTTGAATAAACCCAGCAATTTTCCTCCTTATTTCTAGATTCATTTTACTAGGAATAATCATCATTAAAAATCATTATGCAGTTATTACCATGTCTAAATGATTTATTCAACCATATATTGGAACAGGGTTTCATCATTTCCCTTTAAGAAAAAAGCAAGACAATGAACTTTAGTTCCTCCTCACATAACACTCAAATAGGTTGTTGTTGTAAAACACTATTGATTCCCAAATGAAATCCAAATAATCATAATTAGTTAATCCATTATTTGAAGGAATCATATAGATATGATATTGTTTAATTTCATAGTTATGAGGCTTTGGGGTTATAGTCATATATTATGGGATTCTAGAAATAGTTGAAACATAGAACTCCAGAAGCCTAACTCTCTCTATTAGCTTATTTCCATTTTTAGGTGGGTTGACATTTCCATATTGGTCATTCATATTATTATCCTCCATGTTTTATTCAATTTTAGTTTTATTTTTCAGTTTGAGATCACCTAAATTCTTACTTATTTTTGGTATAAATGGATTTAATTGTTTTTCATAATAGATTTTTTTCTGGTAGATATAGTTTAATAGTGATAAAAAATATTTTCTTTTTAATTTTTTTCAACAATAGATTTTATATCATTTTAAATAATTCTTATGAAATATTATATTATTTTTCGCACATTAATTATTTATAAATGCTGCTAAAAATTTTCTTAGGTCGCAATTATTTTGGTCAAATTATTTATTTATAACACTGTTGTAAACTTAGTAATTGGTTAATAGTGTTCAATAAATAGGAAAGGACTTCTATTTTGTGTGTGAGACAAGGGAAGAAAGTAAAAATACTCAATAAAATAAAATAGAAAGCAGCATGAAACATGTGAAGTGAATGAAAAAATATGAAAATGGGTGAGAAATTTAGTTAGGTAGTAAGTAAAAGAGAAATAAGGTAATGAAAATTGATGAAGTAAAGAAAAAATATATGGATGGGATTAAGGAATTCAATGAGATGGTTTTAATAAATTTCCCTTCATTTATAAACAGAAATTATTTATATTTGAACCCAATAAAAGGGGGATTCCAGGTTTTCGACTAGTAAACCTTTGACAAGATGAATCCTAATGTTTAATAAATTTAGAACATGCTAAATCAAAAATAATGAAATTAGTTTTTACAAAGTAAAATTTTTTATCTGATCTTAGTTTTCTACTCACAATATTGATTTCCTTATTGATAAAATAGTTTTGATTTAAGTCAATATTGATTAATTAAATTTACTCATGATATTTTAGAAAACATTACTAATAGATAATGATCAAGAGCGTAAGATCCAGCAAGACTTAGCATGAATGATGTCTAAAAATTTACCAAAAAAATATCATTTCACACAAAAAACATTGTGAGTAATTTTGTTTAAAAAATTAGTATTCCAAAATATATTCATTAAAACCATTAGAGAAAACTATATAAGTAGAGGGAGGGTAAGGTCTTATCTAGATCTAGTGTTTTTTCCCTTTACCTAATTTAAGTTGATTTCAGACCTTGAGTATCAGTAGTGATGATCCCTATTTTATGATCCCATGATTCCCTCTTGAGGGATCCCCACCCCGGTACCCATGTTCTTTAATAAATGAAAATTTCTTGTAAATTTCCATCCCTCAACTCACAATCAGAGATCATAAATTATCTCCCCATATTCAACATAACACTTTCACTATAGCTCATATTTCTCAAATGTGACACAAGAGAGTATTTTATAACTAAATGACCTCTTCTACACATGGAAAAATTTCATGAATCTTCTTCATAAACTATGATTCAAGCTCTATTTTTGTTCCTAGATTTTAATTTCAAAATTTCTTATTTTTAGGGAACCCACGTGATTATTAATTTATTTTCATGACCTTGTCATAGTTTTTGTCCCACATAATGTATCCTTTCGAATCCTGGTGAGGTGCAGCCAGAGATTAAATTGATTAACGACTAGGGTATGTGGTGGATCTTTATATTGATTTGGTATTCATTTAGTTACCCTAATATAACCCATGTGATTTTTTTCATTCCCTCACATGATATCATAGATCTATTTTGTGCCCTTATATAGCTTCTGTATCCAGGAACTAACCTTCTATAGCTAATGTTATTCTTCAAGTTACCTTATTATAGGTGTGAACATGATGAAAACTATCTTTCAATGGATAGAATTTTGTAGTGCATGGGGTTCTTTCTGTACTGCCTCATAAATACATGGACTTAATTTAAATCTAAACTAGATTTAGTTGGTTAAAAATAACTTTCCCACACTATATTCTCCATTTTAACTCAGGCTTCCACATTCTTTGAAAACCACTATCAAACAACCTATAGATATATTCAATGAAATTCAAGGATTCCAAGCATAGCATAATTCTATTTCACATCTATAGAATCTAGGAACTCAAGGATTAGATCATCTTCAAACATTACAAGGAAACAATAAATTCCTAGTGAACTAATATTCCCTTAGACTCGATTTTGTATTTCATGAGTTTTGGATTCTACTTCATGGATTAATCTATCATATTATAAATAAAAATTAGTAGATCAGTTACAACATCATCGTTTGAATCAGAGGCACCAATCCATCTCAATCATATCATGGTCATCATGTAATTGAAGTAGTAGTATAATGTAAAAGTTCTTTATCATCATTCCATTGACCATATTGGGTGAATTTCTCTCCATCATCATAGCTAATAAAGTTGGTGAGATCAATGGAAACTGTCTTCTTTTTCATCATCCTACACAAAGAACACATTTTAGTGACCACAATATTTTGTCCACATCTCATCAGTGGATCATTATCAACTTTGGTTGATAAAAACATAGATTCATTATCCTTGGATGAGCTCAACTTCACTTTATTATCAAAGATAATAAAATGTGTCTCACATAACCATAGAGAAAATGATCATTTATTATCATCCAATACACTATAGTTTTTAATTTAAGTCAATTTAACTTCATTAGAATGAATTTTTTTATTCAAGGACATCTTGGGCTCAAAAATACCAAATGCATAATTGGAAATCATCTTAATTATAATCCATGGCATGAAGATCCAACTCGATCGAGACTAATTAGACTCAATCATGAACAACCAACTAATATTGGTTAATTGGATTCATCAGTATTCAATTTCATTGAGTTTGAGTTTCTATGAATTATTTTCTATATATTCAATTTTAGTCCTAATGAGCCATCTTTACTCCTTGGTTGGTTTAGTTTTGATAATCCTTATTTTTTCAAACATCCATATATTTTCATATGAAAGGTTTTTTTTGGGTTGTAATGGAAGATAGGTTGGCCATTGTAGATCGATACTTCCTTTCATGGTAGATTAGAGATTGTTCTTTCTGTCACTTGGTCTCACTGGGGGTATCCTTAGTCGATCATTGAGTTTTAGTTTGGTTCACCCATCAATATTTATTTGTGGGTATTCAAATTTTATTCATGGTTAACCATGTTCTCTATTACTCATATAACCAGGATTATACCTTGTTGTGGGTTGGTCTCTACGTATGGTTGGTTGAATGACTATTGAGACATGGTAAAGTATCTTATGTGTACTTATAATAGCTCAAGTATTTTCACTATAATTTCATATGTTTCATGATAGGTACTCCACATGAAATTAAAAAAATCTTTTAAAGGGATACCTTGAACATAAAAAGTATCCAAAATGATATAAAATAATTAATATTCAAAATAAACAAAATAATTAGTAAATTTACAATTAACATAAAGAATTCCAATCAATTAGTATCCATAATAAAAACATAAAAACTTTTATAATCTAATTAAAAATATAAGGAATCATAAAAATCATATGAAAATAAAACTTCTAATGAATACTCACCCTAGAATTACAAATTATTTTTTTTAAATATAATGAAAATCAAAGTGAAGACTAGTTTATCTTATTAACACCAAAATCACAATATTTCATCCTTATATGAAAATGATTCATATTTCAAGAAAACAATTACCTGAAATTCATTAATTATTCATTTAAATATCATTTTATCACTAAATTCTCTGTAATTTCCTAGAAAATATGTCGTAAGGTGTGAAAAATATAACTATTTCAATGATTTTTAGTCAATTATTTTATTAATTATATATCATAAAGAGAAACCAAGGTACATGTAATTCATGAATAAGGGCCATGCTATGAACATGATTTCACATTTCAATCCTGCATACTTGGATAAAATTAATGATAAATTGTGTGTTGAATTATACTATCACTATATAAAGAGTGAATAAATCTTAGAATCAGTTAGAGGAATTATTTTTAGATTTATAAATGTATAAATTAAAAATAGTATTTATAGAAGTGTTCACAAGGAAAAATATAAATACTAATGAATTTTAAGATAAGTTAAAGTTTATTTCAAGGAATTTAATAGTTTGAATTTTAAATTTATATTAAAATTTAAACATAAATAAGAGTCACATATTTTGTAATATATATATGAATAGGGGTACTGTGTGATTAATCATGAGAGATAATGGTTGATATATTGAAAATGAATGTGTATAGAGAAGTTTTCATATAAATATAGAGAAGAATAAGAAAAATTAGATTCCTTAGGACTACATAAATAGATGAAGACAAAAGATGATGATGATGAGTACTCAATTAGTTTGAGTGTTTGATCATATTTAATATATTGTGAGTTGAGGGAGATAGGAGATTTCATAGATTTTATACAGTGTAAATAAGTTCAACGACACTATAAAACTATCAAAATATAATATAATCATAGTAAAATGATAATCCCTACAACGTAAAAGATCCATACTATAGTGAAATATTTCAGGGTACATTTCAAGAGATTGAATTATTGTATTATTGTATTATGAGTCATGTATATATCCTTACAATTTATTTAATTAATTTTATTCTCATGTAATGTATGTTATTGGATGATTATGGATCAAACCAATGATTTAAGACTCATTTGGACAAGTTAATCTTGTTCATCATGTATGAATTGGTTTTTTCAATCCATGTGTGTGAGTTCAAAAGTTAAATTTTACACTTTAAAAAGTTATGGATATTGATTTCACAAGAAATAAAAAAAAGTAAAATTGAATATTTTCCAATAATTTAACCCCACCCCCACCCCCTATCAATGAACCTACAATATTCTTGGGTCTATCTAAACAAAAAACACAAGAATCTTTTATTATTTGTTGTGTAGTTGTTTTGAGAATCATTTAATGATTTTATAGTATGATAAATTAGTCTGGATATCTTTTCTTTCTTTTACACTAAGGAAGAACCATCTTTCCACATATATTCATCAAAAATTAAATCATGTAGTTATTTCTATTATAGTTAAATTATAATCAAATATTCCACTATGAATTTCCCCATTAATTGATATGCTTCCTCACATTCATTCCCAAAAATTAATTTTCAATACTTTCCAAAGAGGATGGTCATCAAGAAAGAAAAAAAATACTTGATAAAGTATTTTTAGAATACATAATTCCCATGAAAACCACTTATAGAACAAATTGATGAAGTCATCAGTAGATTAGAAATTTGATTAATTTTTATTGGGTTAATCTTAATGCCATTCATCAAGACTAGATGTACTAAAATTATACAACATTGTACCATGATGTGTGAAATTTCCAAATTTAAAGCCATATTCTATTTATTAAAATATTATTAAAACATTATCTATGTTTTTTAAACATTTAAAAAAAGAATTTCCATACATAAATAAGTTTTCAATGGATATTTCCAAGAAATATTTTATCATTTCATGGAATATTTTGATCATACATCATTAAAATATAGATTTTTAATTTCACATTCAACATGTAATTCACTGGTAAGTGACTGTTTAATATAAATTGGTTAATGTTGAATGTTATTTCCGATTTTTCTTTTAGTGTGACTATGATTTTATTATGACATGACTATTCTTCTCGAAATAAATAGAAATCTCTTATTTCCAACCATTTGATAATTTTATAAAAAAAAATTTTAAGTAAGTGACTATTTATGATTGGATCATAAAATTTATAATATTTAATTCACAATCTCTATCTAGTCAAAATCCTAATGAGAATAAACTATCCTTATCATTTTCAACCACTATTGTCCCATCGTTTTTAGTTACTACTTGCAATGGATCGGCCCACTGATGGTCAAAGAGAGGAAATATTATCTATCTAGTGGATTTTCTATGTGTAATGACCCAGATCTTCTAAGCCTGTTACATTTAAAGTTTTTGGAATTGGAAATGATTATTGGTTTTTTAAGGTAGGAAGAGTAGAATTTTTTCTAAGATTTTAGTTGTGAAATATTTTTCTAGTTGTTCATTTATGTTTCATCATGGCAGTATGTTATTGTAGTGTGGGTCCTTCAATCTTTATAGTTTGTACCTAGAGGTAGAAATCCTTAATTCTTATATTTTAAGGGATATTTATCCATTGACATTTGTTTATTCCATGATGTTTCTATTGAATTTGTTAGGATGAGAGGGAAGGTTATAGGTTGCAGGTTGTAGCTTGGTACTCCTAATTATTGCATGGATACATGGTGGATGTATTTTTTGAGTCTAGTTTTTTTTATCCCACAATCATGGAGATCAGGAAACACCATGTCCCTCCCCTAGTTTTATTAGGTATGGGGAAGATATGAAGCATGTTTTTTGTGGGAATTTTGACCAACCCTAATGCAATTTGGAAGACTATGTTACATCATGGTTTTATGAAAAACATAACTATCACATAATTTCTTATAAAATTAGGGTTTTGGACTTATTCATTCTATTATTGTAATAAATTTAGGTTCCACTCTAATCTTTATTATTATGTTTCTCATTATCTAGTCTTTCCCAAACATTTAGTGAATTTTAATGGTATTTTTTGTCCCATCATTATTTGTCTTTGATTATCTTCTCCGTATATTTATTATTTGTAATTTTAGGTGAGTTTATTACATCTCTTCCATGGTTTTAGTCCCATTTTTATCTTAAGGGTTGTTGTGGGTATTTATGGCTTTATTGGGAGGATTTTTGAGATGATATTTGGTAATGAATCACTATGATTTATGTTGATCAAAGTTTTCTTTATGTATATTGGTTATTATGTTCTTTTATATCTCTTAATGTTTTGTGGAAATCATTGAAGTGTCAGGTGAAGTAGGGGATTCTGGAAAACAATCTTAATTTTAGTCAATTAAAGAAATTACATTCCTTTTCTTTCTTTAATTTTATGGTAAGTATTAACCTAACAAATATCATAGACTAGAATTAAATAAAAACATACGAAAAGGGGTGAATCATATATGCGTTAATTGTTTCTTATTATTAATTGAAGTGCTTGTTGATATTTTTTTAGGACATGATTGTTACAATGATATATGTATTATTTCCTAAAATTAAACTATTTATATCACCATCCAAGAAATGATAATCATTTAAAGTCCATAATGACTTAGTTTTTTTATTGAACATGATGATTATTGTTATAAAGGGGACAGTGAAAAAAATGTGAAAACATTGTTGAATAGGGGGAATATAGGTGTGTTTTTCTATTAGGATTGATTTTAATTATTTTAGCGTTATTTTCAATTGGTTATTTTATTGTTGTGGTTTTTTTGGTAGTTTATTGGTGGTTTTAGAATGTATTTCATTTTAGAAATAGGATCCATGGTGGATTCTAGTGATGGAATAACATGGTATGGTTTTCGATGTGTTGATAGAAGTGAGCAGGTTACGTGGAAGGGAGATGATGATGTAATATATGTTACAATATTTGGGCTATTTTTAATGTGTTTTTGAGTTATATATTCTTTACTTTCTGGAATATATGGTTTTCTAATGATGAATAATGAATTTGATCTTGGGATAAAATAAATTATCCTTTGACAATTGTAAAAATAAAAATTATTGAGAAGAATGGTTAAAGAGTTGGGAATAATATAGGACATGGTTAATGAGGTTTTTCAATAAATATTAAAATTAATTGTATAATTAACATAATATGGATATTAATATTTTAAATCGTGATATGGTTCATTTCATGATTGAAGTAGGAAATGTGGGTATTTTGTGGCTTTTTTGTATGGAAGCGGTGTCGGTTCACATGGTAGTGGTTATAGAAATGGCTAGTGGAAGGTATTAGAAGTGTAGTGATGGATTTGGGGAATGATAGATTTATCCTTGTTTGAAATTATTATAGTTTATACTTTTGTATACTTATGATTTTATTTTATTTGATTTCTATATAAACCCCACCAGATTAGGGTATTTCTACAATGACCCAGTTTTTTTGGGTTTTAATTATTTTCTTAAAACATCCTTATTAATGAGGGAATATATAGTTAAATTTTCCATATTCAATCATCTCTATTATAATTTTTAATGGTATATGACGTCTTGAGTTTGGTATAATCATACAGTTAGAGCATGTGGTGTCCTTTAAAAAACTATGGGTTACTGGTCTGGTGATGCTTGGAGGTGGTCATGCATGGTAGGAGGAGAGAACAAAGTTAATATTAATGTTATTTATGTTCAAGATACCATTTTTATTATCCACTAAAATGGGATAATATTAATTCTTAATATTATAATACTCATGTGATTCAATGTTCATAATCACTTGTACAAGTGCATTTTACAATTTGAACTTCTTTTCTTACCCAGTTTGTATTTACTTCCTAAAAACACAATTACAAGATATATTTTTTAACAACTCCTAAAACACCCAATGGTATTGATTTTGTTTTTATATTTCATTTTCATGTCTCCCATTACATGATTAAAATTCTACCCTTCCAGATCTATATAATATTGAATTGGGATGATGACTAAAGTGGTCCTTGAACCTAGAACTTTCTCAGTGAAGTGAACTGGAAAGAGTGCCACAAAAATTTCTATAATGGCTATGATATAATCTGAATAAAGGAAAAATTTGAACTGGAGATAAAATATATCATTTATATCATTTCATTAATCAGTTACTATAGTTAATTCTAATTTTTTAATGGATTCATATGTGGACCAATTTGAAAATGAAATTTCGGGCCAAATTTTGTCACCAAGAATGACAGCCCACCATATTAGACATATATTCAATACCAAACATCTAATTAGGATCACATTTTACAGTATATTATTGGAAATCATGGAACTAAATTTATTCTTTTATTTACCACTCAAATGTTTCCAACTAAAATATATTTTGGACACCTCTTTCAAAGGCATGCAAGATAGCTCCCATGTTGGGTCAAGGGTGGAAAATTCCACAACCCACAAACATTTCACCACCCTAGGCCTACCATAATCAAGTTAGAAGACTTATACAATTTTGGTCTCAAACCAAGGCTACAAAAATTTATATTTAAATATGTTTTTGTGGTTCATTTTTGAATAAGTTATTTTATTTCAATTTTAATGTTATGCAGTCGTTTTTTAGTCATGTGATTGTTTTTCACATGTAAGTTTTTTGAATCACCTATGTTTCTTAATAATATTTTTCCATATTATATTTTTATATTCTTATTCATTCACTTTGATATTATTACCTCATGTAGTGAAAATATTCACATCATATTTTTTTTAATTCTTCAAACAATGGTGTATTGATCATTATCTGATTGGTTTTAATTATTCAATTTTCCCTCTTGAGTCTACTCCCATCTTTCGTCGAATGATTTACATCAGTTGAAGGATAACCCTATCATGGGTTGATATATGGGAGCATCAAGAAGTTGTATTGCATATTATTTCTTACTCTTTATGTAATGACCAACAATTCTATCAATGAAATTTCCCTTCTTATAGTTATTTCATATAGTATAAATCACATGAAATCACTTAAAGGATACAATACAAACTGTTTAAATTATGTATAAATAAAATAAGAGGTATTTCAACAAGTTAAGAAACTTAAACCAATGGAATATTAAAGTGAAAGTTATGAATAGTAATATAATCAATATAATATTAACTTCACATATGAAAGTATAAATAAAATTTGGGTATCTTATAAATGAAAATATGATATATTTATATTTTATATAAGTAACTAAATGTTTTAAAAATAATAAATTATGTGTTTATATTTTAGTAAGCCAGAAATATTTAATTAAAATTTTATAATTAATATAATTATTGAAAAGAAATTTATTTCCTAAATTAACAATTTTTTTCTTATTATTATAAGATAATTTCGTGAGACCTTAATCAATTTTTCAACATGTTATACAATCAGTTATAATTATAAAATTGGTATTTTTAAAATAAATGATTTTTAAAAAAATAAATTTCCCATATTTAAGAAACTAATTTCATATAATGGAGTCCATTGTTGAATTATATAAATCAAAAAATGGTTAGATATATTTTATGCCAATTTTTTAAAATAGTTTATTTTTTGTGAAGAGTGAAATACAGTAATTTGTAGTATTTAAAAAAATGAATTATTGAGTAATAGATTATGTATAGATGATGTAATCCAATAATCTCAAAATCTACTTCTTTATTTTTATATATATTTATTAATTCTCAAACTACTGATTTTCTTGACCAAAAATAATAAACAAATGAATAAAATATTCAAAAAAGACCCCTCTCCTTCATAATAGATACCACCACCTCTCCTCAATCCTTCTATGCTTGGTGCCTTGTCCAATTTATGCCCCATACTATTCCTATTCCCCTCACCCACTTCAATAATATTTTGGACTCAAAAAAGACCAAAATCACTCCCATTAAGGGGATTATCAAGGGGGAGAATACAAGTGAAAAAAAATCCTCATTCTTTTATTTTATTTTATTTTTCAATTTTTCTTCTTTTCTTATCCTTCTCGAACCTCCCCTTTCCAAAGTTACATGATTACTCCAGTATATTTTATATATTATATTTTCATTATTTCAATAGAAAATCCTCTATCAAGACTCTTTTCCTTTTCGTTTTATGTTAAATATGAAAACATCGTCTGAGAGGTTTCGATTTACAGAATTTGTGGACGATGTGTTTTTATTTTTCAATTATGCCTTATATACTTGTAATAAAATAATTTCTATTGTTAAAAAAGTTTATAATAGACATATGTAATCTTATATTGTTTTTTTAAGAATTATATATACATAATATTAATTAATTAAACCAAAATAGTTTGAGATTATTGAAAACACGCCAAAATAATCTAAACCTTTATCATTAATGACTTATCTAATGATTCAAAATAACCCCAAATAGTGAACTAAAATAAATAACCATTTAATCCTTGAGAATACCATTAATAACATATAATTTCAAATTAGTGAAATTATTTTCATTTGACTTGATCTTCAATATGAGTATAAAAGTAAACTGATCATGAAAACCAAGGAAAAGAACACTCTTGTACGATGAAATTTAATCTTATAACTCATCAAAAAGTCTATAAACATACTTAATAAAATGATAATAAATCATATACATGTTTAGTAAGTTCTAGATTAAATTATTAATTAATATAATTTCATTATCTAGGATATTAAGCACTAGTGCGTAAAACTGTTAGATATAGGGTAAGGGATTTCTCATCTCAATTTTATTTTTGTGAGATATGACTTATTCCACAATATTTATTTTGTGTGGTGTATGTATGTGTCCCATTGATTTATTATATCATTAATATATTGGTATGCATTGTATTAAATATCTTATTTGATGATCATTAACTTTATGGGGCATATTGTTTGACTTTTTCAACGTAGTAAGGGTTTATTCTCGCACCACTATCTCATATACGAGTTATGTTATCTCTCTTTACCCTAACGTAATTATTCATTACTTTAATATTAATATTATAAATTATATGTATATGTCATAAAAAATATATATCCAGATCATTTATTCTTTATTTTATGGTATAATACATGTTTTATAAGGTTCCTTTCTCAATTATTCCTTATAAGCAACCCCGGTTTAAAGGAAATTCCCAGTTTCTTACCAATTTTCAAGTATCAACCATGATATTTTTTAAGACGCCATTATGTTTATAAAATAGAAAATTTTGAAATGAAAAAATAGGTCTACTCATTTCCCATTTTATATAAATAATTATGAAAAATGAAATTATAATTCATAAGAACTCTTCTTTTCAATGAAAATGGTATTTCTCTCAATAATTTCCCATTTATTTTATTATATTACATTCATCAATAGTTATGATTAAAATATTTGAAAGAGTTATGGTACACCTTGATTTTAATAAATGTTTTTTACTAGACATAGGAGGAATGAATTAGACTTAGTGAGTGAAGGGTGGGGCCCGTTATAGCCCCTCGATGCATCTGTAGGTCTCATGAGACAAAACTGATATGACTTGTCTGAGGCATTTCCCATTTATTTTTAGAAGTGTATATGCCTGAGGCCATAGCCATTTATTTCATACGTTTCATTTGAGGCCTCGATGATATGTTTCAAATGTTTGGCATTATACATTCACTCAACATGATATTAGTAATTGAAAAATCACGTGATTATTCGACTAGTTTAATATTCATGTTAAAGATTCATGTCATTTTTTATATGGATTTATTTATTCATATTTTATTTCATCCGTATTATACTCAAGATTCGGTTTTATTGGAATGTGTTCAATTTATTCACCTTTCCTTAATGTTTATGTTTATGATAGATTTCATTGTATTATTTACCCTTGTCGAGCATCTTATATCACCTAATTTTTATGATTTATTCTTCCCCATTATGGGAATATGTTTATTATGAATGACTTTAATGGATAATTTAAAAGTTATGCATGTTTCTGATGGAGTTTCCCTGTTTTTTTTCATAAAAGTTGTAATATAAACCTTATGCTTGTATCTGATTTTTCAAATCTACTAAAGTACTTGGTCCTTTGGGATGTGATCTATTATTTGTAGTACTAATGTAATTAATTAATTGATTGAATCCAGGTTACAGTGGTTGGGGTCTTTACACTTTAAATGACTAATAATTTATTTTATATGATTTTTTCATTCAATTAATTCATTTTTTTCTTTCTTATTGAATTTTATCATCATTCTCTTCATGCACTATTAATATACATTACCTAGGAGTGGTCATGAAAATTATCCTCTACACGTATAGGTAATTATAATGTTTCTATGAAGGTTTTAAAATAGAAATTTATATTGATAGATTTATTTCATTTAATGAATCATTCTCAAGTTAATTAAATTGAAATAGATTATGAATAATTTCGTCCAGTCCATTCCTTTCAATAACCTAGGATCAACCCTTTCTCATAAATTGAATTCACATTTGTATCTTATTTTTCTTTAAACCATCTAAAAAAATTTCAATTTATATCCAAATATTCCCCATGGAATGTATGTGTATTTAAGATTCTTCTTAGTTCATTGAGGATTTAATAACCCAAGTTACACTACAAGAGTCTGATTCAACCCTAAAAACTTGGGGGAATTTGGGCAAGAACAAATTTTGGTTCCATTTATGGGGACCCAAATAAGTCATGTCAACACTCATTCTATTCTCCCCCATTTTTATTTTCTCATCTCAATTTCTCTAATATTTTCCCTTTTACTTTTTTCCAATTTCCATATCACGTGACATCTTATACTCGTGACTAATCAAACCATATTGTTATTGTGGATAGTCTTGGGGTTGGGGATTCAAGAACAACATAGAGTCTATTTTTATTAGATACTAATCTACCTATTGATTTCGTTTGAAAAATTTATCCCATTATAATGGAAATAATCAAAAGAAATCAATTAAAAAACCCAATAAGGAACCAAAATGGAAATCAAAATGAGGAAGTCCCTAACTTGGGGAATTCAATCAATAAAATCATGAATGACTACCTAAATACAACCTGAATTAATGATTCCTATTGTATTATACATTTTTCCCTATGATAATAAAACTATGTATTCAAATCTCATGTCTAAAACATTATTTGAACATTCAGGGGATGGGCTTGGAAATTCTATACATTCATCTCAAGGAGTTAAATTTCATTGTTGAAACCCTGTGATCCCAACGTCAACTTTAGTCAGATAAGATGAGTTTATTTCCATTATCACTAAATTATCAAGATAATAATTGTCTAGGAATCTAAAACATGCATCAATCCCCTCCCAGGGCCAATTGAAAAGGGAGTTGAATAAAAATTACTTTACCCTTCATAAAAAAATTTCACATAAAAAGATAATCCAAAATTTTTCAAAAAAGGTGGAGATTCATTTTATGAAACATGGGAATGATTAAAATACACACTTAACATAGTACATCACAGTGGATTTTTAATCACAAAAAAAGTTAAAATCTTATATGAAGGGTTAGTTCAAGGAAACAATCATTTTTTTGATATTTTGTTTAATAGAACCTTTAAAAACAAAGTACAAAATGATAATTTAGATTATCTAGAAGGTATATACAAAAAAACTAAACATAGGGAACATCACCTTATTATGAGAAGCCACCCAAATCTGAAAGAATCCACACTCATATAGAACAATAATGTCCCATTGAAAAACATAATTCTATCATTAGGAAGGTCAATGAGACTGATCTTATGATGGTCTAAGAAATCAATATTGTTGTGATTGTTTTCACAATTAGTGAAAAACATAAGCACAATTCCAACAACTTCCAAACTATACCTTCTATAAAGGATTTTATTTTAGAAGGACTTCTAGGGGAGGTCAATTCCTTAAATATTCAGAATCCAAAGTACCAAAACACTTTCAATCCAAGGTACAATGACTATCCATGATTCAATTTAAATTATAACCACAACCTAGTCATCCACAAGAACCAAAATCCTACCCTATATAGTATTCTCAAACCCATAATCAGTTCTAACCACAACTAATCCAAAAATATAATCCTCCTTTCTGATACTAACAAAGTTTCCATCAACCCATTCCAAAAACTATTCAACATCCAAAGTATCCTCTTGGGATAAACTAACTAGCACTCTCCATTTGAAAGATATCCCTCTCCAAATCCATGAATAGTTTTGAATAAAAATAGAGAAAATGAAATCAAAATTATCATCCATTAAACCTGATTTATAAACCATTAAAACTAGAAATATATCTATGACTACATATGTAGTACCACCTTTAATCATAAGGGGGTAATCCAGTTACACACATACCTCTCATGAACAAATAGAAGAAATGATTATCTTAAGAAATTTTAAATCCATTTAAAAACCTCAACAACCCATTTTAGAACCATTAAAAGCATCAATATCACATGAAAATGATGAATAAACACCCTCATATTCTGAAAAAAAACAATGAGAATATGATATAACCACAACCCCACCAAATATTAAAAATATATAATTCCTTGCCTCAACACATTATAATAAAATCTAAAACAAAATTGAATGAAACATTGGGGGAAATATTCTCACAATTTAAGTTGAACAAACCCCTTTTTGATGTAATCCAAACCATTAATTAACACTCCAAGTACTTGAAATACTAGTGTACATTAAAAATAAAGTTATAAAACAAAAACTAAGTCCTTTTGGCTGATAATTTTATTTCCAAAATCTTATTAATCATTACTTCAATGTTTAAAGACCATGTATGTCCATAAATTAATGTCATACTTGGATATAACAAAGTTGTAAAATCCCATTGTGATCTAGGTGCCGTTGTGAACCTCATTCCACTTGACATGTATTTTTAGTTTGGGTTCTAGGAACTCCAACCCACATCTATCACTCTTCAACCTTTTGATCATTGTTTTTGAGTTCCTAAGTGGATGTTAAATGATATTTTGGTGAAAGTTGAAAAATTCATTTACCCAACTATGTTTTTTTTACAATCACCAAAGCTTAGGTCCTATAGAGAAAACCCCCATCATCCCTGGTTTTCCTTATATAGAAACAATAAACCAAGTCATTCAAGTTGGGAATAAAAAATGAGAATAACCTTGGGAAACATGGCCCTCAATCTAAAAAATTATAATTAAAACTCTCAGATTGGGGATGATGAAGAGATCTATAAGGTCAATTTGATAGGTACTATTTATAAAAAACTAGAGGAACATCAAGGAATTATTGAAGGATTATGAATTCAATATGATATTGATTTCCATTATTCAAATGATGGAAATTTTTATCCTTATCATGAATCTATTTCAAGTAGATCTTTTTGTAACACCTGAGATTTTGTGAATTTTTTTTAAAATTAATTAATTTTTTTAATTTTTTCATTTAATAAAAAACTAAAAATACTTTATTTAATTTTAAATTACTATGTCTTTCATGTGGTATACACAACTTCAGATTAATTTCTCACTAGAGGCATCATAAATTTTAGCTTTCTCTACATGGAACCCTGAGGTTATTTTATGTTACACGCACAACTGAATTTCCACAATGCCTTGTGTAACACACTAAATCGAGCATTATAGAATAATAATAAAGTATTAAAATTTTATTATTTAATAAGATAAAACATAGAAATTAAATATAATATTATAGGATTAAATAAATTACGAATATATATATATATATATTAATGCATCGTTTACCATTTAATTAGAAAATAATATACAATCCAAATTAATATAAAGGGAATGATTTTATAAAAGACTATTTCTATGTGAAAAGGATTATTTATCTTAATTAGTTAAATTAATTAACACTAGTGAATTATATTAATTAAACTTATATATTATATATTCAAACCAATATTTTTTATAATCATCCAATTGATTATGATGCTTAAGAATAGAATAAACCAAATATTACACAAAAACTATATATTTTTGTAAAATCGGTTTTACTGGATTTTAATGGAAAACTTATATTAAATATAATTTTGGGAACTTTTATAAATCTAATATGTCAAATAAAAATCATTTTTGAAATTGAATCTTACAAATTAGTTTATGGTAAATTTTTGGTATTTTTCTCTGAAGATTCTCTTTTTAATAAATAGTGAGACAGACTAAATTTTAATTCAAAACAACTTTTTCATGTTATTTATTTATAAAGATAAATTATATTTTAAATTAGTTTTAAAGATTAATTGGATAATTTTTTTGTTATTTAATCCAATTTATTTCATTTGAATAAATTTTACTTTAAAATTAATAATAAAAACAATGAAAACTTTTCGACATTTTTACATTAAAAACTCGCATTATCGTCCCATCTGTGGGATTAAATTGAAATTAATTTATGACACTAAATTGACTGTAACTTTGAAAAATTCACTAAAAAAATTTAATCATCATAATTTATAATATCTAATAATTTCAAATTTATTTTTTACAAAAAAAATATTATTGAAAGAAGTTAAAGTAAATTACATCGATTATGGTGAAATTAAGTTTAACTGCTGACTAAACCATGAACGTAAGGGAATAAATGACCTATAAACAAGTAAAAAATCCATTTTATATCCATATTTAGACCCTATAATAACTTTTTAAAAGTTTCACCATTATGTTATCCACTATCAATGTGAAAAACATGGGTGGAATTCCTTTTCCAAAAATTTACAAGAGTACTACTCCTCCACCACTATAAAAATGCATCATCTCCTCCCACTTATTAAATCCTCTCAAACCACATAGTTTCTAACAATATATGAAAAATAATCTTTCAAAAATCCATCCCTTACTCCTAGAATATTCATTTATGGCACAAATCAATACAAAGGATCCCTTTAGTGCAAACCAAAATGAGTTACCCAAAGAAGAGGAAAGAATCTTCCACAAGCTCCTTTCTTTAATTTTATTTATCCAACCCCTAAAATATCCTTATTATATGATTATATAAAAAATAAATTTTCTTAAATATACTAATATATTATTATAATAAGTTTTTTACCTAATTTTCACACACTTTCATCTAATCAGTAACAAACATTCTGTTTATGTGTATGGCGAACTACCGCCTCACGAAGCAATGATTGTTCAATTTTCCTTTAACACCTTTCGTAGATGGAGATTAGGATGGATACAATATATGTATAATATATATATTATAAATAATATTTATTTAATCTTCTGTAATTATTTCACAACCCATATCCTTATACATTCCATTTTGTTTAAATATAATAATTTCATTTGAGGAACTGTGGACTACCACCCCCTCCAGGCAATGTGATTCATTCACACACTACATGGAATGTATTAAGTATATATTTAGTGAAATTATATGATATATATGATATAATAATTATACTATGATAATTATATATATATATACATAAATGTCATTTACCTTCTTTCTTTCAATGATACAATTAGACGGAAACAGTGTTCATGTGTACGTACGACCTACCATCTCCATGAATGGTGTACTACATTTCATACTTTTTTATTTTATTGATTATTATAACCAAAATATAATGAGTATAAATGATATTTATATGATTCTTTATATTCTATAAATCATTATATAAGTATATGTACCAAAGATATATCAAATTAAGACACATGTGAAAAAAAGTGAATATTACCTAAAGCCTAACCTTAACATGGAATAGTTAACACATGGGTAATATAAATGTATAATAAAAGCATATATGATATTAGATATAGTAATATGGTTCTTATATAGATTTAAAATAAACTTATATTTATTATACTGTAGGTTTTATTGATTACGATGAGAGTTAAGACACAAGGTAAGGAAATTTCAACTCACTTTTTATTTCTATGAGATACTTTCCTTATTCAACACTCACTTATTTTGTGTGGTATATATACTGCCCATGAAAATATTATATTACTATTATAAATAAATTTATGGTTATTTAAATATCCATTTTATTATCTTTATTTCATGGGGTTTATGTTTCAAAAGTTACCAAATTAGTAAAGTAATTTTGTTTCAATTTTCCTTCTTTGAGAAACATGCCCTGTTATGCCCATATATTTTTAAATGAAATTTATATACTTCCTTTAAGAAGTTATTTAATAAATATAAATATTTTCAGGATATTTTAGGCTTCATTTAATTTAATTTTATTACCTGAGGTGTATGATTCAAAGTTACCAAGTGATAAGATATTTATTGAATCAATTTTGTCATTTATTGATATTTTTTATGATTATGCTTCCATTGATGAAATATTATTATATTTATATCAATAAATCTCATAAATTTTCTTAACATCTGGTTATTAATTTTATATCCAAGCAATGGTACCATTTTTCCATTCTTTGGTACATAATATTATCAACAAAATGTTTTTATAAAGGTCTGTCTCTACATCTCTCTTCGTTTGGAAATCTATGTTCCTTCAAAACCATGTTTTCTAAAAGGTTTCCAAAAATATTATATTATTATCATATGATATTTAAATGAAATTTTTACCCATGTTTTACCATTTTTCTAAATAAAAGGGTTTTTAAAAATTAAACTTCTTTTTGTTTTTTGGTCGAGACACTTTCCAAAAACATTTACGGTGAAAACAAATATTCATCACATATGAATATACCTACCATCATGAAAATCATTCATTTTAATCTTCCATTACCAAATTAAAATTTTTTTTTCCTAAATAAAATTTTTTTCTTGATATTCTAGAAATTCTTTTTTTTAAATGGTTTTTAATAAAATGGATTTGAAATTTTTTTCAAACATCTTTTATATGTTTTTAAATTAAATTTTTTTTAGAAAGTTTCTAAGATTTAATTATATGCTTTAGAAGTTCTTTCAATGAAAAATGTTTATAAATTTTTTTGAATCCTATATTATAGGTTTTTAAGGAAACATTTCTTTGAAATTTTTTTTAATTTTCCTTTATAAGTTTTCAAGGAAAAAGGTTTTTGAAATTATACCAGGCCTTCATTATATGTTTTCAAAGTATTTTTAAAGGAAATGGTTTTCAAAATATTTTATGTTTTAAAAGGAATTTTTCAATGAAGAAAGGATATTTTCTTCAATAAATGTTTTGAAAGATATTTCAAAATTATTTTCTATCTGTGATGACATCCATTGATGTTACTCATGCTTTTTCGGGGAAGTGATTCAATGTATAAATTCATATTATTTCTCTGAATGGTTAATACTTTGGTGAAATTATGTTTATAAAACTCATTTCTATTTCAGGGGTCATATTCTTTTGAAACTTGGTACATTTCACGGGTAATGATTTTGATGATGTGATTATAAAACATGTACCTTTATCCCAAGGTTATGATATGATTACATGTTTATGATAACCATTTCAGTTCAGGGGTTATGATATGATTATTTATGATTTTTTGGAACATGTATGTATGATTTCATTATGATATGGGTGGGGATAATATCTCCCTCCAATGTATTGGGTAAATATTTATATCTCATGAGATAGACTAAGATGGTATGAGGAGTGAACCTTGACTACAAAGATGGACACGGGAGTGAACCATGACTACCAAGACAGTATAAGGAGTGAACTCATGCTACTAATATGGATATGGGAGTGAACCATGGATAAGATTGTATGAGGAGTAAACACATTCTATTATGATTTTCATGGGAGTAAACCATGGCTACCAAGGTGGTATGGGGAGTTAACCCATGCTACTAATATGTCCTTGGCAGTAATTCCTTTTCTACTATGGAAATAATTTTATACGGTTATGTTTCTACCAGAATTCCATATCTTATTCATATTTTATGATTTAATGGATTACGTTCGTTAATCCCATATGATTCATGTCTTATTAACCAACATGATTTATTCCATGATTCATGGTTATGATATTTGATATGCAGGGTGTGATATTTTAATGTTATGATCACATTCTCATACCCCTATTCTCGTGTTTATTCTTACATGTATCCCTTTTTTAACCTTACTAAGCATATGAGCTCACCCCTATTTATGTTTCCTTCCCTAGGTTATGAATATAAGTATTATATATGATGTTTATAATAAGGGTTATAGTCATGAAGAACATAGTTGGAGATAATGTATCTCCCTTATATACTAGTGCCTATATTTCCATTTTTCCAAATTCACTATACCAATACAGCCTTTGGGGATCCATTTGTGTAATGTTTTAATTATTCTTCAAAAATAATGTCATTTCTATATATGTTAATACTGGTTCTTTATACTTCTGATTATATTATCAAATCACAAATCAATGAAAACATTGGAAAAATCAAAAACATTGATTTCATCCTATTCTTGACATAGATCTAACTGATGTGGTGGCTGAAACTTCTATTCAAAAGGAACCAATTCGGTTAAGAAATTCAGTTTGATATATTGTCTCATCCTTATGTTTTAATAAAACTAATATTAAATAGAAGGTCTTGCATTTATCACATAATTATGTATTCTTAAGGGAAAATCAAACCATCCATTTGTCTTTTTTTTTCTTGAGTCCAATCAATAGAGGATTATTCAGGATGTCCTAGGAAAGAACAAGAAAGAAATTGGATAGACCATGTCTGATATTTTTGATATTATCCCACTCATTATAACTCATAGGTGTGTTCTAAAATCTGACTCAACACCATGTCTCCAACCACATAGGAGACTCAATCCCAATCATAGGGATGTTTAAAGGAAAAAGTTTCATAAGTTTTTCAATGAGGGTATTATCTACCCCATTGTTGAGAGTGAGTGGGTAAACCTAATTCTAGTGGTTCTAAAGAAAGAAGAAATCAATTTTATTACCAAGTAGGATGGTGATATTATCATCATAAAGGTAAGAAGTGTATGGAGAGTGTGAATTGAATATAGAAAGATAAACTTAGGAACCAATAAAAACCAATCCCCTTCAGCCTTCGTTGATCAAACTCTTGAGCATGTGGCAGGTCATCAAGTATACTATTTCGTATATAGATACTCAGGGTACAATCAAATTGAGATCTAAATAGAATATAAATGAAAAACAAACTTAATATACCCATTTGGCCCCTTTTCTTATAATAAATTTCCATTTGGGTTATGTATTTCCCCTAGTACCTTCCATCAATGTATGATGGGAATCTTCTCTAACAAGGTGGTTGATTATTTATAGGTCCTTATTGATGACTTCTCCATCTTAAAAAATACATTTTATGGGTCCCTTATAACTGTTGAAAGGTTTTTATCTAGATGTGAGGATAATAATTTAATCCTAAATAGGGAAAAATAAATTTTATGGTAAAGGAATAACATTTTCTAGGACATATGGTCACTGGTAGATGAATTGAATTTGATAAGGTCGTGTTCGATATCATTCATCACCTTCCTTATCCAAAAATTTTCAATTAAGATAGTTCATTATAAGGAGATATAGGTTTCTATAAAATTTTCATTTGGAATTTCATATCCATTTCCAGACCACTTAATTTTCTACTGGGGAAGGATGCACTATTTTTATGGATAAAAATCTATGAATAATCATTATCAACACTAAAGTCATATCTTATCTCTCCACCAATAATGTAATCTCCCAATTGGAAACTTCTATTTAAACTCATGTGTGATGTGATTGACTTTACTATAAGAGCTGTCTTAGAACAAAATTGTGATAAAACCCCATGTGTCATTATTTATGCAAGAAAATCATTAATCGATGCACAAATCAACTACACCACCATAGATAAAGAGTTTCTTGTTGTTGTCTTTTCCTAATAAAAATTCATATCCTATCTCTTAGGATCCCGTATCATTATCTTAATAGATTATTCAGCTCTAAAATTATTTTACAAAAACAATATGCCAAGGCTATATTGATTAAGTGGGTCCTTCTTAATCAAGAGTTTGATATGACCATTAAGAATAAAAAAATTGAAAATTATGTATCTGATCACCTCTCTATGGTGGAATTCAAACCCAAATCACATCACCATTTAGTGTGTGATTCATTTCTTGATGAGAACATTTATTCTTTGACATATTTTCCATGGTATGCTCACATAGAAAACCAATTTCTTATGGGTATCATTCTAAAATTCTTCAGGACCCAATCTAAGATGAAATTAATTTTTGATGTTAAACATTAAATTTTTGATGATTCATACCTCTTCATGTCCTAATCAAGTAATTAGGATATGTGTTCCCAAGTCTAACCATGAGTCTATTCTTATATTATGTCATAGAGAGGCATGTGGATGACACTTTTCCACAAATAAATTTTTTTTAAAGGTCCTATAATGTTTTTTATTCTATAATTCCCTCAATAAAGTTTCACTCACATTCAACCAAAGTTGTCCTCGATGTGAAAAATTAATATCTATAACCAAAAGGAATAAAATACACCTTACTCTTATTCTAGTCATTGAAATCATTTATTGTTGGGGAATTGATTTCATGGGTCCCATCCATAACACTAGGGGATATCTATAAATCTTCATAACTATTTATTATGTCACAAAATGGGTAGATGACATTCTCACCAAGTCCAATGACCATCATGTTGTGATTTTATTCATTAAAGAACACATATTTTCTATATTTGGAATTCATAAGACTATTATAAATGATAATTGAACCCATTTATGAAACCATCCCTTCTCAAAAATAATTTATATATATGGTATCTCTCACAAAGCTTCTACTTACTATCATCCTAAATATAATAGTCAAGATGATCTTGAAAAATATGGAAATTACGAAAATTCATGAAAAAAATGTCAATATCTCTAGGAAATATTGGTCTGAAAAACTCATGGGTGATGTTTGTACATATCATACTATATTTAAAACCATACTAGAAATGTCATAATATAGTATAGTTTATAGAAAAACGTCTAATTTACCTTTTGAAATTTAACATAAGGTCTTTTGGGAAATCAAAATTATATGAACTTTGACATTTCTTTGGCCAAAATAAATAGAAAATTGGATGGGTAGTAGGTGCTTATATCCTCTTACATATTTACTAGTTGAGTTTCCATTCGGGTTAATAGAGGTGTAGGTAGTGGTAGTTCCTAAGGTTGTTAGTGAATTTCAGGACGTTTGATGTGGTTCTAATTCTACCCCTTTATGTGGCATCATGTTCGTGATAGTGTTTTAGCCAAGTGATTCTCTATTTTTTGGGATCCTTATTGGACGGTTCTGTCTAATTAGTTGGGGATGAGGATTCGGGTTGTTGATTTATAATATAATAGAATCATTTTACCTAATGTGTCGTTATGGGATCCATTAGTGTTATTCTATAAAAATGAATATTTTGGTAAAATTCTTATTTATAGGGTACCATTAGTTAAACTATGTGATGGTCAAGAACAATTACCCTCTCCTAAGGATAGAAAATTTGTTCAAACAATTGAAGGCATCTAGCTAGTTTTTAATGATTCATCTATGGTCTGAGAATCATAATACAATTATAAAGAATGAGGATATACTAAATACTAACTTTTCATGTTGATATAGGACTCTAATGTTCATGGTTATTCCATTTGGTATAATGAACGCCCATACTATCTTCACGGGATGCATAATGTTCATGTTCTTTGAGTTCTTTTACTATCTCCCAGTATTTTTCATTGACAACATCCCTATATACTTGACATCAAAGGAGGCGCATGTTAAAAACCCTGGATCTATATTAAAGTTTCTCCAAAATAACATATTTATGTAAATTATTCCAAGTAACTATTTTTGACATGGTAGGTTCATTTCTTTGGGCATGGGGAACCAAAATATGAAGTAGAAGTGGATATTTTGATTATAAAGGTAGTTGTTTCTTAGTCTGAACCAAAGAATGTGTGGAGGTTTGTTGCTTCCTTGGTGTCATGATCTATTATCATAGGTTTGAGTATGATTTATAATATGTTGAGGCCCCATTGATACATTTTACTAGAAAGGATAGTGGATTCATCTATACTGATTAGTGCCAAGAATCCTTTAACTACTTGAAAAAGAATATTATCAGTTACATCATGCTTGGGATTTCATAGGAATGAGTGATGTTTGAGGTTATATATGATGATTTTCATATTGAGATATGATTTTATTGATACAGTATAGAGAAGTTATGTCTTATGGATCTATGAAATCATTCCTCAAGGAGTGTAACTATTCCACCAATGATATATAATTAAAAGTTGTGGTATATTCTCTTCATTTGTAGAGACATTACCTCATCGGTGAGAACTTTGGTTTCATCAAAAATAATAAATGATTAAGGTATGTTCTCTCTCTGTGGGATTTGAATTTCTGGTCATACAAATAGATTGAGTTCTTGTATGTTTATGAATTTGATATATCGTATACTATAGTGAATACAAATTTGGAGGTTGAAACGTTGAGTAGGATGCCATTATGTTATGTTGTTCAGGATCCTATATATTCTTGGAGAGTGATGGAGTAGTTCATGGTGGTTCATTTTGATCAAGGGGAGGCTGGTGGTAGATGTTTCTTATTCTAGTTTAAAATGTTTTACTCCATGATATAGTATGTGGAGGATTATCAGTAGAGAGACTCTAATGTGGAGGAAGTGTGGGACCATGTTCTAAATAGTTATTCTCTAGATGGATTGTTGGACGGTGACCCAAAACGGATGACATTTCATGGGAATTTTTCATTATATCTATAGTGCATGAATCGGTTATATGTGAGTTCCATAACCCACCCTTGGTAGTTCATTTGGGAATATCTAAGATATAATTTAACAACCCAGTATTAACATACATATACATTAGATTATTTCAACAAAATACTTAAATCATTGCCAAAAACAAACACCCAAGGTTCTTCATGACTATAACCCTTATCATACATATCATACTTCATACATATTTTATTGACATGGGGAAGGAAACATAAAAAGGGTGAACTCAGATGCTCAATATGGTTAAACAAGGGAGATATATGAGCATAAATCAGAGAATAGGGGTATGAGAACATGATCATAACATTATAAGACCATACCCTACATATAAAAGACCATAAATATGAATCATGGAATAGATTTTGGCAGTTCATACTACATGATTCATAAGGAAATAAGGAAAATGATCCATAAAAGAACAACATAGGAATAAGACATGGAATTGTGGAACATATAAGATTATAAAATGATTTCTATAGTAGTCAAGGAATCACTTCCAAGGAAATATTGGTAATATGATTTCACTTCCCATACCATCTTGGTAGTCATGGTTCACTCTCATGGCCATCTTAGAAGTATAAGTTCAGTCCCCATACCATCTTGGAAGTCATGGTTCACACCCATTACTATATTAGTAGTCAACATTCACCCACAAGATCATCTTATTTGTATGAGTTCACTCCCCATACTAGCTTGGTAGTCATGGTTCACTCCCACAGCCATATTAGTAGTCATGGTTCACTTCTTATATCATATTAATCTATGTAATGAGATAGAAATATGTACCCAATGCATTGGGAGGAGATATAGGACCCACCCATCTCATAATGAAAATATATACACATGTTCCACAAGATCATAAAAAATCATATCATAAACCATGAAATGAAATGGGTATCATAAACATGTAATCATATATTAACCTGTGGAAAAAATATGGGTTTAATAATAATTTCATCAAATCATAACCCATGAAAAGAATAAGCTTTCATAAACTATAAACCATGAATCAAAAATGGATTTCATAAACATATAACCCATGAAAGAGAACTGATTTTGTAAACATCATTCCATAATGTTTAAAACATTCAAAGAAATAAAATGAATGGAACATTTTGACGATTTCCCATAAATAATGAGTAACATCAACAAATGTCATCTTAAATGGAAAATAATTTTGAAAGATACATTAAAACCAATTATTGAGGAAAATACTTTTTCTTCTTTGAAAAATGGTTTTTAAAACATAAAACCATTTTAAAAACATTTTATTTTAAAATAAAATTGAAATGTTATAAAGGAGTCTATAAAATATTTGAAAACATTTTTCCTCTAAAGCTTATAAAATATACTTGAAAACATTTTTGATAACCTTTTCATTTGAAAAAACATTTAAAACTTATAAAGGAATCCTAAAAAATATTAAAAATCATTTTATTTAAATTGTCATTGAAAACATATAAAGAAATCTTGATATAATAGAATTTATTTTATTTGAAAATAATCATTTGAAAACATACAAGAGAACATTTAAAAATTAATTTAAACAATTTTTGAACATAAAACCTTTTTGAAAACCATTTTCTAAGAAAACCACTTTAAAATCAACAAATTTCCATTATTCTTGTAAAAGAATTCTTCAAAAATACCCTTTTAACTTATAAATGAATCTTCAAGGAAATTACGGTCATGACAGTGGGTATGTCCGTACATGTCGAACATTTCTTTTTTGCCTTAAGAGTTTTGAAAAGTGCCTTGAGTGGAAAATAAAAAATAAGAATAATTTGAAACAAATTTTTAAAAAGGTAAAACATGGTTAAATTGTATATTAAAAATTATAGGGTAGTATTAAATCATTTTTGAAAACAATTTAGAAATCAAAGTTTTGAAAGAACACATATTTCTGACTGTAATGAAAGATTTATCCACATTTTCATAAAAATCATTATTATTTTAAGAACAAAATAATGGAAAATGGTACCATTACATGGATATAACGTGAATATCCATAGGGTAAGAAGAGAAATCAGAGATATTGAGATATGTATCATAAAAATTCATCAATGAAATCTTAATCATAAACAATATTGATAAATGATGAGATTGTTTCAATAAACTCTTACCACATGGTAATTTTGAATTATACTCCCCATATAAGAAAATTAAATTACATAGAGTCCGAAATATGATGCAAATTTAGGATATTAATGTAATGAAATATTTATTTGAATCATATACACCTCATTAAAGATAATAGGTTCATAATAAAACATGTGTCCCAAAGAAAGAAAATTGAGACAAAATTACTTTAAAAATTTGGTATCTTTTGAACCATAAATCCTCTGAATGAAATTTCATAAAATAGTTATTTAAATACCCAAAAATTTTGTTACAATAATCATATAATACATTCATGATCATTATATAAACCACAAAAAATAAATGAATGGTGAATAATTCATGTATCTCGCAAAAATAAAAAGTGAGATAAAATTACATTACCTTATATCTTGACTCACATCATACTCATACAATCAAAATGTATAATAAATATATGTTTATTATAAATCTCTTGAATAACCATATTCTTATATCTAATACCATATATTTTTTTATTATAACTTTATATGACCCTCTTATTAAAAATTCTATGTTAAGGTTTCACTTCGGGTAATATTCGTTTTGTTCTTCTTACATGTTTTGACTTATTATTCTTAATCATCTTAATTAGATCATGATTTACTTACTTCCAGAATGTCAAAGACTATATAAATATCATATATATTCATTATATATATATATTTATAATAATATATAAAATATAGAAATATGAAATGGAATACATCATTTATGGATACGGTAGGTCGTATGTACGCATGAATGTTGTTTCCATTTTTTGGTCATTGAAAGAAATTACATAAATTAAATTTATGTATATATGTCTATAATGTCATAAAATTATATTTATTATGATATATATATCATATATGCTTTCTAAAACCATCCTTAACACATTCCAAGTAATTTGTGAACAAACTGTATCGCTTTGATGATGCGGTACTCCACACGTCCACAAACGATGTTGTATTACATACACAAGATGGAATGTATAAAGGTATGTGTTATAAAAGAATTAAAAATAATAATGAAATAATAAATATCATATATATAATATTTTAATATTGTTTCAATCATAATCTATGAACATAAAATGTGGTAACGGAAAAGTGGACAATCATCATTTCGTGAGGCGATAGTTCGTCGTACACATAAACAGTACAAACGTTACCCATTAGATGGAAGTGTGTGTAAGTGTGGGTTTAAAATTTATAATAACAACATATTAGTATATTTTGTATACTATTTTTTTTGTATAATCATGGAATAGGAATAGTTTAAGGGGTCGAGATTGAAATAAAACTAAAGAGCATGAGGAAATATTTAACTAGCCCATGGGGTGTTAGCCGAGTGGTACCCGCTAGTCGTACCCCTCACTCGTTGTGAGAACTGGCGTAGGTTCAAGTCCCACTAGAATCAAACACTATGTGTATTATTCAAAGGGTAATTCAAAACCATTGTTTATCAAGGGATTGTGGAGTGCACCTGGGATTAGTCGGGGCCCCCCGTTGGGAGTCGGTGTTAGCAACCCACATTTTTCACTTGAGCCTCAACCAAATTGGTGAGGACTCTTCAATGCATCCAGGCGACCCGAGATCAAATCCAGGAGGAGGCACAATTTCTGGTACTGTAGAAGTATTTGTAGCAGGTATTGTAGCAGTACTATAGCAGGTATTGTAGTATCACTGCAGCATGTACTATAGCAGGCACTGTATGGAACTGTAGCAGCCGGGAATTTGCCACTGTTTGGGCCTTCAAGGCACATATTTAGTCCCCGAGTCCTTTAAGGCCTTCGGGCCACCCAAGACTCAAGGATAGTAAGGCCTTCGGGCCACCTCAAGGCCTTCAATCCACCTTAAGTGAAGATGCAAACCAGACAACCTACATTGAACAAGCTCTATAGGAGGATGAGAAAGGAGTTTTCACCACAGCAGAGGCTACACAGACTACAAGAAAGAGAGGGTATGGCACCTACCATTGGGACAATATTGTGGATGCACGGGGTAGCCTGGAAGAATAGATATATTAAGGCGGAGAGCTGATTTCACGATAAAGATGCTGGGGAAGACCAGTTCCAAGTAGTTAATCTGGGTTGTATGTAATGTTTGAAACCTACGAGAAATGAATTCCTCTAAGGCCTTCGGTCCATGTAATACTTACACCTATGTGCCTTGTAAGGGTTCTACCTCACCCCTTGAAATGTGGATTATCATAATCAATAAAAAATGATGGCCTTCAGGGCCATTGGATGGATGAGGAAATGTGTAGCCTCTTCTCTGGGTAACTCCTTTTGGTTTGGGATAAGGGCTTCATTTATTGGATTTCTACCCAAAGGGGGGATTCAATGGTGAAGGTAGGGATTTTTAGAAGTGTATTTTTCTAATATTTTTCGATTCTATGTGGTTTTAGAGTTATTAATAATAAGGAGAGATGGTGGCCTCTTATAGGGGAGGGAGGGGACACACTTGTATTTTTTGAAAAATAGTTAGTTGTAACCACGTTTTAAACTACAAAAGTAATAAATATCCCAGAAAACGCAATATTTAAATCATTATGGACTAAATATGAACATAAAATCTGTGTTGGACAAGTTTATAGGTCATTTGGTCCCTTAGGTTTAAGTTTTATTACAATATTAATCTTAATTTCACTTTAATCGTTGTAATTAATTTTAATTACTTTCACTAATATTTTGGGTAAAAAAATATGTTTAACTTATTATAAAATATAAATTATTATTATTCCAAAAAAATTAATCCATTTTTCTAAATTTGAATCAAATAAGTGGCAGAAATTAATTTAAATTTAATCTCACTGATGGGATGACAATGCATGTTTTAATGTAAAAACATTCAAATGTTTTCTCTATTTTTATATTCAATTTCAATGTGAAATTGATTAAAAATACCTAAATTGGATTAATTTATAAATAATTGATATAATTATACTTAAAAAACCTATTAAAATATTATTTAACACTATAAAATAATTAGACAAAAAAGCAATTTTGAATTGAAATTCAATATTTTTCACTATTCATTAAAAATTAAACTTCAGTGAAAAATACCAAAAATTCACCCTAAGATGATTTTTTTTTATATTTAAAAGATGAAATTTATTTTTGACATATAATATTTATAAATTTCCCAAAAAAATTATTTAAAATAGGTTCTTCATTAAAAGGTAGTAAAAGTGCCTATATAAAAATATTGATTTTTATTCGAAATATTGGGTTTGTTCTTATCTAATGCTTATCAAATATATTAGATGAATATAAAAAAAATTATTGATAATATAACATATATATTTCATTAATATCATTATCTAATTTTAATTAATTTAATTTTTTTTGGATAAAATATCATTGTGGGTATAAAAATAGGTTTCTATAAAAATATTTCATTTCTGTTCAATTGGTTCTTATATCCATTTCTAATTAAATTGTAACGAATGAATTAATTTTATATTCAATTAAAAACACATAGTTCCATAAGTTAGGTAATAATACTCATAACCTCTAATTTAACAATTATGTTATTTCTTCTTATATTAAATAATAATATTTTAATAATATATTATTTTTTGATTAAATTTTGTAATGATTGTAACCCAAGTCGTTGAAGAAACTCGTTGTTTCATGAGACACACCTAAATCAATATTTTGTGGATTGAAAGATATATATAATATATAGAATATACTTAAAATAGTGAATATATTTAAAATTATTGGTATATTATATTCTCTTACCCTTTTGGTGTTGCATATAGCCCAAGATTTACTTGGCGTTTCGTATAATGCAATCCAAACATAGTGCTTTCATATAAAAACAGATAAATTAAATGCTACATGAAATTAAAAATATCTAAAAAAGATATAATTAATTCAAAAAATATATTTCACAAAATATTAGGGTGTTACATTTACCCTGATTAAAATGGATTTCTCCCAAGAAAATTCATTTGGGTTATTAAATGTTTAATACTTGAATGTTCCTTTTATAAAAACCCACATTGTAAAAAATGAATACTAAAACCTCCTTTAAAAAAATAAAGTTGGAAACATAATGGTTACCCAAGGTAATATATAACTATGTTTCCAAATTGGAGAACATAGTTGGAAATAGAAAATATAGACTTGGAATAGAAATCTATCTATTAAGTTCTGATGAAGATTGATAGAGAACATTGATCAGAAAAAGTGGGTGATTACAAAAACATAAATCTGTGATGATCTAAGGGACCATATAATTCATCATAAATAATTTTACTAGGATAATTTTCGTGCAATATCCTTTTCCGAGAATTGGGGAATTGTTTTACTATCTAGGAACCTAAGTAAATATAATTCCATGATTGAATTTATTTTTATATGTGCAATCTCACCCTTTGGATTTTCCATGATCAACTAACACCTATTATCTTACTCCAAGGAATGGTGGTGAATTTTTCATTCCAAATATAACTAATTGATTATGAGATCCATAAATAAAATTTTAATAAATTCCATCTATATTTTCTTATCATTTCAACAAAATAGTTATTACAAGTTATACAGCATGAAAAATCCTCATATAGTTAGATATTACTTTAATCTTATTCCCTTCCATAATGTTTGACCTTGTAACTCTTCTAGAAGATGAAAATCCAAAACATTATAAAGCTCACAAAATCATCTTAACATTTATCCCTCATATATCAAAATTTAGCTCTTGGTTTTCACATTCAAAACATGTGAATACCCTCATCATAAATTCTCTTTAAACATGGTAATAACCTGACTTACCATAAATCATTTTGGTAGACATGCATGCTTCCTTATTAAAAAGGTTACTGCATATATTACTTAAATATAACAAGTTTTAAACATAAACCACGATTAAATAGACCTCTTTTTTCAAATATCACTAATCAGATCCTAGGAAATCAGGGATATGTAATTTACTTTATCCAAATCCATCATCTCATTGCCCAAGAAAAACACAATTTCCACAATATATTGATCACATTAAGGGTTCCCATCTCTTAATAAAAGTAGTAATTTTCATATTCATCATCACTATTCAATATATCCTTTTAAATCCTTGACGAAAAATTTATATAGAAAATAATTATATATTTCGTGATTCTTATATGATATTTTTTGAATTTCAAAACATATAAAATTAATTATTCTGACTTTATTCGAACACAGATTCAGTCCAAGCTCACCATGTCAGATTTGTTACCTAGATATATATATATATATATATATATATATATTATCCAAATCCACTTATAGTATCTAGACATGGATGTATTTATAGAAAACCACTCACTCTATCCTTCACCAAAATTCTAGGGCATTTTCTTACATGTTAACTCATTATTATAATTATCCTTGGAGACATCCCGGGACATATCCTTAGAAATATACCTTGGGATATCACTGAATATTTCTCATCCTAGATTAAAAATTTTGACTAAAACATCAATCTGATACCAACTGTAATGACCTAGCCTTAACTTACATAGACATTACATCATTTTTCAGAATTCTTAAAATATTAAACAGACATGTTCCAAAATACTATATTATTTTAGTTCATTTGGAAACAAGGAAACATAAATACTAGTTCATAAGTGATATACGTTATCTCCCACTAATTTATTCATGAACAGAACCATTCTTAGATATATCATACATAATACATAAGGGTAAACAAGGGAGACATGTAAGCATAAATATGAGCATAATTGTATGATAATATGATCATAGAATTAGAATATCATACTCTTCATATCAAAGATAATAAACATGAATCATGGCATAAATCTTGGGTGTTCATAAGATATGAATCATAAATAAATAAACAACATAATCTATAAGATCATAACATAGGAATAGGACATGGAATTGTAGAAGAAGGATAATCATATAAAATTATTTCTATAGTAGCCAAGTCATCTTTTTCAAGGTCATCGTAGTATTATGGGTTCACTTCCCATACCATCTTAGTAGTCATGGTTCACATTCATGGTCATCTTAGTAGTATGAGTTCACTCCACATATCATCTCGGTGGTCATGGTTCACTCCTATGGTCATCTTAGTAGTCAAGGTTCACACTTAGGACCATCTTAGTAGTATGAGTATATTGTATATATAATTTTGGTTTTCATGGTTCACTCCCATAGAAATATTGGTAGTTAAGGTTCACTCCCAATAACATCTTAGTCTATTTCATGATATATAAATAATTACCCAATGCATTAGAGGGAGTTATAGGTCTCACCCATCTCATAATGAAAACATACATACATGTTCCACAAGATCATAATAATTCATATCATAACCCCTGAAATTAAATGGGTTTCTTAAAAATGTTATCATATCATAACCTATGAAAAAAATAAAGGTTTCATAATTATTTCATCAAAGAATAACTCATGAAATGAAGAAGGTTTCATAAAAATATAACCCATGAAAGAGAAATGGATTTTATAAACATGTTACTTGTGAAAGAGAAAAGATTTTGTAATCATAATTTCATAATATGTAAACCTTTCAAATAATTAAAATGAATGGAAAATTTGGATTATTTCTCACAAATTAATGAGTAACATCAATGGATGTCATATTATATGGAAAATAATTTTGAAAGATCCTTCGAAACCATTTTTTGAAGAAAATATCCTCTATTATTTAAAAAATAATTTTGAAAAAAAACATTTTGAAAAAAAAAATTAAATGAACTTGAAAAAATATAAATGATTATATAAATCATATGAAAATTTTTATTTCTTGAAGCATTATAAAAGGATATTGAAACCCTTTTTGAATCCCTTTTCCTTTCCAAACACTTTGAAAAATTCTAAAATAAAATTAAAAAATTTAGAAAACCATTTTATAGAAAATGGATTTTATATCTTATAAAGGAATATTGAAATAATTTAAATCCTTTTCATATAAAATATTCTTTTGAAAACATATAATGGAAGCATTGAAAATCAATTAAAACACTTTTTTACATAAATCATTTTTGAAAAACGTTTTCACAAAGAACCAAGATAAATGCAAAAAATTTATAAAATTATAGGAATAAAAATACTCAAAAATAAACTTCTAAACACATAAAGGAAGATTCAAGGATATGACGGTCATTATAGTGGTATAGTTCATATATTCCAAACATTTATTTTTCCCCTTAAGTGTTTACAAAAGTGACTTGACCGAAAAATGAAAATAAGATTCCTTTTAAAACCATTTTTTAAAAAGGTAAAACATAGGTCAAAATTTACATTAAGTATCATATTAAGACATTAAAACATTTTTTAAAACCATTTATAATGCACAATTTTGAAACAATAAATATTTCTGACTAAAAGGAAAGATATAGCCACATTTTCATAAAAACAATTTATCAATTATATTAAGTAGAAAAGAGTGGGAAAATGGTACCATTCCATGGATATAACATGACAATATTTATTCTAATAATATTAGTGAGAGTAATTTAGAGATGGATAATAATACATCATCAATGAAATCATGATCATAAACAATCTCGATAAATGATGAGTTTGTTTTAATAAACTCTTACCACATGGTAATTTTGAATCATACTCCATATGTAAGAAAATAAAATTATATAGATCATAAAATATCATAAAAATTAATTATATTCATGATATAAAATTTCTATTGGAAGAATATACACCTCTTTAAAGAAAATATGTACATAAAAAAACAAGTGTCTCAATGAATGAAAATTGAGACAAAATTAATTTACAAATTTGGTATCTTTTGAACCATAAATCCCTTGAAATAAATATCATAAAATGCATATTAAAATCCAAATAAATGTAGGTATAATAATAATAAAATACATTCATTGTCATTATATACACCACACAAAAGGAATGGGTAGTGAATATGGCATGTATCTCACAAAAATAAAAAGTGAGGTGAAATTCCCTTACCTTATGCCTTGAATCTATTCGTACTCTTAAAAACCACCTATATAATAAATTTAAGTTTATTTTAAATATTTTAAAAAACATATTCTTATATAGAATACCATATATGGTTTGATTAAGAATTTATATTTCCTCAGTGTTAACAATTCAATGTTAAGGTTTCACTTCGGGTAATATCTACTTCGTTCTTCATACATGTTTTTACTTATTATTCTTGATCATCTTTATTAGATCGTAATTTATATACATAAAGAATGTATAATTATATATATATATATATATATATATATATTATGTATATATTTATTTATAAAAATCTATAAAATATTGAAAAATTAAATGGAATACACCATTCATGGAGACGGTAGGTCGTATGTACGCATGAATATTGTTTTCGTTTTGTTATCATATTTAAAGAAAGTATGTAAATGAAATATATTTATATATTTATAGAATATCTTTAATGTATATTTACTATTTTATATTTATAAAATATGTTCACTAAAACTATCCTTAATGCATTCCATGTAAAGGGTTACTTAATCACATTGCTTTGAGGAGGCAGTAGCTCACACGTCTATAAACGATGTTATCGTATTTACACGAAAGGGAATTATAAATATATGCGTTATAAAAGAATTAAATAATCATATAGAAAAAATAAATATCATATATATCATATATAAACATCATTTTCATCATAATTCTCAACCATAAAATGTGATAAAAGAAAAAATGAACAATCTTTATTTTGTGAGGCGATAGTTCTCGATACAATTAAATAGTATGCTTGTACCCATTCGATATAAGTATGTGTTTGTGTAGGTAATAAACTTAGAATAATAACATATTAGTACATTTAGGACATATTTTTTTAGAATCAGTAAATAATGATAGCTGGGGGTGAATAATTGAAATAAAACTAAAGTGATGGAGGAATGATGTTCCCTCTAATTTGGGTAACTACTTTTCTTTTATACCAAAGGGATTCCTTTAATGGATTTACTCCAAAATGTATGATTAAAGTAGTAAGGGAGGGATTTTTGGGAGTTTATTGGGAATATATTGGCTGAAACTAAGTGTTTTGAGAGGTGTGAATAATGGGAATAGGTGGTGGACTTTTATAGGGAACAGATAGGACACAATTGGCATTTTTGAAAATAGGTTAGGTGTACACAATTGTTTACCTAAAAAAAGGCATAAATAGAAAAAAAAATATAATCGAAGGTATATTGACTTAATATTTACATCCAATGGGTGATTTAAAATTTTCAAGGTCATTTGGGACTTTAATTTTATGGTTTTTTGTAACACCCCAATATTTCATAGTACGTTATCCCATTAAAGTAATTCAGTAGCCCAGTCTACACGCAACACCGAGTTCGATTGCACCACAACTTACCAAACTAGCCGTTCAAAAAAGCAATTATGAATATTATTAACATAAATTTGAATCTTATATACTCTATATAATTGTAACACCCGTATTATATGCTTCTTAGTCAAAATATGAGAACAAATTCATTTTTTCAGATAAAAGGATTATTTTACATAAAATGCAATTTTACCATATTTTAATGGGGAACCATTTTTAAAACAAATATTTGAAACATTAATATATTAAATTTAATGAAATTAAATTATTCATTAGAATCGGGACATAAAAATTTATTTTGGATAAATTTTTTATACTTTTCTAATAACTTTCATATTTTTATGAATAGTGAAAATTACTAAATTTTAATTGAAAACAAATTTTTTAATAGAAATAATTTATAGTGATAAATTGTTAATTTCAATGGTTTGGATGTATAATTAGATTATATTTTTATCATTTAATACAATTTAGGACATTATAAGTAGTTTCATATTTAAATTAGACATAAACACATGTCAATCTTTTAATAGTTTTTAGTTTTAAAAACCCAGCTTTTGGGTTTTGACAATGACAATTAATTTTAAATTAATTAATGTAACTTCTATTTTTTTATTTTGGTAAAATATAATTCATTTTTCAATTTGTAATATCATAATTATCTTAAGGTTAATTTTTGGAATTTATCTAAAAACATCCAATTGTTGATAAATAGTGAAAAACAATACGTTATTGTTTAAAATCTATTTTTATTTAAATAATTATTTATTTTATTTAAATTTATTTTAATTCAAAATATATATATATTACCTATAAATGTTCAATGTAATAAATTGGACTCATTTTATAAAAAAATAGATGTATAAACTTTTATTGATCTTTTTACCACCTTTTACCTACCTTCTAGGAGCATTTGCAAATTTTCATAAAACATACTTTTACCACTTTTGTGGTTTGAATTGCACAAATCCTAGAGACACGATTGATATATTTAAGTAAAATTTGGTTCAATAACATGAAAATAAATTTTTTTGAATAGTATCTTCTGACTTCTATTTACTACGCTTAAAAGTAAATAGGGTAATTGAAGGTAAAAATGATATTATAATTACCCTAACACATGTCCAAATTCTATTGGATAAGTGAAATTAGACCAAAAAAAACCTTATGAATAAAATATTTTCCCCTTTGGTCCACATGGATTAGATTTGGACATTTATTATTATTTTATTTAAAAAAGAGTTAAAAGTGTTAGATTCAAAGTTCAATAACTAAACCATTTTCAATATAGTGTAACACATGAGATAAATTAGACTATAAATATTCATTATAAATATAAAATGATTTTATACATCATGTTATTTTATTTATAATTTTTAAACATTAAATAATTAAATTTATTTCTGACATAATGATGATGCAGTAATTACCTAATTAATGAAAGAATCAAATAAATGGTATTATAAATATTAAAATAAATATAATTTCAAAGTTTTTATGACATACAAAAATTTTATAAATTAATATTACATGTTATTATTTATTCATTTTATCTTTTTCGATGTAATCATGTTGTGATTACTTTAACAAAAACCAAATACAAAATTGTGTCAAAATTGACATATATGATTTTTTAAAACAAATTTTATATTATTAAATAATATAAAATTCCTAAAAATATAAGGTTCCTAAAAAGGGATAAAATAATATTATATATTTCATTAATTAACCACTTGGTATTCTCTTGGAAGTTTAGTGTAAGTTTATTAACCATATACTATACGAATACAAGAAGACACGGTAAAAGTTAAACTGTTTAACTAAGAGTTAAATCTAAAAGATAAGGTGAATATGGTGACCTAAACCTATCTAAAACCTAATGGTTGAGTGTTTTGATATCAATACCCACCTTATCCTAGAAATAATTCATTTTTGGATCCATTATAAGCTGAAAATGATTATATTATAAAAGAAAATTTCAAGCTTTTCCAAAAGTGAACCTCACCTCTCTTATAAAAGGGTTATTCCCTTTCTTTCAAAATCACACCTCCAAATCCATTTGTCTCAGCCATTCCCTGACAAAATATACTCCCAACATCCTTCAAAACAACCTAGAGTCCTTAATTTGATCATAAATTCAACCTAATGATCCCTTTTGATCAACTCAAAAGGAAACACCTGAAGAAGAGGTAATAATTTCACCACCCTCTTTCATGTTCTTTTCTTCTTCCACTTCTGATTTCTTTATTGTTTCCATACCAAAATAATAACTCCAATACCTCCTATATACTATTGTTATATTATAAATATGGTACATCCATATTCATTATTCTATCCATCCATTAAATGAAAAAGTCACCATACGTGTGTATGTAAAGCTTACCGTCATCACGTCGTGGTGTAATTTATATTCAAACACTGCATTATTTGGATGGGCTTAATTATGAGTATAACTGATGTAAATAATAAATATAACATGTTAATGAATCTTTATATATGATATACCATCCAATTACCAATGATTTCACCATCAATATAATGATATTTTTGGTCGTGCATACGTACGGATTACCGTCTCCACGATGCGATGAGATTCATTTCCACATTCACCATTCAATGATGATTATAAAAATATATATTATTAAAAATTATCTAATATATGAAATAATAAATCTACTTAATATATATATGTATATATGTATATGTATTTATTTATATATATCTTATTCACTCACTCCCATTCAATACGATATGAAAATAAAACCAGTGTTTATGAGTACGTACGACTGACCGTCTCCATAAATGGTTCTTTACATTTCATATATCAATCTATTATACATATTGATATTCTAAATATATATGATATATAAATATTTTTTTATATTCTAGAAGTATATAATTCATTATTTAAATGATATGATCAAGAATAACAAGTTAAAACACCTATGATAAAGAAAGCGATTATTACCTGAAATATTAATATAACATTGAAATCATTATTAAATGGGTAGTATAAATTCATAAATGAATCATGTATGATATAATAAATATAAATATGGTTCTGGTATAATTTAATAACATACTATTTTCATTATATAAATGTTCAAATGTACCCTCAAACAAAGGAAAGTCCATGGTAAGGGTTAATTTCACAATCACATTATTATTTGAGGTCGTTTTTACATAAGTATCTACAAGGACATATTTATTATCCATGTCCAAGATTCATAAAAGAGTTTTAAAATGGATTATTTTTATAATAATTTTTTACTAAAACATCATTTTAAATTTTATAAAGTTTTATTCTTCAAAACCTTTCTCACTAATGTCCATGTTTTCAAAATGGTATTAAGTATTTATTTATATGGACTTGAATGTTTTAAAATTTTAATTCATTTCAAAAGTTTCAAAGTGGTATGGGAAAATTTGATTCAAATCGATCTTTTAAATGACTTACTTTATAAATTATGTGACTTTTAAAAGATTTCATGAAAATGGGATATTTTTCTCAAAGATTTTTACTGATCATTTTCAACTATGTCAACATCCTTTACGGGGTATTATTCTTGATCAAGGTTGATTTATTATGATAAAAATATTCCATATTTTATTGAAGGTTTTGTGATATATTTGAATGTGGATTTTTTATTTTTATAACATTCATGGTTTAGGGTTAATTATTGAAATTTCATATGCCAATTTTAATACGAATGTTTGTGTTATTTTTCAACCTTTTCAAATAAGGAATGTATTGGACTCAGTAAGTGATGGGTGGCGCCCGCTATAGCTCCTTAGTCCATCGGTAGGTCTCATGAGACACTTAGATGTGCAGTTGGCTGAGGCCTTTCCCAATTTTGATATATGGTTTTGGCCGAGGCCTTATTAATTTTTAGACGTCTTGGCTGAGGCCTTGACAAAATGTTTCAGAATGTCTTGAATTATACATTCCCATAATATGAAAATATTATTGATGGTTCATGTGGTTATTCTTATAGTAGAATACCCATGACTGTGTTTTATTATATAATTATTTACACATCTCATATTCTATCCATAAAGTGTTCGTGTTTATTATTTGTAAATGCTTGTGTTTTAAATTATTCATCATTACTAATGTTTATGTTATCTTCTACTGCATTGCTTACCCTTTCTAAGCATTTGAGCTCACCTATTTCTTAAGTTTCATTTTCCCAGGATTCCAAGAAGTGTATTTTGATTTATAAGAAAGGTTAATCTAGGGGATTAAAGGCATTCTCAAAGGATCAGTTATGTTGTGTTTTATATTCTAATGTGTAATGTAACATTCAAGAATGTAATCTATTTTCCAAGACTGCTAAACTAATTAGTTTTTCTGGACATGATTCCTTATAATCATGCCAATGTTTTAAAATATTGCAAAGACTCTGGGCTTCTGGGGTCGGGGTGTTACAGTTGGTATCATAAGATGTTTAGAAACAACCTTGGAAATAGATTTAGATAAACTATTATTAGATAACATTACCCTAAGATAGAATTTTAGGATTAGTATAGAGTAAATTCCTAAAATTTTAGTAATGTATAGAATTTGTGAATTTTCCAGAAAATAAATCCATTTCTGGATATGAGTTGTAGAGGCGGCTCTGGCACAAATGTACCTAGGAGTGAAAACTCTGACAAAGAGTTTCAGGCTTGACTCGGGGTATCCGGGTACATGACAATGAGCCTTTCTTCACTCTTGGTTACGAAACTTCTAGGGGATATGCTTCGGATAATTCACATTTTCATTACAAGACATTATGAATGATTAAAGAGTAAATACTTCCTCAAAGAAAACATTTTATTATAATATACTATATGCATAATCATTTCAATTTACGTTAGGTATTTTACAAGTTGGGAATTTTTCATTATGATTCATAAACTAAATTAGTTTATGTTATTGTTTAAAAATGGCGCCTAGTATAAGGAATGATAATTCCAGCAATACGTATGATCAAAAGATTAAGAAGGATCATATCTATCATGGTATTAAGCCAACATTTAAAAATAAAATTGTCTCCCACATATTATCATCATATGAAGAAATAGTATCATGTGTTAACATGATAATTAATGAATTATTTGAGTTATATGGCTTTAAATGGAAGCAAGATAAGAAAAGGATAGAAGAGAGAATGGTGGATAAATGGAAGAGGGGAAATAAGGATATTTTCATATGTGATAACTATGGAAAGAATCACCATGGTAAATTCTTAAAGGGAATGGGAGTTTGTTATAAGTGTGGAGAAAAAGGACACCAATTACATGATTTCAAGGGTAATAAAAAGGCGTCAAATGTACCATTCTTTATCTGAAATGAGTTGGGACACTACACGAATCAATGTCCAAATCATCAGAATATACCCCAAATGCTGCAATTGGATAATAATCAAGAAATGATACTATCAGAGATAAAGAGTAATGATTAGAGTTCTTATGTTGTTAATGTATTGTGTCATTTGAGTATTGTATTAATAACGTACATCTATAAGACTTATAAAGTATATAAGGATTGTACTGTAGTATTATTTTATTAAGGAGTTGAGATTATGTGGAACCCAGAAAAGTGAACACATAGCAGGTTTATTTTTTTTTGAAAATATATGGTTGAACGAAAGATAAACCATAATATGGTTCTGATACTAAGGTAGTGGTTTTGGAATAATATATGATTGATTTGGATAATTTATATTGGATATTCTTGACTACCTTGAAACTGATTAATGATTTCTATATTCTATCACTGTTGGAGTTTACAACATTTTTGGATAGAAGGAGTATATCCTGTATTTTATAAGAAATAAGGGAGAATTAATGTAATAAATAAGGTTTTATAGTAATTTAGGGTGTTAAAGTGTTTTAAAAGAATACATGATGAAGGTATTCACATGTTATTACGTGGAAAAAAGGATCTTCATTATGTTTACCTTCCTTAAAAATGTTGGACTGTGAGTTTGGACAGAAGTATTTTGGAAAAGTATAATAGTTGTAATTGATTATTTTTTACATTGGATGATATTTTTAAGGTTAAAAAATTTCTTGAGATTATTTTTGGATTGTCATAAAAAGGACAACCTGGAGGTCGGGCGACAACCCGTCGTGTCCGGAAAGGTAGTGAAACTTGAACCCGCAATTGAATGGTGACAAGGGTACATCACCTACAACTGGCCTATGAGATGTCCTGGTTTGTATAATGTAGTTTTTTTAAATAGTATGAAAAATTAATTATAAATTCATTATTTTTGGAACCCTATACGATTACGATAAATAGAATATTTTCGAATTCTATTATCTACTGGAGTGAAAGGTGAGTTTGTGGTAGGAATTAGTTGAAGGATGAAACTCTACATATCATGTGAATTTTTTTCCTCTTATTATATGAATAAATTTATTCTAAAACTTTAGGTAAGGGATCTTAAATCCAAAAACGTGTTATCCTAATACCATATGTTTTGTTGAACCGATGATATTTTAAATCACTATTGATTGATGGATTTGAGGCCCTTAATTTTACACTTGTTTGTGATTGATGAACTCAATCACTCCCTATAAATATGTACATTTTCCCTCCAATTATTTGTCTCTAATGGCCACCAATTTCCTCTTGATCGAGATCATAATTTGGTGGTGACTTTTTTGTTTCCCTTTCCCTCTTATTAAGACTAAATTTTGTTAACCCAATTTCTGATGTGGGTTTTCCACAAAGGTATTTTTATATTTTTAACCATTTATTTTCGAAGAAAAATTTAAAACTGCGAGGACTAAATTTATTAATGGAGGGGAGAATTTAACACCACATGATTTCATAGTACGATATCTCATTAAAGTAATTCAATCGCTTTCGCTACACGCAACACCGAGATCGAGCGCACCACAGCTTACCAAACTAGCCATTCAAAAAACGGTTATGAATAATATTAACTGCATTTTTAATATTATATACGCTATAATATTAACACCAAAATTATGTGTTTCTTAGACATTATATGAGAACAAATTCATTTTTTTAGATAAAAGAAGTATTTTTCAAAAAATTCAATTTTACCAGCTTTTAATGGAGAACCCTTTTTAAAAAAAATATTTGACGCTTTTATATATTAAATTTATGGAAATTAAATTCTTATTTAGAATCAGGACATAAAAACTTTAGTTTGGATAAATTATTGTTTCTTTTCTGATAACTTTCATATTCTGATGAATAGTGAGAAAGACTAAATTTTAATTGAAAACAACATTTTTAATCTAAATAATTTATAGTTATAAATTATGCATTTGAATGGTTTGGAATTATAATTAGATTATATTTTTATCATTTAATACAACTTAGGTTGTTATAAGTAATTTCACATTTAAAATTGACATAAAAACATGTCAATCTTTTGATAGTTTTTACTTTTTAAAAACCTGATTTTTAGGTTTTGACAAAGAAAATTAATTTTAAATTAATTAATTCAACTTATATGTTTTTAATTTGGTAGAATATAATTTATTTTTTTTAATTTGGAATCTTACAATTATCTTACGGTAAATTTTTGGTATTTTTCTGAAAACATCCAATTTTTGATTGATAGTGAAAAAAACATCGTTATTATTTAAAACTGGATTTTTATTTAAATAATTATATATTTATTTAAAAATATTTTAAGTAAATATATATACATATATCATACCTATATATGTTAAATTTAATTCACTGCAGTCATTTTATAATAAAATTTGATGTATAAAGTTTTATTGAACTTTTTACCACCTTTTACCCACCATCTAGGAGTATTTGCAAATTTACAGAAAACATAATTTTACTAATTCTATGAGTTGAATTTATAAAATCCAAGAGACATGGTTAACATAATTAAGTAAAATTTGGTTCAATAAGATAAAAAAAATTGTGAACAGTTACTTTTAACTTTTATTTACCATGATTAAAAGTAAATAGGGTATTTAAGGGTAAAAATGATATTATAATTACCCTAACATGTGTTTTAATTATATTTTAAAAGTTAAATTATACCAAAAACAACCTTAGGAATAAAATATTATCCTATTTTGTCCACTTGGATTAGATTAGGTCATTTATTATTATTTTATTTAAAGAAGAGTTCAAAGTGTTAAATTCAATGTTTATTAACTAAACCATTTTTAATGTAAGGTTATACATAAGATAAATTAGACTATAAATATTAATTAGAAATATAAATGGAATTCATACATCATGGTATTTTATTTATAATTTTTAGGTATCAATTAATTAAATTTATTTATGGCATAATGATGATGCAATAATTACCTTATTAATGAAAGAATCAAATAAATGGTATTAAAAATATTAAAATAAATATAATTTCAAGGTTTTTATTAAATCAATAACTTTCATAAGTGAATATGACATGTTATTATTGATTTAATGTATCTTGTTAAATTTAATCATGTTGTGATGACTTTCACAAAAACCATATACTAAATAGTGTCAAAATTGACATAAATGTGTTTTTAAAACAAATATTATATTTTTAAATTATATAATATTCCTAAAAATCTAAGTTTTATAAAAAGGGATTAAATAATATTATATATTTCATTAATTAACCACTTTAGGTTCTCTTGGAATATTATAGTATATTTATTAACCATATAGTTTAAGAATATAAGAAGACACGGTAAAAGTTAAACTATTTAACTAATAGTTAAATATGAAAGATAAGGATAATATTGTGACCTAAACCTTGATAAAACCTATTTTTTGTGGGTTTTTAGATCCATACCCACCTTATCCAATAAATAATTTATTTTTGGAGCCATTAGAAACCGAAAATAATTTTATTATAGAATAATATTTCAAGCTTTTCCTAAAGTGACCCTCACCTTTCTTATAAAAGGGTACTTCCCCTCCTCTCAAAATCACATCTAAAAAGCATTTTTTATGGGCCAAAACCTACCCAAATATCCTCCCAAATTCCATTATATCAACCTAGAGTCATTAATTTGATCATAAAAACAATGTAATGAGCTCCTTTGATCAAATGAAAAGGAAACACATGAAGAATAAGTAATAATTTCACCACCCTCCTTCAGGTTCTTGTCTTCTTCAACTTCATCTTTCTTTGTTGTTTCCATAAAAAAATAAAAACTCCCATACCTCCTAAATATTTTGACTTTATCATAAATATTTTAAAACCATATTCATTATTCTATCCATCTTATTAATAAAAAATTCATACGTGCATACGTACGGCTTACCGTCTCCATGTCATGGTGTAGTTTGTTATTCAAACACTACATTATTTAAAATGGTATGATAATGAGTATAAATTATGTAAATAATAAATATAACATTTTATTTATTCTGAATATATGATATATCATCCAATTAAATATGATTTCACTATCAATATAATGATATTTCTGCTCATACGTACGTAAGGATTACCGTCTCCACGACGCGATGAGATTCATTTCCACATTCACCATTCAATGATGATTATAAAAATATATATTATTAATAAGAATTTCATATATTACATAATAATTATAGTTAATAGATATATGTATATATGTATGTATTTACTTAAATATATATTTTATTTTCTCACTTCCAATCAATACGATATGTAAACGGAAACAACGTTTATGCGTACGTACGACCTATCGTCTCCATAAACGGTGTTTTCCATTTCAAATATCTTTCTATTATACATATTTATATTCTAAATATATATTATATATAAATACCGTGTTATATTCTGATATTATGTAAATCATTATCTAAATGATACGATCATGAATAACAAGTTAAAACACGTACGATAAAGAAAGCGATTATTACCTAAAATGTTAATTTAACAAGGAAATCATTATTAAATGGGTAGTATAAATTCATAAATGAATCATGTATGATATAATAAATATGAATATGGTTCAGTTATAATCTAATAACATACTATGGTCATTATAAAATAGGTTAAATGTACCCTCGACCAAAGGAAAGTGCAAGTTAAGGGTTAATTTCACTATCTCTTTATTATCCGGGGTTATTTTTACGTAAGTATCATCTAGGAAATATTTATTATCCATTTCCCTGATTCATAAAAAATATTTAAAAGGGATTATTTTTAAGGGATTCTTTTTAAAGGTCTTTTTTACTAAAATATCATTTTAATGGTTTTGATGATTTATTCTTCTAAACCTTTCTCGTTAATGTCCATGTTCTCAAAATGGTTTTATAGATTTATTTATTTGGACATGAATTTTTTAAAATGGTAATTCGTTTCAAAAGTTTCAAATTGGTATGGAAACTTTGATTCAAAAATATCTTTTTAATGAATTCTTTTATAAATTATGTTACCTTTAAATGATTTCATGAAAAATGGATATTTCTCTCAAAGCTTTTTACTGATCATTTTCAACTATGTTGGCATCCTTTACGGGATATTATTCTTGATAGCGGTTGATTTATTATGATACAAATATTCCATATTGTATTAAATGATTTTTGATATATTTTACTATGGATGTGTCCTTTTTATACCATTTAGGGTTTAGGGTTTAAGTAATGACATTTCGTATGCTAATCTTAATATTAATTTTTATGTTATGTTTCAACCTTTTCATATGAGGGATATATTTGACTTAGTAAGTGATGGGTAGAGCCTGCTACATCTCTCTGGTACATTTTTAGGTCTCATGAGACAATTAGAAATTGAATTGGTTGAGACCTTTCCCAATTTTTATATATGGTTTTGGCTGAGGCCTTAATCATTTTTAGACATCTTGGTTGAGGCCTTGACAAAATGTTTCAGCATGTCCCACATTATACATTCCCGCATTGTAAAAATTTTATTGATGGTTCATGTGGTTATTAGACTAGTGGTATTATGGAATTATTTACTCATCTCGTATTCCTACCATTAAGTGTTCATGTTTATTATTTATAAAGGCATGTGTTTTAAATTATTATCCATGTCTAATGTTTATGTTATCTTTCATTGTATTTCCAACCCTTAATGAGAATTTGATATCACCCCTTTCTTATCTTTCATTTTCCCCGGATTCCAAGAATCGTATATGATTGATAGTCAGGGATAAGATAGGGGATTAATGGTGTTCTCAAAGGATCATTTATGTTGTGTTTTATTTTCTAATGTGTAATGTAATGTTCATGTATGTAATATATTTTCCAAGAGTGCTAAACGGATCGGCCTTTATGGACTTTATTCCTTGTTATCATTACAATATATTAAAATAATGCACTAACTATGGGCTTCTGGGGTCGGTCCATTACATTTTTTCCCTTGTTAAGCTTAATTTCCCTTTAATCATTGTATTTAATTTTAATTACTTTCACTAATATTTGGGGTAAAAATTAAGTTGAAAATTTTATATATTATAAATTTTTATGATTCCCAATATTTAATACATCCTCACATAATCCAATCAAATAAATAGAAGAAATTGATTTAAATTTAATCCTGCAGACGATATGACAATGCGGGTTTTTAAAGTAAAAATGTTCAAAAGTTTGCTATGTTTTTATATTCAATTTCAATGTGAAATTTATTACAAACAAATAAATTGGACTATTTTATATATAATTGATATAATTGTAATTTAAAATAAAATCAACATATAATCTAATACTATAAATAAATTATAAGAAAAAAAACTTTTCAATTAAAAATCAGTATTTTTCACTATTCATTAAAAATGAAACATCACAGAAAAATCAAAAACAAAATAACCATAAGATAATTTTTATGTTTCTCATTCAAATATGAAGTTTCTTTACATATAATATTTATAAATTTTCCAAAAAATGTATTTAAAATAGGTTTAGTATTAAAAGGCGGTAAAAGTTTCTTTATAAAATTATTGATTTTTATACAAAATATTAGATATGTTCTAATTTTATGCATATAAATTATATTAGATGAATATCAGAAATATTTAATTGAAAATATGAAATATATATTTTATTAAAATCATTCTATAATTTTAATTAATTTAATTAATTTGGATAAAACAACTTTGTGAGTATAAAAATAGTTTTACATAAAAATATTTCCCTTAAGATCAATTGGTTTTTATATCCATTTCAAATAAATTTTTAACTAGTGAACTAATTTTATAATTTGTGTAAACCACATATTTTCAAAAGTTCCTTATTACTATTCATAAACTCTAAATTAATATCTAGTATATATCTTAATATATTAAATAATTATGTTTTAATAATATTTTTTTATTCGGTTAAAATTGTTAATGAGTGTAATGAAAGTCATCGAAGAAACTTGTTGTTTCATGTGAATCACACTAACATTGTATCAGGTTCATTTAAATATATATATATATATATCAAATCTATTTAAAATAGTGAATATATTTTAAATTATCTAAATATTATATTTCATTATGCGCTTGGTGTTGTGTGTAATGAAATATTAACTTGGTGTTGGGTATAACGTAATCCAAACATAGAACTTTCATATAAAAAATTCTAGATTTAGTGTTTCATGAAATGAAAAATTTCTAAATAATATTAAATTGATTCAAAAATATATTTCAAAAAAATATGGGGGTGTTACATATACCATCACCAGTGGAGTATATTTTGGTGGCCTAGGATGAAATAGTCTATGGATGGAATCATAGTGTGGTGTTTAGTCCATCAATATTTTAAGGTAGGGCATCGTGTTCTAGTTGGGTTATTGTAGCCATTGGATGTTCCCAAGTGGAAATTGATCAACATCTTGATAGAGATTATCATCATTTTGCCTCAATCCTTGGGAGGGTGAGACGCTATATGGGGTAATTTTTATCATTTGATGAAGGCATTTAATTTCCTTGTTGTCATAGAGTGGAGTGTTTTAGAGATTTTGGGGAGGTATTATATAGATGGGGTGTTGTGTATTCACAGTGTACCAGGGAAAATCATTTTTTATTGATATCCACATTTCATTATCCAACCATAGAGTGGTCTCATGTTTTCTTATAGTTCTCATTTTTTCCTCAGTATAACATCCATCCATAGATATACGGTCTGATTAAGTGAACCATTCAAACATTGGATGTAACATTTTGGTCATGGGTCTTAAATTTTTACAAATCATGGGTGAAGTTTTTTCATGTTTCCTTATCTATCTTTTTGGTTCTTTAATAAGGTTTGGAATTTATAAATACTTGGATTCGATACGGTACATAGAAAAATCAAGAATATTTAGATGAATTTGAAGTTTATTAATGTGTTTCATGGCCATTAGAAGTCATATATTGGCCAGAGTAAGAGTTTTTTATTTTTATATATTGGGGATTAAATATTCCCAAGGGATTTTTCATATCATTTAAAATAATTTTTTAGTTATGGGTGTAACCAATATCCCTGGTTTATCATACTTCTTAAGGTTTTGAAGTGTGTTGGTGAGGTGGAATACTAGTAAGCACTTCAATCATAGATAGAATAGGTCCTTGATTTCTTTCATGTTCAATACATTTATCAATATCTTTATGATGAAACCCATTCTATTTAATCTAGAAAGTTTGATATTGAGAATGATCTGACATTTGTGAGTATCTATTTGATATTTTGGATGAATATGAGAAGGTTTTATGAGGCTTTTTCATTCCCTTGGTTTGTATTTTATAGAGGAATAGTGGGTTAGAAGAGTGTATGTGAAAACATGATTCATATGTGCATAATTAGTACGCCCCCGTGTTTTTTTGGGTGTTTTTAGGGATTTAATAATTTAATTGATGTTTATTTATTATAATTGATTCTTTTCAATGTTTTTGTGTACTTTAGATAGTGTTACCTCCATTTGAGAGGTATCTCTAGGGGGAGTGATTGAGGTTTCAGTGGTTGGTTCTTTCTTATAACTTTTTTTTTATTATCATGGTTGAGAGTATTTTTATAGATAACAATAGATTTTTTTTGAGAATTCCTATCCAGTTTCATTTTTATTTTTAGGTTTGGGGTATGGAGAGGATTGTTTTAGGAATGAATGGTGGAGTGTGAGATGAGATTTTAGATGGGTGTTACATTGAAACATGGAAATTATGTTGTATCATTGAGGTAAGTGTCATTGGTGTGGTGACTTTGATATAAATCTTGGTGTCTAAGAGATGGAAACCATTTATTCTTTCATTTTTATGGATCCTTTACTATTCCCATTTGACTACTCTTTGGTTTTGGTATAGGGTTGGTTGAGATGACAAGAAAGGCTACCGGTTTCGGTGTGGACCTCCTTGTTATAGTGTCAAGGCTAGGTGTATAGTTTTAGACATTCTTATATTTTGGGAATTCATGCACTATAGAGATCGGAATATACCATGGACTTCCATTAGTTTTATTAGATCAAGGTCATATATGTGGTGTGATTTTGGGTGGGAAATTTTTTTGACCCTATGGAGGCATGGAGAACTAGAATGTACCTTATTTTTATGGAAATCATTTCCATTGTATTGTGGCTAATACCCCTTTTTTAAGGTCAAATATTTTCTAGCATAGGTATAAATCCATGTTTCTCTATGAAAATCATTATTATTTTATTCTTTCTCTCAATTTTGGGAATCCTACGATGAATTTTCAAGATATATTTTAGCTTATATTTTCTTCGAATTGACACTTTTCCTAGGAGATTTATTTTCTATGATCCAATGTGAGTTAATTTCCTATCATCAATGTGTTTCTACCCAATATTCACTTAGGGGTCTTGGGTTATAGTGTTGGTTTCAAGGGGAAAGGGGTTAATCATATGTGCTTTACTTTATTCTTATTATTACATGAACTTCTTGTTAAAATTGTCTTGATACACTGATTACTTCTATGATATATTTGTTTTTTGATGATATTGAGATCTTAAGATCACCTTTTATAAAATAATAATCATTTAAAGGTGGAAATAAATCAGTTTTGTGGATAGTTATCTACATGATGACGTTTTCATAAATGGTAAATGAAATAAATGTTGAAACATGATTGAATGGGGAAAATATGGATGTTTTTTTCTACTAGGATTTTTTGTATTCATTATTTCTTTGTTTTTTATTGATGTTGAGATTATTGTAGGTTTTTTTGAGGGAGGTTGTTACTTATTTTGTGATATTGGTTGTTTGGGATACAAGATTTTTGGTTATTCCATGATTGTTGTTGTTTGGTAGAGTTGTGGATGTAAAGATGGTTATTGGATGGTTTTGTGGATGTTGGGTGATGATATAAGGTGTATAGTGATTGTTGGGTTGTGTGTTTATTTTTATTTAAGTTCTATATTCTCTATGGTGTGCAATATATGGTTGGTAATTATGAAAAAAAATGTACTTGAGGTGAAATAAATTTAGGTGCAACTATTGATTAAATTTATATAGATGAAATGAATGTGTAAATGGTTCAAAATAAAATGGCAGATATTTAAATATTTTTTTCATTAAATGTTAAAAGGAATGATATAATTAACATAATATGTTTTCCAATATGATAAATTTTGATATGGTTGGTTTCAGGAATGAATAATAAATTTTGGGGTTTTTTTGGCTATTTTTATATAGAATGTGACATGTTTAACATTGTAGTGGTAGTGTAAATGGCTAGTTGAAGGTGGTAGAGGTGAGGAGAAAGTTATAGGATATGATAAATATTTCTTGGTGTGAACCGCTTATTTTTTGTGATTATTTGTGCTTACACTACATTTTATTTTCTAGGATCATTACACACACCCCACCTAAGACTGATATTCCTACAGATTCCCAAATGTTTTAGATTAAATTTTTCACCTAAACCTCCTAGTTAGTGATGAAATGTATGGGAAACAAACCCATTTTATCTACTCTCCATTCTAGGTGTGGTACGAAATACAATGGATTAGGGTAGGTATGATCATATGGTCCAGGTAAGAATCTATCTTTTCAAATGTGGTATGACCTATTAAAATTTCATTAAACCTTTTTTACCTTATTGAATGTAATTAAGAGTCAATGGAATAGTATGGGATTGTTTGGGTCTCATTTGGAGCCCAGAGCTCTAGTTTTCTAAAGGCCTACAGAGATGATCAGTTGGCACATGGATTGGGATAACTGTGAGTGGTGATGTAGTAAACTACAAAGGGATGCATAGTTAGTATTATCCACAAGACTAAGCATGTACGGCTATGTTCGGTGTACTAGTATACTAAAAGGGGTCATATAGTTTTCACAAATTGTGTTCCAATAGTGGTAACCTTACTACCACTTATCCAGTATTAGAGCACGGTTAGGCACATGGTTTGGAAAACCGTGCAGCGAAACCATGAACCCATTTAAAAACTGGTTAAGTGACTATTTTACCCTTTTCTCTTTAAAAATAAAACCCATATTCCCCTTTATTTTTTCTAATAGCTAGCCATGTGGGAGTTTCATCCTCCCATATTCCTTAGTCTTTATATCTTATCCCACATATGAGCTCCATTTTTATCACCGTCTATCACATTGGAAGCGTACCGATAAGAGATTCATTCTTCTTCCTTCATTTCATCATTTATCTCTCCATGTTTAATGATATTTTTGTGTTAGATAATATGATTTGGTTTTTAAGGAATTTTTCTATTTAATCTATTTATCCCATTCTACATCAAATATGAGGACAATTACAGATGAGGTTTCATCTACTAATATAAGGTAGGTGGTCTAGTACTTATTCCATAATTCCAAAACTTTTTATAACATCTTTTTTCATTCTAAAAACCTAAATTTACTTTTGTTTCATTAATATTATAATTTTCTTTTATCTAAATTTTTAACCATATTAGAAATGACCTATATACCCTTATTTAGAGTCCAAGGTCCCCCACCTTGATATGTTCCACCACTTAGGGAGTACTTATGTGATTTCCATGAGTTATTAAATGAGTGTATGGACAAAATACCTTCTAAGTGTTATTTCCTTAATGCCTAAATTAAAAAAATTCCTTGAATTAAATGGAAGGTGAGTTGTATGAACACTTCATGTGACATAAACATGATTAAGGGATATTCCCCTTAGTTAAATGGAATGTTAAATTATTTATAATTTATCATTTGGATTGTATTAGAGAATTATTGGCATTTATTATTAATTATGATACATGGGCATGGCATCCCATATGAATTTGATACACAAAAATGGTCTACCATCTATTAGTGATACTCCGTCATTGAATCCCATCTATTTGTAATACTCAGGCACTGCGTCTTCAAATAAATGTGATGTACGAGCATAGAATCCTTAATTAAAGGTGATGATCGGGCATGGTGTCTCATACACATGTGATAACTAGGGATGGAGACCCACATAAATATGATACTTGTACGTGTAGTCCCATTTACTTTTTCATATATGGGCATTGAGACACATATGATTCATGATACATTGGAATGGAATCCCTGTAGACTTTTTGAGACTCCTATGACTATCCATATATGCCTCAGTTATAACTCAGGTACAAGGTAGTATTATTATATTTATACTTATATATGTTTGTGTGGGTGGGTGGATATAAAAGTAACTATGTATGTATAGAATATATATACATACGTATCCATGTAAATATATATAAATATAGTAACATGTTAAGAGAATTGTTGGATTAGGCTCAAGAAGGCAAAGTCGTCCTAGTGTCCTTTAGAAACTAGATCCAATCCTTTTACAGTTCATAGTTATTTTTTACATTTCCATAGATTCAAACTGCTCATTTTAAATGCACTGGCTGGATTTTACTTGTCATCATTGGTTGTGGCCTACTGAGTAAATCTCACACACTGTTAAGGCCACCAATTTGTACTCAAACAGATCTTGTGGATACATGTAGGGATAAGGGAAATCTTCCTACTTTGGATGCAATATTTTAAAGTACTATGATGGATCACGAGAGTAGTGGACTGATCTTATGCTTTTAAATCTATTGGAGATATTTTTTTTCTTTTTTTTGTGTACCATGTTGTACATACATTTAGTGATGTATCCCAAGTATATCCAAATTTTTTATTAAAATCATGACATGATCTTCATTTTATATTTGATATTGATTGTTTATGCCTATTTATTATATATAGATTATTTATGATTTCATAGTTCATTCATTATGTTGTTTTTGTTGTTTGCCTATTATTTATACCAGTATTTCCACTCTAAACTAAGGACATAGTCTCCAACTAACACACCCTATACTCTCACTACTAGTCGGAATAATCTGGTGTATAGGATGGCACGCTTGAGACCATGTGTCCAACTGGGTTCAGTTACTTAGGAGTGAATCAGGCCCGAGATATCAATAAGTTGTATGAGAGAATTTTTCATTATTGTATTACTTTTTTAGTTATTAGATATGAGTCTAGAAACATGTATAAATTTTCTAATGATCATGTTTCTAGGATTTTCTAACCCATATTTTGGGGAAATCCAAATTACTTACGAATGGATATTACTATTTTGAATTGTGCCTATTACATCTATATTGATTTCACCATAGGGTGATTCATATGATTAGTGGTTTTATTATTGTTAGTATTATTATGATTCTTTTCCATACACTTGTATGGTAAGGAGGTAACTTTTCATGTATCATAATAGGCACCTAAGGATTCACATGTCATACATTATGCCATGCAATATAGGTGTATCTTGTTTCTTGAATTTCTTGTATTTTTTGTGATTATTGTATGTTCCTTGACTCTAATATATTTAAATATCCTAATGTTTCTTACTTTTATAGAATAATTAGATTAATTAAAGTGTTTTCATCAACCTAAATAGTGTTTTTTTCATATAGCATGATGGTGGAAACTTAATTAACCAATTATTCCATGTTTTGTCCACGATACTCTTATCACAAGGGATAAAATAATAGTTGTATTGATTGTATGATCTCCAATTGTAATTTATGAAGAATGTACTTCTATAAATTTTTAATGTTGAATCATCTAATCAAACAATTATACAACCTATTACATCCTGATACCAGGTTTAAGGGTCAAGTCATAATTACAAAATGATGCAATTGTAACTTATAAATCTTATTCTTTTATAACCTGGGAATCGTGACTCATATAACCAGACTGTGATATATATATATACATATAAATTAGTATGAACTTAAATAAATATAAAATCCTAAATAAAATAGTCATTTTTAAATAGGGATTCCAATTGTCATGTAAATGGTGTTTTTCAATGTACGTTGGAGTTGATAATACATATATTGGGTCCTCCACTATGAGATATGATATCATGACCCTCACCCAACCTTAATAGTGGGAATTATTAAGTGTCTATTATAATTCATTATGATCTTACTTACACCTAGACCTAGCTTTAGGAGTAGGAACAGAAGTGTGAAATATTCATAAGAAGGAATTCACCTATCCGATTTTTTTATTTGTGATCCTAACTATTATTTAATATTATCTGGGGAGTGTTTTTAGAAATTTTAAATTTATCCTACCTTGAAATCATTGAGTCATGCATCAGGATTGTGGTGAAGATCACGCTCTGGAGGTGGTGGGACCTAATCCTCATAAATTGCATCTAATATTTCCATGTGATGCACCTACTATAATTAATAATATTGTTGTTAATTCCTAGTTTTTAGGGAGATTCCTATGATTTATGAACTCTATTCAAGGAGATCTATGAAATAAACCCACTATGATAGATTTGACATGAGAATTCCAGAAGCACCATCTTCCAACCTTCTCAGAGGATGGTATCCCCCAAGCTGCTAAGTCATGGATAAATGTTATATTATTGATATTCTATCATTTAGAGATGGCTATGACATATGCATTTCATGATTCCACCAATAATTGGTGGGAAATGATTACCCACGTCGGTCATCATTATGGTATGGTCTAGGAAGACTTCCAGACAACCTTTTATGACTCATTCCTTCCATGAAAATTGATATCGGACTATGATAAAGAGGTTATGGACATAAAAAAAACTTTTTAATCAAGGAATATTCATCTCATTTTACCAAACATTAGTGCTTCATGATGACATTGGATGGTGACGATTTGATGTTACCGAGATGATTTTAGGATTGGATCGTATACTCCATTAGATCTTGGGTGAAAGTCTTTCAGTTGACCACCATTTTCAGTAATGAATCAGGCTCTCATCACTGATTAGAATCTGAAGGAAGCTGATGGAATGGACCATGGAGGCTTCATGCCGAGAAATGGAAGTAGTTCTATGTGAGGTAATAAGAAGCACATAAGGTCTGCACATGGAGGAAGCAGCAGTCAGAAGACACCTACTGATATCCCCTTAATATGGGTGGTTATATTTAGTATGGAAACTATTTTTTGTCAATATTATGGGTTTCGAAATCATACTATGAATGGAATGGTTAGATTCTTAACATATTCATGTTGATTGCTATATCTCATGGGTTTCCTTCACATCGCCTAAGGGAGGTATCTTCATTTACAATGGTGAATGGGATGTCTAGGTGATTCGTGATGGATAGGAGCAACGTATACTGGTTGGAGTGATAGCCCAGATAGCTAATCTATTTATAAATGATTAAGGGATGTGATGTATAGAATTACCTCCTTTTGTGGATTGGATTAAGAACCTTTTTTCAAGTGACTCTTTGGTGTTTCCTCTTAGATGAGAGGTGGATTTTAACCTTGAGTTTGTGTTAGGAGGGGCACCGGTGTCCATTCCTCATTACTAGATAGAACCTGCTAATCTTCAAGAACTCAAGAAGCTGCTAGAGGACTTGTAATATATCATATTTATTCAAACCAGTACTTCAACATGGGGTTCACCTATCCTTTTCTTAAAGAATTCATATGGAACCATAGTGTTTTTCATGGATTACTGGTGCTTGAATTAGCTTATAGTGAAAAACTAGTACCCTTTTCCCTACATAGATGACCTCTTTGACCAATTATCTGGTTCTTGGGGTTTATCTAAGATTTATTTCAGGTAGATCTATCAACAAGTTCATGTGATACCATCCAACATACCATGTACATCTTTCCATAAAATAAATGTCATGTTGGAGTATTTGTCCATGCCTTTTGGTCTCACGAATGCACCCACAGTCTATATGGATTTAATGATTTGGGTATTCCATTGATATCTGGATTCATTTGTGGAGATATTCATAGAATATATATTTTTTCATTCTTAAACATGACATGACAATGCCAAACTTCTTGAGATTAGGTTGAATGCACTAATATAGAACCATCTGTATGTTATACTCACCAACTTCCACTTTTGGATCAACAAGGTACAGTTTTGAGGCCACATAATCTCTAAGGTAGGAGTATTTTTTTCATATTGAATGAGAGATTCATGGTATCATGGGAAAATAAAAATAAATTCTTTGAGGTATAGAGTTTCTTGGGGTTTTCTAGATTCTTCAAGTACTTTATTCATGAATTTTCATGCCTTGTAGTGCCTCTTATTGGTTTTCTTAAAAATGGTTTGAATTTCAAGTGGTTTGATGTGTGTCATAATTCCTTTTAGGAGTTTAAGGGAGTATTTATTTCATGACTGATCCTGATTCTTCCAGAGTTGGGAATAAGTTAAAAAAAATTGTGATGCATTAGGTATCGGGTTGGGAGTCATTTTGACGCAAGGAAATGGGGTAATGGTGTATGGGTCTCGATATTTGAGGCCTCATGAGAATAGATGAAACACCCTAATTTTTGGGTAATTAACCATTTTTTTAATTATTTTAAGTGTGTAAAATGATTGGGTTATGTTTCAAGAGGTTCGGATGAGTTTTTTCATGATTTTGAGGATTTTATGGAGCTGCACAGTTTGATAATGGTTAATAGAATCTGTGAAGCACCTCTAGGAAATTGTGATAGGTAAATCAATGTTCACTGGTTAGGTGTATAGTTTGGTCAAACTATGTGTATTCTCAAGAGAAAATGTGTTAACATACTGCCATTTAAGATAGTGGATACTGCATCGTGGGTTCATTATTTGTCTAACTATGTGATCCAACTGTGAAATGTATTAGATTGGGAGAGTAGAAACTGCATGGTTGTTGCACGGTTAGCTGAACCGTGAATCCTAATCATGTTTTTTAGAGTCATCCCTCCAAAATTTGTGGATATAATTTTATCTAGAACCTTAAGTACTCAGTTTTTCCCTAGTTCATTCATAATATAAAGTCCTTTTTCTCCCTTGTGTTAGAACATTATACCTTTAATACTAATTGGGATTTTATGAATATTCTAATGGTGTATAACTTATAAGAGGGGGTGAATTTTGGTTTTTAGAACTTAGTTTAAAATAATTGAACTAAACTAGACCAAATCCACTTTAATTAATGTTATGAGACTCAACCCTCTATTTGATTAAGAAAGTCACAAAATCCAAACCTAGAAATGGTCCAATTAAAATAGTGTGAATATCATAATCACATTGGATCTAATTTTTTAGAGTAAAATTATTGGAAATAGATTTAATATGATTAAACAAATAGAATATAAAGATTATTATGATGAATCACTTTCTATTAAAATTCAAGCAGAATAAAACACTTGAAAAACAAGCAGTATAAAGAAATAGTAAAAATGAATTATAAGATATTAAAAATATAAATGTCTCTTAACCTTAAGAGTAAGGTGTTATATAACCGAAACTAAAGGTATCAACAACTTTATACTTATAGTAAACTATATCATTCCTTACAATGTAAATCCCCTGATACAAAGATTGAAATGTATCTGTTTTCTTTTTCTTAGAATCCCTCGATATGATGATTGGATCCTCTATCTTACTATCCCCATAAGCCCATGATCTAAAGATCATATTATTTTTTTTCATATCCTCAGAATCCCTTGATCATTATGATGATCAAACATGGAAAAAATTACAGAGAGTTCTTATGAAGATAACCGGATAAGGTTTCCTTCAAAATGAAAATTCTCTAAATAAATACAAAGATAAATAATGAGGTATTCACACTAGGTACTATTATTAAAAATCAAGATATAATCTCATCGATCATCTCTAAACTCTTTAAATGACTTTTAATTTCTAGGAGAGCTCTCAATTTTTATATTGTGATCTCCCTTGAGTCATATTTCCAAGTTCGTTGCAATGAATTTGGACACATAGCACTTCATATCTCCTAACGATATGGATCAACTGAAATTTTAACATCGTATTGAGTAACACCATTATAGTGTTTTAATATTCTCTTGAATTAGAAACAATTATTCTGTATTCTGATTATAAACATAATTCAATCTGATGGAATTCCTGAACATGGTCAATAAATAATATTTTTTAGTGTGAGTCTAATTATTTCGGTACCTGTATCATTCGTATTGTTAAGAATTTTCAATATGAAAAATATTAAACAAGTCATAACACATGGTAATGATAAAGTTGAGTCTAATTTACCGGACACATACTCATTAGGATAATTATAATGAATAATGTAAATTTTATTTTCATAGTACTTCAGGACTTAGTATAAGTATTGTAAAAGATAATATTTTCTAAAAAACTTGCTAAAACACATGGGAGATAAAAATTTAGAAATATTTTTAAGAAATTGTATGTGTTTTAAAAAACTAAAGGAATAGAAATGTATAAAATAATACTTCTGACTCTACTGTCTCCCTCTTTTGGTAAGAAAAAATACCAAAGCATAAATGAATGTTACATTAAAATGTTACAATCCTTTTTGTTTAATTTTCTTCATATTCATATTTATTTATTAATCCTTAACTCCCCTTAAGTTTATAACTCCTGTAAATATAATATGGAGAATGATTTTGAATATGATTAACCCCCCCCCCCCTTAATATAATATATCCCGTTAATAATCATATTCCCACCTTAATATAGTAACTAAAACTTTATAAATGATTGTCCTCAATTAAAAAATTCTCCCCTATATAATTATTTATCCACCTTCCCATAAAATTATACCACTTTGTGATTTTCAAAATGGAATTTGGAATAATTCTATATTTACCAAAAACGTTGTAAAAGATATGAAAAATAATACATTGGACTAAAAATTCATCAAGATAAAATATGAAATAAAATCAAACTTATAAAAATTGGAAAACATTCATAAAAATGTAATGGGGTGAAAATACATTCATTCAATACATAAAAATCCTTACAAGAGTTTGAAAATGAAATACATTAGGAGTTCAATAGAAGATTTTAAATATTTCTTCATTGAGGTCTTCAAAAAGGCCTCCATATTTTTAAAATCCTTTATCTATTTATCTAGATTTTCTATTATTTCTTCTTGAGACACCATATTTGTAACTTTGATAAATTTTTATTCTCCTCCTTGAAAAAAGAAATGTTTGGATTTGATGAATCTAAGTCTGGTCATATCAAGCACTATTTCATGGATTTTATTTTTTAGAGAATTAACATCCTTGATTATTCCACTGGTTTCATCATTAAAATCTACCACAAACTTCAATCTTTCATCAATGTGTATGGATAATTAATTGAAATAAATTACTAACTCTATAGGAAGATTCTTAACATCAGCGTATTGTTCATTATGCATTTTTACACTTGAATTAACTTGGGGATACCACTTTACTATTTGGTTGCATTTTTTTTGAATCGAGGAACTTTCTTGAAAAAAATTCAAACTGAATTCAATCAGGATCTCTTTCTCAGTTAAAACCTTCATTAATTATAATTTATCATTAAGACTTTTGTGAATCAACTAATACCAAGACACAAGATTTTGAAAATATGGAATTATTCCTTCAGTTATTTTTAATACATGATCAATATAGTTAATTTCTTCCAAAGTAACGTTTACTGCCAAATCTGATTGATCATGCTGAACCTCATGATTTTTTATTTGAATCGTTCCAACTTCCACAAATTTTTCATTCTTCTTATATTTCCTTGAAAATTATTTATCAAATCCCGTATAAAAATTCTTATCATCAAATAATTGCAAAAAAATTATATCTTCATTAGTCTTGTATTTATCATGGCCTTTTGTGTTAGAGTTTGGATCATATTCCTCTCCCCTTGATGATGATAGATCTTATTTTGATGATGATGTGTCATCTTCATATTTTGAACATCTGTATTTATATTATTTTTCTTCCTTGGAAGGTAGGTCTGATGATGATGTCGATGAAAAATGCAATGAAGCCTTATTGGATTGATTTTATTCCTTTTCATATGTTTCTTCCTTATCATCTTAGTCTTCCTCTTCTTAATCTACTTAAACAAATCATTAAATTTAAGAATATTCTTATTCTTATTCTTCTTATTCTTCTTCATATTTGTCTTATCCTTCTTCACTATAAAATTTTTCATTCACAACCTTATTAATATATTCCTAAAGCTATCTAGAGGTTCTAAGAATTCCTTTTCTAGCTACATTCAGTTTCGATTCTTTTTCTTGAACTGTTAGATCTAATTATTTATTAACAACTGTTTTTTCCTATATCTATGGTAGAAGGAATATTAGTATGAAGAACATCAATTTCATCACAAACTAACCTAGCATTCAGATTAATCTTATTCATTTGAGAGGTTGGTAGAAGTACATTTTAATAAAATCAATCAACTCCCATTAACAAATTTTCACATAGTTGAGTCTCTATCAAACTCTTTTTATTTCTTTTCTTTTCTTCTTCATGAAAAGTATCAGCAACACGAATTCATAAATCCTTGACTTCATCATGGTCAATTCCAATTTCTGGATCTCCAAGTTTCTTATCATGTTTATTTTTCATCCAATAATCAAAAACTTATTTTGGAACAATATTTAATTTATTTTTTCTATGGTGGAGAAGACTATAATTTTCCTTTTCTTTTTATTTTCTACATTTTCTGATTTCTTTAATGGATCTTCCACTAATGAAGTACCAAAATATTTGTCAACAAAATTATTATCCTTAGAATCAAACTCAAGTATCATCATGTTCATGGTATCATCACTAATGAATGATGTATTCTCCCTCATCATATATTATTTATTATAAACTTGAAAAACTATAAAACAATCAAAAACTATTTTTCAGATCAAGGATAGAAACATAATAATTTTTCACCCAATTTCTCATGTCTTGATGTTGTCAATAGTGATAAAAAAACTTTTTTTAGATCTATATTCCTCATATTTACAATAAAATATAACAAATACACATTTGATACCTTGAGATTATCTTTATCACCCTTTCTTGGTATAAGAAGATATAACATCCACAATACAATAACTCTATTTTCTAGATTTATATGTAAAACTTTCCTTACAAATGTAAACTACAAATATAATGAAAATTTGACTCTGGTTTTCTTGAATATACCATAACTGTTGTGAAATATATGATATGTACAATAGGATTCACCTGTAGATGATATTCCAAACAACTACGCAATATTCATATAATAAATCTTATATCATTTCTAATACATAGTTACAAAAATCTTTTTCATATTCCATTAAAAAACTTGTGGGTGAATAGAATTTTTGAAGAATCTCTGGATAGTAAACTTTGAATTCCTTGTTCATTTTTTCCACACAAACAGATTCTTATCCTTATAAAGATATTATCTTATTCATCTTACGGTCATATTTTTCATACGAATCCCTTTCAATAAATCTCCCCCTAAAAACATACCACTTAGATAAATCATAGGTGGTCTCCGTTGGAATAGGACAAAATCTAGAGATTAGTCGAAATGGAAATCATTCGGATAAATTATTAAGAAAGTATCAGAAACTCAGGAGACAATCTTCTACAAACCCAACGTTGGACACATGGGGTGGACCTCCTTATATAGAAGATTGAAATAATGGTTTTCCTTTAGTAATAAACCTATTATTTGATATTTAAAGAATTCTAATCTGATGGTTGAAATTAATTCAAAGAATTTTTAATGAATTTTTAACTCTCGGGTTCTTTTTAGTTTTATCGGATCTAGAGTGATTCTAATTAGGGAATGAAATTAGATAATTTTGAAAACAAAACAAAATTTTATAAAACTAAAAGTATAAAAAAATAATTTAAAGATGAATCGTAATGTGATAGTGAAATAAAAATATAAAATAATATTAGAGTACCTTTTGGAGTATAAAGCTTCATCGGTATGATTACATGTTCTTCATGGTTTTTGTAAACTAATAAATTATGATAGTTTTAGAAAGTCTGAATATGATAGTTTTAGTACTAAAAATCTAATTACGATAGTTTTTAATGGGAAAAAATATGATATCATTGTAATTAAAACTAAATATGATATTTTTAAAAATAAATTGATTACAATAAATTTTCGACTCAAAAAAATTTATGAAATTTTGAGTCTGGAAATTTTATAACATTTTCATACTCTGATTATCATTTTTAGAATTATGAATATAAAAATTTTGTAAAAAAAATTTCAGTTCATAAAACTCATTATGATAAAAGTTTTAGAAAAAGTAACTCATTTAAAAAAACATATTTTTTTAGAAACAACAATCATATCTACCCCCATCCTCCACTATGAAAAATAGTAACCTAATGTAAGGATATGGGTAAACAATAAGTAGATATGAATTATTACTTTACATTGATCATTCCTATATTATGCTTAATGTATTCAAATCGATCAAAAGTAAGTGTTTTTTTTTAAAGAATAGAAATTTGTTCTTTCATTATGAATAATTATGAAATGATATGTCCATTAACTAATTGATCCTAAAGAAATGGTGTATTATATTTATCTGCATATCACATGACTGATGTGATGGGTTTTACATAAAGCAATTTCTCTTTATTTATCACAAATTATTTCAGTTTTAGTAAAATTAATTTCCTATTAAGTGAGTGTGTGTTTTATCCATAGCACTTGAGCAAAGCAACTTCTATGTTCCACATATTCAACTTCGGTTGTGGAAAGTGCTACTAAGTGTTGTTTCATATAATACCAAGAAACAAAAGAATATCTTAATAAATTTCATGTTCTAGATATTCTTTTTCTATCCATTCTACAACCATTTAAGTTATCATCCGAAAAACATTTTAATTCAAAAATATTTATAGAATAATAGAAAAGTCAAAATCCATAGTTCCCTTTAGATAACTAAAAATTAATTTAAGAACTTTTACATGGGATTATTTTTTTCTTGATATCTTGCACATAATCATATAGAAAACATTAAATATGGTTTACTATAAGATAATTAATGTAGACATCCTATCATGCCACTACAAATCTTTTGATCCATTGGTTTCCCCTCTTCATCTTGATGAAGGGTAATGGAGGTACTAATAGGAGGATTAATTATTTTAGTATTTCTATATCAAAAATTATTAAGAAGATGTTTTATATACATATCTTGATATATAAAAGTTCTTAAAGGTTTTTCCTGAAATTTTAAAACCAAGAAAATATGTTAACTCAACCTTCATAATCATTAAAAACTCAAATTTCATAAGATCTATGAAGGAATGTATTAAAGATTATTGAGTTGATCTGAATATAATTTCCTTAACATAAATTTTTACGATCATATTATTTTCATTTACTTATAATAAGTGTTGGATACACATCTACGTTAAAAAAATTGTTTTATAACAATAATCTTTTTAACCTATCATACTAAGAATTATGAGCTTGTCTAAGTCCATATAAAGATTTAGTAAGTTTATAAATGTATTCAGGATGTTTTTTATTTTCAAAACCAATTTTTTGTTCAACATTAACTTCTTCTTGATCATATATATTAATAAAATCACACTTCACATCCATTTTAAAAGTTTTTAAATTAAATAATGATTCACAGGATAGATGTAATGGAATAGATTCAATTTTAGCTATCAGTGAAAAAGTTTCTTCCTAATAAATGGTTGCTTGTTGATTATATCTCTTATCAAAAATTATATCTTTATTTTTAATAATTATTCCATTTTCATCACATTTTTCTGAAAAAAATCCATTTTAATCGAATTATAGAAGTTTAATTGGTTTGTTCAACTAACGTCCAGACTTTATTCCTCTTAAAATTCATTGAGATCATATTGAATTACCTTTTTCAAATCCTCATCACATATAGACTCATCATGATTCTTATTCTCAAATTGGGATAAGAAAATTTAATTTCATAAGGAACTTCTAGTCCTAACTGGTTGATCGACGCCACCAACGATACTTTCACTAGGATGATTCCAAAGAAACAACTAACTTATTAGGTTTTGAAGAGTCTATTATTCAAAAAGAAAGTAGAATATATTCCTAAGGAATAGCTCCAGAACCCATTTCTTGAGGTATATATTTATTAGAAGATCGTTCTAACAAAGGTTAAAATTAGGTTTATAAATAACATTCGATGATGGTGTAGGATGAGTTTGTTTAAAAACAAAAGGGTATGTTTCAGCATTCTTAACATATATTTTTTCCTCAACAGTATAATATTTTTTATTAAAAACTATATAATCCTTATAAGTAATATAAAAACCTAAAAATAGTTCATTATCAGAATTGGGTGAAAATGTATGTAAGTTATATTTTATATTCAGGATGAATAATTTGCAACCAAAAACTCTAAAGTAATAAACTTTTGGTTTTCTTCATGTCCACAACTTTTAATGAGTTTTATTTAGAGAATTTCTGATTAAAACTTGATTTATAGTATAGCACGTAATTCTAACTGCTTTATCCAAAAAAAATTATCAACTGAGTATTCACTCAGTAGGGTTCTAGTTATTTATTGAAAAAATATATTTCTTTTTTCAACTAAACTATTTTTTTTTGGGGGGGGGGGGGTTCTAGGAGATGAAAATTTATGTTCTATACATTTATTTGTAAAAAATATTTCAAAATAATAATTTATAAATTTTATACCATGATCATGATGAATAGTTATCAAGGAGAGGTTTTTCTCATTTTTAACCAAGGCTAAATTTTTTTAAAATTTCTAAAGGTTTAAATTTTTTTTGGGTGAATAAACCCATGTGAATTTAGTATAATCAGAAACTAAGACTTATATATAGTATTTTCCACCAATACTTCATATTTGTGTAGAAACCAATAATTCCATGTGAACTAACTATTAAACAACATATGTTGAGACTTTAAAAATTGATTTAGAACTTGAATTATGTTTCTTACCATATTAAAAATGGTCACCGACTTTTAAAGTATCAAACCTAAGTTCTGGTAGATCCTTAACAGGTCCTTTCTTAGTAAAATTATATAAAATTTTAAGGTTAAAATATCCTAAACTTATATTCCATAACCATGATTGATCTTTAACTTCACTAATTCAAGGTAAGTATTGTATTCTAAGTTCTTATTAGTTAATAGTATAAACATTATCATGCCAATTTTTAAAAAGAATAAATTCATCATTGGAACTATTTTGTAAACATTTATCATTCCAAAATATCAGAAGGTAGTTTTGATCACATACTTTACATATACATATAATTATATGTTTAATAACTTATGAAATAAAGCAATTTAAAAAATATATTCACTAAGAAGATGAAAGTTACCTATTCTGATAATATCTCACTGAGAATTATCTCTAAAAGTTACTTTTACACATTTCATCTTGATTATCTTCTTGAACAAGTATTAGTTTCCAGTTTCATTTCTAGAAAACCCATTATACATATACTATATGTGATTTTTATTGGTAATACCTTTGTTTTCCTAAAATAAAAAAGAGTAGACTTTCAAAACCCAAACCTTCTTGGGTCTGATAATGTCAGAAAACAGATGTTTAGAAATCCACATTTTTTTAGAAAAATATTATTTGTCAAAACCAAGATATTGAACTTTATTTAATGAAGAATTATTGTTCCAATTTCCACCACTTTGGAACATAGTACAAAAATTTTCTCTTTTTGGAACAAATAACTTGTTACTAAAAATAAAATTTTTATGAGAAAAAACCAGTCCAAATATTGTACAATGAGGATGAATTTAATTGTACATTTTACCAAATTTTTCTTTACCAGTGGTAAATTTTGATAAAAGTTTCCTCAAAGAAGAAATGTCATATTTTTAGTTTTACAAGTAAATTTTAATCTTCATCAATAAATGTTTTCAAAATAATTTTATCAATACTAGTCTTTAGGCTATCATTTTTATAAATTATTTTCTCTATATATTTATAAATAGTTTAATTTTCAGAATTAGTCTTATCAAGATCTTTTGAAAGATATGATATTTAATTTCATGAAAAAATTCTTTTCCAATATTATTTATTAATTTTCTCCTTGTCATTATAATTTTTTTTACATATTTTATTATTTTTTGTTTTTAAAATTTTGGAAAAATGATAAACTCCATCACAAGAAGGTAAATTATTATCCTCTGCTAAGGAAGATTCTTCATTCGAAAATGTAGAATTTTTCTCATCAGGATAATTATCTCCTAAAGACATATTTTTATGGTTTTCAACTACTCATACCTTTTCCATGAAATAATTATCTTCTATAGGTATATTATAATAAGACATATGATCCTACATTTGGAACTATTATTATCTGAATAATTCTTAGAATATTCACCTCCACTGTCACTCCATGTTTTAGTAGCTTTTAAAACATTATTTCCTTTAGATTTTTAATATTTCATGGAATTACTTTCTAAATTTCCTTATTTTCAATATTTAATCTTAATCATTAGAATTTATAGTTAGATATATCCAATTTTCTTTCATTCATAACATGTAGTTCATATTTCTTGTAACCTTTATCCTTATGACACTTATTATAATGATATTAAAAATCTGTATTCCCAAATATCTTATTGAAAATCCTAGAGAGATTAGCTAACTCATTCTCAAAATGGTTATAAGTATTGTAATTAGATTAAACAATCAAATTATTCTTCCTTGAATATTTTACAATTTCCTCACCTAAATTTACTTTAAAAGGTAAGCTTGATATTTTAGTAAAGGCATCAACACCATTTTTCTTTTTCCTTTTCTTAGCATCTCTTTTTTATCTACCCTCATACTACATAAGGGATACAACAAGATCGTGAAGAGTAATGTTACTAAACCTTATTATTTAATTAACATAAGTTCTCTTATATTACCACTCATTTGGTATAATATCAATTATCTTTTCCACAAGGATCTTGTCATCAAGACCCTTTTCACCAATAGCATGCAAACTGTTTCGGATGTTCATAACTCATTGATGCATATTTTCATCTGATTCTCTAGGAATCAAATAAAATACATAATAATCTAATCTAATCATGGCTCTATTGAACTCAAAAACATTTGATGTACCAAAATTTATAACCATAATATTATTCCAGATACTATTGGCAACTTCACTTTAGGATATCTGACTGTAAATACTTCTCTTCATGGATCGTAATAAAGAATTAATTAATCTATATTATAAATAGTTTTATTATTTTTCATAATTCATAAAATAATTCACTTCCTTATCAACTATATTACAGTTTCCAATCAACATAACAAAATTATCAACCCCAGAGTTGATAATGAAGGTTTTCATCATATCTCTCCAGTACTCATAATCAACACCATCAATGAAAGCTAGTCTATTTGGATTGAACATTTCTATTGAACCAACATTAATACCTTATATATTTAAAACAAAAAATATATTTTTTTTAAAGATACACATTAGTGTAAAAAACTTATAAAGATAAATTTTATAATAAAACATTTAACAACTTACTATAGTAAATAAAGTAAAAAACATAGAAAGTATTTAAGAAGATGTATCCAAATATCATACCAATTATGGGATTAGTATACCTTAAATAATTATTAGGATATTAAGAATATGCTTATGATGTCTAACTTACAATAGGGTTCAATTGAAGTTTTGAAAACTTAGTTTAAAATAATTAAACTAAACTAACCCAAATCCACTTTAAGAAGGGTTGTCGGACTCAGCCCTCAGTCTGATTAAAAAATTCATTGAATCAGATCCTGGATATGGTCTGATTAAATAAGTGGGAATATCATAATCATATAATATCTGATTTTTTATAGCAAAATTATCATAAATAAATTTAATATGATAAGATGGACATAATAGAAAGATGAATACAATGAATCACTTCCTATTAAAAGTGATTCATAATAATACACCTGTAAAAACAAGAAATAACAAAAAAAAATAAGAATTAAATTAAATCTATTAAAAATATAATCCTATTTCAACCTTAAGAGTAATGTTGTATATAAACCAAACTATAGGTATCTACTATTTTATGCTTACAAAAAATTCTGAATTTCATTACTAAGGAATGTACTCAATTCAAAGATCATAATGGATATGTCATCTTATCCTCATAAACCCTTGATATAATAATTATATTCTCTATATAACTATCTTTGTAATCCCATGATCCAAATTTATGATTATCTATCATCCTATATCTGAAATCCCCTGATCGTTATGATGATCGGATGTGTAAACAATAACAAAAAATTTTAAGGAGACAATCTAATAAAGTTTCTTTCAGAACAATAGCTCTCTTAAGAAATACAAAGATTAAGAATGAGATGTTCAAACTAAGTATTATTTGTAAAATTTGAGATCAAATATAATCAATCATCTCCAAACTTTTAAAATTACTTGGTATTTATAGGTGATCTCCCAATGGTCATATTGTGATCTCCCAATGGTCATATTTCCTTGTTTTTTTTTAATTACTTAAAACACCTATAACATGATAGGTAAAAGTGATCTAACCTAAATGAAAGTCTAATGTCGTGTTAAATAACACCATTGCAGTGTTTAAAGATTCCCATGAATTTTAAACAAGTCTTCTTTATTCAAAATATAAACATACATCAATCCAATGGACTTCCTCAACAAGGATAATACGATAATAGTTATGAGTGTGAGTCTTATTATTTTGGTACTGGTATCAGTCCAATTATTAAGACTATTTCAATAAGAATGTCATGAAAGAAGGTCTAACTTATGGTTCTGATAAAGGTGATTCTAATTTATTAGTTTCATACTCATTATGATAATCATAATGAGTAATGTAAATTTTATTTTAAGAATACTTCAGAACATATTCTAAGTATGGTAAAAGATAAACTTTTTTATAAAAACATTCTAAAACACTTGTGACATAAAAATTTAGTAAATTGTTTTAAGAAATTTCTTGGGATTTTCAATACTAATGAAATAAAAAAAATTAGAAGTAAAACTTCTAACTCAACACCAAGGTGTGAGAGATATTTCCCTTTGATCCAGGAGTAATCCAAAAGTGAATTAATGGATGTTTTATAACCATATTCATCTATCAGTATTCATTCTTTATTTTTCTTCATTTATATCTTCTCATTCCCTTTACTATAACCATATATCTAATCCTATGTGGATAAATCCATATTTCAGGATGGGAATTGGGATTTTTTTGGGTTGGATCTAGGAATGGAATGGTGATTCATGATCATATCTAGGATTTTTTAATCTTTTTTCTTCATTTTTTCCAATATTTATAAGGTAGAAGGATACTCTTGTGACTCCTCTGTTTTGGAACTTGTGGTATTTATTTTAATTAAATGATTTGCATGAAATTATTGTTAAATATTTGTTTGATTCTTGATAGAAATCATGTCTTGGTATTGGATTACGAAATGTGGAAATTATTTGGTTTTTGGAAAACCCTATTGTTTATAATTTTATAATGTTTGTTTTAAAATTATGGTTTGGTTTGATTCATGTAATGTATTTTTTTTAAATGATTTAAAAAGAAGGAAATGTTTTGATTGAAATGACTAGTCTTAATTCTGACATAAATCTTTGGGTGTAATTTGAATGGGATGGTAGCAAGGAGTGGGATTTTGGGAACCTGAAATATATATAATAAAAATGTGTAGCTAACCTATATACTAAAATGCATGTTACCAAGGATTTTGGGGCACATCGTTGATTTTAGACACTTCTATGTGAGTTTTAACCTCATCATCATGGGTTTAGCCAATGATATTTTCATGAAATTAAATCATAGAATGACTTCCCACATGGATTTCATTATTAATTAATGAGTTAATGATTTATGGAAATGGTTAAAATTTATTATTTTTTAAAAGTTCTAGGAATTTTTTCAAAAATGATATTTTAAAATGGATTGACGGGGTTATTTTGAAAATGGTTAAAATATTTTATTATGGATAAACATTATTGTGGAAATTTATGTGGTAATATGTATAAATTTGTTAAATTGAAATAATTAAGAATTTATTTTCTAGATATAGAGACTAAATAGAATTTTTTTTTATATAAAATGGTATCAGGTAGGCGTTGTTGGAACCAACATGAATAGGTTGCTAAGAATGTGGTTTGACTTGATCCACAAGTGAACTAACAGTTGTTCTATAGTATTGTCCAAGATATTCAAGACATGGATAGAGGGAACAAAAAGGATGAACCAAGGAAGATGTATCATTCATTTCATTTCTAGAAGCAGAACCAGGCCACATTTCGGGGGGATTCTGAACAAGAAATGTAATATGTCTAGATGAATAGGATGAATTGAATCATAGTTTCCTTTAGCACACCAGAAGAGCTGAATGTGAAGTTGGAAACCAATGTTATGGAGAATCTAGAATGACAGTGGTGAGATTTTGTAGTTCAGGATAAATTGGATCAAGGCATGGCAGGGGAATATTTTGAAGAATTGTACCACAACAAAATTATATCCTCACATGTTTAGAATTTATAGGATAACAAAGTTCTTCAGTTTTAATCAAGAGAATCTCTCAGTGATAAATTATATAGATAAATTCATGAATTTATCCTTCTTTGCATTGTAAGTTACGGCATGTTCATCCTTGAAGGAAAAAATTTTTGAGTAAGGATTGAAACCAGAAATTCTCTCAAAAAATTTCATTCTATTTATTACATATTATATAGAAATATTTAAAAGAGTGATGGTGGTAGAAAGTGTTATCTTGAGAAATATGGACGAAGGAAGCATGTCAATTCATATGGGAACTAGTGGGAAATCCAATATTGGGAACAAGAGGATGAGGGACACTTATTATTAAGGGAGTGGGATATCTCAAAATCAGACTATAGGGTTGGTGAACTTACCTCGTTGGCTAAAGAGTAAGCCCGTCTATTTTTAAAATGGTTCACTAGATCACATCAAACGAGATTATACTTCACCACCTAGAGCATGTCAACAGTTGATACCAAATGGGACATATTTAGAACTATTGTTGTAGTGCTCCAAGTATGGGTGATTGGGATATATATCATGTTTCTCAATCGTTATATGCTTCTATGGGATGATTGCACTAAAATAACTATCGTCAGTAGAATAAATGTAACACCCCAACCCTAGTTACCCAAAGTCAGTGCATTATTACATAACATTGGAATGATCACAAGAGAATAAGTCTCAAAATACCGATTAGTTTAGTGGACTTGGATGTACAACATACATACCAAAGTATTAAATTACATAATGAAATAAAGAAAAAAACATTGTGTCCCCTTTAAACACACTCATATCCTTTAGCATATCTCTGTAGGTTAATCATAATATAATTATTCACATCCTAGGAAAAAACATAATAAATGGGTGAGCTTAAATGCTCAGTAGGGATAACAATATACTAGAAAAAATCATAAAAAACATTTAAGGAAATGTATAAGACTAAAAAAAGGCATTTAAACTTAAAATTCAGCATAGTATGGAAAAGAAAAATCAAATAATTCCATTTACTTATTAACATGGACATTCTACCAGTCGAATAATAACATTTAATACCAATAGTTAATTTCATAATGAAGTAATGCATAATGATAGACATCATAACCACGTGGTCAAGGCCTCATGCCAAGATTAAAAAAAAAGATTTTGTCAAAGCCTTATGCCAATACACTAGTTTGCCTCATTATACCTTCCAATGAATCAAGGAGGTATAGAGGGCTCCACCCATCACATATTATACCCAAATAATTCCTCATATGAAAATGGTGAAACATAATATTAACATTCATATTAAAACTAGAAAATAAAATTTAAATATTTTAACCACAAACTAAAAATGGAATAAAAATAAATCATCCACACTCAAACATAACTCATTAATACAATATGGAATATTTTATTATAATAAATCAACCTAAATAAATAATAATTAAGGATATTTACTTATATGAAAATAATCATTAAAACTATTTGAGAGAAATATCCACTTTTTCTTGAAACCATTTAAAAGTCTCACTACTTTTCAATAAGAAATTTAAAATAGATTTTTGAATCAAATTTTATCATACCACTTTGAAACTTTTAAAAGGAATTTTAATTTTAAAACATTCATGTTCATATAAATAAATCCTTAAAATCATTTTTAATACATGGACATTAATGAGAATGATTTAGAAGAATAAATCTTTAAAACATTTAAAATGATATTTTATTTAGATTTATAAACCAAATGAAAGATTATTGATACAAATAATTGAGGAATAACATTAATAAAACAATTATAATATCATGAGAGTAAAGGTATTCATGATATAATATGTCAAAGGACAGTATATACACTATATAAAAGTGAATTAGTACATAACAAAAAAGAAGTCTCAATGGAATGTAAATTGAGATGAAATCAATTATAATGACTGTATCCTTAGAAGAAAGATAAATAAATGACATATTTCTATGTGAAAAATACAAATACACTCAATATTATTTGATATTCAATGTAAATCAATCAGCATACATTAAAACATTTTCTTGTTAAAAACAAAACCAATGACTTGTATGTTTAACTCAATTAATGGAAATTGAGTTTTGATTACCCTTATAAAGTTCATATCAATGACTTGAGAATTTATAAATGGATGGATTATGTGTATATAAAGTATATATACACAAAGGGGAGTGTAAATTACTGCATAAATAAATAAATAGTGATTCCATGCATAATATTGGAGTAAAATAATCAATGAAGTATACGTAAAACCCAATGAGTGGAAATTGAAATTAAAAATTCCCTTACCGATTTGCTAACTTGTGAAACATACACCCCATAAAATAAGTATCCTACATTTAAGATGTAAATACCCATAAATTAAAGTATATTACACAATAAATATAGTCATGGGAAATACATACACCACACAAATAGAAATAGTGGAAAATATAGCATGAATATCACGGGAATAAAAAGTGAGATGAAAACCCCTTAACTTGTACTTTTTATTTTTTGAGGGTAGTTTATTCTCATTAATAATGATTAAATAATTGTTATTAAAGTATAAAATCACCATATACATAAATATGATAGCATATATGGTCTTCTAATATTGTTTTGTTAATGATATTTCAGTAGTATCATTGTTTTGGGTGTTAACTTATTTGTTTTAATTTATATGTTTTGTTACATAAGTCATGTTTGTTATGGATATTATGTATTTGATTCCTATACAGAATTATATTAAGTTCTTAAATATTATTTTTAATCATCAAATGAAAATTATTCTTGAATGGTTATGATGGGGAACGAAATCTCATCGCGTTATGGAGACGGTAAACCGTACGTACGCACAAGAAACAATATCATTATATTAGTTGTGAAATATTATGTAATTGGATGGTATATTATATATACATAATAATTAACTTGTTATTTTTATTAATTAAATCAGTTATACTCATTATCATACCCATCCAAATAATGAAGTGTTGAATAATAAACTACACCACGATGTGGAGACGGTAAGCCATATATATTCATGTATGTTGACTTTGTCATTCATAGGATAGATAGAACAATGAATATGGTTGTAACATATTTATAATAACATCAAAATATGTAAAATTTATTGGAGTTATTATTTTTTAATTGAAAAAACATTGAATGAGAAGTGGAATAATAAAAGAACTTTGAAAGAGGTGATGAAATTATTACCTCTTCTTTGGGTGCTTCCTTTTGATTTGATCAAAATGGATCCTTAAGTTATATTTCTGATCAAAGTAAGGCCTCTAGGTTCTATTGAGGTAGTTGGAAGGATATTTGATCATGTTTTGGCTGATAAAAAGGGCTTTTGAGGTGTGATTGTTAGAGAAGGGGAGGTACCCTTTTATAAGAGATGTGAGGGTAACTTTAGGAAAAGTTTGAAATATTATTTTATTATAAAATCATTTTATGTTTATAATGGCTTTAAAATTATTTATTTAGAGTCTAAGATTCGGTTGGGTCGAAATCCTCTCAACCAATAGGTTTTAAACGAGTTCAGGTCACCATATTAACCTTATCTTCTAGATTTAATTCTTATTTAAATAGTTTAACTTTTATCATGTATTCTTGTATTTTTATATTACATGGTTAATAGACTTATTATAAAATGTCAGGAGAACCTAAAGTTGTTCATTAATTACATATCTATCATTATATATGTTCTTATCTTGAACCTTATATTTTTAGGAATATTATATCATTTAATAATATAGTATTTGTTTTAAATACTCATTTTAGTCAATTTTGACACTATTTTTTATTTGGTTATTTATGAAAGTCAAAAAAACTTTATTACTTCGAAAATAATACATTAAATCAACCATAACATGCCATATTAACCTAGAAAAATCGTGCAATTCATCAAAAGTCCCAATTTACATTTATTTTGATATTTATAATATCTATTATTTTAATCTTTCATCAATAAGGTTATTATTTCATCATCATCCTGTCATAAATAAATTTAATTATTTAATATATGAAAATTATAAATAAAAAACCATGATGTATTAAATCTTTTCATCTTTTTAAATAATATTTATAGTTGAATTTATCTTATGTATAACCCTATATTAAAATTGGTTTAGTTATAAAACTTTGAAATAAACACTTTTTGCTCTTCTTCAAATAAAATAAAAAAAATTCTTAATCTACTCCATGTGGATCAAGAGGATCATATTTTATTCCTAAGGTTGATTTTTTTCTAAATACACTAATCCAATAGAATTAGAACATGTGTTTTAGTAATTATAATATCATTTTTACCTTTAATTACCCAATTTACTTTTAACCGTGGTAAATAAAATTCAAAAGTTACAATTCGCCAAAAATTATTTTCATCCTTTTGAACCACATTTTACTTACTGATGTCAACCATGTCTCCTGGATTTTTGAAATTCAATTCACAGAAGTACTAAAATTATGTTTTATTCAAATTTCTAAGTGTGCCTAGAAGGTGAGTAAAAGACGGTAAAAATTTTAATGATATTTTATATATCTAATCTTATTATAAAATAACTTCAATGAAATACATTGAACTAATATAGGTGTTAGTATTTATTTTGACTTAAAAACAAATTTAAATTAAAAATAATTATTTAAATAAAAATTCAGCTTTAAATAATATCGTAGTGTTTTTCATTATTCATCAAAAATTAAAATATTTAGAAAAATACCAAAAATTCACCCAAAGATAATTTTGATATTCCAAATTCAAAAATGATTTCTATTTTACCAAAATTCAAAACATATAATTTGTATTAATTAATTTTAAAAAATATTCTTGTTATCAAAACCAGAAAGTGGGTATTTGAGAAGTAAAAACTATTAAAAGATCGTTATGTGCTTATGACTAATTTAAATGTAAAATTATTTCCAATGAACAACATTAGATTAAATGATAAAAATATAATCTAATTATAATTCAAAACTGTTAAAATTTATAATTTAACACTATAAATTATTTTGATTAAAAAAGTTTTCTTCAATTATAATTTAGTATTTTTCATTATTCATCAAAATATGAATGTTATAAGAAAAGCACTGAAGATTTATCCAAACTAGATTTTTATGTCCTGCTTCTAAATAATTAGTTTATTTTGTAAAATTTAATTTATAAAAGTGTCAAATATTGGATTTAAAAAGGTTTCATCATTAAAAGGCGGTAAAGTTTCATTTTTTGAAAAATACTTATTTTTTGTGAAAATTTAAATTTGTTCTTATATTATGTTTAAGAAAAAAATAATATGGATGTTAAATTTATATGGAGTATATAAAATTCAAAATGAATTTAATACTATTCATAATCATTTTTTTGAACGGCTAGTTTTTTAAGTCATTGTATGCTCGAACTCGGTGTTGCGTGAAGCACAAGATATTGAATTACATTAAAGAAAATAACTTACTATGAAATCTTGGGGTGTTACATTCTTCCCTCCTTTTAGAAACTGTGTCCTCACAATTTTAAAATTGGGCTTGGTAACTTCATTGAAAGTCCCACATCAAAAAAACAGTCAATAAAACTATCACTTTAAAATAAAGAAAGAGAAGTTCAAAGGTAACCTGAGATAACCCATTCTGGGATTACATGAAGGAAAAAATGGATATGGAAGATAAAAAATGTGTCAAGTTCTAATGGAGAGTGATAGAGAACATGATTATGAGAATGTTATCAACAAGAAACCCACAAACTTGTGATGGGTTAAACGGTTATTAGTTTCCTAGTAGGAAAGTAAACGGAAAATGTTTTTTTCCTTAAGTTCAATTTCATAAAGTTGAGGAATCTAATTATGATATTGACGAAGAACATAAGGAGATATAATTACTTTTTAAGTATAGTTTCATCTGTTAATAAATTTCTACCACTAATTCATCTTTTATCCAAATGATGAGTATTCAAGATTACTTTGTCACACCTGAAGCGCTAGAGTCAAATTCTATAGAATCTCATAATCCAGAAAGGATGAACAATATATTTCCCTTGTCTTTAGAGATTAACCAAAACCAAATGGTTAGTACAATATCAGATGATCCCCAAAATAGATAATCCTTTATAGAAGGAAATATTAAACATAATTTTCAAAATTGTAAAAACAATGCCAAAAGTTCAATAAAGACCATTAAGTAAACAATCGTCCTTAAAATCCTTCAATATAATACAAATTAAGATTGAAAGCCAAAACTCTGAAGAATTTAATCACATAGTCTTTCATAGTAAATCATAATATTAATCTCCAAAAAACATAAACTACTCATAATGTTTTATACAGAAATGTAATTACCCAAATCGCATACTCTTTATGATAGGTTAATCATTTCCATTAATAACCTAAATCTATAAAAAAACATATATTCTTCCAAGATAAAAAAATCCACCATTACTCCTCAAATGAAATCTCATATTATTCTATTTTCCTTAGGCATATAGTATTCCCAACAGAGAAAACGTCTTCCAAAATAAAATTTATCACTTAATCACTAAATCATTTTCATATACTAAGAATATCCATTTGATAAAACATAATATCCAAAATCAACTTATTATTGATTAATAAAATTATTTAACTACAAATAATTAGTCACACTAACCAGGAAATTCACGTACTCTAGTGGTAGGCGATAAATCCTAGTCGCACTTTGGTTTTGGGTTCGATTCCCATAGCTTTTTCTGACATGGTGGGTTTTCACACGATCTGCACGTAGTCCTTCTTCAAGAACTCTATTTTATAACATTCCCAAAATGAGATAAATTCATCAAAATAACTATAGCCAAATTTGAATAAAAATGTTATCTCATACCTTTCATTTTCATCCCCAAAATTAATAACATGTAATTACCTCAAATTCATGGATCATATAAACCCAAATGGCTCTTTATAATTATATCCACAAAAGAAAAAATAATTATTCCTCTAATTGCATTTTCACATATCAAACTGTAGGGTTACACATACAATAAAAAAGTCTTCCAAAGTAATCCCATCAACAAAGAGGATTAATAATTTTAAAATATTCTCCATCTATTTATTTCCACATAGGATCTTGCTTAACCTAGATGTTATCCTATAGAATAGGTCATTGAATCGGATAATTACCAGGTCCCCGAAATTTAAATAAAATGACTGTAAATGGATTCTTAGGATCATTTTTATTTTCTTCCATAGTAATCTTCATTTTTACCAGATATTCTTTACTTTATGTACTTATTTCCAACACATAAACCATTTCTTTGTTCCATTGAGACACTTTTCTGGGTGTATCCTTCCACATTTCCAGCATGATGGAAATTGAGCTTTCTATTTTCCATGGTCTCCACTACTGGAGCTCTTATCATTATCCTCTTTTCAATTCTTTGTTTATTTTGGTATTTGGTTAATGTATATATTGTTCATCATATTTTTGGAAACCTTCTTCGGTATGAACACAATATCTTTTACTCCTATTGAAATTCCATTTAGTTTCTCATTTCCACCATCATTCCCACCTTGTACATTATGTTCAATGTTACTATAACATCCTTGTAATCTAGCCATCAACTAAAACCAGAAATCAGTGAGAGTAACAATAGTAATAAAATCATTTAAATAATATCATGACACGTTATTTTCAATCTAAAACACCTTAGTATTTACCAAGGTTATTATTCTCATATTATATTAAAATCCTCCAAATCGGTTTGTAAATAAAATGTGAAATATCCTAAGAAAATCCACCAGGAGTGTCATAACCATGTTTGTAGAAAGTCCCGATGTCTTGCACCTGTTACCGTTTGAGTCTAGCTCAAAGCAGTGTTTTCAGGCTTTACCCCTAGGTACATCTGTGGCAGAGCCGCTTCTACCTGCTCGTATCCAACCAAGGATTTATTGCTTGGAAAACCCAAATAATATTTTCATTACCAAATTGTTTGGATGTTATTCTATACTAATCCTTAATTTCTATATTTTGGTAGTGTTTTCTAATCATATTTTTTCTAATTATATCTTCCAGGGATTGTACTAAACATCCTATGATACCAACTGTAACACCCCAACCCTAGTTACCCAGAGTTGGTTCATTATTAAAAAACATTGGCATGATTACAAGATATCAAGTATCAAAATACTTATTATTTTAGTAGACTTGGAAGAAATAGATAAATAAATAAGTTTTACATTACATAATGAAATAAAGAAAAACAAAATTATGCCCACTTTGAAAACACTCATATCGTTTGGCCAATCCTTGCAGGTTAATCATAATATACTTCTTCACATACTAGGAAAAATAAAACCTAATAAATGGGTGATCTCAAATACTCAGTAAGGATAACAATATAGTGGAAACTATCATAAATAAGAAAAAACATTTTAAGGAAATGTATAAGACTAAAACACAAGCCTTTTAAACATAAACTTCAGTGTAATATGAGAAAGATAAATCAAATTATTTCATTAAAATATTCGAATGGATATTATACTAGTCAAATAATCACATTTAATATCAATAGATAATTTTATAATTATGGAATCCGTAATGCCGGACATCATAAACACAAAATCATGACCTCATGCCAATACAAAAAATAAGACTTTGTCAAGGCCTTGTGCCAAGACACTAGTTTGTCTCATGAGACTTACCGATTCACCGACGAGATATAGAGAGCTCCACCCATCACTTATTAAGTCCAATTAATTCCTCACATGAAAAGGGTGAAACATAATCTAAACATTCGTATTAATACTAGCATACGAAATGTCAATATTTTAACCACAAACCATGAATGGAATAAAAATAGCACATCCATAGTCATAAATAACTCATTAATACAATATGTAAGATAGTATTATAATAAATAAACATAAATAATGAATAATGAAGTATATTTACATAGAATAAAATAATCAATAAAAATATTTGAGAGAAATATCCCCTTTTTCTTGAAAACTTTTAAAAGTTTCACTATTTAGAAAGAAGGCATTTAAAATATATTTTTAAATAAAAGTTTCACATAGAACATTGAAACATTTAAAAGGAATTTTAATTTAAAAACATTCATGTTCATATAAATAAATACTTAATACCATTTTTAACATATGGACAGTAATGAGAAAGATTTATAAGAACAAATCTTTAAAACAGTTAAAACGATATTTTAGTTAGAGTTCTTAACCAAATGAAAGACTCTTGAATAAAAATAATTGAGAAATAACATTAATCAAACCAAACAATATCATTTTAATAAAGGGATTCATGATATAATATGTCAAACGATGGTATATACACCATATAAAAGTTAATGGGTGCATAACAACGAAGAAGTCTAAATGGAATGTAAATTGAGATGAAATCCCTTAAAAATACTGTATCCTTATATAAAGGATAAATCAATGAAATAATTATATGTGACAAATAAAAATAAACTCAATATGATTTGATATTTAGTTTAAATAAATAAGAGTACATTTCCCACATATTCTAGTTGAAAACAAAACCAATGACTTGGATGTTTAACTCAGTTAATGAAAATTAAGTTAAGATTACCTTTATAAAGTTCATATGAATAACTTGAGAATTTATCAATAGATTGATTATGTGTACCAAAAGTATATCCACACAAATTGGACTATAAATTAATAAATAAATAAATAAATAGTGATTCCATGCATAATCTTGGAGTAAAATAATCAATGAAGTATACATAAAAACCAATGAGTGGAAATTGAAATTAGAAATTCCCTAACCAAATTGGTAACATACGAAACATGCACCCCATGAAAGAAGTATCATAAAATAAATATGAAAATACCCTTAAATTAAATTATATTACACAAATAATACATTCATTGGAAGTACATACACCACTCAAAAGGAAAAAGTGGCAAATATAGCATTAATCTCACTCGAATAAAAAGTTAGATGAAAACCCCATACATTGTACGTTTACTTAGTAGATGGTTGGTTAAACTGCAGTATAATGGTTAAATAATTGTTATTAAATTATAAAAGAACCACATAAACAAATATTATATCATATATGATCTTCTAATATTGCTTTGTTAATGATATTTTAGTAGTTTCATTCTTTTGGGTGTTAACTGATTCATTTTCATTTATATGTTTTGTTATGTAAGTAATGTTCGTTAGGGATTGGATGTATTTGATTCATATCCAGAATTATATTACATTCTTAAACATTTTTTTTAATAATAAAATGAAAATTATTCTTGAATGGTTATGATGGGGAACAAAATCTAATCACATCGTAGAGACGGTAAACCGTAGATATGCACAGGCGACAATATCATTCTATTAGTGGTGAAATTGTATGTAATTGGATGGTATATTTTGTATATAGAATCATTATCATGTTATATTTATTATTTACATAAATTATGATCATTATTATACCCATCCATAAAATTAAGTGTTGAATAACAAACTACACCACGACGTTGAGGCAGTAAGCTGTACGTACACACGTTTGGTGACTATGTCATTCGTAGGGTGGATAGAATAATGAATATGGTTGCAAAATATTTATAATAACATCACAGTATGTTAAATGTACTGTATTTAATATTTTTTTTATGGAAACAACAATTAAATAAGAAGTGGAAGAATAAAATAACTTTGAAAGAGGTGATGAAATTATTTCATCTTCATTGGCTTCTTCCATTTGATTTGATCAAAGGGGCTCCATAAGTTGTATTTCATATCAAATTAAGTCCTCTAGGATCCATTGATGGTATGTTTTAGGATATTTGAGTAGGTTTTGTCTGATCTAAATGGATTTGGAGGTGTGATTTTGAGAGAAGGGTAAGTACACTTTTATAATAGAGGTGAGGGTTAATTTAGTAAAAGTTTGAATGTTATATTATTATAAAATCATTTTCGATTTATAATGGCTCTAAATGGATTAATTTCATGGATAAAGTGGGTATGGGTCGAAATCCTCTCATCCAATAGGTTTTAGAGAAGTTTAGGTCACCATATTAACTTTATCTTTTAGATTTAATTCTTAGTTAAATAGTTTAACTTTAACCATGACTTCTTGTATTTATTATTACCTGGTTAATAATCTTAATATAAAATGACCAGAGAACCTCAAGTGGTTCATTGATGAGATATATGTCATTATATAAGTTATTTGGACAAACCATATATTTTTTGGAATATTATATCATTTAATAATATAGTATTTGTTTTAAGTACTCATTTATGTCAATTTTCACACTATTTTGTATTTGGTTTTTTGTGAAAGACAAAAAAACTTGATTACTTTTAAAAAATACATTAAGTCAACCCTAACATGTCATATTAACCTAAAAAATTCATGTATTTCATCAAAAGTCTAAATTTACAATTATTTTGATATTTATAATATCAATTATGTTAATCATTCATTAATAAGGTAATTATTGCAACATCATTGTGTCATACATAAATTTAATTATTTAATGTCTAACAATTATAATTAAAATACCATGATGTATTAAATCTTTTTATATTACTAATTAAAATTTATATTTGAATTTATCTTATGTATAACGCTATATTAAAAATGGTTTAGTTATTAAACATCAAATTTAACGATTTTAACTCATCTATAAATTAAATAATAATAAATGTCCTAATCCGATCTATGTGGATAAAAGGGATCATATTTTATTCCTAAGGTTTTTTTTGTTCTAAATACACTTATACAATAGAATTAGAATTTGTTAGGGTAATTATAATAACACTTTTTTCCTTTAATTACCCTATTTACTTTTAACTGTGATAAAAAAAATTCAAAAGTTACTATTCACGAAAAATTATTTTCATCCTATTGAACCAAATTTTACTTGTTTATTTCAACCATTTCTCTCTGATTTTTGAAATTCAATTCACATAAGAGGTAAAATTCTTTTTTATGCATATTTTCAAATGTGCCTAGAAGGTGAGTAAAAGACGATAAAAATTAAATAAACTTTTATATATCTAACCTTTTTATAAAATGACTTCAATGAATCACATTGGACTAATATAGGTATTATGTATCTATTTTTACTTTTAAAAAAATTTAATTATAAATATTTATTTAAATAAAAATATGGCTTTAAATAATAATGTAGTGTTTTTCACTATTCATCAAAAATTGAAATTTTTTAGAAAAATACCCAAAATTCACCCAAAGATAATTTTGATATTCCAAATTCAAAAAAAAAATATCTATTTTACCAAATTCAATACATATAATTTGTATTAATTAACTTAAAAATAATAATATCATTGTCAAAACCAGAAAGTGGGTTTTTGAATGTAAAAACTATCAAAATATTGATATTTGTTTAGGTCCAATTTAAATGAAATATTATTTCCAATAACAAAAATTGGATTAACTGATAAAAATATAATCTAATTATACTTAAAAACCATTAAAATGTATTTTTTAACCCTGTATATTATTTTTATTTAAAAATTTGTTTTCAATTAAAATTTAGTATTTTCACTATTCAAAAAAATATGAAAGTTATCAAAAAAGTAGCAAAAATTTATCCCAAAAAAAAATTTATGTCCTACATCTATAGAAGAAGTTTATTTTGTCATATTGAATATGTAAAACTTTCAAATGTTGGATTTAAAAAGGGTTCTCCCTTAAAAGGCGGTAAAATTTTATTTTTTTGAAAAATAATTCTATTATCTAAAAAAATGAATTTGTTCATATATTATGTTTAAAAAACACATAATATGGATGTTAAACTTATATGGAGTATATAAAATTTAAAATGAATTTAATACTATTCATAAACGTTTTATTTTGAATTTCTAGATTGGTAAGTCGTGGTGCGCTTTAACTCGGTGTTACATGTAGCACAAGCTATTGAATTACTTTAAAGAAAATAACTTACTATGAAATATTGGGGTGTTACAAATGAGTGATACATTTTGATTCTTGGAACACCATGACTCCTTAACCAATGTAATCTCAACATGGTACTATAGAGAAATATGCAGTGAGTAATCAATTGTATGGATCCGATCAAGTGATCACGGATTATCAATTGGGACCTTCAATGGTGATAGGCGTGATTATTTTGAATTCTCTCCTTATAAAATATTTCTTTATATAGTTTAATCTCAATTATTTATTTCTTCTCTTATTGTTGATCTGATGGTTTTACATGTTGATATGATTCCTTCTGTTTGGAATGTCGAATCACATTTGGGAAAACTAGAGTGTGAATCCTTGAAATGTGCAATGTGTATGATAAAAATCGATTGGAATATGTTGATATGGGATTTATATATGATTGATATGTATGTATATGAATTTATAATGGGAATTGATTGGGTTATTAACTTTAAGGGATATATCAATTGTTATGAACGACATGTGAGTTTCAAATATTATAATGGTGTCATATATCTCTTTAAAAGGGATTGGGAAATGGATGCAAATAGAGAGGGTCCTTTTGTACCGGTGTTTGAAACAATCCATTAACAATTAATAGTAGTTGATTTATCATATATGGATGAGATCATTAAAAGATATTTTCCAACCATAGTGGACCAATTACTTGATGTTTTTTTTATAATTTCTTGGGGTTTCCACCCAAAAAAGAAGTGCAGTTTATGATTGATCTACTATTAGGTAATGTTGTTATTTGCATTCCTTCTTATTGGATATCACCAACAGAATTGATGGAATTGAAGGATCAGTTGGATGATTAAAAATTAAATGGTTCATCTGATTGAGTACATATCTGTGGGCAGCATTGGTGATTTTTGGGAATAAGGAGGATATAAATCTTAGACTTTTAGTAGGTTATCATAAGATTAACAAAATTATGATAAAGAATAGGTATCAACTTAAATCTATTGATGATTTGTTTGATCAATTGAGGGGATCCAAGTTGTTCACAAATATTGAATTGCATTTGGGATATCACCAACTATGGATCCATAAGGAGGACATTCTAAAGACTAATTTTAAAAGCATTTATGGCCATTATGAGTTTTTTTATGCCTTTTGGTTTTATAAATGCACCATCCATATTTACAGAATTAGTGAATCAGATATTTCAATGGTATCAATATTTATTTTTTGCGGTGTTTTTGGTGATATAAAGTTGTATTCTAGGACAAATGTGGATCACGGGAAACACCTGGATATATTATTGGGTATCTTGTGGGATCATCATCTATATGATAAGTTATCGAAGTGTGATTTGTGTATATAAAAGTATGTTTACATTCCCATGTCATTTCTGAAAAATAAGAATTTATGTAGATCCAAAATATATTGAAGTTGTTATATCATGGAAAAAACTAAATAATTTATTTGAAATACATTGTTTTATTATCTTGGAGAGATACAATAGACATTTTGTAGATGACTTTTCAAGTTTTTCATCACGGATGATAGCTTTGATAAGGAATGGTGTTCCATTCCAGAAGAATGATGAATGTAAAAAATCATTTTTGGAGCTTAATATTATAATTCCATCAGATCCTATACTTATATTTCCAAATTCTGGATAGGTTGATGTATTCAATTATAATGCATCGAGACGTGGATTGGGGTGTGTTCTCCTGTAGAAAGATTAGGCCATTGCTTATGGCTCATGGCAGTTATGGATGCGTGAGAAGAACTACCCAATACATGATTGATAATTGGTTGTTGTAGTCTACTCTTTTAATACTTTTTGTAATTATATTTTTGGTGACAAATTCATGATTTTTATAGACTATAGGATCTTAAAGCCCAATTTATCAAAAATGTATTTGAATCTAAGGCAAGGATGATGGATGGAAGACCATCAAATGTTTGAATTTGACTTTATGAACACACCAGGTAAAGGAAGTTTGGGTGCATATGCATTATGTAAGAAAAAGTATAATTATGTGTCTATTTAAGGCTCATATTAGTGGTGGATGATGTCAGGTACACCACTTGGATTATACAGACCTGGGTGATATTGTAATTGTATTCCCTGTTTTTTTGTTCCTGATTAGGTTCAACATGTGAAATAGGCTCAGATATATGATTATTAATATTTTTCTATGAAGTAAAAACTCAATGGTGGGGAGACCATTGAGGGATGGAAATTGAATATAATTTTGGGTTTTTAGTTTAGAGATCAATTCATGGTCCCTTTGGGCAGTCAGGAAAAAATTATTAATGCTTACCACCATTTGAATTGGGTTTTTCATCCATTAATTAAAAATATTAATAGAGAAATGAAATTATAGATTTAGTGGATTGGTATGAAAAGGGTAGTGGTGGAGTATGCTTTGAGATGCCTCACATATCATCAGGTCAAGGCAGAACACTAGAGAACAGTGGGCATGTTGATATCTTTACCAATTCATGTGTGGAAATGAGAAAATATGGCCATGTATTTTCTAAAAATATTACCAATAACTATTAAGAGACATGATGAAATTTAGGAAATTTTGGATCATCTCACCAAGTTAGCTCATTTTATCTATATTCCATAATCACGTATAGTGGAAGACTTATCCAAAATCTATATCTGAGAAATTTTAAAGAGTCACGGTGTTCTATTCTTGATTGTATCTAACTGAGATCCCAAGTTTATGTCTCATTTTTGGAAGTACACATAGTAATCCCTTATAAATCATTTGAATATGAGAATGGTGTATCATCCTCAAATGGATGGAAAATTTACGATTAAAATCCAGAAATTTTAGGTCATGCTTAGGGATTGTGTATTGGACTTTAGTAGCTCAAGGGAGGAGCATAAACCATTTATGTAGTTCTCATACAATAATAGTTTCCATGACTCAGTATATATTTCTCCTTTTGATGTTTTTATGGAATCTTTATCATTATAAAATTTTTTGGTTAGAAACATGATTGTATTCATTGGTAGGACTAAGACTTGTGTAAGAGAAATTGAAAAATATACATTTGATCAAGAAGAGAATAGATATGGATCAGATTCATCAGAAATCATATAAAGATCATCATTGATAACCTTTGTCCTTTGAGGTGAGTGATCTTGTATTTTTTAGAATCTATCCAGGGCTTGAGAATCATCATTTTAAAAAGAAGGGAAAGTTATCTCCTTGATACATAATACCTTTTGAGATACTTTAATGAGTTGGTGAGGTGGTATATCGATCATATTTTACACCAATGTTTATTTCAATTCATAACGTGTTTCATTTATCACAATTGAAAAAGTATTAACTTGATCATGGACATATGATTCAATGGGAACATATTGAGCTAGAGCCAGATTCTATGTTGATTAACATTCTATTATGGATTTTGGTTAGTAAATATAATATATTGTATGGTAAAAGAATCAGTCTAGTGTGGGTTTTATGGAAACATATTTGAATTCATGAGAAAACATATGTATGTGAAAACAAAATGATGGATCAATGGCTAGATATCTTATATGATAACATTGGTTTGATACTTTCTTGGGATAGGAAGGACGATGGTGGGGAGAATGTGGTAACCCTAGTTTCATATACTTGGCCCTTAATATATGTATTTTAATAGTATATAATGTTTAGGCTATGTTTTGTGAGGTTCGAACGATTTTTGGAATGATTTTGAAGGATTTTTTAGAGGTGCCTAGTTTGATAATAGTTAGTAGAAACTGTATAACACCTCCAAGAAACTGTGCAAGGGGAAATAGTGGTCACTGGGTAGGTGCATGGTTGGTGCATAGTTTTTCTAAACTGTGTGGATACCCAGTAGAAATCTGGAAATACTACTATCATTTGATATGGTGGATACCACATGGTTGTTTATGGTTTGTCTTATTGTGTGAGGTGTTGGATTAAGATAGTAGTAACCACATGGTTGGAGTATGGTTAGCCAATACATAGAGCCTAACTATGAGGTGTATAATTATCCCTTTGAAATTTGTGAATCTAATTCAATTTATCCCCTTAAGAACTCAATTTTCCCCAAATCTTTCAATTATATTAACTCTTTTTTCTCCAATGGTGTGATAGTCATTTTTCTTTGATCTGAGACTGGCCCATAAGAGAATTTAAGGTTGTTAGAGATCAAGATTCACAAGTTTCTAATATTGTTTGTTCTTCCTTGATCTCTTCTCCTTCTTTTTCTCAGAACATTATATCTAATTATCTATGAAAATATCCATGTTAAATGATGCGAATAGTTATATCTTGCATCTGGATATTTGGAAGGAATATTAATTCTTAATCGGATCGACTGGATTTAAGCACCGTTCTTTATTTTCATCCAAAGGTTGTGAGGTAGGTGGCTTCTCTCTTAAATCCAATTGTTTATAACTTGAAGTTTTAGTTTTAATTAAATTATTTTCTTGAAATGAATTTCAAATTGTTTTGTGATTATTTTTGGAATTATTTTTTTGGTATTGTATTATCAACTGTGTAAAGTGATTGGTTTTAGGACAGAAAAATAGTTTATAGTTTTAAAATTTTGGTTTTAAAATTATTTTTTATTTTGATACATGTAATGTATTTGTTTAAATTATTTACAAAGAAAGAAAGGTTTCAATTTGAGATGACTTAGCATAATTTTGGCATAAATGGTTGGGTATGATTTGAATGGGATGGATAATGGTTGATAAGTACCATCATAAAAGCTACAGGGAATAGATGTGAAGATCCTTCATCAAATGTAACACCAATATTGAGTGTGTGTGTGTGTGTGTCGTTGTGCGGATGAATATGAAAAATAATATGCCAAATGGAATGGGAAATATTTAAAGTATTTTTTTTATTTCTTTACATAGAGAAAAACTATTTGGTCCAGGTAAATAGATTGGTTTTGATATGAAATATTTTAAATTGGTTTAAATTTTTCTATACAAATATGATAATATTTTTCTCTAATGGAGTGAGTTGGGAATTCATTGGTGAAATCCTAATGAGTATAAGATCACCCCTACTTTGGAACTATTGTGAATTTTCAAATTAAATCTATCAAGACATAGGTTTGTTAAATTTATCTCAGTTCTTCAGTGATGCTTAAAAATTCCTAGGGTGTAGATTCTCGAGTTTGATCTTGGATCGGGTTAGGAGTTACTAATTTGGGGTCTTTATGTTGTTGGGTTTTTGTTGTCTTTTGATTCCTCTGGTTCTGTTATGTGGTTTCTGATTTCTACTATGATATGGTTTTTTCATATATTTTGAGTTTTATTGTTGTAACCGTGCATAATATATAGAATTTTTTTTATGGTTATCTTGGTTTTATTATTTTATCTTCAATGGAAAAAATATTTCCTCGATTTATTATGAATCGTTTGGCATTTACTATCAGCCTTTGGTGTCTTGGGGGTGTCACATAAAGCTAGTAACACCCACCACCTCTTCCTAACCCAATGATTGAGGGGAGGGAGGTTAAAGTATGTCATGAACTAGGTCGGGCTACCATCCGATCTAACACCAGACCCAGCCAGTGATAAGGCCCGAGAGGCATTCTTGATCCTCTCGAGATAGAAACTAGTGATGGGCACCAAAGACAAACCAAAAATGAAATATTTATTCTAATATACAACTGATACAAATAAACCTATCAGATAACACAACATATATCCATAAAAACATATATAATGCATAAACAGGATCCACAAACAATAATGGCATAAAAAACTGAAACTAAAAAATGAATCTAAAACCAAACAGTAAATGACATGGTCTCCACCTGACCTCTTGGTCACCACCAACCATAACACCAACCTACTCCAAAATAAAACCTGAACCAACAATATAGCTCGAGTGTACCGATTCCAAGTGTCATAAGAAGGGTGTGATCATAAATATCTCAATAGGTAAGCACCATAAAATACATACATGTTATTTCCAAAAACAGTCCATAAACACTATTTGGAAAAAAAAATTATGAAAATGGGGTTTTTATCATTTTAAAGAATCAAACATAGCTTTTTAGATATTCACTTTTTTAGAACAACACACACTACTTTCTTATTTAAATATTCATACAATATCAAATTTACATTTTACAAAACTAAAATCCAAATAAAGAAAAAAATAAGGTGATCAAATAGAAATTATGTAAATAAATGATATAGTAAAAATAGGTAGAAACCAGCAAAGTGGAAATTCAAGGGAATCATAAATAAATAGAATATATAGATAGATAATAATGGAAATTTCATAAACATATCTAGAGAAATCCCTAGACGTACTTGGGTCAGACTCACATGTCGATGTATGGTGAATCTCCATAGTCAATAACCAACCCGGATTCTCTAAACTAACCTCGCCAGTGGCACATCCCATATGGACTCTCCACAAATATAGGGGTACCAATATTTCTAGTCATTATTAGTAAGAAATCATCCCTTGACCCTCTAGAAGCTGCTCAGGGTTCCCAAGATAATAATACATAGAGAATGAGGTGGTCCACACATGCTTGGAATGAACAAATAACCCATATATTCCATTATTCATTATTATCCCCAAATCTAAAACCACCTATGAGAATGAACTCTACACAGTGACACAACCATAGATGTTCCCATCAGATACCTAGCCATAAACATGTGCAAATCTGGTCTTCACATTACATAAGTTTTAAAACCACTTTCCAGAATCCCACAAAGTACCAACAGTGCCATAACATTTATCTCCAAAAAAATATTTCAAAAATATCTTCCAAAACCAAAGTGAGACCATACAAAATGTCTAAATATTCCAAACCATATTTCCTGTTGTCTAGTTACCCAACCAAAACTCAAAGATCCAAATGGTCTAAGCCCTAGAAAATAGATTCGAAACCGCCTTTGAAATCACTTGAAAACCAAGGATCCATTTAGAATGAACATTATTTTTTATAAAAACCATTCAAAAAGTTGAGGGTCGGGGAAGGGAGTAAGGGGGAAGGGGAGAATGTTTTGAGAATCCCAGTTCAAGGTGAATATTTCTTTTGAATCCATTATCGTTATTTTTTTTATCCACATGTTCACTCTGTGCACATCTGGATATGCCCACATCCTATGCAATATTTATTGAAACTAAATAAACACCAAATGGTATAATAAACCTCAAGGTGAACATTTATTTTTTGTTTTATTATTTTGACTAGGGTTAGGTTGTGACAATTCTCCCTGCTACATAACATTCTCCCCTAGAAATTCACTAACCTAAACAATAATACAAACATAAACCAAAAAATAAAGAATCCAAAAGGTATAAAAAAACTACTCCATGGACTTTTAACTCCATAATTCACACCCAACCAAATATAGAAGAAAACCATAATGAGTAGATCCACTGGTAGAAAAAAAATGTCTCCCCACAACCAGAAACCTTCAAGCACCGACCAATAGCACAACCACATAGAACACCCAACCTGAACCAAATACCCCCAGACACAAGGGGACACATATTAAAGGAACACAAACCAAACAATGAAAAAACCAAAATTCATCAACTACATAAGACTCAAGTATCTCTAAAGTGATAACAACCAAAAATGAAAACCAATCCAAAAAAGGCTAAGCACACACAAGAAATAACTACTATTAAAAGGATCATATTCAGAAAGGAATAACCACAATAACTACTAGAATTCATGACCAAGAATATGTTTTCAACAAAGAGTAACATACAATGGAATGGAATACTACAACATGGAAACTTAAACAATCTCTATTCCAACACGAGAGTTAAATGAGGGGACAAGGTACCTTATACCCACCGAGAAATTCCTAATTGCATGAAAAGCATCACTTCAAGTTATGTGGTGGGAACCCTACTGCCTTGAAGCATGTAATGCACTATAGTTATGAGATAATAACCTCAACACGAGACTTCCTCTTCTAGAAATTCCTCTTGCATACCTTCTCTAGATGACCCAAATGGCTACATCGACAACAACCCTTTGGAGGATTGTGACAAGATGGCTTTGAATGACAAAGTTGGGAACACTAGAATCACATGATAAAATGGTATGATGAGAAAAGATCTGGAACCAAACAAGGAGACTCCTCAAAAATAGGTTCATATGGCACACCCTTCTCTCCAAATGGGGATCATTAAAGATATTTGGGAGAAACCAGATTTCCAACCACTACCATTGCTCCAGAAACTGGCTTGAATGGAAACGCTTCATTCATGAGCTTCCCAAAAAGTGATTCACTGGATGAAAGGATGTACCCATTAATCTCTAGAGGAATACCCCAGATAAAAAGAGGAGATTTTACCTGAACAAATGATGTTTTATTTGGAGAAAATGAAACCAGTTCCTCAACACAATCAACATAAGCCTTTACTATCCACTAACCTTGTTGAACACTCATGATCTCTTCCACTTTCCTCACCCTCACATCATCAGGTATGAACCATCAGATATAATTTGTCTTAAATACTTTCCAATACATCCCTACTTGAAATGATGTTGGGAAGATCACCGTCCACTGAACAAAACTAGGGCCTTCAAATGATCACTAAATATCACACACCCTCATGGATTAAAGAGTTTTCAAAGACCTGAAAAAACCTTCTACTTTCTTAAGACTCTCTATAGCTTCTAATAAACCTCTATCACCGTAAAAAATAGGAAATAACCAAGAAAAACATGACTATTCCACTCAACTCAGAGTCTAGGTAGGGCCAATAAAAGGGAGAGACTCTCTAGAAATCTATGGGACCTTTCATGGTGGCATTATCAATATAAAAACATAAAACCAAACCAACATAAAACATAAACCCCAAAAAAATCTAAATAAAAATAACACTTCCAATGGAATATCAACTCATAGACCAAACATCACAAAAAAACCAAAAACCACTTTAAAAAATCTCCATTTCCAAACCAAATTCCAAAACTTATTTTCCCTCAAATACTTTTTAAAATTACCAAACTCTCTTTAAAATTCAATTTTAACACCAAAACCATATTTTGGAAAACCAATTTCCCTTTCAAAATCATCTGGCACTCGTCAAAACCAAGAAAAAATTAAAATTAAACAAAACTCCTAGAACAACGAACTAGTAGACATGTGAAACCTAGCTACATGGTTTAGTGAACTATGCCCCATGAAAGAACCTACAACTAGGATGACCTTGAACCATGCACTCAAGCTTTAGATGGGTCACTTCTTCACATAATTCCACAACACATCATTGGTTCCCCTCCATCATCATTCCCCATAAACACACCTAAAAACCAAAACAAAAGAATAAAATCCTATACTACCCCTAGTAACTTAAGACATAGTACGAGTAAGCGTTCACAACAATCTTCTCGTACCTTAATCCCAATTCTTGACAGTACTGTATCTAAACTACCTAACACCTCAAAAAATAAAGTGATGCTTTGATACCATTTTTTCATGATCCAAGAAGGGATTACATCCAATCTAACACCTGACCTGGTCTGCAAGAAGGCCACAGAGGCATTAACGATCCTCCTAGGCTAGAAAATATAAAAAAGAATTAATGATAAACCAAAAGGAAATGATTTATCCCACTAAAAACTAATGTTACAAAACAATGTTGAGTGAAAAACATAGATCCGCAAAACATAAATAATACATAAACAGGATCCAAATAAAATATTAATTGAACCAAATTGAAACTACAAAAGAAAACTAAAACCAGACCAAAAAATAGGATATCTTCCTGACCTCTTAGTCACCACCAAACATAATACTAACCTTCCCCAATATTAAACTCAGAGCAGAAACTGAACATGGAAAATAGCTCAATTCTACCGATGAAAAGCTGAACAAGTAGGGTGTGAGTAGAAACAACTCAGTAGGTAAGCACCATAAAATCTATAAATTTCCTTTATTTTAATAGTACATAAACACTACTTTCAAAAAAAAATTAGAAATAGTTTTTTTTATCAATTTAAATAATCACACACAACTTTTCAAATATTCCATTTTTAAAAACAACACACACTTCCTTAATTTTTAAAATGGTTTTCCATTTGAAATATCTAGTTTATAAAACCAAAACCCAAATTATGAATAAAACAAGTCAATTGAAGAGAAATGATGTAAATAACATAAATAGTACAAATATTTGGAAACTAGAAGAGCAGATAATTAAGTGTAATAGAAATAAATAAAACATACAAATAGATAATCATGGGTGTTTCCTAAACAACTCTAGCGAAATACCTATATGTACTTGGGTTAAAATCTCCTTCTAGAATATGGAGCATCTCTATAGTCAATAACCAACATTTCATATCTAAAATAGCCTCTGTAGTAAAACATCCCACATGTCCTCTTCAGAAAACCAGGGGTACCAATTTATGAAATCTAGATTAATAAACAACTATCACTAGACCCTCTAAAATATTTCCAATAATCACATTATAATATTACATATAGAATGAGGATGTCCTAACAAGTGTGGAATGAACCAACAACCCAAAAATGTCACCATTCCTTCCTAACCTAATATCTGACACCACCTATACGGTGGCCCTCTTGGCAGAGGGAAAACCATAGTGGTTCCCATCACTTACTAATCCATACACAAGTACTAATAATACCTTCACATCACAAGAGTTTTAAAACCACTTTCCAAAATACCATAGATTACCAACCGAGAGATAACATTTACATCCCAAAAACATTTCCAAACCATTTTTCAAAACCAAATTGAGACAATAAATCATGGTCAGAAGATTCCATATGGGCCTTTACATTTTTTACTAAATCGAAGACAACTCAATGTTCCAAATGGGCCAAGCATTAGGAAGCTGGACTAAATTCACATTTGAAATAATTTGGAATCCAAGGATCCATTTTGAATGCACTAGTGGTTTTAAATAACTATTCAAAAATATGATGGACTAGGAAGAGAGTTATTATTAATTGTGTTTTTTATTCACTGTATCATTTGTATGATTCATTGACATTTTCATGAGATATATTGAGTATGATGTTATTGGGTATGCATGTTATTCTCACCCTTGTTTATAAATAACCAATTTTTCAAGTTTCCAAGATAGACTTTTTTATTGATATGATCATTACATGCTCAGAGATGGGATCATTTCTATAGTTGTTGTGGTAGAACTTATTTGGGTATTCCATTTTAGAGTTTATGATATTATATGAAATTAACATGAATTGTGAGATATTTATTGATTTTATATCATGGTTCTTATTTGAGATCCATTCATGTGTGTTTATTGAATTTTTGAGTGTAATTACTCCCATTTATATGTGATTATACCCTTTATTTTCATCGCAAAATCATCCACTATTGAAGGGGGGATTAAGGGGTCACTCTAACTTCAACTATAGGCCACAAAGGGGTTCCTAGTGTGGGTGGATCATGATATTAAGTTTCTGATGAATTACACATCTATTATTGACTTATTTTAATCCTCCTTTTCCTTATGAAATTCCTAAATATTCAGTTATTCATTTTCTATCTAATCCAATTTGTAAATTGTATCCAAAAATTGATATTCATCCACTAAAAGTTTTTTAATATCTCTTAAGGGATTAAATGATAATTTTTTTCTCCTAGCTCAAAAAATTCGTTTTCCTTCTTGGACATCAATAAGGGATCTAGATATATCTACAAATTATCTCCTATGATTGAGTGGGATGTCCTAATCTACTTCCTTATCAATGATGATGAAGTCATTAGGGAAGTAAAATTTTCTAACATTGATGAGTGAAACTTCTAAAACACCTTGAGGATGATTCATTGATTAATTATATATTTTCAATTTTACTCTAGTAGGATTTAATTATATGGTCCCCATATCATTAAACACTCTAGATGGATTGGGGTTAATTCTTTCTCTGAATTTATATAGATTTATTCCAAGCTGATAACCTCTAATTTCACAGGGTATCATGAATCTAAGGAGGTCTCTTAGTTTATGAGTTATGGATCTGGGTATGAATGAAAAACATTTCTCATATATTAAAAAAATTTCCCACATCATCTAGATTTAATATGTTTTATTGAATCAACTTGTTAAAATTATTATAGTGAAGAATTTATATTATTCCATCTTGAAAGGGGATGTCTATATGAAACTTCATGAACATATTGATAAATTTTTCAAAATTAGAATCACACTTTATTTAAATTATTATTTATATAAAACATTGAGGTGGTGCAAGATATTTCACTCTGTCTTTGAGTGCTTCCTTTTCATTTTCTTTTCTTGTATTTACAGGTTCATAATTTTTTATCTGATCTTCATTTTTCTTTTCTTCATCTCAAATCACATTTATCATTTAATGATAATCCTATATAGTGGGTTTATGTTTCACTTCTATATTATGATCAATAATAATTGTTCATGTAGTAATAATTTACCACTTCATAATATGACATCTATTTCCCCTTCCCTCCGTTAATCCTTGTGTTACCCAATAGGGTTCCTTATTATTAGCCTTGAATGTATGAAGCTATCTAACCAAATTTACTTTCCATATTAATCATATAATATTAATTTTTATGGGTTCTAGTTTCTTAATTCTAAAACATTTATTGAGAAACTAACATGAATTTTCCAGAATTTCATCAAAATAAGGTTGACCTTGTATTGAAGTGGGTGCATAGTGTTTGGTTTTCTTATTTTCTTTTCTTTTTTTCTTCTAATAAAAATGGGTTGATATTTATATAATGATAATTTCAATTGTGAATTTACTATTACTCTAAATCTAGTTTGACTAGAGAATTCATATAGACCAATGTTGTTTTAGTGGATAACTAGCTACTAGTTCCTTCCGATAGAGATTTTGATTATTTCTCAAGTTTTTATTATAAATATTTTTATAATTTCCTTAGCTAAAACAAACAAAATTAACTTTGTACATGTAGTTCACTATGATTTTATATCAATATATGGAATAATAAAGAGGACCACTATATTATTGACAATTCTCAATAAGAACTACATAATCCAGCTAAGGCGTATCAAATAAAAATTTATTTATCCTCTTATTAAGATGTTAAATCTTTTTCATCTATCGTTGTCTAAGATTCAACGTAACGCACTCACTTTTTCCTCCCTGTCACATCTTATCTCCACTAGAAACTATGTTCCTCCATGTTTTGAATCAATGTGTATAAATCTTCAAGATCCATATCCAAGAATTTATTTTCAGTAGTTATATAGATGGATAAATTAATTTCTCATTTAATCCCATTGTAGAAATCATGCAACTAGTTTCCCAACATCATTCCATGTTGAGGACAATGTTTTAACGTGTCATTAAATCATTCTCATGCTTGTATTTGTTATTTTTGATCATTTTAATAGAAGTAATCGTGGACTCTTTAGTAATTTATGGATTTTTTTATTAATATAATAATGATCTAAGGATTTTATTCTCATCACTTCCTAGGTAAAGACAGTGTCTAGGTTGACACTCACCAGCCATTCATTTGATTTCCATTATAATTAGGATGTGAAAATTATCAGTATCAATGCATCATTAGTTACCTCATAACATTATGATTTATGATAAACTTAAATAAATATCTTAATGTGGATATAAGTTTAATCACTACTCACACCAGGGAACTTCACATGTTTTTCAACAAAATGATCATTGAAGACTTAAATTAAAAATGTTCTACCCAAATCCTTGGCCTTGCAAGTCCAAGTCTAACAATGTCTATATTATGTCTGACTTCATATATTATATTTTACCTAGGTATTTGATTGATGAGATGGTTTTAGAATTGATGGTGACTTTTAAATAAGGAAGAATATGTATGTGATTATTTATTATCTCTTCCCATGGATCTATTTATTTATTAGAAGAGCTACCAACTGGAGTTTTTCCATTTCTATTTTTTTCTTACATTGGATCAAGTGGTGGATCATTCTTTTGAAGAGATGACTTTTGAGTGTTCACTATATGAAAAAATAATTCGTAAAGCAATGTTCATTTAAGAACACTCAAATGAAAAATCAATGCATCCTCAATAGAAATAGTTTGAGAAATGTGGTACAAACTATCACAATGTATCAAATTTAGATAATTTTGTAACACACTTGTTACTATAGTAGAGGAATGAAGGGTCAATCAATAGGGGAAATGGGTCTTGGTCAAAAAATAAAATTATGTTCCACAATGTCTAGGAGAACAATCTATAATTCAAATTTTTCTATGAATTTTATAAGATTAACATTAAATGGAGCTAATGATATAATGATTTAGATTAAATAGAATATAAAATCTAATCAAAATTCGTTATATAGGCTAAAAACTCTGAAAGGAAAATTAATATGCATGATTAACAAAATTATTATTATATAATTATTATTCTTTATTAACATATAATCAAAAAATATATTCTTTTGAAAAAATAATTTATTTAATTTCTCTTTTATGATTTTATAAATGGAATGGGAGGAAAATTTAATTACTAAAATTATTTGTTGAAATGAAAAGACTGATTTCTGGAAAATTCAAGTCACCTATTTGATTAGGTTTAGCATATTTGAATTTTAAAATTTTTGAGTTGAAGTGTCTATTTTTTTAATACTCATATGGAATCATATTATTTTTTGAATTTTTTAATCTTATATTTTATGTATTTTTATTTTCTATAGAATGGTGTATTGTGATGTTTTTTAAATAGTTGTGTGTGTAACGCCCCAAAAGTTGATACATGGGAAGAAGATAAAACTTATGAAGGTGGTGGGTTTATAGTAATAAAAGGTCTTGGTGTTAGTTTTTATAAACATCATCACCAAGAGTAGGAATGGGGGTAAAAGATTTTTGATTGCAAGTGTGAAGCATCGACAAGGACCGACAGAGATCAAAATGATTGTTGAAATGGTTCTAACAATGATGCATGATTAGATGAATAATTCCAAGTGGTGATGTTTTGTAATTGGGAATGACATTTTTTCAAAGAATTGTGATGTTTTTTCAAAGGAGGGTTTCCTTTTACACTAGGATGGTTTTCATAGATATGATGAAGGCATACCTTGGCGTAATTTTCAAGTATTTTTTCTATATTGTATTTTAAATTTATGTTTGCACATTTACATGAATTGTGTAAACATTGATTATTATTGTATTTTTTAGGAGAAACTTCATGTATTTTTAATTATTCTCATTGGAGGTTTTTCAAACATTAAAAATTTTCATGTTAATTTTCTTTGTTATGCTTGAAATTTCACTTCGGTCATTTTATTGAGTTTCTCAGAAATTTATTATAAGCTCTCGGCATTAAACATTTAATATTATAGTGAATTTAAACATTAATTAACTTTATTAAATTCCCATAGATATTTTAGGTTTATAATTTGATAAATTTAGGTCATAACTCTTAAATAAAGAACACATATATATAAAAAGTGGACACTTCATGTATGTATCGATTTTCCCCATAATATAATACATTTAAAATGAAAAACATTTTATTTTTAAAAAAATCATTGTGACTTTTAAATGGACTTCTTCTTTGCTCTTACACATTTTTAAAACCTGTGAAATATCATTTTAAAATGTTGAATGACCAAAAAAATCCAATAATGAACATAAAAAAGAAAGAATTCATTAGTCAAAGAATACTAATAAAATTTTCCATTTCAAAATAAACTTTGGTCTTGAAATAAATAAATCTCTTACCTAAGGAATCTACTTATCTTCCCAAAAAAATTCATAAAACATTTATTAAGAAATCTTGAAGGTAAAAAAAACTCATAAATGTTTCTTTGAAATCAAAAAAACTTTTTCACAATGTTATACTTTTCAGCCTTAAAAATTAGCATATACTTTCCATTACATTGTGAAATTATAAGATTTCTATAAAAACAGATAGCAGGAATAGAATAATCTTGTAGGTAACTTGGGGAATCATTTCCATATTACTATTATAAATGGTATAACTTTCACAATTACATATAGAATAACCATCACAGTTAGATATAAAATAATCATCACCATTACAATTAGAATAACCATCACAGTATATACCTATAAAATCATTATAGAAACCTAATCAGTTTACTCCATCCCTTTACCCAATGATTTGGAGAGATATACAAGTGCAACCACCCTCTATTTATAATGGAATAACTTATCCTATTATACAATTCCCAAGATCCATAATAGAATACATAAAATCTGCTATTATAAAAATGTTCTTTTCACCAACAAGAAAAATGATTCAAATATTGATATATCTATTTAATATTACAACTATTTTTGAAAATAATATGAATGTAGGGAATGATTGATTTTCTTTTAAGATAACATGAAATATTTTAAGGGAATCCAAAAATCAAGCAAAGGATATAGTAGTGGTAATGGTCTTTGTCACCATATACATTAAAATATATCATTCATTTTTTCTTTTTATAAAGAACGTTAAAACATTTAGTAAAATATTTCACTTGTAAAATAAGGAAATAAAGTGAAAAGAAACATAAATTTTCCTTTAGAAATAACTTATTTCCATATAAATACATCAAAAAATCTATTTTGAAAATATCATTATAGAATAAAAATTTATTTTTGAGGGAAACTATAAAAGATGATTTTTTAAAAAATAAAGTCCCTTATCATGAGTCAGGCTCGTCACGTGAATTATTTAACATCATGAATAATAAACTTATGTTAAATATTTACTTTATTGAGTAAATTTTTCAAGATTATTATTCATTTTATCTCACTTATAACCATGTTATAATAATTACTTAAGCATTTAATTTTGTGTCAGGTGTTTTAATGATATTCAGTTCATAAGTCCAAAATGGATTCGGTAAGTTGACTATGTGTTACATCCTAACCTGAGTACCATGGAACATGGACCTAATTTGGTCAGTCACATGACATAAAGTGATCCTTCCCATATGCTAGAGGGTTTTGACTAGTAAAGAGGAACTGGTAAGTCATTCATGGGGAGAATATACCCTCTTTTATAAGAGTAAAGTAATTGCAGATGTAAACAACAAAAAACAAGTGCAGAATCATATAAATAATCATAACTGTACCAATGTCACATAATAGTTAAAACATGAATTATAAGACTCAATATAAAGGGAATTCATTCTATAATAATGCAAGTGTCAAGTGTCTACATTGAAATTGAAAGTAAACACACAACAACTCCCTAGAGGGTCCCGAACCACGTCTGGTTCCCTCACCCATGCCCCATCCCTAATCAGCAATTTATCCCAGGGCATTTCCCTTATCTTATCCTGCAATAATAATGTCTTCTCGGGTGCTGATCAGGTGGCCAAAATAGGGTGAGAGTATAACTCAGTAGGCCACAATCAACGATGCCTAAAACAAGTCCAGTCAAAAGATAGAGCCTGAAATTCTATAAATAAATAAATACAATGGGTAATTAAACAGTTATTTCATTTTCACATATTGTTTAATTCTCACATTATACTCGGTTTGGATTCATGTCATTAGTTGAACTCACAAATTTGTCATTGTCATTATTTTGTTGTAGAACTCCATGTCTAACACCAAAAATCGCAATTAGTTTAGATCACCAAGTATCATACCCCACTTTCTCGATCAGTGTAGATCACCATGTCTACCACCTCACTACACAAGAACTTGAATAAACTAATGGGGTATAACGCCATGTCTAACGCCCCAAATTCTCAATTTTTCTAAAACACCAAGTATTGCACTCACTTTCTCAATCATTTACATCATTTATTAATTCATAAATAATTAAACACGCCATCCCCTTACCAATCCAATGATTAGTTAAATACATCAAAAATCCATTATTTAACCACATAATTAACTAAGTGCACAAACCATTAATTAATTCATCAATTAATTAATCAAACAACACTAATCTCATTCCATAATTAATTCTTCACAATTAATTATCCAAATCAAATATAAACCTGTCATAATTAATCTCATAATTAATTATCATAATAAAACAACATTGAACAAATTTAATCCACCATTAACGATATCAACATATCCAAATCATTATCTCATAATTAATTCCCCTAATTAATTATCTCAAACACAACCAATTCAATATCTCGAATACAATATCTCAAATCATAAACTACTTCCCCAAATCAATTATCTATTTGGTAATCCCCTTGGTCCCATGATTAAATCATCAATTAATCATTTATATCTCAAAAATTTCAACATGTGAATTTCACATTTTTAATTATCCCAATTTAGGAAAACAGTTACTAAGGGATGCTAGAAAAATAATTAATCTCACATACACATATCAAATCCATGACTATGGGTGTTTGATTTAGACCACCTACTATGGTTTTTGGATGAATTATATCCCAACATAAATCCCCAAAATCCAAGAGGCACAATAACATCGATCAAGATCCAAATCCGAATCCTTAAAACCAAAATTAAGATCAAGGGAATCAAGATCCTAAAAATCTAGATCTATTTCCCAATCCTAAATCTAGATCTTATCACATTGGTATGGATCCATGTAAATAGTTTAGATCTTCTATGAAAAGATCAAGTAATTATATATTAATTAATGGGAGAAACATCATGATGAAATAAACTTACTGGAAAGATATCGGATCTTCAATCTAGGCATTCGATATTGAAGAACAATGTTCGATTAACCTTGGAATACCTTCGGAAAGCTCTGGGATCACCTAGAATTCATCAAGACTGGGCCTAGGTTGATATAGATGTGTTTCATGGGTTCGGGTATTTTTAAATCTGATTTTCATAGAAAACTGTTTTGTATGCACATTTTCACCTGGAAGGGGAACCTGGTTAATTAAATTGTGTGCAAACTATGTGGACCTCACTGTTTAGGTACACATGGTGTTCACGGTTTTCTATATTTGGGTACACTATTTGTCAAACAGTGTTCAAACCGTGCAATACCCTCTTTCAAAATAAAATTCTTAAAACCTCACCCAAATTCACCTCAAACTAAAACTCCAATTCAAAGGTACATTAAAACAAAAAAAGTACCTAAAAAGCGTCTAAGATGACTCCTACAAAAGGTCAAAATCTTACAATATCCCTACCTTATAGTGGCTCATCCTCGAGATTCACTTTAAAACTTCACTAATATTCCAAGCCAAAAATATTGGGTCATTAATCCCTTAAATATTATTCTTATTCCCAAGTTTCATCTTGCACACATCTAGGTTTCCATAACACATGAAATACTAGCACGATATTTCCCCATAACACTCTCTCACTGTGATCCAACAAACATATTGGATGATATTCAAAGCATGCATCTTTCTCAAGGTAAATCTCATCCACATAGATCACATGAGAAGGGTTGGTTTTATACCTCCATAGTTTTGAAAGATGGAAAAAATCATGCATAACACAATATTTCTATGGGTGAGCCAATCGGTACGCCACCAGTTTGATTTTCTTCACTATCTACAACAGTCCAAAAAACCTACAATCCAACTTTCCCTACCTCTATATCCTATGGTGACCCAACCTAGGTGACACCAGAAATAATACATGATCACCCTCTATAAACTCTAGGTGCCATATTTTTCTATCATCATATGACTTCTGCCTACTATGAGTCATAGCCATATGTTTTCGAATTACATGCACCTGCTCTGATGTCACCTACAAGACACTCAGTCCCAACAACTCTGACTCTCCAGCCTCCATCAAGAAAAGCAGTAATCTACAAGGTTTACCAAAAATTTCCTCAAATGGTTCCATCTATATAGATTCCTAATAACTATTGTTATAGTAAAAATCCCCTAAACCCAAGTGCATCTCCCAAGAACCATTGAGGTCAATCACCCTTTCCCACAGCATATCTTCTAACACTATATGGTATGCTCTGACTTCCCATCTATCTATGGTTGGAAAGTCCTACTCAACAAAACCTATATTCCAAGTGCCTTATACAATCTCTACAATAGGCATAAATAAATTCATGAATTGTGATCTCAAACTATAGTTCGTGGAACCCTGTGCAAAAAAACCATCTCTCGAATATATAGGTCTCCCAACTATTCTACTATGAAGGTTTCCCTGATAGGAACGAAATGTGTTACCTTTGTCAATAGATCCACAATGACTAAAATAGAATCATTCTACCTAAGTGTATTTGGAAGACCTGCAACAAAATCCATAGTCATGTCATCCCACTTCTATTCCATAATAGTCAATGACTTTAATATACCTCCAGGTCATTGATGTTATGTCTTAACCTACTGATAGGTGATATATCTCATCATGAACCCTATTACTTCCTTTTTCATTATCATCCATCAAAACTATCTCTGTATATCACAGTAAATTTTGGTCACACATGGATGTACTTCCCACTTTGAGGCATGAAATTCTTGAATGAGCTCCTCTCACATGCTCGTAGTCACAACAACCTGATTTTTCACATAGATGGTCTCATCCACATCTACCATCCAGTCTAAAGGGGTACCCCCACCTAAAAGGTTATCCCTCAAGGATAAACACTCTGGATCCTCATACTTCATGTCCCTGGTTCATCTCAAGTGTATAGACTCCACTGCTACAGAAACCATATTCATCTGTTCCTGACACTCCTAAACCACCACATGCAATTCTGTCAAGAAAGTAATCATCTTCCACATTGTTCTCAAATCATGTACCAACCGAGTCTGAGTTTTCCTACTCAAGGATTCAGCCACACTATTCCCTTTTCTGGGTGTATATTCTAGTTCAAAATCAAAGGACGGCATATAATCTACCCATATTAATTTCCAAATATTCAATTCACACTATGAAAAGATGTGCGTCAAGATTTTGTGGTCTGTAAAAAATGTAAAATTGTCACCCAAAAGATAGTGCCTCCAACACATAAGATCATAAACCACTACTTCCAACTTGAGGTCGTGCGTAGGGTAATTTCATTCATGAGGCCTCAAATGCGGAGACCCATAAGTAATTACATGATCCCCTTCCATCAACACAACTTTGAGTATGATCCCAAAAGTGTCACTATAACCCGTGTACTCCTCACCTAAAATAGGAAGGATAATGATTGGTGTCGATGTAAAGAACTTAATCAAGTCCTAGAAATCATTCTCGAATGATTTTTTCCACTCAAAATTAATCCCTTTCTTGTTCAAGACCAAAATCAGTGCCTCTAATTGGTAAAGTTCTGAATGAACCTTCTGTAATATCCACCAAATCCCAAAAATCTTCAGATATCAAAAAAATCTTGGGTTTCTTTCAAAAAACTACTTCTTGAACTTTATCTGGACCCATTGCCACACCATTTTTTGAGATGATGTGCCCCAAAAAGTTTACCTGGCCAATCGAAAACTAACATTTAGATAGCTTGGTTTATAACAGATGCTCACTTAGTGTACTCAGAAAAATTACATGATGTTAGGAATGTTTGTCATTAGTCTTAAAATACACTATGATGTAGTCCGCAAACACCACTGCAAACTAATCGAGGTATGGGTGAAACATCTTTTTCATCACGACCATAATCACTGGTGGAGCATTTTTCAACCCAAATGGAATTACTATAAACTAATAAAGGCTATACATGCTCTTGAAAGTAGTCCTTGGTATATTAGAAGTTCGAACTCTCACCTAATGATACCCTGAGCTCAAATAGATCTTTGAGAAAACACAACCCCCCTTCACCTTGTCAAATAGGTCATCAATACACGGAAGAATATATTTGTTTTTCACATTCATTTAGTTCATCTTCCTATAATCAACACACAAATGTAAAATCCCATCATCCTTCTTTGAAAACAACATAGGTGGTCCCCAAGGTGATGTACTTGGAAAAATAAACTCATTATCCCTTAATTCATACAACTGAGTCTTAAGCTCTTGATGCCCGGTCGGTTCCATTATGTAAGGTGTAATAGATACAATCATAACCCCCAGTATGAGCTCAATAGTGAACTCCACATATCTCTCTGGTTGAAACCCTATGAAGTATTCAAGGAAACATCCTAAAACAATTCTAAAACTAGAGGAAGGATGTCTTGCCTACCACTCCCATCATCAAGAAAAAGACTTGCATCTTGGGCTATGAGCTCTCCTAGTTGCTAAGTAATTGGACCTAATTGGATCTTCTGGATGTACCACTATCCATGATGGACATACTGGTCACCCTTAGAAGATACAATGGTCACTCTCCTATGATAGAAATTGTTGTGGGCTCGGTATGTGACTAACCAATCCATACCCTTAATTAGGTTGAATCTCATCATATCAAAGACATAGAGGTCCCAAATAAACTGACAATCTCTGATATCTATTGAACATACCTTTTTTAAAAATATGTCTCTATAACATGTTCTTAATTGTGTATCGATATTCAATACTCCACCAACAGACTCCACCTCCAAGCTCAAACAATTAACAAGATTTGATGATGTAAAATAATGAGAGGCACCGGTATAAAACAAGGCACTAGATAAAGTATAAGCTACTAGAATTGTACCTATCATTGTCGATGGACCAGTCTTTCTCTCTATAAGTGTCGAATGAACTATATGTAACTGTCAATCCCTTATTACTTATGGCACCATCTGAATCCCCTGAGTAGCACCACTATATTTTTATGGGTGTTCTTTCCCTAAAGTACAACATCGACTACCTCTACCTCCTATGTAAGTTGAACCCCAATTCCATACCTATATGGTGTAGAAAAACCCCTTCCCACACTCTAATTCTGAGAAGCCACTCCCTTAGCATCAGCATGTCTCTGCAATGTGAAGAACCTATTTAGGTGCCCCATCTTGTTGCAACATCGGCACTACACTGGTGGTCAAGGACAATGTTTATCATAGTGTCTGACTGGTAGAAAAGCACATGAGTAAGGTCTGGTGAAACTGTTCCTCCTGGCTATCCACCTTGTTTTCCATTTTCGTGACTAAGTTTCTCGTAACAGAACTTTCATCTCTTAGAAGGTAAACTCCATGATAATCCAGTAACAACTTCATGTCTAGTACATCAAGCCTCCTTCTGGTTACCCTTTGAAATGAGAGACCAATTCACAACTTTTGATAACTTATTAAGCATAAAGATATTCACTTGGGACTTAATTTAAAACCTACGTCTATCCTAAAATAATTTTTCTAAAGAAAACTCATCTTCTGTCAATGCTAGAGAAAAATGTTGTAAATCTGTGAAACATTCATCATAACCCGTTATGGAAATTCTTACCTGGGTCATATGCATAAATTCTGAAACCTTATATTGTCCCAGTGTCTCTGTATATAAGCGTTCCAAGAACTTCTGTAGAATTTCCTTCCATAACATATAATCAGTATGTCTAGATTGTACCTGAATGTCCCCTCAGCCCTTCACTGGCCCCCATAGCATATAAGTAACCAACTTGACCCTTCCCTCAATCGGAATATCCAAATGGCCAGGTATCTTATTTATGGATTCAATCCATAATTCACCCCCCTTATGATTACCTTCTCCAATAAATTTTTTTAGTGTGCTACATCTAAAAATACCTTGTCAACTCAGACATGCTTTTTAGAAAACGCATAGGATCTCTCTCTATGAATTGAATGAAATGAGAAATGTTCTCTTGGAACTGCTCCCCTTCCTCCTCACCTGGCAATAATGGTTCCTCAAGTTCCCTGTCTAGTAGTTCATTCTGAGCCATACTCCTCGTTCTCCCTCTTAATAATCATCCTGGAAGAAAATTATCTAAAATTCGAAACACACATCTTAGGTCTCATAACGCGGCCTCATGAAATTTATGTAAGAGGAAAAATAAACAAAACAAGTTTCAACATGTCCTTTCCATTTTTATCTCCACATGGTCAACACTGAGGCACTTTCACTACCCTTAACCATATTACACCTAGGTATTGGTTTACAAGGGTAAGCATATTCTCATTAATTAATTCCCTCAATTAATTAATTATATCATTTTTAATTATTTAATTCATCAATTAGTTAATCAACCCCATTTCATAATTCATGTTTCACATTTGACACCCATTTATTATTATTTTTCATCATTTTACAACATAAATAAATTCATGATAGGAACCTTTTCATTTCAAAATCAAAATATGGAAAATAGATCATGTTCAACAACTTGCCCATAACCCATTTTCCCCATGACTTCCTAAAATGATTCATTTCAAAATGACACAGATTTCCTAAAATGATGCATGAAAACTCAAATCTCATCCCTCTTTAGGCCAAAAATCAATAATCAACAATTATCAAAAGTAATTATCATACCCCACAACATGTGCATCACCATTGGTGAAATAATATCCAATTTTAACAAAAAAATCATTATCACAACAATCCCACCCTGAGTACCTAGATTTTCCCTCACACGTGGGCTTACAACTCCCTTGAACGAGAACATTAGCAATCCCCTACCCTTCCTGGTATCTTACCTACCATTCCCAAATCAGTAAGATAAAAGATGAAGAAAGAAATAAAACTCTTATGATACAACATTCTAATGTCCTGACCCGAGTACCATGCAACGGGGCCCCGATCCGGTCAGACACATGCCCTAAGGCGCGCCTCCTCGTATACTAGATGGTGCCAACAAGTAGAGATGGTATGGTATGTCATTCATGGAGATACTATACCCTCTATTATTAGATTAAATTACCAGCATAATAAAACAACAATGAACAAGTGTGGAAGCATATAAATAATCAGAACAACACCAATGTCACATGATAGTCAAAACATGAATTAGAATACTCAACAGAAATGGAAAGCATGGTATCACAATGTAAGTGTCAAGTGTCTAAAATTCAATAGAAAATAAAGACACAAAGGCTTCCAAATGGGTCATGAATCACTTTTGGTTCCCTCAACCATGATCCATCACTAATCAGTAATCTATCCCAGGTCCTTTCCCCCATCATTTCTTGAAACAACAATGTCTTCTTGTGTGCCAATCAGGCAGCCCAAATAGCGTGTGAGTAAAACTCCGTAATCCACCACCAATGGTGTCTAAAACAATTCCAGTCAAAAGATAATACATTCAATTCAATGAAGAAATAAATACAATGTGTAATAAAATAGTTATTAAACTATAACATATTCTTTATTAATCAAATTTGACTTGGTTTGGATTCATGTCTTTAGTTCAAGTCACAAATTCAACATTATCATTAGTTTAGTGTAGAACGCCATGAATAACACCCAAAATACCAATCAGAGTAGATCACCATGTCTCACACTGCACTTTCTCAATCGTTGTAGATCATCAAGTCTACCACCTCACTTCACAAGTGCTTATATCAACTATTGGGGTGGAATTCCATGTCTAATGCCCCAACTTCTCAATTGGTCTAGAACGCCATTTCTAGCACCCAATTTCTCAATCATTTAAATAATTTATTAATTCATAATGAATTAACCACATCATCCCCTTACTAATCAAATTATTAGTTATATACATCAAAAAATACATTAGTCAACCCCATAATTAACTATGTACACAAACTGTAAATTAATTCATCAATTAATTAATCAAACAACACAATTCCCATTGCATAATTAATTCTCTAAAATTAATTATCGAAATAAAATATCAACTTTTCATAATTAATCCCACAATTAATTATCCTAATAAAACATCAAGGAACATAATTAATCCACCATTAACTATCTCAACATAGCCAAATCATTATCTCATAATTAATTCCCACAATTAATTATCTCTAATATAACCAATTTATTATCTCGAATATAATATCTCAAATCATATAAATTTCTCCAAATCAATTATCTATTTCATAACCCCCTTAGTCCCGTGATTAAATCATCAATTAATAATTTATATCTCCAAAACATAAACATGTCAATTTCACATTCCTAATTAACCCAATTTAGGAAACTAATTAATAAGTGATACTAGAAAATCATTAATCTCACATAGACATATCAAATCCACGACTATGGGAGTTCTATTTAAACCACCTACATTGGTTTTTTGATGGACGATAGCCTAATATAAATCCTCAAAATTTGAGAGGCACAATGACATCAATCTAGATTCGAATCTATATCCCTAAACCCAAAATTAAGATCAAAGGAATCAAGATATAGAAAATCTTGATCTAGATCACCAATTCTATATATAGATCTCAACTGATAGGTTTATATACATGGAAAAAATGGAGATATTCTATAAAAAGATCAAGGAAAGATATAGGAAATTATGGGAGTAACATCGGGATGAAATCCACTTACTAGAAAGAGAGAGGATCTTTAATCTGGGCTTTTGATCTTGAAAAATGGTGTTCAATTCACTTTGGAATCCCTCTGTAAAGATTTGGGATCACCTACAATTCATCAAGTCTGAGCCTAGGTATAAATAGATGTGTTTCAAGGGTTCAAGTGGTTTTTAAAAAAAATCATATAAAACTTCTTCATCCACACGGTTTTACCTGAAAGGGTGCATGGTTAAGGAAATTGTGCACAAATTGTGCGGACCACACTGTCCACATTCGCATGGTTCACATAGTTACCAGGGTTTGGGTGAACAGTTTTTCAAACCATGCACAAACCTTGCATAGCCCTATATCAAAATATTTTTCTTAAAATCTTACCCAAACGCACCTCAAAGCACAATTCCAAAGGAATGGTACTTCAAAACAACAAAAAGTTCCTAAAAAAGATCTCGAGATGACTCTAGGAAAAGGATAGGATATTACACTATGGTCAAATAGATCATTATTTAATAATATATTGAATAATATTCCTGACATAATTATCATTTTTATACATAAATTATACTTTTAAACCCATCCATGAATGTTATTTATGAAAAATTAATGATGTTACAATCATGGAGACAGTAGGTCGTATATACACATGACTAACATTTCCATTTTTCAAATATCATTATTGAAATAAAAGTGTAATTTTATCTTTTAATAATTATAATAATATCAAAAATATCATATTATTTATTTAATTATACATATATATATATATATATATTTCATGTGTTGTGGGGATTAAAAACGAATCACATCACTTTGTGGAGGTGGTAGTCCACATAAAGAACATCACTATTTTCTAGTGTAAGGAATGGTAAGAAAATATGTGTAATATTATCTTTAAATTATGATAAATCTACAATTAATATCATATATATAACTAAAGACTATCATTATAACCATCCATGAGAGACGGTGATGGAAAACAAACTACATCGTTTCGCGAGGCGGTAGTCTATCGTACACACAAATGATGGATTTATTCCCCATTTGATGGATATGGGATATGGTTATGGGTTATGTCATTAACATAATAATATATAATTATATTTGTGATATATATTTTATTATATCATCATGGTTAAGGAATATTTGAATGAGGTGGAATAATAAATAAAACATAAACTAGTGGTTAAAACTATACCTCTTCATTGGAAATCCTTATTTTCTTAATACATTAAGCCCTATAGGGTAGGCATTCTTCCTAAAAATACCAATATATTGAGGATAGAGACTCTAGTAATTGATAAAATCAGGTATTATGTAAAAAAAATTTGTTTTGAAGTGTGAATAAATGAGAATAAGTGGTGGCCATTTATAAGAAAGGGGAGGGGCACTATTAGAATTCTAAACATATTAAAATAATATATATTAATTTTGATGTTAGAATGGATAAAAATTGATAATATTCAAATCAAACATGAGGATGAGTTGAAATAATATCATACAATAAAATTTGGAAAAGTTTGGATCACATTTTTACCCTTATATTTTTTTTTAACCCTTTGTTAATCATTTTTAAAAAATTTGTAATAAAAAAAATCCTTCTAAGGGATAATAATTATATTATAAAATAAAAATAGACAAAAAAATTTACCATGGATGATTAAATTAACCAAATATAATAAATTTTTCTTAATCTAAGATTTTTAATAATTTTAAATCAATTAACCAAATAATATTTATTATAAAATATCATCAATGTCAATTTTGGAACTATTCATTTACATTAAATATAATAAAATCAAGAAAAAAAGGAATTAAGATAAAATGAATCCAAACCTCTATAATATAACATTTTTATCTATTAATTTTTTTATCCACATGAATTATTTCAAATTATACTACTTTTAATATTTCTAATATCATTTATTTTATTTTCCCATTAATTAAATAATTTATGTGTCAGCGTTGTGTAAGAATTTGAGGAAATTATTTATTCATAAAAATTTAAAAATAAATTTCTATGATAAAGATAAATCATTTAATCTTAAAATGAATAGTTATAAATTAAAATATCCTTTTATTATCCCCTTGTTAGAAATTCTCTATTTATTAAAAGAAAATGTGTGACATTTTTTACTTTTTTTACATAAACATATTATAAAGATTATAATCAAATCCAAATTGAAAAAAAAAGATCCAATATATTTATTTTTTTAGGATTATGTATGATATATAATCATCTAATAAAAATAAGTTAATATTTTCGGTCATTCTTTAGTCCTTACCATTTTATTTGAAACATTAATTACCTGATTTACCATTTATCGTGGAATCAAAAATTACTTTGGTTGCCATTTATATTGAAAAAAATAAAGGGGAAATATTTATAAAAATTTAATCCACTAATTTCAAATATAGAATCCATTTTTTAGAATTAAAATCATAGAATTTGATATTTTTAATTTAAAATTAAACCATAAAAACTCAAGGGAAAATAGTTTTTTAGAAAAAATGAATTTTTATGTATAAAATGCCTTTTACTAAATTAAAGTTTTAAATTCATTCCAATGAATATAATTTGATTTTTTTAATAAAAAATATTTAAATTTTAAAACTAATAAATATTTAATTTTTACTTTGTAAATAATTTAAAATAAAATACATATTTTTATAAAAATAATATTTTCACTAATCATTGAAAAATCAAACTTCTTAGAAAATTATCATACATTAATCTTAAAATAATTTTGAAATTATTTATTCAAAAATATATTTCATTTTTCTCATATTAAATTTCTATAATTTTGAAATCATTATTTCAAATAAATCCATATAATAAATAAAAATCCAAATTGGTTACAAATAAAATATGTTTATTTTGACCCAAAAATTGTCTAATATTTTAACAAAGAATATTAATCTATAAAATATGACTAATAAAATGTGAAAATAATTTATATCATCATTACCTGGGTTATTACATTTGTTGCAACTGATTTTCTTCCCCTGACCAAGAATCTCACTGACAGTGGCATCAAAGCTGATGGCTCGAGTTTATAATTTGACATGAGAATTATGGAAGCTTTCCAGAGTATCAATGGATTCTGTGTGAGATAGTATAGTTGACACATTGTACAGGATTGAGTTGAAGATGTGTGGTGAATAAATATATGAAGAGGGTTTCATCATATTTGTGGAACTATAGGTCAATATTATTATTCAAAGTCCAACGACTAGTTTGAATTGGGTTTGGAAACCAAATATGGATGGGTTGAGTGTTTTAAGTCATACAACTAATTATTTCCCATCATAGATTGTCACTAGTGATGAAAGAATTAAAAATAAATGATCAATGATATGCGCTAAGAAGGATAAATTAATTTCTCTTAGTGATCTTTATTTTTTGGTGACCACTATTTTGAGGGAGTCAGATATTTTTGGTTCTAGTACTGTTTAGCTAGATAATGAAGATACATGTATAATAATGGATTTGGTGTCTAGAATTCTTTTGCCGGGGGGAGATATCACTTTTCTTTCAGAATTGAAAAGGGGGATGTCATATATTCTATAGTGTGATATTGTTTGTGTGATGCCAACTGATTTTCTCTGTAAGTGAGTTCATTAAATGATATATCCTTCTATAATAGGCTAAAGATAGGGATTGGTAGGGTTCAACCTATCTATGTTTTAAAATTTGGGGAAAAAGAGTCCTATTTTTTTAAATCCTTGTATGGCATCACATGATTTTTTCACTATAAATAGCGGTGGTTTGTGGTTGTTTTCAAAACCACTACTAAATTTTTTGTTTTTCTTTATTTAGAAATGGTTTTATAAAACCGCCATTAATTCATGATACTTTATTAAAAACCATCATCATTTGGAATCAGTTTTTTCATGGATGTTTTTTTAACGGTGGTTTATTTCATAGGGATTTAAACCCTTTCAAAGTATTTATCGGCATATTTTTATTTTTTTAATATATAATTATTTTTTAAATAAAAAATTAATTTTTTAATTTATAAATATTTATTATTATTATTATGTAATATGAATTATTTATTATTCATTAATTATTATTATCTATTATTTAACAATTTTTTCAAATATTTAGTATTTATTGTTTAAAATTTTAAAATAATTATGAATGTTGAATTATTTTTTATAAAATAATTATTATTATTTATTAATTAGTTACTAATTATTAATTATTAGTTATTTATATATGTATATTAATTTGAATTTGTCTATATTTATATATATTTGTATGTATTATATGGGTATGTGTATTGATATAGATTATTTTATGTATATATACACATTTATTTATTTATGATTATTTATATATTTATATATTTATATATTTATATATTTATATATTATATATTATATATTATATATTATCTGCTCCTTTCTATTTATTATATATAATTTATTACTGTTTATTATTTATTATTTATTATAAATTATTTCTATTTATTATTATTAATATTTATTATTATTATTTATTATTTACTATTTATTATTAATATTTATTATTATTAATTATTTATTATTTATTATTTATTATTAAATAATTATTGAAAATATATGTACTCATTTACTATTTATTATTTAAAAATTTAAATAATTACAAATGTTTAATCCTTAATTATTTACTTATTAATAATTATTAGTTATTTATATGTATTTATATATATTTATATATATTTATATATTTACATATATTTATAAACATTCATATAATTATATATATATATATATATATATTACGTGGGTATATATCTATATAATAATGTGTGCGTGTGTGTATCTATATGTGTCTATATATATATATGTATATATATATATATTCTATTATATATGTGTGTGTGTATTTATATATATATATATATATACATTTATTTATAGTAATATATACTTATAGATATTTATATGTATTTATGTGCATTTATGTACATTTATATATATATATATATATATATATTATCGGTGGGTGTGTGTGTGTGTGTCTATGTATATGTATATATATATATATATCTCACTTTAAGAATGTGTGTATTTATGAATCATTATATGTGCTTATATATGCGCTTATAAATAGATAAATATATTTATTTATTTATTTATTTATTTATTTATTTATTTATTTATTTATTTATTTATACACAATTATCTTTAATTTGGTATTTATATATATTTTATGTATCTACTAATAATTATATATTTTTATTTTTATTTTTATTTATTTATGTACATTTATTTATATTAATATGTATTTATAATTATATATTTTTTTTATTTTTTTATATTAATAAATATTCATATGCTTTTATATTTACATATATTTATAAATATTAAGTGGATATATATATATATAGTTATTTTTATATAAACATATATGTATATTTATTTTTATTTATTTTTATTTATATACGATTATATATATGTATTTGTCTTTTTATATATTAATGTTAATCTATTAATATTTATGTATATTTATAAATATTTTTTTATATTTAGATTTATGTATATACCTGTCATTTTCTAACAGCAAGGGAGACTCACCAAAGGCCCTACTTCTCTGGTTACATCTAATAATCCCATTTTTGTTGACACTACATGACATCCTTTCCTACGATTTTTCCTTGAAGATCCTGTATAGCACCCCCCCCCCACCCTCCCCACCCCTCAATCCGTTGATTTTCTCCGTCATGTGACGCGATGGGTTTTTCCTGATTCGTCTGTGTTTGAGCAGATATGCGGTGTTCAGATACTCTTCAATTGCTCCTCCCTAATAGAAAAGGAAGTTTCATGTATCTTTGACACAGATAATGGAGAATGATCTGCTTAACAAATGGTGGTGTCTCTTTCTCTCTCGGGAAAGGAAAAAAGAACCCATTATTGCATAGAAGGATGAAAATGGTTTCATGATTCAGTGAATGGGCCTTATTATTTGTTGTAAAATTCATAATTAATCAAAATTTTAATATGATTTATTTGAAGAACACGTTACAAGCTATCTGGCACCTTAAAGTCGTTGTGGTCATACGTGAGGTTGGATTAGGTTTTCTGGTAAATTAATTTTTTAAGGAGAATGATAAAATAGGGATCTAACTTGGGAGGCCCTATTATTTTAATAATCATGTCATCTTAATGGAAGATCTAAACTGTGATGGAGACATTCTGAAAGTTCCCTTCTCAACATCTTCATTTCGGATTCGCCTTTCTGGAATTCCCTTTTGGGGGTGATCATATCGTGCTCTGAAGGAGATTGGGAACCAAATTATAACATTCATGGAATTGGATCGATCAGACCCCATTATTTAGGGACTCTTAGTGGGGATCAGAGTTATGGTTGACATTTATTCCCCTCTTCATAGGGGTACGTTTCTATCTAAAAAATATTCAACAATCTGGATTTCTTGGGAATAGGAAAAAAAATGTCCATTCTCTTCTACTTCTATAGACATATTGGACTTTTTGAAAAGGACTATATTGTTAAGGTAGCTAATGAAAATGGTAATATTATCATAAAATTAATCCCTTGGTTGTGTGTGAATAATTATAAGTCTTCCTTCTATTCAGAATAGGAAATATATAGGGATGTGGATAAACTCACGAAATAACTTGTTGTGTATGCAGCATGTGTCCATAATAAGATTGTTAAGTTGGGGCCACCAAATCCTCCTACAGATCTCAACATTTCTCGGAAGATGAAATAATCAATGAGGAAATACCCTTTGTTGGTTCCCTGTTTTCCATGTTCCATTCCTCATGGTATAGATAACCAATAATCAAATATGACAATATCATCTGTATGGACACCAACAGTGACTGAGGACTGGTCTCTACCCCCTGCCAAGCCGAAGCGGATTTTCTTTGATCCCCTGAATCTAGTCCTTCCCACAAGTGACATCCTTCTAATTCCTTCATTTTAGGAAGGAAATGAAATGTATGGTTTCAAAGTTCCATGACAAAAAAATCACTACACATGGCAGAGGATATCCGTAGGAGAACTCAGATCTAAAACTCTAGATTTGGTTCATTGCATCAATAAAATATACTCTAAGGGCCCTCAATAGGTGTACAATCGTCCTAAAAGATGGAAGTGGAATGTTATGGTTCATTTCATGATGTATCAGAGGCAGATAATAGATTTATCTAGTTCCACCTACAATAAAGAAACCCTTTTACTAAAACTATTGACGTCTTCTTAACCTACGATCATTTCGGATGTTCTAGTGCCATTGTTCTCCAAGCTTCCCTAATATGGTTTTCCTCTCTGAAAACATATTAGGATTCAAGTAAATTATTGGAATTAAGAATAAAAATGTATTTCATAATTTCAATCTGGTCCCTTATAATGTCCACTATGGTGGTCTTTGTCTCATTTGGAAATAATGCATGGATGTGAGAGTCTCTTACTTTTATCCTTACAACGTTATAACCTCTATACATTACACCCCCATGAATGTCTTCATTGGATTATATGTATGGAAATATCAGAGAGACAAATGGAATTCATGGATGATTCTATAATCCCTATGAGATAAGATTTCGAGACCAGTCTTATTCAGAGGACATTTTAATGAAATAATGTTCCATTTTGAAAAGAAAGGTGGAGACTGTAGATCTCAAACCTCCACAATTGAATTACCACAAGATACAATGTTGGAATACCTTTCTGGTATGATACATGTATATAATCCCTTAACTTGGTTATGAGGAAACATGATCATCACATGTATCATAGAAATGCTGGACAATTTCTTAGGGTCGAGGGAATGGACTAATTTATTCAAGTCCTTTCATATCTCTCACCTGATCCCAAACCCTCTGATCATTTCCCTAATATTATGAACTCTATATATTTCTTGAGGAAACCAATATATGTTAAACCATTCAGATTTGAGAGCTATTGGGCCAAAGATACGAAATATGAAGAAGTGAGTCAAGATAGTTGGAAGGTTGGTAACCCCGATGTATATGGAATATTCACCATGTGGCATGAAAACTCAAATAGTTGATTGATTCCAAATTTCATCATCCTAAAATATCGTTTGATTTTATTGAAATAAAACAAAAGGTACACTACTCTCACCCTCCCCCTAATATGACCATGTCCAGAATTAATGAGATGGAAATGGAGATTGATGAAGAACTTCGCATCAGGGAATTCTTCTGGGCTATGCATGCTTAGGAATACCTTATCAAATAGTGTGATGCCAAAAATTCTTATTTTTACTATAAGGCCTCTACAAGGCATTGTAAAAATACCATCTCATGACTGAACAATGATGAAGGTTGTGTTTTCATGAATTATTCTGGGATAAAAAACATTATCATACAATTTTTTTAGAATCTGTACATAGTAGGGATCTTCTTTTTTTAAACTGAAGTTGAATAATGAATAAAACTTATGGTATCTGATGCTATGAATTTCCAGCACTAACGTGTTCTCATTGATGATAAAATTTTGTGGGGCCTCAAACAAATCCATTCCACTAAGGATCTAGGTCTAGATTGATTTCATGCACTTTTATTTGAAAAAAATAGTGTCATATTGATGGGTTAGATATCTAGACCCTAATGAGAGACCATTGGGAGGGGTAAACGAATGTTTCCACTCTTAATGAAACCATTATCACTCTCATACTAAAAATTAAATAACTTTTTCTAGCATTAGATTTTAGGCTAATTATCCTTTCCAATTAATCTTATAATTTTTTCACAAATAGCATGGATAACTGGCTCCATTTATGGATGTGATCTATTATCTCTAAAAAACAGAGTGCCTTTGTTCTCAAAATGCTCATTACAGACAATTCCATTATTAGCCATCAGATTTTACACATTATAAAAACTCGATTAGTTTCAAAAATAGGTATTATGGCCTAGAATCTTGATATGACTAAGTCTTCTGATTGGGTGGAGTGGTCTTTTCTTCAGTTCATTCTGATAAAAATGGATTTCTGCTTTAAATAGATTAAGATTATTATGAAATATTTATTGATTGTCTCTTTCAGAATCGATATTAATGTAAATATAAATCAAATATTTACCCCATAAAATGGCCTCCAGAAGGGGGTCCTCTTTCTATATACCTTTATATTATGGTGGTTGATGTTTTCTCCCATCTTATTTTAGTGGCAGCAATAAATAATTTTATCCATGTGTGAAGAATGCATTTACATGGGGAAAAGTTTTATTGATGAAGCCCACCCATTTCTTAACTACATTTTGATGATGATAGTATTATTTTCTCAAAGTTTCATGCCTAAAGAATTCATTTCCATGTTTCATCTCATCTAGATCGATGAGGTGTATTCTGGACAATCAGTTAATATTGCTAAATCAAAAAATTTATGTAGTTTAGGAGTTTAACTAAGCAGAAATGACGATCTCTTTTAGGTTTTAGGTATTCAAATGGTTAAAAAACAAAATAAATTCCTTGGGATTCCAATGATTATTAGTTGATCGAAAAAATATGTTTTCTCATATATTATTGATAGGAATGGGGAAAATGAATTGATGGACTAGCAAAAGAATTTATAAGGTGAGGAAGAAACACTTATTAAATTAGTGATTCAAGTTATTCTAAGCTATATCATGTTTCTCTTTAAACTTATGGCCATGATTGTCATCCAAATTCATACGCATATTTCCAATTTCTAGTGGGGATATTATAATAAGAGAAATAAAATCCAATGGATGGATTGTAATAAACATTTCACCCCTAAAGAATGTAGAGGAATTTTATTTTGTGATCTTTCACTCTTTAATGATTCACTTTCTGAAAAACAGGTCTAGAGACTACTACAGAACAATAACTCTATATGTGTTCATATTATCAAGGTGGACTATTTTCCACACTTTGAATTTCAAATGGCAGCTTTAGGCCCCCACCTAAGTTTCTTCAAGATGATTGTTTGTAGATCGTGTTATCTACCCCATCTTGGAATATACTAGAGGATTAAGTGTGGTTCCATTATCAATATTAGAAAGTATCTTTGGATTCCTGGAGTCGACGGGCTCTTAGAAACCTCCCCAGTGGCTACTATAATTGAGGATTTAACTATTTGTACCATATTTAATGAGGAAATAAGTGGATATTGAAATGATTTTCTTCATATATGGTTTAACAACAGATGTGTTAAAATCATTCAATATATGGCTTTTGTAAGTGATGTGGGGCATGATAGTATTATCAAGTGCAATGAGATTTTGGGATCATTTTTAATGAAGTCTGCCTACAGTCTAGAAATTGATACTCATATCCATCATATTGATGTGAATTGGAATGTTCTTTGGAAGTTGGTGGTCCCCCCAAGGTTCGCTATTTTTTGAGGCAGGCATACACGGGTATCCACTAGTTCAAAATGATCCTCTTCTTCTGCCATGAAACAGATGATCCTCTTTTTCCATTATACATGGAAGAGCCTGAATCCCCCTCACATGTTTTTTAATGTCCTAAGGTGAGGGATGTTTATTCTGTGTGGTATCCTAATGCAATATGGTTTTTTGAGATGGAGACCAATCTCATGGCGGTGCGGGTTTCATGGGACTCTTCTCTCTTGTGGAGAAGTTATTGTTTTAATGAATGATCTTATGGTTTATAGGGTTGCATTATAAGAAAGTTATCTTCAACCAGATCAATAAATCATTTGATTCCAATGTTGAAAGGTCCATTTCTTGGTTAAAGATAAGGAATCAATCTGTTTCCCAGATGGAGAGCCTGATTGTGGCCTCTAGTTATAACTAGTGGACTCCTTCCCCTCTTGCCATTTTAAGAATTAATTTAGACACTTACTTCTGGAGGAATGGGATTATCAATTTTTGGAGTTATGTCATGTGACATCTCTGGATATATTTTTGCATCCATCCATGAGTCGACGCATGCACTTTAGGACCCATTGGTGTTCAAGGATCGTGCAATATGGTTTGGTTTATCTTTGGCTATTGATAAGCGGTGGGAATATATCATCATCAAATCTGATAGTATCCCAGTTTTTATGGTGATATTTTAAAGGATATTTGAGATCCACATGATCTAATTAAGACCATGAATCCTAATAAATACCATTGAAAAGGAATTATGAGCCTGTGACACATTAATATCCTATCATTTTCAATAAAAATTGTACAAATATACCTAATAAAAACAAGTATTATGTTTGATAAAAAAATTGAAATAAATATAATAAATATTATAATCAAATTACATGAAAAATATTTACATCACTATGTGTCCCAATATATCTAATCTAATAATCTCAATGATATCCCCCATGTAAATCATTATAATAATAAGGCATCCAAAACATTCAGTACCTGTTTTAAACTCATAATAATCCAACAACTAAGATTCAATTCTATATAATTTATAAATCACAGTTTTATCCAAATTTTAAGTGTCCTCAACCTATTCTCACTTTCCATACAAATTTTTTTTACCTATGATATATTCAAATAAATAAATATATATATTATTAAAATATTAATAAAAAATTAATACTAATATGAAATAAAGTTGATAATATATGCATACCTCAATGTTAATTATTCAAACATGTTGAGATATACATGATAAAAAGATTCCAACACCATGTCTAGATATCAAAGCCTCACCTATAGGGAATGGTACACTAGCTGATGCCTCTATAATATCCATTACCATTACCCTAATCTGATCTATCTCTATCTTATGATGATGGAGAATATCCCCAATATAATATATCATACCATATACTACAATATGATATTAGGTATCCTCAGTATATAAATAATAGTAGATGTAAATATGTGGATGAGGTGTAAAAGTGGGATCTTCGAGTGGAGTTGGAGGAATGGGATCTATAGGTGGGGGTAGAGGAGTTGAATTTGTAGCTGGTAGTAGAGGAGTTAGATATGTAGCCTAAAATTGCCTTTTTATGTCAGTAAACATTCATTTTAATAAAGCACTGGTCCTATACTAAATTGTATCACTAATCCTCTCTTCAATCATTTATCCCATATCTTAAACCATAACATGTAAATGCTTATTTTTCATTTATATACATCACCCCTTGGGGATTTTATAGAACGAATAAACAATTTTTAACTAAAATAACCACCTTGTATCCTCATACATGGACTGGGTGTTTGATATTTCCCAATAAAGTAGCTAAAATTTCATTCCTAACCTACGGTATGAAGGACCCCTATGTGGTTGACACCTCAAGGGATTCTTATATGAAATATTTTAAAATTTTATTACTGAATTACAAAATATGATGAATTTAAAACAAACTTTAATAGCTTATACAACTTAAATTAATCCTTAAAATCCTCTCAACTATATCCATATATTCTTCAGTAAGATATATCTTCTTTTTATCCATCTATACAATCTTCCATTTTTCATGTCTTGGTGGTGGGGAAGGAGGGTTAATCTTTGATGATCCTAAAGACTCAACTTTCAATTTTTGAAGTTTTTAAATCATAATTTCCTATTTCAAAAACAAATACCCTCCATGAGATAAATTTTAAGTGTATATGCATTTGGTTTGGATCTCTTAATGAGATCTTCTCAATGCCTGTTAATTGGGGTAAATTAAGACACTAAGTTGATGATTATAGTGATACAAAAAAACATCAAAAAATGTCATTATACTTACAAAAAATGAATCCTTCCACACACTTTCAATAAATTAATTTCATGTATCTTCATCTTGAATGGGATATATATGTAATGAATTTTCATTCTTTCTTTCACCAAAAATAAAATCATTGGTTATTGTTGATTTTTAATCCCTACATATTCTAGCGGTAATAGATACATATATCTTCCTGGCTTCGTTAGTTTCAGGTATATCATTTTTCCTTTGATAAAAAGATTAAAATAACATATATTAGTAAAAAATGTAATCATAAGTTAAATAATAATAAATGACCTTACTAAAATTGTATTCCATAGCTGAACTAGTGTTTTATTGAGGAAATTTCTCCAATCAAAAATAAAAATAATGACTTTTTCTATGCCTGTGTTGACAAAAAGATCCTAAATTCTGTCTAATTTGTACCATTGAGATTACCATTATTATCAAACTGAACAAATATACTCTATTCTCAGATATGATCAACTGAACATTTTGGTAAATGTGTACAACCATGTTTACCAACCATTAAATCTTTTTGGGCCCTGATGGTAGTAGATGGCACATTACAGTAGGATTACGAGCATTATTAGTGGTATGTGTACATTCCTCAGTTGAAGACTTAGAGGAATAAATATTATGATTCCACATTATCATATAAATAAAATTAAAAAAAATAGTAATATATTCCCACAATTAAGTAATGGTAAAATAATGTTATGTAAGGGTAAAAAAGAGTTATGTAAGGATAAAATTAAAGTTAAGAACATGTGTATGGTTAATTAAAATATATATAATTAATATAAATAAGTGGTATTTGTTTTAAAAAAATGAAAATAAATAAATAATAATTAAAATAAATGATAAATTAAATTAATAACAAAAATGAAGTATAATAAAATATAATTAAATGAAAATATTTAGAATTAATTTTATCATACAAATATAAAATATAAATACTCCAAAATAAAACAAAGAATCTTAGAGCTCTAATAGAATTGTTTTTTATTTTCAAGAAAAAATTACCACATGATCAAATTTTTAATCACTTTACAATTGTTCAACACATTAAAAATAATATAAATAATTTAAAAAATAATTTTGATCAAATATAATATTTTTGATGTTGTACTAAATTTATAATTGAAGATCAAATGAATTGATTTAAAAAATGTAGGATATTATTAAAAAAATTTAAATATTATATCTAACATATTGAAAATTTTGATGAGTAAAACTAGATATAATAAATGTTACTTTCAATATCAAGAGATTACTAGAGAATTTTTTCTTATAATAATTGGTCATAATCATTTTATATATAACAAACCAAGTCTTTGAAATTTCCATAAATATCCTCTCATAATATATCCATAAAATTACGGATCTCACATAATTTATCATCATTTTCATGTTTATCATTACTAAGAGGTTGTTTTCTTCCATCCAAAATGGCATACCACTAGAAATTTGATGGATCATGAATATTGTAAGTTTATTTTTCATGTTTTTTGATTATAAAAGGTTCAACTATGTATTCCAAACTATTAAAAATTACCACTTCCATATAGAATTTATTGTGTTTAACACCATTTTTACTGACAACCCATTTATAGTAAAGTAAAAGAAGTAAAATTTTAATGTAATTAATCTCCCATATTTCTTCAATAGCTCTGTAATTTGAACTTGACACAGATATTAAGTTTTTGTATTTCTTACTAGAATTTGTTTTTTCTTCAATGAACAATAATACACTGATATTATAAACTAAACTTCTATTGTGATGCTATTTGGCATAAAATATAGAGCCATTAATGTCATAACTTAACCATGTTATCACATTTAAAATTTATCCTCCCACTAACCATTTCAAGGTTTCTAAGACATCTGATCTACCAAACACTATATCTTTAAACTGTTGTAAAAAAAATTATTCTAATACAATACCCATATATCTTTCTTCTTCAGAAGACACTATTTAACACATCAATATGCAAATTCATATATGTTTCATAGTCACATATGTTATTCAAAGTGTATAAATGTTTTTTCAATATTTTTTCACCTATCAACGATTTTATTTTCAATCCAAATATCTCATTTCCCACAAAAATGAATATATTATTGGTAGATTTGGGTAAAACAACATCATCCATTATAGAAAATTAGTCTGTATAGAACTCTTCAACCTCCTCAGAAATATACTTCTAATCTATATGGGGTTCTGGTTGATAAGGAATCTAAACATACCCCTTAAATATATTCACATACCTTTCAAAAGTATACATCCAATGTAGATATATAGGACCACACAACATAATTTTACCCAATAAATGAACCATTAAATGAACTATTATATCAAAACAATGGAAGAATGTTCATTTTATTTTTAAAATGTAAAAATACTACACCATTTTATAAATTGTTCAATTAATTCAGATCCATCACATTGTTACATGTAGAATTGAGAAAATAACACACCTTCATGATAGTCATTCTTATATGTATGTGTAATATTCCATATACGCTATTTTGTCCCCTATTGTATTTGAAAAAATAAAGTTCCTTCTTCACAAATTTAATTCTTTATAGACCTTATCACTGTATCTTGAATGATTTCCATATGATTAGAAGCTATTTATAGTATACATAATCATTGCATTAAATTGAAAATATTCCTTTTTATAAAAATTATAAACATTAATCCCTTCCTCCTATAAGTGTTTCAAATCATCAATTAATGGTGATAAATAAAAAATCAATATCGCTTCCATGTTTTTTTGGTCCATAAATCATTAAACTTGAAAATATATATTTTTAATTCATATAATTTTCCTGAGATAAGGTTTAAATTTCCATGAAAAATGGACATGAATTATATTTTCTACTAAGGATCTAAAATGAATTCATTCTATCTATTCACAACCTAAGTATAAGATTTCTAACATCATTTTCAAATATAGGAAATTATAGATCAATTTTATTCGATTTTATAAAATCAACTAGATGAAATAATTTTCCATTAGGTATTCACTCATTTTCATTCCATATTAACCATTTTACCTCATTTTAATTTTCATATAAAAGTTGCAGATGGGGGGTTATTGGAAGATACCAATTTGTTTTAGCCTGAGTTTTGTGACTTGTAATAATAGATGGATCATGTTTTGATTTTTATTTAAACTTATATCTATTTGTCTTGCATTTAAGACACTTTTAAAGACATTAATATTCCTTTCAATAAAATATTGAGTCATTAGAAAAATCAGGTATCTATTTATACACCAACCCAATTAGGAATAATATTTTCTTTTCAATATAATTTGAATATGGAAGATCATTGTCTTCGGAAATTAATTCTTTTAACAATAGTAGTAATTCTGAAAAACTCTTATCAATCTATCTATTTATGGATTTCGTGTTCATAAATATTGACACCATTGATAAAACTATTAATTTTTTACAATATAGGTACAATGGTTTTTTTGTCACCATTTAAGTTCTCAATCGACAGTGTTTACTAACTTGTCTCTACTTCAATATCATTAATCATTTCTTTAATTTTATTAAAACATTCAATTAGAAAATCACCATCATCTTTAGATGTCATGTCCTTCCCAATATCACCATTCCAAATCCAATTACTATAATTTGGATTAAAACCTTGTATAATTAAAACATCTTTGATATCCATACATTTCAATTATATTATATTTAAAAAACTTCAATCATGGAAAAAAGAGGTCGTTATTTGGAATATTTCATTTGGTTAGTTCCAAAAAGCATAAAACCCTTCCATATATTCATTACTTGATTGATGTTTAATAATCCAATTATGACCCATTATCACCCATAATAAATTTTAAGTATTAAATATAAGCTACTTTATTTCTAAATTTAAATTAAAATTTCTTTTATAAATAATAAAAGAAATTAAAAAATAAAATTGTTTACTTTTTTCAGCATTGTTCATTATACAATGAAATATTGCTAATTCCAATTTATTTTATTAAAAACAAAAACTAAATAAAAAAATATGCGTAAAATAAAAAAATGATTAAAAAATAATTATAATTTAAAACACATGACCACAAACTAGAATGTAAATATTAATAGTTTTTTATAAAGAAAAAATAAATTTAAAAAAAATGAATTTATAAATACACATGGAAACAATAAACACGCACATATTGAATTACATCAAAATTTATTAAAATAATGATAAAAACTAGAATCTATTGAATATTACAATTATATTATATTTTCATAATAAAATAAATTAAAAGTATGTAATTTAGGTGTGGTCATGATAAAAAACATAAACTTATCAAAGCTCTTATAAACATTGAACAACCAATAAACACATAAAATTTTCTGAAAAATTATGATTTTATTAGATTTTCAACTACATAAATAAAATTAAATCATAGAAATAACCGAAAAAATATGAAATTATACAAATTTAACATTTAAAAAAATCATTATTTACCTTATGAAATAATTCTCAAAAAAAAACTTACACCTATTAAATTATTTTTAGTTTGGATCAAATAAACATTTGTCATAAAAATGTGACTATGGATTCTTATGTGAAACTAAAAAATATTTCTTATTATTATTTATTGATAATTAAAACATCATGAAACCTATTTTTTAACCCATCTATTTATTCTTAACAACCTAAACTGGTTTTAAGGACATCATACATCATTTAATATCTTGTAAAACTCATACAATCATTATATTGAACAATATTTTCAACAATAAATTAATGCATTGAATGATTCAAAGAAAAAAATTAACTATAAATTGTATGGAAGTTAGTTCTTTTCATAGGGTATTAGTTCCTTAGAACCATATTCCACCACATTTCTTCCCTGGATAATAAAAAATTATATTTCTTCACAATATTAAAAACAATTTAATTTATAAATGACCCCTCAAAAATAAAAATACAATAAAGACACAGAATAATGAATCAATCACCATGAATACCACTAGTAACCATTTAAAATAATAATAATTACTCCATGAATAAAAATTCCATTAAGGGCTGAGGATATAAAAAAATAGTCATGAGGAGAGCCTAGAGAGGACTAAATATGTCGTTGGAAGTGGTTAAGAGGTGTTGGTGGTTAACTATGGTGACTGAAATCAGATGATGATGAATGATGATGGATAAGGTTGGAAAACAGTTATAGGATGGAAGAATGAAGGTTCATGTCACTATGGGAGGGAAAACCAAAATCTTGATGTATGAAACATAGAAACAATAATTTGGGATCCAAAAATTTTAATAAAATATTAAAGGTTTTTAACATCAATTATTTGATAACCCACATTAAAATCCAAATTTCAATGTTTGTTATTTCATAACTGATACTGAGAAATTATTTTTTTCATTTTTAATATGGGTTATAAAATAACAGATTTTGGAAACATTTTTTTGTAGGTTTTTTATTACATAAATGAAATATTCATTGTCAAAATTTCTTTTTTCACAAGTATTAATATTATAGTGATATAATTCTATATAAAATAGTGATGTTTTCTTTATAAATTGTAAATAAGTGTAACACATTAAATTTTTCTTTACAATCATATTTCCTAAACTTCTTAGGATATTGAGTATAAATAAGTCAAAATTTAGACTTCTGTATTCCTTTATTTGTCAACTTTGAAAATCTCAAAGTATAAACATTATCCTACTAGCCACATAGTAACAATAATCCTTTCAAAATATATTTCTATGATATAAAAATTACTTTTTTTAGTAAATAAAATTTATTTTCTTTTAGTATGAATAATTAAAAAAATTATTATAGGTGTTTGATGGTTTTATCATTTTTTATAAGAAGAAATTATTAAAATATTCCATTCATTGGAGGTAGGAACACATTCTGTTATATTTTAAAAATAATTTGGATAAACACTTTTTATCGGATAAATTTTTTTATTCATATCTTCTCCTCTAAACATGTTATAAAATCATGGTAAATCATAAATAATTTTTATGTAATTAATCATATCATGTTGTTTAAAAAACTATTTTTTTAGCTGATGACTTCTCTTATCATACAAGATAAATGAGTTAAATATATACATCCTTTATTTTTATTCATCTAATATTGATAGAATGTTTTATAATAAAATAATTATTTTATAAATTCTTACTTTGATTTTGAAATTCTATATATTCAAAACACTTGTAAAATATACATATGGTATCACATACCTATAAAAATTGATTAATAAATTTCTATAACATTTACACCTAACATGGTTATTCAATAGAGTTTCATAAACTCTTATAGGTATTTCTAGTAATCCATTTATAAAAATTATTATTCCTCTTTCCTATAAACCCTATATTTAAATGACCTGATAGACTACTTGAAGAAACAAAGATGATAGTTTAAACTTTATTTTATTATTATGGTTTTTAATTTTACCAGCTTGTATTTTTTATACAGAAATGTATACACAATATTTCTAGTTAATATATTTTCAAAATATTGAGAATATCATGTAAAATATTCTTCAATTAATTATGATTGGGAGAACATTTACCTAAAAGAAAATACATTGAACTCACTGACCAGAACAAGCCGTTTTATTCTCCCTTGAAGAATATTATAGATTTCAATAAATCATAACTAAGAGTATCACAAATACCTGTCTAATTTTATTCAGATAACTATTTTCCACATGCCCTTATCAATATAAAAATGAGATCAACCATACACATCTTATGATAAGTTTATATAAGCTCAAATATTATAATTTATCAATGCAACAACTTCTATTGTTCATTAATTGAAATAAAACTTCAATATTTAATTCTTCTTTATAATTTAACCTCTTTTTTATTTAAATTTAAAAAAAATAGTTGATATCATATATGTTTTAGAATAATATAATTAAAATCTATTAAATTTATGTGGAATTTACACCAGTCTTATTACAAATCTTTAGGTATAAAAAAATTTCATCATAAAAAACTAATACTACATTATTCAAACATATTTTACCTCCATGTTTCAATGACCAAGGATAGATTCTCGATGAAACGTTTTTGGACATTCCAACAAACTTTTCTTCTTTTGGTTTGAATTTTTACCCATCTATATTGTCCACATACTACATGAACTCAGACATCATATGCCCAGTATTTCCATTCTCAACTCGTTGAGAATATTGGGTAAATTTTCAGGAATTCATTTATATTATTGTTACATTTCCTAGATGATGTTAGTATTAATTACATAAATATTACAATCATTAAGGAAACCTCAACTTTCACCAATTCACTGGTATATCCAATCACATTGAATATATAAGTGGGGACAAAAATTTCTTATGTTAATTTCATCTAATTTCTTTACAAACCTCAAATGAATTATTAAATGACTCATAAGAATATATATTCACTTGATGAATAATATTAAATATTGGTTACTCAAGAAGGTTTTATTATAACACATTAAAAATTTATCTTGATTACACAATTTTCTTAAATCCCCTATCTTTATTAAGAACTTTTTATAAGTTACTTGTCTTAGTAGTATCTTAAATTAATATTATCCTTACCCAGATTAATCTCAATGATTAGTTTGATTATGAAACTTCTATTCATCTACAAAAGAATCATTTATTATATAGGCACAACATTTTAAAATTTATTAAGGAATTTTACTAAATGGGATCCAACTAAAATGATGTCCCATTCTAAATACGCATCATACCTGTTAGTGGTCCAAGATCTATATTTCACTAATAAATGAGTAATATTTATTGTTACTCTCACCGCATTGCTATTTTAAGTAATGAATCATCACAATTATATCATATATAACTTTGGTATAGTTGATAAAATAACTCTTTTTCTAATCCATCATATAGATAAACCCAAATATATTCTTCTAGTATCCTTCCCAATGGTTTCCCAACTGAGTTTAATCCAAATAAAATATAAATAACAGAATAAAAAATGTAATCTAGTGGAACCCTACTTCGGAATAACCTACACGAGGATGATCTAGTGTCATTTATTTCTTATTTTCCTTACACAATATAATATAATGATGACATTAATTAATAGAACCTCACCATTTGGATGATTGAGGTATTGAAAATTTTCTCTATATAAGGAATATAAAATTTAGTATTTTAAAGAAATTTAATCTCACCATTATATATCAGGTTATTCTATTTTTTATGTAAGATTCTAGTTATTTTTTCTTGATTTTTATTCCCACCACAAAATAAATTTGTTCAAACTATATTGATGTCTAACAATTTACAAAACCCATAGTTTTCATTACATTCCCAAAAATATAAGTCAAAGATATTAAAACCTTTCCTAGTGAATATATATATATATAAGTTACATGAACACTACATGAAAAGGTTGAAAGTTATATAAGATTGGAAATCTCAGCATGAGTAAGCTTAGAGCAATAGATAGCCAACCCCATTCAATTTTGTAGATAAGGAATGATCTTCAAAGATTGTATGTAGTCGGACCCCAAGTCCCTCTATATGGGGATACTTTACTCAAGGAAAAATTCAATTCATCATAACTATAAAACCTATTATTCATAACCTATCTTCAATAACTAAATTCATGTTTATAACTTTAATAAAAAACCATGTTCAAGGTAGATTAAAAGCTAAATTCATTTTCTGACATGCAATGTAATGTAAGGTGTTATTCCATAGAATAAGTTTTCCATTTAAACTAAATAATACATGATTCATAATATAAATAGTTTATCACTATGAAAAAACTATGAATAAACTTTAAATAAAAGAACAATTCAAATATTTAAAAATGATATTATAATTTTTGAAAATTTCATAAATAAAATCCAATTTTAAATTTTTTTATAATTTTATCTTTATACATTATAGACATACCAAAATTAGAAATATAACACTATATATTCATTTTTAATATGAAAAATTAATATTAATTATTATAAAGAAATTTCATTTCAAATATAGTATATAATCATTATTCATAAACAATTTTAAAATCTAATTTCTATTATGTAAAAATTTTACATAATCAAAATAACATAAACATAGAATTTAAAATAAGTCCTTATTAATTTTAAAGAATTGAAAATAATATATTATGAAAAATTCTTAATTTAAAATATAAAAAAATTGCCTCATTTATTTAATTTATATACATTTTACATATTACCCTTCAATGATTATAAAATAACCCCTTTTCTATATAACCTATAAAACATGTCATATAAGTCTAAAAGGTATTTAAAATATTAAATTTTCATATTCAATTATTATTTAATAATTAATATTTCAAAAACATTTATTAAATATTTATAGACCCTTCATAATTAATTAATTAACAATTTATTAATTAGTAAATATGGATAAATACCTTTTCTTATAATTTGTTAACCATTTATAAATTAGTAACTCAATTCAAAATTGAAAAATTGGGAAAAACTATTTTTCATCAGCACTATGACCTACGCTAGGTCATGATGGTTCCCATGGTCACTTTCCTTTACATAGATAGGTTTTGTAAGGGTAAATTGTTCCACCACGATGTACATTATGCTATTATGTTGTTTCAGCAATGGTTTTGAGGAACCATTGAACCTATGTAAACCAGCATCCACACCACACCCGACTGAAGACTAGTTGGCCATTTTTCTTGCATTGAAGATTAACATGTTTCCTAAAAATGTCTTCCTCTCCCAAATTTAGTGAATTCAGGGTGGTCGTTTTTCTTGTGTTGATGTTTAACATGTGATCTTAAACAATTGATGTTATGACATGGTGATGGACCAGCCTAGTCATTTTGGGGGATGATGAGGTTCTATGTTTTGCATCATTTTTCATTTCAAAAAATTAATTTCATAAAACTAAGATCATGGAATGATCTAAAACCATTATTGAGTTTATATTAGGTTGATTAACCCTAAATCACAGAAGCACAAGAAAAAAAAAACAAAAAATCACGTATCGCTATGGAATAAATATGAAATTGCACAAACTAGAGATGAATATCTATTGTAAATTTATGTACCATTAACTTAATAAGACACTACAACATATTTATCACTATTGTATGGTTTGAGAGAGATCACTGAAGTGTCAACCAAAATACTTACCACCTGCAGAGGTTTCTAGGGTTCAAGCGCATCATCCGATATTTGGATGGGATCCATTGTATCTCAATGGTATTTTGGTTCTAAAAATTCAAAGAATAATAATAAATAGAGATTATAATAATGGAATTTTAAAACTAGAATAAAAAACAACCTATCATATAACCGTCACCTGTAAGTGGAATTATATACCTCCTGAAGACACTTCTTTGTGATGCACACATTAACTCATGTGTTCATAACACATGAATTAATTCCACATAAATTTCATGTGTTATATGCATGAATTAAAATCCACTCACATGTTTCGTCTTTTGAAATGACTATTTTAATGAAAGAAAAATTTGAAGGAGGATCATATTTTAATTTCATTCATATCATAAAATCTATATATCATGTGTACATTAAGATCATATGATATAGTGATGCATCACATGTATGCTACAACTCATATGACTCTCACATTTGTATCATATTCATAATAGGATTTAATATATATACCTTTCAGATAGTGTTTTCAGGAGGGGTGATGCGATGTAAAGACTGAGGACAAAGTGTAATGCTTGGATGCTCATCTTGGCCTCCAGGTCATCAACTCAAAAATCCTTGGGAAAAAATTTAGTTATTCTTTTGAAATATCAAGAACTATGTCTTTTAATTTATTAATAAGTAATAAAATTGTTCCAGTGTGTGCTTATCGTTCCTTATGGGGAGAGAAGAGGTTTGAACCACTAAGGTGTATTGGTGTGTGTGTTGTTTTCACATTATAATCCTCTACACATGATATATTTATATTTTTTAAATATAAGTATATGTTTTTATAATATCAAATATCTAGTCATTTAAATAATTAAAAAATGTTTTCAAATATTATTAAATGTATTTTAATATAATTAATATCATATACATTTAGACAATTTTTAAATTTATTATAAGTCATTTGAATTTAAATATAATTTTTAATGTTTTTATATTTATTTATATGTTTATATAATTAATAATATATAGTAAATAATAATTACATATTTATATAATTATTAATATTTGTTAAATAAAATTATTCAAATTGAAATATAATTTTCAACTATTTATGTTCTTATATAATTAATAATATATATATTAATTATTAGTATATATTTTTTATTCTTTTATATTTATCTTTTTATATGTATACATGTAAATACATTTGAATATAATTATAAATTTTTATAATTAATGATATATTAAAAAAATCATTTATATAAATTATAATATTTTAATTATTATAACTAATTTATAAATGTACTTAATAATTAATTATATTGGTAATATACAATCAATATAATATATACATCCATTAGTATTAATAATATATATGTTTACTTTTTAAAACTGTTTTGGATTAAGGATCATTTTTATTAGGAAAGAAATCACTATTTTTAAGTAGGTTTAGAGGTAACTCGTACATGACCTAAAGGTCTAGCGACCCATAGGTCTATTATAACATGGCTCAAAGGCCCAATGGCCCAAAGGCATATACCTGGACCAAATACCCTATGTGAGTGGTCTGCATCATTCCATGTCTCTTGTCATACGTTACACCACCCCCTTCCAGTAGTCATCACACCGTGATCCCAATTTGAATATTACATAGCCCCCTGCCATGAACTTTTACATCATGCTAGATTAATACATCATGGTAGGGAACCCCTCCTATCTATAGTATAGGAGGAGGAACGGATGATTGGTATCACCACAATTATCTCTCTTTTGATTCATCCACCTGATGATGCATGTACGGACCTTACTTGTAGAACCTACCTATTGCTCTGTATCCTCATATCAATCAACTGCGTAGATGATAACATGGTAGGGAAACCCTCCATCCCACATTATTGGTCCATGGGGATGGAAATATGGATGATAAGCATCAGTATGATTGTCCCTATAATCAAGGCCTCCAACCTAATCGTGCCATCCCACACTGCCTTCCTTTTTCACTGAGTTGTTCTCTATATCCCTATCACTCCACCTTCTACCCACAAGGGTTATCCTAGAGGCCTTGTGGCCCGAGGGCCTTCCACTGTTGATGGCCCAGAGGCCTCATGGCTTGGGGACCTTCTAGCCTGCAGTCTCAATTATGTGGCATGAAATCCCAATTCAGGTGAATTATTTTCTTGCTAAATTACTACTATAGTACCTTATATAGTTTTTCCTATAGTACCTCGTAAAAAACTACTACAATAACTCAGAAATACCCCCTACCAGGTTTTGAACCTGGGTCACTTTAATGCAGGATCACAGGGTTTTTTCACTCTGCAACACCCCCAACTGTAATAATATAAATGTTTGTGTGTGTGTGTAAATATTTTTAAATTTACATATTTATGTTTTCAACTTTTAATTTTATAGTTTTATAATTAATAATTTATTTTCAAAAAGATTTATATATTAATATTTTTCAAGTAAATAATAAAAAATATTATATTATTACATATGTAATTTATATATATATTCTTAAATCCCATAGGTTGTATCTCAGTGGTTGCAGCCCTCGCAATGTCTCATCCAAGATCGAGTCTCACCAAGTACATTACTATTGGTAGTGTAGAATTTTTTTTGTATTCGTACTCCTCTCTAAACAATTTTAAATATATTTTTTATTAAAATAATAATAATTTATTATTTATTGTACATTTTTATAATATTAAATATTTATTGATTTATATTTTATAAATTTTTTAATATTATTAAAAATATAAAAAATATTAATATTAAATATTAATATCTTATTTATATAATTAATATTTTATACATTTATCATTACCAGAGGTAACACCAACCATGAGGAAACTTCTTTTCACTGTTGGGTTTTCTTGGTGCCTCATATAGCAGGGAATCTTAACTTGACGAAGTCAATAAGGATCAAAAAATTATTAACCTTACTTATCATTCAAAAACTATTTTTGTAATTGATAATTCATATGCATAGGAGCCTTCTCCACTAGTTTGAAAGACCAATTTGTAGGGAGGATTTGTGTATAAGGGTGCTGGAAACAAAAAGGTGTCAAGTAACACCACTTTGTAAATTGATGTTTCTATCACTGTGAGGAAGAATGTGGATTCTTAAATCATTTCTTCATACATAAATCATGGTGGGATAACCAGTAAAGATGTTAAAGAGAGGAATATGTAGGAAAAATTCACATCATGCATGGATTAAGATTAGAAAGCAATAGGTACTTTATGGAGAACTCCAAAATGCGGAAGAGAAAACCACCCTCGGGGAAGAGGTATATGAGTTTCTTCTCAGAATGTGGGTATATGATCCCAAAAATGATGATTCTTTTGTATGGATATGTATTGTAATATGGCAGTGTCTCTTTTCCACACTCCCATTGCTTTTTCATTGATGTTTTGTAGGTTATTGTATGCTTCTAGTTTTATGGCGGTGAGTTTATCACTCATTTTCACCTACCATTTCCCCTTTTATTGTACTATTTTTATATAAATTTTTATACTTACTTATTTATTGAAAATATTTTTTGTATTAAAATATAATTTGTAATATTTCTATTTTTAAATTTGAATTCATGTAATTAGTAGAATATTATAAAAAACATATTTATATTTATATAATTAATAATAATTTTTAAATGTAATTAATAGTATTAAAATATAATTATTAATTAGAAATATATTATCTATAATTAACAATATATAAATATTTTAGTTATATTTGAGTTTTTTTTATTTTATTTTGGATTTATCAACGCTAAGAGTAAACATGTACATAAGTTAGGGGAACAACCTAACATGCTAAGCTAGTTGCAATAAAAAAATTAATAGAAATTAAATTCATAGGCTCGATTATTAAACATACCTAATTTTTACGCCTAATTAAAAATATGGTTGACTTCAATAAGTGATCGAGTATGTGACTCACCCAACCCAGTTAAACTATAATATAGTTATTTTTTTAGAAAAATTAATACTATGACTTTAACAATTAAAATTAAATATTATTAAATATAAAATTTATTTGATTTAATAAAATTTTTATGCTTTATTAATAAACATGTCAAAAAATCAATTAGTTGTTTAATCGGATTTATTTTCAAGACTGATTAAAAAAAATTAAGGTCAGGGTCATTATGGATAGATCCAATTCTTAAATAATTCAGTATTTTTACTTTTACTTTTAATTTTATAGTTCATAACATACTAGTGATAAACATGATCCATTAAATAATAAAATTTTAATTTTTTCTAATATTCTATTCAAGATATTGTAAAAAAATAAACGAATAACATACTCAAAATAAGTTGAACATAAAATATAAGAACTTAATACATAGAATTTAAATGTAGTGTTAAAAAACAACTAAAGACACTATGTATAAAATTGAAAAAAAACGATTAATGAATCTTATAAAAATAATTAAGAATGAAAAATATTCAATTTTAAATTGAATAGTTAAAAATGAAATTATGAAAACTGATCCGATGACATTTACATAAATGGTTTTAAAAAATAAATAGATTAAACAAATATAGATAGAATACACTTTAGATGATCAATGATAAATATAACATAACAACCAAAAAATAACAAACTAAAATCCAGATTCATATTAATAATTATAGTAAAAATAATTATAAACATATAATAAAATTTATTTTAATGAAAACCCAAACTGATAAATCAATTTATTACCTAAATTTAAAAGATTCACTAATAAGGGGAGGGAATATGATTATTGTACAAACAAATAAGATGAATACGAATAAAATATTATTCTTGGATTGATTACCATATCGGTATTTATTTTCTTCTTAAATATAAATATTTTTAAACCAAGTAGGATGAATATTTTTTAAAAAAATGGATGGATCCCAATCCAATGAGACGAGAGTGTGAGGATGGAGCCAAAGAGTTCAGTAAGTTTTCCATAGATCATGGAAATAACACTTTTCAAATAATTTTTTTCATTACATTTTTTATTCTATAAGAATTTGTCTAGATGAGTTAGGAGAATACTTGATCTATCATGGAATTGGTTGATGTTTTAAATGTTAGACTAAACATGGGTAAAAATAAATGTATTTAGTGACTTGGATAACACTATGATTTATGAATCAACTGATATGGGTGAAACTATAAATGATGATAGTGACCACATTAAAGAAATGAAAACAATAGTTGAAGATGAATTCATAATTATAAAAATCTATTTGGGATGTTAAACATTTGGGAAAAGATTTCATTGTCTGATGGTTGTTCTAAATATATAGGTTTTTTATCCATACAAAATCTATATTATTTTAAATATAGCAATTGATAGAGTGACATCAATTTTATACAACTACTTGATCTCTTGAATGGTACCTGACATGGAGAGATTGAGCATTATTTTCAAACATATTATGCTAAGATAATTTTATGTCCAATGTGCATGATCTCGAAAAGAATATATGTTGGTCCAAGTGACTATATATAGTTTTTCAAAGACCATGACTCATTTAAAAAATGAATTAGTGTGGCATGCCATGATACATGAAGGATTAATCAATTACATTAAAATTTATATGCTACTTTCAAATAATTACAAAGTTTATATGGATATATGGAAGTAGGGAGACTGTAAGGAAATTTACATGTGATACATATACATTAATTCAAGATGAGATATTCCATCACCCAGTGGACTCTACTCAATGAATAAAAATTGATCATGAGTATCCATAGTTTAGAACCCTCCTTGAACTATCTATTGATGGAATGAATCCTTTTAGTGTATAATATAAGACTCATAGTATAAGTCCAGTTATGTTAGAAAATTTTAACTTTCCATCATGTTTATGAATGAAGCATAAGTAAATTGTGTTATCATTTTTTATATTAAGACCAAAACAACATTGTAATGATTTGAATATTTATTTGGATCCATTGATTAGAGATCTGAAATTGTTACTGGTTTCTGGTGTTATGTAGCATATTGCTCAAAAAAATTAAGAGTTCACACTAAAATACCTGTATTTGGGATGATACATGACTTTAATTCTGATGGAATATTATTAGGATAAAACAATAAATGGATTTTAGGGTGCCCTATTTATGAATATATTACACACTTAGTTAGGTTGAAACATTATTTAATGATTTTTTTTCTAGGTGATCATAAATTTTTACCCTGATAACAAAAATACTAATCTTGGAAAGCCTCATTTGATAGAAATTTGGAAGAAGGTATAACACCTTTTCCATAACATGAGATGAAGAGTTTGAGAAAGTTGTCACTATTTTGGGAAAAATAAAAATCCTTTATGAAAATGGGTTAAAAAGGAGATCTATTTTATTTTAATTTCCATATTGGAATTGTTTATACACTATACATTTTATTAAGGTCACACATATAGAAAAAAAATTTATGTGATATTTACAGCGTCATGTTACTAAATGAACAGGGAAAAAATAGAATTAAGAGTATATTGGATGTCAATGATATGGGGATAAGGGGAGAGTTAGTTCCAATAAAGTTTGAAAGATGTACATTTATTCTTCTAGTATCTTATACTCTATCTATGAAATAAAAATATAATTTTAATAACTTTTTTAATAGTGTAAAGGTTTCAAAGGTATGTTTATCAAATATGAATAATATTATTTTGGTGATTGATTTTAAGTTAAAGTTCATAAAATCCAATGACTGGCACATTTTAATGCATGATTTAATTCTTTTTTTATTACATTGAATTCTACATAAATATTTCTAATACATATTAACTATAATTTTTTTATTTTTCAATGCTATATCATATAAAATTATACAACTCACAATGTTTCCATATTTTTATAGGGTAATTGTTTTCATATTTTGTGAATTGGATATGATCTTCCCATCATCATTCTTTGATATAGTGGTTCCCCAGATGGTTCACATGGTTTGAGAGATCTTAATATATGGTTTTACATATTTTAGATGTATGTGCCCCAATTGAATGATATATGTTGATTTTGAAAGTGTATATAAAGATTGATGTTATCTAAAAGTTCATATTACAGATTGATATATTTTCTATGAAGCCATTGAACTATGTGTCGACTACCTAACAAATGTGGATAGTATTTGTATCCCAAAAAATTTCACAGTAGGTACTTTGTGGGTGGATTTATTTCCTATATATATGTTATCACGATTACCATTACATATTAGGAGAAGGATCAAAATTATGTTTCGTATGATAGTATATATTTTTTGAAATGTTTTGAAACTCACAAATTAATTTTTGTTATTTGAATCCTTCAAGGTCTGAAATGTAGATATCATATACAAATAAAAAATAGTTTATATGATGGTTTAAAGAATATATTTTTAAGTTGTTATCTATAAATCCAAATTTAGTATTGGAAAAACTTTGATGCATACCTAGAGGACCAAGTGTACATTTATTATCTTAAAATGGTTAGGTAATTAATAGTTATACATTATCTATAAAGGAATCAGACAAATATCTTAAGATTGAGAGTGGTAGAGTTACTCTTAGGGAGAAAGAGATGTTTGAATTCAATACTAAAGATAAGAATCAAAATTTTTGAATATTTCATAATTATGAATCATCAAAAATATGGGATTTTGATTATAAAAAATTCCCAGTGCTTATTTTTGAATTCCAATGGGTTGATAACAGGAGTTCTATTAAAATTGAAAAATTTAGATTCGTTTAGGTTAATTTTATTATGTAATGGTACAAGGAAGAACCATTAATAATCCCATCACTAGCAATATGATTATTTTTACCCCAAATCCTATAAATAAAAATCGTTCTATTGTTCTTTTTTCAATTTAAAAACTAAACGGTCAAATGAAAATTCAATTGAGGGTGTCCCTAAAATTGGGATGTTTCAATCATTTAATTATTTCCCCAATGTAGATAGTAGCTTATATGTAATATGGGATCACGATGAGGGGACTTGGATACTTGATAGAGGTTCCAAATCCCCCTAACATTTAAATAAAATGATATTTTGATGGAAATATCAAATATATTTGATTATTTGTTTTATATTAAATGTGTTTCCGAATGATATTATGTGGTCAATTCTATATTTACATAATATAAATTAAATTGTTAACTTGTTTTGTAGGTAATGGATTTCATAGTAGAATATGATACCAATCCTGAGGAATAATATAGTGACAATGTTAAAATAGAGTAAATATCAGAAGCAAAACAACATTTTGGAGGTGACCAATAACATGAATATGAGAAAGTGAGAAAATTGATAGGGTTCAAAAATAGATAAGAGCCGTATAGCATGACTATTATGGTATAAATTATTAATGTGGAAAGTAAATGTAAAAAAATTTAGATTTTATAGAATGAATATGGCCAACCTATTGACCCTAACAAGTTTATTTTCATTAGTTACAATGGGATTGGTACTCAAATGCACATTTAGATTGATATAAATATGTTGCACAGTGTTGTGACTACATTGAAGACAATGGTTTGGGAAGTAATTATATTTAAATTACGTTTTAATTTCTATATTTTATTGAAAAATAAAATACTGAAACATTTATTTACTTTTCATTATCACATGCAATGTATATTTATATTAGAATATTGTTAGCTGAAATTCATAAAATTGGTCACTAGAAAAGATCATAGATAATTTCATATACTTTTTATTAAACTTAATCTTATGTATACTAAGGATGAAGTAAAAAAACCCCTTCCAGCTATACTCACACACATTTAATACCAACTAATCAGGGATTATTTTATTGGATTTTGGGTGGAGGATGAATTAAAGTAAAATTTTATTTGTAAGTATATTATTTTAAATTTCATAAATTAATTAATTTTATTTATATTTTTTAATTTAGGAAATGTTAAAGGAGTATAGAAAACATAAAACATGCATAAAATATTAATATCCCAAATGTAAAGCAATGAGGGGTATTCTCTACATGAAATAAATAGTATGTATTTTAAATTTAAAGTAAATATTTTATGTAATATAAAAAAACAACATAGTTGGTTTTTATTTTTTGTATATATATTTGTGTATTGAAATCGAATGACACTTACATACCAAATCATGTCTTATAGAATGAGGCTCATGTAAATACAAAGGGAAAATAGTAGATGAAAAACATATAGAAAGTATAATAATCTTGTGAAATTATTTCATAATAGAAAATTTTTCTACTTTAAATTTTATATAATAATGAATAATTATTTTTCTATACTTTTATCTTGTTTTAATATAAGAATCAGCATATACTATAGTATATAAAAACAACTTTTAGTGGATTTGAAGTATACATAATTATATTTCCATGTTATAGGTACAAGTTTTAGAGTTCCACTATAAGAATACTTTTTGAAATAAAGTACATGGGAAGATAAAGATGATAAAATAGAAAACATGTAGTCATGGATAAACACTCTAATGGAAAATGTTACTTGAAGGCTTATGTGATAAACTAGTTTACTCTAAGGGGCCAACAAAAAGAATCCATAACAACCCATATCAACAAACACAATGCAAAGACCCACACAACCCTTGTTTTGAGTCTATGCATTCCCCTCATAGTCTTGACTTGCCCTGTGTAATCAATTTTCATAATAGTTTCTACTAAATGTTAATAAAAAACTACTGATGCATTTCATGTACTAAAATTATTCTTACAATAATTTATTATTATTTAAATTTATAAATATACACTCATCTCTTTGTTGTAAGAGGTACAATATACAATATCCATGTTGATATTATACATAATAAAAAAAATTAAAATATCACATGAGGGTATGGATTCACAAAGATCATAATATGAATTATGATCTACCTATTCCCATGGATGATCATGATTTTTACAGAATAGAACTTTCTATTGGAAAATTCATTTCATGGTGTCTAATATTATTAATATTCATGGTGATAATGAGGAGTGTCCTTTATAAATTGTTTTATATGGAAAACCTTTTTCAATTAATGAAAAAATATTTGAACTAAGGTATGTTATTATAGAAGGATAAATATAAAGGGAAACTTATTGGGTACTCATAACTTTGGAATAGTAGATGTTATTATAACAACCCATACTTTACATACATTGTTAGTACTTCAAAATTGAAGTACACTTATTACAACATATAACAAAACCATGAAAGGACCGTATAGGTATAGTGTCTTTAGAAGCGGGGAACCATAAACAAATGGCTCATAAAGAATCTACATTGTCTCCCATTTATTTCATCATATCTATAGTCCCTTTTGGCATATCTTACTTAATAACCTTCTTCCTGGCCTGGGGAAAGAAAACATACAAAAGGGTGAGCTCAAATGCTCAGTAAGGGTAAACAAAATAAATATCAATCACATCATATTCATAAGAACATAACATTTTGGAAATCTTACCCTGCAAAAGAGATCAAAATTTCATGACATGGGATAAATCATGGTAGTGAAATGTAATCACAATAATCATAACGTAAAACATGAAGCTTTGTGGCATACACACATAATCATAGAGAATCATTTATTATTAGTCAAGACTCATTTCCAAGACTATCTTAGTGGACATAGTCCATTTCTGAACCGAGTTCATTCCTCATTTCAGTCTTGTTTCACTGAACCGGTTTAACCTGCCATTCCAGCCATGTCTATCTCATGAGATATAAAATCTTTACCTAATGCATTTGAGGGAGATATAGGTCCCACCCATCTCATAATTATACCATTCTTATGTGTGCCACAAAATCATAAACCATACATCATAGCATAACCCATGTAATGAAAATGGGATTCTTAAACATCGTGACATCATAAAACAATTCATATAAGATAAAGGAATTCATAAAAATAATTCCATCACAAAATAATCAAATCAATGTAATAATAGGGATCGAAACAGAACCCTTTATAATCTTAGATGGAAAATAATTTTGATAAAACACTTGAACTCCATTCTTGAGGAAAATATCCTTTCTACTTCAAAAACACTTTTCCTTTCATAACATGTCATAAAATTCTAAAATAAAAAAAGTTGATTAAAAATAAACATGAAAACTTGTAAATGAAGCTTCTTGGAAATAATGTTTTAAAAATCCATTCATGTCGTATAAGTTAATAAAATATTCTTCTCGTACTTTTTTCAGAAAAGTCAAAAAGTACCTCATATGAAAAACGAAAAAAGATTCATTTCATATCTTTTACTAAAAACTCACTGAATGGTAAAATTGGATTTAAAAAATTATAGGTGGATGGAATTAGTATTACATATTTAGGAAACATGGATGTGGATGATAAAATGCACCCCAGTAAATTCCAAAGTATAAACAATCTTGGATAAAAATGAGATTGTGATATTTCTCTTACCTTAGGTCTGATTTGCTTCGTAAGTGTCTGAAACTCATGTATAACGATTTAAATAATTTCATTGACTTATTCCAGAATCATACTCATTGTTATGATATCATATATGGTCATATTCTTAGCTTATTATTAGTAATATTTCATTGCTACTTGTTATTCGGGTGTTTATTACTTTTTGTTCTTATGCGTGTTTTGTCGAATAAATTCTTATTCTTCTTTTTATGTTATAGATACCTCATTTCCAGAATGGTATTAGTGTAATATATATCATATTTATTCACTGAATTCATTTATGTAATCATTATGAAAAGAAAATCATGTAGAACGAGTCGCATCACATCGTGGAGACGGTATTCCGTACGTACGCACGAGCGATGATATCGTTCCCATGATCGTGGAATTGTATTGGAGTGTATTTATACTATTTCAGAATCAATATCACTTTACAATAATCATATATATTTATTCTTTACACCATTATACCCATCCAAGTAAGGTGGTGGTGTAAAATAGATTACACCACGGCATGGAGACGGTATTCTATACGTACGCACGCGCGGTGATTTCGTTTTCTGTAGGATGGATAGATGGTGAAATAGGGTTATTTAATAATTATAACAACATATAAGTATATGAGTGATACTGATGTTATTAATTCATAATGAAACAACTAAAGAATAAGAAGTGGAAGAAGAAATAAAGATGAATGAATCGGTAACGGACATTACCTCTTCTTTGAAGCGCTTCTTTGAGACCTCCTTTTAGGGCACTAAAATTGGTCTTTGAAGAATACCAGGACCTCTAGGATGTTTATAGGGAAGTTGATAGGAGAAATTGGTAGGGGTTGGCCGAGCTTGAAGGCTCAAAGTGGTGTGAGGAAGAGAGGGAGGAGGTTCCCTTTTATAAGGGAGGAGAGGGGCACCTTTGGAAAAACTAAAAATATTATTTTATTATAAATCCATATTCGGTTTTAAATAGCTCAAAATTGATTTATTTAGAATCTAAGGTGGGGATGGGTCTAAATAATATCATCCAATAGAATTTTTAAAAGTTTAGTTTACTACTTTAACCTTATCATTTAGATTTAACTTTAAGTTAGATAATTTTACTTTTACCGTGTCTTTTTGTGTTCTTACACTATAAGGTTAATAAACTTACTATAACTAGCCAAACGAACCCCAATTTGTTTATTATTAATATATATAATCTTATCTAGGTCATTTGGCCGAAACTTAGATTTTTAGGAATAAAATAACAATTAATAATATAATATGTTTTTTAAAAACTATTTTATGTCAATTTTGACACTATTTAGAAATTGATTTTTGTGAAAATCATAACAGAATGATTAGTCCGAGAAAAGTTTATTAAATCAATATTAACATGTCATATTAACCTAGAAAATTAGTGTAATTCATAAAAAGTCTTAAATTAAATTTATTTGGGTATTTATAACATCAATTATGTCAATATTTCATTAATAAGATAATTACTGCATCATCTTTGTGTCATAAATAAATTAAATTATTTAATGTATAAAAATTAAAAATAAAATACCATTATGTAGGAAATCTTTTTATCTTTCCAATGAAAATTTATAGTCGAATATATCTTATTTATAACCCTATCTTAAAAATTATTTACTTATTAAACATTGATTTTAACTATTTTAACCCTTCTTTAAATAAATTAATAATAAATGTCCTAATCTAATCCAAGTGGGCCTAAATGGTCATATTTTATTCCTAAGGTTGTTTGTGGTCTAATTAAACTTATCTAATATAATTAGGACATGTTTTATGGTAATAATAATATCATTTTTACCCTTAATTACCCTATTTACTTTTAACCGTGGTAAATAATAGTAAAATGTTACAATTCACCAAAAATTATTTTCATCTCATTGAACCACATTTTACTAACTGACATCAACAGTGTCTCTCGGATTTTTGAAATTACACTCACAGAAGTGGTAAAATTAAGTTTTATGTAAATTTGCAAATTCTCCTTGGAGGTGGGTAAAAGACGGTGAAAAGTTCAATAAAATTTTTATATATCTAAAATTATTATAAAATTACTCCAATGAATTACATTGGACTTATATAGGTATTATGTATCAATTTTGACCTAAAATAAATTTAAATAAAATAAATAATTATTTAAATAAAAATTTGGTTTTTAAATAGTAACCCTGTGTTTTCACTATTCATCAAAAATTGAAAGTTTCCAGAAAAATACCAAAATTTCAGCCTAGGCTAATTTCGATATTCCGAATCCAAAAATGAAGTCCATTTTGAAAAACAAAATTTACAAAATTCCAAAAAGTGATTATTACTATTCATAACGGCTCGTTTTAATAATATTTTAATAGCATATCGTTGTTTAGTGAAACTCGATATTGCGTATGATGCAAGCTATCAAGGAAGGCCGCGATTGCGTATAAATCAAGACAAGCTAGTTTTGTCTGTAGTGAAAGATTCCTTTGATGGTTTATATAAAATAAAAACAAAATATTTCTTATAAAAGTCTCGGGTGTTACATTCTACCCCCCTTAATGAATTTCGCCCTCGAAATTCATCACTTGTAACAAACAGATGTGGATACCTCTCCCTCATCATACCCTCAAGCTCCCATGTAGCTTCTTCGAATTGGTGGTTCCTCCATAAAACTTTCACCAAGTGAGTGGTCTTGTTTCGTAGGACTTTTTCACTACGATCGATAATCTCTATCGGCTGTTCTTCATAAGAAAGATCTTGTTCTAGTGGTACAACTTCCGAGCTGAGTACATGTGAAGTATCAGGTATGTACATTCTCAGGAGAGATACATGGAACACATCGTGAACTTGAGAGAGATTCGGTGGAAGCGCCAATTGGTAATCTACCTTCCCAACACGATCTAGTATTTCGAAAGGACCGATAGACCTTAGGCTAAGCTTTCCCTTCTTTCCAAATCTCATTACTCTCTTCCACGGAGATATTCATAAGAACACTTTATCACCCACTTCAAACTCTAAGTCTTTTCTTCGGTTGTCGGCATAACTTTTTTTTCAACTCTGAGCTTCTCTTATGTGTTGTTGAATAGATCGGACCTTTTCTGCCATCTCATCAACAAGATCAGGTTCTAATATCTTTCTTTCCCCAACTTCATACCAGCAAGTTGGAGTCCTGCATTTTTTTCCATAGAGAGCTTCATAAGGAGCCATCTGAATACTGGAGTGAAAGCTATTATTATAAGAAAATTCCACCAAAGGTAGGTGTTGATCCCAACCACCTTTTAAATTCATATATCAAGATCTCAACATATCTTCTAGATTTTGAATTTTCCTCTTAGACTGACCGCATGTTTGAGGATGATAAGCAGTTCTGAAACTCAACTCTGTATCCAGAGTATGTTGAAGACTTCGCCAGAACTTTGAGGTAAACATCGGATCCCGATCAGATATAATAGAAAGTGTTACTCCATGCAATCTTACCACTTCCTTTACATATATCCTGGCAAGATGATCCAGAGAGAAATCCTCCCTAATAGCAATGAAGTGTGCAGACTTTGTAAGACGATCAACTATGACCCAGATAGCATTATTGCCATTGGATGTTTTAAGAAGTCCTGTGAAAAAGTCCATAGTGATGTTTTCCCATTTCCATTTGGGTATGGGTAATGGTTGTAACATCCCCTTAGACTTCTGTCTCTCAGCTTTAACATGCTGACAAACCAAGCATCGAGAGACATTTTCAGCAACATCTCTTTTCATGCCATCCCACCAGAAGTACTCTTTCAGGTCCCTATACATCTTCGTGCTTCCAGGATGAATAGAGAATGAAGACATATGAGCCTCATCCATCAGCTCCTTCTTTAATTAGGGGATGGGAGGAACACAAACCCAATTCCTGAACTTTATTATCCCATCACAATCAAGGTTGAATTTAGGAACATTTCTCACCTTCTTTTGTAACTATACATCTTCTTTATGTGCCTCTTTAATATTAACATGTATAGATGGTTGAACATTCATTTGAGAAAGATACGATTTTTCCCCTTTCATTATAATTCCAAGATCCATACTTTTTAAATCCATAAATATTGGATCTTTTGTGATCCTCATCATGGATAAATTGGCATGGTCTTGTCGACTTAATGCCTCTACAACCTTGTTTTCTTTCCAAGGGTGGTAATGAATTGAGAAGTCGTAATCCTTAATCAGCTCCAACCATCTTCTTTGGCGCATATTCAGCTCCTTTTGTGTGAAAATATAGTTTAAACGTTTATGATCAGTATAAATGTCACACCTTTCTCCATACAGATAATTCCTCCAAATCTTTAATGAAAATATTACCGTGCTAACTCCAAATCATGAGTTGGGTAATTTTGCTCATGTATTTTCAACTGTCGTGAGGAATAAGCTATCACCATATCATTTTTCATAAGAACACACCCCAATCCCTTCTTGGATGCATCACTATAGATCACAAACCTTTCTCCACTACAAGGTAATGTGAGCACAGGTGCACTGGATAACCTTCTTTTCAACTCCTTGAAATTCTCTTTACATTCCTCCGTCCAAACAAACTTAACTCCTTTCCGAGTCAACCTGGTGAGTGGATTAGATAATCTTGAAAAACCTTTCACAAAACATCGATAATATCCATCCAAACCAAGAAAACTTCGGATCTCAGTTATTGTTGTTGGTCTCGACCATCTTTCGATAACCTCTGTTTTTGCTGGATCCATAGATATCCCCTCTTTTGAGATTATGTGACCCAAAAATGAAACATTTTGAAGCCAAAATTCACACTTGGTAAATTTGTCATAAAGCTTCTCCTTTCTTAGGGTCTTCAATATAATTCTCAAGTGATATTCATGTTCTTCCTTGATCTATAAATATACAATAATATCGTCTATAAAGACTACCACAAACTGATCAAGATAGTCTCTAAAGACTCCATTCATCATAACCATGAAGATAGCAGGGGTATTAGTAAGACCAAATGGCATCACTATAAATTCATAGTGTCCATACCTTGTACGGAAAGCCATCTTTGGTATATCCTCCCTTTTGACCCTTAATTGATGATGCCCTGAACTAAGATCAATCTTGGAAAAGTATTGAGCTCTGCGTAGTTGGTCAAATAATTCATCAATGCGCAGGAGATGATATTTTTTCTTGATAGTGATCTTGTTATGTTCTTGATAATCAATGTAGAGTCTCATTGATCCATCTTTCTTCTTAACAAACAGAATAGGTGATCCCCAAGGTGACGCACTAGGGCGTATGAACCCCTTATCAAGATTCTCTTACAGTAGCTTCTTCAATTCCTTCAACTCAATTTAGGCCATTCTATAAGGTGTCTTTGAAATAGGTAAAGCACCCGGTACGAGTTCTATTGAAAACTCAACTACACGATTTGGTGGAAGACCCGGTAATTCCTCCGGAAAGACATCATCAAACTCCCATACAATGGGCATGTTCTTAATCATGAGTTTCTCACCAACCATTTGAGATAAATAATATTCATTTAGTGGAATCAAGACCCATAAGACGGAAGAAATTTCCACTGGAAGGTTATGTTCATCCTTGCATCGATAGACGATCAAAGATTGATCCGGAATATGAAATGTGACTTCCCTTCTTTGGAAATTGATATGAGATCCATATAGAGAAAGCAGATCCATGCCATGAATCACATCAAATTCCACTATAGGGAGGATCACAAGATTTGCAGGAAGCACTTTCCCACAAACTTCAATTGGAGAAGAATTATAAACTTTTGATGCGACTGTTGTGCCATTAGGGGTTGTCACAGATAACTCAACATCTAATTGTTGAGGTAATACGGTGATAACATTAGAAAATTCTTCAGAAATAAAGGAGTGGGTGGATCCAGAATCAAATAAAACATTTTCTACTTTAGAGTGGATGGTAAGTGTACCTTTCACCACTTCTTTATCATACTCCACATCGCTGATAGAAATTTCATGTGACTTCCCTTTGTCTTTAGCCTTAAGAGTTTGTTGACGTCGATCATCTTCAACAACCCTTGGATTAGGGCATTGATTGGCATAATTCCCCATTTCCTTGCACTTGTAACATTGAAGTGTAGAAGGTGAACTCTGTGTAGCCTTTTCATTGTTCGCATCACTAGACATATTCTTCCCATAATTGTGGTATTCAAATACCCGATGACCTTCCTTTCCACATTTGAAACATTTACTTGTCCCTTTAAGACAACTCCCTCCATGTTTCTTTCCACACTTTGAGCATAAGGGAAAACTCATCTTCTTTTCAGTGTGATCTTTAGATTTTCCTTTGAATTCCATTTTCCTCTTCTTATCAAACCCATATGACTGATGGGTTACTCCAATCTTCATCTCAACTTTTAGAGCACATCGAACGATTTCCTCATAGCTATTGAAGTCCTTAATGGATAACGCCCTTCGAGGACTTGGTTTTAAGCCACTAAAGAATCGATCGATCTTACTCTCAGGTCAGATAATAATACTAGAAGCGTACCTTGCAAGTCTTGTAAAATTTGCTTCATAGGTACCAACAGATTCATCATCCTTTTGCTTTAGTTCAAGAAACTCCTTCTCCATCTTTGTTCGGAGAATACGAGGGAAGTACTTATTGAAAAATAAGTTCTTGAATTCATCTCATTCCATGGACTCAATTTCATCTCTTGGCCTCGTATTCTTGATAAGATTCCACCATTGATCAGCATCACCTTCCAAATGATACACTCCTAAGATGAATTTATCATGTTCAGAACATTGAAGAACTGAAAATATCTTTTCAGTAGTACTGATCCATTTTTCAGCAACTAATGGATCAGTAGACCCGCTGAATGAAGGTGGATGCTATCTCATGAAGGATTCAACAGAATGTTGCTCCTTCTTTTGCTCGTTTGGAAGTCCTGCATGATTCATAGCTTGGGAAAGTTGTGGGAGCATGGCTATAAGATTTTTCATTCCAGCTCCCATAACATTTGGTTGCTCAGGGGGGGAAATCATTGCATTGCCCGTCACATTCCGCATTAACACGGTTCCTTCAGGTTCTAGCCATTGACTAAAACCAAGAAGAATAGTGTGAGAGACACTAATTATAATAGGAAAACCACATAATCAAGAATAAAATGTCGCACTTAAGGTCTTATCCTAGGTTATTCAGGTCCATTCCTAAAACACTAATATTGTGTTCTATGCTTAGACTTATCCTTAGGATTCTTACTAAGGCTTTCGCATCCTAGTTTCCAAAGGTTGACTATACCGTTCCTCTGATACCAAATATAACGACCAATACTTTACATACATTGTTAGTACTTCAAAATTGAATTACACTTATTACAACATATAAAAAAACCATGAAAGGACCGTATAGGTATAGTGTCTTTAGAAACTGGGAAACATAAACAACAGGTTCATAAAGCATTTACACTGTCTCCCATTTATTTCATCATATCTATAGTCCCTTTTGGCATATCCTACTTAATAACCTTCTTCCTGACCTAGGGAAAGAAAACATATAACAGGGGGAGCTCAAATGCTCAGTAAGGGTAAACAAAATAAATATCAATCACATCATATTCATAAGAACATAACATTTTGGAAATATTACACTGTAAAAGAGATCATAATTTCATGACATGGGATAAATCATGGTAGTGAAATGTAATCACAATAATAATAACTTAAAACAAGAAGATTTGTGTCATACACACATAATCATATAGAATCGTTTCTTATTAGTCAAGACTCATTGCCAAGACTATCTTAGTGGACAAATTCCTTTTCTGAACCAAGTTCATTCCTCGTTTCAGTCCTGTTTCACTGAACTGGTTTAACCTGCCGTTCCAGCCATGTCTATATCATGAGATATAAAATCTTTACCTAATGCATTGGAGGAAGATATAGGTCCCACCCATCTCATAATGATACCATTCTTATGTGTGCTACAAAATCATAAACCATACATCATAGCATAACCCATGTAATAAAAATGGGATTCTTAAACATCGTGACATCATAAAACAATTCATATAAGATAAAGGAATTCATAAAAATAATTCCATCACAACATAATCAAATCAATGTAATAAAAGGGATATAAATAGAACCCATTATTATCTTAGATGGAAAATAATTTTGATAAAACACTTGAACTCCATTATTGAGAAAAATATCCTTTCTACTTCAAAAAAACTTTTCCTTTCTTAACATGTCATACAGTTATAAACAAAAAGAATTTGATTAAAAATAAACTTGAAAACTTGTAAAGGAAGCTTCTTGGAAATAATGTTTTAAAAATCCATTCATGCCGTATAAGAAAAAAAACATTCTTCTCATACTTTTGTCGGAAAAGTCAAAAAGTACATCGTAAGAAAAATGAAAAAAGATTCTTTTCATATCTTTTACTAAAAACTCACCGAATGGTAAAATAGGATTTATACAATTTTAGGTGGACGGAAATAATATTACATATTGAGGAAACATTTATGTGTATGATAAAATACACCCCAGCAAATTTCAAAGTATAAACAATCTCAGATAAAAATGAGATTGTGATATTTCCCTTACCTTAGGTCCGATTTGCTTTGAAAGTGTCCAAACCTCCTGTATAATGATTTAAATAATGTCATTGACTTTTTCCAGAATCATACTCATTGTTATGATACCATATATTGTCATATTCTTAGCTTATTATTAGTAATATTTCATTTCTACTTGTTATTCGGGTGTTTATTACTTTTTGTTCTTATGCGTGTTTTGTGGAATAAATTCTTATTCTTATTTCTAGGTTATAGATACCTCATTTCCAGAATGGTATTAGTGTAATATATATCATATTTATTCACTAAATTCATTTATGTAATCATTATGCAATGAAAATCATGTAGAACGAGTCGCATCACATCGTGGAGACGGTATTCCGTACGTACGCACGAGCGATGATATCATTCCCATGATTGTGGAATTGTATTGGAGTGTATGTATACTATTTAAGAATCAATATCACTTTAAAATAATCATATATATTCATTCTTTACACAATTATACCCATCCAAGTAAGGTGGTGGTGGAAAATAGATTACACCACTGCGTGGAGACGGTATTCCATACGTACGCACGCGCGGTGATTTCATTTTCTGTAGGATGGATAGATGGTGAAATAGGGTTTTTTCATACTTATAATAATATATCATTATATGAGTGATACTTATATTATTAATTCATAATGAAACAACTAAAGAAGAAGACGTGGAAGAAGAAATAAAGTTGAAATAATCGGTAACGGACATTACCTCTTCTTTGATGCGCTTCTTTGAGACCTCCTTTTAGGGCACTAAAATTGGTCTTTGAAGAAGACCAAGACCTCTAGGATGTTTCTATGGAAGTGGAGATGAGAAATTGTCAGGGGTTGGCCGAGATTTATGGCTCCAAGTGGTGTGAGGAAGAGAGGTAGGAGGTGCCCTTTTATAAGGGAGGAGAGGGGCACCTTTGGAAAAACTTAAAATATTATTTTATTATAAAGCCATATTTGGTTTTAAATAGCCCCAAATTTATTTATTTCGAATATAAGGTGGAGATGGGTAGAAATAATCTCATAAAATAGATATTTGAAAAGTTTAGTTTACTATTTTAACCTTATCATTTAGATTTAACTTTAAGTTAGATAATTTTACATTTACCGTGTCTTTTTGTGTTCTTACACTATAAGGTTAATAAACTTACTATAACAAGCCAAAAGAACCCCAAGTTGTTTATTATTAATATATATAACATTATATAAGTCATTTGGCCGAACCTTAGATTTTTAGGAATAAAATAACAATTAATAATATAATATTTGTTTTAAAAACTATTTTATGTCAATTTTGACACTATTTAGTAATTGATTTTTGTGAAATTCATAGAAGAATTATTAGTTTGATAAAAGTTAATTAAATCAATACTAACATGTCATATTAACCTAAAAAATTAGTTTAATTCATAAAAAGTCTCAAATTACATTTATTTGGGTATTTATAACATCAATTATGTCAATATTTCATTAATAATATAATTACTCCATCATCTTTGTGTCATAAATAAATTAAATTATTTAATGTCTAAAAATTAAAAATAAAATACCATTATGTATGAAATCTTTTTAGATTTCTAATTAATATTTATAGTCGAATATATCTTATGCATAACCCTATATTAAAAATTATTTACTTATTAAACATTGATTTTAACTATTTTAACCCTTCTTTAAATAAATTAATAATAAATGTCCTAATCTAATCCAAGTGGGCCTAAATGGTCATATTTTATTCCTAAGGTTGTTTTTGGTCTAATTAAACTTATCCAATAGAATTAGGACATGTGTTAGGGTAATAATAATATCATTTTTACCCTTAATTACCATATTTACTTTTAACCATGGTAATTAAAAGTAAAAAGTTAATATTCACAAAAAATTATTTTCATCTCATTGAACCACATTTTACTTACTGACATCAACCATGTCTCTCGGATTTTTGAAATTCCACTCACAGAAGTGGTAAAATTAAGTTTTTTTTTAATTTGAAAATTCTCCTAGGAGGTGGGTAAAAGTCGGTGAAAAGTTCAATAAAATTTTTAATATCAAAAATTATTATAAAATTACTCCAATGAATTACATTGAACTTATATAGGTATTATGTATCAATTTTGACCTAAAATAAATTTAAATAAAATAAATAATTATTTAAATAAAAAGTCGGTTTTTAAATAGTAACCCAGTGTTTTCACTATTCATCAAAAATAGAAATTTCCTTTAAAATACCAAAATTTCACCCTAGGCTAATTTCGATATTCCGAATCCAAAAATGAAGTCCATTTTGAAAAGTAAAATTTAAAAAAATTCAAAAAGTGGTTATTAATATTCATAACGGCTTGTTTTAAAAATATTTTAATAGCATATCGTTGTTTAGTGAAACTCGGTATTGCGTACGACGCAAGCTATCAAGGAATGTCGTGATTGTGTGTAAAGCAAGCCAATCTAGTGTTTTGTGTAGTGAAAGATTCCTTTGATGATTTATATAAAATAAAAACAAAATATTTCTTATAAAAGTATCGGGTGTTACAGTTATCCTCCATTAATTACTAGAAAGAAACAAATGATTTGAATGAACCTAAGTTAATGATTTACCAAAAGCAATAATAAACACCACATATAAGTCACAGCACCACAACACACACTTTGAAATGAACTGGGTTAAAAATTCTAAAATATAATGGAAGAAAGAAAAAATTCAAAGAACAAAAAAAGTTTTTTACGTGGTTTTGAATTATTCCTACCCTATGGTGGAACCCAAAAATCACTTTTATTATGGAAGTGGAAGATGATTATAATACAAAAACTAAAGTCTTCATAATGACCCCACTATACAAAGTATAATATAACCCAACTGGTTTCACCACCTTCTTATCATTGTGGATAGTGATTGCACCTCAATACATTCTTCATTGACATCCCACCAGTAAAATACATCCAAATCCTTAACTCATCCTTCTGGTTTATAGTGCATGATTTCAAAACTATGTGATTTTATTTTAATATAACATTCTGAATATTCATATTCAATACCTTTTCTGAAAGACCCCTATGAAAAATCATACTGTATTAATAGTGAAAAAATTGTACAACCCATTTGTGTCTCTACACTTCCACCTTTAGAATTTTATATGGGTAACATATGATTTCTTTCTTCCTTATACCATCTTAGGGTAAATTACTTCTAGACTTATGATCTGTTTATATGTTGTTCCAACCTCACTACATGGAATCCTAAATTAAAATTATTGAATCATTCCATTCATTAGTTTTAATGACTTAGTCATATAATTGTTTTCACTCAAAAGAACCTAATAATCTCTCACTAAAGAATCCTTTTCAGCATCAAAAAACAAGTCCTGCATCATCATCTACAACCCTCTTCTATTCCAAAAACATCATTTTGAGTCACATTTTCCCCCCACCATGCTTTTAGTTATCCCAACCCGACTAAGGCAAAGCACTACCTCATCACATCCCAGATTATAACCTTCTTTAGCATATATATTATATTTTTAGATTTATCTTTCTTCCATAAATCCAACACATTTTTCCTATAAAAAATTTTATATGAATTGATAATTTAACTCAATTTTATTTTTCTAGTAATGAACCATGAAATTGTTTTCCACGTGAAATAAACTATGTGAATCACAAAACTTCACCGCATTATCCCAAATTATTCCAATATCCTCCGATAACCCATTCATCCAAATAAAATTTTTTCAAGATTACATTAATGTAATATAATATTATTCAAATGTTGAAATTTCAAATACCATTTGATGGATCAATATCCAACTCACATTTTTACCTCTAAAAGTGAACATGAATCCTATGTTGTTATTTTGATTATTTGAATCAACACCAAAGATATTTTTTTAACCCCTACATAAATTCACCAATTTAAAAATAGAGAGATAAAATTATATAACATTTTAGATACTAAATGATCTAATTTACCACTTCTCAGATTTTACATCTAAGATTTTCCATGAACATATTTACAACTCCCACTACATGAACAATTTCTGAACAAGTACAAAACAAAACATACATTAAGATCACAACTACCATTTTATAAGTAATATTCAATATATACACTACCTATACATCCATTCATGATGATTTATATTTAATGTACTTGAAATGTCTAGTTAGGGGAGTTGTAACTAGTTTTCCCTTGATCATTCTAAAATGTTCCACTACCTTCTAGATGTAGTAAGAAAAACATAATAATAAATTTATAGAACATAATTCCATTATGATTTTTATCATTAAGATACATTTTTCATTACTATAACCCTTTATCATAAAAATTTTATCCAATTAAACTTTTTGATCATCAGTATATTCCTTAACCAGGCCAGTAATAATCATGATATCAATATAGTGAATTAATAAGATTAAACTCCCACCATCAAACACATTTCAATAATAGAAATTATCAACATTTATTTGGATGAAATTATTTTAGTCCATAATGACATTTAACTTCCAATTCCACTACCATGGTGCTTACTAGAATCCTTAATGGCTTTGTTTCATCATTCCCATGAGATTATAGTATCATTTCCCCATGAAATCTTAAGATTTTTCTATATATATTTCTTAATAAAAGTCTACTTCAAAAATTTTAATCATTATATATAACTAATATATATGTGAAACTTATATAGAAACCAAGTTGAGCACCATCTGAATATTTTTGTGTTTAAAAATTGGAGAAAATATCTCATAAAAAATTATATCTTGCATTTTTTGAAAACAATTTATGAAAATACTTTTTTTACCTTAATCTACCAACTACTTATTCCTTCGAATAATAAAACCATTTATTTTAAAGTACTCTTTTCCAAGATGTTATTCTCATTTTCTCCCATATTCTAGTCACATGTGATTAATCTATTTAATCCATTATCACTAACTCTCACTGAATTGATTCATTTAAACTTGCAGCTTCTTCCAAGAACTTGGGATATCTATCATTTTTAAGAAGAAAATAGTGAAAGATATTTCCAATTATTTGCACATGTTTCTAAATCCAAGTAGACCTCTACTAAATTCATTATGCCAATTCTCCTTCAAGAACCAATGCTTTAAGAAAATATCATTCCAAAACTCATCCTTGTGCATTCATAGTCTCTAAGAATACTTCAGTCCTTAGAAACACCATTGGAACTTGACCTACTTCTATAAATCTTTCTAGATGGTCTGGTGATTTTGGAACTGACTCAATCCTTTAATATTCTAGAAAATCCTAAAATTATAGACTTTTATCTATTTAAACTCAACTTGATATAATAATTTTATCGCATTAGTAAACACTTCTTGGTTCTGGTCTTTCTATAATATCTTTACATTGATGATTAAATTTTTAATTGTGACAAACTTCTATGTTTTTTACACTTGAGTTGAAAACCAAACTATTTTCCGTCATAATTTAGAATGTAACATGATTAGGACTTATCCATTATCTTTTCCCTTTCCTTGGCATCAACATGGATATTGGTGAGTGCACCAAAGACTCTGAGATGGGAAATTTCAGGATTTATTCTGGAAAAATGGACTTATAGAAGCTCCTTCCTTCACTGAGATGTTGTACTTATATTCACTAAGTAGGCTTCATAATTCTTTTCTTTTGTATAATAATCCTTTTTAAAACTAATGTGAATTATAATTCTCTTTTCCTTTTAAATTTACATTTGATTCATTCTATCTATGAAATAATATTTCTAAAGTACATGGACTGATCCTCACAGATCATATTCATTTCCACCTGAAGAACCTCTATAACTCTCTACTTAGGTTTTCCCAACTATTTTGGACCTCAAACACTTTAGTTTTATTTTATTCTCCATATCTTCCATGGATCTCCATCAAAAAATGTTTAGAATCCCTAGACATGTTATTCATAAAGAATAATAAGACCTTCTATGTTGAATCGTCGATGAAGAAAACATAGTATAGTAATCCTCTCCAAGAATAGAACTAAGATCGCCCCCATATTTTTATAAACCAACACTACCTTCTGATCATTTGGTGCTTTATCTTCCACCTGGAAAGACACCTTCAACAATATTATAAAAATTTAAAATTCATATATTTTTTACTTCGTGCCTTAAATATTTATCATTCTTTTAGTAGAAATTATTTTCATCTCTTTCTTACTTATGTGACCTAAAAGATCATGCCAAATCCTCGTAGAAGTTACTTTTATTTATTTTTCTAAACCTTATAAAAATATAATTGGATATAAAGTTCTATTATTCTATCCATAAATACGTAAAATAAACCCACATCATCTAAATTTACCAGCAAAATAAGGTTTTCTTTTTTCACTAATATATGTTACACTCCTTTAACACTAAAAATATTTCCTTAATTATCTAAATTGAAATATCGTTCTTTCCCATAATGTTGATATCACTATCATATGAAAGATATCCTTTATTATAACTTCTAGAAATATATTTCCTCATGATAACTCTATAAAATTTAGAGTGAAATAAAGATTTATTCACTTGTTGTAGGGTGGTATAAAATCAAAAATTTATTTCATAGTGCAGCATAGTAGCTATCCAGGGTCTTCTTACTTAGTGAGTTTCATAGTCAATTACACACTATTCCAAATTCACTTATTATATTTTTTTATTTTATGAAAGAATTGTAAAATTAAGGTATAATGATAATTCAATGAAATAATAAACCTAAGAAGAAGATTTCATGCCAAACATAAAGAATTATTGTTAGAAAATAAAATACTTTCTCTCAAGAGATTCATCCTTAAAGATACTTCGTTATATTTTTTTAAATATACTTAATGTATACACTCCATCATATGTATGAACACCTTTTTCTACCCCAATTTTGAATGTATAGTACACTCAATAATTAAAAGTAAACTACACACCTACCTCCTCAATCTAGGGAGAATGACTATAGAATAAGCAGTTAATCCTTAGATAACCATAATGAGGATTACACCCACTGTAGATCATCCTTTTATTAACATATATAAGAAATTAAACATGGTATTATGTTGAAAATTAGATTAATTTTATGGATATTTCTCATGCTAGTTACTCATTATTGTGAGTATAAGAGATCATGTTGGATAAAGAGAGACGGATAGATAAAAAGAGGGATAAATTTAAAGAGATAGAGATAGATAATGAGAATGGAATAACACTTTATTAGAATATTCATATGGAGTTACATGATAAATAATTAAAACTAAACTAAAATAGAAAACTAAATAGTAGTAGATTAATTACTTAGTGAAGCAGCCAATCCACTCTTTTGAAGAATTTCCTCTCCAATTATAGGCATTGGAAGACCATGGTTTGGCCTTTGAATCTTGGAAATATTCCCTTCAAATCATTAAATTCTTATCCCTTTGAATCTGTTAATGTTATCTCCTTTTTAGTTCATGAAGATATTTTCCTTTAAATTTTTCTTTAGAAGAGAGAGGGAATATGAATTTGAATTCCAATATTTTCATATCTTCATCTTCAATCATAACCCAACTCAAATTTTACTCCATCCATATTTTAAGATAAATTTTATTATCTGCGTTGTATCTGAATTGGAATTAATATTTGGATCTCTTGTCTATAGAGGTGCATGAAAATGATTCTTGGCCCAAAAATTCTTCTATTTTAAAACCCTAGATCGTATTTGAATCATGGACATCAATAAAGGTTGATAACTTCATCCATTTCAAAGGATTACTAGTTTTTCGTTGAGATATTCTTCCCATTGTTTGCCTGAATATTCTCCAATATGGGTGGAGTGCAACCCATTTGTTTTCTTCCCAGACCATGCATGCTCGAAATGATCACAACTACTCTAAATGATTGTGGATTTCATGTTAAATAATATCTTTTCATCCTCATGGTTCCAAGATTGTAGTGTTGAAATAGAGATGAGATATAGTCCACATATGGGTGGTGATGAACTTATCTGGTAGATTTTAGGGTGATGATAGAGAGTGATGGTGGAAGAGGCACTCAATGGAAGCATATGAATGATACCAGATATGGGAAAGAATCATGTAATGTTAGTAGAGGTTGATTCTTGGTGGAATCATGTCATGGTATTAGGAGGTCTTGTAAATTGTAGCATTGATATGAGAAGCGGTAAAATTATAAAGATATGAGGATGGGGAAGGATGATAGTAGTGGAATTAGATAAGGATGGTTGTAGCATAAAAGTCTATAGGTAATAACTCAATGGTAGGGAATTATCCACACCAATGGTAATGGGAAGGTGGGATACTGTTAGATAATGATGGTGTGTTCTAGTGGAGGTATAATATGGTTTTGGTACGACTCCACCAACATCAGGCAGTGGTCACAGGTAGCGATCACGTGTAGTGGTTGCAGGCATCAGTAAAAAGTGGTGGTGTTGGCGCTATTGGTAGTGGGAAATGGAAGTGGTTGGAGGTTGTAAGTGTTAGTATGGTAATGTTCTGATGGTACCAATATCCACTAGTAGTATGATTCCTATAAGAGTTTATTATCCTCAAAATGGGATCGCAAAGGCTCCAATGGAAATCTAGGGTGATTTTTTCATGTTGTAGTGATGGTTTGATGACCCTAATATAGTGTGGGCATAACCTTACATAACCTTTTGAAAAATAAGGGTACCGTTACACAGCATTTGAAAAACCAAGACTTCTTTTACATAGGGGTTGTCATACATTTATACAAACTTTATGAATTTAGATTTACCCCTACACAATGTATGAAAAAAATAACTTACCATTACAATGATAAGTAAAAACATCTCTTACCCTTACTCAGTATCTGAGGTACACTTACTCATCCTTTGATAACAATTCGTTACCCATACACAACACCTTAAAACCGTAATCTATATAGGTAGATTACATTTTACCTTTACATAATACCTTGGCCATATTAAAGGGTATGTAAAATTTCAACAAAAAAATCATAAGAAAAATGAACCATTCAAATAAATAATTTTCATTCCTTTTATCCAAATTGTTATTTAAATTATATAATTAAAAAAACTGATTAAATCAAGTTAATTACTGGGTAAAACATATTGAAATTCCATGTTATAAAATAAATTTTTCATTTAAAAATTATATGCATCCAGTACCCCCACACTTGAACTATGATTGTCCTGAAGCATTGAATCTCAAAAAAGATTCTTAGAGGGAACCAATGCTACCAATATCTAATTTAAAAGTAATTAATTAAAAAAATATCAATAGTAAACTAAAATTTCAATTTATATATAAAATTTCAATTTAACCTCACACTTTTTATAGGAACAACCAACCCAAGTATTTTACTTTTTCACATTGGAACATGATGGGTCTTCTCCTTCATTCTATTCAAGATTCTCAATTTATTATTATTAAACATGTTGAGTTGTGATTTACCTAACATTGAATTATTTTATTCTCTAATCACTCATGGTATATATTTGAGTAGATGTATGTTAATACCATGAGTTCATACTCTGTTCCATAAGACTACAAAGGACCTATATTCTCAACTTTGTAAAGATAAAAAATCAAATGAAATAATGAGGACTTATAATTAAGGATCATATAACTTTGTGGCTTTAGTTTTTTGGGTAATGATGTTAAAAATACAAAGGCCCAAATATGATGTTAACTCTAAACCATAATTCTTGATATCAAAGGCAATGTTCAATGAAAATATCCCCTATAAAAACTGACAACACCCTCTTCCAAATATCAATGTAACGTTCATCAACAATCCAAGAAGAATGAAAAACTCACACCTTGAGTTTTCTATACTTTTTTCCAGCTAAATTTTCAGATTTTTTTGAATCTATTCTTCAAATGAATCTCATATCCACCCCCTAACCACATATGATAAAACCATCAATCCAGTAATGGTGGTCTTTGATTCTCACAAGTCATAGGAAATTATTTTCTCATTTTTTCAAGTAGAGATAGAAATAAAAGTGTAATGAATCATAGACCATTCCCAATACCCAAAAAGAGGACACCACACATATTCCTTTCAATGTAGTCCATCCCTTCCACCATGACATTCCCCATTCCCATACTTCAAATTTAAAATATCATGAAAAACACCAAGTGGAGGGTAGGAGTGGATAATATTAGATTGTAATGTAGCTCATTCATAACAAGTTCATTCAAGTATTCAATGGGATAAAAAAGGGTTAATATAAAAGGTGGTTTAAATTACAAGGGAAAAATTAATAAAAATGCCTCAATTATTTTAAATGTGACTTTGCATAATCATATATTTGGAAAGTTCCAATGAACATTATAGTAGGTGGAATACCCCAAGATCTCTCAAGATATATGCTCAATATAGAATTGTAAATAGTAGGTCTATAACTCCCCTCGAGAATGGGAAACATATTAAATTGGAAAATCACTCTTGACATTCCTAAAAACAACAAACCAATGCACATGAATTTCAAAAATTATACGTATAAAAAATGATGTGGAAATTTTATTAACATTAGCCAAAATATTCCCAAACATCATGATTCCCCAAACTAATACCTACGATTAACTCTAATAATTAAATACCCCACATTACTCATTCAATGTCATTATCATATAAATAAAAACATAGAATCATATGATTCCTAAGAAAATCATGTCTTCTATACTAGTCAAGTAAAGTAGAGAGTCTAAGTATGGGAATGAGAATTTTCCATTAAATCTCAAAACAAATTTTCAAAAATTATAGGGAGTCAATGTATTAAGAATGTTAAAGTAATATTCCTTTTCATTGAAGCTATAGTCCACTTCCTTATTCTCAAAATTTCTGTTGGGATGCTTATCCAATCATCATCATATTTCTATAAAATAAAACTAATCATTAAAGATTAGTGACCATGTCATTAAAGATCAAAAAGATATAATGGAATTGGTTTTCATCCTAATATATTCCTAAAACTAATATCTAAGAAATAAATTGAAAATTAAATTTCAAGAAATAAAAAAATAAAGGTAAGTCTTGGTTTGAACCCCCCATGTGGTCCCTGGTTATTAACTACCGCTAGAAATGCAATACCAACTGTCATCCAAAGTCTGGTGATGGGTAAAGTTTATTTTGTTTCAACCACCAATACTTATTTTTTACTCCATGTATATTGTAAACATAATACACCCCCTATAAATAAGGTGAAATTTTCTTGGTGGGGGTAGAAGAAAATTGGACTCCTCCTCCTTCTTGGTTTCTACTTGAAAAACCTCTTCTTCACTCTCTAGTGCTTACTTAAGGTATAATGCATCAATGGAATATTCAAGGTAAATTCAAACTGTAATTCTATTTGAACAAAATTAAATCATGAAGATTCATTATCAGATTATTACTCTATAAGGTAAATTGTTTCTATCTATATTTCCTAAAGTAGAGCCACTTGGAACTCGTCATGTACTCTCTCCAATAATTGTTTGGCATGTTAAGGGTTCTCCTTCTGTTCCTTATCAGGATGAATCTACTTTTCCATAAACTAATTCTAATAAAAAACAATAGTTGCATGATTCCAAAAATTAAAAACAATGATAGGTGATAATAAATTTTGTATCAATAAAATGGAATGAAAATAAGTTCAATATAATATTATCTCCCTTAGTTGGTTGAGCATCAATTTATTCTTCATTAGGAAAACCTTCTTATAGTATAGTGGTAATGGATAGAGGTAGGTAGTCAGGCTCCTCTATTATTTCTTCAAAGTCCACCACTTAAGTGAATTATTCTTCTTCCAATTATTGACATAGATAAACTGATATTGATTTTTGTTCTTTAAAGATAAGGATATCATGATGTATTTCAATATTATTCCCAATACTCTAAAACAGATATGAAACTTTTTGATATATAATATTTATTTCATATTTTGAGTCTTTATCATCACTCTATATCTCTCCATGGTAGGTTTGGATATGGATCTTGAAAGTTTTTTATGGGGATATTCTTCAAGTATGGCCTCAACCTATCAAACTTATTTAGAAAAATAGGGAGGGAAATCTATTCCACCACTATCTTAAGTTCCTTTAGAGGTTTGGGTTTAGTTTACTTGTCGAATTACACTTCCTCCTTTTGCTTTAGTGTTTGATAATTAGTTTTTAATTGATTCATCATGTCCATTAGTTCTTGAAATGAGAGGACCTTCACTTTTCTATTCATCATATGCCTGGGAAAAATAATGAGATCATCAATCCTCTGTAAGAGGGAATCCTTTGGTTTTTAAACCACCTTTCCTTCAACTATTGTGTAATCTACCCATTTATAATAATAGTCTTCTGAATATATCATGTTAAAGATTAGAGATTTGTTTTATAAAATAATGAAAACTATTTACAAAATGTGAAAAATGAGTGAATGATTAATTACTTGGATCCCTGAAAACACCTCCAATTTTTTATTCTCTAGTCATAGGGCATTCAAATTTGTATAATTTATTTTCTATTATAGAACAATTTTTTAATAGAGTCATCTCATGGAGAAGCTTCATAGTCAATCACACACTATTCAAAATTCACTTTTTCTATTTTTGGTTTTGTATTATTTTATAAAAGAAATGAAAAATTAGGGTAGAATGAGAATACAATGTAAGTATAAACCTAACTTAAAGAGGTCATGAAAAACAAAATAAAATCTTGTTAAAAGATAAAGGAAGATACACAAATAGATTTATACATGTAGAACCTTCATTGTTGTATTTTAAATCTACTTAATGCACACACTCCATCGTATGTGTGAAACCCTTCTTATACCCTTGTTGTAAATGTACAATACACACAATTGTCACCAAGTACACTACATACCCACCTCCTCTACTGAGGGAGAATGGATGTAGAATAATAATTGAATCCTTAGATAATCACAAAAATGATTACACCCATTATAGATCATATTTATATTAACATAAATAATAAATTAAACATGGGATTAGTTTCAACACTGAATTACTCCCCTAGGATATTCCTTGGGCCAGTTACTCTTCTGCATGAGTAGAAGATATCATAGTATAGAAAGATAAGGATAAATAGAAAGAGTGAAAGAGGGAGAAAAAGAGAATGGAAGAGTTCTTTATTAGAATATTAATATGATGTTACAAGAGAGACAATTAAAAATAACCTATAATAGAAAACTAAACATAAAAAATATCATAATTTCTAAGTGAATAAGATGAACCCATTTATAGAAGCATGGCCTCTCAATTTATAGGTATTAGAAGCTCAAGGTCTAGTCTTTGAATCTCAAAAATATTCTCTTATAATCATTAAATCTTTCTCTCTTTAAATTAGTTAAAATTATGACCTTTGTAATCCCATCAGAGATCTCCTATTAAATTCATCTATGGAGGAGAGAGATTATGTGAATTTAGATTCCCATATTTTCATATCTTCATCTATGACCATATCTCAATTCAAAATGAAATTTATCCTTCTTTCGAGATAAATTTTATTATCCACATGGTAATTAAATTTCCATTGGTATTTGGATCACTTGTACATAGAGGTTCACAAAGGGTTGTCTCAACCTGAACATTCCTCTTTTTTCTAACCCCAGCTCATATGTGAAACATGGGATTAAACACAGGTCCATAACATCATCCATGAAGTTGGTATACCATTTCCACTTTGAGATCCTTTTGCCACTGGTGACTTAAGTATGTGTCAACACGGGTATAGTGAAACCTATGTGTTTTCTTTCTAACACATGCATGTTCAGTATGATCACATCAATGTTTAAGGCTTATCCATTTAATGTTTAATATTCTCTTGTTTTCCTCGAGGTCTCCAAGACTACAGTGAAAAAGAATAGCTAATCTAAAGTTCTCATAGGGCTAGTGATAGAATTCTCTAGTGGTTTTCATGGTGATGGTGACAAGTGGTGGTGGTAGATGCACTAAAAGAGAATTAGAGGTATGACACTAGAAACAGAGAAAAATCATGAAATAGTAGTGGATTCTATAACTTTGTGGAATAATTTCCTAACAGTAGGAATTCATAGAAATGATAGCATGAAATGATCAATGGTACCATCCCTACAGTTGGAGGCTAGGGAAGGTTGATAGTAGTAAAAGAAAACAAGGCTAGTGTTAGAATAAAAAGATGGCAGTAGTGCCTCAATGATAAGAAGTTGAGGGCACAAATGGTAGTGGGTAGCTGTATTAGAGGTAACATAAAATGGTTTGACCTAGTGGTTGCAGGAAAAGGTAGTGGTAGCACTCCATCGGTAGCAGGCAGCGGTCATGGTCAGCTGGAGAAAGTGGTATCACTAATAGTAGATGTTATGGGTTGTGAGAGCAGTAGTGTTTAGAGGCTAGTAGCATTATCATAGTTACACTCTAATGGCAAAAATATCCAATAAAAGCGATATTTTTTTGGGAATTCGTTCCCCTCAAAATGGGATCGCAAAGGCTCTACTGGGAATACAGGGAGAACCTATGGTGTAGCATCAGTGGTCTTAAAACCCTTACATAAAAAGGTTTTTACATTATGTAACCTTTATTAAAACAAGGTTAACTTTATTTTATGGTTGTCTTACCTTTACAAAACCGTTATGAATTTGTATTTACTCTTATGAAGTACATGAAACAGTACACTTACCCTTATGCCGCTAAGGAATAAATCTTCTTATCTTTACGTAGTTCCAAAGGTTCACTTATATAGCCTTTGAAAACTATGGTTTACCCTTATGAATTGCCTTAAAACCATCATATGTATAGGTAGAAAATATTTTATCTTTATGCAGTCCCTAGGCCATACATAAGTTTAAGAAAAATTTGAACCAAGATATCATAAGCAAAATCAAACATTCAAATTAGACATTTTTATTTCTTTTTATCCAAATGGGTATCAACTCTAAACATCAAAAATATATTAAATTAGTGGAATTATAAGGTAAAACAAATTTAAATTACATATTTTAAATTAAAATATTTCATTTATAATTTATGAGCATCAATTCTCTAGAGTCTATAATCCAAGACTCAAGTGAATTGGTGACACTTAATAGAAGACCAATCATATCTTCATATATGATATTTTTGGATTCACTTTCAAAACCATATCTTCTATATATTACTATTCCATAATTGTAATGTTTCTCCATATAACTTATCTTCCCATAATTATAATACATGGGACCACCTAACGTTGATCTACTATGGCTATAATTTATTATTCTTTTTAAAATTATTTTAATTTTTTGGGCTAAAGAACATCCTAAACCATCTACACTATATTTATTTCTTAACAATTCTTATATATCCTTCCGGTAAATATCCTCATTTTGAATTGGGTTCCTAACATTCATAAACACCAATTATATCTTACCAATAGATTTATTCAATGTGGTAACCACCACATCCCAAAACTTTAAGGGTGATTTAAGTAAAAAAAGTTACCACTTTAGATCCCTAGAACCCACCTTCACTTATTCCAATTAACAGTTAATAATGTTGAAGTTTTTTATATGATTATTTGGTGGATTTAATCCAACATTATTATAAGTCCCTGGCCTTAAAACTTACTTAATATTGAATTAAATGAATAATTCAGATTGAGGATCTTTTCAAGTTTAGAGTTTTAGAGAATTAGATCATAACTATTACATCTCAAAATATTACAAACTAGACACTTCTACTATGTTTCCATAAAATAAAAACTCTTAAAAAGAAACATGTCTAGTTCCATGTTTTAGATAGCCTGACATTCCCTTGATCCCATCCTTGACCCTAATCCACATTAAGTCCTGTGAAAAACATTTCAAAAAAAACTTTGGGTGAGCAAAAAAATCTCAGTAAGGGATACACAAAGGATGAAAACAGTTAGTTTATCAAAACAACAAGTAAACCATGTATACTTTAACAAAGTAATACTTTTCACCTTTATGAAGTAGTAAAAACTCTTCACTGAATAAAAGATCATTACTTACCCTTTTGAAACCAAAAGATTACCATAGAACCCATAAAAAGATCACATAACATATAAAGGTAACTTGGTACATAAACATACTTAAGTGTAATAACCATACGGTCGACTTCCACACATATCTCTTAATGGAATAGCCATACGGCCAAATTCCATACATACTTAATGGAATAGCCATACGGCCGACTTCCATACCCAATGCATTGGAGGTTATAATGTAACCAACCGTCCTGGTATTAACGGCACCACCTGTCATATGGTTTATCACGTAACCACTCGTCAAATGTCCATGTACCATTATAAAAATCATAAGACATAAAACAAATATAATGGAAAGAAAACATTTCCACACTTTGATCACAATATATCACATAAATATATTGTCATAAAAAATCCATTATAAAAACCATTTTCAATACCAAAATACATTAAAGAGTATATGGTATTTATTTCATTTTAGAAAAACATTACGTCTTGTTCAGGAAGGCAAAGACCAAATAATACTCACGGCGGCAGAAAAGGTCATTGTCACCGCGTACGTTAAAAGAAACATTCCTTTTTGTCGTTTTGTAAAATGATTCTTAGAAAAAGATTCCTTTTATATAACAGTAAAAGTCAATGGTGTTTATACACCGTATAAAAGAAAGTTGTGTATAAAACGAAATATGCCTCAATGAAAGGAGATTGAGACGAAGTCCCTTACCTCGGGTCCGACTTGACTCGATCGTTCTTTAACGTCCTGAATAATAAACTTGAGTTAATTTCTATTTGCTTAAGAACCTTTTTAAAGTTCATTATTCACTTTTATATCACTTATTGCCCTGTTATAAACATTATGTAACCATTTAAGTTATTAATGTTTGTTTTGTTGATATTTGGTTCTTAAGTCGAAAGTGGACTTCTTACAATTACATGTTGTTCGTGTGGTCAAAGGTTCTTTATATCCAGAATGACATTTCTGATTTGGATAGCATATATATCATATATATCCAGCATATACATGTATTTATAATATTAAATAATCATTTAGAGGTAAGAAATGAAATGCACCGTTCATGGAGACGGTAAGTCGTACGTACGCATGAACGCTACTTTCATTTCTTTGTCATATTAATGGAATTGAAACTAAATGAGAGGTATGTATATTTTAATTCCAGAATTATATTCATCATTTATATGTATCATTCATCATATATATCCATTATATACATGTACTTTTAATAGTACATTACATTTGGGGATAAGAAATGAAATGCACCGTTCATGGAGACGGTAAGCCGTACGTACGCATGAACGCTACTTTCATTTCTATCTCATACTTTAATGGAAAGAAATAATGATGATATAGAGGTATATTATAATTCCAGTATAACCTCATATATAATAACTTTAAATCCATCCTTTATACGTCCCACATATGGCATTAACGAATCAAATCACTTTGAAGGGGCTGTAGTCTGCACTTCCTTAAATGAAGATATCGCGTTTACCCATAATGGAAACCATAAAGGTATGCCCAAAATGAAAAATACAGAATATTAAGGAAAAAAAACATATTATATATCATATATAAATATAGTGTCATCTTAATGGCCACCTTTGAAGGTGTTAAAAGAATGTTGAACAATCATCGTTTCGGGAGGCAGAAATTTTCCATCCACGGAAACAGTATGTTCTTTAACCATTAGATGTAGGTGTGTGTAAGTGTAGCTAGAATAATTCTTATAAAAACATTATAGTATATTTAGGATACTGGAGTTGTTACAAAAGAAATGAATAAAAAGAGTTTAGGGGGTTGGAGAATCAAAATAAAACAAAAGGACTCAAGTGAAGATATTACCTTAAAATCGGGTAACTCCCTTTGGTTTGAGCTCAAAGGATTCCTTGGGAAGACTTCTGCCCAAATTGAAGCTTGAAGGAGTAATAGAGGGATGTGGAGAGACAAAATGAGTAGGGGTTGTTCGAGCCAAAGGCTTTGGAAGTGTGGGTAATGAGGAAGAGGTGGGGGCCTTTTATAAGAGGAGAGGAGGGGCACTCTTGGAAAGTAAAGAAATGTTACTTTATTTTCAAATGATATTCGGATTTAAGAGGTCCCATGTAACGCCCCGACCCCAGCGACCCAGAGTCGGTGCATTACTTCATAACATTGGCATGATCACAAAAGATCAAGTCTCGAAAGACCGATTAGTTTAGTAGCCTTGGAAACACTAGATACATTCATAAATCTTACATTACATCATAAAATGAAAAACTAATAACAAAGTCTTCATAGTCCACACTCATATCCTCTTCTGACTATCCCTGTAGGTCATTCATAAAATACTTCTTCACATCCTGGAAAATATTAAAACATTGAAAGGGGTGAGCTCGGATGCTCCATAAGGATAACAATATAGCGGAAACTTTCATAAGAAAACATAAGCATTTAAGGCAGTGTATAACTAAAACAAAAGCCTTATTGAACTTGAACTTCAGCATAATATGGCAAAAGTAAAATAAAATAATGCCATTACTTACTCACATGGATATTCTACTAGACGAATAATCACGTGAAATATCAATAACCACTTTCATAATGAGGGAATGTATAATGCCAGACATTCTGAAACACTTTGTCAAGGCCTCGTCCAAGATATCTAAAATGATTAAGGCCTCGTCCAAAACCATAAATCAAATTGGGAGAGGGCCTTGGCCAATTCCACATCTAGTTGTCTCATGATACCTACCGATGCATCGAGGAGCTATAGCAGGCTCCACCCGTCACATATTAAGTCCAATACATTCCTCATATGAATAGGTTTAAACATAACATAAATATTCGTATTAAAACTAGCATACGAAATGTCAAAAATTTCTCCATAAACTATGGATGGTATAAAAATAACACATCCACAGTAAAATATTTCACAAAATGTTCAATGGAAGTTTTGTATCATAAATCAATTTCAATTAAACTTAAAACCCATCAAAGGATGTTGACATGGATGAAAACAAAGCTATTTGAGAGTAATATCTCTCCTTTTTGAAATCATTTAAAAGTCCAATAATTATAAAATAATACATTTAATTTGAAGATATTCTTATAATCTTGTTAGGGAAGCTTCGACGAAGTTATAATGGTGGAAAATAGCCGCACCCGCCGTATAAGTTAAAAAAAACATTATTACCTTAAATTTGTCAAAGAGGTCAAAAAGTACATTGTTTGGAAAACGACGGTAAGATTCCTTTCAAAAATGTATAAGGGTATAAATGAGTTTAACACATTTTCCATTTAATAGTAAAAATGTTTTGAAAGACATTTTTAAGAAACATGGATGTGGATGATAACGAGGTCCCAGTAGATAATTATGTATAAACAACCTTGGATAATGAAGAGGTTGTGAAGTAAACCCTTACCTTGTAATTTTCCTTGGTTGGGGTAGGTTAACCTCCTGTATAATGGTGAAATAATTTTTATTAAATTATAAAAGAATCATATACATTCATATGATATCATATATGATCTTTTAACATTGCTTTGTTAACAATATCTTAGATTTATCGTTGTTTCGTGTGTTAACTTACTCATTTTTTTTATATGTTTTGTTACGTAAGTCGTGTTTTTCATGGATAGGTTGTATCTTATTCATATCCATAATGATATTATGTCCTTAAACATTATTTTTAAATCATAAAATGATAATTATACTTGAATGCATACGACGGAAAATGAATCTCATCGCGTTCGTGGAGACGGTAGTCCGTACGTACGCACGAGCGACAATATCATTATTTTGATATTAAAATAATATATAATTGGATAGTATATCATATATACAGAATCATTATCATGTTATATTTATTATTTACATGAATTACATATCATTATTATACCCATCTAAATAATAATATATTGAATAACAATTACACCACGACGTGGAGACGGTAAGCCGTACGTACGCATGTATGGTGACATGTCATTCAATGATGGGTAGAATACTGAATATGGTTGTTCCATATTTATAATAACATCACAGTATATAGAATATACTGGAGTTATAATTTTAGAATTGAAATAATAAACAAAGAGGGAGTGGAAGAAGAAAGAAACTTGAAAGAGGGTGATCAAAATGTTACCTCTTCTTCGGGTTCTTCCTTTTGATTTGATCAAAAGGACTCCTTAGGATGGCTTTCTGACTAAATTAAAGATTCTAGGATTAAGGGAGAGAAGTTGGGAGAGTATTTGGGCAGAGGTTGGCCGAACAAAAAGGCTTGAAATTGTGAATAAGGTGGTAGAGGTGGGGGCCTTTTATAAGAGGAGAGGAGGGGCTCTTTTGGAAAGATTGAAATGTTACATTATTATACAATGATTTTTGGATTATAAAGGTCCCACACTTATAAAATTCGTGGATAAGGTGATAAGGATTCGAAATATCCTCATCTAATAGGCTTTGGACAAGTGTAAGCCTTGGATTTTGCATTATCTTCTCATTTTATTTAAATCGTTAAATAATGAGGTCATCGCTGCATCATCATGATGTCATAAATAATTTAATTTATTTAATGTCTAAAAATTCTAAAAAAAATACTATGATGTAGGAAATCTTTTTAGCTTTCCAATGTCTATTTATAGTCAAAAATATTACTTGTATCAGCCCATATAAAAATTGTTTTAGTAAAACATTTCATGTTTGTGTCATTTTTTACTTTAACATTAAATAAAAGGTATTTATGTAATTTTCCAACTAAAGTGGCTCCATGGGGTCCCCAAGTTGACCCATGGATTGTCTTGGTCGGACATGGCACATCCAATGAGGGTAGGACATTTGTCAAGCTCATCTCATATTATTAAAACATTTTTTTTACCTTAAACTACACTAATTACCTCTAATCGCGATTAAGAACTTAAAAGTTACTATTCACCAAAAATTATTTTAATCTCATTCAACCACATTTTACTTCTTAATGACAACCATGTATGTCGGATTTTTGAAAATCAAATCATATAAGTGGTAATATTTCATTTAAACGAAAAATCAGTTATTTAACTACCACTTAGTGGTTTCACTATTCATCAGAAATTGATGTTTTTCAGAACAATGCCAAAATTTCACCCTAAGGTATAATTGATATTCCGAATTCAAAAATGATTTCTATTTTACAAAATTCCAAACATATAAGTTTCATTAATTAATTTTATAATTAATTCCCACTTTCACAACAAATAGTGTGTTTTTAAGAAACAATTTATATCAAAAGATTGGCAATTGTTTATGTCCATTTTCAATGTTAAATTAATTCTAATGACCACCATTGGATAAAATGGTAAAAATATATTCTAATTATTCATTAAAACCACTAAATAGTATAATTTATCACTATATATTATTTTGATTAAAAAAGTTGTTTTTAAGTATTTTTCACTATTCATAAAAAATTAGAAGTTCTCAGAAAAATACCAAAAATTCAACATAGGCTAATTTTGATATTCCGAATCCAAAAATGAAGTCCATTTTGATAAATAAAATTTATAAAATTTCAAAAAGTAGGTATTACTATTCACAACGGCTAGTTTAATTAGTTGTGGTGTGTGTTAGAGCTCGAGGTTGCGTACAACACACGCTATTGCATTATTCGAAGGGAAACGTACCGTGGAAGCTTGGGGTGTTACATTCTCTCCTCCTTCAAATAATTGCATCCTCGCAATTTCTAGGATATTACTGCATAAAAAGACTCGGGTGGTTCTTCATCATAAGTTCCTCAGGTTCCCACGTTGCTTCTTCCATTTTATGATTTCTCCACAAAACCTTTACCAGACGAGTCGTCTGGTTTCTCAGCACCTGCTCCCTCACATCAAGAATTCTGATGGGCTCTTCGCAATAAGATAGATCGGGTTCCAGTTCTAATTCCTCATAGGTAAGTACATGTGTTGGGTCGGGCATGTATTTTCTCAATAGCGATATGTGGAAAACATCGTGAACTTTGGAGAGATTTGGCGGCATCGCCAAACGATAAGCTACAGCCCCAATACGATCTAGAATTTCGAAAGGTCCGATGTACCTGGGACTCAACTTACCCTTCTTACCAAAACGTATAACTCCCTTCCATGGAGATACCTTTAGGAAAACATGATCTCCCACCTGAAATTCCAAAACCTTTCTTCTGTTATCGGCATAGCTCTTCTGCCTACTTTGAGCTGATTTGATGTGGTTTTGGATTACCTTCACCTTTTCCATTGTTTCTTCCACCAGTTCTGGTCCCACAAGTTTTCTTTCACCAACGTCATCCCAACAGGTTGGTGTACGACATCTCTTTCCGTATAACGCTTCATAAGGTGCCATCTGAATGCTTGAATGGAAGCTATTGTTATAGGAAAATTCTACCAGTGGTAAGTATTGATCCCACATACCCTGAAAGTCAAGAGAGCATGATCTCAACATGTCTTATAAGATTTGAATAGTCCGTTCTGATTGTCCATCTGTTTGAGGGTGATAGGCAGTGCTCAAAAAAAGTTCAGTATCCAATGCCTTTTGAAGACTTTTCCAGAATCTTTAAGTAAAACGAGGATCACGATCAGAAACAATCGATAGGGGTACTCCATGAAGTCTTACAACTTCATTAATATATAATCTTGCTAGACGTTCAAGTGGTAGATCCTCCCGTATAGCCAGAAAATGTGCTGAATTAGTAAGACGATCAAAAATGACCCATATTGCATCATTCCTTCTAGGAGTCATTGGTAGTCCCATGACAAAGTCCATCGTAATATTATCCCATTTCCACTCAGGTATGGGAAGAGGTTGCAATACTCCACCAGGATGTTGCCTTCCAGCTTTCACTTGTTGACAAACCAGACACCTCGACACAAAATCAGCAATCTCCCTCTTCATATTGTCCCACCAAAAATGTTCCTTCAAATCTCTATACATTTTGGTGCTCCCAGGGTGTATAGAGAAATTGGAACTATGAGCATCATCCAGAAATTCCCTTTTTAGATCAGTTATATCGGGAACACAAAGTCTCTTCCTGAATTTCAAAATTCCATCCTTATACACAAAGTCCCTCAATCTTCCATCATTCACAACTTTAATCTTCTTCTGAAATTCTTCATCATTGGTCTGAGAACTCTTAATCCTTTCTAGTAATGATGGTTTGGCAACCATTTGAAAAAGAATTGATGTTTCACCTTCCCTAGTTATTCCCATGTCCATCTTCACTAGATCCAAGAAAATTGGATCCCTTTCAATTCTCAACACATTCAAAACTCCATGGTCTTTTCTACTCAAAGCATCTGCCACCTTGTTTGCCTTCCCCAGGTGGTAATGTATCGTGCAATCATAATCCTTGAGTAGTTCAAGCCATCGCCATTGCCTCATGTTGAGTTCTTTTTATGTGAAAATATACTTCAAACTCTTGTGATCGGTATAAATCTCACATTTTTCACCATAGAGGTAATGTCTCCATATCTTTAAATCAAAGATCACAGCTGCTAACTCAAGATCATGAGTAGGATAGTTTTGCTCATGAATTTTTAGCTGTCGTGATGCATAGGCAATGACCTTATCATTCTGCATAAGGAAACAACCAAGTCCTTTCTTCGATGCATCACTATAAATAACAAACCCATCATTCCCCGATGGTGGAGTCAATACAGGGGCATTGAATAATCTTCTCTTTAGTTCTTCAAAACATTATTCACAATATTTTGTCCAGACAAATTTAATCTCTTTACGTGTGAGCTTTGTCAATGGGTTAGCCAATCTGGAAAAATTCTGGACGAAACGTCGATAATAACCTGCTAAACAAATAAAACTGCGTACCTCAGTTATACTTGTCGGTGTTGGCCATTCTTGGATTGCCTTGGTTTTAGAAGGATCAACGGAAATTCCATCCTTAGAGACAATATGTCCAAGAAAAGAAATATCATGAATCCAGAATTCACACTTGCTAAATTTCCCATATAATTCATGTCTTCTAAGAGTCTTCAGGATAATGCGTAAGTGATTTTCATGATCTTCGTGGCTTTTGGAGTATACCAAGATATCATCAATAAATACCACTACAAAGTCATCAAGATATTCCTTGAAAACTCTATTCATTAGATCCATGAAAACAGAGGGTGCATTAGTCAATCCAAAAGGCATTACTGTAAACTCGCAATGCCCGTACCTTGTTCGAAATGCTGTCTTTGGAACGTCTTCCTTCTTCACACACAACTGATGGTATCCAGACCAAAGGTCAATCTTTGAAAAGTATTGAGCTCCATGCAGTTGGTCAAACAAATCATCAATGCGAGGTAGGGGATACTTGTTCTTTATTGTTATAGCATTGATCTCCCTATAGTCAATGCACAACCTCATAGATCCATCTTTCTTATTAACAAAAAGAACAGGGGTTCCCCAAGGAGAAACACTATGGCGAATAAATCCATTATTACTCAATTCCTCTAGTTGTTTCTTTAGTTCAACTAATTCCACAGTGGCCATTCTATAAGGGGTCTTCGATATGGGCGTTGATCCAGGAATTAAATCAATGGAAAACTCAACTTCTCGTTCTGGAGGATGTCCAGGTAAATCTTCCGGAAACACATCAACATATTCTCTCACAATAGGTACATCCTCTATTTGAATATTCCTTTCCTCACCCTCAGTAATTTCCTTCTCTTCCTCCCCAATAATTGAATTTAGTTGAGCTACTAAGGGTGGATCTAGATAAGAATTATGTGGTGACGATTCGGCTCTAAAGATAAGGTGTTCCTTATCATCATCATCAAGAATCGTAACCTCTTTCCTCTTACAATAAATTTTTGCATCATGGTCTGAAAGCCAATCCATACCGAGGATTATATCAAATTCAATCATGGGTATGACGATGAGATCAGCAGGTAAAGAACATTTAGGTTCTCTAATGGGAACTAATCGACAAAACTTTGTTGCAACAATACTTCCCTTAGGGGTTTTGACCGACAACTCCCTTGTTAAATCAAAATGGAAATATCTAATTTTCTTAGCAAACTGGGAAGATATGAAACAATACGATGATCCAGAATCAAATAATGCATTTGCTAAACTTGAGGAAACCATTAAATTACCTGCCACCACATCTTTCGGAGCTTCCACCTCAGCAGTAGTGATAGCATAAACCTGGCCTTGATCCCTTGGCCTCTCTGAGGTAAGTTCCCCTGACGCTTAGGACATTCATTTGCATAATGTCCCTTCTCTCTACAATTATAGCATTCCACATTGACAGCCGCTTTCTTTCCCTTCCATTCATGAGCTTGGTGGCCTTTTTCACCACACTTGTAACATAATCCTTTTCCTTTTAGACAGGCACTAGGGTGCTTCCTACTGCAATTATCATAGGGTGGAAATTCATTTCTACCCTTCTTTCCTATTTCCTTATTTCCTTTCCCAGAGTTTTCAGCGGATCTCTTCTTATCTTGCTTTGATTTAAAGTCATAAGACTTAGATAATTCCTTTTCCGTCTTGATAGAGCCCGAGACAATACCTTCGTATGAAGAGAAGGTTTGTGATACTAAAGCTCGACGGAGAAATGGTTTCAACCCATCAAAGAAATGATCATTCTTACTTCTTGGGTTACATATGTAATCTGCAGCATACCTTGATAACCTTGTAAAGTTAGCCTCATACTTTGCGACATTCTCATCCTCCTTCTGCCTCAGACTCAGAAATTGCCTTTCCATATCCGCTTGATGGTCTCGAGGAAAGTATTTTTCTAAGAACAGCTCTTTGAACTCCTGCCATTCCATGTTTGTTAATTCATCATCTTCCTTTGTGTTTTGAATTAGTGACCACCATTGATCGGCATCTCCAGTGAGGCGGTAAACTGCCATGACAACATTCTCCCTTTCACTACTCCCCAAGGCATGGAACATTTTCTCTAAGGAATTTATCCATTGCTCAGCTACTATAGGATTTGTACTCCCATTGAAGGTTGGTGGTTTTTTCCTCATGAAACGGTCTAGAATTGATCCTCCACGTTGCGGATCAGGGTGCTCCATACGAGTAAGGTTGTTATTCATAACCTGCGTGAGTTGTCCCAGTACGGTGAGAAGCTGATCAGCACCAGTTGTATCACTAGCTCCACCATAATTATCTTGAGCAGGAGGGCAATCCCTACACGGAGTGCGTGCATTTATACGGTTTCCATTCCTTCCACTAGGCGCCATTTCTAAATAATGGCATAAACTAGATTAGTTCATGAATCAAAATACATAATTCCATACTTGTAAAACACTTAACATAAATTGAACTAATTATGGATATAATCCATAATTATAAAAATGTTTTCTTTGAGAAAGTATATACTCGTAACCCTTCATAGTGGTTTGTAAAGAAAATGAGAATTATCCAAAGCATATCCCACGGGAGTGTCGTAACCAAGAGTGCAGTAAGGCCCGTTGTCGTGCACCAGTTCCCGTTCGAGTCTAGCTCAAAGCGGTGTTTTCGGGTTTTACCCCTAGGTACATCTGTGCCCGAGCCGCCTCTACCTGCTTGTATCCAGACAGGGATGTATTTCTCAGAAAACTCACAACATCTCTACAATACCAAAATTCTAGTAAGTTCTTCTATACTAATCCTCAAAGTCTATCTTCGGGATATGTGATCTAATCAGAGTTTATCTAAATCTGGCTTCCAAGGTTAGTACTAAACTGCCTCTGATACCAACTGTAACGCCCCGACCCCAGCTACCCAGAGTCGGTGCATTACTTCATAACATTGGCATGATCACAAAAGATCAAGTCTTGAAAGACCGATTAGTTTAGTAGCCTTGGAAACACTTGATACATTCATAAATCTTACATTACATCATAAAGTGAAAAACTAATAACAAAGTCTTCATAGTCCACACTCATATCCTCTTCTGACTATCCCTGAAGGTCATTCATAAAATACTTCTTCACATCCTGGAAAATATTAAAACATTGAAAGGGGTGAGCTCGGATGCTCCGTAAGGATAACAATATAGCGGAAACTTTCATAAGAAAACATAAGCATTTAAGGAAATGTATAACTAAAAAAAAAGCCTTATTGAACTTGAACTTCAGCATAATATGGAAAAAGTAAAATAAAATAATGCCATTACTTACTCACATGGATATTCTACTAGACGAATAATCACGTGAAATATCAATAACCACTTTCATAATGAGAGAATGTATAATGCCAGACATTCTGAAACACTTTGTCAAGGCCTCGGCCAAGACGTCTAAAATGATTAAGGCCTCGGCCAAAACCATAAATCAAATTGGGAAAGGGCCTCGGCCAATTCCACATCTAGTTGTCTCATGAGACCTACCGATGCATCGAGGAGCTATAGCGGGCTCCACCCGTCACATATTAAGTCCAATACATTCCTCATATGAATAGGTTTAAACATAACATAAATATTCATATTAAAACTAGCATACAAAATGTCAACAATTTCTCCATAAACTATGGATGGTATAAAAATAACACATCCACAGTCAAATATTTCACAAAATGTTCAATGGAAGTTTTGTATCATAAATCAATTTCAATTAAACTTAAAACCCATCAAAGGATGTTGACATGGATGAAAACAAAGCTATTTGAGAGTAATATCTCTCCTTTTTGAAATCATTTAAAAGTACCATAATTATAAAATAATACATTTAATTTGAAGATATTCTTATAAGCTTGTTAGGGAATCTTCTACGAAGTTATAATGGTGGAAAATATCCGCACCCGCCGTATAAGTTAAAAAAACATTCATACCTTAAATTTGTCAAAGAGGTCAAAAAGTACATTATTTGGAAAACGACAGTAAGATTCCTTTCAAAAATGTATAAGGGTATAAATTACTTTAACACATTTTCCATTTAATAGTAAAAATGTTTTTAAAGACATTTTTAAGAAACATGGATGTGGATGATAACGAGGTCCTAGTAGATAATTATGTATAAACAACCTTGGATAATGAAGAGGTTGTGAAGTAAACCCTTACCTTGTACTTTTCCTTGGTTGGGGTAGGTTAACCTCCTGTATAATGGTGAAATAATTGTTATTAAATTATACAATAATCATATACATTCATATGATATCATATATGAGCTTTTAACATTTCTTTGTTAACAATATCTTAGATTTATCGTTGTTTCGGGTGTTAACTTACTCGTTTTCTTTTATATGTTTTGTTACGTAAGTCGTGTTTTTCATGGATAGGTTGTATCTTATTCATATCCAGAATGATATCATGTCCTTAAACATTATTTTTAAATCATCAAATGATAATTATACTTGAATGCATACGACGGAGAATGAATCTCATCGCGTTCGTGGAGACGGTAGTCCGTACGTACGCACGAGTGACAATATCATTATTTTGATATTAAAATACTATATAATTGGATATTATATCATATATAAAGAATCATTATCATGTTATATTTATTATTTACATGAATTACATATCATTATTATACCCATCTAAATAATAATATATTAATAACAATTACACCACGACATGGAGACGGTAAGTCGTACGTACGCACGTATGGTGACATGTCATTCAAATGATGGGTAGAATACTGAATATGGTTGTTCCATATTTATAATAACATCACAGTATATAGAAGATACTGGAGTTATAATTTTAGAATTGAAATAATAAACAAAGAGGGAGTGGAAGAAGAAAGAAACTTGAAAGAGGGTGATGAAAATGTTACCTCTTCTTCGGGTTCTTCCTTTTGATTTGATCAAAAGGACTCCTTAGGATGGATTTATGACTAAAGTAAAGCTTCTAGGATTAAGGTAGAGAAGTTTGGAGAGTATTTGGGTAGAGTTTGGCCGAACCAAAAGGCTTGAAAGTGTGAATAAGGTGGTAGAGGTGGGGGCCTTTTATAAGAGGAGAGGAGGGGCTCTTTTGGAAAGATTGAAATGTTACATTATTATACAATGATTTTCGGATTCTAAAGGTCCCACACTTATAAAATTCGTGGATAAGGTGATAATGGTTCTAAATCTCCTCATCCAATAGGCTTTGGACAAGTGTAAGCCTTGGATTTTGCATTATCTTCTCATTTTATTTAAATTGTTAAATAATGAGGTCATCGCTGCATCATCATGATGTCATAAATAATTTAATTTATTTAATGTCTAAAAATTCTAAAAAACTACTATGATGTAGGAAATCTTTTTAGCTTTCCAATGACTATTTATAGTCAAAAATATGACTTGTATAACCCCATATAAAAATTGTTTTAGTAAAACATTTCATATTTGTGTCATTTTTTACTTTAACATTAAATAAAAGGTATTTATGTCATTTTCCAACTAAAGTGGCTCCATGGGGTCCCCAAGTTGACCCATGGATTGTCTTGGTCGTCCATGGAACATCCAATGAGGGTAGTACATGTGTCAAGCTCATCTCATATTATTAAAACATTATTTTTACCTTAAACTACACTAATTACCTCTAATCGCGATTAAGAACTTAAAAGTTACTATTCACCAAAAATTATTTTAATCTCATTAAACCACATTTTACTTCTTAATGACAACCATGTATGTCTGATTTTTGAAAATAAAATCACATAAGTGGTAATATTTCATTTAAACGAAAAATCAGTTATTTAACTACCACTTAGTGGTTTCACTATTCATCAAAAATTGAAGTTTTTCAGAACAATGCCAAAATTTCACCCTAAGCTATAATTGATATTCTGAATTCAAAAATGATGTCTATTTTACAAAATTCCAAACATATAAGTTGCATTAATTAATTTTATAATTAATTCCCGTTGTCACAACAAATAGCGTGTTTTTAAGAAACAATTTATATCAAAAGATTGGCAATTGCTTATGTCCATTTTCAATGTTAAATTAATTATAATGACCACCATTGGATAAAATGGTAAAAATATATTCTAATTATACTTTAAAACCACTAAATAGTATAATTTATCACTGTAAATTTTTTTGATTAAAAAAGTTGTTTTTAAGTATTTTTCACTATTCATAAAAAATTAGAAGTTCTCAGAAAAATACCAAAAATTCAACATAGGATAATTTTGATATTCCGAATCCAAAAATGAAGTCCATTTTGATAAATAAAATTTATAAAATTTCAAAAAGTAGGTATTACTATTCACAACGGCTAGTTTAATTAGTTGTGCTGTGTGTTAGAGCTTGAGGTTGCGTACAACACACGCTATTGCATTGTTCGAAGGGAAACGTACCGTGGAAGCTTGGGGTGTTACATACCACATTGATATAATTCGAGGATAAGGTGATAAGGGTTCGAAATCCACCCATCCAATGGGTTTTGGACATGTGTAGGTCTTAGATTTTACATTATCTTTCCATTTTATTTAAATCCATTATTAATGAGGTAATCGATGCATCATCATGATGTCATAAATAATTTAATATATTTAATTTCTAAAAATTATAAAAAAATATCATGATGTAGGAAATCTTTTTAGATTTCTAATGAATATTTATAGTTAAAAATCGGATTTGTATAACCCCATTTAAAAATTGTTTTAGTAAAACATTTCATGTTTGTGTCATTTTTACTTTAACATTTAATAAAAAGGTATTTATGTCATTTTCTAACCAAAGTGGCTCTATGGGGTACCCAAGTTGACCCATGGCTTTTCTTGGTCGTCCATGACACATCCAATGAGGGTAGGACATGTTTCAAGCTCATCTCATATTATCAAAACATTATTTTTACCTTAAAGTGCACTAATTACCTCTAATCGCGATTAAAATTTAATAAGTTACTATTCACCAAAAAATTATTTTAATCCCATTGAACCACATTTTACTTCTTAATGACAACCATTTATGTCGGATTTTTCAAATTCAAAACACAGAGCTGGTAAAATTTCATTTAAACGAAAAATCAGTTTTTTAAGTACCACTTAGTGGTTTCACTATTCATCAAAAATTGAAGTTTTTCAGAAAAATACCAAAACTTTACCCTAAGATATATTTGATATTCCATATTCAAAAATGAAGTCAATTTTACAAAATTCAAAACATATAAGTCACATTAATTAATTTAATAATTAATTCCCGCTTTCATGACAAATAGCGTGTTTTTATGAAACAATAAGTATCAAAAGATTGACACTAGTTTAAGTCTGATTTCAAAGTGAAATTAATTCCAACAACCACTATTGGATTAAATGGTAAAAATATATTCTAATTTAACTTTAAAACCAATTCAAAAGATAATCTAATCATATAAATAAATTAGATTAAAAAGAGGTTTTTAATTAAAATACAACATTTTACACTATTCATTAAAAAAAATGAACTTTATCGGAAAAATACCAAAAATTTACACAAAGTAAATTTTGATATCCCAATTCTAAAGAAGAGTTTAATTGGTCAAATAGAATGTATAAGAGTGAACAAAACTATATTTAATGACGGTTCGCCATCAAAAGGCGATAAGTGAACCTTTAGTGAAAACTAGGGCATATACGCCTAAAATTGAATTCTTTCCGTATTTTAAGCCTTTATCTTTTATTGGATAAATGTAAAAAAATTTAAAAAACATATATAATCATATTTTAGTTATTTCTATCCATTTCCGCCAATACAACTACTATGTGTTAACTACCATTTAAAATAATATTATTATATTACTAGTGCGCAACGTAAGTTTTCAAAGAAACTCATTGTTGCGTATCGAGTACGCTATCGAACGTAGAAACCCCTTTTAATTAAAATTAATATTTAATTCGTAAATATTAATAAATATGAAAATTCTTTATTCTTTATTTACCTGGGATGTTACATCCTTCCCCCCCTTTTGGGAATTGCGTCCTCGCAATTTTATTCACTTATCAAAATAAGTGGGGGTATTTATCCCTCATATCATTTTCAGATTCCCACGTTGCCTCTTCAACCATATGGTTTATCCACAAAACCTTTACCTGGGGGATTACCTTATTTCGCAACACTTGCTCTCTTTGGTCAAGAATCTGGACTCGTTGTTCTTCATAAGAGAGGTTCTCTTCCAGCTCAACTACCTCTGGACTCAAAACATGAGATGAATCTGGCATATACTTCCTCAACATCGAAACATGAAAAACATTGTGTACCTAAGATAAACTCGGAGGTAAAGCCACTCGGTAAGTAACCGATCCAACTTTCTCCAGAATTTCATATGGTCCAATAAACCTTGGAGTCAGCTTTCCTTTCTTACCAAATCGCATCACACTTTTCCAAGGAGAAACCTTGAGAAAAACATGATCACCTACCTCGAAAGATAGATCCTTCCTCCGGTTATACGCATAACTCTTCTGCCTTCTCTAAGCTGTTCTCATGTGTTTCTGAATCAACTGCACTTTTTCTACCATCTCTTCTACCAATTCTGGTCCCATCATCTTCCTTTCACCCACTTCATCCCAAAATGCTGGAGTTCGACACCACTTCCCATATAATGCCTCAAATGGTGACATCTGTATACTGGAATGAAAACTGTTATTATAAGAAAACTCAACCAAAGAAAGATGTTGGTCCCAACTTCCCTGATAATACATTGAACAAGCTCATAACATATCCTCCAAGGTCTGAATTGTTCATTCTAACTTCCCATCTGATTGCGGATGAAAAGAAGCACTAAAATTTAATTCAGTACCCAACGACTTCTGAAGGACATTCCAAAAGTTAGAAGTAAACTTAGGATCACGTTCAGATACAATGGAGAGAGGAAATCCATGTAACCTGACTATCTCTTTAAGATACAAATGGGAAAGTTGATCTAGGGAAAAAGTATCTCGTATAGAAAGGAAATGAGCAGATTTAGTCAAGCGATCAGCAATAACCCAGATTGTATTATTACCTATAGATGTCTTCGGTAATCCCACGACAAAATCCATGGATATATTCTCCCATTTCCACTCTAGCACTGGTAAAGGCTGAAGCATCCCTTTCGGTAACTTCCGCTTTGCTTTAACCTATTGACAAGTCAAACACTTCACAGTAAAATCAGCAATATCTCTTTTCATTCCATCCCACCAGTAATACTCTCACAGATCTCTATACATCTTAGTACTACTAGGATGAACTGAAAACGGAGAACTATGATCTTCACATAATAACTCTCTCTTCAACTTTGAATCACAAGGCACACACAATATCTTCCCAAATCTCAAAACACAATCACTATCAATGTTGAATTTATGAAACTTACCTTTATGAACTAGCTCTACCTTTTTCTGCAACTCACTGTCTTGCTTCTGTGCTTGCTTGATTCTGTCTGATAGAGATGATCTCACTGATACCTAAAACAAAACAGAAGGACATCCTGCACCAACAACTTCTATGCCAAAGTTCATCAAATCAAAAACCAAAGGATCTCGTTCCAAACGTAGCATGGTTAATGAAGCATTACTTTTTCGACTCAAAGCATCAGCCACTTTATTTTCTTTTTTCGGATGGTAATGAATTGTACAATCATAATCCTTGATTAATTCCAGCCATCTCCTCTGTCTCATGTTCAATTATTTCTGAGTGGATATATACTTTAAACTTTTGTGATCAGTATATATTTCACACTTTACCCCATACAAATGATGCCTATAAATTTTTAAAGCAAAAACAACGGCAGCTAATTCCAAATCATTTGTAGGGTAATTTTCTTCATGAGTTTTCAACTGACGTGAAGCACATGCAATTACCTGATCATTCTTCATAAAGACACAGCCAAGTCCCTTCAACAAGGCATCACTGTATATAAAAAACTCACCATTCCAAGAAGGAAGTTCCAAAACCGGAGCATTCACCAATCTTCTTTTCAACTCCTTCGGTAGTAACCTGAGTCAACTGAGCCATCACTGCAACAAACTGTTTAGTTCGGATTCTAACCATCTCAGGATACTGATTTGAAAGGTTGTCTTCCTCCTGATGTCGTCCCAACATAGCTGCTTTGTTTCCTCTACGGAAAACCATTCTGAACACAGAAATATCTTAGGCAAAGCAACATGGTAATCTTTAAAAGCTATATCATTTCAATCATAACATTAAAAAAATATTTTTGGATAATCATTTAATATAATTCTAACTCCTAAAGTAATCTAAACCGACCTCTGATACCAACTATAAGGCCCCGGCCTTAAACCTTACTTAATATTGAATTAAATGAATAATTCACATTGAGGATCTTTTCAAGTTTAGAGTTTTAGAGAATTAGATCATAACTATTATATCTCAAAAGATTATAAAGTAGACACTTCTACTATGTTTCCATAAAATAAAAAATCTTAAAAAGAAACATGTCTAGTTCCATGTTTTAGATAGCCTAACTTTCCCTTGATCCCATCCTTGACCCTAAGCCACATTAAGTCCTGTGAAAAAAATTTCAAAAAAACTTGGGGGGAGCATAAAAATCTCATTAAGGGATACACAAATAATGAAAACAGTTAGTTTATCAAAACAACAAGTAAACCATGTATACTTTAACAAATTAATACTTTTCACCTTTATGAAGTAGTAAAAACTCTTCACTGAATAAAAGATCATTACTTACCCTTTCGTAACCAAAATATTACCATAAAACCCATAAAAAGATCACATAACATATAAAGGTAACTTGGGACATAAACATACTTAAGTGTAATAACCATACGGTCGACTTCCACACATATCTCTTAATGGAATAGCCATACGGCTAACTTTAATACATACTTAATGGAATAGCCATACGGACGACTTCCATACCCAATTCATTGGAGGTTATAACGTAACCACCCATCCCGGTATTCACGGCACCACCTGTCATATGTTTTATCACGTAACCACCCGTCAAATGTCCATGTACCATTATAAAAATCATAAGACATAAAACAAATATAATGGAAAGAAAACATTTCCACACTTTGATCACAATATATCACTTAAATATATTATCATAAAATATCCATTATAAAAACCATTTTCTATACCAAAATACATAAAAGATTATATGGTATTTATTTCATTTTAAAAAAAACATTACGGCTTGTTCAGGAAGCCAAAGACCAAATAATAACGCGGTGGCGGAAATGGTCGTTGTCACCGCGTACGTTAAAAGAAACATTCCTTTTTGTTGTTTTGTAAAATGCTTTGTAGAAAAAGATTCCTTTTGTATAAAAGTAAATTTCAATGGGGTTTATACACCGTATAAAAGAAAGTTGTGTATAAAACTAAATATGCCACAATGAAAGGAGATTGAGACGAAGTCCCTTACCTCGGGTCCGACTTGACTCGATCGTTCTTTAATGTCCTGAATAATAAACTTGAGTTAATTTATATTTGCTTAAGAACCTTTTTCAAGTTCATAATTCCCTTTTATATCACTTATTTCCATGTTATAAACATTATGTAACCATTTAAGTTAATAATGTTTGTTTTGTTGATATTTGGTTCTTAAGTCGAAAGTGGACTTCTTACAATTACATGTTGTTCGTGTGGTCAAAGGTTCATTATATCCATAATGACATTCCTGATTTTGATAGAATATATATCATATATATCCAGCATATACATGTATTTATAATATTACATAATCATTTAGAGGTAAGAAATGAAATGCACCGTTCATGGAGACGGTAAGCCGTACGTACGCATGAACGCTACTTTCATTTCTTTGTCATATTAATGGAATTAAAAATAAATGAGAGGTATGTATATTTTAATTCCAGAATTATATTCATCATTTATATGTATCATTAATCATATATATCCATTATATACATGTACATTTAATAGTACGATACATTTGGGGATAAGAAATGAAATGCACCGTTCATGGAGACGGTAAGCCGTACGTACGCATGAACGCTACATTCATTTCTATCTCATACATTAATGGAAAGAAATAATAATTATATAGAGGTATATTATAATTCTAGTATAACATCATATATAATAACTTTAAATCCATCCTTTATATGTCCCACATATGGCATTAACGAATCAAATCACTTTGAGGGGGCGGTAGTCCGCACTTCCTTAAATGAAGATATCGCGTTTACCCATAATGGAAACCATAAAGGTATGACCAAAATGAAAAATTCAGAAGCTTAAGGAAAACATAAACATATTATATATCATATATAAATATAGTTTCATCTTAATGGCCACATTTGAAGGTGTTAAAATAATGTTGAACAATCATCGTTTCGGGAGGCAGAAATTCACCATCCACGGAAACAGTATGTTCTTTAACCATTAGATGTAGGTGTGTGTAAGTGTAGCTCTAATCCTTCTTATAACAACATCCTTGTATATTGAGGATACTGTAGTTGTTACAAAAGAAAATAATAAAAATATTTTAGGGGGTTGGAGAAGCAAAATAAAACAAAAGGACTCACGTGAAGATATTACCTTAAAATCGGGTAACTCCCTTTGGTTTGAGCTCAAAGGCTTACTTGGGAATACTTCTGCCCAAAGTGTGGCTCGAAGGAGTTATATAGGGATGTGGAGAGACAAAATTAGCAGGTTTTGGTCGATCCAAAGGCTTTGTAAGTTGGGTAATGAGGTAGAGGTGGGGGCCTTTTAGAAGAGGAGAGGAGGGGCACTCTTGGAAAGTAAAGAAATGTTACTTTATTTTCAAAATATATTCGGATTTAATAGGTCCCACATTGATATAATTCTAGGATAAGGTGATAAGGGTTCTAAATCCACCCATCCAATAGCTTTTTGACATGTGTAGGTCTTAGATTTTACATTATCTTTCCATTTTATTTAAATCCATTATTAATGAGGTAATCGCTGCATCATCATGATGTCATAAATAATTTAATATATTTAATTTTTAAAAATTATAAAAATATATCATGATATAGGAAATATTTTTATCTTTCTAATGAATATTTATAGTCAAAAAGAATATTTGTATAACCCCATGTAACAATTGTTTTAGTAAAACATCTCATGTTTGTGTCATTTTTACTTTAACATTTAATAAAAAGGTATTTATGTCATTTTCCAACCAAAGTGCCTCCATGGGGTCCCCAAGTTGACCCATGGATTTTATTGGTCGTCCATGACACATCCAATGATGGTAGGACATGTGTCAAGCTCATCTCATATTATTAAAACATTATTTTTACCTTAAACTACACTAATTACCTCTAATCGCGATTAAAACTTAATAAGTTACTATTAACCAAAAAAATATTTTAATCCCATTGAACCAAGTTTTACTTATTAGTGACAACCATGTATGTCGGATTTTTTAAATTCAAAACACAGAGGTGGTAAAATTTCATTTAAACGAAAAATCAGTTTTTTAAGTACCACTTAGTGGTTTCACTATTCATCAAAAATTGAAGTTTTTCAGAAAAATACCAAAACTTCACCCTAAGCTATATTTGATATTACAAATTCAAAAATGAAGTCAATTTTACAAAATTAAGAACATATAAGTCACATTAATTAATTTAATAATTAATTCCCGCTGTCATGACAAATAGCGTGTTTTTATGAAACAATAAGTATCAAAAGATTGACACTAGTTTAAGTCTGATTTCAAAGTGAAATTAATTCCAACGACCACTATTGGATTAAATGGTAAAAATATATTCTAATTTCACTTTAAAACCAATTAAAAAGATAATCTATTCATATAAATAAATTAGACTATAAAGAGGTTTTGAATTAAAATACAACATTTTACACTATTCATTAAAAAAATTAACTTTATCGGAAAAATACCAAAAATTTACACAAAGTAAATTTTGACATCCCAATTCTAAAGAAGAGTTTTATTTGGTCCAATAGAATGTATAAGAGTGAACAAAACTATATTTAATGACAGCTCGCCATCAAAAGGCGATATGTGAACCTTTAGTGAAAACTAGGGCATATACGCTTAAAATTGAATTCTTTCAGTATTTTAAGCCTTTATCTTTTATTGGATAAATGTAAAAACATTTAAAAAAACATATATAATAATATTTTAGTTATTTATATCCATTCCCGCCAATACAACGGCTATGTGTTAACTACCATTTAAAATAATATTATTATATTACTAGTGTGCAACGTAAGTTTTCAAAGAATTCATCGTTGTGTATCGAGTACGCTATCGAACATAGCAACCCCTTTTAATTAAAATTAATATTTAATTCGTAAATATTAATAAATATGAAAATTATTTATTCTTTATTTACCTGGGATGTTAAAATTATCATCCTAAATAACATCTCCAATATAATCACCTTTTTCATTATTATTGCCTTATTATATATATTAAGTATAATATTCATATGTTCTCAAGATTTCACCATCTCACAAATTTTATAAGACACATTCTAGGAAAGTGAAATCAATATCATTGTAAGTGATTTCTTATATATTATTTTCCATCCTCCAATTTTAATTTTTTTAGAATTGTACTAGTTATCAAAAGGTAAAGATCCTTTTATAGTAGAAAATCCTTTACTTGCATCTTTTAGAATTAAAAATAATTTCTATCAAACTTCTCCACCCAGACCAAACACTCATAAAATTCGATTACATTTAGAATTAATAAACTCCCACTAAATTCTAAAACACATATTATGGTTAAGGAACTTCTTACCAGAATTTACCTACAAGGATAAGGAGAAAATGATGCTATGAAACTGAGTTAAAAATACACCTTGGTGAGGGTCTGGTCATATCAAACACTACAATCAATGATTGGATACCACTTATTGGGTATATATAACTTATAAACACTATATTTTAATCTATTGAACTTACTATTTGTATAAAATTAACTATGGTAAATGAGTTTTAATGAAATACCATAACTTTAATACACACTACAGATAATTCATCACATTGTAACACTTACTTAAAAACAAACCCGATGAGAAATTTTAGACTCTATTGAATAAAATAAATAATGGGAAAGAAAAAAAAGCATTTTATTTTACATGTTTCAAACATAGTCCTACTACACAAGGGGGAACATTTTCATCACTTTTATTAAATAAGTGGAAAATTATTATAATTGAAACAATATAAATATTCATAATGACTCCACCATCATAAATATAATGGAAAAAACTTGATGAAATTGGTATCATTGCCTTATAATCCTCACAAAGAGAGAGACCACCTCAATATGATATTCTCTCATATTACTAAAAGTGAATTTTTCAATTAAAAAGTGACATTCTAGTTAAAAACATGTGTCGTATACTCAAAAAAAAGTAAACATTCACATATATTTAGGATAAATTAAGAAAATTATTCATGTTTTATTTGTGAGATTTATGAACTAATCGTATTTGAATCCAACATAAGGTATAGATGGTATGAATGAAAGTGTGTGTTTTCATTTTAAAAGTGGCACTTTAGTTCAAAATCCATGTTAAATACTCAAAAATAATCATACATTCTCATATTACTATGATACTTTGGGAAAACAATTTTGGAACAATTTTCTACCTATAGGAATTAAACTCACATCAATCTTCTACATGATTAGGGTGACGTGATTGAAAGTGCATGTTATTAGTTAAAAGTGACACTTTTTCTCAAAAAACACATCACAAACTCAAAAACAATAAACCACACTAGAATTATCATAATACTTTAGTAAAATAATATATGGTTTATTTAGAACCTATATGAATTAATCACTCATATATTTAAGATGCGGTGTGGCCTATATGACCAAAAGTATTAATTTTCAATTTATATATGACTTTTTAGTTAAAAAAATGTCATGTATTCAAAATTGTGAAAATTTTCTCTAATTATCATGAAACTTTATTATAATTATTCAGGATTTATTTATAAATGGTAGGAATTAACTTCATGTAAACCTGAAAAACTATGTTTCAAGTTTGACTTTATGTGCATATTTTCAGTTTAAAAGTGATATTTCATTTAAAAATGCATGAAACATACTGAAAACCAATAAAATGTTATTGGGTTATCATGTTACATTATGAAAACTATCCATGATTCATTTGTGATGTGTAAAATTTTCTAAATTTCAATTTCATTCATGGTGTGCCTTATATGATCAAGTGTAGACCTTTTATTATAAAACTAGAATTTCAATTCAAAACACATGTATAATACTCAAAATTAATCAAAAATACTTGGATTTATGTGATACATTAAAGGGAACACACATGATTAATTTTAAATTTCTATGAATTAATCCCATGTCAATTTGAAACATGGTGTCATCGATATGACAAAAATTGTTTTTTTAAGTTAAAGAGTTACATATTTTGTTAAAAATGTGTGTCACACACTCAAAACAAAACAAATAGACTCTGATTGTAATGATATTTTGTAATATGTATTATTTATGTATTATTCTATCCATTTTATTTATAAATTATGTTTTATCATTTATGTTATTCATTTTATTTATGTTTTATTTATGAATTATTGAATAATTTATTTTTTATTTATTTATATATTTAATGTTAATAAAATAACATATATTTTTTTATTGCAGATGCACTCTTATTTTATATGGGGTTTGATTGATCTATAGAGATGGAATCATATTTTTCGGGTGAATTCTTTATATATTATTTGGAAATTATAAATATTTGAGGTGCATATGATTCTTTTTGGTTGAAGGCCTTAGTTATAATTTTCTAAGTGTAATACAATTATATGATGTGGGGTATGTGGTTAATTTTGACAAGGATGAATGCATTATAAAAGGTAGATAAGGTTTATTTTTAATGAAAGGGAAGTACATAAAGGGGAATCGCCACCTCATTGGTGGAGAAGAAGTCAAATTATTTTTATCAATGTTGGAAGAGAAAAAGGTGTAGCATTAATGATAGGAAAACATGATCCAAACATCCTTGTATTAATTGAAGAAGAATGAAAGAGATTGTGGTTTCCCTAAACTCTCATGTGACCACTTTCACACATGTGATACTTGTCAAAAAGGGAAAATTACTCGAAATATATATTAGTTGAAAGATATTAAATTAGGGAGGTTTATTGATCTGGATAATGTTGATGTTTATGGGAAAATATCACCCAAATACATTGATGTAAAATTGTATTATATTCTATTAATCAATGACAAAAAAATCATAGCTTGACTGATGTTTATATCCTTCAAATCTAAATTGTTAAAGTGAATAAGAAATTATCAGATTTTGGTGGTGAATATGCTTGAGCCAAAAATCCATAAGTTCAAGAAAAATAAAGGCATTAAATTCCCCGATAATCAGAGTGGTTACTGTTGATAATTAATATGAAAAATAGATTTTTTTTATATATAAAAAACGAAATTTTATTAGTATAGTGGTTACAATTGATAAAAACTACTAGATTGGTATTGGAATATCATACTAACATGATTGGTTTGAAGACGTTTTTAGATAAGTACATTAAAAAATTTCTAATTAGGTTCATATGAGTATTCTATTTATGAGTAAATAATAAGATAAGGTATGAATTGTAATTTTAAAAACATATTTAAAAAGAATTAATTTAACCAAACCCAAATATTGTTTAAATATTAATATCGGACTCATCCCTCAATCTGATGACCATAATCACATAATTAATATGATTAAATTGGAGTGAAAATCATAATGATAATAGATCAAATTTAAATGATCAAATTTAATATGGAACTCATTAATTAGAGTGTAGTTTATCGTAATCAGAAATAATGTGATAAAACTATTTTGAATAGAAAGATGAAAATGATGTTTCACTATCTATTAAAATGTACACAAGAATAAAATAACATTTTAAGAAACATGTAATAAAATAGAATAAAAATATAATAATGAATAATATTTTATTAAAACTAATATACTATTTTAACCTTAAGAGTTAGGTAGTCTATAACCTAGACTAAAGGTATCCCTTATTTTCTACTTATAAGAAATTTTTTCTTTTCTTAACAAGTAAATATCTCGATATGAAAGTCATAATGGATCTATGTTCCTATCCCTAGAAGAACTTGATATGATAATTGTATTCTCTATCTACCTATCCTCGGTAGCCCTTGATCCGATGAATCATATTCTTTGTCTTTCTATCCTTTTAATCCTTTGATCGTAATAATGAGCGAATGTAGTTACAATTAAAAAAATTCTAAAGGATACAACCTAACAAGGTTTCATTTGAACGACTCTCTCTAAATAATTACAAGAGACTAAGAACAAATTATTCACACTATGTAATCTTTAGAAAATTTGGGAGTTAAAATGTAATCAACCCACTTAAAACTCTTTGAAGGACATGGTATTTATAGGCATCTTCTCAGCAGTCATATGTTTCTCTCAATGATCATATTTCTTGGATTTTTTTGCAATTACTTGGACACCTGGCACTTAACAACTCATAACGATTTGGAATAAATAATTTTCCAACATTTTAATGTTTTAAACCATTAGAGTGAAAAAAAATCCTTACGTTAGAAATATGTTTCCAAATACAATTATAAACTTATGTAAGTCCAATGGAATTTATTAAAATTTTCGTTATGATAATCCTTATGAGTATCAATCTGATTGAATTGGTATCACTATCAATATGTTTGTAAAATATTTTCCAGTACGATAGACCAGAAAATAGTTTAACATCTAGTCTTTATAAATATGAATTCGATTTTATCAGATCCATACTCATTATGATAATCATAATGAATAAATAAAAGTTTACTTTCATAATACATTATAACTTATTCTAAATATGGTAAAAGATAATTTTTTCTAAAAAATATTCTAAAAAACTTTGGATATAAAAACGTTAGTAAATAAGTTTTAATTAAAGAGTTTTTTATATCCAAAATGAAAGGAATGGAAAATTGATAATCAAAACTTCTGACTCAACAATCTCCCCCTTTTTGGAAACAAAAAACCCAAAGACTTAAATTAACAAAACATTTAAAAAATCACAATCCTTGTTCTTTTAAGTACTTCATATTCAGAGTTGAAATTTTAAATCCTTAACTCCCCCTTAGTTTATAATTCAATTGAATAAGATGGAAAGTATGATGTTTGAATATGATGAAATCTATCTTAGGATAAAAACTCCCCTTAAGGATCATATTCTCCCCCTTAATAATAATTTCTCCCCTTTAGATAATAAATTCGCCTTATTTAATAATTTTCTCCATTTTTGTATAAAAACCATACACATTTCTGAATTTATCCTTCATATTAAGATTTCTCCCCCATTTTTATTTAAAAAAAATAATCGGGATCAAAATGAAGTTTTCTAAAAAGGGTTAGAAAAGCAATGGTACGAAACAATATAATAAACTAATTAATCATCCAAAAAATTATGAAATAATATTCAACAAATTGGAATTAGGAAAACATTAAAAAAATAGTATTTTGATGAAAAATAAAATTCATTCATAATCAATCAAAAGTTTTTAAAAGAAATCAATTAGGTTTCAAAAGAAAAATGTTTATTCTTTCTTCATTAGAGTCTTCAATAAATCCTTCATATTCTTGAAATATTTTATTTTCTTTTAATATTGTTGAAAATGTTCTTCATAAAATTTTTCTTTATATTTCAAGGCTTTGAATTATTCTGTAAAATCCATATCTTGCTCATCCTCATGATTTCTAGATGTTTATAAATCACCTTTTCTAGTAGTTACCAGATTCCATTATTTTCCTTGAGCCACTAGAATCGAATCCTAGGAAAGAATTGTTCCCTTTACTTTATCATACACAGAGGGAACATAGTAATGAACCACCACTATCTCATAAAAATACAATCTAATGTCAATATTTTCTTGATCAGTCTGAGATATTGGTGGCTTAACATTTCTTGAATCCCTCTTAACACCTTTCAAAATATTGTCACAATGTTGATCTTTTGTCAATGTTTTATTTATCTTTTTATTATTTGATTATTCCTAAAAAGTATCAACAGCTTGAATTTTTATGTCCTTGGCCTCAGTAAGGTATATTCTAATTACCAAATCTCTGGGTTTCATTTCATATTTCTTATTTATCCATTCATCTCTAATCTCATCTTGAACTTTATTTTTTTTCTTTTCTTTCTTTGATGAGGAAGTGTTATCTTTCCTTTTCTTATTTTATTTATCATCCATCTCTACATTTCTAAATGGTTCTACTTATGATGTGGTACCCCCAACTTTCTCAACAAATTTATTTTGTTGTTATTAAAAAAAGGTTCATGTGGTTTATTGTATCCTAACTTATAAACAAAATATTCTCCCTCCTCAGTTTTGATTTATTTTCAACATTAAGAAATTTCATGCAGTCAACAACTAATTTTCCAATGTAATCTAGAAACATGAATATTTTAGATTTTATATAATGTTTCTTAATGTTATCAGTGGTAAGAAAGATGAATCTGGTAAGATCTATCTTCCTTGTCTTGATGAGAAAATACAAGACAAAAACATCTGAAACTTTTAGTGTATCCCGGTATCCTTTTATTAGAATCAAGAAACCTTGAATTCAAAGGGAAAATATGAAATTTTTATATGTCATAAGTGAAACTTTTATTACTTTTTTGGAATTATCAACCAAATAATATTTTATATTTATCATATTAAACCAACTAATATTATCAGGAAATTTGTGTGAAGGAAAATATGCCTCTCCATCTGATGTAATTCCTAAAAACAATTTAGCTTTCTTTTAATAAATTTTATATCCCTTTCCAGATATAATGAAAGAATGTTTTTATTTTCCTTCCTCCTTGAAAAACATTCCTAAAGGATATAAATATCGAACAAGATCTAGATAAAATAAATCAAAATTATTCTCTAGTTTTTCCACAAATACTGATTCCAAACCTTGAAATTTAATAATATTTTTCAATGTGGACTCTTATTTCTCATTAAAAAAAATTTTGACTAATATTTTCATGAATAAGAGCCATTATTTGTAATATTTACCAACAGACTTCAGATTAAGAACTAAGACCTGTGAATCAGTTGTAAGAAAACATTTCAAAAAAAATATTTTGAAGGTGGCAGTAACTCGGGGAAAAAAGTATGAGAAAACTGATTTGGGACACAGGGGGGTGAGCCTCCTTATATAGGCTATTGGAAATTTGTTTCCGCTTTAAAAACAAATCCAATGAATGAAACTTGATCCAATATGATCTGGTGGATGAAATTATTCCATGAAAGATTTTAAAGAATTTTTGAACTCTTAATGTTTTAAAATTTTTTCTTATTGATAATGAATAAGATTTGGAAGGATTTTAAAAATATTAAATTAAAACAAATTTTTATTAAAACTAAGAGAATAACAAAAAAAACTTATAAAACTAATAACAATGAAATAGTGAAAGAAATTAAATGAATAGAGAAGTACCTTTCAGAGAAAATAATTTCATTTGTATGAAACATGTTCTTCTTGATTTAAAAACAATAGTGATTATGATAGTTTTGATTACAAAAAACTAAAAAGTTTTTATAGAAAAAAATGTGATATTTTCTTTATAATAAAATTGTAATATGATGTTTTTTACATAAAAATACTAATTATGATATTATGAAATCATATTTTGATATATTTTCACTAAAAATATAATGTATTAGTCTTTTGAAGTAAAAACTGATTATAATAAAACTTTATTACGAAAAGCAAAAGAAAATTAAGAAAATTTAAGTCTAGAAGTGTTATAACATTTTAAGAATCTAATAACCACTTTATAAAAAGATTTTGATTCTAGAAAACTCATTATGATAAATTTTTTAAAATATATTTATTTATTTTTTTTCAAAGAACAACAAACATATGTACTCCCCATGTGAAAATGAGTAACATAATGTAAGGATATGGGTAAAAAAGAAGTATATATGAATGATTTATTTACATTGATTATTTCTAGATTCTATTTAATGTATTAAAATCTATCGAAAGGTAATGGTTTTGTAAAGATATCAGAAAATTTTCTTGCATTCTAATGAATTGTAAACTTTTATCTACATTGAGTGTGTGATCCAAAAATAAATGGTGTTGTATATCTATGTAATTATTATGTGAGTAATGTGGTGGGTTTTTTATTAAGGAAGTAGAACTAATATTATCACATAGTATTTGAGTTTCAGTAAAACTTAGTCCATAGTTAGTGAGTGTGTTTCACATCAACAACACTTGATCATAACAAATTCCATATAACATATATTAGGCTTCAGTAGTGGAAAGTTCTACCAAGTGTAATTTCTTAGAAGACCAAGAAACTAATGAATAATTGATTAAATGAAAAGTTTTGGATGTTCTTTTCCTATCCATTCTACAACCACCAAAGTCAGCATCTAAAAAAATTTAATACAAAAACATTTTTAGAAGAATAAAAAAGTTTAAAATCCATAGTTCCATTAAGATAATGAAAAAAATCATTTCATAGATTTTATATGGGACTCTTTTAGACTTTATTGATATCTTACACACAATCATATAGAAAATATTAAATATGGTCAACTAATGGTTAAGTATAGTAAACTTACTATCCAACCTCTAAAAGTCTTTCGATCAATTGGTTGCTCGACCTCATAAGGATCTAATGTATTTGAGGTATGTATAGGAGTAATAATACTTTTAGTATTTTCATATCCAAATTTATTAAGAATATATTTTATATAATTATATGGATATATAAAATTTCCTTCTATTTTTTATGATATTTTAAAACTAAGAAAATATGTTAACCACCCCATCATACTCATCTCAAACTCAGATTTCATAGGATCCATAAAGTAATATATTAAATATTTTTGAGTTAATAAAAATATATTGCCCTTCACATAAATTTAAACAATTATAATATTTTTATTAAATTCGTTTATAAAAAGGGTAGGATCTATAGATCTCTTAACAAAATTATTTTGTAAAAAGGTCATGTTAACCTATAATACAAGGCTCAAAAAGATTTTTTAAGTCCATATAATGATTTGGCATGTTTATAAACATATTCAAGTTGTTTTTTATTTTCAAGACCAAGGTTTTTCAATATAAACTTCCTCCTAATCATATCCACTAATAAAAGTAAACTTTACATCCATTTAAAAAAGATTTATATTAAAAAAAATTACAAAGGCTAGTAGAATATGAATATCTTCAAGTCTAGCTATCGATGAATGGGTTGATTCATAGTATATGATTTCATGTTGATTATAACCTTTTGCAACAAGCCTAGCTTTATTTCTAAACATTATTCCATTTTCATCATATTTTTTTTCTAATAACCAATTTTTATTTAGTTATATAAGTTTATTTAGGTCGTTCAACTAAATTTCATACTTTGTTCCTCTAAAATTCATTAAGTTCATCTTGAATAGCCTCAATCCAATCATCATCACCTAAAGCCTCAACAGAATTCTTAGGTTAAAATTTTGAAATTAATTCTAAATGTTCAATTTAATTCCTTAAGGAACTTATATTATTAACATTTTCATTGACGTCACTAATGATACTCTCACTAGGATGACTCCTAAGAAACAACTGAATACTTGAGTTTTGAAAAACATTTTCATAAACATATGGTAAAAAACATTCATGATGAATAAATTCAGAAATTATTTCTTTACTTGCATCCTTATGAGAAGAATTTATTAACAATGGTTGAAAATAAGTTTTTTAAATAACATCTAAGGATGTTGGTTGATGTTATTTGAAAACTAAAGGGTCAGTTTCCTCAAATTAAACATGAAATGTTTCCTCAATAGTATAAAAACTTTTATTAAAAAATGTATATGCCTTAGAAGTAGTGGAATAACCTAAAAATATAACTTCATCATATTTGGATGAAAACTTATATATGTTATCTTTCGTATTCAGAATTAACACTTTATATCCAAATTCTTTGACATAATAAATTTTTGGTTTTCGACCTATCCAAAAATCAAAAAGAGTTTTATTAAAAAGCGATATAATTAAAAATAGATTTATAGTATAGTAGGTCGTACTAACTGCTTCATCCAAAAAAAATTATCACCTGATTATTCACTCACCATGCTTCTTGTTATTTCTTGAAGAATTCTATTTCTTTTTTCAACTACATCATTTTTCTGAGGGGTTCTAAGAGCTAAAAAGTTATGTTCTATACATTTATTACTACAAAAATTTTCAAATTCATAATTTTCAAATTCTCCACCCTGGCCATTAGGAATAGTTATCAAAGAAAGTTTTTTTTCATCTTTTAACTTTGTCTAAAATCATTTTAAAATAACAAAAAGATTCAGATCTATTTGTGAGAAAATCAACCCAAGTGTATCTAGTGTAATCATCAACCTAAGACATATATATAGTATTTTCCTCCAATACTCCCAGTTTTTGTATTACCAAATATGTCCATGGGTAGTAATGGTAAAACATTAGTTGTTCAGACTTCACTAATAGATTTAAATCAAGACTTATATAGCTTAAAATATTGAAGAGGATCATATACTTTTTATGAATATAACCTAAGATCTAGTAGATCCTTAACAAGTCTTTTCTTGGACAACCTAGATAATATTATAAAGATACAGTGTCTTAAACTTCTATTCCATAACCAAGGTTGATCTTCCATTACATTAAGTCAAGTTAGGTCTTGGAACCTATGTTCTTATAAGTTATGTGTGGTAACATTCTCTTATCTACGGGAAGAAAGAATAAATTCATCCTTAGAACTATGTACTAAACATTTAACATTTATAAATTTCACAATATGAAATTCATCACTCAATTTACGTATTATTATAAGTTTATTCTTAAGACCTTTAATAGATAAAACATTAGAAATTAAGCATTTACAAAAATAACACTGTTACATTTTCTCATAATTTCTCCTTGATCATTATCTTCAAAAGTGACTTTTCCACCATTCATATTGATAATATTTTTTTAGAAATATTTGTTACTAGTGATGTTCCTAGAACATCCACTGTCAATTTAGCAAATATTATTATTGTTGCTACTTTATTTTTTTTTTGAAAACAAAAATATTATTTTTTTGGATCCAAAACCTTATTGGGTCTAGTAGTGTCAAAAAACCAAATTTTAGTAATCCACATTTGTTTTGAAAAATAATCTTTTTGAAAACCTAGTCATTGAACTTAATTTATGGAACAATTCATTTTCTAATGTCCCGCACTTTGAAACTTGGTGAAAAGGGGGGAATTCATTGGAACAATAAAATTGTTACTGAAATAGTTTTTTTATAAGTAAAATTCATTCTCAAATGTGTACCATGAGGATGTATTTGTTTGTAAATTTTGTATAAATTTTATTTACTCGTGGTTAAGTTTGATAAAGGTTTTCTAAAATAAGAAATTTTATATTTTAGTTTTACAACTAAATCTTTATCCTCTTTAGTATTAGCTTCAGAACTAATTTTATCAAAACTAGATTTTAAAATATCTTTATTAGAAATTACTTTTTGAATATTTTTGTAAATACTATCCTTTTCAATACTAACCATATCAAGATATTTTAAAATATTTTCTGTATCATTAGATATAGTTTTTACCCTTGAATTATCCTTATCAATTTTTTTACAAATTTTACAATTTTAATTTTATAAATGTTTTTAAAAGAGAAAAACGTCATCATAAGAATGTAAGCTAATATATTATGGTGAGGAAAATTCTTAATCTGAAGATGTTGAATTTTTCTCAAAAGGATGGTTTTCACTTAAGGAATTTTTTTGTAAGGTTCTAAGTTGTTTGTACCTTTCCCTTGAAATAATTATTTTCAATAGGTATACAATCAAAAATATCTTTGTTCCTCTGACAAAAATATTCATTCTCAGATAAATTTTTGGAGGAATCACCTCCATTGGCACTCAAAGTATTAGAAGCCTCCATGAATTTCTATCCTTTGGATTTATAATACTTTTTAGCATTTATTTAAAATTTATTATCCTTACCTTATTTCCTCTTCATCCTTAGACATTATGGTCTGATGTGTCAAGACTTATTGAATTCATAACAAGTAACTTCATCTTTATTATCACTTATTTCCCTATGAACTTTCTTATAGAGATATTGGAAATATTTATTTCCCACTATATTATTCATCATTCAATTGATATTTTATAACTCATTTTCAGAATATTTAGATGTAATTGAATCATATTTAACAATAACTTTATTTTTCCTTAACAAATTATCAACTTTATTTTTCGATTGAGCTTTAGTAGGTAAGGTAGAAGTAGTAACCAAAGATACTCCATAATTTTTATTATTCTATTTTTTTCGAGTCACTTTTTTAATATTCCCTCATAATTTCTAAGGGATAAAATTATATCATAAATAGTAGGATTAATCAACTTCATAGTCTCATTTACTACATTTGTTTTAGAGTCCCATTGGTTGGGAATGATACCATTAATTTTCTCAACAAGAATTTCATCATCCAAACCTTTATCATCAATTTCTTGAAAACTATTAATGATTTTCACGAATCTCTGCTACATTTTAGAAACTGATTCTCTAGGTATAAAATAAAATTCATAATACTCATATCTTAACATAGATTTTCTGGTTTCTACAACCATTGATGTTCCAAAATGTGTTACTTAAAGATTTTTCCAAATACTGTTAATAGCTTCACAAGATGATATTTTACTATATATTCTTCTTTTCATGTAACACAACAATGTATTATTTACTCATTAATTCAATTAATTTTATTTCATATTAGTATTTTTAAATAAAGTAACTTCCTTATCATTAATTTTATAGTTCACATTAAACATAACGAAATTATCAACTACTATGTTGATTAAAAAAGTCTCAATTCTATCCCTCCAGTATTCATTGACTGCACCATCAAAAATAGGTGGTCTGTTGGGATTCATATTTTCTATAGAACTAACATTTAAACCTTACATATTTAAAACAAATACTCTTTCAACAATAACATACTATTGTATCAAAATTTTATAAACAAAAAGTTTAGTAATAACTTTTAACAAACTTATATTAGTAAGAATAAAAAAACAAAATATGTATACGAGTAGTGGAATCCTGATCTGATACCAATTTTTTTATCAGTATATTAGAAAAATACTAATTAGTATCATATGATTATACTCTTTATGACTAACTTACAAGAGGGGATGATTCGTACTATTAAAAACATAGTTTTAAATAATTAAACTAACAAAACCCAAATCATCTTTAAGAATTAATAAAGAACTCAACTCTCCGTCTGATGATCATAATCACATAATCAATATGATTAAATCATAGTGAAAATTGAAATAACAATGGATCTGATTTATCAAAGGTAAAAGATCGAATTCAAGATGGATATGATTAATTTGAGTACAGTTTATCATAATTAGAAATAATGGGATAAAAATATTTAGAATAGAAATATGAATATAATGTTTCACTTTCTATTAAAATGTGTATCGGAATAAGAAAACATTGCACGAAACAATTAATACAGTAGAAAATAGATGTAATAATGAATTATAAGCTATTGAAAATAATAAACTCATTTGACCTTAAGAATAAGGTAGTTTATAACCCAGACTAAATATATCCCATTTTTATACTTATAAAAATTTATGTCTTTCTTTACAAAGGAAATCCTTTAATACAAACATTTAATGGATTTGTATTCCTATCCCAAGAATCCCTTGATATAATTATTGGATTATATGTCTACCTATCCCCGATATCCCTCTATTGTAGGGATCAAATTCTCTGTCTTTCTATCCTCATAATCCCTCGATCGTAACAATGATCGGACATAGTTACAATTACAAAAATGTTCTAAAAGAAAAAACCTCACAAGTTTTTCATAGAATGGTTGTCTCTAAATAATTACAAGAGACTTATAACAAGTTGTTCACACTATGTAAGTATTAGAAATATTGGAAGATAAAATGTAATCAACCAGCTTCAAACTCTTCAAATGAATTGGTATTCATAGGCATATTCTCAACAAACATATTTTTCTCACAATGGTCCTATTTCTCCATATTTTTTGAAACAACTTGGACACCTGGAACATAATATATCATAATGATCTGGAATAAATAATTATATGATCTCATGTTTTTAACACCATTATAGTGTAAAAAAATTTCATTAGATTAGAAAAAAAAAATTGAATATGATTATAAGCTTAAGTAAGTCTGATGTATTTTATTATAATATTCCTTATGGTAATATTTATGAGTAACAATATGATTGTATAAGTATCAGTATCAATTTGATTGTTATGATTTTTTCAGTATGATATACATAAAAATATTTTAACTCCTAGTCTTGATAAAGATGAATCTAATTTATAAAATCCATACTCATTACGATAATTGTAATGAAGAAATATAAGTTTAATTTAATAATTAATTAGAACTTATTCTATGTATGGTAAAATATTATGTTTTTTAAAAAACATTCTAAAAAACTTTGGACATAAAAAAGTTAGTAAATAATTTTTAATTAAGGTGTTTGTGATTTCCAAAAAAAAATTAATGGAAATGTAAAAATTAAAAATTATGACTCAATATACTCCACTATAAATGTATATATGTGGTACGTTAACTATTTTTTATTAATTATTGATGTAATAATATTAAAAAAAATTAATAGTGTGGTGTTTATTTTAGTTATTTATGTTTTAATTATAAATATAATAGATAATTTGATATTTTCCTTTAGATATGTATGCACCCACCATCATTTTTATAATTATTTTTATAATTATTTTTTATTTTAGTTCCATGTGTTCAAAATGTGTGTTTTCTCTTAAAAACTAAAATTTTAGTTTAAATGTACTTTATAAGTCAAACATGATAAAATTCACTCATATTGTAATGATACTTTAGGATAATGATCCAAGATTAATTATAAAATATAGGAATTAACTGCATGTCAATTTGACAAATGGCATGATCACTATGACTGAAGGTGTGTGTTTTCATTTTAAAAGTGGATTTTTAGTTCTTTATAGATGTCACATACTCAAATTGAGCTAAAATGATCAAATTATCATGATTCTTTAAGATAATGGTTTGTGATTCACTTATGACAAGTATAAATGAACCTATATCAATCTGACACATGGAATGACTAGTACACTACATTTTAGTTTAAAATGTGCATCGCATACTCAAAAGTGAGTAAAAACGCCTATATTTTTGTAATAATTTAAAAAATTAATTATTTGTTCATTTTTGACCAGTAGGAACTAATCGCATGTCAATATAACTCATGGTGTAGCTAATAATACTGAAAGTGTGGGTTTCAAGTTTAAAAGTGACATTTCTTTTCAAAACACACGCCATATAATCAAAACAAAGAAAGCATGCTTAGATTTTCATGATGCATTGTGAAAATAACATGAGATTCATTTATACCTATATGAATTTACCTCACATCAATTTAACACATGGTGTAGCCGGTACAATTAAAAGTATGTGTTTTTATTTAAAAGTGTAATTTTAGTTCAAACAATGTGTAACATACTTACAATCATGAAAACACAATTAGAAGACCATGATACATTAGGAAATTGATCTTTGATTCATTTTTTGAGTAGTTGGAATTAACTACACATCAATCAAATACATGGTGTGACTAGTATTATTGAAAGTTTTTATTTTCAGTTTAAAAGTGACATTTTAGTTAAAAATGGCCGTGAGATATTTAAAACCATGAAAACATACATGGATTGTTGTGATACTTTATAATAATGATCCATGATTAATTTTTAATGTGTAGTAATAAATTGTATGTCAATATATGTATAATGTGTATGGTATGAAAAAATGTGTGTTTTTTAGTCTAAAAGTGACATTTTAATTCAAAACAAATGTTATATACTCAAAACTGAGAAAAATAACTCGGATTGTCATGAAACTTTAGTAAAATAACCATGAATGATTTTCAATGTTTGGAAATTATCCTCAAATAAATCTGACACATGGCATGGCCAGTATAACCAAAAGTATGTGTTTCGAGTTTAAAATTGAAATATTTTAGCTCAAAAGATGTTTCACTCACTCAAAACAAAACAAACATACTCGACCTGATATGATATTTTGTAGTATGTTTTATTTATATATTATGTTACTCAATTTAATTATGTTGGATTTTTTATCATTTATGTAATCCATTTTATTTACGTTTTATTGTATAATTTAGTTTTTATTTGTTTTTTTATTTAATACTACTAAAATAAATATATTTTCTATTTTACGTAAAATCGCATTTTCAATTTGTTTGACCAATGGACATGGTTTTCTATGTGTAGGATCCTAAGATTATGTAGAAATACTATAAGATGGTAGGGGTGAATTGTAGTTTATAAAATTGATCTACCAATTTTCATAACCTCCTTAAACACGTTCATAATTAAAATATAAACTTTTAAAAACAATTAATTTAAAACTTTATGAAATTAATAAGTAAAACTTACATATGTTTTACAAAAATGATTCTTCCTTCAACCATTATAGTTAAGGAATTATATATCCAAGAATTTAGGTATCCAAATTTTTAACCAGCCCATAATGGATTGCCTTCCTTAAGAAAGGATGACCTCAATATAAAGATCTGAATAACTCTTTTTCCCATGCAATGGGACCCTGGATTAGCAATATCTCACAAACTCTATCTTTTTATCCCCATAATCCATTGATCACACAAGATTGGGTAGAAAATTAAAAGCCAAAAAAACAAGATATTTAAAAATATATTCAAAAAGAGCATGCCTTAAGTAAAAACTCTGTAAAGAATTAAAATGAATTGATAACTCAAAGTAACAATATGCTACAAAAATATTTACACCAAATCTTAGATCACCAATTATGAAATAGATTCCATATTCTGGATTTTTTTTCTATTTATAGAAAAACCTCAAATAGTCATATTCCAAATTCTAAAGAGTTAGTTGGAACATATTTGGATGAACACTTCCACCCCTTAAAATCTTATACAAAAATTTTATTCTTGATGGTTGTATTTTTTATACAATTCTATTATGTCTCTCAATTCAGTCTGATGGAATAATAATTGTACATTTAGTGAAATGATATTCCTTGGTATAATGGATTTAATAAATTTTTATCTGGAAATCAGGTCTATCTCCATCCGATGATGTTTTTTAGATAGTATAGTCATAACTTTATCTTATATATTTCATTATATTTAGACTTCTGTAATTTTATAAATCTTTTTCTGATGAAGAATGTAATCATATATCCAATATAGGTGCATCTAATTACCAATGATTTTTTCCAATATATATATAGTTTTATCTTCTGAAAAAAATTCATTTCCTACAATAACTTTCTTAAAACTAGGGAAATATAAAAGTTAGTAAATTATTAAAGAAGTCAATTTTTTATCTCCAAAACGATGGTACGAAAGTTTTGAAAATAAAATTTCAACTTAACAATCCACCCTTTTTGGAAATCACAAAACATAAATACCAAATAGAAAAAATAAATTTTAAAACCTTTGAATACTTAATCCCAATACAATTATAAACATTACATTTTAAATATTTCATTATCTCCCTCCATTTATTTATTTCTCCCCCTTTTTATATAATCATTTCTTTAATGATTTGTGAAAAAAATTAGGTTTTCTGACTTATCTCCAACATTTTATTTTCAGAAAAAATGTGGTAAGGTAGAAAGTGTACCTAAAATGTTTTTTAAATAAAAAGATATAAAAAACAATTTTATATATTAGAACAAAAATTCAACCAAAAGGAAACATGAAAATATATTCATCTAATGAAATTGGGGAAATCATCCATCCAAAATAAGTATAGAATAACATTTATTCAAAAACATGAATTCAAAAATATGTTTTCATTATTAAAAAACATTTTCAAGATTTCACCAAGTTATTCTTTCTATAATAGTGTCTTCGCAACAACATTAATATTCATTATGTCTTATTGATATTTCTAAGCATTGACCATAGCTTATGTTAACTTAGAAACTTCCTTTTCAAGAATTAGAAACTTTGTGTTCTCTTTATTGAGCTTCAACACTTCTTCTAAAAAATACTAAATTTGAATGTTCTCATTCTTTAAATTAGATACTTCTTTTTCTAAGATTTTTATATTTTTTCTATACTCATTAATTTTAACATCAGGGGTTATAGATAGTGATTTGATATTGTTAATAACTCTTTCATTATCATTAACATTAGAACTCAAATCTTTTGTAATATTTGAGATTTATTACAATGAAATTATTATCCTAATGATTTTCTCATCCTAAAAAATCATATAACCTTCAGTATGTTTAACCCATAAAATAAGTTGTTTCAACCTTATCCTTTTTTCCTTTTGATTTTCTTTCAAAATAATTTAAATTTACTTCATTTTGGAATTATAGTTTATTTCCACTGTTTCAAGGAATTAAAAAATTCCAAAACATCAATTATACCTTATCTATATTTTCATCTTTCTTCAATATTAGGGAAGAAATAAAGAGAATCTTAGAGTTTATTTAAATCATCATTAAAGTAATTCAACTTCATTTCAATTTTTTTCTAACTTATACAAGGATTATATTTATTTTAATCAGATGAAAAATCTAGAACAGGTGGAGGAGGTGGTCTATAAGTATTGACCACTTCCTTCTTTTCACCATATTTGTAATTAGAAACTTCAACTACTAGAACTTATTTATCAGACTCAGGTTTTTCTGAAACCTTCATATGAGAATATTGATCATCTTTTCCTTGGAAATTTCTTATTTTTTCAAAACTTCAAAATATATATCTTTATGATCCTGAGATGAAATATAAGTTTAATATTATTAAATAGTTTATTCATAAACTTATAATGGTTTTTCAAGATATTTTGTTATTTATTCTTTACTTATTGTCTTCTCTTTTCTATACTTAACTTTAAGAAAATTAACATATTCTTTAGATTGATATTTTTCAATAATGAATTCATTTCATTTGTTATTATCCAAATATAGAAGAAATTATTACTGTTGGTCTTTCTATCCTCTCAGTAGAAATGATCTATAAACTATAGGTTGTACAATGGATAGAGTAGAAACCAAGATAAGTTCTCCCTGTTTTGTAACTTTTACATTTCCATGAAAATTATTAACCCATCTTACGAACTTTTTAGCCATTTGAGATTGCTCATATTTTTTTCTCTATTTCTTATTTTTCTCCTCTTCTTAAATATTTTTATATGTTTTTTATTTCAAATTAAAGGCCTTATCCTTATCTAATCAAAAACATGGATCACCGGGCTTATTTTCATTATTTTATTTCATAAAAAATTCAAAATCCTCATCTAATTTAGTGTTCAGTTTCTACTTTTGTAAAGGTTTGGATTATTCTCCAGCATTTCTATTTTCTAAATATTTCTCTTTCTGCTTTTTTATTCATAATTCGGATTCAGCTTTACCCAGTTTTTTTAAAAAAAACTTAAGAGAAAGAAAAAACACAAGTCTAATCGAATTATTTTTTCTTCACTAATAGAGGAAAATTTCTACCTTATTAGAGTGTATTTACTCTAAAAATTATGAAAATTCATGATGATTACCATGAATATATTTAATAAACTTGGAAACAAAATAATTTTCAACTTAACAGTTCCTCTCTTGATATCCTCAATGAATATGAAAACAAACATTGTATGATATAACATTCTCATGTTACAAAAAAAAATCAAAACATATATATCCTGAATTTTGAGAGTAACCAGATCTCTTTTCCTTGGAAAAAGGGAGGTATTCATCCATACTACCACTACACTCACATCAGGTGAAATATAGTGCTCTTTTATTACTTTCTCATAATAGGGAAACAACAAATTTTCTTCCCTAGATCTTTCAAAACTATAAAACTTCTCAAGTAACTTATTTGTAACCAGATTTTCTTCTCCTTCATAAGGAAAAACTACTAACTCAACTACTTGGAAACAATTTAACTTATAAAAATCTTCCAAAAAAGAAAAAATTATTAAATTTTATATTAACTTATGCACTAAATTAAAATGAAGAATATAATTCCAAAATAATCTCTATATAATGAAGATCAAGGTCATATTTTTTAATAAAAATTTATTACCAACCATGAAAGATAATTATAGATTTTTTTAAATAATCATTATTTTCATACAATGATATTTTTATCAACCTTTATTTTACAAAATCTCTACTCGAGAATTCACTTTAAGAATCAGTTTTCACTAATTTTATGAATAATACTTATTAGATAAAATGTAACAAATCAGATGGAGAGGAAACCGATCGGTGAGAGCTATTTTTTAAAATACCTGGAGAATAAAGAGGTGGTGAACCACACTTATTTATATAGGCTCGAGAAGGGTTATTCATTAACTTATACAAATCCAAAAACTAATATTTAAACCCTCTGTTTCATTGCTGATTGTTATCAATGCCAAAAATATTGGAAAAATCCTTAAACTCTATAAGTTTTTGAAAATTAATGATATATGTTTTATCATATGATTTTTATTTTTTGGATGAAACTTGTAAATATGAAAAAATAATAATAATAAATTAAATCTATAAACAATGAAAAAAATTATAAAAATTGATAGTAACTCTAAAGATATAGACAGTATCTCCCTAAGAAAAAAAATTTAAAATTTATTAAGAAATTTTTTCTAGTAATTATAACTTATTGGTTTTATAAATAAATCTGGAAGTTTTTTCGAAAAACTTATATCTAGAAAAAATTTATAAAGGATTATATAAAAAAATTATAAAGGTATATCCTTAAATATTTTTTATAAAATTTTCTGTTCAAAAAAACAAATTGGAAAATAAAAAATAAAAATTTAAAAAAAAATTCTAAAAACGTAATTTTTATAAAAGAGATTAAATATATTTTCCCCATTTTTTATAGAGTTTTTACTATGAGAAGATGTTTAAATAGGAATTAGATATGAATTATTATTTTATGTCAATCATTGTTATATTTTTTTTAATATTGTAACACCCCAATCTTATGTGGTATGCTTCTCTTTGAATAATACAGTAGTGTGTGTTGTATGTAACTTCGAGTTCTAACACACACCACAACCAATCAAACTAGTCGTTATGAATAGTAATACCCACTTTTTAAAATTTTATTAATTTTATCATTCAAAATGGACTTCATTTTTGGATTCGAAATATTGAAATTATCTTAGGGTGAATTTTTTTTTATTTTTCTGAAAACTTTCAATTTTTTTGATGAATAGTGAAAAAACATTGAGTTATAGTTTAAAACGGAATTTTTATTTAAATAATTATTTATTTTATTTAAATTTAACTAAGGCCAAAATATACACATAATACCTATATAAGTTCAATGTAATTAATTAGATTCAATTTATAATAATTTTAGATATATAAAAATTTTATAGAAATTTTCACTGTCTTTTACCCACATCCTAGGAGAATTTGAAAATTCACATAAAACTTAATTTTACCGCTTCTGTGAGTGGAATTTAGAAAAAACGAGAGACCTGGTTAATATCGAGGAGTAAAAATTGGTTCAATAAGATAAAAAAAATTTGGTGAATAGTATCTGTTTACTTTTATTTAACACGGTTAAAAGTAAATAGGGTAATTAAGGGTAAAAATGATATTATTATTACCTAAAACATGTCCTAATTCAATTGGATAAGTATAATTCGACAAAAAACAACCTTAGGAATAAAATATTAACCTCTTTGGTCCACTTGAATTAGATTAAGACATTTATTATTATTTAATTCAAAAAAAGAGTTAAAAGAGTTAAAATCAATGTTTAATAACTAAAACATTTTTAATATATGATTATACAAAAGATAAATTCGATTATAAATATTAATTAGAAAGATAAAACTATTTCTTAAATCATGGTATTTTATTTATAATTTTTATACAATATATAAATAAATTTATTTATGACACAATGATGATACAATAATTACCTTATTCATGAAAGAATCAAATAAATGGTATTATAAATATTAAAATAAATATAATTTCAATGATTTTATGAAATCCACTAATTTTCTAGGTTCATATGACATGATAGGGATGATTCAATGTATCTTTTTTGAAGTAATCAAATTGTGATGACTTTCACAAAAACAAAATACCAAATAGTGTCAAAATTGACATAAATTAATATTTAAAACAAATACTATATTATTGGTTGATATAATATTCCTAAAAATGTAAGGTTCAGAAAAAGGGATTAACTAATATTATATATGTCATTAATGAGCCACTTGAGGTTCTTTTGGGTTTTAGATTAAGCATATTAACCATATTGAGTAAGAATACAAGAAGATACGATAAAAGTTAAACTATTTAACTATGAGTTAAATCTAAAAGTTAAGGCTAATATGGTGACCTAAACCAGTCTAAAACCTATTGGTTGAGCAGTTTTCGATCCATCCCTACCTTATACTTTAAATAATTAATTTTTGATCCATTAGAAACCGAAAATTAATTTATTATAAAATAATATTTTAAGTTTTTCCTAAGGTGCCTCTCACCCCTCTTATAAAAGGGCACTCCCCCTTCACTCTATTTCACACCTTCTAAGACATTTTTCTCGGCCATACCCTAACAAAATATCCTCTAAACTTCCCTCACTTCATCCTAGAGTCCCTCATTTGGTCATAAATCCAACTTAAGGATCCCTTTTGATCAAATCAAAAGGAAGAACCCGAAGAAGAGGTAATGATTTCACCACCCTCTTTCAAGTTCTCTTATTCTTCCACTTACTCTTTCTTTGTTGTTTAAATTATAAAATAATTACTCTAGTATATTATATAAACTGTGATGTTATTATAAATATGTCACAAATATATTCATTATCCTATCCATCTTATGAATGATAATATCACCATGCGTGCGTACGTACGACTTACCGTCTCCACGCCGTGGTGTAATTTTTTATTCAACGCTCTGTTATTTGGATGGATATAATGATGAGTAATATGTATTAAAATAATGAAAATAACATGCTAATGTCTCTGTAAAATTAATATACCATCCAATTACATAACTTTAAGGAAAGGATATTGTTTCTCGTGCATACGTACGGATTACCGTCTCCACAACGCGATGGGATTCATTTCCACGTTCACCATTCATCGATGATTATAAAAATATATATATTACTAATAAGTATATAATATATGACATAATAATGGTACTGGAGATATATCTTATTCACTTAGTTCCGTTCAATACGATATGAAAACAGAAACAGTGTTTATGCGTATGTACGGACTACCGTCTCCACGAACGCGATGAGATTCATTCCCCATAGTATCCATTCAATTCTAAATCTCATTTTATGATTAAAAATAATTTTTAACACCCGAAACGACAATAATACTAATATATTATTAACAAATAAATGTTAAAAGATCATATATTATATCATATTAATGTATATGATTCTTGTATAATTTAATAACAACTATTTCACCATTATACAGGAGGTTAAACTACCCTCAACCAAGGAAAAGTACAAGGTAAGGGGTTTTCATCTCACTCCTTATTCTCGTGAGATTCATGCCATATTTCTATTATTACCTTTTGTGTGGTGTATGTACTGCCCATAATTTTATTCTATGTGTAATACACTTTAATTTATGTTTATTTACATATTAATTGAATGATACTTCTTTCAATGGGGTGTATGTTTCGTAAGTTACCAAATTGGTAAGGGTTAATTTCACAATCTCTTTATTATCAGAGGTTGTTTTTACATATCTATTGGGAAATATTTATTATCCATGTCCATGATTCATGAAAGAGTTTTCAAAGGGATTATTTTGAGGGACTTTTTTACTAAAACATCATTTCAAATGTTTTAAATATTTATTCTTCTAAATCATTCTCTTTAAAGTCCATTATTTCAAAATGGTTTTTAAGAATTTATTTATATAGACATGAATGTTTTTAAAATGTTAATTCCTTTCAAACGTTTCAAAGTGGTATGGAACGCTTTGATTAAAAAAAATTATTTAAATTTCTTCCTTTCTAAATTTTGTGACTTTTAAATGTTTTCATGAAAAAGGGATATTTCTCTCAAAGAGTTTTACAAATCATTTTCATCTATGTCAACATCCTTTGATGGATTTTAAACTTGTTTGAAGATGATTTATTATGATACAAAACTTCCATATAGTATTGATGGTTTTGTGATATGTTTGACTATGGATGTGTTATTTTTACACCATTAATGGTTTATGGATAAAGTATTGACATTTCATATGCTAGTATTAATACGAATGTTTATGTTTTGTTTAAACCTGTTCATATGAGGAATGCATTGGACTTAGTTAGTGACAGGTGGAGCCCGGTATATCTCCTTGATGCATCAGTATGTCTCATGATACAAACTATTGTCTCGGAACAAGTCCTTGACAAAATCTTATTTGTAGTCTTGGCACAAGGCCTTGACTATGTGGCTATGATAGTCTGGAATTATGCATTCCATCATTATGAAATTGGTTATTGATATTGAATGTGATTATCTGACTAGTAGAATATCCATGTGAATTAGTAAATGGAATTATTTCATTTTATTTTTTCCATATTGTGTTGAAGTTCATGTTTAAAAGGATTTTGTTTTAGTTATACATTGCCTTAGATGTTTATGGTTATTTATGAAAGTTTCTGCTGTATTGCTTACCCTTACTGAGTGTTTGATCTCACCCCTTTTTATGTTTTATTTTTCCCAGGATTCCAAGAAGTGTATTGTGATTGATAATCAGGGTTAAGACAAGGGAATAATGGTGTTCATAAATGATTATTTATGTAGTTTTTTATGTCATAAAGTGTAATGTAACATTCATGTATGTAATCTATTTTCCAAGACTGCTAAACAGATCGGACCTTCAGGACTTTATTCCTTGTAATCATGCCAATATATAAAAATAATGCACTAACTCTGGGTAACTGGGGTCAGGGAATTAAAAATATATTCAAATAATTCATAATTTAAGGGTTTTGAAAAAATATTGGCAAGTTATTCTTGTATTCCAATGAATTGAAAAATAATATTTTCACTAGGTTTATTCCTAAGTATTTTTTGAATCATTATATTTGAAAAACGATTTTCTTTAACAACATGTTGAATTTCTTCTTGAGGAAAAAATTCAGAAATAGTTTCTTTATTTATTATTTTATGAGAATAATTTTCTAACCTGGGTTGAATATCATATTTTCTAACATTCAAATATGTGTTTTCAGGTTGTTTAAAAACAAGATAACCAGTTTTATCAAATTTAACATGCATTGTTTCCTCAAAATTACATGAATTTTTATTATAAACTCTATAATCTATACTAGTTGTTAAATAACATAGAAAAATTCCTTCATCATATTTTAGAGAAAATTTAGGTATGTTATATTTAGTATTCAAAAGGAATAATTTGAATCCAAAAACTATGAAGTAATAACGTTTAGGTTTTATTCTTATATATATCTTATAAGAAGTTTTATTAATAAAATGTCTAAGTAAAAATAAATTTAAAGTATAGCATATGAGACATAATGCTTTATCCCAAAATGTTTAAGAATTGAGTATTCACTCAACATGGTTCTATTAATATTCTTAATTGTAACATCTTATTACCTACTTTTAGGTAATTCATGACCCTTGTTTTGATCTTAATTTTTATGGGGTTGTCTTGGGTTTTTCAGATGAAATTTAGAAAATTTTGGAACTTTTTGGGGTTTTTATAGATGGTGCACTATTTGGGAAAACCATGTGGTTTGGCCCAAAAAACCATGCATCCAATTTTGAGCCACTTTAAGGGAGAACTAGACTTATCTAAAATAGACACCCCTACAAACCATGATCCCTTGGATAGTGAGGGTTTTTATAGTTAGAAAATAGTTAAATTAATTGTAATTCCAAATTGTGAACCCCATTAAGAAGTCTGGTAGGGGTGCATGTTTAGGATGTATAATTAATACTAATCATGTGGAAAACCCAAAAAATTGTGTACATGGTTTTTATTTTCCTCGAAAATTTTAATAACAATCTGAATACCATTTTTTAAGATGATAATCACCCCTATTCAACCCAGACACAATTCCTTGGTCTTTGGAGGCTCTCAAGAGGCAATTTTTACTCCTTGGACCTCTTCTCTTAGAGGATCAATGTTATTGTGATATCATGTGGTATCCTTTCAGTGTGTATATCCTATATCTTGTAGTTTATCTCAATATCAAATTCTATCCTCCATATAGAGTGATATATAATCATGTTACTAATGAATCTAATATCTATTTTGATTGATCATTATTATAGGTTTGATTTCAAGAACTCATTCTCCTCTATTCCCATTGTAATCCCTATTGTGTGTGTTGAATTGATCAAATGACTAATGGTAGTTAGTTTTATAAGGATTTACCATACAATTTAAACCCTTTGTTTCGTGATTTATTTGGAATGAGTTTTTAATTGATTTCAAAACCTAGATTTTAAATGAATTGATATTTTATTTAGAAATGGAATGGAATTGTGAAAAAAACCCTAATTTGGAATTGAAATTTTTGGGTGTATTTTTAGAAAAATGATAGATTAAATGGAAAGTGGATTTTATGAAATTATTTGATGTTTATTACAGAGAACATTGGATAAAAATGAAATATGATTTGAAAATGAATGAATTTGATGAAAACCTATGATTTGGTTTGGAAATAAAAAATGCATGTTGAAATTGAATTTGGGAAATTGAACTATTAATCATGAAATGATTTGAAATTATTTATATTCCCATGATTGATTAATTTGTTATTTGAAGCACACGTGATCTTGGGTAGTTAGGGGATGGTTAGGACAAACATGCTTGGACTCTAACTCCCTAATAATGGATTGATAATGACAATGCTAACTAACCCAAGTTTGATAAGATTTCCCATGATGGGTCCCTTAATGGGGTGTATATTTACTTCCTATAATGGATCCTCAAATGGGGTGCTGATTTGAGTGTTAAAACCTATATTGATCCATGATGATGAATAAGAAGTATGAGGATCATATTTCCTGAAACTAACTTACCACAAGACTTATGAGCATGGTGCATTATTTTGTTTAACATGATTATAAATTCTATTGATTATAGAAATATTTTATTTGTTCCAAATATTTTATATAAATATTTTTTATAAAATTTTCATTTAATACTATTTTGATATATCTTCCATCTTTTGAGTTAAAAGCATGTTTTTTTGATAATATGTAAATGCATTATTATGCCTTATTTTATTTAAATTAGAAGAATAAATGGTTTAGTTTTATATTATTTCTTATATAAAACTTACTGAGACCCTACTAGGTTGTTTGTATCACAAACTATCTTTTCTATTGAGTGTTCATAGATTATAATATGATAGGTCCAAGAAAAGGGAATGGGCCACTTGGAGGTGATCGTTGTACTTGATTCGTGGGACATGGAGTGATGGAGGTGACCTGTGGAGATGTGATCCACTTGTTTTATGGGTTTTATGAGCCATGATTTAATAGATGTTGCGTCTTTTGATGATGTACTATTTGGTTATTATTTTAATTGTTTAGTTAGGGTACTTTCTCTTTGATCAGTGATGATATACTGAATTGTATCATTTAACTTCCACCGTTTTATGGAAACAAATTGCCTCTTGATCTTGATATGATTTCAAGTTCTAGTCGCCAACCCATGATGATTTGTAATGCCCTTCGGTATAGGTTATGATAGGCTTGGTTATCAGTGTACCAGTGTATTTGGGCTTGTTTTGGAAAAAATGGTATCAAAGGTGTAGGTAAAGCATCTTTCCTTGATGTCGGTATATGATTTGGTTTGTCCTAAATGATAAAAGATTATATTATGGGGACATATGAGGTATTTGTGAGTGAGTCCCCAGCTATCACTCCTTGAAAAAATCCTTAAGTCACCATGGATGTTTTTGAAAAGTTTATTTTAGGAATAATTAGATCTAATTCAAGTATTTTACCAGTTTAATCTAAGTACTTTGATATCCTGGTAAATCTAGAATTCTTGGATTATTAGTGTATCCTAGACTATGTTTCAGCATTGCGTGTTTTTTTTATATGGTGTTATGCCTCTTAGGATAAGTTTTAATAGGTCGTAGGAAGAAGCTGTTGGTGAACCCCATGGAGCAGATCCTCCAGTGCACCAGAATCTTATTGATCTAGTGGTGTGTGTTTTCAGATCTATGTGATATGTACCAACAACCAATCCCATTCAGGCTATGGTAGTGAAACCATGAAGGGAATAATATCATAATCACGATCAATAGTTTCTTCACTTGAATCTACCGTCTTTCTAAGACTCTGATGATCTTTAAGAGGAAAAGGATTGGTTAAAAAAGTTATATGTTCTTTTAGAGTTCCTAGAAAGACCAGATTCAATTAACATGAAGTGTGTAACCTTCAAGATGGAAGGACCTATAAAAATATTTTGGGATTTGATGGTGATGAAAAGGATACATGAGGTATTGGAGTAGAGATACTTTAGAGTTCTTTTTACTAGTCATATTTATCCAGAGTCAATTTTTTGGTTCAGATACATAGAGTTTTGGAACCTTTAGTAGGACGACGGGGCCATGACAGGGTATGAAAAATATTTTTATGAGCATGTATCGTTTTCACTTATGGTGGTGAATAATGAGAAACTAAAGGAACAAAGGTTTGATATGGGTCTTTGTGCTAACATATGATCTTAAGTATTCATGTGAAAGCTCACATATTATGCTGACATGCTAGATAGATCTCTTATGGCAGAGTTTGACTCAGCTGGTAAGTCAGGTTTGATGGGAGTTCCTTTTTCTCCAAGTTTCATTTTTTTGAAATCCTTTAAGGTAAAAAATGGTAATCATTTTTAGTCTTATGATTCTTCTATATATCATTCATCGTACATACCTCATTTAGTTCTAGGAAGAGGCCCTATGACTTTCCTTCGATGTGGAAATGTTAGGTATTAAATGAAGGTTTTCACTGAGACACTTAAGACCTATAGTTCATGTGGATTCTCAAGTCACTTGAGAAAGTTATGTGACATATTTTCTACTTCGGGAAATTGAATAAGCTCACTTTCAACTAAATGTACTACAGTGAGATCAGATGCTTCATGAACTAAGGGTTTCTAGACACAGTCATCTGGATCGAAGATTCCTCACCTAGTAGAAGATTCTCCAGAGGAAGACTATGTGGGTCTACCGACTGTGAGATGTACCATCACTATAGCTTCATCTTTAGTTATTATTTTATTTGATACCAGTTCATCTCACTATTTTAAATCAACTCATATTTTAACCTTATAAACCATCCTATAGATCTTTTATATTATGTGAGGGATATTACTACACCCCTTGGAGATTGAAATCACTTGGAATTTTCTAGGTCTCAACATCAAACCTATTGATTTCATTTTTATGATATATTGGTTGACCTCTCATAATGTCTAAATTTATTTTTAGCTTCATCAATTCTCCATTATTGTGTCTGGTGGGGTGTAATGTGATTTTTAGGAAGAATGGGACCCAAGGTCGAGTAGATTTGGACCTTCTTTTTTGGAGTTTGGAAGGGTAATATCGGTGTTTTCTTTTTACTTGTATTAATAATAACTAAGTGGTGATCTCCCCCTCGTTATAATTGATTTTCCTAACATGTTTCCATCAAATATTTTTTTCATTTCCACTTAGAATGGTGGTGTATTTTTCCTTTTATTTGGTGTATGGTACTCAACCATTTTCTACCCATTTTTACTATATGGAACTAACTAAATTGAAAGAGTCTAAAACTCAATTGGTTGACTTGTTGGAAAAAGGATTTATATGCCTGAGTGTTTCACCTTGTGTGACAACATTTCCTTTTATAAATAATGATGTTGGGATACTTCCCCTTTGTGTTGATTACCAAAAACTCAACTAAGTTATGGTGAAGAACAAGCCTATATTACAACGGATAGATGTTCAATTATAATAGTTGAAAGGGGAGAAGTGGTTCTCAAATATTTATCTTCAATATAGTTATCTCTAGTTAATAATAAAAGTGTTTGACAATTAGAAGACCACATTTATCAGTTGTTATTCCCATTATGAGTAGTTTATTATGCCTTTTTATTTTATCAATGCTCATGTAGTGTTTATGGAATTTATGAACATGATATTCCATTAGTATCTTGACTTATTCATGGTAGTCTTTATGGAAAACATCTTGGTTTACTCTAAAACTAAGGTGGATCATGTGCTTCAACTGAGAGTGATTCTATAAATTTTGAGGAATCCATGGCTTCACTCAAATATTTTAAAGTGTAATTTATAGATTTGGGATTTTAAGTTCTTAGTACACATGGTCTCAGAATATGGTATTTCAGTCTATCCTAAGAAGGTGAAATTTTTTATGTCATGGGATAAACCATGTATTGTTTTAGATATTTTATGCTTATTGGGTTTGGAAGGGTATTACTATAGGATCTTTAGATATTTATTGAAGTCGGATTCTTCAATGACTGCTCACACTTAGAAGGGAGTGATGTTCATGTGGGATGATAAATTTTATAGTTATTTTGAGGATTGGAAATGTCTTTTCACTTTTGTGTTAGTGTTGACTCTTCTAGAGGTTAGGCAGGGCTATGTGTTCTTTTTTTTATGCATTAAGTTCAGGTTTATGATGAATCTATATATAGGGTGGTCATGTGGAAGCCTATAAATCTAAGAAGCTTACGACACATGAGAAGAACTGTCTAACCTGTGATCTTTAACTCATAGCCATGATGCATGCACTTAAGAGTTGTATGCATTATCTTCTCGGATATATATTTACCATTTATTCAGAATGTAAAATCTTGTGTTACATCTTCTAACAAAAATTTGAACATTCAGTAGAGTCATTGGTTGGCGTACCTATAATATTTTGAATTCAACATTTCCTACACACCCGGTAAAAGTAATTTCATTTATGATACTTTGAACAAGAAAATTCTAGCCCATACCATAAAAAAACAAAATAGTGAAATATGAGGGCTCTCTTTACCCTGTTGAATTTTCGAGTATGGGAGGATGTGACTGAATTTGTATTCATAAGCATTCATTTAACCTTCACACATCTTGTGATGATTATTTGGGATCATTAGGTTGATTTGGAATTCAATGGAATTAGGGAATCTCTTTATAGTTGGAAGACCATTTTTGAGTGATCATTCTTTTTAGAGGGTGTCTTATGTTTCCAAAACATTTACATTAAACCTTACCTAGTGAGAAAATGAGTGATGCGGGGTTGCTATAATTCCTAGTGGGAAATGAACCATGGAACCATGAAGATAATCTATGATATGTAGTTATGATTCTGGTGACCTGGTATGATACAAGACATCACTGACTTTGTTTCATAATGCTATACTTTTCAGCATATCAAAGCCAATCACTAGAAACCTTTAGGTTTGATTCAGTCACTTCTTGTTCTGACATGTAAGTGGGACAACATTTCTGTATATTTCATGGTTATTTTACTAAATACCCCTCAAGTGAATAAAGCAATATGTTTTGTGGTCAATTAGTTTACCAAATTAGATCACTTTATACCTATTCAAGATGCAACAAAATCTAAGTATTTTTAAGCCTCAATGTGAAAGAGATTATCCATTTTTTTGGATTTCCATGTATTATATTTTCTTATAGGGATCCCTATTTTAATTATGATTTTTGGAAAGTCCCGTAGGGGAAATTGGGATCTATATTTCGATTGAGAATGGAATATCATCTATAAATGGATAGACATACATAACGAGCTATACATGTCAAGAAATATATAATATGTTCTTGAGTTCTAAACATTGGTGGAGCATGGGATGTCCATTTTGGAATACTTGAATTTTCATAAAAAAAATATTTAATAGTATTCTATTTGAATGGATATTTTTTAATCATTGTATTGTTATCCTTGTAGGTATTCATTGTTCTGGTTAGAGATTGGTGAATCTTCAATGGCTGAACTATGTTTGGTCCATGTAATGATGAAAAAGATACAGTTTATTCATAAGAGATTGGTATTGGAACAGATCCAGTATAAATACTATGATGATTTTTATAAATGGACTTTAGATTTTACATTTAGTTACTAGGTGTTATTGATATTTTCACCTCATTTGGGTCACTGATGTCTTGGGAAATAGGGAAAGCTACACTAAGGTTTTTGGGTCCCTTTGAGATTGTTGAGTGGGTTAGTAATGTGGATTAATGTATGGAACATCCACTACAGTTCATGTATATTGAAAATGTGTTTCACGTATCACAACTCAAGACGTATCATTATATACCATCTCATTTCTTGAACTGGGATGATCTTGATATTGAACTTGATTTATCCTTGACTGATCATCCATTAAGGGTTCTTGATTCTGAAACAAAGGTTCTTTATGGAAAAACAACACCTTTGGTCCATGTGATAGAGTATTAAGGTTATTATTTGTTTGATAATTAGGATCGTTAGGTACTAATGAGAGAGAAATGGCCTCATATCTTTGATATGGAATCTTCTTGATAGGATTTTTGGGGAATGAAAGAGTTTATAGTGGGGAGGTTGTAACATATTGGATCCTTCCTTTAGGTATTTCATGACCCTTTTTTATTGGACATTGTATGGGGCTTATCTAGAGTTGTTTCAGGTGAATTTAGGGAAATTTTGGAACTTTTTGGGGTTGTACACAGTTGGTTCAAGATTAGGGAAAAATTTGCAGTTTTGCACAGAAAATCAAGCGGCCAATGTTGAGCCACTGGAAGGGGGCACACAATTTGTCCAAATTGTGTAACCACCCCTCCAAAACTTGCACCCTTGAAAAATTAGGGTTTTATGGTTATTTCATGGTTAAATTAACCATGATACCAAATTGTAAACAATATCTATAAGACTAGTAGGGGTTCGCGATTATGGTGAACGATTACTACTCACTATGCAGCCAACCCTGAAAACTGTGCAAATGGTTTTTATTTCTCTCTAAAAAAATTTTAAAAATCATGGGACCATTATTTAAAATTCTAAACACCCCCATTTAACCCAAACATGAATCCTTGGTCTTTAGAGGCTCTCAAGAGGTTATGTTCACTCATAAAACCTCTTCTCTTGGAAGATCTAAGTATCAGTGATCTCATTTGACAACCTTCCAATACTTGTATCCCCTATCATGTATTTTATCCTGGTCTCCTAATCTTTCCTTATTAGAGAGTGATATATCCTCATGTTAATGACGTATCTAATCTCCATATTGATGGATCTTGAATATGGGTTCGATTTCTTGATATCTTTCACCTCCTTTCTCATTGGTGTTCTCTTTGTGGGTGTTGAATTGATCGTGTAATTAAATGTAGGTGGTTCTATAAAGCTTTAACCTACAACTAAAACCCTTTTTTCCTTGATTGATTAGAAACGAGTCTTTAATATATTTTAAAATCTTAATTTTAGATGATTTGATGTTTTATTTACAAAGTTCATGGAATTTTGAAAACCCCCAATTTCAATGGAATTGAAATTATTAGGTAGATTTTGATAAAAATGATGGATTGAATTGAAAGTGTATTTTATTTATTGATTTGATGTTGATTATTTAGAAAATTTTCTTAAAATGAAAGTTGATTTGAAATGATGTGGATTTATTGAAAACCCATTATTTGGTTTGGAAATGAAAAGGATTGTTGAAACTAAATTTGGAAAATTAAAATCTTAATGATGCAATTATTGATTTTACAATGATTCATTGATTTTTTGTTTGAAGCACATATGAGACAGGGTAGTTAGTGGGTGATTAGGACAAGCACAATGTGACTCTGACTCTCTAACAATGGATTGATGATGACAACACTAACAAAACCAAGTTCATCATGATTTCCTGTGATGAGTCCCCTAATGGGGTATAGATTGATTTCTTGTAATGGGTACCATAATGGGGAGTTTATTTGAGTATTCACCCCTATCAGGATCCATTATGATCATTAAGAATTGTGAGGATCATATTACCATAAATTAAAATATCACAAGGTTTATGAGCATGGTGTTTTTTTTTTCTTTTACTTGATTATACGTGCCATTTATTATTGTTTTATTCGTGAAAACTATTTTATATAATTTATTTATATAAAATTTTCATTAAATCATTTTTTGGAATATCTTCAATCTTTTTTGTTGAAAACATGTTTTTTTTGAAAAATTTTAAATTCCTTACCATGAATGTTTTAATTAAATTGATTTGATAAATGGTTTATTATCATGAAATTGCTTATGTAACACTTGTTGAGACCCTATTGGGAACTTTAGTTTACACAATGAATTTTCCTTTGGTAATTTTTATTTTATTATATACCAGGTGAAATAAATGGGAAATTGCTACTTGGAGGTGGTGGTTATACTTGATTTGTGGGACCTGGAGTGATGGAGGTGATCAGTGGACAAGTGATCCACTTGTTCCATGGGTTTTATAAGCCTTTCTTTGATAGATGTTGTGTATTTTGATGAAGTACTATCTAGGTATTATTTTACCTATTTGATTCCATTACTTTCTCTTTGAGGAGTATTGATATACTGAATTGTATAATTTATCTTCTAATATATTGTGGAAAAATTATTCCCTCTTGATCTTGATATGATTCTAGGTGATAGTCTCCAAGATTGGCGATTAGGAACACCCTTTGAGCTATGTCATAACTTGATCGGGTATCAGCATATCAGGGTATTCGGGTTGGTTTGGGACATAATGACCTATATTTATTCATTCAACTACAAAATTTTGATGGGGTGTACTAGGAGCTGAGAAGTTATGTATTATAAATTTTTTACTATGAAAAGTTCAAAATTCAAAATTTAAAAAATCTCCGACATGGTAACTATGAATAGACACCAAAGGTAGACTTTTTACATTTTTAACATGGGATAAAAACAATTAAAATAAAGGCTTCTGACTTTTTTATTAGAAAATAGACTCATGTCTATCTAGTGTCGTGATCAACTAAAACATATACATAGTATTTTCCACCAATACTTTCAGTTTTTTATTAGAAAAAATAAATCCATTTTCACTACCTTTAATTCATCATAAGTTGAAATGTCACAAATAGATTTAAAACATGACTTATGTGTCCTTCCAAATTGAAAAGGATCACAAAATTTATAAGAACTAAACCTTATATTTGGTATATCTGTAACTAATCCTTCCTTAGAAATTTTGGCTAATGTTCTAACAAAACAGTACCCAAACCTTTTATTCCATAACCATGGTTGGTCTTCCATTGATCTAAGGAAAGGTAGATCTTGGATCTTAAGGTCTTCTAAGTTATGTGTATAAGCATTCTCATGGTTGTCAGTAGAAATAATGAATTTACATTTTGATCTATGAATAGTATATTTTTCATTCTTAAAGCTCAAAAGGTAACCTTCATCACATAATTGGAGTATGCTTATAATATTTTGATTAAGACCTAAAACAAAAAAATCATTTTAAGTTATTGTTTTCTTATTTCCATTCATATGATGGTAATAACTAACATCTGTGTACCAAATGTTGTTGATATTGGTTCTCTTATTATTTTCCTAAAAATATAAAAAGTTAGATTTCTTGAACCCATACTTGATTGGGTCAAGCATTATTTGAAAATATGATTTCAGGAATCCACATTTATCTATCTTTTTTATGGTGTGCAGTTTTCAATTCATTAGAAAAAAATATTTCTTCAATCCAAAATATTTTACTCTATTTAAAGAATGATTATTTTTCCAATGTATATCACTTTGACATTTAGTACAAAAAAGTGAACTTTTAGGAACAAAATAATTATTTGGGAATTTTTTTGGGTTTGTAAAACTAATCCTGAAAAGGATTCCTTGACGTTTAATTTGTATTTTCATATTATCAAAGTTTCCCATTTTGAAATAAATTTTGAATGTAACTTTTCAAGATCAACATTTTATATTTTAGTTTAATATCTAAATATTTATCCTCATTGGTTGAAGTAGAAATATATTTACTATCCAATTTATTGGTAATATTAGTAACATCTTGGTAAAGTTTTGAAATCTTAGTATTTTATTTGGCAATATCTTCCTTATAATCTTTATAATTTTTAGAAACTTTGTAGTTTTATTTTTAGACAGTTTAGTAAATCTACATACTTCTTAAAATCTAGTTAATGAATCATCTTCATTATATGAACTATATTTTTCTTCTTAAAAATAAGTATAATGAAAATCATCTTAATAATCAGAATAATTTTCTTTTAAAGTTTAATTTTTTAGGGATTCAGCAAATACATTTTCCATAAAGAATTAATTTTTCTTCGTAATACCAACATAAAATCCCATAAATTTATGATTACAAGAATTATCATTAGAAAACTTATCTAAAGAGCTGCCTCTACCATTGGAACTCTAGGTGTCTGCATATTTTAAGCTTTTCATTATTTATTCTTGTATTACTTTTTAGATTTTCTTTATTTCTTGTATTTTCATTTAATTTTTGAACAATCTAGTCTCATATGACTTAGTTTCTTAAACTCATAGTATATCATCTCTGAAGAACCCTTCTTCTCATTTCGGTCTTTAGGATTGTCCAAATACTAGTAACAAAAATTCTTTTCTCCAACTATATTGTTCATAATATTAGCAAGATTAGCTAGTTCATTTTCACTTTTTTCTGATTAAATACGTTAACTTTCTTCTTCTTTGATGACTAAGAAACGTTTTCATCTCATATATATTTTTTAGCAACATTTGAAGTATAAGAAAAAGATACTCCATTTTTATTTTTTAAATTTTCAGAATCTATTTGCAGCCTACCCTCATACTACATGAGAGTTCCAATAAGTTCATCTCAGATCAACATTGTTAGATGCTCAGTGTAACAACCCAGGTACTTATAAAATAATTTTTTTCCATTCAGAAATGAAAAAGATAAATTCATTATTAATTTATAATGAAATAAGTTGTATCTTTAGAAAAAAAGAATTCAATACTAATAGAATATTAACTTCATCTATGAGAGTATAAATAATGTTTATGTACCATATAAGTGAAAATATGATATATTTATATCATGGATTAATTAAAAAAGGTTTCAAAATGATTAATTTAGTGTTGGTATTTTTGTGACACATATTTTTTTAATTGCAATTTTATAATTAATATAATGTTTTAAAAGAAATTTTTTCTTCTTAAAATATATTCATCAATTAATATTATATTTTCTTAATATTATATAATAATTTTATGAGACCTTAATTAATTTTTCAAAGTGTTATAAAATCGGATACAATTTTAAATTTTTTATTTTTCTAATAAATAATAATTTTAAATAAAAATTAAAATTATCATATTTAGAAAATTGTCTTCATAAATTCCAGTTAAATTTTAAATTAGACACATCTAAAAATGGCTAGGGTTAATCTTTGGGATTTTTCTAAAATACTTGAATTTTTTTGTGAATATTGATATACAGTAATTTACGGCATTTAACAAATTCATGAAGTATTGAGTCATAGATGATTTAAGGATAATGTATGCCTAAAATCTCAAACAATACATATTTTTTTTAATATATTTTTTGATAATACTCAAAATATTCTTAGTCTTGATCCAAAATAATAAACTAATGAATAAAATACTCAAAAAAATACAACTCTCCTCCACTATAAATATCACCCATCACCACATCTTCTCCTTACACTTAAAAGCCTTGCATCTTGTTTAATTTATACCCAATTACCTTCAAAAGCCTCTTCCCCACGTCCAAGAACTTCTGGTCTCACCAAAGGATAAAACCAAGTGCCTTAAAAAGGTTTTAAAGAGAAGAATTCAATAGGGGGTTTGAACACATTTTAAGTGAGAAGAACCCGAGATAAGGGACTTTCCTTTAAAATCCAAATTTATTTTTTGATTTTTACAAAATTCAAAAGGAATGTTTTTATAATGAAAGTATTCATGTTTTATGATTATGTATTGGTTCTTGGTCATTGTTTATGATGAAGGGTGGGACATAAATCTCTCTTCAATGCATTGGCTATGTTTATATTGGAAGTTGATAGTATTTCCTATTCCAAGTGTAACTATGATGGGTAAATCATAAGGTAGTTGTGAGCGTAACATCATAATGTAGATGTGAGGGTTACACTATAAGGTATTCAGGAGGGTTATAAATCATATGGTACCCATGAGGGTTACAATCTTATGTATGTAATTCCCCAAGTTACTTATATTGTTTTATTTATTTTTTCTATGTTTTATGGAAATATCATTTTTTCACAAAGTAAGTATATTATTATTTTCTGGTGAGAAGTATATCTTGTAAAAATGATTTCATATGTTTATAAGTATTGACGGACTAACATTTTATTTTCTTCTTTTTATGTAAATTATTGATCTTTATGTGCTCTTTCCAAGTTTTAAAATTTTTTCACAGGGAATAAGGATGGGTAAGAGAAAAAATAAGAAAATTTGAATATTATGAATAATTCATGTTTTGTTAAAAAATATTGTTATTATGGTATAAATGGAACTTATTTTAGGGTTATTCACTATTTATTTATTATGTTTTGTTATGTATGAACTATTTTATAATTCTATAAAACTCTATACTAAAAATACCATTAGGAATGTAAAAAGTGTACTCTAATTGAATTAACTAGATTATGTAATAATTAAGGATGGTTCCTTATAGTTGGTATCATAGCTCGGTTTAGATAAATTTAGGGTTTAAGATGAAGTTAATTGAATACCATAAATTATTTTTACCATATGGTTAATTTTGAAATAATATAGAATTTAATGATTTCTTTTTTTCTTCAACTAAGATATGTTTTTTTAGAATGGCTTTCCATAGAAGAAATGAGGAAGCTGGAGTAGGAAGACAGTGAGAGGGTTGTACCATTCTGAATCCAAAACCGAGATTGGTGTGAATTGGAACTGGGAAGTTTGTTACAGTAATGGATTCGTTGACACAGGACATAAATGGTGGTGGCATCCATGCAAGAAAACAATCAGAACTACCAAAAAGTAACATGATGATAGTGGAACATTTTATGAGGAAACACCCTTCTTCTTTTAATGGATCTTCTGACCTAGTGGCGGTTGAAGGGTTGATTAAAGAACTTGAAATGATATTTTATATCATGGGGTATTTAGATAATCAAAAAATTAGTCTTTATATTTATCATTTTGATGGAAAAGTTGACAAGTTTTGGTCAATGGTCAAGAATATAATGGATAGTGAGGCGATTGATTCCTTGTAATGGGAAAAATTTAATAATCTTTTCCTTGAAAAAAAATTTCCTCAAGTTGTTCAACTTAGGATAGAAAATAAATTCCTATAATTGAAACAAAAGGAGGAAGAATCGGTGATTTTATATGAAGGAAACTTCCCTCGATTGTCAAGGTACACTCCAAATCTTATTCAGGATCTCGATAGTAAAATCAATCATTTCTACGCAAGATTGAATCTAAGATATCGAAGTGATTTGACCTCCTGTAAATTCAAAATTTATTATAAACATGTCCAATGTGATGAGTTTCACGACCCATCCTAGTGGGGCCCACGCCGTGACTCCCCATTCTCACCTCCAATAGGCCAGGGGCTGGTGACTAGCACCGAGTAGGCATATTACTAACATTTGAGTAATTTCATATGTACCTGTACACATGCACACATCTCCAAGACCACAATGTTGAAATGTAAAAACCACTAAGGATTGAAAATTCATGCATACAACTAAACCCAACAAACAGAGTACGATGAAATGTAAGGTACTAAAAAGTAAATTGGGCCAGAATACAAGACCACCAAAAACAAGAGTCTGAAAACTACAAAGTCCAACCTGTAAACACAAAAGGTACTAGGACTACTGCTCTTCTCCATAGGAACTCCTCGGCCTATAGGGAACTAATAAATCTTGGTCTTTTCATGGTCTTCCTTGGACTCTGTCAAAAGGTTGCTCGTCCGCATAAGACACCAGACGTGTGGGCAAAGCCCAATTAGGGGTGAGTATAACAATATTTAGTAGAGGACCCCGAAAACCACAAAGCAGTACACAAGGTAAAGGTACAGTCAGCTATGCATAGTATATTTCTACAGAACATATAGAATAAAACAGATATACTCCAAACCCGGACCCGTTGTCTAGAGAAAAGTCACACAAACGTATACCCCCGTTAGGGATTCAGTTCGAAGATTTCGCGAAGCACTCGTCCCGGGAGAACACACTCTATGAGTCTTACAGCTCTGATGACGTCCTTCCGAGAAGTACCGTTCGTCGGGAACCGTCATGAGAGGTATTCACACTCATTACGGGAGACACACTCTTGAGTGGGAATATTTTTGATAGATAGAATCACTCATTATAGGAGACACACTCCAGGGTGGGAAAGATCATGATACACGGATGAGGATCACTTCCAGGGCCATGGTGGATACCGTGACTCATCCGGATTCACCATTTAGGTGATACATCATCTAGGTAGAGGATCAACGCCCGGTAGAGTTGGTCTTGTCGATGCCTGACTCTACCTAGGGTCAGGAATGGATAGAGGATCTCGATCTGGGCCTCTCGGATGGATGCCTGACTGAATCACAGAAAGTCCTGATAAAGGGATCATACTCCTGTGTGAGAAAAAGAGGCATAACCTTTAGGGGAATGAGAAGAAGGGGCACTAACCCAAATGAAAGATGTCCAAGATACGGTGACCAAAAGGACCATGTCTTTTTCCAAAAAGTACACGGCATGTAGAAAAGTTACACGCCGTGTCATCTGACCTTGGGTACCACCAGTGTACAATGGCCCATGTCGTAAGGCTGGTCGTGTAGAAAAAACTAGGTACACGGTGTGTAGTACGATGTACATGCCATGTCCGAGTAACTGGGGTTGGCTATGTGTACGCTAGCCATGTGCTTGTACACGGTCATCAACCTGTGTACTCGAACTCGTGTAATCCGTACACGGGGTGACCAGTGTTACCGGACTCGCCTGGCCGTGTGATGGAGTACACAGTCGGGTACTACATCCCGTGTTTGTGTACCCCCTGGATACACACCAAGTTCCGTGTAGCCGCCTCTTCCATGTTGTATACGCCGTGTCGCCTGAAGCCATGTAGATCAACCCAAGTCCGTGTATTTTCCAAAATACAAGCCGAGCTTTAGGGAAATCCTAACACGCCTTGTGACCAGGGTCACATGCCGTGTGGTTCCTTTCTGACCCTTGAAACCCTATCCACCGCCGGTACTACACGGCGTGTTCTTCCGAAGTACACGCCGTGTATTCTAGAAATTTCCAAAAACATGGACTTCTGTCATCATGACTCCGGTGATGATCCGTTCATCGATCTGGTCATCCGATCACCGCAAAATTTCCAGGTTTTGGTCGCCCCGACACTACGAAGATTCTCCCGATGTTTTCGGACCTCCGATAGGCTCTGAAAACATGATTTGATCTTCCCGCGTGAAGAACGCTCGTAGAACGCCCTTTCCAGACTCGGTCTGATTCGTCATCCACCATCGTTGCTACACCTCTACAAGGTCATTGTGTTTCCGAACCTTTTATTTGAGATCGTTGCGTCATTTAATGGATGTAAAACAATCTGTTGTTCTTCGCCCCCTTGAAGAACATGAAGAACACGCGAGAAAAGAAAAGGGGAGGAATCCAATAAAAAAGGTGAGGAATGAACCCCCGCCGTCATTTGTCACGGCGTTGATCTGCTCCCATTATCAGGCTTAAACAGAGAAAGAATCAACAATAACAAAACAACATGGATCAATTCCATGAATCATCCCGACAAAAACCTCCTGTGAGAATGGACGAATCGGTGGATCAACTTGTTCGTGGTTGATCTGTGTTCGTCATTTAAAATCAAAAACGGGGAAAAGAATTAAAATAACATAACCCTACCTCAACTGGGATTGATCGCCAACAAAGGTTTCGCGCTGGCTCCGTCGTTAAGATCCTTCAACGTCGTTGGTACAACGATTCATGGCTTCGATCCGTCGTCATTTGCTGCCGAGAGTTTTCTCCAGAGTTTTCTCACCAACGATCGACATTCGATCATCCCAATAAAAAGGGAAATGTATTGACATCAAAACACATTACAGTATTAATGAGATAGCGTTGCTATTTCTAAGTCATTATGACATGACATTAATGACTGAAACAGCTTCCATGTCGCTGCGCTGTAGCGGATATTTCCATAAAAATAAAATAAACATTTAGAAATTTATTTTATTTTCATTTTACTAAAAACGTCTGAAAATTAAATTTTTCCCACGACCCGCACCGGTCGAGGTTAGGCTCATTAATAGGTAAAGTCGTCGCCCTGGACGCAGCGGTGCCCTCATATTTTTAATCCGGGCATCCATTTTGAAACTGCCACAACTGTGCACAAGTGCCGACTCACTTAACATAAAAAAGTTCAAACCACCATCCCGGGCTCAATAGACCTCGGAATGATGTGCCGTCTTCGCGCTCGGTCTAGAAATAATTCCATATAATATTTAAAAATAATACATGGAAAATCTAAGCAATTAAATTCTCCCTACCATGGGGCTTTACCTCCCCAAAAACCAAAACAAAGGCTACCCAACAAGATGAGGGTACTGGGCATGAATTTGGGCCTCTCGCTCCCACGTGCTCTCTTGAAGATTCTCGTGCTGAAACCAAACACGTGCCAAGGGAATCGATTGCCCATGATGGATCCTCTCCTGCTGATCCTCGATCTCCACTGAGTACTCAGCAAAGGTTACTCCATCCTCGATGTCCAGCTCCCCCCATTCGGTGAAGTGCGTCGGGTCATACACATACCTCCTCAGTTGTGACACGTGGAAGACATCATGTTCTCGATGAAACTGTGGTGGTAGAGCTAGGAGGTATGCCACCTCTCCAACTCTGCACAGTATCAGGAATGGTCTGATGAACCTCGGAGATAAGTTGCCACCTCGTCCAAATCTCTGTAACCCTCGTCGAGGTGAGACCCGAAGAAAGACATGGTCTCCCTCTTCAAACTCCAGAGGCCTTCGTCGTCTATCAGCATAGGACTTCTGCCAGCTCTGTGCAGTCTTCATCCACTCTTGGATGATTTATACCTTCTCTATGGTAGCTCGCACCCACTCTGGACCCATGAGTGCTGACTCTCCGGGGTCGGTCCAGCAAAGAGATGATCAGTAGGGTCTCTCCTAAAAGGCATCGAACGGTGCCATACCAATGGTGGAGTGGTAGATGTTGTTGTATGAAAACTCCACCAGTGGTAGGTGGTCCTCCAAGCTGAGACCAAAGTCCAAGATATAATCTTGCAACATATCCTCTAGAACCTGAATGGCCCTCTATGTTTGACCATTAGTCTGGGGATGAAACGCTGTGCTCAAGCGTAGCTGAGTCCCAAAAGCCTCCGGTAATCCCTTACACAACCGGGATGTGAAGCGGGCATCTCGATCTAAGACTATAGTCGAGGGGACGCCATGAAACCGAACTATCTCCTACACATAGAGGCGTCCCAAGCTCTCTACGGAACTCTGCTTCCTTATAGCTAGGAAGTGGGCCGACTTGGTGAGTTGGTCAACGATCACCCAAATGGAATCATGACCTTTGGAAGTCTGTGGTAAGACTATTAGGAATTCCATCAATATTCCATCCCACTTCCACTCGGGAACTTCCATGGGGTGAGCTAATCCCACTAAAACCTGGTGCTCAGCCTTCACCTGCTGGCATGTGAGGCATCGAGAAACGAACTCCGCTACGGATTTCTTCATACCTGACCACCAGAACTGTTGTTGGAGATCCTAGTACATATTTTTTACCCCAGGATGTACCGCCAAAGGGGATGTATAAAACTCCCTCAGTACCTCCTACTGCAACGCCACTAGTACAACAGTGTGTCCTCTAAAAAGAAGTATGTTCTCCCCACCATGTGAATATCCCTCAGAAGCATGTCATGTGGATAACTGAGCATGTAAAGCTACACAGTCGACATCCCCAAGTTTTTCCTCCCTAACTCGTTGTAAGAGTGGAGGGGTGATAACCATCGACTTCAGGTAAGATGTATCCTCTCTATCCATGAAGGATAACTACAACGTGGCTAACTATTGTGTCTCCTCACTCAATAGTTGTGAGCTCGACCTTCTGCTAAAAGAATCTGCCACCATGTTCCCCTTTCTAAGAGTATAGATGATATTGAAATCATATTCCTAGAGGAAATATATCCATCATCTCAACCACAGATTCATATTTTTCTGCGAAAAGATGTACCTAAGGATCTTGTGGTTAGAGTGGACGATAAACCACTCGCCCATCAGGTAGTGTCGCCACATCTTCAATCTGAAGACCACCGATGCCAACTCGAGATCATGGGTCGCATAGTTATGCTCATGTGGCCTAAGCTAACATGAACCATAAGCAATCACTGCATGTCGCTGCATCAGGACACATCCGAGCCCGGTCCCTGATGCGTCGCAGAAAACTACATACTCGACACCCTCCTCCAGCAATCTCAAGACTGGGGAGCTCGTCAAACTCTACCTCAGCTGCTCAGAATCTTTCTGGAACTTCTCCATCCATATTAAGGATTGACCATTCTTGGTCAAGGCCATAATTGGTGCTGATATCTGAGAGAAATCTGGAATGAATCTCCGGTAATATCCTGCCAACCCAAGGAAGCTCTACACCTCCGTCACGTTCTGAGGTGGTTCCCATGCTAACACAGCATCCACCTTGGCTGGGTCCACATCTACTCCATCTGTTGAGATGAAATGTCTCAGAAAGTGGACCTCATGAATCCAGAACTTGCACTTTGAGAGCTTCCCATAAAGATAGTGCTCCTGGAGTACATCCAGAACCATCCGAAAGTGTCTCGCGTGCTCCTCCTCTGATGTCGAGTACACAAGAATGTCATCGATGAAGACCACTACGAATCGGTCCAAGTATGGATGGAAGATCCAGTTCATCAGTCCCATGAACACTTCGGGGGAGTTTGTCATGCCAAAAGGCATCACCAAGTACTCATAATGACTGTAGCAGCATCTGAAATCCTTTTTCGGTATATCCTTGTCCTGCACTCGTAGCTGGTGATAGCCTGATCAAAGTTAAACCTTCAAGAACCATTTTTCCCCACTTAACTGATCGAAGAGGTCATAAATTATCAGTAGTGGATACTTTTTCTTTACTGTCACTTGGTTTAGGTGCCGGTAATCCACGCACAACCTCAGACTCTCGTCTGCCTTCTTGGAAAACAAGACTGGGGCCGCCTAGGGTGAGACGCTGGGTATCACGAAACCCTTGCTCTGTAAATACTCTAACTGCACCCTCAGCTCGTGAAGCTCTGCGGGAGCCATCCGATATGCTGATGAGGAAATTGGTTTCATCCCAGGGTGTAAGTCAATGTAGAAGTCGATCTCCCGACGAGGATGTAATCCTGGAACATCTTCAGGAAAGATGTCCTCGTACTCCGCCACTACTGCTGGGAACTGGGATCTCACAACATCCACTGCTTTTAGGTCAAGGATATCCAACTAATGATCGATTGGCTGCACCCTCCTGTGCATAATTCCATACTGTGCTGCCTAGGTTTCCTTCTCTCTGACAAAGGGAAACCTCGTTCCATCATGACGGACAAACTAAACTCTTCGCCTAAAACATTCAATCTGGGCATGGACCAAAGATAACCAATCCATACTAAGAATGATGTCGTAAGGCCACGACGCTACCAAAAAGAGGTTCCAACCAAAACTCTCACCTCCAAGGGTAAAATCACACTGTCTGCAAAGGTGCGTGATCGTCGAGTCTCCTCCCGTAGGTGTCTCCAAACGTAAGGATCGAGTCAATGGTTCGTCCGGAATCTCGAGGTTTTGTGCAAGACATGTGGCTATGAAGGAATGACTAGCACCTATGTCTATAAGCACGGTATCTAAGGTAGATAAGTCACATATCGTACCTCGAATCATCCCTGGAGTCCCTCGGCCATACGCCTCGACTGCATGCAGTTGTCACCGCCCCTGTCCCCCAGCTCCCTGAGCCTGGTGCGGACCTCCTCGAGGTGGTGGTAGAAGTAAGTTGAATCGTATGCCACCACCTGTAGCTCTCCCTGCTCCTCTGCCACATCCGCCTCCTAGCAGGTCTACCTGTTCTGTTCTCTGCCACTGCCTCAGTGGTCCATCCACCGATTCCCTGTCAGCAGCTCAACGGGTCGGGAAATCTCTAGCGAGATGTCCCCTATCGTCGCATGTGTAGAATCGCTTCTCCCTAAGATGACTGGATCCAGCCTGAGAGCCATGTACTGTTGATCCCCTATCATGGGTCCTCCTATGACATTTCCCATGTCCAGATCCCGGTGCCTGATGTCGGCTCCCTACTGTCGGGGTCTCTGCACCTGTCTGCCTACGGCTGACTGCCGGCGGCTATCTATGCTCCCCCAAGAAGCTCTCGATCACCAAGGCCCGCTCGAGCACTCCAGCATAAGTCGATATGCATAGAGGCACGACACTAGCTCGGATGCCCCGTCGTAGACCTCTCTTGAAGGTACGAGCTCTGAAGTACTGATCCCTGACCATATTCATCAAGTACCTGGCGATGTTGGTGAACCTTGATGAATAGTCAGCTACTGTCATACTTCCCTAATGGAGCGGAAGAAGCTCCTGGATGCATACAACTCTTAGCGTAATCGGATAGAACTCCTCCCTGAAGAGTCGCTCAAACTCTGTCCATGAAAGAGATCCTCGTCATGAGTCTGTGTGGTCAGACTCCACCATCGTCCCATTGAACCCTAAATAAGACTCTCTTTTAGGATCACCATATGGTCTGATGGTGTCCTCACTGGATGGAAAACTCTAGTAACCGCCTCAAGCCATTCCTCAGCCGCCTGAGGGTCGGGCTCGCCTTGGAACCTAAGGGGTATCTGTCTCTAGAACTCATGGAGCACGCTAAGCCCACGCTCCTCACCGGTCGGTACTGCAGGTACCACTGGTTGCTCCATTAGTGGTGGCGTAACTGGTGCACCACTTGGTGGAAACGCCTGGGGAACTGGTCCATGTATCAAAGCCTTGTCACTGAGGGGGTCATCCTCATGATCGTGCTGCTGAATCCTAGTGGGTATGCATCGCGAAGGCATCCTATAAGGAAACAAGATGTACCATGGTCAAAGAGTATATCTGGATAGCTGACACATAGGACATAGAAACCACAAACCATTCCTATATGATGCATGTACCTTTTATTACCCAGCAACCCGTGTTTTCATGTACCGAGTCGAAAATCAGGTTATCAGAGTCCTGGTGTATGGAAACATCAGCCGCCGCACCAACACTAGAGTCTCTGGCCTGAAATCCGAACTCAAAACACTCAACACTGTTTCCCCAAACCAAACTCACAGACTCTTGGTCCTATGGTAAAACCGACCACCTCTGATACCACTCTATCACGACCCTTCCCAGTGGGACCCGCGCCATGACTCCCCAAGTCTGCCTCCAATAGGCCAGGGGCTGGTGACTTGCACTGAGTAGGCATATTACTAACATGTGAGGCATTGCCTATGTACCTGCACACACGCACACATCTCCAAGCCCACAATGCTGAAATGTAAAAACCACTAGGGAACGAAAATGCATGAATACAACTAAACTCAACCAATATAGTACGACGAAAGGTAGAGTAATAAAAATTAAACCGAGCCAGAATACAAGGCCACCAAAAATAAGAGTTTGAAAACTGAAAATTCCAACCTATAAACACAAAAGGTATTGGGACTGTTGCACGTCTTCGTAGGAACGCCTCAGCCTGTAGGGAACCCAGAAAGATCGGTCATGTCCTGGTCTGCCCTAGACTCTGTCAAAAGGATGGTCGTCTACACAAGACACCATACGTGCGGGCGAAGCCCGTGCAAGGGTGAGTATAACAATACTCAGTAGAGGACCCCGAAAACCACAAAGTAGTACTCAAGGTAAAGGTACAGTCATATATGCACAGCATATGTCTAAAGAAAATATAGAACAAACTAGATATACTCCAAACCTAGACCCGTGTTCGAGAGACAAGTCACACAACCGCATACCCCCGTTAGGGATTCAATTCGAATATTTCGCAAAGCACTCGTCTTGGTAGAACACACTCCATGAGTCTTATAGCTCTGATGACGTCCTTCCGAGAAGTATCGTTCGTTGGGAACCATCACGATAGGTAGTCACACTCATTACAGGAGACACACTCCTAAGTGGGAAGATTTCTGATAGATAGAATCACTCATTACAGGAGACACACTCTTGAGTGGGAAAGATCACGATACACAGATGAGGATCACTGCCAGGGCCATGGCGGATACCACGACTCATCTGGATTCACCAGTTAGATGGTACACCAGCTAGGTAGAGGATCAACGCCCGGTATAGTTGTTCACGTTGATGCCTGACTCTACCTAGGGTCAAAAATGGATAGAGGATCTCGATCTGGGCCTCTCGGATGGATTCCTGACTCTATTGCGGAAAGTCCTACTGAAGGGATCATACTCCTATGTGAGGAAATGATGCATGACCATCAAGGGAACGAGAAGAAGGGGAACTAACTCAAACAAAAGAAGTCCTAGATATGGTGAACATGAGGACCATGCTGTTTTCCAAAAAGTACACGGCATGTAGAAAAGTTACACGCCATGTCGTCGGACCCCGGGTACTTCCCATGTATAATGTCTCCTGTCGTAAGGCTGGTCGTGTAGAAAAAATTGGGTACATGGCGTGTAGTATGATGTACACGCTATGTCCGAGTAACTGGGGTTGGCTCCATGTACGCTGTACATGTGCTCGTACATGGTCATCAACCCCTATACTCCAACCCGTGTAATCAGTACACGGGGTGACCCACGTTACCGGCCTCGCCAGGCCATGTGATAGAGTACACGGTCGTGTACTCCATCCCGTGTTCGTGTACCCCCTGGATACACCCCGAGTTCCATGTAGCCGCCTCTACTATGCTATACACGCCGTGTCGCCTGAAGCCGTGTAGATCATCCCGTGTCTGTGTATTTCCCAAAATACACGACGAGATTTGGGGAAATCCTAACACACCGTGTGACCAGGGTCACATGCCGTGTGGTTCCTTTCTGACCCCTGAAACCCTAGTCGTCGCAGCCAGTACTACACGGCATGTTCTTTGGAAGTACACACCGTATATTCTGGAAATTTCTAGAAACACATACTTTTGTTGTCGCGCCTCCGTTGATGATCCGTTCGTCGATCTGGTCATCTGATCGCCGCGAAACATCCAGGTTTTGGTCGCCCCAACACTACGAAGTTGTTCCCGATGTTTTAGGACCTCTAATCGGCTCTGAAAACATGATTTGATCTTCCCATGTGAAGAATGCTCGAAGAGTGCCCTTTTCCGATTCGGTCTGATTCGTCGTCTGCCATCGTCGCTACACCTCTACAAGATTATTGCGGTGTCGAACCTTCGATTTTGGATCGTTGCATTGTGAAACAGATGCACAATGATCTGTTTTTCGTCACCCCATGAAGAATACGAAGAATGCATGAGAAAAGAAAGGGGGAGGAATCCAATAAACAAGGTGAGGAACGAACCCCCACCGTCGTTCCTCACAGCATTGATCCGCTCTAGTTAGCAGGCTTAAATGGAGCAAGAATCTATAATAACAAAACAACATGGATCAATTCCCCGAATCATCCCGATAATACCCTCCCGCAAGAAAAGACGAATCCGCGGATCAACTTGTTCGTGGTTGATCTGCATTCTTCATTTAAAATCAAAAACCGGGAAATGAATTCAAATAAAAAACCCCTACCTCAACTAGGATCAATCACCGATGAAGGTGTCGCGCTGGCGTCGTCGTCAAGATCCTTCATCGTTGTTGGCACAACGATTCGCATCTTTGATCCATCATCGTTTTCCGTCAAGAGTTTTCTCCAGAGTTTTCTCACCAACGATCGACGTTCGATCGTCCTAATAAAAAGGGAAATGTATTGACATCAAAACACGTTGTGGTACTAATGAGACAGTGTTTCTATTTCTGAGTCATTATGACATGACATTAATGACTAAAACAGCTGCTCTGTCGTTGCGCTACATCGGATGTTTCCATAAAAATAAAATAAACATTTAGAAATTTATTTTATTCTCATTTTACTAAAAACATCTGAAAATTAACTTTTTCCCTCGACCCGCGCCGGTCGATGTTAGGCTCATTCTTAGGTAAATTCGTCACCCCGGACGCAACGGTGCCCTCATATTTTTAATCTGGGCATCAGTTTGGAAATTTCCACCACTGCGCACAAGTTCCGACTCCCTTAACTTAAAAAAGTTCAAACCACCATTCCGGGCTCACTGGACCTCGGAATGATGTGTCGTCTTTGCACCCGGTCTCGAAATAATTCCATATAATATTTAAAAATAATACACGGAAAATATGAGACATTACAATGAGAGGGTATAAATGGATTTTCTTTATGATCATGTTTTATTTGAAAACAAGTATAAGAAAAGGTCCATATGGAAATAAATGGGTAATAATCGACCAAATAAATATGAAGGTAAGAAAATCCAGTTTCTCATTTGTGAAAACTATGGTAAAATTCACCCAAGGAAATGCCTTAACGAAACAGGAAAGTTTTTTAGATGTTTTATGTTAGGAAATATGGGCTGAGATTGTAATGAAAAATATCTTAGTGTTGGTATGGATAATTATAATAAGAAAACTGTAAAGTTGTTCAAATGTGGTGAGATAAGGAATTATGAAAATACATACCCACAAAAAGATCTAAATGATGAAAATAATCCATAATATAAGAATAAAAAGTGTAGCGAAATCATTTGTGAATACTTTAGAAGATATTGGGCTATATTAGGTATATTTTTTATTTACATAGATTTTGATAGTGTTTTGTTTGATGCAGAGACTACACATTCCTTTATTTTTGAGAAATTTTCTATTAAATTGAAAATTTCACCTCAAAAAAGGAAATCATAAATTATGATAAAAACACAAGGGGAAATATTATGGAAAATTAACATTATAAGTATATTCCAATTTTTTTCTATGGAAATTAATTACCTAAAAAACTTATTATTCTTCCCTTAATAGAGTCTGATGTTATTCTTATTATCGAATATCTTTCTTTTTGTTATTCTAAAATTTATTCAAGAGAAAAAGAAGTTTTTTTAGAAATATTTTTAGTTTTTGTACAATAATGAACCCATACCATTGATAACATATCAGGAAGCTGAGAAATTGTTAAATGATGGAAATGAAATTTTTCTTGCAGAAATTGTTAAAAATATTGAACTCTTTTAATTAATGATTTTTCAGTGGTAATTGAATACCATGATGTTTTTTCTGATGAGTTGTCTAGTGTTATACCTGATTGGGAAGTTGAATTTACTATTAACTTATTTCCTGATGCTAATCCAATTTCCAAACCCCCTAATCTAATAACACAAGTGGAACTTCTAGAATTGAAAAAGTAGTTGTAGGAGTTACCTAATAAAGGTTTCATTCATCCTAGAACTTCACAATGGGGTACTCTTATTTTGTTTGTTAAAAAGTTAGATGGTTCCATAAATATTTTCATTAATTATAGATCTTTGAATAACATTACTGCTAAGAATAAGTATCCCTTCCCGCATATCAATGACTTTTTTTATCAGCTCTAGGGAGCTCAGTATTTTTCCAAGATTTACTTGAGATTCATGTACCATCAGCTGAAGGTAAAAGAGGATGGAATTCTAAAAACATTTCAAACTAGATATGGGAATTATGAGTTTTTTGTTATGCCCTTTGATTTGAAAAAATCCCCTACTGTATTTATGGATCTTATGAATAGAATCATGGATGAATATTTTGATAAGTTTGTTTTTATTTTTATTGATGATATTTTTTTTATTCAAAAAGTTATGATGATCATGTAAAATATTTAAGTATTGTTCTAAAAATTCACAAAGAAAATAAGTTATACAGTAAATTTAGTAAATTTGATTTTTTGTTGCAACAGATTTTTTTTCATGGGAACATTATAAATAAGGATGGCATGAAATTTGATCCTACCAAAACAAAAGTGGTTGATCAATGGAAAGGACCTAAAAATGTTACTGAGATTCATATTTTTCTTGGATTAGCAGGCTATTATATATGGTTTCTTAAGAAAATTTTATGGTTATCAAACCCACTAACTAAGTTAAAACAAAAAGGAGTTAAATTTATTTGGAAAAAAGACTATGATGTTTGTTTTCTATAACTAAAAATAATATTGGTGAATGCTCTAGTATTTTACCTACCTTCTAGAAATGGTGATTTTTTCATCTACAATGATTCTTATTTAAAGGGACTTGGTTGCATTCTGATGTAGAATTATCAAGTAATTGTGTATGCTTTAAGGAAACTCAAAACCTCATGAGTTAAATTATCCCACACATGATTTTGAATTAGTATTTTTGGTTTTTTATTTAAAAATCCAAACACATCATTTATATGTATACAAATGTAAAATATATATTGTCCATAAAAGTTTAAAGTATATATTCACTCATAAAGAATTGAACATGGTGTAGAGAAGATGGATTGAACTGATAAAGGAATATAATTGCATAATCAATTAACATCCTAGAAAGGAAAATAAAGTGGTCAATGACTTGAGTTGAAAACATCATTCTACATTAACAATTTTTCATTTGGAACAGGACCCCTTTGATTAATGATTTGATGAATTGTTTCCTAGAAGTTGTTGGTGGATAAAATTCCTCTATTTTTTTCAAGTGTTAGTGTATTCAACTCTAACAGACATAATTAAGATAGAATGGAAGGAATACCATGAGTTATAGAAAAAGTTATAATTAGTTATAGATACCATAATTAAACATTGATAAAGATTGTTTTTTGATATTTTGGAAAATATTATGTGTGCCTAGTGATTCACAACTGAAGAAAGAATTATTAAGTTAAGCTCATAGTTCTCTGTTTTTTTGTTTATCTTGGAAGCACTAATATGTATAGAGACCTTAGATATTATTACTGGTGGGATGGAATGAAAAGAGATATTACTGATTTTACCCTAAAATGTTTCACTTGTCAACATGTTAAAGTAGAGCGGAAACTACCAAAGTGTATTTTTCATCCTTTTCCATTTTTATAGTAGAAATGAGAAAATATATCCATGGACTTCATGGTGGGACAACCAAATACTTCTTGAGGTAACAATTTGATTTGGGTTATTGTTGATTGAATGAATAAAGATGCATGTTTTCTTCCTATTTGAGATACTATATCTTTATATCAACTTTCTTGACCATACCTCAAAGATATAGTCATGTTACATGGAGTTCTTCTTTATATTGTATCTGACCGTAATCTTAGGTTCACTTCTAACTTTTGGAAAGGCCTTTAGAAGATGTTGGTAACTAAATTAAATTAAAAACTACTTTTCAACCTTAATCTGATAGATATTCAAAGAAAACTATTTAGACATTAGAGGATATGATTCGATCTTGTTCAATATATTACCAGGGATGTTGGGATCAACATCTTTATTTAGTTGATTTTTCTTATATAACAGTTTTCATTCCAGTATACATATGGAACCTTTTAAGGAATTACATAAAATTAAATATGAAACTACAACATTTTGGGATAAAGTCGGGGAAAGGAAGTTTATCGGACCATAATTAATAGAGGAAGGGACATAGAAAGTGAATATGATCTAGCAACACATGAGGAAATCTCAGAGTTGGCAGAAAAGTTATGCAGATAACAGGATGAAAGACTTTTCTTTTGATGTTGGTGATCTTATTTTCCTTAGAATATCACATTGGAAAAGTGTTATTAATTTTGGTAAGAAAGTAAATCTAATTCAACGGTTCATTGGACTTTACAAAATCCTGGAGAAAGTTAGACCGGTTGTCTACTGAGTAGCTTTTCCTCGGAGTCTATTTTAGGTACACAATGTTTTCTATGTTTTCATGTTTAGAAAGTATGTGCCAGATTCATCTCATGTTTTGAGCTCAGAAGTATATCATCTATAAAAGAACCTTTCTAATGAAGATAGACCTATTTATATTCTTGATCATAACAATAAAGTATTGAAAAATATGGTAATTCATCAGGTTAAGGTTTTTTGGAGAAACCACATAGTTAAAGAAGAAACAAAGGAATCTAAAAATGCTATAAGGGAAAGGTATCTTCACTTGTTTAATAAGTGAATGAAAAATGAGAGGATAAAATTTCTAGGAGGGTAGAATTTAACAACCCATGTACTTTTAAAATAATTTGTTTCCATTCTAGAATTAAAATATTAAATTCATTATAAATGTATAATGAAATAAGAAGTATTTATAAAAATTAAGAAATATATTCTAATATAATATTAACCTAATCTATGAGAGTATAAATAAAATTTATGTATTTTATAATTGAAAATATGATATATTTATATCATGTATTAAGTAAAAAAATGGTTTGAAAATGATAAATTGAGTGTTGGTATTTTTGTGACACATAATTTTTTATTTAAAATTTTATAATTAATATAATGATTTAAAAGAAATTTTATCTTCATAAAATAGATTTTTAAATTAATATTTTTTTCTCTTATGATTATAAAATAATTTTATGATACTTTAATTAATTTTTCAAAGTGATATATAATTAGTAAAAATTTAAAAATTGGTATTTTTATAATGAATAATTTTTTTTAATAAAAAAATAAATTTATCATATTTAGAAAATTATTTTCATAAAATGGAATTAATTTTTGAATTCTACATGTTGAAAAAAAAGGTTTGGGGTAATGTTTTGGTTTTTTCTAAAATACTTGAATTTTTGGTGAATAGTGAAATATCGTAATTTGTGGTATTTAAAAAATCATGAATTATTGAGTCATAGGTAAGGATTATGTAAGCCGAAAACCTCAAACTCTCCTTCATTATTTTATTATATTTAGTGATAATTATCAATCTATTCATATTCTTGATTCAAAATAATAAACTACTGAATAAAATAATCAAAAAACACCCCCCCCCCCCACTTACACTATAAATACCACCCCTCACCACCTCTTCTCCTCGCACATCAAAGCCTTGTAGCTTGTTTATTTCTACCCAATTACCTTCCCAAGACTCTTCCCTGTGTCCAAAACCTATTGGTATCACCAAAAGTCTAAAACCAGGTGTCTTAAAGAGGTTCTCAAGGAGAATAATTCAAGAGTAGGTTTGAACATATTTGAAAAAAGATGAAATTGATGTAAGGGGATTTTCTTTAAAAATATTCTTCTATATTTATATTTTTACAATATTAAAAAGGAATATTTTTATGATGCAAGTATTAATGTTTGATTGTTATGTTCTGGTTCTTTGGAATTCTTTATGATGAAGGGTGGGACCTATATCTCACTTAAATTCATTGGTTATGTTTATGTTGTATGTTGATCGTATTGGTTATTTTAAGGGTAACTATGATGGTTACACCATAAGGTATCTGTGAGAGTTACATCATAAGGTAGGTGTGGGGGTTACATTTTAATGTATTCATGCGGGTTACAAATCATATGGTAGTTGTGAGGGTTATAATATTAAGTAAGTGATACCCAATTTACCTATTTTGTTTTATTTATGTTTTCTATATTTTATGTAAATATCATGTTTTCGAAAAGTAAGTATATGATTATTTAGGGGTGATAAGTATATCTTGTAAAAATTATTTCATATGTTTTTAAGTATTCATGGACTAGAATTTTATTTTATTCTTTTTATGTCCCTTATTGTGATTTTTGTGATCATACCAAATTTTAAAATATTTTTCACAAGGATTAAGGATGGGTAAGATAAAAGAATAAGCAAAGTTGAATATTGTGAATAATTCATGTGTTATTAAAAACTTTTGTATTATAGAAGAAATGGAAACTGTTTTAGTTTTGTCCACTTTGTATTTCTTGTGGATTGTTATGTATGAATTATTTCTTAATTCTCTAAAACTCTCAACCGAAAAGATCTTTGGGAATGTAATAAGTGTATTCTAGTTGAATTAACTAGATAATGTAATGTTTGTTCTCAGGTCCTTATACTCAGTATCATCTAAATATTTTCTTTTATATTTTCATTCACTAGAAATAATATCAATAATATTTTCTACCAAAATTTCATTAGTAATATATTTATCTCCAAAATATTGTAAACTATTTGAAATTTTCATAAATAACTGATGCATCTTTGCAACAGACTCTCTAGGTAAAAAATAAAAGTCTTGATAATCATCTCTTAAACATAGCACTTGTGGTTTCAATAACTTTGGATGTTCCAAAGTGAGTAACCTCAAACTTTTTCCATATACTGTTAGCTATTTCACAGGAATAAATTTGACTATAGATGTTTCTATTCATATAATATAAAAAGGTATTTCTAACTCTATAATTTATTTGATATTTTGACTTCTCATATTTCTAAAAATAGAAATCTCTTTTTCCAAAAAAAATTAAATCCCTATCAACACAGAAAAATTTTTGAATCCAGTATTTATAACGAATGAATTCATCTAGACAATAAAATACTCATAGCCAGCACCATCAGGTATTTGTGGTCATCAAGGATTTAGATTTTCAAAAGTTCTAACATTAAAACCGCCCATATTTACAAATAAAAAAATACTCTTTTCTATAATATACACATTATTGTAAATATTTTATAACAAAAAGAAAAAATAATATATATAATGTATCAATTCATAAAAAATATAAACTTGAAAAGGCAGTAGAACCTCCTCTAATACCAAATTTTGGATCGTAAGAGTATGTAGAAACACTATAATGGTGGTAAAATGTAGTTTATAAAATAGAACTATTAATTTTTGTAACCTGATTATGTAGGTTTATCAAACAAATAGTTGTTTTAATACATTATAAAATTGATTTTATGGAAAAGTTTAAAACATAAAACTTTTCGTAAACTCAAGCACAAGGGAAATAGAAACATGTAAAAACAAGTAATATGAATCTTTATAAAAAGAGTATGGAAAATATACATAAGTTTTATAATAATGATCTGTGAGTTAACCTTTAGTGATAAGGAAGTCTATAACCCGTAACTTGGGAATCTATAGTTTTATGCAAACTGTAAAGGTATATCTTCCTTAAGGAAGGAATACCTCAATACAAAGATTTAAATAGATTTGTTTATCTAACCATGGGATCCCTTGATTAGAAATATTAGACAAACATTGTCTTCCTATCCTCAAAAGTCCTTGATCGCACTAGATCAAACAAAAAATTACAAATATAGAAAATTCAAGGCATTTACAAATATCCTCACAATGTGGATGCCTTAAGTAAAAACTCTCAAAATATTTACAATGATGCAATCACTCAATGTAATAAGATGTTACAAAAAATGATTCACATTAAATTTTACATTGTCAATGATGAAAAACTCCCTTCTCCTAGAATGTTGCTTCTATTTATAGACAAACCTCCAACGATCATATTCTGTATTCTTTAGAGTTGGCTGCAAAGTCATAGGACTAATGTTTCCTTCACTTGGAATGTTCTGCATAGGTTTTCCCTCTGATGGTGTTCATGTTAATATACTCCTGTAGTGACTTAAATTTACATCTGATAGAAAAATAATTGTATATTCAATGAAATGATATTCCTTTCTATAATGGATTTAATAAATGTTCTTTCAGAATGTATTTGTACCTTTATCTGATAAAGTTTTTCTGGAAGTCTAGTTATAACATCATCTTATTATATTTATGCATCTATAAATTCATAAATCATCATCTAATGAAGATTGTAATTGTCTATCTAATACATGTGAGCGTTATTACAAAAATATTTCATTCGAAACACGTATATTTCTACATCTGGAAACATTCTTAAAACTTGGGAATTATAAAAGATATTAAATTATTAAAGAAGTGTGTTTCTGATTTCCAAAACTGAGGTTAGAAAGGGATAATTTTTTTATCTAGGTTTTTAAAATTTTCTTTAGACTACAGGATAGGTTATCACATATTTTCAAAATATGGTTCAGAGAATCATGAACCGCATTCACGCTTCTCGATTCCGAGAGAGAAGTGTGAACGGGGTTCATGCTTCTCCCTCTCGGCCAAAGAGTCGTGAACCACCTTCACACCTCTTTGTTTATATATATATTATCATTAATATGATATAATATTTATTATTAATAAAATTTCTCTCAATATTACTTATAAATATTTTTTAATTTTTTTATTGATATAAAATATTATCAGTTTTTTGATAAATTATATATTTATCAATAATGAATTGTATTATTTATTATTAGTTTATATTATGTTAATTTGATATTAATTAATTAATAGTAAAAAACTAATATTTATAAGATTTTAATAATAAATTTTTGTATAATTTTTTGTTGATATAATTATTATTGATATTTTAAATATGTAGTCTTTTTTAAATATCAATTTTATTATTTGTTATCCATTAATATAATTTAATTAATAAAATTACAAAAAATATTATTTTATAATAATCTAAAAAATTTATTTAAAAAATATTTACTAGTTTATAATTATATTATTCTTAATATATTATGTTGTATTGTTAAATAATTACTTATATAAAAAATAAGAATATATTTATTATTAATATTAATTAAACTTATAGAATTGAAAATAATAATTTTTTACTATTTAATAACTAATTTACGATTATTATTTATTATATTAATATGTAGTATTATAATCCATATTATATATTATAATTAATCATATTAAATTAATTATAAAATATTAATAATATTTATTAAATTCAAAATAACTAATATTAGTAATATTTAATAATAATTTTATGAATATTATTTGTTCTACATATATGGAAAATAATAATAAGTATTAATATGAATAAAAAATAGTAATTATTAGTATTGACAATGAAGTTATCAATAATAACGATTATTATTTTTTGAAAATTTTTTGTATGAATTTCTAATTATATCAATTAATTGATTTGTGAAACATTATGTAATATATTAGCTTGTTTAAAAATAATGTATAAATAATGATTTCAAAAACATACAACATGTATCATCAATCTAATATACATACGTGGCCTAGATACTCCTTTGTGCCACAACTAGGTGTATATATAATTCATCTATGCCATGTTTGACTATGCCTCTACATTAGCGTACATTGTACCTGTATATCATCGTCGTCACCCTCCTCCACATCATCATGTGTGTAAGGTGGTTGATATACCATCTCATCACATGTACCTTGTCCTGCCTCTTAAGATAGTGGCTACTACTGGTTGGAAGTCTCTCTAACATATGAACATGATGGTTGTTGTGCTGCAGATGTCTACAAATTAGAGGCTAATAATGTATTCATTGCAGAACAGTCAGTGACTATCTGTGTAACAAAAAATGTCATACTAGCAGCACCTATCTATGTCTGTGCCTCTGGCTATGGCTAAGGATCTATAGGAGCATCTGGATGATCATGATGAATACTCTCCTCGTGTGCAACATCAACGTCCATAATAGGGTTGTCACCCCCCCCCCCCCCCTCCCAAACATCTATATCATGCTCAGTAGCTTCAACATCGCCTAGAAGATCAAAGAAAATCTCATAATAAATCTCATCCAAGGGAGGAACCAACTCTGTCATGACTCTATGAAAATATGCACGGTCAAATTTGCCTCCCTCTAATGGATCATTGGTGTGAAGAAGATGAGTGATATGAGCATCTTGAAAAAAAAATTAAGTAATGTCAATAAAAAATTATGTTCAACAGTGGAAGGAAAAATGATTACAAAGTCATGAAAGCCCCATCTATGTCACATAAGAATTCTGACTGCGGACCTATAGTACCAGGGCACATAATCCAGCCATTCGAATAAATGCATACATACTGTGCATGCCCCTTGTAATCGGGACTCGTGTCAAATGTCCCACAAATCAATATATCTTGTATGATACATCCAACAGTCAAAGTCTTTCTTCCCTGAAATATGTAGGGAATGAAGTGAAGGTAACTGACTAGGAAGTGTAGGAATAGGCTGAAGGAATATGAACATCCTCAAAACCTTTTCAGTCTAATACCACTCGAAAATATGGAAATGAATCAAATGGACTATGCAAGAGATGGTAGAAAGCATCATTTTACAATACAGTGGAAGGCTCTGAATGATATCGTTAGTATATGAAATCCATCAATTCTGATGGAAAAAAATGAATAATAAATTAATAAATGAAGACATGTACAGTAAATAATAAATATTTAACTATATAAATAATAACGACTTATATCATCTAGCTAAAGACTATCCAGCATAAGTCTGTAGGAATGGACATCGTGTTTGGATGTATCTGAATGTCGATGTTCCTAACTCCACTGATAGATATCACTATTATATTTATACTTCATAATAAAAAACTATAAAATTGATTTATACATTATAAGTAAGTAATACAAATCATCATCCACGTGGAGACTCTACTACAATATCATCAAGCAATGGTGCTTGAGCATGTGGAGATAAGCAAGGGATGTGCTCCCATATCCACATCTTTATAAGAATAATGCATCCTATGATCTACATCTTATTGATGTGACATACACTACATAATACCCTATATGTATATGTGATATAGGAAGACCCCTAGCTATACCATCCTTCCTGGTCTAAGTCCTCCAGAAAATGTAAATACATCAGATGTAAAAATGTAGTGGAATGATCAATGAAAATCGCACAACAAATCAACCTCAAAATGTATGCACAAAAAAAATTACAACATGATGATCTCTTCGGAATCCACTACTATATGTGTGATGTGTCAGTCTATAAATGGCATGTGTAATCTACTTTGATGATGGTTCTACCATCATCATGGACCTCAATGCCTAGTAATCTATGAATGATCTCAAACTAATCTTCTATGAATCAGCTTGTCACAACTGCATCATTGATGGGGAGTCCCAACATAATGAACACATACTAGAGTGTAATAATCATCTTCCCCTATGTAAAATTGAATGTATGACTCTAGCCTCCATCTCCCTATAATCACAACAATGAGTTGATGTTTGAAAAAGGTTATGTCACGCATTACTATTCCATAAAACCCAGCATGATGAAGATGGGGGTGATAGCGGGAGGTGGTGCAACATGATGGAAATGATGAGATCTTTGTACACTCAAAGGAGGCATTGAGCATCCCTCTAAAACCATCCATGAAACATTCCTATCATGGAATGTGAGCATTAAAGGACTTTCCATCTTCATAAATGATATCATCAATAAATTTTTATAGAGAATTCAATAGAATTTGATACCTTTTTTAAAAAAAACTTCAACAATAAAAATGAGTTAGATAATTAGTATTTATAATTTAGTATTATGATGAAAAAAGAGGTAAAAATATATACGTGGTTGATGTGGTTGTTTTAGTCTATGAATTTCTTATTTAATTGATCTCCAATTAAGTTTAAGTTATTTTAAATATTTTTATATAAATCATCTGTGATGAAAAACCAGCATAGAACTTGTGGCTGTGTTATATATTCATTTTGGTTGTTTTTTTATTTTTTAAATAGTTATAGTATCAAAAAAGTATTTCTTATTGAATCCGTAAATAAAAAAACTAGAGTTGAAAGAGGTTATAAATTGGGAAAGTTAGAAATAAAAGGATTCATTAATGAAACGTCTACATAAGAGAAAAATATACACATTCATGATAAAATATGTAAACTCGATCAAGTATAATGGGAACTGGAGACATTTCCTTCCACTTGGGGACATCTCTTATGAGTATTCCCTTGTGCCTGAAAAATGCTACATCGTAGTCCCCTTCCCTGTTACCGAGGCCAGTCCATCTCATTTCTAATTTGAGTTGACTTTGGTCTTCCCTAGGGGCACAACTTGGTAATATGAAGTTGATAATTGAAAAATGATAGAAATTGAAAAAATCATAAATGAAAAAGAAAACCAAATTACAAAACCTATAAATATCAAGGATGACATTCATCTAATTATTAGTAAATGTGATAGAATGAAAGACACCAAAAAGAATCCAATATGTACAATAACAGTTAACCAGAGTGCCCATGTGATACACTGGGTCAACATAGGGCTCTCATGATATGTTTACCATTGTAAAAGCTACAAAAACATGTGAACAGAGATATCTCAATACCTAGAAGTTTTCACAATCATAGTACATGTTATCCAACATGACCACTGGCACTTGACTACTATTTCATGTAACCCTGTTGTAGAACTCTATTACCTAAAAGCATCTTTTTACCTAGAAAAATATTCGAAGACACAATGATGATGCATCATGTAGTATTTGGTCAATGCCACTTTGGAAATGTTGAGTAAAATGCATTCCAATTTCTATCCTCTAATATTCCTATTGGTACTATTAAATAAAGTACTTCACACATATATAAAATGTCTCTTGTACTAACCCAATTATTGAAGGTTTTTGTACACCCTTGAGGACCCCATTTATCCACTCCACTATATTAGTTGTTATATGACCATATCTTCTTCCACCATCATATTCTAATGACAATTTATCCTTTGAAATCCAAATCATAAAATCATACAAATCGTAATTAACCCTTAAAATTTCCTCAATACATTGATCAACCCTTTCTTGTTGGGGCTCATATACTGAAACCAGAAGATAATAATGTATTTAAAATGATATTATGTTTTTATTAAAAAAAGTAATTTTAGAAAAACATACACAACTTGATGATCGCCTTCTTTATTTCCTCATCTTTGAAATGATTATTCACATTACATGTAATATATAGAATGAAATATAGAAGATAAGCATGCATTTCTCTCCATGAAATTCCATCACTATTAATAACCTCTATAATCACTCGATGATGATAAGATATTAAAAACACTCCCTATTTTTGTGTGACATGAATGCATATACATTCCAAATACCAAATTCAATATTAAAAAATATCCTTTTCAACAATAGTGAATACAAATGGTAGAGGATCATGTTTATCATCCTCTGTAGCGGAAATAAGTATGAAACCTATATACTTTCCATAAAGGAAAGTTTCATTGACCTGAATGAATTGTTTACAACAAGGAAACATAGAAATACATGGCCTGGATGTCTAAAATATCCTATTGAAATTCACATTTGATTGATCAACTTGGTGATTTGAGGAGACATACTCAATGGTGTCAAAATGTTAAATAATATGATTTTTGAGAGGCAATACTTCCATAAGCTATGGAAACATAGCATATGATTCGTCCCAATCACTATACTCTTTTACAATTTCCTTTTTTCATTCAAATTCTTGAAATATGATATCTTATAGTTAAACACTTTTTGTATTCATTCCTAAACAAGGGCCACAGGAATGCCCTAACACATTTAGATCATGTCTATAATAATAGTTGATATAAACTCTGCATAAAGTGAAGAGTGATCCTACGAGAAGCATGGATGTACACAAGTGTGTGAGCCTTCTAATTTGGTTATCTTCCAACATGAAAAAAAATTATCATATATTTCTCTCTATCTGAATTTACATTCTGGCCCATATTTTTCACATCGAATGAGATATTTTTTCCTTATTTGACTCATCAACCACTAATGTGAAATGTTAATATATGAGGTATTATTTTATCAAATTTTTCATGGAAACTTTACTTTCAAAACCCTTTTTGACATAGATGGTGTTATCCATAGATTCAGATCTATTCCCTATAATCCTAGGAAATTCAGTAGCCAGTGTAATGACATCTCAATCAAAATGTTGTGAATGTGACATTCCTTTGACTAAGGAAGTAAATAATGATGGATGATTGCCACTAACTGGTGTGTTCATATCTTTCATAGGAATTGTAGAAGGTTCATTCCCCACATCACCCTCACCCACATCATCTCCTAATGTATCAACAGATACTTCATCTTCAGATAAACGATCATTTAGTATATCAAGAGTTCACATAAGTATGTCCCCAACATTTCCTTATAAATTGTGATTATATTATTTATAATTTGATTCTATCTTAGGAGTCATATAAGCATATAATGATTGAGAGTGTTTTGAAAGACTGGAATCTAAAGAGCTCACAAAACATGGTTCTGTAATAGTAGGTTGAACCACATCAATATCATAAATCACCACATATAATTACATTAGAACATTAATACACTATTTCTTGAATAAAAATTATCCATCCATCCAATCCACATCATCAATAAGTGGATACTCAGTGTTCCATAAAAGTTCAAGTTATTGAAGATGTTGATATGTTATTGATGTATTTGATTGATCATCCCTAGGTTTTAACTGAATATGAGTATTCTTATGAAATTCATCCAATGTCACACAATCATGAATATTTTACACTCTTACAGGTGGAAACTATAGAAAACCCATAATTAGTATAAATTACCTCACCATTGCAATATATTTGCACATACATGATTACCTAGAAAAAAATAATTAATAAAATATTATACACTAAATCATGAATTTTTTATATTTGTAATGATTGAATAATTGACTTAATCTTGGTAATTTTTCTATGAATTGGATTATCATTATTTTATAAAGAAAAAAATCCTAAGGGGGTCCTCGGGCGTCTATTATCTCAGATTTTAGCTACCATCAATCTCTTCTCAAGCATGGTGTAAAAATACATCTTCAAACAACAACAGTTCTTCTTGAACATCCTTTTATAACAATGATACTCAGGTTTAAGTGAGTGGGTCTAGGGTTTTCAGATACATAACATATTTTAAGTGGAAATGCAGTTCCTTACATTCTTAGAGAGAGGGATGACACACAGGTCATTAATGAGGAAATCAATTAGTAAAAATTATATTACTAAAGAAATATGACGTGAATTTTCAATCATAAATCAGTCAGTCATCTCAAGATCATCCAATTTTTATAAATTAAATAATCGGATAAAAAACACAACATGCAATTTCAATCATACATTAAACAGTCATCTCTATATTGGTAAACATTCTAGATTGCTAACATGTTTGTTTGAGATATTTATTATGTTCTAAATCTTGTCACTTTACGTACAATATTTAAGAAATAATATATATAAATATATACACATCTATGTATATTCTGACTTTCATGAAGATTTTTCACTAATCATGTGACAAACTATAACTAAAACCTTGATCGATTTCAGTAACCTCGCTTTTGAAGTATATTGACAATGATATTATTACCAACAAAAATTTAATAAAACATTAAATATTTTTATACCACATCATCAAATGTTTCATAAATTTTAATTACTTATGAATAAGTAACTATAACTTAATCTTGAGACTTACTCTATGGATTAGTTTATCATTGTCTGATAAACTAACCAAAACTTATGGTTAACTCCTGCAGTCTCTATTATCACATATTTCAGTAATCACTGGTCTCCTTTCAAAAAACAACGCCTCCTGCCAAATGCCTCTTTTCAAATGCTTTTTTATTACAAAGTTACTCATATTAAAGTGGGGGTTCTATGGGTATTAAATACATAACATTCTTCAGGTGCACATGTTGGTCCTTACATACTTAAAGAGGGATGACTCGTAGGTCATCAACACAAAAAATAAAATGAAATTATTACAAATTATATAACCACATATATAAAAAAAGACACGCAATTTCCATTATGCATTTTTTGTTCATCTCAAGAAGTATCATCACACAATACTTTTAATATGTTTTTAGGTATACTTATTATGTTCTACATATTATATAAATTTACATATAACTAGATATAATATATAATAAATATCTACACCTTCTTTCCAAAATTTTAACTTTTCAATGTGTGTATGTATATATATATATATATTATAATAAAATTTATTAAATTTAATTAAAAGTAATAAAATTTACACTTATATAATAACCATTAAAATAATTACAGTTATCTTATTTTCAATTTTATAAAATTTCATATGTATATATAATATTTTTGTCATTCTTATACTTTCCAAAATATAAGTAATTAGATTTTATATTTTATTACTTGGAAGAATAATTATTTATACTTAATATAATATAAATTTATTAATTAAAGTTATTATTTAGAGTAAATATAACTAATATAATTTACACATACATAAAACCCATTAAAAAACTATAAACTTATGTTATTTTAAATTTTATAAAATTACATATGTATATATATAATATTTGATATATTTATTCTTTCTAAAATTTAAGTAATTATATTTCATACTTTATTACTTGAAATACTAATTATTTATACCTAATATAATTTAAAATTATAACTTATAGTAAACTTTTTTATACTCTTAACAAAAATAATATTACATGTGTATTTTAATAAATTTAAATATGATACCTAATATAAAAAATATTTTTTTAATAATATATAGAGCTAATTACTTACATGTATAGAAAATTGTGATTTAAAATTATGTTACATTAAATATAAAATCTTTTATAGACATAAAAATCTATTAAAATATGATTACTCACTATTTAAATTAAAAATATATACATTTAAAAAATATTCTTTCCCTAAATATAAATTACATATTATACATAACATTTCAATTATATAAACACCATATTTAAATTTCTTAAAAATTCAATATAAATTATATCATATGACAAATAATAACTCATTCATAAATTAAATTATAAAAGACACTAATTTATGCATCCATACATTCATGCATCCATACATATTAAATAAATTAATAACAATTAGACAATTAAAATTTTAAATAAAAAATTTATCTTCTTAAAATCCAAAAATATATATTGATAAAGAATTCATGTAGGGATTCGCAGCAAAAACCAGAGGAGGAGAATGTAATTTTGAGAGGAGGGAGGCACCCCTTTTATAAATTTCAAGAGGTAAGATGCATGAACCTGTTCATCCCCACTTTGTGAATTCTGTGAAGGAAGTGTGAATGAGTTTCATGTTTCTCACACCCCATTTTGAAAATATGTGATACTCTATCCATTTTTATAATTTCTTTTTTAAACCATTTAAAAAATTAACACTACTATAGATAGTGATTTTATCAATTCTATAAAATGATTTTAACAGTGCTATAAAAGCACTGTTAATCATAGCGAAGATAAAGGGGGGATCCCTTTTAACAATGCTAAAAAAGCACTGATAAAGGGTGTCCTTTATCCAAACTAAAAAAGAATTGATAAATCCCCCCCACCCTTTATCAGTTCTATTTTAGAACTGATTAGGGACACTTTTATAAGCTCTATTTTTAGTGCTAATAAAGGATCACTTTATCAGCGCTTTAATTAGCGCTAATAAAGAGGGACATTTTCAATGCTCAAAATATCCCAGATAAATGCCTAGCTTCCTGTGATGTGCTATTTATATAAGATTACACCCACCGGCAGCACCTGAACAACACACACACACCACCTACACATAAAATCACATGCACCGCTCATATAAGAACAAAGCAATGCACACAATAGCACACACAAGAAAAAAGAAACGCACACAAGGGTTTGGAAAAAATTTCTATATAATTTCAAAAAATATTTTATATAATTATATTTACAATTATCCAACAAACAGTTATAAACATTAATGTTTCATCCTTTGACATATGTGATCCCCTCTCAAAAATTTCTACCCATGGTATTAGTTGCCGAACAAATCATCCCAACTCAATAAAAATGTTCCACCTATATATAAAAACAAATATTATGTTTCTAATACTATAAAAAAATATATTAAACATTAATATGAAAGAATACATTAATAAAAAGTCAATTTTTAATAAAAAGACATGTTTGGAGTTATAGAGGTTGCACCGTGTGTCATATTGATGTGGGGTTGATTCCTACATGTCACAAATGAGTTATGGATCATTTTCTTTAAATATCAAAACAATATGAATGGGTTTTCTAGGTTTTGATATATTCGTTGTTTTTTTACTAAAATTAATATAAAATTTAAATGAAATATTTTGATTTATACCAGTCACATCATTCATCGGATTGATGTTTGGATGATTCCTACAAATATAAAATGACTCATGAATCTTTTTTTAAAGTACCAAAACAATTCAAATGGGTTTTCTTGGTTTTCATTATGACAGTTGTGTTTTTTTACTAAAATATCATTTCAAACCATAAAACCCCATTTTTAGTCATACCAGTTGCATCATGCATCATTTTGAGATTATACTTCTTTATACATGTCAGAAAGGACTTAATAATCGCTCTCCTAAATTATGAAGACAATCAGAGGGCGTTTTCTTGGTTTTCAGTGATTGAAATGTTTTGAGATAAAATGTCAATTTTAAACTGATAACGAACACTTTTAGTCATACTGGTCACACCATGAATCAGATTGAGGTTTGGTTGATTCCTACACATAAAATATTAATCATGGATAATTTTCTTAATGTCTCAATACAATATGAAATCTTTTTCTCATTTTTCTATATGCCACTTATTCTTATTACTTATATTATTGTCATTTTTAAATTAAAAAAATCTTGGATATATACCGGTCACATTGTTCATTGTATTGAGGTGTGGTTGATTCCTATATGTCACAAATGACACATGGATCGTTGTTCTAAGGTATCAAAACAATCCAAATGTTTCTGATTGGTTTTCACTATGTCAATTGTGTTTTTTTACTAAAATATCATTTCAAACCAGAAACATGATTTTTGAGTCATACTGGCCACATCGTGCATCAATTTGATGTGAGACTACTTAATACACGTTAGAAAGGACTTAAGAATAACTGTCTTATATTATTATGAAAATTGGAAAGCGTTTTCTTGGTTTTTAAGGATTGACATGTCTTGAGCTAAAATGTAAATTTTAAACTGATAACAGACGCTTTTAGTCATACTGGTCACACCATACGTCAGATTGAGGTGTGGTTGATTCATACACATCCCAAATGACATATGGATTGTTTTCCTAAAGTATCAAAACAATCTGAAAGCTTTTTCTCATTTTTCAGTATGTCAGTTGTTCCTTTTAATTAAATTAATGTCAATTTTAAATAAAAAGACACATTTGGATTTATACCAATAGCATCATGTGTTTTATTGAGGTGAGTTTTATTAATACACATCAAAAATTACTCATGGATCATTTTCCTAAATTATCAAAACAATCCAAATAAGTTTTATCAATTTTCAGCTTGCTAGTTGTGTTTTTGTACTAAAATTAATGACAATTTTAAATAAAAAGAGACACTTTGAGTCATACCGATCGCATCTTAGGTCAAATTGAGCTGTGATTGATTCCTATACATTAAAAATGACTTATAGATCATTTTCCTAAAGTATTAAAACAATTAAAATGAATTTTATTAGTTTTTAGTATGTCAGTTGTGCTTTTTTATTAAAATAACATTTCAAACTGGAAACTTAAATTTTGAGTCATACTGGTTGCATCGTAATCCGGTTTGACATGAGACTAATTAATACACATCATAAAGAACATATGAATCATTTTCCTAAATTACGAATACAATTGGAGTGATTTTTCTTGGTTTTTAGTGAGTGACACGTTTTGAGTTAAAATGTCAATTATAAACTGATAAGGAACACTTTTAGTCATATTGATCACACCATTCATCAGAATGAGGTGTGGTTGATTCCTATACGTCACAAATGACTCATGGATCATTTTCCTAAAGTATAAAAACAATCCAAATCTGTTTTATTGTTTTTTAGTATGCCACTTATTCTTTTTTCTAAATTTAGTACTAATTTAATATTAAAATACACACTTCAAGTCATAATGGTCACACCATGAGTCATATTTAGGTGATTTTGATTCATACATGTCACAAATGACTTATGGATCATTTTCCTATAGTATCAAATCAATCCTAATGTGTTTCCTCAGTTTTTAGTATGTCACTTTTTCTTTTTTTTCTAAAAATACTAACAGTTTTAAATAAAAATATACACATAAAGTCATACTGGGAACATATTCATGCTATATGTGTATATTCTTCCATAAGGTATGTTTCCCATTAATTTCTAAACAAATATATATCATCTTGTGAATATGAGTCTTTTCAAAAATAATGGTAGTATTGAAAAAACATAAATACACAAAGGATTAATAAAAATTTTAAATTAAATAGTAATTATCGTCGAAAATACCTCTTTAGGGATGATGGTTTGTTCATGGAATACGATATATTTTATAAATTTACAAACATAATAACCACATTCTTCTTCATTTGTTTGTTTCAAACACTGTAGAAACATTGAGAAAAATAAGTAATTTTTTTTGTGTGTTTGGATAGTGAAATATTATTATATATACCTTGATACTTATCCAGTCGTAGTACTTATGATGTTCCTTGTCCTTATCCCCTGGCGTCATTCCATGATGTATAAGATATTCATGCACTACCCTATCATAAAAAAATCCTTATTAAAAGATAATATAAATTATATAACTAGACGTTTAGTTGTAAAATGTTGGGTGTAGTGTATTAAAAATTAACAAACTCTATCGTGTGTGGTCATTTTGTTTGAAATCCATGCATTGAATCTAATAAATTAATCTTTGGAGTATCCAAATTGATCATAATGAGCATCCAATGCTGCCTAAAAACACAAAAAGGAATAAGTAATTAATGAAATTAAAATATATTTGATATGATTAAATTTTATATTTTTACCTCCACATCATTAGTATTAAGAAGAGTCTTTTATCTATAATTTTTATGTTCAAAAATTTGCGCATACTTGTAACTATTTCATCCTATTTATCGGATTTTATTTCTTTTTGTTCTATATGGGTGACATGAGGACTAACAAGTCCAAAAAAATCATGGGGAAATCCCTTCAATTTTCTTCATATATACACCTATGAAAAATATGAAATGTATTTAGTCATAATTATAACAGTATATCAGATTTCGGAAAATCAAATCATGAAAACATACCTCATGTATACATTTACAACTAAGCCTCCTAGCCAATCATACTCTAGGATCTCACTTACATTTCCAACACTAATGAAATCTAGATCTTCCCCTTTGTACATATTTTAATCAAAAATAATTGTGTGAACCCACCGCCATCTTTCAAGTTAATATTCAGATGATCCTGCAATGATAATAAATTTGGATATAGAACGGGTGGGTTTAAGGTGTTTTTGGTAGATCATTTTGATTGGTTTGTTGATCCTTAAGATCGTTTTGATCATTTCTTTATTTTCACTCCCATACCTATGTCCATTTTTAATAATATTCATCATTTCATACCTTTTTTCAGTAAATGTTAAAGTTTTATCTTGAATAATAAATTAGAAATGAATACCTCCTTGTCGATTTGTTTTTTTACAAGTTGTGATGGCCATGTAATGAATGTTCCAAGATCTTGTTCGACATTATGAATATCTTCATCATCAATTGTAATAGGTAGCTCAGTTCTCGGATCATGGGATATGTTAATCAACACTTTGACATGACCTATTGGAAGTGGTCTATTGTGTAGCATGGTGTTTTGGATATTGAACATTGTATCCCTCACTACAAGGCGATTGGTGGGTGTTGATAGATATAAGTAACAGCCATTTTCACCATGTAAAATATCAGTACTGGAAAGGTATTAGTGACTATGTGATTCACATTTCAAATAAACAATTATTATAACATTGATTACCTCATCTAAGACCAGTTTTTTTGGGGAATGGCTTGCCTCAAAGCTAGTGGGTGTGGGGAAGGATCTTTATGCACTGGTTGTTCATGAGTTGTTTCTTCTCTTCCCCCCCCCCCCATAGCTGTCATATTTTCCATGAACTCTCTCTACAATTTCATATGTTCTTCAAGGATAGATAATATTTCTCTCAACATTTTGATTTCTTCACTTTGATCCTCCTCTTGTTTTTTTTTCTCAAAAAATGTTCAGGGTGTCACCCCAAAACCTGCACCTCTGACGCAACCATACTTTTCTTCCAGTTGTAAGGCCACCAAAAGTATGTTTGCATCTGATTTGGATGTTTCTGATTCATGTAACTATGTTAGATAGAAAATATAAGAAAATAAGTAATAATTGTTATGTAATTTCAATTTAAACCAAAACAAATATTTATTATGTCATACTTACACATGTTTCCCACACTTTTTGTGTGTTTTCATCTATTATTATCTCAAATTTATTTACATTCACCTTCTTCCATAGTACATGGTGTGGGATGGAAGTGATTTTGGATTTGGATTCATCAATATGCATATAAATAGAGGAACATAGTTAGGGTGTTGTTTTATGTCACTTAAAAGTATTACGATAGATTTAAAATACGTACTATTTTTTTTGAAGTGAAGTGTACCTCATTCTTGCTTTATGGTAGGAGTACGCTGGTTTTTCTACTCGTTCCATAATTTCATCACTCATTCATTGTTTTATAAATAAAAAATTTCAATCAATGTGATGAATACATGTATCATCAAACAACGTATTACCAAACACAATGTACCTGAAAATACTTCTCCACAGAATGTCTAGTAAACACATCTCATTCTCCTTGGGTTATTAGGTGTGCATAAGTAGGAGGTGGGTGTGGGTTTATCTTCCCTTCAGCATCTTTATGATAAAATCACATTAAAATTTTTTGAAACCCTCTATGAATCCTTCCAGTAACCCTTAATATATAGTCCTTGTGAGATTCATCCACTATAAATGCACTCTATAAGGGATGATGATGAGTAATTAGTTGTTTTCTTATTTTATTTTTTAGTAAATTAAAGAAATGATATCATAATGTTACCATAATATCTCCCCATATCTGTGTCTTAATCCTGGTGACGACATGGTTCCACAGTAATACATCAATCGGAAGGCATTATCGAGTGACAATTCCAATCTAAATACTACACATGGCCTTCTTGGGGTTAACATGTTGGCCTCACTTATTCTATCTGACCTCATTTTTTATTCCTTTTACTTTTACCTTAAGGATTTTTTCTAACGCCGTTAAACTATGACGCTTCTGTATTTTCTACATCACTAGAATTTCGTTGAATACTATATCCTCAATTTCAACATCATTAATATGTTCCTCCAGAGCGCTAGCATCAGTGTGTGCATATGGTGGTTGTACCTCAACACTTGGAGAAGTATAAGCAACATGTTAAGAAACCTTTTGGTCCTCTGCACTACGAGCATCAACATGTTGAGAGACATGTTGTGCCTCGGGACTGGGAGCATCATCACATGTAGACGTCATTATCTGTAGAAGTGGTTTGACATTTAATGTATATTATATAATTGTAGTAGATAACAAATAATAACATAATGTAACATGATTTATATTACAAAAAATATGGCCTTATTATTGAACTCTCTTTTTTAAAGGCTAAAGGTATTTTACCCCTTTATCAACTATTCAAATCCCATCATTATGGTCTCCTTTGAAAAAAAATGTCATCTGCATTGGAATCGCTATGAAATGATTGCAACGTCCCAAAAAAAGGGTCATCCTTCATTAATTTTCATCTAACTCTTCATTGTTTTTGGTCAATAACAGAACAATTGACCACTTTTGGTTTGTGGAGTCTGCTACATAAAATACTTGTACTTCCTTTGATTCCATTATAAAAGTTTTATCATTATACCCTTCCTTACTGAAATCAACATTCACAAATCCCAACTCATCTATTTTAATATCAATTCTATTATCAACCAACTTGAATTTAAAAATCGACACTTGGAAGTTTGTACAATCCAACTCCCATATTTGTTTGATGATACCAAAGTACGACATATTTGCATAAATTAGATTTCTATCCTTAGCACCGGAAATGCATATCTTCAGCCACAAGTGTAACTCCACTATTTGGCATGGTTCCTTATTCATTATGTTCATTAGTATAGAATTTATAACCATTAATTACATAAGAATTATAAGATAACATATACACACTTCTTCCTCTGGCTATCCATCGAAGTCTTTCTGAAATTGAGTCTATATTTTCATTAGAATTCTCAAATATATGGTCCCAAAACCATCCTATAAACTATTAATTATTTCTATTTGAGATCCATTATTCATCCCTAAATGGATTCAAATTCCTAAAAATTTATTTGTGGGTTTCGACATATTTTTCAACCACAAAAATGTTATGAAAAACATAAAGGTGGGCCTACTCCCAATCTATAATATTGATTGTGATAACCTATCTTCCAGAAATTCCCTCTCCCGTAATCTAACTAGTGTGATGAGATTTTGGTAGACCAATGATTTCCACACCATATGGGTATTCGGTACAAAATTCAATGGCTTCCTCAAAAATATATTTCTTTGAAAAACAACCCTCTGGTCGACTTTGATTTTTGACAAACCCTTTCAAAATATTCATATACCTTCTAATGGGGAACATCCGTCTATAGTGTATAGGACCACATAGTTTAATATCTATTACAAAGTGAACCATCAAATGAACCATCATATCAATGAATGCTGGTTGGAAAAACATTTTCAATTCACTTAATATGACGGAAATTTCTTTTTCTATACTCAAAAATTTAGTCAGTTCTATAATATTGATGCATATAGATTTGGAGAAGAAACGGAGCTTCTTTAATATATAACAGACATTCTTGGGAAAAATTCAAAGTAAATATATATGAATTAGATCTTTTATCAAAATGTGGTAGTCATATAATTTCATACCCTTTAACATTAAATCAGTCATTAACATGATGTTCTTGATATTCGATGAATACCCCTCAAAAACCTTTACATCCTTCAAGAAGTTTCAGAACTGATATCTCTCCTACCAGGAAAGAGCGTATGTAGCTGGAAGAAGAAAAGTTCTTTTTTCACCCTTCACTGACGCCAACTCTTCTCGTATTCTCATGCCAACCATGTCCAACCTAGCCTTAATTCTGTTCTTTGTTTTGATGGGTTCATTTACCAATGTGTTGATGACATTGTCACATAAATTTTTTTAACATACCTAACATTAAGAAGGTGTCTGACATATAGAAAATTCCAGTATGGTAATTCAAAAAAATTGACCTCTTCTTCCAACTGGTTTTCTTAAGGTTTTTTGAAAATATTTTATAAAAATTAGTGTCCGCATCTTTTACATTCTCAAACAATTGATCACCTATTAGTGAAAATGGTGATGTATGTTCTTCTGAACATCCATCGAATGATGTTTTCCAAGATTAGTACTTATGTAATCAGGGTTGAAATTTGTGATTCCCTAGAAACATGGTTTTTGGTGAATGTTTCAACCTAATTGACTGTATACCTTGTTCACATATAGGACACCCATGATTTCCTTTAATTATACATCCTAAAAAATTTCTATAAGAATGAAATTCATTTATCATCCCATACAACATAGTTCTCAACGTGAAATCATTATTTTTATAAGCATCATACAATGTAACACCTGAGTCCCACAATAATTTCAAATCCTCGATCAATGGAGCCAAATAAACATCAATATCATTACCCAGTTGTTTTGGTCCCGATATAAGCATAGATAGCATGATGTGTTTTCATTTCATACATAACCATGATGGAATGTTATAATTTACCAACATAACCGGCCATGTACTTTGAGTGCTGCTTTGAAAACCAAAAGGATTCACTCCATTGTTAGATAACTCAAGATGAAGTTTTCTTGGTTCATTTCCAAAATCAAGATACTCATGATCAATTCTCTTCTACTAAGGAAAGTCTGTCGGATGATGTATTTTCCCATATTTATTTCTTATTTCTATGTGTCATGTCAATTGCCTTATGGTATCCTCACTTTTATATAGGCCTCCAAACCATGTAATGATTAAAAATTACCATACAACTTTCAAAGGACCGGATTCATCTTTCTTGTATCAAGAAGCACCACACTTTGGGAATTATCAAAGTGATTTTTGGTCCTTAAGAAACATTATACAGTCATTCGGTTAGGAGTTTATTTGTTTAGAGATCATACCCATCAAACGTAGCATTCATTTGGCATTTTTTGTTCGTTTTGGGAGCTCATTATCTTCTAAGAGAATGTAATTCAAGAGAGAAAGTAATTCTGTAAAACTGGAATCACTCCATCAATTTCTTGTTTTCAAATTATACAGCTTCATCATGGCTGAAAATGTTGTATATTTTGTGAAACCACCATACAAAGGAATATTTTCACAACTCTTTAACTACTCAAACAATGTTAGGCAACCACGATGTTCATCTTCAAATGTCCTTGTCATTTCCTCAATATCATCTTCATCACCATTCACATCTATAATCATGTTCTCAATACGGTCTTCTTCATTTTCCACACTTGTAATCATATCATATGATCCATAAAACACATTGTTATCTATGCCACTAGATACATTCTCTTTTTCCCCATGTTTATTCCAACATTTATAACATTGATATATTCCATGATAGATCAAGTGTTCTTCAAAATCCTATAGACTAACTTGTATTAAATAACAACAGTGTAAACATGGACAAATGACTTGAGAAGGGTTATATGCATGATCTTTTGCAAACATGGTGAACTCTTTCACTCCATCTTCAGACTATCTTGTCAAACAATTAGCATCTATCCAGTATTTATTCTTATCCATCCTATTGGATTCAGTGATATTATTATTTAACAAAATAAATACACAAAATATTGATATAATGTATTGGTTTTCAAAATTATATAAAAATATAAACATAAAACATTATGAAAAAATTATAGTTCAAATGTCCTTTGAAAACTATTTAAAAAATCACACTTGAAATCCCATTAAAAAATCCAACCATTTATACAAATTCCTCTTTAAAATAACACACCCTTTTTAAAATAAATCAATCTGTTCCAAACACTCTTTCACAAAACCACAATTCCTTTTTTAAGCATTCAAGGAAACTTCATGACCCAACAATATTAATCATTTAAAGTGAGTGACATCCCTCTAAGAAACATTTCAAAACAATTGAGTCATTTTAAAAGAGACACTTAGTAATTTTCACAGACATAGATCCCAATAGAGACACTTTATAAAATATACATAGAAAACACATCAATTCATCTTAAATAAATCACTGTTTTATTATTTCATCACATTATTCAAAAGTTAGGTGTAATAATAAGAATTTTTATAAGAATTTGATATTGTGATCCCCACCAGTGGATATCCCTTATCCATGCATCCATTGTCCAGTTATATCAATTATCCTTCACCACAACACCAGAGTCCCAATGGATATGTTCCATAGTCAATTACCACACTAGAATCCATGAAACACTCATGTTCCAATTTACTAAAAACATTACATTATCCCAATGATCCTTGGCTCACACAAAATCAATTGGTTGTATACCCCAAGAATAATTTATATGTCTCTCACATGAAGTACTATTGGTTATTTCCATTATAAATACACCTAATAAAATATATAATCATGACCCCATTACATAATCAAAAATTTATCAAGTGGAATTCCTTTCACACAAATAATTTCTCTATGCCACTAATCACTAGAAGAAACTATGTTGTTTTCCCGATCATTTTAAGTACATTATGTCTTAAGTAAAAAAAGAAAAATATATGTTAATAAATTAATAGATGTTATGATTTTGCATAGTCTATTTTCTAAAATATTCAAAAGGACTTTATAAATCACATTACAAAGACTAGTCATTCTAAAATTCTTAACATAACTTGTATTAGTAACCTCTAGAATAAAAATGAAGAGACTGCCATTATAAGTCTCAAGAGAATTCTTACCTATACAAAACTCATTCATGAGGTTAACAACATCAAGTCCCAAAATAGTCTATAACCTTTTAAAGAAAATATCATAATGAAAATATAGATTTGGTACCTTTGATGGATTCATCAACCTAAATTTCACGACCACTTTATAACATTGAATATTAATAGTTAATAATTCATTCATATAATTTGTTAAAGTGGTAATAAAATAATAATTTATATATTTAGATATAAAATTATGCTAAGAATAAAATATGATTTGATAATCACTTTAATTATATCATTTTTCCATTTAGTTGATTCAACATAAAGTGCTTTCGGGTGGAAGGATTCATTACTTGAGTTGTTATGGTTATTTGACATGGGTGTCCAGAAAGTGTCTCATGTAGCTTTGGATAGGTAAGGATAACAAAATATATGTTTCCCTTATAACTCAATTTATCCCTTAATAAAAATATCAATGTATTCCCATATGAAGTAGGATTTTCATCTAAACAACATAAATTTCATGTGGTGTGCTTATTCCATTTGTGTCATGTGTTTATCATTTATTGCTCATTTTCCTCTAGGGGAGGAATTTTCAAAACCATGACGTTACTGGAACTAGAAGGTAGAGATCTGATATAGTGACTTAGTTGTATCTTTAATTTTTTGTTATGTTATATTAGGTTTGGGGATTTGTTTGAATTCAGGTATGTTTTGGAATTTCATCCGCTATCTGCATGTTTTGGGGGTTTGATTTATGATTTGGGGGTTTAACATTAGGATTGTTGATTTTTACCAAATTCAACTAGTTGTATCAGCTCTTTTTCTTATTCTACTATTAGTAACCAAAAGGTGGTATTAAATATTGGTTACATATATTAGGGTGGTTATTTTATCAAGACTTGATAGAAAGTATTGGTTTCGAGACTACTAGGTTTCCTCTAGTGAAGTGGTTTTCTATGATTTAGTGGAATTGCACTAGTAACATAGTGGTGGTGACATTGAAATGGGTAAGTTTTGGGTTTATATTCAATGATGGAGGATTTAGACATTAGGGGGAAATTTCCTTCCTACTCTTAGAGTGTTAAAAAGTTACATTGATTTTGAATTAGTCATAAGCGAGGTGTTCAGTCGAATGGGAAACCATGAAATGAAATCATTAGAAAAAAATTTAAAAGGATTGTCCAAGAGAATCTGGATCTAATAGGGAATAAGTACATGCCTAGATGATGTTGATCATTAAAGGTGGATGTGTAGTAGGGTTAGGGATCAAGGAGTGTGATTGGTCATGGTTTTGGTGCAACAGTGGTTCTTGGTGAGAATGTATCAATGCCTAGAAATTGAAGCATTTTGATCCATATCTATGGAGATCATATTGATTCCTAGTAAGTGTCGAGATATAATCCCATACTAGGAATATCAAATAAATTTCTATCAAGTATATGTCCTAGGTCCTACCTATGTAACTAGGGTTCTCATGATAAAATAAATGGAGGAGATCCAAATCAATCATGAAGCCAATCACATAAAATCTGAATGGCATAAAAAACGATTCATCTCACCTCTAAACACATGTCACTGAAACAACTCGTTTTTACCCATGTATAACACATTCCAAAATAAAATCAACTCACTTTATATAACAGTCAAAATCCAAATATAATATATAAAAAATATTCCCAAATCAAAACATCTTTTTATAAATTTCCAACCAGGCCTTTGAGAATTCATTTATAACCAAAACATGAAATTGTTTTTAATAATTTTCAAAATGATAAATAAACATTTCACCCAAGTTGAACACATAAAATCCTTTTTTGGAGACCAAACACGATTCAAAACTTAATGAACAGTTCCTTTAAATAATAAATGAATTAAATTCCAACATAAATATGCCAAACATAAATAACTTGGTGTCCAAAAATCATATATGATATCACTAAATATTACTAAATTACATTAATATATATGATTCATAATATGATAACAAAAGAACACCAAAGATCAATAAAAATAAAATCCCCTTCATAAACCAACCAACATGCAATTCATTTAGTGAGAAAACAAGGACCGCCATTGGCCACTATTTTTAGTGAGGCGTTTAGCCCATATAATTCAAAACATCACCATAAAACAAAGAGAAAGAGGGGAAAACTCACCACGGAGGTGTCATTCATCTTGTGGCGGAGGTGGATTCACGGCAGAGGAGAGGCGCATAGTAGAAGAGAGGTGCATGGCGAAGGTGTGTCACGTGGCGGGGGTGTGACGCATGGTGGAACAGAGGTTCATGGTGGTCTGGTTCGCACACAGCGGAGGAGAGGCGCACAGTGGTGGTGTGGTTTCCGGCAGTGGATAGGCACATAGTGGAGGAGTCCTCCGGCAGAGGAGATGAGCATGGTGGAGGTGTGCTGCGTGAAGGAGGTGTGGTGCGTGGTGGAGGTGTGGCGCGCGGTGAAGGAGAGGTGCCCGGTGGTCTGGTTCATGCATGGCATAGTAGAGGAGCACGATGGAGGTGTGGTTCGCAATAGAAAAGAGGAGACGAGTGAGGAGGAGGAGGTGGAGGCGCAGTGATAATGATTGCCTTCTGCAAGAGCTATAGCATCCTGCCTTTTTATCACATAAACTTTCATTACATTTTACAAAATTGAGGATCTTTAAGGTTTAGTGTCTTGGAAACCAGGAACTTAAAACATGAAAACATAAAAAATTCTTGTTAAACACTTTAAAGGCTTCTCCTCATGTTCATCCTAGGTTCATTAATTCATCTCAAACCTGGGGACATACATCAAAAGAAAGGGTGAGCAGAAGGCCCAGTAAGGGAAACAAGGTGAAACATTTAACATGTGAACTTGGGATACATCAACAATGTCATGAAAAGAACTTTAAGACATGAGAAAGAAATCATGAGAAATATCATAATAAAAATAACATTTTTCATAACTTGAATATGTGGCTACAACATTTAATATTGAAAATAATTTCGTTTCACCAAGGTTCATCCCCAAGGTGTCATTAAAAATTACCAAGGTTATTCACCAAGGTATCAGTCTAAAAGGTCATCTCTAGAGATTAAGTCTTTACCCAATGCATTGGAGTGCTATCTGGGCGCACCCTTGACATGTCTTTATTATCATGTGAGTAAAATATATCATCATAAATCATTTCATAAACAACCCATATAGCATAAAAGAAATGGGTTTCATTTCATAATCATAACGTTTTAAAAACTGCTTTAAAGACATGATCTTTATGTCACTTTAATCCCATGGAAAAGGGAAAGCGGGTTTCATGTATGTAAATACCAGAATTTAAAATAGAACATTTTGATATATATGTGAATACCCCTGTAGAAATAAGAGCTTTGAGTATTCAATTAATAACATAAAATAATTTTGAGATAAAGAGGGAGGCATTTTGAGATGAAAACTATGCAGCATAACGTCTACGATACATGGTTTTAGAAAACATTGAAAAGAGAGGGGACATGGGTCACCCACTCAAAAATGATACATAAAACAGTAGGGTAACAGAATATATAGTATTTAAGAACATGGTAATGAAATTTGAATGATATACCATATGAAACGAAGAACTTGAAAGGAAGACAAAAATAAGATTTCTCTTATGAGAATTTGGCAGCCTAACGGCGTCACTTAAAACTTCCAAAAATGGATTGAAAAGATAAAATAGGGTCTATAATAATATGAAAATAAATGATAAGTATGATAGATAAAGATATCATACCCCAACATAATAAAAAGAAACTTGAAAGACCTGATATGAAAGTAGATCTTGAAAACGAGAAGAGTGAAAGAACCCCTTAGAAATTCGGCAGCCTAACGACGCCACTTAAACTTAACAAAAATGAATTGATGAGATCAAATAGGGTATCTCATCATATGAACATAAAATATCAGTATGATAGATTTAGATATCATACCCCAACATAATAAAAAGGAACTTTCAAGACTTGACATGTAATTAGAACTTTGAAAAATGAGAAAGGTGAAAGAACCACTTAAAAATTCGGCAGCCTAACGGCGCCACTTAAAACTTAAAAATACTGAATTGAAGGGATCAAATGGGGTCTCTCATCATATGAACATAAAATATCAGTATGATAGATTTAGAGATCATACCCCAACATAATAAAAAGTAACTTTCAGGACTTGACATGGAATTAAAACTTTGAAAAAGGAGAAAGGTGAAAGAACCACTTAAAAATTCGGCAGCCTAACGGCGTCACTTAAAACATCAAAATACTTAATTGAAGGGATCAAATGGGGTGTCTCATCATATGATCATAAAATATCAGTATGATAAATTTAGAGATCATACCCCAACATAATAAAAAGGAACTTGAAAGAATTTACATGAAAATAGATCTTGAAAATGAGAAGGGAGAAAGAATCTGTTACAAAAATTTCGGCAGCCTAACGACGCCACTTAAAACTTCATAAAACGAAATAATGAGAGTAAGAGGGGATCTCTAATTTTATGAACATGAAAAGGGCAGTAATAGGAGTATAAAAGGATATCCTTTAACATAAGAACATGGAGCATAAAAGAAATTACATAAAAGAGATTTCTTGAAAAGAAAGAGAGAGGTCGGATCCCTTACCTTAAAATGTAACTCTTAAAACTCAAAGGTTGGGACCTTGAGGGCTTGGGGGCACCTTGGGAGGACTCCATGGGAGGTAATGAGACCAGAAATTTGTTGGGGGAGAGTGGGGAGTCGAAATGGATGAGAGGATTGTAAAGACCCGTAAAATTCAATGGAATTTTTTTCTTAATTTTCTTTGGAATTTTACAAGAGCACGGTTTCAGACGGCACCTGATTCCGAGGCCCGGTGTGCCCGGAATCAATTTCCGAAGTTTGGCTCGGGTACGTTCAGTGAACGAATGAGCGGGAATTCCTAACTTTTGATCCGGTGCTCGAAATTGAAATCTGAGGGCACCGACAAACTCGCAGCGCCGATATTCGCTTAAGGAGACCTTTTCTGAAGTTGCGTTTATTGCGGGACGAAAGTTAATTTTTGGGAGAATTATAAAAAGTTGAATAAAAATGTGGAACACTTTTTATTTTACTCTTATTGGTTAACTCCTCTCAAAGGAAGTTAAAGGTGGGACCCACATCCACTTAACCTCCCTTGAGAGGATTAAGTGTGGTGGGGCCCACACGAAACCCAACTTTTCAACTTCTCTCAAAACTCCCTTTAACCCCTCTTTAATTGTTTTGACAACTTAGCTTATTAACGAGTTTGAGTTGTTTAAACTTTTTCAAACCTTTGAAATTCAAAAAGGTTTGGTGGAGTTAATAAAATAAGCTCTTAGCTTATTTTATTTGGTTAGATTTGTTTATCCATCTTGAGAGCTTTTGGGTTCTTCTCCTTCTTCTTCAACTTTGACGAAGAACGCTCAAGCTTTGACGAAGAACGCTCAAGCTCCGACGAAGAACGCCGCTCCTCTCTTCTTCGTCTTCCGTGTCAATGAAAGGGAACGTCGCTTCCTCCTCGGACTCCCTTCGTCGGCATACGAAGATTCGCCAACGACGTACCTCTTCGGACGTACCTCTTCGTCATCGGATTTGACGAATGATTACCGCGACGCCCGACCTCAGCGACGTTGTCTTCCACGGGACGTTGACAAATCTTCGAACCTATACCCAAGGTAGGGGTTGTTGTTATTTGTTTATTTATTTATCCTTGTTCGTGGTTCTAGAATGACTAACGTGGGGATTTTAAATTTGTGTTATTGTTTAACGTGAGGGGGTCGGACCGTATGAACACGGCCGAACCCCCTCCTTGTTCTTGTTGTTTTATCTTGCGGGTGAAACAAGATGGCGTGGTGCCGTCGCACCACACAGATATTCGCACGATTAAATTGCGCGGCACCGTCGCGCCTCGCCGTGGAAGGATCATCAAGAACGTGACGCCGTTGCGCCGCGTCGAAGGGAATCAAAGGCGCGGCGGAGGGGCGTGGTGCCGTCGCACCGCGCCGGACGACGAACACTGCGGCCGGTTCCGGGCCGCGGCGAGACGGGAAGACCGGCGGGACGCCGAGCCGCCGGCGTCGGAAACCGGAAGGGGACCGGCTTGCCGGTCCCGTTGGAGAAAAACCGGCCGGCCAGGTGGCAGGCCGGAAGGTCAAAGACCGGGGGAATAAATTCCCCCGGTCAACTCTCTAAACCCCCCCCCATTTATGAGGGGGGGTGGTTCCTTTGAGGGGCGGCAGGCGGCCCCCCGGTTTCTTCAAGCAGGCCCCCACGAGGGGGGGCCGGATCTCCAAATGGCGCGGCTAAAAGCCGCGCTGCCTCCGTGCGGCGCCAGGCCGCCGCGCCGCCGGCCGGCCGGTCGGGCCGGGTCGGCACGGACCCGGACCCCCCGTTTCGAATCAGTTTCGGTCTTTTGGCCATAACTTGATCCACGGACCTCCGATCGACAAACCGTTAGCGGATTTGCAATCCTTGGATCGAGACGGTCGATTCGGTATATCGCACTCAAAGTTTCGGAACACTTTGAGTTCGGACGGGTTGGTTTGTTCACGAAACCAACCGGGCCTTCGGAGCGGAAACGCTCATATCTTGAGCTACGGATGTCCGATTGACGTGCCATTAGCTTTGTTGTGTTCCTCTTAGTGAGACGGATCTTTTGGCATACTCCGCCCGAGGTTTGGACGCAGGTGGAGTACGGTCGGGTTGGTTTTGCCTTAAAAACCAACCGGGCCCTGGAGACGAAAATGCCAATAACTCTCAGACCGGGCGTCTGATCGACGCGCCGTCTGTTGCGTTGAGTTCCTGCTGATGATACGGAACTTTTGGATACATCAACTCTGGACTTTGAGACAGTTGATGTATCAGACTCTCGGCTCGTGGAGCGGACCCTCCGAACAAGCTTGCTGTGTGCGGGAACCCTAGTGCTAGCTGCGACTGCGACTGCCACTGTGACTACTACTGCTACTGCTACTGTGACTGCGACGACGACAGTACAGAGATCCTGTGTGGATTCGACGACGACGACTACAGCACTCAGCGATCCTACGTGGATCAGTGCTACAGATCCTGTGTGGGCCCGATCCTGTGTGGGTCTGATCCTGTGTGGGTGTTTGCGCTCAGCGGTCCTGTGTGAACCAGCGCCTACAGGTCCTACGTGGGCCCGATCCTGTGTAGGTATTTTGCGGGGGTTAGTTACCTATCGATCCTTCGTGGGTCCGACGACTTAGATGGATCAGAGATCATCTTTATCGTCTTTCGAAGAAGTATACCTGTGTGAGCTGAATTCTGTTGCTTTCCTATGTGGATTGAGTTGTGCTATTCTGTGTGGATTACGTTTTGCTTTCCGGTGTGGAATACGTTTACTTTCCTGTGTGGACTGAGTTGTACTTGGGCTCGGAGGTTGGAGCGTATTTGAAATTGATGACTTAGGTATATGTATGGGCATATACCTAAGCAGTGTCGGTTGTTACTTCGTGTTTGTACCTTTATTTGTGGTTTATCCTTTGTGGATTTTGAGAGACCTTCAGGGGTCTCGGGGTCCCTACTGAGTAGCTTATACTCACCCCTGCACGGGCTATGCCTGCACTACGTTGTGTTGGTTGCAGACGACGGACAACGTTGATCTTGGCTGAGGCTTGCAGAGCAGGACGGTACCTGGAGGTGGACCACTAGGCGGGACGTGTTCGGAGCGGACGACGGGACCCGTGGAGCTGTGGATCTATCTATACCCATCCTTCAGGTGGGATCTCGAGTGGACAGCTCGGTGTAGCGGCTTTTACTTTACAGTTGTTGTTTTCCCTTTCGAGTTGTACTTTACTTTCAGTTTGGGTTTGTATACTGGCCCATTTACTTTTCCGCACTTTCAGTTGTACTCTGCTTTTGCTTAGTGTTTACTTTCTGCTTGCTTACTCTGTGGTGTTTGTTACTTTACAAAGGCAATGCCTTCCCTTTTTACCAGGATTTACACCTTGGTTCTAGTCGCCAGCCCCTGGCCTATGGAAGGCGGGCTTGGGGTAGTCACGGCACGGACCTCGAGGGTGGGTCGTGACAAATTGGTATCAAAGGAGTTCGGTTCTACCTCGAACTCTGATCTTTTCTATGTGAAGAAATAATGTTTAGCGTATTGAGTGTGGTTATCAGTCCAGGGAGTCCAGTGTTTGTGTGGCGGCCGACGTATCCGTACACCAGGACCCTGACTTCTAATTTCTGACTTAATGCACGAAAACATTGATTGCGTGTGTGTTTCAAAGTTTTCTTTGTGATTACTTATATCAGCTCACCAGGTATACTGTTCTGACCGTGGCGCACCTGTTTCCTTTTCAGGATGGCCCCACGACGGCAGCCAGCTAGGGTTCCGAGAGTCGAGTGTGACGATAGCCCACCGAGCGACGAGGCCTCGGTGTAGGGCCCTTTGTCAGCAGTGGCACCGGCGGTAGCTCTACCGGCCGAGCCCCCGATGCTTCCTGCGCCAGCCGCTGACGATGCACGTCGCCTCAGCGCACTGCATGAGTTTCAGCGCCAGCGACCGCCCAGGTTTCACGGGGAGATGGATCCCCAGGTAGCCGAGCACTGGCTGGAGGCAGTAGTACGTGTGTTTAGGCTAGTGAAGACACCAGCAGACCTCATGGTGATCCTCGCTGCGAGCCTACTACACGCAGCAGCAGGACGATGGTGGAGCTTGATGCTCCAGGTGCACGATGAGGCATCTCTTCTATGGACGGACTTTGAGAGCCTCTTCCACTCGGAGTTCGTCCCAGCCACCCTTCGTGCGGTGCGTATCCAGGAGCTTCTTCAGCTGCGGCAGGGCAGCATGACGGTCGCTCAGTACTCGGCGAGATTTACCGATCCCTCGCGCTACTCGACCGACATGGTACGAGACCCATTCTTCCGGGCCCGGACCTTAGAGCAGGGTTTGAGACACGAGATCAGGGCATCGCTGATCTCCCTCAGCATACCGACTCAGACAGGAGTACTGGAGAGGGCCCTTCTGATCGAGAGCTTCCTTGGTGAGTCTACACCAGCGCAGCGACCCACCGCAGGGCGGCACGTGGCAGAGTCATCTGCAGCAGGCAGTCGATGGATGACTCAGGGGTCCAGGAAGACCAGACCTTCGGGCAGACGACCTCAGGACACTGGCTCAGCAGTGCGTAGCACACAGCGCGGAGCCAGTCTTTCGAGAGGCAGACAGTGCTACTCGTGCGGCGGGCAGGGCCACATGGCTCGTGACTGCCCGACCCGTCGTGCCGAGGAGCAGCAGTCGGTTGAGGGACCACTGAGGCAGAGGCACAGGGTCGACCGTGGAGGTCCGCAGGGAGGAGGCGGACGAGGCAGAGGAGCTGGCCGAGCAGCAGGTGGTGGGCGACGCTTTGAGGCTCTGCCACCACCACCACCAGGAGGTCCACCCCGACCACAAGGAGCTGGCGGGCAGAGACAGGCACAGCTCCAGGCAGCAGAGGCCTATGACCACGGCGCACCCGAGATGATTCGAGGTACTATCTATGTCTACTCCACCCTTTCTGCAGTTCTTATAGACACAGGAGCGAGTCACTCTTTCATAGCCGCTGCCCTTGTTCGGAGCTCGGAGATTCCGACAGAGCCGTTGGCTCGATCCTTACGGCTAGAGACTCCTACGGGAGCAGACTCGACGGTTACGCACTGGTGCCGGCAGTGTGAGATTACTCTAGGAGGCGAGAAATTCGGCTGGGATCTTCTTGTAGCAGCGTCGAGGCCTTACGACGTCATCTTGGGCATGGATTGGCTATCTACGGTCCATGCGCAGATTGACTGTTTTAGGCGCAAGGTGCGATGTGTACGCACCGACGGGAGCAGGTTCACCTTCACCAGCGAGAAGGGAGCCTTAGCAGCGCAGGATGGACTTCGGAGGAGGATAGGATAGCCCATTACTCATCAGTTAGCTAGCCTCATCCTTGGAGCAGTTGACGTGCGGAGTCCTGGTTTTCCTGTAGTGGTGGATCAGTTTGCGGACGTTTTTTCCGACGACGTTCTAGGGCTACCTCCTCATAGATAGGTAGACTTTTATATTGACTTGTACCCTGGGACAGCCCCGATATCCACTCCATCATATCGGATGGCCCCCGCCGATCTTCGAGAGCTACGGGTACAGTTGGAGGACTTGCAGGGCAAGGGGTTCATCTGACCCAGTGTTTCACCCTGGGCTTCCCCGATATTGTTCGCCAAAAAGGCGGACGGGAGCTTGCGACTTTGTGTTGACTATCGTCGCCTGAACCAGGTGACAGTGAGGAACAAGTATCCACTACCGAGGATTGATGACCTCTTTGATCAGCTCAAGGGAGCACGGTGGTTCTCGAAGATAGACCTCAGGTCAGGCTATCATCAGCTTAGATTCAGAGACGAGGATGTGCAGAAGACGGCCTTCAGATGTCGGTATGGCCACTATGAGTTCTTGGTTATGCCTTTCGGTGTAACCAATGCTCCAGCAGTGTTCATGGCTCTCATGAACAGGATCTTTCAGCCATACCTTGATCGGTTTATCGTAGTCTTCATCGAAGACATTCTGATTTACTCTACGACTGAGGAGAGCACGCCTATCACTTGCGAGTTGTACTAGACACACTCCGAGAGCACCAGCTTTGTGGAAAGCTCTCGAAGTGCCAGTTCTGGATACGTGAGGTCCACTTCTTGGGACACGTTATCTCTGAGGCAGGAGTTGCAGTGGATCCTGCGAAGATCGAGGCTGTGTTAGCATGGGAGCCACCCAAGAGTGTGACTGAGGTTCGGAGTTTCTTGGGATTAGCTGGGTACTATCGGAGATTCGTGCCAGACTTCTCTAGAGTTGCGGCACCACTCACAGCTTTGACGAAGAAGGGGAAACCCTTCGTGTGGTCAGACAGATGTCAGCAGAGCTTCCAGGAGCTGAGACAGAGATTGACCAGCGCACCTATCTTGAGGTTTCCTGAGGAGGGAGTAGGGTACGTAGTCTACTGCAATGCTTCAGGGACCGGACTCGGATGTGTTCTGATGCAGGATCGGGCAGTGATCGCCTATGGATCACGTCAGTTGAGGCCGCATTAGCAGAACTACGCTACCCATGACCTGGAGTTAGCAGTAGTGGTCTTCGCTCTGAAGACATGGCGACACTATCTGATGGGCAAGCGCTTTACAGTCTTTTCCGATCATCAGAGTCTCAGGTATATCTTCTCGTAGAAGGACCTGAACCTGAGACAGCGGCGATGGCTCGAGTTCCTCCAGGACTATGACTTTGAGATAGTCTATACTCCTGGGAAGGGGAACGTAGTAGCTGATGCCCTCAGCAGGAGGACGGGCATTCAGCTACTTGAGGAGGAGACGGAGCAGCTAGCCTCTTTACAGATATCCTTCGTGGATAGATATGGAGCAGCCTTCCTCCAGTATCTCACAGTCACCCCTCCACTACTGCAGCGGGTCAGAGAGGCACAGCGTGAGGACGCTGACTGTGAGACACGGAGTGCACAGATATCCTCGGGACAGGCACCTGGTGGTTTCTCCCTTGGAGCAGAGCACGACATCCTTTTCAGAGGACGTACCATGGTACCAGTCGCTTTGCGAGAGGAAGTGCGGAGAGAGTTTCACACTTCTCCTTTGGAAGTACATCCTGGAGTGGCAAAGATGTACTAGGACCTCAGACGACAGCACTGGTGGTCGGGCATGAAGAAGGCAGTAGCATAGTTCGTTTCTCGATGCCTCACCTGCCAGCAGGTGAAGGCAGAGCATCAGGTACCAGCAGGCTTTGTACAGCCCTTGGAGGTCCCGGAGTGGAAGTGGGACGGCATATCTATGGACTTCGTGACTGGACTTCCACGCACTTCCAGAGGTCACAACTCCATCTGGGTGATTGTTGACCGACTCACCAAGTCGGCACACTTCTTACCCATCAGAGAGCAGGGCTCAGTGGAGAGCTTGGGACGTCTCTACGTTCAAAAGATTGTGAGGCTCCACGGTGTGCCATCATCTATCGTCTCTGATCGAGATGCTCGCTTTACTTCCCGGCTTTGGAAGGGGTTACAGGAGGCGTTCGGGACACAGCTACGTCTGAGCACAGCCTTTCACCCTCAGACGGATGGTCAGACGAAGAGGACCATTCAGACTCTCGAGGACATGCTCCGCGCATGTGTCCTCGACTTTGGTCGTAGCTGGGAGGACCACCTACCCTTGGTGGAGTTTGCGTACAACAAAAGCTACCACTCCACCATCGGGATGGCACCGTATGAGGCATTGTATGGCCGACCTTGTAGATCTCCTTTGTGCTGGACAGACCCTGGGGAGTCAGCACTGGTGGGACCAGAGATGGTCCAGGCCACGACAGAGAAGGTCCAGGTCAGCCAGGAGCGGATGAGGACAGCTCAGAGCCGGCAGAAGTCATATGCTGACAGGAGGCGGAGGCCACTGGAGTTCTAGGATGGTGACCACGTCTTCTTGCGAGTCTCACCTCGACGTGGTATACAGAGATTTGGCCGAGGTGGCAAGTTATCTCCGCGCTTCATCGGACCCTTCCAGGTCCTCAGCAGGATTGGTGAGGTGGCTTATCGCCTGGCTCAACCACCTCAGTTGCACCGGGTGCACGACGTCTTCCACGTATCTCAGCTGAGGAGATACGTGCACGACCCGACGCACATCATTGACCATGGGGAGCTTGACATTGACGATGGGGCGACTTTTACGGAGGTCCCGGTGGAGATAGAGGATCGACAGGAGCGGGTCCTGCGTGGGCGATCGATTCCTCTTGTGCGCATCAGATGGTAGCACGGAAATCTCCAGGAGAGCACATGGGAGCGGGAGGCTCAGATGCGTGCTCAGTGCCCTAATTTGTTTCCCTAGTTTTTGATGTATCTTTACGGGGACGTAAAGCCCTGAGGTGGGAGAAATGTAAAGACCCGTAAAATTCAAGGGAATTTTTTTCTTAATTTTCTTTGGAATTTTACAAGAGCGCGGTTTTAGACGGCACCTGATTCCGAGGCCCGGTGTGCCCGGAATCAATTTCCGAAGTTTGGCTCGGGTACGTTCAGTGAACGAATGAGCGGGAATTCCAACTTTTGATCCGGTTCTCGGAATTGAAATCTGAGGGCACCGACGAACTCGCAGCGCCGATATTCGCTTAAGGAGACCTTTTCCGAAGTTGCGTTTATTGCGGGACGAAAGTTAATTTTTGGGAGAATTATAAAAAGTTGAATAAAAATGTGGAACACTTTTTATTTTACTCTTGTTGGTTAACTCCTCTCAAAGGAAGTTAAAGGTGGGACCCACATCCACTTAACCTCCCTTGAGAGGATTATGTGTGGTGGGGCCCACACGAAACCCAACTTTTCAACTTCTCTCAAAACTCCCTTTAACCCCTCTTTAATTGTTTTGACAACTTAGCTTATTAATGAGTTTGAGTTGTTTAAACTTTTTCAAACCTTTGAAATTCAAAAAGGTTTGGTGGAGTTAATAAAATAAGCTCTTAGCTTATTTTATTTGGTTAGATTTGTTTAGCCATCTTGAGAGCTTTTGGGTTCTTCTCCTTCTTCTTCAACTTTGACGAAGAACACTCAAGCTTTGACGAAGAACGCTCAAGCTCCGACGAAGAACGCCGCTCCTCTCTTCTTTGTCTTTCGTGTCAACGAAAGGGAACGCCGCTTCCTCCTCGGACTTCCTTCGTCGGCATACAAAGATTCACCAACGACGTACCTCTTCGAACGTACCTCTTCGTCATCGGATTTGACGAAATATTACCGCGACGCTCGACCTCCGCGACGTTGTCTTCCACGGGACGTTGACAAATCTTCGAACCTATACCCAAGGTAGGGGTTGTTGTTATTTGTTTATTTATTTATCCTTGTTCGTGGTTCTAGCATGACTAACGTGAGGATTTTAAATTTGTGTTATTTTTTAATGTGAGGGGGCTGGACCGCATGAACACGGCTGAACCCCCTCCTTGTTCTTGTTGTTTTATCTTGCGGGTGAAACAAGATGGCGTGGTGTCGTCGCACCACGCGGATATTCGCACGATTAAATTGCGCGGCGCCGTCGCGCCGCGCCGTGGAAGGATCATCAAGAACGCGACGCCGTCGCGCCGCGTCGAAGGGAATCAAAGGCATGGAGGAGGGGCGCGGTGCCGTCGCACCACGCCGGACGACGAACACCGCGGCCGGTTCCGGGCCGCGGCGAGACGGGAAGACCGGCGGCACGCCGAGCCGCCGACGTCGGAAACCGGAAGGGGACCGGCTTTCCGGTCCCGTTGGAGAAAAACCGGCTGGCCAGGTGGCCGGCCGGAAGGTCAAAGACCGGGGGAATAAATTCCCCCAGTCAACTCTCTAAACCCCCCCCCCCCCCCTCGCCCATTTATGAGAGGGGGCGGTTCCTTTGAGGGGGGGCAGGCGGCCCCCCGGTTTCTTCAAGCAGGCCCCCACGAGGGGGGGCCGGATCTCCAAATGGCGCGGCTAAAAGTCGCGCCGCCTTGCTGGAAGTAGGGGCCTTGCCCCCCGCGTGCTGCCTCTGTGCGGCGCCAGGCCGCCGCGCCGCCGCGCCGCCGCGCCGCCGGCCGGCCGGTCGGGCCGGGTCGGCCCGGACCCGGACCCCCCGTTTCGAATCAGTTTCGGTCTTTTGGCCATAACTTGAGACAAGGACCTCCGATCGACGAACCGTCAGCGGAATTGCGATCCTTGGATCGAGACGATCGATTCGGTATATCGCACTCAAAGTTTCTGAACACTTTGAGTTCGGCCGGGTTGGTTTGTTCACGAAACCAACCGAGCCTTCGGAGCGGAAACGCTCATATCTTGAGCTACGGACGTCCGATTGACGTGCCGTCAGCTTTGTTGTGTTCCTCTTAGTGATACGGATCTTTTGGCATACTCCGCCCGAGGTTTGGACGCAGGTGGAGTACGGTCGGGTTGGTTTTTCCTTAAAAACCAACCGGGCCCCGGAGACGAAAATGCCAATAACTCTCAGACCGGGCGTCCGATCGACGCGCCGTCTGTTGCGTTGAGTTCCTGTTGACGATACGGAACTCTTGGATACATCAACTCTGGACTTTGTGACAGTTGATGTATCAGCCTCTCGGCTCGTGGAGCGGACCCTCCGAATGAGCTTGCTGTGTGCGGGAACCCTAGTGTTGGCTGCGACTGCGACTGCCACTGTGACTACTACTGCTACTGCTACTGTGACCGCGACGACGACAGTACAGAGATCATGTGTGGATTCGACGACGACGACTACAACACTCAGAGATCCTACGTGGATCAGTGCTACAGGTCCTGTGTGGGCCCGATCCTGTGTGGGTCCGATCCGGTGTGGATCTTTGCGCTCAGCGGTCCTGTGTGAACCAGCGCCTACAGGTCCTACGTGGGCCCAATCCTGTGTGGGTCTTTTGCGGGGGTTAGTTACCTATCGATCCTTCGTGGGTCCGACGACTTAGATGGATCAGAGATCATCTTTATCCTCTTTCGAAGAAGTATACATGTGTGAGCTGAATCCTGTTGCTTTCCTGTGTGGATTGAGTTGTGTTATCCTGTGTGGATTACGTTTTGCTTTCCTGTGTGGAATACGTTTACTTTCCTGTGTGGACTGAGTTGTACTTGGGATCGGAGGTTGGAGCGTATTTGAAATTGATGACTTAGGTATATGTATGGGCATATACCTAAGCAGTGTCGGTTGTTACTTCGTGTTTGTACCTTTCTTTGTGGTTTATCCTTTGTGGATTTTGAGAGACCATCAGGGGTCTCGGGGTCCCTACTGAGTAGCTTATACTCACCCCTGCACGGGCTATGCCCGCACTACGTTGTGTTGGTTGAAGACGACGGACAACGTTGATCTTGGCTGAGGCTTGCAGAGCAGGACGGTACCTGGAGGTGGACCACTAGGCGGGACGTGTTCGGAGCGGACGACGGGACCCGTGGAGCTGTGGAGCTATCTGTACCCATCCTTCAGGTGGGATCTCTAGTGGACAGCTCGGTGTAGCGGCTTTTACTTTACAGTTGTTGTTTTCCCTTTCGAGTTGTACTTTAATTTCAGTTTGGGTTTGTATACTGGCCCATTTACTTTTCCGCACTTTCAGTTGTACTCTGCTTTTGCTTAGTGTTTACTTTCCGCTTGCTTACTCTGTGGTGTTTGTTACTTTACAAAGGCAATGCCTTCCCTTTTTACCGGGATTTACGCCTTGGTGCTAGTCGCCAGCCCCTGGCCTATGGAAGGCGGGCTTGGGGTAGTCACGGAACGGACCCCGAGGGCGGGTCATGACAAGGATGGCTTGGTATTTATAGGGAAAGTGAGGGGACAAGGCATTAATGGCCAAGGGACACCTCAAAAGTGGTTTTCTCAAAACCATGTGCTCTCCCATGGTATTTCCCATGGAGTTATTCCACATTGGGCCCCCCACACAATAATTCATCACCTTTGGTTGGACAACCCATAAAATATCTCATGATATCATCATGACACAGTTATGATGTCATTAAACATACTGAAACCCTAAAACTGTATTTTTACTATTCACTGAAAATTCAACTTTCTCAGAAAGATCCCAAAATTTCACCTTAACCAAATATCAATGCTCTGATTTCAAAATTGAACTCCATTTTATAAAAATAATTTTCTAAATATTTTTAATTTATTTTTTAAATAAATACACTATTCACCGAAAATTCATTTTTTTAGAAAAATCCCCAAAAATTACCTTAACATAATATCGATGCTCTGAGTTTAAAAATGAAATCCATTTTATAAAAATATTTTTCTAAATATTTTTAATTTAATTTTTAAATAAAAACACTATTCACCCGTAAAAACTAATACTTGAATAATAATTTATGAAACCGTTATTTAACCATTTTATTGAATCACATTACTTAATCAAGGTGCCTAGATTATATTAATATTTTCATTAAGTGAGATTACTAATCCATTTGGTCACATTACTAATCTTAAGCATAAAATCACTATTCATAATTTACTATTCATCAAAAAATAAGTTGATCTTATTAGACTCTAAATTTTTTACTGAACATAATTGTAGCAGACCATTTTTTGAAAATCATTACACATTTTTAATTATTTAAGGTTTACCTAAACATTTTTAAAATATCCTTTTTCTAAAATTCATCAAAAATATGCATACTATATTTATCCGGACATTTGAAAATTCATAAACGTCATCATAAGAAGAAATCAAAATTTTTATTTAAAACAAAGGGTTACACAAGGCAATTACGGTCTCCTTACATAGCCCCTTATCACACCAACATAGGACCTAAGTGTAAGGTGTGCTAAGGTGAGAGAATCTGAGGGAGGCTCGGCCAACATCACACGAGTTGTAATTTCTATTAGTTTGAACTTCTCACGAAGGCGATTCCGTTCTAACTTCACACGATGAAGTTTGGATTGGGTTTGATCCAGAGCAAAGCCCAGTGGTGCTACCTCATTCCCAAGTTCTGTTAGATGGGCTTCGATCGGTCCAAGACTACTGGGTGAGGCCATCAAATATTCTTTCTATAATAATTAACCATGATCACTTGTATTTAGAGACAAAAATCGAAATGTTTAGTTTCCAGCGGTCATATTGACCAATGGTCATATAACAGTCAAAACCCAACGGTCTCATTTTAATTATACTCATGTTATCAAATGAAACAGTTTTGTTGAGTATAAAAAAAATAGAATAACACACAAAATTAGGAAACAATATTTATTCAAAATTTCGGGTCGTTACAATCTTCCCCCCTTAAGAAATTGCGTCCTCGCAATTTTTAAAATTGGGTTTTGAAATTTCATTGAAAGTCCCACATCGTAAAAGGAGTCAGTAAAAATATTACCTTAAAAGAAAGAAAGGGAAGTAAAAAGGTCACCTGAGTTAAACCACACTAGGATTCCATGTAGGAAAACATGGACATGGAAGAAAAGAAAAGGGTCAAGTTCTAAGGGAGAGTGATAGAGAACATGATTAGGAGAATGTTAACCATAAGAAAATCCCAAACATATGATGTGTGTAAACGGTCTTTGATTATATAGTAGGAAACGTAAACCAACAACGTTTTTTTTTACGTTCCTTTTCATAATTTTGAGGAATTCATTTACTACATAGAAAATATACCTACCTTTATGTAGAGTTTCATCCTTTAATAAGTTTCTACCCAAAACTAATCTTTTCTTCAAATGATGAGCATTCAAAACTACTTGGCCTCATCAAAACACAAGAATCGTCTTCTTGAGAGTCACTTAATCCACAAAAGATTAAATATCAATTTCTTCTACCTTTAAACATTATCCCAAAAACATAAAGGGTAATATAAAACAACTCTTAAAAAAAATGATTCTCATAGGAAGGAAAACTAATTTTAAATCTTCAAAGATCCATGGTACTACCCAAAGTTCATCATAGACCATTCCATAAATAACTATTCTTAAAATTCCTCAAAATAAACCAAACTAAGATTGAAACCCAAATACAAGAAGGATTTGATAACATAGTCTTCCAAAATAAACTTCATTGTTCATCTCCAAACAACATCAACCACTCCTAACATCTTATAACAAAAGTAGCTAACCTAAACATATTTTACCCAAGATAGGTTAATCATTCCCATAAGTAACCTAAATTACTATAAGTCCACCTTAAATTCATCAATTCTTCAAAATATAATTCGACCTTACTCCTCAATGAAAATATCGTAGTAATATATTTACCTCGATCATATAGGGTCCCCAAAATAGTGAACGTCTTCCAAAATAATAATCATCTTTGAATCCCCTAATCATCTCTGTCATATTAATACGGAAATCGTCGCATTTCCTATCACATTAGTTGTTGGGACATGTTCTTCCATTTCCCACCATTAACTAAGAAGAGAAAGTATAATTTAGGGGATTAAATACTTATCCAATAATCATGAAAAGGAACTTAAATCATATAAGGATAACTTGTAGAAGAAAGGTATACCCTAACTTGTGATCCCCTAGGTTCCCATATAGGTTATCCGTGATCATATATTCTTATGTGAATCTTTATTTTATTTTATCTTTGTTCCTTTAACAATGGTTCATACTAAGCTTATGCATTTACCAAAGCATATCCCCCGGGAGTGTCGTAACCAAGAGTGCAGCATGGCCCGTTGTGACGTACCAGTTCCCGTTCGAGTCTATCTAAAAGTGGTGTTTTTGGGTTTTACCCCTATGTACATCTGTTCCAGAGCCACCTCTAGCTGCTCGTATCCAGATAGGGATGTATTTGCTTGGAAACCCCTTACTCAATACTCACCAAAATAACAGGAATATTTCCTATATTTAAACTTTTCTATAGGTTTCTTCCTAAAGTTTTCATATCCTAATTTCCAAAAATAAATAAACCATCCTTTGATACAAACTATAGCATCCCGCCTTTTTATCACATAAACTTTCATTACATTTTACAAAATTGAGGATCTTTAAGGTTTAGTGTCTTGGAAACCAGGAACTTAAAACATGAAAACATAAAAAATTCTTGTTAAACACTTGAAAGGATTCTCCTCATGTTCATCCTAGGTTCATTACTACATCTCAAACCTGGGGACATTCATCAAAAGAAAGGGTGAGCAGAAGGCCCAGTAAGGGAAACAAGGGGAAACATTTAACATGTGAACTTGGGATACATCAACAATGTCATGAAATGAACTTTAAGACATGAGAAAGAAATCATGAGATATATCATAATAAAAATAACATTTTTCATAACTTGAAGATGTGGCTACAACATTTAATATTTACAATCATTTCGTTTCACCAAGGTTCATCCCCAAGGTGTCATTAAAAATTACCAAGGTTATTCACCAAGGTATCAGTCTAAAAGGTCATCTCTAGAGATTAAGTCTTTACCCAATGCATTAGAGCGCTATCTGGGCGCACCCTTGACATGTCTTTATTATCATGTGAGCCAAATATATCATCATCAATCATTTCATAAAGAGCCCATATAGCATAAAAGAAATGGGTTTCATTTCATAATTATAACGTTTTAAAAACTGCTTTAAAGATATGATCTTTATGTCACTTTAAACCCATGGAAAAGGGAAATCGGGTTTCATGTATGTAAATCCCAGAATTTAAAATACAACATTTTGATATATATTTGAATACCCCTGTAGAAATAATAGCTTTGAGTATTCACTTAATAACATAAAATAATTTTGAGATAAAGAGGGAGGCATTTTGAGATGAAAACTATGCAGCATAACGTCTACGATACATGGTTTTAGAAAACATTGAAAAGAGAGGGGACATGGGTCACCCACTCAAAAATGATACATAAAACAGTAGGGTAACAGAATATATAGTATTTAAGAACATGGTAATGAAATTTGAATGATATACCATATGAAACGAAGAACTTGAAAGGAAGACAAAAATAATATTTCTCTTATGAGAATTCGGCAGCCTAACAGCGTCACTTAAAACTTCCAAAAATGGATTGACAAGATCAAATAGGGTCTATAATCATATGAAAATAAATGATAAGTATGATAGATATAGAGATAATACCCCAACATAATAAAAAGGAACTTGAAAGACCTGACATGAAAGTAGATCTTGAAAACGAGAAGGGTGAAAGAACCCCTTAGAAATTCGGCAGCCTAACGACGCCACTTAAACTTAACAAAAATGAATTGATGAGATAAAATAGGGTCTCTAATCATATAAACATAAAATATCAGTATGATAGATTTAGATATCATACCCCAACATAATAAAAAGGAACTTTCAATACTTGACATGGAATTAGAACTTTGAAAAAGGAGAAAGTTGAAAGAACCACTTAAAAATTCGGCAGCCTAACGGCGCCACTTAAAACTTCAAAATACTGAATTGAAGGGATCAAATGGGGTCTCTCATAATATGAACATAAAATATCAGTATGATAGATTTAGATATCATACCCCAACATAATAAAAAGTAAATTTTAAGACTTGACATGGAATTGGAACTTTGAAAAAGGAGAAAGGTGAAAGAACCACTTAAAAATTCGGCAGCCTAACGGCGCCACTTAAAACCTCAAAATACTTAATTGAAGGGATCAAATGGGGTCTCTAATCATATGATCATAAAATATCAGTATGATAAATTTAGAGATCATACCGCAACATAATAAAAAGGAACCTGAAAGACTTTACATGAAAATAGATCTTGAAAATGAGAAGGGAGAAAGAATCTGTTACAAAAAATTTTGGCAGCCTAACGACGCCACTTAAAACTTCATAAAACAAAATAATGAGAGTAAGAGGGGATCTGTCATTATATGAACATGAAAAGGGAATTAAGAGGAGTATAACAGAACATCCTTTAACATAAGAACATGGAGCATAAAATAAATTACATAAAAGAGATTTCTTGAAAAGAAAGAGAGAGGTCGGATCCCTTACCTTAAAACGTAACTCTTAAAACTCAAAGGTTGGGACCTTGAGGGCTTGGGGGAACCTTGGGAGGACTCCTTGGGAGGACTCCTTGTGAGGTAATGAGACCAGAACTTCGTTGGGGGAGAGTGGGGAGTCGAAATGGATGAGAGGATGGCTTGGTATTTATTGGGAAAGTGAGGGGAAAAGGCATTAATGGCCAAGGGACACCTCAAAAGTGGTTTTCTCAAAACCATGTGCTCTCCCATGGTATTTCCCATGGATTTATGCCACATGGGCCCCCCCACACAATAATTCATCACCTTTGGTTGGACAACCCATAAAATATCTCATGATATCATCATGACACAGTTATGATGTCATTAAACATACTGAAACCCTAAAACTGTATTTTTACTATTCACTGAAAATTCAACTTTCTCAGAAAGATCCCAAAATTTCACCTTAACCAAATATCAATGCTCTGATTTCAAAAATGAACTCCATTTTATAAAAATAATTTTCTAAGTATTTTTAATTTATTTTTTAAATAAATACACTATTAACCGAAAATTCATTTTTTCAGAAAAATCCCCAAAAATTACCTTAACATAATATCGATGCTCTGAGTTTAAAAATGAAATCCATTTTATAAAAATAATTTTCTAAATATTTTTAATTTAATTTTTAAATAAAAACACTATTCACCCGAAAAAACTAATACTTGAATAATAATTTATGAAATCGTTATTTAACCATTTTATTGAATCACATTACTTAATCAAGGTGCCTAGATTATATTAATACTTTCATTAAGTGAGATTACTAATCCATTTGGTCACATTACTAATCCTAAGCATAAAATCACTATTCATAATTTACTATTCATCAAAAAATAAGTTGATCTTATTAGACTCTAAATTTTGTACTGAACATAATTGTAGCAGACCATTTTTTGAAAATCATTACACATTTTTAATTATTTAAGGTTTTCCTAAACATTTTTGAAATATCCTTTTTCTAAAATTCATCAAAAATATGCATACTATATTTATCCGGACATTTGAAAATTCATAAACTTCATCATAAGAAGAAATCAAAATTTTTATTTAAAACAAAGAGTTACACAAGGCAATTACGGTCTCCTTACATAGCCCCTTATCACACCAGCATAGGACCTAAGTGTAAGGTGTGCTAAGGTGAGAGAATATGAGGGAGGCTCAGCCAACATCACACGAGTAGTAATTTCTATTAGTTTGAATTTCTCATAAAGGCGATTCCTTTCTAACTTCACACAATGAAGTTCGGATTGGGTTTGATCCAGAGAAAAGCCCAGTGGTGCTACCTCCTTCCCAAGTTCTGTTAGATGGGCTTCGATCGGTCCAAGACTACTAGGTGAGGCCATCAAATCTTCTTTCTATAATAATTAACCATGATCACTTGTATTTAGAGACAAAAATTGAAACGTTTAGTTTCCAGCGGTCATATTGACCAATGGTCATATAACAGTCAAAACCCAACGGTCTCATTTTAATTATACTCATGTTATCAAATGAAACAGTTTTGTTTAGTATAAAAAAATAGAATAACACACAAAATTAGGAAACAAGATTTATTCAAAATTTCGGGTCGTTACAAGAGCTTGAGCGGTGCGAGGAAGGAGGAGGAAGTTAGGGATTTTTATAAAACTCGATGAACCTTTTATCAGCACTAGCTAAAAATCGCTGATCAAAAATGCCTTTATCAGCACTTTTGTTGTGCTGATAAAGGACATATTTGTTAGAGCTTAGATTATATCATTGATAAAGTCATCCTTTATCAGCGCTAAAAAAGTGTTGATAAAGATATAATGTAAAAAAAAATTATATTATTATATATATTTATAAAATTATATACATGATAAATATATATTTATATTTATAAAAATTTTAATTTTAATAATTATAAAATTATAAGAAATATACTTATATTTATAATCTTGGAAATATAAATAATAAATATATTAATTATATATATTTATAATATTATAGATGTATATAACTATATTTCTTGTACTTTTAAAATTATTTATATTAATATATATTTATTATAATTGTAATTATAAATGAATATTTATTAATTTATTTAAATATTTATAAAATTATAACAAATTAATATTTATAATATTTATGATTTTAATAATATTTATATTTAATATATTTATTATAATTTTATAATTATTTAAAATATCAGTATTTATTTATAGCTATAAATATAAATATTTGTATTTACTTCTCAATACTTCTATATATTTATTTAATTATATATAAAATTATATATGAAAATAATAAATATATTTTTTATGAATTACTAATTTTACAGCCCGCCCCAGTGGGGCCTGTGTCGCGACTCCCCAAGCCCGCCTCCAATAGGCCAAGGGTTGGTGACTAGAACCAAGTAGGCATATCATTAACATGGGAGGCATTTCCTAAGTACTTGTACACACGCACACATCTCCAAGCCCACAAATGCTGAAATGTAATGACCATTAAGGAACAAAATTCATGCATACAACTAAACCCAACCAACAGAGTACAACGAAAAAGTAAAGTGCAAAAAGTAAACTCAGCCAGAATACAAGCCCACAAAAAATATGTGTCTATAAACTAAAAAGTCCAACCTGTAAGCAAGAAAGAGGTATTGGGACTGCTACTCATAGCCATAGGAACACCTCGGCCAGTAAAGAAATCAAAAATCTCAGTCTGGTCCTGGTCCTCCCTGGACTCCGTCAAATGGTCACTCTTCTGCACAAGACACGACACATGCGGGAAAAGCCCATGTAGGGGTGAGTATAAAAATACTCAGTAGGGGACATCAAAAACCATAAAGCAATACAAAAATTAAAGGTATAGTCATCTCTACATAGTATGTGTCTACTGAATATATTGCAAGAGAAATACATCTAGATATACTTGAAACCCATACCTGTATTCTAGAGACAAGTCACACGACCCCATACCCAGGCTAGGGATTTAGTCTGAAGATTCCACGAAGCACTCGCCTGGGACAACTCACTCCACGAGTCTGATAACTTTGATGATATCCGTCCGAGAAGTATTGTTTTTATGGAAAATACATGAGAGATATAGATGCAATGATAGATCTGAAGAGAGAACAGATACACTCATTCTAGGAGAACACACTCCTGAGTGGGAAAATATCATGATACACAGATAAGGATCCCTACCAAGGCCTTGGCGGATACCACGACTCGTATGGATTCAACCTGATAAATAGAGGATCGTCATCTTGTAGGATTGGTCATGTCGATACCTGACTCTACTTAGGGTCAATAATGGATAGAGGATCTCACTCTAGGCCTCTCGAAGGGATACTTGACTCTATCTCGGTAAGTCCTACTGAAGGGATCATACTATTTTAGATGGAAATGATACCTTACCTTCAAGGAAACAAGAAAGGGGTACTAACCCAAATGAAACATGTCCAAGGAATGGTGGACAAGATGATAAATCCATGTACTGAGAAGCACATAGTGTGTAGAAGGGTCACACGTTGTGTCCTATGACCCCAAGTACTGCTCATGTACAACAGCCCGTGTTGTTAGTCTTGTCATGTAGAATAAGGTATGCATGGTGTGTAAGATAACGACATGTCATGTTCCACTATCTGGGGAAGAATCTGTTTACATAGGCCACATGGTCGTACGCAGCTTCAACCCGTGTGTCCCAGACCATGTATGGTTACACATGGTAGTCTGCGTATTCGGTAGTGTCTAGAGGTGGGGTGGAGTACATGTCGTGTACTCCACCCCATGTCCGTGTATCTTCTGAGATACACACCGATTCCACGTAAAGACCCACACATTGTGTGACAATGGTCACACATTGTGTTCAGATTTCATGTCGCTCGAAACTCTAGTCGTTGTTGGGTGGGTCCCACACATCGTGTCCTCCTAGGAGCACGCCATATTCGTCACAGTGTGAAACGCAGAAATCCTAGCCTCCACCATGATGACCCCACATGTTGGGTTCTTCGTAGTTTTTCAGAACAGCACATTCTTTACTTTGTGCCTTGGGGAATCGACCGTTCGTTGATCTGGTCGTCTGATCATTGAGAAACTCCAAGGTTGAGGTCGCCACGACATCCTGAATCCATCTCCATTGTTTTTGGGCTTATGATCAGCCCCAAAAACACATCTCGATCCACCCACATGAAGAACACTTAGAATAATGATCATCCTCGATCTGAGATGATTTTTCATCTACCATCGTCATTGCACCTCCACTAAGTCATTGTGATGTTTGATCTCCAAATTGGGATCATTGAATTGTGAGACAGATTCGTAATGATCTATTGTTCATCTCCCCGCGAAGAATGTGAATAACGTGGGGCGGGGGGGAGATGAAATCAACTAAAAAAAGGAGGAACGCACCTCTGTAGTCACTCCTCATGTCATTGTTCCACTCCAATCAATAGGTTTAATAGGTGAATCAAAATGACAATTAAACAATTTTCATATATCAATTCCTGGATCAAAACCCCATAAGAAATAGAAAATAACACCCGCTTGCAAGAATGCATGATCTGCAAATCAATCTATTTGTGGGTTGATCCATGTTCATCATGTAATCCAAGAACATGGAAAAAATAAACCAAAAATAACAAACCCCTACCTCTATTTGATTGAAGGAAAATCACCAGATCGCGCTCATTGGTGTGGTTCTATCGACTTCGAGGTGCAAAGATCGATTGATCCATCATCATTTTTTGTCAAGAGGTTTCTCTAAGGGGTCTCTTCTCCACGCCTCTAGAGAATTTCAACATTATATAGCTATCCCTGTAGATTATCTTAATAGCTTATTTAAAAGAACCTATCACTGCATTATGGAAACGTTTAAGACAAAATATTTAATTTTATTTTATTTCCATTAAAATATCCAAAAACAATCTTATGTTGTCGACCCGCGCCGATTGATGTTAGGCCCCGCCTAAGGTAAAGTCGTGTGTCTGAATGTAACGGTGCCCTTAGATTTCTTATTCGGGCACTCGTTTAAAATTTATTCCACTTTTTCAAGAAAACTGCTTGTGCACGCTGTTTTAAAGTTAAATTTTTTTAATTCATTTATTTAGGCACCCTAGGACTTGGAATCACATGCCATCACAAATCCTGGTCGTGTAATTATTCCATATAAGTTTTAAAATTTATACACAGAAAATCCAAGACATTACATTCTCCCCACCTTATGGATTTACATCCCAGAAATCCAAAGAAATGGGGGGGGGTCTACTCAAAAAAATGTGGGTACTATGCACAAATCTAATCGCCTCACTCTCATGTGCTCTCCTAAAGATTCCCATGCTAAAATCGGAAATGCACTAAGGGTATCGCTCGCCCATGAAGAATCCTCTCCTGTCGATCCTCGATCTCCACTGGGTAGTCTAAAAAGGTCACCCCAACCTCTATGTTTAGCTCGCCTCAGTCGATGATGTGCGATGGGTCATGCACATACCTCCTCAGCTACGACACACGGAAGACATCATGTACCCAGTGCAGATGCAATGATAGTGCTAGGTAGTATGCCACCTCGCCAACTCTGCACAGTATCTTTAAAGGTCTGATAAACCTCGGAGACAACTTGCCACCCCAGCTAAATATCTACAACCCTTTTCAAGGTGAGACCTAAAGGAAGACATAGTCCCACTCCTTGAACTTCAGAGGTCTCCGTCATCTGTCAGCATACATCTTCTACCGGCTCTGTGTAGTTTTAATTATCTTGTATGATCTGCACCTTCTTGGTGGTAGATCGTACTAACTCTAGACCCATGAGTGTTAACTCTTCGGGGTCAGTCCAGCAAATCGATGACCAGCAGGGTCGCCCATATAAAACCTCGAATGGTGCCATACCAATGGTGGAGTGGTAGATATTGTTGTATGCATACTATGTCAGTGGTAGTTGGTCCTCCAAACTATGACCAAATTCCATGATATAGGCCCACAAAATATCCTCCAGAAACTAAATGGTCCTATCCATCTGACCATTAGTCTAGGGATGGAACATCGTGATCAAGCGTAGTTGAGTCCCAAACACCTCTTGTATCCAATTCCATAATTGGGATGCAAAATGAGCATTGTGATCTGAGACTATCATTAGAGGTATTCCATGAATCCGAACTATCTCCTGCATGTAGAGGTGTCCCATGATCTTTACAGAACTCTACTCCTTGATAGCTAGGATGTAGTAAGACTTGGTGAGTCGATCAGTGATCACCTAGATGGAATCATGTCCTATGGATTTTCCTGGTAAGCCCGTCACTAAGTCCATCGATATTTTATCCCACTTCCACTATGGCACTTCTAGGGGTGAGCTAACCCTGCTGGAACCTCGTGCTCAGCCTTCACCTGCTGGCACATAAGGCATCGAGAAATGAACTATGCTACTACTTTTTCCATACCTACCCACCAGAACTAATGTCGAATATCCTGGTACATTTTTTCCACTCCAAGGTGTACCACCAAGGGGGTGTATGAAACTCCCTCAGAACCTCCTCTCAAAACACCACTGGTAAAACTATGCACCCTTTTTAAAAGACTACATGCTCCCCACATTGAGAATATCCATCAGGAGCATGTCCTCTGGATAACTGAGCACATAAAGTCTCACAGTTTAAATCCCCTAATTGTGCCTCCCTGACTCACCATAAGAGTGTAGGGGTGACAACCATCAACTAGAGATAAGTTTCATCATCTCCATCCACAACGGATAACTATAGCGAGGCCAACTGCTCTGATGCCTCGCTCAACAACTACGAACTTGATCTCTTGTTGAGAGCATCTGCCACAACATTCCCTTTCCCATGAGTATAGACTATTTCAAAGTCATAATCCTGGAGAAACACTAGCCATCGCCTCTGCCTTAGATTCATATCATTCATCAAGATGATTTACTTGATGCTCTTGTGGTCAGAGTAGATGATAAACCATTCTCCCATCAGGTAGTGTCGCCACATATTCAATGAGAATACTACCGCTGAAAATTCAAGATCATGGGTCACATAGTTCTACTCATGTGTCCTCAGATAGTGTGAACCGTAAGAAAAAACTGCCTATCTCTACATTAGGACACAGCCAAGCCCGATCCCTGATGTATCACAAAGAACTACTTACTCGACACACTCTTCTGGAAATCTCAAGATTGGTGTGTTTGTCAATCTCTGACTCAATTGTTGGAATGCTTGCTAGAACTTATGCATCCATATGAAAGGATACCCCTTTCAGGTCAAGGTTTTCATCAGTGCTAATATCCGAGACAAATCATGGATAAATCTCTGATAGTATCCTGCCAGCCCAAGGAAGCTACGCACCTCTGTCACGCTCCAGGGTGGCTCCCATGATAACACAACCTTGAACTTGGATGGGTCCACTGCTACTCCATCTTATGAGATAAAATGTCCTAGAAAGTGGACCTCTTGTATTCTAAATTGGCACTTTCATAACTTCCCATAATGTTGGTGCTCTCAGAGCATGTCTAGAACCATCTGTAGGTGTCTCGTGTGATCTTCCTCTGACAACGAGTTCAGAAAGATGTCATCGATGAAGACTGCTACAAACCAGTCTAAGTACAGATAGAAGATCTGGTTCATAAGTCCCATGAACACTGCAAGGGAATTCGTCACATCGAAAGTCATCACCAACTACTCGTAGTGACAGTAGGATCACCTGAAAGCCATCTTCGGTATATCCTCATCTCATACTCGTAACTGGTGGAAACCTGATTGATGGTGAACCTTCGAGAACCACTATTCCCCTCTTAGCTGATCGAAGAGGTCATCGATCCTTGGTAGTGGATACCTATTCTTAACTGTTACCCGATTCAGGCACTGGTTATCCATGCACAACCTTAAACTCCCGTCTTCTATCTTGGCAAACAAAAGTGGGGCCGCCCTGGGTGAAACATCGGGTGTTATAAATCCCTTACTCTACAAATCCTCAAACAACCCTCAACTCGTGAAGCTCTGCGGGATCCATCTAATACACTGTTGATGATATTGGTGTCATCCTGGGGTGTAATTAGATTCAGAAGTCGATCTTGTAGTGGGGAGGTAATCCTGGAACATCTTTTGGAAAGACATCCTCATGCTCTTCCACTACTACGGGGAATTGGAAGCTCCAAACATCTAATACTCTAAGGGTAAATCTATCCAACTCATGAGTGATCAGTTTTACCCTCTAATGTATGAGCCCATTCTGTGATGCCTGGGTTTCTCTTTCACGGACAATGGAAAATGACATTCCATCATTTAAGACACACCACACTCTTCGCCTAAAGTAGTAAATCTGGGCATGGACTGAAGATATCCAATCCATACTGAGAATGAAATTGTAATGCCTTGACACTACCACTAAGAGGTTCCAACTAAAACTCTCACCTCGAAGGTAAATATCACACTATCTACAAAGATGTTTGATCATCGAGTCTCCTCCCGTATCTGTCTCTAAGTGTAAGGGTCTAGTCAATGACTCTACCAGAATCTCAAGGTTATACGTAAGACATGTAGTGAGGAAGGAATAACTAGAACCTATTTTGATAAGTATGGTATCTACGGTAGAAAAGACACAGATCATACCTTGGATCATCCCTAGAGTCCCTGGGTCGTACACCTCGACCGCGTGTAGCTGTCCCCGCCCCTGACCCCCAATCCCTAAGCTTGGTATAGACCTCATGGGGGTGGTGATAGAAGTAGATTAAAGTTTATGCCACCATTGGAAGCAATCCTTGCTCCTCTACCACATCTGCCACCTAGCGGATCTGTCTGCTCTACTCTCTGCATTTGCCTCGGTGGTCCATCCACCGCCTCCCTATCAGAAGCCTGATGGGTTAGACAGTCTGTAGCGAGATGTTCTATACCATAGAACGAGTATCATAACCTCTCTCTAGGATGACTGGATCCATCCTAAGAGCCTTGGAATATCAATACCTTATCCTGAGTCCTCTTGTGACGTCTATCATGTCCTAATCCCTGTGCCTGATTTCGGCTCCCTACTGCCAAGGTCTCTGCACCTGTTTAACTGCTGCTGATTGCTACTAGTTGTCTCTGCTCTTCCAAGAATATCTCGATCACCAAGGCCCACTTGAACACTCCAACATATGTCTAAATGCATAGAGGAATGTCACTAGCTCAAATGTCCCATTGTAGACTGCGCTTGAAGGTTTGAGATCTGAAGTACTAATCCCTGACCATATCCATAGAGTACCTAGCAAGGATGGTGAACCTCGATGAATATCCAGCCACCATCAAACAACCCTACTGGAGCTAGAGAAGCTCCTTGATATGCACTTCTCACAATGTAACTGGAGATAACTCCTCCCTAAAGATTCTATTGGACTTCGTCCACGAAAGAGTCTCCTCATCGTGAGTGTATGTGGTCAAACTCTACCATCGTCCCGTTGAACCCTGATAAAGGCTCACTCCATGGATCACCATGTCTGGTCTGCTGGTTTCCTCACTAGACGGATAACTCTATTCATTTCCTCAAGCCAGTACTCAGCCGCCTGAGATATCGGCTCGCCTCAGAACCTGATGGGCCTCTGTCTCTGAAACACATGGATCACACCCAGCATGCGCTCCTTGTTTGTTGGCACTATGAGTACCACATTCTACTTCACTAATGGTGGTATAGAAGTTTCACCACCTAGAGGTAATGCATAGGGAACTGGTCCCTATATTGAAGCCTTGTCACTAACGAGGTCATCTTCATGATCGAGTCGCTGAATCCTAGCGGGTATTCATCGTGGAGGCATCATGTAAGCAAACAAGGTGTACCATAGTCAATGACTATACCTCGATAGATGACAAGAAGATACAAGGAAAACACAACCCATTCTTATATGATGCATGTACCATTCTTTTATTTCCCTGCAACTAGTGATTTCATGTACTGAGTCGAAAGAAAGGTTATTAGAGTCTTGGTGTATGGATATGTCGGTCGCCTGCACCAACACTGGAGTCCCTGGCCTGAAAGTCAATCTCGAACCACTTAACACTGCTACCCTAAACCAATCTAACAGACTCTTGGTCCTAAGGTAGAGCCAACCACCTCTGATACCATTATTTCATGACCCGTCACAGTGGGGCTCTTGCCGCGACTCTCCAAGCCCGCCTCTAATAGGCCAGGGGTTGGTGACTAGCACCGAGTAGGCATATCACTAACATGTGAGACATTTCCTATGTACCTGTACAAACGCACACATCTCCAAGACCACAAATCTTGAAATGTAAGGACCACTAAGTGAAAAAATGCATGTACACAACTAAACCCAACCAACAGAGTAGAATGAAAAGTAAAGTGCCAAAGGTAAACTGGTCCAAAATACAAGCCCACCAAAAACAAGAGTCTGCAAACTACAAAGTCCAACTTGTAAGAAATAAAGAGGTACTGGGACTACTGCTCTTAGCCGTAGGAACACCTCATCCTGTAAAGAACTCAGAAAACATGGTCTAGTCTCGGTTCACCTTCGAATCAGTCAAAAGGTCGCTCATCTGCACAGGAAATGACATGTGTGGGAAAAGCCCGTGTAGGGGTGAGGATAACAATAATCAGTAGGGGACCCCAAAAACCACAAAAAAATACACAAAGTAAAGGTATAGTCAGCTCTACACATTATATGTCTACTGAACATATAACAAGAGAAATACATCCAGATATACTTGAAACCCAAACCTGTAGTCTAGAGACAAGTCACATGACCCCATACCCATGCTAGGGATTCGGTTCGAAGATTCCACAAATCACTCCTCTAGGAGAACTCACTCCACAAGTCTGATAACTCTGATGATGTCTGTTCGAGAAGTATTGTTTGTCGAGAGAATCCATGAGAGAGATAGATGCTCTGATAGATCTGAAGAGGGAACATATACACTCATTTTGGGAGAACACACTCCTGAGTGAGAAAAGATCACGATACACGGATGAGGATCACTGCCAGGGTCTTGGAGGATACCACGACTCATCCAGATTTCGCCTACTAAGTAGAGGATCGGCATCCCATAGGATTGTTCAGGACAATTCCTGACTCTACCTAGGGTCTATATTGGATAGATGATCTCGCTCTAGGACACTTAGAGGGATACCTGACTCTATCTTGGGAATTCATGTTGAAGGGATCGTACTCTTGTGGATGGAAATGATACCTGACCTTTAGGGAAACGAGAAAGGGGGAACTAACCCAAATTAAACTTATCCATGGAATAGTGGAAAAAAGGATCAATCCATGTACTAGTAAGTGCACAACTTGTAGAAGGGTCACACGTCGTGTCCTCTGACCCCGGGTACTGCCTGTGTACAATGGCCCATGTCATTAGGCCTGTCGTGTAGAAGAAGTTATACACGGTGTGTAAGATAACAACACGTCGTGTTCCACTATCCGAGGAAGACTCAGTGTACGCTGGCCATGTGCCCATAGACGACTTCAACCCATGTGTCCTAGACCATGTACCGATACATGGGGTAGTCCACATATCCGTCCATGTCTGGTCTTTTCATGGATTACATGTCGTGTACTCCACCCTATGTCCGTGTATCTTCTGAGAAACACGTCAAGTCTACATAAAGACTCACAGGCTGTGTGAGAATGGTCACACGTCATGTTCGTGTTTCCTGTCTCCCGAAACTTGAGCCACCGCTAGGTGGGGCCCACACATCATGTCCTCTTGGGAGAATGCCATGTTCATTGCTGTGTGCACTGTAGAAACCCTATTCACCACCATGATGACCCCACACACTATGTTTATTGAAGAACACACTATGTTCTTTGGATTTTTCCTGAATGACACATTCTTTGCTCCGCACCTCATGCAATCGACCATTTGTCGATATGGCCGTCCGATCGAGGTGAAACTCCAAGGTTGAGGTCTCCCTGACATCCCGAAGCTATCTCCATTGTTTTCGGACCTTCGATCAGCCCTGAAAACACGTCTCGTCCACCCAGGTAAAGAACACATCGAAGAATTATCCTCCCCGATCTGAACCAATTTGTCATCCTTCGTCGTCGTCAGAACTCCACTAGGTCTTCATGATGTACGATCTTTGATTTGGGATCATTGCGTTGCAAGAAGGATTCACAATTATTCGTTGTTCGTCACCCCGTGAAGAATGTGAATAACACAGGGTCGGGGTGAAGAAATCAAGAAACAAAGGAGGAACGCACCTCCACCATCATTTTTCACGATGTTGATCTGCTCCTGTCAATAGGTTTAATAGGATAATCAAAATGAAAATTCAATAATTATCAAAAATCAATTCCTGGATCAAAACCCCAGAAGAAACGGAAAACAACACCCTCCCGCAAGAACGTATGATCCATGGATCAACCTGTTTGTGGATTGATCCATGTTCCTTGTTTAATCCAAGAATAGAGAAGAACTAAACCAAAAATAACAAACCCACCTTGATTCGATTGAAGAACGATCATCGTGTTCCACTCGTTGGTGAGGTTCAATTGAATTCGAGGTGCGTCAATCGATTGATATGTCGTCGTTTTTTGTTGAGAGGTTTATCCAATGGGTGTCCTCTCCATGCCTCTAGAGAATTTCAGGGTTATGCATCTAACCCTAGAGATTCTCTTAACAGCTTATTTAAAATTTCATGTCTCCGCATTATGGAACATTTAAAATAAAATATTTTATTTTATTTTATTTCCTTTAAAACATCTAAAAATTTACTTTTGTTCCCGACCTGCGCCAGTCGATGTTAGGCCCCGCCTAAGGTAAGGTCATGTCTCTGAACGCAACGGTGCCTTCAGATTTCTGATCCGAGCATCCATTTAAAAGTTATTCTACTTTTTTAGGAAAGTCACTCGTGCGTGTTATTTAAAAGTTTAATTTATTTCAAACATTTATTCTGGGCACTTCTGGCCTCGGAATTGCACGCCATCATAGATTCTGGTCACGTAATAATTGCATATAATATTTAAAAAAATACATAGGAAATCTGAGATATTACAAATAATTATTTAAATATATATATATATATATATTTATATTTATAACAAATAAATAAATTTATTTACTTATTTATTTGTAATTAAAAATTATAATAAATAAAATATTTATAGTTGTAATTATAAATACATTAATATATAAATAATTATAAAATTATAACTAATATATTTAAAATTTTATAAATATATATAATTAATAAATGTGTTATAATTTTTTAATTATTTAAATATATCTACATTTATTTAGAATTATATTTATAACTATTTGTATTTATTCATACATATTTTTATATAAATATATATATATATATATTAATTTTTAATTATTTAAATATATCTATATTTATTTGAGAATTATAATTATAAATATTTATATTTATTTATAAATATTTGTATATATTTATAAATATATTTATATATTTATATATTTATATATTTATAACTTGATAAGTAGTATAATAAATATATTTATGATAATTTTATAATTTTTTACATATATATATATATAGTTATAATTATAACTACAAATAAATATATTTATAAATATTTGTATATATTTATATAATTATTTATATTTATTTATTTATAAAATTATAATATATTTATTTTTGTAATTTTATAATTATTTCAATATATATATATATAGTTATAATTATAATTACAAATAGATGTATTTAAAAAGTATTTATATATACTTAAAATTTAATAATTATAAATATAATAAATATATTTATTCTTTAAATATATTTAATGTAATTTTATAATTATTGAGAAAATCATATATTATATGGGTAATGTAACACCCCAAACTTCTACGGTACGTTTCTCTTTGAATAATACAATAGCGTGTGATGTACGGAACACCGAGTTCAAGCGCACCATGATCTATCAAACTAGCCATTTTAAAAGTGATTATGTATAGTAATAACCACATTTCAAATTTTATATATATCTCATATAATTTTAACATTCATATTTTGTGTTTCTTAGACATAATGTAAGGGAAAATTAAATTTTTGAGATAAAAGAAGAATTTTTTTCGAAATTGTAGTTTTTCCGCCTTTTTACAGTGAACCCTTTTTAAATCCAATATTTGACAGTTTTATATATTCAATTTAATGAAATTAAATTCTCATTTAGAAGCGAGACATAAAAATTTAGTTTGGATAAATTTTTGGTACTTTTCTGATAACTTTCATATTTTGAAGAATAGTGAAAAATACAAAATTTTAATTAAAAATAACTTTTTTAATCAAAATAACTTATAGTTTTAAATTATAAATTTTAGTGGTTTTAAAGTATTATAAGATTATAATTTTATTATTTAATATAGTGTTGTTCATTGTAAGTAATTTCACATTTAAATTGTACATAAACACATGTCAATCTTTTGATAGTTTTTACTACTTAAAAACCCTCTTTTTGGCTTTGACAATGGGAATTAATTTTAAATTAATTTATGCAACTTCTGTGTATTGAATTTAGAAAAATGGATTCCATATTTTGAATCAGGATTTCCAATTTTTGTAAATAGGTAAATTTTATTTTTAGACATTATGAAAAGTTACTTCAGTAAATATTTTATTTACCATGGTTAAAGGGTAAATATAAAAAATAAGGGTAAAAAATAATATTATAATAATATTAAATTACCCTAACACATGCCCTAACCCTATTTGATGATACATACCTAACCATGGGCATCCTTGGGTCGATTGTGGGACCCCATAGAGCCCCTTGGGAGTGATAATGACATATTATATTAATTAATTTAATGTAAAGACAAAAATAACATAAGCATGTATCTTTTAGTAAAACAATTTTTATATGAGGTTATATAATTGATATATTTGACTATAAATATTCATTAGAAAGATAAAAAATATTTCCTATATTGTGAGATTTTATTTATAATTTTTAGAGATAATATAAATATATTTATTTATGACACAATAATGATGCAGTATTTTCCTTATTAATGAATGAATCAAATAAATGATTTTAGAAATATTAAAATAAAAATAATTTTAAAGTTTTGATGCCATCCAGGAATTTTATCGGTTAATATGACATGTTAGGGTTGACTAAATAATTTTTTTCGAATTGATAAAGTTTTTATGACTTTCACGAAAACAAAATACTACATAGTGTGAAAGTTGACATAAATGAGTTTTTAAAACAAATATTGTATTATTAATTGACATAATATTATTAAAAATATAATGTTCCTAAAAAGGACCTATATATGATTATATTTTTCAATAATTAACCACTTGGGGTTCTCTTCTAATTTTATATTAAGTTTATTAACTATGTAATATACAAATACAAGAAGACATTGTAAAAGTTAAACTATTTAACTAAGACTTAAATCCAAAAGAGAAGGTTAAAATGGTAACCTAAACTTGTCTAAAACCTATTGGTTGAAATGATTTATACCCATACCCACCTTATCCTTAAAATAAATTATTTTTTATCCATAATAAACCTAATATGATTGTATAATAAATTAATATTTCAATCTTTTCCTAAAGTAACCCTCACCTCTCTTATAAAAGGGTACCTCCCCTTATCTTAATTCCACACCTCCATAGCCATTTGGATCGGCCAAACCCTTCTCAAATATCCTCCTAACTACCTTTAAATTAACCTATATGCCTTACATTGATAAAAAAATCCAACCTAAGGAGCCCTTTTGGTCAAATCAAAAAGAAAGCACCCGAAGAAGAGGTAATAATTTCATCACCTCCTTCAAAGTTCTTTTCTTCTTCCACTTCCTCTTTATTTGTTGTTTCCATACAATAATATTAACTGTATTACATTATACATACTTTGATTTTATTATAAATATGTTACAACCATATTCATTATTCTATCCATCCTACGAATGACAAAGTCACCATACGTGCGTACGTACGGCTTACCGTCTCCACAACGTGGAGTAGTTTGTTATTCAACACTTCATTATTTGAATGGGTATAATAATGAGTATAATTTATGTAAATAATAAATATAAAATGTTAATTTAAATTTATATATGATATACCATCCAATAACATATGATTTCACCATCAATAGAATAATATTGTCGCTCGTGCGTACGTACGGATTATCGTCTCCACGAACGTGATAAGATTCATTTCCCATTTGTAACCATTCAAGAATAATTTTAATTTTATGATTTAAAATAATTTTTTAAGAAATTAATATCATTATGTATATGAATCAAATACATCATATCCATAACAAACATGAATTATGTAGCAAAATATATAAAGGAAAATGAATCACTTAACACCCAAAACAATGATACTACAGAAATATTATTAACAAAGCAATATTAGAAGATCGTATATGATATCATATGTATGTGGTTCTTGTATAATTTAATAACAATTATTTAAATATTATACATGATTTTAACATACCCTCGATCAAGGAAAAGTACAAGGTAATGGTTAATTTTACAATCTCTTTATTATCCGAGGTTTTTTATACGGGACTATCTACTGGGACCTCTTTATCATCCACATCCATGTTTCTTAAAAATGTATTTAAAATTTTTTTACTATTTTCTAGATTATGGGTTAAAGTAATTTATACCCTTGTTTTTTTTTATAAAATGTTTTGAAATGAGTCTTTCAGTCGCTTTCCAAACAAGGTACTTTATGAACTTTTCAACAAATTGAGGTAAGAATGTTTTTTTTAACTTATATGGAGGGTGTGGCTATTTTATGCCATTATAACACCTTTGAAGCTTACCTTACAAGCTTATAAGAATATTTTCCAAATAAATGTTTTCATTTATAATTATGTGACTTTTAAATGATTTCAAAATAGAAAGAGATATTTCTCTCAAATAGTTTTGATTTCATCTATGTCAACATCCTTTGATAGATATTACGCTTGTTTGAAGTTGATTTATTATGATACAATCTTCCATATTGTATTTAAGGTTTTTTAATATGTTTTATTATGGATGTGTTATTTTTATACCATTCATTGTTTATGGTTAAAGAATTAACATTTCGTATACTAGTTTTAATATGAATGTTTATGTTATGTTTCAAACTTTTTATATGAGGAACTCATTGGACTTTGTAAGTGACGGGTGGAGCTCACTATAGCTCCTTGATGCATCGGTAGCTCTCATGAGATAAACTAGTGTCTTGGCCCAAGGCCTTGAAAAAATCTTTATTTGTAGTCTTGGCAGGAGGCATGGACTATGTGGTTATGATGTCTGACATTATGCATTCCATCATTATGAAATTTTCTATTGATATTACATGTGATTATTTAACTAGTAGAATATACATGTGAAAAAGTAAATGGAATTATTTGATTTATATTTTCCATATTATGCTGAAGTTTATGTTTAAAAGGAATTTGTTTTAGTCTTATACATTGCCTTAAATTTTTATTCTTATTTATGATAGTTTCTACTATATAGTTATCCTTACTGAGCATCTGAGATCACCCCTTTATTATGTTTTATTTTTTCTAGGATGTGAAGAAGTATATTATGATTAACCTATAGGAATAGGCTATGGGAAATAAGAGTGTTCAAAGGGGAAACAATGTTGTTTTTTTATTATGATTTGATGTAAAACTTATGTATGTATCTAGTACTTCCAATGATACTAAATTGATCGGTCTTTTGGGACATGATTCTTGTATCATGACTATGTATTAAAATAATTCACCAGATTTAGGCTTCTAGGGTTGGGGAATTATAGTTGGTATCAGATTAAGTTTTTTATAAACCATGGAAACTAGATTTATAAAAACTTTGATTAGAGAACATTACCCTAAGATATAATTTGAGGATTAGTACAGAAGAACTTCCTATAATTTTGGTAATTTAGAGATTTTGTGAATTTTCCAAGAAATATATCTCAGTCTGGATATGATCAGGTAGAGGTGGTTTTGGAACAAATGCACCTAGGAGTGAAAACTCCGAAAAGAAGTTTCGGGCTGGACTCAGGGTATCCTGATACATGACAATGGGTCTTGCTGCACTCTTGGTTACAACACTCCTAGGGGATATGCATAGGATAATTCAAATTTTCTTTACAAACCATTATGAAGGATTTATGAGTAAATACTTTCTCAAAGAAAACATTTTTATGATTATGGATTGTGTCCATAAAGTATTCAATTTATGTTAAGTGATTTACAAGTTTGGAATTATGTATTGTGATTTATAAACTATTCTAGTGTATGCCATTTTTTAGAAATGGTGCCTTGTGGATGGAATGTAAATCGTATCAATGCATGTAATCCTTATAGGTATTTCCCTCCTACTCAAGATAATTATACTGGAGCTAGTGATGCAATTGGAGCGGATCATCCTATCACCATACTAGGACAACTCACTCAGGTTATGAATAATAACCTTACCCGTATGGAGCACCCTGATCCATAATGAGGAGGATCAATGTTAGACCAATTCATGAGGCAACAACCACAAAAATTAAATGGGACTACAGATCCACTTGTAGCTGAGAAATGGATAAGTTCTTTGGAGAAAATATTTCATGCTTTGGGGAGTAGCGAAATGGAAAAAGTTGTCATCACAGTTTATCGCCTCAAGGGAGATGCAGATCAATGGTGGTCATAAATTCAAAACACAAAGGACGATGAAGAAGTATCAAATATAGAATGGAGGCAGTTTAAAGAGATTTTCTTAGAAAAATACTTTACTCATGACCATCGAGCGGATATGAAAAGAAAATTTATGATTCTATGTCAAAGGAGGATGAGAATGTCATAGTGTATGAGGATAATTTTACAAGGTTATCAAGGAATGTTGCAGATTATATATGTAACCCAATTAGTAATATTGATCAATTATTTTATGGGTTAAAACCATTTATTCAATGATCATTAGTATCACAGTCTTTCTCATCGTATGAAGATATAGTCTCGTGTGCTATCAAGACAGAAAAGAAATTATCTAAGTCTTATGACATTAATGTAAAGTAAGAGAAGTAGAGAACGTTGGAGTGAGAGACATATAACAGGAAAAAGGGAAATAATGATTTTTTGTTATGTGATAATTGTGATAATTAACACCCTGGTACTTGCCTAAAAGGAATGAGAGTTTTTTACAAGTGTTGAGAAAAAGGCCACCAAGCTCATGATTTCAAGGGAAAGAAAGAGGCTATAAATGTGGAATTCTACAATTGTAGAGAAATGGGGAATTTTTGAAAATGAATGTCCTAAGTACCAAGGAAACTTACCTCAGAAAAGGCCAAGGGAGAAAGGTCAATCTTATTTTGTTACAATAGTTGAAGTGGAATAATTAATGTATTTGTGTTTTTGGATTCAAGAATCATATTCTGGTTCTTTGAAGAATGTGATATATATAAGGATTGTACTATAGTACTGTTTGTTTTCATTGAGGTGTTAATATGATGAAGTTAATCATATTTTCAATATGTATCAATAAGATCAAATTTATGTTGTTTGGGGAATCAGATGTTACAATTGATTTTGGAATTTAGAGACCTTCTAGAGAGAGTTTGGACAAAAGTATTTTGGATAACTATAATGGTTTGAATGGATTAAGATGGACATTGGATATTATTTTTTAAGGTTAAAATATTTCTTAATATTATTTTTGGATTGTTATAAAAAGGACAACCCGGAGGTCGGGTGACAATATATCCCATTCAGAAAGGCCGTGAGACTTAAACCCGGAACTGAAGGGCGACAAGGGTGCATCACCTACCACTGGCCTATGTGATGTCTTAGTTTGTAAAATGTAGTTTTTTTAAATCTTCTTATAAATGAATTATAAATTAATTTTTTTGAAACTTATGCAATTAGGATAAATAGAATATTTTGGAATTCTATTATCTTTTGGAGTAAAAGATGAGTTTGTGGTAGAAATTAGTTGAAGGATGTAACTCTACTTGTCAAGTATTATTTATTTATTCTATGAAGAAATTAATTCTTAAACTTTAGGGAAAGGATATTAAAACCAAAAAAAAATTATCCTAATACCTTATATAGAAAAACATATAAAGTAAAAGTACAAGGTTAGGGTTAATTTTACAATCTCTTTATTATCCGAGGTTGTTTATACGTGAGTATCTATTGAGACCTCTTTATCATCCACAGCCGCGTTTCTTAAAAATGTATTTCAAAACATTTTTAATATTTACTAGATTATGTATTAAATTCATTTATACCCTAGTTTGACTTTTTATAAAATGTTTTGAAAGGAATCTTTCCATCTCCTTCCAAACAAAGTACTTTATGACATTTTTCACAAATTGTGGTAAGAATTTTTTTTAACTTATATGGTGGGTGCGGCTATTTTCTGCCATTATAACACCTTTGAAGATTCACTTACAATACTATAACAATATTTTCAAAATAAATTTTTTCTTTTATAATTTTGTGACTTTAAAATTATTTCAAAATAAAAAAGATACATTTCACTGAAATAGTTTTGATTTCATCTTTGTCAATATCATTTGATTGATTTTATAGTTGTTTGAAGTTGATTTATTATGATAAAATCTTCCATATTGTATTGAAGGTTTTGTGATATGTTTTACTATGAATGTGTTATTTTTATACCATTCATGGTTTATGGTAAAAGTATTAACATTTCGTATGCTGGTTTTAATATTAATGTTTATGTTATGTTTCAACCTTTTCATATGAGGAATGCATTGGACTTAGTAAGTGACGGGTGGATCCCACTATAGCTCCTCGATGCATCGGTAGGTCTCATGAGAAAAACTAGTGTCTTGGTACAAGTCCTTGAAAAAATCTTTATTTTTAGTCTTGGAACATGTCCTTGACTAAGTGGTTATGACGTCTGGAATTATGCATTCCATTGTTATGAAATTGGATATTGATATTACATGTGATTATTCGACTAGTAGAATATCCATGTAAATAAGTAAATGGAATTATTTGATTTATATTTGCCATATTATGCTGAATTTTAAGTTTAAAAGGATTGTGTTTTAGTCTTCTATATTTCCTTAAATTTTTATTCTTATTCTTTATAGTTTCCACTATATTTTTATCCTTATTGAGCATATGAGATCACCCCTTTCTTATATTTTATTTTTCCATGGATGCGAAGAAACATATTACAATTAACCGACAAGAATAGGATATGGGATATAAGAGTGTTCAAAGGGGGGACAATGTTGTTTTTTTATTATAATGTAATGTGAAACTGAAGGAATAGACTTTGAGGATTATTATAAAAGAACTTCCAAGAATTTTGGTAACGTAGATATTTTTTGAATTTTCCAAGAAATACATCCCAGTCTGGATACGAGCAGGTAGAGGAGGCTCTGGAACAGATATACCTAGAGTGAAAACTCCGACAAGGAGTTTTGAGCTTGAATCGGAGTATCCTGGTACACGACAATAGGCATTGGTGCACTCTTGGTTACAACACTCCCAGGGGATATGCTTAGGATAATTCACATTTTCTTTACAAACCATTATGAAGGATTTATGAGTAAATAATTTCTCAATGAAAACATTTTTATGATTATAGAATATATCTATAAACTTTTATATTTATGTTAACTGTTTTACAATTTTGGAATTATGTATTGTGATTCATAAACTAATCTAGTGTATGACATTGTTTAGAGATGGTGTCTAGTGAAAGGAATGGAAACTATATCAATGCACGCAATCCTTGTAGGAATTTCCATTATACTCAAGATAATTATAGGGGAGCTGGTGATTCAACTGTTGTTGATCAAATTATAACCATACTGGGACAACTCACTTAGGTTATGAATAATAAACTAACCTGTATGGAGCACTCTGATCCACAATGCAGAGGATCAATGTTAGATCACTTCATTAGGAAACAAGAACCAATATTCAGTGGGACTAAAAATCTACATGTACCTGAGCAATGGATAATTTCCTTAGAGAAAATATTTCATGCTTTGGGGAGTAGCGAAAGGGAAAAGGTTTTCATGGCAGTTTATCACCTCATGAGAGATGCAGATCATTAGTGGTCATTAATTCTAAACACAAAGGAGGATGAAGAATTATCAAATATTTAATAAAGGGAGTTTAAAGAGATTTTCATAGAAAAATACATTCTTCATGACCATCGAGAGGATTTGGAAAGGCAATTTCTGAGTCTAAGGGAAAAGGAGGATGAGAATATCACAATGTATGAGGCGAATTTTACAAGGTTAGAAAGGCATGTTGCAGATTATATACATAACCCAAGGAGTAATATTGATCGATTATTTGATGGATTAAAACCATTTCTTCATTGATCATTAGTCTCACAATCTTTCTCATTGTGTGAAGATATAGTCTCATGTGCTATCAAGACTGAAAAGTAATTCTCTAAGTATTATGACATTAAAGTAAAGAAAGAGCATAAGAGAATAGTGGAGAAAGAGATAGATAAAGGGGAAAAGGGAAAGGAGAATTTTCCCTTATGTGGTAATTGGGGGAAGAAACACTATGGTACTTGCCTAAAAGGAATGGGAGTTTGTTACAAGTGTGGAGAAAAATGCCCCCAAGCTCATGATTCTAACGGAAAGAAAGAGGCTCTCAATGTGGAATTCTACAATTGTAGAGAAATGGGGTATTATGTAAAAGATTGTCCTAAGCACCAAGGAAACTTACCTCAGAAAAGGAAAACTGAGAAAAGCTAAGATTATGTTGTTTCTATAGTTGAAGTGAAATAATTAATGTATTTGTGTTTTTAGATTCAAGAATTATATTCTGGTTATAATAATAATGTGATATATATAAGGATTGTACTATATTACTTTTTTTTTCATTGAGGTTTTAATATGATAAAGGTAATAATATTTTCAGTATGTAATAATAAGAGAAACTTTACGTTGTTTGGGGAATCAGATGTTACAATTGCTTTTGGAATTTAGAGATATTTTAGAGAGAGTTTGGACAGAAGTACTTTGGATAACTATAAAGGTTGGAATAGATTAAGTTGAACAATGGATACTATTGTTTAAGGTTAAAATATTTCTTAAGAATATTTCTGGATTTTTATAAAAAGGAAAATCCGGAGGTTGGGTGTCAACCCGTCGCATCTGGCAAGGTCGTGAGACTTGAACCCACAACCTAAGGGAGACAAGGTTGCATCACCTACCACTAGCCTACATGATGTCCTATTTTTTATAATGTAGTTTTTTATAAAATGTCTATATGGATGAATTATAAATTCAATTTTTTTGGAACCCTATACAATTAGGATAAATAGAACATTTTTGAGTTCAGATGAGTTTGTGGTAGAAATTAGTTAAAGGATATAACTCTACTTATCAAGTATTATTTTTTTATTCTATGATGAAATTAATTCTTAAACTTTATGGAAAGGATATTAAAACCAAAAATGTTTTATCCTAATACCTTATGTTTTTTTGAATTGACAATATTTTAAATAATCATAGATTTATGGCTTTGAGGCCGTCAATTTTCCATTCACTTGTTTGTGATTGATGAACTCAATCACTCCTTATAAATATTTCTATTTTTCCTCCAAATAAAATTTCCACCAATGTTCTCTTATTCTAAATCCGAATTTGGTGGTGCCTTTTTCATTTCCATTTCCCTCTTATTAAGACTAAATTTTATTAACCCTATTTCCGATGTGGGTTTCCACAAAGGTATTTTCAATTTTTTTACCTCTTATTTTCAAAGAAAAAATTAAAATTATGAGGACACGATTTATTGAAGGAGGGAATAATGTAACACCTCAATCTTACACAGTACATTTCTCTTTAAATAATACAATATTGTGTGATGTACACAACACTGAGTTCAAGCGCACCACGACCTATCAAACTAGTCGTTTAAAAAAGCAGTTATGAATATTAATAACCACATTTTTAATTTTATACATATCCCATATAATTTTAACATTCATCTTTTGTGTTTATTATACATAATATGAGGGAAAATTCAGTTTTTGAGATAAAAGAAGTATTTTTTCCGAAAATGCAGTGTTTTCACCTTTTAACGAAGAACCCTTTTAAAATCCCATATTTGACACTTTTATATTTTCAATTTGATAAAATTAAATTTTTATTTACAAGAGGGACATAAAAATTTAGTTTTGATAAATTTTTGGTACTTTTCTGATAACTTCATATTTTGATGAATTGTGAAAAATACTAAATTTTAATTAAAAACAAATTTTTTAATCAAAATAATTTATAGTGTTAAATTATACAATTTAGTGGTTTTAAAGTGTCATTAGATTATATTTTTATCATTTAATACATTTTAGCTCATTGGATGTAATTTCACATTTAAATTGTACATAAACACATGTCAATCTTTTAATTTTTTTTACTTCTTAAAAACCCGCTTTTTGGCTTTGACAACAGGAATTAATTTTTGCAACTTTTGTGTTTTGAATTTGGAAAAAATATTTTTTATATTTTGAATCAGTATTTCTAAATTTTTTAAATAGGAAACTTTTATATTTAGACATTATGAATAATTACATCAGTAAATATTTTATTTACCATTGTTAAAGGGTAAATCCGGAAAATAAAAGTAAAAAATAATATTATAATAATATTAAATTATTGTAACACATATTCTAACCCTATTCACTGATACATGCCCGACCATGGGCATCCTTGGGTCGATTTTGGGACCCCATGGAGCCACTTTGAAGTGATGATGACATTTTATATTAATTAATTTAAAGTAAATACAAAATAACATAAGCATGTATCTTTTAGGAAAAACAATATTATATGAGGTTATATAAGTTATATCTTTGACTATAAATAGTCATTATAAAGTTAAAAAAATATTTCCTATTTCATGATGTTTTATTTACAATTTTTAGATATAATATAAATATATTTATTTATGACACAATAATGATGCAGTATTTTCCTTATTAATGAAAGAATCAAATAAATGATATTACAAATATTAAAATAAATATAATTTGAAAGTTTTGATGTCATCCACGAATTTTCATGATTAATATGACATTTTAGGGTTTATTAATTTTTTTTTTGAAGTGATAAAGTTTTTATGACTTTCACAAAAACAAAATACCAAATAGTGTCAAAATTGACATAAATGTGTTTTTAAAACAAATAATATATTATTAATTGATATAAGTTTTAAAAAAATCTAAGTTACTACCAAAGGACTTATATAAGGTTAGATATGTCAATAATGAACCACTTGGGGTTCTCTTGGCATTTTATAGTAAGTTTATTAACCATGTATTATAAAAATACAATAAGACATTGTAAAAGTTAAACTATTTAACTAAGAGTTAAATCCAAAAGATAAGGTTAAAATGGTGACCAAAACTTGTCTAAAACCTATTGGTTGGTAGCATTTAGACCCATGCCCACCTTAACCACAAAATAAATCCTTTTGGATCCATTATAAACCAAATATGATTGTATAATAAATTAATATTTCAGGTTTTTTCTAAAATGACACTCACCTCTATTATAAAATGGTATCTCCCCTTCTCTTAATTTAACACCTCCAGATCCATTTGTTTCAGCCAACCCCTACTCAAATCTCCTCCCAACTACCATCACTTAGACCTAGAGGCCTTACTTTGAACAGAAATCCAACCTAGGGTATAACACCCCAAGTTTTTCTAAAAATAAATATAAATGCATGGAACTTTGTTTTAAGTAGATATTTATAACTAGCCTTTTAACATAATTTTCCCACTTCAATGTTTTGAATTTCAAGAAACTGTCATCTACAATTGTGTTCAGTATATTATTTGGAGTCTATTAGAACCAACTTGTTTTTTTGGTGAATAGTAACATACCCTTATGAATAGTAATATGAATAGTAATATGACCCTAATGAATAGTAAATTTTATTATTATTTTATTTTATTAAGGATTTAAGATAATAGCATCTAGGTTAATTTTTTATTGTGATATAGAAGTAGTTACAGAATTAGAATTGTTAATTTTTGAATTAAGTGTGATTTTATTTAAAAATTAAATTAATAATAATTAGAAAATTATTTTCAAAAAATAGACTTCATTTTTGAAATCTAAACGTCGATAAATGGTTAGGGTGAATTTTGGGAATTTTTCTGAAACAGTTGATTTTTCAGTGAATAGTAAAAAATACAGTTTTTAGTTTCGGTGTGTTAATGACATCATTAATGATATAATAAGGATTTCATAATTCTGGTCGACTTTTGTATAGTTAAATAATATTTAAGGTGTCCAAAGTGGCTTATACCATGGGAAAATACCATGGGCAAGCCCATGGGTTTGTAAATACCACTCATGAGGTGTCCCTTGAAAATTATTAAAATAATCCCTCACGTTTCCTATAAATACCAACTCTTCCCTTCATTGAATTCATTCCCAATTCTCCCTCAACGAATATCTGGCCACCTTACCTTCATAGTATTACTCCCAAGGTTTCCTCAAGCCCCCAAGGTCCCAACCTTCATGTTCTAATGGTTACTCTACAAGGTAAGAAAAATCTCAATTTCTTTCTTTTTCCTTTCAAGTTCTCTTTTATGTGGTATAATTTTCATGTTTCCATACCATGTTCTTATTTATTTCTTATTCTTGATATTCTCTATATTATGATTCATTTATGGATGGGTGACCATTTTCCCCTCTCTTTTTAATATTTTCTAAAACCATGTTGTGTAGCCGTTAGGCTGCCGAATTTTTGTAAGCGATTTCACAATTATTCTTTTATTTTGAGTTCTTTCCCTATTCTTTCTTCATATATCCTTACCCAAGAGGAATGAAATCTCCAGAAATAATGTATATTCTATATGTTATCATGTTTATGGAAAATTAATCATCATTATTCTTCTCCTCTCCCACTTATTTAAAGAATAAAAGCATTGTCCGTTTGTGTCGAATTATCGACATCGTGGACGATGTGATTTCAATTTCCATTAATTCTTTCAAGCCTGGTCATGGAACCATTTATATGATTGAACCAGGTTATAATATATGTTTTATGACTCACCCATGGTTCTGTAATTCTTTTTTACTCATCTTTCTAATTTATAAGACAAAACGGGGTTGTTATTATCAAATAACCACTAAAATGATCTAAACAAACATCATTAATGTTCTAACTTATGAATCATCCTCATGTAGGAATTAAAAATGATGTATGGAATAATTTATGTTACTAGATATATGTAAATACTACTCCATTACAATTTTGTATTTTCACTTCCAATCGACAAGAATGTTCATCATGAATGAATCATGGAAATCATGTTAAGAACTCACCCAAAAACAGTGCAAAGGGAAAAATACTAACAATTAAGGGTGAAATGTTGTTTTGAAATGATCATATAAGATTTCATAAACATGGAAATGTTTCTTTAAAATATTAATAACACTCTTTTAACCATTATACAAGAGGTTTAAACAAGTTTTAAGTAAGACAACCCCGAGGTAAGGGAATTCTTAACCCGATTTCCATTCTTTGGGTTAACCTTCAACTTCATTATTTAGGTGATTTTTAAATTTTTTGTGTGATGTGTTCTATTTATATTATGTTTCATTATGTGTATTTAAAGTATATATACATACTCCATCCACTCTATTAAGTCTCTCTTCAATTTTATGATATTTATAAGAGGCTTTTCTTTAAAAATCCTCTTTTAAAATTCAGTTTTACAAAATTCCAAAGCAATGTTTCTATGGAATCATTCATGTTGTTTGATTATGTTTTGGTTCTTGAGAATTATTTATGATGAATGGTGGGATATATATTTCCCTCCAATTCATTGGTTATGAGTATGTTTTAGGTCTTCCTTATGGTTACTCCAAGTGTAACTGCAATGGTAACACAAAGTAAGGTAGCCGTGAGGGTTACAAATTATAAGGTAGCCAAGAATGGTTACAAGATTATGTAAGTAATTCCCCAAGATACCTTTATGATTATATTTATTTTCTCATGTTTCTTGTGGATCCTATGTAAATCTCATGTTACACAATGTAAGTATATACGGGTGACAAGAATGTCTTTTGAAAATGCTTTCACACGTTATGAGTATTCAGGGACTAATGTGATCTTTACTTCTTTTCCATCCCTTACTGAGCTTTTGTGCTCATCCCAAATTTTTAAATTATTTTTCACAGGTTAATGGATGTGTAATACAAGGAAGGAAGACATGTTAAATGTTGAATAATTGTCAAGGAGTCTTTTTTTATGTTTTAATGTTTTATATTTTGAAAAAAAAAATAGAAACTGTTTTTATGGAATCTACTCTGTAATAATGTGTAAGGTCATGAATGTATTGTCCTAATTCTCTAAATCTCTAAACTTGAAAATATCTTCAATGTAAAAGGAAGTGTTTTCTTGACTAAATTCAAGATTATGTATGTAATATGTTTGGGTACTTATAGTTGGTATCAGATGATGGTTTAGATAACTTTAGGACTTAGGGTGATGTTAATAGAATAACATAATTGATTTTCACTCTATGTTTAATTTGAAATGTTATAGCATTTAAATATTACCATGTTGCTTTATCTAAGACATGTTTGTTCAGAATGGTTGTCCGCAGAAGGAACATGGATGCTGAAGAGGAGAGGCACCGACAAAATGAAATCCTTTCGGAACTACAGCCTGGAATGGTAAGGATTGGAACTGAGCAGTTTGTGACAGTAATGGCTCAGTTAACACAGACAATAAATGGTGGTGGAATCCATGCAAGAGAACCAATAGAGGTACCACAACGGAACATGACAGTAGTGGAACATTTTATGAGACAACATCCTCCTACATTCAATGGTTCTTCTGACCTCGTAGCAGCTGAAGGATGGATCAAATCCCTTGAAAAGATATTCGATGTTTTGGTATGTTCAGACAATCAAAAGGTAAGCCTTTCCATTTATCATTTTGAAGGGGAAGCAGATCAGTGGTGGTCAATGGTAAGGAATATCAGGGGTAGAGTGGATTTTGATGCCTTAGAGTGGGATGAATTTAAAAGTCTTTTCCTTGAAAAATATTTTACTAAGGTGGTACGAAATAGAATGGTGAAGCAATTCCTTGAATTGAAATAGAAGGAGAAATATTCAGTGGTTATGTATGAAGCGAACTTCACCCGACTGGAGAGGTATGCACCAAATCTTTTTCTAGATCTTGATAGAAAAATCAACCACTTTTACTCAGGACTGATGCCAAGGTATCGAAGGGCGTTGGCCTCCCATGAATTCAAAAGTTATGAGAAACTTGTCTGATGTGCTGAGAGGGTAGAAATAGAGTTTGCTGACGATCATGTGCATTTTGGAAACAAAGAGAAGAAGAGGTCCAGTTGGCAAGAAATGGGTAAGAATCAACCAAAGAAATCTGATGTTAAGAAACTCCAATTTCCAGTTTGTGAAAATTATGGGAAGAAACACCCTGGGGAATGTCTTAGCAAAAATGGGAAGTGTTTTAAATGTGGTAAGTTTGGACATATGGCCCGATATTTCAATGAAAATGATCTTAAGAATAATCCTGATAAGAAAATTGTAAAGTGTTTTAAATGTGGTGAAATGGTTCGTTATGCAAATGTCTGCCCAAAAAGAGATATGAATGATGCAAAGAAGCCAGACTACAAGAAGAAAGGTGTAGTGAGATCTTTTGTGACTATGTCAGTAGATGTTAGGTCATCCAATGAAGTTGTATCAGGTACTTTGTTTGTTCACTCAGATTTTTCTAAAGTTTTGTTTGATACGGGGTATACACATTCCCTCATCTCTGAGAAATTTTATGGTAAATTGGAAATATCACCTCAAAAAGTGAGACCCAAACTTGTTGTTAAAACACCAGGGGGGAATGTTATAGCAAAGTGGAATTATAAGAATATTTATACTATGGTCTGTGGAAAGACTTTACCTGCAAACCTTGTTGTTTTACCCTTAGTCGAGTTTGATGTTATTCTTGGGATGGACTGGCTTTCTGATTATCATGCTAAGATTGACTGTAGAGCTAAAGAAGTTGTTTTTCAGAAAGAGTTTCAGTTTGTATACAAGAATGAACCCATACAATTGATAACATATCAGGAAGCTGAGAAACAATTGAAAGATGGAAATGAAAGTTATCTTGCTCATATTGTTGAAAACAAGGGAACAATTAAAATTAATGATGTTCCAGTGGTAAATGAATACCTTGATGTTTTTCCTGATGAGTTACCCGGTGTCATACCTGATCGAGAATTCGAATTCACAATTGACTTAGTTCCTGATGCTAAGCTAATTTCAAAACCCCCATATCATATGGCTCCAATAGAACTTCTTGAATTGAAAAATCAGTTGCAGGATTTTCTTGACAAAGGCTTCATTCATCCTAGCACTTCACCATGGGGAGCCCCTGTTTTGTTTGTCAAAAAGAAAGATAGTTTCATGAAACTTTGCATTGATTATAGAGCTTTGAATAACATCACTGTTAAAAACAAGTATCATTTTCATCATATTGATGACTGGTTTGATCAGCTACAGGGAGCTCAGTACTTTTCCAAGATTGACTTGAGATCCGGATACCATTAGCTGAAGGTGAAGGAAGATGACATCCCGAAAACAGTCTTTCGTACTAGATATGGGAATTATGAATTAATTTTTATGTAATTTTGATTAAATAATGCACCTATTGTATTCATGAATCTTATGAATAGAGTATTTCATGAGTTCTTGGATAAGTTTGTGGTTGTATTTATTGATGACATTATGGTATTTTTTAAAAATAAATAGGAGCATGAAAAACATCTAAGGGTTGTTTTACAAACATTAAAAGAAAAGAAACTATATGGAAAATTCAGCAAGTGTGATTTTTGGTTGCAACAGATTTCTTTTCTTGGGCACATTTTAAATAAGGATGGAATAACAGTTGATCCTGCAAAAACAAAAGTAGTTGATGAATGGACAAGACCCACAAATGTTACATAGATTCGTAGTTTTCTAGTCTTAGCAAGTTATTGTCGACGGTTTGTTAAGAACATTGCACGGTTATCTAGCCCGATAATTAAGTTAACGCGGAAAGGGGTTAATTTTTTTGGACAGAGGAATGTGATGTTTGTTTTTAGGAACTGAAGAAGAGATTGGTGAATGCTTCAGTTTTGGCCTTACCTTCCTGAAATTGTGAGTTTTTCATCTATAGTGATGCTTCTTTAAAGGGACTTGGTTGTGTTTTGATGAAGAATGATCAGATAATTCTCTATGCTTTGAGACAACTTAAACCTCATGAGCTAAATTATCCCACACATGATTTGGAATTGGAAGCTGTGGTTTTTTATTTGAAGATTTGGAGGCATCAAATATATGGAAACAAATGCCAAATAAATACTGACCATAAAAGTCTAAAGTATATATTCACTCAGAAGAAATTAAACATGAGGCAGAGAAGATGGCTAGAATTAATAAAGGATTATGACTGCACGATCAATTAGCATCCTGGGAAAGAAAACAAAGTGGCGGATGCCTTAAGTCGGAAACATAATGCATCATTAACCACGATACGTTTGGAACATGATCTCTTGATTAATGATTTGATGAATTTTGGCTTAGAAGTTGTTGGTGCAGGGAATACATCTGTTTTGTTTTAGGTTTCAGTAGAGTCTTTGTTGTCAGACAGAATTAAGCAAGCACAGAAGGAAGACCGTGAGCTATAGAAAAAGGTAGAATTGGTCAAAATGGGTAAGTTTCCAGAATTAAATCTTGATAAAGATTGTGTTTTAAGATTTGGAAAAAGTTTGTGTGTGCCTTGTGATTCCCAGTTGAAGAAAGAATTGTTGTGTGAAGCTCATAGTTCTCTATTTTCTGTTCATCCTGGAAGTACTAATCTGTACAGAGACCTTCAGAAGTATTATTGGTGGGATGGAATGAAAAGAGATATTTTTTATTTTACCATGAGATGTTTGACAAGTTAACAGGTTAAAGCAGAGCGACAATTACCGAAGGGGATGCTTCAGCCTTTGTCAGTGATATGGTGGAAATGGGAGAATGTATCCATGGACTTCATGGTGGGACTACCAAATACTTCTCGAGGTAACAATGTGATTTGGGTTATTGATGATCGACTGACAAAATATGCACATTTTAATTCTATTCGAGATACAATGTCTTTGGATCAGCTTTCTCGATTGTACCTCAAGGAGATTTTCAGGTTACATGGAGTCCCTCTTTCCATAGTGTCTGACCAAGATCCCAGGTTCACTTCTAACTTTTGGAAGGGACATCAGAAGTCATTGGGCATATAGTTAAATTTTAGTACAGCTTTTCATCCTCAATCAGATGGGCAGTCAGAAAGAACGATTAAAACGTTGGAGGATATGCTTCGAGATTGTTCAATGAACTATTAGGGAAGTTGGGATCATCATATTTCTTTAGTTGAGTTTCCTTATAATAATAGTTTTCATTCCAGTATTCAGATGGAACCTTTTGAGGCCTTGTATGGGAAGCAGTGTCGGACTCCAGCATTTTGGGATGAAGTTGGTGAAAGAAAGTTGATGGGGCCAGAATTAGTAGAAGAAGTGGCTGAGAAAGTGAGGATGATCCAGTAGCACTTGAGGACAGCTCAGAGTATGTAGAAAAGTTATGCCGATAACATAAGGAAAGACTTCTCTTTCGAGGTAGGTGACCATGATTTCCTTAAAATCTCTCCTTAGAAAAGTGTGATGTGTTTCAGTACGAAAGGGAAGCTAAGTCCATGGTTCATCAGTCCATTTGAAATCTTAGAGAAAGTTGGAACAGTTGCATACCGCGTAGCTTTTCCTCCGAGATTGTTTTAGGTACACAATGTCTTTCATGTTTCGATGTTGAGAAAGTATGTGCCAGATTCATCACATGTCTTGAGCCCAGAAGCAGTTCAGTTGGAAGAGAACCTTTCTTATGAAGAGAAACCGGTCCAGATTCTTGATCGAAGAGAACAAGTATTGCGTAATAAGGTAATCCACCAGGTAAAGGTTTTGTGGAGAAACCACATGGTTGAAGAAGCAACATAGGAGTCTGAAAACGCTATGAGAGAAAAATACCCTCAGTTGTTTAATAAGTAAATAAAATTGAGAGGACGCAATTTCAAGATGGTGGGGAAAATGTAACACCCCAAGTTTTTATAAAAATAAATAAAAATGCATGGAACTTTGTTTTAAGTTAATATTTATAACTATCTTTTTAACATAATTTTTCCACTTCTATGTTTTGAATTTCAAGAAACTGTCATATACAATTGTGTTCAGTATATTATTTGGAGTCTATTAGAACCAACTTATTTTTTTGGTGAATAGTAACATACCCTTATGAATAGTAATATGAATAGTAATATGACCCTAATGAATAGTAAATTTTATTATTATTTTATTTTATTAAGGATTTAAGATAATAGCATCTAGGTTAATTTTTCATTCTGATATAGAAGTAGTTATGGAATTATAATTGTTAATTTTTTAATTAAGTATGATTTTATTTAAAAATTAAATTAATAATATTTAGAAAATTATTTTCAAAATATGGAATTCATTTTTGAATTCTACGCGTCGATAAATGGTTAGGGTGAATTTTGAGAGTTTTTCTGAAACAGTTGATTTTTCGGTGAATAGTAAAAAATACAATTTTTAGTTTCGGCGTGTTAATGACATCATTAATGATATAATAATGATGTCATAAATCTGGTAGACTTGTGTATAGTTAAATAATATGTGAGGTTTCCCAAGTGGCTTTTACCATGGGAAAATACCATGGGCAATCCCATGGTTTTGTAAATACCACTCATGAGGTATCCCTTGAAAATTATTAAAATAATCTCACTTTTCCTATAAATACCAACTCTTCCCTTCATTGAATTCATTACCAATTCTCCATCAAAGAATCTCTAGCCTCTTTACCTTCATAGTAGTCCTCCCAAGGTTTCCTCAAGCCCCCTAGGTCCCAACCTTCATGTTCTAAGGGTTACTCTACAAGGTAAGAAAAATCTCAATTTCATTCTTTTTCCTTTCAAGTTCTCTTTTATGTGGTATAATTTTCAAGTTTCCATACTTAATATTATTTCTTTATTATTCTTGATATTCTCTATATTATGATTCATTTATGGATGGGTGACCCTTGTCCCCTCTCTTTTTAATATTTTATAAAACCATGTTGTGTAGCCGTTAGGCTGCCGATCTTTTGTAAGTGATTTCGCAATTATTATTTTATTTTGAGTTCTTTCCTTATTATTTCATCATATCTCCTTAACCAAGAGGCATGAAATCTCCATAAATCATGTATATTATATATGTTATCATGTTTATGGAAAATTACTCCTCATTATTCTTCTCCTCTCCCACTTATTTAAAGAATAAAAACATTGTCTGTTTGTGTTGAATTATCGACATCGTGGACGATGTGATTTCAATTTCCATTAATTCTTTCAAGTCTGGTCATGAAACCATTTTTATGGTTGAACCAGGTTATAATATATGTTTTATGACTCACCCATGGTTCTGGAATTCTTTTTTACCCATCGTTTTAATTTATAAGACAAAACGAGGTTGTTATTATCAAATAACCACTAAAATGATCTAAACAAACATCATTAATGTTCTAACTTATGAATCATCCTCATGTAAGAATTAAAAATGATGAATAGAATAATTTATGTTACTGGATATATTTAAATACTAATCCATTCCAATTCTGGAGTTTCACTTCCAATCGACAAGAATGTCCACCATGAACCAATCATGGAAATCATGTTAAGAACTCACCCAAAAACAGTGCAAAGGGAAAAATACTAACAATTAAGGGTGAAATGATGTTATGAAATGGTCATATAAGATGTCATAAACATGGACATGTTTTTGTAAAATATTAATAACACTCTTTTAACCATTATAAAGGATGTTTAAAAAAGTTTTAAGTAAGAGAAACCCGAGGTAAGGGAATTCTTAACCCGATTTCCATTCTTTGGGTTAACCTTCTACTTCATTATTTATGTGCTTTTTAAATTGTTTGTGTGATGTGTACTGTTTATATAATGTTTAATTATGTGTATTTAAAGTATATATACATACTTCACCCACTCTATTAAGTCTCTCTTCAGTTGTATGATATTTATAAGAGGCTTTTCTTTAAAAATCCTCTTTCAAAATTCGGTTTTATGAAATTCCAAAGCAATGTTTTATGGAATCATTCATGTTGTTTGATTATGTTTTGGTTCTTGAGAATTATTTATGATGAAGTGTGGGACCTATATTTCCCTCCAATTCACTGGGTATGAGTATGTTGGAGGTCGGCCGTATAGTTACTCCAAGTGTAACTGCGATGGTTACACAAAGTAAGGTAGCCGTGAGGGCTACAAATTATAAGGTAGCCAAGAATGGTTACAAGATTATGTAAGTAATGCCCCAAGATACCTTTATGATTATATTTATGTTCTCATGTTTTGTGTGTATCCTGTGTAAATCTCATGTTACACAAATTATGTATATATGGGTGACAAGAATGTCTTTTGAAAATGCTTTCACACGTTATGAGTATTCATAGACTAATGTGATCTTTCCTTCTTTTCCATCCCTTACTGAGCTTTTGTGCTCATCCCAAGTTTTTAAATGATTTTTTACGGGTTAATTGATGTTTAATACAAGGAAGTAAGACATGTTAAATGTCAAAGAATTTTCAAGGAGTCTTGTTTCATGTTTTAATTTTTTATATTTTGAAAAAAATGGAAATTGTTTCTATGGTATCTACTCTGTAATAATGTGTAATGTCATGAATGTATTGTCCTAATTCTCTAAAGGTATAAACTTGAAAAGATTTTCAATGTAAAAGGAAGTTTTTTCTTGACTAAATTCAAGATTATGTATGTAATAAGGTCGGGACCTTATATAAAAATCCATTTTGATCAAATCAAAAAGAAAGCACCTAAAGAAGATGTAATAATTTCATCACCTCTTTCAAAGTTATTTTCTTCTTCCACTTCATCTTTATTTGTTGTTTCCATACCAGAATAATAACTTCAGTACCTTCTACATACTTTGATGTTATTATAAATATTTTACTACCATATTCATTATTCTATCCATCCTATGAATGAAAAAGTCACCATGCAGGCGTACGTATGGCTTACCGTCTCCACGTCGTGGTGTAGTTTTTTATTCAACACTTATTTATTTGGATGAGTATAATATTGAGTATAATTGATGTAAATAATAAATATAACCTATTAATGATTCTATATATATGATATAACATCCAATTACATATGATTTCACCATCAATAGAATGATATTGTCGCTCGTGGGTTCGTACGGATTACCGTCTCCACGAATGCGATAAGATTCATTTCCCCATCGCAACCATTAAAGAATAATTTTAATTTTATGATTAAGAATAATGTTTAAGAACTTAATATAATTACTGATATGAATCAAATACATCCAATCCATAAAAAACATGACTTACGTAGCAAAACATATAAAGGAAAACGAATCAGGTTACACCCGAAACAATGATATTACTGAAATATTATTAACAAAGAAATATTAGAAGATCATATATGGTATCATATATATGTGGTTCTTGTATAATTTAATTAAAATTATTTAACTATTATACAGGAGGTTAACATACCCTAGATCAAGGAAAAGTACAAGGTAATGGTTAATTTTACAATCTCTTTATTATCTGAGGTTGTTTATACGGGAGTATCTGCTGGGACCTCTTATCATCCACATCCACGTTTCTTAAAAATGTATTTCAAAACATTTTTTACTATTTCCTAGATTAAGGGTTAAAGTAATTTATACCCTTGTTTGACTTTTTATAAAATGTTTTGAAAGGAATATTTCTGTCGCTTTCCAAACAAGGTACTTTATGACCTTTTCAACAGATTGATGTAGGAATGGTTTTTTAACTTGTACGGCGGCTATTTTCTACCGTTATAACACCTTTGAAGCTTCCCTTACAAGCTTATAAGAATATTTTCAAAATAAATGTTTTCTTTTATAATTATGTGACTTTTAAATGATTTCAAAATAGAAAGAGATATTTCTCTCAAATAGTTTTGATTTTGTAAAGACCCGTAAAATTCAAGGGAAATTTTTTCTTAATTTTCTTTGGAATTTTACAAGAGCGCGGTTTCAGACGGCACCTGATTCCGAGGCCCAGAGTGCCCGGAATTAATTTCCAAAGTTTGGCTCGGGTACGTTCAGTGAACGAACGAGCGGGAATTCCTAACTTTTGATCTGGTGCTCGGATTTGAAATCTGAGGACACCGATGAACTCGCAGCGCCGATATTCGCTTAAGAAGACCTTTTCCGAAGTTGTGTTTGCCTAGGAGGAGTTGTTTAATTTTCTGGATGAAATGAAGAGTAAAATAAATTTGTGATACAATATTTATTTTATATCTTTAAAGTGGTTAAAATCTTTTGTTGGAAGTTGGGTGGTTTAACCACCTAAGAGAGGATTAAGGTGAGGAGGGGCCCACCCGAGCCCCACCTTTTCAAATTCCCTAACTCCCCTCTCTCCCTCTTTAAAGATTGATAACTTAACACTTAATTAATTACACAACTCATGTATAATTAATTAAGTGTTTTGTTTTGAAATTTAAGTTTTTGAAATGTTTGGCTTAGTATATAAAATAAGGAGGGACCTTATTTTATTTGGATTGTTGGGTGAGGTGTGGAAGAGCTTTGGAGAGAAGCTGAAGAAATCCTCCACTTCTTTATCTCCTTCGTGGAAGAACGCGAAGAACGTCTGCTGCCCACGAAGAACACCGACAATGACATCTTGACTCGTCTTCTCCGATTGCTTCCTCCTCGACTTCTTCGTCTTCCAACCGACGTTAACGAAACGACATACCTCTTCGGACGTACCTCTTCGTCATCGGATTTGACGAATGATTACCGCGACGCCTGACCTCCGCGACGTTGTCTTCCGCTGGTCGTTGACGATCTTCGAACTTGAAACCAAGGTAGGGGAATATTGTATATTTCTCATTTATGTGGTTTATACCCTCAAACTTGAGCGTTTATTTATAGGATTTATCTTTGTGGATTCCTTACCCCGATTTTAATTTATCATGATGAACGCGAATTAAATAAATTAATTCGTGGATCAATAAACAATTGATTGAATTAATTTTCTTCTCGTTTATCTTGAGATTGAAAATCTTGAAGTGTGTTAAATAATTATTTTCCAATTACTTGTGTTCTTGATTCTCAAGGATGATGGCCAAACAAACATGGCCATCAATTTGGACATTGTCCATGACTCTTTTATATTTCACTCTTCGCAAATTCCATGAGCGTTCGTTCACGCCAAATAATTAAACGCGTCAAAACATCGATGTTTCTTTGAGCGCGACATACGGACGCGGAGATCTCGATCCGAGGATCAAGAATCTGCGACCGTTATAAATTTTTGGGTTTGAACGAAGATGTGGCAGACTTGATGACATGACGGAGGCATTCCGACGGTGTGCATGCGGCAGGGCGCACGACGGTTGCCGGAAGGGACTTTCTGGCGAGGCCAGCAAGAGGCGGCTAATAGGGGGTGTCCCGTGCAGATGGTCGATGCAGGTTTATCATCAAACGTGAATGGCGGATGGTGTTCCGCGGGTGCGGAGAAGCCCTGCCGTTATGTTTAGAAGAGGTGCAAATCGTGGAACAAGAATTGATCGGAGAGAGAGGAGTTATAAATAGTTTTAAATAATAATAAAAAAATAAAAAAATCAATCAAGTGGGGGCGTGGATGGAATTGAGTTAAGGCAAGGGAGGCGCTGATTTTTGGGGATGCATGGATTTTGGATTTGTGAGATTTAAGGAATTAAATCAAATTAAAAATAATAATAATATAATAATGTTATTGTTATTTTCGTTGGGAAAACTGTTTTTTGACGGTATCTTCCTCGTGCGACCTCGGTTTCACGAACCGTCAGCGGCAGTGTGACCCTGACTCCGAGGTGGATTTTATGAGTCCAATATTGGATGTCTTTTTCGGGTTTTTGGATCGGGTACCCAATGTGCTTCGAAAATAATAGATTTAATATTATTATTAAATCTTCAACCCGCCATAACTCATGCGTGCGACGTCCGATTGCCTTGCTGTCAGTGGCGATGTAATCCTGTCATTAATACGGTCGATTCAAGTCTAATTTTGGAAACTAAATTCCAGTTCGTGGCTCGGGGCCATGAAACACCGAATAATAATATTATTATTATTATTATGGGATCTTGTATAGGTCATATCTCACTCATACGGTGTCGGAATGACGAACCGTCTGCGACGTTGCAACCCTGGAATTAAGACGGATGTTTCAAAACCAATTTTGGATATTTAAGTCGAGGTCGAGGCGCGGGACCCATGAGGCCCGGTTCGCACGTGTTGCGGTGAAATACAACTTTTTCACCTGCTATCCGTTTTGGACCTTTGGTAGTCCATCTCATGTGTTTTTCCGTATGGATCACAATGGTGTGACCGGTTTGGTTAATCGGTATCATTTGAAGTACGGCCGGGTTGGTTCGAACCCGAAACCAACCGGGCCTTCGGAGCGGAAATGCTCATATCTTGAGCTACGGACGTCCGATTGACATGTCGTCAGCTTTGTTGTGCTCCCCTTAGTGAGACGGATCTTTTGGCATACTCCGCCCGAGGTTTGGACGCAGGTGGAGTACAGTCGGGTTGGTTTTTCCTTAAAAACCAACCGGGCCCCGGGGACGAAAATGCCAATAACTCTCAGATCGGGCGTCCGATCGACGCGTCGTCTGTTGCGTTGAGTTCCTGTTGACGATACGGAACTTTTGGATACATCAACTCTGGACTTTGTGACAGTTGATGTATCAGCCTCTCGGCTCGTGGAGCGGACCCTCCGAACGAGCTTGCTGTGTGCGGGAACCCTAGTACTGGATGCGACTGTGACTGCTACTGCTACTGCTACTATGACTGCGACGACGACAGTTCAGAGATCCTGTGTGGATTCGACGACGACGACTACAGCACTCAGCGATCCTACGTGGATCAGTGCTACAGGTCCGGTGTGGGCCTGATCCTGTGTGGGTCCGATCCTGTGTGGGTCTGATCCTGTGTGGGTCTTTGCGCTCAGCGGTCCTGTGTGAACCAGCGCCTATAGGTCCTATGTGGGCCCGATCCTGTGTGGGTCTTTTGCGGGGGTTAGTTACCTATCGATCCTTCGTGGGTCCAACGACTTAGATGGATCAGAGATCATCTTTATCGTCTTTCGAAGAAGTATACCTGTGTGAGCTGAATCCTGTTGCTTTCCTGTGTGGATTGTGTTGTGCTATCCTGTGTGGATTACGTTTTGCTTTCCTGTGTGGAATACGTTTACTTTCCTGTGTGGATTTCGTTTTTCTTTCCTGTGTGGAATACGTTTACTTTCCTGTGTGGATTTTGTTTTTCTTTCCTGTGTGGAATACGTTTACTTTCCTGTGTGGACTGAGTTGTACTTGGGCTCGGAGGTTGGAGCGTATTTGAAATTGATGACTTAGGTATATGTATGGTCATATACCTAAGCAGTGTCGGTTATTACTTCGTGATTGTACCTTTCTTTGTGGTTTATCCTTTGTGGATTTTGAGAGACCTTCAGGGGTCTCGGGGTCCCTACTGAGTAGCTTATACTCACCCCTGCACGGGCTTTGCCTGCACTACGTTGTGTTGGTTGCAGACGACGGACAGCGTTGATCTTGGCTGAGGCTTGCAGAGCAGGACGGTACCTGGAGGTGGTCCACTAGGCGGGACGTGTTCGGAGCGGACGACGAGACCCGTGGAGCAGTGGAGCTATCTGTACCCACCCTTCAGGTGGGATCTCCAGTGGACAGCTCGGTGTAGCGGCTTTACTTACAGTTGTTGTTTTCCCTTTCGAGTTGTACTTTACTTTCAGTTTGGGTTTGTATACTGGCCCATTTACTTTTCCGCACTTTCAGTTGTACTCTGTTTTTACTTAGTGTTTACTTTCCGCTTTCTTACTCTGTGGTGTTTGTTTACTTTACAAAGGCAATGCCTTCCCTTTTTACCGGGATTTACGCCTTGGTGCTAGTCGTCAGCCCCTGGCCTATGGAAGGCGGGCTTGGGGTAGTCACGGCACGGACCCCGAGGGCGGGTCGTGACAAATTGGTATCAGAGGAGTTCGGTTCTACCGCGAACTCTGATCTTTTCTATGAGAAGCAATAATGTTTAGCATATTGAGTATGGTTATCAGTCCAGGGAGTCCAGTGTTGGTGCGGTGGCCGACGTATCCGTACACCAGGACCCTGACTTCTGATTTCCGACTTAATGCACGAAAACATTGATTGTGTGTGTATTTCAAAGTTTTCTTTGTGATTACTTTGTGTCAGCTCACCATGTATACTGTTTGACCGTGGCGCACCTGTTTCCTTTCCAGGATGGCCCCACGACGACAGCCAGCTAGGGTTCCGAGAGTCGAGTGTGACGACAGTCCACCGAGCGACGAGGCCTCGGTGCAGGGCCCTTTGTCAGCAGTGGCACCGGCGGTAGCTCTACCCGCCGAGCCACCGATGCTTCCAGTACTAGCCGCTGACGATGCACGTCGCCTCAGCGCACTGCATGAGTTTCAACGCCAGCGACCACCCAGGTTTCGCGGGGAGACGGATCCCCAGGCAGCCGAGGACTGGCTGGAGGCAGTGGTACGTGTGTTTAGGCTAGTGAGGACACTAGCAGACCTCATGGTGATCCTCGCTGCTAGCCTACTACACGCAGCAGCAGGATGATGGTGGAGCTTGATGCTCCAGGTGCACGATGAGGCATCTCTACTTTGGACGGACTTTGAGAGCCTTTTCTGCTCGGAGTTCGTCCCAGCCACCCTTCGTGCGGTGCGTATCCTGGAGCTTCTTCAGCTGCGGTAGGGCAGCATGACGGTCGCTCAGTACTCGGCGAGATGTATCGATCTCTCGCGCTACTCGACTGACCTGGTACGGGACTCATTCTTCCGGTCCCGGACCTTCGAGCAGGGTTTGAGACACGAGATCAGGGCATCGCTGATCTCCCTCAGCATACCGACTCAGACCGGAGTACTGGAGCGAGCCCTTCTGATCGAGAGCTTCCTTGCTGAGTCTACACCAGCGCAGCGACCCACCGCAGGGCGGCACGTGGCAGAGTCATCTGCAGCAGGCAGTCGACGGATGACTCAAGGGTCCAGATAGACCAGACCTTCGGGCAGACGACCTCAGGACGCTGGCTCAGCAGTGCGGGGCACACAGCGCGGAGCCAGTCTTTCGAGTGGAAGACAGTGCTATGCATGCGGCGGACAAGGCCACATGGCTCGTGACTGCCCGACCCGCCATGCAGAGGAGCAGCAGACGGTTGAGGAACCACCAAGGCAGAGGCAGAGGTTCGACCGTGGCGGTCCGCAAGGAGCAGGCGGCCATGACAGGGGAGCTGGCCGTGCAGCTGGAGATGGACGACGCTTCGGGGTGTTTCCACCACCACCACAAGGAGGTCCACCCCGACCGTAGGGGACAGGAGGACATGGGAGAGCTCAGCTTCAGGCAGTTGAGTCCTACGATCATGGGGCTCCGGGAGCAGATGGACAGGAGCGGGACTAGCTCCAGACCTGGAGACTTTTGTTCATGTTGCTTCTAGTTTTGTTGATGTATGTTTGTAGATGCTTTGTGTCTTTGTACTTGAGTTGCAGTAATAAAAGACACCTTTTCATGTGGCATTTTCTTCCCTGTCCTCTCTTGTGTTGTTTCTAAGAGGTTCTGGATTATACCGTTGACTTGACCCTCACTTGAAAAGTACCTACTGGAGGAGACCCAGTTACCACACACTGATGCCGACAATGTGACTAAACCCTTGGAGGCGAGAGTAACGGTTGGATCTCTTTGTAGTAGCGTCGAGGCCTTACGACATCATCCTTGGTATGGGTTAGTATCATCTATGTCGGGATTGACAGTATTAGGCAAAGAACGTGGTTTATCTAGGGAATGAGACCAGATTTCTCTTATCGGCAAAGAAGAAATCATAGCAGCTCTTGTGGGACCAGAGGTGGTCTAGGCCACGACAGAGAAAGTCCAGGTCATCCAGGAGCGGATGAGGACAGCTCAGAGCCGGCAAAAGTCATACGCTGACAGGAGGCGGAGGCCACTTGAGTTCGAGGATGGCGACCACGTCTTCTTGCGGGTCTCACCTCGACGTGGTATACGGAGATTTGGCCGTGGCGGCAAGTTATCTCCGCGCTTCATCGGACCCTTCCAGGTCCTCAGCAGGATTGGCGAGGTGGCTTATCGCCTAGCTCTACCACCTCAGTTGCACCGGGTGCACGACGTCTTCCACGTATCTCAGCTGAGAAGATACGTGCACGACCCGACGCACATCATTGACCATGGGGAGCTTGACGTTGACGATGGGGCGACTTTTATTGAGGTCCCGGTGGAGATAGAGGATCGACAGGAGCGGGTCCTGCGTAGGCGATCGATTCCTCTTATGCGCATCAGATGGCAGCACGGGAACCTCCAGGAGAGCACAAGGGAGTGGGAGGCTCAGATGTGTGCTCAGTACCCTCATTTGTTTCCCTAGTTTTTTTTTATGTATCTTTACGGGGACGTAAATCCCTGAGGTGGGAGTAATGTAAAGACCCGTAAAATTCAAGGGAAATTTTTTCTTAATTTTCTTGGAATTTTACAAGAGCGCGGTTTCAGACGGCACCTGATTCCGAGGCCCGGAGTGCCCGGAATTAATTTCCAAAGTTTGGCTCGGGTACGTTCAGTGAACGAACGAGCGGGAATTCCTAACTTTTGATCCGGTGTTCGGATTTGAAATCTGAGGACACCGATGAACTCGCAGCGCCGATATTCGCTTAAGAAGACCTTTTCCGAAGTTGTGTTTGCCTAGGAGGAGTTGTTTAATTTTCTGGATGAAATGAAGAGTAAAATAAATTTGTGATACAATATTTATTTTATATCTTTAAAGTGGTTAAAATCTTTTGTTGGAAGTTGGGTGGTTTAACCACCTAAGAGAGGATTAAGGTGAGGAGGGGCCCACCCGAGCCCCACCTTTTCAAATTCCCTAACTCCCCTCTCTCCCTCTTTAAAGCTTGATAACTTAACACTTAATTAATTACACAACTCATGTATAATTAATTAAGTGTTTTGTTTTGAAATTTAAGTTTTTGAAATGCTTGGCTTAGTAAATAAAATAAGGAGGGACCTTATTTTATTTGTATTGTTGGGTGAGGTGTGGAAGAGCTTTGGAGAGAAGCTGAAGAAATCCTCCACCTTCTTCATCTCCTTCGTGGAAGAACGCGAAGAACGTCCGCCGCCCACGAAGAACACCGACGATGACATCTTGACTCGTCTTCTCCGATTGCTTCCTCCTCGACTTCTTCGTCTTCCAACCGACGTTAACGAAACGACGTACCTCTTCGGACGTACCTCTTCGTCATCGGATTTGACGAACGATTACCGCGACGCCCGACCTCCGCGACGTTGTCTTCCGCTGGTCGTTGACGATCTTCGAACTTGAAACCAAGGTAGGGGAATATTGTATATTTCTCATTTATGTGGTTTATACCCTCGAACTTGAGCGTTTATTTATAGGATTTATCTTTGTGGATTCCTTACCCCGATTTTAATTTATCATGATGAACGCGAATTAAATAAATTAATTCGCGGATCAATAAACAATTGATTGAATTAATTTTCTTCTCGTTTATCTTGAGATTGAAAATCTTGAAGTGTGTTAAATAATTATTTTCCAATTACTTGTGTTCTTGATTCTCAAGGATGATGGCCAAACAAACATGGCCATCAATTTGGACATTGTCCATGACTCTTTTATATTTCACTCTTCGCAAATTCCCTGAGCGTTCGTTCACGCCAAATAATTAAACGCGTCAAAACATCGATGTTTCTTTGAGCGCGACATACGAACGCGGAGATCTCGATCCGAGGATCAAGAATCTGCGACCGTTATAAATTTTGGGGTTTGAACGAAGATGTGGCGGACTTGATGACATGACGGAGGCATTCCGACGGTGTGCATGCGGCAGGGCGCACGACGGTTGCCGGAAGGGACTTTCCGGCGAGGCCAGCAAGAGGCGGCTAATAGGGGGTGTCCCGTGCAGATGGTCGATGCAGGTTTATCATCAAACGTGAATGGCGGATGGTGTTCCGCGGGTGCGGAGAAGCCCTGCCGTTATGTTTAGAAGAGGTGCAAATCGTGAAACAAGAATTGATCGGAGAGAGAGGAGTTATAAATAGTTTTAAATAATAATAAAAAAATAATAAAATCAATCAAGTGGGGCGTGGATGGCATTGAGTTAAGGCAAGGGAGGCGCTGATTTTTGGGGATGCATGGCTTTTGGATTTGTGAGATTTAAGGAATTAAATCAAATTAAAAATAATAATAATATAATAATGTTATTGTTATTTTCGTTGGGAAAACTGTTTTTTGACGGTATCTTCCTCGTGCGACCTCGGTTTCACGAACCGTCAGTGGCAGTGTGACCCTGACTCCGAGGCGGATTTTATGAGTCCAATATTGGATGTCTTTTTCGGGTTTTTGGATCGGGTACCCGAAGTGCTTCGAAAATAATAGATTTAATATTATTATTAAATCTTCAACCCGCCATAACTCATGCGTGCGACGTCTGATTGCCTTGCTGTCAGTGGCGATGTAATCCTGTCATTTATACGGTCGATTCAAGTCTAATTTTGGAAACTAAATTCCAATTCGTGGCTCGGGGCCATGAAACACCGAATAATAATGTTATTATTATTATTATGGGATCTTGTATAGGTCATATCTCACTCATATGGTGTCGGAATGACGAACCGTCTGCGACGTTGCAACCCTAGAATTAAGACGGATGTTTCAAAACCAATTTTGGATATTTAAGTCGAGGTCGAGGCGCGGGGCCCATGAGGCCCGGTTCGCACGTGTTGCGGTGAAATACAACTTTTTCACCTGCTATCCGTTTTGGACCTTTGGTAGTCCATCTCATGTGTTTTTCCGTATGGATCACAATGGTGTGACCGGTTTGGTTAATCGGTATCATTTGAAGTACGGTCGGGTTGGTTCGAACCCGAAACCAACCGGGCCTTCGGAGCGGAAACGCTCATATCTTGAGCTACGGACGTCCGATTGACATGCCGTCAGCTTTGTTGTGTTCCTCTTAGTGAGACAGATCTTTTGGCATACTCCGCCCGAGGTTTGGACGCAGGTGGAGTACGGTCGGGTTGGTTTTGCCTTAAAAACCAACCGGGCCCCGGGGACGAAAATGTCAATAACTCTCAGACCGGGCGTCCGATCGACGCGTCGTCTGTTGCGTTGAGTTCCTGTTGACGATACAAAACTTTTGGATACATCAACTCTGGACTTTGTGACAGTTGATGTATCAGCCTCTCGGCTCGTGGAGCGGACCCTCCGAACGAGCTTGCTGTGTGCGGGAACCCTAGTACTGGCTGCGACTGTGACTGCTACTGCTACTGCTACTGTGACTGCGACGACGACAGTTCAGAGATCCTGTGTGGATTCGACGACGACGACTACAGCACTCAGCGATCCTACGTGGATCAGTGCTACAGGTCCTGTGTGGGCCCGATCCTGTGTGGGTCCGATCCTGTGTGGGTCTTTGCGCTCAGCGGTCCTGTGTGAACCAGCGCCTATAGGTCCTATGTGGGCCCGATCCTGTGTGGGTCTTTTGCGGGGGTTAGTTACCTATCGATCCTTCGTGGGTCCGACGACTTAGATGGATCAGAGATCATCTTTATCTTCTTTCGAAGAAGTATACCTGTGTGAGCTGAATCCTGTTGCTTTCCTGTGTGGATTGTGTTGTGCTATCCTGTGTGGATTACGTTTTTCTTTCCTGTGTGGAATACGTTTACTTTCCTGTGTGGATTTCATTTTGCTTTCCTGTGTGGAATACGTTTACTTTCCTGTGTGGATTTTGTTTTGCTTTCCTGTGTGGAATACGTTTACTTTCCTGTATGGACTGAGTTGTACTTGGGCTCGGAGGTTGGAATGTATTTGAAATTGATGACTTAGGTATATGTATGGGCATATACCTAAGCAGTGTCGGTTGTAACTTCGTGATTGTACCTTTCTTTGTGGTTTATCCTTTGTGGATTTTGAGAGACCTTCAGGGGTCTCGGGGTCACTACTGAGTAGCTTATACTCACCCCTGCACGGGCTTTGCCCGCACTACGTTGTGTTGGTTGCAGACGACGGACAACGTTGATCTTGGCTGAGGCTTGCAGAGCAGGACGGTACCTGGAGGTGGTCCACTGGGCGGGACGTGTTCGGAGCGGACGATGGGACCCGTGGAGCAGTGGAGCTATCTGTACCCACCCTTCAGGTGGGATCTCCAGTGGATAGCTCGGTGTAGCGGCTTTACTTACAGTTGTTGTTTTCCCTTTCGAGTTGTACTTTACTTTCAGTTTGGGTTTGTATACTGGCTCATTTACTTTTCCGCACTTTCAGTTGTACTCTGTTTTTACTTAGTGTTTACTTTTCGCTTGCTTACTCTGTGGTGTTTGTTTACTTTACAAAGGCAATGCCTTCCCTTTTTACCGGGATTTACGCCTTGGTGCTAGTCGCCAGCCCCTGGCCTATGGAAGGCGGGCTTGGGGTAGTCACGGCACGGACCCCGAGGGCGGGTCGTGACAGATTTCATCTATGTCAACATCCTTTGATAGATTTTACGCTTGGTTGAAGTTGATTTATTATGATACAATCTTCCATATTGTATTGAATGTTTTGTGATATGTTTTACTGTGGATGTGTTATTTTTATACCATTCATAGTTTATGGTTAAAGTATTAACATTTCGTTTGCTAGTTTTAATAAGAATGTTTATTTTATGTTTCAACCTTTTCATATGAGGAATGCATTGGACTTAGTAAGTGATGGGTGGAGCTTGCTATAGCTCTTCGATGCATCGGTAGGTCTCATGAGACAAACTAGTGTCTTGGCACAAGGCTTTGACAAAATCTTTATTTCTAGTCTTGACACGAGGCCTTGACTATGTGGTTATGATGTCCGGCATTATGCATTCCATCATTATAAAATTGGATATTGATATTACATGTGATTATTCGACTAGTAGAATATCCATGTGAATAAGTAAATGAAATTATTTGATTTATCTTTGTCATATTATGCTGAAATTTTTGTTTCAAAGGCTTTTGTTGTAGTCTTATATATTGCCTTAAATTTTTATTCATATTTATGATAGTTTATTCTATATTGTTATCCTTACTGAGCATCTGAGCTCATCCTTTTCTTAAGTTTTATTTTTCCCGAGATGTGAAGAAGTATATTACGATTAACCAGCAGGAATAGGATAAGGGATATAAGAGTGTTCAAAGGGAAAACAATGCTGTTTTTTATTATGATGTAATGTGAAACTTATGTATGTATCTTGTACTTCTAAAGCTACTAAACTGATCGGTATTTCGAGACATGATTCCTTGTATCATGCCAATGTATTAAAATAATGCACCGGCTCTGGGCTTCTGGGGTTGGGGCATTACAGGTAATATTTATACACCTAGAAAAATATACATAATAAAAAACGAGTCATCAATGGAGAACATGAATAATAATAAGAGTATAATGTTTTAATGAACATTCATGATGATAGACAACATATATGGACGCATGATTGATATATTAACTGACCAAATTCATTATAAACATATATATTTAATTATAATCTTATATTTTTTTAAAACATTATATATATTTTTTGGAATTAATAAAAAAATATATATTAATTATAATCATGTGTTTTTATTTAATATGTACAAATAAGCATTATTTTTTAATATTAATATAATAATTGTATATAAATTATTATTAAAAACTTTTATCAGTGTTATGACCAACACTGATAAATGGTAGATTTATTAGTGCTTTTAGCTTGTGCCGATAAAGACCCCCCTATAAGTGTTTTCTGCTTAGCGTCGATAAACCGATGTGCTTCTCTTGCCACGTTTTGTGGTAGTGTAACCAGTTATAAAATGTCAGAAAATAAACTTTCGACTCAACACTACGTGTTGGTAGAATTCTTGAAAATTGTAATTGTTTGTAAAAAGTTATACATATTAATGTATTGACATTTTTTGAAGAAACATTTTTTTTGTATATTCAAATGGATGATGTCTTTCCACTAAAACAAAAAAAATTAATTTTAATTTTAATTTTTTTCTTTTGTTTTGTTTGCTTATATATATATATATATATATATATATATATATATATATATATAAACAAAACAAAACAAAAACAAAAATAAAAATAATTTTTTCAGTAGGATTTATCTGCTATTTAAAATCCAGTATTACTGTCATTACAGCAGTCTGGATTCTGACCTAAGTTCTCACTCAAGGCTCCCTTTTATAAAAGAGCTTACCCTGGAAATCATTTTGCATTTCTAATGTGGGATTTTGGTTCTCCTTTTCTTGTGCAGAATATTCTGCATTTCCGATTTGAGATTCTGTTTCAAGTATGTGTCTTTGAAACCTTATAAATTATTTTCCATCAACATTTTTTATGACATTCTTTTTAATTTCAACTATTTCTTATATATTTAATCCATGTTTTAAGTTTGGTTTATATTGATCTTATAGTTTATATTTTATAGTTTTTCAAAGTCACGTACTTGAAACAGAATCACACATCGGAAATGCAAAATATTCTGCGCAGGAAAAAGAGAATCAGAATCTCACATCGGAAATGCAGAATGATTTTCAGGATAAACTCTCTTATAAAAGGGAGCTCTGAGTGAGAGCTTGTGTCAGAATCCAGATTGTTGTAATGGTAGTACTGTTGGATTTTAAATAGCGGATAAATTCTGCTGAAATTTTTTGTTTATATATATATATATATAAACAAAATAAAACAAAAATAAAAAATTTTAAAACCAAAAAAATTGAATTTTTTTTAGAATAAAGACGACAACTAGAGCTTAAAAAAAATTAATGTAAGTGTTTTTTATAATTTTTTTAAATACATATTTAAAAAAAATTCCTATGTTTGTGAGTGGTTAAACTGGGGTGGATAAAAGGTTTCTTTATGGTAAAAACGTGTTAACTGAATCATCGATAAACAATACCTAATCAATGTTTTTAACGAACCAGCGAAATTGATTTTGATTGGTGACAAATGCAGTTGTGGGTGTACATGTCATTGATGTTAGAATCAGTAATATTGTAATACCGCTGGGTGGGGTACATATAGAGGCCGCGGGGGTGAGAGTTTTAACCCCCTACCACCACCTTCCACTTCCCACCTCTCTTCCCTCTTCTTCTTCTCTGGAGTGCTGTGGTCCGCCGCGGGTGCCGGCGTGAAGTAAAAAAAGGAATTAATGGAGAGAAATTCGGAGGCGCTTGTGATGGGTAGGGTTGTGGGGGAGGTGGTGGATCCCTTCACCCCATCCATCTACATGAACATCACCTACTCCCCCTCCCGCCGTGTTATCAACGCCTCCCACTTCTCCCCCTCCGCCCTCTCCACCCAGCCCCGGGTGGAGCTCGCCGGCGCCGACATGCGATCCTTCTTCACCCTCGTCCGCCCCGCCCCACTTCTCTTTCTTCTAATATAATATAATCACTGAATGATTCTCTCGTCCTGGGTGCGCAGGTGATGACCGACCCAGACGTGCCGGGGCCGAGTGATCCCTACTCCCGGGAGCATCTCCACTGGTACCTACACCCATCTCTCCCTTTATCACTCTCTCTCTCTCTCGCATTATTCTGACTTTGTTGATTGAAATGAACAGGCTGGTGACTGACATTCCAGGCTCCACCGATGCCACATTTGGTACCGCCCACGTTTCCCATTTATTTCACATCATATACGCAGAGAATGAATGATGTGCGTGCAGGGCGGCAGGTGGTGAATTACGAGAGCCCCAGCCCCCAGATCGGCATCCACCGCTTCGTCTTCGTCCTCTTCCACCAGACCCACCGCCGGGCTGTCCTCTTCGCCCCCTCCTCCCGGGACCTCTTCAGCACCCGCGCCTTCGCCGCCCGCCACGCCCTCGGCCTCCCCGTCGCCGTCCTCTACTTCAACGCCCAACGCCAAATCCCCTCCCGCCACCGCCGCTGATCTCGCCTCGCCCTCCGGCGCTCCGCTGTCCTCTCCAAAAATAACCCCACCATGCCGTGCCATGCCGTGTCATCTCGCTGATGCTGCCCTTTTTTAAGACCTTAATATAAATCACTTTCTGTGATAGAATATCTACAGGTGAATCTATTCATAAATAATGTACAGCGATCCAGATAATTTATGGTCACTAATAAACAAATCTACTGCGAATATAACAGGTGCCAAAGTAAAAAAAAAAAAAAAAAACTCATATTGATAAAAAAAAAACAAGTAAATATATGACACACATAAATGAAAAAAGGGTGCACTAATATAAAATCCACAATAATCCTAAATGGTATATTTCATTAAAAAAGAAATTATATCATTAAAAATCATATATTAATATAAATTTATATTTAGCTAAAAATGTCATATAAAATTATATATATAATTGTATTAAATATCCATTATCTATGCTATAGCTTGTCCCCTTCCCCTCCACATTTCTCGCTCCCCTTCATTCTCAGTCCATTTTGCTCATGTCCACCACTTCGACGAAATCGATACCCATACCGTACAACTCCTCTATTCTCTAATTGACACTCCCGAAAATTGCTCTCCCTCTTCAATGTTTGGGCTCTACAAAATCTCGTCTCCCTCTAATAGACTCACCATGGCCACGCTTCCCGACTCCTCACATTCCTCATCTCCCCCCCTTCCAATTGGGATCCCTCTTCTCCCATTGTTCTCGTCTCTCACTCCCACTCTTCATCTCACCCTATCAAGGCCTCGTCGGCGTCCCTCCACTCCCTTCCTCTCCATTCCTCCCCAGTTCTCATCCCTGCTCCTCCGATCCTCATTCCTCTTCAATTCCAGTCCCTACCTACCACTCTCCATGTCGTCCTCTCAAGGTCTTCTCAATGTACCTCCACTCCCCCGATCCCCATTCCTCCACTCACTGCTTCCACTCTGCATATCCCTCACAAATCTATCCCTCTATTAGCTCAAGAATATGGTCACCAATGGATGGCTTTTTCAATGATTTTTAGGGGTTTGCACTGACGGATTGAAGACACTTCTCTCCTACTCTTAGATGACGACTTCTTCTCTGCAACGCTGTCGCAATTTGTTCACGAAGACCATACTTTTTGGGCTTTGCACTAACAACTTGAAGACACATCTCTCATACTCTCGACAACTTGCTCTCTACAACTAATAATGTGGGCACAAGTTGGATAAGTCAATTGATACGCACACCCTCAACTACTTTATGGATATTCTATTACACGTAGCGACATCAATTTATTTTAAGTTCTTCAAGTTTCTGGATTTATTTCGTCCTACCAATAATTGTTCCCTCTACGTGGCTATAGAAAATTTTCCTTCCCCTTCACTCCAAAAATCAATTGTTCAAAAACTATTTTCTCATCATAACTAATTGCTACACTGTTTCCCCCTGTTGGTTTTAGTATTGAGGGTTGATCATGATTTATATTTCTAGACATGGAATTCTAGTGTCACTCAACTTGCATCATAATTCAAATTTGGTTGATTAAAAAATCTTTATTCTTATTGAATCTTTTGAGAATGATAATTTTTCTTAAACATTCCTATGTCACTAAACCTCCCTCTATGCATGGCTGAAATTCTCTGCTGCAAATGTGTGATGACTTCCTAGAGGTAAACTTTATTGAAATTAATCGAGCTTCTATGTATGCAATATTGTTTTGAAAAATTCCAATCCGTTTTCTTATGTGTTTCCAATTTCGAGTAAGTCAATTCCCCCCTCCTCCCGGTAAATTATTCATCCTCTTTTCCCCATTCTACTCTTATTTTTCCCTTTTAAATATACCATTCATTTTTGGTTTTGTGTGATGACTACTTATTGAAGTATGTATTATTGAAATTTATTGAACATGTTTATTATAGAACACAATAATCATTATGATGTAATGTTAAATATGTTGTTGAGAGTTCAATGATTTCACTATATTTTAATCTCTTTTTCTGTTACTATTTTATGAAATAATAACATTTTTTGATGGGTAATATTTTATAAAAAAAATAGTTTATTCCCATGTAATTGAGTTATTTTCTCTTTATATTCAAATAGTTCAATGCATAATCATGTTTGATTATATAGTTTATTTTGGTTCTTCTGAAAATTGGTCGTGAACGTGTTGTCGGGGGGGGGGGGGGGTAATTCACCTCAGAGTGGGTACATCATATGTTAAACATGTTTTTTGATTAATTTCATGACATGTTAGACATGTTTTTTGTAATGAATTAACTACCTTCAAGGTGTTTGTAATGAATAACCTTGTGTTTATATAGAATTATATCTCAAATTTACCGCTTAATGCTCTAAATATTTCTTATTTAATTTGTGATAGTCAAAATATTCATTCATTTTTTTGTGCAACATGAGCAGGCCACTAAAATAATCATAAAAGAATGTTGAGCTGTCATCCAAATACTCAACGCCATTTTTGTAAGTATTTACTGTCATGCCTATTTTCAGTTCTCTATATGGATCTCTTTCTTTTAAGGCACTCGATACATGGGGATTACATATTTCACCAAACTCTCGCTTATAACCTTCTGCATTACATCTTTCTATAAGTGTTACATTTACATAACCTTGATATGATACTGATAGATTATTTTTATTTGAAACTTAGTAAGGCCATTCTACTGAGTTTTTACCATTTATTTTTTTTAACTTCAACTGATTACATTTCACAGTTTAATATAATGTTTATATTTTTGAATTATTTCAGATTTATATGTTAATTACATCATGTATTAAAAAAACAAGAAAATTTCATGTTACATAATTTATAATTCCATATAATTTCATTTATAATTACATATTTCAGCAAACCCACTTTTATAACCCTCTACATTACATCTCTCTATAAGTATTACATTCACATAACCTTGATATGATAATGATAAATTATTTTTATCTTGCACTCAGTAAGGACATTCTCATATCATGTAGTTGTTTATCTCCCATGAATCATGTTAATCTCCCTTTGAATCTACCCAGCTCAGGTGGCTGCTGACACCCTCTATTGTTCTCTAATTTTGAGAGTAGGTTGTCAAATTTTTGTACTCATCTCATCCTACTGTATATTTCTCAGAAGTCGAATACCTCTGGTAACATTTCATTATCTTTATGTAGTTTCCATGAAATCTAGAATAATCCATTTATTTTCTATTGATTTTATTTCCCTGGCCATTTTTCATAAATTTTTATACGCGTCTCTGCATTTGTATGCTCCTTGTGATCTTTTGTCTTACATCTTCTATTTTATCTTATATTTTTTCTTTTAATTTTATTTCATTTATTTTCACTGTATTTGATTTAAGTCACCACATTTCCCAGAAACCGGGCCTCTTATTCCAACACCAACTCTAATAAAACCATATGTAGGCATACTTTAAATGAATACTTATTCCAACAAAATAGATTCATCATCCAAACTGTTTACTTTTAACTATAGATGCCCTGGGACTATTTTAAGTTCATTGGTATCATAAATTTTGGTTGTAGAATCTATTTGAAGTGTTTTTCCCAAATTTAATTATGTCAACATGTAAAAAATTCTACAACTGCTTGTAGGATGCTAGAGGACAAGATGTGGATCTTTGAAGCTTTCAAGGGAAAGGTCATATTGACTATCAATGTTGCTTCCCAAGGGTATGGTTTATTAATATTTTGTGATGGATTATAAATGAGACTTTTTATAGATGTTATTAGCTGTAAAGTAAGAGGAATTAAGAACAGAATTAATTTTCCTCTATTGATTTCAGTGAGTTGTTAAATTAAAACTACAAGGAGTTGATTAAAAAATATGAAAAGTACAAAGATCAAGGTCTGGGATTTACATTTTAGTTATCAATATGCATCTCTTTCTTTTAATGCACTAAATACATGGAGGTTTCATATTTCATCAAGCCCACTCTTATAACCATCTGCATTACATCTCTCTATATGCATTACATTTACATAACCAAGAAATGATATTGATAGATTATTTTTATCTAACACTTAGTAAGTCCATTCTGTTGAGTTTTTACCATTTTGTTTTAACTTCAACTGATTACATTTTATAGTATAATATAATCTTCATATTTTTGAATTATATCATATTTATATGTTAATTAAATCATGTATTAAAAAGACAAGAAAATTTCATGTTGTTACAGAATCTCTAATTCCATATAATTTCTTTTATAATTATATATTTCCACAAACGCACTTTTGGGTTGTGGTGCAATAAGATTCTATTAAGGACTAAATGATTGTATTAGAGTTGTCGAAATCGATATGCAAAGAATATGATGAATGTGAAACCATTTTATTGAGTAAGGGGGATCTAAAATTCAACATGGATCAAATTAGGAGGATGGATTACCATGATGAGCTTCGGTTTATAGGGAGAGATGAATTACTGATCATTTATAAAGTTGATTTTCAATGAGACATCCCGTTCGAAAATTGAAATTGACGATTTATTGATTGATAGAAGGTTTAAAAAATGAATAATTGAATTATATATATTTTCAAAGACATTGGATGAGGGATTGAACTTGATTATTTACAATTCTATGAATTTCAATTTTGGTTCCAATGTTCATAAAATTTAACAAGGCTGAAGTTGTGCCAATACTATTGTACATGAGAAGCATTGACTAGAACTTTTATTAAATATTTCAAATTAAGAACATATTATTAATCTCAAGTTTCATATAATCGAAAAATATAGTGGAAGAAGAATATTTCTGAGAATTGTTATAGAAAAATCAAGTTTAGCCAATGAGGATTTAATTGGGAAAACATATGTGTCTAGGTTTATGGGTTATTGAAGTGCATGTGAGACTTTTATAATTGGTTTATGAAAAATTTTAGGAATTTGTGTAATTAGCAAGGTAGTTAGAAAATAACAAATTAGAAGCCGACATGTGTTAAGTTTGAGGTAGATATGAGTTTCATATCATTGAATTGCTTTTTATTAATGGGGATAACAATAGAGCACTTGGGAAATTTCGAACTCTCTCCAACAGGGATACTACAGATTAACATAAATAAGGAACCAACTCAACTATGGAAACAAACTTAACAAATTAGAAACCAGAATTTATTCTTTTTGATCATGCATCTTAAGGAAGTGTGACATGGGAGTAGTTATAATTATTGATGGAGATTGTAACCCTTATAATCAATCAATTACATATTGAGATGAATTTATTTTCTTGATCCATCACATTCCCTATGCAGCCTCAGTAGTTTCCCCCTGAAAAACATGAAATATGTTTCTACTCCTTGATATAAAAAGTATTGACATTAATAACACATCATTTCTCAATTATTATTTCACACAATTCACACCAAATATTCCATAATTTCCATTTACTTTTTTCATAGGTTAGGATATTGAAAAATATATTCAACAACTTATCCACCTTCAATTAGATTTGTCACTTCAATATTATACCAGTTGATGAGTTATAAAATTATATATTAATGGTTGTGAAGACCTTCATCCTGTTAGAAATCTAGCACCATTTCTAGGAATGTTTGGTGTATAGAGTCTTAGGGTCTAAGAAAAACAATATACCAATAAAAATAAAAATAAAAATAATATTGTTTCTTAGACATGAAGCTATCAAATTTATTGGATAAGTATCAATAAATTATTTTTAGATGTTAGTGCCGCTAACATGTTAAAAATAAAAATGTGTTAAGTTTAAGGCAGATAAGTCTTAGGGTCTAATTACTTGGAATGTTTATTGTGAACATTCGCTAACATGTTACATAACATATTAGTTTCAGATTTGTTTAAGATATGAACTTGATTATGTTGAAGTTGGAGCTCATTTAAATGTGTCATGAGCTGCCCACATTTGTATCGATTCTGGTCACAGGTTAGTGCCACCATAACTAATCATTTTTCTACGAATCATAGATTGAGTATTGTAGTTGTTGTTTTTGTCAGGGACATCATCTAAATCAATGTCGCATGTGTGAATCTTCTAATTTTTCTAGATCATCACCATGTCTATTTCACATAGTAAGAAATAAAAATTTTATAGAATGGAGATATTGATTCTCATGCTACAACAATATTCAATCTTTCTACATTTGTTTTTGTGATTCATTCTCTTGTTGTCAGGTCTTCTGAAGTTGTTGATGGCTCTATATTGAAGCTGCAAAGCAAGGGGGTGTCTGAAATCAGGGAAAAGAAATATGGTTTCCCCTCCACTTAACTAGGATTGGTCTATTTAGGCGAGCATTAAAACCCACACCCCAACACTCTTGGCAATGAGCGAAGAAGGTAGACATTTAGATGATCGGGAAATGTCATCGCTGTCTGATTCTATAAAGCTTGATTAAGATGGTGTAGCTTTTTAATCAAGTGTTATTATTTCATTGATGCAACTCATGTTTCCATTTTAATTTTCTTGAGATTTTTTTTTTCAGATATAACCTTGAAATCTCATGTGTAACTACTTTAATGAGGTCACTTGGAGGTGATTGGAAAGGCACTGAAAGAGATCTATGGTTTGAATGAACAAATAACGATAAAAATCCTAGGTAGCTTCATTCACAGAGCTCGAATGTCTTTTAATATTTGGATTGTGGTATTTTGGAATCCTTTGTGCCCATCAACATGATTTTGGTGATCAATAACTCAGTCTTCATCAAGGGAGAGTACAATAGCTTCCAGATTGATGACTCCTTTGGTGTGAATGTTTCAAAGATGCTACTTGGAAATCATATTCATCAACATTGATAAGTACCTTGAACATGTAATCATAAAAATGTCTATTTAGAGCGGGTTTTTACCATAATAGTGCAGTAATATTCTTTCATTATAATCACTGGTGTCAGTCTCATACTGTTTCATCATCTGTTCCATTCAGTACATTTTTTTAGTTAATTAACACATCTATTTCATTTTCAGATTATCCCTTTGTAGTCTGTATGTTGTCTTGTTTCATTAAATTTCTTATTTCTAGGTTAAATCCATGTATATTACCATCAGTCTTCACTCCATTTCAATGTTTCACCAGAAACCCACTCACTTTATTTCTTCTTTGAATTTCCTCCCACTCTCCCAAAGAGTGACACAAATTTCATAGATCATCATCTTTGTTTTTTTGAGGTGTGAAACTTTTTAATTAAATGATTATATCGTGCAAATGCACAGGTTGGGTATATGTTATTTATATAATATAGAATATGTATTATAAATTATGTAAATTTATATTTCATATATTTAGTGAAAAATGAATTATTAATTTAAATGAAAATATTTAATATTAGTTAAAAAATATTTAAAAATTAAAACATTTTTCTTTATCAATGTAATTTATTTTCTCAATTTTATACGTATAAATATATGAAATTAATTCAATTCTATAGATACAAACGTACAAAAATAATATAAATTATTAATATTAGCATTTTATATTTTTATTTATTGATATTTGATATAATATGTTTTAAATTATTATATTTTATTCATTTTCAATATTTATAATTAATATATACTATTTATTACTATTTATAAGATATATATATATATATATATTAATTTTATTCATTTTTTTAAATATTTAAATCATTAATAAGAAAATATTATTTTTGTAATTTATTCTTTTTAATTTTTATTTGTTTAATAATTTCTAAATTCTATTCATTTTTAATATTTATTTATATTTACTTATTAACATATAATGTTATTAATATAGTTTTAATTTACATATAATTAACATATATTCATTTTCATTCAAACATATATTAATTTTTATTTTTATAAATTTAAATAATTAATCTCTATTGAATTTTTGTAATATTTTTTCAATCTATTCCTCTTTTAATTAAATTTTACTCCTTTTTAACATGAATTCATTTAATATTATTTATTCATTAATAATGTTAAGTGGTTTATAATTTTTTATAATATATATATTTTAACAATTTATTAATTTAATATATTTGTAATTTAATCATTTTTAATGTTTTTATACATAATTATTGATTTATATATTTGATATTTTTAATATAGAAATATATTATCGAGACAGTTCATCCATGGATTTGGAGATCCAAATCCATGACCCAAAATTTATTAATAAAAGAAAATGTACAATGTGAGAAAAGAACAACGACACAAAGACCCAAATAAAGTCACTCCCAAAGACCACACAAAATATATATTTCCTCAAAGGCCCAAGATTTTATGTTGTCCCAAAGTCCCAAGGCCAATGATTTCTTACAGCCCGTGCCCTTACTGGTGTGTACCAGGCACATCTCCGAACCGATCCAAAAGAGTTTGCTACACCCAAGGTCCATCCATCACCAGCCTATAGACACGTCTCAAGGTTGTCGTCGAAGTCATCCTACATGATATCATTGTCGGTATTCCCCTGCAATGTTCGCCGCTAACCCTCTACCACCATATTCATCATCAAGCAAGGCACTTAGGCCTCCCAACACCACCGCCACTTGTATCCCCCATCGTCTTCATACCATAAGCCACCCAATTGTGTCATCAGCTTAATCCCTTCCTTCATCAAAGAATATTTAAAGTTACCCATCTTCACGCAGGTTATTTTCTCACCAAGAGAAGACAACCCACCTATCGTGCGCCCCAGCCAAGGTCTTTTGTCCCAAGGCTGTCGCACCCAATGTCATCAACAAAATTTTTTTTTGCTAACTTATCTCTCACATCAACTTGATGTTGTCACAAACCCCACATCCAAAGGTTACCACATCCTATGCCTGAGGTCATCACCAGCCTTCACCCATTCTCCATCCTCACCATCAAGTGGGGCTCCCTGAAACCATGAACATTTCCATCACTAATCACAACCCCAATCACTGCCACCAGGGTCCCATACCTGACACACCGTTTTTTATCAATAAACTTACGACAAGAACGTCAATGACCACATGCCCTTCGCCACCACCAGGGATCCAAACCCCCCCCTCAAGCCTTTGTCCATCACAAAAAAAAACGATGATCCCTAAGCTCTTTGAGTTGATCCTTATGTTGCTCCAGTCGCGACATCTAGCCCATGGTTTGAGAAACCTCAACAAAGAGGTCCTTCATTAACATGATTTGAGAACCCCCAAATATGTCATGCGAATGCATGATCTGAGAACCCCCATATTAGAGGTCCTCCTATTGGGATCTTCAGAAGACCAAGGGTTAACACCATCATCCTTAATCGAACAACATGGGGAAATTTGATCATCCTAAAAAATGTGGGACTTCGAGTGATCCCCATTTGTTGTTTCCCTATTTTTCAATTTAACCATAAAGAGCTCGATCATATTGCTTGAAAAATAGAGGGAAAAGAGCTTCTTGTGCCCTACCATGTCAAAAGTAGTTAGATCATCCTCAAAAATGCTGGTTTATTTTGGAGTGATTTCCAAAACAATCACCGTAGCATGATAGAGAGAGAAACTCTTCACCTGAGAGAGAATTCATCCTTCGTATATCCTATATCAATATATATAATCGCTACCACAAATTTGGGAAAGGTATGTGTAGACTATTATCAGTGCTAGCTAAAAGCACTCATAAAGGTAACATTTATCAATGCTAAAAACCCTAATAAAGTTGTATCCTTTATCAGCGCTTTTTTTAGTGCTGATAAATGATATATTTATCAGCACTATTTTTACCACTAATAAAAGTTTTTAATAAAAAATATTATTAATATATATATATAATTATTATATTTATATTTAATAATAATGTTTATTTATATACATTAATTAACAAATGACTATTTATAATTAATATATATATATATATTAATAATTCACATATATATATATAATGTTTTAAAAAACCATTAATAAGAATATAAATATATATATATATATATTTAAATAATTATAAAATTATAATAATTTTTTTAAATAATAAATATATTTATTATATTTATATTTATAATTATATATTTATATATAAATACATTTTAAATATATTTATTTATAATTATAATTATAAAAATAAATAAATATTTTAAAACATATATGTCCATAATGAATTTGGTCAATATATATACATATAAGGTTCTTGGAGGTACAATTACATAAAACACACACACACACACATCATACACAGGCTGAAAAGGTAAGCCATACCCCCCCAAGGGATAACCCACCCATCAAGTCTTATTTATTTATATATGGATGACTGGAAGACCCAATGGGAATGAGACCCATTTTTTTAGCCCAAAGGTTTCCCAACAACACACTAATCAGCACCACGACATGTCATCCGTATCACCATATGTGGTTTTTTCTTTTTTGTTTTTTCATCCATAAGAGTCGCTTATTCTGACTAGCAACCACTACCGTCGTTGGCCCACTTTATCCGTAGACGCTGCTATGCCCGGCAGTGGTCGCCTCTGTAGCAACAACCTCATCTAGTAGTATCATCACACCACATCATCTCTACAACAACCAACATAGCACACCTTCATCGAATATGAGCACCTCCCATATCATAATGATGCTTTCTACACATCTAGTACCAGCATCACACCAGCATAATCTCTGCAACAGCTGTTATAGCACCCACTTCGTCGCAGATGAGCACCTCCCATGCTAGGACGTCGCTCACCCCACATCTGATCCAACCACCGTGCAAACTACCCCCCCACATCATACCTCCCACCCACACGTTCTTTCCCCTAAACAAGACGCCCAGAACAGTTACCCTATGGGTAATATGTACACGCTGGGGTTTGAACACCAAACCTTCCAGATGTGGAGGTGCGTTGAGTTCCACTCAACTGCACCATTGGCTACACACACACACACAGACATATATATATATATATATATAACAACAGATGATGATGATATTTTTGGATATGATTAGCATTATTTATGTTTATAAATTGATTTTTGATTACGTATAATTGACCTTATATGATCATAAGTATATTTGTGAACATGATTATGGGTTACTATGTTTCAAATGTTAAGATTACCTTTATTATGATGACGCATTCATATGTTATGTATTTGTGACTCATGAATGTTCATTTATACATAGACACCCTTATTAGTCACGCCTTCCATATATTGGTGATGATTCATTTTTTATAATTTATAATTTATTATGTATGATTCATTCATGTTATACCCATTAACATTTTATGTTCCCATAAATACTTATAAAATTACACTAAATATATTTAAATAATAAATATATTTATTATATTTATAATTAAAACTTCTTAATTATATATAAATACTTTTTAAATATATTTATTTATAATTATAATTATAAATATATATATATATATATATATTTAAATAATTATAAAATTATAATAAATACATTTATTATTAGTTTATAAATATATAATTTATATATTAATAAATAAATAAAATAAATATAAATATAATTATATAAAAATATTTATAAATATATTTTTTACAATTATAATTATATATATATTTAAATAATTACAAAATTATTATAAATATATTTATTATATTTTATAAATACATATATTTATATATTAATAAATATATTAATTATAAAGCAGTTGGGGGGCTTACATGAGTGATAAAGACTCCATGTAATCTTGTATCAGACCCGAGTTAAAATCCAGGTCAGACAAATTTTTCTGCTGGTACTCTAGCAGCAATGTAGTTGGTACTGTGGCAGCAATATTATTCATTCTGATTGGGATTTCAGGCCACCAGGACTTTGGTCCATTAAAGGGGTGGTGACACGGGCATGACGTGCAGGTGGGGATGTAGACGAGATGAAAGAAGGGTCTTCAGGACATCCAATGGTGGGCCTACGAGCCATGTAATGGGCTTCAAGCCAACAGAGCCTTCGAGCCAAAAAAATAAAAATAATTTAATAAAGTGGCTGGTTGGGTGGATGATCCCTTGGTGGGGTGATATGACCCGCCTTTCAGAACTGTGTGTGTGTGTTTGAATGTAATTGTACCCTCAAGCACATAATATATTATTATATATTAATTATAAATGTTTATTTATTTATAATTATATATAATTATATTTATTATAAATTATAATTATTTCAATAAATAAATATTTATTTATACTTATAAATATAAATAAATATTTATTTATTTATATTATAAAATTATAATAAATATATTTATTATATTTATAATTTTAAAATGATATATATATAGAAAAAAATTTATAAATATATTTTTTATATATATATAATTACAAATAAATATTTATTTATTCAAAGTTATAATTATAAATAAATAAAGAATTATTTATTATACATATAATATTATAAATATATATAATAATATAAATAAATTCTTAATATTATATCTTCATTAGTGCTAAAAAAGCACTGATAATATTATTTTTTATCAGCGTAAAAATTATAGCACTGATAAAGGGTTATCTTTATTAGTGCTAACAATCGATGATAAAAACCTTACGTATTCTTATAAAAAAATCCCTAATAGATCGCCACCTTCCTTATGCCTTCAAGCATTCATAGAACCACAGTGCTATCACCACCGCTCACCTTCACCTTTTTCGATCGCTGCTCACCTATACCGCCGTTGTAGCTCCCTACCATTGTCACTACCAAACGAACCCGAGCAGCTCTTCAATAAAAAATCATCGCTACTCTAAGGTATGAAATTATTACTTATCCATATTTTAGATTCATGAATTTTTTTAGTCCTATACTTTTTGGTTTTTGGGTATTTGAAATTTTTTTGGTTGGATGGTTAATTTTCCATGTGTATTGGGACTCAATCAAGGGGTTAGGAGTGCCAATGTAGGCTAGGAATTGAGTCTTAGCAGTGGATTAGTTTTGAGGCTAAGTTTACTATAATTTTTCAGTAGTTGGCATGTTTACAAAAAGTATGTATGTGGTGAAACGTGTTTGTAAAATTTTTGGGGTGAATTTTGTCATATTTTTATGTTTTAACAGTTTTATGAAAATTTAGATCAGTAGAAAACCTTGCATATTAAAATAATATAATACATATGTGGTATAAATATTATAATTTTCATACTGGCTAGTTGTGTGAAATCATTTTTCAAATTAATTGTTGAAACTTCAATAAGTAGAGAATTCATAGTTTATCTTCTGATTTTGGATGATGATGACAGAGTGGCGTAGCAAATGCCCATATGTAAGCATCCTATGTATAAGGGTCCAAATACATAATAGTATCATTGTTTTTTGAAAATTTATTGTGATATTTTTGGTTTTGATTTTCTAGAATATGGATAAAATGATTATAAGAAATATAAATAGGTTTTAGGAAATTTTTGTCTAGAATATGGTGAGCATGCCTTAAATTATTATCTCATTTCTATTTTCATCTCCAATTGAGATATTCATCAAATATTGTTATATCTTATTGTCATTTGTTACAAGTAGAACCCATGGTTAAGGCTATCATTCCCTGATAATCTACTCCATGGTTTCTATCACTATTTTTTAGATATTTTCAAATTAAACCCATTATTCCCATTTTAATGGTTTTATCTATTTTTATTGATTTTTGACATGTGTGACCAAATAAACTAACTATATTCAATGAGAATCACCCAAAATGAATAAAGTAGGTGGTCCCTAAGTTTTCAATCATGGCTATTGTCGTTCTATGTGCGTATGATGTGTATTTGTGTCTACCTAATGTGTAATAGACCTAAAAATTAAATGAATGGTATATATATTAGTTTCATGTGTAAATTTTGTTATTTAGGTTATTAGGGATCCAATAATAAAATTAAATCTTAGATCAGTGGAAACTAAGAAAGGCATTCATTGGACCAAAGAGAAAAGAATTATAGAAGGCAACCCAAAGGGTGGCATAAGTGAATCAGTTACCATGTAATACCAAAATAGATGCTCTATGGTAATCTATAAGAAGAGAATATATGTTAAAATGGGTAATAAAGGTGTTAAACCTAGTTGAATATGGATGTTAAACTTTGGTTGGGAAAGTTCCAACCTCTTGAATTGAATATTGATATTTTAGGCTTGGATAGAATTGTGACCTATTTATAAAGTGGTTATATTTAATTTTGAAATATGATTGAGATCTCAAATTTTCTTATGCCTAATTGACATCTTCTTTTTTGATAATTTTAGATTGGGAATGAATCCACTGTGAGATTTTGAGGATAGTTCTAGGGTGGGGTGTTATTCCATCAGGATGATTAGAAAATGGAATATTGAGATGGTTCTGGGGTGGGGATCTCCTCCCCCAAAGGGTGATGATATGAGATAGATTAGGATAGGGGATCACCAATCCTAGGGGTTTTTGAAAAATAACTTTGTATCCTAATGTTTTTCATAAAAATTCTATTCTTTGTGATTTTTAATAAAGTACACCCATTTAAAATTATCAATTCATATCCCAAAATTTGAAAAATAAAATATTTCCCTATATTTATTTAGAACCATAAAATACAAATTTAACTTATTAATATAGTTAGAGATGTATTTTTATCCATTTAAAATTACACTTCAAAACCCCTTCTTAAATTTCAAATTATAGTTTTCACACAAAATTTTAAATCTGGTCACTTTTTCCATTTAAATAAACATTTACTCACATCATTTTATTAAATCCATTGGGTCTCATGTAACGACCTACATTTTCTCAAAGGTACATATTATTATTTTAAAAAATATTATAATTTATTTTATTTAATTGTGAAACCATTATTATATTCAATAGACACATTTTCTATTATGAAAAGGGTTTAAAAATAATATAGCTTTTTTTGTATTTATATTATTACATTCAATAACTATATTTATAAATTTCCTTCAATATGTTTTTCTGTTTGATCATGTGGGATGATAAACCATTTTCAATGTTTCCATTATCTTTCAAGAAATTCATGAGATCCATCTTAAATTGAAAATATTTTTGTATCTATTTTGTTAAATATTAATATTACTGAATAAAATAATATGGATATGAATAAAAAATTGATGGATGATAATCTTATGATAAAAGGGTATGAATATAGAGTGAAATAGTTCATCAAGTTTGAAAAAGATCATGCATATGACCCTTCTCAAATCCTTTGTCTGTGTTTACGCTATTATTATTCAATACTAATTAGTCCAGAGAATTTGGAAGAACACTTGATCTGTCATAGAATTGATCAATGTTATAAATGTTGGAATTGACATGGGGAAAAAGAAAATGTAGCTAGTGATCAGGATAACAATAATTTTTAGGGATCATGTGATATGATTACAGTTGTGGAAAATAAAGAAGACCGTATCAAGGATGTGATTACAAGTGTTAATGATGATGAAAATTATATTGAGAAAATGACAAGGAAAATTGAAGATGAACGTTGTGACTGTCCAAAATTGTTTGAGAATTTAAAAAGTTTTGAAAAGACACTGTTTTATGTTGGCTGCACTAAAATTCATTTGAGGATGACCCTTTAATTGGGACATCACAATAATCAATTTATATATTTTTTCTAAAATATATTGTGTTACCTCATTTTATTATCTATTCTTTATTTATTTTATGTAACCTAAATTAAATATTAAAAAACTTTTGTAGATAATGACTTTTTCATGTGTTGGCGCTCTCAATCCTAAGGAACATCGAGTTTCTCAACCCACTACTGCTCTCAGTGCAAAGGAACAATGACCTTCTTCACAAGCTGGTGCTCCCAATCCTAAGGACCAATAGGATTCTCAATCTGTTGTTACTCCCAATGAAGAGGAACAAGACACTATTCACTTGAAAATGCTACCAATCTAGAGGAACAACATATGAACAATGTTGAATATAAGAAAATGGTTGGCGATGAAGATCCAATGCTAGAGAAAAAAAATAAGTGTCATAGCATGACGATGTCAATAAAAAATTTTAAGGTGAAAATAAAAGGCATCAAATTTTAGGTTATATGGAATGCATGTGGCCAACATGTTATCCCCAAAAGGTCATGTTCAGTAGTTACATTAGGATCATCACTCAGCAGCACGTGCTGATTGATATAGATTCGTGGCACTACATTTTTTCCATACTTAAAGCACTGATTTGGGAAGATATTATGGTAAAATTATGATATCCTTTCTTTATTTTACTAAAAAATAAAATAATGAATCATTGACATACTCTTCATCATCCCTTTTAGAGTGTATTTATAATAGATTAATCTCACAATAAACATATATTAATGATTAATAAAAGGATTCATAGTGGCTTTCACACAATTCTGACATGATATCATCTTAAAGATGCTGAAAGGAAAATAAACCCACACCCACCACTAATGTATGCACACCTGATAACCCAAGAATCATGGGATGTTTTTACTGGACATCGTGAGGATATGTCTTTTTAGGTACATTGTGGTTGGTAATAAATTGTTTAAAAATATATGTATTCATCACCTTGATTGAGAAATTTTTAATTAATAAATAACAAATATGTGCTGAAAGTAAGGAACATGTAGAAAAACGAAATTACCCCCATTGTAAAGCATGGATGGGGTATGATTTACTTGAAAAAAATTGGAACAAATTTAAAATCCACCGTAATGATTTTATGTGACATGAGACAACAACAAATTTATGTTCCTCTTTTTATATGAAAATTGATGAATCCAAAAACAAAGCCACTTCTATCTCATGGCATGTGCTATAGAAGTAGGAATGTGTAAATAATGATGGGATAGTAATATATGAAAACATACAAAAAGTGTGGGAAACATGTGTGTAAATATGACATAATAAAAATTTGTTTTGCTTTAAATCGCTATTAAATAACAATGATTACTTATTATTTTATATTTTCTATCTTCCTTAGTCACATGAATCGTCAACAACAGTATCAGATGAACACCTATTATCGGTGGCCTTGAAGTGTTCAGAACAGTATGGCCACATTCGAGGTGCGAGTTTTGTGGTGACACCCCAAACATATTTCTAGAAAAAAACCAATATGTTGACCAAGATAAAGAAATGGAAAAGTTGAAAGAAAGATCAGTTTCCATTGAAGAAATTTTTCATTGTAAGACTGAGCTATTAGAAAATATTATGGGGGGGGGGGCAAAGAGAAGAAACAAATCAAGAACAACCATTGCATGAAGATTCCGCCCCTACCCCCACCAGATTTAAGGTGAGCCTATTATCCTCAAAAAAACTTTCTTAGTTGATGTAATCAATATTCTAATAATTGTTTCTTTGAAATGTGAATCAGACATACATTGATACCTTTACTGTATTGATATTCAATAGGGTGAAAATGACTGTGATTTATATCTATCAACACCCATCCATCACCTTGTATTAAGGGCTACAATGTTCAATATCCAAGATGATAGACTAAAAAACATACCACTTCCAACAGGTCATGTGAGAGTTGTGGTTAATATAGCTCATGAGATGAGTGCTGAGTTACCTATTCAACTTGATGAAGAATATATTCCTATGGTTGACCAAACTGTTGGAACATTTGTCTCATGGTTGTCAGATCTTGTAAAAACACATGTCGACAAGGAGGTATTCATTTCAAATTTATTTTTAATGCTAAGCCTTTTAAAATTAATGAAAATTTTTGAAACCAATGAATGTTATTACTAACAAACAAAGGGATGGGGGTGAAATGAAAGGTTGACTCAAAACCATCTAAAGGATCAACCAATTGATCAAAAAGATCTTTTGAAATCAAATTTACCACACCCATTCAATATTCTCATTTACTAACATTGATGGCACATGTGGATACAATGTTATAAAATGGTAGTAGTCAAATAGATGATTTCAAATAAAAAATGTACATAGAATAAGGTAAAAACTACATTTCTCTAGAGAATTTAATGAAATCATCACCTTTGAATGGCCAGGAGGATCAGTTGTAAATGTATAAATGATGTATGTTTTCATGATTTTTTTTCCAAAAGCTAATATACTATGTTAATTATGACTAAATACATTTCAATTTTTTTGTATACATATATATCAATACCAATTTAAAGGATTACCCCATAAAAATAAATTTGGACTCATTATTCCTCACATCACCTCTACAGAACAAAAAAACAAATAAAAAAAAGAATGAAATAGTGACAGACCTAACCAAATAATTTGAATGAAAACTTGAAAATGAAAGAATATTATTAATACCAATTATGTATGGGTTAAACTCTATAATTTAATCATATCAAATATATTTTCATTTCTTTCATTACTTATTCCTTTTTGTGTTTTTAAGAATCATTTATTCTCATTGTGGTTAATTTGGATACTCCAAAGATTTAATTCTTGAATTTTCTGCATGGATACCCAACAGACCGACCACACATGATGATGTTTTTCAATTTCTAATACTCTACATCCAACATTTTATAACTAAAATTCATGTTATATATTTCATATTATGTTTTATTGAGAATTATTTTATGATAGGGTGGTGTATAAATATTTTGAAATCATGACATGATGATAAGAATTAAGGTTAAGGAGCCCTATAAGTTCTAAAATTGGACAATTATAAGGGTATATATAATAATATTTCACTATCCATACACATATAAAAAAATTACTTATTTTTTTCAATTTTTCTACAGAATCTGTAACAAAAAAATGGAAATGATTGTGGATATTATGTTTGTAAATTTTTGAAAGAGGTTATATTCCATCAATAGAATCCCTGAAGAGGTATTTTAGAAGATAATTACTATTTAATTTAAAATATTTATTAATACTTTGTGTATTTATATTTTTATAGTGCTACTATGACTACCAAAAAAATCATATTCACATGATGATATTGATTTTCTTAGAAATGTCTGAGCAACATACCTGATGGTAGAATGTACACAAATAACATGATGATGTGACTTCTATTCATATTTATGTTTAATTAATTTATTTTTAGTATTACTCACACATGAGTTATTTTCTTTTATAGGTGGATTTCTTTGTTCAAGTTGGGGTGGTTTGTTCGAAGCTTCTCATGCTCGTGATAAATCGGGATTCGAGGCTGCAACTCAGAGTTCAATGAGAAGATAACTTTTTTAAAATAATATATTTTCCTCAAAATAATATTTTTTATATAATAAAATAACATAATCTAAATTATTTTTTTAACTAATCATGCAGACAATATATTCTACCTCAAAACCTTTTCACCCCTGCAGTGTTGACATTTATCACATTCCTTCAAATTCACTGGAGGGAACTTCAAGAAAGTGATAAATTTCATCACTGTAGGTGTATTATTTTGTTCCAGTCTGAGTGGTTTTTTTGAATCTTCTCATTCTCATTTGAGACTAAAAATGAGATAATGACAACAAGGAAATGGGTTAAGAATATATACAACCATCACAAAAAGGTGAGTTCATACTAGTATATCGGGTGAAAAAGTTAGTTTTTGCGCCTTTTAAAGAAATAATAAAATAACAAAAATTGTTATTTTATTATCCAACCTCTATTTGAACAGAGGTGGTGGGACCGATGGGCTGTCAATCCATTTAATAGATTGACTCTTCAGTTGCGTAACCACACCATTGGGAATTAAGCGGTTCATTAAATAAAAACTCATTAATGAACTTCATTAATTCTTTTGATGGGTTACTCAAACTCCCCCTTTATTTAAATGGAGCTCGGGTTGGGGTTTTTTACAGGACTTTATCAACCAAGATTCCTATGGAAAAGTACCACAACATCTTCCACCGATGAAGAATGGAAGTTTGGACAGCAACGATCTGGGATCGATGAACGCCGATGGTTTCATCTAATGAGGACTCTTCTCCTGCCATAACCGCGACACCTCCAACTATTCTTTAGGTAGGGTTTTTTTAATTCAAGTGAATTGTTTCTTTCCCTCCTTGAAATTAATTTTTAAACACGGAAGTAATATAGTTTATTTATGTTGAATCAAATACTCCCGCTTGTTTAATTGCTAACGCGGAGGGCGCATGCCAAACAAACAAGGATTGAACCCTCCGACATTTCAGTAATTCTTTGTTTCTTTCTTTAGGGGTAGATTTATCAACTTGACGGAACCTTGAACATGGAGGCACGCAGTGATGGCAGTATCCATGGAGGCCTATAGGCACAGATGGAAGTGAAAACAGAGCTCAAGAGCGTCGTCGAAGCCCCGCGGAAGAAGCGCCGATGCTCGCCGGCCATGGAAGGGGGTGGTGCCGCATGGAACCACGATGGACCGAAGGGGTGGGCGACTCTCGGACATCCACATTGGCGGATGGGCGGTGCGTCATCGCGAGCCACGGGTGGAGGTCGCAGGATTGAATCCATGGCAGAAGGCAAGGGACCCGCTCCCTCTGGATCCCATAGACAGCCAGGTGACACCATGTGGCACTACCGCTTAAATATCCAAATGGCTCTTTGATCCGTTCATGAATGTGGGGTCGCACAACCCCTTGCGCGGGTCACGTAATCCAGCGGGCTAGGCCGGTCTTCTACCCAATGGGCTGAGGCCACCGTGGCCTTGTGGGACGAGACCACCGCGGCCCAGCTGGTTCCAGCCGGGCCAATCCATAGCCCAGCCACTTCGGGATAGGATGGGTCGGACCCGGCCTGGGTCGGGTCGACCCAGGCTGAGTCGGACTAGACTCGGACCCATTTCAGCCCAGATACGCTTAAAAAAGGTTGTATCTTGTAAAACAAACATTCGTTTGACAAACCATCTACAACACTGGAATCCTTGGAACATTACATTCCTTTTGAGATAATCCACCTGAGTTTTGGAAAAGTTGGAGTACAACCGGGTTGGATTTTACCCGAATCCAACCAGGCCATCAGCATTAAAGTGCCTATAACTCTCAGACCAAGAATATGATTGGCATTCCATCTATTGCATTGGAACCCTTATGACATGAAGGATCACCGAGTTTCTTCTTCATGGGACTTTGTTCTGGTTAAATTATGACCGATGGATTGAGGATCAAATCCTTCAATAATCAAGTGTATTATGTACATGAATCCAGTGGCTAGCTAATACATGAAGAATGAATAGAGATCCTGTGTGGATCATCCCCTAGAGATCCTGTGTGGATCATCACCTTGATATCTTGTGTGGATCACCACCTAGAGATCCTTTAGGGATCAGCACCTACTGATCCTATGTGGATCAGATCCTGTGTGGGTCAGCGCTCAGCGATGCTATGTGGGTCAGCACATACCGATCCTGTGTGGGTCAGATCCTGTGTGGGGCAGTGGTCAGTGATCATGTGTGGTCAGCGCATACCGATCCTATGTGGTTCAGATCATGTTTGGGTCAATGGGCATGTGTACCTAATGATCCTGGGTGGGCTGGATCCAATGTGGGTCAGCGGGGTTTAGTACCTATCGATCCTGTGTGGGTTATCATAAGTGCCTCTCAACAGAATAAGATGATCTAGCCTTATGACTAATCTTCTATACTTCTGTAATTAAGTTATACCTGGTTTGAGTTGAGTCTTTTTCTTTGTGCCTTGTGATTGAGTTCACACTTTGTGTTTTTCCTTTGTGGAATTCTGAGAGACCTTCGAGGGTCTCGGGGTCCCTACTAGGTATTGTTATACTCACCCCTGCACGGGCTTCACCCGCACCTTGTTGTGTCCTGTGCAGAGGATGAGGATCCTTGACTGAGACTCAGGGAGCTAGGACATGACGACGGATAGTGGTGACAATTGATGTGGAGAGCTATGGAGAGGAGTTGTTCCTACCCTTCAGGTAGGATCCTTGGTGGATGATCCCAAGTGCTATTTAATATTTTCTGTTGTAGTTGTATATTTCAGTTGGGCTTGTATTCCGACCCCTTTACTTTAAGTACACACTTTTACTATTGCAGTACTACTACATGGTTTGAATATTTTTGTGTTCTTGGTCTTTGAGTTTGTGCAAGTGTAAAGGAAATGCCTTCCCTATTTAGTGATACACCTTTCCGGTGCTAGTCACCAACCCCTGGCCTATGGAAGGTGGGATCGGGGTAGTCACGACATGGGCCCCAAGGGACGGGTCATGATAAATTAGTATCAGAGGATTTAGTTCTACCAAAGAACCAGGATTCTGATCTTTCCGATGGAGAAATAGTGTTAAGTGTTTTGAGTGTGGTTTTCAGTTTGGGGAGTCCAGTGTTGGTGGACGACCAACGTATCCATACACCAGGACCCTGAATTTAGATTTCTTACTCGGGGCACGAAAAAAATGATTACATGTGTTTTAGAAATGTTTTACTTTTAATATATTTAGAGTCATCTCACCAGGTATAACATATTGACAATTGCACACCTATTTCTTTTCAGGATGCCGCCGCGTAGATAGCTAGACAGGATTCCAAAGAGAGTACACGATGATGGTCCACTGAGTGATGGGGCTTCAGTGTAGGGCCCTCTTACTGTGTTGGCACCTTCGGGTGGTGTACCAGTAGCACCACCACTCAGAGTGCAGCAGCTACCACCACCCCTACTAGAATACCATGTATGCAGAATGAGCGCATTCCATGAGTTCTAGAGATAGAGGCCTCTGAGGATTTGAGGTGAGACATATCCCTAGACAACTGAGGACTAGCTGGAGGCTGTGACATGGGTTTTTCACTTAGTTGAGATGCCCACAAATTAGATGGTGATCCTTGGTGCTAGCTTATTCCAATGCACAGTAGGGAGATGGTGGAGTCTGACACTCTAGATGCAAGAGGAGGTGGCACTCTCATGGTCATACTTCGAGACCCTCTTCAGGGTGGAGTTCGTACTAGTGAATTTAATCTCAGTGTGTATCCAGGAGCTACTGCACTTACATCAGGGCAACCTATCATTAGCCTAGTACTCAGCGAGATTCACTGACCTCTCACGCTACTCCACCGACATGGTACATGACCATTTCTTCAGGGCCTAGACCATTGAATTGGGTCTCCTATGGGAGATCTACGCATCGATGATTTCTCTCAATATCCCTACGCAGGATAGAGTGCTCAAGAGAGCATTATTGGTGGTGAGATTCTTAGCTGATTAGGCACCGATGGTGAGAGCTACCATCGGACGATAGGTAGCTGAGTCATCTACAGTAGGCAGTAGGTAGATGACGCAGGTGTCCAAGCAGGCCAGAACATCCGGAGGATGATCCCATGATGTAGGGTCGGAGGTTTAGATATCACAAGGTAGAGAAGGATAACAGAGGAGAAGACTATGCTTCACATGTGGTGGGTAAGGCCACATGGCTCTCGACTGCCTGACCCTTCATATCGATGATTAAAAGATTGTTGAGGGACCATAGAGGAAGAGGCAGAGATTCAAGTGGGGAGGTCTCTAGGGTGGCAGATGTGGCAGGGGAGCAGGTCATGCAGTAGGTGGTGGGAAAAGATTTGAGGTTCTACTGCCACCACCTCTAGGTGGTCCACCCTGACCTCAGAGAGCAGGTGGATAGGGGAAAGCATAGATTCAGGAAGCTGAGGCCTATGACCATAGAGCTATAGAGATTATTCAAGTTACAATCTATGTCTACTTCACCCTAGATAAAATACTTATAAACATAGGTTCCAGTCACACTTTCATTGCCACAACTCTTGTTGGTAGCTCAGAGATTCCAGTAGAGACGTTGGTTCGATACTTACATTTAGAGACTCATACGGGAGATGATTCGATGATTACATATTGGTAATGACACTGTGAGATTAATATTGGAGGTGAGAGCTTTGGATGGGATCTCCTAGTAGCAGCATCGAGGCCTTACGATGTCATCTTGGGTATGGACTGGTTATCCACAGTCCATGCTCATATTGAATGTTTTAGGTGCAAAGTGCAGTGTGCCCACAAGGATGGGACAAGGTTTTCCTTCACCGTATAGGAGGGAACCTTTGCAGCACAGGATAGACTTATTCAGAGGAGGGTGCAGCCGATCACTCATCAGATGGCTAGCCTTACCCTCAGAGCTGTTGATGTGAGGAGTCTGAGTTATCCTGTAGTAGTGGACCAGTATGCTGATGTCTTTAGTAATGATGTACTAGGACTACCTCCTGGTAGAGGGATAGATTTCTACATTGACCTATACCTTGGGATGACACTGATATCTACGCTATCATATTGGATGGCCCTTTCAGAGCTTCGTGAGTTGTCGGTACAGTTGGAGGACTTACATGGGAAGGGGTTCATAAGGCCCAGTGTTTCTCCGTGGGCATCCCTGATTTTGTTCACCAAGAAGGTAGATGGGAGTTCGAGGCTTTGTGTGGACTATCAATACCTGGACCAGGTTACCATGAAGAACAAGTATCCAATCCCTAGGATTGATGATCTCTTCGACCAGCTGAAGGCAGCTCGATGGTTTTCGAAGATAGACCTCAGATCAGTCTATCACCAGCTCAGGGTACGAGATGAGGACGTACCAAATAAAACCTTTAGATGTCAGTATGACCATTAATAATTCTTGGTGATTCCCTTCGGCATGAAAAATGCTCCAGGAGTTTTCATGGGGCTCATAAACAAGATCTTTTATCCTTAACTTGATCTCTTTGTGGGGGTCTTCATTGACGACATCTTGATATACTCAGCATCGGAGGAGGAGCATTCCATTCACCTACAGATAGTTCTCGATACACTCAGAGAGCACCATATTTATCGAAAGCTCTCAAAGTTCCAGTTATGGATATGGGAAGTATACTTCTTGGGGCACGTTATCTCGGAGGCTAGAGTTACAGTGGATCCAGAAAAGATAGAGTTATTTCTTGCTTGGGAGACACCCAGGAGTGTAACTAAGGTGTAGAGATTCTGGGGATTGGTAGGGTACTATTGGATATTCGTACCCAACTTTTCCAGAGTTGCAGCACCCTTTTTAGCTTTGAAAAATAAGGTAAAAACCTTCGTGTGGATGGAGAGATGCTAGTGGAGTTTTTAGAAGCTGAGACAGAGACTAACGAGTGCCCCCAACTTGAGGCTACCACAAGAGGGCGTTGGATATATAGCATACTGCGACATATCAGGTATTAGACTAGGATGTGTCTTGATGCAGCAGTGAGCTGTGATCACCTATGGTTCACGGAAATTGAGACATCATGATCAGAACTATGCTACCCATGACTTAGAGTTAGTAGTAGTGGTCTTTGCGTTGAAGATATGGTGGCACTACTTGATGGGTGAATGGTTTACTATTTACAATGATCACAAGATTCTCAGGTATATCTTCTTTCAGAAGGACCTGAACCTGAGACAACAATGATGGATGGAGTTCCTCCAGGACTATGACTTTGAGATAGTCTACACTCCTAGGAAGGGGAACATAGTACCAAAAACACTCTGCAGGAGGTCTAGCCTACATTTACTGAGTGAGGTGACATAGTATCTAGCAGCGTTGCAGTTATCCTTCATGGATAGTGATAGAGAAGCTTACCTCTAGTCTATGATAGTTACTCCCCCACTCCTTTAGCGATTCAGGGAGGCACAACTTTGGGACATTGACTATGAGGCCCGACGTGCTCAGATATCCATAGGACAGGCTCTTGATGGATTTTTTGAAGGCGGGGAGCACATATTTATCTTCAGAGGATGTACCATGGAATCAATTATGCTACAAGAGGAGGTGTTGAGGGAGTTTTAAAAATACCCTTTGTCGATACATCTTGGAGTGGTGAAGATGTACCAGGACCTCTGGCATCAGTACTGGTGGCCAGGGATGAAGAAAGCAGTGGCGAAGTTTGTATCATGATACCTCACTTGTTAGCTAGTGAAGGCTGAGCATTAGGTACCAAAAGGCTTAGCTCAGCCACTTGAGGTACCAGAGTGAAAGTGGGATGGTATCTCCATAGGATTCGTGACAGGGATACCACACCTGTCCAAGGGCCATGATTCCATTTGGGTGATCATCGACCGACTCACCAAGCCGGACCACTTCCTACCAATCCGAGAGTAGGGATAAATAGAGATCTTGGGACGTCTCTATGTACAGAAGATTGTACAACTTCATGGGGTTCCATCGACGATCTTCTCAAATCACGATGCTCGTTTTACATCCTACTTGTGGAAGGGATTTCAATGGGAGTTCGGGACTCTGATACGCTTGAGCACCGCCTTTCACCCTCATACAGATGGTCAGACAGAATGGACCATAAAGACACTCAAGGACATGCTTCGTGCTTGTGTCCTTGATTTTGGACACAATTGAGAGGACCACCTGCCACTTGAAGAGTTTTCATACAACAATAGTTATTACTCCACTATCGAAAAGGATCTTTTCGAGGTCCTATATGGGCGACCTTGTAGATTACCTCTATGTTGGTCAAACCTGGGGGAGTCGGAACTTATGGGTCCAGAGTTGCTACAGACTACCACGGAGAAGGTGCAGATCATCCAGGAGCGGATGAAGACTGCACAGAGTAGGAAAAAGTTTTATGCTGACAAGATATGGAGACCCTTGGATTTTGTAGAAGGAGAAAATGTCTTCCTATAGGTCTCACCCTGACGAGGATTAAAGAGGTTCGGTCGGGGTGGAAAGCTATCTCCAAGGATCATCAGACCTTTCTAGATCCTCAAAAGAGTAGGATAGGTGGCATACCATCTATCTCTTCCCCCACAGATTCACCAGGTGCATAATGTTTTCCATGTGTTGAAACTAAAGGGATACGTGCACGATCCATCACACGTTATCGACTGGGACGATCTGGACATTGATGATGGGGTGAAGTTTGTGGAGTTTCTGGTGGAGATAGAGGATCGACAAGAGCGGGTCCTTCATGGGCGGTCGATTACTCTAGTGCAAGTTTGTTGGAAGCACATGAACCTCTAGGAGAGCACATGGGAGCATGAGGCTCATATACGTGCTCAGTATCCCCGTTTATTCCCCTAGTTTTGTTGTATCTTTTATGGAAGAAAAGCCTAAGGTGGGGATAATGTAAAGACCTCGAAATTCTTTATATATATATATATATTTAAATTATTTGGGATTATTATGAGTCTATGAAAATCGATGGTGCTTTATTTCGAGGCCTGGTGTGCCTGAAATGAAATTTTGAACTTTTTTAGGGTATGCTCAGTAAACGCACAAGTGACATTTTCTATCTTTTGAACTGGTGCTCAGATTAAAAATACAAGCACACCATTGAATCTGAAGCACCAGGATTTTATTATGGAAGTCTTAACTTTGACTGTAGTAGGTTGGGTGAAAAAGTTAGTTATTGCGACTTATTTAGAAATAATAAAATAAAATAAATTATTTTATTATCCTACCTCCTGTTGAGAGGAGGTGGTGTGACCGATGGGATTTCAAGCCATTTAATTGATTTACTCTTCGGTTTCATAACCACACTATTGGGAATTAAGAGTTTCCTTAATTAAAAACTCATTAATTAACCTCATTAATTCTTTCGATGCGTTACTCACCCTCCTCCTCTATTTAATTGGAGCTCGGGTTGGGGTTTCTGACATGACTTCATCAAGTGAGGAACCTATAGAAAAGTACCGTGACATCTTCCACCGATGAATAATAGAAGCTTTGACAATAATGATTTGGGATCAAAAAATGTCATCGGTTTCATCCAATGAGGACTCTTCTCCCGCCACAACCGCGACACCTCCAACGATTCTCGAGGTAGTGGTTTTATTTAATTCAATTGGATTTTTTCTTTCACTTGTTATTGAAAGGAATGTTGAAATGAGAATGTAATATAGTTTATTTATGTTGAATCAAATACCCCCTCTTTTTGAATTGTTAATGCAGAGGGTGTGGGTCAAACAAACAAGGCCTGAACCCTCCGCCGCTTCGGTATTTTTTTGTTGCGTTCTTCAAGGGAGGATTTTTCATATTGACAGAACCTTGAACCGGGAGGAACACAACGATGAAAACATCCTAGGACGATCGTAGTCGTAGACGAGAGTGAAAATAGAGCACCAGAGAATCACTGAAGCCCCGCAGAAGATGCGCCATCACTCACTAGTTGTGGAAGGGGGCGGCGCAGCACGACGCCGCGATGGACCGAAGGGGTGGCCGAATCTTAGCCAGCCACGTTGGTGGATGGGCAGTGCACCATCGCGTGCCACAAGTGGAGGCTGCAACATCGAAGCCACATCAGAAGGTGAGGGACCCGCTCCCTGTGGGTCCCGCGGATAGATTGGTGGGGCCATGTGGTTCCACCTCTTAAAGAGACGAATAGATCTTTGATCCATTTGGGAACAAGGGTCCACATGAACCCTCACTTGGGTCATGACAATGACGGGCCAGGCCGGTCCACTGTCCCAGGGGCCAAGACCGCTACGACCCCGCCTAGCCAGTTCAAGATGGTCCAGTCCGCGGCCCAGCGGGCCGAGCCCGCCACGACCGAGTTGGTTCAGGCCGGGCCAATCCGTGGACCAGGAAATTCAGGTCAGGCCGGGTCAGTCCGATCGGGTCAGACCGGACCCAGACCCATTTGGCCCAAATACGCTTAAAAAGATAGTATCTCAAAAACCAGATGTTAGTTTGGTAAACCGTTTATGGCACTGGAATCCTTGGAACGAAAAGGTACTTTTGAGATACACCTCTGGAGTTTTGGAGAAATTTGGAGTACAACTATGTTGGATCGTACCCGAATCCAACCGGGCCCTCGGCACTAAAGTGCCTATACCTCTTGAACCGGGCGTCTGATTAACGCACCGTCTGTTGCATTGGAACCCTTATGACATGACAGATAATTGAGTTACTTCTTCATGGGACATTGTACCAGTTGATGTACAACTGATGGATTGAGGAGAAAATTCTCCTAGAATCAAGCATAGTAGGTACTGGAATCTAGTGGATTGCTGATATGTGAAGAATGAATAGAGATCCTGTGTGGATTAACACCTAGAGATCCTATGTGGATCGGTGCCTAGCGATCCTGTGTGGATCACACCTAGTAATCTTATTTGGATCAACACCTACTGATCCTATGTGCATTAGATCCTATGTGGGTCAAAGATCAGTGATCCTGTGTGGGTCAGCGCACACTGATCCTTGGTGGGTCAGACCCTATGTGGGTCAGCACTCACCGATCCTGTGAGGGTTAGCGCATACCGATCATGTGTGGGTCAGATCCTATGTGGGTCAGTGGGGGTAAGTACCTATCGATCCTGGGTGGGTCAAATCCTGTGTCGGTCAGTGGGGGGTAGTACCTATTGATCATGTGTGGGTCAGCAGAAGTGCCTCTTAACAGGATAAGATGATCTAGCCTTACGACTGATCATCTATACTTCTGTACTTAAGTTATACCTGGTTTGAGTTGAGTCTTTTTCTTTGTGCCCTGTGATTGAGATCATGCTTTGTGTTTTTTTTGTGGAATTATAAGAGACCTTTGGGGGTCTCGAGGTCCCTACTGGGTATTGTTATACTCACCCCCACAAGGGCTTCGCCCGCACCTTGTTGTGTCTTGTGAAGATGACAAGCAACCTTGACTGAGACTCGGGGAGCTAGGACCTGACGGTGGACGTCGGTGACGATTGATGTGGAGAGTTGTGGAGATGAGATGTATCTACCCTTCAGGTAAGACCCTCGGTGGATGATCCCAAGAGCTGTTTACTATTTTCTTTTTTAGTTGTATCTTTCAGTTGGGCTTGTATTCTGGCCTCTTTACATTCAGTACACACGATTACTATTGCAGTACTACTATGTGGTTTGCATCTTTTTGTGTTCTTAGTCCGTGCGTTTGTATTGGTTTAAAGGCAATGCCTTCCCGATTTAGGGATATGCCTTTCTGGTGCTAGTCACCATCCCATAGACTATGGAAGGTGGGCTTGGGGTAGTCACATCATAGGCCCCGAGGGACGGATCGTGACACATATTTTTTTGGTAATTTCATCTTTTTTAATATTTATTTATACCTATTTGTTAATTAAAATTTAAAGTTTATAATATGGTTGACATGTACATATTTAATATATAGTCATTTCTTTTTAATATATATTCATTTTTAATTTTTTCTTATAATTTATATAATTAATAAAACTCATTCATTTTTTAAATATTTTTTGAAGTCTATTAAGTTTTATTTGTTAAATTTCACTCATTTATAAAATTCATGAATTTAATATTATATATTCATTAATAATTTTAATTAATTTTTACTCTTTTTCTTATTTATTAATTTTTAATATATATCCATTTAATATTATTAATTTAATTTAATTTTTTTATTGTAGCCTTGCAAAGAGCGTTGATAAATATAGGTTTTTTTAGCGCTAAAATTAAAGTGATTACAAAACCAATCTTTATAATACTTGTTTGGAAAATAATGATAAAGATTGTTTTTATTAGTGATTATCAGAGAGAAAAAGTACAGATAAATACCTATCTTTTTCAGTGCTAAGCGGTAGTGCTAAAAAAACCCATCTTTATTTGTGCTTTTTGGATAGCATTGATAAAAATCAGTTTCGTCAGTTCTAAATAACACTAATAAATACCAATATTTATCAATGCTAATAGGCATCACTCATAAAGAGTGGACTTTATCAATGCTTTCTATTTTATCATTAAAAATATAGGTCTTTATCAACACTCTTTAAAAAGAACTGATAAAACCTTTGCAATATTTTAAAAATAACCCTAACAGAAGTCCCGATCGCATCCATTGTTCATTATCTTGCGGAACTAAAACTTCACCATCACTTTACCTCAAACTCCTTAGACAATTGATAGTTTCAAAGCCCATGGTGGGTGACCCGTTCAAGATCTTTCATTTTTTGACATTTTTAGTTCTTCTTTGGGGTTTTTAAATTTTCCCAACGGATTTGAACAATGCGTATGGGGGATTTTACCTCGATATCCCTAACTCTCCACCCAATGTCCCTCACCTCAATCTACTATTTCTTCACCCTCTCCCTCAACCTCTAATTTATTAACTATTATATGAAATGAGAATAAATTGTGTTTGAATCCATTTTTTTACATGTTGTTGTCCTATCTAATTAGGATGAGCATAAACTGGTCTATATTTTATTTTTCTAGCATATTTTCTCAAAGTGTAAATACATTGTAGATTTTGAAATGGTTGTGCTGTTATCTGTTAATTTTTTTAGTCAAAAAATTTCAATTGATATATTGAAGTTACAATAAGAGTACATGTTAATTTTATGAAATTTTGTTGTGCTGAATTTAAAATGAAAACCGATAATCAATATTTTTTTTTCTGAAAGTTTGATGTGCTGAAATTTTCACTGAATGCATCATTTGAAGCTAAACTGAACTGTGTTTCATATAAAATGTTTTTTTATTTTTTTTTCTTAAAACATTAAGTGGGTTTCATAAATTTTTATTATAAAAAATTGTTTAAAATTATAAAATTTTCAATTTATATGGATTTTACCTTTAAAAAGGATGAATATTATTTTTTAAAATCATGTTGATTAATTTCAGAATAAGTGTATATGGTATTATATTATAATTTAAATCATTTTTTCAAAATACCCCATAACTAAAAAAATAATTGAATCTCATATTTTTTTTACTAATTTACGGTAATTCCATTTCTGTATATTTTATTTTTATATTTTTTATAACCTCATGTAAATTGATTTATATTGATATATATAATTTATTTAAAAATGTATATCATTAGTCACCATCAACATTTCTCCATTATAAATGTCTTTATCCTTGGGATATATTCCATGACACAGGTCACCTCCCTCACACATACATGATAGGGAACCACTATCACACACTACTTAGAAATCACCTGGTTGAACTCATGATGTGGAATGAGTGTGAAATTTTAGGTGACTAATTATTTCTATATGTGACATTTTTCCACTGATATGTTTTGGTCACCCAAACATTCTCACTCTATCCACATCCTGAGGTAATGTTAGAGTGAGGGCTTGGATCGATATTTCAAATGAAAGGGAGAAGAATCCAAGTTCCAGATATTATTGCTTCTCCCATGGATTAAAATCCAATAATTCAACCCATTTTATTCCATTAACCAGCATAAAATCCCCAATCATTTTAATATTTGCATTACTTTAAACATATATGATATGGATTTTACAACACAAACCACAAAACTCATATTCAATTAAAAAATACCTTATTGAAAGAATGATACAAAAATGAGAATACACAATAGAATGTTTTGGATCATTATTACATAGGTTAATTAACCTTCTCTTCCATTCATAGTGCTCCAATTCAGTAAATTTTTAGTCATAGTAGTTACATCCCCTGCTAACTGTTCAAAACTACCATATATTCTTCTGTCTTTTTTTAAACTATCTCCTAGTTTCCACTCTCACATTTCTCTAGAGATGAATCTCTTTTTTGGTACCAATGATGTTGAGTTTTTTTTTCAGGTGATCCTAGGTAGTTTTGATTATATTCCAATCATTATTTTGAGATAATGATTTTTGTTGATAGAACTAGTAAACTTATTCAACTTTTGTTTAAGTTGATTGTTTCTTCATCTGATAAAAGACCATCAAATTTGTTTCGAAAGTACCCTATCACTAAAACACCACCTGACCCACCATGTACCAAGTGAATAAATAAATAAACATCCACTCCTCTCTCTTGTTGAAACCACAAATAAAAAAGTTAGAGGAACCATCCAAGAATTACCACATTTCTTTCCACAAAACTAATAATTGAAAACCTAGACTAACAACCACATGTTTACCATAGATTGCTTCTTTTCATTTCACCCCTGTGTGAAATGATAACTTGTTAGGAATCATCACTAATAACATTTAAATGTTGGTTTACCCTTATTATAAGTGTCTATAACTTTATCCTTTGATTATGAATACCATGTGTGTATTTATATATGTATTTTTACAAAATGAATATTTTATGAACCAAATAGGATGGATATGAATCAAAAATTAAAGGGAGATAATTTTATAACAAAAGAGTATGAGAATATAGTTAAATAGTTCATAAAGTCTGCAATGAAACATGAATACGACCAATCTAAAATCCTTTTTCTATGTTTATGTTGTAGTTATTCAAGAAAAATTATTCCATAAGAGTTATAAGAACATTTGATATGTCATGGAATAGGCCAGATGTATTAATGTCGGACTAAACACAGGGATAAACTGAATGCACACACTAATTGAGATGATACTATGATTTAGGGATCAGTTGATATGAATACCAATGTAGATGATGATGGACATCATCTAAAATAAATGAAAATGGAAATTAAAACGACCTTTTTCTTTTTCCTAGAAGGGAATTCCCATGCGTGGAATTTTCTAACCCTCCACATATGGTCACCCCCTCCCCCAAAAAGGGGTCATTTCGCAGAGGTAGAGCCCCATCCAGGGAAGGATCCGTTGCCAGCCGAGATGGAAGAGCGTCCCGGAGGGTAACAGTCCAGTCGGCGATGATTCGTCAAAGAAATCCATCAGCACAGTGGACCACACATCATTTTTTCAGCCCAGTTGAGACCGGGCGACCCAACAAGATAGGTGGATCCCAAGGGAGAGGCATTCCCCGAAAGCAGACTCCCAGGATTCGAACCCTGAACCTCCCAAATAATGGAATTGTTGTACCACTCTCCTTCACCACCACGCTACAACCGGAGTGGAATTAAAATGACCTTTGTGATTGGGAAAAGTTGTTTGATAAGTTAAATATATGTTCTTAGAGACCATTATATACTTTTTGTACTAAATATACCATATTGTCATACGTATTTATGTTATATAATTTGAATGACATAAGTGGATGGAGTGAAAACATATTTATAGCATTAATTGGTCTCCTGAATGATATGACACAAGAATAAAATGATCTTCCTTTTGAAATATATAAAACAAAAAAATTATACATTTAATGGGAATGATATCTAAAAAATACATTCCTATCCAAATTATTGAATTTTGTTTCTCAAGAACCATGAATCACTCAAAAAAATCACCTAAGTGTGGCATGAATCGATACAAGAAAGATGAATCAAGTCCTTTGAAATTTGTATGATACTTTCCTATCATTCCATGATTTAGAAGACAATATTTATGTTAGGAAACCTATAGACAATTGACATGACTCACATATATATTTATTAAATATGGGAAACTACATCACCCAATAGACTCTCCTCAATATAAAAATATTGATTATGATTATCTTGAATTTGGTAATCATCTGAGAAACTTTCATCTTTCATTATATACATATAAAATAAATCATTTTGGTATATAGAGTAGTACTCACATTACATGGCTAGTTATGTTGGAAAATTATAACTTTCCACCATGGTTATGCATGAAGCGAAAATACATTATGTTGTCTCTTATTATATCTAGACCAAAAAACCAGGTAATGATATTGATGTCTATTTGGATACATTGATCTAAGATATGAGATTGATGTGGGATATGGATGTTGCATTATATGATTCTCATAGAAATTAATAATTTACATTGAGATCCATGTTTTGTGGGATGATAAATTACTTTTCAAATTATGTAATTTTTTCAGGATATATTAATAAAGGAATATTGTAGTGTACCATTTATGAAGAATACACACACGTAATTCAATTGAAACATTCCTCGAAGACTGTGTGCTTAAAAAATAATAATTTTTTTTATCTCAATGACATAAATACTACTACTCAATGATATCATTCGATGGGAATAAAAAATAAGGTACAACACTGTCTCCAATAACGGGTGATCAACTATTTGAGAAATTAAAAGACATTGATATTTTTTTCATTAAAACTTTTTAAAAAATCTTAAGAAATCAAGTTGAAATAAGGGATTAATTTTATTTGAATTACCATACTAGAATTATTTATAGGTCAGATATTTTCTTGATGTCATGCATGTAGAGAAAATTTATTTGATAGTGTTATCATCACATTACTATATGTTCATAGAAAAACAAAAAATGGAACCATGTCTAGGAAATACATGATTGACTTGAGGATAAGGGAAGAGTTATCACTGATGAAGGGTTAAAGATGGTATTTCCATTTTATAATACCCTACACTCTATATAGATAAGAAAAATTACAAATTTTCAATTTCCTTAATGGTGTAAAATTTCTAGAGGGTATTCATCAAATATTAAGAATGTTTTTTCAATGAATAATTTTAAGTTACAGGGTCTAAAGTCACATGAAAGTGAGGTTTTGATGCAATATTTGATGCTCATCACTTTACACTACATTCTACCAAAAAATTTATGACATACATTAACTATAATTTACTTTAATTTAAAATCCATATGAAGTAAAGTAATAGACTTGGTGGTGATTCCAATCATGAATAAAAAAATTACAGTCATATTATGTGAATTATAAATGTTTTTACCACCATAATCCATTAATATAATGGAACACTTGATGGTTTACTTGGTTAGATAGGTTTAACTATGTGTTCCTTTCCATTACCTTTGGATATACCCCACTGAATGATATATGCAGATTTTGAAAGGGTGTGTCAAGAATAAAATTCATTCTGAAGGTTGTATTGTATAATGATATATTGTTGAATAATATATGTTCAATTTTGTACCGATTACCTTCCATATGTTTATTGCATCGGTCTCCAGAAGTATTATCATAATGGATGAATTATGGGTTAAGGGATTTTTAAAAGAGATGTTTTTACAATTACCATCACATAATGGGAGAGAGCTCACCTTTACATTTTATATAATAGTGTAGAGGATGATATATATATTTAATCCCACAAAGAAATTCTTAGACATTTTAATCCATCAAGGGATGAAGGATGGATATCAAATAAACATAATCAATAGTTTATAGAATGGTTCCATGTTCATATTTATAAGGAGTTATTTAAAAATATGATTTCAATTGCTGAACTACTTCAATGGATATCCAAGGGACCAAATGTAAATGTTATATCTTACTCTGGTTTTATAATTAATGGTTATAATTTCTACAAAAAGGAATAATATAAATGAAGTAAGATTCAAAACAATGGAGTTATGCTTGTGGTAGAAGTGATTCACATACATAGTTCCAAGGATAGAAATCCAATTTATAGGAATATTTTATATTTCAGAATCATCAAAAAGATGAAATTGCTATATTATACAACATTTCAAGTTACTATTTTTCATTTTAAACGGGTTCACAACATGATTGCAGTGAAAGCCGATGAATTGGGATTCATGAAGGTGAATTTCATTATGGAAGGGTATAAAGATGAGCTGTTCATAAATGAATCAGAACTGGTTCATGTATTTTATGTCTCAGATCCAATAAATAAGAATTGTTCAATTGTCCTACTGGTGACTTAAAAAAATATAGGCTCTGATGAAAATCTAATTGAGGAATACCCTTTCATTGGGATATCACAATCATTTCACAGTGGTTCCAATATAGAAAATGACCTGTAAGCTAGAGGGGACCACACATAGGGGATTTATATACTCACTAGAGGGTCTAAATCCCTTCAACCTTTAAAGGAAAAAAAACAGAGTTCAATGAGAATGTTATACTGTTATTTAATATAATATAATTTTATCCTCATAATATTATGTGTTCTCTACTGCATTTATATACTCTAAATTAAATGTTTTAATACTCATGAAGATAATGAATTTTTCACATGATGATGTTACCAATCCCAATTAATAATAGACGATTGATGTTTAAAGTATAGAATTATTAGGGGACCGAAGACATGTTGATGAAAAACAAGAATGAGATAGCATCACTGTGTTAAATAAAACTATCAAGGTAAGAAGAAAGGGTATAAAATCCAAGGTTTTATGGAATCAAAATGGCCAACCAATTGACTCCAACAATTCAATGTTCATTAGTTATGTTGGGCTCACACTGATAATACATGTACCAACTGGTATAGATACATGACACCATGGATTTACTGTAATGAAGAAAACCCTTTGAGAAGATATTAAGGTAATTTAATGATACAATTTATTGATTTTAATAAAACATTATATAATAAAATATTGATTTATTTTTAATTATCCCTATAAAAGTTCATTTATTTAAGAAGATTTCCTTAATTAATATGTCTTAATGGTAACTAGAAAATCTCATAGAGGATTCCAAACACTTTTCACAAAGCATCATCTTAGGGATGTTGGGTGGAAAGTAAAGCCCCACCCACCAGTTATGTATTCACACATTATAAAATAGGGTACATAGAAAGTCTTCATTGGATTTCATGATGAGAAATCATTTTAGGTGTAATGTATTCGATAATTATTAATTTTAAATTATTTATTATATCCTCTTTGATTCAAAATTATTAAATTATAAAATAGAAAAGGAGTATTGAAAATAAAAATGTTCAATAAAACCAATTTACCCCCATCATAAAGAAAGGACAGTGTACACTTCACTTGAAAATAAAATGGTATGTATTTTAAATCTATAATAAAAATTTTATGTGATATAAAATGATGAACGTTACTTTGTTTATATAAATATTGATAAATGAAAATATGAAACCACTTCCAACCCATGTCATGTGCTATGAAAGGAGGACTGTGTAAATATTGAGGGTAACCTAATTGATGAAAACAGACAAGTAGTGTAACATCCCAGGTAAATAAATAATATTACATTCTAAGGTTTTTCAATATTTGGTAATAAAATGTTAATATTACTTTAAAGGGAATTCTATGCTCAATGACGCACCCAATACGCAACAACGAGTTACTTTGAAATCTTACGTTGCACACTAAAAATATAATAATATTATAATAGTTAACACCTAGCCGTTGTAATGGAGGGAATGAACAGAAATAACAACAAAATGATTAAATATGTTTGTTAAATATTTTTACATTTATCCAATAAATGTTATAGGCTTGAAATCCAAATGAATCCAATTTTAAGAATAAATACTCTAATATTTTTAAAAGATTGTTTTACCGCCTTTTGATGGTGAACCTTTTTAAATCTAACATTTGACAATTTTATAAGCTCTATTTTTCAAAATAAACTTATTATTTATGATTGAGACATTGAAATTTACTTTGGTTAAATTTTTGGTATGTTTCTGACAATGTTCATTTTTTAATGAATAGTGAAAAATACTGCATTTTACATCAAAACTGCATTTTCATCTAATTTAAATATGTGGTTAGATTATATTTTTCATTGTTTTTAAAGTGTAATTAGAATATATCTTTACCATTTAATTCAATGGTGGTCATTAGAATTAATATCACTTTGAAAATGAACATAAACAAGTGCCAAACTTTTCATAGATATTGCTTCAAAAAACCCGCTATTTGTTTTGACAACGGGAAATATTTTTAAATCAATTATTGAAATTTATATATTTGGAATTTGGTAAAATGGATTCCATATTTTGAATAATAAGGTCCAAATTATGCAATTAAGACTCTTTTTTTGGACATTTTGAATAGTAATGATGGTAATTATCTTTAATTATCGTGATTAATTAGTAATCAGGTAGTTAAGGATAATAAAATAATAACATAATAATAACAAATGACCCCAAAATGTGTCCTAATGATAATGGTTGTTTCATGGACGACCATGGAATTCCTTGTGCCAAACTTTGGGACCCCATGGAATCACTTTTGTGTGATAGTGACACTTTATCATTTTATTTTTAAAGAAAGGAAAATATAACAAAAGTATGTATCACCCAAGTAATACAATTTTAGTTTTGTCTGTGTAAATTATCTCTTAGACTATAAATATAAATTGGAAATATAAAAATATTTCCTAAATCATAGTATTTTTTTCTATAATTTTTATACATTAAATAAATTAAATTATTTATGACATCATGATGATGCATCGATTACCTCATTAATGAACGATTTAAATAAAATGAAAGGATAATGTTAAATCTAAGACTTACACTTGGGAAAAACCTTTTGGATTAGTATATTTCGAACCCTTATCACCTTGTCCTCGAAATATATCAATGTGTGACCTTTAAAATCTGAAACTCTTTTTAAAATAAAGTAACATTTCTTGACTTTCCATGAGTGCCCCTCCTCTCCTCTTATAAAAGGCCCCCACCTCTACCTCCTTACCCACACCTCTCAAGCCTTTGGATCGGCCAAACCATGACCATTTAATCTCTAAACATCCCTATATTCATCATTGAAGCATCACCTTATGCATAAAGCTCTTCAAGACACCCTTTTGGTTCAAAACAAAGGGAGTTACCCGATTTAAAGGTAATGTCTTCTCTTATGTTATTTTGTTTTATTTTGCTTCTCCAACCCCCTAAACTCTTTTTATTGCTTTATTTTGTATCAAAAACAGTATATTAAATATTCTAGTATGTTTTTATAAGAAGGATTCGAGCTACAATTACACACACTTTCGTCTAATGGTTAAAGAACATACTGTTTCTGTGGATGGCGAATTACTGCCTCACGAAACGATGATTGTTCAATATTCATTTAACACCTTTAAAGGTGGACATTATGATGTCACTGTATTTTATATATGATATATATGGTATTTATGTTTTATATATGCTTCTGTATTTTATATTTAAAACATAACTTTATTCTTTTCATGTTGTGCAAATGCGATAATTTTATATGAGGAAGTGCGGACTACCACCCCCTCAAGTGATGTGACTCGTTCATGAAATACATGGAATGTATAAATAATGAAATTAATGAACATATGTGACCTATATAACATTTATATTATACTGGAATTATAATATATATATCTCTCAATAATTTTTAATTCCATTAATATGACAGAGAAATAAAAGTAGTGTTCATGCGTACGTACGGCCTACCGTCTCCATGAATTGTGCATTTCATTTCTTTTTATCTCTAAATGTTATGGAATATTATAAAATGAATATTTACTATATATATATGATATTTAAATCATTAATACTATTCTGGAGATGATGTACTTATAACTACATGGACGATTCTTTTCAAACAAGTTCATTTTTGACTCATGTACCAAACATCGGCAAAAACGTCTGATATGAAATCACATTAATAACCAATTATTATAACATTATAATATGTGATATGAACTGAATAATAATATTTAAATGAGGTCCTTAATAAATTATAAATTGACCAAAGTTTATTATTCAGGAATATAAAGAAACAAACAAGACAAGTCGGACTTGAGGTAAGGGATTCTACCTCTCTCTTTCTTTTTAAGTACACTCTTTTATGTCGTTTCTTTTAAGCTCATATTTCTTAGTTTAGGGATGTTCTTTTATATTAATAATACTGTAATTTATATGTTCATATGATGATAGAACCTATTTTATTTGATCAATCCATTTTTTTGGAAGTTTTAAGTGGCGTCATTAGGCTGCCGAGTTTTCGTAAGGGGTTTTTCATCTCACTTTTATTCCCGTGAGATTTATGCAACATTTGCCACCATTTCCTTTGAGTGGTATATGTAATGCCCATTATTCTACTATTTGTGTAATATAATTTGGTTTATGAGTATTTACATCAATTTTTTATAGTTCTTCTTTCATGGGGTGTACGTTTCGAATGTTACCCAAATCGGTAAGGGAACCTTTCACCCTCCTCTTTTTAAAAGACTTATTTTGTTATGTCTTTTAATTTACATATTTTTATGTTGGGATATGTTCATCTATATCCTTATTGATGTAAATTTTATATCCAAGTGATGAGATACCATTTTCTCTCTCATCAACTAATTTTATGAATTTTAAACTGACGCCGTTAGGCTGTCGAATTTTACCAAAGGAACTTATTAACCCAATTTTGATTTCTTTGGCTTCAACTAGTAGTTATTGAATATGTCATCCTATGAATATGTGTGAATGACCTATGTTTGTTTTAAACTTAATATCCACTTATATTGGGTGTATTTATATTTTTCACACATAATTATGAGATTGATTTATCCTTAATTTAAGGATACCTTCTTTATAAGGGATTTCATCTCATTTTACATTTCTATTTAGACTTCATTGTTGTTATGAAACAATTCACTATTATATGGTGTATATAATGTCCTTTGGAATATTATATCATGAATCCATTTATTCTCATGATATTATAAAGTTCTGAATAAATGTTTTGTTCAATTATTGTATTCAAGTGTCTCTCATTTTGTTAAAAACCCTTTAACTAAAATATCATTTTAAATGTTTTAATGATTTATTCTCATAAATATTTCTCATTAATATCCATGTTTTCAAAATGGTTTTAAGGATTTATTTATATGGATATTAATGGTTTAAAATGTTAAAATATTCAAAGTAGTATGGGTCACTTTGATTCAAAAATCTCTTTATTAATTGTTTTAACTGGTTTTGAAAATGGTTTTTAGAATTGATTCATTATTTCAATATCTTAAAAGGTTATATTGTTATTGAATTGTGGGAATGTTATCTTTCCTGTATGCTTAAGTTATGTGCTATGATTATGATATGGTTCTTGGTAATTGTTTATGAAGACGGGTGGTTCTGTGATAAACTAAAGGCGGGTGGGCCCGATATAGCTCTCCAATGCCTTGGGTAACGTAAAGGAGTTAAACTCTAAGGTTTCTCCGAAGAGATTTAGGAAATATACTGTGATGGGTATTCCAAACGTAACCAAGAGGGTTACTCCCTACGTAAGAATGTTATGAATGTCTCAAGTTACCTTTACACCTTATGATTTCTATTGAGTTATGCATAAATCTTATGATTTAATGAGGTATGTTAAATTGCTTATGTTTTATGAGTAAAGTATAATTTCATTTATTCTTATGTATACATGGACTGATGTTTTCTTTCCATACTGTTATAACCCTTACTGAGCTTTTTATGCTCATCCCAAGTTTTTGAAATGTTTTTAGAGGATATAAAGTGGAATATGGTCAAGGATAGGATCAAGGAAATGTCATGCTATCTAAAAAAAGGAACTAGACATGACTCTTTTGTTCAAGAGTTTTTATTTTGTGGAAAAAATGGCAACTGAGTATATTTGTGTACTTTTTAATCTTTGAGATGTAATAGCTATGTCCTTATTCGCTAAAAATATAAACCTGAAAAGATCCTCAATATGAATTATTCAATTTAATTCAAGATTAAGTAAGGTTTAAGGCCAGGTCCTTATAGTTGGTATCAAAGGTAGGTTTAGATAACTTTAGAGGTTAGAGTGTTTTTTAAGAAAAAGTGACAAGTTGTGTATAACCACAATGGTTAGTATATTAGATGGAGTCATTGTTTTTTTTGGAAGTTATAATGAGATTGAGATAACTTGGATAAGTATATCTTGGTGTTTATCTTCCTCTTTATTATATGATGATTTTACTGATATACTCACACTGACCTTTTTGGTTTTAGTAAATGGATGGATCTAGAAGGAACCATAGTAATAACGGATTTGAAGGAAACTGTGACGGTTTTATGAAAGAACAACTGAATGATATGGGAGCTGCAATGAGAAATATTGTAGTTATCCTCAACCAACTATATGGATTCATGATTGACCACCTGAACCTTATTGATTTTTATAAGGCATCGTATATGCAAGAAACAAATCCCTACAGAAGTTCAGGTAATAATCATAAAGGTAAGTATGTTCAAAAACCTATGTGTCAAATATGTGGAAAAAAACACATAGGAAAATGTTTCACAGGGATAGAGAGATGCTATAGATGTGGAAATGAAGGTCATAAAGCAAGAACCTTCCATGTAAAAAGGAAGCATCTAGTTGAATCTACGAAAGGGAAAGAAGTTCTTTATGAAGGATCAATTGAATGTTTTAAATATGGTGTGCATGGTCATTTTGAAAACACATGTCCTACGAAGATGTTTCGGGATTGGGGTCACCAAGATCGTACAAATATTTATTTACCAATACCTAATGCCATTCCGATTGAGGATGGAGAAACTGACAATGTCCAAAGAAAGGTATGGATTATTTCTTAACATATGTTTTACTATTATTGGAATCTTAGGATATGATTCATGATTTTGTTTGTAGGAAATAAGTATTTCATAATAAGTTCAAAAGTAATGGTTAATGGATCATGAATAATGTTGAACGAGTAAGAAGTCAACATATAAGGGATTCAAGAGTTATGGTAAATTTTAGGATGGTGAAATTCATAGACGTATTATGTCTCTTTTGATGATGGGGTTAAATTAGAAGACTTTTTATAGTATATGTAACCCCGAGGTTTGATATATGAAAATAATTATCCTTTCTTTTTTGGATATAGAAATAAAGAACCATTTGGGTTTATATGATCCTTGAATTTGAGGCAATTACTGGTTAATACATTTTGGGTTTCAAAATGAAAGTTATTAGATAACATTTGTGGTTAAAATATGTTATGGTTATTTTTGAAGATTTATCTCTTTTGGGGGGATGTTTTAAGAATTATATAGTTTTGGAAAAATGAAAACACGCAGACCGTGTGACAACCTCTCGCGTCGGACAAAGCTGCAGGAACAGAACCCACAACAAAAGTGCAACTGGTATTTATCGCCTACCACTGGACTACGTGAATTCCCTGATTAGTTTGAATGATTCTTTTTAGTTAGATGATTTTATGAATTAAGAGTAAGTTGATTTTGTGTTATCAATGGAAATGATTAGCCTATCATGTAGGATATGTGATTAGGTTAATTACTTTTTAGTATGAGACTGTAAGAGTAACTGATGTTATTTTAGAGAAAAATGTTAAGATTTATCTTAGGAGACTATGTGATTAAATCCTTTAGAGATTTGGGTTTCAATCTTAGTTTGGATTACTTTGAAGAATTTTATGGATAGATGTTTACTGAATGGTATTTGTTGAACTTTGGGTTTTTTTTGAAAAATTTTAAAGATTAGGAGTAGTTTTTCTTTTTGTAAAAAAAATATCCTTTTTGGGTATTATCTGATCTCGTACTAAACTTTTTGGTTTATTTTTGGTTGAGATCAAAAGGCATGGGAAATATATAGTTCTCTTTTTTGGATTAGGTGATTCTCAAGAAGTTGATTTTAATACTCTTAATGCGAACAAGTCTTCCTAAATACTCGTCTTTTTGGAGAAAATATGAGTTTGATTAAGGAATCTAGTAAAAGTTGATAGTCTACGTGACAAGTAAGTATGTTTCATTATAATTTAGTTAATCTCAAAAATAAATTCCTCAATGAAAAGTAACTTAAAAAAATGTTGTATGTTAACTTTTCCAACTGGGGAATCAAATACCGTTTAACCCATCACAAGTTTGTGATTTTCTTATGGTTAACTTTATCCTAGACATGTTTACTATCACTCTCCATCAGAGAAAGACCCTTTGTTTTCTCCTCCATATCCATATTTTCCTACTTGGAATCCTAGTATGTGTTAAATCAGGTGACCTTTGTACTTATCTCCCTTTCTTTTAAAGTGATAGTTTTACTGACTCTTGTTCCGATGTGGGTCTTTCAATGAAGTTTCCAAGCCCAATTTTGAAATTACGAGGACGCAATTCCCAAAAGGGGGGAGTGATGTAACATCCCAGGTAAATAAAAAATATTACATTCTAAGGTTTATCAATATTTGGTAATAAAATGTTAATATTAATTTAAAGGTAATGCTATGCTCGATGGCGTACCCAATACGCAACAACGAGTTTCTTTGAAATCTTACGTTGCACACTAATAATATAATAATATTATAATAGTTAACGCCTAGCCGTTGTAATGGTGGGAATGAACAGAAATAACTACAAAATGATTAAATATGTTTGTTAAATATTTTTACATTTATCCAATAAATGTTAGAGGCTTAAAATCCAAATGAATCCAATTTTAAGAATAAATACTCTAATATTTTTAAAAGATTGTTTTACCGCCTTTTGATGGAGAACCTTTTTTAAATCTGACAATTGAAAATTTTATAAGATATATTTGTCAAAATAAAATTATTATTTAGGATTGGGACATTGAAATTTACTTTGGTTAAATTTTTGGTATGTTTCTGACATTGTTCATTTTTTTAATGAATAGTGAAAAAATACTCCATTTTATATCAAAACTGCTTTGACATCTAATTTAAATATATGGTTAGATTATATTTTTAATTCGTTTTAAAGTGTAATTAGAATATATTTTTACTATTTAATTAAATGGTGGTAATTATAATTAATTTCACTTTGAAAATGGACATAAACAAGTGCCAAACGTTTCATAGATATTGCTTAAAAACCCGCTATTTGTTTTGACAACGGGAAATATTTTTAAATTAATTATTGCAATTTCTATGTTTGTAATTTGGTAAAATGGATTCCATATTTGGAATAAGAAGGTCTAAAATATAAAATTAAGACTCTTGTTTTTAGACATTATGAATAGTAACGATGGTAATTATCTTTAATTATCATGATTAATTAGTAATCGGGTAGTTAAGGATAATAAAATAATAAAATAATAATAAAAAATGACCCCAAAATGTGTCCTAATTCTACTAGTTGTGTCATGCCCGACCATGGTATGCCTTGTGCTAAACTTTGGGACCCCATGGAATCACTTCTGTGTGATAGTGACACTTTATCATTTTATTTTTAATGAAAGGAAAATATAACAAAAGTATGTATCACCCAAGTAAAACAATTTTAGTTTTGTTTGTGTAAATGATATCTTAGACTATAAATATTAATTGGAAAGAGAAAATATTTCCTTCATCATAGTATTTTTTTTTATAATTTTTAGAAATTAAATAAATTAAATTATTTATGACAAAATGATGATGCAACGATTACCTCATTAATGAACGATTTAAATAAAATGAAAAGATAATGTAACATCTAAGACTTACACTTGGAAAAAACCTTTTGTATGAGAATACTTCTAACCCTTATCACCTTATCCTCAAAATATATCAATGTGGGACCTTTAAAATCCGAAAATCTTTTTAAAATAAAGTAACATTTCTTGACATTCCATGAGTGCCCCTCCACTCCTCTTATAAAAGGCCCCCACCTCTACCACCTTACCAACACCTCTAAAGCCTTTGGATCGACCAAAACCTGACCATTTCATCTCTACACATCCCTATATTCATCATTGAAATCTCACCTTAGGCAGAAATCTCTTCAAGAAACCCTTTTGGTTCAAACCAAAGGGAGTTACCCGATTTAAAGGTAATGTATTCTCTTATGTTCTTTTGTTTTATTTTGCTTCTCCAACCCCCTAACCTATTTTTATTCCTTTCTTTTGTAACAACACCAGTATCTTAAATATACTAGGATGTTGTTATAATAAGGATTCAAGCTACAATTACACACACATTCATATAATGGTTAATGAACATACTGTTTCTGTGGATGGCGAATTACTGCCTCACAAAACGATGATTGTTCAATATTCTTTTAACACCTTTAAAGGTGGCCATTATGATGTCAATATATTTTATATATGATATATATGGTATTTATGTTTTATATATTCTTCTGTATTTTATATTTAAAACATACCTTTATTCTTTGCATGTTTTTCAAATGCGATAATTTCATATGAGGAAGTGCAGACTACCACCCCCTCAAGTGATGTGACTCGTTGATGCAATACATGGAATGTATAAATAATGAAATTAATGAACTTATGTTACCTATATAACAAGTATATTATACTGTAATTATAATATATATCTCTATCAATTATTTTTAATTCCATTATTATGAAAAAGAAATGAAAGTAGCGTTCATGCGTACGTACGGCCTACCGTCTCCATGAATGGTGCATTTCATTTCTTTTTATCTATAAATGTTATGGAATAGTATAAAATGAATATGTAATGGATATATATGATATTTAAATCATTAATAATATTCTGGAGATGATGTACTTATAACTACATGGATGATTCTTTTCAAACAAGTTCATTTTTGACTCATGTACCAAACATCGACAAAAACGTTTGATATGAACTCACATTATTAACCAATTATTATAACATTATAATATGTGATATGAAATGAATAATAATATTTAAATTATTTCCTTAAGAAATTATAAATTGAACAAAGTTTATTATTCAGGAATATAAAGAAACGAACAAGACAAGTCAGACTTGAGGTAAGGGATCCTACCTCTCTCTTTCTTTTTAAGTACTCTCTTTTATGTCGTTTCTTTTAAGCTTCTCTTTCTTAGTTGGGGGATGTTATTTTATATTAATATTACATTAATTTCTATGTTCATATTATGAGAGACCCTATTTTATTTCATCAATCCATTTTTTTGGAAGTTTTATGTGGCGTCGTTAGGCTGCCGAGTTTTCGTAAGGGTTTTTTCATCTCACTTTTATTCCCGTGAGATTTATGCTACATTTTCCACCATTTCCTTTGAGTGGTATATTTACTAACCATTATTATACTCTTTGTGTAATATAATTTCGTTTATGAGTATTTACATCAATGTTGTATAGTCCTTCTTTCATGGGGTGTACGTTTCGAATGTTACCCAAATCGGTAAGGGAACCTTTCACCCTCCTCTTTTTAAAAGACTTATTTTGTTATGTCTTTTAATTTATATCTTTTTATGTTGTGATATGTTCGTCTATATCCTTATTGATGTAAATTTTATTTCCAAGTGATGAGATACCATTTTCTCTCTCATCAACTAATTTTATGAATTTTAAAGTGACGCCGGTAGGCTGTCGAATTTTACCAAAGGAACTTCTTAACCCAATTTCAATTTCTTTGGGTTCAACTAGTAGTTATTGAATATGTCATCCTATGAATATATGTGAATTAACTCTGGTTGTTTTACACTTAATATCCACTTATATTAGGTGCATTTATATTTGTCACACATAATTATGAGATTGATTTATCCTTAATTTAAGGATACCTTCTTTATAAGGGATTTCATCTCATTTTACATTTCTATTGAGACTTCATTGTTGTTATGCACCAATTCACTCTTATATGGTGTATATAATGTCCTTTGGAATATTATATCATGAATCCCTTTATTCTAATGATATTATAAAGTTCTTATTAAATGTTATTCCTCAATTATTGTATTCAAGTGTCTCTCATTTTGTTAAAAACCCTTGAACGAAAATATCATTTTAAATGTTTTAATGATTTATTCTTATAAATATTTCTCATTAATATCCATGTTTTCAAAATGGTTTTAAGGATTTATTTATATGGATATTAATGGTTTAAAATTTTAAAATCTTTAAAGTGGTATGAGACACTTTGATTAAAAAATATCTTTATTAAATGTTTTAACTGGTTTTGAAAATGGTTTTTAGAATTGATTCATTATTTCAATATCTTAAAATGTTATATTGTTATTCCATTATGGGAATGTTATCTTTATTTTTTTCTTAAGTTATGTTCTATGATTATGTTATGGTTCTTGGGCATTTTTTATGAAGACGAGTGGTTCTGTGATAAACTAAGGGAGGGTGAGCCCGATATAACTCTCCAATGTATTGGGTAACACGAAGGAGTTAAACGCTAAGGTTTCTCCGAAGAGATTTAGGGAATATACTGTGATGGGTATTCCAAACATAACCATGAGGGTTACTCCCTATGTAATAATGTTATGAATTTCTCAAGTTACCTTTATGCCTTATGATTTCTATTGAGTTATGCATAAATCTTATGATTTCATGAGGTATGTTAAATTGCTTATGTTTTATGAGTAAAGTATGATTTCATTGATTCTTATGTATACATGGACTAATGTTTTCTTTCCGTACTATTATAACCCTTACTGAGCTTTTTATGCTCATCCTAAGTTTTTGAAATGTTTTCACAGGACATAAAGTTGAATAGGGTCAAGGATGGGATCAAGGAAATGTCAGGCTGTCTAAAACAAGGAACTAGACATGACTCTTTTGTTCAAGAGTTTTTATTTTGTGAAAAAAATGGCAACTGAGTAGATTTGTCTACTTTTTAATCTTTGAGATGTAATAGCTATGTCCTAATTCTCTAAAACTCTAAACCTGAAAAGATCCTCAATGTGAATTATTCAGTTTAATTCAAGATTAAGTAAGGTTTAAGGCCGGGTCCTTGTAAGTAGTATGAGAAGAATGTGTAAGTATGATATAGTATTAATTCATTATGGTTTATAACAGTATTAAATAAAAATATCTTTTTTATATTCATATTTTTTACATATTATACACAAGAATCAACGTTTACCGTACTTGAAGAAAAACCACATTTAGTAGATTTTAAGTGGAAAGAAAAATATGGCCGCGTTAGAGGTGCATGTTTTTGAGTGTCAACTAAAACATATTTTGAGAAGACAAAGATGTAAGAAGATACACATGAGGCAATGGAAGGAATACAAAAATATATAGATTCTTTGAAATATATTATTTTCAGGTCTGGTTTGGTGGGGAAATGTATGAAAAAGGATAAAATTGAATTGGTAGTGGATCAATGATTAGTACATGAAGAGCTAAATGAACCTACTAGAATTGAGGCTAACCATTCCCCTCAATATATTACCTTACCCAAGGTAATAATTTTTTTCGTTACTATTTCTCATAAATGTGAATCAAACAACTTCTGATAACTTTATATTATTAAAATTATATTGGTTGAAGTTGTATATTATTTATATTTATCAATATCTACACCTCACCTCATTGTGATAGGTAAAATTTATAATATCATAGGAGTCATGATACATAACAAAACACTCCCAAAATATCACATGATAGTGGGGGTTAAAGTAGATCACCAATTGAGTAATGAGTTTCTTATTCCGATTGATTACCAAGATATTACTATAGTCAATAATAATATTAGAACTTTCATAGCATAGCCTTATAATATTTTAAAGATAAATGAAGAATGTACTTAATAATTTTTTTCAAATAAAAAACGTTTAAAAATTTATGAAATAAGTTTTAAAATGAGGTATTTTATTAGAGATAGAAAAAATGATTGGGAAATGGAAGGTCAGATCAAGAAAATCTATTTACTAAACAAATAAATCAAAAGTACCTTTCGGGAGTACCTTATCCCATCTAATTCCACCACCACATATATTAACATAGTAAGTTTATATAGACACAACATTTAAAATGGAAACATTTATTAAATTCTATATGAATAAGAAATATTTGGAGATGTCATTACAGACGCAGTTGGTCCGAAGATTATAAATGATATTATCAATTTTGAATAGTTGAGAGTATAAATTTTGAATACATATATGATGTACATTTTCAATACCCTTCTATCTAAAAAATGATATACTATGTTCATTATAGTTAATAATTATTCATATTTTCTATAGTCATATATATTTCTAAAATATAAAGGGAAACCCTACAAAGCATGATTTAGACACATTAATCCCTATATCTTTTTTATATATGAAATTTCATTAGAATTAAATTAAATTGAAAATAAAATAGAAGAAATAAGTGAAGAATTTGAGAATAATATATTAGAAGACATACTCTTATTGATACGTGCAATACATGGGTAAAACCATTGCATGGATTTCTATCTAACCGATCACACATGATATCTATTTTCAATTTGTAGTGTAATAAAATAAAAACTTTATAGATAAAATTAAAATTTCATGTTTTAGTTTGTGGTTTAATGAGTTTTTTTATGAAAATGAGATCAATAAATATAGGCTAAATCATGATATAAGGTCTATGATTGAACATAAGAGTCCTATAGATTTCTTAAAATGGAAATAGATTAAGGTATAAATAGTAATATTTAACTATCAAAAAATATTTCCAAACAATTTACTTATTTCAGTCAATGTTTCTGCATTGTTATAACAAAAATAAAGACAACGATTGTGGCTATTATGTTTTCAAATTTATGAATGATATTATATACCAGAAAAAGACAAGTATCCCCAAATATGTAATTTAAAAAGGTAATTAACATTTCATTAAATATACTTGTTAATATTTTTTTCTATGTTTTCTCAGTATTACCATTATTTCCAAAAATATACATACTCAAAATAAGTAGTACATTTATTTAGAGATGACTGTGAATAATACATGGTGTCAGAATGTTTTTTACATCAAATTTTGGTGATTAAATATTATGTTTGTGATATAGTATGGGATATGAACTTAGAGATACATTTGGGATGTGAAGAATTAGTATTTTAATTCTTATATATTATTTATGACCTATTTCTAAAAAATAAGTATAATATAGGTTTATACTCTATTAATTATAGCAGAGCTTATAGCTTGTTCGAAGCTACTTGTTCTTGTGATAGATTGTACTTTGAGGTTAAAAATGAGATAATGGAAATACGGAAATGTATCAAGAATGTATATATACATTATGAAAAGGTTACCTATAACTTATATTGTTAATTTTCAAAGAGATAATTCTGGAATATGAATAATAAATGGTGTGACGGTTGAAGGATTATTGTTCTTAAAAGCATTTCCTCTTGGATTGACTAAAATCTATGGTGAGAGTTTTTTATCACCATAGATGTGATCCAATTCAAAGAACCTAGTTTTGAGAACAATAAGAAAAGGTGTGTTGTGTATAAATCAACCACACCTCAATATGATACATGATGATCTTGGTATGACTCAAAGTATATGTTTTTAGGTTAAAATTGAAATTTTAGTCCAAAAACATATCCCATACTCAAAACTAAAAAAATGATCATGGTTTTTTTTAAAAATTTGGAAAATGATATATAATTCATTTTTGATATGTAGTAATTGACTACACATCAATCTAACACATTATGTGGATGATATGACTCAAAGTGTGTGTTTTTAATGTAAAAGGTTCATTCTTAGTTTAAAAAACATAACTATCCAAAAATGATAAAATGATATCACATTGTTTTAAAACATTAAGACAGTTCTCCATAATTCATTTGTGATCTAGAGGAATTGACTGCACATAAATATTACATATGATGTTATGATATGACTTGAAGTGTGAATTTTCAAAATAAAAGTTCCATTTTAGTTTAAAAAATGCATAACATATAAAAAGTTGAGAAAACTTGATTATACTATTTCAAAACATTAAGAAAATGGTCCATTATTCATTTATTCCATGTTAGAATTGACCACACATCAATTCGATAGACAATGTGGTAGGTTTGAATTGAATTGTGTGTTTAAAATATAGATGTTCCTTTTTTGTTTAAAATTCATGTTACATATCCAAAATAAGGAAAATGAGATCATATTGTTTTAAAAATTTATTAAAATGATCCATAAGTCATTTTTGATATGTAGAAATAAACTAAACCTCAATATGATACATGATATCTCCAATACGACTTCAATTGTATGTTTTTAGTTTAAAATTGAAATTTTAGTTCAAAAAACATGTTACATACTCAAAAACTGAGTAAAAATATTCAACTTGTTTTCATAATTTATGAAAACTATTCATAATTAATTTTATTGGTGTAGAAAATAGTCACACCTCAATCTGAAAAACAATGTTCCTAGTATATCCCAAAGTATATGTTTTTAGATTAAAATAGAAATTTTAGTTCAAAAAATATGTCACATACTCAAATTTAGGAAAACTATCTTGAATTACTTTCAAACTTTAGTAAAATGATCGATAATTATTTTGTGTCAAGTTATAATTGACCACATGTTAACCCGACACAGGATGTGGCTTCTATGAAATGAAGTGCATGTTTTTAATATAAAAGTGTCATTTTAGTTTAAAAGACACGTCACTAGCCAAAAACTAGAATATGAGATCATAATGTTTTAAAAATTTATGAAAACACTCAATAATTCATTTGGGATATGCAGGAATCAACCACACATCAATATAACATATGATGTGTCCTGTATGACTCAAAGTGCATGTTTTCAATATAAAAGTTAAATTTTAGTTTAAAATGCACATCATATAGCCATAGCTGAGAAAACGAGCTTGGTCCATTTTCAAAATTTAGGAAAATGATCCACAATTCATTTTTGATGTATAGGAATCAACCTCACATTAATACGACAGATGGTGTGGCATGTGTGACTCAAAGTCTGAATCTTAAATATAAAAGTTGTATTTTAGTTTAAAACACATGTTACATATCCAAAACTGAGAAAATGAGTTTAAGTTGTTTTTAAAATTTTGGAAAATTATCCATAATCTAGTTGTGACATGTAGGAATCAAATCACCTTAATCTGATATACGGTGTTCCCAATATGACTAAAAGTACATGTTTTTAGTTTAAAATTGATATTTTAGTTCAAATTTTTTTTGGCATACTTAAAACTAATAAAACACATTGAAATTGTTTTGATATTTTAGGAAAATGATCCATAATTCTTTTATGACATGTAGGAATTGACTGCATGTCAATCTGACACACGGTGTGGTCATATTGACTCAAAGTATATGATTTCAATATAAAAGTATCATTTTAGTTTAAAACATTTCACATAATGAAAACTGTGGAAATAATTTTGGATTGTTTTCAACATTTATAAAAATGATATGTAATTAATTTTTGATGTGTTGGAATCAATCGCATGTAAACACGACACATGATGTGGCTGATATGACTTGAAGTGTATTCTTTTAATATAAAAATGTAAATTTATTTTAAAACATGAATCAATAGAAAAAAACAATCAAACAAGATCAGATTGTTTTCAAACATTATAAAAACACTCCATAATTCATTTGTGTCATATAGGAATTGACTGCATGTCAATTAGACATAAGATGCTGCTGATATGACTCAAGGTGTGTGTTTTCAATATAAAAGTTCCATTTTATTTTAAAATGCACGTTACATATCCAAAACCATGAAAACGATCTCATATTGTTTTCAAAATTTAGGAAAATGATCCATAATTAATTTTTCATATGTAGTAATTTACCACACATCGACCTAACACATAATTAACTGAAAATATCATTAATATATAAAGTAATTAACAATACAATTTATTATAGGAGGATTATACAAAATTAAAATTATATTTTTTTTATTTTATATTACTAAAATAAATATTGGTTTTATTATTGGAGAACATATTTTTATAAATGTTGATAATTGGAAAAGTTTTCTAGTTTTGATTTTGTATATGGGTTATAATATTTTTTGATTAATTGTAAATAAGAAATCAATGTAAATTTTTTGAATGTATTTTATTAATTGAAATGATGGTTCAACATGTTACATTTATTCTAATATATTTTTCTATATTTTTCTATTCTTATTTATTTATTCTAATTTTTTTATAGGGGTTCTACATGGTTTCTGCAGGGCTGTAGTTCTGTAGCAACTGATGTGGCCATTATCAATGCTAGAAAGGTGCAGATAAAGGCATCATTTATCATCATTAGAGAAAATGATGATAAAGTCCCCCTTTATCAGTGCTTGAGAAGGAACTAATAATTCCCCCTTTATCAGTGCTAGAAAAAGTGATGATAATTCCAAAACCTTTATTAGTGCTAAAAAGAAAGAGCTCATAAAGGACCCTTTATGAGTGATAAAAAAAGTGCTGATAAAAAACACTTTATCAGTGCTTTTTTTAGCACTAATAAAAGGGTCTTTATCAGTGAATTTTATAGCACTAATAATGTTCATATTCTTTTAATGGTTCTTAGGTAGTCAATGATTTTTTACGCTCATAGAGACCTTTTTAGAAATGTTAAAGGCCTTATATATTGTAGTGTGCACAACAATATATTTATATAAACACAAACACATAGATATATATTTAACTAACTAGAAAAACATACAACATTATAACTATATAACTTATTGTTTTTTAAACCCCAACCATAGGTGGATCTTTCTAAATCAGTTATTATACCAATACTAAGTATAATCTATGTTCACTTTACCATACATTGGTTTTATCACCCCTAGCTCATGTTATTCCCTTATTTTATGCTATTTCATTTATGTATGGAGTGCTTAGTTTGACTTACTGGAGGTATTAGAAGAAAAAAGTATCTCAAGAGATGGAATCTAGGTGTCACAGCCAGTTTGTGCCTTGAATGATGATTCACAATGTGAATAGTTTCTAAGAAGATTCTATGAATTTCATTTATGATGTGAATGGTTTTATGGGTATATTTTTTGAGATGTTGTCTAGGGATATTAATGGTTTGAAATTTTATTCATGAAATGAATGGTTTTTCAGGATTTTAAAGCTAAGATGTCCCAAAATTCAACATTTTTAGAATCTTGAAGATTCATGACATGAATCTCCCCACTAATCCATAGATAATGTATCCCCAAACAAATTTATTATTACAGTGGGCTTCAATTATAATTAGTTTCTCTATATTTTTATCATGAACCCAATCCTTCCAATATGATATTTTAACGTCTCTGTAGAGGTTAGTTTCATCAGATCATGATGGGTACGGTCTTAGAATCAATTGAAAGTAAGGGGAAACCATATCTATCAATATCATTACGAGATTATTCTATAACAATAGTTGTTTCAAGGTAGGTGTCTTCTCTCCTTTCTTCCACTCATTATATAACATTAAGGCTTCAAAATTTTAAATTATTGATTGCGACTTTCAAGAAAAACCCATTCTATTTTTTTATTAAATAACCCTATTTTTTTTATGAATTGATAACCTTGGATTTATTTTTAAATTTTGTTAAAAAATCATTTTGTTTCATGATTAAAAATGGATACCTTCAATTAACTTACGTGGTATGTTTGATAAAATGACTAAAAGTACTATTGGACTTTAAAAGAGATTATTGTAATGGAAACTAGGCATATATGGAATGGTGTGTGATCATTTACATTGTATAAGGCCATGTTGGTTTGGACTTGGTACTCGATGCTACTTGGGGAACAAAGAGGATTATCACCAATGATCATTTTGGAGGATAAATGAGTTACCAATCATGAGTATTGGGACTATCATGGAATAAATGATAGAGATAGAGACAATGAAATTTGGAATTTGGTTTCCATGTGGAATAATGGGATTAACTATTTTTTATTTTTTATTTAATTTTTTTAAATTGGAAAACTGCTTTGAAATTTCCTCTCATTTGTTTTATTTATATTCTGAACTATGAGATAACTTGTTCTTGTCCTAGAGGAACGAGTTGTAAAGTATCTTGCGGTTTTGAAACTTAGTTCATTACTCACCCCATACATATTCACCTTGGTTCACATGAAAATGTTTTTCTTCATGAAATAGGTAATAAAAAATCTCATATTTATCTAGTGGAGGATTGTTGAAACTTGGAAATTTTATAGTGGAGTGGTTGTAGTGATGCCACATTAGTGTTGCTACATTAATATTTCTTTTTGTTTTTGGTTGGATGTTTTTATTCAATTTTTACTATTACTATGATATTTTTGGTTATTGGTATTATGAATGGTATTTTTTACACTTCATGCATCATATAATTTGGGTTATACTGTTTTTTTTCTTGATAGATTGTATTTTTAGGTAATTTCATCCCCAATGATATAGAAAGTCCTCGAAATTTATTACCAACATTGGGTGTCCATGGGTTGTCACCTAAGTTTAGTGGAACCCTAGATCTATAATGTCCCACCCTAGGAGCCACTAATTTGGGGCTTCGGGGTGGTGCACCATATAGAAATAGGCATGCCTCCCCCTATACCAAAGGTTTCCGACCTGTAGAGGGGTTTTTTTCTGTGGTAGTGAGGAGAATATAAGAATTAAAACAAAACCAGCAGAAGAAAAATAAAAAAATAAACAAAAATACAAAATTAAACTATCTAAACATAACAAATAAGGTATACATTTCTTTCCATTATAAAAAATCATGAAAGATCATCCATAAGTTGATGATATAAGTACATAAAAAAATAGAAAATAAACTTCACCCTATCCTAGAAGAACCACTGTGTCTATTTTAAAAAAACCATGTCATCCAACCCATGAAAACTTGTTATGTACCATCTCACTAAGGTCTAGATCACTATCCTAATCAACTTCCTGCATTCAAATCCATAATGTTTGCACACATCCCGAGGGGCCCATGAAGGGTGTGAGTATGAAATCAGTAGCCCACCACCAATTTGTTCTAATATTACATCTATACATAGACATATGTATGAAAATTTATTAAAAAAAACTACCCACACATCAAATAACCCACTTCCCTTGTTCTTAATATCCATAAGGGAGCATTTACCTATTTTGGCCAATGCTGGAGTAGAACGATGCATTCATGGCTAGTCATTCTAGAAGAACCCTTGGGAATCCCATGTATTTCCACACCACATGACATCACATTCCCACAATACCACATATACAACCGGTCAATTGAATTCAAAATCTCATCGACACACCCATAAATACATCACAAGTCCATTGGACTTCTATTAAAAAAACCATCGGCCTGACAGCCAAATATCATAAGAAATAGTTATATCCATCCTTCCATAGTCATATCCCTTTTTCCCCAACATTTCAGTGAGACTCATCCCCCATATTATGGTATCAATCACCATTACAGGTGGATTTATATGGTGTGTGCCTTTTCTACTATGATGGTCATCACTATCCCCTATGCCGCTAAGTTTATGGAGGCCTCCATTCACATCGAGTGGTCAAAACCACCTCACTTGACCCTCATACTATGTGCACTTGACCTTAACGACACTCTCGACCATTTACAGTGAGAGGAAATATCCAATAATCCTATTCCATAACTTTGGTGAACCCCCTTCTCTATCTACAAACCACGCTTCCAAACATCTGGTGACCAAAATCACCCAATTTCTTAGGGGTCATGTCCAACACATTCCCATAGAACCATCATAACCATATGCTTACTTTAATAAATTTATATAATTAAAAAACATTTCAAAAAATTTACAGAACCTGTTTGAAACCTTCCATTCCATAAAAGCCTCAAATGTACTCGATTACACAAGATAATACGATTATAAATCTCCCAAGAACAATATAAAAATATAAAAATATAAAAATGGTCTTACCTGAACCACCCCACTCACACCTATTTATCATGCATTACCTAAATACACATAAACTTAGGTGGAATATAGGAACTGCCTACCTTATAACAATAGATTCATACTCATAAAATACTGGCCTCTAATTCATCTGTAGATAACAGTAATAAAAAATGAGATAAAACCCCTTGGTTACCTCATGTGATGAACAATGTGGAAATCTATCAATAATCGATGGAGTTCCACTCTTGGGACCCTAATAAGAGAAGAGAAGATCTACTATTCATCTCCCTTCCCGAATGAACTTTCTTTCATCTCCAATTCTCTTTATTTATTTTTTCTAAAAATACACTTTCATGGTGTGAACTTGTAGTTTATTCCCTGAAATCCTCAGGCATGGGAAAATTTTCCTTTCTGGGAAAGTTCTCAATATTAACTATAAGTTCACAACATGAAAGGCTACATGTTATAGACTTTTCACCCTTCGGCTTCTATATTTCACTCATAACCTACCTCGGGTCAATTATGATACCCAAAACACCTAAACACCAATTAAATACATGTGTTTTATCCATCCTTAATCCTATCCTTTCATCTAACAATATTTGGAATCTTTTAACCTCCCCATCGTGTAATAGATCATTCTCGATCTATTTGAACACTTGCTGACCTGAACCTTTACTCATCTAGAGTATCTTGATCTCCACTTTACCATACCATGATGTGATACCGAAAATATCTGTCACACCCCCTTCACTCCAGACTACTCCTACTTCACACTCATCGGGTTAATTCCTACTATGGCTCTCGCCACCTTAGGAATTACCTACCCAATGGCTTCCAAACCAATTTATCAAAATCCTAACCTTTCCACACCGACTATAAGGCCCCAGCCTTAAACCTTACTTAATATTGAATTAAATGAGTAATTCAAATTGAGGATATTTTCAGGTTTAGAGTTTTAGAGAATTAGGACATAACTATTACATCTCAAAAGATTACAAAGTAGTCGCTTCTACTAAATTTCCATAAAATAAAAACTCTTAAAATGAAACATGTATAGTTCCATGTTTTAGGTAGCATGACTTTCCCTTGATCCCATCCTTGACCCTATTCCACACTATGTCCTGTGAAAAACATTTCAAAAACTTGGGATGAGCATAAGAAGCTCAGTAAGGGATACACAAAGAATGAAAACTGTTAGTTTTTCAAAACAAAAAGTAAACCATGAATACTTTATCAATGTAATACTTTTCACCTTCATGAAGTAGTAAAAAATTTTCACTGAAAAAAAAGTATCATTACTTACCTTTTTGTAACCAAAGGATTACCATAAAACCCATATAAAGAACACATAACATATATAAAGGTAACTTGTGACATAAACTTACTTAAGTGGAATAACCATACGGTCGACTTACACACATATCACTTAATGGAATAGCCATACAGCCAATTTCCATACATACTTAATGGAATAGCCATACGACCGACTTCCATACCCAATGCATTGGAGGTTATAACGTAACCACCCGTCCTGGTATTCACGGCACCACCCGTCATATGGTTTATAACGTAACCACCCGTTAAAATGTCCAAGTACCAATATAAAATCATAAAACATAAAACCAATATAAAGGAATGATAAAATTTCCACATTTTAATCACAATATATCACAAATATATTGACATAATAGAATCCTTTTTTTCAAAACCATTTTCAATACCAAAATACATAAAAGAGTATATGGTATTTATTTTATTCTAAAAACATTACGGCTTGTTGAGAACGCCAAAGACCAAATAATACTCACGGCGGCGGAAAGGGTCGTTGTCACCGCGTACGTTAAAAAAAACATTCCTTTTTGTCGTTTTGTAAAACGCTTCGTAGAAAAAGATTCCTTTTGTATAAAAGTAAAAGTTAAAGGGGTTTATACACCGTATAAAAGAAAGTTGTGTATAAAACGAAATATGCCTCAATGAAAGGAGATTGAGACGAAGTCCCTTACAAAGACGATATCCTTGGTTTAAGGATAAATCAATTACATAATTATGTGTGACAAATGAATACACCAAATATAAGTGGATATTAAGTGTAAAATAATCAAAGGTCATTCACACATATTCAAAGGATTACATATTCAATAACAACATGTTGAACCCAAAGAAATCGAAATTGGGTTAAGAAGTTCCCTTGACAGCCTAACGGCGTCACATCAAAATGAGTTGATGAGAGATAAAAAAAGGGTATCTCATCACTTGGACATAAAATTTACATCAATAAGGATATATGAGAACATATCCCAACATAACAATATGTAAATTAAAAGACCCAACAAAAGAAGTCTTTTAAAAAAAGGAGGGTGAAAGGTTCCCTTACCGACTTGGGTAACCTTTGAAAAGTACACCCCATTGAAGAAGTGTCATACAATGAATATGTAAATACCCATAAATGGAATTATATTACAATATGATTTTAATAGTGGGCAGTACATAAACCACTCAATGGAAATTGTGGAAAATGTAGCATAAATCTCACGGGAATAAAAGTGAGATGAAAAATCTCTTACGAAAACTCGGTAGCCTAACGGCGCCACTTAAAACTTCCAAAATGGATTGATGAGAGAGAATAGGGTCTCTCATCACATGAACATAAAAATTAAAGTAATATTAATATAAAATAACATCCCAATAACAATAAAGATGAGCTTTAAAAGGAATGACATAAAAGAATGTACTTAAAAAGAAAGAGAGGTGTAGGATCCCTTACCTCGGGTCCGACTTGACTCGATCGTTCTTTAATCTCCTGAATAATAAACTTGAGTTAATTTATACTTCCTTAAGAACCTTTTTAAAGTTAATTATTCCTTTTATACCACTTATTACCATGTTATAAACATTATTTAATCATTTAAGTTAATCATGTTTGTTTTGTCGATATTTGGTTCTTAAGTCGAAAGTGGACTTCTTACAATTACATGTTGTTCGTGTGGTCAAAGGTTCTTCATATCCAAAAATGACATTCCTTATTTGGATATCATATATATCATATATATCCAGAATATACATGTATTTATAAAATAATCATTTAGAGGAAAGAAATGAAATGCACCGTTCATGGAGACGGTAAGCCGTACGTACGCATGAACGCTACTTTCATTTCTATCTCATACTTTAATGGAAAGAAATAATAATGATATAGAGGTAAATAATAATTCCTGTATAACATCATATATAATAACATTAAATCCATCCATTATACATCCCACGTATGGAATTAACGAATCACATCACTTTGAGGGGGCGGTAGTCCGCACTTCCTAAAATGAAGATATCGCGTATACCCATAATGGAAACCATAAAGGTATGCCCAAAATGAAAAATACAGAATCTTAAAGAAAAAATAAACATATTATATATCATATATAAAAATAGTGACATCATAATGTCCACCTTTGAAGGTGTTAAATGAGTATCGAACAATCATCGTTTCGGGAGGCAGAATTTCGCCATCCACGGAAACCGTATGTTCTTTAACCATTTGATGTAGTTGTGTGAGAGTGTAGCTCGAATAAATCTTATAACAAAATCCTAGTATATTGAAGATACTGGCGTTGTTACAAAAGAAGTAAATAAAAAGAGTTTAGGGGGTTGGAGAAACAAAATAAAACAAATGAACATGAGAGAATGAATTACCTTTAAAAGTGTAACTCCTTTTGATTTGAGCCTAAAGGCTTCCTTTGAAAGGATTATTCCCAAAGGTAATCATCTAGGATGAGGATAGGGATGTGGAGAGAGTAAATGGGCAGGGTTTGGCCGAGCCAAAGGCTTGAGGAGTGTGTTAAATGAGGTAGAGGTGGGGGCCTTTTATAAGAGGAGAGGAGGGGCACTTTTGGAAAGTAAAGAAATATTACTTTATTTGAAAATGTGTTTTGGTTTTAAAAGGTCCCAAATTGATATAATTCGTGGATAAGGTGATAAGGGTTCTAAATCCACTCATCCAATTGGTTTTGGACATGTGTAGTTCATAGATTTTACATTATCTTTCCATTTTATTTAAATCGTCAAATAATGATGTCATCGCTGCATCATTATTATGTCATAAATAATTTAATTTATTTAATTTCTAAAAATTATAAAAAAAATACTATGATGTAGAAAATCTTTTTATATTTACAATGACTATTTATAATAAAAAATCTGACTTGTATAACCCCACTTAAAAATTGTTTTAGTAAAACATATCATGTTTGTGTCAATTTTACTTTTACATTAAATAAAAAATTATTTATGTCATTTCCCTACCAAAGTGGCTCCATGGGGTCCCCAAGTTGACCCATGGTTTGTCTTGGTCGGCCATTACACAACCAATGAGGTTGGGACATGTGTCTAGGTCATTTCATATTATTAAATCATTATTTATACCTTAAACTACCCTAATTACCACTAATCGCGATTAAGAACTTAATAAGTTACTATTCACCAAAAAATTATTTTTATCCCATTGAACCACATTTTACTTCTTAATGACAACCATGTATGTCGGATTTTTGAAATTCAAAACACAATGATGGCAAAATTTCATTTAAATGGAAAATCAGTCTTTATAAGTACCACTTAGTGGTTTCACTATTAATCAAAAATTGAAGTTTTTCAGAAAATTACCAAAAATTCACCCTAAGATATATTTGATATTCCGAATTCAAAAATGAAGTCTATTTTACAAAATTCAAAACATATAAGTCACATTAATTAATTTAATAATTAATTCCCGCTGTCAGAGCAAATAGCGTGTTTTTATGAAACAATAAGTATCAAAAGATTGATACTAGTTTAAGTCCGATTTCAAAGTGAAATTAATTCCAATGACCACTATTGGATTTAATGGTAAAAATATATTCTAATTTCACATTAAAACCAATTCAAAATATAATCTAATCATATAAATAAATTATATTAAAAAGAGGTTTTGAATTAAAATACAACATTTTACACTATTCATTAAAAAATGAACTTTATCAGAAAAACACCAAAAATTTACACAAAGTAAAATTTAATGTCCCGATTCTAAAGAAGAGTTTTATTTGGTCCAAAAGAATGTATAAGAGTGATCAAAACTATATTTAATGACAGTACGCCATCAAAAGGCGATAAGTGAACCTTTAGTGAAAACTAGGGCATATACGCCTAAAATTGAATTCTTTCTATATTTTAAGCCTTTATCTTTTATTGGATAAATATAAAAACATTTAAAAACATATATAATCATATTTTAGTTATTTATATCCATTCCTGCCAATACAACGACTACATGTTAACTACCATTTAAAATAATATTATTTTATTATTAGAGTGCAACGTAAGATTCCCAAGAAACTCGTTGTTGCGTGTTGGGTATGCCATCGAGCATAGCGTCCCCTTTAAAGTCATATCAATATTTTATTCAAAAATATGGATAAATATGAAAATTTTATATTCTTTATTTACCTGGGGTGTTACATCCTTCCCCCCTTTTGGGAATTGCGTCCTCGCAATTTTTAAAATTGAGCTTGGAAACATCCTTGAACGTCCCACATCAGAACAAGAGTCGGTAAAACACTCACTTTAAAATAAAGGAAGATAAGTACAGAGGTCACCCGAGTTAACCCATACTAGGATTCCAAGTATGAAAATATGGACATGGAGGAAAAAACAAAGGGTCATGTTCTGATGGAGAGTGATAGAAAACATGTTTAGGAGAAAGTTAACCATGATAGAATCACAAACTTGTGATGGGTTAAACGGTATTCGATTCCCCAGTAGGAAAAGTTAATAGACAACATTTTTGTTTTAAGTTACTTTTTATTGAGGAATTTATTCATAAGGAAATATAATCACTTATCATGTTGACTTTCCACTTTTACTAGATTCCTTAATCAAACTCATATTTTTTTCCAAAAGACGAGTATTTAGGGAGACTTGTTCGCATTAAGAGTACTATAATCAACTTCTAGAGAATCGCTAATCCACAAAAGAGAACTATATACTTCCCATATCTTTAGACTTTAACCAAAACCAAAAAGGTTATTACAAGATCAGATAATCCAGAAAAGGATAACCCTTTATAAAAAGAAAATCTATTCTTAATCTCCAAAATTTGTCCAACAAAACCCAAAGTTCAACGAGGACCATTCTATAATCAATTTGTCCATAAAATTCTTCAAAGTAAAAAAAACTAAGATTGAAACCCAAATATTTGAAGGATTTAGTCACATAGTCTTCCAAGTTAAATCGTAACATTTATCTCCAAACAACATCAGTTGCTCCTAAAGTCTCGTATTGAAAAGTAATTAACCTAATCACATATCCTCCATGATAGGTTAATCATTTTCATAAATAACCCAAAATCAACTTACTCTTAATTCATAAAATCATATAACTAGAAAGAATCGGTCAAACTAACCAGGGACTTCACGTAGTCCAGTGGTAGGGGATAAATACCAGTCGCACTTTGGTTGTGGGTTCGATTCCCGCAACTTTGTCCGACGCGACGGGTTGTCACACGGTCTGCATGTTGTCCTTTTTCCAAAACTATATAATTCTTAAATCATTCCCCAAAAAGAGATAAAATCATCAAAAATGATCATAACATATTTTAACCTCAAGTTTATCTCATGCCTTTCACTTCAATCATAACATAGAGTAACCCATAATTACCTAAAAATTAAGTATCATATAAACCCTAATGGTTACCTTAATAATTATTACCTGAATTTCCACATCGAGTTGGCCATATCGTACATGATGCATTAGAGAACTCACCAAGGTTGAAGTGGTTGATCATGACTCCTTGATATTTGGTTTAGAACAACCATGAGTTTCCTCATTGAATCCTCCATTTTATCTAGTATCTTAATCAGAGAACCACCATAGTTTCCTTAAAACCTGTTGTCTCTTTGGTGCCTGGTAGATCCATCCATTCACTAAAAATAGAAATGTCAGTGTGAGTATATCAACAAAACCATCATGTACTAATGAGGAAGGTAAACACTAAGATACACTTACTCATTCACTTTATCTAAAACTAGGACTCTTTCTGAAATCCTAACCATTAAGGTAATGTCACTTATGCTTAAAGAATACCCTAACCTCTAAAGTTATCTAAACCGACCTTTGATACCAACTATAAGGCCCCAGCCTTAAACCTTACTTAATATTGAATTAAATGAGTAATTCACATTGAGTATCTTTTCAGGTTTAGAGTTTTAGAGAATTAGGACATAACTATTACATCTCAAAAGATTACAAAGTAGTTGCTTCTACTAAATTTCCATAAAATAAACTCTTAAAAAGAAACATGTATAGTTCCATGTTTTAGGTAGCATGACTTTCCCTTGATCCCATCCTTGACCCTATTCCACACTATGTCCTGTGAAAAACATTTCAAAAACTTGGGATGAGCATAAGAAGCTCAGTAAGGGATACACAAAGAATGAAAACTGTTAGTTTTTCAAAACAACAAGTAAACCATGAATACTTTATCAATGTAATACTTTTCACCTTCATGAAGTAGTAAAAAAATTTCACTGAAAAAAAAGTATCATTACTTACCTTTTTGTAACCAAAGGATTACCATAAAACCCATATAAAGAACACATAACATATATAAAGGTAACTTGGGACATAAACTTACTTAAGTGGAATAACCATACGGTCGACTTCCACACATATCACTTAATGGAATAGCCATACGGCCAATTTCCATACATATTTAATGGAATAGCCATACGGCCGACTTCCATACCCAATGCATTGGAGGTTATAACGTAACCACCCATCCTGGTATTCACGGCACCACCTGTCATATGGTTTATAACGTAACCACCCGTTAAAATGTCCAAGTACCAATATAAAATCATAAAACATAAAACCAATATAAAGGAATGATAAAATTTCCACATTTCAATCACAATATATCACAAATATATTGACATAATAGAATCCTTTTTTTCAAAACCATTTTCAATACCAAAATACATAAAAGAGTATATGGTATTTATTTTATTCTAAAAACATTACGACTTGTTGAGAACACCAAAGACCAAATAATACTCGCGGCGGCGGAAAGGGTCGTTGTCACCGCATACGTTAAAAAAAACATTCCTTTTTTTCGTTTTGTAAAATGATTCGTAGAAAAAGATTCCTTTTGTATAAAAGTAAAATTTAAAGGGGTTTATACACCGTATAAAATAAAGTTGTGTATAAAACGAAATATGCCTCAATGAAAGGAGATTGAGACGAAGTCCCTTACAAAGACGGTATCCTTGGTTTAAGGATAAATCAATTACATAATTATGTGTGACAAATGAATACACCAAATATAAGTGGATATTAAGTGTAAAATAATCAAAGGTCATTCACACATATTCAAAGGATTACATATTCAATAACAACATGTTGAACCCAAAGAAATCGAAATTGGGTTAAGAAGTTCCCTTGACAGCCTAACGGCGTCACATCAAAATGAGTTGATGAGAGATAAAAAAAGGGTATCTCATCCCTTGGACATAAAATTTACATCAATAAGGATATATGAGAACATATCCCAACATAACAATATGTAAATTAAAAGACCCAACAAAAGAAGTCTTTTAAAAAAAGGAGGGTGAAAGGTTCCCTTACCGACTTGGGTAACCTTTGAAAAGTACACCCCATTGAAGAAGTGTCATACAATGAATATGTAAATACCCATAAATGGAATTATATTACAATAGGATTGTAATAGTGGGCAGTACATAAACCACTCAATGGAAATTGTGGCAAATGTAGCATAAATCTCACGGGAATAAAAGTGAGATGAAAAATCTCTTACGAAAACTCGGTATCTTAACGGCGCCACTTAAAACTTCCAAAATGGATTTATGAGAGAGAATAGGGTCTCTCATCACATGAACATAAAAATTACAGTAAGATTAATATAAAAGAACATCCCAATAACAATAAAGATGAGCTTTAAAAGGAATGACATAAAAGAGTGTACTTAAAAAGAAAGAGAGGTGTAGGATCCCTTACCTCGGGTCCGACTTGACTCGATCGTTCTTTAATCTCCTGAATAATAAACTTGAGTTAATTTATACTTCCTTAAGAACCTTTTTAAAGTTCATTATTCCTTTTATACCACTTATTACCATGTTATAAACATTATTTAATCATTTAAGTTAATCATGTTTGTTTTGTCGATATTTGGTTCTTAAGTCGAAAGTGGACTTATTACAATTACATGTTGTTCGTGTGGTCAAAGGTTCTTCATATACAAAAATTACATTCCTGATTTGGATATCATATATATCATATATATCCAGAATACACATGTATTTATAAAATAATCATTTAGAGGAAAGAAATGAAATGCACCATTCATGGAGACGGTAAGCCGTACGTACGCATGAACGCTACTTTCATTTCTATCTCATACTTTAATGGAAAGATATAATAATGATATAGAGGTAAATAATAATTCCAGTATAACATAATATATAATAACATTAAATCCATCCATTATACGTCCCACGTATGGCATTAACGAATCACATCACTTTGAGGGGGCGGTAGTCCGCACTTCCTAAAATGAAGATATCACGTATACCCATAAGGGAAACCATAAAGGTATGCCCAAAATGAAAAATACATAAGCTTAAAGAAAAAATAAAAATATTATATATCATATATAAAAATATTGACATCATAATGGCCACCTTTGAAGGTGTTAAATGAGTATCGAACAATCATCGTTTCGGGAGGCAGAATTTCGCCATCCACGGAAACCGTATGTTCTTTAACCATTTGATGTTGTTGTGTGAGAGTGTAGCTCGAATAAATCTTATAACAACATCCTAGTATATTGAAGATACTGGTGTTGTTACAAGAGAAGTAAATAAAAAGAGTTTAGGGGGTTGGAGAAAAAAAATAAAACAAATGAACATGAGAGAATGAATTACCTTTAAAAGTGTAACTCCTTTTGATTTGAGCCTAAAGGCTTCCTTTGAAAGGATTATGCCCAAAGGGAATTCTCTAGGATGAGGAGAGGGATGTGGAGAGAGTAAATGGGCAGGTTTTGGCCGAGCCAAAGGCTTGAGGAGTGTGTTAAATGAGGTAGAGGTAGGGGCCTTTTATAAGAGGAGAGGAGGGGCACTTTTGGAAAGTAAAGAAATATTACTTTATTTGAAAATGTGTTTCGGTTTTAAAAGGTCCCACATTGATATAATTCGTGGATAAGGTGATAAGGGTTCGAACTACCCTCATCCAATTAGTTTTGGACATGTGTAGTTCATATATTTTACATTATCTTTCCATTTTATATAAATCGTCAAATAATGATGTCATCGCTGCATCATTATTATGTCATAAATAATTTAATTTATTTAATGTCTAAAAATTATAAAAAAAATACTATGATGTAGAAAATCTTTTTAGCTTTCCAATGACTATTTATAATAAAAAATCTGACTTGTATAACCCCACTTAAAAATTGTTTTAGTAAAACATATCATGTTTGTGTCAATTTTACTTTTACATTAAATAAAAAATTATTTATGTCATTTCCCTACCAAAGTGGCTCCATGGGGTCCCCAAGTTGACCCATGGTTTGTCTGGGTCGGCCATTACACAACCAATGAGGTTGGGACATGTGTCTAGGTCATTTAATATTATTAAAGCATTATTTATATCTTAAACTACCCTAATTACCACTAATCGCGATTAAGAACTTAATAAGTTACTATTCACCAAAAAATTATTTTTATCCCATTGAACCACATTTTACTTCTTAATGACAACCATGTATGTCGGATTTTTGAAATTTAAAACACAATGATGGCAAAATTTCATTTAAACGGAATATCAGTCTTTATAAGTACCACTTAGTGGTTTCACTATTCATCAAAAATTGAAGTTTTTCAGAAAATTACCAAAAATTCACCCTAAGATATATTTGATATTCCGAATTCAAAAATGAAGTCTATTTTACAAAATTTAAAACATATAAGTCACATTAATTAATTTAATAATTATTTCCCGCTGTCAGAGCAAATAGCGTGTTTTTATGAAACAATAAGTATCAAAAGATTGATACTAGTTTAAGTCCGATTTCAAAGTGAAATTAATTCCAATGACCACTGTTGGATTTAATGGTAAAAATATATTCTAATTTCACATTAAAACCAATTCAAAAGGTAATCTAATCATATAAATAAATTATATTAAAAAGAGGTTTTGAATTAAAATACAACATTTTACAGTATTCATTAAAAAAATGAACTTTATCAGAAAAATACCAAAAATTTACACAAAGTAAAATTTAATGTCCCGATTCTAAAGAAGAGTTTTATTTGGTCCAAAAGAATGTATAATAGTGATCAAAACTATATTTAATGACAGTACGCCATCAAAAGGCGATAAGTGAACCTTTATTGAAAACTAGGGCATATACGCCTAAAATTGAATTCTTTCTGTATTTTAAGCCTTTATCTTTTATTGGATAAATGTAAAAACATTTAAAAACATATATAATCATATTTTAGTTATTTATATCCATTCCCGCCAATACAACGACTACATGTTAACTACCATTTAAAATAATATTATTTTATTATTAGAGTGCAACGTAAGATTCCCAAGAAACTCGTTGTTGCGTGTTGGGTACGCCATCGAGCATAGCGTCCCCTTTAAAGTCATATCAATATTTTATTCAAAAATATGGATAAATATGAAATTGTTATATTCTTTATTTACCTGGGGTGTTACACCGACCATGCCTCTGGACATGCACACCCAAACCACCACATACCATTAATCCCACATCATACCATATTCCCATTTTATACCTAGTCACATATGACACCCATGAGGTCCTACATCATAGTTGATTCCCATAAATCCTCACATCACATATAATTCCAAAAAAAGTTCCCTAATTCTAAAATATCCCCTATCAGTCATCCATCTTTCCTAATCCTCACATATTCACCATCACCTGGTTAATTTACATACCAATATCTGCACCATATTCACTAGTGTCAGTAATTCCAAAATAAAATAACACAACCATGGTCATGGAATACCTCTAACTGTCATTGGATCCCCGACCTTCTCTGATCCTATCAAATCATTTACATGTAGCTGACCTGAAGACCAACTACCAAATGCCTGTCCTATATGTGGGGATGTACTATCTACTAATCACCATACCCACTAAAAATTATTTCTCTCTCACCACAACTTGTGCAAGAATTTATATCCCGACTACCGCTCCCATTACTACCCCTAGTCCTATCAAATATCCCTGAGTCTATCCCAATCCCTGACTCAAAGATATGTGAGATTTATTTTAGAAAACTGATAAAGATTACCCAATCTATCCACATGACCAAAAATCCTTTAGAGGATTCTCACACTAAGTCTAAAAATGTCCCAACTTCCCACACTGAAAGTACACCATCGATGATCCACTCCTCAGTGGCCTACATAATTGTTTGACATGACTTCCCTGTTAAGTCTCTTTATGAACTCACTTTTGGATACCCAGAGCACCACTTCCCATGCCACCTGATACCTCTATCCATATTAGTAAAGTCCTATCCATAAAATTCCCCTCATATATATACACATGGTTCACTACCTCTGAGAACGATGTCAATTTGAAAATGTTCACCTACACCCTAATGGCATGATGTAAACCATCCTCAAACCATCTCACCATATATATTTCATCTCTAGTAAGAGTGGGTGATAAAATGATAGATATGTGAACCTCCTAGAATACTCCAAGACAAATGTGTCTTCCTAATATAAGTGTATAAAATTGCAAGCTCAGTCGTCCCTCAATGTCTCAGGGAAGAAATGCTTAAACAAAATAGTCTCAAAGTTCTTCCATGTCAATAACTCATTCCCACCTCCATGTACTTGTACTTACTAATATTAATTTTCATGTATCCTAAACTTACAAGTGTCCAACTACACCCTCCTCTATGGGGGTGTCTCAATCTAATCTAATATAGTATTCACAGACTCTATCCAGAACTCCACCGCTTATGGTCCACCCTCACCTAGAAACAATGTGGTGTGCTATGACTAAAACTCCCATGTTAGATATTCCACTGATAAATTAGATCCCTATACTCCCAAGTCAATACTTTGAATGAACCATACCAAGCTTTCCCTGAGCTACTCATCCAGCCATGGAACCGTCTATACTATCCACTGTGGTTATCTTTCCCACCTCAGACCCTCCACATGTGGCTCGTGCTCATCCCTACCCTTAGGGGAATCATCCTATTCATACCCCTGTGACACCACATTATTGTCTCCCTGATGCTCCACAAAATCCTATCTTGGAGGCTTTACACTAAGAAGCATATACCATGATAAACACCTATTGTAATAATATAGATATAAAAAAATAGGTGAAACTATAATAGGCACTGAATCTCACCACCCTTACACTTCCCTACCACACCCATACTATATATCATCCATTTTCATGGACCATACCTACCTATATCAAATTCATTCACCATATAAATCATATACACATATGATCATGTACCAATCACACCAATAACCACATACGTTTTCTGGATGAGTATATTTCTTCCAAGAGGCTATGTAGGAAAACACTATTTATCACATTTTTACAATTTAAACAACCCAACCCCATTTTCTATATTCTAGGTTCCAATAAAAATCACAAGAACACACATATTCCATGTGATCCTAAGTGACAATAATGATTCATGAATTCTCTACTATCACCTCTCGAGGAAAGAGTCCAAATTTTTTTTGCAACATCGGATACAATGTAAAATGCATCAAATATCTCAACTATAATCATGAAATTAGAGAAAAAACTTCTTTCTCCTTAGTAAATTGGACTTTATTTCATAAATGTGACAACCATACACACAATGCAACCTTCATCCCAAGTATTGACACTTTCTTAGACTCCAGTATACCATATCTCAAATAATAGATCATTTTCAAAAACCAACCTTTAATACCACTTGAAAACCATCCTAACACTGTTACCACTTTATAAATGACCACCCTTTGATACAAATTTGAAACCAAAAATGATCTGATATCACTTTGTAACATCCCACCATAGGATCCACTAAACCGATGCTTTGGGCCGATGCATCACATGGCCTTAGTTGCACCTCCCTGTAAGCCAAAGTCTTATGACTAACAGTGAGGGTCTATTAAGTGATAATGGGGAGAGCATACCCTCTGGTGATAATAATAATATTATTAATAATAAAACAAAACTGAGAAATCATTAAAAAACTCCAATAGAATCAAAATAAAATAAAAACAATAACAAGTCAAAATTTCACCATTTAAACATACCAAATAATGTATACATGTTAGATAACCATAAACAATCATTCAAGATTTCCTGTGGTCCAATCATATATGTATGTAATAATAAACCCAAAATAAAATCTAGATTGACCTAGATGGACCATTAGGTCCATCTTCGAAAAACCAATCCATCCAACCCATGCACCCTCGACACATCCCATATCACTAAGGTCTATACCATGAGCTTAATCTCTTTTCTACAATCAAATTCATAAAGTTTTCATGCATACCGAGGGGCCCGTGTAGGATGTGAGTATGAAATTAGTAGGCCACCACCAACATGTTCTTATCTTACATCCATACATATACCTATGTATGAAAAACATAATAAATAAAAACTACTAAAAAAATCAAATAACCCACTTCACATGGGCTTAACAACCACAAGTGAGCGTTTACCTACTTCGGCCAATTCTGGAGTGGAACGATGCATCCATGGTTAGTCATACTAGAAGAACCCTCAGTATCTCATCCATTTACATACCACCCAACATCACGTCCCTACCATACCACATATACAACCTATTAAGTGAATCTGATTTCCCATAATAATTACCATAAATACATCACAATTCCATTGAACTTCCATTTTTTAAAAACACAATCAAATTTGTAGCCTAACATCCCAAGGTTTGATGATATCTATCCTTATATAGTCTCAGACCTTTATCTTTAATATTTTAGTGAGCCTCAGATCTCATATGAGGTTATCACATACAATTACATGTGGATTTATAAAGTGATCACCTCTTTCACTCTAATGTTCATCACCATATCTTATTCTATTAAGTCTATGGAGGCCTCCAGCCACATCAAGGGGTTAAAACCACCTCACTAGGCCCTTATCCAGTTTGTGCATGACCCCAACGGAATTCTCATCCATTCATAGTGGGAAAAAGTCAAAAAAAATTATAATAGCCTCATTAGAGAATCCCTGTAACCACCTACAAAACTCATCACCCAACATCCGATGACTAAAATCACCCAAGGTCTCATAGGCCATGCCCAACATGTTCCCACATAACCACCATAACCAAATGATTACTTTATAAAATTTATATAACTAATAAAAACATGATAAAACAATCACTGAACCCATTTCACACCTTCTATTCCATACAAAGATCAAATAAACCTTATCACACACTAGAATACCCTTTTTCATCTCTACTAAACAACATAAAAGGAAACAAAAAATGAAAACAATCACACAAGACAACCCCACTCATTCCTATTTATCATACATTACATAAACACACATATAAATTAAGATAAAAATAGGAACCAACTACCTTGTACTGATATATTTCTACTAATAAAAGACCTACCATTGATTTGGAATTAGTTGATAGAATTCAGAAAACCAGAAAAAAACCCATGGCTACCTCTAGTGTAAAACAACACTGAAATCCATCAAAAATAAATGGAGTTCCAAACTCTTATAACCCTAAGTGGAGAAGAGAATATCCAATGCGCTTATGCTTAGATAAAAGGACTTTATTTCCCCCCCCCTTCTCTTTATTTTTTCCATATAAATACACTTTCATGGAATGAAATTATAGTTCATGCCATTAAATCCTTGGTTTTGGGGATTTTTACCTGGCTAGAATGTTCATTGCATGAAAGGCTACTAGTTTCCTACTTTTCACACTATGGATGCTCCATTTCACCCAAAACCTACCCCAAGTCACTTCTAACTCCCAAAACACATAAAATACATTAAAATATATGGGGTTTATAAATACTTAAGCAAGTCCTTTCTTCAAACAAGTTCTGAGATCTTAAAATATTTTTCCAAGCTGACAGATACAGTTGGGATGTTACAAATAGTATCAATTTGGTTTGGTCATCATATAGAGAAGGTATTATGGTGATAGGAATTGTAAAGACCAGAAATTTATATAATAAAAAATATTTGGCTAACATTTTTATGATAAAATTCATGTTAGCTAGGTGGTTAGGGTAAAAAATTGTTTCTAAAACACTTTTAGGCATATTGTCACCTCATCTTTATAGGTTTAGCTAATGAGTGTTAATAATGATGCATAAGTAATGATACTTCCCACTATGACTGGATTAATATTATTATATTGGGTTATTATTGGGAAATTGGTTATAATTATTGTTTTATTTGATGATTTGGAATATCCTTAGCCTTTATTTTATTAATTAAGTGGCGATTAAGTGGTACTTTTGTTCCAACTATAATGAAATGGAATTGGTGAGATGACCTAGAAACACACAAGAAGAGGTTGTAGAGAATGTGGTTTCACCTGAACCATAGGAGAACCAAAATATTTTTTAGAGTATTATTCATGCTTTTTAATATTTCAATAAAGGAAATCAAAATAACAAACCATGACATACAGATAACACTTTGAATTTTTAGAAATAGAATCTACAAATATTTTAGGGGTATTTGGAACCTGAAAAGTGGATTGATGGATTAGAATAATGATCTAGATCATCTTATTACTTAAAACCCCAACTGATATAAGGTGAAGTTATCATTCTATATACTGTATCATCTCACATGCTAATGGTGGGATTTAGCAACAAAAGCTAAGCTGAAATAAGGTCTTACATGGGAGGGATTTGAAGAATATTAGAAAAATAAATTATACCTACACACATTTAATATATCGATAATGATTGATTTGTTTAGTATAAGAAAGAAAATCTACCAGTGATGGAATACAAAACCATGTTTATGAACTAAGGGAATTTTTCTATAGAAGTACCTGCTAGAGAGTCCTTGAAGGAACATATATTCAAGTCTAGAATACACCAAAAAATTCATTCTAAGATAAATGTGACATGTATTAATGATTATATAGAAATTTTTAGTATATAAATAGTGGGAGATATGTCTATTACTTGGAATAAAATTAGATTAATCACATTTGTTTTTTACTTTCTAGAAGGTAATTCCCCTGTGTGTCCTTTTCAAACCCTCCACACATGGAAACACCCCTCCCCCATGAAGAGGTCACTCCCCTGAGGTAGCGCTCTATCCCAAGAAGGATCCATTGCCAGCCGAGATAGCAGAGAATCTCAGAGGGTGATGACCTGACAACAATGGTCCATCAAGCGATTTGTCAGTGATTGGGCCATGCCTCATTTTTCCCACCCACATGAGACCGGGCGACCTGGCAAGGCAGGTGGATCATGGGGGAGAGGCTCGCCCTGAAAACAGACTCATAGGATTCAAACCCTGAACCTCCCAAAGAATGGCATGGATGCGACACTCTCCTTCACCACCGCACCACCACCGAAGTGTCCAAATGAACCTATGTAGGGTAATTCTCACCCCCAATGGGGGCCCCGCCATGCCCAAAGTGCGCCACACGTTCCTTGTCTAGGAAAATGGATTGGAATCGCCCTGTGTGTAATATGCACAGTGTCCAAGATTGGTGGGACTCGAGCCTGGGCCAGTTCCCACGGAGAGTGAGGGGTATAACCAGTGGGTACTACTCGGCTAACATCCCATTGGAAAACATGTGTAGGGTAATACTCACCACCCACTAGGGGCCCCGCCATGCCAAGAGTGCACCTCACATTCCCTGGCTAGGCAAATGGATTTGAATCACCCTGTGGGAAATCTAATGTTAGAAAAAAGTGAAATCCAAACACCAGTATCCAGGGTGGAATACCATCACATAATCAGTCAACTAGATTGGTTTATTTTCTTTTATACCCTAGTAATAAGCATGGATGTTTCTAATGTGGTTTATTTGTGTATATAAAGTGGGATTTAATGAAACCACCAAAAGTGTGCCACAATTGTAATAAAATGGTACATATTAAATGTTATTTCCCTAAAACTAAAATTTCAATTACTAAGAATACCTCTCCCATGTCTTAGACATATTATGATATGATTAGGAAATCAAATCAAAATAGTTCTCTTCCTCAGATCTATGTGATATCAGGTGATTCCAGAAAAAACCTGAATCCTCAAACACTGCAACTTCAATAAGAAATCAAGGAAAAAAGAGGATTGAGTAAGAATTTTTATGGTTCTAGAATTATAATAACAGATGATAAATCTATTCCTTCAACTATATAATGTACCATTCTTCTTAACTCAACTCTTATAGAAGTTCAATTTGATATTGGTGTATCTAAATATTTTATTGCTTCACATGTCATTAATCAAATGAGGTTTCATATTGAGATGATGCCACACATGATGAGTATTTAGAAACATATTATCCAATGAGAGTGAAGAGGATTTGTGTGTGGATATTGTTCAATAACTATCTATGGAGTCTAGTTTTTTTGGGAATTTTATGTTTTAAGTATGGATGTCATTGAAATAACTATTGGAATTGATTATTTAGTTTATTTCAAGGATCATATCAATTTTCATTCATGGTGAGTGAATTTTACATATCCTGATGGGATAATGAATCTTATTAATAGATATTGGGATGTAAATTCTAGATGAGTAGGACCTTTAGCACAGATTGTTGGAACTATTTTATATTAATTGGAATCAATAAAATTTGGGACTAAGGTCATAATTGATTCTAGAAAGTTTCCTACCCTTATATATTTCTATCATGCTGTGTTTTCTGAAAATTTAACTCATTTTTCACTTGAAAAAGAAGTGAAATTTTCAATTGATCTCCTTCCATGAAAAAAAAACTATTTTACTATCACGACCCATCCTCGGGGATCATGACGTGATTACCCCAAGCCCGCCTTCAATAGGACAGGGGCTGGCGACTAGAACCAAGATGTAATTTCCGATAAAAAGGGAAGGAATTTCCTTTATAAAGTAAACAATCACACAGAGTAAGCAAGAAGATGTAAACACTAAGTAAAACTGGGTACAATAGTAAGTGCAGAAAAGTAAGTGGGCCAGAATACAAACCCAAACTGAATGTAAAGTACAACTGGAAAAGGAATTACAACAACTGAAAAGTAAAACCGCAACATCAAGCCGTCCACTGGAAGTCCCACCTGAAGGGTGGGTACAGATGGCCTCCTCAGCTCCTTGGGTCCAGCCGTCCGCTCCGAGTACATCCCACCCAGTGGTCCACCTCCAGGTACCGACTTGCTCCACAAGACTCTTCCACGATCAGCGTTGTCCGTTGTCTGTATCCAACACAACGAAGTGCGGGCATAGCCCGTGCAGGGGTGAGTATAAGCTACTCAGTAGGGACCCAAAGACCCCCAAAGGTCTCCCAGAATCCACAAAGGATAATCCACAAAGGAAAGATACAATCAAGAAGTAACATCTGACACTACTTAGTTAAATTACCATACATATACCTAAGTCATCAATTCCTGTTCGGATCCAACATCCGAGCCCAAGTACAACCCATTCCACACAGAAAAACACAACGTAATCCACACAGGATATCAAGTCAATCTTATCGAAGATAAGATTGAAAGTAAAGACTCAGCTCACACAGGAATACTTCTTCATAAGACGATAGAGATGATCAGATGTAGCCACTGATTCATCTAAGCCATCAGACCCACACATGATCGATAGGTACTAACCCCCACAAAGACCCACACAGGATCGATAGGTACTAACCCCCGCAAAGACCCACACAGGATCGATAGGTACTAACCCCCGCAATGACCCACATAGGATCTGACCCACACATGATCGGTATGCGCTAGCCCACACAAGACCGCTGAGCGCTAACCCACACAGGATCTGACCCACACAGGATCGGTAGCACTGATCCACACAGGATCGCTGAGTGCTGTAGTCGTCGCTGTCGAACCCACGAAGGATTCCCATGCAGTCTTCATCGTTTTCGCAGTCGCAACCAGCTCTAGGGTTACCGCACAAAGCAAGCTCGTTTTGGGAGGGTCTGCTCCACGAGCCGAGGGGCTGATAAATCAACTGACATGAAGTCTGGAGTTGATGTATCCCAAAGTTCCGTATTGTCAAAAGGAACTCAACGTAACAGACGGTGCGTCAATCGGACGCCCGGTCTGAGAGTTATTGGCTTTTTTGTTCCAGGGGCCCGGTTGGTTTTTAAGTCAAAACCAACCCGTCCATACTCCAACTGTGTACAAACCTCAAGAGGAGTAATCCAAAAGGTCCGTCTCACTAAGAGGAATCCAACAAAGTCGACGGTACGTCAATCAGACGTCCAGAGCTCAAGTTATAAGCGTTTCCGCTCCGAGGGCCTGGTTGGTTTCGTGTTCGAACCAACCCGGCCGAACCCAAAGTTCTCCAAAACCTTGAGTGTAATATACCAAAATGACCGTCTAGATCCAAGGATCACATCTCAACTGACGGTGAGTTGATCGGAGGTACGTAGACCAAGATACGAACGTTTGAACGGAACTGTGTAGAAATAGGGGGTTCGGGCCCGGTCCGACCCGGCCCGATACCCCCCTAGGTCGACCCGAACCGGGTCGACCTGAACCGGGTCCGGGTCCGGCCCATTAAGGCGCAGCCCGGCCCAGTGGCGTGGCCCGGCCCCGCCGACCCGGCCCGGCCCGGCCTGGGCGGCCCGACCTGGCGTACTCAGGCGGCCCGCGCGGCCGGCTCGGCCGGTGCCGAGTTAAGCGGACAGGGGGGGGGGGGGGGCGCTGCCCCCCTGATTGATAACCGCGACCTCCACGTGGGAGCCGCTCTTCATTTCCAGCCGGGGGTTACGAACCCCCAGTCTCCCCTTGAAACGGACATCCCGCTCCAGCCGGCCGGTTATTGCCGCCGTGGGACCGTCACGGCCCCGCTCCGGTCGCGGCCTCTTCGAGGTTCTCCGGCGCGGCGCGATGGCGCCACGCTTCTCCGCCCATTCTTTAATATTTCCGCGCGGTGAAACGGCACTGCGCTGCCTTGTTCGTGCCACAAAAAAATCAAGCATCAAGGGGGGAGGAGAGTCGGCCATGTTTGTGCGGTCCGACCTCCTCCCGTTATTGCGATAACAGGCAGTCCAATTTGAAAACGAAGAACGGTGACAGAAGTATTCACGAACAAAAACAATTAATCCCCTACCTCGATGAAATCGTTGAACGAAGGTTCGTCGCGAAATTGAACGTCGCGGAAGAAGGCGTCGCAGAAGGAGAGGTTCGTTGGCGTCGCGGTACACAGCGTCGTGTCGTCGATCCTCGAGGAAGGTGTCTCTCACCGTCGTCCTTCGTCAGAGGTCAGCGTTCTTCGTCGGCGATAGTGCATTCTTTGCGTTCTTCAAGGAGGAAGAACATCCTTCGGAACTTAGAGCCTTCCTCTCTAAATCCTCTCACACCACGAACTAACCTCCGACGAAATAAGACTTAGTCTTATTTAATTAACACACAATCCAAAAATTCATTTTAAATTCAACATGAATCCAAGAATTAATTAAATTGAATAACCTACTCAATTAATTAATTTTGAGTTGACTTTCATTTAAAAGGGGTGCGAGTGGGTTACATAATTAATATCGGTTGAGGAAATTGAATAGGTGGGGCTCATGTGGTCCCACCCCACAAATATTCTACCTAGTGGAGTAGGATTTAGTGGGTCCCACTCCAACCACTTAACTTAGGTTAAACTACTTTAAATAAAAATAAAATTGGTTGCACCATTTTATTTTATTCTTCACTTAACCCAAAATTTTAATTACCATACCCAAGAAAACACAACTCTAGAAAAGGTGTTCCTAAGCAATTACCGGCACTGCGATTCCATCGGTGCCCTCAGAATTTGATTCCGAGCACCAGTCCAAAAGTTAGGAAAACCTGCTCGTTCGTTCACTAAACGTACCCGAGATAAACTTCAGAAAATTATTCCGGGATCACCGGGCCTCGGAATCAGGTGCCGTCAGAAACTGCGTTCTTGTAAAATCCCAAAGAATATTAAGAAAAAAATTCCCTTGAATTTTACGGTTCTTTACATTTACTTTCATCATATAGAATAAAACTAATTAAATTGGGGGAATTGAAGGTCCAGTTGGAGGAATTTTGAAGTAAAGGTTTCATAAGACTGAGTGAATCAACTTGGAATTATTAGGTTCTCATTGTAAATAACGAATATGGTTCACTATGACTCTTTTTTTATTTTCATAAATTAGGCTATGATAAATAATAGATGTCCACTTCCATGAATTGATGATATGTGTGATAAATTTAAAGGATCCCAATGGTTATCCAAGATTTATCTATGGTTTGTATATCACTAAATTGGGGTTAATAAAAAGGATATTCCAAATACCACTTTTAAGAGGCATTTTAGTTATTATTAATGTCTATTTATTCCCTTTGGACTTACAAATACACCATCAGTTTCTTTGGATTTGATGATCTAAAATTCCAAAAGGTACCTAGATTACTTCATTGAGGTAATTTTGGATTAAACTCTGGTGTATTATCTAACTTAAAAAGACCATGAATAATATTTAGTGATTTATTTGATAACGTTTAGAGAGTATATATTTTATAAAAAATTATCTAAATGGGATTTATGGATATAAGAAGTTATCTTCGATGGGAATTTCATTTCTGAGAAAGGAATATCAGTAAAAACTAAGAAATAGAAACTATAATATCTTGGAAACTACCAAAGAACATCTTGGAGATACACAACATTATAGGATTAATTGTTTACTATGGTTTCTTCATTTGTGAATTCTCACATCTCACATCTCTCATCTCCTATGATAGTGATAATAATAAATTTCACTCCATTACATTGGAGTAATGATTACTAGTAATACTTTTTGGAGCAAAAGGCTTGGATCACTTTGGGACCAATCTATACCATTTTATAACCTTGGAAAGGTTACGTGGTCTATTATGACATGCATGGGTATGGACTCAATTTTATTCTCATCCAAAGACATAATGTTATATCTTGTATATCAAGAAATTTTGAAAAATCTTGTAAATAATTATTTGATCCATAACTTAGAGTTGGATAAAATGGTTTATGATTTGAAAAAAAGGTCTCATTATCTCTTTTGTGAGAAGTTATATATGTTCACATATCATAAAATATTGAAACAAATATTTTCACAAAGGGATATTAACACAATATAAAGAAGATTGATAAAATATCACAAGATATTTGACTTTGACTTAGATTATACACCTCAAAAATAAAATTCCATGGAAAAAAATTTGAGCCAAAAGATGTATAATAAAATGGAAAAAAAATTTCATGACCGATGGAAATTGAAGAGTATGATTGATAATATGAATTTAGATTTCATGAATAACACTGAAGCCACAATCTTCTTTCTGATTACTCATATTCCTGATTTGGTTGAGCAAGTTAAGGATGCTCAAAGATTGGATCCAGATTGTATTACTGTTATTTAAAAACTTAATGATGGGGAGTCCATTGATGGATGGAAACTAGATAAAAACTTACCGCTTCATTTTTGAGATTGAAATTTATTCCACTTCCTAGTCAAGATAACCATATTTATTATTTTCACAATTTTAAGTGGGATACTCATCCATGCATTCAAAATATTTAAAAGGCTCTAAGAACCTATTTTTGGAAGTTAGGTATGAAATTATTAGTGGTTGATTATGTTACAAAATGAACCACCTATCAATAATTTAAGGGAATGAATCAATAACCAACTAGAATGTTTCAATCTATACCTATACATGTATAGAAATGAAAAAAACCAATATATACTTTGTCACAAGTTTACTAAGAACTAGTTTTAATCAAGATTCAATATGGTAAATTGTTGAATGAATCATGAAGTCTGAACACATCATTCCCATCCATGAATCCAATATGGTAAATGACTTGGAAAATCACTATATTTGGGAAGTATTAAAATTTCATGTTATACCAATTCTGATCATCTCCGACTAAGACCCTCAATTTACCTCTCACTCTTGGATATCGTTTTAGTAATATTTGGGTACCTAATTGACCATGAGAATAGTGCATAATCCTTAAATGGATTGGTAGTTTTAATGAATGATTCAAACACTAAAATACATGATCATATATTTTGATATGGATTTCACTGAATCATGGGAGGATCATTTTATCTTAGTGAAGTTTTCATATAATAACAGTTATTAGGCCATGTAATAAATGGATCCATTCAAGTAATTGTATGGCTATCCATGTCAATATCTACCTTTTTGGGTAGAGACCAGATAAACCTCACTATTGGGACATAACCTAGTTCATTAAATGACTGAGAAGATTCAGATTATATGGAATAATATGGTTTTGACCTATGTAATTAGAAATACTATTCAGATAATCATTAATGCCTTTTAACCTTTGTGGTGGGAGACCATTTCAAAAACCAGGTTGGGATGCCACTCGACCCGACACCCGACCTGGTCTAAGACATGTCCGGAAGGGAATTCCTGATCCTCATGGGATGAAAACTAGTTCCATACATCAATGTAATGATAATGGGAATGATTTAATCGTGAATAACCAAAATCAATAACCAAATTGATCATGAAAAAACCAACAATAACTAAACATCAATAAATATATAAAAGAATCTAGATACAAAAAATAGTGAATAAATAGAAATTTTATACAAAACTAAAACCAAAATAGGAAACATGATCTCCACATGAACTCTTAGCCAACACCAACCATGAGACAAAACTGCTCCAAAGGAAAACCAAACCACACAATTGAACCTAAAGAATAGCACGATCCTACCGATGCTAAGTGGCATAAGTAGGGTGTGAGCTTAACATCTTAGTAGGCAATCACCACAAAGTCTATACATTTACTTTCCCAAAATAGTTCACAAAAAGTAGTTTAAAATACAAAAATAAAAAATTATTTTAATCATTTTATGAAACCAAACACATATTTCCATGAATTCCCTTTTTAAAACCACACACACAGATTTTGTTTTTCAGAAATGGGTTCGTACTCCATAACCTAGTTCAAATAAAAAAAAAACAAATCCAAATCCATAATAGATGAACAAAAAGGGGTTATTATAAAGGCAATAGAAACAAAACAAATAAGCATAAACAACCAGGGATAATATCCACATGCAACAGAAATAAATAGAATATACATATATTAAATCATGGTTATTTACTAAACATATCTAGAAGCAATCCCTGGACGTACTCAATTTAGAATCACCTGTAGAAGAATGGCGCATCTCCACAGTTAATAACCAACTTTCCACTCTAAACTATCCAATATAGTGGTATATCCCACTTAGCTTGTCAAAAAATCTAGGGGGTACCAACCTATCTAATCTGGGTCGACAAGTAACTATCACTCGGCCCACTATATGACACCCATGAATCCCATGATAATAACACTTGGTGAAACATGTATAGAAACCCAACCCATAATATCCGCATGAACAAACCACTAGATGTGAACACATCCCAAGGTCTAGGGGTTTCCAAAAAAAATCCAAAACCCACAGCATCCTCATGCATGAACCACTACAGGGGAACACATCCCAAGGTATAATGGTGTTCAAACATAAGCCAAGAATCAATGAAAGGAAATTAATTTCACAAGTACATTCATCCAATAATTAAATATCACATGGACACCACCATTTACCATAATCAAAACCATTTTACCAACCATTATAAAATTCAAACCGGGCCCCCAAGCTACAAAAGATTTTAATCATTTTTTTCTAAATCATGCAAAGATACCAACTGAGCCTCCATATCACATCACCTCAAAACCAACTTTCCCAAGGAAACATAAAGCACCAACCTGTCCTTTAAAATTTCCAATCAAAATGAATTTACAAAACCATTTACAAATTCAATATGAAACACCACCATCACATCCAAACCATTTCTAAGATTAATTAAAAACATTAAACAACTCAGAAAGTGCTAAATGGGACGTTATGTCAATTATTCACCCAAACATATATCAAAATTTTAAATGTACCTCTATTCCAATTAATCTTCCAAACATATCATAAGTTTCCAAATAGCCCGAGATTTAAATAATACTTTTGAAGTCACATTCAAAATCAATAGAAGTGCCAAACCACCATTTTTGAAATCAAGGGACTATTTTAGGAAAAAGAATGAGGGAACATAGGATAATACTTTTAAAAACCAAGGTTCAAGGAAAAAATAATTCTAAAGGTCCATTATCATTCTTCTACCCACCTCTATGTGCACCCCATGTACATATAGATGTGTCAAAATCTAATGTCACACTTCATTAATTCATGAAATCACCCAAAAACCATTTTTAAAGAAACACCATTTGCTTTAACACCAAACAAAACAATACATATATAAGAATCAAACCAAAAGAGTCACCAATTCCCACATGAAATATCCATTTCACAACCAAACCACAATACCGAAGGATTACTAAGTGAAAACACCACCCACAGGGACCCAAATTCACTTTAAAATATCAATTTACATTTTATCAAACACCTTGTGTGCATATAAATATATGCATAATTAAAGAAACCCTTTTAAAAAATATTTTCACAGATTTTGCATCATGAAAATAACAAAACAATTTATTCTGTCACATCATAAGTAATATTATTACATTTGGAAATCATTCAAGGAAAGGCCAAACATCAACAAAATGTACTGAAAAGAAAATGGATAGAAACACCTACCTCAACGATGTCCGAATGCAATGAATATTCAGGAGAAGGAAGAATACTCTCCAAGAGACAATCCACACACACTAACATAAAATAAATATAACCACATAAGCCAACCCTTATCCTAGGGTTCAGACAAGATAGAGCCCACCAAGGAAAAACCAAGAAATCAAGAGATAAGGAAGATGAGAGAAGGAAATTGAAAAAAAAATTCATATAAACTCACCTTAAAACCTTCAAGAAGCTTCCATGGACAATGAAAGGCCATAGAGGGGAATCTTGGAGGCTCCCATGGTGTGACTAGGTCGAGAAAGTGGAGGAAATACTGAATTGGCGTAAATATAGCAGAGGGAAAAATAGGAATTTTACAATTTTAATGATACCTCCAACTTGCATGGTTTGAAAAACCATGCTCCAACCATGGGAACCCCACTAGAGAAGAGGGGGAACCTCACATGGGCTAGCTGCATGGTTTCCCAAACTATTTTCTAACCATGATAAACACCCCTATCCAATCTGTAGAACCCCTTGAACGCTTGCCGCATGATTTCCTCTGAACATGAACAGGCTCTGAGCCATGCCCTAGACTCCAATCCGTAAGCCACATGGTTTTCCATTCACCTTTAATGGTTTGTGCCATGCCATGTTCAAACTGTGCAAGAATAATTAAATATGAAAACACCCTTTTTCTTAATAGGCCACATGATTAATCCTAAAACCATGCACACAAACCGTGCACATGATAAAAGGCCACAAAAAAAAAATGACAACTAAAAAATTAAAACTGGGGATTCAACCCAAAAAACTTCCAAAAGAACTAAATCCAAGAAAAGAATAAAACAAAAGAAATTACAAGATATGGGTGTGAAAATTATCCCCACCAATTTTTTTTTCATTCCATAGAAATTCACCCAACCAAACAAGAAATAAAACTCATTCCCAATATCTAATGAATCCAAATGAAACCAAAAACCTTAGGGTGACCTTTATATACCCAAGTCACACTTGATCAAATCTAATAGAAACAAAAATGAGAAGAGCCACACATAAAAGAGAAGGATTCTACACACCACAAGAACCTAAATATCACAAACAATATTAAAACTCACAACATGATGGCACCGATATGGGAAACCCAACATGAACTGACCCAAACTCTTGTGTACAATCTAAACAACAACACCACTAAAACTGAGGATTATTAAAAATTACACCATGGGCCAACCAACAAGGGAAATCCTAAGGGAAACAAATACCACTCACACAAAATGGAAAACTCATAGAAAATATCCAAACAAAATATAAAAAAAACCATAATTCATCATTTCCAAAAGATCCAAGAATATACCAAACAAACATAAATGAAAACCATAACACAACCACTAAAAGGGATAAAAACTCACAATAGAGAAAAAATAATTAAAGAATCACATCCAAAAGAAACCATCAATATAATTCCAAGAGAACAAGTCCCCTAAACCTTTCACAATAAGGAGGAATTTACAATAATTAAGAGAACCAAACATGAGGAACTCAACTATTCGCACTCCAAGGTCCCCCACACCCTTGATAATTCCTGATTTCATGAAAATAATAACTCTGAGGACTATAGATGGATCCATGATGTCTTGAATCATATACTTCCCAAGAGCCAGGAGCTAACATCCTATGATCTATAATTCCTCTTTTGACTATGTTTCTTTATAATTTATCTAGATGACCAAAGTGACCACATCGAAAATAAAACTTTGGAGGATTACAATAAGACAGATTTAAATTCCAAAACCAACCACACTGAAACCACATGAATGATTGGTCCGATGAGAAAGAATCTAAAGATGACAAAGGGTAACCCTCAAGAATAGGTTCATGTAGCACACACACCACTCTCTAGATGGGGAACTTTCATGAGTGAAAGAGATACCAGATTACCAACTGCCTGTTATCTAGAAACCAACTTAGCTAAGAATGCTTCATCCACTCACTTCTCAAATCAAACTTCACCGGTTGAGAGGAATTTTTTACTTTATCTATTGATGAATACCCTAAATGAAAAGAGTAAATTTCAATTGATCCAATGATGCTTCCTCTGGATAAAAGGAAAATAGATCATTGAAGTGGTCAACATAGGCCTTCAATGTATACTAACCATGCTGAAAATTCAGGGGCTATTATACCTTCCTCGTATTTACCTCCTCAGGTAAAAATAATTGGATGAAATTTGTATTAAACACTTCCCAAGACATCCCAACTTTCAATGAAATCATTAAGATCACCATCCACTTTCCAAATCTGAACCTTCAAACAAACTCAAGAAAGATCAAACACTCATTACTTTGGGAGTTCCCAAAAACCTAAAGATTCCTTGAACTTTATCAAGCCACTCTGTAGCCTCTAATGGACCTTGATCACCATGAAAGATTGGAAAAAACTAAACAAAAATAGAAACTGGGTGAGACCCATTTGAAACATTGGGGACCTTTGTTGATGTGATATTATGAATAGAAGAAAAATAAAGAACCAAAATCAACATCAACCAAAACACAACCAAAATATCATCCTAGGACAAAAAAATGACTCATAAGCCAAACATTATAATAAAAACCAAAATACTCTCTTCAAAATCCACCCATTTGTTTCAATTTCAAAACTACCTTCTTCCCAGGACACTATCCAAATACTGGAATACAATTTTCACAAAACGAAAATCCCCGTTTTGAATAAAAAACAATTTCCTAATATCATTTTCAATTAAAAACCATTTTGAAAAAACCAAGCCAAATATTTGATTTCAAAAAATTACCCATAGAATCCTATGAACCATTACATATGTGTTAATCCCACTTCCTCTTATATAATCCATGAAAAAATTCCAATATAAACCTTTCATACACACCCACACATATGTGAACATAAAAAAGGAATACTAGGGGTCTTACATAACATTTTATCATCAAACTCAATAATTTACCAAATTTCCATTTCAGTTTCCCTTCACATTCTCCCAAAATCTTCAAAATTCTGAATCACTTTCCCTTTTAAATCCCATTTTTTTCAATAGAAAACCACTTATAAAAAATATTTTTCATTTCAAAAACTTTTTGTTCCACTCCAATGATCATTCCATTTTGTAAACCCACTCACACCATCGAGAAAAAAACCAACCCAAATGAATAACTCTCATCAAGCACTTGGGGTGAGGAATTAGTGGCAATGCATAACCTAGAGACATGGTTAGTGGGCCATGCCCCAAGTAATTATAAAAAACTAAGAGGACCTTGAACCATGCACTCAGACTCCACATGGGCCAGTACTCCATGTGAGATCACAACATAACACCAGATCACATCCATTTTCATTCTTAATCTATAACCCAAAAACCAAAACAAAAGACTCAAATCCCAAAACTACCTATGAAAATCTAAGGATAAAAACGAGAAAGGGTTTATGCTTACCTTTATATACCCACATTTTAGGTCCCGACAGTACTGATCTATGACTTACCTAGCACCCCTAATAAAAAGGGCATACTCTGATACCATTTTTCCATGAACAAGGAAGTGATGCCACCTGAATCGACACCCGAACTAGTCCAAGACATGGCTCGAAGGGACTCATTGATCGCCACAGGTTGAAAACTATTGTTGGACATAAAATTAACACAATGGGACTTATTTCATCCCAAACAACCAGGATAAATAACCAAACATAACATGCATCAGCTAACAATAACTATACAAAAATAAATATACAAAACAATCTAGATACAACAACTGATGAAAAAACAGAAACTAAATACAAAAATAAAACCAAACTATGCAATAAGATATCCACGTGACCTCTTGGTAACCACCAAACATGATAAAAACCTACTCCAAAAGAAAATAGAACTAGAAACCTAAACCTAAAAATCATCTCGGGTCTACTGATATTGAGTGGCACAAGTGGGGTGTGAGATTAATAGCTTAGTAGGTAATCACCATGGAGTCCATGCATTTTATTTCTTGAAAAAGTTCATAAACACTAGTTGATAATACAAAAAGAAAACATGTTTTAATAATTTTATGTAACCAAACATATCTTTCCACAAATTCTTTTTTTAAAACCACACACAGAGCTTTCCTGTTCAAAAACAATTTCACACTCAAAACCCAGATCAAAACAAAAAACCAGATACAAATCAATACCAGATGAACAAAAGGGGATATGATTAAGGTAAATGAAAAAACAAACAAGTATAAATTAACATGGGTAATACTCACATGTAGTAGAAATAAATATAACATACTGATAGTAAATCATGGTCATTTCCTAAACATCTCTAGAAGAAATAACTAAACGTACTCTGTTCAGATTCACCTGCCTGTATATGGGGAATCTCTATAGTCAATAACCAACTAGATGATGTAAACTAGATAATAAATTGACATGTACCACCTGGCCTCTCAATAAATCCATGGAGGTACCACCCCACCTAATTGGGGTCAATAATAAACCATCACTCGAATTTCTATATGATGCCTTGGAATCCCATGATAATAATACTCAGTGAAACATGGTATAGAAACCATAACCCACAACTTCCTCATACATGATCCACTAGAGAGGAATGCATCCCAAGGTCTAGTTGTTTCTAAAGATGAGCCAAAACCCACAACATCCTCATGAATGATCCACTAGAGGGGAACACGTCCAAAGGTCTAGTGGTCTCCAAAAATAAGATGAGAATCAATGATGGGAAATTACTTTCACAAGTAAATTCATGCAACAATTAAAGATATCATAGAACCCACTACTTTCCATAATAAAAAACTATTTCCCAAACATTATTAAATAACAATCGGCCCTTCAAGTAGCACAAGATTTCAATCATTTTTTTCCAAAACAATCCAAGATTCCAATCGAGCTTTCATATCACATCACACCAAAACCAACTATCCCATGGAAACAAAAAGTACCAACCATGACTTTAAAATTTCCAATAAAAATTAATTTACAAAACCATTTCAAAAATCAATATTAAACACCACTTTCATGTTCACAATTCCAAAAAATCCTTTACATTTCAAATACAAACCATTTATAAGCAAAAGTAAAAACATAAAACAATAAGGAAAGTTCCAATTGGGCCCTTAATCCAATTATTCACCAAAACATATCTCAAATGCCCAATGAGCCTTTATAAAAATTATTCATCCAAAAATATCATAAGTTTCCAAACAGGCCAAACATTAAAGAATACTTTTGATGTTACATTCAAAATCACTTGAACCACCAATACCCTCTTTTTGAAAAAAAGAACTATTTTAGAAAAAAGAATGATGGAAGAGAGGAGAAGCCTTTGAAAAATAAAGTTTCAATGATAAAATAATTCTTAAGGTACATTAACATTCGTTTACCCATCCCTATGTGCACCCCATGCACATATAGATGTGCCAACATCCATTTTCACACTTCATGTATCCATGAAATCACCCAAAAACCATTTTTAAAGAAACACCATTTTCTTCACCACCAAACACAACAACCCATACATACACATCAAACCACAAGAGTCAAAAATTACCATATAAAATACCCACTTCATATATCAACCACAATACCAAATCATAACCAAGGGTAAAAACCACCCAAGTCACCCAAATTCATTTTTAAATATCAATTTAAATTTTATCAAACACCTTGTATTCATTTAAATATAGTCTTAATTAAAGAAACCATTTGGAAGCCATTTCACACCCATTTTACATCATGAAAACACCAAAAATATATATGTTATCACATAATAAGAAATATCATAACATTTTGAAATAATTCAAGGAAAGATCAAGAATCAACAGAATATACCAAAAAGGAAATGGACCAAAAATCTTACATAAACAATTGAGAATGAAATAAAACTTTTGGAGAAGGAAGAATACACTCCAAGATACAATATTCACACCATAAAAAAAAGAAATTGAACCACATAATCCAACCCTCATCCTAGGGTTTTTCTATGAGAAAAACCACCAAGGAAAAATCAAGGAACCAAAAGAGATGGAAGAGGAGAAGACTAAAATGACAAAAAATCAAAAGAAACTAACCTAATAACCATTAAGAAGAATCCATGGAAAATGTATGGAAAAAGTTGGGAATCTTGGAGGATCCCATGGTGTACCTAGGTTGATAAAGGGGAGGAAATACTGAAATGGTGTTAAAAGAGTAGAAGGAAAAATGGGAATTTCACACTTTTAATGATATGGGAAACTCACATTATTTGGGTGCATAGTTTAAAAAACTGTGCCCCAACTGTGTACAACCTACTGGAGAAGAGGGGAAACTCACACAATCTGACTGCATAATTTCCCAAACCATGTGCCAACAATGCTAAATGCCATTGTCCAATCTTCATAACCCCTTGCATGTATTTTTCATAGTTTCCTCTAATCATGCATAGGCCGTGCACCATTCCCCATACACCAAACCTTAATACACATAATAATATATTGACCCTGTATAGTTTGGACTAATCCATTATAATAAAATGCAAGTTAAACCACGAAAAAATATTTTGAACTAAAAACAACCTATTCCTTAACAATATTCACAACTAATCATCAAACCATGAACAAACCGTGCATATGACAAAAGGACACATGAAAAATTCAAAACTCAATAATTCAATCTGGGGACTCAACCCAAACCCCATCCAAAAGAATAGAATCCAAGAAAATAATAAAATAAAAGAGATTACAAGATTAAAGTGTGACATACCATGTAGTATTGAAGGTATATCTAAGTCTATGGAATCATTTATTGGGTAATCAAAGAAATTTGAATCCTCATTATGTTAGAACTTCTAATATTGTTGAATGAATTAGTTCTGTTTCTTATCGATAGGATTTACTACCAAAATTCAGTTTGGTTCATTTTTTATTTCATGTATGTCAATTTAAAAAGTACTAGGATGATAATACTCAAGTAATTCAATGGTATCATGTTGATCTTGAACCTGATGCTACATGTTTTCATCTATAAAATCATATATCGGATAAAAAAGATAAAATATTTCTTGGAAAATATATTCCTTTGGTTAGATTTTTGTGGAAACATGGTGAAATTAAAGTGGGGACATGAGAATATGAGAAATAGATGATGGATAAATGTACTAAACTCATCCAAAGCACCGCCAATATCATTCATTCCAAGGATATAAATCATAATGGTTGAGAGAATGTAGTACCCATGGTTTGAGATACATCATTATTTAATGTTTAGAGTTCTTGGGTTGAGTTGACAGAGGTTTTTAAATAATAAAGTGTCTTGAAATCTAGAATCTAGTTGAATGATCTAGTTAATTTCAATAATGTTTATTCATGATGTGATTTTTTTTGTGAGATTCCATGAATTTCATTCGAGGCATGATTGGTTGTCTGGGAAGATTCTTGGAGATGCTATATGAGGCTATTAATGGTGTGGAATATTATTCATCAATAAAATTGGTTTTTGTGATTTTAATATTGAGGAAACATTAATTTTGGTATATTGTGAATACTTGTAGACATGAGAATCAATTTACACATCTTAAAGAAATTATTTTACTATAATACATTCCAAATACCTTTTTTGATTAGATTATTAGAGAAATATGATAAAACATTAACTGACAAAATATATTTTTTTTATAAATTGGAATTTTTTCCTATTATAGTCAAAAAAATTAAACCATAATTATTCTTCAACCTCTCCCAAAAATTCTCCAAATGAAAAATGCATCTATACATTTTATAATTTCCGTATCTTCATAAGCTGGTGAAATGGAAACATAATAAAGGGGTGATAGAAGATGCCCAGTAAGTGTAGAAATAAGTGATATCAATCAATGATCATAAGTAAGATTAAGATAAAGATATTAGTATAATAAATATACAAAAGTAAGTTATACCCAATAAGGAACCAGTCATATATTAGGGTAGAACATAATAAGATGTTATAAAAATTTCTCATATCATAGAAACAAGGCATACATAAGAATTATAGGATATAATAGGCATAAAAATCATAACATAGTGGATCATGTATCAAAACCTATTTCCTTTAGTAGAAATGGATTCACTCAAATGTTTCCCTTTGTGGATCAGTCTTTGATAACATATTTCCCATAGTGGATTAGGCATTACAATCAGTTTCCCAATTTGGATCGAGCATCACTAATTGTTTCACCATTATATAATGAGATGTAAATATTCAACCAATGAATTAAATGACTATATAGTGACCATCCATAACAGAAAGATTAACTATACATTCATGATGCAAGAAAACATCTAATAATCACATCATTTAAACCTAGGGATAATAATGGATGAGTTTCATTTCTTTTTCAAATGGATTTACATAAATATATCATTCATAATTTCATAAATAATCATAACAAGATGAAATCATGGAATATAAATGGGTATCCAATGAAACCAATTAACCAGCTATGTAAATAATATTTAGTCAAGACAACAAAGAATATGGTATTTACAAAGTATAGATAAAGGGAATATGGTTAAGATATAATTTTCTCTAAAAAATAGATTAATTACATCTAGGAAAACAACCTCCAATGAAAGTAATAAAAAAAAGAGTATTCAAAAAATAAAGGAGTTGCATGAAAAATTATCTTCATAAAATGAAACCAATTATAAAAGACAAAGGAAATTATGGATCATTCTTCTTATTTAATTGAATATTTCATAATCCATCAACAAAAATAAGGTGGTGGTTTCAAAATAACATATCCCCAGTGTAACAAATAAACTTAGAAGGATTTTTACAAAAAAAAATAATTTAAAAAGAATTATTCAAATAGTATCAGATAATAAATGATCAAGAATCAAATTGTTTGATATCATGAGTTAAATCCCTTAAATTATAAATATACATATTTATTAAATGATAAATCATGTAACATACACCATATGATGGTTAATACTTTTGAATAATTAATGAAAAATGGATGTGAAAACAGAAAATATCTTTTAAAAAACATTCTTAACATTAAAAAAAATAAAACTTACATGTCACATTCGAAAATAACTTTTTAAAAGGGGAATTGAAATATTTTTTAAAATATTCCTTAAAAAATCTCTAATATTAGACCCATAAAAAAGGACATATTTTTCTATAGAAAATGAAGATCCAAAGATAAAACATTTGATTATGAAAGGAACTTTTTAAATACATTGAAATTATCCTTATGGAAAACCCACATAACAAAAAGTGTAATAAAACCATTTTGTATTGAAATTTAATTTTCACAAAATTGGTTTATAAAATATCACATAATAAAATATTATGGATGGAAAACCCATGAATTGAATAACAAGGTCCATGGTAAAACTTTAAAATTTAATGAATAAATATTTAAGTTATCAATATCCCTTACAGGAAACATACTCTATGAAGCATGAAATATTTGAAAATTTGGTTATGTTGTAAAAATATATAGAATTATATAATATTATATCATAAAATAAAAGGGAATAATGTGTCTAATTATATGAAATAATTATTATATAACTATAAAAAACCAATGAATGAAAATTGAGTTACCAAATACACTTATAAAATTGGTAAAACTTGAGTCAAAAGTAATTTGAATAAAAGAACTATATTTAGATTATTATAAACCAAGAATTATAATTAAATAAATTATAGATAATTCATGGGATAATAAATAAATATAACACCATTCAAAGGAATTATGGTTCATAATATGTAACATATTTCTAATATTTATACTTAAGACAAATAAAACCCTTAAAACGTGAGGGGAATTTAAATAGAAACCTCATGATATAGATAGATTTAAATTAAAATTAAAATACAAAAAAAAAATTAAATAATATAATATATTAATTATGTAGTATGTACACCATATATAATAAATTAGGTTCATAATAAAAAACATGTCTCAAAAAGAGGAATTTGGGATGAAAACCTTACCTTGGTATTGATTCTTTTTGTAATTACAAAAAAAATACAAAAGAATAAAACATTTTATTAAATATGTACTTAATAACAATATTAATAAATATAACCATTTATTATCTACATTTATAGTCATTTTATACATATATATAGTTATTTTTTTACCTATTTTCAGTATCTGGTGTAAGTAATCTTGATCGTTTTTGAACTAGTTTTGTAAGATCTGTGTTGGTATTCATTATTAATCCAAATTTCATCACTAAAATATCATTATAGTTACTATAATGGTTTATTTATAATTAATAATGAAGTTTTATATTCCTTTAATGATTATTTTAGTTTTTAAACAATGAAGGTGTTTTCTTAATTAAGGAGTTAAATATTGATATAAAAATTAAATAACCAAAAATAAATAATTATATACATATTTTTATCATATTATACAATTTATTAAGTTTCCATAGTCATCAATGATATAATTTTATAGTTTTATTCAAGTAATTGGTTAAATAGACCCAAACATGAACATAACTTGATTAATGGATGATTATGATATATTATATTTAAAATTTCATTATACTGATACCATAATGATCCTATTTAGTGTTAATTATTATGGAATATTATAATTATAAACAATTTATAGAATAATTTGTGGATACAAGATAGTTACATAGTATGTATACTTTTTCCCTTATTAGTTTGCTTGTTTAAGATGGTTAATTTTGTAATGATTGTTTATCATTCACATCATTATTTGAATATTAAATTTTCATTAAAAAACATTATCTATATAATAAAAATAATATTTATATTTTAATAACATTCTTATAATCATCAATTAAACTAGTTAATGTAAAGAGGAACACACCATTCTATGGAGGCGGTAGTCTACACAAACGCATGGATGATGCTTTCATTTTCCTAAGAACAAGAGAAAAGAGTAATAGGTTTTATCATTTTATAATATTAAATAAGTTATATATATCATAATTATATATTAAATTCCCTTTTAAAACCATATATTTTAGGAATTGAAGGGAAACGAACATGTTACTTCGCGTAGGTGGTAGTCAACACATACAGACGATTCAAGTTTTTGTTTTTCATAATGGAAAATGAAAATAAAGATAATTATTATAAAATAATTATGATAACCTATTAGTTTTATAATGATACTGATTTTATAATTTTAATATGGTGTAGTAAAAATTTTATAAGAAAGAGTACACAAAAATAAATTGATTCGAGAAAGAGAGGTTAGGAACTTATACCTCACTTCTTCGATTATCTCCTTTACGAAGGGAATTAAGCCTTTTAAGGATGGTCTTTGAGAATAATTTAACCTATTAAATATGTATATGAATTTTTAGGAGAGTTTTGGAAAAAAATTATCTAAAATAAGTTATTTATGGTGTTAGGGTAATGGAGGAGATGAGTGCACCATCTATAAGTGAAAAGGGATGATATATTTATAAATACTGAAAAATCTTCAATAATGGGAATTAAATATAAAGGAAAGTGTCTCCAAAACTGAGGAAATAGTGAGATATTAAGAGATAAGGTCGATATAAGCATAAAATAAACATTCCCAAAAATATTTGAATGTGTTTTGATTGCATTTACACATAGTTTTTTATTTTTTACCATTTTAGATTTTACTGTGGTAAATAGTTTTTCTCTAAGGTAACTTATCCGTTATGACCAAAAATAAAATGACAATTATTAAAAAATTTAGAAATTTTGTTTCCAAAATTTGAAATAAAATTTATTATATTATATTTCTAAAATTGATAAAAATTAATTTTAAAATAGTAAATTTATAATGTATTTTTTTTGAAAAATATAACATAAGCACTAAAATGTCAAATATGGGTATGTATATTAAAACCAATAATTTAAAAATTACAAATTCACTTATAATATAAATATTTGGTCTTATAAAAAGGTATTATGAATTTCCCATTCATACTCAAAAATGAATTTTGTCACAAAAGTCATGTTATCTATAAAAGTAGAATTTTTCACTATTTACCTAAAAATCAATATTTTTTTCAAAAAATAACTAAAATTAATATTAGGATAATATTTTACTAATAAATATAAAAATTAATCTAATATTTTAAAATTAATATTATAAAATTTCTAAATTATATTTTAAATGAATTTAAATGGGAAAATTATTTTATTAAAAAAATAACCTTTTTAAACATCAATGTTATTTAATCTTATTTCATATAGATTTATAAATAATTGAATATTGATATATTATTTTATAAATCTAAATATTAAAAATTAAAATAAACTTTTAACCATGATTAATTTAATTAATTAAGGTAAAATATATTAATCTTTTTAAATGGTTCTTCGAAAGAAATCCTTTCTGTTAAAATATTAATTGAAGAAAAATAATAATATTTAATTACTCTAATAGATTATTGTCTTTTTAGTTTTTAATTATTATATTATTCATGTAATATTGATATTTTGTGGTTTTATATAGTTTGGTTTTGTGTTAGTTAAGTTTTGTGTGTGACACAGGATATCAAAGATAGTATCAATGTAAGGGATCCAAAATCTTTGGTCGTTACATTATACCCCCCAAATAAATTGAATCCTTGAAATTTTAATTATTACAGACTAATGAAAGTAGGTGAAAGTATTATTAGAATATTCATCATTTAGGAAATAACTTCTAATGAGACATACACCTTACTTTCATAGGCTATATCAAGTTACATATCTTTTGTCAAATAATATTATTATTTCAAACAATCATATATCCAAATATGTATATAACATAATCATATAATATCCATGAAATTACCCATAAAAACCATTTGAATATCCAAGACATTAAACCACATGGATATCATGTTTAATTATGAAAATAAAATTTCATCTTTAACAACTATTTCATGAAATCGCATGCTAGTTAATATATATCATAATCCAAAAAATAGTATAAACTCCACCAAACATATCATGGATTATTTTTTTAAATAAATAAATAATCAATTACAAGGATATAAATACTATATAAATCACTTTAAATAAATAGATCCTTTATTACCTCAAAATCAATCATATATTAAACCTAAGAGTTGTTCATACCTCAACCATGTGTTGTCTAACAATTATGCCCAAAATATAATATTTTTATAATATTACTTTTCAAGGTTATTGATACCATTTAATATATGTTTCAAATACTCTAAAGAAAAAACATTGTACATGAATACTTATATGTATCATATAATTATCAAAATATAATTGAATACTATTAATAAATATCACTCACTAATGAAAATAACTAAGAGTGTTAAGATTTAATTTATATTGAGATATGAACCTCACTGCCTCAGGTAAATCTATGAAACTCACCTTTTCTATCATAACAGAAATATAGTAAGATTCTCTACCATTTAAGTATACTCCCTTATTAATTTATAAGACATATTGATTTCTAGATACATAACTTTCTTAACTTCATTCTTGTGATCGTCTTTCAAGAAAATACTAAAACCAAAATGATTTGGATAATATAAAATAGAATTAGATTAAATATTCATATAAATATGAATTATAAATCATTATATGTATTATCAAATGAAACATGTATTTCAACCTATGAAACTATAATTTCAAATATGGCATACTTGGTTCATCCTATAACTCTCTTGGTTATACCTAGGATACATTTTATTATCTCATACTTCGTAATCTAATTCGTTAAATTAATAGGGGAATAAATCATTCATAATGTTTTATAAAGAGAATATGATTAAAAAAACCATATTCGATGGGTGTGTAAATCTAGGTGTGTTTTAGACCTCTTTATCATGAACTAGGTGATGATTGATTTATTACCCAACACACCCTTTTCAGGGTTATTACCCCTAACTACATTGATACGAGACCCCTGATTCACTTGTAGTATCCAAACTTGGATGTTATTTTTAGGATAAGCACACAATCTATACTAAATCAAAAGATTTTGATGTTATCCTATAATTAAACTTATTACTATGATTTTATCTAAAGATCCGTTATCTAAATCTCTAAAAACATATATTTTTTGTATAAACAACTTAAATGTTTTTCTATTTCTTTGAAACTATGTTCAACCACAACCTTCCAATCTTTAGTGATCTTTATAACTCTTAATTTATGTTAAACTAATAACATATTAAATTATAAAGTTATCTAAAACTTTCTTTGATACCAACTATGAAGACTAATAGATGTGACCATCAATTCCCATGACCTAAAGAAAATATTTTATTACAATACATTCCTAAGACATTTTATGTTTAGAGATCTAGAAAATTTGGAGAAAACGTTAACTAACAAAACCAATTTTTTTTATCAATTATAAAATTTTCTTAATATATTCAAAACTACATAATCCATAACAAGTCTTCAAAATTTCTAAAAAATTAAACATATAAGAGAATCTTATATACATTTCATTCTTTTACTATTTTCTTAACTAGGAGAAATGAAAACATAATATGTGGGTGAGTTTAGATTCTTAGTATGTGTAAATATAAGTGATATCATTCAATGATAATAAGTGAGCATAACATAAGAAAATAGGTATAATCAAGATATATAATAATGTTATACTCAACAAATAATATATCATAAACCCAGGAATAAAATAAGAATGCATCATGAAAATTGTACATATCATATAAACAATCCATACTTTAGAATTTAGGAATTTCCATAATCATAGAAATCATAACATATTTGAAAAAGTATGAAAACCTATTTTGCTTAGTGGATCATACTACACTCACATATTTCCCTTGGTGGATGAGGCTTTTAATATCCTGACCTGGGTGCCACTAAACGGTGCCTCGAGCCGGTTAGTCACATGCCCTCAAGCGCACCTCCCCGTACGCTAGAGGATGTTGACTAGTAGCAAGGGTATGGTATGTCAATAATAGGTATATTATACCATATTTTATTATAATAAAACACCAACAAAATCAAAAGAAATAACCAAGTGCAGAAGCATATAAATATACAGAATAATACCAAATCACATGATAATCAAAACAAGAAATATAATAATCAACTAAAAAGAGAAATCATGCTATGAAAATACAAGTTTAAAGTGTATACAATGAAACTGAAAATAAAGACACAGAAACTCCAAATAAGGTCCTGAAAAACATCTGGTTCCCTCACCCATGATCCATTCCTAACCAGCATCCTATCCTAGGGCCTTGCTCTTATCCTATCCTACAAAAAAAAAATGTGCTCGAGTGCCGATCAGGAGGCACGAATAGGTTGTGAGTAAAAATTAGTGAGCCACCAACAACGATTTCTAAAATAAGTCCAGTCAAAATAAAGTGTACGAAGTTCTATGAAGAAATAAATACAAAGAAAAATTAAACCGTTATCACAACGCCATTTACTCTTTAATCATCACATTATACCTGGTTCCAATTCATGTCTCCCATTTAAATCATAATTCATTATTTTCATTAATTTGGTGTTGAACTCTATATCAAGAACCCAAAATCTCATTCAGTGTAGATCACCATGTCTAACACCCATCGTCACATTCAATGCAGATCGAGATGTCTAACACCCGACATCACTAGTGCTTGGTTAACTATTGGGGAGGAATGCCATGTACAAGTCCCAACTTTTCAATTAGTCTAGAATGCCATGTCTAATACCCAAATTCTCAATCATTTAAATCATTTATTAATTCACATGAATTAACCACATCATTCCCTTATTAACCCAATGATTAGTTAAACATGTCAAATTCCATTAGTTAACCCAAAAATTAACAAAGTACACAACACTTTAATTAATTAATCAATTATTTAATAGATTAAAACAAATATTATTCCACAATGAAATATTAACAATTTATTATCCATCCCAAATTTCAACTTGTCATAATTAATGTTGCAATTAATTATCGTTAAACAACATCAGGACATATAATTAATTCACCATTAATTATCTCACATAACCAAACACCATCTCATAATTATTTCCCCTGATTAATTATCTCAAACCCAACCACATTCTATATCTCAAATACAATATCCCAAACACATAAAAAAACACAAATCAATTATATGTTTGGGAAGCCCCTTAGTTTCATGATTAAATCATTAATTAATCATCTATATCTCCAAAGCAACAACAAGTTAAATCACATTCTTAATTATCCCAATTTAGGAATCAATTATTCTATGATGATAGAAATTCATAAATCTCACATACACATATCAAATCCATGACTATGGGAGATATATTTAGACCACCTAATTTGTCTTGTTGATGGATTTTTTCCTAGTGGAAATCCCCCAATTTCGAGCGGCACAATGACGTCAATCAAGATCTGGATCTAAATCCCTAAATCCAAAATTAAGATCCAAAGCATCAAGATCTTGAAAATCTATATCTTGATCCACAATAATTGATCTAGATCTTAACTAAATGGTTTAGATCCATGGAAAAAGTAGATATCTTCCATGAAAAGATCAAAAAAATATTGAGGAAAGAATGTAATAATCAAGGGGATCAAATCCACTTACTGGGAAGAGAGAAGATATTCAATCATAAATTTAGATCTTGAAGAATATTGTTCGAATAACCTTGGAATACCTCCAGAAGACATTGGGATCACCTAGAATTCATCAAGCCTGAGAGTAGGTCAAAATATAAGGGTTTTCAGGTTGTTTAAAAACTAATTTTCAGCTAAAAAAACCCATGTGTATGTTTCTTGGGTAGGGGTGCACAGTTCGGGTATGCCATGCACCAATGGTGCAGACCTCTCTATCCAGGTTTGCATGGTTCACACGGTTACCTCGGTTTAGGCACACCATTTTTCAAACCGTGGACAAACTATACACATCCCTCTATCCATTAATTTTTCATAAAATCTCTCTCAAATGAACCTCAAACCAAAACACCCAAATAAAGGTACTTAAAACCCTAAAAAAGAACCTGGAAATGAGCCCGAGATGACTTCAAAAAATGCCAGGATCATAAAATCTCCCCACATTTTAATAGCTCATCCTTGAGCTTCACTTCCAAACTTCACTAAGATTCCAAGACAAAAATATTGCACAACGGAGCCCTTATGTTATTCTTCCCATTCCCAATTTTCCTCTTAAACCCCTCTATGTTTCCATAACACTCAAACTATAGGCACAGTCTTTCCCCGCAACACTTTCTCATTGCGATCCAACACACATATCAGATTCTCCTCAAAGGATGCATCTATTTTTAGGTCAATATCATCCACATAGATCACATGAGAAGGGTCGGGGTGATACCACTGTAGTTTTGAAACACGGAAAACATCATGCATAACACTATATCTCTCTGGAAGGGGCAATAGATATGTCACCGACCAGATTCTATCCACTACCTAAAATGTTCCTATAAATCTGGGAACTAACTTTCCCAACCTATATATCCTACGGTGAACCAACCTAGGTGACACTTGAAGAAATAAATATTCACCCTATGTAAACTATAGAGGTCATCTCCGTCTATCACCATATGACTTATTCATACTTTGAGCAATAGCTATACATTTTTTAATCAGCTGCACCTGTTATGATGTCTCCCACACAAGACACGGTCCCAAAAACACTAACTCAGCTGCCTCTAACCAGCATAGCTGTGATTGACAAGGTCTTCCATAAATTTCCACGTATAGTTCCATCTATAATGTTTCCAGATAATTTTTTTATAGGATAAATCCACTAAATATAAGTACTTATACTAAGAACTTCCAAAGTCAAGCACACACACCTGCAACATATCCTCTAACACCTGTGTGGTACGCTCCAACTTCCTATCTGTCTTTCGGTAGAAAGACATACTCAATAAAAATTGTGTGCCAAGAACATTTGGTAATCCCTAACAGAAGCATGAAGTAAAGTGCGAATCATGATCTAAAACTACAGTCCATGTCACCCCATGGAAACAAACTATGTCATGAACATACAACTCTCCCAACTTTTCTACAATGAATGTTTCCCTGATAGAAAAGAAGTGTATTAACTTCATCAGTCGATCCACAATGAACCAAATAGCACCATTCTTACTAAGCATTTTTGTAAGACCTCAAAAAAATCCATAGTTACTTCATCCCACTTCCATTCTGGAATAGGTAATGGCCGCAAAACACCTCCAGGTCATTGATGCTCTACCTTCACCTATTGATAGGTGAAACAACTTGTCAAAAAACCTACTATCTCCTTTTTCATACCTGGCCACCAAAAATATCTTTATAGGTCACGTTATAATTTTTGTCACCCCAAGATGTACCACCCACTTCAAGGCATAAAATTATCGCATGAGCTCCTCTCGTATACTTGTTGGCACAATAACCCTATTTTTTTACACTGATTACCTCATCCTAATCTATCAACATGTATAATGGTGTCTTCCCTCTATCAAGGCTTTCTCTTAAGTCTAAACACTTAGGATCCTTGTACTGCCCGTCCCTAATCTCTCTCAAGAGTGTAGACTCTACTGCTACTGAAACCAGATTCATCTTCTCCTAACTCTCCTAAACCACTACATGCATTTACTCCAGCAAGGTCATCATATTTCAATATACACTCAACCAATGTACCAACCAATTCTCAATTTTCCTACTCAAGGAATCAGCCATACTATTCCCCTTTTTTGGTGTATATTCCAGATAAAAATCAAAGGACTGCATATACAATACCCACATTCACTACTGAAGATTCAAGTCACACTGTGAAAAGATATACTTCAAGATTTTGTGATTTGTAAAATCTTTAAACTTTTCACCAAAAATATAGTGTCTCCAACACTTAAGAGCATAAACCACATACTCCAACAGAAGGTCATGTGTAGGGTAATTCCGTTCAGGTTACCTCAACTACCGAGACCCATATGCTATGATTCGATTCCATTGCATCAACACCACTCTGAGTCTGATCCTAGAAGGGTCACAATACACCATGTACTACTCACCTGTCTTAAGAAAGATCAAGATTGGTGCTGATGTCAAGCACTTATTCAACTCCTAGAAAGTATTCTCATATGCTTTCGTCAATTCAAAATCTACCACATTCTTTTTTAAACCTGAATGTGGTGTTGTCAATTAGGAAAATTCCTTGATGAACCTACTTTAATATCCAGCTAACCCCAAAAATCTTCGAATATCAAATCCATTCTTGGTCTGATCCCAAGAAATGACTTCCTGGACATTCTCTGGGTCTACTATTACACCTTCTTTTTATTAGAGTTGGTGTCCTGTGAAGAAACTATTTTTACTTTCATTATGTGAATGTACAATTATTATATATTGTTTATTGTTCTGCATGAATATAATATAATAATTTCCTAGAATATTTATTGCATTAATAAGGTCATGGAAGATCCCCACAATGCTGATAGCCTTGAGATGCTATAACAATATTCTTAAATAAAGTTATACGGTTAGATGACATACTATGATAGGACACATAGTATACATACCATCATGTGAAAGTACTCTTAAGAAGACGAGACTCTCTCTCATGGAGTTCACACTTGGTAATCTCCAAGATGGGAGATTATGAGAACAGACCCGCCAATAGTAACTCTACATGTCTTGGTGTCAGTGGACATTGCTATCTAAGAGCATGTGTAATGGTCCTTAGACTAGATGATTATCATTAACTCATGTCATGACTTTTGTGCTTATATTTGCTGATGAAAACCATCACAAAGACAGTTGGCGGGAAGTAGGGTACGTTGGGTGCGTCACGAATGACAAGTTGTTAATGGATAAGCCGAGGAAGGATTTTTGCATTCCATATTTATGGAAGTTGATATCTCGGGCCCTTTGACAGAAATAGAACTGTCACACAAATTCCATGGCCATGGTTTCATGATGAGTTTATTTCTGGAAGTCAAAGAAAGATAGATCAAGAATATAGGTTTATAAAACTGCCATGAAACCTGAGTGATGAGATATTGAGACAAAGGGATTAAATTACATGGTAAGCATTCTTATGAGGTGAAACTTCAATGTGGTGTCAAATTTTTTCTCTTGGGTGCCTTGACCCATTGCTAGACAGTAATCTTGGACTTTAGGCAAGCCCACCTAATGCCAACGAAAAAGAGGCCTTGAGGGTCACACACTAAGTGTATCCAAGTATCTCAAGTAGAATAAATATTATTCCCGTACATGGTTTAATAATTATTCAAGGAAGACTAAATAATTTTAATGATGGAGAAGGAATAAAATGAAAACAAGTACATGCCGTGTATAAATGATTACACACCGTGTAGTTTTTAATTTTTAAAGGGAATGAAAAACAAGTACACAATATGTATTAATGATTACACACCGTGTATTTTTCCTTTTCGAAAACAAGTACACGCCGTGTATTTATGATTACACATTGTGTAGTTTTTCCAATCAGGATTTTGAGGAAATAATATTGTTTTATTAAATGATATTTATTGTAATCTGCGTGGGCGGATGTCAATGAATTAATGATTCGACATGGGGGTTTTTAATAGGAGTTAATGAAATAAATAAAACACATAATGCATTTATTTATTATCATAATTCTATAACCTCAAACCAAATTTTAAATATCCTTATAACCCCAACACTTTTCAAGGATAATCATTGTGCTCATCAATTCTGGAGAAATCTCTCAAGACCGAAAGAACTCCATCCTCTAAGAACGCTCTCAAGACCGAGAGAGATCCACCACCATCGGATCAAGGCGATCTAAGGCGAGAAATGCAAGCAAAGGATTCTCTATTCTATCACCCTGAGATTACTTTGGTGATGTCCAGATATATGTGGTGAACATATGGATCACCACTAGAGGAAGACTACACTGGTCTTCTACAACGCAATGACAAATCACATTGAAATGTGATCAAAAATATCAACGAAGAAATAAATACATAAAAGGAAATTCTTGTCAATTAATTAAATTAATTATAATCAACCTTTGACGATACTCGTTTGTGGTTATGGGAATATTCTTTTTATTCGTTTATTTCTATGATTTGATCCATGGAGTCTGGCGTTTATCATTTTTATTGATCTCGTATTGATCATTGTTTATGAAAAAAATCCAAGTGGGCACATCCACCCACAAGCTCCTACTGTCCCCAAAACCTTAAATTTGTATCAGAGTGAGGATACAATGTTGATTATAGTTATTTAATTTTCGTTGATAATTAATGCATTTATATTTGATTCAATTCAAGATAAGTCGTTCTATAAAACTAAATGAATGAGATATGTTATTCCTCATTTGTTTCTCAATTCACATCATAGAAACGACCTTTTAATTTTAATTTTGATTAAAATAAAAATGAGGAACTCATCCATATGAGACTCTCTTTCTGTCTATACAACACAAGAATACACGGCGTGTAGTGAAAACTACACACTGTGTACATAGGTTCAATGAACTGGTACTGTTACTCCAAACCATGCCGTGTGAATTGAGTATACCTAAGTATTTATTACACCGTGTTGACTAGAACTGAACAGCGTATGAAAACCAGAATACACATTGTGTATGTTGAATCAAAACGTTGTGTAGTCTGATCTGGCCCAGGTGAAACTATGTACAAGGAGAAGTCACATATCGCGTACACCGGATTGCTAGGCCGGTAACCGCGTAACAAGTAAGTACATGCCATGTTAGATTAATCTACATGCCATGTACTCCAAAATTTCCAAAGTACAGAAAACGCCCCAAATCCCCCAGCATGTACTTTAGATAAAGGGTGAAAACAAATACATTCCATGTAATATAGCCTACACGCTTTGTACTTTTCAAAAATGGAATTTCACCGGGTTTCCTCCAAAGTACAAAGACCCGTACAAGGAATATGGATGAGAATAATCTCAAGGAAATTCAGAAAGGAATTTAAGATAAAGAATTGATTAATTATAAGATTGTAATTAATTGAATTCAAGTGTGACTTATCTTGAATGAAAGAATGATTAAAAGAATTTGAATACTAAATATGCATAAATGTCGTTGCATGCTATGGATGATCATGAGCTAGACCAAAGGACCTTTGTGTGTATGGTTTCATTTAAATTTATTTAATTTAAATTCATTGTCCTATGATCCTTTTTCCAATAAAATGTAGGTCCTGCATGCCCATGGTTTCTTTAATATAAACCCCATGTAATGGAGGATCTCCCGAGCCATAGGAGATTGTTCAAAACCCTTAGCTAAGGTAAAAACCAACACAAGAAGATACAAAGGTGGACAGGTGGGAGCTGAAAAACACGAACCATCAGGTTCAAGGTGTTTTCCCTAGGTTAGGGTTAGCTTATCAAAACTGCTAGATAAGCTAACCAATATAAGTTCATGATCATACCATATTATCTTATTTCTGTCTTATTGCACAGTTTATTTATTATGTATGTGTTGTCGTGATCACATAGTTAATGAAATAAAAAAGCATGCAAAGATGAAATAAAATAAAAACTGGACTATGCGTAAACATTATTAGAACATGGTTAATCACTTAAGAAAGCATCACTTAATATTAACAAACATGTGATAATGAAAAACTACACATAGAGAATAAAATCCCTCAAATACCATATTATGTCAGACCAAGCCATCCATTACTTGATTAAGGGAAAGACTCAATAAAACTATGTGCTTGACCAACCCTTGTTGGGACACTTACTTTTATAAAGGAGGATCTTATGAATGTTTCGGGTTGACTTAAACATTTTAAATCAAGAGGAGTAGCCCTTGATAGACTTGTTGTAAAATGGAGGCAAGTGTTAAGGAAATCCAAGTCAGGATTTCAGGATTGAGGAGTCCACTCAATAGATCAAGGAACTATAAGATCACAATTGGAAAATACCTTCCTGCCTAAATACCTTATAATAGCTTGACCAACCCTTGTTGGGGTTATGTGAAGTGGAATATGGATCCTTTCCACTAGAATGTCATATAAACTGGACATTCTGAGTTCAATGGTGATGGCCATTGGGACTTTATAAAATAGTGGGAGACATAATAAAATTTATTATTTATCATAAAATGTAATTAAGAAAGTACTAATAAATCTACTATTTTAATTTGTATAATCAATATGAAAAACTCTTCAACCAAATTTTCTCTATGATCAATTCTGGATAAAGAAAATATCCTCACCGACAGTAACATTCAGGAATGGTTTAGGTACCTTCGGGTTATCCTATTCCATGAATGAAAGTTTTACATGCTAGAGTCCTCACTTCCTGATTCACCTACCCAAGGGGTGAGTGATGAAGATTTCCAGTTCTATGGTAAAAATTTGAGCGATGCACTCGACATTCAATGTTTGATTCTATCATCAATGTCAAGTGAGCTCATGAAGTCTCATGAAGACATGGATGCCTGCAACATGCTCGAGCACCTCCGTGGTCTATATCAGGAGAGAGAAAGACATGAAAGGTTTGAGATATCCAAGGATCTATTTCAGAGAAAGCATGGAGAGGGTGCCCCACCTGGGCCTCATGTAGTCAAGATCATTGGCTACATTGAGCGCTTAGAGGTTTTAGGGTTTAAAATCCCCAAAGAACTGGGTACCAATCTCATTCTTGCATCACTCCCCCATAGATTCTCTAACTTTGTTGTAAATTTCACCATGAACAATATTAAGAAGTCTCTATCTGATCTTCTTATCCTCATTTCCTAAGTGGACAATGATATGAAGCGTGAAAAGACTTCTATATTTATGGTGATTAAAAGGAAAGGGAAGGTGAAGAGCTTTTAGCACAAAGCTTCTTCAATGCCTTCCAAGAAAAGGAAGATCAAAGGGGAGGAAAGAGAACAGGAGGATGTTTGTTTCGCATGTAGCAAGATGGGCCACTGGAAGAAAAACTGCAACCAGCCAAGGAAGAAAGGGGAAGCTTCATGTGTGTTTGTTATCGAATGAAATCTATATGTTTCTACAAATTAGGTATTAGATAAATCTTGTTGGGATCACATATGTATCCAAATACAAGAACCAACTAGATTCAAGAAGATTGATCGAGGGGAGGTAGATCGACGAGTAACCAATGGAGCTAGACTTGTTGTTGTTTTTTTCAGAGAATACCACCTCACATTGCCAACTGGAATGATGTAGGTGTTAAAGGGTTTTTATTATGTGACTTATATTACTAAAAACATTATTTCAGTATCCATATTAGATACTGATGGATTTATCTTCAAGTTTGTAAATGAATGTTGCTACTTTTATAAAGATAGCATTTGTTTTGGTAGGGCACATTTATATAATGGCATTTATGTGTTAGACTACACAAACTAAGTAATGGAAATCGATGATAAAGTTAATTCATATGAATCATACCACACTAATCTTTGGCATCACCGACCAGTTCATGTCAATGAGAAATGTTTGACAAAATTGCATCAAGACAGGTATTTAGATTCTTTCGAACTAAAACCACTTGGTGTATGTCATGCATGTCTACAAGGCAAAATGACCAAATACCCATTTAGAGGGAAAGGTGAAAGGGATAAATAGCTTCTAGAATTAGTTCACACAGATGTGTGTGGACCATTTCCTGTTGAAGTAAGGGGTGGGTTCTTGTACTTAATATCTTTAACTAATGATTTTAGTAGATATGGATATATTTACTTAATGTGGTATAAGTCCGATTCTTTTTATCGGTTCAAATAATACAAGAATGAAGTTGAGAACCATATTGGTAAGAAGATTAAGAAACTCCACTCATATAGAGGAGGAGAATATATTAATCAGGACTTCATTGATTTCTTACGGGAGTTTGGGATTCTATCTCAACTCACTCATACTTACATGCCTTAGTGGAATGGTGTAAGTGAAAGGAAAAACCGCACCCTGTTGGACATGGTGAGATCAATGATGAGTCATGTGAGTCTTCCATTATCATTTTGGGGATATTCATTACAAAAATAAACACACACAATAAACCAAGTACCAACTAAATTGATAAATGGTATTCTATATGAGTTATGGAGTATTTGAAAATCCATGTTATCAAATTTACATGTTTGGGGTAGAAAAGCATTTTTTAAGGCCTCTTTAGGTAACAAACTTGCTCCCCGAGGAACAAAGTGTATCTTTATAGGATATCCCAAGGAAACAAGAGGATATTACTTATACAACCCCTCAGATAAAAAGGTTACAGTGGAAAGACACGCCATATTCCTTGAGAGGAATTACATCTACAAAAGAGATAGTGGGAGCTAGATAGACTTCGATGAAGTCAAGGCTCAAGATACACAACAGTTGGTACAAGAACAGATTCTGCAAAGCCCTGTGGAAGAACAATCTATTACAAAGACACAAGAACTGTATAGGAGCACGAGAGAGGTGAGAGAACAAGAGTGATATGGTTTTCTTATCACCAAGGATGGTGACTCGTTATTGGTTGACAATGCTGAACCTCTTACCTACAAGGAAGCAGTTGAAGGCACAGAGGTTGCCCAGTGGCAAGAAGCCATGAATTCTGAAATGGATTCCATGTACCAAAACCAAAGTCTATATTTTGGTAGATCCTTTAGTTGATGTAAATCCTATTGGTAATAAATGGTTATTGAAGAAGAAACTGGACATGGAGGGACAAGTCAGCACCTATAAGGCATGACTGGTTGGAAAAGGTTTTAGACAACATCAAGGAATTGACTATGATGAAAACTTTTCATCGGTTGCAATGCTGAAATCCATCAGAATACTATTGGTCATTTCTGCCTACCATGACTATGAAATTTGGAAAATGGATGTCAAAACATCATTCCTTAATGGGAACCTCCAGGAAGATGTCTACCTGACACAACCTGAAGGGTTTTTGACTCTAAAGGATTCCAATAAGGTATGCAAGTTGTAGAAATCCATTAATAGATTAAAGCAATCATTAAGATCATGAAACATTCGTTTTGATGAAGCCGTAACAGAATTTGGATTTATTAAGAACAAATATGTGCCTTGTGTCTACAAAAGGTTTAGAGGAAGTGAAAAAGTTTTCCTAATAGTATATGTTGATGACATATTACTAATTGGAAATGAAGTACCTATCTTACAGTCAGTTAAGGCATGGTTTGATAAATTATTCTCTATGAAATACTTGGGTGAGGCATCATATATTCTTGGGATCAATATCCATTGTGATAGATCCAAGAGAATGCTGAGGCTAAGTCAAAGTACATACATTGACAAGATACTGAAGAGATTCAGTATGGAACAGTCCAAGAGGGGATTGTTTCCAGTGTCACATGGAATTCATCTTTCCAAGAAAATGTGTCCTCAGACACATGTGGAAAGAAAGTAAATGGAAACTATCCTTTACGCATCCACGATTGGGTTAGTCATGTATGATATGATATGTACCAGGATTGATGTTTCTTATGCATAAAGTGTAGTGGGAATATATCAAGATGATCCAGGAGACCACCATTGGATGGAAGTCAAGAATATCCTTAAGTATCTAAGGCGTACTAAGGATTTGTTCCTGGTTTAGGGAAGAGATGAGGAACTAGTCATCAGAGGACATGTAGATGCTAGTTTCCAGACTGATCAAGATGACCTGAAGTCATAGATTGGATACATATTCTGTTTGAATGGAGGTGCAATGAGCTGAAAGTGCTCAAAGAAAGGTGGGGTCATAGAGTCTACAGTAGAGTCTGAGTATATCGCAGCTTCTGAGGCAGATAAAGAAGCAATATAGATGGGAAGCTTCGTCTAAGAGTTAGATGTAATACATAGAAGTAAATATCCTATCACACTCTATTGTGATAATAATGTTGTGGTGACACTTGAAAAGGATCCATGGTCACATCGACGGACAAAGCACATACTTCGGAAGTATCATCTCTTGAGGGATTTTTCTCAGAGAGGTGAAGTTGCATTGAGCAGTATTTCTATAGAAGACAACGTGGTGGACCCCTTGACTAAAGCCTTGACTCAGCAGAAATATGATCATTATGTGAGGTCTAGCAGACTAAAAGTCATAGGAAGTTGACTCTAGTCCAAGTGGGAGTTTTTTAGAGTTGGTATCCTGAGAACCAACAATTTTTACTTTGATTATGTGAATGTACACTTATTATATATTGTTCATTGTTCTGCATGTATATAATATAATAATGTCATGGAATATTTGTTGCATTAATAAGGTCATGGAAGATCCCCGCAATAATGATAGCCTTGAAATGCTATAACAATATTCTTAAATAAAGTTCTACGATTGGATGACATACTTTGATAGGACACATAGTATACATACCGTCATGTGAAAGTAATATTAAGAAGAAGAGACTCTCTCTCACGAAGTTCGCACTTGGTAATCTCCAAGATGGGAGATTATGAGAATAGACCCGACAATAGTAACTCTACATGTCTTGGTGTCATTGGACATTGTTATCTAAGAGCGTGTGTAATGGTACTTAGACTGGAAGATTATCATTAAATCATTTCATGACTCGTGTGCTTATATTTACTGAAAAAAACCATCAAAAAGGCAGTTGGTAGGAAGTAGGGTACGTTGGGTGCGTCACGAATGACATGTTGTTAATGGATATGTCGAGGAAGGATTTGTCCCTTCTATATTTTTGGAAGTTGATATCTCGGTACCTTTGATTGAAATAGAATTGTCTCACAAATTCCATTCCCATGGTGTCACGAAGAGTTCATTTCTGAAATTCAAAGAATGACAGATCAAGCATATAGGTTTATGACACTGCCATGTAACCTACTTGATGAGATACTGAGACAAAGAGATTAAATCACACGGTAAGTATTCGTATGAGGTGACACGTCAATGTGGAATCAACTTCTTTCTCTTGGGTGCCTTGACCCATTGCTAGACAGTAATCTTGGACTTAAGGCAAGCCCACTTAATTCCAACGTGAAAGAGGCCTAGAGGGTCACACACTAAGTTTATCCGAGTATCTCAAGTAGAATAAAGATTATTCCCGTATGTGGTTTAATAATTATTCAAGGAATACTAACTCGTTTTAATGATGGAGGAAGAATAAAATGATAATAAGTACACACCATGTATAAATGATTACATGCCGTGTAGTTTTCAATTTTTAAAGGGAATGAAAAAAAAGTACACTCCATGTATTAATGATTACACGCCATATAGTTTTCCTTTTGGAAAACTAGTACACGCTGTGTATTTATGATTACATTCCATGTAGTTTTTCCAGCCGGGATTTTGAGGAAATAATATTGTTTTATTATATGATATTTATTATAATCAGCATGGACGCATGTCAAGGAATTAATGAATCAATATGGGCGTTTTCAATAAGAGTTAATGAAATAAATAAAATGCAAAACACGTTTATTTATTGTCATAACCCTATAACCTCAAACCTGATTATAAATATTCTCACAACCACAACACTTTTCAAGGAGAATCATTCTTCACAACAATTCTGGAGAATTGTCTCAAGACCGAAAGAACTCTGTCCTCCAAGAATGCTCTCAAGATCGAGAGAGATCCACCTCCATCAAACCAAGGTGATCTAAGGTGGACAACAAAAGCAAAGGCTTCTCCACCCTAGCACCTAGAGATTCCCTTGGCGGCGTCTAGAGACACGTAGTGCACATGTGGATAAATTCTAGAGGAAGTATACACTTGGATTCTGCAATGCAACGATGAATCACATCGGAACGTGATCAGAAATATCAACGAAGAAAGAACTCCATAAAAGGTACTTCTTTTCAATTAATTAAATCAATTATAATCAACCTGTGATGATCCTCGTTTTTGGTTTTGGGACTATTATTCTTCTTTGTCTATTTCTGTGATTTGATCTATGGAGTCTAGTATTTAATCATCATATTGATCCCGGATTGATCATTGTTAATGACAAAACGCCAAGTGGGCACATCCACCCATGAGATTCCACTGCGCCCAGAACCATCACTTCCCAGATGATGAGCTCCAAAAATTTTACCGTGTTAATCGAAAACTGACACTTAGATAGTTTGGCGTATAACCAATGCTCTCTTAGTGTACTTAAGACGATGTCAAGATGTTGGTCCTGATAGTCATGATACTTGGAGTACACCAAGATGTCATCCAAAAATACCCCCACAAACTGATCTAAGTATGGATGAAAGCTCATGTTTATCAGGGCCATAAACAATACTAGAATGTTTTTCAACCCAAAAAGAATTACAACAAACTCATAAATATTGAGTCAATAAGTTTCCTTATGAATTTTCTGTTCTTTTATGTTTTGAAAATCACAAACTCATTTTCTTAAAAAATTTATCTCTCTCTAAGAAAGTTTTTCTTAAGGAAAATTTTATTTCTCTAATAATAGTATTTTATTTTACCTATGATCATCAACAAATTATTTAATAGTTTCTTAAAAAAAGTCTAAAAATATTTTTCTTAAACCAAAAATTATATATTTATATTACCTTGAACCTTAAAATTCCTTATAATCTGATTATCCTAGAATTTTGAATCTCCATATCCAATTTCTTCTGAAATTTGACTTCGATTTCTTATAAAATTAGACTTCGTTTTATTCTGAAATCAGACTCTGACTTCTCCTGAAATAAGAATCTGATTTATTCTGAAACAATACTTTGATTTCTCCTGAAACCAGACTTTGATTTCTTCTGAAATCTAGCTCTGATTTCATCTAAAATCAAACTACAATTTCTTATTAAATCAAACTCTGATTTCCTCTAAAATCAGAGTCGCATTTCTTTTAATATAAGACTCTGATTTCTTGTAAAATCAAACTCTAATTTCTTTAGAAAACAAACTCTAATTTCTTCAGAAATCAGATTCCGAATTCATCAAAACTCAGACTCTGATTCTCATTTTTCTTATAATATGATTTTTAATATTTATAGAATCTAATTTTTTTATCCTTAGATTCAGATTATTCATATTTGTTAAAGTTACATTTATTCCTTAACATATTGTTCCAATTTTATCAAATCTTATTATGAAAATTTTTATAAGATTGATAATGTTTTTCTTACATATTATTGTTTCTTACACATGATAATGTATACCATGTTTTATTACATTAAACGATGTAATACAATCTGTTTTTAAATAACTTTTTTTGAGTGGCACTTCTATAGGTTCCTCTAAAATTTAACGAAAAATATGACCGTTGGAGGAGGAAGTTGACCACTGTAATCAATGCTTATAAATACCCAACCATTTTAATGAGCTTAGTGCTAGAGTTTTCATTAAGATTTGTTGATTTATACAATGATTGTGTGGAACTCATACGTGCTATGAGAGATATGCTCAATCTGCCTTATGAAAATACTATGAACAACTTGTCCAAGCTGTGAACAACTTGTTTGGCCTACCTAGTGTGATTCCAATTGTTGCTGATCAATTGAGGGCTTCCAAGGATATGAAGATATAGGTGTCGATCACCTTAGAGATCGAGTGCTTGCAGGGATAACAAGACAGTTTTTGATCTTCATATCGAGGGCTTACCCTTGTGTGGGTAAGACAAACTTCCTTGAAATTATTAATCAAGTGTCCTTTATACATGGTTTTTGGATACCCTTATCTTTGGGTTAAAAGATTTCTTATACTTGTCCTTTTTTGTTACAAGTTTTAATTCTGCTGCGTTTTATTAAATAAATAATGTATAACTTTATTATACTTGTATAATATGATATAAATAAGATTCTATACACTTTAAGGTAGAATATTTCCCTACGTAAAATTGTCTTAAGTTTCTTTATTGGATATATCTTATCAAATCCTAAGAAAGTTAGTTTCTAAGTTAAGAACTAAAGAGGGTTTGTGAATCTATCTTTTTTAACTTTGTTAAACATAGGTTTTCTTAATGATAAAAACGAAAGTTTTTAAACCTATAATTCACCCCTCTTATAATTGAGCAATCTACATGTACATTTCGATCGTACAATTGGTATTAGAGGAGGTATCTAAAATACTTATACTTATATATAAGTTTCCTTGCTTAACTTTTATTTCTCAACTTTACTTTTTCATGTTTTCTTATGATTTTTCTTATAAAATATTTGTTTATAAACTATTTTTATTAATCCTTTTTGAGGAAAAGATATTTTTTATTTTCTTATAGAATTTAAGGAATGAACATTTGTTCAATAGATAATCTAAATCCTACCATACCGCCAATTTTTGATGGAAATGACAATGAATACTGGAAAAATAGGATGGAGACTTTTATTTTCAATACCGGTGTTAAAAAATTTGTCATGTTAACTAGAGACTACAAGATTCTAAATAAGGAAATCAAACAATTCACCAATAAATAAACATAAGAGTATCAGCTTAAGTTTAAGGTACACAATACTTTATTATATTCTATGAATAGGAATATCTATAGACAAATTTCATCATGTGATGCTACTAATAGCATCTGGAAGAAACGAAAAGTCACCCATTTAGGCACATACAAGGTCATTGAAATAAGAAGATATATGCTTAGAGATGAATATCATGGTTTTATGCTTCCTTATGGAGAACCTATGTGTAATGTTCAAAAAAGGTTTATGATTATCATTAGTAGACTTCGGTCTATGGGTGAGAAAGGACTTGATGATGAGATTGTCATGGATAAGATAATAGATACTATTCCCAATGAGTGGGAATCCAAAAGAACAATGATATATGAGAATAAAAAGGTTTCAAACGTCACCTTTGATGAGTTATTCAGGACTCTTCTATAGAATTCAACTATAATAAAGAGAGATACTGATATCAATATGGAAAATAATGCTAATGGAAGAGTTTTTTCACTACTACATCAAATCATATAAAATCCAATACTACTAAAAGAGTTACAAGATCAAAATACAAGAAAGATACTTTTATATCTAAATCAAGTGATAGTAATAATTCTGAGAATGAACTTCCCAATATTTCTCAAAGAATGAACATGATTTTGGGAAAGAAATATTTCCAATATAGATACAAGAATAAATATATAAATGATAAGAAAGATTCAGAAGTTACTTGTTAGGAATATAAGATGGAAGGTTATATTATACTAGACTTTCCTATGCTGAAAAGTAAAGAAAAAAAGGATAGGAATTTAGAAATAAATAAGAATAATTACTACAAGTCTAAGTCCAAGAAAGTACTCAAATCTAATGAAAACTGGAGTTCTAGTGGTGGTGATTCTTCAGATGAATCTTCTGATATTGAATCTTCTGGATAGAAGAATATTATTCATATATATAGAATTTATATTGAAAATCAGTGTCTCATGGATAAGGTAAATTCTGATGAATCTTTAACCAATATTTCTTTAAATACATAGTTTTCTAATCAAGAATATTATGAATCTTCAGATGAAGAATTTTATTCATCAGAAGATAATATTTTACCTTCTTTTAAATAAGTATCTATATTTTCCAAGTTACTTGAAAATAAAAATAGTAAGATCAATAAGAATATTAATAAAGAATAATCTATAATATCTATATTGACAATATAATTTTGATATATTTCAAAATATCGTGATTAGAAAACCCTTGATTTTGAAAATATTTCCAAAAACCATTAGGAATTTAATTTTGGGAGGGATAAACATTTTAATGATATTTAAAATGTTGTTTATAAGAAAAATTTTTTAGAGACCAACTAAAATTCTAAGACTAATGGCAATAAGGATAAGAATTTAAACATCAGGATAAAATATAAAATACTCTACTTAAAGAAAAATTTATCAAATTTCAATTCTAGAAGGAAATAATTTGATAAAATGTATTCACAACTTCATTCTTGATGGAATAGTTCTGGATTTGGTTTTTCTCATTCCAAACCTATTTTTAGACACAACTATTTTGTTCCCCAAAGTGATCCTTTTTTGCAGAAAGTGTCAATGTTGTGGACATTGGGAGAAAAATTGTTCTTCGAATAAAATCCAATCCTTCGGTTTTCATAAAGCTTATTTTTCAAAGAAAATTTTGATTCCTAAGATTTTACATTATAAAAATTCTCAATCCAAACAAGTTTGGATTCCAAAAGTCTAACTATTTTACTTTCAGGAAAATAAAGAAAATTCCAACAATAATACATGGAACATGGATAATGTATTTTCCTAGCACACGACTAGTAACAAAATATTCTATGAAAATATTATTAATAGGAATGGTGAAAAAGTAAATTTTAATGGAAATTCTCAAGGGGAAATTATTGGTATAGGTATCATTGTTCTTATAGGAAAAGTTTTAATTTAAAAATTTTTACTTGTTAAAGATCTTAATCACAATCTTATAATCATAAGTCTATTAATTGGCTAAGGATAACTTGAGAATTTTAATAATGATAAATTTATAGTACATAATTCCATGGAAGAGTTTATTCTCTCTTCCCATAGTCATGAGAATGTTTATAGAATTAACTTAGAATACCTTAGGAGTGAAGAACTACCTTGCCTTAGTGCAATGGAAGATCAATATTGGTTATGGAATGAAAGGATAGGACACTGTAACCTCAGGAACCTATGCAAACTATCAAATAATAGACTTTTAAAGGATCTACTTAATCTTAAATTAGATTCTTCAAAAGTTTGTGATCCTTTTCAATTTGGAACGCAACAAAGGTCAAGATTTAAATCAATTAGTGAAGAATCAACTTATGATGCATTACAGAAAGTGAATATAGATCTTTTCAGTCAAAAAAAATATAATTATTAGAGGAAACTACTATGTATTTGATTTAGTTGATGATTACACTAGATTTACATACGTCTATTTTCAAAAAAAGAAATCTAAATCCTTTTCTTATTTTAAATCTTTATCAGCAAATGTTAAAAATGAGAAAAAACTTCCATTTATAACTATTCATTGTGATCATGGGGGAGAATTTGAAAACTAATATTTTCAAACTTATTATAGTGAGAAAGGCATTACTCAAAACTTCTCAGCTCCAAAAAATCCTAAAAAAATGGTTTTCTTGAAAGATGAAACTGAATTTTTCAAAAAATAACTAGAACCATATTGAGTGAATATTCTATTTCTAAACCCTTTTGGGATGAAGCTGTTAATACTACATGAAATACTATAAATTGAGTTTTAATAAGACCATTTCTTAATAAAAAACCTTATGAATTGTGTACTGGTCAAAAAACCAAAAGTTTCTTACATCAATGTATTTAGATGAGAAGTATTCATATTGAATAAAAAAGATAAGATACATAAATTTGCACTCATATATGATGAAATTGATCCTTTTGTTTTTTGACAACCCCAACCTACATCCATGGATGTGTTTTCAAAAATTAATTATCAACCTTTGATGGGAGATTCTTATAATAAGTAAATTACTCAAGAAAATGTTTTTAAGATATTTACCCTACAATATTTTTTACCTTATGTTGATGAATAGGTTTTTCAAAACAAAAATCAGTTGTTTCTTAATAATCATCCTAGTGATAGTATAATTGAGGATTTAAATCAACAAGTAAGGACTAGAAGTTCTTTAAAAAAATGAAGCAGAGCATCTAGAATTTCTTTCTCAATCAGAACCTAAAAGCACTGATGAAGATTTAGGTGATAATGATTGGATTAATGATATGAAAGATGAACTAAATGAATTAGAAAGGAAAAAAGTCTAGACCCTGGTTGAAAGACCTAATGAAACTTATATAATTGGAGTATAGTGGATATTCAAAAATAAGTGTGATTAAAATGGAATTATTTTAAGAAATAAAGAAATATTGGTTTCTAAAGGATAAAATCAACATGAAGTAATTGACTACGAGAAAACCTATTCTCTAATAGCTAGAATTGAATCTATTCATATTCTACTAGTCTTTGAAGCATTCTGTAATTTAACAATTTTTCAAATGGGCCTGAAGTGTGATTTCATTAACAGAAATGTTCAAGAGGAATTTTATGTTGAACAACCTCGTATTTTTGATGACACAAAACATCCTGAACATGTTTACAAATTTACCAGTGCTTTATATGGATTTAAAAAATCCCCTAGAGCATGGTATGACAGAATTATATGATTTTTGTTTAAAAAAATTATGTTAAGAGAACTAATGATCCAAACCTTTTTAGAAAGAAATATAAGAAAAATGTTTTGATTGATCAAATTTATGTTGATGAAATTATATTCAGATCAACTCACCAATCATTAACTAATTCGATTACGAATCTCATGAAATCAGAGTTTCAAATGAGTACGATGAGTGAGTTAAATTTTTTTTCTTAATTTTAAAATTTCTCGAAAACCATAAGGAACTTATATATATCAACATAATTATATTAAATATCTTCTTTAAGAAGTATAGATTTGAAGACAGTAAAAGTATAAGTATTCCAATTGGTACCTCAAACACTCTTGATCTTGATGAAGATGGGATACCAGTAGATGACATATCTTTTAGAGGTATGAAAGGAAGACTATTATACTTAATATCTAGTCATCCATACTAAATGTTTTCAGTATGTTATGTGAAAGATATCAATATAATCCAAAAGAATCCCATTTTAAAGTAGTGAAAGGAATTTTTCTCTATTTAAAGGGAACCATGGATTGAGGAATTTTCTATTCATCTAGAAATGATTTTTTTTAAAAAATTTTTTTGGATGCTGATTTTAGTGGATGTAAAATGGATATGAAAAGTATATATAGAAGTTTTCATTTCTTAGGTTATTCATTAGATTCTTGGTCATGACAGAAGCAACACTCAATAGCACATTCTAGTACTAAATCCGAATATGTAGCAGCTAGAAGTTGTTGTGCTCAAGTTCTGTAGATGCAACACACACTCACAGACTATGACATGAGTTTTACCAAAACACAAATAATGAATGATAATACTAGTTCTATTTAAATAAGAAAAAACCATGAACATAACTCTAGTGAAAATCACTTAGACATTAGGCATTACTTTATTAGGGATCACACACTTAAAGGAGATATCATTATTAAATTTATCAGAATGCAAGATCAACTTGGAGACATTTTTACAAAACCTTTACCCATAGATAGATTTTAATACATTAAACAAAAGTTAGGTTTGATAACCACAAGGTAATCATCCATAATAACTATTTGTTGAAACCATCTCCAAACATTATGATACTCTCTTTCATAGGGGGAGTACATATGTTTACTATTTTATATTTCCTTTTCAAAATTTTATTGTAATGTCCTAGAACTTCCATGTACTTTTTTTAAATTATGTGGAATTATTTTGAGACCGCATGCTTTGACGACATGTGATACCAAGGTTCGGTAGGCCTAGAACATAATTGTGAACATTTTTTGAGTTCACTTAAGTGAAAGTGAGAGTGGATTTTTCTAAATTTTTAATCAATGCTTGGATCAAAAATCTGTGGGTACCGTTGAACACGGAACGCCGAGATTCTTCTAGAAAGGACTTAACTTCATCAAGAAAGGGTCTGACGGAAAAGTTATTTTTCATACTTTTCAGAAAATAATAAAATAAATTTAAAAATTTATTTTATTTCTTTTCTCAACCGTTGAGTGGAGGACGATGATGCTATGGTCCAATGATGAGGCGCATTAAAGGAATACCCTTAATGACTCTTTAAGATACAGCGTAACAACTACATTGTTTCATAAATGAAAAAACGTAATGAAGCAACGTCACAACAAAATAGAAACACTGCGAACTCTTCCCCTTGTAATTGACTAACACATTAGAGATTGGGAACTAAAATCATGGTCAAATATCTGAAAAACCTCCAGTGATTTTCCTCTCAAAAAAAGAATCACGAATGCCAGAGGAACATCATCGACATCAACATAGCTCGAAGAACAATGCCAAGAAATGAAAAACGTCATCGACCTCTTGAACCCTTGAGGACGGAACGGTATGAAAATGAATGTCAAAAGAGGTAGGGGTTTAATTTTTGTTAAATGTTCCCCATTCTAATTTCTAAACAATGAACGTAGATCAACCTGTGAACTGGTTGATCGGTGAATCATGCGTTATTTTGGGAGGGTGTTTCATTTTGGATTTCTATCCAGGATTAATCTTTTGTGATGGAATATGATCCAAAGCCTCCCCGGTTTAAAACTTCAAATGTGAAGGGTACTGGATGACACAAATAAGGCCCGAGCCCTTCCGCATGTGCGTTCCTTGTAAAAGGATTTTCCATGATGGTGGAAAGGAAAATATGAGGTCATTGTAGTAAAGAGGGTATTCCCCAAAATCTGTAGGCCCAAGTGGCATGAAGAACAGACCACCGGAGCACATCCGATGGTATTCCAATGTTCCTGCCAGTGTGCCAGCAGCACACGACAGTGCCAGTCGTGTGCCGTATGACAGGGAAGTAGGGCCTACAGCTGTTCCATCAACTAATGGAGATGGAACACCCTGGTGGCGTGCCGAGCAGTGAAAACTGCAACCACCATGGCCGTGACACTGGAGGCCCGCGGTGTCACGTTGGCGTTGAGTTGATAAGTCAACCTACGAACATGGTCTTCAAGTGATGTGGATGGGGTGACCTGCATTAGGGCCACTCAGGTACGATGGAGGCACACGGTACTTCGATCACGTGTGGGAGGAATCGATCGCCTACCTTCCAGCCGAGATGCTTTGTAACAGACGTGGTTGTGCTATGCCCAGCTGGACAGAACCATCCCTCCACATGGGCCGGGCCAGGGGATAAGGGACCAGGCCGCTAGGGCAGCCCATGCTGGAGGAAACTGGCGCGCTAGGTTGGCCTGGTCCTACAGACAGAGGCGGTCTAGACCTGTAGCGCAGAGGGCCAAACCCACAACCAAATGGGGAAGGCCTAGGCCAATGGGCTAGGCCCATGCCCAACGGGACCTCGAGTCGGAAATTGACAGGCCCGCCAGTGCGGGCCGGGCCAGATAATTTGGGTCACTGAGTGATTCAATGGGATAGACACACGTCCAACCTGGGCCGGGTCAAGTAAGGCCTAGTGGGCCGAGCCAATGGGCTAGAGAGACAAGGACGAGTCATGTGATACCCTGGGCTGGGTGGGTCAGGTTGGTCCAAACCAATCGGACAGGGCCCAGACACAACCGACCCTTGTTTACAAAAACACTGATATCTTTTAGACCAAGCGTACGATTGATGCACTGCTTGCAGAACAAGGACCCTTGAAATGAGGTGGTTCTTATGAGATATTCTACATTAGTTTTGGCAGAGATTGGAATACAACCGAGTTGGATCATATTCGAATCCAAACAGGACCTTTTTAAAAAAATTCCCATATCTTACAGACCGTGTGTCCGTTCGATGAGCCGTTCGTTGCATTGAGACCCCTTGGATGAGATAGTACTTTAGGTTACTATATTTATGAATTCATGGTGGTTGAGGTAAGATGAATAGATTGAGGATAATATCCTCCAAGAAATCAAGCATGCTATGTATGAGAATCTAGTGGCCGGTTGTGACATGAATAATGAAGAGAGACCCTTCGTGGATCAGCATAAGAGAGACCCTTCATGGATAATCATAATAGAGACCATTTGTGGATCATCATAAGAGAGACCCTTCATAGATTAGTAGTAGTGTGGCCCTTTGTGGATCATCATAAGAGTGACCTTTCATGGATCAACAGTAGTGTGACCCATCATGGATCAGTTGCAGAGTGACCCTTCATGGAACAATAGTAGAGCCTCTCAACAGAATAAGATTTTATAGCATTATGAATAATCATCTTTACATATGTACTTAAGTTATACTTGGTGTGAGCTGTTTCCTTTTCTTTGTGATTACTTTGTGATCTTGCTTTGTGGTATTTTCCTTGGTGGATTTCTGTGATAGTTGAGTTGGTCTCGGGGTCCGTACTGAGTATTGTTATACACAACCGTGCATGGGCTTCAACCACACCTATTGTGTCTTGTGAAGAAGATGGAAAACTTTGACTAGGGATTTGGGGAACTAGGGCTAGATAGTGCTCAGAGGTGGATTGATAAATGTGGTTTTCTGTAGTGACATCCGACAGTGACCAGTACCTACCCTTTTGGTAGGATCCTCGGAAGATGTCCTTATGAGATTTTACTTTATTTGTTGTACTTTACTTTCAGTTGGGATTGTATTTTGGCCCCTTTACTTTCAATTTACTCCTGTTTATCTCAGTGACTTTACTTTGTGGTGGTTTTACTACTTTCTTTCTTTTTTGGTTTGATTTGTGCATTATTCCCTGTCTGTGTGTATATAAGTTTAAAGTAAATGCCTTATCTTTTTGGGATATGAATTTCCGGTGCTAGTCACCAAACCCTGGCCTATGAAAGGCAGTCTTGGGGTAGTCACAAAAAAGGCCATGGGGGATGGGTCGGGACAAAGTTGTATTAGAGGGCGGTCAGTTCTACTAGAATAACTAAGAGTCTATATTTTTCTATGGGGGTGTTAGTGCTAACTGTCTTGAGTTCTTCATTCAGTCAAGGGAGTCCAGTATTGGTGTGGAAGCTAACGTATCCATAAACCAGGACCCTGAAATCTATTTTTTGACTCGGTACACTAAAACACTGGTTGCATGTGTTTTGGAAATGATTATCTCACGATATATTTTGAGTCATCTCACTAGGTATAACTTATTGATCGTGGTGCATCTATTTCCTTACAAGATTCCTCCATGAAGACAACCAGCCATGATTCTAGTGAGGGATCACGACGATGGCCCACCGAGCAATGAGGTATCAGTACTAGGACCGCTTACAATGATAGCACCTTCGGGTGGTGTACCACCAGCACCACCACCCATAGGGCATAAGTTTCTACCATCCCCACCAGTGGACAGCGCATGCTGACTGATTACATTGCACAAGTTCCATAGATATAGGCATTTGAGGTTTCAAGGTGAGTCAGATCCTTAGGTATCTGAGGATTGGATGGAGGTAGTTGCACAAGTTTTTCTCTGGGTAGAGACACATATAGACCAGATGGTGGTCCTAGACACTATCCTTTTACTGGGAATGGTAGGGAGATGGTGGAGCTTGAATCTCTAGACACATGAGGAGGTGACCCTTTCTTGGTTTAATTTTGAGAGCCTATTCAGGGTAGAGTTCATACCAGTGACACTATGCTCTATGCATATTCCGGAGCTACTGCACCTACAGCAGAGCATCCTGACTATGGACTAGTACTCGGTGAGGTTTACCAACCTCTCCTGCAACTCCAATGACATTGTACGAGACCCTTTTTCAGGGCATGATCCTTTGAGTAGGGACTCTGATGGGAGATCAGGGCATCGATGATTTCACTCTGTATCCTGATGCAGGTCGGAGTTCTAGAGAGATCTCTACTGGTAGAGAGATTCTTAGCTGAGTAGAAAATAATGGTGAGAGCTAGCACCAGACAATAGGTGGCCGAGACATATACATTAGGGAGTAGGCAGACAACATAGAGGCCCAAATGGGCTATACTTTATAGAATATTACCCCAGGAGAAAGGTTGAGACAAATGAAGATCATGAGGTAGAAGAGGTCAGCTGAGGACCAGAGTTTGTTACTCCTTTGGTGGGCAGAGACAAATGGAACGTGACTGCCTGACCCGCCGCACAGATGATCTGAAGTTGGATAAGCGAATGCCAAGGTAGAGGTAAAGGTTTGAGCTAGTTTGTCTATAGGGCGACGAACATGGATGGGGATAGGCTGAGAAGCAGGTGGTGGATAACGGTTCAAGGTGATATCTTCACCACCCCCATGTTGTCCACCACGAGCTCCGGGAGAAGGTGGACAACGGTAGGGCCAGCTTCAGGTGATGGAGGCATATGACCACGGTGCTCCAGAGATGATTAGAGGTATGATATGTGTCCTCTCCACCTTAGTTTTAGTTATAATAGTCATATGTTCTAGTCACTCTTTCCTTTCCATGAACCTCATTCGTGGTTTGGAGATTCCGGTGCTGCCGTTGGCTCGATCCTTACGATTAGAGACTCCAACGAGAGGGGATTTTATGATTAAACACAGGTTCTATTAGTGTGAGCTTACTCTAGGAGGTGAGAGCTTCATCTAGGATCTCTTAGTAGCAGCGTCGAGGCATGACAACGTCATCTTGGGTATGGATTGGTTATCTACATTCCATTATCAAATCGACTGTTTTTGGAGAAATGTGCGGTGTTTCCATGAGGATAGAACCAGGTTTTCCTTAAACATTGAGAAGGGAACCTTTGTAGCATAGGAGTAATTTCATGGTGGAGGGTGCAATTGATCACTCACTTGTTGGCTTTTCTCACTCTAGGTGCGGTGGATGAGAGTAATTTGAGAATTCATGTAGTGGTGGATGAATATGAGGATGTATTTCCTCAGGATGTTTTAAGACTACCTCCTCATTGGGAGGTAGACTTATGCATTGATATTTACCCTAGGACGATACTGATATCTAAACCTACATATCAGCTGTCTCCCGCAATGATCCGGGAGCTGAGAGTACAGTTAGAGGATTTGTAGGGGAAGGGGTTTTTAAGACCCAATGTTTCTATATGAGAAGCCCCAGTGTTGTTTTCCAATAAGGAAGATGGGAGGTTGAGGCTATACGTGGACTTACGGAACCTGAACTAGGTGACCATGAAGAACAATTATCCACTTTTGAGGATTGATGACCTCTTCGATTAGATAAAGGAAACGAGGTGGCTCTCGAAGATAGACCTCATATCCGAATATCATCAGCTTCGGGTATAGGATGAGGATGTATCGAAGACAAAATTTAGATACCTGTATGACCACTATGAGTTTTTGGTGATTCCTTTTAGTGTGACCAATGCCCCATTGGTATTCATGGGACTCATAAACAGGATCTTCTTGCCTTACCTGTATCATTTCATGTTATTCTTCATTGATGAAATCTTGGTGTACTCGACATCGGAGGAGGAGCATGATACACACTTGTAGATAGTCATGGATACAATTTGTGAGAACCATCTTTACTGTAATATCTCGAAGTTCCAGTTCTTGATTCGGGAGGTCTACTTTCTAGGATACGTCATCTCAGTGTCTAGAGTTACAGTGGATCTAGAGAAAATAGAGGCAATGCTTTCTTGGGAGCCACCCATAAGCACAACTAAGGTGCATAGTTTTTTGGGGTTGGTAGGATACTACTGGAGGTTCATGCTCGACTTCTCTAGAGGAGCAACAACTATAAAATCTTTGATGAAGAAGGGAAAACACTTCGAATGGGCAGAAAAATGCCAGCAGAGCTTCCAGATGCTGAGGTAGAGCATGAACAATGTTACCATACTGAGGTTTCCAGAGGAGGGAATCAACTATATTGTATAATGTGATGCATCAGGGACTGGACTGGGTTGTGTCCAGATGCTGGAGTGAGTAGTGATCACATGTGGCTCACAGTAGTTGAGGCATCATTAACAGAATTATGCAACCCATGACTTGGAATTAGCAATAGTGGTCTTTTACTTGAAGATGTGGTGACACTACATGATGGGTGAGTGGTTTACCATATACTCCAACCACAAGAGTCTCAGGTATATCTTCTCAGAGAAGGACCTGAACTTGAGATAGTGGAAATGGTTGTATTTCTTATAGGATTATGAATTTAAGATATTCTATACTCCTGAAAGGGAAATGTGGTGGCTGATAGACTCGGTAGGAGGTCTGGTTTTCATTTTCTGAGTGAGGTGATAGAGCAGATAACCGCGATGGAGATATCCTCTATGGATGATGAAGGAGAAACATACCTCCAGTCTATGAATTTCACTCCCCCACTACTTTAGCATGTTAGGGAGGCATAACTTATAGATGTTGACTGCAGGGCCCGACAAGCTCAGATATCCTCAGGAAAAGCTCCTTATGGATTTATTATAGGTTAGGAACACGTCATCCCTTTCAGAGGATGCACCATAGTACCCGTGACATTATTAGAGGAGATGTTGAGGGAGTTCCATAAACCACCTTTGGAAGTACATCTTGGTGCGAAGAAGATGTACCAGGACCTTTGACATCAGTACTGGTGGCCACAGATGAAGAAAAAGGTGGTAGAGTTCATTTCACAATTCCTCACTTGTTAGCATGTGAAGGCTGAGCATCAGGTCCCAATAGTCTTGGAACAACATCTTGAGGTACCCGAGTGGAAGTGAGATGATATATCTATGGACTTTGTGTTAGGGATACCAAGCATGTCCAGGGGAAATGATTCTATTTGGGTGATTGTTGACCGAGTCACCATGTCGGCTCACTTCCTACCCATCCAGAAGTAGGGATTAGTAAAGGTCTTGTGATACCTCTACATCCAGGTGATAGTGCAGATTCATGGGGTTCCTTCAACGGTCGTCTTAGACTATGATACACTCTTTACATCTCGGTTGTGGAAGGGATTACAGGAGGCATTCGAGACTCATCTGTACTTGGGCACCGCCTTTCACCCTTAGAAAGATAGTCAGATGGAGCGGACCATACAGGCCTTGGAAAAAATGATTTGTGATTGTGCCCTAGATTTTGGTCACATTTTGGAGGACCACCTACCACAAGTGGAGTTTTCATAAAACAATATCTATCACTCCACTATTTGCATGAAACTATTTGAGGCCTTGTACGGGCGACCTTGAAGATCACCTCTATGATGGACAGACCTCGGGGAGTCAACACTCATGGGTCCAGTGTTGGTATGGGCTACTACTAAGAAGGTGAAAATAATCCAAGAGTAGATGAGAACTACACAGAGCAGGCAGAAGTCACATGCCGGTAGAAGAAAGATACCCTTGGAGTTTAAGGAGGGAGACCATGTTTTCCTTTAGGTCTCAACTCGACAGGGATTATAGAGATTTGGATGGGGTGGAAAGTTATCTCCCAGGTTGATAGGACCTTTCCAAATTCTCAGCAGAGTTGGTGACGTGGCATACCGCCTAACTATTCCCTCATAGATGCACTAGGTGCAAGATGTTTTTCACATGTCACAGTTGAGGAGGTACATGCATGATCAATGGAAAGCCATCAACAGGGGTGCAATGGACATTGACAATCGGGAGAAGTTTGCATATTTTTCTAGTGGAGATATATGATTGATAGAAGTAGGTCCTTTTTGGATGGTCGATTCCTCTGGTGCGCATTCAGTGGTAGCACGAGAACCTTCAGGAGAGCCCATGGGAGCATGAGGCTCAGGTTCCTACTCAGTACCCCCAATTGTTTTATTAGCCTTTGTTTTAGATTTTGGGAATGTAAATCACTAATTTGGGGAGAATATAATGTCCTAGAATTTCTGTTTATTTTTTATAAATTATATGGAATTATTTCAATACTGCACACTTTGACGTCACGTGATTCCGAGGCCTGGTGGGCCCAAAATGTAATTCTGAACTATTTTTTGAGTTCACTTAAGTAAACTTTCGAGTGAGATTTTCTAAAATTTGAACTGGTGCTTGGATCAAAAATACAAAGGCACTGTTGACCCCAAAACACTGGGATTCACCTAAAATAGAGATAACTTTGATCATCAAGGGTTAGATGAAAAAGTTATTTTTTGAAAATTTTAGAAAATAATAAAATAACTTCAAAAAGTTATTTTATTTCTTTTCTCAACCGTTGAGTGGAGGATGACGACACTGAGATTCAATGATGGGGTGACTACAAGGCACATTAAAGGAATCCCCTTAACGGCTCGTTAATATGTAGTGTAATAGTTACGTTGTTTCATAAATGAAATAACATAAGGATGCAACGTTGCAGTGTAAGAGAAATGTTGTGATGTGTTACTTTTTTAATTAGCTAATGCATTGGAGAGTGGAAATTTAAATTGTGGGAAAATATCTGAAAAACCTCTGACGAGTTTCCTCTCCAACAAAGAACGATGAACACTGCCATAATGTCATCGAATTCAACATACATTGAAGAACGAATCTGGGAATCAAAGAACAATGTCGACCTCTTTAACCCTTGAGGAAATAACACGATGGAAAAAAATGTCAAACAAGGTAGGGGATTTAATTTTTGTTAAATTTTCCCAGCTCTAATTTCAAAACGATGAACACGGATCAACCCATAAACTGGATGATCCAAGAATCATGTGTTATTGTGAGAGAGTGTTTGATTTGGTATTTCTATTTGGGATTAAACTTTTGTTGGTTTAATATCATCCCAAGCCTCCCTAGTTTAAAACTTATAATGAAAAGGGTGAAGGATGATATGAACAAGGCCCGATCCCCTTCGCGTGTGAGTTCCTTGTAAACAGATTTTCCAAGATGGCGATAAGGTGAATCCAAGGTCATTACAGTGAAGAGGGAGTTCCCTGGTCCATCGACCATGTGTGGGAGTAAACAACTGGACACCTACCATCTGGGATGGGTGGAAATAGATGTGGTTGTGCCGCATCTGTCTAGATAGAATCGGCCCACCACGTGTGCCAGGCTAGGGGAGAAGGGACCAGGTCGATGGGGCAGCCCGGGTTGGATGAAACCAGCTGGCTATGCGGTCTGAGTCATGCAGATAGAGGCGGGCCAGAATCACGACCCAATGGGCTTGGCCCTGGACAATGGGCCTGGTCCTGTCCCTATGGGACCCCGGGTCAGAAATTGACCATCCCGCAAATGCGGGTTAGCCTATATAATTTCGGGTCATTGAGTGACTCGATGGGATAGACCCACAACCAACCTGGGCCAAGTCCAGTAAAGCGCAGTGGGTCGGGCCAATGGGCCAAACTGACAAGGATGGGTCCTGCGATACCCCGAACTGGGTAGGTCAGGTTGCTCCAAACTATTTGGAATGAGCCCAAATGAAAGCAGCCCTTGTTTGCAAAAACGCCAATATCTTTCAGACCGTGCAACCGATCGACGCACCGTCTACGAAACAAGGACCCCTGTAATGAGGAGGTCATTTTGAAATAATCTATGTGATTTTTGGAGGATATTGGCATATGACCGGGTTGGACTAGACTCGATTCCAACCAGATCCTTTTTACAAAAAAGCCCATATCTTACAGATCATGTATCTGTTCGACACACCGTATTTTGCATTGAGATCCTTATTATGAGATAGTACTTTAGGTTACTCTATGTGGGTCTTCGTGGAGGTATAGGTTCGACTAATGGAATAAGGATAAGATCCTACCGGAAATCAAGTGTGCTAAGTGTGGGAATCCAGTGGTTGGATGTGACGTAAAGAATGAAAAGCAACCCTTTGTGGATCAACATAAGAGTGAACCTTAGTGGATCATCGTAAGAGAGACCCTTTGTGGATCTACATAAGAGAGACCCTTTGTGGATTAGTAGTAGTGCGACCTTTTGTGGATTAGTATAAGAGAGACCTTTAATGGATCAATGTAGCCCGACCCATCACGGATCAGTCATAGAACGACCATTCATGGATCAACAACATAGACTTTCAACAGAATAAGATGATCCATATTTATGATATATCATCTTTACTTCTATACTTATGTTATACCTGGTGTGAGAAATTTCCTTTTCTTTGTTCTTAATTTGAGATCTTTCTTTGTGGTATTTTATTTTGTGGATTTCTGTGAGACCTGAGTTGGTCTCGGGGTCCCTACTAAGTATTGTCATACTCACCTCTGCACGGGCTTTGAACACACCTATTGTGTCTTGTATAGATGACAAAAAACTTTGATAAGGACTTTGGGGAGCCAGGGCTAGATAGTGCTCAGAGGTGGATCGATAGATGTGGTGTTCTGTAGTGACATCTGACAGTGAGATGTACCTACCCTTTATGTAGGATCCATAGAGGATGACCAAAAGAGCTTATACTTCTTTTTCTGTACTTTACTTTCAGTCGGGCTTATATTCTGGACCCTTTACTTTTCATTTACACCTTTTTCTCTCAGATATGGTACTCTATGGTGGTTGTACTACTTTATTTCCTTTTTGGTTTGTTTGTGCAGTATAACCTATCCACGTATATACATGTTTAAAGAAAATTCCTTCCTTTTTTGAGATATGCATTTTCGGTGCTGGTCACTAGCCCCTGGCCTAGGGAAGGAGGGCTTGGGGTTGTCACAACACAGGCCCAGGGGATGGGTCGTGACATTTTCTTTGGAGCCTAAAAAGTTTTCTTTCCCCAATAAAAATGATAGGAACCTACAAAATTATGAAAAATCTTTCTGAGAACTATGGAAGGTACGTTTCTTACTTGTATTGTCTTTATTATGTCTGTTTTTATTTCAATCTTGGTTTAAGAGAACCTTATCAGAGACACTTTGTTTTTAAAATTTATTTTTATTTAAAACCTAAAAAGATTGGAAGCTATAAATACTTCATCAAAATTGACATCAATCATTAGATAAAATCAATATAATCTCAATTTCTTGATTGATTTTTGAAAATGAATCATCACCATGAAGCCTTTAAAAATGGCCCTTTTATTTTCATCCCACCTCAATTATATTATTGAATTTTCATCGAAGATCTGCTGCTCTTCAAAGTTTCCATTCAGTTTTCTTCTTTCCCTTAAGATTTTAATGTCTCTTGATGTTTACACATAGACTATAATAGACTCAAACAATGATTTCAAGGATTGGATAATTTTTAGAGAAAGGTTGGTGGAAAAAAATTTCTTTGTCAAGTATGATTCTTTGATTTCAAAAATCATATAGAAGAATGGATGAGAAAGTCTCTGCATAGCCAAATCCAAGAATCGGGATCCAGTTTATGACAATCATCTTATATAATTCTATGATACATTTCATTTTTATGAATAAGGAGGATGGGAAAATTTTTCATTCAAGAGCTATGGAAAGACTTATACTTTGTCTTCTAATATGGCCAATAGTATCTTGGATATACCTTATGAAGGTGAAGAAATATTTTTCTCACACAGATTTACTAATAAGGGAGGTTCATTTGAGAAAGTTAAGGATATTGAGTGACTTGGACTTAAATGAGTAAATACACGAAAGAATACTCATATTTCAACCAATCATAGATTTATAGCTCTCTGGATGCATGGTTTTATGATTCTGAGGAAGGGATATAAAGATTCCTTAATGATTTGTGATATCTTCATGATGGATTTATTGGTGAATCTAAGGAAGATAAATATCATCAAGCACATTCCTTTAACCATAAAAAATATCAAGAATGTCACCATCAAGTCTTAGATCATAATGTATCCTGCGATATTATCGAAGATTATTGTCTTTTGCTAAGAATCCTTAAAAATCACTTGAATCTCAAAGGATAAAGTCTTAAAGATTATATTGTTAATTGATGATACTCTAAGAAGGATGAAGATTGGTTTCAGTTTTAAGATAGGAGTGTTCTTTGAACTTCCTGATAAAGATGACCAAGCTACCAGAAATAATGGTAAAGTAGGAGAAACCTCCATGAAAAATCCAAAGAAAAGTAAAGGTAAAGAGCCAAAACCGAAATAACAAGAACCAATACCAGAGTAATTTTCTATTAAATGCAATACAAAGAAATAAAAGACTTTTTATGATGAATTAGTCACCAAATGAAGAGAGCATAAGAAGAAAAAGAAGGAAGGAGATGTAGTTTTTTGGTTAGACCCTTCGGAGGCTAGGGCATTAATAATCCAAGCCATAGAAGATCTTGGGAGAAAATATAAAGAAGAAAATATGAAGAAGAATACATAAAAAGATAATATTTTCTAATCCTTACTAAGAGATATAGAGAAGTAATCTGAAAAAGTTCTAGTACCAGAGTATTTCATGCAAGATCAAGTTCCAATTGAAACTCTGGGTGCAAATAAGAGAAAGAAATATATTTCAATTATGAAACCGATAGTTGAAGAATAATGATAAGAAGAAGAGAAAGTGGAAAGTGATGATGTGATAAGTATAATGGATGAATATTAATAGAAGGAGAGCCCTTCTGATAAGCTATCTACAAGAAATTATCAAAACGAATCCACCAAGATAATTTCATAAGGAAAATATGTTCTCATGAATGATGATTCTAAAGATGAGGTTTATAAAACTTCAGATTATGAGAGTAGTAATCATGATTTTATTTATAAAGATGTTGATAAAGATATTGGTGATAAAAGTGCTGGTAAATTTTTTGTTAATGATGCTGATAAAATAGCTAAAGTTTCTGATAGTGAGCAAGATTCTCAAAAAGTTTAGAAGGAAATATCTAAAGCCGAGAAAGGTAAACAAGTGATTGTTGATTCACCAAAGAAATATGTAGTTTCAAAATCAACGAAGGATGTTGTTGGGACATAAAATATGAATATTGATGATCAAGAGAAAGATACACCACCAATAAAAAGATCTTCTTCTTGATCTTCATATTCCTTAGGACATGATTATTTGGTTCAGACCTTGAAGAAGATTGTGAATACCATTCCTTTATTTCCAAGAATTAATTCTAGATGTCAGATGCTTCAACAAACAATCAATCAGAAGTCAGATTCAATAATTATTCTGATGGAAAAGTTTATCAAACTTGAAATTGAGTTCAAAACATTTCAAATTGGTTATGATTCTCATAGGATATCTTGAAAAGATATAACTAAGTGGTCTAAGTCAGTGATTGATGAACTTAAAATTATGGATGATTTCACTGATTAAGTAAAGGATTCCTTTGATAAGTCTGATGAAAGAATAAATAACCTTTCAAAAAGTCTTTTAGAAAATCTAAAGGAATAGAAATCTATCCATAAACTTGAAGATAAAGATCTGAATAGGAAGATGGACTTAGTTTATCTAAATCATAAATAAGAAAGGGAACTCAAGGAAGAAATGGATGAAAATTTTGAAGACCAAGAAGAAGTGGTAAAGTATCAAGGATACCTTTTTAAGTCTTAAGAAGAAATAATCAATGATCACAAAAAGAAAAATCCGAATCAAGATCAGTTGATCAAGAAGTATAAAGATGATCATAAGGAATTGAAGAAACTGAAGACTACTTTGAAAAAGATGACGTCAAAGGGGAAAAAGAAGGATGAATGATTTTCTCTTAAACTCAGATCTTTTGTTGTATTTTTCTTATAACAAAATTTTTCATCATAAATATACTTTTTAACATTACATTGTTTCTTTTGTCTTTTATATTCAGAACCTTTTAGGTACATTTTTTCCCTCCATTCCTTTTTGAAAGATCACAAAGGGGGAGAAAAGAATGATAAAAAATAATATTAAGAAATAATCTAACTAAGGGGGAGATTATGTAATGAATAAATTCTTATGTAAGAAAGAGTAATTTCTCTATGAAAGACAAGAATACGATCCGTAGATATTTCAAAACCTAAGGTGGAGTTAGTCATATTAATTATGGACCATAATAAAGGGATATAAGTATTTATTTTAAATTTTAAAAAAGAAAACCTTTGTCTTTATATTCTTTTACAAAACGTTGTTCGTGCTTTCCAAAAAGGGGGTGATTATTGAGTCAATAATTTTCCTTATGAATTTTTCATTCCTTTATGTTTTGAAAATCAAAAACACATTTTATAAAGGAAAATTGTCTTCCTATAAGAAACATTCTATAAAGGAAAATTTTATTTCTCTAATAATCAGTTTTTACTTTACGTATGATCATAAATACCTTATATAATATTTTCTTCAACCAAGTCTAACTATATGTTTCTTAAAACAAAAATTGGATCTTTTTCTAACATAGAACCATACAGTTACTTATAATTCGATTTACCTAGTATTGTGAATCCAATTTCTCCTGAAATAAGACTCTGATTTCTTCTGGAATTAGTCTCTAATTTCTCTTGAAATCAGATACTGATTTCTTCTAAAATCAGACTCCGATTTTATTAGAAATCAGTCACTGATTTCTTCTGAAATCAGATTCCAAATTCATCAAAACTCAGACCCGAATTTCCAGTTTTCTTTTAATCCCATTGTTAATATTTCTAGACTCTGATTTTCATTATCCTTAGAATGTAATTATTCATATTTTTTAAAGTTACATTTCTTCCTTAACATAATATTCCAATTTTATCAGATCCTATTATGCTTATTTGTTTTAAAATTGATAACGTTTTTCTTAGGTATTATTGTTTATTACACATGATAATTTTTCCTATCTTCTCTTACATGAAACGATGTCATACTATCTATTTTTAAATAATTTTTGTTTGATTGACATGTGTATAGGTCCCTACGAAATTCAAGGAAACATATGGCTGTTGGGGGAGGAAGTTTACCATTGGAATCCATGCCTATAGATACCCAACCATTTAAATGAGCTCAGTGCTAGAGTTTTCATTGAGAGCTGTTGATTTCTAAAATTATTATGTGGAACTCATACGTTCTATGAGAGATCTGATAAATTTTCCTCGTGAGAATGCTATGAAAAAAATGTTCAATCTGTTAACCACTTTTCAACCCTCCTAGTGTGATTTTGATTATTTTTTATTCATTGAGGGATTTCAGGGATAATAAGACAGAGGTTCTAACCACCTTAGATATCGAGAGCTTATAGGGATAACAATATAGATTCTGATCTTTATACCAAGAGCTTACCCTAGTGTGGGTAAGAAAAACTTTTATGAAAGTATAAATCAAGGGACCTTTATCCAATTTAATAGGATACCCTTTTATTTGGGTTAAAAGATTTCTTATACTTGTCCTATTTTGTTACAAGTTTTAATTCCACTGCATTTTGTGAAAGAAAGAAAGTATAACTTTATTATACTTTCTTATACTTGTATACTCTAATATAAATATGATTCTATATGCATCAAGGTAAAATATCTCTCTATATAAACTTGGCTTAAGTTTATTTATCAGATATATATTATAAAATCTTAATCAAATTAGTTTCTTAGTTAATAACTAAATTGGATTTGTGAATCCATATTGTTTAACTTTATTAAACATATATTTTTTTAGAATAAAAATGAAATTTTTTAAACCTATAATTCACCCTCTTGTAATTAAGAATTCTACATATATATTTTGATCCTAAAATAAAGGCCATGTCTATTTTTGAATGTAGTTCTTGGTATATGAGAAGTCTGAACTCTCACCTAATGATACCCTGATCTCAAATCGATATTTGAGAACACACAAGATCCCTTCAACTGGTCAAATAGATAATCAATATGCAGAAGAGGATATTGGTTCTTCAAAATCATTTTATTCAACTTCTAGTTATCAACACACAAGTTTAAACCCCAACCGGCCTTATTTGAAAACAATATAGGTGATACCCAAGAGAGATACTTGGACGGATAAACCCTTTATCCTATAACTCCTCTAACTAAGTCCTGATCGCTTACAGCTTAGTTAGTTCCATTCTGTAAGGTGGAATAGACATTGGATCAGCCCCTGACATGAGATCAATTATGATTTCCACATCTCTTTTAAGTGGAAACCCTACGAAGTATTCAAGAACGAAATATTGGAACTATTTCACAATTGGTGGAAGGATGTCTTTCCTACCACTCCCATCATCGATAAAATGACTCGAAACATGGGATGTGAGCTCTCCCAGTAGTTGAGTAACAAGCGCTGATCATATTTCATGGATATCCCATTATCAAAGATGAACATACTGGTCACCCTTAGGAGACACATAGGTTACTCTCCTGCAGTAAAAATTGATGCGGGCTCGGTATGCGACTGACCAGTCCATACCCATAATTAGGTCAAATATCGTCATATCTAGGATATATAGATTCCAATGGAAATGATACACTCTAATATCTAGTGAAAATACCTTTCATAAAAATATATCTCTAGACCACAGTCCTAATATTGTATCGATATTCAATACTCCGCTTACAGACTCCACCACTAGGATAAAACCATTAACAAGATTTGTAGATATAAAGAAATGAGAGGTGAAAATATGAAATAAGTCACTACCTAATGTAAAAGGTACTAGAACAGTAACTCTTACTGTCGATGGACCAACCTCACTTCCACAAGTTTAGGATGCACTACATTTAAATTTCCTACCCATATTCCTTGTGGTGTAGTTTGAATCACTTGAGTAACACCACTCTACTGATACCGGAACTCATACCCTCATGTACGACGTGCACCTCTACCGCCTCTTCAAGTAGAACTCTAGATGAAAAACCTATAAGGTGTTTAAGAAACCCTCCCCACACTCTGAATCTACATTGTTTCTCCCACAACACCAGCCTGTCATTGCATCCTGTAGAACTTTTGTAGGTGTCCCATCTAACCAAAAAACTGTCACTCCACTGGTGGTCAAGGACAATGTGTACAATAGTGCCCCGACCTACTACATTCATGGAAAAGAACATGAGTATAATCCTATAAAACTATTCCTCCTAACTATCCACCTTTTTTCCATTGTCCTGACTAAGGTTCTCGTAGCGGTGCTTCTTGCTCTCAGAAGTCACACTCCCTAATCATCCAGTGACAGCTACCTATCAAGTACTGGATTCCCATTAGGCCCCCTCTAAAATGAGATCCTTATTCACCACTTATGAGAACTTCTTCTACCTAAAGATATTAACCTGAGACTTAATTTCACACTTAAGTCCATCTTGAAATACTTTTGCTGAAGAAGCCTCATCTACCGCTAAATGTGTAGAGAAACACTGAAAATATGTGAAAAGTTCGACATAATCCATTATGGACATGCTTCCTTGGGTCATATGTATAAGCAATGAAACTTTCTCTTGTCTCAGTGTCTCTGGATATAAGTGTTCCAAAAAAATCACCCAAAATCCCTTTCATAAAATATCATCAGTTTATCTAGATCGTAACGGAATGTCCCACGAGTTCTTTGCTGAGCCCCGTAGCATATAAGTTGTCAACATGAACTTCCTCTCAGCCAGAGTCTCCAAATGGTCAAGTATCATCTCTATGTATTCAATAGAGAATTGAGATCCCTCAAGTCCACCATCTCCAGTAAATGTTATAGGGTGTTGCAGTTGAAACTCCTTTGTCAAACCATACATGCTTTTTTATAACCTGCTTTGGTCATATCTCAATGAATTTCAAGAAATGAGGAAAGTTCTATTGGAACTTATCCCCTTCTTCTGTTGGTCTCACCAATGATTCCTCAAGTTCCCTATCTATAAGTTCATTCTGAGTCATACCCCTTAGTATTTCTTTCAACAAGAATCATGGAGGCATATCTATACAAATACAAACACACATCTTAGGTCTTATAACACAACCTTATAACATTTACGTAAGAAAATAAAGATACAAAACAAGTCTCAACATGTTATTTTTCTATTTCTCTCCACCTGGTCAACAACGAGGCCTTATCACTACCCTTAACCACCCTACTATTAGTACTTGGTAAACATGTATAAGCACATTTTCATTAAAAATTTTCTCATTTAGACTCCCATTTCTTCTTAATTTTCATCATTTTTCAATCTCACAATAAGGAAAAATAGTTCAAGTTCAACAACTTACCCACAACCCATTTTCCCGTGAGTGCCTAAAATGATTCATGTCACAAAAACAATGAGTGCCTATAATGATTCATGTAGACTCAAATCTCATGCCTCTTTAGGCCAGGAATCAAAGTTCAAAAATTTTCAAAAAAAAAAATCACAGCACACCACAAGTGTGTCACCCAAGGTGAAATAATATCCAACTGTAACAACAAACAACAATCACAAAAATACCACCATGAGTACTTAGATTTTTCTCATACATGGGTTTGCAAATCCCTTGCATGAGCTCATTACCATGCCCTAAATCTTCCTAGTTTTCTGTCTACCTTTTCAAAAATAGTAAGAAAAAAAAGAAGATAGAAAATAAATCCTCCTCTGATACCACCTTGTAATGTCCCAACCCAGGTGCCACTAAACGCTTACCCAAGTTAGTTGGCACATTCCATAAAGCATTCCTCCCCATATGCTAGAGGGTGATGACTAGTAGCGAGGGTCTGATAAGTCATTCAAGGGGAGACTATACCCTCTTTTATCAGAATAGAACACCAATGGAAGGAAACAAAAATAACCAAATGCAGAAGCATATAAATAACAAGAACAATACTATGTCACATGATAGTGAAAACAAGAAAGACAATACTCAACTAAAAATGGAAATAATTCTATGATAATCCAAGTGTCAAGTGTTTATAATGAAACTGAAAATAAAGACACAACAACTCCTAAGCGGGTCCCGAACCACATTCAGTTCTCTCACCCATGCTCCATTCGCAACCAGAAACCTATCCAAAGGCTTTGACTTTATCATGCACTGCAATAAAAAAGTCTACTCGGGTGCCGATTAGGTGGCCCAAATAAGGGGTGAGTAAAACTTAGTAGGAAACCACCAAAAGTATCTAAAAAAGTCCAGTAAAAAGACAATGTAAGAAGTTCTATGATGCAATAAATACAATGCATAATTAAATGGTTATCACAATGTCATTTACACCTTAATAATCATAGTATATCCATTTTCAATTATATATCCTAATTAAATCATAAATCATTATTGACATTCATTTGGTTTTGAACACCATGTCGAGCACCCCAAATCTCATTCAGTGTAGATCAACCTGCCTAACACCCCTCATCACATTCGGTGCAGATCACCATATATAGCTCCCCAAATCACAAGATCTTGGTTAACTATTGGGGAGGAATGCCATGTCCAAGTACCAACATCTTAATAGGTCTAGAATGTTATGTCTATTAACCACATTCTAAATCATTTAATCATTAATTAATTCACAAGAATTAACCGCATCACCCCCTTACAAATCCAATGATTAGTTTAACATATCAAAGTCTATTAGTTAACCCAACAATTAACTAAGTACACAACTCTTTAATTAATTCATCAATTAATTAATCAATAAACACAAATATTATTCCATAATTAATTCTTCACTATTAATTATCCATACCAAATATCAACCATTCACAATTAATGTTACAATTAATTATCTTTAAACAACATCATGACACATAATTAATTCACCATTAATTACCTCACATATCCAAACATCATATAAAAATTAATTCCCCTTGATTAATTATCTCAAACCCAACCACATTCTATATCTCAATTAAAATATCATAAATTTATAATCAAATTCCCTAAATAAATTATCTATTTGGGAAACCCCTTAGTTCCATGATTAAACTAACAATTAATTGTCTATATCTCCAAAGCATCAATAAGTCAAAGCATATTCCAAATTATCATAAATTAGGAAATAAATTACTAAGGGATGATATCAATTCCTCATTCTCATATACACATAACAAATCCATGACTATGGGATTTTGATTTAGACAACCAACCTTGGTTTGTTGATGGATGTTTTCCCAACGGAAATCCCTAAAATTCGAGCAGCACAACGACATCAATCAAGATGTGAATATAAATACCTAAACCCAAAATTAATATCAAAAGAATAAAGATATTGAAAATGTAGATGTAGATCTCAAATCATAGATTTAGATCTCAACTCAAAGTTTTAGATCCATGAGAAAAATTTAGATATTCTGTGAAAATATCAAAGAAATATAGAGGAAAGAACAGTAGAAGAAATAGGTTGAAATCCAATTACCGTGAAGAGAGAGGATCTTCGATTCAAGCTTTAGATCTCAAAGAAATGTGTTTCAATCACCTTGTAATATCATTGGAAGGCTATGAGATCTCCTAGAATTCATCAATCCTTAGCCTAGGTTAAAAGAGAGTGTTTTGGGGGTTTGAGTTATTTAAAAACTAATTTTCGGATAAAAAATCAGCACGCACCATTTTCTAGGTAGGGACACATGGTTAGGGTAAACCATGATCCAACAGTACAAACCTCTCTATCCTAGTTTTCATGGTTCACATAGTAGTTTGGGCTTAGGCGCACATTTTTTCAAACTATGTGAAAACTGTACACAACCCTTTTTCCATTAATTTTTCTGAAAAACTCACCAAAATGCACCTCAAACCACAACTCCAAAACAAATATACCTAAAAACCTCAAAAAGTACCTGAAAATGGGCCTGATATGACTTCAAAGAAGGTGGGGATCTTACAAGGCATCACTGAACTATTTCCTACAATGGATCAAGAATCAAGACCTGTTTCCCAAATTTGATTGAGATTCACTAATTATTTCAAAATTATCTCAAGAGATGTAAATCTCTATACAATGAATTGGAGGGCTATATCAGTCCCAACTATCACTTAAATATTTACCATACATGTGTTCCACATGAAAACATATAATCATAACATTAGTATAATACTAGAATAACAATGGGTCTCATAAAACCTTAAAAAAATCATTCTTCTTTTTAATAGCGTAAAGAACCCAAGGAGATAAAATGGTATTAATTTAACACATCATAACGAACCCATGAAAAAAAAACATGTCTCATATCCATTTTGAAGTTATTTACATAAGGAAATAATTCAAAATTACATCAGTAGACATAATATAATAAACCTATGGAACACAAATGTGTATCCAGGTTCATCAAGTAATTTACTAGGTAAACACCATTCAATCAAGAAAATAAAGAATATGGTATTTAAACCATATAGATAATGGATATACAGTTAAGATAACAATTTTACAAAATAAATTGATGAATTGAATCTAGGTGGACAAAATTTAATTAAATAAATCAAAAATATGATTTTCACAAAGGAAATGCACTGGAAGGAAAATTGTGGCCATTCAACAAAAACAATTTGGTGAGATAAAGGAAGCGATGAATCATTATTTTTATAGAAAAATACATGTGATAAACCATCAATAGAAAGAAGTTAGCTGTTTTCAAAACAATATAACCTAGTGTAACAAAGGAAAAAAAGAAGGATGTTGACATAAAATGATATTCTTGTAAAAGAATGCTTTAAATAGTATCATGAAAGAAGGGATTAAGAATCGAATTGTTTGATAACACGAGTTCAATTTACCAAATTAATAATATATGTTTTTTTATTAAATCATCAATCATGTAATATAAAATCTATGAGGGTAAATACATTTAATATTAAATTAAAAATGGAGGTGAAAACTTCAAATATATTTTTTCATACATTTTTATCATTGACAGAAAATACAAACATACAGTTCCATTTAAAAAGTAAATTTTGAAATTTATAAGTGAGATATATGTAAAAAAATTTTATTAAAAAATAATCTCCAATAATATATCCTTGGAAATGACATAATTTTTTCTATTTAAAATTTAGAGAAAAAGATAAAACATTTTATTATGAAAAGAACCTTTTTATTTGAAATTACCTTTTTTGGAAACCCGCATTGTAAAGTGCAATAATTTTTTTGTATCAAAAAATTATTTTTCAAAAAGAATTATAAAATAAAATATTATAAAATATTAGGGTGGGAGAACCCAATCATGTAAGAATAAGGTTAAATATAAATATTTTTAACTCAAACAAAAAATATTTCAGTTATCAATATCTTTTATGGAAAAAATAATCCATAAAGCATGAAATATTTGAAAAGGGGGTTATATGATAAAAAATAAAAAATATGAGAATAACCCATAATAAAATAAAATTATATAATATTCTCATCTGATATGAAATTATTTCAATATAATTATCATAAATAAATGAATAAAAAATGTGTGACTTAAACTCTTATGATTTGGGTGAAACCAAAGTCAAAGGAAATTTGAAGAAATAACTTGATTTATCTTAGTACATACCAATAATTATAAGTAATTAATGTATATAAAATTCATGGGATAGTAAAAAAATAAAACAACTTACAAAGGAATCAAGGTGTACAACATGTAACATGTATCAAAGAATCATAATTCAGACTGATATTATCCTTAAAACATGTGGAGCATTTGAAATAAAAAACTATTTACAGAGATATAATTAAAATGAACATGAAACACCATGAATACAAGGAATTTAATGATATAATTATTGAGTCAATATGTTTCCTTATGAATTTTCCTTTACATTATGTTTTGGAAATCATAAACACATTTTCTTAAGGAAAATTATCTTTCTCTAAGAAACATTTTATGAAGGAAAATTTTGTTTCTCTAAGAATGTTTTTAATATTACCTATGGTTTCCAATGACTTAACTATTTTTTTCCACACTAAACCTAACCATTTTATCCTTAATTAAAAAAAATAAAATCCTTTTCTAACTCAGAACCTTATAGTTCCATAGAATCTGATTTCCTTATAATTGAGAATCTAATTTCTCAAGAATTTAGAATCCAATTTCTATAGAAATTCATCATCCTATTTCTCTAGAATTTAGAATCTGATTTCTCTAGAATCAGAATCCTATTTCTATAGAGTTATGAATCCAATTTCTCTAGAATTCAGAATCCAATTTCTCTAGACTTGGGAAACTGATTTTTTTTAGAAATTAGACTCTGATTCTTTAAAAAATTAGACTCTAATTATCTCAAAAATCAGACTCCAATTCTCTCAGAAATTAGAATACGAATCATTTAGAAATCAAACAGTGCTTTTCACAGAAATTAGAATTTGATTTTCAGTTTTATTATAATATGATTTTGAATATATTTTGACTCTTAATTTTACTATCTTAAGAATCCTATTAAATGTTTTTATTAATGTTACCTCATTTCCTTGATGTATAATTTAATTTAATTGGATCCTAAATGTGATAATGTTTTTTAATCATAGTAATGTTTCTTAAAGTTAGTTATATAAAATGTGTCATCCAATCTGTTTTAACTAAATCATTTCCTGAGTTCCACATGTATATGTCCCTCCAAAATTTAAGTAAAAATATGACTGTTGGAGGAGAAGTCTACCATTGGTGATTTTTCCTATAAATACCCAACCATATAAATGAGATGGTAGCTACTTAACTCTAGAATGAAGTGATACACTACTAGATTTCTACTCAAACCTTCCCAGTGCGAATGTAATAAACAACTTATTCAAGATAAAAACAAATTTTTTAACCTACCTAGTGAAAATCTGATTTTTTCTATTATCAATCAAAGGCTTCCAGGGATAGAAAGACAGAGGTACTGATTACCTACTTAATTGAGGGCTTGTGGGGATAGGAAGATAGATACCGATCTTTTTATTGAGGGATTACCCTAGTTTGGGTAAGAAAAAATTTCTTGAAAGTATAAATCAAGGAACCTTTATCCATGTTTGTTAGATACCCTTTCTTTGGGTTAAAATATTTCATGTACCTTTTCACTTGTTTTTGTTATGAGTTTTACTTCCACTTCACTTTATTAAAGTTTGAAAGTGTAACTTCCTTACATTTTTTATACTTGTAAAAACTTTGATATATTATATTCTATACACTTTAAGGTAGAATCTTTCCTTAAGTAAACTTGTTTATGTTTCTTTTTCAGATTCATATTATCAGATTCGAAGAATGTTAATTTCTTTATTAAGTAATAAATATGGATTGTGAATTAATCTTATTTAAATTTGTTAAACATAGATTTTATTAATGATAAAAATTAATGTTTTTAAATATAAAATTATCCCATATTTAAGTTGAGAAATATATATATACAGTTTGTCCCTACAATTGGTATTAGAGATATGTCTCTGAAATACTTATACTTGCATATAAGTTTTCTTGATCAATCTTTTCTTTCATAAGTTTAATTGTTCATGTTTTTTTCTTAATGATTTTCCTTATAAACTATTTATTTATAAACTTCTTCTACTAACAAGTTTTGTGGAAAAGATTTTTTTTAAGAATGACAGGAATGCATGTTGGATCAATAGACAATTTAAATCCTACCAGAGTCCCAATTTTTGATGGAAATGAATATGAATACTGGGGATATAAGATGAAGAATTTTATTATCAATACCGATGTGGAAAAGTTTATTATGTTAACTAGAGATCACAACATTCTAGACAAAGAAATCAGACACTTCACCAATCAAGAAAAGAAATAGTATCAACTTAACATTAAAGAATGAAATAATTTACAATGTTATAAGACAAGAAACATCTATAGTCAGATTTCATCATGTGAAGCTTCTAATAACATCTGGAAGAAATTATAAGTTACACATTATAGAACATCCAAGGTTATTCAAACAAGAAGATCTATGCTTAAATCTGAATACCATGGTTTTATGTTTCCTTATGGAGAACCTGTTTACAAAGTTCAATAATGGTTTATGACTATTGTCAACAGTCTTCAGTCTATTGGTGAAAAAGGAATTGATGATGATATTTTTGTGGATAGGATAATAGATTTATGCCCAAAGAGTGGGAATACAAAATAACAGAGATTGATGAGAATATAAAATATTCAAATATCACTCTTGATGAGTTATTTAGGGCTCTTCTAAAACATAAAAATAGAATGAAGATAGATGAAAATATGAATAAGAAAAATAATTTTAATGATAGTGTAACTTTCACTACTACAACAAATCATATGAAAGAAAAGTCTCTTGAAATAGTTACTAGATAAAAAGTGAAGAAAAATACTATTATATCCAAATCAAGTGATAGTGATCATTCTGAGAATGAACTTGCCAATATTTCTTGAAGAATGAACAAGATTGTAGAAAAGGAAGATTTCCAATACAAATACAAGAAGAATGAAAAAAAGGATAAGAAAGATTCAGAAGTGACTTGTTATGAATTGAAGATGGAGGGTCATATCATACCATACTATATTATTCTTAAAAAAATAAATAAATAAAGGATACACATTAAAAATAATAATAATAAGTACTATAAGTCTAATTTTAAGAAATTACTGAAATTTAATGAAACATGAAGTGCTAGTGGTGGTGACTCTTCTGATAAATCATTGGATATTGAATCTTCTAGAAAAAAAATTGGTCTTTTATCTATAATTCCTTATAAAAATAAATTTCTCATGGCTAAGGTAAACACTACTGAATCTTTAACTTACATTTCATTAAGTTTTAATTATTATAATGAAGAATATTATGAGCCTTCAAATGAAGAATCTTACTCATCAAAAGATAATAATTTACCTTATTTTGAATAAGTATCTAGGTTTTCCAAGTTACTTGATAATGAAACTAGTAAGATCAATATGAAACATGATAAAGAAAATTCTAGAATCCATATTTTAACAAAATAAGTGTTAGATATATAAAAAGATCTTGATCAGAAAAACCTTGATTTTGAAAATGTTTAAAAAAACCTTAATGAATTAAATTCTTAAAAGGATAAACTTTCCAAGGATCCTAAAAAAGTTATTTACAAGAAAAATGTTTTAGATACAAACTCAAATTCTAAGACTAATTATAATGAGTATAATAATTTAGTCATCAGACTAAAATCTAAAATATTTTCCTTAAAGAATTTTTTTTCAAACATTACTCATAGAAAAGAAGGTTTTGACAAAATGTATTCAAAACTTTTTACTCTTAGGAGTAGTTCTAGATTTGGTTATTCTCATTCAAAACTAGTTTTTATCCACAACTATTTTGTACCCCAAAATGATCCTTTTTTTGTACTAAGTGTCAATGTAGTGGAAATTGGTATAAAAATTGTTCTTTGAATAAAAAAAATCCTTAGGTTTTCATAAAGCCAATTTTTCAATGTAAATATGGATACATAATATTTTATTTTCAAACATTTTCTGATCCAAGAATGTTCTGATTCTGAAAGTTTAATTATTTTATTTTCAGGAAAATAAAGGAAGTACCAACAATAATACATGGTACATGGATTGTGGATGTTCCCAGAACATGACTGGTAACAAAAACTTCTTTGAAAAGATTTTTAAGATGAAATGTGAAAAAGTAACTTTTGGAGATAATTCTCAAGGAGAAATTATTAATATATGTAATATTGTTCTTCTTGGAAAAGCATTAATTTAAAATTTTTGATTTGTTAAAGGTCTTAAGAACAACCTTAATAGCATATTCCAATTATGTGATAAAGGTTTCCTTGTGAATTTTATTAATAATAAATGCCTAGTACACAATTCCAAGGAAGAATTTATTCTCTTTACATATATCCATGAGAATGTTTATACACTTAACATGGAAGACCTTATGAATCAAGACTTACCATGACTTAGTGCAACGTAAGATCAATCTTGTTTATGGAATGGATGACTAGGATACTGTATTCTTAGAAACCTATGAAAACTCTCAATGAAAATAATTTTTAAGGATATACCGGATCATAGATTTTATTCTTCAAAACTCTATGATCCTTATCAATATAGAAAAAAAATAAGTCAAGATTTAAAATAGTAAGTGATGTATTAACTTATGAGGCATTACTGTTAGTGCATATGGTATTTTTTGGTCCAACACATACTAGAAGTATTAAAGGAAAATACTATGTAATTATTTTAGTTGATGATTACATCATATTTACAAGGGCCTATTTTCTAGAAAATAAATATGAAGCCTTTTATTATTTTAAATATTTTCCTGCCAAAGTTAAAAATGAGAAAAACTATCCATTGATAACTATTCATAGTGATCATGGGGGAGAATTTAAAAATTGATATTTTGAAACCTTTTGTATTAATAAAGGAATTAATCATAACTTATCAACTCCAGGAACTCCTCAACAAAATGGTGTTGTTGAAAGATGAAACTGTATTCTTCAAGAGATAACAAAACCATGTTGAGTGAATACTCTATTGCTAAAAACTTCTGGGTGGAAGTTTTTAGTACTACTTTCTATACTATAAATTTAGTTTTAATCAGACCTTTTATGAATAAAACACCTTATGAGTTATGGAATGGTCCAAAACCTAAATTTTCGTACATCAAAGTATTTGGATGCAAAGTATTATCCTGAATACTAAAGATAACTTACATAAATTCCCACCCAAATCTGATGAAACAATTTTCTTAGGCTATTCAACTACTTCTAAGGATTATAGAGTTTTTAATAAAAAATCTTGTACTATTGAAGAAACAGTACATGTTAAATTCGATGAAACTGATCCTTTTGTTTTTAAACAACAGCAACCTACATTTTTAGATGTGTTTTCAAAAACTGATTATCAACCTTTGATGGAAGATTATTCTAATCAGAAAAACACTCAAGAAAATGTTCATGAAGTATTTACCCCCAAATATGTTTTACCTTATGTTGATGAATAGGTTTTACAAAACCCAAATTAGTTGTTTTGTAAGAATCAACCCTATAATAGTATCATTAGGGATGTAAATCCACTTATAAGGACTAGAAGTCCTCTAAGGAATGAATTAGAGCATCTAGAATTTCTTTCCCAATTAGAAAATAAAATTAATGATGAATATTTAGGTGATAATGATTGGATTAAAGCTATGAAAGATGAACTAAATGAATTCAAAAGGAACAAAGTTTAGACCTTGGTTGAAATACCTAATGAAACTTATGTAATTGGAGTAAAATGGGTCTTTCGAAATAAATGTGATGAAAATGTAATCATTGTAATAAGTAAATAACGATTATTTTCTAAAGGATATAATAAAAAATAATGATTAGAATATAATGAAACATATGCTCTAGTAGCTATAATTGAATCTATTTGTATTATACTGGACTTTGTAGATTTTTTCAAATTCAATCTTTTCAAATGGATGTGAAGTGTGATTTCCTTAACAGATATGTTCAAGAGGAAGTTATGTTGAATAACCTCCTGGTTTTCAAGACAAAAATCCTAATGAACATGTTTATAAACTTACCTAAGATTTATATGGACTAAAAAAATCCCTCAATATCTTGGTATGACAGAATTACAAGATTTTTGTTACCAAAAAATTATGTTAAGGGAACTGCTAATCCAACACTTTTTATAAATAGAGATATTTTATTTAATTTTTCAAATATATGTTGATTACATTATATTCAGATCAACTCGTCAATTTTTAACTATTTCATTTGAGAATCTTATGAAATATGAGTTTGAAATGAGTATGATGGGTGAGTTAACATTTTTTCCAGGGTTTTCAAATTTCTCAAAAACCAGAAGGAACTTTTATATCTCCACATAATTATATTAAAAATATTATTTATAAGTATGGATATGAAAACACTAAATGTATAGGTAATCCAACCGGTACCTCAAACACTATTGATCTTAATACAGCTGGAAAACTAAAAGATCAAACATCTTTTATAGGTATGATAGGAAGTCTATTATACTTAATAGCTAGTTGTCCAGACTTGATTATTTCAGTATGATTTTGTGAAAGATATCAATATAATCCAAAATAATCCCATTTAAAAGTTGTGAAAATATTTTTTTGCTATTTAAAGGGAACCATGGATTTAAGAGTTTTCTATTTTTTGGAAATGATTTTTTTAAAAACATTTTTGGATGCTAAAATTTGTGGATGTAGAATGGATAGAAAAATCACACACAGAACATGAAATTTTTTAGGAGATTCATTAATTTCTTGGTTATGAAAGAAACAAAACTTAGTAACACTTTCCACTATTGAAGCTGAATATGTATCAGCTTGCTGTTGTTGTGCTCAAGTGTTGTGGAAGAAAAACACACTCAAAAACTATGGAATGAGTTTTATCAAAACATAGATAATGTGTGATAATACTAGTTCCATTTACCTAAGATAAAACCCTACACATCACTCTCTTGCAATGCACATAGACATAAGACATCACTTTCTTAGGGATCACACACTTAAAGAAGATATCATACTTCAATTTATCAGAACACAAGATCAACTTGATGACATATTTATAAAACATCTAACCTACAATAGATTTGAATACATTAAAGAAATGTATGGAATGATAACCATAACGTAATCATCCATATTAACATTTTTTTGAAACCAACACTTAAACATTAAGATACTTCGTTTCATAGGGGGAGTATATATGTTTATTTTTTTTTATTTTTTTCCTAAATTTATTTCTTGAAACTTATAGGTTTTATACCCTAAAAAATATAAGAAGAACCTTATAAATACTAAAAATTATTTCTGAGTAATTCAGATGGTACATTTATTTACTTATATCATCATAATTATATTTCTGTTTGTTGGTATTTTAATTTAGTTTTAAGAAAACCTGATTGGATTCCCTTTCCTGAAATCCAATTTTAATACTTCAAACATCAAAATATTGGAACCTATAAATCCTCCTCCAACATTAATATCAAAAATCAGACCAGATCAAGTAAATATCAAGCGTTGGATTGACCTGGGAAGATGAACTATCACCACGAATTCTATATAAAGGGACCCCACTCTTCACGTCCCACATATATTTTCTTAGTGTTTATTTTTCCTAAGCTCTTCTATCATTCAAGTGTGTCATTATTCTTTCCAATTACCCTTAAACTCTAAATGTCATTGAGATATCCTTGTAGACTCCGATGGAATCTAACAAGGAACTCAAATATTGGATAATCTTTAGGGAAGTATTAGTGGAAATGGAAAATGTTATAAATATGAATGGATGTGGAAGCCTCTGTGTAGAAAAGGAAAAGAATTAGGATCTTGTGTATGATGATTTACTTATAGAGTTTTATGATACTATTCATTTTTATGAACAAGGAGGAAAGGAAATGTTTCAGTTTAAGAGTTATGGAAAAACTTACTCTCTATCTTAGAAAAAGGCTACATGTATTTTGGATATACCATATAAAGGAGATAATTTTTTTTCGCAAAATTTTCCAGATGAGGATGGTTATTTTGTGAAAATTATAGATATTGAGTGCCTTAGGATTAAGGGGGTGAAGATTCCCATGCTAATTCATCTTAAAAAAAACAAAAACTAGTAGACCTTTGGATGCAAGGATTTTTGATTATAAGGAATGAAGATAAGGACACTCTAAAGATATGAGATATCATTATGATATACTTCTTGGTAAATGTAATAAAGATAAAAATCATTAAGTAAATTATTTTAACCATCAACAACATTAATAATGGAACCATCAAATCTCAAATAATGATTTTCCCTGTAATCTTTTCTAAGATCATTGTCTTTTTCCAAGACTCATTCAAAATACCATGCAATTAAAAGGTCAAAACCTTCAATATCATGTCGTTAAGTGTTGATACCTTGATAAAGATGAGGATTAGATTCAATGAAAAGTCAGTGGATTTATTTAATCTTCCTTATAAGTATGATCAAGGTTCTAGTATGAAAGAAGAAGTTAAATAAATATCAATGCGAACTCCTAAGAAATGAAAATCCAAACAGGAGGAACCATAGGGACATGCACCAGTCGCTGAACTAGTATATGCTCCACCCAAGTCCCAGAAGCAAAAGACCTTTCTGATGAGGTTGTAGCTAAATAAAGATATCTGAAGAATAATAAGAAGTAAGGTTATGTAGTTTTCTATATATATATTACCAAGGATAAGGCCTTAAAAATCCATGAAGCTGAAGAGCTTGAGAAAAAATATAAAGAAAATAAGTTAAAGAAGAAAATGATGGAAGTTGAGATTATCTAAGCCTTACTAAGAGACGCTAAGAAATCCTTTGAAAAAGTTCAAGTACCTGAATCTTTCTCATAAGAACTCATGATTTCTCCAAACACCCCTGACAATCAAGACTCTGGTACCAGATAAGGGAAATAATCATATTTCAATTCCAAAACCATAGTTGAAGAATAATAAATACAGAAATATGAATAAGATGAAGAGGATTAATGAGAACATGTGACAATAACTATAGAAGAATATGAAGAGAAGAAGATACCTTCCAATAAGATATCAATAATAACTTCCTTTTTTCCACAATAAAGATTATTTTAGACATAAAATCTGCTGAGAAAGATGATTTTACTAAGGATGAGCTCAACAAAGTCCCTATAGATGATAAAAGTAGTAATTATTATATTTTTCAACATGTTTATGACAAGGCTGATAATGAAGTTGATGTAAAAAAATCTCATAATGTTCCAGATAAAGGGGTTGAGATAGAAGTTTTTGATGATGATAGAATAGTCCATGTTTTTTATGGAGAGAATGAGACTCAAAATTTTGAGAATAAAATCACTAAGGAAGAGAAATAAAAATAAGTTTTTGTCAATACACCTAAGAAAGATGGTGTTGAAAAAATTAAGAATGATGTTGTTGGAACATCTAAGAAGAAAGATGATGAGAAAAATAAAGATTCCTCAACAGAAAAAAGAATATATTTCCAAATCTTACACTTCATTATGAGATGATTTTGTGGTCCTATATTTGAATATTCTTATAAAATTCATTCCAATATTTCCAAGTATATATTTCAGATGTAAAATGATTTAATAAAGAATTAATTAGAAGGGAAATTAAACTCGTTTTCTCTTAATCTAAAAAGTAATGGGAAATCAGGGAACATATGACTGAAAAACTCAAATACCAAGAAGAGTTGATCAAGTCTAATGGTGAAATAGTTAAGTCCTAGGAATAGAAAATCAAATATCTTGAATTAAAAAATCAAGATCAAGAAGTGTTTCTCAAGAAGATCGAATATGATCACAAAGAATTGAAGAAGATCAAGGCCACTTTTAAAATGTTGATGACGAAGGATAAAAATAAGGATTAATAATTTTTTTTCAAAATCCAATCTTTTTTTAATGAAATTTTGATTCATTTGATATTATAATGAATGTGTTACTCTGCATTGTTTTGTTTTGTATGCTTCATAAGATTTTAGGTGCAATTTTTTTCCCTCCATTCCCTTTTTGATAATCACAAAAGGTGAGAAAAGAATGTTCTAAAATAATTTTAAGATAAATTAAGAGAATGTATAAGTAAGTGGGAGATTAGTTAAAGAATAAATTATAAAGAACAGGGGGTATCTATGAAATACAAGAATACGATCCTTAGGGATTTTATAACCTATGGGGGATTTGGTCATATTCATCATGATCCATAAAACAAAAGGGAGATAATTATTTATTTTGAGCTCATAAATAAAAACCTTAGATCCTTATATTATTTCATAAAAAGTAATTTGTTGTTTCTAAAATAGGGGAGATTGTTGAATCGGTAAGTTTACTTATGAAGTTTCTATTCCTTTATGTTTTGGTAATCGCAAAAACATTTTCTTAATGAAAATTAGCTTTCTTTAAGAAACATTTTATTAAGGAAAAATATCTTTCTCTAAGAATATTTTTGACTTTAACTATGGTTTCCAATGCCATACCTAATGCTTTCCAAACTAAACCAAACCATTTTATCCTTAAGTTGAAAAATTGGATCCTTTTCTAAATCAGAACCTTAAAGTTTCTTAGAATTATATTTCTCTAGAATCGAGAGTCTGATTTATCTATAATTGAGAATCTTATTTATCTAGAATTCAGAATCTGATTTCTCTAGAATGGAGTATCGGATTTCTCTAGAATTCAGAATCCAATTTCACTAGAATTGAGAATCCAATTTCTCTAGAATTCAGGATTAGATTTCTCGATAATTGAGAATAAAATTTCAGCCGAAATCAGACTCTGATTCTCCCATAAACTAGTATCCAAGTCACTCAGAAATCAGACTTCAATTCTCTCAGAAATCATACTATAATTCTCTCAGAAATTAGACTCCAATTCTCATAGAAATCGTACACCGATTCCCACAAAAATAATAATCCTATTATCAGTTTTCTTAGAATACTATTATAAATATTATTAGACTCTGAATTATAGTATCTTAAGAATCCAATTAAATATTTTTTATAGTTACCTCATTTCCATAATGTAGGGTTTCATTTTATCAGATCCTAAATGTGATAATGTTTCTTAAGCATAGTAATTTTTTCCATAGTTTATTATATAAAATGATGTCGTCCAATTTGTTTTAACATAAATTTTTCCTGAGTTCTATGTGCTCATGTCCCTCTGAATTTTAAGAAAAAATATGACCGTTGGAAGAGAAGTCGACCGTTGGATATTTTTCCTATAAATACCTATCCATCTGAATGAGCTAGTAGCTGTTGAACTCTGGAATGAAGTGATTCTATGTGAGAGCTATGCTCAAACCTGCCTTGTGCGAATTCTGTGAACAAATTGTTTATGATGAGAAAAACTTGTTCAAACTTCCTAGTGTGAATTTGGTTATTTCTGTTATAAATTGAGGGCTTATGGGGATAGGAAGACAGAGAATCTGATTACCCACTTAATCAAGGGCTTGTGGGGATATCAAGATAGATACTGATCTTCGTATCATGGGTTTACCCTGGTGTGGCTAAGAAAATCTTTCTTGAAATTATAAATCAAGGGATCTTTATACAAGGTTTTTGGATACCCTTCATTTTGGGTTAAAATATTTCTTATACTTGTTTACTTATTGTTGTTTCAAGTTTTATTTCTACTGCATTTGTTAAAGTTGGAAAGTGTAACTTTCTTACATTTTCTTATACTTTTAGAAACTATGATATATTAAATTATATATGATTTATGTTAGAATCCTTAAGTAAATTTTTTTAAGTTTCTTTATCAGAATAATATTATCAGATCCTAATCAAGTTAGTTTCTTTATTAAGAACTAAAGAGGGACTATGAATTTATCTTATTATTAAACATGGATTTTCTTATGGTTAAAAATTAATGTTTTTAAATCTAAAATTCACCCCTATTTTAATTTATAAATATAAATATAAATTTATATTTCAAAATAATATCTCAATTAGGTAGTATATAAACCAAAAAAAAAAGAAATTATGTTAATAATACGAAACATGTCTCAAAGAGATGAGTTTATGTACAAACCCGTACCTTTGTCATGATTTGTTCTGCACTTGTGATACATACCATGGAAAATTAAATTATGTTTATTAAATACATAAATAAGAAAATTATTCAAAACTATTACCATTTATACTCCACATTTATAATCATTATATACATAGATATAGTTAGTTTTTACCTATTTTCAATATCTTGTGTAAATAACCTTGATAATTTCGAACTAGTTTTGTAAGAACAATGTTGATATTCATTATTCATCAAACTTTCATCATCGTACATCATTAAATGAAATATAAGGGTTGAATTATAATTATTTAATTTGTTTTAACTTTCTTTCATGGGTGATTTATTTTTTATCCTTGGAGATGAAATCAACAACAATCATTTTCGATGATTCTTAATGAACACATGGTGTTTTATTATTTAATGAGTTAAATATTGAATTTACCTTTCCATAAAAAATAATAAATAACTATTTACATATTTATAACATTTAATATCTGTGATGGTATTTCCACAGTCATCCATGATACAAATTCATAGCATTATTCGAGTAGTTGGTTGAACCAACCAATGCATGCACAATCCATGATTAATGAGTTATTATGAGATAGTATATTTTAAATATCATCATAAAGTAGTATAATGATATAATTTAGTGTTTTTTGTGTGATATATAATAATTAATAATAACATGGAGAAGAGGTCATGGATATAAAAAAATCACACAGTATGATTACATTGTTTTTTCTTCTTTGTTCTCTTGTTTATGACAATTAATTTCATAATGATTGATTATATATCATATCATTAATATGATATTAAATTTTTATTAAAATAACACTATTAATATCATAAAAATAATATTTACCTTTTATAACCATTATTATAACCATCTAAGAAAGAAGGAAATGAAAAATGGAACACACCGTTCCATGGTGGTGGTAGTCCGTACAAACGCATGAACGATGCTTTCATTTTCCACAGAAATTATTAGAGGATTAATATGATTTATAATTTAAAAATATGAAATAAGTTATAGATATAATAATTAAATATTAAATTACCTTTTTAAACCATCCATTTAATTAGGTGAGGGAAAACAAACACGTTACTTCATAGAGGTGGTAGTCCGCACATACACATAATTCACGATTTCATTTTAATTAATGGAAAATGGAATGGTGGTCAATGATTTTATAAAAATTATAATAAAAAATACATATAATAAACACACGTATGTTTTAATTTTATGATGGTTTAGTGATTCTTCTGAATAAGGAGTGCATAAAAAGAAATAGAAATGAAAAAGAGGGGTTAAGAACTCATACCTCCCTTTCTGAATTATCTCCTCTATGAAGGGGGTTAAACATTTTATGGATGGTATTTTAAAAATTATAGAACCTTTTTTAGGTTTCTAGGAATTTTTATAATTTGTCTATTAATATTCTGGTCTGAATTAAGCGGGTTTTGGTGTTATGGAAATATAAAAGAGGAAGACCCCTTTTTAAGGTGAATAGGGATTACAAATACACAAAACATTTCAATAATGGGAAGTCAATGTCAAGGAAAGTGGATAAAAAATTGAGAAATAATAAATATTGGAAGAGATAAGGTTGGTCTAGTCCTCAACCACGCATTATTACACATGTTTCAAAGATGATTTTTTTCACTTACTCTTATATCTTTTACTTTTAGCATTTTATATTTTACCGTGGTAACTTGTTTTTACCTAAGGTAACCTATCATTTATCTGAAAACGGCCATTATTTCATAATTTGGGACTAAAAATGACAAATTTTAAATCCATTTTATTATATTAGTTTTTTAAATGAGATAATAATATATTTTAAAATATTAAGTATACAATGTATTAAAAATATTTTTTTTTGAAAAAATATAACTTAAGTTCTAAAATGTAAAATATGGATTTATAAAATAAAAAATATTTAAAAATTATAAATTCACTTATAAAATATATATTATGCCTTATAGAAATGTTTTATGTATTTATAATTCATAATTATATTTTAATAATTTCATAAAAATCACGTTATTTGTAAAAATGATAATTTACAATATTCACATAAAAATTAATCTTTTTATAAAGTATCAAAAATTAATATCAAGATAATATTTAATTAATAAATAAAAAAAATAAGTTAATTTTTTTAAATTAAAAATCAAAAATTTATAAATAATCTTTTAAACAAAAAATACAAGAAAAACTACATTAATTGAAAAATTACTTTTTTAAACTATGAGTGGTTTTAATCTTATTTCATATAGATATAAATAATTTAATAGTGATATATTAGTTTATAAATATAATTATTACCTATTATAATAAAAATTTAACTTTGATAAATTTAATTATTTAAGGTAAAATACAATACCCCTTTTTTAATTTCTTCTTTGAAAGTCATACCATCATTTAAAATATCAATAAAATAAAAATAAAAATATGTAATTAGTTTTATTGACTATTGTATTTTTATTTTATAATAATTATTTTCTTCAAGTATTTTTAGTATCGGTTCATTTTTATTGGGTGTTATATTAGTTTGGTATTTCCTATGACCGAACCTATTAAATATTGTATCAATTTAAAGGAACCCAAATCTCAGGTCGTTACATGTATGTATAAAATCAAAGATTCATGATGTGGATTTCTCTATCACACCCTGAATGATATCAAGAAAAAATAAATTATTATTCCAATTCCCTTTGATTCTAATCAGCTTCACTCTCTTTTATATTGAACTCAATCCTTCCTTTAGAATATTTTTGAGGCTCTCTTTGATTTGGAGGCTGACATCACTAGATCATGATGTGTGTTGTATATGAATCGAAGGAACGAAAGGAGGAAACAATATCTTTCAATATCAATGTGTGATTATTCTAGAATAAAAATAATTTATATTTATATATGACTTCCCTAATACTCTACACAAATTTTAAAATTTTAAGTCATATATTTTTTAATGGTTTATAGTTATTTATAATGAAAAACCCATTAAGATTTATTGTTAAAGAACCATACTTATTTTATAACTTGAGAACATTGGATTTATTTTAAAAAAATTATAAAAATTCCTTTTGGTTTCATGATAAAAAATTGATAACATTAATTAACTCATGTGACAGGTTTAATTAAATTACTAAATTTACAATTGGATTTTAAAAAGGTATTATTGGAATGGAAACATGAAATATAGAAAATGGTGTATATTAATTTTCATTGGATGTGGGATTGTTGGTCAAACTTGGTAACTGGTGAAACTTGGGGAACATGGTGGATTATAACCAATGATTTCATATGTGTATGGGTGAGTTACCACTCATGAGTATTGGGACTATCATAGAATGCATGCATGTTTGTGTGTGAGTGAAATGTGAAATGGATATTCCTAATGATAAAAATTTATTAACAATTTTTTCCATGTTTAATTGATTTAATTTTGTAAACTATTTTGTATTTTCCTATCATTTGTTTTACTTATATTTTTAATTGTGATCTAACTTGTTCTTGTACTAGGGGAGTGACTTTAGTAGTCACCTGGGGGTTTTTAATGGTCTGATTACTTACCCCAGGCATAATAACCATGTTGCATATGTAGATGTTTTTATTCATGGAATAGTTAAATGAAAATTCCCTTATATATATAGTGTTACTTCATGATACTAAATTATATGGAGGGTGGTTGGATCTTTGAGATTTTATTATGAATTAGTTGGAGTGATGAAACATTAGTGTTGCTTCACAAGGATGTCTTAGTTTTTTGTTGGATGTCTTATTTTACATTTTTAATTCTTCTCTGATATTGATGGTTTTTGTTATTTTTGAGTTATGTTGTTTAAATTTTACAAATCATATAATTTTGGTTTGGATATTTTTATTTTTTTCTTGAAAAGTTGTGTTTTTCTAGAGGGGAAATATTCCTCAAATGATTTTTTAGGACCCTGGAATTTATTTCCTGTATTTGTTGTCGAGGGATGTCAAATAAATTTAGTGGAACCTTGAATCTTTCCTAGTTAATGGCTAGGGTTGGAATGCTATAATGGAGGACCAAGTCCTTATTCCCAATGAATTTTTATTTCAAAAAATAAGGTTTAACAATAATAACTCCTTATCAGCATGAATTATTTTCTTCAATACCATATATTCAACTTTTATCAATGATTGAAATTTTCTTGATTAGCGATAAAAATGTGTTCATATTTCATGTTCTGATAAATGTAAGGATCTTTTATCAGTGTCAAAAAAGCACTACTAAAAATGTGTTTTATTAGTGTTAGAGTTATAGTTCATAAAAGGAAATTTTATCAACGATTACTCTATCACTGATAAATGTGTTGTTTATCACTACTATCTCAAGCATAGATAGAATCCACACCTATAGCTTTGTGACGAAACATATATGGACAATATACCTCAATAACCAAATATATAAGAGAAGAATAAATTTAAAACAAATTTATATTAAAAATATTTCAATACATTATAATTACATGGATATATAAAATTTATTACAATAATTTACATTTTCAAACCAACTAAAAAAATAATCCAATTCATAAGAGACTACATGAACCAATATATCTACTGTCCTCGAGACTCGATTACGCCACCAGTTATCGAACACGCCACTTTTTTGTGGAAAGAAAAGATTCATGAACCTAAATAAAAAAATTCATTACTAAAAAACATATAATATTAAGAAATATCCTTTATTACAGATAAAAAAGAGCTGATAAAGGGGGTAATTGTATTAGTGTTAACTAAAAGAACTGATTAAATTCACCTTTATCAATGCTAAAAAAGCACTGATAAAATGGTACCCATTGAAAGTTTTTTTCTAAGCACTGATAGAGGTATTCCTTTATCAGTGCTTTTTTAGTAATGATAATGTTGTGCCATTTGTTAGTGCTAAGTGATTTTTTTCATTGATAAAAGACATAATTTATAATCAAAAACTCTATATATTATTAAATATCAAGTTATAGCATTTAAATATATTTATAATGATATTTATATGTTATATTTTCTTAAATACGATTTATATAATACTAAATTAGTATTTACACTTAATATGTAATAGATTTAGTGAAAAATGTTTTATAAAATAATTAAAAAATAATATTAATAAAAAATTATCTAATTGGTATTGAGTAATATACCTTTAATAGCAGTATAGTGAAACAACAAATTAATAAATTAATTAATATATTAAGAAAATTTGAAAATAGAACTTGAACATCAAACAACCAGAAATTTTGATTTGGGTGTTCATTTGAGATCCATTATATGGAAAATTGAAGATTTTAAAAAGATATATGACATTTAATATTTCATATATATTGTACGATGTCTTTTCTTAGTAAAAAAATCCCCTAAAGGCCTCCAAATTTGAGTTTTTAGTTTTGATACCCCAATTTTGAAACATTACAAGGAATTTCAGCAACATTTAACAGGTTATTCTTTTCATTTATTAGTATCTACTAAATTTATTCCCTAAGAATACATTTATATGAATATTATGATTTTGAAATTTCAATGATTTTCATATTTTAGTGTTACTAATAAATTAAAATATAAATATACATATACACATATTTTCATATATTTACATAAATAATTTTACTAGTATAAATGAACATTTGAACATATTTTCACGTAAAATAAATTTTAAAATATATAAACCATATAAAAATAAACATTTATTATCTATTTTATTTAAAATTATTATAAAAATCTATGAAAATATTTATATATACCTAAAAATATATATAATATTTATATATAAATATTTATGTTTGTGTGTATTAATAAAAAAAACATATATTTATGCATATATTCTAATATATATAAAATACATGTATATATATATATATATTAAAATAAGTATATATTCCAAAATATACATACATATATATATGTCCATATATAACAAGTAAAATCCTATAGGATACTGGCGAATATGCTTGTTATTTGTTTATATATATATTTGTATCTTTATACATTACAATATTTATATATTAACACACACACACACACACACATATATATATGTTCATATTTATTGACACACACACACCTATACAAACACACACACACATAGATAGAAATATACAAATATACATACATACATATATGTATATATATATATATAGAAACACACACACACACAAACATTTGAATGTATTCATAATAAATATTCAGTTTATAGATACCTTATAATAAATTTATATGTAAACATATAATTATATGTAAATATATAAATATTTATGATATTATATAAACATATTTTATAAATGTATGTAAAAATAATTATATAAGTATATTTAATTATGTGAATAAATATATGAATAAAAATATGTATGTAAATAAATAAATAAATATATATAATAAAATATAAAATAAAAGAAGATGATGTGGTGGTAAGGCCCTTTTACATGAATAATGAGGTCTTTGGTTCGAATCCTCATAGAAAAATTGATTATTAGGGAGTTGGGTAGGTTAATTGTGGAATAATCACTAATCATTCCTTGATATGGCATTGATAAATTGTGGGGTAGGGGAGGGGAAACCAAGTTTTTTGGTGGCCCATATCTATTTTTTGGAATATAGTAATTTATTTATTTTTTAATTTTATCATCATTGGTTAAAATTGATTATCGGCGTTGAAAAACACATAGATAAAGGCCACAATTTATCAATGTTAGGAACAATAATTATTTTTTAACGCTGTTAAACGTAATTTAGAGCTCAAAAAAATCTTTATGTTTATTAGTGATTATTTTTTAGTAATAGTGAACTAAAATAAATAAAATATAAATATGATATAATAATGTGTGTATATATATATAATAAATCAAAATTATAAACTCAATGATGTTACAAAACACAAAAATAATTTTTATCATAATACATGAATAAAACATATATAAACTTGTACAACATTATAAATGTTTTTTCATTATTTTGAGTATATTATGCACCTCTAGTCATATCATCCACACCACATATAAAATTGCTATGCGGTTACTTACTATAGTTAAAAAATGGATAATTGTTCATTTTTTAAAATTATCCCAATAGAAAAAATAAATTTTCTCTAATTTAACTATGTGAAGTTTTTTTTGAAATAAAAATGTTTTTTTAATTGGAAACATGCACTTTAAGTTATGTTGGTCACACTGTATGTCAGATTAATGTGTAGTTAATTCCTACATGTTAAAAATGAAGAAATGATTTTTTTATAACATATCATGAAAGTTCAATCATTATGTCTTAGTTCTAAGTATGCAACATGTATTTTGAACTAAATCATTAATTTTAAATGAAAACTTGTTCTTTTAGCCATACCAGACACACCTCGTGTCATATGGATGTGAGGTTCATACCAACATACCCCAAATGAATTATTGTACATTCCCTAAAGTGTAAATAAGACCTGATTTCATTTTCTTAGTTTTGAGTATGTGATGCATGTTTTTAACTAAAATGTCACTTTTAAATGGAAACACAAACCGTACATCATATCAACTATACTATGTGTCAAATTAGTATGTAAATAATTCCTACATGTCTGTCACGACCCGTCCTCGGGGCTCGTTCCGTGACTACCCCAAGGCCGCCTTCCATAGGCCAGTGGCTGGCGACTAGCAACAAGGCGTAAATCCCAGTAAAAAGGGAAGGCATTGCATTTGAAAAGTAAACGAACACCGCAGAGAAATCAAGCAGTAGAAGTAAATACTAAGTAAAAACTGGGTACAATGGTAAGTGCATAAATAGTAAGTGGCCTAGAATACAAACCCAAACTGAATGTAAAGTACAAATGGAAAGGAAAAACAACAATTGAAAGTAAAGCTGCAGCATCGAGCCGTCCACTGGAAGTCCCACATGAAGGGTGAGTACAGATGGCCTCCATAGCTACTAGGGTCTAGCCGTCCGCTCCGAGTACGTCCCACCCAGTGGTCCACTTCCAGGTACCGTCTTGCTCTGCAAGCCTCAACCATGATCAGTGCTGTCCGTCATCTGCAACCAGCACAACGTAGTGCAGGCATAGCCCAGGCAGAGGTGAGTATAAGCTACTCAGTAGGGACCCCGAGACCCCCCGAAGGTCTCCCAGAATCCACAAAGGATAATCCACAAAGGAAAGATACAATCACGAAGTAACATCTGACACTACTTAGGTATATGCCCATACATATACCTAAGTCATCAATTCTCATTCGACTCCAACATCCAAGCCCAAGTACAACCCAGTCCACACAGGAAAGCAAAACGTAAATCCACATAGGAAAGCACAACACAATCCACATAGGAAAGCAAAACAAGATTAAGCTCACACAGGTATACTTATTCGTAAAATGATAGAGATGATCAGATATTACCACTGGTTCATCTAAGCCGTCGGACCCACAAAAGATCGATAGGTACTAACCCCCGCAATGACCCACAAAGGATTTGACCCATAAAGGATCGAAAGGTATCTAACCCCCGCAATGACCCACAAAGGATCTGACCCAAAAAAAATCGAAAGGTAACTAACCCCCGCAAAGACCCACATAGGATCTGTAGGCGCTATCCCACATAGGACCGCTGAGCGCTGACCCACACAGGATCAGACCCACACAGGATCGGTAGCACTGATCCATGTAGGATCGCTGAGTGCTGTAGTCGTCGTCGTCGAATCCACTGAGGATCTCTGTACAGTCGTCATCGTAGTAGACACAGCCAGCTCTAGGGTTCCCGCACATAGCAAGCTTGTTCGGGAGGGTTTGCTCCACGAGGCGAGGGGCTGATACATCAACTGACACAATGTCCGGAGTTAATGTATCCAAAATTTCCATATCGTCAACAGGAACTCAACATCGCATACGACGCGTCAATCGGATGCCCGGTCTGAGAGTTATTGGCTTTTTCGTCCCAGGTTCCGGTTGGTTTTTAAGTCAAAACCAACCCGACCATACTCCAACTGCGTCCAAACCTCGAGCGGAGTAAGCCAAAAGGTCTGTCTCACTTAGAGGAATCCATCAAAGTCGACAACACATCAATCAGACGTCCGGAGCTCAAGATATGAGCGTTTCCGCTCCGAGGGCCCGGTTGGTTTCATGTACGAACCAACCCGGCCGAACCCAAAGTTCTTAGAAACCTTGAGTGAAATATACCAAAAATACCGTCTCGATCCAAGGATCGCATCACAACTGATGGTGCGTCGATCGGAGGCCCGTAGCTCAAGTTATGGGAAACATACCGAAGAAGGTTCGGTAATAGGGGGTTCGGGCCCGGTCCGACCTGGCCCGATACCCCCAGGGTCGGCCCGAACCAGGGCGACCCGAACTGGGTCCAAGTCCAGCCCGCTTGGGCATGGCCCGACCCGGTCGGCACGGCCCGGCCCGGCCTGGGCGCGGCCCGGCCCGGCCTGGGCGGCTCGGCCCGGCCCGACGGCTCGGCCCGGCGTGATGGCGCTGGTCGGGGGGCCACGCGACCGGCTCGACCGTTATGGTCGAGCGCTGCTGGCGGGGGGCGCGCTGCCCCCGTGTGAGGAAACTGCGACCCCTTAATGGGGCCGCTCAAGTCCGGCCAGCCGGGGGTCTTGGACCCCCGGTTCTTCCATGGTCCGACCGGCCCGCCCCGGCCGGCCGACTTCTGCCGCCACGGGACCGGCATGGCCAGTCCCCTTCCTCCGATGCCGGCGGTCCGGAACCGGCCACCGGTTCCCCTGCTCCGCTGTGGCCCGGAACCGGCCGCGGCCTTCGTCCGTCCGGCGCGGCACGACGGCGTCGCGCCCCTTCGCCGCGGTCCCGCTCTGGCTGCGGTGCTTCTAAGGTCCTCCGGCACGGCGCGACGACGCCGCGCCCTTTGTTCATCTTCTATGGCGTGGCGCGATGGTGGGGCAGATTTATTTCTTCCAACGGTGTGGTGCGACGACGCCGCGCTTCTCCACTCTCCCTTTTACAAAAAATCCGCGCGGTGCTTTGGCAGCGCGTCGCCTTGCTCGCCACATCAATATCAACAACCAAATAGGGGAGGAGTGTCGGCCGTGTTCATGCGGTCCGACCTCCTCCCGTTATCACGATAATAGGCTGTTCAAGGAAGGGATGATAATGAAGGAAGAAATCACAAAATAGAAATGCATAAAACCCCTACCTCAATGTTTTGGTCGAATGAGCGTTCATCGCGGAATTAACCGTCGCGGAAGAAGAGGGTCGTCATGGAAGAAGAGGATCGCCGTGGAAGGAACGTCGCTGGAATTAGGTGATCTCCGAGGAAGGCGTCTCTCGCCGATGGAGGTTGGCGTTCTTCGTTGGCGGTAGCGCGTTCTTCGTGTTCTTCGTCGAAGAACGAAGAATCCTCTCTTTTTCTCCCAAATATTTAATACAACACAACCCAACCATAATAAAATAAGTCCTCTCCTTATTTTGTTATCAACAAAAGAATTTGAAATTCAAAATATAAGAAACGAACAATTAATTCGAAGAATTAATTGTAACGATTTAACCGCCCAATTTAATGAGGCGTTTCTTAACCAGAAAAATGTAAGGTGGACTTTCATTAAAAGGGGGGTTGCGTGTGTGTTACTTAGGAGGGAAGAAATGGTGGGGCTCATGCGGTCCCCACCTCATAAATATCCTACAAAGTGGGTAGGATATTGTGGGTCCCACCTTATCCGCTTAACTTAGGTTAAGCGTCTTTAAGTGAAATAAAATAAAATTGTCGCACCCCTTTTATTTTATTTAATAACTTAACCCCAAAAATTAAAAACCACACCCGAGCAAATGAAACTCCAGAAAAGGAATTTCTAAGAAAATAGCAGCACTACGATTGCATCGGTGCCCTCAGAATTCGATTCCAAGCACCGGTTCAAAAGTTAAGAAAACCCCGCTCGTTCGTTCGCTGAACGTACCCGAGCTAAACTTCGGAAAATTATTTCGAGCACACCGGGCCACGGAATCAGGTGCCGTCAGAAACTGCGTTCTTGTAAAATTGCAAAGAAAAATTAAGAAAAAAAATTTCTTTGAATTTTATGGGTCATTACATAACTCCCACCTCAGGGCTTTACGTCCCCGTAAAGATACATCATAAACATGGGAAACAAATGTGGGTACTGAGCACGCATCTGAGCCTCCTGCTCCCAAGTTCTCTCCTGGAGGTTCCCGTGCTTCCGTCTGATGCACACTAGAGGAATCAACCATCCATGTAGGACCCGCTCCTGTCGATCCTCAATCTCCACTAGGACCTCTGCAAAAGTCGCCCCATCATCAACGTCCAACTCCCTATGGTCAATGATATGCGTCGGTTCGTGCACGTATCTCCTCAGCTGGGATACGTGGAAGACGTCGTTCACCCGGTGCAACTGAGGTGGTAGAGCCAGGCGATAATCCACCTCGCCAATCCTGCTGAGGACCTAGAATGGTCCGATGAAGCGTGGAGACAACTTGCTGCCTCAGCCAAATATTTGTAATCCACGTCGAGGTGAGACATGCAAGAAGACGTGGTCACCATCCTCGAACTCTAGTGGCCTCCGCCTCCTGTCAGCATAAGACTTCTGCCGGCTCTGAGCTGTCCTCATCCACTCCTGGATGACCTGGACATTCTCTGTCCTGGCTTGGACCATCTCCGGTCCCACAAGTGCTGACTCCCTAGGGTCTGTCCAGAACAAAGGAGATCTGCAAGGTCGGCCGTACAACGCCTCGTATGGTGCCATCCCGATGGTGGAGTGGTAGCTATTGTTGTACACGAACTCCACCAAGGGTAGGTGGTCCTCCCAACTGCGACCAAAGTCGAGGACACATGCACATAGCATGTCCTCGAGAGTATGAATGGTCCTCTCCATCTGACCATCCGTCTGAGGGTGAAAGGCGTTGCTCAGACGTAGCTGTGCGCCGAATGCCTCCTGCAACCCCTTCCAAAGCCGGGAAGTAAAGCGAGCATCTCGATCGGAGATGATAGATGATGGCACACCATGAAGCCGTACAATCTCCTGAACGTAGAGACATCACAAGATCTCCACTGAGCCCTACTCCCTGATGGGTAAGAAGTGAGCCGACTTGGTGAGTCGGTCGACAATAACCCAAATGGAGTCATGACCTCTGGAAGTGCGTAGAAGTCCAGTAACGAAGTCCATAGATATGCCATCCCACTTCCACTCCGGGACCTCCAAGGGATGTACCAAGCCTGCTGGTACCTGATGCTCTGCCTTCACCTGTTGGCAGGTGAGGCATCAAGAAACTAACTCTGCCACAGCCTTCTTCATGCCTGGCCACCAGTGCTGTCGTCTGAGATCCTGGTACATCATCGCCACTCCAGGATGTACCGCCAAAGGGGAAGTGTGAAACTCTCTCAGAACCTCCTCTCGTAAAGCAACTGGTACCAAGGTACGTCCTCTGAAAAGGACACCGTGCTCTGCTCCAAAGGAGAAACCATCAGGTGACTGTCCTGAGGATATCTGCGCACGCCGCGTCTCACAGTCAGCATCCCCACACTCTGCCTCTCTGACCCGCTGTAGTAGTGGAGGGGTGACTATGAGAGACTGAAGGAAGGCTGCTCCATCTCTATCCATGAAGGATATCTGCAAAGTGGCTAGCTGCTCTGTCTCCTCCTCAAGTAGCTAAATGCCCATCCTCCTGCTGAGAGCATCGGCTACCACGTTCCCCTTCCCAGGAGTATAGACTATCTCAAAGTCATAGTCCTGGAGGAACTCAAGCCATCGCCACTGTCTCAGGTTCAGGTCCTTCTGAGAGAAGATGTACTAGAGACTCTGATGGTCAGAAAAGACTGTAAAGCGGTCGCCCATCATGTAGTGCCGCCATGTCTTCAGAGCGAAGACCACTGGTGCTAACTCCAGGTCATGGGTAGCGTAGTTCTGCTCATGCAGCCTCAACTGACGTGATCCATAGGTGATCACTTCCCTCTTCTTCATCAAGACACATCCGAGTCCAGTCCTTGATGCATCGCAGTAGACTATGTACCCTACTCCCTCCTCCGGAAGCCTCAAGATATAGGTGCTGGTCAATCTCTATCTCAGCTCCTAGAAGCTCTGATGACATCTTTATGACTACACAAAGGGTTTCCCCTTCTTTGTCAAAGCTAAGAGTGGTGCCGCAACTCTGGAGAAGTCTGGCACAAATCTCTAGTAGTATCCAGCTAGTCCCAAGAAACTCCACACCTCCGTCACGCTCCAAGGTGGCTCCCAAGCTAGCACTGCCTCGATCTTCACAGGATCCACCACAACTCCCGCCTCAGAGATGACGTGTCCCAAGAAGTGGAACTCACGTATCCAGAAATGACTCTTAGAGAGATTGTCATAAAGCTGGTGCTCTCGGAGTGTGTCTAGTACAACCCGCAAGTGGTAGGCGTGCTCCTCCTCAGTCGTCGAGTATATCAAAATGTCATCGATGAAGACCACGACAAATCGATCAAGGTATGGCTGAAAGATCTTGTTCATGAGGCCCATGAACACTTCTGGAGAATTGGTTATGCCGAATGGCATAACCAAGAACTCATAGTGGCCATACCGACATCTGAAGGCCGTCTTCTGCACGTTCTCATCCCGAACTCTGAGAAGATGATAGCCTAACCTGAGGTCTATCTTTGAGAACCACCGTGATCCCTTGAGCTGATCGAAGAGGTCATCAATCCTCGGTAGCAGATACTTGTTCCTCACTATCACCTGGTTCAGGTGACGATAGTCGACACAAAGTCGCACGCTCCCGTCCGCCTTCTTGGAGAACAATATCGGGGAAGCCCAGGGTGAAACAATGGGTCGGATGAATCCCTTGCCCTGCAAGTCCTCCAACTATACCTGTATCTCTAGAAGCTCAGCGGGGCCATCTGATATGTTGGAGTGGATATAAGGGCTTTCCTGGGGTATAGATCAATATAAAGGTCTACCTCTCTACGAGGAGGTAGTCCTAAAACGTCGTCGGGAAAAACGTCCGCATACTGATCCACCACTGTAGGAAAACTAGGACTCCACACATAAACTGCTCCTAGGATGAGGCTAGCCAACTGATAAGTGATGGGTTGTCCTCTCCTCTGAGGAAGTCCATCCTGTGCTGCGAAGGATCCATTCTTGCCGGTGAAGGTGAACCTGCTCCTGTTGGTGCGTACACATCGCACCTTGCGCCTAATACAGTCAATCTGTGCATGGACTGTAGATAACAAATCCATTCCCAATATGACGTTATAAGGCCTCGACGTCACTACAAGAAGATCCCAGCCGAAGCTCTTGCCTCCTAGAGTAAGCTCACACTACTGAAACTAGTGTGTAATCGTCGAGTCTTCTCCCGTAGGAGTCTCTAGCTGTAAGGATCGAGCTAACGACTCTATCGGAATCTCTGAGCTTCGAACAAGGGCTACAGGTATGAAAGAGTGACTCGCTCCTGTGTCTATAAGAACTGCAGCAAGGGTGGAATAGACACCGATAGTACCTAGAATCATCTCGGGCATGCCGTGGTCATAGGCCTCCGCTGCCTGGAGCTGTGCCTGTCTCTGCCCGCCAGCTCCCTGTGGCCGGGGTGGACCTCCTGGTGGTGGTGGTAGATCCTCAAAGCGTCACCCACCACCTACTGCTCGGCCAACTCCTCTGCCTCGTTCACCTGCTCCCTACGGACCGCCACGGTCGACCCTTTGCCTCTACCTAGGTGGCCCCTCAACCGTCTGCTGCTCCTCGGCATGGCGGGTCGGTCAGTCACGAGCCATGTGGCCCTGCCCGCCGCATGTGTAGCACTGCCTGCCTCTCGAAAGACTGGCTCCGTGCTGTGTGCCCCGCACTACTGAGCCAGTGTCCTGAGGTCGTCTGCCTGAGGGTCTGGTCTTCCTGGACCCATGATTCATCTGTCGACTACCTACTGCAGAAGACTCTGCTACGTGCCACCACACGATAGGTCTCGCTGCTGAAGAAGGCTCAGCAAGGAAGCTCTCGATCAAAAGGGCTCGCTCCAGTACTCCTGCCTAAGTCGGAATGCTGAGGGAGATCAGCGATTCCCTGGTCTCATGTCTCAATCCCTACTCAAAGGTTAGGGCTCAGAAGAATGGGTCCCGTACCATGTCTGTTGAGTAGCACGAGAGATCGGTAAATCTCGCCGAGTACTGGGCGACCGTCAAGCTGCCCTGCTGCAGCTGTAGAAGCTCCTGGATGCGCACCGCACTGAGGGTGGCTAGGAAGAACTCTGAGTGAAAGAGGCTCTCAAAGTCCGTCAAGAGGAGAGATGCATCATCATGCACCTGGAGCATCAAGCTCCACCATCGGCCCGCTGCCACGTGTAGTAGGATCACATTGAGGATCACCATGAGGTCTACTGGTGTCCTCACTAACCTGAAAAACTCGTACCACTGCCTCCAGCCAATCCTCGGCTGCCTGGGGGTCCGTCTCCCAGTGGAACCTGGGCGGACGCTGGTGCTGGAACTCGTGCAGTGCACTAAGGCGACGTGCATCGTCAGCGGTTGGGGATTTAAGCATCAGTGGCTCGGTGGGTAAAGGTACCGCCAGTGCCTCAGCTATCAAAGGGCCCTGTACCGAGGCCTCGTCGCTCGGTGGGATGTCGTCACACACAACTCTCAGAACCCTAGCTGGCTGCCATCGTGGGGCCATCCTGAAAAGAAACAGGTGCGCCATGGTCAAAACAATATACTTAGTGAGCTGACACAATGTAATCACAAAGAAAAATTGAAACACACATGTAATCAATTTTTTCGTGCATTAAGTCGGAAATCAGAAGTCAGGGTCCTGGTGTACGGATACGTCAGCCGCCGTACCAACACTGGACTCCCTGGACTGATAACCACACCCAATACACTTAACACTATTGCTTCACATAGAAAAAGATCAGAGTCCAAAGTTCTGTGGTAGAACCGAACTCCTCTGAAACCAATTTGTCATGACCCGTCCTCGGGGCTCGTTCCATGACTACACCAAGCCCGCCTTCCATAGGCCAGTCTCCAAGGCATAAATCACAGTAAAAAGGGAAGGCATTTCCTTTGAAAAGTAAATGAACACCACAGAGCAAGCAATAAGTAGAAGTAAATACTATGTAAAAACTGGGTACAACAGTAAGTGCAGAAATAGTAAGTGGGCCAGAATACAAACCCAAACTGAAAGTAAAGTACAAATGGAAAGGAAAAAAAAACAACTGAAAGTAAAGCTGCAACGTCGAGCCGTCCACTGGAAGTCCCACCTGAATGGTGAGTACAGATGGCCTCCACAGCTCCTAGGGTCCAGCCGTTCGCTCCGAGTACGTCCCGCCCAGTGGTCCACCTCCAGGTACTGTCCTGCTCTGCAAGCCTCAACCACGATCAGCGCTGTCCGTCGTCTTCAACCAACACAACGTAGTGCAGGCATAACCCGAGTAGGGGTGAGTATAAGCTACTCAGTAGGGACCTCGAGACCCCAGAAGGTCTCCCAGAATCCACAAAATATAATCCACAAAGGAAAGATACAATCACGAAGTAACATCCGACACTAATTAGGTATATGCCCATACATATACCTAAGTCATCAATTCTCGTTCGGCTCCAACATCCGACCCCAAGTACAACCCAGTCCACACAAGAAAGAAAAACATAAATCCACATAGGAAAGCACAACACAATCCACATAGGAAAGCAAAACAGGATTCAGATCACACAGGTATACTTCTTCGTAAGACGATAGAGATGATCAGATATTGCCACTGATTCATCTAAGCCATCGGACCCACAAAGGATCGATAGGTAATAACCCCCACAATGACCCACAAAGGATCTGACCCACAAAGGATCGAAAGGTAACTAACCCCCGCAATGAACCACAAAGGATCTGACCCACAAAGGATCGAAAGGTAACTAACCCCCGCAAAGACCCACACAGGATCAGACCCACATAGGATTTGTACGCGCTGGCCCACACAGGACCGCTGAGGGCAGACCCACACAGGATCAGACCCACACAGGATTGGTAGCACTGATCCACGTAGGATCACTGAGTGCTGTAGTCGTCACCGTCGAATCCACTGAGGATCTATGTACAGTCGTCATCGTAGTAGTCGCAGCCAGCTCTAGGGTTCCCGTACACAGCAAGCTCGTTCGGGAGGGTCCACTCCACGAGCCTAGGGGCTGATACATCAACTGACACAAAGTCTGGAGTTGATGTATCCAAAAGTGTCGTATCGTCAACAGGAACTCAACAGCGCAGACGGCGCGTCAATCAGACGCCATGTCTGAGAGTTATTGGCTTTTTCGTCCCAGGGGCCTGGTTGGTTTTTAAGTCAAAACCAACCCGACCGTACTCCAACTGCGTCCAAATGTCAAGTGGAGTAATCCAAAATCTCCGTCTCACTTAGACGAATCCATAAAAGTTGACGTCACGTCAATCAGACGTCCGGAGCTCAAGATATGAGCGTTTCTGCTCCGAGGGCCCGGTTGGTTTCGTGTACGAACCAACCCGGTCGAACCCAAAGTTCTCCAAAACCTTGACTGCGATATACCAAAACGACTGTCTCGATCCAAGGATCGAATCACAACTAATGGTGCATCGATCGGAGGCCCGTAGCTCATGTTATGGGAAACAGACCAAAAAAGGTTCGGTAATAGGGGGTTTGGGCCCGGTCCGACCCGACCCGATACCCCCAGTTTCGGCCTGAACCGGGTCGACCCGAACGAGGTCCGGGTTTGGCCCGCTTGGGCGCGGCCCGACGCACCGGGCACGTTGGCGCGGGCCGGGTGGCCAGGGGACCGGCTCGGCCGTTATGGCCGAGTGCTGCTGGCGGTGGGCGCGCTGCCCCCGCGTGAGGAAACCGCGGCCCCTTAATGGGGCCACTCACGTTCGGCCAGCCGGGGGTCTCGGACCCCCTGGTTCTTCAACGGTCCGGCCGGCCCACTCTGGATGACCGGCTTTTGCCGCCACGGGACCGGAAAGACCGCCCCCTTGCTCCGATGCCGGCAGCCTGGAACCGGCCGCCGGTTCCACTGCTCCGCCGCGGCCCGGAACCGGCCACGACCTTCATCCGTCCGGCGCGGCACGACGACGCCACGCCCCTCCGCCGCGGCCCTGCTCCGGCCGTAGTGCTAATGAGGTCCCCCAGTGCGGAGCGACGACGCCATGTCCTTTGTTCATCTTCTATGGTGCGGCGCGATGGCGCCACAGATTGATTGCTTTCAACGGCGCGGTGGGACGGCGCCGCGCTTCTCCGATCTCCCTTTTACAAAAAATCCGCGCGGTGCTTTGGCACCGCGTCACCTTGCTCGCCGCATCAATATCAACAACCAAAGAAGGGAGGAGTGTCGGCCGTGTTCGTGTGGTCCGACCTCCTCCCGTTATCATGATAATAGGTGGTTCAAGGAAGGGAAGATAACGACGGAAGAAATCAAAAAATAGAAATGCATAAAACCCCTACCTCAACGTTGTCGTCGAACGAGCGTTCATCGTAGAATTACCCATCGCGGAAGAAGAGGGTCATTGCGGAAGAAGAGGATCGCCGTGGAAGGAACATCGCTGGCGTTAGGTGATCTCTGAGGAAGGCATCTCTCGCCGACAGAGGTTGGCGTTCTTCGTTGGCGGTAGCGCGTTTTTGGCTTTCTTCGTCGAAGAACGAAGAATCCTCTTCTTTTCTCCCAAAGCTTTAACACAACACAACCCAACCATAATAAAATAAGTCCTCCACTTATTTTATTATCAATAAAAGAATTTGAAATTCAAAAGATAAGAAACGAACAATTAATTCTAAGAATTAATTGTTATAATTTAATCGCCCAATTTAATGAGGCGTTTCTTAACCAGAAAAACGTAAGGTTGACTTTCATTAAAATGGGGGTTGCGGGTGCGTTACTTAGGAGGGAAGAAACGATGGGGCTCATGCGGGCCCCAACTCACAAATATCCTACCAAGTGGGTATGATATTGTGGGTCCCACCTTATCCTCTTAACTTAGGTTAATCGACTTTAAGTGAAATAAAATAAAATTGTCGGACCCCTTTTATTTTATTTCATAACTTAACCCCAAAAATTAAAAACCACACCCGAGAAAACACAACTCCAGAAAAGGATTTTCTAAGAAAATACCGGCGCTGCGATTCCATCGGTGCCCTCGGAATTCGATTCCGAGCACCGGTTGAAAAGTTAGAAAACCCTGCTCGTTCGTTCACTGAACGTACCCGAACTAAACATCAGAATATGATTCCGAGCACACCGGGCATCAGAATCAGGTGCCGTCAGAAACTACGTTCTTGTAAAATTCCAAAGAAAAATTAAGAAAAAAAATTTCCTTGAATTTTACAGGTCTTTACAATGTTACTAAAAAATTATCAATATTTTCATAATTATCAAAATAACATGAGAACATTTTATTATTATTGATTATGTGACTCAAATTTTAACTAAAATATACTTTTAAAGTAAACTACTACTAAACAGGCCTTTAACAGTGCTAGAAATGGCCTTTATCAATGTTAGAAAAGTGCTAACAATGTGAGCAATGTTAAAACCCCATGAAATTTATATGTAATGAAAAAGCACTAATAAAGGGGTCATTTATGAACACTTTAGTTTAGTGACACTAAAGTTACCCATTACCAGTGATTTTAGAAGTGCTAATAAATGTGTTTTTTATCAGTACTTTTAAAAGCACTGATAAATGATTATACTACAGTCTACTGTTGCAGCATAGTAAAAAACCAAAAACACACCAGAAACACATCAAATATCAACAAAAAAGTTGCAATACATAATTTAAATAAAATTAAATTTATAACATAAGTTCCAAAAAAACTATATTATATAAATTTAAAACATTGGTTTATACAATTACATAAATAAAAATCATTACATACATCCAAAAATAATCCTAAATGTTAAGGTTATGATGATTTCCATTGATTTTATTTTTCAAACTTCCAACATTTATTGATTAGTTTTTAAAAAACCACATCAACTCAAAAAAATAATCCACTTGTAGAAGAAAATAATAATTATTAGTAATATTAAAAAGAAATAAATTAAACATAAATATGTAATAATACATTAATTCTATGAATAATGATTTTACTGTAAAAATATCAAGATTACATTTTTGATTTAGTAATGGAGGGAACATGAATGAAATTAATATATGTTAACACTATAAGAGTGAAAGGTTCTATGAGATAAGAATTATGTGGATGTTTTGGTGCATAGAGGGATGAAAAATGGACAGAGTACCCAAAATTGAAAAAAATCCACCTATATAAGAAAACAATTATTATCCGAGTAATACTAAAAGGAAATTTATTAAACATACATATAAAATAATACATTAAATCTATGTAAAATGATTTTATACTAAAAATATCAAGATTACATATATAATTGGAAGAGGTAACATTTTATCTCTTCCTACAAAGGCTGTGGAGGTAACTTGAAAAAAAGTGATAAATTCACTACTATATGGGTGAAAAGGTTTTAAGGGATAAGGAGCATGAAATTTGGACATATCAAGACCAACTCAAAAAAATAATCCACCTGTATATGAAAACTATTATTATATGAGTAATACTAAAAAGAAATAAATTAAACATATATATGAAATAATACATTAATTCTAGGGAAAATTATTTTACTCTGTAAACATCAAGATTAGATTTTTAATTGAGTAGAGGTAGCATCGTTGCTCTTCCTACAAACGAAGTTTAGGTAACTTGAAAGAAAGTGACAACGACACCAATGTAGGGGTGAAAAGGTTTTAAGGGAGAAAGGGAATTAATGTTGGACAGTGCACCCCAAACTTAAAAAAAGAATCCACCTATATAAGAAAACAATTATTATGTGAGTAATACTAAAAAGAAATAAATTATACATACATATGAAATAATACATTAATTATATGGACAATGATTTTACTGTGAAAACATAAATATTACCTCTATCATTGAGAAGAGGTAATGTCATTTCTCTTCATGAAAAGGCAGTGGAGGTAACTTAAAATAAAGTGATAAATGCACCCCTATAGGATTTCTTTGGTCCAGATAGAAGCAGTGAGAACATAATTTATTTTCATTTCATGCATAATCCCTAAGGAAAGTTATAATTTTCCAACAAGATGAGCCATTTATTGTGATTACTAATATGTGAATCAAAAGGAGTTATTCCATCTATAGATAATGCAAGACAAAAGTTTCTCATCTTATATCCAAATTCAGGAAACTCATAATCAATTTTCTTCTTTTGAGGAGAATCTACCGGATTGCATAGGTTGTCATATTAAATTCCCGTATCTACATTCCATATTGATTGTATTGAGATTTCCTGACATTGATATAGTTTTCTAAACTATGGAATGATAGTAAAGTACCATACAAATTTCTAAGGACGTGATTCATTTTTCTTGTATCAATATGTGCCACTCTTAGGGCCTTTGATGAGTAATTCACGATCCTTGATAAACAATAGGTAATCATTTGTAAATGAATTTATTTTTTAGAGATCATTCCCATTGCACGTAACATTCTATTACAATCATATGTTCAATATGGTAGTTCATTTTCTCCAAGTATCATATCTTTCAGATGACCAAGTAGTTATATAAATCAAGTGTCACTCCATCAATTTCCACCTTTTAAAATATATAAATTCAATAAAACAAAAAATGTTGTGTATTTAGTAAATCTGATATACAATGGGTTTTTAGAATAGATATTAAACTCCTTAAACAACTTTAGGCAACCATAAAGGTCATATTCAATTTCTATTTTCATTTCTACCATGCAATCACCATCATCATTTACAGAGGTATTTATATCAAATCATTCATAAACTGTAGTATCATCCCAATGATTTACACATTCAGTTTTCCCCATATTTGGTCCAACATTTATAGATTTGATCTATTCCATGAAAAATAAAATTTTCTTCTAACGATTATGGACTAATATTTCTTGAATAACAACAATGTAAACACGGAAAAAGAAATTTAGAAGTTTCTCCTTCCTTCTCCCTTGAAAAGATGATGAACTATTTCACTCCATCATTATATTTGTTAATTAAACAATTAACGTGAATCCATTTTAAGTTCAAATCCATCCTCTCGGGTTCATACAAGATTAATTTAATACAATATATATATAAATACACAAAAGATATTCATCATGAAAGTGAAAGTTATAGATAATTCCAACAAGGGAAATATGGATCCTTTATAATAGAATATCTGAGCACCTAGATATTTCAAATACAATAATAAGGGATGTTGGAATTTGAAAAAATAGAGGGTGATAAAGGAATATAATAAATGATATTATCAATAAACATTATAGGTGTAAATCGGAAGATAGATAGTGTAATGACCCTAGCCCGAATTACCCAAAAAACACCGGGTTAAATCATCTTTTGACCTCTAACACACCTCAAAGTCACTAAATTCTAGTTTAAACATTGGGTGAAAAAAACCATAAATGGGAGGTGGTCCCTCCTAAAATAGAAACAATTAGTATGAGAGGTTGAACAAAATTCTAGCATGACCCTTGTGGTCAATGGACATACAGACCCAAAAATCATCGTCACTTGATATAGGCATACCTTTTATACAAACAACTATGGAAATAAATGATGAAATATCTATATAGACACACATACAAGTCATGAAAGTATAAAAGATCACTCACTTATAGTCTATAAGAAATATCAAACAGATAAAAACCTGATATTTAAACATAATGTGAAATAAAGGCACCATAATGATTCAAAAAGTGAAGGCTTTATGTGATACAACCTCATGTTCTTAACTAGGGATGGCCCCTTTGAATCTACTCCAGAAGAAAACTATGGATCATAGTGAATTCTAAGAGGAACTAGATACTATGATATATGTAACCAATAAAAGAACACAAATCACTCCACTAACCTGGTTCTTGAAAAATAACGTCTGAAGCTGCATCTCCACTGATGTGTCCTTGAATGGTGTCATCATATATATAATAATTAGGGAACGACCAATGTGCCTCAAATCAGTAGTCAATAAACAAGAATATATAAGAAAATTTCTACACATTTATAAAAATATATGAAAAAATTATTTAGTAAGAAGATATAAAACGCAGTAGTAAAACAATAATGAATAAATCCATGGTTCAGTGTCGAATATAAAAAACGGATCATACATCGATAGTCAATAAAAAAATGGACCAAAAATCATTCCCTAAACAATAGATCACAAACAAGCCATAAAAAATAGATCATAAACAACAGATCATAAACAAATTGAAAAAGAAGAAAAAAAACCAAAATATACACAAAGAAACTCAGAAGGCCAACCTGCTAGGTTAAAGAAAATCCGGGAACCTCTTTTTACGTCAGATTAAATATTCAATGGTCATCAAGTGGTGTGATTCGACCTTCAATTCACTGAGGAGGAGCGCCGACAGTAGGTGGCTTCTGCGGAAAGCTTCGATATCACTATGGATTTGCAAATGGTTAGGGATTTTAAAACAGATCGGGTCACTTTTATCAGCACTAAACTTTTAAAGCTTATAAATGTTCATTTATCAACACTTTGTTTAGCACTGGTAAATCCTCATCTTTATCAGCATGAAAAAAGTAATGGTAAAGATTCTTTTATTAGAGTTTATTACTAAAGCACTCTTATAGGATTTATAATTATAATTATAAATAAAAAATTGTAATATTTGTACATACTTAATAAATATATATAAATATATATATAGGAAATATATTCCTTTTTAAATATATTTATTATAATTATATAATTTTTTAAATATTTTTAAAAAATATTATTTATATAGTTATATATATTTATATAATTATAAATATATATATTTAATAAATATATATAAATTTAAATATAGTAAATATATTCATTATTTAAGTAAATTTATTATAAATTTAATAATTAATTAAATATAAGGAATTATTTATTTATAATTATATAAATAATTTTTAAAAAATATTTATTTACTTATAATTAAAAGTATATAATTGTATAAATATAGTGACCGTACATTTAAAAATATAATTATTTATAAATATTTATTTACAAATATATTTTTAACATTATCAATGAATATCTAATTTTGAGTGCACACATATATGTACAAAATGAGTGAAATTGAATAAATTAAAAATATAGATAGACTTTAAAAATACTGAAAAAATGGATAAATTCTCTCTGTGTGTATTTTGTATAAATAATGCATTAATTATATGTATATGTGAAATCAATATAACACACATTTGATCTATATTGAATTGAAAAATCAAAAGACATTCAATTATATGTTGAGTACTATAAAATTAGTCAATATTTTTAATTCATATTATTTTTTAATTATATATCATTGTTAAATAAATATATGATAATTTATTATAAAGTGAATAATTATTTTGTAATATACAATCATATTTATATAAATTAATATATATCTATATATATTTAATATATACAATTTGATAACATTAATTATCATAGTTATCTAATTTATGAAATGTTTAATATTTAATAATGTATAACCAATAAATTTATTTTTATCAATAATTATTTAATTAATAATTTTTTAAATATTTTTTAATAATTTTTTTTTATTCTTAATTAATTTATTTATTTCATTTTATTGGTGATGAAAATGCATTGATTAAATAAATATTTAGTTGCATTAAACATAAAGCGTTGATAAAGAGTACCCTTTATCTGTGCTAAAAACAAAGCGCTGATACAGAATACCATTTATCCGTGCTAAAAATAAAGCACTGATAAATTATACCCTTTATTAGTGCTAAAATTAAAGCAATGATAAATGTTTTCTTTATCAGTGCTAAAATAAAAGCGCTGATAAATGGTTAAATTTATCAGTTCTTTCTTTAGCAAAAATAAATTATCTATTTATCAACTTTTTGTTATAGCAATGATAAATAACAACATTTTTAAAGGCCAGTTTTGTAGTAGTGGTAATACCATCCACATCATGTGTTAGATTGAAATGTAGTTAATTAATACTCATAAAAAAATGAATCAATGATACTTTTATTAAAGTATCAAGATAATACATTTATTTTTATTTGATTTTGAGTATGTGACATGTTATTGGAACTAAAATGTCACTTTTAAATTGAAAACACACGCTTTTAGTCATACCGAACACACTATTTATTAGATTGATATGAGATTAACCATTACACATCAAAAATGTTTTATCGATCTTTATCTTAACGTATACATATATTTTGAATCTATTTGATTAGTTTAGACTATATAAAAAATATTTTTAACTAAAATATTAATTTTTAATTGAGAATGTATACTACAAGTCATACTATTCAAACTATTAGTTAAGTTGACATACAACTAATTCCTATACATCAAAAATGAATTATTGATCATTTAATTAAGGCACCATTCAATCAAAGTTCATTTTTTAGTAGTATATGACACACATTTTGAAATAATATGTATTTTTAGGTCCACATATACTCCTTTTAATAAGTGAATTTATCATTAAGATTACCCTATTAATAGGTGAATCCCTAGGTCTTTTTTAATATGTCTAAACCATCTTAGTGTAGTGTTAGTCATTTTATCATCAATGAGAGCCACTTTAATTTTTTCTTGAACATATTAATTTTTAATCTTATCCCTCTTAGTAAACCCAAATTCAAATATAAACATTTTCATTTATTCCACACTTATTTTTTTCATGGTTTATTATCAAAGGGAAATACTAAATAACATATATAATATATGGTCTAAAAATAGTCCTATTAAATTTTCTTTTTGATTTTAAAGGATGTTTAAGATCATAAATCATCCTAGAATACTTTACCCATTTAATTGATATATTTTTAATCCTATGAGAGACAATGTAATAATATCTCCATCACATTACTGATATTATATTAAATATAATAAATGGTCAATATTTAAAATAATGTGTTCCCCCACTCTTGCATCAATAACATCACTCTAAAATCGTTTTATAAAAAAACACTCCATATATTTTATTTTATCCCTACTAAGATGGAAAAAATTTAATTCTAAAGTATCTCTCAACAAATATAACATAAAATTATAAGGAATATAACTAAATTAGTATTAGATAAACCATATCTTATGGATGTCAATGGAAAAAGAATAAATATGATAGAAAAACCCCCTTAATGGGTTTTTCTAACATTATGATATAATATATGTTTTCCACTCATTAAGAAACAAATATATTTCCTTCCTTGATTATGTGTGTTGTTAACATTCTTGGTATTACTAAAAAAATATTAATAAAAAATAGGTAAAAATATATTTAAAGAAATTGTAATTACATTTTGAAATATTTATTTAAGGATGCTTTTATACATATTATACATGATATATTTTATATATTTATAAATATAATAACTATAATTGATGTGATTACACTGTTTTAGAAACTATATAAAGATTAATAAAATAATTTCTTTTTTTATATATGTTTTGAGAGTGAAATATTAATATATATACACTAAATATTATCCACTTATAGAAATCCACATGTTTCTTATCCACATTGTTCATCCTCATACCATGGTTATGACAATAAATTAACACTGTTATATCAAAAAATAATATTTTTAAAATATAATATAAAAATATAATTTGAATATTATTTGTAAAATGATGAATGTAGTGTATTAAAAATTAATAAATGACATCTTGTGTGGTCAATTTATAGGATATCTACGTAATAAGTCTAATTTTTTTTCTTTAGTGTATCTAAATTCATCACAATGAGTGTCCAATGATTCCTAAAAACTCAAAAAGAAATAATTATTGAAAAATTAAAATATATTTTACAATTTTAGTGCTTAAAGTTCTACCCCAAAATTATAGGCATTAGGAAGAGGCAATCATCTATTGGTTTCTTATCAAATTATGCAGGTACTCATTATGTTCATACTCAAATTTCATCTTCAAGAATTGATATTTTTTGCATAGATGTGACATGATGACCAATAAATCATTGTTTTTATTTATAGGGTATTCCCTTAAAATTGTTTTGATATATACACATATTGAAAATATTAGTAGTATTAAACTATAATAGAGATAGTTAATAAATTATTGAAAACTATATATGATAATGTACCTATTATATATATTCAAAAGCAGGCCATCCATAAATTAATGCTTGAGAATTTTATTCACATTTTTTAGAATAATATTGTCAGCAATGTCCCCTCCATACATTTGTTAATGTTTTTAAAATTTAGAATATATATTTATTTTGGAGCATTCTATCTATATGATCTTGTAAAGTTAATAAATGTGGTACTATAATTTGTGTCATAAAACACAATGGCTCGGACGTAAAAAATTTCATAATCTTGAATTAAATGAATAATTCACATAGAGTATGTTTTCAAGTTTAGAGTTTTAGAGAACTAGGCCATAACTATTACATTACACCTCAAAAATTACAAAGTAGACACTTCTACTCTGTTTCCATTTTTTTTCATAAAATAAAAACTCTTGAAAAATGAGCCATGCCTAGTTCCATGTTTTAGACAAAATAACTTTTCCTTTTTCCCATCCTGGACCCTATTTATCTTTAAGTCCTATGAAAAACAATTCATAAACATGGGATGAGCATAAAAAGCTCAGTAAGGGTTATAAAATAAAGAAAGAAATCATTAGTCCATCAATTCATAGAAAACATACACTCTTTTACTTACCACATGAAATCATATGAATTATGAATAACACATAGAAATCATAAATCATAAAGTTAACTTTTTTACATCTACATCAATCTTACATTGTATATTTCACAGCTACGTAGGGAGTTACGTTTGGAAGACCCTTCATATTATATTAACTAAATATCCTAGGAGAAACATTAATGTTTACCTATATCACATTACCGAATGAATTGGAGAGCTATCTCGGGCTCACCTGCCCGATATTTTTCATAGAAGAACATGTATACATAAACAATGCCCAAGAACCATAACATATTCATTACACATAAAAAAATATATAGGAAAGATAAAATTTCTACATTTCAATCACAATATATCATTTAAATATATTTACATAACCAATCTATTATCAAAACCATTTTCATTACCAAAATACATAAAAGAGTATATAGTATTTATTTTCCTTTTTAAAACATCACGACTTGTTAAGGAATCCAAATATCAAATAATGTTCACGGTGGCAGAAAGGTCGTTGTCACCACATACATTAATAAACATTCCTTTTTGGAATTTAGTAAAATGACTTTTAGAAAAATATTCCCTTTGAATGAAAAGAAAAGAAAAAGGTTTTTATTTACTGTATAAAATAATGTCATGTATAAAACAAAATATGCCTTAATGAAAGGAGATTGAGACAAAGTCCTTTACCTCGTGTCTGAATTGACCCATTCATTCTTTAATCTCATGAATAATAAACTAAAGTTAATTTCAACTTGATTAAAAATATTTTAAGGTTTATTATTCCTTTTATATCACTTATTACCATGTTATAAACATTATATAACCATTTATGTTAATAATGGTCGTTATTTCGAAATTTGGTACTTGAGTAAAAAATGAACACCTTATAATTACAAGTTGTCCATGCAGTAAAAATTACATTATCTAAAGAATGATATGAATGATTTATATATCATATATATCATATATATTTGGTATATATCTGTATTTATAACAGTACATAACATTTGGAGATATGAAATTAAATGCACCATTCATGGAGATGGTAAACCGTATGTACGCTTGAACGCTACTTTCATTTATATTTCATATTTTAATGGATTGAAAAATTAATGATACATAGGTATATTATAATTAAAGTATAATATCATATTTATAATTTCAGTAACTCCATCCATTATACATTCCACATATAGAATGAATGAGTTATATCACTTTGAGGGGGCGGTAGTCCTCACCTGCTCAAATGAAATTACTACATTTACCCATAATGGAAACCATAAAGATATGATATAAATGAAAAATATAGAAGAATAGAGAAAATATAAATATAATATATATCACATATAAATAAAATTAAATCTTAATGTCCACTAAAAGAGGTGGTAGGAGATAATTTGAACAATCATTGTTTCATGAGGCGTTAGTTCACCGTCCATAGAAACTGTATGTTCTTTACTCATTAGATGGAGGTGTGTGTAAGTGTAGTTTGAATAATTCTCACAAAAGAACATAGTATATTGAGGATACTGGTGTTGTTATGTAAGCAAATAATAATAAGAACATAGAGTGAGAAGAAGAAAAATAAAATAATAGAAATTGAGGGAAGACATTACCTTTAAATCGGGTAACTCCCTTTGGTTTAAACCAAAAGGATTTATTGAAGTGCTTTCTGCCTAAAGTAAGGCTTATAGGTGGAAGAGAGGGATGTTGGGAGATTATTTAGGTATAGGTGGATGAGCTAAAGGGATTGAGAGGTGTGATTAATGGGTTAGAGGTGATGGATTTTTAAAATGGGGAGGATGGGTTTTTAGGAATGTTTGAAAACATTATTTTATTATAAACTAATTTTCAGTTTCAAAAGGTCCAAAACTCATTAAATTAGAAGATATGATGACTCTTGTTTGAAATAAAATCATCTAGTAATAATTGGATAGGATTTGGACAGTTTTTTAAATTTTATAATCTCATTTATTTGAATCATTTATTAATAAGGTAATCACCGCATCATCATTGTGTCCTAAATAATTTTATTTATTTGATATCTAATAATTATAAATAAAATTACATGATGTAGTAAATAATTTTATATTTCAAATGAATATTTATAGTCAAAGATATAACTTATATAAACTCATGTAAAAATTGATTTACTAAAAGATATATGTTTATGTCATTTTTTTGTTTACTTTAAATTAATTAATATAAAGTGTCATTATCACTCTAAAGTGGCTCCATGGGGTCCCAAAATAGACCCAAGGATTTCCAAGGTCGTACATGTATCAGAAAATATGGTTAGGAGAATTTTAAGGGTAATTTAATATAATTATAATATTATTTTTTACCATAATTTTACCAGATTTACCTTTTTACCATGGTAAATAAAATATTTACTAAAGTAAATATTCATAATGTCTAAAAATAAAATTTACCTATTTAAAAAATTTGGACCTCCTGATTCCAAATATGGAATCCATTTTTCCAAATTCGAAACACAAAAGTGGCAGAAATAAATTTAAAATTAATTCTCATTGTCAAAATAGAAAACGTGTTTTTATGAAATAATAACTATCAAAAGATTACCACTTGTTTATGTCCAATTTTAAAGAGAAATTAATTCCAATGACCAAAATTGGATTAAATGGTAAAACTATAATATAATTACACTTTAAAACCAATTAAAAAGATAACATAGCCATATAAATAAATTATATTAAAAGGCAGTTTTGAATTAAAATGCAGTATTTTTCACTATTCATTAAAAAATGAACATTATCAGAAAGATACCAAAATTCCATCCAAAGTAAAATTTGATGTCCCTATTCAAAAGAAAAATATTATTTTTTCAAATAAAACCTAAAAAAGTGACCAAAATTAGATTTAAAAAGGGTTCTTCATCAGAATGCGGTAAATTGACCTTTTAAAGAATATTAGTGTTTATTCTTAAAATTGGATTCATTCACATTTTCAGCTTATAACTTTTATTGGATAAATTTAATTTTTTTAACAAACATGTATAATCAGATTTTTGATAGTCCTATTCATTCCAGCCAATACAACGACTATGCGTTAACTACCATTTAAAATAATAATATTATTATATCGTTTTTCGGTATTACTTAACGTTGTGAGAAACATAAGATTTCAAAGAAAACCATTATTGAGTATTTGGTATGCCATTGAACATGGCATCCCTTTTATGGTAAAATTAATATTTAATTAACAGATATTAATAAATATGAAAATGTCATATTCTTTATTAACCTGAGATGTTACATCCTTCCCCCCTTTTGGAAATTACATCCTCACAATTTTATTCGCTTATCCAATAAATTGGGGTATTTATACAGCATAGAATTTTCAGATTCCCACCTTTCCTCTTCAACCATATGGGTTTTACATAAAACATTTACCTGATAGATTACCTTATTCTGCAACACTTTCTCTCTTCGGTCAAGAATCTGTATTGGTTATTCCTTATAAGAGAGATCCTCTTCCAACTGAACTACCTCCGGGCTCAGAACATGAGATGGATCCAACATATACTTTTTTAACATTGAAACATGAAAAACATTGTGTATCTTGGATAAACCTAGAGGTAAAGAAACTTTGGACGCTACTAATCCAACATTCTTGATGATTTCCTATGGTCCAATGAACCTCAGACTCAACTTTCCCTTCTTACCAAAACACATCATACTTTTCCATGAAGAAACATTAAGAAAAACATGATCACCTAACTCAAATGAAAGATCCTTCCTCGGGTTATCTGCATAACTTTTCTTCCTTCTATGATCTGTTCTCATGTTCTTCTGAATCAACTAAACCTTTTCTGCCATCTCTTCTACCAATTCTGGTCCTATAAACATCCTTTCACCTACTTCATCTCAAAAAGCTGGAGTTCGACACCGCATTCCATATAATTACTCAAACAGAGCCATCTATATATTGGAATGAAAACTTTTATTATAAGAAAATTCAACCAAAAAAATATTTTGGTCCTAACTTCCCTAGTAATCTATTGAGAAATCATGTAGCATATCTTCCAAAGTCTGAATTGTTCATTCTGACAACCTATCTGATTGAGGTTGAAAAGATGTAATAAAATTTAATTCAGTACCTAATGACTTCTAAAGGACTTTCCAAAAGGTATAAGTAAACATGAGATCACTATCAGATATAATGGGGAGGGAAACTCCATGAAACTTGACTATCTATTTAACATACAATCGTGAAAGTTGATCTAGAGACAAAGTATCTCAGTTAGGAAGGAAATGAGTAGATTTAGTCAATCGATCAATAATAACCAAGATTTCATTGTTACCTCGAGAAGATTTTGGTAATCCCACAATGAAGTATATGGATATATTTTTCCATTTCCACTCTAGCACTGGTAAAGACTGAAGCATCCCTTTTGGTAACCATTTCTCTTCTTTAACCTATTGGTAAGTCAAACACTTCACAGTAAATTAAGAAATATCTCTTTTCATTCCATCCCACTTGTAATACCCCCAAATATCTCTGTACATCTTAGTACTTCTAGGTTGAACTGAAAACAGATAACTATGAGCTTCACATAATAACTCTTTCTTCAATTGTGATTCACAAGGCACACACAATCACTTCCCAAACCTCAAAACAAAATCTTTATCGATGTTAAAATCAAGAAACTTACCCTTATAAACCAACGCTACATTTTTCCATAACTCACTGTCTTCCTTATGCGCTTGATTAATTCTGTATGATAGAGATTATTTCACTGACACATGAAACAAAAAAGATGAATTTTCTGCACCAACAACTTATATGCCAAAGTTCATCAAATCATTAATCAAAGGATATTGTTCCAAATGTAACATGGTTAATGTAGCATTACTCTTTCGTCTCAATTCATCAACCACTTTATTTGATTTTCCTAGATGGTAATGGATTGTGAAATCATAATCCGTGATTAACTCCAACCATCTCCTCTATCTCATATTTAATTCTTTCTGAGTGAATATATAATTCAATATTTTGTGGTCGGTATATATTTCAAATTTTACTCCATACAGATGATGCCTCCAAATTTTTAAAGAAAAAACAATAGTAGCTAATTCCAAATCATGTGTAGTGTAATTTAACTCATTAGGTTTCAATTAACGTGAAGCATAAGCAATTACCTGATCATTCTACATTAGGAAACAACCAAGCCCTTTCAATGATGCATCACTATAGATAAAAAATTCACCACTTCTAGAAGGAAATTCCAAACTGGAGAATTCACCTATATTTTTTTACAATTTTTGAAAACAATCATTAAATTGTTTTGTCCAAATGATCTTAACTCATTTTCGAGTTAACTTAGTCATTGGGCTAGATATGTAACAGCCCGAGATTTTATGAAAAATATTCTTTCTTATTTTACTAATGTCTTGTGTTATACGCTACACCAAAAGGAGCTTGCACAACACGCATCCTTGACTTGCCTTGCATTACACGCAATCGCAACCTTCCTCGATAGCGTGTGTGGTACGTAATCCTGAGTTTCACGAAACAATGATATGCTATTAAAATATTATTAAAACTAGCCGTTATGAATAGTAATAACCACTTTTTAAATTTTAGAAATTTTAACTCTCAAAATGGACTTCATTTTTGGATTCGGAGTATCGAATTTAGCCTAAGGTGAAATTTTGGTACTTTTCGGATAACTTTCATATTCTGATAAATAGTGAAAATTACTAAATTATAATTAAAAAACAACTTTTTTAATCGAAATAATTAATAGTGATAAATCATTAATTTGAGTGGTTTTAAAGTATATTTATAATATATTTTTACAATTTAATACAATGTTGGTCATTGGATGTAATTTCACATTTAAACTAGACATAAACAAGTGTCAATCTTTTGATAGATATTGTTTCTTAAAAACACGCTATTTGTTTTAACAGCGGGATTTAATTATAAAATTAATTAATGCAACTTTTATGTTATGAATTTGGAAAAATAGACTTCATTTTTGAATTCGGAATATGAAATATAGCTTGGGATAAAATTTTGGCATTGTTCTGAAAAACATCAATTTTTGATGAATAGTGAAACTACTAAGTGGTAGGTTAAAAACTGAATTTTGCATAAAACTTAATTTTACCGCTTCTGTGAATGGAATTTCGAAAATCCGAGAGACACGGTTAATATCAAGGACTAAAATGTGGTTCAATGAGATGAAAATAATTTTTTGGTGAATAGTAACTTTTTTTACCACGGTTAATAGTAAATAGGGTAACTAAGGGTAAATATGATATTAATATTACCCTAACACATGTCCTAATTCTATTGGACAAGTGTAATTCGACCAAAAACAATCTTAGGAATAAAATATGACCATTTAGGCCCACTTGGATTAGATTAGGACATTTATTATTAATTTATTTAAAGAAGGGTTAAAATAGTTAAAATCAAAGTTTAATAAGTAAATCATTTTTAATATGGGGTTATACATAAGATAAATTCGATTGTAAATATTCATTAGAAATCTAAAAAGATTTTCTACATGATGGTATTTTATTTGTAATTTTTAGACATCAAATAATATAATTTATTTATGACACAAAGATGATGCAGTAATTATCTTATTAATGAAATATTGACATAATTGATAATATAAATACCAAAATAAATGTAATTTAAGACTTTTTATGAATTCCACTAATTTTCTAGGTTACTATGATATATTAGTGTTGATTTAATCAACTTGTTTCGAACATATAATTCTGTTATGACTTTCACAAAAATCATATATCAAATAGTGTCAAAATTGACACAAAATAGTTTTTAAATCAAATATTATATTATTAATTGTTATTTTATTCCTCAAAATCTAAGGTTCGGCCAAATGACTTAGATAAGGATATATGTATTAATAATATACAATTTTGGGTTCGTTTGGCATGTTATAGTAAGTTTATTAACCATATAGTGAAAGAAAACAAAAAGACACGGTAAAAGTTAAATTATTTAACTTAGAGTTAAATCTAATTGATAAGGTTAAAATAATACCCTAAACTTGTCTAAATCCTATTGGTTGATAGGATTTCGACCCATCCCCACTTTAGCTTCGAAATAAGACCCTTTGGAACCATTATAAACCGATTTTAACTTTAATATAAAATAATATTTTGAGGTATTCCTAAGGTGCCCCTCTCCTCCCTTATAAAAGGACACCTCCTCCCCTTCCTCCTCACACCAATTTGAGCACTCAAGCTCGGCCAAACCCTGCCAATTTCTCCTCTCCACTTCCCTAGAAACATCCTAGAGGTTCTGGTCTTCCTCAAAGACCAATTTTAGTGCCCTAAGAGGAGGTCTCAAAGAGGCACTTCAAAGAAGAGGTAATTACCGTTACCAATTCTTTCATCTTTATTTCTTCTTCCACTTCTTCTTCTTAGGTTGTTTCATTATGAAGTAATAACATCAGTATCACTCATATACTGATATGTTATTATAAGTATGAAACAACCCTATTTCACCATCTATCCATCCTACGGAAAAAGAAATCACCGCGCGTGCGTACGTACGGAATACCGTCTCCACGCCGTGGTGTAATCTATTTTCCACCACCACCTTACATGGATGGGTATAATGGTGTAAAGAATAAATATACATAGTTATTACAACATCATATTGATTCTGATATATTGTATAATCCACTCCAATTCAATTCATATTTATAGAAATGATATCATCGCTCGTGCGTACGTACGGACTACCGTCTCCACGACGCGATGAGATTCATTCTCCATGTTAACCATTTAAGAATGATTATAATGTATATATAAGAAATAATAATGAAATATATGACATTATAAAGCTACTGGATTTATGTATATATATACATATGTATGTCATCTACTTACTTCCATTTCAAGACAATAAGGAAAGAAAAACAGCGTTCATGCGTACGTACGGACTACCGTCTCCATGAACGGTGTTTTTCATTTTATTTATCTATCTATTATATATATATATATAATGAATATATATGATATATAAATCATATTTTATATTCTGGAAGTAAGTAAATCATGATATAAGTAATAATGATGTCAAGAACAACAAGTCAAAACACCTACGATAAATGAAACGATTTTACCCAAAACGCTTCTTTAACATGGAATTTACAAAAGAACGAGTAATATAATGTCATAAGTGAACCATATATGATATCATAACAATGAATATGATTCTGTAATAAGTCAATGACATGATTTAAATCATTATACAGGAGGTTCGGACACTTACAAAGCAAGTCGGACCTAAGGTAAGGGAAATATCACAATCTCATTTTTATCCGAGATTGTTTATTCGTAAGTATTTACTGGGGTGTATTTTATCATCCACATACATGTTTCATCAATATGTAATATTATTTACATCCACCTACAATTTTTTAAATCCATTTTTACTCTTAGGTGAGTTTTTAGTAATATGTATGAAAGGAATCTTTTGTCGTTTTTCGTACGATGTACTTTTTGACTTTTCCGACAAAAGTACGAAGAATGTTTTTTTTAACTTATACGGCATGAATGGATTTCTAAAACATTATTTCCAAGAAGTTTCCTTTACAAGTTTTTAAGTTTATTTTTAATCAACTTCTTTTAGTTTATAATTGTACGACATGTTAAGAAAGGAAAAGTATTTTTGAAGCAGAAAGGATATTTTCCTCAAGAATGAAGTTCAAGTATTTTATCAAAATTATTTTCCATCTAAGATAATAAAAGGGTTCTGTTTTTATCCCTATAATTACATTGGTTTGATTATGTTGTGATTGAAATATTTTTATGAATTACTTTATCTTATATGAATTGATTTATGATGTCATGATGTTTTAAGAATCCCATTTTTGTTACATGTGTTATGCGATGATGTATGTTTTATGATTATGTGGCACACATAAGAAAGGATTCATTATAAGATGGGTGGGACCTATATCTCCCTCCAATGCATTGGGTAAAGATTTTATATCTCATGAGATAGACATGGCTGGAATGGTAGGTTATACCGGTTCAGTGAAACAGGACTGAAACGAGGATTACTCGATTCAGAAAGGGACTTTGTCCACTAAGATAGTCTTGGCAATGAGTCTTGACTAACAAGAAATGATTCTCTATGATTATGTGTGTATGCCACAATGAGTAATGTTTTAAGTTATGATTTCATTTTCACTTCTATGATTTATCCCATGTTATGATATTATGAGCTCTTTTGCAGGTTAAGATTTCCAAAAGCTATGTTCTTATGTATATGATGTGATTGATATTTCTTTTGTTTACCCTTACTGAGCATTTGAGCTCACCCTTTTATGTTTTCTTTTCCCCAGGATATAAAGAAAGGTTTTAGGTAAAAAAAAAGGGGAAGATCTTTATGGGAGATATTGAAGATCTTTCACCACGTTTAGAAGATTATGTTCCGAGTTTCCAAAGACACTAAACTATTACGATCCTTGTGTGTGTGTTTTTGTTATGTACTAAGTATTCCGCAAAAGTAATGTAATGTCCATGTACGATAAGCTTTGGGTCTCTACAGTTGGTATCAGAGGAAAGGTTTAGTCAACCTTTGGAAACTAGGATGCGAGTACTTTAGTGAGATCCCTAGAGATATTTATAAGGTATGTCTAGGGATGTCCCTAAGGTTAAGTATACGTATAGGTTATAGTACTAGAATTATGCTAACGGTCATAGAATTAAACCTAAGATGTTAGATATTGAAGGTACTCCCCCTTTATTATGTTGTTTTCCCTAGCATGATTTTTGCCTCTCACACTATTCTTTTTGGGTTTTAGACGATGGCTGGAACCCGAAGGAACCGTGTTGATCAATGCAATGGACAATGCAATGATTTCCCTCCTGAACAAACAAATGTTATGGGAGATGGAGTGCAAAATCTTATTGCTATACTTACACAAGCTATGAATCATTCTGGACTTCCAAATGAGCAGAGAAGGGAACAATATTCTATTGAGTCCTTCATGAGGCAACGCCCACCTTCTTTCAGTGGGTCTTCTGATCCACTTGTGGCTGAACAATGGATCAGTACTACTGAAAAGATATTTTCAGTTCTTCAATGTTCTGAACATGATAAAGTCATCTTAGCAGTATATCGTTTGGAAGGTGAAGCTGATCAATGGTGGAATCTTATCAAGAATACGAGGCCAAGAGATGAAATTGAGTCCATGGAATGGGATGAGTTCAAGAACTTGTTTTTTAGTAAGTACTTCCCTCGTATTCTTCGAACAAAGATGGAGAAAGTGTTTCTTGAACTGAAGCAAAGGGACGATGAATCTGTTGGTACCTATGAAGCAAATTTTACAAGACTTGCAAGGTATGCTTCTGGAATTATCATCCAACCTGAAAGTAAAGTTGATCGATTTTTCAGTGGCTTAAAACCAAGTCTTCGAAGGGCATTAGCTATAAGAGACTTCAGTAGCTATGAAGAAATTGTGCGTTGTGCTATCAAGGTAGAAATGGAAGTTGGTGTTACATATCCATCTCATGGTTTTGACAAGAAACGAAAGATGGAGTTCAAGGAGAAATCTCAGAATAAGGATGAAAAGAAGATGAATGTTTCCTTATGCACAAAGTGTGGAAAGAAGCATGGTGGAGATTGTCTTAAAGGGACTAGAAAATGTTTTAAGTGTGGAAAAGAAGGTCATCGAGCAGCTGAGTGTCGAAGTAATGGAAAAAGGGTTTCTAATGATGTGAATAAAGTAAACACTGCAGAGAACGCACCACCAACACTTCAATGCTTCAAGTGCAAGGAAATGGGGCATTATGCTAATAATTGCCCTAATCCAAGGGTTAGTGATGATCAACATGAGCAACCACTGAAGGCAAAGGACAAAGGGAAATCACATGCGATCACTATTGGCAATGTTGAATATGACAACGATGTGGTGGAATGATTAAGTGTTTATGTAATGGGATTCCAAAATAATGTTGTATCATTGAGTATTGCAATATTTATTGATGTGGTATTCAAAGTGATTGAGATATTTTTTGGAAATAAGATGATATGCGCATAATGAAGACGATAAAATGAAATGTTTAATAGTATTCATGAGCTCATGATTGATATAAGGACTAAGTGATATCATGGTGTTAGTATATAGAATTTTGAGGATTTTGGTATGTGGAAAGAGTTAACTTTTAATAGAATTCGTGTTTTCAATAAGGTTCAATGGGTATTCAAGAGAGTACAAGATTAAGGCCTTTGAATGTTTGGAATGTGACCAACATAACATATCTTATGATATATGGGGATCAACGATGGTATTAAATCTCTGGTAATCGTTTCCACTATGTTATGAGAATGGACTGCAGTATTATGGATAAGCCTAAAGATTGGAATGGATTATATTGGACATAAGTTAGTATTGTTTAAGGATAGAAGTTTTTTCGATATTATTTATGGGATGTTATAGTAATATAGTTTTATAAAAAGGACAACCTGCAGGACGGGCGACAGCCCATCGCTTCGGACAAGGCTGTAGGAATCGAACCCACAACCGAAGTTCGACTGGCCTTTATCACCTACCACTGACCTACAGGAAGTCCCTGTTTAGTAGAAACTAGTTTTATTATATTAAGCAGTATGATATATGAAGTATAAGTCCATTTTAGGAATTATATATGATTAATCTCACTATAGAATGACTTATGTATATTTAATAACTTTTGCTTACCTTTTGTTTGAGACAGATGGAATGACCCGTCATTCTATCACATGACCTGCTAACACTTCACGAATAACAAATTCAACTTCATTTATTTAAGAGATGAAGTAGAAATTGTTCAAGGCACGAACAAAAGTGAGATTGTACCAAAATAAAGTAAGTATTTATTCTAAGAAAATTTTCAACTTTAGGGAAATGATCTTGAAAACCAAAAATGTTGTCCTAGTGATCTTATACCCGATGAATCAGATGGTACCTTATATCATCACAAATCTATGGATTTGTGATTACTGGCCTTTCTATAGCCATATTCTCCACCACTCTCCATCAGAACATGATGGTTAGATTTCTCTTCCATATCCATATTTTCACCTATGTGGAAACCCAGTGATTAGTTTATTTGGGTAATCGTTACATTTCATACTTTAGTTTTTAAAGCCAAGTTTTGGTATTCCCTTTTACGATGTGGGTTTCTATTAAAGAAACTTTCGAATAGTAAACCATTTATAACCCCGACGAATTTCGAGGGCGAAATTCATTTTAAGGGGGGTAGAATGTAACAGCCCGAGATTTTATGAAAAATATTCTTTCTTATTTTACTAATGTCTTGTGTTATACGCTACACCAAAAGGAGCTTGCACAACACGCATCCTTGACTTGCCTTGCATTACACGCAATCGCAACCTTCCTCGATAGCGTGTGTGGTACGTAATCCTGAGTTTCACGAAACAATGATATGCTATTAAAATATTATTAAAACTAGCCGTTATGAATAGTAATAACCACTTTTTAAATTTTAGAAATTTTAACTCTCAAAATGGACTTCATTTTTGGATTCGGAGTATCGAATTTAGCCTAAGGTGAAATTTTGGTACTTTTCGGATAACTTTCATATTCTGATAAATAGTGAAAATTACTAAATTATAATTAAAAAACAACTTTTTTAATCGAAATAATTAATAGTGATAAATCATTAATTTGAGTGGTTTTAAAGTATATTTATAATATATTTTTACAATTTAATACAATGTTGGTCATTGGATGTAATTTCACATTTAAACTAGACATAAACAAGTGTCAATCTTTTGATAGATATTGTTTCTTAAAAACACGCTATTTGTTTTAACAGCGGGATTTAATTATAAAATTAATTAATGCAACTTTTATGTTATGAATTTGGAAAAATAGACTTCATTTTTGAATTCGGAATATGAAATATAGCTTGGGATAAAATTTTGGCATTGTTCTGAAAAACATCAATTTTTGATGAATAGTGAAACTACTAAGTGGTAGGTTAAAAACTGAATTTTGCATAAAACTTAATTTTACCGCTTCTGTGAATGGAATTTCGAAAATCCGAGAGACACGGTTAATATCAAGGACTAAAATGTGGTTCAATGAGATGAAAATAATTTTTTTGGTGAATAGTAACTTTTTTTACCACGGTTAATAGTAAATAGGGTAACTAAGGGTAAATATGATATTAATATTACCCTAACACATGTCCTAATTCTATTGGACAAGTGTAATTCGACCAAAAACAATCTTAGGAATAAAATATGACCATTTAGGCCCACTTGGATTAGATTAGGACATTTATTATTAATTTATTTAAAGAAGGGTTAAAATAGTTAAAATCAAAGTTTAATAAGTAAATCATTTTTAATATGGGGTTATACATAAGATAAATTCGATTGTAAATATTCATTAGAAATCTAAAAAGATTTTCTACATGATGGTATTTTATTTGTAATTTTTAGACATCAAATAATATAATTTATTTATGACACAAAGATGATGCAGTAATTATCTTATTAATGAAATATTGACATAATTGATAATATAAATACCAAAATAAATGTAATTTAAGACTTTTTATGAATTCCACTAATTTTCTAGGTTACTATGATATATTAGTGTTGATTTAATCAACTTGTTTCGAACATATAATTCTGTTATGACTTTCACAAAAATCATATATCAAATAGTGTCAAAATTGACACAAAATAGTTTTTAAATCAAATATTATATTATTAATTGTTATTTTATTCCTCAAAATCTAAGGTTCGGCCAAATGACTTAGATAAGGATATATGTATTAATAATATACAATTTTGGGTTCGTTTGGCATGTTATAGTAAGTTTATTAACCATATAGTGAAAGAAAACAAAAAGACACGGTAAAAGTTAAATTATTTAACTTAGAGTTAAATCTAATTGATAAGGTTAAAATAATACCCTAAACTTGTCTAAATCCTATTGGTTGATAGGATTTCGACCCATCCCCACTTTAGCTTCGAAATAAGACCCTTTGGAACCATTATAAACCGATTTTAACTTTAATATAAAATAATATTTTGAGGTATTCCTAAGGTGCCCCTCTCCTCCCTTATAAAAGGACACCTCCTCCCCTTCCTCCTCACACCAATTTGAGCACTCAAGCTCGGCCAAACCCTGCCAATTTCTCCTCTCCACTTCCCTAGAAACATCCTAGAGGTTCTGGTCTTCCTCAAAGACCAATTTTAGTGCCCTAAGAGGAGGTCTCAAAGAGGCACTTCAAAGAAGAGGTAATTACCGTTACCAATTCTTTCATCTTTATTTCTTCTTCCACTTCTTCTTCTTAGGTTGTTTCATTATGAAGTAATAACATCAGTATCACTCATATACTGATATGTTATTATAAGTATGAAACAACCCTATTTCACCATCTATCCATCCTACGGAAAAAGAAATCACCGCGCGTGCGTACGTACGGAATACCGTCTCCACGCCGTGGTGTAATCTATTTTCCACCACCACCTTACATGGATGGGTATAATGGTGTAAAGAATAAATATACATAGTTATTACAACATCATATTGATTCTGATATATTGTATAATCCACTCCAATTCAATTCATATTTATAGAAATGATATCATCGCTCGTGCGTACGTACGGACTACCGTCTCCACGACGCGATGAGATTCATTCTCCATGTTAACCATTTAAGAATGATTATAATGTATATATAAGAAATAATAATGAAATATATGACATTATAAAGCTACTGGATTTATGTATATATATACATATGTATGTCATCTACTTACTTCCATTTCAAGACAATAAGGAAAGAAAAACAGCGTTCATGCGTACGTACGGACTACCGTCTCCATGAACGGTGTTTTTCATTTTATTTATCTATCTATTATATATATATATATAATGAATATATATGATATATAAATCATATTTTATATTCTGGAAGTAAGTAAATCATGATATAAGTAATAATGATGTCAAGAACAACAAGTCAAAACACCTACGATAAATGAAACGATTTTACCCAAAACGCTTCTTTAACATGGAATTTACAAAAGAACGAGTAATATAATGTCATAAGTGAACCATATATGATATCATAACAATGAATATGATTCTGTAATAAGTCAATGACATGATTTAAATCATTATACAGGAGGTTCGGACACTTACAAAGCAAGTCGGACCTAAGGTAAGGGAAATATCACAATCTCATTTTTATCCGAGATTGTTTATTCGTAAGTATTTACTGGGGTGTATTTTATCATCCACATACATGTTTCATCAATATGTAATATTATTTACATCCACCTACAATTTTTTAAATCCATTTTTACTCTTAGGTGAGTTTTTAGTAATATGTATGAAAGGAATCTTTTGTCGTTTTTCGTACGATGTACTTTTTGACTTTTCCGACAAAAGTACGAAGAATGTTTTTTTTAACTTATACGGCATGAATGGATTTCTAAAACATTATTTCCAAGAAGTTTCCTTTACAAGTTTTTAAGTTTATTTTTAATCAACTTCTTTTAGTTTATAATTGTACGACATGTTAAGAAAGGAAAAGTATTTTTGAAGCAGAAAGGATATTTTCCTCAAGAATGAAGTTCAAGTATTTTATCAAAATTATTTTCCATCTAAGATAATAAAAGGGTTCTGTTTTTATCCCTATTATTACATTGGTTTGATTATGTTGTGATTGAAATATTTTTATGAATTACTTTATCTTATATGAATTGATTTATGATGTCATGATGTTTTAAGAATCCCATTTTTGTTACATGTGTTATGCGATGATGTATGTTTTATGATTATGTGGCACACATAAGAAAGGATTCATTATAAGATGGGTGGGACCTATATCTCCCTCCAATGCATTGGGTAAAGATTTTATATCTCATGAGATAGACATGGCTGGAATGGTAGGTTATACCGGTTCAGTGAAACAGGACTGAAACGAGGATTACTCGATTCAGAAAGGGACTTTGTCCACTAAGATAGTCTTGGCAATGAGTCTTGACTAACAAGAAATGATTCTCTATGATTATGTGTGTATGCCACAATGAGTAATGTTTTAAGTTATGATTTCATTTTCACTTCTATGATTTATCCCATGTTATGATATTATGAGCTCTTTTGCAGGTTAAGATTTCCAAAAGCTATGTTCTTATGTATATGATGTGATTGATATTTCTTTTGTTTACCCTTACTGAGCATTTGAGCTCACCCTTTTATGTTTTCTTTTCCCCAGGATATAAAGAAAGGTTTTAGGTAAAAAAAAGGGGAAGATCTTTATGGGAGATATTGAAGATCTTTCACCACGTTTAGAAGATTACGTTCCGAGTTTCCAAAGACACTAAACTATTACGATCCTTGTGTGTGTGTTTTTGTTATGTACTAAGTATTCCGCAAAAGTAATGTAATGTCCATGTACGATAAGCTTTGGGTCTCTACAAGATAATTGTGAAAAAGTTTCAACAAACATCCGATAATAACCTGATAGACCTAGAAAACTATGGATCTCAGTTATATTGGTAGGTCTTGGCCATTCTTCAACAACTTCTGTTTTAGCAGGATCAGCAGTTATGCTATTTTTTGATACAATGTACCCCGAGAAAAAAATTTGTTTCAACCAAAACTCACACATGCTGAATTTCCCATACAGTTTATTTTCTTTTAAGGTTTTCAAGACAAACCGTAAATGAATTTCATGTTTCTATTTACTTTTTTAATAAAACAAAATATCATCAATAAACAAAACCATAAACTTATCCATGAACTCATGGAAAAGTTTATTCATAAGATCATTGAATACTATAGGTGATTGGTTAACCAAAAAGGCCTAACTACAAATTTATAATGGCCATATATAGTACGAAACATAGTCTTAGGAATTCCTACTTCTTTTACTTTCAACTTATGGTACCCCAACCTCAGGTCAATCTTTGAAAAACAAATCGATCCTTGGATATGATCAAACAAATCATCGATATGAGGAAAATGATACTTGTTCTTAACAGTGATGTTATTCAATATTCCATAATCAGTGAAAAGTCTCATGGAACCATATTTCTTTTTAACAAACAAGATATGAGCACCCCATGGTGATGTGCTTGTTTGAATAAAGCCTTTATCTAAAAACTCCTGAAATTTCTTCTTTAACTCTAAAAGTTCCATTTTATCTATTGAATAAGGGGGTTTTGAAATTGGATTAGCATCATGAACTAAGTCAACAGTAAATTAAACTTCCTGATCCGGCATTATAATAGGACACTCCACAGGAAAAGTATCAAGATACTCATTTTACACTGGCACATCATTAATCTGAATGGTTCTTTTGTTTTCAAAAATATGTTCAATGTAACATTCATTTATATCTTTTACTAGTTTCTTAGATTCCTGATATGTTATCCAAAGTAAGATTTCATTCTTTTACACAAACTAAAATTCTTTCGGAAAAGAATCCTTTTTAGCTCTATAGTCAATCATAAAATGATAAACAGAAAGACAATCAATACCTTAAATAACATCAAACTATACTAGAGGCAAAACTATAAGGTTTGAAGGTAGATTACCTCCAAAAACAAGGACATTAAGGTTCTTATAGTTTCTTTTTGCCTCAACATTTCCTCCTGAAGTTTTTACCATAAGTTCAGGATTCATATCTTAAGATGTAATTTCAAATTTAATTGAAAAATTATCAGAAATGAATGAACGTGTAGACCCCAAATAAAAAAACACATTGGAACAATCTGAATGAACAAATAGTGTACCTGATACTACTTCATTCGATGGACTAACATCAACTGATGTAGTTTCAAAGGATTTCACCACTCCTTTCTGCTTGTAGTCTGGCTGCTTTCCCTTAGTTGAGTTCTTTGTTGGACACTCATTTGTATAATGACACATTTCATTTCACTTAAAACATTTTACTAACTATAAATCAGATTTTTTCTTACCATTACCCTGTTCTTTTTCAGTGAAATTACATGCGTTAGGCCCCATTTTACCACATCGTTAGCACTTACCATAATTCAAAATACATTCCCCAACATTATTTTTACCACAATTTTCACAAAATGTAAACTTTAGTTTCATACCATCATACCTTTTTAAAGAGTTATTCCCTTTCATATGCAACCTCAACCTCTTATTATGTTTTTTTCAAAGAACACTTGGTCATCAAAAAACTCCATTTCAACCTTCTCCACACATCAAAAAAGTTTTTAATAACTTTTTAACTCACAAGAAGCTAAAGACCTATGATACATTGGATTTAATCATAAGTAAGGATGATTGATCTTACTATCAAGATCTCGTATGAAATTTGGGGAATACCTTCCCAGTCGAGTAAATTTTACTTCATAAGCATCAACTAAGTCATCTTTCCACCTCAATTCAAAGATTTTTTTTCCATCCTAAGATGAACCACCTTAGGAAAATATTTCCCATGAAAAATACCTTTGAATTTTTCCCAATGAAGAGAATAAATCTCCTCACTATCATTGATATTTTTCACCATCGACCACCAATGATCGACTTCACCTTTAAAATGGTAAAAAAAAGACTAACATTTTGTTGTTCCGAACACCTTATGACATCAAAAATCTTCTCCAGAGCTTTAGTCCACCCTTCAGCTAGTACATGGTCAGAAGATACCTTGAATGATGGGGGATGTTTCCTAATGAAATGATATACTACTAAAATGTTTCTATGTAGTTGATCTGGATGATCTTGTGCATGGATAACACCACCATTTATAGCCCGAGTCAACTGTTCCATCACTGCAACAAACTATTCAGTTCTGATTCTGACTATTTAAGGTTGCTAATTTGGAAGGTTGTCTTCCACTTGATGTCGTCCCATCATAGCTTCCCTGTTTCCTATGCGGAAAACCATTCTGAACACAGAAATATCTTAGGCAAATCAACATGGTAATCTGAAAATTCTATATCATTTAAATTTGACCATAAATTAATTTAACTATATTCAAACTCATAAAGTTGTCTAAATCGACCTATGATACAAACTATAAGAACCTGACCTTAAAACATTTCATAATCTTGAATTAAATAAATAATTCACATTGAGGATCTTCTCATGATTATATTTTTAGATAATTAGGCCATAACTATTACGTTACATATAAAAAATTACAAAGTAGACACTTCTACTTAGTTTATATTTTTTTTTCATAAAATAAAAACTCTTAAAAAAATAGAGTGATTTCTAGTTCCATGTTTTAGACAAGTTGAATTTTCCTTGATCCCATCCTTGACCCTATTCATTTTTATGTCCTCTAATTTTTTTTTCAAAACTTGGTATGAGCATAAAAAGCTCAGTATGGGTTATAAAATAAAGAAATAAATCCTTACCCCAGCAATATATATAAAATATAAGCTCTTTTACTTACACCAGGAAATCATAAGATTTATGAATAACACATAGAAATCATAAATCATAAAGGTAACTTGTGGCATCCATATCAAACTCACATTGTAGATGTAAGAACCCAGGTTTTTAGAATGGGTCAAAATACTAACCCTGTTTGAATTTTTGACTGGTTTCTGAGGAAACTGGAGAAAATTAGAAGTTACTGGAAATTTACAGACTACACGCCATGTACCTTTAAGTACATTCCATGTATATGTTAAGTGATTTTCGGCTGTGTGCTCTCCAAGTACATGCCGTGTGATGACTGTGTAGAAATTTCTTACTACACGACATGTAGTTTTAAACACGACGTGTACCCCCGACCGTGTGGTGGCCATACATGGTGTGTAGGCTTGTTGGCCGGGTAGAAACAGGTACACTCCATGTTCCCCTTGGACACACCATGTAGTCTTTCCATGTATGAGGGATATACATGGTGTGTGGGTAAGTCAGTGAGGTAGAGAAGAGAAACCAAGTACATGTCGTGTACCTATAGGTACACACCGTGTACTCATGTCAGCAGGTCTAGAAAGTAAGGGGGTGGAATTCAGCCATCTTATGAACAGTTAAATGACCTACACAACATGTAGTCATGAAGTACACGCCGTGTATTTTTTTCATTAAAATGGACAGTATGCTTGTATTGAGGCAGAACCTCAATTTTGTCACCCTGTTTCGCGAACCAAGATGGCCTAAGCTCTTTTCTTCTTCCGAGGGTCCGTCCGAGACCCGATTCGAACTATGATTGATGCGTTGGAACCCCCTATGTAAGGAATCGATTCCTCATTGGCCGTTTTGTTTGATTTTCATTCTAGAATGAGTTACATGGGTTTGAGGAGTTTTGAATCTTTGTAGATTTACCGCATTTTAGACCGAATTGGAGGCTGTTACCAGAGGAGTAGCATCATACAAGTCTCAGGTAGGTGGTGCAAACCTCATTTTGTGTTTTCATTGTTGTTTGGGTGACACAGCCTTCGACGCATTTTCGGGTATTTTGAGAGGGACCCGTTTTATCTGCTGTTTCATATTGAATTGCTTGTTGGATCTATGGGATGCCCTTGGGTATACCGTGTTTCTAGTTTGCGTGAGCGGGGTCGGGTGAGGGGCCGTTGCTCATCAGGGAATTTTGGTCGGGGAATGCCAAAATGGGTTTAATTGAAATATTAATGTGTTAAACTGTTGAGTTTAATTTATTAAGCCTTCTATAAGTTGTTAGAGACATTCAAGAACTCAATGCTGTTGTTCGATAACTGTTGGGTTGGGGTAGTTCAACTGTTTAAATTGTTTTTCCTGTTATGAGTTCTGTTGAATTTGATATATATGCAATTGATGAATTACACACGTTGGACCCTTTGGGTTTTGTTGGGCTTGGACTAGTTACGCTTCAGTGATGCTGATCACAGGTTGGGCTTGGTCCGGGTTACATTAGGTGGTTTTGACCATGGGATTGGGCATCATGGACGTCGACTTGAGGAAGTACAACTGTCCGGTTGGGAATGGAATGAGTTACTAGGATGGCGATGCCATCAGACATGGGTGGCATGGTGGCAGGGACATGAGGTGTTACGTGTGTTGGGGCTTAGGTGCTATTTTGGTGATTACCGCTCACCTAGGACTTTGAGTAGTGTGAACACAGAGATACTCCGTGATGAGGTGGTTTTGACCACTCGTGTAGGTAGAGGCCCCCGTAGTTGTGGTTAGGTATTTTGGTTGGGGGTACCTTCCATAGATAACCACCTGGGAGGTGACGAGCCTTCATAGGATAGCATTGAGACTATCGAGTTGGGGGCTGAGGCTCGCTGTGATTTGAGGGCATACATCGTTGTTCCTTACGGTTATCTTTGGGTGTGCCTTTGGGACGTCAGTACTTGAGCCACGAGGTGTTAGGAGGCATATGGTGATGGGTTACTATTATTGGGTGTGCCTTTAGGATGTTGGTACTTGAGACACGCGGTGTCAGGGGGTGCATGTTTCTAGGTTACTTGGCAGAGATTCAGGTGTTGGCTAAAGCAGGGGACACTCCATGGTGGCTGCTGAGAACCAGAGGAGTTAGTGTTTATTTGGGCATTGTACTGCTTACAGTTTTCCTCAGACTTTCATGACTGCATAAACACATATATTTGGTAGGCACCATTGGGTGGTATCCTACTGAGATTTGTCTCACACCCTGCATGGGCCCTTCGGGACACGTGCAAACATTATGGATTTACATGCATGAAAGATGCCAGCTTCAAGAGATGGGCTACGTTAGTTGTTGTAGGGAGATGGTATGGACCATGAGGTCATACCTAGCTGGGGTTAATTGTTTTTTTTCATTTCTTTATTAGCATGCTTACTTTATTATGAAGCAACTGTTGGTTATCCATTGGCACAGTTATAAATTGATATGTATGACTTGCTATGGATGCATGTTGGTTGTTTAAAGTAGTAGTAGCTTGTGATATTCAGCATGTTGTTCTGTTTACTTTCCGCTTCTGTTGTTTATATTTATTTCTTCCGCTATTTAACTATATTGGTTATGCTTCTGCTCTGCAGGTCTGGTTTGAGTCTGTTGAGTCTTTCATTCCACTACATCTTTATTTTTATACACGGACCAGTACCCTTATTATGATCCTTCGAGAGGTTATAGCCTCCCCACTATACCTAACAGACCCTCTTTGCTAGTCGGAAGCCTTTGGAATTTGGGGAGGTGCACCTAAGGTAGATACACTCGACCTTTTTGGCACTGTTCGGGTGGATGGCTCGGTCCGGGTCGTTACAAAGTGGTATCAAAGGAGTTCTTGACAGAGATTTAGTAGCAGTGCCTTGCTAACTACTAATGAATTTAATAATTCTCCATTTATTTATACTGGTTTTATTAATTGAGATATGGTAGACTGGAGATAGGTTATTATCAGAACTGGGTTTCTAACTCGTTCTTGGGTTCCTGCAGCCCCAGGTACGAGGGATGGAAAAAGTTGCCATGGGTGGGAATTGCTGGTTGATTTTTGCTCAGATTACGGTTTATATGATTTCCACCTCGGTGGCTCACTTGATGTGTGGTGTTTTTGATTGTGATATGTGACCCTTGAACCAGTGTGGTAAGGTATAATTGGACCTTGGCCCGGTATGGTGAGGCTTGTTTTCTTGGCTTTTGATAGGCACATTTTAGGGTATTTCAAGTTCATAATTGCACGTATTCTTTGTGAAGTGATAATGCCATGTGAATAAAAATAAATTTCCATGCTATGTATGAAATGAATGTGTGAATAGGTGAAACTCAGGATATGATTACTTGTTTATTGCAATATGTATGCCATGATTTGGGTATTTTTAGAATTTAATGTTGCAGGATATTTGTGTTTGATGCTTATGAGAGAAGTCATGTTTTATGAGTGAGGCAGTGTAACTGTCAGGATTGGGTGACTCCATCATCAGGTTAGGGGAAGCGTTGGTTGTCAGAACTGGTATGGCCTGAGGTACCATTGATACTTTGCTCTGTTGAGGGCGGTTAAGGAGGCCGTGAGGTCGGGATGCCGAGGGCATCAGTTCCGATAGGAGAGAGAAAGGGTAGTTGTTATACACTTCCTCTTTACTTTATTCCTTATCTGCGTAAGAATATATTGTTATATATATATATATACATATATATGGGCTATCTGACCATTTATGGTATTCAGCGGGTTACTCATTCATGACTTGATGGAGCGTCAGGAAGGAGAAGATACAGTGCCACAGGATCAGGTTTAGAATCTGGTGAAGGAAGAGCATGAGCCGCAGGTATAGGCTCAGGATAGGATCAGGTTCAGGATCCAGTATAGGCAGGGCAGCAGCCGGGTTTGGCAACGTTCAGACCATGGCTTGACGAGCAGCTCCGAGCTATCCTGGTACGTGTCTTATAGGGGATTGACAGAGGCGCATAGGGTACAAAGCCTTCTATGGAATATCTGACACGGGAGTTCCAGTCGCAGCACCTGCCGCTTTTTCAGGGTGAGGGTGGTCCACAGGCGGCATAAAACTGAATAGAAACCATGCAGATGATCTTCGAGTAGATCGAGATGCCTCTAGGGTGGAGGGCCAAGCTGGCGACGTAAATGCTAAGAGGACCGACGATGTGTTGGTGGGATGTACAGGTATAGGCTTGTTGGCACGAGGGACTAGCTTGGAAGGACTTTGAGGACATGTTCTTTGAGCACTTATATCCAGAGACACTGATTGTAGAGAGAGCTCGAGAGTTCTTGAGTCTTCAAGAGGGAGACATGTCTGTCATGGACTACGTAGCTACCTTCATAGAGTTGTCTTGCTTTGCACCTGATATGGTAAGAGATGATGTAACTAGGGTGAGGTGCTTCTAGGATGGCTTACGACATTCCATTCGGGTCCAGGTGAACATCTTTAGGCTGGGTTCCTTCTCCCAGGTGGTGAATCAGGCTCTCATAGCTGAGGGAAACGAGAGAGAGAAGTCTCTCTTGGGCAGGGTGGCAACATCAAGTGATGGTTCAAACATTAGGAAGCGAGGACGAGATGAGTTCCCACAGGGCAGTCAGGCTAGGGATTCAGAGAGACCACCTCGTGGTAGTTATTATGTGATTTTCTTTCAGTGTGGATAGCCGAGATATGTTCGGGCTCAGTGTGATAGGCCTCCGAATGAGTGACGAGCAAGTAGACAGGACGAGCATCTGGAGAGGTTTTGCAGGAAGCCTTCTCAGATAGCCGACAGGCAGGGACTAGGACATACTGTAGTGTCTGGAGTTGGTTAAGGTTCGGTACCTGGAGAGGGTAGTCGAAGTTCAGCTGTGTGCGGAGGTCATGATAGAGATGGTGGGTCCTAGCTAAGGGGTCAATGGCCAGTGACTAGAGCAGCACTGCAAGGAGGTCAGGCATCAGACGGCCGTACTTCAGGCCAGTTACATGCCATGGAGATGCCAGAGGCTGAGCAGGCTTGTGAGACGATGATGGTTAGAGGTACACCACGTTGTGGTCGTGATCTCCATGTTTCCTTTTCAGCATGACCTATAGAGGCATGTCTGTTTTGAGTGCACATGGTGCACAAGATCTATGTGGACTGACTATAAGCTAGTCAGTGGGATTGGAAACATATCGGGTGCATGATATCGTATATATATATATATATGAGATGCGTGGCATATGGGCATCAAGGATAGGGGTTACATGAGGTTCTGTGGGCACCAGGGCCTCGAGGACGCGGGTTACTTGAGGTTCCAGACAGCAGGACCTCGTAGAGGGGAACACCGATGCGGTGTAGAATATGTTGGGTGTCGGGAATGACACAAGAGCGCCAATGTGGTGCAGGGGTGAAGATGCGTCACGGAAGGACTATGAATCCATAAAACAGGTTAGTAAACTTTGGTTGCTTTGAGTTTAGTTGGGTTGAGACTGGGTTAGGCAATTGCTATGGTGGGGAGCCCCCTTGAGGAAATTATCCAGAACCTTTGAGACATGGGTGTTCGGGTTACTTTTATCAGGGTGGTATGTATGGTGCCATCTTTGGGTTTCATCTGATAGCTCAGGTAAGAGCTATGTTAAGGTGGGGTGATTGTAGGAACCCGGGTTTTTAGAACGGGTCAAAATCCCAACCCGGTTTGAATTTTTGACTCGTTTCTGAGGAAACTGGAGAAAATGGAAAGTTTCTAGAAATTTCCAGACAACAAACCTTGTACCTTTAAGTACATTCCGTGTATATGTTAAGCGAGTGTCAGCCATGTTCTTTCCAAATACATGCCGTGTGATGACCATGTATAAATTTCTTACTACACGGCGTGTAGTTTTAAACATACCGTGTACCCCCGACCGTTTGGTGGCCATACATGGTGTGTAGGCATGTTGGCCGGGTAGAACCGGGTACACACCGTGTTCCCCTTGGACACGCCATGTAGTCTATCCGTGTATGAGGGATATACAAGGCATGTGGGTAAGTCGGCAAGGAAGAGAGGAGAAACCAAGTACATGCCATGTACTCATGTTGGCAGGTCTGGAAAGTAAGGCGGAAAAATTCAGCCGTCTTATGAACTTGTAAATGACCTACACAGTGTGTAGTCATGAAGTACATACCATGTACTTTCTTTTTTTTTTCGTTAAAATGGTAAGTATCCTCGTATTGAGGCAGAACCTCAATTTTGTCGCCCGGTTTCATGAACTAAGCTGGTCGGAGCTCTTTTCTTCTCCCGATCGTCCGTCCAAGACCCGATTCGAACTCCGATTGATGCGTTGGAATCCCCTCGCTAAGACCTCGATTCCCCTTGGGCCATTTTTTTTGATTTCCATTCTAGAACGAGTTATAGGGTTTTGAGCGGTTTTGAATCTTTGTAGATTTACCACGTTTTAAACCGAATTTGTGGCTGTTACCGGAGGAGTAGCATCGTATGAGTATCAAGTAGGTGGTGCATACTTGATTTTCTGTTTTCGTGGTTGTTTGGGTGACACGACCTTCATCGTGTTTTTGGGTATTCTGAGCGGGACCCGTTTTATCTGGTTTTTCATATTGAATTGCTTGTTGGACCTATGGGATGCCTTTGGGTATGCCCTGTTACCAGTTTGCGTGAACAGGGCTGAGTGAGGGGCCATTTCTCATTGGTGAATTTTGGCTGGGGAATTCCCAAATGGTTTTAATTGAAATATTAATGTGTTAAACCATTGAGTTTAATTTATTAAGCCTCCTATATGTTGTTAGAGGCATTCAAGACCTCAGTGCTGTTGTTCGATAACCGTTAGGCTGGGGAAATTAATCTGTTTAAATTGTTTTTCCTATTATGAGTTCTTTTGAATGTGATATATTTGAAATTGCTGAATTGCACATGCTGGACCCTTGGGGTTGTGTTGGGCTTGGCCCGGTTATGCTTGAGTGATGCTGATCACTGGTTGGGCTTGGCCCAGGTCACTTTGGGTGGTTTTGATCACGGGATTGGGTGTCATGGACGTCGGCTTGTGGCAGCACAACTGTCAGGTTGGGCATGGCCCGGGTTACTAGGATGACGATGCCATCAGACTTGAGCAGCATGGTCGTAGGGACACGAGGTGTCATATGTGTCGGTGGCTTAGGTGCTATTTTGGTGATTACCGCTCACCTGGGTCTTTAAGTAATGTACACACAGAGATACTCTGTGATGAGGTGGTTCTGACCACTCGTGTGGGTAGAGGCCCCCGTAGTTGCTGTTAGGTATTTTGGTTGGGGGAGCTTGCCATAAAAAGCCACGTGGGTGGTGTGGAGCCATTAGGGGATAGCATTGAGACTATCGGATTGGGGGATGAGGCTCGCCGTGATTTGAGGGAAGACATCGATGTTCCTCTAGGTTATCCTTGGGAGTGCCTTCAGGATGTCGGTACTTGAGTCACGAGGTGTCAGGAGGCACATGGTTCCGGGTTACTATTCTTGGGTGTGCCTTCGGGACGTCGGTACTTGAGACACGCGATGTCAGGGGGCGCATGTTTCCCGGTTACATGGTAGAGATTCCAATGTTGGCCTAAGCAGGAGAAACTCCATGGTGGTTGCTGAGCACCAGAGGAGTTAGTGTTTATTTGTGCATTGTACTTCTTACAGTTTTACTTACACTTGCATGACTGCTTAAACACATATATTTGGTACACACCGTTGGGTGGTATCATACTGAGATTTGTTTCACACCCTACACGGGCCCTTCAGGACGCGTGCAGACTTTATGGATTTATGTGCAGGAAAGAGGCCAGCTTCAGGAGCTGGGCTGCATTAGTTGTTGCATGGAGATGGTATGGACCTTGAGGTCATACCTAGCTGGGGTTACTTGGTTTTGTTTTCCTTTCTTTATCAGCATGCTTACTTTATTATGAAGCAAAAGTTGGTTAGCCATTGGCACCGTTATAAATTTATATGTATGACTGGATATGGATGCATGTTGGTTATTTGTAGTAGTAGTTGCTTGTCATATTTAGTATGTTGTTCTGTTTACTTTCCACTACTGTTGTTTATATTTATTGCTTCCGCGATTTATCTATATCTGTTATGCTTCTGCTCTGCGGGTCTGGTTTGAGTTTTCTGATTCTTTCATTCCACTGAATCTTTATTTTTATACATGGACCAGTACCATTATTATGATCCTCCGAGAGGGTATAACCTCCCCACTATACTTAATAGACCCTCTCTGCTAGTCGGCAGCCTTTGGAGTTCAGGGAGGTGCGCCTAAGGTAGTAACACCTGACCCATTTGGCACTGTTCGGGTGGCTGGCCAGGTCTAGGTCATTACAGTAGCCTTCATAGCTACGTAGGGAGTTAAATTTGGAATACCCATCACAATATATTCACTAGATCTCTTAGGAGAAACATTAACATTTACCTCTGTCACATTACCCAATGCATTAGAGAGCTATCTCGGGTTCACCTACCCAAGGTTTATCATTGAACCCCCCATATACTAAAACAATTCCCATGAACCATAACATATTCATAACACATAAAACAAACATAAAGGAAAGAGAACATTTCCACATTTCAATCACAATATATCATTTAAATACATTGACAAAACCAATCCATAATCAAAACCATTTTCAATACCAAAATACATAAAAGTGTATATGGTATTTATTTTCCTTTTTAAAACATTACGGATTGTTAAGGAAGCCAAATGTAAAGTAACACTCACAGAGGTGGAAAGATCGTTGTCACCATGTACATTAAAAAAACATTCCTTTTTTTTGTTTAGTAAAACGCCTCATAGAAAAATATTCCCTTTGAATGAAATGAAATTTAAAATGTGTTTATACACCCTATAAAATAATGTCGTGTATAAAACAAAATATTCCTCAATGAAAGGAGATTGAGACTAAGTCCCTTACCTCGTGTCCGACTAGATTGGTTCGTTCTTTAATCTCATGAATAATGAACTAAAGTTAATTTCTACTTTCTTAAAAACATTTTTCAGGTTTATTCTTCCTTTTATATCACTTATTACCACATTATAAACATTATATAATCATTTAAGTTAATAATGTTCTTTTTTTTCGATTTTAAGTACTTGCGTCAAAAAAATGAACTCCTTATAATTACAAGTTGTCCATGTGATCAATAGTCCATTATCTCCAGAATGATATTCATGGTTTAGATGTCATATATTTCATATATATCTAGTGTATATATGTATTTATAACTGTACATAACATTTAGAGATAAGATATGAAATGCACCGTTCCTGGAGATGGTAAGCCATACGGACGCATGAAGGCCACTTTCATTTCTATTTTGTATTTTAATGGATTGAAAAATTAATGATACATAGGTATATTATAATTATAGTATAATTACTTATATATAATTTCAGTAACCCATTCCTTTATATGTTTCACGTATGGTATGAACAATTCATATCACTTTGAGGGGGTGGTAGTCCGCACATCCTCAAATCAGATTATCACGTTTACCCATTATGGAAACAATAAAGGTATGCTATAAATGAAAAATACATAAGAATAGAGAAAATTTAAATATAATATATATCACATAAAAATATAGTTCCATCTTAATTTCCACTATAAGTGGCGGTGGGAGATAATTTGAACAATCATCATTTCGTGAGACATTAGTTCACCGTCCACAAAAACAATATGTTCTTTACCCATAAGATGAAGGTGTCTGTAAGTGTGGTTAGAATACTTATCATAACAAAAAACTAGTATATTAATGATACTGGTGTTGTTATGTATTCAAATAATAAGAATATCATAGGGAGTGGATATGTAAAATAAAAAAAATTTAAGTTGAGGTAAGACATTACCTTTATATCAGGTAACTCTCTTTGGCTTTCTTGAAGTGCTTTATGCCTAAGGTATGGCTTCAAGGAAGAAGATAGGGATTTTGGGATATTATTTAAGAAGAGGTTAGATGATCCAAGGGGCTTGATAGGTGTGGGTAATGGGTTAGAGGTGATGGATTTTTATAAGGTGGATGAGGGGCTCTTTAGGAATGTTTGAATACATTATTTTATTATAAACTGATTATCAGTTTCAAAAGGTCCAAACCCCATTAAATTCTAAGATAAGATGACTATTTATTGAAATAAAATAATCCAATAAGAATTGGACAGGTTTTGGATATTTTTTTAAATTTTATAATATCATTTATTTATATCATTTATTAATAAGGTAATCACTGCATCATCATTGTGTCATAAATAATTTTATTTATTTGTTGTATAAATATATTAAATAAAATACAATGATGTAGTAAATAGTTTTAGATTTGAAATTTATATTTATAGTTTAAGTGATAACTTATATAACCCCATGTAAAAGTTGATTTACTAAAAGATATATGTTTATGTAATTTTTGTATTTACTTTAAATTAATGAATATGAAGTATCATTATCACTCTTAAGTGTCTCCATGGGGTCACAAAAACGACCTAAGGATTCCCATGGTCGGACAGGTATCATCCAATAGTGTTAGGACAAGTGTAAGGGTAATTTAATATTATTATAATATTATTCTTCACCCTTATTTACCAGATTTACCCTTTAACCATGGTAAATAAAATATTTACTGAAGTATATATTCATAATGTATAATAATAAAAGTTACCTATTAACACAATTTGGACCTTCTGATTCCAAATATGGAATCCATTTTTCCAAATTGAAAACACAGAAGTATAAAAAATTAGTTTAAAATTAATTCTCATTGTCAAAATAAAAAGTGTGTTTTTAAGAAATAATAAATATCAAAAGATTTACACTTGTTTGTGTCCGATTTCAAAGTGAAATTACATCCAATGATCAAAATTGGATTAAATAGTAAAAATATAATCTAATTACACTTTAAAACCAATTATAATTATAATATATCTATATAAATAAATTATTTTTAAATGTAGTTTTGAATTAAAATGCAGTATTTTCACTATTTGTTAAATATGGACATTATCAGAAAAATACAAAAATTCCATCCAAAGTAAATTTTTATGTCCTTATTTTAATGAATAATATTTGTTTTTCAAAAAGAACCTATAAAAGTGAAAAATACTAGATTTAAAATGGGTTTCCCATAAAAAGGTGATAAACCAGCCTTTTAAAGAATATTAGAGTGTTTATGCTTAAAATTGGATTCATTCACATTTTAAGCTTCTAAATTTTATAGGATAAATGTAAGAACATTTTAAAAAACATGTATAATAATATTGTACTTAGTTCTGTTAATTCCCACCAATACAATGGCTATGCATTAACTACTATTAAAAATAATAATAATATAATATAATTTTTCAGTATAACATAACGTTGTGTGTAATGTAAGATTTCAAAGAAACCTGTTGTTGCGTATCATGTACTCCATCGAACATGGAATCCCCATTAAAGTAAAATTAATATTTAATTAAAATTTATTAATAAATATGAAAATGTTATATTCATTATTTACCTCAGATGTTACCTAAAATTACTCTTGAAAGGTACTTTCAATCTATTAATTGATACTTTAGATTATCTTCAATCAAACTTACATTTCCCTTTACATTTCCACTTATGTAATAACATACTCCAGTTTATTTTTTTTCCAGTAACTTTAATAGGTTGTTCCAATAAAATAAATTTGAAATAACATAACTCATTATAAAAATATATATTTATAACATTTAAAAACAATTATAAGAATGTTGTAATAAAAAGTTTGATTCTAAGAAGATAATGATATTCATGGAGATTAAATAACTAGAATCTAAGATCACGAGCTATCAATATCAATATTCTCACATGATATTTTGGAATTTTTTGTGTTTCTAGAATATCAAATTGGATATTGTACCTTGTAAATATCATAACACGGTGATGGGTGGGTGACTATAGATATAAATCACAATCAATTTAACCCTGTATAATTTTATTACAAGTAACGTATTAGTAGTTTTTAATTAAAATTTAGTAGAAACTATTATCATAGAATATTACTCAAGTAAAGTATACCCTTGAAGATAATTACTATCCTGAAAACTAGGTAGGTTTTGGGGTGGGGGGTGGGGTGGGGACACCATTTGATAATTTATACTATATTAATTCCCATAATTGGTCCCTTATATGAAACTAGTTTATCACATCATCCTTCCAACTAACATTGTCTATTAAAGAACCTATTTACATGCATCTTTTTTATTTTATCATTTTTATCCCCGATGTATTTGAATTTTCAAATTATTGTTGGAGTGACACTCCCAAACCATCACCTATAATACTGAAATACTGTTTTGGATTCATTAAAGCATTTAAAAGTTTCTATTCATTGGTAAAGTAGATGATAATTCTTGTGAAAAAATTTGATGACAAAATATATGAAAATAAGTGGCCATTATTATGTAATATTTGTTTATAGAATAAAATTTACATTATGTCATATTTAGACATGATTCCCATATATTATATCAAAACGAACATAATGAATACTTATTTTTATAGGACATAATATGGGATTGAAGTGCCTTTTGATTTAGATTCATCAATATTTATATATGAAAATGAACATAATTAAGATGTTATTTCATATCACATAAATTTTATTTACATGTATAAAATAAATACTAGTTTTTAAGTAAAGAATACCCCATCAATCATTTATATCTAGGTTATAGTCGCTTCGATGCATGTTTTTTAATTACCTCACTCATTTTCAATTTCATAAATAAAAATTCTAAATAAAAGTGAATGATAAATTTAATATAAAATAAAATAATACTTATTAATATGTAACTTAAATGATTACTCTACCCAATAATAAATAAATAATCCTAGGTTGATTAGCTTTTGATTTGTGCATGTATATTTGGTGGGTGGGGTTTTACTTTCTCTTCAATAAACATACGATCATATTTTATAAGAAGTGTATGAAATAATATATAATACTTTATAATTATCATTAGAATGAATTATATCCAAGCGGTAATAAAGATCTAATAAATATTTCATCATTTGATTTTTTAGCTTTATATATAATGTATATCATAATGTTACCAGAATTTATTCCTATATTGTTTCCTTCATTACGGAAATAATATTGTGCCATGTATATATATCAATCAACACATGAATGTGAGTAAAAAACCCAATATAATTGATGAAAATAGTATTGTTAGGTTTGATAGGTTTACAACGTGGATTCCATCCAATATATAGTTTTTGACCTTCACTTATCACCTTAATTTTTTACTAATTCCTTTATAATATGACGATCCTATATTTTTAAATGATATTGGTTAATCCTACTTTCTCACCTTCATATTATTTTCCCCAACTATATTTTTTTTAACTTTGGGTTGTTTCTCATTTTCAATATAACCCATATGTTGTTTATCGGGATTGGTAGCACGAGTAGGCAAAAAAGAAAATATCTAAAAAATTAGTTGAAAATTCAATATCAGTCATGGTTAGACTCTACCCTCATTTATCATAATACACTATCAAAAAATAAGAAACAATTATAGAATAAAATATAACCATAACAATAATAGTACAAATACCACATGATTACCAAATAAGGGAATACAATACCAAAACCAAATAGTAAATAGGCCATGTAAAAATATGTGCCAAGTTCCAAATGAAAACCCAAAAAGTAAAGACATTGAAAACTCCTAAGGTGGTCTGAATCTATGTCTAATTATATCATACATGATCTATCCCAACTCATCCATCCAACATAGGTCCATTTCCCTCATTCTATCCCACAACCATGAAATCTATTTGGGTACTGATCATGCTGATCGAGTAGGGTGTGGGTACAACTCAGTAAGAAACCACCAATGATGCTTAAAACAATATTAAGTCAATAATGTATGAAGTTTTATAAATAATAAATAAAATCCATAATGTAAATAGTTTACATATATTCAATTACCCTTTATTTTACCACATAACCCCCGAGTTCTGAGGACAACCAAACTCTCAATACTTACTTGGACCCATGTCGAAGTCTGAACAATCCCCTCCAGATATCATGTATATGAATACCATTGTTACCATTCATCATATCAATTCACATATGAATTCCACTACTACCATTAATCATTTCAATTCACACTATGGGCTTTCAATCCAGCATGTCATGTCCCACACATGATTATAACATTAGTATAAATGCTATTGTTACCATTCATTGCTTCTTTTCACCCATGAACTCCATTGTTACCATCAACCATTTAAATTCACAATACGAGATCTTGATGTAGCAGAATATGTCCAACACATGATTATCACAAATGAATTCCATTTTCACCATTCATCACTTATTTCCATAGTATGGGATTTTAATATAGCAGACCATGTCCCACACTCTTTAATCAATTTATCACTATGTTCTTTTGTCGCAACATGCTATGTCCCACACATGAATATCAATATATCGCATATATCACAAAAATAATTTTAATTAATTCACAAATTAGTTAATCAAATTCAATAATTGCATATTCACATATTTTAATTAATTAATTCAATTATTAATTAACCACCTCAATTCCATTCGTTAATTTAATAATTAAATAGTCATATAAATAAAATTAATTAATTCAATAATTAATTAACCACATTAATTCCATTAGTTAATTAAACAATAAAATAATCACATCAATGACATTAATTAATTCAATAATTAACTAATCCCATCAATTCCATTAGTTACTTCAACAATTAACTAATCACATCAATAACATTAATTAACTCAAAAATTAATTAATAAAATCAATTCCAATAGTTAATTCAACAATTAAACAATTTCATCAATAAAATTAATTAATTCAAAAATTATTTAATCTCATAAATTACATTATTTAATTAAATAATTAACTAATCACTTCAAAAAAATTAACTAATTCAACATTTAATTAATCACATTAATTACATTAATTAATTAAAAAAATTAAAAAATGACATCAATAACATTAATTAACTCAAAAATTAATTAATCACATTAATTCCAGTAGTTAATTCCACTTCGAAGGTTTGGATGTCCAAGAACCGATTCTCATTCAATATGAGGTATAATAAGGTGATGACAGTTATAGCCAACTCTCAGTGGAAATTTTGGAGGGAATGCAAGGGAAATGCCTCTACAACCTAAAAAGGAAGAAAAAAAATGGGAAATCGAGACTTGGGTAGATGCATTGTGGCTAAGGTAAAAAAAATAAAAAGGTTGCAAATACTATTCCCACCTGCCCAAATCTATGGAAACAAAGTTAGAAACAAAAGGTGTAAATGAATAAATCCAAGCCCTTAAAAATGGAAAAATAAAGATTATAACCAAGACAAAGATAATATAGGGGATAAGGTGGAAGGGACTGAAGAGGTAAGTGAGGAAAATGGGAAAGGTAAAAACATAGATCCTATTTTACATTCCAATAAATAATTTCCCTTAGATTCAATCCAACTCAATTCCACATAAGAATAGAAGGTTATAATCTTAGAAAGAATCCCATATGTGTAATTTAATTAGGAAAAAGAGGCTTGGATCAGTAAACAAGATAAATTCATGGCACAAGATTTCAGTGAGGATAAGATCAATGTAAAAGAGTACATTCACATATAGGACAAGCTCAATAGCCACTTTGAATATCTAATACAAGATGAACCTAACTTGAAGGCATAGTCTCTTTTTTGGAATCTTTACAAGAAAAATGAATCCAATAACATTAGACTTGTTTTTTAAGTTTTTTTTTCATATTTTACTTCTTTTAACTCTCTTTTTCAAAATATTTTTGTTTAAAAATATTCCCCAAAAGTGTTTTTTTGAATAAAAATTTAAATTTAGTAGTAACTATTCACATTAATAACATTAATTAATTCAAAAATTAATTAATCAAATCAATTCCAGTAGTTAATTCAATAATAAACTAATCACATAAATTACATTAATTGATTCAATAATTAATTAATCTCATCAATTCTATTAGTTAATTCAACAATTAAATAATCACATCAATAAAATTAATTGATTCAATAATTAATTAATCACATCAATTCCATTAGTTAATAAAATTATTAACTAATCACATAAATAAAATTAATTAATTCAACAATTAAGAAATCACATAAATTTCATTAGTTAAATAAATAATTAACTTATCACATCAATAACATTAATTAATTCAACTATTAAATAATCACATCAATTAAAATAGTTAATTAGATAATTAACTAACCAAATCAATAACATTAATTAAATCACCAATTAAATTATCCAATTTAGTAAATTACATCATCACAATAATCCCCATTAATTAATTCACTAATTTATTAATAAAATTCATTAAATTGTATAAACACGATAATCCCCTTTAATTAATTCACTAATTAGTTAATCCAATTCATTCAATTTTATCAATATAATAATCCCCATTAATTAATACAATGCATTAAATTACATCATCACAACAATCACCATTAATTAATTCACCAGTTAATTAATATATTTAATTGAATTTCATTAGCACAAAAATCCCTATTAATTAATTAACCAATTAATTAATCTAATTACTTCAATTACATCAACATAATAATCCCCATTAATTAATTTTCCAATTAATTAATATAATTAATCAATTTTATAATCAAAATAATTACCAATAATTAATTCAACAATTAATTATCCCAATTTCCCAATTACAATATGACAATAATTAATTCAATAATTAATTATTACAATTTCACAATCCCAATATCTCAATAATTAATTAAACAATTAATTATCCCAATTTTACAATCACAATACTCCATTAACTAATTCAACAATTAATTAATCCACTTCAATTATATTAATTAATTCATCAATTAGTTAATCATCTCAACCCAATTAATTAATTCAACAATTAATTAATCATTAAAATAAATTTATCAATCATAACAATATCCATTAATTAATTCAATAATTAATTACTCAATTTTAATATACTCAGTCAGGAAATTATTAATTCAAAAATTAATTATTCCAAATATATAAATTTCATAACCCCAACAATTACCATTAATTAACTCAAAAATTAATTAATAATGTTCCATAATCTCAATAACTTCATAATTAATTAAACAATTAATTATTCCAATTCACAATCCCAATATTTCCAATTTCGCAATTCCATGAATTAATTAATTCACTAAATCCATTAATTTAATCACAAAATCAATTATTAATCATCCACTAAACAATAAACAATTAAATACACATAATTGAAATCACGACTTTGAGATTTGAATTATAGACCAACTATCTCAAGAACGGTGACGAACACTCACCAATATATATCCATAATTAGAGAAGAATAGTGATGTAAAACATGATTTGGATCTTAAAACTAAATTCAAGATCATATGAATCAAGTTCAAAAAATTATAGATATATATCCAATTAACCTAGATCTAGATCCAATAAAATAGGGAAGAAAAACCCTATAATGGATGAGAGTGGACTGGGAAAGGGAAAAGAAAGCCCATAAGATGAGATCCTCATACTGGAAGGGGTGATGATCTTTAATCTGAGATTCAGATCATGAACAATTGAGGTTATAATGGCTTGTAATATATCTAGGAGGTTCTAAAATCATGATAATATATTAGGGGTTGAATGAGGGTATATTTTATGTTAATATGGGTGTTTGAGTAATTAGAAATATAATTCTGGGGTTAATTTAATTCTAGAACATGGTTTTCTAGGTAGGGGCACATAGTTTCCCCTAACCGTGCACCTTAACCGTGCACCTATTCTAGGAGTTGCATGATTTCTCCTTTTAGGGAACATGGTTTTTAAAATTGTTTTACAACTGTGCAAATCCACTATTTCTAGCTTTGCATGGTTTTCTAGATTAGGGTGCATGATTAGGGAAAACCAGGAACCAACTATGTGCCAACTATGAACTCCCCTCTTTCTTCCCTTTTTCTCATTTTTTACCCAAACACACCCTAAGGTAAAACCCAAATGAAAAGTACACAAAAAAGGAAAAAGAGTACCTATAACGGAGCCCAATACATCTCTAGAAAAGTATGGGGTTTTATATATACATAAATTTATAGAATATAAATATTTCCATATAAAAATAATCACAAAATCCTAGAACCCAATGGTTTTTTGTCATTTGAGATTATAATTTTAAAAATCACATTTCTCATAATTTATTCAACATCTCATACAGATAGTTTCTAGACAATAACTCCATATAAATATAGTTCTACATATAATTCCCTAGGGAAAATGTAAAAAAAATTAAGGGGTGAGTTCAAAGGATTAGTAAAGAAAACACTTATCAATATTTCATTATGGGTTGATCATAAGAATGTGATTAATCATGAAAATGGGATAAATATCGAATTAAAAATAAAATATAAGAATAAGAGTTTTATATGCGGCATAATTGAATAACATGGAATTTCAAATGATCAAACATATACCATGGAATAAAAGTGTTGAATCATTGGACAATAATAATGATACTTGAAGTATACCATAGTCATATAACATATAAAATTGATTATATATTAATAATAAAAAATCATAAAATTGTGAAAAATCTATGTGAAATCATATCCAAATATAATATAATTAATAAATGAAGAAAAATCACGTCCATGGACAACCTTTTGAATAAAAGAAAAATGTGATCATTTTCACACAAAACATTGTGAACAAAGAAAAATGTGATCATGTACATGAACAATCATATGGATTGATATATATTAAAATCATGTTAATTTACAACCTTGTGAATAAAGACAAATCATTCATGTTCACACCAAATATTATGAAAAAATAAATATATAAATCTTGTCATTTCATAACAATGTGAATAAATAATAAAGTGATCATTTTTATGAAAAATATTTTGAATAAAGAAAAAAGAGGTAATTTCCACGCACAACCCTATGAATAAAGAAAAATATGACCATTACCACACAAAACATTATGAATAAAGAAAAATGTTATCATTTCCACCCAAAATCTTGTTAAAAAGTTATACATAAATCTTCTTTAAGCATAACCATGTGAGCAAAGAAAAATGTGATAATGTATACACACTACATTGTGAACAAAGAAACATTTTATCATTTATATGCACATTCTTGTGATGAAAGTAAAATATAACCATTCCCATGAACAAAATTGTAAAAAAAACAAAATGATTCCCACACACAACCTTGTGAATAAAGAAAAATTCATTCATGTCCCTGCACAATCTTGTGAACTAATATACTCAACAATCATATTGAAGCAAAACATCCCTATTTCACGAGATATAAAATATTAAAAAAATTCATTGGGGCGATATATATGACCACACCCATAACATAACTATAATATATAAACATATGTTCCATAAAAAATCTATAATACATCATATATTGAATAAAATATGAAAATAAAATGGTTTTCATAACATTTCAAAATAGAATCATGTAAACTGAACTAAAGATTAAGATCATTTTATTCCAAAATTCAATCACTCAAAATGAATATATCAAAAGGTAATTTGGGGTGGGGGATGATTAATGAAACATAACTCTAAATTTGATATATCTTTTTAATATAAATATTAAAATGGAAGAAAACCCAAGAAAAAAGATTTTAGAAACATTTCATAACACTATCATAAAATGATGATGTTATGGACCACATTAAAAAATAATTTTAAATAAGGTAAGATGATTTTTTTAAAACACCACTTTATAATAAATACAAAATGTGGATCTATAAAAATAAATAATAGTTATGTGAAAATATGTGGAGTGGAAGATAAAATATATGATCAGGAAAGGAAATTATTTTTGAAATTTAAAAATATTTAAATTAAATCAATATATTTAAAAAGTATGGGAAAAAATTATTTTAATAATGTTTCAAGAGATATATAAATATCCCAAGAGATATTAAATATATATAATTTAAATTAATAAAGGGAATTTGTTTTCAGAAATAATGAATTTGGACATAGAAGAGAAATATCCATTAAAAAAGATTATAACTATTCTTAATAACATCATATTTTTATGAAGAAAAAACTCAATAACAAATAATAATTTTATGTTAATATATACATTACATAGAAGATAATGATAAAATAGACTATAAATTCCTCATATGAAAGAATAAGACAACAGAAAACCCCTTACAAATTTTATAATCATTAATATAAAAACACTTTGGAATCTATTCTAGGTGAAATAATAGGGAATAACCTGAAAAGAAACTGTAAATATATTATAATATAATCAAGGGTAAAAGAAAAAAAATGAGAAGGAATAATCTCAAGAAATTACATTATTACTTAATGGAAGAAAATTTGAGCTATGAAAATCCCTTCCATTTACTGTCGAATTCCATGAAAGTTATATTCCTTCTACATAATAAAAATAAAAATCTTAATAACTAATTTTAGGACCTTATTCATATCTGTTACATTTTATACTCTTTAATTATAACCATTCATTATAAATTAATTAGTTGGTTATTGTTTATTTTTATCATCTAATATTAGTGATATTGATTGTTCCACACATGGTTTGTAATATTTATGCTGGTCCCTTTCCTTTGATAAAAATTAAAAAATTCATATATTACCTATGGAACTAAAATATAAATTTTATAATTACTTATAATGTTCTAATTTCCTTCCATGAGTGTTTTAGTTACATTTCATGAAGATGAAATTGGGGATGCGATAGTCTCGATAACCATCTTACTCAAAAAGATGGTATATTTATTTTGAGTTAAATATTAATATCTCCATTAAAAAAATTTATTTAAATTTTAGTATCACATTATTCCTATAAATATGTTTTCATAACAATCCATGATAATTTTTTTTGGCATCCTTCATATAGGTGGTTAATCCTTCCAAAATAAGAACATGATATGACTATGGGATGATTATAAAAATGATTTTATTATCATACCATAATTATAGAAGAATAATGATATTATTAAGATTTTATAAAATAGGTAAATAATTATTGAAAATAGGTGGATGAATAAGGTATGAAATGATGCTATTAGTTAGAAATAAAAAATCATTTTCTCACTTGGTATGATCATTTAAGGAAATTAAATTTACGATAATCACTTATTGATGATATTATTAATAAAATTCATAATTTTTCATTAAAAAATATTTTTAAAGATATAAATGTAATATTTATCCATTAAAACAATTTTTTTTACCATCCATGAAATTTAGTGATGAAAAAAAATACATTGTTCATGGAGGTGGTAGAATTAGAAACATTTTTATTTTTTGAATTGATGGAAGGATGGTAGAAAATGGAAATTAGATTAACATAATAACATTTTATTAAATAAATAATACATATTTCATTACATTAGAATGTTTTTAATAGGTTTGGTTGAGGTTTTATGAGAAAAATAGAGAATCTAATGTTAGTGAGTAGATAATACTCACGTTGAGTGTTTCAGTTTTCCCTTGAAAGACCTATTGGAAATGAATGAATTGGGAAACATTCGTGAAAGGGATAAAATTTTTTAGAGGATTATATAATAGTAATAATGAGTTGGGATTAAAGATAAATTTTAAGTGTATTTGTGGCTTGAAGTGGGTGGAAGTGATATCCTTTTATAGTTGAAGAAGTGGGAATTTTTCTTGGAAATAAATGTTAGGTGAAGGGTAAAGATGGAATCATAAGGGATTTAGGTCATTTTTTTAAGGAATGGTTGGTGAGAAATTTGGTTAACACATTAAAACATAAAAAGGTATTGTATAAGGTCTACTTTCTATGTGATCTTAATAAACATTTAGTGACTTTATGTTACCTATTTCCCCCTTATTAACATTAATTAAATATTTTCCAATGTAATTCTCTTTTTAATAAAAATATTATATTAACACTCTTATTAAATTTTTACATAATGATTTATAATTTAGACTCTATTTAATATAACCCAATTTTTAAATTTGATAGACTTGAATTTTAAATTAAAACATAATATATTAATTTTTGTGGTTTAAAATTACCTTTTTATACATGTATTGTTTTCCATTATTATTTACTATTAATTAAAAACTAAATGATTTTTAATTTTTATATTTAAAAATTATATTACAGTTTCAAATTATATCAGTTTAATCAGTGAAATTATGAGACAATGTTTATAAAAACATCTTTGAAAAATAATTATTTTAAAATTATAACAAATATTTAGTTCAGTAACTAAATTTTATACTAAAAGAAAAAATGTATATATTCTCAAAATTTGTTATTGTAATTAAAAATATTGAAATAATTTTTTGTACTAAATCTTTGTATTTGATAAAATTAATTGTAATATAAGCGCTCAAAAAACATGAAAATAGTCTGAGGAAAAATATATATTTTAAGCATACTTTTTTTATTATTACTTGACTAGAAATAATTATTGAGTGGATGTTAATTCATTTTATTTTACACATTATCAACACATTCATAAAAATAATTATTTAGTAGATTTTATTTAAAAATACCCAAAACATTTAAAAATAGATATTGAAAATATATCACTTTTGTATTAAATAATATTCACCAAATACCCCTAAATTTAACTATTTATATTATTAAATATTAATTTTATCAATATATTGACATTATAATCCTTTTATAAAATCAAATAAATATATCATATCATTAATTGGTAATAAAAATATTCAACACATAAAAAATATTTTTATATTTAAAATATTTAGTCAAATATTATGTTTTTTGTTTTATTCTTTAGTGTCAGTGTATTATATATTTTTTTTAAATTTGTTTCTAAAAATAATAAAGTTTAGTATACCTATAAGATAAATGTATATCAAAAAACCATATTTCCAATGAAAATATTTTCAATGACCATATATCCAAAACCATATTTTCATTTACAACAACTATATTTCACCAATTACATCCAATAAATAAATTCCATTTTAACCTATTAAACCAAACTTATAATTATTTTAATTTTAATTTTTTACTTTTTATAATTATTTTTAAATTAATGATATTCTTTCTTATTATAAGGTCAGTTCTACGAATGGTTATTCTCAAGGGTGAAGATGATCCATGAGATTTTACAGAATTAAAAATATTATTCTTTTCTATTTATCATCCCATTTTACTTTATGCACTATTAATGGATATAATCATCCATGATATATATTAATACATTTCATGTAATAAAAGGTTTAATTTACCTTTTTTTTGTAATTTACAATATGAATTAGTTTGCATCATATCTTATATGAAATAATTACTATTTTTTCTTAAATCTTTTCATAGATTAGAAAAAATATTTTTTAATGATAAACATATGGTTTATGAAAATATAATGTGTCCAAAATTCTAGGGTGTTTCATTCCCCCTATAAATATATTACATATTTATAATATTAATTACTAATCACTAATGAAAAATATCTAAGGGTATAAATCATGATATAATTTCTAATTCACTGTTAGAGTTATGAAAATAATACTCATATTTTTCTTTATAATTTATATATATTGTGATTGTAATCTATTTGATCAAATATGTATTTTTAGCTTACTATAAGTCTTATGAGTTTCTAGAGATATACCTTTCATAGTTTCATTTTCTTGATCCTATTTCCAATCAAATACTGAAACCTAAATGGTCATCATAATATCCAATAATTCTAGATTAAATGATCATATGAATATGAAAAATCTATCGTAATATTTGTTCTCCTATTCCACCTTCACTTAAACCTATGACACTTTCGGCTCAAAAATCATATAATTATATTAAAAAATAAATCCTCTAGTTTATCCAAGGTTGTACATGATCAATTTACAATTAAATTCTTCAACTTCACAAGTTATATATGACATCATAAAATCCCACTTAAATCCTTTGTAATATTTCATAAATTGTAGTTTAATTAATCAAATAAAATCCCATGAATTTTTAAAAACATGTGTGGCCACCTAGAAATAATTGATTCTATCTAGACAAGGATGATATTTCTAGGAGGCCACACACTCTTTACATTAATGAAGTTTGAGGATATATTACTATACTAAGTCTTATAGTTAGGGTTTTCACAAACTATTTCATGTCCTAATCCACCAAAATAACAAAATCCTGATATGGTACCAAATGCGACACCCCAAACCCACACTTTTGGATCTAGAGCTAAAAATAAATACTTTAATTTCTACCTTTGATACCATGTGAGACAAATAAAGACAAAATTACATATATTTCCATAATATAAACATTCCATTACAAAAATTATCACACAATCACCAAACCCAAAGGTTTAGTGTATTTGGTGGTTAGTTATGTTAAAATCATATTTTTCATAATTGCTTCATCATATACCACAAAGCATCTCAATATAATACTTCGGTATAAATATATTCCTACATATAATTCATTATAAAAAGGGAATCAAGAGAAGTGGTAAGCTCCTATAAAAATTTAGAGAAATTAATTTAGACATGTCATCAAGGTTTAAATCATAAACATGTTAGTAAACATGATCATGGGAGAAATATTTGTTAAAATTTAACATGAAAAAATAATAGTTTTCTATGAGGAATAAGAATGGGACATGTAATCTCAAATTATCAAAAATATACCCTAGCATAAGATTATGAAGTAATGAGACAATAATCCTGATCCTTGAAGCATATTATTGGCATATAAAAAATAAATGTGATGTAATAATAAACATAGGAAATGATAATATTATGAATAGAGATAAGAGAAATAACATTCACACAAAATCTTAAAATCAATGAAAAATGTGATTAGTTCCATGAATAATCTTGTGAATAATAAAAAATATGATCATGTCCATTCAAAACATTTAGAAAAAAGAAAAATGTGACCATGTCCACACAAAATCTTCTAAAAAAATATATAAAATAATCTCATCCACACACAACCATGTTAACAAGGAAAAATGATATCATGTCCATGAAAAATCTTGTGAAAAAATATATACAAAAATATTTTCCATGAACAACCTTATGAATAAAGAAAAATGAATTAATTTCCATGAAAAATCTTGTGAACTATGAAAAAAGGGATCATGTACAAGAAAAAACTCATGAAAAATAAAAAAAAATCACGTATATTCCTAATGTTTTGAACAATGAAAATGTGATCATGTCTATGAAAAATATTGTGAACAAAGATATAAAAAAATCATTTCCACACAAAAACTTATAAACAAATTAAAATGTGATAAAATCCTTGCACAACATTTTGAACCAAGAAAAATGTGATCATGTCCAAGAAAAATATAGTTAAAAAAAGAAATACCCAGTCATGTGTACAAATAACCCTATGAAAAAAGAATAACACAATAATTTCTATACACAAACTTGTGAAAAAGAAAAATATAACCATGTACATAGATAATGTTTAAAAAAATGTATATTTAAATCATGTTCATGCCCAAAATCCTTATCACATGATATATAAAACCATAACAAATGAATTACTGGAATATATAAAACCTCAAAAATTAAATAATGATAATAAAAATGCACATATACCCCAAAAAATCATCCTTATATCATATCATGAAGAACCCATTAAAATAAAATGGATTTTATAAAATTTCTAAAAAGAAACATATACAATGAACTCAAATATGTATATTTAGGTACTTTATACTATAAGATATCAGGTGTAGTGTAAAACATCTAACGGAGAAGGATCTTATCCTCAGATAAAAGGATAATCTTATCCTATTAGGAAGTATTAGAATGTGCTTAAATATGGGAATGTATATACAACAGAGAATGTGATTGAGGAATTTTATGTTGGTAGGGAAACCATTGAAGGAACACTGTTTTTTATGGACTTGGATTTAATTTATAATGTTTTATCCCAATCATTTATTTAATTTTAATTGACTAATTCATTGTGATTGTGATTTGAGTTGATACCATATGTGATCAATCATTCAAATACTTTGCCATAGTGGAATGAAAAGGGATTTAAGTTAAATGAGTACCACATTATAGTTTTTTATATTGAGATAATGCATGATTTAATAGTTTTTAATATTTATATCTTTGACCATATTCTTATTGTGTTTTAGATGGTCGACTGTAAAGCTTAGATAATATTTTATCATCAGAGTTATATTCCTTTCTCATGATGGAAACACTATCATGTTTTAGGGTGACTGTGATAAAAGAGTGGATAAGGTAGGATATATTATTCCAAATATTTGATTGAACTTATGTTAGCTGTTTGGTTTACTTTTTATGTTATTAATAAGACTTTATATGGTCTATTTTCAATGGTTCTATATTGGTATCTCAAGTATTTCTTGAAAATTTAACTATGTTAAAACCCTATCAGGAGGTGGAATTCTCTATTTATTTAGAGCATAAGACAATCTAAATTTCCTTTACATATTATTTTATATCCCTTGTTAGTATGAAATAATTTAAAATATAGTAGGAAGATATTTATATAAAGGGTTGTATTTATCTAAAAACTATACTATGGGAATCACCGATTCTCTTTTCAATGAATGTGGACATGAGTCTTTAAATTTCCACTTATAACTAGAGGCTCAATCAGGTGACCATCATGAATAAGTACCCATTTCCCTAAATTGATGAACTCTTTGAAAAAATAAAGGGAGAAATTTAATTTTCAAATAGTAACCTTCGATTAGGATACCGCTAGCTGAGAGTAAAGGAATATAGTATTCCCAACACTACTTTCCAGAGTCAGGTATGGGAATATGGGGTACCTTTTAATGAAATTTTTCCTAACTAACTCCCCTAATTATTTCATGGATTTTATGCACTAGGTCTTTCATCAGTATAGTGAAACATTTAATATGATTTTTTAGATGATATCTTAGGTTAATCTAAGATAATGAAGTACCATAAAGACCATAATGATGTTTCTTGTAAATCTTGAAGGATCATCTCCATTATACTATGTTTCCCAAGTGATAGTTATATATCTAGGTAGTGAGATGCAATGGTCATGTGATTTTGAAGAAAATAATTTCTATTGACCTTGATAAGATCCATGTTGTAATGTCTTAGTATATACCTAGGAATATCTTTGAGATTAAAAGATACATGGGACTAGTGATATATTACATGTTGTTTGTATAGAATTGTACTAGGTTGGAATCTCCCATGAAAACCAAGACCCATAAGGGAGAAATTTTTTTTAGGATAATAAATTCAAAAGATCCTATAAGATATTTAGGGATCAGTTGACATCATCCTCAATTGTAATTCTTATAGAGTTGGTGAGGTTTATTTAGTGATCTTTTAAGCCTTGGGTATAGGGTTGGGGTGTTTCTCAATGGAATGTAATACTATTGTGGAATATTTAATTCACCAATTTTCCCACCAAATAGAAAAGATACCTCACCCACAAACTTTATTTAACAAATAGTTATATATGAATTAAAGACTTGGTGCCATTTGGTGGAAAGTTTACAATGTATACTAATCATAAAATTTTAAAGTACATTATCTCATAGAATTATTTTAATCATCGTAAGTGGTTCTAAGTAGTATATATCCTGATAATTTATTTTTATTTATCCTACACCCTTAGTAAAGGGAATGTGGTGTGTGAAACATTAAAGTCATAAGTTTCTAACTCTAGGGTGAAATAATCAGAGTAGGAGTGAAATTTTATACTATTATATTATGAAATTCATCGGTATTTAAAGTAAAAAGATAATTAGGTATCGATGGATAACATGAACATAACACCCTCTTTTGATTATTAGATTCATATAGAAAAGGTGAAAAATATTTATTTTCAGTGTATAAGAGGAATTTTAAATAGTGTGGATACCTTTTGAGATTGGTCTTGATCTTCTAGTGGTCCTATTTTTTAACAAAGTGTTTAGTAGTTCCTTTTACATCAATGGAAAAGCTAATGGAAGGTGGATACATTTCTAGTTGGTGAGTGCTCCCTAGGGATATAAAGATGTTCTATGATATATAAAATTAATATTGGTGACCCAGACTGAAGTAAGAGGTTAATGGTTTAGTATCATTTTAATATACTAATCAAAGGATTACTTCTAAGAATATATGGCCCATTGGATTATGGAAGCCTACTCTTATTCTAGTATGGATTTGTCATGTTTTTTACATAGAATTTGTGATTATAATTCCTTATTCTCATAGAAGAAATAATTTTATATGGGCTATTAAAGAGTAATTTAAAAAATCATTTCATTTTATTTCTAATAATTTGTTATAAATATAGAGGATCTTGGACTCTTATAATCCTAATACAATGTGAAGCTTTAGGGTGTACCTTTAGATGTTTTATTCAATGGAAACCTATAATTTACTTCCTATTTTTAAAAGGTATTTAAGAAATGATATGTTCTAATTTATAGTTGACCATGACTTATCATTGATAGAGGGGTGATTCGAATGAGTGGGTTATTTATATTTTATTAGGAATGCTTTGTGTGTGAGTGCTCAATAATGATGTATCAGGAGAGAGACATATATCATTGGTTGAATTTTCGTAAAATTATAATTACTAATCATTGATTAAGATGGATCCATTTGAGGTCCTTTACGGATGAACATATCATTACCCCCTTTATTGGTTGGAACTAGGTGAAAATTTATTTCTAGAACCAATCATCATTTCAAAGACAACTAATATGTTTTAGATGATTTGTAAAAAATTGTAAATGGATTATATTTACAAAAAATATTATTCTTACAAAAATAATTTTCTATTACCGATTTTTATTGATGATATGATATTTCTTAGAGTTTTTCCATGAATAGAAAATCATAGATTTTGGAATTAGGGTACGTTTATAATGCTTTATGCGAAAGAATTTAAGACTATGTAGAATCACAAAAGAGTCACATATAAATTGACCTCACCATCCTAGATGACATTTATTCATGATTTACATCCCTATTCTGAGTTAAATAAGTATCATATAGACCTATCTTTCGTGGTTGAGTGGTAGGATAACAATTTAAAAATGTTCACCACTAGAAATGAGAAAAACATTAATGTGGTTGATATTCAAGAGAATGTATTGTGGGTTAAAACTATTCCTTTAGACTATGTGATATGGAAACATGGGATAGATGTCCATGGTACATGGTATCATGAGGACATGATGTTGGAGAAATAGACACACCATTTGTTTGATGAAAAGAAATAATAAATCTATAATGCATAAAATAGAGTGCTGGGGATAATTTTTGTCACATTACCCCATCCACTTATACCCCTACTAGGTCGATATGGAAGAGAGGGAGTGACCCAAAAAGGCTGCCTCTAATAGGCCATGGGATAAAGACTTGCACTAATGATATATAGTCCATACAAATTGGAGTCATTACTCTTAATATATAATATATAGATAAGTGAAAAATGAGATCCACCAATAAAATCCATACAATAAATCTAAAATCAATACCAATACATGAATTTAATATCATACATAACAGAAAATAGATGGAAATACCAAAAACAATTGTTGGAAATGACTATAATATCAAAAACTTCTAAAAAACCACTCCAACCTAGTAACAGACAGATCAATCACTATATTTTTTCTGGAAGACCTGAAAAAACGTTTATATATACTGTATCATGATCATAAAAGTACACTTATAAATATCCTCCCAAAAAACTCTTGTTAAAACTTGAATGAATCATACTAAATCCAAGTGAACACAAATATGAAACCAAATCAATAAATAAATTGGAAAAACAATGTCCCCTCCTCACGAGGTTTTGGTACCAAGTAATGAATAGAAGTAAGAAAATACATTTCAAAATGTGAATGTATAAAATGTAGAGACCCAAATTTGACGTATATAGACATTACATTTTTTTTGGAATACTTAATACATAACAAAAACAGACGCCCAAAGACCGTATTAGTTTAGTGTCTTTGGAAACTCAGAACATAATCTTCTAATCATGGTGAAAGATCTTCAATATCTCCCATAAATATCTCCCCCTTTTGTTTTCTTACCTAAAACCTTTATTTATATCCTGGGGAAATAAAAACATAAAAAGGGTGATCTCAAATTCTCAATAAGGGTAAGAATTGGGAAAATAAAACAAACCATATACATTTGAACTTAAAAACATGAACAAAATGTTTAAACAGAAAAAACTTGAGTGGAGAAATAAATATTGGTAGTACGCAAGACATAGATCATAAAGGAAAATTAATAATGATAAAATAGCATGGGAATAAAACATTTAATTGTGGAAAACCATTAAGCACATGATATGATTTCCATAGTAGCCAAGGCATTTCTGCAAAGACCATCATAGTGGACAAATTCCCTTACTGAATCGAGTTCACTCCTCCTTCCAGTCCTGTATCACTGAACCAGATTAACTTTCCAATCCAGACATGTCTATCTCATGAGATATAAATCTTTACCCAATGCATTTGAGGGAGATATAGGTCCCACCCATCTCATAATGAAACCATTCTTATGTGTGCCACAACATAAACATAAATCATTCATCATAACCCAAAGAATAAAATGGGTTTCATAAATATCATCCCATCATAACATAATACATATAAAAAAATGGATATCATTTTAGCATAAGAAAAGTGAATCCATGTAAATCATAGATACATTATACTTGAAACATAAACATATTAAATAATGTCACCTTATATGGAAAATAGTTTTGACACAACATTTGAAATGAATTCTTGGGGAAAATACACTTTCTTATTCAAAATAATTTTATTTTCACAAAATTACATTTAATTTTAAAGGAACATGATTTTTTTGAAAATAATTATGAAATATTGTAGAGGAATCTTTATGAAAATTAGGCATTATGAAACCGTAAAAATCCGTTCATGCTGTATAAGTTAAAAAAAATATTCTCATCGTACTTTTTCCGGAAAAGTCAAAAAGTTCCTCGTATAGTAAACAAAAGAAATATTCCTTCCATAACATAATGAAGAAGTAAATTAAGGGTAAAAATTACTTTAAAAATACATGTAAGAATATTAAACACTTTATGAAAAACATTTTTATGGACATACATGAAAAATATAACCCCAGCAAATACTTACATATAAGTAATCTCGGATAAAAATGAGATTTGGAAAATTATCCCTTACCTTATGTCCAATTTCTACCGTATGTGTCCGAGACTCTTGTATAGTGGGTTTTAACATTTTATTATCATGTAACATATAACGCCCCGACCCCAGTTACCTAGAGTCGGTGCATTATTACATAACATTGGCATGATCACAAGAAAGATCAAATCTCGAAAGACCGATTGGTTTAGTAGCCTTGGAAACACTAGATATATTCATAAGTTTTACATTACATCATAAAATGAAAAACTACTACTACAACATAATATCCCCACAGTCCACACTATTATCCCCTCATAATATCCCTGCAGGTCATTCATAACTTACTTCTTCACATCCTGGGGAAAATAAACATAGAAAAGGGGTGAGCTCAAATGCCCAGTAAGGATGACAATATAGCGGAACATTCAAAATAAGCATAAACATTTAAGGCAATGCATTACTAAAACAAAAGCCTTTTAAACTTGAACTTCAACATAGTATGGAAAAAGTAGAATGAAATAATGCCATTTACTTATTCACATGGATATTCTACTAATCGAATAATCACATGCAAAATCATTAACCACTTTCATAATGATGGAATGCATAATGCTAAACTTTAATTTCTTTTCAAGGCCTCGTCCCAAGACCTTGGGGCTAACTGTAACCGGAACCCAACCCGGAGTGCCTCTAATAACCAGACACCAACCCGGAGTGCCTCTAATAACCGGAGACCAAACCAGAGGGCTTACTTTTACCAGTCCCTAACCTGGAGGGCTTACTTTTACCAGTCCCCAACCTGGAGGGCTTACTTCAACTAGTCCCTAACCTGGAACATACTTGTCCAACACATTCATATGAAGTAAAGGTTGAAATATAACATAATCATTCTTATTGGAACTAGCATACGAAATGTCAATACTTTAAGCATAAACCATGAATGACACATCTACAGTCAAACATATCACAAAAATTCATTACAATATGGAAGTTTTATATCATAATAAATCAACTTCAAATAATCTTAAAATCCATCAAAGGATGTTGACATAGATGAAAATGTTTTTTTTAAAATTATTGAGAGAAATATCCATTTTTCATGAAAACATTTTAATGTTACACAATTTAGAAAGTAAGGCATTTAAATACATTTTTGGATCAAAGTGTCCCATACCACTTTGAAACTTTTGAATGGAATTAACACTTTTAAAACATTCATTTTCATATAAATAAATCCTTACAAACCATTTTGAAAACGTGGACATAAATGAGGATGATTTAGAAGAATAAATATTTAAAACATTTAAAATGATGTTTTAGTAAAAGTTACCTTAGAAATAATCCCTTTGAAAACTCTTTTAGGAAATATGGAAATGGATAGTAAATATGTCCCTGTAGATACTTACGTAAAGACAACCTCAGATATTAAAGAGATTGTGAAGTAAACCCTTATCAATTTGGTAACTTATGAAACATACAACCCATGAAAGAGGTATCATACAATGAAAATGTAAATACACATAAGGTAAAGTGTATTACACAAAGAATACAATTATGGGCAGTACATACACCACACAAAAGATAATAGTGGAAATATGGCATGAATCTCACAGAAATAAAGAGTGAGATGAAAACCCCTTACCATGTTAATCAACTGAGTCGTATGGCCAAAAGTTAATAACCACCAAATTATTTACAGAATAACATGAATATAAAGATAATCATGATAATATATATCAAATTCCATTACAGAATACACCACTTTCAATAATTTAGTGGCGAATAATGGAAATCTCACGGAATTGAATGTGAGATAAGAAAATCCCTTAACTTGTACTTTTACTTGGTTGGGGTAGGTTAACCTCCTGTATAATATTAAAATAATTGTTATTGAATTATACAAAAATCATATATATTAATATTATATCATATATGATCTTTTAATATTGATTTGATAATAATTTCTTAGTATTATCGTTGTTTCGGGTGTTAGCTTACTTGTTTTATTTTATATGTTTTTTTACGTAAGACATGTTTGTAAAGGATAGGTTTTATATTATTCAAATCTAGAATGATATCAAGTCCTTAAACATCATTTTTTAAATCATCAAATGATAATTATACTTGAATGGAAACGATGGAGAATGAATTTCATTGTGTTCGTGGAGACGGTAGTCCGTACGTACGCACGAGCGACAATATCATTCTTTTGATATTAAAATAATATATAAATGGATGGTATATCATATATACAGAGTCATTAACATGTTATATTTATTATTTACATGAGTTACACATCATTATTATACCCATCCGAATAATATTATATTGAATAACAATTACACCACGACGTGGAGACGGTAAGCCGTACGTACACACGTATGGTGACATGTTATTCAAAGGGGTGATAGAATACTGAATATGGTTGTACCATATTTATAATAAAATAACATTATATATATGATTCTGGATTTATTATTTTATAATGGTAACAACAAAGGAAGAATAAGTGGAAGAAGAAATGAAGTTAGAAAAGGGTGGTGAAATCATTACCTCTTCTTCGAGTTCTTCCTTTTGATTTGATAAAAAGGGCTCCTTAGGTTGGCTTTATGATCAAAATAAGGCCCCTAGGTTGCAGTGAGGGAAGTTGGGAGAGTATTTGGGCAGAGTTTGGCCGAACCAAAAGGCTTTGAAGGTGTGAAGAAATGAGAAGGAGGAGTGCCCTTTTATAAGAGGGGTGAGGGGAACCTTTGGAAAAGCTAAAAATATTAATTTATAATAAATTCATATTCGGTTTCTAATGGATACAAAGTTGATTATTCAAAGGTTAAGGTGGGGATGAATCGAAAACAACTCAACCAATAGAATTTAGACAGGTTTGGGTACTTATATTAACCTTATCATTAAGTTTTAACTCTAAGTTAATTCGTTTCACTTTTACAATGTCTCTTTGTATTTTTATATAATATGGTTAATAAACTTACTACATACATCCAAGCGACCCCCAAGTGGTCCATTAATGATGTACCTATCATGATATAAGTCTCTTGGCCGAACCTTAGATTTTTAGTAATTTAATATCAATTAATAATATAATATTTGTTTTAAGAACTCTTTTATGTCAATTTTGACACTATTCAATAGTTGATTTTTGTTAAACTCATAAAAGATTGATTACTTCGAAAAAAGTAAATTAAATCAATCCTAATATATCATATTATCCTAGAAAATTATTTTAATTCATTAAAAGTTTCATATTATATTTATTTGGGTATTTATAATATCAATTATTTTAATTTTTCACTATTATAGGAATTACTGCATCATCATTGTGTCATAAATAAAATAAATTATTTAATGTCTAAAAATTATAAATAAAATATAATTATGTAGGAAATCGTTTTATCTTTCTAATGAATATTTATAATCTAAAATCCAACATATATAACCCTATGTAACAATTGTTTTTCTAAAAGATATATGCTTGTGTCATTTTTGTATTCATTTTAACTTAATTAAAATAAAGTGTCATTATCACTTACAAGTGGATCCATGGGGTCCCAAAATCGACCCAAAGATGACCATGGTCGACCATGTATCAAAAAATAGGGTTAAGACACGTTTTAGGGTAATTTATTATTATTATAATATTATTTTTTTAACCCTTATTTACAGGATTTACCCTTAACCATGGTAAATAAAATATTTACCGCAGTAATTATTCAAAATGTCTAAAAATAAAAGCTACCTATTTACACAATTTGAACATCCTGATTCCAAATATGGAATCCATTTTCCTAAATTCAAAACACAGAAGTGGCAGAAATTAATTTAAAATTAACTCCCGCTGTCAAAACAAAAAGCGTGTTTTTAAGAGATAATAACTATCAAAAGATTGACACTTGTTTATGTTCGGTTTAATTGTAAAATTATGTCCAATGACCAACATTATATTAAATGGTAAAAATATATTCTAAATATACTTTAAAACCACTCAAATTCATAATTTATCACTATTAATTATTTTGATTAAAAAATTTGTTTTTAATTAAAATTTAGTAATTTTCACTATTAATCAAAATATGAAAGTTATCTGAAAAGTACCAAAATTTCACCTTAGGCTAAATTCGATATTCCGAATCCAGAAATGAAGTCCATTTTAAAATATAAAATATATATAATTTCGAAAAGTAGGTATTACTACTCATAACGGCTAGTTTGATTGGTTGTGGTGTGTGTTAAAACTCAAGGTTGCGTACAACACACGCTACTGTATTATTCAAAGAAAGCGTACCGTGGAAGCTTGGGATGTTTCATTTTAAATTTTTGATGTCCCCATTTAGTCAATAAGTTTAAAATATTGTATTTAAAAATGGTTCACTATTAAAAGTTGATAAAAGTGCAATACTAAAAATGAATTTGTTCTTGCATTATATCTAAGAAACTCATAATATGGATTCTAAAATTATAAGGATTATATAAAGTTTAAAATTTAGATAATACTATTCATAACCTCTTTTGAATGGATTTTTTTTGTAAGTCATGGTGTGATTGAACTCGGTGTTGCGTGTAGTGCAAGTTATTGAATTATTTTGAAGAAATAACACACTATGAAATCTTGGGGTGTTACATTCTCCCCTCCTTCAATAAATTGCGTCCTCGCAATTTGAAATTGTTCTTCGAAAATAAAAGGTTGAAAATAGAAAATATATTTGTGGGAAAACCCACATCGGAAATTGGGTTACTAAAATTTAGTCTTAATATGAGGAAAAGAGAAATGAAAGGGTCACCACCAAATTATGATCTCGATTAGGAGAACATTGGTGGAAATTAGAGACATATAATTGGAGGAAAAATGTAAATATTTATAGGTAGTGATTGAGGTCATCAATCACAAACAAGTATAAAATTGAGGTCCTTAAATTCATCAATCTATGATGATTTTAAATACCATCGGTTCAACAAAACATAGGGTATTAGGATAACACATTTTTGACGTTTCAAAATATCTTAGTTGAAATCCCACATCGAAAAATGAATTAATGAGGCCTTTATTTAAAATAAAGAGTCGAAAGTATGAAGATTACTGAAAATAACACATACTAGGGTTCCATGTAGGAAAATATGGATATGGAAGAAAAATCTAACCATCAATTATCTGATGGAGAGTGGTAGAGAACATGGCTATGAAAAGGCCAACAATCCCAAAGCCATAAATTAGTGATGATTTAAGGTACCATCTAGGAAAACATTTTTTGTTCTAAGTTTCTTTTCTTAATATTGAGGAATTTATTTATGAGATTGGCTAAGATCATAAGGAGATATACTTACTTTATAATTAGAGTTTTATCCATTAATAAATTTCTACCACAAACTCATCTTTCACTCTAAAAGATAATAGAATGTAAAAAAATTCTATTTACACTATTCGTATAGGGTTCCAAAATAAACGAATTTATAATTCATCTACAAGATCTTTTAATAAAAACTACATTATTTAATCCAGGACATCTCGTGGGCCAGTGGTAGGTGATACACCCTTGTCGCCCTTCGGTTGCGGGTTCAAGTCTCGCAGCCTTGCCGAACGCGATGGGTTGCCGCCCGACCTCCGGGTTGTCCTTTTATGGCAATCCAAAATAATCCAAAATAGAACTATCCAAAATACTTCTGTCCAAACTCACAGTCCAGCATTTATAAGGAAGGTAAACATAATATAGATCCTTTTTACCCCGTAATAGAATATGAATACCTTCATCATGTATTACCATATTCCTTATTGATTACATTCATGCTCCCTTATTCCATATAGAATGCTGTATATACTTCATTAATCCAAAAATGTTTTAAACCCCAACAATGATGGAATATACAAATCATTAATCAGTTCCAAGGTAGTCAAGAATATCCAATATAATTTATCCAAAACAATCACATATTATTCCAAAATCACTACCTCAGTATCAGAACTATATTATGATTTATCATTCTCTCAACCATATATTTTCCAAAAATTTATCCTGCTATTGAGTCACTTTTCTTTGTTCCACACAATCTCAAGTCCTTAATGAAAGAGTACTGCAGTACGATCCTTATATACTCCATAATTATTATAACAAGTACATTGTTGATACAACACTCAATTGACATAATCAACATAAGAACTCTAATCATTCCTCTTCATCTGTGGTAGTATCATAACTTTATTATTATCCAATAACATCATTTGCGGCATAGTCTGATGACTGGGACATAGGTTCACGTAGTGTCCAAACTCATTGCAAATGAAGAATTGTACATTTAAAACCATTTTCTTACCCTTGCAGTCACGTACTTTGTGCCCTTTTCCTCCACACTTATAATAAACTCCCATTCCTTTCAGGCAAGTTCCAGGGTGTTTCTTTCCACAGTTACCACATATGGGAAAATTCTTCTTTTCCCTCTTCCCTTTATCCATATTTCTATCTTCCATCCTTTTCTTCTCTTGCTTCCCTTCAAAGCCATAGGACTCAGTAAACTCTTTACTTATCTTATCAACACATGATATTATTTCTTCATATGATGATAATACATGGGAGACTATTTCTCTTATAAATTCTAGCTTAAGATCATGAAAGATATGATCTTTCCTTCTCTTTGGATCATGTGCATTTCTGGAGTTCTCATTACTTCTACTGGGCGCCATTTCTAAACAATGGCATACACTAGATCAGTTTATGAATCAAAATACATAATCCCATACTTATAAAACACTTAACATAAATTGAACTATTTATGGATATAATCCATAATCATAAAAATGTCTCCTTTGAGGATGTATATACTCATAAACCCTTCATAATGGTTTGTAAAGAAAATGGGAATTATCCTAAGCATATCCCCCGGGAGTGTCGTAACCAAGAGTGCAGCAAGGCCCGTTGTCGTGCACCAGTTCCCGTTCGAGTCTAGCTCAAAGCGGTGTTTTCAGGTTTTACCCCTAGCTACATCTGTGCCAGAGCCGCCTCTACCTGCTCGTATCCAGACAGGGATGTATTGCTCGGAAAACTCATAAAATCTCTACAATACCAAAATTCTAGGAATTTCTTCTACACTAATCCTCAAAGTTCATATTAGGTCTACGTTCTCTAATCAGAGTTTATCTAAATCTAGCTTCCAAGGTTTGTACTAAACTTCCTCTGATACCAACTATAATGCCCCGACCCCAGTTACCTAGAGTCGGTGAATTATTACATAACATTGGCATGATCACAAGAAAGATCAAATCTCGAAAGACCGATTGGTTTAGTAGCCTTGGAAACACTAGATATATACATAAGTTTTACATTACATCATAAAATGAAAAACTACTACAACAACATAATATCCCCACAGTCCACACTATTATCCCCTCATAATATCCCTGCAGGTCATTCATAACTTACTTCTTCACATCCTGGGGAAAATAAACATAGAAAAGGGGTGAGCTCAAATGCCCAGTAAGGATGACAATATAGCGGAACATTCAAAATAAGCATAAACATTTAAGGCAATGCATTACTAAAACAAAAGCCTTTTAAACTTGAACTTCAACATAGTATGGAAAAATTAAAATGAAATAATGCCATTTACTTATTCACATGGATATTCTACTAATCGAATAATCACATGAAAAATCAATAACCACTTTCATAATGATGGAATGCATAATGCTAAACTTTAATTTCTTTTCAAGGCCTCGTCCCAAGCCCTTGGGGCTAATTGTAACCGGAACCCAACCCGGAGTGCCTCTAATAACCGGACACCAACCCGGAGTGCCTCTAATAACCGGAGACCAAAACGGAGGGCTTACTTTTACCAGTCCCTAACCTGGAGGGCTTACTTTTACCAGTCCCCAACCTGGAGGGCTTAATTCAACTAGTCCCCAACCTGGAACATACTTGTCCAACACATTAATATGAAGTAAAGGTTGAAATATAACATAAACATTATTATTGGAACTAGCATACTAAATGTCAATACTTTACTCATAAACCATGAATGACACATCTACAGTCAAACATATCACAAAAATTCATTACAATATGGACGTTTTATATCATAATAAATCAACTTCAAATAATCTTAAAATCCATCAAAGGATGTTGACATAGATGAAAATGTTTTTTTTAAAATTATTGAGAGAAATATCCCTTTTTCATGAAAAAATTTTAATGTTACACAATTTAGAAAGTAAGGCATTTAAATACATTTTTGGATCAAAGTGTCCCATACCACTTTGAAACTTTTGAATGGAATTAACACTTTTAAAACAATCATTTTCATATAAATAAATCCTTACAAACCATTTTGAAAACGTGGACATAAATGAGGATGATTTAGAGGAATAAATATTTAAAACATTTAAAATGATGTTTTAGTAAAAGTTCCCTTATAAATAATCCCTTTGAAAACTCTTTTATGAAATATGGACATGGATAGTAAATATGTCCCTGTAGATACTTACGTAAAGACAACCTCGGATATTAAAGTGATTGTGAAGTAAACCATTATCAATTTGGTAACTTATGAAACATACAACCCATGAAAGAGGTATCATACAATGAAAATGTAAATACACATAAGGTAAAGTGTATTACACAAAGAATACAATTATGGGCCGTACATACACCACACAAAAGATAATAGTGGAAATATGACATGAATCTCACAGAAATAAAGAGTGAGATGAAAACCCCTTACCATGTTAATCAACTGAGTCGTATGGACAAAATCTAATAACCACCAAATTATTTACAGAATAACATGAATATAAAGATAATCATGATAATATATATCAAATGTCAGTACACAATACACCACTTTCAATAATTTAGTGGCGAATAATGGAAATCTCATGGAATTGAATGTGAGATAAGAAAATCCCTTACCTTGTACTTTTACTTGGTTGGGGTAGGTTAACCTCCTGTATAATATTGAAATAATTGTTATTAAATTATACAAAAATAATATATATTAATATGATATCATATATGATCTTTTAATATTGATTTGATAATAATATCTTAGTATTATCGTTGTTTCGGGTGTTAGCTTACTTGTTTTCTTTTATATGTTTTGTTACGTAACACATGTTTGTAAAGGATAGGTTTTATATTATTCATATCCATAATGATATCAAGTCCTTAAACATCATTTTTTAAATCATCAAATGATAATTATACTTGAATGGATACGATGGAGAATGAATCTCATCGCGTTCGTGGAGACGGTAGTCCGTACGTACGCACGAGCGACAATATCATTCTTTTGATATTAAAATAATATATAAATGGATGGTATATCATATATACAGAATCATTAACATGTTATATTTATTATTTACATGAGTTACACATCATTATTATACCCATCCAAATAATATTATATTGAATAACAATTACACCACGACATGGAGACGGTAAGCCGTACGTACGCACGTATGGTGACATGTTATTCAAAGGGGTGATAGAATACTGAATATGGTTGTACCATATTTATAATAACATCACAGTATATATATGATACTGGATTTATTATTTTAGAATGGTAACAACAAAGGAAGAAGAAGTGGAAGAAGAAATGAACTTAGAAAAGGGTGGTGAAATCATTACCTCTTCTTCGGGTTCTTCCTTTTGATTTGATCAAAAGGGCTCCTTAGGTTGGCTTTATGATCAAACTAAGGCCCCTAGGTTGTAGTGAGGGAAGTTGGGAGAGTATTTGGGCAGAGTTTGGCCGAACCAAAAGGCTTTGAAGGTGTGAAGAAATGAGATGGAGGAGTGCCCTTTTATAAGAGGGGTGGGGGACACCTTTGGAAAAGCTAGAAATATTAATTTATAATAAATTAATATTCGGTTTCTAATGGATACAAAGTTGATTATTAAAAGGTTAAGGTGGGGATGGGTCGAAAACAACTCAAACAATAGAATTTAGATAGGTTTGGGTACTTATATAAACCTTATCTTTAAGTTTTAACTCTAAGTTAATTAGTTTCACTTTTACAATGTCTCTTTGTATTTTTATATAATATGGTTAATAAACTTACTACATACATCCAAGAGACCCCCAAGTGGTCCAGTAATGATGAACCTATCATGATATAAGTCTCTTGGCCGAACCTTAGATTTTTAGGAATTTAATATCAATTAATAATATAATATTTGTTTTAAGAACTCTTTTATGTCAATTTTGACACTATTCAATAGTTGATTTTTGTGAAACTCATAACAGATTGATTACTTCGAACAAAGTCAATTAAATCAATCCTAATATATCATATTATCCTAGAAAATTAGTTTAATTCATTAAAAGTTTCATATTATATTTATTTGGGTATTTATAATATCAATTATTTTAATTTTTCACTATTATAGTAATTACTGCATCATCATTGTGTCATAAATAAAATAAATTATTTAATGTCTAAAAATTATAAATAAAATATCATTATTTAGGAAATATTTTTATCTTTCTAATGAATATTTATAATCTAAAATCCAACATATAGAACCCTATGTAACAATTATTTTTCTAAAAGATATATGCTTGTGTCATTTTTGTATTCATTTTAACTTAATTAAAATAAAGTGTCATTATCACTTAAAAGTGGATCCATGGGGTCCCAAAATCGACCCAAAGATGCCCATGGTCGACCATGTATCAACCAATAGGGTTAAGACACGTTTTAGGGTAATTTAGTATTATTATAATATTAATTTTTTAACCATTATTTACCGGATTTACCCTTAACCATGGTAAATAAAATATTTACTGCAGTAATTATTCAAAATGTCTAAAAATAAAAGCTACCTATTTATAAAATTTGAAATTCCTGATTCCAAATATGGAATCCATTTTCCTAAATTCAAAACACAGAAGTGGCAGAAATTAATTTAAAATTAATTCCCGTTGTCAAAACAAAAAGCGTGTTTTTAAGAGATAATAACTATCAAAAGATTGACACTTGTTTATGTTCGGTTTAATTGTAAAATTATGTCCAATGACCAAAATTATATTAAATGGTAAAAATATATTCTAAATATACTTTAAAACCACTCAAATTCATAATTTATCACTATTAATTATTTTGATTAAAAATTTGTTTTTAATTAAAATTTAGTAATTTTCACTATTCATCAAAATATGAAAGTTATCTGAAAAGTACCAAAATTTCACCTTAGGCTAAATTCGATATTCCGAATCCAGAAATGAAGTCCATTTTAAAATATAAAATATATATAATTTCGAAAAGTAGGTATTACTATTCATAACGGCTAGTTTGATTGGTTGTGGTGTGTGTTAAAACTCAAGGTTGCGTACAACAAACGCTACTGTATTATTCAAAGAAAGCGTACCGTAGAAGCTTGGGATGTTTCATTTTAAATTTTTGATGTCCCCATTTAGTCAATAAGTTTAAAATATTGTATTTAAAAAGGGTTCACTATTAAAAGTTGATAAAAGTGCAATACTGAAAATGAATTTGTTCTTGCATTATATCTAAGAAACTCATAATATGGATTCTAAAATTATAAGGATTATATAAAGTTTAAAATTTATATAATACTATTCATAACCTCTTTTGAATGTCTTTTTTTGTATGTCATGGTGTGATTGAACTCGGTGTTGCGTGTAGTGCAAGTTATTGAATTATTTTGAAGAAATAACACACTATGAAATCTTGGGGTGTTACATAACAGGAACATAGTAATATTTATTATACCATATATGATTCACTTATGACTTTATATTAACTGTTCGTTTTCCAATTCCATGTTAAATAAGTGTTTTGGGTAAACTCATTTCATTTATAGAACGTGTTTAGACTTGTTATTTATTGATATTATAATTACTTATATCATGATTTACTTACTTCCATAATGTAAATCATGATTTATATATCATATATATTCAGTATATATATATATATAATAGATAGATAAATGAAATGAAATACGTCGTTCATGGAGACTGTAGGTCGTACGTACGCATGCACGCTGTTTTCCTTTCATTATTGACTTGAATGGAAGTAAGTAGATGAAAAATATATATACATAAATATAGTAGCTTTATTATTTCATATATGTCCTTATTATTCATTATATATACTTTATAATCATTCTTGAATGGTTAACATGGATAATGAATCTCATCGCATCGTGGAGACGGTAATCCGTGCATACGCACGAGCGATGATATCGTTCCCATAGTTATTGAATGGAATTGGAGTGGATGATATAATATCTCAGAACTTGTATCATATTATAATAATCATATATAGTCATTCTTTACACCATTATACCCATCCAAGTAAGGTGGTGGTAGAAAAACTATTTACACCATAGCGTGGAGACGGTATTCTGTACGTACGCACGTGCGGTGATTTTGTTTTTCATAGGATGGATATAAGGTGAAATAGTGTTGTTTAATATTTATAATAACATATCAGTATATAAGTAATACTGAAGTTATTAATTTATAATGAAAAAACTAAAGAAGAAGAAGTAGAAGAGGAAAGAAACTTGAAAGAATCAGTATAAGAGATTACCTCTTCTTCGACGTGACTCATTTAAATTTCCTCTTAGGGAACTAGAGTTGGTATTTTGAGAAGACCAGAACCACTATGATATAACTAGAGAGTTTCAAAAGATAAATTGGCAGGTTTTGGACGATCTTGAAGGCTCAAAATTGTGTAAAGCGAAGAGGGAGGAGGTTCCCTTTTATAATGGAGGAGAGGGGCACCTTAGAAAAAACATAAAATATTATTATATAATAAATTTATATTCGGTTTATAATGGATCCAAAGTGACTTATTTAAAGTCTAGGGTTGGGATGGGTATATATCGTCTCAACCTATAGGTTTTAGACAAGTTTAGGTTACCATTTAAACCTTATTATTTAGATTTAACTCTAAGTTAAATAATTTAACTTTTACCATGTCTTCTTGTATTCTCACACTATATGGTTAATAAACATACTATAAACTCCCAATATAACCCCAATTGGTTCATTAATGTCATATATATTATTATATAAGTCTTTTGGCCGAGCCGTATATTTTTAAGACCATTATATCAATTAATAATATAATATTTGTTTTAAAATCTCTTTTATGTCAATTTTGAAACTATTTGGTATTTTGTTTTCTATAAATTCATAACAGCATTATTACTTAGATAAAATTCATCTAAACAACCCTAATATGTGATATTAACCTATAAAATTAGTGTAATTCATAAAAAGTCTCAAATTACATTTATTTGGGTATTTATAATATCAATTATGTTTATATTTCATTAATAAGGTAATTACTGCATCATCATTGTGTAATAAATAAATTAAATTATTTAATGTATAAAAAATATAAATAAAAATCCATTATTTAGGAAATCGTTTTATCTTTATAATGAATATTTATAGTCTAATTTATCTTATGTATAACCCTATATTAAAATGTTTTTGTTATTATTCTTCGATGTTAACTCTTTTAACTCTTCTTTAAATAAAATAATAATAAGTTTCCTAATCTAATCCAATTGGAACTAAAGGGGAATATTTTATTACTAAGGTTGTTTTTGGTCAAATTAAACTAATCCAATAGAATTGGGACATGTGTTAGGGTAATAATAATATCAGTTTTACCCTAAATTACCCTATTTACTTTTAACCGTGGTAAATAAAAGTAAAAAGTTACTATTCACTAAAAATTATTTTTATCTTATTGAACCACATTTTACATACTGATATGAACCATGTCTCTCATATTTTTGAAATTCCACTCACAAAAGTGGTAAAATTATGTTTTATGTAAATTTGCAAATTCTCCTAGGAGGTGGGTAAAAGACGGTAAAAAGTACAATAAAAATTTTATATATCAAAAATCATTATAAAATGACTCCAATGAATTAAATTGAACTTCTATAGGTATTATGTATATATTTTGATTTAAATAAAATAATTTTTTATTTAAATAAAAAGTCAGTTTTAACCAATAACTCATTGTTTTCACTATTCATCAAAAATTGAATGTTTTCAGAAAAATAAAAAAAATTCACCCTAGGCTAATTTCGATATTCCGAATCCTAAAATGAAGTCCATTTTAAAAAATAAAATTTATAAAATTTAACAAAGTGGGTATTACTATTCATAACGGCTAGTTTAAATAATATTTTAATAACATATCATTGTTTAGTGAAACTCGATATTGCGTACAACAGACGCTATCGGGGAAGGTCACGATTGTGTGTAATGCAAGACAAGTTAGGGTTGCGTGTAGTGAAAGATACATTTGGTGTTTCATATAACACAATCAAAAATTATTTCATTTATATATTAAACTAAATCTATACTTAATGTTGTGTAGAATAATTCCTACAAAACAAACATGAAATTCTGTGTAACATGAGTGAAGAATAGTTTTGCGTATACTACAAGCTAATACGGTGTTGCGTATAGTACAAGCTAATCTTGGTGTAGTTACAATAGAAGACATCAAAGAAATTAAAAAGAATATATCTCATAAAATCTTGGGGTGTTACATTCTACCCCCTTAAATTGAATTTCGACCTAAAAATTCATCGAGGTTATAAATCGTTTACTACTTGAAAGTTTCTTTCATAGAAACCCACATCGTAAAAAGGAATACTAAAACTTAATTTTTAAAAATATAAGTAAGAAACGTAATGGTTTTCCAAATTAACTCATCACTGGGTTTCCACATGGGATAACATAGGTGAAAATATGGATATGGAAGAGAAATATAACCATCAACTTCTGATGAAGAGTGATAGAGGACATGGCTATGAAAAAGTAAACAATCACAAAGCCATAAATTTGTGATGATCTAAGGTACCATCTGATTCATCAGATATGAGGGCACTTGGACAACATTTTTGGTTTTCCTGATCATTTCCCTAAAGTTGATTAGTTTTTTCATAAGGATAAATACTTACTTTATTTTAGTGAAATATCATCGTTGGTCACTCCATGAACAATTTTCACTTCATATCTTAAAGAAATGAAGTTGAATTTGTCATTTGTGAAGTGTTAGCAGATCATGTTATAGAATGATGGGTCATTCCATTTCTCTCAAACAAAATGTTATCAAAAGTTATTAAATATACATAAGTCCATCTATGGTGAGATTAATCGTATATGGTTCCAAAAATGGACTTATACTTCATCTATCATACCTCTTAATGGAATAAAACTATTTTCTACTAACTGGGGACTTCCTATTGGCCAGTGGTAGGCGATAAAGGCCTATCGCACTTCGGTTGGGGGTTCGATTCCCGCAACCTTGTCTGACGTGATGGGTTGTCACCCATCCTGCAGGTTGTCCTTTTTCTAAAACTACACTATTATAACATTCCAGAAATAATACCGAAAAAAGTTCTATCCTTAAACAATACTATCTAAGGTCCAACATAATTCATTCCAATATTTAGGCTTATCCAAAACACTTCTTTCCAATATCATAGTATAAAGAAAACGACTACTTGAAAGGTCACATAACAAGCACATGAATACCATCATTTATCCCCCATATATCATAATATATATCTTGTTGATTGCATTCCAAACATGTGAATACCTTAATCGTGTGTTCTCTTGCAACATGAATTACCATAGAATCTTTGTGAAAACATGATTTCTATCAAAATTCAACTCTTTCCACATACCAAAATCCCAAAATTTCTATATACTCAAACCATGATATCACTTTGTCCTTATATGATATCATTAATACTATAAACCATTCCATTATATCTTTATCCCTTCATTATGAGAAAATAATCTGCTTTCTAAAATCACTTTTCATGGTTACCGGTACCATTAATAATATAATTTCAAATACTCAAGGAGGGACCATAGCATAACAATCCCTAGATTTTTCTTTATTATATAGTACCATACATTATTCATGCAATCATTCCACTACCTTTTCAAACCATAGGCCAATATTCCTCATTTTATTCCTCAACAATTCTTTCATCTCATATATAATTTGTAGTGTCTTCATCATCATCAACATAAATACTACCCATGCGACGGTGCTGATTATCTTTATGAGATTTTACCTTATGGAATTGGTTTGAATAATGCCCATACATTACACATTTAAAACATTTAACTGTTATTGCTGTCTTAGAAATACAATTATCCTTTTCCATTTTGTTAGCTGAACCTTTTCCTTTGCAATTACAAGCTTTGTGTTTTTCTTTTCCACACCCAAAGCATCTTCCAATTCCTTTGAAACATTCTCCTTGATTCCACTTCCCACATGACTTATGTGATTGAAATTGAACTTTGTTTCCTCTTTAATCATCATGAAACTCCATCTTTCTCTTATTATATGAGTCATGAATCCTACCAAAGTTAAGATTATTGATCATATTATGAGATTGATGATTAGGCATAATAACGATGTTTCGCCTTCCAAATACCATTTCATTTTGTAGCTCATGAAGAATATCATTCCATTGTCCATCATATTCTCCATTAACATGAATCTTCCTATTTACATCCATTTTCTAAAACCCAAAAAGAATAGTGTGAGAAGAAAAAATCATGCTAGGAAAAAAACATTATAATGGGGGTGTACCTTAAATATATAAGATCTTAGGTTCAATTATATGATCATTACCATTATTATAGGACTATAACCTATACTTATACTTAACCTTAGGGACATCCCTAGACATACCTTATAAATATCTCTAGAGATCTCACTAAAGTTTTCACATCCAAGTTTCCAAAGGGTAACTAAACCTTTTATCTAATAACAACTATAGTGTTCTAGAATTATTTCCAATGGAATAAAATAAATACCTATCAGGGCACTCCATGGATAGCTACACCCCCTGGGTGGGACATACCACCATACCCAATGGCAGCCATTTCCTCATGAAGCCCTTGGGTGGAGATCCGTGCTTCGTCCAATGCTCACATGTGAGAGTTCCCAAGGATTGGATTCATTCCTATCTCCCTTGATCTGATACCAACTGTAGATACCCAAACATGATTTACGTAGACATTACATTATTTTTTCGGAATACTTAATATATAATAAAAAAATATTCCCAAATACTGTATTAGTTTAGTGACTTTGGAAACTCAGAACATAATCTTCTAATCATGGTGAAAGATCTTCAACATCTCCCATAAATATCTCCCCTTTTTGTTTTCATCCCTAAAACATTATTTATATCATGGGGAAAAGAAAACATAAAAAGGGAGAGATGAAATTCTTAGTAAGGGAAATCAGGGAGAAAATAAAACAAAGCATATATATTTGAACTTAAAAACGTGAACAAAATGTTTAAACAACAAAAACATGAGTGGTGAAATAAATCATGGTAGTACGTAAGTAATAGATCCTAAAGTAACATTAATCATGATAAAATAGCATGGGAATAAAACATGTAATTATGGAAAACCATTAAGCACATGATATGATTTACATAGTAGTCAAGGCATTGCTGCCAAGACCATCGTAGTGGACAAATTCCCTTAATGAATCGAGTTCACTCCTCGTTCCAGTCCGGTATCACTAAACCAGATTAACTTGCCATTAAAGCCATGTATATCTCATGATATATAAATCTTTACCCAATGCATTTTAGGGAGATATAGGTCCCACCCATCTCATAATAAAATCATTCTTACGTGTTCCACAACATAAACATGAATCATTAATCATAACCCAAAGAATAAAATGGGTTTCATAAACATCATCCCATCATAACATAATCGATATAAAAAAATGGATATCATTTCATCATAAGAAAAGTGAAACCATGTAAATCATAGAGACATTATACTTGAAACACAAACATATTAAATAATTTCACCTTAGATGGAAAATAATTTTGAAAAAACATTTGAAATGAATTCTTGAAGAAAATATTCTTTCTTCTTCAAAATCATTTTATTTTCAAAAAATGCCATTCAATTTTAAAGGAAAAATAATTTTGATTAAAATATTCATGAAATATTGTAGAGGAAGATTCATTAATATTAGGTGTTACGAAACGTTAAAAATCCGTTCATGCTGTATAAGTTAAAAAAACATTCTCCTCATACTTTTGCGGGAAAAGTCAAAATGTTCCTTGTATGGTAAACAAAAGAAAGATTCCTTACATAAAACAATGTAAAAGTAAAATAGGGGTAAAAATGAATTTAAAAATACATTGAAGAATATTAATAACTTTATGAAAAACATTTTTATGGACATGGATGAAAAATATAACCCCAACAAATACTTATGTATAAGAAATCTCGGATAAAAATGAGATTTGTAAAATTATCCCTTACCTTATGTATAATTTCATCCATATGTGTCCGAGAATCCTGTATGGTGGATTTAAAAATATTATTATCTTTTAACAGGATCATAATAATATTTATGAGATCATATATGATTCACTTATGACTTTATATTAACCGTTCGTTTGTCAATTCCATGTTAAAGTAGTGTTTTGGGTAAAATCGTTTCATTTATCGTACGTGTTTGAACTTGTTGTTTATTGATATTATTATTACTTAAATCATGATTTAATTACTTTCATAATTTAAATCATGATTTATATATCATATATATTCAGTAAATATATATAATAGGTAGATAAATGAAATGAAATACGCCGTTCATGGAGACAGTAGGCCGTATGTACGCATGAACGCTGTTTTCCTTTTCTTATTGACTTGAATGGAAGTAAGTAGATGAAATATATATATATATATACATTAGATTTATTATGTCATATATTTAATTATTATTAATTATATATACTTTATAATCATTCTTGAATGGTTATCATGGAGAATGAATCTTATCGCGTCGTGGAGACGGTAATCCGTGCGTACGCACGAGCGATGATATCGTTCCCATAATTATTGAATGGAATTGGACTGGGTTATATAATCTCTCAGAACTTGAATCATGTTATAATAATCATATATAGTAATTCTTTATTCCATTATACCTATCCAAGTAAGGTGGTGGTAGAAAAACATATTACACCATGGCGTGGAGACGGTATTTCGTACGTACACACGCGCTTTGATTTTGTTTTTCGTAGGCTGGATAGAAGGTGAAATATGGTTTTTTCATATTTATAATAACATATCAGTATATAATTAATACTAATGTTATTACTTTATAATGAAACAACTAAATAAGATAAATTATAAGAAGAATGAAACTTTAAAGAATCGGTAGAAGAGATTACCTCTTCTTCGACGTGCCAATTTTAAACTTCCTCTTAGAGAACTAGAGTTTGTATTTTGAGAACACCATAACCTCTATGATAAAACTAGATAGGTTCAGAAGATAAATTGGCAGGGTTTAGCAATTCTTGAAGGCTCAAAATTTTGTAATGAGGAGAGGGAGGAGGTGCCATTTTATAAGGGAGGAGAGGGGCACCTTAGGAAAAACTTAAAATATTATTTAATAATAAATTCATATTCGGATTATAATGGCCCCAAAGTGACTTATTTAGAGACTAGGGTGGGGATGGGTCGAAATCCTCTCAACCAATAGGTTTTAGAGAAGTTTAGGTTACCATTTTAACCGTATCATGTATATTTAACTCTAAGTTAAATAATTTAACTTTTACCTCGTCTTCTTGTATTCTTACAATATATGGTTAATAAACTTACTATAAACTGAAAATAGAACCCCAATTGGTTCATTTATATAATATATATTATTATATATGTCTTCTGGCTGAACCTTATATTTTTAGGACAATTATATCAATTAATAATATAATATTTGTTTTAAAAACACTTTTATGTCAATTTTGACACTATTTGGTATTTTGTTTTCTCTAAATTCATAACAGCATTATTACTTTGAAAAAAATTCATCTAACCAACCATAATATGTTATATTAACCTATAAAATTAGTTTTATTGCATAAAAAGTCAAAAACTACATTTATTTTGGTATTTATAATATCAATTATGTTACTATTTCATCAATAAGGTAATTACTGCATCATCATTATGTCATAAATAAATTAAATTATTTAATGACTAAAAAATATAAATAAATTACCATTATGTAGGATTAGTACATGTGTTAGGGTTATAATCTTATCCTAGTGGACCTAAAGGGTCATATTTTATTCATAATGTTGTTTCTGGTCGAATTACACATATCCAATAGAATTAGTACATGTGTTAGGGTTATAATAATATACTTTTTACCCTAAATTACACTATTTACTTTTAACCGTGGTAAATAAAAGTAAAAGGTTACTATTCACCAAAAATTATTTTTATCTTATTGAACATTATTTTACTTACGGATATCAACCGGGTCTCTCAGATTTTTAAAATTCCACTCACAGAATCGGTAAAATTATGTTTTATGTAAATTTGCAAATTCTCATTGGAGGTGGGTAAAAGACGGTAAAAAGTTCAATAAAATTTTTATATATCTAAAATTATTATAAAATGACTCCAATGAATTATATTATACTTATATAGGTATTATTTATCTATTTTGATTTAAATAAAATAAATTAATATTTAAATAAAAAGTCGGTTTTAACCAATAACTCAGTGTTTTAACTATTCAACAAAAATTGAAAGTTTTCAGAAAAATACAAAAAATTCACCCTAGGCTAATTTCGATATTCCGAATCCAAAAATGAAGTCCATTTTGAAATATAAAATTTATAAAATTTCAAAAAGTGGGTATTACTACTCATAACGGCTAGTTTATATAATATTTTAATAACATATCGTTGTTTAGTGAAACTCGGTATTGCGTACAACACACTCTATCGGGGAAGGTCACGATTTCTTGTAATGCAAGACAAGTCAGTGTTGCGTGTAGTGAAATCTCCCTTTGATGTTCGGTATAACATAATCAAAACATATTTCATTTATATATCAAAAAAACTATACTTAATGTTGCGTAGAATAATTCCTAGAAAATGAACTTGAAATTGTGTGTGACACGAGTCAAGAATAGTGTTGCGTATACTGAAAGCTAATACAGTGTTGCATATAGTACAAGATAATCACAGTGTAGTGTATAATATAAGAAATCAAATAAAATTAAAGGAATATATCTGATACAATCTTGGGGTGTTACATAAAAAGTACCCCACTTTCACTTCCCCACCAGTTTATTTCTCTCATAACCCAATGAAAAATATCCCATACTCTCATGCCTTCCATAAGACATCCTTCACCTCATGCACATATATCACATCTCATATTGTATCCCATGTAGCTCTTTATAACCTCATTATCAAAATCTCATCCACAATGAAGTAGTAAATCCAAAATCCACTACATCCCTTATAACATGCATTATACATCAAGCCATCAAATCCTATGTGTGTACAAACATTGGAAATCGTAATCACAATGACTAGATATATGTATGTGCTATAATCATATGCTTATGTATCCCACACAAAAAAGTATAGTAGAACTGTGGGGAATCACAACCCATGTAGACATGTATCCAACAATATATTCAATTATAGGCTAGATACAACTACACATCAAGGAATACTAATGGGAGAGCATGTAAGAATTAGAAGTTACCCATTGATTCCCTCACCAACCTAAATGTTGAAAAAAAACTCATTCCTAAAAAACAAGGGTGTTGGCTTCCCACCCGACTCTAATGGTTGTGAATATGATATCATAAAATATATGAAAAATATAATGCACAATGAAACTAAGGAAAACTACCTAGAATTAGACTCAACTGAAGCATTGACCCACATGACACTAGGATACCACTTCTAATGCCTAATTGACTAGATTTTATATATACACATAAGCATTATGATTCTTAATAATTAAAAATTTACACTTTCTAATTATAAATTACTATTCATTCATTAACCCATTACATATTATATCTAAAAAATATCATTTCACCACAATCCTATATGATTTATAATTAACATTTCAATTTCTAAGATTCCATCATATTCTCTTTGAGAAATCAGCATTACCGACACAAAAACCCACCCTATGATTTCATTTCTCATTTCATTTATCATTATATAATTCCATGTTCTCTAGGACTCATCCTAAACATTCACAACATGATACACTAATATTGTCTATGAAAAATGTAGTAGGATGTTGGAAACCACAAAAATAATAATCTATCAAAATCCATCAAAAGTAAAATCATGAAAGATGAGTAATCATAGTTATCAACCCATAACCATGTAATTATATGATAATCCTCACCAAAAAACCCAAAAAAAGGAATTACCTACTCTCCACTTGCATCCTATATTCCCATTAAGCACATCTCAACAACATGATACAATAAAGCCATACACTAAAATTATTACATCGCCCTTCTCTAACCAACCCATTTAATAAAACACAACAAGGAATTAACATAATAGAGAACACATGTATGGGAAAAGGATTATTTCTATCACAAAAGAACAAGGGGAAACTATGGCCATAACACTATGGAATCCAAGCCTTCCGAAAAAAGAACACGCTTGCTCATCCAAATTGTTTTATCTCAAAAAATAAACCTTTTAAATACCATATTTAATTAATAAATTAATATTCATATGGACCATTAATAGTCAAATAATAGTGACTAGATGACAAAGGCTATTAAAAAACCATAAATATACTTCAATCATTACATCCATATTCTATATATCCCACGAAAGATCATTAATTGGATTAAAATTCTACTTTCATTATTCAGTTTAACATAACATGATTTGTTTTTTGAATTTCATGTATATCAACCATTCCAAACAAATTTAAAAATAAGGGATTATTTATTACACACCCTATAGTAAATCATAAGAGGTATCATATATAAACAATCGACAAAAGAATTCACAACATCACCCCTCATGGTTTATTCTTGATTCAATTTGTCATCTTCTTTTAGGATAATTCCACCATTTATCTAGATAAGACAAATTTTTATGATCCCAAACTTTCACACAAAATGAGATATCATGAACCCCATACCTATTGATATTGAAAATTCAATAATAAATAATTGAAGGACTACTACAGATCTCTAACCACCTCTCCCGCATGGAACGCACTATCCCTATGGACATCCCACTATAAATACACCATCAAAACAAAATAGAAAACCCAATGAGAAATTTAATGGCCCAAAATCTAGTAACCCAGATCCAATGTCTAATTTATTAAATTAGAATAATATATAAGGAATCAAATCCCAAAGGAATATGTAGTCTATTAATATTGGGAAACAAAATACATACATGATTCCCATATTACATTTGAATACCTAAATTACAAAATATTTATTTTCAATAATCTGATTATTAAGTTGTATAATATAATTACATATAATAAATAGTAAACTTTCTAGATTCCTTGTAAAGGAAAACAAATATGGGTGATCTCAAAATTCTTAGTAAGAGTTATGTAAAGTGGAAGTGATCATGAGTAAATAAAGTATAATTAACTTGTAAATGTAAATTTTTAACACTAATGAAATTTACTAAATAAATTTAATATAATGATTTTATAAATCATAATCAATATGTAAGGGAAATAAATAAACACACATTCCATTTAAATAAATTACTATTATGAATAGAGATGGCCTAATCAATATGGAAAGGTAAACAACTGAAACAACTTATCAATTACTTGATAATCTAAGAATGAAAATGAATTCATAGATAATATAATTATGAATATATCATGGATACTAATAACTAATTTCTTAATGAAGTAAATTCTTAATTATTAGATGTCATGATATCATGAATAATGATACCTCTACTATCAAAACCTTTCTCAAGATTGTTTAAAACATAGGGGTAGGTATACACCAGAAACCCATTTAATGAAGGCTAGAAAACTGATTCATCTCATGAGACTATTGATTCGTTGAGGGGAAATATATAACCAAGTAGCATCCAAATATACATTTCAATTACATTCCTCATATATTTAATAATTTATTTAATTCATGAACAATATATTGTATCAAAAAATATTTGATTGAGTAAAGGATATAGATTTATCAATATTTCCCTAATTAATAAAATAACTTTCAATGTAATAACCATATGTATAAACTATATAATGTTTAGGAAATAATCATATCCATTACATAATAATATTTATATTAAATTGAAATGTAGTCCCCAATAAAAAATGATCATAAGAAAGTGATTATTTTTAGATAATGTAAACAATCATAAAAGAAAGTGAGATTGTACAATATTTTTTTACCTCCATAGTAACATTAAAATTACATACCCTTGAATAATAAACTCAAAACAAAACATTAATCACAATGAATAAATATTTAGTCATGTTAAATACTTTAAAGGGAAAGTATACACACCACATAGAAGTAAATAGTTATAAATTAACAAATATGTCAAAATAGAATGAAAATTGAGACAAAATAGCTTATAATGATCATAACATTGATGTGAGAATTAATCAATGGTTAAATTATTCATATCAAATGTATATACACAAAAAAGTGTAAATACATCATAATATATTCAAAAGTATTTACACAGATAATCTTATAATGACAAAGACAATTACGTAATATTACCAAATGAAAATAAAATGATTTATGACATTTTTTACCACATTGAACATTCCATTTCAAATCTCCTTGGATGAAATAATTATATTTAAAACATAAAATATCATGAATTATGAATTTTTCATGGAATTACGTGAAAGAGAGTAAATATATAAACCATATAAAAGAAATTAAGTTCATATCATTACAATATACCTTAGTGAAGTGAAATTCAGATTAAGTCCATTACCTCACACTTCCTTTTGGTTGATCATGACTTAACCTCCTGCATAGTGGTTTTAAATAAGTTTCATCCTAGAAATTTAATCATAATTTTGGAAATAAAGGGTTTGAAATTTGACAATACATTTTTTAAAAACCAACATTGTAAAAAGGGTTAATTAAAATCCTCTTAATAAGAGATAATGGGAAGTAAAAAGGTAATATAGATAACATATACTAGGTTTCCAAATATGAGAACATTGTTGGAATATAATGATATGTACATAATAACAATTATAAATAATTATAGAGAGTGATGGAATTTATTGATCAAAATAAATTGAATGGTTAATGGAAAGTTAAGGACCTCAAAACCAAAAATATATGATGATTTAAAAGGGAATTTGATTAATTGGATATAAAATTAACATGATAAAATTTTTGTTTCAAGATCACTTTCCTAATGTTGGGGAATTATTTTACTATCTAAGAATATAAGGATATATACTTACTATATATATTTTCATTTTATAAGAACAATTTCATCCTTATATTTTTCATAAATCAATTTCCACTTCATGTATATAGAAAATGATTTTTTTGCATGAAGAACTAAAAATAACTTTTAATAGACCATATGATCCACAAAAGAGTGAAAAGTCCTTATATATATCCATAAATTTTTTCCAAAGCCGATATGGTTAGAACAAGTTATCCAATATTATACATTAATATCTAAACGTCAATAGTAACACCATTGGTTCAATGTCAATATTTATCCATAAAATATTTTGGGTAAAAAATGATATATTAACCAGAACAACACATAGGATAGTGGAAGGTTGTAAACCCTTATCATGTTTTGTTGGTTCAAAACTTGGGGCCTTACTAGATGCGACAAGTAGTCACCCGACTTGTAGGTTGTCCTTTTTCTAAAATCATATTAATCTAATTAGTATAACAATCTCAAAATATAATAACCCATAATTACCTCAACATAAATGATAAGATAAACCATAAAGGTCACCAATAACTTTAAACTTATAACCATAAAATCAAGGAAATTCCACCTTAAAAAATCTTTTCACTAAATCATATAAAAACCAAACGGCTGTATTTCTATAAATGTGACCCACAATATCATTAATATTGGTATAATTACACCACATAAAACTTAATAAGGGGTTTTTATGAATTTAAATAAATGATCAAACTTAAAATCATAAACCCATGATGAAATCTATAACTCTTAAGTTAATAAAGACATATATGATTTAAAAATTTAACAAAATCCTTAAATATTTATTGATTTCTAAAATAAAAAAACAATTGGTAAAAAACTTAAAAAATTTAATCCTTGAATACCAATATATAAATAATTCAACTATTTTATTTCAAAATAGGTCCTTCTTTTTTCTAAGGTCTAACCTTTGGAAGAGGTAATTTACTTGGATAGCACCCGATTTTCCCATATTGAATATAATGAACAATAAATGGATCCCCAGTTTGAAATTTATTTCTTTCCGTTATACTCTCCATTTTCCACTACAATTAATTAGGTTATGACATTATTATCCATAGATAAAAAATTTTCCCATTACATTGAGGCATTTTCATGAGTGTCTCTATCCACATGATTTACATGAAGGAAATAAAGATTTTTTGTTCATTTTCTCCATCACTCAAGATCTTAGTGAACTCCATTATTGTCTTCTTTTATGAGTCCAAGAGTTGGTTAAGGTATAAGTTTTTAATCATTTTTTTGGATAACTGATTAGATATAATAATGATATATTTCAATAATATCATCATCCCTTTTATTAATCTTAGTCACCACGTTTTCCTTCACATTAAATGTTAATATAATTACTTTGGGTTCCATCCATTGGCTAAAACTAAAAAGTATAACGTGAGAAAGAATGATCATAATGGGAAAATCATATAATCATTTATAGGATGTCTAAACCCTGAAACCATATTTTCAATATAATAAACATTAGGTTTAAGCTCAGTCATTAATTTTCATATGTTATTCAAATACATTATAATGTTTTGTATAGAAAATCTGAATTATCCATATCGTATCCCTCAGGAGTGTGTTAATGTAGTTGGTAACAATCGATTCAAGCCTAATTCACCTTTTTTAGAGTTATTAATCCTAGGTAATTTAATGAAAAAACCATGTCCACCTATATTATTATGAAATATATTTATTTCTTAGAGAAACCACAAAGTCTACACATTACCAAAACTATAAGATATTATTATATACATATCCTCAAAGTCTTTGGTAGGGTTATATTCCCTAATCTATGTTTTCTTAAATCTTGTTCCCAAAGCTTCTATTGAATTTTACCTAATAACAACTATAACCATTACAAATCCAATAACCCGGAGCTAGTGTATAATTTATTACATTATCATAATATATAAGGAATCACATCTCAATGGCACAAATGTTAGTAGTCTTGGTAAACATGATAAATACATGATTACCAGATTTCATCTAAATAAATAAATTACAAAATTATTTATTTTCACGAATATAATTATTCCATTCTATCATATCCTTCTATATAATTCATACAAAAATTCCCAGATTCCTAGTAAAGGAAAATAATAATGTATAGATGAAATGATCAGTAAGATTTATATAAAGAATTAGCTATCATGAGTAAATGTAGAATAATCAAAAATGCATATTCAATATGAAATGGTAAATATCTAAACACACATTCCATTTAATAAATAACATTATTATAATGATTTGATAAATAATAATCAATATGTAAAGGTAAATGATAGAACACACATTACATTTAAATAACTTTACTATTAATAATAGATAAGCTATAATCAATATATAAAGTTAAATAACTGAAAACACATGCCATTTAATTGATAAAATGAGAATGAAAATGAATCTAGAGATAATATCAGGGAAAAAATATCATGAATAATAATAATAAAATTATTAATGAATAAAATGGTGAATTATTTGGAATCATTATCTTGGGCATAACGATACATATACTGTCAAGACCTTTCACAAGATAATTTTAAACTGATCAGTATGTATACACCCGAAACCATTTAACTAAGGATACCCAACTAATTTGTCTCATGAGACTACCTATTCATTGAGGTGCTAGCTATAATTAGGACCCACCCATATCTAAATGTACAATAATTCCTCATATATTTAATAATAAATTTAATTCATGAATAATTTGTATTATCATAAAATCTTCACATGGAGTAAAGGATACAAATTTATCTATATTTCCCTAGTAAATAAAATCAATTTCAAAGTAATCGCTGTATATTAAAATGGTATAATGTTTAGGAAATAATAATATATTTCATATAATAATATGTATATTTAACAGAAATATTGTTTTTAATGAAAAATGATAACAAGAAAGTGATCGTTTCAAGAGAAATTAAACAATCCCAAAAGAAAGTGAGATTGTACTATAAATTTTTACCTCTTTTTTAATTTTTAAATTATAACCCCTTGAGGAATACACATGAAACAAAACAATAACCATAATTAATAAATGGTTATTAATGTTATATAAATAAAAGGGGAATTATATACACCACATAAAATAAAAAATGATCATATTTACAAATATGTCTCAATGTAATAGAAATTGGGATGAAATTCACTTCAAAATCATAACGTTGAAGAGATAATTAATCAATGAATATATTTTGTGTATAAAATGTAAATCCATATAATTTTTTTAAATAAATAATAATATATTCAAAAATATTTATACACATAATCTTAGAATTTCAAATACAATGAAGAAGTAATATAACCCAATGAAAAGAAATTTAGTAATGAAATTACTTACAATTTAGTAATAGCTATGCCAAATAACCTTAGATGAAATAATGCCAATTAAAACTTAAACACATTAAAATATGAATTATTCATGATATGACATGAAAAAAGGGTAGTATATCAATCATATAAAATAAAGTAGGTGCATAAAATTACAATATGCCACAATAATGGGAAATTGGGATGAAGTCCCTTACCTCAAGCTTCTTTTCGGTTCAACGTTAATTAAAATATTGTATATAAGTTTTAAACCTATTTTTAATTTATACCATAACCATAAAAATATTTAAAATTTCATATATGATCCACTTATAACATTTTACAACCCCTTTGTTAATAATATTTCATTATTTTAATTATTTTGGGTGTTAATTGCTTTTTTTTCTCTTGCGTTTTTTGTCATGATTTTTTCAGTTGCTACATATATTATACAGTTAAATAATATCCATGATTAATTAAATGTTATAAATATCATATTTATTCATTATATAAATTTTTTTAATCATTATTTAAATTTGATGATGGAGAATAGATCAAACCGCTTCATGGAGATGATAGGCTATATGTATGCATGAGCGACGTTATCATTCCCTTAATGAATGGAAGGGTTGGGAACTGTATGATATATTTATTTTAAATAGTTCATATTATATCATATATTTCACATATATTCACTAAATGAAACCATAATACCTTCCATGTGAAGCTTAAGTGAAAAAGGAACCACAACGCTTCATGAGACAGTTGTTCGTCATATACACGAGTGTCATTATCATATTTAAAAAAAATTGAATATAGGAAGGTATATGTGATATTGAAATTAAAGAAGTATAATAATATAATAAATATCATATGAATATTTTAAACCCAAAATTATATATATCCATTATTGGTGGGTATGGAAATCTAATTAAATCAGTTCGTGAGGTGGTAGTCTGTTATATACATGATCGACAGTTTTGTATCCCATTTTTTGGAAGTGGAGATGTATATTTGTCATTAAAATAACATATTAAAATATCAGTATATTAAATATAATTGGGTTATTATATAATCATATTTTTATAATATTTTAAGTATGTTTAACATGAAAAAAAATAAAAATGATCGTTTAAGAATGTTACCTCTTCTTTAGAAAAAATCATTAGGTTTTCACCAAAGACCATCCTATGTTAGATTTTTTATAAACAAAGGGATATAGGACTTTGTTATTGGGGTAAAGAATTTATTTTGGAAGTTATTATTATAAAAAAAGGGTTTTCGATGTGTGAATAGGGGAGGAGTGTGGGAGGCTATTTATAAGTCGGGGAGAGAAAAGTCATGATATTTTTTTTAAAATATTCAACCACACCCACATTTTTTCATGAAACAAACAAAAAAATGGTTATTATAGACAATTAGGGGAATTATGGTCGAAATATGGACATCTAATGGGTTTTGGAGAAGTTTTTATGTCATTTTATCTCTTATCTCTTTAGTTTAACCCCTGATAAATTAGTTTTAGCCTTAATCACAATAATTAAATTTTGATGCCTTAACTATTAATAATGTTCATTACATATGTTAAAATTACTATATAATATAAATTATTTTTATTCCAAATATGAAATAAATTTGACAAATTTAATTAACAAAATAAAAATAATTCAATTTAATATTATACCCACATAGGCGACCAAAAAGTGTGTTTCCAAAGATAAAATTCTCATAAGTCTAAAAGGTTTTAATGTAAAAATTAAAAATTAAGTTGAATAAAATGGCATAAATTAGTTAAATTATATTATAATTTAACTAAATTTACTTTAATATCAATTTTAATAAATTTAACCCTTTAAATTAATTAGACGAAATGGCAGTTTTCAATAAAAATTAGTATTTTTCGCTATTAATAAAATCATTAATCTTATCATAAATATCATAAAAATTTACCAATGGATAATTTTGACAAGAATATTTAAAAAAATTAAGTTTATTTTTCTCAATAAATTTTATAGAATTGGTAAATATTTATTTTAAAATATGTTTTTAAAGAGTGATGAAGCTGACTTTTAGAAAAAATGTAGTTTTCTTTAAAAACATTTATTTTATTTAAAATAATTTATATTTTAGTTCAAATCAATAGATAACCTATGAATGGTTTTATATATGTTTAAAAAATATATGTTTTAAAATTTATTTATTAATATTCAAACCCAGAAACATAATGATGGTTATAATGTTATAATATATTACTGTTTATTTAGATTCAGGGTTACGTGTTCGGTAAGCTATAGAAGATATACAATTTATTTAAAAGGACATATAACATAATGTCTTTTGGTGTTAAATTATCATATAATATCATTTTTTTGTCATATAAACTATCAAACCCAATTTTATACATTTAATATCTCAGGATGTTATAAGAAATAAAGGAAACCAAGAAGAAAAACATAGAAATAGAGAACATGAGAGAGTGAAACCAATCAAAGAAGTATAAACTCACCTTGGACCACTAATGAAAAGTATTTGTAATCTATAGGAAAAATACTCATAATTGGGGATATAAATTCTATGAAATAAGATATTTCATCACCAAAGGGTTGAAAGATAAAATAGTAAATATGATTATCTTGAAGGCACTTAAGAATTAGTACCCAATTGTAATTTAATAGCACAACTTTACAATCTACTCGACAATGCTATAACCCATATAGTTTTTACCCAAACTATGATGTTGAAATGATGACCATGATATAAGGTTTATAATCCAAACCCACCCTCTAAAATATATATTGCAATCAATTTCTATCTCACCAAAATCTTATAAACCTGGGGTGGTCTATACGTAACCCATGCACCATGAAGAAACTACCACTATTTGACCAAGACAACAAAATATAATACTTCAAGGCTCTATGAAACAACCTAGGCCCACACCAAAACCACCTCAATATTTATAGAGACAATTGACCTCAACCCCAATCCCTAAGGTGGAACCCACCTTCATGTCATAACTACATCTCTAGAGATTGGACAACTAGAACCATCATCCCTATACTCTACAAAACAAATCCTACCATTACAAAATAAGATGATATCTCTCGCTAAACCCCACCACAAGAAAAATAACCACTATAAATTCTCCCATTATATAAGAAATTTTTGATCATAACTGTACTCAACCTTCTGTCCTTTTATACACATATTTGATCCCCCAAATATTGAAGGGGCTCCGGAAAAATGATTCCGTTACATTAGATAGTTCTAAAACAATTCTCATCCTTGAGAATTTAAACTAAAATAAAAAAATAATGAAAAGCAGAATGAAAAAAACACCACATGATATACTTATCAGGGATCTTGATACATCAAAAACACAACAAACACATCATGGGGAAATAGTTCATCAATATGAAACAACACCATCCATCATATCATAATCCAACAAAATTCAATCATAACATTCAGTAAGAGAAGGAATCAAACATAAAAAACATGGGGTATTGATGTTACATCTAAAATTCAAACTCCTAAGTGATCTTATCCCATCCATAATTATTTCAAATTAAAAAACCCATAAGAAAATCATTCCCACAATTTTATTTTATTTTCCTTAATCTCCACTAGAATCTCCTCAATGTTATCAACACCTTGAAATCCTTGATAACCCTAGTCCATGACATGTGAATCATCATGAAGGTACCAGTGAACCTATATCATATAAAATAAATCATGAATCCATATCATATGTAGGGAAATTTCTATTTGATATTCCATAGCTCAAACATAAACCAACACCTCAAAATGTCTAAAAAATTATGGGGAGAGAAAAATCATTTGACCAAACCTTCACTCCCCATGATGTGGAGGTACCATCAAGAACACAATATCTCTAACAGCAAACACCACAATACTCCTATTATGATTAATAAAAGACTTCTAGATATATTTCTATACCTCTATTTACTCACAAATCACCTAAAACTTCTCTCTAATTCTCTTCACCAATTATAGTCCATGAATCATGATCTCCCAAACCTAGCTTTTATAGAATTGTTATTGTAAAGGTTGAAAATAAAATTGTTTGAATAGAGAAACAACAATATTTTCGTGATAATTTATATTTTTAGAAAATTAAACCAAGTTTAGTTACCTCACCCATTAACATATGTAATCAAAAATGAATGCACACAACTTTTACTCTATATCCCAGATAGTTCACTCTAATTAAACATCTTTCTATAGATGAATAGTAACGATAATGACCAACTAAGATAAAAAACATGATGAAGAACTATAATAAACATATATGTTATAAAAGGATCATGAACATAAATGATTATATTTAAAACCCCATAAATGCTCTCCACCACCACTATACACAACTTCTATAAAAAATCCTTTTAACTCGATCCCTTGATCGTTAAGAAGAGAATTTATCAAATGATCCACTACAAAAAGATGGCATCACAACATCCTTGTGTTTGAGATAATACTGAAGATAAGTCTATTTATATGTACTCCTACTTCCAAATGGGAATATCAAGTAGTTGAAGCAACCTAATTGGAAAATGGTTCCCAACCTTTAACTTCTAGTAAATTAACACCAAGAGACAAAATTTTCAATTGATCACTTCATGAAAGACCAAAAAAATTGAACTCACAAGGCATTATAAATATTTGAAATACTAGTATATACCTAGAAATGAAAACTATGTAACTTATAGTGAACCACATAATCTATGACCAAATGAACAAATATCCTACCCTAAAATAACTTCTAATGTTAACCATCCACAAACCATCCCAAAGGAGTATCAAAACAAACCACCACATCTGCTTAACCTCCACCACAAAATCCTCTATATGGGACTCCTACAGACATTTCACAAAATATAAGTACACCATCATATAATAAAGATACTATATATTATCAAAAGGTTACTTGTCAAGGTGTATCATAGATATTTCATCCATGACCCTCCTTGAATCACTAGATTGAAGCATGATATCACCAAAAATCTTCTTACTAAATCATTTATCCATAAAATCCCATTTACATGACTTATAGGAAATCTTATTGTCATCGTCATATAATAATTACATTTACCACTACTGAAATAGGAAAACATCACACTAGTATAATTCATACTCCTAGCTCATGTGATTTGTATTAACCACAAATCACTCATCAGTGAGGTAATGCTGCAACAACTTCAATGAAAAAATGACTACCACAAGATCAGGATCATGGATAAAATAGTTTAATTCATTCGACCATAACTTCCAATACCCTTAAGAAATAATACCCAACTAATGATTTTTTGAAAACAAAAAACCAAGATGCAAAGGATCAGAATAAAAATGTAATGCAATGCCCTCCTCCAAAAAATAAAAAATAGAAGTACTGACCAAAATTTCCTTTAAATAATAAAAATTAACCTGGAAATGGTCATTACACACAAATTCCCAATCCTCTATAGTAAAATCTATTATAATATTTATATTCCCAAAAATATTAGGAACAAACCTCCTATAGTAACTATCTAGACCATGGAAACTCTGCATCTTCGCAACATTCTTATGGGATACCCAAAAAACAACTACACCACAACCTATTAAGGAGACATGCCTTATCCATGCTGAAATAAAAAATTTATTAATAAAAATAACTCATGGGACTAGAACACATAGTTTAAAAAATTTCCAAACAACTATTGATGCTAAAAAACTCCCAAAATAGATCATATATGATTTGAATGATCCCCTCAACACTAAAAACATACAGATGCAATTGATAAACACCACCACAAATCGATCTAGAAACAAATAAAACACCTCATTAATCAGTATCATAAAAATAGTTGGAGATTTTGTAACATAAAAGGACATTAAAACCCAAATTTAATGACTATAATGATATTTAAAAATTTTATTTTGGATATCTCTATCATTCACTTGTATATGATGATATCTTGACCAAAAATTGATATTCAAGAACCCACTAGCTACCTTTAGATTCTCGAATTTATCGTTAATTAATCAGTGAGGATAATAATTATTCATAGTAAACTAGTACTAGTGATTAAAATCAAAAAATGAATGTATAACACTATATACCTTTTCAAGAAATATAATTGGATCACCCCAAGGAGACACAATAGGCTGAATGAATCATCTATCTAGAAGATCATTAATTTGATTTCACTGATCCCAAAACTTATAAAGGGACATACTATATGAATAATAAATATTATAGTGACAAACAAATGAAATTTTATAATAAAATTTACATTATATCATTGGGTAGTGACAAAAACACTTTAAAAAATACACCATGGTACTCTCTTATAATCGTAGGAAACACCACCAACTGATCCTCCAATGGACTCAATATAACAAACTGTTACTTTAAGCACATGTAAATGTGAGTTTAATAGAATTGATTTAATATTTTTTTACATTACTTTGAAATTTAAGGTTTATTTTTCTGATAATTAGGAGAAAATTTCATAAAAAGTGGACACTTATACCTAATTTACATTTCTTCCCATAAAAATAAGGAAATTTGTTTTGCATACATGTTTTATTCACGAGAATTTTTTTCTTTTAAGATTAGTCGAAAGTGGAAATTTTTTCCTCAATAAAGTTCCCACTCATACTTAGATACCTTAGAAAACATTTGAAAATATGGTATGTGAAAAAAACATAGTAAGGGGAAAAAAATAAAGGATTCCATTAGTGCAATGAAAACATAAAAACTCAAGAAAATGATTACGTTTTTCTCAATAAAAATTTAAGCACAGAAATAGAATATTTACACTTATTAAAATGAAAAGTTTATCAAAGAAAAAATTTGAGAACCCTAATTATGTAGTGGAAAAACATGAAGTAATCTTGAAGTGTTTGGGAAATCAATAAAACATTATAAACCATTCACTTTTAAAAGTTCATAAAATTTTTCTTACCTCATGAAATAACATAATTTCCATAAAAATATATCACTATAATAAAAAATTATATTGTAGAATCATATTAATAAACCATGATCACTCATGTTTAACCTATATAAAAAATAATCGAGTCCTACTTAATTCTATAATAGTAACCTACCTTGTTATGTCACTCATTTTTAACTTAAAGACTAATTATTACCCAGTGCATTGGAGATCTATATTCAGTCCCTAATCATCATAAGCTATATCTGGCTCACCCATTATCATATATAATTCTCATACAACATATTATTAATGGATCATCAATAATATTTCATTTTTTCATTATATAAATCTTGAATATCCCATTTGAACCCATAAAAACACTTTCCATTTTAACATAATCATAAAGAGAAATATCCTTTTTCATTTAAGACACTTAAAAAATTAATAATTACCCAAAATAGTAATAAGTATAATTTAATTTGGGAAAATAAATAAAATTTATATAAAAATATTAAGAATAATGAAAGGAAATTGGTGGGAAAATATTTTCATGTCGTATATGTTAAAAAACACTATTTTTTACTATGTTAAAAAGTGTCAAAAGTGACCAATGTTGAAATAATTTTAAAAATTAAACTTTAAAAAATTATAAAGAATGTTAAAATTAGTTTAGAGTGACATTTTATTATTTTATACATAAATAATAACAATATTGAAAACATTTTAAAGAACATGGATATGGAAAAAAATTTGAAACATTTAAAACTGTTTTTTCAAAGAAAAATCCCTTACATCTTTGATAAATTTTAAATTAAATGAAATTTAATTATTGAACCTGAAATGGATTTTAAAAAACTTAAATTTTTATGATTAATGAAAAAATACCTACATATTATATAATATACACCTCATTAAATAAATAATGTGGTGAAAATGGCATAAGTCTTAATGAAAGGAAATTGAGATGAGAAATATCTTACCTTGAGTCCCGACTCACTTCCTATTATCTATAAAACCCTAATAATAAAAATACATTAGTTTTATAATTTATTATAAAAAATTTTCGTTGTAATTTTATTTCCACTTTCCATTTTATTTCATTTATCACCTTGACATAGTTAGTTACTATATTAGTTATGTTTACACTATAATTTTTTAGGATGCTTAGCTTATATTCCAAAAACAACATCGATAATTTGATCATGTTCAATGGATTCATGGTTCCATAATACCAATAAAATTATTTATTGAATAATTGTAACTATTATACATTAAATAAAATTTTTTAACCATAAATAAAAGGTGAAAATGAAAAACCAATTACATTAATTTGTGGAGGTGATAGTCCACACATACACACAAAACAATTTTCATTTTTCAATAGATGTAATGGTGAGAAGTTAGGTAATATACTATCTTTAAAATATCATATTAATTTCATGTATATTTTTTATATTCATTAAACTAATATTAATAACTATCTTTTTGAGGAAATAATGAAAAAAAGATCCATCACTTGGTGGAGGTGGGAGTGCACACATATACATAAGTGATAAAGGAGAAAACATGGTTGTTTAATTAATATTATAAAATTTTAGTTTATGTAAGATAATAATTTTATTATATGATATTTTTTATCAAATATTTAAAGAACGTGCAAGAAAAAATAAATATGAAAAGACAGGGTTATAAGTTATACCTCTTATTTTAGAAACCAACTTGATTTTACACATTATGACTTATAGGTTGATATTTTTTTAACAAACCGAGTAACGATATATTGAATCATTTTCAAATTTATTAATAGGAATTAGATTGTTCTATCAATTATATAATTTTTATATCCAGGTGGAAATAGTTTTAACTAAACCATTTTCTTATAAGGTTTTATATTAATGTAAGATTTATAAACCTTTGAATTTGAATTTTGAAATATAAATATTATTTTTGAAATAATAATATGAAAATTTATATATGGATAAATTTTGGGATTCTTCATAAAAAATTTATTTTTCAATGAATAAAGAAAAATTCCATTTTTTTGTAAAAAAGGTATTTTGTATTCAATAATTTATGTATTTGAAAAGTACTAATATTTTTTTTAATATTATTTAAATTAGAATAAATATTATTTAGTAATATTTATTCCAATTATATAATTTCTTTTTAACTTTAATTTTTTTTTGTATAAGTTTGTTTTTTTGATTATTAATGAATTTTTTCTAAAAACTGTTTTAAAATTCACATATTTGTCTAATTTAATTAATTGAAATAATACCTAATGGATAATGTCATAAATAAAATTTTAACATTATATATCATTAAATATTAATTTATTTTCATATAATTATTATTATTATTCATATAGTTAATATAAAATCATATTTTTCTCAAAAAATACTCTGCCTTAAAACCCTCTTTTTCATCGCATCTACAAGTTTAATTTTAAATTAAGTTTTTATAATTATGTGAATATTTTTTTTAAAATGGATTAAATATTTATAATTATAATTATTTACATTTTATAATAATGGAAAAATTATTTTTTGGATAAACTGACTAGTAAAAATAGTAAAAATTAATCACCACGGTAAAGGAAAAATGGATTTATTTTGTGGTTAAACTAAAAAGATAAGGGTTTAAATGACCTAAAACTTGTATAAAATATATTTTAAGTCCATATTTATAACTTTTTACATATATTATCTATATTGGTCCATTATTGGAGACTTTTGACATGAAACAATGTGGGGGGAATTATTGATTTTAAAAAATTACAAGTGTCCCACTCACCTCACTTATAAAAGGGCACCCCTCTCTTCCAATATTAACAGCTTAAAAACCATTTGGTTAAGCCATTATATGAAATAATATATTCTGTAATTTACTCTTATAATCATAGATGCCTTATTTTTGGCAAAAATACATCCAATTATGGACATTGGTGCAAACCAGAAGAATTTACCCGAAGAAGAGGAAATGTTCTTCAATGGGATTTTTTATTTTATTTCTTCAAAATCCCCTAAAATTATTCTTAAAACATTATTATATAATAAAATAGGTATCTTAAATATACTATTATATTATTAAATTAATTTTATAAAGTAAATAATTCTTCTCTTCCATCAAATGGGTTATGAAATCATCATTCCTGTGTACGACATACTACCACCTTACGAACCAATGTCATTCATTTTTCAATTACCACATCTCATGGTTTGGACTGATGATGGTTATATATTATATATATATATGATAATTTTAACTTTATTATACCTTTTTATACATTATATCATACATAGATATTTACTTTCTATTCCGTAGGGGATACAATAGCTTCGTTTGTGTGTATGGCGGACTACCGCCTCGTGAAGCAATGTGATTTTTCTTCACTAACACTTTACATGGAAGGTAATAAGGGTAAATATAATGAATTTATGTGATAAAAAAGAATAATTACGATATTATTGAAATATTTATCATTATGAAAATATTATATATCATTTTATTTCTTACCTTTTCATTCATTGAGAAATTATAACTTGGTTCTTGAATGTGTAGACTACCGCCTTCACGAAGCATTGTAACTGTATTTTCATTACCACACCACATGAATGATATAAATAAGTATATTTAATGAAATAATATGTTATATATTATATTATTATCATTATTTCAAGATATAATATTATTTACATAATTTCAATAATGATCAATGAAAAGTGGAAAGACTACTTATTTGTACTAACGACCTATCGTCTCCATGATTGTAACATAATTCATTTATCAAAAGAATCATTAATTATTGGTCTTAAAATTATATCTTATATATAAATATGATAAATATTTAATGATTATCATTTAGTATATTTTCAAATAATGACCACTTTGACCATTATCCACCTTCAAATGTCATTTTTGACACATAAGCTGAATATGTTCAAAACATCAATTGTAAAGATAATTTAAAACATAATTGTATATAACATGGTAACAAGTAAAATAATATTAATAATAATCTTGGAAAGAGTTATCATTCAAGTAAATAATTAAAATTATTTTATTATTTAGGAAGATAAATACACACGTGACAATTCAGACTCAAGGTAGGAGACTATATCTCAATTTCCATTCATTGAGGAATATTTTGTTGTTATACACATAAAATCTATTATGAGGTGTATATAAAGCCCCTTTTTCATGTTATATAAAGAATTTTTATATTCTCATGGTATTTTTAGTTTTTTAAAAGTTATACATTCATTTGGATTTTGAGTTACATATTTCCAAATAGATAATGAACTTTTAAATAAAAAAATTATTTTAATGTTTCCTTACATCTATTATTTTACATGTGATTGATTTGAAAATTATTTTGTGAAAATTTTTACATGGAAGGAAATATTTATATAGTACATTTGGTTTCTCTTTTTTACTTTATTTTTTTCAAAAGGAATCATTTTATATGTTTTATAAAGATCATTTGATAAATGAAAAAAATGAATGTTCTATTCATAATGTAGATGACGAAATGAATTTTTTTCCCCACCATCTACATTATTTCATTTACGGAATCATTTTAAATATTCAATTTTTTCTAAAATTAACTACCACATTTTCCTTTTGTTTAGTAATTTTCTATTGAAAAAGGGTTTTTAAATGAAAATTTTATTTTTATATCCTAAAGTGATTTTCATACGAGTTTAAAAGTGTTTTCAAAAGTTTTTGTGTTGAAAAAGTGAAAGCATAAAATGTTTTATTACTTTTGTGGTTCTTTATAATTATATATAATGAGTGTACCTAAATCACATTGGATGATCCCATTATATCTAATATTATGGGTACACCTAGATAGTGCTCCAACGCATTGAGTAATGATTATATTCTCTAGAAAATTATATTAAAAGTTAGCATTATGGTCATTACAATTTGTAAGGTTTTTGTAAGGGTTATATTAGATGATTTCATAAGGTACCTACATGAATTTTATATGATTTATAATGTATTTTAAAGCAAATAATTTATTTTAAAAAGTTAATATAAAATAGTTTTTTAAAATAATGATAATTCCTTTTAAGGTACAAAATATTTATTTTTAAGAAGTGGTATTACATGGGTTTTAAAATTTTTCAATGGAATAATGATTTTATTCTTTTTATGTCCACTTATGATCTTTTTTTGACCATATAAAATTTTTGAGTTGTTTTTCAAAATATTTATGGATGGGTAAGGGAAATTAAGAGGTCAAATTGAATGTTGTGGATAGTTTCATGAAAACAAATCATTAAATATTTTAATATTTTTATTATATGAAAAAATGGACACTAAGAGAAAGTTTCCAATTTTTATTATATAGTATTTTAATGTATTATTTATGATATAATTCTCTAAATCTCTAAACCTGAAAAGATCCTCAAAGTGAACAATGTAATCTTGAATAAAACCCAAGATTATTAAATTTTTAAGGCTAAGTATTAATAATTTCGATGGGAAAAGAACCTCCAAGATCTAGGGAGGTAGGTTGGGAATGGATATGTGTAAGTTTTATTTTCACTAAAATTTTCAATAAATGTGAGAAATAGAGGAGAGGAGGTGCCCTTTTATTAGTGAGGTGAGTGGTAATCTTGTCAATACGTGATATATATATATATAATATGAGTCTAACACATGTAAAATGGATCCTAAGTGACATATAATATAATATATAGAGTAATAGGATTAAATTTATTCAACCAATAATATTTATAAATGTTAATGGGGAATTTTGAACCATATCTATTAGTTTTACCCACTCATTTACCCTTTTAACCTTATCGATGATAATAATTTTTTCATTCTATAGGATTCATGAAATTAATTTTAAAAATTACATGTGAGGCATAAATAGATTATTAAAGATGTATAATAAATTTTACTATATAATTGAGTAATTATAATATTTTTATGCTTTAATAATGATTTGAAAATTAATTTTAAACATTAAATACCATTTAAGGTAATTTTTGGAACTATTTAAAAAATTTTAATTTAAACATTAGAAGAAGAAAATGGAATTATATTATAATGAATTTAAAAATAACATATATATTATAATTATAGAATAATTTATTGAAATATCTCATTTATTCAAAAACATATTACTGTTAATGTTTTTAAAATAATTTGAATTCTTTTTACAATTATTGCACAAGTACTATGCTTTCATTGCATAAGAATTAAAAGAAATTATATCATCTCTAAAAATTAAAAATAAATTACTATAATTAATTTATTTTATTATTCATTAAATTTATCACCTATATTCATTCGTATATAATTTTTATAAATATCCATATCATGACCACATAATTAGAGAGGGAGTGTGACTATTTATAACTACTCTTTAATTAAAATAATATAAAGGTTGTAATTAATGGAAACTGTAGAAATCATATATTTTTAAATATATGATATTTATTATTTAATTAAACTACTAAAATAAAATAAAATCAAATTTTGGTTTTATCTTGAGACTTTATACAATAGTTTTTACCCGATTTAACCTATTTTATCCTTTACGGTGATGATGATCGTTTACCTTAGTTACTATTAATTATGACTAAAAATTAATGGAAAATTATTAAATAATTTGAAACTGTAGATTCAATATATTATATCCATTTTCAAGATCCAATTTATATTATTGGTAAAAATTAATTTTAATATTGTTGAATGAATATCAAAGAAAAACATTTTTAGGAAGAATACATGTTTTAAGAAAAAATGATTTTATACCAGAATTATGTATATTAATAATTCCCAGGACATTAAGTGGGTTATGTTTAATAATATTTAAATTATAATAATGTTTTCCAAATAGTTACTTTAAAAAATATTTCTATTTTATCAAATATAATTTCTAAATGTGGTAGATGTTAATCATAATATATGTGCACAAAAGAAACTAAAAACTATTTTAGTAGAAAATATATATTTGAATAATAAAATGAATTTAAAATCAATACATATATAGTATATAATGATCAATAGCTTCACAGTTAATTACTTTTATTGATTTGGTTTTTGGGTGTGTTCAGAGGAGTCTTAAAGGGAGTGTGGAAAATTTCAGTTATTAAAGGTTGGAAGTAAGGAGACTACATGTCGTGTAATTGGATTACATGATGTGATGGTATCTTCCATGACTTATGAAGATGGATTCATTATGTGTTAAAATTTTACATACTGTTAATGAGGGTTTCAAAATGTGTAATATACTTGGGTTTAAAACTAAATAATTAAATGGAGGGGCGACACATTTTTAAATGGAAACCAAACCCTAGGTATTACATGATGTGAAATCTGATTACATGTCGTGTAATACCCTGATCCAGTTTTGTTTTAAAAATTATTTTTGACTGAAGTTTCATTCAATTAGCCATAATCTCTTCTTCCTCTCATTTTGGATGAAACCTAGTCTCCCCGAGGTGTTATTTGAGACCTACTCCTCCCTCTTTGATCTGTCGATCCAGATGGTTGTTCATTGGTGATATTTGGTTGATATGTGTATATATTTATCCTCTTTATTATCTATTTTATCTCGTTCTTCCCCCAAGATTCACTATAGTGACACGATTTGTCTTTAGAAGGAATTTTTGGGTAGATTTTTGATAATATTTTTGTATAGAATAGGTTGATCCACATTTATTGTGGTGAATTAATTGTTTTCATGCGTTCTTCCTCACCCTACAGTGTAAAGAATGTTGGAAAAAGTCATTAATTAGGATTTCTTTCATTTATCTTCAATTTTACATCATGTGGGAGGGGATTTATTTTTTTCTACCTTTACATTAAGGTTGTTCTAGATTAATCACTGATAAATAATTAGCTAAATAAAATTGAAATGGGTAAAGGGATTTGATTCACATGCTTTTATATCTTCGGTATCAATTGTGTTATAATTTTTATACGGTATAAATTACCCTAAAAATTATGGCCATTGGTGGATTTGTTTATGGTGTTTATGTGTTTTATGATTTCTATTTTATATGAGATTTTTTTGTGTCACAAAAAAATGGAAATTAGCTAACCATTTATATTTGGATAATGAATTAGTTATCCCATGATTTAGTTTATGGAATAACACCCTAATGAAAAGTTTTAAAATGTGATAAATATTATGATGAACCTATACAATGTTTTGTTGTGATTTGATGTGTTTTTTACATGTGGGGGAAGTGGATGGATTTTGGTTGTACATTGGGGCTGTGATGGGAATGGTTTGATTATACAGCAGGGCTGTGAAACTGGTTGTGCGGTAATTTGTTGCTGAATGTTGTTGTGAGCTGGGCGTTAGTTTTGGTTGGTATGGTGGTTTGAGAAGGATGATGTGAAGACATAAATTAGTGATTGGTATGGATAATTCTCATAGAGTTTCTCTATAAATAACAATTAGAAAGCTTTAACCCATGTCTCTGGGACTGGTATGTGGCATGTAATGGGTGTGTGTTAAACAGAGAGGTAATGTGAAGTCGTGTAAATATATTAGGGATTATCACCATCTAAAATGACTGTTTATGTGAATTTATCCATGGTAGTTTCTAGGTAAGTGTTGATGGTAAATTAATGAATATTAAGGGAACTGGTTGAAATGGTAATAATCTAGTGACTGGTTATGTCATAATTAATTATTTAAAACGAATTGTGTCTTGTGTTCTGCATGTGTGGAGTTATGCATTTAGAGGTGTCAACAAAAGGTAAGAGTGTTGTGAGTTGGTTTGTTTGTTTCTGAACTCATAGGATGGGATGAAGTGTTAGGTAATATATATATTTATATTAATGGTATTTATATACTCACTCACCAATGTTGATAACTATGTGTCGAACACCCACATCATCATGCAAAGGGTGTTTTTCCTAACATCCAGTGAAAAGTAAAGATGGCTAGTTTTTATATCTTTTCTACTCTCTATTCCAAGTAAGGTAGTTATGAAACATGCTACGATGGATAGTGGTTTATTAGTGATTTTTTATAGTGGTTGTGATAGACCATGTTTTTTCAGGCAAGGTGGTTTGTAACTTAGGTGTCTTTAGGGCGAGATGTGATAGCACACGTGTTTGCAGGAGAGGTGGTTAATATCCCATGTGTCTTCAAGATGAGTTGTAATGTTTTTTCCTAGGTGTCTCTAGGTGAGATATTATGTGATGTGTTGTGTGGACCAGGTGTGTGTGAGAAAGATGTGTTTTGAGGCTGGAGTTTGTGTGGGTAGGATGTCTTGTGAGGCCTAGGCGTGTGCGTGGGAGATGTGATGTGGTATATGGAAGGGATGAGAGTGTCAAGACTTACAACATTTGGAGAGAGTAGCATACTAGTAGGAAAGTGGTGCAAGGTGACCTATCATTGATGTGATTTAATTTATATTATTTTACTTGAGTTGAGTTATATGGTGAGCGTGACTTGGTGAGGTTGGGATGATTAGTATACCTTGATATGTGCTGTTTGGATCTACTATTTTATCACATGAGAATTAGTAAACTTCTTTCAAATGTGTACGAAAGGCTTTGGTTTTTCTACTGAGTATACCTGTATACTCACCACACACACACATAATTTTTTTTTCATGTTTTCAATAGGATTTCATAGATCTTACTAGATCATACTAGCTCTGATCCTTGATAGTTTCCATGTCACTACATTAGATTTACCTTTGGCTATTTACTTTGGAGAATTTATTGTGTTGTAAAAATTTTATTTTTACATTCATTTTGGGATGTTATTTTGGATTAATTTTTATAATATGTCTTGGGGTTGTTGTGGTTGATTCATTCTGTCTCCTAATATTTTTTTGGATTTATTTTTATTAAATATTATATATATATATATATATTTAAAATGATTCATCTATTGTGATTAAATTAATTTACTTCACTAAAAATAAATTTCACACATATATAAGTTTTTTGAAAATTATATCCTTTAATCTTATATGATTTTATTTATAATTGAGGTCATATTTATGATGACCAGGTTTTAAAAATAATATTCTAATAATAATATTTTAATAGTATATAGTAGTTTGTTTAATCTCTATGAATCCTATACCACACATTATAGAACATAATATTATTTAATTAAAATAAATTCTAAAATTTAGGGGGTGTTACATTCTATCAACTTAATGAAATTCCATCATCACAATTTTATATCAGGTCCATTATAAAGGGTTTAAAACATTTTATGAATAAATTCCAATGAGTGGAATAAACTTTACATAAGTGGAATGAATTATATTTTATTCCTCGTCGATAGAATTTCTCCTTAAATCTAAATTTAATTTATATGTTATGACTAGGAAAAAATTAATTTTAATAATTTCTATTAATAAATGTATTTACCATTATGAGACTCATACATGTGAAAGAGTTTATAAAAATTTACCTTATTAAATGTGATAAAAGTTGATATATTTATCTATCTATTGCTGGAGTTTTGGAATTTTTTTAACATTAAGATAGAGAATATGATAAAATATAATAAATTAATTTCTTTTCATTAGATAAGAACAATTTCAACCTTTAGTTGTTATTTGAGTAGTTTCCATTTTTATCTCATATATCACACTAAGGAATGACAATTCCAAATTAATTTTTCATACCCGAAAAACTAAAATAAAAATATAATTGATCAAAATATTAAAAAATGTATAACATTTTATTCTGACTATATTCACATATTAATCAAAGATAAAATGGGTTGTTCATGCTAAGATAAAATCCAATACAAATAAATAATACATTAATATCCAAAACCATAATAAATATATCCTATTGTTAAACATAAATAATTCCACAAATAACTATCATTAAAACTCTTAAAAATATTCCAAGAAAAAGTCGAAACACAATTATTAGAATGATTTTATCATATATAATTTAAATATAAACTAAATATTTATCTATAAACAAAAAAATTACACATAAATTCACATAAAAATAATGTACATGCTCTAATAATATAATCTCTAAAATATGCAAAATTTTCCAAAAATAAACTGTATCACCAAAACTCCACAATAAAATCATATATTCTTCCAAACAAAAATTAATTAATTATTCATCAAATAAAATTTTCATTTAAATTAATATTAATAATATAATTTTTTCAATATAGTGAAATTATTCCAAAATCATTTTAATCACATAGTCATTAATTCAAATTCCAACCCCTTAGTTATCTATATGATAAAAAATATGTCCTCAAATTTTAATAACCCTTTGATACAAATTATTCCTAATTAAATCAATATAAAATATCACATTAAATATAATGTTCATCAATATAGTTCAACGTATATCAAAAAAATATAAAATCATTATTCCTTAAATAACCTTTTCACTAAAACACATACTAAAACCAAGGGTTTTATTCGCATAAATGTCATTCAAAATACCCCTAATCATCTTAAACTACTATAATATTAAATTTCAAAAGGGTTATCTATGAATTTATATTTATGTTAAACCCTAGACTAATTGATCCATGATGGTATCCAAACTCTTAAAATATTCTCATATGAGTAATATTAACCTCCAATGTTATCTATTCCATTTTTATGATACTAAATATAATAACCCATTACTTTTACAGCACATAAATATGATTTTAATGTAAAATATTTCACATTATTACATTATTAATATCATTTAAGTTTATTATTATAGATTAATAGAAAAAAATTACCTAAAAGTTTTATACTTCCACACATTGTATATTTTTTCAATAAAAACACAAAATTTAGTTTAGACCCCTATTTTATTCAAGACACTTATTCTTTATTTAATATGAATAAAATTTTTAATGTTTTCCCTGGATATTGTTTTTAATCATCCTTATATTATATGAAAAACCCTTAAAAACTGGAAATGTGAATAAAAAACTGAGTGAGCGACAAAAAAATATAAAGTAATGTTGCTAGTCCAATTAAAACATGAAAAAAAATTAATGTTTTTAAAATTTTCCCATTAAAAATTTTATCACATAAATAATTTTTTTCCACATATTAATATTTTTATTAAATTAATATTTTTTAAATTCACTATTAATTATAGTAAGCTGATGAATTCCTCTGGATTCATGAAATAACTCATGAAAACAATTCCAAGATTTTTCCATTAAAGGTTTATAAAAATTTCCATACCCCATTAAATCAAAATATTTTCATAAAAAAAAATTTTCAATCATAAAATAGGTATTGTGGAGAATCGTATTCATAACCTATGTAAATTTATGCTTAAACTATGTTAGAGATAACTATGTCCTAGTTAATTCTAGAGAATTAACATACCTATTTATCTCTCTCATTTATTTCCTTTAAAGACTAATCATTACCTGATGCATTTGAGATATATATCATATAACCCATCATCATGAGATATATTAGTATCACCTATCACCATATGTAATTAAAAATTACTGTATCATGAAAATAAAATTCTTAATTTCTCAGTTTTTCATCATAAAATCATAAAAAACTTATTTTAACCCATAAGTTAAACACTTCCCTTTTTCACACAATCATAAGGTGAAATATCAATTTTATTTGAAAATTATTTAAACTAATTCCCCCAAAGTAGTGGGAAATTAAATTTATGTACAAAAACTTGAAAAATTGTATCGAAAAGTTAGTGAAATTTTTTTTAAATAATGGTTAGAAAATCCATTCATGCTTTACATGTAAAAAAATATTGATTTTACAATATTAAAAATATTCAAGAGTGACCTATTTAAAAAAAGATAAAAACATGAATTTTTAATTGTAAATGAAGTGAAAAATAGTATAATATGACCTTTATAAATTTTTGAATAAAATTTAATAACATTCTTGAAAAAATTTAAAAGAGATTTAAAATGGAGTAAAATAGTTTAACCTATTTAAAGTAGTGTTTTCAAAGAAAAATCCCTTTCATCTCTAATAAATTTAAAATCAAAATAAAATTGAAGGAGAAAAATTGAATTGGATTTTGAAACCACATGTATTCTATGAATAAATGATATAATAAATCTATTTTTAAGTTAATCCTCTACCCAAAATAAATTATTTTGTAAAACTGATTTAAGTCCCAACGAAAGGAAATTGAGATGAGAAACCCCTTACCTTGAGCCCCGACCACATTCGTACATTATCCAAATCCCGAATAAAAAATATATATTATTTTAATAATTTATTAATAAGATTTTTCTTTTTAATTCCATTATCATTATTCCTTTTAATTTATTTATTACCTTGACCTATATTTATACTAAATCAGTTAAGTTTACGTCAGACATTTTGAGGAAATTTAATTTATATTCCAAAAAAACCTTCTAGGTTAATGATTGGAAAATTGTAATGGGTAAATAATATATATAATATTAATAATTATATAATTATAATATATATTCATTAAATAAAACATTATAACCATCCATTAATTTCAGACATGAAAAAAAATCACATCACCTTGTAGAGGTAGAAGTCCACACATACCCACGAACAACGTTATTATTTTACAATGGATGGAAGGGTAAGAAGATAAACTATTAACATTATAAAATCATAATTATGTAATTAATATAATAAATTTTCATTACATATAGTATTACAACAATCCTTTTGTGGAAACAATGAAAAATAAAACACATCACTTCGTGGAGGCGGTAGTCCACACAAATGCACGATCAATGTTTTCTTTCAATATAATGAAATAAAGATGATATAGGGATATGTTACCATAATAATTAAATTTTTATTATATTTAATAAATATATTTTTATAGTATCATGTTAATATAATATTTATATGAGTTGTAAGAATATATAAACATGAAAACACTCAGTTATGATTTTTGTTTCTTCTTTTAGAAACTACCTTTTGATTGCACCTTAAGAATTATATGTTCTTATATTGGGGAGAATATAACCTCTTAAAAAAGTATAAGATGTTTTGGAATGGATTTGGGTAGGTATTGGTTGAGATAAATGTCTCAATAAGTGCGAGGAAGATAAGATAACCCACACCCTTTTATAAGTGAGGGGGTGGTAATATAGTTAATATGGGAAATATTAATATATAATATGCATATAACTAATTTAAAATGGAATAAAGTGAAAAAAATTCTAATATAAAGAAAATTATTAAAAAATAAATTCAAAAAATAAAATTTATATAAGTTTATGTGGAATTTTTAACATTATATCTTAGTTTTAAACCCCAACCAACCCTTTTAACTTTAACCATTGTGACAAATTATTTAGTCTCTAAGTGTAATGGAAGTAGTAATAAAAATTTCAAGTGGAACATAAATGGGAAATTAATGATATCTTAAAAAATTTCACATAAAATTGAGTTATGATATGTTTTTTATGATTATATAATCATTAAAATATAATTCATGAACATTAAATACCATTTAATATCATTTTTCGGACCATTCAAAAAGGTTGACATTAGACATTCCATGAAAAAAATTTAATTAGAATATATAATCTTTAATCACAAATTTTATGTCATAATTATCCAATAAATTCATTATGCACCATAAATGTTCCTAAACTTTTAATGTTTTTAAAATAATTCACTAACTATTTCTACTGATTTCACAAGAGATGCATCAGGGTTGCATAAGCGTTTTAAGAAATTAGAAATTAATAAAAAATAATTATTATAATATATGTTGTTTATTATTCATCAAAATTATCATCTAGATTAATTCATATTTCATTTTTACTTATGTTCATTCATGAAAACATAACAAGTGAGAGAGAGTGAAACTTAATAATTACTCAATCCTTAAAATAATATAAAGTTTGTAATCAAATGGATGTGGAACAAAAATTCCATATTTTATTTTATATGGTTGTAAAATTAATATAATAATATGAAATAAAGGAATTTTTTCAGATTTATTTTGAGACATTATCCTAATTGTTTAACCATGTTTAACTAATTTTACCCTTTATCGTGATGATAAAATTTTACCATTGTAAATATTCCCTACAAAAAAAATTAAAGGGAACTTATTAGATAATTTGAACCTACTGATAAAAAATATGAATTATATTTTTTAAGATTCAATTTTTATATGTGGTAAAAATTAATTTTAATAAAAGTGCATAAAATTCAACAAAAATCAACTTTCAGAGAAAATAACCGATTTACGTATAAAAATTATTTTATAACAAAATAATGTATAATTCTGATTCTTGTGAAATTAATTTTATTATTTTTTTGTAATATTAATCTTATTTTACGTTAAAAATAAATAAAAAAATAGAACATTGATATTAATTTTATTAAAAGTAATGAAATAAAAGTTTTTGTAAAATATATATTTTTCATTTTCAATCCAAAACAAAAAGTAATAAAAATAAAAAAATAAAATTAAGATTATTTTAAGTGATGGATTGAATAATTATTTAAATTTTATAAAATAAAAATTCTAATAGTGGTATAAATTAATTATAATTTTTGTACACAAAATGAAATAAAAAACAATTTTGAAGAGGATGTATTTTTGAAGTGTTAAATGATTTTACGCTCATTCCTTATCTAATAACAACTATTAAATGAATATTAATTAATTTTATTAAACATATAATATATAAATTTCACTAAAATAATCCTTTTATAGTGATTATCTTAAAGTAATTTGATAAATATTTATTGGATAAATTAATATATTTTTTGAAAAATATCTTTATTAATCTTGCACAATTTTATTTAGAGTTGATTTATTATTTTCCAGGACGTAATCAAATTTTTTTTTAACAGGGAACATTTTTCTACATATATTTCATTATTTGGTTACTCGAGTCTATATATGCTAATCCAATGTATAGGTTATAGCATCCAGATTATAATAATAACATTTCAATAGTATATCATAGTTAATTTAAGATCGATGTTTATTATTTAATATTATATCAAATATAATATTATTTAAATAAAATATAATCTAAAATATTGGAGCTTTACACTCAACACCAACTTATCCATCAAAGAAGACAATGACTTGTCTCTCCTCTGGTTTATCTGAGGGTGTTTCTTAGAAACAAACATAACCTTCTCTCTTTCATGTTCATATAATAAAATGTGTAACACCATGAAAATATAGTTTGAATGAATAATAATATTGATATCTTTCTTAATATACACCATCATACATTAAGGGAATTGAGATATACTATAGAAATATTATTATTTAAATGTGACCATTATAACGTAGTCGTTCAATTAATTGATATGAATTTGTGTAATTGAATTATGAATTATATATATATATATATAATATTTATAATCCATAAACATGTATTTATTATTTCTTAGTAAATAAACACTTAATTTTTAGTGAAGTCATTTTATGCTTCAAAAATAAATTTTCCTCAAAAAGTGGGGTTTATTGATTTTTATAACTAAATATTAAAATCAATTTATATAAATTGTGTAAATTATATTTTATAAAAATGATATTTTTTTATATCAACATATTAACATTAGCTTAAGGTGAAATTTTGAGAATTATCTGAAAAGAATAATTTTTTCAGTGAATAGTAAAAAACACTGATTTTATAGAAAAATATATTTTCCATTATATTATTTTAAAAGTTTAATTTTGTTCTGAATTAATTTTAAAATTTAATTTTCACACATTTGATTAAAAATATCTAGTTAATATCATTTTACATGAAATAATACCTAATTTTGTTTTATAAAAACATATTTGTAATTAAAAATGCATTTTTATGGAAGAATATTTTCATCACGTTTTGCATAGTTATTTTAAAATCAGTTTCTGAAAGTTATAGGGATTAAATATGATAAAATAAATTCTAATTTTTTAATTTTTATCCAAAAATTTGGTAAATAGATCAACTTTATTTTTTGACATTATGAGTATTATTGTTTATAAATACTTGTCACCTTGGTAAGGGGAAATCAGGTAATTATGGTTAAAAATAATTTGATAAATCATTAAAAATATATATAACACCTAAAATATTTCTATTTTATAAGTTCAGTTATGAAATAATTACCTAATATTCAATGATATAGAAATATGGAGACATTTTTCTTTAATAATGACCATAATATAATTTTAAGTGAAGAATACATCGTAAATGTTACTCTCTTTGTTTTAATGAATTTGATATTTCTCATAGGGATAAATGATGTTTACCTTTAGTTATACAAGGTTATTTGAAATATTAATTATTTTTTATCTTTTTAATTCAGTTTTAATTTTTATAAACTAAATTATTACCTTAAATAATTACACAACATCGACATAATGCATGTTCAAGTATTAGAAAAATCATTTAAATTATTTTAAAAACATAAAAAGTAATATTTTTATGTAATTTATGGTGATCCAAATTTTTTTGGGGTAAATATAATTTCTTAGTTTTTTTAAAATTTTATATTTGAACTAAATTAGGATATTTATTTTTTTAAATTCAATTATGTAAATAGTACCAAAAATGAATTTAATGATATCTTATGATAAATTCTATTATAATAATTGAATTTAAATTTTTTAAAAAATTATCCTAGTCTAAGTTAATGTGATACGGTATATTATATAATCCATTTTACAATTATTGGTCAATTTTACATTTATAGTAACATTCATGACCCCAAGTGAGTAAATAATTTGATATCATGGTAATCATGAGAAGGGTTAATGGGGGGGGGGGGGGGGGGTAAAACTAAGAGATAAGGTTGAAAAATGACCTAAACAAGAATAAATATAATTATAGGATAGTATTTATACTTATATGTATCCTAGATTAAAAATATATCAATTAGGTGCCACATTATTATGAAAATTAATTTATATTAAAATAACATTTTAATAATTCTAACAGTTCTCCTCCCATATCTTATATAAGGAAACCACCTTCCCTCTCTTACTCACACCACCTTAAACCAAATTGATAAAGAAACCAGAAAAAACATATTCTAGGAATCTTATTTAAGTTTTAGTTGCATCTTTACCTTAAAAATAGTGTCCCTAGGGTCCTAAAAGAGAGATCCAAAGGAGGGTTTACAATGAAAAGATAATCATATTATCCAAGAATTTACATTTTACTTCTTCTTCCACCTCCATTAATTCTATAATAATAATTATAATATAGTAAAATCAATACCTAACATATAATGAGATATTATTATTTTAATATAATAACTTTATTCATCGCATTTTTCTATAAAATGGTAAAAGAAAGGACCTCTCGTGCATATGTGTGGACTACATCCTACAGAAAACAATAAAACTCATTTTCCATCACCATCTCACATGACTATTTATAATGATAGATTTTGGGAATATATAATATATTTTTAATTTACAATAAATTTGAAATATTAATTTCCTTTACTTCATTCTACCCATTAAAAAATGGAAGCATCACTCTCGCATATGTACATACTACAATCTCCATGAATATTATAATTTGTTTTTATATCTCTAAATTTATAAGACTATTATAAATATTTATCTATTGTGAATATATATTACATTTATATCATGACTAATATTTTGGGGATGATGGAACTATGATCAATATGCCTGAAAAAAACATCGTAACCAAAACTAACATGAAAAACGAAACCATTAACACTAAAAAATGACACATTAATTAATGAATTATTTTTAAATGGGTTTTTTAATGCTATTATTGGATAATATATGATATTATAAGTATTTATATGGTCATGGTGTAAAATTATATCAAATTTAAATTTATTATATTGGATTTTATAGTATATATGAAGAATGTTAGACATGAGGTAAGGGTTTTTCATCTCAATATTGTTCTTTCGAGACATGTTTGATGTTATGAACCTATTTATGTTTGTGAGGTGTATATACTACCCATTTTACATGATATTTCATGAATAATTCATAATTAATGGTATTTAATGTTTCAATTTAGATTATATTATCTAAGGGGTTTTGATTCAGAAGTTTCCAATGGGATAATGATTTATCTTCTAAAATCGAATTCTTTTTAACATATGTTATTTTATAAAAATATCTTATTTTATGATGTGTAAATAAATACCCTTTATAATTATATATCATGATTCTACATAAATTCATGATATTTAAAGTATCTTTTGACTATATGATTTCAGGGGGCTTTCAATTCTAATGTTACCAAAGTGGGAAGGGTAAATTATTTGGTCCCACTTCTAATTGGGCTAATTTATGTTTAAATTTATTTTGGGAGAATTTATGATTTCAAATATATAGAATACAATTTATTTTATTCTCATATATATAATTATTAAGTTTTATTTTTTTCTTATCATTTTATTTTATTTTCTAATCATATATAACTAAAAGAATGTTTATAAAGAAAACTAACCTCATTTCTCATTATAATTGAGAATCTTTTTTTCCCGTGTCTATAATTTAAATTTTTTTTCAATGAATATTTTTTGTGTTCTAATTACCATTTCATGTCATTTGTAACTATTTTTTATATTTTATAAAAAAATTAAAATGAATATTTTGGATATTTTTTGAATGAGGCACTTTTTGACTGTTTTCCAAAGTGTGAAAAGAAATTTTTTAACGTAAAAAACATGACAGTATTTTACCTCCATCATTACCTTTATTTTTCTAAATCATCAATTAGAATTTTCCATGGCAATTTAAAAAAAAATATTTTTCTTAAAATTTTGGGGTTTTTTAGATTTAAATATATTAAATGAAAATTATATTTTCCATGACTTCAAAGAGGTTTTTACATGTTTTTTAGAGGTTTTTCTCATTTATGTCAAAATTTTTTTAGGTTTCTTATGATCTTATAAGTATATGTTCTTATTATACCATATATATTATTTTTTGGATGGTTTATGATGATTTGGGAATTTATATAAAAATATTTTTAGTTCCACATGCTGATCAATACATAATGAATGATTTTTATGATTATGTTAATGGGATATTTACAAAACAAGTTTAGTTCCCATAGGATTTTCTATGATTACATGATGAATTTTTTATGATCTTCTGGAATAAAAATTAATATATTATGATTTTATGATGGCTCAACACAAATATATATAGAACTATAATGCATTGGGTGATGATGATGAAGTTAAATGGGTTAAAGATACTCACAATAGAGTGTTGGAATTGAATGGTCAAGGTTTTAAATCATACATTTATGTCCACCAAGAAATTATGGACTTAGAAGTGATTATTTAGGTATGATTTCTATGATTATGACTATTACACCATTTTTACCACAATTTTATCACATGATGATATGCTTATGATATGTTCTAACGACTCAAGATTTTTTATTCTCTTATGATTCATGTCTTATATGTATCCATGATTTATGCCATGACTCATGATTAAGATTTATGAATTGTTTGGTATGATTTTATATTGTTATTATCATGTTCTCATACCCTTATAATAATGTTATTCTTAAAAGTGATCATTGAAAAATATATTTCATGTTTAACATAATAGTAATATTATATCATCCTTTATTTTATTTTATATTACATAAAATATTAACAAAGTTTTTGATTATGTTAATCCTAATAAGGGTACTAGATGTGAAGAAATTAGTGGGGGTATGATGTATAATTTTTATAAACTAGTTATCTATATATAAAAGTTTCCCAAGACACTAAACCCTTTAGTTCTACCATTTATCATAATAATATGTAACAAATATTCATCCATAATGATGAAATATTTATGTATTAATTTCATGATCCACCTCAGTTGGTGTCAAAGAAATGTTTATTGATTTTTGGAAACTAGGATGAGGAAACTTTAGTGAAAAACCTTATGATAAGACTAAGAATAAGAGAACCCTATAAGTTATGGTAAAGTAATAAGTGTCGTTTTACTAGAAAATAAATCCATTTATTGACACTACCAAGTGGATGATGCTATGAAACATATTTACCACGGGGTTTCTACTAGAAATGAGGTAGATTTAAGGAATTCCTATCTAAAGTAGGAGGGGAATCACCTCCCTGATGACGGATTTTACAGGACTGGTTCAAGAAGAGGCGTATCAAACATATATTCTTTGATTCAATATACCAATATCAGTTGTAATATACCTATTATAATTTTAGTAGTCACTTTAATAAGAAAAGATTTTCCACATGATCTACTTCACTCATGGAACATCTTTCAATCTCCCACCTGAGATTAAAACTATTTCATGTTCATTTGGCCATTCGCCTCCCCCAATAATATGGGTTAATTTCCTACTAGGTTTGATTAATAACAATGAGTTATTTGGATAATATAAAAATTATTTTAATTATTTTTTATACGTATTCTCCTCCCTCTATCCAAGAGGTACTTTGCTGCACTCTCGATCGTTACTAGTGAACATTGAGTGATCCTAAGACTATACAACTGGATATAAACTCTCAGATAATATTATTGGGCTAATTTAAATTTTATTTATAAACAATTATGAGTTATTTGAATTTATTTTGACTGTGTATATCCTAGGATAAAAATAAGGTGTCATAGATTAAAAATAAAGTGTCATGATTTAAAATTGTTATAAATTATTTTCATGATTATACGGTTTCTAACTATAATTATTGTTACTCAAACTTTGCTTTTTGGTTGTATTCATTGAATATAACTAGAATTAATCATGTTAAAACCAAATGATATTGATAATGAAATTATTGTACTCATGAGAAACTAGATTAATTAAGATCTAGAATGTGAAACCTTGTGATTATATGTAACTAGCTATCCCGATATATGATTAACAACTTGAACATATGTGAGTTTAGAAATGAACCAACTAAGGGAAAAATAAAGTTTCATGAGTAAAAATGATTAAAAAAGATTAAACATCCTACATGTTGAGAATTTTGGAAGATAGTCCTTGGAAAATATATCACAGTAATAAAAAGATGTTTTATGTGTGGAAAAGAAGGTAATATATAATTTTTCTGAAGAAAATGAGGAGTTAAATGGAGTGAAATAAATTACACTATAAGGTTCCATTAATAGTTATATATCTAATTCATAGGATAATTTACCATTAAAGAAGTCAATTCCCTATTCTAGTGGTTAACTCATAGACCAAGGGAACAGAATATGCTATACCAATCATTTAATTGGAATGATTGAAGTGTTTATTTATTTAGATTTAAGAATTATGTTGTATAAGTGTTCAATCAATGATATTTTATTTATGTCAATAATGAAACTTATAAGGATTTATCTATGGTAGTTTTTCATTAAGTATTGGAAATAATATATTGAATGGTATTGAAAACATAGAAAATTGATTTAGTGGAAAGGTTATATTCTATGGAAAAAATGATTGAGGCATTAATAACTCTTAATATGTTCCAGATCTTGAGATAATAATTTTCATTTTTGATTAATAAATTATTGATATTTATAACATAAATTTGGATATTATTTACAACCTTATAATTGATAAATCATTTGATGAAAATGTGGTTTATATTAATTTTGACTAAGTTTACTACTTTATTGGATTTATGGAATATATTTGATAATCTATGATTATATTTAAAGAATGATTATATAGTTAACTTTTTTGGAATAATTTATGTCTTAATTTAGTGTTTAGGGTTATTCATATTATTCTAGGAAATTATTTACATCTTTTAGGATAATATATGATCATGGTATTTGTGTGTTTTGATGTGTGATATGATGAGAAACTTTATATTGTATATGGATTAAAGTTATGTTTATTTTGTAAATTTAGTGAGATTATTTCTAAATTTTTGGGTTTTGAATCTAATAATTCATATATTGGAGAAGTATTATGGTATGTACTTATGGAATGATTTAATTTTATCTTTTTGTGTTATTGTTAAGGTTTTATAGATTAATGTATTATTTCATCATATGAAAATCTACCCATATTTGGTAGCCTGTGATAACCATTTTAGTTATGATAAATATATAAAAATAGGAGTATTGATGTTTCATTATTTTATGGGTATTACGATCCATAACAAGTTATATTTTTTAATTTTTTTGGATTAATTTATATTGAATATTCATTTCATATAGTAAGAGATTAAGTGAAAATGGATGAGAACACAAAAAAAGAAGAAATTACACTTATAAATTAGAAATAAATGAAGTAAGTATATAATATAATTTCATATTTCTTGATAGTAAAATAATACATCATCTTTAGTAAAATGATCTTGAAGTACAAATGTTATTCTTTAACCTTCAATTATGATGAACCTATAGCCGTTTCATCCATTAATGATTAATGATTTTGTGGCCATTACTCTCTCATGACCATGTTCTTTATCACTCTTTATTAGACCTTGAATGTTATTTTTCTCCTCCATGTCAACATTTTATCTCCATTATGATGTTCTCATTATCTAGGAAACTGATCATGAGTTATTTCAGGTATCCTTTATATTTTCCACTTCCCATGTTCAAAAGAAGTTTTATTATCCATTTGTGTGATGTGGGTTTTTAGTAAAGTTATTTTCAAATATTATACCTATGATGATCGAGATAAAATTTTGAGGATGTAATGTATTTATTGGTGGGATAATGAAACACCCTGAAAATTTAATTTAAGGTAATAATTAGCTTTATATATTTCTTAACACACAACATTGGGCTCTAAGCGAATTGTGATACACTATAGAATTGTAATTATTTAAATGTGACCATTATAACCCTTCCATTGATTTGGTGGGTATGAATAAAAATAAATAAATTATTAAAAATATTTATAATTTTATACTCAAAACTAATGTTTTTATCAATTCTTAGTAAATTAGCACTCAATTTTTTGTGAAGTCATTTTTTTCTTTAAAATAATTTTTTTCTTTAAAAAATGCTTTTATTAATTTTTCTGCGTAAATAATATAAAAAATTTATAATAATTTAATAAATTATATCATATAAAAAGGTTATTGTTTTTTAAATAAGAATATCAATATTATCTTAAGATTATATTTTTGTAATTTTATAGATATATTAATTTTTCTCTAAATAGTGAAAAATTACTGATTTTATAAAAAACTGTCTTTTCGATTCAAGAATTCACTAAGTACCATTTTGTTTTGAATTTATTTTAAAGCTTTATTTTATTAATTTTTAATAAAAAATTTTAAATTAATAACATTGGAATTGACCTTATGCTAAATTTTTAATATTAAATTATTTTTATACAGAAAAATGTGTTTTCCTGGGAAACTGTTTTCATTGCATTTTGTGGGATTATTTTAAAACTAATTTATGAAACTTATAAGGATGGAATTTAATATATTAAATTAAATATTTTTAATTATAATTTAAATTTTTTTTTAAATATTTTGACATTATATTTGGTCATTATGAATTATAATTGTGGTAAATATCGGTCACCATGGTATGAGTAAATCAGATAATTACAGGTAAAAATAATTTTATATGAATTTAAATATATATATTATACCTAAATTATTCCTATTAGATGATTTTAGCTCATTTATAATTATATAATATTCATATATATAGAAACTTCAAGCCACCTTTCTTTGAAAATTACTTTCATATTGTTTTATGTAAAGAGTAAATCCGAAATATCACTCTCTTTGTTTTGATAACTCTAATAATTCTTCATTGGGATAGTAGGAGGTTATGTTTGGTTCTAAATGGTTAATTTAAAGACATTATTTTTTATAATGTTAATTTATTATTATTTTTTACTAATGGAATAATTACATTAAATTCATACACAACGCTGATACAGTGCTTGTTCAAGTAGTAGAAAAATCATGAAAAAGATTTCAAAAAAGACCATGTAATATTTTTTTGGATATTTATGGTGTTCAAAAGATTTTTCAGAAAAATATAATATATTTGTGATGTTTTAAAAATTTATATTAAAATTAAATTACTGTCTTAATTTTTTTTAAAATTTAACTACGTGAATAGTCCTGAAAATGAATTTAATGATATCTTATATTAAATCATAATATATTTAATGAATTAAAATTCATAAAAATATTATATTTGTAAAATTGAATGCTATATGGCTAGTAAATTCAAACATTTTCAAATTTTGTATCAATTTTTCTTTTATATTATCATTCTTGACCCACAAATAAAAAAAAACTATTACATCGTTCTAATTTTCACAAGGGTTAATATATTGTTAAAACAATGAGATGAGATTAAAAGTATAACATAAAATTAAATAAATATTATTTTATAGAGGATATTTACATATATTCATTATATATTATATATATATAAATTTGGATCTACATAAATATAAAAATTTATTTATACTAATTTAATACTTTAAGTAACTCCATGGGTGCCCCTTTGCTCTCGTAAATAAGTACATCACGTATAGCCTCTTACTCATACCAAAATGTGTGAACTATTTTGAAAACCACTAAAAAGATTATATAAGAAAACCTATTCATGTTATAATTGTTCTTACTCTTAAAATTTCATTCCTAGTGTACTTAAAGAGATCTAAAGGAGGTTCTTCATAAAAGATAAAATTATCTTAACTGAGTGTTTTAACTTTAATTATTCTTAGAACAGATTATATTTTATCCTATTTATTCCAATTTTATAAAATTAGAATATATAAGATAATTATATTTCATTATTTTAATGGTATAACCTTATTTAAATTTTTTCCATGAAATGAAAAATGAAAGTATTGTTAGTGCATACAAGTGGACTACCACCATTACAAAGTGATATGATTAATTTTAAATAACCACCTCACATGGATGTCTATAATGATGGATTTAATAAATATATAATATCTTTATGGTATATTTTAATTGTTAATTATTATTTACATTTCATTCATTCCATCCATAAAAAAATGGGAATATCACTCGTGCGTACGTGTATATATCCATCTCCATGAAAGGTGTAACAAATTTTTATGTATAACTTTTATGGATGAATATATATATTTATAAAATGAATATATATGACATTTATATCATGATTCACATTATTTATTTTATGTCACCATTATCAATATGAATGAACTGAAATTGATGATCCAAAATATATATGGAAAATGAAACAGTTAAAACCCAAAAAATGACAATTCTAATAACGAATTAATGATAAATGGGTATTTAAAATGTTATAATTAAAATATATATGATATTATAAGTATTAATATGGATCTATTATAGAATTATAATATGTTTAAATTTATTATACCTGAGTTTAGTTATCATATGAAGCAAGTCGGACGTGAGGTAATGGTTCTTCATCTCAATATTGTTTTGTTGAGATATATTTGATGATATGACCATATTTGTGTTAATTAATTATTTATATTTCACCTTTAACATGTTAGATAATGAATAATTCTTATATAATGGTATTTATTGTTAAAATTGAGATTATTTCATCAAAGGTGTTTTGATTCAGAATTTACCAATGTGGAAATGATTTATTGTCTCAAATCATTCTTTTTGGATATATGTTTTGTTATGAAACATTATTATTTTATGAAGTGTAAATACTAAAAGTTTGATATGTTATATCAAGAATATATTTATTTTAAATAATATATAATGTTTCATTTGAAGTTATTCATTCATTATTCTAATTCTTGAATAGTTACTAAAGTGGTAAAGCTTAATTCGTCGATCTCAATTTAAAATAGGATCATTTTTTATTAAGTTTTCTTTGGTGGTATTGTATAATATAAGTATTATATAAGAATATTTATTTTATTTTACTATGATTTATTATTAATTTTTCATTTTCTCATCTCATTTTATTCTCTCTGATACACAAATTGAGCCAAAAAATGTTTTTATGGAAAACCGACCTTATTTCTCATTATGGTTGGTAATCTTTTTCTTCATAATTAATATTTTCTTAAATGTTTTAATAAAAGTTATTTTTTATAATAAAATGTTTATTTTATATCATTTTAATGATTTTTTAATTTTTATTAAAATTTTTTAAAGGTATATTCTTTTAATTTTTTGAATGAGGCACTTTTTGATATTTTAGAAAAGTGTGAAAAGAATATTTTTTCAACACACACGACATGATCAGATTTTACCACCATTATAAAATTAATTTTTTATAAAGATTAGTTTAAAATTTTCCTTGGATATTTTTTTACAAAATTATTTTCTAAATGTTATGGGAAGTTATTATTTTAAATATATAAAAATAAAATAATATTTTTTAAGTTTTCAAGGAAATATTTTTAATGTGATTTTAATATAAATTTTCAACTTATTAAATATCTTTTGTTGGTTCCAATAATCCAATGGGGATATTTTCTTATCACTCCTACTATATTATTTCTCTTAATGGTTTATGACGATGTGAGAATTAAAATTAAACCCATATTCTTTCCATGGGTTGATTAATCCTTGATAAATGATTCTATGATTTTAATGATGATATGTTTACCAAAACCCTTTATTTTTTATTGGTTATGATACGATGATATGAGGAATAGTTTTGAATATTTTGGTATAAATACTAATGGATTATGATTATGTGATGTGGCCCTGAAATTATCTATCACTTTAATGCATTGGGTAGTGATGAAAGAGTTAACTGGGTGGATGTTACTCTGAAGGGAAAGTTAGAATTGATCATGTAAGATTTTCCATTATTAGTTTCTGTCATCTAAGAAAAGATATTCTTAGAAGTGATCCTTGACATATGATTTATATGATTATGATTATAACAAACATTTTCCACTCTTTTATGACCTGATCATATGATTATCATATGTTCCTCTTGTTGGTCGAAGATCAACTGTACAAAGACTCAAGAGGGTGGTGAATTGAGTCCTTGAAATTTAATTGACATAAACTCACTCTTTTTTATCTGGATAGGTTCATATATTTTCATAACAAAATACTATAGTGGATATAAATGAATAAAGATAAATATCAAACATAAGATATTTTAAGTGGTTTGGGGAACATATATACCCTAGTCCACTCTACCAAATCTAAACTACTAGTGATTAGGGATTTTCACTAGCACCAGTCCTTTTCTTTGGAACATCGCAACCGAGTTCAAGGATCCATAACATAGTACAGAACAAGGACCTTTTAATAGGATCTTACAAGGCTTTAGAAAAAAATAATATTCAACACTCAAAACAAGGAGTGCTCATTTCAAGAGATAAGTGATAATAAAAAATTTTTACAAATGAAGCACACAGTTGTAAGATACAACTAACAGTAGATGAAGAAAATTAAAAATAAAATGAATATATTCAAAGAGTAGCTCTAGAGGGACTTTTATTTCAAAATTCAATCATGTTTGAAAAGAAACAATGAATAAATATTATATTATTTTATACCATGTATTATATAAATCAATTGTCATTACCTATTTATGTACATATCGATTGCACGAAAAAAATTCTTCAATTTATATATCCTATTTTGAATTTAATATTAATCACACAACAACATCCAAATATATGAGTGGATAATACTATAATAAAATTATAGCAACATGACCCTAATTAGAGTTTACCACACTTCTCAAAATATGGAATGAGCTTCCCTGGAACAGATAACATAAACACTTATTTATCAGTTTTTTCCATTCTTGGGAAAAATATGCTCTATCCAAATCGATATTTACTTATTTAAAAAACTCCTTTTATAATAAAAATAAGAGCATGAGTTGGATTATTTAAATTTCACACCAATAGTATATAGTATGATCATAATAATCCTCTATATGGTAACTTGATATCCATAAGATAAACATCAGACATTACTATTATCATTATATTATTCACCATATATCTTCATAAGATAAATCACTTTAGTTATTTGACTTATACATCATGTAAGTTAAATAATCTTCATTTAATGTTTCTATAACATAATTCCATTTTGCAAGATAGTCTCTATCTTTCATAACCTAAATTACTTTTACAATTGTTCTAACATCCATAAGATATTTCATTTAGGAGGGTACTATTCGTATGATAAAATAATTTTGTGATTTTCTATTAGAATTTGATTTATAACCATTTATTCTTTACAAGTTAATTTATCTACATCTTAATATAATCTATGAACATAGTTAGATAAAATTTGATGCAAATATTTTGTAAGGTAAAATCTTTTATCACAAACATGAGTGTTCAGTGAAAGTAAAAAATCTTCTTTACAAATGAAATATTTTATGAATAGTATAATCTTGGCATGAAAGATAATTTTCATTAAAAAAATTAAAAAAATATATAAAGTGATATTCATTATGATTGAAGGATAAATGATATTGATTCATTTTTCCCATAAGATAAATTCCTTTAGAATTTATTAAACTAACAGATCTTAAATTTTAAGAATAGTTAAAAATAAAATATTAAACACTAAAAAATGATTTCCATTAAATAAAATGAAATTTTGGGAATCATAAAAACTCATAAAGTACGGAGATATATTGTAGGAAAATTTATCTGTCCAAAAATTCCCCCTATTTTTTGATATTAAAACCAATAATAAAATAATAAAAAATATTATTTTATATAAAAATTATTATAAAGTGATAATTTTTAAATATCACGTTCCAGTATACTATTTTTTTTGGGATTTTATATCCCCTAAAATAGATTGTGGATATATTCTGATCCTTTTTAGTATTTATTCCATAATTTACCATAATTATATTTTGGGCATACTTCTCCCCCTTATCTGTGATATCAAAATGAATGATGGAATGAAGAACACAATAATAATTTCAAATGGACAAGTATAACTAGTTATAATTCGATGTACATAATATTAATAGAATTTGGAATGGAATTTCATGTTTAGGAAACATAACCAAATAAAACATAAAAGAAAAGAAAAGTAATAGAATTTAATTAAACTATTAAAATATAAACATACAATAAAAATAATTAAATATAGTGAATTAATAATAGGTAAACATACAAGAAATAGAAGATAATGAAATTAAAAATTCATTCACATATCTTCAAGAAAAACCACGAAACATGAATTAATCTTAAAATAAGGAATAATGAACATAAAAGAATTATCTTAGGGTCCACTTGAATATGCTTTGGGGTTGGTTTCTTGATGTATTGAGGTTTGATAGGAGGTAAGGATAAAGTATTCATCAAGTTGTCAACACATATTCTATAGATAGTGCCCAAAAGGGAATCAAAGGAAAAAGAACCTATGATGATAGATCTATCATGTGGTTCTTTCCTTAATGTTCTTGATTTAATACCTCCATAATATTTCTAAGAACTTGTGAGATCAAAATGATCAGTGGTTGAAAATGGTAACATGGATGATTACGCAAAAGTGGTTTTCATAGTCGCATCACCGAGCTTTAGATTCTCATTTTAGTAAATCCGCATGGGATAAACAATTCCCTCAGACCTCAATTATGTGGCAACATTATGATTAAAAATGGATGGACTAAAAGAAAATATTCCACATAGATGAACCAGGGAATCTGAACACATGTTAATTATTTTGACAATATCAATAATGAAATAGTAATATAGAGTGGTGAAAACATACAATGAAATCTTAGAAAAATTAGAAAATGAGTTCTATAGATCGAGCTTCCTCATAAAACTAAGAATAAAATTCTTTAACAATTCCAACTGGTTATCGTAAAAATTTAATGAACTAGTTAATGGTGTTGAAATAGTTGGTACTGTCTGAGAGGCATCAACACTGATGGATACTTTTTATTTAGAGTCTATGTTCTTCTCCTTTAGTTTTGAAAATTAATCTTATTCTTTTGAATATAATTATAAATGTATTGAATACAAAAATAACTAATTTAAGATCCTAAAATTTTCTTTCAAAATATAAAAGTTCATAGATTAGGATCTGGCCATTTTTCTAGGACCTATAAGTATAAATATCATGACCTTATGAGCTTTCGTTGAAGCATCCTTAATCAATGGAATATTCTCATGAAGTATAGTACTTATATCTATATAATACTCATCCATACTAGTGATGGTACTATGTGGAATGATTGGAATTACAAGGATATTGGAAAATTGATCTCACTTAAACTCTTATAACATATCTGGTAAAATGAAATCACACTACATTGAGGCAACTCTAGAAGTAAATGTATCTAGTGAACGAGAGATGAAATACAATATAGCTTGATCTAATGATCCTTATTTTGAGGATTCCCTATTAGACATGTTCAAAATTGTTTCAAAGATAGTTTGAATCATAATTTTTAATTACTCAAAATAACCAATAATAATAAAATAAAGATGTGTAATTCATATCCTTTTGATATACTCAAACTGACTCAAGACCACCTATATAAAGGAATCCATATCATCTTTTGAAACTGAGTGTTATCATATATTCCTAACCTCTGTACGAGACTCAATCATCTCATTTTTCAAAAAATTTCCTTCATAAACTATCTTTTAATACTTGGAGATAATTCATTAATTATACATATCAAGTCCTATTATATGTTTCTCAGAAATACTATGATCTACATTGACTAAAGAAGGTGAAGTTACTTCTTAAGGCATTGTGTCCTCTTAGTTATCATCTACTAGTTGGTTTTATTCAACATTAAAATTTTTTTTAGCTTGGGTAAACATGTCAATGTAAGGATGTTCAACTGATTATCACCCTAGTTTCCTCTTGGATACCAATAAATCAGATTCATCAGCTTTGTCTAATTTCTCCTCGTTAGAACCAAAAGCATCACTAATAATTAAACAAATATATTATATCCTAAATCTCAGACTTATATTAGTAGTCATAGACACATGGAATAAATGAATATCTCTTGTTTCATTGGATATGGTTCTTTCTTGACCAATACCTATTAACCTTGTAATTAATGAATCCACATTTTTTGGTGGGGGAAAAGCTTAAGACTAGGGGTTGAATAATAATAAACACATGAATATCCACAACTACCTAATTAACTTATGATTACTAATACGATGAAACTTCTTCAATTCTATCATCACCAAGAATAATATTGTATGATACAACAACTTGAACTCAACACTATAATTCAATTAGAGTTTGAGTTTCTAATGAGGAGTCTATAAATACGTTTTCAATAACTTATTATAATACATTAGTAATACAAAATTCATGTGAAAACTCCCCCTCCACTTCAAAAGGGTCTTATTCAATATCTTCTTCTGCTCCAAGGAAAAAAAATTAGGAAAGAAGATATAGAAAAATTCACTATGCTTAAAAATTAGAACACTAAGATTTGTTAATCCATGGAATCATGTATCTTAAGTTTCATCATAGTAGAATTTTATAAACACAATAATTAGAATCCATACATAGGGATAAAAGGATACAATATTTTTTGGATGTGGAACAATATCTCATAATGTAAAGTTCCAAATTTACTATATTTTTTTATCAAGAACAAATATAAAAAATCAAATTATTGGAATAGAGTTTTTTTAAAACCCACCATTTCATCTGGATATTACTAAATGAATGAACATAAATAAGATATAAATTTTCATATCTAGGTCCTTTAAAAAATTATTTTCCATATATAGAATTATGAATACATATTTTATTATACATGATGGGCTAACTTCATCGACAATGGTGAGAGAGGTGTTAGAATCAAAATTTTCTTAATAAGAAAATATAAAATATCAATCCATTACTACTTAAGACATTAAAAAGTTAATTTGGTCGATGGTTTCAAAAATTAGATATTCAAAATAAAAAAATTGAAACATGATATTATTATAAAACACATGAGTTTTTTTTGATGAAAAACTATATTCCATTCTATTAAAATAAAAATTCACATCCTTCAAGATTTATGATGCTTTTTAGTAGCATATCTATTCTATTGAGCCATTTGAAATAAGTTTCCTTGTCGATGAGAACTTTGCTCAAAAATATTGAACAATGAATTCTAATTATAGTAGCCCTATTTAAATGATTTATTTTCCCCCTGATTAAGTATGGTTTTATGGTTTGAATGTTTAGGAATAAAAGGGTTGAAGAGAAAGTAAATGATAACTTTTTTTGCAAGGGTTTAAGGCTTTTCACATTTGACTGATTTAATTTCTTTATTTTGAGATAATAAAGGGTCAAAAAAATTGAAGTGAAATATAATCATGAAATTAAAAATAAACATGTAATACTTAGATACTACTAAAACTAAAAATTATGTTTCAAAAAGAAAAATTCAATAATGAAAATTAGAATTGACTAAATATGTATTCTCACATACCAAAACATGACACATATAAAAAATGAGTCTAATTAAAATTAAGCAAACCTAATTCATATTTTATAAAAAAAATCAGAAGAAAGGGGTTTAGTATAAATTTCGTCAAATTGATTATCTGTACAAAAAAATTCTAAATATATATCACCTTTATGTTCATTATATCTTAATAAATGATTCCTTAGATCTATATGTTCAGTTCTATACCGGTTTATCAGATTCATTAAAATATTGATATCAATTTTGTTATCACACATGTTTGGAACATTATTATAATTAAATCTAAAATCCATCAGGATATGATTCATCCACAAAACCTATGTACATCATCATTAAGTTGAAATATATTTATCTTCAACAACTGACTATACAAAAGTGTGATGTTTCTTACGAGACCATGATAATAAGTATTTTCCTAGAATATGAAAAGTTATGAAGGAACATTTTCTATCTAGTCTATAACCAACAAAATCAGAATTTGAGTTTGAAGTTAAATTAAAATTAGATGCTTTTTGTAGAAGTAAACAAATGGAGTCAGTTACTTTTAAACACCTTATTTTTTAGAAGTCGTTAAAATGAGATTATTTTGTGTTTTTTGAAATATAGTATAAAGAAATACTAAAAACAAAATTTTTAGAATACTTATAGTGATATAAATAAGGATCCCAATTATTATTAAATATAATTTTTTCTACTAATTTTTTAGCTTCATCCACGTCATATTTAATATTAGAACAAATAGGAGTTGAATAATTATTTAATATTTCAAGTCCAAACCTTTTTAAGTAAATCATATATGTTATTTATTTGGTAATTTTTTTCCAAAAAACTCTAATAAATTTTAAAATCAATGAAATAGTTTAACTCACCCAACATGCCCATTTCAATTTTTTTTCATGAGTATTGAAAACCCATTAAACATTATTTAATTTTTGAATTGAAAATAACATCTAAAATATATAGTTACACAACAAGAGTTCATTTTTATAATGTTTTTAAAAAAAGATTTAGGTTTTACAATCCCTCATTAAAACCACTTGAGAAAATAAAATAACTTATTCTTTAAAACCACGATCAAGGTTATATTTATGTCCATAAAGAGATTTTGTATTTTTATAAATAAAATGTTGAAAATGCATGAGTTTAAAACTTAGAGGTTATTCGAAAAAACTCATCTATGAAAAATCCATTTAAAAAAATATTTTACATCCGTCAGATAAAATTTGAAATTCATATGAGATGTATATTCTAGAAGGATTATAATGGATTCTTACCTATAAATAGGGCCAATGGTATTTTATAATATATTCCATCTTCCTAGTTATAACCTTTTTCAACTATCTTATCCTTATTTTTAATTATCACCCCTTGATAATACTATTTTCCCTAAATACCCATTTATTTACAATAACATGATAGTTGAATGGTCTTCTGACTAACTCTCATACCTTATTGATCTTGAAATATTTTAACACTTATTGCATGTATAAAATGAAAAACACATCAACTAAGTATTATTCTTAGGTTTTAGGTTCAAGATGAGATAAAAAATTATAAAATTCTACAAGGTTTTCTAAAATTCTTCTAGTCATGAAACATACATATTGATCTCTTATAACAGTCTCTAAAGAATGGTTTTAAGGATTTGTAGGGTTTTTAAGAAGCACATTTTCTAGTTCTTCACTATCAATTCCTTTTGGTTCAAATTATTTTTGATCATATTCTATATCATTATCCTTTTTTTCATACAAAAGTGGTTCAAGATGTTTTCCCCCATAAAATCAATCAATTCATTAATCTATGTGTTTTTATGATCAAAAGGATCACTTTAATCTAACTTATAAATATTAGATTCTTTATCAAAATTTGAATTCAAATTTATAATCCTGTAATCTTTAGTGGTATTAAGGTAACATAGGAAAATTCCTTTATTAGACTATGCATCGAACGTACCAAGAGTATCCTTGGAGTTCTAGGTATAAACCTGACATACCAAAAATATAAAGTATCTCACCTTAGGTTTTTTATTATTCTATAACTCATAGGGTTCTTTCTTTAATATATTCTTTATTATAATATTGTTAATGACATAGCTTGTTATACTAAGAACTTAATCTATAAAGTGAGTGGGTGGGTTATATTAACATAACATTGTCCAAATAATTTCTTACAAGGTTCCATTCCTCCTTTCATAAATACAATTATTTTGAGGTTTCCTGTGGGTATAAAGGGTATGTTTAATAACATTTATTGAGAAAAATGATTTAAATTTAGGATTCTCAAATTATCCTTCGTGGTTACATTAAAATTCACATTTTTTGAATATGTTTTCATTTTTCATAGTTTTTAAAAAATTAATAATAACATAACATGCTTTAATTTTCAGTCACAAGAAATAAAACCAAGTAAATATTCAAAAATCATATAATAAAATATAAATAAATGATTTTCTAAATATTATTTCAATTCTAGAAGGTCTAAATAGTTTCATTTGGATAAGTTATAAGGGTATATTAGAGGAAACGTCATTTATTGGATTAAAATATTATTGTCATTGTTTTTCCATGTGACATGAATCACATAGTTTATTTTTATGTAATTTAAATTTAAGAAAACCAGAAATCAAGTATATCTAATATAATTTTACTAGAAAGTATAAATTTCAATGTATAAGTCTTCTATGAGAAATAAAATATTCATTAATTTCAAATTTAAAAAAATTTACATTCTTTCTACAAAAAATAATTTACTTCCAAAGTATATATATTTTCATTTCATGGTGACATAAACTTAAAAGATTTATTTTAAAAAAAAATGTACAAATTATTCAAAAAATTAAAAGAATAAACTTTATCAATAAGTTGATAAATTCTTATCCAATTATGGTTTAAGACTTCTACATAAAAATCTATATTGGTGGGATTGAAAGTAGCTTTCTAATAGACCCAACACCAACTATCTTTCCTTCTGAATTGAATAAAATATTGCTTTTCCTCTATCAATATTAGATAATGAGTTGATGTTGGATATATATCTACTCATATTAATTGAAAAACTACTTTACATAAACCATTTTATATTTATTTTTGTGTGGTGTGTTCCCTATGAAAAAAAATTAATAAAATTGTTTTTTTGGTATCCAAAAAATCATGGGTCCAGAAATGATCCCTACAAAATATTTGGGAACCCAAATCTGTTTTTATTTTACAAAATTAAAACAAGAATTAGGTAATTTATCATATATAACAAATTTATTTATACCAATTACTTACTGATTTCCTTGATATAATACATTTGAATTATTCCTTAATGAAATAATGTAATACTAAACATTTTTTTTATTTTTAGGACTTGGTATAATATATTTTTTTATAAATCTTGAGTGTTTATCCCATACATCATATAAACTATTTTTATTTATTGGTTAGGTTAAATAATTTTATTTTTTCAATCTCAACTAGTTAAAAATCATGCATTATCTTTTAAAATTATGTCTTATATTTCTAATTCTTTTATTTTATTATCACGAGAAACCAAATTAGAAATTTATTGGTTGAAGATTTCAAATATTTTATAAATTTTCTCATTTAAGACATATGTATATTTAACAATTTTATAAAATGAGTTTTTTAAATTATTGTTCATTTTATTTAAAAAATCACAATGGACCTATAAAATAGAATAATATTCATTTATTTTATCATAAGTGCAGTTGTAAGATTCTGATTCAAATATTGAATAGTAAGAATAATGTACCTCATCTGTTTGGGCCATGAAGAAAATGTTAGCCTTTTGATTTAAATTTTTTGATTAATAATCTATGCTGTAATAAGTACTAAATTCATTTGAGGATCTCACATATCCATAAATTATTTCTTGGATTTCTACTTTTAACCAACCTTCTAGAAATAATTCTCCTCATACTTCTTGTTTTCACGTAGTTGGGGGAAGTCTGGATTGATGTGTCTGACACCTTAATCTATTAGAACCCATATATTCCTACACATCCTGAAATTATAATGGAATATTAGGGAATATGACCATGTAACTCATTGTAGTTATTTTAAATATATACCATTGTTATTAAATTGTTTTTGTAAAGAATGAGTTTTTTTTATATTATTTGGATTTTTATTCCTGTAGATTTAAAAATTGAAAAATTTATGTGGCTAAAAATTTATGGCCTCTTATTATAGAATACTTGGGGAGACCCTACTAGGATATTATCTCACACCCTACCCATGACTACATGTGTTTTTATATTTTCTTCTTCTCAGTTGAAGTAAGGGAAAAGAACCACTTAGAGGTGGTTCTAGTTTTTAATCGTTGGGCTTGTAGAGGTGTTTCATTTGGGACCCAGGTTATTTATAATTTTTAATATTAAATTTTGGATACACTTTAGGCTCTTTATACCGGTTTGAATTTCAGTACAATTATCCTTATTGAGTTTTCCTTGAATGCATACTATATTTTTATCTATCATCATTTTTATGTAAAATTCTTTCCCACATCCATATTATTTGATTCAATATTATTCTCGCCAACCCATGGAGATTGATAATTCCCATGGATCTATATTAGGACTAGATTGATTATTAGGTTACATGGGTATCCAGGATAGTTTATGACAATGTGGTATCATAGGTGCATGTTTTTTCATCTTTCTTGGATGTCATTATACAGTTATGTATTCTTTTCGAGAATTAATAGATTGCTGTGATTGAGTACCTAACTAGCTCTCATTACAATGATCCCTAAGTCACAGGGTTAGGTTTTGGAAATTTTCCCTTGTGGATTAGTTCAATTCATTTCCCTACATTTGATTTTGATAGGCTGAAATCCCAATCATATGTTCTTATCTGATGGGATTTATTTCACTTGATTCTCTATTTGAGTGTCAATATCATGTCTTAAATGTTGTTTACTGATGATATGTAACATTATTACTATGAAAAAAATTCAAATCAGATCCATGAAGAAGATGTTGATGAACCTCAATGATTGAATCCTCTCATATAACCAAATATGGTTAAAGTCATTGTGTTTATAATCCATGATTTGGGATAGGTACCTAAACATGTTTTCGTTTAGTATATTTATGTGGAACAAAAAAGAGATGTTTTCCAGAATCATTCTTAGGAGTTACTTCACCGGAATTCACCATTGTTCAAGGGATGTAATTATCATCATGTGGATGAGTAATTGTTGAGCATGATTGAGATTGTTTTGAGTTGATAGAGTCACCGGATGAAATAAAGGTAAAGAGTTCTACCTTTATGATGGATGGATCTAGAAAGAGATGGTGGGACATGATGTTGATGGAGAAGAACCACTGAGGATTATAGTTTAAGGTCTTCAAATCTCTTTTAACCAACTAGAGCTATCCACATTCGATGGTGTTGGTGATGTATATCATGTTTTTCAAACTCAAGTATGCTGAAAAGACCCTGAACGATGATGAATATCAATTTTCTAATATTGATCGGTTTTCACCTGATATTGTATTGAATGAGAAGATGTTGAATCAAAAGTTCATGAATGAACTTTGATTATATATTCATTATCAGACATTATTTATGAAGATTTCTTCATATTCTGATGTGTTGGATAGAGCATTGATGTTCGAAGTGGACCTTGATGGAATGTTAGGGCTGTTAGGAGTTTTTTTCTCTCCCAATAGTGGTGGAAGTTCCATCATTTGAAAGAGAGAAGATGATGATTATCAAGGTGGTTCTTGATAGTAGGGTTATTCTATAATTACTTTAGTGCATGGTATATTACCATTGATTTTTTACTAGTGTTGAAAACCTAGGTTCCCAATGTCAGTTTTCATTGAGGTACCCATGTCATGTGGTTCTTGTGGACACTCAATTAACTTTCATAAATTCTTCCATGTCTTTTTATAATCCATACAGTGGCATAGGATCATCAGAACCTATTAAAACTAAGCTGAAAGAAAATTCTTCAAGGAAAAATGGGTTCCAACCATAGTTTAATGGAACAAAGATTCTTCATGTAGTGAAAGAGACTCAAGAGGAAACATATATGGGTCTAGGGACCATAAGAGGTACCATCACTATAGCTTCATCATTTGTGACTAATTTATTTGATATTGGTGCATCTTATTTTTTATTTCAACACATATTTTCAATTTGATTAATATTCATATAGATTTTTTGTCTTATGTGATGGATATTACTACACCCGTTGGAAAGAAGAGAGAGTTGGGTCTCCGTAGTCCTTCTTGTGTTTTCTCATTATCAGATATTGAGGTTTCTTGGTATTTAATAGTTCTTAACCCAAAACCACATGATGTCATTTTTAGGATAGATTGGATCATTGGATATAAATCGTAGATGGATTATCATTTTTGACAGCCGTCCTATACTACACCCAATGGTGTGTGATACGTCTTTTAAAGAGAATGGGACCCGAGGCTGATTGGAGATTGAAATTTTTATCTTGAGTTGGGGAAAGTAATATCTATGTTTTCTTTTGATCCGGAACAGGAACCCATGAGAAAAGATCTCCCTCCAGTGGATGTTGAGTTTCCCAACATTTTTCCGTCTAACTTATTTTGTTTTCCACCATTAAGGGAGGTAGAGTTTTCTATTAACTTAGTTCCTAGTGCTGAACAATTATCTATTACTTATTACCACATAGAACTAGCTTAAATGAGATAGCTAAACACTCAATTGGATGACCATATAGAGAAATTATTTATATGACAAAGGATGTCACATTGCGAAATTCCATTTCTCTTTACTAAGAAAGCTGATAGGTCTCTTTTACTTTTCAATTATTACCAAAAACACAATAGAGTTACAATAAAGAAAAAATCGATATTTCCAAGGATCGATAATATGTTTGACCATTTGAAAGCGGATAAGTGATTTTTGAAGATTAATATTTGATCTAGTTACTATCAATTGAGAATAAGATAATAATATATTTAGAAGAAAACCTTTTAGAGAAGGTAAAACCATTATGATTACCTTATCATGCCTTTCGGTCTAACCAATCCTCCTTCAATTTTTATAGATTTAACGAAATGTATTTTCTCATAATATCTTTATAATATCATGATAATAATAATAATGAATGGAATCCTTGTTTACTCTATGTACAAGGAGGATATTGTGCTTCATCTAAGTGTATTTCTAGAGTTGTGGTGAAATCACCAACCATATGTAAAGCATTCAAAATGAGATTTTTGGATTTAAGAAGTGTAGTTCTATGGATATGTTTTGTTAGTACATGGTATTTTAGTTTATCCTAAGAAGGTGAAATCTCATTTTACATGGGAATATCCATGAAATTTTTTCATGGTTAGGAGCTTCTTGTGATTAGATTAATATTATCACAAGTTTGTAAATTAATTCTCAAAGTTAACTTCTCCAATGACTACCCTAACTGGAAAGGTAGTAAATTTTTTTTAGGATAAAAAATTTCAAAGTTATTTTGTTAATATTAAATTTATTTTTACTAATTCACCAGTGTTGAATCTTCTTGAGGCCCGGTAGGGCTATGTGGTCTTTTGTGTTGAATCCGGAGCAAGTTTGGGCTGTGTTCTTATGCAAGGTGATCATTTCATTTATTATGGCTCTCTTTAGATTAGTCCACATGAGAAGAATTACCAAATCCATATCATTGAAATTGATTTTTTGATGCACATTCTAAAGAGTTGGTAACATTACCTTTATGGATAAAGGTTTACATTTTATTATGACTACAAAATATTGTGTTCTATGATCACCCTAAAATATTTGAATCTCTTCTAGAGGCATTGGGTTGGATGACTGTAATATATTGACTTTAAAATCATGTACACCCCTGGTAAATAGTATATATTCATAGATGTATCGAGTAGGAAAGTTATTACCTAGTCCCTGAATGAATCATCAGAAAAGTGGAACATGATGGCTATCTATTCATAGTTGCATATTGGAGTATAGGAACCAGGGGTCGAAGTTTTCCTGACTAGTGTCCAACTATCCTTTTCTCATCTTGAGATGATTCTTAAATAATATGATCTTGATGACGAGTCATTTAACATTTTAGACTCTATTTATGGTGGGGATACCATTGATTACTGGTCACTCTTCATAGAGGGCATTCTATGTTATCAGAATTCATTTTTTTGTACCGCTATCAGTGAGGAAAGTTGTGATGGGTGATTTCTATAATTCATAGTGGGTTTCACACTCATGAATTACGAAGATGTTATATGATATTTGGAGTAGATTATGGTGTATTGGTATGATATGGGGTATTTCATATTTTTCTATCGTTGTTATACATGCTATAAGGTCAATTATGAGCATTAGATACCTTATAGTTTTCTTCTTCCACTTCCATTTCCAACTTGGAAGTGGGATGAAATATTTAGGGACTTGGTGGTTGGGTTTCCAAATACCGAGTGAATGAATAATGTGTTATGGTTTGTGAATGATCTCATGAATAATTCAGATCAATTTATTCCCATTCATGATTAAACAAAGTTGAGGAGTTAGGAAACATCTACATGAAAGAGATTATTCATTTTCTTTGTGTTCCATTTGTTATACTCTATGATAGAGATCCTCAATTTAATTATCTCTTTTAGAGAGGCCTTTAAAAAGAACTGGTCTCTCAGATCCATTTGAATATGTCATACTATCCGTAGTTAGACATCCATATAGAAATAAATATACATATTCATGAGGATATGCTTTATTCCTGTATTATTGACTTTGGTGTATCTTGGTATGATCACTTATGGATCATTGAGTTTTATTATGACAAACATTACATGTACATGATCAAAATGGATCCTTTTTAGGCCTTGTATGGATGGTCTTGTAGATCTCCATTATGTTGGTTAGATATTAGTAACTGTTCCTTGGTTGGAACACAAATAGTTCAAGAGATGAAATCAAACATTTAGGTGATTCTTCAAAGAATGTTGATGCCACAAATCCATTATAATTCTTATGCTAATCATATTCATAGACCATTGGGATAGTCAGTTGGTGATCAGGTGTTCTTGAATGTTTCACCCTGGTTGGGTCATCAGTGTCTTAGGAGGCAAGGGAAACATCCTACTATTTTTGTGGGACATTTTAAGTTTGTTGAGAATGTGGGGAAGGTTTCCTCCCATCTGGAACATCCACCAAAGCTGAAATCAATACACAACAAGTTCCATGTATCACAATTATGAAAGTATCTATCTGATCCATATCATGTTCTAAGATGGAGTGATGTAGGTGTTGAAACTAGTTTATCTGTGACTGAGCGTCAAGTCAAGATAGTTTATTATGAAACCAAGGTACTCTATTAGAGGAATAGTTTGAGTTCTATGGTTTCAATTTTCTGATACACATGAGATGTGCTAGAAAGAGGCACTGATGAGAGATATGTGGACTTATATTTTTGAAATGAATGCTTTTTTAATTGGCTTTCAAAGGACATAAATTTTATATGGTGGGGAGGATATAACATCATGTTACTATTTTTAGGTATTTTGAAACCCTTATTTTGATCATTCTTTGGATGAGTTTCATTTAGGGATGCTTCATGTGAAATTCCAGTAAATTTTGGACGTTTCTATGCTATGTACAATTTATTCATAGTTTTCCCAGACCATGCACCCTCTCAATGGAAATTGTGCTTACCCAAATAGCGAGGGTTTGCATGATAAGTGAACAGTAAAAAAACTATGCAACCACCAAGTATAAATATTGAACCAACAGAAAAAGGAGCACCTAGTTAGGGAACTTTTTTTTGTCTTACCATGCATACCTGCTCAGGAAACCATGCGTACAAGATTTCCTTAATTGAGAAATAATTTTTTTAAAACCCTAAAAACCTTTTTTTTAGTTTTCGACAAGCTGGTACAACCTTGTTACAATTTATTCTCCCTTTGAATCTTCCAAGTGGTGTTTTTGGCTCCTCTAAACCACTTAAAACAAAAATTTAAGATAAGAGAACAATGGTCAATCTCTTCCCATTAAGATTCCTCTTCCCGTTCTCTTTATACAATTCTATCCTCTTTCCTCACTTGGGATTTATATGTCTCCATGTTGTTATAATATCTAATATATGTTGTTTTAGATCTTGAATATATGGTTTATTCATGGATATCCTTTTCTAATGTTCTCTATTGGAGTTTCTTAATTATGGATTTGTGATAGGTGATCCTATTATCCCGAGGTATGTGGTTCCATTTATGATGGGAAATCCTTAAATTTCTTTATTTAAATTTCATTTTTTGATTTGAATGTAATTTTATTCAATTAGAATACTTAAATACCAATACTATATAATTGGGTATTTGAAATGGAATTTTTCCTAAATTTGAGAATGTCCCCCAATTCTAGTGAATTGGGGTTTGTTTGTGAAATTGATGGAAAATTATGAGATTGAAATTGTTGTATTTATGTTGTGAAATAAATTTGATGGAATTTATTTGAAGGTTATATATTATAAAAACTTCTGAAAATAATTTTGATAAAAACTTAATGGGTTTATCCCAGAAAAGGAATCATTTTAATAAAAACCTTTGTACTATTTTTAAGAGAAAATTGGCATTTATGAAATGGGGGAATGGGAAGATTTTTTTTAAATAGATTTAAAATAAATTTCCCATCATTGATTGTTATTAGAGAACATGAAATACTAATTAGTTAGTGAGTTATTCAGTACAAAACAATATCGACTATTTAAAACACTAACAATACACATATAGAAGGTCGCATCCACGATTGGATAATGATGAGTCCTCTTTGACTAGTGTACGAGGGACATGTGTACCCATATTAGCATGATAACTTTTTGAGTGTGAGGGAGTTCCATAGCCATGAAATACTGCACCTTTTTTCATATGACCATGTTTCTTGTTGTTTTTATTTAGAATATATTCCATTGTTGGTAAATTATTTTACACATAGATTATTAATTTATTTAAACTATTTTTATATAATCTATTTCTTAATCTATTGTTTAGAAAATTTTACATATTTTGAAAGGTAATGAATGATTTTTATTAAATATTCATTGAATTTTTATTCTTATTTATTTAAAATTAAAATATTTATTTGGTTAACAAATTATGGTATCTTATTATGGAATCCTTGGTGACACCCTACTTGGATTTTTGTTAAAATCTTTCCTCTGCCTTCATGTGTATCTAAATTTTCTTCTTCTAGGTTTGACTATGGTTAAAGATCTTCTTGGAGGTGTTTTTTGTTGTTGATCCTTGGTGTTGGAGAGTTGTGTTCGTTGGGAGTGAGGTTATCAATCCTATTTTCTGGTACTTTTTGGTTTCACATTGGGATTATTTTTCTTTTTTGACTTCTAATATAGTTCTCCTAGTGGTGTTTTTCTTGTATGCATACTGAATTCTTTATCTTGCTTCCATTGTGTTTGTGGAAGATTATTTCCCTCTTCCATATTGTTTGATGACATGTACTTGTTGAAAACCCTTGGGGATTGGTAATGCCCTTTGGGCTATGTTAGGACTGACTGAGTTATCATGTTACAAGTGTATCCTGGCTAGTTCATGATATTCTTAGTGCCTGAGGTGGGTGATCCATTGTTTTATATATTTCCCTTGGAGAGGGAAGTGATATTTATTTACAAGTCCATTGATTAGATCCCTGATCATAGGGTAGAAAAATGAGGATTCCATGGTGAACATATTGTGGATGCACTAGAGGTTTCCTAGTAAATATCACATTACATGTGATTAAGGAATCCTAGTGAATGTTGAGTAAAATGTTACCTAAGACTGGAGGACACTGAGTAGCATGACATGATTGATGCATACATAACTCTAGGTAACATGTAATCACAATAACATGAGATAACCGAGCTATTGGTATACTAGTCACATGACTAGTTTGGGGCCCACTGAAACCTATCACTATCCTTCTTATATGGAGTCTAAGTAGGTCAATCCAGGGGGTTGTGGATTATTGGTTAGTGAATGAACACTTAGTTTAGTATTTCATGTTTATACACATTACACATCTGTTGTTATCATTGAATACAGTTTTTATATATGATCACAGTAGGTTATAACCGCCTTAGTGGTGTCTTACGGAGTCTAGTACTCGATGAATACTTGGGAATTTTTGTGTTCATATATATTTCATTAAAAGAGATCTAGATAAGGGAAGGGAAATATAGTGGATGGATGATTATAGGGTCATCGATCTAGTACTGACTAGGATAGATTCTAGAGACCCTCACTTTTTTATTTTTCTTTTAATTTTTTATCTTCATGTATTAATATGTTGTATAACCACATTAAGAGTCATTATGACTAGTATTCATGTTACATTGATCATTTTATTATATATATTTTACTTATTTTTTACATTCTATAACATGATACAGAGCATATTTTCTCCCCATTGGTGGACTTAGAACCACACTACCTTTAGGAATCCAAATGTATATGGGTAGGTGAGATTGATTTCATGTGTCACTCTAGATTAGACCAAATGGTTTGGGTCAGGGTATTACACACCACATACCCATGAAGATTGAATTTATTTAATTCAAGGAACATTTATATTTGATCAATATTGATTGATCGATTACATGTACACTATTATATTGAATTATACTAAAGGAGGTTTTTTTGGAAATATATTTAATTAAATTTCAATTAGGTAAAAATTAAATATTAGGGATGTTATCATCCCATAATTATTTTTTTCATTTATAACTCAACATTTAATATTTTTAGTTTTTATAATTGTAACCATTTATAAAATTCTTCTTCCAATTGGAAGTTGACTAAGATGAAATTTGTAATCCTGAATTATGGAAAACAATATTTTTTATCTTGGTAAATCATTTTTCATCCATTAACAATTTAAAATATATATTAAATTATTTTTATCATTTTTTTTAAAAATTAAATACAAATGTTTTTATTTTGTGACTCATTTGGGAATTTTGTTTGACTCAAATTATTATTCATAACATAAGATGGGGGGGGGTAATAAAAACTTAGTCATTTTATTATCAGATCTCATCTAATTCTGTTTATTGTTGAATATATCATTCAATTACCTAATACCTTCATTATTCCCTCAGTTCCCTTAGTTCAATACATAGACATAAGTAAAAAAAATTGAGTATAATATTAATAATATCATATTAAAACATCATGTAAATAAGAATGAATAATAATAAGATATCATAATATATGATACTTTTAGTTCAACCTATAACACTAGTGGATCAATCTATATCACCTTTTATTAAACCTACGTGTATTTAAATTTTACCTATATATTATTCAAAACCTATTCCTCAAAAATTAAAATACCCCACTATGAAATCAATTGAATATCATCTATACCCATGCATCTTGACTTGATGTATTAAATACATACATTACACATATATTATAATCCTAACAAAGATAAACCAAAACCCTATACATAAATTTATATCATTTTATATATTATATCAATATTTAATCACACTCCAAAAACCAAGTGATATTCATATTTGGGGATTCGATATATAATTTATGTACTAAAAATACAACATTTATTTTCTGATAAAAATTCTCCACCTACAATTTCATCCCTGTTGTATATGTACATTAAAATATTTGTGGAAGTGATGAAATACATGAAAGTGAAGAGCCTTATGTAATTTTTGATAGTTTATATTTCCTTTTAACGATGATGAGAATCATTACAGTATGATAATATTATTAATAATGTATTTTAATAAATTTATAATGTTTTTTGGATAATATTATAACTTATAAGTTGAACACAATAGGTTCAATAATTGTTTTAAGTTTTCAAGAATTCTCTTCAGATGTTGAAAACTGGAAAATAAATTTTTTGTAAGTGTCATTTTAACATCATAAGAGTCATTTCTGCCCTGATAGTACTTAAAAATTGGAAAGGGATTAATTTATAAGATTTATATAGAACTTTTTAATATATAATTATGACTTTTTAATAATAGGTTCTTACTTTAGAAGAGTAAATGTTTATTTCCTAAGAGTAATTGATGATTTTATAAGAGCCATCAGTTTATTATATTTTGATAGGTGTATGAATTTCTAAGATTAATTACATACTTTAGAAGTGTCACCCACAACTTTATAAGACTCATTTTAAAATAATGGAAAAGTTCGTAAGAGTTATTTCATGACATCGTAGGAGTTTTTTCCAAACTTTGGAATGGTAACCCATGACTTCTGAAGGGTATCCTAGTACTAAAGAAGGATAACCTAAGACCTTATAAGGGTAATATAATACCTCATAAGAGTGATTAAAAATTCCACAAGTTTTATTTACTCTTTTAACTACTTTTAAGTGAAAAATTTTAAATGGGAAGAAACACAGAACATATTATAAGAGTCATTCTGAGGCCAAAAAATTGTGAGAATTTGATATTTATGAAGTTTAAAATATTTTTGACTATAAGAATAAAGTATTTTAGGGAAATTTAAAGATGATGATTCCAAATAAGATATTTAAATGAATTAACATCAAAATTTACATTTTTTTGTAGTTTCATTTTTTGAAAAACAATAGTAGTTATCACTAATCAATTGGTTTCATTTTTTTAAAAAATATATTTGTTCAAAATATATCAATGGAGATCCAAGATGGATGGATTTTTTGAGATTAAATTTAAAGTTACTATATTTTAATTAATTTTAAATGTAACATGAAAATTATTTTATTGTGATTTAGGAAAAGTATCTAATGTGTTGATTCATTGGAATATGTGAACATTATGATAAAAAACAGAGGTAGGAATAAAGTAAATATAACTTATTAAGAGAGAGAGTGGAGATCATTACTTGAAATATGTAAAATTATAAAATTAATTTATTTTTGGAATATATTTAAATAGAGATCCCTAGTGAATAATTTAACTGAATATGTTTTTATTTAATATATAAAATGATAAGAAGTGAATTTATGAAAAATCATTGGAGATACTTGTTTTAATGATAATGGAAAATTTGAGGATTGTGAAAATGTTCCCTCACAAACAACAGATAGAGGAAATGTTTGAAGGTTATCATTATACAACTTTTTTATGAAAAATTACTAGAATATGAGATGTAATTAAATTACAAAAATAATTTAATTCTATAATATTAATAATCCTCAATTAAGGGAACATTTTTTGGGTGACCATAGAATAGAAAAATTAAGAAATGTAGAGGGAATATAGATTCTTAAACTAGGTGGCCAGAACTATGAATAAAATTGTCAAATTATAAGAATTCATTGATTTGGTGTGAATAAGTATAATAAAAATTCATTATATATGAATTGATGAAGGTGGAATCATGTTTTTTCATTAGTGAATATCAGAGTTTTATGTTGTTGAATAAGTGAGCTTGTGCTAATTTGATTATAAAGAATGCCAAAAAGAAAGATAAAAATTATTTCCTGAAGAAACTTTTATTTTCTTGATCTTATTCTCCATAGTCTGAAATATTTTCTACTATAGAGAGTCGTTTTCATTATTCTATGATACTGTGAAGTGTTTATAAGCCCATTGGATGGGGACGATACCTCAAAGACCACTTGTAATTTATAATTTGTTTTTAGTGGAAAATTGTTCACTCAGACTCACCGTAATCATAGAAATGAGTACATACTTATATAGATATTGAACATTGTAAAAATATTATATGAATTATACACCTTTCATGTCTCTTTCCAATTTGCTATGGTTGAGTTTAATATTAAAGGTATCAGTTCCTAAAAAAGTATAGATGTTAATTTTGAGAGAAAAAATTATAAAAAAACCAATAATTTTCCCCCCTCATAAAAGTGATTCACCCATTATTTGGGAATATTAATTGTTATCAGAGCTGACCCATGTTCCCTATATCAGATCCTCAAAGTCTTAGAATGGATAATTTGAATTCTATAAAAAATATTGGAGTCTTCACCTTGTATGTAAGGTACTATCTTTTCTTGAAGAATAATTTTTCACCCTATCTTCTATCATTTGGTTTGGATGTTATTAATGAAAAAATAATGGGATATACATATATTAATAAATGTCCTCAAATATATTTTTTCTGATAAGAAGAATTTGGAAACAGATTAAAAATTCAAGAATTAAATTCTACTGTCTTCATAATAAATATTTACACCAAAGCGATGGGTCTTCAAACAACAATCAAAATTTAGGAAAATTATAAAATTAGTTTTGAATTAAATTTGAATATTAAAAATGTTCATTTAACAATATAGAGAATAATTTTTGAGGATTTTGAAATGGATGAATATTAAATCATTTAATACTATTTCACAAGATGCAATAAAATAGTCAGTAACATTAGAGGCTATAATGAAATTCTAAAATATTATACAATTGTAATGAAGCTAATGAGAAATGCTCAAGAAAATTTAGATAAAACAATTTCAATATCAGAAGATATATAAGATCTTAATCTTGATATATTTCAAAAAAATACTTACTGTATGTGATATAATAAGGGTTATGACATTTAAGAAATAATAATAAGGAAATAATATTTGAAGACATGAGAAAAATCAATGTCAAAGGTGAAGAATTTGAAGATTCTAGTGATTATGAAGGTGAAGAAGAAAAGGGAATGGATTATGAAAGAATGATGTTTCTTATCTCATTAAAATTTATAAATAGAAAGGGAATGTTAAAAGGGAAACTACAATTTAAATGTTTTAATTATTTTTAATTTGGAGTAATTTCCATTAACTATCATAATATGAAAATTGGTGAGTATGAATCCAATGATCAAAATGAAAAGTCTCAAAAGAAGAAATCTGGTAAACACTCAAAACATATTTACAAATAAATTTATTTTAAAAATATGTTTCCATGATGAAAAATAACAATCCTGATGATTAATTGGGAAGAGGATTCCATATATTCAACTGGTCAATAAGAAGAAGTTTTTATATAAATTCACAAACACTATGGATCATTTTGAGAAACATGAAGAATTCCTAATGTTTTAATGAATAACATGGAGAAATAAAATACATGGATAATAAAGAAAAATCAAAGATATAAGGATTTCATGAAAATAATACATAACTCAAGAAGGAACTTAGACTATTGAAGATATAAATTTCAAAGGGTACTGAAGAAAATAGGGGTATATAAAAAGGTGATATTATTATAATGACAAAATAAGAAGAATTAAGAAAAAAGATTTTTAGTAAGGGAAAAGGATAAATGATTTGTATGAGGAACAAATTTTTATGTATGGAGAGGTTAGAAATAGAAAATATAAGTTTCATGAAATTGATAAATATTTAAATAATATAAATGAAGAATGAAAAGTGGCTGTTGAAGTTTAATGATAAATTTTATTATGATTTAATGAAACAAATAATAAATGAATTCGAAAAATATACTACTTGGGAAATTAAAATAAAATAGATTTTTATTATAAGTACATGATATAATTCAAAAAATATTCTGTTTTGGGATTTGAAAATTGATGTGAAATATTTTATAACTATAGAAAAACTTCTCTTTATTTCACATTAATACAAGATTTATTGTATAAAAATAAACATAGTATAATCCAGAATATCGATATGTATAGTGTATTTGGGATTTAGGTTTATTTCATTACAATTTAAAATAATAAAAACATCTTCTTTATTTAAATCCTCCTCAGCATGCATGCACTTAAAACTGAATGGGATAACCTAGGGACATACATCATAAAGTGGTGAGCTGTAAATCCCAGTAAGAGAGTAAAAATTTCACAAAATTAATAAAGAATTACATGTTAGAATATAGGATTTTCAATGGGGAGTAAAAGGAGTGATAATCATAAACATGAATAATGATGCATGATAAAGCAAGATAATCACAAAGGCAACATGGGAAATGTGGAAGCAACTAAAAAATAGAATTATAAACATAGGTCAATGATAAATGATAAGGCATCATGAAAAAAAATTCCAATAAATGAATAAGGTTCACTCCCTATCCCAACATGATTTATCATGATACTAAACATTACACAATGTAATGGAGCGCTATATAATTTTAGGAGAACCAGTCACTTTCATTTCATTCTCATGCTTAAGTCTTCCACCTAGATCATATAAAATGGATCCATTAATAGTCATATTTTTTTCCTATATCATGGAATTTGGAATAATTTCATGAAATTAAAATGTAATATAAATTTAGGTGTATAAAAGTGAATACCATTGATAGGAAATGTCTAACGTATTCACTATATAATTGTTTTGTCTTGGAAAATCACGGTGAAATTTCAGCAGCATAACGACGTCGCTTAAAAAATCATAAAATGGTACGAGGAGATAGAAAAGGGTATCTCATCATTTGTACATAAAATTTATAGTATGGGGGATATGGAATAAAATATCCCATCATAAGGAACTGAATATAAAATACATACGTTAAAGAAGACACTTGAATGAATAGTATAAAGGAAATGATCACTTACTTGAGTGTGTGACTCCAAATGATTAGGAAGGGATTATAGGGATCTTAGGGGTGCCTTGGGATGAATATATTGATGTGAGGGTAGTGTAAGGACATTCTAGAAGGATTTTATTGATGATAAATGGGATATTGGGTGGGTTTATATAGGAAAATCCAGGGCATTTATTTATTATTTCTCAAACAAAGGTTTTAGACTCAATATAATAAAATTCCCAAAACCACAAAATATCCAATGTTTTTTACCCTTAGTTTCTTTAAAATGGAATTTTTTACCATTATTTTATAAATAAAAGGACCTAAGTTAATAAATTAATTCCCTTTTTTATGTGTAGGAGAGTCTAATTCTAAAATAAGTTAATATAAAACTTCAAAATATAATAATGGTTATGGAGGATTGAAAAAGGATTTATAAAATTAATAAAATAAAAAAGAGAAAATTATTTTAAATGTAAAAATATATTTGGCTATTTATACCATTTATAGTATTTATTACATAAATATTTTTTCATTATTATGTTATAATGCTGAAAATTTATTTATACGATATTTACTTTTTACTCGAAAATTCAACTATCTCAAAAAATTACAAAAAATACTCTATTGGGTAACTTTGATGTTCTGATTCAAAAAATAATATTAATTTTATCAAAATAATTTTATTTATATGTGAATTTTGACTTTTAAAATAATAATTGACATTAATTGATAAATGATGGGGTTTCTGACAATAAAAGTTTTTAAATCCTTATATAAATTACAACCGACATTATAAAAATCATATGATCATTTAAATATTACAAAAAATATTTACTAATAATATTTTATTAAAACATTTTTTATTTAAAAATCCAATAATTTATTAATATTAATTATTTAATTGAATTTTAATATTACATAAATAATCTATTCATATTTTATTGTAAAAAAATAAAAATCATTTATAAAGTTATATTAATATGAAGAAAATATATTCATTAGTCTATATAAAATAATCTACAAACTCATATTTATAGGGTCTTGATACATATCCTTTTAATACTCCTGAAAACACCCTAAGGGTAAGGTGTGTGATGATGTTACTTTCTTGGGGTGGTTTAACGTACAAGGTTTGACATGTAATCTTGATGAGCTTGAACATCTCCCATAAATATTTTCACTCATTATTAAGTTGTTGGATATTAGTTTGGTGTTGGTCAAGTGAAAACATATAGATTATATCTCCCTCAGAATCACCGATAAATGGATTTCATATGGTACAATCCTACGAGTTGAGTCATCACTTCCTTTTTATCTATCAATTTGATTTATTAAAACCTTATATTTATACATATAATGTGATCAATATTAAATAGATATATTATAAATGGAAAATTCTCATAATGGTCACTTAAATATGGGAGGATTTAATAAAAACAAATTAGTGCAGGTGTTTTTTAAAACCATATTACTTAATAAGTCATTTAATTAAAAATGGGAATTTTATTTATAATAGTTTGATTCATTACAGTCTTACCCCTTAAAGAAATTTCACCAAAAAAATTTTCATTTCCCACAATAAAATAGATGAATTTGACTATGTTTCATCACCTCCTCTAGTTCTTTCACCACTTCTTCAAACTTTTGGTTTCTCCACAGCACCTTAACAAGTCGTAGTGTCTTATTTAAAAGAAATATTTCTCTACGATCAACGATTTTCAATAGATGATCCTCATAGGAAAAATCATTCTCTAATGATACCACCTATTTATTGGGTACATGTGAAGGGTCTGGTATGTAATTTATCAAGAGGGATACATGTAATACATAATGTACTTGAGATATGTTATGTGGGAGTGCTAGTCGGTCGGCCACCACTCTGATTGGATCAAGGATCTCAAAGGGGACAATGTATCTTGGACTAATAATTTCCTTATTCCAAAATATCATGACTTTATTAAATGGTGGTATGCATAGTATTACCATGTCTCTAACATCAATCATCAGGTCTCTTAAAAAATTGTTGGCATAGATATTTTTTCGACTATGAGAATACTTGATGTGCTGCTGAATGTTCTTAATATTTTCCACCAATTCCTCAACAATTTTAGGACCTATAAATTTTCATTCCCTAACTTCATCCCAACATGTAGGTGGTCTACACTACTTCCCAAAAAGGGCTTCATAGGGAACCATTTGTATTCTTTAGTGTAAACTGTTGTTTTAATAGAAATAGACCAGAGGAATATGTTCATCCCATCCTTCATTGAAGTCAGTTGATCATGTTCTCAAGATTTCCTCAAGTGTTTGGATAGTTTTCTCAGATTGGACATCAATTTGAGTGTGATAATCCATGATGAAGTTCAACTTACTATTTATATCATGTTGGAGACTCTTCCCAAACATAGAGGTTAATCGTATATCATGATCAGATACAATATATAGTGGTGTTCTATAAATTCTCACCACTTACCTAATATATATTCTTTCAAGTTGATCGAGTGAGAAATACTATAAAATTAAAATGAATTTTACATTCTTTATAAGACAATCCACCACTACCCATATAGAATTATTCCCTCTTGATTTCTTCGAAAGACCAGTGAAAAATTCCTTGGTGGCATTTTCCGATTTCCATGTTGGTATGCGTAATGGTAGCACCATCGCCTTAAATTTTTTCCTTTCTAGTTTCAATTTCTAAGTAAAATACATCTTGATGTATATTATGAGATATCCTTATTTATATTATCCAACGAATAGTGTTCTCAGAGATACAGATACATTTTTTTTCTTCCTGAGTGGATGAATAAAGTAAAACTATGTGAATCATTAGATAACTCCTTTGTTATCTTAGTATTTGACGGTACACATAGTCCTGACTAAAATCTATCAACGCCTTCTTGACTATCATTGAACTCCGAGTATTTACATTTTCTTATAGTTTCCACTTTATTCTGAATTCCCACATCAACTCTTTGGTAATCCTTTAAAATTTCCTAAAGGGATGGTTGAGAAATCATTTGTAAAAGGATTGACGATGTTCCTTCCATTATGTTTCCCATGTACATACTCTTAACGTTAATGAAGGTCATATCCTTCTCAATTCTAATAAATGATAAAATTTATGGATCCTTTAAACATAGTGATTCCACCACTTTATTTGCATTCCCAGGATGGTAGGAGTTGATAAGTTATTGTCCTTGATTATCTCAACCATCTTCATTGGCACATATCCAGCTCTTTCTTTAGGAGTATATATGAGGCTTTTCTGCTCCATATTTATTTCACACTTCTCCCCAAAGAGATAATTCCACTATATTTTCAAATCAAATATCACTCCATACAACTCTATTTCATGCATTTGGATGTTCTATTCACGATCTTTGAACTGCCTTGATGCATAGTCTATGACATTATCATTCTGCATTAACACATTTCTCAATCCCTTCTTCGAATCATCACCGAATACTGAAAAAAGATCTCCAATTATAGGTAGTGTAAGCACTATTGAAATGTTAATCCTACATTTAGTCTTCTTGAATCTCTCTTCACATTCATCATTATAAGAAAACTTGACTCCCTTCGATGTTAGACTTTTTAGAGGGTTTTGCAATCATATATAATTTCTCACAAATTGATGATAGTACCCATATAATCTATGGAAACTATGGATATCAATCATTGATGATGGTATTGAAAATCATTAAATACATTTAGTCTTTTAAGGGTGTATATATATATATCCCATTTCATGTAATTATATTCCCCAATAAAGATACTTCGTTCAACTAGAACTCACATTTTCTATACATGGATTAAATATTCTCCTTTCGTAGGGTTTTTACTGCAGTTCTCAGATCTTCTTCATGCTCCTCCTTGGTTTTCAAGAATATTAGAATATCATATATGAATACTAGCAAAAAATTGTGAAGGTATTCTATAAAGACTCCATTCATCAAGTCAATGAAGATATATAGAGAATTAGTGAGTCCGAATGGATTTACTATGAAATCATTGTTCCCGTACCTTGTACAAAAAGCAGTCTTGGGGATATCCTCCTTCTTCAGCATAACATAGTAATATCTTGACTGAAGATCCACCATGGAGAAGTATTATTCTCTATGTATATTATTGAAAAATTCATCAATCCAGGGTAGAGGATAAATTTTATTTATCAAGATATTGTTAAGCTCATGTTAATCAATGAGAAGGTGCATTGACCAATCCTTATTCTTGAAAAACAAGAATGGTTCATCCCATGGTGAAGTATTTTGGCATGTGAAACCTTTATCCAAATTCTCTAATAGTTGTTTCATTAGATCTTCATGTCCTATAACAACCATTCCATATGGATTCTTGGATAATAGTAATTCCCCATGTATAATATCTATTGAAAATTCAACCTATCGGCTAAGAGGAAGATTGGGAAATACCCCGAGAAACATACCAGACTATTCCTGTACAATAGTAATGTCTTCAAGGATGGTTCTTACATTAGAATAAATCACTTGTGCTAGATAAAAATTATGATAGGGCAATAATATCCATGCTTGTGGTGTTGGTTCTAATGAATATTCATCTTCATACTATCAATTGTATAGAACGGGAGGTTGATTCTCGATACAAAGAGTGATTTCCTTCTGATAGAAATGTATGTTTTCTCTATATAGGGAAAGCCAATCCATGCCCAAAATTGCATAAATTCAACTAAAGGTAGTATTAAATGGTCTAAAAGGATTTTCAACCCATAAAATTTGATATGGGAGGAATTATATACCTGGGATGAAATAATTTCCCCATTTTTATTCATCGACATCTCAACTTCTATTCTTTGCGGTGGTGTTTGAATAGTTCTAATAAACTATCATGATATAATGGAATTTATATAATCATAATCAAAAAGTAAATTCACTATTCTTGAATGAATAACTAGTGTACATTTTACCCCATCATTATCAAAATTCACCTTAGTGGTTGTGATAAAAAAATATATCCCTTTATACATTGTATGTTATTAGTTATCTCTGAAAACCCTTGTCTTTGGGAATTTGTTTCCAAAGCTACCCATTTACTTGAAGTTGTTTCCCTCGGAATCCTGGGATGACCGCCTTGATGGGCGGTTCAAACATTCCGATCGGTTTTTAACGCGTTGGTTCATAGAACCGGAAACATCCAATGATTCCACATCCATTCAGACCTACTTTCCAAAGGTAGGTGCTCGTTAGTTTGTGGACTAATGAGGCTTAGGAATTTGCATTGGTCGAGAGGATGGGAGGTCAGACTCATCACACTTTCTTTAGGGGAATTATCGTCTACTCCAGGACTCTCTTTATAGATCTAAGTTATGTTCGTGAATCCTTATTATATTACCAAGTATAAAATGATCTTTTCTTCAGATCTGACAATTAATGATTAAATATGTAGGAAATTTAGAGAATCTTTTGTATATATTCAGGGTTCTTCATCGATAGAGAATCACCTGTATTTATTAGAGATTTTTGGTCAATGGTACCCTTCGACACATTTATACAGAAGTCTCTTGGTCATTATGATGACCATGATGGTTTTAAATCCACTCAGTGGGGCACTTGAAGTTTATTGTCATTCAGAAGGACATGGATTATTTTAGAGTTGGGATCGAACCCGTAGACGGGATACCTACTTATCCTTTGTTTAGAAAAGGAATCAGAACCCATGTAGTTCGAGTAAGGGAGTATGATGTTCATGATTGATGGCTCAAAGAAGGATGTCACAAATACTTTTACACTCTAATCTCACGTGAGTCATGCTCGGTGTGAGAAACAAGAGGTATTGGAAAAAATTATACAATTGTTCCATGAAATATGCAATCATAAGAAATAATGTGGGGCTTATGTATGTATGACTGCCTAGATAAATGAAGGTTAGGATTTACTTTAGGGATGAAATCCAGGAACAAGGTCCATAAAAGTATATGTGCTTCATGGAGATTTTTAATACTCTAACTTGGGGATTACTCCTGAAAAGGAGGCCCAACTTAGGAGAAGACTTATGATTGGGTTTTACTCCTGAAAAGAAATCCCAGATCAAAGGTAAATTAGGACTTCTTAAGAGAAATTAATACTGGGGCTTACTCCTGAAAAGGAGGCCCAGGTCAAGGATTACGGTTTGGGGCTTACTCCTGAGGAGGATGCCCAAATTTGGGGACTAGGGCTTACTCCTAAGGAGGATGCGTAGATTTGGGAACTTTAAGAATTGGGGATTACTCCTAATGAAGATGTCCAAGTTAAGAATTATGACTGGGGAATACTCCTAAGGAGGATGCCCATATTTGAGACTAGGGCTTACTCCTGAAAAGGAAGCCCAGGTTAAGAGATCTGGGGCTTACTCCTAAGAGGATGCCCAAATTAGAGGACTTATGATTGGGGTTATTCCTGAAAAGGAGACCCTGGATAAGGATTCTCTCATCTTAAATGATGAGGTTGAATGAATGAAATCTCAATCTTTAGTGACATAAATATGTGTAAATTACTAGGTTTTGAGAGATATTCCACAGAATTCCTTTCAGATAAGGAAGTCAGATCAAGAAATCATGCCATAAATGGCTTTGAAGAGTGTCTTGAAGACTGAATCTTGAATAGGAAAGGTGTAATGGCTTAACAGGGGTGAAATGGGCAAGAAAGGCACCCAAAAAGGTAGGGGCACACAAGTCCTGGCAGGTGCGCAGGTACTGCGTGGGCGCGCAAGTCCTGGTCACGCAGGTATGCCTGTGCGACACATGGTGTACTTGCACGACAGTTAACCAACAGGGTAATACTTGAGCGACTCTGCATTAAAGCCTTTAGAATACTCTTGAGGTTCTTCCAGAAGAAGGGAAGGCAAGATCTATTGAAGGAGTAAGGCGGCGCGCAACTGTGGACCTTTTCCCTTAAGGGCTGGCCACTCAGGCGCGCAAGTGTTGATGAGTTTCAAAACATATGCCTTCCTCCCCCTCTTTAGATCTTCCGTTCTAGGTATGAAATTACCTTAGAAGTGTTTCATAAGCTTTGAGAAGATACTAGGGCGCCAGGAGCTCAAATATGAGTTTCTGGAAAAAATCCTCCCGAAATGGGGGGCCCACAGGGTCTATTTATAGGCAGGAGAAGACACAGGGCGGTTACCACTTAGGTCGCGCAAGTCACTTGCGCGACCATAATGCGTCGTGCAAGTGGACTTGCACGACTATGAGGAAACTTGCGCGACTTATGGGAAATTTTCTCCTTGTTTATCCCTTTGTCGATTTTTGATATTTTCTTCAAAGGATGAATCAATTTGTGCTAAGTCATTTCCCTTTTCCGATTTTTAGATTCTGTGATGAAAGGAGAGTCAACAAAAGTCCCCCATCAGAGTTGGATCTGAAAGAAATGAGGATTTGACTATGAGGAAATCTAAGACATCCATAGGAAAGGCGGCGTGCAGGTGCGCATCGCGTAGGGAATGGGCGCACTGGGTGTAGGCGTGCGGATAGGCCGCCTAGCCTATAAATATGCGGTTATTGGCCGCCCTTCGCATCTGATTCCAAATTCTCGAGCTCTCGCCGTGCAAGTCATCTTTTTTCTGCTATTTCCTCGCCGTCGCGCTGCTGTCAAGGTAATAGGACTTGCGTAGTGAAAACATGCACGACAAAAACTTCCACGACACATTTAACACTTGCGCGACACATCCATACTTGCTCGCCTTAATGCCTTAGACATTTTTTCGAATTTCTTTCACAATTTTTATGAAAATTCAATCCATTTAAGAGTTAATTTATTCAACTCTTGTGCATAATCAATGGATCTTAGACCTGGAATAGTTGATGAACTGGCTAGCAAGTGGATAGATGATATGATAGATATCATTGACCATGATTTTTATAATGTCAAAGATAGCACTCTTCCGGATTTGGCTAGGTATCTGAAGAAATATCATCATGACTTACCACAGAGCACTTATCTGCCTTTGTATGGCTATGGTAATCTATGAGAAGTCACCATTCCAGAAGAAAAGAACTATATTCAATTTTCATGGTTCTAGAATTACACCAACTTGGCATCAGCAAATATCTCAGGTGGAAGAGTATTTCTAAGTGCTGGAACAGTGGAAAAGGCCTACATGATGCATCATAGCCCTTGCACACTAGATCTGAAAAATTATACACCTGAGCTGCAACCACATTGTCATCCTTTAATCTTCCAAAATGCTCAGACGGATCAATCCAAAGGCTGGAAGAAAAGTTGGGACTTCTGTCCTAGGGGAGGCGTGAACCCAACTTGGATGTGGGCATACTGGGTGCGATAAACCTGTGCCGAGTTTGTCGAGGATCTGAAGGGAGCTGCAATATATGAAGCTGTCTGGGTTGGGAAAACATATGTTTACAGACATGATAACTTCGTGTCAGAGATACTCAGCCACTGGAGCCCAGTAACTAATTCATTCCGTCTGACTCATGGAGAAGTAGGCATCAGTCTGTGGGATGTCCACAAGATCTCAGGGGCTCCAATTTTGGGCGATATATATGATGAATTCCTTCCTCCCAAGGTTACTTGGAATGATTCAGAGAAAACTCCTGCTTTAGCTCATGAATTATTTAAGATCTTACACAAGATCAAGAGTTCAAAGACCTCATTAACTCATTCTCGAAAGGATATTCATCCGGAGGAATGGATGAATATATTTCTTATTGAGAAGAAAGAGAGGGATCCAAAGGAGAAGGAGCCGAAAGAAAAAGATCCAAGAAAATGAAATCCAAGGATAAGAGGCCCAAACATCCTACCACCTGCCCAAAACCTGAGAAGAGGGGTTCTCTTGGGACATTCTGGCCAACTCTAGAAGCAGGATAGTTCGAGAAGTGGGGATATGAAGTGAATCAAATAATCCCAAAGAAGACTCATCTGGTGGGCTTCTTGGAAATGTGGCTCAGTGTTTATCTCTTTCCAGTTAGGGATTTGAAGGGAGTCGTCAGGCCAGGGACCTTCGTCATTGCGGAAAATATGGATTAGGGAAAAATGGTTGGGTTGGATACCCCCATTTTAGCAAAGATTCACAGGAGTTTACTTCATGTATTCATGGGTAAATATACTTTAAGAATAGTGGGACCATTCCAAGTTTTATGTGGATGGATCGCCACTCACTTCAGGACTTATAATTTATAGAATGGATTACAAATTTCTAGAAGTTCTTTCATGCCGTGAGTGCAAGAATTATATGGATTTTCTCCATTATATGTTAATGCCTATGACATGAAAGTGAGGCTAAGAATGTTTAAGGAATTCAAATTCTTTCCCTATGGAAGTCCGCCAACCGGGCGGTGTGTTGATGATGGAACAACCCATTTGGATTTGAGGGCATACATGCTAGCTTGCAGGGATGGTGTGCTAGTTTCCAGGATTGACGGAGAAATCATATGCGAGGCCTATGCTCCATATATATTTTCACGTCAATTCAGATGTTTGCAAAAGATTGATGTATCTCCTCCAGTATATGTCTGGTTAGAGAAACATCCGATCGTTTCTCGGAAAATATGGCTGCTGACGTCAAGGGAGAAGACTGGGGCAGTATTTGATCTACCAGTTGAAAAAGAGGCACATAATTTGACTACATATTATGCCGAACACTGGATAACATCATACCCCAAAAGGATTTTGAATCACCCAGTTTATCAGGTGGGGAAAATGAAGAGAACTGTAGAGAAAGAAACCCTTTCTCATGAAGGTGATGCTTCCCCACCTGAAGTTGATTCGACAGACTCCTCCTCTAGAACTAATTCAATAGATTCCCATGATGGGGATGATGTGGCACACCAGCGGCAATGCGATTTCGTGCCTGATATAATCCTCCAGTCAGAATTAAAAGACCCACTCCATTAACTCCTGGTGAGTTACTTCATTGTAGTAATTTAATCACTGCTACTTTATAAAGCAATAAGTCTTACTTTCTTATTATTTATCTATAGTTGAAGGAGCTGGGAATAAATTGAAGTCAAAAATTGTAGGACCTTCCTCGTAGCCTTCATATCTAAGATCAGAGGCTGTACAACTATGGAAGAGTTTATATTGTGGTACTGAGACCTCCTGGCTGGATTTGTGTGAGGGCCTACAACTTTCTAGAATAGGGAATCTTATGGCTTCTACAAATCTTCAATACGAGGATAACCCCAATGAAGTGCAGGCTTACATCACGGAGCTGGAAATTCTCATATATGCCACTGATGAGTCTATTCCTATCACCAGGCGGGTGAAGGAAATGATTGATCGTGGCACCACTATGGGGGCTGGTGGTTCTGGAGATGAGGAGTGGCATGAGTATGTGGCTCCTGAAGATGTATGTTTTCTCTCCTTATTTGCTTTGTAACTTGATTTTAGTCGAAGCTTTGTTACTTAAGGAAGAAATTATTTTATCTTGCAGCTAGCAAAGAAAGGAACTGGGGTTCCTTCGCCATAGTATAGCCCTATTGGTACTGCCATCGGGGCTTCTTCTAATTCTCCTCGCGAACCAGGCGAGATATCTCTTGGCTAGTAGGCCATGAATGAGGCACTTGACATAACCTTCTATTCGCCAATCCAAGTTCCAATAAGGGAGACTACCGATACTCCCAAAAAACCGAAGAAGAAAAGTCAACGAAGGAGGATATCCACAACTAATCTCTTCATTAGCAGTGGTAAGTCCTTCGAGTTATCATGAGTTTATACCCATGACCACATGATTACTCATATTTCTAGGGATTGCAGGGGCTTCTTCAATTTCCCCCCTGAGGGAAAGGACAAATCCTCCTTCAAAGACCACGGAGGGTGCTGTAGAAAAATCACAGATCCAAGCTAACTTGGCTTCTCCTGGAGAAGAGCTAGCATCTATTCCAAGTATCCCTCCTATAGCTGTTGCAAGAAAAGAAGAACCTGTTTCTGGTAAGTCAACAATTCTTCATAAAAATGTTGAATGAAACACCGATTGATTTCCATTTTGTGATACTTCAGGTTCAACTCCTGCATTAGAGCCTATGGTGACTGTTGAAACTAATGCAACTGATGCTGTGATTTTACCCGAAGATACTGTCTAGGGTTAGGGGCTGCAGGATGTAATTTGTCAAGAAGACACACTAAACACTCCCACTGGCGAGACTAACCAGTATTCTAAAATATCATTGGATGAAATGATGAATCATGGCATGTATTTTGAAGAATTTTATGATCATGCTAAGTTGTCCTATGATTTATAAGACCTTGGTTTTGCGTGTTATCCTTCGCCCAGTAAATTTTCATATAATTTACACTTCTAATCATGACTAAAAATGATATGCAATTCCATCCATAGAAACTGCTGAACTTCCAATGCTTGAAGAGGGTGTGGACATTGATGTCAACCCTACCATTGCAAAAACATTATCTCAAGTAGAGCTAAACCCAGTAAACCCTCCTGAGACCCATCTTGAAGATCCCGTTGAGACTAGGAAAGATGGGGAGGAGTCTTCTCAGGTTTCTGACCCACCTTCGGGTAAGGGATAATAATATTTGTGATTGTACTTAATTTTCAAGACAACCGATTCTTTTGTTATCCTTTGAATCTAACCAAAGCTTTCAATTAATTATGTAGGGCTGTCAACTATAGTGGCTAAGTCTGGAGGTGAAGCCTCAGCCTCTGACCCCACTGGAATTGAAAGCGAAGAAGCACAAGTCAGGGGGAAAGAACTGAACATGGAACTTCCTTAAGTACATTAATCCCATATAACCTTCCCCCTATGATGATGATGTTGAATCAGACCCAAATATGCTTAAAGTGTTCATCTTTTCACGACACAAGGCTTGGAACAACATATGGAAAATCATATCTCAGGTGCCTTTAGAAGAGTTATCATCTAAAATTCCTCGATTTTCCTCCCAATTTTTCATACTAGGACTTGGCGGTTTTGGATATGAAAAGATCCATACCACAGTGAAACAGATCATCTTCAGGAGGGAGAAGGAGAAAAAGTGCCATGAAGATCTGACTAGGGTGAAATTGTCTGTTAACATCGGCAAATTTGAGGCTACTGTATTCCAAGATGAGGCTGATTATACTGCCAAGATGAAGGAGCTGAAGCATAAAATCAAAGAAAAAGTCGTCCAGCAGATGCACCTTCAACAATAGTTGGATGCTGTTACTGGGGAACTTGACCAACTCAATAATTCACTGGAGGGAGTTCAAACGAATGGTATGAAGACCATTGCGGATGCCAAGAAAGCACTCCATCAGGCTGAAAAGAGTGAAGTTGGTCGAGTTCATGAGCTTCAAGTAGATTCTGATGAAGCTCGGGATGTGGTTCATCAATTGAAGACTTATGTTGAAAACCTCTTGTAATTCTTGAGAAAGAGATGATACTTCAGTCTGTGGATGTCCTTCTAACTCTTGTGCATCAATGAAAACCACTTTCACCTTCACTCATTTGTACCTGCATTCTCTTTTGCTACATGCTTTAGATTTTACCTAAGACAATGGGCCTAGTAAGCATAGTTTTATTTTTACTAGGATTAATGTAAATAACCCTACAATCTTAAAACCTTTTAATTGCTCAATGTTACCTAAATAATACAAAAAATGTTTGTTTAGTGAGCTGGGAACTTGACTTTTATTCAGAGTTCCCCTATGTTTTGTGGGCAGTTTAAAGTCATGCACGTCGGACATAAAAAAGGATAATGTTTAAGGTCGAAATAGATTTGACCGAAATGGATTAGAATTGACTCAATTCCTTGAAAAATCATCTAAAAACATATTACCATACTCAAGTATGAGGGAAAATATGTAATCTATGACATAAGAATATTTGAATCTGAGGAATGATATGAAAAAGAGCTAAAAGGCATTAGAAGAAGTAGTTTCCATGAATGAACTTACCATTATTTAACAAAACCGTTAGGGGGTTGAATTATGCAGGGCCACCTAAGGGAATTGGATGCATAGTTAAATAAAACAGTACCTTTTGGCTAACAAGTCTGTTATGTAGACTGTTTATGCAAGGCCACCTATGGGAACGTGCTGCATAGTCAGGCAAAAGAACTCTCAGAAATTTACTTTCCTAGTGCTAAAATCCAGTGAAAGTTTACGGAGATTTAAATCTTCCAAAGTATAGAGTTTTCTGTATGGAAAGAGGTACTTGAATATGGAGAAAATATTTCCCAACAAAATTATCGAAGAACTAGATGAATATCACTCCTATGAAGGTCTGCCCCAAACGTAGGGAAGGAGAATATAAATCATAGACTTGAATACATTCAGATCATGAAAAAGGATATGGAACAAATATGTTAAGGATGGAAATTTTTGCGGATCCCTACATACTTTCATTTAAGACAAATAAGGACAAAAGAGGCACTCTTCCCAAGAATGAAGTTACCACTATCCGAAAAACCCATTAGGGGGTTGAATTATGTAGGGCCACCTAAGGGCATTGGATTCATAGTCAAATAATAGTATCTTTTGTCTAACAAGTCTGTTATGTAGACTATTTATACAAGGTCGCCTATGGGCATGTGCTGCATAGTCAGAAAAAAGAACTCTCATAAGTTTGACATTTTTGTGACTAGAAGTCATAAAAAGGGTTATGAGGATCTGAAAATATTTAATGTTAGGATTATGACACATAAATATGGGTATTGTTCAATGTATACAGAAATGTGGCAACAAATTAAAATACTGCATTATAAACACATGTCAAGGAAAAATGCCCAGAAATCATGAAGTAAAAAGTAACATAAAGGAATTAGGTTCACTCTCTAACCCAATGTGATTTATCACGATACAAAACATTACCAAAATGCATTGGACTGCTATATAATTTTGGGCGCACCCCTTACATTCATTTCATTTTCATGCTTAGGTGTTCCACATAGATCATACAACATGGATTTATTCATCATGAAATTTTATTCCTCAATTAAGTAGCATGAAATATATAAATATAATTCCAAATTAATAAAATTAAATGTGTATAAATGTGAATACCCTTGTTAGGAAATGAGTAAGGTATTCACTACATAATTGTTTTCCTATGGGAAATCATGATGAAATTTCAGCAGCAAAGCGACATCTCTTAAACATACACAAAATGGGTTGATTAGAGAGGAAATGGTATATAATAATTTTTATATAAATTTGAAAGTTAGGGGGTATGGAATAAAATATTGCATCATAAGTAAATTAATATTAAATACATAAAGTAGATAAGATACATGATTAAAAAGGATAATGGAAATGATCTCTCACTTGAGTGTGTGAATCCAAATGATTAGTAGGGGATTCTTAACAGTTTGGGGGAAACTTGGGATTAATATTCGGATGATATGGATGATTAAAGATGTGAAACATGTATTTTTTGTGAATATAAATTTGATCTTGGGTTCATTTATATAGTAAAAGAGTGAGGATTTTTTTATTTTTTCACAAAATTATATATTGGACTCTATATAATAAAATAACCACAACCACAGACCATCCCATGATTTTATACCATGGTTTTTTAAAAATGGGTGTGGTTTTAATTATTTTAGAAATATAAGGTCTTAAATTAATGAAATAATTTCCTTTTCTTATGTGGAGACGAGTCATACTATTAAGGAAATGATTTTAAAACCTTAAAATATAATAACATTATCAGAGGATTCAAAAAGGCTTTATAAAATTTATAATGTAAAAATAAAATCACATCATTTTAAATGAAAAACATATATTTGGTTCTTATACCATTTATAGTATTTATAACAACACATTTGGGTCATTATAATGTTCTAATACTCTAATCTTATTTATAAAGTATTTAATTTTTACCTGAAAATTTGACTCTCTTAAATTATTTTGAAAAAATCACTCTTGTTTAATTTAAATGTTTTTTATTCCAAAAATAATATTCATTTTATCAATATAATTTTATAAAAATGTTAACTTCATATTTAAAATAACAATGGCCTTATATTGTGAAATGTTGGAGTTTTTGACAATAACTATTTTTGAACCCTCATAAAAATTACGTTCGACTTCATAATAATTATGTGATCATTTATATTTAATAAAATTTATTTAATAATAATATTTTATTATAATGTTACATATTTTAAAAATCCATTAATTCATCAAAAATAAAATTCCTTAATTGTATTTGAATACTACCAAAAAATAATATTCATGTTTTATTGTATCAAAATAAAAATCAATTTTAATGTATTAATTATAAGATTAAAATATATTCATTAGTATAGAAAAAATAATGTTTGTACTTATAATTCTAGGGTATTGATACATATATTTTTAATTCACTAGAAAATGACATAAGGGTAAGGTGCGCGATGCTGAGACCTTCATTGTGTGGTTCGGCGCACATGGTTTGCACCATGATCTCAATGAGCATGAAATTCTCCGATAAACTGGTTTTCTCATTCTAATGTTGTTAGATCTAATCTTGGTATTGGTCAAGGGAAAATCCCAAAGATTCTATGTCCCTCATAAGCTCTGATAAAATGGATTCATAGGGTATAATCCAAATGGTTGAGGCTATCACTTCCTTTGTGTGTTTCAATTTGATTTGTTAAAAACCTCGTATTTATAATAATCATGTAATCACTATTCCATGATTATATTATCAAAAGTAAATATTCTTAGTGGTCACATTAATCTGATAGGATATAATAAAACCAAAGAGGTTCATGTGTTTTCTATAACCATTTTACTGAATAAGACATTTAATTAAAATAAAAGGGAAATTTTATTTGTAATAGTTCGAGTCATTACATAAACAATAGAAAAAAGAAAGTCTCAAGGGAAAACACCCCATAAAGACAAAATAAATATGAAAACATGGAAGGAAAAAAAATATAAAATTTATATAAAAATTAATATTCTCAAGATGGGAAATAAAACATCAGAGGAAATTTCTCATACAATGGGATTTATGGACATAAATAATCATTATTCTAGTATAAAATTTCATTTCACTTATATTTTTTGATATCTAGGGAATATTTTTTGATGAGAAAAAAACCACTTACAAGAGGATTGAGAGAAATATAACTAGGTGGATAAATTCATTAATTATTGAAGATCAAAACATGTTTGAGATTTTAAAAGAAATATATTTTAGTTGTGATTAATAGGGTCATTTTAATGAAGTGTGTATGACCAATCCTCTAGAATATTATATATATTCTAGAAAAGAAATGGTAATTCAAAAGTATAAGTATGAAAATTCAATCATTGTAGAAGTTGTTAGAAAATAATGCTATATATGTAAAACATGAATTATTTATAGTAGATAATTTTCACATATTTATAGAGACATATAATTTTTCAAGAATATTAAAAACTATGATGGTGGGGTAGTGATAATTGAAAACAAAATCTTTCCTAAAATCAAGGAATCCTAATATACTCATATAGAATCCCAATGATTAAAATACAATGATGCACTCTATAACAACAGGAATCAAAAAAAATTTATGTGTGAAAAAATTATGTGATAAAAGAAATGTATTTTTTTCAATAAAAAATAATCTATCAAATATAACATGTAGTTTGGATGATTTATCAATAATAGTGAGATGATAGGTGGTTATTTGATTAAAATTATTTATCCAACCAATATAATTTATTTGAGTTCCAATAATTGGAATAATCGATGTAACAAGTGTCCTAGAATATATTTCTAATGTAATTTAAGAAAAATAATAAAATATGATATAGTGATAAAACAATACTCATATAATGATATTTAATTATAAAAACTTTTTAAATGGGGGAAAATGGCTCAAGTAATACAAAAAAGAGTGATAATTCAATCCTCTAGTACACTAGAAATTATTCGTTTAGTTGTTTGTGGCCTAATAATACTTAAGCCTACTAAAAGTGATCTATATTTCATTCCATTCATTGGTTACTAAAATTAGATGAATAATGTCATATTCTTGGAATAAAATTCATAATATACTGAACTATTTTAAAATCATTAGAATAAAGGTTGAGAAATATGTTATTTTTTATATAAAATTTCTAATATTAGATAATAAAAATAGTATAGAAATAATTCTTTAAAATATTTTATTTAAAATAATAAAATCCAGCGTCAATATAGTACACTATACACACCCCATTAGAACCTTGTAGAATAATGTATGAGAAAATGCGTTGTTTCATTGAGAAGAACTATGCCTAATTTGTATAAAAATTCATTATTTTTCTAGAGGTTGTTTGTCTCTACTCTAATATTTATTCAGAAAATGTGTTTTATAAGACATAAGACACTCAAAACACCCTATGAGATATGTTACATGATAAAGAAAATATTTAATTACTTTAATGTTTTTAATAGCCCTTATTTCATGAGTAAAACATAAAAATCTAGGAAATATTGAAGAGAGATAAAATATGATCTTCCTGGGATAAATATCCAATTGAAGTTGTTTTTGAATAATTTAATGTAAAAATTAATGATAATTAGTGAAATATAGAGGTGGAGGTTAAAGAATATGGTGATAATATCAAATATGAAAACCTATAGTTTATAAAAAAAATATTTTATAAAGAAGCTGTAAATGTAATAAATTTTGTTAAATCCTATCCTGAAAAAACAAGTGGTAAAGATGAGAATGATGAAAATTAATGTTTGAAACATTATACATTTACTAATTATTTTTATTTTAAAAAATTCATTAGTAATCAAGAGGTAGTATTTCAAACAATCATGAGGTTAAGGAATGAAAAACACTACACTAGTTTTTCAGTTAAAAAATTAAATTGTTATAGCGTTAGTTATTCTTGAGAAGTGGATCAATTATATGAATAAATGGCATGATCATATTGAGTATAATTCCAATCAGGATCTTGAACTGATACATGAAAGTATAAATCTTATTATCACCCAATGGATTTTTATAAAAATATTAGAATAAAAAAAAGTGAGGTGTCAGGAAACAGTTCATGGCTAGTTTAAATGAGATAATAATAGATCGATGGAATGATGATTGAAGAAATATTTTCAACAGTGTAAAGGATTGAATAAATTAGAATTTATATTTCTATAGCAGAACATGGACACTACAAGGATTATCAAATTGATATGGAAACTATCCTTATAAATATAGATCTAGAATTAGAATTTATCGTTGAACAACCTAAGGGACTTATACTATAAAATGTTTGAAAGATGGGATATTTATTAATTAATAACTTGTATGGATTTAAATAGTCCAAAAAATCCTAGTATTCCAAAATATATGTCTATTTTAGAGATATTATGTTTTCAAAGGGAATGATTGATATTAAAATTTATGTGAATGATATGTTCACATGAACCCTAGTTATCATTGTGCATGTTGATGATATTATGTTATCTGGGGAAAATATAATATCAATAAATAATTTCTAAAGAAGTCGAAGAAACAATATAATTTTTTTGGATGAATTGATCTATTTTTTGGGATGGATAATTGATCATTATATCCCTATATCATATTATCCTAAGAGAAATATGCTAGATAATATTTTATGAAATTTGGAATAGAGGATTATAAATATTTTTTATCACAAATATTAGTTATAAATTTTTTGAATGGAGTAAGATGGAAATAGTTTAAATTCGAGAGTATTAAAGAGAATAAATTGGAGTTTGTATTATCTAATTTCATTGAGTTCAAACATAGTGTATTCATTTTCTATATATAAAAGAATTCTCAGTGATCCTACGGAGTCTCATATTCCAAGAGTGATAATAACTATGAGATTTGTCAAAGTTGCAGTGAGCTATAGCCACCTATAAAAAAAAATATCATACTGAATCCTATAGGGATAAATTGATGCCAAATGGGAATGAAAATGTGTTGAAAATATATACACATATGGCGGAACATTCTTCCATGGTGAGAATAGTTTTACTGGGAATAATAAGAAAAGAAATTATTTATTTGCATAAAATTTTTCAAGAGTATAATGTATAAATAAATGATTATAAATTAATATGATTGATACAGGTACATCTGTTAGATTAGAATGTATATGTTAAGAATCCATTAATAATTAGAAGTGATAATTAGTGTTTAATTGATTTATTCAAAAATATTGTTCAATAATCATGATAAAATAATATTTATATTATATATCATTTCCTTAAATAAAAAAGGCTAATAGTGAAATGTAGATTTATTGCATCAGAATAAATTATCACATTGTAGATAAATTTACAATGTCAATCCAAAGAAAGGGATTTTTATATTTGAGGCTAAAACTCCAGGTTAAGACTTCAACTCTCACTTGAGGTTGTGAGAAATAATTACCCCTCAATTATTTGGATTATGTTTTAAAAGGGGGAGATATAATGTATTATTCTATATCAAGGGTTGAGCAGTAATATATTATTTTATTCTTAATACATGGTTATTTCTTAATGGGCGAGAAAAATTTAAATGAGTGAAAGTATTGTAGAAGATAATAAATGGGTTACCAGGCTAAAATTTTAATGACACTAAGATATGGAATTCACTCAAAAAAATTCCTTATCTAGTAGTGTGGTGTCAATAAACATTGCCGCTGAGAAAATATTTGATTTAATGAATCTAGTATTAATATTTGAGCTGATCCAACAAAGTTTAATGGATTTGGAAAACTCCAATGGAGGAGAATAAAGATACCTATTGAAATATTGAATGTTTTTATTTATTTTCATGTATTATTAGAGTCATTATAAGATTATCAGATTATTATTGAAGTCATTCATAGTTTTTACAATTTTTAAGATAAAATGAGAAGTATTATGTTAAGCTAAATATTTTATATGATCAAATAAAGTAAATTTGAATTTTTTGCACAATTTGAAATTTGTTTGAGAACATTTTCATAAGATTAATTTTTTACATTTTAAAATTCATTTGAGAATTGGTGATTTTTTTAAATTAATTCCTTCATAAGAGTCATATAACACTTTATAAGTGTAATTTATAAGTTTATAAGAGTATTTGTTGATTTAATATGGGTAATTTGTGACTTTGTAAGAGTAATGGAAGCCTTTTTAATAGAATTAAGTTTTTGAGAATTTTATAAATGAAAAATATCTTAAGAGAAATTTTTGATTTTAAAACAGTCATTATAAACCTTATAAGAGTCCTATTAAAGTATAGTTAAAGTTCATAAGATTAATTTATTAAATTTTAAAGAGTATACATCTTACTTTATATGGGAAACCCATGACTTCGGAAGGGTAACATAGTACTTAAAAAGGGTAACTAATGAATTTGGAAGAATTTATTGAGATTTCATAAGATGTATTTACAATATCTAATTAGTAATTTTATATTTAAAAATATTAATTTTTTTAGAATTTGGAAATGGAAGGGATGTACAGAGTACTTCATAAGAGTAATTTTGTTGCCAAAAAATTGTGAGAATTTTTTCCATTAGAATTTAAAAATATCTATGATTTATGAAATAATTTTTTTAGGAAATTTAAATATGATGATAATCAAGTTGATCATAAGTTGAATTAAAAATAAAGAATAATATTTTCATTCTCCTTGTTTTTTATAAAATAAAATAGAGAGCACTTATATAATGGATTGAAGTATTCAATTACATTTTTTTTGAATAATATCATTAGTGGTTAAAGATGTTTGAATTTTTTAAAATATAATATAATGATATTGTGTAATCTAAAACTCTAAAGATCACCTGAATTTCATAGAACCCTGAATCAATATGAGTGTTAAATGTGTTCATTCATGACAATATGTTTTAGAAATAAAATCTAAACTGGGGGAGAAATTAACTCAATGTGGTCTAGTGAAATGAAGAAATGAGACCACAATTCAAACTATTTGGAATTCACTGAAACCTTTATTTATTTAATATTTTCATATGGTGATCAATTATAAATAATGCAACTAAATATATTTATATTTATTCGATGAAATTAGATGAAAGAAATTTAAAAAATATTATCATAGATAATAGTATTAATCAATACAAAAAACGTGATGATATTTTGAACATGGCCTTATGAATAAGCAATTGATGAAACACATATAGGATTTCTCTATACAAGTATATTATGAGTATATTTTAGAAAATGTTTTGTAATTTTTTAAAATTAATTTAATTATAGAATATTGATAATTATTGATTACTGGAAGAAGTTTTATTAGAGTCTATATAAGCAAAAAATTGAGTAATATTTAGAAAATATAGATACTAAAACTGGGTGGCCATAACTATAAAGGAAGTCACCACAATTTCAGAATTTAGTTATTTGAATATGGGAAGTATATTGAAATGATTATAAAATCATTCTGAATGAAGTGTAAATGATTTACTCATATGGTTTCAATAATAAATATTAGAGATATATGTTCTGATTTTTACATTGGAAAACAATATTTGAAGTGTCCTCATCATTCACCCACATATGATGATATCCTGAAAACAATTATCTTTGAGAATCATCTATCTCCCTTCAACTGATTGAATAAATCATCAATACATGGAATATGATATAAGTTTTTTTATGTAACACAATTAATGTGATTATTATTAAAAAAACATGAACAAAAATTTCCCTTCTTCGTAAATATAATTATTGAACCCCAAGGAGTCACACTGAGTAGAATAATATCCCACCAAAGGAGATAGAAAATTTGATTTCATATCTTGCACAACATAGAATATTGTATACTATATGGGTACATCGATATTTTATTCACACCTGACGATAGATCTATCATAAACATGATCTCACATAGATAGGGGAGGGTAAATAAATAGTCAATAAATATATCAGGGTTTTTTCCATAACCCTTGGAAATAACGCCAACTATTCCTCCACTAAACTCAACATCAATCCATACCTCAAGGATGATAGGGAATCAAAAATCCTCTAATCAATCTAAAGGTATCACTTACAAAAAATCAAGATATGATCATCATTATAAAAAATATAATGTTCCTCTTACTATAATTCAAAATATCATACAATTAATAATGATTATATATGTCAAGGATGATGTTTACTAGATGTATCTACAATCATATTGAAACTGTCCAAGATATATGATATCGTAGAGTAATCTCAAAATCTCTACACATATTATATAATCTATCTCAGCCTCGAAATAACATTTTCATAAATATAGGAAATTATATACATATCAAAACCATGTACAAATATATGTAATGACGTAGGTTCAATTATGGAATTCATAGATCCAAAATAAACAAAGAATAAAAATTGGTAGAATATTAGATGATATACATTATATAACTCCAAAATACCATACCGTTGGAAACTTTAATACCTGAAATTGACCATTCATGGATCCATGAACTATTTGGACCTTATGGTGACCAAATCCATTTTTCTACTATTATCACTATCACTGGTGATAACGTGAATTAAAAGGATGTACTCTACCTAACTCATAACATCTTTATTATTCAAAATCTAGTGCACCATATTACTACGTATACATAGGAAGAAACTGCAATAATGATTAAGGTTAAATAAGGCCACAAACCCCTCATTGACTATTGAGAAATACTGCACACTGAAGATTAACATGCCCCCAAACTCCTCCAAACAAACAAACAATTCTTGATGAACTAGTAGGGGTCTAAGAACTTCTATCTCCTAAGAAATGATATGAATTAAGCTGGAACCAAATAACTTATATCTGAGACATCCTCTCATATAGAAATTGAGAACCTTTTCCATATACATACACTATATAGATTCTCGATGACTCCCTTATTAGGATGATTTGGTCCTAGAAAAAATCCTCTTGAAAACATATGATATTTCCCACACCTCAAGATACATTAACAATGTGAACAATGTGACCTAGGGATGGATCTCTTGATAAAAATCCTCCTAGAAATGCCTAACACTACCCTTCTCCAATATTAAATGATTGAAGTGTAATGAAAGATTTTACTATACTAAATAATAAGTTACCATGCACATCAACTACCCTAGAAGAGTGAAAAGTTCCTTCCCTTGATAAGAAAACAAATATATTGATGAAACAATTTATCCAAAAATTGAACATGAATATTCTCCCATGAAATCATTGGCTCCTCAAGATCTCTATGGAATAAAAACCAAAACTATTGATTAGATTCAAACATAATTCTGATAGCCAATGGAAATTAGTAATCTATCTATGTATCAGTCAAGTTATAAGAAATATTCTACTCTTACAACAAAGCCTTGATATTTTACTATAAAACGGAGCCCTCATACTCCTGTAAACACGTGCACCAAAACTAGCAATGACTATTCCCCAATGTTTCATCACCATTGATCTCTAATATTTAGTGATTTTATGGTGTATTCTACTAGAAATACTCTATAGGAACCTGATGGGAAACATAGTTCCATACCATTAAAATATTTAATCTTTAGGGACTCAGTAAATAGAGAATATTTAATATTTAAGATGAATTAATTAAGATAGATCTAATTCCTACTAGCTACCAAATTCAAACACATTTGTAGAAAATCACTATGCATGATCCGTTTTTAGGTAACTATGAAAAAAAACAACATCCATTTTCATAGAATTTATATTAAACATAAAGTCCTTATGTTGAATAATAGGGGTCCCTAACATAAGTTCACAAAGTACTCGTCACATCAGCTATTTCATGTCGGTTATTCACTAACAACATTAAAAATCCATTTATCTTTCTTTATCACATTAGATATATAATAAATGATGTGATAAAGCTATTAATGATCTGCTTCATGTTAGTTATGTAATAAAATACATGAAAAATACGGTTTATTGATTTATCATTTCAGTTATATGATAACCGACATGATAAGTCTATATTCATTGATTTTTTATGTGAGTTATATAATAATCGACATGATAATGAGATATAATCAGATATTTCATGTCAATTATAATATAACTAACATTATATACCATTTTAAATTTTATGAACCATCAGTTTGATTTATTTTTGTGTCATTCTATATCATGGAAGCTGACTCATTTATCTTGCGTGAAATCCCAAACCACCGTTTTATTGATCCGGTGGACTCAAATATCAGATTTCCATCTTCATATATCCTAAGGTGTTGTTATAACAATTGTTTCACATTAGATCTACTCCACTATCATGTAAGCCTCAATCTTCATTCCTCTATTTTGGTCATTCAATGGTGCCTCCCTAACCATTCATTCTTATGTCATGTACTCAAATATCACATTACCATTTTCATAAACCCTCAAATTTCATTGTCCTCATCATTTCACATTTGAATGTATATCTTCTCATCTAGAATCTCACATTACAATCTTCATATACCATCGTTATGCCTTGATTGAAGTGAAAAGTGTGTGAAAATTAATATATTTTAATGTTGTGGGTTTTCTATTGAATGGAACAAGAATTTGTAATGAATTTTATCTTAGATTTTTATATTGAATTACTTCTTAAATATATTCATTGAATACTAAAATATTTCTTATTTTGATGATGTTTATGAATCACTCATTTTTATGCATGAACTTCCATATATATATATATAAGGATACATTTTAGTTAGTGTTTTGAACTTATTAGTGACTTAGTAGTCTTAAAAAATAATATACACAAACATTACTATTTGCATGCAGTTCAATATAAAATATCATACAAGCATTTTATATTCATTTGAACACATTTCCTTTGATTTTAGTGTATTATTACCTTGATAAATCATATATTAAACATGCAGACAACATATTACGAGTTACTATCAACATAATATTGACATTATTATTGAATAATAAATATTAACTATTAATTTGTTCCATTAACCATCTTTTTTATATTTTGATAGGTATATTTTCATGTAATTACACATGGATCACATTGTATTCACACTGAAAGCATTTCACCCCTATAAATTTGGATTTTTATTGTATCAAATAAATTATACTTTAATATTTAAAACATGGGTTATTATTATGGTAAATTCAAATAAAACATGTTTCTATAGAATACATGATACATAATATGATTTTCACAATTTTTATGATACGACATACATAAAAATTATATTATTAATTATATATATACACCACATTACAAATTCATCATTGTGTTGTTCGAACTCTACAATACGATTATATTATTGTATGAATTAATGTTTCAACTAAAACTTTTTGGAGTTTTCATTCAAAAATATTTGTCCTAAATTTTGATAATAATGATACTAATCAAAATAGAAAATGAACACATGATTTGGATTCTAGTCAATAATATTCAACTTCATGTTTAATATAATTTCATTTAGAATACAAATGAAAAATAAGAGAATGGTTTAACTATATTTTCTTTTATAAACTACTTCCATTCATTTATTTTTATGATTTACTAATTATATTTAAACTGATATTCATTATTCTCTATTATTTATATTTATATTCATAAAATATGCCTATTTTTTTATATTTCCAAATTGTGTTAATATCAAATTATAGAATATTTGAAATAAATTTAAACTTGTTTTATCTTGACAATATATATATTTTATATATTTTTTATAGATAATAATGAGCCAATTTTGGATTTTGGAACTTCAAATAAGTGATAAATATGAGGAAGTTGTTGATTATTTTTTGTAATTTTCTAGAAAACATATTCCAAACAATGACATGTTTTTATGTACTTTTCTGAAATTCTTAAAAATTACAATGTTAAAAATAAGTGAGTACAAAGATCATTAAATTTTTTGTGGTTTTAATATGAGTTATAGACCTTGGATTTGGGATGTCTTGAAATAAGTTGAATGAAAAATCACAGTTTGATATACCAGTTACAGAGAACCCTAAAAAGTAGTTTTGGTATCTTCCTATAATTCTGATTTTGAAATGTTTATTTTAAATTTCAGATGATGTAAAAGGTTAATATGGAATGCAGATGAGATGATGTGTAATGAAATATTATGGAATCCTAATGATTGTCCTCAGTGGATAGAAATTGATCACCAGTTTCGGACATTCGAAAATAATGTTAGAAATCTTAGACTTAGACTATGCATGGATGAAATGAATCCATATAGATGCCTTATTAGAACACATAGTTTATGGATTGTTTTATTAGTAATTTAAAACTTATCTCCTAAATTTTGTATGAAGTGAAAATATATCATGTTGAGTTTTATGATCTAGAGACCATAGTATCCTGAAAATGATATCTATGTTTTATATCACCATTAATTGATTATTTGAAACTGTTATGGGAGAAAAGTATAAGGATGTATGATTCTTATAAAATGAAACATTTTCAACTACATGAAATTATTGTGTTAACTATTAATGATTTCCTAGGGTATGAAAACATTTCTAGATATAGTTTTAAGGGGAATAAATCCTACAAATTTTTTTAACAAAATACATCATATTATCAACTACATCATGAGATAAAAATAGCATGCATGGGTTATCGAATGGTTTTTTCTATGGATCACTCTTATGTAAGATTAAAAAGGAATTAAATAGATCACATGAATTTGATATTACTCAAAAAACATTATCTAAAGATAAATATTTTCAGAGGGTGAAAAACATTGATGATACATTCTAATAGACACATAAATATGGTAGTAATAGAAATACTTGGGGTGAAAATGTCAATATTTCTTGAGCTTCCATATTGGAGATATCATTATTTTAAACATAAAATTTATGTTTAGAATGTGGAGAAGAATTTCGGTAATAGAATTATTGGAAAATTTTTAGATATTAAAGGAAAGAAAAAATATGAGTTGGATGCAAGATTGGACTTATTATCAGTGGGAATATATTTTGAGTTAGCTCCCACTCTGGATAGAAGGTGAAAATTCATGGCGCTATCTTATCAAACATTATCTAAGAGAGAGAAAAATAGATTTTTCAATGTATTCATGATATCAAAGTTCCATACAGTTATTATTAAAATGTTATTTTTTTGTCATGAATGGATTTGATGTTGGTAGAGATGAAAATCTTGATTTTCAAATAATGATTCAAAAAATCATTCCTATTTAATTGCGTGGAATATTTCCCATTCATGTCAGAATGACTACCATGATGGTGTGTTATTTTTTAAAATCAATTTGTCATAATGTGAGTTGTTTGAATTCTTTTAAACACATTGGAGAATGAAGTGGTTTATATACTTTGTCAATTAGAAGTGTATTATCCACTATTTTTTTTATATTATGCTTCTTTTAATGGTTCAATTGATGTGAGAAATAAATCATTGTGGACCTGTATATCTACATTGGATGTATCCTTTTGATAGGAATATGAAGATATTTAAGGGTATGTTATGAATCTATATCTACCTAGAGCCTCCATTGTTGAGATGTATATTTTCAAGGAGGTTGTATAATTTTTTACAAGATAGTTTTCTACAGTGGAGCACAACGGTTTTCCTAAATCTACCCATGAATGATTTAATTATGGTGGAAATGGGATCCATGGCATGAAATTCAAATCATTAATAGGTGAAAAAATAAAGAAGGTAAATTTATACATTTTGAATAACATTGTTTATGCTCAACCATATATAACATTTAATATTAATGTGTTAAAACAATTTTACCAAAATAAGAAAGATATGGGGATTTCAAATGATAATAACAAAAAAATTTACATGGTTTAAAGAGACTAATCTTGGAAGATTGGATGCATCAGAAACATTGAGATGGTTAGTTGGTGGTCCTAGTTTAAATTTGAAAACATGGTTGAGGAATAATGTTAATTGTAATACATTCCATATGATATATCAGGACAACAAAAGTGTGGTTTTGAATATTAGTGTATTAGTGTTCATAGAATCGATGAGTTATTTGAGTTCTAAAGACAAAAAATATAGTCTCTATTTCAACTTCATATTATTTAGTCATTGAAAAAATATGGGAGGTAGATTACATAAAATTTCATTTTCTAGTGTTTACATAAATGTTTTTTCAGTAACAACAATGCCTTACATGATGAATTTGGATTGATTGTAGTTAATCTGAATAAATTGGAATACACATCTAATCCATTTATTATGGAAACACATGAAATTATTTTATATATTTTTGATCAATCAGATATGCAGTAGTCTATTTTTATTCATGGGAAAAATAGTATATTGGTGATGATAAATGTAATGAAGATATTGATTTATGTGACATCCCTAATTCCATAGAAATATTAAAAGATAATACTGATGATAATTCCCTAAACATGGTTTATTCCATACAGAATGATCATGGAGGAGGAATTTTGGGAAAAAATACTTTTGTAAATTCATAATATTATAAGTAACATATTTTTATTTATGGTTTAATTTTTAAAAGTTCTAAATTTTTTATATATTTTATTTTTATTATAATTATTAAAACATGTAATATAACTAACAAGTTAAATTGTTTTTTATATTAGTTTAGTTATTTTTAATTTTTCCATGTTTACCATTACATTACTTGACTATTAATTGACTTAGTCGAAAAATAATTATTTTGAATAATTTGTTTTATTTCATCTCTCAGTAATATCGTTATCATTTTATTTTACTATAACAAATATGAATAACATTTGTTATATTTAGTGTTAATTTTTGTTTGATAATTTTTCATTTTTTTTACATTTGTATGTAATAGTTGGATTTGTATATTTGTGTACTAATTGTACATTTCTCTCATTTGTAGGATAATGGAAGATCAATAATCTAATCCACTAAATAATTATGGAGAATATAGTATTCATACCTCTAGGGAGTAACATACATATGCTATTATGGATGAGCCTCCTCATCTATCTTTACATGATTAATCTACTTTCAAATGGGAAAATAAGAGTTAAAGGGTTGTTTAATGTGGAACCATTGGTTTACCAAAATTATAAGTTTCTCATATCTATTACCATAGGATATCATTATAATTTGATGACTATGATACTCCAAGAGGTACAAATTCAAAACAATTCAATACTTTTACAGAAGTATAGGGTAAAAGAAAAGATATTATTTTGTTTGATGATAATAAATGTGTTGAAATAGTGACACTATCTCAGTTATGTGAGACCATTTTAGTATGATATTTTGTTTTTATTTTAAATAATATGAAATTTTTATAGTAATATATATTTTCCCTATTTATAAGATGAAATATTATATACCTATTACTAGAGGGGCCAAGAGTAAAAGATTAACATGGGATTCTAGGAGATGGTGACATTTTAAATCTACCCTCAAAGAAAAATTAAATTTTATGAATATGAAACATCTTAATCCCTTTAATATATATCCACTTATAGATGGAGATACATGGAAGAATTTTTTTGAATGTAGAAGATGATAATACTTTTTTGGCAAGTTCAATGTTTCGTTTTAGATTTTTTTATATTAATGATTTATTAAAGGTTTATTAATGATTTCTTAATTGTTAATTTACATAAATAGAGGAGATATCCTCAAGAGATCCAATCTAGAAACATATACCTGAATACTTTATCTAGGAGAGGGTATATGTTATTGGAAGAAAAAATAATGGCTTGAAAATTTCAAATATCGACAGATGAGTATTCAAGCTCTATAGAGGTTGACCATTCTTCCCCCAACTAGACATGAAAAATTGAAGTAGTCTCAAATGTGAAAAAATGGAAAATATCTTAGGTATGAGTAAAGGGTTATAGTTGATAGGATTTTAAGATGTTTACTTTATTCATTTATTTACGTTAATTAAATTATTTATTTATTTTCATTCATTACAAAATTTCTCAAATATTTCATTCATCATTATCTTAATGAGAAGATCCTATACGAGGGTATTTATAACTATGGTTAGGGTTGATATTTTAGGTACAACATTAGGAAATATCGAACACCCTAATCGTGTATGGGGATACCCAACAAGTGTATGAGTGATTTTTTTTTCCAAATTCTATAGCTTCTTCAATGAAGGATATTTATAATAAAAGAATATTTGGAAGCTGATGTTTAGGATATTTATGTGATAATAGAGGATATGATTTGATCTTGGGTACATTCAATGATTTCAGACATGCAAATAAAGTTTCAGACTATTGATCCCACTCCACCTCTTCCAGTAGCTCCCACTCCACCTACGTATGTGACTTCTACACCTCCTACTATAGATCCCATAACTTATTATCCTACTCTTACACAACCTTATCAATAACATCCCAGTAATTGTGAGTTATGTGTTGATGATCTATAGTATATAGTTGCACATGGGATGATATTTTATGTAGGCAATACAATTTATCATCAATAGATAGATATAGAGCATCAAATACACACTCAGAAAGATATTATAGATATATCATCAATAATATAATGACCTTCAAATTTGCTGAGTGTAGTTGGACAAAGCATAATTTTTTTTATTTTGTCCATCTAGTATTCATATACACATTACAATAGAGGTATGTGTATATTTTATCTTTTATTTTATTTTTCTATTAAATTTGATTTATCATTTTAATATTTATATATTTATCTATTTTTTATAGTAATAACATAAATGAAAATAAATATTATATAAACAAAAAAAATACAAAGTGAAACTCTCGATATAGTTTCTATCAGTTTGGATAGATTGTCACTATATTCAAAATTTTAATTGGATGTATATTAAATGCCAATTGAATATGGTTTTTTGGTTGTGTAATGAATGTGAGGATTTGAAAATAAAAATCATAGATCTAGTAGATGGAAATTATTTGGGAATCTATATGATGAATTTTTTTTCTATGTCAGTCATACAATTTTTCCCATTCATTTAATTTATTGAAAATTTATACAGATATTTTATTTGTTTTATGTATCTTTATAAAATTTATCTGAATCATGACATGAAATATACATATTTATTTATGGACCCACATTTTATATCATCTATAGAAAGGATAATGAATGATGTAGAAAGAACTATTTATATTGCTTAAAGATTTCAGAATAATGCTATTATTTAGTGTTGGATGTTTCATTATCTTCAAGAGTATGGAACATATATCTTATAAAGTGTAATATATCTATTAACATAATAACCACTAACATTAAATTTAATTTTATATCATTGTCCATTGGATTTTTGGTGTTTTTTCCATTGTTGAAGGCACTTTACTGGCTATGATCTACCCATGGTTGAAGGCACATCACTAGTGTGAAATGCCATGTCTCAAATGGTCACTCATTCTAACTTCACTTCCTCAGTATAATTGAAATTATTTACTGAAAACCCAATAAAATTCCCACCAGTGTATATTATAAATAACATTACTATCTTTCAACCATTAGGTTCGATAACACTATGTCATGATCTACCGCTCAACTAATACCCCTATTATTCCAAGAGTGTTGATGGGGATGACCCTCGATGCCCTCCTCTAATATACCATTGAATTTTGAGCAATTACGAATAAGGGATCAATACGTTAAAATGATAAATTCCTATAATTCAAAATCTAAGTGGGAGTTTACTGATTCGAAGGTGGCCTCAGATGTTGGAAATGGTAAAAATTATGAACCCTTTTGATTTGTTTCTTATGGGGCTTGTTGTCTTGTTCTGTACTTTGAACTTTGCTATATTTTTTTTCTTCAATAAATTTGGAGGACTCGGAATTTTTGCCTGGGCCTATGCCTTTCTATCAATTACACTAAATATTTGAATTCTAAGCATAAAAGAGTGGATCTACTAAGAAGCTCCATAAATAAATAACAAATCCGAATACATGAATGTAATTTTATATAAGTGGAAATTAATGAAATATTATATAAATAAGTATTGTTATTGAACATGAAATCCAAAAACTTTTAAATAATTATAGGAGCCTATAATACCCTACATGATCACCAAACTGCTTCTATATACCTAAAAAACATAATATATATTTATATATATATATATATGTTAAGAGAGTAAAAGTATACAATGTATAACCCCCCACATATACTTCCCCACATGGTTATCACTCTCATTCCTAACATCAAACATAATGTTCATTAATCCCTCTTTTAAGTCTTCCTTCCCCATGGGAAAGCATAGAAAAACTATATCATCATATTCTACAGAACCCCCTGTACTCATCTATGAATCACATTTCATAACAAAGTAACTAGTATGAAATTGATTATATCTTATTTATTAGGTATTAAACCTCTATACATCATAGTTATTTCAAGGACACCCATATTAACCAAAATAACTATTAATAAAATACATTTATGGGGTATAATCTCATTCTTCTGTAGAACAGATAAACATGTATAGTAAAATTGAGAGCCATAATATCCCTTGTAGACATACACCCTATAATTGAATCCATCATATCCCAAAAAATCCAATACATCAAGATACATCTAATGGGAGAGTGGTGAAGATAGAAAAGTTATCCATTCATTCCCTTATAAACATGGATTTTGGGGAATGAATCTGAAAATGATAATTTTTTGGGCTCGTTTTCCCTGCCAGCTTTGGTGGAAGAACAGTGAAATCACAAAATATAATGAATAAAATTCCATTCAACCAAAATTATGGAAACTAACTATCCTTAGACTTAACTGCATCAATCATCCCACATGACACCAGACTGCTAACAATAAGGTTTAGGAAACTTTATATCATACAAGAATACAACATCAAGATTTAAAATCATTAATAATATTTTTTAGTAACTAGAAATTACAAACCATTTATTAACCCCATTATAATTAATTATAAATCGTTATATTTCATCACAAGACAACCAAACTTTGTAATTTATATTTGAATTTCTATATTTCCATGTCTTAGTATTTCATCATTAAAAAAAGAACCCCATGGTTGTTATTTAATATTTAATTATCTTCTTCATCATCAAAAAATATAATTACTTTATTGATAATTTCCTTTTCCAATTAATAATTCGGGAATTATAGGAATTGATATGGGATATGATATTGAAGATGTAATCATTGTGAATGTCCCAACTTCGGTAGGGAGTTGGAACCCAAAAAAATAAGCCATAAAACAATATCCATCAATGGAGAACATAAATAAAAATGGATAGTCCCAACTATCAACCAAGACCAATCAACCTATCAAAATACATAACACAACCATATTTAAAATATCCAAGCCCAAATCCCAAATCACTCCATCCATCCCACTATTAACATCATCTCAATAGATAAAATACATTAAATCCAAATATAAAAATGTGTATTCCATCCCATGAATAATATCCTGAACATATCAAGTCTCATAATAAAACATAAATTGGGATCAAACAAGTAAAATCACACATACTATAACAATCATATTTCTAGAATAGAAAACTCAAGGGGAAACCATGTCAATAAGACATCTGCATAAAATCATATAGAAAAAAAATATTGTCCCATAACAACCCTAAAGTTTTTAATTCCTATAATTATTTTTAGTTTAATACCTATAGACTTTAAAAGAGGACTATTTTCAATAATGTACAAGACAAACGACACCGAACATTAACAACTGTGAAATATTATTATTTAAATATAGAAGTTATAATATAAATGTTTAATTGGCTGACATGAAAATCATTACATGAATTATAAAATATATTAATAAATTTCCTACTAAAAATATTCCTGATTCATTTATAAGACATATACATTCACTTTTTTCTAAATTTAATTTATGCACTAAAAATATCTTTTCATCAAAAAATTATTTTTTCTAATTTTTACGAGTGAATATTATAATTAATTACTAATAATATTAGAAATTGGATTTGATAATATATATATAATTTTAAATTATCATATCAAAAATATATTATGGTGTAATGGTGGGTTTTTTAAGAAATATTTATTATTCAAGGAGTATTGAAACTACGGATTTTATAGAAAATTATATACACTTCTTAAGTATTTTGAAAGTAAAATTTTTATAATTGGTTTTAAAATGTAATTATTTTATTCTGATTAAAAGTAGTCCAGTGAATTTTATTTTAATAAATATTATGAAAAAGTTTGGTAAATAAAATTTTTTATTCTTAAAAATTTATTTCTATGGAAAACTATTTTCATCATGTTTTGGGGTTTATTTTAAAAGTAGTGTATTCCACTTACTGGAATAAAATTTCATAATGTGGATTTCATATTTTGAATTAGGATTTACAAATTTTGAAAGTAGTTTGACATATTTTTGTTCATAATAAAAATTAACTACAGTAAAAATTTATCACAAAAATGATGGGTAAATTGGGATAATTAGGGTTAAAATAGATATGAAAAGGCATTAAAATCATCTTAAAACTTGAATTTAATGTATTTTATGAGTTTTTATTTTGAATTATGTAATTTATTTATTTATTATTGGGATCAGGAATTGAATTGGTGTCACCTACAAAAATATATTTTATATGTTCAATTCGACCAATCACTTAACATATTTGGTAATATACCATTTTAGTTAAACTTTAATTTGATAAAGACCATTATATTATTTTTAGAAAAGGAAAATTTTAAAATTTATCCTTGATTTTAATATATATAATATTTTTTGACAATAATAAAAACAAGTTATAAACAATTATAAATGTTTATTTTGAATATTAATAATTTTTTATTATGAAAATGCATTTTTTTTCTTGTGATGGAATTATTTCCTTAAATTATCACACAACATTGACACAATACTTGTGCAAGTAGTAAAAAATTAAATTAAATGATTTTATAAATACTAAAAATAATATTTTTAGGAATTTTTTTATAGAACAATAATTTGTTTTGATACAAATCATTTATTAGTGATGTGATAAATGTTTATATTATATCAAAATCACAATTCTAATATTTTTTAATGTAAAATTTTAATAGTTCTTAAAATTAATTTAATGAAATTTTATATCAAAAATTATTTTATTAAATGATTTAAAATTTATAAAAATATCATCTTTATATACATGAACTTTATATATTCTATAATATTTTCTATTATCTACTAATATGTATCTTTTTCATAATAACATTATTTACCACTAAAGAGTTTAAAAATTTCTATAATTTTATTTATCAAAAGGATTAATGGGGGGGTTAAACTAAGATAAAAGGGTTGTGACATAATTTAATTTTTTTTTAATTTTTTTGGATGAGAGTATTTAGAATCACTATCTTTATATATTATAAATAGGTTAATTTAGATCCATAGGAACATGAAACTTAATTTATACTTATTTATTATTTTATGTAATTCCAAGGGTGATCTTCTCCCCACTTATAAAAGGACACCATCTCTCCTATCTTATAGACACTTTGTAGTGACTCGATCCGAGTAAGCCCAGATCTGGTGTAATAATCCCATCACATTAGCATAAGATACAAGAAAATAATGTCTCAAAGGACCATATAGTTTACTAGTCTAGGTAAAATAGATACATACAAAAGTTTTTTTTATTATAAATGAATACAATAATTGAAACATATATTTTTCTGAGGATAAAAAATTTATTCCTTATAGTGTATCCTTGAATATCTTTATTACAATCTTCATGGAATCCTTGTAAAAGGAATAAAATAAGGGTGATATGAAATTCTCAGTAAGGGTAGGTACAATTAAAGAAATAAATAATCAATGAGAAATAATCTGTATGGAATGGTAAATAAGAGAAAAATCATTACATATAATCAATAAACCGAGAATGAAGTTCATAAATATTATAGAAGGGTAAATGACTAAAAAAATTCCATTTAAATAACTAGTTAAGCAAAAATAAATATTGAAAGTTAAGAAAGTAAAAACACATAACACTTAGTCAGCAAAAATTGAATGAAATGAATCCATTGAATTGGTCATAGTGAAAATATCATGGATAAAAAATAATGATTCAAAATTAATGCAGTGCTTAATTATTGGATGCCATGGTTCCAAGAAAAAACACTAAGGCTATCTAACAGACTCATTCACTAAAAATATCAATGTATTGAGGGGATATTTATAACTAGACCTTACCAGCATGTACCTATCCCAAACATTCCTTATATATCAAATAATTGATTTAATTCTGGAATAATGAACCTTATCAAATATCTGTATTGAATAAAGAAAATAGATTTATCAATATTTCCCTAGATAATAAATTAACATTCAAATTAAACACCGTATATAAAAAGTATATATGGTTTAATTAATAAACATATCTATCTAAATTATATGAATAATTAGATGAAATTCATTATCTAAGTATCATAAGAAATTGAATATTTCTAGGGGAGTAAAAAAGAATCCTGAAAGTCAATGTCAATAATTTACTTAGAGAAATATATCAAAAACCATCAAGTGGAAGAATAAGGATGGTATTAATAAAACATATCCCCGGTGGATTAGAAAAATGCTTATTACCATTGATGAATGAGAATACTATAAAAATATATTTTTAAAAAATTATATCGGAAAATATGTTTTTTATTTGGATTTTTTTTGAAAATAATTTTATTTGAAAATCACTTTTGAAAACATTTTCTTTAAAAATAGACATTTTTATCTTGAAAATTAATATTCAATGAAATGAAGGTGGGTAAATCAATAATTTCTATACACTGTAAAAAGAACATTTCTTTTGTTAGGTAAAATGGATAAGAAACTGCCGCATTCAGAAAGATACATATAGATTCTATTGAAAATATTTGTAAAATTAAGGGTAAAAATTTATTTAATAAATCATTTTTAAGGGATAAAAACGATTTCGAAAACCATTTCAGACAAATTATTTTTAGAAGAAACCTTGGTCTCTAAATAAAGAGAGGAATGATGTTGGGTTTTCTTAAAAAATTCTAAACCATTTTGGGTAAAAGAGAGTGTAAAAATGGTACAATTACTTGGAAAAGGTCTCGAATAACCATAAGAGGATAAAATTAAAGTATTTATTAAATAATTATTCAATAATTTTCTAAAATAGAAATTAAAGTGTAAAAAATATCAAACAAAATGAGATTGTGAAGTAAGACCTTGAAAAACAATAACGTTGATGTGATAATAAATAAATTAATAGTTTTTGTAGATAAAATATATATCCACATAAAAGATGTGGAAATAAAACAATATATTCTAAAAAGTGATTATGCACATAATTTTTGGAATATTAATGACGAAGAGGTAGTAATATAACCCAATAAAAAGGAATCAGCTTATGAAATTTTTTACTACTTAGTAACTTTAAACTCAAATACACATAGAATATATAATTAAAATTGAAATTCAAAATAACATGAATTTAAAATAATTAATTATATAATATATAAATATTATTAGTTGATACACCACAAAAAAAATTAAGTGGTTAATTTTACATTTATCTGACAGATATAAAATGTGAGATGGAAATCCCATAAAACGTGACAACTTATGAATTATAATCGACATGAAGGAAATAAATTAAAATTAGAATCTAAATAAAATTAATATAAATTTAGTTACAATAAAAAATAAAATATGATAAGTATATAAACCATAAAAAATAATTAAGTGTTGAAAATGGTGTATGCCTCACAGAAAAAAAAGTTAGACAAGAATCTGTTACATTGTGTTTCCTTTCAAATGAACACCACTTAACATGATGTATAATGGTTTTAATCATTTAAATAACTTATAAAAGAACCATAATCATATTTATAAATTCATGTATTATCTTATAATAATTTCTCACTACCATTTTGTTAAAAATCATTCATTATTTTCACAATTTGGGGTTTTAGTTGCCTAGTTTTTCAAGTTTGTTTTGACTTGTTATTTTTGTTCTTATAATATAGATCATGATGTCATAATATCTATAATATAAACCATTATTTAATTATAATATATATTCATAAAATATTTATTTATAATAATCCCTAATATTTGGATAAATGAAATGAAATGCACCGTTCATAAAGATGGTAGGTTGTACGTGCGCATGAACACTAGTTCCATTTCTTTATCGAATTTAAAATAATGAAAATTAACTAAAATATATGAATATTATAATTCAATTATAATACTCCTGTTATATATTTCACATATTTTTATGAAAACCATAATTTATACCTTCTCTGTATAGTGTGAATGAATCACATCGATTTGAGGAGGCGGTAGTCCACATGTCCCAAAACGATGCTATTATATTCAAAAAAATGGAATGAATAAAGGAATGTGTTATATAAAAATTAGAAAAAAATAAATATATTATAAATATCATATATATCATATATATGTAGTGTTTCCATCATAATTACCACCGTGAGAGGTGGTAAAGGAAAAACGAACATTCATCATTTTGTGAGGCAATAATCAGGCATACACACGAATAGTAATTTCATTACCCATTATATGTAAGTGTGTGTAAGTGGAAGTATAAAACTAATAATAAAAACATCTCAGTATATTAAGGATTTATATTTTATTATATAATAATGTTATAATAATATTTAAATGGGTGGAGAAGGAAATAAAATGAAAGTGATAACTAAAAAATGTTACCTCATTTTCGGGTAAATCTTTTTGGTTTATACAAAAAATATTTCCTTGGATGGATTTATTCTCAATGTGAGGATTCTTCATTTAGGGTATTTATTTTTGAATCTTTCTTGTGTAGAGGATGGGCGAGCCAAAGGGCTAGAGATATGTGAATAAGTGTGAGGGATAAGTTCATTTTATTATGGAGGAGTGACATTCTTGTAAATACTGGAAAAGGGATTTCTAAAGAATGTTTTCCCACATAAAGTGGCTCCAATAATAGAAAAAAAAATACATGATTATAGGGTCTAAATATTAAAAAATATTTTTTTAGACATGTTTCTAGGTCATTTTGGCCCTTAAGATTAAGGTTCAGTACCTTGTTAAGCTTAATTTTACCTTAATCACTATAATTAATTTTAATTACTTTCACTAATATTCATGGTAAAAAACTATATATAACTTATTATACATTATTCATTATTTCTATTTATAATATTTAAATCATTTTTTCCAAATAAGAATACTATAAGTGGTATAAATTAAATTAAAATTAATCCCATAGATGAGATGATAATGTTGGGGTTTAAAGAAAAAACATTCAAAAATTTGTTATGTTTTTATATCTAATTTCAAAGTGAAATAGATTAAAATGAAATAAATTAGATTAATTTATGTATAATTTATCTAAATAAAATATAAAACCATCAAAAAATATAATTTATCCATATAAATAATTTATATGGAAGGATGGTTTTAATTAAAATTCAATACTATTTGTTTTCATTAAAAAAGAAATATTTATGAACAATACCCAAAATTTACCCCAACATAATTTTGGAATTTAAATTTAAAAAATGAAGTTTAATTTGACACATAAAATATCTAAAATTTCCAACATTTATATTTGAGTTAGGTTCTCCATTAAAAGGTGGTGAACTTATATTTAAAAAAATATAGTTTTTTATTTGTAATATTGTGTTTGCTATTATTTTAGGACTATAAAATATATTGGATGAATGTTGAAATATTTTATTAGGTATATAATAATTATTCTTACAAGTATGTTAATACTAGTAATAATCACCAATTTTAATAGCTAGTTTATATCTTATTATATTAAATAAAATATTTTATTTATATATTTTTGTTAGGTAAAACTCAGTCTTGCATATAATATAAGCTATCGAATAAATTATTTATCATGTTTAATGCAAGGTAAATCAGTATTGTGTAAATTTAATGACATATCAGATATTTAATTTATTTAATATATTAATTTTCTTACAAAGTGCTAGGATAATATATTCCCTTACCTGATTGGTCTTGTGTGTCATATATTCTATCAAATACAATGTTCTTATATTAGAATTTTGGGGCCTTAAATTTTCCCCACCTTAATTAAATTTCCTCCCAAAAATTTAAAATCGACCTTGGAAATAAATTTATTTATATTCCATATTTTCAAATACCCTATCATGAGATGTGATAGTAAAACATCCTCTATAAAAGGGAGAAGTTGAAGTAAAAAGGTCACTTGGACTAATATATTACTAGGTCTATTAGTAGGAGAACATTAGTAGAAAGTGGAGATACATACATGAAAAAACAATGCAACTATTTATTGGTATTCATTGATTTCATCAATAAAAAACAAGTGAATGATCAACGAAATGTTTAGGGAATCAAATTAATACATCTATAATGATTTAAAAGACAACCTATTCCACAAAAATTAAGGTTTTTGGACAAAATTTGTTTTGACCATTTTTCTAATATTGATTAACTATTTTACTTTCTAATAATATAAGTAACTATACATACTTGATAAATTTAAATTTTATATGAAGAATTCCATATTTTGATTATTCTGTGATGAAATTATAATTCATCCCTTAAAATATGAATGGATATCCTAGAACGATCCCTTTTTTTTGAAGAACTAAGATATTATTATAAATTATCCTTATACCCATAAAAAAGTGATTATATTTGCCTCTATATATTTTAAAAAACCAATATGGTTAATAAATTAATCTCTAAACATTAAAAAGTGACACTACTAGTTTCTTATTAATATTTATTCGTCAAATAGTTTAACAAAAAATAATTACACATTAACGAGAGCACTATATAGGACATTGTTGGGAGAGAAACCCTTATCATCCTTTGATCATCTGTTCAAGTCCCCTGGATTTTCCATACCTGATCAGCTGTCACCCAACATACAAGTTGTCCATTTCTAAAACCAAATAAATATAATTTCCAAAATAAATAAGATTATCATCCATGAAATTTAATAATCAAATAGAATTTTTAACTATTTTTTTCAATATGAACTCAATACATAATACATAATCCATTTTGTTTCATAATTGGTTCTTCCTTGGTATAAGGTTTAACCTATGTCATTTATTGTCATTATCTATTAAAACCCCTCATAATAGATTGTATAGAACGTGTGAATTATCCTAAGAATATCCCATATGAGTGTCAAAAGAGGTGTGTAGTAAGGCCCATTTTCATATACCAGGTTAGGCTTGAGTAAGACCCAAGGCACCACTTTAGAGTTGTTACCCCTAAGTTCATCAATTCTATAACTACACCAACTTATAGTATCCATATAATGTTAAATTTCTAGGAAAACAACATAATATCTATCAAACTAATACTTTAGGATGTTATTCTATACTTATCAAATAATTCAACTTGAAGGTTATGTTGTCTAATCTATGTTTCCCTAAATATAATTACAAAGGTTACTATTAAACCTCCAATGATACCAACTACAGGGAACCAACCCCACAAATCCCATAGCCTATATCATGATACCATTACATTGTCATAAGATACAAGTAAATCACATCCTAAAGGATCGAATAGTTTTCTAATATTGGAAAGATAGATACATACATGAGTCTTGTATTATAAATGAATACAAAAATCACAACATAAATTTTTTTATTTCTAGGATAATAACATTATTCCATATAGTGTATAATTTCATATCATTTTTAGTACACTTTTAGGAATCTTGGTGAAAGGGGAAAATAAGGGTGAGCTCAAATTCGCAGTAAGGGTAGGTAAAATAGAAGAAACAATGAATCAATGAGAAATAAATTTTATGGAATGGTAAATACCATAACACTCATGCCATGTAATCAATAAACTGATATTGATGTTCATAGATAGTTTGTAATGGAAAATAACTGAATCCACATCATATTTAAATAACTGGATAAGGAAAAATAAATATGGAAAGGTACAAAACTAAAAAAACATTCCTTTTAGTTAATAAAATGATTATTAAATGCATCCATATAATTTTTCATTGTGAGAGTCGCATGGATAATAAATATTGAATAATAATGAAGGAAATTCTTAGTTATTGGATTCCATGTTTCCTAAGTACATGGTAACTTTACTGTTAAGACCTATCACAGGATAGCTAATAACATAATTGTCAAGAAACACACAAATTATCTTCAACAGAGTCATCCCATGATACTACTGATGCATCATGAGGCTATTTACAATTATGTCCCACCTGTGTCATACCTATCCCAAACAATACCCATATATTGAATAATTTATTTTATTCATGAATATTGTTCCTTATAAAATATCCATATTGAATAAATAATAATTATTTATGAATATTTCCCTAAAGAATCGAATAATTATCAATTTAAACCGCATATATAAAAAATGATAGATAGTTTAGGAAATAAACATATAAAAGATAAATTATATTGATAATTAGGTTAAAATCAATGTCTAATGATCATAGGAAATCAAATATTTTAAGGTGAATAACAATGGAATCCTGGTAGTGAATGTCAATACTATCCTTGAAAAAATATATCATAAACCATCTAGAGGAATAATAAAGACATCATTAATAAAACATATCCCAAGTGGATTAAAAATAAAGGGTTGTTACCATTGATGAATTAAAATACTATAAAAAAGATATTTTAAAAACATTCTTAAGTAAAATTTCCTTTTTTATTTTGAAAAACATTTTGAAAATCCTTTTCTTTGAAAATTATTTATTTAATAAATAAAATTTTGAAATTTTGAAGTAAGATTCAAAGAAATGATATCAGGTAAATTCATACATGACATATAAGGTAAAAATACAATTCCTTTTGCAAGGCAAAAAGGTTAGAAAAGTGACTTTTTTTCAGAAAGCAATAATAATATTCATTGTAAAACATTTTTAAATGAAAAAACATGTAAACATTTATTTTATAAATAATTATGGAAATGTTAAAAAACATTTGAATTTTTTTAAAAAAATATTTTTAGAAAACGTGGGGTTTAGAAGAAAACACTCTCTGGCCAAAGAGAAGAATGAAGTTAGGTTTTGTTAAAATCATTTTATCAATCATTTTGAGTACCGAAGAGGTGAAAAATTGTAATATTAATTATAATATGTCATTAATTACCAGAGGAGAATAAAATTAAATAATTTATTAAAATTTTTTACAACAATATCCTATAACGTAAATTCATGTTTAAACAATCCCGAAAAAATGAGAATGTGAAGTGAGCCCTTAAAAAGAACATAACATTGATGTGAGAATAAATAATAGAACAGATTGTGTGTCAAATATAAATTGTCAAAAAACAATTTTAAATATAAAAATATATAGTAAAAAGTTATTACACACAATATCTTATAATATCAATGACAATATGGAAGTAATATAACTCAATATAAAGGAATCGAGTTATGAAATTATTTACCACTATATAACATTTAACTCAAATCCGAATAGATGATATAATTAAAATTAAAACTAAAAATACCATGATGCTAAAATAATTCCAGAAATAATTCATTAAAATGGGAATTAGATATACAACATACAATAATTATGTGGTGAATGTGACATTTCTCTCACAGATTTAAAATGTTTGATGAAAATCCATTACTAATTGTTAAATTTTGAATTATAATACCCATGAATGAAATAACATAAAAATCAAATTCAAATACCATGATGATAAATTAATTCATGATATAAAATACAATAGTTGTAGTATATACAACACACAAAATAATTAAGTGGTGAAAATGGTGTGTGACTCACAAAAAGAAAAGTTAGACAAGAATCCCTTACCTTGTATTTCCTCTAAGGTGAAAATTACTAAAAATCATGTATAATTATTTTAAACATGTAAATAGATTATAACATGACTATAATCATTATTATAATTTCATATTTTATCTTCTTATAAAACCTCATTACCAATTTGTTAATAATTTTTCATTATTTTTTCTATTTTGGGTGTAAATTGCCTAGTTTTTTGAGTATGTTTAAACATTTTTTATTCTTAGGTAGATCATGATTTAATAATATCAAGAATGTAAAAAATGACGTAGTTATAATATATATTAATTATATAGGTATTTATTATAATCCAAAAAATTTACAGATAGGAAATGTAAGGCACTGTTCATAGAGACGGTAGGCCACACATACGCATGTGTACTACTTCCATTTCCTTGTCTTATTTAAAATAATTAAAATTAAATAATATTTTTGTATTTTAGAATTATAGATTATTATTAATTTCATATATGTCACATATTATTATTAAAATAATTCTTTATACATTCCTTGTATAGAGTGAACGAATCACATTGCTTTGAGGAGACGATAGTCCACACTTTCACAAATGATGTTATCATATTACCACAAAATGGAAAGAATAATGGTATGTGTTATATAAAAATAAAGGAATCATTAAAAACTAAAAATATTATACATATAATATATAAAAATCATTCCTATTATAATTCACACCATGAGAGGTGGTAAAGGATGAACTAATAATTGTCATTTCGTGAGGTGGTAGTCCTCTGTACACATGAATGGAAAACTCATTACCCATTAGATTGAAGTGTGTGTAAGTGTAGGTTAAACCCTTAGAACAAAAAATATCAGTATATTTGGGATACCATGATTATTATAAATCATGGAATAAGAAAATTTAATGGGGTAGAGAAGGAAATAAAGTGAATGTGATCGTTGATGAATGTTACCTCCTTTTTGGGTAACTCTTTTTGGTTTATACCAAAATAAATCCTTGGTTGGATTTATTCCTAGGGTTAGGATTATAGGTTTCTATTATGTATTTTGGGAGATTATTTGAGAATATTTTGGGAGAAACAAGGTGATTTAGATGTGTGAATAATTAAGAGGGGTGAGCACCTTTTTATATCGGAGGAGGAGTGACATTCTTGTAAATTTTTGAAAAGGGAATTACACACAACTTTTTCCCACATTAAGTGTCTCTAATAATATGAAAAATATAAAAATGTTATGATTGTGTCTAAATAATAAAATAAAATGTATTTTGGAAAAGTTTCTAGGTTATTTTATCCCTTATGATCTTAATTTAGTCCCTTATAAAGCTTAATTTTACCATAATTGCTTCATTTAAGTTTAATTACCTTCATTAATATTTTTGTTCAAAAACAATGTTTACATAACTAGAAATTATAAATTAATATGATTCTAAATATGGGATCAATTTTTCCAAATTCAAATACCATAAGTGTTAGAAATTTATTTAAAATTAATCCCGCAGACGGGATGACAATGCTGGTTTTTAAAGTAAAAATGTTCAAATGTTTTCTCTGTTTTTAGGTCCTATTTTAAACTAATTTTGATTCATATTACCTAAATTGGATTAATTTATTCACAATTGATCAAAATAAATTTTAAAAAAATTAAGAAAATATAATTTATCCTTATAAATATATGAGATGATAAATCCTTTTTTAATTAAAATTTATATAATTTACACTATTTCTGACGAAATGTTTTGGATGGGGTGATGGTTACCTCTCAAACACAAATAATCTATTTTTAAAATCAAATAAAACGGTAATTGGTAGTATTCTCACTATTCATCAACAAATGAAATATTTCAAAAAAATAGCAAAAATTTTCCCTAACTAATTTGGATGTTTCATTATCAATATATTAATTTTATTCTAACATATAAAATATAGAAATGTTACAAAATTTATATTTAATATAGGTTCACCACTAAAATGTGGTGATATTTCCTTGAGAAAAATATAGATTTTTATGCGTAATATTGGTTTTCTTTTATCTAATGACTTTAAAATATATTTGGTGAATGTAGAAATATTGTATTAGATATATGTTATATATTTTGATGATTTAGTTAATTATATTCATAACTTCTAATTTTAAAATCAAGATTATATTTTCTTATATTAAATATTAATATATTAATAATATATTGTTTTTTTGGTAAAACATTTTCTTGTGTGTGACACAAGATATCAGAGAATGTATTTGTTGCATGTAACAAAAGATAAATATGTATTGCAAGTACTGAAATCTATACAATATATTGAATTTATTTAAAATAGTAATTACACTATATAGTCTTGGGATATTTTATTACCTTACACGCTTGGTGTTGCATGTCATATACACTATCAAATACAATGTTCTTACTTACTAATTATAATACATTACATAGTTCATGAGCCACTTAGGCCAAATAACCCCTAAAATAACCAAATATTAAATTAAATATATATATATATATATATATTTTATGTTATAGTCTTCTTAAAAGGAAATCCTATGGTCTTTAATGAGAGATTAAAAGGACAATCATCAAGAGGATGTAATCATCTTTACAAAGTGTTTTCATTCTACTACTTCTTCTAAATCTTAAAATTCCATCCTAACCATTATATTATAATATAATATGTTTCTCAAATATACTTATATATTATTTTGATAATTTCCTAACTTTATTCATCTCATTTTCTGTCAATTAAGAAACTAAACCATCGTTCTTACAAATATGTAAACTACAACCTTCTTGAAATGATATATGTCATTTCTCACCACCACATTTCATGGGTTGTTATTATAACGAATTTAATGTAAATATATGATATTAATGATATAAATATTATTATGAAAATATAATATATCTTTTATCATCATATCATTCAAATTGATTAAAATGGGATCATCACACGTGTGTATGTAAAGACTATAATCTCCAATTAGTGATATACATCATTATTCAAAAAAACCCCCCGTTGAGAGGAAAAGGGACGAATTTAAATAGTTTATTTGATGTTTATTTACTAATTATGATTTTTTAAATTTAATCGTTTATTTTATTTTATTATTTTATATCAAATAAAATATAAAAACATCACTATTTGTACTTACATACTACTTCCTCATAATCAATTTTTATATTTTTCATGATTGATTTTATTCTATATATAGAAATTTTATTTTATGTATAAAAATGAAAATTAGTTAATTATTATTATTCTAGATTTTATGAAACAATGAAACCTTTGACCACATTCATCCTACTAAAGTCATTATGTAATTATGAACCAAATTTCCTCAATACTACTAATGTAGACATAACAGATTAAGTAATTAATTATGTTATTCAAATAATGTAAATAAATGGTTTAATGATATGGTAATAAAACTAGTAAAGGTTATTAAATTTTTTAAAAATTAATATATTTTTAAATTGTATTTAATGTAAATATATAAGAATTTGAGACTATGGGTATGTGGTTTCATAATAGTATTTCTTTTTAATCGGTTATAACACTTCTTTTGTGTCATTTTATAAAATGAATATATGCGAATTTATTTCAAATTTTTACATATTTAAACATTTTTAATATGGATTTAAAAATATTCCCATTATTAGTTCATGGATTAAATATCACTTGAAATATTTTGATATTTACAAGGGGTTTCTTTGACTTAATCTCATTTTCTTGAGGCATGTTTCAGGTTTTTCACCATGAAATCTTTGTATGGTTTAAATACATATGCATTAAGGAATATTTATTTACTAATTCTTATAATTCATTGAATTTATATATCAATATAATTTTTTTCTTTCAAAGATTTTTTAATTAAATGTTACTCTAGCTTTAATGGCTTTATGTTATAATATTATTCCCAATCAAGATTGTCTATGTTCAAGGTTTATTTATGGTAAATTTTATGATTTTAATTTCATAAAAAATACATATTTTTATTATTTTGTTATTTTAGAGTTTTATTTTCATTGATTTTACTTTCCATGCTTTAATACTTAAGATGATTAAAAGAACATATTTTTGAAAAAACGAACCCTATTTCTCTTTTTTACTTGTGAATTTTTCTCTCATATTTCCTTGATATTTAAAATTTTTCCTAGATTTTTATCTTACATGAATATATGATTGTTTAAACTAACTTTTATCTTTATTTAAATTTCATTACAAATGTTGAAAATGAATCTTTTTTTCATCTTTAAAATATGGTACTTTTGGTTTTTATGGGAAATGTAAATATAATCATTCTTTTAAAATTTTCCAAATGAATGGCTTTTGAACAATAATAACTATTATTTTATTTTATTTTTTCATTAAAATATTAAATTATTAATTTTAAATAATATTTTCCCAAATTTTAAGAATGATATTTTAAATCATTATCAAAAATAATATTATAATTTGTCTTTTTTCAATTAAATGTATTGATATTTATTTAAAATAAATTCTTCATATATAGAAGTTTACTTTATTATTTTCATATTATCGAATGGTGATATGTTTCAATGATACCATACTTATTCTTTTTATGTATCAATTATAATTGTTTCAATGATATTTTCTTGTAACACATTTATTTTTTCAAATGATAACCAAGCCAAAATGGAATGATGGTAGTTTTTAAGGGTTTTATGCTGAAAAGTTAAATATTCTACTTGATTTGAAAAAATGATGGTACTTTGAAATATGTATGAATGATTGATGTGTCATTCTGTTATAAAACAATAATTATTTTTACATTATAATCCATAGACTGGTGGTTACCCTATAATCCATGGATGTGTGTATATGTTATAGCCATCCAATTCATTGTGCAATTCAATAGAGTTAACCGATTGTATGATTCATTTATGATATGACATATTAAAATTATGGTCATTTAATCCTAAGTGATATTATAATTATCCTATTTGTAGTGATTATATAATTATTGATTGATTTTCGAAGATACCCACACATTTTCCCTATGCTTATTATGAGTTTATAAAGGTTTCTTTGATCTAGATTGGCGTCATGTGGTTTATGTGTTTTTATTCTAATGAATCATTCCATTGTTAAGCATTATTTCTTATGAAATTTTCAATGATATAGGTTTTTATGGGTATAAAATTTATAATATAAGTAACATTTACTTTCAATATGTTCTCAAACTCTTCATCAAATCTTGTTCTCACCAAATATATTTAATTATTAATGCATATGTTTACCTTGACTGATTATTTTAGCTCACTATCCTTATGATTATTTATCCCATGTTATAAATAAATATGTTTGGTAAGATATATCTAGATGGTTTTAATGTGGGTGTTGATGAAATCTTAAACGTGGAATAATATGTGATGGGTATAGTGGGAAAAATCTTCATTTAAAGACATGGGTATTATTTTGAAAGCGTTTTTTTATAATTCTCTTCACCTATAATCCAAAATATTGTTTAAGTATTTATGTGATCCAATATTTAAATTTAATTCTTTTTTTCAGATGTCTAAAATTTATTAATGTTTATTAGTTTCATTTCCAAAAAATATAAATATTATATTTTTAGAATCATATCTAGAAGTGCGGGTTCTGAGATGTTATAATTTTTATCTAAGAAAGGTTTAGATAACTTTGGAGGTTAGAATGTTTTTTGTGAGGCTAACATAATGTTTATGTATATAAATATAGGATTATATGTATAGTATTGTTCACAAGTTCAATGTTATAGATAATTCATTTGATATTTTATGTTGTGTGATTTTAAGGCTATTAATGATTTTTGGGGGGTTTTTTATTAGGATAAGATATATATAACCGTAGGGATTAACAGGCAAGATTATTTTTGAAGAATGATATTAAATTTTTGGGATATAATCTAAATGGTATGATACAACCTCTAAGGTTAAATTTTTTGTATAGTTTAGGTTCTTGAGGTTAATTAGGGTATATGTTTATTTATTTATGGAATTTCCTACATTGAATCTTTGATGTTATCATGGAAATTTTGTTGTTAAATGTATTATTTCTTCATATAAATGTTTATTAATTTTGGTTATTATCTTATCTAATGCTATATTTTTTAGATTTAGTAAATATAATAGGATTACCCTTAATTATTGTATGGATGCTATGATATATTAGAAGTTGATTCTTTAGGCATGAGAAAGATTCATCCTAGATACCGATAACTTCAGATATGGATGAGATATTGTTTCAAAATGGTTAAAACACGCAACTGAAGGTTGAAATTTTGTATATGGATTTGAATAAAATCATCTTTGTATATTTTACAATGTTGTTAGTTATAATTTTAAAATAATCCCTCATAAAATTAAAATTCTATTTTTATAATGATTTTTGATAAATTGATGGTCTTATTTCCCTCATATTAATTCATGATTTTTTGGTCATTAACTTTCACTTGATCACATTCTCTACCACATTACATAATTTTTTGGACATTAATTTTCTCCTCCTTGTCCATATTTTAACTTCTCATTAATTTTATCATATTCGGAAACCACAGAAGGTGTTATTCTAGATGGCCATCATATTTCCCTTTCTCTATTATGAAAAATATGTTTTGTTAACCCTTTTAATTAAGTTAGTTTTTTTTATAATGGGATTTTAAAAAATTATACCCATGAATTCACAAGATCAAGATAAAACCATGAGGAGAATGTTTATTTAAGGGGGAGGGGATATTAAAATAACCTAATATTTTAAAAGGGTACTCTGTTTGAGATCATGTCGGACACCCACCACAGATCTTTAATGAATGAAAAATATTATTATTTAAATATGACTATTATAAAATAGTCATCTAATTATAGGATATTAAGAAAAGAAAAAAAAATATAAAATATATTAAAAAATTCAATACACAGTATAGATGTGTTAATTAATTCTTATAAAATAAGAAATAAATTTTTGATAGTCATTTTATTCTTGAAAATTACATTTTCTATAAATATGATTTTATATTTTTTTGTGAGAAAAAAATATAATTAATTTTAAAACATTATATACAATATTTAAAAAAATGATATATATTTTAAATCATAATATTAAAATTATCATAGGGGTGAAATTTTGTGATTTTTTGAAATGATTGTTTCGAGTGAATAATGAAAAATAATGATTTTATAGAAAACTGTCTTTTATTTTCAAGTACTTAAAATCTAGTTTTTTAAATTAATTGGTTTTAAAATTTCATTAGTTATTTTTTATTAAATTAATTCCAATTAATACCATTGGAATCAACAATATGCATAATTTCGATTAAAAATAGTTTTATACATAATAATGCATTTTTTTGGAAAACAATTTTTTTCATGTTTTTTGGACTAATATTGAATGAAAATTTTAAAATTATAGGAATTATATCTAGAAAAATTTATTTAATATTTTGAAATAAATCATACAAATTTGGTAATAAGTTCAACTTCATTTTTGGTCATAGAGGGTAGTAGCCATGATAATTTTTGATCATTATAGTAAATTGAAAATTAGGCTAACTAGTCTTAAAACTAAATTGAAAAGGCATTAAAATCCCTCTAAAACATTAATTTAATCTATTGGATGAGTTTAATTAAGATAAACCTTTAATATACTCTAAAATATTTCATTTTTGTGTCATTTTATTTGATTAATAAATTTATATTATTTTATGTAAATAAAAATACCAAATTGTTTGTTTCTTAATTTATATATATATATATATATATATATTAATTTTTGATAGGGAAGAAAATAGTTTTTAATGATTTTGAATTGTTATTTTCAATATTAATAATTTTTATGATTTTAATTTATTTGAAATTTTTAGTGATCAAATAATTAATATAATTGCTCACGCAATGCCAACATGGTACTTGTGCAAGTAGTAGAAAACTCAAGTTAATGATTTGAAAAAAAGTTAAAAGTAATGTATTTTTGTTGTGTTATGGTAATAAAATATTTTTTTAGATAATTATAATTTATTTTTGATTTTGTAAAATTTTATAAATTAACTAAATTACTATCTTGAAATTTTTAATGTTAAATGCCAATAATCTTAAAAATAACATTAATTATATTAATTGTTAAAGAATGTTTTATTAAATGATTTAAAATTCAATTATTTCTTTTTTTACCAATTTTAAGGTATATTTTATAGAATATCAAAAATATTTCACTAATTTTTAACTTTTCATTTTATAGTTTATTTCATGACCCTTAAATAGAAAAAACATTTATATCAGAGTAATCATTAAAAGGGTCAATTAGAGGATAAAACTAAGAGATAAGAGTTAAAACATCAGATAAAATTTTATAAATTTTACATAATGAGAGGAATTATGTTAAACCTAATCTTATATTCTAAATATATCAATTTATTTCCACTTAAACTTGAAAATAAATCAATATGAATATAATATTTTAACTAATTCAAAGGGTACCCCTCCCCTCAATTATAAAATTAAACCACTTAACTACTCTTACTCACAATACATGATCCAGTTATCTAAAAAACTAAAAAAAAATTTATTATATACTTATATATATTCTATAGTTTATTGAAATTCTAAAAATCCATCCCTATGGACCCTAAGGGAATATCAAAAGGAGGTTCTTTAAAGAGGATGTAATCCACTTAACCGAGTGTTTTCATTTTAACATTTCTACTACCTTAAATTATATACAATAAATTTTATTAAAATATATTCTATATCTACCATATATTGATACAATATTATGTTAATTTTATAATACTATTCATATCCTTGCCCATCAAATGAGAAATGAAACCATTGTTTTTCCACACATCTAGAATACCAGCTTCTTAAACCAGTGTATCTTATTTCTCATCACCACCTTTCATAGAAGGTTATTATTATATATTTAATTTAAATATATGATATTAATGATATAATTATTATTATTATAATATTTTATACCCTCAATTTTAAAAAAATCTATTATTTTAGAATAGAATATTCGCACGTGCCTACATAAACACCACCATCTCCAGTAGATATATACATTAGTTTTTAGAAACCACCACCCATGGCTGGTCATGGGGTTATTTTTAATGAATTTCTATTATATTAATAACATTTTAATGATTTTTTATAAAAAAAAATTCATTTTATTGCTTATTTTTTATCCAATTTAAAGTAAAAGTTACACTATTTTGTACGTACAGACCGTTGCCTTATTAGCTAAAGTATTTTGGTTTTTGAAACCAATTTTCATGGATGTATCCAAAATTTTATTTGGTGTATATAAAGGATAATAATGTTATTATTTTTATTCTATAGATAATGGAACAATGATTCTTTTACCATAATCAACCTACAAAATTCATTTTTCAATTATTAACCAAATGTCATCAAAACAACCAATGTGAACCTAGTTGATTAAGTAATAATGTATGTTATTAAAATAAATGAAATAAATGGTTTAAATAAAATATAATAAACATCTAAAATTTTCTTGAAAAATAAAATAATAAATATAATATTTTTTTAATGTAGTTAAAGGATGTTCATTATGAGTAGGGACATGAGGTAAGGGGTTTCATAAATCAACATTCTTTTATTGTGTTATAAAACACATTAATTAACTTTTTTATTCTATGATTAGGTTTATGTTGGTCTATAAATTGATTTATTTTTTATATACACCTGTTTTATGTGTATTTATATTTTTTCACATAATCACTTCTTGGAATAATTATCACATCAAATGATAAGTTATTTTCAAGGGGTTTCTCTATCTCAATCACATTTTGTGGAGACATATTTCCTAGAATTATCCATTATATTTATTCATAGTATAAATACTACCACATTAATTAATTTTTAATTATTAATTCATGAAATTAATGGGTTTTATAAAACTATATAATATTATTTCTTTCAATGACTTTTGTCTCAAAAGTTGCTAAAGTAGTAAAATAATTATGATACAATCCCATTTATTTTTGAGATTGATTATGTTTATGGTCCATTTTCTGTAAAATGAATGATATCAATTTATTTAATTACATATATATTATTTTTAGATTTTAATTTAGGAGTTTTATATGATTTAATTTCATCTCATTTATTTTTGAGATTATTTTCATCTAATATTTACTTAAGGAGATCAGAAGAATCGTTTTGAGGATGAACCAACCTAACTTCTCTTTTTTTGATCGGGAATATTTTATATTCTATATCCTTGATATTTAAAATGTTTTCAAGAATGTTATTTTATATGAATAAATTATTTTTAATGTAATATTAACCTACATTTGACATTAATTATTTTTTTAAGAGGTTGATTTTTCCATTTTCCGAATATGGTAATTTTGGGTTTTACCAATTGTGTGAAAGTGAACATTATTTTAATATTTTCCATCTAAATAGTTTTTTACAAAAATCATAAATATTGTTTTCCATAGAGTTTCTTTTTAATGTTTACATGGTTATATTCAAATATATTTCTTTTCCCAATATTATTTTAACATTTATTTAAAACATTATAAAAACTGATAAATTCACTATTTTTAGTAAAATTTATTATCTGATTATTTAAATTTACTTTTAATATGTGGAAATATCCTTTATTTTTATCCTATACTCCATGACGGATATTTTCAAATGATACCATCCTTATTATTTTTTTTAACGCCCCGACCCTAGTTACCCAGAGTCGGTGCATTATTACATAACATTGGCATGATCACAAGAAAGATCAAATCTCGAAAGACCGATTGGTTTAGTAGCCTTGGAAACACTAGATATATTCATAAGTTTTACATTACATCATAAAATGAAAAACTAATACAACAACATAGTGTTTCCACAATCCACACTATTATCCCCTCATAATATCCCTACAGGTCATTCATAACTTACTTCTTCACATCCTGGGAAAAATAAAACATAGAAAAGGGGTGAGCTCAAATGCCCAGTAAGGATCACAATATAGCAGAACATTCATAAATAAGTATAAACATTTAAGGCAATGCATTACTAAAACAAAAGCCTTTTAAACTTGCACTTCAACATAGTATGGCAAAAGTAAAATGAAATAATTCCATTTACTTATTCACATGGATATTCTACTAATCGAATAATCACATGCAAAAAATAAAAAAAAAACCACTTTCATAATGTTGGAATGCATAATTCTGAACTTTAATTTCTTTGTCAAGGCCTCATCCCAAGACCTTGGGGCTAACTGTAACCGTAACCCAACCCGGAGTGCCTCTAATAACCGGACACCAACCCGGAGTGCCTCTAATAACCAGACACCAACCCGGAGTCCTTCTAATAACCGGAGACCAAACCGGAGGGCTTACTTTTACCAGTCCCTAACCTGGAGGGCTTACTTTTACCAGTCCCCAACCTGGAGGGCTTACTTTAACCAGTCCCCAACCTGGAACATACTTGTCCAACACATTCATATGAAGTAAAGGTTGAAATATAACATAAACATTCTTATTGGAACTAGCATAAGAAATGTCAATACTTTACTCATAAACCATGAATGCTATATAAATGGAACATCCACAGTCAAACATATCACAAAACTTTATTACAATATGGAAGTTTTATATAATAAATCAACTTCAAATAAACGTAAAATCCGTCAAAGGATGTTGACATAGATGAAATCAAAACACTTTTTAGAGAAATATCTCTTTCTATTTTTGAAATCATTTAAGAGCCATATAAAATAAAACATTTTCTTGAAAATGTTCTTATAAGCTTGTAAGGGAAGCTTTGACGATTTAATAACGGCGGAAAATAACCGCACCCGCCGTATAAGTTTAAAAAAAACATTCTTATCTTAATTCTGTCGAAAAGGTTAAAAAGCACCTTGTTTGAAAAAAGACAGAAATATTCCCTTATAAACCTCTTATAAAAAGTCAAACAAGGGTAGAAATGACTTTAACCCATATTCTTTTAAATATTAGAAATGTTTTGAAATACATTTTGAAGAAACATGGACGTGGATGATAACAAGGTCCCAGTAGATAATTATGTACAAACAATCTCGGATAATGAAGAGATTGCGAAATAAATCCTTACCTTGTACTTTTCCTTGGTTGGGGTAGCTTAACCTCCTGTATAATGGTGAAATAATTGTTATTAAATTATGCAATAATCATATACATTAATATGATATCATATATGATCTTTTAATATTGATTTGATAATAATGTCTTAGTATTATCGTTGTTTCGGGTGTTAACTTACTTGTTTTCTTTTATATGTTTTGTTACGTAAGACATGTTTGTAAAGGATAGGTTTTATATTATTCATATACAGAATGATATCAAGTCCTTAAACATCATTTTTTAAATCATCAAATGATAATTATACTTGAATGGATACGATGGAGAATGAATCTCATCGCGTTCGTGGAGACGGTAGTCCGTACGTACGCATGAGCGACAATATCATTCTTTTGATATTAAAATAATATATAATGGATGGTATATCATATATACAGAATCCTTAACATGTTATATTTATTATTTACATGAGTTAAACATCATTATTATACCCATCCAAATAATATTATATTGAATAACAATTACACCACGACGTGGAGACGGTAAGCCGTACGTACGCACGTATGGTGACATGTTATTCAAAGGGTGGATAGAATACTGAATATGGTAGTACCATATTTATAATAACATCACAGTATATATATGATACTGGATTTATTATTTTAGAATGGTAACAACAAAGGAAGAAGAAGTGGAAGAAGAAATGAACTTAGAAAAGGGTGGTGAAATCATTACCTCTTCTTCGGGTTCTTCCTTTTGATTTGATCAAAAGGGCTCCTTAGGTTGGCTTTCTGATCAAACTAAGTCCTCTAGGTTGTAGTGAGGGATGTTGGGAGAGTATTTGGGCAGTTTTTGGCCGAACCAAAAGGCTTTGAAGGTGTGAACAAATGGGAAGGAGGAGTGCCCTTTTATACGAGGGGTGAGGGGCACCTTTGGAAAAGCTAGAAATATTAGTTTATAATAAATTCATATTCGGTTTCCAATGGCTCCAAAGTTGACTATTCAAAGGTTAAGGTGGGGATGGGTCGAAAACAACTCAACCAAAAGAATTTAGACAGGTTTGGGTACTTATATTAACTTTATCTTTAAGTATTAACTCTAAGTTAATTAGTTTCACTTTTACAATGTCTCTTTGTATTTTTATATAATATGGTTAATAAACTTACTATATACATCCAAACGACCCCCAAGTGGTCCATTAATGATAAACCTATCATGATATAAGTCTCTTGGCCGAACCTTAGATTTTTAGGAATTTAATATCAATTAATAATATAATATTTGTTTTAAAAACTCTTTTATGTCAATTTTGACACTATTCAATTGTTGATTTTTGTGAAACTCATAACAGATTGATTACTTCGAACAAAGTCAATTAAATCAATCCTAATATATCATATTATCCTATAAAATTATTTTAATTCATTAAAAGTTTCATATTATATTTATTTGGGTATTTATAATATCAATTATTTTAATTTTTCACTATTATAGTAATTACTGCATCATCATTGTGTCATAAATAAAATAAATTATTTAATGTCTAAAAATTATAAATAAAATATAATTATGTAGGAAATCTGTTTATATTTCTAATGAATATTTATAATCTAAAATCCAACATATATAACCATATGTAACAATTGTTTTGCTAAAAGATATATGCTTGTGTCATTTTTGTATTCATTTTAACTTAATTAAAATAAAGTGTCATTATCACTTACAAGTGGATCCATGGGGTCCCAAAATAGACCCAAAGATGCCCATGGTCGACCATGTATCAACCAATAGGGTTAAGACACGTTTTAGGGTAATTTAGTATTATTATAATATTATTTTTTTAACCCTTATTTACCGGATTTACCCTTAACCATGGTAAATAAAATATTTACCACAATAGTTATTCAAAATGTCTAAAAATAAAAGTTACCTATTTACACAATTTGAACATCCTGATTCCAAATATGGAATCCATTTTCCTAAATTCAAAACACAGAAGTGGCAGAAATTAATTTAAAATTAATTCCCGCTGTTAAAACAAAAAGCGTGTTTTTAAGAGATAATAACTATCAAAAGATTGACACTTGTTTATGTTCGGTTTAATTGTAAAATTATGTCCAATGACAAACATTATATTAAATGGTAAAAATATATTCTAAATATACTTTAAAACCACTCAAATTCATAATTTATCAATATTAATTATTTTTATTAAAAAAGTTGTTTTTAATTAAAATTTAGTAATTTTCACTATTCATCAAAATATGAAAGTTATCCGAAAAGTACCAAAATTTCACCTTAGGCTAAATTCGATATTCCCAATACAAAAATGAAGTCCATATTAAAATATAAAATATATATAATTTCAAAAAGTAGTTATTACTATTCATAACGGCTAGTTTGATTGGTTACGGTGTGTTAGAACTCGGTGTTGCGTACAACACACGCTAGCGTACCGTGGAAGCTTGGGATGTTTCATTTTAAATTTTTGATGTCCCCATTTAGTCAAAAAGTTTAAAATATAGTATCTAAAAAGGGTTCACTATTAAAATTTGGTAAAAGTGCAATACTGAAAATGAATTTGTTCTTACATTATGTCTAAGAAACTCATAATATGGATTCTAAAATTATAAGGATTATATAAAGTTTAAAATTTAGTTAACACTATTCATAACCTCTTTTGAACACCTTGTTTGGTAAGTCATGGTGCGATTGAACTTGGTGTTGCGTGTAGTGAAAGTTATTGAATTATTTTGAAGAAATAACACACTATAAAATCTTGGTGTGTTACATTTTTATTGGTGTATTTTTAATTTTTGAAGATATTTTTATGGAACCAGTTTCATTTATATGATTTAATCATGTTAAAAAGGAAAGATGATTTTTTTCATGGGTGTTATGATTTAAGGTAAAAGATTATAAGTGTTTTCATCATCATACAAGACTTAAATATTTGTATAAATTATTTATATGTTTTTTGTTTAAAAATAATGATGGGTTGTTACATTATTGACCAAGGATATGTGGTTATGTTATAATCCAAGATTTTGTTGGTCTGTAAAATCCATCCAATGCATTGAGTAAAGCGGCTCAGATAAATTATTTTAAGATAATCCAAATATATGATCGAGCTAACTAATTTTATGTTAATCCTAAGAGATGATTGAGTTTACTTATGACATGTTAATCCTTTGAGACGACATAGTTAACTATTGTAAATTACTAATAATATTTTTTATGATTCCATGATGTATGTTTTATTTTTCAAGTTACTATACATTTTATATATCATTGATATATATTTTATAAATAATTTGATCAAGAATGATAAAACATAACTCTTGATTATTGATTCTTATGATTTTCTCCTTTTTTAAAGCATTATCTATGACACATGTTCAATGATTTAGTTTTCTATGGATGTGAATTCTCTTATGTAATGTGAATTCACTTTAAATATGTTATTATAACCTTATGGTCATCTTGTTATCAATGAAGTTATTAAATTATTAATTTCTATGATTAGCCTTTCTGAGCATTTAAGATCACCATTATTATTATTATTTTCCCTAGGATATAAAGAATGATGTAAAGTATGATATTTATATATGGGTTTCATATGGGTGATAATGAGTACCTAATGTTGAATAAGAAAACGTGGGTTGTTGGAAGAAATTTTCATTTAAAGAAACATTTATTTTTATGTAAGATATATCCAAATTCTATAAAACTCTAAACCTAAATAGCCTTTTTTATGTCAATTATCTAATATTTCTATTTGAAATTATTTTTTTGATGGGTAATTTTGGGTCACATTTATCGGTATCAATGAAAAAAATGCAAAAGTTATGTTTTTAGGATAATATCTAAGAGTACATGTTTGAGGATGATATAATTACCCATTATTATATGGAATTAACTAATTTATTTGGACCCAGTTTCATCAATGGGTATCCTAAAAAAGATAAGTAATTTCTATATATCTACTTTATATTTGATTCACACATTACATTCAAAGTTAAATATTATCGACGAAGAAGAGTAATTAATTTCAAATGAAAAATTCATTATTCACATATACCTTTTATATTTACCTTAATTTACCAATTTCCATCATACCATTCATCCATTAGAGAATTATAATTACTAAAATCAATCCCACACATCCTATAAATTATTTATAGGCACCCAACATAATAGAAACCACTTTTGAACACTATATCTCATTATAAAATGAAATCTAACTTAATTTCTACATTATTATAAGTATTAGTATAATTCCACCATCCAATCAATAATTCTTGTAACTAACCTACCCATAGTACCATCCAAACCGATATCTAAGATGACTCTCTAGTAACCATAAGAGCATTCCTAATATCTACGGGCCCTCAACAAGAACAGGAGAATCAAGTAATAACCATGGGGAAATATTTCCCCCACAAAAGATCAAAATAATCAAAGTACACTAAAGAAAAATTATTTTTATACACTAATCAGTATAATCAAATCTTGAATAAGGAGTTATTAAAAAACAAAAAATATAACAAATACTCTAGAAACCCATCTTCTTGTAGTACATGACCATCCACCTTGTCACAATTCATCCACCCTTGGTACCCCTAACTCAATCTCACAATGGAAGATGAATGCCCAAGCATCTGATGTAAGATCATAAAGGGTTGAAAACACTAAACTATACAAGTTGGGTGTGAGATATATAGAAATGTAGGATTGCACTAATTATTCTATGCTATTATTACATAAGGAAATCAAAATATTTTAAATGTGGTATACAATAAAGAATATATGAGTCTTAGTTTCAAAATAGGGGTTTAAACATTTAAAAATCATTTATGAAACCAAATTTGAAAACATGCCTTTTCATCATTTAAAAAATAAAAATTTTCATTAATGTATATGAAAACCATTTATTAATCTAGAGTCATATAATCGATAAATGATAATAATATTCACTTTAGATCAAAATCAACACAAGAGTCAATAAAACAGATTCAAGGTGCATAATATCGATAAATAAATCAATAATGAGAAGTAATCAATGAAACAAGGAGCACTAGTGCTCAGTAGGGACAATTAATGTTGTCATGTATAGAGTATTATGTATATATATTCCATGGGTAAAACCTTGGTATGATTGTGAGTGTAACATTGAATAGATAATCAAAAATCATCACGAATAGTCATTGGGCTTACATACGGTCTCACGGGTCTCAAAAAAACCATTTGCAGGCAAACCCACTTTGTTGGCCACATGTTCATAGCATGATCCTTTTATCTTATCTATGTATCCACTAGATGGTGTGTGATTCCATAATGTAACATATATCTAGGTCACCCCAATAACTATCAAGGTTCTCATGACTAGTCAAAAGAGGTGAGTGAGATAATCAATCTATGAAGATCACACATGAATCCTTATCAACATCAATCCTGGGATCATGACCTCAAATAACATCTCACTCTAACCCCCAAACTCCAGAAATAAAAATAATCCATTTTTTAACACAGAAAAATAGGATGTATATGAATCAAACAAGTTACAATAAAGGATTATGAATTGATAGAATTACGAAAATGTTCTAATGTGAGCGTCACACACAATAAATTTCAATTGAATATATTTTTAAACAATTAAACATTCAAAAGGGTAATCATAACTTATTACCTTCACAAATCATCATTATAATGAAAAAATGCCTTTAAGATAATCATTTATTTCATATAAACCCTAAATCATTCAAAGAAATTATTATAAGTTTAAAAGGTTCAAATACATTTGAAAACATGGGTTTACTCTATCTTTCAATCTAAATAAATCTCCCATTTCAAATAATTGAATATAAAATATAATAAAAGTAATTGAAAAAATCATTAAAAGTGGGATCTTAGAAATTTAAAAAATTCAATAATTTGAAACTATTTAGAAAAAATCACATTGTTTAACTCATATCATTTGAATCAAGGCATTTAATTTTAGGAATAAAAACCCTGGAAAAAGCCCCCAGTTTCACCAAAATACCATTTAATAGTAAATTAAAAATTACTGAAAACAACAATGGATTTTAAAAAATTCATAAAAAAGTGATAAAGTTGAAGATTATTCCCATTCAATTAATGTCGTCTTCAATTCAAAGATATATTGGTGAAAGAAGATTTCACAATGAACTTCATTGAAGAAATTTACATAACATGTGTTAGAAAAAAAGAAACATGTATCTATGAATTATAATACAATTATAAATTTAAAAATGAGGGAAAATAATAGAAAAATACTTATAATATTCTAAATCCAACCACAATGAATCTGAAATGTTTCACCTTCGATGCCGATCACCAAATCTAGGATGTGGGATATTGAGATTTGATAGAAAGGAACATAGGTCCACAATTCTAGATCCATCATGAAATATTAAACTAAAAATAGTTCCATCATAACCATGAAGTATAAGGAATCAAAATAATAAAGGATATCAAAGACCAATGAGAAACTAATTCACTGTATGAGGATCATCACTTCCATTGATACTTCAATTCACCACGAAATGAGGTTGGGATAGTAAAAACACCCCTATATGGATTCCAAAATCCAATGTTTCGGATTTTGATTGAGTATGAGTAGTTTATGGTTAATTTGGGTGTTTAAATATTTTAATTATAATTTTTTGGACATTAATTCCTGTTTTCATGGTTTCCTAAGTGAGGTCGCATGGTTAGTACTAACTGTGACACTAACTATACACCCCAAATAGATCCCCTATAAGCATAGCATTGTAATTTTAACCGTTCCCAAACCATGTGACTCCCATATATCCAGGTTTCATGGTTTGGATCACAATGTGCACACCGTGTGCAAACAATGTGACTCTATTAGGCCCAGGTAGCATGATTTTTCAAACCATGTGAAAAATGTGAAAAACTATGAGCAAGACTATAAACCTTCAAAAAATTATAAAAAACACTACAAATAACCCATAAAAGGATAAAATTATTGGATACTCAAATATATGGGTCAAATCACCTAAAACATGTAAGGGGATGTTACAAATTCACCACCATATGAATTTATGTCCCCATAAATCTCCTAGTCTGAAAGATAGAACATGACTACTTAAGAATAAATCCCTCACTCAACATGTGAGGTGGATGGTCCATGATCAATAATAGTGACTCACTCAAAGGTTAACAATTGAAACACAATTCAAATATCATCACACCATGATCATCACACATCTCTATACCAAAGAAAGACTAGATACCAAGAATAAGTCTCCCACTATTTAAAGATTCATCAAAATGGTGTAACATAAGAATTGTACATCCCTCTAACCAAAGAATATACTTTGACCAATAATCATCGAGAAACATCTTAGTTCAAAAATTTACAAGAAATGAAAATAACTGACAAGTGTTTCCACCCTGGGTATGTACACAACAATAACATATGATTTTCCAAAACTAAGCCTCACCCCTTGATGAACTCATCAAATCAAATGCCACCACCTATGGGTTCATGGTCCCTCAATAATACACATCATCCTTGTTAGCTGAGTACATTCCCAATGTCTATCCATGTACAAACAAAAAGAGCTCAAACATCTAGGTCAACACACAATAATGCACTACTCTCTCATAAGGTAGATCATGCAACTTATCAAAATTGATCTCTAATCATAAAGTAAAAATATGAAGAGTAACAAAGATCAACAATCAAGCTGAACAACTGATGGTTTATTAGTACAAGACACTACACGATCACCAAGAGATCAATTGACATCAAGGAGCTAAAGTAATTCGAAAATAGGGATAAGCATTTATGTGTGTACATCCATAAGGAACAACCATAGAGGTCATAAGATAATGAAACCATCATGAAATCCTTAACCCAAAAATTACACAATCCAAGGTAAAAAAGATATCATTTAGAAATATTCCTAAACAATGGTTTTCAAAAACCAACTATCTACAATGAATAAAATCACAAGGATCTTTCACACAGACTTTAGAAACAACAATATGGATCAACATCAACCACATTCAGCACCTAGAAATTGGAAGCCTGTCAATTAAATGGAAAGCTTCACTCCAAGGCCTATAGATAGATCCATATTATCATAAAGCATCAACTGCCCCACAATTAGGGGATAATGATCCCGGTATAAACGTTCATTTTCGGTCACCAAACTTATATAATCTCTTAAGGTTACCCAAAACAATGACACCCCTTATAAATTCTTAGACATTTCAAAAACAACCCCTTAACATTAGAAATTTATCCACACTAAAAAAACATGGCAGTCCATTTTTTTACAGAGAATTATTTCCTCTATCCACTATGAAAGATTCATTCTACCCTTCATTCTATTTCTCTAGTTCCACTTCAGCAGAAGAAGCCTTAATGATAATCTCAAAATAGGATATTAACCCAACCACAACCATGTTGGATAATATATATGGTTGAAGACCTTTTCTAAAAAAAATATCCTTACAGATTTAATAATCAAAATGTCCTAGAATGAAACATACCAACCATAAAAATTGCATGGCATACATCGCATCTAATAGATTATCTCGTAAAAAACCCATGAAATTAGAAACATTCTTGTTATTTAATTCCTTATGATACATACACCAAATTAATATTTATTAAATTAATTAAAAAGCCATTATTTCTTATTTAGAGGATAGAATAAAAACTTTCCACCAATTTTGGAGAGGTCCCTCAAATAAATATTTCATAGACATGAATTCAAGGATAGGGTTCAAAGGATGTATGTTCTCTAGCTCCAGCACTCGATATGGAGTATGGTTAGAGTCTTTAAAAGAGATGACTCTTCTGGAAATCATGAAGGTCCATTCCTAATACTAGACCGAAGAATGAAAATTCTATCTTTTTTGGAAAATATCTTGGGGTACATTTATGTTCATCATCAAATACAAAATCATTAAATGAGTCATGAAAACCCCAAAATAAAATAAAATAAAACCAAAATCTATAAAACAAGACAGAAAACACCGTATAAAATAATCATTTGTTCCAAAAAAGAAAATATTTCTAAATGTATAGAACATTATTCTTATATTCAAATTGAGAAATATTGTTATAAATCTAACATAATTTTTAGAAATACCGTAAAAACTCATAAAAATGATTTTGTGGATTCAGAAACATTAATATCATTTTCCAATTATCAAAACAATTTTCATTTTAATTCTATTAAAAAGATAAATTTCTTCCTAAAACATTCATTATTACATAACATAAGAGTATATGAAAATTTGTTTTTCCTATGCCAAAAATTTCATAAGAACACTCCTTTTGTAAAATAAATTTTTTAATGTAATCAATCAAAACATGTTTTAATCCAGAATTTAGTTTTCAAATGGAAATTAAAATTATCAAAAGGGGATTGAAGTTTAAATGAACAAACAATATCATGAACCAAATAACATCGATAATCTTCTTTAATAAATCGCACATGTGAATTCACCAAGAAAACACTGATAAAGTGCCACATTTATAACTAGGATATAACTATGCATGGATTAATAATATGGGATAGAAAACCACAAAACAACCAAATAACTATTCAAGGACAAATTTTAAAATAAGTTTCAACAATTCCTCACAGTTTACTAGACCATGAAAACATGGTGCGACTATGGTCATCCTTCCATTCTGGTTACAAAACTCGTAAGATATTTCCAAAGTAAAATATATTATCATTTGGAATCTAAATCTAAAATTTCATTTGGAAACAAATAACCCAAAATAAATATTCAAGTCCGCAATACTATGGCATGTCAAGTCTTATCATGAAGAAGTGGTGATCAAGAACCGTCTCACAAACTTCCTCATGATTCCCAAAACATTATTAAACTTTTTATTACCATGGCTCACCCAAAATAAAATTAATCATTTATATTAGAATTAATTTATTTAAAGTAATGACCTCCTATAATATAATTTTTTATAAAGCGACATTTTATACCATCTCAATATATTCCCGATTTGATTCACCACTAACACGAAGAGAATTCACGTTCTCCACGAGCTAGTGGAAAGCACCTAGGAATCAAGTAATTACTGTTGAGAATGATTTATCCCATAAATGAATAAAATAATCAAAGTACACAGAGGAATTAATATGAGGTACATAAATTAGTATAATAAAATCATGAGAATGAAGACAATATAAAATAAGAACTAACAAAAACCCTATAAAAGCAATCTCATAGTTGTCCATGACCACCCACAATGTTCCATGTCACCCTGCCATGGCCACCTTATCTCAATTTTGCATGGGAAGATGAAAGCAAGAGAACCTACTATATGATCATAAATGGATAAAAACACAAAATAGTAAAAGAAGGGTGTGAGCTATTGATCTTAGTAGGATCCCACAAAATATTGAATGAAGCTACTTCATAAGGAAATTAAAATTTTCAAAATGAGTAGTAAAATAAATAGAGTATGAGGTTTTTAAAAATATGTAGTTTCAAACATTTAAAATTTGTTGATTAAATCAAACTTGGAAACATGAAATTTCACTATTTTAAACTAAATTTTCTCTTGAAATGATTTGAAAACAATTTCACTAGATATATTCATATAATCAATAAGATGTGATAATATAAACTAGTGATCAAAATATACACAAGATTCAATACAATATATTCAAGTTGTATAATAATAATAAATGAATTGATTAAGAGTAGTAATCAATCAAGAATTACACTGTGGTTCCAAGTAGTGACAATGAACACTGTCATGTATAGAGTATCAAGTATATGAATGTCATGCATACAATCTAGGTATGATAGAAATTACACCATATAATATCTAATAAAAAATCATCATGATTAATTTGTGGTATTATAAATTGTCTCACCAGTCTCAAGCACCTGAGTTCCATGCACACCCACTTTGCTGGTCACATGTCCATATCCTAAGCCTTTTGTGTTCCCTACGAATCCACTATATGGGGTGTGAGTTCAATAATGTGGCATATGTCTAGTTATTCCCATCTTTATATCCATATTCCAGAGGATAGTCAAAATAGGTGAGTGAGATAATCGAGTTATGAGCATACAATGCAGATCCATATCAACATCAATCATGGGATCTTGACATCAAATAACATATCACTATCACCCCCAAAATCTAAAAATTTAAACAATCCAATTTTCAAAACCTGACAATGTGATGTATAAGAATCAAACAAGTTACAATAAGGTATTATTACGTGATATAATAATAAAAAAATGCCAACCAGGCTGCCAAGAATCATCCACACCAATTCAACAGATTTATATAAAACTCAACATTCAAATAGATAATCATACCCATTTTCATTGAAAAATCAGAATTAATTTTCAAATTAAGAATTTACAACAATTATTTATTTCAAAAAAAACATTGAATCATTCAAAGGAAGTATTAAAATTTTAAATGGTCTGAAAAAATTTCAAAACATGGTTCTACACCCTATTTTAATTTGAAAAAATCACCCTTTTCAAATATCCCAAGAGTACATATTTTAAAAAATAACGGGGAAATAATTTAAAATCGGATCTTTTTAATTTAAAAAATCCTATAATTTTAATATACTTATATTATAAAAAAAGTTCAACTAATTTCCTTTGAATCAAGGCATTTAATTATAAGAATAAAATCCTAGGCTAAATCCCTCAATTTTTCCATAATATCCTTTAAAAGTTCTTTCAAAATAAATCCAAAAAACAATAAATTTAAATTATTAATAAAAAGTTGATAGATATCAATACTATATCCATTAAATTAATTCTATGTTCTTTTTAAATAAAAAATGATGAAATATGACTTCAAAAGGAATTTCATAAACAAAATTGATAAAACATGTGTTAAAAATCATGAAACATGAACATATGAATTCTAATGAAACAATGAATTAAAAAATGAATGAAAAAAATAGATACACCTACAAGGAATATTTTGAATTCAATCACCTTGAATCCAAAATATGTCACCTCCAATAGAGATCACTGAATCTTAGAATAGAGATCTCGAGAGAAGATAAAAAATACCCTAGACCATGATTCCACTTTAATCATTCCGGATCCAAAAAAACATTGGTCCATCATAACCACTTGTAATAAGGAATAAAAATAATAATAGATATCAAAAAACAAAGAGTGAATAAATCACTTGAAAAGGATCACCACTTCGATTGACACTTCGATTCTCCTTGAAACGAGGTTTGGAGGGGGAAAACAGCCCTAGATGGGTGCCAAAGTAAAAATGATCAGATTCGGTTCTAGTGGGAGGATTTTAGGGTTAATTAAGTGGATTTTAGGTTTTTAATTAAAATTTTAATGTCTTTATTTTCTATTATCATTTTTTATTGGGTTAGGTTTCACAGTTAGTACTAATTGTGCACCTTACCATGCACCCCAAACAGAGCCCTTAGAAATGTTGTATTGTTAGGTTGCATAGTTACTCTAACTATAAAATAATTATGTGATGTTTTTTTCTAGGTTTCATGGTTTTTATAACCATGAAAATACATGTGAAAACCATTATACCCCATTCTATCCAAGTTTCATATATTTTTTAACCATTTGAAAATGATGTGAAAACCGAGGAAAGGCTTAGAAAACATAAAAACAAATTTCGAAAATCAATATAAATAGCCCACAAAGATATCAAATTATTTGATAATGAAATCAATGGGTTAAAAAACAAACAATTTAATGGGATGTTACAATTCAAAAAAACTTTAAACCCACATTTTCTTATAGAAATGTTTTTTTCTAGAATATACTACCTTGAGAAGAATACTTTAATATTATCTGATAAAGAATAGATAAACAAGAAAAGATCCACTATCAAAACCCCTGAACAGAAACAAAATACAAAAATACATCATATAATTTTTAATTTAAAATTAATAATAAATAAACACTACAAAAAATAAAATAAACCAAGATAAAATAACATGAAGAGATAGGGAGAGATAGATAGCAAACAGAACTAATCAAGAAGAATGAAACTCACCTTTGACCACCATGAATCAACCTATAGAATACAAGGGAAAAAATATTATAAAATGATGCTAAAATACTATTCAAGAGTTCCTAGGGTCATATTGGGTTTTAATAATTAAGAATCACATAACATTTTTCAATAGGGATCCATAATTTCTATCCATTTAAATTTGAACAACAACCCGACACAACACCATCATCCACACTTTAATGGTTATAAATTTTCTTAAAACCATATCATATGATGGATGGAGAAGGAACAATGGTTTGAAAATGAACTCAAAATATATAATACCAATTAAAAATACCCCTTATATCCTATTAACATCTGGTAGGGATATATTTTAATTCATGAATCACATCACAACAATCACATATATAGTACACATAAGGGACATAACCACTATGACTCCACTTTATTAGGACTATGAAAATATTTGGATCATAGAAAGAATGATAAAAACGTGTGTGTGTGTTTGGGGGGGGGGGTGATGAATAAATGTGTATATAAAAAACCCCTTCAACTCTTATTATTATTCAACACCAATCTCTAAGAAAAATCCCACATAAATGATAAAGAAATAGACAACATATTTTTTAATGGGGGTTTCCTCTACGAGGATGACTATGTCCCTAGTGTGTTATGGTTATTATATTATGTACAAAATAAATTTTTTATTATGATAAAGAACATGAGAATGGTTATGACCATGATCCAACACAATTTCTATCACCTACAATTTACAATTTTTTTATTAAAAGAACAAACAACACCTCTATAAAGACAGATCGTTGATGAATATATTATCACTCACATAGACTCCATTTATGTAAATAGTTTTACTATTTATTATGGAAAAATATCTTGTGGATATTTTTTGATAATATTATTTGTTACAACTATGTATTGTTTCACCTTTATATTTTATAATATCTTCTATTTATAAATATTACATAATATTTATATGAACATAATATTTTGGGAAAAATATTATATTTTTTTATAAATATCCTTTAGGATTTATGGTGTGGAACCACTCATTAAATTATCATAAACCAATAGTTAAAAAATTATTCAAAATCATCATGAAAAATTTATCTCGAGAATCTATTATCAGTTTCCCTAATTTGCATCATTCAAGCCTCATAAAAACTCAACTTTTACGTCCATCAATGTCACCATATAAATGAAGCTAAATACTATAAATTTTTAACTTCATGAGATATTTATATAATCTTTTCCCTAAAAATTTATTTAAATCCAGTACGAAAAAACACAAATTTCATTTTTTTAATTTTTCTATATATGTAAGGCTATGTGGTTCTCCCTATTATGGCGTGGATCTCATCTGGGTGTTTATATATCCCCTGGTATAGTCCTCTTAATTTATCCCTTCAAGAATAATGACCCATGTATGAACATGATTTTTGAATCATGAAGAACTTATCACTTACATAGTTTCATTTATTTTATATGTTATTTATTCAGAATATAATTTCTATAAACTTGTAGAAATTCAACTAGTGTGAATAAAAAAGTCCCTTACATGAATTTTCATTTTTATACATATCTAAATTCCCTTATGTGGGTCTAAATGTATGAAAATATGGACACATTGTGATCCTGTAAAATTATTATACGTAGTAAATTAGTTACATTACTCTCCATTTTCATATGTGGTATATTTTTTTATATAATAACATTCAACTATGTGAATATTCAAACTTTCATACAAAGAAAAAATATCTTACATCAGCCTAGAATCCTTTGTAAATTTGTATTTGGGGGGAATATTAGATACAATAGTTTGAATTCCTATACGCAGTAGAAATTGACAATACAGACCATTTAGCTACATTAGAAATTTAATTACATGGGTCTACAATCATATATGAATCTATTATTTGAATCTAGGAAATATCATAATTAACTCAACTTACTAATGTATTATTTAATAAATGTATGATTTTTTTTTTGAAGAAGTTGACATGAATTGGTTTCCCAATTCACGCCCAATGGAATTTATTAAAATTAAAGTTTACAATGAAAACACGAGGTGTAATGTATTTACACCATCCCAAAACAGAGAAAACAACAAAATTCATATAAAACCTTAAAGTACCGAGTAACGAGTCTTCAAAAAGCCTCAAATAAGATCCAGCGAGAGTCCAAGACCTCCACTGTAGAAGAAAAAGAGAGCAGTCCGGGCATGCATTATCCTCCATTCAATGAGATTTCCTGCTTCAAAACTGAGACTTCGGGTGAGTGAAACTTCATTGAAAGTGAGAAAGATTCTCCATATTTCTCATCAAAAATCACCCAAAGAAATCGGGGCAGCATTCCAAAATGTTTCAGCATGCTGGAGAAGAAAGAATTCTATCCAAACAAGAAGTTATACATCACCAACTCTGTACTGGACAGCTGAAGTGCGCAGTCAATTCTGCAGAACAGTCCAGATGTATACTTCCATGGAAAAACAGGAACCAGTCTTCATGCCAATATAGTAAAACCATGTTTTAACAGGGAGAAAACATCCTTGTCAGCAATCTGCCCATGATCTCCATAAGGTTAAGAAGTGAAGATGTAGTCCAATACTAGCAGGCATCCAGCAGAGTATGCTGCAGAAAAAAAGAAACTCAGCTACAGAAGACGACACCACAGTCTTGATTTTTATCAAGAAAGAAAGAACTGGATCTTCAAAACATCTTCAAGCAAATCCGCACTTCATTGAAAAATCCAGAAAGTCCCTCAACACAATCCTCATTTCAAGCATTACCAAGCATCACCCAGCTGCCTAACATCAAAGACAGCAGCCATAAAATTGAGCTGCATCTATTTACAGAAACTCCACATAAAAAGTCATCAACACCATGAACTGATGAAGAAAAGTAGCAGCAATCTTTGGGATATCTTCAACACCAAGCATCACCATTGACACTTCTCTTTCAATACAACTCATGCGAGAAAAACAGTGAAAGAAAAAGAGTCAAATCTGTTCAAAAAAAAAACCAACTGGAAACTGGAAAGTAGGAACCAGAATCAAGGATGAGCAGAACCATCTCGAGTAAATCAAGACAAAAGCATCAAACAGGTCAGATTCAATTTGATTTGCTGTTCATCTTTGATTTTTCAATGGATATGGATCTTTTAATATAAAGATATTTCTCCTTTGAAATCTTACCTTCCTGAAGCTCCTGCTGAGCAATCTGCTGTTGCGTATCCATATGCTTGATCCATTCCTGAAGATCATGTTCATCAAAATGTGGCGAAAAGTAGTACAGAACAGTACTAGAGAGTGATTCTTGAGGCTTATCCTGAGGATCAGTAGCAGGTTCTGATTTGGGAGTCTCAATTTGATTATTCTCTTGGGAAGTTTCTACTTGCTCAGCTTTAGAGATGTCCACTGATCTAGTAACAATGGTACGTTCTATGTTTGAGTAGTCTTTGCGTCTTCTAGTTTTTCTTGGATGTGGAGTGATGAACCCATCCTCATCTACCAAAGGTTTTTTACCTTTTTTAGCCATATTATTTAAGAAAGATTCTTCAATCTGAATAGGTTGGTCAGCTTCCTCAGCAATGGAGTCTAAAACATCATGATCCTCTTCCCCTGAATTTCCATTAGGTACAACGAAATCCTTTTGTTCTTGGATGGGAAGGGGAACATCAATATGAAAGTTATGATCTTCCATGGTATGTTGGACAAAAACCTTGTCATTTACAGGTTCATGTTGTGTGACCCTATTTTCCACATTAGCTTGTTCTGTAGCATCGAGAACAGCCTTGACAAAATCTCCAATTTGATTCTCAGAAATTTGAGAATCAACAGTAGCAACCCTAACCTCCAGACTAGGTACACTAATCTGTTCCACCACCTGAATGGGGTCTTTAGAAGAGCTTGGAATACTAGATGAGTTGAGAATTCTAGAAGGGGTTGAGATCTTGCCATCAACAGTTTGAAGGTTCTGAGAATTAACAGGTTCCTTTGGAATTTTTTCCACCCATAATGACTTTATCTGTTTTGATGGGGGAGCTTCCTGTTTTCCACATTTGCTGGAAACATGTCCAGTTTTGAAGCATAAATTACAGAATTCTGGTAGGTTTTCAAAAATCACGTTCTGCACAAAGCCCTTATCACCATTTTGAATCCAGAAGCAGCTCGGAAGGACCTTGGACAGATCAATCTCGGTGCATACCCTTGCAACCGAGGGTCTTGTTAGGTTTTCCGTAGCATGGTCTAGCTTAATTGGGGTTCCAAAGAGATTAGCAATAGCAAATAGAGCTTTCTTTTTAAACAAATGGATCGGAAAATCAGGGAAAGGAATCCAAATTGGAGCGATGGGGGATTCAAAACCAGCAAGATAATCGGGTGACCATTTAAGCACTTTCATGTTGGGTCTCCCAAAGTTCCAAAAACCACGTACCCAAAATCTATAATAATCCGAATCTGATGAGAATCGAAAAAGCACATTCCAAGAATTTAAGAAACCGATTTTGAAATCAGAGAAACCGATCTTTTCAAGGGTATTTCTTAGGAACACGAGCGAAGGGCGCTGTTTTGAGAATTTACCTATCAAGGCGAAATGTAAATCTGAGGCAAGATTGTTTACCTCCTCATCAATAATCAAGAATAAATAGGTATTGTTGAAAAATAAAAAATACCATCAATGGTTCAACAATCTATCCCTTTGTATTTGTTTAGAAATACCTCTCATTTATCTTCCCCTTACTGAAAATAAAACCAATGAGAACAACTGAGGGTGATCAATATGACATGTTGAAAGTAAATGAATACAAAATCAATCATATTTAAGTATAAATGAGATAAATATTTATAGAAAACATATGTGATTAAAAAAATCATCATTGTTGTCTATAACTCAACTCAGCTTAACCGATTCAGAGTGTCATATAAACTCATCAATAACTCATAGCTATTGTATTTTAGAGACATTTCTTTACAACTCGATAGACAAATTAAAAAGTCTTAATAGGAGATAAAAGGTAAATAAACCACTCACTATGTAAAAAATATCTTCAATATTTTTTTAGTAAGAATGGATAAGGGAGGAAAAATCAAAACAAAATAACACCCTAATGAGTGTGAATGGGTTACACTCTAATTTTAAGGACTACATTCTCAAAATCTTTTGTTAAAATAAGTCTGGTTAAGACATAAACAATCTAATCTTTGGTGGGTACAAAATCCAATCAAAGAATTCCATCTTCAACATTCTCCTTAAAGAAATGGTACTTTATCTTAATGTGATTTGGAATACAACATTACAATAGATTTTTAGATAGGGTTATAAGACATTTATTATCACAACCAATTATCAGAGGATATATTTCATTAACACTCAAGTGTTTCAATGCGCCTTTATCCATATCATCTACATAGCTATCATGATGCAACCAAATACTCAGCCTCAATAGATACTACTATCACTGATGTTTTACTCATTAAATAAAATGAAACAAAACTCATAACACTAATAAAAAATTCCATAGATTTGGATTTTCAATCATCAACTAATTCAACATAATCCACTATAGTAAAACATTTAATTTCATCTCACCTAGTTTTTATAAATCAACCCATAATTTTTTGTGTTTGAGATGTATCACAATATCTTCTTTTCCTAAAAAAGTTATGTTTCCTTGAAATTTGAGTGATTTTTTATACAAAGGGAGATGATATAAATAATTTCAGGTCTTGATGCTCTCAAGAAGACAAGTCTACCAATCAGAATTCGGAATTTATTCTCATTAACGTCATTACCTTTATCATCTTTACTTGACTTTATATCCACCTAAATTTGTGTAGACATTCATCTATCCTCCTACATGTCATAAAAATTTAATATATGACACATATGTTTTTTTGAGAAAAAAATATAACATGTGTCTTTCACAATTTAATACCCCAATTAGAAGATCATATCTCCCACCATTGAAATTTAAATCCCTTATTTCATTTTCCTTGATAATTCCTCTGATAATCTTTCTTCATTAATAGAAAATATAAAATGATCAATATAAAAAATCAAGAAGAGTGATTTATTTTTAGTACCTTTCACATATATATTTTTGTCAACCCATCCTTTTTTAAAATTAATTCTATTTAGATACTCATCCTACATGAAATATTATTCTTATGGAGTTTGATTCAAACCGTAAGGATTTTTATTAATTTAATATAAATTTTTTCCATCTGAATCTAGAATAATTAAATTAGAATAATTTATTTATAGTACCTCAACAATATCACCATTTATAAATATACATTTAACATCAAATTGAAATATATTCAAGCTTCTCTAAGCTATAATGGAAAGGAATACTCAGACAAATTTCTATTTGGACACAAGAGAAAAGGATTCATCATAGTAAAACCCTTAAATGTTTGAGTATATTTGGAATAAAAACATTGATTTTTTGATAAATATTTGATTTTTCTCATCAATATTGTTTCTAAAAACATAATTTCTCTGATATTTTTTTCATGGTCTTAGTAACAAGTTCCTAAGTTTCATTCCTTTTTATATGATACAGTAATTCATTTAGAGGCCAACGACACTCCTTATTTTCAAAGCCTTAATTTTCTATATGGGGATAAACCATTGATAGAAGAATGGTAATTCCAGTTTCCATAATATACATTATTTTTTACACACCATGATTCAGATCCCTAATAATTTTTTCTATATCAACATGTTTTCCCAGTCTTGTATTTGTTTCCTTAGTCTTCTATTTTCATTGTTCTCAAATTGAAAATGATGAATCCATATATTAAAAGTGATTATTTGTGTTTTATGTATTTTATTCAATAGGTACTGAAATGAAAACATCAACCTCATCATCTACCAATACAATATATAGAGTAAATTCCTCATTTTCAAATACCGTGACATCATCACTACCAATGATTCATTCAATTTTATTATTATAAAAACTAAATGATTTTTCATTTGATGTACACCCTGGAAATATTCCATCTTTACACTTATCATCAATTAATCAATTACTCTTATCTATTCTCTTGATCAAACATGCACTTCAAAATAACACGAAATGCATAATATTTTACGTCATTTAAAACCACATCTTATAAGAAGTATTGTCTAAGTTTGTCCTTATGAGACACATATTCTAAATTATTCCTATTGTAATGATGTACAAAAGACAATAGTAACTTGAGATGTGTTTCTCTAACAACATAATCCCAGCCTTGTTGACTATAATATTATTTCTACTTTAAACCACTCTATTTTGTTACAAAACATTCTGAGAATATAATTCCTGTATAATTCCATGATTGTAAATACAATTGTGGATTTTTGGGTGAAATATTCAGTTCCATTATATGAAATTAGTCTATTCCTATGAAAGATTTTTTTTCATTTCTACAATTATTCCAAAGATCTTGAATATGTCCATGACATTTGATTTATGATACATGAACATAATTTAACCAATAGTTCAGTAGTCCTCTATGAATGCAATAAAATATATTTATCGACTTGTTGAAATATTCGTCATAGGTCCATAAATATCAGGATGAATAAATTCAAGAGTATTTATGGTTTTATTTGTGACCCCTAGTGAGTATTATTCAACATTTTCACTATTTTAAAGTATTACAAATAGTAATAGTGACCTTTTTTAGTAATAAAAAATTTCTAATATATCTTTCATGGATATATATATTTATAGTCACTTTATATTTCTACCTATCCTTGGTTCCATATCTCATTTCATAGTTGCTTTATTAAGTGAAAAACTTTTTTTCCTCCCCCTATTTGAAATAAATTCCATTGTGTTTTCAAAAACCCTATAAACACAACACCATTGTTCATTATTTTGACTACACTTTTATTATTTCTATATATAACTTCATTTGTACCATGAAAATGCTTTGACACACCCAACAGATTGTTCTTTAGGATATAAAAAAATAATAATCTATCAATATATATTTGACTTTGAAAAATGTTTGTTTTCCTAATACCTTTGATGTTAATAAAAAAATCATTACCAAATATCTTATCTCCTTTTTTACATTTCCCATTTTTATGTTTTTCAAATCAACTGTCATGTGAGAATAGCAATAACTATCTATAATCAAAAGGGTTTTCATATTTATAAGATTTAAATTCAACTCAATGATATTGTCTTGTTAACTAATATAGACTTGATTCTGGTCATTCCAAATCACCTAAAAATACTCAATTGAGTAGGGATGTATAACAAAATAGACTATTCCTACATAAATAACATATTTTTGTGATGAATATTCAATATATTTCATAAAAACATACATGAGAACCGTAATAGTTTAGTGTCTTTTGAGACTAGAAACACAATCATATTTTTTCATGAATAATCTCTAAAATATCCCAAAAAGAACGTTTTACATAGTACACATCTTTATCATATAGTACCTAAACAATTATTTTATAACCTAGGGAAGGAAAAATAAGAAATAGTGAACTCCGATGCTCAGTAAGAGTAAAAATAATATATATCAATCATTGATCATATGAAATCATAAGATACGAATAAGGTTATGTGATCATAAAATAACATATGATGTTAATATACAACCTATCATTGATCATAAAATTGAGTCATGGTATAAAAATTTTCATTTATGAAGACATGGCCCATAAGAGTGATAAAACCTCATAAATCAATCATGACTCATAACCGAATGTTATAAAAATGTGGCACCTTCACAAATATTGAGAACCATTTCACTTTTCAATGTTAACTAACATAACCATCAACATAGTGGATCATAATTCAAAACATATTTTCCATTTTGGATTATGGTTTACCTACTTCCCATATTGGATCTAGACACACCTATTTCCCAAAGTAGATCTGGCCACACTTGCTTTCCATAGTGGATTAGGACTCACATGTTTCCCATAGTGGATCAATCTCATAAACTTGTTTACCATTATAATCTCATGATATAAAATGATTTATTTAATACAATTGAGGGAGATATATGTCACACCTTTCATATATTGAAAATCATACATAATTGTGGAATAAGATCATAAAAAATCATCATATTAGAACCCATGAAATGAAATTGGTTTCATAAACTTTCTATCATAATATAACCTATGGAAAATAATCATGTTTCAAAATAATTTAATTATTTTCTCAAATCACAACCCTATGAAAAAAGGTGTGTTTTATAATAATTTTATAATGGTATAACCCATGGAATAAAAATGGGTTTCATAAACATCTTTTCATTATAAAAATAAACCATCAAGACAATGAATAAAAATGATAGCCTTGGATCATATCCCTAGTAAAGAAAACGTAACATCAAATGTTTTGAGTTTGAAGTATTAAGTCATAATTTTCTATTACTTTAGTTTTGGAAATAAAAAATACTCTTTTTAAATAATGTTTACTAATTTTTTATATCCAATGTGTTTTAGCAAGTTTTTGTAGAAAACATTAATTTTTACCGAACATAGAAATAATACTTTTTTATTATGAATATAAACCTATAATTCTTCGATATGATCCATCATACAAATAATGTGTCCGATTCATTGGACTAGCCTTTGTTCTAACCATTGGTTAGAATATTTTCATTTTATATTATATTGAAAAATGTCATGACCATAAGGCTAATATTGATACTGAGACCTCATACTGATCCTTATAAGGATTATCATATTTAAAAATGAAAATGATGTTCATCATACTATCCTATGTTTATAAACATAATGTATATACTTGTTACCATTGAATGGAATAATAAATATCATGGTAATGGTGCTAAAAAATTGAGTCATACATTTAGTTTTTTGAAGGCTATAATATGAAATCTATACGAGGATGTTATAACTAAATGGAAAATATGACCATTATGAGATCACATATAAAAAATAGGTCATTTGAAGAGTTTGGAGATGATACATTTTCATAAATCAATATTTATAAAGTTTTATTATTATTAAATTCTCATTATTATTCTTTGAAATACTTTAGAGAGGGGTATTCTAAGGAATTAGTCTCAGTATTGTTTGCTTTAGAATAGTTGATTTTATATTCTTTATCCGATCATTATACATATTGAGGGATTCTTAGGATAGAAAGTTGGTGAATTTGATCCATCATATTGGGAGATCATGGGGATATGAATATTGATGTTGATAATCATATCATGGGATTCCGAGGATAGGAAGATAGAGCCTGTTCTGATCTTTCTATCAAGAGATTTCATAGTAAGGACAAACATACTTTATAGTATGTATGAAACCATGAAAACCATTAGTTAGGGTTTATGATTACCGTTATTATTAATGATATAGAGTTAAATCTTTTAATATATATAGTAATCCATTCTTAATTTCAATAGTTATTTTATTTATTATTTTTACATGATCTATTTTTACACCTTGCATTGTTTTAGAATGTTTGTGGTAATAATTTTCTTTCTAACAAACATTTTTTTTTTCTGTTTTTATATGATATAGGTAAAACATACTGGGATAGAATCAGATAATCTGTGATACCAATTATAATAATCTAATCATAGGATAGTGATAAGTCTAATAATTTTAAATTAAGAGGTTTTTCTATTGTGTTTGGTTTAATTTTTTAATCTAAAATTCACCAAACCTCTTGTAATAATAGTAACTCTTAAGATCCCAAAATTGTAATCAAGGAAGGTTATACTACATATAATTGATGAGTTATTAATTGTTAAATCAACTGTAAGTTTTTAATGTTATTTATAAACTTATTTTTTATAAATTTTTAGAAACTAATGTGTTTGTTATAAAATAGTTTCTATTTTTTAATATAAGAAGGTTAAATATTAGAACCTCTGAAAATATGAATTTGAGATGACCACTTATCTTTTATGGATATCTCTATGATTATTGGATGGATCAAATGAAATATTTTGTTATAAAAAATAGAGTATATTATTTTTTTATGATTTCTATAAATTATAATATTACTTATAAGGATGTTACAATGTTAAAAAATTAAGAGAAGTTGGAATACAAAATCAATTTTTGAGTAAGGAATATTCTTTGATGTTCCATTACTATAATTTTATATAGTAATATTTTATCTTGTGAATATGATAACATTATTTAGGAGATGTTAGATGTCACACATTTTGGTAATTCCATAGTTATTGAAACAAGAAGATCCACGATTGATGTTGACTATAAGGCCTTTGATTTTATACCTGGTCAGATAGCCCCCAAGATTCACTAAAGGTTTATAACTATTGTCAATAGTTTAATGTCTACTGAATAATATTTTCTGGATGATTATATTTTGGTTGGAAAAATTTTAGATATAATTCTAAATAAATGGGAATCTAAAATAACTACTATGGATGAAACAAGGAAGATTATGAATATAATTATTGATGTTCTTATTAGTACCCTCATTAATTATGAATCAATATTGAAGATATATTTAAAAAAGGATAAAAATAATGACTGTGGTTTTGGTTTTTCTACAACAACAACTCTTCCTACTAAAGTACAATCTTCTGTGAAAATTACAAAATCTTCAATGAAGATGAAACTTATTATTCATTTTGATTATAGTCCATAATTAAATTTAGGGAAATGATTGGGATAATCATGAAATAATGATGAAAATTATTGTGGGACAGACTTATTTTTAGTATAGACACATAATGGTTTATGCACATAAATGTGACAAGAAGGATTTTGAAGTTACTTGTTATGAATGTAAGAAAAATGAAAACATTCGACTGGAATGTCCTATGTTGAAGAGAAAGTAACGAAATGAAGAAATATAGTCTAAAGTCCAAAAATGTATTATAAATATAATTCTAAGAAAGTTATGAATGCTTTTGAAACATGGAGTTTCGGTGGTGGAGATAGTTCATTAGAATTTTATCCAGACAACAATAATTACTAATAGGGTAATGTTAGACTTTTTTTGAAGTACCCTTGGTAAACAAATGTTTAATGGATATGGTACACGCTACTGAAAGCCTTTATATTATGTATTTAAATGAAAACTATTCAGATGTGAAAATTCTAGACCATATATTGAATAATCTTCTTCTGTAGAAGAAGATAATACTCTACCTCATTTTGAAGAGGTATCCATGTTTTCAAAACATTTAGAAAATAATAGTTGATTTTTAAAAAAAACACAATAATGCCAAAGAAAATCATGCTAAGGGTGATACAAGAATTACACTTTTTACTAAATAAATATCCTATATTTCTATTTATGATGATAATATAAATTTTTATAAATATTTATTTTCAAAAGAACATGTGAAAATAATTTCAGATAAAAATAATTTTAAAATTTATTGATAAAATTAGTTCTAGTACAATTTATATTGAGGAAAAAACCTATTTTTCAAAATAAAAAATAAAATACATTTTTAGAATGAATTTATATATATATTGACCAATGGTACAAAATACATTGAAAAAATATAACAATAAATTAACACTTTTTGTAACAAATCTAGAATGGGTTATACTAATCAAAAACTTGTTTTTGAAAATAAATATTTTTTTCTTAAAAGTGATCAATTTTTCACTAAATAAAAAGTGGGGTCATTGAAAGAAAAATTGTTGTTTTCATAGAGTCAAATATCCTTGTTTTCAAAAATATTATTTTTCTAAGGAAAATACATCTTCTCAATAATGTAATATTTGTCAAATTTTTCTTCCAAATATTTCATTTCATGACAATACTACAACCAAGAAGGTTTGGGTTCTAAAAACCTAATTACCTTGTTTTCAAGATAGGAATGATAATTCCACCAATAAAAAAAGTTCGTACTGGGATAGTGGTTTCCCCAAACCTATGACTCGATAAAAATATTTATTTAAAAATATTATCAAGATTAAAGCTGACAATGTAACATTCAAGGATAATTATCAAGGAGAAATCATTAGTATATGTAACATTGTCCTTCTATGTAAAGCCTTAATTTCAAATGTTTTATTTTTTATAGGACTTAAGAAAAACTATATATTCATACATAAATTTTTTGATATAGGTTATATTTTGAACATTCGAATTGATAAACATATAGTATGTAGTTAAAAGGATGAATTTATTCTTTCATCCAATCGAGATGAGAATGTTTACACACTAAACATAGAAGACCTTATGATCTATGATATACCCTTATTGCTATGAAAGTACAATCATGGTTATGGAATATAATTTCAGGACACTATAACCATATAAACCTAGATAAGTTGACTATGAAAGGAAATTTTAGGATCTACCATAACATAGGATTTATTAATCAATAGTTTATAACCCTTGTCAATATTGTAATCTATATAAGTCATTATTTAAATCTATTAGCTATGTCTCAAATTATGACACATTATTGTTATTAGACATGGACTTTTATATTCCTACAAAAGATCTATTTATTAATATAAAATACATTGTATATGTTTTATATTATGATTACAGTAGATATATATGGGTCTATTTTCTTAGAAAAAAATCCAAAGCATTTAGTTATTTTAAATTTTTTAGATAGAGTTAAAAATGGGAAAAACCTATCATTGATAAGAATTCATTGATGTCAATGTGTAGAATTTGAAAATTATGATTTAGAAACTTGTAGTATTAAGAAATTTATTATATTTAATTTTTTGGAACCTTTAAAACCCTAGAGAAATAACATTGTTGTAAGGAGAAAAAATGTTCTTCAGAAGATTACTAGAACTATACTGAGTGAATACTCAGTTTATTAATATATTTGGGCTAAACCATTTACTACTTACTATTATTCAAGAAACCACGTTTTCATTATACCATTTGTTAATAAAAATATTTATGGTTTGTGAATAAGAGGAAAAACCAAAGTTTTTTACATCAATGTGTTTTTATGTAAAGTATTCTCCCTAAATACTAATTATAATTTACACAAGTTTTCACTAAAATCAGATGAAGGAATTTTTTAGGTTATTCCACATCTGGTAAGTCTTATGGAGTTTTTAATATAAATTACTCTATTTTTGAGGAAGTAGTGCATGTTATGTTTGATTAAATCGATCCATTTGTTTAGAAAACCCATCCTACTTCATTGGTTTCTATTTCAATGTAATTTTCAACCTATGTTTGAATGATATTATTATACGGAAATAACTTAAGATTATGTTTCAGATGTTATTACTCAATAATAATTTCTACTAATTTTTGAAGAATAGATTTCTAAAAACACAAGAATTCAGTTGTTTCATATGAATCATCCTAGTGATACTATCATTGGTGACATGCATCAACCAGTTCAGACTAGAAGTTTGTTAAGAAATGAAATTAAACATATCACACTCATATATCAATTCAAACCATAGAATACATTTGAGGATTTAGGTGATGAGTATTGGATAAAATCTATGCAAGATGAGATCAATGAGTTTTAATGGAATAATGTTGAGAATTTAGTTGAACATCCAAAAGAAACTTTAATAATTGGAGAAAAATGGGGTTTTCAAGATAAATGTGATGAAAATAGAATAATTGTTAGAAATAACGATAGAGTTACTACTATGGGATATAAAAAACAAGAAGTAATAGTGTATGAAGAAAAATATTCTTCTCAAAAATAATTTAATCTATTCAAATACTTCTAGATTTTGTGGCATTATTTAATTTCAAACTAAATCAAATGGATGTGAAGTGTTATTTTCCAAATGGAAATGTACAGAAGGATGTATCTGTTAAAGAACAACCTTATTCTGAAAATATAAAACATTATTAACATGTTCATAAAATTTCCAATGAGCTTTATGTACTTAAATAATCTAATAGATCTTTGTATGATAGTTTAACTGTATTTTTGTTATAAAATAATTTTAAAGGGAGTTTCGGACCCAACACATTTTATAATAGAATTATATAAAACATCATGACTAAACAATGTTTTTTGAGGAAATTATATTTGGTTCAAATCATAAAAATTTTGAAGACTCACATTCATATTTAAGGAAATATACGTTTGAAATGAGTATGATAGTTGAGTTAACATAGTATTATTATTTTCAAATATCACAAAAAACCTGAAGGTAATTTTATATAACAACATACATATATAAGATATTTTGGTAAGAAATTTGGGTATGAAAACACTAAAATTATTAATACTCTTATTGGAACATCTAATACATTAGATCATGATGGTTCTGTGAAAATAGTTGATCTAAAAACATTTAGAGGTATGATTGGAAGCTTATTTTACATAACAACTATTCATCCAGATTTAATTTTTTCTGTATGCTTATATTCTAGATATCAAGACATTGAAAATTAATCCCATCATAAATAAATAAAACATTTTTTTGTAATCATAATGGAATAATCAATTTTGGATTATTCTATTCTTCTAGAAATGTTTTTTAAATAAAACTTTTTTTGAATGTTGACTATGGTGGTTATAGAATGGATAGAAAAAGTAATTCCAAAACATGTCATTTGTTATGAGACTCTTTAGTTTATTGGTTATGAAAGAAAAAAAATACTCTGTAGAACTTTCAACTATAAAATATGAATATGTGGTAGAAATATTTCTTTGTGATAGAGTGTTGTAAAGGCAAGATAGACTCACCAACTATGGCCTGAGTTATACTAAAACTGAAATACTTTGTGATAACACAATTTCCATTTAACTATGAAAAATACGAAAACATATCTAATGTACTAAACACATAGATATAAGAAACAATTTTCTCCATGATCAAACAAGAAAATGAGATATAATTTTACAATTCATCAGAATATAAGAAAAACTTGTCGATATTTTTACAAAACCCTTATGTTCTAACAGATGTGAATATTTTTAAAAGATGATATGACTGATAAATTTTAAGTTATTAATAACATCTACTTCTTTTTTACCAATATCTATACATTATTATTCATTTTTTCTTAGGGGGTATATGTCTTTGTTTTTTATATAAAATTGTTTTATTTTAATTTGTTTATTTTTTCTAAAGAGTTTTTATTGTATTGAATATTTAGGATTGAAAATTTGAATTAAATTACCTAAAAAATTATGTTTTTATAAAAAATAATTTCTGAGTTAAAAATTATATGAACTAAAAAAGTGTAAAATATATTTTTTCAAATAAAATTTATATCTTAATATGTTTTTATTATAAACAATCATAATCAGTTACTTTTTAAAAAATGAAGAAGAACATTTCATTCATACTGATGAAAATTTATACTATTAAATGTATTATTATTTTTTTATTTTTTTCACTTATCCTTTACTTTTGTTAATAATCATTATTGTAGTTATTATTTTATGTTCCAATTATTTTTCCTTAAAAATGTAATAGTTTTTTAAATGAACTATTATATATTACAATGAAAATATTTCCTAAATCTTGGAGTGATATAATATACATTTAATAAATTCTTCAGTTAAATATTGGAACCTATATTAGATAATGTTTAATGTCAAAAACTATATGTTTTTTCAATACGAACTATTCACACTCTGTTCCTATATAAGGGTGGTTCACCCCATTTTCCTGTATCTATTATTAGGTAGTTTTCTACTAAATCTCTTCATCAATAATATTTTCTAGTCCAATTGTTTTTTAATTATTCAAATATTCAACACAAGTACCATTAAGATGAAAAAAGGTGGATTACATAAAAATGCATGTTTTTTGAGAACATCATATAGAGAGATATTCATTTTAAGAGTATGATTAAATTCTCAAAAGATTTATTTCATTACAAGGATGTAAAAATGTTTTTTTAGAAAAACTATAATTTGATTTTGATTTATAATATCCTGAAATTGCTAGAGAGTTTTATGAATTCTCTCATTTTTCCAAAGAAGTTGATAATGATATTTTATATTTTAAATTTTTTCAAAATAAAAATACAACTACATATAAAAGTGTATATGATTTGGTTTGTGTACCTACGGGAGGTCAATCTTATCTACCATCACAAACATTATCGGAAAATCTTTGATCTTTTTAAAACAATGAGGTTGAAGATTCCTTATTCATAAGTTATGATAATTTCATGAAAGTTTAACATCTTTCACCAGACAATGGAGTAGTATCACTGTGGATTATGGGGTATTTAATACCTAGGAATGGTGATGGTGACACCATTTTGGTATCTAATATATTTGTTTTAGATTTCTTTGTTAATATATGGCATAATAGCAATAAAAATAAAGTCTTAATTATAGTAGAATCTATTAAAAGTGACTCAATAATGAAAATCACCAGCATATTATCCTCCTTAATCAGTTAATTATGAGTGAAAGTTATGGATATTTTCATAGTGGAGGAAAAAACCTAACTAGTGTGAGAAAATATTTATTTCAATGGTGGAGATAAATTTTAATGAATGAAGTTGATCATTGATTCTAAGATTATGAAGTTTCTTTAAAAATGTAATGCCCTGAACATTTTATGATATGCTTCTCCTGATTAAATTCTGTTTATCAATGTGTTCCTTTGAAACAACACTAGGTTATTTAGGAGATAGTTAAATCCTATCAATTAAACATAAATTTCTCACTTCTATGTTTTGAATTTTAAAAAACGGTCATCTAGAGTTGTGTTTAATAAGTCATTTGGAGTTTGATAGAACAAAAATGATTTTTGGTGAATAGTAACATACCCTTATGAATAGTAATATGAATAGTAATATGACCCTTATGAATACTAAATAATAATATTATTTTATTTTCTTAAGGAAATAAGATAATGATATCTTAATTAGTTTTTCATTGAGAAATAAAACTAGTTGCACTTTTAGATTGTTATTTTTCGAATTAACTATGACCTTATTTAAAAATTAAATTAATAATATATAGAAAATTATTTTTTAAAAATGGATTTAACTTTTTAATTCTACACGTCGAAAAATAGTTAGGGTGAATTTTGGGAATTTTTCTGAAACAGTTGATTTTGCAGTGAATAGTAAAAAATACAGTTTTTAGTTTCTGTGTGTTAATGACATCATTAATGATGTAATGATGATGTCATAAATCTGGTCGACCTATTAATAGTTAAATAAGACGTGAGGTGTCCCAAGTGGATTGTACCATGGGAAAATACCATGGGAATGCCCATGGTTTTGCAAAAACCACTCATGAGGTGTCCCTTGAAAATTATTAAAAGAATCCCTCACTTTTCATATAAATACCAACTCTTTCCTTCATTTAATTCATTACCAATTCTCACTGAATGTAGTTATGGCCTCCTTACCTCCATATTAGTCTTACCAAGGTTTCCTCATGCCCCCAAGGTCCCAAAATTCATGTTCTAGGGGTTATTCTACAACGAAAGAAAATTCTCAAAATTTCATTATTTTTTTCCTTTCAAGGTATCTTTTATGATGTATATTTTTCAAGTTTCCATACCATTTTCATATTTTTATTCTTATTCATGATATATTATATATTATGATTCATTTAGGGAATGGGTGACCCTTTTCCCCTCTCTTTTTAATATTTTCTAAAATCATGTTACGTAGCCGTTAGGATGTCGAAGTTTTGTAAGCGATTTCAAAATTGTTATTTTATTTTAAGTTCTTTATTTATTCATTCTTCATCTATTATTACCCAATAGGAATAAAATCTCTAGAATATTGTATATAATATATGTTCTCATGTTCATGAGAAATTCATCATCAATATTCTTCTTTTCCCCACTTATTTAAGGAATAAAAAACATTGTCTGTGATGTGTCAAATTACCGACATCGTGGACGTTGTAATTTCAATTTCCATTAATTATTTCAAGTCTGGTCATGAAACCAAATATATGGTTGAACCAAGTAATAATATATTTATTTTATCTTTATTAATGTTATGTAATCTTTAAACGTTCATAATATGGAATAAAAATACAAAACAAGTTTATTTAGCACAAAAATGCCAAGCCAAATTCAAGCTTTTATATTTAACTCATCGATTGATTCATCATCATGGTATATAACCAGAGTCATTATATGATAATTTATGTCTCCTTAATTTCACTAATGATTTATGTTAAAAATTCTGGATGTTTAACCATATTTCAAACCAACTTCCATTCATGAATATAAGTAAACAAAGCATGAAACCAAGTAAGAAAATGCTTCCAAAACAATAAAATTGAATGTCATAAATCAATCAAAAAGGACATTAATGAACTAAATAAGGTTATAAAATATTAATTAAATATATAAAAGGTTATATAATTATGAATTAATAATCCTAATTTTTTTATTCAGGTCTTTAAAAACAAGACAAGAACACCTTCAAGCATAAGGTAAGGGACTTCTCTCTCACTTTTGTTCAAGAATATGCCGTTTGTTGCGACTAACTTTGTATTGTTCACCTAATAATACTTCTGTGGTGTAACCACTGCCCATTTTATATCACTTCCCATTTGAAATTATATTTCTATTAAATATCCATAATCTCTTGTCATGGATATGTTTATTCTCTAAACCGTATACCATTTCACATACTGTCTATATTTGGGATGTCATTGATGAATCCGTATTCTATACTCTATACGAATATTGAAAAGGAATATTGATCTTGTATTGAATCATGGAATAAAGAATGAATTGGATGTAGAGGTGGGTGGGGCCCACTACAGCCCCTTGATTCATTGGTAGGTCTCATGAGACAAAACAGCTTGGCGACAGACCCTTCGAGTTTGTTTCCAAAAAATCAGACAGGTTTCTACCGACAACAGTAAACCGTTTTTACGGTATTATGGTTTAATGTGCCAGATACATGACGTCCAATTAATAAGAATTATCTTTATTCATTATGATTTATTATTATTATCCATGAGGTTTTCACTATGAAAAAATCTATGGATGCAGTTTCATTCTCAGTTTATTATTTCCATTAGTTATTCATTTATTCACTATGCCATATTGATTATATTAGATCAATTGTGATTAAATTATTATTTTACTAATTATTCTGCTATTTTTAACCCTTACCAAGCATTTGAGCTCACCCCTTGCATTGTATATCCTCAACAGATGATGAAGAGAAGGCATTTTATTGAGTTCGTGTAGATGTAGTTTTTAGTTTTTATTATGTATTGTATTTTGCAACCTTTTCCAATGTAATTTGAGTTACATTTATGTATTCAGTTTCTTCAAGACTACTAAACTAATCGTTCCTTCAGGATTTTCATTCCTTTTAACCATGCCAATATGACAAGAAATTCACCATCTCCAGCCTAGAGGGGTCATGGTGTTACACTTGGTATCAGAGGAAGTTTAGTAGAACACTGGGAAACTAGAAAAGGAAATTTATAGTAGGGAACAAAGCACTAAGGTAGTATTTGGGGATTAACATACAAGAACATCCTGGTATTTTGGTAAGGAATAGATTATGTGGATATTTTAAGCAATACTTCCCTGTCTGGATACGATCAGGTAGAGGCGGCTCTTGCACATATGTATCTAGGGGTAACAACCAAAAACATCACTTTGAGCTAGACTCGAACGGAAACTGGTGCACAACAACGGGCCTTGCTGTACTCCTGGTTACGACACTCCTGGGTGATATGCTTAGGATAATTCATGTTTTCATTACAAGCCATTATGAAGGAGTTAATATAAATTTTTCCTTAGAAGAACCATGTTTATAAGATTATTTATGCATAGAATTTCAATTTATGTTGAGTGATTTTCTATTTGAGATTCACAAACTAATCTAGTGTATCCCATTATTTAGAAATTGCATATAATGGAAGAAGATGAATCAATACTCGTGGGAATGGTAGGGATCTCCCTACTGAGAAATTCAACACAGTCAATGTTGGGGCAGATCAGATCATGACCATATTTGGAAAACTTACTCAAGTTGTAACCAATAACCATTCAACACCTATATTGGATCGTTTCATGTGGTAGATGCCCCCATCCATCAACAGGACTACTAATCCAGTGGTATCTGAGCAATGTATCAAGTCCCTTGAAAATATATTCATGGCATTACGATGTAATGAAAATAAAAAGGTAGTGCTGGAAGTATATTGTTTCAAGGGTGATGCTGATCAATGCTGGTCTCTGATTCAAAATACCATGGAGGAAGAAGAGATAGAGGATATGTAATAGAGGAATTTTGATGAAATATTCTACGAAAAATATTTCCCTCGTGAGAAACGAACTGAAATGAAGAGGAAATTTCTTGGCTTGCAACAAAGGGAAGAAGACAGGGTTGTGGAGTATGAGGCTACCTTTACAAGGCTAGCTAGGTATGCTGTGGATTACGTACGTGACTCGGCTGACAATATTGATCATTTCTTTGAAGGTCTTATGCCAAGTCTTCGAATGGCACTAGATTCTCAATCATTTTCATCATATGACGAAATTGTATCAAGTTCCATCCAAAAAGAGAAGGAATTCGCTAGATCAAATATTTTCAAAGGAAACCAAGATAAGAAGTGAAATTCTGATAACAAATAAAAAAGAGAGGCACTGAAAAAGAGCAAGGGAATGAATAGTTTCCCATTATGGGAGAACTGTGGAATGAATCATCTCGGGAAATGCTTGAAATGCATGGGAGTCTGCTATAACTGCAGAGAAAGGTGTCATCGATATGATGAATGTAAGGTTATGAAACAATTCAATGATGTTCAATGCTACAATTACAGAGAGATGGGACACTTTGAAAATGAGTGTCCTAAGAGCCAAGGAAATATTCCTAAAAAAAGCCAAGAGATCAAGGGAGAGACTATGAAATTACAACCACGGAGGTTAAAGTTCATAGTAACGTGGTGGTAGGTACTTTAATTGTTTCCCCAAACTTATCCAACACTTTATTTGATTCTGGATCATTGCATTCATTTATATCCTCTCAGTTTTCCATGAAAATTAGATATTTCCAATTTTATTTAAGAAAGGAGTTGTCAGTCAAAACACCCATGGGATGTATCATTGCAACAAAGGAAAGTCAACTAGTCCCCCTCTAAACACCAAAACATGCTTTAGTTGCTAGCTTTATCATCATACCCAAGACTGAATTTGATATAATTATCATTATGGATTGGCTATCAAATTATGATGCGATGATTTATTGCAAGAAAAAGAAAGTTAAAATTTTTGGAAATGGTGTAGAATCCCTTGTCTTTAGGGTATAAACTTTTCCACCTGATTCTTATCAAGAACCACCCACAATGGCTCTATTGAATGAAATAATTGGAGAGGAAGATAAACCAATATCTTTGGGAGAGGAAATAAATCTTCAAAATTGAAGATGTAAAAAAAGTGAAAGAGTACATCGATGTATTTCCAGAGGATTTACCTGAATATCCTCCAGAGCGGGAAATTGAGTTTTCCATTGACTTAATTTATGGTGCAAGACCTATGTCAAAGAACCCATATAGAATGGCCACTTTGGAGATAGTGGAGCTGAAGAAACAACTAGAAGAGTTGAGTGAAAAAGGATTTATTCAACCTAGTGTTTCTCCATGGGGCGACATGATCTTGTTTGCAAAGAAGAAAGATTGATCCATGAGGTTATGAATTGATTACAGATAAATCAATGCTATTATAATAAAGAATAATTATCCTTTACCCCAGATTGATGATTTATTTGACCAACTTCATGGAGCACAGTAATTTTCAAAGATTGACCTTTGATCCGGATATCATCAACTGAGTGCGAGGAAGGAAGATATTCCGAAAACAACATTTTGAACCAGGTATGGGCATTAAGAGTTTACAGTGCCTTTTGGACTGACAAATTCACCCTCTGTTTTCATTGATTTAATGAATAGAGTTTTCAAGGAATATCTTGATATATTTTTTGTGATATTCATCGACGATATCCTGGTATACTCAAAAATCTATGAGGACCATGAGGATCACTTGTGAACTATTCTAAAAACTCTGAGAAGAAATCAATTATATGGGAAGTTTAGAAAGTGCGAATTCGGGCTTCAGTTAGTTTCTTTTCTTGGCCATATTGTCTCTAAGGATGGAATCCTAGTTGATCCTGCAATGAAAAAGGTAATCCAAGAATGGCCCACGCCAACAAACATAACTGAGGTACACAGTTTTATTGGCTTAGCTGGTTGTTATCGACATTTCATTCAGAATTTTTCCTGACTGGATAACCCGCTAACCACGCTCACACAAAAGGAGTTATGTTTGTGTGGACAAAAGAGTGTATAGAATGGTTCGATGAATTGAAAATAAGATTGGTCAATGCTCCAATTTTGACTCTTCCATCTAGAAGTGATGGATTTGTGATATAAAGCGATGCATCAAAGAATGTGATGGGTTGAATCCTTATGAAAAACAATATATTTATTGCTTATGCATCAGGACAGTTGAAGAATCATGAGAAAAATTATCCAACTCCTGATCTAGAGTTAGTAGCCGTAATATTTTCTCTGAATGTATGGAGGCATTATTTATACAGAGAGAGATGTGAGATCTATACGGACCACCAGAGTTTGAAATACATTTTCACACAAAAAGAACTGAACATGAGGCAATGAAGATGGATCGAGTTACTAAAATATTACGATTGTCCAATACAATACCACCCAGGATAGGAGAATAAGGTGGCAGATGCATTATGTAGGAAAGATCATGGCCTTCTGACTCAAATGAGGATTGAATGAGATCCTATATTCATAGATCTACTAAAGATGGATATGGGAATTGTTCAATAAGGGAAAACATCACTACTATTTCAAATGATTGCTAAACCATCATTATTATAAAAGATAAAAATTTCTCAATCTGATGATGAGAATCTGCAAAAGAAAATTAATGCTTTTAAGGATGGAAGACTGGTTAACTTCGTGTATAAAGAAGGTTATATGAAATTTGGGAAGAGGTTATGTGTTCCATCAGTACCAAAGTTAAAAAGGGAAATATTAGATGATTCTCATAAGTCAAATTTCTCTATACACCCGGGTAGCACCAAGATGTATAGAGATCTGAAGGAATATTTTTGGTGGGATAATATGAAGCGAGAAATTTCGGACTATGTGTCAAGGTGTCTAGTTTGTCAACAAGTGAAGGTGGAGAGACAACATCCCAAATGATTTCTTTAACTTCTACCTACTCCTATGTGGAAGTGGGATAACATTACAATAGATTTTGTCACCGGACTACCAAGGACACCTAGAAGAAATGATGCAATATGGGTAATTGTTGATCATCTCACTAAAACAACACATTTTCTTCTGATAATAGAGGATTTACCACTTGAGCGCCTGTCAAGACTTTATATTAATGATGTTCTGAGATGTCATGGTGCACCTCTATCAATTTTCTCTGATCGAGATCCCTAGATTACGTCAAAATTCTGGAAAAGTCACCAAAAGGCCTTGAATACGGAGCTTCATATGAGTACCGCATATCATCCCCAAACTGAAGGACAATATGAAATAACTATTAAAACTCTAGAAGATATGTTGAGGTCATGTTCTCTTGACTTCCTAGGTATATGGGATCAATACTTGCCTTTGGTGGAATTTTCCTACAACAATAGTTTCCATTCTAGTATTCAAATGTCTCCATATGAAGCATTATATGGAAAGAGATGTTGAACTCCAACTTGTTGGGATGAAGTTGGTGAGAGGAAACAAATAGGCCCAAAACTTTTTGAAGAGACCACGATAAAGGTAAAGAAAATACAAGACCATATTAAAGCATCCCAAAGTAGGTAGAAGAGTTATGATGAAAATCGGAGAAATGATTTGGAATTCCAAGTGGGGGATCATGTCTTTCTGAAAGTATCACTATGAAAGGGTGTCTTAAGGTTAGGAAAGAAAGGGAAACTGAGCCCCAGGTATATCGGACCATTTGAAATTTTGGAAAGAATCAGAGTTGTAGCTTACCGTCTAGAGATGCCGCCAAATCTTTCCAGAGTTCATGATGTATTCTACTTTTCATTGTTAAAGAAATACAATCCAGACCCAACGCATGTACTCACATATGAATAAATTTATCTGGAACCAGATCTGTCATACTGTGAAGAGCCTATCAAGAATCTTGATACAAGGGAAAAAGTATTGAGAAATCGGACAACTCGTCCAGCCAAGGTTCTTTGGAGAAATAATAACATGGAGGATAAAACGTGGGAACCTAAAGATATTATGCTGAAGAAACACCCACATCTTTTTGGTGGTCTTCATACATGAAATTTCGAGGATGAAATTTCCAAAGGAGGGAAAAATGTAATGCCCCAAACATTTTATTATATGCTTCTCTTGATTAAATTCTATTCATCACTGTGTTCTTCTGAAACAACACTAGGTTATTTATGATATAGTTAAAACCTATCCATTAAACACAAATTTTCTCACTTCTATATTTTTAATTTCGAATAACGGTCATCTAGAGTTGTCTTCAGTAATCCATTTAGAGTCTGATAGAACAAACATGTTTTTGGTGAATAGTAAAATACCCTTATGAATAGTAATATGACCCTGAGGAATAGTAAATAATAATAATATTTTATTTTCTTAAGGCAATAATATAATGATATCTTAATTAGATTTTCAATGACAACTACAACTTGTTGCACATTAAGATTGTTATTTTTCTAATTAACTATGACATTATTTAAAAATTAAATTAATAATATTTAGAAAATTATTTTTGAAAAATTTATTTCACTTTTTAATTCTACACGTCGAAAAATAGTTAGGGTGAATTTTGGGAATTTTTCTGAAACAGTTGATTTTTCAGTGAATAGTAAAAAATACAGTTTTTAGTTTCGGTGTGTTTATGACAACCTTAATGATATAATGATGATGTCATAAATCTGGTAGACATATGAATAGTTATATAAGATGTGAGGGATCCCAAGTGGATTATACCATGGTCAAATACCATGGGAAAGCCCATGGTTTTGCAAAAACCACTCATGAGGTGTCCCTTGTAAATTATTAAAATAATCCCTCACTTTTCCTATAAATACCAACTATTCCATTCATTGAATTCATTCCAAATTCTCAATAAACGATGTTGTGGCCTCCTTACCTCCATATTAGTCCTCCCAAGGTTTACTCAAGCCCCAAAGGTCCGAACCTTCATGTTCAAATGGTTATTCTACAAGGTAAGAAAATTCTCAATATTTCTTTCTTTTTCCTTTCAAGTTATCTTTTATGTGGTATATCTTTCATGTTTCCATACAATGTTATTATTTTTCTTCTTATTCTTGATCTACTCAATATTATGATTCATTTCTGTAATGGGTGACCCTTTTCCCCTTTTCTTTTTAATACTTTCTAAAACCATGTTACATAGCCGTTAGCTTGTCGAATATTTGTAAGCGATTTCAAAACATTTCTTTGATTTTGAGTTATTTATTTATTCTTTATTCATCTCTTATTACCCAAGAGGAATAAAATATATAGAATCTTTTATATACTATATGTTCTAATGTTAATGAGAAATTCATCACCAATCTTCTTCTTTTACCCACTTATTTAAGGAATAAAAAAATTGTCCATGATGTGTCGAATTACCGACATCGTGGATGTTGTAATTTCAATTTCCATTAATTCTTTCATTTATGGTCATGAAACCAAATATACGATTGAAACAGGTCATAATATATGTATTCTATCGTTATTAATGTTCTGGAAACTTTAAACGTTCATAATATGGAAACCAACTCATCGAATGAGTCACCATTATGGTATATAACCAGAATTATTATAAGATAATTTATGTCTCTTTAATTTCACTAATAATTTATATTAACAATTCTGGATGTTTAACCATATTTCAAACCAACTACCATTCATGAATACAAGTAAACAAAGCATGAAACCAAGTAAGAAAATGGTTTCAAAACAATAAAATTGAATCTCTTAAATCCATCAAAAAGGCCATTAATGAACTAAATAAGGTTATACCATATTAATTAAATATAATAGATGTTCTGGAATTATGAATTAATAATCCTAATTTGTTTATTTATGTCTTTAAAAACAATACAAGAACACCTTCAATCATTAGGTAAGGGATCCTCTCTTTCACTTTTGTTCAAGAATATCCCCTTTGTTGTGACTAACTTTGTATTGTGCACCTAATAATCATTATGTGGTGTACCTAATTCCCATTTGAGATAAAATTAAATTTAAAATTATATTTCTATTAAATATACCTAATATCATGTCATAGATATGTTTACTGTCTAAACCGCATACAATTTCACATACGGTGTATATTTGGGATGTTATTGATGAATCTGTATTCTATACTCTATAAGGATATTGAAAAGGAATATTTCTCTCATATTGAATAATTGTATAAAGAATGATTTGGATGTAGAGGTTGGTGGGGCCCACTACATCCCCTTGATGCATCGGTAGGTCTCATGAGAAAAAACAGTTTGGTGACAGACCCTTCAAGTTTGTTTCCAAAAAATCAGACAAGTTTCTACCCAAAACAGTAAACCGTTTTTATGGTATTATGATTTCATGTGAAAGATACATGATGTACAATTAATAAGAATTCTCTTTATTGATTATCAGTTATTATTATTATCCATGAGGTTTTCACTATGACAAAATATATGGATGCAGTTTCATTCTTAGTTTATTGTTGGCATTAGTTATTCATTTATTCACTATGCCATATTGATTTTGTCAGATCAATTGTGAATTACTTATTAATTTACTCATTCTTTTGCTATTTGTAACCCTTACTGAGCTTTTGAGCTCACTCCTTTAATTTTCTATCGTCAACATGTGATGAAGAGAAGGCATTTTATTGAGTTCTTGTGGATGCAATTTATAGTTTTTCTTATTTATTGTATTTTGTAACCTTTTCCAATGTAATTTGAGTTACATCTATATATTTATTTTTGTTCAAGTCTAATAAAATGATCGTTCCTTCATGATTTTCATTCCTTCTAACCATGATAATATGATAATTAATGCACCGGCTCCGGCCTAGAGGGGTTGGGGAGTTACAAAAAAGATCATGGTTTTGTGTCAAAAGGTCAAATTTCTAAGAGGTTAAATATTTTTTAGAAGAAAAATAGCTATTTGATCCCCTCTAAAGAAGAAAAAAAAGAAATAATAAAAAAATTTAGCTGATGTTTTAGAAAAACTGTTGAGACATATGGAAAAAATTAATCCAATGGTTTCGAAGTTTGGAATTTATCCAATAGTGGAAAATTATTTTATAATAATGATAGAATATTAGTTAATATAAGAATAAAAAAAAGAAAAAAAAAAGAAATTGATTACAGAATCAAGAGTGGTTGAATGTTTATTAAAGGGTGTTGAGAAGGCGTCAAAAAACACAAAATATACAAATATCTCACATTGATCAAATCATTATTGATGAAATATTTGTTTATGAATAAATAGTAGTTTTTATATTATTTTCCCATTTATTTGGATATATGGGAAAATAAAAACAAGTTATCGAAGAATTGTTTCTAGAGGAAGTTCTAGTTATTGTAGAAAAAGAAATTAATTGGTACCCAATAATTTTTTTAAAAGTATCCTCAGTACTAAAATGAAGCTAGAGCTAGATCTTGAAGAAGTAAAAAAGTGTATGAAGAATAATAAGAATAGGAAAATGAAGAAAAAGAATAATATAAATTAGAAGATAAATAAGAAGATTAAAAATAAGAAGAGTGTGAATAAGAAGAAAAAGAAGATGAAGAGAAAATAGAGAATTATGAAGGATCAAAAGAATAAAAATACATGAATCATAATACTATTATTTATCTTGATAGGAATATAGGTATGGTTTACATAAAGGCCTCACAAGTTTAGAAATTGTCATCAAAATAAAAATAAAAATCAAATTCATCAGTGGAAGAAAATTTGTTATTAGATTTGGATGAAAATTCATCTTTAGAAGCTAAAGGTAAAGATCAAAAATCACATACAAATGTTTTAGATAAAGTAAAATATAATAAATATTTTTTTTATTATACAAGTTTCAGATTATAATAATGTTTCTAGGAATGGAAAATAGAAAAATGAGTATGTATCGAAACATGATTCCAAAATCATCAATACAGAAACCTCTAAAACCATCATTTGGTTAATTAGATTCATATGAAACTATTTCATAAAAAGGTTTTGATTTTATCATCCAATATCTGATAATATTAAGTGAAACCATTCTATATTTTCCAAAACTTGAGGAATTGTGTGAACTCATTCTGAATAGTATCAATGAGAAATATTATTTTTTTAAATATTTTTATGAATTTGTTACCCAAATTGAGGTAGAGTTGAAAACATTTCAGGAAAATCCCCTATCATAGAAATGATTACACAATAAAATTGTTGAGTGGTCCAATTAAGTGGATTGGGATATTAATGAATAAGATGATCAATTTTAGGAAGTAAATCATATTTTATTAGAAACAATATAAGCCTTTAACAAGATATCTTCAGATGATTCTGATAGTGTGAAGTTATTGGAAGAGTTCAGAGATAGAACTAATGATCGGATTGGATAAGTGAAAGTATTGAAAGAAAAAGTTCACATTTTAGAGTTATAATATAGATGTCATAGATTTTTGTAAGATTAATTGATCCTTATGATGGAAGAGACTAAAAATATTACTAAAGTGGTTGAAAGTCTCAGGTCAGAAGTCTAGAAGATAGTGGTGATGGAAGAAAAAATAATTAATCTTAAAAAATATCATGAATATTTTATGAGGATGAAGTCCTTTAGGAAAAATAACTATGAAGAAATATTGAATAATTTTTTTCTTTTGAAATCTCAATGTATTTTATTTTAAAACACTCGAATGATTAATGAATTTGACTTTGTTTTAATCCGTTAAATGTTTTTATGAATATTTTATGAATACTTTTGAATTAATGTTCTTGATATTAATTATTAGAAGATTATTTAGTTAAAAAATATTGGTTTTTTAAATTACTAATATCATAAAATTTTAGGAAACTATTGTTTCTTTCACATTCTTTTTGAAAATCATGAAGTGCCACGAACAAAATTTGGTTTCCATCAAAACTAGCACCAAACCTGGCCCTTGACAAGGACCAAAAGGCATTATCGATCCCCACGGGCTGGAACAAGTGCCCATGTATAATAAAATGGATGTTTGGAATGATTTACCCGAATTTATCAACATAATATAATAAACAAAGGCAATAAACCAAATATGGATTTTTCAAACCAAACCTTCTTTCTCAAAAATTCATAACTGAATCATACAATTTTAAACAATTATTAAAGACCAATAAAAAGGTATAAAACCATGAAATGAAAACCCAAAAACATGCACATGTAAAGAGGCAATTCCCTCAAGCTATCTCTACAAGACATCACCACGATGAACCACTGGAAACTCGAACCATTGGCACAATAGCTATACCCCAACCTGTGATAGAAATAACAACGTCTAAATTCACCCAAAGGTGTCAATATGTTGTGATCCAAAGCCTAGTAGGATACCACCACTTTGATATTCCATATGATAACCACTCAAAGGATAAAATAATTGGAGTTTTCATAACATGAAAATTCTAGTAACTATTTTCTAAAAAGATGCAACATTAAAAAAACAGTTTTCAAGTGGGATATTTTAAAGAATCAAAACATTCAAATAAAAATACCAAAGCTACTGAATTTTCCTGACCAACAAACCGTATGCTGATGGTATGCATAAATCATCCAATGGGAACAAGTAATGAGAAATAACTCCTAGGCACTAGCTCACAGTGGGTCATAGATACCTTGTATATCAGTGAATGTAACCATTAAAATATCCATTCTCGTGCACACACGCCACTAGTTGGTATCATAACCATAACATAGTGGTTACCCAACAAAATCATCATCCTAGTTTATTTAGTGTTGTAACCGTCAAATATGCTAGCCGAAACTGTGGCCAAACCCCATGAGATCACTAGCATACTAGTACACTTCCACCCACCTAGATACCCGGATTTCCCTCTTGTTCTCAAACAAGTTCAATAAGCCATCAAATATAATTTTCACCTAAAAATACCACTTCTAAATCCCACATTAACCAAAAATACCCCATGTACATCACATAGGTCACATAATCCACTTTTTCATTAAAATTCATTTTTTAATCATACTCACAACAAAATAGCCCACACCACATTTCACATTTCTTTAACACTTCCACAAATCCTTTAAAAAAATTATAAAAATATTCCCAAGATATTCCAACTCACATAACAGCCCACACACATATCACATAAAACCCTTCTCAAATTAAAAATTCATTTTTATCATCAAACTCACACGAAAAGTCCACAAGCATGTTTCACACCCACATCCCAATTTAGTAAAACATTTCAACAATTTATAAAAGATTGTAAAAATGTTTGGCATTTAAAAAACCACTTTACCTTTAAAAAAACCATACTATGTGAACACACTCACACATATAGTACATATAAACCCCTTTCCCCCCTTTTTTAACAAAATAAAACATTTACAGTTTTCAAAAAACAACCCCAAGGGGTACAATTACATTTTGCACAAATAACCAATTTCAAAACCCTATTTGAAGGACAGAATCACACAAAAAACATACCAAAACAGAATTGGAAGAACTTTCAACATTTATTTAACCACTCTCACATGCCATAAAATTACCACAAATAATTCCATCGAAGATTCACATGAAAAACACACATTTTCAAAAACACTTCTACGGAGTAAAACAAGGTTTTACAAATAACACCCATTCAAATCCCACTTTTTAGGACCACATGGCACTAAAAAATTCCCAAACCCAAATTGGAAGCCACTTTAAACAACTAATAAATCCCTTTAACATTTTATAAAATACCACAAGATATAACACATTAGTTACATTTAAAAAATACACACTTCAAACAAAAATGAAAGATTAATGCTAAATTCCCTACTATTGAAACCACTAATGGTTCCCACACCACAAAAAATAGATTAGAAACCTGATAAATTAATAAACCAAGAAAGGTAACTCATCATGATATTATTACATATGAAATCACCTACATTTTGTGCCAAAACCCTTAAAACTTGGTGATAAACATCAACCACACCTCTACATCACCTCAAGGAAGATAAATCCAGCCCCATACCACAAGATTCGACAAAAAAGACACCAAATAAAACCCTAGGTTAGAAACCTAAATTCTGAACATGAGGAACCTCATGAAAGTGGAAATAAAACTAAATTAAAATGGAAGAAACCAATAAAGAATTCACTTACATGAATGATCTTGAGGTTTCTTAACCAAATAGTGCATCAAAAATGGGTTCAATGGGAGTCTTGAAGAGTTTGGAGGCCTCCCATTGCTGCTGGGGTCTAATGGGGGAAGAATGGAGTTGATTATATTTACTTATGTGAGGAAAAATGCGAATTACAAAATGATTTTAATGACTTGTACACCCTTTCATGGTTTTCCTGTAGGTTTTACTAAACTGTGCAACCTAACCGTGCGGCCTGTTCTCGACCCCCAAAAACCATTTATTCTCCTCAAATTTCAAGAGGGTCCAAGGGGGAAACCAAGGGGGAAATATAGACCAAGAATATGTGGAAACAATACTGAAAGGAAAACCACATTTTCACCCCAAGAATCATCTAACTAATGGGTACAAACAACCACAATAACTTACCCCAGAAGTGGTGTGACTATGACTGTCACAAAACCAAATCCAAAACACCACAACCTCATAACAAAATTTTGAAAAAACAGGAGGCCAAGTATCATAAAATAACATCAAGACTAGGGGAATAGATAAATAACACAAGAGACACCAAAATTTCAAACCCAGAACACCCAAAAACAAAGATTAATTTAATAACCAAAAGAGGATTTGAACCAATGCATGGAATTGAAAATCCGGGTGTGACAATTCTCCCCATCATAAATCTTTCTTCCCCTAGAAAGCCATAGCAAGGCCAAAATAAAAAACCAAACCAAATCGAGAAACCAATATTTTCACACCCCGACCTCAGACACCTATTTATTTGATTTTATTGTTCTTATTTACTCGGTCTTGCGTCATTTGGATGAGGTTTAGTTGGGTCCCGGTTTGAAATTCTTGATGTTTGATGTTTTGGTGGATCTTGGGCCAGTGTACAGTCACCGCACCGTTAGCAGTGACCATGTGTTTGGACCTGGTGAATGTGTGGCGGCAAGACACATCAAATAAATAATAAAATAGATAAATTAATCAAGTTTATTGAAAAGTGAGGCTAAATAAAATTTTATATCGATAAAACAAGGATGAAATAACAAATTAAAAGAATTATAAATATTTAATAATGTTTATATATTATAATGTATGAGAGCATTATTACTATTATTATTATTGTAACATTGATATTGATATTATTATTATCACTGAAAATAAAATGGATTAGAAATAATTATAATTTTTGGTTTTATTAATATTTATTGGTTTTATTATTATTATTACATTATTATTATTGTTTTTTTCAATCCCTAAGGATATAACCTTTACCACAATCCCTCCCATTCTTCTTCCCTTGTCCATGCGGAGCTCCCCCTGGCCATGTACCCTCTTGCATGTGTTCGCTAAAGTAGGAGAACTCCCCTCCAGGTTCGACCTCTCTTCACCGTGCTCCCCCCATTCGTGGCTGGATTCAACTCTTCCCAACGCCGCCACACTCCGACAGGACCACCACTTCACGTTGTCCCCCCTGCACGACCCCATCTGGTGGAACCCCTCCCTCATCATGTGATTCCCTCGTCCTTTCCCTCCTCCCTAGTCCGGCGACCCATGCACTCCTCCTCTCTCACTGCAGTCCCCCTATTTCCCCCCAATTTGCAGTGCCGCACCACCCTTCCCGACATGATTTCGGCAAACCCAACCCCCTTCCCAGTGCGATTTAGGCGAACCCGATCTCCTTCCAAGTGCGATTTTGGTGAACCCGACCCCCTTCCCAGCATGTTTCTAGAAAACCCAGCCCCTTCCATCTGATGATATTCTGGCACAAACTCGTCTCCCATTATGCAGTGCCTCTTCGTTTCTCTGGCGTGGCCGGGAATTCCCTCATCGGGTTTGCAAAGGGTGTCTCGGGTCATGGAAGAATGCATCTCGTCCACTTCCCCTGAAGGATAAGCAATTTGGATCACTTCGGACTTCTCCTCATTAATCGAGGGGCACGTTTGGTCTTGACACATGTTTTGGGTTCACCGTCACCATCCAAGGTAAGAGATTTTTTAATTTTATTTTTTTTATCATGCACACGTATAATTTCATGTCGTTATTATGTCTTGAAGTCCATATCTTTTATTTGGTTGTGAGATATTCCTTATTTCACTAGCTTTGGTTTCCAAATGTCGCTAGGGCATGGCAATAATTTCTAGGTGTGTGCAGCGAGTGAGCTATTTCATGAGTTGTAAAGATTTGGATTGGTTCTGCTCTTGAGGTAGGCATTTCCATTTTTTCTCTCATCCAGAGTTTTCCATATGCACTTGAATTATTTTAATTTAATTTATAAATGTTTTTCCCACTTCTATAAGCATAATATTTTATTCATTGCAGTGTTTTTTATGATGGTTAAAAGTGTTAAAGATTTATTTGAAATAGTTCCATGGTTACGTGTAGGTGTTTCCATGCCCTTTCCCCTAGTTTAAATCCATTTAATGTTTGTGTTTTATTAATTAAATCTTGGATTATCTTTTTCACCTCTATTTTTTCATAGTTATCTTGTGGTAGTGTTTTCCCACTGAAAGATTTAAAAAAATGGATTTTGGGATGTTCCTCTGTTTATGCACATGCTTATACCATGCCAACTTGGTTGAAACTAACTACCTTTATCTTCAAATGGTACAATTGGACATTTTGAGTGGTTTGTGCTTGTAGAATCATTTTATGGAACTTTTTTTCCCATTTTGGTTAGTCTTATGGAACTCAGTGTTGTTGTAGAAATGATTTCGCGTCTCTTTGAATTGGTATTTTTCTTGAATCCTTGGTTTTATTAGAAGTTCATGTTTTCTAAATGATGTGGGTCTCTTCGGGCGGTTCTTTAGATTGGTTTGAAAATAAATCCATGTGTATAAACCAGTTTGGATTTTGGTGTACATATTTTTTGAGTGTGGGGTGTAAGTCAACGATTGGTTTGTTTTTACAAAATTGAACGTAGTATCAATAAAGAATTTTATTTCGATGCTTCGAAACATGGAACCTAAGGGACTTTTGGCTTTTTAGATTCGAAAGTGGTGTTTAGAGATATTTTAGAAGATCTTATGGAATGTTTTCATAACGTCATTTGATTATGTAAAACTAGAGGTGCAATTTACAACTCCAAGTGTTTAATAACATAGTTTGGATAACCGAATGATGTGACAGCCTGGTTGGAACATTGTATGTTTGACATGTATGCATATATATAATTATAAGGGGTGCTTCTATCTAGGTTAACCCTTTATGGATGAATGCATAAGAAGAATCCATGTTTGGGGTAGGCTAGTGCGGTGAGATGAGTCACGCGTGTGAGGGCCTTCCTACTTACATAGTGTAATTATAACCACCACGGGTTCCTGGCCGTCTTTTAGATGATTAAGTGACGATTACTGACCAACCCCAATTAGACGGGTTGGTACCCCTAGATTTGTTGTTCGGCCAGGAAGGATTTGCCATTCAATTTTTCAGTTAGGGCAGCTAGTTGGTTATAGACTTAAAAGCTTCACCATATGCCGACATGTGGCTCTGAAACTGAGTACGTCCAGGGGTTATCTAGGGATGTTTAGGATCACCCATGGCTACTGTATTATTTACATTGTTTGTTTATATTATGTTCACTAGTCTATTTTCTGTTTGCACTTTTTTTTGTTTTACTCTAGACTTTATATAGTATTTAATGTTTTAGAATTTATTTACAAAATGAAAAATGATTTTGGAAATGGTATGTATCATGTTTTGGGTTTTTAAATGGGAACAACATTTTGCTTATTTTAAAATGTGAAAACCCTACTTTTATATCTGTATTTCAAAATTATGGTAGAGGACTGTTTCAGAAAAGAGAACTTTTGGATTTATTGGATTATTTTTGGAATCCCTACTGAGCTTCTCGGTGGTCACGCCTATTATATCTTTCTAGTTGTATGTCCGGTTTCTTGTTCAGGTTCTTAGTTCAGCTGGTCAATGTTGGAGAAAACATTGTTCTGAGTTGGGTGGTGACCTAAAGGGTCACACAGAGGTATGTACATTTATTTTCTTTTTGTTTCTTGTCTTATTCTCCTATCATCAGTCTTTATTTGTTTGGTTATCTTTTTTTTCATGGGAAAAATAATTCCCAATGTTTAGATTTTCGATGCCCTACACTAGTTTCCAGCTCGTGGGGATCGGGAACGCCCGACAGGCCTGGTCACGGACCGGCTTGGGTGAGCAGTTCAGGGTCCACCTGGGTTGGTTTGTGAAAAAATGGTATCAGAGGCAGGTTTTTTGATATTTGGGGTGTCTGGTAGAAGGAGATTAGGACTATCGGGGCTCAGGAGGTAGGATACGGGTTGGTACCTAATCACCACCGCTCACAATGAGACATGGGTTACCCGAGGTAGTCTGGGATATGAGTTATTTGTCTTTGGTTATTTTTGATTGAGGGATGACAGTGGGGTAGAATTCCTTCACATTACAACGTCACATGTGGTGGTGACCCATGTGGATTTCATGTGCCCGGTTTAAGGTCTTCTTAGTGTTATGCCTTAACTAGGGCATGGCTCACCACCATGTCACCGGGCTAGGAACAGACACTAGTTCCTCATTCCGATGGTTTATAGTTGGTAGTGTTTCGTATTAAAATTGATCGATGTGAGTGTGTGTTGGAAATGAATTTGATTTATAAATGAAAAATGGGTTTCTTCCAAATTGTTTTTGAAATTAGTATGTAGGTTTATACAAAGAATGTGTATCAGATTGGAAAAACATGGCATGTGTTTGGATTTGGTGTGGTGAAAAGAAGTGTTTGAACCTTGGAACTCTTTATGGAGGGTCACAAGTTTGTGGGTTTGTACGGAGATGTGTAGGGGAACTTGTTTCCAGATTATGTGAACGAGATTGAATAAATACACATCTGATGGATCATAAGGTTCCATAGGTGAGCTTTAAAATTTTAAAGAAATAAAGTTTTCAGAAAAGTGATTTATTCTTGTATTTATATATGTTTTTCTTATGGTCCTAATTCCCTTGTCTAGTGTTATTTCTTTGATTGTGTTTTGGCATGATGCTGGTTAAGATGGTGTTTTTCACATTGTTATGAGTATGCCGCCCAGAAATCCTCCAAGGTTGTTAATGAGTTAGGCCCAGTTCCTAGTTATTTTGTGCGTTGTATGCTTATTGCGGTAATCGAAGTCTATTAGAGGTAGTTGTACAGTTCAGAAAGATAGTGTGTCTTTGGGTTGTTGGGGACTCCCAGGGTAGTTAAGGTACGTATCATCCTAGTGTTATTTTAGGGTTCAGTTCTGGACTAGTAAAGGAGGGATGTATCATCATCGTTAGAGTATTGGATGTAGTTGGTGGGGGTTTGCTCTTGTAAAGGTTCCCTGTCTAGCAATGATCTTTGTCTATACCGACTCCCAGTTTGTTGGATCGTTCTCTCGCATGCGATTTGTCTGACCGGTTCAGGCATCCTAAGCAACCTTGTCGCATCCCTCTGAAGTCTTCCTACCATGAGACTGTTCGGTGCACAGGTGAGAGTTCTAAAAGAAGTGTCACTTGGGAGGATGGAGTTAGGGGCCAAAGGATGAAAATACTAGACTGTGAGGCAGCAGGCGCTTCAGCCATCAGGGCCCCAAACACAGGCCTCTAGGTGAAGCTTGTGCATAGTCAAGATTTGCCGAGGGTGTGTGGAACCTTGGACCGGAAAATGTTTTGAGCTTTTGGATGGAAATATCTCAAATTTTCTTGTTCTATTTTCATCACTATCGTAAGCTCATCTTTTTTTGTGGTGGCATGAAGATCTCGTTCCAACACAATCAATGCGGTCATTTCTGCTATCAGCGTTGTTTCAAAATAATTCAGATTTCATAAAGGGCGTTGGGCCCATGAATAAAGAGACCCATTCTGATTTTGTGTTTGGTCTCAGTTGTGTTCATTAGATGGATGGTTGTTTTCATGAAATTAATGGATGACATTTTTGGCTCATCACTTAGTTCGGGTCCCTCTCCTTAGGCTTTCCTTTAGTGTGTTTGGGTTTTGTAAGGGATTCCTCTATCTCAGTGTCGTAGTGTGCCAGTTTTCCCCTCAATATTTTTTCTTACTACTAGTGGTGGAGTTGTTTTGTAAGGGTTGAGAAATCTAGTTGAGTTTGGTTTTGAAATCCCATGTTTCCCCCCACCCGGGGGGGGGGGGGGAGGTGGGTGTGTCCAAGTTTCAACGATTATTATATTAGGGAATTCCTATGATAGGGAGAACCCTATCATGTTCTCCCCCCAATCTTGGGTAGTGTTCTTCCTTGAATTGGTCGGGTGAGACGTTTTTTGGGAATAGTCACACCGAGGTTCTTGGTTCTCTATGTTTTTTTCTGGTCAGACTCCTGTTGTGTCAAATGTTGGATTGGTAACTTTCTGGGGGCAGAAAGTGTCTGTGGTTGGGATAATTGTCACACCCCAACCTCGGAAACCTATTTTTATTTTATTTTATTTGTCTTATTTACTTTGTCCCGTGTCATTTGGACGTTGTTTAGTTGGGTACCAGTTTGAAATTTTTGATGTTTGATGTTTTGGTGGAACTTGGGCCGGTGTACGGTCACCCCACTGTTAGCGGTGACCTTGCGTTTGGTCCTAGTGAATGCGCAGTGGAACGACACTTCAAATAAGTAAAAAAATGGATAAATAAATCAAGTTAGTAGAAAAAAGATGCTAAATAAAATTTTATATCGATAAAACAAGGATAAAATCATAAATTAAAAGAATACTAAATATTTAATAATGTTTATATATTGTTATTTATGGGAGAATTATTACTATTATTATTATTGTAACATTGAAATTGATATTATTATTATCACTAAAAATAAAATGGACAAGAAATTATTATAATTTTTGGTTTTATTAATATTTATTGCTTTTATTATTATTATTACATTATTATTATTGTTTTTTTCAAAACACTAAGGCTACCCCCGTCCCCGCACTTCCCCCCCCATTCTTCCTCCCTTGAATGATCCACGCTCCCCCTTGAACTGTTCCATCTTTTGCAAGACCACCAAGGTAGGAGGCCTCCTCTCCTGGTTCAACCTCCACTTGCCGTGCTCCCCCCATTCACGGTCGACTTCACCTCTTGCTGACGCCACCCCAATCCGGCCTGACCACCACCTCACGTTGGCCCCGTTGCATGACCCCATCCAGTGGCGCCCCTCCCTCCTGGCATGATGCCCTCCTCATTTCCCCGCACTCCGGTCTGGCGACCCCTACACTCCCCCTCTCACACGATAATCCCCCCTATTTTCCATCTATTTGCAGCGCTACTCCAACCTTCCCGACATGATTATGGAGAACCCGACCCCCTTCCTGGTGTGATTCCAGTGAAGCGAACCCCCTTCCCGGCATGATTTCGGCGAATCTTTCCCCATTCCCGGCATGCTTCTAGCGAACCCAGCCACTCTCATCCGATGATCTTTAGGTACAAACTTGACTCCTGTTGTGCAGCGCCTCTACGATACATTGGCGTGGCCATGAATTCCCTCGACAGGTTTGCGAAGGATGTCCTGGGTCATGTCGGACCGCATCCCGTCCACCGTCACCAAAGGCGAAGCGATTCAGATCACTTTGGACCGCTCGCTGTTATTCACGGGGTGCGTTTGGTTTTGCTGCATGTTTTGGGTTCTCCTCCACAATCCAAGGAAAGTGTTTTTTTTTAATTTTATTTTTTTATCGCTCACACGTTAAATTTAATGTCGTTATTATGTCTCGAAGCCCTGTTCTTTTTATTTAGTTGCAATCTGGTCATCACCGCACTAGCTTTAGTTGCCGAATTTTGTTATGGTGTGGAAATACTTTCTAGGTGCGTGCAGCGAGTGAGCTGTTTCTTGAGATGGAATGCCTTGGTTTGGTCCTGCTCTTGAGGTAGGTGTTTTCATCTTTTCTGTCTTTCAGAGTTTTCTATATGCACATGAATTATTTTCATTTAATATATAAATATTTTTCACACCTTTATAAGCATAATATTTTATTCATTGCAGGGTTTTTTATGATGGTTGAAATTGTTAAAGATTGCGTTAAAATAGTTCCTTGTTACGTGTAGTTGTTTCCAAGCCCTTTCCCCCCAGTTTTAATCCATTTAATGTTTCTATTTTTTTAAATAAATCATGGATTATCTTTTTCACCTCTATTTTGTTCATAGTTAGATTATTTTAGTGTTTTCCCACGGAAAGATTTAAAAAAATGGATTTTTGGATGCTCCTCTATTTATGCACATGCTTATACCTTGTAAACATGGTTGAAACTAACTGCCTTTAACCGAAAATGGTACTATTGGACATTTTTAGCAATTTTTGCTGGTAGAAGCATTTTATGGAACTTGTTTTTCCATCATTGGTTAGTTTAATGGAACTTAGTTTTGTTGTAGAAATGATTTCTCATCTCTTTGAATTGGTATTTTTCTCAAATCCTTGGTTTTATCAGAAGTTCTTGTTTTCTAAATAATGTGGGTCTCTTCAGGTGGTTCATTAGATTGGATTGAAAAGAAATACATGTGTATATTCCCATTTGGTTTTTGGTGTATATATTTATTGAGTGTGGGGTGTTAGTCAACGCTTGGTTTGTTTTTAAAAAATTGAACGTAGTATCACTAAATACTTTTATTGCAATGCTTTGAAACATGGAACCTAAGGGCCCATTTGGATACTTAGATACGAAAGTGGTGTTTAGATATGTTTTATAAGATCTTGTGAAATGTTTTCATAATGGAATTTGATTATGTAAAAATAGAGGCCCAATTTACAACTATAGGTGTTTAAAAAAGTAGTTTTGATAATCGAATGATGTGATAGACCAGTTGGAACTTTGTATATTTGACATGTATGAATATATATAAGTATGATGGGAACTCATATCTAGGGTAACCTTTTATGGGTGAACTCATAGGAAGCATCTGTGTTTGTGGGAGACATGTGCGACGAGATGAGTCACGCATGCGAGGGCCTTCATACTTTCACATTATTATTATAACCACCATGGGTTCTTGGGTGCCTTTTAGATGATTGAGTGATGACTGCTAACCAACCATAATTAGATGGGTTGGTACCCTCTAGATTTGTTGTTAGGACAGGTGGGATTTGACACTGGATTAGTTAGATAGGGCAGCTAGTTGGTTATAGACTTAGGAGATTCACCATACGCCAATAGGTGGTTCTAAAAACTGAGTACATCCAGGGGTCATCTAGGGATGTTTAGGATCACCCATGGCTACTAGATTATTTAAATTTCTTTTTTATTTACCATTCAGTAGTCTATTTTCAGTTATCACTTTTTACTTGTTTTACTCTAGCCTAAAGCCGCATTTCAAGTTTTGGAATTTATTTTTAAAATGAATAATGATTTTGGAAATGGTATGTATCGTGTGTTGGGTTTTTTAATGGGAAGAACATGTTTCTTATTTTAAAATGTAAAAACCCTAGTTTTATATATGTATTTCAAACTTGTGTCAGTGGACTATTTCAGAAAAGAGAACTTTTGGATTTAGTGGTTTATTTCTGGCATCCCTACTGAGCATCTCGGTGATCATGTCTATTATATCTTTCCAGTTGCACGTTCAGTTTATTGTTCAGGTTCCTCGTTCAGGTACTCAATGTAGGAGAAGAATTTGTTCTGAGTTGGATGGTGACCTGAAGGGTCACAAGGAGGTATGTATAGTTATTTTCTTTCCACTGCTAGTATTATTCTCATATCGTCATTCTTTATCTGTTTGGTTATATTTTGGTCATGGGCCAAATCATTCCCAACTATTAGATTTTTGATGCCCGACACTAGTTTCCAGCCCATGGGGATCATGAATGCCCCTCGGGCCATGTTGCAGACCAGCTTGGGTGACCAGTTTAGGGTCGACCCGGGTTGTTTCAAGATCAAGATGGACTCCCTTACCATGTTTCTCCCCCAAAGGCCAAAACACCCCTAATGATCAATTAAGGACAAAATACTCTCACAACCAAAACATACATCACTTTACTAAAATGATCAAGCACATTCAAATTTTATCAAAAAAGAAAACTCCTCAAACACTATCTGAACAATATTCAATCAATTTATCCAAACAAACAACAACAACGAACAAGGTTACACTTACCTTGCTTTAATGAAACCATTGGGCATTCTCTAATCCCAACGTCTACCCAAGGAAGATATAGGTATTTTGCTAGCTCCGAACATGAATAACTACTAACAAGAAAAGACCAGGGAACAATCTAAGTTACTAGTATGTGTAGACATAAATGGGATCCCCACCATAAGATAAAACACGAATATTTCCAAGAGATGATTGGGAAACTAACAGGGGGAGGCCCGAACGGACTCCCTGGTACAAGCGCTAGATTTACATTAGATTTTTCCAAAGGAACATACATGAGAATGAGAGTTGGTCTCCCTACAATAAGAACCAACTATCATAACTGACCAACTCAAACCATAACAATATGACCCAAAATTTAAAGAGTTGGGATGGTCACATGGTTAGTCCGCACAGTTTGGGAAACCGTGTGCAGACTGTGTGGATCCTTCTACTTGCTTGGTTTTCTGGGCATTGTTACTACTAACCATATGAAAGCTGTTCCCTCAAATTGTATAGAAAAATCCCCAACCATACTCTAAAAACTAAATGGAAATAAAATGGGAAAGGAGTGACATTGGGAGAAAACATTGGCATGAGGCCCTCCACCTCTTTCCACCGAACAAGAACAACATGAGCATGATGAGGACACTAGATGTATAAACTATCCCCATCTTTAATACTGAGGATAGTAAATTTTAGAGGGGTTTGAAAAACCTTGGGATATCCACTAATTATGCGCCAACTTCTCTCAGGAACCTATGGATAGAGTTTAATGGATTGAATCATCTTCAGACTCGCAATTAGGCTTTGTAAACCCCAGAGTGGATCTTCATCTTCCAGTGATACAAAAAACTACACGACAATCCCCGATAATTTTACCAAGACATAAATAATATCAAAAATCCCTTTACCCTAACCTTATATTTCATAGAAACAAGGGCTTAGAAGATTCAAAAACATCACACCTTGTTTCTTCAGGTGAGATACTACAGAAGGGAAGGAAACATATACACACCTTCCTCCAAAATAGAGGATTTTGATGTTTTTATAAGGGAGACCTACTCCCAACATGACAAAGACACTTAGAGGATTGCACAACCTTCACCATCAGAGTAAAATGAGCACTCGACATCACAAGGAATCACTAAACAGGACCAATGCAACTGATAAAATCAATACATGGAAAGGGACCTTATGCCAAGTCCACAAACTACACACAATTATAGATAGTGGGCATAATAACCTCTCATGACCAGATTTCCCACACTGGTTGTTTAGCATGAGCTATTACTTTGTAGAGACCACAAAGGACCCAGAGGCCCTCTTATACTCCATCCAGACACTCATACACACTAAAAACCCCATAACACTTCCTCCATCAATTAATAATGTAATGTAAGATAATAAGGCTTATTTCAACCTTCCACATGAACTATCCCACTACAAGAGGATCCACAAATCAAAGAAAGAAAATGATTCAAACTCAATACCAAAATCTTGAGAAAAAGATTCCTTATATTGATCAACTGGAGGATTTTCCAATGGAGAATCAAGCTGGGTTGTACTTTAATCATGCACTAACTCTAAATGGGGGTGTACCTTATCAAACGAGAGAGATCAAGGACCCAACCAAGCCGGCCAATTTGTCAAAATGTGCTAAAAACATATCCAAACACATTAAGGGAACCACCGTAAAGACATCCTAAAACATTTCTTAGAATATAACACTTTCCAGCCCTTCAACCGAGCTTACTGACCTAACACAAACCCAAAACATAGTTCAAATAGAAGATGTTCTTGGACTCAAAACATCCCACAACATTAAAATTTTCAAAAACCCATAATAAAAAACATCATAATCTAGTCATCAAGACATATTTTATTATTTAAAAACCAACTCTTCGAAAACAAATGGTTTAGCGGTTAGAGTATCGACAAATGGTGCCCCAAGGGCCACACACTTGCATGTTTCTGTGCCACACTGTGCACCCTCTTCATATCCATCCCTGCACTCATCCGGTCATGCCATTAACTACCCATCATCTCATATCACCCCATGCATGTGGTCATTTATAAAAAATAATAAAGGTTAAAACAAAAATTCTTTCCACTTTTCAGAACCAAAATGGTCAACCAATATATCCTTTTTCTCAAGACCACTAACCATGATATCAAAATCTCAGTTTAAAACTTAAAAATGTTTCATAAAGGCACAACTATTCAGAAAATAATTCACATTCAAGTTATTATCATTAATTTAAAAACATCTCATCCCATTAAAACACCTTTAAATATTTAAGAAAACTCTATTGGGATCACTTTTTCAAAACCACCTTTAACATAATCTCCTGCTTTCAAAAGAAGTTAAAACACACCATTTTCCATTTCAGAACCATTTTGAAAATTCTGCTCCACCATTTCAAAAATCAAACCATTCCCTCTTTATTATAAAATCATTTCAAAAAACTTTATTCTTCTTAAAACTATGTCATTCTTATTTTAAAACAAAACATCCATGATTTCAAAACTAAAGGACACAAGACAGTGCGAGAGGAAATTAATTTCGGTGGCTGGCATGGATACATGGTTGGAGGCCATATTCCAATCACTTTACCTTCACAGAGAGAGTTCTAGAGAAATATTACCAACTCCACATGGCTTTATAGGACCTACAAGCACATATAGACCATTAAAACAACTGTCTTTTCATTTCCCCTAGTCACCATCAAACCATGAAAACCAAAGGACTTAGATAAGTCCTGAATTCCTCTAGTGACATGAATCCCATCATGAGGTGTGGTGATCTGGCACACTAACCATGACTAGAATGCCAAGTCCTGACAATTTTACCTCTAGACTATACTGACTATTCCCCAAATAACATGACCCAAAGAGTTAACCTGTACCTCCTTTGATACCATTTGTTCAAGAACCGAATCTGTTCACCACCAAAACCGACACAAAAACCATCCCATAAAGAGGACCGAAGGGAATTAATGATCCCCATGGTCTCGAAAAAGTTCTTGGGTATCAAAAAAATGCATGTTTGGATTGATTTACCAAAATTTATAAACATACCACAAGAAAAAAATGCAATAAACCAATTCTAGATTTTTCAAACCAAACAATCATTTACCAAAATTCAGAACTGAATTACACAATTTGAAACATTTTTTAAAGACCATTTAAAAGGTAAAAAACCAATAAAATACATACCAAGAACCTCCAACTGGAACGAGGAACCACCCTCAAACTATATCCCCAAGACAACACCACAATGAACCACTAGAAACCCGAACCATTGGCACAAAAGTTCTACCCAAACTTGTGACAAATATAACAGTGTCTAATTACACCCAAATGAGTAATTGGGGTGTGATCCAAAGCCCATTAGGATATCACCACTATGAGACTCCATGTGATAACCATTCAATGAAAAAAATCATGAAATTTTTCATAACATGAAAATGATAGTAACAATTTTTCTAAAAAGATGCAACATTAAATAATACACATTTCAAGTGGTATACTTTAATGAATCAACAATTTCGAATAAAAATACCAATTATATTGAATTATACATCCCAACATACTGTATGCAGAAGGAAAGCACAAACCATCTAATGATCACAAGCAATGGGAAATAACCCCTGGGCAGTTGCTCACTGTGGGTCCCAGGTATCTCGTATCTCGGTGAAAGTAACAATCATAATATCTCTTCTCATGCACAAGATCCACTAATAGGGGTCATTGCCATAACCTAGTGTCCCCCAACATCATCATAATCTTAGTTTAGTCAGTAATGTAAGCATCAAACATTCTACATGAAATTGAGGCCAAACCCCACGGGATCACTAGCATACTAGTACACGTACACCCACCAAGATACCTGAGTTTCCTTCTTGTGCTCAAAAAAGTTCAACATGCTATAAAATATAATTTTCACATGGAAATAAAACTTAAATATCATAAATTAACCAAAAATCCCCCATGAACATCAAATAGGACACATAATCCACATTTTTATTCAAATGTGTTTTGAAATCATACTTACAACAAAGTAGCCCAACACACTTTTCACATTTCCATAACACCTACAAAAAATCTTTAAAAAAATTTATATAACCTTTCCCAAGATATTAAAACTCACATAAAAGACCCCAAACATATCACAAATTACTCTTCTCACCTTCAAAATTCATTTTTATCATCAAACTCGCACGAAAAGTCCAGAAACATGTTTCGCACCCACATCAAAATTTAGTAAAACAGTTCAACAATTTATAAAATATTTTAATAATATTTGGAATCTTAAAACACCAGATTACCTTTCAAAAACCATTATTAGGTGAACACAGTCATCCAAATAGTACATACACACCATTTTCCCACTTTTTTTAATCAAATAAAACATTTTCAATTTTCACAAAACAACACCAAGGGGTATAACTATAATTTTCACAAAAACCCCATATAAAAACCATATTTCAAGGACAAAATAACACCAAGACCCTACCATAGAATAATTTTCAATGCTCTTAACATTTATTAATCCACTCTTTTGTTTCATAAAATTACCTCAAATAATGCCACAAGATATACACATGGAAAACACACATTTTCATAAACACATCAAAGAAGTAAAACAAGGTTTTACACATAACACCCATTCAATGCCCCCATTTTTAGGCCAACATTACACTAAAACATTACCAATACAGAACTTTCATACCCTTTAAACTACTAATAAATCCCTTTAACATTTTATAAAACTTCCACAAGAGATAACACATGACTTACATTTGAAAAATACACACTTCAAACAAGAATTTAACTTTAATGCTAAATGTTCTACTATTGAAACCTAAAATGGTTTTCAAATTACAAAAAACAGATTAGAAACATTCTAAATTAATAAACAAATCATGATAACTCATCATAAAATTATTACACAAGGAATCACCTACCATTTGTGTCAAAATCCTTAAAACATAGTGTGAAACATCAAGTGCACCACTACCGCACCTCAAGGAAGATAAATCCATCCTTATACCAAAAGATTCACCCAAAAAGACACCAAATCAAACCCTAGGTTAGAACACTAACTTATACACATGAGTAACTTCATTAATGTTGAGATAAATCTAAATGAATATGGAAGCAACGAAGAATGAATTCACTTTCTTGAATGTTCTTGATGTTTCTCTACCAAATCCCCTATCAAAAATGAGTTCCATGGGAGGTTTTAAGGGCATGGACGTCTCCAATTGATGATAGAGTTGAATGGGGGAAACATTTAGTGGATAAGATTTATTTCTAGGAGGGAAAATGGGAAGTATAAAAATATTTTAATGACCTGGACACCCTTCCACCGTTGGCCTGCATAGTTTAGTAAACCATGCGGCCTAACCGTGCGGCCTGTTCTGGCCACCCAAAACTATATATTATACTCCAATTTCAATATGTTCCATGGGAGAGACCAAGGTGGAATGATATTCCAAGAATAGTGGTAAATAATACCCAAAATAAAACCACATTTTTACCCCAAGACTCATCCAACTCATGGGTACAAACCACCTCAACAACATACCCCAAAAGTAGTGACACTATGAGTGTCACAAAAAAACTCTAAAAAACACAACCTAATAATTTTTTTTTGAAAAAACAGGATTCCATGTGTCATAGAATGCCCCTAATACCAATTTCATAGATCAACAACTCATGAGACAACGAAATTTCAAACCCTTAACCCTCGAAAATCAAGAGAAAGATAAGAACCGAAAGAAGATTTTAACAAAAGAATTGAATTGAAAATTAGGGTGAGACAATTCTCTCAACCATACAAATTTCTTCCCTACAAAAGCCACAAAAAGGTCAAATTCATAAACTAAACCAAATAGATAATCCCAGATGAACTCACTTGCCATGTTTCTCCCCCAAATGCCAAAACACCTCCAGTGATCAATTATGGAAAGAATACTCTCATAGCCAAAACATACATCACTTTCTTAAAATGATCAAGCAGATTCATATTTTATCTCAAAATAAAACTACTCAAACAGTATCCGAACAAGATTCTTACAATTTACCCAAACAAACAATAATAACGAATAAGGTTACACTTACCTTGCGTTAACTAAACCGTTGGGCAATCTCCAATCACAAAATTTACCCAAGGAAGATGTTGGTAGTTAGTTAGCTTCAAACAAGACTACCTACTGCTAAGACAAGGCTAGGGAATAATCCGAGTTACTAGTATGAGAGGAGACACATATGGGCTCCCAACCATAAGATAAAACTAGAATTTTCTTGAGATATGATTGGTAAACTAATAAGGGAGGCCCGAACGAACTCCCCAGTACAAGGGGTAGATTTCCATTAGAAATTTCCAAAGGAACATACATGAGAATCATAGTGGGTCTCCCCACCATAAGAAACAACCATAATAACAAAGCATCATTGAAAAAACAAGAAGACCCCAAAATTTAATGAGTTGGTATAGTCGCACGGTTAGTCCACACATTTTTTGGAAATCATGCACTAACCGTGTGGATCCTTCTACTTGATGGGTTTCTAGGACATGGTTACTAATAACCATATGAAAACTGTGCACTCAACCGATCTAGAAAAATTCCCAACCATACTCTAAATACATAATGGAAATGAAAGGGGAAAAGAGTGAAATTGGGTGATAACATGGGCACGAGGCCCTCTACCAATTTCCACTGAACAAGAACAATAGGATCCAGATAGAGACACTAGAGGTTTAAACTATCCCCATTATTCATACTAAGGATAGGAATTTTCACAAGGGTTTGAATAACCCTAGTATTTCACTTGACTATGTGCTAGATTCTCTCTAGGACCTATGGCTGGAGTATAAAGGATAGGAGCATCTTCAGCCTCAAAGTTAGGCTTTGGAAACCCCAAAGTGGAACATCATCTTTCGGTGATAAAAAAAACTACACCAGAATCCTATATAAGTTTACCAATACATAACACACTCCAAAAATCACTTTACCCTAACCCTAAATTTCAATGAAACAATGGATTAGAGGATGCACACACATCACACCTTGTTTCTTCGGGTGAAAAACAACAAAAGGAAAGTAAATATATAAACACCTTCCTCTAAAACAGTGGATTTTTATGTTTTTTAAAGGGAGACATAATCCAAACACAACATATACTCTTAGAGGATTGCATGATGTTCACCATCACAGTCAAATGAGATCCCGACATCACAAGGAGTCACCAAACATGATCAATGTAACTGATAGAAATAATAAATGGAAAGGGACATTATACCAAGTCCCCAAACTACACAAAATTATAGATAATGTCCATAATAGCCACTCATGACCAGATTTCCCACACTGGAGGTTTAGAATGAGCTCTTTCTTCAATGTGACCATGAAGGACCCATATTCCCTCTTGTACACCATCCAGACACTCATCCACTTTAACAACCCCAAATCACTTCCACCTTTGATGAATCATGTATCATAATATAATAAGGTTTATTTAAATATTTCCCATGCACTCTCCCACTACAAGAGGATCCAAAAATCAAAGAAATAAAATTTTCCAAATTCAATTTCCAATTATGGAAAAAAATATTCCTTATATTGATCAACTAGAAGATTTTCCAGTGGTGAATCAATCTGTGTTGCACTTCAGTCTTGCACTAACCCTTAATTGGGGAATACCTTATCCAACAAGAGATCCCAATGACCTAACCAAGCTAGAACAATTTTCAAAACGTACCACAAACTATATCCAAACACATGAAAGGAAATACCATAAATCCATCCCAAAACATTTCTAAGAGATATCACTAACCAGCTCTTCAACCCTGCTTACCGACCTAACACAGACCCAAAACACCGTTCAAACAGGAGGGGTTCATGGACTCTAAACAACCCACAACATCAAAGTTTTTAAAAACACATAATTCAAACCATCCCAAGTTAGTCATCAAGACATATTTTTTTTTTAAAATCATCTCTTTGAAAAAAACGGTTCAACGGTTAGCGTATCCACCAATGGTGCCCCATGGGCCTCACACATGAATGTTTCTTTGCCACATCGTGAACCGTCCTTATATCCATCCGAGAACTCATACAGTCATTCCATTAACCACCCATCATCCCAAATTATCCCATTGATGTGGTCATTCACAAAAATACCAACGGTTAAAAAAATTATTCCCAATTTTCAAAACCACAACATTCAACCAATATATCCTATTTCTCAAGACCACTAACAACGAGATCAAAATCCAAGTTTCCATCTTAGAAATCATTTCATTAAGGCACAACCATTAAGATAAAAATTCACTTTCCAGTTTTTCACATTAATTTCAAAACAACTCATCCCATTAAAACACCTTATAATAGTTTAGAGAACTCTATATGGAACACTTTTTCAAAACCAACTTTAACATAATTTCCTACTTTTAAAATAGGTGCATAAAAACAATTTTCTATTTAAAAACCTTTTTGAAAATTCAGTTCCACCATTTTAAAAATAAAACCATTACCACATTATTAAAAAATAATTTCAAAAAACATTGTGCTTCTTAAAACTGGGTCATTTTGGTTTTAAAACCAAACTTCCGTGATTTCAAAACTAAAAGACGCATGACAATGTGAGAGGAAATTTGTTATAGTGGGTGACTTGGACATATGGTTGATGGCCATACAACAATAAATTTACCATCACAGAGAGTGTTCTAGGGAAATATACCCAATCAAACATGGCTTTCCAGACCCTACAAGATCACTGAGACCATTAACCAAACAATCTTTTCATTTCCCATAATCATCATCAAACTAAGAAAACCAAAGTACTCAGATAAGTCCCAACTTCCCCTGGTCACTTGAATCCCATAATTAGGGGTGGTGATCAAGGACCCTAACCATATCTAGAATTCCAAGTCCTGAAAATACTAACTCTAGACTAACCTGAATTTTCCCCAAATAACAGGACCCACAGAGTTAACCTGAACCTCCATTGATACTACTGTTTCACAAACTGAATCTTGTATGCATTAAAACCAGCACCAAACCTAGCCAATGAAAAGTCCCATAGGACATTACTGATCCCCACAGGCTAGAAAACGTTCTTAGGTATAATAAAATGAATGTTAGTAATGATTTACCTGAATTTATAAACACATGACAACAAACAAATGCAACAAACCAAATATGGATTTTTCAAACCAACCCATCTTTTACAAAAAAACCAGAACTGAATTACACAATTTTAAACATTTTTTAAAGACCATTAAAATGAAAAAAAAACAAAATACCAACCAAGAACATCCACATGGAATGAGGCATCGCCCTCAAGCCATATCCCCAAGACAACACCACGATGAACGACTAGAAACCCAAACCATTGGAAAAAAAGCTGTACCCAAACCTTTGAAAGGAATAACAATGCCTACTTACACCCAAAGGTGTAGTTACGGTGTGATCCAAATCCCATTAGTATACCACCACTAAGATATTCTACGTGATAACCATTCAAATATGAAAAGCATGAATGTTTTTATAACATGAAAATGAAAGTAACAATTTTCTAAAGAGATGCAACTTTAAATGAAATAGTTTTCAAGTGGGATATTTTAACGAATAAACGACTACGAATAAAAATAAAAATGCTATTGAATTTTTCAGCCCAACATACTGTATGCTGATGGTAAACATAAATCATCCAATGAGGATAAGAAATAAGAAATATCCCCTTGGCACTAGCACACTGTGGGTCCCAAGTACCTCGTATCTTAGTGAAAGTGACCATCACAATATCCATTCTCATGCACAAGAGCCACTAGTAGGGATCAAACCCAGAACCGAGTAGTCACCCAATATCATCATACTTATGGTTTATTTAGTGTTTTATTCCTCAAACTTTTTACGTGAAACTTACGCAAAACACCACGGGATCACTAGCATACTAGTACACGCCCACCCACCGAAATACTTTGGTTTCTCTCTTGCTCTCAAACAAGTTCAATAACCCATAAAATATAATTTTGACATGAAAATACCACTTCCACATCACACATTAACCAAAATTCCCCTATGTATATCACATAGGTCACATAATCCACTTTTTCATTCAAATGCATTTTGAAATCATACTCACACCAAAATAGCCCACAACACTTTTCAAATTTCATTAACACTTATACAAATACTTTAAACAATTTAATAAAACCTTTCCCATTATATTAAAACTCACATAACATCCCATACACATATCATATATTACCCTTATCGCCATAAAAATTAATTTTTATCATCAAACTCACACGAAAAGTCCACAAACATGTTTCTCACCAACATCAGAATTTAGTAAAACATTTCAACAATTTATAAAACATTGTAAATTTTTTTGGCTTCTTAAGACACCACATTACCTTTAAAAAACCATTATTTGGTGAACACAATCTCACAAATAGTACATATACACACCTTGGACACTTTTTTAACCAAATAAAACATTTAAAATTTTCACAAAACAACCCCAAGTGGTATAACTATATTTTGAACAAAAAACCCATTTCCAAAACCAATTTCAAGGCCACAATCACACAAACAACCTACCAAAGAATAATTTTAATCCCTTTCAACATTTATTAATCCACTCACAAGTGCCATACAATTACCTCAAATAATTCCACATGAGATGCACATGAAAAACACACATTTTCATAAATGCTTCCAAAGAGTAAATTATGGTTTTACACAGAACACCCATTCAAATCCCCATTTTTTGGCCCACATGACACTAAAACATTCCCAAACCAGAATTGGAAGACCCTTTAATCTAATAAAAAATACCTTTATCATTTTATAAAACTACCACAATAGATAACACTTGATTTTCATTTGAAAAATAAAAACATCAAACAAAAATGTAACTTTAATGCTAAATTCTCTACTAGTGCAATCAAAAATGGTTTTCACACCACATGAAAATTATTAGAATCATGATAAATTAATAAAAAACGAAATCTAACTCATTATAAAATTATTACACATGGAGTCACCTACCTTTTGTGTCAAAACCCTTTAAATAATGGTGTGGAACATCAACAGAACCACAACCGCACCTAAAGGAAGAGAAATCTAGCCATAGAGCACAAGATTCAACCAAAAAGATACCAATCAAACCCTAGGTTCTAACCCTAACTTATGGACATGAGGAACTTTATGAATGTGGAAATAAAACTAAATAAAGATGGAGGAAACCAAGAAAGAATTTAGTTACATGAGAGATTTTGAGGTTTCTCCATCAAATCCTACATAAAAAATGAGTTCCATTGGAGGCTTGAAGAGCATGGATACCTCCCATTGATGATGGGGTTAAATGGGGGAATAATGGAGTGGATAAGATTTATTTCTGGGATGGAAAATGGGAATTACAAAAATATTTTAATGACCTGGACACCATTGAAAAATTTTTCTGGAGTGTTTTGTAAACCGTACGGCCTAACTGTGTGGCCGGTTCTGGCCACAAAAAAACCATCCATTCTCATCCAATTTTAGAAGTATCCAAGGGGTAAACCAAGGGGGAAGGATAGGACAAGAATAGGGTTAAACAATACCCAAAATGAAACCACCTTTTCACACCATGACTCATCCATCTAATGGGTTCAAACCACCTCAAAAACTTACCCCACAAGTGGTTCCACTTGGAGTTTCAAAAAACCAACTCCAAAACACCACAACCTAATAATAAACATTTGAAAAAAATAAGTGGCCATGTATTAGACAATACACTCATAACCAAGGTCATAGATCTACAACACAAAATATAAAAAAATTTCAAACCTGGAACACCTGAAAACCAAGATAATGCAAATAATCAATAGAGAATTTGCAACCAATTCTTGGAATTGAAAATCCAGGTGTGATATGACAGCGGAGACTACAAGGGGAGAAACATTATGTATAAACATTAAATAAAATCTAAGGATATTTTTTAATGGGGATTTTTATAAAAAGGGGAGATGCTATCTTATGTGGGTTAAGTATTAATAAATTCCATCATATAATAAAGGATATATAAAATCATGAGGATTTATATATAATTTATTCAATATTATTAAATGAAAAAGTGTTATAATTTTTTTAAAGTTATAATTTTTCATTTTTATTATTCTATTCTAAGATTTCAGAAAAGGGGGATATTATTGAGTAAAAAATCTTACATATTACTTTTCCATTCCTTTAGTTTTTTAAATCCCTAATACTCTCTTAAAAATAATGTTTACTAAATTTTTATATCCCAAGTGTTTTAGTATAATTTTTTAGAAAATATCACTTTTCACCAAACATAGAAATAATTCTAATTTATTATGAATATAAAATTATCATTATTCAACAAGATTCATCAATATAAGGATGTTTTTAATACATTTGAATGTACTTTGTTCTTAATGTGGTTAGACATTTTTTATTTTCTATTATACTAAAAAAATAATGGCCATCAAAATGACAGTTATACTGATACTTCCGATTGATTCTTATAAGGATTACATTATTAACAAATGATAAGGAATTTCATCAGAATAGCATATGTTTTTAATAAAAACATATTGAGTTGTTACTATCAAACAGAATACTAAATTTAATTTTAATGGTCCAAAACAAAACGACTTCATACATTAAGTTATTTTTTGGTAGTCAAGTGCAATCTCTCAGAGGTAGTTATAACCAACATAAAAATATTACTATTGAGATATATACTATAAATAGAAGAACATTTGAATAGTTGGGAACTAATGAATATTCATAACTCAAGTATTCTAAATATTTCATATCATGAAATTTTCATTCTTAGTCTTTGAAATTCTTTAGAGAGTTTTCATTCTATGGAAACCTTGTCAGGTTTGTTTCCTTTATAAAATTTATTTTGTATTATGTGTCTGATATTTGTATTGATCTAAGGATTCCATAGATAGGAAAATGGTGAATCTAATCAATTATATCGAGTAATTTCAGAGATACAAAGACAGATATCGATCATTGTATAGAGGGATTCCAAGGATAGGAAGACAGATCTTGTACTGATATTTGAATCAATGAATTTCTTATAAAGTAATGACATGATTTATATTATGTATAAAAATATGGGTACATTTAGTCTGGGTTTTTGAATTTCTTTACTCTTAATGTTATAGGGAAAATTCATTTCATATAGCTAGTAAGTAATTCACACTTTTAGTATCTATTTTACTTCTGGATTTTATAAGAACTTTTTTCCACTGTCCATTGTTTTAGAAATTTTGTGGAAATACGTATATTTTCAACAAAACTTTTTTATCAGTGTGTCTATGATACTAATAAAACATAATTTCATATAATCAGATCATTTTCTATACCAATTCTTATACAATTTTCATTAGATAGTGTTGAGTCTGGTCATTTCACTTAAATAGGTTTTGTGTATTGTGTGTAGTTTAATTTTTTAAACAACAATTCACCCCCTATTTGAATCATAGTAACTATTAAAATCAAAAAAGAATTTAATCTTAGATGGAAAATGATTTTGAAAAGACACCTGGAACATTTCATGAGGAAAATAAAATTTCATTAAAAATATATTTATTAAAAATGTAAATTCATATGAATTTTTTTAAATCATTTTCATTGAAAATATAAATTTAAACATATAAATAAATATTTAAATACTAGTTAATGTATTTTTTGAGGAAGATTTAATTTCATATTTGAAAATAAATTTTTAGTTTTTTTAAAGATACATTAAATTTAAAATAACCATGAATACTAATAAATGAATCTTCAATGAAAATAATGATCATGGTAATTGGATATTCCATTCATGTCATACATGCAAAAAAATGATTCAATTGAAATTTTTGATAAAATAAAAATGATACATGTTTGGAAAAAACATGATGATTCCTTTGAAAAAAATATATAAAACGTAAATCAGGGGTAATGATTTATTTAGTAAATCATTTTTGGAATGTTAAAAAAAATTTATATTTTTTTATTTGAAAACACGGTTCGCTAAAAAAGGGTTTTCGACAGAAGAGATAAATAAAGATGACATCTCTTAAAAACATTATTTCAAAATCATTATTACATATGGAAATGAAAATAATGGGAAACCATGTGTTTTCATGAAATAAATAGGGGATAATAAATTTCATGAGTTTATTGACTTATAGATCATAATATTTTATATTCATAAGTTTAAACATAAACAATCTTAGAAAAAAGGAGATTGAATCATAAAACCCTTACCACTTCTTGAAATTTATAACATAAACACCATTAATATACACCCTAAAATGGATATGTAATTCCCAATAATAGTCACTATAATAATTATAATAAAAATTCAGGGGTATTATATACAACACATAAAATAAACACTTTGTGAATATGTCATGTGTCTCGTAGAAGAAATAAGTGAAATGAAAATGCCTTACCTTAAGTATCGAATTCCTTCAAAAAAATTATAATCATTTTTATAAAAAAAATTATTTTTTTACACAAAAATTTTAAAACAATAATAATTTGTATCATACCATATATTATTGACTTATTACATTGTATTCACATTTTATCAACAATTCCTTGTTAAACTTAAGTTTTGGTTAATAATTGCTTTGTTTTTTGGGAATTTTTTGATTTTTTATTTTCAATATTATTACATATATAATATTTTAATTATATATATAATTTTAATCATGATATAAATATCATATATAATCATTATATATGGATTTTGAGAAATATATTAAAGGTAGAGATAGAAAATGAAATACACTATTCATGGAGACGGTAATAAATTCATACACTTGAATGCTTTTCTATTTTCTTGAAGAGTTAAAAGAAAGAAAGGTAAATAATATATTAAACATATATAATCCTTTTATGTCATATATATCACATATTTTCATTAAACTCATCATTATTACCTTTCGTGTAATGCATGATCGAATCACATCACTTCATGAGGAGATAATACTTTGAACACACGAACGATGATTTCAATTTCCCACACAAGGTAAAGTACAAAATAATATGTGATATAATGACTAAATAATAATAATATTATTATAAATATATCATAAAAAATAAATCCATAATTATACCTAGCTGTGATAGGTGGTGATAGAAAACTAATAGCATTGGTTCGCGAGGTTGTAGTCCACTGTACATACAAATGATGATTTTGTGATCCATTCGATGGAAGATGAGAAGTATTTAGGTTATTAAATTAACATAATTACATATAATTATATTTAAGACACCTAGTATATAATCATTTTTTATAAGAATCTAATGTCATAGAATAAGAAAATTAAATAAAATCCTTGATTTGGGTTGTTAGCTCTTCTCGAGAAAACTTATTTGGGATTACACCAAAAGGCTTCATAGATTAGATTTATGAACAAATAAAGGATTATAGGATGGGAGGAAGTAACTAAAGAAGTTATTTGGTTAGGTCGTGTCATATATAATTGGTTTTGGATGTGTAAAGTATAGAGTAGAATGCATGGCCTTTTATAATCGTGCTGAGTGACACACCACTAATTTTTTTAACAAAAATGGTGTACCCACATTTTTAACCTACTATAAGGCTCCAAAAAAGTAAATTATAAAAAATAGCATATATAAGGTAAAATTATGGTCATAAATTGGGGTTTTTAATTTATGTGGGTCATTTTTTACCCTTAATAGTTTTGTTTAACCCATTAAATAAACCCTTTTTTACCTTTTGGTAAATAATTTTTATTATTTTTACTATTCATTATTGTAAAAAATAAAGTTGAATTCATTACATAAAATAATTAATTATAATTCCAAATATGGAATCGATTTTCTAAATTTGATTCATCAAACTGGAAAAATTTATTTTAAAAATTATCCACTAGACACGATGAGAAAGCATTTTTCTAAAGAGAAAATATTATAAGGTTTAAAATTTTTTTATAAAAAAATTCAATAGGTAATTTATTAAAATGACCCCAATTAAATTTATATATATAATTGATATAATTTTACCTTGAAAATAATCTTAAAATAAATTTTAGGTTTTTAATTTCTTTAAAAGAAATGAAAATTTTCAATAAAAAACAACATTTTTCATTATTCATAAAAAATTAACTTCTCAGAAAATCAATAAAATTAACTATAATATAATTTTAAAACTATGTTTTCAATTTAATTAAAAAATCTTCATAATATTAGAAAAAATTACTTTTTAAATATTTTCATGAATGTCAACCGAACAACTTTTCAGAAATTTATTGTTTTTGAAGAAAAAATTTAATAAATTATTATATGCTGTCTAGAAACCACAAATGATGAATTATAAATTTTTTATTGAATATAAATGATATAAATTAATTAAAATAATTCATAAAAATTTATATTTTTGTTATATTAATTTAGAAAACGTTTGTGTGCTTAAAATTTTTTTCCAGAAAAAGAATTTCCTTTATTTTAAAGTAGTTTTTATTTTAATTCATAATTAATTCATAAATAATTAATTCATTTTATATATGTGTGTAGACAATATATTTTTGGAATTTTTTTAATTATATTCATACTAACAATCCTAATATAATTTTGATAACTATCATATTAAATAATAATATTTTAATTAAATGTCACTTTTCATTAAAACTCCGTGTTGTGTGTTTCGAAAGTAACACATAGTGTTGAAAGTAATGAAATATAGACTCAGTGTTACCTATAAAAGAATATATCAAACAGATTATAATTTTTTGTGAAAAAAATATTTCATAGAATCTGGGGTGTTATATTCTACCCCTTAAATAAATTTCTACCTCACAATTTGAACTTCCTCTCAGTAAACATGGGGTTAACATGTGAAAATATTGTTATGATAAATCCATATCATAAAAAGGGTTAACGATACATCATTTTTAAAAGATAGAAAGGGATATGTGAATGTCATATTAAATAACACATACTAGGTTTCCAAATAGGATATCATTGGTGGGATATGAATATTTATACATGAAAAAAACTTAATGTCCAAATAATGATGGATAGTGACTGAGATCATTGATTAAATTAAAGTGAATGATCTTGAAAAATAAACAACCAAAAAACTATAAACCAAAGTTATATAAAAAATCCCATTGATATAATCTGAAATGATAATAATAAGACAAAATTTTATTTCAATATCATTTTCTTAAATTTAGTGAATTCTAATAAGAAGAAATAAATAATTAATTTCATTCTATTTCATATGAGTAATATATTCCTTTGTTTATTTTATGATCAATTTGCACTTCATCACTTACTATAAGTCTGTAATTTTTCACTTCTTATGCACTAATTGATTATAAGATCCATAAAATATTGATAAGTCATTCCTTAAATCTCATGTTATTATAAAAAATAAATATATTTAACCTAGGTTTTCCAATAGGCATAAATATTCATATAGCGAGATAATAAATAAATCTCTAAAACCTCAGAAAAAGTTAATCATAAACCATTCCATAAATGAGTAACCATATAACCCTACCGAAATTCAAAATTTATAAATAAGTAAAATATAACTTTAATCCCTTAAATATCTTAAAGTATATATTTATTTTGACATAACAAATATTTGAAAAACATATTAATATATTTTATTGAAACATGGTATAACCGTAATTACCATAAAAATTAAATAAAAAAAAACGTAATTCCCCATTTAATGAATAAAACTGCATATTATTTATTATATCCCATAATTAAAATAATTTTGTAATCTTAATCAATGATAAAATAAACCCCTTTATCCTCAAATCATTAATCAGTTCTATGGTCATCAATACTATCAAAATTAATAAATTCATATCCATAATCTCTTTACACCAATATCATTATTTCGACACAGGAAAATATTAAGGTCCATCTTCCCTTAATCATGTGTTATTCTATAAAATTTCACGTTTCAATTAAATAAATTTTCTAGGTCCTCAGTAGCATTTAAAATATTCTTAAAAATACCAAACAAAAAACATTTACAGAACACCCCTTACATATTTCGTGATTAGAGTGCGATAATTCATTATTTCGAACACATAAACATTACAATCATTCAACTTCATTATTAAACCATTATCCAGGTTTCATCATCTTATTCCTTAACACTAATTTACTTTAATACATCATTTTTAGCCTCTTAATCATCAATTCTTTTCACATTATACTCATCTTAGCCATACCCTGCCTAGACCCTTTTTCAAAACATGGGGAATGAAACATAATAAAGGGTGAGCATAGATAATTAATAAGGGTAAAAACAAGATATATCAATATATGATAATATGAAATCATAATATAATAATAAGGGTACATTTTCATGAATTTAGCTTAAAAATTTCACACTCAAACTATCATATATCATAAACATGAGTCAAAGCATCAAAATATTTCATTTCTTAAAACATGCCCTCTAAGCGTGAGAAATCATCATAAATAAATCATGAACCAAAATATAATGTAATAAAACTATGTCACCCTCATAAATATTTAGAGACATTTCAGTTTTCAAGGCTAACTACAAAGACCATAAACAAAATGGATCATGAATTATAACCTATTTCCCACTGTGGATCAAGATTCACTTATTTCCCATTGTGAATTAGGATAATTATATTTCCCATTATAGATCAGGATTCACTTTGTTTCCCACAGTGGATCAGGAATCTCTTATTTCGCATTGTAGATCAATACCATAATCTTGTTTTTTATTTTTATTTTATGATATATAAAGATTTACCCAATGAATTGGAGGAATATATAGCTCCTAATAATCACATAATGAAAATAATACATTTTTTCCTTTATATCATAAAATAATCATCATTTTAAAACCCTGGACACAAAATTGGTTTCATAAGAATTTCATCATAATATAGCTTGTGAAAAAGGAACATTTTTATTACTCATTTCCTAATTTCGTTAAACAATAACCCATGTAAAAGTAATGGGGTTCATAAAAAATATATCAATGTATAACACATGTAAGAGAAAAGGGTTTTAGAAATATCATTTCATCAAAAAAATTAACCATTTAGTTAAAGAATAAAAATGGAATCCTCATATCATATCCCCTATAAAGAAAAAGTAACATCAATGTGTGAAATATTAGAAAAAAATGATATTGAAAATACAATTTGACTAATTCCCGAGGAAAATAATTTTTTCTCAAAAATCATGTTTTAAAACAGAAAATACAAAAAATAATTTTTAAATTCTTTTAATTGAAAATAAATATTTGATCATACAAAGGAAGTTGTAAAAATCATTTAAAACATTTTTTTAGGAAAATAACATTTTCGCTTTGAAAAAAATTTAAAAAGTATTTTTTTTAAAAAACTTTTTAATTGAAAATAAAAGTAAAAAGTTATAATATATGAAACAATGAAATTAAGGTTAATTAAGATGTGATTTTTGTTGTTGTAAACATTAAAATAAATATTACATTCCCATTTATGGTAAAATCCATATGAGCTTTGTTTGAAAAAAAAATGAAGAGTAATTTTAAAGCATATTGTAAAAAGTGAAATATGGCTAAAAAATAAATTATTAAATCATGTGAATATTGTTAAACACCTTATTGAAAACATTTTTTGAAATAAAGATTTTGAAAAAAGGGTTTTTGACAAAAGTTATAATTAATGATTAATTTAATAAAAATATTATATTTTGAACTCTTGAGGGCATAAAGGAAAAAAATGAACAGAAAAAATATAATCTTATGAAATAATTATAAGAGAATAAATAAAATTATTTTCTTGAGATATGTATCATAAAAACTAATCATCATATGAATAAACATAAAAAATCCCAATAAACGACGATATTGTATCATAAAACAGAGGCCACTTCAGTAAATTTTCTTCCATAAACCCCATGAATGAGAGATCCTTAAATAGAAATGGAAATATAAATAAATTTTAGGGTAGGTAATGAATTCGTGGGAAATATATACAACACATAAAAGAAACACGTGAAGAATATGGTATTTGTCTCACATAAAACAAATGGTAGATGAAAGTACCTTACCTTAAGTATCTATATCATTCATACATGTTAAAACCTACTATATAATAAATATATATTTAATATAAAACTATTAAATAGCCATAATCATATTTTTAATACTATATATTCTTTACTTATGACCTTTTATGACATATTTATCAAAAAAACATTGTTAAAATCACTTTTTGGGTAATGCCTACTTTGTTTTTCATGTATGTTGGTATTTGTTATTTTTAGTCCTCATACATTGAAAATTGTTAAATAATATCTAGAATATTAACCATGATATAAATTTCATATATATTATTTATATACATATCTAGTGAAATCTATAAAATATAGAGATAGAAAATGAAATACACCCTTAATGGAGAGGGTAGAATGTCTATACTCATAAAAGTTGTTTCTATTTTATTAACATGTTGAAATAAAGAATGGTAAAAAATATATCAGAATTACCAAATCATTTATATGAAAGGTAATTAAATTTTTTTTAAAAATGTTAAAATTCATTTTATTACAGTTTGAATTCCTAATTGTTTCCTTGAATGTGTTCTCTATGGTCAAAGGGGCGGAATACAGAGCATCTGAGGACTATTTAGAGTTTGGAGCTCTAGAAATTGGAGAGACAGATTAAGAGACATTATTAGTTCATGTTTTTTGCTAACCGTGTGACTCAATAATGTAGAGAACTCAGTACACAATAGGAGGCCACACAATTTGACTGAACCTTGTGATCCTGGTTGCACGCCCATGCAATTTATCTGTGAAAAATTATAGAGCCATTTTTCAAGGGCTATGGTGGGTTACTCAAACTATGTTCCTAAACTATGCAAGGGGGTTATTGGGTAGTATAAGCTTCATGGTTGGTGCATGGTATTTCCAACCATGCATACAAACTATAAAACCCCTTACAAGAAGTATAAATGACTATTTTCACCTGAAATGTTTTACCCACAAACCTTTTTTCTTCTCCTATATTGGATATGAATCCTTTTCATCTCTCATGAGAACATACTTCAATTATATGCTAGAAATTAAGCTAGATTCTTTAACAAGACTCTTATATAACCCCTATCAAGTGCGTTGGATCCATAATATTATGCGATTTAATGGGAATTTTTTTGTTCTTCATTTATCATTCCATTTATTGACCTATTTCATGATGATCTCATATGAAATATTTTTATGGAATTGGTTCATTCATTTTATTTATCACTTTATATCCTTATTAAAAGGATGAAACTATATGTGGAGAGTGTTACGAGCCTAAGGTAGGTATTCTAGAAATTATCCATTAATGTTTATGTGTTTTATATCATTTTTCCATTGTTCCTTATGCTATAAATTTCCACATGATGCCTTAAAATATCATTAATTTTTTTTCTTAAATGAACCATGCTATGATATTCCCTTCAGTTCCTTGTTGTCTGGTTAGGAGAATTTACCTCATTGAGATCCACCCCTTTGGGTGTGCCAAATTAAAATACCCCTTAATGGAAAAAGTAAAAATGACTAACCACCAACTATGTGGGTTTAATAGACATTGATTTTGATTTTTCATAATTTAAAATTTTAATGGTTAGATTTTATTGAATGGATGGGAGTGGAAACACCACATCACGTGATTAATATATGGGAATTGAAATCTATATCTTGTGATACCCTTGGGTAGATTTTGATTAAATGGATATAAATGATTTAAATAGACATGCCAAATTATTATTATTATATGTTAGCCATGGATATTGGATGGGGAACAATGGTTATGGGACTTCTTGAGCATAGACTTTTATAATCCCTTATATTGGGTGATAGGAATGGAGTCACACACTGTTTACACTTATTTGGGTGATGGGCATGACATTCCACATTCCCTTGCATCATGTGTTTGGAATTAAGACGCACCCTACTGTATCGTGTTTTGAGCATTTCATCTGATATTCTTATGGGATTTAGGGTTTTTACAATTTATTGGATCTTATAGATCATTAAAACGATCATGAATTCCTGATTTACACTCTAGTTATAGATAACTCCTAGAATTGACGTATATTCCTAGATGTATCCTTATATATACAGTGTATATACATGTATACATATTATATATATATATATATATATACGATTACTATATATATAGTAAATTTATTTGAGTTATTCAAGACTGTGGGGAAATAGGTAAATTCCTCTATGAGTCCAACTGGAACCTTATCTAACTAGTATTTACTTTTATCATTGTTTATTATTCATTATACTTTCACACTCATATTATATATACACTGAAAATATTATTCTAGACACTATTAGTGCTTTCCTATTGTGTTTTTCTCACACCATACTCAGCCTAACTTTGGTATCAGAGAATATATGATGACTATAAGTGTGGATTAGGGGAAGAACCTTGTCATTGTTTCTTCCACTCTTTCACTTATAGCTTAGAGCATGGGTGTAGAGGACTAAATATATTCTTGCGATTCAAGGGGAGATGTATTTTGATATTTTTTTTATTTTTGTATATCATGTTGTATATACCTATTACATGTATCCCATGATTCCTTTTTTTGTATATCAACATTCGACGATATCATTTTTTTCATTTGAGTCATTCTATGTGTTGGTTGTTGTTATATTTTTTTGTATGTTTATGCATCTTATATTGAATTATTATACCTCTTTCTACTATTCTACAAGTTATATCAGGCTTCCTCCATTTATATTTTATTATTTTTACCACTATGATATTATGATATGTGGGTATAGTCCTCCTACTATACCACCTTATACCCTTACCACTAGTTAGAAGCCTATGGAATATGGGGAGGCATGCATGAGGCTATGTGACCCACTATCTTGGGGAACCATTTTATTTGATCCTAGTGAAGGATTCTACAAATTGGTATTAGAGCTATTTTTCTATTTTTCCTACTATTTTTTTATTTGATAAGAGACTAGGATATAATGGAATTTGGTAATGGTCCTATTTCTGTGATTAACTAACCCAAATATAGTAGAGACATAAATTACCTAGGATGGGTTATTGCAGTTATGATTTTCCTTATTACAAATTCACTTGTTTCACTATTGGGTGATGTACATGTTTTTTGATTTTATTATTAATTATATTATTATTATTATTATTCATTTTTTACCTTGACCTAGTACATAATGTGGTATTATCTCATCCATCATCATAGGAACAGTAGTTCTATTATTCCGTACATTTTTCCATGCCATGTTTTTTATGTGAAATTCATTATTCATATAGTTTGATATTGTATTTATATATTGCATTTGTGTTATTATTTCCTTCTAGGATAGAATAATTGGATTAATTAAGGTGTTTGAATCAATATAAATTCTTTTTCTCATATATATTTCAATTTAACCTTAATTGGATGAGTATAACATGATGTGAGTTCTGGACCTACTAGTTCTATAGACTGAAACAATGTTAGTTAAAATGATTTTGTGAATGCCAATTAAAATTTATTAATAAAGTAATTATATAAAATTTTAAGGGTGATTTATTTAATAAAATCATTTTATATAACCTACTACATCTTGGTAATAGATGTAAAGGCTAGGTCACATTTTCAAGATTCTTCAATTGGAAAATATAAGTAGTATGTCATTTATAATTTCGGAATGGTGAAACATTTAACTTGATAGTGATATATATTTATATAAAGAGTAAGAACATAAATGAATTTAAACCATTAAAAATTATAGTTACAACTAAATGATATGCTAATTAATAAGTAAATATTATTTTCCTCTATACCTTTCAATTGATAGTCCATATACCCAAACATTTTATATGTGATATGAGACATAGACTCAAAATCAACCTTAGTAGTGGTTAGCTGTGTGTATTTTATGAATCTTATGGCATGTTATGTATTTAATTTCTTATATAGTCCTAGATTTTTCTTCAAGTAGAAAGGTGTGATCAATTTCATAGGAAGGATATATACCTTCCCTAATTTTTTTTATGAAATATTTAAACTACTGAATTTTTTTTAAGGCATGTGTTTGAAATTTTAGAATCATGCCACCTTAATGACCTTGATATGTATGACAGGTGGGTGGTGATGAACATGCTCCATAGGTGGTGGGCCCTAATCCTATAATGATACCTTTCATAGTTCCACTAATGGAACCTCCTAGTATTCCCAATTTGGGATCTAATTCCATTTTCAAGATGGCTTCCTTCATATGGTATATTTTATTAAAGGAGTTACATGACCTACCCTAACTATTGTATAGTTTACTTGGTAATTCTAGAAGTTACATCCTCCCACTTTATGTAGGGATGAAGGACCACATTATACTGATTCATGGATAGAGTCCATGCTTTCTGAATTTGAGCTTATGGAGACACCTCTAGAGTAGAGGGTTAGGCTCAATTCTAATAATTTATGTGGTTCTTATATGTTTGGTTTATGATGTTATTACCTAGGAAAACCTATATTGGGATATAATTTTTAGGTATTTCTAGATGATATTTCACAATTAATTATTCTTATTGTTATTGGGAGCGGAAAAACCTAGAGATTTCATGAACATGAAGTAGAAAGCAATGTCTTAATGGGAAATTCTTCCAATTTTACCAAGATGTAGTGATTTTTTCTAAACATATCTATTGACGAGCTCACGACTACAAGGTGATTTGAGGACAGACTGGCATAATCCATCCAATAATAGGTAATCATTTTCTAGTAGGCCAAAATTTATGAGATAGTCAACCATGCCTTCATTTCTGAGCAAAATTTAAGGGTAGCCTATGGTGGAACATGGGAAGTTCAACAAAAAAATATTGTTGTGTTTCCTATAGCATAAAGAAGAATTAGTTCAACATTTATCACAGGGATTGAAGTAGTAAGATACATAATTCTGAAATTTTTATTATATGTCACCATTGTGGGAAATTAAGATACAAAAATTCTTATGTATCTGAGACCCATTTGAGTTCAGAGGTTGTGACATGACGGGTCATATTAATAATTTATTTCAGAATTTTCCACCAGTTCCTAGAGAGAAGTGATCTATATCGAATCTATGTTCTAGAGTGGGGCCAGTGGTACCTATCCAAGAAACAAACTAGAATACCACTAGCTGATTCGGATGAGGTGAAAGTTGTGATATGGGAAATAAGATTCAGGATTTACAGTTTCAGATGAGTGGTCCTTCTTAGGGAAGTTAAGTTGTAAATCTTGGACACAGTATGGGTTAGTTACATGTAGTACAACTTGTTCTAAAAGAAGAGATAATGAGGCCTTCCACTACTCTCGTTATTATTCAAATACCCTCCACTTTAGTGGATGCTTTATTTGACATAGGTCCATCACACTCTTTTATATATTTAGAATTTTTGTAGAGTCTAGACCTCAAATTAGAGTACTTATATGGAAGGATGACACTCGATACCCTATTTTTTATCCAATCAGAGAGTATTTCCTGATGTAAGTATTTTACCCTTGAGATAGTATGTTATATATTTGAGTGGAATATTTTCATCCTTGACATGTCATTTAATGAAATAATTCTAGTGATGGATTGGTTGATTATTTAGGGATCCCATATCGATTGATATCACATGAGGGTGAAGATTACATCACCATAGGGTGGTAGAAATATTCCCAATGAATAATGGTATGTCCATGCATCACAAGCAAGGCATAAGAAAAAGGTTTAGGAAGGGTAACATCCCATATCACTAGTATATTATTGGATTACTAGGGAATATGAAATGAATTTTTTCACTCCTATGGTGGATCATTTTAGAGAGGTACTACCTGATGATTTTTCTACACGACCTCTAGTGAGAGGGGTATATTTCACTATTGATATAGTTCATTGAGAGACTCGAGTGTACATTCCTCCTTACATGATGGAGCCTATAGATATTCTAAAACTGAATAAACATTTGGAGGACCTTGAAACTAATGGTTTTATATGTCCCTGTACCTCTTCATGGGGTTCTACAGTCCATTTTTCCTAGAAGGTGGATGGTACCCTAAGGATTTGTTTAGATTACTGATGGTTGAACCAACTCATGGTTAATAATCAGAATCAATTTCCCCGAATGGAAAAACTCTTTGATCACAAATAATGAGAGAAGCTTTTTTCAATTATCAAATTGATGTTGAGTTATCATCAGGTTCATATCAGGACCTCATACATACCTTGTACAATTTCTTGAAGCTGGTATGGTCATTATGAGTACATGGTAATGTATATCTATCCCAGGAATGCACCAAATATTTTTCTAGAGAATCCCAAGAACCTCTTTAATGTTTATATTTTATTGAGTCTTGCATGGTATTACATATACTTAACCCATGATTTATCATTCCTAACAATGTCACATACTGGATTTACTAAGTATGGTGTGAAATTAATAGGATTAAAATATTACAAAAGAAACATTCAGGAATTGAAAGGCATGTTGACATCAATGTTGATCATATTTTTCTAGATCCTCAAAGGATATATACAATTTGTTGTGATGAATCAGGTATCAGGATGAGATAAGTTCATATCTAGGATGAGTGAGTCTTAGGGTATTTCTCTTGTCAGTTGTAGCATCATGAATGGAATTAAGTAATGAAATACCTCAATCGAAAAGCTAGTGATCATGATATATGACAATGTAGTAATTATTTTCTTGGGAATAATTTTTTGTTATTCACCAATCAAAAAATCCTCATGAATATCTTTACATAGTGTGATATGAATCTCGGGCATCACAGATTGGTAGAATACCAATAGTTATATGATTTTGATCATTCTTATAGTAAGTAAAAAGGTAATGCAGTGGAAGATTCTATGAATTGGAAGAATCACACACAATTTAATATAGAGTATAGTGGTGAGTGTTATCCTATGAGATATTTTCTGGAGATTCATGTAGATGTTTTGGATGATCACTGTTAGATAGTACTCATAGATTTATCAGTGACCTCTACCCTTCTAGACCAGGTAAAGATGAGGAAATATTCAGATCCCGAGGGCCATGGTATGTGGGAAAGAATATGATATGAGAATAAATAACCAGGTATTATTATGTATGAGGATGAGATCTTTTTCATACATGGTTGTGTATGGGTCCCAATATAAATTCGTGAGGAGATGATGTGAGAATATCATTCCTCGATTTGGGGGGTGCATCTAAGGGTGTCAAATATGTATCAAGACATATGTTGCCAGTATTGGTGTCCTGGTATGAAATAGTAGATAACATGATTTATTACGATGTGTTCCACCTCTTATTAGGTTATTGAAGAAAACCAGTGACCTGTAAGATTTTTACAACTATGGTATATTCTTGATCGGAAATGGGATGATGCCACCATAGACTTCATGATAGGTCTTCGAAGATAATCTCATGGAAATGACATAGTTTTGGTAGTTTTGGATTGGTTGATCATTGTCTCTAAATTTGTTCCTATTAGAGAGACTTTCTCACCAAAAAAGATAGGGAGGCTATATGTTAGGGTGGTCATACACTGCGACATAGCTACGTGATATATCATATCTGATTGAGAAGCTTGTTTCACATCACAGTTTTTAAAAGGGATACAGAAGGCCTTGGGTACATAGGTGATTCTGAGAACAACCTATCACTTTTATAACTATGGTCACAGAGAGAATACTATTCAGGTATTAGAGGACCCGATTTGTTCATGTGTCTTTATCATTAGAGGTTCTTATAGGAACCATATTCCCCAGGTTGATGTTTTCTTACAATAAAATCCTTTGGGATACCATTCAGATGTATCCTTATGGGTTCTTATATGGTAGGAAATACTGATTACCTCTGTGATGGTTAGAGGTAAGGGAGGAAAATTACCATGGACCACGTCTTAGTAAGGAGACTTCAGAGTAGGTTCAGTTGATCAAGAATCACATTTTGACAGATCAGTTGAGGCAACCATCATATATTGAAGATTATCTATGACCTTTAGAGTTTTTTGTCATAGATAAGGTTTTCATGTTTTTTTCTCCTGGGTTGGTACATTGACATTTTTTTAGTTAGGGTAATCTTTCACCTAAATTCACTAGTCATTTTGATGTTTTTGAGAGAATTATATCATTGTCTTATAGGGTAACACTTCTTTAGAGATACCATTCTATGCATGATGTCTTTCTTGTGTCTCTACTTCACCAATATTATCAAGACTCATCACATATTTTACAACCTGATAAGGTTAATTAAATGTAGATGCTACATTTTCTGAGTTCCCAAAGATTATCATGGATCAGAGAGTGAAGACTCTCTGAGGAAGGTTAGTTCCTTTAGTGCAAGTTCTATGGTAGCACGGTAGAGTACAAGATGAGGCATGAGAGTTGGAATGTAATGCATATTCCCAATAGATGGATATTTTCTCATAGGATTCCTATTTAAAGAAAATTTCTTAAGGCTAGCGCACAATTAGGGACAAATATGAGACTCAACTATTTGGGGAACAACATGCACTAAATGAGGCCACGTGGTTTAACCAAACCATGCATCCCCTACTGAAATCCCATTGGAATTTTCTTAGAAAAATAGTAGATCCATTTTATATGGGCTATACATGGTTATTTAAACAATGCACATATATCATGCAAGGGGTTTCTTGGGAACTAGATGGTTTAAATTTAATGCATGGTTTGGATAACCATGCATCTAAACCATGCAGCCTCTTATTAGAACGAGACTTTACTATTTTCCTCTAAAAGATTATTATCCCAAAAACCTTATCTTTCCTTTTACCCAATGGTTTCTTATTATTTTCCAATTACATGATCTCTCCCTTCCCTTCTACATTAAGAAAGATGCTAGATCCCTCATCTAGACACTGATTGGACCACTGTTAAGTGAATAGGATATGTAATGGATATATTTTTAATCATATTTCTTTTTTTTTTCTTCATTTAACATTCCATTTCATGCACTATTACAATGTGAGATCATATTCCCAATTTTCACAGTATTAGTCTATTATTCCAATTCATCTTGATATAGATCTGTTTAAAGGTGAATCTGGATGAGGAGAGTGATACAAGTCTAAGTTAGGCATTCTATAAATTTTACCTAATTGTTTAGGTGCTTTATAGAATTTTTATTTTGTTCCCCACGAAATAATTTTTTACATTCTTTGTTAAAATACCATTCCTATATTTAAATTATATGAACCATGCTATGATAATACTCTTAGTTCTCTGTTGAATGGTTAGAGGAAGTTACCATATTCATATCCACCACTTTGGGTGTGATAAATTAAATTCCCTCTTAATTGAAAACATTAAAATGACCAACCATCACCTAAGTGGGTTAGAATGGTCTTGATTTTGGTTTACCATTAATTACAAATTTAATGGATAAATTTAATAGAATAGAAGTGAGTGGAAAGACAACATCACATTATTTATATATGATATGTGAATTTTATAACATGTGACACCCTTTTTTAGAAGGAAATAAAATTAATATAAATAATTAAATGTAATTTTCATATTATTTATTATGAGTATAACTTGGAGATTTGTTTGTTATGAATTGTTAGGGGATTTTCTGAGCATGGAATTTCTTGACCTGTATTGTTGGGTGATGGGCCTCCCATCTCACACTGTTTAATCTTATTTGGATAATGGACATGGAATTAAATTTTCCCCTATATTAGGTTACGAGCTTAACAAGTCACCCCACAATCTCGAGGGTTGAGAATAATTTCTCACATTCATATGATATTTAGGGATTGTACTGTATGTTTGAGCCCATAACTCATTAGAAAAGATATATAATTATAAGTTACATCTTAGTTCTAGCAAGAACCTAGTATCCATATATAACCACATATACGACCGTACATATATAGTGTTAATACAAGTATGAATATTATATGTATATAATTAAAATTTATATGGTAAACTGGTCATATTTATTCCAGTATATGATGAAGAAGGGAAAGTCTTCTAGGTGTCCTACAGGAACTAGTGTTGACTAGTATTTACTTTCAGCATTGTTTATTATTCAATATATCGTCATAGTACTATTATATATATAGTAATTAGATTATTTTAGACACTTTTTTGGTGGCCTACTGTGTTTTTCTCACACCATAACCAAGCCACCTCAAGTACTCATGTAAACTTCCTGACTACATGTGGTGATTAGGGAAGGATACCTATCATATATGCTTGATCTGTTTCATATATATCATGGGGTATAGGAGAAGATCACCGAGTGTATGCTCGTTACTCTAGGGTAGATGAACGTTTGATCAATTTTTTATTTTTTTATTTATTTTTTATACATCTATTCCAGGAATCCCATATTTCCTCTTTCGATATATCTTTATTCTTTGACATCATTTTGTATACGATTTATCCTATGGCTTGATTATCATTAAAATTTCATGGATTTTTATGCTAAAACTATTAAATTATTATACCTATTTTATATATGATTCCTTTTATATGATGATTTTACTCATTCATTTTATTTATTGTTTCTATTGTGCTACTCTGATATGAGGTTATAGTCTCCCCACCACACCATCTTGGACCTTCACTGCTTGTTAGTAGTATCTGGCATATGGGGAGGCACATTTGGGGCCATGCAACCCACCTGTTTTGGGAACCAATTTATTTGATCCTAGGTTGGTACGTTAAAAGTCATATATATCACATATTTTTTCTAAAACAATCCTTATATACTTCTACGTAAATTATGAATGAATCAAATTGCTTCACGAAGCGGTAGTCAGCCGTACACATGAATTATGTTATAACATTGCCAAAAATGAAATGTAGGAATGAATATGTGATAGCTTGATTCTTGAATCACAATAATATCCTAAATATCATATTTAAACAAGAAATAAATCCTTATAACTAGATTTTATTTTTGGTGACATATAAATAACATCTGTTCATGAGGCTTTAATCCTCTGTAAAAATGAATGATGATTTTGTGACACATTTGATGAAAGAGGAGAAAGATTTAGTTTAATAAATAAAAAGAATAAAATTTAATTATATGGAAGAGAAAAATGTTATCAAATCAAATTCTTTTCATAATAATTAAAAGAAATGGTGGAAGAAATAAAATAAAATTCTATATTAGATATGTGAACTCTTTTTCAAAAAATTTGTTTTGGTTTTCAATAATGGTTCCTATGGTTAGATTTTTGAAAAAGGGATTATAATATATGATTTTGGAAATAAAAATGAATTTTTTTTGTGGGATTTATATGAAACAATAGGTTTTTATTTCGGGAAGAATAAGGAGAGGTGGTGGCCATTTAGAAGTTAGGTGAGTGAGACATTTGTAATTTTTGAAAATAAAATGGTGAACCAAAATTTTTCACATGGAATGTGGAACAAAAAATGGGTAATTATTGAACATAAAAGAGATGAGGTCTGAATATGGACATAAAATGTGTGTTTTACTTGTTTTTTTTTAATTTTTAACCCTTATCATTTTAGTTTAACCCCTACTTAAACCCATTTGTTCCTTAACTATGATAAATAATTTTTACTGTTTGTATTATTAATTATTGTTAAAAATTTATATAATTTGATCATAAAATATAAATTATTATGATTAAAAATATTGAATATATTTTTTCAGATTTAATTATCATAATCAGGAATATTTTATTTAAAAATAACCATGAAGGCACGATGAAGAAGTGATATTCCAATGAAAAAATGTTCAAAAGATTAAAAAGTGTTTATATAAAAACTAAAAATTAAATTGATTATAATGAACTAAATTTGATTAATAGATATATAATTTATATAATTTTAACTTTTATACCAGCTTAAAACATTTTTTATGTTTTTAAATTATTTAATATAAATGAAGAGTTTTAATAAGATCTATTATTTTTCACTATTCATAAAAATGATATTTTCATAGAGAATTACTAAAAATTAACCCTAATAAATTGTTTACCTTAAAATTTCAAAAATTAACAATATTTCATTAATATATTATATATAATTTGATGAATATATTTTTAAAATAAGTTCCTGAAATGTTAGAAAACAACTTTTTATAAAAATATAATTTTATGTGAAAAAATGGATTACTTCATATATCTCAACCAATAACCACATAAGATGAATTTTAAAACTTTTATGTAATATATAATATATATATCAGTAAAATAATTCACCAAATTTATTTTTTAAAATTTATTGAGGTTAAACACGTTTTTTCTCATAAAAACAGTTTTTCTTAATGTGATTTTAATTATTTTCAATAAGTTTTTATTTACATTTATAATTAATTTGTCACCAAATAATTCATTTAAAAAAAAATTAAAACATATATAATCAAAATTGATTTAATCCTATTCATACTTATCATTCCAAAGGAAATATGATAACTATTAAATTAAATAATAATCTTTCAATTGAATATTATATTTCGTTTAAACTTGTTATCTCTTATATCACAATTTACACTCAGTGTTGCATGTAATTCAAGATAATTCTAGTGTTGTGTGTAAAAGGATATATAAGAAAATTTTAATTTATTTGAAAAAACATATTTAACAAAATATTATGGCCTTATAGAATGAATACTACACATAAATTTGAAGTATTTCCTTCTAGATCACATATTATACACAACTCATGAAAGAATTCAAAAAAAAAATTCACTTCCACCTTACATTCAAAATTTTAATGTATTCAATTAATTCTCACCTGTACTAATTATATCCCCTTGATTCCATATCTTTTTATTGTTTACTTAGAGAAATATTATTCCAATAATTAAAACCATTCTAGCCTAACATTCAATATCATACAAAGTACAACATAAATATTCTACTGTGATAAAAATTCTATAGCTGAATGTGTTACTGTCATTCTCTATTTTACTCCCATAAATGAGAATATCTTTGTTGGTAATTTTATAGACTTATTTAATGAATATTTATTTTAATTTTGAATTCCCAATTTATGAATTTGTTTATTTACAAAACTGAACATATTTGAGTCATTCTCTAGGGAATTCATCCATTATAAGTTTAAATATCGATTGAGTTTCCTTAGTAGGACTAATGAATTTTACTATGGAACCTCAATAAAAATTAATTTTTCACATCATTAATATTTCATAGAGCCATTATATTCTATGACTTTATTAAGAACATTATCATATTCCTTCATTGGAATATTCTTATAATATTTTAGCTTTTGAATATAATTATTTGATTAATCATTATTTCATTAGAGTTTATCAATTTTAATATTGCATGGGATAATAATTGATATCCTATATTCAATTATTATATCCTTAATTTAATTATATATATTCAAAATCACTATTTATTTTTAAAAATTGTAATTTTCTCCAATAAATATAGTTTTTTTAAATTACCCTTTTTTCAGTTGAGTATTGTCTACTATCACCCAATAAATTTCATTTAGAAACATTATGATCTCCATTATCTTGGTTTATTCATTAGTTGTCTCTATTTCCTCCACTAGGTATTCCCCATTGTATCGAGATTATTCCTCTAATATGACTATCTATTATTATTTATGTTGTATGAGACCCCTTTAACATCACCACAATATTTAATAAGTGACACACTATATTTTATTGAAAATATTTCATTCAGAATAATCTATTAGAAAAATTCTTCTTTAATTTTTATTAGGAAATCGATCGATCATTAGAATTTTTTTTCTTCGATGTTTATTTATTGTAATTTTCCATTTAAAAATACCACATAAAATTAAATAGATAAAGGACCAACCTTTAAAAATATAAAACATTTTTATGGCCATTTACATATATACTATCCTTGACCTTGTGTAAAATTTCATTACACACATTAAAGAGTTTCCTTATAATATTCCTTGTTTTCTTATTCATTTGATCCATCTCTTTAGTTTTTTAATCATTTAAGGAAATAAAAAAATCTAGTTTTCTTGTATATTTTTATTCTTATGAGTAGATCCTCTTATTATTATATGATTTGTATGAGTGATGTAATTTCCCTAAATAATAACTTCACCATGTTCCATATAATCAAGATCTATAATTTTTTCAAAAAATTGAAATGTTTATAATTTAATTAATTTACATAAAACAATAGAATCATCAAGTGTTTCCATTAACCCTATAATAGACCTCACAATAAATATTAACTTATTAAGAAATTCATTAGTACATTAATCCTCATGTATTCAAACTTCTTCAAACTATTTTTAATAGATCTGTAGTTTTTCTCATTTCAAATTATTATTTCCATTATAAATGTAAGGAATATTATTCCAAAATGAAATATTAGTTCACACGTTCAGCATCCCATGAGTTTTCACAGTTCCATTTTAGATATAGAGGATGAAATATCATTCCTTGGTTTTATATCATTTTTAATATTTCTTAAATTTGGAAGAGACCATAATGAGTTTTAATCTAGAAATATTAATCTTCATTGAATAGATTTGAGAACATGAAGCCTAATAAAATTTTTGTAGTGAACCATTCTCTCGTTCCATTTTTGAAACAATTTTACAATAATTGTTGGAATTTATTTATTGTTAAAATAATTATGTCATTCTATATCAAGACCAGAATTGAAAGAGATTTATCATTGGTTGACACTAATTATTGGATCATATAAAGTGTTATATAAACATGGTGGGTGGGGGGGATCATTTCATATACCATAAAATCACATTTACATCTCATGATTACTTAGTACCAATATATAAACAAATTCTCATTAATTAAGTATTTATTCATGTACTTCTTTATTCCATTTATATATTTTTTGTTCAGTAATTTATTTTACAAATAATTATAAAGTAATTATAATTTATTTCATTTATAGACTATAATTGATTATTATTAGAATTTTTATTATACTATTTTAAATATAAAATGTTTCAGGGGGTATTTTATTGGGAATACTTCATAAGTATATTTATTTTAATTAAAATAATAAATGTATGACATTTTATTATTTATATCCCCTAATTTGATTTAAGAAGTTGTGATATGAGAGTGTTTTTTTCTACATGATAGTATTTTGTACTTAATTGGTAATGTAATAAGAAATAATGTATTTTTTTTGAAATGATAACCCATTGAAGCATGCGAAAGTTTTTAAAAAATTGAAATATAAATGTGATTTTTGATTATAATGTGACTATATTGATGGGAAATGAATTTTTCTATCAATTAATGGTATTTTGGCTTGTTTTTCTCTTTAAAATGCATATATAGTTTAATTTTAAATAAAGTTGTTCAGTTTATTTATAATTTCTTAAAGATATTGATATTCGAACTTAAATTCAATTAATCAATGTTATTCCAATGTTTGAAGGTAAAAAAATATCTTTAATAAAATTTTTGGGATCTTGAATTATTACTATTTTATAAGCAGATAATATTAAATATTTTGTTTTTATTATATATGATTAGTTTTTATAAAGGAAATGTTTTAATGGTTTTATTATGGACAGTGTTGTAGTTATATTTTTCATACTAAATAATGTTTTTTATATTTTACTTTATTGTTTTGGTTGGTCAGTGTCATGGGTTTTGAGTAGTGGATTTCAATTTGGATTCTATGTTGTTCATTTATTAGAGTATCAAAATATGAGAGAATTATTTTGGGATTGGCGATAGTATCAGTTTGTTATTAATGTGTGTAGAGAGATGAATGTGTATCATTATTTAATTACTAGGGTTATTTTTATTGTTTTAAACATTAATTTTTATCATAAAAATTCAGGAATACTTAATTTGTAAATTAATTGATGTAATTATGATTGGATGGATTGTAGACATGGGAATAATAAATTTTTTATTTTTATTGGTTGGTTATAGGAGTGAGTTCCCACCTTATTTCCACTAGAGCATTTTTCCTTGTGGGAGGGTTGTATTAATCACTTTAGGATGTTTTTTCAAGGTATTCCTTATTGTTTATCCTTATGTATTGAGTTGGGATGTGGTGGAACATCATGATCTATTTTTAGGGTTATATATGAGTGGATATCACTTAAAATGTGAGGAAACCATATATTTTACAATAAAATATATTAGCAAGAGTTTATTGATCATTTTAAATTGATTTTCCAGAATTTCATGGTACTTTAAAATTATTTATTTTATTAGATATCCACAAGGATTGGTGAATTAGATTATAAGAAGACGAGTCTTGGAATTTTATCTGATCAAACAGGTAGGTAGTAGGGGTGAGATTCCATATATAGACTAGGTTATATAAAAACAGTAATCATAGAGAGTGGCTCTATATATAGGGTTCTCAAAGATATTTCCATGGTCATGAAAAAATTATATTTATTTTTGTTGATCAAGATAGCTAAATAGTATCAAATGATATATAAATCCAAGCATGTGATTTCATAACATATTAAGTAGATCATAATTTCTCTAGGGTGATACAAGTATAAGATTTTATAGGGTTATATTATAAGTTAAAATTGGGGTATATTTCTAGATATATGAGCTATATCATTTTATTTTCATTTAATTTTTGTCCACATTGACTACATCTTTCTATTTTTCATTTTCATTGGAATTTTTATATGATATTTAATACCAATATGATTGAACAATTCTATTTATACTACATAGTTTATGATTTTATTTTGATGGTTTTGGCCTCTATGATCACATAGGTTTGAGATTCTTATTTTTTTATTTTCGCTTAACATGTTATTTAGGATATGGATATTGGTTTTTGGTGAGACAATAGATGGGATATTAAGGGAAATAATTAATCATGGGTAGTGGTATAAATAGTGTTATGGATACGATCATGGGATATAATATTGTGTGGTAAGAATGTGGTTTTGGAGATAATTGTTTCACAAAATAGTGAGTGTGTGGTTAAGGATTTGGGGAACATCTAAATCATTGGGCGAATGTCCAATTCTATTTTTTTCCGTCAAAATCAATTGTAAATCTAATGAACTAGATGAAAAAACAAATAATTTCAAGTTCAATATAATGAATATTTAATTTATAATTAATATAAATATTAAATAACATTTAATCTGGTATTATTTTAGAATAAATTTCTTCCCACTCTTAATTTGATTTTCCTCTAATGGATAACATAAATGAGGACCCCCTAAATATAGTAACACAAGCCATGTGAATTTCTAAACAATGTTCATGATATTTGATGTGATATAATAGAAAAATAATGTTCTTTATTATATATACCATTCGTATCAACAACGATATATTATTTTCTATGATGGTTCTTGATATGATGTGTGGGAAAATTCACTTTAAGTATCAAATTTTTTAAACATTATCTAAGTCTCAAAACATAAAAAATGATTTTTTAGAACATATAATATTTTTTAAATAATGATAAATTTAGAAAATAAAATTAACCTTTTATTTAATATTTGATATAACAAACATTCCATAATAATGATAATTTTATTATTTTCATGTAATTAGTTTGTATATAAAATTATTTATTAAATAAATAAATTAATATTTATTTAAATGATTTTATATGAAACATATAGTTTCTGTTGGATCATTAAACTTGAGCATTCTTCTAACAATAACTTCGTTAAACATTGAATAATAAAATATAATCCTTCAAAAAAATTAAATAAATGTTATATTCACTTAAATTGTGGATAAATATATATTTTCATACTAACATAACTTGAATAAAAAATATATATATTTTTATTATCCCAGGTTGTGAATAAACAAATAATTCATTAATTATTTCATAATTAATTAATCATTAAAATAAATTTAACTCACACATTATAAAAAACATTATCATTTGACTGAATTTTTAAATCTATATTTACTTAAATAAATACAATTCAATTGTGAAAAAATAAATTTATTATTAAATATAAAAATAATAAAATTTAATGAGATTGAGGATACACTTATTGTGTAATCCACTTGGACCCTTTATCATTGAAAATAATTGGAAGGAACCTTAAGTCCAAAATTAGTATCTAGAAACATGTAAAGTTAACTTTTTAGTAATAATATAGTGTGGAAACCACAGAAACCTTCATAAAAATTTTACATTATAATATAATCCATTTTAAACCAACATTGTAGCACCCCTTAATTTTATTATTTTTGCCCATTAAAAAAAATTTAGTGAATTTAATTTTTCAAATGAAATTAAAAAATTTAATGTAATACATTTTATACAGAGAAGATATTACAATACATGATAAACATTAATAAATTATGGGAGTAAAACATGATAAATCTGTAAGAAAAATACACGACGAATAAAACCACTAGTATAACAAACTACTATGAACAGAAAATATTTTAAATCATAGTTTTCATTAAAGATCATAACATTAAATATACTATATAATGAAAGATGAACATTATAAATATTTTATATTTGTTGGGGAGAGATTTAAATTAGTTGTAATAATGAAATTAGTGTGGCACTTAAGGCAATATTTATAAATAAAATCTAAATATTATAAACATAGTCATTGAAAATATGGTCCTTGGATATATGTTCATTGGAAGAATATTTATTAGATAGATGATCATTGGGTTTGAATTTATACAATAGTTATATTAAATATTTATAATTCTTAATAAGAAAATTCAAAATAATATAAATTAAAAATAATAATGACTTCTAGTGTAAAACAGTGATTCAATATTTAACAAAGTAAGTTTATATAAATATATATTTGATGTGTTACTTATTATTATTAATTTAAAATAATTATTATATGTTTCTAAAAAACATATAAAGATTTTAGATAAAATTTCTAAGAAATTATATGGAAAAATGTGAAATACTCCACTTTAATGAGTTATAGGTAAATTCCAATAATATGAATAAAATTTATTTCTTAAAGATTATTTTTAAGTGATGTTTATTTTAATAATACTAAAATAAATTTTTTAATTTATAATGATTGATGTAATGTAATATTTAAATTCATTTAAATATATTTTATCACATCCTTAATTATAAATTGATATGAAATATGAGTAAGAACACATAATATTTCGAAATTAATTTTTCTATAAAATTAGTTTCTTAAATATATTTTATGTTTTAATTTAAAAATAAAATTTATTATATTTATAAATTTAATTAGATTAAATAAAGTCAAGATTTATGTGTATAACATCACAATTAGTCTATAAGGCCAATTTAAATTTGGGTCATGAAATAAGTTACTAAGTTAAAAATTAATATACCATGATAAAGGTAAAATTTGGTTAAGTGTTTTAATAAGTGGAAAAGACTAAAATTATATATAAATTTATCAGTAAATTATGTGAATATGTGGATCCCATATACACTATTTTTCACCACCTATCCATTTTTCTTTTGAAATGACAACATTTACTTTATGGGATGAATATTTATAAAATGTTACTCAAAACTCACCCACAAAAGGACCCCTCCTCATCCCTATAAAAATCGACACTTTCTTTATAAATGTCTTGAACCTTGTTCCATGATTACTATATTAAATCTTAATTAGTTTTTTTGTAGCCATTAAATTAAAAAAGGAACCCTAAATCCTTCACTCTAATGGAACCCTTACTAAGGAGAGAATTCAAAAGAGTAGATACTTAGTTTATTGCCATCTTTTTCAATTACCTTATCATATCTACTGTTTATTGTTATCAGTATCTTCTATAACTATTTTATATTAAAATTATTATTCTTCTATAAAATTTAATCTACTAATATATAACTCAATGATATTACACATTTATTCATATTGCATTTTATTGTTTGTGTCAGTACAAATCTGTAGATGGGCTGTGATATACCATCATCACCATTTAAATAAAAAATGATTATCATTTAATTTAGACTTCTAATATATGATATTAATTATTAGTTTATTTCATGAATATGGGTTTTCATTTTATAAAAAAATTTAAGGGCCACTATAATGTGACAAGTTGTTATCGATAAATTATATGAAACATGATTTAAATAGATTCCATTCTCCTGATCCATAGTAATACCTTCGACAAAGTAAAAGACGAATAAGATAAATCATTGAAACACAATGATTAAACAATCATGAATAATCATGGATTTATTAATTTTTTATTAGTTTGTGAGGATAAACCTCACCATTGTGAAAAATGTATAAAACATTCAAAATTTAAAACTTATGATGACGAAAATAAATAATAAAAAACTAATATATGTTAAATAAATTAATATAAGTGATGTTTGTAAAAAATAAATGATGTTAATATTTCTCATAAAGAGGTTATTATTATGGTTATGTTTATTATATAAAATAGGTAAATGTTCTTTCGTGGATCTCCAATGAAAATATAAGGCTTTGTTAACTCAATTTTTCTTGTATTGAGATATAATTAATATCCACGACATATATTATTTTTTATGGTGTATTAAATTCCCCATTGATCTTTTTTATCAATATTTTTTAAAAATTCATGGAATTTATAATCCCATGTTTTTTTCTCTCTTTCATGGTCTCTTTATGTAAATTTTACCAAAGATGTAAAGGATTTCTTTTCTAATACAATTTCCATTTGAGATTTATTATGAATGCATTTAAATATAGGGAAATTATATGTTATTTCTATCCAAAATGGAATATATTTTACTATCTTATTATTTATCATGTGTTTTACATGTATTGACACCATTGCACCTCCATTTGGTTCAAAATTTATAAAAAATAATTCTCATGAATATGACAGACCTTATATTTTCTTTTGAGTTATAAATATTTCCCATTCCATTTCAGGATTGTTATATTATTTTATAGATGTAATTTTATATGGATTTATGTTTGATAATTTAATTTTCTATTAACATTTACTTCATTTAAATGGGTATAAAATGAATATTTTTAAACATTTTCGATATGATTCATTTTTAGTGATTTGATTTTTTATAGTGTTTGGAAAATGATCTTATTTTTTTGGTGATTTAAAAAACAATGAATTTTATAGAAATTATATCCATATTTATTTATGGATATTACTCCAAAACATTTCATGGTTCTCCAAATTTAATTTCGTTCAATTTTTTTATAAAATTATCTTATTTTGAAATTAAATTTGTCCAAAATAATGTAAATTTCTTGTTAATTTTCAATGTGATTTTATAGGGATCCTATAAATTTATTTTTCACTTATATCTATATAAATTATAATTATTTTGATTCACTGGTAATATGATCTAATCAAAACACCAACCTTATTCCTTTGAATAGATTATGAAAATTTATTATGGATTTTTTTAGGGAAATAATTTCTTTCCTATATGTTATTTATTATTTAATGGAATTATGAATGTATTCAAATTCACATAGAACACATATGTTTGGTATATCACTATATAGAAGGTGGTGTTGTAATATACCTCTAATGAATTGGAGAAAGTTTATATCACATGTTATTAATTGTAATAGTAATTGAACCCAAACCAATAAGGGACTATCTCCACTAAGTTATTGGTAGGTCAATTATTGTCATCCCATGTATTGGGTAAATAATTATATATCATGAATTAACATGTCATGTATTTGTGAGAAAACCTAATTTATTAAGGAACTGTGTCCACTATTTATTTGATGGTCTTGGTGGGGAGATTTAATATAAAGGATGTTTTTTTATTCTTATGTATATTCCACATTCTTAGGCCCATGTTGTGATTTATTGGTTATTGATTATTGACCAACGTTTCCATTTTTATACATCTGATTTATATAGTAATAAAAAAATCCTTAGTCTGTGAATGATGTTTTATAATCTATATTTTTTTCTTATGATTCTCTCATTTTAAGATAATATACCTTGATTATGATTTTTTTCAAATATTATAATCTTATTCTCACTTATTTTCTTAGATTGGTATCTCTTATTTTTACCATTATAGAGGATCTGATACGAACCACTTTAATGTTTCCATTCCCAAGGTTGTGAAGTAGATTATTATGTATGATATAGGTTGAATAAAATCATGTGAGATTATAATTTATGGTATATTTTAAAAGTACTTTAAAATAAGTTTTTGGGTATCTAATCCCTAAAAATAGTAAACATATAAAGCAGGGGTTGTGTTTTATTATGATATGTGATAAAAAAATAAATTAAAATTACAGAATATGTATGTTTATTATGATTATATTTCTTCAGATGGTATAAACTGTAGATTATTTATTTTTATGATCTATTGTATGATTAATATGGTGATAAAATTAAAATTAACCAATTTTGAACCAATAGTGATGTTGGGAGAACCTAAAATTTCATCATTTTTAATGATGGTTTCATAATTTAAGACATAAAATTAAATACTTTCACCAAAATATGACTTAATTATTTCATTGTTAAGGATAAAACTAAGCTTTTTAGTTTTTATTGAATTCTTTGAAAGATAAGGAATCGTGTGAACATCAAATGGGATGGGTAGTGAAATATTTTCATCAATAAGAAATAAATATGGATGGGTTTCTAAATAAAATATGTAGTTTATATAATATTCAAATTGTTTCAATATTGTCAAAAAATGATTGATCTTGAACATCGAAAATATCATAGAGGGAAAAAATCTCCATTGAGGACTTCATGAAAAAAATCCAACAATCATTACTGGGTCTTATAATTCACTATGTTATGAATAATGAATCCACACAAAAGTATAAATATTTTCAATTTTATAGTTATTGGAGCTCAAAAAGTTTTCTTTATATGTTTTTAATTTTAAAGGTGGATCTAATAAATCAAATAAACCCATTAGAAAAACATGGAAATAAGTGAAAATCTACTCTTTGGATTGAGAAGGTATTTTTTAATAAGTAATCTTTTCAAAATATTCATAGAAAAATTGAGAGGTAATTTATAGAGATAAAAAATAAGGACAAACCAACTTAGTAGTAATAATGAAAATTTCACAATACATATATGAAACATTTTATGTTTTATCATTCAATATGAAAGTAAAATCAACAAATTTTTATGGCATAAAACAATAAATATATAAATCTTTGGTAATAAGAGACATTTGTAGTGAAAATTATTATTTTTTTGATATGTGTTAAATGTGTAAATATAAATTGTAGACTCTGATTACTATTATGGTTTTATGTAAAATAAGAGAAAATTAGAGTATAAAAAAACATGTGATTCATAGTGTAATGAAAATTAATATTGATACATGATTAAAATGTAGACAGAAACATTATGGAAATTTTATTAAAGGGATAGATAATTTATTCAAGTGAGTAAGATATGGAAATCAAGAACATGAATGCTGAAGATATATAAATAATCCCACCAATAAAAATGTTGAGAATAAACAACCTACTAATAAACCATCCAAACCCCAATTCATCAATTTTAAGGTGTACATACATTACATAAACTCAGTCACTAAACCAAGGGTTATTAATTAAAATCAATGTTAGAAACCATCTAATCCATGTAATAAAGTGATAAACTCTACAATCTATGATTCTATAGCTTTCCAAAAAATGACGTGTTGAAAATACATTCATAATCCACTCAAGAACTAAAAATGACTTATTTGATTCTAGATATTCATATTTGTTCATATCATATTTGTTTGCTAATAATTTGGATTCACCACCTATAATAATTGATATTGATTTATAGGCAATGAAAAATAGTGGTGTGATGATTACCTACTTGGTATATAACACTTTTGTAATTGAGTTTTGTGGGATGATACTTCCTAAAAATCTAGATATTCGTACTTTGGTGTAATTATATATGATACTAAGAATGTATTAAATCACTTAATAAGTTTCTAATATCAATTATAGGGATAATAAAATATCCATTCATCTCCCAAATCCCCCATTATTTAATATTGTTGAAATTGTAATTCTAGACTCTCTTGGGAATTGATTTCCTTAATATTTGGCTTGATAATGAATAATGAGGGATACATGGCCCAAATGACTAGGGTGATAGTAAATGATGAATATGTTACTACTGTGAAAGAATATTTGAATGTATTCCCTAATTAATTTGATTCTATTTCCCTAAAACCTGATTTTGAGTTTTCAATTGAGCTCATACAATATTCTATGACCATATTAGAGATTTCTTATCGAATAGTGAAAATTGAATCAGATGAAATGAAGAAGAAAATGTGGGAGAATATATATAATACTTTTATACAACCATGTGATTCACTAATGTGTGTAGTCATCCTATTTATTAAGAGTAAATATATATAAATGTGACCACATATTGATTATTGTGAACTAAAAAACATAACCACAAACAAGTATCCAGTACCCCATATTGATTTTTTTGTTTCATCAAATTAGAGGAACTCAAAAATACTCAGAGAATAACCTTTATTATAGTTTTAAAATATAAGGGTTAAAAGATAGGATATTATAATGATATCCTTTAATATGAGATATGATATCATTGAATTCATATCGATTACATTCAGTCTTTCAATTTCTCCCACAGTCATCAGGTCTCTAACAAAAATAGATTATAGTGATCACCATAAAAATAGTGCAGTCTTTATCAATAATATTATTATATGTTAGAATCTTATGTAAGAGAAAAACATATAATTTTAGGATTATTATAAAGATATTGAAAAATGATTTAATATATTCCAAATATATAATATTCGAATTCTAGATATAAGTAATGTCATTATTTGGAAATGTAATTAAAAGAGATTGTATATATTTGGAACCAAAAAATATATAGGTAATTAAATAATGACCCAAACAAAAAACTATAAAAGAGATCTATATTTTTCTTGTATTGGAGGGAAACTATCTGTGGTTTGGGAAAAGTTTATAATGAATTTAAAATATACTAACCATGTAAACTCATTTAGAAGTAATGATCCTATATATAGGGTAATATGAATAACATTTTATAGATCATACGATAACGTTATTCTTTTCACATTTACACACATTACCCTATTCAGGATAAGGATTTGTGACATAAAGTAATGCATCAATGAATGGACCAGTATGTGTTCTATGAAAATTGAAATTTAGTTATCTTATTCCTTAAGTTAATTTAATGTCCTTGATAAAAGGTACCCTACCCATGATTTCAAACTAGATGCAGTTATATTTTAATTAATTACATTGTGGCATTACTCTATGGCGAAAATATGAAATATAAACTGATTATAAGGGAAATATGTACATATTAACATAGAATAAATTAAACCTGTGATAATGAAGATAACTGTAACTAATCAAAGACATTCCTACTTAACACATTACCATCATGGGTAGTAAAAAAGTGTGTCTAATGTTATAATTTATAAGGATCAAATATTTTAAAATGATGGACATTGAATTCATAATGGAAATAGATAAATGCGATATTTAATAACTGGGTTATCAACCATTTATCCATTTGAAGACCAGGTATACATAGAAGAAGGATTTGGATCCATGTAAGATAGTATGTAACATTGTATTGTATAAATTTTACAAAGATGGAATTATAATATTCCTGAAACAAATATGTGTTCCATCAATTCAATAATTGACGGCATAGTCGGATTATACACATAAATCATCATTTTTATATAGTTTGAGTACATGAAGATACATTGATATGTCAAGAATCCCTTTTTGTGGGAAAAATAAACACAGGGTTTACTATATATATATATAATAATGCATGGTATCCCAAAATATTAAAGCTAAATGATAGAAGCATAGGGTACTTATGAAACCATTATCCATAAATGTATAAAAATTGGATAACATCACCATGGTTTTGGTTGTGGATCTTTCAATGATAGTGAATAAACATAATTCATTTTGGGATGTAGTATATTTCATTATGATGTAATCACAATTCATTTATATACAATATGATTTATTTCTTCATCAAAATTTCTCGATATATATATATATATGATGGAATTGTTAAGGCTTCATAATTTTCCACTTTCTAATGAATTTGATCAAGATCCGAGGTTTACCTCAAATTTATGGAATATTTTTTAGAATGATTTGGATATAGACTAAATCTTATGCTCTTTGTATCATCCTCATAATAATATTTATTTTTAAAGGACCATTTTAACTTTATATCATGTATTGAGATCCTACATAATAGATGTTGAAATTAGTACCATCCACTTGTACAGTTTCCAAAAAATAGTTTACATTATATCATTAAAATGGGGCCTTTTGATATTATATATAGGAAATGATTCAAAATTCCTACATGTTTGGATGAATTTAGCGATCATAAGATATTTGGGGCAATTATTTCTTTAGAAATTTTAGAGAATATTTAAAAATTTCAGTAGTATATTAAATCTTCCAAATACTTAATATAAGGGCTACACTGATAATAATTGAATAATATGTGATTCTATAAGTTTCAAAATATTTTGTCCTCTATCAATCACCAAGGAAAATGTTTAAATATTCAAGAAAATATTAAATTTTATCCTTAGATACATTAACCATTTTTAAATCCTTGATTATTTGGGGATGGTAGATTATCACCATGAACTTATATAAAATCATTCCAATGTGCATCATGCATTCAATATATAACTTTTGAGGATGTAAATACAAGAACCATAACTTATATTAATCATAATGTTGTAGAATATGAATTTGGTATTTTTGGAACAATCGATAGAAATCATGGATCATATAGAAAAAATACAGAGAAAAAAATGACTCACCAATTTAATGTTCTATTTTAGAATAATATGAATGGGGATGCAGGGTGGAAAATAATTTTATAAAGAGGAAAATGTTCCCTCATATTTTTCAGAATACTATCAAATTTTGTAGGGAAAATTTATTTTAAATGTAGTAGAATGATACACCCCACAATTTTACAATATATCTCTGTTTAAATAAATATTTTTCTGGATAGCTTGTGTCACATGAAACATAAGAATGAAATTAACTATAATACATTTTATTGATAGAATATATTTAAATACATGATAAATTTTAATAAATTATGAATCATCAATAAAAAATATCAAGATAAAAATCATCAAAAGAGTATAAAAATATTAAAAACAAAAAATCACTATCCACATTGGCATACAAAAAGACCACAACAATTATTAGAACTATTGAATGAAATATAAACAATTTAAATAGAGTAAATATTTTGAGAGGGAAGTAAATGAACAGAATTAATGATTTTAGTGAAGTTTGTATGACTATATATAATAATGAGAAATGAACATTATATATGTGGTCATTATAAACCAAGTTTGTGGATGTTTGGACTTTGGAAATATGGTTATTGGATATATTATCACTAGGTTGGCATGCATAAAATAAAAATTATAGGTTGTATAGTTATAAGTAGAAAATTGGGAAAAATTTGATGACCAATTAATAAATAATTATTTAATGATATAAAGAGTTAATATAAGATCAAATATTGTATTATAATGATATATTTTTTATACATTACTTATTGGAAATATTATCAAATAATTATTGGATGTATTTATTAAATGAAATGAAATGATTTAATATTTTTTTAAATAAAATTATTTGTAAAAATATAAATAATTAATATTTATAGGATATGGTTAACATAAATCAATATAAAAAAGATATATTTTCCAATGAATTTCCTTTTAGGATTTTGGATTTATTAGATTAATAAAATTAATTTATGAGAATTAAATAATATATGTAATTTAATGTTTCAATGTGAAAAAATATATTTGACATAATTTTTTGAGTAATTGATTTGAAATATGATTAAGTACACTTAATGTTCAAAAATTCATGTTTCTATAAAAAATCCTTATATAAATATTTAGGTTTTCATTCCAGGATTCAATTTATCATATTTAGAAATGAAATATGATTAAATGGATTAGATTTTTTTAATCTTCACACTAAAATTATGAAAGGTGTTCAATTTAATTTTGGGGTACAATAAGAAGTTATGGAGGTAAAAATTCAGTCACCATACTAAAGGTAAAATGAGGTAAAAGTGTTGAAATCAGTGGAAATGATACAAAATATGTTTACAAATATTTGTAAATTGCATGCATGAGGTTATTACTAAAATATATACAATATTTATCACTTTCTCCACATATATTTCATAAAGAAAGCATTATACATTATGGGATGAATATTTTTAGAAATGCCATTCAAAAATCACCTATAGATGGAGCCCTCATCTTTAACTTCAAAACCACTGTTTTCCTTCCAAACATCCTAGAATAACTTCATATTTTTCCTCTTTAAAAATCTAAATAATCATTCCATTCCCTTTATCTTCAATAAGGATGCTTAAATACTTCATTTATATAAACCCTTACTAAGAATGATAAAATAAACAAATTATTTATCTAGTTCTTCACCATGTTTTCTATTTTCATTATAATATCCAATATTTATAAATATCATTCCCCACTATAATGGTGTTATATTAACATCATTATATTTCTAATAAAGTGATACAATACTTATTTAACTCTAAAATGTTACTCTTTCACCCATATAACATGTTATTATTTAGGTCGATTAGACTACTTATATGAATAATTCTACACCAATATTCCAATTTTCATTACAAATAAGTATAAACACGTTATTTTTGTTAATATTAAATTTTAATGAGCCATTTTTATTATGAATATGTTTTTACATGTTATTAAAAAAATGATTTATCAATATACAAAAAACATTTTATTAACAATAATTTAGCCGAAAAACAGTCATCATTGATTCCATTATCAAAAACCATACCCATGACACCAATGAAGGGTGATATAAGGCGCCACCTATCACCATAAATACAAATGTGAACCACAAGATACATATCCTGAAAACCTTTTGTAGAAAAATGGTTACATATAATTTTCAAGTGCAACCAAATAATGAAATCATTTATATTCCCATGAATAAAAATGACATGGTAAAATGATGGTAAATAAATGGGTGTATAAATATATTCAGTAACTTTTTTGGTAAATACCCTTGAATATATATAATAAGAAATATGATATTTGTACCATATATCAGAAATATATATGTTTAAGTTAATAATTTCCCTAATTAATTTATATATAGTTTAACACTCATTAATCAACGGAAAAAATAGGGTGTGCATAGATAATAAAGTTTGATTGTATCATTTGAATAATTTTCCTGATCAAACATATATTAAATCAAAGGATGTTAGTTAAGTTGAATTTTTTAGGATCCGTTGGAAAATCACATCGAAAATAAGAAAAAATATAAAATATATTTCAAATAATAAAATTAAATAGAAATATTTTTTAAAATAAAAAGAGTAAGATTTTATTTTCACAATCAAGAATATATAGATATCATGTATCATTGAAAAAATGGAGAAAATATATTTTCCCTTGGAAAAAATTAAAAACTCACGGTTTTCAAATTTTTAAATAAAATGACTTATACATCAAAACATTAATAACTTATTTAAATTTTTTTAAAAAGTTATATGTTGTAAAATATTAATTTAATAAATTATTATTGCATATAAAAATATATTAATAAATAATATAATGAATAATATCATTGAAGTGAAGGATTCTCAACTTAAAATATGAGGTAGGGTTAGTTTCCAGACAAAAATAAAATAATGACTTAGTAGAGAAATAAACTAGCTAGAAGATATATAAAACCAAAAAATAATCTTAATGTGTAAAAATTATGGGATTTTTTTAAATAGTGGTCTTAAAAATTAATTTGATGGATTATCATTAAAAAATATTCCTGATTTGAATCAAATATTGTAGAAGAAACTGTCATGGAAATTGTAACATAAGAATGAAACAGAAATAGAAGGTTTACCATGAAATGGAAATTCAAATATAATGAAATGAAATATAGTTGTCATATATTATGGAAATAAGTTAGTAATTTCAACATATGATGTTGTGAAACAACAATCATGTATCATGGAATCGAAATAGAGACAAATAACCTATACATCTTTGGTATCCTATAAATCGAACTACCTTTAATGAAAGAAAAAGATATAGAAATTCAGACCCAATGGATTATATGAATAAGTTATATTTATTACATTTGGAAGTAATAAAATCATATATAAGGTACCATGTATTACTATATGAAACATTTCATAAGAAGTTAATTTTTTTACAAAGGACCCCTTACCATACTTACTCATCTTTACTAAAGCACTTGAATCATCTTTATAAAAAAATCACTATCATAAAAACCTATTTCACAATGTTAATAAAATATATAAAATTTTCAAATCATTTTTTATAATTATTTTCTACATGTATATTATTTTATTAATATCTACTTTCAATATTGAGTGTAAGTAATATTAATCTATTTCAAATAGTTTCGTAATTTCAGTAATGTTATATATTATTCTCCAAATTGTAATCATTAATAAGAATAGTTGTTTGTATAATTTGTTATTTATAATTTTTATGAATGTTGTAATATCATCCTTCTTGATTTTTGGTAATGATCATTAATTTTTTATTGGGTGATGATATTTGTTTGGTGATTTTTAACAAACTGATATTGATATATTAATTAATGAGTTAAATATTAATATTAGCATTATATAACCAAAATGAGATAATTATTTATATATTTATACCATATATTATTTGTAATTAACTTCTCATGGCCATCTGTTAAATTCTTTTATAGTATATTCACTTAGTTGGTTGGACTGACCTAAACATGAACATGAACAAAATTAATGGATTATTATGGTTTTGAAAGTTAATTATTATGATATAATATCATTATTACCGAATATTAAGTATATTTTTAGATGTTTTAAATTTAGTGAATCATATTTTAAGAAATTTTAATTTTTAATAATAAAACTTGATGAAAAATGAGACATATTACTCTATAGAGGCTGTAGTCTGCAGAAACACATAAATGACATTTTGGTTTTTCTTAATAGAAATGGGTAAATGCGTTTAATGGTTTTCCATAAAATATATATTTTTAGTATACTATAGTTTATGAAGTAATAGTATAATATTTTGAGAAATATATTTGGAATGTAAAGATATAAATGAAATTCCATTTGGGAAAAGTTAGTAATTATAACGAGAACATGGAGTTTCCCTTAGAGGATTCCTTTGAAAGGGAGGATATAGGATAAAAAATATTGACTATAAGATAAAGGAATAGAAAAGAATTATTTTTGAATTAAAAAGTGAAATGTTCAATGACAAAAAAGAAATTATTGTGGTCTCGAAGGTTTTGTGAGAAGCCCCTTTTATGTTGTATGAATGAAAATTAATGTAAATATTTCACATTTATATAAAGAGGGAGCATGCATTAAATTAGAAAAACAGAAAAATTGAAATTAATAGAGTGGGGATATGTTTTTATTGATCCAAATCCCATACCCTCAGTTATATTTCATTGAAACATTATATTCATTTTATACCCTTTAGGATAACCAGTTGTACTATTTTTTGATTTTAACATCAGTAACTTTTTTAATGAACTAGTAAATTTTTAATAACTCAAATTAAATTTTTATTATAAAATTATATTGAAATTATTATTAAAAATTCGTAATACATTTTATGATACTCCCATTGTAAATGTCATGAACATTAATTTTAACATAATAATTGTATAATGTACTATAATGTTTTAAAGAATACATTAACTTTTTTTAAAAATAATAAACATATTTTTTAAAAAATAATTTTAAATTAATATTATATATTATAAAATAAAAATTTTATTTATAATGTTATTTTTAAAGTTATAATTATTTATTGTATAATAATAATTTCATAAAATCATTTTTTTATAAAAATACTGTTTCACGCTTTTCTTCTAAAATAAATAATTTCTTTAATAATCAATAAAAATTTTCTAAGATAATATTTTTATTAGTAGTCTAAGGATGAATTTAATTTTCTCAAATTAAAATTATAAATTTTTTTAAATTTTTATTTTAATAAAAATATAAGGAAAACAATTTTAATTGGAAAATAAATTTAAAAAATTTCAGCTATTATTAATCTTAATGATTATCAATTACTAATTAGATTTGTTTTAATAAATTATTCATATTTATAATATATATTATATATTATATTTTTAGTTTCGTAAAATAAATAACATAAAACTCCAATTTTTGGAAAATAATTTTTTTAATATTAAAATGATCATGTAAAATTTATCAATGTGTTAGTAAATTAATATTATTTTTCCTTGAAAGTAAAAATGTGGATGGTACAAAATACATGTAATAAATTAATTTTTAATTGAAAAGATACACTTTTATAACATCCTAATTTCATGTAATATAACCCCTTGGGATCTCCATGTATTATCTATGAAAAGGTGATCTCTATTAGGAGTTGAGGGTGGGGGTTCCTACAATATATATTTTATTTAAATTGAAATCTGATTGAAATTATCTTAAATTTAGTTTTTATTAAATTAAAATTGTTGAAAAATTTCTTGTGATTGTTTTAAAGAAACTCTTATTGAAAAAACATCATTTACAATACAAGGTAAATCAAATTTATAAGGGATACTTCTGTTACCTGATACGTTCACATTAGTTTCCTTCACAAGTTTTGTAATATGGCTATTTCATTTTTACAATCTCATTTAGTGAAAATATTATAATGGTAATTTTTTGTAATTTATCAAATATTATTTTTATTTTGGTATTTAAAAAAAATATATAATTTTTTTGGAAATGTATATTTTGAAATTTTGTATAATTATATCCTCCCCTTAAATAAATAGTGAGCTCACAATTTTTACAATTACTATTTAATGAATTTGTTAAGGGTGTACATAATTTGTGATGAATTTTGATATAAATTCTAATTTTGTTTCACTCCCACTATCCTTGTTAGGACTAGAGAACTTATCTTCCCCTCATAATAGAAATAAAACATATACAGAATATTTCTCTAAAATTTCGTGAAAATACTACTATATAATGTGAGTATTTTTTATATAGAGTTTATAGAAATCATTACTTTAATATTTCATCATGAGTTTCTATTTGGATGTGATGTTCTTATATTGAAAATTATTAATTTCAAGAGAACCAATCCATTCCTTATACCACATAAAATTTTAAGAAAGGGTAATATGATTGCATAGAAATCATATAACTATAAACATCTATTAAATATGAGTTATAAATTTATGATACAATAACCAAAACACTATATGTTTCTATTAATAATATAAAAGCTATTGATGTCGGAGGTGAGTATATTTTTTGTAAATATTTAAGGTATATTGGAGTTGGATGAATAAGATATGAATGTCACACTTATAGTTTTTGAGTGGGTGATAGATATTCCCCATTCCATATAATTTTTAAAACACAAATTCTTAGTTTTCGTTTCATATGATTTATCTTTTATTTTAAACAATTTGTTCCAATTATACTTATTTTCCCTTGAATTAGGGAATTCAATTGGATAATTTCTATGTTCACCCCATTTGAGTTATTGAATTTCTTGTGGTACCGCAAGATACAATCTATTTTCTTTTACTCTATCCACCGATCTCTTTACATTTAGAAAATAACTAGTTTCTCAATTACCTAATTTTAAACATATATAACATCTCCCAGTTCCTATGTTAAATATTCCAAACAGATTATTTGTCTCAAACTAGACAAGGTTGACCTAGTGTGTCACTTGATTTAGCTTGAAACAAGTCCTCAAGCATGTCTCCTCATCCATTAATGGATTCCCACTTGTAATGAGCGCCTAAAAGGATATATTAAGGGGACTGTTCCCTTAATTTAGGGTCCAATAATTGAGTAAATAAACTAAACATATAACCAACAACAAACCTCAGAGTGAAAATAAATAAATAAATAACTGAAGTAAATGTAAATAACAGAATGATACATAGAGACTCAAGGAAAAATAATGTAGACGCTGGTATCCCCTTGGGCCAACCAAATACAGAGTAAAATAAATGAAAATAAATACAAAAACATTTACTTATACTCCAATAAAAACCACATACATGGTCTTGATAATGAATGAACAACTCCAGAAAGAACCTCAGTCTCCACACGAGAAGGTCTGCTCAAACATGCAACACTAGGCCTCTGCTTGATCCACAATATTGGCTCAACATGAATGTATACATAAGGTCTACATGTACACCAATGTGGACTTTTAAGGGTTATAAAAAAATATTATTTGGACCCCATTAATTGTGGTCCTAACATCTACTATCATAATATGTTGGTGCAACACCCATCATGTCTAGCCTAGTCGAACGTGAAAACAAAAATCAAAGATAAAAAAATAAAAAAAAATAAAAAAGGGATAAATAAAAAAGGAAAATAGAAAAAGCTTCATGTTATATCTAGACTCCCATAGGAAATATACCCACACTATGTCCCCAAAAAGAAGAATTTCTAATCATGGCCTTTATAATCACACCATTAAGAATGTCCTATTGGTCAAGAAGGAGCTCCAAAGTCTACTGTAAGAATAGACACACATGCTAGAACCTATGATCACATCCCAATAATAAAACAATGTTAATATCTATCAATAAATAGAACTCAAATTTCTTGATTTGAACTAGTAGTATGGGCTCCCTATTGTCCTTGGGGTATACTACCATGCCCAAATGTTCTACAGAACATGATGGGTGAATGAACAAGTCAGTGCATCATGAAGCTACCTAAACATGAACTATATAATATCATAAATATCCCCACTCTAAGAGCTAGTCCGAAATAAGAACATATTCAAACCTTTAGGACATAACATAAACATAGGTGTCTACTAACATCTTCACCATCTAACCAAAACTATATAAACCACTCCTAGACATCCCACAAGACAAATAAACACAGTGAAACCACCACGATTCCAAAAACATCAACAAAATAGGACAAGATACAAATGGTATCCTCTAGGAAACCATATATTAGGTAGGAAACCATACAAGGGGATATTTTATCGAAACCAAACCTTAGAATAAGCCCAATTAAAGGAACCATGGCTGGACTCCCCGCTCAATCCGACAAAAAAACTTCCTAGAAGGGAAATCTCAAGATGTAACCCACCCTAAATGGAATTACCTAGAACAAGTCCCTCAGTCCTATCTCAACACTTCTCAATAAAACCTGAACTTACTTGACTTCGAACATTGTCAAAAAACCATGAAGGTTCCTACCTATCCCGATCTTAGGAAACCACACCGAAACCTTAAAAAACCAAACTAAAAACCCCAAATAATATATAACTTGATCTAACCTCCTAGAACCATCCATAGAACCTCAATAAAACTCAACCTCTATCCTCAAGCCAAGGTGATAAACAAGAAAAACCCTTACATGGACCTAACCACTCACAACCTAACCACTATAAGAATTATTGAATAGGAACCTCAACGATATCCTATAATAGGACATAAAATGTCTAAAAACACTATCCATACAGCCGCCAAATATTAAATTGATTCCCCTATTAACATACAATAGACTTCTCAAAAGACCAATTATTACTATGTGGGAAAAAGACACCCAAAACCAATTTACTGTTAAAGTACACAACATTTACTTTTGAGTACATATTGTGTTGTATAAATGAAACTCATGGCCTTGTACCTCTATATGGCTTGAGAAAACATGGGATCTATCTGGGTACTAGTACACAAACAGTACATTCCTAAAGTGTGGACATGTACCACTACACATGGTGTCATACTAAGTAAATGGGCCCTTGGCCATGTCTAACTAAATGGGGTGTACCTATAGTATGTGGTGTGAAATTCCCAGACTCCACCTTCCCATGTACAAGAACATATGTCTAGATAAATGGAAAAGTACTAATACACAACGTGTAATTAAATTACATGGAGGGTACTTATAACATATTTATCATCCCATGTCTGGAATAACACATGTCATTTTTCCTTCAAATTTCACATTGAGTGATTAGTATTTCCACTAAATAAATCCCTTTGAACTCCCAAAAACCCCTAGATTCACTCAAAACCCACCAGATCGACCCTCTAGGGGTTCTCGGAAACCCAAGGGAATGAATAAAATTTGTGAAAAAAATTTATAATAGAATTTATGAAGAATATATAAAAAATATAATTCCTCTATGTAGAAATAGAAAAATCATCAATTCTATTCACGGTTTGTAGCACTAACACAATGATCCATTGTGAACCGAGCTATACGACAGTGGTTCCTTCTCCCTCTTCCCGGACTCTCTCCCTCTCATATCCTTAACATCTCTATTTTATAAATGAATACCAATTTTTTCAGGGGGAGTGGGAGTACATGAAAAATAATGCGGAGGAAAATATTAAAATAATAAACAGATAAAATAAATAAAATAGAACATATAGAGAAAAAATAAGTGAGATAAAAAAGGATCCCAAAATATATCCGAAAACTGATATGAAGTTATACCCTATCATGTAATAAATCCAAATACCATACTCAACCACATTGTTAGAATTTATATCCAGTACACTAAAAAGAAGATATAACTAATTGAAAATTCCGGAATAAATAACATTAAATTAATTAAATATTATATATTCGACCAAAATCCGAACAACGTAGAATTCCACCAAAATCCTCTCATAGGGTAAACACCCAATTTCAAGGAAAAAAACTATCATTAAAATTATCCTAGATATCTTGATAGGAAAAATTTCCATTTTTCAATGAAATTTATCAATGAGAAATAATTTAAATTCCCCCTTTTTTTTAAATCCTTCATGACATAGTTTATGATGAAATCCTCACTATAAACACTTCTCAGCCATGGGCAGAGTTGGTTGATTACTTGTTTAAAATCTTCACCCCAAACACAGGTGCTCCGAACAGTAAAAATGATGTCTAATGACTTTTCTAACAATGCCGCCCCCCACACACAGGAATGAAACTAAACCACGAATGATATAATTCTCCCCACCAATAGAATATCCTAATCATCACCCCTCAACCAAGATCCAAAACTCCACACCCCATAATCCTTCCACTAAAAAATTAAATTGAATGTCATAACCAAAATACAAAAAGCAGAGTGCCAATATGGAAAACTAACCACCTCCCATTCTAGGAGCACTAGGAATAAAGACCCTACACTCAAAAAACCACTAGAAAAAGGACCATAACCCAAAACATCATATAGGTTACTATAAACTATAATTCTTTTTTAATATTGAAATAACTCTTGGTAAACTCACATGGACCAACTAGTAGGGAGCCTAACCAGTGCACACATTCCTTATACATAAGGATTCCTACAAGAAGGACACACCAATACCACTCCCTCCTCAAGGATGTGTGATCCAAAAAAACCTATCACAAAATATCTCACTCCAACATTCCACGACCTAAAAAACATTGGATAAAATGACTTAACAAACATCCCAGGATCCTTACACAAGCTAGTTCCAACAAACAAGAGCCCCTTCGATACTCCTCTTCTAAAGGAAGGAATCTCCATCATGCCAAGATCCACCAACATGACCAACCTCCACCCTAACATCAATCCAAAACCATTAGCATTAAAAAAAACATCTACCACAATATCTAAGGGACAACCATATCCAATAGGGACTAGAGTCAACTATACCCATCGTCTCATCCTGCCAAAAAATCAATAAGCCAAACAAAAAATCATGAAACCATTGGAGCTCCCAGTACTCCACCAAATAAGACCAAGAAATACTCATCATCACCAAAAAAATTCGATGGGATACCATAAACATGGGGAAACTCAAGCCTTTTCTAAGATTATCCTTGGTGTCCATGCATTAATCGAGCCAACAACAACCAACTGCAGCATGGAACCCCAAAGACGACACCACATCATAAATAATTCCATGCATAACTTGATATAGGGAATGTATCTACACCACTAGAGAATATCACATCGATGGGTCTACATTAAATTTCATCAGAATAACGGAACAAAAAAGTTATTTAATTATAATGACAACAAGTACTTATATGAGAAAACACTATTTAATAAATTTATAAACCATTAAAAAAAATCTATCATAAAAAAATAGAAATCCACATGAATAATTGTGCCTAGAATTATGAATAAACATAATAATATTTTAAATTGTCCTTGAAAAAAAAAGTCAATGACCACAAAAATAATAAGGAAAAATTGAACCACTCATGGTGAAAATCATAGAAACGTAATAGGGAAAACAAATCATAGTAATTCCCTAACCCTGTTAACCTGGATATCCTACCAGAACAACTGTTCATGACACACCATACCGATATCCACCCTAAGAATGAAAAACTTCATAGATATCATGTTTACCAACTCCCTAAATAGTAAGGTAATGAATAAGAAATATATGATACCAATTTTTTGTTAATTGGTCCGGGTCAAACTAACCTGACACTTAATCCGACACATAAAAAGGCCTCAAGTGTGCCTCCTCATACACCAGAGGCTTCCAAATAACAGCATGGTCCTAAATGGATACTATGAGGAGGCTATGCTGCTAAATAATATTTCAGTTATAGAGGAATTAAACTAAACATATACATTACCATGATCTTTAGAGTGTGAATAAAGAAATAAATAACCAAAATAACTATAGAAAATGGAATTCAACATATACACAAGGACATTGAATATAGAAACTGTCATCCCACACGACCAACTGAATACAATGTAAAATAATGGAAGATATATACACACGTCTATAATTCTAATCTAAGCTAGACCACATTATCAGTCTTTATGAGGACTAAAAAATCAATTAAAACCTCATACTTCACATGAGAAGCTTTTTGAGAACATGGATCACTGGTATAATGCGCCAGCCGTAAACATAACTTAATATTGAGTTATTTTGAAAATACACATTGAGGATATTTTCAGGTTTAGCGTTTTAGAGAATTTGATCATAAATCATGCATTACATTCCACATTTAAACAAAGTGGTTACATAAAATATAGTATTCATTTTTTCCCATCAATGGAAACATATTTAAAACAAAACTAGGATTCATTAATGAAACTTCCTTGACACTATCATCACATCATGTACCTTTCCCCTGACCTGTGAAAAACATTTCAAAAACATGGAATGAGCCTAAAAAGCTCAGTAAGGGATATAAAAATATGGAAAGGAAACATTAGTACATGTATACATAAGGATCAATGAAATCATAATTTAGTCATAAAACACAAGCACGTTAACATACCACATGAAATCATAAGATTTATGAATAACTCATAGAATTCATAAGACATAAAGGTAACTTGAGGCATTCATAGCATTCTTACGTAGGGAGTAACCCTCATTGTTACGTTTGGAATACCCATCACAGTATATTCCCAAAATCTCTTTGGAGAAACCTTAAAGTTTAACCCCTTCGCATTACCCAATGAATTGGAGAGCTATATCAGGAACACCCACCCTTAGTTTATCACAAAACCCCCAGTCTTCATAACAATGCCCAAGAACCATAACATAATCGTATCACATAAAACATGCACAAAGGAAACATGAAATTACCACATTTCAATCACAAGATATCAATACAACACATTGATATAACAAAAACATTATGAAAACCATTTTCAATACCAAAATAAAAGAGAAGTAAAACATGGTATTTATTTTTCATTTTAAAAAAAGTTATGGCTTGTAGAGGAAGCCGGAACTCAAAAAATGGTCACGGCGGCGGAGAAGTCGTTGTCACCGCATACGTACGACAAAAACATTCCAGTTTTTCGTTTAGTAAAATGATTAGTATTAAAATATTCCTTTTGAATAATGAAAAATTCAAAGGGGTTTATCCACCATATAAAAGAAGGTTGTGTATAAAACAAAATATGCCTCAATGAAAGGAGATTGAGACGAAGTCCCATACCTTGGGTCCGACTTGACTTGATCGTTTTTTAACCTCTTGAATAATAAAAATGAGTTAATTTATACTTTCTTAAGAACCTTTATCAAGTCCATTATTTCTTTAATATCATTTATTACCATGTTATGAACACATTGTAATTATTTAGGTTAATAACGTTCATTTTGTCAATCATTGATACTTGAGTCAAAAATAAACCCTTATAATTACAAGTTGTTCATGTGGTAAAATATCCATTATATCCAAAATTATATTCATGTTGTAGATATCATATATATCATATATATCCATTATATACATGCATTTATAATATCTCATAACATTTAGAGGTAATAAATGAAATGCACCGTTCATGGAGACGGTAAGCTGTACGTACGCATGAACGCTACATTCATTTCTATTTCGTATTTAATGGAATGAAATAATAATGATATGGAGGTATATTATAATTCCAGTATAATTTCATATGTAATACCATTAACTCCAACCTTTTTACTTCCCACATATGGCATTAACGAAGCAAATACCTTTGAGGGGGCGGTAGTCCACACTTCCTAAAATGAAGATATCGCGTTTACCCATAATGGAAACCATAAAGGTATGACATAAATGAAAAATACAGAAGCTTAGGGAAAAAATAAACATACTATATATCATATATAAATATACTGACATCTTAATGGACACCTTTAAAGGTGTTATAAGAATATTGAACAATCATCGTTTCGTGAGGCAGAAATTCGTCATCCACGGAAACAATATGCTCTTTAACCATTAGATGTAGGTTTGTGTAAGTGTAGCTCTAATAATTCTTATAAAAACATTCTATTTTATTTAATATACTGGTTTTTTTACAAAATAAATGAATAAAAAGAGTTTTGGGGGTTGGAGAAACAAAAGAAAACAAAATAACATTAGATAAGTATTTACCCTTAAATCGGGTAACTCCTCTTGTTTTGAACCAAAAGGGTTTCTTGGAGATATTTCTGCCTAATATAAGGCTTCTAGGATGAATATAGGGATGTGGAGAGATAAAATGAGAAGATATTGGCCAAGCCAATGTCTTGAGAAGTGTGGGTAAGGAGGTAGAGGTGGGGGCCTTTTATAAGAGGAGAGGAGGGGCACTCTTGGAAAGTTATAAAATGTTACTCTATATTAAAATATGTTTCGGATTTTAAAGGTCCCAAATTGATATATTTATAGTATAAGGTGATAAGGGTTATATATATACTCATCCAATAGGTATTTTAAAAGTGTAAGTCTTTTATTTTACATTATCTTTTCATTTTATTTAAATAGTTCATTAATGAGGTAATCCCTGCATCATCACGATGTCATAAATAATTTAATTTATTTAATGTCTAAAAATTATAAAAAAATACTATGGTGTAGGAAAACTTTTTATCTTTCCAATTAATATTTATAGTCTAAGAGATCATTTACACAGACAAAAATAAACATGTTTTACTCAGGTGATACATTCTTTAGTGATATTCTGCTTTCTTTAAAAATAAAATGATAAAGTGTCACTTTCACCCAAAAGTGATTCCATGGGGTCCCTAAGTTTGGTACAAGGAATAATATTGTCGGACATGACACAACCAGCACCATTAGGACACATGTTTGGTCATTTGTTATTATTATGATATTATTTTATTATCCTTAACTACCCAATTACTAATTAATCAAGATAATTAATGATAATTACCATCGTTACTACTCATAATGTCCAAAAACAAAAGAATATTAATTACATAATTTGGACCTTATGATTACAAATATGGAATCCAATTTACAAAATTCCAAACATAGTAATTTCAATAATTAATTTAAAAATAATTCCCATTGTCAAAACAAATAGGGGTTTTTTTTGAAACAATATCTATGAAATGTTTGGCAATTGTTTATGCCCAATTCAAAAGTGAAATTAATTATAATGAACACCATTGGATTAAATAGTAAAAATATATTCTAATTACACTTTAAAACCAATTAAAAAGATAATCTAACCATATAATTAAATTAGATGAAAAAGCAGTTTTGATGTAAAATGCAGTATTTTTCACTATTCATTAAAAATGAACATTGTCAAAAAAATACCAAAAATTTATCAAAAGTAAATTTAAATGTCCCAATAATAAATAATAAGTTTATTTTGAAAAATAGAGCTTATAAAATTGTCAAAAGATAGATTTAAAAATGTTTCTCCATCAAAAGGTGGTAAAACAATCTTTTAAAAATATTAGAGAACTCTATGCTTAAGATTAGACTTATTCTCATTTTAAGCCTATAAAACACTATCTAATTTATAAATAGACATAGATAATAATATCTATTATTAATTACTTACATGGGATGTTACATCCTTCCCCGCTTTAGAAAATTGTGTCTCTGCAATTTATTTACTTATCGAATAAGTGGGGGTATTTATCCCTCATTGCATTTTCAGATTCCCATGTTGCCTCTTCACTCATGTGGTTTTTCCACAAAACCTTTACATGATGAATCACCTTATTCCACAAAACTTTCTCCCTGTGGTCAAGAATATGGACTAGTTTTTCCTCATAAGATAGAATATCTTCTAACTGAACTACCTGTGGACTCAAAACATGAGATGGATCTAGCATGTACTTTTTTAACATAGAAACATGAAAAACATTGTGTACCTGAGATATACTCGGAGGTAAATCCACTCCGTATGCAACTGATCCATCTATCTCCAGAATTTTATATGGTCCAATGAACCTTGGACTCAACTTTCATTTCTTACCAAATCGCATCACACTTTTCCATGGTGATACTTTGAGAAAAACATGATCTCCTACCTCAAAAGAGAGATCCTTCCTCCCGATGTCTGCATAGCTCTTCTACCTGCTCTGATCTGTTCTCATGTGTATCTATAGCAGCTGAACTTTTTTTGCAAAATCTTTTACCAATTCCAATCCCATCAACTTCCTTTCACCCACTTCTTCCTAGAAAGCTAGAGTTCGACACTGCTTCCCATATAATGCCTCAAATCGTGCCATTTGTATACTGGAATGAAAACTGTTATTATAAGAAAACTGAAACAAAGAAAGATGTTGGTCCAAACTTCCTTGATAATCCATCGAACAAGCGTGAATCATATCCCCAAAGTCTGAATCGTTCATTCTGACTACCCATCTGATTGAGGATGAAAAGGTGTACTAAAATTTAATTCAGTACCCAATGACTTCTGAAGGCCTTTCGAAAAGTTAGAAGTAAACCTGGGATCATGATGAGAAACAATTGAGAGAGGAACTCCGTCTAACCTGACTATATCTTTTAGATACAAATTGGAAAGTTGATCTATGTAAAAAGTATCTCGTATAGCAAGTAAATGAGCAGATTTAGTCAAGCGGTCAACAATAACCAGGATTACATTATTAACTCGAGGTGTCTTTGACATCCCCACATCGAAGTCCATGGATATATTCTCCCATTTCCACTCTGGAACTGGTAAAGGCTTAAGAATCCCTTTTAGTAACATTCGATCTACTTTAACCTATTAAAAAGTGAAACACTTCACAGTAAAATCATCAATATCTCTTTTCATTCTGTCCCACCAGTAAAACTCTCGATGATCTCTATACATCTTAGTACTGCCTGGATGAACTAAAAACGGAGAACTATGTGCTTCACATAACAACTCTCTCTTCAACTGTGAATCACAAGGCACACACAATCTCTTCCCAAATCTCAAAACACAATCATTATCAATGTTGAATTCAGGCAACTTACCCTTCTGAACCAGCTCTACCTTTTTCTGTAACTCATTATCTTGCTTCTGTGCTTGCTTAATTCTGTCTGATAGAGAAGATTTCACTGATACCTGAAACAAAACAGAAGTACATCCTGCACCAACAACTTCTATGGAAAAGTTCATCAAATCCTTAACCAAATGATCATGTTCCAAACCCAACATTGTTAATGAATCATTACTTTTTCGACTCAAAGAATCAACCACTTTATTTGCTTTTCCTGGATGGTAATGAATCGTACAATCATAATCCTTGATTAATTCTAGCCATCTCCTCTGTCTCATGTTCAATTCATTCAGAGTGAATATATACTTTAAACATTTGTGATCAGTATATATTTCACACTTTACACCATACAAATCATGCCTCCATATTTTTAAATAAAAAAAAACAGCAGGTAATTCCAAATCATGTGTAGGGTAATTTACATCATGCGTTTTCAACTGACGTGAAGCATATGAAATTACCTGATCGTTCAGCATTAGGACGCAACCAAGTCCCTTCAACGAAGAATCGCTGTAGATAACAAACTCACCATTCCAGGAAGGAAGTTCCAAAACTAGAGCATTCACCAATCTTCTTTTCTGTTCCTGAAAACAATCATCACATTATTTTGTCCATATAAACTTAACACCCTTCCAAGTTAGCTAAGTAATTGGACTAGATAACAGGGAAATATTTCTAACAAACCTTCGGTAATAGCTTGCCAAACCAAGGAAGCTACGAATCCCAGTTACATTTGTGGGTCTTGGCCATTCTTCCACAACATTTATTTTTTGCAGGAATAATAGTTATCCCATCTTTAGAAACAATGTGACCAAGGAAAGAAATTTGTTGCAACCAAAACTAACTCTTTCTGAATTTCCCATACAATTTCGTTTCATTTATGGTTTGCAAAATAACCTTTAAATGACTTTCAGGTTCCACTTTACTTTTAGAAAACACAAAAATATCATCAATGAAAACACCAACAAACTTATCCAAGAACTCATGGAAAATTCTATTCATAAGGTCCATTAAAACAGCAGGTGCAATGGTTAGCCCAAAAGGCATAACTAAAAATTCATAATGGACATATCTTATATGAAACGCGGTCATCAGAATATCTTCTTCCTTTACCTTCAGTTGATGGTACCCCGATATCAGGTCAATCTTTGAAAAAAACTGTGTTCCCTGGAGCTGATCAAACAAATCATCGATATGAGGCAAAGGATATTTGTTCTTAATAGTGATTTTATTCAAGGCTCTATAATCAATGCAAAGTCTCATTGAACCATATTTCTTTTTAACAAATAAAACTGGAGCACCCCATGGTGATGTCCTAGGTCGAATGAAACCTTTCTCTAATAAATATTACAATTGATCCTTCAACTCTAAAAGTTCAATCTGATCCATTCGATAAGGGGGTTTTGAAATTGTCTTAGCATCAGGAACTAAGTAAATAGTAAATTCAACTTCCTGGTCTGGTATTATTCCAGGAAACTAATTAGGAAAAACATCAGGATACTCATTTTCCACTGGCATATTATTAATCTGAATAGTTCCTTTGTTTTTAACAATATGTATAAGGTAACATTAATTTCCATCTTTTAGAAGTTTCTAAACCTCTTGATATGTTATCAATAGTAATGGTTCATTCTTCTACACAAACTGAAAGTCTTTCTGAAAAGAAACTTCATTAGCTCTACAGTCAATCATAGCATGGCAAACAGAGAGCCAATCTATACCCAGGATAACATCAAACTCTACTAGAGGTAAAACAATAAGGTTTGCAAGTAGGATCTTTCCACGGATAAGGATAAGAAGATTCTTATAAATTATTTTTGCCTCAACATTTCCCCGAGGTGTTTTTACCACATGTTCATGAGTCATTTCATGAGATGGTATTCACATTTTACTAGAAATGTCTTCATAGATGAAAGAATGTGTAGACCCTGAATCAAACAACACAATGGCATAATCTGAAAAAACAAACAAAGTACCTGACACCTCTTCATTTGATGGCCCATCATCTACTGAAGTAGTTGCAAAGGATTTAACCACCCCTTTCTGCTTGTAGTCTAACTACTTCCCATCACTCGAGATCTTTGTCGGACACTCATTTTCATAGAGACCCATCTCATTGCACTTAAATCATTTCACTAACTGTAAATAAAATTTGGTCTTACCATCACCTTGATCTTTTTCAGTGCAATCATGAGCCTTATGTCCCATCTTACCACATCAGTAGAACTTTCCAGAATTCAAAAGACATTCCCCAGCCTACCTTTTACCACATTTATCACAAACTAAAAACTTAGTTTTCTTACAATTAGAACTTTTTAAATAATTCTTCCCTTTCTCCTGCCACCTCGGTCTCTTCCTCTGTTGGTTTTTATAGGACACTTGATAATCAGAAAACTCCATTTCCACCTTCTCAGCACATCGAACAAGCTTTTAATAACTCTTGAACTTGCGAGATGCTAAAGCAATTTGATATTTTGGCATTAATCCGGAGTAAAAATGATTTATTTTACTATCAAGGTCTCAGATAAAATTTGGAGCATACCTTGCCAATCGAGTGAACCTCACTTCATAAGCAGCCACTGAGTCATCCTCTTGCCTCAATTCCAAGATTTGTTTTCCATCCTAAGTCGAACAGCCTTGAGAAAATACTTCTCAAGAAACATACCATTGAATTCATCCCAGTCGAGAGAATCAATTTCATCAGCATCCCTGATATTTTTAACCATCGACCACCACTGATCTGCTTCACCCTCCAAACGGTAAATAGCAAGACAAACCTTTTGATTGTCTGAACACCCCATGACATCGAAAATATTCTCCAATGCTTTAATCCACCCTTCATCTAGCATAGGGTCAAATGATCCTCTGAATGACGGGGGATATTGCCTCATGAAATGTTCCACCACTGACATGTTTCTCTGCGGTTGATCTGGCTGATCTCAGGCATGGATACCACCACTATTTATCGCTTTAGTGAACTGCGCCATTGCTGAATCAAACTGTTCAGTTCCAATTCCGAAAATATCAGGATGCTAATTTGGAAGGTCATTTCCTTCTGTATGCCTTCCTATCACTGCTTCCCTGTTTCCTCTGCGGAAAACCACTCTGAATAAACAGGTCATAGATGAAGCAACATGGTAATCTTCAAATGCTATATCATTTCAAAAAAATATTTTTAGATAATAAAATAATATAATTATAACTCATAATGTTATATAAATGACCTATGATGCCAACTATAAGGCGCCAACCTTAAACATTACTTAATATTGAGTTATTTCAGGAATACACGTTGAGGATCTTTTTAGGTTTAGAGTTTTATAGAATTAGATCATGAATTACAGTCCACATTTAAACAAAGTGGTTACATAAAAGATAGTATTCATTTTTTCCCATAAACGGAAACATATTTAAAACAAAACATTGATTCTTTCTTGACACATCCTTGACACTATCATCACATCATATACCTTTCCCTTGACCTGTGAAAAACATTTCAAAAACGTGGGATGAGCATAAAAGGCTCAGTAAGGGATATAAAAATTCGAAAAGGAAACATTAGTATATGTATACATAATAATAAATGAAATCATACTTTACACATAAAACATATGCATGTTAACTTACATCATGAAATCATAAGATTTATGAATAACTCATAGAAATCATAAGACATAAAGGTCAATTGAGGCATTCAAAACATCCTTGCATAGGGAGTAACCCTCATGGTTACGTTTGGAATACCCATCAAATTATATTCCCAAAATCTCTTCAGGGAAACCTTAATGTTTAACCCCTTCGCATTACCCAATGCATTGGAGAGCTATATCGGGCTCACCCACCCTTAGTTTATCACATAACCTCCCGTCTTCATAATAATGCACAAGAACCATAACATAATCGTATCACATAAAACATACACAAAGGAAACATAACATTTACACATTTAAATCAAAAGATATCAATACAACACATTGATATAATAATAACTTCATGAAAACCATTTTCAATACCAAAATAAAAGATAAGTAAAACATGGTATTTATTTTTCATTTAAAAAAAAGTTACGGCTTGTAGAGGAATCCGAAACTCAAATAATGGTCACAGCGGTGGAGAAGTCGTTGTCACCGCATACGTACGACAAAAACATTCACTTTTATTGTTTAGTAAAACTCTTCATATAAAAATATTCCTTTTGAATAAAAGTAAAATTCAAATGGGTTTATACACCGTATAAAAGAAAGTTGTGTATAAAAAAAATATGCCTCAATGAAAGGAGATTGAGACGAAGTCCCATACCTCGGGTCCGACTTGACTTGATAGTTCTTTAACCTCCGGAATAATAAACATGAGTTAATTTATACTTTCTTAAGAACCATTTCCATGTTAATTATTCCTTTTATATCACTTATTACCATGTTATGAACACTTTGTAATTATTTAGGTTAATAACGGTCGTTTTGTTGATCATTGATACTTGTGTCAAAAACAAACTCCTTATAATTACAAGTTGTTCATGTGGTAAAATATCCATTATATCCAGAATTATATTCATGATGTAAATATCTTATATATAATATATATCCAGTATATACATGTATTTATAACATTACATAACATTTAGATGTAAGAAATGAAATGTACAGTTCATGGAGACGGTAAGCCGTACGTACACATGAACGCTACTTTCATTTCTATTTCGTATTTAATGGAATGAAATAATAATGATATAGAGGTATATTATAATTCTAGTATAATATCAAATGTAATAACATTAACTCCATCCTTTACACATCCCACATATGGCATTAACGAATCAAATCACTTTGAGGGGGCGGTTGTCCGCACTTCCTAAAATGAAGATATCACGTTTACCCATAATGGAAACCATAAAGGTATGCCATAAATGAAGAATACAGAAGCTTAAGGAAAACATAAAAATATTATATGTCATATATAAATATAGTGACATCTTAATGGACACATTTTAAGGTGTTAGAAGAATATCGAACAATCATCATTTTGTGAGGCAGGAATTCTCCATCCACGGAAACAATATGATCTTTAAACATTAGATGTAGGTGTGTGTAAGTGTAGCTAGAATAATTATTATAAAAACATACTAGTATATTTAGGATACTGGTGGTATTACAAAATAAATGAATAAAAAGAGTTTAGGGGGATGAAGAAGAAAAATAAAACAAAAGAACATTAGAGAAGTCTTTACCTTTAAATCAGGTAACTCCTCTTGGTTTGAACCAAAAGGGTTTCTTGAAGTGCTTTCTGCCTTAGGTAAGGCTTCTAGGATGAAGATAGGGATGTGGAGAGATAAAATGAGAAGATATTGGCTGATCCAATGGCTTGATAAGTGTGGGTAAGGAGGAAGAGGTGGGGACCTTTATAAGAGGAGAGGAGGGCACTCTTGTAATGTTATAAAATGTTACTTTATATTAAAATGAGTTTCGGATTTCAAAGTTCCCACATCGATATATTTCAAGGATACGGTGATAAGGGTGCGAAGTATACTCATCCAATAGGTCTTTGACAAGTGTATGTCTTAGATTTTTCATTATCTTTTCATTTTATTTAAAGCATTCATTAATGAGGTAATCGTTGCATCATCATGATGTTATAAATAATTTAATTTATTTCATGTCTAAAAATTATAAAAAATAATATGATTTATGAAATCGTTTTGTCTTTGCAATGAATATTTATAGTCTAAGAGATCATTTACACAGGAAAAACTAAACATGTTTTACTCGAGTGATACATTCTTTAGTGATATTCTCCTTTCATTAAAAATAAAATGATAAAGTGTCACTTTCACCCAAAAGTGATTCCATGGGGTCCCTAAGTTTGGAACACGGCATCCCATGGTCGGCCATGACATAACCAGTAGCATTAGGAAACATTTTAGAGTCATTTTTTATTATTATGATATTATTTTATAATCCTTAACTACTCGATTACTAATTAATCAAGATAATTGAAGATAATTACCGTCGTTACTATTCGTAATGTCCAAAAAACAAAAGAGTCTTAATTACATAATTTGGGACTTCTTATTCTAAATATGGAATCCATTTTACAAAATTCCAAACATAGAAATTGCAATAATGAATTTAAAAATAATTCCTGTTGTCAAAACAAATAGCGGGTTTTTTGAAACAATATCTATGAAATGTTTGGCACTTGTTTATGCAAAATTCTAAATTGAAATTAATTCTAATGAACACCATTGGATTAAATGGTAAAAATATATTCTAATTACACTTTAAAACCAATTAAAAATTTAATCTAACCATATAATTAAATTATATGAAAAATCAGTTTTGATGTAAAATGCAGTATTTTTCACTATTCATTAAACAAATGAACATTGTCAGAGAAATACCAAAAATTTATCCTAATTAAATTTCAAAGTCCCAATCATAAAGAATAAGTTTAATTTTAAAAATATACCTTATAAAATTTTCAAAAGATAGAGTGAAAAATGGTTCGCCATCAAAAGGCAGTAAAACAATCTTTTAAAAATATTAGAGAATTCTATGCTTAAGATTGGATTTATTCTCATTTTAAGCCTCTAAACCACTATGTAATTCATAAATAGACATAGATAAGAATATCTATTATTCATTTATTACTTGTGATGTTACAACTTGGGCTCTTCCTAAGCCACTACATCAAGCTAAAATTGAATGCAGACATAAGGATTACACTTACATTGAGGTGTACATGCAATATATGAGAAAAAAATATCATTAGGCCACCCCCAATAGTGTCCCAAACATTGAAGATCATAACATGTTCATGAAACACATTCCATTTCCATGCAAGGAAAAATGATACATAAAACATAAAACATAATAAATATATATAAAAAGAAGAAAATTTCTTAGATAAAAATGAAAATGGTGATCATTAGGTTTTAACCTATAACTTGATGGTAATATTACATATCTATATCCCTTGAAAAAGGAATTCCAAAACACGTCCCATGCTTCTGTAACTTCTAGAATGTTCTCCTAATCAATAAGGGCATCCAAAGTCCCCCATAAGAACTTGAACACATGCCAAACCCTCAGATATCATCCTTGGTGTCAAAAAATTATAATATCTGCTAATCACTAGGACTATAATGGTATGTTTTGAACTAGTGGTAAGACTCCATATCAACATCATGGTACACTACCATGGCCAAAATTCTTGCGAAACATGGTAAGCGAACAGACCTGTTAGCACACCAATGGGATACCTGATGAGTCCCAAAACCTATTAACATAGAATTGGGAGAACTGTAGCCTCCATAATACTCTTAACATAATAAAAATAGATGATCTATGATATTTTCACTCATACAAACTATCAATTAGCTCCCCAGACCCACCTCACTATACGAAACCATCTGACTAGTGGAGGTGGGAAGAAGAAAAAATAGCATTGAAAATGCTCAGTCCAATAATATCCCATTGGGTTTCTCTCTAATATCTAGTCCTGAATAAGAATTTAATCAAAACCCCATGACATTTCTCAAAAACTATGGTAGGATAACACTAGAACCCTCTAACCAAAACCCCTCAAACAAGTACCGACCATCCCATATGACAATCAAATGTAGTGAAACTAACATGGTTCCCCAAATCATATCACAAAAAGATTCCCCACAAAGGTGTTTTTCTAGAAAACCATAGATCATGAAGGAAACCCTACAAGGGGACCACCAAGAGAACCAAATATTAACACAAGATTTTTAAAGTTACAGGGTAGGCTCCTAGATTAAACCACTAGAAAATCTACATAGAAGATAATCCTAAAGAAACAACCCACCCAAAATGTAATTCCCAGAACATGTCCCTCAGATCTATCTCTATCTATGATAAAAAAACCTAGCCATACCTAACATCCAATGATGTCAAAAAAAAATCTCAAAGGATCCTACCGGTACCAACCACAAGAAACCAGAATCAAACCCTGAACAACTGATCTAACGATCCCATCCATGATGGAACTTGATCCCATCTACTAGAATCATCTAGAAAACCTCAGTAAAAATCACCGAGAATCATCAATCTAAGGTGATAAAAAATTTCAAACCCTCACATGGTCCTCAAATCTCACAACCTAACCCCAAAAAGGATTCTAGAAGAACATCCTAAAAGAAATCCTCCCACAAGACTCAAAAAGACCACAACACTATCCAGTCTATGTGATGAAATGATCCACCAATCAGATAGAAATGGGAAAAAATCAGAACGTACTACTCTCAAGCCTAATTAATACTCTGGGTAATAAAGACATCCAAAAGTCCTTTGTTTGAAAAGTACAAGCTGTGTATGCTTGATGACGCTGCTAACCATGTACTTATATAAGGCAAGATAAAACATGGGGTCTGGATATGTACCAGTACATGTATAGGAAACATATGGGTTCTAGCCAGGTACCAATACATGAGGAGTATACTTGAGTATATGTACACATGACCATGTCCAAAAATATGTGGTGTACCCATAGTACAAATCTTGTACTTCCAAAACCCTTCCTGGTCAAGTATAGAACAACATGGATTGGTACATGGACAAGTACTTCTAGACTTATTGTACTTTAATTATGAAAATGGACACAAAAAAACATCATCTTACTTGAATAGGAATAACACATGGAGTGTTCATCAAATCACACACCATGTGATCATGATTTACTAAACAAATATCCCTCTAATGCGCCCAGAATGCCCCGATTAACCCAAAAACTACTAGATCAGCCCCATATGGGTCCCAAAAACTCCAAAAACAAGATTAAATTTTAAAAAACTAATATATAAGGATTTAATGTGAAACATTAAAAAAGACCTAAATTTGAGAAAAAGTTTCCCAATCTTCATTCTGATTCACAGTCCGCAGAATCTGCCTGACGATCCGGCACGACCTGAGCTCAGTGGTAGTGCCTCCCTTTACCTCTTTCCATATTATCTATCTCTCCGCTCCCTATGCTATCTTTTAGAGAACATAATCCCTATGGGGGAGAATTTAACACACCAAGGGAGAAAAATATAAATATAAGAAAATGAGAAAAGAAAAAAAAAGAAAAAAAGAAAATGGAGAGAGGGAAGAAAAAGGGTGTCCAACCCGGGCCTGACAACTGACTTATGGTTATGACCCATATAGAGACCCAAGCATGACGTACATATAAATTACATTACTTTTGTGGAATAATTAATACATAAAAAAAATAGACTCCCAAAGAACGTATTAGCTTAGTGTCTTTGTAAACTCGGAACATAATCTACTAATCATGGTGAATGATCTTCAACATCTCACATAAATATCTCCCCCTTCTGTTTTCTTACCCAAACCCTTTATTTATATCCTGGGGAAAATAAAACATAAAAAGTGTGAGCTCAAATTCTCATTAAGGGTAATCATGGAGAAAATAAAACAAACCGTATACATTTGAACTTAAAAACATGAACAAAATGTTTAAACATCAAAAACATGAGTGGTGAAATATATCTCGGTAGTACGTAAGGCATAGATCATAAAAGAACACTAATAATGATAAAATAGAAAGGGAATAAATCATTTAATTGTGGTAAACCATTAATAACATGATATTATTTCCACAGTAGCCAAGGAATTGCTGCAAATACCATAATAGTGGACAAAGTCCCTTACTGAATCGAGTTCACTCCTCGTTCCAGTCCTGTATCACTGAACCGAATTAACTTACTATTCGAGGTATGTCTATCTCATGAGATATAAATCTTTACCCAATGAATTGGAGGGATATATAGGTCCCACCCATCACATAATGAAATCATTCTTACGTGTGCCACAACATAAACATAAATCATTCATCATAACCCAAAGAATAAAATGGGTTTCATAAACATCATCCCATCATAACATAATCCATATAAAACAAATGGATATAATTTCATCAAAAAATAGTGAATCCATGTAAATTATGGAGACATTATACTTGAAACATAAACATATTAAATAATGTCACCTTAGATGGAAAATAGTTTTGACAAAACATTTGAAATGAATTCTTGAAGAAAATATCCTTTCTTCTTCAAAATCATTTTATTTTCACAAAATTCCATTAAATTTTAAAGTAAAAGGATTTTGTTAAAAATAATCATGAAATATTGAAGAGTAATCTTCATAAAAATTAGGATTTATGAAACCATAAGAATATTTTCATGCCATATATGTTAAAAAAACATTCTCCTCGTACTTTTGTCAGAATAATCAAAATGTTCCTCGTATGATAAAAAACGAAAGATTCCTTCCACAACACAATTTACAAGTCAAATAGGGGTAAAAATGTCTTTACAAATACATGGAATAATATTAAACACTTTATGAAAGATATTTTTATGGACATGGATGAAAAATATAACCCTAGAAAATACTTACGTATAAGCAATCTCGGATAAAAATGAGATTTGAAAAATTATCCCTTACATTATGTCCAATTTCTTATGTAGGTGTCTGAGACTCTTGTATAGTGGGTTTAAAAATATTATTATATTTTAACAGAATCATAATAATATTTATGATATCATATATGATTCACTCATGACTTTATAATAACCGTTCTTCTGTCAATTCCATGTTAAAGTAGTGTTTTGGGTAAAATCGTTTCATTTATCGTACGTGTTTGGACTAGTGGTTTCTTGGTATTATTATTAATTATATCATATTTTAATTACTTAAAGAATGTAAATCATGATTGATATATCATATATATTCAGTATATATATATAATAGATAGATAAATGAAATTAAATACACCATTCATGGAGACGATAGCCCGTACGTATGCATGAACGCTATTTTCCTTTCCTTATTGACTTGAATGGAAGTAAGTAGATGAAATATATACATATATATATATATATATAAACAAATCTAGTAGCTTTATTATGTCATATACTTCATTATTATTCATTATATTACTTTATAATCATTCTTGAATGGTTAACATGGAGAATGAATCTCATCGCGTCTTGGAGACGGTAATCAGTGCGTACGCACGAGTGATGATATCATTCCCATAATTGTTGAATGGAATTTTAGTGGATGATATAATATCTCAGAACTTGTATCATGTTATAATAATCTTATATAGTTATTTATTGCACCATTATACCCATCCATGTAAGGTGGTGGTAGAAAAACATATTACACCATGGCGTGAAGACGGTATTCTGTATGTACGCACGCGCGGTGATTTTGTTTTTCGTAGGATGGATAGAAGGTGAAATAGGGTTGTTTAAAATTTATAATAACATATCAGTATACAAGTAATACTTATGTTATTACTTTATAATGAAACAACTAATGAAGAGGATGTTGAATAAGAAAGAAACTTGAAAGAATCGGTAGAAGTGATTACCTCTTCTTCGACGTGCCTCTTTTAAACTTCCCCTTAGGGAACTAGAGTAGGTATTTTGAGAAAACCGTAACCACTATGATATAACTAGAGAGGTTTAGAAGAGAAAATTTCAGGTTCTGTCTCATCTTGAAGGCTCAAAACTGAGTAAAGAGAAGAGGGAGGAGGTTCCCTTTTGTAAGGGAGGAGAGGGGTACCTCTGGAAAACTTAAAATATTATTTTATAATAAATTCATATTCAGTTTATAATGGATCCAAAGTGACTTATTTTGAGGCTAGGGTAGGGATGGGTCGAAATACTCTCAACCAATAGGTTTTAGACAAGTTTAGGTTTCCATTTTAACCTTATCATTTATATTTAAGTCTAAGTTAAATAATTTAACTTTTACCGTGTCTTCTTGCATTCTTACACTATATGGTTAATAAAATTACAATAAATATCCAATAGAACCCCAATTTGTTCCATAATGTAATATATATTATTATATAAGTATTTTTTTCTGAACCTTATATTTTTAGGACCATTATATTAATTAATAATATAATATTTGTTTTAAAAACACTTTTATGTCAATTTTGACACTATTTGGTATTTTGTTTTCTATAAATTCATAAAAACATTATTACTTCGAAAAAAATTCATATAACCAACCCTAATTTGTTATATTAACCTAGAAAATTAATTTAATTCATAAAAAGTCTCAAATTGAATTTATTTGGGTATTTAAAATATCAATTATGTTAATATTTCATTAATAGGTTAATTACCGCATCATCATTGTGTATAACCCTATATTAAAATGTTTTAGTCATTAAACTTTGATTTTAACTCTTTTAACTCTTCTTTAAATAAAATAAGAATATGTGTCCTAATCTAATCCAAGTGAACCTAAAGGGTCATATTTTATTCTTAAGGTTGTTTTTGTTTGAATTAAACTTATCCAAATAGAATTAGGACATGTGTTAGGGTAATAATATTATTATTTTTACCCTAAATTACCCTATTTACTTTTAACCATGGTAAATAAAAGTAAAAAGTTACTATTCACCAAAAATTATTTTTATCTTATTAAACCACATTATACTTACTGATATCAACCGTGTCTCTTGGATTTTTGAAATTCCACTCACAGAAGTGGTAAAATTATGTTTTATTTAAATTTTCAAATTCTCCTACGAGGTGGGTAAAAGACGGTAAAAAGTTCAATAAAGTTTTCATATATCTAAAATTATTATAAAATGACTCCAATGAATTAAATTGAGGTTATATAGGTATTAATTATATATTTTTATTTAAATAAAATAAATGATTATTTAAATAAAAAGTCAGTTTTAACCAATAACTCAGTGTTTTCACTATTCATCAAAAATTGAATGTTTTCAGAAAAATACCAAAAATTCACCCTAGGCTAATTTCGATATTCTGAATCAAAAAATTACGTCCATTTTGAAAGATAAAACATATAAAATTTGAAAATGTGGGAATTACTATTCATAAATACTAGTTTATATAATATTTTAATAACATATCGTTGTTTACTGAAACTTGGTATTGCGTACAACACATGCTATCAGGGAAGGTCGTGATTGCATGTAATGCAAGCCAAGTCAGGGTTTGTGTAGTTAAATCTCCCTTTGGTGTTGCGTATAACATAATCAAAACTTTTTTCATTGTTATATTAAAAAAATATATACTTAATGTTGTGTATAATAATTCCTACAAAACTAACTTGAAAATGTGTGTAACACGAGTTAAGAATAGTGTTGCGTATACTACAAGCTAATACGGTGTTGCGTATTGTACAAGACAATCTCGGTGTAGTGTAAAATAGAATACATCAAAGAAATTAAAAAGAATATATCTCATAAAATCTCGGGGTGTTACATTCTACCCCCCTTAAAATGAATTTCGCCCTTGAAATTCGTCAGGGTTATAAATTTCTTACTACAAGAAAGTTTCTTTCATAGAAACCCACAACATAAAAAGGAATACTAAAACATAATTTTAAAAAAGTGAAGTAAGAAATGTAATAGTTACCCAAATTAACTCATCACTGGGTTTCCACATAGGTGAAAATTTGGACATGGAAGAGAAATATAACCATCAACATATGATGAAGAGTGGTAGAGGACATGGCTATGAAAAAAAAACAATCACAATTCCATAAAATTGTGTTGATCTAAGGTACCATCTGATTCATCAGTTATGGGGGCACTATGACAACATTTTTGGTTTTCAAGACCATTTCCCTAAAATTGATGAATTTTTTCATAAGGATAAATAATTTCTTGATTTCAGTGTAATATCATCGTTCATCACTCCATAAACAATTTCCACTTCATATCTTAAAGAAATGAAGTTGAATTTTTCATTTGTGAAGTGTTTGCAGATCATGTGATAGAATTATGGGTCATTATATTTGTCTCAAAAAAAAGGTTATCAAAAGTTATTAAATATAAATAAGTCCATATATGGTGAGATTAATCATATATGGTTCCAAAAATGGACTTATACTTCATCTATCATACCACTTAATGAAATAAAACTAGTTTTTACTAACTGGGGACATCATGTTGGCCAGTGGTAGGTGATAAAGGCCTGTCGTACTTCGGTTGTGGGTTTGATTCCCACAACCTTGTCCGACGTGATAGGTTGTCCCCTGTCCTACAGGTTGACGTTTTTCTAAAACAACACTATTATAACATTCCAGAAATAATATCGTAAAAAATGTTCTAGCCTTAAACAATAATATCTGATGTCCAACATAATACTTTACAATCTTTAGGCTTATCCAAAATACATATGTCCAATATCATCGTATAAAGAAAACGATTACTTGAATGGTCACATAACAAGCACATGAATACCATCATTTATCCCCCATATATCATAAGATATATCTTGTTGATCACAATCCAAACATGTGAATACCTTAATGTTGTATTCTCTTGATACATAAATTACCATAGAATCTTTGTGAAAACATGATTTCTGCCAAAATTCAACTCTTTCCACATAGCAAAATCCCAAAATTTCTATATACTCAAACCATGATATCACTTTGTCCTTATATGAGATCATTAATACTATCAAACATTTCATTATCTCTTTATACCTTCATTATGCGCATATCATCTACTTTCCAAAATCACTTTTCATGGTTACCAGTACCATTCATCAGATACATTCAAATACACATGGAAAGACAACAGATTAATAGTCCTTAGATTTTTATTTATTCCATAGTACCATACAATATTCACGCAATCATTCCAGTAACTTTTCAAACCATTGACCAAGCTTCATGATTTTATTCCTCACCACTTCTTTCATCTCATATGTAATTTGTAGTGTCTTCATCATCATCAACATAAATACTAACCATGCGACGGTGCTGATTATCTCCATGATATTTTCCCTTAGGGAATTGGTTTGCATAATACCCATACATTCCACATTTAAAACATTATACTATTGTTGATGTCTTAGAAATACCATTATACTTTTCCATTGTGTTAACTGAACCTCTTCCTTTACAATTACTAGCTTTGTTTCCTTCTTTTCCACACCCAAAGAATCTTTCTGTTCCATTGAAAAATTATCCTTGATGACTCTTCCCACATGAATTACATGATGGAAATTGAACTTTCTTTCTTCTATGATCATCAAGAAACTCAATATTTCTATTATTATCTGAGTCAGGAATCTTACAAAAGTTGATATTATTGATTATATATTGAGATTTCTGATTAGGCATAATAACGATGTTTTACCTTTAAAATACCATTTCATTTGGTAGCTCATAAATAATATCATTGCATTTCCCATCATATTATCCATTAACATGAATATTCCTGTTTCCAGCCATTTTCTAAAACCCAAAAAGAATAGTGGGAGAAGAAAAAATAATGCTAGGAAAATAACATAATAAAGGGGGTGTATCTTAATTATCTAAGATATTAGGTTTAATTATATGATCGCTACTATAATTATAGGACTATAACCTATACTTTTAGTTAACCTTTGGGATATCCATAGACATACCTCAGAAATTTCTCTAGGGATCTCACGAATGTTTTAACATCGTAGTTTCCAAAGGTTAACTAAACCTTTACTTTGATACCAACTGTAGAGACCCAAATTTGACATACATAGATATTGCATTACTTTTGCGGAATACTTAATACATAAAAAAATAGACGCCAAAAGACCGTATTAGTTTAGTGTCTTTGGAAACATGGAACATATTCTTCAAATAATGGTGAATGATTTTCAACATCTCAAATAAATATCTTCCCCTTTTTTTTCTTAACAAAAACCTTTATTTATATCTTGGGGAAAAGAAAACATAAAAAGGGCAAGCTCAAATGGTCAGTAAGGGTAAGCATGGAGAAAATAAAATAAACCATATACATTTGAACTTAAAAACATGAACAAAATGTTTAAACATCAAAAACATGAGTGGTGAAATAAATCTTGGTAGTATGTAAGGAATAGATCATAAAAGAACATTAATCATGATAAAATAGAATGGGAATAAAACAAATAATTGTGGAAAACCATTAATAACATGATATGATTTCCAAAGTAGCCAAGGAATTGCTACCAAGACCATCATAGTGGACAAATTCCCTCACTGAATCGAGTTCACTCCTCGTTCCAGCCCTATATCACTGAACCCGATTAACATTCTATTCCAGCCATGTCTATATCATGAGATATAAATCTTTACGAAATGAATTGGAGGGAGATATAGGTCCTACCCATCTCAAAATTAAATCATTATTACATGTGCCACAACATAAACATAAATCATTCATCAAAACCGAATGAATAAAATGGGTTTCATAAACATCATCCAATCATAAAATAATCCATATAAAACAAATCGATATCATTTCATCATAAAAAAATGAAACCATGTAAACTATAGATACATTATACATGAAACATAAACATATTAAATAATGTCACCTTACTTGGAAAATAATTTTGAAAAAACATTTGAAATGAATTCTTGAGGAAAATATCATTTTATCTTCAAAATCATTTTATTTTCACAAAATGCCATTAAATTTTAATGGAAAAGGATTTTGTTGAAAATAATCACGAAATCCTGTAGAATATTATTCATGGATATTAGGATTTATTAAACCGTAAAAATCCGTTCATGCCGTATAAGTTAAAAAACAATTCTCCTCTTATGTTTGTTGGAAAAGTCAAAAAGTTCATCCTATGGTAAACAAAAGAAAGATTCCTTCCATAACACAATGTAAAAGTAAAAGAGGGGTAAAAATGGATTTAAAATTACATGGAATAATATTAAACAATTTATGAAAAACATTTGAATGGACATGGATGAAAAACATAACCCCAACAAATACTTACGTATAAGCAATCTCAGATAAAAATAGGATTTGGAAAATTATCCGTTACCTTATGTCCAATATCTTCCATGTGTCTTAGACTCCTGTATAGTGGGTTTAAACATATTATTATCTTGTAACCGAATCATAATAATATTTATGATAACATATATGATTCACTTATGACTTTATATTAACTGTTCGTTTTTCAATTCCAAGTTAAAGCAGTGTTTTGGGTAAAATCGTTTCATTTATCGTATGTGTTTGGACTTCTTGATTCTTGATATTATTATTATTTATATCATAATTTACTTACATAAAGAATTTAAATCATGATTTACATATCATATATATTCAGTATAAATATATATAATAGATAGATAAATGAAATTAAATACACCGTTCATGGAGACGGTATGTCGTACGTACGCATGAATGCTGTTTTCCTTTCCTTATTGACATGAATGGAAGTAATTAGATGACATATATATATATATATATATAAATAAATACATTATCTTTATTATGTCATATATTTAATTATTATTCATTATATATACTTTATAATAATTCTTGAATGGTTAACATAGAAAATGAATCTCATCGCGTCGTGGAGATGGTAATCCGTCCATACACATGAGCGATGATATCATTCCCATAATTATTGAATTTAATTGGAGTGGATGATATAATATCTCAAAACATGTATCATGTTATAATAATCATATATAGTTATTCTTTATACCATTTTACCCATCCAAATAAGGTAGTGGTAGAAAAACATATTACACCACGGTGTGGAGACGGTATTCTGTACGTACGCACGCGCGGTGATTTTGTTATTTGTAGGATGGATAGAAGGTGAAATAGGGTTGTTTCGTATTTATAATAACATATCAGTTTTTAATTAACACTAATGGTATTACTTTATAATGAAAAAAATAATGAAGAGGAAGTATAAGAAGAATGAAACTTGAAAGAATCGGTAGAAGAGATTACCTCTTCTACGAAATGCCTCTTTTAAACATCCTCTTAGGGAACTAGATTTGGTCTTTTGACAAGACCAGAACCTCTATGATATAAATTTAAAGGTTTAGAAGTTAAATTTTCATGTTTTTCCGAGTTTGAAGGCTCAAAATTTTTTAAAGTGGAGAGGGAGGAGGTTCCCTTTTATAAGGAAGGAGAGGGGAACCTTTGGAAAAACATAAAATATTATTTTATAATAAATTCATATTCGGTTTATAATGGCTCCAAAGTGACTTATTTTTAGGCTAGGGTGGGGAGGGGTCTATATCATCTCAAAAAATAGGTTTTAGACATGTTTAGGTTTCCATTTTAACCTTATCATTTAGATTTAACTCTATGTTAAATAATTTAACTTTTACCGTGTCTTCTTATATTCATACACTATATGGTTAATAAACATACAATAAACTGCCAACTGAACCCCAATCGGTTCATTAATGTCATATATATTATTATTTAAGTCTTTTGGACGAACCTTAGTTTTTTAGGACCATTATATCAATTAATAATATAATACTTGTTTTAAAAACTCTTTTATGCCAATTTTGACACAATTTGGTATTTTCTATTCTCTAAATTCATAACAACATTATTACATCTATAAAAATTCATATAACCAACCATAAAAGGTTATATTAACCTATAAATAATTTTAATTCATAAAAAGTCTCAAATTACATTTATTTGGGTATTTATAATATCAATTATGTTAATATTTCATTGATAAGGTAATTACTGCGTCAACATTTTGTCATAAATAAATTAAATTATATAATATATAAAAAATATAAATAAAATAAAATTATGTAGGAAATATTTTTATCTTTATAATGAATATTTATAGTCAAATTTATCTTATGTATAACCCTATATCAAAAAGTTTTAGTTATTAAACATTGATTTTAACTCTTTTAACTCTTCTTTGAATAAAATAATAATAAGTGTCCTAATCTAATCCAAGATGACCTAAATGGTCATATTTTAGTCCTAAGTTTGTTTTTTGGTCGAATTACACATATCCAATAGAATTAGGACATGTATTAGGGAAACAATAATATCATATTTACCCTAAATTGCCAAATTTACTTTTAACCGTGGTAAATAAAAGTAAAAAGTTACTATTCACCAAAAATTATTTTTATCTTATTGAACCACATTTTACTTACTAATATCAACCGTGTCTCTCATATTTTTGAAATTATACTCAAATAAGCGATAAAATTATGTTTTATGAAAATTTGCATATTTTCCTAGGAGGTGGGTAAAAGACGTTAAAAAGTTCAATAAAATTTTTATATATTTAAAATTATTCTAAAATGACTCTAATTAATTACATTGAACTTATTTATGTATTATTTATCTATTTTATTTAAATAAAATAAATTATTATTTAAATAAAAACTCTGTTTGAACCAATAACTCAATGTTTTCACTATTCTTCAAAAATTGAAAGTTTTCAGAAAAATACCAAAAATTAACTCTAGGCTAATTTCGATATTACAAATCCAAAAATGAAGTCCATTTTGAAAGATAGAATTTATAAAATTTCAATAAGTGGGTATTACTATTCATAATGGCTAGTTTATATAATATTTTAATAACATATCATTGTTTAGTGAAAATCGGTTTTGCGTACAACACACGCTATCGGGGAAGGTCGCAATTGTGTGTAATGCAAGAAAAGTCGGGGTTACATGTAGTGAAATCTCTCTTTGGTGTTGAGTATAACATAATCAAAACATATTTCATTTATAAATTAAAAAAATCTATACTTAATGTTGTGTAGACTAATTCCTACAAAACGAACTTGAAATTGTGTGTAACACGAGTCAAGAATAGTGTTGCGTATACTGCAAGCTAATATGGTGTGGTGTATAGTACAAGTTAATCTTGGTGTAGTGTACAATAGAAGATATCAATGAAATTAAAAAATATATATCTCATAAAATCTCAGGGTGTTACACCCCACCTAGGAAAAACCCCCATCCTATACTAAACAAAAATCTCATGATTTCTATTCCATGCCCGAAAGGAAACTCTCATCAAAGGAAAATTCTTGAATAAATAACATTTAATTAATTAAATATTAAAAATTCATCAATAATTAAAATGTCTCATAATTCCCCAAATCACTTTTTTTATGGTGAAAACCTTATTCAAGGACCAAAAAAGTGGTTAGAAAAATTATCTTAGATCCCTTGATATTATAAATGACAATTTTTTATTTCAAAAGACAAAAAAGAGGAGAAATTTAAAAATTATCATTTTTTATTAATCCTTTACAATGAGGTTCATGAAATTTTCACAATATTTTTGAAATTTTGGAAATTGAATAGTCATTCCTTAAAATATTCACCTAAAATTCTATGATACTATATCCATCTTTTATTTGGTTTGTTTATGAATTCTTTTTTTTAAATTACTAATCATTATTTTTGATTATTAGTTTAACATAAAGAAATGGTTTCTCACCCAAGATCTTCTCCAATTACGTTACTCTTTTGTAAAATCTCTACATTTTACATTAAATCCATTGTTGACTTGTATCCATTATGTTTAAACCATTACTAAACAAAAATGAGTCAATATGAGATATTAAAACCATAACAAAATTATTTTATGGTAATTACATAACAAACTCAACCTATAAAAATATCACTCATTAAAAATATTAATTTATCCCTTATTTTATAAAAAATAACTCCTGATTTAATCTTGATTTCCTTTTGGAGGGTTCTTTTATATTCCATAAAATAATCCTATTAAATAAAAATTACAAAATAATGGAATGTTAAAGATAATGTGATTGACCAATGAATATCCACTTAGAGTTTCTATCTAGTTGTGTGGTATTAGACAAACTCATCATGATCTAATTGATTATTATGTAAATTCTCAACCTGCCTTTTTAGGGTGATTAACCCTAGGTACATCTTTTCCATAACCACATTGAATTTGTAGTATACATATAGAGATTTAATTACTAGCATACAAAAAATGTACAATTTACCAAACCTTTTGGATGTATCCTTAAATTTAGACTTATATATAGGGTTTTTACTAAAGTTTTGTTATATTATCCCAAAAAACTACACAAATTCCAATAAATAAATAAATACTTCAATTATACTGACTATAAAAATCCTAGAGAACCATATATCTATTTTATTTAATTTCCATAATATATACACTAAAACTCATAAATCATCTCACAATCCCAACAATATATGTTTTTTTATCTTTGATGAATCACTACATAAGAAACATATTATACCACACATGTGAAAAAATTTCTATAATTGATCCCCACTAGTCTGCCTTCTATAAATCTCATAAGTTATAACCATATTTTTAACATGTGGATTGGAAACATCATAAAGAGGTGAGATCAAATGAAGAGTATGGTAAAAAAATTATCAATATTTCATCAATGGTTTGATCATAATCATAAGATAAAACAATATTAGAGGATCAATATCTTATTAAAAGAACAAATAACCCTAATATTTTTCCATCAATCATGATGTAATGACATTAAATATGAAATGAACAAATAAACAACATGAAAAAATGTCCAGAATCATGTGATAATAAACATTATTTATAGATTATAGTAATATAAACATGAAATGTAAATATTAATTTCCCTTGAGACAAAGTGTAATAAGGAACATTTGAGTAAACATAACCACTTGGTGCCATTATATATTGAGATTATCTAGAGAGGGCCACCATTTATGCTCCAATTGTAATCCTAGAAGTTTCATTATTTAACATGTGAGAATATAAAATAAAGTCTAAACTACATGTAACATGATGATATTTTGTGAGTTTTATTTCAATAAATTATTCTTTATTTGTTAGCCTACGTTAAATTTAATAATGAGTTTTAATGAGTTGTAATATATTATTAAGAATATTATTAAAACTTTTCTATTACGAAATTGATGATAGATTTGGTGGTATGAATATATAAATTATTTTTGGAAAATTTATTATAATATTTTAATGAAAAATTATAATTATAAATATGTACATAATTTTTAGTAAGGTGTTTTTATGATTTAAAATACCTTTATATCAAAAAAAAATTATTGATTTTTTGGAACCTGGACTAAAATTGATATTTAATACTTTTATAAAATTTATTTGAAAAAATAACGTCACTTTTGGAATCAATCATTCTAAATTATTTTAGGATGAAATTTTTTGGATTCTTTAAAAGAATTATTTTTTGGCCAATAGTAAGGAATACTGATTTATATAAAAAACTAACGCTTCATTTAAAGAATTTATAAAGTTATATATTTTTTAAAAAATAATTATATCTAAAAATAGTTAAATTATATATTAATTAATTAAATATATTTCATTGGAATAAATTTCATATTTAATTTTTACATTAAAACCTTATATACATATGAGAATTTTCTTCATGGAAAACTATTTTTTTGTCGTGTCTGACGGTTAAATTTTAAATTTAATTTTTACACATTGATGAATGAAATTTGGAAAAATGGATTCTATATTTAAAATATGTGTAATTAATATTATATAATAATTTAAACTTATGTTTTGGTTAAAAATGATTAGTAAATAATGTAAATAATTTAATTACCATAGTTATGGTTAAAACAGGTTTGTCGGGGGGGGATTAATCTAAATATATAAGGGATAAAATGACCTAAACACTTATTCAATCCTAATTTTATGGTCATATTTAGACCCTTATTACCTTATTTTATATTTATTTGATCTTTTGGTACACTATTTCGTAAAAGTGACCAATATAATAGTTTATGTAATGAAAAAGACAAAATATCACTCTCTTTCTTTTAAATTTCAGTTATGTGTTCACTTAAGGAAATAATAAATATGTGAATGGATATTTATTTTAATTTTGATAATAATTAAATTAACTTCATGAGGATATTTTATTCAATTTTTAGAATTTATATTATTTATTTAAATTCCGAACAAAAACCAATGTAATAGTTATTAAAAAATATAAAAATAAAAATAATGATACAAAAAGTATTAAAAGCAATATAAAATGAATGAATTATTGTATTCCATGAATAGTTTAGATAAACATAACCTGAAAAATATAGGTTTGGAGAGAATATATTTGTATTCCAACTTTTTTCATGATGGGGTTAAATCTAAAATTAAATGAATTGTGTTAAAAATAAACATTAATGTTATTTTGTAATAACTCATATTTTATGAAATTATATAAAATTCATAAAAATACAATCCAATTAAATTTTATCAGTATATTATAAAATAATATATGTAATGTTTTATTCATGTAACAATGTAAATTTTATAACAATTATATTGAACCCTATATAGTAACAACTTTGTTACCATGGAAAAGGATAAAACATGGGTATCCACGTTACAAGTGTTTCAGTTAACATAAATATTGAAAAAATATGATTTTTATTTTATAAATTTTATTTTATATTTAAAAAAATTGTTAAAATTATCTTCTAAGTTTAATTTTATATATATTCGAAAATTAAAAATTACATATATAAAAACTGTAGTCATCATAGTGAAAAATAAAATGGTAAAAGCAAGGAAACATAGAATTTATAAAACAACATGTTTAAAACTTGTGTTTTTGTGTGTTTTTAGAGGTATTAATCACCATATCATTTCTAAAACCCATTATTTAACAATTTTGGAGGAATTTGGGTTGATATTGTTTCCCTAATACTGAGTAGTTTGGTGTATTTTTAAAAATGATTCCCCTTATCAATTATAAATGGACACTTCTTTCCCTCACTTATTCACACCTCATAAGCCATTTTTATCAACCAATAATAGCCTAAATCCCTCCCAAACAACCTATTACATGTTCTATATCTACAATACATCCCAAAAGACAATTCCCATGGTATTTAATAAGATATCCAAATGAGGTAGTTCTATGTGGGGTTAATTGTCATCACGAAACTCATTCTATATTACCTATTCTATTAAAACCTTCATTATTGTCCTCATAACTTCAATATAATAATACTAATATATAAAATATACTGATATTTTATTATTTTTATGGAATAGCCTATATCTATATCCTATTCCATCAATTGTTAAGAAAACCATCAATCATGTGTACCATATACTACCACATCACAAACCGATATAGTTTTTTTCCATCACCACCTATCATGAATGGATATAATGATATATTTAACATATTTATAGTAATTTTAAAAAATTATTATACATATATAATTAAAATATTATATATACATTCTTACTTTCCATTTTGTGGGAATATGATATTGTCACTCGTGTGTACGATGAACTTCTGCCTTACAAAGTAATGTGATGTGGTATTCACTTACAATTTAAATGTAATAAAATACAGATAATATAAACAAATATATGTTATATATATGAAATAAAAATTATTATATAATGTTTAAATATTTTTTATCCTTAGTTATATCTAACTCTCAATAAAAGGGAAGCAAAGTTCATGTATATATATGATCTACCATCTCTACGAACGGTGTAATTAATTTTCAATCTAGAGCATTAATATATTAAATTAAATACATATATAATGAATATATATGATTTTTATTTCATTAACTTCATTATTTATAAGATTAAACCTTGATCAATGTAAAATTACCAAAAAAAACCAAAACATACATAAAAAATAGTGATGTTATTACCGAAATATGATTTTAATAAGAAATTATTAATAAAAAAGAAATAAATGGGTATATATAAAAACATAGACATATATGTATAATTTAGGTTATTTAATATGTTTATAATATGACTATATTTATTATGTATGAGGTATTGACATGAATAAATGAAGTCGATACATTAGGTAATGGATTTCTAGACTCTCATTTATTTCTAAGAGATATATTATGTATTCAACAATCATTTATTTTGTTTTCTATGGTGTATATACTAATCCATTTATATGTTATATCATTACTATACATAGTTTAATGTTATATATGTTTTTATTTTATGTTATTATTTAATGGGTCTAAAAATTAAAAAGTTTCCAAAGTGGTAACAAATTTTGTCTCAAATTTTATTATTTAGGAAATATGTTATGTTATGAACCTATATTCTTTTATAAGATGCATATATAGAACCTTTGACATATGATATCATGAATTGATTTATAATAATGATATTTAAGGTTTTATTTAATATGTTTATTTCATGGTTGTTATAAGGAAATATTTTCCAAATAATGTAATGTGTTTTCATCTATCTTTTTTTAGTGGGATACATGTCCTATAGAAAACTTTACTATTTTTTGTGGTGTATATTTTACCAATATTATTAATTATGGTACTTATCAAGAAATTATGTGATGTAAATATCCTTATATTTTACCTTTTTAATGGTTTTATTATCCAAAATATAAAAATGTGGTAAAGGATTTCTCTCTCAATCTCAGTGTTTAGGATTATGAATTTTCTGATGATATATTATGATATGCCTCTCCAAAAAAATTAATATTCTTTTTTTCTTTTGTTATTTCTTGAAAATATTTTTTCCCATTCATATTACTATCTTTACGTACTCTTGAGACTAAAATAATGTTTTAAGGAAAATATAATTTATTTATCTCTTTTATAGAAAACCATTTCTCTTCCTTGTCATGTTTTCTAAAAATTATGTGAAGATATTTTTAATTTTCCAAAAAATTTGATTAAATTAATTTTTACCCAATTTTTTTTATAAAATGGTTTTAAATTAACATTATTTTCATTTTCCATAAGAGGAACTTTTTTACTTTTTTCCAATGTGTGAAATGAATGTTTTGTTTAGCTTGTATGGAATGAATGGAATTTTACACCATTATAAACATTATTTTCTTTTAAGTATAATTTATAGTTTTATAATGTTTATTTTCAATTAGAGTGATTTTCACAATACTTTATGAATTCAAATTTTTTAAAAGGTTATTGTTATAGAATGGGGTTTTCCGCAATAAAATTTCCATGTGACTTTATTGTAAAAAAATTTTCCCATAAAACATTACATCCTTTAATGTTTTTTATTCTTTACTGGGGATATGATCCAATTATATAATCATGGTAATTTCAATTAATTGTTATTTTTTGTATATGAATTATTTTTATTAGCTCTATTTATTTTTCTATGGGTTATTATATGATTAAATATTTATGAAACCTATTTCTTTTCATGGGTCCTAATATGATTAAAATTTTAAAAATCCCATTTGTTTTAATTTGTTCTAATACAATGATGTTTTATGATCTTATGGAACATGTATATCTGATTTTTATTATTTGATTGGTGGGTCCAATATCTCCATCAAATTAATTGGGTAATTATTGACATCTCATAAGATAAACAAGATTAGAATTATTAGAGAACCCATTTCAGTAATGGAAATTTTCACCTATTATAGTCATGGGGGTGATCCATGACTACTATCATGAATAAGGGATTAAACCCAATCCACTATGATAGACTTGGGAGTGAACTTTAAATACTACGATAGTTTGGGTATTGAAACCAATCCACAATAAAAATATTTTCAATTAGTCCTGAATAATAAGAAAATTATTTTCTAAGATTATGTGTATTACAAATATCTATGTCTTTTTCCAATGTTATGTTCTGTGGGATCATCTTAATGGATTATTTTATGACTCATGTCTAATAATCTAAAAATATTTATTCCATGACTCATGTTTATGTTCTATGATATCCATGGTATAGTAATAAAGTATTATTTTCATGTTTGTATACCCTTATACTCTAGTTATGTTGATATCCCCATTATTTAGCCTTATTAATAATCCAATATCACCATCTCTTATGTTTACTTTCCCCAAGTTAGGAATAAAGGTTTTAATTAGGTTGTCTATATGATTATTAATAAATGTAGGTATATTTGGGGGATAAGTTAAATTTATTTAATGAAATAAGAGGACTTCTTATCTATTCTAGAAAGACACTAAACCTTTGTCGTTTTAAGGATTGTATTTGAGAAATTTATTGAATATGAATCTAAGAAGGTATGAATATATGAATATAAATCCTTCTTTACTATGGTTTGAATCAGAGGAATGTTTTTGTCTATCATTGGAAACTATGTTAATAAAACATTAGTGATAACCAAAGGGATATGTCTAAGGATATATCTAGGTATATTTATGAGGATAATACTATGGATATGTCTATGTATATGAAAAATATCATATAATTTTGGTAAAGGATTGAGAGAGTAGTATCCAAAAAACAACATCATAGTCCAGTTATTAAAACTAGATGTTGCTCTAGTACAAATATACCTATTTGTAATATCTCTGAAAAGGGACATTGTCTTGGATACGATCATCACCTTGTGCACGACAATAGGTCTTTCTACACACCTGATTTGACACTTTCAGCATATAGGTTTTGGAAACTCATGAAATCATTATGAACAACCATGAATATAGTTAAGGATATCTGGATTATTCTTAATAACTTATAATGATACATGTTTGATAATAAGAAACTTAACCAACTCCTCGACTCATAAAATATGATAAGGATAGAGTTTTTTGAGAGATATTGTAGTGTATGTGATTCTAGATAGAATATTCAGTTCCCAATATGCCAAGCACATGGGAAAAAACATAAAGGAACATTTCAAATGAATATGAAGATGTGTTATGTGTGAAGAATAAGGGAACAAAGTTGGTGATTTTTAAGGAAAAATAAATATTTTATTTTTGGAAATGGATGAGAATAATTTTTCTACTAAGGAATCCTCAATGATTGAATGTTTAAAATGTGTATAATATTGGAATTATGAAAATCAACATCCTAGGAAGATAGCTTCAAAAGAATATTAGTAAGGTTGCACGAGTAAGGGTTTTTCTATTATTTATGAAGAGTAAGAAAATGAAAAATTAAATGATGGATGTATTAAGGGAAAATACATTGAATTATATTTAATGGTTTTGTAATGAAGTGGGTTGATTTATGTTTTTATGTATGGAAATTTAATAATTATGTTAAATGAATCAGGGATTATAGATCAAGATTTTTTTAGAAGTTTTTTATTAAGAATTTTAAATAATATGTTAAATGGTACAAATGACCAAGGAATGTGAATTAATATAAATTTGATATATTATGGAAATCACTTGATTAAGGGAAATTGAACCTTTATGTTTTTCTTGATGTTGATAAAATGGTGTTTAATTTGGATAAGAGTTTATTGATATAGATAATTCAAATTATAGTGTATTAATGACCTTGTAACTCATTTATGATTTTAAGATAATGTTTTTCATGATATCATTGATGGATCCACGACCATTTTATATTTCTGGAGTATATTCAATAATATGTGATCCTAATTAAGGAATGAGGAAGCATGTATATTTAAATCACGATTTTATTGTAATTATAACCATTACCATGATTCAAAGGAATATATGACAATGATATTGAAATAATTTTTAATTGACAGTTTAGACATATAATTTATAATTTGGGGGATTAAGGTTAAGTTAATTTTCTATAATTTAGTGACCATATTTATAATTTTTTGAATTTTTGAAAGGGTCATAAGGTTAACCTTTTATTGAATGATAGATTATGGTATATAGATTAATGTATTATTTCATTAAATGAATATTTATCCATATTACACAACATCTTCTGACTGGTTTCGTTTTTTATGATAACTATATATAGATGAAATAACATATCAGTCTTTATTGGATTATATGATTTAAATTTTTTTTCTTCAATCATAAAATATCCATCCACATTTCATGGAGAAATAGATGAATTATAAATTGATCAAAGAACAAACATTAAATGATATGGTGATTTTTAAATTAAATAATTTTATTTTAGTTTTTAATATTCATCAAATAAATGAAAGGAACCTCATAAAAAAACATTTTCTTATTACATTCATTTACATGGAACTGATCATATTTTTCATACATGTTAGATTTATGATTTTGTGTTTATTAACTACATCTTGATCAATCAATTTATTTTATTTGGGATATATTGGTATTTAATTTCATCTATATACATATCTTCATATATCACTAACATTTTCATTTTTGGAAGCCTAGTTCTGTGTTATTCTATATGACCTTTCCTCTTCATTTTTTTCTTCTTATTTATAGCGATGATTGTTAACCCATTTTACACGGACAATTTTCAAAAGAGTAATTATCATGGGTCAAATCATTCATAACCAAGAAAAATTTCAACTTTTTAGGGAACAAATATTTAAGGGTTATAATGTAACACCTCAAGGGATTATAATTTTTTAAAAATATTTTTTTTCAGTAACTTTTATTAAATGCAAAATCGAGTCTTAACGAATCAAGATTTATTATTTACATTACTATTTTCACATGATCATTAAAATATATACATTAAATTTAGTGTTTGTATAGGAATGTAATTTTTTTAAAAAGTAATTATAATTGTTTCCGAAAAATAAAATATATTTATAAATAATTAAATATTTTTTTAATAACGTTTTATGCATCAAATAAACTATTTTGCAAAAAAATGTTTTTCAATTATTATTGAGAATAAATAATAAAATCAATTTTTGAAACTTATCCAAAATTTATATTAAAAAATAAATTTATTTTTGGAATAAACATGTAAAAATTATCATTGGGTGAATTTCAGAAATTTTTCTAAAAATATTAATTTTTTATTAAATTGTTAAAATGATGATTTTTATTAAAAACCACCCTTTCCATTAAATAATTAAAAAAACCACTTATTTAAAAGTAATTTATAATTAAAATTATATCAATTATATAATTATTAATCTAATTTCAATTATTATTATCAATTTCATAATTAATTTTGATATTAAACCACTATATACTTAAGAAAAGTTTCTCTCTAGAAAATGGGTTTTTATCACGTTTATAGGTTTAATTTTAAATTTAATTTTTCCACTTATGTGAAGGGAAATTTAAATTAAATGATTATATATTTTTAATCAGAATAATAATGTAAAATTACATTTTGGTCAAAATCAAAAGTAAAAACTATATATTTTATTTAATATGGTTAAGGTTAAAATGATTTTATAGGGTTGTTAAAAAAAATAGATAAGGTTTACAATGAACTAAAAATATTTCCAATTCCTATATAAAGTGGATATTTAGAACATAATTACCTAATAGTATATTCATATATTCTTTTTGGGACCATTTTCAATTAAAGTGACTTATATAATAATATAGATAAGTAAAAAGAAAAATGACACCCTCTTGCATTTAAACATAAATTTAGTGTTCACATAGGGATGAAAAAAATGATGTGAATAAAAATTTGTATTCATTTTTAGAAAAAATTATATTAATTTAATGAGGGTAATTTTTTTTTTTAATTTTTAGTAATTATTTAATTACATTAAATGATTATATGACACCAACATAGTGATTCTTTAGTTAAAAACAATTAGAATAAATGACACAAAAATTAAAAGAAATATAAATCGAATTAATTATTATATTCGATGAATTTTTTAGATAAATATTACATGATATATAAATTTAAAAAGGATATATTCTATTTCCACCTTCTTCTTGACGTTTTTAAATAAATATTAAATGAATAATGTCGAAATATAAAATTAATTTTATTCTATAATAAATAATATTTTATTTAATTATTTATGTTTTCTAAAAAACATTATTCTATCAATTTATTGGTATATGTTTAATAATATAAATCATGGTTCATTCATGTACAGATTTTCCTTTTATAATAATTATATTGACCCTTATATAGTAAATAAATGTCTTTCATGATAATGGTAAAAATGTGGTTTTGTGTGTTTCACACGCTTGGGTTAAAATTAATTTTCCACACACATATTATGTTTATTTTTAAATTGGATTTCATATTTATTAAAAATCGTTAAAAATTATAAAATAATAATTATTTTATTTATAGTATTAAATGTTAAATTACATTGATAAAAATTTTAGTTACTCTAGTGAAAATTAAAATTCAAAATTTGAGGAAACTGATAAGTTTTGAAAAACACTATATAACACATGTGTATTTTGTGGTATAGGTTTTTATAGACCATATAATACCTCCAATCCATTATTTATAAATTTTAAAAGAATTTGGGTTGAGAGTGACTCAACATAATTGAATAGTCTTGTGAATTTACAAAAATATCAGTCCTCCCCAAATATAAAAGTTCAATTCCTCCCATCACTTCTTTATGCCTCATAAGCCATTTTTATAGACCAAAATCTAAAACATTATACCAGAAAAATCATTATACATTTTATAAATATTTTTTTCCTCCTAAAAAGAAAAAACCTTGTATCCTTAATAATATGTCAAAGGACGTTATTATAAGAGAAGGTAATTTTCATTAGTAAACACTTTATTATTACTTTTTTCTCTTACCAGATTTATTTATATAGTAATAGTTACAATATAATAACACCAATAACTAATATGAATGGATATTTAATGATGTTTAAGGAATTACTTATATCCATCCCATCTTCAATCAAATGTGAAATAAAATAGTCAATCATGTGTATGGTGGACTAACGCATTATAAACAGATGTAAATAATTTTCCCTCACAACCTATCACAACTAGATATAATTATAGATTTAAAAAATTTATATGATATTAATTACATTATTATATTTTTGGAATAATCATATAAATTATAAATTCTTACTTTTCTTTTTGTGGGAATATGATAACATCGCATGTGTTTATGACAGACTACCACCTTGCGAAGTGATGTTATTCGATTTTTACTTATTATTTACAAGGAAGGTAATAAAAATAAATTTAATTAATATATGAGAGATATATTATATAATAATAATTATTTATTGTTTTAGTATTATTTAACATTTCTTCTTTGTGACCTTCTTGAAAATTAAAACAGTGTTCATGCATAAGTTTGACCTACCATCTCTATGAACGATGTTATTCATTTCCAATATCCCACATTAATGGATTACTATATATATATAATTAATACATAATATATTATATAATTTTTACCATTATCTATATGATGTAAACACGATTTATTTAAATAGTCCAAAAATAAAAAACCAAAACATAGATGAAAAATGAAGTAATTATTATTTGAAACATGATTATAATAGAAAATTGTAAATAAGTGGGAAAAATATGTCATGATTAAGTAATATATGATGTTATATTTTTAATTATGTTTATATAATAGATTTATAATGAACTTATATTTATTATACAAGAGGTTGGAACATGTAAAAAAGAAATCAATAGTTAAGGTAATGGATTTCTGGTCTCTCTTTTATATCTGGGAGACATATGCCATATTACTTAATATATTTTTTTCGTGTATATACTGAACGTTTGAAATATTATATAATTAATATACATAATTTAAATATTTTTAATGTTTCATTTTATTTTATTTTTTAATGGGATTCCAATTTAAAAGTTTCCAAAATAGTAAGGGCTTTTGTCAAAAATATTCTTCTTTGGTACTTATGGTATTATATGAACCTACATTACATTATAAGGTGTATATTATCACCATTTTACATGTTATCTAATTAATTTAATTTTTCTCATTATATTTAAATTTTCATTCAATGTTATTCTTTCACGGGGATTATGATGCAATAGTTACCAAAGAATGTAGGAGATTTTAATATTACATTTATTTATGTGGTACACATGCCCTATACAAATTTTTTTATGTGGTTTATATATTACACATGTTTGTGTTTTATAATTTGTCTCATGAAATTATGGTATATACATATCCATATAATTTACATTCTTTCAGGGGGGGTTATGATTCAAAGGTTACCAAAGTGGTAAAGGTCTTATGTCGCAATCTCATTATTTATTGGATTGATTATGATTATGTTTACAATAATACAATATTGGGATCTACATATATATAAATACATTAATACTATTATACTATGTTTATGTCATAAAAACAATTTTTCCCCTTCAATATTACTCTCTTTATATACTCAAGATACAAAAATAATATTTTAAATGATAATATAATTTATTTCTCTCTTCAATCAAAAAGCCTTTTTTCTTACATATCCAAGATTTCTAAAAAAAGTTTAATAATGTTTTACCATTCACAATAAATAAATATATTTCTACCTATTTTTTTATTTTGTAGTGGAATCTTCTTTTAATTTTCTTTACAAGGTACTTTTTTTTATTTTTGAACTAAGTTTCAATGGAATGTTTTTTATATGGTATGTAATGAACATAATTTAATACCTCCATGACCATTATTTACATTGAAATTTACATTATATTATCGCAAGGTTATTTTCAAACAAAATTATATTGAAAATATCTTATGATTTTTTTAAAAGTTTTTTTTAAAAAAATTACATCCCTCAAGAAATGCCCCATGTGATTTTATTTTCAAAATAAATTTCCATATAATATGAAATAATTTGATGTTAAGTAATCTATAATAGGGATATGATCTAATGATACTATCTTTTTTCTTGGTTTGGATGGTCTATGTTTTTTTATAAAAAGATGCTTTTGAAACATATTTATATTGAATTGGTTATTCAATAATTAAATGTTTATGAATCCCATTTTTTCATGGGTTTTTGATATGATAAATGAGTTATAAAGCTAATTTATTTTCATTGGTTCTGATATGATGATTTTTATGATATTGTGGCACATATACATAGAATAATCAATATTATAATGGTGGGAATAATATCTCTCTCCATTTCATTAGTTATAGATTAAGATTTTGTGACCTAAATAAGATAATAATGGAGAGTGATCCATGTTTAGTAATGGTCTTAGTCAACTATTATAGTCATTAAAATGAACCAAGACTACCATAATGGTTTGATGGGTGAACTGAATCCACTATGATAGTCTTGGGAGTGAACCTTATGTACTATAATGGTTTGGTTTGTGAAGCAGTCCACTATGATAGTTTTGGAAATTTATCTTGACTACTACATAGATGATTTTTCAATATTGTGTAAATTCCATAAATCTATTTGTCATGAAAATGTCATATTATTATGTATTATTTTATTTCATTTTTTATGATTCATGTCTTATAAACTACCAATATTTTTTCTAAAACTCATTTTTATGATATATTATAGTAGGGTGTGGTTCTTAACTATTATTTTCATGTTCTTATAACCTTATTCTCATGTAATGTTGATATATCCATTTTCTACCCTTAATAAACATATGACGTCACAATATTTTATGTTTCTTTTCACTATATTAAGAAGATAGGATTTTAGTATGGAATTTCTATTAAGAGTATTAAATGGGTATATCATTATAGGAGACATTGAATATCATTCAGGGAATTATATGATTGTGTATCTAGTATGAAAAGTCACTAAACCTATTTGGTCCTTAGGCATGTATTTGAGAAATATGTTGAACAATAATATAAAAATATGTGATATCAATTTATAGAAAGCCTGGGTCACTATAATATATTATCTCATGATATATAAAATATTAACCAATACATTGGATCATGATATATGACCTCATCCATCATAATAGGTACATATGCATTCCATAAAAGATTAATCATTAAACATATCATGAATAAACATGGGAAGAAAATATATCTCATGTAATTTTTATATTGAATAAAATAATTTAAATCATTCATCGTGTCTTTAATAATCAAAACATGATAAAACCATATAACTTAAATGGGTATCCAATAACAATCAATAACATTATAGGTAAATACCGATCAATATGGATTTTAAAGAATATGGTATTTATAATTTATAGGTAAATGGTATATGATTATGTAAATAATTTCCCCAAATAGTCAATTTATGAAATCATGATTAAGAATCATCAATCAACTGAACGAAATATAGTGTATTCACAAAAAAGGCAATAGAAGAGACATTAAAGTTTTATATAATATATATTTTTGAATGAAAAAACCTATGATTGATTATTTATATAATAGAAAATAACATTTCATAAGTTATCCTAAGCAATAAGTATGATGGTATCATTTTAATAATTTAATTGATCCAGTATAGATTCTGTTGACATAAATTGTCTGGGATAGTTTTTTTGGAGAAATTGAAAAATATCATTGGAAATAAGAAACATTCGTGTTTTTTAAAAAAAATTATTTAAAAATTAAATTTTTATAATACAAGGAAAATAATAATTTTATTTTAAAAACAATTAAAATATAGTATGAAGTTTATAAAAAATGATAAAAATAGCATAAATATATGTTCATATATAAAATGATTAAAAGTAATTTATTCACCATTTGATGAAAATGACTCTTGAAATAAATGGTAAATAATTATTCAAAACATTTAAATAAGAAATAATAGTTATATTATAAACATAACAAATTATTAATTCCTTGATAAGGACATTAAAAAAATCTTTTAATGAACATGATCCTGAAAGAGAAGGAATCATAATTGAAAAAAAGAGGTACAGTTTGTTTTTTTTCAATGGGTGAATAATGATCCATGGGAAAAAAATAAAATAATGATAAGATATATAAAATAACAAAAAATAAATGTATGGAGATAATGTTATATGGTTTTATAAACAATATAAATGATAATTTTTCATATTTAATTACATAATAAGAACCAATATAAAATTGAGATTGAGGGGGAAATTATTACTATAATTATAACTTTTGATATAAAAAATATAAGATGGTTACTAGGAAATGGACGTTAAAATATCATTTAATTTGGAATATTCATTATACATGAAGGTAATAGGGTAGTTAATACACAATATTATTGTGCATACTATCAAACATGTCTCATAGAATTTGAAATAATGATATATAACCATTAAAAACACGGTAACCATTGAATTAAATTCCTACTAAATAAATAACACTTTATAGACCCTAAAACCCTATATGTGACCTGAATATATTTAAATTAATTTATTATGTTATAATTACACCAAATCAAAGATATGATGGCCCCCAATATGAAATATATCTCCAGATGTTAAATTTGAGACAAAAAATTCCATATTTTAAGTCACGAATCCGACTAAATCACTTAATGTACTATCAAAAAAATTACAATCTAATTAAAATATTTCATTAAATTATTCAGATATATAAACCTTTTTAACCTATATTTTTTCTTATTATCTATACTAATATGAGTCTATTATTATTATCAATTTTCAATATCGGGTGTGAGTAATCTTCAATGTTTTGAACTCGTTCAACTATAATGGTGTTGTTGTTTATATTAACCCAAATTTATTTTAATATATCATATTTGTTACAAGAAATTAGGATTTATAATAATTTATTATTTTATAACAACATTATATTTGAGCTTTGGTAATGATCCCCAAATATGAAATAAACAATTATCATGATTCAGTGATTTATAATGAATAGACATTGGAAGAATTTTTAATGAGTTGAATATTAATGATAAAATTATATAATGAATATAGAATCATTATTTTCTAACTTATCCCATATATAATACATAATTAATTTCCCATATTAATCAATGAATTAATTTTATAACATTCTTCAAGTATGTTGTTAGAATGCTCCAAACATGAACATACCATAATTAAAGAATGAGTACGGTAATAAAAGTGGTTTATTTTGAAATAATATGACAATTACATAAGAATAGTGATATTATATAGATATTGTTAATGTTGGTACCCATATTATATATATACTAATAAACAAGAAATAAAGTACATGAAAAATTATATATGTTACTTTGTGGAGGAGGTGGTCATCACAAATGAAAGAATTACATTTCCAGTTTTCTTAATGGAAAATGTTAAATGATGTTTATGGTTATTCCAATAATATAAAAACATAAAGGGTTATATAAAAAATAAATTCACCACTTAATATTAGAAAACATATATATGAAAGGTAAATGTTGAAAGGAAACAACATTAGTAAAAATATAGTATTTATGTTGAGAAATTTGAGATTCCCTTTAATAATTACATAAAGAGGAAGGAACCTATAAAAACTCAGGAAAAAATAAGATAAATTAAGTTTAAAAATGATTACAGGGGATGGAAAAATTTTAGTCTTTCAAAATAAAACCTGCATTTATAGTGGTCTTTATGTGGTGCTTAGAGGACACTTTTCTAAGTGACGATAATGACATTTTTATAAAAATATCATGTTAATATAAAGGGTGAAGTTTTTTTCGCATGTTAGGAATACATATAAATGGAAAATAATTTTTTGGAGATATTTATATTTCAATCCAAGCATCAACCACTCAATTAGAAACATGTTTTTAACATTTTAGGCCTCTTATCCATTTGGTAAAACCGTTATACCACTTTGAATCTTAACAATGGTAACTAGTTTTTTATGTGATAAATTATATTTTTATTCTTAAAATAACATGATACTTATCAAATAAAATGAAACTGATAATTATACAATTAAAAGAAATTTTACTATATTTAATTTATTAATGTAATAATAAATAATTAAAAAAAGTAATTATAAAATTTAAAAAATGATAGTTTTAGTGAATAGTGTTATCTAATTCCTAAAATATAAAACATGGGTCTGAAAAAAATATAAATATTAATAAACACATAAAATTTAATATAAATAAATATTTTATTTATAAAAGTGTTTCCTAAATTTTCATGGCATACTCATATACTCAAAATGTAATAAAAGTCGTGGTTTTTATATAAATAGTATTTTTCACTATAAACCTAAAAAATAACCATTTTTAGAAAAATTTATCATACTAGAATGGGAGTCACTAAACATGGGTACCTAATAAACGCTCCCTTTTTTATGGTATGAAATGGCTTTGGATGAGGTATGGGGTTACGTTTGGATTGATTGGGCTGGATTGCTTAGATAATATGAGGAGATTAGATGTGTTTGGTCTGGGAGATACATGAGAGAACCTTTTCTCGATCATTAATTTATTATGGAATGTATTTTAAATGAATAAATTCTTGGTTAGTTATATGGGTGTTATGTGTCTCCTTGCCAAAAAATATTTCATTAGCAGGGAAATCATGTTATATTTATTTACTTCCATTTCCCATTATTTTTTAGATATTGATGTCTATTTATTATTTATTCTCAGAAATATGTTTTTGGTGAATTGGTTTTTAAATTATTACTAAACACTATAATTTGGGGTTTTAGCCTCCAAAAATTCTCACTTAAGACTACTCCCCCTTGTCAGTATGTTCAGACAAATGAGGAGGTGTTCTTGAGGTCTTATGGTGAACTATCTTGTTCTACTTGTTCAATTTTTCCAGTCCGTGATGTTACACTCAGGAATAAATGTAGTTACTTCTCTATTATTTACTATTTTGTATTTTTGGAATATACATATAGTAATTTTTTGGAGAATATGACGGATGTTAGGAAGGTGAATTAATAACTCCAATTATGATTGGTTGTGCATGTTACCATAGTATAGGATTGATGTTACTAGAATTCAATGATATGGTTGTATATGAATTTTTCATACGCCTATGGACATGTCATTTAGATATTTGGATTTAAAATATTCTTCTGGCTCATGGATGGTTGTTAAGAGTTTAGTTCATTGTATTTGGATCTTGACTTATATAGGCTTGAGGAATGCCATGCATCATGGTATACATGTCTGATCCACATGATATATTCTTATTAGTGTGATATTTTTTTCACAATACAAGATTTATTGTTTAATGTGTTAATAAATACTAATACAACATTTTACTTTTTATTTTCAAGTAGTAATACAACTTATCCAAGCCGAGTTGCATATGAATCTCTTTATGATGGCAGGTTCTATGGTCCTATGTTAAGTTGATCAGTGTTGAAGACCTTGATGTTGTCCTTATGAAATGTTGGTATAGTTACCTTGGTGGGTTAGTATGGTATAGGTATTTGATTCTTGGAAATTTTTGATTGGATTTTTTAGTATCTTTTTTGTGGCCTAGTCCTCTAGGAAATAGTCTGATGTGTATGTTCTTAAAGAAGAAATACTCCCTTGTTATGGTTGGTTGGTTTGAAATAACAATGTTTTCATGCATGACCCTTGAGATAGGTATTTTGAAATGATTACTATATGAGAAGATGGGATGAGAGCATGTTTTTTGCCTTGCGAGATATTTAATTCTATTATTTTTGATTGACCAAGGTTGTTTGACCTAGTGATGTTTCATGAAAAATTACAAGTGGAGAAAGCTGTGAGATCCTAGAGACCTTATTGATGTGACTCTAGTTTAGGAAGTTAATACCATGTGACTTTTGAGGGTGACCTATGAGATGAGTTGACCGAGTTGGGTGTTACTTTGGGTATATAAGGTATGAGTGGATATTTTGTGTATATTGGACAATAATTCAGAAAGGGTTCATCCTAGTATGGAATTTAGGAACATTGGATAAATTTTGGATTGAGACAGATCAATTTTATACCACTGATTTATCCTTATGATTGGTTTCAAAGGGTAGGTTTATTCAGGTTCCTAGTTTTGGAAACAATTGGACAATATATATCTTAACAATTCTTATGATCTAGATTTGGATCACAATAGGTTCTTAGGGGTATTTTGTTCCATGTGTGTAGATTTTATTTTGAAATAGGTGGCATTGGCATGGTAGAATTGGCACACTCAAGTAGGAGAAAGGAATTTCTACATGTGGATAAAGACATCCTTTATGTGGGTTTTATTATAAGCATATTGAGACGTCTGATTTCATATATATTGAAATTAATTAGAGTGATGATGTTTTGGTGAAAAAATGGTATTTTAAGGAGGGACCATTTGGGTGCCCGAACTGGTCAACAACATATTTGTCTATATGTATATTGTTAGAGAAAAAGGGAACCTAGTGTAACTTTTTAATGATAGTGGTTTTGAATTAGATTATTTAATTTTGTATTGTAAATAACTAAAGGTTTCATTCAGTGGGTGAAACATGCATGCATGAAATACATGGAAAATAGCGAGCGCATATGAGACGAGTTTTAATGAGATGTGAATTCCTGAAGTCGTAAATAGATTTTGTGGTTGGGTTACAAAAGAGTGTATAATGGGTATGTTTTAATTGGGTATTGGAGTCATGACACTTTTGTTATGGACTATTTCATTTGTCTTTTGGATTGGATATTTTCGGAGTATTTTCTTAAGGTGCTTGAGTTACGGTGGAAGTGGTGACTGAGCTCACAACTGATATAGATGTGATGATATGATTTTTAAATGTGAGGCCTTGTAAATTTTAATAAGGTTGACCGGTCCTTAATACTTGAGGTTACATAAAAAATAGATGGTTTGTGATTGGAAGTCATTGAATACATATTAGTATACTTTTATTCTAGATACAATCATGCCTATTGTCTTAAAATCATCCTGATTAAGCTGATATAGGATTGTATATAAACCCAAATATTTAAATGTAAATTATAGTTTGATATAGTAGTTGGGGTTTGTCTTATTGATAAGAACCTCATAATCCAACATGAAAAATGGGGGTTGAAAATCCATTGGGAGAAGGTACTGTAGTAGTACTATTGCGTACTGTAAAAGCAACGACATTATAGCAATGGCGGGCACTATAGTGGCGGCAGGTCACTGTAGCGGTCGCAGAGCACTGTAGTGGCAGTGGATACATTGTGGTACTATAGCAGCGCAGGTACTGTAGCATTACTATTAACTAAATGGGCCTTGAGAAAACAAAATTGGGCCTATGGGCCATGTAATGAGATAAATGACCACCGGGCCTTCGGGCAATGTAATGGGTCTACCTCTTCCTAGTTAAAGAGGTATTTGTTTTGATTTAATGATAAATGAAGCTTTGGGCCCAGCCTTTAAAAAAAATATTAGTTTGATATAGTGTAATCTTGTATATTTCACTTTGGGATTAATGTAAGTGAATTTGTATTGTGCGAAATTCATGATTGATCATATTCAATGAAAATCATTGTAACAGGTAAGATGTCAGTGAATTTAGTGAAGACAATTATTGGATGCTGGGAAGGGGTGATAGTTGACTGTTCATTTTATCACTCTGGCAAGTGAAATAATGAAAAATATAATTCTAGAGTTGGAAGTTAATATGACATTGGTGGAGATCATTTTTGTTTCTTGAGTGAGGTGGTGATGATGATATTCCTATGGTGGGGAGTGACATGTTAGTCGCGGAGGTGTGACCCTCATGATGGAATGGTTGCAGGTGTGTAGAAGTGGTCATGGATTGGTTGAGGCGTCACTATGATAAAAGTGAGGAACCAATGAGGCACATGATTAAATTATGTATAGAATTATGACAAGAAATTATTTATGATGTATTATCGATCGGAGTGTTATCTTTGAGTGCAAGGAAGTTCTAAAAATTAATCTTAGGAGTTTGATTTGTAGGTGCATTGGTGGTATGATAGGGAATGATTAAATTTATAGGTTAGTAGAGGATAAGAATGTGGAACCTCATGGGGTTTCATTAATGGAAACCATTAAGCGTGTTCATGTGGTCAAATAATTACTCTAAATGTGTTGTAATCTTGATTATGTGAGGTGGTTTTGTGATGAAAATTATAGTCAAGCATTTTTAGGAAGAGTTAGCCAAGGATATCATAACATGGGTTAATATATCGATCAAATGTGTTAAGATACAAAAAATATATTTTGGGCCATCTTTGAAATGATCGATTCATTTCAAAAGGCAAACTTTTATTTTGAGGAAAAGATGGATTATTCTTAGTTCATATAAAGACAACAGGTATGATTCCCAAACAGTAGTTTTTTGGTGATGTGAAAGTGTACCGATGTTGAGTGGAATTAGTGCGGTGATCATTCTATTTATTTGAGAACCATTCAATGAACATTATGGAAGAACAACTTCAATGTTCCTCTATACTTTTCTGATGGCATGGGTGTGATGCTCGATGTTTTTTGAATTATTATTTTTTCAAATTCATTTATCATTTTTATTTTTTTAAAATTTTAGATGAAATTAGAAATAGTAATATATATATATATATATATATATATTAATAAATGAATTCAAACATTCTTTTCATATGAAATACCTACTTGTCTTGCACTTTATACAATACCAAATTGGCTTGCACAACACGCAACACTGACTTGGCATACGATGCACACAACATTGAGTTTCTATGAAACATCTTTATATATATATATATATATTAATTATTAAATGATATAATTATAACATAACCTTAAAATATATTTATAGTAATAATTATAACTACTTTCCAAATATTTTTTATAATTTTTTATATAAATACATAATATTTATAATGAAAGATATGCTTTTTGGTTAAAGTCCTTCTATGTTTAAAAACATCGTTATCTAAAATGAAATGATTTTAATAATGAATGTAATTATATAAACATTTAAAAATTTAATTTGATAAAATATTATTCATTTTTTAATTTAGAATGTCGAAATTAGCCTAGGGTGTTTTTTTGGTATTTTTTCGAGAAATTCTATTTTTTGATGAATTGTCAATAATAATACATTTATATATATTTTTGTATAATTAATTATCAATTATAAATGATATTATAATTTTTTTAGGGTCACATTTGATAACTATTAAAACTATTAATACAATTTTATGCATTATAACCAATTTCAATTTGAAACTGAATATAAAATCTCAACAAAATGTTGATCTTTTTTCTAGATGAAAACACTATTATTTTTCCTCATCTGTGGGATTAGAACCTATATTAATTTTCCCAATTCTATGAATTTAATTTCAAAACTAAAATATACAACATCTAATTCAGTATAATATCTCATGTCTAAAATGTCTATGTTAATTTTTTACCGAAATGATTTTTAAAAGTGATTAAAATTAATCACAACAATTACAACCAAAATAAGATTAATTATTGACTAAACCATAAAATTAAGGGCCCAAATGACTTAGAAACTGGTCCAAAACCCACTATATGTCCACATTTCGGACATAAAACTTCCATTACTATTTTTTGTTTTTTATGACTATTTTAGGTAATAAAATGTGCACACAAAACTTGTTTCAAAAAATTCCAAATGAGTCATTTTCTTTCAATAAAAAGTCCATCCCCTCTAGCCACTTCTCACAACTCTCAAACCATTTATGTTCATCCTTTATCTTCCCAAGTAACCTCTCAAATATCCTCTTCTTGACCTTGAGTACTCCCATTAGTCATAAATATTCACGAGGATTCGTTTTGGAATGAACTTAAAGGATTTTATCAATTTAGAGGTAACGTCTCCCCTCAAGCCCCTTTCCTTTATTTTCCTTATCAAAACATAAAATCTCTTTATTAAATTTTTTAGTGAAAATAATAATACTATAAAAATACTAGGATTTTGTTTTTCAAAAACATGTTTACATAAAATTATAAACACCTCCATCTAATAGATGTTGAACATAATGTTTCAGTGTATGATGAACTACTACCTCATAGAACGATGACTGTTCATTTCCCCATTACCACCACTAATCGTGGCCATTATATTGAAACATATATTTATATATGTCATACATTATATTTAATATGTATTTAAGTTTCTTTATTACTTTTAAAACACACATCCCTTTACTTTCCAGTTGGTGTTAATACGTTAATCTCGTTTGAGGTAGTGCAGACTACCCCCCCCATCAATACAATGTGATTCATTCACACACCACATGAAATGTATTAAAGATAGGTTTAATGAACTTAAATAATATATAAAAAAATTAATTGTACTTTAATATATATATATATATATAAATACATACATACATAAATACATATTTCATTTACATAAATTCTTTCAATACGACAATAAAAACGTAAACACCGTTCATGAGTATGTACGGCTTACCACTTCCATGAATGGTGTATTAAATTTAGTACATCAATATGATATAAATTACTATAATAAAAATATAATGGCTACACATAAAATTTATATCATGATTTAAAATATATATCCATGATATATGTAAAATGATCAATAATATAAAACAATTAAGGCACATGCAAAATCAAAGAGAATATTACCGAAAGTGAAACCATAACATAGTATCATTAGAAAGAAAGTAAAATAAAATTATAATAAAACAATATATGGTAATAGATATAAGAATATTATTATTTTTGGTATGTATAATAATATTATATTTATTATACAAAAATCTTGTATGGTTTTGGAGAGATTCAAGACACAAGGTAAAGGGATTTCATCTCACTTTTAATTTCTGTTAGATACATGTTTAGTTCGCCACTATTTTATTTTGTGTGGTTTTTGTAAATCCCATGATTGAATTATATTTATCATATACTTAAATTTATGGTTATTCACATTTCTATTTTATGATCCATCTTTTATGGGTTTTATGTTTCAAAAGTTACCAAATCAGAAAAATATTTTTGTCTCAATTTTCATACTTTGAGACTCATGTTTGGTAAAAAACCTAAAATCTTAATTAAACTTGTATATAAATTTATATAACTTGTTATATATTGAATCTAAATTATTTTATTATATTTTATGCTTCATGTTATTTCATTTATTACATAGATATTATGCTCTCAAGTTACCAAGTTATAAGTGTTTATTGGGGAAATCTCATCACTTTTTGAGATTTTTTGTGTTTATGTTTCATTTTATGAAGTAATATGACCCATATCCCAAGAATATTCATGATGTTTCTTCACCTATGGTTATCCCTGATATACTCATGTATTGGTTCAATATTTCTACTCTTTGGTCCAAAATATAGTTAATAAAGTATTTTCAGAAATCTCGACATTTCCCTCCCAACTGTCCAAAACCTATGTCTTCTAAAAAGTGTTTCGAAGAATATTATAGAATTATCCTATAAGATCTAAAATAATTTTTTACTTTTTTCCATTTACCAATCGCTTCAAGAGAATATTTTTATTGCTTTTCGAAAAAGGCATTTCTTCGAACCATTTTACTATGCAAAATGAATGTTATTTTTTTCCTCATATAACATGTACTGATTCACCCACCATGATTCCATTGATGACTGAGTTTAATTTATTAATAGATTAATCATTAATAAATTATTTTAAAAGTTATTTTCAAGGAAAAAGGTTTTTTTTCAAGTCTTCTTTATTTTTTTCATGTTATTTTCTGAGAAAATTATTTTTAAATGGTTTTATGTAATAAGAATCCTTTTTCGAAGAAGAAATGTTATTTTCTTAAAGAATAAGTTTTGAAAGATATTTCAAAACTATTTTCCATATAAAATTATATCCATGGATGTTACTCATTCCCTTTTTTAAAATGATCAAAAGGATCTATTCATATCCATTCTATGAATGGATTATGCTTAATCTATTGGAATTTACAAAGTCTATTTCTCTTTCGTGGGTTATTCTTAGATGAAATTGTTATTAAACATTTATCTTTTCCATAGGTTATGATGTGATGAAATGTTAATTATACCCTTTTCATTTTATGTGTTATTATTTTATTTTTATAAGACCTATATCTTTTAATGAGTCATTATATGATGAATGTTTTATTATCTAGTGGTACACATGTGAATGATTTAACTATGATATGTGTGTGACCTATATCTCCCACCAGATCATTGGGTAATGATATTTTTTTATATGATCTCAAACTGTACACCAGTTTTAGGCCAATACTGAAAACAAAAAGGGTGTATGGTTTGTAGCCCAAGCCCGAAAAGAAAGAGGGTGTATGGGTTGGAGCGCAATTCAAAAAAGAAATAGGGTGTATGGGTTGTAGCCCAAGGTTGAAAAGAAATAGGGTGTATGGGATTTTTCCCAATACTATATGAAAGAGGGTTCATGGGTAGTATCCCAAGATCATAAACAAGAAGAAACACCAGTTGTATTCCAATAATAAAAGAAAGATGGAACACGGGTTGTATACCAAGAACAAAAACGAGAGGGTGCATGGGTTGTAGCCCATGCCTAAAAGAAAGTTGGTACTAGGGTTTCTAGACCATGACAGAAGTTTGTACATGGGTTGTAAGACAAGCCTAACATGTTATAAAGGACTTTGTAGGTAGCTGTGGCATAAAAGTTTCTATTATTATATGTAACCCATAAATCCAATGTCATTTTCCTTAGTTATCATTTCATGGCTCATGATGTTTATATTGTTATAATTTGTGTATTTTTAACTTCCAAGATTTATCACATGACTCATGTTTATGTCCTTTGAAATTCAGGTTATGATCTCCTGATGTTGTGATCATATTATCATACAACTATGTTCATCTGTATTCTTACATGTCTCCCTTGTTTACCCTTACTAAACATATGATATCACACCTTTCTTATGTTTCCTTTCAATAGGTTATGAAGAAAGGTTTTAGGTAGAATTGCTAATGGTGGATATCTTTATGGGAGATATTGAAGATATTTCACCAGGATTGAATATTTTTTTTCCATGTATCCAAATACACTAAACTATTATCGTCCTCTATCAAGTATTACTACAAAGTACTGAATATTCAACTATAAAGATGTAATATCCATATATGTTAATCTTAGGTTAATATAATTCGTATCAAAGGAATGTTTTAGTAAAACTTTGTAAATTAGGATGAAACAATCTTAGTTAGATACTTTGGTTTATTTCTATGGATATGTCTAGGGATGTATCTAAGGAAAGTATAAGGATGAGTTAATGTTTAGGGAAATGTCCTAAAATTTTGGTGAAGGATAGAGTAAGTGGTTTTCTAAAAATGCATCCATGTCTAGATACTACAAGTGTATGTGGCCATGAAAAATATTTACCTAGGGGTAAAAAATCCAATGAGATGTTTTTTCCTTGAATTAGGTTAATCTGGTACGTGATAACAGTCCTTACTGCACCCCTGGTTTGGCACTCCCAGGAGATATGATTTGTGGATTAAAAAACTCTAGATGAACCATCATAAAGGATTTAATTAGAAGTTATCTATGAATAACCTAAGATAAACATTAGGAATCATATATTAAGGAAGTATTTACACATTTGAAATATTATAAGTGACTCTTCATGACTTTTTGGTTCATCATTATGATAACTCTTTCTTACTCTCTGATTTTGGTATTAGTCAACGGATGGAACCTAAGGGAACCACATTAATAGTGATTGTGATAGACAGTGAAATGAATTACCTTATAAGGGTACAAATGTAATGGGGGCTAGAATCCAAAACCTTATTGTCATACTAACAAATTTCAATATATTAATCATGATATGTTTCTAAATCATAAAATGAAGGTTCAATGTTCTGTTGAGTCTTTCATGAGGCATCATCCACCTTCTTTTAATGGGTAATCAAACCTAGATGTTTCTAAACACAAAAATAGTACCACTGAGAAGATACTTTTTGTTATCAAGTGTTGAGATAATGAAAAATCAATTCTTACTATTTATCATTTAGAAGGTGAAACAGACCACTGGTGGACTCTAACTAAGAATACGAGGAAACAATAAGAAATTGAATCCCCAAAATGGGATAAGTTTATGAACATATTATTCAATAAGTACTTTTATTATATCCATCCTAAAAAGATGGAAACAAAGTTTCTTGAGTTAACGAAATAGAATGATGAATTTATCTATACCTAAAAGTCTAATTTCACAATACTTATGAGATATCCTTCTGGAATTATCATCCAACTAGAAAGTACAATTGGTTTTTTCATTAGTGGATTAATGTAAAGTATCGAAAGGGAATTGTCCATGATATACATTGGTATTTATAAAGAGATTTTTGGTACCAATGTTTTACTTTTCTAGAAATGGAGTATGGTTTGTGTTTGTTGTCAGTACACATTGGGTTGATCATGGATTTTGAAAGGAATGTAGTCATACGATTGAGAATGAAAGTATTATTGAATGAGATGCAATTTCCCAGCATTTTCCAAATGTTTTGGCCGCAAAATTAGGAGATAGTTTTTGGATAAGTATGGATTTATATGTAGGATAATAAATATGTGTAATGGCAAATAAAATTGTCAAGGAAAGGGAACTGCATAGAAAATGACATGAACTGCATTCCAAGTATAAAAAATAGTTCATGAAAGATAAAGGTTCCCGGTAATGATTTGTGGTTTTTTCTGAGGCTTGTAGTTCACTGGAGGTGAATAGTTCACATGATTAAGTTTCATTTGTTAAATTGAGGTGGAGTTTTTAGAACATCAATGGATTTCATTTGCAGAAACTAGGTGGAGATTAGTGTCATAATGTTGGGAGAATGGTAGTACAAAAACCCTGTATGGGATATGGTTCGTGGAAGATGCACAGTACCCAGTTATTGTAGTTCTGTAATGAAATTTTGGGAAATCATATTTTAACAGATTTTTAGGATCTATTTTTCATATATAAGGATCACTAATCTCTTCATTTGAAGGAGATTTTGAAATTAAAATGAAACCAAGAGAATTATAGTGTAGTCTAGAATTGTTCGTGGAAAGGAAATCTCACAAAGAAACTAATTAAAAATATGAAAGGAATCTGATGAAGTCCAGAACAGTCATGGAATATTGTACACATAGGATGAAAATAGTCCATGGTGCACTAATAGTATGTTTAGGGAGTAGGAATGTATGTGTAATAGGGAAGTACTTGGAGCACTTGTGGTGAGAGAATAAGGGGTGATTCCCAGAAGGTGATCTGCAAAGTCAGTATCCGAATAATGTCCATGTTAGAAGTACAAGAACATGATTTATTAGGGGCGGTTCACAGAGGTGGTACATGGAGGAGCTAGATATGTTGATTAAAAAGGTCAGTTCATAGATAAAATGTTTTCAAATAAATAATACATTAAACTATAGATTAAATACAACAAGGAAAACAAGAATTCAATATAGAATCTATCTACAGTTAAGGATACATGATCTAATGTAAATCCATTGAAGGGACCTTCAATTCGATAAACTGAGTTCAGATTATTCCCAGCATCTTGGTAAAGGGATATTCAATAGAAGTGATCTGAGGGATGATGTTTTCTATCACTGAAACCATGTACAGGCAGCACAACTGGTACAGAGTGACAGTGGTAAAATATTGTAATCCAAAACTAGTAAAGATTAGTTGACTTTGGTACAATATAAAATCTATCAACATATGCTTTTTGGACATATCCCTTTGTGGTAAAACAAGTAAAATTGAAGTTTCCTCACTTTTCATGTCATTTTTTGTTTTATTCACGTTCTCATCATATAGAAAGAAGTATCATAGTAATTTTCTTAATGGTACTAGTAAATTTTTTATGCATGGAAAGGATGGAAATCAAGTAGTTGAACAATGAAGTGATTGGAAAATGTTATATAATGATGCTAATATTTGGAAAACTCCTCAGGATTCACCTTCTACAAGTTAATGATTTAATTGTATGGAGTTGGGGCATTTCACAAGAAAGTTCCCAAATCCAAGGTTTAATAATGATGATCATCAACAAGAACCTCTAAAGAAAAAGTACAAAGGGAAATCATATGTAATAAAAATGTATGAAGTGAACCCAGATAATTATGAATTTATTAACCTTTATTAGAAGGGAATTTAATATTTTATTTTTTATGAATAATCCATATGAAAGTATTATTGTTCATACAGTGGTGTTATTTCATGTGATTATCTTCCCTGACATAGATTATGGACTAATAAAATCACATTTTATATTCTATCAAAACAATGATGGACCTAATATTCTAATATAAATAATTTTGGTTAAAGATAAGAGCCTATCTAAGGAATAAAGGGTGAATTATAACCTTTTATAGAAAGGTTTTATTAAACATCAGATTAAGTCTGTATGATTAAAGTTTTATCTTCCATATAATTATTTATGAATATTGGATATCCTATTTAAACCACATAGTGTTGATGGTAACTTATGACAAATGGGATGGAATATCATTGATCTCATGATCTTTTGGTTATTTAGGAATAAAAAAATTCACATTCTTTTTTAGGGAAATATATAAAGTGGACCAATGAATAAAAAAGAGAGATGATGTCCTGGAATATTACTAGTACATCCTTTCATGAAATATTTTTGACATTATGAAAAAGGATATTATGCCAAAAAATTTGTTCTAGTACCATCAATTTCTATGAATCAGATTCCCCTTTATGACTTTACAGATTCATGGCTTTCTGATAGTTAACTTTTTCGAAAAATTTTCCTATACCACTCTCTATCAGAACATGAGGGTTATATTTTTCATCAATATATGTTTTTTACATGTCACCTATTTTCGGCCATGTGGAATCCTAGTAATATGTTACTTTGCAAAATTGGTATAGTTCAAAATTACCCTTATAAGGGAAGTTTTAGTATCAATTTTTTCGATATGGGTTTCTATGAATGAATCATCAAAGTATTTAACCTTGGATAAACTTGATGAATTTCTAGGGTGAAATTCATTTTAAGGGCGTCATAATGTAATACCCCTAGATTTTTGGAATTATTTTTTATTGAATTAATTAACCTTTTTGATATTTTTTTTCATTTCACGTGCCACTAGAAAGAGTAATATATATATATTAAAACTCTAAGTCAACCATTCCTTCCACATTTAATACCCACTTGGCTTGGGCTACAATCAATACCAACTTGGCTTGTGCTACACACAACACTGACTTGACATACAATGCACACAACACTGAGTTTCTATGAAACACACACATGCACACATATAATTAATTAAATGAGATAATTATATCCTAACTATTAAACATGGTTATAAGAATATTAATAAATAATTTCCAAATATTTTTAATAATTGTTTATATAAATATGGCATATTTAAATTGGAAGATATGATTTTTGGTAAATTTATTATATGTTTAAGAACAATATTTTCTTGAATGAGTCGAAGCTAAAATGAATTTATATTTAAAAAAATTTTGAAGTTTAATTTTATAAAGTAAATTTTATTTTGAAATTAAAAATTTATAAATTATCATAGTGTAAATTTGTGGGATTTTTTTGAGAAACATAATTTCAGGATGAATAGTAAAAAATACAGCTTTTAGATAAAGAATACCTTTTCACTAATTAATTATTAACTATAAATTATATTATAAATTTATTTTAAGGTCACATTAGAGAAATATTACATCTTTTAATATAATTTAATTAATTATAATAAATTTCACTATGAATCAAAATATAAAATCTCAACAAACATTTGAACTTTTCCTACTTTAAAACCCTGTTATTTCTTCCCGTCTGTGGTATTAACAATAATCATAATTATTTCAATTTTGTAAATTTAAAATGAAAAATATGACATAAATTTTTTTTTGTCTAATATTTAGTGGATAAAATGATAATGTAAATTTTTTTCCAAATTGATTTGTAAAAGTTATTAAAATTAATCACAAGAGTTACTGCGAAATTAAGATTAATTAGGGGAAAAACATTAAAATTAAGGGCCCAATCAACATAGATATTTGTAAAAAAACTTATTTTATATGATGATTTAGGATATAAAAATTCCATTATTGATTTTTTTTGGTTTGGATTTCCTTTTTTAGGTAATAACATGTACACACCGAACTTGTTTCTAAAAATTCTATATGAGTCCATTTCCTTCCCTATAGAAGGCCACCACCTCCACCCATTACTCACACCTCTAAAACCATTTATGTTCATAAAATATAAACCCAAGTATTCTACCAAAAAGCATCTCTTATACATTTAATCCTCCCTCTTAGTATTCAACTTCTCAAGGAAGCCTTTTTCTATAAATCAAAAGGCGTTACCTGATATTGAGCTATCATATTCTCTTAGGATACTTTAAATTATTTTCCTTCTCCACCCTATCAAATATCTTTATTACATTCCTATGTGAAAAAACTAGTATCCTAAATATACTAGGATGTTTAATGAAAATATTATTACCTAAAATTATATAAACCTCCATCTAAGGGATATTGAATATATTGTTTCTCTGTACGACAAACTACTACCTCACAAAACGATGATTGTTCATTTCTCCTTTACCACCAACCGTGGTGGACATTATGATAGAAAATATGTTTATATATGTCATATAATATATTTAAAACTTATTAATGTTTCTTTTTCCCTTTTATAACACACATCTCATTCTATTCCATTTGGAGTTAATATGATAATCTCATTCGATGAAGTGTGGACTGCCTCCCCCTCAAAGCGATGTGATTCATTCACACACAACATGGAATATATTAAGGGTAATTTTAATTAAATTATATGATATATATGATATAGTAATTATACTATAATAATTATATTTGTACACACACTCACAGACACACACACACAAATATAGATATATATATTTCATTTATATACTTTCCTTCAATACGACAATAATAACCGAAACAACGTTCATGCGTACATATGGCTTACCATCTCCATGAATGGTGTATTCCATTTCATACATATATATTGTATATATTATTATAATACACATATAAATTAAATATACGAAATTTGTATCATTATTTAAATTATGGAATTAAGATATATGTATAAGAACCAATGATATAACAAATTAAGACACATGAAAACAAGAAATCGAATATTACCCAAAGTGAAACCTCAACATTGGATCGTTAGAAGAGGATAATAAAATGGTATAATAAAAAAAATATAGAAGTATATAAAATAATATTCTTCTGTAAAATATGTATTATAAACTCATATTTATTATATAGTATGCTCGTTTGAGTTTGGACAGAGTCAAGGAAAAATGAAAGGAGATTTCATCTAACTTTTAATTTCTTTAAGGTACATGTTATGTTCACCACTCATTAATTTTGTGTGATGTATGTGCATAAAATAAATGAATTATATGTATATTATAATTAAATTTATGTTAATTAACATATCCATTTTATTATCCTTCTTTCATGGGGTTTAGGTTTCAAATGTTACCAAATCGGTAAAATAGTTTTATCGAAATTATCATTCTTTGAGAATTAGGGTTTGTTATACACCTAAACTCTTTCTTAAATGTGTATATGCATCCATTTTACATTTTATATACTGAATCTAAACATTTTACTAATATTTTTTGATTTAGGTTATTTTATTTATTACATGGAGAGCACAATTTCACGTAACCAAGTTATAAGTGTTTATTGGGACAATCTCATCACTTTTCGAGATTTTTTATGTTTATGTTTCATATGAGGAAATATTATGTTATATATCTAAACGAAATTTATGACTTTTATTCTCGTCTAGTTATCCATGATATACTCATGTATTAGTTCCATTTTTATAATCTTTGGTCTAAAAGATATTTAACGAAGTGTTTTTAAGAAATCCTGAAATCACCCTCCCTTCAGTCAGAAATATATGTTTTCTAAAAAGTGATTCCAAAAATATTATACCATTATCCTATAATATTTTAAAAATATTTTTACCCTTTTTTTCTACCAATTTATTCATGGAAATTTTCTTGACTCTTTGAACAAGGCATTCCATCTATTCTTTTTTCCATGTAAATGGAATGTTATTTTTTTTACTTTGTACGACATGTATGTATTTACCCAAAATCATTTTTTTGAATATTCCTTTTCATTTTTTAAAAGGTTAATCTTTATGATTTTTTTTAAAAATTAATTATCTTGGAATTTTTTTTCATAATGGCTTTAAGTCTTCTTTATAATTTTTCAAAGTATTTTCCATGAAAATTATATTAAAAGGTTTTATGTATAAACAACCCCTTTCCCAAAATAATGGATATTTTTTTCAAGAAATGTTTTTGAAAAAAATTTAAAAACTATTATCCACTTAAGATGGCATCCATGTATGTTACTAAGGCCCTTTATAGAAAATTCTCCAAAGGTTATATGCATATCCTTTATATGACTGGGTTCGGCTTAATGACATAGACTTTATGAAACATGTTTCTCTTTTACTAGTTATATATCTATGAATTCGTTCTCTCTTTCATGGGTTATACTTTAAATAAATTTGTATGAAACCTATATATTTTCCATATTCTGTGATGTGATGAAATGTTAATGATTCCCATTTCATTTTAGGGTTATGATTTTGTGTTTATAGCACCTATATCCATTTTTGGTCATGATATGATGAATATTTTATTATCTTGTGGAAAATGTGTGAATGATTTCACTATGAGCTAGGTGGACCTATATCTACCTCCAATGAATTTGGTAACGATAATTTTTATATGAGATCAAAGTGTACACAGATTATGTCTCAAGCCCCATAAGAAAGAGAGTGTATGGGTTGTAGCCCAAGCCTTAAATGAAAGTGGGTGTATGGGTTGTAGGCTAAGCCTGAAAATAAAGAGGGTTTATGGGTTATAGCCCAATCCTCAAAGGAATGAGTGTGTACATGTTGTATCCCAATACTAAATAGAATTGGTTACATGGGTAGTATCCCAATCCAAAAAAGAAGATGGTACATAGGTCGTTTCTGATGCCTAAAAGAAAGAGGGTACACAAGTTGTAGGCCAAGCCTGAAAATAAGAAGGTACATGGTTTGTATCCCAGGAAAAAATAGGTACACATGTTGCTATCTGAAGATCAAAGTAGTTACATGGGTCTTAGACCGAGCCTACCATGTTATATATGTCTTGGTTGGTATCCCATAGATAAAAGTTTCTATTCTTACATGTATTCCAAAAAATCATATGTCTTATTCCATAGCTATGATTTAATGGATAGGGATGTTTATTTCCATATTATTCATGTCTTATGAACTGTGATGATTTATCCCGGAACTCATGTTTATGACCTTTGATATTTCAGGTATGATCTCTTAATTTTACGATCGCTCTGTCATTCTACCAAGTTCATGTTTATGCCTACATTTTTCCCTTGTTTACCCTTACTGAGGATCTGAGCTCATACCATTATTTTTTTCCTTTCTAGAGGTTAGGATGAATGGTTTTATGTATAAGTAGTAAATATGTAAATATTTATGGGATATTTTGAGGATCTTTCACCAGGATAGAAGATTTTGTTTCGATGTTTCCAAAGATAATGAACTATTATGGCCCCCTATCTTGTATTTTAGTAATGTACTTTATATTCATAAAAAAAAGATGTAATATCCATGTATGTTAAGCCTAGTTCTATATAAGGGGTGGGGGGGGCCCTACAATCATAATACAGTTTTTTAAGATGTCATTTATGGTGGGGAGTGCTATAGTATTGGTAAGTCACTAGGAGATCACATTGTTTATTTTTGGTTGGCTATCCTTGGGTAAGATCACTCTTAATGTTTAGGTTTTGAAAGTGGGCATTTGGATTAGGTTTTTTATGAATGAGTTTATTGATTTGGAGGTCCTTTATTTTTTGTGTTGTAGAGATTCTAAAATAGAATGAGGTGATTGGATATAACTAGTGATTGTTGTAGGTTAGGAGTTGTAGATGGATTTCCATAGAGTGTTCTCAGGGCCAAAAAAGTATTATTTCGGGGAGGATGTAATATCATGTGTCTATAAGTATTGAAAATTATAAATGAAAATTCAATGTTCATTTACTGGATGAGAAATGTTTTGAATCCATAATCAGAATTCAATTCCATGATTTGAAATGCCTCATGTATTCTTTTAATATTAGTAATGAGGCTTAAAATGGTTCTTCGGTGATTTTGGGAACATTTGAAGCTTTGAGTTCCGTTTAGGTTGTTTTGGATATTTTAGGCATGGGTGTGCTGTTTCATGTGTACAATTTAGGAGAAATTGTGTGACCCCATGATTCTATGGGTGTTTCAAGTTAATTTTGAACCAATCATGGTATAGTTACATGGTTAGAACATTATTTGGGAATGAATACTAGAACCAAAGGAGAAGTTGTGCAATATGGTGGAGATCCTAATGCATGGTGCACAATGTGCTCATGATTTTAGATAAATCATGTGACTTTCTCTAAAGGGGAGGTTGTTATGACAGTAAAGTCACTACAAAAAATGACTTATTCCAATAGGAATTTATTTTTAGATAATTTATCGATTTTTAAAATTGAGTAATTGTAACTGATATTTAGTTTTATGATAACTAATTTCATGTTCTAACACTTGTTTCCACCCATATATATATATATATTGATATTGATCATTTAACATCAAAAAATATTTCACCAACATTTAAATCTATTTATTTTATCATATCAATACTATCATTTTTCAAACAAATGAATCTTTTACAATTAATTTTTATTACCAACATATTTCTTACCATTATAAAAATAAGTTGGAATAAATTATTCAACAACATAAAATATTTTAAAAATAAATGATAATATAAACATATATATTTAATATTCTCAATAAATATTATAAATTATAAATATTTTAATTAAATAATGTAATCATAAGTTTTCATTGAAAAATTATGTGTTTGTGGTATATATATTATAAATGAGTATATGTAGATGATAAATGATTATATATATATATATAATTTCATTATATTAATATTATATAATTTATTATTCCATATATAAATATATATTATAAACTAAACAAATTTTAATCTAATTTTTTTTCATTATATATTTTTTTCCCTCCATAATATGCCAATACTCCACCGCATCGACCCACTAACAAAGCCCCCAATTTTTCAGACTCTCCTACACACCTCACCATTCAAATTGAAGAGGTTTTTCACGACCCACCTTCATCATGATTCAGTAAGGGACATAAAATTCTAACACCCTTCCTTGTTCAATATAAAGGAGAGATCATGACCCCCCAAGTCCTACCTTCAATAGACCCTAGAGAGGTGACTGACACCAAGGGTGTTGAATCTCACACAAAATGGAAGTAAATACCATTTTTATTGAAAAAAAATGATCAGATGATAAGATGGTAAATATCCCAACAACACCAAACATTTATATAAAGGAAACAAAGATACATCCCATACTTTATTTAAATGTAAATTGAATTAAAGTAAAACCAAAGTACTGAAGAAAGTTCCGAAAGAAAGAGACTAAGAAGTAGCACAATTACAATCCCGACGCCCGAGCTAGTAATATCCCGAATAGTCCACAAAGCCCTCCTGGAAACCTGAAAAATGTTTTATAGATTTAGGGTGAGTATACAAGTATACCCAGTTGGAAAACAAAATCCAACCATGAAATGGTGGGGGAAACATACTAATGTCTCTATGAGAAAATAGTAGAACCTCAAAACACCTACCATTGAGTACTAACCAGTCCAACCTCACCAACGCACACTCATGAAGTAAATTAATTCATTTAAAGTAGTAGTATATGAACATTGACATTTGGGTTCCCTGAACCTCTTTCCCACTAGTTAAATTCTAATTCCAAATAACTAATTTCTAGATGCTACCACTATTCCAAAACATAGTCCCACTGCCACAACATTCCCACACACACCTAGGCCTCAATCCACACAAAAAACCATCCTACAGACACCAGGGGACAATAACCATGGCCCTTTCCCTAAGATAGCTAGGCCTCATTCCGAAGACACTTGAGAAAACAATATTGGAATGTAAACACATAGGTCCCTCATCCACAAAAAACCATCCTGAAGGATCTTGGACTATGGTATGCCTAAATGCATTACAACCTACCTAGATATTCTCAAGTGTAATAACCTAGAGATGGTGCAAGGAACAATGTCATTAACCAGCCATCCAACCTACAATCATGATATTAGGAAAGACACCCTCCCCCTTGAAACAGGGGTGTTCAAAATATGTACCTCAATAAGGGTCGGGTGTGTATAGAAATTCAAAAGGAACTAAAAAATATACATATAGGTAAGAAAACACTCATTCCTTCCTATGGGTCCAAAAACAAATAAACATCCCACATGTACAACTTTTTTTGCTACACATATATGAAAAACCACACAAACAACCACTTCTAAAGCGTAAACCCAACCCATTTTTCATTTAACCAATTGAGATTTATTTATTAAGGGGTTCACATCAATTTGTTCCATCATTACCTAGGGAAACAAAAAAGCACAACATCTGAGACCTCCTCAGAAGGTGAAGATCTTGATTAACCAAACACGCAACAACCAACAGACTTCGTTCTTTAGTACAACCAACATTGAATTAGAGAAGAGGGACCAATGTAATGAATTTCCATTTTAACACCCATTCATAAAAAACCTTTAAGAATCAACCTATAGTCATAATGCAGACCCCCTTTTTCCCAAGACACCCGTTCAACCACTTCCAACATTCATTATTCCATGTTATACTACACAATATTTCCCTCACAACCAAACCCAATAGCCCCACATAGGAACAACACCACACCTAGAACTCCTATTTATGTCAAGTCATGACATAGCCCAAACCTGCAGGCTCGCTGCACAAAACATTCCCAGATGTAGTCTCACTACATAAAAAGTACATAACCACATTACAGTCCCACTACCCTATGTCACATGATGGCCACAACAATAACAGAGTAAGTTCCAATACATAAAAGTCCATCCATTCCGAAATCAATTAGCCTGTCAACCAGAGATTCCAATATACCACCCGTACTCCCCACACAACAATGCAAAAGCAAGTACCATTAAATCATATCCCTTATACCCACACATACCACATCCTTATAACAGAACCAACTTTCATTCCCATCCATGTACCCATAACTGTTCTCCAAACATTAGCACCACCCAACCCACATATTACTAGAAAACCCAATAGAACACAACACACAACAACACCTGTCAAACAAGATGGATTCAAATTCATAAACACTATTCTTTTATCCAATTTTATAAATAGGGGTGATCCCAAAAGGGTTTCCATAATAGGGAATCAATTTCATTTAACTAGGTATACATGATTATTCAGATCTGTATTTACACCAATTTTTTATAAGGAAACATCAAAAATCATAATGCATCACCAATGCATAGACAAATACTACCAATGACCATGATTTTTAGAAGGCTTTATAGCCACATCAGACCATATCATCAACAAGGATAAAAATTTAAATATGAGATCAACATCAAACCACTCCCATCCCATTATTTCATTGACCCTGTTATCTTTTGATCATATTCCATTCCCTTCATTTATTACTTGTTAAGAAAAAAGATTCATCAATTCTACAAAAAGAAACATTAGTACACCCAACCTTCATGATACATAGAAGGGAGAGGTAGAATAATCCATACTTGAAAAAAAACCAAATCTCCTTTTTGCGCCAAGAACAAGGGGTCGCGCGAGCAGTATGAGACCCCAATAAAACGGAGTAGCAGTGAGCTCTATGTAAAGTCCCAGATCCAGGTGTCGGCCAATGGTGCCCTCTATTCGGTTGGCCATATGGCCTCAAGCGTAATTCCCTAAATTCCAAAGGATGCAAACTATTAGTGTGGGCCTAGGGTGTGATAGTGGGGAAACTATTCCTTCATCACCAGAGTATAAATAATGGAAAACAAAATGTAAACAACATTGGAAAGAGTAAAACCATACAATAGTAGTAAACATCAGAAGACTGATAGTAATTGAACAACTGGGGTATATAAAAATGAGGCATGTCACATGTATCATGGAAAAGAAACCAAAAAAGTTACAATGATAGAAATAAAATACATTAAACCAAAATACAGAAAACCAAGTATACTCCCATAGCATCGCATAACCCAGTTACAGTTTTCAGGCATAGTGGAAGCACATTGGTGTGTGTTCCCAACTTTAATTTTTTCTGTTAACAATGATCAATCTGAGATTCTTCACGATAATAAAATACCAGATATTCGGAAATTAATGAAGAACAAAATAAAGGAATGGGGTTATGAAATAATAGAGAGGATCATCATATGCCAGTTATAAATAATTTGATTGAAATACAAGAATTACCTTGATGGAATTCTCTCTCTATTGATGTTTCTAGTCACGATCTGATGTGACCCGACGTTGGGTCATAGAATCCTTGTGTTGGATTACTACAGAGGTGATACACATGTGTTCTGCTTATCTTTGGACATTACCGAAGGGATCATCAGGTGCTAGTATAGAATAGCCTTCACTTGTGATGTCCGTCATCGATTTACTTGAGAACTACATGCAAAGCCCTCTCCTTGACCTAGGGGAGGAGGATCTCTATCGTAGAAAACAAGGATTATTAGAAGAACATAATTATCTCTTGGCATAAGAGATTTCTCTTGATCCATTGTGCACAAACCCAAAAAAATTCAAGGCTAATAATAGTTATATAATTGGGATTTTAATTAATTCGAATAATAAAATGAATTAATTACCTAAATTCTTTTATTCATTTCATTTAATTCTTAATAAGACCCTATTTCTAATAATAACAGTTTAGTATTTTTATTACTTGACATGAACCTAGAAAATTACACCTAATATTATTTAATTAAATAAAAAATATTATTTCTTAGAAATCCCTATAAAAATTTTACAATGTTTTTATTAATATACGCTACGTGTACTTTTGATTTTTCCATTTTATTTATTTCTTCCACAACATTTATTAGACCTTGAATAATGGATATTAATTTCTCCAATAAATATCACCGCATTACTCACTAATAAATATATTATTTCTCCAAAAATATTTTCTCTCGAATAACTAGTGTTGAAATAAATGCAATCAGGCATCCTTGAATAATCATTAAACCCCAATCGGGAATAATAATTATTCAACTTCTTAAATTAATATTTAACTGAGATAATTGGACACACATAGTGTGTTACCCTCTAAGCCTCTTTCTCTTTTGAATTAGGCAGAACTTGCATGAAGTCGAAGGACAACATCTAGAAACATGGCAAGGAACCTATAGAGAAATATATTATTGTCATAATAATGTGTCACCTCCTTCAAACACTTACCGTTTATTATAATACATTGGTATCATTATCTAGAATAAAGCGGGATCCATGCTAGTGACATCAACCCCTATGCTCGATTATTCTTTATATGAAATTCCATAATTGAACTTTCCCATTCCTCACCATAACTATAGAATTATCTAAAATATTGAAATTTCATCAAAGGGCATGAGATATCAACTCCCATTATGTAACAGAAGTGAAAAATCCTTTCCCACATTATCTATTAATGTAGTATTTCTCATGAAGCAACCATTATATCCTACCTCATTGAAAACAGTTTGTCATCATAGTTTTTTTCAATACATCTATGTGCGCTCACCAAAAAATATTTCACCTTTTCCAATGGGGGAATATCTATTGGGAAAAGTACTTTTTCTGTTGGTAAGAAGTTTTACCAACATATATGTCCCTATTACTAAACTGTCGGTAAAAACTCGGTCGTTAAATGTTTCTGTGAGAGATAAAATCATTCTGTTGTAATTATAATAATTCCAAAAGATAATATATATGTTGGTTAAAATTTTTAGCAACAGATTCTAATGAAATTTTTTTCTGTTAGTAATAATATTACCAGCATATATTATTAGTTTATAAATTAAATTGGAATAAAAATTACTAATTTTTATTTCTGGTTAAATTTCATATTATATTAATTATATTTTGATATATAATTTTTCTATTTTAATTATTAAAAATAAATAAAATTTTGACAGATGTCGAAAATTAGAAGAAAAAAATTTAATATATTGTGAATGAAATTTGATAAAAAATGAATCAATACAAAATTCACCCCCTATTAGGATCCATCACACCCATCAATAAAAAATTCATCCCACCAATACACACCCACCCCATGACGAACCCTCCACCACCCATTCCAGCACCAACAATCTCTGCCACATCAGGGACCGATGATCACTAGAAACCCATCCATGACTGAGGACCTGCAAGCCGGATCCTTCTCATCCATGCCACCCCAGGGACCAACAACTCATCCACGCCCCATGACCATAGTCCCAACTCCAACTCAAATCAATGAAAAATATCTGCATGAATTGAAACCAAAATATAAAGAGGTATAAAAAATGAATTGCATAGTGAGAATTTATCATCATCCCTATTAACATCTTATGAATCTTGTAATAGAAGGTATGCACATTGTCTCACAACCCCCTCACACAGCATCATTTTTTCCACCTCCTACATCAGGTCCACCAAGCTAATCATGCAATAAATAATCACAATCACTAATTTCAGTTAAGAGTGACACATAACTTATGGCCACAAACCATTGAAAATGACTTTAATTTCCATTAAGAGTGACAATAACTAAAATATGAACTTGTTATAGAATCTCCATTATAAATGGAAGTGAGATTCAATTGAAGATGAAACATAATGTCTGGAAATGTCAATAGATAAATAAACCAATATCATAGAAAAAACATTTATACATTTTGGAGATTAAATGTTTGATACCATGTACAAATTTGACAAAACTACAGAATTAAAAACCTAAATTAAAAACATGATATAGTATCAAAAATTTTATAGTATAATATGGATATTAGTACCCATAAATTTAATCTAGATAAATATATTTGTAAATCTTGATATTAGAGGCTTCATATTTACAAAAAAAACATTCATTCAAAATATGAAATGAAATAAACAAGATTATATGAACTGAAGATTCAAGATCATAAACATGACATTCAAAATTGAAATATAAGAATAAATAATTCATCTTTAAATTCAGAAACATGAAATTTATAATTTGAAATTTATAATCAATAACCTAATCTTCAAAACTGGAAACTTAATGTCTAATTCACTTATAAAAACATATATAATGATTCAAAATACAAACATATATAAAATATATAAGGTGGATGTGCCCGCAGGTTTTTATACCCTTTTCCATTGGGGTATCAGGCATGTTGTACATTGACTATGCAGCTAACTAAGAATCATATCTCTAGGGATATACATCTCCTGGTTTTCTTATTAACACATCCGAGGATCCGAACATCCTCCCCTAGACGATCTTCACATTTTTGCTAAAAAGATGATTTGTTTTCTCAAAACATCATCTAATGGAAAGGGAACCAGTCTGCATTCCTGTTACTAGAGCTCTAGGAAAAATTTTTTGTGCTATTGTCCCCATGATTTCAAGGGGGTGATGTTAGGTGCAGACTGTCTATTGATCCTCCACATGCTTGATATTGAGATTGCTTTAGAGTCGTTGAAAGGGGTATAAATGGAGTTGTTAGATGCTTCCTTCCCAAAACTGAAGGGTGTTGTTTCTACAACTGATGTCGGTGAGGTATGAAAGGTAGTAAATATAGCTGTTATGGTTAGTTTCTTCACTATGAAGTAATTCATGGAAAGAAAAGATGTGATGTCAGGAAGTGTATCCATTTACCTTCTGTTCTTGAAAATAATGCCACAAAAAACTGCATGGTTGTAGTTTTTTCTAATCCTACATAAACTAATGCATTAATCCTGAAGAATTTTCACCATCCATCCTTGAGAAAATATTACATGAGTTACTATACTAGATCATTAACGGGCACTGGGTCAGATCACTGAGAGATTGGGTGTTGATGTTTCTGATGTTAAGAATTTTATAATACGGGGAAGTCACTCAACAAATCAATACTCTAAGGTTAACCATGTGATAATAGGATAAATTTTGTCTTTGAGACATGTGTTTATGTATTATAATAGAGGTATTCATATAATTTTATGTGCATCAATTTCCTCATGATCTAAAAGCTATGAAAACACCTTAAATGGGCATCAAGGCTCGGTAGATGATTATGGATTAAAAAGGATAATGTGACATGTATAGTGGAGTTCACACATTTTAATATAAATATATATATCTAGGATATCTGTATACATACATATAGAACATACATAAGTTTTTTATAGATATATATTTCCATATCTCTGAAATAACAAAGGAATGTGTAGAAAAACAAACTTCATAAAATATAATTACAGCTTCTTGATGTGTCCAAACAAACTAATTATTCTATTAAATAGGCTTATGATAATTTGACTTTGTACTCTAAATTATATAATAAGAATTTCATTAGTTAAAAAATGAAGATATTTAGGGAAAAAATAAAAACCAAAATTAAAAATACAATTGTTCAGGAAACTCATTTTTCATACATAAAACTAAGTAGAATTAATTTCATTTATTTTTAATGCATAATGGCCTAAAAATGTTTTTCCTTTTTGAACTACCTAAAGGTGGAATATTTAGTTCCAAAAAACTCCTAAAAAGAAATAAATATCTATTAAATGCCCGTGGATAACTATAATAGCATGTTATTTCATTACCATTTTCCCTAGTCCTTCTAAAGTGTTAAACAAATAACTCTTTTAAATAAATAAGTAGGTAAAAAGAAGTATAAATTTCTACACAAAAAGTAATTATCATACCCAAACATATTATTTTTTTAAAAAAACAAAGAAATTCAAAAGAACCTCTCATTATGGTTTTATATAACATAGGATCCGTATCTGATTTTATTCCAGAAGATGTTAACATTAGAGCAATCATTTTTCATTCTTGTCATTATATAATAAGAATTAAAAAAGTAAAAAACAAAATAAGTGATATAATAGAACATAATGATAATTAGAAATAAAATATTTAAAGGTAGCTTAATTTTCATAGCTAAAACCAAATAGAAGTAGTTTCACTTCTTGTGAATGCTTAATGGCCTAAAAGTGTCTTCTTTTTGAACAGTATGAAGGTGTAATATTAAGTTGAGATAAACTCATACAAAAAAATATAATATTAAAGGCATGATGACTACTATATCATTGTCTTATTCCATTACCACTAACCCAGATCCTTTTAAAGTTTAAAATAATTAACTCTTTGAATCAAATGAGTATATAAGAACATGTAGAAAATCAAACATGAAGGATTTGATCATAATTTCTATGATATATGTTTAATGGTTGGAAAAAGTTTTAAAAAAAGTTAAATAGAAGACTCTCAAATTAGTACAAAATCTGCATGAAATGAACCCAAATTAGAAAAAAGAATGTTAAAAGGGAAATTAGAAATATTTTAAAATGAAAAATATTGGATTAAAATAGTTAAAATGGAAATTAAGATGTATTTAATCAAAATAAAAGTGTCAAAAATACAATATAAAAAAGGATATCCCAGTTAAAAGGGAAATATAATTAGTTAAAAGTAAATAGTAAAATAAATTATCCCTATGAAACTAATGACGAATAAAATAAAATGTTTTAATTCATTGATGGTTTTAAATTCAGGTATTTAAATGATGTTAGATATATATAATTATATCTATCTTGTACTATATCATGAAGTAAAACTTCATGCACAAAATTACCATGGAATCCAGAGAGGTTAGAAACCCCCTAAGGTTAAAAAACGATATCTTTGTCAATGTTCTCTAAGAATCATCAATTTTTTATTCACGATATAAAGTACATCATCATGAATTTTAATCTACCTAAAGGGGATGATAGTGATGATGGTCCCCTCCCTCCTTGAGTATCAAGAGTCAACTAATCATTTTGTGCCATACTAGCACCCTAATGTAGTTCCATTCCAACACCCTACCGGACCCCGCTCGTATAGAGTGCAATGATCACTATCTTTCAATAAATACACCTTCTTCTATAGACCTAATGATATATCATAATGAATAACATATCATGGTTTCCTGTAAATTCATTTTGAACCATTCAGATGATTTCAACCAATGCTAGAATAGAGGCAACAATGCTCACCAATATACATCGATCCTTCGTAGTTGGTCTTTAGCAGCATCGTTTATAATAATATTTCACTTTATTATTATGTAGCAAATATCACATATTTAATTCTATATTTATTTAGTATTTGATCTCTCCACAGTTAAAGTACAAGTGATTATTTTTGGTCTTTTCGGATTTAGGATAAACATCACAACTAGAGTGTTTTGGTATCCCACATCATCATCTCTTTCATAGTTCAATTTCCATATTACCTAATTGAACAGATTCACCTCTATATAGAATTAGTGAGAAATATTAATTATATTATAATTCATAAGGGAGAATCACATTCTAAATGGAACTGTGATTGTGTAAGGAATAAAAGAGTAAACCAATGTTGTTGTAATGTAGTGAATAAGTGGTAGAAGTAAAGTACCTTTTGTGTGGGAAAACATTAGTCATTTGTTAATAGGTTTTAAAATAAGTAATTTTTTAAAATAATTAAAACAGAATGATAATAGGTTTTTAAATTAGGAATATACATCTAAAAGGAGGGTGTGGGGTTCACTACATAAGGGGAACACTTTATCCCTATAAATATGATACCTTGTAGTAAAAATCATATATGTTATCATAGTTTGGTAAACATCTTCAAACTTATTAAATGACCCAACTTCATGAAAATACATCAATTTCACTATTTAACATTTTATAGTTATTTATGGTCCTGGTAATGATTCCATGATGGTAATATTAAATTTTAAACTATTTTAAACAAATAATTTGTTGTAATAGGTAATAGAATTTATAAAATGAACTCATAAGGGGTGGTTATTGTTTATATAAAGTAACATGATTCCCATTGTGAAAAACATGAAAAATGATATGTATTTAAACTTTTACATGTGTTAAAATACTATGTTATAGTTGTTTTAATCCTTGGAAATGATATATTTATAATCATAATGAATTTTAAAAAAATTTCAGAAAATAATTTGTTGTAATGATTGCTGGAATTTAGCCCCATGGGCGCAGCGAAGTGGTTGTGCCCTGTGGTGGTATTTTAAAAAGTCTTAAAAAAGAGCTCGAATTTCTAAAAACTACTCTGGAGTTTTTTTGGTTAAAAAAATAGTGTTTCTTATTTTTTAAATGTTAAGCTGAAATTTTCAAGAGTTTAAGGTGAATTAATGGGCCTGTTGGTCTATTTTTTCTTCTTTAATTATTAGTAGTGGAATATTCCATTCTCTTTTTTTACAAAGTTAATGAAAATCTATATAAAAAATTCTATTTATAAAAAAATAAGAATTAAAATTTTAAATGAATTTAAAGAAATATAATATACCTCAATTTCATTATACTTCATAATCTTGTGCTTCCTCATATTCCCATGTATCTAGTAACCATCTTATCAGAGTGATCTTAGTATTGTCCATGAAGAAACCTTATCTGGATACAACAAAAAATATGTCATCCACATGAATCTCAAAAGAGTTTTTGAGTTACATGATTAAACAAATAGAGAAATATTTTACATGAATATGTGGTGAAATTGATATATTTTAGCTTGTCGTTTCAAGAAGAGTCCAATTGAGCCAACTATTATGTTTATCAGTTTGTATTCAGTTTATTTGTGGTTTTTTATTTTGTCATATTTGGGATCTCAATCCATCCTAGGTAGTTAATGTAGAAGTATTTAGAGGGTGAAACTATAGTGGAGGACCCCATATTAAAATGCATCAAAACCATTTTGTGTCGATACAACATACCCAAAGAATTAAAAAAACACATCTAATTTACCAAAATCCTATTTCATATAAATAGAATCCATGATTTGAATGAATATATGGCAATTTCAAAATGAATGAAAACAAAGAGGTAAGGTCATTCAATCACATCACCATTACCAATGCAATGTAAATTTGAATCTAATAAACATGCATCCCATAGAAAATTGTAATTTAAAAATTCATAGAGGACTCAGAAGAACAAACACCTAAATAAACAAAAATAAAAAATGAAACCACCAATAAATTTGATCTTGTGATGAAAGGAAACATGATAGTTTGGGAATTCTTGATGTGTGAATTCAATGATCAAATAGAGATGATAGTTAACATTTAGAGAGAAAAAAACATAAACCAAAAAAATCAATTAAATATTTAACAAAATGTTAATGGTTAGTATAAAATTAAATCAATGATATAGAAAAACATGAAGATGAAAAAATTAGATATGATGGAGAGATTTTGGGGGAGGATGTGGATTTAAGTGATGCAATGAAATTTTGACAATGAAGGCACCTATAGTAATAGAATATGGATTTAGTTGATGAGTTGATCAATAAGAATCATTCAATGGAAAATCCATGCATGTGAAACCCTAATGTGATTGTATGTCGTGCAACAAAAAATAGTGAAAATTAATTTTCCAAGCCCCAAATGGGTGTAAAGGTAAACTATGGGTACCCTTAACATGGACAAGGGACATAGAATTGGATGGTTAGAACACCAAGAACTTATTTGCATCACTTCTAGTATTCTATTGGCTATGGATCAAGGAGGCGAACATATCAAATTATATAGAATCTCTGAATAAAAAACTTATTTGGATCTATATCGGAAAATAGTAAACCATCAACTAAAATCATATTAGGTATTTTGAGGGGTTGTAGGGATTTCAGACTAATGGAAGGAGGAATGTTTGAGTGGGAAATCTTGTCAAGGTAAAGGGATGGATTTTCAATCAACCTTACCTTACCAGAAGTTAATTAGAGGATGCCATCCGATTAGTTTTTCAATCCATTCGATTCGATAGGTTTAATACACAAGGATAAGGTCAAATTGATGATTGGTAATGGAAGAGGTGAAGATAATATGGAAGATTAGTGTTCTGGATAGATTATGGTAGTGTGGATGCATAACTCATGGGAATCAGAAGAAGATTTTGGTGCTGCTTGTAGGGAGAAGAAGCGGAAACGATATGGTTTTGAGTGTATGTATTGGAAAAGAAGAAAGGGAGTCAATGAGGCTCACTAGGATATGGATGGGACTGAAATAAGGGGATTTCGATGCCGTTTGGGGGTGGATTGAAGTGGATGAAACCCTCGTGGTGAATATTCAATAACATGAGAGATCGAGCATGCGTGTGGGTGAATTACAGAGTATCATATAATTTACAACAGATTGAAAACTAAAAATAATTTTATAAAATTAAATATATGTAATTTATAATAAAATTAAATATATGAAAAAATATGAAAAAAAAGTAAAATTTCAATATGTTACAAATTACATAATTTATTGTTTTATAATAAAAATTATGTTTTACAATAATTAATATATTTGTTTTATAATATAATATAAAATGTTAATTATGTCTATAAATTTAAATTATGTTATATATCAATTATTTATTAATTATATTTTAATTATGATTATTAATTTTTTTGTTGATTATGATGTTTATATTTATTATCTTTATAGAATTAAAATATCCTAATGATTTTAATTTTTTATATGTAGTATTTAAATGTTTCTTAAATGGATTTCATTATAAAATATAATCACTATTAATACTTAAAGAAAATTGAAAATTAAAATCAATTAATGATATATTTTTAATCAAACTGTAAATTTTGACGTTGGTCTTAAAAATAAAAATCTATATAAAAAAATTGGATTCTATTAATTGGTTATTATCAATGAATTTTTTATTGTAACAGATATTATCGATGATAAAAGATTTTTTGGTAATGGTTATTATTAGTAATATATTCAAAAGTTGGTAAATTTTTTTTGGTAAGATTAGGATAAAGAAATACATTTAAATTTTGGTAAAATATTTGTTGGTGTTAAATGATCTATACCAAAAATAGATCTATTGGTAAAAATAACTATTGGTGGTTAAAATAAATACTAAGAAAACGTAATATCTGTTGGAATTGCTCATTTTTACCAATAGATATATTATCTGTAAATACATTTCTGTTGGTATAATCATTTTTTTAGTGGCAAGTAGTAATACCCATTAATAATAGTCATAAAGTCTATGGACTAATACACATGTCCACAGATAGAAACATCCAAGGACATTATGAAATGTGGATTTCCTACTAGCAGGTCTCCTTCTCATAATATCCTCGAAGATATTACCAAGGGCGCACACCATGAAAAGGTAACTCAATATTTTTTTAGTCCACACCCCTAATGACCTGTATTATTTGTGTCCCTCAAAAAACATAATCCGACCATAGAAAATATATTAAAGAATAGTGTTATGGAACTTCCAAATACTCATCATAGCAGGGATCCACAATGAACTTTTAGTGAAAAAACTATCTTTAGAACATTATCACATGAATTTTCATATCGAAGAACAATAAAAATGTGATAAGGTATTTATGAATGAATAATGTTCAAATTAGTTGGTTATAGGACCCCAACTCAAATAGACTCTCACTTGGACTGGAGCCAACTGATAATGACCTTTAACCTTCTAGCTCTCACAAGATATTCATGCTTCTACTAATATAAGCCTTTAGTCATGGGGTCAGCCACGTTATATTCTGTGGACATTATACTCACTACAACTACACCCATTTGATAGAAATCCCTCAATAGGTGATACTTCTAGAGTATTTTCTTTTTCCATTAATGTGACCTTGGATCATTTGCAATTTCCCCCACTGTAGTATTATCACAATAAAATGTTATATAATATTTAATTATAGGCACCACATCAATCTCTTGGAAAATGTTCTGCATCTAGATGGATTCCTTTGCTACATTAGAAGTTGCTATAAATTCAGACTCTACTGTAGAATCAGTGAAAACTGGTCTCTTTGAACTCTTCCATCTCACATCTCCTCCACTGAGATTGAAAACATATCTAGATTGTGTCTTCTTATCATTTTGATCTATATGAAAACCAACATCAGCATACCCTCTGATGACAAGCTCTTCGTCTCCTCCATAAACTAGAAACATATCCTTAGTTCTACTCAGATTTTGAATGATAGTCTTAATAGAAGTCCAATACTGTTCTCTTAGATCTTATTGATATCTTCCAACCATGAGCAGTGTATAAGAAACATCAAGTCTAGTATATAACATGGCATACATGATTTATCCTATAGTTGAAGCGTAATGGATCTTACTCATTATATCTTTATCCTTTTGTTTCTGAGGACACATTTTATTAGAAAGATGTATGCCATGTGACACTAGAACCAATACCCTCTTGGATTGTTCCATACAAAATATCATTAGTATCTGTTCATTGTATGTACCCCGACATAGTCCAAGAAACCTCTTGGATCGATCATGAAGGATCTTGATTTATAGAATCTATTCTACTTCATCCAAGTCCTTCATGGAGAAACACTTGTTCAACTAGTCCTTAACGAACTATAATTCGGGCACATCATTTCTAATAAGCACAACGTCATCAGAATATACAACTGGGATAACAACCACATTCCCATTAAATCCCTTACAATGAATTAGATCACATTTGTTCTTAATGAAACTAAATTATTTTATGACTTCATCAAATCGAATGTTCCATAATCTGGACTCTTTATTTAATCCATAAATGGATTTATGAAACTTGAAAATTAGTTTGGATTCACCTGGTGTCACAAAGCCTTCTTGATGTGTCATATAGACAACTTCATAAAGGTTCCTGATAAGAAATGATTTTTGACATCAATTATAGAAATCTCTTAGTCATGGTAAGATGCTATGGAAAGTATGATTCTTATGGATTTAAATATGTCAAATGGCGAGAAGTTTTTTTATAGTCAATTCCTTAACACTTTCTAAATTCTTTAGCCACTAGCCATGCTTTATAGGTGCTAACGTGACCTTCCATGTCCAATTTTCTCTTGAATACCCATTTGCATCCAATATTCTTTACATCAACTGGATCATCGACCAGAACTGAGGCATGGTTCTGATACATGGAATCTATCTCAAAATTCATAGGTTCTGGATATCTTTCATCTTCAAAGATTTCTACTACTTCCCAATAAAAGAGAGATTCACCATTGTCCAATAACAATGATTCTCCTTCCTCAGTGACTAGGAATCCAAATCTCTCTGGTTCCCTAACCTATCTTGAGCTCCTACGCAATACTTGTGTTTCCGGAACCTCTTATACAGTTACCAGTAGAACTTGTTCCTATACCAACTCATGTGTATCTTGAGCATCAACTTCGTTGAAGACAATCTTTCTCCCACTATTATTTTTGACGATTTTCTACCTCTCATGAAAGATGGCTTGTATGGTGACATGAAATTTCTTATCTGAAGCATTATATTGATAATATCCACATGTTTCCTTGGGATATCTTCTAAAGATACACCTCATTCCATGGAGAGCTATTTTTATGCCTAAGAAATAATTAAAAACTAACTCGCATCCGCATACATGTTTATATTAAAAAATGTGTTTCTTTAAATTTCATAACTCTGAGACAATTCCATTTCCGCCATAGTTGGTTCTCAGTTTAATATATATGCTGCAGTTCATAATGCATATCCCCAAAAAGATAATGGAAGATCTACATGACTCATCATTGACCTCACCATGTCCAATAAGGTGCAGTTCATCCTTTCACTAACACCATTCCACTATGGTGTATAAGGAGAAGTGAGCAATGATATAATCCCAGACTCCCATAAAATATCAATGAACTCTTGGTTCAGATATTCTCTACCTTAATCCGATTGATGCTTCTTTATCTTCTTACAAGATGATTCTCAACTTCATTCTTGAATTCCTTAAATTTCTCTAAGGATTATTACTTATACCTCATTAAGTAGATATATCCATATCTACTCAAATCATCAGTAAAAGTAATGATGTAAGAATATCCACCTCTATCATCTATTAGAAATGGTCCACGCACATCTGAGTGCACCAATCCTAGAATCTCTATGGCCCTTTTACTCTATCCACCAAAAGGCATCTTGGACATTTTAACATGTAAACAAGTGTGGAAACTATGTCATGGTTTTAGCTCAGTAGAGTCAAAATAACCATTTTGGAAGGGATTTTCATGCGTTTCATGTTTATATGACCAAGACAGGGATGCCACTACTGGGTATTGCATGTGTCATCTGAATTTGTTTTCTTATCGATTGCCAACACTTGGTTTTAATAATTTAATTCATTCAAACCATTATTCAAATGCACTATACCAAAACAAATGTTGTTCATATAAAAGAATCAACCGATATTTTAAAATTGAAAATAAATCCATCCATATCGAAACATGATACATAAAGTATGTTCTTGGTAACACTAGGCACATAATAAAAGTAACGTAACACCAAAAGCATTCTAGTTGGAAATGAGAGATGGTAATCACCAATGGCCAACACAACCATCCTCACACCATTGGCAGCTCAAAGATCCACCTCTCCTATGGAATTATTTCTAAATATACTTGGTTCCTACATTTGAATACATATGTGATCCCCACAAGCTATATCTAATACCCAATGGGTAGAAATGGAATTATTACACATGAAAACGAACACACCTTTCGCATCCCCATGCTTTTGGGTGAAATTCATCATTCAGTGTCCATGTTTTCCACAAGAAAAACAAACCGCCTCAGATTTCTTTCCCGACCTATAGATCATCCCTTTATTGGAGGGAAGGTGCCAAGGGGCTTTATACCATTTATGAATCCTTATCCCCTTTTAATTGTACTTAATTTTCTTATTCACTATATGGACTTCGAGTTTGTCACAAACCATGTCCTTATCTATTTGGAAAATTAAGTTTAGAAGTTCTGATAGACTCTTCTCATTGTTGCTCATGTTGTAGTTGAAAATAAATCTAGAGAAGGTATTGAGTAGTGATGATTGGATGAGATCTATATGCAACTCATCTGGGAACATAATCCCTATGATGTATAGGCGTTCAATGTACCCAATAAACATGACAATATAAGGCCCATCTAGCATAGACTCTCAAAGCATAGTTTTAAATAGAGCTTTGGAGATATCATATCTCTCTTGTCTCGCCATCTCTTGATAGTGATCCTTAAGGTGAGACATCATGCTATATGCATCCATGTTTTCATATTGATTTGAGAGCTCATTAGACAGGGACGATAGTTTGAATCAATAGACATTTGTGACATCATCCAATGGTTTCATTTAGAGAGATATTTTCTCATCACTAGACTCTTTTCCAGGAAAAATAGGAATAGGTTATTCCAGCACATACAATTTCCTCTCATGGTGAATCATGATGCCTACATGCCTCTGCCATTCCTGGAAATTGGAGTGGGTTATAGAGTTTTCCTTCTTGAGTATTGTTCGCAATTTTAGGTATGGAGTCATTTTTCTTTCCATTTCTAAGAATTAAGATGAGAAAAGGTTTAGTACTTTATCATGATTAGTTTGAGAAAAATAAATTAATACATACCATTCTCCCTCTATTTTATCAAAATCCAATAGCCCTCACCATTGACTTCAGAATATTCTGTTACCAGAATATTCTAATGGAAAGTTTCCATATTTCCATTCCCATTACCCCAACAAGGGTTAGTCAAGAAACATAAAGTGTTTTAGGTAGGCATTATAAATGCCAACTACATGAACTCATAGCTCCTTGATCCTCTGAGTGGAATCCCCAATCCTGAAATCCATTTATTTTGGATTTCCCCACCCTTTGCCTCTAGGTCACACCTAGTGATACTATGGCCATCAACCATTAATGTGAACCATGTCAAGTCAACCCAAAACCTTTAATTACAATTCCTCAATAATTGAAATCACCCCAACTAGGGTTGGTCAAGGACTTTGAACTACGGTTCGATTCTAACCAAGATTATGGAAGGTTATACAAACTTAATATTTTTAATGAGGGATTTTATTATTATATGTAAATTTTTATTTTATTATCCTTGATTACATGCTTGTTAATATTAAGTGGGATATAATTTAGTGATTAACCATGTCTAAGAAAATATTTACACCAAATACGGTCTTATTTTAGTTCTATCTTTCATGTTTTTTTAATTCATTAATTGTGTGATCATGACAACACACCCACAATAAATAAACCATGAAACTGACAGAAATAAAAAAAAGGTATGATAATGATCTTGTTCTATTGGTTGGTTTGTATAGAGGTTGATAAACTAACCCAATACCAAGGGTAGAAACACCTTGAACCTTTTGCGTTCGTGTTTACATCTTTCCACCTGTCAACCATTGTATCTCCCCGAACTGGTTTCACCTTGGTTCTTAACTTGAGCTACCTCCACTAGCTTGGGTGCAACATCCATTATATATGCTCTTATCTCACTCAAAAGTGAGGGTTAAAATGAGGTATTAGATAAAATAAACCTTATGCATGCTTTACATACATATTAATGAGGAGGAGGGTCATAAGAAAAAAAAATTAATTTAAATAAATAAATTTTAAAAAACCATTCACATACAAAGGTATTGTTCTATCCCATGATCATCCATACATGAAATGATATTTATGCATAAATAAAAATAGAATTCAATTATTTAATCATTCTGGTTTAAGATAAATCACACTCGAATAAATTAATTATATTTAATTAATCAATCCATTTATCTTAAACCTTTTTTCCTGAATTTATTTGAGATTATAATCCATCATAATTTTAAACAAATAAATTCATTTAAAATTATCATTGTACGTAACTTGTTCCTTGGAGGAAACCTAGTGAATTATCATTGATAACATCCCAATGGGTAAAAATTAACACTATGCAGATTTTCAATTAAACAAAAATATATTAAACAATTATCACGTGTTGTGCCTCAGCTTTATTCCTACACAATGGTTCACGTGTCAAGGGTTTGTAAAATATAATAATAAATTTTAATAAATATGTGTAATTTGGACTAGTACACAACATGTAGTTCTAACAACACGAGGTGTACTTTTGTTCACTTCCCATCGTAAGTACACACGCATGGACATGGCGTGTAGATTTACTTAGGAAATCATCAAAGTACATGGCGTGTTCCTTGGGACACACACCGTGTAGTATCCGCGCTACACGGTTTCTAGCTAGGCAGGAAGTGTATAGGGTACGTGGTCCAACCCTTTCCCAAAGGGACTAATGTTGGTCAAAAATCCCTAAAGGCATCAATGAAGAATTTTTGAGGTGATTGTGTTTGTTGACAAAGTGGACATCTGAGTGGTGATTGTTGTCAAAGCAAAACAATGTAATACAAATTTGTTGATAAAGAGGATTTCATGATGGAATTTCGAGTTCAAGAGCTGAGGTCAATGATCCATGATTTATTCAAGAACGTCGACAAAAGGAATGGATTATCTGGAGGCGGTAGAAAATAAAAGATTCAAGGTGGCGCCGTTTTCCAGTGTTTGCCAAATTTTTGGGCCTGAAAATCGACAAATGAAGGAATGTGTTTTTGGAAAAGGGAATTGTGTGCCGAGGAATTGGAGTATAGGAACCTTGTGCGCCATATGTTTTTCAAGATCAGAAGATCAAAATATGGCTAAGTAAATAGGTTCGCACAAGTTTGGGAGTTTTTCGCGCAAGTGTCTATAAGGACAGAAGACTTGTGCGCCGAGACTGGGTCGCGCAGGTGACTTGCGTGCCGTCACGCAGGGTGGTCATTTTGCCTATAAATACTGGACCACCCCTCTTCATTCTCCACCTGAAGTTCAACACGTTGAGAAATAAGAGCTCTCGTTGCACAGGTGTGGTGGTCGTAGAAGTGGTGTGTGTGGTCGCGCAGGTGGGACTTGCGTGCCAGGGGTGATTGTTGTGCACCAGTGTTTGAAGTTGTGCGCCAGTGTGGAGTTGCGCGCCAATATTGGTTTGGGATTAAAGGGAAGAGAGTCGCGCAAGTCTGGAGTTGTGGAAACTTGTGTCGCGCAAGTATCTGAGGAAGACTTGTGCGCCCGTTGTGACATTCACGCCGATACGTGCGCGCCGAGATTGACTTGTGTGCCAAGTAAGGTTTGTTTCCATCAGAGATTTTTGGGCTACGTGGAAGCTGGATGTTTGCCCGATACCTTTGGTGCAAAAATAAATATTCATCTACGGGTGAAAATTGGGCTTCAACAGAGCATCTACTTACAGGAGAAGATGCATCCCTTCATGAAAATGAAGAGACCTACAGGTCGATAAACTGTGAGTGGATTCTTTCCAAGAGCAGTGAGCAAAGGAAGAGAAAGAAGGTGATCCTCTCCACAGAAAGTGATCCAGAGAGAGAGAAACATGGAGTGACCCTTGGGAAAGCAGTGAGATGACCCTAAAATTTCTAAAAGCAGTGAGCCTGGGCATAGAGGTGATCTATCCCGAACTTTGTATCCACATCTAGTGAAGAATAATAGAATTTGGTATGACCGGAAACTTGTCGGTGTATGCTCCTTGGACATAGACCAGTGAGGGTGAACCTATTAAAAATCTCTGTGTCTGCCTGTTTTCTCCCCTTCATTGCATTCAAAGCATCATCATTAGATAAAGAAGTAAATAATTGATCATAGTTTACAAAAAAGAGCAAACAAAGTGACCCTTTTAATAAAGAGGTCAAGATCCAGTGGGGTAGGAAGAACTTTGAAAAAGAATATCCATACCCTGATTCACCCCCCCCCCTCTTAAGGTATATAGGCCCCTATTAGTCCTAACAACTACATGTCGTGTTCAATGGGCCACATGACATGTAATTCGAAAATCATGTTCCACCTATTCATGGTCAACACACGAAGTCTTAAAGACTTAAATATTATCCAATGAAATAGCCTTTTTTGGAAAACCATCTCGATTCATGGAACCTATACTACACAACGTGTACTACTAAATACACGCCAAGTGTTCTTGTGTTGTATGACCTGGAAACATTGGAACTTTCATATGAGATCCTCTATTTTATTTTAATCAAAGTTTATGAAAAAATCATTTCTGTAAGGTGAATGAGAAACGAAAGAGGAGGAATAGATCTCAAGATTCAGATTTATAGAACTATTAACATGATTTGAAACAACTAAATTATTAATTGTGTAAATCAGCAATGAAAAACTAAATAATTATAATCAATGATATGACCCCTTTGATAACACTTGTAGGTTCTAGGCATAGCAGAAGCACGTTGGTGGGTGTTCGAAACTATAATTTTTTTCATTAACAATGTTCTATCCTAGATCCATCATGATAATAAAACACAGGATCTTTGGAATATAACAAATAATGAAATAAACTAAGGGTGTCCTATAACCATAGAGAGGATAACCATATGTTGGTTATAATTAATTTAATTAAAAGAGAAGAATTACCTTTATGGAATTCTCTCTTCGTTGATGATTCTGAACACAATCTGATATGGTCTAACATTGCGTCATAGAATCCAAGTGTTGGATTCCTCATGAGGTGTACTAAATGTTCTCCATGTATCTCTAGAAGTCTCCAAAGGGATCTCTAGGTGCTAGCGTGGAAGCGCCTTCACTTGGGATGTCAATCTTTGATCACCTTGAGATCCGCTTGCAAAGTGCTCTCCTTGATCCAGTGGAGGAGGATCTTTCTCGTAACTTGAGAGCATTCTTTGAAGAAAACAATTATCCTGTGGCTTGAGATTTTTCCTTAGATCCATTGTGCACAAACCCAAAAAATGGCTTGGCTAATGAGAATTATATAATTTGGATTTTAATTACTTAGAATAATAAAATTAATTAATTACCTAAATTCTTTTATTAATTTCATTTAATTATTAGTAAGACCCCATGTCTAATAATAATAGTTTACTTTTATTATTACTTGACAAGCACCCAGTAAATTACACCTAATATTATATAATTAAATTAATATTATTATTTCTCACAAATCCCTAGAAAAATACATGGCATGTATATTAATATACACCACATTTACTTTTTTTCCATTTACTTTATTTCCTACACCACATTTATTGGACCTTGATTAACAGCTATTTATTTCTCAGATAAATATCACTGCATTACTAGCTTATAAATATATTATCTCTCCAAAAATATATTCTCTCGAATAAATAGTGTCGAAATAAATGTGATCATGCATCCTTGAATAATTATTAAATCACAACCAAGAATAATCTTTATTCAACATGTTAAATTAATATTTAACTAAGATACTTGGACACACTTAGTGTGTGACCCTCGAGGCGTCAATCTCATTGGAATTATGTGGAGCCTACCTAAAGTCCAAGTTTAGCATATAGAAACATGCCAAGGTACCCATGGATAAAGAATTTAATGCCGTAATGACATGACACCTCTTATGAACAATTACCGTGTAATGTAATCTCTTTGACTTGATATCTCGAATCAAACAGGTTGTATTCAAATTTTATTAGCCCATGGGCTTGATTATTAATTCTTTGACTTTCCATAACTGAAATTTCCCATTCCTCACCATGGCCACATACTTATTTAGGCTATATCAATTCCATAAAAGGTCCTGAGAAATTAACACCGATTATGGAAGAGAATGGAAAAATCATTTCTCGCATTATCTTTTAACATAGTATTACTCGTGACACACCCAACAAATCCTACTTCATTGTGAAATTGTGTGGTCAATGTTTTTTCCATACATCTAAGGGCGTGAGTTTTAATAACCATTAATAATAATCATAAAGTCTAAGGACCCATAAACACGTTCGTATATAGGAACATCCAATGACATTATGAAATGTGGATTTTCTACTGGTGGGTCTGGTTCTCAAAATATCATCTTTGATATTACCAAGGGTACACACCATGAGAAGATGACTCAATGTTTTATGAGTCCTCACCCCTAATGGCATGAATTATTTATGTCTCTCAAATAACATCATCCATCCATAGAATATATATTCAAGATTAGTGTTATGGCACTTCGTGGTTTTCATCATAGTATGGATCTACTATGACCTTTTAGTAAAAATGCTCTCCATTGGACATTATCACATGAAATTTCATGCAAAAGAACTATCAAGATGTGATAAGGTATTTTTTAACGAATAAAGTACAAAGTAGTATGTTCTAGGCCACCAACTCCAACATCATCTTGGTCTCATTCTCTCCAACTCCAACAACATTCATTTACCAGTTGAAGATAGGATATTTCCCTTATCTATACCTGTAACCACATAATCTTTTTGGTTCCAAAAGCATGACCCAAACAGAGTGTGAGAGGAATCTAGTATGCAACCACCAAAATATCTATGCCTAAATATTAGTGAATATATATAGCAAGTAATATTCAGAAATTATGTAATAAACTAGAAAGTACTTAAAAGTAAACAATCACACAGTTTTCAATTTCATTCATTTAAAAATCATTGTTCATCCATTGAATCATTTAAACCTTGGGATCTATCCTAATCTTTGTATCCCATGTGTAATAGTAACAATAAAAATCTCAGAAGTCCATCTAAAGAAACATGTAAGACTGATTCCAAGATTGTGCTTTGGTTTGGCAGACTCATCACACTAATTCAATCATTCATAAACAACTATCTAGGAAATCTCAAACAATCTAACACCATTAGTTTAACACGACACCAATCATTTACAAACAACCACCTAGGAATGTCTCACAGTCATTACCCCTAGGTCATCGTGGAACCAATAAATTATAAATGACCTACAAGTATCTCTCACGGTCAATAAAAACTGGGTATACATATCATAAATAAATCATAAATGACCTATTGGGGAGCTCTCACGGTCAATACCCATGGGTCAAGGTATGCACCAAGGCTCTCATGGTCTTGTGTAAATATTCATGGAAACCCCCACATTTGTCATAGTCCATTGGAAAAACATTGTGCATATCATAAAAAGGAATCACATGTAATCAATAACAACAACATGGATAACAATCACAAGCATAACACATGAAATTTATATAGTCAAACAAACTCCTTCCTAAAAAATTCAAGTCATGGAAACAAGGTACAACTCATAGGAAACCTAGGAAAAATGGCTATAAATAGCCAATATAGGGAAACACCCTAACAGGGAGTCCTATAAACAAGGCATCTAATCTTACACATATAAAACAACACCTTTTCAATTAATTAAACCATGGAAGATAAATAATTGGTTTAAATTAAAAATGAAAAAACTCATACATTGGTATTCAGAACATTAGCATATATAATCCAAAGAAAAACAAAAAACGGATCAAACCACCAACCTTACAATCATATGATCCAAAATCTTGAACATCGGCCATTGAATCATCCTAGAAAGACATATATAAACAAAATGGGTAAAAAGGGTCGTCCTATGATAACCCACGAGAGAGGAAGAATCAGAAAGAAAGGATTTAGGGTAAAAAGGAAACTCACTGGTGGGAATCTAATGAAGCCGATGATGTATAAATTAGTGCTCGGATGGAGAACCGGGAGGGGGTCGATGTTCGCAGTTGTTCCATCGCACTCCCATATGAACTAAGGGGAGAAGAAATATGTAATGTACATTAAACGTGACCCCACTCTGATTTATCTAATAAAAATAAAAATACATGACATGTTTATTTAAGGTACATGCTGTGTAGTAGCCTTTATTGGCCCCTGATTTAGGTTGTCTTCACGGTCACCACCCAACCATGTACCCAGTCATTGCGCAGCTAGTATGCGGCTATGCGTGGTACCTGGGTACATGACATGTACTCATAAATAAATGGACTAGACATAGAAAATTCTTTTTTCTTCCTTTTTCCTCAGAAACAACCCGAAATAATGATCCATACATTAAATGACTATTCTGGTTCACACAAACTTTACCCCTTAATGCAATTCATACATGAATTTCCCTTCCATGGGTGGTGAAGAAGAATCTTCAAACCACTCTAGCCACTATGATTATACGATGGCCTTCCTCTCTCTAGTATCGTCCTGTACTCTCCCCTGCTATCATAGAACTCGTACCGCAACAATAGACCATCCATGGAGAACCTTCATGATACAATCCACAATCCATATAGAGAGATCTTCTAAGGTTGCAACTACCTCCAAATCAACCTCCTCGTGTTGAATAACTTGAGATGGGTTTGAAAATTATTGTCGTAGCTATGAAACATGAAAGATTTCATGCATAGCCTGGTACCTCTGAGGTAACTGCAACTGATAGCCAACTGGCTGCACTCTCTCCAAAACCTCAAACAACCCGACATATATCAGTGAAAGATTTCCATGTCTCCTAATCCTTTAGTCTCCAAACCTCGGTGTGACGCATAAGAAAACCTGATCTCTAACCTAAAACTCTATTTGTCTTCTTCACCAATCAACATAAGATTTTTAGTGAGATTATCCAGTATCCATCCTATTCCGAATCTACTCCACTAGCTCATTGATCTCTTGGACAAGATGAGGTCCCAACATAGATATCTCTCCTACCACTAGCCAATATAGGGGTGATCGGAATGGCCTACTATTCTAAGACACATAAAGATATATTTGAATCATTTCATAAAAAAATATTTTTTTTAGAAAAACATTATCATGGGTATGTGTCTCTCCCAAGTGCCCCCGAAATTTAGAATTCATGCTCTAAGAATGAACTCCAAAACCTGAATTGTGTGCTCGAACTAGCCAACTATCTAGGGATGGAAATCTATACATAGACATACATGTATACCCAAAGTCAATTGTAGTCCTAGCCAAACACAAGAAGTAATCCTGACATCAATGTATGAAATGATATAGCATGGATCCCCATGAAATTTTACAATCTTTTGGATTTCAAACCTTCCAAGATCATCAACACTGAAAGATTCCTTAATGGTCTAGAATTGTGCAACCTTCCTGAGCCTGTCAATAACAACCCAAACTATATCATTCCCTTGAGGTGACCTCAGTAATACCATCACGAAATCCATCGTGATATCATTCCACTTCAACTCGTGAATGGGTAACTTCTATAAAATCCATTTTGGTCACTGATGATCTACCACTACCTGCTAATAGGTGTAAAATCTCAAAACAAAATAAGATACATACCATTTAATTCGTGACCACCAATATAGATGATGCAGATCTCGATAAATCTTGGTGAAACTAGGATGAACTATCCATATAGAGGCATGGAAATCTCGCATCAACTCCTCACGTATGCTGGCTGGCAACCATATTCATCCAGGAAAATGAAAGACCTCATCATCTCTTATAGTCCACCCCAGAGTAGGGTCCTCACCAGACACACTCTACTGTTTGACTAGACCTTTAGAATCTGATAGTTTCCTCATACGACCATGATCCAATAAAGTAAAGGAAATAACTATAGAATAAATAAATGTCTGCCCCTCTCTGTCATGAACCTCGAAATGAATCTCAGAGAACATAGACCTTAGTTTCCACTCACTACTGGCCTCCTGAACTACCAGCATCTAAGTCCTCCAACTCCACACATCAGCCATTGTGTTTCCCTTCTTGGGTGATTAGGAAATCTCAAATTCAATGGACTAAAGGTACTCAACCCACCTTCATTGTATCAAATTCAGATCACACTATGTATAGATATACTGGAGGCTTTTTTGGTTAGTGTACACCACAAAATTATCTCCCAAAAGATAATGTCTCCAATAGTTAAAATCATGCACAATTACAGCAGATTCGAGATCGTGCCTTGGGTAAATCCTTTCTTGTGGCCTAAACTTCTATGACTCATACGCAATGACTCTTTAACCTATATGATCACTAATCATATCCCAATACATTAGGAATTGCATTAAATAGTGTAACTCTTGCTCAACTATAGAAAAATCATTATCCTTTCTTAAGCCAATCTCTTTTCAGCTGTTGAAAGGATGAATTGCAAGAATTTTACCACAGGTACATTATTCCCTACTTAGTCAGGCCTATCAAGGGCACTACTAAGCATGGAAAATCTTGTGTAAAGCATTTCTAGTAACTAGCCAGCCCCAGAAAACTCTGTACTTCAAAGTCATTCTTCGGATGCTCCTAGGAAACCACTTCTCTCAATTTCTCTCGGTCTACTGATAATTTTGTCTTTGAGATGGCATGACATAAGAAGTGAATATAGTCCGTCCAAAATTTTCATTTTGTGAGATTATAATATACTTATGCTATCTAAGTGTACTCAATATTATCTCATGATGGGAGGCATGGTTGTGTACAGTGTGAGAGTAAACCAATGTATCATACACAAAGACTACCACAAAAAAATCAATGTAAGGATGGAACACTTGGTTAATCAGTTCCATAAAAACTGTCAATTCGTTTATGAGATCTTACGACATAACTATGTACTCATATACACCATAAATACTCCGAAAGGATGTAAGAGGTATATCGTATCGTCTAACGTGCGAGTAATGATAATCAGATCTCATGTAAATCATTGATATCACTGAGCCTCCTCGAAGCTGATTAAAGAGATCATCAATCCTTGGTAAGGGATATCTATTCTTGACCATCAATTGTTTCAGATTATTATAATACACACAATGTATGAGGGTACCATCTTCCTTCTTTGAAAAAATTATTGGGAAACCCCAAGGAGATGTACTGGGTCAGATGAAACCCTTTTCCTATAACTCCTCTAACTGCTTCTTAAGCTCTTGTATGTTTGGTGTAGCCATCCTATAATGAGGAATGGACACCAGTTCCACTCCTGGGACAAGATCAAGGAAAAAATAAACCTCTCTCTATAGAGGTAAACCTGAAAATTCACCTGGAAAGACATCTCTGAAACAATCCACCACTAGAAGAAATTTCATCAATGATGTCCCCTGGTCATCCACATATAAACTAGAAATAAATTATGTAATTTCTCCCAACCCATGATGCTCGGATATAGATCTGTTCACCTGCACATCCCATTTTCCCTTGTATTTAATAGACTTTCCATGTCGTGACGTGAAACTCATCCTATGATAATAAAAATCCACAATGAACTGAAATGTGACCAACTAGTCCATTATGAGAATGAAATAAAAACCCATCATCTCTAAGACATGATTGTCCCATAAGAAGTGAAACCCACCAACCTCAAGAGTGAAATCCATGATCTGACATACTCTAGTATTCGTAATCCTCAATAGGGTGTCTATCATTATAACATCATCACATGTAATGATATAGATTGCAAGGCTCTCCACAATAGGAAAGAAAATAAAACAATAGGAAGCCCTAAAATCTAAAAGAGCAGAAGCTAAAATAGAGGCAGCTAAAATCTCACCTCGAACAGTACATGGTATGAGATCTTTCTCATTCTAGTTATGTTCCATTGGAAATGTATAACTAGTAATATGGCCCTATGGCAATTTCTGCCCACACTGAGTTGATCCACCCTGCTGTCGTTAAAAATGTATTGTCTGTATACTGTGGCTGCAACCACCTCTTTTACCTGATGAACCATAATTTTTTGAATGATGAGAATTTGGTGGTCCTCTTATACATGGGTCATAACAGATCCCTTCTCACTCATTACTAGTGAGAACTTCTGAAGAAAAAGGTGAATATGTCCCATCTTGTCGCAAGATCGACACCAAACTAGGTCTATCAGACAATGAGTTATTATGTGCCCACACTTCCTACACTAGTATCATATAACATGGCTACCTGTAGATACATCCCTGCTATTGGAATAACCACATTAAGGCTTACTAGAGTGCTTCCTACTATCAAATGAAAAAGTACCAGCCGTGAATGCTGAACCGCCATGGCTTGAAACTCCCAACTCCCATAGATTTTTCTTGGTAATTAGTTCCTAATTTACTATAGAAGTCACCAAAGTTATCCTAAAAACATTCACTTGTGATCTTTTATCATACCTGATTCCATCCTTTAACTTACTATCCGGTGATAACTCATCACCTCCCAAAACATGTTCAAAGCATATAAGCTCTGTGAAATGAGATGAGTAATCCATCACTGAATGAGTCCTTTCTCTAAATTCATGAACTACCAAGATCGATCGACCCTCAGTGTCTCTGGGTAGAAGTAATCATAGAAGGTTCTCATAAATACTTCTAAACCCATATCCTGACGAAGTCCTGCTTATGAGATAACATCCCACCATCTCTTGGCGGAATCATGTAGCATGTACGTCACAAGCTTCACACTCCGCTCTAGAGGTGCCTTCAGATGCTCTAGGATAACAAGAATGCCCTCCAACCATGAATCTGCAGCTTGTGGTCCTCTATCCCTCAAAAAATTAGGATGATACTGCTACTGGAAAACCTACATCAACTCTACCATATTCGGGGTAGGATGTGGTGCTTTTTGAAAATTATATATCATCCTCAAAAATACATCACATAACTATTCCTTAGCACCAGTTTCTGTTATAGTAGCTGGTGCCAAGATGGGCATGTTGGGAGTATCTTCTGAAAGTCCCTAATCAACCATTTCCACTATTAGATCATCACCCAATACCTGACATACTACAAGAGGATGTATCGGTGGCATGACTCTGTAAGGTTATGTGTGTAACTCAGTACAATATAATCATGGACAACAACATAGAAGTGAAGTAAAAGAGTATGAGAAGGAAAGAATTCACATTTTTAAATGAGGGTTACACTGTGTGTAGAAACAAAAAAAATGTGTTCCCTTTGATCCTTAACATTGGCATGTACCTCTGCCAACCTGGTCGTGTAAAAACTAAAACACACTGCGTGTTCATCCTATGACATGGTGTTTACTAGAATATTACTTACTTCCAATGTACTCCTACACGGCCAAAACTACACAGATATTCTAGTGTAACACTACATATTATGCACACACTATTAATGTTGTGTACCACCAATTTTTCATCCACCTGGGTCATTAGTAACATGTCTGGATACATGACCTTTTTCAGCATAACATGTACTCCCAGTACATGGTGTGTTCTACCGAACATTTATCATCCCCATGTCTCTGCTCACACAGTAAGTCACATTGTTAAAAACTACATGGAATGTACATACAATACATGGAGTGTAATTATTACAAGTTAGTTCTTCCAAAATAGAATAACACGTGGAATTTTTTCACAACATCACATGCCATGTTGTTTGGGTTTCTTAATAGTAAGCCTCTAAAACATCTTTAAAACCCTTAAAAACAGAATTTTTTTTCCAAGGAATGATATGTTTCGATTTGTAAAATCCCATGCTCCCCATGAATCCATGTTTGGTATCCATTTTCATATAATTTTTTACATAATTATATTAATGTCCAAACTAGATGCACTAAATTCCTATCCAAGATGGCCCATAACACCTAAGGGACCAGATCATGGCATTCATCCAACATTATATATACCAATACCCTATAAAATTTTTAGGAATTTATATCATAGTATCTATAAAAAAACATGCATATCTATCAATACATTTATCACTAAAACATGAAATTAGTAATGCACCTTAAATGGCATGACAAGAATGCGAGACATGTGATCTCCCGCAAGTGCATGTATGATGCATGAGGTGGAATACCTTCATCTCATCAGCTTGCGACAGAAATAAATCCCAAATGATATCAATAATAATAAAAAAATAAGTCCACCACCTAATGGTGATATCAAATCAACTATAACAATTGAAAAACTAGAAAAATTGCAATCTTCGAGGTAACATGGGTTTCCCCTATAAACGATTTAGTTACACCTAGGTATAGCTTATTACCGACTACATATTCGTTCATATCCCAGTCTATTGTATCCAAATAGTCAGGAAAATAAATAGAGAAAACCCTCCTTTGATATCCCTTTGTAACAACCCAAATCCAAGTTCCACCCAAAGGTTCCACGTATCTAGTTGGGCACATGGCCTCAAGTACATTTCCCAAAATTCCAAATCCTTCCGACTAGTAAAGAGGGCATAGGGTGTGATAGTGGGGAAACTATTACCTCATTGGTAGAGTATATAGTATGGAAAACAAATAGTAAACAATAGTGGAAACAATGATACCATACAACAGTAGTAAACAATGAAAGAATGATAGTAATAAAACATCTCAAGCATATATAAATAATTCATGTCACATGTATCATGGAAAAGCATCCAAAAAAGTCACAATACTATAAATACAATATAGAAACCAAAGTACAGAAAATAAAGTAACCTTCAACAGAATCTGATTCCTTAGATTGATATCATGCTCTCCAGCTCAAACAACAATCAAGTACCAGATGAAGAAGGGTTTTTTCCTTATCAATATGAGTAACCATATAATTTGTTTGGGTCCAAAAGCATGGCCAAAACTAGTTGTGAGATGAATCCTAGTAATAAACCACAAAAATATCTATGCCTAACAACTAGTGATAATATATAGAAGTTATTATGCAGAAATGATGCAATAAACTAGAAAATACTCAAAAAGTAAACAATGCTACAGTTTTCAATTTCATTCATTTAACATTCAATATTCATCTATTAAATCATTTAAACCTTGGGATCTATCCTATGATCTTTATCCCATGTGTAATAGTAATAATAGTTATGTCAGAAGACCATCTAAACAAACATGTCAGAGTGAGCCCAATCATGTGATTTTTCTTGGCATAGTCATCACAATCATTTAATCATTCATAAAGTACCCTCCTAGAATGCTCTCACAGTCTAACCCCTTTGGTTCAACCTAATACTAATAATTTATAAATGACCCCCTCGACAACTCTCATAGTCAATACCCCTGCATCATCTTGGCATCAATAAATTATAAAAGACCTCCTGGTAGCTCTCATGGTCCATACCCCCTGGGTCAACATATCATAAATTAATTTTAAATGAAATCCAGGGTAGCTCTCATATTAAATACCCCTACTTCAACGTCTACACCATGGATCTCATGGTCATGTGTAAATAAACCTGGAAACCCTCATAGTTTTCCATGTCCAAGGCTCTCACCGTCAATTGGAAAAGAGTGAGCATATCATAACATGACATCCCATGTAATCTATAACTACTACATGGATAACATTCAAAAGAACAACACATGATGTTTATATAATCAAAAAAACTCCATCCTAAACAATTAAAATCAGGGAAACAAGGTATTACTCATAGGAAACCTTGGATAAATTGCCATAAATATTCAAACTAGGGAAACACACCCATGAGGTGTCCCGTAAACAAGGTATCTAACATTACAAATATGAAAAAACCCATTTTCAATCAATGAAACCCCAACAGGTAAATAATAGGGTTAAATTACAAATCAATAAATAACCCATTCATTTGAATGCGTCACATTTTCCTATATAGTCCAAATATGAACAAAGAAAGGCACAAACCACCTAACTTAATGTTTTACGATCAAAAGTCTTAAATATCAGCCCTTGAATCGGCTATGAATGACGTAGATCTACTCAATATGTAAAAATTATCATCCCATGATAACTCACGATAGAGGAAGAATCGGTAATAAAGGATCTAGGGGAAAATAAAACTCATAGGTGGGGAATCCAATGCAACCATCAATATCTCAATCGGATCTCAGTCGATGAATAGGGAGGGGCTCAATGTTCATAGCCCTTCTACTTCTCTCCTATTTGAACCGAGGAGAGAAGAACCATTCTGTGGAAATTAGACGTGACACTGCCCCAATTTATCAAATAAAAAAAATGTACAAGGCCTGTTCATTTAATGTACACACCGTGTAGTAGCCTTAACTGGCCACCAATTTAGGAGGTCTACCATGTCACCACACAACCATGTACTCGGACATTACCCGTCTAGTATGTAGCTGTACACTGTACCCGGGTATATAGAGTGTACTCATAAGTACACAACGTGTAATAAGAATTTTTTTCTTCCCTTTTCCTCAAAACAACCCAAAATAATGATCGATACCTAAAATAAATATCTGTGTTCTTACACTCCAGCATAGGCACACAAATCTTGTTGGGGGAACAATTTTTGTAAACAAAGAGGGAATGGAAAAAAACTGGTAAGGGAAGATCATGACATTGAAGATCCATATACTATATTAAAGGAAAAACAGTTTCAAAAGACATTAACATGGGATCGTTCTCAAGATCACACAGTTTGACTATATTAAAGCCATCTAAGTGTTAGGATATTGATGATGTACTAAATATACTTTGATAAACCCTTAAAAATGTGCAATCCTATATTTAATCATATTTTACATCAAATTGGATGTAATAGGAATGAAATTGGAAAAACTAGGAAGAACTAGAAAAATTGGAAACGAGTCACCAATGGGTGAGTCACCGACACTGAGCCATTATTGGGTGAGATACCGAAGAAACCTACCAACACTAATCCACCTACGCTGAGCCACCGATCTGAAACCACCTACATGTGAGCTACTGACGCGGTCTACCGATGCTGAGCCACCAACATTGAGCTACCGATGTAATGACTCACCGATTCCCTAACTCACCGATGCCCTAACTCCAATGCCCTGTCACTAACACCTTGACTCTCTGACACCGATGTCCTCGACTCACCATCATTGAAACCCTAGACTCATCGACCCCGATTCCCCTTACTCACTAATGCCGATCCCCCAGACCCAATGATGGGAAAACTATAATTTTGAAAAACTCATGAAGCAAACTACCATTGCCTTTCAGAACACCCTAAACACTGAACATTCACAATGGATTGAATTAGGGAAATCCAGGCCATTAAATCTGATACGTCTCAAACTATTCAAGGACCCAAGGATTTAGAACTAAACCTAGAAGGGAAGAGGTGTCCAACCAACCACCTCGTATGATTCCTCTCAAGGGTAAACCACCTTGCGTTGTTCGTAAGATGGTGTAAAAATCCTAATATCCATGAAAACCTCCTTGACATCTATCTCTTAAACATATTTAGAAACACTAAAGACCCACTAACCAAAAAAAACACACAAATACCAAAGTCACATCTTCTAGAATCATGGAGAATGGATCTCTTTCCACCATGTCATGATATTGGCCACTTCGGGTGGCACTGACTCAACCAAACATGTTTAATCCCATCAACATTAATGTGTCTCAATTAGGGATTGGGTCCTTCCCTCTCCATATAGAGTAATTTTCACAATCAATTAGAGAACTAGGAAAAAAATAATCTAATACTAAACAATTTCAATAATTACCTAAGAAAATGAAGAAAAAAATTAAAACATAGAAATAAAACATAGAAATAAAACATAGAATAGATCTGGGTACTTGGAACACATCTATGCCTCCCGCCCCAAAGTACTCCCCTTGAGGCCACCATGCCTCCCTCACACATGGACCAATGGAATGTTCCTCCCGAAAATCACCTTCTCCTCATGATCCTCGATTCTTACTGGTCGCTCCACATACTTATCTTCATCCTCAATATCCAATTATCCCTAGTCAATGATTTTTGAGTCATTGTGAAGATACTAACAGAGATGAGAGATAGAGAAGACATCGTGGATCCTCTCCAACCATGGAGGAAACTCCAAATTATATTCCTCCTTGTAGACTCGTCCCAACACCTCAAAAGGTCCGATGAACCTGGGAGAAATCTTACTCACTTTACCAGACCTTCGCGACCCACATCGAGGGGAAACCATCAAGAAGACATGGTACACAACCTCAAACTACAAAGCTATCCTTTTAGGATCAAAAAATGACTTCTGTCAATCCTATGATTCCTTTATGCTCTCATGGAAATTTTGTTCCTTCCCCATCATACATTGTACCACATTAGGACCATGAATGTTTGCCTACACAACTTTTATCTAGCACAAGGTTAAATGACAGAAACTCTTGTATAGAGCTTCAAATAGTGCTAAACCAGTGGAATATGGATAGCTATTTTTTATGAAAACTCTACCAAGGTAAAATGAAGCACCTAATACCAACTAAAGTCCATAACAAATGACCGTAACATGTTCTCCAATGTCTGGGTGGTCCTCTCTATCTACCCTTTGATTTGAGTGTGGAAAGAATTGTTGAGGAGAAACAGGGTTCTAATGGCATGCTGAATCCCCACCAAAATCACGATGTAAAACATGTATCCATATCTGATACAGTTTATCTTGGGACTCCCTGAATCCACACCACCTCATTCACATTATTCTATGAAAAGGAATCCACTATTCTTGACTCCTTGATCACCATCATGTGAGATTACTTCGTAAACTGGTCCACTACTACCCAAAGACAATCATATCCTCCCTGGGTCCTAGGTAATCATATGACGAAATCCATCGAGATCTTATCCCACTTACACTTGAGAACATCTAAGCACTGCAACAGATCACCGGGAACAAGGTGCTTATCCTTCACCTGCTAACACACTAGGCACCTTGCCAAAAACTCTACCACTACGAGCTTCACCCCGAGCCACCAAAAACTATTACTTCAAGACTTAGTACATCGTAGAGACTCCATGATACACCACCTGTGGAGAGCTATAAAACTCAATGAGAACTCCCACAGACATTTCCACTGGAAGAAACATCATACCATATAACAACATCAGATTCATACTATCCTTCGACCATCCCTCTAAAGCATCACCCTGGAGAGTGTGATCATACATCACTTCAGTCTCTAAGTATCCACACAAAGGCTCCCCACCCACCATTTTACGGAAGACTGCATTGTCATCCACTCTCACATCCATGTACAAAGCAGCCAACTCCTTCATTTCCTTTCAAGAAACAACGGATTCCAAAACTACCTCCTTCTGCAACTTCCCTTTTAAGGCACTGGGCACCACATTCTACTTTTCTGATGTGTAAGATATCTTGAAGCCATAGTCCTGGATAATCTCCATCCACCTTCATTACCACATGTTCAGGTCTCACTGGGATAAGTTACAACTTATTCTCTTGTGTTCTGTGGAGACCACAAATTGATCATCGATGATGTGATTTAACCACAAATTTAGCACGAACTCGACAACTACTTGTTTTAGATCATGGGTGGCATAGTTATGTTCATGTGGATATAACTTCTTAGACCTATAAGATATCATTCCTCAGTCTTACATCAGTGAACATCCCAATCCTATACCAAAAGCATCACAAAACACCTCGAACATCAACCATTCCTTTGGAATCCTAAGCACCAGGGAAATGACTAGCTTCCACTTCTGGTAGCTGAAGTCTACTTGAAACTGCTCACTCCACATAAAGGCTTGGAATTTTTTAGTAAATGCTGTAAATGAAGATGCAACTTGAGAGATGTCAGGTACGAATCTCCAGAAATATCTACCTAGACCTCGGAAGCTGCGATCCTCAGCTATGTTATTGGGTGCTTCACAAGAAACAACTGCCTCGACCATTGATGGGTCCACTTATATCCCTTAATGATACACCACATTCCTATTAAAGTGAACCTATTACTTAAATAACTTATAGTTGGACAAATTCACATAGATTGGGTGGTGTCAGAGGACCTCAAAAATGAGTCTGAGGTGCTTAGTGTGGTCCTCGTCTGAAATTGAGTAAAACAGAATATCATTGACGAACACGATGAAAAACCGGTCCAGGAAATTATGGAAGATAGAGTTCATGATCCCCATGAACATGACCAGTGCATTATTAATGCTAAAGGGAAAGAATATGAACTCTATGTGCCTATACCTCCATCTAAAAGATGTATATGTGATGTCACCCTCCTTCAACCTCAACTTGTGAAATCTAGACCACAGATCAATCATAGAGAAAAAACATGCTCCCCACAGCTATTCGAAAGGACTTATTGTCCTCATAGGGGGTAACAGTTATTGACAGTTAACTACATCTGTATTCGATATTCTATGAACAACCTCAAACCACCAAATTCCTTCTTTATGAACAAGACCAGAGAAACCCATGGTGATATACATGGATGGATAAAACCCTTCTTCATCCGGTTGTAAAACTGAATTCGCAACCCCCACAGTATAGAAGGATTTATCTGGTAGGTATCCATCGAAATTGGATGGTCAGTGGGCTGTAATTCTATTCCGAAATCAATATCACGTCAAGGTGGTAGGGTATCAAACTCCTCTAATAAGTCATCCAAGAACTCTCTCACATCCCACAAAACCTCCACGATCTCTATGTTCATTGATCCCATGGATAGCTCGACCATCAAGGATAGAAGTGACAAAACATACTGACTGACTACCTTACATCCCTAATCACCAATGAAAGCTACACACTAGACATCCACACATGAAAACATGACACTTCTTGGAAATAAGTTGATATTAACATGAATAGAAGGAAACCAATCGATTCCTATGATGTAATTGTGTGGCTACATCTGTAGTAGAAGAAGATCCACACTGGAATGATGCAGCCCCAACATCAGTCTACATCAATGGTAAACATAAAAAAACCATTATAATATCCAACTGTTGAACTCAACACCAGAGGCATGGGAAGGATCTTGATGTCTAATCCCAATGCATGGGCTATACTGGGTGAAACAAAGGAGTGCATGGATCCTAAATCAAACAAAGTGCATGCAAGAGGGATAAAGAGACTGATCGTACCTCAAACAACTTTCGACCCCACTAGAACTTCTTCCTCGGAGGCGTGAAACTTCCCACGCCTAACTATTCTACCCCTATACTATCGACAGACTCAATGAGAATGCAATGGCTAAGGTCCTAGAATATCACCTTGAGGTCGGTATCCTGTAGCACTGTCTATCCTCGGTAGAGTGGGAACTCGCAACCCCTATTTCTAGAAAGGAATGACCAGAAACTGCTACTTCTAGGGTGGTAACTGGACATAACCACCCCACCATACTAAGCTCAAAATAGACACTAGTACTGAAGATGTACATAGCCTCAATAGACAAAGAACCTCAGTCCTGAGACCATGGAGAAAGGGAGAGGACTGGGAGATCAGAACTGGAACTGCTAAGGCCTACTCCCCACTGGCCGAAACCTGGATGGACCTGATGTAGGAGACGTACTGATAGTTGCCTTCCTCTTTAGTGAACCTGGATAAGTCCCCCATCATGGTATACCCCTCCAACAAGTGCATCATATCCACTTCTTTAGCCTTCATCTTAACTTCTATGCATGTCAATAAAGTGATTGGAGTGACGTCATATTAATGAAAAGGTCAGAGAGCCTACTCCATGCACCTTGCCAGTGACTCCACATCTAGAATGAGATATGGTGCGAAGAGTAGGTGATCCTGGAACATGATCTAAAGTTACCTAAAAAAAATACTCTTGTGGTAGAGGGAGAGTATCTCCTATCTCTTCAAATCCATCATCATCGAGGAAAGGAACTCCGCCTGAACCTCATTCTCAAAGTTATCCCGTGAGACATCAGTCTCTTTCCTCTCCCTGAGGTAAATCTCCCACCACTGGCATGCTTCTCCTCGCATCTAGATCACTCTCAACAGTTCCCGGTACTATATTGAAGCATAGATCAATGTAAAGGTTATGGTTATCTCCTCAAGCTATCCCTCCATATCTGGGTATGAAATGGTGCATTCTTACTTCCCCAAGGTATGCCGCTAGAAAGAACAAAGGGTGTTTTGGTAAAAGTCATATATATCCTCTCAATCAGCCCTTCATTGATCAACCTGGTTAGCTATCTAGTCCTTAATTGCTCATACCAAAAATGGGTGACATGCATGTTCCGTAGCTGAAAAGGTAGACAAGGAACTCCTAAGACTGGGTAGTATATAAATTTTATTTTAATATTTATTTTAACTTTTATTTAAATTAAATTCGAAATACATCCAGGACACAAAAGAAAAAAAAATCCATTATAGTTCATGTACCTTTACCAGGGTCTCTACCCAATAATAAATGTATCCCCACATGATCATTTAGTATGTCTAGTTTCATTGCATCAGATCATAGTGGTCACTAAAATCCCATGTCCTAGATAGGCTTCCCTAGCCTATTTCACACACCAAGATTTCCTAACACTATTTCCCTACCATCCCATTCAATACTCATTATTCCCAACTTCAAAATCCATCTTATCTCTCAACAATAATCTTTGATTCCATTATGTCATGACCCACCTTCCTCAAGATGAGGGAAGGGACATAAATGTACCACACCCTTCCTTCTTCAAGATTAAGGAGAGATAATGACCCTTATCCCTGCCTTCAAAAGGACCTATAGTGGAAAATAGAACAAAGGGTGTAGACTATCACAGAAAATAGAAGGAATTAACCTTTATAATGAAAAACAAATCAAGAGAGAAGATGGTAAAAATATCAACAACCAGAAACATTTATATAATGGAAACATAGTTCCAACCCATGCATGATTTAAATGTAAACTAAGAAAAAAGGTCAACCAAAGTGATAAAGAAAGTACCAAATGAAAGAGACTAAGAAGAATAAAAAAACTATCATAATTACTGAGATAGTAAAGTCCATAACAGTTCTCAATGTCCTCCTGTAAACATGAAGATAGTTTAACAAACAAAGGGTGAGTATACATGTACACCAATCAAGAAATCTAACGACACCTATGAAAAAGTGGGGGAAACAAACTAATTCCCCGTGAAAAAATTTTAGAACCTAAAATCACCTACCAACGAGTACATACATTCCTAGCCTCAGCAAGACACACTCACAAAATAATGCAATTCAAGCAAATTATTAGTATAATCACATCCACATTTGAGTACCACACACTAATTTCCCACTGATTAACCGGTCATTCTGAATGGCTAATGTCACGACAGTACCACTTTTCCATAATGAAATCCCACTACAAAAGGCTACCCACACACACCTGGGCCTCAAACCACACACAAACCCCACCCCCAGACACCTGGGCCACAAAAACCATGCCTCTTTTCGTAGACTCCTATGCCTTATCCTGAAGACCCATTGTAAAAAATTATGGTCTGCAAGCACCTAGGTCCCTATTACACAACAAACCATCTCAAATGATCCTGAAATATTGTAAACCTCCTGACATTACATCCTTCCTAGATACGCTTGAGCTGTATGAACACAAAATATGTTGTGAGGATGAAATTTAGTAACCAACCATCCATCCTCCCACCAGGATAATGGGAAAGACACCCTCCCCCTGACATGGGGGTGTTCAGTATATGGTTCCAAAATGGTTGGGGTACGCATAGAAAATCACAAGGGCCTAAAGAATATACATATAGATAAAAAACACTCAGTCCAACCTACATATCCCATAAAAAAATATCCAACCCACTAGAACCGTTGTTTTTTCTACCCCTATATGAAAAAACACAGAAACAGCCACTACCAAAGCATAAACCAACACCTTTTTCATTAAAACATTTTCTATATATTTATTAATGGGTTGACTTTAATTTTTTCTAGCACTACCTGGGGAAACTACCTAGCACAACATCTACAACTACCTCAAAAGGTGAAGTGGCTGATTAAACAATCACACAACAACCAACCAACTTCATTCTTCGGTACTGCAAACATAGAACAAGGGAACATGGGGCAAGGTTATGAATTTACATTTTAAAAACCATTTATAAAAACAGACAAGAACATCCATCCTGTAGTCCCAATTAAAACCATATTTTCCCCTAGACACCCATTAATCCTCTCCCGACTATCAATATTCAATGTTATACAAAATAATCATTCCCTTACAACCAAACTCGATAGCCCCACTGCACAACAACACCACACCTAGCACAATTATTTTCATGATGTCACGAAACAACCCAAACCTGTATCCACAATTCCCAAAAAATTACTAGATGTATTACCATTGCATAACAAGTCCATAACCACATTGCAGTCCTACTTCCCAATGTTACATAAAGGCCACAACACAAACAAAGGAAGTCCAATTGCCTACAGGTCCATCCATTCCACAATCAATCAGTCTCTCAACCTAATATTCCAAAACACTGCCTATACTATCCCACACAATAGTCCCACAACAACATCCATTAAACCACGTCCCCACTATACACACATACTACACCCACTTAAAGAACCTACTTACCTACCAACCCTTGTACCCATATCTGTGCTCCAAACTGCATCACAACACAACCCACACAAAGTCAAAAAACCCAATAGAACACATCACACAACCACACCTATCTTAATGGATGGATTCAAACATGGTAAGCAAGGTTTTTTAATCCACTTTAATGAATAGGGGTGATCACACAAGGGTTTGCATACTACAGAATCCATTTAATTTAACTAGGTATATGTGATCGATCATATTAGTATTTACACCTATTGTTTATAATAAACAAACCAAAGTAATAATGAATTACCCATGCACATACAAATACCTCCAACGACCATGATTTTCATAAGGCTTTATAGCCATTACAGATCATATCATCACCAAGGACAACAAATAAAACATGCAATCAACATCAACCCAATCCAATCTCATTATTTCATTGAACAAGTTATCTTTTGATCATATTACCATCCTCTCATTTGTTAATTTTTATGAAAAGGAACAATCAAGTATTCATAATTAAAAATTAGTTCTACCACCCCAAATGATACACCAAAGGGGGAGGCATAAGAATACGTACTTGAAACATCTGGCGACCAACGATTTTTTTTGCGCCACGAATAGGGGGTCGCTTGAGCAGCAAAAAACATTAATAAAACTGAGTAGGAGGGGGATCTAGTGGAGTAGAATGAATCTTTTTTGGAGGAACACTTTAGGTAGACCGAGAGGGAATGGAAAACACACACGGAAGGGAAGATCCTGACTTTTAAGAGCCAGATCCTATATAAAAGAAAAAAAATAGTTTCAAAAGCCCTTTAGCACGGGATCATTGTCCAGATCACATGGTTTGAGTATCTCAATGCCCGAGAAGCATTAAGATATAATTTATATACTTAATATCCTTTGAAACACCCCTAAAAACACCAAAATATGGTTTTAAACTCTATTTACATCAAATAATACATTTGAGGGATGAAACTGAGAAAACTATAAAAACTGGAAAAATAGGAAATGAGTCATTGATGGGTGAGTCACCAATACTGAGCCACCAAAGGGAGAGAAAGTGATTCAACCTACCGATTCATATCCATTGACAGTAAGCCACCAATTATTGAGATACCAGCACGCCCTACTGACACTGGTACACTGATGTAAAGACACTAATGGGTGAGATACCGGCGCGCCCTACTGACGTTGATCCACTAACATTGAGCTATCGATGCAACAAATCACTGATGCCATGACTAACCAAAAACATGACTCACTGACTCCTTCACACCGATGCCCTGACACCGATTCCCTGGAATCGACACCCTAACTCACAGACATTGACTCCCTGGACTCACGGACACTGACACCATTGAGTTACCAAAACCAATACCCCTAATTCACTGATGCCGACGACCCGGACTCGTTGAAGGATTTTTTTTGGAAAACCCTTGAAATGATCTAATATTCCATCATAGGACACCCAAAACACTATATTTTCACAAAGGAATGGCATTGGAAAACAAGGTCATTACAATCTTCCTTCCAACCTTGCATCCATTTTCACAAAACTCAAAAGTATATTTTCCTTCTCAACATACCATTATTTTTGTGTAAGAATAATGTTGGTGTTATTCTTCTCTTTGCTTAATATCACATTGGCACACATAAAATTCAGAAAACCTAATTGTATTCTCCTCTTATTCTTGTATGTATTAGGTTAAAAAAAAAATTTCATTCATTTTAGATATTATTTTATCTTCCATTATATATGAAACAAAATATTTATTCCCCAATTTCATTCCCACATATAATTTTCTCTCAATCATTGGTTGTTTTTTTATAATATATATTTGTTTCCAATTTTCTTTTTTCATAATTCCATTTTTCTATTCTCCACTATTATTCAATTTTTATTTTCTAGAACCCCATTAAATTGATTTTCCAAATTTCCACTATATACTCAGTAGTGATCTTCCAATAGTTTCATATTTCCTATATAATACATGCATTTATAGTACTTTCATTTCCATTACCAATCTCTTATAATTCTGAGAAAACCATACAATTATTTTGTACCACCTCTCACTATTTATTACATTTATTTACTCAGACATCTTTTTTTTCAAATAGGTTATACATTAAATTTTATAAATATATTTGTTGTGTTGTACTTCTATACAAACATCTTGTATCCCCTTTTTTATTGCCACGCAAATTTCTCGTATTCCGAGGTATCATATTCCCCTACAGTTAATCTATGATCATTATTCCATATTTTTCAAATGAAATAATACAACACAATGATATTATATTAATAGGCATGTTGCCTTTTCTCCTTTATTATATTAAATCATATTTTAATTTTTAAATCCATTGGATGCATGATGATAGTATTGAATAGTATAAAATTGTGATCTTAAATAATTTTCATATAATGAAACTTATAAAGAGGTCACGTACGGATTTCAAATATGAAGAAACTTTTAAAGAGGTAAAGTTTCAAATAAAATTAACTAGGTTTCCAATGAAACAAAATTCTCATTCAAGTCATTCAAAATAATACTTTTATACAATTGAAAATATGATTTTTTTCATTATTCAATTTTATATATTTTTAAATAAGAGGTTTTCATTTATTTATTTATGACCTGATAGGTACATGTTTCATTATTTATTCAATTACTTCTACTTCCAGTGTTAACTAAAAGGTATTTTTTTCATTCATTATTTGAAAAAAATTGTTTCATTATTTACTTAAATTACATTCATGTATATGTTTTAACTTTAATAAATAAAAAACGTGAAGCTAAACCCCTTATTAAATCTTCTCCAACTAGAACAACTATAGTAAAATATACAATTATATTCATCAATTAAATATTTATACTATTCATTACTATTCCTAAAATTCATCCTTTTTTGTTTACACTATAATATATTATATGCACATATCAAAGTGTTTCTTATATTCTTAAACTTCAGAAATACTTATTACTCAATATATAGTGATATATAATACTATTCTATAATAAACTACAATGTGAAGACACTGCTATATGAACATTTAAAATTTTATATAGTGAAAAATTCATATAGAACATAAAAAGACATAGGACATATGTAATATTGAGAGAAAAATTCTTATATTTCATATAGTGTGAGAATGTAAATTATTGTGGTCTTTAGTTTTTTCAAAAAACATAATATATTTATTTGTGTTTCCTCAATCACATAAATATGCTGATGCACATTCATTTATATAGCTACCTATGACATCAAATAATGAAGATAATTACAACATTATGAACAAATTTATAAAATATAATCATATCATGCATGAGATTTTTGATCTCAATGAGGATATAAAATAATTCAAATTTTGATAATGAATTCAACATGAAACTAGACTTATTCTCTATTTTCTTCTAGGTTTTGATGTGTCATTACATTCTCTTGAATATAATCGAAATTCAAAGATTTTAAGGAAGTGTCCTGACAACCTGTTTGCATCTAAATCACTACAACTACATCCATCCAAATCACTTGAAAATAAAGTAAACAAAACAAATATAATCAACTGTCAAGTGCAGTTAATCTATTCAAATAATATGTAACACTTAAAAGTCTTAAAATATGTAAATTAACCTTATTTTCCTTTGGAATATCATCGATAATATAGTTTCCCTTTAGTTTTCATAAAAACTTTAGCAATTAGAATTTCATGTTCTATGAAACACACAAATGTTGAATGAAATTTATAAAAACATTTAAAAAAGATTAATTAAAAAATATATAATTTTATCAAATTATCATTAAAAATGTTTTTTGTTATGAATCTGTATATTTAAAGTGAATTCAAGTCTATGCAATGAAATTTTTTTCACCTATAATGTTTTTTATTCCTTCTATAAGTCCACTAGAGATGAACTAACTAATAAAATGTAACAACCCAGTTATTTATAGAATGATACCATTTCATTTATATTAATATTTATAAATAATATATTATTTTTACATTAAAGGGGATGCTTTTTCTGATATTTTATTCAACATGAAATATCATGTTTCTTTGAAATCTTACGTTGCACACAACTTCGAGTTATACAAAAAAATAATATAATAATATTTTTATGTTATATGGTAGTTATATCCTTCTCATTCTATTGGAGAGAATGAACAAGCACCAACTAAAATGTGATTATAAATGCTTGTTAAATGTGTTTACATTTATAAAATAAAATTTAGTTTCTTGAAATGAGAATGAATCCAATTTTAAGCATAAATACTCTAATATTTTTAAAAAGGAATTTTATAGCCATTTGATGGAGAACCCATTTTAAATCTAGTTTTTTCACTTTTATATATTCTATTTTACAAAATAAACTTCTTCTATATAATTGGGATATAAATATATTTACTTTGGATTAAATTTTGGTTTTTTTCTGATAAAGTTCATTTTTAATTAATAAGGAAAAAATATAGCATTTTAATTCAAAACTATAGTTTCATCTAATTAATATATATAGTTATATTGTAATTTTAATTATTATTAAAGTGAAATTGGATTATAATTTTATTATTTAATCCAATTATGGTCATTGGAAGTAATTTCACATTGAAATTTGACATAAACACATGTCAATATTTTGGTTGTTTTTATTTCCTAAAAACACGCCTTTTTGGTTTTGACAATGAGAATTAATTTTAAATTAATTTCCGAAACTTCCATATTTGGAATTTGGAAAAATGGATTCTATATATAGAATCATGAGTTTAAAAAAATTTAAATAGGTATTTTTTTAGAAATTATAAATAGTAATAATAGTAAATATTTTATTTACCATGATTAAAAGGGAAATCTGGTAAATATGGGTAAAAAATAATATAATATTAATATTAAATTACACGAAAATGTGTCTTAATTATATTGTATGAGATATGTCTGACCATGGTAATCCTTGGGTTGATTTTGGGAACCCATGGAGCCACTTGGATGTGAAAATAAAATTTTAAAAGAATGAATTTAAGGTATTGAAAAATTTAACAAAAACATGTATCGTTTAGTAAAATAAGTTTTATATGGGGTTAAATATGTGATTGTTTCTACAATAATTAGTCATTATAAATATAAAATTATCTCTTAAATCATGTAATTTTATTTATAATTTTTAGCCATCAAATAAATAAATAGATATATGACAAAATGATGATGTAGTGATTACATTATTAATGAATTATTTAAATAAATGTGATTATAAATATTAATATTAATTTATTTTGTAGCATTTTATGCCATAATATAATATTACGATTTATTATGACTTGTCATATTTTAATTAATGATGTTTTTTTGAAACAATCATGTTTTTATGGATTTTTAAAAGTCGTGATATGAATAGTAAAAAAGAGATAAATGTATTTTTAAAAACAAATACTATATTATTAAATGATATTATAGTCCTAAATAACTAAGACTCAGAAAAATGACTTATATAATGTTTTATATTTAATTAATTAACCACTTCAGGTTGTATTGTCATTTTATAGTAAATATATTAACTATATAGTCTGAATATTCAAGAAGACATGGTAAAAGTTAAATTAGTTTACTATGGGTTAGTACTAAAATATAATGTTAACATTGTGAACTAGTATTTTATAAAACCAATTGGTTAAACATTTTTTCGACCCAAATTAATATTATATTTTAAATAAATGGCTTTGGGACAATTTAAAACCAAAAATCATTTATTAATAAAATAATTTCTCAATACCATCCTAAAGTTCCCCTCCTACCTCTTATAAAAGGGCATCACCTCCAACCCTTAGTTACACCTCTCAAGCCCCTTTGACCATCCAACCAAAACCTAAATAATATTTTTACATCCCTATATTACTCATGTAATCCAAACCATGGTAGAAGTAAATTCAGGAAAGCCTTTTTGCATAAATCAAAAGGAGTTACCCGATTTGTGGTAATGTCTCTCTGAAGATCCTTTCATTTATTTTCCTTCTCTAATCCCCTAAATTTAAATTAGTCAATTATTTTATAAAAAAACATGTCACTTAAATATACAATGATTTTTTTATGTGAAGGATTCGAACTACCCTTCCTCACACCTCCATCAAATGGATACGAACATACTGTTTCGGTGTAAGGCGAACTACCGCCTCACGGAATGATGATTGTCCGATTTTTCTCTACGACATCTCATGGTGGCCATTAAGAAGGAAATATATTTAAATATGATATATATTATATTTATTTATTTATATTATTATGTTTTCTTATTTAAAGAATACATTTATTCTTTTTATAATGGGTAAATATGATAATTTCAATTGAGAAAGTTCGGATTACTTTCCCCTCAATGTGATATGATTTATTCATGCAATACATTGAATGTATAAAGTATGTATTTAATGAACTTATAAATTATAATATAATGAAATTAAAATATAGTTATGTATAATTTAGTTTTCATTCCATTAAATATGAAAAAAATGAATGTAGCATTCTTGGGTACGTAAGACATACCGTCTCCATGAACAGTGAATTTCATTTCTTATATCCAAATGTTATGGACTATTATAAGGACAGATATATTGGATCAAAATACATATATACTGGATATATATATTATATATGAAACATTAATTAAATTCTATGGATAATGAAATTTTGACAACATGGAAAATTTGTAATTATAACAAGTTCATTTTGGACTCATGTACCGAACATTGACAAAATGACCAATAAGAACTTTGATAATTATATGATTGTCCTTGAAATGTAATAATTGAAATTAAATGAATAAAAAACATTAAATTTTTCTAAATAAAGAAAAAATAAACTTATATTTATTATTCAATAAGAACACAGAACTTACCTGATGAGTCGGACTTAAGTTAAGGGAACCTTTCACCCTCCTCTTTTAGTCAAATACTTCTTTTATGTGATGTCTTTTAATCTCCATTTTAATAAGTTGGGATATGCTCTTCTATATCCTTATTGATGTAAATTTTATGTATATGTGATGAGAAAACCTTTTCTCCCTCATCAATTAATTTTCTGAATTTTGAAGTGACGTTGTTAGGCTGTTGAATTTTCCTAAGGGAATTTTAAACTCAATTTACACTTTTTAGGTTTTACGCATACTTAGTTGATTATATTTTTTCATGATTATATTTTTTATAAATGTTTATTTATTTATGTCATAATTTCCACTTCTATTAGTGTTGATGTACTTTATCCACACATAATGACCCCATTGATAAATTCATACGTCATTTACACGATCTTTGTAAGGGATTTTCTCTCATTTTACATTGCATTGAGAATTATTTGTTATTATACACCAATTCGCTTGTATATGGTGTATATAATACCATTTGAAAAATTATATCATGAATCCACTTAATATAATAATATTATAATCTCTGTTTAATGTTATTCAGTAATTATTTTTATTCATGTATTTTCACAAATGGTAGGGGACTCATCAAGTAAAAAAATTTTTTAAAGGTTTTAATGATTTATTATTATAACTAATTATCATTAATGTCCATGTTTTAAAAATTGTTATAAGGATTTATTTATAATGACATGAGTTCATTAAATTGTTAATTAATTTCAAATGTTTCAATGTGGTGTGGGAAACGTTTATTCAAAACTCTTCATTTTGAATGTTTTAAATGAATTGATTATATTAGTATGTTGAAATAATATCTTGTTATTGCAATGTGGAAATGTTATATCTATTTATTGTTAATGATTATGTAATGGTATTTGGACATTTTATGGGTTTTTAAATGATAAAACAAATACAGATGGTTCCATGATAATCCCAGGGTGGGTGAGCCTGAGATAGCTCCCCAATGCACTGGGAAACATGAAAGAGGTAAATGATAACGTTTCTCCAAATATATTTATGGAATATACTATGATGGGTATTTCAAATGTATCTCCCTATATGGATATGAAAGCTACAATGTATGTATTTTATGGATGCCTCAAGTTACCTTTATGATTTATGATTTCTAGTTGTCATTCATAAATCTTATGATATTTTGAGGTGTGTTTATGATAATTTGTTTTATGAGTGAAAAGTATGATTTCATTGATTTGTATGTATTGATTGACTAATGATTTATTTTCCTTTTTTTATAACCCTTACTGAGCTTTTTTTTCTCATCCCATGTTTTTGGAATTTTTTTCACAGTGTATAAGGAAGGTTAAGAGAAAGGAAGGATTCCAGAATATTTATATTGAGAAAATAATTCTTGTTTTATTTGGGAGTTTTATTGCTGTGAAAAATTTTGGATAGAGTAGAAGTGTCTACTTTGTAATAATTGAAATATAATGTAATAGTTTTTTCTTAATTCTCTAGAACTCTAAACCTAAAAATACACTCTATGTGAATTCTTTATTTAACACCAAATTAAGTATTTTTTTATGGTTAGGGCCGTAAAATTGGTATCAAAGGTTGGTTTAGACAACTTGAGTGATTATTAGTATTTTTGGACACATGGTTAGTCTCTATGTCTACTGTTTATGTTAAATCCTTATTTTATAACTTTTTCAAGATCAAGGAATGTTTGTTACAAATCGAAGTAGGAGGATCTCAAATGATATTCCTATATCTTCCTGATGAATTTCGTAAAATAATTATTTCAATGTTATGTCCTAATGATTCTGAAACATTTTCTAACACACAACTCACTTGAATGTAATTGTGTGAGATATCAAACACCTCTTCTATACAATGATACCATTGTCGATATTGGTTCTTATTTAATCAAATCATATTCTTTGAATATTCTAATATTTTCATGAAAAGTAAATATTATCAAGGAATTTTCAAATATTTTACCTTATCACAAGATTTTGAAGCATATTATGATTTTGAAAAAGGTGCTGAAGAAGGAGAACCTTGTGCTACCTATTTATATTTTGTTTTAAAATATAATCTTTCAGTACATACTTATGGTATTTAAAAAGAATCAATGATTTAACATTTTTACTCAAATTCCATCCAACTATTTTATAAAGAGAATTGTTTATCCAATGGTTTGAAATTATGTGTCATACATGATTATTTAAAATACTTTTTTATAGGGACACGCTTCTGACCCAAGTTGTACGATGTGTGATTGGTTAAAGGAAACCGATACTATTGAAGTATCTCTAAATCATTGTGTCAATGTATGTAACATATATCTACATGAACAAGATGATGATGAAACTAGGTGGAAACCATGATCAAGACACAATATTCATTCTTTGGGAACACAGTTATTTTTTCATATGGAGGTAAAAAAATGTCAATATATATAAGACATCATGAATTAAAATATTGAGGTCATTATGATTTGGGATGAAAATAAGACGTATAAGGCAACCATTGATGTTAAATAACATTAGGGTTATTTTTTAGTGTTATAAAAAAGGGGCAACAGGCAAGATTGGTGACTACCCGTCATGTCCGGCATTGCCGCAAAAATCGAACCCATAGCCGAAGGGTGACAAGAGAGCATCCCCTACCACTGGCCTACATGAACTCCCTAGTTAGTATGAGTTACTCTTCTTAATTAAATTATTTTGGAAACTAAGAATAAGATGATTTTCGGAACATATGTTTTTTAAATGGACACCCTTAGTATAGGAAAATGATTTGGTGATTAAGTGATAAATTTTATTTTGGAAGATTTTTTCTCTTTTGGGAACACTATATACCTATGGAAAATAGAACACTATGGGATTCATTTTAGGCGTAATGGAAAAATTTTAATTTGGAAGAATCTATGTTTTTATAGTGGACTTATAGCAATTCAGGTTATTTATGAAAATGATTAATCTATCATGTAGAATATGTGATTATGTTAATTACTTTTAATTATGTCACATTAAGAGTAGTTGATGTTATTTGTAGATTAATGTTAAATTTTTTTGTGGAAGTCTATGTGATTGAATTCTTCTAAATTTTGTGTTTAAATATTAGTTTGGAATATTTGGGAGAAATTTATGAACTTTTGTATGTTGAATGGTCTTTATGAAACTTTTCGGGGTTGATTTTTGAATTTTGTAGATTAAGAGCTGTATTTTATTTTATAAAGGATTATTCTTATTTGAGGAATTATCTGATCTTGTAATAATCATTTGGTTTTGGTCAATGTCTAAAGACATAAGAAATATATAGCTTATCTTTTTTTGATTATGTGGTTTTCTAGAAGTTGATTATAGAAATTCATGTGTGATCGGGACATCTGGAATACTTATTGTTTGGAGAAAATAAATTTTGTGGTAGATATTTATTAATGGATGAAACTCTACATGACAAGTAAGTATATTTCCCTATGTTCTTAGTCAATATCATAAATAAAATCCACAACATTAAGAAAATAAATATAAACCAAAAATGTTTTTTTAACTTATCGTACTAGGGAATCAAATACCATTTAACCAATAACATGTTTTGGATTTTATTGTGGGTAAATTTCTCTTGATCACGTTTTCTATCACTCTCCATAATAACAAGACACTTAGTTTCCCTTCCATATCCATGTTTTCCTACATGGAATACAATTATGGGATATCTCATGGGACCTTTATACTTTTCAATAATTATTTTAAAGTGATAGTTTTATTTTCTCTTTTTCCAATGTGGGACATTAAATGAAGTTTTCGAGCCCAATTCTAATATTTCAAGGATGTGATTTCAAAAAGGGGGGGAAGGATATAACGACCTAGTAATTTATAGAATAATAAAATTTCATTTCTATAAATTTTAATGATTAGTTATTATTTTTAAATTAAAGGGAATTATTTGTCTGATAGTGTACTCAACACCCAATAACATGTTTTTTTTGAAATCTTATGTTGCACACAACATTGAGTTATACTAATATATAATGTAATAATATTATTATTTTAATTGGATGTTAGTGCCTACCTATTGTATTGGCATGAATGAACATAACTAACTATAATATTATTATACGTGTTTTCTAAAATATTTTACATTTATATAATAAAATTCAGAGTCTTAAAATGATAATGAAACCAATTTTAATCATAAATACTATTATATTTTTAAAAATGTAGTTTTTTCTCCTTTTGATGCAAAATTTTTTTTAAATATTGTTTTTGCTGATTCAATATATTATATTTTACAAAATAAACTTATTATAGAGAATCAAGACATCAAAATTTACATTGGGTGAAAGTTTTGTATTTTTCTGAGAAATTTCATTTTTTAATGAATAGTAAAAAATACTGCATTTTAATACAAAAATGAATTTTCATCAAATTAATTTATATATATAGATTGTATGTCAATTTTTTTTTTAAATTTTAATTGGATTATATTTTTATAATTTAATCCAGTGTTTGTCATTGGAAGTAATTTCATTTTGAAAATGGATATAATCAAATGTTAATCTGTTGGTAGTTTTTATTTAGTAAAGACATGGTTTTTGGTTTAGGCAACAAGAATTAATTTAAAATTATTTTTCTCCACTTATGTGGTTTGAATTGTAAAAAATAGATTCCATATTTGGAATCAGGAGGTCCAATTTATGTATATAGGATCCTTTTGTTTTTAGATATTATGAATAGTAACTTTAGTAAATATTTTATTTACCATGATTAAATGGTAAATATAGTAAATATGGGTAAAAATAATATTATAATAATAATAAATTACCCTAATATGTGTATTAATCTTAAATTATGATTTATTTATGACTATGGACATCCTTGGGTCAATTTTGGGACCCTATGGAGCCACATGGATGTGAAAATGACAATTTAAAAAAATTAATTTAATATAATAAAAAATATAACATAAACATGTATCTTTCAGTAAACCAATTTTTATATGTGGTTATATAAGATATATTTTTTAATATAAATATTAATTATAAATATAAAAATATTTACTACATCATGGTATTTTATTTATGATATTAAGTAATGAAATAAATAAATATATATACGATACAATGATGATGTAGTGATTACCTAATTGATGTATAATTTAAATAAATGAGATTATAAATACTAAAATAATTTTTTTTTGAATATTTATATTCCATACACTAATTTTATGGATTATTATTACATGTTACCTTTTAATTAGTGATTTTTTTCGAAATATTCTCATTTTCAAAGATTTTTAATAAGTCATGATATGAATAGGGTAAAAATTGATGTAAATGTGTTTTTAAAAACAAATAATATATTATTAAATGATATAATAGTCTTAAAAATATATGATTTGTAAAAATGACTTAGAAAATGTTTAACATGTCATTAATGAACCAGTTGAGGTTCTATTTTAATTGTATAATAAATATATTAACCATATAGGATGAATATGCAAGAAGACATGGTAAGAGTAAAATTAGTTAACTAAGTGTTAAAGATAAAAGAGATGGTTAAATTTGTGAACTAGACATGTCTAAAACATATTAAGAAGATATATTTTGACCCAAAAACATGTTATATTTTAAATAAATTAATTTGGGATAATCTAAAACTAAAACACATTTATTAATAATATAATATTTTAATAAATTTTTTAAGTGACCCTCCTCTCTATTATAAAATAACATCACCTCTAACCCTTAGTCACACCTATAAATCTCCTTGGATCATCCAAACTCCATCAAATAATCTCCCAAAATCCCTATCTTTTTTCTAGAAGCATCACCTAGGGTAGAGGGAAATTGAAGAAAGGATTTTAGCTTACATCAAAAGGAGTTACCCAATTTGAGGTAATACATTTTATGAAGCTTCTTTCATTTATTTTCTTTCTCCAATCCCCTAAAATCTCTTCATTACAGTATATTTCAAAAAAAAACAATTATCCTTTTTATAATTTTTTTTGGGAGAGGTATTTGGAAAACACTTCCACACACCTCCATCTCATGAATACGAACATATTGTCTCTGTGTATGGTGAATTACTGCCTCACGAAACGATGATTGTTCGATTTTTCCCTACCACATCTCTTGGTAACCATTTATATGGAACTATATTTATATATGATATATATTATATTATTTTGTCTCTATTCCTCAATTTTCTATTTAAATCACACCTTTATGTTTTCCATAATGGGAAAATACAATATTTTCATTTGAGGAACTGCATACTACCACCCCCCTAAAAGAATATGACTTGTTCATGCCATACCTGTAATTTATAATTGATCTAGTTAATGAAAATATACATGATATTATACTATAGTTATAATATACCTATTTATCATTTAGTTATCATTTTTTAAATATGAAAATGAAATGAATGTAGCGTTGATGCATAGGCACGACTTACAGTCTCCATGAATTGTGCATTTTATTTCTTATATCCAAATGCATTGGGATATTCTAAATAAATATATGATGGATTTAAATACATATATACTTGATATATATGAAATTTAAAACATTAATACAATTCTGGAGATAATAGACTTTTTCCCACATGGATAATTTGTAACTATAACAAGTTCATTTTTGACTCAAGTACCGAACATTGACAAAAAAACCAACAGGAACATGAATAATTTTATGATTGTTTTAACAAGTTAATAATTGATATAATAGGAATAGTTTAAAATTTTCTGAATCAAGTATAAATTAGATTATGTTTATTATTAATGACGAACAAGGAACATACGTGACGAGTTGGACACTAGGTAAAGGATCCTTTCACCCTCCACTTCTCGTCAAAGACATATTTTATGTCATTTCTTTTAATTTAGATTTTATTTAGTTGGGATACATTATTATATATCCTTATTTTTGGAAATTTTATGTCCAATTGATTATAGACCATTTTCTATCTCATCAATTTATTTTCTGAATTTTTAAGTCACGTCATTTGGTTGTCAAATTTTGGTAAGGGAATTTCTAAACTCAATTTCTACTCTTTGGAATTCATGCATACTTCGTTGATTATATTATGTAAATATTATGGGTGTAATAAATATATTTTTTTGTTTTAATTTCCAATTTCCTTTGTGTGGATATACTTTATCAACACATAATCACACCATTGATAAATTTATGCATCATTTATACAATCATTGTAAGGGATTTGGTCTCAATTTACATTGCATTGAGATTAATTTGTTATTATACACCAATTCACTTTTTATGGTGTATATACTACAATTGGACATATAATATCATGAATCTACCTATTCTCATGATATTATATGCTTTTGTTAATGTTATTCTGAAATTGTTTTTATTTAAGTACTTTCTCATATGGTAAGGGACTCTTTAACTAAAATATTGTTTTAAATGTTTTATTGATTTATTATTCTAAATCTTTTTCCATAATGTCCATGTCTTTAAAATGGTTTTAAGGTTTTATTTATATTGATATGAGTGCTTTATATTTTAAATTACATTCAAAATATCGAAAGTTTTATGTGACACATTAATTCAAAACTCTTCTTTTTGAATGTTTTAAATGAATTAATAATATCAATATCTAGAAATAATATATTGTTATTTTAATAGGATATGTTATTTTTGATTATGTTTTATGATTATATAATGGAATTAGGAAATTTGATGGGCGGTTATGTGATAATCCAAATAGGTGTGGTTCCGTGATAAACATAGGGCGGGTGAGCCCGAGATAGCTCTTCAATGCATTGGGTAACGTGATGGAAGTAAATGTTAATGTTTCTCCTAAGATATTTATTGAATATACTATGATGGGTAATACAAATGTAACACCCGATATGGTTGTGAAATCTACGAGGTAAGTATGTTGTGGATGCTACATGTTTCCTTTTGGATTTACGATTTCTATTTGTTATTCATAAATCTTATGATTTCTTGTGGTATGTTAAAATTAATATATATTATGATTGAAAATTATTATTTCATTGAATTTTATGTATTCATGGACTAATGTTTTATTTCATTATTTTATAACCCTTATTGAGATCTTTTATGCTCATCCCATGTTTTTGAAATGTTTTTCACAAGGTATAAGGAAGTGTAAGATAAAGGAGGAATTCAAGAAAATTTATATCAAGAAAAGAATTAATTTTTTAATTAAGGTGTTTTATTTTTGTGAAAAAAAATGGATAGAGTAGAAGTGTTGACTTTGTAATATTTGAGATGTAATGTAAACGTTATGTCCTAATTATCTAAAACTCTAAAACTAAATTATCCTTAATGTGAATTGTTGATTTAACTCAATATTATTTAATATATTTAGGTTGTGGCCTTATATAAAACGTTACAGAACTAATATGTATTTATCAGGATGAGTATGTGTTGATCAAAACATCAGTTTCATTAATAATATTATTTCAGAACATACAAATATTATATTCAATACATATTAGAAAAGAGTTTATGTATGTATTTTTATCAATACATGTTAATTATAAAGTAATACTATTCTCATACATTGAGAACTAATATGTGTAAAATTAAAAAATATTTATACTATGGTCAATATATATATATAAGAACATGTATTTATTTCATCGAAAACATAATTACATAATAGTTGTTAATTAATATTACACATTACATTTATGTACATTAGTTCAAAACTGATATGTAATATGTAGAACTGATATGAATTTACTATAACTATATATATTAATAACAATAATAATTTAGAGAAAATTTATATTTTGATCATTATATATTAGATAGATGTTCAATTATATATTTTTGTCAAAATATGTATTAATTCAAAACTAATAATATGATTGATCATATGATTGATTTAATATTAGGATAAAACATATATTATTTGATGTTATATTATATATATTTTTATAGTAATTAGGATATAATAATATTTGTTTTGATAAATTTTGCAATATCTGATCCGATTTTATAACAATATATGTTACATCCCAATAAATACATTTCAATCACAATATTAGTTTATAACTAATATTAAATGTATATATTTTAATCAATTCATATTATTTCTGTACATATCAAAACAAAAATTCAATATTCCCATTTCAAATTAAGTATACAGAATTAATATTATGGTTTGTGAAAATAGAAATACATACGAATTTTATTCAATAATGTGTCATATGAATTATGAACTAATATATAAGTTGGAAAATCCAATTAAACAAGAATCATACATTTTATCTACACAAAAATACAAATTCAGCAATGTTATAATTTTGATGTTAAACATTAAATAGAGGTATGGATTATAATATAATGAAATAAAATACAAACATATTCATATGGAAACCAATATTATTTGAATGGGAATGAATTTCATCATATTTATACATTTTTTTATCTAAAATATGGTTATCAAATTTTTCATTTAATATATTTCATTGAAATTTGATTATTAGTTTTCTGATAGTTTTTCAGTGACACTATGTTTTAATTTTAACAAATGATATATAGTTCATATTTATTTTTTATACATTATATGCAATATTCTTATTATATAGAATCGATTCCCTATTATAATTTGAATTAAATTAAATTATTTATTCTTACTTCATCTAATAATAATTTTTTTATGAAGAATAATTTACTTCAAGATTTGGATGACAGATATATAACTGAAACATGAAAAAATACTATTGATATTTATTTGGTTATTTTATGTAGTAATGAAATTCAATATACCCTTTCTTCTGATTCAACTATTATGTATAAGATATGAATTATCATATTTCAAAAAATTGATTTTTTTAAATTCTTCATGGATGATTAGTCTCAAGAGATTAATTGAGAGAAGTAAAAGGTAGGGGTCATTTTCAATTTTAAAAGGTCCTTCAACACTGAATTTGTAACTCTCTATCCTAAATTACTATGGTTTAAATTGCACAAAAATTATTTTTCAGCTTTTGATTTAGATGTGATTTTCAATTGAAACTAGTGTTGATATTTATTTAATGTTATTTACTAGATTACAAAATTGGAATTAGTGCTACTAGATTGAATAATTTTGAGTTAGGTGTAATTGTAAATTAAAAGTTTTTTACAATGAATTGTTTTTGTTCACTACTTAGATCATATTCTTGTTAATATTTATCATCCATTTATTTTTAATTCTTCGGGCCATTGGTTATCTTCCTTTGAACGTGAATAGTTATTTTCATGTTGTGTTCATAGGGTTTCAGGTTATTTTTATATTATTTTAGTAACTTGTTATTTTTATATTATGTGTTATTGTGGTTTTTATGGTCACAAGTTATATCTTCTTTTTCTCCTCACTGGTTCTCTAAAATTATAGTTGTTGATATAATGAATTATTATTTTTATATCATGTTTCTAAATGAAAAATGTTAAGGATAATTTTCGGGTTCTCAACATGTTGTATTTGATGATGGATTTATAAAGAAGAGGGATCCAGTGTTAGGTGCTGCTTCAAATATAAAAGGCTGTTCCACTGTAATTAAAGGGATTGTGGTGATATATTTCATGTTCAGATCCACTAAAACATATGATATATTATGTAAAGTGTTTTGGATTCTAGATCTAGATTCTTTTGTGGCTAGTTCACATTGGGTAGAGAACATATATCCAAGTCATGTTCACTATATAATTATTCATTATTGCACCTACATGGTGATAATTTGGAGATTTTGTTTCAGTGGATTTGTGATAACATGAGATTGTTAGAAGGGTAAATTTTTTATATTTCCATTAGTTTTTGAAAAATACATTTCTCATGTGAAGGTAACTTCTTTTGTTATCAACCTTTTTAGTTCTAGGATAACATTTACTACTATTAGGGAAGAGGGTTCATGCTTCAACTATTCACTTATTAAAGATATAGTTTCTAGTAAGAGAAGGTTTTTCCAACATCCCAGTTTAGGGATTCATCAAAGGGTTTCTATATTAAAAATATTCCAAAACCAATCAAAACCTTATTTCAACTCGTATTTAGAGGTTGAGAGGTTGAGTGATTGAGTCTTTTTTCTTGTAGGTGTAACCTAGTGAACCTAATGTCAGATATGGTTAGAATGTTGTAGCCGCCTGGGAATATCTTGAAGTCATTTTTAGAGTTTTCTAAATTGCATATGTTATATGTCAGACCACACTCACACAAGAAAAGGAACATGTATTTTGTTGATGAGAGATGATTTTGGTCACATCCAATTTTTTTGGAACCACCCATAAAAATCACAGTGGGAAAAATAAGGGTAGTTGTTTCTTCAACCCATGTATCATTTATAAAAATTCTATAAAAAACAATTTTAAAGTGTCTCAATACTAGTATGATAGATTTTTATAACAAAAAATGTTTCTCTTTTGATCGGATATCACTGATTCATAACTGAAGGTTGTAATATTATAGAACCTATTTGAAAACAAATTGTTAATTCTAAGAAATGAACCCAAGTATGACTATTTAATGATTTATACTCTTATTTTTTCCATTTTGTTATAGGGGATAAAATACTTCTATCTAAAATTGTGTTAATCGGTGATTAATAACATTATTTTAGAACCAAAAAATTAAAAACATTATCACAGACACCTCCTTATATCCATAAGGTCAAGTGAATGAATGAGGACCCGCAACAAACAAAATGGAATGGATCTTATATTAGAAAAAATATATTGAGAGGGATCTTCTTAATGATGAAACAAAAATAATGTTTCACTCATCTCACAAATGTATCCTTCCACCAACAATTACAAGTGAAATAAAATTGATATGCATGGGGACCTACTTACGTGCATGGATCTCGTTACTAGTCTGAACTGGGATGGTGACACTCAATGTATGTGATGAACATGTTATTTCATTTAAAACCCTATATTGTCTCATTTAACCGAATTTTATGATTATTATATTATAAATATTATATATATTTTTATTATTAAATATAATAAAATATTTTAGAAATAAATATATTAATACACACATATAATATTTTATTTGAAAATTGATTTACAAATAGATTTTAATTGTTGGTATTTATTGTAACATTTTTAATATTATTACTGATGAAAAGATAAAAGTTTAGTAATAATATTTTCAATAGATAATTTTTTCATATAGACATGTTGATAAAAATTCTAACCACAAAATATACATATATATTACCTTCTAGTACAATAAAAATTTCAAAAAACTATTTTATCAATCACAATAACATTTAGTTACCGAGTATTTTCCAATAATTTTGTGACAAGATAGTTTTTTGTAAAATGATATACTAATAGAATATTAACATTTACCAATATATAAACTACTGTTAGAAAAAGATAATTATTTTTTAGTGGGTTGGCACATGGTTTGTCTAACAGCATGACCCAACTATGTGAGGCATTTTTTAACACAAAATAATAGCCTAACACATATAACATGGGTTTAAAATCCATGCAACCAAACCATGAAGCTTCCTTGCATATCATTAAATTGATGAAAAATCCAATTCTCCCCCTGTGTTTTTAGTAATTCCCCCTCTGCCTCCTATATTATTCCTACATAGACTATGGGTGCTCTAAACCCCTTATTCATTCTTCAACCATTGATATTAGGATTCATTTATTGTAATATTTGGTAAATTTTAAAGATATAATCACCCTAAAACAACCTATTATCTCTTTATTAATCCACCTTTTTAAATTTTAGAGTTAATCGGTTTTGGTAATTTTGATAATTACACCATAAAATGGAAAGATATTCCTTTTCTTTTGGGGTTTTTGATGGCTTTCATAATTTACATATTGAGATGAATTATTTACAAAATTAAATGTATTGTAATTAATGTATGAGACCATCATATATTTCTGTCAGTTTTACAACAAATTTGATCATGATTAACCAAATAAATTATTTCTCCTCAAAGGGAATTATCCAAAAATGTGGTCGGGGAAATATTATAGGTTTTCAGAAAATTTCAGGAAATAGTTTTGGTGTGGTGCAATTAACTGAGGAATATTTGTTCATTTTTTAAGATTGATATTAAATAATTTGTTAATTATAATTTCTATATCAACTTATATTCTATAACCTATAGTGAGGATAGAGATTGAGTGGTCGATATGATCTTGTATAGACACAAAAGACTTCAGGCAAGGCTTGGATGGTCCCTGGAAAGGTTGTTGTGATTTTAAAATATTTTTAAAATATTATATAATGAGGTTATAAGTCTAAGAGGTTTTCCTATATTATTTATAATTTATTTACATGAGTTTGTGGAACAATAAATAAACACCATCTATAGTGTTTTTTCTTCCTTGTTTTAAGGTAATCGGTTGGGATTTAATTTTATACCTTACGCATTACATAGATTTTGTTGGAATTGTTGGTATTTATAAGACCAAATTTATAGCCCCCCATGGGGTGTGTCATCTTTTGAAAATGGTTATGTTCGGTTTTCATGGGTAATGTATAGTGGTTATGATATTTACCCAATTAAGATAAATGATTATCCTATTTGAAGGGCTAAAGGATTATTTTTAGGGCTTGGTAATGAATGTTTTATATTGTGTTGAAGTGATAAACTTTAATGTACTTAGGTATTAATAATTCATTAAAGACCTAAGAGGCATTTGAAATGGTTTTATCCATGTGCATTGGTTTTTTACCAAATTTTGGGTGTCAATGGGGAAAGTATTGTTTAAAGTTTTTTTAATTGTTTTAAAGAGTGGTTTTGAATACACAATTATTTTAAAAAGGGGTTTTGGGTGACTTTAAATTATTTATTTTTATTGAGTGGCTGGATCACGTTGTTGTGAAATGCCTTGATGGACCTTTTAATGTTTTTTAGGAAGTGAAGTATTTATCTATATATTGTATGTTTTGAAAGGGAAAGTTATAGAACATTAGTATTAAGGTAATATGGAATGGTTCATGTACCGAACAAATTATTCAATTATCAGTAGTAATATATACAAATTTATCACTAGAATGAAACTTCAGGCCCATATAGTATACGATATAGGCTTGGTATCAGACTGATGATATGGGCACTGATTTCATTCACTATGGTTTATATGTCAAACCAATTTTCAAGGGACTCTAGTATAATAGATTTAATGTATACCAGGATAATGATTTAAAATAATTGTTTTGGTGTAGGATTGATGGGAACTAGTTTTTGTTGTATGCTTATATGATGTAAAAATGCTTTAGGAGCTATTATTACTATGCATGATTTTAGTTTTCTAAAATAGTGCTCCATATTTGAGGTTTATAGAGATATACATGATCCTATACATGTATGGTTATAGATTTTTGACATGAAACTCAGCATATGAGTTATTGTAGAGCCAAGTGGATGCTTTATGCCATCAGGAGATAGGTGATGGATGAAAATCCCCTTCCTTTACTTAAATAATGTCTTAACTAATGTTGTATGAATCAGAAAACTATATTTTATCATTTTAGGTTGGGTTTCATCACGTTTCACTATGTAACCAATGATCTATTGGGTTAAAAGATAAATATCTGTTTCTTTTGAATGTATATTCATTCGTGCCTGGTTTATTTGTCCCTCTATTTATCTTCACACACTATTTATCTAACTATTATTTTCTTTTTACATTTTTGGTGGTATGTTAATGATTTATACTCAAAATTTTATCTATACACCAATAATCTTGGGTACCTTATATTACATGACATGTTTATTCAGGGAATAGATTTTTGAAGAGGCATGACCTTGAGTTTTTCATGGTTATGATGGATAGCTTAAATTATATCAGGTGACTATACGTAGTTTTTCAAGGAGATATAATAGAGTCCATTTTATTGGTTTCAATTTTATTTTAGAATATTATGTAATTGGAAATGTGGGTAGTATTTTGTATAGTTTTTATCAGTATTTATCATTAGTACATTTCCTTAGCTGTAAAATCATGTTATATTTACCTACTTCACTTTTCCGTTTTTTAGATATTAAGTCCTATTTGTTCTTTTTGGTAACTATTATTTATACTATTATATTTTTTTATTGAGTACTATGATATGTGTGTATATTATCCTCATTGTACCACTTTAGATCCACACTTCTAGTTAGTGTCCCCCATCATACCAGGTGGAATGCCTATGGTCTTGTGGAACCCAACATGTGTCACCTGGTTAGGGGCTCCCATGATGGGATGCTACAAAAAAACCAAACATTTATCCAATGTTTATATTATTTTAATATTTTCATACTATTTTTAGTTACACATAAAAAAATATTATTATCATTCGTTGGTTGGTTTTTGTATAGGGATTCTTTTGGTAAATGTTTGGAAATTTTTAAGGGATCTTGGGTTGTGTACTGTTGGTAAACTGGTTTCCCAAATCATGTGTCATGCTATTGCAAACTGTGAAAACCTATATAGCGGGTGTTTTCTTGTTCGGTGCATGATTTTTAAAACTGTTCTCCCACCAATGATAAATTGTACAATCCAAACATTAGGGGTACATGATTAGGGAATAGAGTTTGAAGAAACATGTGGCCCAACCTAATAAACCATGTCTGTGAGATTTAATTACTCCAACAATTCTTTTAAAAATTCATGAATAACTATTTAGACCCCTGGTAAACCCTAACACTCCCTATATCATTTTAAAAGGATCAGTGATCCAACAACGAACCATTTGGGAACCTACCAACCCTGTCCGTTGTGGATATAAGCTGGGTGTAATTCATTTGGCATTTCCTAGTATATATTCTCTCCCATTCCATATATATATATCTCCTTCACTCCTCTATAGGGTTTTTTAGATCTACATGATATTGGAGTTTAGAATCCCCATTAATTTTAATATTTAATCTAGGTTTTATTATTATATCTCTTCTTCAGAAATACATCTTTGGAGTTTCCCATTGTGGGTGTTGTGATTCATGATGTTGTGATCCCGAGGTAGTGGTTCTGTTGAATATTTTCAGATTGATTTAACACTAAATTTATTTTTTAAAACTAAATTTATTTCAATTATATTTAAAAAACATAATTTGTGGTAAATTTTGAATTTTATTTTGTTTGGTATGAAATTTTTTAAAAACCACCAACTCCCCTGAATTTGAGTGTGATAAGGATTTGATGGAAAATGGTGAAATTAATTTTTTAAATTGATTTTCGAAATCGATTTCAAAATTGTATTTGGGAAAAGTGGATTAATTTTTTTTTGATAAGATGCAATTGGTTTTATCTTTAAAAATGAATTATTTGATTAAAATACCCTTTTTTACTTTAAAATTAATGTGTTATATTAAAATGGGAAAATAGTTAATTGTATTTGACAATTTTTTGAAATAAATTGCCCATAATAGATTATTGATAGAGAAAATTAAAGCCTATGTAGATAGTGAGTTATTCGGGACATCACTATATTGATTCATTACATATCATAAAAAACATATTAAGCAGGTCACATCCATAATGGGATGGTGATGAGACCCCATTTTCAAGTGCCTATGGGTAGTGTGTTCACATATTTATGTGATCACCTATTCATCTTTGTGACAACCCCATTACCTAGAACTATCGTAACTATTGGGAGATGACCATGTTTCTCATTTGAGATTATTTTGATATATATTCAAATTTTTGTAAACACTTTTGAGAATTCATTGTGATTATATATAAATAGTTTTATATAATTATTTATTAATCCAATGTTTAAAAATATTTCCATAATTTGAAAAATACTGTATGATTTTATTTTAATATGATTATGTACATTTAGGGATATTTATTGAAAATTGAAATATTTATTCAGTTAATCAATCATGGAAACATATTAAGGAATCCTTGGTGGCACCCTACTAGTATTTTACCTCACACCCTACCCATGACTTTGGGAATTAGTAGATTTCCACCTTTTATGTTAGATAAAGGGGAAATCACCACATGAAGGTGGTTGTGGCTACTAATATCTGAGATTTTGGATACTATATTCACTGGTAATTGTATTTTTATCCAATTTTCTAGTACTTTGATGAGGTACATTGGGTTGTTTATAAATGTTTTAATTCTAGTACTTGTTATCCTTAGGAAGTTCTCTTTTGTGCATATTAACTTCTAACTATTTATTTTGTTATTTTATGTGGAATAAAAATTACCAGTTTTATCTTTTATGTTGATAGGTTCTAGTCACCAACCGATGAAGATAGGGTTCCCCCTTGATTCTATGCTAAGAGTGACACAATTATCATGGTACTAAGGTATTCTGGTTGTTTCATGACCACGTTGTATTATAAGTGCATGTTATGAATCTAGGATTGATGTTAGTATGAAATGGAGTGATCTTGTTGGGACTTAGGAGTTAGATTCGATTTAGTTCATGAAAAAATATCCCTATAATTAGCCTTAATTCAGTTGGGGTGTTTTAGGGAATACGTCTTAGGAATTAGTTATAGTCTCTTCATAGATTTTGATATGGACAGGGTGAAATCTAAATCTTGTGTTTTTATCTAATGAGATTAATCTCCCTTATAGGCATGTTTGAGTGTTAATCTGATGTATTCAATGTTTTCTACTAATGTTTGGTAGAATCATGCCTTTGAGAAAACATTGGAATAAGAACTAGGATAAAGATGCTGATGAAATTTAAGAGAAAATCCTCTCATGGACCAAAACCTAGATGATGTTATCATGTGTGTTTTCCATGCTATGGGATTATAACCTGTAATCACTCTCATATAGGATCCCAATGTAGAACATTAAAGGAATATTTTAAAGAATCACCCCTAGTAGTTCCTTTGACAAAAGACACTGGTACCCTAAATTAGTAATTAGACTGAACTAGTTTAGAATTGGTTAAGTAATATAAAACTTCTATTTGAGTTCTTTTAAATTCTAGTAGAAATCAAGGTGAAATGTTCCGTCTTGAAGATAGAGGGACATAGTAAAAGATAGTGGGAACCTATAGTGAGAGTGAGAAAACATGAGGTTTTAGAGTGGAAAGGCGTTAGATATATTTTCATAGAGAAGTTGTATCCAAAGTATATGATGTAGTAAAAGGCTTTAGAGTTCCCCAAACTCAAGTAGGTTGATAAGGCTATGATAGAACATAAAAATCACATTTCATAGCTTCTTCACTTTTCTGCGGGGATTGTATCACATGAAAATATGAAGGCTCAATGGTTTAATATGGAACATCAATCAAATTCTCATTTTTAGGGCTTCTTACTGAAACAACATTCTTAGGCTGATGTGATTGAGAGAGAGTTGATGGTTCAGATGGACCAGGTTGGTATGTCTAGGTTTAAAAGTGTTATATTCTCCAAGAGGAGGTTCTGTGAGTTCCCATTATGGAAAGAGTAATCATGATGATTCTCATGTTTTTTATTATTAGAATGGATTTTTATGGACCTCCAATAGTCCCTGGAAGAGGATCTTTAATTTTATAATAGTTTGGAAAGAAAGGGATCTCAAAATGGTTCTACACCAAGGAAACCAAATTATGCTGTTCCTGTGGATGATCAGGTAAATTGAAATGGTTATAATATGTCATTTCAACTCCCCAAAGTGGCACGAGATCATTTTTTACAGAAATTACGATAGTTTAGTCAAATAGTTCATGGATTAAGGGTTTCAGGCCACATGCATTTGGATTGAAGCTTCTTCATGTAGTGGAAGAGTCTCTTGAGGATGTATATACATGTACAACAACTATAATAGGTACCATCAAAATAGAATTGTCATTAGTGACTGGTTTATTTTACACTGGTGCATCTAATTCATTAATTTCAGAACATGTTTGGAATCTAATTAAAATTTATTTGAATATTTCATCTTATAAAGTGGTTATTACTACACCCTTTAGGTCGAAGGGAGAGAGGGGGGGGGGGTCTCTGTAGCCATGCATGTGTTTTATCATTCTCCGATACTGATCATTCATGGGAATTTCTTTTTCATGAAATTAAATTGGTTAAATTCATTTTCTGGATGGATTGGATCTTCTAATAAATCATGGATTGAGTTTTACCTTTAGCGTGTGTCCTTTACTACACCCGATAGTGGTGTTCCATATATTTGAAGGAGTATGGGACCCGAGGTTGTGTATATATATAACTTTTTATCCATAGAGGGGGAAAATGATCGCAGTGTTTTTTATTAATCAGTAGAGAGAATCATAGAGTAATTATCTCCATCTAGTTATGATTGTGGTTTTAAACATTTATCCATTTGAATTATCTAGTTTTCCACAAGTAAGGGTGGTGATTTTTCAATCAATTTAATGTTTAGAACTCAATGAGTACTATTTATTTCTTAACAAATGGCACCAGTAGAAATGAAAGAGTTAAATTCTTACCTAGATGTTATTTTAGAGAAAGGATTTATATGCTCGATTGTGTCACCTTGGGTGGTGCTAATTTTATGTGCTATGAAATGTGATGGATCAATTCTCATTTGTGTTTATTACCGGAAAATAAATCACATTACTATAAATAATAAGTATTTATTTCCATATATTGATGATTTATCTGACCATTTGAAAGGGGATAAGTGTTTCTCAATGATTGATCATGGATTTAGTTACTGTATATTAGGAATAAAATAATCCGACATTTAGAAAACCACTTTCAATGATAGTATGACCCTTATGAGTACCTTATCAGTCCATTTGGTCTAACCAATTATAATTTATTATTCATAGACTTAATGAATAATATTTTCCAATAGTATCTTGAAATGTTTGTGGTGGAATTTTTTGAGGAAATCATTCATTACTCAATGTATGATGAGGATCATGTGTGAAATCTAGGAGGAGTTATAGAATTATTGATAAATATCTGATATTAAGAAAACCAATCGAAACATGGTTTCTAGATTTGGAAACTGAGGTTATTAGGACACATGTAATCTGAAAATCGTTTTTTAGTTGACCCTGGAAAAGTGAATGCAATTATGACATGGGAACATCCATAAAATTTTTTCAAGATTCGGAGCTTGTTGGGTTTAGGTGGATATTATCACTGGTTTGTAAAGTAATTGAGAATGTTGGATTCTTCCATGAAATCTCTAACTCGAGAGGGAGTAAAGATTCTTTAGGATGATTAATGTCAGATTTGTTTTTCTAAGATAAACGTTATCTTGAAAACTGTGTTAATGTGGACTCTTCCAGAGGTCTGGTATGTCTATGGGTTCTTCTGTGATGCATCAAGTTCAGGTTTGAGATGTGTTATTGTTCATGGGGATCATTCAATTTAATATGGCTCTCAGCAACATATTACAATTGAGAATAATTATATGACCCATGGCCATGAACTCGTAACTGTGATGGATGTGCTTAAGATATGAAGACATTAACTTTTCATATAAAGGTTTACCGTGTTTTATAATGATAAGAGATTATTTTATATCATCTATAATAAATATTGGAATCTCTGAAAGAGGCACTGGGTGGATTAAAAACTATATTTTTACTTGGACATCACCTATACTCGAGGGAAAGGAAATTTCATAGTCGATTCATTTAGTATGAAACTTATGACCCATACCATTAAATAATCATTAGAAGAGTGGAATTGGTATTTTTTTGCATAGTTTCAAATTAGAGTTTGAGAATCTGGGGATGAGGTTTCCATGGACAATGATCAGTTGATCTTCAATATTCTCGGGATGATTCATCATGTACAGTATCTTGATGAAGTGTTTTTTAGTATTAAATGCCCTCTTCTTGGTGGGGAGGCCATTGTTGAGTTGTTGTCACCCAAGGAGGGAATTTTAGATTTTCAGAATCATTTTGTGGTACCATTATTAGTTAAGAACACATTCAAGTGGTATTAACAAAATTACAAGTGGGAAGTGCACCCAAGAAAAACAAAGATCTTCTATGTCATTTAGGGATTATTTTGGTTTCCATCCATGATAAATTTCATTTCTTGTTTTTTCTGTCATCATTATACATACCAGTAGGTCAAGGCTGAGCACCAGAGAACATATGGTTTTCTTCATCCACATAAAATCCTTACATGAATGTGGGATGAGATCTCTCTTTACTTTTTTGGGACACTGCATACCTAGAGATAGAAGAATTTGATATGGGTTGTTAATGAAAGGCTAACGAAATCATCACACATTATACACATTTGTGATACAACCAAGGTTGAGGGGTTGAGAATGATATATGTAAAATAAGCGATTGTTCACATTCATGGAGTTACATATACTATAGTCACTGATAGGGATCCCCATTTTACTTATCAAATTTGTAGAGTCCTTCAAGATGCACTCAGATCTCCGGTTCGTTTAAGTATGACATACTATCCACAATCATATGGCTAGAAAAAAATGGTTATATAGAATATTGAGAATAATCATTTCACCTATGTTATCAATTTTTTTGGTTTTGGGATTAAAATTTACGGATTTTTGAGTTTTCTTATAATAATAGTTACGATTCTGTGATTAGAATGGCTCATATTGAGGCCTTGTTTGGATGACCATGAAATTGTCTGTTGTTTCAGTATGAGATTGGTGAAGGTTCCTTGGTTGGAAGATTATTGGATCAAGATATGGTAGAAACAATTCATTTGATTCTAAAGATAATGTTGATGAGACATATCTACTATAAATATTTTTATGATCATCCCCATGGACTGTTGTAATTTTCATTTTGTAATAAGGTGTTCTTGGAATATTCACCTCATTTGGGTCATCGACTACTTGGGGAGAAATTATAAACATTAAACTTGTCTTGTAGAAATCTTTGAGGTTTTTTAGAATGTGGGAATGGTGTATTATTATTTAGAACTTCCACCATAGTTGATGTCAAAACACAATGGGTTCCGTGTATCTCATCTATGAAAGTATATTTCCAATATATCTCTTGTTCTGAGATGGAGTGATCTGGAGGTGGAACATGATTTATCCATGACTAACAATCCAGATTTTATAGATGATCCTATTATTAAGGTACATCATGGGATAATGATACATTTGGTTTGAGTTCTATGGAATCACATTTTTGATACTCTTGATATGTTTGTGAGAGAGGAATTAATGAGACAGAGATGACCTCATATTTTTGACATGGAATCTTCTTAACAGGATTTATGGGGATAAAATGTTTCTATAGTGTAGAGCTTTTAATATATTTATACTAATTTAAGTACTCCTCAACCCCTCTTATGACCATTCTTTAGTGGGGTCTTGTTTTGGGGACGCATCATGTAAATTTAATTAAATTTTTAATAGATCTTGGGATATGAACAGTCGACACATTATTTTCCATAACCATGTGCCCTTCTAGTACAAACCATAAATACCCAGACAGTAGGGGTTTTAAAGGTTAGTATATGGTTTTTTAATCCATGTTCCTTGGAAGGAGAAACCTTGAATCCCCACTTGTAGGGAATCATAGTTAGGGAACACAGTTTGAGAAACCATGCATCCCTGCCTACCTATCAGTGCACATGGGATTTAATTATTCAAAAAAATCTCTTAAAATTCATTGAACCCCTATTTGGAGCACAACTCAACCCAAACTCACCATATTTAATTTTCCATGGTTGATAGGGATCCTAAGGACCCGGATTTGATCCTCCTAACCCAATCCATGGGTAATCAATTCTATGATATTTCTATTCGATTCATTACCATTATGTTTTCTCTCCATGTTCCATTTCTACCCCTCTCCCATTTTCTCCTCCCTAGGTTTTGTTATATTTTCTTCTTCTTCGAAGTTATAATCCCCATTTCATTAATTCTTGAATATATATTTGATTCTCTATTTTTTCACATTCGTCATTAGATTTTCCCATTACAGGTTTTCTGATTCGTGATCCCGTGATCCAGAGTTAGGTGGTTCTGTTGATGATTTCCCAATTGATTTAACACTAAATATCAGGATATAAATTAAATTTCATTGAATTTTAATATGAAAACCTAATATTTGTAGATTTTTATTTTGATTTCATTTGGTATAAAATGTGGTAAACCCCTCAAATTACTGTGAATTGGGTGTGATTTGGATTTGATGAAAAATTCAAAAATAAATTTGTGAAATTGATTTAAAATTATATTTTAGAGAAGTGGATGAAATTGTTTTGATAAGAACACTTTTTTTATCTTCTAAAAGTTATGATTTTATTAAATACATGTTTTAGTTTTTTAATGTAATTTTGAGTATTAAAATAGGAAATGGGTTAGTTTTATTTTAAACAGTTTTGAAAAAATTTTATCATTATTGATTGTTATTAGGGAGCATGAAATCCTAGGTAGTTAGTGAGTTATTTGGGAAAAAACTAAAGTAATTGTTTACAAATATAATAAATCATATTGTGTTGGTCACATCCTCGAATGGATAGGGATGATTCCTCTTTAACCAGTGTCTGAGGGACTTGTGTACGCATATTTTTGTGATCACCAATTCGAGTGTGTGAGGATCCCATAACCTAGAAATATAACAAATCATAGAAGATGACCACGTTTATCATTTTTTACGATTTTTATATATATACCAATTATTTTATACTATTTTTGAAATTCTTAGTGAATTTATGTAAATTTTTTTATAGAAAACATTTATTATCCCATTTCATAGAAATATTTACAAAATTAGAAATGTATAGAATTATTTGTTTTAAATATTCTTTTGTATTTAAATGCTTGTTTATTTAAAATTGAAATGTTCATTAGGTTAATTAATTGTGGAATCTTATTTTGGAATGCATTGTTAGACCCTAATTTGATTTTATTTCACACCATACCTGTGACTTTGCTCATTTTTTGATTTCCTCATTAAAGGTTTGAGAAAGTGGAATGTGCCACTTGGAGGTGGTGGTTGCTGATGATCTATGGGATTTAAGTTTCTTTTTTTCTTAGGAGTTAGATTTTTTATCTTATTTTATGGTAATTTGATGATTTATTTTTGGATGTTTATTGCTATTTTAATTCTGCTACTTTTTCTCTCTATGATGTCTTATTTTCAGCACACTGACTTGTAATTTTTTCTACCGATGCTTATGTTGCAAAACCATTCCCAATTTTATATTGTATGATGCTAGGTACTAGTCGCAAACCCATGTAGATTGGGAACTCCCTTCAGGCTTTGTCCGGACCAACTCCATTATCAAGGAACCATGGTATCCATGCTATTTAATGAAAATTGATATTTTAAATCCTAAATTATAGTTAAAATTTTCAAATTTAAAATAGAAAATTTTGTTAATTTTGCATTTAAATAAATATATAAATAAAAAAAATTCTAGGAAAATTAATTTTTAAAATTCAAATTGATTTTGTTTTTATTTGATTAGAGTTTTTAATTATATTAGTTTTAACAAATTATTCTAATACATAATATATCTTATCTATTTTAAATTTATTTCATTAAAATAAAGTTCATAAAAATCCAGTTTGAGAAAAAAGTAAATTTTAAGTCTATGGTGATCTTTTTATATTATTATTATGTTAATAAATAAACATTATATCTATTTAATAGTGAAAATATAAAATCTATAAAATAAAATTGAGAACAAAAATATTATGTTAACAATAAAATATTTAATACAACATAATTTCTATTTACATAATAGATGAGGATCTCCATATACAACCAAACAATTATGTGTACTTCAATGTGTTTTGAGGGTAATGATTATGCTAGAATGGATATTGTATATATTTCCACATGCTTCAACATCACTAACATTTAATTTCACTCGTATCGTAATTGTTGAATGTTTGATTACTCTTGATCATGGGGAAACCCTATTGAAGCTACAACTCTTCAAAGATCAAAAAATTAACTTCATTAGTGACAATTCCACTACCCAATGCTATTTTATTCCATTTTCATCATAGATTTCATAATATGGTTACCCCATATTTAATAGCTAATTTAACTGCTATATTATAATGGTCAAAGTTAATTTTAAGATATCATGGATTTTATTTTAATTTAGTGTTTTTATAGAACATGTTGTCAAGAAAAATTTTGTAATGAAAATAAATAGTGAAATTTCGAGTAATTATACTCACCTCCACCTAAATAAATTTCATACCAATATTATTTATTATTCATTATTGATTAAATATTTAATATTTCCCATAAGATAGAAATAATTTTTTATTTAACATATATAAAGGATTCATCTTCACTATACTTGGTATTACTAGGGAACTCATGTTTTCCCTCAAATTTTGGAATATAACCTATGTTGAGTTTTTCTTTATTTATTTTTGCTAATTACCCTAAAATAATGGGAATAATTTTTCTTATAGTGTTTATAATATGCCTTATATTAATTGGTAATAATTTGTTGATATTAATATATGATCTTCCTGTCATGGAAATTATAATTTTTAAGAGATCTATTCCATGCCTAATATCACATATAATTTAACAATAAGAAGTATAATAGAATTTTATTGGACACACCCTACTATGAAAATATATTATAGATAACTTGTATGCTTGTAATAAAATAATAGTATCAATAGACGTTTTTTAAGAAATTTTTAATCTAGTCATTTAGCTGTAGAGTTTATATTTTTAGTAAATATTAGAGTTATAGAGGAGTGTTTTGAACAAGATAAAAAACATCACTAACTATTATTGGGATGGTGGTCATTTCACCTCACTCCATAACATTTTTATAACCCACATCCATAGATGTGGTTTCATAGTCTTTCCCTTGTCAGGGATGTTTACAGTTCTTTGAATCCTTAATAGCCCTTATATTTGGGAATTCACATAGATAATGTCTATGTGCACAACATTTATTATATTTAACTATTTGTGGTTACTCTAGAAGAAATACATTTTCTATCACCATGTTCAAGGAGATATCAACTTTTGAATGGAAAATAGTTGTTATAAGCCCTCATTTTCAAAAAAACATATCCTTGTTCTTTTGAGGCATTCTCCTCTGTGTTTCTTCCCAAATTTTAAAATATAAGAAATTGACCTTTAATTCCTTTATTATATTTGGCACCTGAAATTCCATGAGAATCAATTATACTCTTCTTTATATTTTTAAGGAATTAAACTATGTTTAAATTTTTAAGCATGATTCTTGGTAGATCATTCTATATAATCATAATCCACCCAACTGGAGGTCATATATTATTATGTTTCTCATTAAGACAATATCTACAATATCCATGAAATCCATTGTCAAATTGGTTTGATCTTGTTCCAACAACTACTAAACCAAAAGGTGTTAACATGAGTGATAAACACAATAATAGAATTTTTTGTATGATAATTACTTGAGAAATTTATTTTCATAATTACTTATACATAAAAATTTTTACATTAGACTTATGAACTACATAAATCACTATTGGTTTAATATAGGTTTTTTTAAGTTGTGTCCCCTCTTATTTCTTATCACAAAACCTATAAATATTAATTCTTTAAAAAATTATTGGAAATAAAATGTGATTAACCAAAGTATAATACCCAGGAGTGTCTAGAGAGGTTTTTTTCTTTGTTCAACTCATCCTGAACTGAGTAATGATTGAGTCGATGTTCATCTAGACTAGTTCATGTTGATTACCACTAGGTGGATCTATTCCATATCTATATAAAACATCCTCCATCTTGATTGGGATGTGATCTATAAGATACAAAAAACTATATACTTTACCAAAACATTGCGATGTTAAACAATATATAGAATTATCACTAGGGTTTTTAAAAATATTATCTTATCATGATACCTAAAAATTATAAGTAAAATCCTAAAAAATAAATAATATATTATCAGATACAAATGATTATAAAAAATAATAAAAATATCTTTTTATACACATTTTCGTAAAAAATCATTAAAAATCATATAAAATCATACAATACCATGAATAGAAGGTTTAGTGTGTTTTAAGACAAGTTATATAATATTTTTATTATACAAAAACATTAAATATAACTCTATATTTGTGACACGGAATATACCCTTCTCCACTTCTTATTTTTAATAATGAACATCATAACTTAGGGAATAAGAAGCATAAGAAAAGGGGTGACCATAAAATATTAATAATGAAAAAACATATCAATATTTTATCAAAGGATTGATCATAAGAATAATATAGATCATGAACTATTGAAAAATTACATATTTATAGAACATGTAACCATAAACCATTTCTAAAAATCATGATTGAAGGGTAGAAAATAACTTATGAAAAAATATACAATTCAAAAATAATGTGTAATCACGAGATAAAAAACATTATTTATGGAACATAATTATGGGAATATAGAATGATAATGTGAGACATAATTGAGGAAAAACATATAAAAGAACACTGTAACAACCATAAGAACATTGTATCCTTACATTTTGGGAATTTAAATGAATTCCCACCATTTATGTTGTGACCATAATCTAAGTAGGACAAACCAAAAATATGTGATAATATCCACGACGGCCCATATATTTCTAACTCATGAGATATATATCATTAAAAAATAAATTTGGAGGATGATATAGTTCCCAACCCATTAACATTCATATATGTGTGTTCAATATGATAATACCATTCAACATATAATCAAGAACCATTGGTGGAAAATCGATTTCGTATACCTTTAAAATTAAATCACATAAATAAATATTTCATAATTCCATAAATATTCATAACATAGTAAAGCTATGGAAAAGAAATGTTTATCCAAATATATATATTAAAATTCTAGTTAAATAATAATCAGTCTAGATAATGAAGAATAATTTTTTAATACCATATTGGCAATTGGTATATGGTTATGTAATTTTTTTTACCAATTAATCAATTTATGAAATCATAGTGAACAATATTCAATCTATAGAAATAAATATATTTTGTTCACATTGGAATGGAATTGAATGAAAAATAATATTTATACATAATGGATGGTTAGGAAAAAAAAGTTTTCAATCATTCAATTGACAGTAATGAACATTTCTTATTCCACGATAATAAATAACGGTCACATTATCAATTTAATATCATTCATGATAATGAATAATGTATATAAATGTGTATTGACATATATGAAACACACTAGGATAATTAAGAAGATTTTTTTCTGGAATAAGTAACATTATTTTTATTTTTGAAAACATTTATTTGAATATTACTATTTTTTAAAAAAATTGAATAATAATATATTTTTTAATATTAAAACATTAATAAAAAATTTATAGAAAAATTGAAAAATTGAGGAATGATGTGTTCACACAAAAATAATTTAAAGTGACTTTTTTCAATCATTGTTGAAAATAAATAGGGGGAATCTAACATCCCAAAGCCTTATAACATGGTGATTTTTTTAATTTATTATTATAGAATACGATACACTGAATCACATCCCAATGGAACAAAAATTTTATTAGTCTTGGTTAACAAGATATATAGGTTAAATCCATATTCAATTTTAGACCCTAAAATAAAAAAAGATTTTCATTGTGTCTTCTATTAATCCCCCGATTTTTCGAAACCTACTAATCTGTCATAATATAAGTATTTTAATCCTATTTAAATATTTAATGATATGAAAGGGGTGAGATCAAATTCCGAGTAATGGTTAGCGTACAATTGAAGCTAGGTGTAAATAAGGCATAAAACATATGCCAAGGTAAATATCTTAAAAACACAATTTAAATAATAACATGATCTAGGAAAAATTAATATGTATATTATACAAGTATAATAAGCACATGGAATATAAATAAATAAAATGCTAATGATAAAATTCATAATTCCACCCATCTTAAACTTACAGTCTTGGCATCGACCAAGATATCTAAAAATAAATGGATAAGGCCCTGGCCAAAACCATATCTAGTTTGTATATAAAGACATTACGATGCATCAAGGGGTTATAGAGAGACCCTAAAATCACATAAAAAGTCTAACTCTTTCTTTATATGAATTGGGTGAAATATAAACAACATATTTATATTAAATGTAACTAACATTCCTAATCAGTAAACTTAATCACAACCCATTTATAGTAATATGGTTAATGTTATTGAAATAACAAACCCACAATCAAAATGATCATAAAAAATACGGAAAATTATACCATTATAGATATACCATAATTACTAATAAATTTTATAAATTATGATGATAGTGGTGAAAATAATCTAATAATATCATTGAACATTCACAAGAGAAATACTATTTTTTTACATGCAAATAATTTATTCAAAAGGTCATGGAATTTTAAAATTATAAATTACAATGGAAAAGACCATTGTAAATTTGAAACTAAATCCTGAAAAAATTATGATTTCATTACTACAGAAAAATTCACTCATGCAACATAAGTTATATACACATTTCTTCGGTATTGTTGTTGAAATTTCATAAAGAACATCTTTTAGAAAATGACAAAATGATTCATTTTGAATAATTTTATAAAAATGAAAACATAGGTAAAAATAATTTATTCATTTATTTGGGTAATAGTAAACACCTTTTTGAAGAAATTTTTAGAAAACAATTGAATTAATGAAAAATGTTCCCCAATAGAGACTTAAACATTTACAATCCCAAACAATAATGATATTTTAAAATAACCCTTACAAATTTATAATAATTATAATCGTATGACCCATGAAAGAATAAAAATTATGTGGAAGATAAATTATCATAATATTTAGAATACTATTCAAAAATTATATTCCTATGATTTATATACAACATAGAAAATAAATAACTACTGTTGAAGGAATGTGTCCTATAGAAATAAAAGTGATAAAAATATATTACCATATATTTTGAATCTCAGCGTACTGGCTCAAACCTCTAATATAATAAATATTGGTTTATTATAGAACTATAATAGAATCATATAAATTTATATTATACCCTATAATATTTAATTATTACTTTATATTAAACATTTATTAATAATTCCATGTAAAAGTTACATTTCAATTAACAACTGCTTTCATTTTCGCATGTGTTTTTGTTTGTTATAGTTTTGATCCTATTAATTATAGAATGAATTAATAATAAATATAAATAAAAACATGAAATAAATATCATATATATTCAGTATACATTTCACTATAATACACTATAAAATATATAAATATTAAATGAAATATATCATTCATGGAGATGGTAAAATGTACATTTGCATGAACACTCATTCCATTTTCATTTCATATTTAATGAAAGAAAGTTAAAAATATAATTATAATAGAAATATTATTTCATATATTTCATAAATTTTTCCTAAATCTATCCTTAATACATTCTATTTAAATTGTGTATTATCATTTCATTTTTAGGAGGCAGTAGTCCACACGTCCAAAATCAAATACATCTTATTTACAAAAAGGAATTCATGATGTTATGAGTTATATAATAATTATTTAAAAATAAAATACAATAAAATACAATATATATCATATAAAAACATAAATTAAATAATTATTTCCAACCTTGAGTTATGGAGAAGGATGAAAAACTATATCCATTTGTGAGGAGGTAGTCTGTCATACACACGAATGATGATTGTGTATCCCATTTGATGGACACGTGCGTGAGTGTATGTCAAACCCATAATATAACAACATATTAGAATATTTAAGATACATAATGTATTATATAATAATTAAATAAAAAAATAATTAATGGGTTTTAAGGAATAAACAATACAAAAATGTTTGTTCAGGAACATTTCTTGTTTTTTGGGTATCTCCTTTTAATTTGCACAAAAGGAATTCATTTGTTTTATTTGTTACAAAGGTAATTTTTCAAGGAATAAGGGGGGAAGTTTAGGGCCTAAATTTTTAGGGTTGGTTTTATATATATGTCTCAATGTGGTTTGAATACGTGATGGATAAGGGGGCCCTTTATAATTGAGGTGAAGGGAACTTTTGAAAACAATCAAATTATTAAATTAAAATAAATTAATATTGAATTATATGTGTCTCCGAAGTGAGTTATTTCAATTATAAGATGATTATTGGTCAAAATAATATAATAAAATAAATTTTATACATATTTAGGTCAAATTATTACTATTATCCTTTTGATTTAACTTTTAGTTAAACCCTTTGAATTTTACAATAACAACTTGGATTTTTTACTCTTTAATGGCTAATATGGCTATTATAAAAAGCCAAAAGAACCATAAATGATGAATGGATGAAATTATAAACAATATAAAAATTAGGTTTCAAATTTTTATAATTATATAAATTTTATATCAATAAATAAAATACAATTTATTTTAAAATATCATTAATGTCAATTTTGAGACTATTCAGTACTTGACATTTAAAAAATATCAGTACACAATATATATTTATACCAAAACCCATTATAAATCCATAATATGTATAAATAATATATCATATTACTATATGAAATTAATTATCTCAAATTATATATTTCTTAATATTTTTAATATCAATTATTTGATATTATTATTTAATAAACAATTACTCTATCATTATTATTTAAGCCTTTAGGGTAATTATTTTTTTTCCAAAAAATTAAAAATAAATTTCCATGATTAGTATAAACATTTAATAATTTGAATTACCATTAATAATATAATTTAATATAATATATCTTCTAAAAATCCAGATTTAAAAAATGTAATACTTATTAAAAGCATTAGTATGATATATTGGAAATTCCATAGAATAAAATACTAAAACGTATGAATGTCATTAATGTCGATCCTAGGGGTCTTAAAATCAACCAGGGATGATTTTGGATGATACTAAATCTTCCTGTAAAAATTGGAACATGTTTTTGGGTAATTTTATAATAAATATAATATTATTTTACCTTGAATTACACCGAATTACCCTAAACTGTGGTAATTAAAAAAATACTAAAGTTACTGTTCATATTGTCCAAAAATAAAAGCTAACTATTTAATAGACATTTTATTTATGATTATAAATATTGAATAAATTTTTCAAAATGAAAAACACATAATTGGTCTTAATTTATTTAATATTAATCTCATTGACGGAATGAGAAAATGTGTTTCTAAAGTGAAAATGTTTAGAAGATTACTATGTTTTTCCTTCCAAAGTTAATGTAAAATTGATTTTAATGACATAAATTATATTAATTGAAAAAATTGATCTAATTATACATTTAACCAATTAATAATTTAATTTAACACTGTATATTATTTAGATAAAAATGTAATGTTCAATTAAAATATTAGATATTATCCATATTCATCAAAACATGAAACATTTTAGAATATCACCAAAAACTCAACTTAGGTAAATCTTTATATCCAACATTAAAATAATAAGAATATATATTTCAAATATAATGTATAATTGTTTCAAAAAGAATATTTAAAATAACTCCACCATCAAAAGGCGGAAATACTATCATTTTATAAAAATACATCTTTCATGTGTAACATTTAGGTTTTTCTTATATACTGTCATGAAAACACATAAAATAAATGTTAAAAATTAGATTAAATATTATATATATATATAATTAATAGAATACAAAAAGTGTGATTTGTTTATTTTATTATTTTAAAAATCAATTAGTCGCATTAAATTATTTTTTATAAAAACAAATTTCTTGCATTAAATTGGTTCTTATATTTAAGTCTATATAATTTGTAACAAATTAATTAAATAATATAATTCTATAATTTAATTAATTATTTTAATTACGACAAATTTATTGGGTATTAGATAATTTCATTTTAACTAATAATATTAATAGTATATTGCGGTTCATTTAAACATGGTGTGGCATGTAACATAAGGTATCAAAGAGAATAAATTTAAAGTGTTACACAAAATAAAATATTGAGGTGTTACATTGTACCCTACTTAAATAAATTTCAACATCAACATTTAAAATTTCACTACAAAAATCAAAACATGATACTTGAAAATTATCTTGTGGGAAACCCATGTCTGAAATAGGGTTAGTAAAACATCATCATAAAAAGAGGGTATGGGAAATGCGAGGGTCACCACAAAATTAGTCTTTTTAGTAGGAAAATATTAATAGAAAGAGAAAACATGGACATAGAAGGGAAATATAAATATCATGTTCTAATATATAGTGATATAGATCTTCGTCATTATAATGTCAACCATCACAAAACTGCAAATATTTTGATCGGTTAAAAGACTATTGATTTTTTATTAATAAAAGAAAATAGATAACATTTTCTATCAAAATAATTTTCCTAAATTTGAGGGATTCATTTAATATCTAGATTAATCACTAAAAAAAAGTTACATGATTTCTTTCCATGTCATAATTTCATCCATTGGTTATGATTCGATCTATTTTAACATCATTTTGTACACCTGATATTGGATATTCAAGATGAAGTTTTATGCCTGGTTCACTTTTGAAAAATCATATGTTCCACAATTATTTTCTAAATCCTTTAAATGATTACTAATTTCAAAATAGTTATCACAATATATCTAATAAATTATATTCTAACCACAATCAATAATATAATTTTTTTAACTTAATCCATTATAATAATAACACTCTTACAAAATACCTATTTTCTAATTCATGTTCCAAAATTTATATGTATGGTCATTAAATTTCCGAAATCAACCTAAAATCAAATTTTCGCAAAGAATAATGAGGATATTTTTACACATACCAAATATTTGAAAGCTTTTATCAACTTTCAAAACCTTAATAAAAACTTGAATTCATAAATATCATTAAATAAGGAAAACTGTAATATAATCCTAAGATATATTATGATTCTTATATATAGGGAAAATTGAATATTTTACTTAATACACACTAACTAGAGTAACAAAATAAGAATGACTTTCATTTCGTTTCTTCTGCTGAGGTATATTTCCTTGACACTTGGGGAATTCATTTTCATAGTGTCACATAAACATATAATTATAGAATTGAACCATGGTACCTTATTTCTTTACCTATAAATCATTAGCATGATGTCCTTTCTCCCAGAACCTGAAGAAAACTCCATTTCCATTTAAGTAGGTACTAGGGTGTTTCCTCCCAAAAGTATCACATGTTTGGAAACTCATTCTTTACCTTATTCCCTTTATCTAAATCTTTCTTTGTTTTTCTCTTCTTGTGTTTCATCTCTTTGAATTCATTAGACTTTGAAAATTATTTCTCTATATTGATATCACATGAGACTATATCTTCATACAATGATGATGTTTGGGAGACCTATTCCTTTTAGGGGAATGGATTTAAGCCATGAAAGACACAATCAATATTACTTCTTGGGATAATTTTTTAGTCCTCAACATGCCTTGATAACCATGTAAATTTGGATTTATACTTATAAATATGCTCATCATATTTTTACATCATAATTTGAAAATATCTATTTAGATATGCTCTCTATTCACGAGGAAAATATTTTTCTATGAAAATTTCCATAAAATACTTTAATTATAGGTTTTCTATTTCTTCCTCCTCTATTGTGTTATGAATAAAAAGACACCATTGTTCAACATATAGATATATATGATAAAATTACATGATAACCTTATCCATTTATTTATATCCCAATGAATAAAATATCTTTTTCTAACTAACTTATCCTTTTCTAAACTACAAATTCATTTTTAGTCCCACTGAATGATGGAGGTTATTGTCTCGTGATATGGTCTAACATTGTTCTTCAATATTCTGCATCATGATTTTCCATATGGGTAAGGTTAATTCTTATAACTAGAGTCATTTTTCATAGTATAGTGATATGTTGTTCAGTACCATTTGCATCTCCAGATCCAACATCATTATCTTTTATTGCAGGTAAATCCCTACATGGATTACATTAATTTATATGGTTTTCGTTCCTTCCGCTAGGTTCCATTTATAAACAATGGAATATAGTATATTGGAACATAACATTATAAAAAATAATGTATAATCTTGAAACTAGTGATTCACATCACCAAAATTGAAAATTTTCGTAATCTGAATATCAAAATATGATGATTTGTTTATTTGAATATATTTGCAAATCCAATAATAATGTTTAATTCAATAATCAAACTAGTTCCCACAGTTTCTACTAAACATGATCTAATACCAATATTAATGACCCAACCCCAATATTACAGAGTAGGATCCTTTCTTTATTTCGTTGGAATAATATACATAGAATCAAATCCCAAATGACTAAATATTTTATTAGTCTTGGTAAAATAGATAGATACATGAAATAATATTTAAATTTTAAAATCTAAAATGAAAAGACGAGTTTCACCAAGTCTTCCTTTATCCATCCCATTCTATAACCATGCATATAATTCATAATGTACATCTTATAACCAAGGGGAAAATTTTAAACAAATGAAATGGGTGATGTAAAATGCTATCTAATGGTACATGTACAACAGATGATATGAACAAATAAGACATAAACAATATGGAAAGGTAAATAAGTGAGACATATTCTATTTAAATAATAAAATATTCTTGGAAACATAACCATGGATATTATACTTGTAGATTATTCTTAGGGAATATCAGTTAATATTCTCCTAATGATTGAATGGATAATGTTGGACATCTGAAACTTATTGTCGAGGTCACAACCATGACATTAGAAAATAAATTTATATGGCCTCTTTCAAATCCATATCTAGTTTTCCTAATGAGACCAACCATTAAATCAAGAGGCTATATGGAACCCCTCCCATCACTTACTAAGTTCAATTTATTCCTCATTTGAATGTGGTGAAACATAACCAACATATATATATGAAATATCATTAACATTTCCCAATAAATAAAAATAATAACAAACCATTCTGAGTAACATGGTTAATTGTATCAAAATAGCACATCCAAAGTAAACCTCTTCATAAAAAATTTAATAAATTATGGTAAATGATATCATAATTATCTAATCATAATAAATCATAAAATTACCCAATGGATGTTGATATATATAAAAAAACTATAATTAAATCATTGAAAATTATTTAGAGTAATTCCATTTTTTAACATTGAAATCATTTATTTATAAGTCCACACATTTTTAAAAGAAAAAACATTTGTTGAAAAGAAACATGTAAACATGTAACAAAATATTGAAGAAATTAAGGCATCATGAAAGAAGAAAAAATGTACTCTTGGAAGATAATTTAAAAAAACATTCTTTTTATATATTTTTTCGTAAATCATAATGGACCTCATTGAAAAAAATGAGAAAAAGATTCATTTAAAAATATTTTATTAAAATATGAACATAGTTTAAAGTCTCAAAAATTATATATGATAATAGTAAAAAAAATTGAAAGAATTTCTAGAAAACATGTACATGGATAACAAATGTTCCTCAGTAGAGACTTAAACATATCCAATCCTGAATAAAAATCAGATTGCAAAATAACCCTCACTATGTTATAATTAGTGATATCATATAACCAATGAAAGTAAATAAACTTTATTAGGATATTAAAAAATATTCATAATAATAGGCACAAAATACACTCACAAGCAGTATATACACCACAAAAAAAGAAATATGTATTGTATAAGGTATGTGTCTAATAGAAATAATAGTGAGAAACAAAATCCCTTACCTTATGTCATGACTCTCGTCATACTCACTCAAAACACCTATATAATAAATATAGGTTTATTATAAATCTATCACAGAAACATATTCATTTATATAATAAAATATATGATTTACTTATTACTTTATATTACCATTTTATTAACAATTCCATGTTAAGGATATGTTTTGGGTGATAATTACTTTATTTTTTTACATGTATTATTATTTCATTTATTTTTGTTCCATTTTATTATAACATTATTTAATATTATTCATAATGATAATCATGACATAAATTTATTATATATTCAGTATATATGTATTTATAATAATATATATAATATAGAAATAGAAAATGATATACACTATTCATGGAGATGGTAGGTTGTACAGGAACATGAATGATGTTTCCATTTTCTTGTAATATTGAAAAAAATAAATTAAATAATATAATTATATTAGAACTTTTTTTATCATATATATCATATATTTTAAGTAAACCTATCCATAAATCATTACATGTAATGTTTGAATGTATAATATCATTTAGTGAAGGAGGTAGTCCCCACATTCAAAATTGATGTTATCCTGTTTACAAAAAAATTAAATCAGGAAATTATGTGTCATATAATAATCCACGAATAATAAATACATCATAAATACCACATATTTCAAGTAAAAATAGAAATTTCATCATTATTCCCATCCTTGTAAAATATAATAATATATAAATATATTTAGGATACTGAGATTATTATATAACTATGAAATAAAAATAATTCAAGTGGTTTATGAAAGAAATACAAAAAATGTTTACTGATGAATGTTACCTCTTCTTTGGGTATGTTATTTTTATTTTCAAAAAAAGGGCTTATATGGATGGATTTATGACCAACTTAAGTTATATAAGATGAAGTAATGAAATTTTAGAGGAGAAATAATAGATATTTTGTAGAGATAAAATGATCAATGTGGTGTGAAGAAGTGATAGAGGAGGAACCCTTTTATAATTGAGGTGAGAGGTGCCTTCGAAAACTCTCAAAATATTATATTAATATAAATTAATTTTCAATTAAAAATGGATCGAAATTGATTTATTTAAAATATAAAATGTGGATGACTGTAAATCCTCTCAATAAAATGTCTTTAGACATGATTAGGTCAAATTATTACCGAAATATTTTGTGTTTAAACCTCAGTGAAACCCTCTAACTCTTATCGTGATAACATGATTTTTTACTCTTTAAGGTTTAATACCATTACAATGAAATAAAAAACAATAAATGATTAATGGATGAAATATCGAACCTTATAAAAATCATTTGAATTAATTTTATATTTTTATGAACTCTAACTCATTTAATAAAATAGTATTTATTAATAAATTTCATTAATGTCAATTGTGACACTATTAATTACTTGAATTTTAAAATATATCTACACAAAAGATATCTTCAAAAAACTCAATTAATACATCTGTAATATGTCTAGTTTATCTATAAAATTCTTTTATGATATTAAGTATCTAATTTATTTTCTTTTAATATTTTTAATATCATTTATTTGATGTTTCTATTAATTAAACAATTATTACATCTTCATTGTGTAATAATTTAATCTAATTATTTAGTTACTAAAAGATAAAAATATATTTCCATGATGAAGATAAATAATTTAGATTTATAATTACTAATTATATTCTAAGATATCATCTAAAGAAACCCGTATAAAAAATTTAATACTTATTTAAATCATGAGAATGACATATCAGAAACTCCTTTGAATAACATACTAAAAAGAATTAAAGTAGTCCTTGTGGATGCAAGATGAAGTAAAATTTATCCAAGGATGATTCCCGTGGATAATAAATTATCCAATAAAACTAATACAAGTGTTATGGTATTTTTAAAATACTTATAATATATTTTTACCCTTAATTACTACATTTACCCATAATTGTGATTACAAAAAAAATACTAAACTTGATATTCGTATTGTCCAAAAATAAAAGGGACTTATTAGTTAAATATTTATATTTCGATTCCAAAAATAGAATCCATTTTTCTAAATTAAAAAATATAATTATCTATAATTAATTTAAAATTAATCTTAATGACAAAATGAGAAGATGAGTTTTTAATATGAAAACTTTCAAAAGATTGAAATGTTTTTTAATACAAATCCAATGTTAAATTGATTACGATGACCTAAATTATATGAAATGATTATGAATTAAAATAAATATTATTTAAAACCAATAAAATATATAATTTAACATTATTAATTATTTAAATGAAAAATATTATTTCAATTAAAATGAAATATTTTATCACATTCCTCAAAACATGAAACTTATCAGAAAAAAAAAATACAAGGAATTTTTTTATAATACTCTTTAAAAGAAGTTTATTTTTTAAAATAAAATTTATAAAGGTGTCAAAAACTATATTTGAATAAATAAATCCATCAAAAGGTGGAAAAACCATATTTTTATAAAAATATGTCTTTTATGAATAAAATTGGATTTGTTATTATATCTTGTATTGAAAATACATAATATGACTGTTAAAAATTAGATTTATTATGATATATATTAATATATTCCGTTAATAGAATACAAAAAGTTTGATCTGTTTATTTTATTAGTATAAACCACACTTTTGTTTATTTAATTAGTTTTTATAAAAACATTATCTTTGTATTAAATTGGGTTTTATATTATCTTCTAATTATTTTGTAACCAATGAACTCAACAATATATTTTTATGACATAGTTAATGCTATTTATAACCAGTAATTTAATTTTTATAGGTTAATTTCATTTAATATAATAATATTAATAGTATATTGTGGTTGGTTTATGCTCAGTGTTTCATGAAACATAAACTATCAATGAGATAGAATTTAAAATGTGACTTACAATAAAATCTTGGGGTGTTACAAGAAAAAAGATAAATAGTTTTTATATAAAATTTAAAAGATAAAACTAGTAATATAAGTCAATGATAAATTATTAAATCATAGAAAATGACTTTTATAGAATCATCTAATGAATATGGTCATGGGAGATAAGGATTTTTGATATAAAAGAAGAGGTAGGGTTAGTTTCTATAAAATAAGTAAAAAATGAGCCAATATTGAATTTAAAATATTTATAAGGTATATAAAATATTAATAAATAATAATATTTGAAGAAAAATATTTGCGGTTTTGTATATAATATTCAAACTAATTCCTCATATGGATTATCATTAAAATACTATCTTGATTTGATATTGAGATTGAAGAAGAAATCTATAAGGTAACTATAATATAATAATCAGAAGGAAATAACAGTGTTACTAGGTAATAGAGATTAAAATATCATGAAATGAATGATATTCATTATACTTGAAGGAAATATATTAGTTTTTACAATCTATGGGGATGCACAATATCAAACTGGTCTCTTGGAATTGAAAGTAGAGATAAATAACTATTACAACTTAGATATCCATTGAATTCAAGGTATATCGCTCTCAAAACCTCATTAATTACATGAATATGGTTAAATAAATTCATTACGAAATAATAAAACAATATCAAATATAGATTATTTTCTCAACAGAAATATGTCTCATGAAGTTAAATTTTTGACAATAAACCCCTTAATTTAATTCCAGATATCCACTAATGAGCATGAATCTTTTATATAAAAAATTAAATATATAAATATCATATTCATTAACATTATTAATATATGTAATATTTTATAAACATCATTTATAATTTTTACTTATATGTATATTGGTTACTTATTGTCTATTTTTATTATCATATGCCAATAATTTTGATCAATTTTATCTAGTTTCGTAATATAGTGTTCTTCATATTTCATTTCCCAAAATTGATTATTAAAAAATATTCCACATCATGGTATTTTATTCTATGAAATTATCTATTATGAAAGAATTTAATTTTATGGGTGTTTTGTTTATGATACTTAAAGATGAAATAAATGATGGGCATGTATCAATGAATTTTAATAAATGAAATTTAATAACTTATTAAATGAGTTTAATATTAATGTTAGCAATATATAAATAAAATAAAATAAATTTGTTTTATATTTATATCATATGTTACCTTTAATTAAGATATCATAGTATACCATTATATTTCTTTTTAGAGTTGTTCATGTTTGTTGTTAAACTGACCCAAGCATGAACATTCCACATTTAATGGATATGTAAAGTTACCAAAGAGGTTTTTTAGAAAAAATATCATTATTAATGAATAATACTTATATTATTAAGATATTAATTAGGGGATTCATTTTATTTTATTTTAATTTAATAAAAAATAATGAAATCACATGTACGATGAGATAAATTACTTAATGTGGGTGGTAGCCAGTACGAACACACCATTAGAATATTCATTTTTCATAATAAAAAAAGAGAAAGGTGGTTAATGGTTTTAAAAACAATTTAAAAAATAATAATTTAAATATAAATATTGACTAATTTTATATGACTGGGAAAAACCATTTGAAATTGAATGATAACAAAGAAAAAATTATAGGGAAAAGTTATGGCACACATTGAGCATATTTAACTTCCTTTGAAGGATTCTGTCAAATGAGAGGAATTATGAATAAATATTTTGACCAAAATAAAAAGGATGTAGGAGGTGATTGTATGTAATATAAAATGGTTGTGTTTAAATTGAATAAATAAATTTATATTTGTCCTGATGGGGTGATGAGAGGGCACTTTTATAAGGGGTGAGAATTAAATTATTATAAATATTTCATCTTAATATAAATATAGAACATGTTTCAAAATTTATGAAGTCTCCCAAATAGAAAATAAAATTTTGGGGATATGTTTTAGTTAATAAAAACCTCAATCAATCAATTATAAACATTCCTTTATCATTTAGACGTTTTACCCCTTTGGTTAACCCATTTTGTATTTTTGGATTTTAATAATGGTAAATAACTTTTGGTTGTGTTATTAATTTTCAAGTACTAAAAATAAAATGGTCAATATTACATAATATGGAACTTATAATTTAATATTTTAAATGAATTTTATTATATCAACATTATGAAATTTAGAAAATATAATTTTAAAATAATATATGCTTAATATAATAAGAAACAATTTTAGAAAATTGTGTAATATATGTTTTGAAATATAAAACATTGGTCTGTAGATTAAAATAATTATATTTAAAATTTTAATTACCTTTTAAATTACATATTTTTACATGAAAATGTTTTTATATATTTACTATTCATTTGTATATTATAATAATTTCATAAAATTCATGGTTTATATAAAAATGGAAATTTTATCTACTAACAAAAAAATCAATAAATTAATAAGAAAAAAAATTATCTTAAAATAATATTATTATTAGTTATAAAATTTTTTTATAATTTTTGTAAAATTCAATTTCTAAAATTCTAAATTTTATCCTTAAAATAGAAATATAATTATTAAAATTTTAATAAGAAAATATTATTTTAAAATTCTAACTCAATGTATTATTATTTCCTATTTATTAATAATTATATTTATTTTAGCAAGATATGCATATAATCAATATATAACCTTTTATATTTTTGTCAAAAAAAGTGCATAAAAATCAATTTTTTGAAAAAAAACATTTTGAAGTGTAAAATAATCTTTTTACTTTTGTAAATGTATTAGTAAACAATATATTTTCTCATTGAGATGTTCAGATTTGAAATTTATAATAAACCTTTGAAAAATAAAATATTACAATAACAATTAAATGTTTATAGAATTATAAATTATAGTTGTATAACATATTAGGATCTTGGTAACATATCTAAGCATATGGTAAGCTCTCTTGGAAGTTTAGTGTGGTGATTTCAGTAGTCTATATCATTTCAAAATTTATAAGAGATTGAAATTGTGTCAAATAATATTTTTTCCATATAATAACTTTTGGATTTCAGATTGGACTTTGTCTAGCGAACTCTTGTTAATATTTTCTTCTTTCTTGACATGGATAAATGAGCTTCATAATAGAGACTTCCACTACCTAATACCATATTATTTATCTATTGTGTACACAATAAGTTATAAAAATTATCTTCCTTTATGGAAAATATATAGTGAAATTTCATGTCATTCAACAACTAAATAATATAGATGTTAAATTATATGAATAAGGGTAAAAAATAATTTATCATTATGTATATTCTTACTAAAACAGAGGTTCAATAACATTCATGGATATCAGTACTAATTAAATGGTTTTCTTATCCCAATTTTCTTTTTTAGGAGATATGTTCTATATTCCCCACATATCTCATTTAATTTGGTGTATGTATTATAGCATGGATGTTTTCTATCATTTTTAATAAAATTAAATATATTTATATGTCAATTTTAGTTTTTCTCATTCAATGGATCTTTATTTTTAATATTCCAATTTCTTAAGAGTTGTTTTTTCCAATATAATATTCATTTGAGATTATAAAGGAATGAATTTTCATATAAGTAAATAATTCGTTATTTATCTCTAAGAAACAAACTATTTTCCTATACTCCAATTTTTCTTGGGGTATAGTGGTATTCTTATAATTTTCACTCCCATTGGTTCATAATTTATAAAAAAATAGTTCTCTTAATTAGGCTATCTTTTCTTCTTTTAAATTTTCTCCCCCAAATACATATTTTTTTTTCAATTTTATGGATGTATTTATCTTTATATTTGTTATTGACCATGCTCAGTTTCTATTAACTTTGAATTTATTTACAGGATTTTAAATTTAATAATTTTTTATCATGTTTTATATTATTCATTTTTCTACTTATATTACTTTCATTTCCAATGTTTAGATAGAATAAATATTATTATTTATTTCCACATAAATACATTTCCCCAATATTATATCAATTTTTATTTATGAATCTTCTTCCCCAAGATTTTTTTGTATCCCAAGGTGAATTCAATTCCCATTGTTTTTAGTGATTTTATTTTTTATCATTGTTTATCAAAACCAATTATTATTCCTTCATATTTATCAAATAAATTTTTTAACGATCATATAAAAGTTCATTACAAATTTTTCAAAATTATTTTTTGACTCTTATGATATAATGGGGATTTTCACTTGTGATGGGATCATACTTAATCCTATTAATGGATTACGATTATGTTTTATCAATGTTTTCCTGAAACCCATTTTATCTAATTGTTAATTAATATACAATAGAATTATTAATGAATTCATGTATAGTTGTAACACTTATGTATGATGTATCTTAATTTCATGGGTTGTTCTATTATATCCTTTCAAAATATTGGGAAATGTTATATGTCCCGAGAGGAAAGGGAATGGGGTGTAAAACCCAACCCCCATGGGATGGTGTCCACTATGTGATGGTTGGGTCCATTATAGTCTTCCAATGTGTCTGTTAAATCCATATATCTCATGTTATGACTTGGAAATGATTTTCGAGTAAATTTAATCTATTAAGGGTTTATATACACTATGTTTTTTTTATAATTGATATTTTTCATAAGGAATTATTTTATATACTTCTTTATAAAACATAGTATGATGCCTATGTAATGATTTTATGTATCATGATTATGAAAAAATGTTTCCACTTTTATTCATCTCATTTTCAAATTTATGCAAAAATACATATGACATGATTTGTGATTTATTCTAAGTGTTTTATTAGGTATGATTCTCTTACATTGTATCTAAGGACATTGATTATGTTCTCAAAACCACATTCTCATTTATGATTACATATGACATACAATTGATATATATTATTTTTTCACATAATGAGCATTTGAGCATACCCTTTCACTTTTTTTCACTCCCCATGTTTTGAAGAGGAGTATTATCTATAGAATTTCTACAAGGTATCATGTGATATTTTTATTTATGAGATATGTTGAAAATTATGTTAAGTAAGTGTTTGTATATATCTAATGACTGTCTGCATTCAAAAAATAGATTATTAGGTGTGTTTAATTATAAAATGTTTAGAATCAATAGTTAGAATGAGGTTATATGTAATTTATTTACACTCATGTGACCTCGAACATTTTATCAGGAAGGATGCATACTTTTTTCATCACCAAATACTACAGATAATTTTTTTCGATTTACATAAATGAACATGCATATAGACTACGATGGAATTGGATATTATCAAATGTTATATAGGAATCCAAGGGATAAAAAAATATAATTACATTAACTTGAGGTAGAAATTACATTATTGAAAATTCAAAAAATTCTATATCACTTATTATATGCCCAACATATTATAACTCATCAAGAGACTATATCAAAAAAATATCTACCCATATATCAATGATTTTGATTCATGATACACATTAATAATGATCTCAAGTCAGTATAACAATAAAAAATTTCATAAACATAAATATATAATAACATATAAACCATATGAGACTCATAATGGTGGGCCCACCATCCTAAAAAAAATAATAAGAGTTCACCATGTGTAAAAATAATTAGAATAAGTATAATATAATATAATCTCCCAACACCTGAGAGTAAAATATATTCTCTTTCTATCAGAGAAAGTTTTTAGATCATAAAACATATTTATCCGAGAATATTCTCATATCATTTTTAGGGTTTCATTATATTAGGTAACTATTATAAACCTTTTACAAGAATAATTTTCCAAGGGAACTATCATATTAATCTTGTGTAGGATAGTAAATACATTATGAATATACTATGAAAATAAATAAATAAAGAAACAATATATATATATATATATATTTGTAATCAAAAGTATACAATCTATTGGTTTTTGGGAACTAACTCAAATATAATCCCACTTTTACTAAATATAAATTCTAAAAATTCTTAATGCACTAACTCTCACATGATGTTCATTATTCTACTAGGGTATAGATTTAGTTAATGGGTCCACAAAATTTTCAACTACTGCTAAATTACTCTGTAATAAATCACCCATTTATCTAAAATATCTCATGAATTGTTGCTTTTATAGTACATGCTTAATTTTTTGAGGTTACACGTTCTCTTTAGCTGGAACCAAAAGAATAATATTATAACAATATATTATAAAAGGATCTAGATCACATGGTATAAAACTATTATTTTGATTGATATTATATATCCACAATTTATAATTATCAATATCTTAAGAAATAATACAATCAACTTTTTCTTCCGAATTAATAAACATTATCTTCTTAGAACTCTTTGAGATCACAACTACTCTATTCAAGAGAAACACAAAACTTGATTGCTATTTTAGACCATTTTGATCTATTGGTAAGACCAAATATGTATACCCCATAATATATGGTCCTTCATCACCTCCAAAAACATATGTCATATCATTTATATGCCTATGATAATTTAGGATAGTCTTAACAACTGACAATTGTGGCTTTCCTTGGTCTGTTTGATATCTACCTACCATTCTTATATTGGGACCATCATGAAATCTCATACAAAATAATAAATATTATATATATAATAATTGATTTGTAAAGACTAATAATTATTATTTATTTCACTTATTATGTTTAAGGACCCATTTTATTCAAGTGATATATTCCATGTGAAACAAGAAATAAACATCTCATTGATTGTTCTAACATGAATCTTTTTAATACCCTGTGAATGTATTCACCCTGACATAGAATAATTATCCTCTTATATATATCTATATGGTCATAATTTCTAGAATATAGACTCTATATTATCTTACATATATGGAGATCAATTCATTGAACCATATATTAATAGATTGTATTACTGTTTTCTCATTTTCCATCTGTAATATATCATTAATATATATCATCAGTAAAATAACAATAATCCCAATAATAATTTCATAGGAATATATCTTAATTTTATTATCAATAAAACAAAAGCCTCTTATAAAATCCAAAAAAATGAATATTCAATGATCATTATGCATAATTAAACCCATATATGGTTCTCCAAAACATGAATAAAATATTGGAATATTTTTGTGTGGAAAACCATTTTGGTTGTGTCATATATAGGTAATAACATTGACTACAGTATTCTGAAGATAGTGGTTATTTTATTAAATTGGAACTAGATACAATCTATTGCATCCCAAAGGATGAAATAGTTTCTTAATCTTAGTAAACTTGATACATACATGAATATCTAATTAAATTTGAAAATATAAAATGAAAAATACCATTTTTAAGACCCCACTATTTCCTCTTGAATAACCATTAATTTCTAACATAGTAAACATATTTAAATTCTATATAAAAGAAAAATATAAATTTTGAACTTAGATATACATTAAGGGTTTTGTATCACTAAATATATCTTGACAAAATAAGTCATAATCAATACAGAATGGTCTGGAACTGAAAACAAATGCCATTTAATCAATAACTCAAGAATAGATAAATATATTGCATCAATCAATTTTTACTAAATGATGAAATGTAATTAATCACATGATCTTGAAACATATATATGGATATAATTATTATTCAAATAATGACATGGGATTCCGAAAAATATTTCAAAATGATGGAATGCATAATACAAGACATCTGAAACTTATCGTCAAGGCTTTGTTCTATGAAAAAAATACTGCAAAGTTCTTGTGTGAAGACAACTATATAAATGGGTAAATAATTGGACAAATACGTAGTCTATTTTTCTCATGTTACCTATAGATGAATCATGGGGAAATATAATTTTGGTCCCAACTATCACTAAAGAATTCTAATTTATTCATCATATGAATAAACAGTACAACTTAATCAGTATGCCCTGTTACTAATATATTTTTACATTAGAAAAAATAAATTGAAAATTTCAAAAAATTTCATAGTAAAACTAATAATACAAATACATAAAAATAATAAGGATGGTATCATTACTACATATCCACTACCAAAAAAATGGTTGTTGTAGTTGATAATTAGAAATAGCATAAAAATTTAATTAAAAGTACATTTTTAAATTACCATTTGAACATTAAAATTTAATTTTTTTAAAATATTGATTATTATTAAATTTTTAAATAGATGTATAGTCCCTATTTGAAAGATATTATACGAAATTTGAATATACATTTGGGTTTTTCTTAAATATCATAACAATAATTTATAAGAGTTCAAACACGAAATCATATTGGACTAAAAAATAGAGGTATAATACATAGCTACATATGATGCTATAAAATAATCTATTTTTATTAGAAAGCTAAAATATTAACAGGTGGTGGTTTCTTGCATTGTGGATAAATAAATCTATATTGCAGCAATAATTGTTCTATTTCTTATGCTACAGAACCTAATTATCATAAATTGATCAAAAAACCTTCTCAAATAAAATCTTATATGATTGATCATATAGAGGGATGACTTTATGACCAATTGGGTGCGTACAGATAAATATATAAAAGATCGAAGAAAAAAATCATTATCATAGTAAAACCATGAGTTTTATATATAGTCTCTTCATATAAAAAGATTATGATATTTATATAATGGTTTCATAATGTATCGTTTTATTATAATAATGTAAATCAATATTTATTAATTATCCATGTTTGGGATAATTTATTTACATTAAAAGTGAAATGATAATATGCATTAAATATATTAATTGATGTTTTTTTTGAATAAATGATCATTATTTTATATTATTTGAGGATAATATTATTTTGATTAGTGGAATCATGTGATAATATTTATAGACATGTATTTGGACTGACCATCCACCTATATACTATGGAATATCATACCGTCAATGATATGTATAGGGATATATGCTTATACTAAATCAACATTAATAGAGTTTATAGAGATTCCTAGCATTAAAAACTTCAAACATTGATACTGTCATTAATAAATTCATTATGAATGGGCTTTTTAAGTGGTGTTTGGGTTTGTTTTCTATTGTATGAGATTTTGAAAAACATACATCATGGGATTTTACACTTTTATGAAAAGTGAATATATCTAAAATTTGAATGAATTAGACAGAAGAAATTCATATCCATGATTATATGAGTTACATGAGCTATGTCCAGTGACTTGGATGATGGTAATGTGTTGTGTTAATCTACAAAATTAATTATAAGTGATTAGTTAATTTACATGGTCATTAACTTTTTTACATCCATGAAAGGATGATATGAAATATGATTGATTAAAATCGTTCCATGTATTTTGGTAACTCTATTGATTCTCTTAAGTGATTATATAGGTATACATATGATGTATATGATTCCTCTTTTGGCGGAAATATTTGTATAGATATATGAGTATATATAATGAAGATCAAACCATTCCCCTTTGAATCCCGAGTAATATTAAAGATTTTCTAGATGTCGCTTTTTTATATCTCTGAAATGATGATTTTAAAATATTTTTCAATTATACTAAGGACATCAAGGTTTCAATTATAGTACTTTGAATAAGGACTATGTATTGGAAAAATTATTTATTCCAAAATGAAAATATATTGATAAAACCATATCCAAATTGCGTTTTATATTTATTTAGAAATTAGATGTACTATCATTTATAGCATCCTTATGGATTTTAGTGAAAGTGTGTGGTTTCTGGATATGCACTAAAAATACATTTATTTGATACATATGACTAAAGGGTACATTGGTTCCAATGTACCCTTATCATGGAGCCTAGAATCGCATTAGTTCCAAAATAGTCCTGTTGCATGAAATGATACATAGAATCATGTCTCACCCAACATAATGTTATTTTTATTATTTTAATTACAACCAAATCATCCCCTCATTGAATATCATTGGTTTTAATCAATTATTTTTATTATTTAATTCATTAAATGTTCATTGATGGATGACAATCAACGTTACAACAATAGAAAGTAAAATATGTTTATACAAAAGATATTATTCATTTAATGAAGAGTATCAAGAACATATGATATAAATAGTAGTATTTAAATTAATTTTTATGTAGGAACATATAATATTTATCATGAAATGATATATGAAAATATATTATATGATATTAAATCATTCATAATGAATATTGAAGCTATGATCACACCTCTGGTTGTACATAAATTATCTGGTTATGAAATAAGATATGGCGTCTTCTGGATTATCAATGGTGGTAAGAATCTAACCAATTATTCTCATAAAATCTTTACTAAGTAAAATCCATTTATATGAATTATAATTATTCGATTCTATAGTTATGATATTCTTCATTAATTATGCATGTGGATTTTATCACAGAAATATCCTGAATTTATGGGTTAGATAATACTCCCTTAGCTCATGAGATGATCCCTAGAAACTATTAAAAGATCACATTTGACTGTGAAAAAATAAAAATATTTCATTTCACTCCTCACTATGGTAAAATTATACTTCCAATGACCATTTTATCTACAAGAAAAATTAATAAAATCAACCTCATGTAAATTTATAGGAATCATTATTTTCATTGAGGGACATTGAAAAAGTGATTATGGATTAGATCCTTCCTCAAGCCTTTTCTCTTCCCATTCAATTTTTATAGTAAATTATCAACAAATGATGTCACATATTTTCTTTATCCTCTTTGTGAATGAAATTAAAAATATTCTAGAGATACCTATACGTATTTTCCATGTTAACATTTATAATATGTCTCGTGAAGCATGGAGGAAGGTAGAAAATAATAAGGCTTGTTCATAACATTATATGTAATTTGAATAAAAACATATAAATGCCCAATGATCCATTAATCTTTCATATTTTTGGTCTTAGAGAGACTCATACTATTTTCATTCAAGTAAAGTGTCATTTGGAGTTTTTATACCTCCTTTCCATTTTTATGTCGTGATAATGATCCTGGATATGAGACCCCATAGTGTATGTATCCATATATCCATGGATCATTTAATTCTCACACTACATGGATAATGACATGAGACCTTGGTTATAAGGCTTAATAGGAATAGGGGACTCCAAAATATATAAATAATTTTTTTATTAGAATAGTACAATTCACATGATCCTATACAAGCCACATAAATAAAAATTGGATACATGATTCCCTTTATAGATGATTGATCTTAATTATAGTATATTCATGATGTGGATATCCATTAGATATGACAAATAAATTAGTAGCATAGAAATTTCTCTTTATTACCAGTAATGAAATAATTAATGTCTTAATTAATTCTCCAAAAAAATTAAATAAAAAATTCCATTAAATTTTTATTCATAATTTACAATTTCTTTGATATTCCTATAGAATGGGTCCATATTTCACTTTAAATAAAATTGACAGGGTATATAAAAAACTATTTAATAGATTATTTATAATATTTATTACTTCCAACTATATCAACTCATAGTTCCAGTATCTATTAGACTCCCCAATACTGAAATATTATATTAAAATTATTCAAAACATGCATTAATGCTACCCAAATAATGATATTAAAATTATCTTAAGGATAACATGGAAAAGTATACCAACTAAATTATTTATAAAAAACTAATAATTTCGATTAGCTTGATGTGGTATGGAGCAGTTCTATAGAAAATTATTATATTCAAACACATGGGATGGATGATATTTAATGGGTTAGTATATTATGTTGATGTATTTTGTTAAATTATTTGTAAATATCTTATATTTTATTCTTCATATGCTACTCAGTTTTGTGTGAAATTTACAAAAATAATTGGCCATGTATGTTAATATAATTTAAAAATTATATATAATTTTTTAATATATTATATTTCATCTTGTAGTATACTTGTTAGTTAGTTTCAATGAAAACTAAAATAGAAAATAATGTATACCTAATACATTAAATCTTCAATATTTTATTTGATCCTTATAATAATTATTTTAGATTATTTATAATATTTTATCAGGTGAAAATTTAAAAAAAAAGGTATCCCTACCAAATAACTATGCAATAGAAAATAAAATAATTTTGTGAAATTATCATGGGATCTATATACTTCTTGGTTTATCGATCAGTGATTAAAATTTCAATTTATTTAGGCCTATCAGGTTCTGTATGGACATCAATAGAGAGATTCATTAATCAAGAATGACCAGAACTACTCGAGATATTTCTATTAGCAAATCTATCTATAAAAAATGCCTGAAAAAAGGATTGTTTAATTTTTTGAATTAGTTTATTTTCAAGGTCCTAAAATAGTATTAAATTAAGTAATATTTAAATATAAAAATAACTAATTTAAAACGATACATAAAAAATTATATATATATATATATATATTAAGAATTATTATTATAATATCACTTAATTATATTATATATTTTTCATAATTGATCAAGTATTAAGTCTGAACACTAAACACATTACTAATCTTGCCATAAAAATAGTCACATTACATTTGGATAAAAAATAGGCCAAATAATAACTTCATGTAGGGAAATAATTGTCCTCATGGGTGGATCCCTTAACCCATATATTGGTTTAGTACTTATAAACCAACGTAAACACTATGGTAAAAACCCAATGAGACAAAACTCAGTTTTATTTTTAGTGTTCATCATTGTCCTTCATATTTCTTTATTTGGGATCATCTAGCATTGAACCATATAAAATATCTCCTAGCTCAGATATCCATCATATAAAATTGTATACTAATAAGAATTTGAGGGGTACCGGGTGTTTATGATTATATTAGAGATTCATAAGACACACATGCCACTAGATAATATAGCGGGGGATGATTCATTGATTATCATATTTTATTTAATAGTAATTACAACACTTTAAACTAAGGAATAAATAATTATGTTATCTACGTAAATCTAATACAAATATATGTTGGTCCATGATCTTGGGTAGTTATAACATGTAATAACATCCACAATTAATAATTCTTTATTAATTACCATTCAGTCTTTTTTATATAAATTATTTTGAACATATAACAAAAAAATAAATTAATTAATTCTATGTATTAAATTTTGTCGAACATATAGTCACTGATACATACTAAGATTCCAAATAATTATTATAAAATAAATTAAAAATTTGTCACGTCCCGTCCTCGGGGCCCATGCCGTGACTATCCAAAGCCCGCATTCCATAGGCCAGGGGCTGGCGACTAGCACCAAGGCGTAAATCCCAACAAAAAGGGAAGGCATTGCCTTTGAAAGGTAAACAAACACCACAGAGTAAGCAAGCAGAAAAGTAAACAGGATGCAGCTCACATAGGTATACTTCTTCGGATGACGATAAAGATGATTACTGATCCATCTAAGTCGTCGGACCCACAAAGGATCGATAGGTACTAACCCACGCAAAGACCCACACAGGATCGGGCCCACACAGGACCTGTAGGCGCTGGCTCACACAGAACCGCAGAGCGCTGACCCACACAGGATCGGACCCACACAGGATCGGGCCCATACAGGACCTGTTGCACTGATCCACATAGGATCGCTGAGTGTTGTAGTCATCGCAGTCCACTGAGGATCTCTGCACAGTCGTCATCGCAGTCCACTGAGGATCTCTGCACAGCCTTCGTCGCAGTCCACTGAGGATCTCTGCACGGTCATCGCTGTTGAAGTTGCAGTCGCAACCAGTACTAGGGTTCCCGCACACAGCAAGCTCGTTCGGGAGGGTCCGCTCCATGAGCCGAGAGGTTGATACATCAACTGACACAAAGTCCAAGGTTGATGTATCCAAATGTTTTGTATCGTCAACAGGAACTCAATGTCGCAGACGGCGCGTCAATCGGACGCCCGGTCTGAGAGTTATTGGCTTTTTCGTCTCAGGGTCCCGGTTGGTTATTAAGTCAAAACCAACCAGACCGTACTCCACCTGCATCCAAACCTCGGGTGGAGTGAGCCAAAAGATCCATCTCACTTATAGGAATTCAACAAAGCTGACGGCACGTCAATCGGACGTTCGTAGCTCAAGATATGAGTGTTTCCTTTCCGAGGGCCCGGTTGGTTTCGTGTACGAACCAACCCGGCCGAACCCAAAGTATTCCGAAACCTTGAGTGCGATATACCGAAATGACTGCTCGATCCAAGGATTGTGTTGCCGCTGACAGCGCGTCGTTCGGAGGCCCGTAGCTCAATGAGAAAATTTTATTTTAACAATTTTTTTTCATTTGAGGTTTTATAGAAAAAAACCTCATGATCTCTTTCATTAAAGGCCCTTTACTCATCACTTAATACATTACATAAGATATTTATTTCTATACTTACATATCAAATTATTTCATATGAGTTATTATTGCATGAACACATTTTTCATTACCTATTCTTTCATAATCTGTTATGAATGTCCAAAATTATTTTCTTCCTTCTTTCATTGGGTGTAATTATAATATTCCACTTGATTTTTCTTTAAGATAATATTATGAAATACATTTCATTATCATGAGTTTTATTCAAATTATATTTTATTTAATATTTATTTTAATTATGTAGAAAAAATATTCATGTACAAATTATGATTTTATTGGTGGGATTATAAATATATAGCCTTGCTTGCATAAGTTAATATTTTCATCTCATGAGAAACCATGCATGTTTTAAAATATGTAAGACTAGAACATTTTTTTATGTTTTCTCAGACTTGAGTAACAAAATATGCATATAATTTCAGGTTTTATGTGGTATAAATATTCTCATGATTAATTTTTTTTTATGATACGTTATTCTTTGTTCCATTCTCTGATGAAATTACATATGAACCCATATTTTATAACATCATATTGTGTGTCATTATAATTTTATTACACTTCAAGTTTATTCCTTTAACGGGTTTTATATATCATCCTTACCTTTACGTATTTCCCCATTGGATCCTACAAAACAATAATTATTCAAAGCAATTTAGGAGAACTGTGTAAATATTTTAAAAATTTTGTTTTATTGATATTTTACAATTATTATGTATTTAATTTCTAAAATATACTACTCATCTAGAATTATTATTATTTATGGATTTTAATGTTAAACATCTGATAATTATATTTATATAAATGTACGGTTAAAATATCTATAGTCACAAATATAACAACAATAGGATAGAAGTTGTAAAAATTTTCATGTACAAATAAAATTAGGATTTTCTGATCTACAATGAGAATAATACAACGTATGAAGAGAGTTATTATAGGAGGAAACCACTAAGATACATTAAATCATTAACAATAATTCCAAAATAATTTTATAATTAAGGTAATATTTAAAAATATTCATATACAATAGATGATTGAATATTCATATGTTCCTCGTAAAAGAGTAAATCCTAAAAGTTATTTTAAAAGTATCCAAACAAGATTGTAAAAAGAAATTATTTTAATTTTTTTAAAAAAATGAATAAATATGTAATTCTTGAATATCAGTTAATATTAAGAATAAGTGGATGTAATTAAAATAAATTATGGATTCACACATAATCTAGTGTGTAGAACATATTATAATATTAAATCGATGGATGAGTATGTTTATGAAGAGGATCTGCTGGTGACAAAATTGACGAATTAAATAATAGATGTTGATGAATCAAATATTAGTGGTGATAAATTAAGTTATATTAAAACATGAATAATGAATAATATTGAGTATAATATTCTATAATTTTATGAGGATACATCATAATTTATAAATGTAAAAAATGGTAAATCCTAGGATAAGACACTAAATGATGAGTTTGATAAAATAAAGAGTAATAAAACATGGGATCTAGTGAAGAGGCCAATACATCACAACCACATAAAAATTAAGTGGCCATATAGATATAAATATTATCATAATGTATATGGAAATAAAAAGATGGAATGAATTTTTTACCGAGGCTATACACAAGTAAGAACTTTTGATGTTGAATAAACACTAATATATGCGGTAAGAATCCAATCAATAAGATTAATTATTTTAGTATCTATTAAGAGAAATGTTATAATTTATCAAATGAATATCAAGATAGAATATCTTAATATATTTCTCACGAATAATGTATTTATAGATCAAATAGTTCGTTTGTTAACAGAAGATGATGAACTAAAGGTGTGAAGGATGATAAATTCATTTTATAGCATGGATCATGCATCTAGAGATATGTATGATCTATTCGATTTCATTTATGAAGAATATAAAATTTAAAAGTGTTTCTATATATCAAAACAACTATGTGAAATAAAACCTAGAACAATATTGTGTACAGATTTTTTATATTGATGAAATAAAATTTGATTGTATAAAACAATAATAGTGGAAAATGTTTCATGTATAATGATCTTGGTAATTGAAATTCAAAATTTCAAAGATCATTCAAATTTTAATATGCTCTAGGTAAATCACAATTTGGGAGATACATTTGTTTGATGAGATAAATATATAAGGGAGCCTCCTGATAATTCTATTATTCATGAACACAGACAACCTCAATAATGATTATAGATGTAAACATTAATTATAAATGTGGAGATATGATATTATTTGATCCCACAAAATATTATAATATAATTGGATGTTTTTTATTTCACAAAAATAAACATTGAAAATGTTTGTTCTATATTCTTGGACATTAATTTATTGAATGTTCCAAATGACGAATATATCATGCATTGGAAATGAATAATTAGGTTTATTAAAGGTCTACTCGATTATGATTTTGTTTATTTTATTGGAAATGATATATGTTTTTATGCTTATTCATACTTGGATTTGTATAGGTATATTGTGGGTAAAAAATAGTAATGTGGGGAAAAATAATTATTAGGATAAAATTTTTTGTATGACATAGGTAATGAAAGAGTAAATACATAATAGTATAACTGAATTGGAACATATCTTGGTAAATAGCATTTTAGGGAAAGGATGTTTCTGAAACAAAATGTATTATATATTATTAGAGAATTTATTCTCTTCGTAGTGGTATACTGGGATAACAATAATATAACAAATATGAAAAAGAATATGGTAGGGAATTCATGTAGGATTCATATTGAAATATAAAATCATTTTTTAAAGACAATATAGAGAAAAGAATCACCAAGATGAAGTATGTTGTTACAAATCACTACGTTGACGAAATATTCAATAAACCAATAACAACTCAATAATTGGTGATGTGTTGATTGAGAATTGGTGTTTAATACCCCACTCACATTGAAGAGGTTTTTTAAATCCCCTCTCCTCAGATGTATCTAATTTCAAACATGGATCCTTTGGGAATTTTGTTATTATTTACTGTTTCCCTATCAGTGGGGTAGAAGTGGTATGTAGAGTTTATTTCTCTTACCAATGGTGATATAAAAAATAGTCTTAGTTTTTTTAAAAGAATAGTACTGATTTTTAGTAATTTTTTTTAGTTTTTCATCATCTATTACGAACTTAAGTGGAATGGAAAGCATGGTTGTTAGGTATTTCTCTCATGTAAACTTTTTTACTATATATTGAATTGATAATATTATCAATTAGTGATGGGATTATAATTCAGTTCCTATTTAAACTTTTTTGATGTTTTATTAATTGAATTTATCCCAAGATTCATTGAATTCCATCAAACCCAAAGGGGAAGAATGATGGAACCAAGGGTGTTCCTAATGTGTTTTGATTGCATTTGTCGACAACTAGGGATATATGCCTCCATTTATTTTGATCCTCCAAGATAATTTTGAAAAAATAAGTCTTCAAATAACGATTCAGAAGGTTAATTATGTTTATTTTTATTTTATATTAACATGGAGTCAATATGACAATTAGGTGAATTATTTGTTGTTATTTTGAAGAAGTTTGGTATATATTTAGTTCACCTCATGTTTTGAGTATGATTTTATTTTTGAGTTATGGTTTTTGGGAATATATAATTGATCATAAAGGTTTGGAGATGATATGGTCATGTATAATGATATTTGGATGATTTATTGAACAATATCCATTTAAAAATCATAATTCTAGTAAAAATAGTATAATGTGATGTTAAATAGAATTTTCAAATGGTTATGGGTGAATAACACATCAAATACATTATTTATGAAATAATAATAGCTCAGGAAAAGGGGTTTTGTAAGATTAATTTATGAGGAATTTTGAAGAAGAATAATAATTACTATATAAATTCTATTGATGTGTAAGTTTATATTAATAATTTCTGAAATAGTATAAGAATAAATAGGAGGAAACATCATGTCAGAAGTTTAAACAAGTGTAAAATAAAATTCACCTCACTACATTCAACCAATGTAATTATAACCAACTATGTTTGACAAGTGTGTAAGAGTAATCTCTATGGTAAATCCATGACCCAAATCTCTATGAACAATAATTAGACCAGAGAACTCTATGACCTCAAGAGTGCCACCCTTTACTGTATAGAATACTAACATGAAGAAAGGGTCTCTTGGGGTACAATGGGGAGAATATAACCCCTCTATTATAGTGCACAATAATTAAATATGTAGCTATAAAATAATCTTTCAAGAAATAGAAATAAATAAAATAATGTCATTAAAAATGACATGAAATAAAAAAACTCTAATTATCATTCTCTCATAAAATTAAATACATCGAGTTACCATAAATATATTATCCCAATCTCCTGATCAATTGATCTATCCTACCCGATCAATAAATAATGTACCTTGTCACGAACCAGCCTGGGTCGACCCTGAACCGGCCATCTGAGCCGGTCCGCGCAAGTCCCGAGGGGCGTTCACGATCCCCTCGGGATGGCAACTAGTACTGGGCATCATGTTTTAATCATTGGGAATGATTTAGCCCAAAAAAACCAGGATCTGTAAATGAAAAAAAAACAAACAAAACAGAAAACACAAACAACAGAAATAAAACTACAGAACAACCATACCTCCACGTGACCTCGCGGTCACCATCGAACTAAAAATCAGCGTCGCTCCATCAATGAGCGACTGAAATCAGGAAAAACTGAATGCAAGGAACCTGCAACTGAAATGGTAAAAGATAGGTGTGAGTAAGAAAAGTACTCAGTAGGTGAGCCCAACAACAAATCTCAAAGAACTGCCAGTAAATAATGAATCTACAAACTCCAGGTTTGAACTAAAATGTATAAAAGTAATCTTTCATAATGTTTCACTTGAAAATCAAAACACGAGACATTACCCTTATTCTTTTTCAAAAGTTTAATTCCTTTCATTGGTTCCAAATTCATTCTAATAGAGGAAGAAGTATTAAATTTTCAAATTTTTACACAAAGAGAATTACACATTTTCATTTGAATACCATTTACATAAAGTATAACAATATAAGATGTAATGAAAAACTAAAAGTAAACAAGCAAAGAACATCAAATAACCATTGCTGATCCTAAACATCGCTAGAAAAACCCTGGACGTACTCGGGTTCAGACTACCTGCCAGCATGGTATTCCAAAATCAATAACCAACTAGCCGCCCTAACAGCCAACCAGTGGCACGCCCCACAAGGCCTACCTACCAAGGGGAGACTAACCCGTCTAATCAGAGTTATCCAGCAACCGCCACTCGATTCTCTAAAAGACGCCCAGGAACCCATTGTGGTTTTTAATAATACAGTGTAAGTGGGAGGCCCTCGCACGCTTGACTCAGCTCACCGCACTTTCTAACCCCTTACACGGACACCACTACATGACAACCCACAAAGGGAATTCTCCCTGTAGAGATTCCCCATAAGTACGTATATAGATGTATAATCAATTCACATTTAATAAAGTGCCAACCGGGCCGCCATATCATTTAACATTTAAACCATTTAATACCAAATCATTTCCAAAATACATAACATATTCCATCACATTGAAAACCAGAAACTCACTTAGAACTTCATTTATGAAACTCAAATCAGCATTTTAAAAATGAAACACATTGGTGTCACAAGTAAAACCATTTTTCCAATATCCTATTGCATGCCACCTTTATCAAGTGCCAAATGAGCCTTTAATCATTTTTAATGGAACGCTGTTTCTCAAATGAAATCCAAAATATTATTAACACATCAAAGGAAAAAAAATTCAACAACAAAATATCCACACTTGAAGTTTCCAAAAACAAGTTTAAAGGCCAAACGAGTATTTTCTCTATTCAAGGTTTTAAGAGAACACCATTTTTCATAAACAATACACCTTACATTTTACACACACCAAAACCATTTCCAATCACACTTCAACATGTCTTGCACATTTCAAAAAGAACTCATTTAGCCATATCACTAGAAAACCACACAATTAAGTCCAATAAAAATTCTTCCAGTGCAATACAAGAATTAAACAGATTTCATTTTCAGTAGGTCACCGCACTAAGCATAACTATTTAATAGTACATTAAATTTACTGAAATTCAATAGAAGGACAAGGAATAAATAAATTCTAAAGTTAAAGGAAAGTGAAGTGGGAGAAAACCTACCTCGAAGTCACAAATTGAACTCGAAGACACATCACACCTCGTGCAGGCGCGTATGCACATGCAAGCCGAAGAACGCAGCGTTGCGAAATTATCCCGCCGACACGCTGCATCAAACACCAAAACACCAAAACAAAAAACCACATATATAAAAATAAACTCAAACAGAAATCAGCCACAAAAGACTACCTCGGCACAAACGAACTCGACTGCCGGGGTTGTACGCCAGTTAAAGGGGCGGCGCACACGGGCAGGGAGATCGCCGGAGGTCGTGCGATGATTATCGGGTGCGCCGCTGCCCGGCGCAAGACGGTGGCGGCTGGCCGGACAGCAGGAAGCGGGTACGCGGCCTGCCGAAGGTGTGGCGGAGCCGACCGGAGCGCCGGAAAAGACTGGGGGACGACCGCAGGCAGTTCCGAAGCGAAGAAGGGGTGCTGGCAGGGATGGGGAACGCCTGAGGGGTCATCGGAACAGGGCAGGGGACGTCAGAACAGTGTCGGACAGCGGAGGCGGGTCGTGCGGGGGCTGGGGGGTGCGCCTGAGTGCCGGGAAAAAGCCAGAAGAGGCCCGGGGGGGGGGGGGGGGTTGCTGGAGCGGGTTGGAGGCCTTTGGCCGGCAGGGAGCTCGCCGGTAGAGCCGGTAGGGGCGCTGGAGGGGTCGGCAGGGGCGCCGGAGGTCGCCGGCCGGCGATGGTGGCCCGCCGGTGGTGCTAGCCGGTGAGGCAGCCAACGACAAGGGAGGCTGCGCGGGCGGTGCCACCTTGGGCGAGGCGTGATGGCGAGCGGGACGCGGTGTTCAGGAGGTCCTGAGTCCAATCGGAGGTCGGGATGCCCGGAGGAGACCGGAGGAGGCCGGGGGGTCGTGCGGAGGCTGGTTTGTGGGGTTTCTGGTGTGGGGAACCGAGGGTCGGGGTTGGGCGAGGTGTGGCGGAGCCGGGGGGTTCTCGCGGGGGAGCGGCGGAGGGCGCCGGGGCGGAGTGGGGTGCAGTAGAGCGGGGTGCGGCGGAGCTGGGGGTGCTAGAGCGGGGAAGCGGTGGAGGGCATCGGGGCGGAGCGGGGAAGGGAAGCAGGAGGGGGGGGGGGCGTGTGGCGCAAGAGGGAATGAGAGGGGGGCTCGACGCTAGGGTTAGGGTTTTTTTCATAATAATAATATTATTACATTAATAATAATCACATTAATAATAATAATAATAGCAGAAATATTATAGTAATAATAATAATAATAATAATAATAATGAAAATAATAATAATAATATTAATATTAATAATAATAATGATAATAATAATAATAATGAAAATAATAATAACAAAAGAAATTTAATAATAATAAAATTTCAACATAAAATTTTTTATATTCAAAACGCCCGGTGAACACACGATCACCCGGGACGAACGCACGGTCACCGCTAATGATGTGGTGACCACGCACTGACGCGAAACTGCCAACACAATTAAACATTGATAACTTTAAACCATGACCAAGAAAGAAGTAAAAATTAGGGCATCTGCTGTTAGGGTGTGACAATTCTCCCCACCACAGACACTTTCTGCCCCCAGAAAGTCAACAAGAAAAAAATCTGTCAAGATTCAAGTCCATGCCCAAGCAGAACTAAAGTTACCTAAGAGTACTGAGAATCTCGGGATGACGTTACTCTACACAGGTCACACGCGACCGATTCAAGAGAAAACTGCGGTCTGAGGTTGAGGGAAGAACACGAAGGGGTTCTCCCCACCACATGAAAATAATGGTTCGAAAATTTAACACCCAAAACATACTACCACAAGGAGGTGGGTCCAGTACGGTGACTCATAACCAATCAAAACTGACTTTTATAGCCCAATCAAAACAAATCCTCCGTCGAAACATTGAACCCTCGACCAGAGTCAAAAACATTCAACACCATGGAAACCCCATGAAGAAAACCCAAGCATTCCCACAATGTCATTTCTCCCAAAGACACTTACATCTCCAAACTAACACAGTCAAACCGAGGTCAATTCACACAAGATCCAAACACACCTCTATGAAAAATGCACGATTCAGAGAATTACAATTTAGAAAAAAAACTGTTTGGATTACAATTGAACACGTACACCCCAACTCCATGACGACACAATGAACCAACAACACCACCAAAAGTTTAACAGTGGAAGAATGAGAATGAATGGACTTCTAATGATTTGTTGTCAACACCGAATACAAAACCCGACCTAAGGCTTTACACCCCCAGGAACTCTTGACTGTGCGTGAGCTTCAACCCGAGACCTGTGGCTCGGGATCTGATGGCTGAATCATCTCCTGCCTCACAGTCAGGCACTGACAGTTTTCCGATCACATCGTCCTCTTCAAGCGAATCTCCCTGTAAAACATCTCTAGATGATCCAGACAACTGCAATGATGACACATCATTGAAGGGGTGTGACATGACGACCTTGTATACCCTAAATGTCCATACTGATGGTACACCATTAGACGGTATGACGAACTGAAAAACAGAGCCACTACTGAGGACTCTCTAGAAACAGATCCATCTATCACACTCTGCTCATCAGATGGGAGACCTACAAGAGCGACTGGATACGGTGGATTGCCAATTGTTTGCGCTCTGGAGACTAACTCAGCTAAAAACACCTTATGCACCAACTTCTCAAAAGTGATTCCTGAAAAAGGGAGGGATCGCTCCATGATCTCTAGACGAAGATACCCATTAAAGAGAGGAGTTTTTATCATATCCTGCGATGCTATCTCTGAAAAGGAGATACAAATTCCTTGAAATTGACAACACACGCTTTCACATCTGTTGTCCATGTCGAAAAAACATGAGCCCTTCCACCTTCTTCATCTTCCTCTCTTCAAGTATAAACCTTCAGAAGAAAAAAACTTTAAATAAATCCCACATCATCCCAGATTGCAGTGATGGTGGGGCGAAAAACTCTCACTCATCCAAAGATGGACCCTCGGACAAACTCAAAACAACATGCTCTCAAACAGCTTTGAGAGTTCCCAATGTTCTAAAGATATGTTCCACTTCCTTAAGCCATTCCAATACCTATAACGGACCCCGAATCACCATGAATAATAGGTAAAGTATGAGAGGGACCAAAAACTGGGCATGAGTTATCAGAATACTTAGGGACCTTTCTGGGCGGCATTTCCTGAGCAACATATGAAACACAGAGCCGAAACCGATATCAATCGAAGCATCATCAATAATGCATCCTTATCCAAAACAACTAGCTCGAAAACCAACACAACCCAAAATTTCCCTTTTCATTTTCAATTTCAAAACCACCCCTTTTTTTAATTTTATTTTTTATTCAAAACCGCTTTCTTTAAAGACCACTTTCCAAATACCAAATCCACTTATCAAACCAAAATAACTTTCCAAAACCATTTTCCTCTTTAAAAGCCAATTTAGAAAACAAGGTCAAGCCTTTAATTTCTAACACACCTAGGTAATATCATGAATCACTGCACATGTCTTCACCCACATTCATTAATACGCACCAACACACACTTTCCACGCATCCTCTCACATGTGCAAACATTCATAAGGAGTACCTGAGGTTTCACCCCAAACCACTCTCGACCAATTTCCAAGAAAACACCAGTTTTCCCATTCCAAAAGCATTCAGTTTTAAAACTTATTTCATAAATTTAAAGTCATTTAAAATAAATTAGTCCAATTTTCAAAAACCCTTTTTTTCATTTCCAACAACGCACTTGCACCGACCAAAATGAAAGAAGAACCCAAATTTGCATCAAGCACTGGAGTGAGGGACTAGTAGTCATGCTAAACCTGGAGACATGGTAGTGGGCCATGTCCCAAGTAAGCGTCGACCACTAGGAGGAATTCAAACTGTGTACTCATACTCCACATGGGTCACTACTCCATGTGAAATCATGATGTAACGTCAGCTTGCCTCCGTTGTCATCTCTCAATCCAAGAAAAACCAGAAAGAGACAAGGACACCATTCCTGGACTACCACTGGCGACTCGAGGTAAGGAACGAGAGAGGGTTCATGACGTCCTTCCCGTACCTATCTCTCGAGTCCCGACAGTCCTAATCTCTACCTACCGGACAACCCAAATAACAAGGGCCTGCTCTGATACCATTTTCTCACAAACCAGCTCGGGTCGACCCTGAACCGGTCACCTGAGCCAGTCTGCGGCAAGTCCCGAGGCGCGTTCTCGATCCCCCCCTGGATGGCAACTAGTGCCGAGCATAAAGCTTTAATCGTTGGGAATGATTTAGCCCAAAAAAACCAGGATCTATAAAAGAAAAAAAACAAAACAGAAAACACTAACAACATAAATAAAACAACACAACAACCATACCTCCATGTGACCTCGCGGTCACCACCCAACTAAACACTAGCATCGCTCCATCACTGAGCAACCCAAATCAGGAAAACCTGAACACAAAGAACCTGCATCTTAAATGGTAAAAGATAGGTGTGAGTACAAAAATTACTCAGTAGGTGAGCCCAACTACATATCCCAAAGCACTTCCAGTAAATAAAGAATCTACAAATTCCAACTTCGAACTACAATGTATAAAAGAAAGCTTTAATATTGTTTCACATGAAAATCAAAACACGAGACATTACCCTTATTCTTTTTCAAAAGTTTAATTCCTTTCATTGGTGCCAAAATCATTCAAAAAGCGGAAGAAGTGTTACATTTTCAAATTTTTACACAAAGAAAATAACACATTTTCATTTGAAAACAATTTTCTCAAAGTATAACAGTATAAGCTGTAAAGAACAACTGAAAGTAAACAAGAAAAGAACATCAAGTAACCATGGATGATCCTAAACATCCCAAGAAAACCCCTGAATGTACTCGGGTTCAGACTACCTGCCGACATGGTACTCCACAGTCAATAACCAACTGGCCGCCCTAACAGCCAACCAGTGGCATGCCCCACAAGGCCTACCTACCAAGGGGGGATTAACCCATCTAATCGGGGTTATCCAGCAACCGTCACTCAATTATCTAAAAGACTCATAGGAACCCACGACGGTTTTTAATAATACGGTGTATGTGGGAGGACCTCGCACGCGCGACTCATATCACCGCACTTTCCAACCCCTTACACGGACACCGCTACACGACAACCCTCAATGGGAAGTCCCCCTGTAGATATTCCACATAAGTATGTATATACATGTATAATCACTTCAAATTTAATAATGTGCCAACCGGGCCGCCATATCATTTAACATTTAAACCATTTAATACCAAAGCGTTTCCAAAAGACATAACATACGCCATCACATTGAAAACCAGAACTCACATAGAACATCATTTAAGAAACTCAAATCAGCATTTTAAAACTGAAACACATAGGTGTCACAAGTAAAACCATTTTTCCAATATCCTATTGCATGCCACCTTTATCAAGATCCAAACGAGCCTTTAATCATTTTTTGAAGGAATGTTGTTTCTCACATGAAATCCAAAATTTTATTCACACGTCAAAGAAAAACATTTTTCAAAAACAAAAGATCCACACATGAAGTTTCCAAAAACATGTTGAATGGCCAAACGAACATTTTCTCTATTCAAGGTTTTAAGAGAACACCATTTTCCATAAACAATACACCTTCCATTTTACACACACCAAAACCATTTCCAATCACACATCAAAATGTCTTTCACATTTCAAAAAGAAATCATTTTTCCATATCTCTAGAAAACCATAAAATTATGTCCAAGTAAAATGCTTCCTATGCAATTAAATAATTAAACAGATTTCATTTTCAGCAGCTCACTGCACTAAGCATAAATATTTAATACTACTTTAAATTTACTGAAATTAAATAGAAGTACAAGGAGTAAATAAATTCTAAAGTTAAAGGCAAGTGCGGTGGGAGAAAACCGACCTCAAAGTCACAAAGGGAACTCTATGACACAACACACCTCGTGCAGGCGCGTACGCACGCGCATGACGAAGAATGCAGTGTTGTGAAATTATCCAGCAGACGCTCTGCATCAAACACCAGAACAACAAAACAACAAACCACATATATAAAAATAAACTCAAATAGAAATCAGCCACAAAATACTACCTCGACGCAAACGTTCTCGACCGTTGGGGTCATGCGCCAGTTAAAGGGGCAGCGTGCACTGGCAGGGAGACCGCCGGAGGTTGCGCACTGATTATCAGGTGCGCCGCTGCGCAACGCAAGACGGTAGTGGCTGGCCGGACCACAGGAAGCCGGTACGCGGCCTGCCGAATTGGTGGTGAACCACCTGGAGTGCTTAAAAAGACTGGGGGACACCGGCAGGTGGTGCTGGAGCGAAGCAGGGGTGCCAGCAGGGATGGGGAACGCCGGCAGGGTCGTTGGAACAGGGCCAGGGACGTCAGAACAGTGCCGGACAGTGGAGGCGGGTCGTGCGGGGGCCGGGGGTGTGCCAGAATGTCGGGAAAAAGCTGGAAGAGGCCTGAGAGGCTACTGGAGTGGGTCGGAGGCCATTGGCCGGCATCGAGCTTGCCGGTAGGGTCAGCAGGGGCGCCAGAGGGGCCGGAAGTGGCGCCGGAGGCCGCTGGCCGGCGGTGGGGGCCCGTCGGTGGTGCTAGCCGGTGAGGCGGCCAACGGAAAGGGAGGGTGCGTTGGCAGCGCCACCTTGGGAGAGGCGTGACGGCGAGCGGGATGCGGTGGTCGGGAGGGCCTGAGGCCGGTACGAGGTTGGGATGCCGGGAGGAGACTGACGAAGGACGTGGGGTCGCCCGGAGGCCGGTTTGGGGGTTGCTGGTGCGGAGAACCAGGGGTCGGGGCTGGGTGAGGTGTGGCGAAGCAGGGGGGTTCAGGCGGGGGAGCGACAGAGGGGGCTGGGGCGGAGCGGGGTGCGGCGGAGCGGGGTGCGGCGGAGCCGGTGGTGCTGGCGGGGGGAAGCGGCGGAGGGCGTTGGGGCAGAGCGGGGAAACGAAGAAGGAGGGGGGGCATGCGGCGCAAGAGGGAAACAGAGGGGGGGGGGGGCTCGGTGCTAGGGTTGGGGTTGTTTTTTTCATAATAATATTATTATTACCTTAATAATAATCACATTAATAATAATAATAGTAGAAATATTATAGTAATAATAACAACAACAATAATAATAATAATAATAATAATAATGAAAATAATAATATAAATAATAATTATAATAATAATTATAATAATAATAATAATAACAATAATTTAATAATAATAAAATGTCAACATAAAATTTTTAATATTCAAAACGTTGGGTGAACACACGGTCACCCGGGCCGAACGCACGGTCACTGCTAACGATACGGTGACAGTGCACCGGCGCGAAACCCCTAACACAATATAACATTGATAACATTAAACCGAGACCAAGAATGAAGTAAAAATAATGGCATCTGCGGTCAGGGTGTGACATACCTCGACCCAATTAGAACCAGAAACCAAGTTAATGCTATTTGGGTAGCCTAGTGAAATGGAAACCCAAGTAGGTTTTGAGTATATAACATAGCAGGGAACCACCAGTGTGGTCCCAAACTATACAAAAAATTAAATAATTTATCCTTATGACATGATCAAAATAAATAATTAATCCTATTAAAAAATAAATAAAACTAACAAAAATTGCCACATCAACCCAATATTAGAATGCCTATTAGCACCTAACAATGATTGGGTTAAATAGTATACCAATATCCATGAGGAAATATACATATTACATGGGCCTCATTTGATAACCATCAACGATCCTAAAGTATAAAACCCCAATCAGCCATACCAACCTCATCCATTTCCTATGAAACCATAAGGTTGGGGTATATTTTCATTTAATGTTTATGAGTTGGTAGTATGAGTCATGCATGCTTTGGATGAGATATTGGTTTTTTTAATTCATTATGAATTTTATCAGGAGCACGAACCATGGAATGTGGGGAATATGGTTTGGTGAGTGGTTAGTTATGATGTGGATAAAGTGGTTTTAGTGTTGTTTCCATGAAGAGTATTTTTTTATATTATTCCAAATTTGGAAAAACAACCCCATGGTCACCCAGCTAGGCCATGGGCCTTTAGTACAGTTGATCCCATTGACATGGAGTAGGATTCTATATTATAGAGTACATTTAGTGGTATTTTATCAATTATACAAAATACAAGAACCCTATGAAATAGGGTAATGTTTCACTATAACCCACATCTCTGGTGGATTGGTGTTGTGCCATGGTGTCATCAGATGTGTCGTAGCCTTTACCCAAGGGGAAAATCATTAAGTAAGGTCTAGAACATAGATTCCTAAAGCTATCTGGATAAGGGTTACTCTAGTGTGTCCATGGGGTTCTATGATTTCTTCCTTCCAATTTCCACCCATTGTACATCATGGTGGCTGGGGGAGTTATAGTGTAAACTATCAAGGAATGATATGAGATTCTATGCGGTGGTATTCTATTTAACATCCAACCTATAAACATTATAATACCATGTGATTATAGCATTATTCAAATTTTTATCCCCAAATCTAGTCACCCAAATGATATTTTGTATGTTCTTGAAGACCCTCTTTGACTTGGAATGACCCCCATCTCTAGGAGACAAATTATTAGTGATTCCTCTTAATTAATAAGGTAGGTTTCTCTAATTTTTTTTAAATGTTGAATAACGTTTTGTTCTGGTTAAATTACATGGTTTGGGTTGTAAAAAATTTTATTTGTTATCATGGTGTATTTTGTCCTAATATATATGTATTAATCAGATTTGTCTTTATAGATGGGTATGATTATAAAATGTTGTTTTCAATAATGGAATTAGTAAGGACTTTATATGGAAAATGATTTCTGAAATTCCATAAATGTTGTTTTAATTTTCAAATGGGTTTTCCAATAATGGGTGTGATAATGATTCACTGTGAAAAATATTTTATAAATGTGTGAAAGGTTTTCAAAAGGTTTTGAAAACCACATTACATTGGGATCCTTGGGTGCATTGAAAAATGGACATATCACACTAGTTTTTCTAATGAAATTAGAGGTTTTGGGATATTTTTAGACTATTATGGTACCCAATATTGGTTATAAGGAACACATTTTTTATTTTGGATTCTATTATGTCTAGTATGAATTCCAATAGGCTAGAGGCCAATAGTTTTCTATTTATTTTCTATATGTTTTTACACATGATGGTTTATTTAAAAGTTAAATTCCTTCAATATTTATCTTATGTTGTATCCATATATGTTTTGGATTATTATAAGCTATTTTATTAAATACTCATCATATTACTTGATTATGAGAATATGAAAATTATTTTAAGAAAATCAATCAGTGCTTTACAAAGTGGGTTTATCTTATAAAAATGATTTTTAAAATGATTTTGTTTTTAAGTATACATGTAATATTTTTATGGAATTGGATTTTATATATATTCTTTTTTGAAATACTACTGGGATTTATTCCCACACCCTACATTGGAATTTGGTATTTTTTAGATGTGGTTTTACAGGACACATGTAACGGGAAGGGTGTCATGTAGTGAGTCAACTTCTCTTGAGTTCGACATCTTTGTAGATGGATAATTCAGTGGTTATATATGTCCACAATGAGTTTTTACTATGGATTTCCTTTTTCCCATTTGGGATTAGATTTTTTTCATGGGTTTCTATTCTTGATTATTATTTCATTTTCTTCAGCTGTTTACTTTGGTTATTCTTTAGTTGTTCATGAGATATGCTTGTTTGTTTTTATGATTCTCCCTTATGGTTGGCCAACATGGGTGATTTGTTTGATCAACACATGATTGTTTATTAAAAAACAATATTATTGTTAAGACACAACCTCAAGTATTTGTAATTTCATGGGTTTAGTTGGTAGTATTTGGTTGATAGGAATTTGGATCATTGGAATTCGAGTACTATGTACAGAAAGGAGTCTGAACACCTCATTTCTCTGTCCTAAATGGATTTGTCATGGGTTGTTTATAATTTTTTACATTATTGAGACCTGATGTTTGTGATTATTTGAATGAACTAGATATGGGTTTATTTAAATGTAACTAATTATTTTTATGGTGACATATATTTTTTTCTCGCAAAATCCATGATTTTGTTAAATTAATGTTTTTAATGGAATTATTATGGATTTTAAAAGTTACTATTCTACATTAGGATTTTATCATAAGATGACTGGTTTTTATCTTATGTATATTAAGAAATAAATCCTATTATAGAACATGAAAATATAATAGAAGAATCTACATCAAAATATTTATAGGAAAATCCTGTATTAGAACCTTCATTAGTGGATATTGTAATCTGTAATATTCAGACTATGGGAAAAGAGGTTTTTGGACACCAATGATGAGAATTGAATCATAGATCAAAATTCACTATGAATATTCCAACCACATGTTATAGATATAAGTCACCCTCAGTATCTGAGGATTAAATTAAATAAATCATAAGGACATTCCATTTCTTTAAATATATTAATGTCTCTAAGGTGACATTTTCCACATACATGTTTAGGGATTGGGAATGAGGTGAAATGACTACATCATGCAAGAAAAGTTGAACAATGACTTTAATATGGATTTATTCAAGAAAATATATAGTCAAATTTTTTTTCATGAGATGTTGTGTTTCGTGAAGAACTTGGAATTTATGCCCTTGGTGGAAGGGGATTGTATGGTTTAGGATTATTCAACCTGTTTTTTTGATTTAATATACCCACCACCAAATAATATTAAAAATTATTACAAGTTTTCTTGGATATATGAGATGGGACCATGGGATGAAATTCTTTCAATGATAATTATATTATGCATTCATACCCTTGTGGGATTCATAAACAAAGAATATTTGGCTGAGTAATACATAACTGTAAGAATAAGATTGTGTGGAGATTTGGATGGTGGAACTGTTGTCTCAAGTGTATCTTCTATCTAGTAATGGTAATTGAAGGGTACTCAAATTCATTCAGGACTAGTTTAATGGGATTTATTAGAATAAAATCATGTTGATTTCTATTAGTGTGGTAGGCCTAGATATACATAGCCTAAATATATATAACCACCATAGAAATTTGCTAATTTTATGAAATATTTAGATATAAATCATTTATATATAATGATATCATAAGGCAGTAAGGCTATATCCACTTTCACCAAGGCCTTATAGGTTCATTATGAAACAAAAAAGGGAGGTTGGTTTAATTCTTAGGAAATGTGGGATATTATTTCACTAATAGGGATCTAGTTGGAGTGGATATCGGATGTTTCCATGTAGTGGTGTATGCTCTAGATGAATTTGATTTGGTGTTGGATACTGTATGATGTATGTTTTTTATTTCATCTTCTATGGTATTAATATTTTTTGATTCATGTGATACTCATTATTTAATATATTCAACATTGTTAACATGATATTCTTGTTTTATGAGCCTATTTTTTCATGTTGAATCTTTCTAGACCTTGGGGAAGAGGTTTGAACATTGATTCAATTATCACACATGTCGGGTGACAATAACCATCCCCGAAGTAGTGTGGGATTTCATGTTTCTTAATATTAATATCATCATTTAGATTATTATAATTTATTTTATTATTACTATAAATCCCTATATTGATTAATATCATCCAAAAAATCATTTTTAATCTTTTAATGGGGTCTCTCAAGTAATTCTTGGTTTTTGGGATTCTAGATATAGAATAGAGGGGCATACTATTTTTTATATTGTGCTAACGTCATGAAAGATATCTGAGTTGTTCCACGAATTCATTGAATCTCCCTTGATCATCCCATATCTTGATACGATGTGTTCATTTCCTGAGGTCTACCTTGATGATTATTATAGGTCGCCATAATAAAGAGTGGTCCATTTCAATATTGACATACTCCATAGTAATATTCACATGAAATATTATTATGGGGAACATGATAAGTTGATGGAACTTAATGTCCATCTTACATGACATTAGGCTGCAGGATTTAATCGTTCTAGTGGTTTACATTGGGAATCAATTATACAATTTTTAATGAAGCTATTTGTAATAATCAAGAATATTTTTTGATTTTTGAATGTTAAATCGTTTGACAATCAAGAAAAGGTGTCCCTTGGAAAAAAATTGTTGATATATTTAATCAACATAGAGGGAATTTTTGGGTTTCTAAGATCAAATTACACTCAGAATACCATTAGTTTAGTTTTTGGGAAGAGGATATACCTATGAAATCATTTAGGAGATGGTATGGGGATTTCATGTTTTGGTTGTGAAATTAATTCACACTAACGATCCTATGTGGTTTATGGAATTAATGAACCCAATATTTCATTAATTGTTGGATTTTTTTATAGTTATGTTTATGGGTGGTATTTTCATATACTACAAGTCAAAATATTATTACTTGGATCAATTGTTTATTTATGTTAGATTCTTGAAGGAACATCATTTCTATGGGATGGTTTCCTAGTGTGAATTTTGGATCCAAAATTTGAGGTTTTTGGAACTTGTTATATTTAATAGGGGAATAAAATAGTTCCTAAAAATGCATAATTGGTAATTTATTTGGAATATAGATGAAACTTGTTTGAGATACTGAGATTATTGGGATTTTCTTGTTACTTAGTGAAGGTTTTTGAGAACTTATCCTAGCATGGATCACTGAAAAGAATGTTTACTTATAATGGTTTAAAGTCTAAGTGGACTGACAAGTCCCATAGATAATTAAGGGAACATAAGTGGATGATGATTTATAATCCAGTATTAATTCATCCAAAATTAGGTTGATGTTGTGATGTTTTTTTCAATGCTTCTGGAATGAGTTTTGGGTGTGTATTGATCCAGGTAATGTAGGTGAAGGCCTATGGCTGTTACCCATTATGCCCTCATTATAGTAAATTACTTATCCCTTATATTCAGTTCATATTGGTTTTTTATAAAATCAAAACACAAAATCATAATCTATTTGGGGAGCGATTTACATTATTCTGGTCACATGAGAATGAAGTATATTTTCTCATATAGATATATGAATTATTGATATAAATTCATGGTTCATTATCTATATAATTTTGATTTTTATATTTCATAAACTCCTTGGAAAGAAAACATGGTTTTATAAGCATTGAGTATAAATTTTTGGACTCAATACTTGAAGGAATATGTGGAAGAGTGGTGTATGAAGAGTATTTTTTCAAAATTGTGATTAGGAGTGGAAGTGGATGATTGGATGGTATTATTAGATGTTGTAATGGTTGAATCCTCATTTAATTAATCGGATCAGAGTTATAATGTGACATAAATTTATTTATTGTGATTAAATAAAATACTAAATGGTGGGGAGACCTTGGGTTATTGGTCTTATTCTCCAGTTGGTACTTCCTATATTAATGTCAGTTTGGTTATTTTGAGTTCTTTGTGGTTTTTATTGATAGAATATTGACAAAATTATTTCAATTCATCACACTATGGGACAAAAAATATGTATCATGATTTTAGACCTTGATATTGGTGGTAGGGAATGTGGGGGTAAATAGTATCTTTTGTTTCATGGTTCTTGACTTGTCATAGAATCAAGGAAAAAAAATTTCCAATTTTTTGAAACCCTTAACTATTAAATCATGAATGTTGGATAAGTATTACATAGAATTCATCATCTATTTTCCATGTAATCCTACAAGGAATGATTCTATTTGTGATATTATTAACAAACTCATCAAATTACTTCATTTCATCCCTATCAATGAGACAATGAAGGTGGAATAGATTTGGCACTTATATGTATAAGAGGTTGTGAGACATCATGGGGTTCTCTATGTGGTTGATTCTTATATGGACCCTTAGTTTACATCTTAGTATTTGAGTGGTATGAACGATGTTGAGTTGGACATTTTGGATATACCTAACACTGAGATGGGTTGAAAATGTGTTGGGGAGTTTTTAAACCAATTAAATATTTTTTATCACTATAACTATTGACCTATCAGGATCTTTATTCTCTTATTCTCTTTCGCATGTCACATGAAATAATATAATGTTGTAAAAATATGCACACAATATTTTTACAAGGTTCACCAACCAATAAGAGCAGATACGTCCTTACCATGCATGGGAATGACCAGTGCATGGGTTATCCACTATAATGTAATATGAAGTTATAGTGGGTTAACTAGGAAAACAATCCTTTATTTAGTGTGGTACTCTTAACATTGTAGCAGGTGGGAAACAATCCTATTCCCTAGACCGGTGATATTCTAGCCTAACTATCATCTTCCTCTCCTTTTGTTTATACTATCTCTGGAGACAGTCTTCTTCCATCTTCAAAATTTAGGTTCTTCTCTTGATCTTTTTTAATTTATCTTCACTTGGTTACTTGTAAAGTAGTAAGAAAAAAACTCTCCACTTTTTCTCTCTTCTTAATTAGTGCGTAACCAACAAAATTAAAATTATTATTCTACTTTAGTGCAACATGTGAATGCACAACCTCTTCTTTAGTGAAATTACTAAATGCACACTTATTATTCTTTCTTGTCTTGAATATGATAAAACTATGTGAATGTTATGAAATAATGATTGGATCACTTTTCATTGATAGAGTCATCTCTTGGTCCTATTTTCATGAATGCATGTTATAATGCATAAGCCATTTAGGTTGAAAATTTGTTCCCTTTACTTGTTCTTTTTGCTCAGACATGTTCAAACCCTTGTTTTGGTTCTTTTTTTATATGATTTCACGTATTAATGTTCATGAATGAAAGCATGAACTCCATTCTTCCTCTTATTGTGTGAGAACCCTAATGGGTTTGGTTCTTTGAGAATAAAAAGAACCTCTTCTCCTTTTTCTCTTCTTTCCTTTATTTCTTCCCCTTTCACTTGGTTAGGGTGTTTCTCTATGTTTATATATATATGTTCCTTCAAACCTGAATGCGTGAAAATATTTCTTTTTGTGAGCTTCTTATTAAACCAACCAATCAAGGACGTGGATTTCATTTAATAAATTCACATGGGAGCGTGCAACATGTACCTCCCTTCACTTTCAATCACTATCTTCACCAAAACACAAACCATTGTAAACAGTTGAGTGTAACACATGCGTACCTCAGAGAGTTCTTCTTTACCTCGGGACACCTGGGTGGCCATAGGTTGTGTTCTATATATAGGGGGTGCATAGTTCTTCTTTTTGCATGAGGTGAAAAAATATTCCTCTTCATAAAGCTCAGTGAGAGAAAAATTCTCAATCAGTGGATCACGATAGCTTGGCCATCACGAAGCACAATGAGGGTTTTACAAAACCGATTGCATGTTCAAGTGTTGGTTCAATGAGAATCTATTTAAGGGTGTGTAGTATCTATAAAAGGATTGAAAGATCCCATCTTCATGGAGCCTTGAAGGCTCACGGTAATCTTCTTGCACTTCACGAAGTGATGCGTAGAGAGATGCTCTATTTTTTTTTAAAACACGAGCTCTCAGGAATGTGAGAGTAGCAACAACCTTTATCTCAGGGAATTAACATTTTATAGGTGAGAGAAACATCCTATTATGTGTGCAACATCCTCATATCTATCAATAAAATTGGGTGTTAGAATGCCTGATATATTTGGCATCAATATTTCAAAGCCATGGGTTAGGGATAAGCCGCAAGTCTTAGGTGTTTCTTTTTCAAACACAAGATTCTGTCATTATGAATTGAATCAAGGACACATGCATGTATCTTTTTTTTCAAAAACCTTGCAAGAACCCATGTGGCATCGAAAAGTCCTTTTTCATAGACCGAAGCTTCTTCAATGAGATATCACATACATGCAAGTCGAATATTGTATGCATGGTCTAGGTTCGATCCAAAGATCTTTGTAGTGTAAAAATAATAAGGCACGGTGGTTCAAACGTGATCATCCATTAGCTCCGATGAGATGAAGTGGCACTAATGATCGTATGAGGTTGAAAAAGATGGAAAAGTTCTTCAAATACTGTGGGAGGAATAGATGGCTCCCATTCAAAGTTCAAAGCGCGATATCAGTTGAGTGGTGGAGATTTGGATGATCAAATGTCACTGCTTATTAGACAGTTGAGCAAGATGCCGGCTGTTATAGATGGTTGAGATTACACCCAAGGGGTTTAAAACTCAACCCACATAGAATTGGAAATGTGGTGATTCACAGCATAAATATCAAGATGCTCTATCATTTAGCCATAATTCTCCTCTCCCCCCTCCAGTGCCGCCCCACACCGGTACTCTGTTGGTGTGCTCTTAGCACCCACTCTGACTCCTTGGGCGTGAACCTAGATCCCACTATGCACACCTTGGTGGATTATACTTGACCCTAATGCACCTCGTGTAGGCTGGCTCTGCCTTGGCTTCCCCATGGGCATGATCGACTCCTGTGGTCCCACATGTGCCTCAAGTTGAGGCTGGGAAGCTAGCTCGGGGGATTTAACCATTTTTAATTAATATACATAAAAAACATGGTATTAAACATAGTATTCACAAAAATTCATAGAAATCATTAAAAACAAACCAAGCTCATTCATGTCCACCTTAAAGTCCAAGCCTCTTCTTCAACCTACTTATTCCCCTTTCCTTTTTGGATAATAAAATCCATGGTATATCAATTATACTTAAAAGGATGCCACTTCAATGTTGTAAACGTTGTATCACACATGAAACACGTTTCCGAACTTTCAAGATCAGTGATTCAACCGTATTATTTGTAACAACATAGAGAATTTTCCAATCATGAAATCCAATGTTATGAATCCATAATAATTCTCTATAGATCATCACTTCAACCAATCTCCACTAACATTGGATTTCCTTCTTTTTAACCACTGTTGACACATTTTGACAAAAAATACAACATATAAACAAAGGGGTCCCAACAATATCCCTTTTTGTATTTTTCTTTCAATGCCTTAAAAATTCTCTTGAAATGAATGTGTTAATATAAAAATGAGAATCTTCTTTATTTATTTACTTATTTCTCTCCCATAGACATTCATTTCACTTCTCCACCCCTTATTGACATGGAATAAAATGTTTACGGTAGAAAGAGTACCATTCCATACTTAATAAATGTTCCATATATCATTTCATTCTAAGTCTACTTGAGAAATTCTTGATGTAGAAAACAAGAATACTTGATTTAGACCACAATGGTGTCCATTACCCACTGAATATGACACCTCATGAGATGAGAACTCATCCACTATTCTTATGTCACTAAGTAATTTAGTTACTCCCCCTGTGTAAAATGATTTTTATTTTGAGTAACTAAGAATGGGAGATTAAGAAATTACATAACTTTTCCAATGATTTGATCTTTACACAATATTTTCAGTAATTGAATTTTATACCAACTATTGTTGATTCTGATTAAGATAATGACTCTGGAAGCTCCTTCATGTGTCTCCCCATAAATGGAACACTATTCATCAATAACCCTCAGGTAATCCCGCTGTTATCTTACTTCACCATCAATTCCCATGTATGATAAGAACAAATACAATACATAGAGATATATGGGAATAAGGTGGATCCTCCTTGCTTCATCATTGTGAAAAGTAAGGTTGATAAGATTTTCTCAACCCAAATGATGCATTATTGACACATTCACAACTAATCATCAATAGTGATTGTGATTTTGTGGTTATTAATACATCTTCCATTTATTTGTGTGTGAATCTTATTCCTTTAATTGATTTCAAGGCATTGTAATATACTTGGGAAACACTCATCTTATTGATGAATTCTACCTGGGACAGAGTAAATTCAATGCATATTCTAGCAGTGTGACCAGCCTTATTGAAACTCACACAAAAAACTTATTTGTATTCATGTAGAACCACATTTTTGTTTCTATCACTAGCCTTAGCCTATGCATCTTCCATTTTCCTCATTCTTTTAAAATATTCTGGCCAAAACAGTAATATATCATTAGGGACTGAGGCATCAATATTGGATCTTGTACATGGATTCTTTTGAGTGTAATCCATCTTAGAAGTTCTCTTTGAGGCACAAAAATTCAACTTATTAGATTTATAATCCATGGACGTCTCAGCATTGGGTACCTGTTGAAATGAACATGCCCCATTCATGTAATCACTCCCATTGCATACATCACAGATGTTATCTAACATTACAAATCTTTTTTCAGTATAACGATTATTCTATATCTGTGGACGTTTATTCATATTCTCAATATTCCCCCCCTTGATATGGGATTTCTCTATGCTTTTAAATTTGAGATATTGTATAGAAAATCTAGCGCACAATGCCCAAATATGTTGCAGCACCAGAATTTACCAACCAACCTTGTCTTCTTGATATCATACGTATAAGTTTGTCGAGCCTTCTTCATGAATTTTGTACTCTATATGGGGAATAATCTTCTAAATTATTATTTCTATCCACCATATTAATGGTGGTAGTTATCTCCTCACTTTTATTTATCAATACATTTTTAGATTTTTTCTTCCAACCTACACTTTTTTGTAGACACAATTTTAGAAAAATGACTACATGCTGGTATGGATGGATCCTTCACTTTTTGAGCTGCTTCTGATAGATAAATTAGTGAATCCATGATCATCTTATCACGTGTTTAAGGTCTTTAGACAGTAGAATCCTCTAGTGAACATTGAGTACCTACAGCTACTATTTATTTCTTTTGGGGAGACTAAATATGTGTCTTCTTAAGATTGGTCAACTCCACTTCCAATTCCAGAAATCTCATATTGAGGATGACTTGCTGGTCTTCAATCATAGTCATTTTATCTTCGCAATCCTTATTTAATCTTTCATCTTAATATTCATGATTACTTACTTTGTTTTGTAACAAATAGTCAAGTTATTTGATCTTCTTGGGGTCTTATCCCAATTATACATGATTGACTTCATTTCTCTTTTTCATCTCATCTTCAAGTGCATGGATATTCTCTTCTGGAGACTTATTGACTCCTTTTTCTTCAACAACTTTCCTCCACTTTGAATAATATACATAAAATTCTCTCTTTATTGCTTCAAAGGCTCCAACCTATCTAGAGAGCTTTAAACATTCAACCATTTTTTCTTTTAAGCCTTTCTCCGACACATCAGTTTCATCTTCCAATTGAGTTATTTGTTCCTACATGCATTGAAATACTCCACAAACCATGGATGTACTTTGTTCAGGAATACCATTAAAAATAATTCTTAATCTATCAACAAGTATTTGATGAGATGTTTTTGATTGATCATCACCACTTGTTCTAGCATTTTCATTAAGATAATAATTTCCAAATGTACTAACACATACATTTAGATTAGTTGAGGTAGGATGGTTTTCCATCTTCTTGGGGGGGAATTGAAAAAAAAATCATTACATTCCAAGTTTGGATTGTCTTCAATGTTATCCAAATATAGATAACCCGATTAATCCTCTTCTATAGATACGAGGGACTTATTATTCAACATTATCTTTAACTTCTTTTTCACGTTCATCATGTTCATGGTAGATATAGCCTTCTACTCAAGGATTACTGAATCATTACTAAAAGTTCACTTCATTGATTACATAAGAAAGAATATTAAATCTTCAGAAGAGAATAAATTCCCTGTATACAATCTGAAAATGGTGAACATTTCCCTCTGATACAAATTGAGATGACTAATTTGAGATATACATAGCACTGAGAGGGGGTGAATCATTGTTGGGGAATTTTTAAACAGATTCCAACTTTTTTTTCATACATCATTTGACCTATTAGGATATTTATTCTCTTATTCTATTTTCCCAATCACATGAAATAATATAAAGCATTAAATATATGCAAACAATATATTTATAGGGTTCTCAATGTAATAAGAGCATCTACATCCATTCGATTAATGGGAATGACGAGTTCATGGATTCTACACTATAATGTAATATGCTGTTATAGTGGGTTGACTAGGGAAACAATACCTTAGTAAGTGTAGGTCCATAAACATTAGAGAGGGGGGGGGGGGGGTGGGACAAAATCCTCTTCCCTGTACTAGTGATAACCAATCCGAACTTTCATCATCCTTGCTGGTTCTTTAAACTGCATAGGTAGATAGTCTTCCTCCTTCTTTAAAAGTTATGTTCTTCTATTGATATTTTAAGTGATCTTCACATGGTTACTTTCAATGTAGTAGGGAATAAAGTATCCTCTTCATCTCTCTTATTATTTAGTGCAAAACTAACTACACAAAACTTCTCCTTCTTTTTCATTAGTGAAACAAATGACATTACTACCTCTTCTTTAGTGCATGAACAGAATGTATTCTTCTTATTATTTATTTTAATGAATCAAATTAACTTTTTGAATGTTATGAAATATGTATTGGATCACTTTTAATCACCAGAGACATATTATTCTGCTTTTTCATGAATTTTTCTGATCATTCATAAGAAATTTAGGTTGAAACTTTCTTCCCTTATTTGTTATTTTTTTACACACATTCATACACTTGTTTTAGTTATTTGTGTAAGTTATTTCTTGTATGGATGTTTATGCATGAAAGAACGCACTCTCTTCTTCCTCTATTTGTGTGTGAACTCTAATGGGTGTGGTTCCTTGAGAACACACACAACCTCTTCTCTGTTTCCACTTATATTGTTTTCTTTCTTACTCTTGCACATGGTTAGGGTGTCTAATTATGTTTATATGATTATGTTTCTTCAAACCAAAATGCCTAAAACCCTTTATATGTGTGATATTATTCTTAAACCAGTCACTTAGGGCCTTGGAATTTTTCCAATCCATGCACATGGGTGCATGTAGCATGTACTTCTCTTCTCTGGCACTCTCCTTCTTCATCAAAACATGAACCCCTATAAAAAGTTGAGCGTAAAAATGCCTACCTCAAAGAGTTATTCTTTACCACATGAATCCAAGGTGGACACATTTTATGTTATCTATACAGGGGATGCACAATTATTATTTATTCACGAGGTTTAAAGAGTTTCCTCTATGCAAAGCTCAATGAGGGACAAAGGCATAATCACTAGCTCATGATGGTGTGGCCTTCGCAAAGCACCATGACAGTTTTAAAAAACCTATCACATATTTGGGTGTCAGTTATTCATGAAGCTATTTAAGGGTGTATAACACCTATTGATGGCTTGAGGGTTCCCTTCATCATAGAGCCTTGAATACTCATGGTGCTCTACTTTCTCTTCACGATGTGATGCATAGAGAGATCCTCTTTTTTTTTCGAAAACACGATCTCTCAGGAATGAAGGAGAAAAAAAAACCTTCGGCTTAGGGAATTACCTTTTTATAGGTGATAGATACTTCTTATTCCACATTCTACATCCATTTATCAATAATTAAAATTGTGGCTTTGAATTCATATGATCTTTGGATTCAATATTTCGAATCCAAGGGTCATGGAGAAGTTGCACGTCTCAGTGTTTCCTTTTTCATATGTGGTCTTATATCTTTATGAATTGTGTCAAAGACACATTCTTGTATCTTGTTTTTAAAATACTCTCTCGAACCCATGTGTCCTTGGAATCTTTATTTTCCTTAGCTGAAGCTTCATTATCGAGATATCGCATGCATGTAAGATGATGATTGCATGCATGGTCTCTGTTCAATCTGATGATCCTCATATTGTATTAATATAAAGTCATGGTGGTTCGGACATGATCATCCATTAGCTCCAGTGAGAAGTAGTGGAATTAGTGATCATAGGTGTTTGATTAAGATGACACTATTCTTAAAATAATGCGGGAGGATCAGACGATTCCGATTCAAACCTGCAAAGAGTGAGATCAGATGCGTGGTGGAGATTTGGATGATCGAATGTTGTGGTTGATCGGACGGATGATCGAGATGAGGGATGATTATATATTTCTTTGATTACATCTGAGTTTTTTAAAAATCGTCCCACATCAAATCACAAATGCAGAGATTCATGGATTAAATATTATGCTGCTCCATTATTCGTACATAATTTTCCTCTCCCACCTCCAGTTCCGCCCCACACAGGTTCTCCATGGGTGCAATCTTAGAACCCACTCTTCCTCCTTAGGCATGCACCTAGCGCCCACTATCCACACCCTAGGGGCTTATGCATGCCCCCATATGTATCATGTGGGCTGGTTCTCCCTTGGATTCCCCTTCGTCCCGATCGACCCTTGTGGTCCCGGATGTGCCTTGGGATGAGGATGGGGAGCTAGCTTAGGGGCTGGCCCAATATTTTAAATATGCCACATAAAAATACATTATATAAAACCAAGCATGCACAAAAATGCATGGATATCATTTAACAAAGGCCAACACCATTCATGTCCAACATAATGTCCAAGACTCTTCTTCAACTTACTTAATCCTTATTTCCTTTTTGGATTATAAAATTAATGGTACATCAATCATCCTTAAAAGGATGCTACATCAATGTTGTAAACGTTGTATCACACATGATACAAGTTCTTTTAACTTTCATGATCAATGCATCAATTTTATGATTTGTAACAACATGGTGAATTTCCCAATAATGATATCCAATTCTATTAATCCATAACAATTATCCAGGGATCTCCAATTTAACAAATCTCCATTAACTATAGAGATACATTTTTATTTTGACCATAATTGACACATGGTGACTAAAGATCAAACTTATACACAATTTGGTCCCATCATATGTGAATGGTATATAATTGAAATTGACTAAAATATATCATTATTAGATAGATATAATAATAGAGAGGGGTATTATGGTTCATAAGGATATGGTCTAACAATGTGTTCTTAAGTATGGTGGATCATGTTAAAAGAAATTCCCCCCAGGTAGAACATTAATATAATAATAGTTAGTAGGATTCAATTAAGATGGATCCCTTTAAATAATTTTTTTTAATACCACATATATTTCCCTTATGTTGGATAGAGTAGGGAGAGTGGTCCATAGTAGGACCGAGCCATGTTTGAGAGATGATGGAAAATGATTTGTTTATCTATAAGATATCGTTAGTGACAAAAAGTCATCATAAATCTTATGTGGACCATCTTGGTAGGTCATTAGAGTTTATGGTTGGTTATCAAGATTTTATTATAGTTTCACATTACTTGTGAAACCATCATGTGGGTAAGAAAGGTTATTTAACAAAAAATTTTGTTTCCCCCATTGATATTATTGAATTAATTGTAAATTCAACCTTTTGGTTGCACATAAATGTATTTCTTGACATCGATTCATGATTTGTTTCATGTTTCACAGTTCTGGAGGTATCAACTGGACCATTCATAATTGATTACATGGGAGGAAATTTTCCTTGATCCTAAAACCAATATGTTTTAGAAACAAATTTAGATTATTGATCAAAAGGAAAATGTAATACATGGTAAATGATTACTTTGGTCATTGTTTTGTGAAATTGTGGGTGGGATAGCCTTGAGTTTTGGTAGTGGGAATCATTGTGGAGGTTGGAGTGTCCATCTCTTTTCATGAATCATGGATCATGTCTGTTTATAAGGACATTTTTTTATGGTGGGAAGAAATTTAAAACCATATAGGTTGTTTTACACACATTTATCATTTAAGTGTTAGCATTACGAATCACAAAATTTTTGGAGGTGATCATGTGTTTCTAGAACTCTTTCTAGATTTTAGAAGGGGGTTGTGTCGCTGAGTATGGGTAATGCAGTACGGTGAGTGGTTAGAAGAAATGTGGACAAGGAGTCTAAAAAAATAGTCTGGGAAGATAATTTTTAGAGCTCCATCAATATTCGGTATAACTTCAATGTGGTCACCTATCTATGGTGTGGGCCTTCAGTGTTGTTGACCCTATAACATGAAGTAGGAGTATATAATATAGTGTCATAGGTGAGTTATTTTGGTAAGTTATTCCAAATCTAAAAACCCATATAGTGTGGATATTTTTTTCATCATTTCCAACTTATTAGGTGGCTTGGTGATGTGGTGTGCCGTCTTTTAATGTTCTATCACCATTCCCCTGGGAGTATAGGATCTGGAAAAATTGACTACATGGATTCCAAAGTCCAGTTACCTAATTTTTATTTTGGTGTGTAAATGTGGATTTGTGTTGAGGTCCCTTCTATTTTTACTAATAGTAGTCCATGGTGGAGGGATTATATGATTTAGAGTAAAAGTCTACGGTGTGGTTTCACAAGCTCTCCTATGGTCTTCAATTTTACAGCCATCCTATAAGTATTCCAAGCCCCTTGGGTCAATAAAAAAAATCAATTTTTTTCTTCAAACCCTAGTCACCTAAAAGAAGTATTTGAAGTCCCTAAAGATCCTCTTTGGCGATGAAAAACCTTGGCTTTGTAAGATCAATTGTTTTTTATTCCCCATCATTTTTAATGAATGTGTCTCTATACATTGTTTCTAATTGATGACTAACTTTATGATCTTTTTCTATTGGTTGGTTTGTGTTTGGAAAATGTATCATTCGATGTCAATGAGGATTTTATTCATTAGATCATTTTTATGTGAGTTTCAATAAAAAATTAATTAGATTATAAAATGTGTTTTAAATGTAAGGATGTAGTAATTCTCTACTGTGAAAAATGATTTTTTAAATGTCTTAATGAAGGTTTTGTATTTTTAAATGGGGTTTTAAAGCATTGTAGGGGAAATTATTCACTATGAAATTTATCTATTAATAATGTTCATGGAATTCAAATGGTTTTTAAAAGCATAACACATTCCGAACCATGGGTGTGTCATGAAATGGAAAACACTCATTAGTGTGTTTGAGTCCACAAGAGGTTTTGGGACATTGATTAAAAAATTGGGACTCAGTATCGGTTGGATACAACATATTACTGGTTTAATATTCTTTTATGTTTATTATTTCTTCCCATAGGATGGATCCAAACATTCTTCCTTTTCATTTATGCATAGTTTTTTCAATGATTATTTATTTTATTAGTGGATTTACCTCATGTTTTTTATTATGATGTATCCATATATGGTTTTTAATATGATCACATATTTTCTTACCTTGACATTAAGTTCCATGATTATGTGTATAAATAATTTCTTTAATAAAAAATGAGGGATGTTTTACCAAATAGTTTTGTCTTTTTAATATTATTTCAGAAATGAATTCATTTTTAAATGTTGATGTAATGTTTTCATGTCCTTAGACTTAGTATAAATTAATGGGTGATTTATTATTGAATTTTTTCTATTTTTAATTTATATGTGTGGTTAAATAGGTCACATGTAAAAAAAATGGGATCATGAAGTGAACCGGCTTCTCTTGAGGGTCGACATCTTGGTAGAGGGATATTTTGGTGGTGATGAATCGTCACATAGATTTTAATCTATGGGTTTGCTTTTATTCATTTTGGTATTATTCATTATTCATGGATATGTATGTCTTGTGGTTGTGTTATTTTCTCCCACAATGAATATTATTTTTCTTCAATTATGTATGAGATATGTTCTTCTATTTTTATGATGTTCCCATGGGGTGGTCCATCTTGGGTGATATGTTTGATTGACTTTGGTTAGCTCATTAGAATGCTAGAGTATATGAGAGCATGATAATCACCTCAAGGGGAACCACTATCCCTGACATGGGGATCCCACACCCACACCAACATCACGATGAGTTGATGACCCTTGATCATCACTATGAATAAAAAATTATGAATACATCAATATGAATCCCATTATAAGAAATGGGTGACATTGTTGTTAGTAAAAAAACTAATTCCTATGACGGGTGGACCTATGAAGTCATATACCTACAGTCATGAATGATTCATGGGTGACCTATGAATGTAACGACCCAAACATTCATTAATGGAAATCCCTATTAATCTATTTAAAAGTCTCTTTATGTAAAATTTTTATATAAAATGTCAACATCTATGGTTTTATTGTTTTATGTTTTTAAAATACAGTTAAGAATTTTAACCATTTCTAATATATTCATTGAACAGTGATGACATGATTTGTATAAATATAGAGCTTTGACAAATCCAATTTACTGAGACAGAGGAAGCGATGGCCTCATGTAGTAGACATGCCTCATACAAAGGCTATTTGTCAGAGCTCAGAAAGGAGGATACATCATTGTGATTCTCTCCTGACCAAGACCAAGATGATCTTGAATATGTTATGCTCGAGTGGGACTGCCTACGAAGGAAATGGAAGTTGATAGATATTACCACCCGAGCAATGTTATTCGATCCACCCTAAGAGTCGATCACCATCACACACCTTACTCTTCGGTATTATGAGGGTGTTATAAGGGGTTATGTAACCAGACATTATCTGTATGGTTATGTACATTTTTTATATAATAATGAATATACTTTCATTTCATTAAAGTTACCTTGTAAATAGTTTTTAACGCTCAAATAGTATTTTTAGTCAAATATCAACTAAGAAATCTATTTTGATGAATTAATAGATTTTATAATTAAATAATAATTTAATAAAATATTATAATTATTATTAATTAATTATTATTATATATAAATTATCGTATAATTTTGTGAATGCAATTGTAATTTTTATGAAGGTTTGAAAGCCATTTTTTGTTAAATCCCATGAATTTTCAATAAATGTCGATTTTTATTTTAAAAGTAAAAATTAGAATATTTAGAAAATTATTTATATAAAATGAATATTATTTCTAAAATCAGGATTTCAAAATTATCCAACGGTGAATTTTTCATAATTTCTTGAGAGAGTCAAAAGTTTTGGGTAAAAATTAAATACCGTTTAAATATATAATTTGTTTTATGAAATCATAATGACCCAATAGTGATCTAATAAAATACAATACACTTCATGTTCGGCCAATATATGTTTTAAAATGAAAATAATGTAATTTTGGGTTTGTTTTATTTATTTTACAAAGCTTTAATAGACCCTTCAAAAAAAATTTAAACATTTTGTCTTTTTAAATTATTTTCATTGGGAGTGTGACTCACCTTCACATAAGCAACCCCATTATTTTAAGCAGTTCGGACTTTTTCCATAAAAAATATTTTTTTACACTTCCCATTTCTCAAAACCGTGTGCAAAAACCATTGGTTTGTTTGTGGTTTGGATTAGTTTAATATGAGGTGCCCGAACTTAAATAATAATGAATTCCCTCACCTTTCCTTTATAAACCCACCCATTCTCCTGCTTCCTCCTCACTGAAAGCCTTTTTAGTTCATCCAACTTATTCCCTCCGCTCTCTAGAATCCTCCCAAGCTGCCCCAAGCTCCCAATAAGCCTCTCTCAAGCCTCTCTCAAGCCTATGGAATCACACTTCCAAGTAAGGGTTTTTCTTCATTCTCATTTTTGTCCAATATTCTTTAAATTGTTATGCCCTTTTGATTTCAATTGTAAATGTTGGGGTATTGTTTCTCACCTCCCCACATACATCCCTATTTATGTTTGAATGATGGTAGACCCCTTTCTCTCTCATTAAATGCCTCCCATGTACACTCGTTACTATGCCGAAATTCAGAAAGGAATTTATCTCTCCTCATTTACATTAAACCAATTCTTGTTGTATAATGTATATAAATTCCATTACATTTTTTGGGACATGTTTCTATATGTCCCACTTACTATCTATTTCATTTAAATATGATGAGAAACACCTTTCTCTATCATCAACCATTTTTATGAGTTCTTATGTGACGCCGTTATGCTGCCGAAATTGCACCATGCTTTTCAAAGCCGAAGTCATTGTGTAGTGAATACCACACCCATTTATCGACCAAGGGAATTCACCGTTATACACATTTAATATTTTTTTAACGTGTTTCATGTATGTATTCCGCATTCTTTTATCGTGTAATATAAGATTATGTGGATTATTCAATGTTTATTGATCTATGTGGAAAACGTATGCATGAAATGAAATGATTAAGAAGGGATCACCCTTATAGCGCTCCAATGCATTGGGTAATGTATAGTATCATGATACATCATGTGAAATGGGTGTTTACTCATTCTAATTCAAGTGACCTAGTTTTCCATGTGCAATGAGGGTTTACTCATTCTCTATGTGCAATGAGCCTTGACTCGTGCTAATTCCTTGTTATGTGTTATTGCCAAATTTTCATGTTATGAATATCATGCTTTATCATGCCTTTATGTTTATGCTTCTCTTATGCTATATTGATATTCCTATTGTCTAACATGTATTTTATTACTCTTGTTATTCCATGATTATTACCTTACTAGGCTTTATAGCTCAACCTTTTCTTATGTATGTCCTCAGGTTATATCATGAAATGCTAAGTATGAGGGAATGTTGTCGTCATGTAAAGGAAGTTCTCAATAATGACTTTTTATTTCATGTTATAAGTTTTTATTAAATGATACTAATCCCCAATGAAACTAGACCTATCGATATTCCAAATTTTATCAAGTGATGTTTATGTAATAAATTATGTTTAATTGTGTAATAAAAAGCAGGGTTTTCATAGTTGGTATCAGAGGATAGGTATAATTATTTTTTGGATTAGTATTCGAAAACCCTAGTAATGCCTTAGAGAAAAGACAATGTATAACAAAAATATCCCTATGTTTTGGTGATTATTGAGTAAGTGGTTGATCAAGGAAATACATCCCTATCTGGATACGAGTAGGTAGAGGTGGCTCTGACATAGATGTATCCTAGGGGTAAAACCCGAAAACATCACTTTAAGCTAGACTCGAATGAGAACTGGTGCATGAAAATGGGCCTTGCTGCACTCTTGGTTACGACACTCCTGGGGGATATGCTTTGGTAAATTCACAAGAATAGTATGAAGCATTATTATGGGACTAAAATATTCCTTAAGAATATATTTTAGAAAGTAGATCATGAATAACATAGAATGAAGCCAATAGATTAATATTTTAAGGAAATAAAAGTTATTTATATGGAATTAGTTTTGACCTTGATTTACTATTTATGTGTTGCCCCTAACTTTCCATTTATTCCCTCCAATGTCTGGTAATAGGAGGACTTAGGCTAACAATAGATGTGAAGATCAATGTGATGACTGTACTAATGAGATTCCCAGTCCAATGGGAGTAGGAATCAAAAACTTTGTCATGCTTAACTTTCTACTGACTCAAGATTTGAATAGAAAAATGGGTCAACAGGAACTCTAACCCCCCCCCCAGAATGAACAAGTGGCTATCGAGAGATTCATGAGACAAATTCCTCCTACTTTTAACGCACCATCTGATACCTCAATCGCTGAACATTGGATCAACTCCATTGAAATGATATTATCTATCCTTGAATTTTTTGAAGATTAAAAGGTTCTCCTAGATGCTTATCGTATGGATGATGAATTTGATCGAAGGTAGACGTTTATCATAAATATAAATCCTGAGGAGCTTATCGGGGCGTAAGAATGGAAGGATTTCCAGAAAAAAAAAATTCAATAAATATTTTCCACGCACCCTCCGGCATAAGATTGAATGGGACTTATTTTCCCTCAAGAAAATAGATGATGAATCAATTGGAGCGTATGAGGAAAACATCACAAGGCTTGCACGATACGCTTCTGGATTTGTTGTTACCCCCGAATGCAAGGTTGACTGCTTCTTTGCTGGGCTGAATCCAAGCCTGCTGAAAGCACTGGAGATCTATGACTTCGACAACTCTGAAGAAATTGCTTGATGTTCCCTCAAGGTCAAAATGGAGATTAGAGAATCTCAGGGGTATCGTGGGGTTTAGAATCGTAATGTGGGCTTCAATTTTAGCATTCCGATGGATAAATTTAACAGCGATAAGAAGATCTAACATCCCACATGGCAATGGTGTGGAAAGAAGCACCCTAAAAATTGCATAAAGGGGACAAGGAAATGCATTAGGAGTGGAAGAGAAGGGCACCTAGCTATTAACTGTAAAAAAAAGACCCCCAGCTACAATAGAGGAGAGGAACGCTCCGTTCGAACTTCAACGCATGGTTCATTGATACAACTACAAAAAACCAGAGCATCAGGAAAATCAGTGTCCAAAACCAAGGGTTTTCGGAGGCAACCAACAATCTCGAAGGTAGCAAGGGTGTGATTTTTCCATCACTACTACCGAAGTGAACCCCAAAAATGAATTGGTGATAGATACGCTAGTTATAAATTCATGAATAGTGAACATTATTTTTGATACATGTTCAAAAAATTTATTATATCTTGAAATTTTAGTAGAACAATCTTGGTGCCAACATAAATCATGGAAGTGAAGATGTCGGTGAGTACGAAAAATGGGGAAATCATTGCATCCTATGAATATAACTCCTCCCCTGTCATAATATAGGGATTGAAATTCCCAGCGAACCATTTCATACTCCCTCTGGTGGAATTTGATGCAATAATTTGCATGGATTGTCTTTCCATATATAGTGCCAACATAAATTTCCCTGAGAGGGAAATCACTATCCATGTGGAGAATCGACCCCCGATTCTTTACAAGTGCAAGGAGAGAGAGGAATATTCTTTAGCTCCATCATCTCAAACATGGATATTACTATCTTATGAGCACACGTATCAAGCTCAGATGATCGAGTCTAAGGAGGAAATAATCTTAGAAGGAATTCCTATTGTGAGGGAATTCACTAAAGTGTTTCTCAAGGAATTTCCTTGTTTTCCTCCTAGAAGAGATGTTGAGTTATAAATTGATCTTATACCTAGGGCATTGAAAATATCCATAACTCTGTATTGAATGGATATTGTGGAGCTTGAGGAGCTGAAGAAACAACTACAAGAGAATCTGGATAAAGGGTTAATATGCCCAAGTGATTCAATATGGGGTGCACCAATCCTCTTCATCAAGAAGAAGGATGGGTCAATGCGTATTTGCTCCTATTATAATGATCTCTACAAAATCACAATAAAGAACAAGTATCCTATCCCATGAATTGATGATTTATTCGATCAGCTGCTGGATCACAATACATCTATAAGGTGGATTTGCGGTTTAGATATTATCAAGTAGGGGTGAAGAAGGAATATATCCCCAAGACTGCTTTTTGTAAAAGATATGGGCACTATAAACTCATAGTAATGAATTTTGGACACACTAATCCTCCAAAAATATTCATGGACTTGATGAATAGAGTTTTTAGATATTAGCTCGACAAATTTTTGGAGTCATTATAGATGATATTCTGATATACTCCAAACCCACGGAGGATCATGACGAGCATCTTAGAACTATACTAGAGACCTTGCAGAAGGAGAAGCTCTATGACAAGTACAGATATTGTGTGTTCTAGTTGAATTAGGTCTCAATCTTGGGCCATATCGTCAAAAGAAATGGGATATCTGTGGATCCCTCCAAAACAGATGCAATTGAGGGATGGCCGAGGTCAGCATCAGTAACGAATATCTATAGCTTCTAGGTGTGACCTGGATATTATCGACGATTTTTTAGAAATTTCTCACGATTGCCCAACCATCTTTCCAAGCTAACTTAGAATGGAGTAAATTTTTCTTGGAGTCTTGAATGCGAAGAAAGCTTCAAGGAGTTGGAAGGGAGTCTTATCACTATGCCTGTGCTTACTTTACCCACAAGGGGATAACTTTTTCTGGTATTCAGTGATGCTTCGATGAAGGGCATGGTATGTGTGTTGATGCAAAATGACAAATTCATTGCCTATTATTCAAGGAAATTGAATGTTAAAGAAAAGAACTATCCAAAACAAGACCTCGAGTTGGATTTATTGATCTTTTCTTTGAAAATATGGTGGCATTATATCCTTGTGGAGAAGTGTGAAATATATACAGACTACAAAAGCCTTAATTATATATTCACTCAGAATGAGTTGAACATGCACCGATGAAGATGGTTAGAGATGATCAAAGACTATGACTGCTCAATCCATTACCACCCTTGGAAAGCGAACATGGTGTAAGATTCCCTAAGTATAAAGGACCCATCGATTCTATCATTTATGAGAATTGAGAAGGATCCAATCTTCTTAGATTTGATGAAGATGGACATGGGAATCATAATGAAGGGAAAATAATTAATCCTTTCACAAATGATTGCTCAACTGTCACTTTTAGAAAGGTAAAAAGATGCTAAAAATGATTATGTGGGAATTCAAGAAAAAAGTGAAAGCTATAGGAAAAGGGAAGTCATAATGGCTTAATGTTAATGAAGAAGTAATTGCGAGATTTGGGAAAAGACTCTGTTTTCCGTCAAGTCCAGAGCTGAAGGAGGAACTTTTAGATGATGAACATAGTACAAATTTCTCTATTCACTCAGAAAACACAAAGATGTATCGAGATCTCCAAGAGAATTATTGGAGGGTTATTATGAAGAAGGAGATCACTAAATATACATCAATGTGCCTAGTGTGTCAGCAAGTGAAGGCAGAGAGATAGATGAATAAGGGGAAGATGATACAATTTCACATACTAGAATGTAAATGGGAGAGCATAACCGTGGACAATGTAACCAGACATCTAAAGACATCCAAAGGCAACAATGCAATCTGGGTTGTTGTAGATCATCTTACAAAGGCTACACACTTCATTGCTATTTAGGAGAAATTCTCGTTGGATCAACTAGCACAAATATTTATCCGAGAAGTGGTAAGGCTTCATGAAGTACCACTATCTATTTTTCCGATCGAGATCCAAGATTCACCTCTATATTTTGGAAGAGTCTTCAACATTCTATGAATACTGTACTGAATATCAGTACAGCCTATCATCCCCAAACTGAATGGAAATGCGGGAAAACTATCCAAACACTTGACGACATGTTGAGAGCATGCTCAATGGACTTTAAAGGAGGATGGGATCAACATCTTCCTCTGGTTGAGTTATCATATAATAACAGTTTCCACTCAAGAATCCAAATGGAACCATATGAATCCCTTAATGGGAAAAGGTGTAGAACACCGGCGTGTTGGGATGAGGTCGGTGAGAGTAAGCTTCTTGGACCAGAAACAATAGAAGAAATGGTGGAGAAGGTGAAAACCATTCAGCAACAAAACAAGGCATCCTAGAGTCGACAGAAGAGTTATGCCGATTACCGTCAATGAGACCTTCAGTTTAAAGTTGGAGACATGGTATTTATATACATATCTCCATGGAATAAGGTTATGATGTTTGGAAAGAAAGGGAAGTAATGTCAAAGGTACATCGACCCCTTCGAGGTTCTTGATTGGGTCGGGGATGTGGCCTATCGACTAGCACTTCCACCTACCATGGACAAAGTACCTGATGTCCTTCAAGTATCCCTCATAAGGAAATACATAACAGAACCTTCACATGTATTCTCTTCAGAGGTGGTACAGTTAGAGGATTATCTTTCCTATGAGGAGAAACCAGTGAAGATCATAGATCGTAGAGAAAAAATTCTATGAAATAAGACAATTCCTCTCGTCAAGGTGTTGTGGAGAAACCACAAGTTTGAAGAAGTGATGTGGGAATTGGAGGAAATGATGAAGCAGAGTCACCCACATCTGTTTTAGTGTGGGAAAATGAAATTTCTAGGGTGAAATTTTTAGGGGGGGGGGATATTGTAACGACCCAAAATTTCATTAATTGAAATCCCTCTTGATCTAATTAAATGTATATTTATGTAAAATGTTTATATAAAATGTCAACATCATTGGTTTTATGTTTTTGGAATTTAAATTAATGTTAACAATTTTGACCATTTCTAATATAGTTGTGGAACATTGATCACATGATTCTTATAAATATAGGGCTTTAACAAATCCAATTTACTCAGACAAAGGAAGTGATGGCCTCATCCAGTAGACGTTCCCTATACGAAGCCCATTTGTCAGAGCTCATAAAGGAGGTTGCATCTTTGGGCTTAGTTCTAGAACAATCCCAATATGATCTTTAATATGTTAAGCTCAAGTGGGACCGCCTACGAGAGATATGGAATTTGATAGAGATTACCACCTGAGCAATGTTATCTGAGCCACCCCAAGAGTCTGTCACCATCACACACCATACTCTTTTGTATTATGCGAGTGTTAAAAGGGGTTATGTAACAAGACCTTAGCACTATGGTTATGTTCATTATTTTTATATAATAATCAATGTACTTTCAGTTTATTATTGTTACCTTGTAAGTAGTTTTTAAAGCTCAAGTAGTATTTTTAGTTAAAGTTAAACTATGAAATCTATTTTGATGAATTAATAGATTTTTTGAATTAAATAATATTTTAATAATATATTATTATTATTATTAAATTAATTATTATTAAATATAATTAATCTTATAATTTTATGAATGAAATTTTAATTTTTATTAAGGATTGAAACCATTTTTGTCAAAAACCATGAACTTTCGATAAATTTGATTTTTTTTTTAAAATTTAAATTTAAAATATTAAGAAAATTATTTAGATAAAATGAATATTATTTCTAGAATCATTATGTTGAAATTATACAATGGTGAATATTACATAATTTTCTGAGACAATCGAATTTTTCGGTAAAAATTTAATGTCGTTTATATATATAATGTGTTTTCTAACATCATAATGACCAAATATTATTGTAATAAATTAATATAATCTTTATGTTCGGCCAATATATGTTTTAACATTAAAATAATGTGATTTTGGGTTTTTTTGATTTATTTTACAATGATTTAGTGGACCCTTCAAGATTTATTAAACATTTTGTCTTTTTAAATTATATTCCTTGGGAGTATGAATCACCTCCACATGAGTAACCCCATTATTTTAAGAAGTTATAACTATTTCATTATAAAATATTGTTTTCCACATAATTTTTCTCAAAAACATGTGCAAAAACCATGGTTTGGTTTGTTTTTTGGATTAGATTAGTGTGAGGTGTCCCAAACATAAATAATAAAGAATTCCCTCAACTTTGTTATATAAACCCACCCAAGCTCCCACTTCCCCTTCAATAAAATCCTTCATATTTCATCCAACCTCTTACATATTCTCTCTATAATCCTCCCAAGATTCCCCAAGCTCCCAAGAAGCCTTTATTAAGCCTCTCTCAAGCCTTTGGAAGCACACTTCCAAGTAAGGGGGTTTCTTCATTTCTCATTTCTATCCAATATTCATTAAATTGTTATGTCCTTTTAATTTCAATTATAAATGTTGGGGTATGGTTTTTAACCTCCCCCATAATTCCCTATTTGTGATTTAATTAAGGGAGACCCCTTTCTCTCTCATGAAATTCCTCCCATGTACACCCGTTACTATGCCGAGATTCCAAATGGAATATCTCTCTCCTAATTTACATTCAAGAAATTATTTTTGTATAATGAATCTAAATTCCATTAAATTTGTTTGGAAATCAATCTATATAAACCCCTTACTGTCTAGGTTATGTAAATATGATGAGAAACCCATTTCTATATCATCAACCACATTTAGGAGTTCTTATGTAATGTCGTTAAGCTGCCGAAATTGCAGCACACTTTTCCAAGCCAAAGTCATTGTGTAGTGAATACAATACCCCTTTCTCTATCAATGTAATTCAGATTTATGCACATTTACTTACAATTTAAAGAGTTTCATTTATTCATTCCACATTCTTTTATCATGTAATAAATGATTATGTCAAATTATTCAATGTTTTAAGATTTATGTGGCACACATATGCATGAAATGAAATGTTTAAGAAGGGTGCGCCCTTATAGCGATCCAATGCATTGGGTAAAGTATAATATCATGATACGTTATGTGAAATTGGTGTTTACGCAAGATAATTCTAGTGAAATTAGGGTTTACTCGTACTCCATGTGAAATTAGGGTTTACTCATGCTCCATGTGCAATGAGCCTTGGCTCATGCTAATTCCATGTTATGTGTTGTTGCCACATTTCTATGTTATGATTATCATGCTTTATCATGGATTTATGTATATTCTTCTATCATTCTGTATTGATATTACTATTTTCTAACAGGTATTTTATTCCTCATGGTATTCCCTGATTATTCCCTTACTGGGCTTTATAGCTCAGCCTTTTCTTATGCATGTCCTCGGGTTATCCCATGCAATGCTATGTATGAGGGAATGTATTGGTCTTGTAAATGATGTTTTTAATAAAGATGTTGTATTTCATGTTTTAAGTTGATATGTAATGATCTTAATCCCCAAAGACAATAGACCTCTTGATCTTCTATATTGTATCATGTGATGTTTATGTAATAAATTATGGTAAATTGTGTAATAAAAAGCAGGGTTGTCATAATGAAATCAAAAGAAAACAGCCTCCTAGGGTCCTACTATGTCTTATCCTAAACATATAATACTTATTGGATCATTATTACAACAATAACTAGTGAAAACACCTAATCAATGATGGGTATCTTAGGCATCAATGAAGGAGATCAAACCACCACCCTTGGGAAGTCCAACATCTAAGGTAAGGTATGTACTCCCACATGAATACTCATGTGACAATTTTAATCTTGGGAAATGTGGGAATTCACTATGGTCTAATTGTATTCCCATTTTAATATGGACTCCCAATTAGTCATAATTGTATCTAAATATTAACATAACACAGATCATCTCACGCATTCCAATACATGTCGCCACACACACATTGATGTTGGGTCCTAGGTACCCACCCTATGCACCACTCTCACATCTACGAAGCCATTATATGGTGAAAAAGCTAAGAATACTCCCCCATCTTACCATGATACAATATCCATAACATACACGAAATCTCAAAGTCTCATCTTTGTCAACAAGTAATTTTCTGTGTATTGGAAAAACCCAATAGTACTAGGACCAACTGTCATTTACATGGATCTTTTAGAAATCAGATTTCATATTCAAATAAAATAGGAACATAAAATTGGGCATGTAGAATTCTCAGCCCATATTTATCAAAATAACCTATTTAGGATTACACTTTTTTTAATGTTCTAGATGAAACCAAAAACTAACACTACCAAATGTCACATTCACATAATCGAGGCTATGTCTGAATGGGAAATAAATACGGGTCCCCTAGGAAATCACTATCATCGAGGAATCCCACTTGTGATCCTTGGTCATAATTGGTATATTGATTTTACACAAGATGTTCTGAAAAAATATCATCCATCAAAATTTTCAATCTCAACTCATTACCTCCCATGACTCAGAGGTTCTCCACACTACAGATAGACTTGAGTGATTAATCAAGGCCCATATCTATGTCTCAGGACATTTAATACTAGTCTACTCATCCCTTATCAGGTAAACGTTTCCTACATTCAATCCACATTGGATAAAAATGTTTTATGTGTTCTCCCATGGATGACTGGGGCTATCCATATTATCACTTCATGACCCAAGATCCTCCAAAAGGGGTCCATGAGCTGGTTGGTGACATGGAATCAAGAATTACTCCCTGTATGGTAGATGATTAGAACTAGTATTGAGGGTCTAACTATGTTAATTTAGAGAGAATATACCCTCAATATTATCAAATAAATAGTTGAGGAATAAATTAATTATGTAAATAATAGAAGAAAACAATAACTATTAGTTGGACATTTCTAAAAAAACCAACAATGCATGAACATGCTGATCCATAATGTATAAGGTATCCAAACATAAGATAAATAATACATAGAACAAGGATAGATACGTAAAAATTAATAAAAATATAATATAAATCTTGAATGTATCCCTAGTACAAGATCACCTGCTACTCCCATTCTATGTTATAGCCTTGACGACATGATAACAATGTGGCATGGTACACGTCCTAACCTATTCTTAAGATATATATCCCGGTAACCCACAGTGGGAAAAAGGGGGTGTGAGTAAAACTATGTATGTCACCACAAATAATAAATAAGGAATATACATTATATGAATACAAATTGATAGAGTGTGATGGAATAATTGGGGAATAATTAAAATAAGTAGACCATGTCAGACCGAGTTCCTCATGAGATACAAATCAAATGACACATTCTTCTTCCTACTACGTAATGTCTTCAAACCTATACATTTTATATAAATACACGCAAACCTATAGTTTCTAATGAATTCATCTATGTATAATTATAATCATACGGGGTTTCATATCTATACAAGGAGAACAAATCGAAACCTCTAGAACATGGAAAAGTGGGTTTCATGTCCAAAAATTCCTAGTAACTGATAAGTGGAACCAATACCATCCATTTACCTAATATTAATGACTGTAATGAATATTAACTCCATGCACGACACATTTAATTATAGATAAATATAATGGGATCCATGCTTAAATTAAATATGTAATGATATCAGGAACTATTCCCAATTACTCAAATATGTAATTTTATGGGACACCATTCCCAACAAATTAAAAAATAATGGTATGGGGTTCCCTTTCCCATAATTTCAATATGAATAAATAATGGGTTACATGATTGACTATTTCAATATGTAATGATATGGAACATAATGTCCATAATGTTCTAATACTAACGAAATGGAATTTCATGTCTTATAAATTAAAATAATAAACACAAACACCTTGTCTAAAAATTACAACAAAACAGTGAGTTCCATGTCCAACAATTCTTAAACATTTTTAATACATTCAATTTGAAGCACTTAAGGATCCCATAAATTGTATTCCATATCTGAATCCAAGTTACTCTCAACGCAATTAATATATTGGAACATGACCTTTATTAACTAAATGCTTTCCATTGAAAATATCCCATTCCTATTAGCAAATTAAATATACCTTATGAACAGTTCATTGAGAAGTCATAAATGGCCAGGTAACATGGACATGGAATTCAATTCTAATTTAATTCATCTATGAGTTCCATTAATTCAATTACAAGTATCTCTAGTAATTGAACGAAATGAAAACATATTAGAGGCCATTTGATTACACATGTGACACATAAAATTCAGTTGTATTAATATCAGTACGCCATATAGGGGTGGTTTTCAATGAGGTATGAAATTTATAAAAATGGAATTGGGTATCAGGGGGAACCAATTCAAGGCTATAAGAGTTTATTTAAATTAATTTATTGTTTAGGAGGTGATGGATGAATAATCTGGTGTGTGTTATCACGAAACATTTTATAAATGATGATATTTTATGGGAAAGAAAAACAAACCACCTACATTATGACAAGGTAGATCCACTTGTATGATATAGTCTAGTGACATGAGATGAAATGATGTAAATTAGAATAGTATAAAAACATCCTAAAAATAGGTAATATGAGATTTCATGGAAATAACATCCAATAAAGCTTGAGGAAATGAGATGTAAGGGTAGTGGATTAATAGAATTACAAAGTTCCATACAACAATATGAAATATATTTGAATATGAACTCAAACTGAGGAGGTCCATCAGTACCTTCGTGGGAGCAGCAGAGAAGATCTTAATGAGTGGATGATATACATTTTAGGGAGGGTAAAATAAGGGTGAAAGGATAAATGATATTATGTAAAAATAGTAATTTAAATACTCTTTAATTAGATGCATAGTTTGGTAAACTGTATGCCAACCCATGGGTGACACTATCTAAATACCCCCCAAGTATCATGGTTTGCTCACATGGTTTACTCAATATTAATCAACCATGTTCTCCCCTTAGTAAATTTCTACAAACATCTCACACTTCTGTTTGAATTCATGTGCATTGTTTTAAAAATATTATCGCACCCCTACAAGGCAACAAATTATAGGTGTGTGTTTACAAATAATAATAAAATTACTATGCATCTTCCAATTCCATTCTATAAACCAATAAATCGAAGCATGATGGTCTTTAAACTCATTAGAGCATTCGAGACACCACATAGGCCTTAAATACCTCATACAAATATATCACTTTCATGTCTTATATCTCTTGAAATTTCACTAGAAATATTGTTTCATTGTTTTCCCCATACACCAAATGATAATTCCAATTTCCCTTGAAAATTTTAAATAGTCCAAAAAATTGGACCATATAAATTTATAATCTCATCACCCTCTCCTCTAAATGTTTTACAAGTGTATGGGAAAATTTTTAGTCTAGGAATATTCCATATATGGATGATGAATCATGTTAGATCCCAAGGCCTTTAATTTCCTTGGCACTACACTCACATCATACTATTAATTTTATAGATTCCAAATAATTTTATTTAGTTTAAATTATACAATTCCATAATAACTAGGTCATTTCCTTTTTAGAGGTTCGAGAAACCAACATTCCAATATGATCCATGCATATAACCAAATGGAATTTACCAAGGACCACCTTACTCTTGTTAGAGCATTTCTTTTAAATTTTCAAATGAGAATATTTATTCTTAAGCTTATCAATGCCTCATCGAAAATTTATCCAAGCCTGAGCTACCACTTGAGCACCTATCTCAACCATATAATCAGAAATATATAATTACAAAAATATATATTTAATTATATAATTTTCTAGTGTGGTATAAATGAAGGATACTCAGTAGCCTATCCAGTCATGGAAAAATATCTAGCGATGGGGTTTGGTCCACTCCTAACATGAACCTAAACCATAAGAATGTAAAATACCATATATATACACCTGATTCACCATCCAATTTCCATGAAATTTATATATTTTATTAATAAATTCATTGGATGTGTAACTTGTGTGTTACGATTAATGGTGAAAAACAAAAGATGTCTTAGGATGTCCTGTACCCTATCTACATGAGATCCCATTCAAAATCAGGTAACATCACCATTCTCTGTTAAAATATCCATTTATATCTAAAACTAAAACTCATCATGAATGGTCAAAAATATATATTATGATTTTTTTGGAGGTTTCCCTGAATTGAACTCCACACATGTTCGCCTCGACCTAATATGGGGGGGGGGTTAATCCTTTAAAGCACAAAGGGTAGGTTTTCATAGGATGGACATTATTTTCAGTACATGATTATTTGATGTTATTGGTTTCCCTCATGTCTCTGAAGATCATGTTCTGAATAATGAATTCACAATAGGAAACCCTTGTATTAGCTCACCCACTACACTCCAACCTTACATTACACATCTAATTCCCTCTTGAACCCCTATTAATAATCCAATCCATGAAAAACATTTGAAAACACACATTTTGGTTCTATAAACCATAAAAATATTATTCCATGCCTCAGTAATTTAAATGAACAATCCACTAAAACAAATTAGAATTTTCTCTAGAATTACCATTCTTGTATGTGAAAGAGGAATTAAAAATACCACCATCATAAAAATTCTCATCCATAAAAAATTTTCATGAAAAATTATCCAATTACTAAACATACTCTTGTTTTCAAACCATTCTTTATTAGCGTAGTCCAACGTTGGATAAATGAATGATATTTTGCAGAAAAACAGCAAACACATGGAAAAAAATTTATCAACATCATTCTACCACTCATAAATAACACCAATACCTTTATATTACACACCATGTAACCTATATATCATGATAAAATATTGTTTCATCAGATAACTCATCACATATATTATTGAGATTCTGACCATCATCTTTGTATCATAATAGCTGATCCAAATCAATGGTGATTTCCATCAATGAAACCACCTACTAAAATGTATCCAATGATGATCCACTAACCATAAATCAACTTACCTCATGATTCTATCTATACAGTTCTTCTATCCATGTTTATCCTCAAGAACAACACCAATCATACCTCCCCTGTCTATATATTCACAAAATTCAGGACCACTACCACTAACATATCCTCAAAAGAATGAATTTCATTATCTTGGTTCTTCCACTCTGACCCTCACACACATAGGGTATCTATCATTCCCAAAACAATTGTACTATATCTCTATTCATTATAATATTTTTCATCTCAAATTGAATTTTCACCATGTTTCATTAAATGATTCACCAGTTGGTCAACATGATGAAACAAGGTTTCACTCCCTGAACCATGTGAAGAAACAAGTTCAACCCACTAACAATGTCACAAAACAATTTTATCACATGAACAATTATTAAAAACTAGGATTTAACCCAGGAATTGTGTTAAAAAGCATGTATTATCCTCTATAAAAACTGTATGCAATGGATGTTTCTGATATTATCACTCATACCAGACCCCAACCACGAGGCATGAATTATATACAATTCCTAGATCATGAGAAGAGCCTCCTTGGAAACTGAAAGAAATTTTGGTCATAATGAGACTCACACCCTCAAAAGGTAAATGGTTAACTCCTCACCAAATATAATACCTTATACTAATCCTTGGGATCCACCTCTATAGGCTCCATATTTATGTTGGTGTCACTACTCTTAGACCCCATCATCAATTTATTGACACAGCAATGTAGGATCAACATAGATCAATTTTTCGAATGAATCTGGTCTAATTATGATGTTTTTTGACTATAGAGGGATATTTCATATTATCATTCAAATTTAGAAACGGTGACCAAAAACATATATTCTATTTCTAATAGTTTTTGGATCACTCAAAAAATGTAACTGATTTAAATTCTAAAAGTAACACACATTAATGTTGTGTGTCCCCCAATATCAACATAAAGAATAATGGAATTATGATCACATAGTTTCTGAAAAATGAACCTTGATTTTAATCCTCTAATTCCCTTACAATAATGGAACAACCCCTTTATTAGGTTACAATTGATAACAAAAGTCAAGAATAACTAAGGTCTGTGTCGAAACAAATAGTCTCTATGTCTCCCTCATAGCCTACAAGAATTCCTCACAAAGGTGAATACTCAAGGGTAATCATCAAAAATACAATATATGAATCTCATATAAAGAATGGTTTCAAAACACACACTCATGGGCCTCCAATGTATAACATGAAATCACATGGAAACCCATAATCATTTAAGGCCACAGATCCTCACTGAGCATCTACCTATTGGACTACTCCCTTAATAATAAAAACGCATTGGTATCCCTAGTTATAAGATAAATTATCATCCAGGAAAATCTATAGCAAAGAAATCCAAAACCACTATCCCAGTTGAGTTGAATTTCATTACAAATTGTATATGAAAAATAATTTATAGGTTTTTACATTCACATTTAATTACCATGAACTCAATCAAATTAGAAAATCATAATCACTCTACCGACATCAACCTAGGAAAATATGTGATAGATTACCACAAACATGAGGTTACATTATTATATAATTCTATTCCAATCCATATAGTTTAGCACAATATAGGTTGTTACGAGAAATTTAAATGACCAAAACTAAAAGTATATTTAACTATAATCACCCTATGGTGATCCATTTATGATGAACCATCAATATATTGTTTTGTTAAGTCGACAATCATACAACTGTATATGAGAATACACCATATATGTTTTTATTAAAACCATAAATAAATAAACTAAAGTGATAGAAACCCACTATTAGATTCATTCTATGTAACCACATTCCTTAGTAAACTAACAAGGTCACCTTAGGTCCCATACACCCTTGGACCATGTCTTTATCTTATATAAGAATCTCTCCATAGATCCAAATTACCTCGCAATCGATGGAAATAAGTATACATGTCCTCCCAAATGAGTAGAATTTAACAAGGTTCATATATTTTAAAACATTTTATGATTAGTTTATAACACGTTATATATCCAAAAATTTCCACAATGTCAAAAAAACACTACAAGGTTTAATAATTTCATGTGAATATTATGTGGAATCTCAGGAAGCATGAGACAATTCATGACTCCATTGGTCATGGTTCAATTCCATAACTGGTATCATTCCATAGAGACATGATCCAAAATTATAATATAAAAAATAATCATATATCCAAACACCATGTTATTTACTCAAGGTCAAAATTATACAAAACTATAAAATCACAAATGTCAAACATCAACCCCATCACATAACAATGTGTTTTACCTATAGAAATTTTTTTACATAATGCTATAGAACAAAATTATTCATAGGCTTTGACAATTCCATGTATCTCCAAAATACTATATCCTATTTAGTGATAAAAATAAAAAAAATATCTAATGATTCTTTGTAATGTGCTTGCATAGATGAAAATGAATTGTAAAGAGAATGGAAAACTAATTTAGCTCAGTTACACCTTCCTAAACTATTGATGTGTCCGAATAAAATATGGGGTCTATAGAGGTACCATGGGAAGAATATACCCCATATATCAGAGTTCAAAATCATTAAAAATATAACTAAATAATACAATATAATGGAAATTGAAAGAAATAATTCCATTATATAACAAAATCTCATAGGAAAATAAAATTTGAAAGGTGATGCGTCTATAAAAGTATAGAAACAGAGTGTGTCTGAGTATGAACATCACACAAGGAGAAAATATTACAATCCATATGTATCACACACTAAAACATCTACCATAATGATTAGTAGATCCTATAGAATCCCTCTACATCCCTCATCCTTAACCATCTGTATAAACGAGATGCTAGTACCTGGACATTCTTGGTGCCAGGTCGATGACTTATTTCTTGGAGGGAGTGTCCATAAGAAATCATATAATTCACGGTGTGAATACTTCCATAGAGGATAATGTAATCATTGGGAATACCCTCCCTAGATCTGACAATGTCTTACATTTTTCATCCATTAAAGCATGTATAATTATCTGAACTAACATTGATGAATCCATTTAATCCAAATGGGGTATCCTATCCATAAATCATAGTGATCAACTAGTAACCCTCAGGATGTCCTACATTTATTATTTGGGATATAAACCCATCTGATGCTTTATACCAACATTCTAATCTCAGGAAACAAATACATTCATGATGGTCTACTTGTATCAAAATTTTAATAAAGACATTTGGGTATTTTTAATGGTATATGAATATAAAAGGAACCACTACCGTCTTGGGAATTCCAGTACATATGTACATAATTTCGCTAATGTTGGATCCTAGGTACCTCCTCTAAGAATGCACAATCTAATAAACCAAGCCATTGAATGATTTTTGAAGAAGTAATCCTCCCTCAGAACACATTGAGATCAAATAGTAAACATACCTAGAATCCAATGGTAACATCTATGCCAACAATTGAATATTGATATTCATGGGAAATAAAAATATTGTTAGGCCCAATGGTTTATTCCTAGGTGTCTTAGGAAATTACATAATATTCCATTATATAAAAACATAATAAGGTTTTCCAAACTCCAACCCATTATTGTCGTCATATGTACATTGGGATTATAAGATGGTTTGGGTTCTAATTGACACCCATAACAACACTACCAAATATCACAAACACCCTCTCATGTTTATCTCTAAAAAGGTAACCCTCAATAGTGCCCTAGGTCATCACAACAATAGGGGAACCCATCTCGGGATAGACGGTCACATATGGTCTATTGTACCAATGCCAGATGTGCATAGAAAATCACATCCCTCGACATTTTATAAGTCATAAAACAACATCAAATTCCTTAGGGGAATGCAGCATAAGTTATAGATTTAATACATAACTAAAGGTCCATAAATATGTTTTGATTTACATATGTCGAACAAACATATCCCATTCAAAGTACATCATTCCTATGATCTATCAATAAATGATATACATTGATGGCACTGAGGTATGAAATAGATACATATGAGATATGTATTTAAACATATTCATCACTGGAGTGATGTTACATCATAGTCTTATATGATTCATGACTCAAAAAGTATATAAGGATCAAACATTAATTTATTTAACCACAACATTATGATGAATGATTACCTCATTCAGATTGAAGGTGTTTTCAACTATCACCCCTTGTTGATGATTGTTTCGTTAAGGGTCCAAGATCAAACCCCTTAAGATGATCCAAGCATTATTATTGATTCTATGGAAGTAATCTATAATCATCAGGCTATGTGTGAAAATATAGACATATGATTACTCTTTAGATGTCTCAATGATCACCTGTTCATGTTTTCTTCGACCAGTGAAGGAATTCTTGGATTGGGCACTAGTAATGGGCCTTTTTCTCTTTAGGAAATGGGAATGGGGATATATGAGCCATAATTTTTTTGGAAATGAATAGTCCCTTGTAATTTTTTATATAGTATATTTTAAACACCCGTAGGGTTCCACAACCCCCACATATTTAACACCATCTAAATAATCAATAAATGACACATTCTAACTTTCTAAATACATCATAATTTCATTTTTTTTATATCATACTTTTATTATATATAGTAATTATATTTCACGATCAATGTGAGTCATTAATATGACTCATAATTTCAATAAACATTAAATAAACCATTTATATTAAAATAATATTCATTCAAATAATATTTTTCCATGTATTCACTTATTACCAAATAGATAAACTTAATAAATAGATGTGTACAAAATTGTTATATTATAAAATAAAAATAAATCTATTTTCACTAGATTTATTTTATTCGTAGACACGTCTTGGTCCATATGGTGGGTCCCACCACATCATAGACTCTAATTTACCATAACACAGAATACATTTAAATATAGTAAGTGTGTGATCCTCTTTTCCTTTATCTTAATAGAAGGGAATACTATTCATAGACTAGGATTAGATTCATGAAACTCATCAATTCCACTAATCAGAGAAGGAAATTACTGTAATGGAAAAAAATAAATGAATGCATATAGTGTAATTTAATCAATTTGTGTCATGATATTTTATAATTTAGAATGCACACTTGGTATCATCATTATTTCTTCATTTATTTGTCATTGAAATTATTTGTTGGACGTACATTGTTCTACTATATCCATGGATTTAGAAATTTAACTACCATCATGATCAACTAGGCATGAGATATCACTTCCTTTCAGAAGTGAATAATTATTTCTTGATAATTAAATAAATTACATGAAAACGTTACTCACCAAGCACAAGCTCCATTTCCATGACAACAATTCCTTATTTTTAATTTTTCATCAATTAAATTAATCAAATAATAATCACTAATAATACTATAATTTCAGGTGACTAGTAGTGAGTGGATATTCTAATACTAATTTCTAAGTAGACCATGATGATGTAAATCATAGTTAGGTAGTGTAGTTTTTAAAACATCGTGTTGTGTGTTGGAGTAGCTAGTAGAAACCCCTGGTCGCATACTCCATAAAAGAATCCATGTATATCATGTCTTCTGGTGTAGATAAAGATATTGATATATATATAGAATTTTCTCAGACACTGTTGTTATGTCTATTAGTACAAAATGTATTCCATTTTATGGAAATAATACAATAACAGTGGTTCTTTCCATAGAGCCTAGGTCACACTATAAGGAATCTGTATACATTGGAAGTTCATCTCTTGAGAGGTTTTACTCAAATGTGTGATGTTTTATTTTGAAATGTATCCATAGAAGATAATGTGGTAGAACCCATATCCAAACCCATATCTCTAAAGAATCCTGATTATCATGTGGGATCTAGGGGTAGACACATGTAAAAAGTTGGATTTAGTGAATGTGTGAGTGTGAGACAAGGGTTCCCTAGACCCAACACATGTGTGTAATTTTATTTCAATTGATTGTATGAAATTATATATATATATTTTTTAGAGTACCATAAGAGTGATGGTACATCTATGCCTATTAAAATTACTTTATTTTCATTATATTAATTTTCATACAAAAATGACACAATATTTCCTAGACTATAATAAGAACCTATATATAACATCATGGTAATCATAAACATATTTCAAGTTTTCAATATACATAATTATGATTGGACACAGTTGTTGTCTGAAAATTAGGTGCTAGAGGCTTACAATATTTAGTATTTTTCTCATGATCTTTCCACATAGTGATATCATGATCATGAGATCGTGATGACTAACTAACCAATAGAAACACCACATGTTTTCAGAGTTATTGTCTATTCTTATAGACGATCATGTGTAATGGTCACTTAAGATTAGAGTATTATTAGTTAGTATTATTTTATTACTTTAGTTGATGAAAAATTAAATATATGGAATTGATGTCGTAGAAATGTATCATGAGCTTGGTGAGTAAGTTTTTTCTTGTAATTCATTTAACTAGTCACGAGAATCCTCTAGGATCTATCTCGATTGATCTAAATCTCTATGATGTGTGTTGTTTTACATAATTTATTTATGGATATTTATTCATCTAAAAAAGTCATAATGAACTATAATACTAACACTTTGTTTCCCAAAATTAATATTTCATGAACATATAATATAAAAAATAGTTTAATTCCCCATAACATTCTTATAGACACGTGGATCTATTTTTTTTATGATACCCAGTTCTATTATGGCCTTAAAAAAATTAAATTCCTTAATCAAAATGCCTGATTCAACACAAAAATGGATATTTCTCTACTCTCATGCTTTTTTAGAACTATTGGAAAAAATAAAACCATCAGGTTGATTCATATTGACATCTTTAACTAATATACATTTTAGAAAGAAAGATTTTACATCAATTTTCAAAATCTAAAAATCATGGATGAGTGATATTTCAAGTAATAGTTTGATGGACTTCGATATCACTAATGGTGAGAAATATTCATCATTGTCTATTCCTCAAAGATTCCTAAAACCCTTCACAACTATTAATGATTTATTGGTATTTACTCTGCCATCCATGGAAATATTTTTCTCGAATACTAATTTACAAAAAATTGGTTGAATAATAGTTTCATGGTATACCAAAATGAAAACATAGTTTAGATATATTAAATCAATTTTAGAATGAATGGAATGTTTCCAGTTTTCATCATCATTGACTTATACTAGTTCAAAATAGTTTATAGGACCATGATTCTCTTAGAGTAAATTTTTACATAACTCGGTGATAATAAAACCATATCTCTTTGGTTCTCTAACCTCTTGAGTTGACCAACATAGTTCATGTGCCTTGGGAATATCTTCACCTCCAATTTCTTTTGTGGATATGGGTCCCTTACCAACTCATATGGATCTGAAGCATCAGCCTCAAAAAATTCAATATTTCTCCCACTACTTCGATTGGAAATGTGTTCCCTTTATAGAAATGTTAAATTTATTTACAGAAACACATTCCAATAAAAAAATTAATATATTTATTATTATTTTATTTACATTTCATATCCGGTAATGGTAATGGTTATGGTTTAGAATGAAAATTTGTAACTTGGTATAGTTTGGAACAAGACTCATATCCGCATAAATATATGTGTGATATACTAGGTTTCATTCTATATGAAATATCATATGTAATCCCATATTTTTATTTAGTTGGTTCATAGTTAAGGTTAAATTTCATTGTTTTTAATGCAAATCCCTAAATGGAGAACGAAAGAGTTTCATGACACATCATTGATATGACCATGTCTAGAAAGACATCATTCCTCCTTTAACTGAGACTATTCCACTAATGTTTATAAGATAAGTGAGTTGGGATATTATTTGATACCCTTTCATGTGATCAATTAATTTTAGATAAGATACCCTCCACCTCTATCTAAGCGATCTTCCTTAATCATTTTGACAAAATGGTTTTCTACTTCATACTGGTATTCTTAAAATACCTAAATGGAATATTAATTATAACTTATTAAGTATATATATCCATAAAAAATATATACATTAGTATAATTTATGATGAAATAAAACCCACCTCTTTCCTCTAATAGAATAAGATGAAAAAAATTTGTATAAATTAATTCATATAATTCATGGGATCTTAATCATTTCCCAAAGATGGATGATTAGTTCATTGACCTTGTAAAAATATAATGGCATAAATCCATGGGTTTTAACTCAAATTTAGTCTAAAATCCCAAATTGGTATATATTTAACAAATTCTTATCATTTATATGACTGAGATTAATTCTCCATATTTGGGGTTAAAATCATTTTGAAATGTTTTTTGATTTATTTCCATTATATCGTGTTCTTGATCATCTATAAGATTCAATTTTTAAGATGCACAATACCATAACAGTTGTTATTGTTATAAAAGAAACAACATTTATTTCAAAAATGGAATAAAATTCCTTGGTTTTTAAAATTGACACTAAGATTATTTTTCTAGTAACTGGAGGAACATAATAACAACTTTTTAATTCATGTACCAAAACACAAATTTGAACCAGATGAAAATATCCCACATCTAATACGTCTATTATCATTCTATTTGTAGTTCATAGATCCAAACCACCATTTGGAATATTCTAGAATCTATTTTGTACCAGTTTATGAATATAAATTTTCAATCCACATGGTAAATTAAATTCCAAATTTTTAGATAAAGATAGATTTCAATCATTGAAAAAAGTACATGAAGTTGAAGAATCACATTTCTTTCTCTTCCCAATCTTGTAATTATTGTTCTAGTAGACTTTCTTAAAACATGAAAAGTATAAATCCTCAAGATCATTTTTGACCCTCTATATCATTAAATTTTTTGATGGTCAGTGCATCAGTTTCTTTTGTTTCTATTTATCATTAGACCACTTAGCCCTTCACTTCTTCCTCTTGTTTGCCATAAGGATTTAAGAATTAGTATTCATTATATACTTATCAACATTAAAAACTAAATAAAATAGTCATGGATATGATTTTTTGATTTTATTCATGTTTAATTAATAATAAAATTTTAAATGATTTGTGGTAAAGTGGGAATAATGTGATCAATCACTAATTCATGGTTTATATTTAAAGAAATTTATTCATGTATCTTGATTTTCATAATCACCATGAGTACATTATGTCATTTTTAATTTCATTGTTCTATAATTCACCTAAATATTTACTGAATATCTCCCACAATTCATTTCTTTTTTGTTTCTCATCATATAGCTCCTGGAGACCTATGAGTTTCTTGTAGGCTTCCTTTACCTCAAGAAATTTCTACACTTTATATACATATAATCATATATATTATTTATAATTATTTGTTTATCCAAATTTCTTGATCCCTAAGGAGACTCAATGGGATGTAAGTACTCAATCACATAAAGAATCCTATATTAAATTTTACTATAAATAAGAACTTGTATGTCCCCTAGAAGTTATGGGTTTTCATAAATTATTTTTATCCAGAATTGATAATAGTGATAATTTAAAATTGGTGTTGATTTACACATTGAATAAATAAAATAAAATAATCACTTATTACTTTATGTTAATTATTATTTACAAATTATTAATTATTTAATGAATTAAATATCTCCCAAAATTATATAAAACCCTTGTAGCCCTTAATAATAGATTTAGAAAACTATATCACTTTAGTATTCAAGTTAATATTATGCTTAGAACATATTTTTATAGTTCAAGATATGGCTATACAAATACTCAAAGTGTTTGATGATATAAACTATTTTGACCAACCACATTGACTCACAGTTCCTTGAACTGTTGAGTGATGTCCTATCATCTCATATTTGTAACCTTGATTCCCTCAATTATTTTACTCTAAAGTGGTAACAAGCTAGGAATGACTACTTTTTTGTTACCATCATTAGTTTAGACTCTCCATGAATCCCTTATGAACACTCCAGTAGTATAAGAAACTCACAACATGGTATGATGATCAACTCATAAATCATATTTTTTTTCAAATTTAGGTAAGAGAAATAATAAAGACATAATTCTATACTTAGGGTGTTAATTATTACTTGATGAATGAATTTTTTTTTTTTTTGAAATATTCATTTCATGTTTTCAATGTCATAACTAAAAATATGATTTTTAAAATTATTTATTTATAATTTTATTTTTTAAATATTTTCATTGCTCATTTATTATATAATGTGTTCTCACAACCATGAATATTTTTAAAAATAAATATATAATGAAAAAATTAAATAAATTACTCAAGTGAAATTGAGAATTTTTTATTGGTTGATCCATTTACACTCAATTGACCAACCATATAATTATTTGTATAATCTCGGATTCAGATCCTGACTCATACAGTAGATCACAGCCTGGTCCATAGTATTCCTAGCTCATCTTGGATAATAAATTGTCTGAGTGTGTTCTATGTCTTACAACATTGTTTTCATGGTACAAATACACTCGTTCACAGATGAGGGGGTATCTAAAAGTGTACAATACATCCATAAAAAATATTGGTGTACATGTTGATCCTTATATATATTAAAAAAATAAAATACAATGTGAATACTATAAAAACTAAATATTAATTTCCATTATCAAACCAAGTTGTAATAAAAAATGAAATAAAAATAAAATAAGTGAAAAAATGATTGAAAATGATCAAGAATAGTCTCTAGATTAAATAAATTCTCAATAAAATAAATATGTGATAAATTTTCATTTATGATAATTAAGTGAATTAAATTAATTATTTAAATTCAAGTAATTTTCTTTCATTTGGACTTGAATTAATTTTATTTTATACAAAAAATTAAATTTATTTATGAATAAAATATAATTTTAATTCAAAAAAATTATATTAATTTTGGAATTTATAATCATTTTCCATAGGAATAAAAACTCACAATAGAGATTGCAGATCAAGAAGGACCCATATATTCCTAATGTGGCTTTGTTAGGACTCTCCCCATTCTATACTCGGTCAGTCTGGCACAGTTTCTCCATGGTCCAGACAATCTGTAGGAGGCCCATAAGGGATGGATGATCACTGCATAAGGGGATCCCATGGGGGTGGATGAGCGGTGGATCTAACTACTAAATAGAAGGGAATTAACATGGGTGGGTGACAGAAACATCAATTTGGGTTACCAATGATGGTTCTTTGGTTAACTATAGGATACAACCATGGTAGTTTGGTCAACAATGGGTGGCAGGGAAAGGGTAATATGTGTTTATAAAAGTGCACATATATTGGGGAAGGTAATGATAGTTCTAGGCGGGTTAGAGAGAGCACACAATTTCCACTAGTAGAAATGTTAGTAATGGGATGGTGGGTTGTGGTGGTGGTATAATTAATATTTGGGTGGTGGCATAATGGGTGTTGGAAATTATAATGTGAATGCTTCCATGTAACGATTTATGTTTTTTATGAATATTTTTCCATAGGTATTCACCACCCCCAATCAAAACCCCGTTCTCTTATTGCTTTCATATAAGTAAATGTCTATTATCAAAATTTTGTTTTTATGTTAATATATCTGTCATCCTACCGACAACTATACTCCCCTTTTAATATTTTAATCATTTAATTTTCTTAATCCTTTATGAACCTCCCAATATATCTCCCTTTATATTTTAATTTTTTTTATTCTTTTTCATTTTCCCATTCCTAAAACATATATTAATTTTAAAAAAAATGAATATGGGATTATACCCATGTCCATTGTTGTTCCAGTGATGAAAATATAATCATAACATAGCTGGAAAATGGCATGTCACTGGAATCATCTCCGGCCACTATTTTAGGTCAAAATTAACCTATAAAAATATATGTTCCTCCAGAATTATATTCATGTTTCATGTAACACCCCAACCCTATAAGCCCAGATTCAGTGCAATATTACATATCATTAGAATGATCACAAAAGACCAACTCTCAAAATACCGATTAGTTTTGTAGCCTTATAAGTACTAGATACATTCTTATGGTTTATATTACATCATAAAATAGAAAACTACAACAACATTGTTTCCATAGACAACACTAAGATACCATAGACTATCCTTATAGGTTAGTGATAATATACATATTTGCATCCTGGAAAAAATAAAATATAGAAATGGGTGAGCTTATATGCTCAGTAAGGATAACAATATAGTGGAAACTTTCATAAAAAAGCATAAACATTTAAGTCAATGTATAAGACCAAAAAATCCTTTTTAACATGAACTTCAGCATAATATGGAAAAGATAAAATCAAATAATTCCATTTACCTATTCACATGGATATTATACTAGTCCAATAATCGCATGCAATATCAATAGCCACTTTCATAATGATGGAATGCATAATGCCAAACTTTCATAAACACATAGTCAAGGGCTTGTGCCAAGACTACAAATAATAATTTTGTCAAGGCCTTCTACCAAGAAACTAATTTGTCTTATGAGACCTACCGATGCAGCGAGGAGCTATATCGGGATCCACGTGTCACTTAATAAATCCAATTCATTCCTCATATGAAAAGATTGAAACATAATCTAAACATTCGTATTAAAACTAGCATACGAAACATCAATATTTTTACCACAAACCATGAATGGTATAAAAATAGCACATCCATAGCCAAACATTACTCATTCAATACAATATGGAAGATTGTATTATAATATATCAACCTAAATAGAGAATAATGAATGATATTGATATTGAGGAAAATAATCATCAAAACTATTTGAGAGAAATATCCCCCTTTTTCTTGAAAACATTTAATAGTCTCACTATTTATCAAGAAACCGTTTGAAATAGATTTTTTAATAAATGTTTCCCATACCACTTTGAAACTTTTAAAAGGAATTTTAGTTTTAAAACATTAATTTCCATATAAATAAATCCTTAAAACCATTTTAAAACATGGACATTATTGAGAAACATTTAGAATAATTAATCTTTAAAACATTTTAAAATGATATTTCAGTTAGAGTTCCTAACCCAAATAGAGACACTTGAATACAAATAATTGAGTTAATAAAAACATTATAATATCATGGGAATAAAAGGATTCATGATATACTATGTCAAAGTATAATATATACTCTATATAAAAGTGAATTGGTGTATAACAACAATGAAGTGTCAATGGAATGTAAATTGAGATGAAATCTCTTATAAAGACTGTATCATTTGGTTAAAGATAAATCAAAGACATACTTATGTGTGAAAAATATAAATACACTCAATATTATTAGATATTCACCGTAAATCAATAAGAGGACATTCACACATATCCTTGTGAAAACAACACCAATGAATTGGATATTTATCTCAGTAAATGGAGATTGAGTTAAAATTACTCTTATCAAGTTAAAATTGATATCTTGAGAATTTATTAATGGAAGGATTATGTGTATCCAAATTATATCCACAGAAAGGGGAGATGAAATTACTATAAAAATAATAAATACTGATTCAACACATAATCATCGAGTAAAATAATCAATGAAGTATGAGTAAATCTGAATGAGTGGAAATTGAAATTGGAAATTCCCTTACCCATTTGGTAACTTACGAAACATACATCCCATGAAGTATGGATCATAAAATGAAGATTCCAATACTCATAAATAGAATTATATTACACAAATAATACAATCATTGGGTAGTACATAAAAGACACAAAAGGAAATAGTGTCGGTATGGCATGAATCTCACGAAAATATAAAGTGAGACGAAAACCCTTCATTGTAATCAATCGAGTCATATGGCCAAAAGTTAATAACAACCAAATGATTCACAGAATACCATGAATATAAAGAGAATAGTGATAATATATATGTATATATATCAAATTATAGTACACAGTGCACCACATTTAATAAATAAGTGGAGAACAATGGAAATCTCACGGAATTAAAAGTGAGAAAAGAAACCCCTTACCATTTACTTTTCCTTGGACGAGGGTAGGTTAACCTTCTGTATATTGGATATTTATTCATTTAACAAAGCCATCACTGACTATAATACTTACACTTATTTTCCCAAATTTAATATTTTGTGAACATATAATATAAAAAGTAGATTAATTCCCCATAACATTCTTATAGACACATGAATCTATTTTTTATTGTTGATACTCTGTTCTCTTATCACCTTAACAATATTAAATTCCATAATCATAATGCCTGATTCCACACAAAAATAGATATTTTTGTACTAGAACACTTTTTTGGAACATTTGGAAAAAATAAAACCAATAGGTTGATTCATATTGACATTTATAACATATATGAATTTTAGAAAACACGATTTTACATCAATTTTCAAAATTTAAAAATCCTCAACGACTATTATTTCAAGTAATATTTTCATGGAAATCAATATCACTAATGATGAGAAATATCCATCATTCTCTATGCCTTGAAGATTCATAAAACCCTTCACAACAAGTAATGATTTATTGGTATTTACTCAACCATCAATGGAAATATTTTTTGGAATACGAATTTACATGAAATTGGTTGAATAATAGTTGGATGTTATACCAAAATACAAACATGGATTAGATATATAACTCAATTTTATAATGCAGGGAACGTTTCCATTTTTCATCATCATTGACTTATACTAGTTCAATATAGTTTATAGGTTCATGATTCCCTTGGAGTAAATTTTCACATAACTTAGTGATAATAAAACCAAGTCTCTTTGGTTCTCTAACCTCCCAAGTTGACCTACATAGTTGAGGGGTCTTGGGAATATCTTCACCTCCCAATTTCTCTTATCGATATGGGTCCCTTACCAACTCATGTGGATCTGAAGCATCATCTTTAAAAATATCAATATTTCTCCCACTACATTGATTGGAAATGTGTTCCCTTCTTAGAAATGTTAAATTTATTTACAAAAACAAATTACAATAAAAATTATTATATATGTAATATTATTTTATTTACATTGAATATCTAGTAATAGTAATGGTTATGGTTTATATTGAAAATTTGTAACTAGGTATATTTTGGAACAAGACATATATCCCCATACACATATGTGGGATAGACTAGGTTTCCTTATATATGAAAAAACAAATGAAATCCCATATTTTTATTTAGTTGGTTCTTAGTTAAGGTTTAATTTCATTGTTTTTAATGAAAATCCCCAAATGGATAAGGGAAGAGTTTCATGACACATCATTGATATGACCATGTCTAGAAAGACATCATTCCTCCTTTAACTGAGACTATTCCACTAAAGTTTATAAGACAAGTGAGTTGGGATATTATTTTATACCCTTTCAAGTGATCAATGAATTTTTGGATAAGATACAGTCCACCTTTGTCTAGGAGAAGTGCCTTAATCATTTTAAAAAAATGATTTTCTGCTTCATACTAGTATTCTTAAAACACTTAATGGAATATGAATTATACCTCATTATGTATATATAACCATACCAAATATTTACATTAGTAAAATTTATGATGAATGAAAACCCACACCTTTCCTCTAATATAATCATATGAAAATCATCTGTATAAATTAATTTTTATTATTCAGTGGATCTTACTCATTTCCCAAAAAGGGATGATTTGTTCATTTACCTTTTAAAAAAATAATTGCATGCATCCATGGGTTTTAATTATAATTGAGTATAACATCCTAATTGATATATATTTTACAAATTCTAATCATTTACATGACTAAGATTTCTATTCCATATCTGGTGCAAAAATCATTTTGACATGTTTTGTCATTTATTTCCATTATATATTGTTCCTGATCATCTATAACATTCCATTTTTAAGATGCACCAAACCATAACACATGTTATTGTTATAAAAGAAACAAAATTTATTACAAAAATGTAATAAAATTTTATGGTTTCTAAAATTGACACAAAGATTATTTTTATAGTAATTGGATGAACATAATAACAACTTTTTAATTCATATACTAAAACACTAGTTAGAATCAGATGAAAATCTCCCACTACTAATACGTCTAGTCTCATTCTATTTGTAGTTTAGAGATCCACATCACCCATTGTAATATTCTGGAATCTATTTGGTACCTATATATGAATATAAATTTTTAATCCACATTGTAAATTAAATACCAAATTTTTAGGTAAAGATAGATTTCAATCATTGAAGAAAGTACATAAAGTTGAAGAATCAAATTTCTTTCTCTTCCCAGTCTTGCAATTATTGTTCCAGTGGATGTTCATAAAACATGAAAAGTATAAAGCCTCAAGATATTTTTTTCCCTCCATATAAATAAATTTTTTGAAGGTTGGTGCATCAGTTCCTTTTTCATTTATTTATCATTAGACCACTTATCCCTTCCCTTGTTCCTCTTATTCACTATAAAAATTCAAGAATTGGTGTTCATTATATACTTATCAACATAAAAAACTTAATAAATAGTATTGGATATAATTTTTTTCAATTTATTCATGTTTAATTAATAATAAAATTTTAAAAGATTGGTGGTAAAGTGGGAATAATGTGATCAGTCACTAGTTATTAGTTTATATTGAATGAAATGTATTCCTGTCTCTTGATTTACATAATCATCATGAGTTCATTAGGTCATTTTTAATTTCCTTGTTCTAAAATTCACCTATGAAATTTACTTGATATCTCACACAATTATTTTCTATTTTGTTTCTCATCATATAACTCGTGGAAGCCTATTATATTCTTGTAGGCTTCCTCAACCTCATGAAATTTATACACTTTATATAAATATAATCATCTATATTGTTTTTAATTATTGGGTTATCCACCTTTCTTGATCCCTAAGGAGGATCAATGGGATGTAAGGAATCAATCACATAAAGCATCCTATATTAGATAGTACTATGCATTAGAACATGTACGTATCCTGGATGTTATGTTTTTTCATGAATTATTTTTATACAGAATTGATAATATTGATAATGTACAAGTGGTGTTGATTTCCATTTGGAATAAAAAAAATAATGAGTTATTACTTTATGTTCATTACTATTTAGAAATTATTGATTATTTAATTAATAAAATATCTCCCACTATTTTCTAAAACCCGAGTAGCGATTAATACTAGATTTAAAAAACTATATAATTTCAGTATTGTTGTTAAAATTATCCTTACAACTTATTTTTATAGTCCATGATATGGATATACAACAACTTGAATTGTTTCAAGATAGGAACTATATTAGCCAACCACATTAACACATAGTTCCACGAACTGTTGAGTGATGTCTTATCTTCTCATATTTGTAACCTTGATTCCCCCAATTATTTTACTCGAAAGTGGTAAAAATATAGTAATATCTAATTATTTGTTACCACATTTAGTTATATCTTTCCATGAATCCCTTAAGAACTCTGAAATAGAATAAGAAACCCAAAACATGGGATGGTAATCAATTCATACACCAGATTTTTTTTCAAATTTAGTTAAGAGAAAGAATAATGACATAATTTTAAATTGAGGGAGTTAATTATTACATGATGAATGAATTTATTGTTTATTTGAAATATTCATGTCATTTTTTCAATCTCATAACTATGAATATGATAGATAAAATTATTTATTTCTGCTTTTATTGTATTAATATTTTCATTGTTCATTTATTATCTAATTTATTCTCACAGCCAAATATATTTAATGAAATAAATATATAATGCAAAAATTTAATAAATAACTCAAGTAAAATTGAGAATTATTTATTAGTTGATCCATTTACACTCAATTGATCAACCATATATTTATCAGTATAATATCTGATTCAGATCCTCACTTATAGTGTAGATCACACCCTGGTCCATAGTATTCCTAGATCATCTAGGTTTCTAAATTGTCTAAGTGTGTTCCATGTCATAAAACATCATTTTCATGGTACAAATACACTCTTTCACATATGAGGGGGTATCGAAAAGTGTACAATACATCATTAAAAAAATATTGGTGTACATCTAGATCATTATATATATTATAAAAATAAAATACTATGTGAATAGTATAAAAACTAAATATTTATTACCATTATCACAGAAAGATGTAATAAATAATGAAATAAAAATAAACTGAACGAAAAAATGAGTGACAATGATCTGGAATATTCTATAGATAAATAAATTCTCAATAAAATAAAAATGTGATAAATTTTCATATATGAAAATTATGTGAATTAAATTAATTATTTAAATTCAAGTAATTTTCTATCATTTGGTCTTGAATTAATTTTTTTATAACATAAATTAAAATTTATTTATGAATAAAATTAATTGTAATTCAAAAACAATAGATTGATTTTTGAATTTATAATCATTTTCCATAGGCTTCAAAACTCGCAATAGATATTGCAGATCAAGAAGGACCCGTATATACCTATTTTGGATTTGTTAGGACACTTTTCATTATATACTCGGTTAGTCTGACACAGTTTCTCCATGGATCAGACAATCCGTAGGAGGCCCATGAGGGATGGACGATCACTACATAAGGGGATCCCATGGGGGTGGGTGAGCGGTAGATCTAACTACTAAATATAATGGAATTTACATGGGTGGGTGAGGGAAAATTCAATTTGGGTGACCAATGATGGTGGTTTGGTTAACTATAGGAGACAACGATGATATTGTGGTCAACAATGGATGATGAAAAAAGTGGCATATGGGTTAACAAAAGTGCACATCTACTGGGGACATCAATGAAAGTTCATGGTGGGTTAGAGAGATCAAAAAATTTCCATAGGTGGAAATTTTAGTCAAGGGTTGGTGGGCTATGGTGGTGGTAGCTATGCAATTCGGGTGGTGGCAGCATGGGTATTGGAAATGATAATGTGAATTATTCCATGTAAAGATTTAGTTTTTTATGATTTTTTTCCATTGGTATCCACCACCCCAAAACAAAACCTCGTTCTCTTATTGCATCCATAGAAGTATATTTCTATGATCAAAAGTTTGTTTTTATGTTAATATATCTAACATCATATCGACAACTATATTCCCTCTTTTAATATTTTAATCATTTAATTTTCTCAATCCTTTATGAACCTCCCAATATATCATCCTTTATAATTTAATTTTTTTTATTTTTCATTTTCCCATTCCAAAAACATATATTACTTTGTAAAAAATTAAATATGGGATTATACCCAAGACCATTTTTGTTCCAATGATGAAAATCTTGTTAGATCGTAGCAGGAAAATGGCACGTCACTAGAATCGTCTCCAGTGACTATTTTAGGTTAAAAATTATCCAATAAAAATATTTGTTCCTAAAAAATAATATTCATGTTTCTTGTAATGCCCTAACCCTAAAAGCACAGAGTCAGTGCATTATTATGTATCATTGGCATGATCACAAAAGATCAAGTCTTGAAAGACTTATTATTTCAGTAGCCTTTGATGTACTAGATACATTCATAAGATTTACATTACATCATAAAATAGAAAACTACCACAACATTGTTTCTATAGACAACACTAATATCCCATAGTCTATCCCTACATGTCAGTCATAATATACATCTTCGCATCCTGGAAAAAATAGAACATAGAAAGCGGTGTGCTCAGATGCTTAGTAAGGCTAATAATATAGCAGAAACTTTCATAAATATGCATAAAAGTTTAAGGCAATGTATAAGACTAAAAAATCCTTTTAAACATTATCATCAGAATAATATGGAAAAGATAAAATCAAATAATTACATTTACTTATTCACATGGATATTATACTATTCGAATAATCACATGCAATATCAATAGCCACTTATATAATGATGGAATTTATAATGGCAGACATTCATTACCACATAGTCAAGGCCTTGTGCCAAGACACAACTTTGTCTCATGATACCTACCAGTGCATCGAGGAGCTATAGCGGGCTCCACCCGTCACTTACTAAGTCCAATGCATTCCTCATATGAAAAGGATAAAACATAATCTGAACAGTCATATTAATACTAGCATCCACAACATCAATATTTTAACCACAAACCATGAATGGTAGAAAAATAGCACATCCACAGTCAAACATAACTCATTCATTACAATATAGCAGATTTTATTATAATAGATCAACCTCAATAGAAAATAATTAACGATATTGACATAGATGAAAATAATCATCAAAACTAATTGAGAGAAATATCCCCCTTTTTCTTGAAAACATTTAAAAGTCTCACTATTTATCAGGAATCCGTTTAAAAAAGACTTTTGAAACAATGTTTCCCATACTAATCTGAATCTTTTAAATGGAAATTTAATTTTAAAACATTAATGTCTATATAAATAAATCCAAAAAACCATTTTTAAAACAAGGACATTAATGAGAAAGATTTAGAATAATAAATCTTTAATACATTTTAAAATGATATTTTAGTTAGAGTTCCTAACCAAAAGAGAGACACTTGAATAACAATAATTAAGGTAATAAAAACATTATAATATCAGGAGAAAAATGGATTGATGATATACTATGTCAAAGTACATTTTATACACCATATAAAAGTGAATTGGTGTATAACAACAATGAAGTTTCAATGAAATGTAAATTGAGATGAAATCTCTTATAAAGACCGTATCTTTTGGTTAAGGAAAAATCAGTGACATAATTATGTGTGAAAAATATAAATAAACTCAATATTATTGGATATTCAGTTAAATCAATTAGAGGACATTCACACATATCCTTGTAAAAACAATACTAGTGAATTGGATGTTTATCACAATAAATGGAGAATGAGTTTAAATTACTCTTATCAAGTTCATATCAATGAATTCAGAATTTATCAATGGAGTAATTATGTGCATCAAAGGCATATCCACACAAAGGAGAATGGAAATTACTATATAAATAATAAATACTGATACCACGCATAATCATGGAGTAAAATAATCAATTAAGTATTCATAAAGCTGAATGAGTGGAAATTAAAATTTGAAATTCCCTTACCAATTTGGTAACATAAGAAACATACATCCCATGAAATATATATGATAAAATTAAGAAGTAAATAATCATAAATAGAAGTATATTACACAAATAATACAATCATTGGGCCGTACATACACCACACAAATGAAAATAATGTCATTATGGCATGAATCTCACGAAAATATAATGTGAGATGAAAACTCTTACATCATTGTAATAAATCAAGGTGTATGGCCAAAAGTTAATAACAACCAATTGAATCACATAATACCATGAATATAAATATAATAACGATAATATATATATCAAATGATAGTACACAATACACCACCTTTAATAAATAATTGGCGAACAATGGAAATCGGAAGGAATTAAAAGTGAGATAAGAAACCCCTTACGTTGTACTTTTCCTTGGTCAAGGGTAGGTTAACCTCATAAATATAGGTAAAATAATTGTAATTAAATTATAAAATAATCATATACATTAATATGATATCATATATGAGCTTTTAATATTTCTTTGTTAATAATATTTTGGTATTATCATCGTTTCAGGTGTTAACTGATTCATTTTCCTTTATATACTTTGTTTGGTAAGTAGTGTTTGTTATGAATGGAATTTATCTTATTCATATTCATAATGATATGAAGTCTTTAAACATTATTTTTAATCATCTAATTAAAATTTTTCTTGAATGGATGATGATGACGAATGAATCTCGTCGCGTTTGTGGAAACGGTAATCCGTACGTATGCACGAGGGACAATATCATTCTATTAATATTAAAATAATATATAATTGGACTTTATATAATATATAAAGAATAATTATCATGTTATATTTATTATTTACATCAATTACACATCATTATTATACCCATCATTATAATAATGTATTGAATAACAATTACACCACGACGTGGAAGCGGTTAGCGATACGTACGCACGTATGGTGACATGTCATTCAAAGGATGGATACAATAATGAATATGGTTGTACCATATTTATAATAATATAAAATTATAAAGAAGATAATTGGGTTATTATTTTAGAATAGAAAAAATAAGGAAATAGGGTGTGGATGAAGAAAGGAATTTTAAAGAGGTGATGAAATATTTACCTTTTCTTTGGGATCTTCCTTTTGACTTGATCAAAATGGCTCTATAGGTTGGCTTCATCACTAAAGGAAGGCCTCTAGGATGAAGGGAGGACAATTGAGAGGGTATTTGTTCAGAGGTTTTCTGAGCCAAAAGGCTTTGAAGGTGTGAATTTGAAGGAAGGGGGGAGTGCCCTTTTATAAGAGGGGTGAGGGGCACCTTAAGAAAAGCTAGAAATATTATTTTATAATAAAATAATTTTCGGTTTATAATTGTTCCAAAATTAATTCATTAAAGTTTAAGGTAGGGATGCGTCGAAAACCACTCAACCAATAGGTTTTAGACTGGTTTGGTTCAATATATTAACCTTATCTCTTAGATTTACCTCTTAGTTATATTGTTTGACATTTACCACATCTCTCTGTATTTTTATATTATATGGTTAATAAAAATACTATATACTTCAAGGGAACCCCAAGTGTTTAATTAATGATACAACTATAATTATATAAGTCTTACGGCTAGACCTTATATTTTTAGGAATAGAATATCAATTAATAATATAATATTTTTTTTAAAAACTATTTTATGTCTATTTTGACATTATTTGGTATTTTTTTCTAAATTAATAATAGCATTATTACTTCTAAAAAACTCATCTAACCAACCCTAACATGTCATATTAACCTTTAAAATTTGTGGAATTCATAAAAAGTCACAAATTATAATTATTTGGATATTTATAATATCAAATGTTTTTATATTTCATTAATTAGGTAATTACTACATCATCATTGTGTATAAATAAATTAAATTATATAATGTCTAAAAATATAAATAAAATACAATTATGTTGGAAATATTTTAATATTTCTAATTAATATTTATAATCTAATTTATCGTATGTATAACCATTTATTTAAAATGCATTAGTTATTATGCTTTTAATTTAACAATTTTAAGATTTCTTTGAATTAATAAATGATATATGTCCTAATATAATCCAAGTGGGCCTAAAGGATTAAATTTTATTCCTATATTTTTTATGGTTTAATTACACTTATCCAATAGAATTATGACATGTGTTAAGTTAATAATAATATCAAAAAGCAAAAACGATCCAAAACAAGGGTCACATACCTCAAATTGGGGTTACTACATTCTCCCCAACCTTGGAATTTACGTCCTTGGAAAGTAGTGAACCCACCCGTTGCCAAAAAATCTTGGTCCATTGCTTGACCATCCCTTTCTCCTGCTCCCAAAACTCCTATTGGATCTTTCCATGCTACCACAAACCCCAAACCAAACTGATGCGTTTACCCCGCAAGACTATCTATTACCTGTCCAAAACCAACACTAGCACGTGAACCACAAAGAATCCAGCGCTATGTAAGAACCAATACCTTTTTTTAGGAATGTTTTTCCTTTTTATGGACTTTTTGAGAAAAGAGGAGTTTCTTTAAATTTTTGATGTACATGCCCTGTACTCCCTTTCCGCGTGTGGCCGTGTGCTGGTCGTGTCCGGGACACACACACAGCCATATAGAGGTGATGTGGAGACCGCTTAAAGCGGAGTACAGAAAATCCCAGTACACACCGTGTAAATCCAAAAGTGCATGCCGTGTACTTTTGTTTTTATTTCATTAAATGGCATAGGCTCTCGTCTGACTGCCATAAAGATCTTCTTCAAGGTCCCGTTCAACCGAGATAAGTCGTACAATATTAGAACTTCACCGAGCCCCAGAACCTTCATTTTTTCTCCGAATCGACCGCCATCAATTGCATTGGAACCGCAGCTGTATGCTATTCCTACTTCTAGAGTATTGTTTTCCAATTACTTTTTATTTCATGTTATCATGGGTTGAATTTTTTGTGCGTTTTCATAGATCTATGACTTTCTAAGGAGATTCAAGCCTCGTGGTTCAAGTATATTGATATCATATCATCAAGGTAGGTGGTTTGTGACTTTCCGTTCAAAGTCCTTGAGTAATATGTGAAAATTACACCAATACACTTGAACGGGGTATTGCGTGTTTACTGTTTTTTCCCTGTTGTTTTCTTTCCCTGACTGTATGATTGTGTAGAGTTAATTAGTCTATGTATAAGGAAAATTGCTATGCTTGGATATTTTCGATGTCTTGTTCTGTTTATGACTTTTTGGTCTTGTTCATCCTTTGGCCGTTATACCTGTTTTCCATGCCTCGTGACCGTAGGATGGAGTGATATACCCTGACATGCTTGTTAAGTTGTAGAATGGTTAGCCAAGTAGCTCTGTAGGTTTACTTTGCCGATATAGCATTAATATGCACAGAATGGCATGAGGCTCTGAAAACCTGGTGCTATAGACTATAAGGGGATAGACTGAGTGATCTTCCTCAGAGAGTCTTAGACATTATAGACCATAGGGGATAGACCGAATGATCTTCCCAGAGATTCTAGGATATTATAGAGTATAGGAGGATAGACCGAGTGATCTTCTTTATAGAGTCATGAGTTTCATAGACTGTACGGGGGTAGACTGAGTGAGATTCCTTGGAGAGTCTTTGTTTTGTTTTAATTTCCTTACACCATACCAGCCTATAAGAGGAATTGACCGAGTGAGATTCCTCAGAGAGTCAGTGATTGACCTGAGGCTATAAGAGGTATTGAACGAGGGAGCTTCCTCATAGAGTCTCTAGACCTTGGGGCTATATGTGGAATTGACCACGTGATCTTCCTCAGAGAGTCCATAACTACCTTAGACTATAAGGGGAATTGACTGGGCATTCTTCCTCAGAGAGTCTTATAATCTTGTATGACCAAACTAGAGGGGTTAGGCTGAATGTACTTCCCATAGGGTAGTTGGTACTTCATGGTTAGGACACGAGGGGATGGGGTTGAGTACATCCCAGAGGGATTCTAGTTTGTGGTTTGATGTTGTTTCACTACTGCTTGTTGATCTATGGATTGTTTACTGCTGCGTATCATCCTGTTTAGTGCTTCTTGTTTACAGCTTCTTGTTACTAATTTCTATACTACATCCTACCATATACTCATCGACTATTAGGCACATATATTTTGGTGGTTTTCTACTAGGATTTAGTCTCACACGAAGTTTGGGTCATGCTTTTGGGCCCAAACTGATTATATTATTGTAGGTATTGATAAGGGTAAGCACCCTTCAACTTCAGGTACTTGACTTGCATTGGAGCAGGAGAGCATGGGACCAAGCCGAGGCCTGCGATGGTGAGGATTTTCTTATCTATTTTCTTTTGTACTTTTTTTTAGTATTGTGTTCAGAATTGTGACTTGTTTGGTTGTTTTCCTAGACATTTGTATCATGCATAATATATATATTTTCTCCTTATGTTTATCATTTTCAGTCTTCCTCTATTCGCTTGTGTATGGATTGTTTATTACTTCCGTTATTGTTAATTGTTTCTCTTTTCCACTTTGTACTCAGCCAATGAGGGCATAGTTTCCCCAAAATCACACCCAAGGACCTCTCTACTAGTCGGTAGCCTCTAGTGTTTGAGTAAATTTGCTTGATGCCATGTGACCAATTGGTTACAGGGTGCCTCTGGGTTGCTTCCAGAACTGGGGTGTTACAAAGATGTATCAGAGGGATTCTTTTCTCTTGACTTACTATTTAGAGCCTTAGCCAAGGATAGGATGGAATAGGTACTTGGTAATAAGCTATGCCCGAGAGTAGAGAACCCATGTATTGGTAAGATCCCTACTACCATGTATATTACAATTTTACTGGTTTGGAAATTTGGAATTTGATTTGATTTCTCCTTTGGGTGATTCACATGATTTGTGCTGTTACCGTTGTTGTTATTGCGGTTCTATTTCTGTCACAACCCGATGAGATGAGGGTACACCATCTCATTCATCATATAGGAACTTGTTAGAAATCACATGCCATGCCTTTTTTCCATGACATCTATGATGCATTAGAAATTTCATGTTGTTGTGATAGATGCTGTGTAGATTATGCTTGTTGTTGTGATATATGATTTGACAGAATCTCTACTATTTGATAGATAATTTATTTGTATAGTACTTTGCTTAGATGGATTCAAAAATTTGGTTTTTAAGGTGTTATGGACCCTCATAGACCGGAAATTTGTGGATAATTGACTGGTTTCCAGGTTAAAACTTGTACAAGATGACAACCTTTGATTCACGTGGAGTATGGGCCCTCACGGATCGGAATTTGGAACCTTAACTCTTGTTTTCTGTGTTTTATGGGCTTTGTAGCAGTTTCTGAGATACTTCCCGGAAAGACCTGGAATACATGGCGTGTAATTTATTAATACATGCCGGGTAGTTTTTTAACCGTGTCACTGATTGTGTGGGTAGAAACACGGGGTTGTGAAAAATCATCAGGAACATTCCATGTACGGTAAGTACACGCCATGTTGTAGTGACCGTGTTTCTACCCGTGTGACTAAGGACACTGATGGATGAAACCTTGACTATACATGTCGTTCCCTATTATCACACGTCGTGCCACGTAACCAAAGTACCTGACTATGTCATGAACAACACGGGTCAGGGAAAACCTTCAAGTACATGACGCGTTCTCAAGGAGCACGTCGTGTAGAGTGAATCATGTAGCCGGCCATGTAACTAACAACACGGGTCATTGAAACCTTGTCTTGTACACGCCGTGTTTATAGATAAAATGTCATATAGTCTAGGATTAAAAGGACCGGGTGGGTTAGTCGTGTAAGCATACTCGGGTAGGGGAATAGAGTTTAAGTACACGTCGTGTGTGGGGACAACACGCCGTGTGGTTGGGGTGTTACATGACCAGTTGTGGAAGAAGTACACACCCATGCGATTGGGTTAAAAGAACAGTCCGTGTAGTCTTAATATATTCCATGTAGTCATGTTTTATAAAACATGAATGTTTCTTCCTCTTGTTACCCTCTTGTATTCTTGTGTTCTCAGTCTTTGATAATCCTGATCTATTGTGTGCTTTTGACCTTTTAGAATTACGCCACCGAGACGTCCTCTGGTTGTACATCAGCTTCCAGATGTTGATCGGACACCGGATATGGCCGATCAGGGTCCTCCTCCAGATCCTCCTACTATACCAGTCTTGGCACCGGAAGTTATACCAGTTGCAGGCGTTGATGCGCATTTTAGGGAATATTTTCTAAGGATGATGCAGACTTTCTAGGGAGCGCCTCCTCCTGCCCAGTCGATGGCAGCATTGACACGGGTTTTCCAGTAGCAGCATCCTCCTACTTTCTCAAGGGATGGAGGGCCTCGGGGTGTAGAGTCCTGGATAGAGGCCACGCTGAAAATTTTCGAGCATTTGAAGATACCTCCAGAGAATAGGGTGAATATCGTGACCTATATGCTCTAAGACTCCACCACATATTGGTGGGAGGTGATCGCACAGTCAGGACACCAGTAGAGTAAGACATGGGATGTTTTTTGGTGCATATTCTATGATTCCCTCTACCCGGAGACATTGAGGGCCGATCAAGCCCAGGAATTTATGATTCTGGATCAGGGTAATCTTTCTATTATGGAGCACTCATCTCGCTTTACTGAGCTGCAGCATTTCATGCATATTTTAGGAGGTGAGGAGTTGTTCCTTGCACGAAAGCTTGAGGATGGTCAGAGGCACGACATCCACTCACAGGTGAACATTTTGAGGTTGACATCAATAAAATCTATCATCAACCAGGTGCTAATCACTGAGCGGAATCTGAGGGATTCTGGGGCAGTGATCCAGGGTTGTTCGACATCCAGAGTCAGTGTTCCTCCTCATGATAGCAGGAAGCGCTGCAGGGAGTCTGCTCGAGGAGATAAGAGTAGGCGGAATGTATCTTCGGGCAGCCAGGTATTATGAAACCAATGCAGGAAGAGTGGGAATAGTAGGCCTTAGTTCTAGAGAGACCCGATGGAGTGCTGATCTTGTGGAAAGATGGGACATATTTAGCGTTTCTTCCAGAAATTCTCACCTACAGCTGGTTGTAGGGGTTCTTCTATGACCCCGTGTATAGGTGATGCATCACCAGTTTCTCCCCATTCTAGGAACTAGAGTTATTCCGGCCGTTTGGGCTGAGGTGGAGGTTGTAGCCATGGAGGTCATTCACCAGGATACCGGAAACAATAGAGTGGATCATCTCAGAGTGGTCAGGCTGGGTCACAGGGCTGCGGTACATGCCAGACTTTTGCGGTGGAGCAGACCCATCAGGAGCAGGATCCTGACCCTTCTATAGTTCGAGGTACGATCTTAGTAGCCTCACTTTTATCTTCATCTATTTTTGATACTAGTGCTACCCATAGATTTATCTTCATTTATATTGTAGAGAGAATTGGGCTCTGCATCTTTTCATCTTCTGATACTTTGACTCTAGACACACCATTGGGGACTAGAGCGATTAGTGTATATCTGTGCAGAGAGTGCCCTCTTGAGGTTGCAGGGTGTCACTTCTAATGGGACCTCTATGTCCTAGAGATGACAAGCATTGATTTCATTCTTGGAATGGAATATCTAGATCCCTTCCTGGAATTCATAGACTGTTACCATCACATGGTGAGTTTTGTATCACCAAAGGGTGGATCCTTTCTTCATAGAGGTGAGCGGGATGTCTAGGAAAGTTGAGCAGGACCCGAGCATCATGGGCTAGTAGGAGTTATAGTTTAGATTGCTAGTATATATCTGGATGACTAGGGGACTTCACAGTTAGACATTCCTCTAGTGGTGGATCATTTTATGGTGGTCTTTCTAGAGTACTTTTCATGTTTTCCTCGAGAGCATGAGGTAGAATTTTCTTTTGAGCTCGTGCCAGGAGCGGAACTGGTGTCCATTCCTCCTTATAGGATGGATAAACCAGAGTTGTAGGTGCTCCAGAAGCAGTTGGAATAGTTGTAGGCAAAGAGTTTCATTCAAACCAGTACATCTCTTAGGGTTCTGCCTATCCTATTTGCGAAGAAGGCAGATGGAACCCTTAGGCATTGTGTGGATTATCAGAAGCTGAACCAGTTGACGGTCAAGAATCGATATCCCTTACCTAGGATTGATGATCTCTTCGATCAACTTCAAGGAGCCTGGGTGTTATCAAATATTGACATGAGGTACTGTTATCATATGTTTCATGTTAGACCATCTAATATACATCTCACAGCCTTCTGGAGTAGGTATGGTCTATACGAGTATATGGTTATGCCGTTCGGTCTCACGAACGCGCCTGCAGTATTCATGGCACTGATGAACCAAGTGTTCCATCAATACTTGGATTCCTTTGTGGTGGTTTTTGTGGATGACATCTTGGTGTACTCTCATACTCGACATGACCATCCAACCCATATTGAGATCGTTTTTAGTACACTAAGAGAGCATCATTTATATGCTAATCTCTCAAAATGCCACTTTTGGATGGACCAGATTCACTTCATGGGTCATGTTATCTCAGAGATAGGAGTATCATTAGACCCAGAGAATCTGAGGGCAGTAGTTTCTTGGGAGAATCCGAAGAATGTCCTTGATGTACGAAGTTTACTAGGGTTGGATGGATACTACATAGGCTTCATACATGACTTTTCACGCTAGGCAGCACCGCTAACAGGTCTTACTATGAAGGGTGTCATGTTCCTATGGTGAGATTCCAGTGATTCAGCCTTTCAGTAGCTAAAAGGGAGGTTGACTTTAGCACCGATACTAGTCATTCCAAATCCAGTCATGAGATACACTTTTTACTATGATGATTCAAGTATTAGTCTAGAAACTGTGTTGACTCAGGGAGAGGGAGTCATTGTGTATGAGTCTCAGCAATTGAGGCCACATGAGAGGAATTACATAACACATGATCTGGAGTTGGTAGTTATTGTTCATGCCTTACATTTTTGGAGACATTATCTTTTGGGTGAGATTTTTTTGGTTTTCACTGACCAAAAAAGTATCAAGTTCAACTTCACTCAGCGTGATCTGAATCTGAGACAGCGGAGGTCGGTTGAGTATCATTAGTCTTTTGACATTGAGCTTTCCAATACACATGGGAAAAGCAACGCAGTGGCTGACACATTGAGTCGGTGGACTCAAATATAGGCAGTTCAGGAGGCCAGCAGTGAGTGACAGCTTATGGCTATGTTCTCTGAGATGCATTTAGAGTTGCATGATAGATAAGGGAAGACTTTTCTATCTTATGTAGCTATTACCTCTACACTTCTTGATCGAGTTCGAATGAGGAATCTATATTATTCTGAAGGCCTAGAATTATGGAAAATCGTGTCAGGAGAGGACCCTATTCCTGGGTGGACCATAGGCGATGATGTGATCTTTCATTTCCACTGATGCGTATGAGTTCCAGTAGACATACACTGGGAGTTGATGTGGGATTTTTATTCCTCAGTTTGGGCAGTTCATCTAGGCATCACCAAGATGTATCGTGATCTACACCGCCAGTATTGGTTTCTAGGTATGAAGAGAGTTGTTGCTAGTTTTTTCATTATGTGTTCCACTTGTCAGCAGTTGAAAGCGGAGTATCAGTGACCTGCTGGTCCTCTAAAACAGTTACCCATTCCAGAGTGGAAATGGAACGATGTCACGATGCACTTCGTGACCGGTTTGATGAGGTCACCTCGAGGGAATGATGCTGTTTGCGTTGACATTGACAAACTCACGAAGGTTTCTCACTTTTTGTCAATCAAGGAGACCTTCAGTGTTGATGAGCTGGGCAGTTGTACATCCGAGAGATTTTACTTCCACATGGAGTTCCACACTCTATTGTTTTATATAGGGATTGGCATTTTACTTCTCGAGTATGGTAGGGGCTTCAGAAGGCTTTGAGTACACAGGTACTTTTGAGTACAGTGTAACATCCCTAGAAATATTGCCATTCTGATTGAACGATTCACGTGCTTTAGGATATGCTCTGAGCTTGTATTCTGGACTTTGGAGGTTCATGGGAGGATCATATATGTCTTTTGGAGTTTTCCTACAATAATAGTTTTCAAACAACTATTCCGATGGTGCCTTATGAGGCATTGTACGATAATCCATGCCGATCAACCTTATATTGGTTGGAGGAAGGAGAGTAAGCTTTGTTGGGACCTCGTCTTGTCCAGGAGACCACAGAGCAGATAGAGTTGATTCCGAAGAGGATGGGTTCTGCACAGTCTCGGAAGAAGTCTTATGCTGATCAGTGGAGACGACCTCTGGAGTTCGAGGTCGAGGTTCAGGTTTTCCTGTGTGTCGCACTGAGGTTGGGACACAAGAGGATTTGATAAAAGGGTAAGCTTTCATCGAGTTACGTCAGGCCATTTGAGGTTATGGAGAGAGTTGGGCCGGTTTCCTATTAGTTGCATTTACCTCAAAGGTACCGGGAAATGCATGACGTATTCCACGTTTCTCATATCTGACATTACTTTTTAGACACGTATCATGTCTTTCAACCTGATGAGGTTGATCACGAAGCAGATGCATCATTTGGGGAGCATCCTATCCGGATTGTCGATCACAGTATGAAGGTTCAATGTGGCTGGTCTGTTCCTCTGGTATGGGTGCTATGCCAGCACGAGCGAGTATAGAATGAGACTTGGGAGAGGTAGGATGATATACAATCGTAGTGGCCAATGTTGTTCATGGTTTCTTCTTCTATACCTTTCTAGGGAAATTTAGGGACAAATTTCTTGAAGGAGGGATGTTTGTAAGAACCCGGGCCTTCTTTTCAGGTATGTTTTTTCTTTTTATGGAGTTTTTGAAGAAAGTTGAGTTTCTGGAAATTTTCGAAGTACATGTTGTGTACTTTATAAGTACACCCTGTGTACTTCCTTTCCATGTGAGGCCATGTGCTGGCCATGTCCGGGCCACACACACGGCCATGTAGGGGTGATGTAGAGGACGCCTAAAGTAGGGTATGGAAAAGCCTAGTACACGTCATGTACTCCAAAAGTACACACCATGTACTTTATTTTGTTTTTCATTAAATGGACTGAGCTCGCGTCTGATCTCCATAAATGTCTTCTTCGAGGTCCCATTCAACCGAGAGAAGCCGTGTGACACCGGAACTTCATCACGGTCCCAAAAATCTCTATGTTCTCCAAATCGACCACTGTCGATTGCGTTATAACCACAACGATATGATCTTCTTATTATAGTGCATCGTTTTCCAAATCCTCTTTTCTTTCAATTTATCATGGATTGAAGGTTTTGTGAAATTTCATAGATTAACGACATTCTAAGGTGATTAAAGTCTCGTGGTTCAGATATATTGATCTTCTAGCATCAATGTAGGTGGTTTGTGCCTTTCCATTTATTGTACTTGAGTAATATGTTCAAATTCCTCCAATACCCCTCAAAGGGGTATTGTGTGTTTACTATTTTGCCCCTGTTGTTTTCCTGACCTTCTCATATGCTTGTGTAGAGGTAATTTGTATATGTATAAGGATAATTTATACACTTGGTTGTTTTTCCATGTCATGTTCTATTTATGTCCTTTTGGTCTTGTTTAGACATTGGATGTTATACCTGTTTCCCATGCCTCGTGACTATAGGAAGGAGTGATGTTCCATGACATGATTTCTATGTGGTAGACTGGTTAGAAAAGTAGCTATGTAGGTTTACATTGTCCATATAGAATTATTATGCCCTGACTGGCACATGGTTGTTAGAACCTAATGCTATAGACTGTGAGGGGATAGACCGAGTGAGCTTCCTCAGAGAGTCTTGGACATTATAGACAATAGGGGATAGACCGAGTGAGCTTCCCCGAGAGTCTTGGATATTAAAGACAATAGGAGGATAGATAGAGTGAGCTTATTCATAGATTCTTGAGTTTCATAAACTGTATGGGGGTAGACTGAGTGAGCTACCTCGGAGAGTCATTGTTTTGTTTCAATTTCGTTAAACCATTCCAAAATATAAGGGGAATTGACCGAGTGAGCTTCCTCAGAGAGTTTGTGATAGAATGAGGCTATAAAAGGAATTGACTGAGTGGGCCTCCTCGAGGGAGTCTCTAGACCATGAGACTATAAGGGGAATTGACCATGTGATCTTCCATAGAGAGTCCCTGACTACCATAGACTATAAGAGGAAATTTACTGGGTGTGCTTCCTCAGAGAGTCTTATAATCTTATCTGACCAAACCAGAGGGGTTAGGCTAAGGGTACTACCCAGTGGGTTGTTGGTACTTCTTGGTTAGGACTAGAGGGGATGGTTGTGTGTACTTCTCAGAGGGATTTTTGTTTGTGGTTAGCTGTTGTTTCACTACTACTTGTTGATATGTGGATTGTTTACTGTTGTGTATCATCCTATTTAATGCCTCATATTTACTGCTCCCTATTACTTCTTACTATACTATTACCTGCCATACACTCACTAACTGTTAGGCACTGATCTTCGAGTGTTTGCCTACTGGAATTTAGTCTCACACCCTGTTTGTGTCTTGATTTTGGGCCCAAACAGATTATATTGCTGCAGGTATAGAGAAGGGAAAGCGACCATCGACTTCAGGTACATTACTCGCATTGGATAAGGAGAGCATGGGGCCAAGCCATGGATTGCGATGCTGAGGAGTTTCCTATCTGTTTTCTTTTGTAATTTGTTTTTTATTGTATTCAGCATTGTGACTTGTTTGGCTATTTTCCTAGACATATGTATCATGCATCATATATATATATATGTGCTCATGATGTTTATCATATTCAGCCTTCCATTGTTTTCTTTTGTATAGATTGGTTACTGCTTCCGTTATTGTTTATTGTTTCTATTTTCCGCTGTGTACTCTGCCAATTAGGGCATAGTTTCCCCACTGTCACACCCAAGGCCCTTGCTGCTAGTCGGCAGCCTCTAGAATTTTGGGAAAGGAACATGAGGCCACGTGACCAACCGGTTACGGGGCACCTCTGGGTGGCTTCCGGAACCGGGGCGTTACACTCTAGCTCAACATAATCCCATCAAATAAGATGTCCTAGATCTGGATGATACCTTTTCAACTACAACACATGAAACACATTGTGCACCTCACTAAACCTAAGTGGAAAATCCAAATGATATGAAACCTCACCAACCCACTCCAGAATCTCAAATGGTCCATTATACCTCAAAGATAACTTTCCATGCTTCCCAAACCAACAATGTCCCAACCTATGAGAGATCCTTAAGAAAACATGATCACTCACCTTGAACGAAAATGACCATGGAGGATGATCCACATACCATTTCTAATGACTCTGAGTCGTCCTTATTCTCTTCCAGATTAACATGATCTTATCTAGTGTCTCCTCGACAAGGCTCAGTCCAACCATCAAGGACCCACCCGTTTCCACCCAGCATAGTCGAGAACGACATGACCGCCCATACACCGCTTCAAACAGAGCCATATGTATAGATGCATGATAAATATTATTGTAAAAGAACTCAACCAATGACATGTACTCCTCGCACGAGCCACCAAAATCCATGACAGAAGCCCATAACATATCCTCCAATTCTATTATTGTCCTCTCAGATTTACCATCAATCTAAGAGTCATACTCCGTTCTCATGGTCAACTTAGTTCCAAGGGTGGGCTGTAAGTATTTCATGAAACGAGATGTAAACATCAGATCTCTATATGATACGATCGAAACTGGAACACCATTCCTCTTTACCACCCATTGGATATAGATTTTGGATAGATCCTTTACCGAATGAGATTCACTAATTGGAATGAAATGGGATGACTTCGTTAGCCGATCCACTATCACCCAAAAGGAATCCTGATTTCTAACCGATCTTGGGAGACCTGTGACAAAATCCATCGCTATTTGCTCCCACTTATAAATAGGGATTGGTAAATACTGCAACATTCCTGCTGTCCTCTAATGCTCTGTCTTGTCCAGTTGGCAAGTCAAAAAACAAGAATCAAACTCTTCCACTCTTCTTTTCATACGAACCCAATAGAATCGTTCTTTCAATTCTTTCTACATTTACTGAATTCAAGGATGAACAACCCACCTGGAATGATGATACGCCCAAAGAAGATCTATAATGACCCATACTTGACATAAATTGTTATTACTTCAGAATTGAAGAATACTTATTACAACATATAACAAAACCATGGTACGACCGTATAGGAATAGTGTCTTTATAAACTGGGAAACATAAACAACTGGTTCATAAAGCATCTACATTGTCTCCCATTTATTTCATCATATCTATATTCCCTTTTGAAATATCATACTTAATAACCTTCTTCCCGACTTGGTGAAAGAAAACATACATAAGGTTGATATCAAATGCTCAGTAAGGGTAAACAAAGGAAATATCATATTCATAAGAACATAGCATTTCGAAAATCTAAACCTGAAAAAGAGATCACAATATCATAACATGGGATAAATCATAGTAGTGAAATGTAATCCCAATAATCATAACACAAAACATGAAACTTTGTGGCATACACACATAATCATAGACAATCATTTCTTAGTAGTGAAGACTCATTGAAAAGACTATCTTAGCGGACAAAGTCCATTTCTGAACCGAGTTCACTCCTCGTTTCAGTCCTGTTTCACTGAACTGGATTAACCTTCTGTTCCATCCATGTATATCTAATGTGATATAAATCATTACCAAATTAATTTGGGGGAGATATAGGTCCCACCCATATCATAATGAAATCCTTATTTTTTTGCCACAAAATCATGAATCATACATCATAGCATAACCCATGTAATAGAATGAGATTCTTAAACATCATGCCATCATAACATAATCCATAAAAAATGGATAAAATTTTATCATAATAATAATCAAACAATGTAAATAATGGAGGAAATAAACTTGAAACATAAACATATTAAATAATTTCATTTTAGATGGAAAATAGTTTTCATAAACCACTTGAAATGAATTCTTGAGGAAAATATCCTTTCTTCTTCAAAATCATTTTCTTTTCACAAAATTCCATGAAATTTTTAAAAAAGGGTTTTTTTGAAAATAATCTTGCAATATTGTAGAGGAATAATTATGAAAATGAGGTGTTGTGAGACCGTAAAAAAATTTTCACGCCGTAAAATTTAAAAATAACATTCTCCTCGTTCTTTTGTCGGAAAAGTTAAAAATTACCTTATATGGTAACCAAAGGAATGATTCCATCTATACAATGTGGTAAAAAGTAAATAAAGGGTAAAAATAACTTTAAAAATTAATGTAAAAATAGTAAACATTTTATGAAAACATTTTTAGAAAACATGGTCATGGATGATAAACGTAACCCCAGTAAATACGTACGTATAAGCAATCTTGGATTAAAATGTGATTGAAAATTTATCCCTTACGTTATGTCCGATATGCTTCGTATGTATCGGGACCTCCAGTATAATGATTTAAATAATAATATTTACTTATTATAGAATCATATTCATTGATATGATATCATATATGGTTCAATTATTACTTTATAATACCCATTCTTTTATAAATCCAGGTTAAAGCAGCGTTTTGGGTAAAATCGTTTCATTTATCGTACATGTTTCGATTTGTTGTTCTTGATATTATTATTACTTATATAATGATTTAATTATATTTAGAATGTAAATCATGATTTATATATCATATATATTCCATATATATATATATATAATAGATAGATGAATGAAATGAAATACACCGTTCATGGAGATGGTAGGCCGTACGTACACATGAACGTTGTTTTCCTTTCCTTATTGACTTGAATGGAATTAAGTAGATGACATACATATATATACATAAATAAAGTATCATTATTATGTAATATATTTCATGATTACTTATTATATATACTTTATAATCATTCTTGAATTGTTAACACTGAAAATGAACCTCATCGCGTCGTGGAGACGATAATCCGTACGTGCACATGAGCGATGATATCATTCCCATATTTATTGAATGGAATTGGAGTGGATGATATAATTTCATATAATAAATATGTTGTTATAATAATCATATATAGTTATTCTTTACACCATTATACCCATCCAAGTAAGGTGGTGGTGGAAAAACAGATTACACCACGGAGTGGAGACGGTATTCCGTACGTACGCACGCACGGTGATTTTGTTTTCCATAGGATGGATAGAAGGTGAAATGGGGTTGTTTAATATTTATATCAACATATAAGTGTATAAGTAATACTAATGTTTTTACATTATAATGAAACAACTAATGAAGAATAATTTGAAGAGGAAAGAAACTTGAATGAATCGTTAGAAGAGATTTCCTCTTCTTCGACGTACCTCATTTAAACATCTTCTTAGGGCATTAGAGTTTGTATTTAGAGAAGACCAGAACCTCTATGATATAACTAGATAGGTTTATAAGAGGAATTGGTAGGGTTTGGACGATCTTCAAGGCTCAAAGGGGTGTGAAGAGAATAGGGATGGGGTGCCCTTTTTATAAGGGAGGAGAGGGGCACCTTAGGAAAACTTAAAAAATTATTTTATAATAAAGGCATATTCAGTTTTTAATATCTCCAAATTGATTTATTTCGAAGATAAGGTTGGTAGGGGTCTAAATCCTCTCAAAAAATTTGTTTTAGAAAAGTTTAGGTTACTATTTTATCCTTATCATTTAGATTAAACTCTATGTTAAATAATTTAACTTTTACCGTGTCTTTTTGTTTTCTTACACTATATAGTTAATAAACATACTATAACAAGACAAACTAACCCCATGGGGTTCATTGTTAATATATATATATCCTTATATAATTCATTTGGCCGAACCTTAGATTTTTAGGAATAAAATAACAATTAATAATATAATTGTTGTTTTAAAAACTATTTTATGTCAATTTTGACACTATTTGGTACTTGTTTTTTGTGAAAATCATAACAGCATTATTAGTTAGAAAAAAGTTAATTAAATCAATTATAACATGTCATATTGACCTATAAAATTAGAGTAGTTCATAAAAAGTCTAAAATTACATTTATTTGGGTATTTATAACATCAATTATGGTAATATTTCATTAATAAGGTAATTACTGCATCATCATTGTGTCATTAATAAATTAAAGTATATAATGTCTAAAAATTATAAATAAAATACCATTATATATGAAATATTTTTACATTTCTAATGAATATTTATAGTCTAATTTATCTTATTTATAACCCAATATTTAAAATGTTTTTGTTATTAAATATTGATTTTAACTACTTTAACTCTTCTTTAAATAAAATAATATTAAATGTCCTAATCTAATCCATGTGGACCTAAATGGTCATATTTTATTCCTAAGGATGTCTTTGGTCAAATTAAACTTATCCAATAGAATTAGGAAATGTGTTATGGTAATAATAATATCATTTTTACCCTTAATTACCCTATTTACTTTTAACCGTGGTAAAAAAAGTAAAAAGTTACTATTCACCAAAAATTATTTTTATCTTATTGAACCACATTTTACTCCCTGATTTTAACCATGTCTCTAGGAATTTTGAAATTCCAATCACAGTAGTGGTAAAATTATGTTTTATGTAAATTTTCAAATTATCCTAGGAGGTGGGTGAAAGACGGTGAAAAGTTCAATAAAATTTTTATATGTCTAAAATTATTATAAAATGACTCTAATGAATTACATTGAACTTATATAGGTATTATGTATCAATTTTAAAATAAAATAAATTTAATTAAAATAAATTATTATTTAAATAAAAAGTAGGTTTTTAAATAGTAACCAAGTGTTTTCACTATTCATCAAAAATTGAATGTTTTCAGAAAAATACCAAAATTTTACCCTAGTCTAATTTAGATACTCTGAATCTAAATATAAAGTCCATTTTGAAAAATAAAATTTCAAAATGTGGTTATTACTATTCATAAAATCTAGTTTTAATAATATTTTAATAGCATATCGTTGTTTAGTGAAACTCGATATTGCGTACAACACAAGCTATAAAGGAAGGTCACGATTGCGTGTAAAGCAAGCCAAGCTAGTGTTATGTGTAGTGAAAGATTCCTTTGATGATATATATAACATAAAAACAAAATATTTCTCATAAAAATATCAGGTGTTAAATTCTACCCCTCTTAAAATGAATTTCTCCTTCGAAATTCGTCACATTGTAACAAACAGATGAGGATACCTATCCCTCATCAAATCCTCAAGCTCCCATGTAGCTTCTTATAATTGGTGGTTCCTCCATAAAACGTTCACCACGCGAGTGGTCTTGTTCTGTAGGACTTTTTCTCTACGATACAGAATCTCTATCAGTTGTTCTTCATAAGAAAGATCTTGCTCCAGCGGTATAACTTTTGAGCAGAGTACATGCGAAGGATCGAGTATGTACCTTCTCTGGAGAGATACATGGAACACGTCATGAACTAGAGAGAGATTCAGTAGAACCACCAATCGGTAAGCTACCTTCCCAACACGATCCATTATTTCAAAAGGACACATATACCTAGGGCTTAGCTTTCCCTTCCTTCCAAATCTCATTACTCTCTTCCAAGGAGATATTCGTAAGAACACTTTATCACCCACTTCAAACTCTAGGTCTTTTCTTAGGTTATCGTCATAACGTTTTTGTCGACTTTGAGCTGCTCTTATGTGTTGTTGAATAGATCTGACCTTTTCTGCCATCTCATCAACAAGATCAGATCCTAATAGCTTTATTTCCCCAACTTCATCCCATCAAGTTGGAGTCATGCATTTCTTTCCATAGAGAGCTTCATAAGGATCCATATGAATACTGGAGTGAAAGCTATTATTATATGAAAATTACACCAAAGGTAGGTGTTGATCCCAACCACCATTGAAATCCAGAGAGCAAGATCTTAACATATCTTCTAGAGTTAGAATTGTTCTCTTAGACTGACCATGTGTATGAGGATGATAAGTAGTGTTGAAACTCAACTCTGTATCTAGAGTATGATGAAGACTTCACCAAAACTTCGAGGTAAACCTCAGATCCTGATCAGATATAATGGAATGTGGTACTCCATGCAATCTTACCACTTTCTTCACATATATCCTGGCAAGATGATCAAGATAGAAATCTTATCTAATAGCAATGAAGTGTGCCGACTTCGTAAGATGATCAACTATGACCCAGATAGCATTATTGCCTTTATATGTTTTAGGAAGTCCGGTGAAAAAGTCTGTAGTGATGTTTTCACATTTCCATTCCAGTATGGGTAATGGTTGTAACATCCCCTTAGAATTATTTCTCTCAAATTTAACTTGCTGACAAACCAAGCATCGTGAGACATATTCAACAACATCTCTATTCATGCCATCCCACCAAAAGTACTCTTTCAGGTCCCTATACATCTTCATGATTCCAAAATGAATAGAAAATGAAGAACTATGAGCCTCATACAGTATCTCCTTCTTTAATTCAGGGATGGGAGGAAGACAAACCTGATTTCTGAACTTTATTATCCCATCACAATCAAGGCTGAATTCAGGAACATTTCTCACCTTCTTTTGTAACTCAACATCTTCTTTCTATGCCTCTTTAATCTTCACATGTATAGATTGTTGAACATTCATTTGAGAAAGATAAGATTTATCCCCTTACATTATAATTCCAAGATCCATCCTTTGTAAATCCATAAATATTGGATCTTTTTTTATCCTCATCATGGATAAGCTAGCATGGTCATGTCCACATAATGTGTCTTCCACCTTGTTTGCTTTCCCTGGGTGGTAATGAATTGAGCAGTCGTAATCCTTAATCAACTCTAACCATCTTCTTTGGCTCATATTCAGATCCTTTTTTGTGAAAATATACTCTAAACTTTTATGATTAGTATAAATATCACACCTTTCAACATAAAGATAATGCCTCCAAATCTTTAATGCAAAGATTACCGCAGCTAACTCCAAATCATGTGTTGGGTAATTTTACTCATGGATTTTCAACTGTCCTGAGTCATAAGCTATCACTATATAATTTTGCATGAGAACACAACCCAGCCCCTTCTTAGACACATCAATGTAGATCACAAACCTTTCTCCACTACAAGGCAGTGTGAGCACTGGTTCATTGGATAACCTTCTTTTCAACTCCTTGAAATTCTCTTCACATTCCTCCGTCCACACAAACTTAACTCCTTTTAGAGTCAACCTGGTGAGTGGATTACATAATTGTGAAAAATATTTCACAAAAGATCTATAATATCCAGCCAAACCAAGAAAACTTCAGATCTAAGTTACTGTTGTTGGTCTCGACCATCTTTCGATAACCTCTATTTTTGCTAGATCCACAGATATCCCCTATTTTGAGATTATGTGACCCAAAAATGAAACTTTTTGAAGCCAAAATTCACACTTGGTAAATTTGGCATAAAGATTCTCCTTTCTCAGGGTTTCAATACAATTATCAAGTGATCTTCGTGTTCTTCCTTGCTCTTTGAATAGAAAATAATATCATATATAAAACTACCACAAACTAATCAAGATTGTCTCTAGAGACTCTATTAATTAGATCAATGAAGATAGCAGGGGCATTAGTAAGACCAAATGTCATCACTATAAATTCATAGTGTCTATACCTTGTACGGAAAGCTGTCTTTGGTATATCCTCCCTTTTGACCCTTAATTGATGATACCCAGAATGAAGATCAATCTTGGAAAAGTATTGAGCTCTGCGTAGTTGGTCAAATAAGTCATCAATGCACGGGAGAGGATATTTGTTCTTGATAGTGATATTGTTAAGTTCTCGATAATCAATGCAGAGTTTCATTGATCCATCATTCTTCTTAACAAACAGAACAGGTTCTCCCTAAGGTGATGCACTAGGGCATATGAATCCCTTATCAAGATTCTCTTAGAGTTGCTTCTTAAATTTGTACAACTCAATTGGGGCCATTCTATTAGGTGTCTTTGAAATAGGCAAAGCACCCGGTATGAGTTCTATTGAAAACTCAACTTCACGATTTGGTGGAAGACCTAGAAATTCCTCCGGAAAGACATCATCAAACTCCAGTACAATGGGAATTATATTAATCTTGAGTTTCCCTCCAACATTTGAGATAAATAACCTTCATTTAGTGGAATCAAGACCCATAAGATGGATGAAATTTCCTCTAGAAGGTTATGTTCATCCTTGCATCGATAGACTATAATAGATTGATCTGGAATATGAAATGTGACTTCCCATATTTTGAAATCGATATGAGTTCCATATAAGGAATGCCAATCCATGCCAAGAATCACATCAAATTCAACTATATGAAGGATCATAAGATTTGAAGGATGCACTTTCTCACATATTTCTATCAGAGAAGAATTGTAAACAATTGATGTGACTGTTGTGCCATTAGGGTTTGTCACAGATAACTCAATATCTAACTGATGAGGTAATACGGTGATACCCTTATAAAATTATTCAGAAATAAAAGTGTGGGTGGATCCAGAATCAAAAAAAAATCTACTTTAGATTGGATGGTAACTATACCTTTCACCACTTTGTTATTGTACTCCATAACGCTGATAGAAATTGCATGTTATTTTTTTTGTCTTTAGCCTTAAGAGCTTCTTGACGTCGATCATCATCATCAACTCTTGGATTAGGGAAATGATTGGCATAATTACCAATTTCCTTGCACTTGTAACATTGAAGTGTAGGAGGTGAACTCTGTGTAGAATTTTCTTTATTCGAATCACTAGTCATCTTCTTCCCATCAATGCGGCATTCAAATTCCCGATGACCTTCCTTTCCACATTTAAAACATTTACTTGTCCCTTTAAGACAACTTCCTCCATGTTTCTTTCCACACTTTTAGCTTAAGGGAAAACTCATCTTCTTTTCAGTGTGCTCTTTACATTTCCCTTTGAATTCCATTTTCCTCTTCTTATCAAACCCATATAACTGATGGGTTACTCCAATATAAATCTCAACCTTCAGAGCACATCGAACGATTTCCTCATAGCTATTGAAGTCCCTTATGGCTAATGCCCTTCGAAGACTTGGTTTTAAGCCACTAAAGAATCATTCGATGTTACTCTTAGGTTCGATAATAATCCCAGAATCGTACCTTGAAAGTCTTGTATAATTTTCTTCGTAGGTACCAACAGATTCATCATCCTATTGCTTTAGTTCAAGAAACTCATTCCCCATATTTGTTCAAAGAATACGAGGGAAGTACTTATTGAAAAATAAGTTCATGAACTCATCCCATTCCAAGGATTCTATTTCATCCCTTTGCCTCGTATTCTTGATAACATTCCACTATTGATCAGCTTCACCTTCCAAATGATATACTGCTAATATGACTTTATCATGTTCAGATCATTGATGAACTGAAAATATCTTTTCAGTGGTACTGATCCATTGTTCAGCCACTAATGGATCAGTAGACCCGCTGAAAGAGGGTGGACACTACCTCATGAAGGATTCAATAGAATGTTTCTCCTTCCTTTTCTTGTATGGATGTCATGCATGATTCATATCTTGAGAAAGTTGTGTGAGCATGGCTACAATATTTTTCATTACAGCTCCCATAATGATTGGTTTCTCAGAGGGAGAATCATTGCATTGCCTGTCGCATTCCGCGTTAACACGGTTCCGTCGGGTTCTAGCCATTGACTAAAACCAAGAAGAATAGTGTGAGCAACACTAATTATAATAGGAAAACCATATAATAAAGAATATAATTTCACACTTAAGGTCTTATCATAGGTTGTTCATGGCCATTTCTAAAACACTAAGATTGTGTTATATTCGTAGACTTATCCTTAGGGTTCTTACTAAGTCTTTCACATCATAGTTTCCAAAGGTGGACTATACCATTCCTCTGATACCAACTATAACAACCCATAAATTACATACATTGTTATTACTTTATAATTTAAGCATACTTATTAAAACATATATCATAACCATGGTAGGACCGTATAGGTATAGTGTCTTTAGAAACTGTGAAACATAAAAAACTGGTTCATAAAGCATTTATATTGTCTCCCATTTATTTCATCATATCTAGAGTCCCTTTTGGGATATCCTACTTAATAACCTTCTTCCAGACCTGGGGAAAGAAAAAATAAAAAAGGGTGAGCTCAAATTCTCAGTAAGGGTAAAAAAATGAAATTTCATATTCATAAGAACATAACATATCAAAAATCATAACCTGAAAAAGAGATCATAATATCATAACATGGGATAAATAATAGTAGTGAAATGTAATCCCAATAATCATAACACAAAAAATGAAACTCTGTGGTATATAAAAATAATAATATAGAATCATTTCTTAGTAGTCAAGACTCATTTCCAAGACTATCTTAGGGGACAAAGTCCATTTCTGAACCGAGTTCACTCCTCGTTTCAGTCCTGTTTCACTGAACCGGGTTAACCTGTCATTCCATCCATGTCTATCTCCTGAGATATAAATCATTACCCAACACATTAAAGGTAAATATAGGTCCCACCCATCTCATAATGAAATAATTCTTTTGTGTGCCAAAAAATCATGAATCATACATCATAGCCTAACCCATGTAATAGAATGGGATTATTAAACATCATTCCATCATAACATAATCCATAAAAAACAGATACAATTTTCTCATAAGAAGAATCAAACCATGTAAATAATGGAGAAAATATACTTGAAACATAAACATATTAAATAATTTCATTTTAGATGGAATATAGTTTTGATAAAACACTTGAAATGAATTCTTGAGGAAAATGTCATTTCTTCTTCAAAATCATTTTCTTTTCACAAAATGCCATGAATTTTTAAAAGAAAAGGGTTTTGTTGAAAAAAATCATGAAATCTTGTAGAGGAATATTTATGAAATTGAGGCTTTATGAAATCGTAAAAATCCATTCACTCCGTATAAGTTAAAAATAACTTTCTCCTTGTACTTTTTTTTTCTGGAAAAGTCAAAAAGTACCTTATATGGTAACCAAAGGAATGATTTCGTCCATACAATGTGGTAAAAAGCCAATAAAAGGTAAAAATGACTTCAAAAATTCATGGAATAATATTAAACATTTTACGAAATCATTTTTATAAAACATGTTCATGGATGATACACATAACCCTAGTAAATACTTACGTATAAGAAATCTCATATAAAAATGAGACTGAAAATTTATCCCTTACCTTCTGTCCAATATGCTTCATATGTATCAGGACCTATTATATAATGATTTAAATAATGTTATTGACTTATTACAGAATCATATTCATTGTTATGATATCATATATGGTTCCATTATGACTTTATGATACTCGTTCTTTTATAAATTCCATGTTAAAGCAGTGTTTTGTGTAAAAGCGTTTCATTTGTCGTACATGTTTTGATTTGTTGTTCTTGATATTATTATTACTTATATCATGATTTAAATACTTCCAGAATGTAAATAATTATTTATATATCATATATATTCAGTATATATATATATATATAATAGATAGATGAATGAAATGAAATACACCGTTCATGGAGACTGTAGGCCATACGTACGCATGAACGGTGTTTTCCTTTCCTTATTGACTTGAATGGAATTAAGTAGATGAAATAAATATATATATACATAAATAAAGTAGCATTATTATTTCATATATTTCATGATTACATATTATATATACTTCATAATCATTCTTGAATTTTTAACATGGAAAATGAATCTCATCGTGTCGTGGAGACGGTAATCCGTACGTACGGACAAGCGATGATATTGTTCCCAAATTTATTGAATGGAATTGGAGTGGATTATATAATATCATAGAATCTGTATGATGTTATAATAATCATATATAGTTATTCTTTACACCATTATACCCATCCAAGTAAGGTGGTGGTGGAAAAACAGATTACACCATAGCGTGGAGATGGTATTCTGTACGTACGCACGTGCGGTGATTTTTTTTCCATAGGATGGATAGAAGGTGAAATGGGGTTGTTTAATATTTATAATAACATATCAGTATATAAGTAATACTAATGTTATTACTTTATAATGAAACAAATAATTAAGAATAAGTTGAAGAAGAATGAAACTTGAAAGAATCGTTAGAAGAGATTACCTCTTCTTCGACACACCTCCTTTAAAAATCTTGTTAGGGCACTAGAGATGGTATTTTGATAAGACTAGAACCACTATGATATAACTAGAGAGTTTGAGAAGAGGAATTTACATGGGTTTTCCAAGCTTCAAGGCTCAAATGGGTGTGATGAGAAGAGGGAAGGGGTGCCCTTTTTATAAGGGAGGAGAGGGGCACCTTAGGGAAACTTAAAATATTATTTTATAATAAAGTCATATTCGGTTTTTAATAGCTCTAAATTGATTTATTTCTAATATAATGTGGGGATGGGTCGAAATAATCTCAAAAAATAGGTTTTAGAAAAGTTTAGGTTACTATTCTATCCTTATCATTTAGATTTAACTCTATGTTAAATAATTTAACTTTTACCGTGTCTTTTTGTTTTCTTACACTATATGGTTAATACACATACTATAACAGGACAAACTAACCCCAATGGGTTCATTATTAATATACATATATATATACTTATATAACTAATTTTGACGAACCATAGATTTTTAGGAATAAAATAAAAATTATTAATATAATTTTTGTTTTAAAAACTATTTTATGTCAATTTTGACACTATTTGGTACTTTATTTTGTGAAAATTATAACACGATGATTACTTCAGAAAAAGTTAATTAAATAAATACTAACATGTCCTTTTAACCTATAAAATTATTGTTATTAATAAAATGTCTAAAATTACATTTATTTATTTATTTATAACATCAATTATGTTAATATTTCATTAATAAGGTAATTACTGCATAATCATTGTGTCATAAATAAATTATATTATTTAATGTCTAAAAATTATAAATAAAATACAATTATGTTGGAAATCTTTTTATCTTTCTAATGAATATTTATAGTCTAATTTATCTTATATAAACCCTATTTTAAAATGGTTTTAGTTATTAAACATTGATTTTAACTTTTTTAACTCTTCTTTAAATAAAATAATATTAAATGTCCTAATCTAATCTAGGTGGACATAAATTGTCATATTTTATTCCTGAGGTTTTTATTGGTCGAATTAAACTTATCCAATAGAATTAGGACATGTGTTAGGGTAATAATAATACCATTTTCAACCTTAGTTACCATATTTAGTTTTAACCGTTGTAAAAAAAAGTAAGAAGTTACTATTCACCAAAAATTATTTTTATCTTATTGAACCACATTTTACTCCTTGATATTAACCGTTTCTCTCGGATTTTCGGAATTTCACTCACAGAAGCGGTAAAATTATGTTTTTTGTAAATTTTCAAATTCTCCTAGGAGGTGGGTAAAAGACGGTGAAAAGTTCAATACAATTTTGATATGTCTATAATTATTATAAAATGATTCCAGTGAATTACATTGAACTTATGTAGTTATTATGTATCAATTTTCACATAAAATAAATTTAATAAAATAAATAATTATTTAAATAAAAAGTCGGTTTTTAAATAGTAACCAAGTTTTTTCACTATTCATCAAAAATTGAAAGTTTTCAGAAAATTACCAAAATTTTACCCTTGGATAATTTCGATATTCCGAATCCAAAAATTAACTAGATTTTGAAAAATAAAATTTCAAAATGTAGGTATTACTATTCATAACGACTAGTTTTAATAATATTTTAATAGCATATCGTTGTTTAGTGAAACTCGGTATTGCGTACAACACAAGTTATCGAGGAAGGTCGCGATTGCGTGTAATGCAAGACAAGCTAGTGTTGTGTGTAGTGAAAGATTCCTTTGATGATGTATATAACATAAAAACAAAATATTTCTCATAAAAATATCGGGTGTTATAAGATCCTCCTAACAAGAAACCGGTACAACCATCCGATTCTGAAAACACAGAACTGAATCTCCATTCTGTTTCCTACCCCTAATGGTCTCCCCACCATTGAGTTTCGACCTCATGGTCACACACTCAGAATCATATATATGTACCTCTTTAACCAGGCCATCCAAAACATGAATCAACAAAACCAAAAAAGAAGACTCCTCTATAGCCTTATTCCTCACATTCCAACCGCATGTCAGCAATAAATGACATCAACTGCCACTGGTCCGATGCCGATTTCACCACCTGAGCATATTATTTTATACTTAATGCATCCCGCATCAAATTTACCTTACCCAGTGTGTACATCATGTTAAAATCAAACATCTAGAGATATTTATACATCTCCTTTGCCTCAAGTTCAAATCCCTTTATGAGAAAATGTGATTCAAGCTCTTATGATCTGTATATACCGCGAATTTCTCACCTAAGAGATAATGACGCCACATTTTCAAGGCATGGACCACTGCTTCCAATTCCAAATCATGATTTGGGGAGTTATTCCCATGCACCCTCAACTGTCGTTGTCCATACGCAACCACATGACTCCCTTACATGAGAACACACCCCAACCCTAATCTCGATGCATTACAATACACAACATACCCTTTTCCGGGTTCAGGAGAAACCAAGATTGGTGCTGATGTAAGGCGACCCTTTAGCTTTTCGAAACACTATAGATACTGTTTATTCTACTAGAATGGAACATTATTTCTTGTCAAAGCTGTCATCGGTGAAGAAAAATGTGAAAAATCACAAACAAAGTGCCGATAATACCCAGCTAGACCGAGGAAACTCTTTACCTCAAACACATTCTTTGGTGGTTTCCACAAGATAACAACCTCTTTCTTTTCCAGATCGACTAAAACACCCCATTCAGAAATAACATGTCTAAGGAAATGGACTTCCTGTATCCAAAAGTCACACTTTGAAAATTTGGCTTACAACCGTTGATCTCTCAAGATCCCCAACACTATCGCCAAGTGCTGCTCATGCTCCACCCTTGTCTTTGAATACACCATAATATCATCTACAAAAACCAACACAAATGAATCCAGATATCCCTAAAATATCTGATTCATCAATGCTGTGAACACCGCAGGCGCATTCGTTAGACAAAAGGGCATAACCACATATTTATAAGGGTCATATCTACTTCTGAATGTTGTTTTAGGAATATCGTCCTTCCTTAAGCGCAATTGATTATATCCCAAAATTAGGTCGATCTTTGAGAACCATTGGGATCCCCTCAACTGGTAAAATAAATCATCAATTCATGGATGTGGATATCTGTTCTTTATTATAACTTGGTTAAGTCTACAATAATCAACACATAGCATCAATGTTTCATCTTCCTTTTTCACAAACTACACCGGCGCTGCCCACAGAGATGTACTAGGCCAAATAAAACCTTTTTTTCTAACTCTTCCAACTGAAATTTCAATTCCTTCAATTCAATAGCTTCCATTCGGTAAGGCGGAAGTGAGATAGGACGGGTCCCCAGAAGGAGATTAATCATAAACTCCACTTCTCTTATTGGAGGTAACCCATCGAATTCATTGGGAAAAACATCCATGAACTGATCCACCACTGCTAGAACAACACTTTACTCAACAACCTATACCAATTCCAATGACAACACCACATTCTGATATGATAACGTTCCCACTACTGGTGCCAAAAAACCCATTGCACCCTACCTTTCATGCCTCTCTCCTCTAAAGAGATGTCTAATGCCATTGTGGGTCGTAAAATCCATTGTTCGCGCATTACAATCGATGTGGGCCTTAAACACCACCTGCCAATCCATTCCTAGGATTACATCATTCTCATCCATCTCAAGCACTGAGAAATTACACATTAGATCAACCTCCCGCACAACGATACAACATGCTCTACACAAAGAGGCTCAACACTCTCTTTGACCCAGAGGTGTTCGATGATTCAAAACTGAAGGCATCATTTCTACCCTTAAACCCAGCAACTCAACCACACATGCTGCAATAAAAGAGTGTGAAGCACCTGTATCAAACAACACTTGCATCATGGAATAATTTAAAAGAATAGTAGCTCACACCATGGATGGTCCCGACTGATCATCCACCACAACCTACTCAGCTTCGAACAACGTTGTGGTTGCCACAATAAACTCTTTAGCCCTAATGAGGAGTTGTGATGTTCCGAGAATAACCATGATTGACATTGCCCTACTGGCGAGAGGTATGTTGTTGTCCACGTCCCGTCTAAGCATACGAATAATGTGATCCATGAGGAGTGTCACGCGCACCAGACCTCTATGAAGTTCTACAATATCACTGAATATTCCCCATATTATTAAATTGTGACATACTAGAGGTTGTGTCGTACTGTCCCGCTTTATGTTTTCCATAGAGCCACACTGAAAACATCTTGGTCTGATATGGGGCTTTAAAGGAAGACTTTTTGATCCAGCTATTGGATTATGTGCCATACTCCCACCCTGGGAATAAGTTTCCCTCCTCCACGTGATCCCAGCGTTAGAGTTCCCACTATTCTCCATGGGTACCACCATGCTTCCTCCGCCCGGAGCTCCCATTATATCCTGCATAGCCACCGATGCTCGATTCACCATCTCTGTGTAATCACCAATACACAAAAATGCTATTTTTGAATGGATCTATTGCCTTAACCCCAAATCTATGATCCTTTCCTTCAATGATGTTCTACCCACCACCTCGGGAGAAAAATGCACTATGATTATAAACTTAGCTGCATACTCCATCACAGACATATGCACTTGCTTCAGACTGAAGAAATTAGCTGTGTGCTGAATTCTGAACGTATGTGAGTAGAATTGTTTATTAAAAAATTCCTCAATGCCTTCCCACGTCCGACCCTGGTCTGTCCCCGCTTGGACTACCAACTACCACCACTAAAGAGAAAGATCCTCTAGCTCATACATTGCTAGCTTTTCTTTCAACTCAACTGTCGTCCCCAACAATTCAAAAATCATGTTCATTCTGGACAGCCACACCTCTGCCATTTACAAGACAGAATCACCCTTAAAGACGGGTGGATCCTGCTTTTGAAACTAAACCTCATAATCAACATGCTTTGGATCATACGCTCTATTCACACTTCCTACAACATGGAAAGCATGCACTATGCTCTGGACTAACTATTGGTTCACTTGGGTCTCAGGTGCAACCATGTTCTCATCGACCACTTCCGTTTGGACTCTTCGATGCCTACCCGGTGCCATTTCCCTAAACCAAAAACAAACAACCATGAGTCTCAGTTCTGTAGACATCAAAAAATTTCATTTCAAAAGTGCATTATACAACACTATAACAACGAGGCTTTCCACCTTTCCACATTTTCCATGTTTCACCATTTTTTAAAACCAAACCCTTTTCAAAATACCAAATTTATTCACATTACAATTTAACACATTTGAAAAACCATTTATCAATTCAGACCATAAATCATTTTACCTAATGAAATATGCATCCTAGAGGGAAGTCATTTCTACCATATATTCCATGCACCTCTCATTGGTTACACCCACGACAATGAGATTTCCAATACCTATAAGTGTCTCCAAAACCCTTATGTACCCAACTCCCCGGTAACTTGAAGTTCAATATAAATGGGTTAGCTATGTTGTTTTATGATGTGAATTCCATGTTCTGACATTCCAATTCCTTGATACCATCCTGACACAAGGAATATACATTAACAAATTTCAACACCAAATCCGATAATAAACTCCAAAGGACCGAACAAGCTGATACCACTTGTAATATCCTGCACCATCACATTGGCTTGAGAGTGAGGGGGAATGTTACTTGGCCTTAAGGGATGTTCCCATGGTTCCAAATGCAGAAAAAAAATTCAGAGGGCTTCGAGAACAAGTTGGGGAATGATTTGACATTAAGAAAAAAACCAAACCATCCACTAATATCCACTATATGATGCATGTCAATAAAACAGTCAACCATGTATTCCCAAAAGACAACCAAGTTGTTCCATAATACAACCCAAAACCAATACAATCCAACCTGATATCATAGTACTATGCATAAGACTAAATAAGAGAACCAAAAAAAAACCAAGACACCGTCCATGAATCCACCCCAAGCTCAAGCTCCAATCACCCCCACATCTCTCAAGCATCACCACAAACCACAAGCAATGAGATGCCTTACTTTACCTTTGTCTCGGAATACAACATCTACACAAGCAACTTCTATAAAACCGTGAGCACATTTATATAAAAGATTTTATAAAAAATAATCACAAGTGCAACCATTACTATAATCCAAACATGCCCTTACCAAGCCCATCAAACGAAGGGAGTGCCAAAATAAACATACCACAAGCAATTTCATCATTTCACATTAGTAGCACACATTCCATATAGCAATTAAAAGCACCAAACAAGGTTCCACAACCCTATACAGGTATAAAAATCACATCAGAACTTCTGTCCAACCTATTTCCTCCTTCCCAAATTTTGTGGCACTTCCTGTCCACTTACCATTGATAGTGGTTGTTCCATCCACTACCCATCCCCATATTATAGTGGTACTTCCATCCCACTTCCACACAACATTCAAACAATCCATAACCAAGCATATAACCCACCAAATTCACCAAAATATGCAATTAACCATTTCAATAACATGCTGAAACCCGTCAATAAATCAATCATTTAATGAAAACACCCTTCCAGCCTTTTTACACACCAATTAAAATTTCAATAAAACAACCCTTTTATTGAAAAACTATTTCACAAGAAATCATATGTAATTCAACAAAACAAACCATTTTAAGATCTTCATTTTAAAATCACAATAAGTATATTTTACCCAAAAACCCATTTCTTCCAAAAAATCCCCAAAACAACACCAAAGGGATTTACAATCGATTTCGCACATCAAAATCACAATTAATTTTAATCAAAAAAAATTAATTTTAACCAAGTATCATGTTATAGAAAATTAGAGTCAAGATATAATCCACCTACCTCTTAGGGTTTGCTGAAATCGACCTTTTGCTCAAATGCACTCCAAACCAGGTGAACGCCTCCTCGAAACAACCTCAAAACCCGTCACTAACATTAAAAAGCACAACTTTTATCACACAGAGGCAACACAACACTAGATCTACATGAATCCATTCTAGATCAAAGAAACTAAGAGAGGGAGAGGGCTCACCCTAACCAAACATCAAATAACCTATATAGGGACTTACCCAAGGAGAACTGCATTCGATCCATCAAGAAACCCCTTCAATGTTCCTCCAAAACGATCTAAGGAGCTCCCGTACCTATGAAAATTGGAACTCCCACGTGATCCATGATTGGGAGGAATAATGAGGGAAAAAATGGGAAATCCCTAGTGGCCCAGGACTTAAAACCAAAACATTAAGTGACAGCATGGTTACCCCGCACAGTTTGGAAAACTGTGCGCCAACTATGGGTTTCCACCATCCCACCCAGGGACATCACACAACTTTCCCGCACAATCTGACAAACCGTGCGCCACACATGAAGAGCCCTATGTCAAGGGTTCACAGTTTCCTAGGTTGGCTGCACGGTTTGTTCAGACCGTGCGCCAACCGTGCGCCCCTGCAGAACCTTCACAACTTCAAACGTTTTTCCCAGAATTTTCGAAACATCAACCAACCACATAAAAAAGCACAGATGAAATGAAAAAGGGTCGCATACCTCAAACTGGGGGTTCTACACACCACTATATCATTTATTTAGAACATACTATTTTTGTGCACGACGAACTACTGTCTCACGAAATGATGACTGTTCAATTATCTCATACTACCTCTCATAGTGGCCATTATGATTACATTATATTAATATGATATATATTACGTTTATATTTTCTTTATTCTTCTGTAATTTTTATTTTCAACATGATTTTATTCTTTTATTGATGTGTAAAAACGATAATTTCATTTGAGGAAGCGCAGATTACCGCCACCTCAAAGTGATATGACTCATTCCTACCATACATAAAACATAAAAAATAAGGCGTTGTTGATATCATGTAACATATACAAAAAAGATTTTATACTGAAATTATATTATACCTTTGTATGGTTATGTTTTAATTCCATTAAATTTGAAATAGAAATGAAAGTATCATTTATGCATACGTATAACTTAATGTCACCATGAATGGTGAATTTCATTTAATTTCTCAAAATGTTATGGAATATTATAAATACATATTTAAAAAATATATATGATATATATATATATGAAAAATATACTGGAGATAATGGAATTATTACGACATGGACAAATTGTAATTATAGTAAGATCATTTTCCACTCAAGTACCCAATATCAACAAAATGACAGATATTAACATAAATAATTTTGTACTTTTTATATTGTGGTAATAAGTGACATAAAAGGAATAATAAACTTGAAAAAGGGTTTTAAGAAATTATAAATTTACTTATGTTTATTATTTAAGAAATTAAATAATGAACGAGTCATGTCAGACACGAGGTAAGGGTGTTTGTCTCAATATCCTTTCATTGAGGCATATTTTGATATTATAAACTACCTTATTTTATATGGGGTATAATTATACCCATTTTCTTTTAATTTTATTTAATTTTTTTCAAAAGGATTAGTTTTCTATGAAGTGTTTTACTAAACAATAAAATAAATGTATTTAACATTTTCGGTGAAAACGTCCTCTCCACCATCGTAATCATTATATGATATTTGGGTTCCTCTATAAGCCTTAATGTTTTTAAAAGGAAAAGAAATTCTTCATTCCATTTTTGGGTGATTTCTTATTGAAAATGGTTTTTTGAAAAGGATTGATTATTTCAATATCTTGAATTGATTCCTTCTAATTTAAAATGAAATCTTATTAGTGAAATGTTGATATTTGAATTATTTTATGTATTGTGATTATATAATAGTACTTACACATTTTATGAGTGGTTACCTGATAATTCAAGGATGGGTTGTTACGTGATTAACCAAATGACGGGAGGTTCCTTGATAAACCAAGGATGAGTGGTTATGTTATAACCTCCAATGCATTGGGAATGGAAGTTGGTCATATGGCTAATCCATTTAGTGATATGTGTGGTAGTTGACCATATTGTTTTTCCATTTATGTATGTTTGTGTCCCAAGATACCTTTATATGCTATAATATGTTTTATATGGGATTTATGGTAATGTTTTTGTTACAAAAAGGTTAAGTAATGAGATTATATTTTGTGATAGTTTTTTGCCTCTTCTTTAAGGTGAAAAGTATTACTATATGATAATGTATTCATGGTTTACATGTTGTTTGAAAAAACTTCCAGTTTTTATTCTTTATATATCCCTTAATGAGATTTTTATGCTCATTACTTATTTACAAATGGTTTTTACAGGACATAAAGATGAATACGGTCAAGGATTGGATCGCAAGAAACACATTCTGTCTAAAACATGGAATTAAATATGTTTCATTTTTTTAGAGTTTTTGTTTTATATAATAAATTGATAGTGAGTAAAAGTTTCTACTTGTAATATTATAGTTGTTATGTATAAGTTATGACCTAATTTACAAATGCTCTAAAGCTAAAGAGATCATCAAGGTGAATTATTAACTTAATTTATGATTATGTAATACTTAAGGATGTGGCCATACACACAACACTAAAAATAGATATTTTTGAAGACTAATTTGGAAAATCATTGAACACATCAGATCCCAATGGGATAAAAATGAATATGGTACTGTGTACTGTGTACTAACTTAGAACTAAATTAATTTATATTATCCAATAATTATCATGAAATTAATATTCTCTAATTAATATAAATTATTCTAACATCATAAGGGGATCAAATAAGAACCAAATAGACTTATTTTTTAGATATATTTCAGAATCCATTGAAAGAATTTATAGTGATGTTATCCCATTTCATTATTGGTATGGGTAATGGTTTTAACTTCCCCATATAATTCTATCTTTCATCTTGAACCTGCTAAAAAATCATGAATAGAGGTAAATAATATTTAATATCTCTCTTCATGTTTCCCCACAATAAATACACTTCCAGATTAGACTATATTTTCATAAATATAGGATAAATAAATAATTTTTAACTATGAGATTATTAAAATAGTCCCTTTATCTAATATTGTATGGGAAAGACACATACATGGTTCATAATCCTTATCAATCCTTGAAAATCAAGGTTAAACTTTGGAACATTTCTTAATTTCTTTTTTAATTCCACATATTCAATTTTCATTTCCTTAATACTCTCTTGTATATATGGTTGAACACTCTTTTGGGGTATATTATAATTCCACCTTATCTCATGATTTCTATATTCATTAATTTTAAATCATAATATATTCGGTCATTTTTTACCATCATCGTAGATAATATGACAAGATCCATTCAAATCAATACATCAACTATAATTTTTAATTTCTTATGGTGGTAATGCATTGAGAATTAATTATCATCAATAAAATCCAATAAACTTCTCTAATGCATATCCAATTATTGATGAGTGATTATATAATTTAATATGTTATGATCAGTACATAGGGAATTGTTTTTCTGTAAAGATAATTCATCCACATCTTTAATGAAAAAATTACCATAGATAGATCAAAATAATGAATTGGGTAATTTTTCTCATTAACATTAAAATATGGTGGGGAATAATATTTTATCATATCATTATGGATGATGAAATATCAGAGTCCAATATTTTATACCTAATTAAAAATAAAAAAACCCATATCCAGACTTGGGTAGTGCAAGCCTAAGTGAAGAGACTAACATTCTCTTCAGTTCCATGTCATTTTATTCAATGTCATATAACCAAACGAACTTAGTTCCATTTTCTATTATCATGGTTATTGGATTATAGAACAATGAATAATTAACCACAATGAACAAATAATATCCATCTAAATGAATAAAAATTTAAATCATAGTCAAAGTGGTTATTCCGTGAAATCTTTCAATAACTTCAACATTAGATGGATTTACTAATATTCCATAACATGAGATTATATATTCCAAAAATCAATCATTATATAACAAAATCCCACTTCATAAATTTTGAAAACAACTACTATATCTTTATGGTCATCAGTATATTATTTTAGTGATATTCATGAATTTCAATACTATAGAAATATGTAAGAGTATTAACTATAAATATTTCAAAAAACTGATCAGTTTAATTCCTAAAATAATTATTTTTTATTTCCATGAAGATATAAGTGGAGTTAGTATAAAAAAATGGAATTAGTATAAAATAATTATGTCTATACCTCAAACAGAAGGCTGTGAATGGAACGTATTAACATTTCAACTTCATAAAATAGTTTACTAATCAAATAAAATCATGAAAAAAAATCCACCTCATAATATTTTTTTGAAAAAATAATCAATATGAGGAAAATAATACAAATCCTTGATTGTGATATTGTTCAATTCCTAAAAATCAATTCATATTCACATTTTTTATCTTTCTTCTTAAATAAATTAATAGGTACACCCCATGGTCACACAAATGGAAAAATGAATCTCGTATCATGATTCTTGTTTAGATTACCATTTAATTCCTATAAATTAATCTGGGAAATTATATATGGAGTATTTGAAATTCATTTTGCACTAAGTGTGTCTCTTATTGAAAGTTCAATTTCATGATTCATAGGAAGAATGAGAAATTCATCACGAGTAAAAAAATCAAAAAACACATGTATTATAGGAAAATCCTTATTTTTGAGTTTCTTTATAAAAATATGATATAAAAACCCCTTCTAAGTATTAATGAAGTCCATTACACTGGATTTATTTTTCACTGGAAGATCACTTTTATCATCGCACTAATAGATGATAATAATTTGGTTTAGAATATCCAATTTTACTTTTCTTCTTTATGAATTGACATTTGATTTATATAGATAAATATAATCTAATATATAATTGTTATTAAATTCCACAAGGGGGAGAGTAATGTGATTTTAGGAGGCACTTGACCACAATCATAAATAAGAGATGAATCATAAACTCGATAAGTGATCTTAATATCATTAATAAAATTCCCTGTCAATTGTAAAATATTAATAGATTTTGATTTATGATTCACATCAAACATTCTTGATGTATTAATGATTTGGTATTCCCATGATCAATGGTGAAATTATCAGTTAAAAAGTGGATAGTAGATGTATCTTCAACCACATCATTATCATACCCAACATAAAACATTACGCCTTCTTGAGAAATATCCTTTTCTATTAGTTGGATAGGGTTTTATCATCAATCATCATTATTAAAATTAAATTTAATAACTAGTTATAATTATTTAAATAATCCTCATATTTAGAATATTAGTTTATGTGTGCTGCATTCTATTGAGATTTTTCATTATTGCATTCATTGACTAGTAACATCACATAACATTGGTATTCTCTAGCATGATGAAAATATTTTCCAATATTATAAAAATTTACTGATTCAAAAAAAAATTACAAATTTCTCATTCCAAACATAGAGGATAAATTAATGCTCATCTTCTTATCTCATTGATTTTAATTAATAAAATTTCACTTGATCTATGTTTTTATTTTTTTCTCAAAATAATGAGATTGATGTGTAACTCTAAAATCCATTTCGTCCTTGATAGAATATTAGTATGGTTTATTTATTGTAATTGAATCCTCTTATGTATAACATAATTGAACAATTTTTCTAAGACACTAATGAATTGATTAATCATAAGTTAATGTCTGATGATAATACCAGAAAACTAAATTCCAAACCCTTTAAAATTTATCTCACATGTGGTAATGGAATCCTAATATTTATAAGTGACCTCATGAAATTAAATATCCTTTTTCAAATGATTAATATGATTGAATTAATTATTAAAAATGAATCTCATAAACTGATTCCACTCCCTACAGACAATTTATTATTGTTTCATCACTTTCTCAATTAGAGACTTCTATACATATACTTCACCTTCTTGATGATAATAATTTCAAATAGCATTTTCATTTTCTAAAACGTGTATAATAGATAATATATTTTTATTTGTAAATATAAATTTCTTAGAAACTATTGGATAAATGGACTCACTAAACTAAGATGGAAGATTCTTCATGAAGAACTCAACAGAATATTGTTCCCCCAATATATTTTTAGGATGATAATCAAGGATTATTGATGGATAATTATTATTAAGATGAAAACAATATTTTTTATTCTATCTCCCATAACATTTCATTTCTTTTGAGTAACATCATTGTGTTTTTTATCACATTAGGGATTAATATGGTTTCTTTAGGTTCTAGTCATTGACTAAAACAAAAAGAACTTAGTGTGAGAAACAAAAATAAGTGTGGTAAACAACATAATTAGGAAAAATAATATATAAGACAATTAAATCATGATTGATTCTTTTCAATATATGACTCCTTATGTTCAACCTAGGTTATTTTTGGATATCATCTATTTAAACCATTCCCAATGATTCATAATTAATGTTTTATTTAACCAAACCATATCAAACCAAAGTATAAAAATAGTTGAACAATAAAGGTATTTTTACCATGCATCATAATAATAGTTTAGATATAATAACCCATCTCTTTTTGATTTCATTACCCCTAGTTTAATTTTTTTTCAAGAAACCATATAGTGTTAGTATCAATACAGTTATTTATTTGTATGAAATCAACATATTACCTTCCTTAATAAAATAGTAGGATTTTATTTGATACATAGATATATCTCAATGGTTTTGGAAATAGTTCATTAATTATATTATCTAATTATTGACTAAATCATTCTTTGATAAAAACTGTAGGGACCCATATGTTTCATATATATATATAATACATCTTAATATTTACATATTTGTTGTATAATAATATGATCAACGTTAAAACCATAATGTTATAGTTTTAATGGAGTCTAGATGCACAATATTAATATTTCATAAATGTTCTTTAACCAATCCCACAATAATATTTCAACATAGTATGATTCTTAGAAAAACCATAAGTTAAACCTTATTTATAACCATGATAAAGTAATCATATTACCGGGTGAGCTCAAATGATCACTATGGGTAAAAACGGGAGATATCAATAATAATTTATAAAATAAGTGATTATATGTGCATAAGAACATGAAATTAACATTCAAAACCCACACCTAGTATATCAAAGTTCATAACGGTCAATAATTGTTTAATGTTTGATAGTTTGGAAAACATGAATCTCAATAGAATCAATGATCACGAGTAATGAGAGGAAATAATTTTCAAAAGAAAAAATTTTAAGGCATGCATATAATCATGGAAAATTATTTACTTAGTCGAGTATAACATTAAACACTATAATAGTGGATTGGGTCACTCTCCATTCCATAATATCCATTGCGAACAATTACTCCCATGACAGTCATTGTGGGTAATGTTCCATAAAAATATAGGTTCACTCCCCATTCTTTTCCTTATTATCTCATGATATATCCATCTTTACCCAATTCATTGTAGTGATATATAATCTTACGAACACCCAAAAATTAACTATAAAAAATTCACATGTGGTACCTATAATCATAAATCATTCATAATATATCATAACCAGGGTAATGAAAATAGGTTTCATTAACATTTTAACATTTCATCATAGTATAATCCATGTAAAATAAAAAATTTCATAAATATATCATCATAATAATCTTAAAACATCATGTAAAATAACAAGGACTATACCCATGGATAATATCCATTAAAGATCATAAGTAACATCAACAGATGTTAACATATATGAAAATTTTATTTAATGTATATCTAGAATAGAATTTGAGGAAAATATATTTTTCAAATTGAAATAACTTATTTAGTATATAGAAATTTCTTAAATATTACGATAAACATTTTATTGGAAAATATCCACTGAAAATTTCAAATTAATATTCATGAAATTTAGTATTAATGTCAATAGGAAATTATTTTTCTTCTATTTATGTTAAAACAATGAATACATTATCCTTTTTGGTAAAATTACAAAAGAACCTTATTTGGAAAATGATAATAAGATTCCACTTTGAACCATATTGTAAAAAGTAAAACATGGGGAAAAATTATTTAACCAATCAATAGATAATATAAAAAATATTCTAGAAAGCATTTTAAAGTAAAAATAGACATTGAAGAAAAATTATTTCTATCCATAGTGGAAATAAATCCTTTTTTTTGTTGTACACATTTTCTAAATCATTTTATACACTAATGTGTAGGAAATGGCACTATTACATGAAAATTACATAAATAAACATATGAGTAGATAGTTCATTATATTCTTGAGAAGAATATCATGATATTTTATCATCACAAACATAATGATAAACAATCATGGTATTAAATGAGATTGTAACCTGAAACTATTACATCAAGTTTGACATTACTTGGAATCTCTCTAAACTCATCTCCTCCAATTGGCCCTAATTAGATAATTTTTGGTTACCCGTGGAATGGTATTTTAATAATACCAACCTCTCCACATCATGGATATTTAATTGAGAAGATAATTGGGTATGGGTTGGTCAAGATAAATGGCTCAATGAAGTCTAAAGATGAAAATGAGGGGTTACATTTTATTAGTTGAGGTGAAAAAACACTTGGAATTTTTTAAAATATTAAAATAAAACAATTTAATATCAATCCAAACACTTGAAAATGTAATGATATTTGATGTGGGATATTATTTTACAAAAATATGGAAATCCAATTGGATTTAGAAATGATTAATTGGATAACATACCCTTATCTCTTGGTTTATCCCACAGTAGTCCCATTTTAACCTTAATCATGGTAAAAAATGTAATAATTTTACTATTATTTATAAAAAAAATAAAATTAGTTTATTGAATAATATTAATTTTTATAATTAAAAATATTGGATATTTATTATGAAATTCAATTCACAGATTTCATTGAATTTAATATAAAATTCAACCCTCAAAATGCAATGAAATGCAGTTTTCTCTAAATGGGTTTTCTCAAGTATAAGAAGTTTTAATAAAAAAATTCAATATAAATTAATTTCCAGTAACGTTTTTGGATTAAAATATTTAAATGGACTTATTTTTTATTATAACTTTCTTTTAATCAAAATTAAAAATTTTAAATGCATGTATTGAAAATGATGATTTTAATAAATATAAGTATTTTTCATAATACATTAAAGGAGAATTTTTTCAATAATTTTATTTAAATTTAAATGTATAATAATTTTAATATGTTAATTTCTAAAATAAAAATAAATTTATTATATAAATTTTTTAAATGTGGAGAAAATTAAATATTCTATATTCTCAAAAATGAAATGAAAAAATATTTTGAGGAAAATTATATTTTTGAAGAATATAAAAAATTTAGTAAAAATTGATTAATTATTTTTCAATATATTTTATTTTCAAAAAATATATATAAATTTTTTTAAATTTTGTTATTACTAATAAAACATCCAATTTAATGGATTTTTCATAGTGGTATACAATATTATAGTTAATTTATATTCTGGAATGCAATTAGAGCATACCATAAAAGAAAATAAATTTATTTGAACAGAAATATATAAAAAAAATATCATGGTTATATCGGAAAAATATTTCAAATATGGAATGAATGGACTTGACAAGTCAAGTGAAATGTTAAATAGAACTATACACAGAGTTTCACATAAATTTGTTAGGTTTTAAAAAAAGCTACATAAATAAATCATAGTATAGAAATCATTCATTATCAAAATAAAAAGTACTCTAAATTTGATAAAATTTAACATATCAAAAATTATATAAGATTTATAATTCAACCATAATGTAATAAAAAATTAACATTATTTTTTTTGCTGACTAATAAACCTATTAAATTTATGATTTAAAAAACATGACTGTAAACATAACTTTCTAAACATGGTTCCCTTAACAACTTGAAAATCTAAATATAAAATTCATTACATGATTTTCCCAAATATATTTTGAGTTATGAAATCCCATTATTCTCTTCATTTAAACAATATCAATGTGTTTGAAATAAAAAACTATGAAATCATGTTTAAAACAAAGCATGGTTTGTAAAATTTTCAACTGAACTAATTGATTTTAACTAATTCAATGGTTATTTTGGTTACATAAATATCCTCATTCCTCAATAATAAACAATGTTTAATTCTCTAAGAATTAATTTTAAGAACAATAAAAATAGTACAATGTTGTTCAAAACATTTCTATGGTTTCCATTTACAATTTACATTAGGTGAAATTCATTTTTTCTTATATTTTCAGATTAATATTTGGTGTACATTCCATTAAATAATAATAGAACATAAAAACCAAAATATAAATTCATATATATGTTCATATGAATTAAATTATTACAATAATAATTTACTCACAACATACAGTAAAAAATATAGCAAAACCATATCATGATATGAGAAAAAATATTTCAGAGTTCTCTAACAATCAACATCTTGTCTATAAACAATAACATATATAAACACAATCACAACAAGAATTATGGTTATATCTCTTATAGATCACTAACCATAAATCAAAATTATCTTACCTAGGGTGCTATGTAAGCTCACGGTTTATACATTCGTTCACTAGGGACCCTAATCACCTCTTTCCTCTTTAGTCTCCTTTGAAATATCAAAAACTATGATTGACTAAAAAGTTTAATAATGAATCTCATGTAATCATAACTAGTTTTTCATATAATTATTTATCTATCCCTCATACATGATGTTTATAGAACATTATAAATACTTACCCCACAACCCATTTAATGTGGACCAATGTTGGTGAAAATAATGTCTATAAAATTCCATATCCAATAGGCCATGGGTGAGTTATGGGAATTGACGTTATAAAACATAAAAATAAGAGGAATTATTATCATAAATCTTATGAAAATATAAATGAAATAACCAATCAAAACCATAATACAATATTAAAACCAATATTGAATTATATATGAATGTCACATAAGAAAAAATTATGAAAAATGAAATTTCTAATGTGTTTTTTAGAAAACACCCAAAAAATCAAAACCTAACCCAATAACATTCATGCCAATATCAAAATCACTCATTAAAGAGGGAAACTTATATTTCAACATATTGGTGTGTGTATACATGTATCCTCCATAGTATCCCCCTCAATATATCTCATGAATATATGGATGAGGTATACAAATGCCCCAATGATTAAAAAATAACACCTATACAAACCTATAATCTGACATTTACCACCCAAACTCAACATGGGTTTTTTCACCAAAAAACATATCCATTTCTAATAAAATTATTTCTATATTTTATATATATCACGACGGTAGCATATAGACACTTCTTGACAATTAATTCATTATCACTCTACAACAAATTCATCCATGTTCCCTTAAACATTCCCTATAACCACATATCCACATATCTAAAACCCAAAAACCCAAAATCATCTTCATCACCACATAATGTAAGAGGTACCATATCACAAACCAAAACAACATCAATGTATCACCACATCATAATCAAAAATCATATCCTTAGGTTAGTTGGGTATGGTGAACAAAGATACCAACCTCATCCCCTCATCCTACAGTGCAAGATGCTTACCATGTATCAAATCCTTAATCTAATCACTATTTAATCAAATTAAATAATTCAAACTCATTGTTATCAAAACACAAACATCATAATTTATTTCCATCATAGGTTATATTTTTTTTACATTGAGAGTTGTTAATATGATGTAGTATGTCATCCATTCCCTCACCAACTGTGTTGTTGGGGGAATACACCAAAATACTAAAACCATTCGACATTAGTGAGGTATTATATCATTTTTTGGGTGATTTTGAAACATCATTGAAAATAAAACATTTTTGTATACACAGAAAACGCAACCAAATTATTCACACCAAACTGACTACCATTCCAATTATCACCACCACATCATCCCTTCAATTCATTAACAACTTCTTCCAAAATTTCAATAGTAGTCTCCCCATATTCTCTAAAAACAAAAAACAAAAAAAAATTAATATGATACATATTTTATCATTACGTAACCTATTCCAGACATATAATATACCAACATTATTATATTAATTATTCTGATCAATAATTTATTTAATGACAGAGCATTCTTTATCCATCACCGACACTTATCCCCTCTTTTAAACATTCATTCAAAAAATTAAAAATTATTTTATATCCCATATATCACTTAATTCAATGCCACAAATATTATTGCATTTATAATTAACGATCACATTCCATAGGCATATGGAAACTATAATACCAATCCCATAACATTCTACCAACAACCTTACTAGGGATTCCACACCACATGAGAAAAACTAAGGAAACAAGACAGCACCACCCACTTCCAAACAATCAAACATTCAACCACATATATGTCACATAAAAGCCAATCCACCCTTTTGAAACACATTAGTGAGAATATCATCAAATTAAAATTTTTTATACCTAGTTTTAGAACCCATTCCAAAACTCATTCCAAATCAAAAAACAGGGTTCAATAATATAACATGATGGGCACAATAATAAAAACCAAAACAAAAAAAAATTACCAACATCATATAATATCTCTTTTTTTTAAATCACTTCCATAATTCCTTTTTATAATATATATTCTTATTAATACAATATATGTTTCATGGGTGATAACCCAATAATTATAGATTCACATAATCAATTCTATACAATCTATTTATAACTTCAAATTTATTAATTGTTATTTCAATAACTAAGTCAAAAAACGAATAAGATTCATTATTAGAACAAAAAATTTATAATGGATATTATTCACCTAGAAATTACATTATCAACATCATGAAAATTAATATAAAAAAGAGAAACCCCCTTACACTTAAATTCTATCTTTTATTAGTTCATTATCTCTTGTAGGTTAATACATACCATTAACAGAACGAATGAAGTAAAATGTTTCTACCATACTATAGAGAAAAGGAAATATAGTTCTTGAATCTCATATCATAAAAACGCTTTTTAGTATCTATCTAATAAAATTTTAAATAATAAATGTTTATAAAAAACATAAAAGAAATCCCATGAAAAAAATATTATGAAAACTACCATCAACCACTTGTCACAATATGAAACAAAAAAACCACCACCACAATGAAAATATGTTATTAATTTAAAATAGATAATAGAAAAGATAAAAAATTAGAGATCCACCTCACGTCAAAATTAATTGTTCTCCCATATCCACAAGTCATTTCCAATCAATGGATGATACAAAATTTATAAGGATGAACCTATTGTAACCGAAGGTTTTTGGAAAATTAAGTAAATGATTAGAAATTTCGGGGGATTATATTTTTATATAGGTGGTGGAAATAAAAAGAAGTCACAATGAAAAAGTTAATGGGACTTCATCAATGGAAATTTGTAGAACCTCACTTTTGAAATCAAGTCGTCGTATCCCCATGTTCTATTATTTTTCACTCAGTCAACTCCCTAATTTGATATATCTGAGAAAAGGACATGATGTTACCAAGGAAATATGGAAAATTTACATAAAAAATGGTAAACCAAATTAAATTTCACATGATAAAATTATGGGAAAAAATAATAATAATAGCACAATGACCACCAGAATGGTGAAGCATCAAAACTGTCCATCCATGACTACACATTATGGAATCCATGGGAAAACCATAAATCACTTGTTAGGAAGAATAAAAACACAAACTAATATTTCACACCATGACCAACACAAACATTTTGTGACCATTAAATTATAGAGGAATATGTAGGAGTAAATATAAGAATATATAAATGACATTTTAGTGAAATTAATGGTTTTAATTAATATTAAATTGAAATTTAGAATTATCCATGGAACAAAAACCATGGTTGATCTAAAAAACATACTTCTACATTTAAATTTATATATAGATGAACATATGTTCCCCTATTCTTCTTCTAACAACTAGAAGCCCAAATTATATAAATTAATGAGCCTAGTTAGTCTAATATTGGAAAAAAATATCTTGGATTATGGTCAACTTCCTCGTTTGACAAAAAATAAAAATCATACCTCTACCATGCCAAGGAATAAATGCATTCACATTAGAAATTTATCTTATATGAAAATCCCCCAATTCATATTTAATTACCTCCTCTATATAGTTTTTTAGATAAATAATAATTATACATGGGGGTATCATTAGACACAACCATATCTCATTCCTATACACCTTGATGTTTCTATCAGTCACCAATTTAAAAAGGGATATCAAAATCAAAAACATTTTTACCTGAATAATCAATAAAAATGATACCCTAATCAGAATTAAATAAACCTCGACCATTAGAAATTATCTTATATTTTTAATAATATTAATTTTAAAGATATTTTTGAAGACCATATAGTTCATATCCATATATTACGAAGATAACTTGACAAATTTTAGTCAATTTTTACTAAACCCATCTATCAGAAAAGTTACAATAATAAACAATTAATGTCAAGGGAATCCAAAATATTGAAATATATTATTGGTATTCTATAACAACTCATTCCCTATTTTGGCCCAGCAACACATTGAATGTTGGATTGATTTTATTTTAAAACATTGAGGCCACATCAAACTTACTTGGAGTATTGAAATTTTTGTCCAATCTTATCCCCTATATAAATTATACAATATAGGCACCCAAAATATAATAGACATGTGATTATTTCATTAATATATTTCCTTATAAATGTATATATTTATCTTATATTAATTATTTTAAATTTTGTAAAATTATTTCATTTATAATAACATTATAACGTCCCAGTTTCGGATGCCGCCCAAAGGCGCCCCATAACTGTTTGGTCACTTCCTCAAGTGTATTTCCTCAAATTCTAGAGGCTACTGACTAGAAGCGAGGGAATTTGGTGTGATAGTGGGGGAAACTATGCCCTCATTGGCAGAGTAACACGACAGAAAAAAATAGATATATAGTAGCGGAACCAGTAATAATACCATACAATAGTAAACATTGGAAGACTAAAAGTAAGAACAACTGGAGCATATATATAAATGATGCATGATACATATGTCTAGGAAAATATCCAAACAAGTCATAATTCTGGAATAAAGTACTAATCCATGTACAAAAGAAAAACTAGAATCAACTCCTCAGCATTGCAAGCCTCAGCTTGGTCCCATGCTCTCCAGCTCCAAAGCATTCAAGTACCTGAAGTAGAAGGGAACTTTTCCTTATCTATGTCTGCTACAATATAATCTATTTGGGCCAAAAATAATAACTCAAATAGGGTGTGAGACAAATATTAGAAAAAAACCACCAAAATATTTGTGCCTAACAGTCAGTAAATATATATGGCAGGCAATATGTAAAAGAAATAAGTAAACATGGAAATACGCACCAGTAAACATTCCAACAGTTCAAAGCATTCAAACACCACATATCAAGTAAGTCGATAATCACAAACAGGTAACCCTCTATGATGTTTTCACAGCCTAATCCCCTCTATTCATTCCAAGAATATACAAGAAACCCTATGGGAAGTACACATAGTCTAACCCCTCTGGTTCAGCTTTAGCACAGACTCTCTAAGGAAGCACTCACTGTCAACTCCCTCTATAGTATCGTATTGGTAAATAAAAGGTTCTCTGGGGAAGAACATACGTCACATTCCACCTGTGGCCCACATCGAGGAACTATAAACACTCAGAGGAAGCACTTGAATCAATTCCCCAAATGTTCTCGCATTGTAATAGTAAAAAACAGACACTCTGGGAAGCCCTTACGTCCATTCTCCCCATGGTCTACTACACCAGGTTCTGACGACCCTATGTATGTCAAATGAGCACAACAATGAAAATCATCCAAAATAAAACTCAAGAACTACTTGGTTAATAGTTTATAACATAAAATCATAACAGATAAGAATCACTCTATCCTACAATACTAGGCATGGAAAGATAGATACAACCTATCAGGAAAAGCTAGACCAAACGGTCAAAAATAGCAAACATGCATGGGAAAACACTTCCAAAGCATAACAATTAACCATATTCACATTCAATTAACCTCTATTCAATCATACATGCATAGAAATAACTTAATAGGGATAAATCTGTAAACACACAATACCCTAATCAAGGGTATTGGGAACATTTACGCATAAAATTCAATGATTATCTATGGAAAGGAACAAACCATCTACCTTGGTGTTACATGATCACTATACATGAACCTCATGCCTTGATTTACCCAAAACACCCTAGATCTACAAAAACGTTAAAAACATATAGCCCATGATATCTCTTGAGAGATGAGGAATTAGAAGAAGGTGTTCAAGGAGAAGAGTGAACTCACCGATATGATTCCAATGCAACCAAAAATGTCTAATTCGGAGAATGGATTGTTGATTGGGGGATCAGAGAAGATCTGCACTGTATGATTTCTCTCAGTCGATCTTGGTCGAGTAGGATATGGATCTCATCCTATACTCACCCGTGATGTCATAACAATCGTACCAGAGGAACAGACCGTCTATGGAGAACTGTTGCACTTCGATCAACAATCCATGTAGGATTCTCTTCAAAAGATTCTTCCGCCTCTAGCTCAATGACCTCAGGTTGAAAAACATGAGATGAGTGAGAGAAGTAATGTCGAAACTCAAAAACATGGTAGGTTTCATGCATTTACTTGTACCTCTGATGTAACTGCAACCGATAGGCAACCGAACCAACTCTCTCCCACAGATCCAACATCTCGACGTACCTCGGTGAAAGCTTACCCTACTGCCTAATCCTTCTGTGTCCCAACCTCGATGTGACATGTTGGAACACCTAATATCCAACCTCGAACTCCAGAGGTCATATCTGTTGATCAGCATAAGACATCTGTCATGACTCTGCAATAGCCATCCTCTTCCGAATCATCTCAATCTGCTCAGTAGACTCCTGGACATGTCGAGGTCCCAACATAGCTGCGTCTCCTGCCTCTAGCCAATATAAGGGTGATCTCCATGGCCTACCGTACAAATTCTCAGAAGGTGCCATCTAAATAGTTTCTTGAAAATTAATATTGTAGGAAAAATCCACAAGAGGTATGTGATTATCCCAAGAACCTCCAAAATCCAGGGTACATGCTCGAAGAATTTCCTCAAACACCAGAATCGTATGCTTGGACTGACCATCTGTCTGGGGAAGGAATTTGGTACTCAAAAGTACCTGTGTACCCAAATCTTTATGAATCCCCTTCCAGACCCGAGAAGTAAAATGGGCGTCCCTGTCTTAGACAATAGTGTGTGGAATCCCATGTAAACCTACAATCTCTAATTTGTACAATCTTCTCATCTCATCAACACTGAAGGTCTCTTTTATCGACAAGATGTGATCATCCTTTGTGAGTTTGTCAACGATAACCCATACTGCATCATTTCCTCTAGGTGACCTCAGAAAACCTATCATAAAATCTATCGCAACATCGTTCCATTTCCCCTCAGGAATGGGTATCTGCTACAAAATCCCTACTAGTCGCTGATGCTCTGCCTTCACCTACCGACAGGTGGAACACCTCATGATGAAACCAGCAACATCTATCTTTATACCTGACCACCAATAATAATGGTGTAGATCATGATACATCTTGGTGGCACTAGGATGAACTTCCCAAATTGAGGAATGAAAGTCCCTCATAAACTCCTCATGTATGTTTACTAGAACCAATACGCGCCCATGAAATTGCAAAATATCATACTATCCTACTATAAATCTTGAAATAGGGTCCTCTCCTAACACTATCTCCCATAGGACTAGGCCTTCAAAATCTAATAGTTGACTCATTCGCACTCGGACAAGAAGAGTAAAGGTAACAGCTAAAGAATAAAGAAACATCTTACCCTCTCTCTCATGCACCTCCTCATGCATCTCAAAGAAGAGATCCATAAGCTGATACTCACATCTGGCCTCCTGAACTTCCTGTATCTAAGTCCACCTGCTCAGCGCATCAGCCACTGCATTTCTTTTCCCAGGCATATTGGCATGCTCAAAGTCAAAAGACTAAAGGTAATCAACCCATCTTTTCTATCTCAAATTTGGATCATGCTGAGTGGATATATACTTGAGTCTATAGTGGTCGGTGAAATCCACAAAATGATATCCCAGAAGATAATATCTCTAACAGCCTAAGGCATGAACAACTACTTCCAACTCAAGATCATGTGTCGGGTAATTCATCTCATGTGGCCTGAACTGCCGAGACCCATATGCGACGACACCTTCTCCCTACATAAGCACATCTCCTAGACTGATACATGTAGCATCACAGTAAACAATATATCTTTTTCCTAGCTCTATAAATACTAGTTTCGGTGCTGATGTAAAACTCATTTTCTTCTCCTGAAAGGCTGACTCAAAAAAATATTTCCACAAGAAACTTGCGCCCTTCATAGTTAGAACCTTCAGTAGTGCTGCTAAACATGAAAAGTGCAATATAAAATGTCTGTAGTGTCCAGACATCCCTAGAAAACATTGTACCTCAAAGACATTCTTCTGATTCTCCCAAAAATCTTCTTCTCTCGCTTTCTCTAGATCTACTAATAATATTTTCATGGAGAGAAAATGTCCCATAAAGAGAATCAGGTCCATCCAAAAGTGGATTTTTTTGAGCTTAGCATATAACTAATTCTCTCTTAGTGTACTCAAAATGATCTCAGGATGGGTATCATGGTCGTCTCGAGTGTGATAGTACACCAAGATATCATCCATGAAGTATACCACGAATGAATCCATGTATGGATGGGACACTCAGTTCATTAGTTCCCGGAAAACTACAGGGGCATTAATGAGACCAAACAACATAAAAATATACTCATATAAACCATACCTGATCCGAAAGGTTGTAAGAGGTACATCGGATTGTCTAACACGCAACTGATGGTAGCCGGATCTCAATTCAATCTTTGAGAACACCTGGTCTCCTCGATGCTGATCAAAGTGATCATAAATCATTAGAAAGGGATATCAGTAATTGACGGTCAAATGGTTCACCTTTCGATAATCGACAAAAATTCTGAGGGTACCGTCTGCCTTTATTGAAAATAGGATAGGCAAACCCCAAGGGGAAGTACTGGGTCAGATAAAACCCTTTTCCTGCAACTCCTCCAACTAATTCTTAAGCTCCTTTAACTCTACTGTATCTATCCTATAAGGAGGAATGGACACCAGTGCCTCTCCTGGAACAACCTCAATAAAAAATTGCATCTCTCGCTCTAGAGGAAAACTTGAAAAGTCTTATGGAAAGACAAACCTGAAACTATCCACAATTGTATTAAGGTCCATCTGTGAAGTCCCCAAGTAATCCCGATATAGACTAGTAATCTTTGCTGTTACTCCTCCAAACCTAGGATGATCTGGTCCCGATATTCGGACTTGGACATCTCATTCTCCCTTATGAAGAAACAATATGCCCTCTAGTGATGTGAAACTCGCCCTACGGTGATAGCTATCGACAACTACCTGGAAGGGAATTGACCAGTCCATTCTAAGAATGATGACATAACTTGTCAACTCTAAGACATAAAGGTCCAATAGGAAGTGACACCCACCAATCTATAGAGGTCACTCCTTGCACTGCCATACACATTCCATTCTAGTCCCCAATGGAGCGTCTAATTTCATGATATCGGCAGAAGAAAAGATACAAAGCCCAAGGATCTCCATAAAATCAACAAATATAAAGTTATGGGAAGCCCTTATATCGAAAATAGAAGAATCTAAAACTAGGGGAACTATGAATGTACCTACCTTGACTGTAGAGGGTCTGGGATCCTACTTCTATTGGGTCTGCTCCACTCAAAAAGTCCGACATTCACCGTGGTCTTGTGACCCTACCTAACCACTTTGAGCTGATCCACCATGTTTTCGTTGATTTCCTAATGAATGACTACCATGACCGCAACCTCCTCCTCATCCTGAATGGAAGAAAGAACTCCAGTTCCATGATTAATGAGAAAATAGTGGCGCTACTCTTGTATGAGGAGTCATAGAAGAACATTAGTCACCAGCTACTGGTGAGAATAACTGACAGAAATGATGATGATGGCCCATATTTCTTCATGATCGGCACACAACTGGGTCTCTTGGGAAATGTGACCTCATATGCCCTCTCTTCTTTCACTGGTAGTAGAACAACTTGCTACCAGAAGAAGTGTCTCACCAACTTGAATCACCATGCGAAGACCCCATGTGGCACTTCCTTTTATCAGTAGGATGGATACTAACTTCGGATGTTGAACCACACTAGATCATAAATCCATGATGCCTCATAATATGCTCCGTTATTAGTGTCTGGTTGACGATAGAAGTGATGGAAGTCAACCTTTAGAAGTTAACTTGAGATCGAATGTAATACCTGAGACCATCCTCAAAATTCCTCACCTGGAATAACTCATCTCCTCATGGAATAGGCATGAAGCACTACAGCTCTGTGAAGAAAAAATAATACTCCATATTAGAAATAGTACCCTGCTCCAGGCTCATGAAATCTCGGGCTCAATAGGCCTTAAAAGTCTCTCTATAAAAGTAGTCATAGAAGGTGCATTGGAACTCATCTCGTGCCATAACCTGCTAGCATCCTGCCTATGATATCACATCCCACCATATCATGGTGCAATCCCAAAGCATGTACATAGAGATATTTACCCTCCCCTATGGAGGAATCTCCAGATGCTCCATGATAGAAAGCATAGATTCTAACCATAACTCTTCAGCATGAGGTCCTCCTTCCCATATGAAGGTGGTAGGTTTCTACTGGTAGAAAACCCACATCATGTCTTCCATTGAAGGGGCAGGATGTGATACTCCTTGGATGGTCTACATGAACCTCATAAATCCCTCTCAGAACTGTGCGTCAGCACCTATGTCCGGGATGACGGCTGGTGCCAAGATTTGCACAACTGGAGGATCTTATGGATATCCCTGATCATCCATGCCCGACGTCTAATCAAAGCCCTGTAACTGGCAGGCTACCGAAGGACGTCTTGGTGGCATGACTCTGTGAGTTCAATCACACAACTTGCGTCATTATTAATAAGGACTAAAACCTAGATGTGTAAGAAGGGAACAAGAGGAAGAAAACATTCATGTTTTTCAAAACATGGATACATGGCGTGTTCCCTTAAGCATTTCACATGGGCGTGTATTCCTACCACAACAGGTCGTGTAACACCATAAACACACATCATGTTGTCTAAACACATGACGTGTACTTGAATCATATTCCCCTATCTATGTTCTTATATATGACAAACCCACATGGTTCTCCTAAAACAAGACTATACGGCATGTTCTTGCATGAAACAATGTGTACTAAATGAGCTTCACTGACCCGTGTTGTTAGGGACATGGCTGGATACACGGCTCACACTTGAAGGCATGTTTGTGCCAAAAATGGTATGTACTAGGAGATTTTTCCATCCAGTGTTGTCTACGACACTACTGAATTCTCAGTTTACACTACATAGTGTGTTCCAGATGGACATGTCGTGTATCATAAAACACACAACTGACCCATGTAGTTATTCACACGACCGGTTACACAGTTCAATAACACGACATGTATAGCTGGTACACAACATGTCCCACCAATGATTACAAACCCCGTTTCCCCACCCACACAGTCTGATACACGGTTAGCGACTACACGGCGTGTGCATACAATAAATGGCGTGTACTTAAGAAAAATAGTTTCTTCCCGACCCAAAGAACACATGGCATGTATTCATCATTAAAAAACGTGTATTCTTCTTTTTTTGGACAGTATGACTTAGAAACAACTCAGGAACCTATTAAAACAATAAAACAATCATTAAAGTTCCATTATCCAGTCCGTGAGGGCCCATACTCCCTGCGAATCAAAGCATGCATTCTTATAAATATCATATAAAAGGAAAACAAGGCAATGATCATCCAAATTCTACTCCATGAGGGCTCATAACACCTCAAGAACCAATGATTGGAGTTCATTCGAAGAAATCCTTATGAAAATAAATAACCTATCAAAAGTAGTTATCCAATCAAGGCATCTATCACAACTGCATGAATATTTAGCACAACATCTATCACAACTACATGAAATAGATAATGCACCCTAAATGGCATGGAAAGAATATATGACAACTGATTAATAAAAAGTTCCTATATGATGCATGAGATGGAATACCCTCATCTCATCAGGTTGCAAAAGAAATAGAACCACAATAACCTCAACAATAACTACAAAAAACATGTGAATCACCCAATGGTGAAAATCATTTCAACTGTAAAATTGAATAACTGGAAAAGTTTCAATAATGAGGTAGAATGTCTTTTCCCTGTACACGAGTTATCTACTCCAGGGCACAAATTATTACCATTTACCAATTCCATCCTATCCCTGACTATAGGCTCCTTATAGAATGTCAAGAATAAAAGAATTCCCCTGATACCACTTTGTAACATCCCTGTTCCGGAAGTCTCCTGGAGGAGTCCCATACCCAGTTTGTCACATGGCCTCAAGCAGATTTCCCAGAATGCAAGAGGCCACCGACTAGCCGCAAGGGCCTTGGGTGTGATAGTAGGGAAACTATTCCCATATTTGCAGAGTAACACATCGGAGTCAAAAAAAGATATACAGTAGCGAAAGCAGTAATAATACCATACAATAGTAAACAATGGAAGAATAAAAGTAAGAACAACTAGAGCACATATATAAATGATGCATGATACATATGTCTAAGAAAACATCCAAACAAGTCATAATTTTGGAATACAGTACTAAACCAATTACAAAAAAAACAAGAATCAACTCCTCATTATCGCAAGCCTCATCTTGGTCCCATGCTCTACACCTATAAAGTAGTAAAGTTCCTGAATTAGAAGGGTGCTTACCCTTATCTATACCTACAACAATATAATCTACTTTGGACCAAAAGCATCACCCAAATAGGGTGTGAGACTAATCCTTATTGGAAACCACCAATAGATATGTTCCTAATAGTTAGTGAATATATATTCCATGAAATAAGAAAAAGGATGCAGTAAAAAAAGAATTACTCAGTAGTAAACATTCCTACTGTTCAATGAATTCAAACACAACATATCAATTAAAAAAATAATCACAAACAAGTAACCCTCTAGGATGTTGTAACAACCTAATAAAATGTTTTTGTACATAGAAAATACAAAAAAACCTTTGGGTAGTACACACTGTCTAACCCCTATGGTTTTGATTTAGCACAAACTATCTAAGGATGCACTCATAGTAAATTCCCCCTATAGTCTCATATTGGTAACTCAAAGGAACTCTGGGGAAGCACTTACGTCACATTCCCCCTATGACCTACGTCAAGGAACTACACACACTCTGAGGAAGAACTTACATGAATTCCCCTTATGGTCTCACATTATATTAGTAAAAACAGACACTCTGGTGAATCCCTTACGTCCATTCTCCATATGGTCTACTACACCAGGTTCTCACGCTCCTATGTATGTCACACGATCACAACAATGAAAAACGGTCAATGTAAACCTCCAGAACAACTTAGCTAAAAGTATATAGCATAACAGCCAGACAGATAAGAATCACCCCATCCTACAATGCGAGGCATGGAATGTAAACAACAACCTAACAGGCCAAGCTAGACCAAATTCACAAAACAAGAAAACATGCACAGAAAAACAATTCCAAAGCATAGAAATTATCCCTATTCACATTAAATTAAATTTTACTCAAGGATACATGCATAACAGACAATTACCATAACTAAAACCATAAACATGCAAATCCCTGATCATGGGTATTGGTCACTTTTGCACATAAAATTCAAAGAATATCTACGGAAAGGCATAGACCACCTACCTCATTGTAGGATCTCAGTACGTGAACCTCAAGCCTTGAATCTCTCATGAACACCATAGATCTAAAAAAATGTCAAAAACATGAAACCAATGATTATCTCATGAGAGAGATGGAATCATAAGGGGCTGCTCAAAAAAATAGAGAACTCACCAATGAGATTCCAATGCAACTGACAGAGTTTGATTTACAGAAAATATGCTTGATCAGGGTCTTGATAAAGATCCTCGTCGTACGAATGCTCTTGGTCGAGAAGGATACGGTTCTGTCCATCAGAACTGACCCCAATACATTTAATGAAAAAAGGGAGTACACGATGTGCACTTTTGAGGTACATGGCTTGTACATGCCTTTACCGAGTCCCGCTTTAGGCAGCCTCCAGGACATCACACACGGACATGTGCACAACCGTTACATGGCCATCCTCGACTACCTTCTGTAACTAAGTACACAACGTGTACTCATAAAGTATACGGTGTGTACTTCAATAATTTCTAGAAACTCCTATTTTTCCCAAAGACACTATAAAAAGTAGAAAATATCTGATATAAGATCCATGTTCTTAAAATCATTAACTTTCATCATTTATGAACATAAAAAATAACATTTGATACAAAAATTTTAGTGGAATTTTCTTCGATAGTCTAATTCATTTCACAATTTTTTTATAATGGTAAAATTATGTTAATTTTTTTTAATTTTAAACTACCATTTGAAGGAAAAAACCTTATAAAAATAATGGTTATTAAAAAATAGATAATTTAGAAAAAGTGGGAAAAATGACTACAGAAGATAAGGATCTTGATCCTTGAGACAAGAACTCCACTTCTATATCTCAAATTTAAAATTATATCATAGTACCAGTGAATAAAAATGTATTCCATATAATTTTATAATCTAAAAATTTCCCTATATATACTCCATTATTTATAAGAAGGGGGATAATATAAAATATATCATATTTCTCAAGTTACTTTAATAAACATAAATTCATTAGAGGTCATAGTTTTTAATTTCAAAAAAAATCATAAATTTGAAACATTTTATTTATATGATAACTTTATAACAAAACATACAATAATAATCCAAAATTTTATTATTTTATAAATAATAAAAAATGAAATCATTTTATTTATTTATTAATTAAAATTCATGTTTTAATTTCAAAAACATGAATTCTATAATAATTCCAATATTTATAATATTTAATTTAAATTATTAATTTTCAAAAAACTCGATGTAAAATCACATTTTTACAAAATTTCAATGAAAAATACACATTTTACACATAATTGATATAAAATACCTATCTTAAGCCTCTACCATGTATAACACAATAATTCCATTCTAGTTATATTTTATGAGTGGTGAATTCACATTCACATCTCATTAAATAAAATAATATTGACTATCACATTTGATTCCTTCTTATCCCTACCATTACTAACCACATAACACACTCATAATGTAATTGGATCATTATAAAATTATCATATATGTTTAAAATATATATTATTAAAAATATATATTAATTCATGCAAACACACACACACATAGAATCACAAAAATAAATCATATTATCAATAAATAAAAAATATAAATCAGATGTGAATCTTTTCTCATTCCCACATTAAAATTTTAAATTTCTATTTATTAATTTTTTTTATTAAAATAACATTTCAATTGAATACTAAAAAAATTAAATAATCAGTAATATTATTTTTTTACCATTAAAAATTTACATTTTCAATTCAATTTAGGGCAATGTGTGAAAATATATAATTTTCAGAAAACTCAGTTATTTTATTAATTATTATCATGAGGGAAACATAGTTTTTTATACAAAAAATAGGTTTTATACCTTAGTAAATCTCTATAAATAATAAAAACACATAAAATTATCTTTTTTCAAAAAAATTAATCCACCTTCCTAGTTCTTTTGGATTGGAGAAATCCTTTAATTTTAAGGTATAAAATTGAATGACAAGACTAATACCTCAAATCTACGTCAATATAAATTAAAATATAATCTATAAGACCAAATATTAGATGATATAACATTATCATGGTAATATTTTTTTCATACATAATAATTATTAAAAGATATAAAATATTCATATCTAATTACAAAAAAGTAATGAAAAACCCAATTTTCACACATATGATCTAAAAAATATGAAATTAATAATCATAAAAATCAGAAGAAAATACACTGTAAATTTTATAAAGTTGTTAGATATAAGAAATTATGATTTTTTTTGTTTGATTATGTAAAATGAATTATTATAATCAATTAATCCCAATATTTCAGCTGTTATAAATGATCTATGGGGCCCAAAAACTAGCTTTGAATTCCCTACAAGAATAAAAAAATTAAAGGTATTCATGTATGGAACCTCATATTATACTAGTGAAAAATAAAACCCTTCATGATCCCATATTTTTCCCACATGTAGTATGTAGGACCATTATTTCTATTTTATAATCATGGAGAAACCATTCCAACATTATTAAAAGACTCATATTCCCATAAAATAAAAAATGACCCATTTTTTGATAAAATTGAATAATATAATCCTACATTAATGATAATGTGACAATCTATATCCCATAATTAAACACGAACATTACAATAACATATAAAAATGGAATTATAATTCAACCTAACAATATGGCTTCATATATACATTAATAAAATTATATATCCCTCACGTTTATTACATAATGATTTATATCTCATTAAACTATTTTAATACAATGGATGTTTTCCTAGCGTAATTTGATTTGGGGAATGATTAGTTAACCAATACTAATTTCTTTCTATAAATAAATGGTTAGTCTATTCCATTATGTTATGTGACCTGGGTGCTTCATGTAGTCTATTATGTTATGGGAACTGGGTGGTTTTCATAGTCCACTATTATAACAACCTAAAAATTTTATGGTATGTTTCTCATAAATGCATTTTATTCATAGCCTATATTTCATAAAGCATTGGGTTACTTTAAACAACACTTGATTATTTATAATATAGTAAGAAAATATCCATTAAAAATAAATTTTCCAGTTCTATGTTTTGAATTTCAAATAAATCCTCATCTCGAGTTGTGACCAGTAAGTCATTTGGAGTCAAATATAACAGACGTGATTTTTGATGAATAGTAAAATGTGATAATTTACGGTAAATGCTAAATAAGGGATTTATTGAGTCATTGATGATGATATGATGATGTAAGCCCAATTGGATAAAAGTCACATGCATTTATTACTTTTCTTTGTCATGTAATACTTAATATTCCTTTTCTTGTGAAGAAATAATAAACTAATGATAAAACAATTATGAAAACCCTCCTCTCCGTCACTATAAACCCCGCCCCCCTCACTCCCTATTCACATTACTTATATCAAGACATGTGCCTTGCCAAAATTCTTCCCAAATAGCTCAAATATCTCTTCCCCCATGTCCAAAATCCCCAATCCTCTTAAAAATACCAAAACCTCTCCCCTTAAGAGGTTCTCAAAGGAGGAAGTCTTAAGAGGTAAATTCCTCTTTCCAATTCATTGGTTTTTTTTTAAGTTCATGTCTTTTTGTTTCTTTCCTCACCTCCATTCACCCAAATAGTATGATAACTATAGTAATATAAATGTACTAGAATGTTATTATTCTAATGGTATATTTCATTATCTTCTCTCCTTTCTCCACCTTTTATTTGAATGAAATGAAAGCACCTTTTGATATGTGCTAATTTAGTATATTCAAGGACAAGAGTTTGTCAATTTCTATTAATATGTTTGATTATGGTCATGAAACCATTTCTGTTATGGTTGAACTGGATTATTATATATGTTAAAAATCTTATTTTTTGGATATATAATCCTTTTGTATAAACGGTATAAAGTTATAAAGCAAAACATGTTTTTGTAAGCAAAGCAACCGATTAACAAATATAGTTGTCATTATGATTTTATATAATAATTTGACTTCACTCCAAGTGAACAAATTAAATTTAAAACCATTTCATCTCCTGGATTTTCACCAAATAATATAAATTCAATTTTGTAAAACCATGTTCATCTTACATGTTTATCCAAACATGAATATAAGTGAAGCAGTCATTAAAACCATGTAAAAAATGAGCTCGAACAACGAAATTGAAACTCATAACCGATCAAAATGGTTATAAATGAACAAAAAAATTATAATAAACCAATTAAATATAAAATAGGTTTTTAAATTATTAATTAATAAACCTAATTTTTTTATTCTGGTCATTAATAACAAGTGGAGAACACCAACAGATTTAAGGTAAGGGATCCTCTCTCTCACTTTTGTTAAAGAATCTCCTATATGTTGTTCTATTTTATTTTTAATAAATAATGATGGGGTGTATTTTCTCACCTTCCCCATACATCCCTTATAATATTTAAATAATGGGATACCCCTTTACCTCTCATTAATCCCTTGTAAGAACACATGTTACCATGCTGAAATGTTTGTAAGTTGTTTTCTCACCTCACTTTCAATTCGGTAGGATTTCTATTGTTCACCTATTATTTATTATATGTGGTATAGGATTACTGAAATTTGATATATATTATAATTATTATTTTCATATTCATGGTATTATGTGATTCATTTTGGGGTTATTAACTTTTGGTCATATCACTCAATTGATCACAACATGGTAATGAGTTTTGTTTCTTTTTTCACTTCGTTGTGACTTACTTAGTATTGTGTACCTATTTTTTCTTATGTGGTGTAACTAAAACCCATTTGAGATAACTTTTAAATTCAAATTATATTCAATTTAAATGTCCATATTCTCATATCATGGATATGATTATTATCTAAGTCATATACCATTTTACATGTGATATTTATTTTTAATCTTGCTTTGACAGTGAAAATATTAATGAATTTGTATCCACTATTCAATATAGATAATGTAAAGGATTATTGATCATATATTTAATATATTTATAAATAATTCTTTGGTCAAAAAATGGTGGGTGAGGCCCGCTATAGCCCCTTGATGCATCGGTAGGTCTCATGAGACAAATCAGTTGGTGACAAACCTTTCGAGTTTGATTCCAAAAATCAGCCAGGTTTCTAACCACAGAACTAAACCATTTTTACAGTATTATGGTATTAGGTTCCAGATACATAATCTCCAATTATAAAACATTCACTATATTCATTATTTGCTATTACTATCCATGAGGTTTTCACTATGACAAAATCTTTGGATGCAGTTTCATTCTCAGTTAATTAATGGCGTGAGTTTTTCAATTATTCACCATTACATATTTATTATGTCAAATTGTTTATGATTAACATATTATTTAATTCATGCCTCTGCTATTTTTAACCCTTATTACGAATTTGAACTCACCCCTTTCATTATAAACCTTTAACAGGTGAGGAAGAGGAGATCATTTATTGAGTTCCTATGGATGTGGTTTTTTTATTTGTTATGTAATGTATTTTTTAACCTTTTGCAATGTAATTTGAGTTACATCTACGATTTTATTTTCTTCAAGAGTACTAAACTGTTCATTCCTTCAGGTATTTTCATTCCTTCTAACCATGCCAATACAACAAGCAATTCACTGACTCTAGTTTAGAGGGGACGTGGTGTTATAACTGTGTTTTGAAAATTGATGGTAATCATAGTATATAATGGAATGAGCGATGAGTTATAATCCATGTTCACTATATTATAGGACAAAAGTGGTTTTCCATATCCTCTATATTTTTGGAAATGGTTCATTAGCTGGACCTAATATGTTATGGGATATAATAGCATATTCATGAATTTTATTTTTTGTGACATGGTTTGTCAGCCCAATTTATTATGTTATTAGACATGGGATACTATCACTGTCTATTTTTTAATATTTCCATGGAGGATACCCTTAATTTGTACTTAATAGATCCTAAATATATAGAATATTTTGATGTGACACTATTTGTTTATTTTCTATGATCAAATTGAAATGATTTACTAATTATTTTTTAATATAACTGGATTATATTCATATTATTCTTAATCTAATTTGATATTCATCATGATATGTCATGTTGATTAAATTGGCATCTAAAACATTTTCAACCATACTAGGATATTTATATTTCCCTTTCTATTGTTTCTATATTTCCGTGGAGTTTTCAATTATGTAATATATAAAAGAGAGATTAATATAAAGATAAATTTGGGGAATAAATAGATATTTTACCATGTATTATGATTAATAAATAGATAATCCCTAAATACTACAACCCTATAGGTTTTATTGGGGTATTTGTTATAATATATTTATGTAAAATGATATAAAAGCTATAAGTTTTCTTAGTTGTTATTTAAAAAATAAATGAACAGTATATATTTGTAGCCTTAAATCCTAATGTGTGGGACTTAGGGTCAAAAACAAATATAATACCAAGACATTTCATCAACTTATCCTAAACATATTTTTAATATAAATTAATAAGTTATTGTATAGTTAAAATGAACCTCTAGGACTATATATTATAATATATTTGGAGATTAATCAATACAATTTCATTGGGGTAATACATAAATCCATGTCCATCCATCATTTTTCAATAATATGCACACCCTAAAATAAATATACACATGATCAAATTACATAAAAAATTCATAAGATGAGTTCAATAATCATCGTTACCAATGAGTTAGGGGTGTGGGTATAATCTATGAGTGATTATAATAATTTTAATGATATGAAAATTTTGGAAAATGATCACTAGTGATGAAGTAATATGTATATGGTATTCATAGTAAATTCTTCTTTTTACAATTAATTCACATTACATAGTTAATTTTAAATAGAAAATAAATATTTTATATAGATTGGATTAATAAATAATTTAAAATTTTAATTGTATGATATTTTGGAAAAGTTTATAATATGAAAACAATTATATATTGATAGAAAATATACCCCTTTGTATGAAATTTATATTTAATTTAAATTGGGTAACCCCCCCCAAATTACTCATAAAATTTGTAGCTTTAATACTGAATGTATACATTGGAAAATATGTAGAGTAATTATATTTTGATAACAATATTGTCTATATAAGTTATATCTTAGAATAAAAAATTATTTTTACTCCATAAACAACAAATATATGAAATTTTAGTGATTTTTATAAAAGGGACTTACTTGAATGAAATATGGTTGTTGAATATATTTATAAACATATAAAATAATTATAATGAAAAGATATGGGATAACCAACTGAATAATACTTCAAATATATAAAAATAGTATTTTTTAGAACAATATTTTAATAAGATAGTTTATTTTAAATCATCTAGTATAAAATATAACAAAAAAGTAATGGGAGAGATGTGGAATTTTTTTACCTTATTCCACTTCATATATTTAAAAACAACACCTTAAAACATTTATATTTATTCAAAATAGACAGTGAACTCCATGAAAATGTATTTATGAGATAAAAATAGTTGATTTTGTTTTTGAATGAGTACACAGTTTTTGAGGATGTTGATATTTAATGGTGGGATTTAAAAGAGATTTGATTGTATTTTTTAGTCACTTGAAGGAATATTTTCAACCAAGGGGTTGGTGAAAGAGATAATATTCAACGGTTTCAAGTAGGAGTTAGAGAGAATAATTATGGTGGATGACCATTAACTCTTGAATCCATGAAATAATTCTTATAGAATAATTAATAGTTTTTAAATTAATTAATTTTCATTCTAATAAAAATATACATCAATACAAGAATTCAGTATTCATAGATATATTTTACTATTTGTGAAAAAAAAATATAAATAACCTAATTTGGATATATATAAAAAATTGATTCCAATATTATTTAAAAAAATTATACATAAAAATTTTAAAAAAATTAAATATATTTTTTAATAAATATTTAATTATTTTTTGTGGATGAGGAATTTATATTTTTATTATTAATCAACTTAATTTTATATTATATTTAATTATTTAATTACTTTTTTTATAATCAATACTATATATAAAATTTTTATTAAATATTTATAATAGAAACATGATGATTACTTCTAGTCAAAAAAAATAATAGATGTAAAGTATCAAAAAACTGTACAATTCCAAAATATTCATTTTTCAATATAGATCCATATAAAAAACCTTCTCAATATTTTATAAGATCATATATATCATTTTATTAGCTCATGTAAAATTTAAATCATATGCATTATTTTTTTATAATAGGAAAGTTTCTTGAAATATATATATTTATTGGTGAATACATGCTAAGGGAGTTTTATAATATGTTGTTGTCATTAATTTTTCTATTATAATCTATTTTGAATTATACACATTACGGTTAATAAAATATACAAATTTTTTACTTTATTAATATTAATCAATAAAAATATCTAATTCTTTTTGTTCGTAGATTGATAGATACAAAAAATCATTTTCCGTCAATAAGTTTATATAGAATTACAAACAATTAAATAAGTGTTTAATCATTTTTTATAACTTTATATCACATATGTTATAGGTGTGATGAGTTTACTCATCATTTTTATATTATGTAAATCTACTATGATAAAAAATGTATTATTGATAGTGTGGAAAATTATTATTTTATTTGAATTATACCTAATTATATATAATGTGTGGTTTATAGTATGTATGGTTGTACATTCTATATATGAGGATTTCAGGGTTTGGGAAAGCATCCAGAATGAAGGAGTTGAGAAATCTTCTGTGTTATCAATAGTGTTGGGGTTTTTTCCTTTTGTCTGACAATTTGAGCAACAAACTACTACACACTATTAATTTTTTATTTTTTAGATTGTTTAACATCACATGATTATATACATGAAACATATTTATCTATGTATGTGTTTGTTTCATTTATAGAATGAATGTTAAAACATTCATTCATTTTGTTTATACAACATATGTCCACTATAATAATAATTGGGGATGTATTTTAGTACCCATAAGAATAACATGGGGACAACCTGTATTTTCTCCCTATGAATAATTTGAATAAATAATTTTATTATGAAGGTCTTGTTTATTTAGTATGATCAAAATATGAATGACTCATAAAAAAATATATAGTGAATCATTGAATAAAAAAATTTAATCTAGTCATTGAGTGAATGGTTTCCAGATGTATAGGGTAAGGTTATTAAAACTACATGGAATACTTTTTAATGTAGGGTACAATGACATGAATATACTAAAAATGTTTTTACAAACATTTTTTATATGAAATGATATATTAAAACATTACAATATGCCTATATGTCTGGTGTTTTGTGTAGAATATCTGAAAAATAAATCATTATAAAAGTAAACAATAAAATATATTGTTTCATTATTCATAATAAAATCTATGTTTCATCATACTTATATAAAAAATAAGATATTATTAGGATTTATATAAAAGTATAAGTGATATAAAAATATTAAGTGGATAATAAAATTCAAGCTACGGATGAGATATAACAAAATTCATTAAAAAGAAAATGAGATGATTAAAGAGGAGCATTATAAATGGCAACATGGTATCATTCCATAAGAGAAATGATATCATAAGAATATGAAAATCATAAGCATGTGCAAAAAGAAAGAACACATGTTTTCTCAAAATTTCAATATGATGAGAATGATGAAAAATCACATATATAATAAAAATTAGAAGGTAATGCATCATTTTAAGATGTATAGGGGTCCAGATCATTATCTAATAAAATATAGTGGTATACAATAATAAAAAAATGCAAAGGAAATAAAATAATATAATTGATAAGTATATTTGAAAATAAAATTTTAATTCATTGGATGTTGTTATGAGTTCATGGAATTGAAATAATGATTTTCATATCCCCTGGAAAAAATTAAATTGGAAATATTATAAACTAAAATAGAGAATACGATAAACATAAATAAATACATGAATAAATATAGATATAAATACATAAATAAATATAAAAATACCCAAATATATATAAATATATATATTGAACATAAGTACAAGGAATATAACGAGTTGTAGGGCCCCATTACCTTAAATCATTAATATTTTTTTCAGAGCTCCTCTATGAAAATGAGTGACTAGGTAGTAATTTTTTATCAAACATTCTTCAACATTATTAAATGTTACTCTAAGGAACCAACCATAAAAATACTATATTCTAATTACTTTAGAAAATAGTTCTCATTCCTTCATTCAAAAATACCTTTTATATTTATTGTTTTAGGAAATCAGAAAAAAAACATTCAAATAGTAAACCCATACATTACTAGTGGATTTTTATAATCAAAATCCATTTTACCAAAAAATATTAATTAAAATAAATGTGATCTATTTTTCTAAAAGGTTATCACAATTTTGATCTTGAACTCATCCTTGTCCATTCTCAACCATAAATCCAATTGAAAACATTTTTAAAAAGTGGGATGAGTAAAAAAACAATAGTAAGGGGCATAAAAGAAATAAAAAAACATTATTCTATGAAAACATATAAAAAAATTTCCTTTTAAAACTAAATATTTTATTTTTATTAACAATATTATTTACAATTATATCATTTTATCTACATAACACTTTAAAAAAATTAATTCAATATATTTAAGGAAAAATCTATTTATAAAGGTTTATTTTTAATTTTAAAAATTCACATGGAAACTTATAAACAATGTTATACATTTTATTCATACACATTGGATTACCCTGATTAATATTAATGGAGAAACCATCCCATACACTCCGAAAATAACATCATGGTGGAATTATATGCATTAACAAAGAGTAAAAAATAAACATTACTCATGGATTAACCATAATAGTTAATATTTGAATAACCATCACAATATATTCCCGTTATCTCTTAGGAGAAACTAAATCTATTAACATCATCCCATATTTTGAATAATTATATTATCGACAACACTACCCAATGTATTAAATTGATATCATAGACCCAACCATCATTGTGTTATAATAGAATCATCTATTTTCATAAACAGTATTCAAAAACCAAATCATGGTTTACTAAATCATGAATTATAAAACAAATTAATTAGAAAAATAAATTTTACATTTCAAAACAAATTAATGAAAAATATTTAAAATTATATATTTTAAAATTTTCCATGAAAAGGAACATATAAAATTGTAAAGGATTATTTAATGAGAGATGTATTCATAATGGGATGAAAAAATTCTCATTCCATATAATTTAAAAAACAATCCTTTAATACTTATGTGTGGAATATCCCAACATACCTCATTTGGAAAATGAAAAATCCATTCCATTAAAACCATTAGGTAAAAATTAATACATTGGAAAAATTCAATTTATAAAATTATATAATATTATAAAAAACTTCTTTAATTTTTTTCAGAATATATATATATATATGGATGAAAACTAGTGTTTTTAGGGAAACATTAAAAGATAAATTTTAAAATAAATTCCCTTAAAATGAATCTAACACATCAGCTATGTTCTTTATCATCATGCATAAAAAAATTATAATAGTTATTTACTTTATTTAGAACGTTTTTATTTTTTATTATTCATGTTATCTCACTTATTATCATGATGTGACAGTTAATTGATTATTTTTTTCTAGAAAAGATATATTGGATATATTTTGTATAAAGGTCCAAAAAGAAATTGTCTGGATGACTATGGTCAACGAGTTCATTATTCCATCATATATAGAAAATTTATCATTATATATTAATAATTTATATTTAAAAATTATAATTTTAAAACTAATTATGAAATTAATATTTGTTAAAAATGAACGATGTTATAATCATAGAGATTGTTGGTCATACACATGGTTCAGTAAGATTTTCAATTTTCAATTTTAATTATACAAAAATTGTAAATATTATTTTAACTTCCTATAATAATAATTATATCATAAATATCCTATTAATTAAATAAATTTAGTTATATATATCATCAATGTGATGTGGTGATGAAAAATAAATCACATCGCTTCATGGAGGTGGTAGTCCACCTTTAGTTATAAACAACATTATCATATTTAAATGTGTGTATTTGTAACAATATATTTTTTAAATTATATATATATATATATAATTATTAATATTTGATTTATATCATATATATTACTTAATTAATGATAATATTCATTTTTGAGAGACAGTGGAGGAAAATGAATTAAATTGGTTCCCAAGGATGTAGACCTCCGTACACTTGAATGATAGTTTCATTTCTCATTTGACGGAAGAGGAGGTGAATATAAGATGTGAAATTAACATAAAAAAACTTATAACTTTAATTATTCTTTCATTATAATGTAATAATGTTTTAATATGATCTGAAGTATGTTGTTGGATAAATAAATCAAAAACATGAAGTTAAATACTACACCGATTATTTAGAAACCATCCATTAATTAAAAACTTATACCTTCAAAGGATGGTGTTTTTCTGAAAAAAGACTCATAGAAGGAGGAGAGAAATTATGTGAAGGTTATTTGGTTGTAATTTTTTTAATACTAATAGAATTTTATTTATGATGGAATGAGAAGAATTGGTACCCTTTTATAAGATAAGGGCGGGGTACATTTTGGAATTTCTCAAAGTATTAAATTAATACAAATATTATTCAATAAAAAATGAATAAATACTAATTTATTTAAAATATTGGATGATTATGAGTCCCAATAGTCTCATCCAATATAATTTATAAATATTTTACTATTTTTTTATCTTTATCTTTTTATTTTATCACATCATTATCTCTTTTTTTACATTCCATGACGACAAGGGTTTTTAATCTTCAAGGATCATGATTGTCACTGTAACTGTAAAAATGACCCATAAATGGTCTGTGGTATAAATTTTCAATCATATTAAAATCCCTTGTAAAAACATTTTTTTTTTGAAATTTATATCATTTAATAATTTTTTACTTATTAAAAAATAGTTTTAATGCCAATGTTTTGAACTATTCATTACATTGAAAATAATAACTTCAAGGAAACGCATATAATTTTCAAAATTTATTTTAAAGAATCCTAATTATGTCATTTACATATATAAAATATTTGGATTATGTTAATTATGTAAAATTATAAAAATTATAATTATATTAATATAAAAGTTTTTGAATTTTCTTTTAATTAAATAACTACTAGGTCAACATTGTCAAAGAATGTAACGTAATTATTTATTCCATAAAAATTAAAAATAAATTACCATTATTAAGATATGTTTTTTAATTTTCTAAATAATAATTATAACAATGAATATAATATGGTAAAATTATTGTTAAAGATATTATATTTAATATAATCAGGAGTGTGGAATTTTTAACTTTTCATACAAATAAATATTATAATGGTCATAATCTCATCCAAATGGCCAAAACATACCATATAACACAATTCTAGATGATTAAGGTTGAAATATAATTATAAAATAAAATTAATTCTGGTATTTTTGTGTTATTATAGTCCATATCATTTTATTTTTAAATTTATTTACCGAATTTTGATTTATTACGGTAAAAAAATTTCATAAGGTTACTTTTAATATTTTCCAAAAATAAAATGAATCAATTTAATAATATCTTACCCACTAATTATAAATATGAAATCCATTTTTCAAAATTAAAAATAACAAATATAAGACTTTAATTTAATGATATACTAGAAAACACGTTGAAAAAATATTTTTCAAAAAAATGACATTTTAATATATATATTTTTTATAAAAATTTTAAGTATAAAATCCATTCAAAAAATATAATTGGATAATTATAGAAAACATTAGTTAAATTTTAAATCTTAATATAATTTTACATTATAAATACCTAAATGAAAGAATGATATTTTAATAAATATTAATATTATCACTATTATTTGAAAAATTTAAAATCATATAATTTTTTTTAAAACTCATCCTAATATAATCCATAAATATGGATTCCGAAATTTAAATTTTCATTGTAAGTAAATTTTCTAAAATTTTACGATATTAATTTTAATATTAACTCATAAACATAAAGAAACCCCATTAAAAACATATTTTTGATGAATAAAAAGAATTTACTAAATATTATGTAATTATTTTTTAATAATTTAGGAATGAATTTATATAGAATAGTTAATTTAAATTTATTTAATAAATTAGGTATTCTAATTAATTCCCACCAATTTAATATCTTGGTTATAATGATCACTCTTAAATAATTATATTTCATTTTTCCCTTATAGTTTATGTTTCATATCATGCTCACTATTGGACATTGTTTTCCTTGTAAAATATCATAATATTACAATCCACTATTTTTTAAATTGTGTCCTCATTATTTTTGATCAAGATAAGTAACTTTAATAACCTATATTTCATATGAGGTATGAATGTTTTTTAATTTTTTATTTCTTGGTTTGGACCTAATTTGAATTCCTAGTGAGGCTGTGAATGAAATAAGGGTTTAAGAGTACTTTTTAGAGATCTAAACACCATCTAGAGGAAGAAATTGTTGGGCCTCATTATTAGTTGAAATCATGCCACTCAGTCTTCTTGGATTCTCTTAATTGTGTGGTGAGATTGATTCTATATAAATTATAAGCCTCGTTTTCCCTAAGTGTCTGAAAGAGGAAAGACTACTCTCCTAAAACTATGTAGTTTTTGTAGAAAAAAAACACTTGGTTTGCGCATGGTTTCTAAAACAATGTGTATGAACCATGCGAGTACCCTCCTTCATTAGATCATGTATAATTGTTTGCATATAGTTTATCCAACTCGGTGACCAAACCATGAAACCCTGATAATTTGGGTGAAATCACCATTTTTATAGTAAAATTACAATAAACTAAAAAAAATTTCCTTCTTCATCCTCTAAATAGAAGTATTCCTCATCCCTCCTGATGAAGATCTAAAGACAATTTTTTCCATGGTTCAATTATAATTCGTCCATATGGACTCAAATCTGGTACTGATCATCTCATTAGATAGCTCTAGGAAGTTCTCTACCCCTTAAGTTCCTTTCCACATTTTTTATCAACAATGCTATTTTTTGTTGGATATTATGCCCTAGTTTTCAGTACATTCATTTTTTTAATTTATTCCATATTAGATCAAACCGGAGGCCCATACAAGATGAGTACTCTAATAATGGCATAAAGTAGATGGTCTAGTATTTATCCCTCAAATTAATGATGTTTCATATTATGAGTCATTGGAGGTCATCAAACTCTACATGTTCCACCCATTTGGGAGTGACTTTATATGATGATTTTAATTCCATGGTTATATTACAAAAAACACATCGTCATTTTTTGTTTGACTCATAAAATGATTCAAATTAAATGATAATGGATAATTTATTGGTGTATTATGACTAGGAAACAAATCATATGAAGACGAATTAAATGGAAAGTGAGTTTTATAACCATGTAATGTGTATAAGGTTATACACTGGTTATGACCTTTTTTACGATAAATGAAAATAGACTACAAAATATCAACTAGATTTCATTAAATCCCATACCACTTACACTGCTGTGATATATAGAAATATTGTCACAAACATTGTTGTGATATAGGGTAATTATGTCCCTTAATAATTATTTGAGATATAGGCATGTAATCCCATTAACTTTTGACACTTGGAAATAGAGGTCGTGATGTGTTATGATTCTATCATGGCGACCCTTCTTCTATTATTCAGGCAAGGCACCCAGATAGATCTGATTCAGGTATGGAAATTATGTTTTTATCATTTAGGCATTGAAACCTTGTAGCTATGATTCATGCATGGAATTCCTTATTCTTATTATACTTGGAATAATGTCACTTATTATTGTGAAACTATGAACGTAGTCACTTGACACTTGTGATAATCATTCTACTACTCATGGAAACATGTGTTATGCCTTAGGTCAAAAATAGTATTAGTATCCATATGTATGATTGTATGAATCACAATATATATAGATCATATGTATATGGACATATGGTTACTTGTTTATATATAATTCGGTATGGACCATAGAAGGTTTTGAAATCCTGGTATCCATCATGAATTAGATATTTCCATGTATAGTTTTTTTAATACCTACTATTATATCTGAACACTACTCATATTATATTCATTGTCTAGATATTTATAGAAACCATTGTTGGTGACCTATCACGTTTTTATCCCACCATATCTGGGATGCTGATCGCACTGGTGAATATTATATCGATATAGTATGGTATAGGGGAAAGATACCATTTATTGATACTTGACAGATTATAGCACTAGAGTGGGGAATAAAAGGACCATGCATTTCTCATGATGCTATGTAGATTGTCTTTTTAATATTTTTGTTCCGTTGAACCATGTATTTTATTACAAGCATACTACCTTTTTTTTATATTTTCTTTTTATAGATACATTAATTTACATCATTTTTTATATGATACTGGATGTTATAAATTATGGATTTATTATTTATTATGTCATATATATGTTTACCTTCCTCTATTTAGTTGTTTTTTATTATTATTCCACTATTAATATTTATTTTCCCCACTATGACACTCTAATCTTGAGGTTATAATATATCCAATATTACACTTAGTACCCTCACTATTATTCAGCATCCTCTAGCATACATGGGGGTTTCCTTCTCGCCATATTGCATACCTAATTGGGGCACCATTTAGTAAAATTTAGGTTGGGATGAAAAATAGTGGTATCAGGGCACCTTTTTTATTTTGTCCTATAATTTTGGAATAACATATTTGATACTAATAATTTTTTTTAATTTGGAAAAGTGTTGTGGGAAGGAGTAGCTAACCAACATATAGGGAAAAACCAAATTACATCGGAATGGGACTTGATATTCTGGTTTATTCTTTTTACTATTGACATGATTTTACCACTAGGTTACAGAGATGATACATGATGTTTATTATTATTATGATGTTGGAATATATTTCAACCATTAGAGCAGTATGAAATGGAATAATTCATCATTCTTCATTTAAGAAAACTTATAGGAAAAATATTTCATGCATTATGTAATGAAATGTTGGTTTCATTCCCTGACTAAATCATACCTATTTTATATGCACTAAAAGATATATCTATAATAAAAATATCATTTCTACAAGATAAATGAGATTGGATAATTGGTGATTAATATTTATTCACCAACATAAATCATGTTTTCCCATATATATTTTTTTATGAAACCTTGTGTAAACAATTATTGGAAGTTTGAGTAATGTAACTAAGGATACCTAGAATAAACATTAGTTTATTTTAAATTTATTAATTTCATTTGTCCTAAAAAATGTACATGTATCTATATATACTTGGAATTATAATTAACATGTCCAAATCAACTCATTTTACTTGTTACATTATTCTATCGAAATTATTGGTATGGATGGAGTTAAATGAACTACATATTTCTATTTATAAGTCTTGAACTTGTATAAATCTTTAGTGGTACCTAATATAATCTTCCTATTATATAAAATAAATAATTGATAAATAAAAAATTAATTATTAGAATCATTAAGTTGCGATTCAAATTAAATATTTTAGGTTTTTATTCCTCTATATCTTCTAAATGAAATTCCATATACTAGGACCCTTATAATGAAACAAATAGCATGAATATACCCTAACTTAGATACTAGAAGTATGCAGTGTCTCTCGTGTACTATATGATTGATCCAATCACCCATTCCTAGGTTTAGGAGTAGTTTATGGAGTTTGAATTTTATATTGTATGTCTTATAACTAACCTATTCTAGTATATATTATCATTACCATTATCAACCCAATCCAAGGTGTGTATTTGGAATTTGTAGTGATATGGTACCATGAAATCCTATAGTCTTGTGGAAGGAGGGTGGTGACAACAATACTCTAGAGTTTTGGTCCCCGATCAACTAGTGATACATCTAATATATCCACGTGTTTCACCTAATATTATCCCTAATTTAGTTGATAAAGTTCCACTTTTAGAGGAGCTTCTAATGATTATACAGACTATACATGGAACATAATGACATTCCCCATCTATGGGATAATTGATGCTTGAGTTTTAGCATAATCATCCACCTACTTTTTCAATGGATAGTGGCCATTAGGCTATAATGTTATATCTTGAGAGAGTCTTGTTTATGTTTTTGTACCTTAAGACACCTCCCGATAGGATGGGGAGTCTCAGTACATATATTCGTCATGGATTGAACAAATGTTGGTGGGATATTATAAACTAGGATGGTCAGTACCTAGAAGTTGATTGGAGGGATTCCAATATAGCTTCTATTACAATTTATTCCCTAATAACCTAAGGGATGGTCATTCAAGGGAGTCCATGATCCTAAAATGGGGTTCGATGTCTATTATGGAATATTTAAGTCATTTTAAATATCTTTAGCGCATTGCGCCTATCTACACCTATGATGATCCAACAAATGATATACTATTTGGTTATGGTATTAAGAATTAAATTTTTTTCAAGTGAATTTGTTTAGTTGAATACCAGGTATGGTATACTAAACCATTTTTTTATCAGCGAGTGAATTCTGATAGAGGATGATAGAGTGGGCTTGGGATATTCATAACCTAGACATGGAATTTTTCGACTAACATCCTAAAGAGATTATTTGAGACTTTATGTGGGAGTAGTGGTAACTAGATGACACACACTAATAGTTTCATGGTTTTTTCACCATAATAGGAAGCTATGAAATAATAATAATCCATTCTATAGAGGCCTTGTTGAGTGCTAAGGTTGTGTTATGTAGGGGAATATTTAGCATTTTTGTAGGAACATTCCATCAGTACCTAGAGAGAGATGATCCATATCTACTTTTACATCATAAATGTAATTAAGAGCACATATCCAAGAAGGTGGATATAGTAAAAAACTAGGTTTCATGAGGAAGAGGTCATTTATAATTTATCCAAGCTTTAGATATAGAATTCTAGATGTGCAGACCCACTATGAGTAGTCATGTTGAAGTACAAGACCATGGATCAGGACATGTTTATTCTGTCTATCCTATACTAGAGGAGCATTTTGTTAGGACATCTACTATTCGAGGTAGTATACTATTATCCTATAATATTATATATAATTATTCGATATGTTTGATTCACATTATTTCATCTTTGTGGATAATATATATGTTCTTGGTCTTGAAATTGTGCATTTATATCTCATGATAACATGTGACACCCCTTAGAGTATACATTCAGAAAGTGTCTTCAAATATATGGAATTCCTCCTTGAGGAAGGGAACCATCACATATTATGAGACCTCTTTATCGATGAGTTATTTATATTTAATATAATTATCAGGATGGACTAGTTAGTTCCTTATCATGCCTTTGAGGGATTCCAACACTCTAGTGTGTTGTTTACATCACCAGATGGTGGTAGTTAACTTCACAATGGTAAACAAAATGTACAAGAATGAATAGTTGGAATAGAAAATATTGGGCTATATGTTGTGTACTCTTTGATTACTAGACCTTATATGGATGATAATTTAATACATCATGCTAATTTATCATCTGTAGTAGACTATTTCAAATATATATTAACCATTTATTTCTCTTGATTACCTCTTAAGATAGAGGTATTCATTACTACCAAACTAGTTCCAGAATCCGCATCAATATTCATTACTCCATATATGATGGATACTACTGAGTTGAAATAGCTCAAGATGAAGGTTAAGGATTTTTAAGCTAAGGTTATTTTATAGTCTACTACATATCCCCATGGTTTAATGATCCTTTCCATTAAGATGGCCGAAGGAACCCTCATGATTTTCATGGGTTACTAGAAGTTGAGTCATCATATTGTGAAGAATCGATATACCTTACCTCGAATAAATGATATCTTCAACCTTCTCTATAGAGATAAATTATTTTTGAATATTGACCTGAGATCAATATATCATTAGGTGTGAGTTAGGCCTTCATACATTCCTCATAGAATTTCTGAAGTCAGTAAAATTTATATGATCATCTGGTTATGTTGTTTGGTTTTACGAACACTCCCATAATTTTCAAGTCCTTGATGAATAGGGTTAACCATACCTTCCATGATTCCTTTATCATGGGTTTTTTGGATAAAATAATGGTGTACTATCATACACATAGTTACCATTCCAAAATTCATGAGATTTAATTTTATACATGGAAAGAGAATCATTTATATGCTAAGATCAGAATGTTCTATTTCCCGATTGACATGGGTCACTTATTTAGTAATATCATCACAGATTCAAGAGTTCCAATTAAACCATAGAACGTGAGAGCTATAGTTACGTGGGAGTATCTTAAAATTTCTTTGGCAGATAATGTTTTTTGGTCTAGCTAGTTGTTACAAGAACTTTATATTGGACTTATCTAACTTATAAGGACATGTTGGAGAATTCACTATGAAGTGTGAGAAGTTAATATGGCTATAATCATATAATAAATTCTTTAAGGAGTTGAAAGGGAAACCGAATTAATCTTTGATACTATTTCATCTAGATCCAGGATGAATCTATATAGTATATTATGGTGCATCAAATATCAGGCTTGGAGCGGTTCTGATGTAGGAATATTGAGTCTTTTCATATGGGTAATGAAAACATATTACTCATGAGTGGAATTAATCGACAGAGAATATCATGTTGGTATTTTTTGTTCACACCTTGAGTAATTGGAGGTATTAACTAATGGGAGTGAGTTTTTTTGGTGTTTACGGATGAAAAAACCCTCAGGAATATTTTCTAATAGAATGACAAGAACATTATGAATTAATGGTGGGTTGAATGCCTATATTCCAATAGCATTATTATGTCCTAGATACTCGGTAAGGGAAATTTAATTACAGAAGTTCTAATAAGGTGGAATCAGACACTTTTGGTTGAAGAGGATATTAAAAAGTGGAAACTTATGGCCCTTTTTTCTAAGTTTCACATTGTGGTTCACTACTTTCATGAAAATTCTATAAATTCAATGCTATCACTTAAATATTTACTCTTAAATAGTGTGAAGAGAAGAATATTTTTAGATACTTATGGATTGGTACACGAAGAAAGTATTTATAGTGACAACCTACCTCTAGAATATTCTAATAATAGAGATGAAATCAAGCATATACATGAAAAAATATGCGCTGTTATTGACATGGGAGAGGATCTGAAGTGTGAGTTTCATATTTATTAGTGTGTAGTGAACCTAGGAATCTTTAATATGTATCGTGGTAATCGTATTAACTATTCGTGGCCTAGTATGAAATGTTATAGACTGCATATTATCTCTAGTTATTCCACATATTTGTTGGTTATGGAAGATCACAAGCAATCTACTAGATTTTTGTAGTTGTTACTGGCCTCAGAATGGAAATTTTAATATTTCACAATTTTTTTTTCTTCAGTTACCCTTGTTTCCTTGACGTTATGAAACAATTTGAGTAGTCATGGATATACTGAAGAAATTATCCCACATCTTTCCTATCAGGGAGAGTTTCTCAGTGTTGAGATTGGAATACTATATATTTTTGAGATTATACACCTACACAAGTTCCATTGTACTATAATTTCAGATAGGGTTTTTCATTTCACATTGAGGTTCAGGTAGGGGTTACCGAGAGTGTTTGGGACTTTGGCACTTCTGAGCACATCATTTCACCCTCAGACTAATGGCTAGTTAGAATAGACTTTTGTGGTGTTGGAGGAAATCTTATGAGCATGTGTATTTGATCTTAGGAGTATTTGGATGAAGAATATCCCTCTAATTGATTTTTAATACAATAATAGCATTAAGTAAAAGATTTAGATGGCATTGTGTGGGGACATATATGGAAGGCCTTACCATCCACCTCTATGCTGGTTACAAGCAAAGAGGTAGTTTTACAATGTCTTTATCACATGTAAGATAATCCATAATAGGTGCAGTTGATCAAAACAAAATATGTTTACTTGTTACTATAGATATAAATCATACATAAATCACCATCGATGGCCTTTGGTGTTCAAGGTAGATGATCATATTTTTTTATGGGTATCACCCGAAAATGGGCATAAACAGATATAGTGGAATGTGAAGATATTTCCTCACTTTATCATGAATTTTGAGATCTATTATAGATTAGTATTGGTGTAATATTAGTTTTTTATACCTTATATGTACCACTAAATGAAATAAATCATCCAAATTTCATAGCTTCACCGTTACCATGCTGACCCGTATCATATATCTGATCTCAACATTGCCGAGCTGGATTTCACTGCTTATTTTGAGGAGTATCCCATAAAAATTGTTGATCAGGGAAAAAGGCTTCTTGAGGTTGGTCTATCAATTTAGTACATGTGCAATAACAACATGATAGTGTTCAAGAAACGAATTGGTAACAAGAGATTGACATATTTGTTTATTGAATGAGGTTTTTTAGAAAGTGTTATGCCACCCTTCGAAGAGAAACTCAGGGATGGGTTGTTATAAGGGGGAAGACTATATGAACCAAATACTATATGATCAATGATACTCTTAAATTTTAGTTTGATTTTTTGTTTTTATCCTAATATGAATGACTAGTGAGTGTATAGAGGAATCAATGGTGTTAGAGTCTTCATTGTACCTATGAACCCCAGCTGGTTGAAGAAAAAAATGAGCTACATGGTTAGTAGTAACTATAAATCCCTATCTAAATGGTTTCTCCTCATGGTGTGGGGAATTTAACTCCATCAAATTGGGCCACACAGTTTTCTCGAACCATGCGCCCTAGTCCACATGACTGCGATAAAACACCATAGTGTTTAGCAAAAGAAAAATTAATTGATTTTCAATCAGTGGACATGAACCTTCTAAGTCCCATCATTGGGAAATTCATAGTGCTCAATTTTCCCAGCCATACAACAAACTTATTTTAACCCTATAAATTTGGTAAAATGATCAATTTCCTTTAAAATTATTAAAATGTCAATGTTATATATTACATCTTCTAGTGGGAAAAGTTCTTCTACCTCCATCAAATTGAATCTCTCAAGGGAAATTCTCCAATGTACATTGTTAACTATACTATCCTTACTAAGAATCAATATCTAATCGTCTCATTGGATAGTTATCAGTATGTGATCCACTCCCTATGAACAACTTTTCCTTTATTTTTGAATTAATGATTCTATTTTGGTGAATGATATTATGATCTATTTTTTAGGTGGTTCATTAATTATCATATTTTGATCCAATATATATAATACATGATTCTAATACTGTACATGTTATCCACTACTGGAATAACGTAGTTGGTCATGTATTTCTCTATCAATTTTGTGACACATTATATTATGCATCATGTGCTACCTTCTAGTTTTAAAGAGTTTTTACCCTAAATTAAATATTCTGCACTTTGGTATCCCTTTTCTAGAACCTAATAACTATATTAGATCCCAATATATGTTGGAGGTCATCAAAATCTATGTGAGACGCCCATTTGGGTTCACCATTAAATTCTCATTTAACTTCTATGGTTATATAACAAAACACTATCGAGATCTTTGGTTCAACATAAAAAATGTGTCATCATAGATGATAATGGAAAATTTTAGAGGTTATACATGAATAACCCAGTTTTCTTATTAATATGAATTAAATGGAAGGTTAGTTGAATTACCATGTCACATTTTTCACTGGGAAAATGGTTGTGTCATTTTTAAAGAGAAATCATAATGAACTAACGAATATATATATATATATATATATATTATTTTACTAAATTAATTACTACCTACAATGTTTTGATATACCGTCATGTAATCCCATACATTTTTGGAATATACATGCATCATATCCTTTAATATTTATTGAGACACAAGTATGAAATCCCTCACACTTGTGACTTCTATTCCTAATGACCCATATGAGTAATGATTCTGGCATGAAAAACTTACTATTATGATTAAGTCATGGTGACCCTATAATCATGATTTAGGAATTATGACAGTACAATTATTATTCAAGAATGATGAATGTATAGTTATGTTTCAGGTATTGAATCACTAATATTCAGATTTGGGAAAAAATACCCTATAACAATGATATAATCAGGGAGTGACTTATTTTTGTGATGCCAGGCATGGAGTCCCATATTTTTATGATACTAGGAACTCAATACCTTGAAACATGGGAGACTCATGAAGGAACTCATGGATGCCTGAGTTATGCCTCAAATCCATACTAGTAGGATTATCCATATATATTTTTGTGGAGCTCACTCTGTATAAAAACATCATATATGATTATATATTGTTACATGTTCATAGATTATCTAACATAAGGTGAATCATGTATTTTCTTCTAGATATCCTTCAGGAACTATAGCTACGACCTCGCATTTTTATTACATATTACAATTATATCTACACAATACTCATTTTATATACACTGACCAAATATTTGTATAGAGCATTAGAGGTGGCTTACTATGTTTATCTCACACCCTATGTGGGCCTCTGATGGTACTCGATAATACTATTTGTATGCAAGTATGGACATGGTCATGCACATAGTTATTGATACTTGATTGGTTAGAGAAATGGTACTATAAATCACATGATTGATATATTCTTGTTCTACAATTGGAGATAGTTTTAGGGTTTATTTGTTCCTTTGACACATAAATTGTATTGTAGGACTACTGTCATGCCTGTCTATTTTCGTTATAATGATACATCCAATTACATAATTTTTTATGTGATACTAGACGTAATATTAAATGGATTAATTATTTATTATTTTATTTGGTTTTTAACCTTCCCCTATGTATTTTCCATTTATTATGTTTCCACTATGATTATTTTGTTTCACCATTGCGATACTCTAATCACGTGGGTATAGTCTCCCCACTATACTACCTTGAACCCTCACTTATAGTTAGAAGCCTCTCATATATGTGGATTAACTTTTGCGGCCATGTGACCCACCACCTCGAGGAACTGTTTAATGTAATTCGTGTTGGGATATAAATTAACCAGAGTTTGGATTCCCAAAACGTAGTTATTGAAAACCGAAATCAGTAAAATAGTCTATTTAACTTCTTCATGAAAAGAGGGAAATGGAATTATTAAGGTCCTCTAAATTAAAATATAAGAGGATTCCAAGTGGGGGAACATAAGTGTGAAGTAAAACATGGATATAGATGAAAAAATAAGATCCAATAACTGATAGAGAGTGATAGAGAACATGTCACAATACCATTCAACTAAAATGGCTTTAAAGTAAAATGGATTATCATTAAGAAAAGTCAATACATAACATTTTTATTTTCAAAATACATTACATAAACATTAGGAATTATTTTTCTTCAATGAATATGAACATAAAGAAATATACATACTTGAAAATTTGAGTTTCTTCGTTTTATCAATGTCCATCCAAATAGAATCATTTTATCGAAACAATGATCATTGAAGATGCATTTTTGCATTCTTGAAGCACTATAATCAAATTCAAGGATCAAAAAATTCACATAAATATTACAATATATTGCTTATATCGTTGGGAATTATTTAAAACCAAAATGGTTTTAAAAAGGTAAGATAATTCCCAAAAATAACAATCATTCATATAAAGGAAAATACATTAATCCCAAAAATGTTATAGTAATTCCCAATGATCAAAATTGATAATTAAAATTAAATATATATCCTTAAAATTCCTCAAAAACACTAGTGACTAATATTGACTAGATAAAATCTGAATGATTTTTTATTTGGGCTCTCAATATAAATTTAATATTCATATCTAATTAACATCATTCAATCACAATTTTTCAAAATTAAAAATATAATTTACCTAATAAAAAAATATCTGAGACATTATCGTTAGTTATATAAATATCCTCAATCACTATAATGTCATTAGAAAATAATATATGATTCCAATATATAATTCTTCATTTATTTCTCAAATAAAAATCCATAATATTATTTTTTCCTTAATCCTATAATTTAAATCAAAAAAATATTATTCTTTTACTAAAAATATATTAATCAAGAAATCTTGAAGTCAATTTCCATTCCAATGTTTTTCTATATTGTAAAAAATATTTTACATGAATGATCATTAACATTGTCTAGAAAATCACTTGAATAATGGAAAATCATTTCATACTAATTCCAATTTTCCATGATTTCTCGGAAGTGACGAAAATAATTTCATACTAACAAGTACATTATGTAGGAATATGGAGGGAAATTACCCTTTTCACCCTTAGGTTTTGGGTTTAACTCCATGACCTTTTTAAATGTGATGGATTGTATCGAGGAAAATGGGTTTTCCATTTTCTAAAATTATATTAATAAAATGTGTATAAAATTATTAGAAATTTGATAAACATAATAAAAAATTACCTTAATATATTTAATATTAAATAAATGTTTTAATATAAATGGTTATCTTATATATTTCCTTTTACACCCCTAAAAATTAAATAACACATTATTATCACAATATTAAAGATCAAATAAAAATATTGTTTTAAAAGGACCATTTATTGAATGTTTCAACTCAAATTAGGCCAGAGTATTTTATAAAAATATTGTTTTATCAGATGTTTTTGAAATTATATGTCATACATGATTATTTTATGAAACTATTTTTCTATAAACACCCATATGAACCAAGTTATACTAGGTGTATTTGGATAAAAGTATAAAATGATTTTGAAGGATTTATAAATCATTGTTGCAATGAATGGAACTTCTACCTACTTGAACAAGATGATGATGAAACAATACAGACACCATGATCAAGGTATGATGTTCATTTTATTGGGAATAATATCATTTTATCATATGGAGGTGTAGAAAAATGGAATTATATATTATCTTGAAGTCTTAATGTATTGGGATGAAAATGAAAGGTATACGAAAACCTTGGAGGTTAAAACATGTTTGGGGTATTTTTTACTTTATAAAAAGGAAAACCTGTAATATGGGTAATAACCCATCGTGTCCAGCAAGGCCACAGGAATAGAACCCACAACTGAAGGGCGACAAGGGGCATCACCTACCACTGTACTAAATGAATCCCATAATTAGTATGACATATTATTTAAAGTTAAATGATTTTATGGATCAAGAATATGTTGATTTTCCAAATAGATGTTTTATCAGATGGATATCCTTTATATAGGAAAATGATTTAGTGATTAAGTGATAAAGGTTAATTTAGAAGTTGATTACTCTTTTGGAAACATTATAGGGTTAAGGGAAATAGAAAACTTTGTGATCTCATTTGCGGAGTAATGGTTGAAATTTTAATTCTGATGAATCTATGTTTTTATTCTAGAAATTTGACGATTTGTTTTATTTAGGGAAATGAGTAACCTATCATTGAGAATATGAGATTAGGTTAATTACTTTTATGTATGAGACATTAAGAGTAAATGATGTTATTTGGAGATAAATGTTATGATTTATCATGGAAGACTACGTGATTAAATCCTTTGGTCATTTGGGTTTCAATCATAGTTTGGATTACATTGAAGAATTTTATGGACAATTGTTTATTCATGGGTATTTGTTTATCTTTAGGTATTGTTCGACAAATAATGGATATTAAGGGTAGTTTTTATTTTTATAAAGGATTATCCTTTTGGGGATTATCTATTCTTGAACTAACATATTTTGGTTTTGGTTAATATCTAAAGATACGAGGAAAAATATAGTTCATCTATTGTGGATTATGTGATTTTATAGAAGTTGATTATAGAGCATTCAATGTGAACAAGTCATCTTGAATACTCAAATTTTGGAGAAAGGATGAGTTTGTGGTAAAAATCTAGTAAAAGATTAAAGTCAACATGAAAAGTAAGTATGTTTCATTATGTTCTTATTCAAGATATTAAATAAATTCCTCAACATTTTGAAAAGTAACTTAAAACAATAACATTGTACACTAAAGATTCTTACTGGGGAATCAATGACTGTTTAGCCCATCACAAGTTTGTGTTTTTCTAGTGGTTAAGTTTCTCCTAATCATGTTCTATACCATGCTCCATCAAAACATGATTGTTTGTTTCTCTTACATATCCATGTTTTCATACATGGAATCCTTGTATGGTCTATCTCATGTGACCTTCGTAGTTATTTATTTTTTCTTTTAGGGTGATATTTTATTGACTCTTTTTACAATGTGGGAAAATCAATGAAGTTTCCAAGCCCTATTTTAAAATTGAGAGGATGAAATTCCGAAAAGGGGGGAAGTACGTAACATTCCAGGTAAATAAAGAATATAATATTTTCATATTTATTAATTTTTTTGTACTAATGATAAATTTTACATAAAAGGGGATGCTATGTTCAATGGCGTACCCGATACACAACAAAAGGTTTCTTTGAAAACTTATGTTGCACACAATTATGGGTCATACTTAAAAATAATAATGAAATATTATTTTAAATGGTAGTTAATTCATAGTCTTTGTATTGGTAAGAATAGACAGAACTAACTACAATATGAATATACATGTTTGTTAAATGTTTTTTACATTTATCCAATAAATTTTAGAGTCTTCAAATAAGAAAGAACCTGATTTTATGAATACATTGTCTAATATTAATAAGAAGGTCAATTTTATGCCTTTTGATGGTGACCCTATTTTAATATTGTTTTGGTCACTTTTATATGTTCTATTTGAAAAAATAAATATTATTCTTTATAATCACGTCATCAATGTCTACTTTGGATAAAAATTTTGTATTTTTCGGATAAAGTTCGTTTTTATGAATTGAAAAAAATACTGTATTTTAATTGAAAACATCCTTTTAGTCTAATTTATTTATATGGTTATATTATCATTATAAATGGTTTTAAAGTATTATAAGATTATAATTTTACCATTTAATCCATCTTTGGTCATTATAATTAATTTCACTTGGAAATTGGACATAAATAAGTGTGTATCTTTTGATAGTAATTATTTCTTAAAAAATGCTTTTTTGTTTTGACTGTGTGAATTAATTTTAAATTAATTTCTGGAAATTCTATGTTTTGAATTTGGAAGATGGATTCCAGATTTGGAATCCATATGTACAAATTGTTTTAATAGTTAACTTTTATTTTTAGACATTATGTATATTTACTTCAGTAAAAATTGTATTAACCATGGTTAAAGGGTAAATCTGGTAAATAAGGGTAAAAAAATATTATTATAATAACATTAAATTACCCTAACATTTGTCCTAATCCTATTTTATGATACATTTCAAAGAATGGGAATCCTTGGGTTGATTTTCAAACCACACGGTGCCACTTGAGAGTGATAATGACACGTTATATTAAATAATTTAAAGTGAAGACAAAAATGACTTAAACATATATATTTTAGTAAATAAATTCATACACGGGGTTATATAAATTATATCTTCAACTATAAATATTTATTTAGAATTTAAAATTATTTCCTATATAATGATAATTTTTTATAATTTTAAGACGTCTAATAAATAAAAATATCCACGATACAATAATTATGCAGTGTTTACCTCATTAATTGTTGATTTAAATAAATAAGATTATAAAAATTAAAACAATATCCAAAAATTTCCAATTCTGACTGGATTATTTTCTTTCGATCATGATTCATATTATATTCATCTTTAATAAGTTTTAGACCATTAGAAAATGAAAATAAGTATATAATAAAATAATATTTTTAAATATTTATAAAGAGCCCCTCCTCGCCTTATAAAAAGCCATCACTTATAGCCCATTACTCACACTTCTCAAGCCCATTGGATAGTCCAAACATTGACCAATTAATCTCTCCACATCCCTCTCCTCCTTCTAATAGCCTTACCTTTGGCTGAATGCACTTCTAGTGAACATTATTGGTTCAAATGAAAGGGAGTTACCCAATTTAAAGGTAATGGCTTCTCTTAAGTTCTTTTCTTTTATTTTACTTCTACAGCCCCTAAAATCTATTTATTATTTTATTTTAAAACTACACCAGTATCCCCAATATTCTAAGTTATTTTTATGAGAAGGATTCGAGGTAAACTTACACAAACCTCCATCTAGGAGTTAATGAACATATTGTTTATGTGGATGGCGAACTACAACCTCACGAAATGATGATTGTTCAATTATCTCCTACCACCTATCATGGTGAAAATTATGGTGTAAATGTATTTATTTGTGATATATATTATATTTATATAGTATTTATTATTCTTTATTTTTCATTTATAGCATACCTTTATGGTTTCCATAATGGGTAAATGCGATAATTTCATTTCACGAAGTGCGGACTACCGCCCCCTTAAAGTGATTTGACTCATTCATACCATACATGGAACATATATAGGGTGGAGATAATTAAATTATATATGATATTATACTGGAATTATAATATAACTATTTATCATTAGGTTTGCATTCCATTAAATATGAAATAGAAATGACAGTAGTGTTCATTCGTACGTACGACATACCGTCTCCATGAACGGTGCATTTCATTTATTATATCCAATTGTAATATATGGTTATAAATACATATATATACTTGATATATATTATATATATTTTATATAAATTATGAATATCATTTTAGAGATAATGGAATTTCGACAACATGGACAATTTATAATTATAACTAGTACATTTTTAACTCATGTTCGGAACGTCGGAAAAAAGTAAGATAGAACTCAAATAATAAACTAATTTTTATTTAGAGGTAATAATTTATATAAAAGGAATAATAAACTTTAACGAGGTACATAATAAATTATTAATTAACTTTAGATAAAAGAACGATCAAGTCAAGTTGTACACAAGGTAAGGGGGTTTCATATATCCCTTTTAATTCTGCGTGATTTCCATTTTTCGCCACTTATCTATTGCATGTAGTGTATTATGCAATGAAATTTGATATATATTTTCAATATTATTTATATATTCATGGTATTATTTGATTCATTTTGTGGTTATTAACTTTTGGTCATACAACTCGATTGATTAGAAAGTGGTAAGGGGTTTTCATCTCACTTTTTATTTCCATGAGATTCGAGCTATATTTTACAATATTTCATTTTGTGTGGTGTATGTAATGAACATGATTGTATACCTTGTATAATATAATTTAATATATGGGCCTTTACATCATTATTTTATGCTTCTTATTTAATGTGGTTTGTGTTTCGTATGTTACCAAATCGGCAAGAGAACCATCCACCATACTCATTTTGTCAAAGACATATTTTATGTCATGTATTTTAATTTATTTTTTCTTATATCAGGATATGTTATTCTATATCCTTATTACTATAAATTTTCTGTCTGAGTGATTATAGAACATTTCACCTCTCATCAAATCATTTTTTGAATTTTATTGTGACATCATTTGGCTGTCGAATTTCTCTAATAGATCTTCTTAACCCAATTTCAATTCTTTGTGTAAATCTTATAATTCTTAATTATATCAAGCTATGATTATGTGTGGAATCAATATTTATTTATTTATGTTGTAATTTCCACTCCCCTTTTTTTGGATATAATTTTGATATACATAATCACTCCATTGAAAAATTCTTATGTCATTGATATGAACTTGATAAGGGTAATCTTAACTCAATTTACATTCATTGAGTCAAACATCAAATTCATTGGTTTTGTTTTCCAAAGAACATGTGTGAATGTCCTATTATTGATTCACATTAACATCCAATCATATTTAGTGTATTTATATTTGTCACACATTATTATGTAATTGATTTATCCTTAATCTAAGGATACAATTTCTATAAGGGATTTCGTCTCAATTTACATTCCATTGAGAATTCATTGTTTTCTTATACCAATTCACTTTTATATGGCGTATATAATGTCCATTGGCATAATATATCAGGAATCAATTTATTTTCATGTTATTATTATGTTTTGACTAAATTGAATTCCACAACTATTTGTATTCAAGAATAACTCATTTGGTTACGTACTCTTTAAATAAAATATTTTTTTAAATAATTATTCTTATAAACATTTCTCATTAATGTCAATGTTTTTAAAATGTTTTTAGTATTTATTTAGATATATATTAATGTTTTAAAATGATAATTCCTTTAAAAGGATCAAATTGTTATGGGACACTTTTCTTTAAAAATCACTTTATTAAATGATTTAAATTGTTTTCAAAATCGTTTGATAAAGCATCATTTAGGTAAATATCTTTGAATGATATATTGTGATCGAAATTTGGAAATATTATCTTTATTTTAAGCTTGTTTTATGTGTTATTAATATGTTATAGTTGTTGGTAATTGTTTAAGTATACGGGTAGCCCAGTGACAAACCTAGGGTGGGTGATCCCGAGATTTCTCTCCAATGCATTGGCTAACGTGACAGAGGTAAACGTAAATGTTTCTCCTAAGATAATTAAGTAATATACTATGATGGTTATTCTAACGTAACTCCGTATGTATATGTGATAGATACAATGTAAGTATGTTTTGTATGCCACAAGTTACATTTATTATTAATTATTTCTATGTGTTATTCATAAATATTATGATTTCAAATCGTATGTTAAGATTGAAAATTATGGTTTCATTGAATTGTATTTATTGATTGGATAATGTGTTCATTCATTATTTTATTAACCTTACTGATCTTTTGTTATCATCCCATGTTTTTGAAATGTTTTTCACAGGGCATAAAGTGGAATAGGGTCATGAATGGGATCATGGAAAAGTCAAGCTATCTAAAACTTGGAACTAGACATGTTTATTTTAAAGAGTTTTTATTTAAAAAAATGGATATAGAGTTTTTGTGTCTACAATTAATTTTCAAGTTGATATGTAATAGTTATTGCCTAATTATCTAATAGTATAAACCTGAAAATATCTTCAATGTTAATTATTCATTTAATTCACGATTATGTAATGTTTTAGGGCCATTCCCATATAGATGGTATCAAATGTCGGTTTAAACAAATTTAAGGATTAGGTGTTTTTGTTAAACACATGGTTAGTCCCTATGTCTATTATTTCAGATAAATTGTTATTTTATTAATTTTTCATATCAAGGAAAGTCAGTTAGAAATGGAAGGAGTATCTTATACGATGGGCCTATCTCATCTTGATGACATAATTGCAATAATTATTGAGAAGTCACATTCAGATGATTGTGAAAAATTTTCTAGAATAAAACTCAATTGCAAGCAGTTGTTTGAGATATAAAACTCCTCCACTATACCATGATATCATCATGAATCATGGGTTATATTTATCTAAATAATATTTTCTCAATATTCTCATATTTTCAAGAATGGTAAATATTATTATGGTGTTTTCAAATATTTTACCTTATCACAAGATTTTGAATCATATCACGATTATGAAAAAGGTGATGAAGAAGGAGACCCTTGATTAACATATTTATATTTGATTTTACAATATATTCTCTCATCACATACTTATGGTATTTTAAAAGGACCATTGATTGAATGTTTCCACTCAAATTCAGCCATAATGTTTTATGATAATAATATTTTATCAGATGTTTTGAAATTATATGTCATACATGATTATTTTTAGAAACTGTTTTTCTTTGAACCCCTATGAGACCTTATGCAATGTGTATTTGGATGAAGGAATAAAATTATTTTTAAGGATCTACAAATCATTGTAGCAATGTGTGGATCCTATGCCTATGTGAAAAAGATGATGATGAAACCATATGGACACCATGATCAAGGTATAATGATCTTTCTATTAGTAATAGTTTTATTTTAACATATGGCGGTGAAAAAAACGACAACATATAAGATGTTGAGGTCTTAATGTATTGGGATGAAATTGAAAGGTATAAGAAATAATTTTAGGTTAAAACAAGTTAGGGATATTTTTGAGTTTTATAAAAATGATGACCCATAAGATTGGTAATGACCCGTTGCATCCATCATGGCTAAATGAATCGAACCCACAACCGAAGGGTGACAATGGTGCATCACCTACCACTGTCTTTCAGGAAGTCCCTAGTTAGTATAACATATTCTATTAAGTTAAATGAAATTATGGATCAATAATATTTCGATTTTGGGAACTTATGTTTTACCAAATGGATATCTATTATATAGGAAAATGATTTGGTGATTATGTGATAACGGTTATTTTAGAATATTTTTTTCTGTTTTGGAAACATTATATGCTTAATGGATATATAATTCCATGGGATGTCATTTGTGGAGTAATGGTTAAAATTTTATTTTGGAAGAATCTATGTTTTTATTGTAGATAAATGAAAATTTTCAATGTTTATGGAAATGATCAAACTATCAAGGAGAATATGGGATTGGGTTAATTACTTTTTGGCATGAGACTTTAAAAGTAACTATTGTTATTTATTGGTAAATATTAAGATATATCTTTGAAGACTCTGTGATTAAATCCTTTAGTGATTAGTGTTTGAATCATAGTTTGGATTACTTTCAATAATTTTATGGATAGTTTTAAATTGAATCGTATTTGATGAACTTTGGGAATTTTTTGAAATAACATAGAGTTTAAGAGTAGTTTTTCTTTTTATAATTAATTATTTTTTTGGGGAATATCTTATCTTGGACTAAACAATTTTGGTTTCGGTTAATGTCTAAAGATCTTCAAAAAGTATATTTCATCTTTTTTGGATTATGTGATTCTCTTGAAGTTAATTATATCACTTTGAATTTGAACAAGCCATATTGAATACTCATCGTTTGGAGGAAAGATGATTTTGTGGTAGAAATCTTGTAAAGGATGTAGGTCTACATGAAAAGTAAGTATTTTTCCTTATGTTATTATTACAAATCTTAAATATATTCCTCAACATTATGAAATGCATCATAAAACAAAAACATTGTCCGGTAACTTTTCCTATGGGGGAATCGAAGACGATTTAACCCATCACATGTTTGTGATTATCTAGTGGTTAACATTTTCCTAATCATGTTTTCTACAACTCTACATCAAACCTTGAAGGTTTGTTTCTCATCCATATTTATGTTTTCCTGTATTGAATCCTAGTATGGGCTATCTCGGGTGTCCTTTCTATTTCGCTTTCTTTCATTTAATGTAATATTTTTATTGACTCTTTTTCTAATGTGGGACTTTCAATGAAGTTTCCATGCCCAATTTTAAAATTAAGAGGACACAATTTCTTAAACGGGGGAAGTATTAACATCCAAGGTAAAAAAAGATTACATTATTTTCATATTTATTAAAATTTGTGAATTAAATATAAATTATACTTTAATGGGGATTCTATGTTCAATGGCATACCCGATATGCAAGAATGAGTTTTTTTTTTAAATCTTATGTTGCACAGAATGCTGAGTCATACTGAAAAATAATAATATAATATTATTTTAAATATTAATTTACTCCTAGACATTTTATTGGTGGGAATGGACCTAACTATGTAAAATATGAATATACATGTTTTGTGATTGTTTTTACATTTATCCAATAAATTTTAGTGGGTTTAAGTAAGAAAGAACATAATTTTAAGCATAAATACTCAAATATTCATTAAATTGTCTATTTACACCTTTTTTATGGAAAAATCTCTTTAAATATAGATTTTTCCAATATTATATATTCTATTTGACAAAATCATATTCTTTTTTAGAATCAGGACATCAAAATTTACCTTGGATAAAATTTTGGAATTTTTCTGATAAAGTTCATTTTTTATGAATTGTAAAATATACAATATTTTAATTTAAAACTGTCTTTTAATCTAATTTATTTATTTGGATATATTATCATTATAAATGGTTTTAAAGTATAATTATATTATTTGTTTACAATTTAATACAATTTAGGTCATTGGATGTAATTTCACTTTGAAATTGGATATAAATAAGTGTCAATCTATTGATAGATATTATTACCAAAAAACATGATTTTTTTTGACAACGGGAATTAATTTTAAATTAATTTTGGCCAAGTATGTGTTTTGAATTTGGAAAAATTTATTCCATATTTTCAATCAAGAGGTCCAAATTGTGTAAATCGGTAACTTTTATTTCTATATATTATGAATATTTATTTAAGTAAATATTTTATTTACTATGTTCAAAATGTAAATCTGCTAAATAAGTGTAACTAAATATTACTATAATAACATTATATTACCCTAACATGTGTACTAATACTATTGGTCGATAAATTTCCAACCATGGTCATCCTTGGGTTGATTTTGGGACCCCATGGAGCCACATGGCAGTGATAATGACACTTTATATTATTAAATTTAAATTAAAGACAAAAATGACTTAAACATATATATTTTAGTAAATAAATTTTTACATGGGGTTGTGTAATTTATTTCTTCGACTGTAAATATTAATTTTAAATTTAAAAATATTTCCTATATCTTGATATTTTTTTTAATAATTCTCAGACATCAAATAAATAAAAATATTTATGACACTATAATGATGTCGTGTTTACCTCATTAATGAATGATTTAAATAAATAAGATTATAATGATTTAAAAAATAAAAAAATCTATCACATAATTATTGGATGATTTTATTTAGAACATGAGTCATCTTATCTATGACATTATTTAGTATTGGACCTTTAGAACCTAAAATCATTACATAATAACATAATATTTTTAAACATTACTAAAGATCCCATCCCCCCTTATAAAAATCCCTCACTTCTAACCATTTACTCACACTTCATACACCCCTTGAATAATAAAAACATTTCCCAATAAATCTCCCTACATCCCACTCCTCCTCTTAAATCCTTTCCTTAGGCATAAGGAATTCTAGTAATCATTTTGGTTCAAAACAAATTGAGTTACCTGATTTAAAGGCAATGCCTTCACTTATGTACTTTTCTATTATTTTACAACTCCAACCCCCTCAACTATTTTTATTACATTAATTTATAAAAAAACAATTATAATATGTATACTATGTTGTTTTTATTAGAATTATTCATTCAAAACTTAAACATACGTCCACTTAATAGTTAAATAACATACTATTTCTGTGGACAGTGAACTACTGACTCATGAAACGATGATTATTCAATTATCTCCTACCGCCTATCATAGTGGAAATTATGATGTAAATGTATTTAAATGTGATATATATTATATTTATTTGGTTTATATGCTTCTTTATTTTCCATTTATATCATACCTTTATGGTTTCCAAAATGGGAAATGCTATAATTTCATTGGAGGAAGTGCGGACTACTGCCCTTTAAAGTGATATGACTCATTCATACAATACATGGAAGGTATGAAGCATGGAGATAATAAACATATATATGATATTATACTTGATTTATAATATAACTATATATCATTATGTTTTAAATCCATTAAATTTGACAAAAAATTAATGTAGCGTTCTTGCGTACGTACGACTTACCGTCTCCATGAATGGTGCATTTCATTTCTTATGTCCAAATGATATGTACAATTATAAATACATATATATAATAGATATATATGATATATATTATATCTAAATCATGAATATCATTCTGTAGATAATTTAGTTTCAACCACATGGACAATTTATAATTATAACAAGTTCATTTTTAACTCACGTTCCGAACATCGACAAAATGTACGATATGAACAAAAATAATTAACTAATTTTTATAGCAATGTAATAATTAATATAAAAGAAATATTAAACAGTAAAAATGTTCTTTATAAAGTATAAATTATTTTTATTTTATTATTCAAGAGATTAAAGAACGATAGAGTCAAGTGGGACACGAGGTAAGGGGGTTTCTTATCTCACATTTAATTCCGTGACATTTCCATTGTTTTCCACTTATCTATTGCTTGTAGTGTATTGTGTACTTATATATGATATATATTATCATTATTATTTTTATATTCATGGTATTATTTGATTCATTTGGTTGTTATTATCTTTTGTTCATACGACTCGATTGATTGCAACGTGGTAAGTGATTTTCATCTCACTTTTTATCCCCATGAGATTCATGCTATATTTTACACTATTTATTTTTGGGTGGTGTATGTACAAACCATGATTTTATTATTTTTTTAATATACATTAATTTATGGGAATTTACATCTCCATTTTATCATCCTTCTTTCATCTGGTTTATGTTTCGTAAGTTACCAAATCGGTAAGGGAACCTTTCAACGTACTCTTTTAGTCAAAGACATATTTTTTGGTCATGACATTTAATTTCATTTTATTATGTCGGGATATTTTCTTATATATACTGAATGGTTTAAATTTTATGTCCATTTTATTATATAACCTTTCCACTCTCAAAAATTTATTTTGTGAATTTTTATTTGATGTCGTTATGCTGTCAAATTTCTTTAAGAGAACTTCATAACCCAATTTCAATTCGTTGGGTTAATCATCTAATTCTTAATTGTGTTCTGCTATGATTATGTGTGGAATCACCATATATTAATTTATTTTTTAATTTTCAATCCCCTTTTCTTGTATTTATGTTTAATACACATAATCACTCCATTGATAAATTCTCATGTCATTGATATGAACTTGATAAGGGTAATCTTAACTCAATTTCCATTAATTTAGTTAAACATCAACGTCATTGGTTTTGTTTTCTAAAGAACATGTGTGAATATCCTATGATTGATTTACACTGAATATACAGTCACAATGAGTTTATATATATTTGTCACACATTATTATGTAATGGATTTATCCTTAATCTAAGGAAACCATTTTTATATGGGATTTCATCTTAATTTACATTCCATTGAGAATTTATTGTTGTTATGAAAAAATTAACTTTTATATGGTGTATATACTATCCTTTGGAATATTACATCATGAATACCTTTATTTTCTTGAAATTATAACGTTTTGATTAAATTTCAATACAAAATTATTTGTATTCAAGCATATGTCATTTGGTTAAGAACTCCTTGATTAAAATTTTATTTTTAAGATTTATTCTTCTAAATATTTTTCATTAATGTCCATGTTTTTAAAAATGATATTAAGGATTTATTTAGATGGGTAGTAATTTATTAAATTGATAATTTCATTAAAAGTTTCAATGTGGTATGAAGCACTTTGATTCAAAAATCTCATTATTATGTTTTTTAAATGGGATGGAAAATGGTTTGATAAAACACGGTTTATGTCAATATATTGAAATGATATATTATGCTTGTAATGTGGAAATGTTATATTTATTTTATGCTTTTTTATGTATTATTAATATGTTATGGTTATAACGTAATTTTTTTTGTATACGGGTTGTCCCATGATAAACTTAGGCTGGTGATCCCGAGATAACTCTCAAAAGCATTGTGTAACGTGACAGAGGTAAACATTACTATTTCTCCTATGAGATTTAGGTAATATTATATGATGGATATTTCAAAGTAACTCCCTATGTATTTGTGACATCTACAATGGATATATTTTTTGTATGCCATAATATAACTTTATGATTTATGATTTCTGTGAGTTATTAATAAATCTTGTGATTTCATAAGGTATGTTATGATTGAGCAGTATGGTTTCATTGAATTGTGTTTATTTATGGGATAATTTTTTATTTCCAAATTATATAACCCTTACTGAGCATTTTTTTTGTCATCCTGTGTTTTTGAAATGTTTTTCATAGGAAATAAAGTGGAATTGAGTCGTGGATGGAATCAAAGAAAAGTATTGCTGTCTAAAACATGGAACTAGAAATGTTTATTTTTAAGAGTTTTTATTTAAAAAAATTGATACTGATTTGTAGTGTTTACATGTAATTTTCAAGTTGATATGTAATTGTTAGGGCCTAATTCTCTAAAACCCAAAACCTGAAAAGATCCTCAATGTGAATTATTAATTTAATTCAAGAATATCTAATGTTTAAAGGCCGAATCCTTATAGTTGTTATCAATGGTTGGTTTAGACCGCATTAGAGATTAAGAGTTTTCATTAAACACTTGGTTAGTCCCTATGTCTATTATTTCAGTTAAATCTTTATATATAAATTTTTCTGATCCAGGAAAGTCAGTTACAAATGGATGTAGGAGGATCTCCAATTGAATTCCTATCTCTTATTGATGACATAATTACAATAATTATTAAAAAGACATGTTTAGATGATTGTTATAATTTTTCTAGCATAAAACTCAATTTCAAGTAGTTGTTTGAGATATCAAACACATCCACTATACATCAATATCATTATGGATCATGGGTAGTATTTAATGAAATTCTATTCTATTAATATTATAATATTTTCATGAATTTTAAATATTATCTGGGCATTTTTAAATATTTTATCTTATCACAAGATTTTGAAGCATATTATGATTTTGAAAAAGGTGCTGAAGAAGGAGACCCTTGCACAACATATTTATATATTTTTCTACAATATTTTCTATGAGTATATAATTATGATATTTTAAAAGGACCATTGATTGAATGTTTAAACTCAAATTCTATTATATTTTTTTATAAAAATCATGTTTTATCAGATGTTTTGAAATTATATGTCATACATGATTATTTTCTGAAAATATTTTTCTGTGAACGCCCATATGTCGAATGTTCTACAAGGTGTATTTGGGTGATGAATGAAAATTATTTTGAAGGATATATAAATCATTGTTGCATTGCATGTACCTTTTTCCTTCATGAACAAGATGATGATGAATCCATATGGACACCATGATCAAGTTATGATGTTCTTTCTATTTGGAATATATTTATTTTCTCATATTGTGGTGATAAAAATTAAATTATATAATATGTTGAGGTCTTAATGTATCGGGATGAAAATGTAAGGTATAAGAAAACCATTGAGGATAAAACATGTTAGGGATATTTTTGAGTTTTATAGAATGGACAACCTGTAAGATGGGTAATGAGCCATCGCGTCTGGAAATGCTACATGAATCGAACACATAACCGAAGGGAAACAAGGGCGCATCACCTTACACTATCCTACGCGATGTACCTAGTTAGTAAGACTTATTCTTTTAAGTTAAATGATATTATGGATCAAGAATAAGTTGATTTTGGGTACATAAGTTTTATCAAATTGATATCCTTTATATAGGAAAATAATTTGGTGATTAAGTGATAATGGATGTTTTAGAATATGTTCACTCTTTTGGATACACTATATGATAAAGGGAAAAAATACTATGGGATCTCATTTCTGGAGTAAAGGTTGAAAATTTAGTTTGTAAGAATCTATTTTTTAATTGTAGACATATGAAAATTTGGTTTATTTTGAGAAATGATTAACCTATCATGAAGAATATGTGATTAAGATTATTACTTTTAGTATGATAATTTCAGAGTAACTAATGTTATATGGAGATAAATGTTAAGATTTATCTTGGAAGACTATGTGATTAAATCCTTCTGAGATTTTGGTTTCAATCATACATTGGATTACTTTGAGGAATTTTATGGACATTTTTTATTAAATTGTCTTTTTTGATATTTTGGTATTGTTTGAGAAATTTTGGATATTAAGAATAGTTTTTATTTTTATAAAGAATTATCATTCTGGGGATTATCAGAACTTGTACTATCCATTTTTGGTTTTGGTTAATTACAAATGTTATGGGAAAAATATAGTTCATATTTTGTGGATTATGGAATTCTATATAAGTTGATTATAGCACATTCAATGTGAACAAGTCATATTGAATACTAATCCTTTGTAGAAAAGATGAGTTTGTGGTAGAAATATATTGAAGGATGAAAGTCTACCTGAAAACAATGTATATTTCCTTATGTTCTTATTCCAGCTCTTAAATAAATTCTTCAACATTATGAAATGTACCTTAAAACAAAAACATTGTCTGTTAACTTTTCCTACTAGGGAATCAAAGACCATTTAACCCATCACATGTTTGTGATTTTTTGGTTTTTAATTTTCTCTTAATCATGTTTTCTACCACTCTCCATCAAATCATAAAGGTTCGTTTCACTTCCATATCCATGTTATAATACATGGAATCCTAGTATGGGCTATATTGGGTGACCATTATATTTCTATTTCATTCTTATAATGTGATATTTTTATTGACTCTTTTTCCGATGTGAGACATTCAATGATGTTTCCAAGCCCAAATTTAAAATTATGGGGACGCAATTCCAAAAAGTGGGGAACGATGTGACGTCCTAGGTAAATAAAGAATATAATATCTTCATATTTATTAATTTATTTTGATTTAAATATTAATTTAATTTAAATGGTAATCAATGTTAGATGGAGTACCCGATATGCAACAACGATATTCTTTGAAATCTTATGTTGTACACAATGCTCAGTCATACTGAAAAATAATAATATAATATTATTTTAAATGGCAGTTAACCCATATCCATTGTATTGGTGGTAATGGAAATAACTAACTACAATATAGATATACTTGTTTGTTAAATGTTTTCATATTTATCCAATAAATTTTAGAAGCATAAAATAAGATAGAATCAAGTTTTGAGCATAAATACTCTAATATTTATTAAAATGTCGATTTACCACCTATTGATAGAGAACAATAATTAAATCTAGTTTGGTCACTTTTATATGTTATATTTTAAAAAATAATATTCTTCTTTAGAATCGGGACATCGAAATTTTGTTTGGATAAATGTTCGGTATTTTTCTAATAATGTTCATTATTAATGAATAGTGAAAAATACTATATTTTAATTCAAAACTTCTTTTTAACCTAATTTCTTTATATGGAAAGAATATCTTTATAAATGATTTTAAAGAATAATTATTTTATATTTTTACCATTTAATCCAATGTTGTTCGTTGGAAGTAATTATAATGTGAAATTATACATAAATAAGTGTCAGTCTTTTGGTTGTTATTATTTTTTTAAAAAAATGATTTTTGTTTTGATAGTTGGAATATATTTTAAATTAATTTATATCACTTCTGTGTTTTTAATTTGAAAAAATGGATTCCTTATTTTGGAATCAGGTGGTTTAAATTGTGTAGAAAGGTAACTTTTATTTTTTGACATTATAAAAAATTTACTACAGTTAAATTTTATTTACTATGATTAAAGGGTAAATCTGGTAAATAAGGGTAACAAAATTATATTATAATAACGTTAAATTACTCAAACAGGTGTCCTAATCCTATTGGTTGATACCTTTATGACCATGTGTTTCCTTGGGTCGATTTTGGGAACTGATGGTTGCACTTGGGAGTGACAATGACACTTTATATTTATTAATTTAATGTAATGACAAAAATAACTTAATCATATATCTTTTAGTAAATAAATTCATACATCGGGTTATATAAGTGATCTATATGACTATAAATATTAATTTTAAATTCAAAAATATTTCATATGTCATTATTTTTTTTAATATTTTTTAGACATCAAATAAACAATAATATTTATGACACAATAATGATACAATGTTTACCTCATTAATGAGTGATTTTAATAAATAAGATTATAGTGATTGTAATGATATCCAAAACCTGTCCAATTATTAATGGTTGAATTTATTTCTAACATGAGTCATATTTTCTCATAAATTAATATATTTTGGACCTTTAGAAACCGAAAATCATAATATACTATAATAATATTTTTAAACATTCCTAAAGAGCCCCTCCCCCTATACAAATTCCTGACTTCTAACCCATTCCTCACACTACTGGAGCCCCGTGGATCATCATTACTCAGCCCAATTAATCTCCCTACATCTTTATACTCCTCATAGAAGCCTTAAAATAGGCATAAGTCACTTCATGTAATCCTTTGGGTTCAATCAAATGGGAGTTACCCGATTGAAAGGCAATGATTTCTCTTAAGTACTTTTCTTTTATTTAACTTCTCTAACCCCCTAAACTAATTTTATTCCTTTATTTTATAACCACACCAGTATCCTAAATATATGTTTTTATTTTAATGAGAATTATTATAGCTACACTTACACACAACTCCATCTAACGGTTAAAGAACATAATGTTTCTGTGGACGGTGAACTACTGCCTCACAAAATGATGATTGGTCAATTATCTCCTACCGCCTATCATGGTGACCATTAGGATGGAACTATATTTATATGTGATATATATTATATCTTTTTGTTTCTAGGATTCTTTATTTTCCATTTATATCATACCATAATGGTTTCCATAACAAGTAAACACTATAATTTCATTTCAGGAAGTGCAGACTACCGCCCCCTCAAAGTGATATGAATCATTCATACCATACGTGGAATGTATAAAGCACAGAGATAATTAAATTTTATATGATATTATATGGGAATTATAATATAAACATTTATCATTACATTTTCATTCCATTAAACATGAAACAGAAATGAATGTAGCGTTCATGCGTACGTACGGCTTACCATCTCCATGAACAGTGCATTTCATTTCTTGTCTCCAAATGTGATGTACTATTATAAATACATATATATATACTGGATTTTTATGATATATATGATATATAAAGCATGAATATAATTCTGGATATAATGTAATTTCAACCACATCGACATTTATAATTATAACAAGTTCATTTTTAACTCAAGTTCTGAACATCGACAAAATGTCTGATATGAACTCAAATAATTAACCAGTTGTTCTATCGAGGGAATAATTTATATAAAAGGAATAATAAATTTGAAAATGGGTTTTAAGAAATTATTAATTAACTTTATTTTATTATTCAGGAGATTAATGAACAATTGATTCATGTCGGAAAAGAGGTATGGGGGTTTCATATCTCACATTTAATTCCATTAGATTTCCTTTGTATGCCACTTATCTATTGCATATAGTGTATTGTGTACATCCATTTGATATATATTATCATGATTATATTTATATTAATGTTATTTTTGGATTCATTTTGTGGTTATTAACTATTTTTTCATATGACATGATTGATTGAAACGTGGTAAGGGGTTTTCATCTCACTTTTTATTCTTGTGAGATTCATGATATATTTTCCACTATTTCCTTTTGTGTAGTGTATGTACTGCCCATGATTGTATTATTTGTTTAATAAACATTAATTAATTGGCATTTACATCTTCATTTTATGATTTCTATTACATGTGGTTTATGTTTCGTAAGTTACCAAATATGTAATGGAACCTTTCACCATAATATTTTGGTTAAAGAAATTTTTTATGTCATGTATTTTAATTTCCTTTATCTTATGTCAGGATATGTTCTTCTATATCCTTGTTGCAGTAAATTTTATGATCAACTGATAATAGAACCATTAATCTCTCATCAACTCATTTTCTAAATTTTAATGTGACGCTGTTAGGCCGTAGAATTTCTGTTTGAGAACTTCTTAACCCAATTTCAATTCATTTGGTTAATCTTCTAATTATTAATTATGTCATGCTATGATTACGTGTGGAATCACTGTTTATTTATTTATTTTTTAATTTTCACTCCCCTTTGTTTGGATATATTTTTGATACACATAATCACTCTATTGATAAATTCTCATGTCATTGATATGAACATGATATGGGTATACTTAACTAATTTTCCATTCATTGATTTAAACATCAAAGTCATTGGTTTTGTTTTCAAAAGAACATGCGTGAATATCCTATGATTCATTTACACTAAATATCCAATAATGTTGAGTATAATTATATTTTTAACACATTATTTTTTAATTGATTTATCCTTAATCAAAGAATATGGTTTTTATAATGGATTTTGTGTCAATTTACATTCCATTGAGAATTCATTATTGTAATGCACCACTTCACTTTTATATGGTGTATATACTATCCTTTGGAATATTATATCATGAATACCTTTATGTTAATGATATTATAAGGTTTTGATTATATTTCTTTCTACAATAATTTTTCTTCAAGCATATCTTATTTGGTTAAGATATCCTTAACTAAAATATTGTTTTAAATATATATTCTTCTTAACATTTCAAATTAATGTCCATGTTTTAAAAAAGATATTAAGGATCTATTAAGATAAATATTAATGTTTTAAAATGTTCATTCCTTTTAACGTTTCAAATTTGTATGTAAAACATTGATTCAAAAATCACTTTATTAAACGATTTAAATGCTTTTGAAAATGGTTTGATAAATCATATTTTATGTCAAAATATTGAAATGAAATATTTTGATTACAATGTGGAAATTTTATCTTTTCCATATTATTGTATTATTTGTAATTAAAATGTTATGGTTATTAGGAATTGTTTATGTATACTGGTGGTCCTGTGATAAACCAAAGGTGGGTGAGCCAGAGATAGCTCCCTAATGCATTGGGAAACGTGATGGAGGTAAACGTTATTGCTTCTCCTTAGAGATTTAGGGAATTTAATATGATGGGTATTCCAATGTAACTCCTTATGTAGCTATAATAGCAACAATTTAAATATGTTTTGTATGAAACATGCTACCTTTTTGATTTATGATTTTTGTGTGTTTTTCATAAATCTTATTATTTTAAAAGGTATTTTATGATTGAAAAGTATGGTTTCATTGAATTGTATTTATTGATGGGGTAATGTTTTCTTTCCTTATTTTTTAACCCTTTTTGAGATTTTTGCTCATCCCAAGTTATTGAATTGTTTTTTTGGGATATAAAGTGGAATATTGTCATGGATGGGGTCAAGGAATAGTCATGATGTCTAAAACATGGAACTAGACATGTTTCCTTTTAAGAGTTTTTATTTAACAAAAATTGATACTGAGTAGTAGTGTCTACATGGAATTTTCATGTTGATATGTAATAGTTATGTCCTAATTCTCTAAAAATTTAAATCTGAAGAGATCCTCAATATGAATTATTCATTTAATTCAAATTTTTTTAATATTTTAAGGTTATGTCCTTATAGTTGGTATCAAATGTAGATTTAGATAACTTTAGGGATTTGATGTTTTCATTAAACACATGGTTAGCCCATATATTTATTATTTTAGTTAAATACTTATTTTATAAATATTTTAGATCAAGGAATGTCGGTTAAAAATGGAATAAGGATGATCTCCAACGGCATACCTATCTCATCCTGATGACATGCTTGCGATTAATATTGCAATGTCATGTTCAGATGAATGTGATACTTTTTTTAGCATACAACTCACTTGTGAGAAGTTTTTTGAGATATCAAACACCTCCACTATACCTCGATATCATCATGGATCATGGGTTGTATTTAATAAAATCATATTTTCCCAATATTCTCATATTTTCAAGAAAGGTAAATATTATCAATGCATTTTCAAATATTTTACCTTATCACTATAATTTGAATCATATTAAGATATTAAAAAAGGTGATGAAGATGGGAACCCTTGTGCAACCAATTTATATTTGATTTTACAATATATTCTCTCATCACATACTTGTGGAATTTTAAAAGGACCATTGATGGAATGTTTTAACTCAAATTTGGTCTGACTGTTTTATAAAAATCATGTTTTATCAGATGTTTGCAATTTATATTTCATTCATGATTATTTGATGAAACTATTTTTCTACAAAAACCCATATGACCCAAGTTGTACAAGGTTTATTTGTATGAAGGATGCAACTTATTTTGAAGGATCCTTAAATCATTGTTGCAATGCATGGACCTTCAACCTACATGAAACAGATGATGATGAAACCATATAGACACCATGATCAAGGTATGATGTTATTTCAATTGGGAATAGTTTTATTTTATCATATGGAGGTGAAAAAAATGAAAATATATAATATGTTGAAGTCTTAATTTATTGGGATGAAAATGAAAGGTATATCTAATATTTTGAAGTTAAAACATATTATGGATATTTTTGAGTTTTAAAATGGACAACCCATAAGATGGGTAACGACCCTTCGTGTCTGAAAATGCCATAGAAATCGAACCCACAACCGAAGTGTAACAAGGGTGAATCGCTTACCTCTATACTACATGATGTCTCTGGTGAATATGAGTTATTTTTTTAAGTTATTTGATTTTACGAATAAATAATAAGATGATTTTGGGAACTTATGTTTTATGAAATAGATATCCTTTATATAGGGAAATGATTTGGTGATTAAGTGAGAAAGGTTATTTTAGAATATTTTTTCTCTTTTAGAAACATTGTATGCTTAAGGGAAATAGAATACTATGGGATCTCATTTGAGAAGTACTGGTTGAATTATTTTTGGATTAATGTATGTTTTTTAGAGATATATTGAGATTTGGTCTGTTTATGGAAATGATTAAACAATCATGGAGAGTATGTGATTAGGTTAATTACTTTTTAGTATGATACTTTAAGAGTAATTTATGTTATTTGAGATAAATTTTATGATTTATCATTGAAGACTGTAACATCCCAAGTAATGAATAATAGATATTTTTATCTATGTCTATTAATGAATTATATAGTATTTTAGAGGCTTAAAATGAAAATAAATCCAATCTTAAGCATGGAATACACTAATATTTTTAAAAGATTATTTTACTGCCTTTTGATGGAAAACCATTTTTAAAGCTATATTTTGAAAATTTTATAAGCTATGTTTGTCAAAATAAACTTTTTAATTATGATTGGGACATAAAAATTTACTTTGTGTGAATTTTTGGTATTTTTCAGACAATGTTCATTTTTTAATGAATAGTGAAAAATACTGCATTTTACATCAAAACTGCTTTTTAATATAATTTATTTATGTGATTAGATTATCTTTTGAATTGGTTTTGAAGTGGAATTAGAATATATTTTTTCCATTTAATCCAATGGTGGTCATTGGAATCAATTTCACTTTGAAATTGGACTTAAACTGGTGTCAATCTTTTGATACTTATTGTTTAAAAAAAACCCGCTATTTGTCATGACAGCGGGAATTAATTATTAAATTAACTAATGTAACTTATATGATTTGAATTTTCTAAAATAGAAATCATTTTTTAATTCGGAATATCAAATATATCTTAGGGTGATTTGTTTTGTAATTTTCTGAAAAACTTCTATTTTTGATGAATAGTGAAACCACTAAGTGGTACTTATAACAACTGATTTTTCCGTTTAAATGAAATTTTTCAATAATTGTGTTTTGAATTTCAAAAATCCGACATACATGGTTGTCATTAATAAGTAAAATGTGGTTCAATAGGATTCAAATAATTTTTTGGTGAATAGTAACTTTTTAAGTTCTTAATCGCGATTAGTGTTAATTAGTGTAGTTTAAGGTAAAAATAATGTTTTAATAGTATGAGATGAGCCTGAAACATGTCCTACCCTCATTGGATGTGTCATGGCCGACCAAGACAAGCCCTGGGTCAACTTGGGGACACCATGTAGCCACTTTGATTGGGAAATGACATAAATAACTTTTTATTTAATGTTAAAGTAAAAATGACACAAACATGAGTTATGTTACTAAAAAAAAATTTATATTGTGTTATACAAGTCATATTTTTGACTATAAATATTAATTAAAAATCTAAAAATATTTCCTACATCATAGTATTTTTTTTATAATTTTTAGACATTAAATAAATTAAACTATTTATGACATCATGATGATGAAGCGATGAACTCATTATTTAATGATTTAAATAAAATGGAAAGATAATGTAAAATCTAAAACCTACACAAGGACAAAACCAATTGGATGAGTGTATTTCGGACCCGTATCACCTTATCCTAGAATTATATCAATGTGGGACCTTTTGAATCCGAAACTCATTTTAAAATAAAGTAACTTATCTTTACTTTCCAAGAGTGCCCCTCCTCTCATCTTATAAAAGGCCCCCACCTCTACCTCCTTACCCACACTCCCAAAGCCTTTGGCTCGGACAACCCATGCCCATTTTTTCTCTCCACTTCCCTATCTCACTCCTTGAAGCCTCACATTGGGCAGAAGGCTTCCCAAGGAAGCCTTTGAGCTCAAACCAAAGAGAGTTACCCGATTTTAAGGTAATGTCTTCTTTTGAGTCCTTTTGTTTTATTTTGCTTATCCAACCCCCTAAACTCTTTTTATTCTTTTATTTTGTAAATACTCTAGTATACTCAATATACAAGGATGTTTTTATAAGAAGTATTCGAGCTACACTTACACACACCAACATCTAATGGTTAAAGGATATACTATTTCCGTGGATGGTGAATTTATGCCTCCCGAAACGATGATTGTTAAACATTCATTTAACACCTTCAAAGGTGGCCATTAAGATGTCACTATATTTATATATGATATATAATATGTTTATGTTTTCCTTAACTTCTGTATTTTTCATTTTGGTCATACCTTTATGGTTTCCATTATGGGTAAACACGATATCTTCATTTAAGGAAGTGCGGACTACCGCCCCCTCAAAGTGATTTGATTCGTTAATACCATATGTGGGACGTATAAAGGATGGAGTTATGATATTATATATGATATTATACTAGAATTATAATATACCTTTATATCATTATGATTCCATTCTATAAAATACGAAATAGAAATGAATGTAGTGTTTATGCGTAGGTACGACTTACCGTCTCCATGAACGGTGAATTTCATTTCTTACCTCTAAATGATTATGTAATATTATAAATGCATGCATGTACGGGATATACATGACATATATTATATCTACATCATGATTACCATTCTGGATATAATGGATACATGAACATCTTGTAATTATAAAGGGTTTATTTTTGACTCAAGTACCAATGATCGTTAAAATGACCTTTATTAACTTAAATAATTACATTGTGTTCATGACATGGTAATAAGTGATATAAAAGGAATAATGAACTTGAAAAAGGTTCTTAAGCAAGTAGAAATTAACTGAAGTTTATTATTCAGGACATTAAAGAAAAATCGAGTCAAGTCGGACCCGAGGTATGGGACTTCATCTCAATCTCCTTTCATTGAGGCATATTTTGTTTTATACACAACCTTCTTTTATACAGTGTATAAACCCATTTGACTTTTATGTTTATCCAAAAGGAATCTTTTTTATACGAAGAGTTTTACTAAATGACAAAAGGGAATGTTTTTGTCGTACGTATGCGGCGACAACGACTTCTCCACCGCTGTGACCATTATTTGAGTTTCGGCTTCCTCTACAAGCTATACCTTTTTTTAAAAGAAAAATAAATACCATGTTTTACTTTTCTTTTATTTTGGTATTGAAAATGGTTTTCATAATGTTTTTTTATCAATGTGTTGTATTGATATCTTGTGATTGAATGGTGGAAATGTTATGTTTCCATTATGCATGTTTTATGTGATACGATTATGTTGAGGTTCTTGGGCATTATTATGAAGACGGGTGGTTCAGTGATAAACTAAGGGCGGGTGAGCCCGATATAGCTCTCCAATGCATTGGGTAACACGAAGGAGTGAAACTTTAAGGTTTCTCCAAAGAGATTTAGGGAATATACTATGATGGGTATTCCAAACGTAACCAAGAGGGTTACTCCCTACATAAGAATGTTATGAATTCCTCAAGTTGCCTTTATGTCTTATGATTTATATGATTTATTCATGATTTGATGAGGTATGTTAAAGTGATTATGTTTTATGGGTAATGTATGATTTCATTCTTATGTATATATGTACCCATGTTTCCTTTCCATATTTTTATATCCCTTACTGAGCTTTTTATGCTCATCCCAAGTTTTTTTGAAATGTTTTTCACAGGTCAAGGGAAAGGTACATGATATGATGATAGTGTCAAGGAAGTGTCAAGAAAGAATCCATGTTTTATTTTAAATATGTTTCCATTGTTGGGAAAGAATAATACTATCTTTATGTAACCACCTTGTTTATATGTGGAATGTAATGCAAGTTTTATGATCTAATTCTCTAAAACACTAAACCCGAAACGATCCTCAATGTCTAACCTTGTAATAACTCAAGATTAAGTAAGGTTTAAGGCTGGGGCCTTATAGTTGGTATCAAAGGACGGTTTAGACAACTTTAAAAGTTAGAAATGTGTAAAATTATAAGTTAATTTATGGTATGATTGAAATGATATTGTATTTGAAGATTACCATGTTGCTTCATCTAAGACATGTTTGTTCAGAATGGTTTTCCGCAGAGGAAACATGGAAGCAGTGCTAGGAAGGCATACAGAAGGAAATAACCTTCCGAATCAGCATCCTGAGATGGTCAGAATTGGAACTGAACGGTTTGTTGCAGTAATGGAACAGTTTAATCAAGCGATAAATTGTGGTGGTATCCATACACGAGATCAGCCAGATCAGCCGCAGAGGAACATGTCAGTGGTGGAACATTTCATGAGGCAACATCCCCCATCATTCAGAGGATCATCTGACCCTGTGCAAGCTGAAGGGTGGATTAAAGCACTTGAGAAGATTTTTTGATGTCATGGGGTGTTCAGACAATCAAAAGGTTAGTCTTGCTATTTATTGTTTGGAGGGTGAGGCAGATCAGTGGTGGTCTATGATTAAAAATATCAGGGACGCCGATGAGATTGATTCTCTTGACTGGGATGAATTCAAAGGTATGTTTCTTGAGAAGAATTTTCCTAAGGCTGTTCGACTTAGGATGGAAAAGCAATTCTTGGAATTGAGGCAAGAGGAAGACTCGGTGGCTACCTATGAAGAAAGTTTCACTCGATTGGCAAGGTATGCCCCAAATTTTATCTGATACCTTGATAGTAAAATCAATCGTTTTTACTCAGGATTAAAGCCAAAATATCGAAGGGAATTAACTTCTTCTGAGTTTAAAAGTTATTAAAAGCTTGTTTGATGTTCTTAGAAGGTGGAAATGGAGTTTTCTGATGACCAAGTGTTCTATAACAGCCAACAGAAGAAGAGACCGAGGTGGAAGGAGAAAGGAAATATTTCTTCAAAAAAGTCTGATGGTAAGAAAACTAAGTTTCCAGTTTGTGATAAATGTGGCAAAAGTCATGTTGGGGAATGTCTTCTGAACTCTGGAAAGTGCTACTGATGTGGTAAGATGGGACATAAGGCTCGTGATTGCACTGAAAAGGATCAAGGTGAAGGTAAGACCAAATTTGATTTATAGTTAGTGAAATGTTATAAGTGAAATGAGATGGGTCACTATGCAAACGAGTGTCCGACAAAGAGCTTGAGTAATGGGAAGCTGTTAGACTACAAGAAGAAAGGGGTGGTGAAATCATTTGCAACTACTTCATCAGATTTTGGGCCATCAAATGAAGTTGTATGATCTCCAGGGAGCTCAGTATTTTTCAAAGATTGACTTGAGATCGGGGTACCATCAGCTGAAGGTAAAGGAAGAAAATGTTCCGAAGAATGCGTTTCGTACAAGATATGGCCATTATGAATCTGTAGTAATGACTTTTGGGCTAAACAATGCACCTGCTATATTCATGGACTTAATGAATAGAATTTTCCATGAGTTCTTGGATAAGTTTGTGGTGGTTTTCATTGATGAAATTTTGGTGTTTTCTAAAAGTAAATAGGAGCATGAAAGAAATTTAAGGGTTATCTTGCAAACCTTAAAAGAAAAGAAACTGTATGGAAAATTCATCAAGTGTGACTTTTGGTTGCAACAAATTTCTTTCCTTGGTCACATTGTTTCTAAAGATGGGATAACTTTTGATCCTGCAAAAACAAAAGTTGTGGAAGACTATCCAAGACCCAAAAATGTAACTGAGATTCGTAGCTTCCTTGGTTTGGCAGGCTATTACCGAAGGTTTGTTAGAAATTTTTCACGGTTATCTAGTCCAATGACTAAGCTAACTCGGAATGGTGTTAAGTTTATCTGGACATAAGAATGTGATGATTGTTTTCAGGAATTGAAAAGAAGATTGGTGAAAGCTCCAGTTTTGGCACTACCTTCCAGGAATGGGGAGTTTTTATCTATAGTGATGCTTCATTGAAAGGACTTGGTTGTGTCCTTATGCAGAATGATCAGTTAATTTCTTATGCTTCACGACAGTTGAAAACTCATGAGGTAAATTACCCTACACATGATTTGGAATTAACTGCTGTTGTTTTGGCTTTAAAAATTTGGAGGCATCATTTGTATGGAGTAATGTGTGAAATATATACCGATCACAAAAGTTTAAAGTATATATTCACTCAGAAGGAATTGAACACGAGACAAAGGAGATGGATAGAATTAATCAAGTATTATGATTGTACAATTCATTACCATCTGGGAAAATAAAATAAAGTGGCTGATGCTTTGAGTCGAAAAAGTAATGCTTCATTAGCAATGTTGTGTTTGGAACGTGAACCTTTGGTTAAGGATTTGATGAACTTTGGCATAGAAGTTGTGGGTGGAGGAAGTTCTTCTGTTTTGTTTTAGGTATCAGTGAGATCATCTCTATCAGATAGAATCAAGCAAGCACAGAAGCAAGACAGTGAGTTGCAGAAAAAGGTAGAGCTGGTTCAGAAAGGTAAGTTGTCGGAATTCAACATTGATAATGATTACATTTTGAGATTTGGGAAGAGATTGTGTGTGCCTTGTGATTCACAGTTGAAGAGAGAGTTTTTATGTGAAGCTCATAGTTCTCCGTTTTCAGTTCATCCTGGCAGTACAAAGATTTATAGAGAGCTGCGGGAGTATTACTGGTGGGATGGAATGAAAAGAGATAATATTGATTTTACTGTGAAGTGTTTGGCTTGTCAGAAAGTTAAAGCAGAGCAGCAGTTACCGAAAGGGATGCTTCAACCTTTACCAGTGCCAGAGTGGAAATGGGAGAATATATCCATGGACTTTTTTGTGGGATTACTGAAGACATCTCGAGGTAATAATGCAATCTGGGTTATTGTTGATCGCTTGACTAAATCTGCTCATTTCCTTGCTATACAAGATACTTTTTCCCTAGATCAACTTTCCCGTTTGTATCTTAAAGAGATAGTCAGGTTACATGGAGTTCCTCTCTCCATTGTATCTGATCGTGATCCCAGGTTCACTTCTAACTTTTGGAAAGATCTTCAGAAGTCATTGGGGACTGAATTAAATTTTAGTACAGCTTTTCATCCTCAATCCGATGGGCAGTCAGAACGAACAATTCAGAGCTTGGAGGATATGCTACGAGTTTGTTCTATGGATTATCAGGGAAGTTGGGACTAACAACTTTCTTTGGTTGAATTTTCATATAATAACAGTTTTCATTATAGTATACAGATGGCACCATTTCATGCATTATATGGGAAGCGGTGTCGAACTCCAGCTTTCTGGGATGAAGTGGGTGAAAGGAAGTTGATGGGAACAGAATTGGTAGAAGAGATGGAAGAAAACTTTCAGCTGATTCAGAAGCACATGAGAACAGCTCAGAGCAGGCAGAAGAGTTATGCGGATAACCGGAGGAAGGATCTATCTTTCGAGGTAGGTGATCATGTTTTTCTCAAGGTTTCTCCTTGGAAAAGTGTGATGAGATTTGGTAAGAAAGGAAAGCTGAGTCCAAGGTTTATTGGACCGTATGAAATTCTGGAGAGAGTTGGATCTATTGCTTACCGAGTGGATTTACCTCCAAGTTTATCTCAGGTACACATTGTTTTTCACGTTTCGATGTTGAGAAAGTATATTCCAGATCCATCTCATGTTTTGAGTCTAGAGGTAGTTCAACTGGAAGAGAACCTATCTTACGAGGAACAACCGGTCCAGATTCTTGACCACATGGAGCAAGTGTTACGGAATAAGGTGACTAAGAAGGAAATGGTTTTTTGGAAAAACCACATGATGGAAGAGGCATCATGGGAATCTGAAAATGCAATGAGGGATAAGTACTCCCATTTATTTGATAAGTAAATAAATTACGGGGACGCAATTTTCTAAAGGGGGGAAGGATGTAACATCTTAAGTAATTAATGAATAATAGATATTTTTATCTATGTCAATTAATGAATTATATAGTGTTTTAGAGGCTTAAAATGAAAATAAATCCAATATTAAGCATGGAAGACACTGATATTTTTAAAAGATTGTTTTACTGCCTTTTGATGGAAAACCATTTTTAAAGCTATATTTTGTCAATTTTATAAGCTATGTTTGTCAAAATAAACTTATTCATTATTATTGGGACATCAAAATTTACTTTGAGTGAATTTTTGGTATTTTTCAGACAATGTTCATTTTTTAATGAATAGTGAAAATACTGCATTTTACATCAAAACTGCATTTTAATCTAATTTATTTATATGATTAGATTATCTTTTGAATTGGTTTTGAAGTGGAATTAGAATATATTTTTACAATTTAATCCAATGGTGGTCATTTGAATCAATTTCACTTTGAAATTAGACTTAAAGTGGTGTCAATCTTTTGATACTTATTGTTTCAAAAAAACCCGCTATTTTTCATGACAGCGGGAATTAATTATTAAATTAATTAATGTAACTTATATGATTTGAATTTTGTAAAATAGTCATCATTTTTGAATTCGGAATATCAAATATAGATTAGGGTGAATTTTTGGTAATTTTCTGAAAAACTTCAATTTTTGATGAATAGTGAAACCACTAAGTGGTACTTATAAAAACTGATTTTTCCATTTAAATGAAATTTTGCCATCATTGTGTTTTGAATTTTAAAAATCCGACATATATGGTTTTCATTAAGAAGTAAAATGTGGTTCAATAGGATTAAAATAATTTTTTGGTGAATAGTAACTTATTAAGTTCTTAATCGTGATTAGTGATAATTAGTGAAGTTTAAGGTAAAAATAATGTTTTAATAGTATGAGATGAGATTGAAACAAGTCCTAACCTCATTGGATGTTTCATGGCCGTCCAATACAAGCCATGGGTCAACTTGGGGACCCCATGGAGCCACTTTGTTTGGGAAATGACATAAATAACTTTTTATTTAATGTTAAAGTAAAAATGACACAAACATGAGTTATGTTACTAAAACATTTTTTATATGGGGTTATACAAGTCATATAATTTACTATAAATATTCATTAGAAATCTAAAACGATTTCCTACATCATAGTATTTTTTTTATAATTTTTAGACATTATATAAATTAAATTATTTATGAGATCATGATGATGCAGCGATGACCTCATTATTTAACGATTTAAATAAATTGGAAAGATAATGTAAAATCTAAAACCTACACATGGAAAAAAAAAATTGGATGAGTGGATTTCGAACCATTATCACCTTATCCTCTAATTATATCAATTTGGGACCTTTTGAATCCGAAACTCCTTTTAAAATAAAGTAACTTATCTTTACATTCCAAGAGTGCCCCTCCTCTCCTCTTATAAAAGGCCCCCACCTCTACATCCATACCCACACTCCCAAAGCCTTTGGCTCGGCCAAACCCGGCATATTTTGTCTCTACACTTCCCTCTATTACTCCTTGAAGCATCACTTTGGGCAGAAGTCTTCCCAAGGAAGCCTTTGAGCTCAAACCAAAGGGAGTTACCTGATTTTAAGGTAATGACTTATTTTGAGTCCTTTTGTTTTATTTTGCTTCTCCAACCCCCTAAACTCTTTTTATTCTTTTCTTTTGTAACAACTCCAGTATCTTCAATATACTAGGATTTTTTTATAAGATGTATTCGAGCTACACTTACACACACCAATATCTAATGGTTAAAGGACATACTGTTTCCGTGGATGGTGAATTTATGCCTCCTGAAACGATGATTGTTCAACATTCTTTTAATACCTTCAAAGGTGGCCATTAATATGTCACTATATTTATATATGATATATAATATGTTTATGTTTTCTTTAATCTTTTGTATTTTTCATTTTGGGCATACCTTTATGGTTTCCATTATGGGTAAACATGATATCTTCATTTAAGGAAGTGCGGACTACCGCCCCCTCAAAGTGATTTGATTCGTTAATACCATATGTGGGACGTATAAAGGATGGAGTTATGATATTATATATGATATTATATTGGAATTATAATATACTTTTATATAATTATGATTCCATTCTATAAAATATGAAATAGAAATGAAAGTAGCGTTCATGCGTACGTACGGCTTACCGTCCCCATGAACGGTGCATTTCATTTATTACCTCTAAATGATTATGTAATATTATAAATGCATGCATGTACTGGATATATATTACATATATGATATCTACATCATGAATACCATTCTGGATATAATGGATACATGAAAAACTTCTAATTATAAAGGGTTTATTTTTGACTCAAGTACCAATGATCGTTAAAATTACCGTTATTAACTTAAATAATTACATAGTGTTCCGGACATGGTAATAAGTGATATAAAAGGAATAATGAACTTGAAAAAGGTTCATAAGCAAGTAGAAATTAACTCATGTTTATTATTCAGGACATTAAAGAATGATCGAGTCAAGTCGGACCCGAGGTATGGGACTTCGTCTCAATCTCCTTTCATTGAGGCATATTTCTTTTATACGGTGTATAAACCCCTTTGAATTTTACGTTTATCCAAAAAGAATCTTTTTTATACAAAGCGTTTTACTAAATGAAAAAAGGGAATGTTTTTGTCGTACGTATGCAGAGACAACGACTTCTCTGCCGCCGTGACCATTATTTGAGTTTCGGCTTACTCTATAAGCCATACCTTTTTTTAAAAGAAAAATAAATACCATGTTTTACTTTTCTTTTATTTTGGTATTGAAAATGGTTTTCATAATGTTTTTATATCAATGTGTTGTATTGATATCTTATGATCGAATGGTGGAAATTTTATGTTTCCTTTATGAATTTTTTATGTGATACGATTATGTTGAGGTTCTTGGGAATTATTATGAAGACGGGTGGTTTCGTGATAAACTAAGGGCGGGTGAGCCCGATATAGCTCTCCAATGCATTGGGTAACGCGAAGGAGTAAAAAGTTAAGGTTTCTCCAAAGATATTTAGGGAATATACTATGACGGGTATTCCAAACGTAACCAAGAGGGTTACTCCCTACGTAAGAATGTTATGAATGCCTCAAGTTGCCTTTATATCTTATGATTTCTATGATTTATTCAAGATTTGATGAGGTATGTTAAAGTGATTATGTTTTATGGGTAAAGTATGATTTCATTCTTATGTATATATGTACCCATGTTTCCTTTCCATATTTTTATATCCCTTACTGAGCTTTTTATGCTCATCCCAAGTTTTTTTGAAATGTTTTTCACAGGTCAAGGGAAAGGTACATGATATGATGATAGTGTCAAGGAAGTGTCAAGAAAGAATCCATGTTTTATTTTAAATATGTTTCCATTGTTGGGAAAGAAGAATACTATCTTTATGTAACCACATTGTTTATATGTGGAATGTAATGCATGTTTTATGATCTAATTCTCTAAAACTCTAAACCCGAAAAGATCCTCAATGTGTAATCTTGTAATAACTCAAGATTAAGTAAGGTTTAATGCTGGGGCCTTATGAAGACTATGTGTTTAAATCCTTCTGAGATTTGGGTTTCAATATTAGTTTGTATTATATTGAGGAATTTTATAGATAGTTGTTTATTGAATAGTCATTATTGATCTTTGGGTATTGTTTGAAATTTTTAGAGATTAAGATTAGTTTTTCTTTTTATAAAGGATTATCCTTTTGGTGATTATCTGATCTTGTACTAACCATTTTTGGTTTTGGTTAATGTCTAAGGATATGGGAAAAATATAGTTCATATTTTGTGGATTATTTTATTCTCTAGAAGATGATTATAGCGCTTTCAAAGTGAACAAGTCATCTGGAATACTCATCGTTTGGAGAAAAGATGAATTTGTGGGAGAAATATTGTAATGGATGAATGTCTACATGAAAAGAAAGTATCTTTCCTTATGTTCATATTCCATATCCTAAATAAATTTCTCATCTTCTTGAAAAGTAACTTAAAACAAAAACATTATGTCTTATATTTTCCTACAAGGGTATCAAAGATCATTTTACCCATCACACATTTTTTATTTTCTGGTGGTTAACTTTCTCCAAATCATGTTTTCTACCACCCTCCATCAAACCTTGAAGGTGTGTTTCTCTTCTATATACATGTTTTCCTACATGGAATCCTGGTATGGGCTATCTTAGGTGACATTTGAATTTATATTTCATTCTTTTAAAGTGATATTTTTAATGAATATTTTTCTAACATGGTAGATTCAATGAAGTTTCCATGCCCAATTATAAAAGTGTGAGGATAGAATTCCCGAAAGGGGGGAAGGATGTAACATCCCAGGTAAATAAATTATATATTATTTTCAAATTAATTAAAATTTGTGAAATAAATATTAATTTTATTTTAATGGGGATGCTATGTTTGATGGCATACCTGATACACATCAATGAGTTTCGTTGAAATCTTATGTTGCACATAATGCTGAGTCATACAGAAAAATAATTATATAATATTACATTAAATGGTAGTTAATGTCTAGGCATTGTATTAATGAGAGTGGATAAAACTAAATAAAATATGAATATACATGTTTTTTAATTTTTTTTATATTTATCAAATAAATGTTAGAGGATTAAAATAAAAAATAATATGATCTTAAGCATAAATACTCTAATATTCATTAAAGGGTCGATTTACCGTCTTTTGATGGTGAACCCTCTTTAAATATAGTTTTTGTCACTTTTATATGTTCTATTTGACAAAATAGTATTCTTCCTTAGAATTGGGACATCAAATTTTACATTGTATGGAATTTGGGTATTTTTCTGATAAAGTTCATTTTTTTATGAATAGTGAAAAATACATTATATTAATTCCAAAATGCCTTTTAATATAATTTATTTATATGTCTAGATTATGTTTATAAATGGTTTTCAAGTATAATTAGATTATAATTTTATCATTTAATCCATTTATGGTCATTGGAAGTAATTTTACTTTGAAATTGGACATAAATAAGTGTCAATTTTTTGATAGTTATTATTTCTTAAAAACACGCTTTTTGTTTAGATTGAGGAAATTAATTTTAAATTAATTTCTACCACTTATATATTTTTAATTTGAACAAATGGATTCCATATTTGGCATTTGGAGGTCCAAATATTGTAAATATTTATCTTTTATTTTGTTATCATTATGAATATTTACATCAGTAAAAATTTTATTTACCATGGTTAAAAGGTAAACTTGGCAAATAAGGGTAACATAATATTATAATAATAATATTAAATTACATTAACATGTATCCTAATCCTATTGGTTGAAACATTTCAGACCATGGGCTTCCTTGGGTCGATTTTGGGACCCCATTCAACCACTTGGGAGTGCTAATGACACTTTATATTAATTAATTTAATGTAATGACAAAACAGAATTAAACGTATATCTTTTAGTAAATAAATTATTACATGGAATTATATAAGATATATCTTCGAATATAAATATTAATTTGACATTTTTAATTATTTCCTACATCATGATATATTTTTTTTGAAATTTTTAGACATCAATTTAAAAAAAAATTATGACACAATAATGTTGTTCTTTTTACCAAATTAATGAATGATTTAAAAAAAATAGGATTATAAAGATTAAAACAATACCCAAAACCAGTCCAATTATTATTTTACGATTTTATTTTTAACATGAATCATTTTATATTTTACTTTAATTTGTTTTGTATTTTTAGAAACTGAAAATCATAATATAATAAAAATAATATTTTTAAACATTCCTAAAGAGCCCCTCCTCTCCCTTATAAAAATCCCGCACTCCTAACCCATTACTCACACTTCTCAAGCCCCATGGATCGTCAAAACTATTACAAATTAATCTCCCTAAATCCATATCCACCTTCTTGAATCCTTTCCATAGGTATAAGGCACTTCATGTAACCATTTTGGTTCAAACCAAAGAGAGTTACCCGATTTAAAGGTAACGTCTTCTTTTAATTTATATTCATTTATTTTACTTCTCCAACCCCCTAAACTCTTTTAATTACATTATTTTATAAGAAAAAAAGTATCCTAAATATACTAGGTTATGGTTATGAGAAGTATTTGAACTACACTTACACACACATCCATCTAATGATTAAAGAACATACTGTTTTTGAGGACAACGAACAACTTCCTCACGAAACGATGATTGTTAAATTATCTCCTACCGCCTCTAATGGAGGACATTATGAAGACACTGTATTTATATGTGATATATATTATTTTTATATATTTTCAAATCTTTGCTATTTTCCATTTATAGAATACATTTTTGGATTCCATATTGGGTAAATGCGATAATTTCATTTGAGGTGTGCGAACTACCACCCCCGCAAAGTGATATGAATCGTTCATAAAATAAGTGGAATGTATAAAGGATGGATATAATTTAATTATATATTATATTACACTTGAATTATAATATACCTATTAATCATTACGTTTTAATTCTATTAAATATGAAACAGACATGAAAGTAGCGTTCATGCGTACGTACGGCTTACCGTCTACATGAACTGTGCATTTCATTTCTTATCTCTAAATGTTATGTACTATTAAAAATAAATTTTTATACTGGATAAATATGATAAATATGATATATAAATCATGAATATATTTCTATCTATAATGTAATTTTTACCACATGGGCAATTTATAATTATAACATGTTCATTTTTAACTCTTGTTCCGAACAACGACACAATGTTTGATATTAACCCAAATAATTAACTAATTGTTATAGAAAGATAATAATTCATATAAAAGGAATAATAAACATGAAATTTTTTCCTAATAAAGTAGAAATTAACATTAGTTTAATATTCGGGATATTAAAGAATGATCAAGTCACGTAGTACACGAGGTAAGGGGGTTTCTTATCTCAATTTTAATTCTGTGAGATTTCCACTATTCACCACTTATATACTGCATGTAGTGTATTTCTTACATCCATTTGTTATAAATTATCACAATTATATTTATATTAATGGTATTATTTGATTCATTTGGTGGATATTTACTATTTTTCAAATGACATGATTAATTACAACGTGTTAAGGGGTTTTCATCTCGCTTTTTATTGCCATGAGATTCATGCTATATTTTCCACTATTTTATTCTTTGTGGTGTATGTAATGCCCATGTTTGTATTATGTGTTTAATATAATTTAATTAATTGTCATTTACATCTTCATTTTATGCTCTTTATTTAATGTGTTTTCTGTTTCGTATGTTATAAAATCGGTAAGAGAACCTTTCACCATACTCTTTTAGTCAAAGACATATTTTATGTCATGTCTTTTAATTTCCTTTCTTATTATGTCAGGATATTTTCATGTATATAAATATTGATTTGAATTATTAGTCCATGTGATTATATAACCTTTCCTCTCTTATCAAATCATTTTCTAAATTTTAATGTGACGTCGTTAGGTTGTCGAGATTCGATAAGAGAACTTCTTAACTCTATTTCAATTCTTTGGGTTAATATTATAATTCTTAATTGTGCCATGCTATGATTGTTTGTGGAATGAATGTTTATTTATTTATTTTTTAAATTACACTACCCTTTTTTGAAAATACTTTTGATACACATAATCAATCCATTGATAAATTCTCATGTCATTGATATGAACTTGATAAGGGTAATCTTAACTCAATTTCCATTCATTGAGTTAAACATCAATGTCATTGGTTTTGTTTTCAAAAGAACATGGGTGAATGTCCTATTATTTAATTACATATAATATCCAATAATATTGAGTGTATTTATATTTTTCACACATTATTATGTAATTCATTTGTCCTTAATCTAAGGATACATTTTTTATAAGGGGTTTCATCTCAATTTACATTCCATTGAGACTTCATTGTTGTTATGCACCAATTCAAATTTATATGGTGTATATAAAGTACTTTTGAATATTATATCATTAATCCATTTATTATCAGGATATTCTAATTTTTTGAATGAATTTCATTCCCCAATTATTTGTATTCAAGCATATCTCATTTAGATAAGAACTCCTTAACTAAAATATTGTTTTAATGATTTATTATTATAAATATTTCTCATTAATGTCCATGTTTTCAAAATGATATTAGTGATTTATTTAGATGGATATTAATGTTTTAAAATGTTAATTACTTTAAATTTTTCAATGTGGTATGGGACACTTTGATTAAAAAATCAATTTATTAAATGTTTTAAAAGTTTTTGAAAATGTTTTGATAGTGTATCTTTTATGTCAATATCTTGAAGTGATATATTGTGATTGTAATGTGGAAATTTTATCTTTCCTTTATGATTGTTTTATGTGTTATTAATATGTTATGGCTCTTGGGAATTGTTTATGTATATGGGTGGTCTAGTGATAAACCAAGGGCGGGTGAGCCCTAGATAACTCTCAAATTAATTGGGTAATGTGATGGAGGTAAAAATTAATGTTTCTCCTAAGAGATTTAGGGAATATATTGTGATTGGAATTCCAAATTAACTCCATATTTATCTTTTATAGCTACAATGTTTGTATGTGTTGTATGCCATATGTTACCATTATGATTTATGATATCTGTTGTTATTCATAAAATCTATGATTTCATAAGGTATGTTATGATTGAAAAGTATGGTTTCATTGAATTATATTTATTGATGGTCTAATGATTTTATTCCTAATTTTATGAGCCTTACTATGATTTTTTTATCGTAACATATTTTTGAAATGTTTTTCAATGGACATAAAGTGGAATAAGGTCATGTATGGGATCAATGAAAAGTCATGTTGTCTAAAACATGACACTAGACCTATTTCTTTTTAAGTGTTTTTATTTAAAAATATAGATACTGAGTAGTTGTGTCTAAATGTAATTTTCAAGTTGATATGTAATAGTTATGGCCTAATTCCATAAAACTCTGAAGCTGAAAAGATAATCAATTTTTATTATTCATTTACTTTAATATTATGTAATGTTTAAGGATGGGTCATTATAATAACACATCAAGGGTTCATAAAAAACCCCACCCAAAACAACCCAAAAAAATACCACATTGAGGGGAGACTCTGAATTGTCCCATGATAATCCTAGGGTAGGTGAGCCCATGATATCTCTATAATGAATTGGGTAACATAAAGGGGGTAAACATTAATGTTTCACCATAGAGAATTATGAAATATTTTGTGAGGGGTATTCCATCGTAACTCCATATGTAGCTGTGATAACTACAATGAAAATATGTTTTTTATTCCACAAGTTAATGTTTATAATATGAGATTTAGGGAATATATTGTGATGGGTATTCCAACGTAACTCCCCATGTAGTTGTGATAGCTACAATGTATGTTTGTTTTGTATGCCACAAGTTACCTTTATGATTTATGATATCTGTGTGTTATTTTTAAATATAATGATTTCATAAGGTATGTTATGATTCAAAATTAATATTTCATTTAATTGTATTTATTGATGGGATGATGTTTTCTTTACTTATTTTATAACACTTACTGATATTTTTTTCACCCCATGTTCTTGAAATGTTTTTCAAAGAACATAAAGTGGAATATGGTCATGGATGGGATCAAGAAAAATACATGATATCTAAAAAAAGTAACTAGACATGTTTCTTTTTAAGAGTTTTTATTTTAAAAAATTGATACTGAGTAGTAGTGTCTATATTTAATTTCAAAGTTGATATGTAATAGTTCTGGTTTAATTCTCTTAAACTCCAAACCTGAAAATATCCTCAATGTTTATTATTCATTTAATTCAATATTATTCAATGTTTTAAGGATGGGTCATTATAATAACACATCAAGTGTTCATAGAAAACCCCACCCAAAACAAAAACAAAAAATACCACCACAACATTTCACTAGGCATAATAATTGAACATCCAATAGCAGCCAAAAGACACCCCCATTTACACATGACCATGTCACTACACTATTTTCTCTCCCTCCTTACAATATAAGTCATCAATATCCATAATAATCATGGCACTCCCTAAGAACACATGTCTAAGAATTTTATATAATATAAAAAGACATTATCTAATTTGGGTTTAACTGACTCTCCTACAAGAATTTAAACGTTTCAATATACAACATTTATTGATTAGGAAACATATTTTCGCTAATTCAAATAAAATAATATTTATGACACATCACACATCAAGACAAAGAACATCTCAATAAATTATAAATTAAAATCATAACATCATCTATCAATAAAAAAACAAGTCTTGGTTGAAATATCAGTACTGGGAATGCATATTCATCTCAGGGTACCATGAACTCTCCTTGAAGAAACCATGCCTCCACAACACACAAACCAATGGTTTGGTTCTTCAATACATTATGTTATCTTGATAATAAAGGATTTGTACAACATGCTCTATGAATATGACCTTTTCCTCGATATCGAACATTCCCAATTAAATGATATGGGAATAAATATGAAGATACTGATAAATTTGGAAAATATAGAAGATATTGTGGTCCCTCACCCTACATAGTGGAAATAAAAACTGAAACATTAAATCACCCACATATCCAAATACTTAAAAGCACCAAAAAAATCAGTGGGAAATATTATTCCCCAAACAAAACATTTATATCCCACATCGAGGGGACACTCTCAAGAAAACATGGTCTCTATCCTTTTACTGCATGAGACAACACTAATTTTCATTATAGGCCTTCTAATTTTACACATATTCCATTATAATCTCTCATGAAAACTAGATATTACTTATTTTGTTTTCACCACATCAAGAATAAGAACTACCGACTCCCCCACCTCATTAATGTAAAATGGGGAATAACCTAACAGCTCATAAAACACCATAAACATTACCACTCCAATGGATACATGATTGAAATTTTTAATATAAAATTTCAACAATAGGATGGTGTCTCACAAATTATAAAAAACCTTTTATAATTAATTCTCAAAACATATCCTCCATTTCCAAGATTTTTAAATTCGTCAACCTATCAATCTAAGGGTGGATAATAATGATTAGGCACAACTACATTCAAAAATCATGCTACAATACCCTCTAGAATATCAAGGTATACTAAGGATATCAATTAGATATGACTGACCTCGTAACCCCATGAAACATAACCACATAATCCACAAAGCACCTCTCAAAAAACTCGATGAAACTTGATTCACAGATCACCAAAAAATGAACAGGCTACATTTTCCGGTCTACTAACACCCAAATTGTATTACAACCTACCAATTCATGGGGTAAAATAGTGAATAAATTCTTCACCTTTATTACTATTTACACTCAATAACATACAATGACTACAAAACCCCTACATAACCAATTTAGGAAGCTTTCGTTTACTTATAAACCATAGACATTTCTATAAACTCTATTACTGACCATTTCATCCCTAGGAACGAAATATATCTCCTCAATCAATGATAAATATTGTTCACTCTATGATGGAATTAAAATTTTTATTAGTTAAACTCATGGAGAAAATCCCTAAACACTATCAACCAAACAAACAACTTCCCTTATATTAAACTACGATACTGAATATTCTTTGGAAATCCATCTAGATCATCACCATGACCAACACATGCATGACCTATGCATCTGATTTTCCCCACATTGAATCATCCACCTATTATATCATGGATGATTCAATAGTCTTATAATAAAGAAAAACTCAACCACTACTCTTTCTAATTTTATTATCCACATATATATATAAGCTCTGCCAACCCTTTTGAAACATATATAGTCTGCCAAACCACATCCATTTGGGACATCCATATAAATGAGTAGTCAAACTCATTTCCCACTATTTTGTTGTAAGATATTTCAATATAATAACCCCAAAGAAAATCCATACATATATAATACAATAGATTCAAGTATCACTTAGAAATTTCATATTTCAGTCTCTTGTGGTTTTTGAAAACCACAAAGAATATATAGATAGTTTAATTTCATTACAAATTCTGTTGAAAAAAAATTTCCACTAAGTCCAGACCATGAGTGGACAAGTTATGCTCTTAGGGATGTAAGTTCCTATATCTGTAAGGTATTTTTATTACCTAATGAACAAACAAGCATCCAAATACCAAATTGTACGTTTCATTGAAATCCTCAAACAACACACCCTCCCCAATCAATAGACGAACTAGAGAACAAGACAACATAGATTTCAGGGAACAAAACGCAGCCTAAAACATTTTAGTCCATAAGACGATGTTTTCCTTCCTTGTCAATGAGGTTGATAGGGATGAAACATGAGAGAAATCCTGGAAAACCTCAAATAATAATCATCATGAACTGAAAAATAATGATCATATACCATGTTCTATGGTGCATTCCAAGAAAAAAATCCTAAACAATCAACGGGTTAACATCCACATCATACTACGTAACCAAATCCCTAATGAAACACACCTATCACGTCCAAAATAAAAAATTTAATAGCTCTAAATTTTCTTTACGGTGTTAAGGAACATGCAAAAAACACTGAGATTTTTGTGTGCCTCTCCTATAACATCATGTTGAGAAAGATATCATGAATGACCATGGTGAATAACTAGTCCACAAAATCATGGAATATAGAGGTCAATAGACACATGACCAAAGTTGGTGCATTCCTAACACTCAATGACCAAGAACTAGTCATTCCAATACATACAGAATAATTTATTCATCTGGATTTCATCATCATTCATTCTATTTTGGTTAAATTAATACAACAAGTAAAAAATCAAAAACCAAGTAGATACACTCAACTATTCGAAAATATCAATTCTAATTGAAATAAAATAATAGTTCCCCACCACCAGATTCAATATCTGGTAGTAAAAAAATCCCAAGAAATGTTTTTCCTTATTGGTTTAAACTCTAATGCACCCCAAGGAGACACACTAGGTTGGATGAATTCCATACACATCAGATTATCCAACATCATCTCATCTCTCATAGATCTATAGATGCCATTAGAAATGGAGCCATCAAAATTAGAGACAAAAGTGGTTTTAACTCTATCTCAAATTCCACATCTTGTCAAAGGGGAAAGGTTAAAAACTCATTTGAAAAGACAACATAGAACTACTCCATTACCCTTGTAACATTCTCTAAATATGGGTCCAGCAAAACCTCTTCCAAATAAGATTAACGAGTCTATACTCACTTTCTCACATATGATAGACTCACCCTCCAATGAAATTCACTATATGGACCTCAACATCTAAAAATTATACTCTCTTCTAGAAATTTTAAACGATTCAATACACTAAATACATCTAATTGATACCAAGGATAAAAACAAATGGATATATATGTACATTGAGGAAATATCCCATTGCTTGGTGCTACCCCATCACCAGCCTATATCCCTAGAAATCATAAAAAATATTCATTACCTCCAACTAGTATAACTAACATTATGGGAACTAAATTCCTTTAAACAATAATTACCAAATCATAGACCCCTGTGGGATAAATAATGGATTTCAAGGATCCTTAATCAAACAAAGAACAAATATGAGTAGAAGGAAAATTAATCATACCTTGATAAAATTTTATATCTTCTAGAACTAGCACAAATAAATCATAGATTTGACCATTCACAACTCCTTTACCCTCTATTTTTATCCTACATGCCCTTGATCTAGAATAGGACCTAATTGATGGGGCCCATCATTAGGTTTACCTATAAAAAATCCAAATTCACTTTGTATCTGAACAACTACTCATAGAACCTTCTTCTGAAAGTGCCTCAAAGATAATTTATATTAAATCAAAAAACCATCCTGACTCCCCATGTGATACTAGAATCCTTGAGAGGTGAGACACTAAGCTTGGAAATTCCCATGTCCACCTCAAAAATAAAAAAAATGGATGTCCAACGGATGTTTCTCGAAATCCAACTATTTTAGATGGATTATAAAATATCATCTTTCGTGGGAGCCCCATTATCAGAGCCTTGACCAAATAGAGACCCACAACCCGCTACCTGAATCCATAATCCCCAGAACACCCACTAGAAACTCTATTAATACTTTAGTTCATGTTCAATAATTCACCAGATAACCTATTTCTTCATATTATAATCCAATGATATTGTTTGAGAAAATAGAGTTATCACATACCTGGTCAATGGGTGAAACACCTCCTATAAATCTCACACTTTGGACTCCTCATATGAAAATAAGACTAGGGAAATTGAAAAAGTCCCTTGATCCTAACCCCAAGCTCCTACATACATAGGTTACACTAATAATGAGTCAGAAACTCTTTCCACTTCCCCACCTTGGTCATCAATTCCTTGAACTCCAAATAGTTCTCCCTCTAAATGTATGGTGATAACACATATTCATCCTATCAGCCAATAAGAAACAATAGAAACAACTAATACAAAACACCCTATAATTGTCTAAATTCAATCAACACATTTATTAAATCCCATGATTGGATTATACTGATGTATATATTATGATTTCCTAACAAGTTCTCCATCTATAGTCCCAAGACAATCCTCTCATACTTTCCCAAACATTACCATTGAAGGGAATGAAAACCTATTTTTCCAACCTCATCCTCCTATCTCTGGTTGATCCTATAATGATCTCCTAGACAAAACTAATGATCCTCGGCAACCAAAACTGATGAAAGATGATGACCATTATCCATTTCTGAAAAAAGAGATTATCCTATTCTTTTTTGCATATTATTATATCAAAAAAATATTTATTGAATTCCTTAATTAAATTAAATTTCGATAGTCACCCAATTCACATACATGAAACAATATTTTGTGATTCATGAACCTCTCCTATATCTCTTGAATATAAATAGGTACTTTTCACTTGGTCATTAAATAAGAATAGTGTCCATGAATAAGATAATGGGGACCCTATTATCAATGTTCCTAGACAATGTTATTAGATAATGGAATCCCCCAAGTTCAACTGACAAAATTTCTTTACCTACCCATTAAATCCTCGTAGTGTATAACCCCAAAATCCTCCAACATGCTGAATCATGTCATTGATAAAACTCTATCATCATCCACTCCCTCCAAGGATTTCCTAATTAATGAAGAGATATAATTACTGCCAGTGTCCCACCACTTGTAGGCCTCAGGTTTTGGTATAACAACATTTATATTTATTATACATTAATTCTTTTTTTATTACAAATGATTAAACATAATATAACCCAGATGATACAGAAGTCTAGTGTATTTTTCAATTAGGTACATTTCATAATAAATTAAAATATGAAATACATCATCATTATTGAAAACTTATTTAACATTATCATATCATGCCTTCATATTTAAAACATCATGGGATAATCTAGGGTCCTACATAAGAATGAGGTGATACATAAATCCTAGTGATGATAAAACATGGCACAAAATGATGAAAATAATACATGTTACAGAATAAGAATATTAATGGGGAATAAAAGGAGTGATAATCATAAGCATGAAAATGGTGCATGATATATCATGATAATGTAATGCAACATGGGAAATGTGGAAACAACATAAACACTACATCATCAACATAGGTCAAGGATAAGTTCCATGAAATCTTGATAGAAAATTTCCCCATATGGATTGGGTTCACACCCTAATCCATTTATTGATGTCTCAAGAGACTTATATTTTACCCAATGCATTGAGGAACTAAATAATTATGAGAAAACACATAACTTTAATTTCATTATGATAGTTATGTGTTCCACATAGATCACATAACATGGTATCATTTATCATCACATTTTTTACATGATAACGGGGTGTGGAATATATAAATTTACATACAAAATAAACAAATTATAGGTCCATAAATGTGAATACACTTTATAGAAAATGGGAATGGGTATTCACTATATACTTTTTGGTAGGAAAATCAATGTGAAATTTCAGCACTAAAATAGGGTAATATAAATTTCCTTGTAAGGGGTTATAGAGAGTGAATGGTGGAATCTCATCATATATACATAAAATAAACAGTATGGGGATATCTATGAACATATCCCAACATTAGGAATTTAAGATAAATGACATAATTTATTCAATATACTTGAATAAAATTAACAAAACCACAGACATTCCCATGGGGTTTTACCACGATTTCTATGAAATAAGGGTGGAAATAATTATTTTATTATTCCTTACGATGATCCTTTTAAAATAACACCCCTGATGATATATAAGTGGGAATTATTTATAAAGAAATTATTTTAAGCCCATAAAATATATTATTGGTTCGGGATAATTCATAATGAATTTATAAAAGTACAATAATAAACATAATAACTAATTATATTAAATGTTAAATAATTATTGGGTCATTGATATCGATTATATTATTTTTTACATAATATGATGGTCATTATGATGTAATAAAACACACCATATATTTACATCATATTTAAATTTCATTTTAAAATTAGACTATCTCAGAAAATTATAAAAAAATGATAGTTGGATAATTTCAACATTTTGATTCCAAAAATAATATTTATTTGTCAAAGTAATTTTCTAAATATGTGAATTTTCATTTTTTTAAAATATTGAAACACCCCACGATTTCATAGTACATTATCTCATTATAGAAATTATATACCTAGCGCTACACGCAACAACGAGTTCGAGCGCACCACAACATACTAATCTAACCGTTCAAAAAGTATTTATGAATAATATTAACTACATCTTGTATCATATATACTCTATATAATTTTATCATCAATATTGTGTGTTTATTAGACATAATATAAGAACAAATTCATTTTTTCAGATAAAATAAGTATTTATCAAAAAATACAATTTTACCGCCTTTTAATGGAGAACCCTGTAAAAAAATACTTGAAACTTTTTACATTAAATTTAATGAAATTAAATTCTTATTTAGAAGAGGGACATAAAAAATTAGTCTGGATAATTTTTTGGTACTTTCCTGATAACATTCATGTTTTTGATGAATAGTGAAAAAATACTATGTTTTAATTGAAACCCACTTTTTTAATCGAAATAATTTATAGTAATAAGTTATTATTTTGAATGGTTTGGAAGTATAATTATATTATTTTTTTTATCATTTAATACAATGTAAGTCATTATAAGTAATTTTACATATAAATTTGATATAAACACATGTCAATCTTTTGAAAGTTTTTACATTTTAAAAACCCACTTTTTGGTTTGGACAATAGGAATTAATTTTCAATTAATTAATTCAAATTCGATGTTTTTAATTAGGTAAAATAGACTTCTTTTTTTGAATTTTTAATATCAAAATTATCTTAGGGTAAATATTTGGTAATTTTTTGAAAAATTTTAATTTTTGATTAATAGTGAAAAATGCTTTGTTATTATTTAAAATGAATATTTATATAAATAATTAGTTATTTTATTTTAATTTATTTTTGTAAAAAATAGAAACATAGTAACAAAATATTTTTAAGTTAATTCATTGGATTCATTTTATAATAAGTTTATATATATTTATAATTTTATCGAACATTTTACCGTCTTTTACCCACCTTCTAGGAGAATTTAAAAATTTGCATAAAACATAATTTTACCACTTCTGTGTGTTGAATTTAAAAAATATGAGAGGAATGGTTGAAATAATTATTTAATATGTGGTTCAATAAGATGAAAATATTTTTTGGTGAATTGTATCTTTTGACATTTATTTACCACGGTTAAAAGTAAATAATGTATTTAAGGGGAAAAATGAAATTATAATTACCCTAACACATGTCCTAATTCTATAGAATAAGTATATTTCGACCAAAAACAACATTAGGAATTAAATATGACCCCCTTTGGACTAGTTGTATATGATTATGACATTTATTATTATTTTATTTAAAGAAGAGTTAAAAGAGTTAAATTCAAAGTTAAATAATTACACCATTTTAATATAGAGTTATAAATAAGAAATATTTGACTATAAATATTCATTAGAAAGTTAAAAAAAATTTAATAAATAATGGTAGATTATTTATAATTTTTAGATATTAAATAATTTAATTTATTTATGACACAATGATGATGTAGTAGTTACATTATTAATGAATGATTAAAACAATGGATATTATATATATCCAAATAAATGTAATTTGAGGATTTTGATGAATTAAAATAATTTTATAGGTTGATATTACATGTTTGGGTTTATTAAATAATTTTTTTTGAAGTAGTCATGTTGTTATAATTTTCACATAAACCAAATACTAAATAGTATGAAAATTGAAAAATTGTGTTTAAAAAAAATACTATATTATTAATTGATATAGTATTTCTAAAAATATAAGGATCAGAAAAAGGAAATAGATAAGGTTGTATATATTAATAATGAAACACTTGGGGTTTTTTTGTCTTGTTATAGTATGTTTATTAACCATATAATATAAAAATACAAAGGGACATGGTAAATGTTAAACATTTTAACTATGAGTTAAATCTAAACGATAAGGTTATTATGGTGACCTAAAACAGTATAAAACCTTTTGGTCGATACGTTTTCGACCTATACCAACCTTAGTCTCTCAATAAATTATTTCTACACCATTAGAAGACGAAAATTATTTTATTATAAAATAATATTTCAATCTTTTCCTAAAGTGACCTTCACCTCTCTTTTAAAATGGTACTTCTCCTTCACTTAATTTCACACCTCCCAATCCATTTGTATTGACCAACCCCCACCCAAATATCCTACCCACTTTCATATATTCACCCTAGAGACATCTCATTATTCGGAAATCCAATCTATGGAGACCTTTTGATCAAATCAATAAGATTAACCGGAAGAAGAGATTAATATTTCACCCCCTCTTTCTAGTTCATTTTTTCTTCCACTTCCACTTTATTTTTTGTCTCCATTCTAAAATAATAACTCCAGTATCTTTTCTATAGTGTGATGTTATTATAAAAATGTTAAAAACATATTCATTATTCTATCCATCCTATAAATGAAAATGTCACCATACGTGCGTATATATGGCTTAACATCTCTATGTCTTGGTGTAGTTTTTCATTCAAACACTTCATTATTTGGATAGGTATAATAATGAGTATAACAAATGTAAATAATAAAGATAAAACTTTAATGATTATTTATATATAATATACCTTCCAATTACATATTATTTCCTCATTAATATAATGATATAGTCGCCCGTGCGTACATACTTATTACCGTCTCCACGGCGCGATGAGATTCATTTACACATTCACCATTCAATGATGATTATAAAAATGTATATTATAAATATGTATGAAATATATGACATAATAATTCTACTGAAAACATATTTATATATACATGTATATATTTATTTAATTATATCTTATTTACTTATATTCTTTCAATACGATGTGAAAACGGAAACAACGTTTACGCGTACGTACAACTTACCATCTCCATCAACGGTGTTTTCCATTTCATATATCTATCTATTATACATATTTATATTCTAAATATATATGATATATAAATCATTTTTTATATTCTGAAAGTATGTAAATCATGATCTAAATGATACGATCAAGAATACCAAGCTAAAATATGTACGATAAAGAAAGCGATTATTAACCAAAATGATAATTTAACACGAAAATAATTATTAAATGGATAGTATAATGTCATAAATGAATCATGTATGATTTAAAAAATATAAACATGGTTCTGGAATAATTTTATAACATACTATGGTCATTATATAGGAGGTTAAACTTACCCTTGACCATAGGAAAGTGCAAGGTAAGGGTTAATTTTACGATTTCGTCATTATACGTGGATGTTTTTACGTGAGTATCTACTGGGACCTCTTTATTATCCACATCCATGTTTCATAAAAATATTTTCAAATGGAATATTTTATGGTTTTACGTAATGGACTCTTTAAATAGATCATCAATTTAAATGGTTTGATTATTTATTCTTCTAAATCAATCTCATTATTGTCCATGTTTTCAAAATAGTTTTAAGGATTTATTAATATGGAGATGAATGTTTTTAAAATTTTAATTCCATTCAAATGTTTCAAAGTTTAATGGGACACATTGATTAAAAAATTCATTTAAATGTCTTCCTTTTTAAATTGTGTGTCTTTAAAATGTTTTTAGGAAAAATAGATACTTCCCTCAAATATTTTTACAAATCATTGTCATCATTATCAACATCCATTAATGTATATTATACTTTTTTGATGTTGATTTATTATGATACAAATATTCCATAATGAATTGATGGTTTTTTGATATGTTTGAATTTTAATGTGTTATTTTTATACCATTCGTATTTTATGGATGATGTATTGAAATTTCATTTGATAGTTATAATACTAATGTTTATGTTATGTTTCAAAATTTTTAAATGAGGAAAGAAATAGAGTTAGTAGGTGATGGGTGCAGCCTTCTATAGCTCCTCGATGCATCGGTAGGTCTCATAAGACAAACTAGTGTCTTGGCACAAGGCCTTGACAAAATCACATTGGTAGTCTTGGCACAATGCTTTGACTATGTGGTTATGATGTCTGGCATTATGCATTCCCTCATTATGACGTTGTCTATTGATATTAAATGTGATTATTTGACTAGTAGAATTTCCATGTGAATAAATAAATGGCATGATTTGATTTATCTTTTCCATATTATGATGATGTTTAAGTTCAAAATGCTTTTGTTTTAGTCTTATATATTGCCTTTAATGTTTATTCTTATTTGTGAATGTTTCTGCTATATTGTTATCCTTAGAGGGCTTTTGAGGTCACTACATTCTTATATTTTATTTTCCCAGGATTCCAAAAAAGTGTATTAATATTGATAATAATGCTTAAGATAATGGATTAATGGTGTTAAAAAAGGATAATTTATGTTGTGTTTTATTTTCTAATGTGTAATTTAACTTTCATGTATATAATATATTTTCCAAGACTGCTAAACTGATTGGTCTTTCAGGACATGATTCTGTACAATCATGCCAATGTATTAAAATAATCCATGGACTCTAGGCTTCTGGGGTCAGGGTGTTACAGTTTGTATCATAGGAATTATAGAAATAACCTTGGAAACTAGATTTAGAAAAACTATGATTAGAGAACATTACCCTAAGATAGACTTTGTGTATTAGTATAGAACAACCTCCAAGAATTTTAGTAATATAGATATTTTGTGAATTTTCCAAGAAATAAATCACTATCTAGATACGAGCTAGTAGATGCGGCTCCATCATAGATGTAATTAGGAGTGAAAACTCGGACAAAGAGTTTCGGGCTTGACCCGGGGTATCCTGGTACATGACAACGGGCCATGCTGCACTCTTGGTTACGAAACAAACAAAGGATATGCTTAGGATAATTATAATTTTCATTACCAGACATTATGATGGATTTAAGAGTAAATACTTCTTCGAAGAAAACATTTTTATGACAATATATTATATGCATAATCATTCCAATTTACGTTAGGTATTTTACACTTTTGGAATTATGCATTGCAATTCAAAAACTAACCTATAGTATGACAGTGTTTAGAAATGACACCCAATAGATGGTATAAGAACTCCGTAAGTACACATGATCCAAAGAGTAAGAAGGATTATATCTTTCATGGTATTAATCCTGCATTTAAAAATGAAATAGTCTCCCACTTATTTTCATCATATTAATAAATAATATCATGTGTTAATAAGTTAAGTAATGAATTCTCTAATTCCTATGGCTTTGAAGGGATGCCAGAGATGAAATTGATGGTAGAAAAAGATATTGATAAAGGGAATAAGGGAAAGAAGGATTTTCCCATATGTGATAAATATGGAAAGAATCTCATTGGTAAATGCTTGAAGCAAATGGGGGTATGTTATAAGTATAGGTAAAAAGGAAACCAATTATGTGATTTCAAGTGTAAGAAACAAGTATTAAATGTACAATAATTCATCTTCAAGGAGTTGAGACACTATGGAAATCAATGTCCAAATAATCCAAGTATGCCCCAAATGATGTTATTGCATAATAATCATGTTATTATACTACCGTAAATTAAGAGGAATAACTAGTGTTATTATATTTTAATTATAGAATTATTTTATTTTAGTGTTTTATCAACGATTTATGGTAATATAAATTATGGAAATAAATAATTATTTTAATGCAGTACAATTTCATTAAGGATTTGAGATTGTTTGGTACCATGTAAAGTGACACAGTTTTAGGTTAATCATTTTGAAAAATACATGATTGATGGAAAGGTAAACTTTAATATGGTCCTGACATAGTGGTATTGATTTTAGAATAAGAGATGATTGATTGGGATAAATTATATTGGATACTATGGACTACCTTAGAACTAATTAAGGATTTTTATATTCCATCATTGTTGGAGTTTACAACATTTTTAAACATAACGATTATATCCAGTATTCGATAAGGAATATGAGAGAGTGAATGTAATAAATGGGGTTTTATTGTAATTCATGGGGTTACAATGTTTTAAAATAATACATGATGAAGGTATTTACATTTTATTATGTGTAAAAAAAGAACCTCATTGTGTTTAGCTTCCTTATAAATTTTGGACTGTGAGTTTTGACAGAAGTATTTTGGATAAGTATAAAGGTTGTAATGGATTATTTTTTACATTAGATACTATTGTTATTGTTAAATAATTTCTAAGTTATATTTTGGATTATTATATATGGGACTACTCGGAGGTCGGGCGATAACCCGTCACTTATAGCAAGGCCGTGAGACATGAACCCACAAACGAAGGGGGACAAGGGTGCATCACCTACCACTGGCCTACGTGATATCCTTGTTTGTATAATTTATATTTTTTTAAATATTCTGACAAATGAATTATAAATTAATTATTTTTGGAACCCTATACGATTATGAGAAATATAATATTTTTGAATTCTATTTTCTTCTGAGTAAAATATGAGTTTGTGGTAGGAATTAGTTGAATGATGAAACTCTACATGTCATGTATATTTTTTTCTATTATTCTAGGATGAAATTAATTATTAAAAATTAGGGAAGTGATCTTAAAACCAGAAATGTGTTATCCTAACACCTTAATTTTTGGTGAACCAATGAAATTTTACATCATCTTAGATTGATGGCTTTGAGGCCCTCAATTTTAGTCTTTTTTGTGATTGATGACCACAATCACTCCATATATATATTTAAGCTTTTCTTCCAATTATGTGTCTCTAATTACCACCAATGTTCTCTTAATCAAGAACCTAATTTGATGAGGTCTTTTTCATTTCCTTTTCTCTATTATTAAGACTAAATTTTATTAAACGAATTTCCGATGTGGGTTTTCGAAAAAGATATTTATCTATTCTTAACCTTTTCGAAGAACAATTACAAATTATGGGGAAGCAATTTATTGAATGAGGGGAGAATCTAAAAACCCAAGATTTCATAGTATGTTATCCCATTAATGTAATTTAATAGCTTGCAATGCACGCAACACCGAGTTCGAGCGCACCACAACATACTAAACAAACCTTTGAAATAGCAGTTATGAAACGTATTAACTAAATTTTGAATCTTATATACACTATATATTTTTAACATCCATATTATGTGTTTCTTAGACATAATATACGAACAAATTCATTTTTTGGATAAAAAAGAATTTTTCAAAAAATGCCATTTTGCCTCTTTTTAATGGTGAACAATTTTTAAAACCCATATTTGACAATTTTATATATACAATTTAATGAAATTAAATTCTTATTTAGAATGGGGACATAAAAAATTTAGTTTGGATAAATATTTGGTACTTTTCTGATAACTTTCACATTTTAATGAATAGTGAAAAATACTATGTTTTAATTGAAAAGAAATTTTTTAATCAAAAAATTGATAGTCATAAATTATGAATCTGAATGGTTAGGAAGTATAATTAGATTATATTTTTATCATTTATTACAATTTAGGTCTTTATAAGTAATTTCACATTTAAATTTGACATAAACACATGTCAATCTTTTGAATGTTTTTACTTTTTAAAAACCATCTTTTCGATTTTGATAAGGGGAATTAATTTTAAATTAATAAATGAAACTTCTATGTTTTTAATGTGGTAAAATGGACTTAATTTTGGAATTTTTAATATCAAAATTAGCTTCTGGTAAATTTTTGGTATTTTTCTGAAAACATTCAATTTTTTATGAATAGTGAAAACACTTTGTTATTATTTAAAACTAACTTTTTATTTAAAAAATTAGTTATTTTATTTTAACTTATTTTAGATCATAATAGATACATAATACCTATATATTTTCAATGTAATTCATTGGATTCTTTTTATAATAAGATTAGATATATAAAAAAAATTTCAAACATTTGACGGCCTTTTGCCCACATTTTTGAGCACTTAAAAATTTGCATTAAACATAACTTTACCACTTATGTGAGTTTAAATTCATAAATCCAAGAGATACAGTTGATATCATTAAGTAAAATTTGTTTCAATAAGATGAAAATAATTTTGGATGAATAGTATCTTTTGACTTTTATTTACCACGGTTAAAAGAAAATAGGTTAATTAAGTGGAAAATGATATTATAATTACCCTAAAACAGGGCCTAACTCTATTAGATAATTATAATTTGATCGAAAAAACCATATTCATATAATATTACCCCCTTTGGTCCACATGGATAAGATTAGGAAATTTATTATTATTTTATTTAAAAAAAAGTAAAAAAGAGTTAAATTCAATGTTTAATAACTAAACCACTTTTAATATAGGGTTATACAGAAGATAAATTAGATTATAAATATTAATTATTAATCTGACAACATTTCCTACATAATGGTATTTTATTTATAATTTTTATACATTAAATAATTTAATTTATTTATGACACAATGAAGATGAAATAATTACCTTATTAAGGAATGATTAAAATAATTGATATTATAAATATCCAAATAAATGTAATTTGATACTTTTTATGAATTACATTAACATTATAAGTTAATATGACATGTTAGAGCTGATGAAATAATTATTTTTCGAAGTAATTATGCTTTTATGATTTTCACAAAAACGAAATACCAAATAGTTTCAAAATTAACATTATTGAGTTTTTAAAACAAATACAATATTATTAATTGATATAATATTCCTAAAAATTTATGTATCGTCCAAAGGACATATATGAGGTTATATATATTAACAATTAACCACATGGGGTTCTCTTGGCTTTTTATCGTTGATTATTAACTATATAATATAATAATACAAAGAGACATTGTAAATGAAAAACATTTTAACTAAGAGTTAAATCTTAAAGATAAGGTTAATATGGTGACATAAACAAATATAAAACCAATTGGTTGAGTGGTTTTATACCCATACCAACCTTATGCTTGAAATAAATCATTTTGGATCCATTAGAATCCGAAAATGAATTTATTATAAAATAATATTTCAAACTTTTCTTAAAGTGACCATCACCTCTCTTTTAAAAGGGTACTTCCCCTTCACTTAATTTCACGCCTCCAAATACATTTGGATCAGAAAATGTTGAGACCCGAAGCTTGACGTACATGGAAATTAAATTACTGTTGCGGAATACTTAGTACATAACAAAAACAGACACACAAGGACCGTAATAGGTTAGTGTCTTTGGAATCTTGGAACGTAATCTTCTAATTATAGTGATATATTTCAACTTCTCCCATAAAAATCTTCCCCTTTTATTTTCTTACCTAAAACCTTTATTTATATCCTTGGGAAAAGAAAAAATAAAAAGGGTGAGCTCAAATTCTCAGTAAGGGTAAGCATAGAGAACATAAAACAATCCATAATCATTTGAATGCAAAAGCTTGAAAATAAAATCTAAGCATCAAAATCTTGAGCAAGGACATAAATCTTGGAATTACGTAAGGAATATATCATAAAGGAACATCAAAATTGATAAAATATCATGGTAATAAATCTTGTAATTGTGGAAACCATTCAGCACTTGTTATGATTTCCATAGTAGCCAAGGAAATGCTGCCAAGACCATCTTACTGGACAAAGTCCCTTTCTGAATCGAGTTCACTCCCCGTTCCAGTCCTGTATCACTGAACCAGATTAACATACCATTCCATCCAGGTCTATCTCATGAGATATAAATCCTTAACCAATTTATTGGTGGGAAATATAGGTCCCACCCATCTCATAATGAAATCATTCTTACTTGGGCCACAAAATAAACTTAAAACATTCATCATAACCCAAAGAATAAAATGGGTTTCATAAACATCATCACATCATCTCCTAATCCATATAAAACAAATGGAAATTTCATCATAAGAAAAGTGAAACCATTTAAATCATAGATACATTAAACTTGAAACATACACATATGAAATAATGTCATCTTAGATAGAAAATGTTTTTGATAAAACATTTGAAATGAATTCTTGAGGAAAATATCCTTTCTACTTCAAAATCATTTTCTTTTCACAAAATTCCATGCACTTTTAAAATGAAATTATTTTGTTGAAAATATTCATAAAATATTGTAGATTAAGATTCATGAAAATGAGGAAATATGAAACTGTAAAAATCCGTTCACGCCGTATAAGTTAAAAATAACATTCTCCTCGTACTTTTTTCGTAAAAGTGAAAAAGTACCTCGTATGGTAAAAAAAGAAAGATTCCTTCCATACCATGTAGTAAAATTCAAAAATGGGTAAAAAGGACATTATACATACATGAAAACATTTTTATAAAACTTGGACATGGATGATAAATATAACCCCATTAAATACTTACGTATAAGCAATCTCAGATAGAAAACAATTGAGATTGCATCTTTATCCCTTACCTTAGGTCCGATATGCTTCGTACGTATCCAAAACCCTTGTATAATGATTTAAAAAATGTCATTGACTTATTACATAATCATATTCATTGTTATGATATAATATATGCTTCACTTATGTCTTTTTATTACCCGTTATTTTGTAAATTCCATGTTAAAGCATCATTTTGGGTAAAATTGTTTCATTTATCATACGTGTTTCGACTTGTCTTTCTTGATATTATTAATTATAAACCGATTTAAATAATTCCAGAATGAAAAAAATGGTTTATATATAACATATATTCAGCATATACATATATATATATATGATATATCGATAAATGGAATGAAATACACCGTTCATGGAGACAGTAGGTCGTACCTACGCATGAACGCTGTTTTCGATTCCTTATTTTATTAAATGGAATTAAGTAAATGACATACATATATATATATATATACATAAATCCAGTATCATTAATATGTCATATATTTCATTATTATTCATTATATATACTTTATAATCATTCATGAATGGATAACATGGAGAATGAGTCTCATCGCGTCGTGGAGACGGTAGTCCGTACGTACGCATGATCGATGATATCGTTCCCATGATCGTGGAATTGTATTTAAGTGTATGTATAATATTTCAGAATCAATATCACTTTAAAACAATCGTATATAGTTATTTATTTACACCATTATACCAATCCGAGTAAGGTGGTGGTCGGAAACAGATTACACCACGGCGTGGAGACTGTATTCCGTACGTACGCACACGCGGTGATTTCATTTTCCATAGGATGGATAGATAGTGAAAAATGGTTTTTTCATACTTATAATAACATATAAATATATTAGTGATACTGATTTTATTACTTCATAGTGAAACAACTAAAGAATAAGAAGTAGAAGAAAAAATAAAGTTGAATGAATCGGTAACGGACATTCCCACTTCTTTGAATCGCCTCTTCTTAACCTCCTCTTAGGGCACTAAAGATGGTCTTTTAAGAAGACCAGAACCTCTAGGACGTTTCTAGGGAAGTGGAGAAGAGAAATTGGCAGTTGTTGGCTGAGCATCAAGACACAAAATGGTGTGAAGAGAAGAGGTAAGGGGTGCCCTTTTATAAGGGAGGAGAGGGGCACCTTTGGAAAAAAAAATAAAAACATTATTTTATTATAAAGTCATATTCGGAATTTAATAGCTCCGAATTGATTTATTTCGAAGCTAAGGTGGATATGGGTCGATATCCTCTCTTCCAATAGAATTTAGAAAAGTTTAGGTTTCTATTTTAATCTTATTATTTAGATTTAACTTTAAGTTAAATAAGTTTACTTTTACCGTGTCTTCTGGTTTTCTTACACTATAAGGTTAATAATATTACTATAACAAGCCAAAAGAACCACAAGTTGTTTATTTTTAATATATATAACCTTATCTAAGTCATTTTTCCGAACCATTGATTTTTAGGAATAAAATAACAATTAATAATATAATATTTGTTTTAAAAACTAATTTATGTCAATTTTGACACTATTTGGTAATTGATTTTTGTGAAAATTATAAAATAAATATTTGTTAGAAAAAAGGTAATTACATAAATAATAACATGTCATATTAACCTATAAAATTAGTTTAATTCATAAAAAGCCTCAAATTGAATTTATTTGGGTATTTATATCATCACCCATGTCAATATTTCATTAATGAGAAAATTACATCATCATCATTGTGTCATAAATAAATTAAATTATTTAATGTCAAAAAATACAAAATAAAATTCCATTAGGTAGTAAATCTTTTTATCTTTCTAATTAATATTTATTGTCGAATTTATCTTTTATATTACCCTATATTAAAAATGAATTAGTTATTAAACATTGATTTTAACTATTTTAACCCTTCTTTAAATAAATTAATAATAAATGTCATAATCTAATCCAAGTGTACCTAAATGGTCATATATTATTCCTAAGGTTTTTTTGGGTTGAATTATACCTATCTAATAGAATTAAAACATTTTTAGGGTAAAATTAATATCATTTGTACCCTTAATTACCCTATTTACTTTTATCCATGGTAAATAAAAGTAAAAAGTTACTATTCACCAAAAATTATTTTCATCTCATTGAACAACATTTTAGTCTTTCATATTAACCGTGTATCTCGGATTTTCGAAATTCAATTCACAGATGTGGTAAAATTTCATTTAAATGAAAAAGACAGTTTTTTTAACTACCACTAAGTGGTTTCACTATTCATCGAAAATTGATGTTTTTCAGGAAAATACCAAAAATTCAGCCTAATAATTATTAGATAATCTGAATTCAAAATTGATTTTTATTTTTCCAAATTAAAAATATAGAAGTGGCATTAATTTATTTTAAAATTAATTCCCACTATCAAAACAAATAGCGTGTTTTTAAGAAACAAAAGCTATCAAAAGATTCATACTTGTTTATATCCAATTTCAAAGTGAAATTAATTCCAATGAAAAAAATTGGATTAAATTGTAAAAATAAATTATAATTACAATTTAAAACCAATTATAAAGATAATATATCCATATAAATTATTGCATTGAAAAAAGTTGTTTTTAATGAAAATATAGCGTGTTTTTACTATTCATTAAAAAATGAAAGTTCTCATAATAATATGACACATTTATCCAAAGTAAATTTTTATATCCTAATTCCAAAGAAGAATTTAATTTTTTGAAATTTAACTTATAGACATTTAAAAAACAAGATTTAAGGTGGGTGTGCCATCAAAAGGCGGGAAAACTGTAATTTTTTAAAAATACATATTTTACACGAAAAATTTATTTTGTTCTCATACCATATTCTAAAAAATGTGTAAGATAAATAATAATGTTATAAAATTAAAAATTTAGTTAATAATATTCATTGCAGCTAGTCCATAATAATATTATAACAATATATTGTTGTTTAGTGAAACCCGGTATTGCGTACTACACACACTATCGAGGAAGGTCGCGATTGCGTGTAATGCAAGAAAAGTCAATGTTGCGTGTTGTGCAAGACTCCTCCGTTGTTTCGTATAACATAATCCAACCATATTTCATTTATACATTTAATATATAACTATATACACTTAATGTTGCGTAGAATAACTACAACCAAAATTGTGTGTAATATGATTCAAGAATAGTGTTGCGTATACTGCAAGATAATACGGTGTTGCGTATAGCGCAAGGTAACCTTGGTGTAGCATGCAAAACAAGACATCAATGAAATTAAAAAGAATAATTATCATAAAATCTCAGGTTGTTACAGCCAACCCCTGACCAAATATCCCCCCGACATTCCTCCCTTCACCCTAAATGCCTCTATTTGGCCAGAAATCCAATTTAAGAATGTCACGACCCGTCCCAGTGGGGCCCGAGCCGAAACTCCCCAATCCCACCTCTAATAGGCTAGGGGATGGGGACTAACACCGAGTAGGCATACCACTAACATGGGAGGAATTGCCTATAAACCCGTACACATGCACACACATCTCCAAGCCCACAAAGCTGAAAAGTAAAAACTACAAAAAGGAAAAAGATGCATGTATACACTAGAATCCAACCAACAGAGTATGACAGGAAGGTAAAGTAAAGTAATGTAAAACCGTAGGAAAAAAGTACAAGCCCACCAAAAGAGAATCCGTAACAACGTCCAACCAGTAGAGAAACGTGCTGGGACTGCAGTCTGTAGCCGTAGGAACACACCTCAACCTGTCTGATCTCATTGAGTTCCGTCCAGTCCTGGTCTACCTAGAATCATGTCAAAGGCTCGCTCGTCTACACAAGACACAACACGTACGGGCAAAGCCCGTGTAGGGGTGAGTATAACAATATCCAGTAGGAAACCCCGAAACTATAAAAGAAACACAACTAGGGAAAATACCACAAAGGAAAGATATAGTCAGCTCTACACATTATATGTCTACCAAACATATAATAAGAATATCCAGATATACTCATACACAAATGGCCATTGCAAAACCACCAATAAGATCTAGCTCGAAGATTCCACTAAGCATGCAACCGAGATAACACACTCCTAGGCCTGAAGAGGGAGATACGAAGTACTCGTTCCGGGAGAACACACTCCACAAGTACTTTGAGAACATGGTGCTCAGATAAGGATCACATCCAAGTCATGGGGTGATTCCGACAACTCAGTCTAAGAAAATCTGCTAAGCAGAGGATCAGCGCCTGGTTAATGTTGGTCACGTCGATACCAAGAACTCTACCTAGGTTTCATGGAATGAATAAAGGTTCCGGATCTAAGTATCAAAGAGGGGATTCCAACAACTCTATTCAGGAATTCTTGCTGAAGGTATTATACTCCTATATATAGGAAATGATACCAGAAACTTTCAAGTGAAATACTAAGGAGACGAACCCTAAGGAAACTAGTCCAAGTCACAGAAGTCAACTGGATCAGGACATGTGAAACGGGTTACAGGGCGTGTAGTATGGTTACACGCCATGTTCCTAGACATTGGCTATTGCCCGTGTAAACGGCCCATGTCATCAGTCCAAGCTGTGTAAAACTGGACTACACGACTTGTAGAATAATCACACGTCGTGTACCTTGACTCCGGGTTTTTCCCGTGTAAATGGCCCTTGTCATCTGATCCATCATATAGAATGTTACAACACTGCGTGTTGAATAATCACACGCCGTGTCCGAGCACATTGGGCTCACTCCGTGTACGCTGGCCATGTGCCCGTACATGGTCTCTATCTATGTTGCCTGCCCATATACCAGCACACGGGGTATCTCATGTGTCTTGCGGGGTCTAGCCGGGGAGGGGTATACACGTCATGTCCTTGGTTGTGTACCCAACTTGTGTCCATGTACTCCTGGAGTACACGCCTTGTGGTCTGCCGACGAACACACGCCATGTAGCCCATACTACACGCCATGTAGTCCGGATTTTTCCAGAAACCCCGTCTTCCTCCTCACACCGCGGCTGATCCTACGGATCCTTGGTTTCTTGTCCGTTCATCCCGATACTCTAGGGGTTCTATTTTTTCATCATACGAACACAAAAACAGGTGTTTTCGGCGCATAAATCTGATCATAAACCTCGAACGATCCATCTGAAGAAAAACAGCTGAAAAATCATATCTCTCGATCCGCTCCGAATCGTCCTCCGAAATCGCCGTCACACCTCCGTGACATCGCTCCGGGGTTGGATCTACAATCTCAGATCATTACACTAACAAAAGAATTCACAACGATCGATTTCCTCCATAAACGCATAGAACTCAATGAAAAATGTGAAGAAGAAAAACACAAGAATCGAACAAGAGGGACAAACCTCGATCGTTGTTCGTGATGATCTGGGTTCGTCGCCATTAGATCAAAACCAAATTAATTTCAAGAATCAAATCCCCACGATTCTTGCAATTAGCCCATCCTGCAAAATGACCGATCTACATGCTAATCTGTTCGTGGATTTGTTTACATTCATCATAGGAATCAAGAACGGGGAAAAGAGATCACTAAACAAACATACTACCCAGATTCTGCGGCGATCGTTGGCGAAGATCCGGTTACCCCGTCATCGTCGCCTGTGAAAATCGTCATGAACGTCATCGCCGCATTAGGAGGTTTTCTCCAGTGCCTCTATAGCTTCCAAGGGTTTCAGGGTTATGAGGTTTGTAACCCAGTAACCCTGTGCTAGAATTTATTTAAAAATGATATTGATATACACTATAACAGATTTAATAAAATATTTTAATTTTAATTTTTTATTATGGTTATTTTAAAAAACCTGATTTCGCCACCGGCCTGCGCCAGTCGATGTTAGGTCTCTTCTAGGGTAAAACCGCTGCTCTGGATGCAACAGAGCCCCCAAATTTATGATTTGGGAACCCGTTCAGGAGTTATTCCGCTCTTTCATGAAAACCACATGTGCACACAATTTAATTATTTAATTAAATTCAAACATTTGTTTCGGGCTCACCGGGCCTCAGAACTGCACGCCGTTTCGAAGACTGGTCTCAGAATAATTCCCACATATTTTTAAAAAATAATGTATGGAAATATGAGACATTAAATAACACCCACCATAGGGCTTTTACGTCCCCGAAAAGCTAAAAAAAAGGCTACTCAAAAAGATGTGGGTACTGCACACGAATCTGAGCCTCTCGCTCCCACGTGCTCTCCTGGAGATTCTTGTGCTACCACCAGACACAAACCAAGGGAATAGGTTGGCCAGGAAGGATCTTATCCTCCCAATCCTCAATCTCCACTAGGAACTCAACAATGGTGGCTCCATCATTGATGTCCAGATCGCCCCAGTCGATGAAGTGTGATGGATCATGCACGTACCTCCGTAGCTGCAACACATGGAAGACGTTGTATACCCGGTCCATTTGAGGAGGTAGAGCCAAGTGATACACCACCTGACCAAATCTAATCAGAATCTGAAAAGGGCCGATGAACCTCCGAGATAGATTGCCACCACGACCAAATCCCCAAAATCCCCATCGAGGTGAGACCCGATGGAACACATGGTCTTCCTCCTCGAACTCCAAGGGCCTCCGCCTCTTATCGGCATAAGAGTTTTGCCGACTTTGTGCAGTCTTCATCTACTCCTGGATGACCTTCACCTTCTCTGTAGTAGCTCTCACCATCTCTGGGGCCATGAGTGCTGACTCTCCTGGGTCATTCCAGCAAAGTGGTGACCTGCATGGTCACCCGTACAAAGCCTCGAATGGTGCCATACCAATAGTGGAATGATAACTGTTGATGTAAGCAAACTCCACCAGTGGTATGTGATCATCCCAGCTATGGCTGAAGTCTAGTAATCAAGGTCGTACCATATCCTCTAGAACCTAGATGGTCCACTCCATCTGACCATCATCGTGAGGATGAAACGCTGTGCTCAAGCATAACTGAGTCCCAAAAGCTTCCTACAATCCCTACCATAACCGGGATGTGAAATGAGCATCACGATTTGAGATGATCGTGGATGGAAATCCATGATGTCGAACTATCTCCTGCACATAGAGTCGTCACAAGCTCTCTACTGAAATCTGCTCCTGTATGGCTAGGAAGTGGGCCAACTTGGTGAGTCGATCAACGATCACCCAGATGGCATCGTGTCCCTGTACGTAAGTGGAAAACCTGTCACGATGTCCATGGATATCCCATCCCATTTCCACTATGGCACCTCAAGGGGCCGAGTCAAACCTGCTGCCACCTGGTGCTCAGCCTTTACTTGCTGACAAGTAAGGCACTGATAAACAAACTCTGCCACACCCTTCCTCATTCCTGGCCACCAGAACTGACGTTGGAGGTCCTGGTACATCTTTTCCAAGCCTGTATGCACAGCCAAAGGAGATGTATGGAACTCCCTCAGAACCTCCTCCCTCAACGTCACTGGTACTATTGTATGCCCTCTTAAAAGGAAAACGCTCTCCCCACCTTCTGAATATCCATCAACACCATCACCTGTGGATATCTGAGCACGTAGAGTCTCATAGCTAGCATCCTCACGATGTGCTTACCTTACTCGCTGAAAGAGTGGAGGGGTAACAACCATCGATTGAAGGTAAGTTCCCTCATCTCCATCCATAGAGGATAACAGCAAGGAGGCCAATGCCTCATCACCTCATCCAGCAACTGCGGACTGGATTTCCTGCTGAGAGTATCTGCCAAAACGTTCCCCTTCCCATGTGTGTAAACGATCTCAAAGTTGTAATAATGGAGGAACTGAAGATATAGTATTTGTTTCAAATTCAGATTCTTCTGAGAAAAGATATATCTTATAATTTAGTGATCAGAGTAGACGGTAAACCGCTCACCCATCAGGTAGTTCTGCCACATCATCAACGTGAAGACTACCGCTATTAACTCAAGGTCATGGGTTGCATAGTTCTGCTCGTGTGGCATCAATTGACACTATCCATAGGCAATCACCGCTTTCCTTTGAATCAGGACAAAACCAAGCCTAGTTCCGGATGTGTCGCAGAACACTATGTACTCGAAACCCTCCTCCGGTAATCTCAAGATCAAGGCACTTGTCAGACTCTATCTCAACTACTGGAAAGCCTGCTGGAATCTCTCGGTCCACATGAAAGGATGCCCCTTTCAAGTCAAAGCTATGATGGGTGAAGAAATCCTGGAGAAATCAATAATGAATCTCCGATAGTAGCCTACCAACCCAAGGAAACACGCACCTCTATCACTCTCCGGGGTGACTTCCATGCTAACACTGCCTCTACCTTGGCTGGGTCCACTGATACTCCATCTTCTGAGATAACGTGTCCCAGAAAGTGGACCTCCTGTATCCAGAACATACACTTTGAGAGTTTCCAGTACAACTAGTGCTCTCGATGTGTGTCCAGAACCATCCTCATGTGTCTCGCGTGCACCTCCTCAGACTTAGAGTACAAAAGGATATCATCGATGAAGACCACTACGAACTGATCCAAATTAGACTAGAAGATTCGGTTCCTGAGTCCCATAAATACTGTCAGGGAATTCTTCACGCCGAAGGGCATCACTAAGTACTCATAGTGACTTTAGAAAAATTTGAAAGTCTTCTTCTGTATATCCTCATCCCGTACTCACCACTAATGATAGCCTGATATTAGATCATCCTTCGAGAACCATCGTGCCCCTCTCAACTGGTCTAAGAGGACATAGATCCTCGGTAGCAGATACTGGTTCTTCATGATCACCTAATTCAATCACCGGAAATCTACAAATAGCCTCATGCTCCCATCTTCCATCTTGGAAAACAGCACTGGGGCCGCCCAGGGTGAAACGATGGGCCTTACAATGCCCTTCTTTTTCAATTTTTCCAGTTGCATCGTCAACTCATGAAACTCTGCAGGAGCCATCCGACATGATGATGTAGATATCGGTGTTGTCCCGGGTTGCAACTCAATGCAGAAATCTATCTCCCGACGAGGAGGTAGTCTGGGGACATCCTTCAGAAAGACGTCCTCATACTCAGCCACTACGGCTGGAAACTTGAAACTCGTAACATCTTCTGCACCAAGGGAAAGGCTATCCAACTGATAGGATATCAGTTGCACCTTCCTTTGTATGAGTCAATCCTATGCTGCCTGGGTCTCTCTTTCACCGAAAAAAGAGATCCTTGTTCCATCACTGCGGACACACCGCGCCCTTCTCCTAAAATAGTCAATCTAGGCATGAACTATGGATATCCAATCCCTAAAAAGAATGACATCGAAATGCCTTGACTCTACCACCAAGAGGTTTGATCCGAAACTCTCACCTCCAAGGGATTGGTCACATTGTCTGCAAAGGTGTGTGATCTCTTAATCTTGTCCAGTCAGTGTTTCTAATTGTAAGCGTCCAGTCAACGGCTCAACTGGAATCTCAATGTCTCGAACAAGATAAGAATCCAGAAAGGAATGACTAGAACTTGTGTCAATCAGTACGACAACCAATGTAGAAAAGATATAGGTTGTGCCTCTAATCATTCTAGGAGTACCTGGGTCATAAGCCTCTGCAGCCTGCACATATCCCTGCCTCTGTCCACTAGCTCCCTGAGCCTGGGGTGGACCTCCTTGGGGTGGTGGTGTTAAAAGGTCAAAATGACGACCACCTCCAGCTTCTCTCCCAGTTCCTCTACCAAGTCCACCACCCCGTGGATCAGTCTGCTCCACACGTTGCCTCTGCCTCGGTGGTCCATCCATTGCTCATGTGTCAGTAGTACGGCGGGTCGGACAATATTGAGCGAGATGTCCCCCTGGCATCACATGAGTAGCATCACCTCTCTCTAGGATTTCTGGATGCGCCCTGTGAACCCTGTATGGAAGATCCCTAGTCCTAGGATCTCCTCTGAAAACGTCTCCCATGCCTGCGTCCCTGACGTCGGCTCCCTGCTACCGAGGTCTCTGCTCCATCTCGCTCGCTACTGACAACTGTCGGCTGTGTCTACTATGCCATAAAGATCTTGACCACCAAATCCCGCTCAAGCACTCCAGCATAATTAGTAATGCTCATATGGATGATGCTAGCTTAGATAACTCTGCGCAAGCCCCGCTCAAATGTCAGAGCTCTGAAGTACTGATCTCTGACCATATCCATCGAGTACCGCAAGATGTTGGTAAACCTCAATGAATAGTTGGCCACCATCATGGTTCCGTGCTGGAGCTGAAGAATCTCCTATATAAGTAATTCTATCAGGGTAACCGGTGAAAACTATTCTCTGAAGAGATGATCAAACTCTATCCATGCATGAGTCACCTCTCGTAAATATGAATAACCAAACTCCACCATCGCCCCGCCGAGCCCTCTAGGAGGCTCACTGCCAGGATCACCATCTGGTCTACTGCTATCCTGACCAAATGGAAGACTCTGGCCACTACCTCAGCCAGTACTCTGCATCCTTAGGGTCAGGCTCTCCTCGAAACCTAAGGGGTCTCTATCTTTGAAACTCATGGATTGCGCTCAGCCTACACTCCTCCTCCACTGGTACAACAAGCACTAAACACTGTTTCATATGTTGTGGGATAACTGACACACCACCCAATGGTAAAACTGGGGGATCTGGTCCCTGAATAGAAGCATCATCACTGAGTGGGTCATCCTCGTGATCGAGCTGATGGATCCTAGCGGGTGCGCATCGCGGAGGCATCCTGTGAAGAAACAAGATGTATATCAGTCACTGAGTATATCTGGAGAGCCGACTCAAGAAGGACATGGAAACCAAAACCCATTCCTATGTGATGCATGTACCATTATTTTCCCCTGAAACATGTGTTCTCATGATCCGAGTCAAAAAGCAAGTTATCAGAGTCCTGGTGTATGGATACGTCGGCCGCTCGCACCAACACTAGGGTCCCTGGCCTGAAAGAAGAACTCGAAACACATAACACTGTTTCCCCAAATCAACTCACAGACTCTTGGTCATAAGCTAGAACTGACCACCTCTGATACCATTCTGTCATGACCCGTCCCAGTGGGGACCGAGACGCAACTCCCCAAGCCCGCCTCCAATAGGCCAGGGGCTGGAGACTAACACCGAGTAGGAATACTACTAACCTGGGAGGCATTGCCTATAAACCTGTACACACGCACACACATCTCCAAGCCCCCGATGATGAAAAGCAAAAAATAAAAAAAGGAAAAAGATGCATGCATACACTAGAACCCAACCAACAGAGTACGACAGGAAGGTAGAGTACAGTAATGTAAAACCTTGGGCCAAAAGTACAAGCCCACCAAATGAGAGTCTGTAACAATGTCCAACCTGTAAAGAAAGGTGCTAGGACTACAGTCTTTAGCCGTAGGAACACACCTCATCCTGTCTAATCTCATTGAGTACCATCCGTTCCTGGTCTGCCTAGAATCATGTCAAAGGCTCGCTCATCTGCACAAGACATGACACAGGTGGGAAAAGCCCATGCATGGGTGAGTATAACAATACCCAGATGGACACCCCAAAACCACAAAGGAAAATCATCAAGGTAAAATACCACAACGTAAAGATACAGTCATCTCTACATAGTAAATGTCTAAAAACATATACTAAGAATATCCATATATACTCATACACAAATGGCCATTGTGAAACCACCACTAAGATCCAGCTCAAAGATTCCACTAAGCATGCAACTGGGAGAATGCACTCCTAGGTATGAAGATAGATATAAGAAGTAGTCATTCCGAGAGAACACACTCCACAAGTAATTTGAGAACATGATGCTCAGATGAGGATCACAACCAAGTCATGGGGTGATTCCGACAACTCAGTCTGAGTAAATCCGCTATGCAGAGGATCGGCGCCCGGGTAAAGTTGGTCACGTCGATACAAAGAACTCTACCTAGGGTACCAAGAATGAATAAACGATCCGGATCTAAGTCTCACATAGGGGATTACAACAACTCTATTCCAGACTTCCTTCTGAAGGGATTATACTCCTATATATATGAAATGATACCAGAAACCTTCAGGAGAATGACTAAGGGGACAAACACTAAGGAGACTAGTCGAAGTCACAGAAGGCAACTGGCTCAAGCCATGTGAAACGGGTTACACGGTGTGTAGTATGGTTACATGCCGTGTTCCTAGACTTCGGGTAATGCCCGTGTAAATGGCCTCTATCATCCGTCCAGGCTGTGTAAAACTTGACTACACAGCGTGTAGAATAATCAAACGTTGTGTACCTTGACTCTGAGTACTGCCCGTGTAAACGACCAGTGTCATCTGACCCTTCGTATAGAAAGAAACTACACGATATGTTGAATGATCACATGCCATGTCCTAGCACCTGGGGCTCGCTCTGTGTGCGCTGGCCATGTGCCCGTACACTATCTTTGTTCGTGTCGCCTGCCTGTGTACCAGCACATAGGGGATCCCATGAGTCTAGCCGGGGTCTTGCCGGAGAGGGGTATACACGCCCTGTCCTTGGACGTGTACCCAACCCGTGTCCGTGTACTCCTGGAGTACATGCCAGGTGGTCCACCGATGAACACATGCCGTGTAGTCGAGATTTTTATAGAATCACCGTCTTCCTCCTCACATCGCTGCTGATCCTCCAGATCCTTGGTTTCTCATCTGTTTTTCCCGATACTCTAGGGGTAGGTTTTTTTCATCATAAGAACCCTGAAACATGTGTTTTCGATGCTCAAATCGGATAATAATCCACGAACAATCCATTGAATGAAAAGTGGCCGAAAACTCATATCTCTCGATCCACTCTGAATGGTCTACCGAAACCGTCATCGCACCTATGTTACATCGCTCTGGGGTTGGATCTACAATCTCAGATCGTTCCACCAACAAACGAATGCACAACGATCGATTTCCTCCAAGAACGCGTAGAACGCAATGAAGAACGTGAGGAAGAGAAACAAAAGAATCGAACAAGAGGGACAAACCTCAATCATTGTTCGTGATGATCTGAGTTGGTCTCTATTAGATCAAAACCAAAATAATTTCAAGAATCAAATCCCCACGATTCCAGTAAATAGACCATCTCGAAAAATAACCAATCCACGGGCTAATCTGTTTGTGGATTAGTCTGCATTCATCATAGTTATCAATAATGGGGAAAAGATATCACCAAACAAACATCCTACTTAGATTCTGCGGTGTTCATTGGCGAAGATCTGGTCACCGTGTCGTCATCGCGGGTGAAAATCGTCAAGAACATCGTCGCCGCGTTGGGAGGTTTTCTCCAGAGCCTCCAGAGCCACCAAATGGTTTCAGGGTTATGAGGTTTGTAACCCTGGAACACTTCACTAGACTTTATTTAAAAAGGATAAATATATCTTCTGCAACAGATTTAATAAAATATTTTAAATTACATTTTTTATTACGGTTACGTCCAAAAACTAGATTTCGCCACTGGCATGCGCCAGTCGATGTTAGGTCTCTTATAAGATAACCTACAATTCTGGATGCAATGGCGTCCATGTATTTCCGATCCGGGCACCCGTTCATGAGTTATTCCACTCTTTCAGGAAAACCATGGGTGTGCCAAAATAAATTATTTAATTAAATTCAAACATTTGTTCTGGGCTCACCACGCCTCGGAACTGCACGTTGTCTCGAAGACTGGTCTCATAATAATTCCCACATATTATTAAAAAAGAAGTTGTGGAAAATCCGAGACATTAAAAAGGAGGAATTTTGATCAAATCAAAAGTAAGAACCTAAAGAAGAGGAAAATATTTCATCACCTCTTTCAAGTTAGTTTATTCTTCCACTTCCTCTTTCATTGTAGTTTCCATTTTAAATAATAACTCATGTATCTTATATATAGTGTTATGTTATTATAAAAAAGGTACAACCATATTCATTATTCTATCCATCTTCTAAACGAAAATATCACCATACGTGTGTACGTTAGGCTTACTATCTCCACATTGTGGTGTAGTTTGTTATTCAAAAACATCATTATTTGGATGGGTATAATAATGAGTATAACTAATGTAAATAATAAATATAAATTCTTTATGAATCTGTATATATGATATATGATCCAATTACATACTATTTCACCATCAATATTGTGATATTTTCACTCGTATGTATGTACGGATTACCGTCTCCACGGTGTGATGAGATTTATTTCCACATTCACCATTCAACGATGATAATAAAAATATATATTATCAATATGTATGAAATATATGAAATAATAATGCTACAAGAAATCATATATATATATATATATATATTTAAATATATCTAATTCACTTAGTTCCGTTCAATACAATATAAAAACGGAAACAACGTTTCTACGTACATACGACCTACTGTCTCTATAAATGGTGTTATACATTTCATATATCTACCTATTATACATATTTATAATCTTACTATATATGATATATATATCATGTGTTATATTCTGGAAGTATTTAAATTATGATCTAAATGATACGATCAACAATAACAAGTTAAAACACGTACAATAAAGAAATCCATTATAACCCGAAATGTAAATTTAACATGGAAATTATTATTAAATGAATAATATAAAGTCATAAATGAATTATGTATGATATAATAAATATTAATATGATTCTGTAATAATTTACTAACATACTATTGTCATTATACATGAGGTTAAAGGTACCCTCGACCAAAGGAAAGTGAAATGTAAGGGTTAATACTACAATCTCTTCCTTATCCGAGGCTATTTTTACAAGATTATCTATAGGGACCTCATCATCATCCAAATAAATGTTTCATAAAAATATTTTCAAAATGAATATTTTAGGTATTTATGGAAGGGACTATTTATCTATAACATCATTTTAAATGGTTTAAATATTTATTCTTCTAAATCATTTGAATTAATGTCCATGTTTTCCAAATGGTTTTTAAGGATTTATTTATATGAACATGAATGATTTTAAAATGTTAATTAAATTCAAAAGTTTCAAATTGGTATGGGAAAATTTGATTCAATAATGTCTTTAAATGTCTTCCTTTTTAAATTGTATGACTTTTAAATGTTTTTTTGTAAAAGTGATATTTCTCTCAAAGATTTTTACAAATTATTTTCATCTTAGTCCACATCCTTTGATGTATTTTTAACTTTTTTGAAGTTGATTTGTTATGATATAAATCTTTTATATTGTATTGAAGGTTTTGTGATATGTTTGACTATGAATGTATTATTTTTATACCATGAATGGTTTATGGATAAAGTATTGACATTTCTTATGCAAGTTTTAATACGATTGTTTATGTTATGTTTAAAACATTTCATATGAGGAATTCATTGGAGTTTTTAAGTGACAAGTAGAACCCACTATAGCTCCTTGATGCATCAGTAAGTCTCATGAGAAAAAAAAGTTTCTTCAAACAAGGCCTTTAAAAAATCTTATTTTTGGAGTTCACACGAGGCCACTACTATGTGGTTATGAAGTCTGGCATTATGCATTCAATAATTTTAAAATTTTCTATTGATATTACTTTTGATTATTTGACTAGTAGAATATCCATTTTAATAAGTAAATGGCATGATTTGATTTGTTATTTCTATCTTATGATAAATTTTATGTCTAAAAGTCTTCTATTTTAGTCTTATACATTTCCTTAAATGTTTATGCTTAATGGTGAAAGTTTCCTCTATATTGTTATCCTTACTGAGAGTTTTAGCTCACCCCTTTCATATGTTTTATTTTCCTAGGATTACAATAAGTGTAATAAGGTTGATAAAAAAGGGTTAATATAGGTGATTAATGTGATTCTAAAGGGTTCATTTATGGTGTATTTTATTTTCTAATGTGTAATGTAACTTTCATATATGTAATGTATATTCTAAGATTGCAAAACTGATTGCTATTTCGGAACATGATTCCTTGTAATCATGCCAATGTATTAAAATAATTCCCAGACTCTGGGCTTCTTGGGTCAGGGCATTATGAATATAGCATTTATTTGCATGTTTTGGGTTTTTTTATAATAAAGGTTTTCTACCCATTTGTAAAATTACATTCGAAAACATAAAAATTAGATGATCATTTATATTTTATAAAAATTATTTAACAATAAAATTTTATTAAAATATTCTCTTATTCAAAAATACATTAATACACATGCTTCATGATTGAATGTTCATATTACCAAAAAATATAATTTGTTTTTTGGTGTCAAAAATAAATAAATTTATAATGTAAAAACATTTGGATTAACAAGTATTCCTTATTCAATACAATATAAATAGACTTATTATTTTTTCATAACCTCCATTTATTTATCTCCCAAAAAAATACCCAAAGGGTATTCAGAATGATGGTGATTCTTTCATTAGGTGGTTCAGTGTATAGGGTTTGGGTTGGGATCTTAATGAGATATAAATTATACTATAAATGGATTCGATTTTGCTCAAGTAGATGGATTTATGAATGGGACTGGTCAAGTGAAATTCTTATTGATTCTGCATCCCATGGAAAATTTGATAATTGTTATTCATAAGGCACCATTATACTATTTGTGTCTATCACATCCATTTTCTATGTAAATTGGGTTTGTTAAATCCCTATATTTACAATAATCATACAATTTGTATTCTATAACTATATTATAAATGGAAAAGATACATAATGGTATTTCAAATATGATATGATAAAATAAAACCAAGTAAGTGAATTTGTTTTATAAAAACATAATAATAAATTTTATTCGACTATAATGGAGGTTTTATTTATAACGGTTCGGGTCATTATAATCTCCCCCTTCAGAAAATCCTTCCATTAAATAATCATTTTAGACACTAATATAGATGAGGTACATTCAATTTCATCACATCCTCTAGTTCCCATGGAACTTCTCCAAACTGGTGTTTTCTTCCCAACACATTATCCTGGTGGATTGGCTTAAAGCATTGATATTTTTCTCTATGATCTAAGATTGTCACTAGATTATCTTGATATGAGATATCATTCTCTAAATATATGACATCTGGAATGATTACATGTGATGAGTGTGGTATGAACATACTCAAAATGGATATATTGAATATATAATTCACTTGATATTGTTTAAGTGGGAGAGTTAGTTTATAGAACACTACTTCAATACGGCCAAGGATCTCAAAGGGACCGATGTATCTTGGGCTATGCTTTATCATATTCCCAAAATATCATTAATTTATTCTATATAATTAGGTGGATTAATACCATTTATACAACCACAAATACTCAGTCTCATCAACGATTTTCAGCATTCCTATATTTTGAATCCAAGTAGCCTTTATATGGTACTAAATGGTCTTGACCTTTTCCACCATTCCCTCGATCATTTCCAGACCAAGTTATATTCATTACCCAGAACCACCCAAACATTATGGTGTTCTATAACTCTTCCAATGATGGAATTTGTAGGGATCTATTTGGATGAATTAATGGAAAATGTTTTATTATGAGAAATTGAAAAGTGTAAACGTTGATCCCATACTAGTTTTATGTCCATTGATAATTCTCTCAAAATGTCATCTAGTTTCTGGATAATATTCTCAGACTAGAAATCCATTTTTGGGTGAAAAACTATGATGAATTTTTAATTACAATATAGATAATTTTGAAGACTCTTCTAGAAAATGGACGGAAATATTTGACCTTGAATAGATACAATCAATAGCAGTGTTCCTTAAAGACTCATTACTTATCTAATGTATATGATTTCATGTTGATATAGTGTGATTTACTCTCTAATTGTAATGAATTGAGTAGTATTTGTAATACAATCCACAAAAATACATGATGAATTATTTCATTTCTATGATTTTGGAAGACCGGTGAAAAATTCCATGGTGTTGTTTTCTTAATTACATGTAGGACTGGGTAATAATTACATAATTCCCATGTATTTTTCCATTTCGCCTTCACTTGATAAAATTGAAGACATCTAGAGTTATATCATGCGATCTCTATCTTCATAATGTCCCATAAAGTGCTATGAGAGATCTCAATACCTATTTTTTCCCTATATGGATAATGATGGTCAATCTCTATGTTTCATAAAACAAATCCTTAATTAATTATGATTTTATGATACACATTGTCTTAACCCAAATCCTATAAATAATTATTCCTTAACATTGAAAAATGAATATTTCCCATTTTTATAGATTTCAATTTCTTATGAATTAACAAATTATATCTTTTATAGTTTTTTATATTTTCTATAAGCGATGGTTAAAATATAATTTGTGAAAGGAATAATAATTTTTATTCCATTATGATTACTATGTCTATCATATTTAGACTAATTATATTGGATACGACTCAATTATCATTTAATGATAAAATTATTAAATCATTACCATTAATAGAATCATTATCATTATTTTATTTCCTAGAATATTAGTATATTGGTTAGTAATTATCCTTGATCATCTCTAACCATTTTTTGGTCATATTTAAATATTTATGTGTGAATTTATACATGAGGATGTTATGATCCATATATATTCCCCACATCTCCACAAAGATATTATGCCTCCATAATTTCCAAGATTTTATCAATGCATCCAAATATAGATCATGTTTGGGGTTGTTCTATTTGTGAAAAGTAATGTGCCTTGTGGAATAAGTGATCAATTTATCATTCTATATTAACAAAAATAATAATACATTTTTCAAAGCATCATTTTATACAACGAAATTTTCTCCACTTGTGGGTAGTGTGATTACAAGTCTAATGATAATAATCTTTTTCAACTCCTTGAATATTTATTTAGATTAATAATTCCAGAACCACTTGAGTCCTTTCTGGTTTATATTGGATAGAGTGTTTTATTACTTTGATAAATATCTCAATAATAGATGATAGCACCCAACTAATATATAGAAACTACATATATCTATCACAGATGTTTTCCATGACCATCCATCAATTTACTATTTCTTTTATGGGTATAAAAATATTTCATTTCATTTGATAATATTTCCCATGAATGATACTTCCATAAAAAGAGCTAATATTCTATGTAAATTTCATAAGGATTCTATATTCATATGGTTTTTATCACAATTCTTATAAGCTCCCCATAATCCATCATGGGTTTTATGTATATTATAATATCATCATTAAAGACTACCATAGATTTTTTAGGTAATCTTTGACGACCATATTTATCATGTCTGTGATGATTTCTGGAGAATTATTGAGTCTGAATGACATAAATATGAATTCATACTTCATGTTCCCTGTATGGAAAGATGTCATGGGGATATCCTCCTAGTTTACCGTTACATGATAATATCCCAACCCATGATCCACCTTAGAGAAGTATTTTTCTCTACGTACCTAACCGAACAATCCATCAATCCATTCCAAAGGTAATTTTTCTTTATCGTGATATTTTTAATATCAAAATAATCAATGAAATGGTGCATTGACACATCGTTCATCATGATAAAGAGCACTAGTGAACCCCAATGGGAAGATCATGGATGTATAAACCCATTTATATATATTATACTGATGTTTTTCCTTAGATCCTCATGTTACAAAATATATTTTCAATATATATTCCTGGATAATGGAAATTATCTAGGTATAAGATTAATTGAAAACTCATCCTCATGGATAAGAGGAATAACATACAATTTATTTTGAAACATTTCCAAATATTCCCTCACAGTGGGTATGTCTTCAAGGTTAATCCATTCCTTGTACAAAATCCTTTTTATACAGATATTCTTTCTCAAAAATTAATAATATACATAATATAGATGTTAATTCTAAAGAAGAATCAACCACGCCTTTTCAATTTTACAAAATCATAGGAAAATTAGTGATATGAAGAGTGATTTTATTAACGTAGAAATTTATAATATATAAATATTATTAAAGCTAATCCATGAACACAATTGCATAAAATTTGAATTATGGTATAATAACAGGGTTCTAAGGGATGTTCATCATAAAATTTTTTTAGAGGATATATAATCTTTGGATCAAATAATATACCTATTTTCCATTTTCATAGACAATACTACCTCCATGCATCATGGTGGTGTTTATATAATTCATATAATCATCCATGATATGACTGAATGATTATAAAAATAATAAAAAATTAAATTCAATATTCTTGAATTAATAATTATCTAACATATTAATAATTCATTGATGGGATCCACCTCCATGGTTGTAATGACATTAGCTACCCCTTGATACCTTAGAGGTTGTTGGTTATCACTAAAAACCCTTATCTTAGTGAATTTGTTTGAAAAGTGATACTATTCCATGTCATTGAAATAAAGAAAAATGAACTGGAAGTTGAATGAGGTATTTATTTCTTCCGTTGCATTAGTGTTTTTCTCCTATCAGCAATGTCTATGTTTAATTTCTTCATTCTTATACATAATTCATTTTTTCATCCCCCATAGGAAATATCTAGGGTACTTCCTTCTGCACTTTTAAAAAATGGGATGTTGTATTTTCATAATACTAATAGATTCTTCCATCATGTATCTAAAATTAAACTCTATTTTCTTCTTTGTATCCTCATGATACCTTTGATAATAAATGAAATATATTTCATCGTTGAGGGAACATCACAATAATTCTTTAAGAGTTATCAATCTCTCAGATCACTATGGATTTTAATACATTAGGTTTGGTCCCACTAAAGAAGAGTTAAACATAAAATTTTGGGGTAATAAAAAGGAATGTGCATATAGGTCAATTATTGTGATGTTTTCCTTATAGGATCTTTAAGAGTTGACATCTTTTTTCATGAGGGAATGAAAATCTCCATCCATTTTAAGTTAGAGAGTGTGAGGAAAATGTTTATTGAAAAACATAGTATGGAATTCCTTCCACCTCATCACTTAGCTCTTTTCCTCAAGATTCATATTCTGGATAAATTTCCATAACTGAAAAACATATCCGACAATATGATAAAAAACATGTATAACTTTCTCTTTATCAGTACATCAAAAAACCGAGAAGATCACCTTTGTGGACATAATCTGTTGTTATAAATTTAAGGGATCGTAGGATCTATTGAAATTCAGAGGCCTTTGTCACATAATAGCGGCAATTGAATCTTTCTCATTATTAGGGGTACTTTCATGCTCCTTATGATAATGTTTTCTATCCAAAACCCAAGTAATCTAAGAGGCTATCATCAATAAGATTTCTATTGTAGCTCCAATTTGTATGGGAATCTTGTTTGGGGAGTCTTATCATTTCCCATCACAATAGTTTTTAACTAATTCCTACTATTTATGACCATTGAATAGAATAATGGAAAAAATTAGGGATAAGTAATTTTAAATAATTAATCCATAAATGGGAATCCTTGAAAATGGAAGATATAAATTCTAAATGACATTTATTAATTAACTTATGAATTTCTAGGATTCAATATAGGTTATCCACGATCTATTTCATAACATACACTCTTACTATCATTGGTATCTATTTGAAATGGATCATAGTGAGATAATTATTTTAAAAATCATATCCCTTGGGTGTGTCAATCCATTTACTCAGTAGGGCTCATTGTGAGGCAGAAGTTCCTGGTTGAGTCTAGCTCAATTGTTTGCCTTTGCGTTTTATCCGATATATATATGTACCATAGAAACTTCTAATTCTAGTATCGAGAAAGGATTTATTTTGTTGATAAATGAAATACTCTAAAATTTCAAAAAAAAATAGGGTATTTTCTTATACATAGCTTTATCCCTAATGTCATCAATGCAGTTTTCTAATACTCATCCCAAATATAACTATGCTTTTCTGTTAACACCAAATATAACAATTCTATTATTTATTATACATTAATTCACGATTTATTGAATATTATTATGCATAATAAAACCTGAAAGATGTATAATTATAATCACTTATGAATTAGGTACATTAAATAACAACATAAAATATGGAATACATCATCAATATTTGAAACTTATTTACCATTCTTATATTCTTCCATCATACATAAAAATGCATTGGATTACTAGGGTATGTACATTAGAAAGGGGTACGAAATAAATCCATGTGATGGAATAAAAATGGAATAATATGAATAATGTAATAAATTTTAGAAAATAGTAACATTAATGGTGAATAAAATGTGTGAGAATAATGAAAATAAACAATGTGATATGATACAATATGATAACATAAAGGTAACATGTGAAATTTCTAAAAAAAATTAAATCACTACATCATAAACACAGGTCAAGGCTAAAATCTAAGATATAATGATCAAAAAAGTATATTGATGGATTAGGTTCACTAATTAATACTTCTTATTATGTCTCAAGAGAAAAAAATTCACATTTAATTAGATCTATATATAATTCAAGGGGAACCCATTACCTTCATTTTAATCTCATACTAATCTGTTCCACAATGATCATAAAACATGGAATCATTTTTAATCACATGTTATTCCAAAATCAAGGATATTCGAACAAAAAAATTTATGTTTCCAATAAAATAATTATAGGTTAATCATGGTGAACACCCTAATTGGGAATGTATATGAGATTCAATACTCATTTTTTAAGGGGAAATCACTATGAAATTTCAAAAGCATAATGGTGGGTACAAATGTTCAGAGAAGGGAATTTTGAGGGTGAAAGTGGGTTTCTAAAAATTCATACATAAAATGTATAGTAAGGGGGATATTGAAGAATATATCCCATACTTTAGAATTGAAGATAAAACACATAATATAATTGTGATTCTTGAATAAATATTACAATGAGATGATCTCTTACCTTAAGATAGTTTTTTCAAATGCTTGGGTGGGGATTTTTGAGAGCTCGGGGAAACCATTGGAGGAATATAATGATTATAGGGAATATTATGGATGTGATACAAAATATTTTAGTGAAAATAAATGATATATTGGGGTGTTTATAAAGGAAACCATTGGAGAATTGTTTATCATTTCACAAACATAGGTTTTCCACTATATATAATAAAATAACCAAAATAAAAAACCTTCCCATGGTTTTTCCAATGGTTTCTGAAAAAGAAGTCTAGTTTTAATTATTTAATTAGTACAAGGAAAAATCTTATTAAAACAGTACCCTTTTTGATGTTGAAGTGAGTCAAGTTTTTAACAAAATAATTTTGAAAACATAAAATATAGTATATGTTTTCATGGATTCATAATGGCATTACAAAATTAATAAACTAAACATAATTGTATATTATTTTAAATTTCAAAAATATATATGGTCACAGAAACCAATTATTTTATTTATAAAATAATTTTTAGTCAATATTATGTCACAAAACACGACGTATAATTATATAGTATTTACTTTTTATATAAAAATTCGACTATCTCATAAAAAAGGAAAAATTTACCATTGGGAAATATCAACATTACTATTATAAAAATTATATTTACTTTATAAATTTCTATTTTACATATCTTAAATTTCATTTTTAAATTTATAATCAACATTTATTGTGAAATTTTGGGTTTTCTAACAATTAGAGTTTTCAAACCCTTAAAAAATTACACTTGACTTCATCAAAATCATATGATCTTTTATATTTAATAAATAATATTTAATAATACTATATTAATAAAATATTATCTATTGGAAAAGTCCATTATTTCATAAATTCTTTATTTGAATAGGAATATTATAAATAATATAATTTTTGTTTTATTGAATCAAAATCCGAAATCATTTATAAAGTAACAAAAAAATGTTTAAAATTTATTAATTATTATATTAAAAACATATATTAAAATTATTATAGTCTTGATACATATACCGTTATCAAAAAAATTCATTAAGGTTAATGTGTGTCATGGTGAGACATTCATGAGTCAATTTAGCATAAATGGCTAGTGTTGTGTTCTAGATAAGCATGAAATTCTCTTAAAAATTGTTTCGGTCATACCTATGTTATTGAATCTCAGCATGGTATTTCTCAAAAATAAATCAAAATGTTGTCATCTCCCTCTTAAGATCTAATAAATGAGTTTCATAAGTTATGATCCTACTTATTGAGGTCATAAAATCCTTTTTCTATGTCAATTGGATTTGTTAAAAATATATATTTATATTAATCATATGCTCATTATTCAATTACTATAATATAAATAGTAAAGATATGTAGATATATTTGAAATCTGCTAGCATATAATAAAATGAAGGATTTGTATTTGTTTTATATAACCATAATAATACCTTAAATTAGACCATAAATGGTAATTTATTTATAACATTTCTGGTCATTACATTTAGAGGGGAACCGATGGAATAAAAATATCACATACACACTGAATTACCCTCTAATATAAATTTAGGATTGGAATATAGGATAAAAAAGAAACTCCATCATATAATATTATATAAACCCAGGACCATCCCACACTATATGAAAAATGTAAATTGAAACATATAAAAGTCTATAAGTAATGTGCCAAAAGAAAAGTCATGTAGTAGGGAACCAGTATAAAAACCAACTGAAATATTTGAATTTAATTATTTGTTTAAAACATTCTCCAACAATGATGAAAAATAGTTTATTTACGTATTGTGATAAAACATTTCGACCCAGTAGAATTATCGCCAATGTATTAAGTGAACATGTAAAAAAATAATTCTAATGTGTTATGTGAATAAACAATAGAACTGACAAGCACTTAAATAGGTCAAATAACCAAACCCAACATCACCCTGGAACACTTAATAAATCATTCATCTAATATTTTAATAAATAATATAGATCAAAATATAGAAAGACACTGATTTTTAAATTCACCATTTAATTTCCACTATGACACCCCAATATTGATTGTCTGCTTCTCACATCCCTTACACCCATATCACATAATATCACAACATTTATCATATTATCTCACTCAAAAAAATTGATCAATATCGGATGTGGTTCCGCACACATCCCCTCCTACCCAATACTTCATTGGTCTAGAATTCGATGCTAGAATATAGAATCATTGCATCACATAACTTCCAAAAACAAATAAATAATTATAGAACATCTCACCACATCTCACAATTTGTTCATGGGTTTTTCATGGACCTAAAGAACATAAAAATCAAGAACTCCTATTATACAAGAACCCCTCCATGTATGAAATCAAATCACATTCTCATCACATCCCACCTCACTGAAATATACAAAGACCATCACTAAAAATCTCAATCAAATACACCAGGGCCATCACTAATGAAGTAAGAGGTTGGAATATTCTGTTTTCAACCCTCTATATCACCAAAATTCGAGATATTAGGGAAATAAAATAGAAACTAGAACCAATTAGTGTTGGGAATGTTATCTAAACCCGGTGAGTTCTAGTGTAAAATACATAAAATACATGATATATAGAATGAAAAAATATATTAGCTATGAGATCACAAAATCCTCACTAAAAAATGCATATCATCACGACCACCACTCCACACATCTACCATCCTAACCACTACCACTAAAACATGAAACATTCCATACAACCACCGTATAGGACACATATTTGTACTTTGAATGAAAAGTTTCAATATATCCATCTTTAACATGATTAAAATAACCCCCACTTCTGAGACATGTCATTCAAAAATATATATCACATTCATATATTCATTTATATACTCATTTAATGAATCTTCTTCAATTATTACACTGTCAAGCAATCAGTTAATACCACCACACTACAAAAAGAAAAACTATTTCTCACAACCATCATTACAACAATACACATCCTCCAACTTCTCCATGACATATCATACAATCCATATCAACATAGAAAACATGAATCACAAATTTACCACCAAAATCACTATTATTTACAATAATAACTATGCAACATAACCACTATATAGAAAAACTGTTGTGAACCATAACCACTGTTCACAAAAACCACACAACTACCAATGTCGCATCTATGGCTCCAAACCATCACATCATATCACGATGTATTTTACAACCCAACAAATCATCTCTTTTATTATACAATATCCATTAACACCAAAGGCAACACAACAATTAATCCCCCAAATATAGAAAAATATCCCAACATCCACAATTATTCAAGTGAATTCATCACAATACTTCCTTATTTATCAAGGTTATTTTCATGAAAAACCAAAATCCATGGTAAAGTAATTTATTATCCATTTACATATTCCATTGTTTTTTATTCAGGGTGAAATTACACACAAACATAGTAAGGGTATGACTTCATATTGACTGTAACTCAAACATTGATCCCAGCATCCATGATTTTCAGTATTGGAAAAAACTTTCCCAATCCCATAAATAATATTATCAATGAAGAAAAAGAATATAATTTATCCCTAGAAAATCAATTTTATTATTCCAATTATTTATTTTTTTACATCAACCCTTACTATCAACTTAAAGGATAGAAATACCATAAAATCCCAAAATATTATCAGGTAATGGGGAAAATGAGAACCCAACAACTAAAAAAATATTTTGAATCCTATTTCACACCATAATATGATGAAGAAACAACCTACAAATAATAAAAACAAAAATAAATAATATATCAACATAAAATACATAAATGGTTTAGTAAAAAATCATCCGAAACACATCCCATCAAAAAAAATAAAACATGAATGAATCTCAAGTAGAAAAACATAGGAAAATTGTGATTAAAAATATTGGTACTCGAATATGATCACAAAAATGAAACCACTATATCCCAAGGTTCAAGGTGATGGAAGATAGTCTTGGAGGTATCATGAAATCTCCTATACTTCATTCATAAAATTAGAGAAGCAGATGATGAATGGCGAGAAACGCAATAAAAAATACTTATTTACAGGTTGTAAGTCACATATTTTATAGTTTAAAATTCATTTTTATGTCATAAATTTCATAGTTTATATGTAATGTAAGAGGAAAATTGGTATATACTACCATAGTTCCAAACATATGAACTTATTCCAATTTTCATGGATACTTATAAAATATAAATATAATTAATAAATTATATCTTTGTAGAATAAATATATTTAACATTGTTATCCGTAGATGAAAAAAAATCCATGAACCACCATTCTTACAAGCCTTAAAACATCGGTTTATTGTATAAATATTTCTATTATTACATATATTCATGCTACTTCACGCCTATCACTCCATCTCCCCAGAACCTCCTCTATCCTTCATCAAAATTCTTCCAAAATGCATACGTGAAAAATAATGTTCCATGATGGTTTTAACGATTAAAAATGTTCTATTAGAGTGACTTAAATATAGGATATCATGATATAAGGTGAAAGGAAAACCACAATATGGTTTAGTATATAAAATTAATAATGATAAAGATATTTGATATCATCCAATAATTAGTCATTTGAAATGATTGTTTTCAAATTCAAATGATGAAAAAGAGATTAGATAACAAGAATATGAGTGGACATATATGGTAAAATTATACCATCCATTTGATTTTCCCATATGGGAAATAATTGATAAATATTTTTCAATATACAAATATGAATTTAGAAACCACATACATTGACTCTATATTTATGGCATGAAACTATATTGAAACCATAGTAGAAAAATAGTTCCTGGATTTTTTTGTTAGTAATGTTAAACATATCTATATAATTTTTTATGAAGTGAAATTATATAAATACGTGTTTCATGATTTCTAAAACAAAGTAGTGAAAAAATGATATTGATTTCTTCTTATTCAAACTTATTGATGATTAAGAACATTTTTTTAAAAGTTTTAAATGTGTATTATTCCTATAAATTTTTCCAATTTTACCTCTATCCAATGATTATGTTCACTATAAATGAATTCCAAAAAATTATAATTTTTCCTAGATACATTGTTAAGGGACTAATTCTTATAAAATTTATGGACAACATAATGGATATTATCAACTACAACATGGGATAAAAATAGTATATATGGTTCATGAGTGGTTTTTTTCTACATATCACACCAATAATAGGATTATAAATGTATTTAATGGCTAAAAATAATGTTAATATTTAATCAAAACATTTTCCTATTGATCATTATTTTGAGATGTTGATAAAAATTGATTCCCCATTTTTAAATGCATAATTATCAAATAATGATAGAAGTATTTCGAAGAAACTGTTAATATTTTTAAGCTTACATATTGTAGATATCATTTGTATGAAAATAAAATTTATTTCATGTATGTGGGGTATAAAATCTATGGAAATTTGACTGGGGTAGTGTCAGAAATTATAGTAGTGACTGATGATGGGTTGAATTCAAGATTCGAATTACTATCACCAGGAATACATTTAATTTTACCTTTACCCCCAATGAAATATGCACATACCTTAATATGAATTATCATACATTGTCTAATAGGGTGAAAATTAGTTTTTTATGTGTCTTCATTGTGTAAAACAACAAAACTATCATTCATCCAATGAAAATCAATTATTTTTACAACAAATGATTTAACGTTGAGAGGCATAAAATCTCATGATTTTCTCATCATGATAAAATAAAAACTACTAGCTTCACTATAGGGAATATTTCAAATATATTTCATAATAACTATCATGATGATGTGTTAATTTTTCAGTTTAATATTTAACAAATATATTGATTTTCATTCAATTAAAAAACATGATAATTATTCAATTTCTATATTTTTTTCTAGGTTATATGTATTTTTTTGCATCATTTCTATGATATCATTGTGTATTTAATGGTTCCTTTGGTGTGAGAAATAAATCCTTGAAGAACAATATATATACATTGGATTTATATTTTTTAAAAGGAATGTGATGATATTGAACAAATATTTTTAAAATCTATATCCCTCTAAATACTCCACATTTTAAAAGTGTTGTTTGATGGGGTTGAATACTTTTTTAAATTATTCTTTTGTATAGTGTATCACATGGGTTTTCTTAAATATTCCATAAAAAAAATAATGGTGGAAATGGTTTTCTTAGATGTAATATAAAACTATTTATAGGTGAAAAGATTAATCATGTACTATTCTACATATTTAATACAAAGATGATGATAAACCATATATAACATTCAATATTAATGATTTTAAACAATATCATCCGAAGAAGAAAAATATGTGCCATTTTAATGATAAAAACCAACATTATTTTTCATAATTTTAATAGATATTTCATGATATGTTATATGAATCATAAAAAATTGAGATGGTTAAAAGGAGGCCCAAGTTTAAATTTGATAATGTGGAATGGGTATGACATTAATGGATATACATTTTATACCAATGATTATGAAAAAAAATTATAGTTTAAATAAATTATGTATTGGAGTATATAAAATAAATAAATTTTTCAAATGGAGAAATAAAAAAACAATCCATGTAATGATTTCATATTATAGTGTCATTGAAGAAATATGGGAGGTTAATTAAATTAAATTTTCTGTCACAATGTTTAACATTAAATGGTTAATGGGTAAAAATAGTGTCAAACATAATGAATTGATTATGACACTAGTTAATCAAAATAGATTTGAATACAGAACTTGTCCTTTAATCTTGAAAATATTTGGAAATGAATTTTTTATATTCATTGATTCATCAATTTTGTAGTGGTTTATCATCATACTTGGAAAATTAGTATTTTTGTTATTAAAAAGATGACGACGGTGATTATTTATGTGATATTATTACTTGCATAGAAATATTACCAAAGAATAATAAAAATCGCATAATAGAATTTTTTATTCCATATTAAATTATTATGACTATATTGTATGGGAAAATAATCCTCTAGTAATTCAAAAATTTTAATAGTATCATATATTTAATTCTTGTTTAATTTTCTAAAATTCATAAAATATTTGTCATATAAGTTTTATTTATATTAATTATAACCCATATTATGACTAATATATTACATTTATTTACAAAATAGTCTATTTCTGATTGTATAATTTTTTATTTATTTAAAATTTTGAGTAATGGTTTTCACTTTCATAATGTTTACATTATCTTTTTTTCTGTTTTTATATCATTGTTTATTTCAAAAATATTTTTACTCTTCTTTTAACATTATTAACAACTAAATAATAATATAAATATTTTTTTTAAATATTTTTTTAACATTTTTTTAATTACATTAAAAAATATAAAAAAGAGCGGGATGTATGGTAATGTTTTTATATTGTTCGTAGCATTATATAATTTTTTTTCCAAATTTTATGTTACAATTGAATTTACGAAACCATTTACTAGTTTTTTTCATACATTTTTGTCATTCCAACCCTCATTAATATAGTAAGAATTTAAGTTTATAATTTAAATAAATAAGAATAAAGATTTCAATATTTTATTTTAATTTTATATCGGATCATTTTTTTAATTTTCCTTATAATTGTTTATGTCATAATTGGATTTTTATATTTTTGAACCTCTAATTTGTTACCTTAATTTGAAGGATAATATTATATGAAACATATTTGTAAATTCAAGAATTAGGTGAAGACAATAAACATACTTCTATTTAAGAGCCTCCTAATCCTTATTCATAGGAGACGTTTAATTATATAAGGGAAAATAGACTTCTAGGATTGTAAAATGTTCCATGATACATTTACCAAACATATCAGATTCTTGTAGATAAGATGACAGTATATCAATTGATTTTGATGATAATGCTATTCCAGGTGCTCAAATTAAGAACAATTTAAGGCATATATTGAGATGAAATATAATTCAAAATATATTATATTGATTGGTTATTAAAAAAATTTCAAAACAGTGAAAATAACTCAATTGAGGGAGACAATTTTATTAGATCATTTGGTATAATTTAACATATCATGAAATATTTTTATAAAAACATTTCCCCATATTCGCTGATGGAATATGATATAACCAACACTATATGAGTAATAATAAATTTTTTATATTTTTATTCAGGGATATGAAGTTATTATAAGTCAACCCTCACATAAAATTTCTATTTGGGTGAATGAAAAAGTAAAAAACATATTATACATAAGCCTTTATAGATTAACTAACATGGAAGTGGATTCTTGAATGTAGATGATAAGATTAAATTTTAGTAAGGGGAATGTTTTATTTGAAATATTTTATTAAAATTATCATTATAATAATAATTTTTAATGTTAATATTAAATAACTAAGGATATATCATCATAAGTTCCAAAACAAAAAAATTTACCATCACACTTTATGTCATAGAGGGTATTACTTATTGGGATAATATTTGATGGATGGAATATTTTTTTAAAATAATATTGATTTTTCAAGATCCATAGAAGTTGGAACTAATTCACCACAAGTAAACAAAAAATAGGAGAGGGATATAAATATAGAAAGTGGTAAATATATTATGAAAGAGTCGAGGGGTGTGGATTAGAATATCATAAGAATTTATTTAATGAATTTATGATACTTATGAAAATTCTAATGTTTATATAATCAGATTCACTAATGAATTATGAAAATAAAATATAAAATAATCCTATAAGTGGTTGGCCACACTACATTTCATCATACATGAGGGTATGGAATAAACATTAGCTACTGGATTGGGAAAGGGTGAAAAAATGGTTCGTGTGTGAGGATATGAAGTTGATAAATTAGTAAAAATATTATCTAGTCATTTTAAATATTATTAAATGATGGAAGTATATAACAAAATTAATGATTTAATGGGTAACACTACCACAAAATAAGGTTTCCACGGCACCACAATTTAACAGTGTTAAATAAGCGCTATTAAAGGGCGTTCCTTTATCAGTGCTTTTTTAGCACAATTAAATGGGACCCTTTTATCAACGGTTTTCTTAGTAGCATTGATAAAGGTGGGGGAGGCTTTATTAGAACTTTTCTCTTGAATTGATAAAGTGTATATTTAGAAAAATTAGGAAAAATAATATATTGATATATAAGTATATTTAAATTGATATAAATATTATATATTTTTTTAAAATTTGTTTTACATAAGTATAAATAGACTAAAACATTCAATATATAATAAATTTAGTGAATATAGCTTGAAAATATTTTAAAAAATATTAATAATTAATAATTTATTAATTATAATTGACTAATAATAATTTAATAATAATTTGAGGACACAAAAAATAAAAAAAATTAATAAAAGATCTAAAATAATTTGAAAATGTAACTCAAACATCAAACGATCGTAACTTTTGATCCACGTATCTGTTTGAGCTCTACAACATATCAAATCAAATCCAACAACAAGATCTATGTTCTAGAGACCAATGTAACTATTAGTCATATTTTCAAGGACCTAAGAGTCCCAAAAGGCATCCAAATATTTGTTTTTAGTCCGCATACCCAAATTTTTAAACATTCCATGGAATTTCAGTCTCGTTTCAAGGTGTATTTTTGAGCTTTTTCATTAGGGACTGAATTTATTCCACGGGGTTACATATATATTGATAATATGGCATTGAAAGTATATCATTTTTCTCAATTTAGTGTTACTTATAATAAATTATATAATAATATTTACATATTTTATATATTCACCCAAAAAATTAATTTTATAAATAAATAAATAATAATATTTACATATAAATTATATTCCCAAAATATAAGGATTATATAAATAAAAAACTAATATCTATTTTATTTAAAATAAAAATATATTAACATTTATATACTTATATGATGTGTTTATGTGTGTGTGTATTTGTGGACGTCTTTATTGACAAACTAATATATATTATCTATATATTATAAACATATGTATATATATATTAATATGTAATATTTGTAAATATATATAAATATGTATAATTATACTTAAAAATACACATATAATATGTTTGTGTGTGTTGTATATATGTATTTATTTATTTATAAACACGCAGAAAAAAGGGTATTTTAAAAATGTATTTAAAACTGATCATATAAATATATGTTAATATATGAATAAATATATTAATCTATAAATATAACTATATATATATTAATATACTTTTGTCTATATAAATATATATATTAATATACGGATATATATATATATATTAATGTAACTATATATATTTATTAATATACACACACACATATATATATATCAATATAAGATTAAATATATCTATATATATATATAAATAGATATATTAATAAATGAACAGAAAATAATATGGTGCAGTGGTAAAGGCTCAGGCACTATAGGCATCAAGTCACAAGTTCAAATCCTGGGGGTGGAAGGTCACACACGTGGGAGGGGAATAAGGAATAGCATAGTCAAAGGCTAATGGGTGGCTAGTGTGTGTTAGATACGGTAAGGGTGGGGCACTGTTGTTAGGGGCATTCTAGTGCTGTTGAAGCCCCTCCCCGAATAGTACAAATATTTTTTATTTTTTATTTTTTCAACATTTATCAGCACTGATAAAAGGGGTCTTTTATCAGCGTTTTTAGTGCTGATAAAAGGGCATTTATCATCTCTCTTCTATGCGCTGATAAAAGGGACCCCTTATCTTCGCCTTGATAAATAGTTCTTTTATAACCCTATTAATTCCATTTTCTAGTGATTATGAAGGCCATATTTGTAGTAGTGTAATGTTTTGGTGGTGGATTATATGATAGGATATGTGATTCTAAATTCGGTACAATAAATGTTTTCATTCATAGATAAACAATTATAGGCTATAAATCCCATTCCTCAACGACTACATTCAGATCCAATACCTCAAACTCTAACATCTTAGAAATCTACAACATCTCCACCTCCTTATTTTCCCATACAAAGTGACTTATATATTGAGGATTTCCGACATCATAATATTTCATATGGGATTATATGATATATTGGGGATATCTTTCATCATAAAATGATATAGATGGATATTCTTAGAGATAAAGTGAAACATAATTTATTTTAAATATCATGAGTCATATTTCCTACATATTTTGTCACTATAGTTTGAAAAAATATCTATCGTGTTTTAGTATTTCAATCATGAATTTTGTGAAAAATTAACAGTACCATAAAACGTAGGAGCTGAACCATGTCGATACTAAAGAAAAAATATATAAAAACTAGATAGGTAGAGTCATGGGTACAAGGTATTACTAAAAAATGGTAATATATCATAACATAAAAATCTATAATTACTAAATATTCGAATTATGGTGGGGTTGGGAAGTACCACATCGTATCCATCCCCATCCCTGTTTTCTACGATATCATATCTACCACATAATTTGCTTCTCATCATGTCCATGAGGAAAACCGAGTGAGTTGTGAATCCTTGCTAAATCATTTAATACATAAAGATTATTATCATTATCCAAGACCATTGTTTTAGTTTTTAAATCTTTCACAAAAACACCTATGACATATTCCTGCCACAAAAAGTTCCAGTTGTATTAGATTTCATAACCAACCACATAAGTCATAACAAAATGTTATACTTCATATGTTGTCTTAATGTCATTGTAATGATAAAAACACGCTTGAAAATCCATGATGTGTGAGAAAGAATCCCTCATAACTTGATGGAATAGCCTTCTTAGAGATATCCCCATCAACATTAACACTGATCCATGAGCTGATTGAGGGATTCCAGTAAATGAACTCTTTAATTTTATCCTTCCATGGTTAACCTGGAACACACAATAATCTTATAATATTCATATCATATATAGTATTATTTATACCCCCTGATGGAAGAGCATAGGCTGCCTACATATCTTTGTGCGGTGTGATAATTCCCATTTGCATGGATGGTTTCTTTCAATCAATGAGTTTATCATTATTATCTCTCCATATAGTTGAGAACACTAAAGAATCCACTTCATATAACAATTTCTGAACATTATTACTGAAATCTGTAGAATATAGTTCCTCCAAGATCATGCCTATATCCATGTGGCTATCAAAATAGATGCCAAAAATCAAATATCTGTAATTCCAATGAGCCTGTCAAAACAACATGAAATGAATATATGGTTGACATCTTCCCTAGCCTGAATATAGATCACCCATGTAGTGCCAAGATGCTATCCATATTTCTACAATTTATATTGAGTATAAATATGGATTTTCTAGACAATCTATAATAAAAGAAACTTGGATGGATAGATGAAACATGATTTAAACCTCAATAACCATCTTGGTGAACTAGTGGAGACACCACATTCCAACATATATATAAATTCTTGTTATTAAACTACCCATGATGATTGGGTTTCCATATGAGATTATCACGATCAAGAAAGCCATACCATTTCCCTTCTAGGATGGTTTGTCTAGAACTCATGCTATCAAATTTATGAATTTTTGAATAGAAATCATAAATGCTCATGTCTATAATCTCTAGAGGAAGATTTTCTATATCATATAGTTGGTTTTCCAGCCATGTAATTTTCCAACTATTGATCTTGGATTAACTACTGAAAATCCATTTTCTATCACGAGCAATTTTGTTGAAGGAATGCATCATGTAAGTTCAAACCAAGGATTCAAGATTTTATTTATATCCATTATGGAGTCTCTCATTATATTTATCATTTTTTCAGGATTACATTATATTTAAAGATATACTATACTGAAAAACACATGGTTAAGATTCTATGAGTATAGATACCAATTCAACTAGACATAATTTGTTAGGAGAATATTCATCTTTTTTATTACTTTTCATGAGTTTCCAATAGATAAAAAAAATTATCATGAATTAATAATGATTATTTCAAGTACATATATCATAGAACATGTAAGAATATATTTTTCTTTGATCCAATATGATGCAAATCATTTCAATGTATGTGAATTATCAAATATCATTTAATAATTCTAATTGAAATAAACATAATTCTTATGTTTTTATTAGGAATCTCTATAAACATTGTATTCATGATGATACAGTACATGTATTAGGAATTATACACACACAACTTATTTGACCCGTTTTGATGAAATATAATAATATAGAAATATCAATATATATTTTTGAATTACATAAATTTAAATTTACTGTAGTATGCATCATTATCTTCATGTTAAAAGAATATTTTATTCATTGATTATTACATATATTAATTTAATACCGATCACAATATATATTTTTATATTCTATTCCATTTAATGTTGGGTATTTTCTTACAATACTGACAATAACATACTAGTTGGGCTCCAAAAATGGTGAGTTTTGATGAACTTTAGCTAAGTGTTGAACACATTAGTTTGATTATTTGGATACATAAACATTAATAAAGTATCCATTATTTCATATATATCATTTTAAAACATAGAAATTTATTATATTAGAGTAAAAATATAAAATAATAGTGAAAATATAAAATATGTAATACAACGGTAACACCACACATAAAATTAATAAATTATAGTTTCAAGGACCTATAATTTTATTTTGAAATGAAAATTTATTTTGGATCCAAATTTTCATCTTCATTGTGTAATAGAATGTTGATATTATGTTCTATGATTTATGGTTCAAATAATTTATGTTGATAAATTTAAAAAATTAAAAAATTATTGATTTTATTATTACAATTCATTTAATTTATCTTATAAATATATTTATATTTCATTATAAATAATTTATTTTTTATTTTTTATTTTTTATGAAAGAATATCTTATAAAGAATGAGAGATATAACAGTTACAAAGAGAATGGGTGGAAAATTAATAGGTTTAATTGGGTTTTAGATTTTCTAATAAATATAGAATCATTAAAATTTCAAATTGTATACTAAAATTGATTAAAATTTGTAATGTTGTTTTCTTCTTATCATGATTTTTTCTGTTATGGTTGTCCTATTTTGATGATGATATATTATATTTAAATTTTATATATAAAAACTCATTTTAATGTCTATTATTAAGTAATTGAAATGAAAAATTTATGTAAATATTTTTTCACATCCCTTATAAAATAACTAATTTAAATAACCCTTCAGAATATCAAATTTTTAGTTTATTTCGATTATTTTATTTACAAACCATTAAGAAATATAGTTTTCATGTATTTTATAAATATCTAACATAAAAAACATATTTAACACATTTATCTCAACAATGAGATAAGTTTATCTATTATAAAAACAGAAATAAATAATATGGAAAGCACCTTCTTATTCTAGTTCACGTACTTATAATTTCACTATAGTACCTTGAAGGAAAGATTTTACTATTTCATAGTAATTTTTATTTATTATACAAGATCTTAAAAAAATACTTGTTTCAGATACCATGAACATACACCACCACATGATGATTAATTATATAAGTGGGATTTGATATGTAACTCTTAAAGAGGGATGCATGGTATAAATTGCGTACATAATATATTCTTTGAAAAATTCTAGTATATGGGACATAGCACTAATGTTGGGGGGATTAACTAAGTGGTAAAGTATCCCTTTATTCCTGAATCAATCTAAGGTTCAAATTGTTGTGGAATATAATATACAATGGTATTATACTATTGAAAAATATTAATAGTACTATTCATGTTGAATGGCATTTTCGAATACCAAAATAGGGCTTCAGGCCCCTAGGACTTTACTCCATCATGGTGGGTTGGGTGGGTGATCATCAGTGATAGTATCAAGCATAAGAATGCCAAAAAGTTGGAAGATTTGGTCATGGATCCTTTTGGGCCTTGTAACTAGTTATTCTGTCATGGGACATTGGGTTATGTAATGGGATACCCAATACACAAAAATTAATTGGTTCATTTGATCATTAATAAAATGATTCTTTAACCATATTTTTTTCTAAATGTAGACATTACACCAACATGACCATGAATCTCTACAGAACTAATATATCTCATGCATTATATTCCCTTCTTCTAAAACATCATATCACATTACCTTATGTATATTCATGTGAATACATTTTACCAAACATCAAACATTATGTCTCTATATTAATTGATTGTGTATCTCTTAAATTAAATATGGGATTATATGATTTATTATTGAATGGATTGTAAAATTAATATTATTATCCCACCCAATTATAAAAATATAATTCATTCGCCCACTTTATCCCAACATTTATTATTTATATATTAATTTTCATAGAGTAATTTATATTCAGAAATAATTATTCTAGATTAAAATAAATTTATATATTAGAACTCAATTACTAAATGATTTGGATTTAATCCCCCTTTATTGTTCTACAATATTTCTTTTTTAAATGTCTTATATAATATATACGGTCCTTTAATATATACTATCCATATGAAGGTGATATTATATACCAATTTTTATAAAAAAAAATTCAAGTGTTTTTATGAGTCCTCTTAATGATTGATATAAACATATAATACCGATCTTATGATATAGATATCGTTGTTCCATGGATCTACAAAATTATACGATTTATATCATGGAAAGTTGATCATATTTGGATTTATTTTGAAATGGTATTTAATTGATTGGTCACATTATATTTATCCACCACGACCCATATGAAATGAAAATATTTACATGTATTCAAAAGGCCTATAACTATATCAATTATTATGTTATGAATGTTCATTTTTAGTAATGAATTTATTAGTGTACATGGTGTACACTCAATAGTGGTGTACTTATAGTAATTCATTTACAATACATTAAATGGATAATATCATGGATAAAATAGAATCATGTTTAATATAGAAGGACAAAAAATACAAAAAAAAATATACAAGGAAAATTAAGCAGTTATTACTTGAAAGGTGATTTTAACAAGGAATTGTTAACGAAAAAGTATTGAATTGTCATTATTATATATTATCTGGAGTGATAAATATGATTATAGTTATCTACTATAATTATAAAAATGTTATATTTTTTTATATGAGATTATTACTTGTTTTAAGGAAGTCGAGACTAAAGGTAAGATATTTTGTCTCAAATTATCTTCTTTGGGGAATATGTTTTGTTATGGACCTATATTATTTTATGAGGTATATATAAATAAATTTTTACATTTTATTCCATTAATATATTTATTGTCAACTTTTATTGTTTAATTTAATGTTATTCTATAATGGGGAATTTGTTTTCAATTTCCAAGAATCATGTAAGGGATTTCTGTTTATGTTTTATTTCTGTGAGACACTAGCCTTATACACCAGTTGATTCTATTTTTGAAGTGTATAAATTAGAAATTATTTATTTTATAATTATTATCATGAATTTTATTTATATACATTTACATATAATTTGTGTTATTTCATGGGTCTCACAATTTAATTGATTCTAATGTGGTAAAATGTTTTATATTAAAATCGCGTTATTCAAGGAGGTTTTTTATGATTATTTTCTAGATGATGATATATTAAGATCTATATATCAATAAACTCCTGAATTTTTTCATCCTCATTATATTTCATAAAATTAATTATATTCCTATAATTTTGCCATATTTAAGTAATAATTAGTTTTAAATAATAATTTAATGAAAATATAACATTTTTTTTCTATTTGGTAAAAAAATACGTTCTCTGCCATATACCTGTTTTGAAAAAAAAAGTTTTACCGAATGTTTTACTATTATTATTTAGGAAATTTTTTAAACATTATAGAGTTTTTATTTTTTTTAATGAATCATATCTTAATTATTTACATAAGTGACTTCTTGAATTTTTATAGAAACAATTGAATGGATTATTTATATTAACATGTACAACATGAAATAAATTTTCTTCCATCATGACCACTAAATTACTCGAATATTCTATTACATGTTTTGATGTTTAGATTCAATTAAAATATATTTATTAATATTGGGAAACATTTCATTGTTTAAGGATGTGATTTAAAATTTAAAGGATACATTTCGAATGATTTTTTTTTAATTTCATTTTTCGTAATTTTTATAAATAATTGAAAAAACAATTGGGATTACTTATATTTTAAATTGGTATGACCCAATGGTTTATACTTATTCATCAATTGGATTTTTTTTTGAATATGATAAATGTATGGTTATGAAAACCATTATTTATCCACGGGTTATCATATGATGAATTGATGAAATTTTTATGAAAATCATTTTTTATCCCCGGGCTATGATATGATGAAATATTTAAGAAACCAATTTGATTATAGAGGTTATTACATGATGCATGTATTGTGACCCCGTGGGAAAAAATGTACATTTAAAGACATGGAATTTCCATTTAAATTCCTTTTATATAAATAGTAATTTGTGAGTCTGTGAAATTTGACGGCGTGGGATTCTGAGGCCGGGTGTGCCCAAAATCAATTTAGGATGTTTTTCTCGGGTACGTTTAGTAAACTTAAGAGAGGGTTTTTTATAACTTTAGAACTGGTGCTCAGAATTGAAATCTTAGGTCACTGTTGAACTCGCAGCGCCCGTATTCGCTTAAGGAGACGTTCACCCCGACGACAGTGAGTCGAGAATAGAAGATAGTTTGTGGGTTTTTCATGGGAATAATAAAATAAACTAAACACATGTTTTATTTTATTTTATCTTATCTCTTATAACAACTAAAGTGGAATTTGGAGGTGGGGACCACCACACCTTAACCTCCCATGTGAGGTTATCGTGGTGGGGCCCACCCGAATCCAACCTCCCATGAGAGGATATGATGTGGGGACCACCCAGGACTAAACCCCCCTAATAATGGTAGGAGAGGAAAACCACTCAACTACCCTCATTAATGAGGGAGAGTCTCTCCACCCCCTCCTTTATTGGTGTCAACCCTTCATCTCTTTTAATTGTGCCAACCACATGAATTAATTTAGTCGATCCAACTTAATTAATTCACCCAATTCAAATTTTAAACCCATCAAAATAAATAATAGATAATCTATTATTTAGAGGGGATACCTATTATTTTGTTGGAAAAAGGTTTGAAAAGGACGATTAGAGCTCTTGGGAGAAAACACTCCAACAAAGAACTAGTTTATCCAAATAATAACAATGAATGCGTTCTTCCAACGAAGAACACCAACAAGGAGCATCTTCGACTTCTTCCTCAGTAGCACCTTGTGGAAGTAACCAACATGGGATGTCTTCAACAACCAAATCACCATCTTCATCATCGGCAACAGACCGATGCACAAGCTTGGGATTGCAAGTGTGCGGTAGATGCCATGAATGATGACAACTCTGTCTTCATCCCCGCGACTCCATCAACGAACAATGAAAAAAGGTATGTGTTTAATTTTATTTAAGTCAGATATTATTCCATTGTTACTTTTCTTCCAAAACATAGAACACAGACCAACATAATATCAAGTTGATCTGTGGATGTTTTTCCTTGTGGGTTGGGAATATTTTGTTAATGAGGGATTATGGGAATTGATGGTTTTTAAGATATCTTCCTTGCTCGTTCTTTGCTTCATTCTTGTGATCCAATTGATATCACCCTAAACTCGACAGGGAGCGGACCAAACCAACGTGGTCTAACACCTATGCCGATTTTCTTTGTGATGTTCTTCGGAATGGTGATGAGGCGACGAGATGACGAATAAGATGTAGGCAATAGCCGCACTACCCGCAGCCTCAGGTACTCGCGCTGTCCACTGGCCATGCCACTCGCCGTCCAAACCATCCCGAGTCGCGCCTCTCTCTGGCCGAACCTGCCTCATCCACACCGCACCGTAGTCGTGCCTCCCTGGCCGCGCTCTCCAGCCGACTGGACCAGCCGAACCGGCCTTGGCCACCCCGTCCGTCGGCCGAACCGGCTCTGCTGCACGTGGCCGAAACGAGGCACCCTCCCGGCCACATGGGACTCCCCACTGAATAGAATCCCGGCCGAGCTAGCCTCCCACACCCGTCACAACACCCCGACTAAGTCGGCCTCCCCCTCCAGTAGCAGTGCTTTGTCCAAACCAGCATGTGCCCTCGCGGCGCCCTCCGGGCCAAACCACCCTTGTGCCGACCCACAACCGGTTCGCACCCTCACGGCCGGCTGGGCTGGGCCCAACGGGCTGAGCCAAACCTAACGGGTTGGCCCGCCTAACGGGATGGGCCAGACTAATTGAGTTAGGTCGGGTCAACCCAAACCGGGTCGGCCCAGACTGGGTTGGCTCAGGTGGGTCCGACCAGGTCGCACCGAACCCGGGCCCACTACAGCCCTATACTTTCTTTTGGCCATATCTTTTGCACCGGGCTTCCGTTTGAGGAAAAATCAGAAATCCTGGTAATATTGGAGCATGATGGTCCCTTAGAGTACACCCCACTATAGTTCGTGGTATAGTGGAGATACGGTCAGGTTGGATCGCACATGAATCCAACCGGGCCCCCAGGACTAAAAGACAAATAACTCACAGACCTGGTATCTGATTGATGCGCCATCTATTGCGTTGAGACCTCTATGAATTGGAAGACCTCTAAGATACTTCTCTGTGAGACTTCATGACAGTTGGAATATCAACCAGTAGATCATGGAGTAAATCCTACCTGAGATGAGCGGATAAAGGGAAAAGACCTTATAGCTGGCTGAGACCTGACCACTACTAACTGATTGAATTGTAGTGACTTGACTATCCCAGTGGGGAGTGCCTTGTGGTGGTGGAAAACCCACAGAAGAGGAGCACCTGGCTGTGGTGGCAGACCCGCAGTACTCGATAGAAGGAGTACGTCTGTAGGCTATTGGGGTGAGCGCCTAGTTGTGGAAGTATACCCATGGAGAGGAGCGCCTTAGTGATGTAGAAGACCCACAGTACTTGACAGGAGGAGTACCTCAGTAGTCCATGGTTAGTGGGAAGCACATTGGTTTCATGGAAGGCCCGCTGTACTCAATAGAATAGGAGTTCTCCCGCAGTCTTGGTTTCAATAATGTGAATTAAAATCCTGGTTGAGCTGATTCAGTAACTTTTGTGTTTTCCTCATGTTTGAGATGGATTATTTGATAACATAGGTACATGTATAGTCATAAACCTAAGTGGGGTTATCTATTAATTTTTTACCTTTTATTTTGTCCTTTTTGGATTGTGTGAGACCTTGAGGGTCTCGGGGTCCCTACTGAGTATCGTTATACTCACCCCTACATGAGCTATGCCCGCACCTCTTTGTGTTGGATGCAGATGACAGAAATTACTGACCAAGGCTGAGAGTACCAGGACAAGATAGTACTAGGAGGTGGACCTTACAATGTGTTGGTACACAGAGGAGATGGATGGGCGTGGAGTACTGAGGTGGCGGTCTGTACCTACCTTTCTGGTAGGAACCTCATAGGATGACCCAATGGTTTTTTTTCCTATTTTCTCATTTGTACATGTACTTTCAGTTTCTTATACTTTCCAGTTGGGCTTGTTTTCTGGCCCATTTTTACATACTGTACTCACTTTTTGGTTATTCAGTTTACTCATGATATTATCTGCTGTGTTTTTATAGGTAATAAAGGCAATGGATTCCTAGTTTTATAGAATTATGCCTCTGGTGCTAGTCTCCATCACCTATCCTATGGAAGAAAGACATGGGGTTGTCACGGCATAGGCCCTAGGGGATGGTTCATGACAAATGTGTATCAGAGGAGTCGCTTCTACCGTAAAACTTATGACTTTTATCTTTCTTCTCTATGATGAAATAGTGTTAAGAGTAGTGAGTGTGGTTCTTAGTTCAGGGAGTCCAGTGTTGGTGCAGCGGCCGACGTATCCATAAACCAGGACACTGACTTCATATTTCCAACTTAGTGCACGAAAACACTCATTGCTTGTGAGTATTCTAAATCATTCATTAAGTAATCTCACCTAGGACAGCTCACCAGGTATAATATTTTGACCATGTCACGTCTATTTATTTCAGGATGCCTCCCCATACACGACCTGCTAGAGTCCCGATATTTGTACACATAGATAGCCCACCAAGCGATGAGGCCTCGGTGCAGGGCCCTATTCAATCGGAGGCACCGGTAGTACCACTTCCCGTTGGGCCACCGATGCCATTAGACCCAGCAACTGACAATTCATGCCTCTTGAGAGAGTTGCATGACTTCCAATACCAGAGGCCACCCAGGTCTAGGGGAGAGAAGGATCGACATGCATCTGAAGATTGGGTGGATGCTGGGGTGAGATTTTTTTGACTGGTAGGGACACTAGCCATCCTCATGGTGAGTTTTTCTTCCATACTTCTACAGAAAGTAGTGGGAATATGGTGGATATTGATACTCTGGGTCCATGAAGAGATGACGCTTCTATGGGAAGACTATGAGAGCTTGTTTCGGGTAGAGTGTGTTCCAGTGACTCTTCGAGCAGTGTGCATATAGGAGCTACTTTGTCTGCAGCAAGGCATCATGACTGTAGCTCAGTACTCAGTGAGGTTCAAAAACCTCTCACGCTACTCAAAATATATGGTATGTGACCCATTCTTCAGAGGCTAGACCTTCAATCAGGGACTTAAGTGGGAGATAATGGCTTCGATAATCAAACTCAGCATCCCGACGTAGGCAGGGGTGTTAGAGAAAGCCCTCCTAGTGTAGAGTTTCCTTGCTGAGCAGTTTTCAACAACGAGATCCACCACCAGTAAACACGTAGAATAGTATTCTGTAGTTGGTAGAAGAAAGATGTCGGAGAGGCCTAGGAGGACCATACCTATAGGTGGGAGACCACATGACTCAGGATCAGTTGTGAGGGGCACCTGGATCATAGACATACATGATAGAAGCAGGAAGTGTTTCACATGCGGAAGGTATGGTCACATGGTTCATGATTGTCCGACCCACCATTCTAAGGATCATAAGATGGTCAATGTACTGCCCAGGAAGAGACCGAGAATCGATCATGGCAGTCCCCAGGGAGTAGGTGGACATGGCAGAGGAGCTGGCCATGAAACTTGTAGTGGAAAACAATTCTAGGTGCTACCGCAACCACCACCAGGAGGTCCACCCCGACCGCAGGGAGCAGGTGGACAGGGGAGAGCTCTGCTCCAAGCAAGTAAGGCCTACAATCATGGCACTCCAAAGATGATATGATGTACCTTCTGTGTCTATTACACCGTAGCTTCAGTTCTTATAGTCACAGGTTCATGTCACTCTTTCACTATCTCTACCCTCGTTCGGAGCTCACAGATTCTGACAGAGTCATTGGCTCGATCCTTACGGCTAGAGACTCTTACGGGAGCAGAATCGATGATTACACACTAGTGCTGGTAGTGTGAGATTACTATAGGAGGAGAGATCTAAGGCTGGGATCTCTTAGTAGTGGCGTTGAGGATTTACGACGCCATCTGGGGTATGGACAAGTTATCTACAGTCCATGCTCAGATTGATTGTATTAGGTGCAAAGAGTGGTGTGTCCGCATGGATGAGACCAGATTTACCTTCACCGGTGAGAAGGGAGCCTTTGTATTATAGGACATACTATCCTGGAGGAGGTTTCAACCGATCACTCATCAGTTGGCTTGCCTTACCCTCAGATTAGTTTATCTAGAGAGTCAGAGCTATCATTTAGTGGTGGACCAGTACACATATGTTTTCCTTGATGATGTCCCAGGTCTACCTCCTCGTAGAAAGGGGGATTTTACATTGACATGTACCCCAGGAAAACACTGATATCTTCTCCAGAATATCGGATGGCTCCCACAGAGCTTTGCGAGCTACGGGTATAGCTTGAGGACTTGTAGGGGAATGGATTCAGGTAGCTAGTGTTTCTCCCTGGGCAGCCCCGATTCTATTCTCCATGAAGGTTCATGGGAGTTCGAGGATTTCTGTTGACTATTGGCGCCTGAACTAGGTGACCGTGAAGAACAAGTACCCACTCTCAGGGATTGACAACCTCTTTGATCAGTTGAAGGGAGCACGGTTGTTCTTGAAGGTTGGCCTCAGATCAGGTTATCACCATCTCAGAGTTCTATTTGAGGATGTGCAAAAGATTGCCTTCAGATGTCAGTACAACCACTATGAGTTCATGGTTATGCCATTCAGCATAACCAATGCTCCAGCAGTGTTCATGGGAAAATTGAATAGGATCGTTCAGCCATTCCTTGATCACTTTGTCATAGTCTTCATCGACGACATTCTGATCTAATCTACTACTGAGGAGGAGTATGCCTACCACTTGTGGGTAGTACTGGACACACTACGAGAGCGCCAGCTTTATGTTAAACTCACAAAGTTTTAGTTCTAGATCTGGGAGGTTCATATTCTAGGACATGTCATCTCGGAGGTTGTAGTTTTAGTGGATCCAACAATGATTGAGGTGATACATGTTTGGGAGCCACCCAAGAGTGTGACAGAAGTATGGAGTTTCCTGGGTTTAGCTGAATATTACCAGAGGTTTGTGTGAAACTTCTCTAGAGTTGCAACACCACTGTCAGCCTTGACAAAGAATGGGAAACCTTTTGTGTGGTCAGAGAGATTCCATCAGTGCTTTCAGGACCTGAGGCAGTGGGTGACTAGTTCCCCCATATATTGGCATCTAGAGGAAGGCATAGGGTTCATAATCTACTAAGACACATCTGGGACCGGGCTCAGATGTTTCCTGATGTAGGTGTGAGAAGTGATCGCATATGGATCTCGTCAGCTGAGACAACATGAGCATAACAACACTACCCATGACCTGGAGTTATCAGTAGTGGTCTTTGCCTTGATGATAGGGCGACAATATCTGATGGGTGAAAATTTAATAGTGTACTCTGATCACAAGAGTCTCATGTATATATTCTATCAGAAGGACCTGAACCTGAGATAGTGGCATTGGCTACAGTTCCTCCTTGAATATGACCTCGAGATAGTATATACTCCTAGGAAGGGGAACGTTGTTCCAGATGCACTCAGCAGGAGATCTAGTATGCAGCTTCTAGGAGAGGCGACGGAGCAGCTGGCTGCTTTACAGATATCCTTTCTGAAGAGAGAAAGAGCAGCCTTTTTTCAGTCTCTTATAATCTCTCCCCAACTTCTTTAGTGAGCCAGGGAGGCACAATGTGGGGACGCTAACTATGAGGCATAACGTTCTTAGAAATCCATAGGGCATGCACCTGATTGATTTTCTGAAGTTGGGGAGCACATCATCCTCTCTAAAGGACATACCATGTTACCAGTGTCACTTCAGGAGGTAGTTTCGAGGGAGTTCCACACATCCACTCTAGAGGAACATCCATGAGTGGAAAAGATGTTCCAGGACCTCTGACGATAGCACCGGTGGCCGAGAATGAAGAAGGAAGTTGGTGAGTTTTTCTCTTGGTGCCACACTTGTCAGCAGGTGAGGGTGTAGCATCAGTTACCATCAGTCAAGGTTCAGCCTTTATAGGTCCAAGAAGGAAGTGGGATGGGATATCCATGGGCTTCATGATAGTACATGCACGTACATCCAGGGGTCACGACTTGATTTGGGTGATCGTTGACTGGCTCACCATGTCGGCCCACTTCCTACCGATTAGATAGTAGGGTTTAGTAGAGGGCCTAGGAAGTATCTATGTGCAAGAGATAGTGCGGATACATTGAGTACCCTGAATGATTGTCTCTGATCGAGATGAACATTTTACTTCCCGTCTATGGAAGGGGTTGCAGGAGGCTTTCAGGACGCAGCTTCATTTGAGCACCGCCTTCCATTATCAAACAGATGGCCAGACTGACCGGACCATTCAGACACTCGAGTACATGCTCCATTCTTGTGACATCAACTTCAGTCGTGGCTGGTAGGATCAGTTACCATTGGTGGAGTTTTCATAAAACAACATCTATCACTCAACCATAGAGATGTCACCTGATGAGGCATTGTACGGGTGACCTTGCAGATCACCTTTGTGCTGGACTGACCCAAGGAAGTCCGCACTGGTGGGACCCGAGATGGTAGGGATACCACAGAGAAGGTTCAGATCATCTATGAGTGGATGTAGGCTACACAAAGAAGGCAGAAATCGTACACCAATTGGTGACGAAGACCTCTAGAGTTCGAGTATGGTGACCCGGTCTTTCTACGGGTCTCACCCTGATTATGATTACGGAGATTTGGCCAGGACGACATGTTATCTCCAAGATTCATTGGAACTTTTCATGTCGTCAGTAGAGTTAGCATGGTGTCTTACTGCTTATCACTTCCACCTCAGTTTCATCAGTTGCACGACGCCTTCCATGTATCCCAGATGAGAATATACATGCACGACCCTTCCGACATCATCCACCATGGTGAGATAGACGTCGACGATGGGGCGACTTTTACAAAGGATCCAGTATAGATTGAGGATCAACAAGTGTGGGTCCTTCGTATATGGTTGATACCTCTGGTGCGCATTCGCTGGTAGCATGGGAACCTCTAGGATAACACATGGGAGTGGGATGCTCAGATGCATGCTCAGTACCACCACTTGTTACTTTTGTTTGAGTTGTGGCTTACAGGGACATAAATCCTGATGTGGGGAGAATGTAATGACCTTAAATTTCCAGGTAATTTTTTTATATAAATTGGAATTTTATGAGTCTGTGAAAATTGACGGCGCGTGATTCCCGAGGGCTGGTGTGCCCTGAATAAATTTATGATGTTTTCTCTGGGTCCATTCAGTAAACAAACGAGTGGGTTTTTATAACATTAGAACCGGTTCTCGGAATTGAAATATGAGGGCACTGTTGAACTTGCAGTGCCGGTATTCACCTAAGAAGGCTTTCACCTCAATAGTAGTTAGTCGAGAATAAAAGATATTTCTTGGGTATTTCCTGGGAATAACAAAATAAAATAAACGCATGTTTTATTTTATTTTATATTATCTGTTATAACCACCCATGTGGATGTTAGAGGTGGGGACCACCACACCATAACCTCCTATGAGAGGTTATGGCAGTGGGGACCACCCAAACCCAACCTCCCATTAATGGTTATGATGTGGGGACCACCTGGGACGAAACCCACTTCATAATAATGGGAGAGGAAAACCTCTCAACTCCCCTTATTAATGATGGAGAGTCTCTCCACCCCCTCCATTAATGGTGCCAACGCTTCATCTCTTTTAATTTATTCCAACCACATGAATTAATTAAGTAGAGCCAACTTAATTAATTCAACCAATTGGAATTTTAAACCCATCAAACTAAATAATAGAAAATCTATTATTTTTAGGGGCAACCTATTATTTTGATGGAAAAAGGATGGAAAAGGAGGATTAGAGATCTTGGGACAAAAATATCCAATGAAGAACTATTTTCTCCAATGAAGAACGATGAACACATTCTTACAACGAAGAACACTGGAAAGCAGCGTCTTCAACTTCTTAATCGGAATCAACTTACCAAAGAAACTGATGTGGGAAGTCTTTGATGATTGACCCTCCCTCCTCATCATTGTCAATGAACCGATTCAAGAGCATGGGATTGGATGTGGGCAGCAGATGCAATAATCGATGAAAACTCTGACTTCTTCCCCTTGACTCTGTCAATGAACAACGATCAAAGGAATGCGGTTAATTTTATTTATGTTTGATATTATTCCCTTGTTACTTTTCTTCCAAAATAATGAATGTGGACCAAACATAATAACAAGTTGATCTGCGGATGTTTTTCCATGCGGGTTGGTAATATTTTGTTAATGAGGGATTATCGGAATTGATGTTTTTTAAGATATCTTCCATGATCGTTATTTTCTTCATTATTGTGAGCCAATTTCTATCACCTTAAACGTGAAAAGGTGTGGACCAAACCAACATGGTCTGACCCATCCGTCGATCTTCTTTGTGATGTTCTTCGACATGGAGAAGAGGCGAGAAGATGATGAATGCGACGAAAGCAACAACCACACTCCTTGCGGCCTCTGCAACCCGTGCCGCCCACCGGCCGCACCTCCCGCTGGCTGTGCCACACTGGCTGTGCCGCCCTGGTCGTGCCCTCCGCCCGACCGAACCAGCCAAACCAGCCCCATATACCCTTTCCGCCGGCCGAAACAGCTCAGCCTCCCATGGACGACCCACATCGCCCTCTCGGCTGCCCGCACCTCTTGGCCTCCCGTGCCCTCCAATCCAAACCGGCTCCTGGCCGAGCCAGCCTCCCGAACCCCGGGCAGAACCACACCCTTGAGGCGTCCCGATCGAGCCGGCCTATTGTGTCACTCACGGCACCCCGGCCGAGATGGCCTCCCGCGCCCCTCATGGCACTTTGCCTAAACTGGCCCGCTCCCTCGCAGTGTCCTTCGGGCCGAACTGCCCCTGCACCGACCTCTGGCCGGTCTGCACCCCCGCGCCCGGTCCGTGCTCTTGTGGTCCTTCGTGACCCCTCGTGGCATGCTGGGCTGGGCACAGTGGGATGGGCCTAACCTAACATGTTGGCCCGCCTAATGGGTCGGGCCAGACACAACGGGTCTGGCTGGGTCGACCAAGACTGGGTCGGCCTAGAACGAGTCGGGTTGGGTCGGTCCGACTGGGTTGAATGGGACCTAGGCCCACTACGACCCTTTACTTTATTTTGTCCAAATATTTTCCACCTGGCGTCTGTTTTCCGAACCGTTTGTAGCCCTAGGAATCTGGGAGCATGATACTCCCATTGAAAAATCCATAGTAGAGTTTGGGGTATAGTTGAGATACGGTCAGGTTGGATCGTGCACAAATCCAACCGGGCACCTGTGACTAAAAGTCTAATAACTCACAGATCGGTCGTTCGATTGATGAATCATCTGTTTTATTGAGTCCTCTATGACATGATGAAACTTTGAGATACTTCTACGTGGGACTTTGTGACAGTTGTAGTATCAACCAGCAGCTCATGGATCGAATCCTTCTAGAGACGACCAGACAGAGTGCAGAGACCTAGTATCTGGCTGACCCTTGACGATTGCTGACTGATTGACTCAGAGTGACTCAACTAGCCTATTGGGGAGCTCCTGGTTGTTTCGGATGACCCATGATGGAGGAGCGCCTAGTTGTGGTGGTAGACCCATGGTACTCGAAAGAAGGAGTACCTCTACAGGATATTAGGGGGAGTGCTTGGTTTTGGCAGCATACCCACAGAGGGGAGTGCCTTGGAGACATAGCAGACCCACGATAATCGACATGAGGAGTACCTCAGCAGTCCATGGTTAGTAGGAAGAGCCTTGGTATCGCGGAATGCCCATTGCAATCGACTAAGGAGTAGTTCTATAGTAGCCATGGTATCGATAATGTGAATATAAATCCTGGTTGAGCTGAGTTAGTAACATTTATGTTTTCATCATATTGGAGATGGATTACTTGATAACTTATGTATAAGTATTGGAATATACCTAAGTGGTGTTATCCATTGATTTCATTATTTGTGGTTTTCCTTGATGGATTATGTGAGACCTTGAGGGTCTCGGGGTCCCTACTGAGTATCGTTATACTCACCCATGCATGGGATATGCCTGCACCTCATTGTGTTGGATGCAGATGACAGATAGTGCTTACCGAGGTTGAGAGTACCAGGACTGGACGGTACCCGAAGGTGGATCTAACGACATGCTGGTACACAGAGGAGACAGACGAAAGTGTAGTCCTGAGGAGGTGATATGTACGTACCCTTCATGTAGGAACCTCGAAGGATGAGCTAGTGGCTATTTTTCCTATTTCCTCAGTTGTACTTGTACATTCATTTACCTGTACTTTCCAGTTGGGCTTGTATTATTTCCCCTTTTTACTTAGAGTCCTCACTTGTTGGTTATTTAGTTTACTCGTGATCAAATCTACTATGTGTGTTTACAGGTTATAAAGGAAACACCTTCTCAGTTTTAAGAAATTATGCCTTTGGTGATAGTCCCCAGCCCCTGGCCTATAGAAGGTGGGCTTGGGGTAGTCACGACATGTGTTCCGGGGGACGGGTCAGGATAGTACACATTATATGATGGCTGGGACCTATACATCCCACAAAATTTTTTGATAAATAATTATATTTCACGATATAATGATGGGGAAAATGATTGAAGTTCATGATATTCTATGGGAAACATGATGATATTCTTGATAAGATATGAAAAATAATGGATGATTCTTAGTCCACTATAAAATATATAATAGGTGAAGACTCACGATCCATCATGAAATTGGATACATGTTTTGATTCCTTATTTATTATGATTTGATGTTCTCAATAGTTATCGTTGAAATGAGAGAAGGAATCTTTTTTTATGATGGTTCCAAACTTATATGGAAAGAAAATATGTTTCATGATTGAATTATGATGATTTACTACTATTGTGGTTAATTTATTTCTATATGATAATTCATTATTCCTTGACTAATGTTTATGATCTATGACATGGTAGGTATTAATATGATATCTTATGATCAAGATAACATAATGTTATTCTTAACGTAATCTTTTATATGATTGTTGAATGATATCTCCCAAGTTTACCCTCACTAAGCATATAAGCTCATACTTTCTTATGATTCCTTTTTTCCATGTTATGAATAGTGGTTTTAATTAGGTTTTGTTTATGAAGAGTACGAAAGGGGAAGACCATTATGGGAGGTGTTAAAGATGTATCATTAATAAAATATTATGTATCCTGTCTCTGATGAAACTAATGTATTAAAGTCCATAGTCAAATATTTTTTACATGTATTGAATATTCATCTAAAAATAGGAGATATATTTTTTTCAAATGTCTAGGTTATTTATAGTTGGTATTAGAGGAATGGATTAGTTGACCACTGGAGACTAGACTTGGAAAATATTAATGAGTATCATTATGATGTGGCTTTGTAGGATAACACCCTAATGTTTTGGTAATGAATAAATTTTGGGGTTTACCAATGAATACATCCAAATCTAGTTATTACAAGTTAACAAGGTTCTGACATAGATATACCGGGGGTAATAACTCAAAAAAGGAATGTTGGTATTGAATTGAGCATTACCTAGTACCTGGCAGAAGGCCTTATATTGCACCTATTTTGACACTCATATTAGATATGTTTTAGTTAAATCAATTTTTTATAATCTATTATAAATGTTTTGAATTGATGTTAATAATGAATGATCTGGTATAAATATATATTGTCATAGATTAAAATGAATGTGTTATGATTTAAACATTGTATATATTATTTTTAATGTCTATGTCTGTCCATTATAATTATACAGTCCGAAACTATTATTTATGGTTTTAGTCAATGTATAGAACCAAATGAAATCTTATTAAAGGTGAATAAAATGGAAAATGAAATGATATTTCTCCTATGAAAACAAATGTTATGGGATATGGAATGAAAAATATAATTTATATGGTAAAAAAACATTTTCATGTTATGGATCTTGATTAATTTTCAAATGAGTAAAGTAGAGATCACAGTTTTATTGAGTACCTCATGGGGAAGCTTAAACATTGTTTTAGTGGATACAATAATCAAATAGTCAATAGGAATTGGATCAACACTACTAAAAATATATTTTCCATTTTATAAATTTTGGAGTATGAAAATGTCATTTTGGTTATCTATTGTTTGTATGGGGAAAATCAATATTAGAAATTCATTAAGAATATACGTCAAGATGTCAAGATTTAATCCATTGAATAGGATTAGTTTTAGAGGATATTTTTACCTACCTAATTCCCTCATATTATATGAAAATGGATTTATATTTAACTTTCTTGATCTCAAATAAATGGATATTGATTCAATGGTACCTATTAATTTAAAATTTTAAGGCTTTTAAGGCATTCTTCTGGATTAATCGTCATCCCTGAAATAAAAATAAATCGATTATTTTGTGGACTAATACCATGGCTTAAAAATCAATTTTCCATATGAGACGTTAAATTATAATAACAAGTCATTTGTTATTAAATGAATGTAGAAATGGAAGTTGGAGATTCTATAAATTCTAATTTTTTTATAAAAAAATAAATTCTATGTCACATGAGAAATCTAATAAATAAAATTGTGGAAGGAAAAATCAGTCACCTACAAACCATAAATGTCGAAGAACCACATAGGTAAATTATTTAAATGATATAGTGGATGATATAAGTTTAATAATCCTATACATCAAGAAAAATAATATAAAAGTGATTATGATAGGTTAGTCCCTAAAATGAATGGCATGAGAGTTCAATAGAATTAACCACTCACAATAATGAGTTTCAAATGAAAAGATTTTTTAATTATGCTATTAAATTACATAATTAATGGGTTAATGATGATGTTAGTCTAATATAACCTTCAAATACTAAGAAAAACCGAAAAATATTATGAAATCACAACTATAGAAGAGAATCCTGATAATTTGGGCACCCCATAGTCAATAATTTAATTTTGGAATTTTTTTGAACGAGCTCTGTGAAACATTTATCAGTGATATTTTAGTGAAATACTATGTTTTTAATTGAATTGAATATTTCTATATACAAATATTCTATTATAAAAAACCCAATCTAATATAATTAATCAAAAAATGATCATTTATCGATGCAATGATGAACTCAACTGTCCAAAGGATTTTTTTTTGATAAGATAGGGGATTATTTAAGGAATAGAAGTAGATTTATGTTTATGAATCATATGTTATTTTATTTTGAAATTTTTGAAGTGACCAATTTTTATAAAATTTGATATAATAATTTATTATTGTTATGCTTATAATTGAATGAGATGTGATCAATTAATTCTAATAATTGTGATATAATTTTGGCTACCCTTATTTTGAATGTGCCTTATGGATAAATAATTATTGAATTTTAAAAATTGAACATTGGATTTTAATAGATAACATGTGATACAAATTTATATTTTAGAATGTTTCTAAATGCTAAAGGAATAATTTATAGATCTTATGATGATTTTAGTGTTACATGAATGAAAAAAAAACATCATGAATATTCATTTAATAGAGTAATAGGGGAAGTAGAAATTGATCAATAAACAACTAAAGGTTGCAATTTTGTATTGATGGATTGTAATATTAGTCCCTCAATATTTTTCTATATTTGATTTTTTGTGTTATACTAGTAGTATATTATCATTTTATACTTCCACAAAATATCTTTCATGTTCATGGTGTGTTCCATGTATCTATCCTATGGATGTAGACACACGATCTGTCACATGTTCTAATCTCATAGGTCATAAAAATAGAGATTTATATATATTATAAGGAACAACACATAGAGGTTACTGATCATATAGTGATATTTCTATGAAACAATACCACTCATCTATTCAATGTATTTTGGATAAATCATTAAATATAAGAATCTATGTGGGAAATAGATGGTGAGATGTCAATGAATTATCATCCGTTGTTTCAGTAGAGTGAATTAATATTGAGGAATAAAGTAATTTCAAGAGTGGGAGTATCTAACACCATTATATTTTATTATATATATATATTACAAATAAATTTAATTTATTCGATGGCTTGAATTACAAAAAACTCCGAGAATTAGTGAAACACAAAATACTAAAATAAGTTTTTTATTTAACATGATATTTATCACAAAGACATTAGAATAATGAGTATGAATAAGGCTTACTAAATTATTAAAAAATGTGGTTTATAGATTTATATTAAATTAGTAATTTTGTTTCTAATTAAATAGAAACAAACATAAAAACCATCAAAAATAAAAGCAACCATTTTTTGGAAAACTATTTTTATTCACACAAATAAGTTTTATATCAATAAAATAAAATAAATCAATCTTAATGAATGATTCTACTGAATTTTATTTATTATAAAACGAAGAAAATATTTTAGTAATAAACTTATCTGTTTACAAGGAATGTGATAATAATAAATCAAGCTTTTACTCATAAATTATTTATTTTTTAAAAAGGGATTTTTGTCGCATTTTGGGGAACTATTTTAAAATTAATAATTTGTAAACTTTATGAAATTATATTTTATAATAATAACAAAAAAAATTCATATTTTTAAAATTTTCTTATACTTATTTTTTGTGAAATTCATGAAAATGTTGATTTTTAGATGGAATGTGAACAATGCTGGTTTTTGTTTGTATTTTTATTTTCATTTAAAGAGTTAAAAATGTAATGAAATGGTTTTAGAATCAATATCAGATTAAATATATAAATATTAGTTAGTTTTTTTAAATTAATTTTCATACTTAATTTTGATTTTAAAACTGTATATGAAAAAGAAAATGTTTTATTTTGGAAAGTGCTTTTGTCTAAATCTAAAAGTTTATTTTCAAATAAATTTTTATAGTTATGTTATTATATTTTGGAAAAAATGGATCCCTAATTATGAATCAAAATAATTAATATTATATAATTCGATCAATTTAATTTTAATTCATTAGTAATAAGTAAAATACTAATAAATAATTACCACATATATTGTTAAAATGGGGTATTTCACATAACATGAACATGTTTTAAAAATAATATTCCAAATATATATTATTATTAATTGATTTATTTTTAAAATTTAAAAATATCATGTGCAAAATCTCTAATATGAAACATTATATTTATAGTATTACAGGATAAATTACCAATGTTAACAAATAAAAACTAGTTACCATGGAGAAAAATGAAATGATAAAATTATTAAAACATAAAGGATAAGGAAAATAATGTTAAAAAATGTGTATTTTCATGTGGTGTAGGTTTGATTAAATTAAATAATCCCTACACTCCTTTAATTATCATCTTATTAAGAACATTTTCAATTATTGACATCCCATTATAGAATATTTTTTTTTGGAATTATAAAATTTTCACTCATAATCAATTTGAAATGCGAATTTCCTCCCCTCATTTTTTTACACCTCAAAATCCCTTATGGTTGACAAAATCCTATGAAAATAAAACCCCAAAATCATTAAACAAATTCTGTATATGTTAATTATCCAAAAAGGAATACCAAAGGGTCTTTAATAACAAATACAATGGAGGTTGTAATAAGTGAAGGTAATTTTCTTCACTAATCAATTCTTATTTTATTATTTTATTATGAAATTCATTAAAGTATTACTAATTCCCAAATAACAAAAAATAAACTAAAATATAATCACACATTATTATGTTTCTTTAATAACATGTGTCTATTTTTTCCTTAAAATTAAAAATTAGTATGTCGATCGTGTGTACGATAAAATACCACCTTGCGAACATATATAATTTGATTTCATAACCACATATCAATGTAGGATGTTATTAGTTATATAACATATTTATATTACATTTATGAAAATATTATACTAATGGAATTATAATATCAAATATAAGTTCTTATATTCTATTCAGTTGGAATATGAGAATATCACTCATCTGTATTAAAGACATCCTCCTCTTAAAGCGATGTGATTTATTCTTCACTTATGATTTACATGGTTCGAAATAGATATAGTTTTAACAAATAATTTATATATATATATATATATCATAAAACTTAGTTTTTACATTTAATATATTATAAACTTTTAATTTATTCATCCATCCTAAAATGTGATACAACGTTCATGCCTATATTGGGCCCACCGTCTCCTTGAAAAGTGTAATTAATTTTTACCTATGGTATTAGTGGATTAATATAAACTATATGAAGTTGAATCATGTTTCTAGGTTAATTTCAATGATCTTCTACTCCTATGTATTTCATTTCTGAGTCATGTTTCTAGAATTATGATTCAATGAGAAATGAATACAGTTCTGTCTATGATTTTCATATTTGATAAACCTTTAATGTATTGTGATTTATATTTCATTCAATTAATTTTTTAAAAAAATCGATGTCAATTGAATCTTGGAAATTACATGTTATAGATTTTTTTAAAACCCTTCATTCTAATGGGATTTGATGTTGGGAGTGAATTAAAATTGATGGAAATTGTGAAATGACTTGAGTCTTTATTATTTTAAAATGTTTTAAATTAATATCATTAAAATATTTGGATGGTATTATTTTAATTACAATTAATTAATATAAATCCTATGTTTTTTGTTTGAATGTGGAATGAATTTTTTTTTTAAAAAATGCTGAAATTCCATTTGGAACTATTTTGAGATGATTTTACATTTAATTATTGATTGGATGATAACATATAATCCTTTTTAGTTTGTATGATATTTGGAAAAAACACTCTAGTAAGGAAATTACAATGAAAAGGATTGATTCTTTACCACTCTAAAAAAATAGTTTTCAAATATTATCCCTAGTAGGATGTTGACAAGTCCTATTTTTTATGGGCTCAAGGGGCATGCCTGAAAAAAATATTCTTGACCAATAATATAATATGTGTGAGGATCCCATAACCTGAATATATCATACCATAGGGAAGATGATCCTGTTTAATATTGTGACTATTTTGATATATATATATATATATTCCATTGATTGTGAAACTGTTTTAATCACATTAATGATTTATATATATTGTTTTATATAAATAATTTATTATAGAAATATTTGAAAGGTTTTATATCATTTTAAACTAAATATAATTGTTTTTAAAATATAAAAATGTAATTTAAGGCCTATTTTTATTAAAATTTAATGAATTATTATTTTATCATTTTTGTTTCATATTCAAGACCAATTAAGGAGACGATGCAGATTTTTGTTACCTTACACACTACCATTCTCTTCAGGCATTTTTAGATTTTTTTGTTGACTGGAATGACTTAAGGGAAATGGCCTCTTGGAGGAGGTGTATTTTCATTATCTATTTGGGATTTATGTAACATGTCATTTTGAATGTTATATTATCTTGTTTGTATTCTATTACATTGATTATGTTTTTTATGTTTTTAATATGCATGTTTTTTTCTTGTACATTCTCTATTTGGTGTTTTTGAGAATACATATATGTATATGTTTCTTCTACTGTGTTTGAGGAAAATTCCTTCACATGTTTTTTGTTTGATTCCATGTGATAGTCACCAACCTATGGGGATTGGGAATGCCCTATGAGCCATGTTAGGATTGGATTGATTATCAAGGTACAAGGTTATTCAGGATAGTTAATGAAATTAACAATAATTCATATTCAACATCGAAAAATGTATTCCAAATTTGTAATCATCTTATACTATATTTTTTAAAAATTCAACAAAATGTTTTGTTATTATTTCCTATAAATAGTAAAAAATTTATCACCACATTATAATGGTAAATAGTGTTAACTAAAGTGATAAGACCACCATTTTTCATATTAATTATTATTGTATGATTTTATTTAAAACCATATCATAGTATTATAATAATTCAATTATATAATGGAGTCATTTCAATGATAGTGACCTATATAATAATTTATCTAAAGAAAAGGAAAAAATGTCACTCTATTTACTATAAATATATCCTGTATGATCACATGGGATTAAAAAATGTGGTTAACGTACATTAAATTTTATTTATTTATAATTTAATTATTTTCATGATTTTAATTATTTTAATTATTGTGTTTATCTTTTACCATAAATGCTTTTAAAATGATGACACGTCACTTCTTTGAACGGTGTAAAAATGTAAGTGAATAATTGTGAAAATATCTATTGTAATTTATTAGAATGTTTTCTAGTTTTAAAAGTATTTTTTATTTAATAATGTTGTATTATTGATGTTTCAATGGTTTTTATTGAAAATTAATTATAAAACCCTTGTCTTTAAATTCATATTATATGAATATGGTCAAAAATGACATTAATGATATATTACATAATAATATCACATTATTAATTTTTTTAAAAACAAAAAAAAATTATTGAAGTGGTAAATTGAGAATATAAATTTCCTAAAATGTAATATTTGTACCATCTATGATGTTTTTTTTATCTTATTTTAAAAATTATAACACTTAAAATTTGAAATAATTTTCGTAATGAAAAAGGTTAAAATGTGTTTATCCGGGAATTAAACCAATAGATAAAGGGTATATTTATATTAAAAAAAAAATAATCCAAGATTTTGGACATATTTTATCATTATAATATCCAAAATTATATTCCGTAAACAAATAAATGTATTTAATTTGAATGCGACCTTATTAAAATTTAATTTATTTTGATATTCTAAAAACACCTCTCCCCTATCATATAAAATAGAAATCATCTATACCTTTGTTTACACATTGGGAAGAAATTTTATCATCAGAAAACTACCAAAATAAATTCATTAAATCCTACCCCACATCATAGACTTCATTTTTTAATAATAAATCCAACAATGTAAGACTTTTGTATAATCTAAAAAAGGATTTACTAAGAAGAGGTATCATTATCAACTATCAATTTTTGATATATTTATTCTTCCACACATTAAAATATTATTAATATAAGATAATATAATAAAGTTAGTATATTACATAAAATTATTTATATTGTAATTTAATACCCTATATCTTTCTCATATTACAATAAATGGTAAATGGAATTGTAATTTATTTTTACGGAGATCTACCACCTCGCAAACCGATGTAATTCATTTTCCATCACCACCACTCAGGAAATATTATAATTATTGGTTTAATATCGATATATATAAGCTTATATATATATATTATTCGATACATATTTATCATTTTGAATGGATAATATAACAATTAATTTCTTATGATTCCTTTCACTGAGAAATGATAACGTCGTTCATGCGTACTTGTGGACTATTATGTTCAAGAAGCTATGCGATTAGTTTTTTATCACCACATCCAAAATAATTTTTATATAATTACATTTAAATAAATTATATTTTATTTTTTATATGATGATCATTTATTAATGATAAATTAAATCTCATCATTTTTTTGTTATGTTAATTGAAAAATTGAAATGTTATTCATGTGTACCTATGATCTACCATCTCCATAATTGTATCATAGTTACACTTTCATAAAAATATTTCATATTTTGGCCTAAAATTGTAATTGATGTATAAAATTTATATGTATTTTTTTATTATTATTTTCTGTGTATGGTGGAATAGGCACCTCATAGAACAATTTCAATATTCAAATGTCATTTTTGACTTATGAATTGAATATCATCAAAACATTCAATGTAAACCTAACTAATAATTAATTTTATTTAAAATGATAATAATGAAACTAAAAGGGATAATAAACATGAAATGTTTTCTTACTCGAGTAAATAATTAGCATATGTTTACTATTTAGGAAGATAAAAAATGCATTTGACGAGTCCAAACCTAGACAAGTGATATAGAATAAATTTTCAATCATTGTGGATTATTTTTATAATACACAACCAATTAATTTAATTTTTAATAATCTAACATATTACATGATATATCATTAATCATTCCAATTAGTTTAATATTATTTTACCCAATTTATTTCATCTAATGGGACTTCAAATGGAAGATTCTGAATGATAATGTGTTTTTTACTATTTTTTTCATTGAGTTCTATTACTTCTTCATTATAATTGATATAATAAGATTATGTGGGTAATAAATTATTATTATTTCATGTATTATTTCCACTTTTGATTTATGAGGATATTCATTTTATACTAAAAATCAACTCATTGACTAATTATCACTTCATTGTTATGATCATTGAAATATAATTATTGTCATTTTCATCTAAATTTAGACATATTTGGTATTATCCACAAATTTATTTTTATGAGGTGTATATACATAACTTTTTATATTTTTTATAATTAATATCTTTAGACTAATGGTATTTAAAGTATCTTTTGATTTTATTTTCTCAAGTGGAATAAGATTAAAATGTTAATGATGCATTAAAAGATTATTTTAACATTCTGATCAATATTCGAGAATTTTTTATGATTATATCTACTAGGAGAATTATATTTTCTTCTTATATTAAAACCTCATATTTTATTTTCCTATTATTATATCTCAAAATGATAAATTTTATTTTATTTTCCTTTCCTAAATACTATAGAAACAATAAAAATCTAAATGAAAACAAACATTTTTTCTACATGGTCAAGAATATATTTTTCGACATCTTTATTGAAGATAAAATATTTTAAATCATATTTTTTAATATTATCCAATGATTTAATATATATAATTTTATATATACATGAAAGGATAAAAAAATTATAAGGAATATTCTTTTTATTTTGATAACAAGGAGATTTTTACTTTTTATCAGGAAATTTGAATGAAATTATTTATATGACATAACTAGAATAAAAGGTATTTAAATATTCAATGGAATAACATTTAATTATTTATACGATGAAATGTTTCTATTTTAATTTTATAGAAAAATTATTCCCAAATATTTTGTAAAATATATGTTTTTAGTTTATTTTTTCCAATTAAAAATGGTATTTTCCTGAATAATGATTTTAATTATATTTTTATGTAATATCATTTCCTAAATTTCAAAAACATATATTTATCTTATGATTTCACTAGGTATATGTGGTAATGATACCATCATTGTTGTTATTCATAATGATTTATGATCATTTTGGATGGGTGAAAATTTTACCATTTTATTTGGTAGTTTTCGAATATGTTTGTTTATATTTATTATATGTTGAATTATTATAATCAACTTTTATATAAAAAATAAATTAGACTATGTATATGAGATGTAGAGCCCACTATTTCTCCTCAATGAATCAGTAGGTTTCATGAGATAAACTATATTGTGTATTTGGTTGCAAGAAGACCCATTTATGTAACATTCCTTAGAACTCAGCCTTGATGGAATGTTTCTAATGTATGAAATTATGAATTACATTATTGATATATTTTATTATTGATTTCAATGTGATTATTCAAATTTATATATATATATATATATCCATGGATAAGTTTTAATATAATTTAATTAGTTATATGGGATTTATGACATGTATTTATTTAACTAATATTATTATTTGTAATCATGTTACTTATTAAATGAAAATGTGTTCTACTTATGTACATTTACATAAATATTATACATTATTTAATAATGAAATTATAAATTGTATGTGACCCTTATTGACAATTTGAGTGCACCAATTATTTTTTGTACCATTACCAATGATATGGATAAGTAATTATTGAATTATATCCACAAGGAAAACCTTTTAATTCCATTATACTGTATATTGTGTTTTCAAATGTAATGTGAGATTATTGACTGTAACTAGATTTCCCAGACTAGTAAACTATTTATTATTTTTTATGTGATATCTTTTACATTAATCCATTGTAATAATGTATCAAAATATTCAGAGTAATTGAAGTTGGGGTCTTTACCATTATAACACACCTATTAGGTTGGTATGATTGAATAGTAATAATCATATTATTAAATATATGTATAATGTTAATATATATTGATAATGTATTAATTAATACAATTAGGAATGTCATTTTATTCTTTAGTAATAAATGTTATTCAAAAATAATTTATATTTATATTTCTGATAAAGTATTTTAATTTTTTTTAAATAAATGTAGTATTCAATAAAGATTATATCATTATTTATGTTATCCAATCAAATTTAGCTTATGGTGAAATTTTGTATTTTTTTTGAAATGATTTATTTTGTAGTCCATTGTGAACCATAATAATAATTGTAAAATTGTAATTTCATTTCCTTATATAACATAATTTAAAAGTAATTATTGATATTAATTTAACGTAATTACCATTGAATTATAAATACTAAAATTAATTATATAATAATAATAATTATAATTGACTTCATAATAAGTTCATTTTTGTCTTTGAAAAAAAAATTAAAAATATTTTTCATTGCCTTATATGTTTCCATATTAAGTATACTTTTTATATTTATAGAAATTCTATCTTGAATAATAGTCAACATTTTTGGAATTATGAGGTCTATTGTTTTTAAATTTACACCTTTTTTTAATTAATAATTATACCAGTAGAATATATATATTTACTCACTAAGGGAAAATCAATTAATTATGGTGTTAAAAAATATGTTAAGGCTTCAAAATTAGCATAAAAGTATGACTTTAATATATCGGATGAGTGTCTTTCTCCCATATTCATTCAATAATCTAAATCATGAAAATTGTATTCCATTATTCGTTGAATATGACTTATATATTATTTTATGTAATAAAAAATAAAAAATTTCATCCTCTTACATTAAATTTCTGGTTATTTGTTTACATATAGATAAAAAATATTTCAATGAATAATAATTGTTATTTTGAGAGTAATGAAATTATTTTTATGATTTTTATTTATATTTATTTTTAGGGTTTATATAACTAACTTATCTTCTTATGCAATGATGGCATGGTTCTTCTATAAGAAGTTTAAAATTAAAGTAAATTAATTAATACACAAGAAACGTACTATTTTTTTGGATGAATGATGGGGTATTTTTTTACAATGAATAAAACTATATTATTGATATTTACTTTGATTATATTATAATTTAATTTATTTCATGTTGTTTTCAACTTCATATTACGATAATAGTTATTAAACTAACATAAATAGAATTTTATTTTAAATATATTTTATTAAATAATTAAAAAATGATAAACATATTGATAGAGGATAATTATTTTTCGAAATCATATAAAATTTCATCCCATTTCTATTGATTAAACAATTTATAATTTATATAAGAATTTATAACAATTTTATATTAAAACATTTGTGATAGCAATTAATGTTAAGGAAAGTTCACATAAGGGATAATCCAATAGATAATTTTTAAAATGATATCTTAACCTATAAAAATATGAATGTCTAATTATGTAAAAAATATATAATTATTATAATTGAAAAAATTAATATTAGAACCATTTTAAAGGAAATAGATAAATATTATATTAAAATATTACATGTATTTCCAATAGTTCCTATCTCTTCACTTATAAAGGTTTCCTCTCATCTTATCACTCTTGTTCATAAATTACCTATAGAAATCCATTAAAAATTTAACTACCTATATTCTATAGGTCTAATTTTGTTAAAAATAAAAATCATTGAGTACATGATATATAAATAAAAGTGGGTTTTCCGAAGAAGAGGTGTAGATTTTAACAACATTTTTTTGTTTTATTTTTTCATCAACATCCATAAAAACTCTTATTAACAGATTTATATTAAAAAAAATTATGTCTTCCAGAAATTGATATGTTATTATGCTAATTTCAAAAATTTAAAAATCAATTTATTCCGTCAAATTGGAAATTAAACTATCATTTATATGTATGGCTGACTAACGAATCATGAATTGATGTAATACATTTTCCCTGACCACATATAATGGATTTATATAATAATGGAGTATATATATATATATCACATACAATACAACATTATCATTGTTTATTGATTTTATAAAATAAATTTTCATACCTTTCCATTAATTGAAAAATGATAATGGCATTCAGGTGTATGTGTGAATTATCTCCTCTATGAAGTGATGTGATTCGGTTTTCACCACTGCATCCCATAAATGATATATATATATATATATTGTATATAAATATATATTCTTATTTTTATAATATTCTAATGATTATGGAATTATATAATAATACTATCTTTATTTCCCTCATGTTTATTGGAAAATGGAAAAAACACTTCTGAACATGTATGGCATACCATCTCTATGATGGTAAACAAAATTCATTCTTCATAACCATCCAATGTAGATTATTCTAGATGATTAAAATTATTATAAAAAATAAATATTAAATATATATTATTTCAAATATAATGTAACAAATACCCCTTTTACCATGGGCATCATTCCAAATTCATTTTGAATTTCTGAATCGAATGTCCTCACAATACTCAACGTGATCATAACCGATTATTTAATAAATTATCAAATTGAAATAAAGGGAAACATTGGTTTAATTATTAAATAGAAAAAAAGGATCATAATTTTTTTTGTAATTTAACAAATTTTATTATAATAAAAGTAATGGATATACATTGCTTGTCTTGGCTCATGGTAAGGGATTATGTCTTAATTTTTCTTCATTAATGAATGCAGGGGCCGGCCCCCGCCGACAGGCCCGGCGCTGATCTGCGGTCCACCGTCGACCGACCCTCGTGGAGTCGGGCGACCCGCCGGGTGAAGGCCCACCAAAGGCGGATCTTGTCTCCCCGACAGGGTTGCGAGCCACAACCCCGATGCTCTGAGTCAACCGGCCGGCAGAGCCGGATGGCTCTTCTGCTCCGCGCCGCGTGAAGCCACTGCGGCTGAGGAGCTTACCGCCACGCTAAAGGCTGCACATAGCCTCCTCAAAAGCTGAAAACCATGCCACCACGCCATCCGCCTAATTCGAGGCTTCCGCCGCCTGGAAGACCCGCCCCGTCGCCGCTGGAGCTCGCCGCCGCCACTGGAGTGCCGGAACCGCCAGAAAACACCAAAACACATCCAAACATCTCCGGACCGGTACGGGTAGCTCAGAACATGGAAAATCATTCCGAAACATGAATAAAAAATATCATAAAAATAACTATGAAATCATGGGCTTTTATCGGAAATTAAACAGCAATTAGACACATATAAATGGGTTCAAAGAAGGTGCGGGGGTTTAAAATAATAAACGCACGAATCCTACCTCTTGGGCATTTCCCAGAGAATCGCAATCCATCATCCGGAGCTACTGCGCCACTCCGGAGAGGTGGAGGAGAGGAGTATTTCATCCTTGAGAGCTCCTACTAGGGGGGGAAGAAAGGGGGAGAGAGGGGGTTAAGTGTTTAAATAGAAACACACTTAACCACCCGCCTGTCGGCCCGAACCTGAACTTCCGGTGGGGTCAAGATTAAGCATCCCTGAGGCCAAACACCACCTCCCGAGCACAATTGTGGTCTTGTAATTTTAATCTGAGGCTCCGTTCAAATGTTATTAAACACGACGCCAGAGGCCTCCAAATTACAAAAACGCCCCCGAGGCCATTTTTCACTAATGGTCCAAGACCGCGAAACATTCACCCCTCCTAGGGTAAACGGCAGGATCAGAACTCAACGGTGCCCTTAGTTTTCCAATCCGAGCCACCATTTAATAGATACTTGAGTTAAGCCGTTAAATGAATAAATTAATTATTTAATTTATCCGTTTCACATTCTGATAGCAAGCGAGGGGTCCAAACGTCCCGCGACGACATCTTTTATGTCGTTCCTAGGGTAAACACCCCATTCCATACCCATCCGTACACTCAGAATTCTGATCCGAATCACCGTTTAGGAGTTATCCTACTTATTTGGTGTTCTTAGTGTGAACGCACTTAAAATTTAATTCCGGCCACACCGGGGCTCAAAATCGCACGCCGTCTGAAGGTGCTGCTCTGGATTAATATCAAGAATATTCCAAAGTCTTTTATAGCCAAAAACCAGTTTCTTACATCATTCACTCCTTCACGCTTTTCGTCCCTGAAAATCTAAACCAGGGAACATCTCAGGGTACTAAGCCTACATCTGGCTCTTTCATACCCAGAAGAACACTTGTACAGTCCCGCGTCACGGTACACAGACCAAAGGATTTGATCCATTCACGCGAGGTCCTCCGTCATCGATGACGTGCACAGGGGCATGCAAACATCTTTTTAGGTGAGCCATGTGGGAGACACCATGCACCCAAACCAACCATTGGGGTTAGGGAAAGGCGGTAGGGAACCTTTCCTTTCCGTCACACAGTCTCAAACATTGCGAAGGCCCTCAGGGGTAACTCGCATCCCTGGTCGAACCCTTACATTGTACGACGCGACTGGAATAACCGCTTGGACCTAGGACAAAGCCCGTTGATTCCCTCCTTCAGAATATATATACGGTGAATCACCCAATGATATCTGGTCACGCAAGGTTTCACGGTTGATGTCCCTCGACCAAGACTCTCTTACACGATCAAAAAGAGTAGGAGTCACCACCATCGACGAAAGAAAATGGGACCCACACCTTTTACCTTACCAACATAGGGTTACACCGACGCCTCACGCCACCCTGGTAGTAACTCAAAAAAGGAGCAGGGAGAATAGAATTTCACACATAGAGCCTAACAATTCTACTGCAAAAAGTAGAAGAGTTGTAGAGCAAACCTATTATCACCTCATTCTCCGAAGGATCGTAGACATCCAAAGCTTGCGGTTGTCCGTGGTCCCAACTATCAGCTCTGAGATCCTGAAGTGGACCGCATAGTGGTGATGGGAAGACCTCGTAAAGTTGTCCCCACTACCAGCTCCTCCATCTTCTCTGCTAGCCCCACCTCTCTGGGCGCTACTCTAATCACGGCGCTGCCTCCGTTGCACTGGTGCACCTGCTTCCTGCCCGATGTTCTCAGCGCACCTGGTCGGGAAGTCTCATGCCAGCTGTCCTCGCCCATCACAATCATAACATCGAATCTCTCCGGGAAGCACTGGTGCCCTCCGGCGCCACTTTTGTGTACGAAAATGCCCTTGAGTCTGATTGTTAGAAAGCCAGCTGTGTCAAGGTTCTGCTTGCTGACGCCCACTAGTTGCGGCAGACGTCTCGGATACAATATGCATGCTGCCACCACCAACTCTATAATGTGACAGGAAGCTCTCTGTCACCAGTACCTACTCTAGCACCCCAGCAGATGTGGGAATTCCCAAGGGTACTATGACAGCACGAATCTATTTGCGGAGACCCTGCTCAAACATTCATGCTCGGAAGTTTCCGTCAGGGAACAAGTCCGGGTAAAAGCATGCACGGTCTGCAAAACTAGCCGCGTACTCGGCCACCGTCATCCCTCCCTACTAAAACTGCAGGAGCTCCTGAATCCGAATGAAGTATAAGAAGGAGGGGAAAAAACTATTCACGAAAAAACTACTGATGGTCACCCCACGAAAGCGACGACTAATCAAGAAAATGAGTCACCAGACTCCACCAACGCCTAGATACTCCGTGGAAAAAGGCTGGCGGCCAAAGCAACCATAAGATCTACCGGCGTCTACACAAGCCTGAAAATGAGAACCATTGTCTCTAGCTAATCCTCGACTTCCTGAGGGTATGGCTCCCCACCAAACCTCAGCAGTCTCTGCCGCTGGAACTCACAATGCACGCTCAACCTGCACTCAAGCCCCGTCTGCTTTGCTAAAGCAGTCTACTGCTCACCAAGTGGGGGTGCAGCTACCAGCCCAACCGGAGAAAGGGGATCGCATGATGGGTCATGTACTGTGGCCTCATAGCCCACAAGGTCGTCGTCACGAACAAAATCTGGTATCCTGGCTGGCTGTCTTTGTAGAGAAATCCTGAATTTTATGAAGGAGTGTTGCAGTCACAAGACAATATATGATTATCACGAAAAAAACAACGATGGGGAGAAGATATAAGAAGGAAAGTCAAAGACTCAATCCTATGTGATGCACAAACCAGTTTTCCCAACAACGAGTGTCTCAGCACACTGAGTCGAAAAGCAGGTTATCATGGTCATGGTGAATGGATACATCGGCCGCCGCACCATCACTGGACTCCCTGCCCTAAGAGCTGCTCTCGAGACATGTTAACACTGTTTCCCTAAATCCCAACCAATTCCTTTTATTTTAGGGACGTCCGAACAGCGTCCCAAATAATGAACCACCAATGATATCACTTTTTCACAACCCGACCCGACTCGGGCTCGAGCCGCAACTACCCCAAGCCTGCCTCCATAGGCCAGGGGCTGGTGACAAGCACCGAAGGATAAAAAAAATAGGTAGACCTTTTCCTGAGTACCTGTACACACACACACAACCCACTAAATGCAGAAGTGCAGTGTAAAAAGATAAGTAAGGTGCTAAATTCTACAAATAAACCACAAAGTGCATCGACCTATAATCAATACAATGCAAGTGCTGAATGTAAACTTAAAAGGAAAGGGAAAAAACACGCGCACTACCAGAAAAGTGCCACAACCCGGCAACATGTGAACAAAAAGTAAACAGCTGGAATGGTCCCCCACCTAGAACCCGACTCCGACCACCGCATGCGGTCCACGCTTCTGAGCTCCTAAGCTCCACTGAAGTCACAACCATCCTATCTGTCGTCTGCACGGGCACACCAAGTGCAGGCAAAGCCCAAGCAGGGGTGAGTGTAAAAATACTCAGTAGGATACCCCGAAGGCTCGAGGTAGCAACAAAGGAGGTACCAAAGGGTGAGCAGTAGATCGAGCATGGAAAAGTAAAGGAGTACAACTGAGAGTGCAATAAAGAGTGAAATTAGAGAGTCCAGCTCAAACCAACAAGAGAAAGGAGATAGACTCGTCTACACACAAGGAGCTGGAAACAATTAGAAGATGAAATTCTGTTCGAGTATTCAATACCTACAGCAGGAGAGTAGACTCATCCAACCATGAGAAGCTGGACACCGAATGCATGTGGCATACCCCACGCATCTTCGCCTCTCCTGGAATGAGAGTAGCCAAAACCCAAGGAGTGGGTACTGGAAAAAGATATACACATATCCATATGCTCAATCAAGAATCCCGAACAAGATCTTAAGGGGATCTCCATCCCGTAGATCAGCCCAAGAAATTGAGTAGCCAACAGTCCCCAAAGTAAACACCATCGATGCCCAGCATCCCGCACGTCAGCCCTGAACTGCAAGTCAAGGTGCTCAAATCAACGCACCTTGACACTATCTGCTTTGGGCGACACTCACTCGCCTACACAGTTTTAGGTCGCGTCGCAAGCATGCATCTTGGTGTGGAAAGAGTCCCTTGTGCTTAGGAGTTATGGGGGAAAGTCAAGACACACCTCCTCCCTACCCCGCAGTCGAGAGTTCTCCTCAAAGTCGATAGGCTACCCCCTGCCCAGCCATGCTGGCGGGTAATCCCAGGAAGTTGATGGGTTCCCATTTGAGGGAGACCCGGTACGAGTCGACAGGTTCCACACTACCCTGTCCCGTAAAAGGGTAATCCACGGGACGACGACCCGACTAAAGTCATAGATGATTCCCATTGCCTAGTCCTGTAAAAGGGTACTCCACTGGATGGAGGGTCAGAACTGTCATTGGGGACCACTTCCCAGCCCTGTTGGAGGTAAACCCAACATCGGGGACCACTTTCCAGCCCCGCTGGAGGTAAGCTCGGTATCAGGGTCCACTGCCCAGCCCCGCTTGAGGTAATCCCAAAATAGCTCTGGCCATCCCGGCTGGATGGTACTGCTCGGTGAACACTGTTGTGCTGGCCATCCCTACAGTATGGTAAACCACTTCCCATCCCTACTGGATGGTACCTCTTGGCCAGCCCTGCTGGAAACAACCTCCTGGTTAGAGGATCGGTGCCCATGTAATGTGTTGGTCACACCGAATCCATAAGAACTCTACCAAGGAACACAAATCACCTCTGCCGGCTTAACCAACAAGAACAGAACCATGGGAAAACCACTCAACCCTGCTGGTCGAAACCATCATGAACAAGACCAGGGAGAAACTCAACCTTGCCAGTCAACAAATGAGAACGGAACCAGGGGAAAACTCAACCAATCTGGTCATCAAACTAGAAAAGAACCAGGGGAAGACTCAACCATACTAGTCAACAAACAAGAAGATAACTAGGGGAAGAATCCACCATGCTGGTCAACAAACTATAACAGAACCAGGGGAATACTAAACCATGCTGGTCAATATTCAAGAACCGAGGAATCTTCTATGTCACGAGAGGTCAAAAGTACGTAAAGAAGAACACAAAACACACATGGGGTCCACAAAATGTGTGACCCCAAGTCAACCCCAATCAAGCACACAAACGTTCTCAGGTACAACTATCCACATGTACCTCCCAGCATTCTCGCATACTCCCAGATTATTCCACGTCTCCAGCCCAAAGGCTAACATGCACATGGCACCCATCACCAACGCGAAGGTGTAAACATTACAACTCCAACATGCCACCTCAATGGCTGAGGAAGGGCCATCCAAATTTCTTTAAACACCAACATCACTCTCCCAAGAGTGAACGCAATCACACGCCAAGGGTTCCCTACAAACACCGCGGGAAGAAGCACCACCGGTACACCTTTCATATTTCCACATTTAATAAGATCACTCAAGAGGCTCTGCATGCCTGGATATATTACACCATTGTAATCCTCATGAAAAAACACACTATATAGTCTATTTACACACCTCAAATGGATACTCGACGGAAAAGTCATCCAACACCGCTTTACGCCCGAACGACGTCCCATGGACACAAGCCTCGGTCCCGAAAACAGTCAGGCACATCACACAATTGCGATCCCCTCGAAAAAACACATCAAATTGACTACTCACTTGCTTGGAAGGGTATCCGGAGAAAAAGATGCATTTCTTCAAACTGCAAATGAGCGGTTCTATGTGGGACCAGCACCCCGATCCCGATGTGCTGCCAACAGATCGCGTCGTTGCGATTCTCTCGAAAAAGGTACACAAGTTTGACTAATCATTTTTCCTAAATGGACACCTGGTGATAATGTTGGAAAAATAAACGTCAACGCCCAAATATCCCTCATGGGGCCCGCACCATCGTGCAGAATTAAATCAGGCAGATTGTGCCAATGCAATTCCCTCAGAAAAACACCCTAAAACGACTACTCGCATGCCCTGAATGAACGTCCGATGAAAAAGTTAAAAACGCTACTAACTGCTCAACAGACGGGCCAAGGGGCCCACACCTCATCTCTGGTTCCAACGCACAAAACCACACTCGAAAACTCCATCTTGACCCTAGGGTCGTAATGCCACTGACGATGCTCAAAATAAACATCATATGTGCCCACGCCTTCCAAAACAAGAACTCCCAGAAGAACGCTCGTCCACTTAACGGTCGTGCCGCACCCCCGAGCCCCTCGTCTCAGATATTAAAAATTCCCAAGACCATCTCAAAATGTACGTCTCATCGATACGGTTCCACTTCCGTAGAAGGCATGCAAAACGGACACCCATAATAAAAATTTCGGGTGTCCGAAGGGGGGGGGGGACAGATCCCCTGGGGCTGCACCGACCGGCCCGGTGCTGAGCCGTGGTCTACCACCGACCGACCCTCATGGGTTCAGTCATACCGCCACATTAAGACCCACCGAAGGAAGGTCTTGTCTCCCCCATGGGGTCACGCACCGTGACCCCGATGCTCCGAGTCAAACGGCTGGCGGAGCCGGCCGGCTCCTCCGCTCCGCGCCTCGCGAAGCCGTCGCGGCTGAGGAGCTCACCACTGCAGCTGAGGAGCTCACCACCGCGCCGAAGGCCACCCGGAGCCGCCTCCGTAGCTGAACTCCCCGCCGCCATGCCATCCGCCTGAGCTAAGGCTACCACCACCTGGAAGACCCGTGCCACTGCCTCTGGAGCTCGCCGCCGCCGCTGGAGTGCCAGAACCTCCGGAAAACCCCAAAACACATCCAAACATCGTCGAACCAGTTTAGGTGGCTTGGAACTCGGAAATTAAATCCAAAACGAGTGCCGAAAATATCATAAAAAGTACTACGCAATCATGGGTTTTTCTTGGAAATTAAAAATCAATTCGACACATATAAATGGGTTCAAAGAAGGTGCGGGAGTTTAAAATAATGAACGCACGAATCCAACCTCTTGGTAATTTCCCAGAGCTTCGCCGACGATCTGCCGGAGCTACCGCGCCTTGCTGGAGCTATCACGCCTCGTCAGATAGGTGGAGGAGAGGAGTTCCTCATGGAGAGATCCTACCAGGGGGTGAACAAAGGGGGAGAGGGTGGGTGGTTAAGTGTTTAAAAAGAAACACACTTAACCACCCGCCCATCGGCCCAAACCTGAACTTCCGTCGGGGTCAAGATTAAGCCTCCCCTAGGACAAAAACCACCTCCTCAGAAAAACAGTGGTCTCGTAATTTTATGCTGAGGCCCTATTCAAAAGTTATTGAACTCAACCCCTGAGGCCGCCAAATTACAAAAACACCCCCAGGGAAAGTTTTCACTGATGGCCCACGCTCACGAAACTTACACCCCTCCTAGGGTAAACGGTAGGCTCCTAACTCAACGGTGCCCTTAGTTTTCCAATCCGATAAATAATTTAAGAGATTCTTGAGTTATTCCATTAAACGAATAAATTAATTATTTAATTTATCCATTTCACTTTCCGATAGCGAGTGAGGGGTCCAAACGTCCCACGCTGACATTTTTTTTGTCGTTCCTAAGGAAAACACCCCATTCCGGACCCATCCATACACTCAGACTTCTGATCTGGATCCCCGTTTAGGAGTTATCATATTTATTTGGGGTTATTAGTGTGAATGCACTGAAAATTTAATTCCGGCCACACCGGGGCTCAGAATCGCACGCCGTCTGAAGGCGCTTCTCTGAAATAATATCAAGGATATTCCAAAGTCTTTTATAACCAAAAACTAGGTTCTTACATCATTATCCCCTTCAAGCTTTTTTTCCCCGAAGAGCAAAAACAAGGAACAACTTAGGGTACTAAGCCCACACCTGGCTCTTCCGTACCCAGAAGAACTCTTGCACAGTCCCGCATCACCGCACATAGACCAAAGGATTTGATCCATTCACGCGAGGTCCTGCCTCGCCGATGACGTGCATAGGGGCATGCACACATCTTTTCAGGTGAGCTATGCGGGATACACAGTGCACCCAAACCAGTATTTGGGGTTAGAAAAAAGTGTTAGGGAACCTCGCCATCCTTTCACATGGTCTCAAATGTCCCAAAGGCCCTCGGGGGTAGCTCACCTCCCTGATCGAACCCTTACGTCGCACGCCACGACTGGAATCACCGCTATGGCCTAGGATGAAGCCCTATGATTCCCTCTATCAGAATATCCATATGGTGAATCACCCAAGGATATCTTGTCACAAATAGTTTCACAATTGAGGTCCCTCGACCAAGACTCTCTTACACGCTCGGAAAGCATAGGAGTCACCACCTTCAACTAAAGAAAAATGGAAACCATCCCTTTTACCTTAACAACACATTGTTACGCCGACGCCCCATGCCACCCAGGTAGAAACTAAAACAAGGATCAGGGAGAAATGAATTTCACACACAGAGCCTAACAATTCTACTGCAAAAAGTAGAAGAGCTATAGAGTGTACCTCTTATCACCTGATGCTCCGCAGGATCGTAGACATACAAAGCTCACAGCTATCTGTGGTCCAATCTTTCAGCTACCGGAGCCTAATGTGGACCGCTTAGTGCTGATGGGAAGACCTCGTAATGAATTCCCCACTACTAGCTCCTCCCGATCCTCTGATAGAACCACCTCTCTGGGAGCTACTCTGATCACGGCGCTGCCTCCATCGCGGTGGTGCACCTCCTGCCTGCCCAATGTTCTCAGCGCGTCGGGTCGGGTAGTCTTGTGCTAGGTGACCTCACCCATCGCAAGCATAACACCGACTTTCTCCATGTTGCACTAGTGCCCTCCAGCGCCACTGTGGTGTACGACCAGGCCCCTGAGTCTGGTTGTCAGAAAGCTACCTACGTCGAGGTTCTGCTTGCTGAAGCCCGCTAGCTGCGTCAGACGTCTCGACTCCAATGTGTATGTTGCCACCACCAAATATAGAATGTGAAATGATTCTCTCTGTCACCAGTGCCTACGCTAGGACCCCAGCATATGTGGAAATTCCCATGGTTACTAAGACATCACAAATCTTTGGCGGAGACCATGCTCAAACTTCCGCGCTCGTATGTTACCGTCATGGACCATGTCCGGGTAAAAGCATGCACGGTCTGCGAAACTAGACACGTACTCGGCCACCGTCATCCCTCCCTGCTGAAACTGTAGGAGCTCCTGAATCCGAATGCAGCGTAAAAAGGAGGGGAAAAACTCCTCATGAGACAAAAACTGAAGGTCTCCCCACAAAAGCGATGACTTATCAAGAAACTGAGTCAAGAGACTCCACCAACGCCCAGCTGCTCCGTGGAAAAAGGTTGGCGGCCAAATCCACCATTAAATCAATCGGCGTCTGCACAAGCCTGAAAAGGCGAACCACTTTCTCTATCCAAACCTCTTCTGCCTGAGGGTCTGGCTCACCACCGAACCTCAGCGGTCTCTGCCGCTGGAACTCACGATGCATGCTCAACCTGCGCTCAAGCCCCGTCTACTCTGCTGAAGCTGTTTTCTGCCCACCAGGCAGGGGTGCTGCTACCAGCCCACCCGGAGAAAGGGGATCGTATGATGGGTCCTAGACTGTGGCCTCATACCTCATAGGGTCGTTGTCATGAACCAATGCTGGTATCCTGTCTGGCAGTCTTCGCGGAGACATCCTGATTGTTATCAATGAGTGCCGCGGTCACATGAGCATATATGTATATCACAACAACAACAATGATGGGGAGATGGATCAAGAAGGACAATAAAAGACTCAATCATATGTGATGCACAAAACAATTTTCCCTGCAACGAGTGTCTCATCACGGTGAGTAGACAAGCGGGTTATCAGGGTCCTGGTGAATGGATACGTTGGCTACCGCACCATCACTGGACTCCCTGCCCTGAGAGCCGCTCTCGAGACACATCAACACTGTTTCCCTAAATCCCAACCAATTCATTTTATTTTAGGTATGTCCGAACATCGTCCCAAGGAACGAACCACCTATGATACCACTTTGTCAAGACCCAACCCAACCCAGGCTCGAGCCGTAACTACCCCAAGACCACCTCTATAGGCCAGGGGATGGCGACAAGAGCCTAAGGCTAGAAAACTCAGGGAGGCTTTTTCCTGAGTACATGTACACACACACGCAGCCCACTCAATGCAGAAGTGCAGAGTAAAAAGAGAAGTATGGTCCCAAATGATATAAATAAAACACAATGTGCATCTCCCTCTAATCAGTACAATGAAAGTACTGAAAGTAAACTGAAAAGGAAAGGGAAAAAACACGCGCCCTACAAGAAAAGTTCCACAACCAAGAAACAGGTGAACAAAAAGTAAACAGCTGGAAGGGTCCCCCACCTGGAACTCAACTCCGACCACCGCACGTGGTCCAAGCTTCTGAACTCCTAAGCTCCACTAAAGTCATGACCAACCAGTCCGTCGTCTGCAAGGGCACACTAAGTGTTGGCAAAGCCCAAGCAGGTGTGAGTATAAAAATACTCAGTAGGGTACCTTGAAGGCTTGAGTGAGCAACAAAGGAGGTACTGAAGGGTGAGTTGTAGATCGAACAGGGAAAATTAAAGTAGTACAACTGTGACTGTGGTAAAGAGTAACAGTAGAGAGTCCAGATCAACCCACCAAAGTGAATGGAGATAGACTCGTCCAGACACAAGGAGCTGGAAATGGTGAGAAGATGAAATTCTCGTCGAGTATTCACTACCTATAACAGGAGAGTAGACTCTTCCAACAACGAGAATCTAGACACAGAAAGCATGTGGCATACCTCGCGCATCTTCGTCTCTCATGGAAGGAGAGTAGCCAAAACCCAAGGAGTGGGTACTGTAAAAAGATATACACATATCCATATTCTCAATCAAGAAGCCCGAACAAGATCATATGGGTGTCTCCATCCGGTAGCTCAGCCCATGAAAGTGAGTATCCAACAGTATTAGAAGTAAACACCATCGATGACCATCATCCCGCACATCTACCCCGAACTGCAGGTCAAGGAGCTCAAATCACTACACATTGACACTATCCGCTTTGGGCGACACTGACTCGCCGGCTAGGTTTTAGGTCTCCTCGCAATGATGCATCTCGGTGGGGAAAGATCCCCTCATACTTGAGAGTTCTGGGGGAATGTCAAGCCACACCTCGTCACTGCCCCGCAGTCGAGAGGTCTCCTCCAAGTCGACAAGAGACCCCCTGCCCATCCCCGGTGGAGGGTAATCCCTAGAAGTTGATGGGTTCCCACTGGAGGGAGACCCAACAAGAGTAGACGGGTGCCACACTGCCCAGTCCTGTAAAAGGGTAATCCACTGTAGGGAGACCCAACTAAAGTCGTCGACAAGTCCCAATGCCCATTCCCATAATATGGTACTCCACAGGAGGGTGGCTCGAAACCGTCATCGGTGTCCACTTCCTAGCCCAGATGGAGGTAACCCAGCATTGGGGACCACTTCCCAGCCCCGCTGAAGGTAAGCCCGGCATCGGGGACCGCTGCCCAGCCCCGCTGGAGGTAAACCCGGAACCGCTCTGGCCATCCCGGCTGGATGGTACTGCTCGGTGAACACAGCTGTACTAGAAATCCCTATTGGATGGTAACACACTGGTCATCCCTGCTGGATGGTACCTCCTGGCCAGCCCTGTAGGAAACAACCTCCTTGGAAGAGGATCGGTGCCCAAATAATGTGTTAGTCAATCCTAATCCACAAGAACTCTTCTAGGGAACACGAAGCACCTCTGCCGTCCAAACCAACAAGAACAGAACCAGGGGAAAACCACTCAACCCTGGTGGTCGAAACCATCGTGAACAAGAACATGGGAAACTCAACCCTGCCGGTCAACAAACGAGAACAGAACCAGTGGAAAACACAACCCTACTGGTCAAAAAACTAGAAAAGAACCAGGGTAAGACTCAACCCTGCTGGTCAACAAACTATAACAGAACCAGGGGAAGAATCTACCATGATGGTCAATATTCGAGAGTCGAGGAACCCTCTACATCGCGAGAGGTCAATAGTATGCAATGTAGAAGAGGACACGCATATGGGGCCCACATGACGTGTGGCCCCAAGTCAACCACAACCAAGCACAAAAATGTTCTCAGGTACAACTATCCACATGTACCTCCCAGTGTTCTCGCATACTCCAAGAGTATGCCACGTTTCCAACCCAAAGGCTAACATGCACACGACACTCATCGTCAACGCGAAGGCGTAAACGTAACAACTACAGCTTGCCACCTCAATGGCTGAGGCACGACCAACCACATATCTTTAAAAACCAAAATCAGTCTCCAAGGAGTGAACGCGGTCACACGCCAAGGGTTCCCTACTAACACCGCAGGAAGAACCACCACCGGTACACCTTTCATATTTCAACATTTAATAAGATCGCGCAAGAGGCTCCGCACGCCTGAACAGATTACACTGTTGTAATCCTCGTGGAAAAACACGTGAGATAGGATATTTACTCACCTCAAACGGATTCTCAACGGAAAATTCATCCAACAACGCTTTACGCCTAAACGGTATCCCGTGGACCCGAGCCTCGGTCCCGAAAACAGTCGGGCACATCGCACCATTGCGATCCCCTCGGAAAACCACATCAAATTGACTACTCACTTTCCTGGAACAAATATCTGGAGAGAAAGATGCATTTCATCAAACCGCACACGAGCGATTCTACATGGGACCCACACCCCGATCCCGATGTGCTGCAAACAGATTGCGTAGTTGCGATCCACTCGAGAAAGGTACCCATGTTTCAATAATCATTTGTCCGAAATAGACACCCGGTGATAAAGCTGGAAAAAATCATCGTCAATGCCCCAACGGCCCTCATGGGGCCCACACCATCGTGCATAATTAAATCTGGTGGATTGCGCCAATGCAATCCCCTCGGAAAAACACCATAAAATGAATGCTTTCACGCCCCGAACGGATGTCCGATGAAAATGTTACAAAACGCTGCTAACAGCTAAACAGACAGGATGTGGGGCCTATGCCTCAACTCTGGTTCCAATGCTTGAAACCACATTGTAAAACTCCAGCTCGACTCCAGTGTCGTAATTCCACTGACGGTGCCCAAAATGTACATCGGATGTGCGTGTGCCATCCATAACAAGAACTCCTCGAAGAACGCCAGTCCACTTGACGGTCCTGCCGCACCCCCGAGCCCCTCGTCTCAAGAATTAAAAATTCCCGATACCATCTCAAAAAGTTTTTCATGCCGATACGGTTCCACTGCCATAGACGGCATGCAAAATGGACACCCGTAATGAATATTTCGGGCATCCGAAGGGGGGGGGGACGGATCCCCTTGGGCGGGACCGGCCTGGGCCGGCCCGCGCCGGCCAACCCGGTGCTGAGCCGTGGTCCACCACCGACCGACTCTCGTGGGGTCGGCCGTCCTGCAACGTGAAGACCCGACCAAGGTGGGTCTTGTCTCCTCTGCGGGGCTGCGCACAACAACCTCGATGCTCTGAGTTAGCAGGTCGGCACAGCCGGCCGGCTCTTCCGCTCCACGCCGCGCGACGCCGCCTCGGCTGAGGAGCTCGCCGCCGCACCGAAGGCTGCCCGGAGCCTCCGCCGAGACTGAACGCCCCGCCGACGTGCCCTCCTCTTGAGCCGAGGCTCCCTCCGCCTAGAAGACCCACGCCGCCTCTGCTGGAGCTCGCCGCTGCCGCTGGTGTGCCGGAATCGCCAGAACACCCCAAAACACATCCAAACTTCACCGGACCGGTGCAGGCGGCTCAGAACTCAAACATTAAATCAGAAATAAGAATCTAAAATATTATAAAAATTACTATGCAATTGTGGCCTTTTCTCAGTAATTAAACAAAAATTTGACACATATAAATGGGTTCAAAGAAGGTGCTGGAGTTTAAAATAATAAACGCACAAATCCTACCTCTTGGGCGTTTCCCAGAGCTTCGTCGTCGATATGCTGGAGCTGCCGCGCCTCGCCAGAGCTATCGCGACTTTCCGGAGAGGTAGAGGGGAGGAGGAGTTCCTCCTTGAGAGCTCCTTCCAGGGGGTGAACAAAGGGGAGAGGGGGGGGGGTTTAAGTGTTTAAATAGAAACATACTTAACCACCCGGCCGTCGGCCCGAACCCGAACTTCTGGTGTGGTCGAGATTAAGCCTCCCCTAGGCCAAACACCACCTCCCGAGCACAACAGCGGTCTTAGAATTTAAATCTAAGTCCCCGTTCAAAAGTTATTAAACTCAATGCCTGAGGCCGCCAAATTATGAAAATGCCCCCTGGGACATTTTTCACTGACGGCCCGCGCCCGCGAAACTTACACCCCTCCTAGGGTAAACGTCAATCTCCAAACTCAACGGTGCCCTCAGTCATCCAATCTGAGACACCATATAAGATATACAAGAGTTAAGCTGTTAAACGAATAAATTAATTATTTAATTTATCCTTTTCACGTTCCGATAAAGAGCAAGGGGTCCAAACGTCCCTCGCCGACATGTTTTATGTCATTACAATGGTAAACACCCCATTCCAGACCCATCCGTACACTATGAATTCTGATACAGATCACTGTTAAGGAGTTATCCTATTTATTTGGCATTCTCAGTGTGACCACACTGAAAATTTAATTCCGGCCACACCGGGGCACGGAATCGCATGCCGTATGAAGGAGCTGCTCTGGAATAATATCAATGATATTCCAAAGTCATTTATAGGCAGAAACATGGTTCATTAAATACAACTCATCGAAGATAAATGGGTTTCATATACATCACGAGATCAAAACATAATTCATTCAAAAAAATAATTTGAATAAAATAATGAATAATTTCCTTATAATGTCATGAGTAACACCAGTAGAAGTTATACTATTTTGGGATGTAATTATAAATGATCATTGAAAAATATTTATTGAGGAAAATATTGTTTCTACATTGAAAATGAATTTTAAAACATTAAACCTTTCTGAATAAAAATTTCATTGACATTATATTTTAAAAACCATAAAAGAAGAATATATAATGATTTGAAAAAAAATTCATTGAAGATGGAGTTCAATGACATTTTGATTTTTTTTAAACATTGTTTTTCAATATAATATATTTCTGAATGGATAGATAGATGGTCATATTTTACATAGGATTGTTATATTAAGTACCAAATATTGGAGATATGATACTAATAAATGGATATATCTTTAATAATTAGATTATAAGTAAACTCTCGAGTGTTCATGGGAGTTTTATCATAATATTTCATCAAATAAATTATAAACACATTCAATAAAAAAAATATTTTTGATTGTTTCAATAAACTGTTACCACAATGATACATGAGATCATACTCTATGTGTAATAAATAGAAATTAATTTCAGATTAAAATATAATTAAAATAATTCTGTTCATGATATAACATGTAAAATGATATTATATTCACTTCGAAAATGAATTTAGGATCATAATAAAACATAAGTCTCAAAAAAGGAAAATTGAGACAAAATTATATTATATATTTGGTACCATTTGAAATAGAAACAACATGAAATAAATGTCATAAAATGGATATGTAAATACACATAAATATTTGTATAATAATTAATTAATACATATATTTTTATTATACACACCACAAAAAAGAAATCAGTGTTTAATAAATCATGAATATTATGAAAATAAAAAGTGAGATGAAATCCATTGTGTCTTAACTAGATTAGTACTCATTCAAAACACATGTATAATAAATATAAATTTATTATATTTTATAGAATAATATTCTAATATCTAGTACCATATATGGTTTTATTACAACAATATATTATTCTCTTTTTAACCATCATATGTTAAGGTTTCACTTTAGATAATATTCACTTTGTTTTTCACATGTGCCTTAAGTTGTTATATTTTTGGTCCTTATACTTATATAATAATTCCAGGGTTTAAAAAATGATATCAAAATATATTCTATTAATTATATTTGTATTATAATAATCTTTATAATATATAATTATGTAATGGAATAAACCATTCATGGAGACTGTAGACCATACATACACATAAAGGATGTTTCCATTTTTATTGTCGTATTGAAAAAAATGAAGAAAATGACATATTTCTATATTTGTATATAATATAGTTATGGAATCATTATAATTTTATATATATCATATATTATCACTAAAATCATCTTTAATACATTATATGTAGTGTGTGAACGAATCACTTTGCTTTAATGGGGTGATAGTCCATACTTTCTCAAACGAAATTATTGTATTTTCACCAAATGGAAAGTAAAAAGATATGTGTTGTAATAGGAATAAATAAGATTCAATAAATAATAAATATATTATATGAAATATTTATAATACTTTCAATCATGATTTCTACCATGAGAGGTGGTATGGAAAATTTAACAACAATCATTTAGTGAGGCGATACATCATTTTCAACATAAACAATATGTTTTTTTCTATTAGATGGAGGTGTGTGTATGTGTAGGATTAAAACATATAATAAAATATCCTAGTATATTTAGGATATTGGTGTTCTTATAAAAAAATGTAAAAATTAATGTTGTGGGGGTGGAGGAAGAAAATAAAATAAAGGGCTTGAGAGAGGTTGTTAACTCTAAATCAGGTAACTCCTTTTCGTTTGTGAAAAAAGGAATCCATGGATGGAATTATGACACCAGGGAGGATTCTTGTAGGAAGTTAAGGATGTTCATTATTTTATTGGATAGATATAGTCTGAAATTATTTTGTTTGAGAGTTGTGAAGAATAGGGAGACTTGATGTTCTTTTACAGGGAAGAAGGAGTGGAACTCTGCTAAATATTTGAAGAGAGAATTACACTAACATTTTTCATGTTGATTGTAGATAAAATAATGATAAAACACCTAGTAAGGTTTTGTGAGGTTCATAATAATTCAATGCAATGTCTTTTTGAAATGTTTACTTGTCATTTTAGGACATAAGAATTTGGTTTAGTCCCATATTAATCATAATTCCAATTTTTTTGTAAATAATTTTAATCAATTTCACCAATAATGTTGGTAAAAAAATGAAGATGAAATTATTATATATTATAATTTTTATATAAAAAATATGGAAGACATTTTTTTAATTTTCAATCATAGAAGTGGTAGAAATTAGTTTAATATTAATCATGTAGTCGAGTTGATAGTGTGGGTTTTTAAAGTATAATTTATCTAAAGTTTAGTAAATTTTTATATCCAATTTTAATATATAAATGGTTCAAATTACCAATAATTGATTAATTGAAAAAAAATCTAATTAAAATTTTTATCCATATTAAAATATAATACATCCTTATAAATAAATTATCTAAAAAAGTATTTTAGAATTATAATATGGTATTCTTCACTCTTCAGCTAAAAATGTTTTTTCTCAAAATAATCTAAAAAATTCACCCTAAGATAATTTCAACATAAAAAATTAAAAAAATATTTTTTATTAATATAAATTTAAATTTATTAACATTTGAAAAATTAATTTTATTTTTAAAAGTGATTCATTTGATAAAATAGTATTTTTAAGCATTCATGAACATCCCAAAAATCATATATTTCATGAAAAATATGTTTTATATATAAAAAAAATTATAATTGTTTTGAAAATTCCATATTTCTATTCATATTACTATGTTTAGTAGCTGGGTTATAATTATCTCATTTAAATAAATATGAAACAAAATTGTGGTTCATTGAAACATCATTGTGGTGTGTAACGTACGCTAAGTCGGTGTTGCGTGTAACCTAAACCAAGTCAGTGTTTCATGTAACATACATCCAAACTATTTTCCTTGAAAATATGAATATTTGGTGTCATGTAATGTACACCAAGTCGGTGTCTAGTGAATGGAATGTTTGACATAGTCCATTGTAAAATATAAATAAATTTTTGTCAATTTAAAAAAGGTCCATAAAAATTAAGTGTGTTACATTATGCCCACCATAAAATTAATTTTCCCCATAAATTCATCACTTGGGTAAATAATTGAGGATAATTACTCTTCATCATATCCTTATGTACCCCAATATATTCCTCTAACTGGTGATTTCTCTACACAATGATGACAAGGTGAGTGGTCCTGTTTCGTATAACATTCTTTGTATAATCCATAATTTCAATAGGCGGATCCTCGTAAAAAGTATCATTACCTAGTAGTATGACCCTAATGTTCAATACATTTGAATGTCCAGGAATGTATTTCCTCTGGAGAGATACAAAGACCACATCTTGGACTTGAGAGCGATTTGGATGGAGTTCCAAGCCATTGTCTACAATCTTGATAGAGTCAAGAATTTCAAAGGGTCCAATATATATTGGACATAGTTTTCCTTTATTGAAAAATATTATATATTTCAAATAGCATGATGTTCATAGAAAAAAATATAACATAAAATTATAGATTATTATGATGGTTATTAGAATACATTTTATACTAACATTTGAGTTGCGTTTATATGTTGCTGAATGGTTCTAACATGCTCGACCATTTCTTCATCAATTTTAGGTCCCAAGAGATTTATTTCTCCATAATCATCCATTCATGTTTTATCTCTACATTTCTAATAACAAAGGGATTCATAATTTTCCATATGAATTCATTAGTGAACAATATTTTTGAATAGGCAAATCAACTAGAAAAAGTTTTTATCCCATCTACATTTGAAATCCATAAAAGAATATCTCACAATATCATCATGGGTTTGAATTAGTCATGCAGACTGCCCATCTATCTAAGGATTATAAGAAGTGTTGAAACTCAATTCTATGTCATGATCTTTCTAAAGGAATTACCCTATCATTGAGGTAAGCATTTGATCCCAATTTGATATAATAAAATGTAGTACTCCATTAAAGCTTACTACTTATTTAATGTATATCTTGGAATTATGATCCATAGAGAAATATTATCTGATATAAATGAAATGTGATGACTGAGTAAGGTTATTGACTACCAGCCTTATTCCATTAAAACCTTTATAGGTTTTTTTAGTTTAATGAAAAAATCCCTTGTCATGTACTACCTTTTCCATTTTGGTATGGTTTATGGATGCAACGTCACTTTAGAGTTTTTTCATTCATCCAGAACATGTCAACATACAAAGAATCGAGGTAAAAAATCATTATTATCTACCTTTATTCTATACCATTAGAAGTATTCTTTCATGTCCAAATATATATTCATACTTCATGGATGAATAAATAATGACGAACTATGAGCTTCCACTAATAGACCCCTCTTCAAATCTGGTATGGAAGGAACACATACACTATTCCTAAACGTTATCATTCCATCCTAGTCAAGGTTAAACTCAGGATCATTTCTGAATTTCTATTTCAACGGTTCATTTTCCTTATACACCTCCTTAATCATAAATTGGACAATAGTTTCAAAATTCAATTTACAATGATATGATTTTTCCTCATCCATCATGATTTTATGATCTATCTTTTGAAAATTATGAAATATCAGATCCTTTTTATCCACATATTGGATATTCTAGCATGATACATCAAAATTAATACATTTTCCACCATGATCTCCATCCCATTGTGGTAATGTATTATGTTGTCACAATCATTCATCAACTCTAACAATATTCTATGGATCATGTTTAAATAATTCTTTTTGAATATATATTTCATACATTAATGATGAGTATATATATCAAAATTTTCACCATAATGATAATTCCTACATATCATTAATGAAAAAATTATCACTACTAACTAAAAATCATGAGTTGTGTAATCTAATCTTGAATCATTAACTACCAGGATTTATAAGCATTAACCATGTTATTCTGCATATAAAAACTTCCCAATCCTTTCTTGGATGCATCACTATAGATCACAAACCCTTATCTACTACATGGTAATGTTAGCATAGGTGCACTGACTAGCCATCTTTTAAATTAATTGAAATTTTCATTACATTTATCTGTCTAGAGGAGAAAGATATGATTCATTGTTTACATGGTCAGAGGATTTGATAGTTGTGATAAATTATCCACAAGCCGTCTATAATATCTAGGTAAACTAAGAAAGCCACAGATCTTATTCATCATGGTTTGCCTAGGGAAATATTAAATAATATCCATCTTTAATGTATCTACTACTATACCATATCTTTAGATTATGTGACCCAAAAATGAATCATTTTTCTTCCAAAATTAATCTTTTGTAAATTTTTCATATAGAGTCTATTTCCTAAGGGTCTTTATTACAATTATCTTGTGGTCTTCATGGTATTCCTTTCCCTTTGAGTGTATACGAACATCATCATTATTGACGAAAAAAACATATCTGGGTAATCTCAAAATACACTATTCCTTAAATGTATGAATATGGTAGGGGAATTAGTAAGACCAAAAGGCATTACTATATATTCATTGTGTTCATACCTTGTACGAAATTCCATCATTGGAATATCTTATTTATTGACTCTCAGTTGATGATATCCAAAATGAAGGTCAAACATGGAAATGTTTTCTGCTCTACACCATTGATCAAACATATAATCCATAATGGGGATATGTTATATATTCTTGATCAGGATCTTGTTCAACTCCCAATAATCAATTAAGAGTCGCATTGATCAATCAAACTTTTTCATAAAAAAATAGGCAAACCCTTGAGAGACACACTTGAAAAAATGAATCCCTTATAATTTTTTTTCATGTAGTTTCTTGTTCAATTATTATAGCTCAATTGGCCTTATTCTATATGAAGTCTTTGAAAATGGAGTGGAACCTAGTATGATTTCTATTTGGAACTCAACATTTCATTTTGGTGGAACACTAGGAAACTCTTCCATAAATACATCCAAAAAATCCTAAAAAATATACACATCATTGAAGTCAAATTTCTTCCATACCATTTGATTTAAACAACCCATTTGAATGGGAATTAAAAACAATAAACATAATGTAATATCCACTATATGTTCATACATGTAATAACATGGATGGATGATCATAGGTGGGGTATAAACATTAAAAGTAACGTCACCGACTCAAAACTTTATGTGGTATTTATATAGATAAATCCAATCCATGCATAATATGACATCATATTAAACCGAAGGATATATGGAAAGACTTATAGGAAGCACATAATTACAATATTAAACTGGAGAGGTATCATAGAATTGAGATGAAATCATCATAACATTATGGGTTTGCACTACTAATTACACATATAATTATTTTGGTACAATTTTAACACCCATAGAAAATTAATTAGATACAAATGAGTAGTTAGATAGTGAATCCAATATGACATTAGCAGTTCCAGAGTGTATTGTATGTGAACCTTACAACACATCGATATTTCACCCCTCATTAGAAAAAGAAATTTCAATAGTTTTTTCCTTATCCATCATCGTTTCAGGTTTCTGATGTCGATCATCATCACTATCCCTTAAGTTAAGGAATTGGTTATCATAATGCCCATTTTTCTTAAACATATAACCCTAAATCATGGGAGGTTCATTATGTAATGATTATTACCCATTAAAAATGTTATATAGCTTCTTCACATCACTTCGGTAGTCAAATTATCGTTGGAATTCCCATCCACTATTAAAAAATTTATTATACCCCTTAAGTAAATCTTCTTCATGTTTCTTGTTATACTTATAGAATACACAAAATCTCATATGCTTAAATTTAGAGTTTTTTATATTTTCCTTTAAACTCTATCTTCCCATTCTTGTCAAAACCATGAGATTGATACTTGAGTCCAACCTCCATTTCTAGCTTGATTACCCAACACACAATATCTTCATTGATACTAAAGTATATTATGGACAATGAACATTTGAGACTTTTCTTTAATCAACTGAAGAAAATATCAACTTTACATTTAGGTTGGATGATAATTTGTGACGTGTACTTCAAAAGTGTCTTCAAATCAGCCCCATAGGTACTAACAAATTGAATATCTCCTTTATTATACTAATGGAAATCTTTAAAAATATTGTTATGAAGAACACAAGGAGATTACTTATAGAAAAACATTTTATTGAACATGTCATAATCCATGGATTAAATCTCATCTAACTACCACTTATTCTTGATTAGATTCCACCACTAGTTCGGTTTTTCTTCTAACTAATAGATAGCTAGAATGACTTTCTCATTCTCTAAACATATGATAATGGAGAATAAATTTTCATTAGTATCAATCCATTTTTATAAAAAATGTGTATCAAAATACCCTTTTAAATACAGTGGATGTTTCCTCATGTAAGACGAAATAGAATTTTGTTCTCTCCTTTTCTCATTTAGAAGTAGACCATGATTCATAACTTGAGTACGATGTGTGTGAATAACAATGAGTTTTTTCATTCTAGATACCATATAATTCTTTTCTTATGCAGGAGAATATATTAAATTTCGACTAAAATCACCATAAACGCAGTTCCATCAAGTCCTGACCATTGATTCAGACTAAAAATCATAGAGTTTGAAATAGTTATCAAATTGAGGAACCAAATAATCATGAAAAGTCACATATAAGATATATAAATCATGAAAACTAATTTATTCTATAAAACCTTCATTTTATAAAGGATTACATATTGGAATAATTTTTTTAAATCCCTCATGAAGGATTCTAAAGATTTTAGGAATTTCTAAAGAATTTCCCACAAAAGTGTCAAACCAGGTGTTCAGTAGGGCCAGTTTTCATTTACTAGATTACCCCCTGTCTGGCCCAGAACTTCTTGTCATATTTCTTACCGTCTAAGTACATATATTGTAATGCCACATCATCTTGTAATATATATTTACATGATTATATTGATAGGAAACCTGTAGGTATATCTATTTCAGAATATCATGTGATTTTTGTGGTTACATCTTATCCCTAAAGAGGATCATTTATAGATAAAAAATATAATTTTCAGCCTTATCCTTGGCTTATCCCAAGACATGAACTTATAGTTCTCACCAATATTTTCTCATGATAGCTTCCAAAGGGTAACTAATGATTTTCTTAGATACTAACAATAGAGACCCTTGATTTTCAGATGTTAACATTACATTACTATTTTAGGAAAACTTAAAACATTATAGAAAAAAACACCCGAAAACATACTAGTCTAGACCCTTTGTAAATATAGAAACAAAACGATGATACATAAATCTAGCTACATTATCTCCCACTATATTTATCTTAACAATAACCCTTAAAAGAAAAATACATTAAAATACATATCTTCATCACCTGTAGAAGGAATCATAAAAATCAGTGAGCTCAAAATCAATGTAATGGTAACAAAGAGATATATGAAGGAATAATAATTAGAATAATGGTATGATAACATGATCATGAAAATAGAAGATCATATCCTTCAGGTCAAAGATCATATACAAAAATCAAGGAACAAGTCATGGTAGTTAATAAGACATGAATCATAAAGAGATAAAAACATTAGCCCGGAAGCCATAACATAGGAATAAAACCAGGAATTTTGGTAGACACCTAATCATATATTATGATTTCCATAGTAATGAAGGTATCACTTCCTAGACCATCACTGTAGTATGGTTTCACTCCGCATACCATCATGGTAGTCATGGATCACTCGAATGGCCATATTAGTATAATGAGTTCACACTTCATACCTTCTTAGAAGTCATGGTTCACTTCCCTGACCATCATAATAGTCATGGTTATTTCAAAAGTGCATGATATTTTATCTCATGAGATATAAATCATTAAAAAATTAATTGGAGGGAGATATAGGTACCACCTATCTCATAATTAAATCATATATACATGTTCCACAAGATCATAAATAACAATATCATAACCCATGAAATGAAAGGGGTATAAATAACATGATATCATGATAAAAAATATGAAAATAGACTGGTTTCATAATAATTCCATCATAACCATAACATATAATACAAAGGGAGTTTGAAAATCATATATCCCATGAAAGAGAAATAATTTTCATAAACATCATGGCATAAAAAATAATCCATTTAGAATTGAATATTAATTGAAACATTGAATAATTTCTTTATAAAGTCATGAGAAACACCAATAAATGATGAATTATATGGGAATTAATTTAGAAGTATATTTTAAATTCATTTCATGTGTAAAATATTATTTCTGCATTGGAAATGATTCTTATACTATAAAACCATTTCAAGAACTGTTTTCATTGAAAATGACATTGAATATTACAATGGGCCAATATAAAAAGTTTTTCAAATAATTTTCTCTTGAAAATGGGATTCAAATATCTTTTGAAAATATTTTTGAAATCATTTTTTAAAAAATTGTCTTTTGAATTCAATTGATCATAGACTAGAGAGGGAGATTGTTAGATCTTACTTAAAATAGTATATTAAATATCAAATAGTGGAAATGGTACTAATACATGGATATATCATGAAGAAACCAAGGATAAGGAAATTCCATGGTCTTATTGAGATAAAGATCATAATATTTCCTAAAATTAAGTGTACACAGATACACTCTTGAAAAGAAAGGTCATTTTTTCAATAAATAATAGCACATAATTACATGGGATCATAATCTCCATTTATGAAAAATATGTTACATGAAACATAAAATATCATGAAAAATAATGGTCTTCATGATATAACATGTAAAATGGAATTATATACACCTCAAAATAATTTACATGTATAAAAAAACACATGTCTGAATGATGGGAAAATAAGAAAAAACTAATTTATAGACTTCGTAACATTCAAAACATAAAACCCATGAATGAGAGATCATAAAAAGGATATGTAAATACCCTTAAATATATCTATTAGTGTCATTTAATATATCCATGTTTAGTATACAAAACACATAAAAGGAATGTGTTGTGAATAAACCATGTATCTAACGGAATTGAAAAGTTATATGTAATCCCCGTACCTTGTGTCTTAAATCTTGTTATACTCAATAAAACCACCTGAAAAAAATATAAATTTAATATAATTACTTTATATTACCATATTTTTATATTTAATACAATTTATGGTTTTATTAAGAACTCATGTTACCTCATTTTTAACCGTCCTATGTTAAGGTTTTATTTGAGATAATATTCACCTTATTCTTCGAATGTGGCCTAATTTGTTACATCTTTCATCCTTGTACTTATATCATGCTTCTAGAATGTAAATCCTGATATAAAAATAATTTATATTCAAAAAAATTTCATTATAATAATCTATAAAAAATATACTTACAAAACGTAATACTCTATTCATAGAGACTATAAAGCGTACATATGCATTAACAGTGTTTCCATTTTTATTATCATATTAAAATAAAGAAATAATATGACCCATGTGTATATTTTAATATAATATAATTAAATTAACTTCATAATCTTATATATATCATATAATTTCACTGAAGTGTTCCTTAATCTAATCCATTTACCATGTGAATTAATTACAATGCTTTGAGGGGGTGGTAGTCCATAATTCCTCAAACGAAATTATAATATTTACATTAAATTTAATGTAAAAGGATAGGGGTCATAAAATGGATAAATATTATCAAATAAATAAGAAATTTAATATAAAAAATTTATAAACATAGTTACAATAATAATTTCCACCACGAAAGGTGGGATGTATAATTGAATAATCATTGTTTAGTGAGGCATTACTTTACCATTCACATAAATAAAATTTTCATTATCAATTAGATGGGAGTGTATGTATGTGTTGGTTGAAATCATAGAATCAAAAAATTATAGTATATTCAAGATACATGTTTTTTTATACCACCATGGAAAACTGAAGTGTAGGGGTGGATGAATAAAATAAAATAAATGGACTTGAGAGAATATGATACCTCTTAAATGGGTAACTGCTTTTAGTTTGTACGAAAAGGCTTCCATGGAGACCTTTATACTCAATTTGAGGCTTTTAGGAGGGATATAGAAATGTAGAGAAGTTTAATGAAATGATATTTTCTGAAATTAAGTGGTTAGTGAGTTGTGAGAAATATGGAGAGGTGTTATCCATTAATAGTGATGGAGGAGTGGAACTCTGATAAATATTTGAAGATAGAATTCAACCCACAGTTTTACTTTTTCAATTGGAATAATAATGATTCAAATCTAATAAAAAGGGAAAAATGTTATAAATACGTCCTAAAAATGGATTTTGTATAGGTGTACAGGTCATTTAGGGCCTTAAGGTCATGGTTTAGTCCCTTGTTAAGATTAATTACACCTTAACTGATGTAGTTAATTTTAATAAATATTATTAATAATTTTCATCAAAAACTAATTTACATTATTGTAAATTAAAATTTATTTTAATTTGAAATATAGAATCAATTTTTTTTGTGGTTTCAAGTAATAGTAGTGGTAAAATTAGTTTAAAATTAATCATTCCTTCGTGTTAACAATTCATGTTTTAAATTAAAAATAATCAAATGTTTGATAAGCTTTTATATCCAATTTTTTTTGAAAAAATGGTTCCAATTTCCGACATTGGATTAATTGATAAAAATATAATCTGATTATAATTTTCAACAATATTAAAACAAAATTTAACATTATATATATATATATATGAAAAATTAGTTTTCAATTAGAATCATGTGTTTTGTACTATTCATACAAAAATGATGTTTCTTAGAAGAATTCCAAAAATTCAACCAAATATAATTTTGAAAATCATTATTCAAAAATGAATCCTCTCAGAAAAATAACAAATGCTTACCATTGGAAAATTTAAAAAAACATAATTCCAAATGAATGTTTACATTATCAAAATACAATTCAAAATGTGTTATAAATATATTTTGTTATTAAATGTGGTTCTTTCTCGAAAAAAATGTTCTTAAACATAGAAGGGATTTACTAAAAATCATATAATTCATTATAAATATGATTTATTTTTATAAAAAGGGATATGCATTATTTAAAAGAAATATTACTATTTATATTACTAATTTAAATTTCTGGGTTATAATTATCTAATTCAAATAATTTAAACAATAAAATGATATTTCATAGGAACATCTGTGTTGTGTGTAAAATATGCCATGTCGGTGTTGTATTTAACAAACACCAAGTTGGTGTTTCGTTTAATGTATTCCATGTCAATATTTTCTGTAACTTACACTGAGTTGGTGTCATGTAACATATTCCATGTCGGTGCCATGTGAAATAAATGTTTGACTTAGTTCATTGAAAGTAATAAATAAAAATTTTATTCATTCTAAAAAAGAATATAAAAACTCAATATGTTACAATAACATTAGTCAAAAAATTGATAGTGGAATTTTTTATAAAAATTTATAATATCATAACATATTAATAATCAAATTTATCTTTGATGATGTGATACATTATATCAATGAATTTTGATCTTGAATGTTGGACATGATTTTCTAGAAGATCATGGAAAATTTGATTGTCAAATATGATCTTAAATAGCAAAGAAATATTCATGGTCAAATAATCTAGTTGTACTTTTTTAAAAATTATTTTTGTATTGGAATCACTGGAATCAGAATATTCTCCATCCACTATACTCAATATAAATAATTATTGTTTCTTACTATGAAAACACACACACCATTATCCAATGAAAAATTAAACTTCTAACATTTCTTTAATATCATTTTAATCTCTAACTAAATCATTATTACTATATTCATAAAATTTTTTATCATAATAATTTAATTCAAAAACCCAAAATAGGATATTCCATTGACATACTTGAGGATTATTGTTTTCACCGACATATGTAATTATTGTTTACATATTTGATATCTTGCACCAAAATTAATTGTATAACCAATCTTCGGGAATGATGATATAAGATAGAAAAATTTTCCTATAATCTTTCTAAAGTCAATATAATTCACACATTTTATAAATTCTGGATTACTAATTATTTTTACAATAAAAATTAGAATACAAACATCTTTTTAATCCACTATGATGATATTTTTTGACAAATCAGTTGCATAATTTTCTTATTATAGGAAAATATATCTTTTCCTCTATTTCAGGTGTATTATTTGGATTAAGGTTAATTATGTGATAATATTCATTTCAATGATTCTTTTTAAAATCATCCAAAAAATCATTACAGGAATTTACTATATCCCATAAAAAAACATTTTAATAAAAAACTATAAAACTCTAGCTACCTAAGTTCATACACATCCTATATAAGATATCATTAAATTTACATTTAGAAAAGTTCTATTTCATGAAGAAATAATTATTTTTTGATTAGATGGATTTTGAAGTTATTTATAAACCCGATAATTATTTCTATATCATACATACCTTGGATCTTACTTCATCAAGAATAAAACCACATGGTTTGTCAATTTAAACTTTTTCCTCAATATATTCAGTTAAGAAATATTACCTCACTTACATCTAATCAAAATTGTGAAGACAATGTGTAACCACATATTAGAACATTATTATTTTTTCCAATCATCTAATCAAAGGAATAAATTCATCAAAATAGACTCCTTTTACCTAAAAATATCCTCTAAAAACAATAAATATTTCTTTCTTGAAACATCCGCATGTTTATATGGATTGTTTATGAAAACCCATTTTGTACCAATAATAGTCTTTCTAGATGGATGTGGATCAAGTTCTCATGTGTCATTTTTTGTTACCTAGTCTAACTATTCTTTCATAGAATCTTCCCATTCATAATGTTTGGATTCTTCAGAAACTAAATATAGTTCAACCAGAGAAATAAGTGAAGTTTTATTTTTTTATTCTCTAATTTTATATAGCCTAAAAAAATTATTATTTTTTCAGATAATATTATCACAGTCAAATTGTATTTTAAATGTTATGGAATATTTGATGTGTAATCGTAGTCGGTGGGAGGAGGATGTTTGTTTGTGTCAGGGGGTATGCTTATTGGAGGAACCGATGGATGTAAATGTTTTGGTCCTCTGCACATAAATGGAAAATGGGTAAGTGTCTCTGATAGTGACAAAGTGAACTCTTATGACGTTGCCAGAATATCTTATAGTGGTATTGTACAAAGTGAAGAGACTAAACTGTCTGCATTTGAACGTGGTATGAATGCTCCACCAAAAAGGAGACTGAGAAAAGATTACTCCTACCTACCAAACCCAGTTACCACCAGATCATCCTCTAATAGGGGGAATTATTCGAGGGATGTTAGTGGTGTAAAGAAGGTAATGAAATATCCTACGGCGTTTCTATCGTTGGAAAATCTGAATATGAGACGAATGTATGCTATGGTTCAGAATCAATATGAATGCTCAAAGTGGGAATCGGCTACGGAAGATGAAACATTTCATCAGTAATATGGTCCTGGGGATGAATTCTATGATTTTTAGATTTTTTCCATGTTGTTCTTTTCCTGATTTCTGTAACTTTTCTTTTTATTAATAAATGGTCAGAGGTTTACCACTAGTGGAGCTTTCCTGGGCATAACTTTTTATATTTGGTCAATATACCTTGAAAATTCATTCCTCATATTTTACATAAGAATATCCAAGATATATATATTTGATATGTATTAAATAAGGACTTCCAAAAACCTTGAAATATTTCCATGATAATTATTATTATATCATATTTCATAGGAACAAATTTTGTAATTATACCTTAATAAAAATATATTCCATATATGTATAAAATTATTAATATCCTACCTATATAAAATATATAATGTTTATAATCATCCAATATACTTTTCCCCATTTCCTCCATGCGTATATTTTAACCTTCTAACACACATATTGGGTGGTGTATAGAGGAGTGTATATATGGCTACTATAACAATTAATTTAATATGATTCTATTTTTTTAGTTAACATCATATGAGTTTCTGGTTTTTTTCAGGAAAATATATTTCCATTGATATCTTACGTTACATGCAATGAAATGTTTTGAAGAACCCCAATATATTATTAATACTTTTATTTAATCATGAAAATTATAACAAGACATTAAATTTGGATGTTTGAATATTAACAAAACATCCTAGAAATTAATTATGAATAATGATTAAAATATATTAATAAAATATTAAATAATTAATTTTGATGTCTTTTTATTCTTCATAAATACATTTTATGAGGAAATTAAATTTTCTAGATTTTATTTAATGAAATAAAAATATTAATTTTGTAAAAAAAATTTAAATTATTTCTATAGAATAAAATTATTTTTTATTGATACAAACCTTTCAATTTTTCTAAGAGATATTAATTATGAATTTTATGAAAAAGAAATTATATTTAGATCAAATGTGAATAATAATATTTTTTATAAAAATACGACTTTTTAAAATGTTTACAATTTTTTTAATATTAGTATTTTAATATAATTAATTCAATTATTTTATTATTAATCATATTTAGTTTATAGGAATATATTTTAAAATTAATTTTTCTATAAAAAATATTAGAATTATAAAAACCTTTTCTTGTCGTAATTTTTTTCATTTTATGTGTGTGTTTATTTTTTAAGAAATTTTTTCCAAATATTCTAATTGAATTTGGAAAAATGTATTTCTTATTTTTATTTATAATAATTAATAAAATGTACCTTTTAACATAATTTTTTCTCATATTTAATAGTCAAAATATAATCCATTATTTAGTAGAGTTATAAGTAATATGATTTTACATGGGGGGTTAAACTAAAAATATAAGGGTTGAAGTGGCATATTTTTTTAAATTCCATTTGAATGGACATATTTTGACTGTATCTCATCTACATTTTGGAAATGATCCATTTTATTTCCTTTTTTCTGGTAAAATATGGATATAACATTTCATCCTCAAAAATTATGTTTGTGTCCTATCCCTCACTTATAATTGGGAAGCCACTACACTATCCTATTCACAGTTCCAATGAATATTTGGAATACCAATACCTACCATGGTGTTATACATACTCTTATCCCCATGTCAAATACGACTTATTTTGATTAGAAAAACCTCTAATAAAATCACTTGATGAAAACATAAGGCTGTTGTTTGAAGAAGTGTTTTCATTCATAATGAATAATTTTTATTTTATTTCATCTTCCAAATCCTTGAAAGAATCTTTTGACAATAGGATATAAGAACCTAATTATCATCCATATAGTTATTTTTTGTTTTGTTAATTGACTGGATTACTTCCTTTCATCTTCTAGAAAATGGGAAATCAAAATGTCGATCATGTTTACAATGGATTATCACCTCGCAAAACAATGTAATTCCTTTTCCATCACTGTCTCTCTTAGTTAGAGATAATGATGGATATAACATTTATTCATAATAAATATGATGTAGTAGAATTTCTAAAATTATAATTTCATAACCACATTCTTACAACCCCATCCATAAGAAAACAATAATGTTGATTTTTCATATATGTGGACTACCATCTCAATAATGTGATGTGATTTATTTTTCAATTCATTTTGACATGTATGGTAATAATGATTGATTTATTTAATATATATGATATATATTACTTTCAAATTATTAGATAAATGTGATATATTATTTACCTTTCATTAGTTTCTTCCACCTTGAAAATGGAAACAATGTTTATGCGTACATATGATCCACCGTCTGCATGAATGGTGTGATTAATTTTCTATCACTAAATTTTTTCAGATCACTATAAATTAATATTTATCAAATATATATTATATTTATATAATTATTAAAATATTTATTATGATGTAATAATGATAAATTTTAATGGAACAAAAGCAGTGGACAACGAAATACCTGCAAATCAAGGTAGTTATTATCTAAAATAGTGTTTTGATAAGGAGTTGTTAATAAACAGGTGATAAAAGGTTATAATTAAATAAAATATGGAATGAAAAAATATTATTATGTTACTTTATTTAATTTTTAATAAACCCATATTTATTATATAGGATATTTGAATTTGTATGAATAAATTTGAGACATTTGTTTGAGGGATTACTAGTCTCTCTATTACTTTTTTGAGGAACATTCCTTATTCACCACTATTTTCTTTCATGTTCCAAATATGCTTCCCCATTGACATGTTATATATGGATTCCCGTTTTTTTTTTAATTTTTAGAATTATTTTTTCTATAATGGGGATTACGATTCAAATTCTTTCATAGATATAAGCTATTTCTATCTGAATTTTATTAATATTGGAAGAATTCTTTTTGGAAAACATATTACTTTGATGTGGTGTATACAGAGACCATAAATATGTTTTATAATTATTAGCATGAAAATAATTGGATATAAATATCCTTATATGTTTCCTTATTTAATATAGATTATGATTCAAAACGTACCAATGTTGTGAAGGTTTAATTTTATAATCCTATTGTTTATTAGAGTTCTTTAGGAATAATTTTCATATGATGAAATAATTTGATATACCTCTCAAGAAAATCAATGAATTTATTATCTTCTAGGTATTTGTAGGGAAGGCATGTTCTACCTTAATTTTTCCCTCTTTATAAACTGATGAGACTAAAAGAATATTTATAATGTTAAATGGACATTATTTATTTCCTTCTGTTGAAAAGTATTTTTTCTTTCCATATACATGTTTTTCCAAAATGAATAATTTTTTAATATTATTATATGATTTCATAATGCCATGTTTACCCATGTTATACATTTTTGAAAATGTATTAAAATTATTCCACTTTACATTTTCTATATAAGGTATTTTAAATTTTTAACCAAAATGTGAAATGATTTTTCATAATTTACACGACTTGAATTAAATTTTCAACATGAATGAATAATCTACAATTTGAATCTTCACATGTTTGTTTTAAATGTAATTTTCATGCAAAATGATTTAATTAATATTTAGAATATTTTATATATTAAATAATTTATTCAAATGTGAAAAGTGTATATTTCTTCTTGAAATTTTCCAGTTGATCATTCAAAATAAATTTCTAAATATGATTACATAATTTGATATTAATTAGGCTTTAATAGGGGTATAATACAATGATAATGTACTTATTATTTCATTGGATTGTTTATGATAATTATGAAAATATGTTAACAAATCCTCTTTCTTTACATATTTTATTCTATGATTAATTTCTAAAATGATTATGAAACAAGTTTCATTTACAGAGGTTATATAATGATGAAATATTTTTCATGACCTTTTTTTAAATGGGTTATTCTATGATGAATTTATGTAATAATTATAATAATTGATTCATTTTCATGGATTAATATATGATTAAATGTTTATAAAATATCTTTTATTTTTATAGTTTGTAATATTATGAATGTTCAATTATTTCTTAGAAAACGTTTTTATTATTTTAATTATGTCATTTTTTGCCTCTAATTACATATCCTTACAATGACTTTGGTAATGATTGATATCTCTTGACATAAATTGGATTGGAATGGGTAATGAACCTTGTACTGTAAGGGGGTACTTCTTATATTATTATCTTGGGAGTGATCCATGACTGATAAAATGGTATAGGGAGTGACCTCATTCGACTATTATAATCATGGCGGTTATAAATTACAACTGAATAAATGATTTTCTATGAATATGTATTTTATAAAAAAAACATTTTCTTATTCCAGTGTGATTCCCTCCTGAATTATGTTATTTTATTCCTTTATGATTCATGTATTAAGAAATGAATTTCAATTTTATATGATTCCATATTATTGATATTTAGGTTATGGTTTTGAAATGATATGTTTATTATATCATACAGTTATGATCATTTTCTGTGAATATCTCCCATGTTTTCCTATACTGAGTATCTGAGATCACCCTTTATTATATTTCATTACCTGATGTTATGATGAAATGTAATATATATTATATGTTTTATAAGGGTAAAATTTAGGAAGAATATAATTATAGATTATTTAGATTACTCATATAAAATTTTTTAATGTGTAAATGTATATAAAATCATTTTAGATATGATTTATCCATGAATCATTTTTTATGAAATGAATATTAATCAATTAAGAGGTGATATATTTATATGAAATTTGTGGGTCATGATATTTAGTATCATAACATGGTTTAGTTTACCATTATAATCTAGTAGTATAAAAGTCAGATGAGAAACGCAATTATAAGACAAGGTATAGAATAATACCATGGAATTTTGATAAGCGATAGAGTGAGTGGTTTCTATACACTTATAACTCTATCTCTAAACATCAATTGTATTTTTATTTAGAATATTTATATAAAGGGTAAATAACAATGAAAATGTTTTGTTGGGATTTTTCTCGATTGTAACTTAGTGAAAGATAATATGACTTGTTTACATCTTGTTGGAAACTCCCAGGGGATACATTTTTAAAATTTGAAAACACATTATTAACAATCATAATGGAATTGAATAGATACTGATTATGAATGGCCTATATGAATCCTATTTTTATTATAGATTCAAATTAAGTTGTATTGTTCATGACATCATGGGAATGATTTTGTAGGATTAATGACTCTAATTATTGATTCTTAATGTACATGATAACCATTTATGTTTTAGAAAGTGATTGAATATATAAAAATTATGATGGGGTGGTGATTGGTATGATCCAATATTGAAGTATATTTTTTGGAAAAATTATATAAATTCCATTATATCATTAAAACTATAATGGAATGTTAATTTTTATCCCTATCAATTAGATATTGAATTATCTGGGAAAACCCCTAATTCTTTGACGATCATGTCTCATGTCTATTGTTCTTCTACAATTGAATTATTGGGTAATGTTCATATTAAAAATGTCATAGTTTTCCCCATTGTGAAATTTTATTTTATCCTATCCCTGAATTTTATTACTCTACAAAAATCCCACATCAATTCCCATGATATATAATTTAATGATGATATTCCAACCCAACATATGTGTGTTTATTAATGTGATGATAAGTATTAACTTGTGATTGGAATCACATCTATTGAATTTGTTTTGATTCATATTCAGAATGTTTTTTATTCCATATGGTGGGGTGTATCAACATTGATTATATGCCTATTTCATGGGAGTATTTAGATGACATCCAAATAGGCATTCCCAACCTTCAACCAAATCACGTTATTGAGTTTTAAATAAAAATTATACCTAATTCTACTCATAATTAATATAATATATATTAAATGAACTTTATTGTGTTTCATGAATTAAATAATCTACTCTCAGATAATCTTGACATGGGATTTATTCCTTCGATTGTGTCACCTTCAGGTGGACCTGTTTGTTTTATTATGTATGAGGATGGAAAATTGTGAATTTCTATTGATAATAAAGAACATAAATAGACCACTATGATGGAAATGTATACCATACCCTATAATGAGAATTTTTTTATCAACAATTTGAATCTCAACCATTTTGAAGATAGATGTTCATTCAAGATATCATGAATAGATTATCCTTAAGGGGCATACAAAAGCAATTATTCCATTCATGGCATAGTCATAACGAATATATAGTGCAACCATTTCGTTTTACTAATATCTCAACTACCTTTAACAATTTAAATAATAGTGTCATTAGAAAGTACCAATATTAGTTTATGGTAGTATTAATAAATGATATTCATTTATATTATGAGTGAATGGGAGAAAAATAGGATCAATTAAATAAATTAAAACCTTAAGGAAGAATTTTTTTTATTAAAAGTTTACTAAGTGTGAATTTTTACTAAAAAAAGTTTCATATACTATATATATAATTTCAAAAGTTTGTATATTCATGGATCCATCAATGATATATGTTATTGAAAATTTTATCAAACTAGACATTGTGATTGAGATATAATGATTTTTTAGATATGATGGGATTTACCGACTATTTTTAATGATTTTTTCATTATAATAAAATCAAATCAGCAAGTTAACTCGGAAAGGAGACATATTAATTTGGATATATGAATGTGTGGAAAATTTCCTGGAACTAATGATGACATTATTTATTGAACCATTTCATTTATATGACTAAAATTGATAACTATTTATAATATCCAACAATCCATAGAAGAAGGGATTAGGAGCAATCCACGTGTATAATTATATACTGATTGGTTATGTGACTCAAAAATTGAATTTTCGTTATAAAAATTACCCAACTCATGATTTGGAGTCAGTTACAGTAATTTTATCATTAAATAAAAGGATTTTTTATATTTATAATGAATGGTGTGACATATATACTAATTTTAAGAATTTAATGTATATATTCACATTGAAAGAGTTGAAGACGAATTAAATAATATGGTTGGAGATGTTTATAGATTATAGATGCTCAATACCTTACCACCATAGGAAAGAGAACAACGCCAATGATGATTTTTCTCAATAGATCATGTTCACCAATCCAAAATGAGGATAAAAAGAGAACCAATATTTTTTATTTTCAAATAATGGATATAGAAATATATAATGAAATGGAGAAACAATTTTTTTCCTAAAATTAGTGCTCAATAATCAATATATGAGAAGATTGAAGAGGAATAGAAGGATGATGTGGATATATTAAAGAAGGTGAGAATTTTAATGTTGTTTAAAATTCATTTTAAAGTAATGATAGGTTTAGAAACCACATATGTGTTTTTCGATACCATATTTGAAGGAGGGCCATTTAAAGGAGCCTCATATTTCTTCATTATATATTCATATTTTATGTAAAAAAATGTATAAAGATATGGAAGATTATTTCTAGGGGATGACATTGAGGGTGATATTGTTGAGTTTTTGTATTGGTTATTTGTATATGATCCAGTTAAGGTAGAGAGAAAAAATTATAAGGGGTTGATACAACCATTACACATATTAGAATAGAAATGGGAAATGCCCTAAATATATTTTCTCATTGGAATTCAATAAAAATCTAATGTTCACCATGCAATATAGGTTGTTGCTGATCACATAATGATTTAAACATAATTTATCATTATCATTGAAATTTTCTATTTATATTATATTATGAGGATATATGTTATTGGAGTTGTAATTCTTCATGTGTTAACACATTATATTTTATCTTATAAGTATATGACCATTACCTTGATGAGTTTGTGAATTATTTAACATGGTATTTATATAGATTTATATTTCATAAATATGCATCATCCTCAAGAATATGGTCATTTTGAGACCATAATATAAACAATAGATGATATTTTTTGATCTTGTTAAATGTATTTCAAATGGGGTGGGGATAAAAACCCTCCTCAAGAAATGTTTTCATTTAATAATAGTTGTAACATGATCATTATAATGGATCCATAAGAATCCCTATATTAAAAATTATTGATAACCAACATTAAAGGATGATGCTAGATAATGAAAATTATAATTACATGAGTTGCCTAAGGAACGTGATGATAATGTTAAAATAATTCAGTAGTATATCAGTGAAGCATTGAAAGAAAGAAAGTTGGGATCAGAATCATGAAGTTGGTGGGAAGGTTTCCTATTAATTACTCCATGGAATATGTTTATGAAATTATGAAATAAGGGGAAGATGACCCCTCCGTATATTGGCCCATTTGATATTATTGATTGATTTGGGACAATATGTTATCAATTGGTGCTCTCACTAAAACTCATTCATGATCATGATGTGTTCCATGTATATCTCATGAGGTTAAACATACTCCAGCCATCACAAGTATAGAAATAAAATTTATGACACTATTGATGTATATTTATTATGTAGAAAACATCTGAATATTTTATTCTCTAGAGAGAATGTTTTATGAAATAATACCACTCACTCATTCATTGTTTTGGGGAGAAACCACAAATTTGATGAAGATGAAACGTAATCTAATAATATGATGAGGAAAAAATATCCTAAATTTTAGGTATCAAGGTAGTAAAAATTTGGGGATATAATTTTTTTAAATTGTTTAATATTGAACTATCTAGAGGTTTTATGAAATGTATTTTCTGAAATAAATTAAATTTCATTAAAAGAATATTTTACCCATAACACCATGTTGTATCGATCCTCAATATACTACTAATATTTTTAATTATATATGATGTTTATAATCTAGAATTTAATTTTTTTTTTTGGTATTAATTAGAATAAATAAAATTCAAAAATTATTTTTAAAGGATAAAAAATTTAGATAAAAAATTAAATAATAGTTGTTAAAGTCATTATAGGATTTTAAAATATATTTCCCTCAACAAATTAATTTTTTTCCTTCAGAAATAAATAATAAATTTAATTTTTTCCACTTTTATAATATTTATTTGAAAAAATAACATCATCTGTGAAATAAAAATTTCATTATTTTCTTATTGTGAATTTTTTATAAATTTTTGAGATGATTAATTATTTAATGAAGTATCAACAATACTGACTATCATTAAAATATTAATTTTTCATTAAAGAAAAATCATGTTATATTTTTTTATGATGTTTATAAAAGTATCAATAGTTCAATAATAATTTTATTATTCAAATTTTTGTCATTTTTATCCATGTTTTGTAAGAATTTTAAATATAAATATTTTATAATTAAGGAAACTTTGTGTTTTAAAACCCACATTTTCACAATATGTGAGAGTTTAATTACAATTTAAATTTTACAACATATGATAATTGAATTTGGAAAAAAAATATTAACCTATTTGAAATTATAATAAATAGTATTATATAATTGTCACGACCCGTCCTTGGGGCCCGTGCCGTGACTACCCCAAGCCCGCCTTCCATAGGCCAGGGGATGGCGACTAGCACCAAGGCGTAAATCCCCCCAAAAGGGAAGGCATTGCCTTTGAAAAGTAAACATGCACCACAGAGTAAGCAAGCAGATATTAAACACTAAGTAGAAACTGTAACAAGCTGTGCTGAAAGTAAAAGGGTCCGGAAATACAAGCTCAACTGTAAAGTACAACTGAAAGGGAAAAACAACAACTGAAAGGGAAAGCCGCAGCATCGAGCCTTCCTCTGGAAGTCCCGCTTGAAGGGTGGGTATAGATAGCCTCCACAGCTCCTCAGTCCAGCTGTCCGATCCGAGTACGTCCCGCCCAGTGGTCCACCTTTAGGTACCGTCCTGCTCCGCACGCCCCCACCACGATCAGCGCTGTCTGTCGTCTGCAACCAACACAACGAAGTGCGGGCATAGCCCATGAAGGGGTGAGTATAAGCTACTCAGTAGGGACCCCGAGACCCCCGAAGGTCTCCCGAAATCCACAAAGGATAATCCACAAAGGAAAGATACAATCACGAAGTAACAACCGACACTGCTTAGGTATATGCCTATACATATACCTAAGTCATCAATTCCCGTTCGGCTCCAACGTCCGAGCCCAAGCACATCCCAGTCCACACAGGAAAGCAAAAACGTATACCCACATAGGATAGAACCACACAATCCACAAAGGAGAGTAAACAGTAATCCACAGAGGATAGCTCAACACAATCCACAAAGGAGAGTAAACAGTAAATCCACACAGGATAGCTCAACACAATCCACAAAGGAGAGTAACACAGGATTCAGCTCACACAGGTATACTTCTTCGGATGACGATAAAGATGATCACTGATCCATCTAAGTATTCGGACCCACAAAGGATTGATAGGTAACTGACCCCCGCAAGACCCACACAGGATCAGGCCCACACAGGACCTGTAGGCGCTGGCTCACACAAAACCGCTGAGCCCTGACCCACACAGGATCAGACCCACACAGGATCGGGCCCACACAGGACCTGTAGCACTGATCCATGTAGGATCGCTGAGTTCTGTAGTCGTTGCACTCCACTGAGCATCTCTGCACAGTCGTCGTCGCAGTCCACTAAGGATCTCTGCACAGCCATCGTTGCAGTCCACTGAGGATCTCTGCACGGTCGTCATCGCAGTAGCAGTCACAGCCAGCTCTAGGGTTCCCGCACACAGAAAGCTCATTCGGGAGGGTCCGCTCCACGAGCCGAGAGGCCGATACATCAACTTTCACAAAGTCAGAAGTTGATGTATCCAAAAGTTATGTATCATCAACAGGAACTCAACGTCGCAGATGGCGCGTCAATCGTACGCCTGGTCTGAGAGTTATTGGCCTTTTCCTCCTAGGGGCCCGGTTGGTTTTTAAGGAAAAAACAACCAGACCGTACTCCACCTGCATCCAAACCTCAGGCAGAGTGAGCCAAAAGATCCTTATCACATAGAGGAATTCAACAAAGCTGACGGTATGTCAATCGGACATCCGTAGCTCAAGATATGAGTGTTTCCGCTCCGAGGGCCCGGTTGGTTTCGTGTACAAACCAACCTGGCCGAACTCAAAGTATTCAGAAACCTTGAGTGCGATATACCGAAACGACCGTCTCGATTCAAGGATCGTGTTTCCGCTGACAGCGCGTCGTTCAGAGTCCCGTAGCTTAAGTTACGGGCATTTGACCAAAAACAATCCGAAGAAGGGGGGTCCGGGCCCGGGCCGACCCGGCCCGACCCCCCCCCCCCCACCCCCCTGGGGTCGGCCGAACCGGGTCGACCCAACCCGGTCCAACTCGGCCGAACCCGGTCCGGTCCGGCCAGGGAGCGGCCCGGCCGGTCGGACCGGCCTGGCTCGGCTCGGCCGAGCGCCTGGGCGCCGTGGGGCGCTGCCCCCGCGGTCTGGAGTTGTCGCGGCCCCGCGTGGGCCGCGCTGGAGAACCGCGGACGCGGCTTCTGCAACGTCCTGTGCGGGCGAACCGGACCCGCGCGGCCGCGGGTCCGTTGGCCTCAGCCGCCACAGCGGCCTCGTCCGGCGGCGCGCCAGGGCGGCGCCGCCTCCGGCTATCGGCGCCGCCGCGCCGGCGACCCGCGCCACAAGAATCTTCCGCGGGCCACCGGAGTTGCTCCGGTGGTCCGTTTTCCTTCCCGTCTATGCCAGTGCTCCTCCCGGGTTCCGTTCTTCACTGCGGAATCAACAAACTGCCCTTGCATCACGATTTTCTGTCGCCCGCCAAATCCGCACAACCACGAAGAACGGCGGAGGGTTTTCGGGCTGTGTACGTTTGGCCTGCACCCTCCGCGTTAGAGATAAACAATGGGAGAAAAATAATTCAACAATGAATCAACAAATTTAATAAATTAAAATTGTTCACTTGCAACCGGTTCTTTAATTTTAAAGGAACGTTCACGGAAAAAGGGCATTCCAAAAAAAATCCATACCTCGTCAAGTCGTCATGCGTGAGCGTTCTTCGCGGAATTTCTCATCGCGGAAGGAGGGGTTCGTCATGTCGCGGAAGGCGTCGCGTCGTCGCAGAATCCGGCATTGCGTCAACGAACTCAAGCAGTTGATGATCGTAGATCGGGGTGGGGAAGAACGTCTCGGATGAAGCGTCGTCAAACTCCGAGGGTGACGGCGTTCTTCGCGTTCTTCGCGTTCTTCGCGTTCTTCGCGAAGGAGGATGATGGCTCAAGAACTCTGTCAAAACCTCTCAACGTGTAATCCTCCAAATGTTGTGTTGGTCTTATTTTTTTATTACGCCAACAAACGAAAAAGTGGTAAGTAACGACCCATTAATTTGTAGAATTAAATCAACGAATGAAACCGCCCATTTAATTCACGAATAAAACCTCCCAATTAAATGGTGCGTTAAGAATTTAAGAAAACGCGTCAGTTGACTTTCATAATGACTGGTTTTCGTGGTTGCGTTACTTAGCGGAAAAGAGACGGTGGGGCTCATGCGGGCCCCACCTCACAAATATCCTACCAAGGGGTAGGATATTTCTGGATAGCATCCTATCTGGATCAACTCAGCTTAAGCTGCCTTTAAGTGGCTTCAAGTGGCATCCAAGTGGCTTAAGTGAAATAAAATAAAGTTTGTTGAACAATTTATTTTATTTCTTAACTTTAAGCCCAAAAATTAAAAACCACACCCGAGAAAACTCAACTCCGGAAGAGGCGTTTCTAAGCAAATACCGGCGTTGTGATTTCATCGATGCCCTCAGAATTTGATTCCGGGCACCGGTTCAAAAGTTAGAAAAACCCACTCATCCGTTCACTGAACGTACCCGAGCCAAACTTCAGAAAATGATTCTGGGCAAACCGGGCCTCGGAATCAGGTGCCGGCAGAGACTGCGCTCTTGTACAATTACAAAGAAAATTAAGAAAAAAAATTCCTTGAAATTTACGGGTCTTTACATTACTCCCACCTCAGGGATTTACATCCTTGTAAAGATACATCATAATCTAGGGAAACAAATGTGGGTACTGAGCACGCATCTGAGCCTCCCGCTCCCAAGTGCTCTCCTGGAGGTTCTCGTGTTGCCATCTGATGTGCACAAGAGGAATCGATCGTCCACGTAGGACCCGCTCCTGTCGATCCTCTATCTCCACCAGGACCTCCGTAAAATTCGCCCCATCATCCACATCTAGCTCCCCATGGTCAATGATGTGCGCCGAGTGGTGCACGTATCTCCTCAGCTGAGATACGTGGAAGACGTCGTGCACCCGGTGCAACTGAGGTGGTAGAGACAGGGGATAATCCACCTCGCCAATCCTGCTGAGGACCTAGAATGGTCCAATGAAGCGTGGATACAACTTGCCGCCTTGGCCAAATCTCCGCAAACCACGTCGAGGTGAGACCCGCAAGAAGACGTGGTCGCCATCCTCGAACTCTTGTGGCCTCCGCCTCCTGTCAGCATATGACTTCTTCTGGCTCTGTGCTGTCCTCATCCGCTCCTGGATCACCTGGACCTTCTCTGTCGTGGCCCGGACCATCTCTGGTCCCACAAGTGCTGACTCCCCAGGGTCCGTCCAGCACAAAGGAGATCTGAAAGGCCTACCGTACAACGCCTCGTATGGTGCCATCCCGATGGTGGAGTGGTAGCTGTTGTTGTACGCGAACTCCACCAAGGGTAGGTGGTCCTCCCAGCTGCGACCAAAGTTGAGAACACATGCGCAGAGCATGTCCTCGAGAGTCTGAATGTTCCTCTCCGTCTGACCATCCTTCTGAGGGTGAAAGGCGGTGCTCAGACGTAGCCGCGTCCCGAACGCCTCCTGCAATCCCTTCCAAAGCCGGGAAGTAAAACGAGCGTCCCGATCGGAGACGATAATCGATGGCACAACGTGAAGCCGTACAATATCCTGAACGTAGAGATGCCCCAAGCTCTCCACTGAGACCTACTCTCGGATGGGTAAGAAGTGTGCCGACTTGGTGAGTCGGTCAAAAATCACCCAAATGGAGTCGTGACTTCTGGAAGTGCGTGGAATTCCAGTCACGAAGTCCATAGATATCCCGTCCCACATCCACTCCGGGACCTCCAAGGGATGTACCAAGCCTGCTCATACCTGATGCTCTGCCTTCACCTGCTGGCAGGTGAGGCATCGTGAAATGAACTCTACCACAACCTTCTTCATGCCCGGCCACCAGTGCTGTCGTTTGAGGTCCTGGTACATCGTCACCACTCCAGGATGTACTGCCAAAGGAGAAGTGTGAAACTCTCTTAGCACCTCCTCTCGTAAAGCGACTGGTACCAAGGTACGTCCTCTGAAAAGGACGTCGTGCTCTGCTCCAAGGGAGAAACCATCAGGTTCCTGCCCCGAGGATATCTATGTACGTCGTGTCTCACAGTCAACGTCTCCACGCTGTGCCTCTCTGACCCGCTGCAGTAGTGGAGGGGTGACTGTGAGAGACTGAAGGAAGGCTGCTCCATCCCTATCCATGAAGGATATCTGCAAGGCGGCTAGGTGCTCGGTCGCCTCCTCAAGTAGCTGGATGCTCATCCTCCTGCTGAGGGCATCAGCTACCACGTTCCCCTTCACAAGAGTATAGACTATCTCAAAGTCATAGTCCTGGAAGAACTCGAGCCATCACCACTGTCTCAGGTTCAGGTCCTTCTGAGAGAAGTTGTACCTGAGACTATGTGGTTAGAAAAGACTGTAAAGCGCTCGCCCATCAGATAGTGCCGCCATGTCTTCAGAACGAAGACCACTACTACTAACTCCAGGTCATGGGTAGCATAGTTCTACTCATGCGGCCTCAACTGACGTGATCCATAGGCAATCACAGCCCGCTCCTTCATCAGGTCACACCCGAGTCCGGTCCCTGATGCATCGCAGTAGACTACGTATCAAACTCCCTCCTCATGAAACCTCAAGATAGGTGCGCTGGTCAATCTCTGTCTCAGCTCCTGGAAGCTCTGCTGACATCTGTCTGACCACACGAAGGTTTTCCCCTTCTTCGTCAATGCTGAGAGTGGCGCCGCAACTCTAGAGAAGTCCGGCACGGATCTCCAATAGTATCCAGCTAGACCCAAGAAACTCTGCACCTCCGTCACGCTCCTGGGTGGCTCCCAAACTAGTACTGCCTTGATCTTCGCGGGATCCACTGCAACTCCCGCCTCAGAAATGACATGCCCCATGAAGTGGACCTCACATAACCAGAACTGGCACTTCGAGAGCTTCCCTAAAGCAGGTTCTCTCGGAGTGTGTCTAGTACAACCCGCAAGTGGTAGGCGTGCTCCTCTTCCGTGGTCGAGTACACCAAAATGTCGTCGATGAAGACCACAACAAATCGATCGAGGTATGGCTAGAAGATCTTGTTCATGAGGCTCATGAACACTTCTGGAGTGTTGGTTATGCCGAAGGGCATAACCAAGAACTCATAGTGGCAATACCAACACCTCAAGGTCGTCTTCTGCACGTCCTTGTCTCGAACTCTGAGCTGATGATAGCCTGATCTGAGGTCTATCTTCGAAAACCACCATGCTCCCTTGAGCTGATCGAAGAGGTCATCAATCCTCGGTAGAGGATACTTGTTCCTCACTGTCACCTGGTTCAGGCGACGATAATCGACACACAGTTGCAAGCTCCCGTCCGCCTTCTTGGCGAACAATATCGGGGAAGCCCAGGGTGAAACGTTGGGTCGGATGAACCCCTTCCCCTGCAAGTCCTCCAACTATACCCATAGCTCTCGAAGCTCAGCGGGGGCCATCTGATATGATGGAGTGGATATCGGGGCTATCCCGGGGTACAGGTCAATATAAAAGTCGTCCTCTCTGCGAGGAGGTAGTCCTGGAACGTCGTCGGGGAATATGTATGTATACTGATCCACCACTGCAAGAAAACTAGGACTCCCCACGTCAACTGCTCCAAAGATGAGGCTAGCCAATTGATGAGTGATGGGTTGTCCCCTCCTATGTGAGAGTCCATCCTATGCTGCAAAGGCTCCCTTCTCGTCGGTGAAGGTGAACCTGCTCCCATCGGTGCGCACACATCGCACCTTGCGCCTAAAACAGTAAATCTGAGCATGGACTGTAGATAACAAATCCATGCCCAAGATGACGTCGTAAGGCCTCGACGCTGCTACAAGAAGATCCCAGCCGAAGCTCTCGCCTCCTAGAGTAAGCTCACACTGCCGGCACCAGTGTGTAATCGTCGAGTCTGCTCCCGTAGGAGTCTCTAGCCGTAAGGATCGAGCCAATGGCTCTGTCGGATTCTCCGTGCTCCGAACAAGGGCAGCGACTATGAAAGAGTGACTCGCTCATGTGTCTATAAGAACTGCAGCAAAGGTGGAATAGACACAGATCATACCTCGAATCATCTCTGGTGCGCTGTGGTCGTAGGCCTCCATTGCCTGGTGCTGTGCCTGTCTCTGCCCACCAGCTCCCTGTGGTCGGGGTGGACCTCCTGGTGGTGGTGGTCGCAGAGCCTCAAAGCGTCACCCACCACCTGCTGCTTGGCCATCTCATCTGCCTCGTCCTCCTCCTCCCTGCGGACCGCCACAGTCGACCCTCTGCCTCTGCCTGGGTGGTCCCTCCACCGTCTGCTGCTCGTCGGTACGGCGGGTCGGGCAGTCACGAGCCATGTGGCCCTGCCCGCCGCAGGCGTAGCACTGCTTACCTCTCGGAAGACTGGCTCCCCGCTGTGTGCCCCGCAATGCAGAGCCAGTGTCCCGAGGTCGTCTGCCGGAAGGTCTGGTCTGCCTGGAACCCTAAGTCATCCGTCGGCTACCTGCTGCCGAAGACTCCGCTACCTGCTGCCCTGCGGTAGGTCTCGCTGTGGACTCTGCCAGAATGCTCTCGATCAGAAGGGCTCGCTCTAGCACCCCTACCTGGGTCGGGATGCTGAGGGAGATCAGCGATGCCCTGATCCCGTGTCTCAAACCCTGATCAAAATTCCGGGCCCGGATGAAGGGGTCCCATACCATGTCTATCGAGTAGCGAGAAGGGTCGGTAAACCTCGCCGCGTACTGGGCGACCGTCAAACTGCCCTGCCGCAGCTGAAGAAGCTCATGAATGCGCACCACACAGAGGGTGGCCGAGACGAACTCTGAGCGGAAGAGGCTCTCGAAGTCCGTCCAGATGAGAGAGGCCTCATCGTGCACCTGGAGCATCAAGCTCCACCATCGTCCCGCTGCTGCGTGTAGTAGGCTCGCCGCGAGGATCAGCATGAGGTCTGCTGGTGTCCTCACTAGCCTGAAAACTCGGACGGCCACCTCCAGCCAGTCCTCGGCTGTCTAGGTGTTCGTCTCCCCACGAAACCTGGGTGGTCGCTGGCGCTGGAACTCATGCAGAGATCTGAGGCGACGTGCATCATCAGCGGTCGGCGCTGGAAGCATCAGGGGCTCGGCAGGTAATGGTACCGTCGGTGCCTCTACTGTCAACGTGCCCTGTACTGAGGCCTCGTCGCTCGGCGGGCTGTCGTCGCGCTCTACTCTCGGAACCCTAGCTGGCTGCCGTTGTGGGGCCATCCTGAAAAGGAAACAAGTGCGCCATGGTCAGAACAGTATACCTGGTGAGCTGACACAAGTAATCACAAAGAAAAATTGAAACACACATGCAATCAATGTTTTCGTGCATTAAGTCGAAAATCAGAAGTCAGGGTCCTGGTGTATGGATAGGTCGGCCACCGCACCAACACTGGATTCCATGGACTGATAACCACACCCAATACGCTAAACACAATTTCTTCACATAGAAGAAAGATCAGAGTCTTCGGTAGAACCGACCACCTCTGATACCAATTTGTCACGACCCGTCCTCGGGGCCCGTGCCGTGACTACCCCAAGCCCGCCTTCCATAGGCCAGGGGCTGGCGACTAGCACCAAGGCATAAATCCCAAAAAAGGGAAGGCATTGCCTTTGAAAAGTAAACAAGCACCACAGAATAAGCAAGCAGAAAGTAAACACTAAGTAGAAACTGTAACAAGCTGTGCTGAAAGTATAAGGGGCTGGAAATACAATCCCAACTGTAAAGTACAACTGAAAGGGAAAAACAGCAACTGAAAGGGAAAGCCGTAGCGTCGAGCCGTCCTCTAGAAGTCCCTCCAGAAGGGTGGGTAAAGATAGCATCCACAGCTCCTCGGTCCAGCTGTCCGCTCCGAGTACATCCCGCCCAGTGGTCCACCTCCAGGTACTGTCCTGCTCCGCACGCCCCCACCACGATCAGCACTGTCCGTCGTCTGCAACCAAAACAACGAAGTGTGGGCATAGCCCGTGCAGGGGTGAGTATAAGCTAATCAGTAGGGACCCCGATACCCCCGAAGGTCTCCCGAAATCCACAAAGGATAATCCACAAAGGAAGGATACAATCTCAAAGTAACAACCAAAACTGCTTAGGTATATGCCCATACATATACCTAAGTCGTCAATTTTCGTTCGGCTCCAACGTTCGAGCCCAAGCACAACCTAGTCCACACAGGAAAGCAAAAATGTATACCCACACAGGATAGCACAACACAATCCACAAAGGAGAGTAAATAGTAACCCACATAGGATATCTCAACACAATCCACAAAGGAGAGTAAACAGCAAATCCACACAGGATAGCTCAACACAATCCACAAAGGAGAGTAACACAAGATTCAGCTCACACAGGTATACATCTTCAGATGATGATAAAGATGATCACTGATCCATCTATGTCGTCGGACCCACAAATGATCGATAGGTAACTAACCACCGCAAGACCCACACAGGATCGGGCCCACACAGGAACTATAGCACTGATCCACGTAGGATCGCTGAGTGCTGTAGTCGTCGCAGTCCACTGAGGATCTCTGCACAGTCGTCGGCGCAGTCCACTGAGGATCTCTGCACAGCCGTCGCCACAGTCCACTGAGGATCTCTGCACGGTCGTCATCGCAGTAGCAGTCGCAGCCAGCTCTAGGGTTCCCGCACACAGCAAGCTCGTCGGGAGGGTCTGCTCCACGATCCGAGAGGCCGATACATCAACTGTCACAAAGTCCGAAGTTGATTTATCCAAAAGTTCCGTATCGTCAACGGAAACTCAACGTCGCAGACGACGCGTCAATCGGACGCCCGGTCTGAGAGTTATTGGCTTTTTCGTCCCAGGGGCCCGGTTGGTTTTTAAGGCAAAACCAACCCGACCATACTCCACCTGCGTCCAAACCTCAGGAGGAGTGAGCCAAAAGATCCGTCTCACATAGAGGAATTCAACAAAGCTGACGGCACGTCAATCAGACGTTCGTAGCTCAAGATATGAGCGTTTCCGCTCCGAGGGCCCGATTAGTTTCGTGTACGAACCAACCCGACCGAACTCAAATTATTCCAAAATCTTGAGCGCGATATACCGAAATGACCGTCTCGATCCAAGGATCGCGTTGCCGCTGACGGAGCGTCGTTCGGAGGCCCGTAGATCATGTTACGGGCATTTTACCGAAAATGGTCTGAAGAGGGGGGCCGGGCCCGGGCCGACCCCCCCCCCCCCCCCCCCCCCGGGGTCTGCCGAACCGGGTCGACCCGACCCCGTCCAACCCGGCAGAGCGGCCGCGCGCCTGGGCGCTGCCCCCGCTGTCTGGAGTTACCGCGGCCCCGCATGGGCCGCGCTGGACAACCGCGGATGTGGCTTCTACCACGTCCCGTGCGGGCGAACCAGACTCGTGCGGCCGCAGGTCCGTTGGCCACCGCCGCGCCGGCATCCCGCGCCGCTGGAATCTTTCACGGGCCACCGGAGTTGCTCCGGTGGTTCGTTTTCCTTCCCGTCTACGTCGTTGCTCTTCCCGGGTTCTGTTCTTCACTGCGGAATCAACAAACGACCCTTGCGTCATGATTTTCTGTCGCCAGCCAAATTCGTACAACCACGAAGAACGACAGAGGGTTGTCGGGCCGTGTTCGTTTGGCCCGCACCCTCCGCGTTAGAGATAAACAACGGGAGAAAAATAATTCAACACATGAATCAACAATTTCAATAAATTAAAATTGTTCATTTGCAACCTGTTCTTTAATTTTAAAGGAACATTCACGGAAAAAGGGCAATCCAAAACAAAAATCTCTACCTCGTCAAGTCGTCGTGCGTGAGCATTTTTCGCGGAATTTCTCATCGCGGAAGGAGGGGTTCGTCGTGTCGTGGAAGGCGTCACGTCGTCGCGGAATCCGGCATTGCGTCAACGAACTCATGCAGTTGATGATCGGAGATCGGGGCGGGGAAGAACGTCTCAGATGAAGCGTCGTCAAACTATGAGGGTGACGGCGTTCTTCGCGTTCTTCACGTTCTTCGTGTTCTTCGCGAAGGAGGATGAAGGCTCAAGAACTCTTTCAAAACCTCTCAATGTGTAATCCTCCAAATGTTGTGTTGGTCTTATTTTATTATTACGCCATCAAACGAAAAAGGGGTAAGTAACGACCCATTAATTCATAGAATTAATTCAATGAAAGAAACCGCCAATTTAATTCACGAATAAAACGGCCCAATTAAATGGTGCATTAAGAATTTAAGAAAACACATCAGTTGACTTTCATAATGACGGGTTTTCGCGGATGCGTTACTTAGCGGAAATGAAATGGCGGGGCTCGTGCGGGCCCCACCTCACAAATATCCTACCAAGGGGGTAGGATATTTCTGGATAGCATCCTATCCGGATCAACTCAGCTAAAGCCGCTTTTAAGTGGCTTCAAGTGGCTTCCAAGTGGCTTAAGTGAAATAAAATAAAGTTTGTTGAACAATTTATTTTATTTCTTAACTTTATGCCTGAAAATTAAAAACCACACCCGAGCAAACGCAAATCCGGAAGAGGCGTTTCTAAGCAAATACTGGCGCTGTGATTTCATCGGTGCCCTCAGAATTCGATTTCGGGAACCTGTTCAAAAGTTAGAAAAACCCGCTCTTCCGTTGACTGAACGTACCCGAGCCAAACTTCGGAAAATGATTACGGGCACACCGGGCCTCAGAATCAGGTACCGTCAGAGACTGCGCTCTTGTAAAATTCCAAGAAAATTAAGAAAAAAAATTTCCTTGAAATTTACGGGTCTTTACAATAATATCATTATCTTAGTATATGTTCACAATGAAATGTTAATATATAGACACCAACGACTACCGTTAAGGTTAAAATGTATTTATTAGGGTATGGAAGTAAAATGATAAGGTTTTTATTGAAAAAAAAATAAATTTATACTTCAATTTTATATAAATATTTTGGCCCTATATAATATATGGTTTAAAAATGATCAATTTTTTATCCATTTAACTTTTAAAATAATGGTTATAACTTTTTCTTTTCAAAAAATTCATGTGCATTGCCTCTTCCACTTATTAAAGGAACTCCCAATCCTCTCTTATTCACAATTCCAATTCTATTTTGATATTTCAATAACTTATAAATCAACTTAAATAATTCCATACCCATTTCTTATATGAATTATTCGTATTATCAACAGCTACAAAGAAGGCATTTTGTGAAAACCTTTCTTGGATCTTTGAATAAGAGGTACTGTTAATAACCAAGAATATTTGTTTTATTTATTCTATAAATTCATTAAAATATAGTCATAAAAATATTATATAATATCAAAAAAAATATTCCATATACTGATAGATTATTTTTTTAATGGAATAACCTAAATATTTCTTCTATTCTGTCAAATGGGAAAAACTATGTTGGCCGTTAGTATGGCTACTACCAGCTGGTGGACAGATATAATTCATTTTCCATCATCGCTTTTAATGGATTGATATATTTATGAACATAACAGAAATTTATTATATTTAATTTATTATAATAATTTTTAAATTATAATATAACATCTTCCATATCCCCTCTCAATTGTTTGGTAAACGATAATATTTCTTATGCGTACGTGTCGTCTGCAGCCTCCAAGATGCATTGTGATTCATTTTTCATTTTACATATTCACAGATTGTAATAATTATATATTTAATGATTATTTATAATATATATGAAATAAAAAATATTTTTTAAATTTATTATATTATTTTACACCATTTATCCCAATCCATTAATATAATGTGAACAATGTTCATGCGAAAGTACGACTTATCATCTTAATAAACTATTTTATTCTTTTTATATCTCTTATATTTATTGATTTAAATAAATACATATATAATTAATTGATATTAAATTTATATTATGATTAATATACATTATGTGATGTAACTATAATTAAATTATAAGGACCAAAACTATTTAATAAAAACACTTCTTAACCACAAAGAAGTTATTGTAGAAAACAATGATCTTAAAAATGAATTATCATTAAATTGGTATTAAATGGATAGTAGTAAATCATATATTGTATGATACTTATGATAATTTTTTCAAAATATATTTATTACAAAACTATTATTATTTTATAGGAGGCGTGATGTAATGGATTTCTACTCTCTCCTTTACTTCTAGAAGATATATGAAATATTAACCACATATTTATTTTTTTTGTATTTACTACCCATTTAATCGGTTATATAATTTATATAATTATTTTCAGGATATATAATCTCCCATTTCACATTATTATTTAATGGGTATTACGATTCAGAAGATTCCATAATTGTATGTGAATCTCTTCTTAATTTTATTTTTGTGGGGCAAATGCCTTAACAGTACATGATTCATTGGTGTGGTGTATAAAATCTCCATGAATTTTTTGTTATAATGAATTTTATTTTATTTAAATATCTATTTATTCATAATTAATTCATGTTCCCAAAAAATAATAATGTTACCAATATGGTAAAGGTATTATGAAACAATCTAATTCTCTATGACGGCTGTTTATGATTATGTTTCCAATGATGAATAATTATGTTATAAATATCAATAACATAATGAATTTTTTTCAAAATTTTTTACTTCTAGGGAATACACGTTTTCCTATTATTTTTATCCATTTAATTTCAAAAGATAAAAAAATAATTTTTTAAATTAAAATGAGTTTATTTTAGTCATTGAGTTCAAAATCCCTTTTCATATATATCCATGTTTTCTAAAAATCTGTTTAATTTTTGTTCATATTCTCTTAATAATGTTTAATGAAATTTTCAACCATGTTAATTTTTTTCCAAAATGTTCTTAATGGAATATTGTTTTCATTTTCAAAATGAAGTACTTATTCCCTTCTATATACAATTTAATAGGAACCTCTTTTTTAACAGGCATGGTACGAATAGAATAGTCCTCTGTCATGACCTATTAATTATTGAAAACATTTTTTTATGTTTTTTCGAGGTTATTTTTAATGGATTTTTTTTATTTATGAAATTTTATTATTTAAAATAGGTGATTTTAGTTTGATAATTTTATTTTATTCAATATATTTTTCAAATAACCTTTCGATATAATTTTTATCTATGATAACATACTTTTATATTACATAACATGTATTGATGATAACGTCAAATAATACAATATTTATTATTTCTCTAGATGGATTATTATTATAATATATATATATTTAGAAAAAACAAATCATTTTCCATAGGTTATTTTGTGATGAATTTATTAAATTGTTATTAAACACATTTATTTTCAATGGGTAATGACATAAATAATTGTTTATAAAACCAATTCCTCTTCCTGGAGTTATGATATGATTAATTTATGAATTTAATTTGAAACCATTTTTTCATGGGTTATTATATTACTAAACGTATATGGAAACCTCTCCCTTTTCCTGCAAATGATAAGATGAATATTTTGAGATATTATAGTACAAGTCTATATGATTTTCATTTTATGATGAGTGGGACAATAATTATATATCCCTTTAATTGTTTAGGTAATGATGGATATATAATGAGATAAATATGATTGGAATGTGGGAGTAAACCTTGTTCAGTAAAATACTTTTTCCATTATGATGGTATTTTGAGTAAAACAACAATAAAATGATGGTTTTGAGATGCCCCATTCCAATGTGAGGGTTTTGAAATGAGGCTTCACTACTAAGGAAATGATTTTATATCCATATGTTTATTACAATAATCAATTTCTTAAGAAAATGTTATGATATAATAGATTTTTTTGATTAATTATTTTCTTATTTAGGTATTAATAACATCCAATCCTCATGTTATCTATATATATTGTAGATATGCAGAGCATGTTTTTAAAATTTTATTCTCATGTTATTGTTCCTTTATTCTCATGTTAGGATAACTTCACCCATGTATCACATTAATACAAATATTAGATCACCACTTCTTATTTTTCAATTCCCCATATGTTGAATAAATGAATTATTTATGATGTGTATAAGGAGGTTTCTAGTTATGAAGAACATAGTGGGAGACGATGTAGTTTACAAATGAACAAGTGGTTTATGTGTCTATATTGATGAAGGTACTGGAATTAAATGATTTTGGAATTGATCATTATATACTGTACCTAATATTAATTTATTAATAGTTGATAACTATTTATGAAAAGTGTGGGTAAATATAAAAATCTAGTTTGTTTCATTCCATTATTGGATATTAGTTTTAACATATAAACACCAATCTCTATTTCTAATTCTATTTGAATAATTATTGTCATTTATACTACCTCTGTTTTATGATTTGTACACATAATATTATTTTTTCAAGTGAAAATATCAAAAGAAAATTATAATGTATAAATACCATTATATTGATTGACATCTCATCATCCCCCAATGAACCGATTGAATAAGATTAAGGGTTCTAGTAGAATATTATTCTATTTATTATGCCATTTACTTTTATAGAAGAAGTTGTTTATAGATCACCTTTTTTCATTTTAATGTTGTGATGTTTCTTACAATATATATTTTAGAATATTTATTTTAAATTTATGGACATTACATCTAATCTTGGGATGAAATATCATTTTTTCATATTCAGAACTCAAATAACATTAGTTATAATGTTCTCTAATTTGAAAGATATTTTCGTTGGTTCTGTCTCAAAATGTAACAATGTTACCCATATCCAAATAGTTGATGATACAAGAATCATACGTGAATATCACTTTTTTCCATAGTTATTGTTTTATATTAAAATCTATATACAATTATTGAAAGAAAAAAATAAAATAAAACAACCTTGGATTTCTATTTCTTAGATTATTGCTTAGGTTATGTTATTCATATGATTAAATTAAAACTGTAATTTTAAAAAATAAACAAACATACATTATGATTTAGAAAATATTTCAAGATTATTATATCTAATTTCATATGTTAGGAATAACAAAAATATATAATCCATAGTTTGTTTATTTTCTCTCTTTCAGTGTTTTATCAAAAATTAAATATATTTATTTAACATAATTATTTATAGATAATTTTTTTATTTATTTACTAAAAAATGTCCCATAAGAGTAGTCATTCAATCTTCAAAGAAAATAATAGGATAAAAAAATCATCCCCAAACGTCCTCTAGGGTATCATATATTTTTTTGGGAATTTTTCAGCAATCATGAGATTTGTATTTTCAAACTTCTTGTGTCATATAAAATTTACTAACATTCTAGAAACTATTTATATCCAATAGTTATTAATAATTTATAAGAAGAGACATAGTCTGAATATAATTGTATGTTTTCTCCATAAAATACATAAAACAAAAAAAAAATTTGGTCCTAGTTTTTTTATAAAACATGATTTTTTCTTATAAGAAGGTTTTTGTGGTTCATATTTTTTTCGTTTTTCTAATCAAGCTATGGGAAACATTCATATATAGTTGTTTATCATTTTTTTATATGTGATATATTTCACCCATTCTTTCAAAATACAAATTATCCATTCATTTTCTCTATCACATTCATTGTTAGAAACAAAAGATTTAGTAACATATTGAGAAATAGAGGGTTTCGCCATTTTATTAGAGTGAGATTTCTCAACACCTTGAGATTATTATTATTTAAACTATAATGAATATCTTAATGAGTAGATTTTTTTTTGGTATCATAAAAATATAGAAGATTCTATTGAGATTTATAAACCTAATATTTCAGGATATTAGGGTTTATATAGAGAACATTCATCATATATACATAAGAAGATATATTAAGTTTTAGGGTTATAATCCTAGGGTTGTGAAATTATTCATGGTTTTGAACATATTTATTTATATAATAATTAATTCAACTTTCAGACTTCATGAATCAAATTTCTTTCATTGGAATAATGTTATACTAAAGAAAATATATATTATATGTTCTTAAATAATATTCCCAATAAGTTTCTCCACCTCTATCATATTCATCACTATTTGATGAATCCTCAATATTCTCAACAATTTCAATAAAGGTTCCTCATTTCATTGTACATTAATCTTCTAAATAATTTCTTTCCGTAGATATAGATTCTATATTCTTACATTTCATCCTTCTTCTCTTTATAGTAAACTTTTTATTCTTTGAGTATTGTTTTATATTATTTGAATGTTTTTATAACATATTACAATAAGGTTTAAATTTAGATTGTCCATCATGTTTACCAAAGTTATTCATGGGAAAATTAATTTTAATATCAATATTCCATCCACACTAAAAAAATGATTGGATAATTTATTACATACATTCTTCAACCACTCTGATATTTTTAAAGATAAGATACATGAACATCTCAACAATTTATTCATAATACTTATCATCTAAATCACTAGGGTTATATTTTTCATTATATTTGATTTTTATATTTCTGATATCTTTAAAATCCATTTCATCATTGATATAATTTTTAAATGTAATTGATTGGTTTATTTTATACTCTATTGAAATTTTATGCAATTAATTAATAGATAAATAGTTTTAAAATTATTAGAGGGAAATTTTAGAGTATAAAATATCATGGACGATTCTCATGAGTTTCATTACAATGTTATAATCATAAATGATATATCCAAATCCTCTAATGTTTCAAACAACATCATTAACTCTTATAATGTACACGTTAATAACTTCTTCATATATCATCATAATATCATCAAATTTCTTCACCTGGTTTTTAAACATTCCATTTTAAAAATATTGTTTCTATCAATGATAATTTTTATTTTTTATTTTTTATTTAGTTGTTTTTAGACCCTCCATATTTATGAAAATTTCAGGGGATTTTTTTCTCTTTGGATGGAATCCAAATAATAACTGCATCTATAACCACTAGTATAAGTTTCAGATAATACGATATAATTTTCTTTCATTGATGATAATTTTTAAAAAAAACGTAAAAATAACTTGGGTTTTTATTAAATATTTAATTACCATGATGTTTATTCATCATGATAACCTTGTCTCTATTACCATTTGAAATTTCTATTGATGGTTTAATTACTATAGTGGGGGTGAATAAGTGGTTAAATTTTTACAAATTCCCTACTTTATAAATTTTTACATAGTATCTTATTGGATTAAATTTCATTATAAATCCCATTTAACACCTTATATATTCATATTGGTATGAATATAAAGAATATATTCATTAAAATAATATTTTTTTAAAAAACATGAGCTGCAAAAATTGTGTGAAACTTTGAAAAAATAGAACCACAAAAAAATTCTACGAATTCCATCATATTTCTCAATGTAAAATGATTTTAAGGTCCCTAAATTTATATGTTCGATGAACATTCTTCAGTTTCATCAAAATACAACCAATTATCAATATATAAAATGAATTCTACCTGGTTAAAAAAATAAACCTCAAATGTTTTTCATACAAACATATTCCATTCCTATCTATCCAAAATCTATTAACTAAAAATATATCTATCTTTCTGAAAAAAAATATATCTAAAACTTTTATTAAACGTCATCCAAAACATTATATTAATAAAAAAGAAAAAAAATTCATTAGTTTATAGAATTTATTTTTGAGTAGATATTAATATAATTTTAATTTTCGTCCTATTATATATGTTATCCGAAGATAGAGATTTTAGGAAATAAAATTTATTTTAATTCTCAATGTAATTCAAATGTTATCCCTCATGGTAAACTCAATTTATCTATATGATTATAAAATCAAAGAATACATTTTTGGACTCCATTAAACAATGCATCTCTAGTATTTTAATGAAATTCCAGAAACATAAAGCTAATTTAATAATACTTTAATCATTAAAAAAAATTAGAACATTAAAATTCATCATTTATTAATTCTTCTTTTAAAATCATGTAACTTCAACATTGCAACATCATAATTTTACACATAAGAAAATATACATTGAATATAAAACATTTGGTATCTTGAAAACTTTTCTTTGTAAATTCATCATTGTATGTCTTGTCACATCAACATTATAACGTCAATATTATATATCTTGAAACATAAAAAGTGTAACTTCATGTTTTTAAATCTTGAAACGTAAACTTCTTAACATCATGTATACATATATTTCGTCATCATATTTTTTATAGTCTTCCTAATTTTATCTATTTAGGATGTTTTTAAAAACTCTATCCATTTTCACCATTCCACAAAAGAAAACATTTCCCCTCATTGACTCATTCAAAAATATTCTTTTAGTAAATAAATTAATTTTGAGTTAATAAATGTTCATCTAATTCAAAATAATCCACCTGATTCCAAATAGTTTATATAGTTCACAAAAGTACATCTGATTTAAAATGAAATTCTAATTCTAAATTTTCTTATAATTTACAAAATATTTTATTTGTATCAAAGGATAATATTATTGGTAATAGTTTTTAAAATTCAAAAACTTTATGTTAGATTAGTAAATGTACATCATTCCAAAAAAAATTCCAATTCACAAATGATCTTATACTTCATAAATGTATGTCTGTTTAACAAAAATTTCTACTGAATCTATTTGTTCCACAATTCACTATATTTTATCTTGTTAATAATATCTTTCCGATTAAATATTTGATTCAAATTCACAAAACGTTTTAAAATTTATAAATTTTTTTTTAACATTCCTTATCATTAATGTAATTCAACTAGTACCATGAGATTACTTATTATATTAAAAACAATAAATGAAAAAAAAATATTTTAACTTTGTTAAAATGTTTCAGGATAATGTTAAGGAAACACTATATATTTATAACATTATAACATTTTCTTCTCAAGTATATTCAAAAATCATTCTGAACATCCATGAATATATTAACCAGTGATTCTTAATAAACAACATTTATCTTATAAAAAAATATTCATAAGAATACTCCAAATAATTTATCACGTATTAAATTTATTTATTATAGCTAATTTTTTTATTGATTGTAAATTATGTCTAGGAAAACATTACAATGATCTTTAAATTCTAACTTCTATGATAAATTATTTTTATTGACTATTTGGATCAACATTTTTTTTCATTAACACATGAAATGTAATATGGACCTACATACTTTTATAAGTTGAATATAATAACTATGGTCATATTATATATGGAATAACTATTTGGCCATGATATTTTATTTTCCTTTATTTTCTCTATATCATGATATATTTATATAAATGTTTTTAAATTAATAAGGGTATTGATGTATTAAATTTATCTTCATTGGAGCATAATTTAAGATATACACCATGATTTATTCTATATGTCATGATAATTTATCAATGAATGTGTTTTATAAAACTCTTTAATGGATATTATATCTTTTAAATAATCTTTCATTTATCATTCATTTATTTTCTTTTTTTTTTGTTTAGGTATTGCTAAATATTCATCAGTTACACATCTTAAACATTATTCTTTCAGACATGTTGTGATTGATACACCAATATTATTTTATATAGATTATAAAATAACTGATTAAATATAATATCATGATTCCCTTTATACCAAAGTTACTTTATATTCTTTCTTATATTCATTTATTTAAATGCATTTCATATTTAAAAGACTATAGAATATGGTTATTATTAAAATATTGTTTTAATGATTGTAAAAATATTTAATCAATTTAATCCTCCATGTTATTCAGATTTTTAAAAAATTGATATTTCTAAAAATAATAAGTATTTATTAGTGATAATTTCAATAACAATGGAACTTATTTAAATGTTTTGAAAAGATAAATTCATAGCATTTTCCTCAGGGGTTACTTTGGACTGTCTTCACAAAAGATTGAAATAAATTTTTTCTTTAATCACAATTCTATGAATGAATTGTCACCTTATCATGGTGATTATTTTATTTGGATTTTCTTGTTACATGTTTTCAAGGTTATTTTCTAACAAAATTAATTTCATAATGCTTTTTTTGATATTTCAGTTTTTAAATGTGATTTCCAAAGTGGAAAGTCTATTTTCCTTAATGATGTTTTCAAAGATATTTTATTACTATTTATATTCATAAATTTCTTCAACCATTTATGGAAATTATGATCCAATTTGGATATATTTTAATGATACCATATTTATTCATTCTCTATAATGATTATTAATATTTCCAAGATATTGTCATGGAACCAATTACATTTCCATATGTATATCATGAAAGGATGTAACAATGGTTATATTTATGTTAATAATTCATTTATTTTTTTCGATTTTCTTATGATTTTATAATTTAAACATTCTAATAAAATAATGTTTGGTGACATAACACACATTATTAATGGAATTTATCTAATATGTTAAAGGTGGGTAGTCATTTATCTCCATTACATTGAGTAATGATGTTAGAGTTGATTAAATATAAGTAACACTTATTAAATAATGGTGTCAAATATTTTTACTGTTACTACTAAGGTAAAATTCGTATTAATGAGTTAACATTTTCTTTTATGTAAGAGATCACATAAGTGTTCAAAGAATATATGTATCCAAGATACCAAATTATTTTTGTTATAAATTATATGAGTTTATAATGTTTATATTAATCATTATTATAATCACATGGACCATGATTATTTATATAAACGATAATTGTATTTAATAAATAATTATTCTATATCCCATGATAAATTATTTTGTTTTTTATGGTTAATTATTCTATTTAGTTATTCTAATTTACATGGAATATTTTATCACACCCTTACACTCATATTATGCCAACAGATTTCATTCTTTTGTTAATTTTCATATTAAACATTATACAGAGTTTGACCTCACCATTTTTATCATTTCTATTTTATTATTGATGAAAATATTTATTTAAAATAAATATTATGAAAAAGTTATTTTTTGGTGAAGAATTATATGGGATAGGTTGAAGAAGTAATGTAGAATAAGAAAATCATGGTATAATGGGAAAATTGATTGAAAAATGACAATAGTATTATATTATAAATTTTTTCCTAATTATTGTAAACACTAACACTAAATGTTAATTTGGTAAATAAGTGATTCAATATTTATTTTTTATGTTTTCTTTTTTTTGGATTATTTAAATCGAGTCACATTTATTACTATCAAAGATATAAATACTATGATTATTCTTTAAGATCCTGATTCTCATAGTCTGTGTTTAAGCCTCTTACATGAAATATATTAAATTTAATAATGAATATTAATGTTCCATAAAAAGAATAAAATAATCATAATTTTAATATTCATGAAATATGACACATGGAAAAAATGATTTGTAAATTCAGAATTGATTTTTTGAACACATTATTCATTTGATTAGTTAAAAATATTCCAATTGAACTGAATTCATCCATTTTTTGTTTGTTATCCCTAATGAATAATTTTTCATTTTTTATTCATTCTATCTATAGGATATAAATTTATTTATAATAAAGTTAATATTAAATTATTCTTACCATATGGTTTATGTTACATATAATGATTTCATATCTTGATTTTCACCACTTTAGATGTATTAATTATTATACACCATGTTTTATTGAGAATAGTTTATCAGTTTTATTTTAATATTTTGAATCATGATTAATTATATTTCATGATTTTATATATATATTTTATTTTTTATCCAAATCCAGTGTTTTTTACTAGATAAATTCATATTTCATATGGGCTACCATACCAATAATCTTTAATTGGGGAATGCTACAATATTATACACAGATATTATTCTATATAGTGTAAATAGTTTTCTTGAATTATAATCTATAAATTTATTGTCAGTCTTGGATACTTCACCTCGAGTCATTATATTTCTTAATTTTTACTAATATTGAAATCTTCCCAAAAGTACAAGGGGAATTTCCTATGTTGAGATTCATTATTGAGTTATATTTTTATCCTTTAAAGTAATATTTTATTTAACAAGTATTCCTTATATCTATGTGAAGAAATATAATTTTTTTTTTCAGAATCTTCCATATTTATTTATTATCTTAATAAAAATTCATCTTTGTTATGAATAATTATATTTCTATTACATTAATTTTCATTATCCATATCCACATTTTCCTATTACATCCAATGGTTTCAGAAATTAGATACAATTATGTTTTTTTCATTTCCTATTTAATCCATTGTTCTTCTTACCACAATTCAAAATTATATGTTTTGTTTTGTATTTAGGATGTGGATTATCTACAACATATTAAAATATGTTGTTAATTACAATTCATAATTAATGGTCTGTATTTCACTCTACAAATCCTCATTTTAAAGAATTATGTCACATTATTTTTTCTTTAATATTAATGTTTCATTTTAAAAAAACATTTATGAAGTATTTTTGTTTAATTTTCTCAAAATGAAAAATAACATCATTTTTTATAGAAACATGAAATGTGTTTAATAATAATACCTATGCATTTTTAATCAAATTTCAATATTCCTTTTCAAATTGGAATTACCCCCACGGGATTTATGTTTCATGATTTAACCTCAAATTTAAATGATTCTATTTTCTAGAAAAATTAAAGACATGATATTAATCAACCACAAATCAGTGGTGTACATGAAACAATATAGCCCTCCAATTCATTAGATACTAATTTACATATCATGAGATATTATTTATTGGATTATTTAGTGAACCTAATCAATTGTGTAATTTTTTACACAATTTTTGGAATATGGATGGTTAGTATAAGGACACAATATTACATGAAGGGTGTGCACAAAATTATATTTTCATCCAATTTATTTGGAACATATTTATATCACAATAGATTTAATTTATTGAATTGTGGAGTTATGCTAATCAACTATGATATTTTTTAATATTATGTGATTATAGTATAGGGATTGATACATAACCAATATTAATGATCTCATCAATTATGTTGTGGTCACTATATTAAACTTCTATAATCCTATGATATCATTTTTATGATAAAACATCGTTCTTAGATTCTTAGATAACTATCCATGTGATATTTTATATGAATCATATTTTTTATCTTTATCTTAAATTATTGAAATCTCATACCCATATATTTTCTAATTTTAACTTATGATCGTTTATTTTTAATATTTATACATACCCAGAATAGGAGTTTGACCTCACACATTATTATGTTTCCATTTACCTATGAAATGAAGATATGTTATTCATGTGGTATCCCTAAAAGATTATCTTAAGCGTAAATTTTTTTAAGATATGGAATGATTATTATTGATAATTTGTTTTCAAATTTAGGCAAAAGAATTTCTATTAGATGAAAATGGAATGCATTTTTTCGACTAATTTTATCCATTATTCTCTAAAAATTTACTCATAAAAGATATTTACTATGTTGTTTTTTAAAATTTATTTATATTATCTTTTTTTACGGTCGCATACTCAAATATTCATATTAAAGGTTTTCATGTTAAGTATTTTCCAACCATAATTATGATAATTCAATATAAAATATTCATCCATATTATACGAATGATATATTTTGTGACACTACATGATGTATAATTTCATGGTCATCCACTAATAAAATTATTTTTATGTCATTTTATAATAGTTGATATCATTTTATGAAATTATATCTATGAAAACCATAAATATAATAGAAATAGATACTAATTATTGACAAAAAAATATTAGGTAACTCAAAGTCAGACGTTAAGATGTTAATTATCATTTCACTTCATGGAATATATATAGACATTATGAATGTATGATTAATTAAGGATTTTTGAACATGATAAATTATATATTCTTAATGTTATTTATAAATCCTTAAATAGAAAATACATTTGTGTATGACAACTCATATCACATATGATATACCTTATGAATTGAATTTTGCTTAATAATGTTTTAATGGTTTATTAAAATGTCATTACATCAGTGTGAATTTACTGTTTTATATCTAGTTTACTATCTGATAGACCCACATTAATTTTCTATAGTTTCTATCATTAATAATGAATGTTTATTTTAATAATTTTAAGTAATAAATATTATATTACTAATCTTAAAATACTTGAATAGGATACTATATCTCTGTTTACATTACAACATCAAATGTAACCATGTATATTTTTTTTATTTAGAACTATTTATAATATCATCATTATCAATATTGAATATTTCTATTCAAAATATGTTTTCAATTCATAAGGTAAATAAAATTCCTCTTTTCATTATTCACTAAAAGTAAATCCAAAAAATATTTATGATATAAAATAAAATTCAATATCAATTCGACTTCTATATTATTTCAATTTATTTATCTGTATATCTCATTCTATAATCATACTCCTAAAAATGTATTAGATACTATATTTTTTATTTAACTAAATGTTGTATATATATATAAAATATATTTTAGGAGATAATAGTCAATACATATGGGGGAAATATATTAAATCTAAATTAGTATCAATTGTATCGTACATGTTTTATCTACATTTTATATCATTATTCCATAAATATAAATGTTTTCATTATAATATTCAATATAATTATGGGTGAAGTATTTTAATATTCATTCAATAATCCATCCAAAAGAACTCTATTTTTCAATAATATAACTACTTTTATTTTATTTTCATTTCATGAACGTTTTAAAATTTAATTAAAAATAAAAATGTGCATGAACCCCATAATATCATGTTCTTCGTAATAATAATTTTTTAATTGACAACTTCTCTTATCATATAATCATAATATGATGAATATTAAAAAATATTATTTAGTTCTATTTATGATACCAATATACATTTTTATTAAACTCATTTGAAAATAATAATTTTCATTTCATCATATAAATAATAATTAATATCCCTGTCAATTCATTAAATTATTTTGAATTATTGAATAATTATGGAATTAATAAAATATAAATTTTGTATTAATTTCACAATAATTAAGGATTTTTATTTCTATAACATTATTACTAGATATGTAGTCTCCATGGATATTTATAAGCCCCTTCTATTATTATGTATAACAAAATCTTATGGGAAAATATCTCCATTTTCCGCAATCCATTGTTATGTTATAATGTCCCTAGATAATTATTAAAAAATATATATTTTTGTTTGATCATATATATTTACCAGACTATACTATCAAAAAAATAAATTATCCTCAACATCCCCTATATTTCTCAACTATCAATAAAAATTTAGGATTATCAGGTAAATAATATTTTAACTGATTCATATTGCCAATAAAATTATGATCAACAATAACAAAATAAATTCCACACCTAGAAAAATATTTATTGGGACCTCTGATATCTCCTCATCATTGTATATTCAATCATATTCACCATATTAGTGGAGACTCATGTTATATTAGTAATTTTACATCTAATTTAATTTAACCATTATGTTAATTCAGATATGTTTCTCTTAATCATACATGATGAATTTTTAATTTAATTCAATAATTAGCAACTGAATGAATTAATATTTTAACATATTTTTTGTTAAAAATTTTCAATTCTTCTATTTCTAATTCAATATAAAAAATTTATTCCATTTAGAATATCCTACATAATAATTGATATATAATTCCTGTTTTAGGATAATGATTCAATTTTATCTAAACCAGATTCATTTTCATATGATATTCATGTATTACATTTATTTAGAAGGTTTTTTATTGGGTAATATTATCCAAAAAATATTACCCATTAAATATCCATCTTATCTATTAGTGTTATATGATATAAATATCCATACCTAATTAGTCTAATGTACTGGTCATCTCACAACATGACTATTTTGGTAATAAATTATGATGATTGTATTATATATGATTCATATATGATTGGACCAAAAAATATTTTCCCAATATATCATATTGAAAATATGAAACGTATTAATTTGGTATCCTTCCAGATAATTTTCCAAAATAAGTGTAAACCAAATAAAATTGAATGCTTAATAAAATAACTATTCGGGAGGCCACATTACATACTTTCCATACACAAGATAACTTATGGGAGCCCAATTTTAGAATGAAAAATTCTAGCTGGTGGAGGGTAGTGTCGAAACGTTTTCCTATTATATGGAATAAAAACATAGTATATTTAATGTTTATTTTTATCGCTATGATATATATTGCATTATAGTTACATGTATGCATGTTTCTAATGAGTTATTCTTGGAATCTCTATTCTTTACACCAATAGAGATTAGTTGGATCAGTGATTCTCTTTCCCCTATTTACCATGTATTCTACTCAATTAATTGTTGAGATGGTATGTATAAGTATGATATACTCTATAATACCAAATGTAGGATTGAAATAAAAAACATACTTTATAGAGTATCAAATGATGCTCAATATACAAGAGGGGAGGGGGGAATTGTATACATTAGAAAATTCCTTTTGGAATTTTAAATATGATTATGTTTAATAGGGTTAAAGAAGGTAATTGACAAAACCTCTAGTTCTACACATTTTCTTGATTCTAGAAATATGATTCTGAGAATGCAATTCTGGAAAAGTGATTCCAGAAATGAAACTTAAAGAATGTTTAAAATGATGAAGATTCAACCCTAAAGCGCATAGAATCTAACTAAATCAGGGTAAAAGTATTAGGAAGTATAAATAAGTTATACTTTCCTCAATAATAAAAATGCAGCGGAAAACATGAAACAAACAGGAAACAGGTAGTAAATCTTTTAACCCAAAGAGAAGGGTATCCAACAACCTTGGATAGAGGTACCATGATTTATACTTTCAAGAAAGTATATCTTACCCACACCAGAGTAAGCCCTCGATACGAATATCAGAGTCAGTCTTGCAATCCCCACAAGCCCTCATCTTCAAGGTAGTCGACACCTCCGTCTTCATCAAGCAAGGAAGCCCTTATCTTCACGGTAGTTGGCACCTCAATCTTCCTATCCTCAGAAGCACTTGAATGTACTGAACAACATTTAGAGATGCACGAAGCAAATCTGAACGAGAAGTTCAGTATGCACTACGCAATGAATGTATCTCTCTAGATATCACTTCAGTAGCATGTAATCTCTAGAGTCATAGAATAGTTATTAAGATCTTTCAAATGAGCTCTTATTTATTTGTAGGGCTTCAATAGTCGGCTCCCTCCTCCAACTGTCATATTTTTCCATGAATTTTGAAGGAACCTATACATGTGTCTCTTAAACAACGGTTAGTTAGTAACTAAATGTAAAAAAACGTTTTATAACAAAACTTGTGTAAGAAAAAATATGGTAACATAACTAGAATCCAATATTCAGAATGTAAGGAAATATGAAAGTTCAGAGTCTAACAAAAATTGAATTCAGAGTCTATAAAACAAGGAAATTCAGATTTTTTTTCTAGGAATTCTAAACTTGAACTCTATAGAATTCCGGAGTCAGATTTTCAATGAAATTCGGAATCTGGATTCACAATAATTCGGAACCTAAACTTACAAATTTTAGAGTCAGAGTTCATGAGAATTCAGAGTCAGAACTCATAGGAATTCGGAGTCTATATTCAGAGAACTCAGAGTCAGAACTCAGAGATGTTCGTAACCAGAATTCGTATTCAGAATTCGTAGTTAGAACTCAGAAGAATTCGTATCTAGACTTCTTAATCAGAATTCGGTGTCAGAACTCAGAATCGTTCGTATCCAGAATTTGTAATCAGATTTCATATTCAGAACTCAAAAGAATTTGTATCAAAAATTCATAATCAGAATTCGGTGTCAGAACTTAGGACAATTCGTGTCTAAAATTCATAATTAGAATTCAGATCCTAAACTAGAATGCTTCTTATCTAGGTAATTACAAGATTCCAAATTTTGGGCTTGAAACTGAATTTTATACTTATAAAAATTATTATATGAAAAATGAAAACATGGTAAATGTAAATTTCCCAAGGGAATAAAAATTTTCTTTAGAGAATTACAACATAGGGTAAAAAGATATTTTCCTTCAGATGAGGTGTTTGTGATTTTCAAAACAGGAAGGAATTTTAATTTCATAAGGAAACCTTGATGACTCCTCAATCCCCCCTTGAATGAAAGAATGGAAAAGTCCTATGGAAAACCTTATTGAACCAACAATATCTCACTTTTTGGAAATCACAAACAATCCTTACAAAAAAGAATATAAGGACTTAGCAAAAAAAAATAGACATTGAAATAAAACTTATCTCCATTTTCTCATTGGTAATGATGGATAAAACTAACTCCCCCTTAAGATTTGTAACACTAAGGATTATATTCTAGATTTCCAAAAACATATTTTTCATTTAGCTTGAAAATGGATATCTTCATAATGAGAACTCCCCCTTTAATAATCCCCCCCCTTACTTAGAGATATTTCTTCTTTACATAGAATTATTTTTCCTTTCTCGCCCATTGTGATTTTAAGAAAGAAATTTAGGGAATGGAAAAGAAATTATGGTACCTGAAATATTAGTACAAAACATCCAAATAATAACGAGCAACCAGAAATTTCATTAAGATAGTAAAAATTTATACAATGGAAAAAAATAAAACAGAAGATTGAATTGATCTATTTTCCTTCCTTGTCCTTGGGTATCAACTTCATTACTATGGATTCCAGTTTCTTTAGCTCCTTGTGATCTTCCTATGATTTCTTTTCTATGGAATTGATCTTATCATCCTAAGTCTTCAGATTCTCTGCTTAAACCTTCGAAAGGTCATATTGCTTCACTAACTTCTCTTCAATCTTGATCCAAAGATCCCATTCTGTTTTCCAACTTTTTACAATATAAATCAAATTCCCATTCAGATCTTTGAAATCCTGAATCCGAGTATTGTGCTTAAGATTTAACTTTTCCTCAAATCTATTTGTGAGATCCTTGATTTTTTTATCTTCATTATCAACAGTTTTCTTGACATCCTCTTGAAACTCATCAATATCTCTCAAATCATCAACTACATTCTTTGATCACCTGACCATTTTCTTGCTTGATTTTTTGTGGGCTTCATAGTTGATAAGAAAGTTCTTGTAATAAACATCGATCTTTAGGATACTATCCATCACCATGGATACAAAATCTGATTTTTGATTCATTCTATTTTGGAGAATTTGACATCTGGAGTCAATGGTTGGAAAGATCGGAATGGTGTAAACAAGCTTCTTCAGAGATTAAATGAAAAAATCATGTCCTAAAGCTGATGACTCCGACTCTGAAACTTTTTATGGTGATGGTTTTTCCTCTAGCTCGACTAGCTTCCTCTTAGATGATCCACCAACTTTCTTCTTAAAATTTTCTCTCGATGGAGTATCACAAACCACTTGTTTTCCATTATTGGTTCTCGGAACAACTTCTCCATCTGAAGACTCATGCTCATTTTCACAGAACTGAACAATATTATCATCAACAATTTTTTCTTTCTCAGATCTTGCTTCAATGTCTTCAGGATGAATGAAGTCGTGATTATGAATCTCTTCCTTAGATGACTTGTTCAATTCCTCTTCATCCTTCTCATAAATTCCAGGAGTAGCAAGTTTTGAGGATCCATTTTGAGAAGTCCAGATTGAAATTTTTTTGGAAGAACATTCCTTCTATTGAAAGACTTAAACTTGATTTATGAGATCAGCTGTATCATCACAGCTTTCAATATCTTGTACTTCTTCTAAAACATCCTTTTTCAGCGAAAAATTTTTCATGTACTTTTTCCGGAGTCATGAACTTCTTCCCCGATGTCTCAGGTAATGGTTCTACAAAGAAATATTTCACTATATAAATGTTCTCAGATGCAATTTTAGTATCCCTCAGAAGGGATTGCAAAATTTCAGACTCTAACATATTCTTCTTAAGCTTCTCCTCTTCGTATTTCTTCAAAATCTCTTAAACAGACTTTTCTTTTAAATCCATATCCTCTGTAGGATCTACACCCAACTATGGTTCTCCTTCCTTCTGATTATTTATATCCTCCTTCCGTTTGGCTACTACCTCATCCGGATAGGCTTTCAGTTTCTTGGGATTTGTAGATGCGGTTTGAGCTTCCTTATATTTAAGGGTTTCACCTTCAACTTCTACTTCCTTCAATTGTTTTTATTTCTAGCTTTCTTCGACGATTTAGCCTCTTCTGTATATTTCGGAACAACTTCTGCTTCTTCCACTGATAGATCATAAAACTCTCCGGAATCATTTTAAAAGATGACATTCATTCATTTCAATGTTTCATCACTAACTAACATAACTTTGCAAATCCTCAGCATAGAACTGCAAGGAATCGTGAAGGACTCAAGACATCGAACAATCAACTTGGATAGTAGGGCATGATACATGATTATTTGTGCTCTAAAATTCCCATTCTTGATATTCTCTTTCATAATGATAATATTCTTCATCAGATTGATTTTCCTTAGGATTACCAATGAATATAAGATATTAATATCACTTCTTTTCAGTGTGTCCTTGTCACCCTTTCTTAGTAAGATAAAACCCTGAACCCATAACTCAAGAATCCTATTATTGGTAGACATGATACCAATCTATGCGGTCATGAAATATGAAAGTCTAATAAACTCTAAAGCCTTCACCTTTAAAAAACTTCCTTGATCATCTGGTAGCTTGTGGGAACAAAATTCTACTTCTCCTTCATAGGATATCCAAACCAAGCTAGCAGCCTTGGTATAAGAAGGTGCATAAGTTTTAACATAACTCTTGAATGAAAACTTATCTCTCCCTTCTTCATTAAAGAAAAAAACTGACTCATAAAAATCAATGAGTATATCCGGATACACAACATCCTAAGCTCTTGTCTTTGATATGGCTACGCTCTCCCGTCCATTATACTAGATATTCATTGAAATAATAGAGTCAAAATTTTTGAAGAAGTTCGGATGCACCAACCTCTCCCTGTATATCTGCCACACCAAAATCGGCTTGACAGAAGGCATATCATGAAAAGGAACTTCAGCAAACTTTTGTACATGAGAAAACATTGAAAATCTACAAAGGGATTTTGATGTGGGACAGAGCATCAACATGAAAAATCTTGAAAACTGATGTGGGAAAACCATTGGTGGTCCCCTTTTATAGTTGTTGATGTGACAGTTGAACTTCCCATCTCAATCCAATGGACAAGAATTCTTCTGATCAGATCTGGTGGTTGAAATGATAACTTCAAGGAAAATTTGGTAGCATATGATCTATTGAGGTTTTTAAAAGAAAGCATTCGGAATTAAGAATCTAGAATCTGAGAAATTTTAAAGTCAAAAGAAACTAAGAGCAAGTAAAAGGTTATTACGAAAACTCAAGAAAGAATCATACCTTTGAGATTGTCGGGATAATTATTCATGTTGATGAAAATTATTCTTTAATGACTTTATATTCCGAAAAAAACTTGAGTACAAGAGAAAAAAATGAGTGCGATGGTCTTCATTACGAAAATCATCATTACGAAAATCATCATGAAGAAAATCATAATTATGAAAATGTTCACTATGAAAATATTCATTAAGAATTTTTTTTGAAAACTTCATTATGAAAAATTTTGAAATCTTCATTCTGAAAAATTTTAAAAACTTCAGTAATGATATTTTTTAAAACTTCATTATGAAATTTTTTGAAAACTTCATTACGAAATTTTTTGGAAACATCAATACGATTTTTTTTAGAAGTAACAAGAAAATTTACTCCCCCACTAAAAAAGTGTATATTATTATAAGGAGATTGATTCCAAAGGAATATAAAAAGAGATATTACCTTAGGGTTATCATTCCTAAATTCTGTTTAATGTATTCAAATCTATTGGAGGGTAAATATTTTCTGAAAATATCAGAATGTTGATCTTGCGTTCAAATAAATTGAAGAATGATATCTCCTTTTTGCATGTGATCCCTAAGAATGTGATCTCTAAAATGTATGTGCTTTTAACGAGAGTGATGTTCATGATTTTTAATAAGGTAAATGGCACTTGTATTATCACACAAAATTTTTGTTTTGGTAAAACTCATACCATATTCTATGAGTGTGTGTTGCATCTACAACACTTGAGCACAATAACTTCCAGCTGCTATATATTCAGCTTTAGCAGTGGAAAGTGATACTGAGTTTTTCTTCTTGCATGGACAAGAATCTAATGAATCCCATAAGAAATGATTGGTTATGTATGCACTCGTTCTATCAATTCTACATCCACCAATGTCAGCATTTGAAAAAAATTTCAAAATAAAATCATTTCCAAAATAATAGAAAAGTCCTAAATCCATGGTTCCCTTTATGTAGTGAAAAATTCTTTTCACTTCTTTGAAATGATATTCGTTAGTATTTTATTGATATCTTACAGATAAGAATACTGAAAAAATGATGTCAGGATGACTGCATATCAAGTAAAGTAAATTCCTATCATACCACTAAAAGATGTTTTATCTACAGGTTTCCCAGCTTCATCAACATTAAGAGTGTTCGAGGTACCAATGAGAGTACTTATTCTTTTAGTGTTGTCATATCCATACTTTTTAAGAATATATTTAATATAATTATGTTGGGATGTGTATATTCCTTCTTATTTTTGAGAGATTTGAAAACCAAGGAAAAATGTTAACTAACCCCTCATACTAATTTCAAATTCCGATTTCCATAGATCTGTAAAAGAATCAGTTAAACATTGTCGAGTTGAACCAAATATAATGTTATCAACATAAATTTGAACAATAAAATAATCTTTCTTATCTTTATTAATAAAAAGGTTTGGATCTTCATTTCCCTCAACATAATTATTTTGAATCAAAAATCCTGTAAGTCTATCATACCAGCCCTTAGGGGATTTCTTAAGTCCATAAAAAGCCTTGGTAAGTGTAAAAACATGATCAGGATGTTTTGTATCTTCAAAATTATGAGGTTGTTCAACAAAAACTTCCTCCTGAACATAAACGTTAAATAAATCACATTTCACATCCATTTGAACAGGTTTTAAATTGAATAATGATACAATGGCATGTAATATATGAATAGATTCAAGTCTAGCTAGTAAAGCATAGGTTTCCTCATAGTCTATTCCCTCTTGTTGATTGTAGCCTTTAGAAACTAATCTGGAAATATTTCTAACAATGATTCCATTTTCATAACACTTATTTCTGAAGAACCATTTTACTCCAATAATAGATGATTCCAAAGTTCATTCAACCAAGGTCCAGACTATATTACATTTGAATTCATTTAGTTTATCTTTCATGGATTTAATCCAATCATCATCACCTAAAGCTTTGTCAGTGTTTTTTGGTTCAAATTGGGAAAGAAATCCAAGATTTTATACTTCATTTCTTATGGAACATATAGTCCTTACAGGTTGATTCACATAACCAACGATGCTATCACTAGGATGATTCTTTAGAAAGATCTAATTTGGGTTTTGTAAAATTGGTTCATCAATATAGGGTAGGAAATATTCTGTGGTAAATGTTTTATAAGTATCTTCTTGGATATTATCTTTATCAGAAGGATCTTCTATAAAAGGTTTATAATCAGTTTTTGAAAGCACATTCGATGATGTAGGTTGGGGTTGATTAAAAAAAGGATCGGTTTCATCACATTTCACATCTACTGTCTCTTATACAGTACAAGTGTTTTTGTTGAAAACTCTGTAAGACTTAAAAGTTGTGGAGTATACTAAGAAAATTCCTTTATCAGATTTTGCGGAAAATTTATATAGATTATCTTTAGTATTCAGAATGAATACCTTGCAACCAAAAACCTTGATCTAGGAAACTATATGATTTCTACCATTCCATAACTCATAAAGAGTTTTATTAAGAAAAGGTCTAATCAAAACTCTATTTATATTATACCAAGTCGTACTTATAGCTTCAGCCCAAAAATGTTTGTCTACAGAATAATAACTCAACATGATTGTTTTTATCTCTTAAATAATTCTATTTATTCATTCAACAACACCATTTTTGGAGGTGTTCTGTGTGCTGAGAAGTTATGAGTGATTCCTTTTCTACTATAAAAAAGATTCAAAATATGAATTTGGAAATTCTCTACCATGATCACTATGACTAGTTTTCAATGGAATATTTTTCTAATTTTGAACATGAGCTCTAAAACAGTTGAAATAAGAAAAAACATCAGACATCTTTGCCAGAAAATTGACCCACGTAAATCTAGTGTAATCATCAACCAAGACAAATACATAATACTTTCCTCCAATTTTTCCAGTTTGTGTAAGACCAAAAGGATCCATTTTCACTAACTATAATGCATCAGTAGTTGAGACTTTACCAACTTATTTAAAACTTGATTTATGTTTCCTTCCATATATTACCACGGTCAAAAACTTTTGAAGAATCAAATATAAGCTCTGGTAGATCCTTAACTAATATTTTCTTATAAAGTTTTCATAAGTTACTAAGGTTACAGTGTCCTGTCATTATATTCCACAACCATGATTGATCTTCCATTTCACTAAGGAAATGTAGATTTTGGCTCCTAAGGTATTTTATGTTTAGTATGTAAACATTATCTTTCCTATGGGAAGAAAGAATAAACTCTTCCTTGGAATTGTATACTAAGCACTTGTCATTCCTAAAATTCACAATGTAACCTTAATCACATAACTGACATATGATAATGATGTTGTGCTTAAGAACATTAACAAACAAACATTTTAAATCAATGTTTTTCCATGAATTACAATGTTACCTATACCAATAATTTCTCCCTGAGCATTATCTGCAAAAGTTACTTTTCCTCCTTTCATCTTGATAATCATTTAAAAATATTATTTGTTACCAGTCATATGTCGGGAACATCCACTATCCATGTACTATGTATTGCTGTTGGTACCATCACTATTTTCCTAAAAATAAGAAAAATTTAGGTTTTCAGAATCGCAATTTGCGTGGATCCGGATGTCTTCGAAAGAAAAATTTTAGTCACCCAAATCATTTTTAAAAAATAGGCTTTGTGAAATCCTAATGACTATGTTTTTTTTAAGGAACATTTTTTTCCCAGTGTCCCCCACACTGACACTTAGTGCAGAATGGAGCACTTTGAGGAACAAAAAAATTATTACTAAAAATCAGTTTAGAACCAGTTTAACCAAAACGATAACTATTCATTAGAGGTCGGATTTGTGAATAAATTTTATCAAAATTTTCCTTACCTATGGTAAAGTTTCATAAACACTTCCTCAAGGAAAATATTTGGAATTTTACTTTGATAACGAATTTCTTGTCTTCTAAAACATTTGAATTTGAACTAGAGTTATGCTCAAAAACATTTTTCTTAGGAATTAGAATTTATAGATCTTTTGAAAGTTTATTCGTCTAGTAATTTACTTCCACAAGATTTTTTGAAATAATTTCGAAATCAACATTTTTCTTATCAAGATATTTAGAAAGATCTGATATTTCTTTAGTAAGAATAGTATTCTTAGATTTTTCCTTATCATGTTTTTTCATGAGTTTTAAATTCTCAATATTAAGGAGTTTGGAAAATCTAGAAAATTCTTCATATGAAGGTAAAGTATTATCTTCATCAGAAGAAGATTCTTCATCCGAATAGTTATAGTATTTACTATCATTAGAATTCAATGAAACATCGGTCATTCATTCAGCATTGTGTACCTTAGCCATTAAGCAATGATTTTTAGTAGGTAGTATGGCTATTAGACCAAGATTCTTCTGTCCAAAAGATTCATAATCTTTGTTACACCTTACATATGGGTTCTCTATAAGGAAAGTTAAAACTAGTATATTCAGCTCTAAGAATAACTCTTCTTGTTTCAATTACTTTGGAAGTTCCAATGTGAGTAACTTCAAGTTTCTTCCAAATAAAATTTTCTGCATAACAAGATGAAATTTGGCTATATTTATTTCTAGTCATGGAGAAAAGGAAAGTATTGCATACCTTATAATTCAGTTTATATTCATGCTTTTATTTATTTGTGAAGGTACTAAATTATTTTTAAAAGATTTTATATCCTTCAATAACCATAAAAAAATTATCAACACCAGTATTGATAATGAATGTCTTCATGCAGTCTCTCCAATATTCATAATAATTTCCATCAATGATAGGTGGTGTAGTTGGATTAATGTTTTCAATAGAACCAACATTGATTCCTACCGTCTTAAAGAAAATATTTCTACTAAAACATGTTAATAGAAAAATTTTGTAAATAAGGAAAATATTCCTAAGAAAGGAAAATATAGAACAAGATTATCTCTATGAAACAAGAATCGGAACATTATGAGTCCAAAAAACTAATTCTGGAAAAGAATTAGATGAATTCATTTTTGAATATTATTGTTTGATTAATACAAATTGAACCAATCCTCTAATTCCAATTGTTGAGATTGTATGTCTGAGTATGATATACTCTATAATACCAAATGATGGATCGAAATAAAAAAGATATTGTATAGAGTATCTAATTATGCTCAATATACAAGAGGGGGGTTAATTTTATACTTTAGAAAATTCCTATGGAACTTCTAAAGATGATTATGTTTAACTTGGTTAAACATGGTAATTCACAAATCCTCTAGTTCTACACACATTCTTGATTCCAGAAATATGATTCTGAGAATGTAATTTTGGAAAAGTGATTCCAAAAATGAAACTTAAAGAATGTTTACAATAATGAAGATTTTACCTTATAGTGTATAAAATATAACTAAATCAGAGTAAATGTATAAGGAAGTATAATATTGTTATACTTTCCTCAACATTACAGATGCAGTGGAAAACATGAAACAAATAGGTAACAAAAGTAAATATTTTAACCCAAAGAGAAGGGTATCCAACAACCTTGGATAAAGGTCCCTTGAATTATACTTTCAAAAAAGTCTATCTCACTCACACTAGGGTAAGCCCTTGTTACTATGATCAGAGTCTCTCTTGCTATCCCTGCAAGCCCTCAACTTCAAGGTATTCTGAACCTATGTCTTCTTCATCAAGGAAGCCCTCAAATTCAAGGTAGTTGGCACCTCTGTCTTCCTATCCCCGGGAGCACTCGAATGTACTCACCAACATTCGGTGTCACACGAAGAAAATATGAACCAGAAGTTCAGTACACACTATGAAATGAACGTATCTCTCTAGAAATCACATCAGCAGCATGTAATATCTAGAGTCATAAAATATTTATTGAACTCTTTAAAATTAGCTCTTATTCAACGGTCGGCTCTCACCTCCAATGGTTATATTTTTCCTTGAATTTTGGAGGGACCTATACATGTGTCCCTTAAAAACGGTTTGTTAGTAATAGAATGAATGACATAGTTTTTAACAAATCATGTGTATGAAAAAATATGGTAACATAAATAAAATCCAATATTTGGAATTTAAAGAAATATGAAAGTTTAGAGTCTAACCAAAATTGAATTTGGAGTCTATAATATAAGGATATTCTGATTCTGTTATCTATGAATTCAGATCCTGAACTCTATAGAATTCCAGATTCTGATTTTCAAAGGAAATTCGTAATCTGGATTCACAAGAATTCGGAACCAAAACTTACAATGTTCAGAGTCAGAGTTCATGAGAATTCAGAGTCAGAACTAATAAGAGTTGGGAGTCTGTATTCAGAGAAATCGGAGTCAGAACTCAAAGAAGTTCATATACATAATTTGTATTCGGAATTAGGAGTCAAGACTCAGAAGAATTCATATCCAGATTTCATAATCAGAATTCGGAGTCAGAACTCAAAAAATTTTGTATCCACAATTCATAATCAGAATTCAAAGTCAGAATTCAGAAGAATTCATATCAAGAATTCGTAATCAAAATTCAGATCCTAAAACAGAATGCTTCATATCTATGTAATTATAGGATTTCAAGTTTTTGGTTTTATACCGAATATTAAACTTATAAAAATTATGATATGAACAATGAAAACATGGGTAGGGTAAATTTCCTTGGGGAAGGAAATTTTTATTTATAGAAGTAAAACATAGGGTAAAAAAGATTTTTCTTGAGATAATGTGTTTGTGATTTTTAAAACAAGAAGGAATTTTAAAGTCATAAGGAAATCATAATGAATCAACAATATCCCACTTGTATGAAGGAATGTAAAATTCATAAGAAAACCCTTATTGAGTCCACATTAATAACCTTTTTACTGAGACCTAGTTATAAAATGAATAATTATCTTTTAAATATCAAATAATAATTTTTTCATTGATAGAATCCATTCGAAAAACCTTCTTATTATCAGGATTAGATCATATTGAATCATAAATTATACTATAATAATTATTTTTGAACACAGGTGTATATATAAGTCAAACATAATGTTCCTTAGGATATCATAAAATTACCTTAGATAAAATTCCACCATCATAAACTTCTTTATGATATGTAATTTTTTAAAATTTCATCCCTGTATTATAAAAACTCATTAAACCAATGATCTGGTATTCAATGACTTGGAAATGATCAATAACACTTTATGCACATTATCACTATTCATAAACCTATATAACTATGATTTTTAATTATAGCGGATCTCAATAATTAAGGGTCTCAATGCAATTATATTGGTAAAATATGTTAAATCAGACTGTTATCCTCTTATATGTTCTTATTCATCATTAAAACAAATAAATTATTGAAATCAGTGGCATTTATCCTTATTCACCTAGTTATCATTCATTACAATCATGTTTTTACAGGTTTCATTAAACATAAAAATCGTCTGTTGTTCTTTTCGGAGTATATATTTATAAAATAAATTTGGATATTATTTCTCATTAAAAATTATCTAGAAAGTGATTTTTATTTTGTAAAATATAGTCACTAAATCATGTGAATTTATTTTTAATTAAAATGATTATTGGGTAATTAATCTCCTTATATATTTTATAATAATTGTGTCTAATCTCATTTAAGATGAGATAAAATCTACCTAATATAAATCTTATAAATACTTATTATGTAACTCCCATGTGAAATTTTAATCATCAAGACCATTTCATCACTACTGATCCAACTATAATAAAATTAATTAAAAATCCCTTGATCATATACTTATATTAATGTATTTATCTAGGCATTTTGATATGATAATGTATCGTTGGTCATAGAGTAACTCAACTACATCATTTAAATAGAATATAATTACACGAGTTTTTGGTATTGGGATCTCCCAATACATTTCCATTTTCTTATCCTAAATATATATACTTCCATTAAAAAATTCATGTGGTAATACAATATATGTTTTCAATAAACATAATTCATACAATATGTGATAGTTTTATTCTATTTTCCCTATAGAACATCCCAGTATTAATTTAGAAGTCATCCTATGTTTTCAATGTGGGAATATCTATATTAATATTTCTCATTAATCTATTTCAATCATAGTATTTGAACTATAATAATTTGATCATGAATACATAAAAATTAATTATCTTATATATGAGGTATGAAATATATGTGTACATTGAGAAAAATATATTTCAAGCATGGGATTTAATGGGGCTAGTTCTCATAAGAATAGTGTGGCAGGAGCATGACATAATTAATTTATTGATATAATTATTTCTATATCACATATTTGAATGTGGAACACTATAGAAGCCATGTTATTTTGAATTAATACCAATAATGTCTCCCTCTACACCCTATGATGAATCATGAATGTGAAATCGTTATATTTAATGGGATTGGTAGTATTTTTTTTCTATTTATATGGTAGTAACTTCATATAATATTTCTTTCATATCATGGTCAATCAATCAACCATGAATAACTCATTTTACCTTGTAAAATGTTCTTATTTCATCAGGATTATTTTAGTATTATTGAAACTCCCATGTTAGTTTATTTAAATTATGGTAGGTCTTGGTTTATACATTTTGTAGAACTATATACTATACCAAGAGTCACTTGTGGTCGATTTTATTTCCTCTACGGGGTTGGTTGAAATACATTTAGTAGCTTCAATTCATGAATTTTTTTTTCATTGTGGTGTTAATCATTAATTCATATGTTCGGTCAACATCTGTTCATGTGTTATCTCATTTAAAATTAATATATATAGTTCTCAATTCATATAGTCATGTAACACACACACAATTGATTTCCTAATTTCATACATTCGACGTAGAATCTATTCTTGAGCTGGTGATAACTTGATGTATAAATTCAATTCATTCTTATATGTGTGGTAGGTCCATATACAATAATGCTCATGGTCACTTATTCTATATTTTGGTATGTAAAATCAATTTCATGTGTTAGGAAATTCATTTTTGTTATTGATCAAGGCTCCCTGGGTTATCATTAAAACATGTACCACGTATGGGAAATCCAACTACAAAAGTAGGATTTAAATTGGATGAAGGAAGTACTATGAAATTTCTTGAAAAAAAATTGATGGAATCAATCGAATGGATCTCATAAGATCTTTATCATTATTTTTAGACATATAGTTTCCCATAAATGAGGCAATCCAAAATCAGTTCAACGTGTAGTTTTATGCCACTAAATAAAATGTTATGCCTAAAATGATTACAATAATAGGCCATTTTCATGTGAGTTTATAATGTATAGCCTCTCATGTTGCCTGTCTATATGAGAGGGTAACATAAGTCATACATATTTTCAACACGCCATTTCTGAACCCTTGATTGTCTATGTTCAAATGGTGACCCATGTAAACATAAAAATTCATCTCAATATTTTACATGAATAAAATTTCCATCTTAAAAACACTGACAAAAACAAAATGACCATAAGTTTAGTTTCATGGATGATTATATTTTAAAATAATTATTATAAAATAGCCATCAAAATTTCTTCATATGTGCACCATAGAAAACCATCTTCTACTTCTAATTAGTAAAACAACCTAATAATTTGGTACTAAAAATTTAAGAATTGTGTGATATAAAATTTTATATAAGAGGGTGAATATACATTTAATAAATGTTGAGTTTATAATAATAATAAAAATAAATAAATATGAGATAAGTATCATATTATTATGAGCGATATTGTTAAAAATTATGATAGATTCAAGAGATATTATATAATAACATGGAACCATTAAATATTAACAAGGAAACATAATATCCATACTATAGATTAGATAAAGTTACAATAAAAATTTAATCATAAGATAATATGATCAAAATGTGTAATATCATTATACTATGGTATATAAAATATCATAGGGAATAATTATAATAATTATTCATACACATGAACATATTTAAGCATGAAAACATAAATATACCCACATATATATCACATTCCAGAGTAAAAAATGTTACATAGTTATGGGGAAAATATAAATTATGTCAGTATATATATATATATATATATATATATATATCTGTGTGTGTGTGTGAAATAAATTTGAATGATTAATTCAATGAATACGTTTTAGATAAAGGAAATCATCCACCATCATAAATTCTAATGTGTTCAGCCTAAAAATCATTCACTTGTCATATTAAAAATATCCCATAAATAAAAAACTATATTTTAAAAATATTTGAAATTAATATCATTAAATTTCATAAAGAAACAATGGAAATAAAATATTTGTTTCATAAGATATTTAAATTAAAAACATTAAATTTTCATAGCCTATGGAAACTATAGTAATAAAAGTGTGTTTTATAAAATTTAAAAATAGTATAATAACAAGAGATACATAGATTCAAAATGAAAAATTATTTACCAAAAATATTCTACTAATAATGGAATAATTTAGAGGGAAACATGAACCATCAACCAATGAGAAAATAAACATTTATAATATAGATTGTAAAATAAAATCAGAATCGTAGAATATACTTAATAGTTTTTTAAATTGTTGATGTAAAAGTTAGTGGAATAACCGTATTTCCCAAAATTATCATTTTTTACATTTAAAGAATTGAAAAAACACTTCAATGTAGTAATTTAAATTTAATATTTTCCCTTATATATATATTAGAGAACTGTACTGAAATTTTAGAATCATTAAATTTAGAAAACATAGGGTAATGAAATTCAAGAAGTCATATATCTTAGAGGATGAATATTGTCATACCAAATACATTACATATAATATTAATTTAAATATAGGATTATTAAACATAGGTATAAAATAATTCTTTTATTAATATCCTATTTAATAACATTATACATATACATACACATTAATGAACATAATGTATAATTGTTATCTTGATGTATATTTGTTAATTATTTTCAAATTCCAATTTAGTAAGTGACTACGAATGATCCTTTTCAAAGATTTTCATAATCCTGATGTCCTTATTTTTCATTATCACAATGTTTAGAACTCCAATATAATGAATGGTAATGTATGTAATTTTTTTTATTTTTTTCAAAATTTCATAACTTCATTATATTTGTGGTTTGGTTACAATAATTAAAGATAAAATCATTGATTTGATAGTTTTGGTGATTTAAAAAGAATAAGATTTAGTTTATTAATTAATGAAATTAATGTTTAACTTATAACTACAAAATTTAAATAAAATGATAATTTTATTTTTTAATCATATATTATAATTATTTAATTTTCTCATATTCACCAATGATATTATTTTATATCATTTTTCATGGAGGTGGTTAGACCGTCCCAACAAGAAAGTACCCAAAATTAATAGAAGTGAATGATTATGAGGTATTTGGATTATAATATAATTTTTAAAATTTTTAATAATATTACATAAATTTTATTATGGTAGTGGGTCATATTTTAATATAATTTAAGAAATAAAAAATACTATATTTTAAATTCAATGTGTTATTTCATTGTGGAAGTAGTCCATATGTACCAATTAAAAATGATATAATTTCTCAAAAAAATGAGATGGGATACAGTTAGATGCAAAATTATAATATTACGATCATAATTGCACTATATATTTCATATTTTTTCTTAATTGAAAACATTAAAACCATTATATAGAGATGTGATAAAAAAATAATATTTTTCTTTGAGGATGTTGTATTAAAAAAAATGAATGATTAGTGTTCCATTTTCATTCATAGAGGATGGAAATGAATCAGTTGGTATTGATAATTAGCAAAATAAGTGTTTAAAAATTAATTATAAAGTTATACTTATGTTAATAAGGTTATAAAATGTTTTGATATGGATGATTAATTGTAACATCCCAGGTAAATAATGAATATGAAATTTTCATATTTGTTAATATTTTTGAATAAAATATTAAAATTACTTTAAAGGGGATGATATGTTTGATGGCATACCCAATACGCAACAACGAGTTTCTTTGAAATCCTACGTTGCACACTAATAATATATTAATATTATTTTAAATGGTAGTTAAAACCTTGTTGTTGTTTTGGCTGGAATGAATAGAACTAACTAAAAAATGATTATACACGTTTTTTAAATGTTTTTACATTTATCTAATAAATTTTAGAGCCTTAAAATGCAAATGAATCCAATATTAAGCCTAAATATTGTAATATTATTTAAAAGGTCGATTAACCGCCATTTGATTGAGAACCATTTTTAAATATACTTTTTTCACTTTTATATGTTATAAAAAATAAAATCCGTCTTTATAATCAAGTCATCAAAATTTACCTTGTGTAAATTTTTGGTATTTTTCCGATAAAGTTCATTTTTAATGAATAGTGAAAAATGCTATATATTAGTTCAAAACCGCCTTTTAATGTAATTCATTTATACAGTAAGATTATATTTTTAATTTTTTTTAAAGTGTAATTAATATATATTTTTACCATATAATCCAATGGTGGTCATTTTAATTAACTTCACATTGAAATTGGACATAAACAAATGTCAATATTTTAATATACATTGTTTCTTAAAAACACGCTTTTTGTTTTGACAGTGGGAATTTATAATAAAATTAATTAATGAAACTACTATGTTATGAATTTGGTAAAATGGACATCATTTTTTAATTGAGAATATAAAATATAGCTTAGGGTTAATGTTTGATATTTTTCTGAAAAACATTAATATTTGATGAATTGTTAAACCACTAAGTAGTAGTTAAAAACTGAATTTTTTGTTTAAATAAAATTTACCCACTTCTGTGAATTGAATTTCTAAAATCCGACATACCTGGATGTCATTAGTAAGTAAATTGTGGTTCAATAGGATGAAAATATTTTTTTGTAAATAGTATCTTTTGAGTTTTATTAACCACGATTAAAGGTAATTAGGGTAAGTTAAGGTAAAAATAATATTATAAAAATATAAAAATACCTTAACACATGTCCTAACCTTACTGGATGAGTCATGGACGTCCATGAAAATCCATGGGTCAATTCAGGGGCCCCATGGAGCCACTTGGGTAGGATAATGACATTAATTACTTTTTTTAAAGTAAAAATAAAAATGTCACAAACATGTATTATTTTACTAAATAAGTTTTTATATGGGGTCATATAAGTTATATTTTTGGATATAAATATTCATTATAAAGCTAAAAATATTTCCTGCATCATGGTAATTTTTTTATAATTTTTAGAAATCATATACATAAAATTATTTATGACACAATTATGATGTAGTGTTTACATCATTAATGAATGATTTAAATAAATCAGAAGATAAAGTTTAAAATAATATCCAAAACTTGTCCAATTAATATTGGATGATTTTATTTATAACATAGAAGACATTCTCTTCTAAAATAATGATTATTTGACCTTTATAAACTGAAAATCATTATATAATAAAATAATATTTTCAATCTTTCCTAAAGAGCCCCTCCTCTCCCTTATAAAAAGACCCAAATTCCTACCCCGTTATAACACTTCTAAAGCCCTTTGTCTCATACAAACTCTAATAAAATAAGCTCCAAATATCCCTCTCTTCATCCTAGAAGACTTAAATTTGTCATAAAGCACTTCAAGAAACCATTTTGGTTCAAACCAAGGGGAGTTACCCAATTTAAAGGTAATGTCTTCTCTTATGTTCTTTTGTTTTATTCTTCTTCCCCAAACCCATAAAAAAAATTTATTCAATTATTTTGTAACAAAACCAGTATATTAAATATACTAGGATTTTTTATAAGAATTATTCAAGCTACACATGCACACACCTCCATCTAATTGGTGAGGAACATACTATTTCTGTGGACGGCGAACTAATGCCTCATGAAACGATGATTGTTCAATTATCTCCTACCGCCTCTCATGTTGACCTTTAAGATGTCACTGTCTTTATATATGATATATTTTATGTTAATGTTTTCTTTATGCTTCTGTATTTTTCATTTATTCCATACCTTTATGGTTTCCATATTGGGTAAATGTTATAATTTCATTTTAGAAAGTGTGGACTACCGCCCCCTCAAAGTGATTTGAATCGTTAATGACATATGTGGGCTGTATAAAGGATGGAGTTAATGATATTATATATGAAATTATAATGTAATTATAATTTACCTTAATATCATAATTTTTTCATTCCATTAAATGAGAAAAAAATGAAAGTAGCTTTCAAGCGTACGTACGGATTACGGTCTCCAAGAACGGTGCATTTCATTTCTTAACTTCAAATGTTATGTACTGGAATAAATACATATATATACTGCTTATATATGATACATATTATATCTAAATCATGAATATAATTATGGAGATAATGGATATTTTATTATGTGGACAACATTTAAATATAAGAAGTTCACTTTTGACTCAAGTGCCAAATATCGACATAACGACCGTTATTAACTTAAATGATTACATACTGTTTATATCATGGTAATAAGTGATATAAAATAAATAATAAACATGAAAAAGGTTCTTATGAAAGTATAAATTAACTTATTTTTATCATTCCGAAAGAACAAGGAACATATGAGCGAGTCAAGTCCGACACGTGGCAAGGGATTTCTTAAATCACTTTTAATTACTTGAGATTTCCATTGTCCACCACATATTTATTTCATGTGGTGTCTTGTGTACTGTCGTTTGATATATATTATAATTATTATATTTATATTCATGGTATTATGTGATTCATTTGGTTCTTATTATCTTTTTGTCATATGACTTGATTTTTTATAATGAGATAAGGGGTTTTTATCTCACTTTTTATTCCCATGAGATTCATGCTATATTTTTCACTATCTCATTTGAGTGGTGTATGTACTGGCCAGGATTCTACTCTGTATATACTTTCATTTATGGGTATTTACATAAACACTTTATGGTCCTTATTTTATATGATGTATGTTTCGTAAGATACCAAATCGGTAAGGGAACATTTCACCCCTTCTTTTTAACAGATTTCTTTTTGTAATGTCTTTTTGTTTACATCATATTATGTTGGGATATGTTCTTCAATATCCTTATTGATGTAAATTATATGTCCAAGTGATGAGATACCATTTTATCTCTCATCAACTCATTTTCTGAATTTTAAAGTGACGCCGTTAGGCTGTCAAATTTTTGTAAGGGAACTTATTAACACGATTTCAATTCATTGGGTTAAACCTCTACTTCTTGACTATGTTATTCTTGGAATATGTGTTAATGAAATATGATTTTTTTACACATAATATCCATTTATATTGGGTGTATTTATATTTTTCATGCATCATTATGCCATTTATTTATCCTTAATCTAAGGATACCGTTTTTTAAGGGACTTCATCTCAATCTCCTTTCATTAAGGCATATTTTGTTATAATACAAGAAATTATTTTATACAATGTATAAATACCTTTGAATTTTAATTTCATTCCAAAGGAATCTATTTCTACGAAGAGTTTTACTAAATGACAAAAAGGAAATTTTCTATTAACATATGCGGTGACAACGACATTTCCGCTGCCGCGAGTATTACTTGATCATTGGATTCCTTAGAAATCCATAATGTTTTTAAAAGGAAAATAAATACCATATACTCTATTATGTATTTTGGTATTGAAATTGGTTTTTCAAATGGATTTTTTATGTCAATAAGTTTAAGTGATATATTGTGATTGAAATGTGGAAGTGTTTTATTTCCTTTATATTTGTTGTATGTGTTATCATTTATTAATGGTACTTGGACATTTGATGTGTGGTTACGTGATAAACCATATTACGGGTGGTGCCGTGATAAACTAGGATGGGGGTTACATTATAACCTCCAATGCATTGGACATGGAAGTCAGCCGTATGGCTATTCCATTTAGTGATGATTGTGTAAGTTGACCTTATGGTTATTCCATTTAAGTATGTTTATGTCCGAAGTAACATTTATATGTTATGTGTTCTTTATATGGGTTTTATGGTAACATTTTTGTTACAAAAGGGTAAGTAATTATATTTTATTTAGTGAAGAGTATTTACTACTTCATAAAGGTGAAAAGCATTACTTATGATTAAGTATTCATGGCATACTTGTTGTTTTGAAAAACTAACAGTTTTTCTTCTTTGGGTATCCCTTACTGATCTCTTTATGCTCATCCCAAGTTTTGAAATGTTTTTCGGAGGACTTAAATAATAATAGGGTCAAGGATGGGATCAAGGAAATTTCATGCTATCTAAAATGTGGAACTTGACATGGATATTTTTTTTCAAGAATTTTTGTTCTTCTAAAAAATATGGAAACTTAGTAGGAGTGTCTACTTTGTAATATTTTGAGATGTAATTGTTATGGACTAATTATCTAATACTCTAAACCTGAATAGATCCTCAATGTGAATTATTCGTTTAATTAGAGATAATGTAATGTTTTAAGGTCGAGTCTTTATAGTTTGTATCATTGGTCGGTTTAGATAACTTTAGAGGGTAGGTTATTCTTTTAGAATAAGTGACATTACAATAATGGTTAGGATTTTAGAAAGAGTCATAGTTTTTTTTCGATTATGTAAATGAGTTTAAGATAACACGATTAATTATATATTAGTATTTACCCTCCACATAAGATATTATATGATGATTTTACTGATGTACTCACACTGACCTTTTTGGTTTTAGTAAATGGCTCGATCTAGCAGGCACCTAAGTAACAGGGGATGTGAAGAAAACTGTGACGGTTTTCTGAATGAGCAATTGAATGATATGGGATCTGCAATGAGAACTCTTGTAGTTATTCTCAACCAACTATTTGGAGTCATGATTGACCACCTGAACCTTAGTGATTTTTATAAGTCATCATATATGTGGGAAACGAATCCGTATGGAAGTTCAGGTAATAATCATAATGGTAAGTGTGTTCAAAAACCTAGGTGTCCAAGATGTGGAAAGAAACAACTTGGTAAATGATTCAAAGGGACAGAAAGATATTATAGATGTGGAAATGAAGGTCATAAAGCAAGAACCTTCCAGGCAAAAATGAAGCATCTAGTTGACTCTATAAATGGGAATGAAGTTATTTATCATGGATCAATTGAATGTTTTAAATGTGATGTGCATGATCATTATGAAAACACATGTCTTATAAATATTTATCAGTAATGGGATCCCCATGATCATACAAATATTTGTTCTCCAATACCTAATGCCATTCCGATTGAGGATGAAGAAACTGACAATGACCAATGAAAGGTATGGATTATTTCATAACATATATTTTCATATTATTTAATCTTAGGACATGATCCAAGACTTTTTTTAGGAAGGAAGTATTTCATAATAAGTTTGAAATGAATGGTTTATGGATCATGAGGAATGTTTAATGAGTAAGAAGTCAACATATAAGATATTCAAGAGTTATGGTAGATTATAGGATGGTGAAAATTTTAAAAGTATTAAGGCTCTTTTGATGATGGGATTAAATTATAAGTCTTTTTATTGTATGTGTAACCCTGGAGTTTGATATATGAATTTTTTAGTCAAGGAATAATTATCTTTTATTTTGTGGATATAGTAATAAAGAACCATTCAGGTTTATATGATCCTTGAATTTGAGGAAATTACCGGTTAATACATTTTGTGATGCAAAATGAAAGTTATTAGATAACCATTGTGGTTAAATTATGTTATTTTTGATGAATTTGTATCTTTTTTAGAAATGTTATCAAATTATATAGTTTTTTAAAAGGGACAACACGCAGACTGTGTGACAACCCATTGGGTCAGATGAAGCTACGGGAATCGAAACCACAACCAATGTGTGAAATGTATTTATCGCCTAAAATTGGGATATGTGAAGTCCCTAGTTTGTTTGGCTAATTATTTTTAGTTAGATGATTTTATGAATTATGAATAAGTTGATTTTGGGTTATCAGTGGAAATGATTAACCTATCCGGGAGGATATGTGATTAGGTTAATTACTTTTCAATATGAGACTTTAAGAGTAACTGTTGTTATTTGGAGATAAATGTTAAGATTTATCTTGGAAGACAATGTGATTAAATCCTTAGGAGATTTTGGTTTCAATATTAGTTTGGATTACTTTTAAAAAATTTATGTATAGCTGTTTATTGAATGGTCTTTGAGGAAGTTTGGGTTTTGTTGGAAAAATTTTTGAGATTAAGAGTAGTTTTTATTTTTGTAAAAGATTGTCCTTTTTGGGGATTATCTGATCTTGTACTTACCATTTTGGTTTTGGTTAAGGTCTAAAGATATGGGAGATATATAGTTCATCTTTTGTGGATTATGTGATTCTCAAGAAGTTGATTGTACCACTCTTAATGTGAATAATTCATCTTAAATAATCATCTTTTGGAGAAAATATGAGTTTGTGTTAGAAATCTAGAAAGAGATGAAAGTCTACATGTAAAGTATGTATGTTTCCTTATGTTTTAGTTAATCTCATAAATAATTTATTCAATGAAAATAAAAGTAAACCAAAAACGTTTTCTGTCAACTTTTCCTACTGGGGAATCAAATACCGTTTAACCTATCACAATTTTGTGGTTTTCTTGTTGTTAACTTTCTCCTAATCATGTTTTCTATCACCCTGCATCAGAACATGACTGTAACATCCCCAAATGATAAAGGGTTAAATGACAAAATGATATGACTCATGTCAACAAGGTGCACCTTCCTTTTCGGGAGCCTATCTGATTAGAACTCCACAGTTAAGCGTGCTTGGCCTGGAGTAGTGATCAGGATGGGTGACCCTCTGGGAAGTTTCTCAGGGTGTGTGTGAGTGAGGACAAAGCACACTGGAAATGACATGTGTTGGCCTGTGGGGACTGTCATTAGTCAGATGACCCGTTCGGGCACGTGGGTGGACTCTAGGGTGGGCCCCACGTGTCTGCGGGGCAACTGGGGGTACCTGGTGGGCAAGGACCCGACGGCCATGTTAAGGCGGGGTGGCTGTGCTTTCACCGGGACCCGGTTGTCACATTTGGTATTAGAGGAGGAACCCAGCCTTAAGTGCGCGGTGCACTGCCTGGGTTGAGATGTAGGGCCCACAACGAGGGCGTTGTGGTCTAAAGGGGGGGTGGTTGTAACATCCCCAAATGATAAAGGGTTAAATGACAAAATGATATGACTCATGTCAACAAGGTGCACCTTCCTTTTCGGGAGCCTATCTGATTAGAACTCCACAGTTAAGTGTGCTTGGCCTGGAGTAGTGATCAGGATGGGTGACCCTCTGGGAAGTTTCTCAGGGTGTGTGTGAGTGGGGACAAAGCACACTGGAAAGGACATGTGTTGGCCAGTGGGGACTGTCATTAGTCAGATGACCCGTTCGGGCACGTGGGTGGACTCTAGGGTGGGCCCCACGTGTCTGCGGGGCAACTGGGGGTACCTGGTGGGCAAGGACCCGACGGCCATGTTAAGGCGGGGTGGCTGTGCTTTCATCGGGACCCGGTTGTCACAATGACCCTTATTTTCTCCTCCATATCCATATTTTTGTGGGATCCTAGTATGGATTATCACAGGTGACCATTTTAATTTTCTTTATTTCTTTTAAGGTGATTGTTTTATTTACTAATTTTCCGATGTGGGGCTTTCAATGAAGTTTCTGAGCCCAATTTTAAATTTGTGAGGACACAATTCCAAAAATGGAGGAAGGATGTAACATCCCAGGTAAATAAAGAATATGAAATTTTCATATTTATTAATATTTGTGTTTAAAATATTAATATTAAATTAAATGAGATGATATGTTTGATGGAATGCCCAATACGCAACAACGAGTTTCATTGAAATCTTACATTGCCCACTAATAGTATAATAAAATTATTTTAAATGTTAGTTAACGCCTATTCGTTTTAATTGAGGGAATGAACAGAACTTACTAAGAAATTATTATACATGTTTGTTAAATGTTTTTACATTTATCCAATAAATGTTAGAGGCTTAAAATGTGAATTAATACAATTTGAAGCATAAATATTCTAATATTCTTTAAAAGTTCGATTAACCGCCTTTTGATGGTGAACCCTTTTTAAATATACATTTTTTTAACTTTCATATGTTATAAAAAATAAAATCCTTCTTTATAATCAAGACATCTAAATTTACATTCAGTGAATATTTGGTATTTTTCCGATAAAGTTCATTTATTAATGAATAGTGAAAAATATAGTATTTTAGGTCAAACCTGTCTTTTAATATAATTTATTTATATGGTTATATTATCTTTTTAATTGGGTTTAAAGTGTAATTAAAATATATTTTTACCATTTAATCTAATGGTGGTCATTGGAATTAATTTCATTTTGAAATTGGACGTAAACAAGTGCCAATCTTTTGATTGATATTGTTTCTTAAAAACATGCGTTTTGTTTTGATAACATGAATTAATTTAAAAATTGATTAATGAAAATTCAATTTTTTGAATTTGGTAAAATGGAAATCATTTTTGAATTTGGAATATCAAATATATCTTAGGGGTAATTGTTGGTATTTTTCTAAAAAACATTAATTTTTGATGAATAGTGAAACCACTAAGTAGTAGTTAAAAACTGAATTTTACATTTAAATAAATTTTTACCGCTTCTGTGAATTGCATTTCAAAAATATGACATACATGGTTTTCATTATTAATTACAATTTTGTTCAATGGGATGAAAATAATTTTTGATGAATAGTAACTTTTGAGTTTTGTTAACCGCGATTAAAGGTAATTATGGTAATTTAAGGTAAAAATAAAATTATAAAAATATAAAAATACATTGACACATGTACTAACCTTATTTTATGAGTCATGGCAGACCAAGACAATCCATGGGTCAATTTGGATGTCCCCATGTAGCCACATGAGTATGATAATGACATTAATAACTTTTTATTTAAAGTAAAAATAAAAATGTCACAATCATATATTGTTTTACTAAAACAATTTTTACATGGGTTAATTTAAGTATCTTTTTGACTATAAATATTCATTATATAGGTAAAAATATTTCCAACATCATGGTAATTTTTTTATAATTTTTAAACATCAAAAAAAAAATATTAATGACACAATGATGATGTAGTGTTTACATCATTAATGAATGATTTAAATAAATAAGAAGATAAAGTTTAAAATAATTTCCAACACTTTTCCAATTCTTATTGGATGATTTTATTTCAAACATGAAACACCTTATCTTGGACATTAATTATTTTTAGACCTTTAGAAACCGAAAACCATTATATAATGGGATCAAGGAAAAGACATGCTATCTAAAACTTGGAACTAGACATGTCAATTTTTTTCAATAGTTTTTATTCTATGAGAAAATATGGAAACTGAGTTGGAGTGTCTACTTTGAAATCTTTTTAGATGTAATATTTATGTCCTAATTTTATAAAACTCTAAACCGGAAAGATCCTCAATGTGAATTATTCATTTAATTCAAGATTATGTAATGGTTTAAGGTCAGGTCCTTATATTAATAATGGGCGATTCAGGAGTATTACTTAGTGCGAGAGAAAACATTTTATCTTAGAAATAACCATAGAAATAGAGGAACTAAGCATAATAATGCAGAAAATTTACTCTTGGAAGTGTGAGAGGTTTATTGTAGGCACTAAATATATTTTCATTTTAAATAAATTCAAAGGTAATGGTATAACAAGAAGTGGTGGAAGTTTCCCCTTTTATAATAGAAGATGTGGGAAATTCTATAAGTAGAAATTACATTTTTAGTAATTTAATGCTTATAATTACGGGTAAATTGACAAAAGGGATAAAATAATAAGGGGAGGTGAGTTTTAGTCTGTCAATACCCCAACTGTCAATATAGAAATATTTTATTACATGATTTGGTTCATTTCCACTTATTAAATGAATTGATACCATTTTTTATTTTAACAAGTTAATTAATTGTTATCCATTTTAATTAATTATAATGACCAAATTTATAAATAAAATTTCAAAATAATTTTAAATTCATTATTTATATTTTTAAATTAATTATATCAAATATATTTTTTAATTTTCTGAAACACTAATTACTAAAAAACTCATATAAAGTTTACAAACAATTTTTAGGAAAAGTGTTCCTTAAAGCATAATATTTATGTGTAAGAAATAATTATCAATGTTTTTAATTTATAGTCATAAAAATATCTAAAAAAATAAATTTTATATTTATTTCAAATTAATCCCAATACAAATTTTTCAAAAAATAATTATTATTTCCATGAAAAGGCAAAGAATAAATTTTTTTATTAGAAATAAAATATTACATCTATTTTAGAAGCATAATGATGGGGTTTGTAAATTTAAAAAAATATAATTAAAATTCTTATATATATTCATTAGATATAAATTTGATCAATTAAAATGTTCTTTGATATTTCAACACATTCATATATAATAATAAAATAATAAAATTAATAGTTAAGAAAATTATTTTTCACTATTCATATAATAAATAATTTATTTGATAATATCCAACAAATCCATGTTATTCTAATTATAATATTTTGAATTAAAAAATAAATGTCAATTTACAATATAAAATTTCGAAAATTTAAAATTAGAATATATAAATATCCGTCTCTCAAAAATTTAATATTTGAAGGTATATATTTCATAATCTATTTTTATATGAAATTTTATTTGATTATTATCTAATTTATAGGTATTATTATAGTTAAAATTTAATTATATAATATTTATTGTATCATATATGTTGTGTTTGATTTTAAACAACCCTTTAACCATCAAATTTCATAAGGGGAAATATTTATTAAAAAACAACCACCTATATATTATCCCTCTTTAAAAGAATAGGGTATGTAATTCCTCAAAACTGATATGTAGAAAGAATCATTCACTTGGGGTAGGTTTGTGTGGAGTAATTAGTTTTTTATTATTACCACAACATGACCATGGGTCTCGAAATAATTATATAATTATGGCCAATCATTCCGTTCTTCTGAAATATCATAATCCAATTATATGTAAAAATCTAGAAGAACTCCTCGTCACCAACATCAAACTATAGTTCTAATAAACAATTCTCATCAAAAAACTTCTATAGAATTTTTTATTCTTTTTAAATCCTATGTACGGTATGAAACTTTTCCATATTTTCTTTATCATGGTCATGACCCATCAATATCCTCTCCCCAACTTCAACCTAACATGTTTTTGTCCAATATATAATTCTATATATAGCCTCATATAGTTTCTTCTGAGCACTAGAAATTAAAACATTGTTATTTGAGAATTCTACATGGGGGTAGTGTTTATCCAAACATAAATGGAATTATACTGAAGAAGATATCATCATATCCCCTAGAGTTAGGATATTCCTCTCTGGATAATGATATGTTTTATAGTGATAAAGTGTGATTAAACTCACATCTGACACCAATTATTTCAGAATACATATCTAGAATCATGAGGTTAATTTCAATTAATGATCATATATACTGGATTGTTTTATACTATAATAAATTCCACTTCACTAATGTACATCTGGGTGAGTGGTAAAATAGAGATATATTCAATGATTGTAATAAAATGGAATGGATTGGAAGGAGGATCAACAATACCAATAATTACATTATAATCCAAATATATTTATGGGTGTTCTATGATGAAGTATGTGGAAATATTTTTTTAATTCCATACATCCATGGATAATGGTTTTAATAAACCCGTATAATTTTGATGTTCATCTTTACATTTCTAGAATTCCATCAATAAGGATTTTCATTCCACTTTTCCCTATACTATTGTCCAGAAAAATATTTACATCAGATCTAAATATATATTTTTTCATCCTAGATGGATATTTTGGGATGAACTATTAGAATAATAAAAAAGTTCACTATTTATTTCTCTTTTTGATGAAAATTATATTTTGGTTTAGAAACTTATACCCCCATCTCTATCAAAGATGATATCTAAAACATTTTCTATCATTTTTTGTAGCTCTAAATTATATTTCATGTTGAATTATATTCCTGCATGAATAATATTTTGAGAATATAGAAGGGAATAAAAATATTTACCTCGTACCAATATGAACATGATATTAATACTAAACACATAAATTAGTATTTAGAGTTTCTTAATCCTCATCATCTAAAAATTATCCTTATCCATCATTCTTAGAAAATCGATCACCATATTTTCCATTACTGGTTTATAATGTTTTTCCCATTGATAATCTTATATCAACTCCAACAATCACCATTATAATATCTTTAAATCCACCTATATGAAAATATTTCAAACTCTCATGACTATTATATATAACCCAAAATTTTCCATAGAGACATTGTCAACAAATTTATAGTTTGAAAATATCCGAAAACATAAAAAATAATTAAATGGGTAATTTATATTAGGATTATTTAATTAATTTTTCAAATGCACAATTTATTTATAATTATATATGGGTATTTTTCCTACACTCTTTTTTGAATAACCATTATATATTATAGAACTTTTTCCATTGTATTGTAATGTATGTATGGGTTTTGTGAAAAAAAATAACTTTTTTTCTCTGTGAAAAACCTTACATTCCCCCTTACAAATTATTTTCAATACCTTCTATGTTTTATTTGATAGTGGATTTGATAGTCAAGGGAAATTTTTCAAAAAGTGTCTACAATATCCATTTAGCTAGAGAAAACTATAGATTTAATTTACAATAGTTTATGTAGACCATTTCGTGATTATTTTTAATCTTAATGGTCAATAAATATTCTATTTATAGTTATGATATGTCCTAAGAATGATTTTTTAAATATAAAAAAATAAAACTTCTGTACATGAAATGCTGTTTATTGTTTTCTTAAGGTTGTAAACACACATTGAAAATGATCATCCAACTTATAATAAGTCATATAATAGATGATATTATCATCATTAAATACCATCACAAATTTTCTATATTAATACGTAATGACAATATTTATTAAATCCATAAATATAGTGGGAAAATTCAAATGTCTAAAAGTATATACTATAAATTCATTGTGTATACAAATTGTGGTGAACAATGTCTTGGAAACATATAATCCTTTTACCATTAAATGATCATATATAAACTGAATTTCAATCATTGAGATGTATTGAAGTCCATTTTTTGCATTTAAAAAGTCATATATATTTGGTATAAGATTCTTTTTCATGATCATTGTTTTTTTGGATCATGATATTAAATGAAAAGAAACATTGATCAATCCCACTATTTTGAATTTTTATAACTAGACTGCCACATGATAAATAACATGAGTGTATGGTTACCTTATCCAGAATATCCTGAAGCTACTTATTCAATTCCTCTAATATAATGGGGGAAATTATATGAAGACACTTCATGGAAGGAATAGATACCGGTTTTTTTTAATCTAAATTCGACCTCACATTATTTAGTTAAATATATAGTTTATCTAGAAATTTATCAATATATTCCTATACAATAGGCAGGATAATTAATTCTTTCCCCCCCCAGAAATTTAAGGTAAAAATGCATACTTTCTGTGAATAAAGACCCATATTATAGAATTTTATTCCAAGTATATTTAATAATTATTGAAATAATGATACATGATAATATTATGACACAGAATATGAAATGTTTTTCCATTTATAGATATTTGACGTGATCTTTATATAAGGAAATCGAATCCGTATCCAATATTATGTAAAATTCAACCAAAGAAAGAATGATTAGATATGTAGGTAATTTCATCTAAAACATTCAATAAGATAATATTTATTTATATTAGACGTGATGAATTCTACATAAAATTTTCCCGTTGTTATTTCAATATCCATTACATGGGTTGGTGATTCCACTTTCATAAGAAATCAATTATGGTATATAAAAGGTTTATGTACATTGGTTAGTAAATATAACATGGTAAAACCAAGATAATATTTGAAATAAATCATAATATATGTGTATAACTCAACTTATAAATCAATTACCTTCAATTTAGGTGATCATTGTTAATTTTATATATGTTTTATATTCTAAAAAAAATCAAATCCATAATCAAATTTCATAAATGGAATTTGAATGTACTAGTGAATTTTATATGAGTGTGTAAAACCATGTGCACAATTTTTCTAATTTTTCGTGATCCCAGTGATGATTGAATTATTACCTAACATGACCTTTTCTTGGTTATTTAACCTATCTATATTAATTCCATATCATTCATTGAAATGTGGTATCTATAAATGGGTGTTATTTGAATGATAACTATGTAATCACTATATTAATAAAACATCATAATGTTATCCTATATTTAGGCGCATCCCATTTCTTATCTCTATGATTTCTATTAAATTTCTAAAAAATAATCTATAAAATAACTAAATCCTACATTCCTACCAACCATTGTTACCCAATCTAAATAAACAAATTTATATTAATTTCTAACTATAAGAGACATTAAATCTCATTAATTGTGGAATAATTGAGAGGACAGGTGGTTCAGTGTCTTGGATGATTAGATATACAAAGTCATGTTTTACCAAAATCATCAACATTTTTTATATAATCACACTATATCAGGCCATCTTCTAAATAACTCATTAGTAAAAATCAGTTTCACAACTAGAAGAATCAAAACATATGAAATGGGTACCATAAATTCTATGTATGGGGAGAATAAACATATAATCAAGGAAGATATCATACCTAAAAGAAAAATACACAATATTTAGGAAAAAACCCTTCAATCCTGAGTGATAATCATTGAACAAAAGTGTTCATCAATGGAAATAGAATTATTACATATAGACACAGAATATAAATAAGGAAACACAGTAGCCATAAAATAGATGGGATATATTTTTCATAAACCATGAATCATGAGAGGATATTATCATAATTAAAAAAATCATTAAAATATGTAAAATCATTAGCATCGGGAAACATTTCATTTATTATTCCTGCACATTCAACCATTTATGGGAGAAAAGTTAATTGTACCAACAATACACTACCATTATTAGAAAAATACATACACCCACCCCTATGAACAAATAATTTTGTTAACATATAATTACCTCAGTTGACTGAAACCATTAATCTATAAATTTGATTATGATAGATAACCCCAAAAATCATCATAAAAACTTATGAATGACCCTTCAAAATCATTTAGTTATCAAATTAACAATGGCCCGTGGAATTAGAGTAGACTATAGAAATTTTTTAATAATAATAAGTAAATTTACATAATTAATCCATGGAAAATGTGGTTTATAAAGCGATCAATCAAAAATCAGTCCCCATTAAATTCAAAAAGAACCCATGGAACTAATAGTGGGTTTCATAACATTTAAAAATATTATAAAATAATGAAATAAATAATTTGACATTGAAAAATTGATCACAAATATGTAATCAGGTAATAATATAAAAATGGATTGTGAAACATGAAATATAACTCCAATTAAGAGAGGAATTTTTTAATATATAATTTAAATTGATAATCTAATCACAAAAGAGATTTCGTGAATAAATGTTGAATTAATTTAGGTGAAATTCATAGTTTTGAGTCTAGTTTTAAAAATATTTCCATTATATTCTTAAAAGTGATTAATTAAAGAACTTTATGGAAGTGTATTTTAATTAATAATATATTTTCCAAATATATATATTAAATAAACCAATTGTAAATATTAAATAAATTAATTTAGTAAAAATATGGGATATAAATTTAATATGAAGTTGTATAACTCAAATGAATATGTTTGAGTCACCAAATCCCTTACCTCTAAAATTTATTTCCATAAAAGTGATTTATCTTCCAATATAAAAAATAATTATCTCAGTCATATATTTCTTGTTATTATTCATATCTAATCATTTTACTAATATTAATTTATAGTCATTATATACATTTATATTAGTTAGTCCTTATCCATTTTCAAATTTGTGATTGAGAAATCATGATCATTCTGATCTAGATTTGTTATCGCAATTTCATTATTACTTAATATAAAAAATTTCATCATTCCTATATTTGAATAGGTCCTCAAATTGATTATTTTTAGTTATTTATATTGTTATAATTCCAACCGTTGTCTGTTTAGGTTGTGATATTTTAATTTATAATCAATGATGAGATTATTTTAATGATTTTTACCCAAAAAGTAAGAGTATATTAATAAATGAGATTAATATTAAAATAAAAAATAAAAAAAATTATTTATTTTCTTATTTAAATTATAAATTATGAAGAATTAAGTTCTCTTAGTAATTCATGAAATTATTTTATATCATTTCTCAAGTTGTTGGTCAAATTGAAAAATTAGGAAAATACAATAATTTTATCGATAATAATGATTTTAGTTATAAGATCATTACTGAAGAAGTATAAAAATATTATTAAGTTTTTATTAAAGAAGATAATAATATTTTACAATTGTTTTTTAAAATACTAAATTGAAAATATAAAATGTTGCTTCATAGAGGTGTTAGTACATAAGTGAACATGATAATGATTATCATTTTGTGAAAAGGTGGATAAGAAATATGTAGATAATAAATTTCATTACAAGAGTCATAATTAAATTATATATATACATATAATTTTTAAATTATTTTCTTTATTAATACCATTTATGAGAGATAGTGATAAAAAACCAAATACACTAAATTGTAAATGATTAGTCTCCACATGTCACACCCAGACCTATCTATAATTTTATTTTTTTATTTTCTTTGGCTTTTATAATTTTTTTCGAGGTTTGTGTAAAATCCTGAACAAGATTTTTGTGTTTTTTCAAAATGTGGTAACTTTTGAGTTGACGTCACTGGGTACAAGGGTGGAGCATATTTTGGAAACTCAATGCAGCTTCGCCTACGAAATGGCACTGCCCGCCAACCTTCATAAATTTAAAATGGGTAAATTTTGTAATTTATTGTGTGATTTGAAAATTATATGGTTGATAAAAAATTTTGATATTATTATTATTATTATTATTATTATTATTTTCATTATTATTCTTATTATTCTTATTATAAATATTACAATTAAAAATAATGTTAATTATCATTATTATTAATTATTATTTTAATGTTATATTACTATTATTATTATTATTATGTTTGTTCTTATTTTTATGGTTATTAAAATTATTATTTTTATCATTTTTAATTTATTATTAAATTTGTTTTATTATTATTATGTGTATTATTATTATTATTATTATTGATATTAATATTAACATTATTATTATGGACCCAATTTATTATTATTATTATTTTTATGCATAATAATTTTATTATTATGTTCATGTTGATTTATTTTCTTCTTGTTATTATTTTCATATTTGCCTTTATTTTTTCTTCCCACCCTTTCCTAACCCTATCACAAATCCCAATGCACCCCCCTTCCACGCACCGCCACCATCATCCCTCATACTTGCGCTATGGAACCCTCACCATCATCATTTCTTCCCTCGATGCGAGCAGGTCCCCCCCATCCTCCATCTTTACCAGCCAGGTCCCTACCCCAGCGTGACTCCCACACCCTGCCAGTGGACTTCGAAGCCGCACCACTACCTTGCGTCCGTTGTTGGAACAACCTCCGGTGCACCTCCCATCATCCTGCATTACAACACCCAGACCACACACCAGTAGGTCGACCCCCTTCCAGTCGTGATGCACCTGGCGCACCTCCATCTCAACGTTTGATGCCCATCCTCCCCCTCATCTCCCCTATCATACCCCAACCACCCTACGCCCCATCTCCCGCTTGACCCTGCCGATGGGCCTCCCTCCCAGTGCATCGCAAGGACATCGCCCAGCTCCTTACTAAGCGTTCTTGACCAGCATTCCCATGTTCTCGCCGACCAAGACACCTCTTCCCCTCGCTATCCGACTACGATGGCCCACATTCCCCCCTATCTGGCCACAACCGCCCTCACCCCATGCGAGACTCTTACTAGAGAACCCCCTGCTGGCCAGTATGACACCCTCCGACAAGACCCCTTCTTGCAATCACGAAGCCTTCTCCCTTAACAATTCTTTACCTCTTCATTAAGGGATGTTATTTTAGGGTTAAATCATTTTATTGTGTTAATTTTTTTTATGTTATGTTATTTTTCGCTTCCTTCAGGTGCGATTGCAATGCGAACATGGTTTCTCACCGACTTCGGGAGGTCCGTGAACATTTGAGGTAGGATCCCATTGCACTTTCCTCCTTTATGTATTGAAATATTTTGATTGATTGTCTTTTTTTATGTTCTAAAATATTAATTAATCAATTTAGTACGGGATGCAATTAATTAGTTTGGTGTAAATTTTGTTTTTAAAATATTTATGGTTTATTCGGTGTTTTCTAACTACAATTTTGGTTTTACATATATACGATTGCAGTATTCAAATTCTCTTTAAATTTTAAACTTTTTTTAAATTGAAACAACAATGGGTATTTCTGAAAATTATTTTATAAATGGTTTAAATTATTTATTGAATTATATAAGTGGCATGTGTTTTGCTTTATTATATCATGGGTGTACATTTGATCAAAATATGGGCTTTTAAGTTGGTCTTGGGTGTGTAAAGGAGTGGGTTTCTCTTTGGAATTGTTTTATAAATTTTAATGTTGTTTTTTAAATTGTAAAAACGGTGTGAGATATGTGTTGAATGTTTGTCGAGGTTGATTTTGTGATTTTTTTGACTATATTTTTTTTAAGCCTATGTTTATGTATTTTAGTTTTACATTTGTGGAAATGTATTGGATAGTTAATTTCGCGAAAGTGTGGTTGTTAGCTTCCGCGGTCTTGTGTGTCTACTCAAGGCATGTCGCGTCATCGTGTTTGGACAATGACTTGAGCTCGGTCCACCCACTGCACTAACCATTAAATTTAGACTTTATTAATTTCTTGATATTTCCATGATTTTCAGTAAATGAGTAATAATATTAGATAATTAATTTGGGAATAATTTCTTGTTTTAAAAGATTATGATTATTTTATACACAATACTAGAATTATTTTCCTGATAAATTGACACACAATAGTGATAGAATTCCCATTTGTCCTTTGAACATAATTCACTGATTTTCATGTGTACTTCGGGTTTGTTGGTAAATGTTTTCTTTTGATGCGTGAACAAATGTTTTGGATTATCTTAAGAAATTATGTTTCTTTTAAAAGTTTCATAAGGCTCATTTTGCTCTTTGATAAAATAAATTGTTTTGAAAAACTCTATTTAGGGTTACTCAGGGGTGATCTTATTGGGTACATCGATTAGGTTTGTTGTGTGTGATGTTGGTACATCGTGTTAGGATAAATGATTGACATTTTTGACTCACCACCTTTCAATTACACATGTTGGCATCTTAACCTGACATAGTAAGTGAATATTCTGAGAACGATTGTTGCACTAGTTTAGATTACGCGCTGGCTAGTGTCCTTTAGTATGGACTTTTCTTTACTAGGGTATTGGGACCCTCGATTAGGCTAGGTAGGGAAACACAGGTTGTCTGGGCGTTATGATGTCATCGAGAGTATTCATGCCTTCAGGATGAGTCAAACGTATAGTATATTATGGATTGTTCACGAGCTCCTAGGTTCGACCCATTTATTATTTAGTGCTTTTTTGTTTGTGGAGAAGTATTTAAAGGCCGTGTTCGGTTTTGGATCCTTGTTTTCTACTTTCCATTTTACATTTTTGTCTGTAGTGTGTTGTGTGTGGTTGTCCTCTTGACTAACAACTAAAATTTGAATTTTTCAATTTTAAACAAAAATGTTTTAAAATGTGATGCACCTATTTCACTCAAACATTAAACTTTTTTTTTAAATTAAAAAGGTAAATGAACTGTTACTTGTTTTGGTAATTAAAGTGTGTGTGTGAGAACCCATATTTTATATAATTTAGTTCAATCATGAAATTGGTAAATTCATTATTTAAAGGATGTGTTTGGGGATAGTTGTTGGGCGCACCTGCTGAGTTTTAGTACTCATGCATATAATGTTTTCCTATTTTTAGTTGTTTTTTAAGGTTTGACTCGAGCATGATCGTCATGGGAGAAGGTTGGTTGTGGTTAGGAGAGTGACTCTCGAGGTCATGAGGAGTATTTTTCCGAGATCAGGATAGTGTGTTCGGTTTGTCGTTCTTTTTTAGTGTCATTTATTTACATTTCGACGTTCAATTTTTTATACTGCTTAGTTAATTTTCATTATGAAAAAGCATTCCCATTGTACTCTTTTGATGTCATGGTGCTTGTCGCCTACCCGGGAGGATACAGAATGCCTCTTGGTCCTTGCTGCGGATTGGCTCGAGTGATCGGTTCAGGGTTGAATAGGGTATGTTTGGGAGTAAATGGTTTCAGAAGAGGTCAGCTCTTGTTAAAATTTTGTTTTTCAGAGCGCCCATCGTTATTTGTGGTTGTATTGGTAGGAGTATAATTTTTGGGACTTGAGGCGTACAGATGAGATGGATTTCATGAACCCTTTCTCATTTTGAACCTTTGGTTACCATGGGATGCCCGGGTTGTTGAAGCCTTTTTGATTCCATTGAATTGTTTTATGTTGAGAAATGAAATAGAAGACATGCAAGTGAACTCCATGAGCTCTCATGGACTGGAAATCCATGTGGAGACGGGGACATTACCCTAGAGTGCTCCTTGTGATGGTGGCATGACTAGTATATAGACACCAACTATATGTCTGACTCACCCATCAACACTAGTTTCCCCTAGTGAATCATTAGGGACTTATTTAATTCTAAGAATTATTTTACAGTGTTTTATTTTGGAAATTGTGAAAAGTTGAATTTGAAATTTCGATGGACATATTTTTAATATGTTCTTAGCTTCCTTGTTCTTTAGTGATCACCCCCATAATAGTTATATGGATTTCCATGGTGCAGCTTCATGTGGTGCATCTTTAGAAAATCATCTACTTGATCAGCCCATGGACTAATTCCTTGAGTTTCAGAAGTTGAATCCTCCCCTATGTTATGGGCAAGAAGATCCTCTTCAAGTGAAGGTGTGGTTGTGAAATATTGAGAGGAACTTATGATCCCTCATGATGCCTGAGTCATTGAATGTGATGTTGTACACCTTTATCTATGGAGGTCCAAACAAAAAGTGGTGGAAGTCTGTGTCTCGAATAAAGCCTCGAGAAGATCTCACTTGTGAGTTCTTCATGTCATCATTCATCAAAAATTACATATCTGAGGTTACAAAGGTGTGGGAGGGTATGGGGTTGTGTGTTCATCAGTAAGGTGTTGGATCAGTGTTGGAATTATTTCATCGTTTCCAGGACATGGATCCATATGAGCCATAGTATGATGGAAATGATCTCATGAATGCTCGGAATATTGTGCTCATAATGTGTCCTAAGATGCAGTCGAAGGTTGAAGAGGTCAACATAATCACTTTCCCTGACGTGGTGAAAAACGATTTCCTCACCGAATCTGAATTTGTAGGAGGACATGAGGTGGATAATACACCTCCAGCCTTGGGAAGTAGTGAAGAAAATAACAATAAGAAGAATGTGAATTTTCTTAATGATGGTGGTACTGGTTGAGGAATCAAGAGGCCTTCATACCTTCAGTCATCTTCCTCACAGAGCAATGTCTTGATCTATCACTAGTGTAGTATGTGGGGGCATAAGAGGCTGATGTGCTCGAATTCTCTAAGACCCTGCCATACCTATGGGCACCTGGGTCAAGTGTAGTGATTCTGTCAAGGTGTTTTCGTGAAGCACGCTGAAGTCAGACTTGTCTCGTCAAAGGTCACCTCATCCCTTCAGCAGGAGTAGTGTGATGTTTTTGGATCGGTTTGATGTTTTTTCATTTTATTTTATTTTTGGATGTAGCATGTACTTTTTTTAAATTTTTATTTTCCTTCAGTTTTAAGAATGCTTATTATTGAACCTCTATGAGAATTTTATTATTATTATAATTGTGTTTAGGGAAATTATGATTCACGTGTTATGTTTTTGAATTTCTGAAGTCTGACTGTGAGGCAGGAGATGCTTCAATCATCGGTAATCTAGCCATATGTGCCGGAGTGAATCTGGTGTGTAGTCAAGAGAAAACCAATGGTAAAAAAGGGCATTGGTTTTAACTTTTTCCTTAGTGTGGAATGGTTTTTCTAGGTTGTGACGTTGTTGATATGGTGATGATGGTAGTTCTGATGCTCTATCAGTTGCGAGCTTCCCTTATTTCCGCACATGGTAGGGGTTTTCTGTCTGTGTGTGATGTTTTCATGTTCGCTTAACCTCATCAGTTCATATGGTGGGGAGACCCACAGTGGGTCTCGCAGTGTTACACGTGAAATAATTTAGTGTTAGCCCGATACTTATGGTGGGGAGTCTATTCGTGCCTCCCCATGTTAGTATTAGAGTTTATTTTCACGTGTCTTTCAATGGAGGGTCCTCGCATGAAGAACAACATAATCATAAGTCCTCATTGAGTATGCGTTGGGATTGGAGTACACCCAACAGTTTTGTTGGACTAAGATTATAAGAATAATTTTTGGATGTAGTTTATGTTCATTCATTTCTCGGTTGAAATGGATGGTCTAGGATCTGGTTGGTGGCAATTAATGTGATCATGTTTTAAGGATGAGTTGTGTGTCACAGGATTTCTGTGTCTCTTTAGATTGACCAACTGGAGACACATTAACTTTTGGTGGTGGGTGACAATTGATAAGTTTTATATTCGATTCAAGATCTTATTGTGGCTTTCTGAGGCTAGAAAGAATTATGGTGGGTAGAATTGTCATGCCCTGACCTATAAATTATTTAATTTTATTATCTTCATTTGATTATATAATTTTTTCTGAAGTTCGGGTTAAATGTCAAATAGGATTTTTGAGTTTCGTCAAAAAGCGCATGTTTTTTAGTTGATTTCATTGGGCGCACATGTTGAGAGTGTTTTGGAAACCCTGCATGGCTTCGCCCTGGAAAAGACACAACCTTCATGTAATTTGTAATTTAAAATGGGTAAATTCTGAAATTTATTGTGTCATTTGAAAAATTTATGTTTGATAGTAATTTTAATATTATTATTATTAATATTTTCATAATCATTATTATTATTGTTACTATTAATATTATAAATAAAATTAATGTTAATTAAATTTATTATTATGAATAATTTTAATGTTATATTATTATTATAATTATTATTATTATTAAGTTTGTTCCTATTTTTATTGTTATTAAAATAATTTGTATTTATAATTTATTATTAAAGTTGTTTTATTATTATTATTTGTAATACCATTATTATTATAATTATTTATATTAATATTAATATTATTATTGTGGATTAATGTTATTAATATTATTATTATGGATAATGATATTATTATTTTGTTATTTTTTTCATTTTTTCTTAATTTCCTTTATTTTTTATTCCCTCTCTTACTTAACCCTAGAGAAACTCCCTTTTCTCTCCCCATTCCGCACACCCCCAACCTCATCCCTCCCACTTCTGTTGAGGAACCCTCACCCTCACCATTTCATCCCATGAAGCGAGCATGTCCCCCTCAACATCCCACTTTACCAGTCATCTCCCAACACCAGTGCGATTCCCCACACCCTGCCAGTGGAACCTCGAAGTCGTGCTCCTACCTTGCGGCCGCTGTCCGATCGGCCTCCAGTGCGCATCCCCTCAGCCTTCTCTACATGCCCTGACCACGCACCAGTAGGCAGACCCCCATCCATATGCGATACACATTACGCACCTTCGGCTCGGTGTGTGATGCTCGACCTCCCCCTCAGCTCCCCTTTCCAACCTTGACCACCCGGCTCCCCCACTCCCACTCGACCTAGCTGGTGCACCTCTCTCCCAGTGCACAACAAGGATTCCAGCCAGCTCCCTGCTTAGTGCACTCAACCATCACACCCCCCATTTCAGCCGACCAAGCACCTTCCTCCCCTCGCTATCTAACCGCAATGACAAACATTTCCCCCCCTATCCGGTCACCGCCGCCCACATCCCGCATGAGCCTCTCTATAAATCACCCCAGCTAGCCGGTGTGACACCCTCCAGTGGGACCCCTTCTTGCTAGAGTGAAATATTATCCCTTTAAATTACTCTCCCTCTTATATAAGGGTTGTTGTTTTAGAGTTAAATCAATTTACTGTGTTCGTTTTTTTTTGTTAGGTTGTTTTTGGCTTTCCACAGGCGTGGTTACATTGAGAACGTGGTTTCTCACAGGATTTGGGAGGCCTGTCAACATTTGATGGTGGATCCCTTTTCAATTTCCTCAATTAATTATATAAATATGTTGATTTATTCACCTTTTTTAGTTCTTAATATTTAATTAACTATTTTAGTATGTGATTGGATTAATTAGTTCGGTGTAAATTTAGTTTTTAAAATAATTATGGCTATTCGGTGGTTTTTAAACATCTTCTTGGTTTTACATATATAAGATTGTGGTATTCAAATGATGATTTACCTTTAAAAAATTATATTTATAAATTTAAATGGCAATGGTAATTTTAAAAAATTATTTTATATATTGTTTAAATTAATTATTGAATTATATAAGTAGTCTGTGATTTGTTTTGGTATATCATGGTATTGTTTTTATCCAATGATTGGTTTTTGAGTTGGTTTTGGTGTGTAAAGATGTGGGTTTCTCTTTAGAATTATTTTATATATTATAAATTAGTTTATTAAATTGTAAAAACTATGCAAGTTATGTTTTAAATGTATGTAGATGTGGTTTTTGCGACATTTTTTCACCTGTATTGATTTAATTACATGTTTATGTATTTTAGTTATAAATTTATCGCAGTGCATTGGCAAGGTAATTCCATAAAACTACAGTTGTCCGCTTTCACGAGCTTGTGAGTCTGCTCGAGGTGAGTCACATCATTGGGTTTGGACAATGAGTTGAGGTTGGTCCCCCCACATCACTCACCATTAAATTTAGAATTTGTTAATTTCTTGATATTTCATTGATTTTAAATTAATGGGGAAAAGTATTAGATAATTAATTTGGGAAAAATTTCACGATTTTAAAAAATAATTTTATTTTATACATGACATTTGAATTATTTTCTCGATGAATTGACGCACAGTTGTGAAAGAATGCCCATTTTTACTTTGAACATAATTCATAGATTTTCATGTGTTGTTTGGATTTGTTGGTATATGTATTCTTTTGGCATGTCAACAAATGTTTCTATTTCTATTGAGAAATGAAGCTTCTTTTGGAAGCTGCATAAGGCTCATTTAGCACAATGAAAAAATAAATTATTTTGAAAAACTCTCTTTAGTGTGGAAAAGGTGTGATCTTATTGTGTACTTTGATTGGGTGAGTTGTGGGTGTTGTTTGTGCATCGTGACTAGTTACTTTATCCACAATGTTGACTCCCCCCTTTTTTATTACACGTGTTGACATGTGAACCTGGCATAGTAAGTGAATATTCTATGAATGATTGCTGGAATAGTTTAGATATTTCACTTGCTAGTGGCCCTTATTATGGACTTTTCTATGCTAGGGGATTGGGCCCCTTGGAAAGACCAGGTAGGGAAACAATGATAATTTGTAAATTATGACTATATCGAGAGTAGGCATGTTTTCAGTATGAGTCATACATATATTTCGTACTGGATTGTTCATGAGCTCCTAGGTTGGACCCATGTTTTCTTTAGTGCTTATTTTTATGTGGCGAATGATTTAGAGGCCTAGTTTTGCTGGTCCTTGTTTGCTACATTCCTATTTACCTTATTGTGTGTTGTGGGTTGTGTGTGGTTTTCCTCTTAACTAACAACTAAAATTTGGATTTCTAAATATTTGGCGAAAGTGTTTTAAAATGTGATACACTTATATCCTTTAAACATTAAACTTGTTTTTAAATTAAAAAGGGAAGTTGATTGTTACTTGTTTTGGAAATGAAAGTGTTTGTGTGGAGATCTATATATGATATAATTTAGTTCAAACCTGTAGTTGGTAAATTCTATATTTAATGGTAGTTCTTTAGGGAGAGTTGTTTGGCACACCTACTGAGTTTTAATACTTATTCCTATAGTGTTTTCCTGTTTTTAGTTTTTGTTTTAGGTTTGACTCGTGCTTTCTCGCCATGGGAGAGAGTTGATTGTGGTTTGTAGAGTGACTCTCATGGTCAGGTGGTGTTTTTGGTCCAGATCTGGTCAGTGTCTTTTATTGGTCATTCTTTCTTTTTAATTCCATTTAATTAGTTTACGGCATTCTATTTTATTTATATTAATTACTTTATTTTCATTTGGAGAAATCATTACCATTGTACTCTGTTGATGACCTGGAACTAGTCGCCATCCCAGGAGTATCGAGAATGTCTTTCTGGCCTTGATGCGGATTGGATTAGGTGACCTGTTCTGGGTCGACCCGGGTTGGTTTGTGACACCACAACACATGATCAATGCTCTTTTTTAATTGTGATATGAAATTTATTTATTATCATTGATCTTTTCAAATAATAATATTATGTTTTAATTATACTTATTTAATTAAATGAAGGTGGTTAGATATGGTTTTTAAGACGAGGAATCTGAATAATTGATTAATAAGTTCTAATACTGACTTGAAGAGAATAATTTTTCTATTAGATTTATCTTTGGAAATTATGGATTTTAGATAAATATTGCTTCTCATAGGCTTAATGAAATGGAAGAAGGTCTTATGAGGAACAAAATTTCATATTTTTAAAAATAAATTAGAAGTGATTGGTATATCATAGAGTGGGTGAAGGATCCACTTTTATAAGAAAAGATGAAAAAATTATTGGAAACACCCACTATATTTTTAGTAATGTAAAATCAATCTTTAATGTTCAAAGGATCATAAGAGGAAAAAGTAATGGGATATGTGGTTTCATCCAGTCACACCTCAAAAATATATATTTATATTTTGTAGAAATTTTTGTTTTAGTTTCTCTTAGTAAATTAATTTTATCAATTTTTCATTTCTATAGGGTAATAAATTTTCATCGATAGTAATTAAAAACAAAAAAAATTTATATTTCGTATAGTAATGTAATTTGAAGCATTTTATTTATAATATAATTATTATATTTCCACATTAAATTTTTTAGATTATGGAATGCTAATTTTAATAACTTTCCATTTAATGGGAATATTTCTTTTCTAGGAAAACAGTGTTATAAAGCATTATTATTTTTTGTAGGATAAAATTACAAAATGTTCTTAATTTCATTTAATAAATTTGTTTTTTAAATAAAAAATAAATTTTTTTGTCTTTAAAATCAATGTAAAATTTATTTTTACCTGAATAATTTTGAAAAAAAATATAATGAATAAATATTAGTTTTTTTATTTAAATTAAAATTCTATATTTGTTTTATAAGGATAAAAACTTGTTTTTAAAATTTAAAGAAATATCCTTAAAATTAATAATTTTATTCCATAAAAATATATTATATTTGATAAAATTAGTTAAGAAATATATTTATAATAATATATAATAACATATAATAATAAATTAATATGGTATACCATTTTGACTAAACCTGCATCTTTCAAAATTATTCAAAAAATAAATTACTTTTGAAAAATAAAAAACATAATAGTACAAAAAATTTGATATGTATACTTTGAAAACAAATTTCATTTTAGAAAATTAATATTTACAAATTTAATATAGTAATATATAAATAATGCATTTAATGGTAAATGAACTATTAAATCATTAAATGATCTTATGAATTTTTATCATGCATTTTTAATTATTATTGAATATTTATTTATTATATGTATTATTTTTATTTTTATTTTCTTATATAATAATTCAGTTTTAATCTCATAGTTATTGCATGTGGAATAGTCATTTTACATAAAAATAATGTTAGTATGAAATATTAAAAAAACAACAGTTGTTACAATGTAGGTGTTACCATTGAAACACCCATATACAATATTGGGAAAACCACATAGAACCGGATCATAAGGGGTCGACATATTACCACAAGTTTTGTTGAGCTGGTTCCTTTATTGGAAAGTTTAGAAAATTATCCCAACAAAAGATATTATAGAATAAAATAACCCCGTATATCAAAAATGTATCTCATCAAATATTCCTTATGAAAAATTTATATATTTACATGGACCAATTAAAAAAACTAAACCCATAAAATTAATCACTAAAACATTATTATAAATAATTTATCATAAAACAAAAATAAATTATAACTTCGGGTATTAAGAATAATTTTCCATTACACTATATATATTCATAATGAAACATTCCACTGAATTCAATTTATAATGAGAAAAAATACATTAAAAATGAATTAAATATTTACATATCTATTCACAAGAAACTAAATAAATACATCGGCATATCAATCTCCACATTTTTTATGTTTTCATAATTTATAAATTTGTATATAAATATGTGTTTCTTTTTCTTTCACACTTATTAAAAATAAATTTAAAGGAAAAGTATCTGATAAATGTGAAACTCTCTCATAAATAACTTATTTTATATCAATATGTATTAATTTCAACATATTTTTATTTTTTAGAGATCGTTATTATCATAAATTACTTATTAGTGAGACATCAGTTCATCGATATAAGTAATCATGGTCACACATAGTTAAAAATAAATTATTTATAACAATGACATAATATATTTTCATAACCAATCCATTATGTAATAAATAAAATACACTTATATTTTATTGGATGTTGGATAAAAAAATATAATGAAATATATGTGGTGAATATATCTCAAAAGACCCAAATAAATTATAATCTTAGCCAAAGTCCCCACCCACCCCATTATATTTACAGACGCTTTATCGAAAACACCAACATGGTAAACTATATTAAAATATTTAATAAAATTATAGTATACGTGTTCATAATAACAAGACATTCAATTTTTATTAGGCTATATAGAATTAATTATTATATGACAATTGATGAAAATTGATATTTTTTTAAAAAAATTACATGTTTTCCTCATTGAAGTTGATACCGTCGTTTTATATTAATTTTGTAAAAACTCAAGTTCCATGTGGTATTCCATCCCATTATGTTATGTATTTACAACATATAGTCTCTCGAAACAAAAACAATACCCTACATTGAATGTATCAATGTAGGATATGAAATATTAATGGAATAAGATAAAATTACAATGAGTTTCTCTATAAGAAAAATTGGGGTTAGAATTTTATCTCAACCAATAAGGAATCATTCCTGTATATCCAAGGTTTATATAGATGTTATTTCTAATATAAACATTTCTCATAAAATAACATGACTTTATCAGTAAAATTGAATCTTTTCATTCAATAATACTCTAAATGTGTGTATTTTATTTCATAATTTCTTACAGAAAAATATATTTTTTCTCATGGTTATTGATTATCATTCTCCCAAATATCTTCTCAAGTAAGTATAAATGTCATACTTTTACATGATGTATGTGAAGTAGGATTTCACCTTCTATAGAACCTTTTTGAGAAACATTAGATTCAACTCATTGATAACTACTCATGAAAATTTTGTTTTTAATAATGAGAATTCTTTTTGATTCTATAATTTACACTCACTTTAACTTTCATTATTTTTATATAAATTTATTATTGTTTAGGATAGATTATTAGGAATCCCTTACGAAAATACTCACATTTATTGGGGGTTTGAGATGGATATTTCAATTAATTTGTTTCACTATATTGGGAAAACTACTCACATCATATATAGGGATCACTTTAATCACCAACCCAATCCTATGATGGCTTACTTTGATTCTTCATATATTTGTTTCTGATATGTTTGAATGATTTTTAATTATATATCTTACTTGTAATATTATAGGGTGTGGTATTATTTACTATAATTAAATCATTATATCATTTGAAAACTCACCCTTGTTATCATACTTATTAATATTCATTGGATATAATTATCCAAATATTTTCTTCTTATGGACAAAATTATTTCTCTTTTAATTTCCCAAGAAAACATTTTTACATATATTCTAACTTGATTTTCTTATTTTTTCTTCCTCTCTCTACATGAGTGTATGGATTTTCCCCAGATGGGCTATTCCGGTAATATTCTTCTTGTGACCACATATATTTCAACACTCATGTAAATATTAAAGTCATTAAAATGTATTTCTAGTGTATTTTATCACATTATTACTCTAAGATGGTTTTTATTTAGTCTGATTCTTCATCACATTTTCTTCACATCCCCTTATAACTGTCCTCATTTATTGTCCAATAATTAAAATATAGTTCCAAAAACATTCTTCATTCTATAACATCTAGAATCAGTAATATTGGTCTAGATATTCTATTATTTTTATTTTTGGTGTATTTTATCTATATTTCAGATAATTTTGACTTTGAGATGGAACCCCTACCACATTTGGATCCATTTCTGAGTCAATTATTTCTTTAACATTATCACATCCGGTCATCTTATATTATTGAGTGTCTTAAAATTTTTATCATCTACATTTTTTTGTAATATCATTATTTTTTAGTATAATTTTTTGTAAAAGATATTATATATAAAAAATAAAAGTTTTATGTGAATTATCGTTTTAAAATGAATTATGGGATTGAATATTTATATTGGAATAAATAATAAATAGTGCATTGGATAATAAAATGAAAAATAAAACATGAGAATTTTATAGTAGTTCATATATAAATGATCATACATATACTCTTCATCTGTCTCATGAACGGATAGTGATGAAACCCACTAATACCAATAAAATGGAGTTATACAATGACTTTATCTAACCTGGAGTCACAACCTGATTAAAAACCCATTTACCCTTAGTGAATACATCCCAATACTTCTTAACTTTTTATCCCCTAGAGTCACAACCCGAACTGTCTACCTTTTTCTTGTGGACGCGCAACCCAAATGACACACCTTTATTTATGAATCACATCCTAGAATCCTATAATTTAATGGTCATTATAACCCTTTTCAATTATTAGTATATGAAAATAATAAGAATTAGTAGAACCATATAACTAGATGGATAGTCCAATATCTATGTGTAAATGTATTATTGAAATTACCAATAGAAATGGATAAAATGATTTTCATTTCTACTAGTAGCAATCATTGATCAACAAAAATGTCTAAGCACCTTTATAGTTAAACTAATCCTCAACCCTCTTCCATTATAGATTTTTTGATCTCTAATATATAAAGAGTTTTATTCTACCTAACAACTATTACATCTAAAAACCATTGCATTTTTATGTTGTTGAATAATGAATCAAACATGTAGCATCATAGAACTACTTCAGATTAGTCAAAACATGTTTTTAAAAAGGATATTCCACTTTTATATCATTTATAAATTTTAAAAATTATTTATGAAGGATCACCTCTATATTATAGAAAACAAAAAAACACAGTGGAAACCATTAGTCAATTTAATATAACTTTTATTAATAATAATTATTATTCAAGGAGAACTCCTAGAAAGTTATATAGACTAACTCTTCATATTTTAACCATTAGAACAAAAAATATTAAATGTTTTTATATATTTAGAATGATTATAAAAGGACTGTAAATCCCATTATATCCCATTAATGTCATCATAAAACATATTAAATCATTTAATCATGGATACAATATCAATAACAAGTAATTATAGAAAAATTCTAAAAATTAAAATTCATTAAATAAACATAATTTAGATTGAAACCTCAACTATTATTTAAAATAGCGAAAACATACGGGTTTTAGAATAAAATTTGGAAGTTAAATGAATCACATAGGAAAATACACCTGGGTGATTCACAAAAATAAATTCACATAACCAATTTAAGTAATTGAATCGATATAGAAAAATCGATGCAGGTGAATTCATGTATGGGAATTTTCATATTTAATTTAAATAAAAAAACTATCCTAATAATTTTTCATGACATAGAAAATATATTTATTTATGAAATATTGTTTACATAACTGAATATATAGAAATCCATTTCTCAACTAATTTAATTCATCATGTAGGGAATTCATATAATAAAATAACTATTTAAAATATTTATTCACGTATCTAAATAAATTATGTATCCAGATTATAAAAATTATAGATAAGAATACATAATAAATATTAGAGATAAAAAATTCATTTTAACTAGTACATTAAACTTTATCTACAAAAACGAGAATGTTTATAGTCATGTATCAATATGTAAATATACTCATGTCATATTGAAAATACTTCAAGTTACACATCTTGGTTATGATAATCTTATTATTACTATGTTGTATTTGTTAAGAGTTGAATATCAAGAACATAAAATAGGGGAAAATAAAACTGTTAATCTAATGTTCCATGGATTTACTACTATTGTAATGGAATGAGTTCTTCAGGAGAGTCTCTTGAGAATATTATCCTGGATGATATAGTTCTTAGTGTATATCGAAAGAAGTGTCAGGATAAAATTATAGCTATAAGGAAAAAATAATATTTCATGGAATATAATCATGATGAGATTATGGGATCCTTATTAAACATAAATTAGATATGAAAATATTGGTGAATAATATAATTAAAAAAAGGACGGTAATTGATTATAAATAAAATTTACAATGTACTTTTCTGATTTTGAGTAACAGAGTGGTAACCACAATGATACCACTCATGTTTCAATAGGTGGATATAGACGGATGAAAAGTTACATAATGAGATCCCATAAAGACTATTAATAATATCGTTACATGTAAAAGAAGAATGATAATTGTAATTCTAATGTTGGTCACAATTTAATAAATTATGTCTCCTAGATAATGGGGCACATTGGGAAACATTTCCCATGACCGAGGAAGAAAAAAAGATGAGGAGGAAGTATAAGAAATAAAATAATGTAATGGATTCCAATTGGAATTGTACAAACAATTATAGTACTATTGATGCATCTAGTATATAAAAGGATGTTGCAAAAATGTGTTCTATGAATTCATCCGGTCATGTGAGTGACAATATATTATCTTCATATTCTAAATAGAAATATAAAAATACCACTATTGATGGATTGAATAAATAATTTTATAGAGTGTAACATAATGTTTAAAAAGATACTGGATTATATATGATCGATAAGGGACAACATAAGTATGTTCTGATGGAAAATGAAAATATAAGATCTATCCAATGTAATAAAATTTTTATTATAAAAATTAGTAAAATGATCTAGAAATTTTTAATGATGAAATTATTAAAAATTATAAATTAAATAGATGATAATTTCATATCAAGGTATAATGAATTTTAAATAGGTAATATTTATGTAATTATTAAAGATAATTAGCTTCTCAAAAATGAATTTCAAATATTAATGTCAATTCAGTACAATTTTATTCCATGAATTGAAAAATTAGATAAAATGATTAGTTTTAATAAAATTAACTAAAATATATTCAGTATTGTTCATGATAATAATTTTCCTAATTTCTAAAATAATTTATTTGTTAAATTTTCTAATGGGAGTGGATCTACTACTACTTGTTTCAGAAGTTATAACAAAGGTAATTATAAAAATGATTTATCCTTTAAATTTCAAAAATCTCATTGATGTACAATGGTTTTTATATCTAGTTAATTAGCATATGAATTTACTATAAATAAATGTTAGAAATCTTTTTCTATTATAAAAAAATCATCTTCTAATCCCACCAGACCTAAATTTTCATGGGTACCAAAGATTAATTAGTCAATTTTTTTATAGGAAATATGTATTGGGATCATAAAAAATATTTTATTTTACATAGAAATTAGATTCTTGAGTCACATGGCTAATGATATTTTAAATTTTCTATTAATTAGTTAATTTGATGGAGGCTATGTTATGTTTGGTGATAATTCAAAATGAGAGATAAATAGTTTTGGTAAGGATGGAATTTATAATTATATTGTTATATATAATGTTTTTTAATGGTTTGAAATATAAGAAAATAATAAAATCATAGTAATGTGTTGATTCAATGTTTTTTAAATTTTAAAAAAATTTAAATTCCATTTTTTTAAGGAAAAGAATATTTTAAATTTGAAAAAACTAAAATAAAATATTTATTGAATTAATTTTGATTATTTAAATTATCAGAATATAAAAATAATAAATGATGTAAAAATTTGATAAAGTTTTATGGCATAATGGTTTGGGATATTATATTTTCATGTAGATTCACAACTTGTTTATAAACTAGACTATTATACACTAACCAAAATATAAAAAGGGCTAAAATTTTGTTTCTGATTGTTACATAAAAAGTCAAAAATATAAAATAATTTTATAGGTATTTAAATAAATAAAAATTTTAATTCTTCCTAATATCATTCATTCATATTTATTTTTTCAAATAAAAATTTCTAGTTTAGGTTTAAAATGATATTTTTTGTTATTATAGATGATTTTTTCAGATACAGATGGGTTTAAATTATTAATCATACATATTAAACATTAACTTAGTTTATTATTTATTTTAAATTTGTTCAAAATGAAAGTATTTATTTAAATATTATAATTATAAGTGATCATGGTAGAGAATACCAAATTTCATAATTTATCTAGTTTTACATGGAAATTGGGTATTTTAATAAATTTTCAGGTCCTAAAACACAAATAAAATAGTGTAGTTTACATGAAAAATGGAACACTTCATTAAATGGATAGAACCATCTTAAATGACATTAGCATACCCTGGTTTATCTAGGAATAAGATATGAATAATTCATATTATGTTTCGAATAGAATAATTTATGATCCCCAATGAAAATGACTCATCATGATCTACGTAATGGAATAAACTATAAAATTGGTTATTTTAGAGTCTTTAGATGTGATTTTTTATTCTTAATAAATAGGATTATTTGGATAAATATTATTTTATGTATGATATATGTATTTTATTATTATATTCAAATAATATAAAATAATTTTTTAGTATATAATAAAATATCTATGTTTGTTTATTAATACATTCATGCAATGTTAGATGAAAAGTATTTGAATAAAATAGATGATCATATTGATAAATTAGATGATAAATATAGGGACATTAATTTTAAAGTGTAATAAAATCAATAAAAAGATACACATATTGAAGGTGATATTATTTCCTCTCAATATGAACATATTAATGAAAAATCATGGATGACTTAGAGAGATCAGACCATAGATAATCTGACTGGAAATGTGGAATCAGAATTTTATGCTTAAATATCTATTATAAGTGATTGTGCACATCGATATATTATTTATTATTTTGAAAAAAAATATTCTTAATAATGTTTAGATGATGTTTATTAAATATTATCTATTAATAAAAAATTAAATCAATTTACTATGAAAACTGTATGAAATTTAGTTGTACGACCAATTAATTCCAATATTATTATAAAAAATGGATCTTTATAAACAAAAATTATAAATTGGTAAATATAGTATAGAATAAGGTAATAATATTTTTTTAAATTAATTCACATGAGGATGGAATTGATTTTATGTAATATTTTTAACCTATTGCAATATTAGAATAAATTTTGATATTATTATATTTTTTTTATTTTCATGGTCCTAATTTATTTCAAAATTATTGTCAAAACTAATTTTCAAAATTGATATATTTTTGATAAAATATATGTTAGATTTACCACGGATTTGAATTTGATGAGAATCCTAACCCTGTTTTTAGAATATCAATGGTTTTTTTCTAAACTAGCCCCAAGATCATGGTATGAAAGGATTAATAATTTTCATTTTTTAAAAAACATTGTTCTAGGAAATGATGATAAAATATTTTTTATTAAGAAAAGTTATAAGGAAATTATTATTTAAAATATACGGATATTATATTATATTTGTATCTTCAAATGAAAATATTTGTAAATAATTTTCTGAATTAATGAATTCTATCATTGATATGAGTATGACGGTGGCATTTAAATTTTTCCTTTATTGATAAAATCATTCATCGAAATAATGACATTTTTCTAAATAAAAACAACTATGATAAATAAATAGTTAATGGATTTTGTTTAAAATATTATAAAAGTAAAAAACAACTCATGTGAGTAACACATTCCCATTATATTTGGGTAAATATGGAAGATATATGGATGTTAAATCATATAGAGTAATGATTGGATGTTTATTATATTTAACCTCTTCTTGAATTGATTTAATGCTTCCAGTTTGTATGCTTTCTAGATAACAATGTGACCTGAAGGAAAGTCACATTATATCTATTAAAATTATCCTTATTTATGTTACTAGATAATTAAATCACTTCTTAGTTCACTCAGTTAAAATGATATTTTATATAAAAATATAATATAAATTAGATTATGGTAGATGAAAGGTTTAATATAGGACAACATTAAGAATTTTTAATATTTATGGTAAATATTTAGTTTATGTATATTCATTAAAACAAAATTATATCACACATTCCACTTTTGAATTTTAGTACATAGGTGCTTTATCATGTTGTCCTCAACACTTATTGATTATAAAGACTCTTTCTGAATTTGGTTTTAATTTGTTAAGATTAATATTTACAATGAATATATTTCTACTATTTATATTTTTAATAATTAGTTAATGCAATTTAGAAATAATCACATGGATGTTAAGTTTCATTTTTATTAATATCATTTACAAAAAGGAAATATAAGTCTGCATTATATTCCAATATAAAATCATCATAGTGATATATATACAAATACCCAGAACATTAATAAGTTTGATAAAATTATGTTTGAACATGATATGTTGGTTTTCAAAAAATATTTTTATATTCAACAAATTTAGGGTGCTTTTCTCTCTGTTTATATGATTAAATTTTAAGAATATTGAAATATGTAATCTAATTTTCAGATTATTATTCCATAAATTCATTACATATTAGTAAATTATAAACATTTTTAAGAGTTTTAATACATACCAAATGAGGTTAAATTACTATTTATATTTTTCTTGAGAAAAAAATGATTGATTATAACGAAATTCATGACAGATTTTGGAAAGAATAATTAAAATTATTCTTGGATTAATTTGGATCAATGATACATATTTTTAAACATTTATATTTAGAAAATTTTATCATATTGGTTATATTTAATCTTTTTGAAAATAATACGTTTAATAAATATAGTAACAAACATTATCATCCAAATATATGAAATTTTATATTTTTAAAATATTTTGTTTTTTCAATTTCAAAACACAAGAGAGGCTAGACATGATACATCAATCTGTAATTAAAATAAGGGTGAATGTCGAGTGGATATTTGAACCAATTTTTGTTTTAATAATTGAAAATATATTTCATTTATTTCGAATTATTTTTTTATTATTTATTATTTTTTCATATATCATTATTATCTTTTATTAGATCACAATATTTATTGGCTAAAAATATCTGTAAAACCATGTTCTGGTTGCTCAAAACAATTTCTAGAACTTTTATATATTGTTACTAGGAAAAAGAAGTCACTAAAACCATTAAATAACATTTTGGGTGATTTTTCTAATTCCATTGTAACCAATTCACGTAAAAAGGTCTCCCACATGTCAAATTATTTTATCCCTTTATCTTATATAACTAATTCACTATTCATTACATATAAAATTTTCTAGATACCTGTACCTTTATTATTTCTACAATAACAAGTTTTACTAAACTCAAAATTAATATTCTATATATGGTTTATAAATATAAAAATATTATATACATTTAATCTTAAGACATAAAATTCGAAATTTTTCATTATCCCCCAAAATAAGGTTATAATTCAAGGAAATTTTTTGTTATGAAATATTATATTTTATGAAATAATTTTCTACTATATTGTAACCATAACATGAGATAAAGAGTTCTGATTAATGTGACTATTGATTATATATAATGATAATGAAATTATCTAAATATGATTCATTTAGTGATTTAGATGTTTACACATTGTAGATGGTATTTCATACGTATTTATATGTATAAATTAATTTATATATAGCATTCAGAAATTAGATGCGTTGATTTCTAGATAAGTGAGAAATTTTATTACATGGTGATTTAAATATGTCAATACCCTACATGATTAATTTTTTTAATATTATTAATCTATATTAGGGAATTCTATTATATGGAAAATATTTCCTAACTAAATCAATTGGAAATATATCAAAAAAGGATATGTGAATTTGCTATTAGGAATAGTAATAAAATCTAAAATGATAATTAAGGTCCTAGATGACTTATTTGGACTAGGGAAACTATATTAAACTTGTATAATTTTTTTCCAATACAAAAAATGTAATTTAATGATATATTAAGTAATTAAATGAAATTATATAATCAATGTTACAAATAATTTATTTAAATACTATATATAGTATCAAGAATCTCAATGGAAATAAAACAAATATATAATTTTATTTATAAAATAAATAAGTTTTTCAAGGGTCCACTAATCATTTTTGACCAAAAAATAATAAATATATGATGATTATCAATTTTCATTAAATAAAATTTTAAATTATATGGAGATGGATGCTTTTATAGAGGATTTTATTCTCTTTTATCTAACAGTTTGACTCTTCTATGTTACAAGAATAATGTTTTATGTTTTTTTGGAACCATATCTACTTATTCCAATAGATATTAATTTTTAGCTACTTGGGATTCCAAATTGAAAATCAGTCCTTCTAGATCAAGACACTTCATTATGTTGGTGATCTTATCATCCACCAATTATCTCATCTTACTAGCACAATATATAAAAATAATTGATATCTGATCATCATGAATTCTACTTCCCTCTCTTTAGTAGATGTCACAATCTCTAATTAATACTTTTTTCGATTACTTATTGAGAAACTATACCATATATATATATCTTGTATTACTTTTATAAATCGCAAATCAATTATTAATGAACAATTTCCTTTACATCTTTCACATGGTCAAATAATTGGAAATTTTCATTAATAAAAAATATTTTTTCATTTGAAATATTCATATATTATTCCTCTATATCTAAGAGATATGTGAGACAATTACACCTTTTGAATTGAAATCATATTGAAAAATCACTATTAAAAATATCCTCTTTATGTTGTTCTTTCTCATCATGATACTTCTTTATAAAATAAATGATATATAATAGAAGTCGATCTGGAAAATTTTTCACATACTAGGAGATTTGACATTATAAGTTTTTATTATTTCAATATATCCATATTATTCATAGTCTTCTTAGATTGAAAAATTTTATTCAAAAAGATCCATTTAAAATTGATTTATTAAAGAAAATTCAAATCCTGTACCAATTAAAAATGTGGATGATTGACATTGTATGTTGAGATCTATCATCATTTTATTGGCTCATTATTTTTCATATTGTTTAGTTTCTTGAATAAACTTTTATGTATACATCAATAATAATAGGGATCAAGTCATAAAAAAGAGGAACATATGATTCAACATCCTATTTTATCATCATATACGACTTCTAAAATAATCTAGAAATACATTTATCTAGTTAAGGGAAGACCAATGATTTGATACCACTTGTTGAGCACTGTTAGACCATATATACACTAGACATGGGGGGGTATGACTTCAATATCCCCTATTTTTAAAAAAGTTCCTATTCCTTTAAATTATCCCCTATTGTATGTGTTCATATACCTATTGTAACACCCTGAGATTTTATGAAAAATAATCTTTTTAATTTCATTAATGTCTTGTGTTGTACGCTACACCAAAAGGAGCTTTCACAACATGCATCCTTGACTTTCCTTTCATTACACACAATTGCGACCTTCCTTGATAGTGTGTGTAGTACACAATACCGAGTTTCACTAAACAACGATATACTATTAAAATATTATTAAAAATATCCGTTATGAATAGTAATAACCACTTTTTGAAATTTTAAAAATTTTATTTTTCACAATGGACTTCATTTTTGGATTCGGAATATCGAAATTAGCATAGGGTGAAATTTTGGTACTTTTCGGATAACATTCATTTTCTGATGAATAGTGAAAATTACTAAATTTTAATTAAAAACAACTTTTTTAATAGAAATAATTAATAGTGATAAATTATTAATTTGAGTGGTTTTAAAGTATATTTAGAATATATTTTTACAATTTAATACAATGTTGGTCATTGGATGTAATTTCACATTTAAACCAGTTATAAACAAGTGTCAATCATTTGATAGTTATTATATCTTAAAAACAAGCTATTTGTTTTGACGACGGGAATTAATATTTAAATTAGTTAATGTAACTGATATGTTTTAAATTTGGTAAAAAAGACATCATTTTTGAGTTCATAATATCAAATATATCTGAGGCCTAATTTTTGGTATTTTTCTGAAAACATTCAATTTTTGATGAATAGTGAAACCACTAAGTGGTAGTTAAAAAAACTGAATTGTTCATAAAACATAATTTTACCGCTTCTGTGAGTGGAATTTCGAAAATCCGAGAGACACGGTTGGTGTTAGTAAGTAAAATTTGGTTCAATGAGATGAAAATAATTTTTTAGTGAATAGCAACTTTTTACTTTTTTTACCACGGTTAAAAGTAAATAGGATAATTAAGGGTAAAATGATATTATTATTACCCTAACACAAGCCCTAATTCTATTGGAAAAGTGTAATTCGACCAAAAACAACCTTAGGAATAAAATATGACCATTTAGGCCCACTTGGATTAGATTAGGACATTTACTATTAATTTATTTGAAGAAGGGTTAAAATAGTTAAAATCAAAGTTTAATAAGTAAATAATTTTTAATATAGGTTTATACATAAGATAAATTCAACTATAAATATTCATTAGAAAGTTAAAAAGATTTCCTGCATAATGGTATTTTATTTGTAATTTTTAGACATTAAATAAGTTAATTTATTTATGACCCAAAGATGATGCAGTAATTATCTTATTAATGAAATATTGACATAATTGATGTTATAAATACCCAAATAAATGTAATTTGAGACTTTTTAGGAATTAAACTAATTTTATAGGTTAATTTTACATGTTTTTATTGATTTAATTATCTTTTTTTGAACTAATCATTCTGTTATGATTTTCACAAAAATCAAATTACTAAATAGTGTCAAAATTGACATAAAATAGTTTTTAAAACAAATATTATATTATTAATTGTTATTTTATTCCTAAAAATCTACTGTTCGGCCAAATGACTTAGATAAGGTTATATATATTAATAATAGACAACTTGGGGTTCGTTTGGCTGGTTATAGTAAGTTTATTAACCTTATAGTGTAAGAACACAAGAAGACACGGTAAAAGTAAAATTATATAACTTAATGTTAAATCTAAATGATAAGGTTAAAATAGGAACCTAGACTTGTATAAATTCTATTGGATGAGAGGAATTAGACCCATCCCCACTTTATCTTCGAAATAAGACCCTTTGGAACCATTATAAACCGAATTTGACCTTAATATAAAATAGCATTTTGAAATTTTACTAAGGTGCCCCTCTCATCCCTTATAAAAGGGCACCTCCTCGCTCTCCTCCTCACACCAATTTGAGCATTCAATCTCGGCCAACCCCTGCAAAAATCTCTTCTCCACTTCCCTTGTATCATCCTAGAGGTCCTGGTCTTCTTCAAAGACCATCCTTAGTTCTTTAAGTGGAGGTTAAGTGAAGGCGCGTCAAAAACAGGTAATATGAATTACCGATCTTTTTCAATTTCATTCTTCTTCAACTTCTTCTTATTTAGTTATTTCATGATAAATTAATAAAATCCGTATTTATTATATACTGACATGTTATTATAAATATGAAACAACTCTAATTAACCTTATATCCATCCTACTGAAAAAGGAAATCACCGAGCGTGCGTACTTACGGAATACCGTCTCCACGTCGCGGTGTAATTTATTTTACACCACCACCTTAATTGGATGGGTATAACGGTGTAATGGGTAAAAATATATAATTATTATAAAGTGATATTGATACTGAAATACTATACATACACTTCAACACAATTCCATGACCATGGGAACGATATCATCGCTCGTGCGTACGTACGGACTACCGTCTCCACGACGCGATGAGATTCATTATCCATGTTAACCATTCCAGAATGATTATAAAGTATATATAATGAATAATAATGAAATATATGAAATGTTAAATCTAATGGATTTATGTATATATATATATATGTCATCTACTTACTTCCATTCAAGACAATAAAGAAAGGAAAACAACGTTCATGCGTACGTACGGACTACCGTCTCCATGAACAGTGTGTTTCATTTCATTTATCTATCTATTTTATATATGTATATACTGAATATATATTATATATAAATCATATTTTATATTCTGGAAGTAATTAAATCATGATATAAGTAATAATAATTTCAAGAACAACAAGTCCACACACCTACGATAAATGAAACGATTTTACCCAAAACGCTTCTTTAACATGGAATTTACAAAAGAACGGGTAATATAAAGTCATTAGTGAACCATATATGATATAATAACAATTAATATGATTCTATAATAAGTTAATGACATTATTTAAATCATTATACAGGAGTTTCGGATACGTACAAAGCATATCAGACATAAGGTAAGGGAAATATCACAATCTCATTTTTATCCGAGATTGTTTATACTTTGGTATTTACTGGGGTGTATTTTATCATCAACATCCATGATTCCTCATTATGTAATATTATTTCCATCCACCTACAATTGTTTAAATCAAATTTTACCCTTCGGTGAGTTTTTAGTAAAAGATATGAAAGGAATCTTTTGTCGTTTTTCATACAAGGTACATTTTGACTTTTCTGACAAAAGTACGAGAAGAATGTTTTCTTAACTTATACGGAATGAATGGATTTTTAAAAAATTATTTCCAAGAATCTTCCTTTACAAGTTTTCAAGATTATTTTTAATCAAATTCTTTTAGTTTAAAATTGTATGACATGTTAAGAAAGGAAAAAAAATTTGAAGTATAACAGATATTTTCTTCAAGAATGGTGTTCAAGTGTTTTATCAAAATTATTTTCCATCTAAGATAATATAGGGTTCTGTTTCTATCCCTATTTTTACATTGTTTTGATTATGTTATGATGGAATTATCTTTATGATGTCCTTTTATCTTATATGGATTATGTTATGATGGCATGATGTTTAAAAATCCCATTTTTATTACATGGGTTATGCAATGATGTATGATTCATGAATTTGTGGCACACATAATAATTGTATAATTATGAGATGGGTGGGACCTATATCTCCCTACAATGTATTGGGTAATGATTTTATATCTCATGAGATAGACATGGCTGGAAAGGTAGGTTATACCGGTTCAGTGAAACTGGACTGAAACGAGGGTGACTCGGTTCAAAAATGGACTTTGTCCACTAAGATAGTCTTGGCAATAAGTCCTAACTAATAATAAATGATTCCCTTTGATTATGTGTGTATGACACAAAGTTTCATGTTTTATGTTATGATTATTGGGATTTCATTTCACTACTATGATTTATCCCATGTTATGAAATTATGCTCTCTTTTGCAGGTTAAGATTTCCAAAATGTTATGTTCTTATGAATATGATGTGATTGATATTTATTTTGTTTACCCTTAATGAGAATTTGAGCTCACCCTTTTATGTTTTCTTTTCCCCAGGATATAAAGAAAAGTCATAGGTAAAAAAAGGGAAGATCTTTATGGGAGATGTTGAAGATCATTCACCGCGATTAGAAGATTATATTCCGAGTTTCTAAAGACACAAAACTATTACGATCCTTTTGTGTGTGTTTTTGTTATGTACTAAGTATTCCGCAAAAGTAATGTAATGTCCATGTAATTCAACCTTCGGGTCTTTACAGTTGGTATCAGAGGAAAGGTTTAGTCAACCTTTGGAAACTAGGATGCGAAAACGTTAGTGAGATCCCTAGAGATATTTCTAAGGTATTTATAGGGATGTCTCTAAGGTTAAGTATACATATAGGTTATAGTCCTAGAATTGCGCTAAATATCTTAGAATTTAACGTAAGATGTTATATATTAAGCGTACTCCCTCTTTTATTATGTTGTTTTCCCTAGCATGATTTTTGCCTCTCACACTATTCTTTTTGGGTTATAGACGATGGCTGGAACCCGAAAGAACCGTGTTGATCAATGCAATGGACAATGCAATGATTGTCCTCCTGAACAAACAAATGTTATGGGAGATGGAGTGAAAAATCTTATTTCTATACTTACACAAGCTATGAATCATTCTGGACTTCCAAATGAGCAGAGAAGGGAATATTATTCTATTGAGTCATTCATGAGGCAACGTCCACCTTCTTTCAGTGGGTCTTCTGATCCACTTGTTGCTGAACAATGGATCATTACCACTGAAAATATATTTTCAGTTCTTCAATGTTATGAACATGATAAAATCATCTTAGCAGTATATCGTTTGGATGGTCATGCTGATCAATGGTGGAATCTTATCAAGAATACGAGGCCAAGAGATGAAATTGAGTCCATGGAATGGGACGAGTTCAAGAACTTATTTTTCAATAAATACTTCCCTCGTATTCTTCGGACAAAGATGGATAAGGAGTTTCTCGAAGTAAAGCAAAAGGATGATGAATCTGTTGGTATATACGAAGAGAATTTTACAAGGCTTGCAAGGTATGCATCTGGATTTATCATCCAACCTGAAAGTAAAGTTGATCGATTCTTCAGTGGCTTAAAACCAAATCTTCGAAGGGAATTAACTATAAGAGACTTCAGTAGTTTGAAGAAATTGTGCGTTGTCCTCTCAAGGTAGAAATGGAAGTTGGTACTACATATCCATCTCATATTTTTGACAAGAAACTAAAGATGGAGTTCAAGGAGAAATCTCATAATAATTTTGAAAAGAAGATGAATGTTTCCTTATGCTCAATGTGTGGAAAGAAGCATGGTGGAGATTGTCTTAAAGGGACTAAAAAATGTTTTAAGTGTGGAAAAGAAGGTCATCGAGCAGCTGAGTGTTGAAGTAATGGAAAAAGGGTTTCTAATGATGGGAATAAAGAAAAGACTACAGAGAACGCACCACCAACACTTCAATGCTTCAAGTGCAAGGAAATGGGGAATTATGCTAATAAATGCCCTAATCCAAGGGTTAGTGATGATCGACATGAGCAACCACTTAAAGAAAAGGACAAAGGGAAGTCACATGCGATCACTATTGGCGATGTTGAATATGAGAACAATGTGGTTGAATGATTAAGTGTTTATGTAATGGGATTCCAAAATAATGTTTTATATAGTATCGTGGAATATTGGAATATTTATGTATTGGTATATTGTGGTTTTCAATGGTACCGGTAACCATGGAATGTGATTGAGATATTATTGGAAAAAAATATGATATGCGCATAATGAAGGGATAAGGGGAAAATGAAATGTTTGACAGTATTCATGAGCTCATGATTGATATAAGGACTAAGTGATATCATGGTTTGAGTATATAAATTTTTTGGATTTTGGTATGTGGAAAGAGTTAACTTTTGACAGCATTCATGTTTTCACTAAGGTTTAATAGGTATTAATTTTTTAAGAGAATACATCATTAAGGTATTCACATGATTGGAATGTGACCAACAAGATATATGGGTGATAAATGATGGTATTCACATGCTTGGTTGACGACATTTCAAGTTATCGTTTTCATTATACTATGATCTTGGACCAAAGTATTTTAGATAAGCCTAAAGATTGGAATGGATTATGTTAACCATAAGTTAGTATTGTTTAAGGATAGAAATTTTTTTGATATTATTTATGTGATGTTATAGTAATGTAGTTTTAGAAAAAAACACAACCTGCAGGACGGGTGACAGCCCATCGCATCAGACAAGGCTGTGGGAATCGAACCCACAACCGAAGTGCGACTGGCCTTTATCGCTTACCACTGGCCTACAGGAAGTCCCTGTTTAGTAGATACTAGTTTTATTATATTAATCAGTATGATATATGAAGTATAATTCCACTTTAGGAACTATATATGATTAATCTCACTATAGATGGACTTATGTACTTTTTTGACTTTTCTAACCTTTTGTTTGAGACAGATGGAATGACCCATCATTCTATCACATGATCTGCTAACACTTCACGAATGACAAATCCAACTTCATATCATTAAGAGATGAAGTGGAAATTGTCCAAAGAATGACCAACAGTGACACAGTACCAAAATCACGAAAGTATTTCTTCTAATTTCATCAACTTTAGGGAAATGATCTTGAAAACCAAAAATGTTGTCTTAGTGCTCTTATATCTGATGAATTAGATGGTACCTTAGATCGTCACAAATTTATGGCTTTGTGATTGCTAGCTTTTCCATAGCCATGTTATCTACCACTATCCATCAGAACATGATGGCTAGATTTCTCTTCCATATCCATATTTTCACCTATGTGGAAACCCAGTGATTAGTATATTTGGGTAACTGTGACATTTCATAATTTTGTTTTTAAAGATTGGTTTTGGTATTCTTTTTTACATTGTGGGTTTCTATTAAAGAAACTTTCGAATAGTAAACCATTTATAACCCCGATGAATTTCGAGGGCGAAATTCATTTTAAGGGGGGTAGAATGTAACACCCCAAGATTTTATGAAAAATATTCTATTTAATTTCATTAATGTCTTGTGTTGTACACTACACCAAAAGGAGCTTGCACAACACGCATCCTTGACTTGCCTTGCATTACACACAATTGCGACCTTCCTCGATTGCGTGTGTAGTACGCAATACCGAGTTTCACTAAACAACGATATACTATTAAAATATTATTAAAAATAGCAGTTATGAATAGTAATAACCACTTTTTGAAATTTTATAAATTTTATTTTTCAAAATGGACTTCATTTTTGGATTCGGAATATAGAAATTAGCTTAGGGTGAAATTTTGGTACTTTTCGGATAACTTTCATTTTCTGATGAATAGTGAAAATTACTAAATTTTAATTAAAAACAACTTTTTTAATCGAAATAATTAATAGTGATAAATTATTAATCTGAGTGGTTTTAAAGTATATTTAGAATATATTTTTACAATTTAATACAATGTTGGTCATTGGATGTAATTTCACAGTTAAACCAGTTATAAACAAGTGTCAATCTTTTGATAGTTATTATATCTTAAAAACACGCTATTTGTTTTGACGACGGGAATTAATTTTTAAATTAGTTAATGTAACTAATATGTTTTGAATTTGGTAAAATAGACATCATTTTTGAGTTCATAATATCAAATATAGCTTAGGCCTAATTTTTGGTATTTTTCTGAAAACTTTCAATTTTTGATGAATAGTGAAACCACTAAGTGGTAGTTAAAAAAACTGAATTGTTCATAAAACATAATTTTACCGCTTCTGTGAGTGGAATTTCAAAAATCCGAGAGACACGGTTGATTTCAGTAAGTAAAATGTGGTTCAATGAGATGAAAGTAATTTTTTGGTGAATAGTAACTTTTTACTTTTTTTACCACGGTTAAAAGTAAATAAGGTAATTAAGGGTGAAAATGATATTATTATTACCCTAGCACATGCCTTAATTCTATTGGACAAGTATAATTTGACCTAAAACAACCTTAGGAATAAAATATGACCGTTTAGGCCCACTTGGATTAGATTAGGACATTTACTATTAATTTATTTAAAGAAGGGTTAAAATAGTTAAAATCAAAGTTTAATAAGTAAATCATTTTTAATATAGGGTTATACATAAGATAAATTCGACTATAAATATTCATTAGAAAAATAAAAAGATTTCATGCATAATGGTATTTTATTTGTAATTTTTAGACATTAAATAAGTTAATTTATTTATGACACAAAGATGATGCAGTAATTATCTTATTAATGAAATATTGACATAATTGATGTTATAAATACCTAAATAAATGTAATTTGAGACTTTTTATGAATTCCACTAATTTTATAGGTTAATATTACATGTTTTTATTTATTTAATTAACTTTTTTCAAACTAATCATTCTGTTATGATTTTCAAAAAAATCAATTACTAAATAGTGTCAAAATTGACATAAAATAGTTTTTAAAACAAATATTATATTATTAATTGTTATTTTATTCCTAAAAATCTACGGTTCAGCCAAATGACTTAGATAAGGTTATATATATTAATAATAAACAACTTGGGATTCGTTTAGCTGGTTATAGTATGTTTATTAACCTTATAGTGTAAGAACACAAGAAGACACGGTAAAAGTAAAATTATTTAACTTAATGTTAAATCTAAATGATAAGGTTAAAATAGGAACCTAAACTTGTCTAAATTCTATTGGATGAGAGGCTTTTGACCCATCCCCACTTTATCTTAGAAATAAGCCCTTTTGGAACCATTATAAATCGAATTTGACCTTAATATGAAATAATATTTTGAGATTTTCCTAAGGTACCCCTCTCCTCCCTTATAAAAGGGCACCTCCTCCCTCCCCTCCTCACACCAATTTGAGCATTGATGCTCGGCCAAACCCTGCCGAAATCTCTTCTCCACTTCCCTAGTATCATCCTAGAGGTCCTGGTCTTCTTTAAAGACCATCCTTAGTTCTTTAAGTGGAGGTTAAGTGAAGGCGCATCAAAAAGAGGTAATATGAATTATCAATCATTTTCAATTTCTTTCTTATTCAACTTCTTCTTATTTAGTTGTTTCATGATAAAGTAATAACATAATTATTTCTTATATACTGATATGTTATTATAAATATGAAACAACTCTAATTAACCTTATATCCATCCTACGGAAAAAGGAAATCACCGCGCGTGCGTACGTACGGAATACCATCTCCACGCTGTGGTGTAATTTATTTTACACCACCACCTTAATTGGATGGGTATAATTGTGTAATGAGTAACTATATATAATTATTATAAAGTGATATTGATACTGAAATAGTATACATACACGTCAACACAAGTCCACGAACATGGGAACGATATCATCGCTCGTGCGTTCGTACGGACTACCGTCTCCACGACGCGATGAGATTCATTATCCATGTTAACCATTCCAGAATGATTATAAAGTATATATAATGAATAATAATGAAATATATGACATGTTAAATCTACTGGATTTATGTATATATATGTCATCTACTTACTTCCATTCAATACAATAAGGAAAGGAAAATAGTGTTCATGCGTACGTACGGACTACCGTCTCCATGAACGGTGTGTTTCATTTCATTTATCTATCTATTATATATATATATATATATACTGAATATATATGATATATAAATCATATTTTATATTCTGGAAGTAAGTAAATCATGATATAAGTAATAATAATGTCAAGAACAACAAGTCCAAACACCTACGATAAATGAAACGATTTTACCCAAAACGCTTCTTTAACATGGAATTTACAAAAGAACGGGTAATATAAAGTCATAACTGAACCATATATGATATCATAATAATGAATATGATTCTGTAATAAGTTAATGAAATTATTTAAATCATTATACAGGAGGTTCAGATATGTACAAAGCATATCGGACATAAGGTAAGGGAAATATCACAATCTCATTTTTATCCGAGATTGTTTATAGTTTGGTATTTACTGGGGTGTATTTTATCATCAACATCCATGATTCCTTAGTATGTAATATTATTTCCATCCAACTACAATTGTTTAAATCAAATTTTACCCATCAGTGAGTTTTTAGTAAAAGATATGAAAGGAATCATTTGTCGTTTTTCATACAAGGTACTTTTTGACTTTTCTGACAAAACTACGAGAAGAATGTTTTTTTAACTTATACGGAATGAATGGGTTTTTAAAACATTATTTCCAAGAAGCGTACTTTACAAGTTTTCAAGTTTATTTTTAATCAACTTCTTTTAGTTTAAAATTATATGAAATGTTAAGAAAAGAAAATGTTTTTGAAGTAGAACAGATATTTTCCTCAAGAATGGTGTTCAAGTGTTTTATCAAAATTATTTTCCATCTAAGATAATATAGGGTTATGTTTCTATCCCTATTTTTACATTGTTTTGATTATGTTATGATGGAATTATTTTTATGATGTCCTTTTATCTTATATGGATTATGTTATGATGGCATGATGTTTAAAAATCCCATTTTTATTACATGGGTTATGCAATGATGTTGGATTTATGAATTTGTGGCACACATAAGAATGGTATAATTATGAGATGGGTGGGACCTATATATCCCTCCAATGCATTGGGTAAAGATTTTATATCTCATGAGATAGACATGGCTGGAACGGTAGGTTATACCGTTTCAGTGAAACAGGACTGAAACGAGGGTGACTCAGTTCAGAAATGGACTTTGTCCACTAAGATAGTCTTGGAAATAAGTCTTGACTAATAAGAAATGATTCTCTATGATTATGTGTGTATGACACAACGTTTTATGTTTTAAGTTATGATTATTGGGATTTCATTTCACTACTATGATTTATCCCATGTTATGAAATTATGCTCTCTTTTGCAGGTTAAGATTTCCAAAATGTTATGTTCTTACGAATATGATGTGATTGATATTTATTTTGTTTACCCTTACTGAGCATTTGAGCTCACCCTTTTATGTTTTCTTTTCCCCAGGATATAAAGAAAAGTTTTAGGTAAAAAAAAGGGAAGATCTTTATGGGATATGTTGAAGATCTTTCACCACGATTAGAAGATGATATTCCGAGTTTCTAAAGACACTAAACTATTATGATCCTTGTGTGTGTGTTTTTTTTATGTACTAAGTATTCCGCAAAAGTAATGTAATGTCCATGTAAGTCAACCTTTGGGTCTTTACAGTTGGTATCAGAGGAATGGTTTAGTCAACCTTTGGAAACTATGATGCGAAAACGTTAGTTAGATCCCTAGAGATATTTCTAAGGTATGTCTAGGGATGTCTCTAAGGTTAAGTATACGTATAGGTTACAGTCCTAGAATTTCTCTAATGTTCTTAGAATTTTACCTAAGATGTTATATATTAAGGGTACTCCATATTTTATTATGTTGTTTTCCCTAGCATTATTTTTGCCTCTCACACTATTCTTTTTGGGTTTTAGATGATGGCTGGAACCCGAAAGAACCGTGTTGATCAATGCAATCGACAATGCAATTATTGTCCTCCTGAACAAACAAATGGTATGGGAGATGGAGTGAAAAATCGTATTTCTATACTTACACAAGCTATGAATCATTCTGGACTTCCAAATGAGCAGAGAAGGGAACAATATTCTATTGAGTCCTTCATGAGGCAACGTCCACCTTCTTTCAGTGGGTCTTCTGATCCACTTGTTACTGAACAATGGATCATTACCACTGAAAATATATTTTCAGTTCTTCAATGTTCTGAACATGATAAAATCATCATAGTAGTATATCGTTTGGAAGGTCATGCTGATCAATGGTGTAATCTTATCAAGAATACGAGGCCAAGAGATGAAATTGAGTCCATGGAATGGGACGAGTTCAAGAACATATTTTTCAATAAATACTTCCCTCGTATTCTTCGGACAAAGATGGATAAGGAGTTTCTCGAAGTAAAGCAAAAGGATGATGAATCCGTTCGTATATACGAAGCGAATTTTAAAAGGCTTGCAAGGTATGCATCTGGATTTATCATCCAACCTGAAAGTAAAGTTGATCGATTCTTCAGTGGCTTAAAACCAAATCATCGAAGGGCATTAACTATAAGAGACTTCAGTAGCTATGAAGAAATTGTGCGTTGTCCTATCAAGGGAGAAATGGAAGTTTGTATTACATATCCATATCATAGTTTTGACAAGAAACGAAAGATGGAGTTCAAGGAGAAATCTCAGAATAATGGTGAAAAGAAGATGAATGTTTCCTTATGCTCAATGTGTGGAAAAAAGCATGGTGGAGATTGTCTTAAAGGGACTAGAAAATGTTTTAAGTGTGGAAAAGAAGTTCATCGAGCAGCTGAGTGTTGAAGTAATGTAAAAAGGGTTTCTAATGATTGGAATAAAGAAAAGACTGCAGAGAACGCACCTCCAACACTTCAATGCTTCAAGTGCAAGGAAATGGGGCATTATGCTAATAAATTCACTAATCCAAGGGTTAGTGATGATCGACATGAGCAACCACTTAAGGCAAAGGACAAAGGGAAGTCACATGCGATCACTATTGGCGATGTTGAATATGACAACAATGTGGTGGAATGATTAAGTGTTTATGTAATGGGATTCCAAAATAATGTTGTATATAGTATCATGGAATATTGGAATATTTATGTATTGGTATATTGTGGTTTTCAATGGTACCGGTAACCATGGAATGTGATTGAGATATTTTTGGAAAAAAAATATGATATGCGCATAATGAAGGGATAAGGAGAAAATGAAATGTTTGACAGTATTCATGAGCTCATGATTGATATAAGGACTAAGTGATATCATTGTTTGAGTATATAATTTTTTTTCATTTTGGTATGTGGAAAGAGTTAACTTTTGACAGCATTCCTGTTTTCACTAAGGTTTAATGGGTATTAATTTTTTAAGAGAATACATCATTAAGGTATTCACATGATTGGAATGTGACCAACAAGATATATGGGGGATAAATGATGGTATTCACATGCTTGGTTGACGACATTTCAAGTTATCGTTTTCATTACACTATGATCTTGGACCGAAGTGTTTTAGATAAGCCTAAAGACTGGAATGGATTATGTCAACCATAAGTTAGTATTGTATAAGGATAGAACTTTTTTTTGATATTATTTATGTGATGTTATAGTAATTTAGTTTTAGAAAAAAGGACAACCTGCAGGACGGGCGACAGCCCATCGCGTCGGACAAGGCTGTGGGAATCGAACCCACAACCAAAGTGCGACTGACCTTTATCGCTTACCATTGGCCTACAGGAAGTCCTTGTTTAGTAGAAACTAGTTTTATTATATTAATCAGTATGATATAAGAAGTATAAGTCCATTTTAGGAACTATATATGATTAATCTCACTATAGATGGACTTATGTATTTTTTGATAACTTTTCTATCCTTTTGTTTGAGACAGATAGAATGACCCATCATTTTATCACATGATCTGCTAACACTTCACGAATGACAAATCCAACTTCATGTCTTTAAGAGATGAAGTGGAAATTGTCCAAAGAATGACCAACGGTGACATAGTACCAAAATCACGAAAGTATTTCTTCTAATTTCATCAACTTTATGGAAATGATCTTGAAAACCAAAAATGTTGTCTTAGTGATCTTATATCTGATGAATCAGATGGTACCTTAGATCGTCACAAATTTATGGCTTTGTGATTGCTAGCTTTTCCATAGCCATGTTCTCTACCACTCTCCATCAGAACATGATGGCTAGATTTCTCTTCCATATCCATATTTTCACCTATGTGGAAACCCAGTGATTAGTTTATTTGGGTAACCGTTACGTTTCATACTTTTGTTTTTAAAGATTGGTTTTGGTATTATTTTTTACGATGTGGGTTTCTATTAAAGAAACATTAGAATAGTAAACCATTTATAACCCCGACGAATTTCGAGGGAGAAATTCATTTTAAGGGGGGTAGAATGTAACACCCCGAGATTTTATGAAAAATATTCTTTTTAATTTCATTAATGTCTTGTGTTGTACGCTACACCAAAAGGATCCTGCACAACACGCATCCATGACTTGCCTTGCATTACACGCAATCATGACCTTCCTTTATAGCGTGTGTAGTACGCTATACCGAGTTTCACTAAACAACGATATACTATTAAAATATTATTCAAAATAGCCGTTATGAATAGTAATAACCACTTTTTGAAATTTTATAAATTTTATTTTTCAAAATGGACTTCATTTTTGGATTCGGAATATTGAAATTAGCATAGGGTGAAATTTTGGTACTTTTCGGATAACTTCCATTTTCTGATGAATAGTGAAAATTACTAAATTTTAATTAAAAACAACTTTTTTAATCGAAATAATTAATAGTGATAAATTATTAATTTGAGTGGTTTTAAAGTATATTTAGAATATATTTTTACAATTTAATACAATGTTGGTCATTGGATGTGATTTCACATTTAAACCAGTTATAAACAAGTGTCAATCTTTTGATAATTATTATATCTTAAAAACACGCTATTTGTTTTGACGACGGGAATTAATTTTTAAATTAGATAATGTAACTGATATGTTTTGAATTTGTTAAAATAGACATCATTTTTGAGTTCAAAATATCAAATATAGCTTAGGCCTAATTTTTGGTATTTTTCTGAAAACTTTCAATTTTTGATGAATAGTGAAACCACTAAGTGGTAGTTAAAAAAACTGAATTATTCATAAAACATAATTTTACCACTTCTGTGAGTGGTATTTCGAAAATACGAGAGACACGGTTGATGTCAGTAAGTAAAATTTGGTACAATGAGATGAAAACAATTTTTTGGTGAATAGTAACTTTTTACTTTTTTTTACCACGGTTAAAAGTAAAGAGGGTAATTAAGGGTAAAAATGATATTATTATTACCGTAACACATGTCCTAATTCTATTGGACAAGTGTAATTCGACCAAAAACAACCTTAGGAATAAAATATGACCATTTAGGCCCACATGGATTAGATTAGGACATTTACTATTAATTTATTTAAAGAAGGGTTAAAATAGTTAAAATCAACGGTTAATAAGTAAATCAATTTAATATTGGGTTATACATTAGATAAATTCGACTATAAATATTCATTAGAAAAATAAAAATATTTCCTGCATAATGGTATTTTATTTGTAATTTTTAGACATTAAATAAATTAATTTATTTATGACACAAAGATGATGCAGTAATTATTTTATTAATGAAATATTGACATAATTGATGTTTTAAATACCCAAATAAATGTAATTTGAGACTTTTTATGAATTCCACTGATTTAATAGGTTAATATTACATGTTTTTATTGATGTAATTAACTTTTTTTGAACTAATCATTTTGTTATGATTTTCACAAAAATCAATTACTAAATAGTGTCAAAATTGACATAAAATAGTTTTTAAAAAAAATATTATATTATTAATTGTTATTTTATTCCTAAAAATCTACGGTTCAGCCAAATGACTTATATATGGTTATATATGTTAATAATAAACAACTTTGGGTTCGTTTGGATGGTTATAGTAAGTTTATTAACCTTATAGTGTAAGAACACAAGAAGACACGGTAAAAGTAAAATTCTTTAACTTAATGTTAAATCTAAATGATAAGGTTAAAATAGGAACCTAAACTTGTCAAAATTCTATTGGATGTGAGGATGCTGACCCATCCCCACTTTATCTTCGAAATAAGACCCTTTGGAACCATTATAAACCGAATTTCACCTTAATATAAAATAATATTTTGAGATTTTCCTAAGGTGCCCCTCTCCTCCCTTATAAAAGGGAACCTCCTCCCTCTCCTCCTCACACCAATTTGAGAATTCAAGCTCAGCCAGCCCCTGCCCAAATCTCTTCTCCACTTCCCTAGTATCATCTTAGAGGTCCTGGTCTTCTTCAAAGACCATACTTAGTTCTTTAAGTGGAGGTTAAGTGAAGGCGTGTCAAAAAGAGGTAATATGAATTACCGATCTTTTTCAATTTCTTTCTTCTTCAACTTCTTCTTATTTAGTTGTTTCATGATAAAGTAACAACATAAGTATTTATTATATACTTATATGTTATTATAAATATGAAACAACTCTAATTAACCTTATATCCATCCTACGGAAAAAGGAAATCATCGCGCGTGCGTACATACGAAATACCGTCTCCACGCCGTGGTGTAATTTATTTTACACCACCACCTTAATTGGATGGGTATAATGGTGTAATGAGTAACTATATATAATAATTATAAAGTGATATTGATACTGAAATAGTATACATAAACTTCAACACAATTCCACGACCATGGGTACGATATCATCACTCGTGCGTACGTACGGACTACCATCTCCACGACTTGATGAGATTCATTATCCATGTCAACAATTCCAGAATGATTATAAAGTATATATAATTAATAATAATGAAATATATGACATGTTAAATCTACTGGATTTATGTATATATATATATATGTCATCTACTTACTTCCATTCAAGACAATAAGGAAAGGAAAACAACGTTCATGCGTACGTACAGACTACCGTCTCCATGAACGGTGTGTTTCATTTCATTTATCTATCTATTATATATATATATATATATATACTGAATATATATGATATATAAATCATATTTTATATTCCGGAAGTAAGTAAATCATGATATAAGTAATAATAATTTCAATAACAATAAGTCCAAACACCTACGATAAATGAAACGATTTTACCCAAAACGCTTCTTTAACATGGAATTTACAAAAGAACTGGTAATATAAAGTCATAAGTGAAACCATATATGATATAATAACAATGAATATGACTCTGTAATAAGTTAATGACAATATTTAAATCATTATACAGGAGGGTCGGATATGTACAAATCATATCGGACATAAGGTAAGGGAAATATCACAATCTCATTTTTATCCGAGATTGTTTATACTTTGGTATTTACTGGGGTGTATTTTATCATCAACATCCATGATTGCTCAGTAGTTGAAATTATTTCCATCCACCTACAATTGTTTAAATCAAATTTTATCCTTCGGTGAGTTTCTAGTAAATGATATGAAAGGAATCTTTTGTCGTTTTTCATACAAGGTACTTTTTGACTTTTCTGACAAAAGTACGAGAAGAAATTTTTTTTAACTTATACGGAATGAATGGATTTTTAAAACATTATTTCCAAGAAGCTTCCTTTACAAGTTTTCAAGTTTATTTTTAATAAAATTCTTTTAGTTTAAAATTGTATGACATGTTAAGAAAGGAAAATGTTTCTGAAGTAGAACAGATATTTTCCTCAAGAATGGTGTTCAAGTGTTTTATCAAAATTATTTTCCATCTAAGATAATATAGGGTTCTGTTTCTATCACTATTTTTACATTGTTTTGATTATGTTATGATCTAATTATTTTTATGATGTCCTTTTATCTTATATGGATTATGTTATGATGGAATGATGTTTAAAAATCCCATTTTTATTACATGGGTTATGCAATGATGTATGATTTATGAATTTGTGGAACACATAAGAATGGTATAATTATGAGATGGGTGGGACCTATATCCCCCTCCAATGCATTGGGTAAAGATTTTATATCTCATGAGATAGACATGGCTGGAACGGTAGGTTATACCGGTTCAGTGAAACAGGACTAAAACGAGGATGACTCGGTTCAGAAATGGACTTTGTCCACTAAGATAGTCTTGGCAATAAGTCTTGACTAATAAGAAATGATTCTCTATGATTATGTGTGTATGCCACAAAGTTTCATGTTTTAAGTTATGATTATTGGGATTTCATTTCACTACTATGGTTTATCCCATGTTATGAAATTATGCTCTCTTTTGCAGGTTAAGATTTCCAAAAGGTTATATTCTTATGAATATGATGTGATTGATATTTATTTTGTTTACCCTTACTGAGCATTTGAGCTCACCCTTTTATGTTTTCTTTTCCCCAGGATATAAAGAAAAGTTTTAGGTAAAAAAAAGGGAAGATCTTTATGGGAGATGTTGAAGATCTTTCACCACGATTAGAAGATTATATTCCATGTTTCTAAAGACACTAAACTATTACGATCCTTGTGTGTGTGTTTTTGTTATGTACTAAGTATTCCGCAAAAGTAATGTAATGTCCATGTAAGTCATCCTTCAGGTCTTTACACCCATGCTAAGAGGTTTATCTATTAAATCATAATGTGTTATCACTTATGTATATTATTTATAATAATTTTGTAAATAGAAAAAAATGATTTTTACAAGGCTTGGATACATTCATAAAACCACGTCCTTTTGATTCTCAAATCTTAGTGAGTCACAATTTGTAGTGATAAAATGTGTAGTTTATAGTGGTACACATTATTTTGGAATTTATAATCGACATTACATACCCCACATCCCACTATCATTAGTTCTTTTTTGATATGGAATTGTTTATAAATTTACTACAGTTCTATAAAAACTCATTGTATCAATGACCAGGTCTCCTGGTGCTATTATATAATCAATAAAACATCATGAACCTAGGCCTCATTCATCTCATATCCTCACCATTATTTGAAATCATAGTTTATCTCAATATTTAAGAGTCTCTATGTAAAAATACATGTATATAAAAATAACATCATTATCCCCTTCATCTTAATTTCCCAATTAACTTTCAATAAATTATAACACATGAATTCATTGAGACTAATCCTTATTTAAATGGTTTCTATTTTTTTAGAATAATCACTGTCGAATAGTTAAAAATATACTTAAATATTATCTTTTATACCTACTTGAATTTATATTCATAAATATTACAAGTTTATTATTTATTATTAAATATTTATTGTGTCCCAGTTTTATTCTACCTTATTCATTCATTGAACCACATGAATATATATTAAATAGCTATAATTAATGAATAATTTAATTTCATTAAATATAATGTAATTCCAATCATTAATATTATTTAACACATGGTTAATATCTCTTTTTTATGAACTTCATATAGACCCGGTACATAACTCCCATGTGTTATTACAATAATCATGACCTCGACATATACACTAATACAAATATAATGATTTAAATTTCTAATCTACTAAATAAATCCATAAATTAAATAATACATCCATCAATTATGATATGGAAATTTATCCATGGGTGTGGTGAGAATAAACATCACAATATATGAAATAAATAATATCATGTTTATTATTATCATGTTCTCCCCAAATAGTTTCTTCTTCCAATTATGCATATATTCAATACCATGAATACCACATGTATTAATAAAATTCATGTTTACACGAATCATGGAAAATAACATATGAATTATTGTTCTTTTATTTTTTATTAAGTGCATCTGAATATTTATCCTATAATCAACACTTATTTTCAAAGTAACAAAAAAATAAAAGAATATTTGTTATTCATATATTGGACCCACATTATTTTCAAAATAATAAATGTAATAAGGTAAAATAGAAAGGAATCATAATATTAATATTGAAAAAATTTATTCCATTCCTATAGTAAACATGATTTCATGCACCATCATTTGATGGGGAACGATCTCTAGAGGACACGATGGATTGAGCTTAGTATAATCATCAATATTTGAGAAATTGTATCATATATTCTATGAATTTGTGTGGAACCAAATAAATGAAACAAATTATCAATGAAATATCATTCATCAGTAACTATATTAATTTTCATGATATATACACAAAATATCAATACGTAATTTATTTTTCATAGTGTCTATTTTTCATTACCATGTTAATCAAAATAGCTTTTCTTTTCGTCGTCATTGCATAGTAAATCATCTAACCCAGAATAACTAATTTCATAATGTGTCATTATTTTCTTCAATTATGATACTTGGGTAGCTTTAATAACCCCATTTAATGTAATTTAACTCACTATAGGTCCTTGTTTATATTTTAGGTAGCTTTATCTACCATTTATGGAGACACAAGTGTTTTAGTTTCATTTCATCACAAATTAGGTTGAGAAAACAAATGTTTGCTCCAAATTATACCTTAAAACATCACGGTGACTTAAATTCATAGTTCATGTAGTAGGTTAATTAAAATATCTTCTATCTCAGTTCGTGTGGTGGGTTAACAAATGAACAGTTGATTACCTTACTTCATGAAGTCAGTATAGTAACCCAATCTATGTCGTTAGTACCTCAAGGAAATTTTTTTATCCTTTCATGTTGGTTCGGTAGGCTCATATAATTGTACCATTCATTCATATATTCTTTTTTATGTCTAATGAACTATATATGGTAGGACATGACTTATTACGGTATCATGGAGACCTATGGTTGATCATCTAATTGTGCAACATGCATGGTCAGTCCATAAAAAATATGGTTTGTAAAGGATAAAGATAACAATATGAAATTTATGAAATATAATTGATTGAATATATCCAATGATATGAACCATATCAGTATCTTTATAAAATAATCAAAAGTGACCAAAAAATGGATTTTACCCATCGATTTTCTGCTTATTTCAATAATTGTTAGTAATACTCTATGATTTTCATGTCTAGAAGGAAATGATTGATGGTGTTTTGACACCACCATTTAGCCTCTAGTTGCTAACATACATGAGAGAGTATAATGTGTATCTTTCATCTTGTAAAAAAGAAATTCATGTGTCCATTCATTCTATAGAATAAACCCTGTGTCTTTCTCACCCATATTCTATATTGGGATAGAGTGTGAGTACTAGATTCCTTGTGTTTGTCCTATTATCACAAGTGCGGTTAAGCTGGTTCCATTGACTTCTATTTATTAAATCCAACCCCATAAACAGTCGTAGATAAAATAATCCACCTCCATATCTCCAAAATTCATCAAATAATATTTTATTTTTGAAAAAAAAATATAATTTTACATGGAGTTCTAAAACACACTAAAACATGAAACTTCTTCACATCCTCTTTGTTATAATAAAAGTGTAAATGAACTGAATTAACCCGTATATTTTTGAATTAAGAATAAATAACTATAAAAATTAGTTATTAATCAATTGGTAGTTCTTAACACATCCGATTATAATAGAATAAATTCCTTTACACAAAAAAGTATTTAATTTATTTTTAGAAAAATACACAAACAATACTTGGTCACTTAAACATTTTTTAAATGAAACCATATTTTTATCTAACTCTTTACATGACATTTTAAGAACCAAAACACATTTTATAATTAAACTTATATAATTCTAAAACATGTCATGTAACTCCTTAAATGAATGAAAGTTAGTTTATAATAGTAGTATGACTTTTAAAAATAAATCATATATGTATTTATAATTTAAACATTTCTTGTCGAAGAATAATTAACATGGGAATTAATTAAATAAATAAAATATGTATATATTAAATCATGTTATAAATATTTGTGCATTATTCATATGTAAATTAAGAAAATATAATTTTAGAAAAAATAAACGTAATCATTTTACTTTCAACTAGTTTGAATTTTCATTTTATAATCTACATGGATTTAATGTGAACACCATTATAATTTTGAAATTTGTTTCATTTCTGAACAATATTATTATCAAATAATTATAATTTCATAAATTATGAAACCATATATATAATAAATAATTTTTCCAAATAAAGTAAAAAATATTAAAATTTCATAGTTATATTTATGATGTAATACTAAATCTATATAAAAACTTTTCATAATAATGTATGTGTGATTTAAAACATTATCACATATACTAAAATGTATTTGGTATGGTTTAAAACACTATATAAGCCCATTTTGTTTAATTATTTTTTGGGATTAGAAAAAATTCATTTTTCATTAATATTCTTACCACCATTAATTTCAATAACATATCTTCTTAATAATTATCAAAACCCATTACACATGAAGCACAATGACTATTTATAATGTAATTTTATGTGGATTCCATTTTATGTATATGATTTTTAAGTAAATTGTTTCATCCAAAATCCCCTTTTACGCATTATTATTTTTCATAGTAAGACATTATAATAATTCACTATAGTGTGTCCTATCACTATATATCCAATGAAGAAAAGAAATAAATTTATTATCCACACCATTTTGTTGTTTATTTTCAGGATATGATCATTTTTCACTACAATAGGTTTTGGTTTTGAAAATAAATAAAATTGTATGTTTCGAAGGGGATATATAAATTTTCACCAATAATTCCTTCAATATTGTCGTAATTATTTATAAAATAATTAATTTTTTATGTATTAGATCATATAACACTATCAGATTTTGGAAGGATGTATAACATCCTACAGGTAGTGGAAAAAATCACTAAGACATGAACACCTCTTTGAAAAATCTATATATCTATATTGAATATTAACGAAGAATAATTTTTTTTAGCATTCATCTATTGATCTCGAATATCCACCCTTATTAGTTGAGCATGTTCATGATTTATAAAAGTTTAAACCATTGGCTTCATGTTTCCCAGGGAATCTAGAGGCTCCTTGAATATCATAACACCAGGGAAGGATCACATGCTTATCCATGAAATCCTAGAAAATATTGTTAGAGGATTAATATATATATATATATCTGTGTGTGTGTGTGTGTTTTATAGAGTTCTAAGTTAGTGCATGACCACCCATCTAAAAACTAAGATTTAATATACACTAGTTATCTATTTTCCCCTTTGGTAATCATTCCTATAGAAAAATTAATGAAATGTATTACAAATATTTCAAAGGTTGTAACACCATGTATCTTTTGAAACATAATTGATCAAAGTGTTAAACAATTTTTGGTTATCTAAAATTTTCATTTTATCAGCATATGAAAAATATATCTTGATATCTTGACTTAAAAAGGGTGTTTTAACAAAATGTTTCCATTAAATATGGTAAATTCGTTAGAATACACTACGAAATTGTGAGAATTAACACATTATAGTGAACCGCAAGGAATAAATCATTGTAGTCTGAACCACTATATAGTTATGGTACCTTAACATCACAATTCCAACACATGTAAATCATATTAATAAGGGACAATCGTAAAAAGTTGATTAAACACGTTTTTCAAGGCTCACTACCCTAACATCATAATTTAATTTAATTAAATAAATACCAATTATTCATACCTATTACCTCATGATATATATACTATCATGATCCCGCTTCTTCAAGATGAGGGAAGGGATAAAAAGATATCGAAACATTCCTTCCTCAAATTGAAGGAGAGGTAATCACCCCTGAGTCCCACCTCCATTTGTCCCCAGGGTGAAGACCAAATCCAATGGTAATGAAATCTCATAATGATGGTAGGTATTACCATTTTATAGTAACCATGATCGGGATAAAAGATGTGTCATGCTCAAAAATCTCTAAGAGAGATAAATATAAGGAAAAAAATCCATCCCACATGAATGTTTAAATTAAAACTTCTATAAATACAAAGAAATGTCCAAAGTACCAAAATAAAACTAAGTAGTGATATAGAAGTCATCCCTATAATTTTAGTTAGTATGGTCTAGTATGGTCCACATAATATTCCAAAAAACCTAAAAACAGTTTTATATACAGAGAGGCAGAATAAAAGTATAATCAATAGAGGAAAACCAGAGTCACTTGTCCACAAGCGGAAGAAGTATACTAATGCGCCTGTGAGAAAAGAATAGAAACTCCAAAGCACCATGAAATATATATTATCCACCCCAACCTCACCAAGTCACTCCCACCAAATATCACAATTCAATTAATGTAATGTAGTAAGAACATCTATATTTGGGTACCCCACAAAACTTATCATTGGGTAACTTCTCAAACCTAATAGAGAACGTCCTAACGCAACCACTTTAAACCACAAGCCCAACCGACACAGTAGACCCATAGACACCAGAGACGCACACCAGATCACATTTTTCCTACTGACACCTAGGCCACAACCACCACATATCTCACCTGAATACACAAGAGCCTCATACTGAATACACATGGGGAATAAACCACCTATCACAATACTAATACCATAAGTCTGGTATTAAATCTCAAGCCATTAAAGTATGTCCAAAAATTCATGGGATATTATTTATTAGAAGAGGTAGCAAGGTAATGTAAGTTTCCAGTCATCCATCCAACCATGAGGATATTTGGAAAGGACCCCCCATAATAATTGGGGTGTTCAGAACATAGTTCTCAACACAGGTGGCATGGGTATAGAAAACACAAGTAACTAAAATTATATATATATATATAGGTAAAAAATTCACATCCAATCATATGGAATTCCAAACATAATACCATCCTAGTGAAAATCACTATTACTGCTACCCCAATATGCATGTACCACCATGAAGAACAGTAACATGAATATCGCTTCACTACAAGACCAATCATGAAACATAACCCCCACACAATTCATTTAACCAATTATAATTCTAAATTATAAAATTATGCATTTATTTATTTCCATCCTACCTGGGAAACTACCATACACATCAAACAATAAAAAGGGTAGGAACTATACAAATAACAACCAAGTCAAACAATGAATGAAACTGCCAATAACATTCTTCCAAGTTATCATTCCCAATTCATCCTCTCCCATACAAGACCAAAAACCCTTCTACACTAGAAAACCACACCTAAAACACCCATAATAATGAAATAATTACACAACCTAGACCTAAAACCCTACATCCCAACCAATTCCCATATGCAATCCCACTGCATACAAACTGCATCTATTTCACAATCAATCAAACTCTCATCCCGAGATACCATCACACCACTTTTACCACCCAGTACACACAATCAAACCCCCATACACATCACGAGACTTCCATCATATGCTCAATGACAAACATAATGACACAGATAACACAACCACACCAACAAGGAAAAGTTTATTCATATTTTGCTTCACACGTTCATTAATTCCACTTGATTAAATTTGTGTGATCAGAGAACATATTATATCATTGGGAATTCATTTATTTAATTGAATATACATAATTAACCAAATTCAAATTATTATAGAAATGATTCAAAAATCTTGCAGGTTGTAAAACAGATCCCACCAATAGCCATGATTTTTAGAAGAACACAACCCACATGATTCATAACATGGATCAGGGATAACATATAAGTCAACGAGATCATCATAATCTTCCAAGACCGTCATTTATTGATTCTTATTACCATATTTAATTTTTTTTCCAAACGTTATCGGATGGAAGAATCAATACACCAATGATTCATGAAACAAAATTAAAAGGGAGACGAAGGAAATCCCTACTTGGAACAACATGCAACCGATGAAAATTTCCAGAGAAAAAATAAGGGGTGTGCAAGTAGTTGAAACACTCTATGAAAAATAGATCAATAGTTATGGATATAATGACCCATACATTACATACAAGGTTATTACTTCATAATTGAAGCATGCTTATTACAACATATAACAAAACCATGATAGGACCGTATAGGCATAATGTCTTTAGAAACTGGGAAACATAAACAACTGGTAAATTATCAACTTTGGCTCTCGTCTATTTCATCATATCTAGAGTCTCTTTTAAAATGTCCTACTTAATACCATTATTCCTAACCTGGGGAAAATAAAACATACAAAAGGGTGACCTTAAATGCTCAGTAAGGGCAACCAAATAAATATCAATCCAATCATATTCATAAGAACATAGCATTTTGAAAATATTTACCTACAAAAGAGATCATAATATCATAACATGGGATAAATCATAGTAGTGAGATGTAATCCCAATAATCAAAACATAAAACATGAAACTTTTTGAAATACAGACATAATCATTGAAAATCATTTCATATTAGTCAAGGCTCTTTTCCAAGACCATCATAGCAGACAAAGTCCATTACTGAACCGAGTTCACTCCTCGTTCCAGTCCTGTATCACTGAATCAGATAAACATTCCGTTCCAGCCATTTCTATCTCATTATATATAAATCATTACCCAATGAATTGGAGGGAGATATAGGTTTCACCCATCTCATAATGAAAATATTCTTATGTGTTCCACAAAATCATAAGTCATATCATAACCCATGTAATAAAAATGGGATTCATAAACATCATGCCATCATAACATAATCTATATAAGATAAAAGGACATCATAAAATTAATTCCATAATAACATAATAATATCAATGTAAAAATATATATAGAAACATAACTCTATATTATCTTATATGGAAAATAATTTTGATAAAACACTTGAACTCCTTTCATGAGGAAAATATCCTTTCTACATCAAAAACATTTTACCTTTCATAACATGTCATACAATTTTAAACTAAAAGATGTTGATAAATAATAAACTTGAAAAATTGTAAAGTAAGCTTCATGTAAATAATGTTCTATGAAATCATAAAAATCCATTCATTTCTTATAAGTTAAAAAAATATTCGTCTCATACTTTGGCCGGAATGGTCAAAAAGTACCTCTTACTAAAAATGACAAAAGATTAAATTCATATATTTTACACACCAAAGGGTAAAATTTTATTTAAATGATTATAGGAGAATATAAATAATATTACATATTGAGGAAACATGGATTTGGATGATAAATATTCCCCAGTAAATCTTGAAGTATAAACAATCTTGGATAAAAATGAGATTGAGAGAATTTCCCTTACCTTAGGTCTGATTTGATGCGTACGTATCCGAAACTCTTGTATAGTGATTTAAATAATTCCATTGAATTATTACAGAATCATATTAATTGTTAAGATATCATATATGGTGATGTTCTTATCTTTTTATTAGTAATATTTCATTGGTACCTGTTAATCAGGTGTTCATTGCTTTATGTTCTTATGCATTTTTTGTCAAATAAATTCCTATTCTTCTTTTTAGGATATAGATACCTCATTTACAGAATGGTATTAGTGTAATATATATCATGTTTATTCATTAAATTCATTTATATAATCGTAATTCAATGAATATCATGTAGAACGAGTCGCATCACATCGTGGAGACGGTAGGCCGTACGTACGCACGAGCGACGATATCGTTCCCATGATCATGGAATTGTATTAAAGCGTATGTATACTATTTCAGGATAAATATAAATTTAAAATAATCATATATACTCATTATTTACACCATTATACCCATCCAAGTAAGGTGGTGGTGGAAAATAGAGTACACCACGGCGTGGAGACGGTATTCCGTACGTACACACGCGCGGTGATTTCGTTTTCCGTAGGATGTGTAGAAGGTGAAATAGGGTTGTTTCATATTTATAATAACATATCTGTATATGATGGATACTTATGTTATTACTTCTTAATGAAACAACTAAATAAGAGTAAGTAGAAGAAGAAATAAATTTGAAATAATCGGTAAAGGATATTACCTCTTCTTCGACACGCCTCTTTAAAAACTCCTCTTATGGAACTAATGTTGGTCATTGAAGATGACCAGGACCACTAGAATATTACTAGGGGAGTTGAGAACAGTAATGGGAAGGGTTTGGTCGAGCTTGAAGGCTCAATTTTGTGTAAAGAGTAGAGGGAGGAGGTTCGCTTTTATAAGGGAGGAGAGGGGCACCTTTGGAATGTGTGAAAATATTATTTTATTATAAACATATATTCGGCTTCAAAAGGTCCAAAAAAATTTAAAGATGAAGATAAGATGACTCATGGTCTAAATAAAATCATCCATTCATAATTTGACATGTTTTGGATAATATTTTAATAATTATAATCACATTTATTTAAATCATTTATTAATGAGGTAAATACTGGATCATAATTGTGTCATATATAATTTAATTTATCTGAAGTCTAAAAATTATAAACAAAACACCACCATGTAGGAAATATTTTTAGATTTACAATGAATATTTATAGTCTAAATGATAATTTATATAACCCCTTATAAAAATTAATTACTAAAATATTTTTGTTAATGTCAATTTTGTCTTTACATTAAATTAATTAATCCAAATTGTCATCATCACTACCATGTGGCTCAATGGGGTCACCAAAATCGACCCAAGGATGCCTATGGTCGGACAATTCTCATAAAATAAGGCTAGGAAAAGTGTTAAGGTAGTTTTTAATTATTCTAATATTCTTTTAACCTTGAATTACCCTATTTACTTTAAACCTCGGTAAATAAAAGTCAAAAGTTACTATTTTCCAAAAATTATTTTCATCTTATTGAACCACATTTTACATCTTGATAACAACCATGTATGTCAGATTTTTGAAATTCAATACAAAGAAGAGGTAAAATTTCATTTAAATGAATGAGTATTTTTTTTAACTACCAATAAGTGGTTTCACTATTAATCAAAAATTAGAGTTTTTCAGAAAAATACCAAAAATTCTGCCTAAGCTATATTTGATATTCTGAATTAAAAAATGATGTCTATTTTTCCAAATTCAAAACATATATTTGGAATTAATTAATTTTAAAATTAATTCCCGTTATTAAAACAGATAGCGTGTTTTTTAAGAAACAATAACTATCAAAAGATCAACACTTGTTTATGTCCAAGTTCAAAGTAAAAATAATTCCAATGACCAACATTGTATTAAATTGTAAACATATATTCTAATTACACTTTAAAACTAATTAAAAATATAATCTAACAATATAAATTATTGAAATGAAAAAAGTTGTTTTAAATTAAAATATAGTGTGTTTTTACTATTCATTAAAATATGATAGTTATTAGAATAATCTGAAAATTTTGTCCAAATTAAAATTTTATATCCTGATTCCAAGGAATAATTTTATTTTTTGAAATTGAACTTATAAACATTTCAAAAACTATATTTAATGTGGGTGTGCCATCAAAAGGATGCAAAACAGTAATTTTTGAAAAATACTTATTTTACCCAAAAAATTTATTTAGTTATCATACAATGTTCTAGAAAATATGTAAGGTGAATAATAATGTTATAAAATTAAAAATTTAGTTAATACTATTCAAAACGGCTTGTCCATAATAATATTATAATTATATATCCTTGTTTAGTGAAACCTCGTATTGCATACTACACACGCTATCGAGGAAGGTCACGATTGCGTGTAACGTAAGCCAAGCTAGTGTTGTGTGTAGTGAAAGATTACTTTGATTTTTAATATAACATAAGACATATAAAAATATACTTCTCATAAAATATCAGGGTCTTACATTCTACCCCCCTTAAAATGAATTTTGCCATCAAAATTCATCACTTCTTAACAAACAAATGAGGATACCTCTCCCTCATCATATCCTCAACCTCCCATGTAGATTCTTATAATTGGTGGTTCCTACATAAAACATTCACCAAGACAGTGGTCTTGTTTCGTAGAAATTTTTTTCTACGATCCAGAATCTTTATCGGCTGTTCTTCATAAGAAAGATCTTGATTCAGCGGTACAACTTCTGAGCTTAGTACATGTGAAGGATCAGGTATGTACATTCTCAGGATAGATACATGGAACACGTCATGAACTTGAGAGAGATTCGGTGGAAGTTCCAATTGGAAATCTACCTTCCCAACACGATCCAGTAGTTCAAAAGGACAGATATACCTAGGGATCAGCTTTCCGTTCTTTCCAAATCACATTACTCTCTTCTAAGGAGATATTCTCAAGAACACTTTATAACCCACTTAAAACTCTAGGTATTTACTTTGGTTGTCGGTATAACTTTTTTGTCGACTCTGTGCTTCTCATATGTGTTTTTGAATACATCTGACCTTTTCTGCCATCTCATCAACACGACCATGTCCTAATAGCTTTCTTTCCCCAACTTCATCCCAGCATGTTGGGGTCCTGCATTTCTTTCCATATAGAGCTTCATAAGGAGCCATCTGAATATTGGAGTGAAAGCTGTTATTATAAGAAAATTCCACCAAAGGTAGGTGTTTATCCCAACCACCTTTGAAATTCATAGAGAATGGTCTTAACATATGTTTTAGATTTTGAATTTTTCTCTCAGACTGAACGTCTATCTGAGGATTATAAGCAGTTCTAAAACTCAACACTGTATCTAAATTATGCTGAAGACATCTCCAGAACATCGAGGTAAATCTCGGAGCCCGATCAGATATAATGGAATGTGTTACTCTTTGAAATCTTACCACTTCCTTCACATATATCATGGTAAGCTGATCCAGAGAGAAATATTCTCTAATAGCAATGAAGTTTTCCGACTTCGTAATATGATCAACTATAACCCAGATAGCATTATTGCCTTTGGATGTTTTAGGAAGTCTAGTGACAAAGTCCATAGTGATGATTTCCCATTTCTATTCTCGTATGGGTAATGGTTGTAACATCCCCTTCGACTTCTGTCTCTCAACTTTAACTTGCTGACAAACCAAGCATCAAGAGACATATTCAGCAACATCTCTTTTCATTCCATCCAACCATAAGTACTCATTCAGGTCCCTATACATCTTCGTGATTCCAGGATAAATAGAGAATGAAGAACCATGAGCCTCATCCAGCAGATCCTTCTTTAATTATGGGATGGGAGGAACAAAAACCCGATTCCTGAACCTTATTATCCAATCACAATCAAGGTTGAATTCAGGAACATTTCTCACCTTCTTTTGTAACTCTACATCTTCTTTTTGTGCCTCTTTAATCTTCACATGTATAGATGGTTGAACATTCATCTGAGAAAGATAAGATTTTTCTCCTACCATTATAATTACAAGATACATCCTTTTTAAATCCATATATATTGGATCTTTTGTGATCCTCATCACGGATAAGCTAGCGTGGTCTTATCGACTTAATAAGTCTTCCAGCTTGTTTTCTTTCCCAGGGTGGTAATTAATTGAGCAGTCGCCATCCTTAATCAGCTCCAACCATATTTGTTTGCACATATTCAGCTCCTTTTGTGTGAAAATATACATTAAACGTTAATGATCAATATAAATATCACACATTTCACCATAAAGATAATGACTCTACATCTTTAATGCAATGATTACCGCAGCTAACTCCAATTCACGAGTTGGGTAATTTTTCTCATGTATTTTAAACTGGCATGAGGCATAAGCTATCACCATATCGTTTTTCATGAGAACACAGACCAATCTCTTCTTGGATGCATCACTGTAGATCACAAACCTTTCTCCACTACAAGGCAGTGTGAGCACAGGTGCACTGGATAACATTCTTTTCAACTCCTGGAAATTCTCTTCACACTCCTCCGTCCACACGAACATAACTCCTTTTCGAGTCAACCTAGTGAGTGGATTAGATAGTCGTGAAAAATATTTCACAAAACATCATTAATATCCATCCAAACCAAGAAAACATCAGATCTCAGTTACTGTTATTGGTCTCGACCATATTTCGATAACCTCTGTTTTTGATGGATCCACAAATATCCCCTATTTTGAGATAATGTGACCCAATAATGAAACTTTTTGAAGCCAAAATTCAATCTTGTTAAATTTGGAATAAATCTTCTCCTTTATTAGGGTCTTTAATACAACTATCATTTGATCTTCATGTTATTCCTTGCTCTTTGAATAGATAAGAATATCGTCTATAAAGACTACCACAATCTGATCAAGATGGTCTCAAAGGACTCTATTCATTAGTATATCCTCTTTTTTGACCCTTAATTGATGATTCCCTGAATGAAGATCAATCTTGGAAAAGTATTTAGCTCCGCGTAGTTGGTAAAATTAGTCATTAATGCGTGGGAGAGGATATTTTTTCTTGATAGTGATCTTGTTAAGTTCCTTATAATCAATGTAGAGTACCATTGATCCATATTTCTTCTTAACAAACAGAATAGGTGATCCCAAAGGAGATGCACTAGGGCATATGAATCGCTTATCAATATTCTCTTGGAGTTTCTTCTTCAATTCATGAAAGTCAATTTGGGGTATTCTATAAGGTGTCTTCGAAATGGTCATAACACCCCGTATGAGTTCTATTGAAAACTCAAATTCACGATTTTGTGGAAGACCTGGAAATTCCTCCAGAAAGATGACATAAAACTTTTGTACATTGGGAATATTCTTAATCATGAGTTTCTCTCCAACAATTTGAGATAAATAACCTTTATTTAGTGAAATCAAGACCCATAATATGGAATAAATTTCCACTGGAAGGTTATATTCATCCTTGTATCGTTAGATGATAGTAGATTGATCAGGAATGTTAAATGTGATTTACCTTCTTTGGAAATTGATATGAGCTCCGTATAAAGAAAGCCAATCCATGCCATGAATCACATCAAGTTCCACTATAAGAAGGATCACAAGATTTTCACTAAGCACTTTCCCATAAAATTCATTTGGAGAAGAATTATAAACTTTTGATGAAACCGGTGTGCCATTAGGAGTTGTCACAGCTAACTCAACATCTAATTGTTGAGGTAGAATCATGATACCCTTAGAAAATTCTTCAGAAATAAAAGAGTGGGTGGATATAGAATCAAATAAAACATTTTCTACTTTAGAGTGTATGGTAAGTGTACCTTTCTCCTCTTCATTATAATACTCCACATTGCCGATAGAAATTAAATTTCACTTTCCGTTGTCTTTGGCCTTAATAGTTTGTTGATGTCGATCATCATAAACAAACCTTGGATTAAAGCATTAATTGGAATAATGCCCCATTTCCTTGCACTTGAAACATTTAAGTGTAGAAGGTGCATTCTATGTGTCCCATTCCTTGTTCACATCATTGGACATATTCTCTCCATTATTTTGACATTCAACTTCCCGATAACCTTCTTTTCTACACATAAAAAATTTACTTGTCCCTTTAAGAAAATTCCCTCCATGTTTCTTTCCACACATTGAGCATAAGGTAAAACTCATCTTCTTTTCATTGTGGTCTTTAGATTTACCTTTGAATTCCATTTTCCTCTTCTTATCATACCCATATGACTGATGGCTTACTCCAATCTTTATCTCATCCTCGAGAGCACATCAAACAATTTCCTCGTAGCTATTGAAGTCCCTTATGGAAAACCCCCTTAGATGACTTGGTTTTAAGCCACTAAATAATCGATTGATCTTACTCTCAGATAATAATCCCAGAAGCATACCTTGCAAGCCTTGTAAAATTTGATTCGTAGATACCAAATAATTCATCATCCATTTGCTTCAGTTCAAGACACTCCTTCTCCATATTTGTTCGAAGAATACGAGTGATGTACTTATTGAAAAATAATTTCTTAAACTCGTCCCATTCCATTGACTAAATTTTATCCCTTTGCCTAATATTCTTAATAATATTCCACCATTTATCAGCTTCACCTTTCATCCAATATTCTGCTAAGATGACTTTATGATGTTCAGAACATTTCAGGACTGAAAATATCTTTTCAGTGGTACTAATCCACTGTTCATCCACTAATAGATCAGATGATCCGCTGAATGAAGGTGTACGCTACTTCATAAAGGATTCAACAAAATTTTGCTCCTTACTTTACTTGTTTATGTGTCCTACATTATTCATAGCTTGAGAAAGTTGTGTGAGCATGGATACAATATTTTTCATTCCAACTCCAAAAGTGTTTGGTTTCTTAGGGGGACAATCATTGCATTTCCCGTCACATTCAGCATTAACACAGTTCCTTCGACTTCCAGCCATTGACTAAATCCAAGAAGCATAGTGTGAGCAACACTAATCATAATAGGAAAACCACATAATCATGAATAAAATTTCACACTTTAGGTATTATCATAGGTTGTTCATGGCCATTTCTAAAACACTAATATTGTGTTCTATGTTTAGAAATATACGTAGAGTTCTTACTAAGGCTTTCACATCCTAGTTTCCAAAGGTTGACTATACCATTCCTCTGATACCAATTATAAGGAACCATACATTACATTCATGGTTATTACTTCATAATTGAAGCATACTTATTACAACATATAAAAAAACCATGATAAGACCGTATACATATAGTGTCTTTAGAAACTGGAAATCATAAACGACCGGCAAAGTATCTACATTGTCTCCCGTTTATTTCATCATATCTAGAGTCCCTTTTCGCATATCCTACTTAATAAACTTCTTCCAGACCTGGGGAAAAGAAATCATACAAAAGGGTGAGTTCAATTTCTCAGTAAGGGTAAACAAAAGAAATATCAATCATATCATATTCATATGAACATAACATTTTGAAAATCTTAACCTGCAAAAGAGATCATAATATCATAAAATGGGATAAATCTTAGTAGTGAGATGTAATCCCAATAATCATAAATTAATACATGAAACATTGTTTCATTCACACATAATCATAGAAAATCATTTCATATTAGTCAAGGCTCTTTTCCAAGACCATCATAGTAGGCAAATTCCATTAATGAACTGAGTTCACTCCTCGTTCCAATCCTGTATCACTGAACCAGATTAACTTGCTATTCCATCCATGTCTATATAATGAGATATAAATCATTACACAATGCATTATAGGGAGATATAGGTCCCAACCATCTCATAATGAAACCATTCTAAAGTGTGCCACAAAATCATATATCATAGCTTAACCCATGTAATAAAAATGGGATTCTTAAACATCATGTCATTATAACATAATCCATATAAGATAAAAGGACATCATAAAATTAATTCCATCATAACAAAATCAAGTCAATGTAAAAATAGGGAAAGAAATAGAACCATATATTATCTTAGATGGAAAATAATTTTGATAAAACACTTTAACTCCATTCTTGAGGAAAATATCCTTTCTACTTTAAAAACATTTTACCTTTCTTAACATGTCATACAATTTTAAAATAAAAGAAGTTGATTAAAAATAAATATGAAATATTTTAAAGTACGCTTCATGTAAATAATGTTATATGAAATCATAAAAATCCATTCATGCTGTATAATTTAAAATAAGATTCTTCTTATACTTTTCCCGGAAAAGTCAAAAAAGCACCTCATAATAAAAATGAAAAAAGATTCCTTTCATATCTTTTACTGACCAAAGGGTAAAATTGGATTTAAATAATTATAGGAGGAAATAAATAATTTTACATATTGAGGAAACATGGATGTGGATGATAAATATTCCCCGGTAAATTCTGAAGTATAAACAATCTCGGATAAAAATGAAATTGTGAGATTTTCCCTTACCTTAGGTCTAATTTGATTCATATGTATCTGAAACACCTATATAATGATTTAAATATGTTCATTGACTGATTATAGAATCATATTATTTGTTATGATATCATATATGGTCATGTTCTTATCTTCTTATTAATAATATTTCATTTCTACTTGTTATTCGGGTGTTCATTGCTTTACGTTCTTATGAATGTTTTGTTGAATAAATTCTTATTATTCTTTTTTAGGTTATATATACCTCATTTCCAGAATGGTATTAGTGTAATATATATCATATTTATTCATTAAATTCATTTATATAATATTTATTCAATGAATATCATGTAGAATGAGTCGCATCACATCGTGGAGACGGAAAGGCGTATGTACGCACGAGCGATGATATCATTCCCATGATCATGGAATTGTTTTGAATTGTATGTATACTATTTAAGGGTCTATATAAATTTAAAATAATCATTTATAGTTATTATTTACACCATTATACCCATCCATGTAAGGTGGTGGTGGAAAACAGATTACACCACAGTGTGGAGACACTATTCTGTACGTATGCACGCGCGGTGATTTCATTTTTCGTAGGATGGATAGAAGGTGAAATAGGGTTGTTTTATATTTATAATAACATATCAGTATATTAGTGATATTGATTTTATTACTTCATAATGAAACAACTAAAGAAGAGGAATTATAAGAAGAATTAAATTTGAAAGAATTGGTAACAGATATTACTTATTCTTCGACACGCCTCCTTGAAACCTCCTTTTAGGGAAGTAATGTGGGTCTTTGAAGAAGACCAGGATATCTATAATATTCTTAGGGGAGTAGAGAAGAGTAATTTGTAGGGTTTGGTTGATGTTGAAGGCAAAAAGTTGTGTAAAGATGAGAGGGAGGAGGTGCCCTTTTATAAGGGAGGAGAAGGGCGCCTTTGGAAAGTGTGAAAATATTATTTTATTATAAACTAATATTCAGTTTTAAAACGTCAAAAAATAATTAAAGTTGAAGATAAGATGACTCATGGTTGAAATAAAATCATTCAATTAGAATAGGACATGTTTTGGATAATATTTTAATCATTATAATCTTTTTTATTTAAATCAATTATTAATAAAGTAAATAATCCTTCACTATTGTGTCATAAATATTTTAATTTATTTGATGTGTAAAAATTATAAAACAACACCACCATGTAGGAAATATTTTTATCTTTTCAATTAATGTTTATATTTAAAAAGATAATTTATATAACCCTTTATAAATTTTTACTAAAATATTTTTGTTAATGTCAATTTTGTCATTACATTAAATTAATGAATCCAAATTGTCATTATCACTACCAAGTGGCTCAATGGGGTCCCCAAAATCGACCCAAGGATGAACATGGTTGGCCACTACTTTCAAATAACGTTAGGACAAGTTTTAAGGTAATTTAGAATTACTATAATATTCATTTAACCTTGAATTTCCCTATTTACCTTTAACCGCCGTAAATAAAAGTCAAAAGTTACAATTAACCAAAAATTATTTTCATCTTATTGAACCAAATTTTACTTCTTGATAACAAAAATGACTATTGAATTTTTGAAATTCAATTCACAGAATTGGAAAATTTTCATTTAAATGAAAGAGTCAGTTTTTTAACTACCACTAAGTGGTTTCACTATTCATCAAAAATTAAATTTTTTCACAAAAATACCAAAAATTCAGCCTAAGCCATATTTGATATTCTGAATACGAAAATGAGGTCTATTTTTCCAAATTCAAAACATATAAGTGACATTAATTAATTTGAAAATTAATTCCCATTATCAAAACAAATAGCATGTTTTTAAGAAACAATAATTATCAAAAGATCGACATTTGTTTATTTCCAAATTCAAAGTGAGATTAATTCAAATGACAAACATTGGATTAAATGGTAAAAATATATTATAATTAAAATTTAAAACAAATTAAAAAGATAATATGACCATATAAATTATTGCGATGAAAAAAGTTGTTTCTAATTAAAATATAGCGTGTGTTTACTATTCATATAAATATGAAAGTTATCAGAATAATATGAAAAATTTATCCAAATTACATTTTTATATCCTGATTCAAAGGAGAGATTTTATTTTGTCAAATTAATCTTATAAACATGTCAAAAACTAGATTTAATGTGGGTGCGCCCTCAAAAGTCAGTAGAACTGCATTTTTTTTTAAAAATACTTATTTTACCCGAAAAAATTATTTATTTCTCATACCATGTTCTATAAAATATGTAAGATGAATAATAATGTGATCAAATTAAAAATGTAGTTAATACTATTCATAATGGCTAGTCAATATTAACATTATAAAAATATATCATTGTTTAGTGAAACCCGGTATTGCGTACTACACACGCTACCGAGGAAGGTCGCAATTGCGTGTAATGTAAGCCAAGCTAGTGTTGTGTGCAGTGAAAGATTCCTTTGATGTTTCGTATAACATAAGACATAAAAAATATACTTCTCATAAAATATTAGGGTGTTACAATGGAAGAACACGTGACTCTATGGGGAGGGACTACTATAGGTGCACTAAGATAAAATAGAAAGACACTTGGAAGAGAAGGTATCCACATAGAAAATCTAGATTATATAAACATAGAAGTGGAAACTGTTTCAAGGGATATTATAGTAGAATCGTGGCCAAGACTGAATGATTCGACTATATAAATGTAAAGAAAGAATTAATATATTAATGATATAATTAAAATCCATTCTAAACCATTTAAAAATGCCTAAAAATGTCACTAAACTTGACTTATTTCAAATAAAATGTACGAGGGGTGAAATTGAAAAAACTAGAAACAATAGGAAATGAGTCGCCGAAAGAAATCCACCCACAAGGAACCACTGATATTCAATCATTGAAAATGAGCAAATGATGTTGATCCAGTGACGTGACCAATCTACAGTCGAATCATTGATTCTCAGACTCACTGAAACCCTGACACATAGATGCCCTGACACACCAAAGACATAACTCACCGACACCCTGACTCATCGATGCCTCTACCTACTAATACTTTGACCTATAAATTATTCAATGTACCATCACCCTTTACCTACCGACTCTCTCGACTTATCGATTCAGTGACCTACCGATACCTTTATATATTGATGCCTCATCCTACTGATGCCTCGACCTACCAATTCCTCGACCTACCGCTGCATGGACCTATGGATTCCTTGACCTATAAAAGCCACATCCAATTGATGCCTCGACCTGCTGACAAGTCGGCCTACTGACACCTCGACCAATCCACACCTCGACATAATGATAGAAAACCTGGAAATTTGGAAAACTCTTGAAATGAGCCACCATTGCCTACCCAAACACCCAAATACATTGGATTTGAACAATTTAATGGATTATGGAGGTCTATTCCATTACATAAGATACCTATCAAACAACTCTCACCCTCAAGAATTCAAAACCAACCCTAGAAGAAAGAGGGGTCTAATCAACCGCCCCATAAAATACCTATCATGGATAAACCACCTCGTTGTAGTGAAATCTGAACACACAAGAACACTTCCCTAGATAGTTTTCAAACCATCAACCACAATACATAACATAGAAGCACAAAAAGTCACACCTCCCAAGCATATGAATCAAGGAATTACTTCACCAATTCATGAGACTATCTGCTTTGGGTGGAACTGGCTCACCAGCATGGGTTTAATTACATCCAAATTAATGGGTATAGGTTAGGGATCATGATCTACCCTACTTATATGGATGAAATTTATTTCATATAAAGTAAAAAAGAATAAAATCATATCATAGGAAACACGTTTAAAGTATTAAAATACAAATAAAAATAGACAATAAAAACTCAAAACAACTTGGGGTACTGGGCATGTATCTACATATCTCACTCTCAAGTACTCTCCTCCATGCCACCATGCCTCTACAACAAGTGAAAAAAGGGATTGTTCCTTCAATGAACCACTATGTACTGATGATCCTGGATCTAAAGTGGTCACCCCAAGGACGTTTCATCATCCTCGATATCCTACTCTACCCAATCAATAACATGGGAGTCATCCTGATGATACCAATGAAGCATAGAGACACGAAAAAAATCGTGGATCCTCCCCAATTGTGGTGGTAAATCTAGGTGATATGCCACCTCATTAACTCATCCCAACACCTCAAAAGGCCTAACGAATATGGGGGAGAGCTTACTCCCTTTTATGAACCATCACTTTCCACATCGGGGGGAAACCTTTAAGAATACATTGTCCCCATCCTTGAACTACAAACGCCTTCTCCTTCTTCCGACATATGACTTCTACCGGACTTCTGCCGCCTTCGTACTCTAACAAACAAGTTGCACAATAACTATTGTACTTAGCACCACTTTTGGAACATGAAAATTGGATTCCCCATTTCCATACAGCACAAGGGTGAATTACACAACCATTTGTATAGATCGTCAAACAAAGACATACCAATGGAACAATGATAGCTATTATTGTACAAAAACTCTACCAAGGGACACATCACACCCAAATCCCACTAAATACCATAACACTTGCTCATAATAAGTACTTCATTGTTTAAATGGTCCACTATATTTTTCATCCATTTGAGGGTGGAAAGCAGTGGTGAGGTGTAATTGGGTGCCGAAGACATGATGAAATCCCCTATAGACTCACAATGTAAATAGTGTATCTTGATCTAAGAAAATGTATCTTTGAAGTCCATGAAGTCGCACCACCTCATCCACATATCACAATGCTAATGAATCCAATGTGATCAACTCAATGATATCTAAGAAGTGATCCAATTTCGTCAACTGATCCAATAATACCCAAATTGCCTCACACCGTACCTCAGTCCGTGGTTATCCTTTGAAAAAATCCATCAAGATGTCATCCCACTTCCACTCGGGGACATCTAGGGGATGGAAAAAACAACTGGGAACACAGTGATCAACCTTCACTTAATGAAATGCTATGATCATTTCCAAAAAAACTCTTTCACATCATGATACATCATGAGCCACCAGCTTTATTCCCTCAAGCCCCTGAACATCGGAGAAACTTATGGGTGTATCGCTAGGCATGCGCTATGAAACTCACATATAAATTCCTCATGCATTTCCACTATAAGAATCAACTTCCCATGGAATTACATAAGATTCTAACTATACACTAACCAGCCATCCATAGCATCCACATGTTCGAGTGATCACGCATCACCTCTAACTCTGAGTCACCCCAATTAGACTTCTTGACCTTCTCCTTCAAAGATGATTGTCCCATAATCTGAAACAGATGGCCTCTTCCACCATCTATTCAGGAATCAAAGTGAAATGCAGCCAACTTCTCTATCATCCTCCATGCATCTATAGAATCATGAACAATAACCTTCAACGAATTCCTGCTAAAAACATTAGCTGAAACATTCCCCTTGCCTGAGGTGTATGAGATCTCGAAATCAAAATCCTATAGAAAGTCAATCCACCTCCACTGTCATAAGTTAATGTATCACTATGAAAATATGTACCTCCAGATATTATTATCATTGAATACCACAAAGAGATCTACAATGAGGTAATGTTGCCACATATTTAGTGTGAACATCACCGCTGCTAGTTCCAGATCATTTGTGCAATAGTTATGTTCAAGGGTATCTAACTTCATAGAACCATAGGAGATCACCCCCTACTTTTGTGTCAGCACACACCCCAATCCTAGAAGGTAATCCTAAAAAAACACCACAAACATGAACCCTTATTCTAGAAGCTTGTTCACTATATAACAAGACAACTTTTAAATAAAATATAACAATTCTACCTAGAAAATCTCCCCCAACACAAAATCATGGCCTTTTCTAGGTAGGTCATTAAAATAGCTTCTACCTAAGAGAAATCACGTATGATTTTATAGTATTAGTATACCAGTATAAGAAAACTATGATCCTTTACCACATTATTGGGTGTGCCCCATGAAACGATTTCCTAGACTTTCGATAGGTCCATTGCTACACCCTATTGAGACACCACATTTACAATGAGGAGGACCACTTGGGTCCATGAAAATCACCTAGAAATATTTATGTAGAGATGGTGGTGCCGAAGGACCTCTAGGAAAGTCATGAGATATTGAGTATGCTCCTCCTCTTACATTGAGTATATTAGTATTTCATCGATGAGTAAAACTACGTACCTGTCCAGGAACTCACAAAATACGGAGTTCATAATCCCCATGAACATGGTCGATGCATTCTTAATTATGAATTAAATAACTAAAAACATGATGTTCTCATACTTACATGTGAATGCAGTCTTCAGGATCTAACCCTACTTTACACTTAATTGGTGATACCAAGACCGCAGATCGATCATACATAACCAACCTTATCCCACTTACTGGTCAGATAAATCGTCTATTGTCAAGAGAGGTTACCCATTCTTGATCGTTATCAGATTCAGTCTCTGGTAGTCTATGAATAGCCTCAGACCCCCAACTACATTCCCTGAAGACAATATTGATTTACCCCACAACTAGACACTAGGTCGGAGGAAACCCTTCTTCATTATATCGTTAATCTGAATCCACATATCCTGTAACTTTGGAGGCACCATCAGATAAGTAGCCATCAAGTTTGAATGAGCACTGAGTTGTAACTCAATCTCAAACTCAACATCACATCAAGGGTGTAGAGTCACAATCTCGTTGGGAAAAAAATATAGAAACACTTTGAAAACTCACAAAATCTCCACCATATCAGCATCCTCTAGCCCTATGACAGCTCAACTATTGTGGATAAAAGTGGCTACACTTGCTGACTGCCCATCCGACAGTCCCACTCACCCATGAAAGCTACACTCGGACCGTTATCATTTTAATACATGGATATTTTTAGGTAGTGGTCAACTACAACATGTATTTATTACAAAAAATATATTCCAAGGATAACAACTTATGTTTTCATCTAAAAAAGATAGAGATCTCTGCAAGACTACTAAAGCCCCAACACCAGTCTACATCCCTAGAAAACATCAATAAATCAGGTCAAAACTCCTACTGCTGTACATATCACTAAATCCATAGAGTTACTATCTACATCCAACCCCATAGCATGTTCTATACTAGGTGAAATAAATGCTAGTTAAGCTTCGTAATCAAACAAGGATCAACAAGGTGATCTAAACAAACTGATCATACCACAAATGTTCTCCCACTCTAAGAGAAGTTTTTCATTTGTGGTGAGAAACATCCCCTTCCAAACTCCTCTCCCCTCAGCTGTTGGCCACATCCAAAACCATTCCTTGGTCATGGTCCCTATGGAGAACCCAGAGGTTGGCCACCTCCTGAACTATCCTCCCTCGGTGGGGTATGGGCCCACTGGCCCTTATGATGGAAAGGTAGTCCTAAAATCTGCTACTGAGGCGACTGCTGAACCTTCCCACCTCTGCTGTGCTGAGCTCAATTCGGGAACATTCTATAGATATTCCCAAAACCATCTCAATAAATAATCCTTAGTTCTAGGTCTATGGGAAAATAGTGATAACCAAAGGGTCAGAACATAATCTCCAAGGTTCGTCTCCCTACTAGTCAAAACCAAGAAGTAACTACCACCGTAGACTTGATGGTGAGGTACTTTCCATTTTAAGAGCTCTGGTGACTTCCCTTCAATGGAATAACTCCTCGTGAGTGAATACTTTCCACCACCTCAACCTTCTTCTAAACCCTTATGTATGTTAGTAGGGTTAAGGATGTGACCACATACAGAAGAGAAGGATATAGTTCCTCCTCTATGCACCTCACTAGAGACTCCTCATCCATAAAGAGATCTAGATAAAAACGTAAGATATCATTGAACATGATCACCAATTCCCTCACTGAAAAACTCTCATTCTAGAGGGAGAGTAGATCCCACTTATTCTTGGATTTCATTTTGGAAAAAATGAATTTATCCTTGAACTCATTTTCAATGTCAGGCCACAAAACATCAGTCTCCTTCCTCCCCCTAAGTTATTGATTCCACCACTAATGTGCTGCTCCTCTCTTTTGGATCACTTCTAGAGGAACCTAGTGTTCTGTCAGAGCCCAAATCAATCTGAATGTGATCACTAGATCCCCAATCCAAATCTCAGTCTCCATGCTCAAGAAACTTCCATTGTACTTTCCTTAAGTCTTCTGACGGAAATAAGTATGAGACTTCCTCCGCGAAACATCCTCCTCTTCCGGGTTGACCCTCCTCTAGTCAAATGGGTCAGCATGCTGACCCTCCACATCATTTTCCACACACGTGCGACGTTTGGGGTCCATAGCTAAAAAGAAAACAAGGAACTCTAAATAACATGTAATATGGAAATTTCTCTTAAGATACTTTTTAACTCTTTATTTATTTTAATATCTTAGAAACTCCCAATAAACTGTAACACAAGAAATCAAAAGGAATACAACTTTTCTTGGGTCTTTACCCTGCACACCGTGTAGCCTCACTTGTTTGTTCAGTAATATTAGATTCCTTGCATCGAATCATGGGGGTCGTAAAATCCCATGTCATAGCCGGTCTTCCCTATAAAATTTCATGCACCAAGGTCATCTAAAATTGTTCCCCTACCAACAAATGCAATCCTCACAGTGCCTAACTCCAAAATCTGTCAATCCTTTCATCCATCTCTTTTGATACCATTCTGTTACGACCCGTGTTCGTCCAGATGAGGGAATGGATAACAAGATGTTGAGACCTTCCTTCCTCAAGATGAATGAGAGATAAGGACCATCCAAGTCCCACCATTAATGGGCCATGGTGTGGCGACCAACCCTAAGGGTATATAAATCTCACAAAAAATAGGATGCATTACCATTTTAATAGTAACCAGGTTCACGATATAAGATGTATCAACCATAAACAACTCTAATATATATATATTTATATATATATATATATGTATAATGAAACCAAAATCCATCTCACATGCATGTTTAAAGTAAAACATCTTGGAATATATCAAAAATTCCAATGTATGTACAAAAAAAACTAAGCAGCGACACAACAACAGTCCCCAACGTCCGATCTAGTAATGTTCAGCATGGACGGTGTAATCTCTCTTGAAACCCAAAAATAGTTTTATATTCACAGGGTTAGCATACAAGAATACTCAGTTGGTAAAAAACCAAATTTACCCATTCCCAAGTTGGAGAAGCATCCTAATTCACCTGTGACAAAACAATAGAAACACAATAGAAATTAAAAAGGTATAAAATCCACCCCAACCTCACCAAGGAATTATCACCCAATACTGCAAGTCATGTGATGTAATGTAGAAGGAAAATTGATATTTGTGTACCCCACTCCACTTCCCACTAGTTAACTTCTCATCCCTACCAATGAACATCCCGATGCCACCACACTATTCTAAAATCCCCACTGTCACAAAATACCCTCATACACCCGATCCACACACGATTTCACATCCTTTTGGTAGATACCTAGGTCAAAAGCACCACATGTCTCACCCGAAAACACATGGCCCTCATCATGAAGACACCAAGGAATCAAATCACATCTTACACAACCAATACCATATGTATAGTATTAAACCTCAACTATTATAGCCTTCCCAAAGAGTCATGGGTGATCAATTTTTAGAAGTGGGACCATGGTAATGTCAGTAACCATCCATCTATCTTCCCACTAGGATGTTTGGAAAGACACATTACCCATAACAATGGGGTGTTTGGTAGAGAGTGATCAACATAGGTGGGGTGGGTATAAATAACATTTGGGATTACATGTTTATAAATATATATATGTATATGTAACAAACACTCATCCAATCATATAGGATTCCAAAAATACCCACAGCCCACTCAAAACCACCTTTGCCGCTACCCCTAGAGGAACATAGCACCACGAACGTCAGTCACTTGAATTACATTTCACTAAAATACCCAACTCGATACATATCCCAAGACAATTCATTTAACCAATTATCATTCTGTATTAAAAAATCATTCATTTATTTATTTCCATCCCAACCCTGGAAACTACCAAAAATGAAAATGTTATAAGGTAATGCAACCATACAAACCACAATCATGTCATACAAAGAACGAAACTTCTAACAATGTTATTCAATGTTATCCTCCCTAGTTCATCCTTTCACAACAAAACCTGGAAGCCCTTCTGAACAACAATTCCAATCCCAGCACACCCATTAACATTAAATAATGAAAAAAACCACTCCCACATCCTTCCTTCCAAACCATTTCCCAGATGGAATACAACTGCATATCATGTCCATCAATTCCACCATGAATCAAACATTTATCCTGAGATACCATTAAACCACCCATACCACCACCTACACACAATCAAACCCCCATCCACAACACCACACTGCCACCACAGACACAATGATAAACATAACCACACACTGCAAACAACTATTCCATCAAGGAAATGTTTATTCAGATTTATTATCACTCGTTATATAATTATACATGATAAAACAGGGATAATCAATGAATAGATCCTATCATTGGGAATCTATTTATTTAAATAAATAATTGTGATAAAAAAGATTCCAATTCGTAATGTATTAATTTATAAATAATACATGTGTGCAATCAGAGAACACCAATGACCATGATTTCCAAAATAACACAACAAAAATAATTGATGACATCGATCATGGATAACATATAAAAAAAGTGAACATAATCATCATCATATCCCCTCATTATTAATTCTATTTATCTTCGTTTAATTTGGATTCAACCATTCTAACAAGGCTGCATCAATATCCCAACCTATATGATACACAATTAAAAGAGAGATGAAGTAAATCCCTAGTAGTACTAATGGGCGACCAAAAATTCACCCTTTCACTAAAATAGGGGGTGCATAATTAGTAGGAAAACACTATGAAAACTGGATCGATGGATACAACATGACACATGACTCCATAGGAAAGAAAGACTCTAGGAGAACAAAGAAAAATAGAAAACACACAATGAAGAGAATTTCTTGGAATTGAAAAGATAGATCATATATCAACAGAAGATAAAATGGTTTCAATGGCCATTAAAGTTAAATCATAGCCAAAACCACATGATTCAACTATGTCAAAGTCCCAAGGGCATTATGATTTTGAAAAAATAAGTAATATACATTGAAACTCTTTTAGAAATGCAAAAACATGGATTTATACTTGATTTATGTAAAATAAATCAAAAGAATGGTGAAACTGGAAAAACTAGGAAAATTGGAAAGGTGTCGCTGATGGGAAAGTCACCGATAGTAAGCCATTAATAGTGCGCCACCAAAAGTGAGTCACCAACACTGAGGTATAAACGTGGAGCCACCAAAGAGACCTAATAATTCCTAACTCATCAACACCCTGGCTCACTGATACCTTTCCCTAAGGAAACCTCAAACTACCGATGCTCTCGACATACAGACACCCTCGACCTACTGTTTCCTTGAAATAATAACCCCTTGAACTACTGCCAACCTGACCTACCAACACATTGACCTACCGAATCCTCATCCTACTGACCACTTGACCTACCTTCCCCTTTACCTACTGATTCCTCAACCTATTGATTCCTTGAACTACCGACAAAAATATTGTAAATTTGGAGAAATATTGAAATGAGGTACTGTTTCCTCCTATGATACCCCAAATACTAGATTTTAACAATGTAATCGACCATATTGGTCTAGTCCATTAAAATTATATAACAAAAAATAGGTTGTGGGGTATCATAAATGATGGATCCCCCATTAAATTACAAGAATTTGTAAATATATGTTCCATATAATAATGTATGAAAGTTGATGCATAAAAATGAACAAAACCAAAGAGAATAAAATTGATAAAACAACATAATTCTAATAAATAATACAACAATAAAACATATATGTTAAAAAATAAGATTCAAATATATATTTTTGAGACATTATTGGGTCAAGATTATTAAATTATAAAATAATATATTCCATTATTATATAAATATAGGTGAAGGATTAATCATAATAGGAATTGAGGGAATAATTTAGAAATAATTTACTAATTAAAATCATTTCTAGTAGAAACAGATTCGTTACAAGGAAATAACTACAAAAACGGACTTAGTAAAATAATTGATATGATGAATAATAAGATATAATAGAGTATGAGTGAGTGAGAGAGATGAATAATGACCAGAATGAATGGATTCTTTAAAGGGTCCCCTCACCACTAGTCCCAACATACATTTGATGCTCCTCTAAATAATTATCTGGACAGATTACATATATTAACTGGAAATGTTTCACATTATTATCATTTTTTTTCAAATAGTATAATTGATTTACTATCTTATTTTATTGATTTAAAACATTAATTTTTTCATGTTGAAATACATATTTAGGCTGGACTAGATTTCTTAAACTACTTTTGTTTAATGAAAAACATTAAGGGTTCTTTCTTATGATTCCACAAGTATTAATTTTCCAAGGTAGTGATTACATTAATTATTGTGGTGTAGAATATAAAAATTTTAAAATTACTGTAAAATAATTAAAAATTGAGATATTTGCTTTGAATGGTATTTTTTATGAGACAAAATTAAACAATATAGTCAATTTTTTTAGTAATATCAAACAAATTTCAACAATTCATAATATTTAAAAATAAAATATTCTATTTATTTTATTATATATGTACCCAAACACAATTTTTAATGTCTATAAAGGTTAAGTGTGAAAAAATATCATTATTTGATGGGTCATATCAACCATACACAATATAATAGTGTTTTTATAGGAGATTAAAAATAGAAAAAAAATTCAATGTTTTATTCTCCTAGTAAAATTAAAAAAATAATAGAACTAATTTCATCATATTGTTGGGTTAATAATGATATATAAATGGGTATGAGGATTATAAACAAGGAATAACTTAGGATTTGAAACCCTAATCTTTTTAACTGATACATCTCTATCATAATGGCACTTATGACATTGGAAAGGGGTCTTATAGTTTTATCCTAGACACAAAAAGATAGATATAGGGTATTTGAAAATAATATCAAAGACATAAACTAATTGAAATATGTGATGAAATATTTTTGGGGGAGGTATGCACTTAATTGAGAAGGAGGGTAATGTTTTGGAATTAAATATTGAGAAAGTTGTTATTTTTGCATGAAAATGTACTATATCAACTAATGTGATTGATAACAATATTTTATTATAGAAAATAACTTTTACATATATTTGAAAATATACCAAACGATATAGAACCATTGTAACTTTAAATTTAGAGTTAAGAAAAAAAAATGACTTCATAATATGATAAAATATAATTTAATCTTTTGAAATTGATATATAGATTACAAATATTCATCTTATTTTTCTAAAATACATTATTTTTCAAATTAAATACACTTTTTACGAGAAATTTTTTTATTAATTTTTAATTTATTCATATATCATAATGATGTCATAAATTTACATATATTACCAAAAATATATATTTTTCTAATCACCAAAAATTTTGTTTTCTGTTAATTTCAAAAAAAATTAATGTTAGATTACAAATATATAATGATCATTAATTTTTGGTCATTTATTTCACAATATACTTCAAAAATCATGATGTCCAATTTTTAAATATTATAAAAAAATTATTGTTTTACTAAATATGTTTACACAAAACATAATAGAAAATTTTTCTTAATATACACTATGTCACAAAATTTGGGAATTCATTTTTTGTATTATAATATTTATATTTACTTGTTTTATTATTATTAAATATAATCCAAAACAATTATGATAATATTTCAATTCTGACGTTTATAATTTAATAGTATATTACGATTAATATAATTCTGATATAATTCTAATTGTTAGGTTAGTTTTTATGTGGTCCTATTACTATTATAATAATTATGAATTTATTTTATTTCCACCATTATTCATTAACTCAATTAAATAAAAAGGGTAATTTTGATTCATTTACAAAATTTCATCATTATTTAAAATTCAATAATTTAATTTCAATGTATTATTAAAGGACTTGGTATTTTTAGGAGAATATATCCTAATAATTTTATGTTTTCCTAATTTTATTTAATTGATATTGTAGAATAAATTCATCCTTCGCCTGTAATTAATTTTTTTTAAATAAATGTGACATTAAATTGTAAATTTATTTTTTGAAATTATTCTCTAATAGTTTAAGGAAATAAAATATCTATTAAACATAAAAAATTGGTAGATGAGTCTTTTTAAGAAAACAAACTCCATTAAAATGGTTGACATGTTTGAGGTCATGTAATGGTCCATTTAGAATATTTGGTGGTGTATCTATGTCATGTTATTACACAATTTTATTAAATGATTAGGCATTCCATGAATGTGGATATTCGTTTTGAAGGATTCTCGAAATGTTTATCCGATGAACCCAATTCCTTTGTAGATAAGTACAAAGACATATTTAGTATATTTTTCAACATTAAAATATGTAAATAATCATTATAGAATTAGTTAAAATTAAATAATATAGTATATATAAAAATTGAGAATGTAAATCATGTTGAAATTTATGAGTTACAATGTGTTGTTGGAAAAACTTAAATAGACCAGTTACTCATAGTGATTTATTTATTCAAGATTAGCATCATATTTCAATGATGAGACAAACAATGTTTAATGAATTTATGATTTAAAAGTGACTTTTATTATAATGACAATAAGATATTATTCAATTTAAGAAAAATTAGTTTATTGTGAAATTAATTGAATATTTAATAAAAATTATATTAATATTTTAATAGAAATTTGATTTCCTTATTAGAAAATTAGATTACTATAATTTGTTACAATTATTACATTATGTTTGAAAGAATATTCTTAAATATCATTTGAATCCAAACAATAATAGTATACTTTTAGTGAATATGTTATTCTTCTAAATAATTTTTGACCATCAAATGTGTGATCAAGTCACTTTTATAATAAAATAAATGATTTCTTGTAGTCTGAAGGATATAGTTTTACAAATATATATATTAAATAGAAAATTTTTGATGTTAGTAAACTCATTTGGAAAAATAATATGAACAAAGATCCTTTATTATAAAGACTATTTTCTATATATTTAACTAGCAGAAGGATGAGATTGGTCATAATGTCAATAAATGTATCTATGTCCATAGACTCTATATAGAATCCAGTCACACTCTATAGTACATGCACAATATAATTTTGAATTTCTCAGACAAAACAAGTGGAATCCCTATATAATAATAATTTATACGATCCTATTTTTTATTAATGAAACATAATTAATAAAACTAGGAAACACTAATTAAAGGGAGTTTGTATGAAAATATGTTTTATATAACAAAAGATTCATTGGGTGTGTTATAATTAATATTAAAATATAAAAACTACCATATTGGGGTGTTTAGAAATTAATTTTTATAAAGGAATGTTAAAATGTTTTATTAAACATTTATGAAAAAATCCGTAATGAATCATTAAATCAGTGATTTTTTATAATGAGGTAGTACGAGTAAATGTTTCAAAACTTACCTATGGGATTTTCTTCTTTATTCATATATAATTGATTATTGTGAACATCCAAAACCATCATGATATTTTCATTCAATAAAAAAATAATTATTTACACTTTGAATTAGTTTATTTAACTTTATAATCCCATTTTTATGATTTTATAGTGAATTTATAATGAGAAAAAAAAATTACTAGGAACGTTTCTTTTAATTAATGTGTTTCGATAAGTTAATAATTTAATTATTTATTGATAGGTTTAGTCAAATTATTAATCTATATTTCTATTTTTTCATAAATTTTAATTTTTCAACACTAAATAATATTTTTTTCCAATAATGTTTATGATCATCACTGAAATATTTGATGAAATTATAATCCACTACGTCAGAACATGACACATTGTGGCCATAATTGAGCCAATAGTAAGATAAGGGAGCCACCCCAAACCCACCTAAAAGAGATAAGGGTTTGGTGACTAACAATGAATATATATGTCTTATATTATGGGAGTTTTTTGAATATATATAAACATAAAAATTACACATCACCAATAAGTAAAAGATCTAGAAACACTAACCATATATTTATATATATATATATATATATCAATAACTGTAGAAAAAATTACACAAGACAATATATTAATTTTACAAAACCAGATAATGAAAAAAATTAAGGCAAATAAACAACGGAAAATCCTCTGAAAATGGACGACAAAGTCTCCCTAATGATCCTCCATGATACACGTATCCTATAATGGATCTAATGCCTCAATAGTCTATGAATCCATAACAAACCACTATTATTGGTAATGCATATCTAATTATAATGAGTGGTCAAGTAGGATCATGAAATAATATCTCAACATACAACAAGACCATCTTTAATATTTTGTGATTACCTTATAGGAAAAACAAATCTGGGCATGAATTCTATGATCAGGTGATTATAAACATACTGAGTGGGATGCCCCAGAAACTAAAAATGGAAATATAAAACATCAAAATTTTCATTTCTCATAATAAGAGATGGAAACACAGATGAATTCATTGATAAAATAATCACAATATGATATAATATCATAATTCTCATTTTTATAAATAATTAACCAATCTTTTATGTTTCAATCCATGAATTTAAACATTTAATGAGAAACTATAGAATATCATATTATATAATAATATATTATGTTTAAATTCATGACTATCATACCCTTAGGCAGCATAATACACAAGCATTTGGCATCCATCCACATCATGGGTTAGGTTATACTCCCACTCAATAATTAGGTATGTAGGAATCAACTCATTTCAATCACCAACACAATATATCTCATGCTACACTGTTTGTGTCTAGGAATTTGTTGGGTGAGATAATGAAACTTGAACTGTTATGATACTAGTGTTAAGGATATGCTTCTAGTCACATAGAAGAGAGGGTTTGTATTATCCCAATGGATAGACATTTGAATAATAAATAGTGGTCCCAAACTCTTAATATTTTCCTAGGATGCATAAGGTTTCATTGCCTCCCCCTACCATCTTCCACCGTAGATGGATCTTAAATTCCATAGATATAGCTACCATATGTTCCTAGGGAAGTTCCAATAGATCTTAGAAGGTATTATACTATACACATTCCCCCTACATGAACAATCAATTGAGACCATACCACCTTATTCTATTACCACCTCAAGCCATATATGGCCAAAAAATCTGATAACATTGCCAAAGAACCCTATGATCGCTGACCATTTAGGTCTTCCATATTAAAATTATAAAGTAAGGGGGAAATAAGTGTTCGTATTATTCATTGAATTCAATATTGAGAAGCTATGAATATAGAATAATGTTAGGGAATATTTCTCCGATAAATAGAATTTATTATGGGAAATGGATAATCCTTAATGTGATTTGAATGTTTAAGAAAAAAAACTAACAATAAAAATCCAAAATAAATACACAAAATATTGAGTAACATGAAAATAAAAAATCCCAAGCAAGACAACACAAACACTCATTATCATGAATGTTTCCAAAAAAAATACTTTTCAAATATGATTTTTTTACTAAGGGATGTATCCCAAGTTTATTATTCAAATATTACATATTATTTTAAGAGATTTATCTCATTATATTCTCATTATCCTTACAAATTAATTCTTACTTTATAGGGGATTATCTATATAATAATGTTATTTTACGATTCTCGTTAATGTTTAATAATAATAAAACCACAGTATACTTGATTTGATAATCTATTCAGGTTATACCCATCTTCATAAGCTAGGGATTTGATACATATTAATGGTTTAAGATCAAATACACTGTAAGGGAAAACTTATCAAAATATAATCAAGTGTTATATCATAATACTAATAAAAAAATATTTTTGGTGAATTATCCTATTAAAATAACTCGAAATAGTAAATTTATTTCATAATATATAATATAACGAATGTAATTTTAAAATTATAAGACACATACAATTTCATAATAGTGGAAAATCTTGAGAGGCTAATTTTTCCCATGGATAATAACATATTTCTATCAATTAGAAATGCATTATTCATAATAAAAACCACAAAATATCTCTATGAGCATATATAACTAAAAATTTATCATTAAGAGACTCTTTGATCATAGTTAACTATAAATATAGTCAGACGTAGTCTTTGTGATCATAAATTATGACAAACAAAATTTAAAATAATTTTTTTAGAATATCTAACAACAAAAAAACTCACTTAATATAATTTTGATCATAATTAACCATAAATATACTCCCAAAAAGTATTTTATTTATCACAGATAAACTAAAAAATTGAATGATATCCTCTTTGAGCATAGCCAACGACAAATACAATCATTCTCAAATTTGTTGTCTCGTGAGACATAAATCATTTAAAAATATCTTAGTGGGTTATATAACACCTCACATGTATCATAATGGTAAACCAATCAAATTTTGTTGATGAAAAATCCATAATATATAATGTTATGATGATTCCATGGAATGAATATTAGTATATTTACCTTACCAAATTGGGTCACATGAAATGAACATCATTGCCTGATATGATTATATCCAAAATTTACTAACCAAAAATTAGTATTTCCCACTAGAATTTATAGGGAAATTAAAGATAAATTACACAAAACTATTTAGATATTTTGGATACAACTAATAAAATTGAAATTAGATCACCAAAACTAATTCACAAAATCTTTTTTATTCATTTGATATAATATTTAGTTACGAGTAACCATGAAAAAATTATTTTCAAGAAAATAAAAAAAAAATATTTATAACATATCACATTAAATGAAATAAAAATGTTGGAAACATGAAATATAAAAATTGATTCAACAGGAAATATGAAATAGAATGTAAAATATTCGATAATGAAACGTTATCAACTTTCATATTTTAACATAGCTTTATTGAAAACAAAAATATTTAAATGTGAAATAAATATTTCATTCCATAAGGTGTAAATATAACTATTAATATCAAAATAATTATTACATATTTTTTTAAAAATTATATGGGATATAATTTAATGTAAGAGTGATTATGATTATAGAATAAAATGAGATCATTTGTGAAGCATGATAATTAATATTAATATCTCCAAACATTATATAGAATAAAAACAATAATAGAATATGTACATGATGTCAAAATGATATTTAAAAACCAATGGTTATTGTATAACATAATATTAGGATAAAGGAATCCAATCATTTAATATCATAGTCAAAGGGAAATCATTATGGCTTAAGAAAAAATGGTGAGTTAAGAAAACAACATACCCATTTTCATTGACTTAAATTAACACTCATTAACCTACTATATATTTAAGATAACTACATGAATAATCTATTTTATAACATCATTAATATCTTTTACACTATATAATTTAAAAATATAATCGTTATAATTCAATGATTAGTTATTTATAGTTTGTATACATCATATGATGCTATTTATTTTGATTATGTCTCGCATGCTATAAATTGTTGATGTTGATATAAATTATCTAATAACATGTTTTGACATTAATAAATTTTCAATGGTAATAGAAAATTTAATTCATATTTGCTTATAATGTTATAATATCCTTCCATGTTTTTTATTCCTGAATAAAAAAGATGGCATTAGTGTTGATATTTCTATAGTATTTTATGATAAAAAAATGTTTGTTTTTTAATAACATAATAATTATTCATTTAACACATAAATTAACTTAAAAATTTCATAAAAATATTTTTATTTTTATTTATTATTTTTATAATCATTCATGAATGGTGTGATAAAAAAATATGTCATTCCATAGAGTCATGGTGTGCACATACATATGAGTGATGTTTTGATTCTTCCATAGAACAAAATAATGATAGAATACTGTATATCATAAAATAATTATAAGTATTATATATATAATTTATTAATTAAATAAAATTTCATAAAAAAAGGAAGTGTGTTTATTGAAAATGAAATGGGTTTTTTCATGGAGTTGGTAGTCCACACGTACACATGAATAACATTTTCATTTTATGATGGGGAAAGGGTATATAATGGTCATATAGATAACGTAAATTTTTAATATTAATATTTATGATTTAAATATATTTTTTGGGAAAAATTTAGAATTTTGTTAAAGAAATACTAAAAGTAAAAATACTTTATGAATTGATTAGTTCACACTGAGAGTTTTAACCCTATCTTGATGTTCCATTAGAAAATACATGATATGGTAATTCTACATGGATAAATGAAATAAAATACGTGGTATAATTGTATAGGTGAATAAAAAGGATATTTTTTTAAAATGAATTTTATATATAGTGTTCATGTAAAATGGGTGGTGTTAGTCTCATAGATTTAGTGAGTAGAGTGGAATTTTCATAAAAATATCCGAGGAAAATAAAAACTATAGAAAGTCTCCACAAAAGTTAATCAATAAATGAATGATTATTAATATTCACGTATAACCCTATCAAGAAATATTTTTTGGACATGTTTTTAATAATCATTAGCATTTTTTCTTACTGTTACCATTTAAAAAAAAATTAACACTGACCACAATAATTATTTCGTTGAGCTTGGAAATAGTTTTTTATAAATAAATATAAAATTAATATTTATACATAATTTTTACATTATGATATAAAATTTTTAAAAAAAAATCTTAACATGAAATTTCTAAAACTTATAATAATTATTTGTAGAATATTAAATTTATAATGAATAAAAGTATTTTGAAAAAAAAAATTCTTTTTAAATTAAAATTAAACCTTTCTAAATTAAATTTTTTTAAGTATAACCATTCTTATAAGATATATATTTGGTAGATAAAATGTTTTTAAAAATTTATATATCAAGATTATATCGTTTTGGATTTCAAGAATTATTGATTTTTGTAAAACTAAATTCATATACTATTCATCTGAAATGAATCATTTCAATGAAAACCCAAAAAAATATCTCCCAATAATATTTCATTGATGTATAAAAGTATGAAAATAATTTAGACAAAATAAAATTCTAGAGATAAGTAATATTTTTTTATTGAAAATATGTAATAGAAATAAAAATATTTTATATAGGGAAAGGGAATTTTAATCATTAAGTCTTCCAAATTTCATTTTATATCAGGTAATAATAAATTTAAATAAATTAGTTTATATTTATAAATATTAAATATCATCAAAATTATCTTCAAATAGTGATATATTGAAATTATTTGGATAAAATACAAATAAATTTATAATTAGTGTTTTTTGTGAAAATAATCATTTTTTAATAATGAATAATATATATTTTATATTAAAAAAATATAATAATTTGTAATTGATTAGAATATTTTTTTTGAAGAGTTATTATTATTTTTATATAAATCTAAATAATTTCCACCTAATATGATAATCCAGATTTTAGTTTATTTATTCATGTTGAATAACCTATTAAATATAATATATTTTTTAATTGAAAATAATAATAAAATAATAAGACATTACATTATCATACCACTAAATAAATTGCATTATCCCATTTGGTATTATGACATACTAATGAAATTATATTTCCTTATATAAAATATAAACAAGACTCATAGAATAATTTCTATAGTTATACTGACACTAATAGCATAGGAAACATATCTTTTTCTCAATATAAGGTTATCTATAATATAGTTTCGTCACTAGTTATCTGGGCTAATTGTACAATTTGATTTGGTATCATGAATAAAATAATTTGATTTTTTAAATAGTTCATAGATAGAATCAAACTGATAAATGTTCATATATTTGTTTTATTTATGAAATCTTGTTTCAGAATTTAATATAATCTATATATAAATGAATTACCAATTTCAAAAATAATTTATAAATGAATGATAATATTATTATTATGAAGCATATTTCTATAGAAATCAACATATGATATATTACTAAAAATGAATTATTTTTATGTAGTGATCAAATCATCTGGGGTTTGATTTAATTCTCACTGAAAACATCCTAGATCTAATAGATATCCTAGAATCCCAAAATAACAAGGTACATAAAATATTAGAGTGGATGATAAGTGTTTATAAATTATCACATTCCACTTCAGTAGTAGTCATTTCATATGTACATCCTTGTTTCCTTAGTGTTTGAGGTTTTTGACGGCTTTTATCAATATTATCCCTTAAGTTAATTAATTTTCTGTCACAATTAGAAAAATATTTTCATATTATGAAATATATATTCCTTCAATCCATTATTTGGGTTTCCCACTATATATATAAAAGAAATGTATGATATCAATGAATAATACTTCCAAAAGAAAAATATTTACTTTTTTACTTTTAGGTATGTTCCTTGGGGGATCCATCAAAATATTTGACATGTAAGAGATTTCACATTATTTTCTCCTCGGGGTTTTTATCCTAGTTTACATGAATATCAATTTCCATTTCTCATATTCATAATAATGAGAGTCCAAATCATAGATTTATACAGAATCATTCTCATTTAACAACCTCTTTATAACTATCAATGACTCTTATATCAAGTGGCTTTTAAATAATTTTTTTTATTCATCTATATTATCATTTTATCTTTCACAAAGGGTCTAACATAAAAAAAAGGGGTTTAACTTTTGAGTCTCATTATTTATTCATTATAAGTACTAAAGGATTCACACTAATTTTGTTTCAAAAATTTGAATTTTTTTCCATTTTGATATTAATATTTCATGGAAACTATTTACGGATGTATACATTCTTTAACTCCACTAATTTTAAATAAAAATTTACAGAAATAATTATAGTATTTTTAATGACATCCCACCACTATTTACACTGACCTTTCAGTTGAATTTACTAATTCAATGATATTGTTATATTTTTTATAATTAAGGGATTGAAAATATCTTATCAATTGTGTTAATATATTACTCAGTTATCATCTTGTTAGAATTACCCTTAATGTAGGGTAGATTTCCCCCCATTATAGACTCTACATAATTATTCTATTTCATTGACGTGGTATAGATATAATTATGGTTATATTTATTTGTTCTTATAAGCATGAGTTGAGTAAGAATTTCCTTGAGATTTTTCACTCTACTCACTACCTCATTTGGTTCCCTAGTAGGAAACAATATATTTTCCATCTCAAATAGCTATATCTCTAATACTAAGTGATCACAAAATTTATTTTAATAAATGAATTTTCAGGTATAAGAATACGTAAATTATAAATTCATAATTCTTAATAATATTATAAAATAATTTAATCATAAATGATATGCATATCCAATGTTATTAATATATATGTTTCAATAAATTTTACATATTGTTATATTTTTATTAGGTTCAATAATATATATATATATATATAATCACTTAATTCCATTTAGATCCTCTATAATGTTTCATAATGTGTACATATATCTACCTAATCCTATCAACATGGAGGGTTTACAACATCCTTGATTTTATATTGAGATATTTTCTTTTCAATTTTTGTTCATATATTAATCCTCCTGTTTCCATGTTGGTTTTTGGGGAAAATTTACGTTTTGGGCTCTATATAATGTGGTGCACATTTGGCGCATTGTTAGGTATAACCATGATCCATTCTACTATAAAATGTGTGGCCTCATTACTCTTGGATAATGATGGGTGCACAGTTTCCACATGGCCTACCAAACTGTGTGGGATAATCATGTAACATGTCAAGGTCTGAAAAAGTGGTAATTTATTATTATACACTCCCCTAATGTTAAACACATATCACATCTAATACGAACCATGAGATAATTTTAGCTAGGGTAGATTCCTCCAGTCCCTCTTATACATCATGACCATAAATACATTGGTGATTTGGTAAATGCATATTCGTGGAATCATTGTGTATGTAATTTCAACAATTCTTTCTCCCTCTTTCAATGGTTCTACTTACCTCCTTCTTGGGTTTTTCATTTATAGTGAGTTTTCTGACTTAATTTGTGTTCAAGTTTATGTTATTGGAATAAATATTTATGTTTCTATTTCATCCTTGGTATTATTGATTCATATTGAGGAGTAGTTGTCGTCTTTCAATGGATTCCTAATATTTAAAAGCATAAAGTTTAGGGTTCCAGGATTCTAAATTGTATGTTAATTTTCAAATGATTTATTGGTTTCATAAACATGTCATATACATTATTTCTTTGGTTAAAAATATGTTTCATTTTTTAATATTCATTTATGATGTATGTTGGTTTTCGTAAAAAAAATGGTTACATTTCTTATGTGCTTCGTTTTGGTGATTCATGGACGTGTTTAATGCCTTGTGTGAAAATTATTAGATGTGGTTTAAAATAGTTTAATTTAAAGTGAATGTTTTTCAAGTTGGTTGTCCAAATGAAATGGTTTTTATTTCATGTAATATTATTTGTTGCAAACTATAAATTATGTTTTTGAATTGTGAATGTGGTGGGAAGCATGTTATGAAATGGATTTGGGTTTTGTGATAATTTGAAAGGGTTTTCCCCATGAAATGGTTGGTTTTCATGTTTCCTCTTCTTTTATTAGTTTATATTTGGGATTTATGATTTGTGAATGTGGTGAGAAATTTTTTTCCCAATGTTTTTGGTGTGTGTGTGGATTGGATGTGGTTTTGTTTATGAAAAATGATGGTTTAAATGTGATCTTTTATTTTTTAATGAATGTGTTTTTGAAATAAATGTTTTTCCATTTGTGTTCATGATCCTTCACATGTGTATATAAAAGGTATGATTTTTGTGAAATGTGAAATAAAATTTTAAGAAAAAGGGATTTTTTGGTGTCGAGTTGGGAAAACAAGAACTAGTATACTAGTTTATTTAGCACAGCTGAGGCCCATTCTCTTCATACAAGATTGATGCTACAACACTAAATAAACATGTGGTTGGATATTAGACCAGAAGACATTGGGATGGTATCCCCTCTAGTGGCTCATGAATAAGAACACAATTTGTTTTTCTACTAGATAAATATCAATAGACCATGGGATGTGATCCCCTCTAGTTTCTCATTCCCGGGAACGCTGTTGGTTTTGGATGGATGATTTTTATAACTTAGGTAAGATGTTCATTGGGACCTAATAGTTCTAGTTACATGTTGGGATTTCATGTTGTCATATCTTGTGACATGAGTTATTATGATTTGGAATTTATCTTCATTATATGGTGATGCTCGTATATTATTTGGGTTTAATGAAAATTTATATTGAATTTTTTTTCCTTAAAAATGTATTTTCTGACAAATTATTCAAATGATCTTATGAAAATTTTCATTTTTAATTTTATTCTAATGTAATTTCATGAAATCCTTATTTTGGGTGGCATCCTACTGGTATTTGGATCTCACCCTATATACACTACTCGGTTAATGTATACATTTTTATTGATTAAACATGTGAAGGAAATATGTTTCACTATGGGATTTGTGGCTTTTTTTTATAGTTCTCCACCGCAAGTAGGTTTTAGTGGTGGTGGATTGACGGTGGTTACCCTCTTGTTGCATCAATGTTCTTAAGAGATTCCCCCCCCCTTTTAGGGTGGTATATTGGTTTTTGGTTAAAATTTAAAATGTTAAATATGAAAATTTGTTTTTCTCCTTATTTTATTATTATCCATTGTCTGATGATGGATTCCCTTTAAGTAGATCATTATTGATTACTCAGGTGATATCATTCCCAATGTTGTGTGGTTAATACACGAGCACTATATTCAAGGATGTGGGGATCAAGAATGACCATCAATCCATGCCATGGGTGGGGTGGGGTATCGATATATATGGAATCCATCTTTGTTCATGAAAAAATGGAATCATATCATGTTAAACCAATTTTTGGTAAAGTTATTTGGGAACACTATGGATTTACTAAATCATGGAATTTCAGGTTTGGGTTTCTGGTTGCAGGTGGGGTGTCTAGACCACATACCCTACGACGAATCTTGGGTTTCCCTATGAAGATGGGAAACATTTTTTTTCTTCTCCTCTTGGTGAAGAATACAAAATTCATACTGTATAAGTACATAGAGTGGAGGTGGAGTGGACCAGTTTGACTTTTTATTGTGTTGGATGTGATATTTTATTATTTATGGATGTGTTTGGGAATTTTTATTATTGGTGAAAATTTTCTGAATGTGTGTTGATAGATTGGTTGATGGATCTTCATTGTGTTTTTTATTATAGAATGATTCCCTCACATAGAGTTCCTATGAAATCATGTAAAGAGTCCAAATAGAATTACCACTCACAAATTGATCAGAGACTACTATAAGTAGTGCTTTGGTCTGACCAAGAATTAGTATAGGAAGAATTCTTTGTTTCTTCTTAGGTTGGGGAAGTTGAAACAAGTCCTTGAATAGAAAAATCAATAGAGTCCCTCAAGAACATTCTCTTATTTTCCAGGGTAGCACAAAACCCCATGAGGTTGATAATTTTATGAAGAAAATGGAGGGTATTTTGGATCTTCTTGAGACACCTAATGTATTTTGGGTGAAGTTTTTTTGTTTATGTTGGATGGTCCAAACCGAAAATGATGTGAATCATTGGTGATAGATGGTAATCATGACCTTATGGGTTTCAATGATTTTATGTTTATCATCATTGATCAATTCTATTTTAATATTTTGGTCTTCTCTAGGTCCCAATAGTTTTTAGAGCATGCCTTGGTATATTAGACCACATTGGAGTATGCTAACCACATTCTAGAGTTAGTTTGGTTCACAACCAATGTTATTTTCAATGAAAATCTAGTTAATCAAGACTTTGATATGTGGTTGTGGCTAGAAATATGATACTATGTTTTTATTCATACTTTAGACTTATTGTATAGTGATTCATTTGACTATGATGGATGAAATTGTCATTAAATTCATGTCTAGTTAATGTGGAGCAGTGTGGGATGAAGATAGTGATAGTTCATCTAAGAAAAAGTGGAAACAAGATGAGACAGAAAATATGGGAGAGGTTAGTTTATGCCATTCCTCTTAACTGTTATCTTCCATGGATTGAGGTCTTAGGAAAATCATGTTTCATATATTTGGGAAGGAAGAGCACTTATAGTTTGTGTGTTTTTCTTCAACTTGGTCTTTCCATTTGTGTGGAAACATGGGGCACATTCATTGATTTCACATGGTGGAACACCCATATCAGCGTGTTATAGGATATGTAACATTTAAATGGATGTCATCCTTATTCAAACAAGATCTTTGTTTAGTGGTTCTGATGAAATTGATGGATGTTTATCTAGGAAGAGTGAATTTAGGGGAGAGATGTGGGTCAATGGTCATTCATAGGAGTAGGAATTGAAGAGGAATCTTCATGTTTTGGGTTGAGTTCGTGTTGAATGAGATGTAGGTATTGATATAGTTCAAGGTACCATTCATAATTCATCATCATTATTTTTTCTTCTTCTTGATAATGGTCCTTCAGTTTCTTTTATTTTATCTCATATTGTTCATTTTATGGCATTTTCATCCATCTTTATTCCTTATATGATGGAGTTAGTGAAATTGATTATCAAGAAAAAAGATCAGGGATTTAGGTGTGTGTGTTTCACAATCACCATGTTAGTGGTTGAACAGGAATGAATTTTCATTGTTTTGTATATGGACATATTTTATGTGTAACATGCTCTAGATTGGATGGTGAGTTTTTAGGTGCACATAGACTATTATAACAACTTTGTTAGTTTCATGGAACCTCATGGAAGTGAATAGGTTTTTCTAGGAGAATGGGTTCCTCAGTCAGGACATGATGGAAATTCACTTATATATTTGGGTATACTTGTTTATCATATATGATCACTCATATTAGAGTTCGATGATGGGATATCGGAGAGGAGACTACCTGAAGAGGTGGATGAGCTCCCAATGGTATTTCACTATGATTTCCTAGGTTTATCTCTGGAGTGGGATTTGAAGTTCACCGTCGATTTTGTTCTAGGAACTCAACCAATAGATCTTCCATCATACCATATGGAACCCACTGAGTTGAGGTAATTAAAGGTACAATGGAATTTTTTTGAATCCAAATGTGAATGATCCCATATATCTCACCTTGGGCCACCCCAGTCCAATTTTCAATGAAGGCTGACATATCTCTCCACCTAAGAATCAGTTACTGGAATCTAAACATTGTGACAGTCAATAAAAAGTACCCTCTCCACCGTATTGATGTATACTTCGATCAAATTAAAGGTGAAATGTGGTTTTGCAAAATTTAATCTCATTCTATGTATCAATAAGTCATATTTAGAGAGGCAACTTTTTTGAAAACATCCTTCCAAAGAAGGTATAATCATTTCGTTAATTTTGTCACGACATTCTGGTTAACTAATTCTCTAGTGGTCCTTATAGAAATTATTAATAGGGTTTTCCATCTGTATCATGACTGATTTGTCATGGTATTCATAGATAAAATGCTGGTATATTCTGGGATTGAAGAGGAACATGGTAAAAATTTGAGTAATGGGATGGGAACCCATTGAGATCATCAACTCTATGATATTTTTTCCATGTGCACCATTATGATCAAGGAGTTTACATTTCTGGTTTATGTGCTCTCGCAACATGGGGATTTGATGGGCCCTGAAAATTTAATAGTAGTGATATCATTGGAACAACATAATAATTTATTTTAAATCATGATATTTTTAGATATTGTAGGGTGTTATAGGCCGTTTTTTTGGTATTTCTATATACTTTCGTCATCCATGTCTATGCTTTACCAGAAAAGGGGTGATGTTGGAACGGAGACTAGAATGTTAACCATCCATTCAGGATGTTATGAGTAAGTCAAAGACTACATGTGACTTGATATTTTTGGAATATAGAAAAGTGTATGTGGTATACATTGATGCTTTATGTATGATCCTTGGTTGTTCAATGATACAGTATAACCAGCGGTGGCATTAGGTTAGTGCTAACACTAAACACATGAAAATAATTACGCAAACCATTATCTGGAGTTATTATGTTGATTAAATCATTAATAATGTATCACCATTATATATATGGGGATAATTTTTTGTTATATTCAGATCATAAGATCATGGATAAATTTTCTCCCAGAAAGATTTGAATTTGAGGGAGCACCACTAGGTTGAGTACAATTAGGGGTTCTATGTGGATATCATATATACCGTAGAAAATGGGAATGCAGAAGAATCTGATTTGATTTGTAAAGTACCTACACATTCTTTAGAAGAGTCAAATGATCAGTACAATTTAACGGAACTCTTTGATCGGATTAATCTAGAGAACATAGATCACTGTGGAGACTTGCTTCTGGCCAGTTCTTAGTTGAAACCTTTTTTTCTAGATTTAATTTCATTGGTACAACTTTTTGATGAGTTGTGAAAATGTTATATGTAGTTCCAAAATGGTGGGGTGGTTACTTTTGAATAGTCATTTTCCTCTAATGGAGTTTTTTACTTCATAGTTCGCTTTAGGGTGTTGTCATCATTAGGGAAGGAGGTGGTATAGGATAACTACCATCCTATGTGGGTCATTTATCATGGTCCCCCAAGATGTTCTATGATGTGTGATGACAATTTTAGTGGATGGTTATGAGGATGGATGTAGATGAAATTGTATCACAATGTTATACATGTCCACTGGTTGAAGAAGAGCACCAAAGACCCTCCATGATTCTTCATGGACTAGATATTCGTAAAATAGGTGGGACTAGATTTCCATGAATTTTATTTTAGGTTTACCTTCTACACTCCATGGGTGTAGTTTTAGTTAGGTCGATTGAATTTTCATGACATAGTGAGGCTTCATGGTTCCCCATTGGATATTGTTTCATTCAAGGATCCTCTTTATACCTCAATGTTTGGGGATTTCATTTAGAAGGTGATAGGTTCACTTGTCAAATTGAGTATGACATACCACCATCAAATGGATAGACTAATTGTGATGTTGAATTAAATTTTGGATGACACTCTCAAATAATATGTTTTTGATATTAGAGTCTAATGGGATAGCCAGTTGGGGTTTTTGGAGTTCATATATAATAATAGATAGAAATCATTGAATCAAATGGATCCCATAGAGGTGATTTATGGTAAGCTATGTCGGTCCCCCATATGTCAAGATGAGTTAGCTTAGATATCCTTATTGGGATTGTGGCTTCTGTAGGAATCCAATAATAAATCCAGGATGATGAAGAATAATTTTTTATGGCATAGAGTTGGCACATGTCTTATGATCATAATTGTTTTTTATCTTTAGTGTTGTCTATGTGAGATATTGTGTTTCCAAAAGTGGACCCTCACATGGTTAATCATCATTTGGGTAAAAAGGGAAGAGTATGATAAGGTATTTCATTATTTTGAGATCACTAAGAGGATTGGTAAGGTGGAATACATGTAATATTTTATATCCCTATTAATTTCAATTAATTAAATGTTCCATGTATCTCTACTAAAAAATTACAGTATGGATCTATCATGTGAGTTGGATTAGAAAAAGTTGGAATTAGTGCCTGTTTTTTGGTATTTGAGTTGCCAGTATATATTGGGGATTCTCGGGATAAATTACTTCATGGAATTTCTATACTATTGGTCCATGTTCTATGGAATCATGGTAGTGATTGTCACGAGGCTTGGGATCAGAAGTCTTCAGTTGAAGAGGATTAGCTGTTTCTATTCTTTGATCAGACTTTCTGGTGACTTTATATTGGAGGAATGTTTTCATGGTGGTGATAATTATCACATATGTGATTTTGTTTTGATGAAATTAATTTTATATTTTTACACTTATATTTATCCCTTGGATTCCTCAAGAGTTTTTTAAAAAAATGGATTTTTTGGGCATGGAAACAGGTGGTTCATAGATGGCGCAAGGTTAGGTCCATCTACGCATCATTCTCTATAAATTATTGTTACCTCATTCCTCCTATATATTGAGGGATGAATGGTTTCCATGTGGATTTGAAAACCACTGGGATAACTATTTAGAATTTTCCTCTTGTAAATTGAGGGACACACAGTTTCTACATGGTTTGGAAAACTGTTCGAGCTAACATTATGACCCGTACATCTCAAAAAATGTTAGAATTTCTTATTCTATTATCCCTTGATCTTAATCCCAAGTCACCTTTAATCTGAACCATGAAGGATTTACATCCATGGGAGCATCATTTACTCCCTATTGGACCTCATTTTCATTAATGCATGAGTTGGTTTTTCTTTGTATTTGCAATGAATAATGAATTATGTCATTTTTTCCAAGGGTTCTCTCTCTTTATAGGGTTTTCTTCCCCCATTATTGGGTTTTCCTCTTACATCTAGTTGGTTGAACTAATGGGGGTTTGATCTTGTGTTTTTGGGGGGAAATATTGATGCTTTTGGTTTGACCTTTCCATTGTAGGGTCTTTTTGAGTTTCAGTTGTGAATTTTCACTAGTTTCAAGAAATTTCCAAGATTAAGGTTGGTGGTTAGATGTTTTACATTATTAGATTATTTTGGTTTTATTTTTTAATTACTTAAATGTGTAAAATGGATTATTTTTCTGGTGGAAAATACAGTTTGAATTTTTTTTGAGATGCCTAAGGATATAAGTGCGTTTTTTGAAAAAGAATTGGAAATATTTCCCATGTGCTTATTTGTGGTGCTTCTTGAATATAAAAAATGCCTTGCATGAAATGTGAGAAATCTGTGTTCAAATGATTCTTGATGTAAATATGGGTTGAAAGATGTTCTTCCAAAATAAGTGTAGTTTTTTGTATGTTATGTTATTTGTTGTGCATAATAAATGTTGTTTTTTAATTATGAATGTGGAAAAAAGTTTTTTTGGAAGGGATTTAGTGTGTGTGAGAATTAGAAAGGATATTTTTAAATATAAATGGCTAGATTAAATGTTTTATATTCATGTTATATTTTTAAATGGCATTTATGAATTGTGTAAAGTATTTTTAAATGGGTTTTGTGTAAATATGGAATTAAAGTGGGATTATATGTGGAAAGTGGTGATTTCCATGAGAGACTTCATTGGTGAATGAATGTGTCTGGGAAATAAATGGGTTTTTGTGTTGGTTTATGATGATTTTCATGTGTATTTTAATGTGATAAATTATGTAAAATGAGAAATTCAATTTTAGCAGGAACAGAATATTGTGTAACTAGGTGGGATAACTAGAACATGTATGTTATTATATTCAGTGAGGCTGAGGCAATGTTTTTCTTTCAGGATTGGCGCTACAACACTAACTAAACATGTGATATGATCAAAGGCCACTAGAAATTGTGATGAGATCCCCTTCAGTGGAACATTCATGGTAATGATGATAGTTTTTGATTATGATTTGGAGACCACTATAAAATGGTATATGTGACACTATAGTGTCTCGGGAATGAGAACATTGTAAGTTTTGGTTGGAGGAACTTCATTACCAATGTATGTGGTTCATAACGTTTTTCTAGTGCTATTAAGCTATTGGTATTTCCTATGGAACAATCCTTTGACATGGTTCATTATTATGTGGCTTTTACAATCATCATATTATTATCCATATATATTTTATGGTTTTAAATAATGTACCTTTTGTGAAATTTTTTTCATAAAAGTTTTTCATTAAATATATTTTCTTATAAATGTTTCAAATATTCTTATAAAAATGAGAATGTTAATTTTTATTATATTTGTATGGCATGGAATCTTTATTTTGGGTGGAATCATACTTGGATTGGGGTCACACCCTACTCACACTATGGTTTGTATGTAGAATTTTATATGTATGACATAGGTAAAAGAAATATGTACTTTGGTGGTGATAGTGGATCTGGTTTTAAGGGTTACAATTCTGGTTGTTGCGGGTAGTGTTGTCTTGATGGTGGATAATTTATTGGTCTATGGATTTTCATGTGATGATTTTCACATTTCCATTATGATATCTTAGTTTTGGGATAAAATTGTAAATGTGAAATCAGAAAATTGTAGTACCTTATTTTATTATGACTATCAGTTATGTGATGCTATAATATTTCTTTGTTTGTTTATTGTTGATTTCACTGGTTATTTCATTCCCAAATATGTGTGGTTAATTCTCGAGCATTGGTTTCCAGACAGTGGTGACCTGGAATGCCCTTGGGGCCATGCCACAAGTCGTTTCAACTGTTAATATGGATGACACCTTGAATTTTTTTGTTATAGTTTTAGGCTAGGTGTGTAGTCAGGCCCACATTCTATATACAGAAGGAATACTTAGATAAAATTCCTACAATATTTTTAAGGGTTTTTATCTATATATAAATATTTTTTAGAACATGTATCAACTAGTATATATCCATTAAAAGATTTAATTTCAAAAAAATCACACACAATTTATTATACCAAAATTTTAGGAAGATTCAATAGAATGAGGATTAGGTTTAGAGATTTTATAAATTTTCTCTATTCAAAATCCCCTAAAATATTTATTCAATTATATGATACAAAATAAGTTTACACAAACCCACAATCATTTAACTGATGCTAAAAATACAAAAATCACAAACTAAATTCTTTTAAATGTAATATTTCCCAATATAAAATATTATAGGTTATAGATAAAATTTAATAATTATACATTTATAGACACAAAACTCTGAAAATACTAAAAACCATAAATTATTTTCTATGAGGATCTAGTATAAAAGAAATTTATTATACAGTCATTGTGAAAATTTCTCAGTAATCAAATAAAATTGGAAACCCTTATAGAATATTCATAGGACATGCTATATCCTCACCCTTATTCTAAGGAACAAAACTATTTCTAAATTCCATGATTCAATACTTTTAGGAATTAGATTAAGTGGGAACCTATTTCTTATGGCATGAATTTAAATGGTGATGAATCTTGTGCAATAATGGAAATTAAGGGGCAGGTCTAGTTCATGATGATATGGGAATTATGTTTTTTAGCATTCAAACCTTCAACAGTTTGGGAATATCTTGTTGAGAAGAGAATACTCTCTGTACTTGTTTCTTGTTGTGATGATTGTTTAATTTTTTTTCTCTATGGTGTTTTTTGAATCTAAATACCAATATAGATTCCTTAATGGAGATGATAATATTCCCTAGGACATTGTATAATTCATCAAGAGATATAGGTCATCCTTTAATTGAGGCAGAGAGGATTTTTAATACGTGGTTGGAGGGAATTTATTATCCATTATAGAGTGTAAATATATACCATGTAAAAGTGTTATTCTTTATCAACATATTGCTTCTTTATATGATTCTTTCATGCCCATCATCTGGGGTGATTCCCTTGGGCTACACCATTTTCTACGTTACTATCGATGATGGAGTTTTCTGAATAAAAATTTATTTATTTTAATCCATGTAAGACATTATTTCTATGAGCCTAGATAACCTTAACTACACTAACATACTGTTAAAACACGAGGTTTTGGATTTAATAAAATAGGTTATATGTTCAATAACATTGCCACATGCTAATCCCAATGTACAAGAATCACATAATGTAAACAATGCATTATTGGAAATCCAACACTAAATAATATAGTAACTAATTAATTCTTATTATAATTATAAGGTAAATAATTTATATGAGTTAATATTGAAAAGAATGTTTTCAACAAAATTAAATATAAATTTATTATATACTTTCACATAAAATATAAATTTATGAATTTAAAAAATTATTTTCAGACAATGTAAAAATAAATTTTAAATTCCGAACAACAAAATTATATTAGGGTTTCTTTTTTTATATTTCTTTAAAAAAATTTATTTTTAGGAAAATTATAAAAAATAACAATTTTATAAATGTTATCACTTTTACGATGTATTTTTATTTTTGGAAAACATTGAAATTTTAAAAATATAATTTTCTATATGATATTTTTGTATAATATATTAAATTTAATTGTCAAATACCATGTTAAATTTATGAACTTCTACTCATCATGCTAAAATATTATATTACCATAAAATTTAAAAAAAATTGGATTTCTTTGATTAATTAATCATCATAAGATGAAATTATGTTTTCAATATTTTTTTTTGAAATAAATAAATTTATTTTTGATAATAATAGTTATTTTAAACTTAGTGGATTTAGTTGCAATGATAAATCTATCAAAACTATTAATCGTTTTGTTTAAAATTAACTATTACAAAAATGGGGGTTTACTTGTTAAATGCACTAACATTAATATTAAATAGAAAAAAATAGAATAATAATATCACCAAATGAATATTATATTTCAATAAATAATATTGATAATATTCAGTATTTTTTGTTTAATTTTATGAAATAAATTTATGTTTGTTAACACTATTTCTTATATGCCCGATAAGGGTGAAACAATAGTTTTAAAATTATTATTTTATTAGCATGAAGGAAAATATATGAAAAAAGTTATATTTATATTAATTACATATTTAGTATATTATGATTGAAAAATATATTAATAAATATATTAACAACCATTTAATATATAACAAATGAAAAATAATATTCATAATCCATAATTGTGAATATGTCATCATTTTAATAAAATAAATTTTAAACATATTATATGTTATTATATTAATGATAATTTTTTAATATTTAGTATTTTAATTGTATTTGGTATATTTTATATTTAGTTCCATCACACCAAAATTTGGATAAATGGATTATTTTTAATATAAATGAAAACAATAGGTTAATAATTAGTTACCATGTTCAATAGTTGAAGAGTAAAATAGGATAACAGAATGGAAAATGCCTTGGTAAATGTTTAAGAAATACGTGGAATGATATTTTTTAGTCATTAATGTCCTAGAGTCAACCCAAAATTAATTATTATTAAAATTATAGCCATATTAGTCGGATTACTATAGTGGAATTTAATAAATATAATGTGTACTTTCAAAAATGCATTTTTCCAATCTTATAAAAGGTGATCATGTATATACATTAAAAAAAACACATATATTTGGATTACTAACTTGAAAATACACCATATGAACCTCCCTATAAAACCATCTTAGAAAACAAATCCCTAAGTCACTCATTGTTAGCTTATTCCCCTAATTTTCAAGGGAACTTCTATGTGAATAATCCAGTCCCCAACATAAGTCTTATACCCTCTAATGATTATCTTCTTGATCATATTCTTTGAAATACCTCATTGTAAAAAATATGATGATCTTAGTATCATTATTATACATATATGTTTTTATATTAGATTTATAACCATTATTTGTTTATTCTCATCCACTTATAAAAATATAAGAATATTGTTAGGTAATTATGTAGACCACAACCTCCATAAAGCAAAATTATTATTTTTTTATAACCCCCATTCAAGTATTTAATTAGTAATTGAAGTGATGCATAAAAATAATATTTAACATATTATTATTATTATTAAATTTTTATTTAATATCCACCTCCACCCCCTCTCATTCACATTGAATTGGGAAATTATAATCGTTCGCACATTCACATTACGGCCTTTTAGATGAATATTTTTATTTTTTATTTTATGTTTTCATACATTAACTAAACATATTCAAATATAGTTAAATATTATCGAAAATTAAAAAAAATCATTAAATTTTTTTGTAATGATATTATTTCACAAGAGACACCTCCTTAAACATAGACGACAATCAATTTAATAAGTTTTCATGGTTTATTCAACCAAAAAGATTAATAATTATCTAAAATATTAATACAGATGAATATGGGAAGATGAAAAAGAAAAATATTATAAATAATTCAGAAAATAATTTTTTGTATATAGTTCTATAAATATTATATTATATATCTTACTTATTATTGATGTAACTTTTTTCGTGCATTAAAATTACTGAAATAAAAAGTTACCAGTTAAATTCTAATACAACGTAAACAAAACTGATATAGAATGAAATAATAAAATTTAAATATTTTACATGTTATATATTATATAATGATTAATGATATTTGAATAATTAAAATTTTATTAAATTATGGGTAATGATATCAAAATTATTAAACATGCAACAAAAAATTAATTTTGTTAACACACGATTATCACAATAAACCATAAATAATTAACGGATTAATGATCAGGAATTGTAATAAGGACTAAAAAGGGAAATATTCATTCTTAATTTTGTGAAATAGCTTCTTATATTAACTAATTTTTTTAAAAGGATGGTATAGTGTAATAAAATAAGGAAAGGGACAATGTTAGGGCTTCTTGTCTCATGTCCACCTATAGTGGGGCATTATTCCATTTTTGGAAACTATTTCATATTTAGATTTATAGATACATACCAAATGAATTATATAATTATAAAAATTTATTGGTTATAGGATATAATTTACTATTTCACAATCTCTCATGAATTTTATTTCAATTTATCCTCTTATCAAATTATAAGGGTTTCATTGCCTAAAATTTGATTCCCATGAGACACATTCATTATTAAAATAGTTTTTGATTTTAATTATTGTAAATATATCCCTATTTAAATTTTTTAATTATTCTCTTTTATTTCATGATATGGAGTTTTCTCTTTAATTTTCCTAATCTAATACGTTTTCTATTCTAATATTACAAATTTTGTAAGGGGTTTTCTTGGTCACAAAATATGTCATATATACCGTAATTATTCATCTTTGGAAATTATCATTCAAGATTTATTTCTTTAGAATATTATAATTTTATTTTTTAATATCAAATTCATTACTAGGTAAATAATGTTTCACCCCAAATTATTCTTCCTTGAAAATCCTATTTTGTCATCAAAATTCATATTTTAAAATGATTTCACTAAAATATTGGATTTTTTATGTACTATTTCTTTTATGATCTAAATTTTTTTACATTTACCTAATGGAAAGCAAAAATTTTTATCTCCCATGTTACATTTCAATTAATTCATTTTAAAGAAAATGTTTCATTATCCTTTTGAGTATATATATTTCCAAAAAATATATATTTCAAAATATTCAATGTTTTTTCATCCATTTAAAATAAATTGGTTTCTTAATTAAAACAAAAAATTGTTTTCATATCCTTTATGCATTTTTCAGTTATATATTTTGAAATATTACTTTTAAAGTTAAATGTTTTCAAATAATTATTTGATTTTTATTGATAAATTTATGTATTTATATAGTTTAGATTTTTAATGATTCAATTTAATGTAAATATTTTCAATGTATTTCCACATAATATATTATTATTTAAAGATTACAATATTTATGATCCTTTTAATGAGTAAAATTTTTCAATGTATTCCGACTTAATTTATTGAAAACATTATTCTATTTTCAGGTATTAATTATAAAATTTTAATTTTTAAAAAGATAATTATCAATTTATTTTCCCATGTTATGTTGATGAATTTATATAAATTCTATGTTTACCTTATTAAGTATTCTTTTAAAAATAATATTGTTTTATATATAATCTCTTAACATATTGAAAAAGTTATTTTTTTCATGGAATTTATATTAGGAGCTTCATATAATATGTTTTTTGAATGTATTCCCTTTAAATTATAATTTTTTTGAAAGTATTTTACACATCATATTTCGTGAGAATGTCGAAAAACGTTTTATAAAAACATTGGTATTTTAAATTATATTCAACATCAAAGGATTAACTATGCTTGAGTTTTTTGGGTACTCATCTATATTTTGTTATGATTATATTTATTTTGGAAACATAGATCCCTGATATTATATGATTACGCAAGTCTATCATAAGACATTTCATTGAATGCATTGTGAAAAACATTAATTTTTCAAAGGGTTCATTAAGTGATGATAAATTTCTAATTTTAAATTGGAATTGAAATATGTGAATTCTATGATGGTGATAGCTATTTTCCACCCAATGTATTGGGTAATTTATAATATCTAATGAGATTGAAATTTTATGTGAATATGTTAGCGAGTAGAAAAGATCACAAAGGTTGAGGGTGGAATTATTAATCTCTACTCAATAAATTATATATGATCAATTTAAGAATTGGTTTGGTATAAAAATTATGTGTGTAATGGATTTAAGATCTACTCGAATTATTAAAACTTATTGGGTATTAATGCAATTAGGTACAAAATTTATAAATTCATAACCAGGTTTCAACATACTGGTTCCCGATCTTCTTGGTTACATGACCTTAGTCATGCCAACCAATATTCAAGAGGTTGCAGACTAGCAGTGAGTGTATAATAGATGTATGATAGGGATACTATAACCTCTTTTACATAGTATCCAAAAAATAACAAAATAAGATAATAATCAATAACAAGAATAATAGCAATACCAATATAGACCAGCATCACTTGATGAAACAAAACCTGAGACCATATCAAAATAAAAATAGTAGTTGTGTTATGATATAATAGTTTAATGAGTAAAACATTAAATAAAATAAATACACATTAAAAACTCCCATGTGAGTCCTTAAACCATGTTCTATTACCTCCCATATGATCAATATAATCACATCCATCTTTTATAGGCAAGCTTCCCTTATCATATACTGGAAATATTATGTCTATTCAAGTAATGATCAGGCTACCAAAGTAGGGTGTCAGGAAAACCCCATTTTCCACCACCAATGGTGTCTAAAAACATATCCATTCTGTAGTAGTGTATGATGCATTAGAAATAATAATTTAGAAAAAAACAATGTAAACAGTCATCTAATTTCATTATTCATTAATTAAAAACAGTAATTTCTAATTTTCACGGTGACACTCAAACCATAATTATATTCTTTGACCCACACCTATGTCTATACAAAATATAAAAATAAAATCATTATTCATTTTATCATGAGATTTCCTCATTCCATTCAATAAAATTTCATTTAATTTATACTTGGAACTCCAGTCCCATTCCAATATTTAGGGCCTAGAACATCATGTCCCGACCCTATGGGTATTTAGTGCATCAATCCCTATCCCACACCCCAATAATAATTTGGAGAATCATGCCCTCTAATATTCAGTAATATTCACATATATTTATTTAGGTCTATAATGTCATGTTTATCACACTGTGGTTATTTGGAGCATCACTCCCTGCCCCACACCCAATTTTTCAACTAGTCACAAATATATCCCATTTATCATGTTTATCTAGGGTTTAATTTTTTTTACCTTCTTATTAAACATTATAATCATGGTGAACCATTTCAATTTATCTCATCAATAACTTTTCTTCATTTAAAACACATGGAATATTATGAATAATTATCCATTAAAAAATTAATCATTATTAAATTATTGTACCGATTAATACTACAATGTTATCCCCACAAATAAATTTAATTAAAATTACCAATCAATCCCACAATATCAATAATTAACCAACTCTATAATATGATATACCATAAATTTCATATTTCCATTAATTAATTTAATTTTTTTATCCAATTCAAGATCCAATTACCAAGGTGGAATTTGACATTCCCTAGTTATATTAATGAAATTGTAATACAAGATTGTTATAATTGATAATTAGATCAAATACCCTATAGTGAATGTGTAACATCATGGTGCTTTTTTGGTATTCTAAAACCCCTCTTTCTATTATACCATATATGGGTTTTGTTGGGGGTTGTTTTTTGGAAATTTGGGAAATTTTGTTTATCTATAAGTTATTGCATGATAAGTGCATGAGTTTCCCAAACCCTGTGCCATCTCAGTAGAAACCTTACAAACCCAAATAGTGAGGTTTTTCATAGCTAGCACTGGGATTTAAAAAATACAACCCTCAAAAGAGAAACTATGAAACATATTAAAAGGGGAACCCTACTATTGCTCACAGGTTTTTTAAACCATGTGGATCTGCCATGATAACTGTCCATACATGATATTTAATTAGGATAATTAATTTTAATTTTTTTGAAACCCTCTATTTAGACTCTTGGTAGGCATAAATGACCCCGAACGAGTTATTATTATAAGATAGATCCCAAGTGTAGTTTTTATCCCCTCTACACCCTCCAGGAAGAGGGTTGAATAACAGTGAATGGTGTTTGATCATTTCCCAATTAGTTTCGTTATTCCTTTCACCTTTTACCACACTCTCTTCTTTCCATTCTAGTGATCCATAGACCACCTTTTTTAGTTGAAGATACAGAAAATTCTATTTTAGATTTTCGATATAGGTTTGATTCTTATGTTCCATTTTCATAGTTATACATTAGAGATGACCGATAAGGGTTTTGGAGTATTAAGATCTTATTATATTGAGGTAGGTGGCTACATTTTTAATGAAAATTTTAATAAACCCTAAATTTCATGATTTGAATAAAATACATTCAATTGAATGTGTGGGATTTTATTATTATGAAATTTAATTATTTAAAACCAAGATCTAGAGAATTGGGGGATTTTGGTATGAAAAATTATTTTTTACATAAAATTAGGAAAACCCTATTTCTATTAAATTGTGGATTTATTGTGAAATTGATGGTATTGAGTAAAATTTATATTTCTTAAATAAATTTGTAAGAGTATATTGTGAAATTGATTTGTAAATTTATTTCTAATTCTTATATAATAAAAACTACATAATATCGTGATGATAGACACAATTGGGTATTATCATTAATAAATACATATTTTTGTTATTAGAAACTATATTTTAATTTTTAACTGGAAACCAACATGATTTAAATGGGATAATGAGATAAAATTAATTTTTAACTCTTTTTAAAATAAATTTCCCATAATTGTTTTTAGTAGACAAGATGTAATGTAAAGTAGTTAGTACGTAATTTGGGACAACACAATATGATTTTACAAAGTCACTAAAACATAAATCCTACATGTTACATCCCTAATGGGATGGTGATGAATTCATCCTATCTAGTATCTAAATGGTTGTGTGCATACATGTATTTACACATCCCATTGAGTCTGCGAAGTCCTATAGCCTGGAACTATCATTTATTTTTCCATTTAGCCTTTTTTTGCTTGTTTATATTTGAGATATAAATGTATTTTAGATTTTTTAAAATATTTTACATAATTTTTTAAATTATATAATCTCTTTTATATAAAATTTATTTTTAATATATTTTTTATATATTTACATAATTATAAACATAACAAATGTTTTTCTAAATATTATTTTGATATGAATAACATATTTATATAAAATTGAAATCTATTTATTTGGTTAATTAATTTTTTGAATCTTTGATGGAATCCTTGGTGACACTCCACTGTGATTTTGAATCACACCATACCTATTCCATAGGGTGTTTGAATATTTCCTCCATCCATGATCAAACTCAGGAAAATCACCACAAAGAGGTGGTTCTAGATCTTGATCTATGGGCGTGGAGAGTTATTCCCATTGAGTATTGGGTGATCTATATTATTTTTCTTATACTATTTTATACTTCATTGTGTATTTTATAATATTTTGAACACAGGTAAACATATCCATGTGGAGTATTCATGTATTCATACTAAATTCTTTATCACACATCAACATTGTTTTTGGGAAATCCATTCCCAGATTCATTTTGTAGGCTATTAGGTGCTAGATGTGAACCTGTGGGGATTGGGAACACCCTTCATAACATGTTATTATTTTCTCAATTACTAGGTTACAAGGGTACATGATATAGTTTGGTAAAAAGTGTTATTGGATATATAGGTTAATATTCTTATCTTGATGTCGGTATTAAATTTTTAATTTTATCATGAATTAGAAGGTAGATTCAATTTAGTGTCTCGTTTCCTCTCACCATAATGTACCTTTTGTCACCTAGGGTGGATTAGGAAAGGTATCTTAAATATTAGTTATATTATTTCGTTTGATTCTGATTTGAATATATTGAAATCAAAATCATGTTTGTCTATCTATGGGGATTAATATCCCTTGTTAATATTTAGGAGAATAAATTTAGGGTCTTAATTGTTGGTTGTTGATGTTGTCTGACATCATTAATACGGGAAGAAGTGATAATCAGATATAGGAGGATTTTTTTGTTTTACCTCATTGAGGATATCATATTATTGACATAAATCCAGTTGAGGAGATTGTTCATAATGACCGATCTCTAAGATAGGTACCACCCCCCATTCTAATTTTGGCTCCACCAATGGTTCCTCAATAGGATGATCTCTAAAATCATTCTCCGGAATTCCTTTTTCAGAATCCAATACTATTAAAAGGATAAATTGGTCCTCATGATGTGAAGGAATGGTTCATCATGATGGAAATTTGAGTAGGTTATCAGAGACACCTAATGAAATCATTATTTATTGTGCCACATTCATGTTTCAAGGACCAATTAGAAGATGGTGGCAAAATATACTTATAATGAAGAACCATGAGGTTATAGAGTGGAAGGACATGAATTTTCTTTTCATTTAATAGTTCCATCCATTGTTTATGTTGGTGGCATTGTCAATGTATTTTTTTCTAACATGAGTTTCCTGACAGGACCATGATAATGTATACAAATATCTTTATAAAGTTTGTGTAGTTTTCAAATGTTATAATATCTAATGAGATGATAAGGCACAATGGTTTGAGTTAGGACTAAAATTAGATATTCTTTATAAGGATTACATTATGAACCTAAATTCTTATAATAATTTTATGGATAGAGCATTGATGGTTGAAATGGACCAATATGGGAAGTCAGGCTTGTCAGGAGTTTCATTCTCTCTTACTAGTAGTGAAAGTTCCATCAATGAGAATATGATGTGTGACGATTATCATGGGGGTTCCCTACATCAGGGGTTCTCTAAACCTCAGGTAGTTCCTGAAAGATGTAATATAGTTTGATACTAGTGTGGAAATCATGAAAATTCAAAGAGGGTTTTCACTAAGTTAGCCATGGTTTGTGGTTATTTTTTATAATCAATTCACTAGATGAAATTGTTCAATGTTTATTTCACACATGTAGTGGCACTAGATCATAAAAATGTTCTAAAACTATAGTAAAATTTCAATAATCAATTAAAAAGGGGTCCCAACCATTGGAATATATAGAAAATATTCTTCAAATAGTGTAAGAGTCTTCAGATGTATCTGAAATGTGTCCATTGGCCATGAGAGGTACCATCACTATAGCATCATCATTACAAAATCGTTTATTTGATTATGGGGAAAATAAATAATTTATTACAAATTTTATTGTTAATATACTAATTTTTTTTAGGTATATTTTATCATATGAGATAAATATTACCATACCCCTAATAGAAATGAGATAGCGGTGTCTTTATGGTCCCACTAATGCTTTCTCTCTATTAGATGTTGATCCTAATTTGTTTTTTTGTTCTCGACATGAAATATTGTGCTATCATTTTAAATATGGATTATCCCATTGACAATAAATCCTAGATTTATATTTAAGTATGATGGGAGAACACCTGATGGTGTTATCCATGTATTCCACATAAATTTTTAACACGGTCAAGTACATATAGACCTTCTAATTTAGAGATTGGTAAAGTGATATATTTGTTTTCTTTTGATCTGGAGAAGGAATATTTTAGAGTTGATGTCCATCCTGTTTTTTTAGTTTTCTATTGTGTTTCATTTTCATGTCACTAGATTAAAATTAATATGGTATGTAATGTTTTTATTGATTTAGTGCCTTGTATTGAACTGGGTTATATTCCCTATTACCAAAATTCATCAAAAGGAATGAAAGATTTCATGTCATAGTATTATTATCTTCTAGATAAATCATTATATTCCCATGTATATCCCCTCTTGTGGAAATGGTTCTATTTTCTAAGAAAGATGATGGTACATTTTTCCATTGTGTTGATTTCTAAAAAATAAAATGAGAAATGGTAATTAAAAAGTATCATTTTTCAAGGATTGATGATCTCTTTGTCTAGCTGAAATGGGGAAAGTGGATCTCAAAGATTGATCTTATCTTTGATAGAAATTATTTTAGAATAATAGAATCTAACTTTCATGAAAATATCTTTTAGAGTAGGTATGCCAATTTTGTGTACCATGTCTTGCACTTTGGTCTAACCAAAGATCCAGCAGTATTTATGGATTAAGCTAGCATGTTTTTCCATGAGTATCATAATACATTCATGGATGTATTTTTAGATGAAATCTTGGTTTTTCAATTCCTGATGGCAATCATGTTATTCATCTAGGTGTACATTTTCAATTGTTGATAAATCACCAAAATTATTTCAATCATTATAAATTTTATTTCTTGATTCAACAACTCTTTTCATGGGACAAGTGGTGTTGGAAAGTGGCATATATATTTTCAATTAGGAAGTTAATATTTTTATGACATGAGATAGACCGCTAAATATTTTTAAGAGTTTGAGACTCTTGGGTTTAATGAGATATTATTACAAGTTTGTAAAGGACTTGTCAATGTTTTCTTCTCTAATGGCTGCTCTAACTCAGAAGGGAGTAAATTTTTTATAGTTTGAAAGATGTCAGAATTATTTTGATGAGAAAAAAATATATTTTGAATAATAAAATAGTGTTGACTCTTCTAGAGGCTAGGTAGGGCTATGTGGTCTTCTTTGATGCATCGAGTTTAGGTTTCTTTTGTGTTTTTTTGCAGTGTTATAATGTCACTGCTTATGGATCTCCTTAGTATAAGCCACATGGGAAGAAATACCCAACCCATGTACATAAAAATGCAATAATGAAGCATTAACACAAAATTTAGAAACATTACCTTTACGGTGAATGAATTACCATGTATTCAGAATAGAATATCTTGAGTGATATCATCTCTAAAAAACATGTCAATATCAACTAGAGGAGTTAGTTGGAATACATGAAATATTTCATCATCAATATATCCTATATTAAAGGGACTAATATTTTCATCACAAGATTATTTAATCATGAAACTTTTGACCCTGTCCATGGAAAATTATGCATAAAAGTTTAATTCGATGTCTCTCTTTAAAAAATTGTGTGTTGATGTCGATGAATTCTTGGTAGAGGATTATTAAGATAGTGTTTAGTTTACATATGATCTTCATGAGATGATTATTCATGAAAATAATCTTGAAATTGAGTTCTATTTCTGTATTGACTCTCTTAATGGTGGGGAGACTATAACCGACTAGTCATTACCCATTGAGGGTATCCTATTCTATCATAATAATTTTTTGTGAGATTAGAGTTATGGAAAACTATGATAGAATATTTCCATACTTACCCATGGGCTATGAACCTATGAATTCCTAAGATGTTTCATGAAATGAATGAACAATTCTTGTATCCATTAATTTTATGGGGCATTTCTAAATTTGATTCTCATTGTTATACATAACAAAATGTAAAGGATGAGCACTATAAACCTTCATTTTTTCTTCTTCCACATACAATGCCAATTTGTATGTGTGAAGATATCTCAATGGACATTTTGTTTGGGATTCCACGTACCAAAAAAATGTACAATATGATATGAAATGTGATTGATTAGATGAAATAATTGAATCAATTTATACCCCTTGATGAAACATCCAAAGTTTAAGAGTTGGGAAATCACTACGTGGAAGATATTTTCCATTTTCTTTTTTTAACATGTGAAATAGTTTTTGATGGAGATCCTCTACTCACTTATCTCTTTTGGAGAGGTTTTCTTGAGGCACTGGGATCTCAGGTCCGTTTGAGTACAACATACCATCTATAGTTATATGGAAAGACAAATACATAATCATGATGATATTCATTTCACATTTTTCGCATAATTGGTGGATCTTGGAACAATAATTTGGGGTTGGTTGAGTTTTATTAACACATTATTGAGAATACTAGGACTAGAATGGATTTTTTTGATGTCATGTATGTCTGATCTTGTAGATCTCCATTGTGATGGTTGGAGATTGGTGAACATTCCATTCCTGATCCAATCTTGGATGAAGAGATGAAATAAAAAATTTAGTTAATTAATTAGAGTACTTAAATGGGAGAAAGACTATATAAGTCTTATTCTGAAAATTGTCACAAACCATTGTAATATTTAATTAGTGACCTGAGGATTATTAAAGTATCAACCCATTCAATTCATTGAATGACTGGGGGGAAGGTAAGCATTATCAATGTTTTGAGGGACCTTTTGAGGATATTGAGAATGTATGGAAGGATTATTATCATTTATCACATCCATCATAGATGAAGTTGAAACATAACATGTTCCATATATCATGGACTAAAATGTATATTAATGACCCATATATTGTTATAGGAGGGAGTGATCTTGAGGTTGAACCTAATTTATCATTGTCGAACTAAATAGTCAAGAGAGTAGATTATAAAACCAAGGTATATTATCAGAGTATCATTCAATTGGTTCGAGTACCATGTAATAACATTTATGATAATTATGATACATGGTCTGGGAATTCAATGATGAGAAATAAGTGGCCTCATCTATTTTTTGTGAAAGCTTCTCAATTGGACTTCTGGGGATAGAATATTGTTATGGTGGGGATAATTTAACATTGTATTTCTATTTTCAGGTATTCCTAAAACCATCTATTCATAAAGAAATGGTTGTATTTCGTTTGTGGTTGTTCTAGGAGAAATTTTGGATTTGTTTGTTAATTTATGGTCCCGTTCACAGTTCACAAACTTTATTCCCAAATTAGATACCATCTCATTAGAAACCATGTAAACCATGATAGTGTATTTTTTCAATGATAATGAATGTTTTGAAAAACTATTTTACCAAATAATAGAAATTATGAAACCTTATATAGGGATGAACAGTTTTTTCTAAGCTATGTAGCTCATCCCACCTGACCATATTTATGGGATTTTTAATCAGATATTTTTTAGAATTTTCAAATCCCAATTTTAAGAACCCTATTGAATTGTATGACACCATATGACTTATTCTTCATAGTGATCTCCCAATATATTTTATTCCCCTCTAGATCCTCCTGGATGGATATTTAATATAGGAAAATGTTGTTCAATCCTCTATCATTTGGTTTACTCATACTATTCTCTTCCACCAACTCTCTTTTCATTTCTCCCTTGGTGTGATTCCTAAATTCCATATTTATTATTTTTAATTGAATAATCCAAATTAGGGGCTGGTATTTTGTAATCCCATTATCCTATGGTAGGTGGTTACATTTTTATTATCCAATTTAATTAACCCTAAATTGAATAATTTGATAAAATTTATTTCAATTGAATGTGTGGGAATTGATTCTTGTAAAATTTAGTTGATAAAAATCCAATTCCATTTAATTTATGTATTTGGATTTGAAATTTAATTTTCACATAAAGTAGGGAAAAACCCAATTCCATTGAATTGGGGGTTGGGGGGTTATTGAAAAAATTGATGGATTTATGTGAAATTTAAAATTTCTAAATTAAATTGTTTGATTTATTTGTGAAAATTAATTGTGAAAAAATTTAGAATTATTATATGTGAAAATGGATAAAATTGTTTTGATTGAATCATTTTGGGTCTTTCATGGAAAATGAATGTGTTTGATTAAAATACTTTTTAGTTTCTAAATTTAAATTGTAATGTTTGAAAGGGTTGAATGATCTGAATTTTATATTAAACTGTTTTTAATATAAATCTCCCTTCATTTTATATTATTATAGAAAATGAAATCCTATGTAGTTAGTGAGTTATTTTGGGAAAACCTATATAATTTTACAACATAACTAAATCATAAATGTAGAAAATTGCATCCCTAATGGGATAATGATGAAATATTATGGACCTGTTTCCAAGGGGGCATGTGTATAAACATTTTACAAGTCTTACTGTGTGTTTGGATTCCTATAACATGGAACTGTCATACCTTTTGTTATATGACCATATTTACCACTTATTTTTACTTGAGATATAAATGTATTCAAATATTTGTAATCTATTTTACCTAACTTATGAATTTATGTATATATTATTTATAAAAAAATTATTTAATATAGATTTATAAATTACTTCCCTTATTCCAAAAATAAATCAATCTTTTTAAAATATAAATATTAAATTTTAAACTTGTATTTTTAAATTGAAGGATCTTTATTTGGTTAAGTAAATGTTGGCTTATTTTATAGAATCCACGAATAGACCCTAATATACATTTATCTCACACCCTATCGATGCCTTTAGAGGTTCTTAAATTTCCTCCTTCTAGGTTTGAGAAGGGGAAACAAAACACATGGAGTTGGTTCTAGGTACTAATCCATGTATTAGAGAGTTTCATCCGTTGATTCTTTGGTGATTTATCCAATTTTTCTAATAGTTTTATATAGTACATTGGGTTTCTTATACCAATTTTACTACTCATACACTTCACCCTATGAAGTTTTATTGTTTGAAATCTAACTTTTTTATCTTAGTATCATATTGTTTTGTAAATTTCCTTACCACTTTAAATTTTTATGCTTCCATGTTCTAGTCTCCATACTAAATAGATCAGGAATTCCCTTTGTGGAATGTTAGGAGAATATTAGTTATTGGGTTACTAGGGTACACTTTCTTGTTTGTGACTCATTGATGTGCAATATACCAATGGAATTCCCCAAATAGAATAAGAATGGTCAAGATCACACCAATAAGGAATATCTAGGACTAAATCCTACATATAAGATAAAATAAAATATGATTCCTAAAAAAATTGATCAAAACAATCAACATTGGTGGATAAAACATTCCTCTTTATTTTAGAAGAGGGATTCCAGAGAGAGAGGAATTCAAATTGGGAAATAATAACTTACCAATAGAGAAACAATCCTTCCAATGGGTCTGTCATTAATAAATAATGGGGATTGATGAGCCCTGCTATCCTCCTAAGAGATTTAAAATTCTGATGAATATGATTAAGGTCGAGATAGGGTATTTATGTATAATATCTTGGGTGTTTTTATTTTAAAATAAACGTTCAGGGGATTAAAAACCAGCATGAATTATTTCTTGGGATTGAGAACATGGTTTTTGAAACAGTGAACTCTAATTATGAACCACATATTTGGGGAGAAGAGTTTATAGTAAGAGGTTTCAGGATTTGAAAAACCATTTGTCAAATGTACAATTACCCCATATCTATGATTACAAGGGTTTTTGGTGGTAGCAGCAAGGTTTGAAAAAACAGTACGCCATCCGTACATTTCCCATTTTTTCTCCAAAATTCAAAAACATCACCTAATATACCCAATAATAAAGTCCCACCCAAGAAATACCAAAACAAGGGTAAAAGTGTGCATCTAAATGATCAAAAAATGTCTCTAGGAAAGTTTGGAATCATTCAATCTCACCACCATATACTATGTCATCATTGAGATATACTCCCATGAATCTGTATGATTTCCAAGTAAAATTATCATTCCACACAGCCAACATATTTGATTATCTCTCCCCTGGATCCACCTAAAAACAACTATGCTTCAACAATATACAAACTATCATCATAATAATTCCCTTCAACAATTTATCATCACTATATATAACACATATTAGATTCTACTAAAAGGGTGAATTATTCTCAATATCATCAACATCTTCATCGATCACAGGAGAAGGGTCATGGTGGAACCACCAATTCTATGAAATGTGAAAAAATTGTTCATATCATTGTACATCTTGTTAAGATAAAATTTGATACTCTATTAGTGCACTCGCTTTTCAACTGAAGACTTCTATGGATTAGCATTATATGGTCCCTACACTAGACCCTCCCACCTTAGTGGGGGAGGGGGGTCTTCTGACGTCCATTGGTGTAGGTCAACCACCGCTCTTCACCAAATTCTCAAAAACAAAATTCATTCCTAACATTCCACCGATTGTTTTTATTCTAAACATTTCATAGTTTTTCATTAGATCCTCAAAATTTCATATTTCAAATCTAGTGTTCACTTATGCATCCACTTTGCATAATTTGATGCATACTGTAAGATTCATGTAGTGCCAGCCGTCGATCGACAAATTTGATTACTTTGTATTTGGTTCATGTGGACTGCATGATCACGCCACAGTGGGGCTATTCAATTCAAGAAATATCATGATTATGTTTTCCTCTGAGGAAGATCAGGTACATGCTTGGTGATCTGCACCTCATACATATAATGGTGTTCATTTTTTTATCTTCTAATGGACATACAATTTTTTATATGAAAACCGTGTCACCTAAAATGGAGGTATGGGTAATAAATTCAAGACATCCTAGTCCATTACAAAATCTATATATTATTTTTGTGATTGGAAATCTCATTGTATGATATCTCTGTTCGGATAGTAGGACTTGGGCAATTTTCCATCCGATTTCTCCTAGGATATTTGTTGAAGTCGATATGTCAAAGCCACCGTGGGTGTTCTTGTGGGTTTCCGTAGGTGAAGAGTTCCTCCATATGAATCCAATTATATTTGAGTTGTAGTGTGGCTTCTATACCCAGTTCAAAGAATTCAGGAATAGTTTTGAGGCTTTCAGGAGTGTGAAGATGTTGCGAAAGGAGCCAGGACTGATTCGAGGAGAGCATCTAGTTATTGGTGGTAGTATGTTGGTTAATTATGGTAGTGGAAAAATCAATAGTTATGAACTAGTTGAAACAGATCGACCTCACAAGCATGATGCTGAGATGATGAATTTGAAGGAAGATATTCTGGGGATGTCCAAGCCAGTCAGGGAAACTTCTATGGATCTGAAAATCTATGAAATTTTTAGTAGGATGAAACAAGATATAAGGTTGGGGAGTCCTACTGGGACTTTGGTGATTTATGGTATTAAAATGTATTTAGGTGATGCAGGAGTTGCTGGAAGGCTGATAAGTGATCATGCAGTGGCCTCGAGTGAGGTAATTGCTAGAGATTTTGGTTCTAGTGTCATTGTGGAAGTTCTATTGGAGGTTGAGGGATTTTCCATGACTCTTGGTGTTGGTTCTTATGCGGAGGCAGTCTGGTCACCTATGGGAGAATTGGCTGCAGCCACTAATATTCTAACCAACTTAGGTCCTAGAAAAAAATTGACTGATATTGATCTCTTAATTTTTTTTGATGGCTTGACTAATGAAGATCCAGTGTAATAGGTTGAAACCAATTAGATAATATACTCTACGGATGAGCACCAGAACAATGGGAGCATGACTAGTGATGGGTACAAGAATGGAATCTGTAAAGCGCATAAATATTACTCATATTTTCAACCTCCCAAGGAGACATGATTTGTGAATAAATTAACTTCCAAGCCAATGGATGGTGATACTCTTGGTCAACAATTATATATACTTATGAGTTCGGATGATGAAATGGTTGAAAATGTTTCGATTATTAATGCTACTGAAGAAGAAGATCCTTAAAGGATGGGATGGTCTTTGAGGATGAATCTTAATGAAGATCAATATAATTGGATCGATAGAAAAGACTTGATTTTATTTGGGGGATTCAACAATGTGAAGATATTCCAAGAGGAGTACGTTCAGACTTGGGATAAATTGATGTTAAGACTAGAAGATCTCCTAATGGCTGAACCAGAAACTTAGGTATGAAATATTTCTTAGAAACTATTTAGAGATCCAAGTCTTAAATTGTCTTTGAATGGTTTAGTTATTTCCATTTGTGTCTGAACTCATGGTTTCACACTTTTTCTTTAAAAGTGTTTATAATGAAAAAAATTTAATTTTCAGTCTATAAGATCCAATTTGTATTCCAATATCCCATTTCTGTTTAATATATTGACTGGTCCAAAATTCATGGGCACCAACATGCCATGCCTCTGAGTCATATACTGAACAAATCTAAGCTAAACTCAAAGGAACATATTATCAGCCACCATAAATTCAAGGGGTCATCGACATCTATAAGCATACATCGTTTTCTACTCAAAGTTGTAATTATATGTTTTTGAATTAAAATAACTAATTTGATGCCTCAATCACAAGACTCATCCACAATAACATAAACTCACCTTCCTCCCTCAAACATACATGTGATCTTTATATCCAAATATAATGAACTTCATATGGTTCCATCTATATATTATCATAATAAATATTTTTATATGTGAACTCAATGAGTGTAGGGTTCCTCTTCCAAGACCCACATAAGTATAGAATTCAAACCTGTAGAATTTTCACTAAAACTTATATTGTATGTTCTAACTGGCCATCTATTTCTGGGTGGAAATAACTACTCATAAATTCCTATGTACCAATCAATTTCTATAATAAATTTCAGAAAAAAAATGTGAAATATTAGACATGGTTTTAAAATATATATCATGGAACACTATACAGATGGAATATCTTCCAAACATATAAGTCTTCCTACTAATCCACTGATAAATTCTCAAAAAATGGAAATAAATGTTTCACTTTCATCATTATGTCGACAATCACCCAATTAGTGTGTGAGAAGGCATTGAGATATTTTCAAAATTTTACTTTTTAAATGGTTGGTGATTATCCATGTTCAAAATAATAGGAAATAATATATTTTTTATTATCCCAACATTTCATATTTTTAGCAAGTTATGTATTATATTAATGACTACTAATTATTATTTATGTATTAAACACATTATATCACCCTATCTTTTTTGGGATTTATTATATATTTTTAAGCCATTAATTAATTTTATTGTTCTTTAATTACTTTATTATGATCTTATGTTTTAACATCATGTTTTATTATTATTATTAATTGTCTTTTGAAATTTTATAACACTTTTTATATAATTATAAAAATTTTTCTGATTATGATCTACTAATTTTTTATTTTGTTTTAACCATAATATTTATTTGAGTTCACACCATTCCTTTGTTTTTAATCCCATGATTATGAAAATTATTGCACCACATGATATGTCTATAGAGGTTCCAGAGAATAATGATGATGAATGATTTTTTCTAAGTCTATTAAAATAATTTATTTATGTAGATAATCCCCAAGAAATAAAACAATTAAGTCCTTGCGTTGTTAGATTATTTTTGAGATATAATATTTAAATCAAGATATTAATGTATAATTTTTGTCATGTTATTCCATTATTTATTCATTTTCAGATAGATAAATTTTTAGTTATTTTGGAGAGAAGTTATCTTTTCTAGGTATTATAGTCATAGAAAAATTGTAAAAACCCAATAATATGAGTCTATGTTTAGGATAATTACCTAAAATTTCAAAAAATTATTGATTAAGTGTTTTTACATGAAATGAATCCGTTTATGGATATATTAAAGTGGATGTGGTTATGCTAGAGATGTCCCTTTGATTTATCACCCCATATAGGATTGGTCAAGAATTGACTCAATCATCACAATGATGCATAATTAGTGGGATTAATAATGAAAACATGGGGAAAATCATGGGATATATTATTTGTTTGACCATATTCTCTTTACAAACAACATTGAAGGATTCATTTTTTAGTTGCATTGCATAATTATGATTAATATCATATAATACGAGATCTTGAAGTAACCCAAGTAGTACAATGTAATTTATAGTATATTAAAATAATGTCATTATTCAAATGAATGTATCATCAGTTAAAATTAATTTTATATTGTACAATAAATCTATCTATTAGACTTTCATATTCACATACATTTATTATTTTTTATATTATCAAAACCATTTTAGTTTTAGTAATTTATTGAAACTTGATTATGATGATGATGTGGAGAACATTATATTTCCAATAACCACTTTTTATTATTACTAAATACAAGATCATAAATAAATAGAACAATCCTAGAATATGAATGATATAATGGAAAATTGAGACATCTAGTATTACCTAAGGTAATGTGGAAGATATATTATGAAAGACAAAATATATATTCTGTTAGTAATTTAAATTAGTGATTTGATTTATATTGATGATATATTGGTGTGTTCTAAATATTATTAATAGTTATGTGAAACGTATAAGGATCTTTAATATGTTTTTACAATAATTGATTGAAATCATAAATTAAATTAAATCCATAACATTTAGAAATGATCATATGGAAAGGATATGTTTTTTGAGTTAATTATTGAACAAAAAATGTTTAATGGGAGGATATGTTGTGTGATTTGTACATGCTGAATTTTGTGATATTAAACGGCTGGGTTGTTTTAAAAATATTCTATATATTGTATCGACAACATTAGTATTGATTATAATTCCTTTTGGGGGACGGTTATTAAATTCATGGGATTATGGAATATATTTTTATGGTGTGATTTCAAAAAGTAGTGGATAATACAATTTCCAAATAAGGATATATATATATATATTTTGATAGAATGTAAAATATAATTGTGATTTATTGAAATGGGGACTTAGGTAGTCTTAAAGATGGTATACTCAGAATAATATTTGATTATAATATAAATAACAAATGTTTTTTGAAGAATGTTTTTTATTTCAATCTAGAATTATTTAGTAAGGAAGAATTTATATCATAATATTCCTATAAAATCTAAATATATTAACAATTTTCTTTCTTAAAATCACAAATGGCGAATAATTAAAAATTTTAGGACATAAGTTATTTAAGCGGATGATTTTAAAGTCTATATATTTAGATTCATTAATATATATTCTCTTCTTTAATACATGTGTAAAATTCTATACCCAATGAAATCACCCCAAATGTTTTTAGGTAAATTATAAAAAATAGCTATAATAAACACTATGATTATAAATCCTTAGTATTTATATTCCTTCAAAGGTACATAATTAATATGGGTTAATATTTGAAAGGAAGTTTTCAATAAAGGTAATTTTCTAAATATAATATAATTTATATATCATATATATATTTAATAAATTAAGAATTTAAATTTGAGAATAAAAATTTCATTCTTTTTTTCATCACAAAAAATTATCATAAGGTGTAATTTTTTGAATTAAAAAAATTATTTTTAAATGAAAAGTATAAAATATATAATTTTTAATTATATTCACTTTTATAATATTTTCCACTATATGAATATAGATAATATTTTTTAAAACTAACTTTTTATAAAATTTTACATGTTAATATAACAAAAAAAATATTTTTGAATATATAAACTCAATATCACCATTTTTTAAATTGAAATTGTGATTGAATGATAATTATATTTTTCGAATATTTTTTTATCTGATTATGACATGATGGAATGATGTTTTTGACTTCATTTTTTGTTAAATTAATATTTTACTGAATAATAATAACAATTTTAAAAGGAATGGAGTTAAAACCATTAATAACCATATCCTAATCATAAATCTTTTTTATTAGAAAGAACCTATTTCAAATAACATGTAATTAAACAATAGATGTGGTTGGGTTAAGATTAAATTCCAAAAAAAGAATATTTTAATTTCATAAAATTATTTGTATATTTCAAATAGTAATTTAAACATTCATTAATATGAATAATTGTTTTTTATTATTGAAATTTATATTAGTAGGATTGATGCTAATTTACATGATACTATTAAAACAATTATAATTTTTTCCCAATATCAAGTCATTATTAATCATTAAATTAAATTTAAATCCCTTAAATAAAAAATCTAGTAATATTTATTATCATATACATAACTATATTAACACTAAATTATTTAGAAAACAATACTATGTATAATTAATAATTCATAATGTTCAAAATGAAATTATTAAAAGTAAACTATTTTTATACACATTATATATTAATTTAAATATTATCATTATAAAATAATTAATTTTAATTTGAATAAATATATTTTTCAGTTACACTAGTTCAAATTAATTTGGCAATATGTGTTATTCATAATAAAATATAAAATCCAATATTTTAAATCATGTTTCCTTATCTAAATGTAAAAGTGTGACAATGTAAAAACCTAATGGTTGAAGCCTTATAACATGTCTAAAATATGTTTTGAATCAATTATTTAGTGTTTATTTACATTAAGTGACAAAAAAATAATTAATTTTTATTCATTGTAGGCATTGAACTCAGAATAGAGTTATGACATTGTAAAATTAGAAATGATCCTTTTACACTCTTATAAATGTCGATCACTTGCACATTTAAAAACACACACATCCCATTATAATTACATGAATTCAATTATCAATTTTACACTCATTTAAACCCTTTATCACAAAATTAATCCAATATTCACCTATATTTATCCAAATCCAATCGATTTGATGAGAATTTCTATGTGACAAATCAAATCTCCTATCTATGTTATTTCTCTTCTTAAGATCTTTTTCATAATTTTATTCTTAAAAATATCATTTCAAAAAAATATTAAGATGAATTTTGTATCATTATTATTATGAAGTATTTCTAAATTAGTTGAAAAAACATTATTTATTAATCTTCATCTACTTTGAAGAAAAAAACAACATTGTTAGTTCATTGTGAGGACTACCGCATCTATGAAGTGATATCATTTGTTTTTTATTACCTCCATTAATTGAGAAAAATAATATTGTTAATGAACAATTAATATATTATATATCAAATATTTATGTTTGTTAAACTTCAATTTTATATCCATCTTCACCCCCTTTCGTATGTTGTGAAATGGGAATACAAATTTTACATAAGTGTGGATTACAACCTACACATTGAATAATTTTGTGTTTTTAATTTCGATATTCCTTAATAATCTTAAAAACCTTAAAAGGTACAATATCATTGAAAAATGAAAATATATATTATATACTTATATATTTATTATATTATTTCAAAATAGACCATATATTAACCATACACTCTAAACAAGTTAAAGAATGTTCATGTTTTGGTCAGTTTAAACACCTATGTGAAAAATGCTATATAATCTGATTATGGGTGAGAACTGGAAAAATAAACTAATATAACAAAAATATATTAATTTTATAATTTATATAATATGGTTATGTAAATATTACATTTTTTATTAAATTTGTTATTAAGGTCAACTTATTCATTCCCTAAAATTACCAAAATAAGATGTTATGAATTTTTTTTTCACATTACATAACAGAAACACATAGTGGATGAAATTATAAAATTAAAAAACGTTATATGATAAAAATTTAAAAATAGTTATTGATATATCAATAATTAAATTGGGATCAGATAATGGGTAAGGAATCAATATTACTAAGCATTACCAAATTAGTAAAATTAATTAACACATAATAATCATAATATGAAAAAATAATTAATGTGCTCATGATAAGGAATTATAACATGGAATATGAAATGGTAATATTTTTTAGTAATGTTCATACATTGTTTGTTAATTTAGCTACATTTTTTTGATTGAGTATTATTGATTTATTAACTTAATAACGAAACAAGGTAAGGGTTTATTTTCTCATCTTCACCTTAATAGGGGAATAATTTATTGTTTTTCTAATATTTCCCCTTGAAGTTGTATATATAATTCTCAAATGAATTAGATCATCATAAATATCCCATGTTTATGATAGAAAAATATTATTTAAAATTCTCTACTTCGTAATCGTTCAATCCATTCACTTATCAAAGTGAAAGGGTTGTTCCCAAATATGATTAACATAAGAAATGATAAAGTTAAACACCGTGTTTCATTTTATATATTTTAAATATAATCCCATTTTCTTTTTTATCATGATTTTATTATAAATTTACATTTATTATTCTACCTCTCACGAGTTTCTAATTCAAATTCTACAAATACATGTAAGTGGTTTTATTGAATCAATATCTTCTCATTAGGATGTAGTTAGCCTACTATAAATAATGTCATTATAGATAGATTATTTATTTATCAATGGAGTTTTTTATTTCCACTTTATTTTATGGTGATATATTATTTCACACCAATTTATTATTCATTATTGATTCTATTGTTTCATTAAAAAGTCATGACTAATATATATTATTTTATTTGACTTTTCATCTATATTTTTATTCCTTATTTCCTCCAATGTTATCATTCCCATTGTATAATCAGAATATATGTTTATCTATAATTATTATTGTAACCTTCATAAATTTTAAATCAATTATTTAAATTTTATTTTAATAAATTTTATTTAAAAAAGGGATATTTAATAATGTTCAAATTCATTTTCCATTTTTTTAAAAAAAATATGTTTTATCATATACTCAAAATTTAATTTATATAAACACTATGGCATATTTTACTATAATTTTTTTTATTATTTAATGTTTTATAAATAATTTAACTTATTTTATTAAGATAATTATGTCTTTTTCATGTTTCCATTAGAAATGAATATTTTAAAAAAAAATTAACGAATTTCTATTTATTTTATTTAAATTTCACATTTTTTTTATTAAATATAATTTTAAAAATAAAAAATAAAAATTTAATTCGTATTATTTTATTGAAAAAATAATATAATTGTAAATTTTCATTATTAAGGATTTTTTTAAAATTAACAATTTTCAAATTATTTTCATTTCATTTTTTGAAATAATATGTCTTTTTAGTTATATATTATTATTGATTTAATCAATTCAAAAAAAATTCAATGTATATTTACTTCTCAATTGAAAAACATCAAAAATTTTCATTATATTTTTCTAGGTACACTTTTATAGAATTTTTTCAAAATTACTCAATTTCTCTTATCAAAAATTTGTTTCTAAATGTAATTTACAATTCTTCCTTTATAATAATTTCTAAAAATGTTATTTGAAAACTTTTTTATTTCTAATTCTATTTACCCTCTAAGGAATATCATTCTTGTTGTGAGTTTTTGATAAAACTCTATAATTTATTATGATATAATTTCATTTTTAAAGTAATAGAATTTATATTATATGATTTATTATGTTCATGTTATCGACAGTATTTGAATGTTTTATGAAAACCATTCTTATTCCATGAGTTTTTAGGAGGTGATGAATTTTTTATTTTGAAGTGGAATAAATATATGTGGGTTATGAGAAGGGAAATAACTATATCTTCCAAAAAAAATTGGGTTAAGGATTATATCTCAACTGATATAATTGTTATTGGAAAACTTAGTGAGTTGTTAGGTTTACAAAGGGTGATTGTGATAGATTTTAATTTTAGTCCAAATATTACATGAAAAAAATTTATCATGATTATAGGTTCCCAAATGTATTGTTTGATGGCATTAATATATTCTAAAAATATTACATGTGAATATGTTATTAATTATATAGGATCACAAAGGGAGATTAATAAGCCATTAAGGTCTACCACATCTTTACATGTCAAATATCTTTTTAGTAATCATGTTTACCAGGATAAGAAATTAAATGTTTATGATGGTGACAATTTTTCACTTTTTTATCATGTTATTCCAAATATTAAATGTTATAAAGTATTTTAAAATTGTCATGTACTTTTATATCATGATATAATGTTATATTATTATTGATATTTTTATCAAGGTCATTAATGTAATGTTTTCTTAATGATATTATTTTGTTCTTATATTACACCATTATAAATAATTATTCTTATGATTCATTTTTTGAGGTTTTATTATATTATTTTATTAAAAATTAGAATATAATTGTTTTTATGATTTAATATTTTATGATATTTCATTTCCATAATGAATAATTCGATCTCACCCATTTCTTTTGTTTCAAATCCTTATTTTATGACTATGATTGTGAGACATGTGATGTAAAGAAAGGGTCTAAAAGATCATAATTAGGGGTAAAAGATAACACATATTTTAAAATATGTTATGTTTTAGTTAATATATAAGGAAATAAAACATTATTTCATTGGTCTATGTGAATGGATTGATATGTATTAATTAAATAAAGACATTATTTTATTATTTATGTTATTTCCTTCTTTGGTTACTTTAATTACAATTGTTATTAGCACAACCAACCACAAGTACACTCCCACATAGTCATTATGAGATTAGATAACTATAAATAAATAGAATTATAGTATTTTTTATCTTATCTAACAAGAAAATACTCACACAGCGTATTTGGGAAAATAACTAACAATGAATACACTAACAAGAGGTATTTTCTACAACATACTAAAAATACACTCGCACACAATGTAATTATGACATGTGATAATAATATTTAACTAATTCATCGATTGTAAAAATTAGACTCTAGGATATCATTATAATAAATATCAAATATTCATGATAAAAAAAACAATCCTATACCATATCATGATAAATCTATTGAATGAAAATGGTTTTCCATACATTTTTGAAAGGTAAAATATTAAATTAAAATTAATGTTATATATGCTGATACTAAAAATTAAATGACATAAAATAAATATTTCATAAGGTAGTTTATATGGTGGTTAAAAAAACATTAATTAATTTGATATAGATATTTTTAAGAACAATAGAAAAAATGTAAGTAAAATCATTAATATAACATCAACAAAATATTTTTAATGTGTTTTTAAAAATGTGATATTTTGAGAACCCTTCGAAAATAAATTTCAACGAAAATAACATGGAAAACATTTTAATGAGAAAAATTAAAAGAAATATCAATATAGGATACATGAAAATGGTATAAAATTATTCATGGATATATTTTTAGTGGAAGATAAAATATTTGATTGTTAAAATAAAACCACATTAGTATTTTGAAACACATTTGTTGAAACAATATTCATTGAGTGAAAAATAATGATTACATTTGATAGGTTTAAGGTGAGTTAGTTAAATAATTATAATGAATACATATTTTTATTGAAAAATTAAAAATGATTAATGATTAAATTAATTGAGTATAGATATACAAGAAATATAACCCATTTGTAGAGGGTGGGATATATTCATCACAATGTCAATTTTTATGATGAACTAAATTAATTAAATAATATGTATTAAAAGATAAAATTTAGTTATATATAAATATATATGAAATGATATAAATTTTAATTATATTTCATAAAAATAATATTTGATTACCAAAATCAAAGCGGGTTTAATCAGGAAATGATGTTGAGTCAAGAAACCATATTACCTTTTTTTGACTGACGTTCCTAGATGCTCGTTGACAAATATCTTAATAATAATTAATCATATTAATGACATTTATAAAATATAATTAATTTATATTTACATGTAACCATGTTTAATAATTTCATAATCATTATTGAGGTCACAAATTCAAATTCAGTATCTCTTTAGTTTTAGTGTTTTAATGAATTAGGCCATAACTATTACATACAATGTGGATACAACGAAAATAGAATACATTTAAATTATAATATAAAACCTTTAATAGTAAACATGATATCTTTTCCTTGATTAAAATATTCTTCACTTCTTCCTTTATTTTTACTTGTCCATTTACCATGTGAAATCATTTAAAAAACATGGGAGGAGAAGCAAAACCTAGTAAGGCTTATAAAATAAGGAAAGAAAATGTCAGTCCATTAATATTTATAATCCAATTAAAACATAAGAATCCTGAAAAAAAAATCAATGTAATGAGAAATCATAAGTGTAACATAGGGAATATATATCATACTTATATTGTATTTTTCATGGATTAGTAGGGAGAAACCTTCATTGTTACATTTGAAATACCCATCATTGCATATTCAATAAATATCATATGTGAAACATTATTTTTTAACTCCATCAAATTACCCAATGTATTGGAGAGCTATCATGGGATCACCCACCCTTGGATTGTCACATAAATACTCATATACAGAATAAATATCCATGAACCATAACATAAACATAACACATAAAACAAGAATAAAGGAAAAATAGCATTTCCACATTGAAATCACAAGATATCATTTCAAGATATTGACATAATAAATCTCATCTGAAAATCAACATCAATATCAAAATACATGAAATGGGAATATGAAATTTATTTTTATTTTAAATTCATTTCAGCTTACAGAGGATGAAAAATTTAAAATAATCGTCACGGTGGAATAAATGTTATTATTGGCTCGTATGTTAAAAAACAACCTTTTTAAGTTGAGTAAATAACTTTATAGAAAAAATTTAATAGTGAAATTTTTTTATTGAAATTAAAATTAAATGATATTTATTATACACTATATAGAATAATGTGGCGTATAATATAAATCTATACCTCAATGGAAGAAGATTGAGATGAAGTCTCTTACCAAGAGTCTGACTCGTCATGTAAAAATAATAAATTTATGAATAATAAAATGAAATTAATTTATAAATAATTTATAAAATTTTTATGATTATTATTCATTTTATATCAATTATTACTATGTTATAAAAATTACATAATTATTTAAGATTATATCGAATGTTTTATCGAGATTCAGTACTTGAGGAAAAAATGAACATGGTTTTGGTGTCACTAGTCCATGTGGTCATCATTTCGTCATCTCTAGAATATTATTCCTGGAATAATCATCACATTTTTAAATTAATAATAATTTTTTAAATCAAGAAATTAATTATGGTTATGAAAAATGAACTATGTTATACTCATTGGGATGATAAGATGCATATACACATAAGTAACGTTTTTATTTTACATTGATCAATATTGAAATAAGGTATTTATTATTTTATAATTACAAAATTATCATAGTATTATTAAAATCATAATAATCATTTAAATATTGTTATATATATCAAAAAGTGAGGTGGTGAATAAAACAAATTCTCATTGCTTCGTAGAGGTGATAATTCACACATACGCATGAATGATGTTATTGTTTTCATGTGCACAGAATGAAACAAAATAATTGAAATATTATTCATTTAATGTGATAAATATTTCATGATTATCATATATGAATATTAATTCTATAATTATATCCAATCTTTATTGATGATTAAGGTAAATGAATTAAATTTGTTCCTAGAGGAGATAATTCACATGTAAGCATAAATAATTAATTTCATTCACATTTGATTGAAGTAGAGATGGAGGTTGGGGATAATAATAACATACAAAAATTTCATAATTTTTATAATAATTTAGTTATTATTTAATCTTGTAAGATTAAATTAAATGGAATTGGAAGAGAAAATATTGTAAAAACTCATAAAAACGATAAATATTCTTTGGTTGATCAGCTCTAAAGAACAACTTAACACACCTAATTGTAGTGTAATGCCAAAACTAAGATCTCATTAATTTGGGGAGGTATTCTAGGATGTTTTTTTGGATATATAATGTCAAAAATAAAAGTCTTTGGGAGTGTGAGTATTAGATAAGAGATGGTAACATTTTATAAGAGATGGAAGGGGAACCCATGAAAAATATTAAATTTTTAAATTAATATAAATTAAATTTTTAATCAAAATTATCCCAAATTGAAATATTTCAAACATAATATTATTATAGTTATAAATTATATCATCCAATAATTTTTATAAATTTATTTAGTTTATCTTAAACATTATCTCTTATGTTTACTCTTAATTATTCACATTTAATTTTAATTATTGTAAGAACATTTCATGTATTAAGAGGCCATGAATTTAACATATATATTATAAATTTCCTATAATTGGATACATAATAAACAATAAGACCGTATCATTTCCATTTTTTAAATGATTTTTATGATTTTTAAATATTTTATAAAATTACTGTTATTATAGAATATTAATTTTGTCAATTTTTACCCTATTCACTTCAGTGAATTTAAATAAAATCCAAATAGAGAGATAAATTAGATGAAAAATATTGAATAGTATTTTAACATATAATATTAACCTGTAAAATTCGTGGATATAATAATGTATTCAAAATCATATTTATTTTAATATTTATAATATCATTTATTTTAATCATTCATTAATGAGTCTATTCATGCAGCATCATGTGTCACAAATTATTATTTTTGTTTAATATCAAAAATTAGAAATAAAATTAGATGATATGGGTTGTATTTTAATGTTTATAAATAATATTAATATTCTAAGTTATCCCTTATATGTCTCCATATAAAAATTGTTTTATTAATAATGGACATGTTTATGTAATATTTTTTCCTTTAACGTAAATTAAATGTTATAAATTTCATAATCACAACCATGTGGATTCCAAATAAAAAATTGAGCCCCAAGGGTTTTATTGGTAATATATAACTCATAAAATATTATTAGTATAAGTTTTATGGTAGTTTTATATTTTTATAATATTATTTTTACCCTTATTTAATTGACTTACCCTTATTTAATTGATTTACCCTTTAACTGAAGTATTTTTTTTCTAATGTTTCCATTCATAATATTCTAAGAATAAAAGGGATATATTTACACAATTCAAACCGTATTATTAAAAATAGTGAATCAATTTTCACAAATTCAAAACAAAATTTTTTAGAAATTAATTTAATGTTAATCCCCATCGTCAAAATGAGAAAAAGGCGTTTTAAAAGTATAAGCCATAAAAAGATTGACACGTGTTTAAATATAATTTCAATGTGAAAATAATTATAATGAACAAAATTGAATTTAATGATACATAATTCATCTAATTATACCTTACAAACATGTAAATTTAACATCTAACAATACAATTAATATAGAAAAAATTAAAATTTCGAATTAAAAGGTAGTATTTTTCTCTATTCATTAAAATTAAATTTTATTATGAAAATAATAAAAATTAAAACAAAGTGAATTTAAATTTCTCACATCTAAATTATAAGATTATTTTGTCAAATAAAAATTACCAATGTGTAAAAGTAATTTTAAAAATGTTTTTTCCATCAAAATGTGGTAAAACTACATTTTTAGAAAAACACTCATTTTATCTATAAAATTATATGTTTTCTTATATAATGTCTAGAAAATTCATTTTAAACATAATACAGTATTAATAAATCCTTAAAAAATCTATTTTTTTATTTTTTTATTTTATAACAAAAATTATTCTCACTGAAATAGTTTTTCCTAAAAACATTTCTTTTATATTAAATTGATTTTTATTTACATTTCTAAATAATTTTCAATCCTATGAATCATTATATAAAAATTGTAAACCCAATTTTAAAAATTTAGTTAATATCTTTAATTTATATCATTATAAATGGTATGAGATAACTGCAACTTAAAATGATAATAATAAAATATATTATTTTTTAGTATAACTCAGTCTTGTGTGGCACATGAGATTTTAGAGAAACCATTTGATGCATGTCTGGTACTCTATCATACATATCATACCTATTAATGTAAAATTACTATCTAATTCATAAATATTAATAAATAATAAAGATGGTTATTCAATAATTACCTAGGATATTACAACCTTCCCCCATATTAGAAATTTTGTCCTCGTAATTTTAAATATTTTCATGGTAATTGAGGATTCCAATTTAAAAATTACCGCACTAAAATCCCACATTAGAAAAAGTGTAAATAAATGTTCCACTTTCAAAGAAGAAAATTGAAGTACAAAGGTCACCTAGGATAAAAATAATTGGATTCCATGTAGTAAAAAAAGCACATAGAAGAAAAACTAACAATCTTATTCTGATGAAGAGTGAATGAAAATATAATTAGAAGAAAGGAAACCATCAGAAAACCACAAACATGAGATGGTTTAAATGCTAATTTATTTCATGGTTGGAAAAGAAAAAATAAAGAATTTTTTTAAAATCCTTTTTATAGAGTTGAGGAATTATTTTACTACTTAGAATAATAATATAAGGATATACACTTACTTGAAAAAGTAGAGTTTTATCATTTAATCATAATCCACCCCAAACTCAAATATTTCTTCAAAGATTAGTATTTAGGATTAATTTTTTTCCTACATGATGAATTAGAATCTAAATCTAGAGAATCACATAATCCAAAAAAGATTCATTAACTACTCATTTTTCATAAAAAATTAACCAAAATAGAATATTTAGGATAAAAATAATATAATTCAAAAAATATAATAACCATTAAAATAATAATGACTACTTTTAATCTCCAAAAATCAGAATTAATACCCAATGTCCAACATTGACTTTTCAATAAGTAAAATTCTATAAAATTCCACAAATAATCGCAAATATGATTGAATCCCAAAATTGAAAAGGATTTGATCACATAGTCTTTCGAGATAGTATTTACGATTTATCTCTGAATAACATCAAGTACTCTTGAAATAACATAAAAAAGGTCATTAACCTAATCACATATATCAAATATAGGTTAATTATTTCCATAAATAACCCGAGTACCAATAACTCTATAGTAAAAATGTATATTCATTCATAAAAATTTAACCATTACCCCTAAAATAAAATCCCATTATAATATATTTTCCTTAGGAAAATAATGTTTCAAAAATAGTGAATGTCTTTCAAATAAAAAAAATCACTGAATCCCCAAATCATTTTTCAATAACAAGGATATCCATTTGATAAATAATAAGTTACCAAAATCAACTTATTCTTATTAAATCAACTTGTTTAACTAAAAAATAAATTAATACTAATCAGGGCCTTCCCGTAATCCAGTGATAAGTTATGAACCCATGTCGTCCTTCAATTGTGTGTTTGATCCCTCCAGCCTTGTCAGATGCAATGTGTTGTCAACCATCTGGTGGGTTGTACCATTTCTTAAACTATATCATTATTATAAAATAATCCCAATGTGATATAGAATTATCAAAAAACCATAATATACTTTAACCCTAAAGGTTGTCTTATACCTCTCAATGGAAACCAAAATCATAATGACCTCATCATCATAATTAATGATGTATTACATATATTGATATATATTTTTCACCTTCAATTTTTTAATAAAACCATTTCTATAAGAATTAACATCATAAATTTTTCATGGTGTCCACCTGGTTTCATCGTCATTTTTCACATAGATAGAAGGTCCATGCTTTTTCATAATAATTTACATATTCTATAAAATCAATTTATTAAGTTTTTCCAAACACACCTTGGATAACTTGGGTCATATGGATGTTCATAGAAAATTAGTTTTGGAAAATAATCATGTATGAAATATATTTTGAAAACATCTGAAAAAACATTATTTTTTTAAACCAATCATAACAGGTTTGATTTGAATATTTCAATCAATGGTCCTTTTAGAAAACCATAAGTATGTACTGAAAGGCTATATTGTAAAATCATATATAAATAGGTTTCCCAAGGGTGTCAGTCATCATAAATTTTTTGAAAAAAATAATATGCTTCATAATATTATGATAAGGTATAATATCAAAAATTCCTTGATAATATTTACCCTTTTGAATATATGAAAACATTAATAAAATAATAATTGATTAAAAAATACCCATGATCCATGATGGTATCGAGGTATAGTGGATGTGTTGGAAATCTCAAACATATTCTTTCTAGTGTTTTTTATGTTAGAAACGTTTTTCAGAATCATCTAGACACAAATTTTCAATAATTATTTCAAGTAAGCCATCTTGGAAGATAAGAATGTTGATTGAGATCCTCCTCCTTCCATTTTTAACTGATTTTCAATAATTTGAAAATTTTATAGACTATGGATTTAACCAAATCAATAAATATTAAATATTACTTAATGATTAACAAAAACTCCTTGTCCATAAAGTTAGTAAAACCGGCCTATGATACAAACTATAAGTCTCTAACATAAATAATTACATTATCATGATTTATTCCAAAAATTCAGATTCGGGATATTTTTTGGGTTTATAGTTTTAGATAATTATTCCATAAATATTTCATACCAAATGGATAAAACTAAAACATAATCCATTGATTAAATAATAGAAAAAATTTAATTGTAAATATGATTTCTTTTTGTTGATAAAAACCATCTTGACTTCTTCCTTTCTCATATCCCATCCTTATACCCTATGAAAAATATTTAGAAACATGGGATGGGCACAAAAAATTCAGTAAGGGATATAAAATAAGGAATGAAAATAATAGTCCATGAATATTTATAAACCCAAGATTCCTGAAAAAAATTAATTGATATCATAAATCATAATGGTACCTTTTTTCATCCATATCATTCTTACATTTTAGCTATCCTGAGTACATAGGGAGTAACCTTCATGGTCACATTGGAAATACCCATCACAGTATATTACATAAATAATATAGAAGAAAAATTATTATTTAACAGTATCTCATCACCCATGGTATTGGAGGACTATCCTAGGCTCACAAACCCTTGGTTTATCATAGAATCACACATATAGATATGAAATGTCCAGTAACCATAACAAAATCATAATAAATAAAACAAGTATAATGGAAAAGTAACATTTTCACATTGAAATAAAAGATATAATTTCAAGATATTAAGATAATAAATCACTTATAAAATCATTTTCAATACCAATATACATGAAAATTGAATATGGAATTTTTTTAAAAACATTGCGACATTTAGTGGAAAAAAATATAAAATAATAGTCCCTATGGAAGAAATGATGTTGCCATCACGTATGGTAAAAACTATTCCTTTTTTCATTTGTTAAAGCATTTTGTTGAAAAATATTTCTTTTGAAATCCTTCAAATGAAATTAAAAGTCAAATGAATTTATTATACAGCATATTTAATAAGGTGGTGTAAATTATCATAATATGCCTCAATGAAAAGGGATTGAGATGAAGTCCCTTACCTTGAGTCGGACTCATCATGCACAATCATTATATTCCAGAATAATAACCTTAGATTAAATTACACTTAATTTATACCCTTTTCATGTTTATTTATCCATTTATACCACTTATTACCATGTTATAAAAATTATATAATTATTTTTGTTCATATCAACCGTTTTGTCGATATTCGGTACTTGAGTCGAAAATGGTCATGGTTTGGATATCACTTGTCTATGTGTTATAAATTTCATTATCTAAAAAATATTATTCATGTTTTAATAATCACTTTTATATATTAATCATTGTTTTAAATCAAACCATTAATTATGGTTATGAAAAATGAACAATGTTATATTCATGGAGATAATAGGTCGTACGTACTAATGAGTAACACTTTAATTTTTCATTGATCATTATGAAAATAAAGTAATAATTATTTTATGTTTCCAGAATTATCATAATATTATTAACATCATAATTAATATTTAAATATACTTATATATATAATATGTGATGTGGTGAATAAAAACGACTCTCATCCCTTTAGAGAGGTGATAGATCACAGGTACACATGAACGATGTTATTTTTTTAGATACATGAAAGGTAATAACAAAATTTAATTATTATTATTTAAAATGATAAATATGTCATGAATATAATATATTATTTTAATTACATCATTATAATCATTCCTAATAGATGATAATGTAGAATGATCTAAATCAGTTCGTGGATGTGATAATTCACAAGTACACACGAATGATTAATTCCATTCTCATTCGATGGAAGTATAGATGGATTTAGGGGATGAAATTAACATAATAATATCTATTTATATTTAATATACTAGATTTATTATTTCATCATTTAATAATAATGTTTAAATGAAGTGGAATATAATATAAAATATAAACTCTTAAGAAATGATACTTCTCCTCTGGTTGATCAACATTGAGAAACATCGTTACACCCATAAAAAGGGTGATGTGCCTAACATAAGGCCTCATGAATGTGGGTAGGGATTCTATGTAGATTTTTGGGGATATATTGGCTGATTCAAAAGGTTTTTTTTAATTGTGAGTATTAGAGAAGAGAGGGTATTTTTTATAAGAGAGGGGAGGGGTACAGTAGATTGTTTTTAAATTTAAAATTAATATGACATCATTTTTTACTCCAAATGATTCAAAACTGAATTATATAGAATATAATATGAGGATAGTTCAAAAAATATAATCCAATAATTTGTAGACATGTGTGGATTTTATTTCAAATAATAACTATTCGGTTTACCGTTAATTATTCTATTTTAATATTAATTATGGTAAAAACATTTTAAGAATTAAGTGGTTATAAATTTTACTAATAGGAGATAAATTTCACATAATTACACAAATAATAAAAATTTCGACCTTATCATATCCACTTTGGGATTTTAATAAATTTTTATTATTTTAAAATAATTTTATAAATTAATATTTTATAGAATGTCAATAATGTCATTTTTTACACTATTCACTTATTGCATTTAAATATAATACAAATATTGAGATAAATTTAAAAAAACTACTTGAATAGTCTTATATCATGTCATATGTGCCTATAAAATTCATTGATGACATAAATTAGGGAATATAACATTTATTTTAATATTTCGAATAGAATATATTTGATTCTTTCATTAATAAGTCTATTATTTTATCATCATTATGTCATAAATAAATTTAATTATTTAATGCCTAAAATTAAAAAATCTATACCATGATGTAGGTAATATTTTTTTATTTCTAATTAATATTTATAGACAATGATACCAACTATATAATACCATATTGAAAAAAATTATTAACAAGAGGCGTGTTTAAGTAATATTTGACATTACTTAAAAGTAAATGTTATAAACGCCATAATCATACACAACTCGCATACAAAAGAAAATATTTCATCCAATGGTTTTAGTGTTCATCCATAAATCATCCAATAATATTAAGACATGTTTTATTGTGGTTTTATATTATTATAATGTTATTTTTACCCTTATTTACCGGATTTACCCTTTAACCGTGATAAGAAATAATTAGTAATGATCATATTCATAATGTCCAAAAAATAAAAGGAAAATATTTTAAAAATATTTAACATATAGTTATAAATATTTAATCTATTTTACCGACTTAAAAACATAGAAGCTTCTTTAATTATTTTTAAATTAATCATCGCTCTCAAAAGAGAAAACATGTTTTTGAATGTAAAGACCATCAAATGATTGACATGTGTTTATATCGAATATCAATGTTAAATAACATTTAATGAATTTTTTTTTTAATTCACATAAAATTAATCTTATTATACCTTTAAAATATTTAAATGGATCATCTATTAGTATTGTAAAATTATACTAAAAAGCAGTTTTGAATTAAAATGCAGTATTTTTCAATATTCATTAAAAATTAAATTTTATCATAAAAATAACAAAAATTCAAACAAAATGAATTTTTATATTCCTTTTATAAATAATATGATTATGTTTTCAAATAAAACCTATAACATTTTCAACAATCATATTTAACATGGGTTTTTAATATAAAGGTGGTAAATATTATTTTTAGAAAAACACTTATTTTATACATATATTTTATTTGTTCATATATATTGTCTAGAAAATGCATAATATGAATTTTACATATTATATTTAATTAATATTTCATAAATATTATCCAAGAAGGGTGATTTTATTATTTCATAAACACCATTATTCTCACTTAAATAGATTTAAAGAAAACATGTCCTTTATATTCAATTGTTAATTATTTATTTTTCTAATTAATTCTCTAAACAATGAATCATTATATTAACATGTGTAAACCCAATTTTCATAATTTAGTTAATAATGTTCATTCCCCCGATTTTAACTACCAAGCAATAACTACATGGTAAAATTATAATATTGATACTACATAATTTTTTGTATAAGTCGGTCTTGTGTAAAATGTAATATTTCCATGAAACTCATTTGTTTCATGTCTAGTATGATATCAAACATAGCATTAAAATTAAATTAAAATTACTATATAATTAAAAAAAATTATTAAATATGAAAAATATTATTCAATAATTACATGTTTTTTAAAAAATTACTCTAAATATTCTTCAAATATAATAATTGGTTATATACTTATTATATATTTATCATTTATTTTTATCATTATATATTTGTGATCTTTATTTTTTCATGAATGCTTTAAATTATTGATGTTGATATCCACAAATTTCTACCAATTTAATCATTACTATATTATCAGAGATTCTAAAAATGTAACATTATAAATATTTTTAATGAAATATTTTTAATTCATGTTAATTTTATTCATGAATCATGGGGAATAAATTAGTGATGATATTGTTTTGGAAAATTTTATTATAAAAAATTGGTATAATAATAACATGTATAATATAAATATATACCTTACGGAAGAATAATAAAATCACGTAAAACATATTATTTCATAATATAAATTTATATAATCAACCATGCTTATTGGCGACTAAACAAATATACACTACTCCATTGGGGTGGTTTTCTGAAGGTGCACACTATTGATGTTTCCATATTATAAGGAATGTACTAAATACATAAGGTTTATTATATTTTGATAAAAATAAATATGTTCTAAATTTTATTATTTTTCTTAAATACTTGTCTGTAATTATCCAATTAATGTATTTATAAATAAATAAATACATTTCTTCATAGCTGGGGTTGATTACACATACGGAAGTATGAGATATTCATTTTTTTAAGAACGTATAATTTTTTATAATTGATATATAATTTATAAATACACATAAACTTGTATCCCAGATGTATTGTTTAATTTAATACCTTGAATGTAGAATTATGTAATAGCTTCCTAAAGGATATAAAATTTATTTTTGGAAGATATGATACATTTTGAATCTCATATTAAAATAGAGAACCTAAATTACCACATATTATATTACTTTATAACACAATTAATCCAATTATAATATCAATGAATATATATCACAATACACTTCCTAGATTCCTTGGGAAAGATAAATATGATATTATTGAGTTGAGATTCATAGTAAGGGTATTAATATAGTTGACTCCAGCAATAAATTAATAAAACTTGAATAATTTGGTAAAGATATATTATAATGAAATACACCACATAATTTATATAATAAAAGGGGGGACTATATCCCTGGATTATATTTAAAAATAAATTATAACTTAGATAGTAATATATTTTTTCACAAGGGTTGAATTAATAATTCACGAGATCATTAACATAACTTCATGGAATCATTCCAAAACATCATTGATAAATGGGTAAAGCCTCACCCAAATACCAAAACTAGTTTGTCTCATGAAAACTAACAATGAATCATGGAACTATAGTGGTATATAAAAATCACTTAAAAATTAAAATTATTTCATCAAATGAATATATAATTAAATTTCATAATTGAGTATTAATAATCCATAACTATCATTATTGGAAATGTTTTATTAAAAATTTCCACACATTCTTGAATCCAACTGATCATACACCATCCATAGAAATATGAAGGATGGTTTTATTAAATTATATCTATTGGGATGAAATATTCTGAATTGAAACATTAAATAACATGAATTATAAATTATATTGATATAAATATTAAAAGGGTTGTTCATAAAATATATGAATGAAATTAGATTCATAACAATAATCTATACCTAAATAAAAAAATTGAGATAAAATCATTACCTCAAGTTTGAATCATCACATAAATTCATTAGAATTATTAATAATAAAATTATGTTAATTATTTACCCATGTAATAATCTCTGTAAAAATTTTATTCTTTTTCATTTTTTACTAGGTTAAATTTAATTACATGTCCAATTTAATTTATGTTAAACGTTTTGGTTATATTCAATTAATAAGTCTAAAATTACATCAGATGGTTGACTATGGATGATTAGGATATTAATTATTTATATCACGAGGATTTAAAAATAAGTAATTATTATTTTTAGAGAGAAATTTATCTTTTAAAATTAATATTGAGATATGGTTATGAAAAATTAACTTTATTATAGTCATAGAGATGGTTAGATGTACGTAATCATGACTAAAATTCCAATTTTTCAATGATTATTATTGGAAGATGGTAGGAATTATTATATATATATATATGATAATAAATAAATAATAAATAATAATTTAATTTTTTTTAAATACTTATATCTATATCACCCATGTTATGTCTTGATAAACAACAAATCACATCACCTCTTGGTGGTGGGATTCGAGTCATACACTTGATTGATGTTATAATTTTATAATGCATAGGAAAGTAATATGGTAGTTGAGATGTTATAGTTATAAAAGTATAATTATTTCATAAATAATACATATGTATATATATTAAAACCATCATTATATTTAGTTGATAGAGGTTGTTATAGAGAACAAGTTATATTGGTTTGTATAGCGATAGTCTTACGTGTTCATGATCAACAATTTCATTTCCCATTTATAGGAAGAGGGTATGGGTATAGTGTATTACATTAACAAAAAATAAAAGTAAATATATTGAATATTATGATTTTATTATTTTGGTATAGTTGAATAATATCGAAATGAGTATGAATAATAAATAAAACAAAAATACAAGTTTAAGAGCTATACCTCTTATTTGGAGAACCTCATTATGATTAAACATAAATTAATTATATGATGGTTTTATAATAAAAATATGTATTATATGTAATTTTTAGGTATGCAATAATGGGATTATGATAGGTATGTGATGAATGAAAATGAGATTGAATTATGAATAATATATAAGAAGTGGTTTCTATTTATAAGAGTGGGGAGGGGAAATCTTGTAATTTCTCAGTGTAATAAAATAATATAAAACAAATATCATAGTAAAATATCACCAATTTTACTACATGAGAATATAATATAATGGTGATTAGAAATAAATCATCCTATAAAAAATAAACATGTTCGACAGATTGTTTTACTATCATGTTTGAACCCCTTTTAACAATTTTCACCATTACAAAATACTAAAATTTTTAGCCTCTATGGTTCAATAGTGTTCCAATAAAAGGAGTAAAACCCAATAACTAGAAAAATCTTGATGTTATAAACCATTAACATTCAGATGTACTAATTTATTTTTTCAAAAATCAAATCATTACAAATATATTTTTTATTATAAATTAACATTAAAGTATTTTTTGATCTACTCATTTAACATGGCTTAGAAAGAAACATATGAGAAAATCTATTATAATATATTTGATTAAAACCTCTATAGAGTTCTATATTTCTCTAAAAATTTCATGTAATTATTATATTCAGTCAAATAAAATAACATTTGAAAAAAATTAAATCAGTTTCTTTATTTTTTTAATTAATTAAATATATAATTGAATATAGGTTGTATTTATCACTATAATAATTTTTACAATATTCATACCCACCAAATAAGAATCTAGGTTATAATAGATATATTTTATTAATAATGTCACATGGTTTGTTTATGATCATTGTTGTGTGTGGTAAAGAATCCCTATAAATAATTTTAATATATTAAAATATAGATATGTTTATTTTTTTCACCCTCATTGAATTAAAACCTTTATATTTTAAATTCATCCAATAAATGAATGGTTTTTCATTTGATTTTTTTTTAGAAAACTAACATCATAAAATTATTAACAAAAATACCTCTTAAATGAGGAAAAGGGATATAAAATTGTCAAATAAAATAATAAAGAACTACATTTATGATTATGAAAAACATAATTGGAATTGAATATATGTACAAGTTATAGAAAAATAACTCACAAAAAAAATTTATTTGATTGATAACAAATTCTGTGGAATGTAAACAACCACAAACACATGATTCTCGGATTTGTGAAAAGTCATTTGAATCAAACAGTTTGAATTTTATTGGATAAAAATTTAAATTTCAAGATAATTTTACTAGAGTTGAGGAATTAATTAATAATAGAGATGAATTATAATAAAATATACTTACTTGATAAGTATAATTTCATCTATTAATCAATTTCTACCACAATCTCATCATTTTTTCTAGACATTGAGTATTGAAGATGATTTTTGTATGTTTAAAGCTTGAAAATTAACTTCTAATGGATCAGATAATCTTAAAATAATAAAATTTTATTCTTAAAATATTTAAGAATACCCAAATAGTTTAAAAAATGTAATATAACACCCAAAATGATTAAACCATTAAAAATTAATCTCCAAAATTCAATAATAAATCAAAGTGTTTAATATATATCAGTATATAAATAAATGAACATATATCCCATGTTACCCAAAATACAAAACATTAGAAAATGTTTAAATATAAATGGTTATCTCTAATCATTAATCTTACACCCCCAAAAATAAATTTTCATTCTTCTTCGAAAGTCCAATATTGTAATAATAATCATCATAAATGCCTCAACACGATGAAACATGACCTAAAATATAATTAATCAATATAAAAACACAACAATTCATAAAATATTTTATCCAATTAATGGTCTCCCAAAATTATCTTCAGATTTTTATTTAAAACATTTTTTGAAAAAAATAGAATGAAAACCATGACATCATGTATGTCATTGGTAGGTGATAAACCATTATAGTCTGTTAGTAGTGATTTCAATCCTTGCAGCCTTACTATATGTGTCTATTTTCCATTTTTACTATAAAATATATGACAACAAATCCTGTCATATTTTGTGGAAAAAAATTATATTTCTAATTCATCATAGAGGCTAACTTGAGTTATCTAACTTGTGGATTATTCTCTATATTTTACCTACTTAAAAAAATTCAACAAAACTATATCCATTTGGATGTCTATATAATTTTATGAGAAAATTATATTTGAGAAGATAAATGAAATGATAAAAATTAAATGAATTTGAAATGGGGGAATGTGATTAGTAGATAAATAATATGTTCTCTTGGGGTTTAGGTTATGGGTTTCCATCATTCTCCTTGTTGGAGTTTTAATTGTTTTTGATAATTAAATTACATGATCTCATGTATGAATTAATAATATATTATTTTGTGGTAAGAAATTTAGAATCTCTTTTGAAAAATTAATTTCACCTCATCTTATACTGAAGGTTGATTGAACACCTTAATAAATAGTGTTACATATTCCAAGACGTGTCTTTATCAAATATCATTTCATCCACTAGATGGTTCAACTCAATTTTATGAAGTGCTTATATCTAGTATAAGTAAGGTAATTTTTTAAAAAAAAATTTATAAAAAATGTTCTGAGATTTGTTTTATTGTTTGAAATCTCCAAACTCATTATATTCACTAATTATCATAAAAAAATAACAAAACATATTAATTTAAGCACATAATAAATAGAAAACACAAATTACCTCCCGAAGGAGAAGACTCTAGTAAGCCCATCATTTCAAGTGTAAGAGGTCACTATTGATGAAAATAATAGAAAAATAAGATAAAATAATAATAAATAAAATGAATAAGGTTTCAAAAAAATGAATAAGAAAATAGAAACATGAAATTGAAAATAAAAACAGTATAATAAAAGAGGGAGACATAATAATAAAATGGTTAAGTATGAAATGAAAATATAAAAAAGATAAATAAAATAAAGAAATAATAATATGAGGATTAAGAATAGTATATGGAGAAACATTAAATTTATTGAAATGAAAGATTTTTATTAAATATAAAAAATCAAAGTACATTAACATAAAAAAGAAAGAAAAAATACAGAAAAAAATAACACAAAAATTGTTATAGCTTGCCTCTATAGTGGAATCCCATCTTATTCTCGAACTCCCTTACCATCATGGTCATGACATCCTTTTTATGTAAAGGGGAGAATCCTTTTTTATGAAAAATATTCATTTATTAATATTTTCATTTAACATATCAGATATCTCATTTAATGGGATTTTCAAATATACTCAATGATATTAGTGTATTGAATTTACCAGTGGAATAAAAACACAGAAGGAAGTGATGATTGTAGGTAAAGGATGATTCAATCATGATGCATGAAATTATGAATGGTGATTATATGGTGGTTCTATTTCGATGGTGTGAAAGTGGTTTGGTGGTTAATGGATGTGTAAGTGAGCTACTCCATGTCATATAGAATTAAAAGTGACTAGATGATCCATCCATAATGGTCATATGAGGATTCAGTTTCACCAATAGGTGGTCTAGGGTAGTAGAATTTTTATGAAGATAATTCCTGAGCTTTTGAAGATTCGTAAATAGAAATTCATGTGACATTCAGTGGTGGTGGGTGAGTCATAAGTGGTAGATATCAGTCGAGGACGACAAAGTGGTTCCACGAAAAATGTTTGACCGGAGAAGTAGACTGGTTGGGCAGTTTTATTAATGGAATAAAAGTAATTAAAAAAAATATTCCCACATCAAAAATAACAATGGGATCCATGTTTTTTTATAAGAAAATCCTATATGTATGTGTCTTAAAAGCCTTAACTAGGGAGGTATACTAGAAATGCAGAAACACAACACATGGAATTTTCAACACCACCCATCACGTTTGGGCCATGGGGCCCTCTATGATAGAGGAAATACATGGGATCACATGCTCACACCAGTAATGGTGAGATCTCCCCACACCATTCTTGGATAGCCAGTCATATTCAGGCCCAGATTTGAGTCTTCCTAGCCAGGTTTAGGGCCTTCTTGGATTGGCATCAAACTGTTTTCGAAAACACTTGAATGTTAAGATACCAATTCTGTGATATCTGAAACAAAATAAAATCTTAAATTATGTTAACAATTATAATTCAAAATAAAATTATTTAAAATTAAAAACTAACCTTTTCATTTATTTTAAACAATTTTACTACCATACTCACAGTTTCCAAAAATTTAAATAAAAATTGAACACTATGGGCATTTATTTTTAGATATACATTAATACCATTGAAATTTTTTTACAAATATAACAGACATTTGTGTTTTCCAAATACCCACACACTTAAAAAATTATTGTCCATAATAAAAATATATCCAAAAGTAATGAAAATGTCACTAATGTAAATCTTATTCAAATTGCAAATTAATAAATTTAAAAAACTATCTTTGTAAAATCAAATATTCAAATTTCACCAAACTTATGACATTAATTTCTCACATTCTGATGAAATAATCAATTAATTTATTTTACATTGTCTATTTTAAAATGATGGTAATTTAATTATTATTCATATATATTCATTAAATAATTATTATTAAACAGTATATATTCTTGTCTACATATATTTTGAATCATTTCACTCATCACATATGATATTAATTAAAGTAGTGTTATAATCATATCATGAGAACAATATCCTTATCCACATGCTTGTAAAAGTGTTATCTTCCCTACATTTTTTTTAAAAAAGGAACAATAAATCTGAGAAATTTCAATAATGGTTATAATGAGTAATATAATTGAGGTAATTAGAAATTCTTGCTTAAAAATTAAGGCCAAAAGTGTAGCTTTATCTCATAATTATAGTAAATCATATCAGAAGTAAAAGTGTAATGATATTCTTCCCATAAAATAGTATTTAATCCTACATTCTATAAAATCAAGGTAAAGGATATAATCAAAATAATGCATAATGAATTATTTGTTGTACCTCCTAAATTACTCTCTAATTTTATAATATTTTATATTTACAATTATTTTTTCTTTTTTGGAATTTATTCTTATAATAAACCTCGCATCCTCTTCACAACCACATATGATAAAAATCATCACTCCATTAATGGTTATTTTTTAATCTTCTATGTCACAGTACATTAAATTCAATTTTTTCCTTTTTTCCATTTATACATTTTCTAATCAATAGGGTAAAACTAACGATTAAAGTGAATATAAACATTTATCAATCCCTATACGTAGCACCACCACACTTTCTTTTACAATGAAAATATAACAGCCCAAAATTTTACTGTACGAACAGAGTATTTTACAGTGTTAGTCTCCTAAGAAACAAATCATGGAATGGAATATAACATTCTAGTACAAGAATATATATTTTAAAAATTAACTAAATATATTTAATAGGATGTAATGAACACCAAAATTAGTTATCTTTCATTAGTTAAATAGTAATTTTTTGTAGTTTGTCTTACATGCAAGACAAAATTTTTAAGAACAACAATATATTTCTAAGATATCATTATTTAATATAAATTGATAAAACCGATGCATGAAATTTATTTCAATTAATGTGAATAAAAAAATTATGAAAATATATAGTTGATTTCATAGGTTACAAATTAATTAAAAATATATATATAAACTAATTGAATATAAAAGTATTTTTAATAGAAAAATATTTTTATTCCAACAACGTCACTTTATCCCAAAAAAATTAATTAATTATAATAGATGAATTATATTAATGTAATACACATATATATATATTATATTCAGTTTGAATTTTTTTTCATTGATCCAATTGATTTGATATGCATAAGATAAGAACAAACCCAATATTACACATAAAAATATATATTTTTGTAAAGGTACTTTAACTAATTTTAATGGGGCACCTATTCTAAATCTAAATTTTGATTTTTTATAAAAAAATTATTGTCATAAAAAAATTATTTTTTATATAGGAATGGAAAATTTTTCTAGGTTAACCTCTTGGTATTTTTTTGTGAAGTAAAAATTTATTATAAATAATTTAATCTAGAGAATTTTAATTAAAAACTACATTGTCATATAATTTATTAATATAATGATATAATAGTTCTATTTTTGTTTAAATTCATATTATATAAATTAAAAACAAAATAATAAAACTTCGGTCCTTTTAATAAATTTTATAGTGAAATTGGATAGTAACCCATTGAAAATTTGAATCATTTTTATTTTAAAAATTCACATCTTTATCCCATCTCCAGGATAACTTTTAAATTAGTTTCTACTGTTTTTGTGATTCGAATTTAGAAAAATTGATTATATATTATTAATCATAAAAATTTCTAAATTATAAAAAAAATCTACATTTTTTTATATAAAATACTAGTAAATTTTGTTAAAAATAATTACCATAATAATGATAAAAATTAGCTAAATAAGAGACTAAACCTTAAAAATAAGAAAACAATGACATATAAAATTTTAGTAATGACATTTTATGGATATATATAGGGCTTATAATCAATTTTGTATAATATGAATCATTATTGGAAAACTTTTTATGCAAAAAACGTTGATGGAATTCCATCATTCAGAAATTTATAAGAATTATACTTATTCTCTAGTATAAAAAGGCACTCACCCCTCCTAATTATTCACTCTTCTCAAGACCTTTGGCTCTTAAAAATATTCAAAGATAAAATCCAAAAATGCCACCCCTTGTAACATCCCATGATTTTATGAGATATATTATTTTTAATTTCTTTGATGTATTCTATTGTAAACGACACCAAGATTAGCATGTACTATACGCAACAACATATTATGTTTCAGTATATGCAACACTATTCTTGACTTGTGTTACACACAATTTCAAGTTCGTTTTGTAGGAATTATTCTACGCAACATTATGTATATATTTTGTTTAATATATAAACGAAATAAGTTTTTATTTTTTTATACACAACACCAAAGGGAGATTACACTACACGCAAACCTGACTTGTCTTGCATTACACGTAATCATGACCTTCCTCGATAGCATGTGTTGTACGCAATACCGAGTTTCACTAAACAACGATATGTTATTAAAATATTATATAAACTAGACATTATGTGTATTAATACCCAATTTTTAAAATTTTATTAATTTTATTTTTCAAAATTGACGTCATTTTTGGATTCAGAATATCGTAATTAGCCTAGGGTGAATTTATGGTATTTTTCTGAAAACTTTCAATTTTTGATGAATAGTGAAACCGTGAGTTATGGGTTAATATCGACTTTTTATTTAAATAATAATTTATTTTATTTAAATCAAAATAGATACATAATACCTATAGAAGTTCAATGTAGTTTATTGGAGTCATTTTATAATAATTTTAGATATATAAAAATTTTATTGAACTTTTTACCGTCTTTTACCGACCTCCTAGGAGAATTTACAAAATTATATAAAACATAATTTTATCGCTTCTGTTAATATAATTTCAAAAATCAAAGACACACGGTTGATATTAGTATGTAAATGTGGTTCAATACGATAAAAACATTTTTTTGGTGAATAGTAACTTTTTACTTTTATTTACCACAGTTAAAAGTAAATAGGGTAATTTAGGGTAAAAATGTTATTATTATTACCCTAAAACATGTCCTAATTCTATTGGATAAGTTTAATTCGACCAAAAACAACCTTAGCAATAAAATATGACCCTTTATGTCCACATGGAATTTATTATAACACTTATTATTATTTTATTTAAAGAAGAGTTAAAAGAGTTAAAATCAATGTTTAATAACTAAAAAATTTTAATATAGGGTTATACAGAAGATTAATTCGACTATAAATATTCATTAGAAGGATAAAAATATTTCCTACATAATGGTACTTTATTTATATTTTTAGACCTTATATATGTTAATTGTTTTATGAAACAATGATGATGGAGTAATGAAATTATTAATGAAATATTTAAATAATTAATATTAAAAATAGCCAAATAAATGAATTTCGAGACTTTTATGAATTAAATTAATTGTCTAGTTTAATATAACATATTAGGGTTGGTTATATGAATTGTTTTCTAAGTAATAATGCTGCTATAAATTTAGAGAAAACAAAATACCAAATAGTGTCAAAATTGACATAAAAGGACTTTTAAAACAAATATTATATTATTAATTGATATAATGGTATTCAAAATCTATGGTATAGTAAAAAGACTTATATAATTATATATATGACATTAAGTAACCAGTTGGGGTTCTATTTGTAGTTTATAGTATGTTTATTAACCATATCGTGTAAGAATACAAGAAGTCACAGTAAAAGATAAATTATTTAACTTAGAGTTAAATCTAAATGATAAGGTCAAAATGGTACCCTAAACTTGTCTAAAACCAATTGGTTGAGATTATTTCGACCCATACCCACCCTATCCTCTAAATAATTCACTTTGGAGCCATTATAAACCGAATATGAATTTATTATAAAATAATATTTTATGTTTTCCCTAAGGTGCCCCTCTCCTCCCTTATAAAAGGGCACCTCCTCCCTCTCCTATTTACACAATTTTGAGCCTTCAAGCTCGGCAAAACCATACAAATTTCTCTTCTAAACATCTCTTGTTATATCATAGAGGTTATGGTCTTCTCAAAAGGCTAACTCCAGTTCCCTATGAAGATGTTTAAAAGAGTCACGTCGAAGAAGAGGTAATCTCTTTTACTGATTATTTCAAGTTTCATTCTTATTATACTTCATCTTCTTTAGTTGTTTCATTATAGAGTAATAACATCAGTATTACATAAATACTTATATGTTATTATAAATATCAAACAACCATTTTTCATCTTTTATCCATCTTATTAAAAAAATCACCACGCGTGCGAACGTACGGAATACCGTCTCAACACCATGTTGTAATATGTTTTTCCACCACCGCCTTGCATGGATTGGTATAATGGTGTAAAGAATGACTATCTATTATTATTATAACATGATACTTGTTATTAGATATTATATCATCCAATCCAATTCCATTCAATAATAATGGGAACGATATCATCGCTCGTGTGTACGCACGGATTACCGTCTCCACAAAGCAATGAGATTCATTCTCCATGTTTACCATTCAAGAATGATTATAAAGTATATATAATGAATAATAATTAAATAATGACATAATAAAGCTACTGGATTTATTTATATATATATATGGCATCAACTTACTTCCATCCAAGTCAATAACGAAAGGATAACAATGTTCATCCGTACGTACGACCTACCGTCCACATGAATAGTGTATTTAATTTCATTAATATATATATATTATATATATAATAAATATATATGATATATAAATCATGATTTAAATTCTAGAAGTAATTAAATAATTATATAAGTAATAATAATATATGTAATCAACAAGTCCAAACACGTACGATAAATGAATGGATTTTACCAAAAACACTGCTTTAACATGGAATTGACAAATGAATGGTTAATATAAAGTCATAAGTGAATCATATATGATATCATAAATATTATTATGATTCTGTTACAAGATAATAATATGTTTAAACCCACTATACAGGAGTCTCGGACACATACATATGAAATTGGACATAAGGTAAGGGATAATTTTGCAAATCTCATTTTTATCCGAGATTTATTATACGTATGTAATTGCTGGGGTTATATTTTTCATCCATGTCCATAAAAATGTTTTTCATAAATTGTTTAATATTATTCCATGTATTTTTAAAGTCATTTTTACCCTTCTTTGACTTTTACCTTGTGTTATTGAAGGAATATTTCTTTTTTTTAACATACGAGGAACTTTTTTGTCTTTTTTGGAAAAAGTATGAGGAGAATGTTTTTTTAACTTATACGACATGAACCGATTTTTACAGTTTCATAATGCCTAATTTTAATGAAGCATCCTCTAAAATACATAATGATTATTTTCAATAAAATAATTTTACTTTAAAATTTAATGGCATTTTGTGAAAATAAAATGATTTTGAAGAAGAAAGGATATTTTCCTCAAGAATTCATTTCAAATGTTTTGTCAAAACTATTTTCCATCTAAGGTGAAATTGTTTAATATGATTATGTTTCAACTATAATGTCTCTATGATTTACATGGTTTCACTTTTTATTTGATTAAATGATATCCATTTGGTTTATATGGATTATTTTATTATGGGATGATGTTTATGAAACCCCTTTTATTATTTAGGATATGATGAATGATTTTTGATTACGTTGCGTCACACATAAGAACAATTTCATTATGAGATGGGTGGGACCTATATCTTCCTCTAATGAATTGGGTAAATATTTATATCTCATGATATAGACATGGCTGAAATTGAATGTTAATCTGGTTCAGTGATACAGCACTGGAATGAGGAGTGAACTCGATTCAGTAAGGGACTTTGTCCACTATAATGGTCTTGGAAGCAATGCCTTGGCTACTATGGAAATCCTATCATGTGGTTAATGGTTTTCCACAATTACATGTTTTATTCCCATGATATTTTATCATGATTAATGTTCTGTTATGATACATGCCTTACGTACTACCATGATTTTTTTTCAACACTCGTGTTTTTTATTTTAAAACATTTTGTTCATGTTTTTAAGTTCAAATGTATATGGTTTGTTTTATTTTCTCCATGCATACCCTTACTGAGAATTTGAGCTCTTCATTTTTATGTTTTCTTTTCCCCAAGATATAAATAATGTTTTTAGGTAATAAAACAAAAGGAGAATATATTTATGGGAAATGTTGAAGATCTTTCACTATGATAAGAAGATTATGTTCCGAGTTTCCAAAGACACTAAACTAATATGGTCTTTGGTCTGTTTTTGTTATGTATTAAGTATTCAGAAAAAGTATTGTAATGTCTATGTATGTCATGTTTGGGACTCTATAGTTGGTATCAGAACAAAGGTTTAGTTTACCTTTGGAAACTAGGATGTGAAAAAATTATTGAGATACCTAGAGATATTTCTATGTTATGTCTAGGGATGTCCCTAAGGGTAAGTATAAGTATAGGTGATAGTCCTAGAATTTTGGTAATGATCATAGAATTAAACCTAAGATCATAGATATTTAAGTTACACCCCGTTGTTATTATGTTTTCCTAAACTGATTTTTTCATCTCACACTATTTTTTTGGGTTTTAGAAAATGGCTGGAAACAGGAAGATTCATGTTAATGGAGAATATGATGGACAATGGAATGATATTATTCATGAACTACCAAATGAAAAGGTATTTGGAATGTGAAACATCATTATTATGCCTAATCAGCAGTCTCGTAATATGATCAATAATCTCAAATTTGGTAATATTCCAAACTCAGATAATAAGAGAAAGATGGAGTTTCATGATGACCATAGAGGAAATAAAGTTCAATTTCCATAATGTAAGTCATGTGGGAAGAGGTATCAAGGAGAATGTTTCAAAGGAACTGGAAGATGCTTTGTGTGTGGAAAAGAAAGACACAAAGCTAGTAATATCTAAGGGAAAGGTTCAGTTAACACAATGGACATCGATAATGTTATTGCTAAGACATCAACAATGGTTTAGTGTTTTAAATATGGAATGTATGGGAATTATTCAAACCAATTCCCTAAGGGAAATTCTCATGAAGATAATTAGCACCATCGCATGGGTAGTATTTATGTTGATAATGATGAAGACACTACAAACCATAAATGAGTTGAAAGAAGTGTTGAGAAATAAAATGTTGAAGCTTTGTCAATGGTTTGAAAAGTTAAGGGAATGATTGCATGAATAATGTATGGTACTATGGAATAAAGAAAAATCTAATGATTGTCACGCTATTGTCCTTCCTTGATTATTTGAAAGTATATGATGAATGGTACCGGTAACCATGAAAAGTGTTTTTGGAAAAAAGATGATTTGCGCATAATGAAAGGATAAAGAGATAATGAAATGTATAATAGTATTAATGAGTTCATATAGGGACAATGTGATATCATGGTTTGAGTATATAGAAATTTTGGGATTTTGGTATGTGGAAAGAATTGAATTTTGACTGCAATCATGTTTTCACAAAGATTCTATGGTAATTCATGTTACAAGAGAATAAAAGATTAAGGTATTCACATGTTTGGAATGCGATCAACGAGATATATCTTATGATATACTGGGGATAAATGATGGTATTCCCGTGCTTGTTATGTGACCTTTCAAGTAATCGTTTTCTTTATACAACGAGATTGGACATATGTATTTTGGATAAGCCTAATGATTGGAATATATTATGTTGGACATCAGATATTATTGTTTAAGGCTATAACTTTTTTTCGATATTATTTCTGGAATGTAATAATATTGTTGTTTTAGAAAAAGGAAAACCTATAGGACAGGTGACAACCGATCACATCAGACAAGGTTGCTGGAATCGAACCCACAATCGAAGTGCGACATGCTTTTATCACCTACCACTGGCCAACAAGAATTATGCAGTTAGTAGAAACTAGTTTTATTTCATTACGCAGTATGATAGATGAAGTATAAGTCCATTTTTGGAACTATATACGATTAATCTCACGATATATAGACTTATGTACATTTAATAACTTTATATGACCTTTTGTTTCAGAAAAATGGAATGACCCATCATTCTATCACTTTATCTTCTAACACTTATTGAATGAAAAATTCATCCTCATTTATTTAATATATGAAGTGGAAATTGTTCATCAAGTGACCAATGATGATATTACAATGAAATCATGTTAGTATTTATCCTTATGAAAAAATTGATTAACTTTAGGGAAATGTTCTTGAATACCAAAAATGTTGTCCTAGGGCCCTCATATCTGATGAGTCTGATGGTACCTTAGATCATCAAAAATTTATGGCATTGTGATTGTAGGATTTTTCATAGCCATTTCCTCTACCACTCTTCATCAGAAGTTGATGGTTATATTTCTCTTCCATATCAGTATTTTCACCTATGTTCCCCTTTGTGGAAACCTTGTAATGAGTTAATTTGGGTAACCATTACATTTCTTACTTCACTTTTTTAAAATTAAGTTTTTGTATTCATTTTTAAAATGTGGATTTCTTTGAATGAAACTTTCAAGTAGTAAACAATTTATAACCCTGACTAATTTTGAAGGGAAAATTCCTTTTAAGGGGGTAGAATGTAACACCCTGAGATTTTATGAGACATTTTCTTTTAAATTTCTTTAATATATTCTGTTATACACTACACCTTGATTAGCTTTTACAATACGCAACACCGTATTAGCTTACAGTATACACAACACTATTCTTGACTCGTGTTACGCACAATTTCAATTTCGTTTTGTAGGAATTATTCTAAGAAACATTAAGTATAGATTTTGTTTAATATATAAATGAAATAAGTTTTGATTATGTTATACGGAACACCAAAGATAGCTTGCACTACACGCAACCCTGACTTGGCTTGCATTACATGCAATCATGACCTTCCCTGATAGCGTGTGTTGTACGCATTACCGAGTTTCACTAAACAACGATATGTTATTAAAATATTATATAAACTAGACATTATGAATAGTAATACCCAGTTTTTGAAATTTTATAAATTTTAACTTTCAAAATTGACTTTATTTTTTGATTCGGAATATCGAAATTAGCCTAGGGTGAATTTTTGGTATTTTTCAGAAAACAGTCAATTTTTTATGAATAGTGAAAACACTGATTTATTGGTTAAAACTGAATTTTTATTTAAATAATCATTTATTTTATTTAAATAAAAATAGATAAATAATACCTCTATATGTTCAATGTAATTCATTTGAGTCATTTTATAATAATTTTAGATATATAAAAAATTTATTGAACATTTTACTGTCTTTTACCCACTTCCTAGGAGAATTTTCAAATTTACATAAAACGTAATTTTACCGCTTTTGTGATTGGAATTTTAAAAATAAGAGAAACGCGATTGGTATCAGTAAGTAAAATGAGGTTAAATAATATAAAAATAATTTTTGGTGAAAGGTATCTTTTTACTTGAATTTACCACGGTTAAAAGTAAATAGGGTAATTTAGGGTAAAAAAGATAATATCATTACCCTAACACTTGTCCTAATTCTATTTGATAAGCATAATTCGACCAAAAACATCCTTAGGAATAAAATATGACCCTTTAGGCCCACTTGTATTAGATTAGGACACTTATTATTATTTTATTTAAAGAAGAGTTAAAAGACGTAAAATTAATGTTTCATAACTAAAAAAATTTAATATAGGGGTATACATAAGATAAATTCGACTATAAATATTAATTAGAAAGATAAAAATATTTCCAAAATAATGGTATTTTATTTATATTTTTTAGACATTAAATAATTTCATTTATTTATGACACAATGATGATACAGTAATTACCTTATGAATAAAATATTAACATAATTGATATTATAAATACCCAAATAAATGTAATTTTAGACTTTTTATGACATACAGTACATTTAAAGGTTAATATAAAATATTTGGGTTGGTTATATTAATTTTTAAGTAATAATTTTGTTTTGAATTTGTAGAAAACAAAATACCAAATAGTGTTAAAATTGACATAAAAGTGTTTTTAAAACAAATATTATATTATTAATTGATATAATGGTCCTAAAAATCTATGGATCCGCCGAATGTATTATATAATAATATATGTGACATTAATGAACTAATGGGGGTTCAATGGGCAGTTTATAGTATGTTTATTAACCATATAGTGTATGAATAGAAGAAGACACGGTAAAAGTTAAATTATTTAACTTAGAGTTAAATCTAAATGATAAGGTTAAAATGGTAACCTAAAATTGCCTAAAACCTATTTTTTGAGAGTTTTTCAACCGATACCCACCCTAGAATCGAAATATGTCACTTTGGATCCATTATAAACCGAATATGAATTTATTATAAAATAATATTTTATGTTTTTTCGAAGGTGCCCCTCTCCTCCCTTATAAAAGGGTACCTCCTCCCACTCCTCATTACACAATTTTGAGCCTTAAAACTCGGAAAAACACTACCAATTTCTCTTCTCAACCTCTCTAGTTATATCATAGAGGTTATGGACTTCTCAAAAGACCAAATATATTTTCATAAGGAGACGTTTAAAAGAGGCACGTCGAAGAAGAGGTAATCTCTTCTATTGATTCTTTCAAGTTTCTTTCTTCTTTTACTTCCTCTTCATTTGTTGTTTCATTATAAAGTAATAACATCAGTATTAATTATATAATTATATGTTATTATAAATATGAAACAACCATATTTCACCTTCTATCAATCCTACGAAAAACAAAATCACCGCGCGTGCGAACGTACTTAATAATGTCACCACACTGTGGTGTAATGTGTTTTTCTACCACCACATTACATGGATGGGTATAATGGTGTAAATAATAACTATATATGATTATTCTAACATGATAAAAGTTCTGAGATATTATATCATCCACTCTAATTCAAATTCCATAATTGTGGGAATGATGTCATCGCTCGTGCGTACGCACGGATTACCGTCTCCACGACGCGATTAGATTCATTCTCCATGTTAACCATTCCAGAATGATTATAAAGTATATATAATGAATAATAATGAAATATATGAAATAATAAATCTACTGGATTTATTTATATTTATATATTTCATCTACTTACATCCATTCAAGTCAATAAGAAAAGGATAATAGTGTTCAAGCGTACGTACGGCCTACCATCTCCATGAAGTGTGTAATTAATTTCATTTATCTATCTATTATATATATATACTGAATATATATGATATATAACTTATTATTTACATTCAGGAAGTATGTAAATCATGATAGAAGTAAAAATAATATCGAGAAACAACAATTCCAAATATGTACGATAAATGAAACGATTTCTCCCAAAAGACTACTTTAACATGGAATTGGAAAATGAATCGTTAATATAAAGTCATAAGTGAATCATATATGATATCATAAATATTATTATGATTCTGTTACAAGATAATAATATGTTTAAACCCACTATACATGAGTCTCAGACACATACAGAAGAAATTGGAATAAGGTGATGGATAATTTTTCAAATCTCATTTTTATCTGAGATTTCTTATACATAAGTATTATCTAGGTTTATATTTTTCATCTATTACCATAAAAATATTTTTCATAAAGTGTTTAATATTCCTTCCATGTATTCTTAAATTAATGTTTACCCCTCTTTTACATTTAAAATTTTTTATGTATGGAATATTTATTTTGTTTACCATATGAGAAACTTTTTAACTTTTCCGGCAAATGTACGAGTAGAATGTTTTTTAAACTTATACAGCATGAATGGATTTTAACGGTTTCATAACGCCTAATTTTCATGAAGGATAATCTACAAGATTTCACGATTATTTTCAACAAAATCCTTTCCCTTTTAAATTGGATGGTATTTTGTGAAAATAAAATGATTTTGAAGAAGATAGGACATTTTCCTCAAGAATTAATTTCAAATGTTTTGTCAAAACTATTTTCCATATAAGGTGAAATTATTTATTATGTTTATGTTTCAAGTATAATTCCTATATTATTTACATGTTTATAGGTTTCTTATGATGAAATTATATCCATTTGTTTTATATGGATTTTGTTATAATGGGATGGTGTTTATGAAACCCATTTTATTCTTTGGGTTATGATGAATGATTTATGTTTATGTTGTGGCACACATAAGAATGATTTCATTATGAGATTAGTGGGACCAATATCTCCCTCCAATGCATTGGGTAATGATTTATATCTCATGAGATAGACATGGTTGGAATGACAAGCTAATCTGGTCCAGTGATACAGGACTATAACGAGGAGTGAACTCGATTCAGTAAGGGGCTTTGTCCACTATAATGGTCTTGGCAGCAATTCCTTGGCTACCATTGAAATAATATCATGTGTTTAATGGTTTTCCACAATTACATGTTTTATTCCCATACTATTTCATTATGATTAATGTTCATTTATGATTTATTCCTTACATACTACAATGATTTATTTCTCCACTCATGTTTTAGATGTTTAAAAATATTGTTCATGTTTTTATGTTCAAATATATATGGTTTGTTTTCTATTCTCCATTCATACCCTTATTGAGAATTTGAGCTCACCATTTTATGATTTCTTTTCCCCTTGATATAAATAACTTTTTTAGGTACGAAAACAAAAGGGTAAGATATTTATGGGATATGTTGAACATATTTCAACATGATTAGAGGATTATGTTTCGTGTTTCCGAACACACTAATCTAATACTCTCTTTGGGTGTCTGTTTTTGTTATGTATTAAGTATTCCATAAAAGTTTTGTAGTGTCTATGTATTTCATTTTTGGGCCTCTACACACCTAATATTAGAATCCATAGTATGGTAAAAAGTAAAACCAATAATGTATTTAGTGATAAACCAAAAATGGTTACCCAAAAAAACGTAACGTTTTTGAACGACCACTTTTGTTTCATTTACTTATTCATCCTTAAATAACTTTTTATCTTGATTATATAAAATCCAAATAATCATAAATATAGATATATGTTTTTATACTATTATTTTTTCCTACACTTTCACAAACATCCACCAAAATGGGATATACAATCATCATTTGTGTGTAAAGAAGACTACCACCATGCAAACAGATGGCATTTAATTTACCATTTCACACATTTTGAGGTTGGAAATAAGGATGTATTTATAGTTTATATATTATGTATATTAAATTTATAATTTATTTATGAATTATTTATTCATATATTATTTTTATCTTCATTCGTTACATTTTTTGGGAATGTGATAACTTTGTTTGTTGACGTGTAAACTTACACATCCTCAATGCACTTTGATTCATTCATTATATACACGGTATTTGTAGAGTATAACCTTAATTAACATATTTTATTTTTATTATAAAACTAATATAATGTAATTAAAATATAAATAAGTAATATTTATTTTCATTCTATTAATCTGAAAATAAAATGAAAACATTATCCATGAGTATAGACGACCAACCATCTCCATGAAGAGTGAATTTATTGTAATATATTAAAATATTATGGATTATGATAAATAAATATATAAAAAATATATATGATATTTATTATATGGTTTAAATTATGGAGATTATGAAATAATGATATATATATAAGATGAACAAAAAGTAATAGGTCTAAACATAATTGAAACTCTAGGCAATTGACACCCGAAATAGTGAAAATAATGACTGGTTATTAAAAATAGGTAATAATATATTATGAGAAGATAATATAAGATAATATAAATATTTATACGGTTATTTTATAACTTGTAAAAAACTTTAAAACCCTTATAATAGAGGTTAAATAATGTTCACACAAAAATAAACGTAAGGTAAGGGATTTCAACTCAATTTATGTTTCATAAAGAGTTATTTATTATTATACGCCAATTCAAGTTAATTTGGTGTATATACATCCCCATAATCCTTTAATATAATTATTCCCTCATAATATATAGTATTTTACGATTTACCTTGATTTATCTCTTCAAAGTGGTTTTGATTGGAAAATTTACCATGTGGTTAAAGTTATCATTAGAATATCTCTTTCTTTTGGGATTGGTTACATTCTCATGAAACAATCACATATTATAATCATTTTTATGTTAAATTTATCTACATATCCTCATTCTAATGATATTTAAATCAATATTTCCAAAACCACATACCATTTTTACATATAGTTATCAATTTTACAATAATTTGAAATGTTGATAAATCCATATCATTGACTCAATATAGATATTTTATGACAATTCTTCTTGTTAATTAATTAAATCAATTATTATACATTTGAAAATGATTTTTATTGGCACAATATGGGTTGTGGAGTAGTTAACATAATACCTTCAATGCGTTGGTAGTCTCATGAGATGAATCAGTTAGAAAAATAAGATTATTTCAAACAATTTTGAGAATAAATATTGATAGTAAAGGTATCATGTTCTTTTGGAACATACCATACAATAATTAAAAATTAAATTTATTGAAAATTTATTTTTCAATATTATCCATGAGATTTTCTATTATACATATCTATGGATTAATTTCATTCTCATTTTATTGATTAAATTTCACGTGTTTCATTTATCTAATGTTCAAAATTTATTATGAGTTATCGAGATATGTATATGGAATGTGTTCTAAATTATTTACATTTTCATGGTTATTATTCACACTGATTAATTATTGAATCCTTCTTACTTAACCTTACTGACCATTTGAGATTACCACTTTCCTCCATTCCCTAGTATATGAAGTTGAAATATCTAAAATAGTCCCAAGGATGTAGTTTATTAGAAATTGTTATGTATTATGTATAATTTTATATTTCCCATTTTTATACGGGTATCATGAATTAAAATTGTTCCCCAAAACATCTGATGTGGCCAGTCCTTTGAGATTTAGTTTCATATATTCATTCCATTATAATAATTTAAGGTACTGACTCTAATATTCTAGGGTTGGTGAATTATAGTTTCTATCAATGGATATTTAGTAGAAAACCAAGAAACTATATTTAGGATAAAATAGATTATGGAAGATAACCCTAAGATAGGATTTTTGGGATAATATTGAAGATGAAACTAAATAAACCTTGTTTAGCATTATGATATTATATATACATAAATGTTCAATTTGTGACAATAATTTCACAATTTTTTTATTAATCATTATTTTACATAATACTATTATCTAATACATTTTAATTTATAAAGTAGAAAAATAACCGCAATGGAACAATTTTATCAATACTCATCTCCAATATAGAGGTTTCCGTCATATGAAACATAAATTTACCAGTATTTTTACTTAGAATGTTATGTATATAATAGTTAATCTAAACTTTTTAATGGCACATATCCTTTCCCATATAAAGAAATCATTTCCACTACTAGATTCTCTAATGATGAGACAGTTTCGGCCATAGACGCCCCAAATATTCAGTGGGACTATTGATTCAATAGAAGCTGAGAAATGGATTAAGTATTTAGTGATAATAATTAAGTATTTGCGATGTGTTGAAAATTATGAGGTTACACATGTAGTGTATTTTATCAATGGTGATATGGATTAGTCATTTACATTTATCTATTATAATATAAAGGAGGAGGTAATAGAACTCATGGAATATAACATTTTTAAGGAAACATTATTTGAAAAAAATTTCCCTTAGGAGGAAAATCCAAACATATAGAGAAATTGAATTAGTTTAATGAAAAATTAAGAATAATATGTTGTTTTGTACGAAGCTAACTTCACAATTATTGAATTTAATTCTATAGATTTCAAAAGCAACAAAAAATTCAGGATTGAAAATTTCATTGATGGACTCAAGTAAAGTATATAAAAGGAACCAATGTCTCAAAAGAAACAAATGTGAATAAATTGTTTTATGGGTTATAAAGATAATGAAAAAATTCTCCAAGTCTTATAGATTAAAACGGATGAAAGATAATAATAAGAGTAATGTTAAGAAAATAATAAAGGTAAAAGGGAATTATTGATTTTCTTACATGTAAAAACTATTGAAAGAATCAACCAAGGAAATTCTTGAAAGGATTGGGATAATATTATATGTGGAGAGAGAATGGTTAGCAAGAAAAATAGTGAACAGTGAAGAATGTAAATGTTGTTATTTAGTGTTATAATAGTTGATATATGGTGAATAATACAAATTAATTCCCCAACCATTATGGGAATATACGTCAAAAGAAGCTAATGGATCAATGTCGAAATTATTCTGTTGATATAGCTGAACAAGAATGATTAATTTACTCTTGTATTTGGGACATTTAATAATGTTGTAAAACTATGTTGTTTATGGAATCGTGGTTATAATTTAGATGGAATGTATAAGAATTATACTGCAATATTTTTTTGTTAGGGATTAAAATTCATGTGTTTATTGGTACTGATGAACATGTTATGTGATTCAGTTATATGTTTAATTTTTTGAAAATTCATTGTTGAGGGAAATATAATCATTAATGTGTTACTAATATTGAGTAAATTATATTTGAAAAAGAGATTATTCATATGGATATATTTAATTGGTTACATCCAACTACCTTGGTAATTATAGTAAAGTGTTGGATCACAATACATTGAAAAGGATAACTATATATGAAATGGTTTATGTTGTTCCTATAATAAGGTTTTAGATATTATGGTATTAAATCAACAAGTTACACATGTTATTCATTGAAATGAGATTGAAATAATTCAAGGCGTAAAAAATAATATTATTTTTTTAGTTAAATAGAATAATATATTTACATATATTTTTACATTCAAAGAATTAATAAAATCTAAAAAATGTTTTTGAAATAAAATTTACTCCAAATATCATAATTTTTTATGATATCAATAAATATTTTCGTAACATTAATTTTAGACTTTTTTGTTATCTACATTCATATAAACATGTTCTCTTTCACTCTATCAGAACCTAATAGTTATATTTCTCTTCCATGTTAATGTTTCCCTAATGTTCACTTATTTTAAATCCCAGTTTTGTGGTGACCTTCAAATTTTCATTTCCCTATTATTAAAAATATGTGTTATAAACCATATTTAATATGTGGGGTATCAAGAAATATTATATTTAAAATATCAAACCCTCGATTATCGATAACCTGTTTAAATTTATGGTAATCAAATTAATTTATATGGGGAGAATGTAACACTTAGAAATTCAAAATTAAGAACATTCTATTTAATAATGTGTATGAAACACAACAATAAGATAAGAAAGGAATATAAAATCCTGAGTCATTAAGATATATTTATTATTTAAAAAAATCAATTCTATAGCATGTAATACATGAAACATTGTGTTATCTTTCATTACACACAAGAAAGATGTTTTTAGGTAGTTCACAACCCACATGAGACCATGTTTAACCAAAAAAAATAATATAATTACGTTTTTTATATTTAGTATAATAAGATAAAACTAGGAATTAATATTAATGGTTATGAATTGTATTAAATAACATATGAAAATGTTTGGTTGGGTTCATTTTTTAGAAATTAAAAAAATTAATATAAGAACCAATTTATTCTTAGGGATTGGATTTATATAAAAAATTTGTTCCTACAATGTCCTTTTATTATAATAAATTTTATTAATTAAAGTAATTGAATTATATTAATATAATACATTTTTTATATATTAAATCAAATATTATCTACATAGATCATATATATTTTATATGAATTAGATGAAAACATATATAATATTAAGCACAAAAATCTATACTTTTATAAATGAAAGATTACCACCTTTTAAATATACACCTATTATAGCACTTAATGTTTTCAGTTCGATAAATTTTATATGAAAAAAACCATTTTTGAAATTGGATTGTCAAAATTATCCTTGGGTGAATTTTTTTTATTTTTTTATGAAGTTTCATTTTTTAATTAATGGTGAAAAAATACCTAATTTTAATTAAAATATGATCTTAAATTTAGTCTATTTATATCATTAAATTATTTTTAAAACAATTATGTAAAATTTGAAGAAATATACATAAATTAATAAAATATATGTTATTTTAGTAAAAATTAAATTGAAATTTGATATATAACCCTTTCTAAATTTTGAGCATTTTTACATTAAAAACAAGCTTCCTCATCCACTCGGAGGGACTAATTTTTAATTAATTTATCCCATTACATGGATTATAATTTGAAAAATATTATTCCACATATTAATTACAAACTATTTATAAAGAAAGATATGTTTAATTAATTTTTTGGTCAAAAATAATACGGAATGTGATTAGCAATAATTATATAAATTAATAGAAAAAGTATCTTAACACGGGGCTAAACATTAATGATAATCACCAAAATGACCATGAACATTTTCCAGAATCCATTGGATAGAAAGAGTTAGTCCATATCCTCCATTTTTTGAAATTATGTTCACTATTGGATCTACATGACTTGAAAAAAATGTGGGTGGAATTCCCTCTTTAAACATTTTACAATAATTCCACCCCACTTCCATTATTAGAAGAAACTCACCACTCCCACTTATTCACCCAAATAAATACCTTTGATTCATCCAAAATATACCCAAATAAGGTTCTCTAATCTATCCCAAAATCCTTGAATCATCACTTTATGATGAAGAAAATCCAAGGATGAATTTTGTTATAGACCAAAAGGAGTTATCCAAATATGAGGTAACATTTTTCAATAATCAGTTTTGTTTCACATACCCTCTACCACATAAATTATTACTATATCATGCATATGTAATTTCCTCATTATCTCTATTTTTCTAATTTATTTTATTTTATGAGTTAGACCTTCAATTTCACACAAATCAATCATTTTAATGATAAAATATTTTTGAAAGCGAATTCCCATGTTTGACCTTTTGGAACCCTCAACACATGGAAACCCACCCTCCCCCACAAAGAGGTCACTACCTGGAGGTAGATCCCCAGCCGGGGAATGATCTGTTTCCAGCCGAGATGGGAGAGTGTCCCGGAGGGTGACAGCCCGATCAATAATGGTTCGTCAAAGCAATCTGTCAGCTCATTGGGTCGCGCCTCATATTTTCCACCAAGTTGAGATCGGGCGACCTAGAAAGACGGTTGGATCTTGAGGGAGAGGCTCACCCCTAAAGTGGACTCCTAGGACTTGAACCCTGAACCTCCAAAAGAAAATCATTGTTGTACCACTCTCCTTCACCACCACGCCACCACCTAAGTGCCTTTTAATGATATAATTATTACAAATGAATTATAATATTCAAATATACTGTTTTTTTTTTATTTTTTAATATTACAATAAAATGGATTGTGCATTCATTTGTATGTACGACCAACTATTTTCATGAACTGTGAATTTCTTTCCAATCTCCAAATATTATGAATTTTTATGAATACATATAAACTAAATATATTTGACAATTACCTCATGGTTCACATTATGTATATGATGAAATTATGACAAACGTAAGGGATAAAAGATAGAACATTAAAAAAAACTTGGAAATTAACACTCGAAATAGTGAAAATTATGATATATTTTTAACCAACCATTAATAATATATTAATAATAAAATAATATTTGATATTAGAAATAAAATTAACGTATGGTTATATGATTTAAAAAAAGAATAAAACATTAATACATGATTTTAAATGATTTTCAACCAAAAGGAAGCACAAGGATTGAAATTTAACCTCAATTTACCTTCAATTGAAAATTATTTGTTACTATAAAAAACTCATTTTAATTTGGTGTGTGTAATTCCAATTTTTCATATAATACCAATATTCACTCAAACCTCATGGTATTTAATGGTTCACCTTAAATTATCCTATCCCAGGGTTTTTGACTGAAAAATTACCAAGTTATAAAAGTTACCATTGCAATACCACATTATTTTTTTATTTTTAACTTTCCCTTGAAACAATAAATTCATTATGATAATTTTTATGTTAAATTAAATTTATCTTAAATATCCAAATTATAATATATTTAATATCATTATTTCCAAAAAAAATTAACATTATTATATATGGTGTACACATTGACAACTATATGAAATGTTGATAAATCATTATCTATTACTAAATAAAAATATTTTATTTTAAGGAAAAATGATCATTAAATAAACCAATTATTATATATATGAGTAATTCTTTGTAAATTCACAGAATGGGTTATAGAGTGGTTAATGAAATCCCCTCGATGCATCAGTAGTATCATAAAAAGAATCACTTTGAAAAATCGGAGTTGTTTAAACCAACTAGATATTAAATCTTGACGGTAAACATAACATCTTCCTAGAAAAAATAATTTCCAATAATTAACAATTTAATTTATTTATAAATTATTATTTATAATTATTATATTTGAAACATTTTCTTGAATATATCTATGGATTTATTTCATTATCATATTATGGATTAGATGCCATCTGTTTTAGTTATATACTATTCTACATTGATTATGAATTATCAAGATAATTATAGGTTATTTGTGCTTGGTTATTTTCCCGTCAATGATTATTTTACATATTGAATCACCATTTGTTCCATTTTACATACCAATAACGAGAATTTTAGCTCACATTTATTCAATTTCTATTTTGCAGGATTTGAAGATGAAATCATTTAATGAGTTTCATGGAAGCAGTTAATTAGTACATATTATGTACTTTGTTTTCTTTTTATTATTAAAAATTTAATATGGGTATCATATATATAATTTGGTTTTCCAAAACTGCTAAACTGATTAGTCATGTGTGATTTGATTCATTTTAAACATTCTAATGTAATAGAGGCATTGAATATAGTTTTTTTGGGTTGAGGCACCACATAATATCATCACTTTCATCATGAATCTCTTCATCCCCACACATCAATGTATAAAAAGCATGAAAATTTAAATATGAGGTTAGGAATGTATAAAAAATATCCTAAACCATGTCTCATTCCTATTGAGGTCATTCACAGTTTCATTGGTTAAAAAGGATTTTTCTAAATGTTGTCTTTTAAGGATAAAGACATTTACAATGGGGAGTCAATCATTTTAATTTTTTTAACAGCCACAGTCTTTAAAAAGTTTCAATGTATGTTCTGGTAGATGACATGTCCCAAGAAAACCCATGAAATATTCTTATGATAGAATAGTGAGTTTTTGGTATAAACTACCTCTTTGGAATGGGACATATAATTTGGAAAATTCATTAATGGAATAAAATATAATTGAACTAAAATTCATATTTTTTTAGAAGTTAAATGCATGAATATTTATTGGGAAATATAATTTACATGTATCAACAAATTCCCCCAAATGAAGATTCCTTAGTTATTATCCATTATCGAATTTACTCATTCTATATCCCAATCATTAGAAATCTAAGACAATACCCCACTGCATTCCTAAGTACCTAATTTCTTCTAGATATTACCATTAAAGTATTAATAAAATCATGGTATTTCAGTAGCCATATTAAAATATTAAATAGGTTGTCAAAAAAATTATATAGGGGGGTTGAAAAAAGTATATGGGAATAAAAAGGGAACTTTCATTTGAAATAATTATTTTCTCTTCGTCATCAACTTTGTGAGGATACCTTATCATATCATTAACATATAAAATAAAACCAGTCAATTAATCACGAAGACCATTTCATTTATGCTCAAAACGATAAATGGGATTGGGATTCATTCTGGTCTATTCGAAAAAAATAATTTAAATTTCCTTGAAATAAACTAAATGGTTAATCTATGTTATGATCCCATAGGTGGACATGAATTTTTTACTTCCTCTATAATGCAGTACCATATTTTATCTAATGTTTATTTTTGGACGAATCATCATTCACGTAAACCACCACATGTGGTTTTTCCTATTTAAAATTATTCATTAATGTTTTTGAATGATATATGGATAGATCATGTAGATCGACTCTTTATATTTAGTTATATCTTTCATTGTGGGGGTTGGATGAAGTACGTGTCATCCTCTCCCATGGTTTCTACTTTCATGCCCTCCCCCTTTTACTGTTTTATCACAACACGGGATGTATGAATTGAATAAGAAAAAGGAATGTATGCAATTATTTTAAATGGAAAAAACATTAAATATGAATTTTTTGTTTTAAAATTATCCATTTTAATTTTATCATCATATTTCTTGATTTTATCCCGTTTAGTAATTTTTTTCTTCTTCATGGAATTCCACAAATTCATGTTCAATAAAATTTGGGATCTAGATGTGTTCCATAACATGATCATGTTCCATTTCATCATATTTTTCTATGGCATGGCTAGGATTGAATGAATCTTAAAAATAATTACCATAATTATTGATAATAAAATAATATTTAATAAAATAATAAAATAAAGAGTTTAAAATAATATAATCTCACTTATTTGTTTTTAGTTCAATCATATTCTCTGTGACAAGTTCCTCTTAATGTTATATCTCACTAGATGGAGGTAGGTAGTGAGGTTCCTTCAAATTTTCTTCATATTTCATGAAATGAATTGTCTTCTACCCATTCATGGAATGAGTGACATGTAATTGTACTATCACTTATACTTTATAATGGATGGGGAGATTTAGTTGTATGTCATTCAAAATATAGATGTCATCCAGAACTTTTTGATCTCCCACACATAGCTCATAAGGCAATTGTACTTTTTCATGATTCCAAACTAACTTATCATGGTCATCTTGTATATCTTCATTTATATATTGGATATTTTAATAGTCCATGATTTGTTTTTTAATATCATTGATCTACTCGAAAAAATCAGTTAAGTCTAAGGGGGAATCTTCTTCTGCCTTATCCATTTAATATAATTCAAGAAGGTAATGGGGGAACTTAGATAGTTCTTAGTATATATTTTCCAAAATTTGTTCATTAATGTGTTCTCTAAGGCCAACTATTAATTATTTGAATTATAGATCCCCATAACATGATTTCTTTAATTATATCACCTCATTATAAAGAATACAATCACCATACTTCATAGACCTTAGCTACTCAAAAAGTAGATATTGCACCTAGAATTTATCACATCCAATCTCTTATCCGTATTTCACATTCACATGTGAGTTTATTTTCCATGCCAAAAAATATTGTATGTATTGATACATCATGGAAGTAAATTTATTATTATCTAAAAATAAATTAAAAATATCTAAAATATGTAAATAGGAAAATAGATACACAACCAATTATGTGCATATTAATGTCGCTTGTTTTGACTCCAACTCTTATCATATGGCCTGGAAAAAAGAAAATTTATTTTAATAATACTACACATATGATATCTATAGTCATATAACATGGTGATATTTCACATTAATTTTATTACATAAACTAATTCACCTAAACTATATATTTTTTGATGGGTTTTATTATTTTATAAAAAAATTGTGATTAGAGAAAATAATTGAAATTCTGAAATTTAAAAAAAAGGAGTGATAGAATGTGATTAGTAATGAAATAATATGTAATTTTGGGTTGTTTTGGGTTTCCATCATAATTCATGTGGGTGATTAAATTTAGTTTTATAATTCAACTATAATAACTCATTTATGAATTTATATTATTTTATTTAGTGTTTTAAAATATCTAACACATTTGGAAATATTAATTTGACATCATCATGTAATCAAGGTTATTGGACCACATCAATCGATTGTGTGACTTCATTCAATACATGGATCCATCATTAATCAATTTCATCCACTGGATGGCTCAACTACATCCTATTAATATCTTGTATCCATTATATGGGAGGAAAAATATTTAATAGAAGTATTGAAATGAGTTTATGTTCAATGGCATGGTGGTACATCACCAAACTCACGATCTTCATTATTGATCACTAGAAAAATAAAAATAATATTAATTTATGATAATAATGAATTGAAAACACAACCTACTACTCCAAGGACATGCCTTCTCTAAACACTACATTTTTTGAAGTAAAGAGGTCACTGTGGTTGAAAAGATGATAATAATGAAAGAAAAGAATATAAAATAAAAACAATTACGTTGAAAAACATTAGAAGAAAAAATACATTAAATAAAAAATATAAAAAAATATGAATAAGAGAGAGAAAATACCTAATAAAATAGTTAATAATTAAATGATAATTTAAATAAAGAAAATAAAGTTAAAATAAGTAGAATATGATTAAGAAGAATATGAAGAAGGTGATGTGGTGAAAATTTAAATTTAATTAAATCATTGAATTTTCATGAAAAATGATAAAATTACATTAATAGTAACATAAAAATGAAAAAATAATGAAGAAAATAGGACAAGAAATGCATCAACCGACCACTGTGGTGGAATCTATCCACGGTCTTGAACTCCCCTAGAATTTTGGAAATTACTTTTTTATCCATGGGTGTCATACTTAACATCCACAAAATATCCTATTCTAAAAATATTTATTTAATATCGCACATTCTTCATTAAATTGGATTTTCAAATATACTCAAGGATATTGGTGTATTACATTTTTTGGGAGAATAAATCCACACAAGGTAGTTAAGAATGGAGATCATTGAGTCATACTTCATTACGCAAGTCATTCTTCATGGAAATGATATGGATTTTCCACAAGGATGGCACAATAGTATCTTGGTGGATATTTTCCATCTCAACGAGTTCTTCTGAGTCATCTGGCCTTCAATGTTGATAGTTGATTCTTATATAGTGTACATATGAGTATTTGGAGGTGATTTAATGGGGTTAGGGGCCATAGAATTGTACAGGATATCTATTCCAAGCTTGTTATATGGACTTAGGGGTGATTATAGAAATTTTTAGTGTAAGTGGGTTATTTAGAAGTACTAGCCAGTGGTAGCTGATGACATAGTGGTGCTAGGGGAAATGAATGAGGGAAGTAGTGGGATAGGCAAGAATATTTACAAATTAATGAAAAATAACTTCAAAGAAATATGTCCTGCATCGAAACAAAAAATTAGAACCATGGGTTTTTATAAAATAATACGTGACAGTTTTGAATCATAAGCATGAATCAGGGAAGGCTCCTAGAAACCCACTCACCCACCACATGGGAATATTTGCACTACTTGGCCCATGTGGGACTTCATTCCCACTATAATCACATTAATATGTTGGTCCACATGACCACACTAGCCCCTATTGCCTCTCCCTTCATCATGTTTGCCTAGCTAGGCCTATTCAAGCCTGTTCGTGATGCTTGCAGGTCAGGGTGAGGTCGATCTTGGTTTGGAACCTATTTTTGGACAAACACCTGAAAAAAATGACACATCATAAATATTTATATGAAAAATATTTCATTAATGAAGTAAAAAAATTAAAATTCTTAGTTAAATTCCTTGTAATTAAAATTTTTCATTGCATTTATTTCAAAAAAATTACTTGGTGTTACTAATTTCCCGCAATTTAATAAAAATATGACATCTATGGGAAGTTAGATCACAAATCTATTTAAAATCATTTAAAATTGACTACAAATACACATAAATTTTTTTCTATCACTATATTAATAAAATTATTATAACATCCCAATAAAAAGGGGTATCATCCTAAAAATAACTGTAATCATGAATTAGAATATAAACTATAAAGGTTATCTATAATAATAATCTATTATCCACAAAAAATAAAATAATTATTAATCAAATAACTATAAAAATATTGTAATCTATTTTTCACCATAAATGTCTCCCAAAATAACCATAACCAAGTTAAAATACAATTAAATAATTACTAGAAATTTGTATCTATTATTTTAATAATATTATTAACCTTAAATATATCATCACAAGACACATTATATTCATCTCATATCACTATGTTATATCATTGGTCATTGTATGTTATATTCTTTAATTCATCATAACTTATCATACAAAAAAAGCAAATTAACACAAAAATATCCCCTAGGTGTGTCAAACAAGGTGTGCAGTAAGGGGACACTCACCATGAACTAGATTTGTCACGACCCTCCTTCACCAAAAGGAGGTAAGGGTCAGCAGTTTTCCAGGCGCTTCCTTATTTATGTTGAATGAGAGATAATGACCCCCGAAACCCGCCTTCAATAGGTCCCGGAGTGTCGACCAGCACCAAGGGCATAGGATCACACACTGAATGGAAGGCATTACCCCTTTTTCTTTTTTAATACTATTGGGTGATAAGATGGTGAATCCCGCAACACCAAGACTGAAAGTAAAAATGTAAAGCCAAGAACCATTCCCAATGAAAGTTACAAAAGAAAAATCCACAATGTATATGGAGAATAAAAGGCAAAATACCAAAAGAAAGAAAAACAGCAACTGCAACGATCTGTCACAAGGTATGAGCTAATACGGCCCAGCACGATCTCTAATGTCCTCCTGGAAACATGAAAGTCGTTTTATATACGTAGGGTGAGCATACAAGTATACTCAGTAGGGAAAAACCAAAAGCTCTCATGCACAAGTGGTGATGCATACTAATGCCCCGTGAGAAAAGAGATAACCAAGCACCAAGAAAGGAAAACTAACCACCCAAGTCTCACCAAGGCACACTCCCCAAATAACGCAGGTCAAGTAATGTATAGTAATAGCACATCGATGTTTGGGTACCCCGCGCCACATTCCCACTGGTTATTAAAGACATCCTATGCATCAGACCAATCCCACCATTATCACCGTAGTCCCACTACCTCACCCCACCCACACACACCTGGGACACATCCCCACGCAGTCCCACTGCCAAACCCTGTCCGCAAACACCTGGGCCACAACAGTCACATGTAACAACGCCTGAAAACACATAGGCCTCATCCCGAAGACACTTGGGAAACCACCTACCCGGACAAAAACCTGGGCTAACCACCCCACTGCCCGGACCAAAGATTCTTGGGCTAATAATGGACCTCAGGCCATCACAGCCTACCCAAAGAAACATGGGCTATCCGGGAAAGGGAGAAGAAAGGATCTAATAACCAACCACTAATAGAAGTGTTGGAAAAACACCCTCCGCCATGAAATGGGGGTGTTCGGCACTATGTTCTCAACTTTGGTGGGGCGTGAATTAGAAACACAAAAACTACAAGTATATGTATAGGTAACAAGCAGTCTCCCAATCTAGGTTTTTTCTTCAGCCATCCTAAAGAACACACTCAGAAACTGCATCCAAGTCACAACTCGTGCCAAAACAAAATCCATTTTTCCCATCCTTGTTTTCATTGTCATCAATAAAGTTTAAATGAGTTTCTGTACCTACTTGGAGAACTAGGAAGCATAAGAACAATCCAAGAAAAGAATACTCCCAACACCAATTTAAGCATTCACAGCTGGTTTGATTGCAACGTCACAAAAACAAAGGGATAAGAAGATCCCTCGAAGTACTAGAACCAAAGAAAACACCAAGATACATCCACATGTCCCCAAAATCCAGGGACCAATGGTTTCTCATCAAAAGATGATCCCACCCCAATTCGTCATATAAATAGGGTTACCACACGGCCACAAATTTACAACCATCGAAACCATAACAATAGGGGATCCCATCCCCACCCACATCACCCAGCAATCAGCCCGTGAGAGATAAAAAACAAACAACTATGACCAAAACAAAGTAGGCCCATGCCAGTATTTTCAGATTTAAAAGATTTAACAAACTCCATGATTCCAATTCCACAGTACTTTAACTGGGGTTATCACGAAAAAAGGGATTGATCCTAGGGATTTCAATTGATTTAGCCGAATATACATAATTAACCAATTTATTTAAACCAATTAATTAATTTCCTTTGCACGACCAACACAAAAGATAAGGTTTTATTAGTGCAAATAGAAAGACCACCAACAGCCATGATTTTCAGTAGGCGTAAGCCCGTACAAGTTAGAAATAATTAATTATGAATGAGGAGAAAAACAGAGCAGCATCATCAGTCACACCCCTCCACATCATTCATTAGAATCCGTTTATTATATTCATTAAAGTTTGGTTCATCCAATTCTACATAAGCAGTAGCATACCCACCCCGCAAGATACACAGAAAGGAGAGACGAAGGTGAAACCCTACTTGATTGATCAATGATTGAAGCTTCTCTTCACGTGTGAGGAATAGTGGATGTAGAAAAAAAGCAGGGGTGTGACCTTGGGAACTCAAGGATGAGCAGACGAATCAATCACAGGGTGGCCGAGAAAAAGAATCCAAGGGAGAACCCTTTGGTTTATAAGGGCCAGGGACGGTTGAGATACTGAGATAAGAACGCGAAACCGCATAAGGAGCGGGGTTCGTGGGTTAACCACGCGGCCCCACACATCATTAAAGGGTCCCCGCCTTTATGGGAGGTTTAAATGGACGCATGCCAGGTACCTCATCAAACACTTAATTAAACTCCATTAATGGGTGTTAATAGGATTTTAAAGGGGGTCAAAAAAGGGTTTAAACCCAATATGTGCCAAAGGAGGCTCTACTGGAAACCCTTGGGGGTTAGGCTAGGTCCACCGGTTAGCTGAGATACCTGTAGACCGAGCTATTGGTAGGCCAAGCTACCGGTAGGATGCGGCTTCCGGTAGACCGAGCTACCAGTAGGCTGAGCTACCGGTAGACTGAGCTACCGGTAGCCCGTGGCTACCGGTAGACCGAGCTACCTGTAGGCGGAGACTACCGGTAGACCGAGCTACCGGTAGGAGGCGGCTACCGATAGACCGTGCTACCGGTAGGCCGAGCTACTGGTAGACCGAGCTACTGGTAGGCTGCGGCTACTGGTAGACCGAGCTACCGGTAGGCCTACTACCGGTAGGCTAAGGCTACCGATAGGCCTACCATTAGGGGTCAAACTTCCCCAAGAATCCTCGATAACTTTCTCAGACTACCTAGAACACCCAACATCATATTTTTACTAAGTAATGGACCTCCAAGAACCCGAGATGTTACATCAGATAACTTTCAATCTATTCTCGCCCTCGAGAATCAAAACAACCTAAGGAAAGAGAGGTTCTGAACAACCACCTCGAAAGATACCTCTCTGGAGTGAACCCCATTTTTAATTAAAACACCTCCCTCTAAAGAACCAAGAAACACTCCATGTTAAACTGCCCAATCATGTGGGTTGGGGAGTCTCTTCCCCCATGTCAAGATACTATCCGCTTTGGGCGGAACTGACTCTCCCGCACGGTTTTAATCGCATCCACCTTAAAGCGTCTTGATTAGGGGTCGGGTCCTCCCTTCCCCATATCCCGGACTTTTCACACACATTCAGAGGAAGGAAAAATCACATATTTCATAGCCAAAACGCTCCACCACAACAAGTATAAAAAGAACTGTACAAAACTCAAAAAAACTCTGGGTACTGGGCACACATATGTGCTTCCCTCTCCCACGTACTATCCTCAAGCCCACCTTGTCTCCATAACACATGATCCAAAGGAATGGTTCACCCACGAAGCACCTTCTCCTCACGATCCCCGATCATCACTAGTCTTTCCACAAAGGTCACATAATCCTCTATGTCTAGCTCTCCCTAGACGAGGATGTGTGAATCGTCGTGAAAATACCGACGGAGTTGGGACACATGGAAGACATCATGTATCCTCAGTATTGGTGGTGGTAACGCTAGCTGATAAGACACTTTTCCGACCAGACGCAACACTTCGAAGGGTCCGATGAACCTAGGATAAGGCTTACTTCCCTTTCTGACCCTCCGTTGTCCACGCCGAGGGGAGACCTTCAAGAACAGGTGGTATCCAACCTCAAACTCCAAGGGCCTTTTCCAAGTGTCAACATACGTCTTATGTCGGTCTTGGGACGCCCTTACCCTTTCCCGTATAAGCTGAACCTTCTCCGTCGTTCTCTGCACCACCTCCATGCCAAGGATGCCCGCCTCTTAGACTTTGGTCCAACACATATGTGAGCTGCACGGCCTCCCATAAAAGTATTCAAATGGGGTCATACCAATGGTGGAGTTATAGATATTAGTGTAGGAGAACTCTATAAATTGTAAGTGTCGCACCCATGATCCTCCTGAGCCAAAACATAAGCCCACAACATATCCTCCAAGGTCAGGATGGTGTGCTCTGTTTTTCCATCTGGCTGGGGATGGAAAGTAGTGCTAAGATGTAGCTGGGTTCCAAAAGAATGCTTCAATCCTCTCTAGACTCGTGAGGTAAATTGTGAATCCCTATCCAAGACTATGGACCTCAGAACTCCATGAAAACAGACCACCTCATCCACGTACCTTCATGCCAAAGCATCCACTTCACTCGACTCCTTAATTGGAAAAAAGTGAGCTGATTTCGTCAACCGGACCACTACTACCCAGATGGAATCGTATCCCTCATGAACATATGTTAGTCCCGTGATGAAATCCATTAAGATGTCCTCCCACTTGCACTCAGGGACATCTAGAGACTACAGCAGGCCGACTGGAACTTGGTGTTCATCCTTCACATGCTGACACACTAGGCACTTGGCCACAAACTCTGCCACAGCTCACTTTACTCCGGGCCCCCAGAACTGTCTCTTCAGACCCTGGTACATCTTGGAAACTCCTGGGTTCAACTCTAGGGGTGAGTTGTCGAAATCACTAAGAACCTTGTCGCGCATCGCTTGTGGAAAAAACAGCTTTCCCCAGAAAAGCATCCGGTTCTGACTATCCTCTGTCCACCGTTCTGGAGCATTGACCTGGTCAACTCGGTCAAGCATAACTTCACACTCTGAGTCTCCCCACTGAGACTCCTCCACTTGCTAAAATAGAGATGACTGAACAGTCATCTGATACAGGAAAACTCTACCGCTATCCATCCTCGCATCCAGGTGCAAGGCAACCAACTCCTCCATTTCCTTTTAGGTGTCTGCTGACTCTCGGACTGCATCCTTCTGTGACTACCTGCTCAAGGAATGATCCAAAACGTTTCCTTTCCTGAGGTGTTGGAAATCTCAAATTCGTAATCCTAGAGGAACTCTATCCACCTTCACTTTCGCAAGTTTTGGTCCCACTGGGAGAAGATATACCTCACGCTTTTGTGATCCGTGAAAACCACAAACCTTTCTCTGATGAGGTAATGCCGCCAAAACTTTTGGGCGAAAACGACTGCTACAAGCTCCAGATCATGGGTGGCATAATTACTCTCATGAGGGAGTAGTTTTCTAGACCCATAAGAGATCACCCATTGTCACTGCATCAACACACATCCGAGGACTTTTCCTGATGCATCACAGAACACCTCATACACCGCACCTTCTTCTGGTAGTCTCAGTATTGGGCCACTAACCAATTTCTCCATCAAATAAATAAATCCTGCCTCACACTGCTTGGCCCATACAGAAACCTAGTACTTCTTGGTCAAGGCTGTCAAAGGTGCTGCAACTCGAGAGAAGTTGGATACAATCCTCTAATAGTAACCTTCCAGCCTGAGGAAACTATGGACGTCTGTCACGTTTTTGGGTGCTGCCTGAGAAACAACTGCTTCAACCTTTGATGGGTCCACCGCTACCCCCTGCTGAGACACAACATGCCCAAGGAAGTTCACTTCTCGCATCCATAACTTGCATTTCAACAACTTTCCACAGATCTGGTGCTGTCGGATGACCTCCATAACCATCCTCAGGTGCTCTGCCTGGTCTTCCTCTGATCTTGAATAGTTCAGGATGTCATCGGTGAACATGAATACAAACCGATCCAGGTACTCTCAAGAGATGGTGTTCATAAGACCCATGAACTTAGCCGAGGCGTTTGTAACACCGAAAGGCATGACTAAAAACTCGAAGTGTCCATATCTGAACCTTAAGGCCATCTTCAAGATGTGTCCCTCCTTCACCCTCAACTGTTGATATCCAGACCATATGTCAATCTTCATGAACCATCCTTCCCCTTTCAGCTGGTCAAAGAGATCGTGTATCCTCAGAAGAGGGTAGCGATTCTGGATCGTTAGCTGATTCAGCCTCCTGTAGTCTATGCACAACCTGAGACCACCATCTGCCTTCTTTGATAACAAGACTGAAGCACCCCATGGTGACGCACTTGGTCGAACATAACCCCTCTTCATCAGATCATCAATCTGAATCCGAAACTCCCATAGCTCCGAAGGCGCCATCCGGTAGGGAGCCATCGAAATCGGACGAGCACCATGCTACAAGTATATAACAAAATCGATATCAAGTCGAGGGGGTAGAGTCGTTACCTCCATAGGAAAGACGTCCATAAACTCGTTGACAATTCCTGGCACCTCTACCATCTCAGCATCTACTGACTCTACTGGCAGCTCGACTAACAAGGAGAGTAGGGGTTCCTCTCGCCTACTTCCCTTCTAACTGCTCCGCTTTCCGGTGAAAGTAACATGCTGGCCGCCCAAGTCTGAGAACACAACCCTTCCTTGGAGGCATTCGATGACAGAACCCATATAGAATAGCCATTCGATGACTATAATGACATCGTATGTATGTATTTATTGCAGTAGTAAATCCTTGACCGATTGATGTGGCCCTATCATCAGTCTGCATCCTTGAAAAACATATAACAAGTTGGTCTGACCTTCGACTAGTGTACTCAGCACCAGGGGCACTGGAAGTCTCTCAGCATCTAGACCCAGATAACGGGCCAGACTGGGTGCAAGAAAGGAGTGTGAAGCTCCGATATCAAACAAGGTGTAAGCAAGGATACTGAACATACTTATCATACCTCGAACAACCTCCGGTCCCGCTGGAACTGCTACGTCTGCAGCGTGCAACTGTCCACGCCCATCTTTTCTACCCCTTGGCTGTCAGCCGCCTCCCTGATCACGCCCAGGTCGAGGTCTCAGAGGTGCACCCTGGTGTTGGCCTCCGACTGCAACATCGGCCCTCAGAGGAGCGGGAGCTCGCTGCCCCTGCTGCTGCTGCTGGAAGGGCCTTATTGGCAGCTGCTGCTGAAGCGGGTGTTGGGCTTGTCCGCCACTGCCGTTCTGAACTCGGTCCGAGCACAGATTCTGGAGATGTCCATGGCCCCATAGACGAATCACCTCAGTCCTAGGACAGAAGGGAAAGGGCGAGGACTGGGGGACAGGAACTGGAACTGCTATGGCCTACTCCTTGTTGGTCGGAACCGAGAGGGTCCGGATGCTGGTGGTCTGGTGCTGACAACCTTTCCCTTTGACGGGCCTAGATGAATCCCCTCTCGTGACACACCGCCTAGCGTGTGCATCCTCTCCACCACCGCTTCCTTCTTCTGGACCTTCATGTATGTCGGCAAGGTGAATGGGGTAACAACTTACTAGAGGGAGGGTTAGAGAGCCTCCTCTAAACGCCTCGCCCGATACTCCTCATCTGGAAAGAGGTTAGGAGCAAAATTTAGGAGGTCCTTGAACTTGATTCCCAACTCCCTTACAGACATAATCCCCTGTGGGATGGAGATTAGCTCCAACCTCTTCTCTGCCTTCATCGTAGAAGAGAGTAATTCCACCCGGAACTTCTTCTCGAAATCAGCCCATGCCACATCAGCCTCTCTCCTCTCCCCCAGGTAAAGCGTTCACCACTGATGCGCTACTCCCCGCATCTGACTGATGGCCAGAGGAACCTAGTACTCGTTCAGATCCCGGATCTAGCTGAAGGCTATCACTAGCTCTTCTTTCCAGCCCTCCGTCTTCATGTCAGAGGTGCTTCCCTCATACTTCTCAAGGGTCAGTCGCTGGAAGGCTCGAAGCGTCTTCTGCCACTGGTCGTCCTCCTCCACCCGATCATCCCTCTGCTGATCTCCCAAGTCAACCTCCTAGGACTCAATCTCCCGTACCACCCGTGGTCACCACATTGGTTCCATAGATTCAAGGTAAATAAGGAATGTCTAATCCCAAGTAGTGCAGTATAATTGTTCTTAAAACTTCATAAACTACATATTTATTTCAAATTCCCAAAACACCCCAGAAACCCAAGAACAAAAGTCATTATGATGCATATCCCTTACCTAGGGTCTCTACCCTACAATCAGTGTGGCCTTACTTGGTCATTCGGTAGGTCCAGATTCCTTGCATCGAATCACGAAGGGCCCTAAAATCTCGTGTCCTAGCCAGTCTTCCCTAGCCGAATTCATGCACCAAGGTCACCCAACACTGTCACCCTACCATCCCATGAAATCCTCACTGCGCCAAACTCTAGAATCTATCCTATCCCTCAACCTCACCTTTGATACCATTCTGTCATGACCCTCCTTCACCAAAAGGATGGAAGGGTCAGCAGATTGCCAATCCCTTACTTCTTTAAGTTGAAGGAGAGATAATGGTCCCCAAAACCGGCCTTCAATAGGTCCCGGAGTGCCGACCTATGAAAAGGGCATAATATCACACACTAATTGGAATGAATTTCCCCTTTTTTATTTTAATTGGATCAGGATATAAGATGGTGAATCCCACAACACCAAGACTGAAAGTAAAAAAGTAAATCCAAGATCCATTCCCAATGCAAGTTAAAAAAGTAAAATCCAAAATATATAATGAGACTACAAGGAAAAATACCAAAATAAAGAACAACTGAAACTGTAATGATCAATCACAAGGTCTGAGCTAATACGTCCCTGCACGATCCATGAAGTCCTCCTGGAAACCTGAAAACAGTTTTATATATGTAGGGTGAGCATACAAGTATACTCAGTAGGGAAAAACCTAAAGCTATCATGCACAAGTGGGGAGGCATACTAATGCCCTGTGAGAAAAGAGATAACCAAGCACATAGAAAGGAAAACTAACCACCCAATACTCACCAAGGCACACACCCCAATAACGCACGTCAATTAATGTATAGTAATAGCACATCGATGTTTGGGTACCCCGCACCACATTCCCACTGGTTGTTGAAGACATCCTACGCATCGGACTAATCCCACCATTCTCACTGCAGTCCCACTACCTCACCTCGCCCGCACACACCTGGGCCACATCCCCACGCAATCCCACTGCTAAACCCTGCATGAAAACACCCGGGCCACAACTGTCACATGTAACCACACCTGCAAACACCTAGGCCAGAACAACCACCGCCACGTCCGAAGTCACCTGGGCCTCATCCCGAAGACACTTGGGAAACCACATGCCTGTACACACCAGGGCCAAACACCACACTACCCCTGTCCGAAGATTCTTGGGATAACAATGGACCACAGGCCATCACAGCCTACCCGAAGATACTTGGGATATATAACGACCCATACTTTACATACATTTTTAATACTTCAAAATTGAAGGACACTTATTACAACATATGACAAAACCACAAAGGATCGTATAGGTATAGTGTATTTAGAAACTGGGAAACATAAACAACTGGTTCATAAATCTTCTACAGTGTCTCTCATTTATTTCATCATATATAGGGTCCCTTTTAGCATATTCTACTTAATATCCATCTTCCTGACCTGGGGAAAAGAAAACATAAAAGGGTGAGCTCAAATGCTCAGCAAGGGAAAATAAAGGAACTAAAAATCATATCATATCTTTTTGAAAATCATAACCTTCAAAAGTGATCATAATATCTTAACATGGAATAAATCATAGAAGTGAAAATGAGATCACCATAATCATAACATGAAACTTGAAACTTTGTGGCATGCACACATAATCTTGGAAAATTATTTCTTTTTAGTCATGACTCATTGCCAAGACTATCTTAGTGGACAAAGTCCCTTTCTGAATCGAGTATCCCTCGTTTCAGTCCTGTTTCACTGAACCGGTATAACCTACCATTTCAGCCATGTCTATCTCATGAGATATAAAATCTTTACCCAATGCATTGGAGGGAGATATAGGTCCCACCAATCTCATAATGATACCATTCTTATGTGTGCCACAAAATCATAAATCATACATCATTGCATAACCCATGTAATAAAAATGGGATTCTTAAACAACATGACATCATAAAACAATTCATATAAGATAAAGGAATTCATAAAAATACTTCCATCACAACATAATTAAATCAATGTAATAATAGGGATAAAAACAGAACCCTATATTATCTTAGATGGAAAATAATTTTGATAAAACACTTGAAATGAATTCTTTAGGAAAATATCCTTTCTTCTTCAAAAACACTTTTCCTTTCTTAATATGTCATACAATTATAAACTAAAATAAGTTGATTGAAAATAAACATGAAAACTTTTAAAGGAATATTCCTGGAAATAATGTTTTAAAAATCCATTCATGCCGTATAAGTTAAATAAAACATTCTTCGTACTTTTGTCGGAAAAGTCAAAAAGTACCTCGTACGAAAAACGACAAAAGATTTCTTTCATACATATTACTAAAAACTCACCGAAGGGTAAAAATGGATTTAAACAATTGTAGGTGGATGGAAATAATATTACATATTGATGAAACATGGATGTGGATGATAAAATACACCCCAGTAAATACTTACGAATAAACAATCTCGGATAAAAATGAGATTGTGATATTTCCCTTACCTTAGGTCCGATTTGCTTTGTACGTGTCCAAAGCTCCTGTATAATGGTTTAAATAATGTTATTGAATTATTCCAGAATCATAAATATTGATATGATATCATATATGGTCATATTCTTAGCTTCTTGTTAGTAATATTTCATTGTTACTTGTTACTCGAGCCTTTATTGCCTTTTGTTCTTATGCGTGTTTTGCCGAATAAATTCTTATTCTTCTTTTAAGGTTATGGATACCTTATATCCAGAATGGTATTAGTGTAACATATATCATATTTATTCATTCAATTCATTTATATAATTATTATGTAATGATGATCATGTAGAACGAGTCGCATCACATCGTGGAGACGGTATTCCGTACGTACGCACGAGTGATGATATCGTTCCTATGATCGTGGAATTGTATTGGAGTTTATATATATATTATTTCAGTATCAATATTACTTTATAATAATCATAAATAGTTACTCATTACACCATTATACCCATCCTTGTAAGGTGGTGGTGGAAAATTGATTACACCACGACGTGGAGACGGTATTCCGTACGTACGCACGCGCGGTGATTTCATTTTTCCGTAGGATGGATAGAAGGTGAATTAGGGTTGTTTCATATTTATATAACATATCAGTATGTAAGTAATACTGATGTTATTACTTTATCATGAAACAACTAAAGGAGAAGAAGTTGAAGAAGAAAGAAATTGAAAAGATCGGTAACAGATATTACCTCTTCTTTGGAACGCCTCTTTGAATCCTCCACTTAGGGAACTAAGATTGGTATTTGAAGAAGACCAGGACCTATAGGATTATTCTAGGGAAGTGGAGAGGAGAAAATGGCAGGGTTTGGCAGAGCTTGAGTGCTCAATTTGGTGTGAGGAGGAGGGGGATGAGGTGCCCTTTTATAAGGGAGGAGAGGGGCACCTTAGGAATACCTCAAAATATTATTTTATATTAAAGTCAAAATCGGTTTATAATGGTTCCAAAGGGTCTTATTTCGAAGGTAAAGTGGGGATGGGTCTAAGGCATATCAACCAATAAGATTTAGACAAGTTTAGGGTATTATTTTAACCTTATCAATTAGATTTAACTCTAAGTTAAATAATTTAACTTTTACCGTGTCTTTTTGTTTTCTTTCACTATATGGTTAATACAATTACTATAACATGCCAAACGAACCCCAAATTGTTTATTATTAATATATATATCCTTATCTAAGTCATTTGGCCGAACCTTAGATTTTTAGGAATAAAATAACAATTAGTAATATAATATTTGATTTAAAAACTATTTTGTGTCAATTTTGACACTATTTGATATATGATTTTTGTGAAAGTCATAACAGAATTATATGTTCGAACAAAGTTGATTACATCAACACTAATATATCATAGTAACCTAGAAAATTAGTTGAATTCATAAAAAGTCTCAAATTACATTTATTTGTGTATTTATAACATCAATTATGTCAATATTTCATTAATAAGATAATTACTGCATCATCTTTGTATCATAATAAATGATAATTATTTAATACCTAAAAATTATAAATAATTCCTATGATTTACATACTTTTATTAGCTTTCTGGAGACTATTCATGTTTTAAGTTTCATGAAGTTTATCACTAGATTAAAATTATTATACTTATATAATTTAAGAAAGTGACATGTTGTCACATTCTTTGGTTTTAATAATAATTAAATTATTTTCATTGAAAAAATTTAATTAAATGAATCTAATCAGACCCTTAGGTGATATGGGTCTACTTTTAGTCATCCAATAAGATTTTGACATTTGTTAGGGTAATTGTAAAATATTATATTTACCCTTAATTACCCAATTTACCTTTAACTATGGTAAAAAAAATTTACCATAATTATCATTACTAATTCCCAAAAATAAAAAGTAGCTTATTAACATAATTTTGACCCACTGATTCCAAATATGTAATCCATTTTACCAAATTCAATACACAAAAGATGCAGAAATTAAATTAAAATTAATCCTGTTGTTGAAAGAAAATGGGTTTTTCTTTAAAACATTGCAAAAGATTGAATTGATTTAACCTACGAATTCAAGGTAAAATCAATGCTAATGACATACATTATATTAAATGGTAAAAATATATTCTATTTATACTTTAAAACCATTCAATATTATAATTTATCCACATAAGATATTACGATGAAAAAAGTTGTTTTTAATTAAAATATAGCGTGTTTTTACTATTCATTAAAATATGGAAGTTATCGGAAAAATATCAAAACTTTATCTAATGTAAATTTTTATATCCTGATTCAAATGAAGAATTTTATTTTGTCAAATTGAACATATAAACATGTCAAAAACTATATTTAATGTGGGTGTGCCATCAAAAGGCGGCAAAACTACATTTTTTTGAAAAATACTTATTTTACCCGAAAAAATTATTTTGTTCTTATAACATGTTCTAGAAATGTGTAAGATGAATAATAATGTTATAAAATTCAAAATTTAGTTAACACTATTCATAACGGCTAGTTCATAACAATATTATAATAATATATCGTTGTTTAGTAAAACTCGGTATTGCGTACAACACAAGCTATCGAGGAAGGTCGCGATTGCGTGTAAAGTAAGCCAAGCAAGTGTGTAGTAAAAGATTCCTTTGATGATATATAAAAACAAAATATTACTCATAAAAATCTCGAGTGTTACATTCTACCCCCCTTAAAAAGAATTTCGCCCTCGAAATTCGTCACTTTGTAACAAACAGATGAGGATACTTCTCCCTCATCATATCCTCAAGCTCCCATGTAGCTTCTTCTAATTGGTGGTTCCTCCATAAAACTTTCACCAAGCGAGTGGTCTTGTTTCGTAGGACTTTTTCGCTACGATCCAGAATCTCTATCGGTTGTTCTTCATAAGAAAGATCTTGCTCCAGCGGTACAACTTCTAAGCTGAGTACATGTGAAGGATCTGGTATGTACTTTCTCAGGAGAGATAAATGGAACACATCGTGAACTTGAGAGAGATTCGGTGGAAGCGCCAATCGGTAAGCTACCTTTCCAACACGATCCAGTATTTCGAAAGGACCGATATATCTAGGGCTCAACTTCCCCTTCTTTCCAAATCTCATAACCGTCTTCCAAGGAGATTTTTGTAAGAACACTTTATCACCCACTTCAATCTCTAGGTCTTTTCTTCGGTTGTCGGCATAACTTTTCTGTCGACTCTGAGCTGCTCTTATGTGTTGTTGAATAGATCTAACCTTTTCTGCCATTTCATCAACGAGATCAGGTCCTAACAGCATTCTTTCCCCAACTTCATCCCAGCAAGTTGAAGTCCTGCATTTCTTTCCATAGAGAGCTTCATAAGGAGCCATCTGAATACTGGAGTGAAAGCTATTATTATAAGAAAATTCCACCAAAGGTAGGTGTTTATCCCAACCACCTTTGAAATCCATAGAGCAAGCTCTCAACATATCTTCTAGGGTCTGAATTGTTCTCTCAGACTGATCGTCTGTCTGGGGATGATAAGCAGTGCTGAAACTCAACTCTGTATCCAGAGTATGCTGAAGACTTCTCCAGAACTTCGAGGTAAATCTCGGATCCCAATCAGATATAATAGAAAGTGGTTCTCCATGCAATCTTACCACTTCCTTTACATATATCCTGGCAAGCTGATCTAGAGAGAAATCCTCTCTAATAGCAATGAAGTGTGCAGAATTTGTAAGACGATCAACTATGACCCAAATAGCATTATTGCCTTTGGATGTTTTAGGAAGTCCTGTGACAAAGTCCATAGTGATGTTTTCCCATTTCCATTCAGGTATGGGTAATGGTTGTAACATCCCCTTAGACTTTTGTCTCTTAGCTTTAACTTGTTGACAAACCAAGCATCGAGATACATATTCAGCAACATCTCTTTTCATGCCATCCCACCAGAAGTACTCTTTCAGGTCCCTATACATCTTCGTGCTTCCAGGATGAATAGAGAATGAAGAACTATGAGCCTCATCCAGCAGCTCCTTCTTTAATTCGGGGATGGGAGGAACACAAACCCGATTCCTGAACTTTATTATCCCATCACAATCACGGTTGAATTCAGGAACATTTCTCACCTTCTTTTGTAACTCGACATCTTCTTTCTGTGCCTCTTTAATCTTCGCATGTATAGATGGTTGAACATTCATTTGAGAAAGATAAGATTTTTCCCCTTCCATTATAATTCCAAGATCCATCCTTTGTAAATCCATAAATATTGGATCTTTTGTGATCCTCATCATGGATAAACTAGCATGGTCGTGTCGACTTAATGCATCTGCCACCTTGTTTGCTTTCCCAGGGTGGTAATGGATTGAGCAGTCGTAATCCTTAATCATCTCCAACCATCTTCTTTGACGCATATTCAACTCTTTTTGTGTGAAAATATACTTTAAACTTTTATGATCAGTATAAATATCACACCTTTCACCATAAAGGTAATGCCTCCAAATCTTTAATGCAAAGATTACCGCAGCCAACTCCAAATCATGTGTTGGGTAATTTTTCTCATGGATTTTCAACTGTCGTGAGGCATAAGCTATCACCATATCATTTTGCATAAGAACACACCCCAATCCCTTCTTGGATGCATCACTGTAGATCACAAACCTTTCTCCACTACAAGGCAGTGTGAGCACAGGTGCACTGGATAACCTTCTTTTCAACTCCTTGAAATTCTCTTCACATTCCTCTGTCCAAACAAACTAAACTCCTTTCCGAGTCAACTTGGTGAGTGGATTAGATAATCGTGAAAAAACCTTTACAAAACGTCGATAATATCCATCCAAACCAAGAAAACTTCGGATCTCAGTTACTGTTGTTGGTCTTGACCATCTTTCGATAACCTCTGTTTTTGCTGGATCCACAGATATCCCCTCTTTTGAGATTATGTGACCCAAAAATGCAACTTTTTGAAGCCAAAATTCACACTTGGAAAATTTGGCATAAAGCTTCTCCTTTCTCAGGGTCTTCAATATAATTCTCAAGTGATCTTCATGCTCTTCCTTGCTCTTTGAATAGACAAGAATGTCGTCTATAAAGACTACCAAAAATTGATCAAGATTGTCTCTAAAGACTCTATTCATTAGATCCATGAAGATAGCAGGGGCATTAGTAAGACCAAATGGCATCACTATAAATTCATAGTGTCCATACCTTGTACGGAAAGCCGTCTTTGATATATCCTCCCTTTTGACCCTTAATTGATGATACTCTGAACGAAGATCAATCTTGGAAAATTATTGAGCTCTGCGTAGTTGGTCAAATACGTCATCAATGCGTGGGAGAGGATATTTGTTCTTGATAGTGATCTTGTTAAGTTCTCGATAATCAATGCAGAGTCTCATTGATCCATCTTTCTTCTTAACAAATAAAACAGGTGCTCCCCAAGGTGACGAACTAGGGCGTATGAATCCCTTATCAAGATTCTCTTGGAGTTGCTTCTTCAATTCCTGCAACTCAATTGGGGCCATTCAATAAGGTGTCTTTGAAATAGGCAAAGCACCCGGTACGAGTTCTATTGAAAACTCAACTTCACGATTTGGTGGAAGACCCAGTAATTCCTCCGGAAAGACATCATCAAACTCCCGTACGATGGGAATATTCTTAATCGTGAGTTTCTCACCAACCATTTGAGATAAATAACCTTCATTTAGTGGAATCAAGACCCATAATATGGAAGAGATTTCCACTGGAAGGTTATATTCATCCTTGCATCGATAGACGATCGTAGACTGATCTGGAATATGAAATATGACTTCCCTTCTTTGGCAATTGATATCATCTCCATGTAGAGAAAGCCAATCCATGCCAAGAATCACATCAAATTCCACTAAAGGAAGTATCACAAGATTTGCAGGAATCACTTTCCCACAAACATCGATCGGAGAAGAATTATAAACATTTGATGCGACTGTTGTGCCATTAGGTGTTGTCACAGCTAACTCAACATCTAATTGTTGAGGTAGTACGGTGATACCCTTAGAAAATTTTTCAGAAATAAAAGAATGGGTGGATCCAGAATCAAATAAAACATTTTCTACTTTAGAGTGGATGGTAAGTGTACCTTTCACCACTTCGTTATCGTACTCCACATCGCTGATAGAAATTGCATGTGAGTTTCCTTTGTCTTTAGCCTTAAGATTTTGTTGACGTCGACCATCATCATCAACCCTTGGATTTGGGCATTGATTGGCATAATTCCCCATCTCCTTGAACTTGAAACATTGATGTGTAGTAGGTTCATTCTGTGTATCCCTTCCTTTGTTTGCATCATTAGACATCTTCTTCCCATTATCGCGGAATTCAAATGCCCGATGACCTTCCTTTCCACATTTGAAACATTTACTTGTCCCTTTAAGACAACTCCCTCCATGTTTCTTTCCACACATTGAGAATAAGGGAAAGCTCATCTTCTTTTCAGTGTGCTCTTTAGATTTTCCATTGAATTCCATCTTCCTCTTCTTATCAAACCCATGTGACTAATGGGTTACTCCAATCTCCATCTTGAATTTGAGAGCACATCGAACGATTTCCTCGTAGCTATTGAAGTCCCTTATGGCTAACGCCCTTCGAAGACTTGGTTTTAAGCCACTAAAGAATCGATCGATCTTACTCTCAGGTTGGATAATAATACCAGAAGCGTACCTTGCAAGTCTTGTAAAATTTGCTTCATAGGTACCAACAGATTCATCATCCCTTTGCTTCAGTTCAAGAAACTCTTTCTCCATCTTTGTTCGGAGAATACGAGGCAAGTAATTATTGAAAAATAAGTTCTTGAACTCATCCCATTCCATAGACTCAATTTCATCCCTTTGCCTCGTATTCTTAATAAGATTCCACCATTGATCAACATCTCCTTCCAAACGATACACTGCTTGGATGACTTTATCATGTTCAGAACATTGAAGAACTGAAAATATCTTTTCAGTAGTACTAATCCATTGTTCAGCAACTAATGGATCAGTAGACCCGCTGAAAGACGGTGGACGCTGCCTCATGAAGGATTCAACAGAATGTTGCTCCTTCCTTTGCTCGTTTGGAAGTCCTGCATGATTCATAGCTTGAGAAAGTTGTGTGAGCATGGCTACAAGATTTTGCATTCCAGCTCCCATATCGTTTGGTTGCTCAGGGGGACAATCATTGCATTGCCCATCGCATTCCGCATTAACACGATTCCTTCGGGTTCCATCCATTGACTAAAACCAAGAAGAATAGTGTGAGCAACACTAATTATAATAGGAAAACCACATAATCGAGAATAAAATTTCACACTTAAGGTCTTATCCTAGGGTATTCATGGCCATTTCTAAAACACTAAGATTGTGTTCTATGCTAAGACTTATCCTTAGGGTTCTTACTAAGGCTTTCACATCCTAGTTTCCAAAGGTTGACTATAACTTTCCTCTGATACCAACTATAACGACCCATACTTTACATACACTGTTAATACTTCAAAATTGAAGCACACTTATTACAACATATGACAAAACCACAAAGGACCGTATAGGTATAGTGTCTTTAGAAACAGGGAAACATAAACAACTGGTTCATAAATATTCTACAGTGTCTCCCATTTATTTCATCATATCTAGGGTCCCTTTTAGCATATTATACTTAATATCCATCTTCCTGACCTGGGGAAAAGAAAACATAAAAGGGTGAGCTCAAATGCTCAGCAAGGGAAAATAAAGGAACTAAAAATCATATCATATCTTTTTGAAAATCATAACCTTCAAAAGAGATCATAATATCTTAACATGGAATAAATCATAGAAGTGAAAATGAGATCACCATAATCATAACATGAAACTTGAAACATTGTGGCATGCACACATAATCTTGGAAAATCATTTCTTGTTAGTCATGACTCATTGCCAAGACTATCTTAGTGGACAAAGTCCCTTTCTGAATCGAGTAACCCTCGTTTCAGTCCTGTTTCACTGAACCGGTATAACCTACCATTTCAGCCATGTCTATCTCATGAGATATAAAATCTTTAACGAATGCATTGGAGGGAGATATGGGTCCCACCCATCTCATAATGATACCATTCTTATGTGTGCCACAAAATCATAAATCATACATCATTGCATAACCCATGTAATAAAAATGGGATTCTTAAACAACATGACATCATAAAACAATTCATATAAGATAAAGGAATTCATAAAAATACTTCCATCACAACATAATTAAATCAATGTAATAATAGGGATAAAAACAGAACCCTATATTATCTTAGATGGAAAATAATTTTGATAAAACACTTGAAATGAATTCTTGAGGAAAATATCCTTTCTTCTTCAAAAACACTTTTCCTTTCTTAATATGTCATACAATTATAAACTAAAATAAGTTGATTAAAAATAAACATGAAAAATTTTAAAGGAAGATTCCTGGAAATAATTTTTTAAAAATCCATTCATGCCGTATAAGTTAAATAAAACATTCTTCGTACTTTTGTCGGAAAAGTCAAAAAGTACCTCGTACGAAAAACGACAAAAGATTCCTTTCATACATATTACTAAAAACACACCGAAGGGTAAAAATGGATTTAAACAATTGTAGGTGGATGGAAATAATATTACATATTGATGAAACATGGATGTGGATGATAAAATACACCCCAGTAAATACTTACGAATAAACAATCTCGGATAAAAATGAGATTGCGATATTTCCCTTACCTTAGGTCTGATTTGCTTTGTACGTGTCCGAAGCTCCTGTATAATGGTTTAAATAATGTTATTGACTTATTCCAGAATCATACATATTGATATGATATCATATATGGTCATATTCTTAGCTTCTTGTTAGTAATATTTCATTGTTACTTGTTACTCGGGTCTTTATTGCCTTTTGTTCTTATGCGTGTTTTGCCAAATAAATTCTTATTATTCTTTTAAGGTTATAGATACCTTATATCCAGAATGGTATTAGTGTAACATATATCATATTTATTCATTCAATTCATTTATATAATTACTATGTAATTATGATCAAGTAAAACGAGTCGCATCACATCGTGGAGACGGTATTCCGTAAGTACGCACGAGTGATGATATCATTCTTATGATCGTGAAATTGTATTGGAGTATATATATATATTATTTCAGTATCAATATTACTTTATAATAATCATAAATATTTACTCATTACACCATTATACCCATCCTTGTAAGGTGGTGGTGGAAAATAGATTACACCACGGCGTGGAGACGGTATTCCGTACGTACGCACGCGCGGTGATTTCATTTTTCCGTAGGATGGATAGAAGGTGAATTAGGGTTGTTTCATATTTATATAACATATCAGTATGTATGTAATACTTATGTTATTAATTTATCATGAAACAAATAAAGGAGAATAAGTTGAAGAAGAAAGAAATTGAAAAGATCGGTAACGGATATTACCTCTTCTTTGGAACGCCTCTTTGAATCCTCCACTTAGGGAACTAAGATTGGTCTTTGAAGAAGACCAGGACCTCTAGGATTATTCTAGGGAAGTGGATAGGAGAAAACAGCAGGGTTTTGACGAGCATGAGTGCTCAATTTGGTGTGAGGAGGAGGGGGAGGAGGTGCCCTTTTATAAGGGAGGAGAGGGGCACCTTAGGAATACCTCGAAATATTATTTTATATTAAAGTCAAAATCGGTTTATAATGGTTCCAAAGGGTCTTATTTCAAAGGTAAAGTGGGGATGGGTCTAAATCCTATCAACCAATAAGATTTAGACAAGTTTAGGGTATTATGTTAACCCTATCAATTAGATTTAACTCTAAGTTAAATAATTTAACTTTTACCGCGTCTTTTTGTTTTCTTTCACTATATGGTTTATACACTTACTATAACATGCCCAACGAACCCCAAATTGTTTATTATTAATATATAAATCCTTATCTAAGTCATTTGGCTGAACCTTAGATTTTTAGGAATAAAATAACAATTAGTAATATAATATTTGATTTAAAAACTATTTTGTGTCAATTTTGACACTATTTGATATATGATTTTTGTGAAAGTCATAACAGAATTATATGTTCGAACCAAGTTGATTAAATCAACACTAATATATCATAGTAACCTAGAAAATTAGTGGAATTCATAAAAAGTCTCAAATTACATTTATTTGGGTATTTATAACATCAATTATGTCAATGTTTCATTAATAAGATAATTACTGCATCATCTTTGTATCATAAAAAATGATAATTATTTAATCCCTAAAAATTCTAAATAAATTCCTATGATTTTGATAATTGTATTATCTTTCTGGATACTATTCATGTTTGAAGTTTCATGAAGTTTATCACTAGATTAAAATTTTTATACTTATATAATTTAAGAAAGTGACATGTTGTCACATTCTTTGGTGTTAATAATAATTAAATTATTTTCATTGACAAAATTTAATTAATTGAATCTAATCCGACCCTTAGGTGATATGGGTCGACTTTTAGTCATCCAATAGGATTTTTAAATTTGTTAGGGTAATTTTAAAATATTATATTACCCTTAATTACCCGATTTACTTTTAACTATGGTAAATAAAATTTACCATAATGACTATTCATAATTCCCAAAAATAAAAAGTAGCTTATTAACATAATTTGGACCCACTGATTCCAAATATCTAATCCATTTTTTCAAATTCAATACACAAAAGACGCAGAAATTAAATTAAAATTAATCCCGTTGTTGAAAGAAAACGGGTTTTTCTTTAAAACATTGCAAAAGATTGAATTGATTTAACCTACGAATTCATGGTAAAATCAATTCTAATGACATAAATTATATTAAATGGTAAAAATATATTCTATTTATACTTTAAAACCATTCAATATTATAATTTATCCACATAACATATTACGATGAAAAAAGTTGTTTTTAATTAAAATATAGCGTGTTTTTACTATTCATTAAAATATGAAAGTTATCGGAAAAATATCAAAACATTATCTGATGTAAATTTTTATATCCTGATTCAAATGAAGAAGTTTATTTTGTAAAATTGAACATATAAACATGTCAAAAACTATATTTAATGTGGGTGCGCCATCAAAAGGCGGCAAAACTACATTTTTTGAAAAATACTTATTTTACCCGAAAAAATTATTTTGTTCTTATAACATGTTCTAGAAATGTGTAAGATGAATAATAATTTTATAAAATTCAAAATTTAGTTAACACTATTCATAAGGGCTAGTTCATAACAATATTATAATAATATATCGCTGTTTAGTAAAACTCGGTATTGCGTACAACACAAGCTATCGAGGAAGGTCGCGATTGCGTGTAAAGTAAGCCAAGCAAGTGTGTAGTGAAAGATTCCTTTGATGATATATAAAAACAAAATATTACTCATAAAAATCTCGAGTGTTACAGGATATCCGGGAAAGGGAGAAGAAAGGAGCTAATAATCATCCACTAATAGAAGTGTTGGAAAAAACACCCTCCCCAATGAAATGGGGGTGTTCAGCACAAAGTGCTCAACTCGGGTGGGGAGCGAATTAGAAACACAGAAACTACAAGTAAATTTATAGGTAACAAGCACTCACCCAATCTAGGTTTTTTTTCGGCCAGCCTAAAGAACACACTCAGCACCTGCGTCCATGTCACAACTCGCACCAAACAAAAATCAATTTGTCTCATCCTTGTTTTCATGTACATAAATAATTTATAAATTAGTTTTTGCACCTACTTGGGAAACTAGTCAGCATAAGAACAAGCAAAGAAAAGAATACAAAAAACACCAATTTAAGCATTCACACTCGGTTCTATTGCAAAGTGACAACAACAAAGGGATAAGGGAGAACCCTGGATGTACTAGAACCAATGAAATCCCCAAGATATAGCCCCATGTCCCCAAAATCTAGGAGCCAATGGTTTCTCAGAAATAGAGGATCCCACCCCAATTCGTGATATAATCAAGGTAACCACATGGCCTCAAATTCACAACCATAGAAACCACAATAACAGGGGATCACATCCCCACCCACATAACCCAGCATTCGGCCCATTAAAGATAACAACCAAACCACTACCACCAACACAAAGTAGGCCCATGACAATATTTTTAGATTTAAAAGATTTAACAAACTCCATGATTCAAATTCAGATGTACTTTAATAGGGTTTATCACGAAAAAGGGATTGATCCTGGTGGTTTCAATTTATTTAGCCGAATATATGTAATTAAACAATTTACTTTAACCAATTAACCAATTTATTTTTCACGACCAACACAAAATAGAAGGGTTTATTAGTGCACAGAGAAAGACCACAAATGACCCTTATTTTCAGTAGGAATAAGCCCATACAAGTCAGAAATCATTAATTATGAAAGAGGAGAAAAACATAGCTGCATTATCGGTCACACCGCTCCCCTTCGTTCATTAGAACCCATTTATTATCTTCATTAATGTTTGGTTCATCCAATTATACAAATGCTGTAGCGTACCCGACCCGCAAGATACACAAAAATGATAGAGAAAGGTGACACCCTACTTGATTGATCAACAATCGAAGCTTCTCTTCATGTGCGAGGAACAACGGATGCGAAAAAAAAAGCATGGGTGTGACCTCAGGAACTGAAGGACGAGCAGACGAATCGATCACAGGGTGGCCGAGAAAAAGAAACCCAGGGAGAACCCTTTGGTTAATAAGGCCCAGGGGCGTTTGAGATACAAAGATAGGAACGTGAAACCGCGTAAGGAGCAGGGGTCGTGGGATGACCACGCGGCCCCACACGCCATTAAAGGGTCCCCACCTTTAGGGGAGGTTTAAACAGTCGCACACCAGGTACTTCATCAAACACATAATTAAACGCCATTAATGGTCATTAATGGGCTTTTAAAGGGGGTCAAAATAGGGTTTAAAGCCCAATTTGTGCCAAAGTAGGTGCTACTGGAAACCCGTGGGGGTTAGGCTAGGTCCACCGGTTAGCTGAGCTACCGGTAGAACGATCTATCGGTAGGCTGCGGATACCGGTAGACCGAGCTACCGGTAGACCGAGCTACCGGTAGGCCGAGCTAGCGGTAGACCGATCTACCGGTAGGCGGCGACTATCGGTAGACCGAGCTAGCGGTAGGCCGAGCTACCGGGAGGCCGAGCTACCGGTAGACCGAGCTATTGGTAAGCTGCACCTACCGGTAGCTCGGTCTACCTGTAGGCCTGCTACCGGTAGGCTAAGGCTACCTATATGCCTACATTTAGGCGTCAACCTTCACCGAGAAGCCTCGATAACATTCCCAGACTACCCAGAACACCCAACATCATATTTTTACCAATTAATGGACCTCTAAGAACCCGATCCATTACAAGATTAAATGCTAATATATTCTCAATCGACACCATTTCGTGCAATTAAAATTAGATGAATGTATTCCAAATCCGTATCCACTTATAGAATCATGAAAGGGGTTTATTGATAGAAAGACCACATAATGTCCATCTTACCAAAACATTAGGATGATATCCTATATATATAAATCTATTAATGATATCTAAATGGATATATTTTATAAAATATTTTTTCTAAATTCAGTTCCCAATGTTTCTATTAAATATTATATTATACCAACTTTACAAACCATATCATTAGTATATGAGTCATTGGTTACATTATTACATTGTAACAAAATACAAATAATCACATACCAATTGATCAAATAGTTTAGTTTTCCCGGTAAACTAGATATATCATTGAATCCCACATTAGAATTGAGAACATAAAATAAAAAATATTTTTTTATTTTAGGATAACATTATTCCAATTTTCATATCCCTACATATCAATCACAGTACACTTCCTATAATACCAGGGAATGGAACAATAAGATTAGGTTGATATCAAATTCTATGTATTGGTATGATTATAGTAGAAGTTGGAATGTTGTAAATAAAACAATAATAACATGTCCATGACATGAAATTATAAGTCTTCAACTCAAATTATACCATAAAAGAGAGAAATAAATCCATGGATAACATAACAAAAAAACAATGAAAATGATAAAAATAATTTTTTTCAGAATGATTGAATTCATAATTCCAAACATGATAATTATCTATTCAATGAATCATTCCTAGATATGATTTTTAATTGTTTTTGAACTTGACCATGTACCCAAACTGGTTTTTATAATAAGACCTATTGTTTTATCAAGGGGTTGTTGTAGGAACCCAACATCACTTACTAAGTAGGATTAATTCATCATATTAAAAAATAACATATCATAGTAAAAATATATTAATAATAAAAAACTATCAAAATTGGAATAGGTGGAATACATAGTGTCTATACTTTCCCCAGTCAAATTGGTCATAAACAATCTATGGAAATAATAATTATGTAATCATTATAACATATTCCCTTTGATGATGTAATACGAATTGAAATCTAAAATACCATTTATTATGAAGGATTAATGAAATAACATGTCAAACGGAGGTCTATACACCATATAAAAATTGGTTAATGACATTAAAATATTCCTTAATGAAGGAAACTTGATACTCAATCACTCACGTCATGTTCAACTAACCAAATAGATTCTCTATCTTCCTAAATAATATATATTTCAATTATTTAATTTTTATGATCCTTATTCATTTTTATTATTCATTTGATTATATTTATTAATATGTTTTATTAAATCACTTAATCAATTAATTTAATATTGGATGTTTTGCTAATTTTCAATTCATATTCCCAAAAGGACACTAACTTGTTTAGTATTACCAATGATGTTATCATTTACTTGTCTCTAGAAAAATAATCTGGCCATAATTATAATTTTTATAATTAAATTATATTTCATGGCCAAATATGAAATATATTAGATAAAAAAATAATCATGTTACAGTCATGGATATAGAATGCTATATGTATGAATGAGTAACATTTTCATTTATCAACGATTCTTATAGAAGGAAGGTATGTAATAATTTACTCTTTTATGATGAAAATTATATTATAGATAATATATTATTTATTTAAATATACATATATATATCACCCATGTGATGGGGTGATGGAGAATGAATCACATCACTTCATGAATCTGTTTTTCCACATTCACGCACAAGGGACAATATCATTTTTCAAATAATTGGATGGTAAGTTGAATGAAGAGATACCATAATTCCAAAATTATAATTATTTCAAAATTATTAATTTATTTAATTTAAATTCGTTGTTACATACATCCATGAGTGGTGGTTAAGGAAGATGAATTAAATTCATATTTAATGTGGTAGAACATTGTGAACATGATCAATGGGATAATTTATCATTAGATGGAAGAGGAGATTGATATATGTTATCAAATTTACATTAAAATATTCAGTACATGGTATAAAACTTCCAAAATAATTCACCATATTTGAATAATATATGATGTTGGTTGGAGAAAATATTTAAACAAAAATACATTTTAATGAATAATACATATTTTTTTAGAACCTCTTTATGTTTATACCTATAGCTTTCCTAGGATGACTGTCTGATCAATATTGGGACACTCTTTAAAAGTGTGGGAAATATAGAAAGGATTTTTTGTGGATTTCCGAAACCTAATATATATTTAAGTGTGAGGAAAAGTGAATAAGAGGTGTAATTTAATAAAATAGGGGGAACATTTATAATTTCTTAAAGTGTTAAATCAGTATATATTATTTTTCATTTTAAAATTTCTCCAAATTGATATAATTAAAATAAAATATGATGGGGATTCCAAATCATCTCATCCTATATTAATTGAAAAAATATATCTAACATGTTAACTCTTACCTTTTTTCAACCCCTTATAACAATTCTTAAGAATTACCATGTTATTAATATTTTTACAATTTAGGGGTTATAAAAATTTAAATTATAAGACAAACAACTCATAAATGAACAGTGGTTGATATTAAAAACCTATTTTGATTAACTTTAATAAATAAAATATTATTATGATAATAGAAATAATTAAATAGTATATAATATATTATATAATATCATTTGCTTTATTTTATTGATCTATTTACCTATCTTTAAAATAAAAATGTTATAAATTAATTTAAATATATTCCATTAACAAGTCACTATCATGTTATATATTTCTATAAAACACATTTAACAATTTAATTATTTCAATTTATTTGATTTTAATATTTTGTATAACTAATTAACTTTTTTTCATTAATTTAATATATAACATGTGAGTGATTCATAAGTAGTGAAGTTAATTATTTAATCACAATTAACTAAAATCATCTTACCATGATGAAGAAAAATTATTTAGTTTTATAAAAAAATATTTATAAAGTAAAATATGTTGTATTTATCCCTATCACAAAATATTAAAGTAATTAATTATATAAAAGTTATGTTTTCTATTATTCATTATATAAGTAAATATAAAGTTCACATTAATGGCCTGATGGAATGAAAAAAACATATATTCGTTGTTCGGATGGTTATGAAAGAAATAACATCATACAACAAAATTATGGAACATTTTATGGTAACTTTTTTTCAATAACCTAAGTAATTTTATAATAAATAAATAACTAGTAAGATATTATATATTGATATTTATTAAAAAATGTTAAATTATTTTTTAGTTAAAAGGAGAAAGCTGTATTTCTATCCAAATTGAATTTCCAGGCAATATAAAACATTATTTTAAATAGTGGGTTTTATAGAATTGAACTTTAATTCTGATGAAATAAATCAAATTTTTGAATTTAAAATTTAAAAATAACAATTGGATAAATTTATAATAATTTTAAAAAAGATTTATTTCTTAATGAAAAATTAAAATAACAATTTTTAATTAAAAATGTATTTTATTTTCATCGATTTAGAATGAATATTTTTGTATTAGTTTTAAAACATAATTATTTCCTTATGATTAAAAAAATCCAAATATAGTTTTCTAATGAATATAAATATTTAATTTAATAAAAAACATTTTTTACTCAAAAAAAATTTAACACCTTCTTTTCATCATCTTTTTTCATTTTAATTATACATTAAAGTATGAAAAATATATTTTTGGATTAATTACAAATATATTAATTATTTTTAATTTGGAAACCAAATTTAGTAAACAATCCCATTTTATTTTGGGTCAACATGAATAGTAACCTAAGTAACTTTAATACCATGATAATGGGTAAATTTTGAAATTAAAGATAAATATAAAATGATAAGAACTATAAAATTGAACTAACCCCTGAATAAATTTTATTGGATGATTATATTTCATCCAAATTAAAAAAAATTCTAATATATTTCCTATTAATGAAATTTGGATATTATTAGGACCTTTATAATAATTTTTTAAATGAAATGTAAAAAAATTCCCACTCTTGTTGATAATAACTCTAATATATTAACATGTCGTAACATTGGGGATATGATAGGTTATAAATATTATCATAAAGATATGAATTATTCATCTAGATCAAGGTAATTATTTATATTTTTAGTGAAGAAATAATTACCTTATATTCATACATAACACTGATAAAATAATTACTCAATAAATGGAAAATTATAATAAATGATTCAGAAAATATTAAAATTTGTATAATATGAATCTATTATAGGGAATAATGAATTTATTTATACATATGACATGTTAGGGATGTATTAAAATAATTTATTATAATTTAATTTTTTATTTCTTGTAATAATAATCAAAGAAAATGAATTTTATAAAATTGTCATTTTTGATATTTTATGATTATAATATTTCATAAGATGATATAAAATTCCGAAAAATAATTTATTCAAACTAATAATTATTATGTGGTTTAAAAGATAATTCATGGTCTCATTATGGTCTATTTTCCAATTTATAGATATTATCATGACCCTTGAAGAGTAAATATCTTTAGTGTCATGATTAGAATGAAAATGGTTAATGGGGTGTTAAAAAAATGAAAAGGGTAAGTACTTGGTTTAAAAATATTAAAAATTAATTTATGTGTTAATTTATACTAATAATATTATTATATTTGAATACTGTAAATTTTTCTAAATTATTACATCAAAATAAATTTATATTACATTAGTATTTTAAAAAATTCCAGGAGTTCCCTTTCCCTATATTAAAAAATTGTACCCCTTATTCGAATTTTATCACGCTTAAATACAATTTTATATTATCTACTATCTATGAAAATACATTCATAAAGTCCCTCAACAACTTATGGGGTCATTAGATTGGTCATAATAACAATCATAGAGGACGTATTGTGTTAACAAAATGTTATCTTTCAAAGAAGTAGTATATTTTTTACAACATGTTTCATTTCAATTTCTTCATCCACATTATTCATATTTTCATCAAGAAAATATTAACACTATTATCCTAATTATACTGAGATGTTACTATGTTAATTGGATAACCAATTTATGTCACATCATCCATTAAATAAAATAAAAAACTATCATTCTTATGTATGATGTATGATCTCTTTATGAACTGATGCAATGTTTTTTCTAACACCATCATTTTGAATAGGACATGGTCCTTCTTAAAAATATAATATATAATCTACCTTATTTCCACTCTATTCACTAAAAATGAAAATGATAATCATGAGTATGTGTGGACTACGAACTCCACAAAGCAATGTGATCTTTTTTTTCATCCCATCATCACATGGATGATATATATAATCAATTTAAATAAATTATCTGATGTTTATAAAATTATTATATATAATTAAAGATAAAATGAAACCTTTATTCTTTTTATAGTGGTCATAGATAAATAGAAACAGTAGTCATTCCTACGTACGACCTACCATCTGTATGATCGAAATAGTATTTGTTGATGCTCAATTACATGAGGGGAGGGGGTGAATTGTACATTTAAAAACAAATTGTTTTTTTCATTAAAAAAAACTATGTTTAACAAAGTTAAAAAAGTAAAATTTACAAACACCCTTTGGTTCATAACTATGGAACAAACTTTCTTGGTGTTCAGTAATATGAATCTGAAAAAAACTAAGAATAGTTTACTTGGAGAAAGATTCTACCATAAATAAAATATAATATTAATTGTCAGAGTATGTAAAGGTATAATAAAGTGTTAGAAAGATATAACATCAATCATTAACAAAATACAGAGAAATAAAACATGAAATAAAAATCATTAAATAATTAAGAAATATTTTAACCCAAAGAGTATGGTATACAAAATCCTTGGATAAAGTTCCCTAGATTTATACATTCAAGAATGTATATCTTACCCATACCAAGGTAAGCCATCAATAAGAATATCAGATTCTATCTGGCTATCACCGCATGACCGCAAACATTAAGGTAGTCGAAATCTCTGGCTTCTTATCCCTAGAATACCTTGATTGAACTCAGGAACAATCAGAGTCTCACAAACAAATATGAACAAGATGATTTCTATTGAACGAGATATTTATAAAACACATAAGGCGTGAGAGTCTTTATCTCTCAAAAATTCACTTCATAGTATGTAATCTCTTGGACAATCAGTCGATATATCCATCAATCATGATCTTGTTCGAATGAGCTCTTATTTAGAGGAGAAACATCAACACTCTAATCCCACCTCCAATGATCATATTTTTCATTGAATCTTAGTGGGACCTATACATATGTCACCCATGCAAAGGTTAGTTAAAATAAAATTGTAAGACATTGTTTCATTGAAACAATAACATGTGTGAGGAAAATTATGCAACTTAACCAAATTTGAAAAATATGAGTCTAGAAAAAATGGAAATCAGAGTCTTATCGGATTTTAGAGACAAAGTTATTAAAATTATTTTTTATTTCAAATAATTCAGAGTCTGAATTCTAATGAATTAAGAGTCTCAATTCTATGGAACTCTGAGTTTAAGATATATGCAATTCGAACTCTAAATTATGAGGAATTTTGAGTCTGAATTGTGAAGAATTCGGAGAGTGAATTTTGAGGAATTTTGAATCTGAATTCCCAGTAATTGAGAGTTTGAATTATGAGGAATTCAGAGTCTGAATTTAAGATAATTTAGATTCGTAATTTCAGTGAATTCAGAGTCTGCATTTCATAGAATTTGGAGCCTAAATTTTTGAGAATTTGGAGTCTGAATTTCCATGAACGCAGTGTCTGAATATTAGATAATTCAGAGTTTTAATATCAATGAATTCAAAATATGAATTTCAGATTATTTAATGTCTAAATTTTAGAGAATTTGGAGTCTTAATTTCATAGAATTTAGAGTATGAATTTCAGAGAATTTAGAGCCTAAATATTATATAATTCATTTTCTAAATTTCAAGAAATTGAGAGTCTAAAATTTAGAGAATTTGGAGTCTATGTTTCGGTGAATTTGGTGTCTGAATATAGAAAGACTCAATATCGAAGAAACTATATGAAATCTAGGATTTTGATAAGGATCCAAATTTTAAACATAGTAAAAAATTGATAGTCATTTTTTTTAAAGACATTTAATAAGGCATTAAAAATAATGTAAGAATAAAAAATTTCTTAGAGAACGAAAATTATCCATGAAAAAATAATTATGAGAAAAAAATTCCTTCAATTTTTTTTCTGGTTTTCAAAACATAAGGGTTATAAAGATTTATAAGGAACCATTATTGAATCAACAATCCCCTCTTTTTGGAATGCACAAACTACCATTCTACAAATAATATAAGGAATGCGGATTTCTCTTTGTGAACTATAAAAGAAAAATTAACTCCCTTTTCTTATGAACCATGATAAATATGACTAACTCCCACTTAGGTTTTGAAATCCCAAAAGATTGTAGTATTTTCTATTTTTGAGAAGTGTCTTTTTCTTTCATAATAAAATATTATTCATGTAGACACCTTCTTACTTAATCTACCCCTTACAAAGGCCATTAACTTTTTTACATATTATTCTTTTGATCAATCATTTCATCCCCCTTTTTGATTTTTAAAATGGAATGGAGGAATGAAAAATATTTTACCATAAATGTTAGTGATATACAAGGCAAAACATTTGAAGTATATAAAAATTTTCATTATCATTGGAAAAAGTGTTTATAGGTAAAAATAAATCAAAATATTAGATTCAATTGAAAATCATTCATCCTTCTTTTCTCTTAGTATGAACTTTCTCAGAATAGTATTTAACTTCTTGGGCTCTTTGTGATCACCCTCAAATCTCTTAAGAAACTGGTCGTCATCTGGATTCTTCTTTCATAGAGCCCAGATATTTTCATCTTGAGACTTGAAAATTTATACATGAAACTATAGTACCTATTCACATTGATTGAAATTTTCTTCCAACTATTCCCTAAGCTACCATTCTCTCTTTCAATTTAAGGAAATTGAATTTTTCTTCCCATTCAGATATATATTCCCTTACTTCTGGTCCACATCCTCAAGATCTATCTATTCTGAAAAAACATGTCAAATTATTTTTGATTCTATCATATTATTTCTCAAAATAATCATTTAATAAATCATGGATTTCATAAAATATTTTCATGTCTTAAATCATTTTGAAGACCATTAGGTTATTTCCATACACGATCTCCTATAAGAATCAAAACCAATATGAAAAGTTTTGAAATCTTCCCCATGCTTGACAAATGTTTCCATGAGAATGGTTATTGAATCAGACATATGATCGAAAGAATGTTGAAGAAACTAGCATCTTGAATCAATACGAGGAATCAATGGTATTGTGTTCACTATCTTCTTTAGTGAATGAACAACGAAATCCTAACACATCGACAATGATGATTCATAATCTCATTCCCTTGTAGGAGAGGATACTTTTTCTTGTTCATCAGCTTTTCACTTGGATGATCCACCAAAATTATTATTGGATTTTATAATCACATCCATATTTGGTGTATCAACATACTTCTTGTTCTTAATACATTTATGTAATAGAACATTTGAAATTAATGTTTTCTCAAGATGAAAATTGTTAACTATACAATCAATTTCCCCCGGAACATTTTCTACAATAGTTACTTTTTCTCAATTCATCTTGATAATATTTTCAAAGATGTTTTTGTTACTAATCATATTCCAGGAACATCTACTATCTATGTTCTATATATTCTTTTTTGTATATTCATTATTTTCTTGAAAATAAAAGAGTTTGAATTTAGGGATCCAAACTATCCTGAAACTGGAAATTTTAGAATGTAAAAACATAGAAATCTACATTTTCATAGAAAAATAAGATTTATGAAAACTTAAGGATTGGGTATTATTTAAATAAAAAAATTTCTACCAATGTCCACCACATTGACACTTGGTACAAAAAAGAGCACAATGGGTTATAAAATAATTATAACGAAACACTGGTTTGGAATAATAATAACCAAATCAAGATCTATTCCCTAGAAGATGATGTTTTAAATATATTTTATCAAATTCCTTCTTGAATTAAAAATTGATAAATGTTTGTTTAATACAAAAAATCAGATTTTAGTCTGATCGCTAAATTTTTATCCTCACAGTGTTTATATTTCGAACATGGGTTATTCATTAAAAAAAATTCATAGAAATATTATTTTCAATATTCTTTTAAAGATTATCCTTTAAAATTTAATTTCTTATATGTTTTTTAAAACACATTCCAAATAAAAAGTTATCTAGTAATGATCCTTAGAAAGATCTGATACTTCTTTTGTTAAAAAAGATATTCATGAATTTTATTTCTCTAAATTATTAATAATCTTAAAATATTCAATCTCAAGAATTTTAGAAAATCTATAAATGTCTCCAAATAAAATAAATTTATAAACTTTTGGTGAGGAATATTCATCAAGGGATGATTCTTAATATTAATCATTAGGAAAACTAGAATTTAAAGAAATATTTGTTATGCATTCAACATTGTGTACCTTATGTATAAAGAAATGATTTTCAATAGGTACTGTAGATATAAGACCAATATTCTTCCAACGAGAATATTCATATTCATAATATTCATATGAAGATTAACCACCCATGGAACTCCAACTATCATTTTCTCTAAAGAAATTCATTGCCATAGATTATTAATACATATTTCTGTTTCATTCATAATGACTTTCCATCATGTATTTTCTCTTAATCATTGGAGAATCAGGTCTGATTTGTCTATCCCTTTCACATTCATAACTGGATATATAAGAATCCTTCTTTTTCTTTCTTTCTTTCTTCATATATCTATAATAAAAATCATTCCTTCCCATAATTTAGTTCATTAGTCGAGAAATATTGGATAATCAATTATTTGAATGATCATTATCTCTTAGTTTTGATATAACAACATATTTATTAGATTTTGTTCTAGTTACCCTTTCCAGAGTCTAGGTTGTTGATATAGTTGTGAATGCTACACATCCATTACCATTATTCTTTTTTCCTAAAATCAATATATCTCTCCATTCTTGTTTTATGATGAATAATAGTTCCATATAACTCATCAAGAGTAATATTAGATACTTTTATATTTTAATCAACAATTTTCCATTTTAATTCTCCCCCATTAGGCATTATGTGAATTTTATAATCCACAATGAATTCATCATCAAGATCTGTATCTCCCATATATTGAATAATATTGAAAATGTTTATAAATAATTGTTGTAAATTGCAAAAAATTTCTCCATAAGGAAATAAAAATCCATGATATTCAGCTCTTAACGTTGATCTTATATTTTCTATCACATTAGAAGTTCCAAAATTTGTAACTTCAAGTTTCTTAAAAATGAAGTTGGTAGCTTCAGAAGAAGATATTTGAAAAAAAATATTCCTCATCATAGAATACAACATGTTATTATATACCTTTTAATTTAGTTTATATTATGATTTTTCATGATTAGTGAAGGTTCAAAATTCTTTGTTTGGAATTTTTTAATCCCCAATGAGCATTGAAAAATTATGTACTCTAGTGGTAATGAAAAAAGTCCTCATACATTCTCCATATAACTCATAATCATTACCATAAAAAAATGGTTGTCTGGTAGGATTTCTGTTTTCAATGGAACCATCATTTGTACCTTCCATTCCATAAGAAAATACTTTCCCGCAAGACATATTAAAGGAGAACATTTTTAAACAAAGATAAAAATCATTAAGAAAAAAATAAACAAGAAATGTTAAGAAATAAAAATTTAGAACTAGGAAAACCTTATCCAAGAAAACTTATATGTAAATATAAGTATTTTAGAGACCTTTATCCAATACCAATTTTTCGATCAAAATAGTATATGTTTTTTCTCAATTACAGGAGGGGGTGAATTTAAGATTTGAAAAAAATTAAACTATATGGAAAACTATGTTTATCAAGGTTAAACAAGGTAAATTCAAAAACCTTAATTGGTTCCCAACTATGGAATAAACACGCTTAGGGTCCAAAAATATGAATACAGAAAATAAATTCAATAATAGTTTACTTAAAGACAATTTTTTTAATTCATATAGAATATTATTTATCATGGTAAGTAAGATTACATAAATTATATGAAATATATACTTTCTTTCTTTAAAAAAATACAGTGAAAATAAAAGTTGAAATACAATTCAAGTAAAAATGTAAGAAATCATTTATCCAAAAGTGTAGGGTATCCAACAACCTTCGATAAAGGTCTATTGATTTGTACATTCAAGAATGTTTTTCTTACCAACAATAGGGTAAACTCTAGATAATAACATCGTATTCTATCTCTCTATCCTTGATAGCCCTCAAACAATAAGGTATTCATAACCAATTTCTTCTGATCCCCAAAATCCATCTATTATACTCAGAAATAATCAGAGTCACACAAAGCAAGATTAAAAATATGTCTACAACTGAACACGATATTCATACAACTCCCAAGGCCTGAGAGTCTTTCTCTCTCTATAAATCACTTCACCGCATGTAATCTTTATGATCATCATTCGATATATCAATTTATCATGAGCTCATTCAAATGAGAACCGATTTATATGAAAATGTTCAACTGTTTGCTCCCACATCCAATAGCCATGTTTTTCCTGGAATCTTGGAGGGACTTGTACATGTGTCACTCAACCAATAGTTATCTAGAATAAAATTTTATGACATCATATCATTAAAAAAAAGTGTATGGAAAAAGAAGGAACATAACCAAATTTGGAAAATTGGAGTTTAATGAAAAATGGAATTCAGAGTCTAAAAGGATTCTAGTAACATGGATATTTGGATTCTGAATGTTTTTGAATTCAAGGTCTGAATTCTATGGAATTTGTAATCCAAATTCTATGGAATTTTGAGTCCGAATTCGGAAGAATTTAGAAGAATATGGAGGAAAATTGAATCTGAATTCCAGGGAATTCAAAGTATGAATTTCAGAGAATTGGGAATCTGAATTTTGGATAATTAAGATACTAAATTTCAGATAATTTGAATTCTAAATGTCAGATTATTCAGAGTCCTAATATCTAGGAATTTAGAGTCTAAATCGTATAGAATTCAGTGTCTGAATTTCAGAAAATTCATAATATAAATTTCAAATAATTGAGAGTCTAAATTTCATAGAATTTAAACTCTAAATATTAGAGAATTTAGAGTTTGAATTTCAGAGAATTCAGAGTCAGAATTTCAGAGAATTTGGAGTCTAGTAATATAAATACTCAATATCCATGAAACTATATGATTATGAGTATTTTCATAATGATAATAATTTTTAACTTAGTAAAAAAATTGTTAGACATGGTTTAGAGAATACATTGAATAAGGCATTAAAAACGGGGGAATGATAATACTTTGCTTAAGGAAAGAGTATTTTCTTTATGATAATAATTTATAGAGAAATATAAATTTCAAAAAAAAATGTTTTTGTGATTTTCAAAACATAGAGGAAGGAATGAGTCTCAGGGAAACCTTATTGATTATACACAATATCATTGATTATTATGTTGATAATTTTTTTTAACTCTATTTAATGGTTGTATGAATCATTTTAATTTTTCATGTGACAATTTTACCATGATTATTTTTTAGATGATTTAATAATGACATGTTAACAATTTTCAATTGAGAGAATTCATTTTCTACATGTGAAAAAATATCATCAAAGAATATGATGTGAAATTAAATTTACTATGAAATTGACAGGAAAATATAATAAGTGATGTAAAGGAATAATAATGTTGAATTTTTTCCCATTAATGTAAATAATTAAAATATGTTTATTTAATGTTATAAAAACCATACGTGACAATGTAACTTAAATAAAGGGACTTAATTTTAACAATCCCTTTTCAATAATCCCGTCCAACACTTTTCATCATAAATGTACACTTCTTTATAATTTATTTTATGGATACGGAAATAAATTATCTACAATGTAAATTTAATATATCTACTTAATATCATTCAAATTTTTTCGAAAGTAATTCTTGATTTAATAACATAATGATTTTATATAAGACAAAAGAAATTATTTATTTTAACATATATTATGAAAATGAAATTCTAAATAATAGTAACAATATTTTAGATTTTTGTTCCATTATAAGAATTTATGTTTTCTTCAAAGAACAAAATCTTTAAATATATGTTGTTTTTTAAAGAAGGGTTTTTAAATAGGTTCATATGTTGTAATATCTGCAATTATTTCTTATAGAAGAAACAATATATTTATGTTTCTAATAAAGTTAATTGAAATAATTTTTTTTTACATTATTTTTTGTAAATTGGAAAATTTTATGATGACTAATAGTTTTATTTTAAATCAATGAAGGTTTGTTACATTATTAACTACTCTCAGGTGGTTTTGTGAAAAACCATGGATCATTAAGTCATTGATAGCCCACTAACAAATAAGGTATGAATGTTGAATGTATGGTGATTCCATTTTAATGTTTTATGGAATGAGTGATTTTGAAATGTTTCATAAAATATACTACATGATTTAGAAATTATTTATATGGGTTTCATGAGAATCTAATTATTTTAAATGTGTAGATAATCAATAGACAATTATAGGGAAAAAAATTTCCCTTTAAAGGTGACGAGTATAAGATTATCAAAATGTTATTATGAGTTGTGAATGATTTAAATGAATCTTTATGAGTTATATTTTTTCCTTTAAGATTTTTTATTAAATGTTTTATGAAAGTATTTCTGTAGATAAGGTATTTTTTTGGTGTTAAATATTTTATTTTCATTCATTTTTTTTCAAAGGAAAACTTTTACATGTCTTCATTAAATAATGATTTCATTGACTTTTTGGGTCATATACTAGAATTTTGGTTGTCCTACAAAATTTTAAAATATTTTTCTAGAGGTATAAGTATTGTTAAGGGAAAATAAATGGTCATTTTGAATGTCTGGATGATTATTTCATAAATAAAAAAGAGACTTATTTTAAAGGTATTATATGTTGTGGAAAATTGATTCTCATTAGATATTTCCTCATTTTATATATAAGTGTAGGTTATTTAAAAGTTTTATCCTAAAACTATACAACTATAAACCTACCAATATTTGGGTATTTAATAATTTTATTTATTGTTTATTGTCACCATGTAATTTAATGTTTAAGTTAGGGTTCTTACCTTTAGAATCTTATAAAGGTTTAGAAAACTAAATAAATTCAAATAATATTAATAAAATTAAAATTAATTATTTTAATTTATGATTAAGTTGAAAGGATATATAATTTTAATATTATCATCTTTCTTAATCTAAATGATGTATGTTTTGAATTCTTTTTCTATATAGGTAACTATGAAATTGATATATGGAAGCACTGAGGGGGTGATTTCATTCAGAATCAGAAACATGGTATAATTAGACTTAGAGAAGAGTTGATTAGTGATATATTAGATCATTTCAAATTGGATATAAGTGGTTGTGGTAACCTCGAAATATTAAAACCATATCTACAAAAATGGAGCATGTCAATAGTGGAACCATAAATGACAGAACACCCTCCAGTATTCATCAAATATTCATTTCCATTGGTACATAATGCATGGATTAATTATTTAGAGATAATACTAAATCCCATTGGTTTCCTATATCATTAAAATTTATTCATTTATATTAAATGTTTTTTTGGTTTAAATGGACAATGTTGGAAAAAAATTATATTACTAAATAATTTTAAGTGGTTTATATCTTGGAATGAGATGACTATAAGAATATTTTCCATGAGGAATATTTTCATCCCGATGACCAATATAATATGGAAACATAATTAATGAAATTGAGAAAAATAAGGATGACTTTGTAGCTATGTATGAAGCGAATGTCACCTATATGGAATGGTAAATGGAAATTTTTTTTATTAGTTCATAATACTAAAATTTATCACTATTACATAGGATTGAAGGATTGATATCGAGGGTAATTTGAATCATGTGAGATTAAAAGTACTGATAAAAATATTTATTATACTGAGAGTGAAGAAATGTATTTTTTTTATGATCATGTATTCCATGATAACACGTAGATGAAAATTTCCAGATGGACGATTGTGTGGAATAAATTCTCAAATAAAATTGGATGAATGAAAATCTTTTTCAAATATTGTAATTAGTGTGGTAAAATTTTCCATGGGAATATCCTATGAAATATGAGACGTTTATATGATTTAGAATGTTTCATCCATTATATTGTGAAATCAAGGAAAATGAACATAAAATAAAAAAAATATTGGGTTAGATTATTTATTTCAAATAATTTGTGTCATTATTCTAACATGTTCATGAAGATAGTATCTCATGTCATAAATTATCTATATCGATAGAAATAAGGTGTGAGAAAAAAAAATTCAACTATAATGGTTAATTTTTTCCCATCAAACAAATTTTTCACATTCATGTTAATGGTTTATTATAATTATAAAAATAAAATTTTTAACATTGGATCATCTCATTCATTCATTTTTAAATATTTTCAATTATATTTTTAATATTAACTCATGATTGTATAATAGAATTTTCTAGAAAAATCTGGGTGGAAATATTGAATGAAGTAAAATTTATTGGAATATTACTATTGATATTAGGGGAATTTAATTTCCCAGAAATCATGTTTAACTACTCGTGGTATTGTTTGATACTATTTTTGGTGTAGATTATAATCAGTATATCATGATAAGATCGTTTTTTGCAGAAAAATGTTTTATTCAATGATTTAGTAACATTGATTACATTAATAGTACATGATAAATTGATTATAAATGGATTGGATAGTTTTATTGTCATGACCCCATCCACACAAGTTATACCTCTCCTAGACCAGCAATGTGAGAAGGGAGATAGTGAACTTTGAGTACAACCTCCAGTTGTTCCTGGGAAGGAGACTGGAATGGAGGGTATAGTAAACACTCAAATGAGAGGTAGTACACTCTAAGAGATCACATACAAAATAGAGAGAAAATACAAACAAAAACTAAATCCAACTCAGATTTCAATTTAAATGAAATACCATGTACAAATAGGTAATTTGGTTAAAAAATACTACAACTAAATGGAAAAAATTTCATGTAGTAATGGAAAGTAAAAACTGAACAAACCACAAAGCCTAAACAGATCCTACAATCCCAAGGTAGTAGTAACCAGCATGATAACTAACCTCGCCAAGTAAAATGAAAATCATTTTATTTAAACATAGGGTGAGTAAAATAGTAATCATAGTAGGATCATCCTCTAAGCCTCTCGTGCAATGGTAAACAATGCATGATAAAGCATAGTAGAACAACAAGTTAACTAACTCTTCACCTAAAAAGGTATACTAAGTTCAGATCCTCGCTGTGGATACTCTAAAAATGTATCGCATAAAATATTAGATAATGTAATAATGAATATAATGGGCACACCACTACTTATTCTCCACTGGTTTTCCACTTTTCCCCAACGTCGTACGTCAGAATCATCTCATTCCAAAAAGGCTTGCATGCAGACACCTATGCGAATCACCACAACCTGAAACACATTTTGTACCACCACCACATCCACGCAACCAAGTAACCAGGTTGTTTCTGGGAGTCTCCATATCTCCCATAACATGTATCATATAACAGGTATTGTACCTCAAGCTATTAGATCCCATTCATTGAGTAAGGATCCTCAAGACAATACGACCCATAAACGTTACACCTATAGTTATCCATAAAACATATATCCACAATATTTTTCGAGGAATAACCACAAGCTATTTCATCCCACTACAGAAATATATGTGGAAAACTAACCGTTTCTCCTATAATAACAAGTAACTACCAAGTGAAGATAGTGGGGCCAAAGAGGGTAGTAAGCCCTCCGTCCTCCCACCAGAATATTGTGGAAAACACCTGTAGGGATCAGAATCCTTAGGGTGTTAGTTGACCAAACTAAAGGGTTCATGTAGTGTATAGAAACAAAAAAAATTACAGAATATATTATAGAACACAACCACATTGAGGTCATAACTTTTTTTTGGCTCAACTGCAACTAACATCTGTAACGACCCAAAGTTTCATGAATGGAAAATCCCTCTTGATCCAGTTAAATGTTTCTTTATCAAAAATGTTTTTATAAGATATCAAATTTTTTAGTTTTACTTTATGATTTGTGACCATTACTTTTATATCCATTGAACAGTGATCATCTGGGTAGTTTAAATATAAGGCTTTAACGAACCAATTTTCTACTCAGACAAAGGAAGCGATGGCCTCATCCAATAGAATTGCCCCTTACGAAGCCCATTTGTCGGAGCTCGGAAAAGAGGTGGCGTCTTTGGGCTTTGCCCTGGACCAAGCCCAAGCTGAGCTTCATCAAGTCAAGCTCGAACGTGATCGTCTACGGGAAAAATGGAAGTTGATAGAGATTACCACTCGAGCGATGTTATCCGAGCAACCCCAAGAGTCTGTCACCATCGCACACCTTACCCTTAGGTCTTATGAGGCTATCTTAAGGGGTTATGTAACAAATAAGTAGCACCATGTTCATGTACATTATTTTTGTATATAATAGTGAATATAATTTCTAGTCTTTTTTGATACATTGTAATTAGTTTTTAAAGTACAAACGATGTTTTTAGTTATTATTTAATTAAGAATTATATTTTATTAAATTAAAGGATTTTTGAATTAAATAATATTTTAATAAAATATTATTATTAATATTAAATTAATTTTTATTAAATATAAATGATCTTATAATTTTATGAATGCAATTAAAATTTTTATTAAGGTTTGAAATCCATTTCTGTCAAAACCCGTGAATTTTTATAAATGTCAGTTTTTATTTTAAAAGTGAAAATTCACATATTTAGAAAATTATTTAGATAAAATAAATATTATATTTGGAATCAGGACGTCAAAATTATCCAACGGTGAATTTTTCATAATTTTCTGAGAGTCAAATTTTTGGGTAAAAATTAAATACCATTTAAATATATAATGTGTTTTATGACATCATAATGACCCAATGGTGATGTAATAAAATACCATAATCCTTATGTTCGGCCAATATATGTTTTATCATTAAAATAATGAGGTTTTGGGATTGTTTGACTCACTTTTCAAAGCATTAAAGGAGCCCTCAAGACTTATTCAACACTTTCCCTTTTTAAATTAATTTCCATGGGAGTGTGACTCACCTCCACATAAGCAACCCTAATTTTTTAATAAGGTCGGACCTTGGACTTGTAAAATATTGTTTTCCTCTTTCCTTTTCCAGAAACCATGGGCAAATACCATGGGATGGTTTGTGGTTTGGATTATTTTAATATAAGGGGTCCCAAACCTAAATAATAAAGAATTCTCTCACCTTTCCTATATAAACCCACCCAAGCTCCCACTTCCTCCTCACTCAAAGCCCTTGAAGTTCGTCCAACCTCTGCCCTACTCTCTCTAGAATCCTCTCAAGGTGCCCCAGGCTCCCAAGAAGCCTCTCAGAAGCCTCTCTCTAGCCTTTGGAAGCACACTTCCAAGTAAGGGGTTTTCTTCCTTTCTCATTTTTTTGTCAATTTTCTTTAAGTTGTATTTCCTTTTTTATTTCAATTATGAATGTTGGGGTATGGTTTCAAACCTCCCCCATACTGCCCTCTTATTGTTTTAATGATGGTAGAACTCTTTCTCTCTCATTAAATGCCTCCCATGTACACCCGTTACTATGCCGAAATTCCGAAAGGAACTTCTCTCTCTTCTTTTACATTCAAGCAATACTTTTGTATCATGAATCTAAATTCCATTTCTATTGTTGGGACATGTATATATATGATCTCCTTACTGTCCATTACATTTAAATATGATGAGGAACCCCTTTCTCTCTCATCAACCTTTTTTATAAATTCTTATGTCACGCCGTTACGCTGCCGAAATCGCACCGATTTTCTAAGCCAATGTCTTTGTGTAGTGAATACCATGCCCATTTCTCCATCAAGGGTATTCACCATTATGCACATTTACATATTTATTATAAAGTTTCATGTATTAATTCCACATTCCTTTATCGTGGAAGAAATGATTATGTTTTATGAATCCATGTTTTATGATCCATGTGGCACACTTATGCATGAAATGAAATGTTTAAGAAGGGTGCGCCCTTTATAGCGCTCCAATGCATTGGGTAAAGTATAGTATCATGATACGTCATGTGCAATGAGTGTTGACTCATGCTAATTCAAGTGAAACGAGGGTTTACTCGTGCTTCAAGTTCAATGAGGGTTTACTCATGCTCCATGTGCAATGAGCCTTGGCTCATGCTAATTCAATGTTAAGTGTTGTTGCCACAATTCCATGTTATGATCATCATGCTTTATCATGCCTTTATGTTCATGTTTCTATTATGCTCTATTGATTTTCCTATTTCCCAACATGTATTTCACTCCTCATGTTATTCATTGTTTACTCCCTTACTGGGCTTTATAGCTCACCCTTTTCTTATGCTTGTCCTCAGGTTATCCCATGTAATGCTATGTACGAAGGAATGTAGTGGTCATGTAAAGGAAGTTTTCAATAAAGATGTTGTATTTCAAGTTTAAGGTTTTTATGTAATGATCCTAAGCCCCAAAGACACTAAACCTCTCGATCTTCTTTGATTGGATCAAGTGAAGTTTTATGTAATAAAGCATGTTTAAGTTGTAATAAAAAGCAGGGTTGTCATAGTTGGTATCAAAGGATAGGTTTAGTTATTTTTGGGATTAGGAAACCCTAGTAAATTCTTAGATACAAGACTAAGCATAATAAAAACATCCCTAAGTTTTGGTAAATACTATGTAAGTTGTTTATCAATCAAATACATCCCTGTCTAGATACGAGCAGGTAGAGGCGGCTCTGGCATAGATGTATCCTAGGGGTAAAACCCGAAAACACCGCTTTGAGCTAGACTCGAACGGGAACTGGTGCATGACAACGGGCCTTGCTGCACTCTTGGTTACGACACTCCTGGGGGATATGTTTTGATAAATTCACAATCTTAGTATGAACCCTTATTAAAGGAAAAATTCCCCTAAGAATATATGTGAGAAGGTAGATCCTGAAAAGCCTGGATTGAATCCTATAGACTCGTGAGTTAAAGAGATTAAAGTTTATTTATAAGTCATCAACTTTTGTCTTTGGATTAAACCTTTATGTGTTACCCCTAACTTTCTTTTATTCCAGCCAATGGCCGGTAATAGGAGAACTCGGGCTAAAAACCGTTGTGAAGATCAGTGTGATGATTGTACTTATGAGATTCCCAATCCAATGGGAGCGGGAATCGCGAACTTTGTCACGCTTCTCTCTCAGCTAACTCAAGTTTTGAATAGAAACACTGGTCAAGAGGAATGTTCAACCCCCCCTAAGAAAGAACAAGTCGCTATTGAAAGCTTCATGGGACAAAGGCCTCCTACTTTTAGTGGATCATCTGATCCCACAATTGCTGAACAATGGATCAACTCCATTGAAAAGATATTCTCCATCCTCCAATGCTCTGAAAAAGAGAAGGTTCTCCTAGAGGCTTATCGTATGGAGGGTGAAGCTGATCAATGATGGACGTTGATCAAAAATACGAAGCTTGAGGAGGAGATCGAGGCTTTGGAATGGAAGGTATTCCGGAAGATGTTTTTCGATAAAAATTTTCCACGCACCCTCCGTCTTATGATGGAAAGGGACTTCCTTTCCCTCAAGCAGAAAGATGAGGAATCTGTGGGAGCGTACGAGGAAAACTTCCCAAGGCTTGCACGATACGCTTCCGGCTTTGTCGTTTCCCCCGAATGCAAGGTTGACCGCTTCTTTGGTGGGATGAAGCCTAGCTTACGGAAAGCATTAGCGATCCATGACTTCGACAGCTATGAGGAAATTGTCCGATGTGCCCTCAAGGTTGAAATGGAGATCGGAGAATCACAGGGGTATCATGGGGACAGGAAGCGGAAGGTGGAATTCAATGCTGGTGGTCCGATGGATAAATCCAACGGTGCTATGAAATTTCAGCACCCCACTTGCCAAAAGTGTGGAAAGAAGCACCCTGGAAATTGCCTTAGGGGGACAAGAAAATGCTTCAAGTGTGGAAGAGAAGGGCACCTAGTTGTTAACTGTCAGCAAGAAGGACCCGCGTCTGCGACAGAGGAGAGGAACGCTCCGTTCGAACCTCAACGCGTTGTTCAATGCTTCAAATGCAAAGAACCGGGTCATTTTGCGAATCAGTGCCCTAATCCAAGGGTTATCGGAGGCAATCAACAACCTCCAAGACAGCAAGGAAGAGCTTCTGCCATCACTTCTGCCGAAGTGGACCCCGACAAAGAAGTGGTGACAGGTACGCTAGTTATTCATTCAAGAATAGCAAACGTACTTTTTGATTCAGGTTCTACGCATTCTTTTATATCTCAAAAGTTTAGTAGAACAATCCCTGCACCACCACAAATCATGGAAGTAAAGATGTCAGTGAGTACGGCAAATGGGTTAATCATTTCATCCCATGAGTATAAGTCCTCCCCTGTTATAATCTGTGGATTGAATTTCCCGGCGAACCTCGTCATACTCCCTTTGGTGGAATTTGATGCAATTCTTGGCATGGATTGGCTTTCCTTATATAGAGCCAACATAAATTCTCGGGAGAGGGAAATCACACTCCATATGGAGAATCGACCCCCGATTCTTTACAAGTGTCAGGAGGAAGATGAATCTCGTTTAACTCTATCATCTCAAGCATGGATATTACTGCCTTATGAGCATGCATATCTGGCTCAGATGATTAAGTCCAAGGAAGAAACCACCCTTGAAGAAATGCCTATTGTGGGGGAATTCGCTGAAGTATTTCCCGAGGAACTTCCTGGTCTTCCTCCAAGAAGAGATGTTGAGTTCTCAATTGAACTTATACCTGGGGCGCTACCAATATCCAAGACTCCATATAGAATAGCTGTGGTTGAGCTTGAAGAACTGAAGAAACAACTACAGGAGAATCTGGATAAAGGTTTTATACGCCCAAGTGCATCACCATGGGGTGCACCAGTCCTCTTCGTCAAGAAGAAGGATGGGTCAATGCGGCTTTGCATCGATTATCGTGAACTTAACAAAATCACAATAAAGAACAACTATCCTCTCCCAAGAATCGATGACTTGTTTGATCAGCTACGTGGAGCACAATACTTCTCCAAGGTCGACTTGCGGTCGGGATATTATCAAGTAAGGGTGAAGAAGGAAGATATCCCCAAGACTGCTTTTCGTACAAGGTACGGGCACTATGAATTCATAGTAATGCCTTTTGGACTCACCAATGCTCCAGCAATATTCATGGACTTGATGAATAGAGTCTTTAGAGATTACCTAGATAAATTTGTGGTAGTCTTTATAGATGATATTATAATATACTCCAAAACGAAGGAGGACCATGAGGAGCATTTAAGAACTGTACTAGAGACTTTGTGCAAGGAGAAGCTCTATTCCAAGTACAGCAAGTGTGAGTTCTGGTTGAAGGAGGTCTCATTCTTGGGCCATATCATCACAAGCAATGGTATATCTGTGGACCCCTCCAAAACAGATGCAATTGAGAGATGGCCGAGGCCAACATCGGTAACTGATATCTGTAGCTTCATGGGGTTAGCTGGATATTATCGACGATTTGTGAGAAACTTCTCACGATTTTCCAACCCTCTTACCAAGCTAACTCGAAAGGGGGTAAAGTTTTCTTGGAGTGATGAATGCGAAGAAAGCTTCAAGGAGTTGAAAAGGAGGCTTATCACTGCACCCGTGCTCACTTTACCCACAAGTGGGGAGCATTTTGTGGTATTCAGTGATGCTTCGAAGAAGGGCTTAGGGTGTGTGCTGATGCAGAATGATAAAGTGATATCTTATGCCTCAAGGCAGTTGAAAATCCATGAGCGAAACTATCCAACGCACGATCTGAAGTTGGCGGCGGTGATCTTTGCCTTGAAAATCTGGCGGCATTATCTCTATGGAGAGAAATGTGAGATATATACTGACCACAAGAGTCTTAAATATATATTCACACAGAAAGAGCTTAATATGCGCCAGAGAAGATGGATAGAGCTCATAAAGGATTATGACTGTTCAATACATTACCACCCTGGGAAGGCGAACAAGGTGGTGGATGCCCTAAGTAGAAAGGATCCAGCAATTCTATCAATGATGAGAATTGAGAAGGATCCAATCTTCTTAGACTTGATGAAGATGGATGTGGGAATCATAAAGAAGGGAACATCATCAATCCTTTCACAAATGATTGCTCAACCATCTCTTTTGGAAAGGTTAAAGGATGCTCAAAAGAATGATGCAGGAATCCAAGAAAAAGTTGAAGCTATCAAAAAGGGAAAATCCTCAGAGTTTAATGTTAATGAAGAAGGAATTGTGCGGTTTGGGAAAAGGCTATGTGTTTCATCAAGTTCGGAGATGAAGAAGGAACTTTTGGATGATGCACATAGTTCAAATTTCTCTATTCACCCAGGGAGCACAAAGATGTATCGAGATCTCCGAGAAAACTTTTGGTGGGATAATATGAAGAAGGAGATCGCCGAATATACATCAAAGTGCCTGCTGTGTCAGCAAGTGAAGGCAGAGAGGCAGAAATCTAAGGGGATGATGCAACCATTGCCCATACCAGAATGGAAATGGGAGAACATCACCATGGACTTCGTCACTGGACTTCCAAGGACATACAAAAGCAACAATTCAATCTGGGTTATTGTGGATCGTCTTACAAAGACTGCACACTTCATTGCTATTCGAGAGGATTTCTCTTTGGATCAACTGGCACGGATATATATCAGGGAAGTGGTACGGTTGCATGGAGTACCACTATCTATTGTGTCTGACCGAGATCCAAGATTTACCTCTAAGTTTTGGAAGAGTCTTCAACATGCTCTGAATACTGAACTGAACTTCAGTACGGCCTATCATCCTCAAACTGATGGCCAATCCGAGCAGACTATCCAAACACTTGAGGATATGTTGAGAGCGTGCTCAATGGACTATAAAGGATGATGGGATCAACATCTTCCTCTAGTTGAGTTCTCTTATAATAATAGTTTCCACTCGAGCATCCAAATGGCACCATATGAAGCCCTGTATGGGAAAATGTGTAGAACACCGGCATGTTGGGATGAGGTCGGTGAACGTAAGATGCTTGGACCAGAAATGGTCGAAGAAATGGTGGAGAAGGTGAAAACCATTCAGCAGCATATCAAGGCAGCCCAAAGTCGACAGAAGATTTATGCAGATAATCGTCGACGAGACCATGAGTTTAAAGTCGGAGACATGATGTTTTTACGCATATCTCCGTGGAAGAAGGTCATGAGGTTTGGAAAGAAAGGGATGTTAAGTCCAAGATACATCGGCCCCTTCGAGATTCTTGATCGTGTTGGGGCTGTGGCCTATCGACTAGCACTTCCACCTACTATGGCCATGGTGCATGATGTATTCCATGTATCCCTCTTAAGGAAGTACATACCAGACCCTTCACATGTACTCTCTTCTGAGGTGGTACAATTAGAATACGATCTTTCTTATGAGGAGCAACCAGTGAAGATCTTGGATTGTAGAGAAAAAGTTCTATGAAATAAGACAATGCCCCTCGTCAAGGTGTTGTGGAGAAACCACAAGTTTGAAGAAGCAACTTGGGAGTCAGAGGATATGATGAAGCTAAGTTACCCACATTTGTTTTAGTGTGGGAAAAGGAAAATTTCGAGGGCGAAATTTCTTAAGGGGGGAATGTTGTAACGACCCAAAGTTTCATTAATGGAAAATCCCTCTTGATCCAGTTAAATTTTTCTTTATGAAAAATGTTTTTATAAGATATCAAATTTTTTAGTTTTACTTTAAGATTTGTGACCATTACTTTTATATTCGTTGAACAGTGATCATCTGGGTAGTTTAAATATAATGCTTTAACGAACCAATTTTCTACTCAGACAAAGGAAGCGATGGCCTCATCCAGTAGAATTGCCCCTTACGAAGCCCATTTTTCGGAGCTTGGAAAAGAGGTGGCGTCTTTGGGCTTTTCCCTTGACCAAGCCCAAGCTGAGCTTCATCAAGTCAAGCTCGAACGTGATCATCTACAGGAAAAATGTAAGTTGATAGAGATTACCACTCGAGCGATGTTATCCGAGCAACCCCAAGAGTCTGTCACCATCGCACACCTTACCCTTAGGTCTTATGCGGCTATTTTAAGGGGTTATGTAACAAATAAGTAGCACCATGTTCATGTACATTATTTTTGTATATAATAGTGAATATAATTTCTAGTCATTTTTGATACATTGTAATTAGTTTTTAAAGTACAAACGATGTTTTTAGTTATTATTTAATTAAGAATTATATTTTATTAAATTAAAGGATTTTTGAATTAAATGATATTTTAATAAAATATTATTATTAATATTAAATTAATTTTTATTAAATATAAATGATCTTATAATTTTATGAATGCAATTTAAATTTTTATTAAGGTTTGAAAGCCATTTCTGTCAAAACCCGTGAATTTTTATAAATGTCGGTTTTTATTTTAAAAGTGAAAATTCACATATTTAGAAAATTATTTACACAAAATAAATATTATTTTTGGAATCAGGACGTCAAAATTATCCAACGGTGAATTTTTCATAATTTTCTGAGACAGTCAAATTTTTGGGTAAATATTAAATATCATTTAAATATATAATGTGTTTTATGACATCATAATGACCCAATGGTGATGTAATAAAATACCATAATCCTTATGTTCGGCCAATATATGTTTTATCATTAAAATAATTAGGTTTTGGGATTGTTTGACTCACTTTTAAAAGCATTAATGGAGCCCTCAAGACTTATTCAACACTTTGCCTTTTTAAATTAATTTCCATGGGAGTGTGACTCACCTCCACATAAGCAACCCTAATTTTTTAATAAGTTCGGACCTTGGACTTGTAAAATATTGTTTTCCTCTTTCCTTTTCCAGAAACTATGGGCAAATACCATGGTATGGTTTTTGGTTTGGATTATTTTAATATAAGGGGTCCCAAACCTAAATAATAAAGAATTCTCTCACCTTTCCTATATAAACCCACTGAAACTCCCACTTCCTCCTCACTCGAAGCCCTTGAAGTTCGTCCAACCTCTGCCCTACTCTCTCTAGAATCCTCTAAAGGTGCCCCAAGCTCCCAAGAAGCCTCTCACAAGCCTCTCTCTAGCCTTTGGAAGCACACTTCCAAGTAAGGGGTTTTCTTCCATTCTCATTTTTTTGTCAATTTTCTTTAAGTTGTATTTCCTTTTTTATTTCAATTATGAATGTTGGGGTATGGTTTCACACCTCCCCCATACTGCCCTCTTATTGTTTTAATGATGGGAGAACCCTTTCTCTCTCATTAAATTCCTCCCATGTACACCTGTTACTATGCCGAAATTCCGGAAGGAACTTCTCTCTCTTCTTTTACATTCAAGAAATACTTTTGTATCATGAATCTAAATTCCATTTCTATTGTTGGGACATGTATATATATGATCTCCTTACTGTCCATTACATTTAAATATGATGAGGAACCCCTTTCTCTCTCATCAACCTTTTTTATAAATTCTTATGTCATGCCGTTACGCTGCCGAAATCGCACCGATTTTCTAAGCCAATGTCTTTGTGTAGTGAATACCATGCCCATTTCTCCATCAAGGGTATTCACCTTTATGAACATTTACATATTGATTATAAAGTTTCATTTATTAATTCCACATTCCTTTATCGTGGAAGAAATGATTATGTTTTATGAATCCATGTTTTATGATCCATGTGGCACACTTATGCATGAAATGAAATGTTTAAGAAGGGTGCTCCCTTTATAGCGCTCCAATGCATTGGGTAAAGTATAGTATCACGATACGTCATGTGCAACGAGTGTTGACTCATGCTAATTCAAGTTCAACGAGGGTTTACTCGTGCTTCAAGTGCAATGAGGGTTTACTCATGCTTCATGTGCAATGAGCCTTGGCTCATGCTAATTCAATGTTAAGTGTTGTTGCCACATTTCCATGTTATGATCATCATGCTTTATCATGCCTTTATGTTCATGTTTCTATTATTCTCTATTGATTTTCCTATTGCCCAACATGTATTTCACTCCTCATGTTATTCATTGTTTACTCCCTTACTGGGCTTTATAGCTCACCCTTTTCTTATGCATGTCCTCAGGTTATCCCATGCAATGCTAAGTACGAAGGAATGTAGTGGTCATGTAAAGGAATTTTTCAATAAAGATGTTGTATTTCAAGTTTAAGGTTTTTATGTAATGATCCTAATCCCCAAAGACACTAAACCTCTCGATCTTCTTTGATTGGATCAAGTGAAGTTTTATGTAATAAAGCATGTTTAAGTTGTAATAAAAAGCAGGGTTGTCATAACATCTCTCGGACTCCCAACTTCCACTTCCAAGACTATTTATCCTATAAACACACTACCATTAAAATATATTTATTATATTACTTCATTATATTTTTATCAGTTTCTCTTTACATTAATTTACTCTACAAACATTAACTAACCACTAACATTACCACATTATATTTCAATATCATCACACCCAAATTCAACTATTCGTCGAAATTGTAATCTCAGCATTACATCCCAGCATGCTCCAACCCCATCGGTTACCATCATTTTTTCAATCATTTATTAACAATATTATTACTTAACCTTATTCCCATGGATTCTAGAAAAATATTCAAATCCACTAAACACATGGGGGCTCAACACAGGGAGTAAGTGAACTACCCGTTGAGTCTTCTCCACATATAGAAAGGGCATAGACCCATCCTATCTCGATAAGCTAAGCACGAATAACATGTGACATAATCTGTGTGTCTTATTCATTTTTTGGAAGGAGGGTGAGAATGACCAGATACAATTGGTAGTCGGGAAATTAATGTAGATAAAATAATCAACAAGATTCAGAAAATATCCAAACATTAAAATGAAACCCATTTCATCAACTCTGGTGTCCTCCCTGACACCCACATACATAAAATGATGTACATCACCAATCAAGGTGTCAACTGCGGCTACAACCAATGAGCCTCCAAGCCCTCACATATCACAATTTCCATCTAGGATCATATCAAAACACAAGCAGTAGGAAAACAAACATCATATTAAATGGGCTCTTGGCCCTTAAACAAGAATGAGGGTAACATAGAACCCTACAATGAAAATAAATTTTATAAAAAAACCAGTTCTTTATTCCATTATTAATTAACTAGTTCATTAATAGTAGGTTACCCCTATGGTAAATCTGAATAGAAGCTACCATATATATCACATAATGATTAAACATGTTTAATATATCAATTTTATTAACATAAAATTATACCAACAACAACCAGATTCATTTTCGTGCACCTCTATTATTAAAAAAATAATTATCAATTAATTCTCACTTTACGTTCTTTAAAAATTTCTTCAAGAATGACATGATAATAAGAAAATAATAAATATCATTCTATATATTAATAAAAAGAGGAAATATCATAGGATCAATACCAATTTACTTATATGGTTAAAATAATTATTACGTCAAATAAATTGTGATCCAGTGGGCTAAAACATGATAAATCTACGGTTTCATGTAAATGAAAAGAGAGGACATGAATCCCCTACCTCAATGGTTTCTGATTCATTTGAATTGACTTACAAAACAAATCACAATCCACTCTCTTGGAGGACTTCATATACCCAAGGATGCGGAGACACCACCAAACTAGCCAACACCCAAGAAAAGTGCATTAGGAACATTGAGATAACATCCCATAATAGGGAATGAAGAAACATAAGGATATAAACCCAATAGAACCATGAAAAATCATACTTTATTTTTAATATTGAACGATACAGCTTGGTTTCACAAAAATAAGGGGTGCACTGGATGCAAGAAGAACTTCAAGGGGAACCAATCCTAGGAGGAATGATTTATCTCACGACTCCTATATGATGGATTGAATGGTTTGAGCATCTCATACCTGGAAACAAGAATTTAGTACAAGGGAGGATGATATATCATGATATATAAGAATTAACAGAATAGTGGTTGAAGATACAATGGATTTCCCATTAACAGAGGCTTGCCTTAAACCACATGATTGGATCAAGTAAAGGCATCCCGATCCTTATTAAAATTAATATAGGATTTATGGGCTCATAATCATCCTTAAATCCATAAAACATGAATTTTAATTCATATTTCGATAAAGAAAACGTTAAATTGGAGACATGAAAAAATAAAGAAATTGGTAAATGGAGATATTAAACAGTAACTATGAGACAGTAACTGTGAGACAATAACTGTTACACTATTTCAGAGACACCATTTCTGTGATACCATTTTTTTGACGCTGTTTCTGTGACACTGTTACAATGACACAGTTTCTGTGACACCATTTATGTGACACAGTTTTTGTGACATCATTTATGTGACACCATTTTTGTGAAACCATTTCAATAACACTGTTTGAGTCACACCATTAATGTGAAAACATTTCTATGACACCATTTTGGTGAAATTGTTTAGAATTTAGGAATAGGAAATGTGACACTATTTCATGAAACATTTTCTAATTTTTTTCAAAGGAAATGTGACAATGTTTTATATAATAGTTTGGAATTTTTCCAATGAAATTTGATACCACTTCTTGAAACAGTTTGGAATTTTGGAAAAGGAAATGTGACACCATTTCAAGAAATAGTTTGGAAATTTGGAAAAGAAAATGTGACGCTGTTTCATGAAAGGTTTGGAATTTTGGAAAAGAAAATGTGACAATGTTTCATTAAAAAAATTTAATTTTAAAAAAGTGTTGGGAATAAGTCACCTTGACCTCCCAAAACACCTCAAACACAAATATTCCACCAGGAATGGACCAAAGAGGTTGGGGCCATTACATTAGATACCTCTCAAAACACTCTCATCCTCACGAATTCAAAACCAAACTAAATGGAAACAGAAATGGGGTCCATACTACCACCCATCAAGATAACTCTCAAAAGAGAGAATGATACAATAACTACAATAGAAAGTCATCTCATAATCACAAATGGTCTACAACCAAAAATATCAAATTGTTTCAATAAAAGAGTTAAGCATAAAAAAACTAAGGGTACTGATCACGTATCTGCGACTCACGTTCAAATGTAATCTCCTTCATGAACCTATGTCACCACAAGACACAAAACAAGGGCATTAAATGCCCACACAACACCTTCTATTTGCAGTCTTGGATCTTCACAAGACACTCCTCAATGGTCTCATCATAATCAAAATCTATTTCTCAGCAATTGATAACATGAGAGTCGTTATGAAGATAACGACGAAGCTGTGACACATGGAAAACATCAGGTATGACACTCATCTGTGTGGGAAGTGCAACTCGATATGCCTTGGATCCTACACAAGACAACACCTTAAAAAACAAATAAACCAAGAAAAAATATTTATACCATGAACAACCCTATGCTGCCCAGGACGTGGATTAACCTTCAATAACATGTGATCCCCAACATCAAACTCTAAAGGTATCCTCCTTTTATTGACATAAATTTTTTGACTATAAAGTGATGTCTTCATCCACTCACAAATAACCTAAACCATCTCTATCATACAATGCACTTGTTCTAATCTGAGAATTGAAAACTCTCCGACCCAATCAAACAGAACAGAGAATGATAAGGTCAGCTTTACAAGTCATCTAATGGTGAAATACCAATGGTGGAGTGGAAATTACTATTGTTAGACAACTCCACCAATTGTAAGATACTCATCCATGAACCTCCAAAATCTAGGACACAAGAGTGAAAAATGACATCAAGAGTCTGGATAGTCCTCTCTATCTGACCATCTTTCTGTGGTTGAAAATTAGTGCTAAGGCATAGCTGAGAACCAAAAGCATACTACAGACCTCTCCACACCATAGAGGTAAAACGATGATCTCAAGGGGAAATTATCTTCCTTGGGACTCTGTGGAGTCTCACCAACTCCTAAAAATACTACCTCAAAAAACATCAACAGAGCACAACTCATTGATCGCTATAAAGTGGGATGACATTGTTAAATGGTCTACTACCACCCATATAGCATCATGTCATCCCTGATCTCAAGGTAAAGCTGTAAAAAAACTCTATTAAGATGTCCTCTCACTTCCCCTGAGGAATATATAATGGTTGGAGAAAACCATCAGGGAAACAGTGCTCAGCCTCCACCTTCTAGAACACCAAACATCAAGACACAAACTCCAAAATTTTATTCTTTGTCCAATGCCAACAAAAATGACTCCTCAAACCTCAGTAGATCTTTTTCATGCTAGGATTCACCACTAAAGGTGGACTATGGAACACTCTGAGAAATGTCTCCCTCATCACCAGATGAAGAAATATCTTTCTGTGATACAACAATCGAGGTTTTTCATCCTTAGACCAACCATCTTGGGCTTCTCCTCAGAAAACATGGCCTCTCTGGACCTCCTCCTCTAAATCCCCCAAAAGAGACTCTTCCACATGCTGCACAGATATGATTACAACTTCATCTGAAAAAGACATCCTTGGCCCCCAACTTCTCCCATATTGAGATGTAATGATGAACTTCCTTCCATTACTCTCTATGAATCACCAAATTCATGCACTACATCACTACATGAATTCCATCTCAGCGCATTAGCTACAAAATTCCCAATCCTATTTGTATATAAGAATTTGAATTTGTATTCCTATATGAACTCCATACATCGAAATTATTTCTAGTTTATGTCACGCTGGGAGAAGACATACCTTCGGCTCTTATGATTGGTGAAAACAAAAAAGTTCTCGCTAAGAGGTAATGTCTCCACAACTTCAGAGCAAACACCACGGATGCCAGATCAAGATCATGGGTGTTATAGTTAGGTTCATGGTTATGCAACTAATGAGACCCATAAGAAATGACAGATATGTACTATATCATAACACAACCTAACCCCAGATGCAAAGCATTACAGAAAACATCATACTGAACACCATTTTATTGGATAGAAATAACTGGAGCACTTACCAACATCTCTTTCAGATACATGAAAGATTCCTAACACTAATCAGTCGACATGAACTCCTGATTCTTCCTAGTCAATGATGTCTATGGAGTGGCAACCCAAGATAAATTGGTTACGAACCTCCTGCAGTAGCATGTGAGACCAAGGAAACACGACACATCTACCAATCTCTGGGGGTATTACCAAGAAAAAACTACATCTATAATTTATGGATCCATAGCTAATCTATCGAGGGACACAACGCAGCCCAAGATACAGACTTCTCAAGCCGAACACTCACACTTCCACAACTTCCCAAACAGTTGATGTTGATGAAGAACTCCCAAAATTGTGTGCAGATTCTGTACACCGTCCTCCTAAGATGTGAAGAACACAAGGATTTCATCGATGAAAACCAACATAAACTTATCTAGGAACTCAAAAAACATAGAATTCATTAATACCATGAACACAAATGGAGAATTCATGACACCAAATGGCATTACAATGAACTCGTAATGCCTGAGACGATAATGGAAATAATTATTTTAGATATCCTCAACCATCACACACATTTTATGAAATCCTTCACAAAAATTGAGCTTTAAGAAACTACTCAAACCCTTCATTTTATTGAATAAATCATCAATACGTAGAAAAGGATAGTGATTCATTACTGTTAGTTTGTTTATGAGGTGATAATCGATACACAATCAGAAACTTCCATCAGCCTTCTTCATGAACAAAACTGGTGCACCCCATAGTGAGAAACTCGACCGAACAAAACTTCTCTATAACAGACCATCAAGATATATACGTAGATCTCGTAACACTAAAGGGGGAATCCTATATGGATACATAGAGATAGCAGATGCTCCTGGCTATTTCTCCATCCCAACCTCGATCTCTTGTCGATGGGGTAATGCTACAACCTTGTCTAGAATTTCATCAAGGTACTCTTATTAGACCCAGGGAAATTCCAAATGTTGTACCTATGAATAACTCCCCATAATATCAGCCATCAATGATAGAAAAGATAAAACATGCCTTAGACCCATCAGAGGGTCCCTCTCACTAATAAACTATGCTAGAACTCCATCAGAATTGAAGAACACCACCTGCCTTCTGAATAAATCCTTGATATCCTGCACCGAATACAACCAATCCATGTTGAGGATGAAATCATATTGTTTAATTTGTAATAAAAATAAATTTACCCAAGAGTGGTGCCTCCCCAACAATAGCTCACAGTCTCTACATACATCAAACAAGTCAAATCGACCTACAATTGGCATAGTGGATGCCATGGGAACTTGAAAGGCTCTCTACCTCATATACCAAATCATGTAAAAAGTCATCTGATATGATGTTTGGTGTCTCTCATGAATCAATAAACGAATACACCAAAGTAGAAAACAAGAAAATGGCACCTTGAATGATGTTTGGATCACCTGGCTCTGAAAACTCTAAAGCATGAAGTTGACCACAACCTCCTCTATGACCTCTGTTACCCTGATGATGACCACCACCATGGACATGCTAATGTATTTGAAGATGGAGAGAACCATAAGGTTTTCCTCTGCCTGACCCATCTTCACTCAATTGATCCAAATCCAGTGCACCATACTGCTGCTTCTTTTTATAGTACTATCTAAATGGAGGAACATGTAGCGGAACACCTAGTGCACAATGAATTATTTGAATGTTTGGAAACTATCAAAACATATGAAATCTTCCCCCATAAGAAGAAAATCTCTTGATCTGATGTAATGGTCCTGAGATATACCTCCCCATAGAAATGAGATGTTGTGGGCTAGGACCTACCCCCGACCGAATGAAAATTATTCTACCCTGAAAACTGAGAACCTCATACCACAACTCTACATCGTGAGAAACGAGGAAAACTCCGCTCTCCAGCTCCTCAAAATTGGTCTTCAGCATAAACGGGGTGACCTAGTGATTGATCTCTGGAGGCAAATCCTCCTCGATATGCCATGCCCTGGCCTCCTCATCTAGAAATAGGTCTAAATCATATCAAAAAATGTTCCAAAAATGGATTCCAAACTCTCGTACACTATAGATTAGCAATCGAAGGGTAATAAGAACCTAGAAACTATATGCCTTAATTACTAAAGAAATAAAATCAACTATGAACCTATATCAGAACTCCACCCATTTCTTAGTTGGATCCTCTCAATCCTTGAGAAATAATGAAAACCACTACCTCACTAATCCATGCTTCATCGTCACAAAAAAATCAACACGGTGCTCCTTTTGAGCACAGATCAGACTAAAGCCTATCCCTACCTCTTCCAACAAGTGTTCCATGATGACATCTGAAATGGATCACTCAAACTTCTGTAGACTCTGGCACTAAAACTCTTAGAGTTTCCTCCTCCATGTTTCATCATCGTTATCCTCTACCTTGTGTTGATATGCTGGCGCAGCATGATTGACATCATTTGTGCAAACCTGACGAGGACGTCGACTTGGATCCGTACTTGTAAAATAAAAAATAGTTAGAGGTCCTCAACCTAGAATATGGAAGACCCAACATTATTTAATTAATTTTTTTCTTTTATTCATTTTAGGTTAACCAATCCCATTGTCTACCCATTCAAATATAGGCATAAAGATGAATGGTGAACTATCCTTTAATAGGTATCTAACCTGCCACTACTATCACCTAATTTAGTATCCATTGTAAACATATAGATCCTTTTATCATATCACAGGGGGGATAAACGCCTATGTCTCGCCAGGTCTTCATTGTTTACATCACATGATAAACATAACTGGCACTATTCCCCAACCAACCCATGAAACCCCACCTATTCCTAACACCAAACTCCATCCTATACCTCAACCAGACCTCTGATACCACTCTGTCATGACCCCCTCCCCTCAAGGAGTACACCTCAGGGGCCAAAAATGTGAGAAGGGAGATAGTGACCCCCATGTGATGCCTCCAATAGAACCTATATTGGAGACTAACACTAAGGGTATAGTAAACACACAAATGGGAGGTGGTATACTCTAAGAGAACACATTCTAAAGGAAGAGGTAAGACAAACACCAACCAAATCCAACTCAGACTTCATTATAAAATAAATCCCATGTACAAATATGTTATGTCATAAAAAATTACTTTAACTAAAATGATAAAATAAAATTACCAAAGGAAAGAAAAAAACTATAGCCACTATGAATCCTGAACAACTCATGTAACCCTAAGCTATTAGTAACCTCCCTGATCTCCAAACTACTCCAACTGACCTGAAAAATAGTTTAGATATACATACAATGAGTATAACAGTATACTCTATAGGATCCTCCCTGAAGCCTCTTGTTAAAAAGTAAATGAAGGATGCAAATGCACAGTGAGCATTAGGTAAACTAACTTATCGCCTACAAAAGTATACTAAGTTCATAGCATCACCATGGCTAGTCTCAACAAGTATCGATTACAATAATATATAATATAATAATGAATATAATGGGTAACCCTCTACTACTTCCCCACTGGTTTTCCACTTTTCCCCAACGTCGTACTTCTTAAGCATCACTATCCAAAAAATCTTTCCCATAGATACCTGGGTGAAGCACCCAAATATGCACCTCGTGTAGTTAAACCACCACATACACACAACAAAGTTACTAGGTTATTTCCAGGTTTCACCACTACTCCCATATTGTGTTTCATATAATGGGTATTATACATCAAGCCATTACATCCTATACACTGAGTATGGATCCTAAAGTCATTATTTTCTATACAGGATAAACCTATAGTAGTTCATAGAAAACTATATCCAGAATTTATGTGTGTGAATAAACAAAATAAAAAAACATCCTTATACACGCTTATATGTGGAAAATAAACAATATTCATACCAGCACATGTAACTACCAAGAGAAGAGAGTGGGGCCAAAGGGAGTAGTCAGCCACCCATTATCCCAACGGAATGTTAAGGAAAACACCTCGTATGGCTCAGAATCCATAGAGTGAAAATTTCCCTAATTGAAGGGGTGGATTAGTGTATAGAATCACAAAATGTACAGAATATACAATATCTCATAACCACACTAATGGAATAACCTAGTCTTTGACTCAACTATAGATAATCTCTCTCGAACACCCAAATTCTACTTCTAAGACTACATATCCTATAAGAACACAACCATTTAAAGAGATTTATTACATTAATTCATTACCTTTTTATTATTTTCATTTTATATTAACTAATTATTTAATCATTTAATAACCACTAAAATTTCCACATTATATTTCATTAGAATCACTCCCAAAGCCCATTGTTCCATTAAATTGAATTATTAGCATTGTATCCCAAAAAGATCTAACCCCATGGGGTAACATAATTTATTAAATAATTTATTACCAATAATATTACATTCTCATATTCCCATGAATTATAGAAAAACCTTATAACCTACTAAGCACAATGGGGGAACAACACGATGAGTAGGTGAATAAACAATTGAGTATTTTCCACTTATAGCAAGAGCATAGACATATCCCCCCTCGAGAATCTAAACATAGTAAGCACATTGCATACATCATGCATCATTGCCCCTTTTTATATAGAGGGTGAGCATGACCAGCTTCCTTGGTATGTGGGGAAAGTAATGTAGACAAAATAATACACAAGATTATTCAAACATCCAAAAATTCAATCCAAATATATTTCATTAGCACCGTTGTCCTCCTTGATACCCTCATTTATAAAATGATGCATCTCAATGCTATAAGCATCATCTACTACCACATCCAATGGGCCTCCATGCCCCCACATATAAAAACATTCATCCAGGATCACAACACAACCCAAGAAGGAAAACAAACATCATATCAATTGGGCTTTTGGCCATTAAACAAGAAAGAGGATAACTCTGAACCCTACAAGGTAAATATATTTTATCAAAAAACAGTTGTTTAATCAATATTGAATTAGATTTTTCATTAATAGTAGGTACCAACTATGGGAAACTAGAACAGAAAGCTATCATAGTTATCAAAAATTGATTAAACATGCTTACTACATCAATTTTATAAATATAAAATTACAGAAACCACAATTGGATTCATTTAGATTCCTCTTTATATTTACCCAAATAATTAACAATTAATTCAGGCTTTAATTTCATTAACAATTTCATAAAGGAAGTCATGCTAACGGAAAATCATATTTATAATACTGTCTAGAAAAAACTAGAGGAAATTACATATGATCGATACCAACATACACATCTGGTTAAAATATTTATTATGTCAATTCCATTCTGATCAAGTAGGCTAAAACATGCTAACTCTATAGTTTCATTTAAAGGAAAATAGAGACCACTAATCCCCTAAATCAAAATTTTTATAATTCCCTTTTCACAGACTAAAAAACATACCATGATCACCTCTCTTGGAGGATTTCATCCTCCCAAGGATGTAGAGACACCCACACACTGGCCCACACCCAAAAAAGGTACATTAGAAAAATGGAGATATCATTTTATTATAGGGCAAGGAGAAACAAATAGTGATGAACCCAAATTAATAATGATAGACCATACATTATATCTAATATTGATCGATACTGCAAGGTTTCACCAAAATAGGGGGGGCACTTGTATCCAGAAGAACATCAAGGGGAACCAATCCAAGGAGAAAAGATTGATTTCATGACTTTTATAAGATGGAAGGAAACGTTCAAGTGTATCATACTAGAAAAAAATAAGGTTGAACAAGGTTGGATGATATCCCATCCTTTAGAATATTTAACAAAGCAGCTGGTCAAGATATGTTAGATTTCCCATTTAAAAAGGATTACATTAAACCACACTGTTTGACAAAGTATAGGCATCCCGATCCATATGAACATTAATATAGTAGTTATGGGATTTGAATAGGCCTTAAATACCATAAAACAAGGATTATAATTTATATTTCTCCAATGAAAAAATTAAATCGGTGAATCTGAAAAAATATGGAAATTTGGCAATAGAGATATGAAAGAGTAACTATGAGACAGTAATTGTGAGATTGTAACAGTGAGAGAGTAATAGTGACACAGATTTTGTGACACCGTTTATATGACACTGTTATAGTGAGATAGTAATTGTGTCAGTATATCTGTGACACCATTTCTGGGACACAGTTTCTGTGACACAGTTTCTGTGACACCATTTTTGTGACACCGTTTCTGTGAAACCGTTTCAATGACACTGTTTCTATGACAGTGTTTCTATGAAAACATTTCTATGAAATAAATTTTAATTTTGGAAAAGTAAATGTAACACCATTTCATGAAATAGTTTGGAATTTTGGCAGAGGAAATGTTACATTGTTTCATGTTACCGTTTTCAATTTTTGAAATGGAAATGTTACACTATTTCATGAAATAGTTTCGAATTTTGGAAGAGGAAATATGACTATGTTTCATGAAACATTTTGGAATTTTGTTAAAGGAAATGATTAAACATTTAATGAAGCATTTTGAAAATTTGGATAATGAAATGTGACATCATTTAATGAAACGGTTTGGAATTTTGGAATAGGAAATGTAAAATTGTTTCCTGAAACAGTTTTGAGTTTTGCAAAAGTGTTGGGTATAAGTCACCTTGAACTCCCAGAACACCTCAAACACCAATTTTCATCAAAGGAGTGGATTAGAGAGGTCCAAACTATTACATACATAACATATGTTGATGAAATGACTGAAATTGTATAGTATAGTGATTTCATAGTAGTGAATGAATATATATATATATATGTTTATCTAATGTATTTACATGGTTTTATTCATTTCATAAAGTTTGATTTTACTATTGACATAATACGTAATGATTTTCCTATTTCATCACACTATATTGAATATCTCAAGTCGAATTTTTATAGTAGAAATAAGAAATTTAAAGAGTTTCTATATAAAGGCTTAATTACACCATGAACTTCATCATGGGGTGATATTTTTTTCTTTTAAAAATATATATGTGGTTTTATAAAGCATTAAATTAATTATAGAACCTTGAATAACATCACTATTAAGAACAAGTACCATTATCCTCATATTGATGATTTCTTTTATCATCTCCGAGTGGTATGGTAAATTTATTATTATGAAATTAGGATGGGGTACCATTAGTTTGAGGTGAAGGTGGAAGATATTTTGATGAATATGTTATGTAGTAAATCTAAAAACTATGTGTTTTTAGTTAGTCCCTTTATTTTATATAATAAAATATATATATTTATGGATATAAAGAATGGATTGTCCCTGATTCCCTAATAAGTGTTTGGTTCAATTTATTTATTATATATTTTTATATTCTCATATTCATGAAAATCATGAAATAAACATATGTATTGTTTTGTAGACCTTAAATGAAAAGAATCCATATGTATAATTTAGTAAATATGTATTTTGGTTGCAAATAATTTAATAAAATTTTTTATATTAGTTCTAAAGATGGCATAACTATTTACCCTTCTAAAACGAAGGGTGTTGGGGAGTCTAAAAACATAAACTTGTTCTGTAGAATAATTTTTTATTTCATTATAATGTTACGATCAGATTAATTTAGAATATTTAGTTCATTTATATAGACCACTATTTATTTTATCATGGAATGTTGATAAATTTAGATGGATGAAATAATGTGTTGATTGTTTATAAGAGCTAAAGAGTTGATTGGTGATACTCTAGATTAAGAGATTCCCTTTAGAAATGGTGATTTTTTCATCAATAATGATGCTTCATTGAAGGTACATTGTTGTATCCACATACTGAATGATTATTTAATTGCTTATGATTAATAGAAATAAAAACCGTATGTGTTAAATTTTCCTCAACCTGATCTAGAACTATCTTCATTGGTTTCTGATTTATAAATTTATAGGTTTCATCTATATGTATTAAAGTGTGAAATATATTCTAATCATATAATTTTTAAGTATATATTTACTTATACTGAGTTTAAAATTGGGCAAATAAGAATGATGAAACTAATCATCATTTAAGATTACGTGATCCGTTATGATCTCAGAAAAGACCAAAAAGTATCCAATTCATTGAGTATGATTAATAGTAAATCATTAATTATGTTACTTTTACCACATTATAATTTTACTAATGAATTCATGAATTTTGGACTATAGGTTTTAGATATAAGAAATTCCTCTAATTATTTAGTTGTTATTAAAATAATCTGAATAAAAAAACTATGCATGCATAGAAGGAAGACAACGAGTTACCAAAAAGTGATGAATTTGTTAAGAGGACTAATTATCAAATAAATTAATTTTGAAAAACAATGTTTCATTAGATTTTGAATGTTGTTATGTTTTCATTGTGTCTCCTAATTGAAGATTTTTTTTGATAATTCTAATATATCTTGGTTTTTAGCTCATTCCGATACACGAAAGATATAAGAAGACTATCTAGAGTACTGAAGCTAGTATGGAATGAAAAGTGATATTTTTTACTATGTAATAAAATATGTGGCATGTCAATGGGTTTAATAAGAATGATAACTACAAAAGGTGGTGCCTCATCCCTTTAAGGTTCCAGAGTAGTAATGATAAAATATATCCATGGGATTTTTACTAGGATTTCCAAATAGTTACCGATGTAATTAAACTATTTCAGTTATTATTGATAAGTTTAACAATTCATCACATTTGTTTCCCATTATAGATGAAATATATTTAAATCAACTATCTTAAATGTATCTCAATGGTTTAATTAGGTTATATGTTATTACTCTCTATATTTTATAGGATGTTTTCTAGGTTCCCTTCAAATTATTGGAACGTACTAGGGAAAATAGTTGAAAAGAACATTTTAACATTATTTATTCTTTTTGTTTTAACACCCATTTTTATCCAACATAAATTATACCAGCATTGTATGACATAATTTAATATATTTTTAAATAAAATCACATGAAAAACACATTGATTCATTATTTATGATCATTAATGACACCAAAATATCAACTGATAATGATTTCGACATAATTTTTCATGGTTACTGATAGAAAAACAAACCCTTTCAACATTGGTAATTTTGATATCTTATGTCAAAATATAACTTCCCTATATTTTTTTAAGGTACAAAATGTTGAAATTTTTAATATTATTTAAATTTTAAAATTATATTACTTCAATTGAAGAAAGGGACTAGATGAACTAAAAAATTGAGTAAAATATAAAAATAAGAAATGTAAAACTAATTCTTAAACCTATTTTGAATTTTTTGTTTCATTTAGTTTGAAAGTATATTTTTTTGATTTTTTTTATGGAAAAAATAATTCAATAACAATTAGAACAATTGGGATGTAATTTTTTCCTCTAGTATCAGAAAATTTTATGATAGCATCATCATGTCAATAAAAAAATAGGATGACTTCCTCTAAACTGGAAAAATAAATAAAAATCATAATGATTAATGATTTGAATAAAAAAAATAATTTAATAGATTAAAATTAACAATGTCATTTCGAAATCTTTGAATGAATAGCTAGTTTAACAAAGATGTAATTTGAAGAGAATGAAGAATGATAAATTTATAAATAAGGAGTCTCAAATTTTATTTAGGGAATGAGATAATATTTTTGAGAAACAGAAAAATTAAATTGGATACTGAATATAAGAGGTGTATTAAAAATTGAAACACCACCTTCATAGAAGATTATATTTTTTGATTTATTAAAAATAAAATAAAAAATGGTTTAACCATCATTTTAATTAAATCATGTGTTAATAAAAAAATTATCATTGGGTATTTAAATTACCAAAGAAAAACCCACACCATGGGGGACTACATCAATTTATTTATAAACTAACTTTGGATCCCACTATTATAGTATTTTTATAACATTTTTATAAAAACAATCAATTTAAAATGTTTTTTTACATCAGATTTAAGAAAACAATATTAAAAGCCCTATGTGAATGGTATTTTTTTCTACTTTTTAAAAGTAATAACAAACTGAATTAAACATCACAATAGTCTATAATACCCAGTATGATGGATTGTATGAAAAAATTATTTAAACCTTATCAGATATACTTAATTCTATTTCGCTGGATTACCAGGGATTTTGGGATCATCATTTGTGTTTAGTGTACTTTTAATATAATTTTTTTATATTCTAATATACATATAGAACGTTCGGGGGAATTATATGGAAATCTATGTTGAACCTGTACTATTTGTTATGAATTTTAGAAAAATAAATTTTAATGGTCCAAAATAAGTAGTGAAAATGGTTGAGAAGGTGATGGAAGTTCAGTAAAATTTCATGAAGGATTAAATAATAAAGAAAATTTATGTGGATAACTAGTGGAACGTTATTTCTTTCAAGGTAGGTGATCATGAATTATGTAAAGAATCTCCTTGTATAATTGTATATAATTTAGAGAAATTTGGAAGATAAATCCATGGTTAATTTCACCAGTTGTAATCCTATATAAAGTTGGATGAGTGGGTAAATAAGTCTTCCGTTCCACTTTTTACCCTAGTTTTTATATTCTTTTTCATATTTTAATATTTAGAATGTATCTTCCTGATTAATCTCATCTTTTTAGCTATGCGGAAGTTCAGTTGGAAGATAATATTTCTTATAAGGATTCCCATATTAAAATTCATTATCATAGAGATAACGCATCATTGAAAATTTTATTTCACCAGGTTTTGATTTTTTCTGAAGAAACCAAATTGTTTATGAAGGAAAACGAGAGTTTAAAAATACGATGTTGGAAAGGTGTCCCCTATTTTTTAATATGAAAATAAAATTTTGAGGGTATAATTTACAAAATAAGGGATGAATTTAAAAACAATGGAAATGTTATAAAAAATGATTAATTTGTTATATGTTATATATTTACATTCATTATAAAATGTTTGTTCATTTTTTATAAAAGGAAAATAGCCATTATTTGTAACCGAATTGGATTTTCTCATATGTAATAGTAATATTTACTAAAATAGTTTAAAAATAATAAATTTTAATTTTTTTTAAATTAATTTTAATTTTTATACATTATTTATAAATGAAAATATGATGAATTTATGAGTATTTTATAAAAAATATTGATTTTTAAATGAATAATAAAAAGGCATTTTAATAGAAAATTATATATTATATTTAATTTTTACACAGATAAAATATATTTTACGTATTTCTAATGTTTTATTATTATTATTATTATAAAAATAAAATTATAATATTTTGAATATATTTGATATAATAATTTAATATAAAAATATTTTTATACATAAAATATTCATTTTTACGAATAACAATTTTCAATACATTTTTAGTTTTAATTTAAAATTAATATCCTCCCATGATGTGACTTCATTCTTAAAAACATTATTCCATATTTTTATTTATGAGTCTCAAATTTATTAAGTAATCCTCTTTAAAATTTCTTCAGTACGAATCATATACTTAGTAATTTTTTTACCATTGTAAATGTTAAATTAGGTAATTTATGATAAAAACAAACTGAGAAATACTATAAAATATCCCTGAAACATGGATAAAATTTATTATATGATTATATTTTATACATATTAATCAAAATATCTAATATTATAGAATATTTCTATTTTTAATGGATTATGACCTTTATAATATTTTATTTAATAAAACGTCAATTAATTCCCCCTCTTGATTTAAATAAGCATAATATTTTTAATAGAGGAATAACTAGAGAATATATTAATTTATTAATATTATCTTGAAATCAAAATTATTTAAAATCATAATATTTTATTATTTTTAATTTAAATTAAATAAATTATTACATTAAATTCATACACTTTGTTGAATGAGTAATTTTTCAATTTTATGTTAAATATAATAATTTAATTTAATTTTGAAAATTTTGTTAAATATGATAGAATTAAGGTAAACCAAGATGTTTTGAGATGTAAAAAATATGTTATAGATTTATCAAAAAAAGTCATTGATTTTCAATTTTTCTTTTATATTATAAAACTCAATGTAAAAGAAGATCTTAAATTGGAATTTTTTTTATTAAATAGATACAATTTTTTTATGAATGATGTAAATTTCTGAGAAATAAAATACTATGGAAAACAATAATATAATTTGGTCTAAAACATCAATCTTGATCAATTTGAAATTAAATTTTCAATTTAAAGTAAATATCATTACCCTTAATGAGTAAAATACCTTATTGTCACGGTATGTGTAAAAAAGGTTAATTGGGGTAAACAATAATATCAGGGTAATAATGTTATCAAATCATGTGAAAAAAATATTGTATCAAATGATTTCATATGATAATTATCTAATTTTAATTATTTATAAATTTGGGTCCATTTTGACATCAATATGTATTTAAATTGAATTAATATTTTAATAAATCCCAAGATTCCCACTCCCATGTTTATAAAAGTATACGACTTCATCTCATTTCCTCACCATGAAAACCCTTGTGGTTCTCCTAAAATATAATATAATAACATACTAACAACAATAAAAATGTTTCATAGTAATTATTTATGAAATTATAAAAACCTAGAGGTCTTAATGTGTTAAAAGAAGGGGATTTTTCAATGAAGAGGTATTGATTTTATCCCCATGTTTTAGTTTTATTTTTTCTTCCACATACATAATATTGATTAATCCACTATAAAAAAATGTAAATAAGTATCCCATATATTCTAAGATGTAATTAATTTAATTTAATAACATATATCCTTCTTATATTCTATTAAGTGAAAAATGAAACCATCATTTATTGGTATAACAGACTACCTCCCCACAACCCGATTGGTATATTCGCCATTAAAAATTCTCATGAAAGAACTATAATGATTGTTACAACCTGAACATTTGAAAATTATTTTTTCCCCAGATGTGTAAGATTTAATATATCATAATCAATAAAAAAATATATGTATAATTGAAATGCAGCCATCTAGTTTTTGTAGTTATATGAACGTTGGTTAACATGAATGTTGGAAACCATAATAATTTTTAACATTATAATTATTTTTTTAATACAGAAATGATAATGGATAATTAATGCCGACATAATATTTGACATCCTATGCTACTATACTCACACCATATGAATCCCATTTTTCAGTTCTACGGAAGGATTTAGTGTCCCAGGGCTTTTCTATAGACCAATCCCATGTTTCGCATGAACTTGTGAAGCTTGAATGAAATCGCAAATGGATGAAGTTTAAGTATATAGAAATCACCACTCAAGAAATGTTTTTTGATCCACCCCAAGACTATATCACTATTTATCACCTTACACTTAGACCCTATGAAAGTGTTATAATGGGTTATTTAATGAGGTGTTAGTTATTTGTGTAATCTATTTATATAAATAAAATAGTTTTTATTTTAAAATAATAATAATTATTGAATTTCAAATGTGAAAATTAATCTACAATGAATTTTCAGTATTTTTATATGTTATTTAATATTATTGAAGAATGTTAAAAAAAATTATTTTAAAATAATTTTTTAAATTTTATTAATTGATATTGTGAAATGATTTTCAAAAAATGGGCTTATACTATTGTGAACAGTAAAAAATTTAGAGTATGAAATGAGCGAAATAAAATTTTATGAATTGTAACATATTAATAGTAATATTAACCTTATGAATTGTAATATGAACACTGTGATAGTAAAATAACATAAGGATTCATAAAATTAATGTTGGAATCTTCAATGGTAATGTTATATAATTATAAAAGTAAAAAAATATTGTTTATAAATTATTAGTCAACTATATGTATTATTTTGTGTAAATTGTGATTTTACATAAAAATAAATTGATGATATTTAGAAAATTATTTTCATAAAATGGAGTACATTATTTATTTCAAAACTTTGATATTAGGTTAGTGTGAGTTTATGATATATTTATAAAATATTTTTTTTCAGTGAATAGCAAAAATATAGTTTTTAATTATTGATTATGTTTAATCAAATCATAATGATGTAATATTTAATTTAAAATTAGGGTAAACTTGGGTGGATTAATATAAAATATGAGGTGTCTAAATTGGGAAAAACCATGGGAAAATACCATGGGAAATCCCATGGTTTTTTAGATACCATCGATGAGGTATCCTCAGAAATTAATAAACAAATATATCTATTTTAATATATTTACCAAGTGATTCCTTCATTTATTTTCATTCCAAAATAATTTCCTCAAATATGGGATGGTTTTACCTCCCATGGAGTCCTCCCAATGTGTCCTCAATCCCTCAAGGTCCTGATCATAGAGTTTATAAGTTAATTTTTCAGGTAAGATAATTCCAAACTACTCTTTTCCTTTCAGTCTTCTTTTATATGGTATGTCTTTCATATTTCTATACAATGTTATTATTTATATTTTTTTCTATACCTATAATTTATTATGGGATATTTAGGAATTTTTCACCCCAATACCCTCTCTTTTTAATATTTTATAAAACTATGTTTCATACCTATTTTTCTATAGAATTTTCATCTCAAAATCTCTCTCTTTTTCTGAAGAAATTATTTTATTTTATGAATGTAGATAGGAAAACCACTTTCATTTCCAAGGGTATTCATAATTAAATAAAATTTATTTATTTTATTCTTTAATTTATATACATAATACCATTATTCCCTTTCTGTGCATTATAAAATACATAATGTCCCTGTTTTTAGGAACTTTTTAAAAACACAATGATTCTGATAAAAAACTGATTTAATTTATACTCTTTGGAATATATATGAAAATATATATTATGATATATGTGTAGAACATTAAAATAATTACATATTAAGGGTTCACCTTGGTATCACTCCAATGTATTTGGTAAAGATATTAATCTCTAGAGAAGGCATGTCTTATGATACCATGATGTATAACCATGGTAATTTTTATGACACCTTAGGGAGAGAGTATTGTGATACACTTATGAATGTTTAAATTAAATTTTGTATCCAAATTTTCAAGATAATAGAAAGGTTAATATAATCATGATACTCATATTTCTCATTTCATTATTTTATTCCTCATGTTTCTATTTTATTATCTCAAGCACACATTTAAGCTAATATCTAAATTCTAAATACAAAAATGAAGTTAGTTTCTCAAATTTAAGTGTTATAAAATTTAATAATTTCTATTTTATATAGAATTTGAAAATATTATTAATTATAGTTTTTATAGAAAAATGGCCTTTGAAAAAGTAAGTGTTCGTAATAATATTTAAAATCAATTAATAATATATTTTAATATATTATTTCATATACTAAAATGTTAAAATTTTTCATATTTATCTTTTTAAGGTTATAAATTAAATATATTAGGATATAATACAAAAAAAATAATTTTTTTAAATCAATCCATTCAACGTTACACCATTTTAACTACTTTACACAAAATGTATGAATTTTTATTTTCTTAATATAATTTTGTATACTATAGGTGTTATTATTTTTATAAAATTCCCAATAATTTTTATCTAATATGTCACATCCTATTTTAGTTTGGAGTTTCAAGTGATACCAACTCAGAAAAATAATATTTATTTAATGTTAAATAAATACTAAAATACATTCAAGTTAAACTACACCACAATCATATCAGTTATGGAAGAAAACCACTCTCACATATAATGTCTATAATTATCCAAATGAATAATTTTTTCAAGGATTCATAATTCATTCCATAATTCCCACTTCACCCTCTTATCAAGATAGTGTTTGGAATAAATTTTTGTTCTTAAAGATGAATTTAAAGGGTAGATTACATTTTACAGTATTTAGAACAATTTATTCAATTAATTGGTTTCACCGATGATGGAATTAACTATAAGACCGAAATTTTAAGGATCTATAAACCAATCCTAGGTTAAATTCCCCATTTTAGACATAATAACTCTCTTAATTATATCATACGAGACCCAAATTTGGAGGTATAATCAATTAATCAAAAAAATACATCTGAAAAGTGAAAATATATTATTTTTCATTTGATTTTTTATATTGGTTCTATAATGTGTGCAACTATATATAATATATCCCCTAGTATATACCACACACCCCATAATATATTTAACCATAAAAAATATTTACAATTCCATAAACAATTTAAAATTTACCATTTTACACATAGGGATGTATAATTCCTCTAAAATTTCAATTTGAGTTAGGTTTAATCCAAGAATAATAACGGTCACTATATCCATTCAACATTAAATACTTTTTATAATATCTTGAGATTTTATGGCATATCTTCATTAAAATTAATTTAAATTCTATGATATCATGATTTAAAAAAAATGATTTTTTTTCATTCATTATACATAACACCATATTGTTCACGAATTTCATGTAACATCGAGTTTCCCCTATAACATATGTTAATTTCAAGTCCTAGTCTAAATAAAAAAATATTATCCATATTATGATATTTATCATGTATCTATTGGAATGTGTATATTGAATAATATTAACTGAATTATGAAAATTAGCTTTATGTATATTTATATAATTAATCCCTCTATGACCAATTAATTAGAAAGAAAATAAAATCTAATTGAATATAAAGGATGTGTTTTATGGTAAACAACTATTTTGTACCTGTATAAGAATATTAACATAATAAAATAATTTAATAATATTTTTTATATAATATTATTTAAATTTATATTTTATATTTTAAAAAATATCTTTCAATTCACCTTATAATTTTTAGTGGAATAAAATAATAATAAATCAAATTTTAATCATAAAAAGAGGTATTTTTCAAAATATTAATATTCCCTACAATTATGGTCATATTTGTTTTAAAAAAATTTAAAACAATTAAAAAATATATTTGAAAAAAATAAACTTATTTTTTCAATTTATATCATCAAAATTATATTGTGGTGACTTTATAAATTTTTTTAAATGATTCATTTTTTATGAATACTGAAAAATATTTGATTTCAATTGAAAATTGACATTCCATATAATAAATATTTAATGATAAATGAAATTATAAATTAGTTTTAAAGATATGTTAGTTCAATTATACATATTTTAATGTTATTTAGGCCATTGGAATCATCTTAATATTGAATTAATATTTAAAACCACTATAATCTTATAAACATATTATCATTAAAACCCATCTTTCTTATTCCATTTTTGTGATTTATTTAAAATTAAAATGTACCATTTTATTGAGTTGAATTTGTAAAAATTCATTCCATGATTTTAATCATCATAATTTTTAATTTTTTTAAGGTAAAAATATTTTTGAATAAAAATATTATTGAAATAATTTAAAAATAATTAAAAATTGTAAAACTGAGCTTAATTAGTGATTAAAATTTATTCTTAATATTCCAAATGACCAATAAATTGGTCCGAAACCCATTTATGGACATATTTAGACCAGATCACATATTTTGTTGAAATTATTTTATTATTGGTAGAAAAAGATGTTTGAGAGAAGACCAATAAATACTGTTTACCTTTTTGTATTTATAAGAATGCCACTCCTCCACCACTCTAAAAGGTCACTCACCCCCGGGAACCATAATTATTCACAACTATCTTGACTTATGAATCATCTTAAACAAACAAAAATAAAATCCCTAAAACATTCCCCTATTTTTAGAGGCTTTAATTTTGTCTGAAACAAACCCATGGATGTCCATTAGTGGAAACCAAAAGCATTTACCAATAGAAAAGGTATCATTATTCAAAGATCACATTCGTTTTATTTCTATATCCACCCCATAAATGCAAATTATATATTTATAATATAAAAATTTTATTATTTTGAATATTCTAATAACATGTTATGTTATTATTATGACCTGCATCTTCACACTCTTCCATAAACTGGAAAACACGATCATTATTGGTGTGTACATCAGACTACATCCTTGTGAATCAATGTCATTAATTATTCTATTACTGCCGTTCATGGTTTTAAATAATAATGGAAATATTTATTTAAAATTTTTTATATGGTAATTATTTTTTCCTTATTATTATATATTACTATTCAATACATTCCTTGATGATTTCCATTTGGTAGGAATACAATCACATCTTTTGTGGTTGTGTGGACTATCGGCTCGACAAAGCGATGTGATTCATCAACAATTGTAACTGAAATGATTTTTGATTTAAATATATTATATAAATGAAATATATATAATATTAATGAAATAAATATCTTTCTGAAAATATAATATATCACTTTATTTGCTACTTTTTCACACACTGAAAATGTTATAACTTCATTTATGGACGTGTGGTATACTGCCTCCATAAGTCGATGCGATACTTTTTTTCAGAACCAAATCACACTAATGATTTATATAAGTATTTATAATTATACAACTATATATTGATGATATAAATTCTTTTCTATAATTGTCAATGTAACATACCTTCATTGCATAATGATCATTGAATAATTGGAACATTACTATTGTATACATAAACCCTACAGTTATCCTCATTGTAATTTTCGTTCATTTTTACTCCCCAACATACATTATTGGTTTTAAAATAATAATTGAGTTATATACATGATTATTATCTCTTTATTAAATTTATTTACATTTTTTTAATAACAACAACTTTTACTATAGTCAATATTCTTAATTAATTTTTTCCAAAAAAGATGAATATGGTTAGAGCATCCAATGTAAATCTAATAATGTAAGTATTTTTACAGATAATGGTAATACGTGAAATAGAATTAATGATAAAAATGAAAAATGATATCATGAAAGTAAATAATTAACATATAATTTTTATTTGTGATGATTATGAACAAGGGTTACATGTCCAACTCAATGTAAGAGGATTGCGAGTCTAACATTTGTTCATGCAATACTTTTGACATGTTAAACACTATTTCATTTTTTAATGTTATCAACTTCCTTATGAAATTTTATAAAATAAATTTAATTTATTTAATGATATTAAATTATTCATTTTATATTATTCTTTCATGGTTCTCATGATTCAATAGTTACTCAAGTAGTATGGCTTTATCTCCTCGAACTATTATTTTTGTGAGATAGTTTCCATATTCACCACATAGTTTTATTTTGTGGTATATAGATTTACCATGAAAATAATTTTTTATTACTATAATTAAAATTATGGGTATTTACATATCTATTTAATGGAACCACTTTCATGGGTTCCTTGGTTTCAATGTTACCAAGGTGGTAATTTATTGTTTCCCCAATTTGTCTTATTTTACATGTTATTTTTGTGATACAAACATTTTATTTGATGAGGTTAATATAATGAAAACTTGATATTTTATATCATGAGTCTCCCTATTTTCATGATATTATATGTTTCATTTAAAATTATGCTTTCATGGGATAATCATTTTTCAAAGATATTGTTTTGGGGCACATTTCGTTACAATCGGTTAATCATGATTCTATGAGATTATTATGGGAACATTTTTTTTATTGTGTTAATCATGTTTCAAAGAGATTTTCACAGAACCCATTTCTATTTCCAAGTTTAATCATGTTTCAAAGAGATTACTATTAAACCCATTTTTTAACATTGCTTAATCATAATTCAAATATAATGTTAGGGAACCTCTATCTTTTCAACGCGTAATCATGTTTTAGGAATATTTTAATGGAAACCATTTCTTTTAAATGTTTTAATATCATTTCAAACACAATTTTATTGAACCGGTTTATTTTACACAGTTTAGTCCAGTTTCAAAGATATTGTTCTAGAATCAATTTCATCTCCATAGGGTAATAATGTTTCATAGTAATTTTTATGGAACCAATTTTCTTTTCATGAGTTTTTCGAGTTTCAATGAGGTTTATATGACCCAAATTTCCTTTCAATGGGTTAATCAGGTTTTAAATATATAATTATTAAACCTATTTATTTTTTATTGGATAATCATTTTTAAAGGATATTTTTATGCATCCCAATTATTTTTCATTGGTAAATCATGTTTTAAGGAGATATTTATTAAACCAATTTGATTTCCATGTGATAATAATATTACAAATATATTTTTAAGAAAATTAATTATTTCCATGGGTTAATCATGTTTCAGAGATATTTTTATGGGACTAATTTATTTTCCATCAGTTAATCATGTTTCAATGATACTGCTATGAAACATATTTTTTTATCATAGGTTAATCATGTTTCATATATATTTTAATGGGTCCCATTTATTTTTCTTAGGATAATCATCTTTTAACAAAAAATTATTGAAAATATTTTCCATTCTATTATTTATTCATGTTCTGAGAAAATAAAGGTTATTTCACTGAGTTATAATTAATTATCTATATTATTTATTCATTATTCAATTCATGGAAAATATAAATTATTTTTGACCCATAGATCACAATGTGTCCTATAATAGATTATATTATCAGTGAACCAATATAGTGATATAATTTAATGGGTAATGATTCACCTCCTTGGGGAATTATATTTGAGGTTATCTATATGGTTTTTCAATTTTTATGAGAACTACAAGGGTTATAGAATGGTTCTTTGAGTGTTATATGAGTTGATGTTCCAATATACCAATATGTTTTATCTATGATTGTAATAGGTTTATAGAATTTCTCATGAATGATATTGATATCACGTGGATCTTGATTATTGAATTGTATGACTTTTACATTTTTCATGATTTCGTCTTTGGTGATCTATGTATTGGTGTGTATGATTTATTTTAAAATTTACACTTTCACTTTGATTTCTTCAACAACCCGTAATATACACTACTAATTACTGATGTTATTAAATTTCTAATGCTTATGTTTTTCCTTAATAAGAATATGATCTCACCCTTCTTATATTTCATTTCCCACGATTTATAATGAATGATGTTTAATGAGTTCTGTTTAAAAAGGATTTCATATAGATTATAATGATGTATTAATTTGGTAAAAATATAGGCTAAATGGGAGATATGTTTATCAGATGACTGGTGAATTTTTTTTTGTTTTTTTCTAATTATCAATAACTATAAAACTAAAATTTATTCCATTACGTATGTGATCAGTGTTTTCCTTTTTATGTTGTAAGGTTTAGTGTAAAAACATGAATCACAATTATCGACATGAAATTTGTGAATCTAATGTTCGGTATTTCAACACAGGATCCAGGAGTGTGGGTCTTGTAATGTTATAGATGGTATCAATGTCCAGTCTAATTGACATTCAATATTTGGGTTTTTTCAAATGAGGTTGTCTTAAGATTTATGGAGACTATCATATGATTATATTCTTATACCTGATAATATTTCACATATATTAAGAGATACCACATGGATTTCTATGTAGAAATTTTTTTGAAGCTATCAATGGATTTTTTTGGAGTGTTTTTTTTGTGTTATGGTATTTCTAGCTCATTGGATCAATATAAACTCTTTTACGGATGATTTATTTTTATGTCTTAATGGATAATGTGGCCAAAAATTGTATGCTAGGTGATAAATGATCCCATTTAGATAGGCAGTGTGTCTTAATCCCATGATAGAATTATGACAATGATTCCAAGCCTACAACTAGCATAGGTGATGTCCCGGTTAGTAAAAAAGTTTAAAATTCTAAGATAATGCATATTTTCATAACATAATGGATTTTATTTTAGGAATAATTATTGATTTATCTTGAAAGAATACATAATCATATCCTTCTAATTATTGGGTTTCAAAATTAGTCATGAAATGTGTGAAATACTTTTTTGTATATCAATTTTTGTAATAATTTAGTTTTAAATTTTTATATTAATTTTTAATGTTAATGTATCACATGAAGGTTTACTCAATTTTGGAGTTGTCTTACAATATACTAACCATTTTAGTTTCTCTTAATGTCTAAATATAGATAGATTAGAATGAATGTCTGTTTTTGGGTAATATGGACTTTAAAATATAATTTTAGTTTACCAAAAAAACATTACAAATACTCATCATCTTTGAAAAAACATGGTATTTTTGTGAAAATTCATTAAAGGAGAAATTTTACTCATCACGGTAGTATATTTATTTTTTCCCACATGGTTTTGATGGTAAGATAATTAATTACTTATAGAAAATGGATCTTGAAAAAAAAAATTATCCTAGTACCTTATATTATGATGAACCAATTTTTTTTCGATCATCACTAATATTTTTTAGTCCCTTAAAATTCCATTGAGCGTTAACTTGTTTTTCATCAATAACCTCCACCAATTTCTATAATCATTTATCTTTAACATATATATGCTCCTATGTTCTAATTATGAGGAATACTAGTTATTTGTAACATTTATTGACCATTATGATTCCCATATTCCCTTTTTAATTTTATGTTTTATTAACCCACATTACAGTGTGGGTTTAAATAACGTAATTCATAAAATATTAATCATTTGATATCCCAATTAAATTTTTATGTTTAAATTTAAATTAATGGAGGTAAGATGTAAAATAATGATATTTTATGAAATATACAATTTGAATTTCATTTAATTTTTTTAGAGATTGATATACTAGAAATTCAATATTTATTATTCATTCTACAAAACTCCAAGATTATTATTCATTAAATATAACATCGATTTTACATTCTAAAATTTTTTAGATGAAAGGATGATTCTTACCACAAACCAATATTCTATTAATTTCAATGTAGTTATAAAATACCCATTGGAATTGAGGGAATTAAAAATATTAAAAAATAATTTAAATATTGTTTATACATGTTTATATATTATTACATTGGTAACAAATTATTTAAGAATTAAAATAAATTCATAATAAGTGTTTTTTCAATTATATACTCAATTGATAACGAAAATAGATTTGGTACTCAACCCAATGACCAGTTCCCCACACCCCATCCCCTTACCACCCATCCACTTGCAGGAGATAAAATAAAAGCCAATTGAATATAAAAGATGAATTATAGGAAAAAAACATATTTTATGCTCCCAAAGAAATTTTGAATTAATAAATTAAATTATTCACTTATAATGATATATAATAATTCAATTTATATGTTATATATTCAAGGTAATATTGTTTAATTAATAAAATAAATTTTTCAGATATAAAATATGAGCAAATCCAATTTTAATCATAAGAAGATATGTTTATTCTCTAAAAAGCGGGCTTTTCCTTTTATGTTTAGACATTTTTTAGAACTAAATTTTGAGGGAATGGTAAATTTAAATATAAAAATTAATCTTTTTAAAATTTTACATTAAAATTAATATAGTGCGGTTTTTTGGTATTTTTCTATGCTGAATCATATTTTGATGAACAATGAAAAATATTGGATTTTAATGAATACTATATTTTTGTCTAATTAATTTATAATGTTAAATGATATATGAAATTTATATTAGGATTAATTATATATATTTTATTTATATTAATATAATTTGTGTCATTGTAATGATGTTTATATTGAATTTGAATATTAAAAAATACTAATATTTGGATCATTTTTACTTTATAAAGATCTTTTTTCATTCCATATGCATTATTAATTTTAAATTAAACTAATCAATTTATGTTATTTGAGTTTGAAAAAATAGAATCAATGGTTTTAGTCATAAAAATTTATAATTTTTAATATGAACAACATAGTTTTTAACAAAAAATCTATGTAAAATTTATTGAAATTAATTACAGTGATTAAGGTAAAAATGAATTTACAAAGAGGTTAATATTTATTCATAAGGCACCAAATGACCATAAAATTTTACAAAACCCATTTATATACATATTTAGATCATATAATATTATGGATAGAAAATGGTTCTTTATTGGAGGCACAATCGATAAGGGATACCTCTAAATAGTGTTTCTGTTTTTTATTTATAATAATACCACTTCTCAAGTAATATAAAAGGGAACCCCCCCCCCCCCCTCAATTATTCACAAAACTAAATCCCTTTGTATAATTAAAACTATTACCAAATAAACTAAAAAATCTATAACTTTATCCTATAAGCCTCAAATTATGTATAATGAAAACCGTGGAGGTCCAATGGTGCCAACTAAAAGGAGTTACTCGAAAAATCGGTAACATTCTTCAACGAGGAGTTTGGTTTTATTTATTCACACGCCCCTTCAATTAATATTATATCATTATTACATAATAAAATTATAATATTAAATATTTGATATTATTTTTATTTTGTGTGTATGTCATTAAAATACACACAATTCAATTAAATGGTATAGACAATCATCATCCATGTGTATGGCAGACTACCAACTCACAATTTAATATCTCTCATTCTTCAATTTCAACTTCTCAAGGTGGGGAACATGATGGGAATACATATATATATATATATATTAATGATGTATTTTTTTCCTCACTAATTATTATATAACACATTACTCCATTCCTTCCAATTTATGGGAATCAGACAACATCAATTGTGGATGTGTGGACTACCGCCTCCTCAATGTAGTGTGATCATTCACATTTACATTGAATGTACTAAAGATGGTATCAATTAAAAATGTGATATAAATTAAATACATATTATATTAATTAAATAATTATATATCTCAAAATAAAATATATCGCTTTCTCTGAAACCTTGTCACACACTGAAAAAGTCATAACGTCATTTGTGGATTGTGGACTACCGCCTCCTCAATGCGATGTGATTATTCATTTTTCAAAACAAAATAAATAGATTGATAAGTGTATATATAAGTATCTATATTTAAATAAAATATAATTTATGATGTGATAGTCATTATTTAGTGATAAATCGTACTACCCTTTTTCCATAATGATAATTGAAAGAAGGGAATGTTACTAATTCCACGTACGACCTACCATCTATATGAGTGTAACGTTGGTTCTTTTTTCAAAACCATATTACACGATTGGTTTTATAATAATAATTGACGTAAAAATATGATTTATAATTTATTATTACAATTCTATTGATATTTTAATAGTTACCACTTTTTCCAAAGTCAATCCACTTATGTCATTTTTGAGACACATTCCGAATATGGTCAAAACAACCAATGTAAAATTAATAAATTATGTAATTGTATATAAAAAGTAATAAGTGTATTGAAATTTAAAATGATAATTAACTAATTTTTTCAATAAAATATATAATTATCAATTTTTTATTATTTAGTAAGATAAAGAACAAGTTAGATAATTCAGACTCATGGTAAAGGGATTTCTAATCTGATATTGATTTTTGTGAGACATGTATCATATTCACCAATAATTTATTTTTTGTGGAGTATATACTTATATATGACATTTTATAAAATTTATTTCATTTATTTAAAATAATAAAAATTTTAAATTGATGTTATTATTACATGGATCTCGTGACACAAAAGTAACTCAAGCTTTGACGGTTTTCTCATCTCACATTTATTTCTTCGAGATATATTATATATTCCTAACTTATTTTTAAATTATGGTTTATATACTACCCATGAATTTATTATATAATTTATATACCAAATTTAATGGTTATTTAAAAATACAATTGATTATTTCTTTTTCATTGGTTCCTCAAATTCTATGTTACTAAACTGATAATAGATTTTTGTCAGAATTTTCCTTCTTTTAGTTGATTTTTATGTTATACACATTTCATTTTTATAAGGTTTATATAATGAAAATTTAAAATTTTATATCATGAATTCCCTTATTTTCATTATATTATAAGTAAATTTTAATGTTTTTCCATCATGGGATAATAATGTTTCAAATATATCTTTTATTGGACCCATTTTTTTCCATGATTTAATAATGTTTCATAAATATTGATATGAAACACATTTTTTCAAGGTATAATGATGTTTCAAAGAGATTTTTATAGAAACCATATATTTTCCATGGGCAAATAATTTTTAAATATATTTATATGTGACCCATTCACTTATAATTTGTTAAACATGTTTCAAATAGATTTTTATAGAACCAATTCCATTTTCATGGGATAATCATGACTCAAAATGATTATTATTGAACCAATTTAATTTTAGTGGGTTAATCATGTGTCAAATATATTTTAATGAAACCCATTTATTAAAATGGGTTACCTATATTTCAAATATATTTTTGTGGAAGCGAATTTTTTTTCTAGGGTTATTCATTTTTTAAATAGATTGTTGTGGTAACAATTTCTTATTTAGGGGTTTAACATGTTTCAAAGATAATGTTATAATACCCATTTATTTTACATGTGTTATTCATGTTTCCAAAATACTTTTATGTAACCCATTTCTTTTCAATGGGTTAATCATATTTCAATGATATTTTTATGAAAAACATTTCTTATATATTGGTTACTCATGTGTCAATATTGATTTTAATGAAAACATTTATTTTCCATCAGTTAACAATTTTTTAAAGTTATTATTATGGAGCCCATTTATTTTTTATGGGAATTTCATAATTCAAATATATTATTTTTGACCCCATTTCATTTTCATTAGTTAATAATGTTTTAATATTATTTTTATAGAGCCTAATTAAATTCAATGGATCTATATTATTTCAAAGAGTATGGTTGAGAACCCATTTCATTTCAATTGTTTAATCATTTTTAGAATTGACTATTAGGAATCCCAGTAATTTTACAGGGGTTAATAAATTTTCAAAGATATATTTATGAAACCAATGTATTTTTTAAGGGTTACTCATGTTTCAAATAGATTATTGTGGAACCTATTTCATTTTCATCAGCTAATCATTTTATTGAAATAATAAATGTTATATTAATGAATTATGATTAATTATATATATCATTTATTCACTATTATTTTTTTGGGATTTTTAAATTATGGACAAGACTAGATAACTTTGGGTGAGACCGTTATAACATATACGAAGGGTGCACCCAAATAGCGCTCTAATGCATTTTGTAATGATTTTGTTCTTCAAATAATTATATTTAAAGTTCACCATATAGTTATAAAAATTTCTAAGGGTTATTAAATTGTTACATAATGGTTATTTATAAGTTCTAAGATATTATGTTACAAGATAAAAAAATGTTTTATATATAATTGCATTGGGTTTATAATGTTTCTCATGATTAATATTGATATTACATGAATTTTGAGTATTGATTCTAATAACTATTTAATTTTCTATGTTTTTAAATTTAATAATATTGGTTTTGATATTGTTTAGTTATTTTATGATTCACTCAAACCCTTGAAATATGATACCACACAATTATGAAATCTTATGATCATTGATGAAATTTAATTTTAAATGGTTATGTTTTTACTTACAAAGAATTTGTCTCATCCTTGATATGTTTACTTTTCCCCAGTATCAATGAATGATTTTCAGATATAATTTGTTGAAGGGATTTTATATGGAATATGGTTTTGAATTCATGTGAAAATTAAATGTTAGGATATATGGGGGGGATGTTCAATTGGCGTCTTTCCAATTGTTTATGTATGTTTTTATCAAAATTCTCCAAAACTCTAAACATATGCTTTCTCTATTTTGTAAGTGAACCATGTTTTAATTTTGTTAAATTAATGTTTAGATGAAAAATTTGGGTCGCAATTATCGGCATCAATGATGTTTTTCAATTTTTTTCCCATTTTAGTAAAAAATCTGGTCGTGTGGGAGTTGGGTTGTAAAACTTTTGGTCATTGAAAAGGAAAAAATAGAATCTCATCAAAAAGATTTTCTATAAAATAATAATATTAATAAATCCAGAATTTTCAAATGTGTCTTACTAAAATATGGGTGTTTGTCCAGAAAGTGTACTTGGAACTCAAAAAAAACATAGTAAATTACTCTATCTCATCCACCTAAATACTGACATTAACCCATCTCAAAATATTTTATATGAATAAAATTTAACAAGCCATATATGTCACAACCCAAACCTAGATACTCCTTATTTATATCTTTTTATTAGTCTATGATCATTGTGTTGAGGATCTCAGTTCAGTCCCGCAAAATGTTTTGGTTTTTGGAGTATTTATAAATTTATAAAAGGGATCACTATTGTCGCACGGTTAGTGGTAACTGTGCAGACACCATGCGGTATGTTCTTTTCAGACAGAACTGATTGTGTGGTCTATGTATAGCCATGTGGTTGATTCTAAGTATGTGTGAGGTACAAATTTTCTTGTAAGAGAGTTTCACATGGTTACCATAAGGTTTGGGAAACCATGTGGCCAAACAATGTGGACCGTGATGGATTTTTAAACATGATTTTCATATACTACCCCTCCCTTTATTTTAACCTATTTCGGCCCCCTTATTCATTGTTCTATTTTAGTGCACCATGTTGTCCCATAACCCCTATTCCCATGTCCTCCCCTCCTCCATGGATTCTCTATTCTATATTCCAAGGTAATTTCTTTGTGTTTTCCTCATTTTCCTCCCCTTTTCTCTTCCCCTAAATTTTCTTGGATTCAATTGGGGTTAACTTCCTTTAGCCAAACCCTAATATTTATAGTGTGATTTGATTTGTTTTACTTTTATGATATGGTCTGAGAATAATTTGTGGGGCACTATTCCCATTTCTCCCATAGTTTCATCACTTTCAAGAAAGGCTAATTTAGTCGATTCCAATATTTTTGTTTCCAAAACAATCCATGTGCACTTTTATTATTGCAGTTCATTTATAATTGTTGTCCATGCCCCTAATATATATATATATAGGCTAATTGTTTTTTCGTATAAATATTATTTATTAAAAATAGATTTCTAATGTTTTTTGTGTGAATTTCTTAGTAATAAGGAACCAAGGGTGTTTATTTTGGAATTCCAGTATTCTTATAAAGTGGAATTTATTATTTTTGAAAAGTGTTTCCCGTTGAGATATTTTGATGGTATTTGTTGATCTTTGGATTTGTTTTGGATAATGTTAAGGCATATTGTGCATGTTAAAATGTTTTAAAAGGGGGTTTTGTGGGTTACAAAGAGGGTTTGTTGTTTTCTATTTAAAGAACATAAGTGGTGGGCTTGCTAAATGAAAGTTGTAATTTTGAAAAAATGGGTTTTGACGGTTCTTTTAAAAATTAATATGCACCATTGTATGAGCCCACAAATGTAAATGGTGTCATGAATTGTTGTTTTCTCCAAATCGTTGGTTTCATTAATAGTTCTCATTTTTTAAATATGGTTGTGTTCATTATGTGGTTTCCAAAAATGATTTATAATATATTTTCCATGGTTGGGTATTTGGCCTTGAAGCTTATTTTGGTGTGATTTATAATTTTAAAATACTTGTTTAGTAATTGGTAAATGTTTTCATTTGTGTTTGGATATTCAGCGCCTGTTTGGAATTGAAAATATAATTGTGGTAATTATGTGATGTTTGGGTATTCCTTTAGGTTCTTTCAAGTTAAATGACCATATAGAACTTCCATCTCAAAGGTGACGTGTTTGTTACTATTTGGAATGGATGTAGGTTAGGAAAAATATGTGTTCCTTTTTCGAAACCTTAATCATTTGGAAAATGTTATCTATGTTTATATGCTATAGCGGCCGAGTTGGAACATTGTTTTATTAAATTATTATGCATGTATATGAGGAACCCTGATTGGAGGTATTAACCTTATTGGTTATCAAATGTCAGTGTCTATGTTTAGGGTAGGAAAGTGTAGTGGTGATAGCCTGGATGAGTTACATGTGTGGTAACCTTCTACTTACATAAAATTATAATAATCACCATGGGTTCCTGGGTGATTTTTTGATGATCGAGTGATGATTTCTTACCAGCCCTGATTAGCGGGTTGGACCCCACATGTAGATTTTGAGGGCATATGGGGAGTGATGCTGGATTTTTCATGAGCTCTATCTGTTGGATATAAACTATGGGTTTCACCATATGATGACAGTTAGTCCTCAACATAGTATGTCTAGGGGGTTTTTTTGGGATGTTTAGGATCACCCATGAATTTCATTTTTTTCCTTTCTTACATTCATCTATACTCATTATTGGTTCACAGTACATACCATTTATCATTATAGAACCTCATTTAAATTCCTTTATTTGGTTTTCATAGTCAAATGGCATTTAGTTTGGAAAGGAAATGTATTGTGTGTTGTTTTTTTATGTTGGGAAAACCATATTTTTGTAAATTTATTTTCAAAATAGATTCATGGGTTTGTTTTGGGAATGGGAATATATGGATTATATGTTTACCCTAACATCCCTACCAAGCATATTGGTGATCTCCCCTGTCCTATTTTTCTATTTAGAGGTTCTATTTATTATTCATGTGACTATTTAGGCTTTATAGGGTTGGAATTGGTTCAGTTTGTTGCTGGAGGTGACCATGAGGTCCCATGAAGATCGTCTGGTCAGGGTGTAGTTTTCTTGTATTAGTTTTCAGTCAGTTTACTTGTATATTGTTTCTAATGATTTTGTTTGTTCACTGTAATTCTTCTATTTATTTTTTCAGTGTTGTTAGTCTATTTTATCTATTCATCTAGTCCTAGACATTTATTTCAAACATAAATTGTTCCCAGGTGTATGTTTTGATGCCCGACACTAGTTTCCAACCCAGAGGGATCATGAATTCACTTCAAGCCATAGTAGAGGTTGGTTCAGGGTTAACATGTGTTAGACCATGAAAAAATGTTTTTATAGGAGGATGATGTTATTTGGGGTGTCTTTTAAAAAGATATTAAGACTATTAGAACTTGGTAGGCATGTGTGTGAAGTGCGTCGAAAACTCTTGCTTGCACTAGTCCTCTAGTTATATGGGATAGTTTGAGGTTTGAGTCTTTTGACAAGGATTGATTAGATTGAGGAATGATAATGTAGTTCAATTGGGTTCTCCTGGGGCATCATGTGGGGTGGTGACCCTTGTGGAGTCCCTGATCCCAATTCAAGGACCTCTTAGTGTTATTCAATATTTGAGGAATGACCCACCACCATATCTCCATGTTAGGCACATGAACTTGTTCGTCATTACGATGGCTCATTAGTGGTTGTTTTTATTTCTGGATTTTGATGTTGTTATTTTGTGTTGAAATTGAATGTGTATTTTTATAATGAATGTGTGTTTGAAAGGGAAAATAGTTTTATTTCAAATTTTTTGAAATTGGTGATGTGGGTTTTTAAAGAGAAAGTGTTCTAATTTGTAAAATTTGATATATGTTTGGATTTGATGAGGAAAAGAGATTATCAAACCCTGGTATTATTTATAGAGGGTTACATGTGTGTGGTCATGTACATATAGTTAGTGGGGGCACCTATACATAGATGATGTTTGCGGGGTAGGACGAACGTAGATGTGATGGTTCATAAGATACATTGTGTGAGTTTTTTAAATTTGATGATTTTAGAAATTGGTTTTTGATATTTTGAATGTGTTTATAAAATTTGGTGGTTTTGAAAATTATTATTAAATTGTATTTTAGAAAGGATTTTTTTGGTTTACCTTAGGTTTGGTCAGCTTCCAAGCGGGCTGTTTTCAAGGCTCGAGAAATTTCTCATGATTGTGTTTTGGGATTAATGTTGGTTTTAGTTTATGTTGATCATATAATTAAAGATGTTCCCTCAAGAGTGTTTCTCCATGGTTACCAATTATTTATTCTAATTTTCAGGTTCTCTAGTGTTTTTCCTATTATCATAGTGATCGGGTTCCACTAATGGTAGTTGTGTGGATTGTGGAATTCGAATGTGTCTTCGGGTAATTGGGAACTCAAGAGTTTGATAAGATTTGGGTCATCTTAGTTTTTTAGTGCCCTATTTGGGACTAGTGGAGGTTATATTTCACTCTATCATTGGATTATGGGGAGTAGTTGTTGGTGGACAGCCTTCATGAGTGTTCCTCATCTGTTGATGAGAGTGCGCTAGAAGAACCTGCCAATATGAAGCTATACTTGTTGGTTCTAACATATAGCTGATCAGACCATCTCCTGATGTGCCATTAGTATATCCGATTCAGGAATTAAAATCCATTATGTTCCATCCCTTTAAAAATGTACCAGAATCGTGGTTGTTTGAATCATCATGAGGAAGAAAAAGTTTGGACATGAGGATTCAAATGCTCTATTGTGAGGTAGGAAAATAATCAACCATCAGGGCCCCAGCCAGAGGTCACTAGGTGAATCTATTGAAAAGGAAGGAGTGGCTGAGGGGTGTTTGGAACATTGGATCGAGGCATGTTTTCTACTTTTGAATGGAAATATCCAAAGTTTCCTTGTTCTATCATTGTCAAACAGGTAACCTCTTCATAATTGTGGAGGTGTAATGAGTTCATTTTACCACGATACAAGCTGCCTTATTTCATAAAAATGTGGCTTTTAAATAGTTCATTTTCGATGAATGGTATTTGGATTATGAATGAACAAAATTTTTCTAGTTTTTCGTCTAGTTTCAGTTCTAGAGGATAGGGAGATATTTGGTTTTGATGAGATGATTGGTGGTGTTTCTGGTCCATTCTTTAATTCAAGCACTTTCTCCAGGGATGCTACATATTCCTTCCAATGAAATTTTATAGGGCTTTTATCATTATTACTCCTTCCCTCTTACCCACTCTTTTCATGGATTCCATTAAGGATTAATTTCATTGTCTGAACCATAATATCAAGGTTATTATTTTGGTTTGTTTTCCTTTGATTCTAATGTGTGTGAATGGTTATTGAGGATTACTTTACCCTTATCTGAGAGTTTCATCACTTTCCCATAAGTCTGAGTTTGATGATTCTAGCATTTTTCTTTCCAAAACATCCCATGTGAACTTGTATGTTTCCAATTAATTTATAAATATTTTTCTGACAACATATATTTCAATATATAGAGAATAATTATATCATGGTATTGGTATAATTTATTTGAAATATATTTCAAAAGTATTTGGTGTAAATTTCATAGGTATATTCCACCTGGGGTGATTAATTTCAAATGAATTTGTTCATATAAAGTATAAATTAGTCTTTTATAAAATTTCTTTCCCTTTGAGATATAATTTTGGTATTTTTTTGATTTTTGGATTCCGTTCGTCCAATGTTATGGCTTTTTGTTCTTGTTAAAATACTTGAAAAGTGGATTTGGTGGTTCTAAAAAGGGTTTTTTACATTGTTTAAAGAATGTAAATGGAGGTGTTGTTGAAGGTAGAGTTGATTTAGAGGAATTGGGATTTGAAGGGTATTATAAAAATTGATATACCATATTGAATATTTCCATATCCATGGGTCCACTAGGTTAATGCATAGGTGTTACCACAAATGAAAATGGTGTCTTGAATTGGTTTTTATTCAAAATCCATGGTTTCTTTAAAGGTTATTATTTTCTAAATATGGTGGGATTTTTAATTGGTTTCAAAAAAAATGTTAAAAACATATTTCCCAAGGATGGCTCATTGGCTATAATGCTTAGTTTGGTGTGTGTTAAAATGGGTAAAGGGTTTTTTATTAATATTGAAGTGTATGGATGTGAGTTTAGAATATAAGGTCCATTTTTTATTGAAAATGTAAAATTGGTAATATTGTGATTTTTGGGTAATGATTTTGGAAATGTCTTTTTAAAGGATTGGTTTTACCTCCTGTCTCAATGGTGATGTGTGTTTTATTTTTGGAAAATATTTGGGGTTTAGATAAATGTGTGTGTCCATCTGGAAAAAATACACATTTGTGAATTGTTTAAAATGTATATACATTATTGAGGCCTATTTGGCACATTATTTTATGAAATGAATGTGGATAAATTTGGGGAACCCTTATAAGTGGTATTTCTATTTAGGGTTATCATACATACATGTCTGTGTTTGGGGTTGGAAGGTGTAGTAGCGACAGCCAGGATGACTCACGTGTTTGTGGGGCTCCCACATACACAGAATTATTATAACCACTATGGGTTTCAAGGTGTCTTTTAGATGTTTGAATGAATGTAGCTTACTAGACCTAATTTGATAGATTGGTACCCATTGGTGGATTTAGTGGCTAGATGTAGAGTGTCGTTCCATTGGTCTTCAGGGATAACAATTGGTTATATACTATTATGGCTTCAACATACACCGTTATGTGGTTCCAATATGAGTACATATAGGGGTTTTTTAAGGATTTTTAGGTTAACCCATGGGTCAAATTTTTATTTCTTTCATAATTCGTGATATACAAGTTTTTGGTTACATTTCATACCCATATTCTTTATAGCACAGACTTGAAATTTTGTACTTTAGATTACTCATTGAAATGGAATATAGATAGGAAATGAAATTTTATGTCACTTTTTTTAATGTTTAGAAAACCATATTCTATAACTATGTTTTCAAATTGGTGTCATTAGATTGTTTTGGAAAAGGGGATACTTGGATTCAGTGTTTACCTTAGAAACCCTGCATAGTATCTCGGTTCTCCTGATCATCTTATTTTTCTAGTTGAAGGTTATATTTCTAGTTCAGTTTATTGGTTTATCTGCTCAGGGTTGGAGCAAGTTAGGATTGTTATTGGAGGTGACCAATAGGTCACATGGAAAATTTGTGGCAGAGGTGTAGTTTTCTTGTTTAAATTTTTATTTAGTTTAATCAAATATAGTATCTGAACCAGAAGTTTATTCAGTATAATTCAGTTGTACATTGTTTTGTATTGTTAGTGTGGTTTATTTATTAATCTAATCCTCATAATTTCATTTAGGATTAAGGATTCCCATGTGTATGTTTTGATGTTCGACACTAGTTTCTATCCCCTGGGGATCAGAAACACCATGATCACCATGCCATAAACAGTCAAAGGTGACCTCTTCAGGGTCGACCTAGGTAGGTTCGTGACAGTATGTAATTTTTTACTGTCCTCTACACCCATGAATCGTCATGATAAGGGTCGGCATGAAACACCTAACCTAATGAATAACCAAATCATTTAATTTTGTCCTATAATTTTTCTATTTTAATTATATCACCAGTGATATAGTGTCTCTACCAACCATTAATGTGTGTTTAAGATGGATATAATGTGAGGGAAACTCGTCAACACCACAATATACCATTTCAAAATCTAGTAAATTAATATATAGATATAAGAGCATAGAAAACCCAGAATGATCCTCCAAAAAATTTCAACTCCCCTATCATCACTCTTTATCCATTCACATTAACCATTTATTGTAGGTACTAGTATAAAGGCGACATGAAATTTTTATCCCAGCCATTGGAAAATATTATTTTGAATCCTCTGGTCACATTCTAATCTCTAATAATCTCACTCATATTATAGAATATAATTAGGTATTGGTTTTATCTATATTTCAGAAAATATTATGATGATTCAATTAAGAACAACATAAAATTTTTCAAACAACTCAACAAAATACCCATAATAATACGGTTTCCCCACCCAGCCCAATATAAATGGGAATGACCTGAAGGTTTACATGACCCATCCCTACTGACTCTAGACCCTAAGGATGAACATGAACTAAAAAAATTCACATTATTATTTCCAAATATCATCCTCCACCACAATAAAACTAGATTACATGTGATATCTATATTTCCTGAAAAACTCTTGAAATAAATTCATAATTCTATTACTTATTAAATCATTTTTCCAAATTATACATTTACTTATAATATTTGTGGGTAATAACTGATTAAGATGAATATTGAGGGACATATATATATATGTACATAGTGGATCATATTTATATAAATTAAAAATATTGTGTGTATTTATAATTTAATTTACTAACATTGCCTAATATGTGAGTTTTCACAGAAAAAATAGAACATTAGTATTGAATGGGGTGTCACCAAAATGAGTACAATGTGAACTATATGATGGAATAAAGTAGTCTAATGATAAGAAGCGGTATTAAAAATAGTGTCTTAGGGTCGCTCATATAAGAAGCTATTATTCCATTCACATATAAGAATTAGGAAAACCCCAAAGAAAACATTAATATGTAATAGTTTATGATTGAGGGATTGTGCATATTAATGTTAGAATACATATTCTATTTCAACATCCAATTAATCTTCCCCAAAAATAAAATTTCCTTAGGTTTCTTCCACACATGATATGTTACTTACCTTAACCACCATCGAAATAGATAATGAGTTTTTTCCTACCTCAGAGAACATTTAATAAAGTTATAGAACACCTTGGGAGTTGATGATATATATATCCTATAATTTATTGGAACACCATGACCAGTGAAATTATACATGGCTCATACATTGAAAGGTATCTAAAAGTTGAAAAATAATAATAAGGAATTGATGATGTGATGGATTTTAATATTGCCAAGATGTAATATACAATGTTATTGAAATATTATTAATGTCATTTTAGGTTCATATCATACCTTTTAAATTTTATCATAGGAGATGAATAATTTGTAGGTTGGTTCCCATGTGAATGTCTATAATTCATTCATTGGAGCAAAAATAGTATTTATTTTTTTTCTAGGTTTTTTGTACATGTTATGATGTTGAATTTGTATGGTGAATGATGTGGTTGTCCATGAATACAAGTTCTAGAATATTTAATATTCTTATGGTGAACTTCTTCTCAAACAAAAAATCAATTATTCATAACATATACAATTATGTGGAAACCCCTCTTCCATTAACTATTACTTCCTATTTATTGGAGGAGTTTCTCATTTAGGTATTACTGTATATAAATATAGATTTATAAATACCTAAAAACTGTTACATGTGGATGTAAGATATATTAGATAAATATTATGATATTATATGGAGTAACACTAAAGATAAACAATAGGAATTTATTATACATTCATGGAATTGAATCTATAGAGGTGTTCTTTGGAAATTACATATTAGTTTTAGTTATGGAATATATTATTATTTTTTGTATATTTTTATTATTTATGGAATTATATTGAAGTTTTGTTATTTAAAAATTTATAATGTGCTAGGGCATTGATTTCACTAAAGTTTGTTATTTTTATGATTATAATTTAGGACTCTTACATTAATTATTTTATATCTGGTTCAATCATTAATCCCTATTTAATGAACATTTCGTTAGGCTATAGGTTATTGTGAATCATATCTCTCTCAATTATATGCGAGTGATCCTTTCTCTTAAATGGTAGAGTGATTTCTAGTGTGATTTTTAGAGTGCATATTTTATCCTGTACATTAAGTTTTTTATACTCTATATTTATATATGGTAATAATTTAACCTCTAATTTAGTAATATGATATACATATCTATTATAAAAAATTATCTTAGGAGAGTATAGACTATCTCCAATAACAAAGGGATTCTCTAGAACCAAATTCGTAAAACAACATGTTAATTATCATAAATTTGTTTTATACATTATTAAATAATTAAAATAATATTAGAAATTCATAATTTAATTTCTTATCTATTGGTATCCCTTTGAATAGATTGTTCCCCATTATTTTAAGTGTATTATTAGCTTTTAAAATATAGTTTTTTTATTATGGTCTCAATGGGTTTGACCGTATGTTCTACGTTTATATTCATCATAGGATGTTTAGGTTATGAATTTCATGATTTATATATTTTTAAACTCATCTATGGGCATTAAAAGTAATAAATCATTTTCAAAACAATGTTTGTATCTCCATTGCAGAGTACTAGGAGAGACAACTATGGAAACAAAGTCGAGATATTACCATTTCACTCCCTCTTGAATGTTATCTAATTTTCTTTAGGATTTTTCATATGTTTCCATTTATTTCGACATTATTTATGGATATGGTTATATGATGGAAAAATATTCAATCTAATCCTAATAGTGATTCAAATGGATAATTATAATAGATTAATGAAATCAAGTTGATGATATTATTCCATGTATAGGATCAAAATCATCAAACTTGCCTTTCATAAGTACACACATGTTTGTTTGTAAATCCTATCCACAATATTGAGGAATAATTTATATAAGGATATAAAATACTAAATTGAACCATTTATAAGAATCATTAACTCTATGTTGTGAATAATAAGGAATCTTATATCAACAAAAAAAATGAAAAAAAAATTACATTATAGGGAATTGAGATGAATTCAAGGTAACCTATAATTATGTAGAAATGTATATAGAAACAAGTGAATGATCCTTAACATAGTATAAATAAAGGGATAAAAGAAGAAGAAAACATTTAATAAAAATAGAATGAGTAGGTGGAATATGATAGGAAAATTACTAAAATATGGAGAAATATAATGGAAATAGTGAATGGGACCTATTTAGAACATTTTAATGTTCTTTATATTACTAAACCTCAAACCATAACTAAATATCGACAATAATAGGTATAGTTTGAGGTATAAACATAGAATTCAATTAAATATTTTAACTATGTGTAGCCAAAAGAAGACGTAAATGTGGTCTACTATCCAGTGTGGGTAGTTGTGAAACTTATTTCCCAATATCAAGATCATTATATTACTTGTTTCTATTTTCATAAATGTTTTATGAAAATTTCATAGTCTAGGTAGATATTTTCTACATCCGATTATCTTTGAAAAATTGTCATGGTAAAATATAGAGAGGTTAATAATCTATGATACTCTTATTACATCATAAAATGATGTATGGTTGAGCACTACTAACATAAAAAATATCTTCAGAAGAGGATAGCTTAAAATATATTTTTTGTTTATTTGGACAGAGTTTGTGAGATTAATATGTGATTTATATTCAATCTTATTTTCCTTTTTCCTTTAATAGGTGCATGTAAATTTTGGTTGGACGTCATTATTTTCATTTTATGGTTCATAATTATCAAATACTCAAAAGGACCAGGAAAAATGAGATCTCCATGTGGAAAGGGTAATATAGTATATATTGATATTTTTTTATTTCACCTTATTTCTTAATTTTTTTATTTTCAATGTAAAATTAATGTTATAGTTAGAGTTTTCGAAAAAAAAAATTATATGACCAATAATACACTTAAAAACCCTCTAATTATTTCGTATATATTTTCATAGAAATAATTATAAATATGTAATATGAGAAAATAAGTAATTAGAGACAAACATGAGAGTGTTAATGTCATTAATCATGGTTTTGGGAGACCAATTGATTTATGAAATTGAAATTCCACATTTTTTGGTTTATGATTTAAATTTCAAAACATAATGTTGATTAGTTAGTTATATTGATGGATTCCATGAGTAGTTGGAAATTTTTATATGTCTTCACTTTTAAGTGTATCCTAGACCCTATATTTATTATATTTATTATAACCATTTCTTGACAGTTGAATAGGGAATATTTTCCATGTCTAACATCTATTTGTATCATTTTGAAGATAGATGGTACAACGTCACATATAATATGACTGGGGAATTTTGAATTTTAACTCACATATCTCTATTTCCTACTATGAAATTTAAATCATTCTTTATCACATAGAATTAGTGAATATCCTTATTTTTGATTAGTTTCATCACATTCCTATTTTACACATCATAACCTAACAATTGTTTCATTATGACCGAAACTGTTTAGTTGTTAGGGAGAGGTTTCATATAGTGTAAATGAATGTATCATATTTTGGAGAATATGTGAAGGCGTTTCATTAAAGACATGGAAAATGATGAGTATTATATATAATTATATTTTAATATTTTCCTTCTTCATGTTTAGAATATAATCATTTATTATATAAATATTGATTTTTATAATAATATATTATATTGAATAAAAAAATCGTTTTATTTCAATATTTAAAAGGGTATATCATTAATTTCAGATAAATACATTGGATTGTGAGATGTTTCATTGATAGGGGAATATGGATATTTAATTCATTTAATATTAATTTTTTTCATTGAGATTAATTGTATATCATTCAAAAATGATTTATATATAACCTCATTTTTAGATTAATTTTGTCCATACCATTATATAACATCCTTTTTTGTTTGAATCATTTTTTATAATTTTTATTCATATAGGATTTAATTTAGTATTATTCATTAAATGGTAGTGATTAGATATCAATTTCCAAGCATACGATTATAAGAATATTCATGAGGTATGAGATTAGCTACATAAAATATTTACCCTCATTGAATAGAGTAAATAATATATTTATTGATTGATTGTAATGTGGAATTTATAGTATTAATAAATTATCATTATTGAATATATGTTGGGAGAAATATGTCAATTCATGCAGAGGGGAAACATGCATAATCTATTTCATTCATTGAATGGTGGGTTTTTGATAAGTTTTTATATACGAATATTGAATGTTTTCTTAACCATTGATAATAACATGATTTTATTTCCATGTATGTTTATATAAAGTTATCACATGACTTCATTTTGATTTTATTAGAGACACATTCTTGAGGAAAATTAAAATAGTAACCCAGGAATTACATACATGGATATTACATCATTTTAATTGAATATTCAGTACATTACAAATTACATGCCTGGGGACCGTAATTGTTTAGTGTCATTAGAATCATGGAAATAAAATATTCAATCCAGTTGAATGATCTTCAAATTCTCCTACAAATATCTACACCTTTAGTAATTATACTTAAAACCTATTTCCATACCATGGGAAATGGAAACATAAGAAAGGGGTGAGCTTAAATGCTTAGTAAGGGTAATTAATGTAAATGTATAAGCCTGACATATACAAAAGTTATGACACATGAGCGTAACACTTAAAGATCATTCCATACATATTAAAGAACTTAAAAAATAATGCATGTTTATAAAATATGAGTCATATGTAAATAAATTGCATAGTCCAATGATGAATTACATTGGAATAAGCATGGAATTCCGAGAATTCACATTGGTTTATGATGTTGTAAAAATGTTTATGTTGGAACAAGTTCACCCTTTAAGTTGAGGACATGAAATCCTACCCCAACGCTAACTTGTGGACTTGTATCCAGGTCTATACATAAAATTGTGAACATGTAATCAGTTTCAATCATATCCTTATGAATGTGAAACCAAGTCCATGCATAACATTGTGAACATGTAATAAGGTCTCCAAATTACCTAATGGACATGATACCGGGTCTATGAATAAAATTGTGAACATGTGAATAGGTTAACACATAAACATATGGATGTGAAACCATGTCCATGCATAACATTGTCAACATGTAATGCGGCACACATTGCCTAATGGACATGAAACCAGGTCTATGCATAACATTGTGAACATGTAATTAGCTTCACACAAAAAAAATATGGACATGAAACCAGGACCATGAATAAAATTATGAAAACTTAATGAGGATCACTTATAACATTATGAACATGTAGTCAGGTCCACACTTATGCTTATAGACAAAAAAACAGGTTCGTGCATAAAAATTATACTCTTTAGTCATCCATAATTACCTAATGTATTGGTATGATATATGGGTCATACCCATCACATAATGAAATAATAAATGCATGTGCCAAAAATAATTTATCATATCATGCCCCTTGAAAGGATATTGCTTCTAATAACATCAAATCAGAACCTAGAAAATTAGATGGGAATCCTGAATAGTTCATCACACCATAAACTATGACAAAAAGATAGGTTTAATAATAATTTAATTGAATCATAACCTCTGATCAAAAGGAGGATTAAAAATAATATTCCCTATCAAACTAAATAGATTTCATAAATTCCACGACATTAAATAGACACATTCATAGAAAAGATATCAATGGATCCTTTAGATTATATCCCAGAAATTCATGAAGAACATCAACAGATGTCATACTAGATGGAAAATAATTTTGAAATATCGTTCAAAAATATTTCGTGAGTAAAATATCCTTTATTTTTTGAAAAATACTGATTATTGAATAAAACTATTTGAAAACAATTTTCATATAATGTTTCGTTGAAAACCTATAAAAAATATTTGAAATCATTTAGAATTGTTTTCACCATTAATGTTTATATAGAAATTTTAAAAACATTTAAAAATATTTTTTCATTAAAAACATATTGAAAACCTTTAAATAAATATTGAAACATTCAGAAAATCATATCATTGAAATTAATATTCAAACATATAAATAGTTCATAAAAATTATTTGAAAACCATTTTTTTAAATACATAGAATAAGGATTGAAAGAATTTTGAAAAAAAAATTCGTTGACAACATGTATAAGTAGTTGGAAAAAATTTTGATAAAAAATATTTCATGAAAAATAAATTTAATAAACTATCTTAAATATTATCCTTTTAAAAAATGAAAATAAATCCTCAATTAAATGACGATGGGTAAATCTTAATATGTCATATGAGGTAAAGAGGACATTCATTTTTCAATGTAAAAAGATTAGAATGATTACTTGTTTGGAATGAAATAAGAAGATTAATTTGAAGAGATTGGTAAAAAATATACATAAAAAATACTTTTAGAGATTATATTATAATGGTCTAATATGTTTGGAAACCCTTTTTAGAAAACATTGATTTCTCGCTGAAGAGATGGCAAGTTTAGGCTCTCTTAATGAACCGTTCTTGACTATCTTTTGTACTAAAGATTATAAAGTGTTTAAAATAAATGAGTATATCAAGAAATAATATAAGATAAGGAAAATAAAAAAATTCCTAAGATATGGATCATATGATTTCATCAAGGGAAGAATAAACATTAATAATCTCGAAAAGAGATGAGGTTGTCTCAATAAACTCTTATAACATGGTTAATTGGGATCATACACTCCATGTAAGAAAAAGAAAATTAAATTAAGTAAAAATAATCATGAAAATATATAGATTTATGATATTACATTTCAAATTGATTTATATGCACCTCTAAGAAGATATTAGGTGCATAACAGAAAATGTGATTATAAAAGTGGGCATATTGAGACAAAATAATTTTACTGATTTGGTAACTTTTGATTCTTATTCCAATGAAATACATATCATACAATGGACATGTTAATAACCATAATTTTTTGTTTAATACTTTTATAATTTAATCTCGAGTAATAAATAATCCACACAAATGGAAATGTCATCAAACATAACATGTATCTCTGGGAACTTAAATCTGAGATGAAATCCCCTCACTTTGTCTCTTACTTCTCCTTGTACTTTCTCAAAACACACATATATTAATTATAAATTTATTATAAATATTTTAAGAGACAATTTTATTATATATAAAAAAATATATTGTTTTATTATGACCTTATATTACACTCTTATTAACAATCATAGGTTAAGGTTTCAATTTGGGTAATATACGCTTTGTTCTTCACATGTGTCTTAATTAGTTATACCGATGGTCCTTATAAAAATATCATGATTCCAGAATTTATATAATGGTATAAATATCATCTATATGAACTATATTTATATTATAATAATTTATAGCCTAAAAAGTACAAAATGGAATACAACATTCATTGAGACGTTAAGTTGTACTAATGCTTGAATGTTGTTTCCATTTATATTTTCATATTGAAAGAATGTATTTAAATGATATGTGTTTGTGTATATATGTGTGTATATATATATATATTTATTACAGTATCACTATTATATCATACATATCACACAATTTCATTTAACCCACATAGAATATGTTACATGTGGTGTGTGAAAGTATCACAACGCTTTGAGGGGTTGGTAGTCCACACTTCCTCTAACAAGATTAGAGTAATAAAACCAAATGAAAAGTAAAGATATGCATCTTGAAAAATGAAAAAATAATCATTAATATATAATAATTTTAATATATAACATACATAAATAGTATGTCCATCATAATGGCCACCAGTATTGGGGGTAAACAAGAAATAAACAATCGTCATTTTGTGAGGAAGTAGTTCCCCATACACATAAATTTTATATTTTACATCCATTAGGTGGTGGTTAGTGTAATTTTAGGTAAAAAACGTTCAAAAAAATCCTCATAAGATCAATGTCATCCCTCGGATCACTAATGTTGAATCCCCTAGCACGCTAACTTGGATTAATGTGTACTCATTTTATCGACTTGAGGTCACTTCAATGGTTTAACATTAAATCATTCATCCTCAACTGCAGATGGATGATCTTTTAAATTCTTGTTTTCGCCCATGGTTTTATTTTACATTCCCTCGCACTGATTTTATCAAACTTATTTGGTCAATTTTCAGGCTTTCTTGGGAGTTTGGCATACCACTTCACCTCCTCTACTTACTAAGTTGTGCATATGGTTTACATATCACCTCCTCCATGTTCCACTACTGCTTCCTCATAACATCCAACTCATATGAGTACTACCTTGCTCTACGTACTGCCTTAATCTGCCTAATTCTCAGCTCATATTTGTACAACCCTACTCTACGTACCTCCTTACTTAATCCATGAACTTTTCTTTTCCACTACGGATGGTTTTCTCCTCTGTGAACCAGTACTAACATCACATATTTTTCTTCCAACAAAACACTTCATACATCTACATATTTTTCTTGTCTTTTAATCTCAATCTAACTAATTAATAAAGGGTATTACTGATATATATATATATATGCCAAAATGGATCTGAAAAATATAATAATCAATAATTTACCAAATATTTGATTTTGGTATAGCCTCCACCATGTAACGCTCCTTTCCAATGAACTACAGCTATCCCAAAAACATCAACCCTCCATGTACCACAAGCCACTATCTGCATACCTTCACCACGAACCTATTTCTGTTCTGCGAACTGTGTCGCATATTGTTTCCACTATTCCACACACGGTCTGGGAACTGTTCCCGGATAAGGTACATGGTCCATGTCCCGGGCTATGCGGTTATCTTCCATGTAAAATTTTATTCACCGCTCTTCATGTCGTTCAATATTATGAAAAAATTATATATTTTGAGGACTAAAATCATGGAAAACATTGGGATACTACACCACCTTCTGTACTTATTTTAGCCTCAATCGTATGACATTATTTCTTGAACATTTATTGTTCATCAGTGTGCATACTGAATACAAACACAAACTATACTCCATTATTTTTAGTGAAAAACCTAGGTTCTAACAATCTCCCTCTATTTTTTTGTTTTCTATCTCTAGATAAATTTAATGAAGCACAATCCACGATCCAAAATTGAAACATCAAGAAACAAATTAGTCATCATTCTAAGTCTACATGAGTAGTTCTCGGTGTAGAAAACAAGATATAATACATTAATTGAGTTATCATGCATTTCATTTCACCCCAATTGTTTTAGTTTTTACTTTCTCTATTTACCATCTTTCCTGTAACTAAAAAAACCTCACTCTCCATTTAATTTATCCATTATCCCCATTGGAAAAAACCCAATGTTCGAATCATGACTTGTAGATCTCAAAAACATGATCCCTCTAGATCGTATCTCCCAGATAAACCTCCATCACTTCCCCAAATAGATAAAAATAGTAAAAAAATATAGGGAACAGAAATTTCATGACCCCCATAGGTTGTTGGAGGTGGTTGAACAATGAGGATCAACAGAAGTATCTCAATCATAGTTGGTGCTAGCAATTTGGTAATAATACCATCCACATGCTCATCAATTACCACATGATTTATTTTCATCAATCTAGGTTCATGATTTTCTAAGATTAAGTGACATCTAATTTCAATATGATTTGTTGGAGAATTTTGAACATTATTCTTCATAAGATCAATTGTTCTCTTGTTATCACAGTAAATAACCATTGATTTTTTCACCTCATAACAAATTTCAGTCAGTTTCTTCCTCATCAAAATTAGTTGAGTGCATGATTTTTTTACAGAGTTATATTCAGCATCTGCAGTACTAAGGGAAGTAATTTCTTATTTCTTATTCAAAAACCCCAAACATTTCTTCCCATCATTAAATTATCTACCATTGGTGAAATATCCTCCCACTACATCTCCAGCCTAGTCAGCATCAAAAAAATATTTATAGATCAACATCACTTCCGGCAGTAGAATATAAGGCATAATTGTTTGTAACTTGAATGTACCTAATGATTCTTTTCCCTACCATTATATGTTCTTCTTTCGTATTACTCTGAAAATGGGCCACTAAGCTTGTGGAAAAGAAAATTTCTAGTCATATCATTTTCAAATTCATTGACCTTCCAATGATTCTTCTATACATCATGGGATCCACCAATGTACTATCTTCATGATTCCCAAGTTTTTTTACAGTTGTAATCGGAGTTCACATTGGTTTGGAATCATGCATATTAAATTTCATTTGTATCCTTCTTGCCTAATTTCTTGAGGAATGAAAGTGTAATCCTTATTATGAATCATCTACTTCCCTAAAAAGAATGTAAGTTCACCAATCATCGACATCTCAATTTATCATTTCATTTCATCGCAAAAATCATCCACTGATCTTTACCATCATCCACCAAAAATAATATCATCATCATTTACCAATAACATGAACATATCCATCTGACATTTTTTCACCAAGATATTGTGATCCAACACTCCTCTATTGATTTTAATATTTTTTAGATAATAATATAGTCAAGTGTACCATGTTCATGGTGCATGCTTTAGTTCAAAGAGTCCTTTCTTTAATATGAATTCCTTCATCACATAAATTACAAGAAGGAAACCAACATGTTTTTCAATGTAGACTTTTTCTTCTTGAAGATCACCATTTTGGAATGTTGTCTTGAAATCTATTTTTTACCCTCTTTTGATTTCCATGGATTGAAGTAGCACGATTGCTTCCAATGTAGAAACAAGAGAAAATGTTTCTTCCACAAACACACCTTCAATATGTGATTATCTTAGAACACTCTTTTAACCTTATTTTGTATCACATTAGCATGCTCATCATATTTATTCTTAAAGATCAAATTTGTACCAATCACATTGGGACCATTTTGTCTCTTAACTTTATCCTAGACCTAGTTCATGTCAATTTAATCTGACTCTTCATTCATGCCTCTCACCAACGATTCATACATTAAATCCACTTAAAATGGTTATGGTTCCAAAATTGATAGGGATGTATTTTTTGAATTATTCCTCATTCTCCTTATTAGTGTGGGTGAATTAATGAACCCAATGATGTTTTATCGATTAATCTATGCTCCTCAAATTCAACTTTGAGGTTAATCAAAATTTTCTATAGCCATGTGTTCGTCTTCTAATTCATCTTATGATTCAACATCATTATGTGACTCCGATGATTATATTACTCCTTCCTCTAATTCTGTATTTCCATTTTATCCATGTCCACATTCTTACTCATTTTCTATCACATCATCATAATAATTCCTTGAACCATCTGCAGTTTTCTTTCAACTAATCATAACATCACTACATTCCAAAATCCTTAAAAAGGGTTTATTTAATCTCCTGCAAAGTTTTATGTTTACTGAGTGTCTAAGGAATATTCCATCATCCTCGTTGTCAGCATGCATCCCTTGATTTTCTTTTTTATTTTCGATGCAACATTTTCTTCTGAAAAAATGAAAATGTTTCATAGTGAGTTTCCTTCTATGCCATAATTCATATGGTGTCTTCATCTATCCCATGTAGAGACCTATTCAATTTTGAATGTACAATGCATCTAGAAAAACATCATCCTTGTAATTGAGAGATATAAAAATATCAATCATTATAGTTCTAGCCGTGTTGTTCAACTGCAGATTTTGGAACTAAAAACTCCATTTTTCTATAGAGTATTAACAACATCTACCTTATCATGTATTCCATGTTTCTATGTGTATTTTTAAAAATCAATTGATGCGTATTCCCCTGTGTTTTAATATCATAGTACATTGATGGCCTATCTTGTATCATTCTCAGAAATTCGATGATACTTTTTTATGAAATTCCTGACTTTTCATTTTCTATGATTAACCATCAAACATTCCATTCTAATATAATCATATATAAAGATTATAGAGTTCCTTGATCCATGAGTTCTGAAATTATTTATCAGGCCATATATGTCAGTATGGATAAGATCTAGAATAATTGATGTGGTTTTCTTCTTTGGAAGATATGAACCACGAACCGTCCTTCCACATACGAAAGCATCACAATTCTTTTCCCATTAGAGATTTAGGTTGGTAATATCCATGAAAATATTCAAATTAGATATCTTTTCCATTTCTATCTGATTGATGTGACTCAATCTCCAACGACACAAGTTGTTTTCTTCTTCAACGTTCATGTAGTAAATATTTTACCCACTATCAACATGATACAAGTGGCCTTCTATCCTACAACCATTTGAACAAGAATTATTTATCTTCACCTTTACAGTGTATCCTTTTTTTATTGATAGTCACTATTATAACTAATTCATAGAGTTGACTCACACTACAAAGATTTTGATGAAAACCATCCATGTAAAGATCTTCAATATTATTCATCTATCCATTAGATTGTTCAGAACTCCCACTATATTTAATATTCAACGCACCATCATTATCGAAACATACCATTCCATGGACCCTTTTCATAACATTTTTTAATAAATCAAGTTTACATGTCTTGTGGTATGAACATCCACTATAAGTGATCCCTATACTATTATTATTTGTAGCATTGAGAGAAACATCTGCAAGATTGGACTTTTAAATTTAATATTTTCATTCCCTGAGATGGTAGAATGAGTGTGAAACACAAATAGAATTTTAATTCTATCTTCCACGTGCACAAGTTTTTCATATGAATTCTCTTCTTATAAAGGATTAAAAAATGTTTTTAATTGGCACTACATTTTGTTGTCGAGTATTGAACAATCAATGAGAATTGTATGAATTTCTCATGTCATTCCACTTCCTGCAATACATATCTTTAGGGTAAAAAACAATTAAAACAATATACATAGAAATTATTTCCTCTATAAGTAGTAAGATATGAATATGTTCTCCTTTAATGAACTCCTAGTGTTCCCCATTCATATAGTTCATTTCCTTTTCCCAGCATGAAAACATATAGACTAGATAACAAAAATGTGACACTTGATGTGTTGAAATGTCCTCTCATGCCTAAATCTCCTCATTCCTTCTTCAATGGGAAAATACATTGAATTCTTTTCATTCTTAGAAGATCAAAAATAGTCTTTAGTTATTCATTCAATATGACATTAGGGATTATTTTTCAGAACATTTAGTATATTTTAAACATGATCAACTATCTACTTTCATTTATTCTGGTTCACTTTATTTTTAGCATTTGAAATTTCAACATCACATTGAATTCCACTATTTCACATGCATGAAGGTAATTGATTACTCATAATATTTTCAACTCCATTAAAAAAATGTTTTCTCCCCCTAACATAGCTTCTAAGAACCGTTAAATTTTTTTCTTCGTTTTTCTTTTGTATTTGACTCACTTTTAAATTTACTCTTAAGAGTAAAAAATTATTCATTAAGACCCTCAACAATTTTGGACTAATCATTCAGTCTCTAGGTAAGGTCATTGACATAAATATCAGATTCCTTGATTCTGAGATTTATTTCCACTATATCATCCATGCTTTCATGTATTGATGACAGAACATTCCGTAATTCTTTCAGTTGATCAATTTCAACTTCGTGTTGATTAACATATTATAATGATTCTTCTACTATTTCATTCCATTTATTGCATCTATTACACTTATTCTCAAGCATACAAAAATAATGTTTTTATTTCATCATGGCATAGTAATTATTTTTCAACATGTTATCTCTTGCTTTATCTGTTGATAGTTCTGACATTACAATGGTAGTCATCATGGACACATGGATTCTAGTTTTAAAATCTGGTTGTTCTTTTTCGTATAATTCATTATCATCAACACAATTTTAAAAAAACATCACTTATTCTATGCTTTCATTTCATATTTTATGTATCTCTTTCAAAAAAACCCCTTTTTAGGCTTGTTGATGTTTTTAGCTTCACTCTCTTCATCATCAAACTTTCTTGAGCACTGAGAGGTAATGTGTCCAACTCTTCCACAACGAAAACAAGAAAAGTGAAACTTGCCATTAAATTTCCCTTTTTATATTATTGAACTTCATGAAAATGATACAAATAATTGATTTTTCCTTATCAACTTCACCACAATTATCTCATAAAGTTTTCATATTTTCAATGTCTTTGAATGTTATTTTGTTACTTACATGAGGTTTAGCATCTTCTGGTTTGACTCTCATCTCATATGCCACTAGGATACTCAGCAGATCATTAATAAAAGGTTTTGAAAGATACATTTCCTCATGGGCTTACACATTTGAATTATAAAGGGGTGGAAGTATTCCTAGGATTTTAATTAAAATATCATTTTCTTTGATTTCTTCTCCAAGACATCGAATTGCTCCTCCCACTTGAGTAATTTAATTAAAATGGAATATTAATTTTCATCAGGATGTGTCTTCAATTTATCAAACCTATTTTTCAGGAGTTAATGTTTTTCCTCCATCACATTGTTGTATCCTTGAAATTAATTTTCATGATTCTCCCACATTGACTTGGAAGATATGCAACTCACTACCTTTATATAGATTTGATCAAAAACATATGCAGTGAGACCATTCTGTGCTTTATCGTATGTATCAATAATTTTTCAATATGTATCAATCATAGAATGCCCTGTAGGATCAGTGAATTATATTCCTAGCATAACAGAAAATAGTAATTCAATTATAATTGATATTAGATGAGATGTGAAACTATTTTTTCAAATCTAAAAATTACTTCAACCGAAGATGGGGACTCCCCTAACATTGACAGAATTATCCATGATAGTAAAAGACATATTTAATATGAGTAACCTTTTCACTTTGATACCACTTGATGAATCCAAAAATACCCTGAGTGGAGTGGGGATAATCAGGGTGTCCAATGTTTCTTTTAAGCTGATGGATCATGTTCTCACATTGATAAGAACACTTATAACATTCTAAAAATATGTAGCATAAAGAAAAAAACACATGAAAAGTAATGAAACATAAACATTACATGGTTCAACATTAAGGTCAATGTCCTAGAACCATACACCAACAATATGTTAGTCAATCCAAAATCAACTAATATTCACTAGTTGTTGAGTAAAAAAGTTTGGGAAAAGTCACTCTTCCGCAGGAACACTGCCTTTAAAAAAGTTCAAGTATTTCCCACAACGTCCCTTGAATATCCTCTATTCACTCCCCTGGATAACAAACATGGAAGAACGTTTTCTTAGTATATCGAATTTAAGGTCACCTCAGTGGTCTATCCTTAAACCATGCATCCTTAATTGAAAATGGATTCTCTGTTGCAGTCCCATTTTTACCCATTGATGTAATTTACAAACTCTCACACTGATATTGTATGGAAATTAATTTGACAACCTAATTTGGTCAATTTTATGGATTTCTTGGTTGTTCCTTGTACCACTTCACCTCCTCCGAGTACAAAGTAGCCGGTATAGATCATAAAACACCTTCTCCATAGACCACTACTATTTTTACATACCGTTGAAATACTCTACGGACCTCCATGCTCTACGTAATGCCTTACTCTGTGTACTTCTCATATCCTCCATGCACTCCCTACTCTGTATACCTCATTACTTCATCTGTGAACTGAGTTTTCCCTCTATGGATGGATTTCTCCCCTACAAGCCAGTTCTCCCCTAATGGATTTTTCTTCTTCCAAACCAATATGATTTTATCCATATTTCTCCCAAATATTTATCTCAGTCTCACTGCATAAAAAATGAGATTACTACTCCTTATATATAGGAAAAATTTGATCTGAAAAAATTTGGTAATCCATGATTAACCATAACATTAATTTTTGTACAGCCTCCATCGCGTACAGATCTTGTCCCGCAAATTGCAGCTATCTCGCAATCTTGCATCCTTCCGTGTACCATGCACATTTTTCTACAAAACATTGCTGCAATCCAATTTTCGGTTCCATGAACTTCTCTAAGAAATATTCTTGATATTTTTTACCCAGTCCGTGAACCGTTCCCAGACCTAGTATGCGGTACATGTCTTAGGCTATGTGGTTCCATTACTTTTTCAATTTTCTTCACCATTCATAATTTAGTTCACTCTTATGGAAAAAGAACTGATTTTTGGGCCTGAAATGATGTAAAAACTGGGAAACTGCAACACCATTAATACTAATTTTATCCTCACTCGTATGACCACATTCCTTACAAACTATCAGGTTGTGCATGTGAATTTATTCAACAAACACATAACGTACTCCATTATTATTTACTAAATTCCTTGGTTCCAAAAATAGGGATCATGTATCCTTCTTTATATATGTAGGTAGATATAGGACTCCACACATTGTGGATGTTGGTTCTTTCCATTTGGTAGATTTCTACTGGGGTGGTTAATCCTCTAATGGACTAGGGTGTGGGTTTCCCAGAGATATTTACACTGTTGGATAGTGCTCCCCCACTATGTTAGAGAAGTAGCACTCCATGACTGTTGGAAGGAAGAGTGGGTCCAACCTTATGGTACTAGGGATCGGTTCCTATACCCTAGGATTCAGTACTCCCATATCATTCAAGGGTGCAGGTACCCCCATAATGAATAAAATGGTAGAGTCGATACTCCCCAATCATACCAGGCTGTGAGTCCTCTATCCACCCATCATAACTCCCCTATCAGGGTAGGGTGGTGGTTCTTGATTTATGATGTTGTACTCACCTATCGTATGAGGGGGTGGTTACATTTTTAGATTTGGACCTCCCTCGACTATAGGAAATTTTTATGAGGAGTTGGTCACTCCACTCGATGAGAATTATACCTATATTAGAGACACTTATCCCTCAAAGGACTGAGGTTTGTTCCTCTATTTATAAGATTGATAGAGTATTCATGATTTATATATGAGAAATACATTCCTGACTACAGTGCAGTGGTGAGGCATGGGTCCCTCTATTACATTGTTTTAGAGAGGATGCACATGGTGAATAGTTCAGAGTAGTTCTCCATCAACTATGTGTAGTGATGAGGGGTGGGACTCTTGACTTGGGTTTCTTTATCTTGCACTAGGAACATGGTAACGATGATAAGAACTTTTCTGCAGGGCACTAGAATTGGATTTTTGTTTTACCCTTTGATCCTTTAGTGGTAATCCAATTACTGGATATGAGGTATGAACCTCATGAGGTGTTGAGTATGAGACGAGTTTATCTGGGTAATTTCTAAGTGTCCTTTTGTTATCAACACATGTTTGGGATGACTCCCCTTATAGACTGAGATGAAATCTAATGTACAAACACGGAAAATTCTAAATGGAGTTTCAATTTCGATATAGTTTCCCTTTGGATAGGTCGAGCAAACTCTTCCATTTCAATTGGTTCATTTTTACTTTGGGAGGTTTTGGGGCGGCTTCTATGTATTTTATACTCACATGTGAATAGAATTCACCCACATATGTTTGGTGTCTTGTGTTGACCACACACCTTTCGACAGAGTCCACCCCAAACCTGAGTCAAGAGGAGAAAAGTGATCTAAATTAACCGAGGTGATTACAACGGATGGGTTGAGGAGCTTTCCAATAGTTTAAATTGACAGTGATCCTCCCACTCTGAGTAGGTTGGATGCATTTATAGTTTAATTTGATGGGTGACGATTTTCCCTTCTTCCAGTTTTAGTACTTCAATTGTACTTTGGTTGTAGATATAGTAGTAAGAATGCATTGGTTGTGTGTTGTTTTTACAGTATTTCATTTTGTGAGATTGAAAATCTGTTCATGTTTACATGTACATAGGCAATGCCTCCGATATTTTTGATATGCCTTTGTGCCTGTAGTCTCTATCCCCTATCATATAGAAGAATAATTCTTTTAAATAAGTTTATATAGAATATGATTCATAGAAATTCCTAACAAACATTTATCAAATAAAGAATCATATAATTAATTAATAAACTAGTTAATGAAATATATCTTTTAATTTTTGAACATAAGAAATTAAAATGACTATATTTCCCCAAAAGAATTTCACCCAACATTATGATAACATATCAATATAAATAATGTAAGGTGAATGTCGTTAAGAATCTAAATCATCACTATCGAGATATTAATGATATAAAAATACATACATGAAAACTTATAATATAATACATATTGTGGTATAAAATCTAAAAATTAATATATTTTTAAACAAATAACTATTAAATAAAATTATCAAAATAAAATATGGTTAAAAATTATCGATATAGATGTAAAATATCTTCAAATAATAATAACAAAATTAGTCATATCATAAAAAAATTAATTGTAATGTAATGATATAAATTTTTAATTAAAGATAAAAAAGTATTTAGTGAATATGTAAAAATTTATATAATTAATAAATAATCCACAATATTATTATATTGTTAATGAAAAATACAAAAAATTAAAATTCCAAGAATATATTCGATCATAAACACAAATTGTATATTTATTTTATCATGAAATATGATATATCTAGAACACTATTTTTATTAATTTTTAATGTTTATATATAACTGTTGATCAGGTTATAATCTTATGGACATACTTGTTCCATGAATTGGGGGTTAATATAAAAATATATTCAATGTATTTATTAGATCAAAAATAAAAAAAATAAGCTTGGTAAAAATAACATAAGATGTGTAAAATTCAAAGAATGAAATATTAAAAATAATGATTCATCGCTTCCTGAGCCATTATTAAAATATTATATGAAATATTATATACATCAGTAATAATCTTGATTAAGAAATTTTGGATTATTATATCATATTTCATGAATTTGTTTTTATTCTTATTTTTCCTCCAATCGTATCATGAAATGATATTATTAAAGTCCATTAATTATGTTCAGGAATATAAATAATAAGGAATATAATTATTGATGCAATATAAAATTAGAATATGGTTGAGTTTTTATAAACATGATATATCCCAGAAAAACATTGACTCATCATTTTATAATTAGATGATATAAAATAAAAAACTCTTATTGCCCAATAAATTTAGTCACTAAAGGCTGTTAAAATTTCATTAAAATGAAAATTTTAACATATAATGTTTTAATGTTAACAAACCCTACTTCTTTTTATTTTCCTGAATAACATTTATTTAGTATTTTTAATTTTTTATAATATTGTTTAAAATATAGATATTTAAAGTCTTAATAAATTTTTATTAATTTAAAAACTTTTTAATTTCCCATTATTAAATATTTTATATATTTCTTGTACAATAGATTTATAAACCTCTAATTTTCAACATATATAAAAATAAAATTTAAATCGTTTTGAAATATTCTATGTATTTATGTCTTCATTATGAGACTCATCAACCATAATAAAATTCAATTTATATAGATTTTGTTACTTCTTCCTCCTAATTAATTACATAGGAAACATCACTTGTTTATCTTCATAGACATTGAGAACTATTAATTTGATAAAAAAACTAAGATACATAGATGGTAGTAAAATGTTATTTGATTTAAAATAATATATTATAAAAAACTTAAGATGATATATTTTAATGTTACTTATCTACAATAATTTTTCAATTAAAATTATATTTATATACTAACCTAAAATGTGTTTCCATTGGGAATTTACAAATATTTGTTTTCCAATTTGTGATATTTCAATTGATTTAGTATTGGATGGTTTGTTTCATGATAATATAAATTTTTTAGGGAATATTCATGAATCCTTTGTTATTTTCAAAAAGTTTATCTCAAATAATTAATATCATCAACACTGAAAAGTGGGATACTTTTATTTTAATATCAACAAACTGATTGTTTATTTTTAGATTTTTAATATTAATTTCATTCTAATGATATCAGTAATTGAATATTTATTATTCATAACAAATGCTTTAGACGTTGAAATTGTATATATCAATAATTTTTCACTAGCTGTTATTCAATTGTTATATTTATATTTTTTTATGTAAAAATGAAAATATTTTATAAATCCTTTATATTCAATTTACACAGTCAAATTTTTTGTTCATTATAAACACTAAAATAATATGTTATCTAAAAATATATATTTTTAGGATCATAAAAACATTAAATTTTGGGGGTGGGAAATTGTGATATTCCTTTGATGAACATTTAACAGCTAATCTATAATATTTTATAAAAAATTCTTAAAATAAATAGATCGACAATAAAAAATTAAATTTCTAATGTGTTTTCACTAATGTTTATCCATATTAATATCGTATAATTTCTTTTTTCTTTAATAAAATGATAATCATATAATATTATTTAAATTATATTATCACTAAATGGAATTATTTATAGAGACTAGATCAATATAGACTAACACATTTGGGTACACAAATTGAAATTTTTTTGGAAATATAAATTCTATAAATATTTGAATTTTATTTGATATACCATATATTTTTTTTTGTAAAAATGTATATATATATATAATAATTTATTTTATATATTCAAATTTCTAAATAATTTTTGGTAGGGAATATAAAAATATTTTCCAATTTATTTATTAAAAAAATATTTATATATTCTCAATATGAGGGAAAATGTATTTAGAAAATCACATTCATCTAATTAACATAATGACTAAATAAAAATAATGAATGAAATAATCTTTTTTTAGGTTTCACTAGATCTTTTTTTAATGATTTCATCGAAAAAATAATAATTATTATTATATTACAATAGAGGTACCCCATTTGTATTTAGAAATCTAATAGTGACCTTTGGATTGATAATTTTCAGTTCTAAAGGTATTCAATATTTCGAAATTATTACGACTCAATACTATATATTTTTTATATCTTAATATATATGATTAAAAATGATAATTTTTTCTTGTTAAAAGGTTTATTAACATGAAACTTTTTATTAGCCTAAAATATATAAAAATTAATATTTTTTAATTTACCGGTCATAGAATTTGGAAATCAAAATTTAATCAAAATAATATATAATTGAATGTTTTTCCAAAAGGTACTGAGATGTTAAATTTTCAAACATGTAATCATTTCACATTATTTTATAAAGTTATTTATTAATTAACATTAATTTTTTGGCCCGGTGATCTGATCTATTAGTCTATTTATTTTTTCACATTTCATGTGTGTATTCCATATAATGTATAATTAATAATTATGCTATGATCTTAGCTGTTTTGGAATCCCTCACTAAGAACACGCCCTTTTTCCTCTCCATTTTCCGATTTGACATTTTATCATACCATAAAAACATTAGGATATACTATATATTCGATACATAATTAAATAATTAGAGGATCACATGAGTAGGAACTATCATATTTGTTCATGATATTTATCACCATAAATTATAAATCATGGAATTGTTTTTTAGAATACCCTAATTTTAAAGTCATATATCATCTCTATATATTTATATAATTATATAACTCTTGATAGACTGTTGATTGGTTTTTTTATTTTATCTATATTTAATATATATACTATTTAAAAAAACAATCAAATATTCCAAAATTAAATATTAAACAATGAAGAATAAAATATATTGATTTATATGTATTGGGAATCACATGAAGAATAAATCGAAAAATATTTCAATTATTAAACATTTTATATATAGAGGACCAAGTTTAGAAAATTAATTTTTTTTCATTTATATGGAATCATTATTTTAGTGTAGAATGATATAAAAGATATTTTATGCTTTCAATTTAAAAGGATTTTCCTTAGTGATGGAAATGGTTACCAGATAATACAGAACAAAACTAGGTAAGGTTGTAGTAGTGATTATATAGGTTTTTATATGGTAAGGGATGTAATTCCGAAGAATATATTATTAAATTGATGGCATAAAAGTTTTATTGTTAGTGAATTCGAAAACCCAAACCTAATTAAAATTATTATTATAAATTAAATTAATATATGTTGCCAAATAATATTATTATTATAAAAAATATTTCTCTATTTTCATATTTTGTTATGTTAGACTTATCATGGAATGTTAATTCCATTTTTGATTAAATTAATTATAATTAATTCATTAAATATATTTTTATACTACTAAAAAATAAAAAATGAAAAATATATTTATTTAAATTATTATACATTGATTTTATATTCAAAAATTAATATTTATAATTTAAATTCATAAATATTATATAGATAGGATAGGGAAGTTAACATATTATTTTATAATTAATTAATATTTCTTTATGGCAATAAATTTAAATATATAGTGGTTATAAATATATCTATGAATTGAAAAATTTTATGGGATAAGGATTATGTATCCCGAATTTGAGGGGTACCCAACAAATTTTAATCCCTTTTTAACCATTTATTATATTAATATTATATCATTAATTTAAAAATTTGAAATTAATACCAAAATTTTAAAATACAAATATTATTAATAAATAACATAGATATACATTTATAGATATTTTAAACATAAAACATATAAAAAATTTATTTGTTTTAAAAATAAATGTTAAATTAAGTTCCAATGTTGAAAAATATACATATTTATTTAAATTAATATTTCTAAAAGATCTCATTCCCATTGAGTTTAAATAAATATTAATAACATAGATAAAATATTGAACAAAAAAAATTAGTTCATTAATTAAAAAATATAAATAAAAATACAATATAGATGTATAATCATTTCATTCATAAATATTGCATCTTTTAAAAATTACTATTCTATTCATAATATTTCAATCGACCCAATAACTGTTATTCTTCAGAGTCTGGGGAGACTAGATATTCAATATTTTTATTTCATGAATTATCATGAATATATCCTATAAATATCTTTTTATATAGTTCTCTTCATCTGCATACCCAACCAAAAAATATAATTCACCCCATGGAGAAAGAAAAAAAAAGTAAAAGTACGATCATATTATCTTTAAGGGTAAGCATGGGATATATCAATCAATTATCGTATGAAATAATAACACAATTAGAAGAATATAAGATCATTATAATAACCTGAAAAGTTCATACAATATCGAAAAAATATTATAATACTTTAGCATTTCGAATGATATGAATAATAACAGAGCGAAATCTTTATAACTTAATCAATAATCATATGTTCATGTCATGATTGTGTGGCATGATAATAAGTATAGATATATTTTCAATTTTCATGTTTAACAACCTTGATTAATGAATTAGTCATCAACACATGTTTTCTGTAGTGGATAATGGACATTGACATGTTTTCGATAATGGATCATGCACTTCAACTTGTTTCCCATAATAAATCAATCACTAAAAAATGTTTCCCATAAATATCCCTTGATATACAATATATTACTAAATTAAATAGAGGTATATATAAGTAGAAAACATAACATAATTGAAACCAAACATATCACTTACAAATAATCAAAAAATATCAAACATATCATCATATCATATTCAACTCAAGGAAAATGGGTTTCATGTTTCATAAAATCGTTGTATGACAAGTGAAAATTGGATTAATAAACATGTCATAATTATAAACATAAGATATAATTAGAATTAACTATTATGGTGTCATTAGATCACTTCACCAATAAAAAATAAACAACAATAAGCTTTATTATCATTGACGAATAAAAATACTATTAAAAGATCATTAAAAATAGTCCTATAGAAAATACACTTTCTTTTTCAAAATAATTTTTTTTAAAATATGATGTTACAATATATTATGGGAAAGATTTTATTTTAAATAGTATTGGAATAATTTAATTAAATATAAAATTAATTTTTAGTTCAATATTTTGGGAATTTTCATTCAGGTTGTATAAGTAAAAAACAATATATTAATATTTTTTTAAAAAAAATCATTAGTTACCACTTTTAGAAAATGAATTGTATATTCCATGTAAAATGTATTTTAAAATTTCAAAAAAAAATTATAAATGAACTTAAACAATAAATTTATTATCTTAAAATGTTTTTTCTCAATATGTTAAAAAAAATTGGATATTAAATAATCATGATTTTTTACCGAAGAGAGAAATATTTCCCATTTTCCATAAAAACTATTTTGATCACATAAATAATTAATGTGAATAAAATTAAAAGGAAGAAATATTGCCATGTAATAACCAGTTTAAAAAATAAAAATGATTAATTGGAATATGATCAAATAATATCCTTAATTGTAATAAATTTATAAATAATCCCAATTAAAATAAGATTGAAACATAAATCTGTTACCACTATGTTATAGTTTGAATTATAAGTCCCATGAAGGAAATAAGGTTATATGAATTTTTAAATCCAAAAAATTTACATGATAATAACAATTTAATATATTATTAGTCTATATATACATCATGTAATAATGTAAGGTAGTGAATATGACATATGTAACAATGAAGTAAAAGGGAGATAACAATCACATACCTCAAGTATCACCTTTTTTCATTTTCTCTCAAACATTAACAATAATAAATAATTATTTATTATAAATTTATTCTATAAGAATATTCATAACTATCATACCAAAAATGATTTTTTTGTAATATTATCACACATTTTTAAATATTTTTTATTTCACTATTTTGGGTGATAACTATATCATTTTCAATGCAAGTTTCAGTCTGGTAGTCCCAATCCTTTTATATTTCTCATGTTCCCATAATATATGGGGTTTTAATCAGCACATAAAATCATTATATATTTATTATATACATATTAATAATAATTTATAATATGTATAGATAGTTATTTAAATTACACAATTTCTGTAGATGGTAGGCTATAGGTATACATGAACACTGTTTCGATTTTTTGATGGGTGGAACCAGAAAAAATTAAACTATAATTCACCTTTGTAGGAAAATTATAAAATATTTAAAAAAGTTATTTATTCTAATCTATACATATTAAATCAATGCACAATTGAAACAAAAAAATCAAATATATATATATATAGGTAGTATTCAACAAGTACACACGAGTGATGGTATCATTTTCACGTAGTTTAGAAGGTAAGAAGGTATATGTGATATAATTATTCCATAAATATTATCAATTCAATGAAATTATTTATAATAATTAAAAAATTAGAATATGAATCCATGTAATATTGGTATGGAAAAATTAATTGTATCACATAGTTGAAATAGTAAGTTATAACGACCTAAGATTTTATTATATAGATATCATATCTACTTAGATTAATATTCAATACATCATACAAATACATGTGTGAGAACTATAATAGTTAAGTTTATTTGGAATCATGGAACTCATTCATATGATTGTTTAAAAGAGAATAGAGATCTAACATAATGATATTTCCATTTAGTAATCCTACTTATAACCATTCATTATAACAAGGGGAAAGTAAAATAAGAAATGGTAAACTCAGATCCTCAGTAAGGGTAAACATGAAAGATATATAAGAATTTGATGAACATAAGGGTGTGCAAATAAGATCATAAAATTTCACATAGAAACCCATGAAAATAAAATATCCAAATCATTAATAATTTAATTAATGAATTGATATTTATAATATATGATTAATATTGGAATCAAGATATTAAGTAAAGAAACCATAACATATAAATAATACATGATATAATAGAAGACACATAATTATATAAAATGATTTCAATATTAGTCAAGGCTCATATCCATGGCTATCTTAATGGAATGATCTCACTAGAAAACCATATTAATATTCAAGGGTTACAAAAAAAGACCATATTAGTAGTCAATATTCACTCCCAAGACCATTTCGTAGTCATTGTTCACTCACAATACCATCTAATTAGACAACATCCATTAATCACTTGAGTTCACTCCCCATTACTACCTTTCATATATTAGGTGATATAAATCATCAACCAATGATTAAAATAGATATATTGGTCCCACAATTCAAATAATTTAAACCATACATATGTCTTCCACAGGGAAAAATCATTCTTTATATCATATCCTATTAATTGAAATGAGTTTTATAAAAAACATTAAATCATAACATAACCCATGGAAATGAAATTATTTTCATAAATATCAATCCATTATAAAAATAAAAAAACTATATAATAATATGAATATTATATTTGAACTTTATTCCCATTAAAAAATAACTAACATCAATTAGTTTTACTGTATATTGAAAATATTGTTGAGAAATCACATGAAAATAAAATCTAAAGTAAAATATCATCTCTACATTGAAAATGTTTTCATTATTAAAAAAACATTCAATTTTAAAATAATATATGTTAATTGAAAATTAAATAATAATATTATAAAATATTTTCAAATAATATTGGTATCTTGATGGTGGTAGATTACATTCATGTCATATAAGTTAAAAAACAATCCTTTCAGAATTTTGTTCTCGTTAATGTCACAAATAAACCTTTTAGAGAAAATGACCAAAATATTCTTTTCGAACTATTATTTAAAATTAAAACATGGGAAAAACCATAAATATTCATATTTGGATAGTAAAAAAATTGAAAACATTTTTATATAACATTTACATAGAAGATAAATATTCCACATCAAATATTTAAAATGAATCAATCAAAATTATAGATGAGATTGTGAAATAATAACTTATCACATTATAATTAGTATAATTGTATGACCCATGAAAAAAATTATAATGATATTAATATAAAATAGAAATCATATTATTACTCCTAAAATAAATTCATTTTAAGCATATACCCCACCCAAAAGAAACAGGTAGTGTATCAGGCAAGTGTCCCCTAAAAATAAAAGTGAGACAAAAATTTATTACCTTATGTATTGACAATCATATTACTAAAAAATCACTTATAAATTATATATTTTTAATAAAATGTTATTATAAAATCATATTTTTATATAAAAAACCTTATATGATTTTACAATGACTTTTTATTATACATTTATTATTAGTTTTCTTTTAATGTTACACTTTAGGCAATATCTACTTTGGTTTTTACAAGTGTTTTGATTTTTTATAATAATGGTACTCTTACTTATATCATGATTTAAATATATCAATAATTAAAACCATGAAATTAATATAATATATATTTATTTCATATTTATTTATTATAATATATTATATATATAATTATAAAATGAAATAAACTCTTTATGGAGACAGTAGGTCATATGTACGCGTGAACACAATTTCAATTTTCATATCGTATTGAAATAATGAATATAAATTAAATATTTATAATATCATTAAATAAGAATTATTATTTCAGATGTTTTATATGAATTCACTAAACACATCCTTAATACATTCCATATAATGTGTGTAACGATTACTTCACAAGGAAGAGGTGATTTTACACACTTCCACAAACAAAATTATCATTACAAAAAGCATTCAAGAAAGTGTTTTATAGTAATTAAGTAAAGAAACATACCTAAAAAATATCATATATATCCTAAAACTAATAACACATCATTATTTCCGATCTTGAATGGTGGCAATGAAGAAATGAATGACATCAGTTCACATGGTGGTAATATGTTTTCCACATGAATGATGATTTCATATATCATTTGATTGATGTTTGTGAAATTTTACTTATAAACCATAATATAACAAAACATAAATATATTTTGGATTCTTATATTATTATATAAAATTTAAATAAACATAATTTAATGTGTTTATAAAATAAATAAAACAAAAATAATCATTGATAAATGTTACCTCTTCTATGGTTATCTTCTTTTAAAAATCACAAATGGACTTCATTGGATTGATTTAATCCTATATTAAAGCATATAATATTATTTGAGGGTTTTCGGGATGGTATTTGGAATGATTTTGGCTGACAAAATAGGTTCTGATGAGTGAATAGAAGATAAGAACAAGTTCGCTTTTATAAAAGATGTAATGGGATGTTTTGTAATTTCTCAAATTATTAATTCATAATAAAATAAAACATAATTTATATTCCACAAAATGCAATATAATTCAACGATTTCACTGTATAGGGTAATAATCCCTTCAAAAAATAGAATTTGGATCGGTTTTGCTATATGTTTAAGCCTCTTATTTTTTATTAACCCTTGGTAAGCCTATTATAATTTTAACTATAGTAACAGATTTTTATTATATTAAAATTTTGTGAGTTTTACTTTTAACAAATAAATTGAACTAAAAATGGTGAATTTATGATATTTTAGATAATAATTTATCACATTTATCTTTATGAAATAAATATATGATTTTTATATAATTCAATAAAATATTATTTTCATAAAATATCATTACTGTCAATTTTTACACTATTGATAACATAGACTTTTTAAAAATTAAAATTAAAATATAACTTCAAAAAAATTACATTCATCCACCAATTACATGTCATACATTCCTAAAAATTTCATGGAAAATCTTAGTTAAGTAAAATAATATTTCTTTTAATATTTATAAAATCATTTAATTCACTGTTTCAGTTATACAATAATTACTACCACATCATTTTGTAATTATTTTCCAAAATAATATGTTAAATAAAAATTAAAAATAACATTATATTATGTATTAATCTTTATATATTTAATTATAATATATTTATTAGAAAATATATTCTATTTATCCACATTGTAAATATATTATATATATTAATAGGAATAGTGTGACATTTTTTTACTCCCTTTTATTTTAATAATATCAATGTGATTTTAATGGAAAAGCTTCCAATAAATAATAAAATTTCAAACAATCAGTGTAATGGTCAACCTAAATTCACCCCATTCCTTTTTGGGACTTTTTATGGAATTTATCTAATATTTATAATATTATTTTTACCCATAATTACATCATTTACCCTTCACAATGGTAATAAAATTTTCTTAACATACTATCCATATTGTGTAAGAATAAAGGGTACTATTTAATAAATTTTAACCTTGTGATTAAATAATATGGAATCCTTTTTTTAAAATTAAAAAAAATAATTTTCCAAAAATAATGTAAATCTAATCTTCTATGCGAGGTGAGAAAATGAGATATGTAATGTGAAAACGTTTAAAAGATTGAAATATTTTTATATAAAAATTCAATGTTATGTTGATGAAAATGAATTTAATTTGATTAAATTAAAAAAAACATTGACTTTATCATACAATACAATAAATCAAAAACCAAATTTATGACAACAAATTATTTTGAGGAAAATCATGTTTACATTTAAAATATAGCATTTTTCACTATTCACCAAAAAATGAATCATATCAAACAAATTCCAAAAAATTAATCCACATTTTTTTTATAATATTCCTTCAAATAAAAAGTATATTGATTTAAATATAATTTATATAATTGTCAAAAACTAGATTTCAAACATGTGTGAAATAAAAAAATGAATAAACACAAAGTTTAAAAAAATATTTCCTTTATGGTTAAAATTTTAATTGATCATATATATTGTCTATAACACACCTAATATAAATTTTAAACATTATATTGATTTATATATATATATAGTTAAAAATTACAAAAACTGTGATTAGTTTATTTTTATTGGTATAAAACACACATGTACACATCTAAATAGATTTAAAAAAAGGGTTAGTTTTTTTTGGAAAAAAATATACATGTGTAATTAATACATTAAAAATTTATTTAATAATATTCATTACTGAAATTATAATTTCTATGTTTTAATTTGATTTTTTAAATAATTAAATTTAACATTATTTTACATTTAAACTCAGGGTAACCGAAGCTAAGACAGTGTTTCGTGTAACATAAACTTAATATGGTGTGTCATGAATTGAAATCAAAAAAAATTAAACTAGTTCAAAAATATATTTTATAAAAATATCAGGTTTGTTACATTGGACCTGAGTTAAAAGATTGCTTTGAAATTTATCTAGTTTTCATTTTTTTAATACATTATAATTACATTAACAGAAACCCAAATAGTAAATTTGAATAAAAATATATTCTTTTACAATGGAATTTGGTAAGTTAATTGTTACCCAAAGTAACACATAATAAGGCTTACAAATAGAGGAAAATATTTGTAATGTGAGTACGTGGACATAAAATATCAAACTAACTGTCGAGTTATAATGGAGAGTGAAAGAGAACATGTTTAAGATATGTTAATGACAACAAAACTGTAGACCAAATAAATATAAAAAGGTCATTTCTATCATCGTAAATGGTTAAAATAGGATAAAAGTTTATTTAAAATAATCATTGGGGATGATATTATTATGTTATGTCAACTCATATATAAAATATCAACCTATAGTTGTACCTTGACCAATTGTAGATTATTATTTACCCTAAGATAATATGATTTTAAAATTGTATTTATTAAAGAACTTATGGATCATAAGGCCCAGAATGGGATGATGATTCATTCCATCTATGTCTAATTATAATAAAAAAACCTAATTGTTTCCACATGTTATCCAATATAAATAAATCATCAAATTATGAAACAATAATCTAAAAAACATTATAAAAAAATAAAATGTAAAAAATTCATAAATTGTTACCCTTATAAACCTTACAAAAGATTAAAATCCAAAAATTTTAGAATAAGGTCACAAAGATTGAATAAATAAACTAATCATTACACCCCAAAATAACATGATGTAGCTTTTAATTTCATCACACTAATCATTTGAAAACCATTTTCATGTATTCTCTTAAAATATGGTAGTAACTAAAATTACAACACACCCTTAGTGAAAACAAGATGGATATCCAAAAAAACTATTTCCTCATTCCATACATCATGAAATTTGATAACATCAGTCGATGATATCATAAACCACCACTTCATTTTATCAGCCCCAAGGTCATCAATAATATCACATTAATTTTATCACAATTTAACATATCATTATTTAATTATCCCAAAATCTCAGACCTATTAAAGATTATCCTTTTCTTACTCAAGTTCTTTCCAACAAAATCACCTAACCACCTAGTTAATTTTTAATTGTCACTAGTACCATTATCACATTATCTTAAATCCTTATAAAAACCCTACAGTGGACTAATACATAGATAATACATTATTTGAAAATACTAAAAATTTAATAATTAAATTTTTTTATTTAATTTCATTACATAAAAGTCAAAAAATTCACAAATTATTTTTCTTAATCAATATTTCCAAAAGTAATTGCATGTTATTTTACATTTTCTTTAGCCTCAAGATGTTTGTTTTTGTTTATCATCATCGATAAACCGTAGATTCGTTCATTTTTTTCATAAATCCCATTTCATTTCAATTGAGACATTGAAGTGTGGGAGGTGAGATAGGTGTATCCTTTTATCTATTTGAATGATAATCTATCTTTTTCTCATCACATAAGTAGTGAATTACCAGGTTAATTTCTTTACCAAACCAAAAACAATTACTATCCCCCTTAAGACAATATACATTCTTTTTCATTCCATATATTGAGCATAAAAGTAATCTAAACATCTTTTCTTTATGGGTTTTAAAATTTCCATTAATCTCCATATTTTGTTTCTTGTTAAAACCATGATATTGAGATGTAACTCTTAACACCATTACCTCTTTGATATCACAATTCTCAATTTCTTTATAGCTATAGATGTTAGTTATAGATAACACCATTTTAAAACATGGTTTTAAGCCACCGATGTATCAATCAACATTACTTTTAGGATGGATGATAATACAATAATCAAACATTGAAAGTATTGTAAAATTATCCTTGTAGGTTCCAATATATCCAACGTCCATTTTATATATCTCTGGAAAAATTTTCTCTATCTTTATAAGAGGAACGTAATGAAAATACATAATGAATAATTAGTTATTTAACACATCCAAATAATTGTGTTCAATTTCATCTTTCTACCCTGTATACTTTATAATACTCTACCACCAGTCTATTTCAACTTCTAAATGATAAACTATAAATGAAATTTTCATGTTCTGAATGCCGAAGGATGGTAAATATATTTTCATTGGTACTAATACCATTTTCCAAAACAAGTGGTTTAGATGATCCCCTAAAAATGTAGATGTTTCCTCCTGATGGACACAATAGAAAATTTTAACTTCAATACTCATTTGGATGTCCATAATTATTCATAGATTTTTTCAGTATAGGGATAATAATTTTCAATCATAATCCAAAAAAGATACATTGTTCATGAGGACAATAGTTTTATTTCCCATTTCATTCATCATTAACATTGTTCATTTGGCTTCCATATATTTAATAAAACCTAAATTCATTGTGTGATAAACACAAATTATATTGGTAGAACTACAAAATCCAAGGAAATTACTTATTTTATTTTATTATATGGAACATTATGTTAATTCTCAGGTTATTAATGATTATTAAATGAACTCTTGGATTATAACCTATTCAAAGACTCATCCTTAAAGGAATCCATTTATATATCCATTGAAATATCTATAGGTATATCAGTAATGTTTTTCTTCCTAGTTTCCAATGTTTGACTAAAAAATTTATTTGATAGCTACTATAAAAAATTGGATTCTGTTACATGGATATTAGATTTTTAGATGAATATTCCTTACATTACACAAAAATATTCTTGATGGCTATAATAGTTTGTTTCCATAAAGAAATGGAAAACATGTTTCTAATCTTCCGAATGATCTTCAAAATATCTGATAAATATCATCCACATTAGTAATAATACTTAAAAATAATATTTATAACATAGGAAAAGGAAACATAAGAAAGGTTATGTCCAAATTCTCAGTAATTTTAATCATGGATGTTTTATAAGCATATCATGCGTATATGGGCATGAAAAAAAACAACATAACATTTGAAAATAAAACCCAACATATAATAGATCATAAAACTAAAACATCAAATGAAATTATATATGTTAATAAGACATATATAATAAGGGAATCATGAGAATAATTCACAAAGGTATAATATAGGAATAAGACATGAAATTGTGGCAGAAACACTACTGGAAATAGAGGATTTCCCAACGGTTTAGAACCGTTGGGAAAGGCCTGGGAACCGTTGGTATATGTTATACCAACGGTTCAGCCAACCGTAGGAAAGTAAGCCGTTGGGAAAAACTTTTCCCAACGGTTTACATTGAACCGTTGTTATAGGTGGAGAAAAATACTAAAAAACATTCCCAACGGTTGACAACCGTTGGCAAAACTCAGAACACTGTTTTTCCCAACGGTTTTGAAAACCATTGGGAAAAACCAATAGTTTTGATGAACTCTTTCCCAATGGTTCTAAACCGTTGGGAAAAGAGTTATTACTAACGGTTCATAGAACCGTTGGTAAAAACATATTTGTAAGATTCTATGCCAACGGTTTAAAACCGTTGGCATACCCTAGGCTGAAAATTGCAGCAGCCTGCAATTTGCACAGCGCTCTGTACATCAGCCACCTCTCATCTCATCAGGCCTCATTCTCACCTCATTTTCGATCCAACTATTGTACCTGTAATAAACTAAAACATACATATACAATTACGAACAAATTCATACACATTTAACATATAATGGATCCTGAAACTATACACATCCATAATTAATTTACAATTCATAAACATACATAATTCATATATAATTCAATTTAAAATTTAGATGACAATTATATGTGGAATCCGATTGAGACGGGGATGATTGGTACACGTCACATATGAACCATGGATCGTTATCCTAAAGTTTCAATGGAAACCGAATGCGTTTGGTCGGTTTTGCGTATGCCAGTTCTTTTCACTTATAATACTACCAATTTTAAACAAAACAGACACAGTTAGAGCGGTGTTGGCCACACCACGCCTCGGATTGAGTCGGGGATGACTCGTACACCTCACATATGACCCATGGATCGTTCTCCTAAAGTTTCAACAGAAACCGAATGCGTTTGGTCTGTTTTCCATATGTACTTAAAATGATGTCCATTTTAATCAAAAGAGATCCACTTAGACTGATCCCGGCCACACCGCGACTCGGATTGAGCCCGAGTGGGCTCGTACATGTCACATATGCCTGATGGATCGTTGTGATAAATTATCAACAGATTCGGAATGCGTTTGGTCGGTTTTGCGTATGCCAGTTGTTTATTTCACTTATAATCATGTCCATTTTAAACAAAAGATACACAGTTAGAACGGTGTCGGCCACACCGCTCCTCGGATTGAGCCGGGATTGACTCGTACACATCACATACGACTCATGGATCCTTGTGCTAAAGTATCGACACAGTCCGAATGCCTTTGGTCGGTTTTTCGTATGTCACTTGATGATTTTCACTTAAAATGACGTCTTTTTGAAACAAAAGACCAACAATTTGAGTGGTGTTGGCCACACCGTGTCTCCGATTGTGGAGGGGTTGATTCGTACACGTCACATATGACCCATGGATCGTTCTCCTAAAGTTTCAATGGAAACCGAATCCGTTTGCTCATTTTTCCGTATGTACTTAAAATGGTCTTCATTTTAAACAAAAGAGAGCCACTTAGACTTATCCCGGCCACACCGTGACTCGGATTCATCCCGGGTTGGCTTTTACATGTCACATATGACCCATGGATTGTTGGAATAAATTATCAACAGATTCGGAATGCGTTTGGTCGGTTTTCCGTATGCCAGTTGATGCTTTTCACTTAAAATGACGTCCTTTTGAAACAAAAGACGGACACTTTGAGTGGTGCCGGCCACACCGCGTCTCCGGATTGAGATGAAACCACCGTGCAACATTCTAATTATTATTCGTGACGTGTACGCGCAGACGGCACGTCAATCGGACGTGCCGTGTGCCCGCGGTGACCGACAACGCAGTTCTGGTGTCATAAACGGCCAAAACGGGCGTCCAACGGTCAAATTCATAGCAGACGACCTCGGATTGAGCTGAAACCACCGAGAAACATTCAAATTATTATTCGTGACGTGAACGCGCAGACGGCACGTCAATCGGACGTGCGGTTTGCCCGGTACGGCTCAATATTCTTGTTTTAAGTGATGCGCGCGCTTCGTAACGCGCGTGAGGGGGGTCCAAACGGGCCGAACGATGTTGGAATGGCCTGAAATCAGACGAAAAATACGGGTGAGTGATTTCTGAAGTGGTCGAACAGACGGCACATCAATCGGACATGACCTGTGCCCGCGGTGGCCGAGAACGCAGTTCGGGTGTCATAAACGGCCAAAACGGGCGTTAAATGGTCAAATTCATAGCGGACGACCAGAGATTCACCCGAAACCACCGTGAAACATTCTAATTATTATTTTTGACGTGTACGCGCAGACGGCACGTCAATCGGACGTGCGGTTTGCCCGGTACAGCTCAATATTCGTGTTTTAAGTGATGCGCACGCTTCGAAACGCGCGTGAGGGGGGTCCAAACGGGCCGAACGATGTCGGAATGGCCTGAAATCAGACGACAAATACGGGTGAGTGATTTATGAAGTGGTTGACCAGACGGAACGTCAATCGGACCTGCCGTGTGCCCGCGGTGACCGACAACGCAGTTATGGTGTCATAAACGGCCAAAACGGGCGTCCAACGGTCAAATTCATAGCGGACGACCACGGATTCACCCGAAACCACCGTGAAACATTCTAATTATTATTCTTGACGTGTACGCGCAGACGGCACGTCAATCGGACATGCGGTTTGCACGGTACGGCTCAATATTCGTGTTTTAAGTAATGCGCGCGCTTCGTAAACGCGCGTGAGGGGGGTCCAAACGGGCCGAACAATTTCGGAATGGCCTAAAATCAGACGACAAGTACGGGTGAGTGATTTATGAAGTGGTCGAGTATACGGCACGTCAATCGGACTTGTCGTGTGCCCGCGGTGACCGACAACGCAGTTATGGTGTCATAAACGGCCAAAACGGGCGTCCAACGGTCAAATTCATAGCGTACGACCTCGGATTGAGCTGAAACCACCGTGAAACATTCTAATTATTATCCGTGACGTGTACACGCAGACGGCACGTCAATCGGATGTGCCGTGTGCCCGCGGTGACCGACAACGCAGTTATGGTGTCATAAACGGCCAAAACGGGCGTCCAACGGTCAAATTCATAGCGGACGACCACGGATTCACCCGAAACCACCGTGAAACATTCTAATTATTATTTGTGACGTGTACGCGCAGACGGCACGTCAATCGGACGTGCGGTTTGCCCGGTACGGCTCAATATTCTTGTTTTAAGTGATGCGCGCGCTTCGTAAACGCGCGTGAGGGGGGGTCCAAACGGGCCGAACGATGTCGGAATGGCCTGAAATCAGACGAAAAATACGGGTGAGTGATTTCTGAAGTGGTCGAGCAGACGGCACATCAATCGGACATGACCTGTGCCCGCGGTGACCGAGAACGCAGTTCGGGTGTCATAAACGGCCAAAACGGGCGTTAAACGGTCAAATTCATAGCGGACGACCAGAGATTCACCCGAAACCACCGTGCAACATTCTAATTATTATTTGTGACGTGTACGCGCAGACGGCACGTCAATCGGACGTGCGGTTTGCCCGGTACGGCTCAATATTCGTGTTTTAAGTGATGCGCACGCTTCGAAACGCGCGTGAGGGGGAGTGATTTATGAAGTGGCCTGAAATCAGACGACAAATACGGGTGAGTGATTTATGAAGTGTTCAAGCAGACGGCAGGTCAATCGGACGTGCCGTGTGCCCGCGGTGACCGACAACGCAGTTATGGTGTCATAAACGGCCAAAACGGGCGTCCAACGGTCAAATTCATAGCGGACGACCACGGATTCACCCGAAACCACCGTGAAACATTCTAATTATTATTCGTGAGGTGTAAGCGCAGACGTCACGTCAATCGGACGTGCCGTGTGCCCGCGGTGACCGACAACGCAGTTATGGTGTCATAAACGACCAAAACGGGCGTCCAACGGTCAAATTCATAGCGGACGACCTCGGATTGAGCTGAAACCACCGAGAAACATTCTAATTATTATTCGTGGCGTGTACGCACAGACGGCACGTCAATCGGACGTGCGGTTTGCCCGGTACGGCTCAATATTCTTGTTTTAAGTGATGCGCGCGCTTCGTAAACGCGCGTGAGGGGGGTCCAAACGGGCCGAACGATGTCGGAATGGCCTGAAATCAGACGACAAATACGGGTGAGTGATTTCTGAAGTGTTCGCGCAGACGGCACGTCAATCGGACGTGCCGTGTGCCCGCGGTGACCGACAACGCAGTTATGGTGTCATAAACGGCCAAAACGGGCGTCCAACAGTCAAATTCATATAGGACGACCACGGATTCACCCGAAACCACCGTGAAACATTCTAATTATTATTTTTGCCGTGTACGCGCAGACGGCACGTCAATCGGACGTGCGGTTTGCCCGGTACGGCTCAATATTCTTGTTTTAAGTGATGCGCGCGCTTCGTAAACGCGCGTGAGGGGGGTCCAAACGGGCCGAACGATGTCGGAATGTCCTGAAATCAGATGACAAATACGGGTGAGTGATTTATGAAGTGGTCGAGCAGACGGCGCGTCAATCGGACGTGCCGTGTGCCCGCGGTGACCGACAACGCAGTTATGGTGTCATAAACGGCCAAAACGGGCGTCCAACGGTCAAATTCATAGAGGACGACCACGGATTCACCCGAAACCACCGTGAAACATTCTAATTATTATTCGTGACGTGTACGCGCAGACGGCACGTCAATCGGACATGCGGTTTGCACGGTACGACTCAATATTCGTGTTTTAAGTGATGCGCGCGCTTCGTAAACGCGCGTGAGGGGGGTCCAAACGGGCCGAACGATGTCGGAATCGCCTGAAATCATACGAAAAATACGGGTGAGTGATTTCTGATGTGGTCGAGCAGACGGAACGTCAATCGGACTTGTCGTGTGCCCGCGGGGACCGACAACGCAGTTATGGTGTCATAAACGGCCAAAACGGGCGTCCAACGATCAAATTCATAGCGTACGACCTCGGATTAAGCTGAAACCACCGTGAAACATTCTAATTATTATCTGTGATGTGTACGCGTAGACGGCACGTCAATCGGACGTGCCGTGTGCCCGCGGTGACCGACAACGCAGTTATGGTGTCATAAACGGCCAAAACGGGCGTCCAACGGTCAAATTCATAGCGGACGACCACGGATTCACCCGAAAACACCGTGAAACATTCTAATTATTATTTGTGACGTGTACGCGCAGACGGCACGTCAATCGGACGTGCGGTTTGCCCGGTACGGCTCAATATTCTTGTTTTAAGTGATGCGTGCGCTTCGTAAACGCGCGTGAGGGGGGTCCAAACGGGCCGAACGTTGTCGGAATGGCCTGAAATCAGACGACAAATACGGGTGGGTGATTTCTGAAGTGGTCGAGCAGACGGCACATCAATCGGACATGACCTGTGCCCGCGGTGACTGAGAACGCAGTTCGGGTGTCATAAACGGCCAAAACGGGCGTTAAATGGTCAAATTCATAGCGGACGACCAGAGATTCACCTGAAACCACCGTGCAACATTCTAATTATTATTTGTGACGTGTACGCGCAGACGGCACGTCAATCGGACGTGCGGTTTTCCCGGTACGGCTCAATATTCGTGTTTTAAGTGATGCGCACGCTTCGAAACGCGCGTGAGGGGGGTCCAAACGGGCCGAACGATGTCGGAATGGCCTGAAATCAGACGACAAATACGGGTGAGTGATTTATGAAGTGGTCGAGCAGACGGCGCGTCAATCGGACGTGCCGTGTGCCCGCGGTGACCGACAACGCAGTTATGGTGTCATAAACGGCCGAAACGGGCGTCCAACGGTCAAATTCATAGCGGACGACCACGGATTCACCCGAAACCACCGTGAAACATTCTAATTATTATTCGTGACGTGTACGCGCAGACGGCACGTCAATCGGACATGCGGTTTTCACGGTACGACTCAATATTCGTGTTTTAAGTGATGCGTGCGCTTCGTAAACGCGCGTGAGGGGGGTCCAAACTGGCCGAACGATGTCCGAATCGCCTGAAATCAGACGACAAATACGGGTGAGTGATTTCTGAAGTGGTCGAGCAGACGGCACGTCAATCGGACTTGTCGTGTGCCCGCGGTGACCGACAACGCAGTTATGGTGTCATAAACGGCCAAAACGGGCGTCCAACGATCAAATTCATAGCGTACGACCTCGGATTGAGCTGAAACCACCGTGAAACATTCTAATTATTATCCGTGACGTGTACGCGCAGACGGAACGTCAATCGGACGTGCCGTGTGCCCGCGGTGACCGACAATGCAGTTATGGTGTCATAAACGGCCAAAACGGGCGTCCAACCGTCAAATTCATAGCGGACGACCACGGATTCACCCGAAACCACCGTGAAACATTCTAATTATTATTTGTGACGTGTACGCGCAGACGGCACATCAATCGGACGTGCGGTTTGCCCGGTACGGCTCAATATTCTTGTTTTAAGTGATGCGCGCGCTTCGTAAACGCGCGTGAGGGGGGTCCAAACGGGCCGAACGATGTCGGAATGGCCTGAAATCAGACGACAAATACGGGTGAGTGATTTCTGATGTGGTCGAGCAGACGGCACATCAATCGGACATGACCTGTGCCCGCGGTGACCGAGAACGCAGTTCGGGTGTCATAAACGGCCATAACGGGTGTTAAATGGTCAATTTCATAGCGGACGACCAGAGATTCACCCGAAACCACCGTGCAACATTCTAATTATTATTTGTGACGTGTACGCGCAGACAGCACGTCAATCGGACGTGCGGTTTGCCCGGTACGGCTCAATATTCGTGTTTTAAGTGATGTGCACGCTTCGAAACGCGCGTGAGGGGGGTCCAAATGGGCCGAACGATGTCGGAATGGCCTGAAATCAGACGACAAATACGGGTGAGTGATTTCTGAAGTGGTCGAGCAGACGGCACATCAATCGGACATGACCTGTGCCCGCGGTGACCGAGAACGCAGTTCGGGTGTCATAAACGGCCAAAACGGGCGTTAAACGGTCAAATTCATAGCGGAAGACCAGAGATTCACCCGAAACAACCGTACAACATTCTAATTATTATTTGTGACGTGTACGCGCAGACGGCACGTCAATCGGACGTGCGGTTTGCCCGGTACGGCTCAATATTCGTGTTTTAAGTGATGCGCACGCTTCGAAACGCGCGTGAGGGGGAGTGATTTATGAAGTGGCCTGAAATCAGACGACAAATACGGGTGAGTGATTTATGAAGTGGTCAAGCAGACGGCAGGTCAATCGGACGTGTCGTGTGCCCGCGGTGACCGACAACGCAGTTATGGTGTCATAAACGGCCAAAAAGGGTGTCCAACGGTCAAATTCATAGCGGACGACCACGGATTCACCCGAAACCACCGTGAAACATTCTAATTATTATTCGTGACGTGTACGTGCAGACGGCACGTCAATCGGACATGCGGTTTGCACGGTACGACTCAATATTCGTGTTTTAAGTGATGCGCGCGCTTCGTAAACGCGCGTGAGGGGGTCCAAACGGGCCGAACGATGTCGGAATCGCCTGAAATCAGACGAAAAATACGGGTGAGTGATTTCTGAAGTGGTCGAGTAGACGGCACGTCAATCGGACTTGTCGTGTGCCCGCGGTGACCGACAACGCAGTTATGGTGTCATAAACGGCCAAAACGGGCGTCCAACGATCAAATTCATAGCGTACGACCTCGGATTGAGCTGAAACCACCGTGAAACATTCTAATTATTATCCGTGACGTGTACGCGCAGACGGCACGTCAATCGGACGTGCCGTGTGCCCGCGGTGACCGACAACGCATTTATGGTGTCATAAACGGCCAAAACGGGCGTCCAATGGTCAAATTCATAGAGTACGACCACGGATTCACCCGAAACCACCGTGAAACATTCTAATTATTATTTGTGCCGTGTACGCGCAGACGGTACGTCAATCGGACGTGCGGTTTGCCCGGTACGGCTCAATATTCTTGTTTTAAGTGATGTGCGCGCTTCGTAAACGCGCGTGAGGGGGGTCCAAACGGGCCGAACGATGTCGGAATGGCCTGAAATCAGACGACAAATACGGGTGAGTGATTTATGAAGTGTTCGAGCAGACGGCACGTCAATCGGACGTGCCGTGTGCCCGCGGTGACCGACAATGCAGTTATGGTGTCATAAACGGCCAAAACGGGCGTCCAACGGTCAAATTCATAGCGGACGACCACGGATTCACCCGAAACCACCGTGAAACATTCTAACTATTATTCGTGACGTGTACGCGCATACGGCACGTCAATCGGACATGCGGTTTGCACGGTACGACTCAATATTCGTGTTTTAAGTGATGTGCGCGCTTCGTAAACGCGCGTGAGGGGGGTCCAAACGGGCCGAACGATGTCGGAATGGCCTGAAATCATACGACAAATACGGGTGAGTGATTTATGAAGTGGTCGAGCAGACGGCACGTCAATCGGACGTGCCGTGTGCCCGCGGTGACCGACAACGCAGTTATGGTGTCATAAACGGCCAAAACGGGCGTCCAACGGTCAAATTCATAGCGGACGACCACGGATTCACCCGAAACCACCGTGAAACATTCTAACTATTATTCGTGACGTGTACGCGCAGACGGCACGTCAATTGGACATGCGGTTTGCACGGTACGACTCAATATTCGTGTTTTAAGTGATGCGCGCGCTTCGTAAACGCGCGTGAGGGGGGTCCAAACGGGCCGAACGATGTCGGAATCGCCTGAAATCAGACGACAAATAAGGGTGAGTGATTTATGAAGTGGTCGAGCAGACGGCACGTCAATCGGACTTGTCGTGTGCCCGCGGTGACCGACAACGCAGTTATGGTGTCATAAACGGCCAAAACGGGCGTCCAACGGTCAAATTCATAGCAGACGACCACAGATTCACCCGAAACCACCGTGGAATATTCTAACTATTATTTGTGACGTGTACGCGCAGACGGCACATCAATCAAACGTGCGGTTTGCCCGGTACGGCTCAATATTCGTGTTTTAAGTGATGCGCACGCTTCGAAACGCGCGTGAGGGGGGTCCAAACAGGCCGAACGATGTCGGAATGGCCTGAAATCAGACGACAAATACGGGTGAGTGATTTATGAAGTGTTCGAGCAGTCGGCACGTCAATCGGACTTGTCGTGTTCCCGCGGTGACCGACAACGCAGTTATGGTGTCATAAACGGCCAAAACGGGCGTCCAACGGTCAAATTCATAGCGGACGACCTCGGATTGAGGCGGGGTTGACTCGTACACGTCTCAAATGACCCATGGATCGTTTTCTTAAAGTATCAACACAATCCGAATGCGTTTGGCCAGTTTTCCGTATGCCAGTTGATGGTTTTCACTTAAAATGATGTCCTTTTGAAACAAAAGACATAAACTTTGAGTTGTTCCGACCACACCGCGCCTCGGATTGAGGCGGGGATGACTCGTACACGTCACATATGACCCATGGATCGTTGTCCTAAAGCATCAACACATTTCGAATGCGTTTGGTCAGTTTTTCGTATGTCACTTTTTGTTTTCACTTAAAATCTTATGGAAATTCATATAGAATATTTTTATATCATATTTAGTATGGATTAGATTTTAGTTGATCGTGCTATGAAACATTTCAGAGCTAATGAAATTAAGGAAGGTGGAGGGGCTGTCCGGGGGGCTGTCCGGGGACCAAGGAGGAGGGTGGGGGGGCTGTGCGGGGTCTGTCCGGGGGGTGTTTGGGAGTTGTTCAGGAGGTTGTCCGGGGTTGTTCAGGGGGCTGTCCGGGGGTTGTTCAGGGGGTTGTCCGGGGGTGTTCAGGGGGCTGTCCGGGGGGTGTTTGGGGGGTTGTCCGGGGTCCAAGGGGGGGGGGGGGTTGTCCGGGGTCCAAGGGGGGGGGGGGGGTGGGGGGGTTGTCCGGGGGGCTGTCCGGGGGGCTATCAGGGGTCCAGGGTGGAGGGTTGGGGGCTGTACGGGGGGCTGTCCAGGGGGCTGTCTGGGGGGGCTGTCCGGTGGGTGTCCGGGGGGCTGTCCGGGGACCAAGGAGGAGGGTGGGGGGGCTGTGCGGGGTATGTCCGGGGTTGTTTAGGGGGCTGTCCGGTGGTTGTTCAGGGGGTTGTCCGGGGTTGTTCAGGGGGTTGTCCGGGGGGTGTTTGGGGGGTTGTCTGGGGTCTAAGGGGGAGGGTGGGGGGGTTGTCCGGGGGGCTGTCCGGGGGGCTATCCGGGGTCCAGGGTGGAGGGTTGGGGGCTGTACGGGGGGCTGTCCAGGGGGCTGTCCAGGGGGCTGTCCGCGGGGCTGTCCGGGGGGTGTTTGGGGGGTGTTCGGGGTCCAAGGGGGTGGGGGGGTTGTCCAGGGTCCAAGAATGAGGGGGGTTGTCCAGGGAGTTCTCAAACACACAACCACTAAAAGACAACAACATCCATAAAAACAGACAATATATAAAAATAACTCAAATCCAATACTATACTACGAGTCTAGATAAAACCAACAACTAGAATAGATTAAACATCAAATCTCAAGTCAAAAATGTAACGGATCAATATGTCCCACATCAGCATCACCATTTCCATCATCATCATCATCATCGCCCTCGTCATCGTCCTCACCCTCCACAGCGCCTTCCTCCTCGCCTTCGCCCTCCTCCTCGCCCTCCTCATCTCCCTCCTCTTCCGCATCAGACTGCTCGCCATCATCATCTTCAAGCTGGACATCGGCCTGACCACCACTGGAACTGCCACCTGGTGCACCATATATAGAATTTATCGACGACATGTATTCATCAATCGCTGGGCTGGCCTCTGCTGGAAGTGTTGGACGTAGAACTTCAATAAATTTCATAAATGCACTGTTTTCCCTAGCAGACTGTTCTGCCGTCTCTGTGGCCCTTTTCTCAGCCTGTTCTGCCTGTGCCCTAACTTGCTGCAGCTCGGTGGCACTACAACTCGTACCTGAGGCAGGCCAATACCTCGTCGGGGCTATCCTAGGTCGGCAGCGTACTCTGCCAGAATGATCCTCTCCCAACACCTGATGTAAGTGATCAGATGGCCCAAAATTTTCTGCTTCTTGGGCATCGAGGGCCTCTAAAGCATCCTGTTACAAATATAAATATAATATTAAGTTACGAAATAGATATTAAAATATAAAATCAACAGATTAAAACTTACAATCTGCTGCTGAGTCGCTTCGTTGACAGCGCGTCCATCCTTTTTTCGTCTACTCGAGCAAAACAGTTTTGCTCGAGGCACACGTCCTTCAATATTTTGTACTTGCCTCTACAATGACATTGAAAACAAAATTTATATAAAGACTTCAGAAAATAATTGAATAATTGAGGAAACAAAAGAAAATGTAAGTCGTAAAGAAAACTTATAAACAATTGTCATACCTGCTGCCTCTCATGATCCGGCATCGTCGTGCGTCCTAGTGTATGGAGGTATTTTTTTGCATCAATGTTTTTTTTGTTTTTTCCAGATGATTCCTAAATAAAATTCGATAATGCAAAGGATAATATTAATGCAAAACTTGAAAGTTATTATTTAAATACCTCAAATGTAATTCATACCTTAAACTGGGTACTCGTCCAATGAGTAATCATCTGACGATACTGCTCTATAGGACAATCATCCACGACTGGTACCGCCTCTAACTCAGTGCCAACTCTAGCACGCCAGCCAATATACAGCTCATGCTTGTAGGCTCTCCAAAGCTCGCCTAAATCCTTTAGACGTTCCAGTCGTGCACCCTCACCATCAGGAAAATTAAATCGAAGCTGAAATGAAAATATTAATTTATATAAATACAAAAAAAATTCATGGCATTAAATACAACAGATTTTTTTACCCATATCTCTGCCCAAGCTCTATCTTTGACCTCATGTGGCAAATGTCTCCACGACAGCGGGCTGACGGGAATGATGTCGGAGTATTTGGCAAGCGTCGCCATAAAACTCCGACATTGCTGCCCTGTTTTCTCAACCATCTGATTGTCTTCATTATATTCCACCATAACCTGTGTGCGACGGTTCCACACCGAACGCATGCGTGTACGGCCCCGCCCCCGCCTCCTGTCAGTAGATGTATCTGTCATGAAAGAAAAACAAATATTTTATCAAAACATGTTATAATGAAAATAAATATTGCTATAAAAATTTGATAGGGTTTTATAAATATACCTGTGCTAGTCTGATCAATGAGTGGCGCCGGATCCACAGAACCTGATGGAACACCCTCTGGTGGAACAGGAGTCGAAGACGATGGAATATAAAAGCTCGGAGAGACAGAAGTAGAAGGAAAAGAAGATGGAACAACTGTATGAACTGATGCTGACTGGGGAGTGGGAATCATCATGGGATGTGAAAATGATGGGGCAGAAGATGCAGAAGGTAGCGAAAACATGGGAGGTCTAAATATCCCGTGTGTCCCTAACGACACACCGGGATCAGAATGTGGGAAGGCTGAAATGTCAGTGGGAGGGGCAGGGTCTAGTCGGGCACGCGCAGCTCTATGTCCACCTCTGGTACGAACCCTCCTCGTACCACCGGCCTGAGTACTAGGACTAGTACTAGGCTCCTCGTCGAATAACTGTCGACGTAATGGTGGATCCTACAAAAAAGTTTACAAAAAAAATTAATCACATGACATTATTTATTCTGTAAATATATATATATATATATTTGAAATAAAGTACTCACTGTAGGCACTAATGGTGGAATGCCCATCTCCTCCATCCGACGATTGTTCTCCGCCATTTTTTTTCTTCGTCTCTCTTCAATTGGCTTCATTTCCTGCATTGGAAAACAAATATGTAATTAATTAGAAAAAGAAAATTAATGTGTAAACCAAAAAACTAAATATATGAGGGAATGAGGGGATTCATTGGTAATTTAGCTATCAATTGTTTTAGAAGAGCTTGAATGAATTTAATAAAACATACAAGTTGTAATGTTCACCAAGTTAGAAATATTGTTTGATTTGGTTTGAATACAGTTCAATTCCAAATTAGAAAATGCAATTCAAATAAAACAGCAACCAACCTTAACAACCCAACTCGAGGTAAACCAAAAGAATTGAGAACATGGATGAATGATTCTATATATTTCCAACCACAACTTCAGGTTCACAATCAACTCTGACAATTGAGCTATTGGAGTCATCAAAAGAAATAAATGGATTGGTTCCAATGGCAATAGGGACAGTGTCAATTCCATCATCAGCATCATCAAAAATATGTCTTGGAATTACTTCAACTACGACACCAAATTCTGGTTGAAGTTGATCTTTGACATAAAAAACTTGTTTAGCCATTGATGCCAACACATATGGTTCTTCAGTTGCAAGAGTGCGGGTCATATTAATTACTCAAAATCCACAATCATCAATAAATGTGCCACGTCTCGTCATCGAATCAAACCAATGGCATTTCATCATTGTGACTCGTCCATGAGAGTAATAATCCAATATTATTATTTTCTCAACAACTCCATAATAACCCACATTTTCAAGTCACGGTCTACTATCTGATGCACTGGCATAACAATCTGTTGTGGCAGTAACCATAATACCATCATGTTGTGTTCTCATGTTTTTGGCTCGTTCAGTGACAATAAATCTGTACCCATTGATAACAATTGATTTACAGTCACGAACCACGGTATTAGGACCAAAAGCCAAAGCTCTTATTTCCTCAGAGACAAAGTCAGCAGACAAACTCAATACCTGCAATATAAATGACAGTTAAACTTAAGTAAATATTGAAATAATTAATTTAAACAGTAATATTTTTACCTTCAATTTTAACCAAGCAGAAAACTCTTTGCTATGCAAAGTCTCTCTCCTTCTCAAAGATAAAGAACGATGATTCCTATTTATCATTGTTTTATGTTCCCTGTAGATAAAAAAATATGAATAGTTTAACAGATATATATGTAAGATATATACATATTCAATTTTGTTACCTGATATAGTCATCGAACAAATCACAGTTGAACAAAACTGTGCGATGTGCCATCTCCCGCTCTTCATGGCTTAATGTCTTCAATGTATATGATCCAGGAATTCCTCCTGTTTGAGGAAGTGATGGAAAACTGGGTTCAATTTGCTCATATTGTTCTTCTTCATTTCTCATTGGTCTGTTCATTCTTGTAGTAAGATCAGACAAATACATTGAACAGAAATCCATACATTCTTGAGCTAAGTAACCGTTCACGATAGAACCTTCGGGATGATTCTTGTTTCGAACATAAGACTTTAATGTGAACATATTTCTTTCAGTTGGATACATCCAACGAAAAGAAACAGGTCCTCCGAGAAGTATTTCAGTTGGAATATGGACAGTCAGATGCAGCATGCATGTGAAAAATGATGGGGGAAATATTTTCTCCAACTCACACAAAATTAATGGGGCATCTGTCAACATTTTTTGCAAGAAAGACTTGGACAACTTCTTAGCACAAAGATCTCTAAACAAATGGCACAACCGAATAACACCCACCCTTACATTATTGGACAAAAGATGACGGATTGCTATTGGAAGCAACTCATGCAGTAGAACGTGATAATCATGAGTCTTCAAAGATTTTAGCTTCAACTCTCTTCTATTGACCCATTTAGATATGTTGCTTGAATAGCCATCAGGAACTCTAATAGTCTCTAATACTTCCAAAAATTGTTTTTTTTCAGTAGGTGTCATCACATAAGAAGCACATGGAAGTTGCCATTTATTTTCACTGATACGCACAGGATGCAATTCTGGTCTGATGCCCCAATCCACCAAGTCACGTCGAGATCGTAAATCATCTTTTGTCTTCCCCTTGACATTTAGAAGAACTGAAAGCAACATTTCACATATATTCTTTTCAATATGCATTACATCTAAGCAATGACGTAGCAAATTGGTCGACCAATAAGGCAAATCAAAAAAGATACTCCTCTTCCTCCAATTGTAACAGGTTTCTGTGGAAACATTCTTTCTCTTTCCAGATTTCATTTGACCCTTCCCAAACGAAAAACTGAAATATTTCAATTCATTAAGCACATCAGTTCCAGACATACGCTGAGGTGGATCATCGGTCTCTATAGTATTATCAAATCTTCGATGATTCATTCTATATGGATGATCCTTTGGCAAAAATCGTCGATGTCCCATAAAACTGAAACTACAACGATGTTTCAGTCTTCTGGATCGTGTATTCTTCATACAAACTGGACATGACAGCTTCCCCTTCGTGCTCCATACAGACATCATTGCATAAGCCGGAAAATCATTGATTGTCCACATAAGCGCAGCGCGCATCTGAAATATGTCTTTCGAACATGCATCGTATGTGCGCACACCCACATCCCAAAGAAGCTTCAACTCTTTTATTAAAGGTTGCATGTATACATCAATATCAATACCGGGATCAGAAGGACCAGATATGAGTATACTCATGAAAGTGAAAGATTTTTTCATACACAACCATGGGGGAAGATTATAAATGTGCATAAAAACGGGCCATGTGCTGTGCGAAGTAAGCATCTGCCCAAACGGATTAAAACCGTCGCATGAAAGACCCAACCTCACATTACGCACGTCAGCTGCAAAATCAGGATGTCGAGCATCAAATCTCTTCCATGCAAATCCATCTGCAGGATGAACCAACTCATCATCATTCTTCTTTCTCTCAGTATCATGCCATCTCATTTTTATTGATATGTCATCAGACATAAAAAGATTCTGGAGTCTGGGGATCAATGGAAAGTGCCACATTACTTTCTGTGGAACGCGGGATGGTGTTCCATCAGATTTTGACTTCCAGCGGGACGTGCCACATTTTATACATTCATTTCGTTCAGCGGTTTCCACCCAGAATAAACTGCAATCTTTCGGGCAAGCATGAATTTTGTTTCTTGAAAATCCAAGTTCCTCAACTAACTTCCATGCCATATAGTGGTTTGAGGGAATATCTGCATCATCTGGAAGTAAATCCTTCAAGAGGGTAAGAATGTAATCGATTGCTGTATTAGAAATCCCATACATAGTTTTCCCATGAAATAATCAGATTAAAAATTCCAGCTTTTTCATTTTATCGCATTGTCGATATACTGGAGTCGTGGCAGCATCATTCAATTTTTTCACCCTATCAATATCATCATTTTCACTAGATGCATCAGCTGTCCTCATATCGAAGTCTTCTTGAGTCTAAATCCTTTCTTTTTCATGATGACGAATAAACGGAAACCGATCATCTAACAAATTCTCCATTCCAGTCTTTTCATTTCGATCATCACCAATTTGAGATTTCGTTTTCTCCCCATTGTGATACCACAAAAAGTAGTTTTCTTGAAACCCATTTTTGGTTATGTGGTAGCTGACTTCTTCACGGCTCAACCAAGGTCTACCAACACAATTGGAACATGGGCAGTGTATGCGACCACTATCTGAAGCATTGTGAAATGCAAAATCTATAAAGCTCTCCAAATTGTTTTGAAAATCGTCTGAGATCCGATCGGTTTCATACATCCAACTTCTTTCCATTCTGTAAAAAGAATTTATATAAGTCATTTTGTCATAAACAATTCAATAGGCATTAACTATAATAGAAAATACATTTAAGTAAACGATAAAGGAAGAAAATAATCAAGGTATCAACTACACATGTCAAAAAAACATACAAATGTGTTATTGAAAAAATGTAAAACCAACAAGAACTTAATGTATTATATCACATAACAGCATGACTCATCCCATAACCATATTAATAGGGTATCATGAACATGAATAACATCAACCATGTGCCATCCTCCTACCCTACATGACCCCAACCACATGCCACATCTTATTATAGCCTTATCACATCACACCTCACCGAAAAACACTAAGGAAATCATAGTACATCTCACCTGAAGACACATGGACAATCACATCGCATCTTGCCTAAAAACACATGGTCAATCACTTTTTAAGGAAGAGTAGGGAAGACATGGTAGCTATCCAAACATATAACCACCATCCTAGATATTAGAAAAAATACCCATAACTCAAAACCTCTGATCGTTGGTAAGTTTATCCAACTCTGGTTGGGAATGTGTAGAAATAACATAAAAATACATGATATATAGATAGCACAAAATACTCAACCTATGGGTTCACATTAACTACATAATCACACACTTCACTACTACCATAAAACACATAAACCACACCACCACCACACAAGACCCATATCATAGGAATATAATTCTACATTCAATAAGTCTATCTATGAAATTATCATAAGAATCCATGTATCAATTGGAATATAAGTCTACATTCAATAAGTCTATCTATGGAATCCCTCCCTTGGATCCATGTATCACCAATGGCTTAATCAATATTCAAAGAAATGAGTCTATCCGTGGAATTCCACTGTGAATCCATTTATCACATAAAGCATATAAGTTAATAGAAACAAGATTATATACCTGACATCCTAATAGAATCCATGTATCACTATTTACTATTAATCATTTAATGAATTTCATTTCATTTAAACAATTCATTAAACATACCAAGGTCAAAAACAAAGGTATTTAATACAACTCACCTCAAAATGGCGACTCAATCAAATAAAATTCAAGCACTCACATGGGAATTTTTAATATAACACTCCTAACAAGACTATAAAGATATCACATGCATTAGTTATAATATATCTAACATGGTAACATAAAATATAAGTGTTAAAGGGGAATGCAAACCATAAAATACCCTTAATTAATTTAATTTACAATTCAATTCATAAATCGAACAATCAATTCGATTTATATAACCTTTCACAAATGATATCCCATGTTCAAAGGGTAAAATCCAAAAAGGAATTTTCAAGAAAACTCACCCTTAGGCGCCGGCAGTAGCTCCAAAATCGTCTAAACTGAAGGGAAAAATAAAAATAAGTTTCAATACTATCCAAACATTTGAATACCTTTTGAGATAAAGAAGAAGAATAACCTGAAGAAGAGCTTCAAGGTCCGGCCAGTAGTACTCCAAAATCGCCTGCTGCTGCTCCCGTTAGGGCTCTGTAACGCGAATGGGGGAGAGAACGGGCTGCTGGTGATTTGGGGAAAACCTTTGCCAACGGTTTTTTAAAACCGTTGGCATATCTCCCAGAAACAAGGCCTATCCCAACGGTTCCATAGAACCGTTGGGAAACACTCCCAAAACAAGGTTTTTCCCAACGGTTCCTTAGAAACGTTGGGAAAAACTCCCCAAAAGAAGGCCTACCCCAACGGTTCTAAGGAACCGTTGGGAAAAACTCCTCAAAACTAGGCCTATCCCAACGGTTCCCTAGAACCGTTGGGAAAAACTCCCCAAAACCAATCTACCCCAACGGTTCTAAGAAACCGTTGGGAAAAAACTCTATTTTTATCATTTACCAACGGTTTGATAGAACCGTTGGTATGTAACCGTGGGGAAAAACCCACATTCCAGTAGTGAAACATAAGCATGTAAACCGATTCCCAGAATAGACATAACTTACATAAAAGGTTGTCTTAATGGAATGAGTTGACACAAAAAACATTATATATAGACATGGGTTACTCCAAACACCATATTATTAGTCATTCATAACTCCCAAGACCATTTCAGTAGTCACGGTTCACTTCCAAGACCATCTTAGTGAACAAATTCCTTTACTGAAATGAGTTCACCCCCCATTTCATCTGTGTCTATCTGATTAGATATGATTTTTTACCCAAATAATTAGAGGGAGATATAGGTCCCACTAGTAAAATAATGAAAACCATTAATATATTCACCACAAGAACATAAATAATACATCATAACAAGACAAATTGAATTAAATGGGTATCATAATCATAATTTAATAAGTACACAGCCCATGGAAAATAAATTGGTATTATAAATACAATTCCATCATAAATATATATCATCCTTAGTAATAATAGGAATATCATCAATAAAAAATTTAACCATTAAAAAATATGTGACATAAAATAATGTTATAATAGATGGAATTTTTTTTCTGGAAATGCTTTTTGAAAAAAATATTCTTTCATCTTTGAAAATGAATTCTTTTCACAACCTAACAGTCAACATTAATATAAAATATTTTTTTTGAAAATAACAAAAAAAAATTCAATAACTATTAATATAATTATTGTTTCATGAAGATGTAATATTCCATTAATTCCATATATGTAAAAAAAAAGTCCGTCCATAAATGTTTTCTCGGTAAAATCACAAGGAGACTAGATTAGAAAATGTAAAAAATATTATTTTAAAATGGTTACATAAAAAGTAAAACATGGTTAATAATAATTTTAAATAATCATAGGATAATAGTAAAATAATTTTGGAATGTTTTTAGATAATATAGGTGTGGAAGATAAATATTCCACAATGGCGATTTAAAACAAATCAATCCTGATTATTCATGACATTGGGAAATAATCAGTTATTATTCTATATTCAGTAGAATTGTATATCCCATGAAGGAAATAATATTATATGGATATGAAAATAACATGATTTTAAGAATAATACACATAATTAAATAATAATGGTTAAAAAATACACAACACAAAAGAAGCAAGTAGTGTCTAAGGCAAGTGTCCCATATAAATAAAAGTGAGACAAAAAACCATTACCGTATTTAATAAATGTCATCATACCCACACGAAAATTAATTAAAATAAAGATAATTTTATTATAAATATATTACAGAAACATATTATAATATATAATACCATATATGATTTTGTTATGAAATTATATTAACCATTTATTAATAATTCTATGAAAATGTCACGCTTCTGGTAATATCAACTTTGCTATTTTCTTGTGTCTCTATTTTTTATAATTAGTGTACTAATTATATTCTCATTTCATTACATATATAACTACATACATTATATAAATACAATATATATTTTGTATATATGTTTTTATATTAACATAGAGAATATGTAATTAGAAAATGAAATGCACTACACATGGAGATGGTAGGTCGTACATACACATGAATGTGGTTTCCATTTTTTTGACATGTTGAATGAAATAATGTAAAGTGAATATATAAAATAAAATTATGTTATAATTAATATGTATTATATATCATATATGTTAATTGGGACAATCCTTAATAAATTCAATATAATCTCTGGACAAGTCACATTGCTTTTATGTGGAGGTAGTCCACACATCCAAAAATAAAGTAATAGTATTTACAAAAAATGGAAATCAGGATGGTATGTTTCAGATAATAATTATATATGAATAAATACATCATAAATAACATATCTATATAATATAAAAATATAAATTCCATCATTATCCCTAGCATCGATAGGTGGAAATGGAAGAACAAATGATATCAATTCACAAGGTCATAGTCCTACATATACATGAATGATCATTACTTATCCCATTTTATGGAAATGTGTGTGAGTTTAAAACAAAGAATTAATTGAAAAAAATTCTCAGTATATTTAGAATACTTAGTTTATTATATAATAATGAAATAGAAAAATATTTTTGTTAAAAAGACATAAAATAAAAATAGTCATTGATGAATATTACCTATTATTTGGGTATCTCATTTTGATTTTAACAAAATAACATTATTGGTTGGCTTTATACAATAATTATGGATTCTAGGATAAGTAGAGATATGTTTTAAGGATACTTTTATCTTGTTTGGAAGAAATAAATTTGTTGTGAAGTGTAATTAAATGAGACTAAATATTCCCATTTACAATAGTAGGAAGGGACAATTTTGTAATATCTCAAACTATAAATTTATTATAAATTAAATATGAATTAAAATAACAAAAGAGGTAATTTTATTAGATTATATTGTGGAATTGGAAGAAAATACCATCATCAAATGAATTTTAGATTGGTTTTGGTGTTATTTTAAACCTTATATTTTTTATTAACCCTTATTTAACCAATTATAAATTTATAAAGTTATAGATTTAAGTTTTAAATTGAACCATAAATGGATAATTTATGATATAATAGAACATATTTTATCACCTTTGTACATAGGTTTTAATTTTATTATTTGATTAATTTAAAAAATTATTATCATCGTAAAATACCATTTTAGGGAATATTGACACTATCATAACATTTACATTAAGAAAACAAACAAAAAATAACATTGAACCAATTCATTTAATACACTAATAAAATGTCGTATTCACATAAAAAATTCATGTATGACATTATTAATTAATGTTTAATTTATTTTAATATTTATAATATACATTAAATGATTTTTCATTAATTCAATAATTATTTCTTCACAATTGATTAATTATTTCTGAAACTTATTCATTCATGAAAATTTAAAAATATATACCTTACTGTAGATAAAACTATAAAATTTCATAACAATATATATATTCGATCACATCTTCTACATAACCCCATACTAAATGTAGTCTAAAAATATAATGTATGAGTTTGAAATTTTTTCACTCCCTCTACTTTTAATAATATCTATGTGATTTTTACAGAAAAGTTCCCATTCACAAAATTAATACTCAAAACATACATGTTATGTTTCTAATTATATTCATAAAATAGAATTTGAATTTTTTTAATGTAGTTATCTAATTTTTATATTGTTATTTTTAACCATAATTACCTGATTTTCGCAGAATTGTTTTAATAAGACTTCCTAATGTTTCTATTAATACAGAAAAAATGGACCTATTTAATAAATTTGTACCTTATTATTCCAAATATAGAATCAATTTATAAAAATTAAAAAACCACATGTGTCTCTTATCAAATTAAAATTAATCTCATTAATGGGGTGAGTAAATGGATTTTTAAAGTGAAAATGTTCAAAGGATTGAAAAATATTATATCCAAATTCTGTGTTAAATATTTATAATGTCCTACTTCGGATTAAATGAAAACAATTATCTATTTATACTTTCATATAAATCCCAAATTCAATTTCACACTCTATATTATCTTTATGAAAAATATTACTTTAATTAAAAGTCTGTATTTTTCACTATTTTTCAGAACATGAAAATGATCTTAAAAATATGAAAAATTCAACCAAAATATATTTTCATGTTACTATTTCAAATAATTAGTTTATTATGTCAAATATAATTTATTAAAATCTCAATACTAGATTTAAAACAAGTGCACTCTCAAAATGTGGAAAAACGTCCTTTTTGGAAAATACTTTTTTATGCATAGAATTGGATTTGTTCTTTTATAAATTCTATAAAAAAACATAAGATGAATGTAAAATAGTAGATTAAATATTATATATATACTTAATTAATATAATCAAACATATTTAATTGGTTTATTTTCTAATAAAAACACGCATTTGTGAAATTAAATAGTTTTTATTAAATATATTTCCCTTTTATTTCAAAAGGGATTTACATTCGAAAATAGTAATTTCATAATTATGTTAATGGTTTCCAGTCCCATAGTTATAAAAACTATGTTATGATTGTATTTGTTGAATTATTAAAATAATAAAATTTTGTTTATAGAAATCTATGTTTTGAATAATGTATGTTATACTAGTGCTTCCTATAATGTAATCTTAATATATCATATTGTGTATGGTAGGCTATCAAAGAAATAAAATTATTTAAAAATTTACTTCATATAAATGTAATGGTATTATTAAAGGTGTGTTTAAGAATGAGAAATGATTTCAATTTCAATTTCAGTTGAAAGAGGGTGGATAATGATCAATGCACAATTATAATAACAATTATTTATATTAAGGTCATTAAATATCTTATTTAATGGAAAAAATCCATGTTAATATAAGATTAAATGATGAAGTAAAACCCAAGATACCCGTTAAGGAGATAACCTCATATTGGAATGAAATTTATAATATCTCTACTTTAAGGATCATAGGGTTGATATTTTTGGAAGGACAAAACCTCTAGAATGTTGCAAATGATGTTATGAGGTCATTTTTGTAAGGTATGGTAGATCTATAAGGATCAATTTTGTGTAAGTATGTGTAGAATTATATTCCAATTTATAATTATATTGAGATAATATTTTGGAATTTTTGGAAATATATGATTTTAATAATTACATTTTCAATTGAAAATGCCTAAAAAATCCAATATATTGGAATTAAAGATATTACAGGGTTGGAACAATATCCCCATATAAAATTGTAATAGGTTTTAGTGTCATTTTAAAGTTTATCATTTTGAATGACTACTTGGTTAACCTAATTTACCGTTAAAAGTCATAACAACTATTTCAAAATTAATATTATACAACTTTTAAATATATTTTGAAAACTGGATAATAATTTATAAAGGTATTACATTTTAAAAAATATATTATTCTACTTATAGTATTAAAATATTTCTATGTTTTTTAAATAACTTAATAAAAATTATTTTGATAAAAATTATTGATGTCCATTTAACATTATAAATCTATTTTTAAATAAATGAAATATATAAAAATTCATAATTCAAATAAAATATTTTATAACAACACAAATAAATCATATTAATTTATATAATTAGTTTAACATAATAATATTGTCAAATTATATCAAGTTTAATATTTTTAAGAGCATTTATTTTATTTTTCGACTAACTAAATAAATAATGCTTCGACATTGTGTATGCATTTATTATAATTATTTAATAACTAAAATTTCTAAATAAATAAAAATAATTCAATAAAAAATATTATTTTTAAAAATATATATATACATTCATTCATAAATTACATTTATCCATCAGTTTAAACTCAGTATCCATTTAAAACCAATAGTGTGACATTCTATAACATTATATGATTTAAATAATATTTTTTTTAATTTTCATGGATATTATTCTGTTAAAAAATTAATTTTGATGATATGTTTTCATGTGTTGACTTCATTTTATCCAATAATAATTCATATATATAATTATATCCTTATCACAAGTTTTTATCTATGATTTATGTTGTTTTCCATATTCAAAGGTGACACATTTTACAAGTTCAGTATTCCTATTGACGAAATGTAATTGGGGTATATTTAATAATTTTAACCTAATAAATATAAATATGGAATTATTTTATCAAATTTAAACATCTATTTTTGGAAAACAAATTAATTTTAATATAAACGTGTATAAATTGATAGAAACATAATTTTAAGGGGAACATAAAATTTTGAAGCACAAAACATTATTTAATTTTGTCCTATTACTACAATAATATTAAATAAATTTATTTTTTTGAATATATAGTATATAAAATGAATTAAAATAAATCAATGATAGTGAATAATTTATGTTATTAATGTATAAATATGTATCAACCATAAAAAAATCATTATCAGAAAAGAAATACTTTTATTAATAAATAATTATTATTTTCAATTATATTCATTTGATAACCAATAAAATAAACACATAAATTTGTAGAATATATATTTTTCATAATTTATTTAGTATTATTCGTACCCACTACTCCTATATATAGGTGATAACATTAACATTATAATACTTTAATAGTATATCTCGGTTCATTTAAACCCGATGTTTCATATAATGCATGTTATTGAAAAAATAATATTATTTAAATTGGAATAATTTTTAAAAAATATTGTTGTGTAAAATTATACCCCCATTAAATTTTAATTTACCCTCAAAATTAGTCACTCAAGTATGAATAAAATTAGGATATTCATTTTCATTACATCCTCTAATTCTTAAGATTCTTCATTCAATTTTTTTACCATAAAACCATTACATAAGAAATAAGTATTTATGTTTATTTAATTGTGTATATATTTTTATATTTATAAAAGTTTTTTTCTTATTGAAAGGATCATTCTTAGATGAAATTAAATCAGAGCTTAGTACATGTAATCAAACAATTATTTTTGTTATTATGTGAGAAAAAGTAGATAATTTCAAGAACTGAAGCCCAATTTTATAGAAGAACAATATAGTAAGACAGGATCCATAATTTATCAAGAATCTTAAAGGATATAATGTAACTTATAATCAACTTTTATTTCCTCATAAAAATCATATACTTATTCCAAGGAAAAATGTTTATAATGAAATTCTCACCAACATCACAATCTAGATCATGTGGATGATTGTCGGCATAACACTTCTACCGACTCTGAGATTCCTTGATCTTGTAAAAAATACATATAAACTTTTATACCATTTTCTATAATAGCCCTTATCATAATAGATTTATTTTTCTAGCATAATCCCTCGACATATGAGGTGTTCACTTTTTTATATAGAAGGATTCTTATGGAGTGACAAAAATGCGTTAGTGAAATCTATTTATTATAAGGAAACATGAGTAATGGAATGTCCTAATCCCAACCACCCTTGATAAAAATAGATCAAGATCATAGTATATCATATTGGGTTTGAATGGTTCTCTCAGACTATCCATCATTTTGAGAATGAATAACCATACTAAGACTCTACTCAATAACTAAATCCTACTAACATATTTTTAAAAACATCATGGTAAACATTAGATAACAATCAGATACGATGGAAAATAATACTCTACGGAATTTTAATACATCGTAAATATATTTTGGACATCTGATCAGGACTGAAATATTCTCTGATAGAAATGAATAGTTCATAAATCATAAGGAAATAGACTATAAAACATATAATATTATGGCATATAAATTTTTTTGGAGTCCAATGAAAAAATCCATCGGGTTGTTTTCCCATCTCCATCGAGGAATATTAATGCATAAAACATCCCCATATACATCTGTTTCTAAAAATTAACATGTCGACATACCAGGCACCAAGATACATATTCTACAATATTTCTCTTTATATTACCCACCATATTAACTATTTTAGGTCTCTATATTTTTTCACTTCAAGTACTAAAAGATAATGATGGACTTTGAGTCTCATACAATAGATCTTTTTTGAAATATGGAAATGATAGGATACATATATTGTTAGAGAAACTTATCAATCCATCAAAATAATTTCTGAACACTCCAAAATTTCTCCCATTTATTTATAGATCATAATTTTCCTTCTGTGCCACATTAATCATTACATGGATAGGTAGTTGAAAATTAATTTTAGAATGATAAAATTTATCCCCTTACTTTAATATTTATAGGTACACCATTTACAATTAAATAAATGCTAGATGATTTGTGATCATCATCATAGACATCTTTTCACGATCCTTTTGACTCAAAGCATCTTCCACCTTTTTCAACATCACAGGGTGGTAATGTATTCATCCTTCGTAATATTTAATAATACTCAACCATATTATATAATGAAAAATAAAATCTTCTTGATTGAATATATCCATTAAAAATTATTGAACTATATATTTTTCAGTCGTTTATCCAAAATGATAATTCATCAAATTATATAGTTATAAAATTACTGCTTCTAACTCTCAGTCTTGGGTTCATTAATTTTTCTTATGATCATTAAATTGGTGTGGAGTGTATTCTATAACTATATAATTATTCATGAGAATCAATAATAGTAACTTCTATGATTCATATCTATAGTTAAAAAAACCATTCAACATAACATTTATGTGTAATAACATGTTCACTAAAAAATATACATTTTAGATATTTTATGTTTCACTCAAATTCCTCTATCCACATGAACATAAACCCATTTCATGTCAACTTGGTTAGTTGATTAGATAATGAAGATAAATATTTCACTATATGTCTTTAATATCCAACCAATCCAAGAAAACTATATATTATATTTACCATGGACAGTCTTGACCATTTCTTAATTATTTTAATCTTTAAAATATCTACAAATATACCCTCACATTAGACTAATTATCCTAATAATTACATATTCTAAATCAAAAAATTACAACGGGTAAATTTTTCATAAAAATTATCCTTACATAGGGATATCTGTGAAATCAATTATTAAAAATAATTATCTTCATTATCCTTCTAATATAATAGAATACCATTTTTGAATACTAAAAAAAGTCAACATAATTTCTAAAGATAGTATTCCAGATATATATTCTGATAGTGGAGTTAATTGTAATACAATAAGGAATCAGATTAAATTCGTAGTTCCTAGAAATTTTGTATACTATTTTCTTATGTATATCTTCTTTATTTAACCCCAATTGATTATAACTAGTATAAAAGTTAATCAAAGAATATTTTTGACTTTTTCATACTCTATCAAATAAGTCAAAAATATAATTGTGATAGTACTTTTTCATTATATTAATCTTTTTATGTTTTCAAAAATCAGTAAAAAGATGCATTCATCCATCATTATTCATAATAAATTGAATAATTTCAACCCCATACCGATGCATTATGGAAAAAAGAAACCCTTATACATATTATTATGGACTTTGTTCATAAATTCTAGAAACTCAATTGGGTGAATTATATAAGGAGTACACAAAATATGAATAGTTCCATGTACATGTTCTATTGAAATAATGTCACCATCATTCAAAGGTAATCAAGATAATTCTTCTAAAAAGACATCAACAAATGCTCATATAATAGGTTTATTATGAAAAAAATAGTCTAATAGCGTCCCAGAAAAGAACCACACCATAACTGTAACACCCAAGGTAAATAAAGAATATGAAATTTTCATATTTATCCATATTTGTGAATAAAATATTAATATTACTTTAAAGGTAAGGCTATGCTTGATGGCGTACCCAATATGCAATAATGAGTTTCGTTGAAATCTTACGTTTCACTCTAATAATAAAATTATATTATTTTAAATAGAAGTTAACGACTAGCCCTTGTAATGGTGGGAATGAAGAGAACTAACTAAAAAATTATTATATTTGTTTGTCAAATATTTTTACTTTTATCCAATAAATGTTAGAGTCTTGAAATGCAAATGAATCCAATTTTAAGCATAAATCTTCTAATATTCTTTAAAAGGTCGATTAACCGCCTTTTGATGGAGAACCATTTTTAAATATAATTTTGAAAATTTTATATGTTGTATTTGACAAAATAAAATCCGTCTTTAGAATCTGGACATCAAAATATTATTTGTGTAAATTTTTGTTATTTTTCCGATAAAGAACATTTTTAGTGAAAATATTGCATTTTAATTCAAATCCTTCTTTTAATATGATTTATTTATATGGATAGATTATCTTTTTAATTGATAATAAAGTGTATTTAGAATATATTTTTTCCATTTAATCCAATGGTGGTCATTATAATTAATTTCACTTTGAAATTGGACTTAAAAAAGTGTCAATCTTTTAATCGATATTGTTTCTTAATAACACGCTATTTATTTTGATAGCGGGAATGAATTATTAAATTAATTAATGCAACTTATATATATTGAATTTTTTAAAATATAAATCATTTTTGAATTTGGAATATCAAATATAGCTTAGGGTGAATGTTTGGTATTTTTCTGAAAAACATCAATTTTTGGTGAATAGTGAAACCACTATGTGGTAGTTAAAGAAACAGATTTTTCATTTAAATGAAACTTTACAACTTCTGTGATTTTATTTTCAAAAATCTGACATACATGGTTTTTATTAGGATGTAAAATGTGGTTCAATGTGATTAAAATAATTTTTTTGGAATAGTAACTTTTATGTTTTATTAATCGTGATTAAAGGTAATTAGTGTTATTTAAGTTAAAGATAATGTTATAATATTATGAAATGACTTTTACACATGTCCTAACCTTATTGTATGAGTCATGGAAAACCAATAAAATCCATGGGTCAACTTGGGGACCCCATGGAGCCACTTTGGTTGCAAAATGACATTAATAACATTTTATTTAAAGTTAAAATTAAAATGTCAGAAACATGTATTGTTTTACTAAAACAATTTTTACATGGGGTTATAAAAGTCATATTTTTGACTATAAATATTCATTAGAAATATAAAAATATTTTCTACATCATGATAGTTTTTTTATAATTTTTAGAGATTAAAAAGTTATTTTATTTATGACACCGTTATGATGCAGTGATTACCTCATAAATGAACGATTTAAATAAAATGAGAAGATAGGGTATAATATAAGTCACAAACTTGTCAGAAACATATTGTATGAGTGGATTTTGAAACCTTATCACCTTATCCTCTAAATATATCCTTTTGGGACCTTTGAAATCCGAAAATAATTTTATAATAACGTAATATTTTATATCTTTCCAAGAGTGCCCCTCCTCTTCTCTTATAAAAGACCCCCACCTTTACCACCTTACCCACACCTCTCAGGAATTTGTCTCGGAAAAAACCTGCCCATTTCATCTCTCCACACTCCTCTCTTCATCATTGAAGCCTCACCATTGGCATAATTCTCTTCAAGAAACCCTTTTGGTTCAAACCAAAAGAGTTACCCGATTTAAAGGTAATGTCTTCACTAGTGTTCTTTTGTTTTATTTTGCTTCTCCAAACCCCTAAACTCATTTTATTCCTTTATTTTGTAAGAAAAAAAGTATCTTCAATATACAAGTATGTTGTTATTTTAATTATTAGAGCTACACTTACACACACCTCCATCTAATGGTTAAAGAACATATTGTTTCTGTGGATGGTGAATTACGGCCTCACGAAATGATTATTGTTCAATCTTCTATTAACACCTTTCATGGTGGCCATTATGATGTCACTATCTTTTATATATGATATATATGGTATTTATATTTCAATATGATTCTGTATTTTATATTTAAAACATACTGTTATGCTTTTCATGTTGTGGAAATGCGATAATTGCATATGAGGAAGTGTGGACTATCGCCCCCTCAAGTGATGTGACTCGTTCATGCAATACATGGAATGTATAAAGAATGAAATTAATGAACTTATGTGACCTATATAAAATATATATTATACTGTAATAATAATATATAAATCTCTCAATTATTTTTAATTCCATTAATATGACAAAGAAATGAAAGTAGTGTTCATGCGTACGTACGGCCTGCAGTCTCCATGAACGGTGCATTTCATTTATTTTTATCTTCAAATGTTATGTAGTATTATGAAATGAAAATTTACTAGATATATATGATATTTAAATCATTAATACTATTCTGGAGATTATTTACTTATAACTACATGGACAATCATTTTCCAATAAGTTCATTTTTGACTCATGTACCAACCATCGACAAAAACGTCTGATATGAACGCACATTATTAACCAATTATTATAACATTATAATATGTGATATGAACTGAATAATAATATTTAAAGGAGGAAAATAATCAATTATAAATACACCAAAGTTTATTATTCAGGAATATAAGGAAACGAACAAGACAAGTCGGACTTGAGGTAAGGGATCCTACCTATCTCTTTCTTTTTAAATACTCTCTTTTATGTCGATTATTTTAAGCTCCTCTGTCATATGTTGGGGGATGTTATTCTATATTCGTATTACTATAAATTCTATTTTAATATTATTAGATACCCTATTCTATTTCATCAATCCATTTATTTGGATGTTTTAAGTGGCGTCGTTAGGCTACCGAGTTTTCGTAAGGGGTTTTCCATCACACTTTTATTTCCGTGAGATTTATGATACATTTTCCACCATTTCCTTTGAGTGGTATATGTACATCCCATTATTCTACTAATTTTGTAATATACTTTCATTTATGGGTATTTATATCTTCATTTTATGACCCTTCTTTCATGGGGTGTACGTTTCGAAAGTTTTCCAAATCGGTAAGGGGACCTTTCACACTCCTTTTTTTTAAAAGACTTATTTTGTTATGTCTTTTAATTTACATCATGTTAGGTTGTGATATGTTCTTATGTATCCTTATTGATTTAAATTTTATTTCCAAGTGATGAGATACCAATTTCTCTCTCATCAACTAATTTTATGAATTTTAAGGTGACGCTGTTAGGCTGTCGAATTTTACCAAAGCAACTTCTTAACCCAATTTTGATTTCTTTTGGTTCAACATGTAGTTATGGAATATGTCATCCTTTGAATATTTTCAAATGGACTTTTATTTTTTTACACTTAATATCCACTTATATTGGGTGTATTTATATTTTTCACACATAATTATGAGATTGATTTATCCTTAATTTAAGGATACCTTTTTTATAAGGGATTTCATCTCATTTTACATTTCTATTTAAGAATTCATTGTTTTTATGAACCAATTCACTCTTATAAGGTGTATATATTGTCCATTGGAATATTATATCGTGAATCCCTTTATTCTCATGATATTATAAAGTTCTGATTAAATGTTATTCCTCAATTATTGTATTCAAGTGTCTCTCATTTTGATAAAAACACTTTAACTAAAATATAGTTTTAAATGTTTTAAAAATTTATTATTATAAATATTTCTCATTAATATCCATGTTTTCAAAATTGTTTTAAGGATTTATTTATATGGATATTAATGGTTTAACACGTTAAAATTTTCAAAGTGGTATGAGATTCTTTGATTCAAAAATCTCTTTATCAAATGTTTTAAATGTTTTTGAAAATGATTTTTAGAATGGATTCATTATTTCAATATCATAAAATGTTATATTGTTATTGCAATGTTGGAATGTTATTTTTATTTTATTCTTATTTTATGTGCTATAATTATGTTATGGGTCTTGGGCATCGTTTATGAAGACGGGTGGTTCCGTGATAAATTAAGGGCGGGTGATCCCGATATATCTCTCCAATGCATTGGGTAACGTGAAGGAGTTAGACATTAAGGTTTCTCCGAAGAGATTTAGGGAATATACTATGATGGGTATTCCAAACGTAACCATGAGGGTTACTCTCTATGAAAGAATGTTATGAATGACTCAAGTAACATTTATGTATTATGATTTCTATGAGTTATTCATAAATCTTATGATTTCATGAGGTATGTTTATGTGCTTATGTTTTATGAGTAATGTATGATTTCTTCAATTCTTATGTATACATAGACTATTGTTTTCCTTCCGTATTGTTATAACCCTTACTGAGCTTTTTATGCTCATCCCATGTTTTTTTGAAATGTTTTCACAGGACATAAATATGAATAGGGTCAAGGATGGGATCAAGGAAATGTCAGGCTGTCTAAAACAAGGAACTAGACATGACACTTTTGTTCAAGAGTTTTTATTTTGTGAAAAAAATGGAAGCTGAGTAGATGTGTCTACTTTATAGTCATTGAGATGTAATAGTTATGTCCTAATTCTCTAAAACTCTAAACCTAAAAAGATCCTCTATGTGAATTATTCATTTAATTCATGATTATATAATGTTTTAAGGTTAGGTCCTTATAGTTAGTATAAGAGGTCAGTTTAGATAAATTTAGAGGTTAGGGTATTCTCTAAGCATAAGGGACATTACCATAATGGTTAGGATTTCAGAAAGAGTCATATTTTTAGATAATGTGAATGAGTAATTATATCATAGTTTTTGTCATCCTCATTAGTACATGATGGTTTTATTGATATACTCACACTGACCTTTTTGGTTTTAGTAAATGGATGGATCTAGAAGGAACCAAAGTTACAGTGGGTTTTAATGAAACTGTGGTGGTTCTCTGATTAAGAGACTGGATGAAATGGGGGATTCAATGGGAAATCTTGTGGTTATTATAAACCAACTATCAAGGAGTCATGATCAACCACGTGAACCTTGGTGATTTCTCTAATGAATCATGTACGAGAGAACCAACTCAACGTGGAAGTTCAGGTAATAATTATAAAGGTAACCATTATGGTTTATATGATCCTTACTTTTGAGGTAATTATGGGTTACTATATGTTCTGATGGAATATGAACGACATGAAATAAACTTGAGGTTAAATTATGTTATGGTTATTTTTGAAGATTTTATCACTTTTTGGGGAATGTTATAAGAAATATATAGTTTGGGAAAAAGGACAACACGCAGACTGTGTGACAACCAGTCTGGTCGGACAAAGCTATGGGAATTGAACCCACAACCAAAGTGCGACTGGTATTTATCACCAACCACTAGACTACGTGAATTACCTAGTTAGTTTGACTAATTAGTTTTAGTTAGATTATTTTAGGAATCAAGAGTAAGTTTGTTTTGGGTTATCTACAGAAATGATAAACCTATCATGGAGGATATGTGATTAGGTTAATTACTTTTCAATATGAGACATTAAGATAAATTAATGTTATTTGGAGATAAATGCTAATTTTTACCTTGGAAGTCTATGTGATTAAATCCTTAAAATATTTTGGTTTCAATCATAGTTTGGTTTACTTTGAAGATTTTTATGGACAAATTGTTTATTGAATGGTCTTTGTTGAACTTTGGGTATTGATTGATAAATTTTGGAGATTAAGAAAAGATTTTTTATATAAAGGATTATCATTTTTGGGTATTATCTGATCTCATACTAACCTTTTTGGTTTTAGTTTTGGTTATGGTCTAAAGACGTGGTAAGTATATAGTTCTCTTTTGTGGATTAGGTGATTCTCAAGAAGTTGATTATAGAACTCTTAATGTAAGAAAGTCATCCTAAATACTCATCTTTTGGAGAAAATATGAGTTCGTGTAAGAAATATAGTAACTGTTGAAAGTCAACATGACAAGTAAGTATGTTTCCTTATGCTCATAAATAAATTCCTCAATGAAAAGTAACTTAAAAAAATGTTGTCTGTTAATTTTTCCTACTGGGGAATAAAATACCATTTGACCCATCACAAGTTTGTGATTTTCTTGTGGACAACGTTCTCCTAAACATGTTTTCTATCACTCTCCATCAGAACATGACCCTTTTTTTCTCCTCCATGTCCATGTTTTCTTACATGGAATCATAGAATCGGTTAACTCGGGTGACCTTTGTGCTTCTCTTTCATTATTTTAAAGTGATAGTTTTACTAACTCTTGTTCTGATGTGGGATTTTCAATGAAGTTTCCAAGCCCAATTTTAAAATTGTGAGGACACAATTCCCAATAGGGGGAAGGATGTAACACCCCAGGTAAATAAAGAATATGAAATTTTTATATCTATCAATATTTGTGAATAAAATATTAATATTACTTTAAAGGGAATTCTATGCTCGATGGCGTACCCAATACACAACAATGAGTTTCTTTGAAATCTTATGTTTCACTCTAATAATAAAATTATATTATTTTAAATGGTAGTTAACGCCTATCCTTTGTAATGGTGGGAATGAACAGAACTAACTAAAAAAGATTATATATGTTTGTCAAATATTTTTACTTTTATCCAATAAATGTTTGATGGTTGAAATGGAAATGAATCCAATTTTAAGCATAAATATTCTAATATTCTTTAAGAGGTCGATTAACCGCCTTTTGATGGAGAACCCTTTTTAAATTTACTTTTGACAATTTTATTTGTTGTATTTGAAAAAATAAAATCCTTCTCTAGAATCTGGATATCAATATTTACTTTGCGTAAATTTTTGTTATTTTTCTGATAAAGATCATTTTTAGTGAAAATATAGCATTTTAATTCAAAACCTCCTTTTAATATGATTTATTTATATGGATAGATTATTTTTTTAATTGATATAAAAGTGTATTTGGAATATATTTTTACCATTTAATCCAATGGTGCCCATTGGAATTAATTTCACTTTGAAATTGGACATAAACAAGTGTCGATATTTTAATCGATATTGTTTCTTAAAAACACGCTATTTGTTTTGACAGCATGAATTAATTATTAAATTAATTAATGCGACTTATATATTTTGAATTTTTTAAAATAGACATCATTTTTTAATTCAAAATATCAAATATATCTTAGGGTGAATTTTTTGTATTTTTCTGAAAAACGTCAATTTTTTATGAATAGTGAAACCAATAAGTGGTAGTTAAAGAAACTGATTTTCGTTTAAATGAAACTTTACCAATTATGTGATTTGATTTTCAAAAATCCTACATACATGGTTTTCCTTAGGATGTAAAATTTTGTTCAATGAGATTAAAATAATTTTTTGGTGAATAGTAACTTTTAAGTTTTATTAATTGCGATTAAAGGTAATTAGTTTTATTTAAGTTAAAGATAACGTTATAATAATATGAAATGACATTGAAACATGTCATACCCTTATTGTATGAGTCATGACCGACCAAGACAATCCATGGGTCAACTTGGGGACCCCATGGAGCCACTTTGGTTGGAAAATGACATTAATAACTTTTTATTTAAAGTTAAAATTAAAATGCCACAAACATGTATTGTTTTACTAAAACAATTTTTACATTTGGTTATACAAGTCATATTTTTTACTATAAAATTTCATTATAATGATAAAAATATTTCCTACATCATGATATTTTTTTTATAATTTTTAGACACTAAAAATATTAATTTATTTATGTCACCGTGATGATGTAGTGATTACCTCATAAATGAACGATTTAAATAAAATGAGAAGATATGGTAAAATATAAGTCTTACTCTTGTCACAAACCTTTTGGATGAGTGGATTTAGAAACCTTATCACCTTATTCTCGAAAAATATAATTTTGGGACTTTAAAATCCGAAAATCATTTTATAATAATGTAATATTTTATAACATTCCAAGAGTGCCCCTCGTCTTCTCTTATAAAAGGCCCCCACCTCTACCACCTTACCCACACCTCTCAAGCCTTTGTATCGGAAAAATACTGACCATTATATCTCTCCACATCAATATCTTCATCATCAAAGCCTCACCTTTGGTAGAATGCTTTTCAAGAAACCCTTTTGGTTCAAACCAAAAGAAGTTACCCGATTTAAAGGTAATGTCTTCACTTGTGTTCTTTTGTTTTATTTTGATTCTCCAAACCACTAAACTCTGTTTATTACTTTATTTTGTAACAAAACCAGTATATTCAATATAATATGATGTTGTTATGGGAATGATTCTAGCTACACTAACACACACTTTCGTCTACTGGTTGCAGAATATACTGTTTCTGTGGATAGCGAATTACTGCCCCATGAAACGATGATTGTTCAATTTTCTCTTAACACCTTTCATGGTGTCCATTATGATGTCACTATATTTTATATATGATATATATGGTATTTAGGTTTCCATATGATTCTATATTTTATATTTAGAACATTCCTGTATGCTTTGCATGTTATGAAAATGTGATAATTTCATACGAGGAAGTGTGGACTATCGCCCCCTCAAGTGATGTGACTCGTTCAAGCAATACATGGAATGTATAAAGAATGCAATTAATGAACATATGTGAACTATATAGCATATATATTATACTATAATTATAATATACATATATCTATCAATTATTTTTAATTCTATTAATATGATAAAGAAATGAAAGTAGTGTTCATGTGTACATACGTCCTACCGTCTCCATGAACGGTGCATTTCATTTCTTTTTATCTCCAAATGTTATTGAATAGTATAAAATGAATATGTACTGGATATATGTGATATTTACCTCATTAATACTATTATGGAGATGATTTACTTATAATTACATGGACAATCATTTTCAAACAAGTTCCTTTTTGACTCATGTTCCAACCATCGACCAAAACTTCTGATATGAACTCACATTATTAACCAATTATTATAACATTATAATATGTGATATTAAATGAATAATAATATTTAAATGAGGAACATAAGTCATTATAAATTGACCAAAGTTTATTATTCATGAATATAAAGAAACGAACAAGACAAGTTGGACTTGAGATAAGGGATCCTACCTATCTGTTTCTTTTTAAGTACTCTCTTTTATGTCGTTTCTTTTAAGCTCCTCTTTCATATGCTTGGGGTTGTTATTCTATATTCCTATTACTGTAATTTATATGTTAATATGATGAGAGACCCTATTTTATTTCATCAGTCCATTTTTTTGGATGTTTTAAGTGGCGTCGTTAGGCTGCCGAGTTTTCGTAAGGGGTTTTTCATCTCATTATTATTCCCGTGAGATTTATGTTACATTTTCCACCATTTACATTGAGTGGTATATTTACTAACCATTATTATACTCTTTGTGTAATATAAATTCTTTTATGGGTATTTAAATTTTCATTTTATGACCCCTCTTTCATGGGGTGTACATTTCGAAAGTTTCCCAAATCGGTAAGGGGACCTTTCACAGTACTCTTTTTAAATAACTTATTTTGTTATATCTTTTAATTTACATCTTTTTAGGTTGGGATATGTTCGTATGTATCCTTATTGATGTAAATTTTATTTCCAAGTGATGGGATACCATTTTCTATCTCTTCAACTAATTTTATTAATTTTAAGGTGACATCCATAGGCTGTCGAATTTTACCAAAGGAACTTCTTAACACAATTTTGATTTCTTTTGGTTCAACATTAGTTATTGAATATGTCATCCTTTGAATATGTGTGAATGACCATTTATTGTTTTACACTTAATAGCCACTTATATTGGGTGTATTTATATTTGTCACACGTAATTATGAGAATGATTTATCCTTAATTTAAGGATACCATCTTTATAAGGGATTTCATCTCATTTTACATTTCTATTTGAGAATTTATTGTTGTTATGAACCCATTCACTCTTATATGGTGTATATACAGTCCATTGGAATATTATATCGTGAATCCCTTTATTATCATGATATTATAATGTTCTGATTAAATTTTATTCCTCAATTATTGTATTCAAGTGTCTCTCATTTTGTTAAAAACCCTATAACTAAAATATTGTTTTAAATGTTTGAATGATTTATTCTTAAAAATATTTCTCATTAATATCAATGTTTTCAAAATGGTTTTAAGGATTTATTTATATGGATATTAATGGTTTAAAACGTTAAAAGATTCAAAGTGGTATGGGACACTTTGATTCAAAAATCTATTTATCAAATGTTTTAAATGGTTTTGAAAATGGTTTTTAGAATGGATTCATTATTTCAATATCTTAAAATGATATATTGTTATTGCAATGTGGGAATGTTATCTTTACTTTATGCATAAGTTATGTGCTATGATTATGTTATGGTTCTTGTGAATCGTTTATGAAGACGGGTGATTCTGAGATAAACTAAGGGCGGGTGAGCCCGATATAGCTCTCCAATGCATTGGGTAACGTGAAGGAGTTAAATGTTAAGTATTTTCCGAAGATATTTAGGGAATATACTATGATGGGTATTCCAAACATAACCATGAGGGTTACTACCGACATAAGAATGTTATGAATGCCTCATGTAACCTTTATGTCTTATGATTTCTATGAGTTATTCATAAATATTATGATTTCATGTGGTATGTTAACGTGCTTATGTTTTATAAGTAATGTATGATTTCATTGATTCTTATGTATACATAGACTAATGTTTTCTTTCCGTATTTTTATAACCCTTACTGAGCTTTTTTTGCTCATCCCAAGTTTTTTTGAAATGTTTTTCATAGGACATAAAGTTGAATAGGGTCAACGATGAGATCAAGGAAATGTCAGGATATCTAAAACAAGGAACTAGACATGACTCTGTTGTTCAAGAGTTTTTATTTTGTGAAAAAAATGGAAGCTGAGTAGATGTGTCTACTTTGTAATCTTTGAGATGTAATAGTTATGTCCTAATTCTCTAAAACTATAAACCTGAAAAGATCCTCTATGTGAATTATTCATTTAAATCATGATTATGTAATGTTTTAAGGTTGGGTCCTTATAATAACTATCACATTACTGAAAGAATTCTCGATCCCATGGGATGAAAACTTGTAACTAAGAGTCAAAAATATCAATACGGAATAATTTCTCCCAAGAAGAAGAAAAAAACATAATATATATAAATATATTATACGATGAAGTAGTGAACGAGTAAAATGAGAAATGTATTTCATTGAAAAAATGAAATATTAGATAGTATACATCATAGAAGTACATAAATTTATTCTAATAATAAGTATAATAAAAATAAAGAAAATACCTAAATAGATACTCTATGTTATAGTGTGGGAACCCTCAACCGAATCACCCCAATCTACCTAGAATCATCTCATAGAACCCTATTTTACCCACTACAATGTATTTCTTTTGCCCACATGAACATAATATAGTCTATATACCACTGATGTTATATGTATGGTGTGAGATACAAAGGTTGTGTATGACCCCACCCCGGAATTCTATATCATGTCACTGTACAACAATCCATACATGATAAAAAATAAAGCAAATAATGAATAATAAACAATTAAATTTTTTTGAAATCAATATCATTGTAAAAATATTATCCCTTCCCTATGGTTCCAGAGAATCCATGTAAAACAATTACCCATTATATAAAATATATTATATAGTCAAATACTATATGACTTGGCATATCTAATCAAAATATGCATAGGCCAAAGAATAGGTAAATCATGTAGAGAATTATTATATGCCATTGTAGATATAACACTCATACTTAGTCATGGGAAATCACAAAAATCATGTCTCTAGATATATTCATTGAATCTAGAGAATAGAAGAACAGCCTAGAAATTGAACCTTCCCCCAATAGGATTAAAATGTCTCTAGAATGATGGAGATAGGGAGAAGATGAACATATAATGTGATATATTTTCAAAACCAGCTCATAAAAACAATTATTTTAAAACCATTTTATAAGTCCATTTAAAAATTCCATGAAAATACATTTCTATTTATCCAAACATGGGGAAAACAACCTCTTCTCAGAAATCCATCTTCCCATAGAAAACTCAATAATGAAAATTCATTTATAAAAAACATATAAAAACATGTTAAAATAATTAATCAAATATAATATAGATACTAAAATACCTACCTCAATATTTGCTATCACACACCAAAAATAGGACCCACAAATATGAAAGAAAAAAATAGAACAACAGAGGCCCAATAATCAATCATTAAATATCAATGTCTTTTCAACCTCCACAATAGTCAACAATGAATATAAAACAATACATACCCCAAGAAAATCACATGTCACACCACAACTAACACAATGGGTAGAATCCAATATAATTTTATCCAGTGGATCTAGAAAGCATCAAGAAAAATAAATATCACATGACCACTAGATATGAGCATATAGTACAATGCATCCACTGCAACCAATGGTAATGAGGAATAATAAAAAATGTCTTACCCGAAGAGACGTAGAACAACAACAATGAAGATCAGCCACTGGGTGAAATAATCTAGGAGTGTAGATCCCCAAAATCTATACGGATAGAACAGATGTTTTGAGAGAAGATCCTATTGTGATATAAAAAATAATCACAGAATCTACAAAAATAAATCATATAGGTCGTGCAAATTTTTTGATGTGAAACCCGATATGATAATTTGAAATTCATGATGGGAATATACTAGAAAAAAACTCAAAACCTGGCTAAAAAAACACTAAAAATTTATTTAATGATATGACATAGATTCACATTCTATTAAAATTTCATGAACAGAAGTAGTTCGAGACATCGTCCCAAAAATAGAATAACATCAGGTAACCCATTCACAACATTAAATCATTCAGTATGATGAATCTTCAGAAACACATAGATAAATCCACAATGTGTTAATCCTTTTTCAAATTTAATATAGGACTCCATTAATTCCAGCAAACATACATCCTTGCTAATTAAGTAAATTATTCCTTGAAATTTTTTTATGTCATTTGAAGGACCAAAATACATCCAATAAGGGGGGGAATATATATGATAAATAATAAAAGGAACGTAATGGGATTTTAAAATATTCCCAAATATAAGACTCCATATTTCAAGAAATTCATGGGGATTAATGTAGTATATATTGTTGTGAGATGATTTTTCCCTCATCAATGACCCATTATACCATGTATCATGATAATATGATACATGTTTCCATAAAACACTAAATATCTAAATAGACATACCATATAATACATTCACATGAGATTAAATAATCTCAAATGGATTCTGCATAGTGTAAAATTTATTAATCTAACTCTATCTCATCCCAAATAAAATCCTAAAAGGGATCAGGATGGTATTTCCAAAGTTAATATATTTTTATTAAATCATGAATACGCATTAGTAGAAATCATACATCTAATAGATATGTATTATAACCTTTCATCTCAGTAACCTAAAATGGTCAACATATGTCAGAGCCAATATTCCCTATTGTCCAGGCTGATGATAACCTATGTGAGGGTAAGATTTTGTGAATATGTAGTTAATAATGAAAAACTCCAAAGGATGATAATAATAATCTTTATATGATTTCTACTAACTGTGATATGTTACCAGATGCGGATTTATACCATGAATCATGATAGATGTAACCTGAACAAGACACAGTCCAACGACAGAGGCCTCACCAACCTCTTCCCAATACATAGGTGACCTACATTGGAATCAATATATATCCTTGAAGGGATCCAATTTGATCTTCATCATATTAATGTTTTTATAAGAAAACATGTATTCTACCATATGTAAATCCCATGATCCCCTAAAATCCCTGACTTCTGATCAATGCATACCCTCAATAATATAAATAGAACACTCTTTCTGGCTCTCTCTATATGAATAGTATGATCCACTCATCATAACCTGAGTCCCAATCACCTTATAAAGAATAATTTTGAACTGTGTGGAAAATCTAATTCCACTAACTAAAAAATGGAATTTTATACCCCGTGAACCCTAATAATCATATATATACCCCATTTCTGGTTATAAATTTTTTTTGTGTCAATGATAATAATGATGTGATATGACTTTTTCAACTGATCAGTCCTCAATCATATATTTTTTCCCATGGGGTTTCTTTTATAATCCAAGAATAAGGTATTTGGATTCCTCATCCATTTTCAAAATCAGTGATGATAGTTGATGGATCACCCAATAATTTTTTATATTATCTTCCTTTAACATTTGGTTGGTGTAACAATAGGACACAGGATTTTCTATGAAAGACTTTATACCCATCCAACAAAATTATTGTCTCATGTCCCAATACATCTTCATTGTGACAGGATGAATGGAAAAGGATGAACTATTATAGAAAAAAGTTGATCTCCTATCATATTAACGAATTAAAAATTGGTTCCCCAAGATGGGAATAACATCTGGTGGGAGAAACAAACAATATAAAGACTCTCCATCATACAGGGTCTCATGATTTTCCAAAAATTATTCATCCTTCTATGAACCCTATATAATATATTAAAGGAGAGATAATGATAGTAAAAAACTGGTAAAAATAATAAATGAAATGTAATATTAATAAACATTGTGAAACTATGAGATAACCCCTAAGGTTCCACTCCACCTTCAATTACAGAATAAAATTTGATAATACAATACTATTTAGATCATGTATAATGATATTCTTCTTATTCAGGGTATAGGAACTATTGAAGTCAATTGTATGAAGGTATTCCAACCACCAGATTTATATGATATTCAATTCATTATGAGAAAATATACTTCTAAAACTATTTTTGATATAAAATACTATGACCATCTCGCAAAAAAAGATAGTTCATGTAACATTTAAGATCTTGCATAATTGCAAAATTCAACAAACCATGAGTATAGTAATTATTTTGAGAAGGTAGAAGCTAGAGATAATTAAAATCTACCACATGATCTTCCTTCACATCAATTCTCCCCAAATCCGAGCTAAATGAATCACAAAAAAACACATACACCTAAATGGGGTTAGTTAAAATTAGAACATGAGATGATGTAATGAGTCAATTTATCTTGAAAAAATGATAATGCACATTGAATAATATATAATGTTTACCACTTTCCTTTTAAGAGATGTCAATGTTGATTACAACATGGATAAATCCTTCAAGTGCCATCAGTAGTTCCCACCAAACACAAGGTAGTTTTTATTCCTTTTGGTTATCAATGGATCTTCCCATGAAAATTCAACCTAGAACATCTAAGGATAAAATGATTACCCATGACATGAAATCAATTATCCCGAGAAAATCACTTCATGGATATTGATATTTTAATTTCAAATTGTTTCTATACAAACATGGAATAATCCAGACTTTCAAACAAAAACATAAATGGTGCTCGTGCTCATGAAAAGATCCAAAATAATCCAAAATGTAATCAATGTACAGAATCAAAATTCTTTGGATATAATCATGGTGTTTCTAGTTTCATCAAGGCCACAATATTCAAGAAAATTATTCATTCCAAATGATATCACACAATATTCACAATGGACATACATAGTATTAAAACCAATCTTCAGGATATCAAACTCTGAAACTCAGAGATGATGATATCCTGGTCAAATACTAAACATCAGAAACCACGTTACCTATTAAATATCCAAAAAATAATCCAAATTTGGAAACTGAAACATATCCTTAATAGTTTCCCAAACCAAATTTCAACAGTCCACAGAAAATCATATGGATCCATCTTCCTTCTTAGAAAAGTGAATTGGGGGGGTGCCCAATGTGAGACACTGTGGTTAATGAAACCTTTAGCCACCAGATCATCCAACTAATTTTTGATCTATTTCATCTCCATTGGATCCATATTATAATATAATAATGGGATTTTTTTCATATCTAGAACTAGATCAATCATAAATTATACATACCTCTATAGAGGAAATATAGATAAATCATGTGGGAAATCATCAATAAAGTCCCAGAAAACCAAGGATGGATTTCCCATAAAATAGATGACATCATTTTGCATTTGAATTGACAATAAAAACATTACACCATTTTATGGTAATGACCTTAATAAAAAGTCCTCAGATAGATATCACTATAAAACACATCATATCATAAATTTTCTTCCAAAAATGAGACATGACAATGGTAAAAATAAACCTCTTCATGACGAGAAAAAAGGAAATCAACCAGAATGATGATGTTAAAATATAAAGATCAAGAATGAGAAAATCTCATACTGAAATGGCATCATCTATCAAAATCAAACAGGACAACACTAAACCCTCTGATCATTCCAATTAATTAGTGGTGTTTATAACTCCAAAAAAGTATATGAACTCCATTTATGGTTTAGAAATATCCACAAAATATGTAGATATAAACAAGAGGATGCACTTGTATCAAATAAATCTGTCACTAAAAAAATGAAATAATGATGGAAAATCTAACTGTAAATTGGCTCGCATTTACGACATCAAAAAAACTCATCTATTTCATAAAGGTGAGTCACTTTTGTGGATTGTTGATAAATATATTTATAAATTGATGTATCTAACTGTACTAAAATAACCTTTATAGATTATCATCATTAACCATAAATAGGTGAAGAAATTTACTAATAAAAATATTAGAGTTTTCCATAGAATCCATAATTTTTAGTCTTATTCTTTAGTGTAGAATATGATCATCAGATGTGCCCTAACATTCAAATCTAATCAAATTTCATATTCACAATACCGTTTATAACTGAAGGGGTAGTAAATTCCTACTACTAAGAACCTCCCCACCACTCCATAGATAATAATATCCCTTCTTTATACACCACTATACACCACTGAATCTTCCATTAGGTATAAGATAAAGAGGAAAATTACCATCATTTCCTTCAAATACATACCTCCCATAGTAATCATTTATAATATCTCTACAAAGGTACAAATATTCACCATAAATACCTGAAAAATGATATATGTTCACCAACCTTGCAGTTAATTCATAACCTCTTGGTAGTCATTCTTTAATAAGACCAGATAAAATATAATCATATTTGAAAATTGATTAGTATACATTGACTCCAGATACTCTCCATAATGAAATGAGTGTAACTACAGATACATTTATATCAATAGATATTCTACAAAAATAACACAATAATAAATGTATCATGAATTACCTTATTTCCAAGAACATGTGTTTTCATTACTTTAAGATAGAATCTCCCCATCACATGATGGGACCCTCGAGTTAGAATGATGTACACTTAACCTTTATATTCTCATATTTATCTCATAATTTTATGATCTAATTGATCTTGTCGAGTCATTCATATTCCTCTTGACATTAATTAATACACTTAATGTATGGTGGCTTCTTGTATAAGAACTCATGCGATCAATCCCATTATCATGCATCTCTTGGATGTAAATCAAAAAATGTGGTTTGTACTTGGGGTAGAATTTGGTCTATAATACAAATATCATGTAAAATATCCTGATATGATTTTGATTTAGAGGAATAATCCCCTGAGGAGAATCTGCTACACCATTATGTTTAATCATAAAAAGAATAACTATTTTCATACCACTACACACCAAAACAAAATAAATGAACACATAATAACATTATAATAATTCCAAATAGAAAACCATATGAATAAGGGGATTATAATCAATAAATAAAAATATTAGATAGACTTCCCATCATCTAATGGTAACTTTAACCTCTTAACATCAGTTCTTGGTTAGGTACTCCCCACAACATACCTCTCATCTCATGGTAATCCTATATCCAGTCTACCGACTTATAATGATTGATCCCAGCCTATCCATTAATATTTACTTGTGATGAATTCATCCAATATACTCAATCAAACTGGTGCCCAACCCAATCTACAACATGCCAAAATGGAATTCCTAATCTTCAATCCCTAGAGACTAATGTCTGAGCATCAATAAAAACCAAAGGAAATAATTTATACCAACCTGAAGAAGAAACATGATATATATATATATATGACATAATAACGAGGTGGAATAGAAAAATAAGAATGATATATCATAGAAAAAAGGAACCAACATAAGTTATACAACTCAAAATTAGCTATACAATATCAAAGGAACAATTCATATAGAAAAAGAAATATGGAAATTAAACAACTATTTAATGTGATAATGGGGACATTCTACCACAATCTCACCACCAAAAAAACTCATCACCTCAATGTAGTGACTTACCATTCCCATCATCGAATGAAATAAATATCCATACGCACTACCAAAGGGGGAAAAGGGTGTCAGCTAAATTGGCTCAGAAAGATCTGACCCATGTGTTCCATATCATGTATCTATAAAATACCAATCTATGTAAAATTTAAATATAAATGTCATTATAAAATGTTATATATTTATTATATCATAATCATGGTAAAAAAATATCATTTTTCCATAGTATCATGTAATCAAGGAGAAATAAATTGAAATCATATCACATACATGAAATTTATCAAATCATGAATCATATATCATATCATATCTAGTGAAATAAAAACCAAAGAATATGTAAATCACACTATAGAGAAATATTGGTATGTATCACAAGAATACTCATTCCAAGACAATGAAAATCATGTGCATCTAGAATATTAATATAAGCATTGAATCCAAAATGGAATGGAAGAACACCTAATGTGAACCTCAAAAAAGGTAAAAAAAATTCCCTGGAAAGATGGTTCTATGAATAAGTGGTAAAATAATGGGATAACAACCTAAAATATCCATAGATGAGACCTATCAAAAAAACATGTACCAATGTAACCAAGGCTTCCCGTGTTCTGTATTTTCCAAACCAACTCAAAAAAATAATGCTTTTCCAATCATTTCAAAAATACAATTCACAATTCATTGATAATACCTTCACTTTTTCCAAAACAAGGGGAAATACTCCTTTTCTAAAAACCCATTTACACAAAAACAACTATGTCATGAAAATTCATTTTGAAAAATAATAAAAGACAAATAATACATTTCATGAAAAATATGATAGAGAGATAACCACATACCTAAATCATAGGCCACACACACCCACAATGAGATAAAAAACACAAAAGAACATAATGACAGAAACAGAGGCTCTGAAATCAATTCTTACACCTCATAATCAATTCTAAATTAAAAAAATGTTTAAAGTGGTGATAAACCAATATTTACATCATAATAATCACACACACCACCAAAATGAAAATATCATACTTATTAGAAAAAAATCATAGAAATTACACAACATATATTGAAGAATTAAGAAAATAAGACCATAGGAACTAAAAACATAGTGCAATGACACTATTAAAAAAATTGGTTTCCATTATTAGAAATATAACATACCTTATGTGACAAATCACAACCATATAAATGATAAATCTCCAAATGAATTGATATGGAAGTGGTGGAGATCCAAAAAATGAGTTGTGTTAGATTCTATCTTTTTACATAGGATCTTATAGTTTAATGAAAATTAATAATATGTTCCAGGTATTAAAAACAATAGGCCACACACATTTTTGGATCTGAATCCCAGTTTTACAACATGAAATCAAGAACTTTATTATATTCCAAAAGGCATCACCTAAATTTAAAAAAACTGAATATACTTTTCCTGATGTGATCTTGTTTCATTATGTGTACACATTTCATGCTCTGAAATAGTCCTCAACATTATCCTTGAAAGACATTCACTTCATGTATCTTGTTCCTCATGTGAGCTTTCTCTATGGAAATATTTCATATAAACACTCCTAAAATTCCCCTCGGTAAACCCAGACCCCAAAATAAAATAACCTTAAGAATTATTCACATTAAAACATTTACTATATTAATTCCAAAAAATAAATCCCCAAACTATTTTTGAATTGCACCCTAGTTAGGGCTCTCTATCTACATATGGCCCAAAACCCACCCATACAAGGACTGGAAGAAAAATAGAGATTGTAAATACCTGAAAGAGGTTATTGAGAGGATTAATGTATCCAGAATTTTGAGTTCGTATCCAATCATATGAGATAGATAACATAAATATATTGGAATTAATACCTTTAATATATAGACAAATTTTATCTGGACTTCATATTTATCCTCTTATCGATTTGAGATCATAGGTTCATTAGGATTATAATATTTGACATCGATTGTTTAAAATTAATATTGCATCCTTATAAAGAATAAAAATACATTCATAGAATTACATCAAATTAATCTAATGGGAGTGTCAAAATATTTAATGGAAGAACATTCCCAAAAAATCAATCAGGGATGATCTATAAACATGAGATGAAACCATCATACCATTAGGTTTTTTTATAGCTTTCATAACATCTAATCATTGAGGTGTTTTTATGATTCCATAATAAAATTCCTTAGATATAAAAGAATGGTTAGACCAATAATCAAAGTAGACATTAGTATTTATAGAGTGGATGATATGTACACCAATCACCTAGTCATTCTTATAACCCAATTTAGCACTCATAATTGATAGTAATTTCCCTTTCACCTTGGGGTTAAAAGGTTATTGATGATGATCATAAAAATAATTTTTATTCATGGAGTTGTAGGAATAATTCATATATTCCATACATTAAATAATTAGAGAATGTGTGTTTTATTTTTGGAATCTTCTTATCATTGATTTCGTTATCTGGCATATTTAGACCCTTCTGAAAATCAGTAACTTTTTTAGCTCGATTTCAATAATTAAATCAACAAACAATTCTATTCAATAAATGACCTTTATATTTCACAAATTATTAATGGCATATAGATTACTAAAATTTCTTTCCACCATGTTATATATTTTCATTTTCATTGTAGTTGATATTTATTTTCAAATAAGAGCAAAAATTCTTTAGGGAATGTCAAATTTCAATTTATACATTATGTGATTATAAATATTATTTATTTTTAGCTATTGATTTATATTATATATAAATTTTTTTGATGAAATGATTTTACGACGGTAATGAATTGAATTTTTTATCTTTTTAGATAATAATTAAATAAAAGAAATGTCATGTGTGTCTTGTTAAATATTCATTATAGGTATAAATGGTTTCACATTAATTTTTATGAAGCTTAAAGAAATAACATAACCATATAAAAAATTTAAATATGTTGAATGTCAATAATGAAGAATATACGCTTAAAATCATCTCAGTATAACGATGAAATTTCTTCCTCTATTCTCAGAGTATTAATATGATTCCACAATTAATTTTTTCCACCTATTTGATGATAAATAGAAAGGTAATTTTTTTCTATACTTAGTATTGATAAACAAAAAATATTTTTTAAATGTTTTTGTTCCATCGATTAGACACTAGTGGATTAGAGGATCCATTAAAATTAGTGTACATATTTTCATGAATGAATTAATTGTATGTTGATCCCTCCTTTGTATATTTAGAAACTCAGTATGGTTTATAGCCCTAAAATTATTCATATCTATATCAGTAATATTATTAATTCTAGATCCCATAACATTGGGTTACCCATATAGAAAATTTGGGATTTATCCATCACATTCAGAATTAACATACATAATTCATGTTATATCCATTGTGAAAATCCTAAATAGAAAGTGTGAGAAATAATAATCATAGTGGAAACCATGTAATCATGAAAAAATATTCATCGATTTCTAAATTATGACACTATCTCCTATGACACCATAGGTTTAACTATGGTAATTAAAAATCTTTAACAAAACATCATAATTTCTCCAATACATAGACATATTCCATAGGTTTTCATGAAATGTTTCTATCCACAGTATCAAATTATTGAATAATATCTAATCTGATAATAAATATTTCTTCTTTATCCTTTCATACATATATATTTCATCTTATTAAATGAGAGTTTTATTCATAACATTTTGATCAACTAAAGAACTATAAAGCTTTATATTATATAGATACTGGATATAAAAAAATATTATTTATTGAATGATATTTAATATATTCCATAATCAAAATCCTACATAGTAATTTGCATATCCATAACAAATTAAATGATTCTTCATAAACAAGGGAAAGGAAACACAAAAATGTTTGAGATTTGATTATGAGTAAGGTTAAGCATGGAGATATGAATTTATCATAATATGTACGAATAATATGATAATAAGAGTACATGTTCAGAAGAATAAAATAAATTTTTTATAACCAATCTAAAAAATATCATAAACATCACTAATTGAAAAAAAAAATTGTTTAAAGGGGATAACTAATAATAATGTGAAATCCTCATAAATCTATCAAAAATGAAAATTTCATGTCATAAATGTGTGTTTCAATCATAGTATATAAACCATTTCTAATTTCAGGGTTATTAACCATGAACATCAGATCATGCATCAACACATGTTTCCCCTAGTGGATCAAACATATTGACTTTTTTCCCATAAACATCAATTATTTTTACTTGTTTCCCCTAATAAACCATGTACATTTGTTTGATTCCCATATATAAATATTCAAATATAAAACATTTCCCCTTTCATTAGAGGGAGATATAGTTCCCACCCATCATATAATGAAAAACATACATTAGTGTTCTATAAAAATCATAAAACATCAATCGTATCACCATATCATAACCGATGACAAGAACGAGTTGCAAGTTTTATCAAATCTAACCATAACCCCGGAAATTTGTTCTCATTTTCATCTCATCATCATAAATATAAACTATACAAGTCAAAATAATGTTGTTAACATTAGATAACATCCCTAGTAGAACATAACCAACCCAAAAGGTTTTTTCATTGATGTATATAAATAAATTTAAAATATCATTATAAATAATCCATAGGAAAATAAAATATTAATATGAAAAAAAATTTTATAAAAAAAAATAGTTACAAATTATAATGGAAATTGTTTTATTTGAAAATTTTATTTTAATAATATAAGATAAGAATAAAATTATTTAGAAAAAAATTTGAATGGAAATTTTGATTAGGTCGTATAAGTTAAAAAATTAAATCACATTCATATTTTTTTTAAAAAAGTAAAAGAGTATATTGTTTAGTAATTTAAAATTTGATTCAATGAAATTAAATAATAAAATATTTAGTTAATGGTAAAAAAATCTTTACAAAATCATATTGTAATATTAAAATCATTATTTATTTTTTCAAAAAATATGGATATGGATGAAAATAAATTTTAGACCATTTAGGGAAATAATGATGACTTTCCTTAAAAAATTTTGAACCCTCCAAAAATACATATATAAAAATTAAAAGTAAACATAAATTTTAAATAAATAACTTGTGGATATTTATTTTTAATTAATTCATCAACTACATATTATAAAATTTTCTCAATAGATATTCAGGAATAAACAATACCTATTAGAGTAAGATTGAAACAAAATTACATAGAAAATTGGTATCTTTTAATTTTTAATCCCCATGAAGGAAATAACCATAGATGTATTTTTAAGTACCCATAATTTCATGAGAATAATTATTAAAAAATCATGGGTTTTATAAAAACTACATAAAAAAGACAATTGGTCAATCTGGTATGTATCTCACAGAATTAAAAGTGAGTTGAAAATCCCTAACACTGAGTCTCTCCTTTCTACATTCATGATTAGTACTATAATATAATAAATATTAATTATTTATAAATTTATTAGTTAATTATATTCATATCTATATTACAATATATGATTTATTTATTACATCTTATGAATTTTCTGTTAATAGTGTTAAAATTGTTTTTCTCATACATAATTGAGTAATTTTTTAAGAATGTTTTAATTTTGAGGTACTTATTCATATAAATTTATAATGGTTGCATAATTTTTAGAATTATGATCAATTAATAATATTAATATATGTTCCTTAAATACATATTAATTAACTTTCATGAAATGTTGAGATAAAAAATCAATTATATCATTCATGCAGATGGTAGGACATATAGATGCATGAACACTAATATCCTTTTCCAACAGATTGAAAAAATAAAATAAAATCATGATTCATATATACAAGATTTTTATTATAATATATATATCATATAAATTCAATAAATCTGTCTTTATTATCATTTATATATAATGGAAATGAAAAACAAGTCAAATCACTTCGTATAAGTGGTAGTCTATACTGATGCATGAGTGATGTTATAATTTTTCAAAAAAATGGATGGTAAGAAGGTGGATGTGATATTATGATTCCCTAAGAATAGTTATTTCCTAAATATCAAATATTTACCTTTTTCCATTCATAATAAACATCCATGAAATACGTAATTGAATAAATAATTTTACCTTTATGTGGAGATGATAAGTCATTTACAAGGATGAGTGATAATTTAAATTCACATATGATCATGAAAAGGGTGTATAAATTATAAACAATATCCATAATAAAATTTATGAATATTTCGGATATATAATTTATAATTTTATGATAAATACTATGGATTTATTAGAGTAGATTAAGAGATAAAAATGAAAGTGAACTATTTTTTCAATTGGTTATTCCTTGAAATAACTTTTTTAGATATAGTCATAATAATCCTATGGATGATATTTTAAGATGAAAATAATATATAAAATGTGGATAAATAATTTTATATGGATTTTTTTTGTTTTTGGTCTATCTAAAATTCTCAAATTGTTGTAATAATGGGGGGGGAAGAGGTTACCTTTAATAATTATGGTTAGGGGCCCTTTTGGGATTTCATAAAATATTGCATTATAATAGAACTCTTATCAAGAACAACTTCCTCCAAATGGATATTTTCTATAATATATGATATTATATTGTTTCATTAAAAACATCAAAAAAATTTGGAATAGTTTTTGTGTATTTTAAAACCTTAGCTTTTTGATTAACCACTTGGATTACCAATTATAACCCCAACCGATGTAACAACATTATCATGCTTAATGTGTTGCAAATTTATATATAAGGTCAATATTAGATCCTAAATAATAAAGGGGTGAACGGATTGACCATTTATTATTGTCCTTTTCCCACTTAATGTTTTTTAATATTTATGTAGTTTAATAAAATATTATGTTAATAAATTATAATTAACATCCATTTTGACACTATTTAATTAATTTTATTAAAATACATAAAGAAAAAGTTTTAATGTAATTATAATCCATAAAAAGTACAGTAATAGTTAATTTTATTCTAAAAAATTCATGGAACACGTTGAATCAGTAAAATTAATCACTTTTTTATATTTTTAATACCATATGTTGAATATTTCCATTAAATGAAGTCATACTACTTAGACGTTGTTTAATAATTTATGTTATTTATTCAACAAAGAACAATAATAAATTAATTAACAATATTAATGATATTTTATATTTCTCATAAATGGATATTTTTATTCATTCATAACATACTTTTTCTAATATTTGGACTCATAATAGAGATTACAAACCAAAAGAGGGACATTTTTTTAACCGTTCTTTGATTTAAATAACATATTGATCCTTTTCAAAGAAAAATTTCCATTAAATAAAAAGTTTTAGAACCAAGGGTCATATGAGTTTATTTATCTTAATCCAATAATAATTAAGATGAATAATTAATTCCATATCACTTAGTTTCGACCTGGATTTTTTAATTACCCTATTCCAAGGACATAAAATCTATAATGATTACTGTTCATAATGAAAAAAATTAAATGTGGCCTATTTACAAATTATTAAACTACTAATTATAAATATATAATCAATTTTATCAAATTAAATATTTATATTTGGATAAAATTATTATTAAATGGGATTTTAAAAATGTGTCATAATCTACTTTTTAGAATAAGACAGTTTTAACCACAATACTTGGTTATTTCTCATCCAATGAAAAGGTAAAATTTAAATGAATATTAAAAATATGATTGAATATATAATACTAAAATATAAATAAAATTATTCAATAATATTGGAAATTTTAATTTTTCAATATAAAAAACATATATCACTCCAATAAAATATTTTTCAAAAAAACCTCACCTTTATTTTAAAATAATTTTTATTATAAATTCTAATAATTTGATAACAAATAGATATGTTTTAAAATATTTTAGACCATAAATTTTTCATTATATTCTTATTATTATTTAATCGTTATAATCCAACTACTTGGTGTTAAAAAACATAAAATATTATTATATTATTATATGAAGGTTTGTTTAAACTCATTATTGTGTATAACACAATATATCTAGAAATTCATATTATTTAAATAGAAATATATTTGAAAAAACTATAAATATTTTACATAAAAGAAATGATAAATTTATTACATATTTTAAATGTGTTTCTAATAAAATAATAAATATAATAGAGAAATAATAATCATAAAAAACATTAAAATCAAAAACACCACTTCGGCCATCACTGATAAAGACAACATTATCTTAAAAAAACATTAAAAAAACAATATAAAATAAAAAAATAAAAAAAATTATATTTTTTTTTAATTATCGAATCAATAATATAAGAGAGTCTTAAATCATTGTAAAAGGGTAGTCTACGTTCAAAAAAATTACTGTATGAAAAATTTGATGTGCAGATGAAGAGAGATTTCCAAGCTATATTTATCACATCACAAATAAATAACACGAGTCTATATATATATAATTACATATTACTACTAATTTATTTTCTATTTATGATAAATCAATTAATAAGGGATTAATTAAAGATTATTTAATATAAAAAATTATTTTAAAAATTATAAAATATTACTTTTAAAATGTATGGGTTTCTGTCACACTAAATAATATAATGTGGAATAAAAACATAAAATAAAATTACACAATCCGGAAGATGAAATGTTTCAATTGAAATGGTAAAAATAAAATAATTTAATATTGTAATAAGAAAATAATTCAGAACATAAAATAGAAATATATATTTACTTAAAAATAGATCACAAAAATATTATAGATTATAAATAATAGAATACGTTATACAATGAGTTTCTAGAAGAAAATCAATAAACCCCTTGTTTAATTTTATTGGATAATTGTATTAGTGTACAATTATCTAGACCACATTGATTATAAAAATAAATAGCAATAGTATTATAACGTAATACGAAATCCCCATCACCATAAATAGATTCTCTTAAATATAAAAATATAAAAAGTACCATGCTCATTCCTGATATCTTCTTCAATAATAATATCCAGAAAACCAATTCATTGTCATTTTTAATTCAACGATCATAATTTACCAAATTTATAAGATATAATAATAAACTCTTTGTGAATTTGAAATTTAGCTTCACATGTTAAATTATTATGATGAATCAATAAAAAGTACATAAGAAGTATTAAACATATATCTTATGACTAAAAGTAAAAAATTTATTATTAATCTAATGGTAGTTAAGAATAGATATATTATTTAAATATCTCTTATTTTATAAGAATATTTATGATATTTTATATTTTCACTATCTCTCTAATGTGATCGGATAATTCATATTAGTTTACTTCTATGTGTACTTAATTTTTGTCACATTAGGATGTTCTAGTAAGGAAATTGTTTAAAAGAATAAATTTGAATCATATAATTTGAAAGATTTATTTTTTTATGTAAAAACTAAAATGATTCCAGATAAGATCAAGTAAAATAGTGTTGTATTTAGTAAACTTTAAAATAATTTATTATATCATGAATTTAAGAATACAAGGAAACATGTTTCATAACATTTTTATTAATTGTTTATTATTATAATAATGTAATATTTTAATAATAACATAATAACCTTTGGTAATTAATGTAAATAGTATATAATATATATAAATATAATAATCATGATTTTTTTTTTAATTTTATTGGAAGGAAAGAATTATTGCATCTAAATTATATTATAGAAATATTCCACTAGATGCACATACTTCTAGGAGTACTAGTCAAGGATATTCATATGGGTTTCCCTGAAAAAAATCTCATTGACAAATTTGATATGCATCAATTGAGATGAGAGTTAGGATTTTAATTTTCAATGAAGTAGAGATCTTATTAATGTTAAATATTTTTATGTTAGTTCAAGAAAAAGATTCTATATACCACCTCAATATGTTTTTTTAATGGAAATATATTTATATGATATAGAAAAATAATAGAAATAATAGTGTATCATTTTTTGAAACAAATATGACATTTTTTGTATAAGTGAAAATATATAAGACCCATAAAATATTAGTATAAAATGATATTGAAAATAAAACATCCCCTAAAATAATTTAAAATATTGGAAAAAACATAACCGTAATTCTCCACCCCTCTTCAAAAATACGAAAATCATATTGGGAAATCAATGTAAAAAATACATAGAATGTGGAAAAAATAAAACATGTATCTAATATCGACATATTATTATCTAGAATTCATATCTATGTGGGATATTAAATATTTTCATATGTTAGATAACCAAAAAACAAAGAACCATCCAATCCACATTAATAAAAAAATAAATAAACCTGGGTGAATTAAAAAATTTGGACAACGGGTCACACTCCAATAATTTTATTTACTATTAAAAGATATGAAAAATAAACAATATTGACATCCTCATTTCGTACAGACGATTATATTGACTAACATAATATTGCGACAAATGAACTTATAAAACCAATACCACCATACTAAAGATAAAGGAAATAAAATAATGAGAAAATAATAGAATTGGATATGTACATTCCAGAAAATTATTCAGATATGAACCAATGGAATAGAATATTACATGATGACCATCCAATATAAAAAAAATCAATTTCTCAACTCTAAGAGAAGAAGTTTGAAAGAATAAAAAAAGGTAAATAAATTAGAGAACTACTAATATAGATTGATAAATTGTTATATTTGAGCCCAAATATATTTTTAAGATTCATTTTAGTGAAATATGTTTTATAGATATACTACTAACATCATGTGAAAAAATATAATAAGTAAAAACATTAGATAATTATTTTCCATATTGATTCATATCCATAACAAAAAACCTCCAACATAAAAGAGGGAAAATGAAATATAAATCCAAAGAGGTGATGATATAATGTTATAAATCATTGCAACCATAATGGTATTGTGATATTATAAGATATATATAAATACATTTTTCACAACTTAAGAGGAAAAATATAGTTAATGATATATTATACTAAATTTTTCTAGTAAAACTAAAAACTATTATAAAAGAAAATCAATAATAGTGATATTGAAATATCTTTCCCTTATAAGGATCTTATCTTATATAATCAAAAAATAAAATACCATAGATTGGTTTGTTGAACATATAGAAAATTGTTGGTGAAATATATTTCTCACTCCAAACTATGAAGAAAAATGTTTTTCCATTGCAGTTGTTACCCCTCGATATTATATGAACTAATTTATTTTAAATAAATTTATATTTTTGATATTTTTCAACCCAAGTGCCACTGGAAATAGGTCATTATATATATATATATATATATTAAAACATTATGTTAAACATTCCATTCACGTGGAACTAAATTGGCTTGTGCTATGAGTAATACTGACTCGGCTTGCACTATGTGAAATACCGACTAGGCTTGTGCTACTGACAACACCAAATTGGCATATGTTACAAATAACAGAGAAGTCTATATCAAACAATATATTTTTGTTTTAAATATTTAATGAATATATTATAAACATAGTAGTTGAAATTAGTTATATGAATATTAATAAATAATTTTAAAATATTATTTATAATTTTTTTCTATAGATAAAACATATAGATAATAAAAGATATGATTTTTGGTAACTTCCTTTATGATTATAAATAAAGTTATCTGAATGAATCACATCTAAAAATAAAATTAATTTTGGAAAAATATAGATATTTAATTTAAAAAAACATTATTTTTTAATTTAGAATAAAGAAATTATATTAGTATTCATTGTTTGGATTTTTTTAGTAACATTACATATAATAAATATTAAAAAATATTGTATCTTAGTTAATAACTACATTTTTGTTTAAATAAATATTAGAATTAAATTATAATTTATATTTATTTTAAGGTAAATGGTATAAATTATGAATATATTTATAAAATGTACATCATTAAAATAAATTTCACATTGAAATTGAAAATAATAACATAATAACCTATTGATCATCTTTCTACTTTAAAATCCATCAATTTCATCTCATTTGTGGGATTACAATTAATATAAATTTTTCATCTTTCAGAGAGTTTAAATTAAAAAAAAAGACATAAACCATTGTAATTAGAATAATGTTTATTGTATTATGAGATCATATATTTTTTTTTATTTTTTTTTGTATAATTGGTTAAAATTAATAAAAATTATTAAGGTCAAATAATGCTTATTTAGGGACTAAATCACAATCTTAGGATCCCAAAAGACTAAGAAAGTTATGAAAAACTATTTTCCATACCATATTTCTATAATAAACATTCAATAAATTTGTTTTGTTTTGGTATTAAATGTTTCTGGATATGATCATGTGTAAACAAAACTTATTTTCTAAAATATAAAGTGAAGTATTTTCCTTAACTTTAAAAGGAAACCAACACTCCCACACACTCACACCTCTGACACCACTTAGGTTATTCCATTATCTAATAAAAAATTATATAAATCCCCCCTTTCTCCTAGAATACTTTCCTTGGATAGAAGAAAATCAAAGGAGGCCATTTGGAAAAAACCAAAAAGATTTACACGGTTAAGATGTAATGTCTCCTCAAATGTCCTTTCTTTTATTTTTCTTCCACACCCTCAAATTTACCTTTTCCATTAGATTATAAAAACAATAGTATCATAGATATACTAGGATTTTGTTATTCAAAGTCTTTAACCTAGACTTATACACACCATTATCTTGTGGATAATGAACATACTGTTTATGTGTGACGAACTACTGCCTCACTAAATAATGATTTTTCAATTTTCCTTGTCACATATCATGGTGAAAATTGAGATGGAAATTATGTTTATTTATATTATATATTATAATTATTATTTTCATATAATTATTTATTAATTTTACAACACATTTATTTTTTTACAATCTTTTCAGTGTTAATACGATTATTTCTTTTAATGAAGTGTAGACTTCCAGCCCCTTAAAGTGATATGATTCATTCCTCGACTAAATAGATTGTGTTAAGGATGGTATTAGTGAATATTTATGATATGCATGATATCATAAATCTACTATAATAAAGATATATATATATATATATATATGCATATATCCCTTTTACTTATTTTCTTCCAAGACGATAATTAAATAGAAATAGCATTAATACATATGTTCGACCTACCATCTCCTTGAATGTGAATTTCATTTATTAATTACATTTTATATTTATTTTTTATAATACATATCTAATATATATTAATGAGATTTATATCATGGTTAATATTATGGAAATCATGATATAAATTATAATTACAAAATAAAAAAAAATTAGGACATGTGTGATTAATGAAATTAATGTTACCAGAAGTTAGACTGTAACATTGGATGGTTAACAAGAATGTAATATAGGGTCATAATAAAACCATATATGGTATTTTTTATATAAATATGGTTCATTAAAATATTTATAACAAATGTTTATTTATTATATAGGCTGCTTGAATGATTATGACGATTGTTAAGACACAAGGATAGGGGATTTAATGTCACATTTTATTTTTATGAGATACATGATTTATTTTCCACCCCTTAATTTTGTGTGATGTGTATACTTATAAAAGATGTATTTAATATTAATTGAATTTAAATTTATTTATATTTACATATCCATTCTTTGATCATTATTTCAGGGGGATTATGTTTCAAAATTTACAAAATTGGTAAAATAGTTTGGTTTCAATTTTCCTTCGTTGAGACTCATGTTTTGTTATGAACCTAGATAAATTTTTCATTGTATATATATGTAAATTTTACATATTATATCATGGATATTATTCTAATATTTTTACTTTGAAATTAATTTAATATCTTTTTCCTACATGTTGAGTATGATCCAAAGTTACCATGTTACAAGAGTTTATGGAAATAATCTCATATTTTTTCAATATTGATTATGTTTATACTTCATTTGATAGAAATATTATGATTAATATATCATGAAAATTCACTGATTTTCTTCTCTTATATTTATTAAATACTAATACATATATTTTTACTATTTATTCCACTCTTTGAAATATAACATAGTTAGAAAAGTGTTTTTTTAAAACCTGACTTTACCCTCCATTCAGTCGGAAATATTTTTTCCCTTAAAACCATTTTTCTAAAAGTGTTTCCAAAATTATTATACTAATATCCTATAATAATTAAAAAAATCCACAATTTTTTTATTTCACCAATGTTTTTAATGGAATATTATTATCACTTTCTAAACAACGAAATTTTTCTATCATTATTACTTTGGAAAAGGAAGATTCTTTTTACCTCGTACGACATGTATGGAATTATCAAGATTTAATTGTTTAGATATTTAATTTAATTATTAATGGTTAATTTTTCAGAGTTTTATTTCTTAAAATTTACATTCAATGAAATAATTTTCAAAAAAATTTCAATATTATTTTATACATATTAAATGGAAATGGTTTTCAAACTATTATATTTCCTTACTGGTATGTTTTCAAATTATATTCAAAATAAATGAGTGTCAAAAGTTTTAATGTTTTAAGGAATTTTTTAAAGATGAAAGAATATTTTCATGATGAAATGATTCCAAAATACCCTTATATGAACTTTTACATCTAATATGACAAATGTTTATTTTACTCAATCCCTTATAAAAATAATACAATTGTTACATTCATACTCTTTATATAATGGTGTATGTTTTCATCGAATGATTATTATGAGACCTATTTCACTTTCATTGGTTATATTCTATAGAAATAAGCTTCCTTTTATAAGATATACATTGATGTAATTGTTATGAAACATATCTCTTTTCTCTTGGTTATGAGGTCATTATACTAAAATAAAACCCATTTCATTTTTTGGGTTATAACTTGATATTTATATAACCCATCAATTTTATTGGTCCGGATTTGATTTTGGTTTTATTATCATTTTTCACATTTATCAATGGTTTTATTATGATTTTGGGGGAACTGATATCTTCCCCCAACTCATTGGGTTACAATGGATAACGAATGAGTATAAGGTAATGTGTGAACCAAACTACATGTTTATAATGTTATTCATAGACCTAGTTGTATATCTATAATATTATGGATTAACCTGACTATATAGTCACAATTTTATGAGGTAATATTATTCTGTGTTCGCAGTATTATTCAGGGACCAAGTTTCATGTCCATAAGTTTGTGTGATAACTTTATTAAATGTTAAAAATATTATGCATGAACCTAATTATATGTTCACAATGTTATTCTAAACATGGTTTCATGTCCATAAGTTTTCTTTAACTGGATTACTCATACAGAATCTTATGCATGGACCTGGTTGCATGACCATATGTTGATGTGGGGGCCTGATTTCATGTGATTAAATTAATGTGTTAATCGGGTTCACTTAAACGTGTGGAAAAGTTTATAAAAAAAATGTGAATGCCATAAATTCATTTTATTATTACTATGTTTTGAATTAATGAATTATTCTACCAATCATATTAAGATTTTGGTTATTAAAAACATCCAATCTCTATTATGATCTCTAACATGCTAGGCATGATATTCAATTGTTATCTTCAAGTTATACCATTTATTTTATATCAGGCTTATGAATTTCTTTTATTTACCTTTACAGAACATCTATTCTCACCACATTATTATGTTTTCCCCATGTTTTAAAGAATTTTTTTAGGATGAAGTAATAAAGGAGAATATATTTATTTGAGATATTTATGATTGTTCACCAATATTAAATATTTGTTTATTGTTTAAAAAGGCACAAAAGTATAATGGTCCCTAGGAATATATTTCTCTAATTTATTGAGTATTCATATAAAATTATGTAATATCTATATATTTTAAGCCTGAGTCATTATAGTTCGTATCAAAATAAGTTTTAATATAAAATTGTAAAATTGCATGAGAAAACATTAGTGAGATCCCTAGGTATATTTCTAGGGATTTTTCTAGGGATTTCTCAATTATATGTATATTGAATTGTAAATTTTTAGAAAAATTTATTAGAATTTTTTAAGGGATAGAATGATTGGTTTCCTAGAAATAAATCTTTATTGGGATACAACATGTGTATGTGGATATGTAATAGTCGTACTTAGGGATAGAAACTCTAAAAACATCATCCAAGCTTGACATGAGGTAATCTAGTACACAACAATGGCCCATGACACACATCTGGCTTGACAATCATGTGGGATATTCTATTCTAATTAATAATCTCTTCAAGGCCCATAATTAAGGATTTTAATTAATTTTGGATAGAATTAACCTTGTATAAGCATATATTTCAAAGAATAGGGAAATTTTAAAACAATAGACATCATATTAGTGACTTTTCATTATGGTGTGGTTCTTAATTATTATACTTATTTCATACTCTATGATTTCAGTTTTAGAAAATTTCTAGAACCCAAAGGAACCACAATAATAGTGACTGGGACATATAATAGAATGAATTTCTTCCTGAAGGTATAAATTCCATGGGGGATGGAATACAAAACCTCATTTCTATTCTCTCACATATTTCTAAATCTATGAATCATTCTGAGTTACTAAATGAGAAAAGGATGGAACAAAACACTAGCATGTCCTTCATGATGCATCATCCTTATTAATTTAGTAGGTCATATAATCCAGATATTTATAAATACTAGACCTATATAACATTATGGATATTCTCTATTATGAAGTGTTTGGATCATTAGAATGTCATTTTGGATATTTATGGTCTTGAAGGTGGAATAGATTAGTAGTGGAGTCCAATCAAGAATTCATGGAAGAAAGATGAAATTGAATCTATGGATTTAGATGCGTTAAAAACATACTCATTAACAAGTTTATTCCTTGTGTTCTTCATACTATGATTGAAAATGAGTTTCTTGATTTGAAGCAAAAGGATATTGAATATGTCAGTACCAATGAGGCTAATTTCACAAGTCTAGTGAGAAACTCTTTAAGTATTATCATCCAACCCGAATATAATGTGGATAGGTTCTTAAATGGGTTAAAATTTGTTCTTAGAATGGAATTTTCCATACGATACATTAGTACCTATGAAGAGATTCTACGTTTTTGAATCAATGTTGAAATAGTGGTTGGAGCTACATATCAAACTCATGGTTTTAACAAGAAGGGGTGGATGAACATAAAGTATAATATAAAAACCATAGAGAAAAGAAAGTGTTTCAAACTACAACTATACAAAATTGTGGGATAGAGAACATATGAGAGTTCATGAAAGGAACAATAAGGGATTTCTTGTGTGGAAATCCTGAATACCAAGAAAAATAATGAATAAGTGATGAAATGGGGAAATACAATGAAATAAGTAGATAGGAGGCTCAATAGAATGAACCCCCAAATTTCAATGTTTTAAGTGTACTGAGTATAGGAATTATGAGAATAAAATCCCTAATCCAAGGGATAATATGGATAATTAAACACAACAACCAATGAGGAAAAACAAAAAAGGGAAATCTTATTTAATCAAAATGGATGAATTGAATGATTAAAATTAGGTGAAACCTTATATTTTCCCCCATTAATTGGGATGTTCATGTTTGATTTTGTACGTATATGACTTCTGATTATATTTTTGTTCATCATTTAATGATTTTTCATTTCATTATATCCCTCTAAATGGATTTTAGAATAATAAAATCACATTTAATGTTCTATGGGTGTCAGGATGAACCCAGTTATTCAATAAAACATTTTTATATATCGGATAATATCATATTTAATGAAGTATTGGTCTATTATATTTCAGAATTTTCATAAGGATTAATTTTTATGAAAATTTAACATCAATTATCAAATAATGATTTTGAGATTAATGTATTATCACACAACCGGAGGACTTATGCAAATTAAGAAACCAATTTGTGCTGATTTAAATGAAAGATAGACGAGTTAACATATCATGGATCACATGTTCTATTAGTACTTTAGGAATTAAAAAGTATCATACCTTTTTAAGGAAATAGGTTATGTGGATCATCAATAAAAAGATGAGGTTGTTCTAAAATCTAGAAAATATGTATTTTCATTTAAATTCATCAACTTTAGGGAAAATAATATAGAAATAAAAAAATTTGGTAATAGTTCATCTATTTCTAATGAATCATATGATCCCATGGTTCATCATATGTTTATGGATTTATAATTATTACCTTTTTCCAGAACATCTTCTATATAACTCTCTATCATAACTTAATAGTCATATTTTTCTTCTATTTCCATGTTTTCACTTCCAACGTATTCTCTCTTATATGAATACCTAGTTATATGTTACATTGGTTAACCGTAGTGTATCTGAATTTTTTTTAAGGAAGGTTTTGGCATTCATTTTTTTGATGTGGGATTTTATAAATGAAAAAATAAAAGGATTAAACCTTTGATAACTGATAGAAATTTCAAGGTAAAAATTAATATTAAGTTGTATAATTTTACACCCCAATATTTTGTGAATTAATGTTTATCAAATTAATTTAAATAATTGATATTTTTATATCACATGACACTAATAATAAGTCTATATATTTTAATATATTAAAAATATAAGTCAAAAATTTCTTTCACAGGACACCTAATTGGTTTCCGTTACAAATAATACCGACTTGGCATGCACTACCTGCAACACATACTTATCGTACATTACCGATAACACAGATGACTCTATGAAGAATCACATGATTATTATAATTATTTAATTGATGCAATTATATCCTAGTTATTTTACAAAGTTATATTATATAAAATAACTAATTCTAAAATATTATTTATAATACTTATATCTAGCTTAAAAATATTGATAATGAATGAAATGATTTTTAGTATAGTCTATTATGGTTAAAAATATATTTTCCCAAATGAACCGCCTTTAATTATAAAATTAATTTTAGACACATAAAAAAATTATTTTCAAAAAATAGCATCTATTTTTAAATTAATAATACATAAATTATCATTTGATGAGTTTTTGGGATTTTTTTAGAAACATCTTTTTATCATAAATATTGAACAATATTGCATTTTAGTTAATAAATTAATTTTTTTAAATACATATTAATGTTAAATTGTACTTAATATTTGTTTTATAGTAAAATTAGATCACATATAAATCTATTAATATAATCTAATCCATTAGAATTATTTTAAATTCAAATTTTAATATAAATTCATAATAAACTTTTCATCTTCGTCCAACATTGAAAACACTTAATTTCATCTCATCTATAGAATTAGAATTAATATAAAATTATCCACTTCAATGAGTTTCATTTTGAAAAATAAAAATACACCAATTTAGTTATTATAATATTTAGACTCTAATTGGTTCGTGTAAATTTTTTAATAAAATGATTTTTATAAGGGATTAAAATTAATCGCACTGATTAATGTCAAATTAATCATAATTAGAGAGTAAGCCTAAATCTTAGTAGCCCAAATGAAATAACCTCTTTTTAAAAACATATTTTTTGGATATTTTTTTTTCTCAAAACTTAAATTATTTATTAATATAGGTTTTTAATCTTTTTTGTAGGAATGAACATGTGTAGACCTAACTTGTTTTCAAAAATTCCATGTGAGTCCTTTTCCTTCTATATAAAAGGAAACCAACTCTCCCACAACCTAAAACCTCTAGAAAACATAGTTTCATCCAATTTCTACAAAAAAACATCCAATAAATCCTCCCTTTCTCTTAGAAACCTTTTATTGTAGAGAATAAAATCCAAGGAATTAGTTTTGAAAAAACCAAAAGGGGTTACCAGATTATAAGGTAATGTCTTCTATCGTTCCTTTTTTTTATTATTCCACAATCCAATTAATTTTTTCAAAGATTATATAAAAAAATTATAATAAACATACAAGGATTTTTCTATTATAATTTTTTGATTTATACTTAAACACACCCGAATCTAATAGATTTTGAGTATAATATTTATCTGTACGACGAACAAATTCTCCACTAAATGATGATCGTTCAATTTTCCTTACTAACTCTCATGGTGGAAATAATGTTGTAAAATATATATTTATATATTATATTTATTATTTCATTGTTATTATTTATTCTTTTTAGAAGACATGCCTATTTTAATTCCCATTTTGGATTAATATGATAATTACATTTGAGAAAGTGTGGGCTATTTCCCTCTCCAAGTGATATGTAACATTAATACACTATGTGGATTACATTAAATCTAGTTTTAGTGAATATATATTATATATATTATATCATAAATCTACTATAATAATGATATATATATATATACATATAAATATATATATATTTCTTTTACTATCATTATTTCAACATGATAATTATAAGAAAATAATGTTCATGCATATGTATGATATACCGTCTAAACGAATTTTGTATTCCACATCAAAATTATATATTACATAAATTATTATAATAAAAATTTAATTTATATACATTATATTTATATCACGATTTATATTTTTGTAATCATGATATAAATTATAAGTACCAATGGGATAACAAATTCAGACACATGTAGATAATAAAGTTAATATTACCCGAAGTGAATCCTTAACATAGGATTTTTAATAAGAGGGTAATATTGTTTCTTAATGATATCATATATGGTATTTCAGATAATATTTTTTTCATTAAATAATGTATTGTAAATTTATATTTATTATATATGTGGCTTGAAGGAGTATGGAGAGAGTCAAGACACTAGGTAAGAGGATTTCTTCAAAAAAATTAATTTCTGTGAGATACATGATTTAAAAACCACACATAACATTTTTGTGGTTTAAATTTTGAATATGGATGTATTAAATTATTATTATACATAAATTATTTTATATTTAATTATCCTTTCAATGATCTTTATTTTTGTGGTTTACGTTTCTAATGTTAACCAATCGTAACATAGTTTTGTCTAAATTTGACTATTTGATTATCATGCTTCGTTATAAACCAAAATATTATTTCAAAATGAATATACATCCATTTTACCTAGTATATAATTAAATTACTTATATTAATGAAATTTTAACCTTCATGAAATTTTCATTTCTTAAATTTAGAGTATTATCACATGTAACCAAGATCTAATATTTTATAGAGATAATCTCATCTCTTTTCAATATTGTTGATGTTTATGATTCCATTGATGAAATATTGTGATCCATATCTCATGAAAATATATTTATTTGATTCTCTTTTGGTTGTTAAATATTTATTTATATATTGGTAGAATTTATTCTTCTCTTTGGTATATAATATAAACAATAATTTTTTTTAAGAAATCCCTTCTTTTCCATATCATTAGTTTGAAATCATTGTTCCATTAAAACATGTTTCATAAAAAGAGTTTCTAAAAATGTTATACTTATATCATATGATTATTAAAAGAAATATTTACCCTGTTTTTATTTGACCAATTTTTCAAATGAACCATCTTGACACTTTCTAAGCAAGTAATTTTTTCAAACTATTTTACCATGAAAAATGAATATTCTTTTTTACCAAATTTGACATATACAGATTTATCTGTCTTTTATCCCTTGGATATTTATTTTCATGGTTATGGGAAAATTTTAAGGAAAAGTTTTTGAAAATATATTTTCAAATAGATATATTTCCAAAAAAATATCATTTTTATTTTATAAGTTTTCATGTAAAAATGTTTTATAATTTTTTCAATCCAAATTTCTATGTTTTCATAGTATTTTCAATTGAAATGGTATTAAAAATGCTTTACATTATAAAGATAGTTTTTCAAATAAGAATGTTTATTTTCCGTAGTAATTTTTTTTCAAAATAACATTGTATGATATTTTTCTTCTATGATGACATTTGTTGATTTTAGTCATTCGATTCATGGAAATAATAAAAAAGGTTTATTAATATTCTTTCTTGAATGGTTTTGTGGTTTGATGGAATGTTTCTTTTGAAACATTATTCTTTTCATGGATTATGATTTAAGGAAATTATTATGAAACCCATATCATTTTTATATGTTATGATGTGATAAAATATTAATGATACCCATTTCATTTCATGGGTTGCGATTTGATGTTTATAAAACCCATATATTATTATGAGTCATTATAAGATGAACGTTTTATTATCCCATGGAATATATCTGATTGGTTCGATAATGGGATGGGTGTGAACTATATATCCCACTAATGAATTAGTTAATGATGGATTACTAATGAGTGTATGGTTTTGAATGAACCTGATTACATGTTCATTATTCCATGAATGTACCTAGTTGCATGTCTATAAGATTATATGTGAACCTGATTACATGTTCCCAATGTTATTGGTAACATTATTACATGTTCAAAATTTTATACATGTACCATGTTTCTTCTACATAATTTTATCCATGAACATGATTACATGTTCAAAATGTTATGCGTGAACGTGGTGACATTTTCACAATGATTTTCATGGACCGGGTTTCATTTCCATATGATTATATGTTAACCTGATTACATATTCATAATGTTATAAATGATACTAGTTTCATGTATATAAGTTTATGTGGGGGCCTAATTTCATATCCATAACCTTATGGGTGAACCTGTTTCTACTTATATATGTTGTGAACATTATAAAAGACATATTTATGCCATAAATTCCATGTATTGTTACAATGTTATTATTTCATGACTTCTTCTCTTAATCCTCTATCGATCTATGTATTATGTAATTAAAATTGTTATTATGGTCTATAATATTTAGTGTATGATCATCAAATCTTATTCTCATGTTCTATTTTCTTTGTTTCACATTGTTCTTATGTATTTCCCTTATTTACCCATACAAGGCATCTGAGCTCACCAGTTTATTATGTTTAGTTTTTTCCAGTTATGAATACTGATTTTATGTAGAAGTACTAAAGGTAGAGATATTTATGGGAGATGTTGAAGATCCTTCACCCAGATATAAGCTTCTGTTTCCATGTTTCCAAAGACACTAAATTATTATGGTCCTCGAGGATGTATTTTTTGTAATTTACTGAGTATTAATTATAAATGATTTAATATCCATTTATGTTATTCCATGGTAACTATAGTAGTGGGAATTATAATTATTTATCATGTCCTATTAAATATGATATCATCGGCACGAAAGTGATAAAAAAAATTCAATTTTCTTCTTAATATGAGTTTGACTGTGGACACCAAAAATGATCATGCTTCAAAATGGATATTAAAAAATAAATAATTATAGAGAAAATGATGATGAATCCATCTTAAAAAATATTATTCTATTAGAAAAACCATACTTCTAATTTCTTAATAAGAAATATAACATCGATTTTATGTTAACATATAATACTAGGGACACCAAAATTAAAAGTGTGAATCAATATTATTAAATAAATATTATATTTTATAGACACCTTCATCCCATTCCAAATTAATTTTCATTAAAGGGAGTTAATTATCATCAATATAGATTTCATAATGAGTGATGATACATCCCTATTATTAAATCATAATATTCTATAGATCATTAACATAAATAATACATTACATATAGATTAATATTATACATTACCATAAAAATATTCATAAATAATATTATATGATAATAATAATATATATGAGATAGAATTATTTTATAAAACATAAAAATTCCTAATTAAGTTACAATATGGATTAATTAAAATTAAAATTTCAATAAATTAACCACTGAACCTGATGATATGTTCCACCTACATTTTATTAAAATTTATTCTCATTTATGGAATGAATCTCTCACATCCAAGGGTCATATTGGAAATATATAAAAATATCATCCAGAAATATAACATTGGAATATTTAATTTGATGACACTTATGATAGATATTAAAACCCTATTTTGATGATGATTTCATGAATACTTCAGTCATGTATTAGATAACTATTCTAAAGAAAAATGGTGATATGATACCAACATATCATAGGCATTTTCTTCCCATGATGTTCCCACACAACCCACCATTCCTCATCATAGTGTATTAAGGTAATGTTAATATAATTCAAATTACATTTAATATGTTTAATGGTTTAATTAAAATTTATTGGAACATATTCTAATAATGAAAAATATGTTGAATCATAAGACATTGAAATTTCAATATGGAATATATATATATATATATATATGATTTTTATTCTTCTAAATTACTTAATATGATCTTTCAAGGAGAAAATATATCTTGAAATATATCCCATAGAGTGAACATATTCTTTATTACCCCAAAAATACTAACAAAAAACTCTATGTAATAGACTATAAAATATTAGAGATATATATTTAAATAACAATATATAAAGATATAGGACAAAAATATGATTGTTTCCCATATTTAAACACTATATGAATAGTTGAATTAATTGTATCATTCAAATCACTAGGTTTTTAGTTATATCTGTAGAAGTGTGTTAATCCCTCAATCAAACAAGAGTTAAAAGTATCCCAATACTACTACATAAAAAATTTCATAGATCCATTGGTACCATGATATTTATCATCACTAATGGGAAAAAAATTTTATATTTTTATCTAAGAATAAAAAATAATTATTAAAATACGACTCCCCACTAGCCACTCTATCATACTCAAAAACAAAAAATGTAATGTAAATTACTAGGATATGGGGTTCATGAAATGTTATTAAATTTTATAATGATCGAATATTTAATATTATTTGGGGAGTCCACCAAATCCCAAAAATAATTCATATTTATTCCAACAAACATTCTAGAATTCCTATATTTGTTAAATTTACTACAAAAATTAGATTTTCCATCCCATTAACTCATACAACCTATTTTAACTCGATGTTTTAAGAAAAAAGTAGAATATTATCCTTTTAAACCATCTCTAAATCCTTATAACTGAGGATTTAATCCTTTAAACCGCTACTATGATCATCATGGATAGTGGATATCTCCTATATTATACATTAATTCCATTAATTGAGATTATTACAAACACAGTTTGAATTTAATTAGAACACATTCTTAATTCCCATTAATGTAATAATGTTTTCACAAAATGTATGGTTTGAAAAATAAGATACGTATATATGATGAATATGTTTATCAAACTCCACATTTATAAATTAGGTAATTGAAAACATTTTAACACCTGAGATTTTATAAGAAATATTTTGTTTTTATGTATTATGTTATATAAATGAATCTTTCACTACACACAACACTGTCTTGGATTGCGTTACACGTAAGAGCAACCTTCCTCGATAGCTTGAGTTGTACGCAATACCGAGTTTCACTAAACCATGATATGTTATTAAAATATTATACAAACTAGCCGTTATGAATATGAATACCCAATTTTTGAAATTTTATAAATTTTATCTTTCAAAATGGACTTCATTTTTGGATTCGGAATATCGAAATTTTCCTAGGGTGAATTTATTGTATATTTCTAAAAACATTCAATTTTTGACGAATAGTAAAAACACTCGGTTACTGTTTAAAAACCGACATTTAAATAATTATTTATTTTATTTAAATTTATTTTAGGTAAAAATTGATACATAATACCTATATAAGATAAATGTGATTTATCGGAGTCAGTTTATAATAATTTTAGATATATAAAAATTTCGTTGAACTTTTCACCATCATTTACCTACATCCTAGGAGCTTTTTGAAAATTTACATTAAACTTAATTTTACAACTTTTGTGAGTGGAATTTAAAAAATATGAGAGACACGGTTAATATCAACGAGAAAAATTTGGTTCAATAAGATAAAAATAATTTTTTATGAATAGTAACTTTTTACTTTTATTTACCACGGTTAAAATTAAATAGGGTAATCAAGGGTAAATATGATATTATTATTACCTTAACACATGTCCTAATTCTATTTGATATGTGTAATTAGACCAAAAAAACCATAGGAATAATATATTTCCCTTTAGGTCCAATTGGAATAGATTAGGATATTTATTATTATTTTATTTAAAGAAGAGTTAAAATAGTTAAAATCAATGTTTAACAAATCAAAAAAATTTAATATTGGGTAATAAATATGATAAATTAGACTATAAATATTCATTAGAAATATAAAAGGATTTCCTACCTAATGGTATTTTATTTGTAATTTTTAGACATTAAATAAGTTAATTTATTTATGATACAATGATGTTGCAATAAATACCTTACTAATGAAATGTTAACATAATTGATGTTATAAATATCAAAATAAATTTAATATGAGACTTTTTACAAATTACACTACTTTTATTGGTTAATATGACATGTTATTATCTTTTTAATTTAGTTTTTTCGAACTAATCATGCTGTTATTATTTTCACAAAAATCAAGTACCAAATAGTGTCAAAATTGACATAAAATAGTTTTTAAAACAAATATTATATTATTAATTGTTATTTTATTCCTAAAAATCTAAGGATCATCCAAATGACTTATAGAAGGATATATATATCAATAAGGAACCACATGGGGTTCGTTTTTCTTGTTATCGTAAGTTTATTAACCATATAGTGTAAGAAAACAAGAAGACACGGTAAAAGTTAAATTATTTATCTTAGAGTTAAATATATAAGATAAGGTTACAATAGTAACCTAAACTTGTCTAAAATCTATATTTTGAGAGGATTTCGACCCATACCCACCTTATCTTCTAAATAAATCAATTTGGAGCTATTAAAAACCGAATATTACTTTATAATAAAATAATATTTTATGTTTTTCCTAAGGTTCCCCTCTCCTCCATTATAAAAGGGAACCTCCTCCCTCTCCTCCTCACACCACATCGAGCATTCAAGCTCGCCCAAACACTAAATATTTATCTTCTAAAATTCCCTAGTAATATTAAAGAGGTCCTGGTATTCTTCAAAGACCAATTTTAGTGCCCTAAGAGGAGGTTTCAAAGAGGCGTGTCGAAGAAGAGTTAATATCTGTTACCGATTCTTTCAATTTTATTTCTTATTCTACATCCTCTTCATTAGTTTTTTCATTATGAAGTAATAAAATCAGTATCAATCTATAATTATATGTTATTATAAATATTAAACACCTCTATTTCACCTTTTATCCATCCTACGGAAAATGAAATCACCGCGCGTATGTACGTATAGAATATTGTCTTCACGCCGTGGTGTAATCTGTTTTCCATCACCAACATACTATGATGGGTATAATGGTGTAAATAATAACTATATATGATTATTTTAAAGTGATATTTATTATGAAATATTATACATACACTCCAATACAATTCCATGATCCTGGTAACGATATCATCGCTCGTGCGTACGTACGGCCTACCGTCTCCACGATGTGATGCGACTCGTTCTACATGATCTCCATTGAATAATGATTATATAAATGAATTGAATGAATAAATAATATATATATTATACTAATAACATTCTTTAAATGAGTTATCTATAACCAAAAAAGAAGAAAAAGAATTTATTCGACAAAACACGCATAATAACAAAAAGAAATAAACACCTGAATAACAAGTAGCAATGAGAATATAAGAATATGACCATATATGATATCATAAAAATGAGTATGATTCTGGAATAAGTCAATGAAATTATTTAAATCATTATACAGGAGGTTTGGACATGTACAAGGCAAATCAGACCTAAGGTAATGGAAAAGCTCGCAATCTCATTTTTATATGAGATTGTTTATACATCAGAATTTACTGGGGAATATTTATCATCCACATCTATGTTTCCTCTATATGTAAAATTATTTCTATTATCCTACACTTTTTTAAATACAATTTTACCCTTCGGTGATTTTTTAGTAAAAGATAAGAAAGGAGTCTTTTGTCATTTTTAGTAAGAGGTATTTTTTGACTTTTCATGCCAAAGTACGAGAAGAATGTTATTCTTTAACTTATACGGCATGAATGGATTTTTAGAACATTATTTACATGAAGCTTACTTTACATGTTTTCAATTTTATTTTAAATTAACTTCTTCTAGATTAAAATTTTATGACATGTTACGATAGGAAAAATGTTTTTGATGTAGAAAGGATATTTTCCTCAAGAAATGAGTTCAAGTGTTTTATCAAAATTATTTTCCATCTAAGACAATATAGGGTTCTATTTTTATAACTATTTTTAAATTAATTTTATTATTATGGAATTATTTTTATTAGTTCCATTGGGTAAAGATTTATATCTCATGCGATAGACATAGCTGGAATAGCAGGATAATCTGGTTTAGTGATAAATGACTGAAACGAGGAGTGAACTCGGTTCAGAAATTGACTTTGTCTGCTAGGATAGTCTTGGAAATGAGTCTTGACTACTAAGAAATGAATCTCTATCATTATGTGTGTATTCTACAAAGTTTCATGTTATTATTATTGTGATTTACTTTCCGCTACCATGACTTATCCCATGTTATGATATTATGATGTCTTTTGCAGGTTATGATTTTCAAAATGTTATGTTCTTATGAATATGATATGATTGATATTTCTTTTGTTTACCCCTACTGAGAATTTGAGATCAACCTTTTGTATTTTTTATTTTCCCTAGGTCAGGAAGAAGGGTATTAAGTACAATATTCCAAAAGGGACTCTAGATATGATAAAATAAAAGGGAGACAATGTAGATGGTTTATGAACTAGTTGTATAAGTTTCCCAGTTTCTAAAGTCACTATACCTATACTGTCCTTTCATGGTTTTGTTATATTTTTTAATAAGATTTCTTCAATTTTTAATTAATAAAAATGTATGTAATGTATGGGTCATTATAGTTGGTATCATAGGAATGGTATAGTCAACCTTTGGAAACTAGGATGTGAAAGCCTTAGTAAGAACACTAAGGATTTGTCTAAGCATAGAACAAAATATTAGTGTTTTAGAAATGGACATGAATCACCTATTATAAGACCTAAAGCATGAAATTTTATTCTTGATCATGATGTTTTACTATTATGATTAGTGTTTCTCACACAACGCTTATTGGTTTTAGTCAATGGCTAGAACCCGAAAGAACCGTGATAATGCTGAATGCGACGGGAAATACAATGATTGTCCCCCTGATCAACCAAACATTATCGGAGATGGAATGAAAAATCTTATAGCCATGATCACACAACATTATCAAGCTATGAATCATGCCAGACATCCAAATGAGCAAAGGAAGGATCAACATTCTGTTGAATCCTTCATGAGGCAGCGTCCACCCTCATTCAGCGGGTCTACTAATCCATTAGTGGAGAACAATGGATCAGTACCACTGAAAAGATATTTTCAGTTCTTCAATGTTCTGAACATGATTATGTCATCCTAGAGGTATATCGTTTTGAAGGTGAAGTTGATCAATGGTGGAATCTTATCAAGAATACGATGCCAAAGGATGAAATTGAGTCCATGGAATGGGACACGTTCAAGAACATATTTTTAAATAAGTAATTCCCTCGTATTATTCGAACAAAGATGGAGAAGGAGTTTCTTGAACTAAAGAAAAAGAATGATGAATCTATTGGTACCTATGAAGCATATTTTACAAGAATTTAAAGGTATGCATTTGGGATTATTATCCAACCTGAGAGTAAGATCGATCAATTCTAGAGTGGCATAAAACCATGTATTCAAAGGGCCTTAGTCATATGGGACTTCAATATCTATGAGGAAATCGTTCGATTTGCTCTCAAGGATGAGATGGAGATTGGAGTAACCCATCAGTCATAAGCGTGTGATTAGAAGAGGAAAATGGAATTCAAAGGAAAATCTAAAGAGCACATTGAAAAGAAGATGAGTTTACCATTATTCTCAAAGTGTGGAATGAAACATAGAGGTAGTTGTCTTATATGGACATGTAAATGTTTCAAATGTGGAAAAGAAGTTCATCAGGATTTTTAATGCCGCAATGATGGGAAAAAGATGTCTAATGATGCGAACAAAGAAAAAGGCTACAAAGAGTGCTCCTATTACACTTCAATGTTAAAAGTGAAAGGAAAGGGGGAATTATTCTAATCAATTCCCTAATCCAAGGGTTGTTTATGATGATCGACGTCAACAAACACGTAAGGCTAACGAAAATGGAATTTCACATGCAATTCTATCAGCGATGTGGAGTACGATAACGAAGTGGTGAAAGGTACACTTACTATCCACTTTATAGTAGAAAATGTTTTGTTTGATTCTGGATCCACCAACTCTTTTATTTCTGAAAAATTTTCATTGGGTATTGTCGTATTATCTAAACAATTAGATGTTGAGTTAGCTGTGACAACCCCTAATGGCATAACAGTCGCATCAAAAGTTTACAGTTCTTCTCTGATTGAAGTTTGTTGAAAGTTCATCATTAAAATCTTGTGATCCTTCCTATAGTGGAATTTGATGTGATTCATGGCATGGATTGGATTTCTTTATATGGAGCTCATATCAATTTCCAAAGAAGGGAAGTCACATTTCATATTGTAGATCAATCATTGATATTCTATCGATGCAAGGATGAACATAACCTTCCAGTGGAAATTTATTCCATCTTATGGGTCTTGATTCCACTAAATGAATGTTATTTTTCTCAAATGGTTGGCGTGAAACTCGCGATTTAGAATATTCCCATTGTAAGGGAGTTTGATGATGTCTCTCTGGAGGAATTTCCGGGTCTTCCACCAAATCGTGAAGTTGATTTTTCAATAGAACTTGTACCGGGTGCTTTGCCTATTTCAAATTCATCTTATAGAATGGCCCAAATTGAGTTGCAGGAATTGAAGAAGCAAATCCAAGAGAATCTTGATAGGGGATTCATACTCCCTAGTGCATCACCATGGGGAGAACCTGTTCTCTTTGTTAAGAAGAAATATGGATCAATGAGACACCGCATTGATTATTGAGAACTTAACAAAATCACTATCAAGGACCAATTTCATCTTCCATGCATTGATGACTTATTTGACCAACTACGAGGAGATCAATACTTTTCCAAGATTGATCATCATTCAGGGTATCATCAATTAAGGGTCAAAAGGGAGGATATACAAAAGACAGATTTCCGTACAAGGTATGGACACTATGAATTTATAGTGATTCCATTTGGTCTTACTAATGCCCCAGCTATCTTCATGGATATAATTAATAAAGTCCTTAGAGACTATCTTGATCAGTTTGTGGTTTCATTTATAGACGATATTCTAATCTATTCAAAGAGCAAGGAAGAACATGAATATCACTTTAGAATTGTATTGAAGACCCTGATAAAGGAGAATCTTTATGCCAAATTTAACAAGTGTGACATTTGGATTCAAAAAGCCTCATTTTTGGGTCATATAATCTCAAAATAGGGGATATTTGTGGATCCAGCAAAAATAGAGGTTATCGAAAGCTGGTCGAGACCAACAACAGTAACTGAGATCTAAATTTTTCTAGTTTTGACTGGATATTATCGATGTTTTGTGAATGATTTTTCAAGATTATCAAATCCACTCACCACGTTGACTTGAAAAGGAGTTAATTTCTTTTCGACAGAGGAGTGTGATGAGAATTTCAAGGAGTTAAAAAGAAGGTAATCCAATGCACCTGTGCTCACACTGCCTTGTAATGGAGAATGGTTTGTGATCTACAGTGATGCATCCAAGAAGGGTCTAGGGTGTGTTCTCATGAAAAATGATATGTTTATAGATTATTCCTCACGACAGTTGAAAATACATGAGCAAAATTACCCAACTCATGATTTAGAGTTAGCTACGGTAATCATTGCATTAATGATTTGGAGGCATTATCCTTATGGTGAAAGGTGTGATATTTATACTGATCATAAAAGTCTAACGTATATTTTCACACAAAAGGAGCTGAATATGAGTCAAAGAAGATGGTTGGAGTTGATTAAGGATTTGGACTGCTCAATTCATTACCACTCTGGGAAAGAAAACAAGGTGGCAGATGCATTAAGTCGACAAGACCATGCTAGCTTATCCATGATGAGGATCACAAAAGATCCAATATTTATGGATTTACAAAGGATGGATCTTGGAATTATAATAAAAGGTGAAAAATATTACCATTATCAAATTAATGTTCAACTATCTATACATGCGAAGATTAAATAGGCAGAGAAAGAATTTGTAGAGTTACAAAAGAATGTGGGAAATGTTCTTGAATTCAACCTTGATTGTGATGGGATAATAAGGTTCCGTAATCGGGTTTGTGTTCCACCCATCCCAGAATTAAAGAAGGAGCTACTGGATGAGGCTCATAGTTCTTCATTCTCTATTCATCCTAGAAGCACGAAGATGTATAGGGACCTGAAATAGTACTTCTGGTGGGATGGCATGAAAAGAGATATTGCTGAATATGTCTCTCGATGCATGGTTTTTCAGAAAGTTAAAGGTGAGAGATAAAATTCTATGGGGTTGTTACAACCATTACCCATACAAGAATGGAAATGGGAAAATATCACTATAGACTTTGTAATTGGACCTCCAAAAAACATCCAAAGGAAATAATTCTATCTGGGTAATAGTTGATCGTCTTACGAATTCGGCACACTTCATTTCTATTAGAGAAGATTTCCCTCTGGATGAGCTTTCCAGGATATATGTGAAGAATGTGGTAAGATTGCATGGAGTACCACTTTCCATTATATCTGATAGGGATCCGAGGTTTACCTAAATGTTTTGGTGAAGTCTTTAGCATACTCTGGATACAGAGTTGAGTTTCAGCACTGCTTATCATCCTCAGACAGATGGTCTGTCTGAGAGGGGAATTCAATCTCTTGAAGATATTTTGAGATCTTTCTCTATGGATTTAAAAGGTGGTTGGGATCAACACCTACCTTTGGTGGAATTTTCTTATAATAATAGCTTTCACACTAGTATTCAGATGGCTCCTTATGAATCTCTCTATGAAAAGAAATGCAGAACACCAACATGCAGGGATGAATTTTAGGAAAGAATGCTATTAGGACCTGATCTTGTTGATGAGAAGGTAGAAAAGGTATGATCTATTCAACAACACATAAGAGTAGCTCAGATTCAACAAAAAAGTTATGCCGATAACCGAAGAAAAGACCTAGAGTTTGAAGTGGGTGATAAAGTGTTCTTACAAATTTCTCCTTGGAAGAGTGTAATGAGATTTGGAAAGAAGGGAAAGCTAAGGCTCGGTATATTGGTCCTTTTGAAATACTGGACCGTGTTGGGAAGGTAGCTTACCGATTGGCTCTTCTACCGAATCTCTCTCAAGTTCACGATATGTTCCATATATCTCTCATAAGGAAGTACATACCCAATCCTTCACATGTACTCAGCTCAGAATTTGTACCGCTGGAGCAAGATCATTCTTATGAAGAACAGCCAATAGAGAATTTGGATCCTAGCGAAAAAGTCCCACGGAACAAGACCACACGCTTGGTGAATTTTTTATGGAGGAACCACCAAATAGAAGATTCTACATGGGAACTTGAGGAGATTATGTGGGAGAGGTATCCTCATCTGTTTGTTACAAAGTGACGAATTTCGAGGGAAAATTCATTTTAAGGGGGGTAGAATGTAACACCCATGATTTTATGAGAAATATTTTGTTTTTATGTATTATGTTATATAAATGAATCTTTCACTACACACAACACTATCTTGGCTTGCGTTACACGCAAGAGCATCCTTCCTCGATATCTTGCGTTGTAGCAATACCGAGTTTCACTAAAAAATGATATGTTATTAAAATATTATACAAACTAGCCGTTATGAATAGTAATACACAATTTTTGAAATTTTATAAATTTTATCATTCAAAATGGACTTCATTTTTGGATTTGGAATATCGAAATTATCCTAGGTTGAATTTTTGGTATTTTTCTGAAAACATTCAATTTTTGACGAATAGTGAAAACACAGGGTTACTATTTTAAAACCGACTTTTAAATAATTATTTATTTTATTTAAATTTATTTTAGGTAAAAATTGATACATAATACATATATAAGTTCAATGTGATTTATTGGGGTCAATTTATAATAATTTTTTTATAAAAAAATTTTATTGAACTTTTCACCGTCATTTACCTACCTCCTAGGACCTTTTTTCAAATTTACATAAAACATAATTTTACCACTTATGTTAGTGGAATTTCGATAATCAGAGAGACACGGTTAATATCAAGGAGTAAAATGTGGTTCAATAAGATAAAAATAATTTTTGGTGAATAGTAACTTTTTACTTTTATTTACCACGGTTAAAATTAAATAGGGTAATTAAGGGTAAAAATGATATTATTGTTACCCTAACACATGTCTTAATTCTATTAGATAAGTTTAATTCGACCAAAAACAAGCTTAAAAATAAAATATTTCCCTTTATGTCCACATGGATTAGATTAGGACATTTTTTATTATTTTATTTAAAGAAGAGTTATACTAGTTAAAATCAATGTTTAATAAATAAAACATTTTTAATATAGGGTTATAAAAAATAAAAATTCGACTGTTAATATTCATTATAAATTTAAACAAATTTCCTACATAATGGTATTTTATTTTTAATTTTTAAACATTAAATAGATTAATTTATTTCTGACACAATGATGATGCAATAATTACCTTATTAATGAAATATTAACATAATTGATGTTATAAATAACCAAATAAAGGTAATTTGGGACTTTTTAAAAATTCCAAAGATTTACTTGGTTAATATGACATGTTAGTATTTATTTAATTAAATTTTTTAGAAATAATAATTCTGTTATTATTTTCACAAAAATCAAGTACCAAATAGTGTCAAAATTGACATAAAAATGTTTTTAAAACAAATATTATATTATTAATTGTTAGTTTCTTCCTAAAAAACCACGTTTCGGCCAATTTACTTAGATAAGGTTATATATATTAATAATTAACCACTTGGGGTTCATTTATCTTTTTATAGTAAGTTTATTAACCATATAGTGTAAGAAAAAAAGAAGACACGGTAAAAGTTAAATTATTTAACTTAGAGTTAAATTTAAAAGATAAGGTTAAAATAGTAACCTAAACTTGTCTAAAATATATTGGTTGAGAATATTTCGACTCATCCCCACCTTATCTTAGAAATAAATCACTTTTCAGCTATTAAAAACCGAATATGGCTTTATAATAAAATAATATTGTATGTTTTTTCTAAGGAGCCCCTATCCTCCCTTATAAAAGGGATCCTCATCCCACTCCTCCTCACACCACATTGAGGCATCAAGATCTCCCAACCCCTGAAAATTTCTCTTCACCAGTTCCCTAGTAATATTTTATAGGTCCCGGTCTTCTTCAAAGTCCAATTTTAGTGCCGTAAGAGGAGGTTTCAAAGAGGCGTGTCGAAGAAGAGGTAGTATCTGTTACCGATTCATTAAAATTTATTTCTTCTTCTAATTCCTCTTCTTTATTTGTTTTGGTATGAGGTTATAACATAAGTATCACTAATATACTGATATTTTATTATAAATATTATACAACCCTGTTTCACCTTCTATCAATCCTACGGAAAATGAAATCGTCGTGCGTGCGTACGTACGGAATACCGTCTCCACGCCGTGGTAAAATCTATTTTCCATATCCACCTTACTTGGATGTGTATAATGGTGTTAAGAATAACTATATATTATTATTTTAAAGTGATATTTATTGTGAAATAGTATTCATACACTCCAATACAATTCCACGATCATGGGAACGATATCATCACTCATGCGTACGTACGGCCTACCGTCTCCACGATGTGATGCGACTCGTTCTACATGATCTTCATTTAATAATGATTATATAAATGAATTTAATGAATAAATATGATATATATTATACTAATACCATTCTGTAAATGAGGTGTCTATAACCTAAAAATATGAATATGAATTTATTCGACAAAACACGCATAAGAACAAAAAGCAATAAACACCTGAATAACAAGTAGCAATGAGAATATAAGAATATGACCATATATGATATAATAACAATGTTTATGATTCTGGAATAAGTCAATGACATTATTTAAATCATTATACAGGAGTTTTGGACACATGCGAAGCAAATCGGACCTATGGTAAGGGAAAATCTCACAATCTCATTTTTATCCGAGATTGTTTGTATTTGAGAATTTACTGGGGAATATTTATCATCCACATACATGTTTCCTAAATATGTAATATTATTTCTATCCTCCAACAATTTTTTAAATCCAATTTTACCTTTCGGTGAGTTTTTAGTTAAAGATATGAAAGGAATCATTTGTTGTTTTTAGTACGAGGTACTTTTTTTTGACTTTTCTGGCCGAAGTACGAGAAGAATGTTTTTCTTTAACTTATATGACATGAATGGATTTATAGAACATTATTTCCATGAATAGTCCTTTACAATTTTTCATGTTTATTTTTAATTAAATTCTTTTAGTTTAAATTTGTATGACACGTTAAGAAAGGAAAAATGTTTTTGAATTTGAAAGGATATTTTCCTCAGGAATGGAGTTCAAGTGTTTCAACAAAATTATTTTCCATATAAAACAATATAAGGTTCTATTTTTATAACTAATTTTACATTGATTTGATTATTATGGAATTATTTTTATGAGGTCCTTTTATCTTACATGATTTATGTTATGATGTCATGATGTTTAAGAATCCCATTTTTATTACATCTGTTATGCTATGATGTATGATTTATGACCTTGTGGCACACATAAAAATGGTATCATAATGAGATGGGTGGGACCTATATCTCCCTCTAATACATTGGGTAAAGATTTATATCTCATGAGATAGACATGGCTGGAACGGAAGGTTAATCCGGTTCAGTGATACTGGACTGAAACGAGGAGTGAACTCGGTTCAGAAATGGACTTTGTCCGCTAGGATAGTCATGGAAATGAGTCTTGACTACTAAGAAATGATTCTCTATGATTATGTGTGTATGCCACAAAGTTTCATGTTATGATTATTTGGATTTACATTTCACTACCATTACATATCCCATTTAATGATATTATGATCTCCATTGCAGGTTAAGATTTTCAAAATATTATGTTCTTATGAATATGATATGATTGATATTTATTTTCATTACCCTTACTGAGAATTTGAACTCACCCTTTTGTGTGTTTTCTTTTCCCCAGGTCATGAGGAAGGGTATTAAGTAAGATATGCCAAAAGGGACTCTAGATATGATAAAATAAAAGGGAGATAGTGTAGATGATTTATGAACTAGTTGTTTATGTTTCCCCGTTTCTAAAGACACTATACCTATACTTTCCTTTTCATGTTTTTGTTATATTTTTTAATAAGTGTGCTACAATTTTGATGTAATAACAATATATGTAATGAATGGGTCGTTATAAACATGATGGGATAAAAAAATGGGTCACCACAGTGAAAATCTCTACACAAGGACTATGCCCAATCAATCTTAGAGATTAGAACCGTTGCATGTAGCTAGAAAAAAATGATCACATAAAATAAATAATCATGTACCCATATAGAATAAAAATGATATCATGATTTAATAATTTTTTTTAAATTACTCAATATGAATTTGGCGAAGGATTTCTTGAATATTTTAAGAGAGAAATCTATAATGTATTATTGACTACTTATTTTCGTTTGATATGTTTTTAGAGATATGAATGAAGTTTGGAATTATGATAAGATATTTAAAGGTAAATTTATAAACCTATAAAGATAATAAATGATTCCTATAACTATGTAAGGGTTAAATGGAATAATCGTATCAATATAATTATTACCATATAAGTGGTCTTCTATGTTAAGGTAGAACCGTAAACTCTATGATGAATGAATATAAAATTATTAGTACCAAATGCTCATATGTGTGTTTAGAAGCCAATATAAAAGTAATTCATGATTCCATTGGTTACATACGGACATTGGATATGCAACCTACCTTTATCAAGGTATTCTATTACTACGTAAGGGAAATTCAAAATCCAATATACTATTAAAATGTCCATAAAAATAATGTTGAGGTTTGTAAATGTGACATACACACTATGTAAATATAACAACACAATATACAACTAATTTAAAGTTTAAAAGGACGTATTAGAGGATAAATAAGTGTAAAATGGTAAGTATTTATAGGTATTTCGACCTGTGTAAATTTTACTATAAAAAGTATGACTTCTATGCACATCATATGACTTCTAATATTATAATAAGACAACATCTTGATCAAAATACCTTTCAGCATGTTAATAGTATTTTCTCATTTTATGACAATGAGATTTTATGTTTTTACTAATAATATATGTTTTAGGGTTATAATATGTCTTAGACGCTTATAAAAATTTTATATTTCTTAATTCATAACAAAATGGTTAATATTTATAAATGTAATAATTAAATAAAAATATATTACAAAATATAATGTAACTGAAATGATTTTCATGTATGTAAAATATAATGATCTACAATTCAAATAGCATTCAAGAAAATACTGGAGGAAGGCCATTGAGGAGGTGATGAGTGATAATAATTATTTCACTATGTTAAGAAAATGTTTTTTTAATAGCCCATACAATCAAATATTTCTTGATATGAGGATTAAGACATTATGTTTTTTAATTGTAGTGGATTCTATTGAATTTTACATCATGAAATATTATTGTCATATTAGAGAGGAAACCACATGATTCATGTTTAAATTTAAAAGAAATAAATTACTCATTATTTTTAATATTTAATTTTAGTTGATTTCACACTTGTAATACTATCCATATCTGAATGATAATATAACATGAGGATAAGATTATGGAATATCTATGTTTTAATTGAAACTAATTTTTCAAATAATTTTTGGTGAGTCAAAATTATGTAGGATCTAAAGAAGAAATTTAATGTTAATTTTGATGACACATGAATAGTACGAATGATTGTCTTCTAAGAGATCATTATACATATCTATCTAAGAGGGAGGTTTTAGAAGATGTGATTCAATCTTAGAAAGGGAATGATAATGTGCATAAGTAATGAATATTCATAATAAAACAAGTTCATGAATAAATTGGAGTGCTAAGAATGATTAATATACATTTCACATAGAATTACCTTATGTATAAGAATTGAAGAACCATAAAGATGCAGATCTTCTAATATACCTACTCATGGAGGAGAACTATCTTTATGCCTGTAAATATTTTCCACAATATATTAAAAAGCTATTATTTATTCAATCATATTTTCTTGATAATTTTTGGTTTTTCTAATGGATTTTAGAATACATTATATCATAGTTGAATTCCTATTGAAGGGAATTTATTATACATTGTAGTAGATGTTTATTAATGATAGTGTAATAATCATTGGTTGGAGGGATAAACAATAATAAAAAATAGTATGTTATTTTGAAATAAACATATAAATTATATCCTCTTGTATCTATATTTTTTTGGTCACACATGAGGTACAACAATAAATAATATTTGGTGGAAAAATAACCCTATCTATTTTCAGATATTGAATAATAAAGAATTCATAAAAATAGGTGCACTATTTAAACCACTCTCTCGCAATTGTGTGTTGGCCCAAGGATGTAAGAGGTGTTATCTGAGATACTTGTCCTATAAAAATATATAAATTATTTTTTTATCTATGTATGTTTATAAAATGGTTAATTGTCTATGTTTTATAAAATTTAATGGAAGTTACTATCATATATAGTATAATAGGATATGAAATTCTCATTTATCTTACGACATAGAAGAGAAAAATGCTACTGTAGTTGGATTTCCTTCTATTATAGAATGAGATTCTAGGAAAAATTATGAATAGAGGGGAAATAACGATGATGTTAACTAATAATATCATATTTTGATTCCCTATATACAAATGATGAACATAATGGTGATGAGGATTCAATTTTTAGAGGGGGTCAGGGAACAATCATGCAGCAATTATGAAGTGAATATCATTATTAATGAATAAATTGATGTTTTGTGGAGAATTTTAGTATACATAATAATAGATAATTATTTTAAAATTTTAGACTACTTTACAAGCTTAAATGTGATTGTGATTAACATATGATGTTTTGGTGAAAATCTAGTTGGCTATATCATTAGTAGAAAATTGATGTGGAATTTTTCATATAAATTTGATTAAAAAAATTCAGCCCTTGGTCATAGAGATTTTATTACTGTTCACTTACTAAAAATTGTTCTATTTATAAGATACCATAAAATAATCATTATTCATGATGAATGGAATTGTTTAATTGGATTTTAATTTCATGAGAAATGGAAAATTGAAATAAGATGTGTTTTTAATGGAATGTGATGAAAATGATTATTGTGTTGATAATGAAATCCAGAGATAGTTTTCTTTATATCAAAGTGAGTTACAATGATAAATAATTAAAAAGGAATTAAATTATTTAAAGGATAATATTATCATTATATTTCTCATGTTGAAAAAAAATATCCCAATGAAGCAGGTTATGGAGTCTGAATCAGACGTGGCTGACATGAAAGCAAAAAACAAAAAATGAGGATAAATATAATGAGTCATTTTAGTGGAAAAAATAATTACAATGAGAAATAAAAAAAATGATTAGTTATCTAGATGTTCAAATAAAGAAGTTTATTTATTTTCCCATGTTATGAAATTATTTTATTCATCATGAATTGATAATTATGATGAATAATGTATAAAAAAAGTCATAGATAAATTAAATTTCATCCAAATATTATATTACTCATGAAATAAATGTGGTTGTTTTGATGTAGAAGATTAATTTTATATAAAAAAATAATATATTTAATAAAAGAGGTAAATATATTATCATAAAACCTAAATAAATAATCTCAGAGAAGGTGGAAAATATTTATTTATTAGTGGTCTTGAAGTGATTTTATATTTAAGGCAATAATAAGTCAATCCAATACACTAAGTATGTATTGTCCAAAAAAATATATAATCTAATTTTGGAAAATAACTAATATTATTAGTACTGATTGATGGATAATAATTTAAAATAATTTAGAAATTTATTTAAACTGCAAATAAAAATCTAAACCAAGTTAATCTAAATATATTTAAGGAATTTCATAAATATTAGTGATAAATAATTTTTTGAATGTATTTGGACTAATAAAAATTAGTATAACTATTTCACAGATATGAAATATAAGAACATCGAAAGGGGAGCACTTCCCTTAGGAATAATATAGTTTATGATGCATCATAACTACTACATAAAAATATTTTATTGATATCTCATCATAATATAAGATCATATTTAGAAGTAATATACTTCTGCGTGGAAAGTTATGCCCTATTATATATATATAATTATTATTATTATTATTATTTGTCTCCTCCATGGTCGATACTTGAACCAATGGGGAATTTTGGTGAGAAAAAAGAACATATTGTAAAAGGAATAAATTTCTGAGAAGAAACATAGGTAATTGATCGAACCAGTATAATTTTTTTGTTTAAATAATAATTTTTTAGACATAATAATTATGATTACATAGTTATGTAGTGCATTTAAAACTATAATGAAGATTTTTTAGGTGAAAAAACAAGATTGTAATTTCAATAATCATGAAAAATCAACATTGAAAAGTCGTTGAATGCTCAGAAATAAAATGAAAAGTTTTATGTTAATCCATAATAGTTGGAGTTTTCCATGAAAATAGAGAAAGTAGATGTATATGTAGAAGCAAAAAATAACTCTTGATTACTCAAAAAATAGTTGTAACTGATGAGATGTTTTTTATAAGATGTGAAACAAATTAAGGAGCATTACATTAAATTTATAAAAAACCAAAACATTGTACCAATGTTTTTTAAATAATTTATTCCAACCCAAAAATACATCCTTACAATATGGTGCATGCATGATGTGGAGAATTTTCTTTAATATATTATTTTAATACAAATTTTCACAAAAAGAATCATTTCATGAGTATAAAATGAGAAGTTAACTTCTTCTTTCTTCCTATAAGAGAAGTTGTTATAGGATTGGAATTAAAGAGATATCTCAGTTCAGGGAAATCTTAGAAACTTTTTTACTCTTATTAGGAAAAAAATAATTCCCTCCACATTCCATTAAAAAACTCATTAATTGATCTATCATATTTTATATTAATGGAGTTAATTGAGTGATCTGAACATAAGAAATCATATAAGTTGTAATTCAGGGTAATTTCAAACTACGAAGGAGAAGAATAGTTTTGTAAATCCCTTGATGTAAGGACAAATAATTTATATCTATAAAAAATAATTATGTATTTGAATTTAGAAAATAATTAATTTATTGAATTCCCCTCTAAAATATGTAGAAATATTTACTGAATTACAATTAAATCTGTCATTTTTATTTTATAAAGGTGGTTTATAATAGGGAAGTCTTGATAATATTTTTTCATAAAGGGGGAGCCATATTCCTTTCAGTTGATGTTTTTAATTAATTGTTAAAAATGTTGAGGATTAATTTTTTCATTCAAAATATGTTTTGATATAGGCCATAATTTGATAAACGATAATTTTAGACCAGTATCACATGTATGGGATTTTATAGAAAATATTGATTACCTTTGTAATATTTATCTAGTTTTCTAAAATATGTTATCCCATGTAAACATATATTATATTAAATAAAAGAAAATTTATAATTATATCATGTGGTTTCATCCATCCCTTATTTGGACAAATTCAAATGTGCAGTTCAAAAAAAAAGTTATTTGAATATGTTGTTTTGAGAACATTTTAAAGAAAGAAGATGTAGTGAGACATTCTATATTTTTTTATTACAAGTGTTTTTAATAATATTTTGAAGTTTGAATCAATTAGAAAAAATAAATTTACTTTTAACATGTAATTTTATTGATAAAAAATATAGTATGGGGAGATTGAAATACATTTGTAAGAATTAATTTCATGTCAACACGTAACAATTTTTTAGTAACAAAATGATTAAATATAAATTTTATCCATCCAAGGGATTATATATATTTAATATAATATATAATTTTTTTAAATATTCATTTATGAATTATTAATAGGTTATATAAGAATGGATGATAGATTGAGAAGGTGATCGTTTGATATAAGTGAGGATGGGAATTCTAATAAACTATGTAAAGGTAAATTAGAAACTCTTCAAAGATAATATAAAATTAATTAAACAATTTAAGGGAAATCAATAAGAAATATCCATATATTGGTTACACAAAATTAGATTTCTATGTATTTATAAAACCAAATTTTAGGTGTTGTGTAAATGTCAATTCATCACTATGTAAAACAAATCAATGAGTTGAACACCATATGTAATGAAAATTTCTGGTTTTTTTCGTTACATAATGGTCATCTAATGTTAACAATAAGTACAAGAATTCTGTATAGTCTTTTTTAATTGTAATCCATGAAACTAGTATATTTTGTAAATGTACATAATAACTACCCTATATTGTATAATAGTAAGAGTAGCACTAAATTAGAATATCTCTAAAATCCAAAATATATGTAATGGTAGTGATTAATTTCAAATATACGTATATGTTTATTCTAGATTTGGTGTAAATTTATATGGAGTTACATAAATGTTACTCTAATATACATAAAATGTCATATCGTATAACTTATGTTTGCATCGTATAAAATTGATCCAAATTTTAATATATACACTAGATCAAAACAATTTTATTATTTGAAAGACATTGTTCCATCATATGACTTTGATATTTTATTTATATTTTGATTGTAATACATTTATGGAGATAAAATAAATTGAACACTAAGATAAATTTCATGTTTGTTGATCCATATGAAAATAATTAGAATTTCTAAAATGAATATCTCTTAAAGAAGATATTTAAATATCATTATGTTGTGGAATATATCTTCATGATATTAAAATATAATGATATATAAATTAACTATAGATCAATTAATTAATATAGGAATACATATGTGTTGGGAATATATTCTGAGAGGAGTTCCAGAACCATATGATTTTTTCACTAGTTTTAGGCCTAAAATTTTGATTATGCATGTGTAAATGGATATCTATATAATGATTTTAAAAAAGAATAAGATTCCATGGACAGAAATATTTCAATGTTTTAGTATGAAAATTGAATAGTAACCACCAATGACATATTGATAATTTTAATGAATCTTTTATCAAATCTTTAAAATGAGAATTTATAATATAGTAGGACACAGACTCACATATCATAGTCTAAAATCTAGTACATTACATTATTTACATTGATGATGATAATATTGGCCAAATATATTTTATCTAAAACTTACAACACCAAAATAAAAGGTTTGATAAATTACAAACTAGAGGGCATTTTTGGTTTATATTTTTGGAGAATTTGGAAAAACTCAAATATAAACAATTTAAATGACATTAAATGAGTACTTCTGCCACTTAACCACAGTTTACTTTTACACATTAATATTTCATCATCATCAATATCGAATCCCTTATGGAAACAAATATTTAAACACTATTCTTTAAAATCCAAGTAAAGTTAAATATAAGAATGATGAGATCATATACTCAATGTGGGTGCATAAAAAATTATCCTTTTTTCATCAATGAGAATTAGTGAGGACAATGTTATGATGAAATGATTTAATTTAATTTGTGAATTATAAATTAATTCATGTCCATCAATATATATATCATCAGATATGAAACTATAGAAAAGGTAAGATAATCAGTATCAATAATGAAGAGCCAGGCGATATCAATCATAATCAATAAAAACATTTTAATCACATAGAAATCATAAAAAACCCATGTACATACATGGTATATAACATCCATTTAACTCAAAAAATCACTCATACAAATATAATATCAATACAGTCAGCTTACATAATCAATTTATTTGAGGACTACCAGAGACCCACCAGTCATTGGAATATCATGGAACCACCCTTCATTAGTTTATCATTGAACAACTCTTCCTTGGACTATAACATAATACCCATCAGATGTCAACATAACAATATATAATCATGAAACTTAAAATATTTCATTTCATAAAAAACTATTAGGAATAAACATTATCCCTTTTATAACATGATTGACCCAAGGAAAAGGAACAGGTTCTATAAAAATCAATTTGAAACATGATTAACACATGGAAAGAAAATAGTTTACATTACAATATTTTTGAAAAATGGTTCACACATGGGAAATAAACTGGTTAAATAACAATATATTTCAAACAATATTAATCATATCTATAAAGGAATAGGGATTTTATCAATAAAAATTATCCCCAGTGGAGGATTAGTAGCCACTTTGGTTATTGAAGTTGATGATCTAAAATTCCATTAATACATTATTAAGAAAATTATTAGGGAAAATATCATTTTTATTTTGAAAAAAACTTTTTAAAGCATACTAAAATTAAAATTTATCTCATTTTAAAATATTGAAAAAAATAAAATAATTCATAAAAATAATTTAAATCATTTCTTTTGTGAACAATCTAGTCATCAGTAAAATAAATTATAAGATAAAAAATTTCTAAAATTATTTACTTTTTAAAATATCATTGAAATAATATAATGTATTCCTTTGAAAAGTAAATAAAATAAGTATTAAAACATAAAAAATATTTAAATTAATTTAACATAAAAATTAACTTAATATACCTTTTAAAAACAATTTGAAATAATTTTTTGAAAATATTTCTTTCAATGAACATTGATTTATTACCGAAGTGATAAATGATGTTGGATTTACATTAAAGTAGTTCTCGACCATTTTACATACTAAAGAGTGGAAAAAGAAATAATTACATAGAATTATATTTAATTACAAAAATAAAATAGAGGTCATTAAAATTATATGATTTCAACATTAGAGACATAATCCAAAAAAATATTGATAAATTATGAGATTATAACAAAAGACTATTACCACATTGGTGGCATTGATTCAAAAAACGTGAAATTATATCATTAAATGAAACATATAATATCATTAAAATAATAATATTAATCATATAACATGTAAAAAGGGCTCGAACAAATACTATATAAAAAAGAGACAGTTGTATAAGAAAACATACGTCTCAAAGAATTAAAATTGAGACCAAATATATTAACACCTTAGTTACCTTAAAATCATAAACAAAATGAAAGATAGTTGATAAAATGGTTATTTAAATATCCATTAATTTATGTAATAGAATCATAATATAAATTCTGGGGATGTATATACACCTGTCCAAAAAAATAATTGGGGAACATGTAATACATCTCATAGAAATAAAAGTGAGAGGAGAAAATGCTTATTACTTGGGTGACTATGTAATCGTGAGATACGTGATATAATAAAATCAATTGAAACATTTAATATCCTAAAATATAATAAATACATGATATATCATTTCAAAGGGATGTATATACAGTACACAAAATAATTATTTGGTGAATATGCAATAAGTATAATATAAATAAATGTGAGAATATAAATACCCTTACCTAGAGTCCAACAAGTCATGCTTTTTCATTGTATACCCGAATAGTAAAATTATTTTAATATATATCTTTCTTAAGAACAATTTTCTATTTTTTTATTTCTATAATTTAAATTATAAATTTTTCATTTACAATTACATAGTTCATTATGTTTATATTGATTTTTTTGAAAATGTTCAGTTTATGTGTCAAATACAACATTTGATGGTAAATTTTGGTCAAAGGGGTCATTATTGAAACATTAAAAGAATTTTAAAGATTAACTAATCACCATAATTATAAATAAACCTTTCTTTAATAACAAATCAGGTATTATGGTTATGAAAAATAAACCAATTTTACTATGATGGAGAGAGTTGGTTGTACGCACAGATAAGTAATGATCCCAATTTTCAATGACCAATATTGAAATAAGTTATGTAATATTTTGCATTAAAGAATTATAATTATATCCTAAATAACATATTATTTAATTAAATATAATTATGTATACCATTATTATGGTGTGTCATGAAAATAATAATAACATCACTATGAGTAGGATATAGTCCACACATTCACTCATAGTGATAACACATTTCTAGTGTGAAAAGGTTAGATGAAATTGATATAATATATTTCTAATAAGATAATTATGTCATGAATATCATATATTTTTTATTTATATAATTTTTTTAAAACCATCTTTAATTTATTCTGTGTGAAGAATGAATGAATCACATCACATTGAGGAGGAGGTAGTCCACACATCCATAAATGATGGTTTCATATTCCCACAAAATCGAAATCATGAAGGTATGTGTTAAAAATAATTAATTTAGAAAAAAACAGCATAAATATCATATATTTCATATAATGAAATTATTTACATCATTATTCCCAACCATTAGAGGTGGTAATTGAAGAATTAACCACATAGTTTTACAAGGCGATAGGCTTCCGATAATAGAAATGATGATTGTGTGTCCCATTTGATAGTAGTTTTTGATGATTTAGGTCATAAATTAACTTGAAATAACCTTATAATATTTATTATACTTATTTTGTTGTAGGGGAGTGGGGATATCATCTCCAAATTTAGGTAATACCTTCATCTACTTTGGATACATCTTTTGGATATTAGAGTTTAATCATTTAATATGGAACTATAAATATTATATGGTAGTGGGTATCTCATATCAAAATTTTATAAGTTAATATAAATAAGAGAACATTAATATCAAATAGATGCATCTAAATTTGTTATTTAGAAACATTTAGATATCATATTTTTTTACAATTTGAGAACACAGTTAAAATATCACATGGAAATGATATTTTGATGTATTTATTTCATTGATACCAATTAGGAATTAGGGGATAATATTTAAATAATGAATATTATAATGTAGATTAAATTATTTTACTTTTTATTACTATTAATTATAACAAACCCTTATTGGTTTTCTTTTACTCTATGATATTGACAACTATTCCACATTAATCTAACGAAATCATCATTTATTTTTTAATTTTTAAAAAAACACATTATAAATCATTCCATATCCTTCCAGAATCAACCATGTTTTTTAGTATAGGAAAATAATAGTTTTTTGTCTTCCTTATATCACATATAAACCATATAAAAAAATTAACTCACTAATCGTTGTTTTTTATGCTCAACCCTCATATCTTCAGAGAACTAATTTTATGAACCCTTTTTCAATCCCCCAAATATTATTTTGTCCAAATATATTGGAACCATCTAGATTTTATCATTCCTCTTAGTAGAATAATTTTCCTTGACGAACACATATACATAAAAAACATGTCATTTTAAATTATTAACTAATATAATAATTTAATTATCAGGGTGCTTACTTCAAACTAAAAATAGCTTTTTAAATTGGTGAAAATTATTCTAATCATCATGAGTATTATTTATATCTAATTACTCAATGAAGACATTGTTTTCTTGAATTCTATTATAAGAATACGATTCTATGACAATTTTTATCACCATGACTTTCATTTTTATCAATATGTCTTTGTGTTGAGTCAAAATTGTGTGATTTTAATGTTTTGTTAAGGAATTAAAATACTTGACATGTAAATGTGTTAATGAAGAGGAAATGGTTTGGTTATGGAATGAGTGTAGTTATGGTAATGTATTGATTATTATTTATGATCAATAAAATCATATTGGATAAGTGATCATAATAATTCTATCCATTCATATTGAAGGGATGTATAAGGTATTGATTTATATATCTAATAATATTGAAAAATGATTTTTTTATATTTTAGGGAAAAATTGTATTTGATGACTTGTGGAGATTCTTATATAATCTATCTATATTATGATGAAATATTATTATCAATATATAGTTCATCAAGGAGTGATTAATAAATATTGGTGGGTATTTTTTCACATTCATTTAATGAGTGGAGGTTTTTCTGAGGGGGTTTTATTCCTTATTAATATAAATCATAGAGTTGTCATACGACAAGAATCCATAGAATCAACATCCATATAATGAGACTTCATGATGTTAACTTATATAGTGTAATCTATACTGCAATGAAACATTGTGACAAGTGATTTTTGACCACATGAATACTACAGATCTTATATGAAATAAGTACATGTGGAATGATGTTTTATTGAGAAAAAACATGAATCAACTATATAAAGAAAATGTTTACATACACGAAGTAATGAATTCATGATACCATTTCATTATAATAGTCATTATGTGATAAACCTAGATGGATGTTATATGATTAAGATAATGGACTATCTTCATTGATTATTCATGATTCCATTATATGAAATTTTAATAATACATTGAATCATGAATATATGTGGAATATTGGATGATGCATGGACTAATGATCTTCAATATTGCATGCATCACAATATTGTTCATCATGATCATTGAGAAATTAGATAAATAGTTTCACTAAAAGAATTATGAAAGAAGAATATATATTTTAATGATATTTAGGATGTTATTTAAAGAAGATCGTAACCATGTATAATAACATTCATATGAAAATCATGCTAGGAATTATATATATATATATATGATATTTTACTTCTAATTTATTCTATGTACTTAAATATCGTACTATTTATGAAATTAGTTCTGATAGAGGAAATTTAATAAGAGATTGTCCATTAATGTGCATAGGAATCATATGCTAATAAACTCTTCAAATGTGATATAACTTTTTTATAATAGTGATGAATATGGAGATAAATAATAAATCATTAATTTAGGATATTCTAGGTATACTTGTATTAAATTAAAATATATATCATGATAATTATAATCATGATTTAGGTTATTTGACAAATGTTATTGAATATTTATTTTTTGTAAATATCTATAAAATGGAAGAGAGGGCATTCTGGCTAGTTAAAGACAGTAGAGGAACAAAAATCGTAGATGAAATTCATCAAAAATCATGACTAATTCATATTTAATATAAAAAATAGAATAATGTTTCAATAATTCAATTTTATTATGTGATGAGATATTTAAATTTTTTTATATCATGTAAGGAAAAAAATATAGAAGAATACTTTCATTATTGAGTCTTCATATATACTTGATTAATATCAAATACTTGAAATGTATAGAAAGGTTGATTATGTATGGATGAGATCATAGTATTTACAAAATATCTAAAAATATATGGATTAATATAAGACATAGTAATTCCTTTCATGTGTTCGTGTAGAGTTTTGAAAGTTGAAAAATGAGATGAAATGGGTGGTAACTAAAGCTGAAATTTGGTAACATTTATTTAATTCAGGTTAATGGTGAAGGAATGGTTTATCTTCAAAAAAAATTTCCATATTGTGTACACTATCTTCTAGAGTAGAGAGAAATCTAGATATGTTGATATTTTATATAAATATTGAGTTTCAATGAATAAGTCAATAATAATAAATATATTTTTATGTATACACTTAACCCAAATAAAATAACAATGACAAGAAGAAGAAGAATAATTGGAAATGTTGGCATCATGGTCTATATGGATAAGAAGGTGTGGTGTGTTAAATGTTCCATTGCTAGAAAATAGTATTTCCACAAGTTTCGAATAAGAAAAACATATGAAGAAAAATTATTATACCTTTATAAGAATAATAACATTCTAGATTTCTCATATAATGTGAATGTAGTTTTTGGGTTTCATTCCACATTTTTAGGTATGTCTCATTTAATATTGTACATATCTTTTAGTATATGTTTTAATATTATTTGAGGTGGGTGGGAGGATTGTGGGTGGATTGAATTGGAAATGGGACTTGTTGAATGATCACGATGTAGGTTGGTAAAGATAGAAGAACCACTAAATATCCATCAGATATAGAGGGATATACTAATGAATTGTTCATCCAACTAGCCAGCTGGTGGTGTTACATGGCATGGGTTGTTCTACCAAGAATCCACTAGAAAACTTGTAAAAGACATCGACTCATGGGTACAGTAATTTTGGTAATAGATATCCCAAGATATTATATCATGTATTTATAAAAACCCAAGACCTATATATTTTTATCACTCTCTCATGCCTGTAATGATCTCAGTTTCCAGATGAGATATCCTGGAGTAGTTTGGGGACTCTAATCTTCTTTGGTCTCCTAACTTCGATTTCCAATGATCTGCCTTATCCAACAATTCTAAAACCAATGAGATATATATTTATCTAGATCAATGTAGTTGGGGTTTGACTTAGTGGTAAGCACCCCATAATCCTACATGAAAAATGGGGGTTTGAAACTCATTGGGCACAGGATACTGTATCAGTACTGTAGCAGTACTGTAGTAGTGGCGACACTGTTCATCAGTGGGTACTGTAGGGGCGGCAGGACACTGAAGTGGCGGTGGTACTGTGCGGGTACTGTAGCAGGCAGGTTACTATTCATAGAATGTGAATTGGGCCATTTATTTGGGCTTATGAGCTCTGTAATGGTCTATAAGCCCAATTGGGACTTTGGGATATGTAATGGGTTTCCTTCTACCCAGTTAAAAAGAGGTCTTTTCTTTGATTTAATAATAAAAATGAGGTTTCGGCCCCAAACATTTAAAATGAATCTAGATCAATCATCTCCCACATCCATCGTAAAACAATATTATTTCATGTGTTTTTTTATTATATCATTGGGTTATATCATTTTCTAATAATGTAATTGTGGGTTGTGGATATTATCAGCAACTGAATTTAGATAATTTGTATCCAATTGTCATTTGGACCTTGATTATTGTCAAAAATAGTTCTTATCATTTACATGTCATCATGTACTTTATTTTGGTAGTGGAATTACATCAACTCTGATCCAATTATTATAATGTTTTTTCTATTGGTAATTGTTAAATTACATTGAGTTGTAATATTGGAATCATACAATAACATTTTCCATATAAATGTTGATAATCATAAGTTATGTGTCCCTTGTCATTCGAACATGTTTATGGTGGTTTTTATCCTAATTTTTTAGAAATATTTTTATCCCTTGAGAACTATGATTGATGCTTTATCACATATGTTGTTCATGTGAATAACCATGAGGCCAATGCTTCGTGTTTACTCATATACGTATTTGGTATGGTTATGTATGTCATTTGAAATTTTTATGTGATTATTTTTTGACTTATACTATTTTATGTATTATCATATTCCATTTTCTTCTATTGTTTTGTATGTTGGTGGATCTATATGGAATACTCTTTAGGGGGATGTGTTCATTTTTTGGTCGACATGTACATTATTTATAACTTTTGATGGGGTCATGAAGGAAATAAGTTGGGAATAACCCATCGAGTGGGATGTGTTAGGATACTAGTTAGAATACCTTCTAGCAAGAAACTGAAGAATGTAGAGTCCATCATTAAGGATCTAGTGTCAGTTTTATTCAACTGTAGTATACTTTTTTCTGGTATACACTTTTTTTATTTCCAAGAAATTTACTTGTTTACCATATGAACATTTTTAAGAACTTTTTGGTGATTTATTACATGGTTTCGTACTCACACCAAATGCAGGCATCATGGGGGGGGAATGTAGATTATTTGATATGATATCTAGTGAAGGGAAACTGATCTATGGTGGATTATTTAGAAGGATTAATTAGTTGGATTGTAGAATTTTTGGATATAATTATCTATTGGATGACTCAATTTATTTTTAACATTCTTTTTTATCTCATATTTCTATCCAACTCCTATGAGGATCCAAATAATTATTTTTTATTATTTTAAAGTCATTAGATATTATTATTTCATATTTAGGTATATATTATTTACTCTCATAATATAATAAATTATTTCTCATTAATTGATTGATTCAATTATGATCACAATAATTTTTTTCCTACTAATCTATATATATATGGATAATAATCTCCCAATGGGGTCTCTCTTAGCCCAAAATACTAGTGGAAGACCCCTTATATATGGGTAGGAGTGCATGATGTCTTGTACCACTCTTGATCTATTCCAATTATTTGGGTCGGAGATTTTAAAATGATATTTAAGAATATATCTCATTGAATAACTTTCTTTATATTGATTTTGGATAGGTATTCATAAGATATATTGGATGGTACTCATATAGGGGAACTGTTTTTGTTCCGGAATAAAAATGTATTGTGGAACTTTGAGTATTCGTGAATGGTAGAATTTAGTCTCTTCATTTTTTATAACAATTTTGATTTAAATCCCATAGGGTTATTTAAATGATCTTTTAATACTGATATTTGGGATTATTTATAAATTAATTAGTCATTTATAAAACTGAATGATATCACTCCATTTTCATATTCCTTGAATTATATTTATCCAAAATAATTTAAATTCTTATCGAAATTTATTATATGTGACTTCATATGATTATTTATCTAAAAATTTTATATCTCCTTGAGAATTGTATACAACAATTTTTAAATTTTTTGGTCACTAACTTGTGGGTGATATAGGATTTTACTCTTCAATGGGTAGTTATTTGGGGGTTATACCTTTTTTGGAACCTCTTAGGTTGGTACTATTTTGAATCCCTTGTGTATTCATGCATTAATTTTTCAGTCTTATTGGTTTATGTTTAAGATTTATATATATTTTTTGCCAGGAATTTTAGGAAATTTCACCTCCTTGCGATATTTATGGATTTGTTATGAATTCTAACCATAATATTTTATTAGGGGATAATTATCAATTTCACCACAAGGTATGAAAGATGATATAGTTGAGCATCCATAGGGGGTTACTTTATAATATAAATCTAAAAACCCAATTAATCAATAACTCTTATGTATCATATCCATATAGGATGGAGAAGACTATAAAGGTTATCCAAAAATCGTTCACTATGCTCGTGAGTTATGAGTCTGGTATCCCCTATCCTTACATGGAATTGGAGGCCACCAAATATTCATAAGTCCAGATGTGATTCATTATGATAATAATTGATCTGGATTATACAATATATGATTTAATGATAGATATTATAACATTTAGGATTATGGTTTCTAAATGATAGTGGTGGGATAATATTCTTTAGGATAATATTTGTGAATGAATAATGTAGATGACATTTAATAAACTATTATATGTGAAGTTATTAACCAATTCATAGAAGATAGGTTGTAATCAAAATTTCATAGAGCATTAATTGGCTATGTATCTATTGTCTTCTTATTTAGTCAGATTCCCGGATATGATTCACTTTCCCCTATTAAAGCTTCAACTAAGGTGAAAAAATATAGAATTCTCAATAATAGGCTTCATATGGAGATTTATTTTCATAAAATAAGGATTCATCAAATAGTATATTATACCAAGGATCGTAATCGTCTGACAATACTAAAGGAAATTGATGAAGATATGAAAATAATTCTATATCAAACAACTAGTTGTCTATTTAGTGGTTTCATCATTGAAATCACATTTTTTTCTTGGGTATAAGAAAGGGAATTCATAGGATAGACACTACAGAAGTGGTCAAAAGATAGGGTATATCATAGGATCATCAACTCCATCTATAGGAGATCACTCTTCCATGTGTTATAACTCTAAAAAAAATGACAATATCTCAAACATTGTTTTGTTTCTCTCTAGACTATTTACATGGGTTAGAAATAATAGTTATCAACATTTTTTATATGATATGTCTTCATGGATTCATATAGTAAGTGAAATTAATCATGTTATTATATTACCCATGTATCAGGTTAAGAACCCGTGAGGGTTTGTCGATCAAAATAATCAAAACCCTTTTGTACATCAATGAGTGGTTTCTAGAAGAGTATATTTAATGTATTACTCTCAGAAAAATTTACAAGTTACCCTCATTAATATGAATTATGTTCCCAATCCATCTTATAACCTCTATTACATTATTAGACATTGGTGCATCATATTCAGTCATATCTTGTCAAGTGGTTTCTAGGTTATCATACTAGTTATATCATCTTATAGGTAATAATAAATTGATTCACCCTTGGAAATGAATGTGGATCATATTTATAAATTTCCCAAATATATAATGGTGACTATTGGGTATGACAATGTTTGAAACATCAAAATTATAGATATTTAAAATTTCAATGTGATCCTTGACATGACCTGTTTGACCAGATGGAGTTTACCAATAAATTCAGTTTAAGAGAGGCCACTTTAGCATCTCCTACTGTGGATAAGTTCTTATTGAGTAGTGAATTGTATATAAAAGAAGTAATAATTAAAAAATATACTCATCATAAATAATCGATTTCAATATAGGTGTATAGAAATATACATATAGTGCATCATACGTTAACTCAATTATATTTTTCACTAATGGTGGATCCGTTCTGGGACGCCTCTCTAAAATATATATTAGGTTTTGCACTATATTGGAGTGTCATTATTAAAATCAAGTTCATTCCCAATGTTAGAACTACATTAATTTCATTATATTGTGTAGAATGTCTTTAATTATAATTTATCAAGGTTCAACATGGATATATTTATGGTAAATAAATATTCTTTATATAAATTTTCCCATGATATAATTCAATTTCATTCCCTATAATGGAATTTTATAGTATTCATATTTGTGAATACAACTGGAAGTTGGGAAAGATGAATGTGAATACAAGTTATATGATTCCAAGGATTTAAAACTTTTTTTCAATTCAGGGGATACTAGTGGTTCTTAATGATATATATGTGTTCTAGATACCATTATCATATGTTCATAGTAAGAAAAATAATACAGACATTATTTATGAGAATATATGTGTTTTATTATAATCTATATTTTTCATTGCGTCTAACAAATTCCAAAAAAGTGATCAAGAATTTAATAAAATAGATCTTACACTCATACTTTAAATCTATAATTATTATGTTCATTGATGACATATTGAATTTTTCCATGACATTAGAATCCCATGCTCAATATTTTATGATTGTATAGATTACACATTTAGGAAATTCAATTTATTTTATGTTGTCATTGATTAACATTTGGATCCAAGAGGTGAATTTTAAATGGAATGTGATTTTGAATTAATTAAATTCAATTGATACATAGATGGGACAAGAAGTTATTTCTTGAGAATATCCTAGTAATGATCTCAAGATTTAGATATTCTTTGGTTTGGATGTGTAAAATAGGAGGTTCGTTCCGAACATTTTAGGATGGGAAGAATGTATAACTATTTCAACAAAATTGATTCCATTATTGAATATATAGAAAATTATGAAAAGGATTTCTCAATTTAAAATATGATATTTATGTTGAAAATGATTTAGAATCATCCTAAGCCAATAGTTTGTTATAATTTTTGTTGAGATACATCTAATGCTGTCTTGGGAGCTAATTTGAGGTTGAATGACAAGGTAGTTTCTTACTCGTCTCGTTACCTTGGACTCCATGAGTTGAAATATTGTAATGAATAAATATAGATTGATATTGTGGTTCATGTGTAAATTTTTTGGACACAACATCTTTAGAGAGGTATTATTCATAAACATGGACAACAATAGTCACCCGAATATATTAAATATGAGAGAATTGAATCTTAATCAATATAATTTGGTAGAATACCTATATAAATTTGACATTGGGATGGTTTATCATATTTTAAAGGATTTGTTTGCAGATGACCATAGTAGGAATATGTTTGAATTTTTCAGGAGGACATAATATGTAAGTTATATATTAAAGGAGTTTCAGGAAAACACGATGTGGGTATAATCGAGTATCATTGGAATGTGAACTATAAAGCCTTAGGGATCACATACATGTTTTTCGAATCATTGAAGGTATATAAAGAGTCCAATCCATATTGTGTTGTGATGTGTGAGAGTATAGTGATAAAAGGATGTATTCTATGAAGGACCCTAGAAATTCCTAATGTGCCTATAGATCATGGAAGTGTGATGGTTACTTCTTATAGGAAGGAAGAACTGAGTAATCTCTCCAATGCATCATACTGAATTTTGAAACCAAAATAAAAAAAACAATATCAAAATATTAAATGACATGTTTGTTGGGGGACAATGAAAACAGATTTTATAGTCCTTGTTTGACATTATTTAACTAGTCATAGGTTCAAGGAATATAATAAGACCCCTCAAGGATTTCTGTAGCCACATATAATAACAATGTTGAAGTGGGATGAGGTTATTACCTATTTTATTAATGGGTTCCACAGATATAGAGATCTAGTAATGGTTATAGTGGATCAGTTGTACAGGGTGGCTCATTTCATTCTGATCTATGAGATTAATGTGATGGATGATGTAGGAGAACTCTATGTCTAAGAGATCATATTACTAAATGTAGTGACATTGAGAGTGGTATGTGATAGAAATTATCATTTCACACATCTATTTTGAAAAGGCTTGTAGAATGTGATTAGGAATTAATTAAATATTAGTATGACTTATTATCCAAAAAAATGGATGAGAATCCAAATAAAATGATCAAAATCATAAAGGATATACATAAAACACATCATATCAGAAGATATTGGGATCATCACATGGATATAATTGTGTTTTCAAAATAAAATAATTATAGAAATCAATTCATATAGTTATTTGTGAGGCACACTAGGTAGGATCATGTCGTTGACATCAATGATGACATAAGGCAATTGATGGTCTAGCTTTTGGGCCTTAAATATTATAGAAAAATAAAAATTTAGTGTATTTTATTCTGATGTGATAGTGTGTGGCTCGATGAATACATATATTATAGGTTAAATAATGAATATGACCCTTGGTTTTTTCAATAAATTATTGGGTTTTGTTTTAGGTGTCCCCTCGATTGTGTTATGGGAGATTATGGAATCAAGGGAAAATGGAACCATTATACCCATGGATGTTTGAAACCATCGAACACACCAGAGTGGTAGCCTATCTTTTGGATCATGATCCATAGTATCACGGTATGAATAATGTGTTCCATGTATCATATATTTAGAGTTATGGGTAGATCATGATCATGTTATTAACTGTGATGATTCTTAGTTAGTATTGAATGCCTATTTTTTGGCATAACCCATTCAAATTGATAAAGGATGTGAGAATATTCTATGTGGAAAACATTTTTTTTGGTAGTTAAGTGGAGGCCTAATAATATTATGGAAATGTTTTAGAAGTGGGATAAATAATTTAGGGCACCATTGGTTGGAGTTGTTCGATAAGACAATGAGAAAAAATTCTCACCTATAAGAAGTAGTTAGAGGTTTGGGGAATTTAAATAAATATATTTTTGGTATAACTCATTTTCACAATTAAATATCCAATTATATATGTATTAATGTTTTTGAGTTGGGGAATGTGTGTTTGGAAGGCTATAATCATAAATCTGTCAAACTAGAAGATGATGATATATCATGAAAATAAATAACATCTCTATCAGCTATCTAGTAGAGTCTGCAATATTTTATTAATAACGAAGCATAAAATAATCTACCTAGTGGGATGAAACTAGATGACTGGTGGGGTTCTTAAGAATAGGTGTATCTACCCTAGATACACTAAATTATTGGTGGATTACATTGGATCGTTAGTAGTGTTATCCATGGCCTAGCAATTACATGTAGGTGTATCAATTAATTATTTTAAATGATCAATCTCTCATTTTATCACTCTCCCAATAATACCTTGTTACTTATTACAATATTATATCTATTATAATGATCATGGTCTTTCTCATATCTTTCCACAACCATCATTTAATGCTTGAATATCAGTATTATCAAACATATATGAATTTGAGAGTTTTATCTGCGTCTAAATAAATTATATCTATTGTTACATGGTTAAAACATTTAAATTATTGATATATTAATTAGTTATAAGGTTTATTTCGTGATATAACATGGGAATTTTTGTGACATTGATATAATTGGCTCCAATATCTAGATAATAGTATTATGTACATCATTTGGACCTATACCATTATCATCAATGAATCTCTATAGGTATGTGTGAACCTATAATATATTTTCGGTTTGGAATATCTATATCCATGGATAAATAATTATATATATCGATATATTGGGAATATTTATAGGATATTGAGTGGTGAAATTTGACCCAAATAGTGATAATTGTCATTGAAACAATGATAGACCAAAGGATGGATATCCTAATCATTTTCATTTATTCATAAGGGTTATTGAAATTAATTTTTGGTGTGTGTGTGTGTATAGAATGTGAGGACAGTGATAAATATTTTTTTGGAATTTTTTATGCATTAGTATCCCTATGATACCTATGGTACAATTTTTCGCACACGTCGATTTTTTATGATTAAGAATCCTTAAATAATCACAGTATATTGTTTTATCACCATATTTATATATATTTTAGGATATATTCCATCGAAATATATAGTTGAGTGTGAAAGTGGGGCCATATAAACTATCTCTCAATGGGGATGTTATAGATGATTTTTTGATTAGTGAACGGGTGATCTCTTCATGGTGGATGTTTAACAGTAATTTTTGAACTGTCCCATCATGGAGATGATTTAAGAATATGGATGACCTTCCTTTTTTCATGAATCCAAAGTAGGTAGATCTAGTCTCTATGGAATGGAATATATAATTTATTTGTTTGATTTATTTTTTTCTTATATGTAAATTGTTTGTTAATATGGAGTAAAATAGTATAACTTATGATATTATTGTAATGAAACATTGGTGGGATCATACAAGGTTTCATACACACATGTTATATGGGAATCTGATTTTGAATTAAGATTTCATGACTAGGGTTCTAGTGAAAGGATAGGGTGTAGAGGGGGAAGTTGAGCATGATCTACAAGTGGAAGCAAGGTGTTGTAAGATGTACATCATGCATGGATGAATTATGTTTTTTATTAGTAATATTTATATCATATGCTGATACATTTCGAGTAGGTATCGGTTTTATAATTTCTATTTATTTGAGGGAAATTCCATATTATTTTTGAATGTTTTGGTAATTTTTTTTATTTTGTTACTCTAAGCATATATTTTTTCATTAAATATTGGTTCTATTGTTTTCTATTCCAAATATAATAGGATAATAACAAGATATAGAGGTAATTATATCCAAATTATATCCCTCTTGTACATTAGTACTAATAGATAACCAGTTACATAATGGGATATAAGAATTAATCATTATAGAACTCTAAACCAGACATTGTCATTCTTATTGTGTTGTTACCTTGTGCACTGACGTGCGTACATGTGAACAGGAAGAAGAGTTATGTACTTGTTACATAAAAATTAAGTGAATGCGATGAATTCAATGAAGCACTGTAACGTTCAACTTAGGTTCATCTAATGGAGTATATTTGTGGTTTTGTAATGATATTGAATAATAAGAAAATGTTTTATATTTGTATTCAATGATCAGATAAAAGCTATACGTGTACCACATTGTCACTAGTATTTTGAATCAAGAAATTTCCCTCCAAATGTCTTGGGAATGTTTCTTGTGTTTCAGATAGGTTCTAAGAATAACCACAATAATTAGAACCTCATAATATTGGAAAATATATTTATCATTCATAACCACACACTATAAAGAAAGTATACAAATTATAATCATTCAACAATGTAAAACTATCATGTTTTATACTATATATTATTTTCATTATTTCATGTTGTATGTGAGAGAAAATGTTGAAAATTTATTTTAACCACAAAAAGAGACAATGGTCTAAATTTTTTTAAGTAAAATAACAAAAATATTCAATGCTATAAATGTTCAGTATATCCCAGGTAGTATTAATTATTAATATCAAATATAAGATCCCCATTAAATGGATTCATTATAATGGATTTTATTATATTTTTAGGAACAATGTTTTCTTTCACAAATAAGAAAAGTATAGATAAAAATATTGAACAAGTTGAGACTCTTTTCTAGAGAAGAGGATTTGTCGTGTTCTATATTCCAAGATATAAACGAAGACAGATCAAGTTATGAATGAGAATTCAAGTTGGTTGATTCCACTACCCAGATGTTGATCTATAATTATACATTAATAGTTTCAAGACACTCATTTGATCATGTGGTATGTGTTTATTTATTCTCAAAATATCTTAATGAATATGCAAAACCTTGTGGAAGAGTTACCATGTTAGCTTATATTTCATTTGATTCATTAATGTACATATTGCATGGAATTCCTAATGAACTAGTCACTATTATCTGTTTTCTGTTTAAATGACTTAAATATGAGATTACATGGCCTATGGAGTTGATTGGTAACATGGATAAGTCTTTTTATGAATTGTTTTTATCATGTATAAATCTATAAATATTGTTTGTCAGCACAAAAGTAATAAGTAATGAATAAAAAGAAAATTTTATCAAATTTAAAGAAGTGTAGATCAAAATAATCCAAGATGTGGATTATAACACTAATTTTATTGAATTGATGATCAAAAATTAAATGAGGATAAAAAATAATGCATTGAATAAAAATTATTTGTGGAATTTTATGGAAAATTTAATCAAGTAAGAAAAAAAAGTTAATGAAGAAATAAATAAAATTCATGAAGATGAAAATGAAAAAATACCGAAATATTTTTTTGAGATGCATATTTCCATTGATAATCTGAATAATAGCCTCAACATGAGGTTCCAAGAACTGGATGACAAAAAATATAATCATGATATTTCATATATTTGGTATTAAAAAAAGTTGATTTTTTTCAAATAAATGTTGAATAATGAATTTTGATGAAAATTTATAATTAATATATAAATATAATATCACAAAATCATTTAATTATCCCCCTAAATTTGTTTAGAAAATTATGTAAAATCATCATTAATATCTAATGTCTGGAATAAATCTACTTTTTTTTAATTTATATATGATAAAAAATAGTTAAAAAATTGATAACAGGATGTTATTAATATCCTACCACAATGTCAGTGGTTGGTAAAGGAATATAGTTAGAGGCTAGTTCCCCCTTATAATCCCCACTTGTGGTGGTGAAATACCAAAAACATCATTGTCACAAGTATATATAGTAGTAAAATAAAGAAAAATGATATATAATAATATGATTTTAATGGTTATCTATAAGATCCATACATTGTGAATATAATTTGTGGTATAATAATATACATTCTAAAGCATAAAGGAAGACCTTGTCTTGGGGGTATTAGAGAAGTAATAGTTTGAATAAATTAGTATGAATATCATTACAAAAACTAATTTTAATATCCTTATGATTAATTTTATTATTCAAATTCGATTTGTTATAATAATGGTGCATACTCCCCTCAAATTGAATTAAAGACTAATAGTGAAATAAGATTACAAATGTTGATAATGAATGATAAGAAATCCTTAGCGAAAAAATATTTTTGACAATAAAAAATGTCCAACAAATATCTTACAGAAAAATATGGCAACCTTGGATGAAAAAATATTATCTAGTTTATGATATGTAATATAATACCAATAGATGTGATTCATCTAAAAATAAATATTAAATGAATATAACCATTATAAAACAATGTAGAATAACTAAACAAGCTGTATATATTCTGAATGACATAAATTTCATTCAGACCACAGATTTTGAAAGACAAAAAATCTTGGAAGAAATAAAATCAATGTTTTCTACTAAAGTAAAACAAGAAATTACATATTATGATCCCAAATATAATTAGTCCTTTTAAAAAATATCACAATCACAAGGACATATGAAATAACAAGGGAGACAAAAAGTAGTTTATTTAAAAACATTACCATCACAATAAGAAGTTATCAAAATGATTAATAATTCAAAAGGTGTTTGACAACGTTTGATGAGTAACGAAATAAGAACCATATCATAGAATAAAGTGGAATATAAGGGAAAATCCAAGACATCAAAAAAAATAAAATTTGAATACCATGTATGTAATTAAAAATATTGTAGCTAATTGGTTGAGAAAATCCTTATAACCAAGTTGTTCACACTAAGGGACATTATGAATCAATTTTCCATAAAAATAATTCTGAAATATTATCACATTCAATGATGGGAAATTTTGGTGAAAAATTTTCTCTAGTAGATAATCAGAGAAAGTGTTATTTCTAGTAATTTTGGATAGTCCAGAGGAACAATTCACCATCAAATATCGATCCCATAAATGTAATTGTAGAAAATATTACAATAGGATATTCACAGATGAAGTTAATTCAGATGTTTTTATCAATAAAATATATACACTTAAAGAATATTCCATCCTTTTTTATCTTAGATTTATAAATTCAAATTTATATGAGTTAAATAAGATCCAACATATAGAATATATGGAATTTATCAAATTTATATAGATACATTATGAAGATCCTTTGTGGTATATTCTTGAAATAGATATCCTAAATCACATTTATTGAAAAAAAATCCTCATTTTGAAGTTCATAGGGTGTCCCCATGAGGTGAATATAGTTAGGTGAGGATAAATAAGCTACCATAACTATCCACCTTATATGCATCAAGTTATTCTATAAAGTTCATGAACAATATGTCACTGATACGGCAGTATTTAATTTTCTCTCATACATTGTAACCAAAATTATTTTTATATCATATTTTTGATAAATTTGTTCATTATAATTTCAATTATTGTTTAGAAGAGTCTTATTATTTTCCTAGAACATCATTCATTTTTTTCTTGAATAATTTTCATCTATTTATATAAGTTACTACATGATATTTTAGATGATTTGTTTGATAGAATATTTTATGGAAAATTGATGTTAAAGGTGAAAATTGTAAATTTTTTTAAGAAATGTTTTGAAATCTCATTTCATTATTTCTATGTTCTCTTCAAGGAGAATAAATATTTCAATAAATGAAATCTACTTTTTTATACTTATTATGGACAACCTATAGTTAAATTGAAATTATTCGTTGCACATTCTTAGTAATTAATTTATACCCTTCTCCCAATAAATTAATATTCCTTATAAATAATTATGTCATTGAAATGAAATATTAATAAAAATAAGGCAGAATATCAATAAAATTAAAACATATTAGAGAATTATTTAAAATGTATTACAAACAAATACAAAGGGGGGATTATTAATCCAACATTATATGAGTTATATTTGACATCACGAAATAATTTTCAAAGAACATATATATATTTATGGAGAAGATGCATCATGTATGTTGAATAAATATTGTTATGACACATTAATGTTTATATATTTCGGGGAATCTATGATTTCTAAATAAAATGTCGTAATAATTATGAACATGGAAATTAAATTTATTGATATTGTAAGAAACACCAATGAAGTAATAGTTAATGATTCCTATTATATTGAAAATGATTTTCATTTTTTTGAGGTAATGTGATTATTTAGATATTTATGGACTTTTATAGGTAATTTCACTATATCATAAAGACATTTTATTAATAAATTATTATTATTTAAATAATTAATGAAAAATGTAGGTTGGTATTCTAACACTTCCATCTGTATGATTAGAGTTATTGTTGAGGATTTTTCAAGACAATAAATAGGCTTATTATTATGGTTTTAATGGATAGAAATCAGTGAAATGAATTTAAATTGAATTATAATATGTGAGTTTATGTTCAAAATAATAATATAAAATGATTTAAGATGATAAACCCCAAGAAAATTTTATATCTTCATTGAAATAATAGTTTATGTCATGAAGCTTCTGTGTAAAGAGTTGTAAAGAAACCACATGTATAAATTTTGTGCCTAATTCATGACATGATATCATCTAGGTTCTTACTGAGCTTGAATATTATGTGAGAAATCTATATTAACCTTTATTAGTATTCGAAATGGTCTATTTTTATGGGACATTCAAGAGTTCCCCATACTTGATTTAACCATTACTGGTATTCATCAAATTGGTTTATAAATATGATGATTTTTGGTACACCAACCTGAAAATTAAACATATATCATGATATTTTTAATTTTAATCCTTACAATATGAGGTGAAAATGACGTTTGAAAGATGAAATAAGGAATAAAAAATATGTTGATGATGTATATATTGTAATTTTATTATCTACAAAATAAACTATAATAATTAGTATAAGTGTATCACATATATAAATATTATTCTATTTAATTTACCATGTATTTGAATCTACAATTATAAATATTCTTCTACAAACATAAATGTCATCATAATATAAATCAAATGTTTTATTGGGCATTTAATCGAATGGGAAACAAATTTGGACGATGAGGAGACACACACATTTCATGAATAATAATTAAATTATTTATGAATAATATTTAAAATTCTCCCAAAATAACACATTCCACAATACATTATGTTCTAGTATATTTGGTGTCTGGATACCAAATCCACTTCATAAAAGATCATCAATATCTCTGATAAAATCATCACACAATACATTATTATTATATATCACACTTAATACACTTATTTATATCCTGGGGAATAACAAACATCTAAAGGAGGGTGCTTAGATTCATTGTAATTGTAAAATAGAGGATATTAGTTGTTAATCATGAGTGAGTAGAAGATGATTATAAGTGTATGAGAATGAAGGAATAGTGATTCAAACTCATAAAAAACAGTTTATTGATCATATTCATGATTCCTAGAATAAATAATTGGATGATCATAAAACTAGAATCATAATGAATTAATGATCCATGGTAATATAATAGTCTAATAATGACATTTACAAAGAATGTGGAAAAAACATTGCATATTCATTCTATAATATTATGTTAGGGATAACCACCACGACTTGAATTACATTATATGATTCGAATGACCGCCCATTTACATTATTTGAGCTTGGTCAAACCAATTGTTTACCTTTAATATATCATAATTACATTTACACTGATAGTTCTTGATTTATTTTTTAAAATATTTATTTATAAGACATAAAATTTCTTGATTATTAGAAACATAATTTTTAGGGAAATTTAAAAAATATATATATAAGAAAATCTAAATTTCAAATAAATTTCATTATATTGGAAAAATCAGATTACTGTATCGTCATTAAAACTAATATTTTATTAACACTTTAAGTAAAATCTACATCATTAATAAAATTATATGATTATTCTTCTTGAAACATTTTATATAAAATAAATTATTTTTAAAAATTAATTTAATCAATCATTTTTTAATAGTAATAAAATACATGAAAAAGTTTTATAAATCATAATTATGGATGTGAAAATATTTTTGACTATAGAAATAAATAGATTAGGCTTTCCTTTGGAAAATCATGAATATTGAGTATATAAGGGGAATAAAATGTAAGGAAAAAATTTAATCCATAATTATAATGATAGGAAATTGAAATACATGATATTTATTAGAAAATTACTATATAATTAATTCATCATAAATTCAGTTAAATGAATCCCAGTAAATTTTTATATTTAAAAATAAACTTGTTACCATTTTGGATCCATTTTGTTGATAATAACCAAAAAAGAATACAAAAAACTAAAAAAAATGATTATAATTATAATAAAAAAATAATATATCAAATTTGAAATATATTAACCATATGAAATAAATATGTGGTGTATATGAAAAATGTCTCATAGAAATGAAATTGAGATGATAAAACCATACCTCATGTTTAACATGATTTATAAGAGATAAAACAAATTGTGTAATGAATTTAAATTTATATTAAAAAAATACTAAAAACAATGATTAATTATAATACCATAAATATTTTACTTATAACTCAATATCATCCATTTATAAAAAATCATTTATTATTTTTATCATTTTGGGTATTACTATTTCTTTTGACATTATCTCATGGGAACTGGTGTTTTGGTTTTTCTATTTACTTCCATATTGGATGGATTTGTTTTGGGTTTTTCCTACCTAGTAGGTGTGACCTGTTGTGACGACCTTCATCCGATCAACTATGCCCTCCACTCAGGGATTAACTCTCCAAGATGGGACAGCCTGGTGTGTTGGTTCTGAAGATGGCTCAGGGAGGTGTTTTTCATGGGGCTGGTGACAGTCTAGGAGGTTCTCGTTCATGGGGTTGTCTCCTCGCATTCTCTATTTTAATTTTCCTTCATTGATGAACAATAAAGAGATGTTGGGGTGCTAGTACCTCTCCCATGATGATGGTTTCTTTCAAATTTATTGGTGGATTCTTTGGGTTGGTGTGGTTATTAGTGATATTGTGTTTCAATGATTTTCTACAAGTTGAGTGTTTCTTTATGTTGATGGTGGGGATATGTGATGATGATGATGTTTTCTTGTGGCTTCTGTGCTGGAAAAATGGTAAGACGATGGGTCTATTTTGTGTCAGGGTTCTTGTTAGGAGGTGGGATAAGGCCTGAGGTGTGATGATGGTGTGGTTTGAATTTTGAATTTTCAAGGTTGACTGTTAAATTATGAATAGTTTTTTGGGGTTTATGTGTGGAAGTGAAAGTTTTTTTAAGGTTACAATATTTCAAAAAATTGGTTTTCCAAAATTATTATAAAATTTAATTTCAGGACATTTTGGTTGTTACTGGCTTTTTTATATATGTTATATTTTGGAAGATTTTATAATTTCATCTTGATCAGTGTTATATCATATCCATAATGTTATGAATTAAATAAATATAATTTAATGTCATTATATTCATATCCTTATCCATCTACAAAATGCATATAATGAAAATTTAATTATATAATTCATGGAGATGGCAGTCTGGACATACACGTGAATTTTATTTTCATTGTCTAGTGAAATTATGTAAAGTGGTTTTAAAAATATTTCATCATTATGAACTAAAATTGTACCATAAATATCTTGTTAATTTATTTAATCCATCATTGTATCTATCAATGTGGTGAACTGATTGAAAATGAAACATATGTCAATGTAGAGTTGACAGTCCTCATATACACTTGAATGATAATTTCATTTTCAGTTTCATTGAAATGTGTTGGAAAAATAATTTTACCATAATTAAAATAACATCTCATTAGATTAAAGAAACTAAATTCATTATGTCAGTATATGTGATAAATATTTTATAGATGCATCATAAGAAAAAAAATGTAAGAGTTGGGTATTATGATTGACTATTCATTTAGAGACCTCCACTAGAATACACCTTAGGACATATTTAATTGTTCTCAAGAGAAGAAAACAATCTCACGAAATATGGGAATGATGGTATGATTTTTTTGGGTATATCATTAATGAAATATCAGGATCAATTATTTTGAATAAGTATAGTGATAAGGTTACCAATAATAAGTGAGGGGAGGGACACATGTTGAATTTATTATATTAATGTAAAAATATAAGGTTATTTTTTTGTTAATGTGGATGATAATTTATAGGAAATGGAATGTAGGATATGGTAGGGTCTAAAAGACTTCAGGAAATATGATATAGTATATTTTAAGATTCATTTTTACAATTATCAATCAGTTAACTAAATTTTTAACTCATTTAACCATAACCATGGTAGTATATTTTTACTATTTTTGATATTCATTATGAAAAAAAGAATGTATCTTCATTAAAAAAAAGTTGATATTTTTTATTCTAAATATAAAATATATTTTATATAATAAAATTTACATATGTTCATGAAATTAATTATAAATTAATTTTGTAAAATTTATTATATTTTAGATACATTAATTTTTAGCATAAGATGTAGATTCCAATCATTCCTTATAGATTAAAATCTATTATATGACTAATAAAACATTTCAATGGAAATATATTATAAAAATATAAAAAACTACATTAATCAGAAGTCACTTATATAATTTATTTATATAGAAACTGTATTCACATAAAATAGTTTTCCTAAAAATAACAATTTTTTCCATCAAAAGAATTTATCTTCATTCCCTACCATTATATAACTAATTTATCATTGAATATTCATACATTTTAAATTCCTTCCATAATATTATTTTTAACATAGTTATTATTATATAGAAATAAATGATTAGTAGAAATATATAAATCATGGAAATTGTAAAATTTTAACAATCAAATAAGTTAATAAAAGAATTAAATATTATTTCATACTAATTTATCAAAACATTGAAAATATTGATCATATATATATATATATTAAATAATAATATCACTCAAATTCATACCCTCTAATGCAATTTCTAGGTTAGTAAGATTATATTTTTCATTGTTCCTTTAGAAATGTGGATGTGTATAAAGAATGATATAGAATATAGAAAATTTATTTCAATAGAATATATATGAAATCCAGGGGTCTCAATACGACACCCCATAATATTAAAATCTATATCGAAATAGTTTCACTAGGATGAAAATAAATAACGATTCTTCTACATCATCACATCTTTGGTATCCCATGATGCTCCCCAATATTTTGGATAGTTCCAATGAATAATAACCATGAGAGTAGTATCATTCAATATAAAATTTTATCTATTATATTGATTTGTACTAGTTTTTCATCAAAGGTAAGATCATTATTTGTAATCATGTCCTCTTATTTCAATACATGTAATGGATCAGTTATATAATTCCATAAAATTCATACATTGATAACATCATGATCTTGATGGGATTTAGTGAAAGTATTATGTGAAATAAATTCATGCCTTCTTCATCCAGATTATCAAAGGGGACAATTTACCTAGGGATAATCTTATTCATATGTTTTATCTCGTAAATTTCATCAATAGATAAATTAATAGGAACATCGTCTAACCATCATTGAGTTCTATATGCCATTGAAGATTATTAATATAAATTTTTTATTGGCTCTAAGATATCTGATCGTGATACTGAATGAATCTAACCTCTTATTCAGTTTACTTATATATATTAGGTCCCAATATAATTAAGTCTCCTACATCATTCTAGTATATAATTCTTTTACTTGTTTTCATTGAGTGATTTATATGGATCGATTTGATTTCTCAAGTGAAAAAAATTATTATAGGAAACATTGATATGAGGAAGGTTTTGATCCCAAGATAAACTTAAATATAAATAACATGATATTAGTGTATCATATAGGGTTAGAAATTTCCTATAATATATACCATATATATGAGAAAGCTATGATGAACTGAAACACAAATACAAGTCCAATCCCTGATGAATAATTATCCTGAAATTTGAGGAAATATTAAGATATCAATATGATAGAATATAATTTGGAACTCAATACAACTTAATCACTTTCGTAATGTGTATCAATGAATTTTGATCTAGGTAGAAACATTCACTCCGAGTAATTAAATGTGTTGACTTCATTAGGCAATCCACTACAACCCAAATTGAATTATTCTTGTAATATTTCAAAGGGTCTCCTATGAAAAAAATCCATGGTTATGATATCTCATTACCATATAGGTATGGGAATATGGTTGTTCCAACCACTTATACTTATTTTTCTCAATATTAACATATTTCATACCAATCACAATTATATATACTCATCTATTTCTCAACTCATGTTATTAAAATTAGAGGGGTCATTTCAATCAATTTTCATCTTCTAACATCCATGGTCAATAAATACTTATGTAATATGGAAATATCCTAACATATAATTCAATAATTATATTATAACAAGTACCCATACTTTATTCCTTAACCATATCATTCCCTAACCATCATAGTTTATTTCAACAACATTATACACCAAATATTGTATCTCTATTCCTTATTTTTAAGTGTCTTTAATATTCCCTTGGTTAGATGGTTGAACACACATTTATATAGGTAATTATTTTACCATTCCCATTAATATTTCATGGTGTATCAATTAAAAATATTTAAATATTATTTTATTATCCTAACAATGGACATGAATGTATGATCCTTTCAACTAAAATCATCTCCATCATTGTTCACCATCCTAGGGAAATTCAGAATTGAGTATTTATAATATGTAATCAACTCTAACAACAATCTACGGTGAAAATTAAAATATTTCTAGTTTATAATTTAAAATAAATTTTTTAGAATGTTTTTTTTATGTTTCTCTATAAATATAATGTCTCCAAATCGTAAATGAAAATATTTATACTACAATATTTATTCCATGGGTCTTGTAATTCCCCTCATTTACTGTAATTGCAGACATTAATAATCTAAAAAATTACATTTTGTATAACAACACCTTCCAATCCCATCTTAGATATATCGATATAGATAAAAACAGTTTCCACTATAAAGTTGTTTCAATATTGGTGTGCTGACCAACCCTCTATTCCTCTTTATGAAATTTAATTCACATTCATCAGTCCAAATGTTAATGAATCCCTTAAATTTTAAATTGGTGAGTGGGTTATATATCTTTGATAAATTATTTGTAGATCATTTAAAATATGTAGAAAATGTAGGTAAATTACCAATCCTATTCATAGTGTTTTGTATAGGAAAATGTTTAATGACTTTTTTCCAATAATTTTCTAGTAATATATCCTCACGTGTTGTTTTATTTCACAATATTCATATATTATTTTATCTTTAATTCACATTGCAGGAGTTTGGAATATATTTTCTCATTCCTCGGTATCTTCAACACAATTGTCATGTGATATACATTCCATTACCTTCCCTTAGAGTATATAGAAATATCATCTATAAATAAAATAACTACAAAATCCTGCTAACCAATAATGTCCCTATTTATTAAAACAATGAAATGATTCAGAGAATCAGTAAGTAAAAATAGAATCACTATATATCTGTAGTGTATTTTACTCATATGGATGAAAATATTATGGGTTCCTTCATATATTAAAATTAGTTTATAGTATCAAGAATAATGGAGAATATTTTATAAGAATATAAATTCACACAATTGATCAAAAAACATCAATACTAGTATAATTAAACTTATTCTTAGAATTATCATTTTATTTGTCTTATAATAAATGATAAGTCACATTAATTTTATGTTATTCATTATGAAAAGAATATGTTCCATCCATTGTGATTCAATATGACGAATGAATCCCTTATTAATATGCTTATGGAGTTACTTCTTCAATTCATGTAATTCGATCTGGGACATTCTTTGTAGAGTCATTTAAATAAATATATAACCACATATTAGTTATATAAAAACCCAAATTCATGATTTGTAGGAAGACTATGAGACTATTGAAGAAGGACACCAACATACCCCCATACAATATAAATACTATAAATAATTATATTCTCCCTAGTCATTTAGGAAGAATACCAACAATGAATAGAGAATTCAGTCACATTCAAATTCCATGTGAAGTTCACATTATTCCATTCACTTATTAATGATCAAGGGTTGATTCAAAATATATAATTTTTTTTATAATTATATTATTAATTAGGGAATTTATATCGAGAGATCTAATAAATGGTCAAAATTACATCAAATTTCCCAAAAGGATTGAAAATAATATTTTCAACGGAAAATTTCATATAATCCACAACATTACAAAACTCACTATAGATATTTTGTTAATTGTTCCATGATTCTGCTAATTTAATTTATTGATAGACATGTCATAAGACCATCCTTGATTTACTATTTATCCTATATATTAGGGAATTGAGTAGGTTAATTCAAATATTTTTCCCATATAATACATTGAATAATAAATGGTACATTGTGATATAAATTATTTATATCAATTAAAAAATTCATTTATCCTCAGAAAATAGTTTCTATATTCCAGTATTTTCCAAATTTAAAACACCTTCCCATTTCTTTCACACAATTTCTCTGTTGCTTTTCCCCTGTTCAGGACATTTAGGATACTGAATCATTTACCCTCCTAGTTATTTATGACTAGAAAATTCTTAAATCCTTATTTTCTTCTATTTTATGAGTTATGAAATTCAATTATTGTCTGTTTTTTAACCATAGTCCAACCTAGATGATTAGGTAAAATTACATGATCTTGAAATCTATATACCACTTCATTTGGTTTTTCATGGGGAAGGGTTTTTCCTTGGTAGTAAAATTCAGCTTTCACAAAAATTCTATTAGTTTATTCCACTTAAAACCCATAACACACTATATAAACATAAATATAGAATAATTGGAGTGAGAAATAATACAATCATAATGATCAGTCAAAATATGTCCAAAACTATTACAAATTATTTTCAACCTATAAAAAATTTATTTTGACATATACAGTTATCAAATATTAAAATCGATCATAAAGTTTCTTAAAAAAATAACCCTTGAATATCACATGGGAGTTTCTATCAAGATATATAGTGTTAGGACCACTCATTATGAATGATTGATTATTTAGTTTATACCCAATCAAACCATTTCAGATATGTTACCCTTAGGTCAATCTATGTCCCATATCAATGAACATTCTATAATCCATACAGGTATTCATTTTCATAGAAAATCACTATCATTTCATTTCAATATCATCGAATGATCTCCATTACATAGGTTTTTAATAAGTATTATAAGAAAAAAAAAATCAAATAATATTCCAAAAAAATTACTACACCATGCTATAATAACAACTAATGTTGTAAAATATTTGATAAATAACTATTACTATCATGACCCGTCCCTCACAGCCCATGTGGTGACTACACCAATCCTGCATTTTATAGGTTTGGGGTTGACAACTTTCACTGAAAAGGAATTTCCCTAAAATGGGAAGGCATTGCTTCAAATCCTATATGCAGACAGACATGGTACACTATGCACAAGTAAAACACAATATATGAATAAAGGTGAAACCACAACTAAAAACCACCATGTAGTGTAAAAGTATGTACTGAAGTAAAGGGGCCAAAAAACAAGACCAACCTAAATAAAAATAAAACATCAAGGGAAAACAGCACCTGAGGTCGCCCACCAAGGATCCAACCCGAAGGGTAGGTACAGCTCATCACTATGGCTCACCATGTCAACCAGTCACCTCCGTACACCGTCAAGTCCTAGCTCCACAAAACACAGTCACAGTTGTCTGTTGTCTACAAAAGACACATCAACATGCGGGTGAAGCCTGTGGAGGGGTAAGTATAACATTACCCAGTAGGGACCCGAAGACCCCTAATGGTCTCAAGAATTCCACTAAGTAAAAAAACACCAATGCATGATCACAATTACAAAGAAAAAAGAATAAGACTCAACTCAAACCATGTATAAATTAAGTACAAAGTATATATGATTAGTCAAAAAGAATGATCATCTTATTCTATCAAGGATTTTTCTTCTGATCCATGTAGGATCTCTAGGTGATGTTCAACATAGGATCGCTAGGTGTTGATCTACACAAGATCTCAATTAATTCATCACGTCTTATATAGCCACTGGATTCCCCTACATAGTATGCTAGATTCTTGGTGGATCTGCTTCTCAAGCCGTCCATCGTAATTCATCCAGAATTAAGTACCATGAAGAATTAACACAATTATGTTTCATGTCATAAGGTCTCCAATGCAACAAAATTCCCATCAATTGAACACCCGGTCTGAGAGATATTGGCATTTTAATGCCGAGGGCCAGGTTGGATTCTGGTATGATCCAACCTAAATGTACTCTAACATTATCCAAAACACTAATGGAGTATTTCAAAAGGCCCTTCTAGTTCCATATATTTTTTCACCACATACAGTTCGTCAAACAGATATCTGGTTTGTTAGTTACGACCCTTTTTGTGAAACGAGTGTGAAGTGGGTCCAAAATAGTCAGGTTGACCTGACCCATCTCAGGTCCAACTGGGCTCCGTACACTAGGCCATGGAACCGGCCCGGCCTACTGGCTATGTATGGCCTACCTGTGGGGTGGCCCGCCTGTGTGGCATGGTGTCGGTCGGCCTCCTGAACATTAGAAGCCATTTGGGTTCGCGAAACAGTGGCGACACGTGGTATCGCCCCTGCCAGCGGGAAACGGAGGCAACGGTCCCCCTCCTCCATCACAGAACGATGCCACAGCCCGCCTTCCACGACATGTGATAGTGCACCACCCTGCTACCAACACAACTAGAGAATGTTGGCTCCCCCCTTCTCTCAAAGAGGGGCCTGTGACTCTTCTCTTCCATCATGGCCAATGGTTGACGGCTGCTGTCACGCTTTCTCTTATTCCGTGGGGATCTGACAACACTCTGTAGTTCTGTTTTCACTCCCATATTTTCCCATGGGCCCCCCTAAATGCCTCAATCACAACGTGACCCTCCAATTCACGTTTATATCAAATTCAAAATTCCCCTATGAAGAACAAGACAATAATATAGGGGCGGAGGGTCTGGGCCTCGTTCGTTTATCATGTTCCCTTGGCATTAGCATCCTATCAAATGGGGTGTTGTAAAAAATTGTCGATGGAAAACAAATTACGGAATATTTGGGACATTAAATTCTCCCAACCTCATGGATTTATGTCCCCAAAAGCCTAAAAAATAAAATCAAACAAAATTGGGTATTTAGCTTGAATCTGAGCCTTTCGCTCCCATGTTCTCTCTATGAGGTTCCCATGCTACCACTAAACTTGCACTGTATGGATCGATCGTCCAAAAAGGACTCTGTCATTTTGATTCTCTATCTCTCTAGGAACTCCCTAAAATTCACCCAATCACCATAGTACAACTCTCCCTAGTTGATGACATGCGATGGACCATGTACACATCTTCTCATCTGTGACACAGGGAAGCAGTTAAGCACCTGGTTCCTCTAGGGGAGAAGATCTAGGTGGTACTCCACCTCGCCAACTCTATTGAGAATCTGGAAAGATCTGATAATCCTCAGATATATCTTTCTTCCCTGGCCAAATCACTGCAATCCTCATCGGGGTGAGTCCTATAAGAAGATATTCTCTTCCTCCCCGAACTCCAAGGTTCTTCATCTCCATTCGACATAATACTTATTCCAGCTCTATGAAATATTTATATGCTCCTAGATGATCTTCACCTTCTAAGTGGTATCCCATACCAACTCTAGACCCAAAAGTGCTAACTCTCTTAGTTCTTTCTAGCATAGAGGTAATCTTCATGGTCACCTGGACAGGGCATCAAATGGATCTATACTTATGGTGGAGTGATAAATTTTGTTTCATGAGAACTCCACATGTGGTAGTTAGTCCTCCCAAATACAAAAAAAAATATATGATGCAAGAATGAAGAATTTCCTTGAGTGTTTTTATGGTCTTCTCGATCGGACCATCTATGTGAGTTTGAAATGCGGTGCTCAAGCACAGATGAGTCCTGATCACCTCCTGGAATAATATCCATAGCCTCTAGGTAAAACAAGCATCACGATCTGAGATGATCATCAATGGAACCCCGTGAAGTTGTACAATCTATTGTACATAGATGCATTTTAAACCCCTTACTGATCCCTTCTCATAGATTCGTAGGAAATGGGTCATCTATGTGAGTCATTCAATGATCACCCAGATGGAATCATGGCCCCTAGACGTATGTGGTATCCTGTCCTGATGTCCATAGAGATACCATCTAAGATCCATTCCAACACCTCAAGTGGTTGTGCTAAGCCTACAAGATCTTTATTCTCAACCTTAAAATGCTGAAAAATGACATATCACGTAACAAACTTCAAAACTGCTTTCTTAATCCCTGGAAGCCTATGCAGATGCAGGATATATTGGTACATATTTTTCATGTCTTAATGTACCTACAAAGGGGATGTATGGAACTCCCACATCAGCTCCTCTTGTAGTGTCACTAGTACCATGGTGCATACTCTAAAAAGGATGACATACTCCCCACCATCAGAAAATCTTTCAGGATCCTGTCCTAAGGTTATCTGAGCACATCGGGCATCACAGTCCATGTCCCTAAGCTATACCTCTTGAACATGTTGTAGGAGTGGGGGAATTATAGCCGTAGTCTGAAGGTAAGATACTCTATCACTATCCACGAATGATATCTACACCGTGGATAGCTTCTCTATCACCTCACTCTGTAACTACAGTCCAGACCCCCTTCTGAGTGGGTCTACCCCAGTGATCCCCTTCCTAGAAGTTTTGAATATCTCAAAGTCATAGTTCAAGAGGGACTCCATCCATCACCGTTGTTTTAGGCTTAGGTCCTTATATGAGAAGATGTACCTTAGACACTTGTGTCTGGAGTAGATAGTAAACTATTCCCCCAACTATACTCTAAACTCCCAGAGCTCTGCATAATCCATATGATATGAATTTGTAGATATTTCTTTCATCATTACATACAAGATAATGCAGAAATCTCTCTTCCTACGAGGTGGTAATTCTGGAAACATATTTTTAGAGGATGTTCTTGAACTCTTCCATAATTTTTGGGAACTAAAAACTCAAAACACCTGCACCCATGAGGGTAAGGCTGGTTGACTCAGTACTGCTCTGTTGCACCTTATTATGCACGAGTTTATCATAGTCTTCCTGTTTTTCCTTTTTTATTTTGTGGTCTACGTAAAACCACATTCCAATGCTGTAGATATACCATATCCATTTTTCCTAAAACATTCAATATAGGAATGAACTATGGATGACCAGCCTATACCCAAACCAATGTCGTAAGCCCTCGACGCTACCACCAAGAGGTTCCAACCGAAAATATCACGTCAAGGGTCAGATCACACTGTCATCATACATGTGATTATCGAGTCTCTTCCCATAGGTATCTCTATAGGTATGGGTTAAGTCAATGGTTTAATCGGTAACTCTAGGTCTCAAACTAGATTCGTGACGAGAAGGCATGATTATTACCTATTTCGATTAATATGGCATCTAACAGTAGACACACGCCATACCTTGAATCATTATTGGAGGCCCTGGGTCACACACTTTGACCGCATGCATCTACTCTCTTGTCGTGTCCTCTAGCTCCCTCATCCTATTGGGGATCACATTAGGGTTGTGGTTGTAACATGTTGAAATGTATTCAACATGTTGCTGCTCTCCTAGATCCCCTCCCATGCATGTTGCCATGCAGATTCATCTATCTCTATCACTTCCTCTTCCCGAAACATTTTACACTTCCATGTCTCTGAAGCAGACATTGTTTTCCTACTTTCCCACTACTGACATTCATTGGATGCATCTACTCATCAAAACAATTTTCAACCACAAAAGATCTATCTAGATCCCTAACATATATAGGAATGCATAGAGTAATAATGCTGGCTCAGATGTCCACAAACATGTCTCACACGAATGTCCGAGCCTAGAAGCACTGGTCATATCATATTCATCGTGTACTTGGAATGGTCAGTACACCTCAACGAATACTCAATTAATAACATGTTGTCCAGTCAAAACTATAGAATATCTTTGGAAAACGAACCCCTTATCCTTTCAAGGCAAGAGACCCCCTTCTTTGAGGATGGTTCTCAAGCTCTATTCATAGAAAAATTCACCTCAACATAAGATAACAGTAATCTAAACCCTTTCATCCCCCTAATGATCCACCTATAATGCACACTACATGGAAAAACATCTAATCAAATGGTTCCCCAGATAGATGGAAAATTGTTCACCACCTTAGGCAAGTCCTTAGCTACCATTGAGTCAAGCTTTCCTTTGAACTTGTGGGGTATCTCTCACAAAAACATGTGAAAGGCACTATGACTACATGTGTCCTCTAACGATAGTGCTTGTAGTAACTACTGACCAATGGGAAATGGTGTCTCTGGGACACCCTCTGAAGCTACCATCTTGGGAAATAGTTCATGTACTGAAGCCTCATCACTCGGTGGACCAGCCTAAAGGACACGCATTGCAATCCAGGTTGCCTGGTTGTGTTGAGGAATATTGAAAGAGAATCAATATGAACAAGAGTCAATAAGTTATACATGGTGTGATGACTCAAAATAGATAAAAATAAAAACATTACAAAAACACACGCAATTTATGTTTTCATGTACAAAGTTGGAAAACAGAAATCATGGATCTAGTTTATGGATACATCGGCAGTCGCACCAACACTAGACTCCTTGGACTGAAATCCGAACAAATGAAACTTAACAGTATTGCTCCATTTAAAAAATAAACTCTTACTTCTTCTGGTAGAACCGACCCCTTTTATATCACATTGTCATGACCCGTCCCTCGGGGCCCATGCCATGACAACCCCTAACCCACCTTCCATAGGCCAGGGTTAGACAACTAACACTGGAAAGACATTTCCTTAAAATAAGAAGACATTGTTTCAAAATCTCTACACACATAGACAGGGTACACTACACACAAGTAAATCAAAATGGAAGAAGAAAGGGGCAAACACAACTAAAACCCACTACATAGGGTAAATGTATGTACTAATGTAAAGGGGACAAAATACAAACCTAACTGAATTGAAAATAAAACAAAAAGGGAAAGTAGCTCATGAGGTCGACCACCAAGAATCCTACCTGAAGGTTAGGTACAGTTCATCACTGCGGCTCTCCACATCAACCAGACAACTTTGTACACCATCAAGTCCTAGCTCCTTGAGACGCAATCAAAGTAGTATGTAGTCTGATAATGATATAATAAGATGTGGGTGATTACCGTGCATGGGACAGTATAATAATACCCAGTAGGGACCCTAAGACCCCCAAAGGTCTCAAGAATTCTAAAATGGAAAAATAACACAAATCTTGATCTCAATTACTAAGAAAAATTCAAAAGACTAAGCTCAAATGAGGAGTAGAATTAGTACAAAAGTACATATGATTATTCGCAAAGCTAGATCATCTTATTATATCAAGGGTTCTACTGCTGATCCACACATGATCGCTCGGGGATAATCCACATAGGATTGCTAGGTGCTCATCCACGCATGAATTCCTAGGTGCTGATCCACATAGGATCGCTAGGTGCTGATCCACACAGGATCTCTATGTGTTGATCCACACAAGATTGCATGGTTATGATCCACATAGGATCTCTAGGTGTTGGTCCGCACTGGATCATTATTCATTCATCACGTCTAAACCAGCCATTAGGTTCCCATACATAGTATGCTTGATTCTAGTAGGATCAACTCCCCAATCCATTAGTCATAATTCAACTAGAACAAAGACCCAAGAAGAAGTATCCCAATGAGCTGTCATGTCAAATGGTCTCCAACATAATAAACTACGCATCAATCAGAAACTCGGTCTAAGAGATATAGGAATTTTAGTGTCAATGGCCCGGTTGAATTTGGGTATGATCCAACCCATCCATACTCCATATTTCTCCAAAACGCAGCTAAGTATATAAAATGGACCTTCTCATCCAAAGGATGTTAGCGATGTAGACGGTTCATCAAATGGATATCTGGATTGTTAGTTACGACCATTTTAGTGAAACAGTGTCGAAGTGGGTCAAGGTTTGGTCTAACAATGTTGGACAGACACAACCTATCCCAAGTCCAAATTGGCCCCACCCAAACTGGCTAGGCCATGGCGGGGTCAGCCTGCTGGGCCACTGTACTGGGCCAACTCACGGAACCTGGCCGGGGGTCCAGCCCGGCACGCTGGTTGGACGCGGCCCGCCTACCGGGCAGCCCGCCTAGGTGGCGCGTGGTTGGTCCCCCTCTCAAAAAGCACAAGTCAATCAGGTTAACGAAATGGTGTTTCCACATGGCACTGTCCCCTGACAGTGGGACCATTGGGCGCAGGTCCCCATTCTCCACCTTTGCACACTGTCACGGCCCACATTCCACGACGTGCGATGACGCGCAGCCCTGCAGCCAACATGGCCAGCCGATGCCGACCACCCAGTTCTCTCATCATGGTGCCTGCGGCGCCACTTTTCCAATGGGGCCTATAGTTTTCGGTCGCTTCCCTCATCTTCTGGCACTAATCGTCGGTGCGGCCACACCGGCACTTCTTCTATAGGGCTCCAACGACGCTCCAGAGCTCCATTTTCACTCCCGTCTTCCCCCACGAGCCTCCTAGAATGTCGTTGTCACTACATGCCCATCTAATTCGTGCTTCCACCAAATTAAAAAAAATACTTGAAGAAAACGACAAAAATAATGGGTTGCAGGTCCGTGCCTCATTCGTTTTTCCATTTCCATCCACGTTGGCAACATATCAAAGGGGTTTGTTGTAAACAATTATCAATGGAAAAATTAAAACCATGATGGAAAACACAACAACATCATGTTATTCCGTATGAGTCATGGATCAACTCTTTTTGGTTGATCTTTGTTCATCACATTTAAATAAATTAGGAAAACAAAAATAATTCAAATAAATTAATGAACAAAATCTGCAACCTCAGAATCAATGAAGAATTCATGGCTTACAGAAGAATAATACACGTATGATGAAGCTATCCCCTTGTGTCAATTCCGGTTAGATTCCTCCAAAATAGCCATCCAAACATTCATTCTTCATTGGTGGAAGATGTCGCAGCACTTAGTTAGAGGTTTCTCACATCCATGTCAAAAAAACCAATCCCCAACCTCATTTAAATAGAGGTCAAAGTTGATTAATGCAATGAGGGATTAATGAGATTCATTAATGAATGAAACACTAAATTACCATTAGAGTGGTTACAAAAAAGATGATTCAAGCCCTTAAATGGCCTGAAAACTCAGTTATCCCGCCACTTCCACTCAAATTGGTAGAAAGAAATAACAATTTATTGTGGAATTATTATTCATTAAAAATTCCTTAAAACTAAATTTTTCTCTCAACCAATTACAGTCGATGTTAATCCTTTCTTAAGAGAATCACAATGCTACTGATTCAATGGTTCCCTTGGATTTTTATACCGAGCACCGGTTCAAAAGACAAAAAATACCGCCAGTAGCTTTACTGATTGTACCTTAAAAAATTTTCAAAAAATTATTAACAGTAAGCCTCGACCCAGGCTGGTTGAGGTTAGGCTCTTCTTAAGGGAAACACTCCCTTATAGGATCAATGGTACTCTCAGATATCTTATACGATTTACCGTTTAGGAGTTATAGAATCTAACTAATAAATAATTGTTAATTAATTCTTTTATTTATAGGAAAAAAATAACGTCAACCGTTTGCCTGCGTCGACCAATGTTAGAATCTACCTAAGGAAATCATACCCTCAAGAGCTCAATAGTGCCCTCAAATTTCTGATCTGGGAACCCATTTAATAGTTATTCCACTTTTTTCAGGAAAACAACTCATGCGTTCTATTTAATGCTTAACAATTTTTGACGATTCATTTCAGGAAATCCAGGCCTCCGAATCAGATGCCGTCAATTTTCATAGTCTCATAATAGTTCCATATAATAAAAAAATATTCAAAATTTTTGGGACATTAATATTACATCAATTATGATTCATTTTTAAAATATCTCATAATAATTGAGTCCCCAAAACCTTAATGGTTCATTATTTATTAGGGACAAGATACATAATAAATTTATTGCATAAACAATCTTAAACAACTACCTAAAATCTTTTCAATCATAATAGATTCATTCGGAAAATTATAATTAAAAACTTTCTAAATGAAATATGTAAAATGAAACAATAGAAAGGGTGGGATTTTTAACTCAGTTAGAAAAAACATTAGAGTAACCAATTTAAAAACACATGTGAGAATAATATAATAAAAGGTATAATATTATGAGATTAACAATAGAAAATCATAAAAAAAATTCATCGATAATTCTTATGAGTATTGGATTAATGATTTAAAAATTCCTAACTCATAAATCATAAATAAATCATAATCTAGGAAAATAAAATATTAGAATTAGAACATTTCAATATAATATGGGATAAATTATTTTCATAATAATATAAATAACATGTCATTATTTAAATCCAATAAATTCATCACATAATAGGCATGGGAAAACCTCCATTGTACATTTTTCGGTCTTTGGGAAACAACCAATTGTCCCTTAATGGGTATTCTCTAATGATGAATTTACCATTTAATCTCAGAATACAATAATTATTTCCCAATTCATTGGATGGTTGCGATGGATAAAATCATAACATAATCATAATCTATTCATTTGTACACCACATTATCATGAAAAAATATATCATTTTATCATAGCCATGCAATTAGAAATGAAACTTTTTTACTCAATAGTTTGATATCATAATCCAAAATTATCCAAGGAATTAATTAATATTGTTTCATTGGATCTTATACCTAGTGAATCATAAGAGACATAAATGGATGATGTTATTAATGAAAATTCATTTTAAAAACAATCTGATATTTTATTTAGAAAAATATAATTTCTATTTTAAAATAGCACATTAATAAATATGAAAATTCTATAAAATATTTGGGAAATAATAATATTTGAAAATATCCATTAAAAAATTAATGAATTGTTCAATTAAATGAATATATATCATAGTGGGAAAATTAGTTCTTGTCATAAATGTTAAAACAAAGATTCAATTCACAGCATTGGTAAAAATTCCCTCTTTGAAAACAATAAGAATATATTTTTATATAAAATATGTATAGAATAAATAAATTGTATAGATAAATTATTAAATAAATGGTGAATTGAAAAATGTTCCTGAATTTTCAAAAAAAAATTATGGATGGAGAAATATTCCTCAAAAAATTAATAATCATTGTTTTATTTTTAAACATCCTTTTGGGCATCTAATTACATAGATATATGGAAATGAAAGGAAACAATTTAATCTACTATAATAACTATATGATAATACAGAAAATGATTTTTTGGGATATGGTTTATATAATTTCATCATCATGATGTTAACTATAAATAATCATTATACGTTGTTACATTGTTATATAAAACAGTTATGTTTTTCCTAACATTCGAATTGTCACCCCAAGAAAGAAACCTAAAATTAAACATTAAATATAACAAATATTAATTTAATCATGATATAAAATACCAAAGGGGCTGTATATAGACCATATATATGTTTTTTGAACATTTCATATGTTTGACACGTATAAATGTTATTTGAAAAACCCATACCTCATGTTCGACCTCATTCATAAGAATTATAACTTATGGTATAATAAGTTTAAATTTATTATACATTTATTATTGAAACATTTTCATACTTATAATACTATACATGGATAAATAGTGACATTTTAGCATCCATTAATTAACAATCATACAATATCTTCATTATTTTGGGTGTTAAGAACTTCATTTTTATGTAGGTTTCAGTTATACAGTCAACATACACACATAATTATCAATCTTAAATAATATTAAAAATGATAATAATTATAAAAATATCATTTATATTAACTATTTAATATTTTATAACCATTCTAATATATAAAATGATTGAAAAATGTATTACACTATTCATTGAAATGGTGCTCTGTACATATGATTTCGTGTTGTTTTAATTTTATAATGCAAATAAGGAAAAAATGATAAATAATATTTTATAAATTTATAATAATAAATAAATGAAAAATATAATATATATTTATTGAATCTAGTAATAAATCCATCAATGTTACTCAGTTATAGAAAATTAATCTTATCATTACATGGAGGAATTACTTTACACATATGCAAGAGAAATACATTCATTTCCCATTTGATCGAAAGTCATTGGAAAATGGTTCTTCCATAATAAAAATAGTATCATAGTATCATTATAATATTTTATTTATTATTTTATGATGCATAAAAATAATTAGTAGATGAATAATAACAAATAATCTTTGGAAGAGTGGGGTAGGATTTCTACATATTCATTAAGAGACCTCCTCTAGATTCCTCATAATCAATCATAGGATGGTTTATGAAGAATAAAAGAAGACCAAGAAAAAATTTATTGAATATTGAAAGGATTTAAGGTTGGTATTGTCAAATATAGAATTCCCAATGTATTAATATAAGGTTCAAAAATAGTTTCCCTTTTATTTGTGAGGGGAGGAACACATGTTGAATTTCTTAAAAGATTTCAAAAATATAAAACTATTTTTTATTAAATGTGGAACTGAATGGATATAAAACCAATGTCAAGAAAATATAATTTCAAAATATCATTAAAGAGTATTTATACATGTTTATATGGAATTTATATGTGTAAATATTAGTTAATCCCCTATTAGACCCTTTAAAACATAACTATTGGAAAATAAGTTAAATGTTTTTACTATTAATTATGACCAAAAATGAATTTGGATTCATTATAAAATATGGAAATTATGATTCCAATGAATAAATATAATAACCCAGGACCAACACTCCTTGATCCTATACTGAGATAAATTGCTTTACATTTCTATTTTTGATGCTGATAATTGGGATCCAAATTATTCATCTAAACCTTAAAACATCAGAAGGAAAAATTAGATCAGTTATATAGTAGTGTATATATTAGGATTATAGTTTTAGATAATTTGTAATGTTCCTACATAAACCATTCACAATACATTAAATGAAAATTTCTTCGATGTATCCTAGATTTTAATTTTCCCATTAATGTGTAATCATCATCCATATGAAATAACATCTAGATATAACTATTTCAACATCATTTTTTAAATTTCGAAAAAAAGAAACCAAATAAGGGTGACCATAGATTATATACATGGGTAAACATAAGCATCAACAATTGAGTGTCTTAAATTAGAATAAGAGTTTATAAGGGTATTATGACATAATAAAAGATCATTAGAAAATCATAAATTAAATCAAACCCATAAATACTAAGATCATTAAATATCAAAAATGGTAAAGGAAATATTCATTATAATTAATAATCAACAATCATGTGACATCATTATTGATCATGAGAAATATTATACACTAATAGAAAGAATAGAAAAAACATACTGGTATATTGGAACTTCATCCCAAATAATTATTATAGAACCCTTACATAAACCACATAGAACACTTACAAATTTAAATAACCATATGGGAAACTTAAAGTATAATTTATCAGATAACATATAAATTACCCAATTATTGATAAAATAATTAGTGAATACTCATTGTATAAACTATAATGGTCCCACTCTGCACTATTTTAGTTCACTCATCATTTATAATGTCCAACAAATTAATATTGAATAATGAACATAACTAATTCATCATAACTAACTAAAATAACTTTTATTACATTTAGATCCGGATTAAACCATTTAAAGGAAATGTGTGTCACATTATTATCATTGAAACATGATTATCACACAACAAATAAATTGTTTCCATAAATATCTCTTTGAAACTTGATTAAACCATGTAAAAGAAATGGGTCTCATATGAATATATTTGAAACATGATTATCCCAGGGAGAAGAAATTGGTTTCATAAAAAATTCGTTGAATCATGATTTTCCCATGCAAACAAAATGGGTTCAATAATAATCTATCTGGAACATGATTAACCTCTGGAAAAGAATTAGGTTTCATAAAAATATCCCTAAAACGTGAATTAACCATGAAACAAATGGGTTCAATAAAAATCACCTTGTAACACAGTTAAACAATAAATGGGGTTCCATAACAGTCTATTTGAAAAAGAAAGTCAACCCATGGGAAAAGGGATACATAATAATACATTTGAAACATGATAAGCCCATAGAAAATTAATGGGTTACATAACAATATCTTTAAAACACCATTAAAATGTGAAATATTAACATTAAATAAAACATATAAAATTCTTAAAATAAGTATATTAATTATATAACTTGTCAATGGTTCATTATATACCCCAGATAAAATTATTTATGTGTATAAAGAAACAAATTTTTCAAATATGGATAGTTGTAAAAAAATCAATTAACACTTTTGTAACATTGATACCATAAACCCCATTAGAAGGAAATCCAAAAGTGGATATGTTTATACCCACAAATTTATGAATATTGATCATAAAATACATTCTTTGGGGAATATGTAAACCACACCAGAAACATAAGGGGTGAATATAGAATTTTTCTAACAGAAATACTAGTGAGTTAAGAAAAACACTTACTACTTGAGTAACATTAGAGTCATGGTATCTGTGAAAGAATAAGATAAATTTAACCATTAAATATAATGAAATAAATGAAATCCATGTTATTAAATTTCATATATATTTATATACACCACACAAAAGAAATAATTTCTTAATATGGAATAAGTCTCATTGAAATAGAATTGGGACTAGAAATCCCCTTACCATGAGTATGACTTGTCATGCTTGTTCTTTATCATCTTGAATAATAAAAATAATTTATTTATTTACATTCGTGTGGACACTTTTCATTTTTATAATTAAAATTATTTTATTTGTTATAATTTTATATTCAATTATATAATTTATTACGTTTACATCGAATGTTTTGACCATATTTGGCTTGTGTGTGTGCAAAACGGCTTAGGTGGGAAGACTGTGGTCAAAGTATTTCCTATTTAAATACATAAAAATTTTAATAAGGAAAAAATAATAATATTTATAAATTAATTAGTATTTTAAACACAATCATGGATGATGGTTTTTAAAAATAACCAACTTTACAATCATGGACATAGTAGGTCATACACACACGTGAGTAACATTCTCATTTTTCAATTATAATTATGGAAAGAAATTAACTAAAATTAATCTTTAAATAATGACAATTATATATTAAAATCCACCCTAATTAATTATAAAAACTTATATATGTAATTAATTCCATGTGGTGTGGAAAAATTAATAATCATGTCACTTGGAGGATGTGGTAGTAGACATGTCCACAATAAACGTTATCACATTATTATTGTGGGAAAAGGTAAAAAATAATGTGATAAATAATAATTTAAGACATATTATCATATTTAATATATTTAACACACCCATTAATAATACATTCCATGTTATTTATGAATGAATCAAATCATTTTATGAGGTGTTATACCAAAAAACCACAAACGATGTTGTCATATTCCAACAAAATGGAAATCATAAAGCTATTTCTTATATAATAATTCCATAAGACTAAATAAAAAAATACCATATATATTATATACAAAATATTACATTAATATTGATTCTAAACTGTAAGAGGAGGTAACAGACGAATGAATGAAATCGATTCATGAGGTGGTTGTCTGACGTTTACTGAATCGGTGATTTCTTGTCACATTTGATAGACGTTTGTGATGATTTTTGTCATAAAAATAAAATATACAAAACTATGTATAGTGAATATAATATTTTTAAAAAATAAAAATGATACAAATCTAATTTAATTGGAGGGTAAAAAAATAAAAAATTCTCTCATTAATTATTTTTTTCATCTTTTTCATGTAACTCCTTTTACTTTCCACCGATGGACTACACTAAATTTATTTCAAAACAATTTGAGGATCATAAGTTGAGGTTAATTATTTTGGGATTTTATTTGGGATAGTTTTTTACATTACAAAAGTCTTGATGTGTTTGAATATGAAAGGGGGCATGAGTTTCCATTTATAATGGTGAAAGAGTGGAATTATTACAAATATAAAAACCTAAACACTATTTCAATCCATTCATTCTAATGTCTTAGTGATTACTATATAAATATAAATAGTATATTGTTTTTTTTTGTTAGACTCTGCCTTGAATGTAAAAAATTTAGTAGTGGAAACTCGATGTTATGTGGAATAAAATATAAACATGGTGTTATGTATAGTGAAAGATAAACTATAAATTTATTGTATGTAAGCTATCAAAAAAATTAATTAATTATAATGAATATATTTCATAAAATATTATGATTCCAAATCCTATCTACCATAAATTGAATTCCATCCTTGAAATTAATCTTGGTTATCAAAGGATTAATATTTTTATAATTTCATTTCTAAATCCCACAACGTACGAAGGTTTCATAAAACATCATAATGAAAAGGGAAATTATGAAATATAAGGATCTCTTGATGTTATTCAAAATAAGGATTCCATAACTGGAGAATAGTTTCTAGAATAGATGAAAATCATAAATATTTAATGAGAGTGATTGAGTTAAATGATCCAAAAATGAGTAAACAATGAATGGTTAAGGTCCTAAAAAACCTAAAAATGTAACAATAAAAAATACCATCATTTAATAGAAGGTACTAGGTTAATAATATTTTTCAATTATCTATTTCAATAGATATGGAATACTATTTCTATATATATGAAGAGGTAAAAGGGAAATATACTTACATGATTCCTATAATTTCATCAATTAATAAATTTCCACTACAAACTAATATTTTTATCCATGTGATGAGTATTCATGATGAATTTAAAATTCAAGAGTATGTAAAATAAACCATTAAAGACAACATAATAATAACAAGGATTATAAATATTTATCACATGTCTATATAGATTTACCAATAGAAAAATGGTTATTACTTTGTAAGATAATTCAAAAATTGAGGAAACCTTCATAAGATACATTAATATTAAAAAGTAATACCCAAATATGAAACTAAATTTTAAAATAAATAACTATCCTTAAATTTCATCAAACATATCCTATATTATCTTGAAACCCAAATATTAAAAATATTTGATCATATTATATTTAATGATAAAAAAACTATAACCCCTAAAAAAAAATCGATACATTTCCAAAATAATCATAACCATAAAAAGTAATAATTTAATACTAAAAAGTACATCACAGTTTCTAAGGATACATGTAGAACCCTTATCATCCATTATCATGGTATTTAGCCCCACCACTTAGATGGATGTGTTGGGTTATCAAACAACATAATATTTTTACCCCCTTTTTAAAAAATCATGAAAAATTAATACTCCTTAAAAACATATTATATTTTTTCTATGGTTTACAAATTACTCCACCTGAAAAAGGGCATTCAAAATTTTAATTTATAACCTAAAATGTTTTACTACATAAAAACCTCTAGTGTAGAGTATTAAGAAATTGATCTTATGATCAATCATAATCTTATAGTTCTATGATGGTATGGATAACTCTTAATATAACCTCATATAGAAACATCTTAATCACAAAAGCAAACTAAACTAACCGTATACGCTAAATATAATATCCCTTGACCCCCAAACCCCGATCTGATGCGGAAATCCATAAATTTACATTCCTAACATTGATGTAGATAATTGTGAACAAATGTTTTCATCTCAACCATTTAGCATCAAAAGGAATAAATCAATCTCTTACATACTAGAGGACATATTATATTAATTATTTCAGTTAATTTGGACAAACTCCAATAGAAAAATTCACAAGATTCCAAATGAACATTTCTCTCATTTGACCAAGAATTTGGTTTTCATATTTATAGACCATCATCATCCATAGGAATACATTTTATTCATACACATGAAAAATGGTTTGTGGATAAAAATTCCAAAATTGGATTATTAAGATGTATTATGTATCCTAATAAGGAAAAAAAATTAGTTTAAGCTAGAAAATAGAAGTACTAACCATGTTTCTAAATCCACTACATAGATCATCTATGAAATCATCATGTATATCAGTCATGACACCTAACACAACATCATGAAAGCTCACTATGTATTATATATGTCATGCAAAAAATTGTTTATGATTTTTATATAGGTCCTAAAATGATTCCTGAAATGGAGTACACAAATCTCACTGGGTTGAACAAAAATATAACACACATTCATATAAAAATTAACATCACAATTCATGTGCATCATGAAATCGTGGAATGGAATCAATAGTAATAGTCAAAATCCAAAGAGCATAAATTTCCATTCTATGCAATTTTTATTTCTCATCTTAGTGGGATATTTTCACTCATGAAAATCTCATTACAAATTCCAATACCTTCCTATCCCATTAATATTTTCTATAAACATTAAGGTGGAAAAGAAAACATATTTGGTACAATATTGTAACCTTATGGACCTGAATTCCACAAAAGGGTGCCCCTAGCCTGGTCGGACACATGGCCTCATGTGCATCTCATTGAATTCGAAAGTCTTATGACTAGAAATGTGGGACTATGGTGTGTCAATGGTGAGACTATAACCTTATTACTATAGTGTAACATTGTAGTTGAAAACATATAGTTCAATAGTGGATGATGTAGAATAATCAGAATGTTGATATACAACATGAATATATAATATCAAAAAAATGATTATCATATATATGATGATAATTTAATGTTTCTACATAGAAAAAACAATAATACATGATATCAGTACAATAAATGTTATAAAATACTAAAAAGAAAAAAAGAAATTCCTCCCGGTAACATCAGGTGCCTCAGCTCAGTCATGTTTCCCTTATCCTAAGCACATAAGAAACATATGAATATAAATGTGGGTGGTTTTCCTAGACCCTTATTGCATAAAAATTGTCTGTTAGGGGGCCCGATGGTAGATAAAACATGATGGGATATATAATAATAGTACTTTATTGCCTAAAAGACTATAATAAATCCTTGATATTCAATATGTTATCTGATGTGTGAAATCAATATCATAATTAAGAGGTGAAAAATATAATGTTCCTGAGGAATAAATACTGAAATGAAAGTGATCATGTAATTCCCATCAAGGATCCCAATAAAATTTGGGCCAGGATCCTATAAAAATTGTACTAAAATATACAACAAAATAACTATCCTGGTCTCATCGTACATTCATAAATATCATGTCAACCATGACCAATTCATATATTTTGTTTATCAAATAATCTGAGACATATCGTATTAACATAAGTTTCATTTCAACCATGACCACACAGAATCAGAAGTTATACAACATTTACAATGTCTATGCCATATAATCAGAAGTTTCATACCCTGAAAGGATAGATCAAACATATAATTGACCAAGGGATCCTTGTCGAGTCCGAGGAACATCTCAATTAAAATAGGGTTAGGCTTGAATTGGGGTACATGGTTCATGTATACATACCATGTCCACTGTGAGCCCAACAAAACTGGATCCAAGGTAGCAGGACCCAATGAATCCCATGGTATTAAAATCCAAGGATGATACCTGTCCAAGGAATTATCTACAACTATCATGACCCATGGTGTTGCACAATCATGGCATCCTTTGCAATCATTCCATGTAAAAATCATTTATCATTTCAACATTCCACATTCAATGAGATTCCCACTAATATCACAATTCGAATTCAATTTCATTCAAGGAGATTACCAACTCATATAAAAATTACATATCCACTAATTAATCAAGAGCATCAACATGAAAAAGAGGAAATATCCATCCTCAAATAATCAATTTAGTTAAAATCAATTATTAACTGGCTTCATATAACTTGGAAATCATTTAATAACCACATGGTTGGTTTAAAAATGTAATTGGAATTGGAAATTCACATCACACTCCCCACGTATGTCCTTGGTTAGAGAATCAACCACCAACACAATTCAAATGATCTAACAGGAAATCCTATCATGTTCCATTCCATTTAATTAAAATATACAATTAGTTTTCACGAATTTAATGGAACTTGTAGTTGACAGAACAATGAAAACATTCTCTATAAATTTCATATCACAATGGGAAATGTTTATACCACATACCGTTGCTCCATAATAGAGTTATCATTCTGTAATAGCTCATAATTCAACTCAAATAAGAATAAAAATGATGACATATTTAAGAGCCCATAAATAATGAAAATTATCATGAACCTAAATAAAACCATAAATATGAAGAAAAAATAAGAATGACATAAAATAATTTAGTACTCACCAATACGAATCTAATGAGACTGAGAATACTTGATTCTTAGACCAGATAGAGGAGAGAGATCAATGTCTACAAATTGGGTCAAATAGAGCTTCCTATATGTTGTATTCTAATGAAGTATGATAAACAACATATTCTACCATAAATATATTTTTAATGAAAAATGGTCAATTTCAAAATAAATATTGGGCCACATGGTTTGTCTACACTGTTGGTCAAACCACTTTCCAACTGTGATCCCACATCTATAAGGAGGGTCACCACGCATGGTATGTGCATAGAGTTTAGAAAAAATTTCAAAAATCATTCTTCTATCCACTTCCAAAAGAATTAGTGGCCTGACATTAGCATTCACTACCCATCACATGTTTTTCTCAAGATGTGTGGCATGTAGAACCACACTATCTAGCTGTGGATGGTAATTAGAAAATGTGCGAACATACAAAAATGGTTTCTACTAATAGTCAAACATACCCTACTCTTCCCAAAAAGATCAGTTTCGAGATCCAGATAAGCCCTTGAAACACCCGATATAATACAAACTAGAAAGGTTATTCACATGATTTCGAAATATAAAAATTTAAACCAAAACATATCATTACCTCAAAATAATCTTCAAGATTTAACCTTTTCAAAAAGGTCATCAATATTCAGGGAGGGTTACATGTTCTAGATCCTTATCTAGATGTGATGGTAATTAATGAAATTCATAAATCTCCAATAAATGTTGTTTTTAAACAACATTGGATCCCCCATGGGGGACACAATGGTTCTTATAAAACATTTCACTAAAACATCTTCCAAAAACTCCCTCTTATTTTGATGCTTTATAAGGGACATCTAATAAGTCGTAGAAGATATTAGTGTGGTCTCATGGTGTAATTTATAGGAGAAGTAAACATCACACTGTAGTGGTATTCCTATATAATCTTAATTAAAAATTTCTATATAATCCTTTATTACAACTATCGTCCATATGATTGAATATCCTTCTTCAGCAATGTCCAAACTAATCAACTGATGTAAGTTATGTTTTGACTTTTTTCTTACGTGCCCCACACGTAGAGCCATATGTTCTGTATAAACCAGGGATAATAATATCCAATTTTTACACAATAATCTAAATCTCCTATTATTATATAATATCTATGAAAAAATAGTAAGAAATAGAGAAACTATATAATTAAATCCTTTGGATTCATTGAAAAAGTCAAAAGGACTGGTGAAAAGCTCCATCCACTATGATCGAACATTCATAGACAAAATATGTTTCATATGTAATACTAATTATCTCTAATAACCGCTAAGAAAAATTATTGTATAATGAATATAAAAGAGTATATAGCTCTTATACAAAGGATAAAGAGATGGAGGATCGAATCATTCCATTGTAAACAAGTACTACAAATAAATTAGATATTTCATAGATTATAACATGAATCATCGCAGGTGTATCCTATTCATATTCCACTATATCCTATTAATCAACCTCAATTTATTGTCTTATGAGTTTTGAATGGGAAACATAGTGGTGGTGGTGGGAGTTGTTAAATAATTCATTCTTCCCATATAGCTCCTCCCACTAATACCCCACACACTCCAATATAAACACATCCTTCATAAATAAAACATTATCAACACTTAAGAGATCCTATATCATCACACTAACATTGTTCCGGAGGTATATTTAATATATTTTCTCTATCTACAACATATCGAGTTTTGAAATCATGGTCCATATTATATCGAAAATTACACACATAACATTATCTATTACCAAGTTTAATGTTAAATATGTGTGATCCTAATACTATATATCCCTATATATGAGTATAATAATGAGAATATCTCATTTGATATAACATTAACAAATAACACTTCATAACAACTGAAAAAAACATAGATCCATGATTTCTATTTTCATTTATTGTATCCCAAAATCCATTATCTAGTACATTCTATGTCACCGCATCCCACTCTAGTACCCTTTAATATGTTGGATCTCCTAAAGATAAAACAATAGCTTGGATGTCTTTATTAAGTCCCTGGTCATACACTCTTACCCCAAAATACCAATATCATTACATGTCAAGAGAGTGGAGTGAGGTTCATAAACCATGGGGTGTTATCGTCAACATTCATATCACAATACATTGACATTGAGTCTCCAAGATCCAAATATAACTCAATATCTAATGTTAGTAGTTTTCATTGATGAAAATTTAAATGTCCAACCCTGAGTGAGTACTACCATCATGGGTGTCAGTAATCAGGTCCCACTAGTGCCCTACTACTCTGGAAAGAATACTTATTTCAAGAGAAACTATATAATTGGGAATGTTCCAAACAAGATGTAAAATATAAACCACTACCTCTAACCAATAACATACAGAAAGGGGGTATTTTTTCACATATTACTTGAGTGGTATCATTGGTTTTAAATTACACAAATTCCAAAAACAAAAACACATTTCTATCCTATGTGGTTGTATCTATCGACTACCCAACATATAGTTGATCATCCACATGATCCACTAGAGGTGGATCCATTTGTTTCTCATCGGATGAATGAAATTTGATATTCAATTATTTTAGTTGATCCATCAATAAAAATTCCATGAACTAATTCCCCATTAAAAAATGGGAGCATTCTTAGTCCCCATAACCAAATGAAGATTAATATAAGTAATAATACATATCTAAATGATTGATCTCTAATACCATGATCCACACATTACCTCACAATAGTTATAGTGATGTGCATGTACCTTTCAAATGGGGTCCTCAATAGAGGTTAAACTATCTATATTGGAGGATCAAGTCCCCACCAAATCCCATTGATTAGTAAGTACAAATATATAGTTAGTGGAAACATTCTCTATGCAGTGTGTTGTAGTATATACACTGCCTGTAAAAATAATATGGAGGACCCAATCCATTATATGACATTGTATTAACAACCCAAATATATATCTGATGATCCAACCTAGTCACTACAAATTCTCTAGCATCATTGGAAGAAGAATATTTCTCATAACACCTTAAATATTATCAATGATTCCAAATCAGAGTCTACTATAACAACATATGTGGAGAAATATAAATTATATGGTACCTTTGGGACCAAATCTGGGTTTTGAAAAATTATATATATAAGATAGAGGATTTTTTGAAAAGATAATGATGTGTAAATTTGGGAACAAGATGGGTGAAATAATATAAATTCATGGGTATAATATTCTATAGACATATATCCAATAGATATGTACCTTCACAAGGCATGTACCTATGAAAAATAGCATGTATGTTCACCTGAGGTCATGGGTGTGTGATCTCGGAACCCAACTCTGTAGCCCAGGTTGTGTCACACAGCATGTTTCCCTAGCCACTTGATGCAAGATACATGACATTGGTTAAAATCCTGACACAATGTGATTACAAATAAAATGACATGTGTTCATCTACGATACTTTTTCTATAGTTTAATTTTGTAAAAATATTATTCAAAAAGATTCCAAATCAAATATTCTTGAAGTAAATCTCAACATTGGCTTTCCTGAATGCACTAAAAATGAACGAAACAAATCTGAAACTGAATTATAGGCCTTTGGAAAATGGAAATAACATTTCCTAATAACAATAATATAAAAACTCTTTCATTTTACACACATCATTAAAAGATTTTAAGCATAATAAAACATTATATTTCAAGTCAAGGGTCATGTAGTCTAGTTCCATTGAATGCTAGGTACATAAAACTCATAACTGATAAAATTTAATTATTTAATATCCATAACGAACTCATAACATACATTTTTCTCATACATCTTCATAGGATAACATAGGTATAACCATAAAAATGTGATGAGCTAAAATCACAGTAAGGTATTAAAAATAATAATAATGATTTATCACATGAGTTAGAAAGCATGACATAATGAAAATAAAAGGTATGAAACATATGGAATAATATCATATAAACTTGAAGTAAAATAAAAATGTGTTTATTGTAATGTTTAAGAAACATGAAACATTAGTTTCATTTGAGTCATGGCTCATATCACATATAGGATCAAATGTCAAGGTATACCACCATGGCTGTTGAAAATGGTAGCACGAGTCAAGGATAATCGCTAAGACCATTACACCTAACACCTCATGAGACTCAACATTAACCAATGCATTGGAAAATTATCTGGTATCACCTATATTACCATGTTAATTAATATGTTTCCCACATTAAGAATCACACTTAATCAATCAAACATAAACATAAGGGTACCCACTCAATGAAATAGGTATCATAATAATGTCTTAACGAATAATGAATGGGTGTATGAAAAATGTGTTCATGAAAAAATAATTATATCATGAATAGAAATTAATAAGGTATAATAGGCATATATCGTAATAATCAGTTCCATATTGAAGTGAAAACATGTAAAGTGTTTTTAAGAAACATTAAAATTAAAACAGTTTTGTGCAGTTTAATGAAAATATCAGAGATCATTTAAAAAATAAAAGGGAATAATATGCTTCATTATATCAGAAGTGTACTAATAAGGAATTTATGATAAAAATAGTGGATTTATAAATATAATTATTTATTAAAAACTGTTCATATAGTGTACATTAAATTAGGTAGGAATTCACAATGTTCACTTAAAACATGTTTTCTCATTAGCAAGTATTGAGAAGGGAATAACATAAAAGCATGTATATCCCCAAACTAGAATGATTGATTGATCTGGATACATGATTTTGGACATATAAAAAAATTAAAATATTTTCATAAACATAATATAGGATTTCTTTTTGGTAAAAAGATAGTATAAATAGCCTGAAATAATAAGGTATGTTCGGGTATAATATCTTACCTTAAGTCAGATGGTGTTATTCACATGATATTAATGACATGAATAAAAAATCAAGGTTAATTAATTAATAATTCATTAACCAATTTTACATGTAACTGATATAGAATAAACTTTTGAGTTTATTCATAACATTTATGATTGGTTATGATGTTCAATTTCAATGTTCGAGTCTATTTATTTCATATTCAGTTTACTTATATACACGGAAAATAATATTCATTTAAAATGAGTATGGTTATCTATAAATGGATTTATATTTTATTATCAATCATCCAGAAGGTTACATTGTTGTAAATTTAATTTGGTTATGTGGAGTTAAGTTGAATAATTATATAAACATTAAGTGATAACCATTTGGGTTAGTTGGTAGTTTTTTATCGAAACAAATATATATTATTTTATAAATAACTACTATGTGTAAAAAAAGAATCTAAAACCATGATTGGGATATAATACATATATTATCGTATGGTTAAACCATAATAATGGTTTCATGACTAGAATATTATATGATAATTGAAATTGAAAACCCATCATTCTTTCATTTGGTAAATTAACTAATCTCATAAGGTGTTTTTACAAATAGTATAAAATAAATGTAAAGGTGAGATGATAATAAGTAATTCCATTATCATATGAAAATTATAGTACATATAAGGTTATTATTTTTTCATAGCATTTTGTTGAATAGTGTAAATGATAGAAAAGAAAACAAAGTAACTTGAATGGAAAATAAAAGAATTGAAAAGAAGAATTTACCTCTTAAATTTATCATTTTTGAGATCCACTTAAGGGGAGAGGATTTTTTCTTTAGAAGATACCATGAGGTTCTAGACATGCGGGAGGATTTTGTTGAGAGAATTGACCAGATTTTATTTATGATACAAATATTCAGAGGAGTGAAGAGATAAGAGGCGTGTGGGTGGTTCTCATAGTGGAGGAGAGGAGGGTTTTCTTAATATTTTAATCATTAGTTTATTATTTTTTCATAAGACGAACAATAGTATTGGGTATTGTGATAAAAATAGATATATGTTCATGTGAGCTGGAACCAATGACCATTTACATCATCCATGACACACTAATGATGCAAAAAATAATTTATTTTTGCTTTATCGAAAATTAAAATATTTTATATTCACCAAAAATTATAGTATTTTAGATAAATCCAAAAAACTGACCAAAACCATTATTTGATTTGTAGAATCCCATAATGGTGACCATATTATTAAAATAATTTCCTAAATATGGTAAATTTATTTATTTTCGTAAAAATTCATCATTTACTTGAAAAATAAATATTTTTAAATTATAAGTAATTTTATAAAATATTGAAAAATTAACTAAGGCCTCATAAAATCACCTTATAAATATAAGACATAAAAATAATTATTTATGAATAAATTTTATGAAAATATATTTTATTTTTCAATTATTAAATTTTTCATGAATTTTAATATAATATTTATGACATGTAAAAATACCAACAGAATCATTCTATCACTTTTAAGAAGGATAAATTTCAGTTTTACTCTCATTAGTAAAGATACATTATTCTTGCATTATTTACTATTCATAAGGGTCATATTTATACTCCTAAGGGAGACATTAATATTCATAAGGGTCAGTTACTAGTCACCAAAAATTAATATTATCTTATCAGACTCCAAACATCTTACTGATCGCAACTATTTTTGTCCTTGTTTGAAATTCAATTCACAGATGTGACAATACATTATTTCAAGGTCGCATAGTGATTAGTAGGTCATTGAGTTGTGATTTCGTGTCATTATACAACATAATTATAAGAAGTTAATTTCCGTTGATAAAACTATGGGTCATTAATTTCTTCCCTCCATTTGAAATTTCACCCTTTAAATTTTGTTTTACATTCTATGTTATAAACAGGTGTAGATACAATACCTTCATTCCCTCATCTAGTTCCCATGTTGCCGCTATATACATTTGGTTCTGCCATAGTACATTGACCAGGTGTGTTGTTTTTTTAGATAGAACTTTACCTCTATGATCCAAGATCTTCAGTGGATGATCCTCATATGAAATATCATTCTCTAAATGTAAAACCTATGAAATAAGTACATGAAAAAGATTTGGTATGAACATCCTTAAGATTTATACATGTAATAAATCGTGTACATTACACATGGTAGGTGGATGTACTAGTAAATAGGCCATATACCTGACAAGATCAATAATATCAAATGGGATATTGTACATGGGATTTATTATTCCTACCTTACCAAACCTCATGACATTATTCCATGGAGATATGTGAATAAATACTATGTCACTAACTTTGAACTCAAGGTCTCATAAATGATTATCTTCATACATCTTTTATCGACTTTGGGTTTCCTTGATGTGCGCCTAAATGGTTATCACCTTCTCTACCATTTTTTCAACCATTTTAATTCCTAGCATCTTACACTCACCAACTTCATCCCAACACACCTATGTTCTACATCTCCTCCCATAAAGGGCTCCATATGGTTCCATTCATATGATGGAGTGGAAAATATTATTGTGGGAAAATTCAACCAGTGGAAGATGTTTTTCCCATCCACCATTGGAATCCATAGAATACACTGTCAATGTTTCTTCCATTTTCAGAATAGTACATTCAGATTGGCCATCAGTTTGAGGGTGACAGGCCACACTAAAGTACAATTCAGTTCTTAGATCATGATGGAGACATTTCAAGAACATCAAGGAGAATCTCAGATCTCTATAAGATAACATAGATAGTGGTAATCCATGATTCATTAAAACCTATTAGATATATATATATATATATGGGTGTATGTATATATATTCATGAACTTTTACCTTTATCAAAGTATTCACGAATTTCGATAATGTGAGCTGTATTTTTAAGATGATCACTAATGACCTATATAAAATTGTTTCCTCTTGATGTCCTTGGATGTCTTTTGACAATCTCCATAGTGAGGTTCTCCCACATCCATGTTGGTGTGGGTAGTGGTTGCATCATCCCCATAGACTTATTTCTTCCAGCCTTTACTTCTTGACATACCAGGAACATTGATTATACTCAGCAATCTCCTTTTTTATATTATCCCACCAAATGTTTCTCAGAGATCAAGATAAATATTTGTGTTCCCTATTTAAATAGACAAGGTTGTTCTATGTTCATCATCAAAAATGTCGTTCTTTATCTGTGGATTGGATGGTAGACATAATCAAGAACCACATCTTACAACTCCTTCCTCATAAATCATGAACCACATTGTTTCCCATTTCTAATGGATTCCACCCTTTTCTAAATTTCCACATCTGTTCTTTGAGAATCCTTTATTTTTTTCCAAAAGGGATGGTTAAGAAATAATTTGAGAAATGATTATTGATTTTCCTCACTTAATGATTCCCATGTCCATCTTCTATAAATCCATGAAGAATGGATCCCTTTCAACTCACATCACGGATAAAGATGCCAGATTCTGTCTACATAGAGCATCATTCACCTTATTTGCCTAATCGGGATGATTGTGTATTGGGTAGTCATAATCCATTATTATCTCTAACCATATTTATTGGCTCATATTAATCTCTTTCTATGTGATTATATATTTGAGACTCTTGTGATCATTATATATCTCAAACTTCTACCCATAGGGTTAATTCCACCATATTTTCAATTTAATGATCGTAACTACCAACTAAAGATAATTATTGGGAATTTTTTGACCATGGATTTTTATCCAACTAGATGTGTAGTATATCACTTTTTTAATTTGAATCCACAAACAACCAAATCCCTTCTTTAAGGCATCATTATACACTACGGGGAGTTCCTTACTTATTGGGAGTGTCAGTATTGGCATAGTGATAAGCCTCTTTTTGATCTCCATAAACTAATATTTACATTCACGAGTCTAAAAAAACATCATTTGCTTCCTTTTCAACATGATAATTGGGTTAGAAAAAAATTAAATATTCTCTAAAAAGTATTGGCAATACCCTGAGAGACCAAGGATTCTTTGGAACTCTATTACAGATGTTGTCATGGGCCAATATTCAATTTCCTCTATCTTGGAAGGGTCTATAGATATACCTTTACTGGTAATAACATGACCCAAGAATGATACATCCTCTATAAATAACCCACATTTACAATACAATTCATGCAGTTTCTACACTCTCAATGTTTATAGAATAGTATTCAATTTTCCCTCGTGTTCCTCTTTTCTCTTGTAGCATATAAATATAATATCGATAAAGACTACAATAAATTTGTCGATGAAATATCTATATACTATACTCATTAATTACATGAAAATTTTAGGAGAATTAAATAGTTTAAAGGACATCACTGTGAACACAAAGAGTCCATTCGTTGTTCAAAAATCTGTCCTGGGAAATTCTTCCTTCCTCGCCATTAATTGTTGATATACCGACCGACGGTCCAGCTAAGAGAAAAAAATTTCCCCACAAAGATGATCAAAGAAGACATATATATAGGGAAAAAATACTAGTTCTTTATCGTGATTTTATTGAGATCATGATAATCATTGTAGAGGTGAATTGATCAATCCTTTTTCTTAATGAAGAGGACTACCACACCTCATGGTGAAGCACTCTAGTGTATGAAACCCTTATCTGAATTCTCCAGTAACTGCTTCTCCATATCTTCTAGATCTATTGTGGCTATTATATATGTTTTTTCGATATAGTTTGGGGTCCAGAAATAAGTTCAATTGAGAAATTATCTTCTCAATCTAGAGGAAGACTAGGAAACTATTTTTGAGATGCATAGGTATAATCCCTCAAGATGGAAATATCTCAAGATGTATCTTATCATTTGCCTCATTCATTTCATGTATACATGATTTCTCTTAATGAAGTAATATCCAAACATGAGACAATGATTTGAGATGGGATTCAACATCCTCCTTACACTTTAAAGAAATTGGAGGATGCTTAGAAATGCGAATAGTGATATCGCTTTCCTGACCGTTGATGTTGTATTTGTATAAAGATATCCAATTCATGCCCAAGATAACATCGAAATCCAATAAAGGATTTACGAAAAGTGTTGGTTGGTGGATCAATCCAAATTTTTTTACTGAATATGAGTTATGTATTATGGATTCAATAACATCCCCATTTACAATTCTCACAGATAACTCAATCTCCAAATATTGAGGGAGTGTATGAATAATTCTACTAAACATGCATGATAAAAAATAATGTGTAGAACCATAATCAAGTAGTACATTCTATATTAATTAATGAATAACTAGCGTATCTTTCACCAAATTATATTTCAGCTCCACCTCCGCATTAGTGATAGTGTAATCCCTATCTTGTTTCCTTGAAGGTTGTTGTTGATTGCCTCAAACAATCCTTGGATTAGGGTAATTGTTCGCAAAAATCCCATTATATTTTTAGTTGTAATACTTAACCAATAGTAGATTATTTTCTATGAACCTTCATTTATTCTTCCTCATTAATAGGATTTTTCACGTCCCTTCAGTGGATTTTATCCAGATGTGCTATCATTCCATATTTGAAGTAATTCCTAGACAGTTCCCTTGATGTATCTTCCAAAAATTTCAAAAAGTGTGATGTTGATACTTATTTAAATAATAGGATTTGTTTTCCAAACCACCCATATTAGACTCAATCTTATAATTGTTTTCACTGGTCCCCTAAGACCAGTAGGAGAATTCATTCTCTAATTCATTCTTGAGGGCACTGAAAAAATCTCCTCACAACTATCAAAGTCTCGAATCTCCCACACTTTTCGTACACATGGCTTTAGTCAACTAAATAATAAATACACCATGATTTTAGTGTTCATGACAATGTTGGAGGAATTTTATGAAATCCTTGTGATGTTTTCATCATACACCAGAATGGACTCATCATACATATGCTTGAGTTCTTGGAACTCTAATTCAATATTATGGTGTTGGGTTCGGAAAAAATATTTATTAAAACACAATTTATTGAATTCCCCCAAATACATGGAATCAATTTACCCTTGGGACTTGTATTCTTGATCTCTGTACACCCCTTATCCAATTCCCCAACCAAATCATAGATCTCAAATATGACTTTCTCTTCATCTGATAAATGGTGGACGGAGAATATCTTTTCAATTGAGTTAATCCAACATACCATGAGGAGGGGATTAGAAGATCCACTGAACATGGAAGGACTTTTCAAGATCAAGGATTCAAGGAAAAAATTCTATTTTCTTGTATATGGGGGGAATTCCATTAGATTCATGTTATTATTCATAACATGATATAGCTGATAAATTACTATCATCATTTTTTGATCACTCATTCCCATCACATTTGTAATATCATTAGGGTAATCTTCACATTCCTATCTCAATGATTATTGGCATGTGTTCCTCTATATCCCTCCATTAACTATAAGAAATAACATAAAATTACAAGGCCTAAATATTTAACTATTAAGCATAAAAAGTAAACTTTGAACATAAAATGATAAAGATATAAAAAAGAAGTATATCATAACTTGTGATTCAGTGGGATTAAATATTGGTTATTCTTGATCTATTTATTAATTTATATTCTTATGGGATATTTTTTATTCCCTCAATAATGGTTTTTAACACGCACATGAATTTACCAATGCATACCCCCTGGGGGTTTCAACCCAACAGTGCAGCAAGGCCCGTTGTCATGCACCAGTTCCCATTCGACTCTAGCTCAAAGTGATGTTTTTTGGTTTTACCCCTAGATACATCTGTGACAGGGAAACGTATACATGTTTGTATCCAAATAGGGATGTATTTCATTTACAAACAATTTAATAAATACTTACCAAAATTTATGGATTTTTTTATATACATAGACGATATATAAGGTTAATACTAAAGTGAACTATTCCAAAAATTGAAGAATAAATAGACCATCGAATGATACCAACCATAGATACCCTATCCTTTTACTCAAATCATTACATGATTTTATGCATAATAAAACATTATATTACAGGATGAGGTTTATGATGTCTAGTGTCTTTGAATACTAAGTATGTAAAACTGAAAAACATAAATCATTTCATTGTTTAATATCCATAATGAGCTCCTAACATCCATTTTGATTATACATATTCATAGAATAAAGTAAGGATAACATGAACAAAGGTATGAGATAAATTCTCGATATGGGATTAAACATAAGAATAAAACATTAGCACATCACTTATAAGGCAAGAAATAATGAAAATAAAAGGTATGTAACATATAGAATCATAAAATATCAACATGGGATCATAAAAACATTGATTAATTGTAATGTGGAAGCAACATAAAACATTAATTTATCTAGAATCAAGGACCCTTGCACATAGAAAATCACATGTGAAGGTTTACCACTTGGACTTTTCTGCATGGAAGCACGGGTCAAGGCTAACTGACAATACCATTGAACATAACATCCCATGAGACTCAGCATTAACCAATGAATTTGACTAATATATGGGTGAAACCATAATAACATGTTCATGAATATATTCCCACAATAATAATCATGCTGAATCAATCATACGTAAACATACGAGTATCCACAGAAATAAATGGGTATCATAATAATGTCATAAGTCATAATAAATGGGAATATCAAACAGAAGTCCATGAAAATGAATAATTATTTCATGCATGGAAATTAAAAATGTATAATTGGAATATTTAATAATAAATGATTCCAAATTAAATTGATACAATGTAAAATAATATTTATAATTCATTAAAATTAAAACATTGTATTGATGTTTAATAAAAATATCAAAGATCATTTAAAATAGAAAGGGTCATAATTTTTTATTTAGTACAATAAGTTAAAAAATATGGTTTTAATTATGATAATATTGGTTTTTTAAATATAATTTTATATTAATAATATATTGTATAATGTACTTGAAATTTGGTAAAAATTTTGGATGTTTCCTTAAAACGGGGTTGCATATTGAGAAGTATTGAAGAGAGAACAACTTAAAATCAAGAATATCACTAAAATGGAAAGATTAATGGATATTGATCCATGATTTTATAAATATAAATATAAATTATTTGATTTATATTAAAATAATATATGATTTGATATGGGTAAAAAAGATTAAGAATAACCTGAAGGAATAATGGAGGTTCGGGTAGAATCACGTAACATAAGTCTGATGGTGTTCTCCACATGATATTAATGATATGAATAATCAAATTTGGTTCATAAAAATATAATTCCAAAATCTATTTCACATGATATTGATTTAATATAACCCTATTTGAGTTAATTCACAACCTTTTTGTTAGTTATGTGGTTCAATTTCATCGTTAGGGTGCGTTTATTTCATGATCAGTTTACTTATATATAGGAAAAGATAATCATGTAACTTGAGGATTGTTTTCTATAATTGGAGATATATTTTTTTATTTAATATCCATAATGTTAAATGGTTTTAAATTTTATTTTTATACAAGTAATGAATTTGAATCATTATATAAAACATTAATGAAAACCTTTTGGGTTAATTAGCGGGTTTTTATCACAACGAACCTATTTTGTTTTAAAAATCAAAACCATGTATAAAAAAAGATTTCAGAACCATAAATGAGACATAATACATATATTATTGTCCATTTAAACCATAATAATCGTTTTATGTCCTGAATTGAAGATGATAATGGAAATTGAAAACCCATCATTCTTGAATTTGGTAAATTAAAACATCTCAGATTGTGTTTTTACAATTATTATAAAAGATGTTTAAAGGAAGCAGGATAATAAATTTCCCCATTATCAATAAAAATCACTAAATATATGTTACTAGATTCATCATAACATTTGGATTAGTAGTCGTAAGGATTCAAAAGAAAACAAAGGAACTTGAAAGGAAAGTAATAGAATTGAAAATTGAAATTTAACTCTAAAATTAAAATTCCTTGATAGCATCTTAGTGGGGGAGGATTTGTAGTTTTGAAGAGACCAATGACTTATGGAAGTTGGAGAAATTTGGGGATATATTTGAGTGGAATATAAGAAAGGAACAATGCTTGAGAGGAGTGAAGAGAAGAGTATATTGAGGGTGGGTTTTATAGTGGATGTGAGGAGGGTTTTCATAATATTTTAATAATTAGTTTATTATTTTTCAATATGAAAAGAAATAGTAATTTTTATTGTTACCAAAAATAGAAATATATTCATATATGTTAGAACAAATGGACATTTACATCATCTATGACTCAAGAATGATGTAAAATTAATTTATTTAGCTATTATCTTAAATTATAATATTTTTATATTCACAATAAAATCATGTATTTCCGACAAATTCAAAAAACTCACCCAAACCATTTTTCGATCTGTAAATAATAAAACAAACCCCGTTTTATGAAAATAATTTTCTAAATATTGAAAATTTAATTATGAAATAAAATCATCGTTTACATGAAAAATATATATTTTAAAATTAAAACTAATTTTATTGTATATTGAAAAATTAACTATGGCCTCCTAAAATTTTCCAATAATTATAAGATATGAAAACAATAATTTATGAATAAATTTCATTAAAATACATATTCTATTTTAATTATTAAATTATTCATTAATTTTTAATTAAATATTTATGCTTTAAAAAATTCCAACACTATCATATTACCACATACAAGGTGGATAAATTATATTTATACTCTCATTGGTATGGTTACTATTTACATCGATGATTTACTTTTAATAATTGTTATATTAATATTATTAAGGGTAATAGTACTATTCCTAATGGCCTATTACTATTCACCAAAAATTATGTTTACTTATCAGAATCCAAATATCATACTAATCACAAACATATATGTCTGATTTTAAAAATTTATACCACATAAGTGACAATATTATGTTTAAAGGTCACATAGTACTATGTAATTAATTGATTTGTGAATTAATATGATTATATTTCATAATTAATGGAAGGAAATTTCCATTTATAAAACATTGGTTCATTACACAAACAAGTTCCACCACACCTTCCATTGAAAAAATATGATTTTAATCCCTAGAAAACTATTTCTATGATTTTAAACATCCTCTTGATCCTTCTACAATATTCAACACATTATAATGAGTATATTTATTACATTTCTAGATATAAAATCATTTTTATAGTAGTCTTGAAATGTGTTATCCCTAACCCCATGGAGAAATGTTAATGAAAATGAAGAACGATTATAAAAAACCTAAGATTAAAATGGGATTATCATTGGACGATACGAACCTAGTAGTTAATAAAAAATATTGTAAATAAATGGGGTAAAACATGGGTCAAACATAAAAACATAATAAAAATATAAATATCTAATTTAAAACAAAATAATGTGATTATAAATATATGTGGAAATTAAGAGGATAAACATTTGATTATTTATAGAGAAATTAAAATGGATGAAACCTACCAAATAATGATCCTTTCATTGAGAGTGGATTGATCATTATTGACGAACATGTTCACGGGAAATGAAGACTATGATCCCACAATAATAATCATTTGTCTCAAGAATCCATTTATCATTCGCCATTGATTCATGTTTCCACGTTTTTCTATGCAAACATGGAATTCCCTTTATCTTCATTAATCTCCTAGGGGAATGTAGCTCACCCTGATGTTTTTAAAAAGTCATATATTTAAAGAGGATTGAATAGATTATAAAATTTAAAGATTTAAATAAATAAATAAATTTAATTAATTTTTATGAACCCACTAAGGATTTTCATCCATGGAATTTCAGATTCTTATAGAACATATGTCTTTCCCAGGGTGAACTATGCATTCATAAAGCAACAATGTTCTGAGAATCTCCAACTATTATTCCATTCAATGGTAAAATTGTTAATTATAAAAGGATTCATGCACATGAATTAAAATATAATAACATTTTATTAAATTTTTTTGGTGTCCCAATACACCAAAATCACATAGACAACTCCATAGAAATATATATATATATATATATATAGAAATATTAAAATGAAAAACATATTATAATAATGTTTGTTACGAGCACATAATAAGTGGTCCAACTATCATAAATACGTTAATCATATAAATCATAGTTTCAAAAAATGTTCACAAATATGAGAATTATAATATATAATATTGGAGATATCATGTTCCCCTTTTTGATTCAATAAATTTCCAATGGAATTTTTTCTCATTTGGAGATACCATTTGGATAAGAAATAGGTTTCATCTTATTTGGGTACAACGAATGCATCCCATTATTAGATAATGAAGTAGAGAGTCCCAAGTATGATATTTCATATTAATATTATTTCATTATACTTTCCTTTTAAAATAAAATAATTACTATTAATGTTTACCAAGTATTATATTTTGATTATTCTCAATATATTATTTGATTATCCTTCAAAAACAAATATATAATAGCTTCTTATGAAATGAATAAAAATATGTTTTCTATAAAAGGTAGTGACCTTGTAGTCAATATCATTAATTAGTTAAATGATAAATACATTTCTGAACAAAATTCTTTTGGTTAGAAACTTATTTACAATAAAATTATACTTTTATTCATTTTTAAAATTCTAAACACTTACATGGTCCAATATTGTCAATTAAATTTATAGTACAACTACCATATAATTCCATTTGTTCTAGAACAAATCATAATTTTTCACATATTGTTGTGGTTTCCATAATTCCTCCTCTAAATATTTTTTTACCTAGTCATCTTATCATCAAAAAACATATTAATTATTTTTAGTTTTCATAATTATTCTTTAGAATATTTGTCCATTTAACTATAAATATTATTTGGAACATTACTCTACATCGATGATGAGAGATAGGAGGATTATTTCTTAAAAATATTTCTATTAACAACATTGTATTTATTGAAATAATTAAATTAATATTAATTTATTTTCATTTTTCTTTCCTTACCTAATTACTTGAAGTAACTAGTTGTTCTAGAACACATTTTTTTAGTATCCATATGCTTTCTATAAAAATATCACCTCATTTTTTGTATGTTCTATTCAGTCATCATTGTTTACCCTGTGGTCTTTTTCGTTTTACATAAATATTTTATCCTTTATAAAATGGGAATGTGTGGTTATTTTATTAACAAGTTAAAATATTTTTTATGATCAGGACCCACAAAAAATTATTCATTTTAATATAGTCATTAATGTTGTAGACAATCCTTTATATGTTTTTGTGATCATTATAATCATCCTTTATATTCAATATTTTCTTTATTTTTCAAATTTCAAATGTTATCTGGGGAGTCATGCAGCATTATTAGCCCTCTTTAATTTCTTAATATTCTTATCTTCTAATCAAAAAAATATAATAGTATTTATAACTTTTTCTAAATAATTCTTATACAATAAATTATTTATGATTTCACTTCCATATAAATCTTAATCCCAATGGAATTATAAAATTTTTACATATTGAATTTTTTAAAAATTTCTATAACATTCTTTATTTATGATTTAAATTATTCTTACTTTTAAATATTGATTTTACAATCATAAATCATTGTAATTGATTTATTAATTTATTTTATCTTGCAACATTAATATATAAGTCCCATGATTAAAAAATAGCAAGTAAACACTTCATCCCAAATACATTTCCACAGTACAAATTCAATTATTTAATCATAATACGAAGAGAACTAGGTAATACAACATAAAATGATAAATTTAAATTCCCAAAAATTGATAAAAATTGTACGATAGAATAGTTAGTAATATAGAGAAGAAGAATAATCAATTCATATATATGATTAAAATATAAAAATAATGAAAATATATAAGGTAGGAGTCCGTTATGAATAATAAAATAATAAATAGAACATACGTGTTTTAAAAAAATAAGAAATATATGAATAATATTTTTTATTCATGGAATACATCTCTAATTTAATTATCACAACTTACACACCATCATAGATTCAATTTTCTAAGACCATTATGAAATTTTTGAACTCCGACTATTCAATCACAACTTCATATCCCTCCTCCCCATTCCAACCACTAGACTAATATCTATCCTCCTCTGAAGCACACTTGTTTTAGCTCTCTAGTACAACTCAACATAGAGCTTATGAAAATGTTTCCTCATCCAGTCTCTGCCTATGGAACTGTCATCACACAAAGATTTTCTATAAATCCCCTTGGATAATATCCATTAATAATAAGTGTAACAATAACCTAAAGATAGATTCCATGTATATGCCTTTGAGGAATCATAATCCCTTACCCATTTGGCTCTAGTGGGCCCATTAGATTTTGAATTACCCCCTCATTCCTTTTTCCAATAACTAGTGGATAGTTGTGGTTTATTTTTGACGATGATTATTCTAGTCAATAACTTGAATTATTTTCTTTGTTATTTCCACTAAATAATATTTTGTGAATTCAAGATCCTTTATAACTGAAATATGTAATATGTGGTGTGTAATTGTCTACAGTTTGGGAATGGTAGTTAACTCCGGAAAAGATCCTTCATCAACAGTAGTGTAGGAAAATCATCTTGGGATGCCTCGCCCCTTTCACAATGCATCCATTCTACATTTTTTTGTGATTACCATTTATCATTATAATATACAAATTTTCATACTGTTGTCTTTGTGGATACATTAGTGGATTGAGTTTTAATGGGGATGGACATCCCCACCCCATCTGAATTGCATCCATATTTGGGATTGTGATTATATATCATGGTGGAAAATGATCTCTAATAAATATATGTATTGATTCGAAAGAAATTTCAAAACACCAGGGAAAATCTACCATAGTTTTTAGAAATCTATTTGATGGAATTATATCAATGAATTCTAAGTTTCTCAATTCTATATCCCCATCTTGTAAGTTATCTTCTCCTGAAAGTTTTCCAGGTCAAATTTCTTCCCCTTCCAGGAGTGGTGTCTTCCTCTTTTGGCCTCTCTATTTTGTATATAGTACCTTCACCTCTAAAAGGCCCACTGGTTCTTGTACTTTCCTCCAACTAGTGTTTTACATGTCGTTGAATATACTTTTCTCTCCAAAGGTATACCAACCTACTTCTTCTTAAGGAGTGTAACAACTCATATATTATTCTTCTCCCCTAGGATACTAATAGATGATCCTAGTATCATGAGGTTCCTTTTATCTACCTCTTTCTAAAACATCATTGATGATTTCCAAAAGACAATAATTTTGGTTCAAATCATAGTTTTATCATATTATTTTTATTTTATTACATCTAGAATTTAAACTAAATCTCTTGGGATTTTTAGCATTCATGTTGATTTATAATTAACCATGAGTCATCAATGTATACTTTTAAATCTAGGTGCACCATAAAATATTAATCACTTTCACCCATTTGATTGACCGTCGCTGAGGATCCCTAGTTAAGAAATATTTTTTGTCTAATGAGTTTCATACTATAAATATATATCATATATTGTTGTTGGAGATAAAGATACATCACTATAGGATAAACCATTTTTTTCATCAGATGGGTAAACCTAACTACATTCTTGGATATACCGACAATCAGTATATATAAATTATCTTATATTCTAGTATTATAGAGTATTGTATTGTTATATCTAACCAGTTCATTACTACTAGAGTTAGAAATTGAGATTTGGGATTCGTCATTTATTTTGTTTACACAAAATATGATTAGACCATGAAAAAATTACATTCATAGGATATATGGTAATTAAACCCATGTTGAAATTTTAATATGATTGGAGCAGATTTAAATTATTATTTTTTGTTCCGAATAGAATGGTGTAGGTGTCTACCCCATGAAATCAAGGAAATATCCCTCTTTTATTAAGTAATAGATTGGTCTCATATATGTGGTCTTAGATGTATGAAAATTTACATGGAGTACTAATGTAATGGGAAACCACTATACATAGTGCCACATAGATATTTTCTTAGAAAAATTCATGTTATCTCTTCCTTTATTAATTTAAATAATAGTAACATTGTTATATATACTTCTAATCACTCTAATATTATAGTGTTCATTGTTTATGGTAGAGGAAGAAGTGGTATCCTATTCTTTTAAAATCAATAGGCCCTAGATCACGAATACCACTAGTTGGTTAACACATAACAAAATATAATGGTTAATGGATGAAGATGCATAGACCTCCAAAATATTCTATATTATGACAAAGGGAATATTTAATGATGGTTTACCATGAATCCATCATAAAAATTTTATTTTTCTAGAATTAAATATTAGATTGATCATGTATAGTGCTCGATCAATGTTTCTTAGGATGATAGAATCATCTACTATATTATTACAAAAATAATTATAATTGGTAAGTTGATATTAGAATAATAATATATGTGTTATGAAATTTCTAGGGAAACATGGTCAAAAGTGGGAGAAAATAATTCCTAATAATCTCATGCATGCATCAATTGGAATAAGATGATCACTTTTCAAAATATGTTTATAGAAAATCATTATATCTCGAATTGTATCTTGATAATGGGAGGTATGTTTTATTCTCATTTTAATTCCCTTATAGGTAATACTATAACCATTATGCAGTAATGGTACATTATGGGTAATTCATACCTCAATTATGATATCTAATGTGTTTATTATGATAATGTTATTGATATTATTGTTTTATGCAAGGGGATGAGGTGGTTAAGGGGGTTTTTCACTCTCACAGTGAGGAAGGGGCCCCAATATTTGAGAACATAACATGATCCCTCTATTTGGAATCATTGGAAATGGTTATGGGTGATCTTGTAGGGGTAGTTGATGATTTATTTTATAGAGGTTGTCTCCCCAATATTAGAGACCAATCTTCACTGAGTCTATACATTCTAATTAGAATGTATTGTATCATGTACAAGTTTTTTCCGAGTGTCATCAATAGGGGGATTTAAATACACCTTGAGAGCGGGATTTTAAGGGAAATTTAAAATTTTGTTTGACATATATGTATACAATGTTTTATTGGAATTTCACATGAAATTATCTCTAATACTGAAAATAAATTTTTAGGCTATAACATTTTAATCTTGGTGGGCATTCACATGGAGTATGATATAATGGAATATAACATCACTTTGAAGGACTTTTCTCATAGAGGGTTTTCTAAAGGGATTTATGAATTTTTGTTTAGATGATTCAAATATCCCTCAATTTTAATTTCATTTTATTGAAAGATATCTTATTTTGAAAAATAATATCAGCTTTTAAGGTTGGGAGACCCAATACCACCATGGATTTTCATTTTATCAAAGGATTCTATCAACAAGATGATTAACGAAAATTAGTATAATTGAAGTATCCTTACTTTATAGTGTAATTATAATTATCACAACATCTCATATCTATTTTTCATAGATGACATGATCTTATTTTGTAATGGTTTGTAGAAATTATATTATAGACATCAATAAGACATTACAAGTGTATTTCTAGTGGTGTGGGAATGGAATAAATACTCAAAATAGTAGTGTTTATATATACATGTCTTTTTCAGAGAGGTGATCCAAATAAATTATCTCCATTCTATGTGTCCATAAAAGGAATTTAACAATGGAATACATGGGAGAATGTATGTATTTTATTGACTATGTATCCACTATTTTGATTAAATTATTGACAATATTATGAATCTCATTAACAATTCGAAGAAAATATTTCACTTGTTTGGTGGTAGAATAAATATGGATAATTGTGTTCTCTCCTTGATTCCATTGAATTTTATCTCATTCCTCAAGGTAACACATTAAAACATTTAGGAGATTAGATACCATGTCTGTTTATTCATTTTGGATGCTCACACTAATGGGAATATTAATTGGGTGTTCTGTGAAAGGATATACAAACAGATTAGTGAGAGAGTTTTCAACCATAGGGGCGTACAAAAATCAATTTAAAAATTATAGGAAAAATTATCAAGGGATTTCATTACTGGATGGTCTATTTGGGATATCATTACTGATAATCAGTGAAGGGGGAATCTAAAAAACCTAATATGTAATTATGTTATTCCTTGTTTCATGAATGAAATTATCATTTCCTATTCTTCAATTCCGTGCAGGGTCGATCATAGGACTAGGTGATATTCTCTTATTATATAATAAGTAGGAGGGAAAAGGAATGGATTATTGTGGTTCCTAACGCTAATCTATTCATTCAAGAAGGCTTAAACCTACATCTAAATCATCCAATAAATCCTTAACAAATATAAATGTGAACACATCATTCATAATTTCAAGAATTTCACATTGGATGAATATATATTTTTTGGGATATTTGTATGTAATTTTTTAAATTATTTCCTATCACAGAGTCATGCATTATATACATTCTCAGGAATTTTACAGAGAGACCATGTGGCATAATGATATCCCAAAGTAATATAACATTATTGTTTGTTCTGTATGTATTAATCCTTCTCCCATAGAATAATATATTAAATGAAAATGAATTCACCTTCATTCCATGTGATTTTATAGCAACTACACAAAAGAAGATTCAGTTTATCAATTTTTAATAGGATAGTGATTCATTAAAGAATTTAAATTTTTTCTTATGTTTATGGATATGGGGACCTATGAAAATAGTATCAATTGTTTTATAGCTTTGGTTTGAAGGGTTTTGGAATAACCCCCATGATATAATGGGGTGGTCCATTATTATTGAAACTGGGTTCTTTTGCACATATATTTCTAGAAATATTTCCCACATTGAAGCACTCACAATCTGCGAGTTGAACTGATTTTGAGGAATGTATGTTTGGTTACGTATTTATCAACCTTTTTTAAGATGTGTCCCCCTGAAACCTCTTAGAGTCCCATCATCGAAAACAAATATGTTAATGATCTCACTATCAGATCCTTATCTTAGAGCTGATGGATTTGTGGAAATCCTTGTCAATTGGAATTAAAATTTAATATTAATGGTTCATGTGATTTGAAATTCATGTAGGGTTGAGTAATTTTCAAAAACAATAGATGTTCTGTTTCCGTTCATTCATATCTTCCATTGAGATAGGATATTCTCTTATGGATGATGCATCCACTATGCTTTTGAGTCTATAGTTCTTCAACATTATGTATATTGATCTATTATCTATTCATATGGATTCATAGGTTAATCATGATTCCCTCAAAAATAAAATTTCAATCCCTTTGGATATTACTTATCACATTATTCAAAGTAATCATTCCATATCTGATGAGATTGATATTTATCACATGTGTCATGAGGGGAATAAAGGATATTTTTTCAATCTAGGGATTTCCTTGGTCACTGTATTCACTCAATGGAATATATATGCTCCCTAAATATTTATAGCGTGAATATTATTAGAGGGTATTCCATTTTTATTAAATAATTTTTACCCCATTGATATGATATAAGCTTTCATTTCTCTCTTTTATTCATTGTCTATGTATTTTAATAATATTTCTTATAATTATGTACAATAATACTAGTTATTATATCAAATTTTATATGGATATCTTAATATGATTATTTGAGTTTCCCAGTTGGGTATATGAAAATTTTTCCTTAATTTAATAGATATACATACATGATTTAATAAAAATACATATACCCTTTTCATATATAATGTAATTAACAACCATTACTAATATATCTTAATTAATTAATAAAAACAATGTTCCACACTTAAATCAAAAACTAAAAATGTGGTGTTAAATTTTTTACTTAAAACAAAATAATTTGAAATACACTGATTTTTATTTGATAGTGAAAATAATTTCATATGGATGATATTTTTTATAAAAATAGTTTTATATTTAAAATAAATAGGTGGAAATATTCTAATAGTGAATTTCTCATAATTTTACTAGATAGTTTGTTTTTTGGGAAGATAATAGTATATCGTTGGAATAAATAGACTATTTTTTGAATTAATTATAGTTTAAGAAACTTCTCACAATTAATGTAATTTAAATTTATTAAATAAAATGCAACATAACTAATCTAATTGATTTAAATGTTTTAAATTGATTTTAGAACCTATAATATAGATTCGAATATCAAAAATGGATATTAATATTTAATCATTTATCTTTTCTTATAAAATTATATTTCCATGTCAAAAGTAATAAAAAATTATTGATATTAGTTTTCAATAAATTGAAATTTCAAAAACCATGTCAATAGAATCAAGAACCCTAAGTTAAATCCATGGGCAACATAATGGTTTTTAATAATTATGAACATAGAAATAATAGGATATATTTATTACGTAATGAAAAAAAATCATTTGTACATACTATAAATACCCACAAATTCTCCCTTTACACAGAAAAAAATTAGTTACCATGATTCTCCACTCAATATTACTCCCTATATACTCTTCACAGAGTTTTTATTATTTTTAAATGTTCTATCCCTATTTTTAAAAACTAGTTTAAAAGGGAGGTGTTTATAATCAATTCCCTTTCCTTACATTTCTAATAATTTGATATTATTTTTTATTATAATATAATAATATTTAATATAATTATTAAATACTATGTATTTCATTATTAAAATATTTATACATATTCCCTCTAATTAGAAAACTTTAATATGGATTTATCATGCTTAAAATTTTATATATTCTTGATACCCATTACCCAAATTCTTATATATACAATTTAGTTGTCTCATTATGTATGTATTATTACTAATAGTCATAATTTTTCTTTTGATGAAAATTATGTACATGAAAGAGACATTACAAATACCCAATTATAATATTCTCAAATGTTTCCTAATGATCACAACCATTATCAAATCAATGAAACATGGATATACTTCTTTATATAAATGTTTTATCCCTAATTAATATCAAATATATGTGTGACATAAATACCTAAAAACTATCATGTGGTGTGAAAAAAATATTCTATATTTATTTTCCTAGTGTAGAACAATGGCTCACCATGGTTATATAACTTAAGTAGCTTCAGTGTTTATTTCCATGCACAATATAACTCTCCTAAAAATACCTTTATTATGTTTTTATGATTTTAGGAAATCAATTAAAATTAATTTAATTTTAATGGAAATTCTACACTAATATGAAAAAAAACATAATGAGTGAGAAAATGAAGAAATTGGGTCATGGTTTTGATATCTGGTTCCTTCATTATTCATGTTGGTTTATTAAATTTAGTTTTTTATTCTAACAGTTAAATCCCACTACTTAAATACTATCCTCATATTTATTTATATTGAAATACATAATTATGAAGAAAATTAAATTCTAGCAATACTTATAATAAAGGGGGAGGGAATACATAAATCGAGATTATGGTGTCCTGTAAGAACCAGATCCACCTTATTCCATTTCATCAATTGATTATCTTACCTCCAATATAGGAAGAGATTTTATTAAATTTATGAGAGGAGAATATTAAAAATTGAAGAATTTAAGTGATTTCGAGATCCATGTATGGGTCAATGATCTGCACACCCATACATATAACACTAATTCATTGAAAAATATTAAAAATTGAAAAATTAAATAGAGTTTAGTAACAACTATCTTTCTCTCAGGATTATTCATTGGACAATCTTATATAGGTTTCCACACTTTTTACCTAAAAAATTACATATTCTAATAAAAACTGAAGTAGAATTATATGAATAACATCATCTTCTAATTTTGAAAATTTTATTCATTTTAACCTTTATTAATAACTCGACAATAAATTCCCATATTTCAGATAAAAAAATAAGTAAAATGGTATCTATATTAAAACCCATGAAAATTAATTATAAAATGTTTAAAAAAATTCAGCAAAAATGAGTGCATCAAATACCCCCAAACATAATTTACTCCTTCCACAATATTAAATCACAACATTAAATTAATAAGGTAACCAATGTTACTAGTATATGTAACTCTTATTAATAAAAAATTATTATCATTATAAATCCAAACATTCATATGCCTTAAAAAACTAAATTCAACATTACACTTTTCAACGAAATAATTAGCCTATGTATTTTATATTATCCATTTTGAAAATGGTTGAATTTCCCCTTTCATTGATTCATGATTCTCAAAAAAAAATTTATTAATAACCATGAAAATTCATGATCTACTAGACATTTTAATTTCATTACGCGTAACTCATGATGAAAATTGATGTATAATTATTCTATTTACGTGAGATCATGTAATTTTTTGATGATATTGTAATGTAACTACATTCTTCACCTTTTAGAAAAAAAAGAACATCAAATCATAAGTACAGGAAATCTAATCTATAGTGACACTTATGATTATGGTTATTAAATTTTTATGTAAAAAATCATTAAGAATCAAAGAGAGTATTTCCCTCTTAAATATATAGCATGATATCAAAACAGAATATAAATTATATTTCTGACCTTCAAAATGATACTTTCCAATTCCTTGTCTCAAAGTAATGTTATGATAAATTAATGTTTAATGAATGAATTTCACTATATTAAAATTAATATTTCTTTTTTACAGTTTTTTTACATTATAAATGTATATTTTTTATATTTTTGAATGATATTATTCAAAAAATTATCACATCTACCAACTAACAACATTTTATAGACATCATAGGATCAATTATGGTTATTTATTATTTTCCATGGTCATAAAATATTAATTTCTAATATTGTCAAAAATCCAAAGTACAATTTAGTAATCAAAAACTATTCTAAATTCCTAAAATAGTACCCCCACACATTTTTATTACAATGTAGTCAATATCTATCACCATTAATTTTAGAACCTCAACACTAGAAATTTTAAATAATATTCATATTAATGAGATGAGGGTAGAAATTAAAAAATAATGTATTGAATTTTTTATCCACAACTAGGTAATTCCTTGTCTCTATAGGATAAACAAGGATTAATGTATAAGGTGGTCTTGAGGATAAAGGATGATAAATGAAAATTATCCAGTATTATTAAATGGGGTTTTACACATTCAAAGCATTCAAATGTAATAACGCAAGTTATATACAGTGACATTTCCCCATATCAATCCAGAAATATTCCAAAGATAATATATAATTTATAAGGTCCAGAAATTCACTCAGGTAATGGAAATATGAAATTGGGAAATCACTCATGAACTATAAAAATAATTTCAATTAAATTTTAATTATATTATGAATTTTTTCTATGTAAAATTATTGGGATGATTAATGTCCATGAGATAAAATATTCCATCAAATTATGATTAATCATATTAGAATCAATTCATCGCATTAATGACTCAATTTTCCATCGCACTAATTGATTTTCATTATCATTTTTATCTAAACATAGCATCCAAGGGTTCCTAAATAAACCATGTCACCTAGATAATCCATGTAAAGAAGGAGTCCTAATGGGTATTAAAATTACAGTTTACCATAGAAGCTGAAATTTAATGATTAAAAAATTATTATAATGGAGAGATATTTAAAAGAAAAATAATATAAGATTGTGTAGTATTTTAATATGTAGCTTATTAGTATTTTATAGTAGGCTATATAGAGCCTGACATGTTCCATCATGGTCCTATAAATTTCAATAATTCAACTAAGCACTTAAAAAATTTAATTAATTTAAAAAATGATAAGTGATAGTGATGCAATGAAAAATAATTATTAATAATGAAATTAAAATCAGTTAGTATGTAGATAAATTTATAAATTTTGTTTTAATCCCCCTCAAAGTACTAGTTATTTTCTTCGTCAAAATGGGAAGACAAATATGTCATCGATAGTCTGTTGGTGGGTGGATCTTCTTTTATTTGAACCATCAAAAGGGGATTTTATGGAATTTCACATCCTATTTGTTAGTGATAAATCCATGGATCGAGTAAAATTAATCCATACTCGACAATATATCCTATTGATTTAATAGAGGGGATTGGATGAAGTTTGGATCATCCATCATCATAGTTATTAAATGTATTTTTGTGTATAGGCTATCCATTGATTTCATCATGTGCTATGGATGAATTTATGGATAACAGGTTGATTTAGATGGTAATTACATATGAATGAAGTTAAATTTTGAACAATTAAATAAGAAATTATATCCTACAATGAGATAATCCAATTTCGTTGTTTACATAGAATTATTCACAATGATAACCTCATTCGATTCTTCAAATATATGTTCAATGAATCTAGTAAATTAGATGTATTCCTCTGAAATAACATGTTCTTCTTAATTATCTTATTTCAAAGAAAAAATTGATTTTCTAAATAATAAATTTTAAACTGGTTAGAGTTAATACACAAATTAGATTGGAAAAAAGTGAAAGATATCGAATTTTGGAAATGAACAACTCTTTTAGTTGGATCATCTCAAGTCCCTTATTCATTTTTGTGTTCCTCCTATATTTGAATCTTCCAGGGATAGATATAGGTATTCGAAATCCTCTATCAATTAATTAAACTCCACTAATTGGGAGGTTTATTCCTCTTCCAATTATATAGTGTTATTAAATAGTGATGTATATTAAACCTTTTATGGAAAATGGAATTCGGTTGCATATCTTAGTTTTCCACTTATTTTAAAGGTCGATCATGTGGTTTTTAGTGTTTCATATTCACAATAAAATATTGTCATCATCATCAAAATATACCTCTTCTTTTTAGGTATGGATGAAAATCGTAATGTGAATGGGTTGAGGATACACCTCAAGTATATCCTCACCCTTTTAGACATCATACTTATAATTAGGAATGTCCAGTGCTATCTCCCTTAGGGAATTCCATCTGTTATATTCTATTTGGACCTTGTTGCCCATTGTAGTATCCTAGACATAGTTGAGAACATGAACAACGCTATCAGAATGGGTTCCACTAGCCGTAGGTGTGCCGCACCATATTTGAAAGGCTATCAACTTGAAGAGAGGGTGTAAATGTGAAATAATGGGGACACTATATCCTTTGTTTGATGATGATATACTATTCCATGTAATAATATTATACATGTAGAAAAAATTATTACTCATTATATTCGATCTATAACCTCCTAAGGAAGAAAAAAATTAAAATTCCATGGATAGAGGAAGTGCAATTAAATTAAATAGATGAAACAAAGTAACAATCCAACCAACCAACTATAGCTACTTAAAAAATAACAATGAATCCATATTAAATATGTAATACATTAAATTATACAAAAAAGGGTTTCCGATGGATGGAATCATTACAATACAAACATATACAGAGTGCTAATACAATAATGAATAATAAAAAAGAAACTTTAATTAATGAAAAGACCTCAAGGTCCCTTGAAAACATCCCCAAATGATTAGATACTAAGATCTTGCTCCTAAATCCGGAAACATACCTCAATGTAAAGATATAAAGTCTATATCCATCATGAACGGTTCATGTAGGGTGCTAGAACGTGTCTCAGTAGGATACCACCTAGGTGTTCATACCAAACATGAGTGTTTAGGTATGTGTGATAGAAAAAAAAAGACATCCAATTGAGTAAAATATAAAACACTTTTATAGTGATCAACAGCCACATGGAATTCATCACATTCCTCGAACAATGATGGAAGCGCCGAGATTGAGTGGATGCTTGGACCATTTCCAAAGGTATCCCTAATTTCACATAGCACATGTGAACCATCATGTTCTAGCTCAATCAAGTAACCTTACAACACGTGCCTCAAAAAAACATCATATCTCAACACTGTACTATTTTCCTAATGGTATTCCCAAACCAAGTAATCAGTCCCTTATACCCCAACTTGAAATCCCTCTTTGGATCATAACACGCCACTAAGAGGCACAACAATATTTTTCCTAAAATAAAATCATCAGGATCCATGCCATGGAATTCTGAGGAACGATGATCATCACCCTCCCAAAATAAACATTTCCTAACAACAACTATACATCAATCCTTAGACACAAATTTATATCATCATTACAATCATGTGAAGTCTCCTCAACTTCCCTGTGGGATTATTTCGGTAAGAACCCCCTATAAGATTCATGGGTCACACTACAGGGGGCCTCTTTCAATACTAGTGTTCATAAAAAACCTAGCCATATTAGTCATCCAATGATCAAATGAATCTAGTTGGTCCATTGGCCATCACAGGTGAGTATAAATCACTAATATAATACCTAATATAGATCAAACTGGAACCTCGTTCCCCTGCGACAATGTCATTCGAATCTGATGGCCATGCCATCCAAATATCTCCTGCCATTCCAACAAAATGATGACCTGACTACCTCAACCGAACATCCATGACACCCAAACAGTGACCAACATCACCCTTATAATTTTGGCCATACCAAACTAGATGAACACATTACCTCAATCTTGTTGGTAATTCCGTCCCAACCATAGGCGAAGCTAGTCATGACCCTTTGGGTATCTTATCATTCCAATCTTTCATTTAATATATATATGTAAACCAATTCACATAATATTAAAAATTTAAATTAAAAAAGTTATACATTTTTATTAAATTTAATAGAACAATTAAAATGAAACAAATAAAATTAATTAAACAAAACACATCTTAACCAAAACTACCCAAGTTTGTAAACTACCTCAAATACAGCATGGAACCAACAAATTTGGAATGGGTATTCAAAAAATTATTTTTCAATGTATTGTGTTTTATTTAATATCAATCAATGGGGTCTCTCTTAATTAAACATTGAAGTTCTGAAATCCTTATCCCCCCCAAAACAACTGTGAAAACATAATGAAATGTTTGAACCATCAACATTGGACATGTAGACTCTGGAATGTATGATAACAATCTCTATCTCAAAGATGATTGAATAAAATTGATGATTTAGTCAAACTTTATAAAAATAGTGTAAAATAGATCGAATAAAATTAATGGTCACTGAGGTGAGAGGAAAAGAGAAGAGATGCAATAGAGATGGGAGAGCCACTGATGCAGTTCCAATGCACCAAAAGAAGACCAAAATATTGATCAGATAGAGGATCTAGTTCACCCCATAAGAATTGGTGATAGTAGCTCCTCCCATTATTGTTGGGCAACCAACGAATGAATACAGAAGGGGAAAAGTGAAAAAATAAATAAAATAGAGGGATGGAAAAACGTAATTTCCCAACATAAGTAGACCAGATAGTTAGATTGTTATTTTTTACATACTGTACATAAACCTTGTCGGATATAATGCATCTGAACTATCCAAAAGGAACAACTCACATAGATTGTGCAGGGTTTTCCCTATCTATGTCGAAACCTTATGGAACCCCTCTGAAAAAACTGTAGTGAACCTCACTCTCTCATGAGCCCCTACCCTCACTATCTTCTAAACTATGAAGAAGTCCAATACTAGGCCTCAAATTTCTCATGGAAGACAACTTATGATTTTCCCTAAATTGAACGCATTAACCTGCAACACTAAAATAAGAATTTGAGCCTTTAACGATCATGGAAACCATTTTGAACACTCGATTCACTCTTCAATCCTCAAAAACCATAAAAAATAATGATATAAGGATAGAAAAGTCTCATAATTTGGTTCCTATCAACCATATATATAAGATCATACCCACTAAATCAAAATTTCAAAACGGGAAATGTATTTGAATCGATTCAAAACCCCAGTATGTTACAATATCCCCACATTAACAAATCTCATCCCTATGATACAAAAAAACATAGATAAGGTGAAAATATTATCCATCGTATTTGAATCAACCTGTACTATCCTTTTCTCAATGGAATATTTCAACTACTTCAAGGGGGATCCCCACCTTAGGAGTGGCCTACCCCCATATATCCCAACAAAATCTCAATTATACAAATGGTCCAATGACAATGTAATTATTGTAAAATTCATCCCTTGAAACGTCCGAAAAATTCACACCTTATTAGGTGATCATGATTCATACATGACACTCATTCGAATCACATACTGCATTGGTTCATTCCGCATGCCCATGTCATACATGGAACAACAGGGTCATACATCTCAACTGAACCCCAAACATGACCTGAATCCTCTATCCTCAATCATGAACTGCACCACAACACTTCCCAAATTCCTCTCACCTCTTGTAACCACATCTCCTCGATGGATCGATGCTAATGAACCACAAGGAAACACATCCAATGATTCTCACATAGATCTTGGTTCCTATCACCTCATATATACAGGTTTTTATCAATATTACAAATCTGATATATTGGAAACCTACTAACTACTGTCTAGTTAATCCACTCAGATAACCTAGTAACCTCATGCACTAGAAAAATACATGTCTCAAATGGCCATGCCAAAGGAAAATAGGTAATTACTATGCCCACGATGGACCTATAACCTTTTCCAGCTAACCTACCTTGTCATCACTTGGAAGCTTCAGGGCGTAAACCTAGCCTAAAGCATGACTACCTAAAACCTGACCTCTCTACAGTGCTACAGAAGCCACTAGCCACTGACCTCATCGATGGTTCCCACTACATCTTCCATGAAAGCATCATGTAGCTGATACTCAGGAACCATAACCTGGTACTATTCATGAAAAATTCTCAAAACCCTAGGTTTTCCTTAGTCCCTGACTATTGCTTACCCAAGAAGGGTTTCTAGAGAATCTCTAGATATGTTCGACCTATCCACGTGATTGATAGTCCTTTGGAGGCTACTCAAACTAAATTAAGACACTTTATGGCCATCCACAATGAATGAAAACAGTGGAAGAGCCACTCTAAAGTGGTCTTATCATGTCCTTAGCATGACTGACCTATTAGAACTCGTCTTGTCCTCGTTTACTACCATCTGATGTATCCCCCTGAAATAAACTAAAGATGCTACCTGGCATAATAATGACATATCCATCATGTTTCTCGATTCTATGAAAACCTGGTTCAATGACTATGAGAGTTATGACAAACTATATATGTTTACCTACACCCGAATGGCATGTACTAAACCATCATTAAAGTGCCTCACTCTTGAGGTGTTTTTACTCACCATACTATATGGAAAACTATAAAAATATACTGATTGTCCTACATATTCCATGATAGAAACATAACCACACTAAAGGGTCATGAAATATTGAGCTCTCTCACCCCACAGTGTCTCTGGGAAGAAATTCTCAAAGAACCTGGCCAACAAGGCCTTCCGGGTCAGTTCTTTTTATCTCCCTATCTACACGTACACATCCCACTAACACTTAGTTTTTTCTCTGAGAATATTTGTTTCTAGTTTCACCCTTCACTCTAGAGGCATCTCTAGCTTCTTGAAAATCATCAACGGAGATTTAATCTAGTTTTAGCCACCTTTGGACCACCATCTCCTAGAAAAAGTTGTTGGTGCTGCAAATGAAACTCCCAAGTCATATACATCATAGATGGATCTTCTCCCTATGATCCCCTATTGATACACTAGATCACTTGAACATGGATCTCTCTGTAACATCCCAGATAAATAAGGAATAATACACTTTTCATATTTATTAATACTTGTGAATTAAATATTAATTTTATATTAAAGGGGATGCTATGTTCGATACCGTACCCGATACACAACAACATGTTTCTTGGAAATCTTACGTTGCACACTAATAATATAATATTATTATTTTAAATGGATGTTAAATCCTAGCTGTTGTATTTGTGGGAATGAACAAAACTAAATACAATATGTTCATACATGTTTGTTAAATGTAATTACTTTTATCCAATAAATTGTAGATACATAAAATGTGAATGAATCTAATTTTAAGCATAATTTACATTAAAAGGTCGATTTACCGCCTTTTATTGACGAACAATTTTTAAATCTAATTTTGTTCACTTTAATACATTCTATATGACCAAATAAAATCTTTCTTTAGAACGGGGACATCAAAACTTAATATGTGTAAATTTTTGGAATTTTTCGGATAAAGTTCATTTTTTAATAAATAGTGAAAAATATTGTATTTTAATTCAAAAGTGCCTTTTAATCTAATTTATTGTTATGGTAATATTATATTTTTAATTAGTTTTAAAGTGAAATTAAAATATATTTTTACCATTTAATCCAATTTTGGTAATTGGAAAAAATTTTACTTTGAAATTGGACATAAACAAGTATAAATCTTTTTATAGTTATTCTTTCTTAAAAACAGGCAATTTGTTTTGATAACGTGAATTAATATTAAAATTATTTAATTCCAATTCTATGTTTTGAATTTTTAAAAATAGACATCATTTTTGAATTCATAATATCAAATATAGCTTGGGTTGAATTTTTGGTATTTTTCTAAAAAACATCAATTTTTAATGAATAGTGAAACCACTTAGTAGTAGTTAAAAAACCTAATTTTTCATTTAAATGAAATTTTACCACTTATGTGAATTGAATTTCAAAAATACGACATACATGGTTGTTATCAAGAAGTAAAATTTGGTTCATTGAGATGAAAATAATTTTTGGTGAATAGTTACTTTTGAATTTTATTTACCACAGTTAAAGGTAAATAGGGTAATTCACGGTAAAAGAATATTATAATAATTCAAAATTACCTTAACACTTGTCCAAAAATTATTTTTTGAGTCATTAACGACCATGGCCATATTTGGGTCGATTTTGGGACCCCATTGATCCACTTGGGAGTTAAAATGACAATCTAGATTAATTAATTTAATGTGAAGACAAAATTAACATTAACAAAAATCTTTTAGTAATTAATTTTTATATGGTGTTATATAAGTATTATTTTCGACTAAAAATATTATTTGGAATGATAAAAAAGATATCCTATGTCATGGTATTTGTTTTAGAATTTTTCGACATCAAACAAATTAAATTATTATGACACAATAATGATGCAGTATTTACCACATTACTAAATGATTTAAATAAATAAGAGTATAATGATTAAATTATTATCCAAAACATGTCCAATTCTGATTGGATGATTTTATTTCGAATATGAGTCATATTATATTCTACCTCAATGATTTTTGGACAATTTGAAACCGAATATCATTATATTCTAAAATAATAATTTCACACTTTCCTAAAGTGCCCCTCCTCTCCCTTATATAATGAGACCACTTCTAACCAATCCCTCACACCTCTCATGCCATTTTTCTCGTCCAACCTCTACCTAATTACACTCCCTATATACCTCTCCTCCACCTAGAAGCCTTAACTTAGGCTGAAGGCACTTCAAGAAGTCCTTTTGCTTCAAACCAAAGGAGTTACCCAAATAAAAGGTAACAGTTTCTCTTAAATTGTATTCTTTTATTTTGCTTCTCCAACCCCTAAACTATTTTTATTTCATTCTTTTGTAAAAAAACCAGTATCATCAATATAAAACGATGTTTTTATAAGATGTATTCGAACTTCACATACACACACCTCCATCTAATGGATGACGAACATAATGTTTCTGTGGATGGAAAACTAACACCTCACGAAACGATGATTGTTCAATTACTTCTTACCACCTCTCATGGTGGCCATTATGATGGAACTGTATTTATATATGATATATATTATGTTTATTATTTCATTATGCTTCTATAATTCCCAATTATATCATTCTATTATGGTTTCCATAGTGGGTAAATACGATAATTTGTATTTGAGGAAGTGCGGACTACCGCCCACTTAAAGTGATGTGACTCGTTAATTCCTTATGTGGGATATATAATGGATAGTGTTAATGATATTATATATGATATTATACTGTAATTATAATATACCTATTCATAATTATATTTTATTTCTACTAAATTAAGAAAAAGAAATGAAAGTAGCGTTCATGCGTAGGTACGGCTTACCCTCTCCATGAACGGTGCATTTCATTTCTTACCTCTAAATGTTATGTAATATTATAAATACATGTATATATTGGATATATATGATATATATGATATTTAAATCATGAATATAATTCTGGATATAATTGACTATTGACCACATGGACAACTTGTAAATATAAGGTGTTCATTATTGACTCAAGTACCAAATATCGACAAAATTAACGTTATTAACTAAATGATTAAATAATGTTTATAACATGGTAATAAGTTATATAAAAGGAATAATAAACTTGAAAAATGTTCTTAATAAATTATAAATTAACATTAGTTTATTATTCAGGATATTAAAGAATGATCGAGTCATGTCGGACACGAGGTAAGGGATCCGACCTCTCTCTTTCTTTTCAAGTACTCTCTTTTATGTCATTTCTTTTATGATCCCCATTATTATGTTTGAAGATGTTCTTTTATATTCATCATACTGTAATTTGTATTTTCATATGATGAGAGACCCCCTCTTACTCTCATCAATTCATTTTAATAATTTTTATGTGGCGCCATTAGGCTGTGAAATTTTTGTAAGGGATTTCATATCTCACTATTAATTCTGTGAGATTTCCAATGTTCGCCACTTATTTATTGCATGTGGTGTATTTTTTATTGCCTTTTGATGTATATTATAATAATTATAATTATATTCATGGTATTCTGTGATTCATTTGGTGGTTATTAACTTTGGGTCATACGACTCGATTGATTACAACGTGGTAAGGGGTTTTAATCTCACTTTTTTCCCCATGAGATACATGTTATATTTGACACTACTTTCTTTTGTGTGGTGTATTTACTGCCCATGATTGTACTATTTGTGTAATATATTTTCATTTATGAGTATATATATATTCATTTTAATATCCTTCTTTAATGTGGAATATGTTTTGTAAGTTACCAAATCGTTAAGGGAACCTTTCACCCTCATCTTTTTAAAAGAATAATTTTTTTTATATCTTTTAATTTAAATTTTATTATGTTGAGATATATTATTATATATCCTTATTGATTTTGACATTTTGTCCAAGTTATGAGATACCATTTTTGTCTCATCAACTCATTTTCTTAATTTAAAGAGACGCCGTTAGGCTGTCGAATTTTTACAGGAAAAATTCCTTAACCGACTTTCGATTCTTTGGGTTCAACTTGTACTTATTGAATATGTCATCCTATGAATATGTGTGAATTAAATATGATTGTTTTACACTTAATATCCACTTATATTGGGTGTATTTATATTTTTCTCACATAATTATTAGATTGATTTATCCTTAATTTATGGATACCATCTTTATAAGGGATTTCATCTCAATTTACATTTCTATTGAGACATAATTTTTGTTATGAACCAATTCCCTATTATATGGTGTATATACTGTGCTTTTACATATTATATCGTGAATCCCTTTATTCTCATGATATTATAATGATCTGATTAAATGTTATTCCTCAACTATTTGTATCCAAGCGTCTCTCATTTTGTTAAAAACTCTTTAACTAAAATATCATTTTAAATGATTTAAAGATTTATTCTTCTAAATCATAATCATTAATTTCCATGTTTTAAAAATGGTTTTAAGTATTTATTTATATGGATATTATTGCTTTAAAATGTTAATTCTTTTAAAATAGTCAAAGTTGTATGGGAAACTTTGATTCAAAAATCTTTTTTTAAATGGTTTCTGAAAATGGATTGATTATTTCAATATCATGAAATTACTTATTGTGATTGCAAATGAAATATTATTAGTGATATGTTTATATTTGAAATATTTTATGTGTTATGATGGTACTTGGACATTTGGTGGGTGGTTACGTGATAAACCATATGATGGGTGGTGTCGTGAATACCAGGACGGGTGGTTACGTTATAACCTCCAATGCATTGGGTATGGAAGTCGGTCGTATAGATATTCCATTTAGTGACATGTGTGGAAGTCGACTGTATGGTTATTCCATTTATGTATGTTAATGTCCAAAGTTACCATTATATGTTATGTGTTCTTTATATTGGTTTTATGGTAATATTTTGGTTACAAAGGGGTAAGTAATGATATTTTATTCAGTTAAGATTATTTACTACTTCATAATGGTGAAAAGTATTACTTATGTTATTGTATTCATGGTTTACTTGTTGTTTTGAAAAACTAACAGTTTTACTTCTTTCTATATCCCTTACTAAGATTTTTATGCTCGTCCCATGTTTTTGAAATGTTTTTCACGTGACATAATGTAGAATATGGTCAAGGATGGGATAAAGGAAAATTCATGTTTTCTTAAACATGGAACTACACATGACTCATTTTTTTCAAGAGACCATGTTTTGTAAAAAAAAATGTATACTGGGTGGAGGTTTCTACTTTGTAATTTTTTTGAAATGTAATAGTTATGGCCTAATTCTCTAAAAATATAAACATTAAAAGATCCTCAATGTGAATTATTAATTTAATTCAATATTATGTATTGTTTAAGGCTGGGTCCTTATAGTTGGTATCAGAGGTCGGTATAGACAACTTTAGGGATTATGAATTTTTGTTAGTCATATGGTTAGTCCCTATCTATTATTTTAGCTGAATACTTGTTTTATAACTTTTTCAGATCAAGGAAAGTTGGTTACAAATAGAAGGAGGAGGATCTCAAATGATAGTCTTATCTCTTCCTGATGACATGATTGCAATAATTATTGCAAAGTCATGTTCGGATGATTGTGAAACTGTTTCTACCATTCAACTCACTTGAAAGCAGTTGTTTGAGATATCAAACACCTCAACTATACCTCGTTATCATCGTGGGTCATGGGTTATATTTAGAAAAATCCAATTTTCAAAATATTCTCATATTTTCAATAAAGGTAAATATTATCTTGGAATTATCAAATATTTTACCTTATCACAAGATTTTGAAGCATATTATGATTTTAAAAAAGGATTTGAAGAAGGAGACCCTTGTGCAACCTATTTATAGTTGATTTTAAAATATAGTCTCTCAGAACATACTTATGGTATTTTAAAAGGACCGTTAATTGAATGTTTTAACTCAAATTAGGTTTGACTGTTTAATAGAAGTCATGTTTTATCAGATATTTTGAAATTATATGTCATACATTATTATTTTCCAAAATTGTTTTTCTATGGACACCAAATATGACCCATGATGTACATGGTGTATTTGGATGGAGGAATAAAATGATTTTGAAGGATCTATAAATCATTGTTTCAATGCCTGGACCTTCTACCTATATGAACAAGATGACTATGAAACCAAATGGACACCATGAGAAAGGTATGATGTTCGTCATTTTGGGGATTCTTTTATTTTATCATATGGTGGTGAAATAATACTTTAAGAATTAAGATGTTGCGATCATAATGAATTTGAATGAATTTGGTATGTATATGTAATCCTTTGAGGTTAAAACATATTAGGGTTATTTTAGAGTTTTATAAAATGGAGAACTTGTAGGATGGGTGATAACCCGTCGCATCTGGCAAGGCTGCAGGAATAAAACCCACAACCGAAGGGCAAAAAGGGTGCATCACCTACCACTAGCCTACTTGAAGTCCCTGGTTAGTATGAATTATAATTTTAGTAAAAAAATTTTATGGAATAAGAATAAGTTTATTTTTGGAACTTATCTTTTATCAAATGGAAATACTTACTATTGAAAAATGATTTAGTGATTAAGTGATAAAAGGTTGTTGTGGAAGACGTTCTCTCTTTTGAGAAAACACTATAGGCCTATGGAAGATAGAATACTATGGGATTTATATTGTGGAATAATGGTTTATATTTTAGTTTGGAAGAATCTATGTTTTTATTATGGACATATGATGATTTGATTTATTTATGAAAATGACTAACCTATCATGGAGAATATTTGATTAGGTTAATTAATTTTGAATGTGAGACTTTATGAGTAACTGGTGTTACTTGGAGATAAATGTTAAGATGTATCTTGGAATTCTATGTAATTAAATACTAATGATAATTGGGTTCCAATCAATGTTTTGATTACTTTTGATGAATTTTAAGGACAAATGTTTATTGAATGGTCGTTGGGTTTTGTTAAGACAAATTTTGGAGATTAATAGTAGTTTCTCTTTATGTAAAGTTTTATCCTTTTTAGGAATTATCTGATCTTGTACTAAACATTTTGGTTTTATTTATTATCTAAAGACAAGGGAAATATATATTTTATCTTTTATTTGATTTTCTAAAAGTTTATATGGCACTTTTAATGTAAACAAGCTATCCTGAATACTCATCTTATGGAGGAAATATGAGTTTGTGTTAGAAATATAGTGAAGGATAAAAGTCTACATAAAAAGTGATTGTGTTTACTTATGTTTTTAGATAATCTCATAAATAAATTCCTCAATGAAAAGTAACTTAAAACAAAAACCTTGTCTATTAAATATTCCTACTGGGAAATCAAATACTGTTTAACGCATCACATGTTTGTGATTTTCTGGTGGTTAACTTTCTCCTAAACATGTTTTATATCACTCTACATTCGAAAATGATGGTTTTTTTCTCCTCCATATCCTTTTTTTCATGGAATCCTAGTATCTGTTGTCTTGGGTAACCTTTTTACTTCTCTTCCTTTATTTTAAAGTGATAGTTTTATTGACTCTTTTTTTCTTATGTGGGGATTTTAATGATGTTTCCATCGCCTAGTTTTAAAATTGTGAGGAAGCAATTCCCAAAAGGGGGGAAGGATGTAACGTCCAAGATAAATAAGGAATAAGACACTTTTCATATTTATTAATATTTTTGAATTAAAAATTAATTTTATATTAAAATGGATTCTATGTTCGATAGCGTACCCGATACACAACAACATGTTTCTTGGAAATCGTACATTGCACACTAATAATATAATATTGTTATTTTAAATGGTCGTCAACTCTTAGACGTTGTATTGTTGGGAATGAAAAAAAAAATACAATATTATTACACATGTTTGTTAAATGTAATTACTTTTATCCAATAAATGTTAGAGGCTTAAAATGTGAATGAATCTAATTTTAAGCATAATTTACATTAAAAGGTCGATTTACCGCCTTTTAATGGAAAAACATTTTTAAATCTTGTTTTTGTCACTTTAATACATTCTATATGACCAAATAAAATCCTTATTTAGAATGGGGACATCAAAATTTACTTTCTGTAATTTTTTTGAATTTTTCAGATAATGTTCGTTTTTTAATGAATAGTGAAAAATATAGTATTTTAATTCAAAATTTCATTGTAATATAATTTATTTATATGGTTATATTATGTTTTAATTGGTTTTAAAGTAGAATTAAAATATATTTTTACCATTTAATCCAATTTTGTTCATTGAATAAATTGCACTTTGAAATTGCACATAAACAAGTATAAATATTTTGGTAGTTATTGTTTCTTAAAAACATGATATTTATTTTGATAACAGGAATTAAATTTAAAATTAATTAATTCCACTTCTATGTTTTGAATTTGAAAAAATAGACATCATTTTTTAATTCCTAGTATCAAATATATCTTAGGATGAATTTTTTGTATTTTTCTGAAAAAACGTCAATTTTTGATGAGTAGTGAAACCACATAGCGGTAGTTAAAAAACTGACTTTTTCATTTAAATGAAATTTTACCACTTCTATGAAATGAATTTCAAAAATCCAACATTCATGGTTGTTATCAAGATGTAAAATGTGGTTTATTAAGATGAAAATAATTTTTGGTGAATAGTATCTTTTGAATTTTATTTACTACTCTTAAAGGTAAATAGAGTAATTCAAGGTAAAAAGAATATTATAATAATTACAAATTACCTTAACACTTGTCCAAACATTATTGGTTGAGTCATTAAAGACCATGGGCATCTTTGGGTCTATTTTCTGACCCCATTGAGCCACATGGGAGTGAGAATGACAATCTAGATTAATTAATTTAATGTGAAGACAAAATTGACATTATCAAAAATATTTTAGTAATTAATTATTATATGGTGTAATATAAGTATTATTTTCGACTAAAAATATTCTTTGGAAATAAAAAAAGATATCCAACATCATGGTATTTTTTATAATTTTTAGACATCAAATAAATTAAATTATTTATGACACAATAATGATGCAGTATTTACCACATTAATAAATGATTTAAATAAATAAGATTATAATAATTAAATTATTATCCAATACATGTCCAATTCTGAATGGATGATTTTATTTCGAATATCATCCATAATAAATTCTACCTTAATGATTTTTGGACCATTTGAAACCGAATATCATTATTTTATAAAATAATATTTTCACACTTTCCTAAAGAGACCCTCCTCCTCCTTATATAAGGAGACCACTTCTAACCAATTCTTCACACCTCTCAAGAAATTTGGCTCATCAAAACTCTGCACAATTACACTCCCTAAATCCCTATCCTCCCCCTAGAAACCCTACATTATGCCTAAGGCACTTCAATAAGTCCTTTTGGTTCAAACCAAATGAGTTACCCAAATTAAATGTAGCAGTTTCTCTAAAATTGTTTTCTTTTATTTTACTTCTCCAACCCCTAAACTATTTTAATTTATTTCTTTTGTTACAAAACCATTATCATAAATATAGTAGGATGTTTTTATAAGATGTATTCGAACTACACTTACACACACCTCTATCTAATTGATGAAAAACATAATATTTCTGTGGGTGGAAAACTAACGTCTCGCTTAACGATGATTGTTAAATTACATATTACCACCTTAAATGGTTGCCATTATGAAGGAACTGTATTTATATATGATATATATTATTTTTATTATTTCATTATGCTTCTGAACTTCCCAATTATTTCAAGACTTTATGGTTTCCATAGTGGGTAAATACGATAATTTCATTTGAGGAAGTGCAGACTACAGCCCCCTTAAAGTGATGTGACTCATGAATGCCTTATGTGGGATGTATAAAGGATAGTGTTAATGATATTATATATGATATTATACTGTAATTATAATATACCTATGCAACATTATGTTTTATTTCCATTAAAATAAGAAATAGAAATGATTATAGCGTTCATGCGTATGTACGGCTTACCGTCTCCATGAACGATGCATTTTATTTCATACCTCTAAATGCTATGTAATATTATAAATACATGTATATACTGGATATAAATGATATATATGATATCTAAATCATTAATATCATTCTTGATATAATGGACTATTGACCAGATGGACAACTTGTAAATATAAGGTGTTCATTTCTTACTCAAGTACCAAATATCGACAAAAATAACGTTGTTAACTTAAATGATTACATAATGTTTATAACATGGTAATATGTTATATAAAGGGAATAATAAACTTGATAAGGGTTCTTAAGAATGTTTAAATAAACTTTAGTTTATTATTCAGGATATTAAAGAACGATCGAGTGAATTCAGACGCGAGGTAAGGGATCTGACCTCTCTCTTTCTTTTTAAGTACTCTCTTTTATGTCATTTCTTTTATTCTCCACGTTCATATGATGGAGGATGTTATTTTATATTCACCATACTGTAATTTTTATTTTTCATATGATGATATACCCCCACTTACTCTCATCAATTAATATTTATAATTTTTTAGTGGCGTCGTTGGGCTGTATAATTTTTGTAAGGGATTTCATATCTCACTATTAATTCTCTGATATTTCCATTTTTTGCCACTTATTTATTGCTTGTGGTGTACTGTGTAATACATTTTGATGTATATTATCATAATTCTCATTATATTCATGGTATTATGTGATTAATTTGGTGGTTATTAACTTTGGGTCATACGACTCGATCGATTACAACGTGGTAAGGGGTTTTCATCTCACTTTTTATCCCCATGAGATTCATGCTATATTTGACACTAATTTCTTTTGTGTGGTGTATGTACTGCCAATGATTGTACTCTATGTGTGATATAATTTCATTTATGAGTTTGTACATCTTCATTTTATGATCCTTATTTCATGTGGCATACGTTTTGTAAGTTATCAAATCGGTAAGAGAACCTTTCACCCTCCTCTTTTTAAAAGACTTATTTTTGTTTTGTCTATTAATTTACATCTTATTATGTTGAGATATGTTCTTTTATATCCTTATTTATGTCTACTTTATGTCCAAGTTATTAGATACCCTTTTTATCTCATCAACTCATTTTCTGAATTTTAAAGAGAAGTCGTTAGGCTGTCGAATGTTTACAGGGGAACTTCTTAACCCAATCTCGATTCTTTGGGTTCAACTTGTACTTCTTGAATGTTTCATCCAATGAATATGTTTGAATGAACTCTGATTTTTTTACACTTAATATCTACTTATATTGGATGTATTTATATTTTTCACACATAATTATGAGATTTATTTATCCTTAATTTAAGGATACCATCCTTATAAGGGATTTCATCTCAATTTACATTTCCATTGAGACTTCATTTTTGTTATGCACCAATTCCCTCTTATATGGTGTATATACTATGATTTTACATATTATATCATGAATCCCTTTATTCTAATGACATTATAAATTTCTTATTAAATGTTATTTCTCAATTATTTGTATTCAAGCGTCTCTCATTTTGTTAAAAACTTTTTAACTAAAATATCGTTTTAAATGATTTAAATATTTATTCTTCTTTATTTTTATCATCAATGTACAAGTTTTAAAAATGTTTTTAAGGTTTTATTTTTATGGAAATTATTGTTTAAAATGTTAATTCCGTTAAAATATTCAAAGTGGTATGGGACACTTTGATTCAAAAATCTTTTTTTAAATGGTTTTTTAAAATGGATTGGTTATTTCAATATCTTGAAATTTCTTCTTCTGATTGAAAATGAAATGTTATTAGTGAAATGTTTATATTTTCAATATTTTATGTGTTATGATGGTACTTGGAAATTTGATGGGTGGTTATGTGATAAACCATATGATGAGTGGTGTCGTGAATACCAGGATGGGTGGTTACGTTATAACCTCCAATGCATTGGGTATGGAAGTCGGCCGTATGGATATTCCATTTAGTGATATGTGTGGAAGTCGACCGTATGGTTATTCCATTTATGTATGGTTTTTTCCGAAGTTACCTTTATATGTTATGTGTTCTTTATTTGGGGTTTATGGTAATCTTTTGGTTACAAAAGGGTAAGTAATGATCTTTTATTCAGTGAAGAGTATTTACTACTTAATAAAGGTGAAAAGTATTACCTATGTTAATGTATTCATGGTTTACTTGTTGTTTTGAAAATGTAATAGTTTTACTTCTTTGTGTATCCCTTACTGAACTTTTTATCCTCATCCCATGTTTTTGAAATGTTATTCATAGGACATAATGTGGAAGAGGGTCAAGGATGGGATCATTAAAAATTCATGTTGTGTTAAAAATGGAACTAGAAATGACTCATTTTTTTCCAGAGTCCATGTTTTCTAAAAAATTGGATACTGGGTGGAAGTGTCCAGTTTGTATTTTTTTTTGAAATGTAATAGTTATGGCCTAATTCTCAAAAAATATAAACCTGAAATGATCCTCAATGTGAATTATTCATTTAATTCAATATTATGTAATGTTTAAGGTCAGGTCCTTATACTCTCTATGAGTATTGTCATGTCATGTCCCAAACGTTGTCTAGTCTGGAGGCTTCCCCACATTTACTTGATCAAAAGTCTGGGCTTAACCCTAAGCCTATACCTTTCCTACATATCCCATGGGGGTCTCAACCTATTTGTGCTCTTACATAACTAAACCATAACTAGCTTGATGCTCTATCCAAGCCATCTAGAATGAACTACTGACTATCATCACATGATTAGACAACCCATAACATATATATATATGATTGGGAAAGCAGTAATAGAAACTACATCCTCACTAACATTTTAATTTTCAATGATAACCATACCACATGGGATCTCGACCTCATGTCCTCCTTACCCGCCGTCAATAGATAAATTTATCAATATATACCTCGGTCTTTGATCATCCTAATGATCATATCACCTCAATCTGAAGACCAGTTCTTCCACCCTGGTGATTGACAACACCCTTAGCCATAGTACCTTCATGATCTTATATGTCCCTGGCCTGAATATCATATCACATTATATATATATATATATATCAGAATATATACATAGATTCATCTGACATCTAATATTGTAGGTAATATCACATTTAAAAATCATTTGATACCAAAAAACAAGAATATTTAAAATTTGAAACATAATATAGTGTTCCTAATCAAAAGATTGAACAATCTTACCATAGTCCTTCTAGAGGTGATCCTCACGTTCTCTGATGGACTCTTATCGACAACACTCAATCTCTGAGTATTATCATAGTGAAGCGAGTGTCTTTTGTCTGTCATTCTTGATAGATTGTTCTTCATCCTTAAAGAACGACTCTCATCATTGAGAGGGTCAAGAAGAGTATTCAGGAAAGAAATTATTTTGCTCAACAATTCTCAATTTATTGGGTGTGAAGTTTGGTATGTATAATAATATATGTATGTGTCTATTTATTGACATGGGGATTCAGTTTTGATATTTAATTGCATAACATAAATTATATAAATTCATAACATTAGATAAAACCAATGCTTTTAATAACAATATTGTGTCATTATTTATGGTGTCCCAACATGCTCAAAATGGAATTATATAAAATTCTACGTTACAAAATAATAGTAGCATTATGGTAATTTGTGATTACTAGTTAAATAATTATTTATCATCATGAAAATAATTATTTTACTACCGAACTGACCTTGGTCCTCTCGAAATCCACTTCCATTTACTAAACTCCCAAATAAATAAATAAAAAAATTATTCCCTTATGTAAATATTTTATTTACATACTAGTAAATAAAATTTATTAAATTTTCAACAATATATATATATATATAAATTACCCAAAATCCGGTGAATAAATATTTATTTAATTTATGTAATAATTTTAATTTGAATAAAATTATTATGTTGACTTGAGAATAATATTTATTAATTAAATTCAAATAAAATTTATCTGAGACCATCAGAAACATATAATGTTTGACACTCTAGAATTCATTCTCATTGGCATTAGGCGTTATTGACTAATGTCCAAGAGTGTTGTATAGCCATGGGTCAAGAAACCTAAAACAAATAACTAAAATTCTCAGCAATGACATCTACATATGAACACCCATTGTGTAATATAATCTTTTTCCCACAATATCTCATAAAAAGGATTCATGTACTATCATCAACTTTTATTCTTGATACGTCATTCATTGACTACCTAAAACAAAATTATCATTACACCATGGTCATTGAATTTCATGTGACCATTATATTTCAATCGAAGGGCCAAGATATCAAATTCCATAAATGGAAGGTACAAATTCTTCCTCAACATATCCATTAATAACATGTCACTCGTGACACACCAAACGTTCCCCACTTCTATCCAACTGTTTGTGTGACGATTTTCAATATTAAATAAATGTGTGTGAGTCATGAATTGTATAAATGATAATCTTAATGTCTAAGGATCATTACACATGCTCATATATAGAAATATCTGATGGCACCAAAACATGATGAATTATTACAGGTAGGTTTGTTCTCATAATCTCTAGTTGTGGAGAATACCAAGTGCAATCTTCCTGAGAGGAAGTCTCATCTACTAACAAGTACTGACACCTGACAATCTACATGCTATGTTTCTCATCATAGTATTTCATCCAACCATAGAAATATATTTAATATTATATTTATAGAATTTAAAGCCTCTCATCATAGCATGGAACTTCGAGGACCTTATCAATGCAACAAAAACACTAGGACATTATTACATCATAGTGATGAAGAATGATGAAAAATACTCAATAATAGGTTTAATGTCTAAATACTTTAAATATACATATAATTAATGTACAACTAGTTGGTTCTATGACACCGAATCATAAAAACTCCCACAAGGACTAGATCCAACTTCTTAGAACATTATGTCTGCTAGACCTCACATGGTGACCATGATTCTGCTGAGCCAAGGCTTTAGTCAAGGGGTCCACCATGTTGTCTTCTATGTGAACAATTATAATTGAAACACTAAAACTCTGACAAAAATCCCTCAATAGATAACAAATAAAATGTATGTGCTACATCCAATCATATGACCTTGGATCTTTTGCGAGAAGCACTATTGCATTATTATCACAGTAAAATGTGATGGGATCTTTACTGTTAGGCAGCACATCCTGCTCTTGGATGAAGCTTCACATCCAAACTTCTTATTTAGCTACCTTATAATATGTGATATACTCAAACACTACTATAGAATATGCTACCACACTCAACTTTTAGCTCTTCCAGCTCACTGCACCTCCATTCAAAGTAAAGATGTATCTCGTTTCTGACTTCATGTCATGTTGATCAGTATGGAAACTAGGATATGCATATCCTGTACTGACTATTTTTTATTCTCCTACAAAAACAAGGAACATATATTTAGTATGCCTCAGATACATTAGGATATTCTTGACATCCATCCAATCGTGGTAACCTAGTTATGCTTGATATCTTCTTACCATACTCAATGTGTAAATAACATCCTGACTAGTACAAAGCTTGACATACATGACTAATCTAATCACTGATGTGTATGGTGTCCATTCCATTATCATTATTTCCTCATGTTTATGAGGAATGATTTTTTTGGGAAGATGAATGGCATGGGATTCTTGAAACAATCCCCTCTTGGATTCTTTTCATATTGAATATCTTCAGTATCTTATCAATGTACGTACTTTGACTTCGGCCCTATAATCTCTTGGATCTATCACGATAGATCTTGATCCCAATAATATATGTTACCTCACCCAAGTCCATTAGGGTGAAGCACTGATTCAACCATGCATTGACAGACTATAAGACTGGTATCTCATTTCTAATAAGTAATATTTCATTAACATATACTATTAAGAAAATGGATGTACTCGCATTAAACTGTTTGTAGACACAAGGCTCACATTCATTCTTGATAAAACAAAATTTCGGTTTGTCTTCATCAAAACAAATGTTTCATGACGTGTATACTTACAGTAATCCATAAATGGATTTCTGTAACTTTCATAACTTATTGGAATCCTTTGGAGTCATCAACCATTCAGGTTATGTCATGTAGAATCATCCTATATGTTCCTGTTAAAGAAGGATGTTTTGAAATCTGTTTTACAAATCTCATATTCATGGTAAGAGATAATGTCCAATAGAATTCTGATGGGATTCATCATTGCAACTGTTGAAATTTTTTCGTCGTATTAAATTCCTTGATTCTATTTGAACCCTTGTGCAACGAGTCTTGCCTTATAGGTATTATATAGTTCTTCCACATCCAGATTCTTCTTAAAAACCCATTTTCAACCAACAGGCTATACATCAACTGAAGGATCGACCAAAATCCTGACATGGTTTTGGTACATGGAATCTATTTTAGAATTCATGGATTCCTTCCACCTAGCAATATCTATGACACTTACTGCACCCTTGTAGGTTAGAGGATCATTATTATCAACTACTAATGAGTCAACATTCTCAATAAATAGAAAATTGTATAGTTCTGGTTCTCTAACCTCTCTTGTACTCCTACATAGCTCTTGTTTCTCTGGAATAGTTCATTCATTCACGGGTCTTTGTTGAATATATTCCTATACCAACTCTTGTTTACCTTGATCATCAAGTTCATCAAATTCTATCACGCCCCCACTATATATTTTTGTGATGTTATCTATCTAAAGGAATATGGCATGTCTTGACACTATTACCTGTTTTTATAAGGGGTTGTATACGTAATATCACCTTGTTTACTTGGTGTATCCTATAAATGTACACTTTTATCCTTGGGGTGCAATTTTTTTACCAGAAGAGTCCTTAACAAATGCATCTCTTCCCAACACATGTAAATTTAATAATATAGATTTCTATCCACTACAGAACAAGAATGGAACACCATTTATCGATTTAGTTAGTACTTGGTTTAGTATGTGTGTCACTGTTTATAACCCATATCCCAAAAAGATAATGGACGACTCTCTTGACTCATCATTGATGTCACCATGTCCAACAGTGTGTGGTTCCCCCATTTTCTCAAACCATTCCACTAGGGGAGTTAATGGTGGAGTGAGTTGGGATAAGATACAAATCTCTTATAAGTAATCAATGAAGTCTTGATTAAGATATTCTCCACCTCATTCTGAGTGGAGATTCTTAATCATCATTCCATGATGGTTATCAAATTCATTCTTTTATTTTATGAAATTATCAAAAGAATCCAACTTCTACCTCATTAAGCAGATATATCCACATCTACTAAAATCATTAGTAAAAGATATGAAGAATGAGTATGCTCCACCTGCATTAACTGGAAATGTTCCACACAAATCGGTATGAACAAATTCAAGAATTTCTTTCGCCATTTTACCTTTCCCAATAAATGTAGATTTGGTCATTTTTCCTTGTAAACATGCATGACATAATCTAAGTGGTTTTAGTTCGAAATAATCTAAATATCCATTTTGATTTAACTTTGTCTACCATTTATTATTTACTTATCCTAGCTGGTGATGCAATAGTTGGGTGTGGTATGAGTCATGTGAAATATCATTGTTATCTATATTCAATACTTTGTTTCTTTAATAAAACATGTAATGACCATTGTATAAATGTGCCCAAACAAAACAAATTCTATCTTTGTAAAAGAAGAAACATTCATTTTCAAACACGAAAAAAATACATCAGTATATAATATGGATACAAAAATAATATTTTATTAAACAAATGACATATAATAACAACCCTTTAACACCATGAATATCCTAATTGGAAATGTGAGGTGGTAGTCCCCGATAGCTATAGAAAAAAGTCTGTCTTCAGTAGATGCTCGTAGATCTACTTCCCCTGGGACAATCATCCTATATCTACTTGGTTCCTGTATTTGGATAAATATGTGAGCCCCAAAAGTTGAATCTAATAACAAATTTATAAAAACAGATAGTTTTCATTCGATAAAAAACACACCTGAATCATCCCATTTTTTATTAGGTTGGGTTCATTTATTCTTCAAGTGGCCCTTCGTTCCACTTGTGAAACATACAACATCATGATTCCTTTCTCTCCATTGATATTCATTTTTTTAGATGGCTGTAAAGAATATTTTTGGTTAATGATCATTTCCATCACAATCCTCTTATTCAAAATAAGTATATAAGGCTTTTCATGCTTCATATATTTTTCCACTTGGCGAATGAAGATAATAAGATCAGATATAGGCATCTCAATGTTGTTAATGTAGAAATTGACAACAATGTTAGATAATATTTGATGGAGTGATGCGAGAATGAGATCGGTTCCCAGTTCAATGAGGATATCAAATGCTAAAACCAATAGGCAATAAATGTATCCAAGGAGCTTGGAAACATGAGGCCCAGAAGGTGGAATATCACCAATCCTACTTTGAAAGAGTTCCTTAGAGCTCTAAAACCATTCTTGTCTTTCTCTCTCCGGATAAAGACCACGGAGGTGCTCAAGCATGTCATAAGCATCCATGTTTTCATGAAACATCATGAGATCACTACACATTGATGATAGCATCAAACATTGAATGTAGAATACGTCGTTAATATGTTTCTCATAGACCAGAAAATCCTCATCACTCGCATCTTTGGCTAGTGGATCAAGTAATTCTGACTCCCGCATGTAATACTTCCATTCATGGCATTGGATTACCCGATGGTGTATAAACCATTCCTAGAAGTCACTACCAGTGAGGATGTTGTCTTTATGTAGAATTGATCATAGGGATAGTGTGGTTGACGAGATTGTCATTTTAATTCTAAAATTCAAAGAGCAGATCATTAGTACTATGATGAATACATTTTACCTGAAATAATAAATTTTATTAAGTCGCCCACTATTTTATTATGTCCCAATGGACCTCACCATTGAACTCAGAATGTCCAGTTTCCATGACATTCTAGTGGCTAGGATCCATATTCCCTTTTTCATAACCACAAAAATGGTTGGTACAAATATTAGAAGGAATTTAGGTAGGCAGGTCTTTGCCAACATTGGGCATGAAGCTCACTGATATGTTGTGTGGACTCCAAATTCATAAAATCATGACATTGGGTTTCTTAATCTCTTGTATTCAATATTATAACAATTATAGAAAGGGATACTTCTCTTGATGTAATATGGTTATGTCATCTGGAAACCTTTCATATGGGATTCATGTATACAAGTAAGTGTCCCAACAAGGGTTGGTCAAACACATAGTTTTCGTGAGTTTTTCCCTTAATCATGTAATATAAGTCTAGGTCTGACATAATATTTTACATGAGGGATTTATATCTCTTATGAGTTAATTTTGTATTACCACAATCACATTCTTATTAATATTAATTGGAACTTAATTAAGTGATTAACTGTGTCTTGATAATATTTACACATAAGTCCAGTTTATTTTAGTTCAATCTTTCGTGCTTGTTTAATTCATTTATTATGTAATTGTGAGAACATATACATATGACAAACCATGTAACTGACACACATAAAACAATGTAAAGGGAATGATCACGATCTTTTTTAATGGATATTTTATCTAGTGTTTGATAAACTAACCCTAATCTAGGGGATAAACACATTCAACCTTTTGTGTTTGTGTTTATAACATTCCCCTTATCCACCTTTGTATCTCCTGGGATTGGTTTCATCTCATCTCCCGCTTAAACTGACTCCACTATCTGAGAAGCTCCATCCATTAATAAGACATTTTTTAACATACATATAGGTAAGGGGTAAAATTGGGTTTTACAAAAATGAAACATTGTGCACGCAGTCCCAACATATTAATTTGGAGAAGGCACACAAAGAAAAAAATTTAATTTAAATAAATTAATTAAATGAAACCATACACATACAATGTTCCTGATCAATATCAGGATCATCAATACATGAAATTATATTTACGCAAAAATAAATCAATTATTCAATTACTTAATGATTCTTTTTTAAGATAAATCACACTCAAATTAATTAATAATCATCTTTAATTTATCAATCCTTTTATCTTAATCCCTTTTCAAAATTTCCTTGAAATTATCATCCATCATAATGTTAAACAAATAAATTAATTTGTAAGTATCTTTGTTCATAATTTGTACCTTGGAGGAAACCTGGTGTATTCCTAATAATAACTACCCATTTAGTATAAATGAACAGTACATATATGTTTAATTAAACAGACATATATAAAACACATATCACTTGTTCTGACTGAGCTTTACGCCAGAACGATGGTACATGTCTCAAGGGTTTGTATAATATAATAATAAATATTAATAACTTTGTGTAATTTGGATGAGTACACGGTGTATAGTTCCAACTACACAACGTGTACTATTTTTCACTACCAATATGAAGTACACTCTGGGGGAAACGACGTGTGACTGTACTTCATAAATATTTGGAGTACACAGTATGTCCAGTGGGCCACACACTATGTAGTTCCCCATCACATTGTCTCCAAATGGGAATTCCATGTATGGGGTACATGGTCCAACCCTAACCTGAAGGGACTACATGTCTTTTCTAGTGGGTCACATGACTGGTAATCTGGGAACTGCATGCCACTTGTTCCTGGTCAACTAACAGAGTCATTAATACTTAGACAAAATCAAATGGCACAACATGGTTTGCTGGACAAGACATAGTGAATTAATCCTAGGATACAAGGCATGTACTTAAAAATATGTGTCGTGTGTTCTGGTGTTGTATGGTCAGGAACCTTTGGAAACTCTTTAAGAGATCCTCTATTTTAATTTAATCAATGTTAAAAGAAATTATCATTTCCATAAGGTAAACGGGAAACGAAAGAGGAGGAACAAATATCGAGATTCATATTTTCATAACGATAATCTTGATTTGAAACAACTAAATTATTGAATGCATCAATAATCAACAAAATCTTTAAATAATAATAAACTATGATGAAACTCCTCTGATACCACATGTAGGCTCCAGGAACAGTTGAAGAATGGATAGAATAACACCCAACATTTATTTTTACCACGATCAATGATTATTCTGTGACCAATACAATGATGAAAGCCAGTCTCCACGTAATATAATATATGATTTAGAAAAAGAAGGAAGTGTCCTAAAACCTTTAGAGAGGATGTTTAACATCATGTATATAATTTATTTAATAAATTATAAAAAGAAATTAATACATGAATTTTTGGATGATTTTTCTCAGATGATTTTGATCTTCTAGAATGACCCTTATGAATTATCTTGTAGCGCTTTTAAGGACCTAAACTAGAATCCCTTTAGCGGTGATCCAAACGTGCTCTGATGGCCTCTGATCGACACAACCCATTCTCTGGGTGCTAGCGCGTCAATGCAAGTGGGTTTTTTTTGTCATTCTTGATTTCTAGTTCTTTATCATTGATGAATTTCTATAATTAATGAGAGGGGCGGGGAGAGGATTCCTGAAATAAATTTTATGCTCAACAATTATCAATTCACCAGGTGTTCGGTTTAGTACATGGAAAAATAGATATATGAGTCTATTTATTGACATGGGATTTAGTTAAAATATTTAATTATGTAGTAGTAATTATATAATCTCATAATCTTAGAGAAAATTCATCCTTTTAATAATAATAACGCGTCACTATTTATGATGCGCCAACTTCTGAAAAATGGAATTATAAATAAAATCCCGCATCACAAAATAATAAGTGGGTTATTTTAATTTGATCCAAATGGTTACGCAATTATTTATCGTCTTGAGATTAATTATTTTACTACCAGAACTTCCTTGGTCCTCTTGAACTCCACATCCATTTATTTAATAACTGAATAAAAAATAAATAATGTATTCTCTTATGTAAATATTTTATTAACAAACTTGTAAAAAAATATTTATTAATTATTCAATAACGTAAATACATATATTTTACCCACAATCCGATGAATAAATATTTATTTAATTTATGAAATCATTTTAACTTGAATGTATTTTTTCCATTGTCTTGAAAATAATATTTATTTATTAAATTCATATAGAACTTAATCAGGACGATCAAAATCACTTAGTTTGTGGCCATCAAGGATTCATTCTCATTGGCATTAGTTTGGTTTGCCTAATGTCAAAGAGTACTATATAGAAATCGGTCAAGGCACCAAAAAGAAAGAACATAAAGACACAACAATGAAATCCACCTAAATATGATCACTGTGTAATGTAACCCCTTTGTCACAATATCTCATCATGTAGGATTAATGATAGTTTTATCGTCTTTTATAATTGATACATCATTCATTGACTACCTGAAATAAACTCATATTTACACTGTGGCCTTGGAATTTCGCGTGATGGTTCTATTTCAATCAATGTTCAAAGATCTGAACTTCCTTAAATTGAAGGGAAAAATCATTCCTTGACTTATCCATTAATAACACGCCATTTGTGATGCACTTAACATACCCTACATCCCGCCAATTATATAATTGAAGTTTTCCATCAGTAAATCAATCTGCACAAGTTGTGACACATATTAATGATAACATTAATGTCTTAGGATCATTACACATGCTCACAGAATGAAATATCCAATGAAACCAAATATTGCGTAATTCTTACTGGTGGGAATGTTATCATAATCTCCTCTTTTGTACATTACCAAGTGCGAACATCATGAGACGTAGTCTCATCTTCTTATGAGTACTCATACCTGATGGTCTGCATTCTATGTGTCCAACCATAGTTTTTCATCCAATAGTAGAAGTATATTAAAGAATATTGTTATATAATTTCAAGGTTCTCATTATAGTAGGAAACTATCATGACCTTATCAACATAACAAATACTCTAAGACATTATTACATCATAGTCATGAAGAATAATGAACCATAAATAATAAGATGTTTAATATTTAAATACATTAAATATTCATGTAATCAATGTACGACTAGTCCGTTATAGGACACCAAGTCTAATAACACTGTTCTTAGGCACGCCTCCCCAAACACCAAGGGCTTATGACTAGTAGTGATGGAGTAAATGAGTAACAATTGGGAAATTATAACCTTAGGAAAATGATAAATTACGGATATGTGTAAAAATATAAGACATGAAGTTTAAAAGTAAGACTCAGAAGACTCAAACAAGACCCAAAAAAGAAGGAAACACAATAAAAATCAATAAGTAATGGAAAAAAATTAAATGAATAAAACAAAATAAATAAAAATTCCATTACAACACCTTTAGATACTAGAAAAAAATTAATAATGCATACATTTCAAAATGGCCATACAATACAATATAAAAAAGTGGGTCACCCCTGAATGACCTTAGTACCGTAGATATAAGGCCCCAGCATTAAACCTTACTTAATATTGAATTAAATGAATAATTCACATTGAGGATCTTTTCAGGTTTAGAGTTTTAGAGAATTATAACATAACTATTACATCTCAAACGATTACAAAGTAGACACTTCTACTAAGTTTCCATATAATAAAAAAACTCTTAAAAAGAAACATGTCTAGTTCCATGTTTTATATAGAATGACTTTCCCTTGATCCCATCCTTAACCCTATTCCACATTAAGTCCTGTGAAAAACAATTCAAAAAAACTTGGGGTGAGCATAAAAATCTCAGTAAGGGATACACAAATAATGAAAACAATTAGTTTATCATGTAACCACCCGTCAAATCTCCAAGTACCATTATAAAATCATAAAACATAAAAAAAATATAATGGAATGAAAACATTTCCCCACTTTGATCACAATATATCACATAAATATATTGACAAAACAAATTCATTATAAAAACCATTTTCAATACCAAAATACATAAAAGAGTATATGGTATTTATTTGATTTTAAAAACATTACGGCTTGTGGAGGAAGCCAAAGACCAAATAATACTCGCGGTGGCGGAAAAGGTCGTTGTCACCGTGTACGTTAAAAGAAACATTCCTTTTTTTCATTTAGTAAAATGATTCATAGAAAAATATTCCTTTTGTATTAAAGTAAAAGTCAAAGGGGTTTGTACACCATATAAAAGAATGAAATATGCCTCAATGAAAGGAGATTGAGACGAAGTCCCTTACCTTGGGTCCGACTTGACTCGATCGTTCTTTAATTTCCTGAATAATAAACTTGAGTTAATTTCTACTTGCCTAAAGAACCTTTTTCAAGTTCATTATTCCTTTTATATCACTTATTACTATGTCATGAACACTATGTTATTATTTAAGTTAGTAACGGTCGTTTTAAGGATAATTAGTACATGTGTTAAAAATAAACTCTTTATAATTACAAGTTGTTCATGTGGTAAAATATCCATTATATCGAGAATTGTATTCATGATTTAGATATCATATATATCATATATATCCAGTACATTCATTCATTTATAATATTACATAACATTTAGAGGTAATAAATGAAATGCACTGTTCATGGAGACAGTAATCCGTACGTACGCATGAACGCTACTTCCATTTCTATTTCATATTTAATGGAATTAAAACATAATGATACATAATAGTATTTTAATTCCAGTATGGTATCATATATATTATCATTTAATATATCCTTTATACGTACCACATATGGTATTAACGAATAAAATCACATTGATGGGAGGTAGTCCGCACTTCCTAAAATGAAGATATCGCGTATACCCATAATGGAAGCCATAAAGGTATGCCATAAATGAAAAATACAGAAGCTTAAGGAAAACATAAACATATTATATATCATATATAAATATAGAGACATCTTAATGGCCACCTTTGAAGGTGTTAGAAGAATATTGAACAATCATTGTTTCGTGAGAGAGAAATTCGCCATCCACGGAAACAGTATGTTCTTTCACCATTAGATGTAGGTGTAAGTAAGTGTAGCTCTAATAATTCATATAAAAACATCCTAGTATATTGAATATACTGGATTTTTTACAAAAGAAATTAATAAAAATAGTTTAGGGGGTTGGAGAAGCAAAATAAAACAAAAGGACTCAAGTGAAGACATTACCTTAAAATTGGGTAACTCCCTTTAGTTTGAGCTAAAAGGCTTCCTTGGGAAGACTTCTGCCCAAAGTGAGGCTTCTAAGAGTTATAGAGGGATGTGGAGAGACAAAATGGGTAGGGTTTGGGTGATCCAAAGGCTTTGGAAGTGTGGGTAAGGAGGTAGAGGTGGGGGCCTTTTATAAGAGGAGAGGAGGGGCACTCTTGGAATGTAAAGAAATGTTACTTTATTTTAAAATTATTTTCGGATTTAAAAGGTCCCACATTGATATAATTCAATGATAAGGTGATAAGGGTTCTAAATATACCCAACCAATAGGTTTTTGACAACATTAGACCTTAGATTTTACATTATCTTTTCATTTTATTTAAATCGTTAAATAATGAGGTCATCACTGCATCATCATGGTGTCATAAATACTTCAATTTATTTAATGTATAAAAATTATTAATAAACTATAATGATGTAGGAAATCGTTTTATCTTTCTAATTAATATTTATAATCAATATTCGGACTTGTATAACCCCATTTAAAAATTGTTTTAGTAAAACAACTCATGTTTGTGACATTTTTACTTTAACATTAAATAAAAAGATATTAATGTTATTTTCCTTAAAACGTGGCTCCATGGGGTCCCCAAGTTGACCCATGGATTGTCGTGGCCGGCCCTGACACATCCAATAATGGTAGGACATGTGTCATGCTCATCTTATATTATTAAAACATTATTTTTACCTTAAACTACACTAATTACCTCTAATAGCGATTAAAAACTTAAAAGTTACTATTCAACAAAAAATTATTTTAATCCCATTGAAAAACATTTTACTTATTAATGACAAACATGTATTTTGGATTTTTGAAAATCAAATCACAGAAGTGGTAAAATTTCATTTAAACGAAAAATTAGTTTTTATAAGTACCACTTTGTGGTTTCACTATTCATCAAAAATTGAAGTTTTTCTGAAAAATACATAAACATCACCCTAATCTATATTGGATATTCCGAACTCAAAATTGAAGTCCATTTTACAAAATTCAAAACATATATGTTTCATTAATTAATTTAATAATTAATTCCCGTTGTCAAAGCAAATAGCATGTTTATATGAAACAATAAGTACCAAAAGATTGACACTAGTTTAAGTCCGATTAAAAAGTGAAATTAATTTCAATGACCACAATTGGATTTAATGGTAAAAATATATTCTAATTTCACTTTAAAACCAATTCAAAAGATAATCTAATCATATAAATAAATTAGATTAAAAATAGGTTCTGAATTAAAATACAACATTTTTCACTATTCATTAAATACAATGAACTTTATCGGAAAAATACCAAAAATTTACACAGAGTAAATTTTGATGTCCCGATTCTAAAGAAGAGTTTTATTTGGTCCAATAGAATTAATAAAAGTGAAAAAAACTATATTTAATGACAGTTCTCCATCAAAAGGCGATATGTGAACCTTTAGTGAAAATTAGGGTATATATGCCTAAAATTGAATTCTTTCCATATTTTAAGCCTTTATCTTTTATTGGATAAATGTAAAAACAATTAAAAAACATATATAATCATATTTTAGTTATTTCTATCCATTCCTGCCAATAGAACAGCTACGTGTTAACTACCATTTAAAATAATATTATTATATTACTATTGTGCAATGTATGTTTTCAAGGAAACTCATCATTGCGTATCGAGTACGCTATCGAACATAGAAACCCCTTTAAAGTAAAATTAATATTTAATTCAGAAATATTAATAAATATGAAAAAAATTTATTCTTTATTTACCTGGGTTGTTACATCCTTCCCCCCTTTTGGGAATTGTGTCCCCACAATTTTATTCACCTGTCAAAATAAGGGGGGGTATTTATCCCTCATAGCATTTTCAGATTCCCACGTTGCCTCTTCAACCATATGGTTTTTCCACAAACCCTTTACCTGGTGAATTACCTTATTTCTCAACACCTTCTCTCTTCGGTCAAGAATCTGGACTGGTTGTTCTTCATAAGAGAGATTCTCTTACAACTGAACTACATATGGGCTCAAAACATGAGATGGATCTGGCATATACTTTCTCAACATCGAAACATGAAAAACATTGTGTAGCTGAGATAAAATCGGAGGTAATGCCACTCTGTATGCAACTGATCCAACTCTCTCCAGAATTTCATATGGTCCAATGAACCTTGGACTCATCTTTCCTTTCTTACCAAATCGCATCACACTTTTCCATGGATAATCCTGGAGAAAAACATGATCACCTATATCGAAAGATAGATCCTTCCTTCGGTTGTCCGCATAAATTTTTTGTCTGCTCTGAGCTGTTCTCTTGTGTTTCTGAATCAACTGAACTTTTTCTGCCATCTATTCTACCAATTCTGGTCCCATCAGCTTCCTTTCACCCACTTCATCCCTAAAAGCTGGAGTTTGACACCGCATACCATATAATGCCTCAAATGGTTCCATCTGTATAATGGAATGAAAACTGTTATTATATGAAAACTCAACCAAAGAAATATTTTGGTCCCAAATTCCCTGATAATCCATAAAACAAGCTCGTAGAATATCCTCCAAGGTCTGAATTGTTCATTCTGACTGCCCATCTGATTGTGGATGAAAAGCTGTACTAAAATTTAATTCAGTACCCAATGACTTCTAAAGGAATTTCCAAAAGTTAGATGTAAACCTGGGATCATGATCAGATATAATAGAGAGGGGAACTCCATGCAACCTTACTATATCATTAAGATACAATCGAGAAAGTTGATATAGAGAGAAAGTATCTCGAATAGGATGGAAATGAGTAGATTTAGTCAAGCGATCAAAAATAACCCAGATTGCATTATTACCTCGAGATGTCTTCGGTAATCCCACAACAAAGTCCATGGATATATTTTTCAATTTCCACTTTGGCACTGGTAAAGGATGAATCATCCCTTTTGGTAACTTCCGCTCTGCTTTAACCTGCTGACAAGTCAAACACTTCATAGTAAAATCAGCAATATCTCTTTTCATTCCATCCCACCAGTAATACTCCTGCAGATCTCTGTACATCTTAGTACTGCTAGGATTAACTGAAATCGGGGAACTATGAGCCTCACATAACAACTCATTCTTCAACTGTGAATCACCAGGGATACATAATCTCTTCTCAAACCTCAAAACACAATCATTATCAATGTTGAATTCAGGCAACATACCATTCTGAACCAGCTTTACCTTTTTCTCCAACTCACTCTCTTCCATCTGTGCTTGCTTAATTCTAACTGATAGGGATGATCTCCCTAATACCAAAAACAAAACAGACGAACTTCCTACACCAACAACTTCTATTCCAATGTTCATCAAATCAAAAACCAAAGGATCTCGTTCCAAACATAGCATGGTTAATGAAGCATTACTTTTTTGACTCAAAGCATCGGCCACTTTATTTTATTTTCCCGGATGGTAATGAATTGTACAATCATAATCCTTGATTAATTCCAGCCATCTCCTCTGTCTCATGTTTAATTATTTCGGAGTGAATATATACTTTAAACTTTTGTGATCAGTATATATTTCACACTTTACTCCATACAAATGATGCCTCAAAATTTTTAGAGAAAAAACAACAGCAGCTAATTCCATGTCATGTGTAGGATAATTTACCTCATGAGTTTTCAACTGACGTGAAGCATATGCAATTACCTGATCATTCTACATAAGGACACAACCAAGTCCCTTCAACGAAGAATCACTGTAGATAACAAACTCACCATTCCTGGAAGGAAGTGCCAAAACTGGAGCATTCACCAATCTTCTTTTCAACTCCTGAAAACAATCATCACATTCTTTTGTCCAGATAAACTTAACACCCTTCTGAGTTAGCTTAGTCATTGGTCTAGATAACCATGAAAGGTTTTCAACAAACCTTCGGTAGTAACCTGCCAAACCAAGGAAACTACAGATCTTAGTTACATTTGTGGGTCTTGGCCATTCATCAACAACTTTTGTTTTAGCAGGATCAACAGTTATGCCATTTTTTGAAACAATGTGACCCAGGAAAGAAATTTGTTGTAACCAAAACTCACACTTGATGAATTTTTCACACTGTTTCTTTTGTTTTATGGTTTGCAATATAACCCTAAAATGACTTTCATGCTCCTCTTTAGTTTTAGAAAACACCAAAATATCATCAATGAAAATAACCACAAACTTATCCAAGAACTCATGGAAAATTCTTTTCATAAGGTCCATGAATATAGCTGGTTCATTGGTTAACACAAAAGGCATAACTAAAAATTCATAAATCCCATATCTAGTATGGAACGTAGTCTTCGGAACGTCTGCTTCTTTTACATTCAACTGATGGTACCCCGACCTCAAGTCAGTCTTCGAAAAATACTGAGCTCCCTGGAGCTGATCAAAAAAATCATCGATATGTGGCTAAGGACACTTATTCTTAACAGTAATGTTATTTAAGTGTCTATGATCAATGAAAAGTCTCATTGAGCCGTCTTTCTTTTTAACAAACAAGATAGGAGCACCCCATGGTGATGTTCTTGGTCGAATGAAACCTTTTTCTAATAACTCCTGCAATTTCTTCTTTAACTCTGAATGTTCAACTTGATCCATTCGATAAGGGAGTTTTGAATTTGGCTTCGAATCAGGAAATAAGTAAACAGTAAATTCAACTTCCCGATCCTGAATAATACCAGGAAACTCATCAGGAAAAACATCAATATACTCATTTACCACTGGAACATCATTAATCTGAACAGTTCCTTTATCTTCAAAAATATGTGCAAGGTAACATTCATTTCCATCTTTTACTAGTTTCTCAACTTCCTGATATGTAATCCAAATCAAGGGTTCATTCTTGTACACAAACTGAAAATCCTTCTGAAAAGAAACCATTTTATCTCAACAGTCAATCTTAGCATGATAAAAAAATCCAATCCATGCCCAAAATAACATCAATATCTACTAGAGGAAAAACAATAAGGTTTGCTGGTAGATTCTTTCCTCACACAAGGATAGGAAGGTTCTTATAATTCCTTTTTGTCTCAACGTTCCCTCTAGGTGTTTTTACCATACGTTCAGGATTCATATCTTGAGATGGAATTTTCAATTTACTAGAAAACTTCTCAGAAATGAAAGAGTGTGTAGACCCTGAATCAAACAACACATTGGCATAATCTGAACAAACAAACAGTGTACCTGATACTACTTCATTCGATGGCTCAACATCTACTGAAGTAGTTGCAAAGGATTTCACCAACCCTTTCTTCTTGTAGTCTGGCTGCTTTCCCTCAGTTGATTTATTCATTAGACACTCATTTGCATAATGACCCATTTCATTACACTTAATACATCTTACCGCTGGCTTTTCATTGCCCGCTTTATCATCTTCCTTACAGTTACGATAAATATGTCCCAACTTACCACACCGAAAGCACTTTCCAGCCATGGATAAAAATTCTCCAGGATGCATTTTACCACACATATCACAGTATGGATATTTTGTTTTCTTACCTCCTTGCTTCTTTGATGAATTCTTCCCCTTTGCCTGCCAACTGGACCTCTTATTCTGTTGTTTGTCAAAGATGACCAGATCATCAGCAAACTCCATTTCCACCTTCTCCGCACATCGAACAAGTTTTTCATAACTTTTGAACTCACGTGAAGCTAAATCCCTTCGATACCTTGTCTTTAACCCTGAGTAAAATGGTTTATTTTACTATCAAGATCTCGTATGAAGTTTGGAGCATACCTTGCCAATCGAGTGAACTTTGCTTCATAAGCATCCACTTAGTCATCCTCCTGCCTCAATTCTAGGAAATGTTTTTCCATCCTAATACGAACCACCTTAGGAAAATATTTCTCAAGAAACATACCTTTGAATTCGTCCCAGTGAAAATCATCAATCTCATCACTATCCCTGATATTTTTCACCATCGACCACCACTGATCCGCTTCACCTTCAAAATGGTAAACAGCAAGACTAACCTTTTGATGTTCTGAACACCCCATGACATCAAAAATCTTCTCCAGTGGTTTAATCCACCCTTCAGCTGGCACAGGGTCAGATGATCCTCTGAATGATGGGGGATGTTGCCTCATGAAATGTTCCACCACTGACATGTTTCTTTGTGGTTGATCTGACTGATCTTGTGCATGGATACCACCACCATTTATAGCCTGAGTCAACTATGCCATCACTGTAACAAACTGTTCAGTTCTGATTCCGACCATCTCAGGTTGCTGATTTGGAAGGTTTTCGTCCTCCTGATGTCGTCCCAACATAGCTATTTTGTTTCCTCTACGGAAAACCTTTCTGAGCACAGAAATATCGTAGGCGAAGAAACATGGTAATCTTTAAATGCTATATCATTTCAGTCATACCATAAATTAACTTATAATTTAACAATTTTCTAAATCCTAAAGTTGTCTAAACCGACCTCTGATATCAACTATAAGGCCCCATCCTTAAACCTTACTTAATATTTAATTAAATGAATAATTCACATTGAGGATATTTTCAGGTTTAGAGTTTTATAGAATTATAACATAACTATTACATCTCAAAAGATTACAAAGTAGAAACTTCTACTATGTTTCCATAGAATAAAGAAACTCTTAAAAATAAACATGTCTTGTTCCATGTTTTATATGGCATGACTTTCCCTTGATCCCATCCTTGACCCTATTCCACATTATGTCCTGTGAAAAACATTTCAAAAAAACTTGGGGTGAGCATAAAAATCTCAGTAAGGGATACACAAAGAATGAAAACTATTATTTTATCAAAACAACAAGTAAACCATGTATACTTTATCAAAGTAATAATTTTCACCTTTATGATGTAGTAAAAACTCTTCACTAAATAAAAGATCATTACTTACCCTTTTGGAACCAAAAGATTACCATAAAACCCATATAAAGATCACATAACATATAAAGGTAACTTGGGACATAAACATACATAAATGGAATAACCATACGGTAGACTTCCACACATATCACTTAATGGAATATCCATACAGCCAACTTCCATACCCAATGCATTGGAGGTTATAACATAACCACCCGTCCAGGTATTCACGGCACCACTCGGCATATGGTTTATCATGTAACCCCGTCAAATGTCCAAGTACCATTATAAAATCATAAAACATAAAACAAATATAATGGAAAGAAAACATTTCCACACATTGAACACAATATATCACATAAATATATTGATATAAAAAATCCATTATAAAAACCATTTTCAATACCAAAATACATAAAAGGGTATATTGTATTTATTTTATTTTAAAAACATTACGTCTTGTTGAGGAAGCCAAAGACCAAATAATACTAACGGCGGCGGAAAAGGTCATTGTCACCGCGTACGTTAAAAGAAAAATTCATTTTTTCATTTAGTAAAAATCTTCGTAGAAAAACATTCCTTTTGTATTAAAGTAAAAGTCAAAGGGTTTTGTACACCGTATAAAAGAACGAAATATGCCTTAATGAAAGGAGATTGAGACGAAGTCCATTACCTTGGGTCCGACTTGACTCTATCGTTCTTTAATATCCTGAATAATAAACTTGAGTTAATTTCTACTTGCTTAAGAACCTTTTTCAAGTACATTATTCCTTTTATATCACTTATTAACATGTCATGAACACTATGTTATTATTTAAGTTAATAACGGTCATTTTAACGATCATTAGTACTTGAGTCAAAAATAAACTATTTATAATTACAAGTTGTTCATGTGGTAAAATATCCATTATATCAAGAATTTTATTCATGATGTAGATATCATATATATCATATATATCTAGTACATGCATGAATTTATAATATCACATAACATTTAGAGGTAAGAAATGAAATGCACCGTTCATGGAGACGGTAAGCCGTACGTACGCATGAATGCTACTTCCATTTCTATTTCATATATAATGGAATTAAAAAATAATTATACATAATAGTATTTTAATTCCAGTATTGTATCATATACAATATCATTAAATATATCCTTTATATGTACCACATATGGTATTAACGAATCAAATCACTTTGAGGGGGCGGTAGTCCGCACTTCCTAAAATGAAGATATCGCGTATACCCATAATGGAAGCCATAAAGGTATGCCATAAATGAAAAATACAGAAGCTTAAGGAAAAAGTAAACATATTATATATCATATATAAATATAGTGACATCCTAATGGCCACCTTTTAAGGTTATAGAAGAATATTGAACAATCATCGTTTCGTGAGGCAGAAATTCACCATCCACAGAAACAGTATGCTCTTTAACCATTAGATGTAGGTGTGTTTAATTGTAGCTCGAATAATTATTATAACAACATCCTAGTATATTGAATATACAGGAGTTGTTACAAAATAAATTAATAAAAAGAGTTTTGGGGGTTTGAGAAGCAAAATAATACAAAAGGACTCAAGTGAAGACATTTACTTAAAATCGGTTAACTCTCTTTGGTTTGAGCTCAAAGGCTTCCTTGGGAAAACATCTGCCAAAAGTGAGGCTTCTAAGAGTTATACAGGGATGTGGAGAGACAAAATGGGCTGAGGCTGGCCGATCCAAAGGCTTTGAAAGTGTGGGTATGGAGGTAGAGGTGGGGGCCTTTTATAAGAGGAGAGGAGGGGCACTCTTGGAATGTAAAGAAATGTTACTTTATTTTAAAATGATATTCGGATTTAAAAGGTCCCACATTGATATAATTAGAGGATAAGGTGATACGGGTTCGAAATATTCCCAACTAATAGGTTTTTTACAAGTTTAGTTCTTATATTTTACATTATCTTTTCATTTTATTTAAATCGTTAAATAATGAGGTCATCGCTGCATCATCATGGTGTCATAAATAATTTAATTTATTTAATGTCTAAAAATTATAAAAAAAATATCATGATGTAGGAAATCTTTCTATCCTTCTAATGAATATTTATAATCAAAATTATGACTTGTATAACACCATTTAAAAATTGTTTTATTAAAACAACTCATGTTTGTGACATTTTTACTTTAACATTAAATAAAAAGATATTAATGTTATTTTCCTTAAAAAGTGGCTCCATTGGGTCCCCAAGTTGACCCATGGATTTTCTTAGTCGGCCATGACACATCCAATAAGGGTAGGACATGTGTCATTCTCATCTCGTATTATTAAAACATTATTTTTACCTTAAACTACACTAATTACCTCTAATCGGGATTAAAAACTTAAAAGTCACTATTCACCAAAAAAATTTTTTAATCCCACTGAACCACATTTTACTTCTTAATGTCAACCATGTATCTCGGATTTTTGAAAATCAAATCACAAAAGTGGTAAAATTTCATTTAAACGAAAAATTAGTTTTTATAAGTACCACTTAGTGGTTTCACTATTCATCAAAAATTGAAGTTTTTCAGAAAAATACCAAAACATCACCCTATGTTATATTTGATATTCCGAACTCAAAAATGAAGTATATTTTAAAAAATTCAAAACATATAAGTTTCATTAATTAATTTAATAATTAATTCCCGCTGTCAGAGCAAATAGCGTGTTTTTATGAAACAATAAGTATCAAAAGATTGACACTAGTTTAAGTCCGATTTCAAACTAAAATTAATTCCAACGACCACTATTGGATTTAATGGTAAAAATATATTCTAATTTCACTTTAAAACAAATTCAAAAGATAATATAATCATATAAATAAATTTTATTAAAAAGCGGTTTTGAATTAAAATACAACATTTTTCACTATTCATTAAAAAATGAACTTTATCGGAAAAATACCACAAATTTACACAAAGTAAATTTTGATGTCCCGATTCTAAAGAAGAGTTTTATTTGGTCCAATAGAATTTATAAGAGTGAACAAAACTATATTCAATGACGGTTCACCATCAAAAGGTGATAAGTGAACCTTTAGTGAAAATTAGGGTATATATGCCTAAAATTGAATTCTTTCCGTATTTTAAGCCTTTATCTTTTATCAGATAAATGTAAAAACATTTAAAAAACATATATAATCATATTTAAGTTATTTCTATCCATTCCTTCCAATACAATAGCTACGTGTTAACTACCATTTAAAATAATATTATTATATTACTAGTGTGCAACGTGAGTTTTCAAAGAAATTCATCATTGCGTATCGAGTATGCTATCGAACATAACAACCCCTTTAAAGTAAAATTAATATTTAAGTCAAAAATATTAATAAATATGAAAATTTATTATTATTTATTTACCTGGGATGTTATAGTAGATACATACATGGAATACTGATATAATAAAGAAAATTAAAATAGAAACTACAGCTGAGGAAGAGACCTCAAGGTCCCTCACCGACACCCCAATCTAGATAGATACTAAGATCAATCTCATGATGTTGATCCTATACCTAAATCAATAGACATAATGTATACATGTATGACGATGGGATTTTGTAAGGTGTGATGAGGTGTCTCAATAGGATACCATGTATGTTTTAATACCAAAAATGACTGTTTATGATAGTTTGATATAATAAAATAAATTCGTATCACATTTATAAAATAATCAAAAACATCACTGGTGGTCAAAAACCACCATTATGTCCTCTCATACCTCTTCCAACTCCAGAATACATGAGAAGGGTTGTATCCTTGTGAAATTGGAAAAGGTATCCTTGATATCAAAGAGACTAGGTGAACCATTAGGTTCCATTCTAATCAATTTACTCTGCACCACATGCCTCCTAACACCTCGTGTCATAAGAACATGCCGATGTCTCAAAGGTATGTCCAAAACAATTAATTGGTCCCATGAAATCCTACTATAAATCAATCATTAGATCGTATCCTAACATCATAAGTCACATCAAAAAATTTACTCATGTAAATTCAATGTCAAAACATGGCACTTTGTCTGGGGATTGGATTTCATTTTCCTCCAAATAATATTTCAAGACCAACCACCTCAATACAGCAATCCTACTCCCCTAACCGATAGACCAATTGATATCAACTAAAGGCTCCCACATTTTCGATGGCTTTCTATGGCATGGATCCCCCAAAAATTCCAAATCTGCTCTACTTGGGTACACTACCCACATGAGTTTTCAAAAAAAACCTCACTATCCAAGTCAAACTGCATTCACATGACTCCAATAAGTTCTTTACACAACATAGGTGATAAGAAATCAACAATAAATTACATGGACATATTAAGCGAGCACCTCATTCCCATAAGACCCTGAAACTAAATTATGATGGATGTTCCCTAAAAATATATTGTTTCATGCCCACAATATCACGACCACTCTGCCTCAATCTGAAATCCTTGACGCACAACCTTTGATCAAAAACCCCCATGTAATCCAAGTCATGCCCAACCAGATTACCACATCGCCTCAATCACGGTGGAGATTCCATCCCAACCTGCCAAAATGAACTTCCTGACTCCTTAGGTCTCACATTATGCCACCAATTCATATATATATATATATATATATATATATATATAACAATTAAAATAATCATAAAAATAAATGTATCTAATCAATTCAGTTCAATTAAATTGAATTGATCAATTTAAATGAAGCCAAAAAGATTAATTAAATAAAACACACCTTGGATGAAATATATCAAAGGTGTTCAAATGACTCTAACCCAACCTCACCCCAATAAATTTATCATCGGAATTCTACAAGATATCCCATAGGTTCATAAGTTCAATTTAATACCAAACAACATGTTCTTAGTCAATTTCCCATCAGCGTGATAAAAGACGCACCCCCCAAAACAACAAAAACATACAAGGAAATACATTCCCCACCAACCATGGACTCATAGAAGTATGAATGTCTGATTTTAAGTTATAGGTCAATGTAGATTGGAATAAATCGATGATTATGTCAAATTCATTGTAAATAGTGTCAAAGGGATCATACATAATTAATGGTCTATGAGGGAAGGAGAAGAGATGGAAAGTAGTGGGCAGACTCACCATAATTATTCCAACACCCCTGATATAGAGAAAAATGGATCTCATATGGATGATCCAGTCTACACACTAGAGGAGAGAAGAAGAGAAATCATCATTTTCTATAGTGTGACCCACAAACCAAAACTTTTTTATTTTTATAGACTTATAAAAACAATTCTATAATATGTTAAAGGGGATGAAATTTTAAACTAAAAAGACATGTAAAATAATAAATTAGAAATCAAGGATCATGGATCAAGGTTTGGGTTTTAGGTTCCATATAAGTTAATTTTGTTCGATTAAAATTATTTTAATAATTCAATTATTAAATCTCACTTTTGAATCCCATCCCATTGATTTATTATTTTTTAAATTTTAATTTAAATGGGAAAATAAATTCCATATCCTCCTATAATCAAGGATAAATGGTCGCCTACATCAAGAGTGTGGATTATTATATGACCTGAAAGCATAGTGTAAAAATTCATCCATTGAATGGATCATACCCATCAAGTGATGGGATTTTATTTACTAAAATAGGGGGAAAAATAAAATTTGAAGAATTGAAGTGATGTTGTGATACATTTATAGATGGGTGATTCCTGTACCCATATATATCACAATTAATTACCACAAATATATTAAAATATTGAATAATTAATTATTATAATTTAGGAACACCTATCCTCCCTAGAGACCAAGGCATGGGTCAGTCATTCATTATTGGAAGTGAGAAGTCATCAGTGGAGGAATGGAGAAAAGAAAAGAAATAGATAGATGAGAATGTTAAATTGGAAGAAACTAATTAACGAAATGAAGTATATAAGTTGAATTAAAAATATAATGAATAAATAAAAATTAAAATAGTAACTAACTATTATATAATAGAAGAAGAAAATAAAAGAATTAGAGGAGCAGTTTTCAGCCAATCCCGAATGATCATTCTATTTTATCAAGAGATTATTTTATAATAAATGAATTCCCATCATAATTATCAGAATATATAATAAAAAAATTATTATTCAAAGAATATATCTCATTTTCCCCTATATCATCATTTTTCATAAAATGTTTCCTAAGTCATGTGTATATTCGGTAGGAAATCAAGGATATTAGAATTTAAAAAATTATACTGGTGGGGGATGAACAATTATGGTGATTTTAGTATACATTATTCATTGATGCATGAAATCGATTTCTTATTTTTTTAACTCCATATAGAATTCATAGTGTGTAATAAAAGAGAAACCTCCTTCATCTACCAAACCATTATTTTTGTTGGATGTTATTTAATATTGAATTCATGGCATCATCTTTATTTGAATGGTGCATCACTAGAAACACATTACATTCTAGAATTCATCCATGTGTACTTGTGTGATGAATGTGGTGTTTCACTCAAGCTCATGTTTTATAGTGGTGTAAAAGAGGTATATAGAGAGTTTGAGATGTCAACAGTTATCATCAAGCATTGGAGATTGAGTCGATGGATTTTCTGAAAAGAGGTTGAGTGGATGTGAGGCGTGATGAGGTTGTTTCAGTTAATTGGGATCAGTACCAACTTCATTCATTATCCCACATACTACAACATCACGGGCAAGTGCTCTCTTAAATATCAACCATTAGCACATGGTGGTTATGATATCATAGTAATGGATTGGGGATTTTACGGACCTTCCAAACCCCCCATGGGCCCGTGTTTACATGAATTGGGCCATGTGGGCCATAGAACACACTGTCTATGCATTCTTGTGTCGAGAAAAATCAACCTTTTACTACCTATTAGTCTTTCCGACGTGGGATTTCAGTCTGTATGAACCTCTCATAAGATAAGTAAGAGGATTTTGTCTGTTCTGTGTAGAAGGATAGTATGGATAACATATTTTTATTTGTACCTCAACAATTATGTCAATTCAAATTATTATATTCAATGATATTTTAATTAATAAAATCATATTAAAATTTTATCATAATTATTAATTTTAATACATTTTAATATAAAACTTTAAAATTCTAATATTTATAATAAATCATTAATTAAATGGGTATTTCCAATATAAAAAATTAACAATCCATATAAATTTAAAAAAATTCATGAAAAAATTAGTGCATCAATACACAGAAGTTTTAGACATGATATTTCAATAAATTTCTTAGCCTCCAAAAATTAAAATCTATTATGTTCAAATAGTATTCCCTATTAATATACTACCACCATTAATGTATAATACACAACTACTCTTTTTTAATCAAAATATAAGGCTATATCAAATCTATTATGGATTTCTAAGGTTTTCAATGCTGATATTTTTATACCCCTATATATATGATATAATTAAATTTATAAATATTGATATTCCATGTATACATTATTTCTATATTTTCATCCACTGATTATATACCAATGATTATATTTAAGGATCAATATGAAACTTTATGATGTGTGTTTTTTATCTAATCTCCTCAAATGATTGATTCATTGGTCATATTATGTGATGTGTGAGGCATAGAATTATATATCCCCTTGATGCATTAATGGGTATATGTTGAAAAACAAGTTGGGTATTTGGTTTATTACATAATAGTTTTTGAATGTTTTTTTTCATAGCACCATAAAATGTATGTTTATATTATTCTATATTTTATAGTATTTCACTTTGAGGTGTTTTATTATTATCCATACCATTTATTTATTAATATTTTTATTTTATGAATGTATATATCATTATTTTATTATCAATCATATATATTTCATTTTATTTTTAATCACTATAATAATTTTTGTTCCATGATTATGTTATGTTAGATTCAAATTCACATTTCAATTGACATTGAATATGAGGTCACATACTTATTTCATCTCTATTTTTAGAAATAAAACATCAAGATTAATATGTTTTATATAGGGAATTAAAATTATAAATAATAAAAAAATTTGTTTCCAAATTTCAATTCTTAATTTATCTATTTAATAATTAGTCTAATTATTTTCTCAACACATATAGTGAATAAATAAATTGATAAACAATTAAAGAGAGTTATAATTGTTTTAAAAATTATAACTACAGTAAGATAAATCCACATAGAATTTCCCCAATGATATAGTGTTATTAAAAAACATTAATAGTTATCTTATTTTCTATACAAATTTAGAGTATACTTTTTATCCCTTTAGTTTTATAAAATTCATATAAATAGAAATTATTTTTATTCAAACCCTAGAGGATTTCACTTCCCCTCTTTCTGAAAAATGTTTATATTCAAAAAAAAAATAAGATAACATTTAATTTTTTTGGATTTTATATTTTTCCAACATCATCAATATGGTCATATTTATAAGATTTAAATAATGAAATCACATAACTCCCTAAATCAATTTCACTTTTCATTCAATCACACTAATATCTAATTCTATACAAATATTTTTTAATATAATTTTGAATCTCGTATTATTCTTCTGTTTTATTTAAAATGATATATCTCTAATATCCTAATAAATTACTTGTGTGTCCCATTATTAAATCCTTATAGTTTCCCTTAAAAGATAGGGAAAATTTATCCACCAATATAAGTAAAATTAAATTCAAACATACCCACATTGAATAAAAAACTATATGAATAGATTTAGAAAACAATAACAGGATATATAAGCTAAATAATTATTGCTCATGGTATATATTTTTTCTCCAGGGAAGGTTAATATTAAATAATCCTTTTAGAATAACATTCCTAAAATCTCATAATTTTAAATCATTTAAATTTTATAAAACTCTCCATTTAGATATTAAATATAAGTACCACCATGTAATAATATTTAAAAAAATGTTGTAGGGATCCTCCAAATAATAAGTTTGTCCCTATATAGATTGAGTCATTGATCTGTTTAAAATTATTACTAGTAATTTGTATTTCAACTCATTTTATCTCATGTATGGTCAAGTAATGGACCAATGGTTTATACAAAAATATGTCATTGCACTGCGGTGACGGTCTATGTCACATATAGTCAAGAAGTGAAACATTTTTTTTAATATTATTTAAAAACAATTATATGATAAATACTAATAAATGGGTTCCCCAAATTTCACCATGTATTTTGAATGATTAGAGATATATCACCTTTTTCTTTTCCCATATATCTATGATTATCATCTATTAATGAAAAAAATCATGTTTTATATATTCTAATGGATCTTCATAGGTAACGATAACCTTCATATTCCATTTACTGTTTTTTATCTCATTGTTTCATCATTTTTCACTAGATATCCATATATTTGAATTGGTTAAAAGAAATTTGTGAAATCCATTAATTAAATATTATTTGAATGAATATATTCAATAATAATAATCCTACTATGATAATTTAATTTGTTTATAAAATGTCCCATAGTTTTATTCATGTTTCAAGGGATTCATGATATGTGATCAAGGTAAATGTGTTCACTTGATTCAAAAATAACATATTTTTTCTTCTCTTGGTCTACATAAGCTCGGTATGGATGTCTCCTTATATGATTGGTATTCTATGTGTTTGGAATTCAATTCATTTTCATTTATTTTTAAAATAATAAGATATATAGTTTGTAACAATATAATTAAGCCTAATAATATTTTTGATGAGTTAAAACATAATGTCTTTTATCTTTGTGGGATATAAAAATTCAACAATGATAAGGGGATGTTAATTCTTCTAGGTAGGTATCTTGAGGTTTACCTACTTATGTGGTTATTCGATTACCATATAGTTTTTGTTTTATTTATATTATCTTGATACGTGTTATTGACCTACCATATGATTTTTATGTAAAGGATGTAGCACTTTACATATCTATTATCGAAAATGTTGTTCAGATTAGGGACCAACCATGTACAGATTATGGAAACCTATTCACATTACACTAATTTTTTTATAATTATACATGTATTATTATGGTTAGGTTAATATAATTAATGAGTTTTATAATATTTGATTAACATATATTAGTTATATTATTATAGCCACATTACACATTTTCATTTTAAATTTACTTCTTACTGAGAAGAGATCATGATTCCTAGAGACTATGATTCTTAATGTCATGGTATTCCATTCAAAATTTTATTTATATAATATTGATAATGGTTTGAGATTCTCCAAGTTAGTGATTTGTTTATACATGTGAAAATTTTCACATTTTCCTCTATATATTTCTATAATGGGATAAAAATGCATATGTGATGATATCAATGTTGACAAGGTCCACATTATATACTTTTTGTATTATTTTAAGAAGGAATCAACATTCCTATTGTTTTATATAGATAGACACACATTCTATATTCCCTAATATTATTTATAAAATTTTGAGAAATGAACTTATTTCCAATGGGATTATATTGATATAGATATGTAACACCATTCCCGTTTAACTTTTTATTATTTTTCCAAGTGGTTAAGATAAATATGAGATTAAATTTGTATAAATATAATATAACCTAATTTTGGATTATAATAAAATGATATGGTGTCAATATTCCCTTATGGTTATGATCATTGATGGTATGTCAATATACTATGTCTCTAACATTTTGATATTATATAATTATGTTAAAACTATTTCATTTACCAATTGAGGTAGGACTAGTTTCTCCTTATGTGGATTTTTTATAAAATATGGTTGTGAAATATATTATTGTTTATATTTTCTAATATGATTATTGGAATATAATTTCATGAATTCACTTATATATTTAATATTTTTTGAGACCCTTTTAGAGGTGGCCTATTGAGTTTCAATCATAACCAACAAAGGAATCACTGTGCACATTGTAATGAAAATGAATTTTCAATTTATTGTTTTGGAATATTATATTGATTATTTATCAATGATATTCATGGAGGTGACATGGGATTTGTAGGACTACTATGAAAGGAATTATTTTTTAGATATATTAAATATTTTAAATGTAATGGAATGATTCTTTCATGGAAAATTTGAATTACATCCAAATGGAGGATCATATTGAAAATCTAAGGCTAATAATGAGTCCGGAGCATTAATTTACCCATGGTGTGGTCAAAAAAAATTTCACATTGTGTTGGAACCAATACCTATCAAAGTTGGTTGCTTGAAAAAGAGTCCATTTTTTGTTTTATGTCAATCCACACTATATTAATCAACGAGTTTGCACAAAATATGAATTTTCATTAAAAAGGAGACTTGTGGACCACTGAAGACACAAAAGGATCTGATTATATAAATAAACCATCAAACAAAGACATTCATGAATGATGGTATGTGTGAGAGGAACATTCTTGTACTATCATTCGTGCCTATAAATAGGCATCCACCCCATTCATTTGAAATAACTTTTCCAATGATGTCTTTGTGTCTATATTACATGGAAAATAGTTTCACGTAATATAACTTGAGTGCAAAGTATTCATTAATTTTATCACAACCTTGGGAAACTCATGGTCCATTTTTGTGAATGATAATCGTGGTACGAAAGTTATCTTACATCACCAATACAAATGTTACATGCAGTTATTGGTGTTGCACACATGTTCTTCAATTATAGGTCTTTAAGGTTTTCAACATCTGGTTAGTTTGATCATTACTTTCAATTAAATAAATTCTGAACTGTGGTGAAATTAATTTATCAAGTTAATCAAGGAAACATACTTAAAATTCCCAATCCATTGAAGATAACTTCAATTAATCAAACATAGTGAGACTAATGCTAATTTTTTTGGATATGTGGAATCTAATGAACTTTTCTAAGAGAGGTAGAATGATATCCTTGATATATTTTAGTTTCAGCGTTCCTAGAACCATGTTTCATTGTATAAACTTATGTATTCTATACCAAAAAGATTCGAGCATGAGTTGGTTGCCCAACCCAAACGCCAAAAATGTATTAAAAGAAAAGTCAACAACATGATGAATACATGAGGTGAAATGTATTTTCACCAACTAGGAATCAGATGATTAAAAAATGATAGTTAGACAAGAATTTTCACCTGCCATCCATTTTGGATTTCTTCAGCATTGTCCAACATAATCTCCAGGGGAAAACTTTATCCATATCTGCATTTATAGATCGAAGGATTCACTCCCTTCTTCAAGGTCATAAAAATAGAGACATACCATAGTCATCCTTCCACCGCTTATGTTACAACCACGGCTTCACCAGAGGAATTCAATCCTGAATTTTCTGCACAATAAACTGCTATTGTAGCTGATGATACTCAGTTTGCTGCTCTGCACTAGACCTGTCCCTAAATCTAGTGCATCTGCAACGACCTCCCAATATTCCAAACATTCAAAATCCCCATCATATTCTGATATGTTCTTCCAAATCATTCCTGTAAGGCCATGGGACAAGCCCCATAATCCAGAAAAATGGTGTGCTAGACTGCAATGGAGACCATGAGTGAAAAAGCGTTATTCCCACTGAAGCTGGAGATAATCAAATTTAGGGTTCCAATCAAGCTAAAATTCCACCCTATCAAATATACACTCCCTGATAATGAGATAGTCATCAACAGATATTTCATTATTACAATATATACTATAAGGCAACCTTGCTTTCTCCTCAATCCAAGTTTAGAAATCCTCCACGATCCTACACATCAGACATTCTAGTTGAGTGGAATTGTATCCAAATAAGTAAAATACATAAAATTGTATACTTATTTAATAAGATGATGAAAAGACTTAATTTAAATTTATATATAAATTGTATTTGGAAAATTTTTAGGTTTTGCCGCAAAACCCTAAAAATAAAAAGAAACCATTAGGTATCATTGGAATAAATTCTATTGGATATATATTACCATAGTGTAGATAATAAATTATTGTTTGATATAGAAAGAGGATTTTTCCAAATAAATTAGAATATCACCATTTTTTACTATAGATTGATATAATTTGAGGTATGTTTTTTTATTTATTTTGGATATTTTCATGTTTTTTATTTTTTTGATGAATAAGAGTCAATCAACAAACATATTGATTTGTAGGTCAGTCATATTGTGGTTATGTAATTTTTACATGGGTAATTTTAATAGAATTTATTAATTTTTATTCGTTCATCATTAAAATAAAAGTGAATTGATACCAACTGAACATTAATGAGGTACATTTTTTTATTAGATGTTTTCTTGATTTTAACCCACTATTCATTATGCATTCATCACTGGTATTTTATTTTACTAGTGGTTTGACCAAAATATAGAGGAATCATCCACTTCACAATAATATATTCGTGGAAAAGTTTAATAGTATAGATATGGGAACGATATGACATTAAGATAATTCTAGGATGGTAGTGGTGGCAGAGCAATTAAGATTCGCAATTTACGGGTTTTGATTCTAGTGGTCGATAGTGGGATTTCCCGTCGGTGAAGGCTTTCTATGTATTATGGTGGATTACTTATAGTGTGCAGTGATGGAAATAGTTGTCTAAATAAGATCCAACTAACTCGTAATGATTCAATGCCATATTATAAGCTGATGGTGTAGATAATGATTTGGGTGGTAGAACTTGGGGTTTTAGAAAATCAAGAATAAGATGGTTTGTAATTCAGTATTACATAGCATGTGAGGCCCCTAGATATAGGGATGGGGTATCATCGAGAGTAATGTATTACACAACTTGATAAACATATCACACAATGTTTGAAATTTTCTGGGAAATAGATAATATACGTAGGGAGGTACATGGTAATGGGCATCACTTGCCATACATGAACTTGACGATTTGGACAAGGACACGACCCAAAGTACAAGGATGTAGACACGAAATGTACACTAACATAAACATGAAGAAACACAGGGGAAGTAATATTCAAATAGTACCCAATGATAAGGGCACACACCATGTAACATTGTTACACACTAAGAAACACTTTAATGAAGGTTTAGATACCATGACCACTTTGGTAGGGACATGAATCCATTAGGACTTGTTACTTTAATCTATCGTATAGGGGATGTTGTAGAATCACATCCTACACATTTGATAATGACCCCATCATTGGTAATTCTGGGAAATAGTTATTATAAACCTTATATGATTCACAAATGTGATATCCTCTATCAGCATCATTCCCTAGGTGTAGTTCTTTGGGTAATCAAGAACAACAATACATGGGTGAAATATTCTACACAGGGAGTTACTCCAGATTGAGTTACTAGTATACCCCAGTGTTGTGTTTGTGATCCTTATCTATTTATATTTCACTCCATACATCAATTATATAGAGCATATTTCTAGAACTGATACGAATTACATATCAGAAAAATCTATTAGTAATGTATGAATTGTGCAGTATGTTCTCCTATATGATTTCAATGTGAAACCATCGATCATGATTCCTATACAAGAAATGTAGTAGTTACATTACATTGAGATGGTGTGTGTCTGTTGAGAGTGTCTCAATATTTTTGTAATATGTTTTATTGAGAAATACATGTGATGAGATGAAAGTTATTCTTGTTTTTATATGCTTAGTGATTTTGGGGTGTCCTACTTGGTATTTAATAATCATGCAGGCATGATAATTTCCTGCCCATGTTTTTTAATATACAATAAATTTACCATTGGATAGATTCCTAGAATGACTTGGACAAGGCATAACATAGTGACTCGGACTAACTGAGTTGTGTTCCTATAACTACCATGAATGTACATCCCTTATATATATTTAGGATGGACTTTTTTCAAACACATTATGGTGGAATTTTAAATCATACATTTTTGGAGTACATGCTTTTATAAACTGGTTTGGGGATTTAGATGTCTCAATTATGGTATTATCAATTGTTTTACATTTCATCATTTTCTCACCATAGATATGTAAGTGTTTATAGAAGAATATGAGACTAAGGCCTCCCATGTGAGTGACATGACTACAATATTCTAGACACCATCCATTGGCCAATTGGAGGTGGACTTGGTGTATTGATGACACATTCCCCCTTGGTATGGATCATGAAAATTTTGTATTGGACAATTCGTTTCTATATTAGGAATGGATTATGTGAGATTGGATTGGTAAAATAGTGTAATAGGTTTTGAGTTTGGATTCTAGGTCTGATGCTCTATTATTGGTGTGCCGGCCACTATATTGATACACTGGGACTCTAGAGACATTATTTTCAACTCACTACATGTAGAAAATTTTTAATTGGAAATATTTTTAGGTGAATCATATGGAAATGGTTTTATGTTTCCATGTCCTTATTTTTTAATCTCTCTAATTATATTATTTGATTGTAGTACATCATGATTTTTTTGGGTGCCTCTATGATTTATTCCTACTAGGATTACACATTATGATCATAAGGATGATCCCCTCTATTAAAAAGAATTTATACAGGGGCCTATTCTATAGGTTCTTCCTCCGGGTGGTTCACTAGTTATTCCAAAAGCTCTAAATTAGTAGATGGTTCCCGTAGTACAGGAAGATAAGGTGTGTAGTACATTCTTGTTTCATGAGTTTTTCTGATAGTGAACCCACAAATTCTGAGTTAATAATGACCCATAGGTGACTAAGGAATGAATTGAGTTTGTGAGGTGAGTTTTAAATATTTTTATGACACCAATAGATCATAAGGTGGTCTTGGAAGTGAGCCTCCACCATAGACCTATAGAATGATGGTGCGGTTTGTTGACCAAGTCATTTGACAAAGAAAATCTAGTATGTGTTGAGTTGAATATCATTTTCATAGAGGATTTCACTAAATCTATGTTGAGGGGTTTTTACATCTAGGAACCTTTATAGCTTTATCATGGATGTATGATAGTGGAAATGTATTCATCATGGTTCATGAACATATCAAAGAACTCAGTAGATATGGTTAATGAATAGTTATTTTGGTCATCGTCCTGTGAGTGAGGTTTTTTTAGATACACATGATCCAACCTTATAAATATATGAATTCTTACGTATTTTTTGTTCCCAAGTATGCTTTAGTGGTTGATTTGTTCCTATATGAGAAGACACATGAGGTTATTTCTAGAAGTTGGAATACATAATCTGAGGCAATTGAAGTATGGAGCCAATGTTTGACTCAAGGAACATTAAATGAAAGATATTTTAGTAGGATATCCTAGTATAGAGGTTCTAAAGTTCAAGGATCACCTAATTGGTGTAGTCATCCCAATGAGAGGTAGTGTTACTATTGTGACCACATGGGACAGGTTTCATGATATTTATTTAACTTCCACACTACTCAGGGCAAGATTAAGTAGGATTCGAATATGAAGAGTCTTTGAAAAGTGTAGATAGTTCCATAAGGCAAAAAATGTGGAAGATGATATAGTAGAAAATTTTTAGGTGGTATAATTTTTGATTTGGTACCTCCCCCACCAACAAGTGTTCCATGCTTGGTTTTGGGAGCTAGAGGAAAAGGGTTGGGGAAGTGGTAGGTGGTCTAGGATTATGAAGAAGATTCTCCCATAATGATACGAGGTAGGATATATGTCTTATCTACTATAGATGTAGTGTTTATAGACACATGTGCAAGTAATTATTTTTTAACTGCATATTTCATTCGAGGAATAAATATTCTAGTTGATCCCTTAACTTAAAAAATTCCACATGGAGACTCATATGGGATGTGACTTAGTGATCAACCCCTTCCACAAAATGTGGGACCCTGACGCATGGATGTAAGAGTTTATATTGGGATATCGATGTTGAATTGATCTTCCCTTCATATTTAAACCTAGGTACGGAATGGTTATGTTATGTTCATGCCTAGATACACAATTTCCAGAGGATGATGTGGTGTGTAGAGTGTTATTATACCATATTTCTAATTGATGGTTAAAGTTAAACCTAGACATTGCATGATGGACTCATGATTTAGAGAGTCCATCTAATTTCTCATCAATTCTCTACATGACCAATGGTGTAGTGGATGTAATGATTTTTAAGTTCCCTAATGTTGTGATAGAGTATGAGGAGATCATTCCAAAGGACGCTCCGGGCATACCTCCCCACAGATTAATAGACTTATTCATTAATCTCCAAACTAACATAACCCTGACATCAGAACAAAATTTTTCGATGGAGCCCGTTGGGCTTCTAAAGCCAAGGGTGTAGTTGGAGTACATGAAATGTATGGAAATTGTTAGAATTATTGTTTCACCATCGATAGTCTCAGTTTTGTTCAACAAGAAGGAGGATGGGAGAGGTTATGTGAAAAATCATATCACCTAAAATAGATAACCCAAAATAAAAAGCATCCACTACTGAGGATCGATACATATTTGATCAGTTTAGAGGTCATGATGTGTCTTGTGAATTTACCTCAAATCAGGTTATCAATAGTAGAGAACATGGTCTGTGAATATATAGAATATGGAACATAGATTTTACTAATAATCATTATGAGTACCTTGTGATTCCATTTATCTGAATAAGACAATTGTTTTTTTCATTTGACTCCTATAACAGATGAATTGACATCCTTTGAACTAGTTCATGGTAGTCCTCATCGATTATATCCTAGTGTACATGGCATCCAAGGAGGCTCGCATGAGAAAATGGGGATAGATATGGAAATATGTAGAGAGAACCATTTATTGGGAAGATAACAATGTTCACATTCTTGATTTCAGAGTTCCACATTCTAGGACATATTTTCTCAGCAGATGGTGTAGTAGTGGACCCCCATCATGTTCAGTTTATTGTTAGCTTCAGAGAAACCCATGTCTGGGATGGAGGTTCTAATATTACTTTGGTTGGCATGCTACTATTATATATACATACATAATATCTCGAGGATATCATGTCACTTGACTACACGGACCTGAATTGGTATACCATTCATATTGACTGATAGGTGCCATCAAGACTTCTACGAGTATATACATATATTAATGAGCTCTCGTACTTTGATATTTCTGTAGGTGCATGTTGAGTACACTGTTATTTATGAATATTAAAGAACTAGTATTGGGTTTCTTTTGATAAAGTGGTATTTTGTGATTAATTATCATTCAAATCAGTTGATACCACCCATGAAGAACTACGTGAAATATGATTTGGAGTTAGTAGTTGTAATCTTCACACCAATTATGGATTGAATGTACCTTATGAGTGAGTGTTTTACCATATATTATGATATAAATATTATCAAGTATATAATTTATTATTAGGATTATAACTTGAGACATAGGTAATGGTTATAGTTACTCTCTAATTATGACATTGAGATTGACTATACAATGTGATGGTGTAAAATGATAGAAGATTCTATCGGTAGATTATATTGTTCTCATTTCCAAAGTGAGGCATCAGAACACATGGTGTCATTCTAGAAATCCATTGTGGTTATGGATGGTGTGGCTTATCTCTAATTAATGGCTAGTACCCAACCTCTTTTACACTGAGTTATGGTGGAACAACTTGGGGATTCCTATTATTTTTCCTATGTACTCATATATTATAAAACACAATACAGACGGATTTTATGATTGTGGGGATCGTGCAGTTATTTTAAGTGGAAAAGTGGTGGTAACATTAGAATTACATGAGGAGGTTTTAATAGAGTTTTATAAATCCTCTTTCGTGCTACATCATGTTATTTAAACGATTTACTAATACCTATGATTTGAGTTTTGGTGGACCAATGTAAAGAATGATATTGTAGAGTTTTTCTCTAGATGACTTATTATTCATCAAATTGTAGATGACAACCATATTCCGTAGGGAAAATTTTATCCTATTGACGTTCCATGATTTCAATTAGTATTGGATACCCATGGACTTCATGGTTGGATTACCACATATATCTCTAGGACACGATGCCATTTGGTTGATAGTTGACTGACTAACCAATTCGGCCCACATTATATATATTTGAGAATATAGTTAAGTAGATTGTTCTGGACACCTCTAAATGTAGGATATATTCTGACTCAATGGATTTTCCTTGATGATTGTTTCTTACCTTTGTGCTCTGTTAATATCCCAGTAATGGAAAGAATTGTAGAAGGATTTTGAAAGTCATCTACATTTGAGGGGGAAATTTCACCCCCATTCTAATGACCAGAATAGGTAGACCACTCGGTTGATGGGAGAAATATTTTTGGGAATGATTGTTAGACTTTGGATTTATATGGGAGGAACACATACCATTGATGGATTTTTCATCCATATTCAACCATTGGTATAGAACCATTCAAGGACTTGTACTGGGGACCCTCAAAGTAAACAATATGTTACACCAAACTAAAGGAGTCACCATTTATGGGCCTGGAGTTGGTGAAATCCACTACATAAGAGGTGTATATCATCAAGGATTTCATGAATATTACATTCAGAATTTATAAGTACTATGTTTGATGATGATGTATGCCCTTTATGATTGACGAGGTAGACAATTTTTTCCTATGGGATTCACCTCGATGTGCATTATAGAGATTCATCCATGGAAATAAGATATCTTCAAAATTCATGAGCCCTTTCCAAAATCTGCATATAGTTTGAAAGGATGCATACTTCCTAACTATCACACCCAAGATATACTAGGTACATGACTTCTTCAATATGTCACAACTAAGGAGGTGTGTTCATGGTCTTTTATAGGTTATTGACTGTGGTGACATGGCAATAAAGAATGGATCAACCTTTTCTAAGTACCAAATAAAGTCCAAGGATCGACATGAGATGATCCTTCATGGGAGATTAATTCCTCAAGTGTATTTCTGAATGTAGAATGAGAGTCTTTAGGGGTGAGACTGGGAGCGGGAGACTCAAATGCATTCTCAATACCCATATCACTATGTGTATCCTTTTGATTTGGATTATCAAAATAGAAAACCCCATCATTGGGAGAACTTAATATCCAAGATTTGTTTTTTTATTTTTTTTTAATTTATATGGAATATTTTGTGAGCTATGTGTAGAGATGTATTGATATTTCTATTCAATGTGTGCCCAAAATTAATTTCACATATACATTAAATATATTAATGGCATGAACACACATTTTTCCAGGAAATGCGAAATGAACTCTAAATAGAGGATAAAATTGGAAATATTACACCCCCATTTATTTCATATCTTGAGCTTTACCGTAGGTACAACACAACCTGGTAGCGCGTTTGACATTTGGGTCAAGTTCCATCTAGTGAAATTAAACAAAATAAATTAAAAAATTATTAATTTTTATAGATGAAACAATGAGATAATTTATATTACTATATAAAAACTGTAATTTTTTATTTTTAGGGTTAAACACATAACCTCACAAATCAATATAATCCATTGGAGGGCGTTGGTGGAGCTACTGTAAGTGAGTGATGACCAGATTGTGGCTCATTGATTGGTGTGTGATAGAGCCTGAGGATTTCACCAACGAGAAAAAAAAATATAACTGATAATCACTAGAGATTGATACAAATTGAGGTAGGATGTTGATTAATTGGAATAATTTAACTTTTTTATATTCTAATTGTGAATATGAATTAATAATACAACTGAATAATGCATATATCGATCGTATTGGGGGTACATGATTTATCTGTGAGGATTTTTGGGAAACATTATTGTTTTTATTGAATCATAAATGATCATTAAAATTGAAATGGATCATGCTCCAGTAGATACCATTATGGTTTGTTCATATTTTCATGTTTCCTTGGATTTCTCCCAACGTTATTCAAGGCTTAATCAACACTATTTTCTTTGAATTGTCGTTCAACCGAAATTCCATGGAATCACCCATTTATTGGTGTAATAGTTTGTTACTGTAAATACATTATCAGTATGAATCGGGTATCATGTGATGATGTTAGTGATGTTAGTTTTATTTGGACATGGGGTTTCCTAGTTTTGATTTTAGTGTGAGATAGTGGGATGACGGGATAATGATGACTTTCTGTGAAACCTTTTTTCTAGATTATAGTGAACGGTGATAAAAAGGGTTGGCATAAAATTATCAACACTTCATGGAATGATTCACAGAATTATTGTAGGATTATTTATATGAAAATTTTACCGGATGAAGAACCATATATTCTAGAAAATCAAGTAGAACACATTGTGTAATTTTGGATTACATGGTGTGTGGGACCCATTTCTACAATGCTAGGGTTTCATGGTGGGTAAATTATCAAATGTTGTGTAACCAAAATAACATAACTAATGATCATTTACTGTAACTATGGAATGTTACTAGGGATATACATGGTAATTGGAAAGGATTTATATACATTGACATGACCAGTTAGACACTGGAATGGCAAGGAGTACACAGGCTCAGACATGCCATGTACTATAACAGATACACTGATATAAGAATCATCTATGATACACATACCTGACTCATTGTCAAAGTGATAAACTATGTAACACTAGTAAATATTTTTTACCCGGTTAAAGAAGGCTCATAGCCATTTTCCTTTTTCATCTTGTACATGATTTTGTTAAGTACTATTCCAATAATCCACTCATAGGGGGTTAGTTTGGAATCTTGTCTTACACCTAGGATGGTGATCCCTTCTATTGGGATTCATGAATATTTTCAATGGAATCCTTTTGTGAGTCCTAGAGTGAGATCCTCTAACATCACATTTCCCATCATATAGATCATGATATCATAATGACCAACACTAAATGGACACAAATCTTCTTCATAGAAGGTTATTATAGATTGATTTGTTAGTATTCCTCATGTACTTGGGTGTGATCCACGTTTTTGTTTCATTCTCTCCATACATATAGATTATACAATTTTTGGTTATACTGTATGAGTAGTAAATCTTGGAGGGATGCCATCAGTACTATCTAACTCATAGAGAATGTTAGCTTGGTCAAGTTCTATGTGGAACCATAAACCAAAATTTATAGACTGGTATTACCATTGTGAATATAATTTCATATGATGTGTATTTTTTTAGTATATAAGGATACTTTTTATGTCTTGTAGATATATACAGGTGATGACCTTATTATTATTCATTTTATTATTTTCATAGTGAGTTCAGTTAGATTTACTAGGTATTGTTATAATCACCCCTTCATGGGATTTTCCCAAATGTGTTGTGTCTTATGAATACTTTCAATGTTTTGATGAATTCCCAAATGGTCCAAGAATCGGAATACTTTAATTATATAAACTAAAGAAGGGTTTTTCTAGTGATTATCTTGATATATTTCCCAGTCTATACATTCGGATTGGACTTGTTTTCAGACGATACTTTGTGAACCTCTATTTGACCGTTTTTTATTTTAGTAATTGTTTTCATACTCTAATAGTTTTGTTTAGATATATAAAATATAAATTTAACAATTGTTTTATATTTCATCATTTTATAGGCTTTGAGATGTGTGTGTGTGTGTAAATAAGTACTTTATGCTATGTCCTCCAATGGGAGTGAAATGCCTACCTGACACTACTTTCCATCCCATGATCTACTAGAGTAATTATGATGTAGTTATGGAAAATGATCCATTGGGATAAATCACAACACAAATGAATATTTCATATTTCATAATATAGGTTAGGTAAATTTAACATTGGATGTTAAAAAAAAGGTGTTATTGGATAGAGTCTGGGAGGTTGAAATAGGCGGGGAAAGACATCAAATTTTGTTTTCACCTCTTGAAAATTTCACAACGAACCATTTTATATGTTATCTTCCAAGTTCATGATCCTTAATTATATGTATGTACAATTTAAATTATAAAAACTCATTTTAACATTCCTTGTGTAGTGTTATTACCAGATGGTTTCCAAATAGTTAGGATGTCATCTTGTTTATATTGTTTTCTAGTGTCTTTTTCATATTATTTCTTCCACTATTTTAGAATAATATATGTAATAATGTGAATAGTCACATCATGTTCTCTGAATGAACCTCACTGGTAGTTGAAAATATCTAGAATATGATAATGAATTTATGATGTATGAATTTACCTATTATGTTACGAATCAGGTGGACTAGAATGTGGATATTATAATTTTGTACCTGATTTTTTTGTATTATTCATTGTATTCAGGATATGTTAGTTAGATGCATGTTGTTGTCAAAAAATTGCACATAAATTAATAATGGGAATATCTAATCCCCTAATAGAGAGTGTAAAAATATTCTTGGGGTGGTATTTGTGTTCTTTGTTTTTCATTGTAATGACTTTTTGATTTACAAGGTGTATAGAAAATTGTATATTGCTGTTAACTTACTCCTGGATATGGGGGAATTTTTTCTCAATTAATTAATAATACAAATAACATAGGATTCACATGCTATTCTTTTTCATGATTTTGATTGGGAACCTGATTTTTTTTGAAATATATGTTATTTAATTTTTCCAAAATAACATATAATGTGTTTTCCTTCATAACATTATGGTGTAATTATAATTGGTCATGTTTATGGTTTTGTGTTTTTTGTTATTATTTTTGGTGTTTCATGATAATCATATATACATATATATTCTTATCAGAATTCAAATTTATGACAAATATAAAGAATATATTTTGTGGACAAGGAATGATGTTCTGTTAATAGTTCAAGTGGTCAAATTAGCATTATAGAATGGTAGGGATTTCTTGTGTTCAATGTTTGACTAAAATTAGAAAACCATGTGACAACCCAGGGCTTTAACATAATTTTTTTTTCTTCATATTTTATATACTTTTTTTGTTATCTTATTACCAAAACACATAATGAAGGAATTTTATATGGGTGTTCTTATGGAATATCCCACATCACTAAAGGATGTGTTTCATTATGATGGTTTAAAGTAGTAATTTAGCCTCTACCAAAATGGGGAAAATACCACACATAAATCCAAATTGGGGTTTGTGTTTGTATCTAAAAATATATTGCGGTTAGCCTCCCCACACCCCCACCCTTATGTGTGTTATTCTATGGAGCCCAGCTCCATTTCTCAACAAAAGACTGAGGGGAGACATTTATGTAGTAATATTTTGGGATTCATGAAAATAAAACCATCATTGATGAGGATTATTTTGAGGAAAGTATATTTATCTGTCAACGGGCACCCCATAATGTTTATTAGAAGGGGAAAATTGGAAAGTTATCAAAGAAAAACTACTTAATTTTTGTGTTATGCAGAGCATTGGAGATGGGACAGTCTGTTGTCTCTCCCCAACCCACTTTTCTTATTTGATACACACTTAAGAGGGATGGGATTATTATGGTTTCCATTATCTAAGCATGTAATGCTCCTAATTTATCCTATTTTTTATCCCTTCCAATTATTTTCCTTAAGATTTAATTGACTCCATACTTGGGTTTTCGCACTGATTCCCCCATCAGATAGGGGAATATGGGGACGATGATGGGAATTTCTTAGTAGGGATAGAGGACATCCAAATAGGGATAACACATGTCATTAAAACTCTGCAATATAATTCTATACAAGGATCCATCCATAAAATTTATTCATTATAGATTCATTATACAAAAATATCACTTTTTTTATTCCCCAATATCATTTATGTTAGTTAATTAGGTTATAACGAGATCAACAATCTCATATATTATAATGTATCAAATTTTATCCAAAATATATTTTCCAATAATATAAAACATTTATAATAAAACAATTTTCCTTTTTAATGGAAATATTAATGACATTCACCCTGACATGTTCTATGTTGTTGCCATCCTTAAACCCTACGAAAAATAAATCCATCCATCTAATCAGTTAGTTTATTGAAAAACAGGAAAATATATTAAAGGATTAAATTTATAAAATGATTCCTCAAGCATAAAAATAAATCATTTCCTGACGAAAACACACATTTTTTTAAAATGAATAGAAAAATATTATAACCCTATTTACGTAACTAAGTGAATCGTATTCATAACAAGTGTTATTACAACTAGATCCCAGTTAAATCCATAAGAGGGACCACATCAGTTAACTACATACATTCCATTGGATACCAGAAATATTACACAAATGATTATAGAGAAACAATGGGGATTATCCATCATAAAAGCTCTATTGATATCACCCATCATATAAGTTCTATCTGGATACCAATAGTTTAATCAATAGAAGACTCTCCCATTTATCTTGTATAATTATTATATTCCATGTTATTAATAAAATTATTTATGCATTCACTTATTCATATTAAACTCCTTAAATCCCAATTGATCATGTATAAAAATACATTCAGATATCAAAATTTCATTACATTTTAAATAATCGTTATCAAAATGAAAATACCATGAAATGTAAAAAGTAATTTTCTTTAAAGAACCTAAGAAATATTATAATAGAATCCAAAAATATAATTATGTATTCTTTTTTAGGGAAATGCGATTGAATTTTTATATTTTAAAAAATAATATGTATTTATATATTTCAGAACTAATTGAAAATGATCCATTAAAACCCCTTAAAAATTATAGTAAGAATATAAAATGTAACATAAAATGACCTTTATAATCCAGTTACATCCATATAAAACATCCTAAAAATAATATTAAGAATATGAAACTAGATGGAAGACATTTAAAAAATAAATCCATAAAATATATAAAATTGTGTTTTATGTTTAAGAGACCCTTTCCTCGAGTGTGAATCATTATGTTCATTATGTATCTTAAAACATAAAAAAATTATGTTAATTAATCACTTTGATAAGAACATTTTCTATTTTTATTATTAATTTTCATTCCATTTATAATGAATTACAAAATCTATTAACCTCATGTCATACATTTGGATTATATTTAGCTCATATGGCCGAAATAGAAATAGAATGTAGACTATGGTCTTATAGATTATTACTCCATAATTTTTAGTATTATATTCAGGTCAATATTTTTATTTATATAATTTAATTGTTATACCATCCATTTTCTTTTATCAGGTACTCATAAACACCTCTTTTTATCATCCATGGGTTAGATCTCATTAGGGGTGTTTCAAGAAAATTATGGGAAAATTGGACTATCTTTTGGGATGTCATGCTTGGTGCATAGTTTTTCCAAACCAAGAATCCTACTAGTAAAAACAGTTAAAACATAGACAGTGAGGTTCTTCATTTTTAGGATACGGTGTCTTAAAATGTGAACATGTCAAGGAGAGTCTATGAAACCCCACTGGCTAGGGTGCACGACTAGGGAAAACAATTTTTCTAACCGTGCGTCCCTTCCCATGAAACAATACAAACACATTTTAATTAAAAAAATCATAAAAAAATTTTGATTTCTATATTTAGACCCTTGGTCAGGACTAACATAGTTAATATTGATTTTTGGTATTCGGGTCTCTCTAGGACCAACATTGGCTACTATAAACCCATTTCAAAGCATATCAATGTTTAGAGATTACCATTCAATACATCCCCGATAAGAGTACTTATCATATTCCCTATCTATATCACTTTTAATCCCTTTTATATGGTTTGTTAGATCTCTATGATGTTGGAGGATCTAATCCCTACTTTTTTAGATCTTTAATCACAGTTTTATTCATTTATCTCCTCTTCAGATGTTCTTCATTGGAGTTTCTTATTGTGGGAATTGTGTATTATGATCCAGTGATCTATAATAGATGGGTCTGTATAATATTTTCCTATTGATTTGACAGTAAATTTCTTAAATTAAATATATTTTATTTGAATTATATTATTAATAAACGATTTTATTGAATTGGGTATTTTAATTTGATTTCTCGTGAAATTGAAAAACCCTTCAATTTCCGATGACTTCGGTTTTGTTTATGGAATTTGATAAAATTTTGTGAAATTTAATAGTGAAATTAAAATGAATAATTTAAATTGATAAATTGAATTATAATATTTATTTTATAAATTCAGATAAAATTTTTATTTGAAAAAATTTCTTAAATTGTTTTGGTTGAAATCGGGTGGTTTTATTCTAGAAAATGCATGATTTTACAAAAAACCAATTGTTTTTAAATGAAAATTGGAATGTTTAAACTGAATGATATTGGTTAATTATATTTTTAACTTTTTGAAAATAAATTTTCTATTATTGTTAGTCGTTTGTCAAATGAAATCCTATGTAGTCTATGATTTTTTGAGGAAAACCTAATATAAAGAAGAATTTATTATAAATGTATTGAAGTATTATAATTATAAAATAAAATTATAGGAATATATTATCCCTAGTGGGATTTTGGTAAGTAATATTTGGGGAGTGTCAGGGAGATGTGTTCTCAAATTTTCATTATTTTAATTACATGTGTTTGAGGATACTGTAACCTAGAACTATCATACCTATTGTAAAATGACCATGTTGATACTTTTAGTTATTTTTATATATATTTAGTTGTTGAAAAATATTTTAAAAATACTTTTAGAATTTATTAAAACGATGTTATATAAACTATTAGTTAATAGAAATTTTAGAAATGATTCCATCAATTGAAATATAAGGCATCCTGTTTTAAATATACTTTTGAATTTCCCTTCAGGATTATTTAGAATTGGAAGATTTATTTTTATTATCATTACAGAATCTTATTATGGAATATATAGTGAGACCCTTCTAGGATTTTCGTTCAAACCCTTCTCATGCCTTTAGGTGTATGTAGATTATATTCTTCCTAATCTGTTCAAGGGTAAAGTGCCACATGGAAGTGGTGTTTTCTATTAAACATTTTTCTTGGAAAGTTGTGTCTATTGGGACGTGGGTTATTATCCTACTTTTTGGAAAAATTTATGTTCATTGGGTTTGTTTACCTGCATAATTTATGATACTTTTCTATTTGTGGAATTTTATATTCATCACAATGAATTGAATTTGTTTCTCCCACTATTTAGGTGGAAAATCATTTCCATTTTTATTTTTTAGGATGCTAGGTGATAGTCACCAATCCATGGGGATCGGGAATTCCCTTTGGACATTGTTAGGATTAGATCAGGTGTTAGGCTACCAGGTTATTCCAAACTGTTTAAAAAAATATTATAGAGAGCTTAATCATATTTCAATGATAGAAGTGAGAAGTTTTGTATTTGTGGTGGGACATAGGGGTAGTTTCTTTTGAGTTCCCAACTACCTCTCATCGCATTGAGATTTAAGTCACAATAGGTGGTTTGGGAAATACGTCGTTAGTATTAGGTCTACAATTTTCTAAAATTTTCATTTGGATTGATTGATATAAAAATAATTTTTATAAATTTACTAGTATAAATTTCCCTATATCTAGTTTTTGAGTGTTGATATATGAGTATTATTCCTGATTTCCTGGATAATTTCTAGGGATATAGCATAGTATCATAGCTCTAAGAAGATATGTGAATCAGATATAATAGGATGCAACAGATTAACCACTAAAAGAAAATCCTCTCATGGAACAAAACTTTTATAATGTAATTGTGTGTTTTTTTCCTACTCTGTGATAGAAACATGCACCCATTATTGTTTAGGTTCCATCTATGGAACCTCATATCGATTACATCATGATTCATTCTCAAGATTTCCTTCCCAAAAGAACAGTCACTAGTCAATGATCTAATGAACCTCAACTAAGTGGGGGTTCATTGAGACTTATCGAGATTGTTTTTGAGTTCGTAGAGACTCGGATCAAAATAAAGGTTAAATGTGCCACAATCAAGGTAGATGGACCTAGTAGGATATGGTTGGACACAATTGTGATGGAAATAAAGAACCAGGGATTATTGTGGAAATACATAAATGTTATTTTCACAGACAAAATTTATTTATAGTTGATGGTATTAGCCAAGGATTTATAGTTTCTTAGACATGAGAAGGTCGACAGGACAACAAATGATTATGTAAACCATTTTTTAAGCTTATAAAGATTACACCTGAGATAACATCGAATAACAAGATAAAGAATAAACATCTTGATATGGTACTTTGATAGTATATTCATTATCAGGTTTTCATAAAAAAATGTCATTATTTTGCTGATGTGTTGGATAGGGTGTTGATGGTTGAAACCGAATTGTATGATAGGTCAGGGTTGATGAGAGTTCTTTTTCCCCTAGTAGCTATCTGTGTAATTTTTTTGTAAATATGAGTCATGATGATTATATAGGTTGTTCATGACAACATGGTTCTTATGATATTATTCCAGTGCCTAGAGGATGCCCATTAATTTGTAATATGTTTGGACAACCTGTGAAATCATGACATGTTTTCACTAAGGAACCTAAGATATGTGGTTTCTGTAGATGTACATTCCACATGAGTATATTTTTATATGTCTATATCACTCTTTATATTGTAAAATGATCACCCCCCAACTAAAATATCTATGAAATCAGTAGCATCATTAAATAAGCGGTTCTATTCATAGGAATATCAAATCAAGCTTCTTCACTAAGTGGAAGAGTATCTAGAGGAATCAAATAGTGGTCCAGTAACTTTGAGAGATGCAATCAGTATAGGTTCTTTATTACACAAAGTTTTATTTGATATTAGTGCATCTAATTCATCTAATTTGACAAGTATAGTGAGTTTTCTTAATCATCTTATGGAGATTTTATCTCATGTGATGAATATTATTATTCCCCTAAGAATAAAGATATGTTAGGTTCAATGTACTACTACATTTGTTTTCTCAATAATGAATATTGATCATTAATTGGATTTTTTAGTTCTCTATATGAATCTTATTGACATCATTTTCTTTATGGGTTTGATCATTTCCAATGAATACCACATTTACTGCTATTTTTGATAGGTATTATTTACTACAGTGGATGAGGTGTTATATATAATTTAGGGTGAATGGGATATGTGGTCATGTAGAGATAGATATTCTCATTTACAATTAGAGAACTTAATAACTGTTTTCACCTTTGATCTGAAGAGGTAATATTTGAGTGGAAATATACCTCAACTTGTTGAGGAGCTTCCCATTATTTTTCCTTCTAAATTTTATATTTTTTCACATGTGCGTGATGTAAGGATTTTTATTAACTTTTTTTAGTACCAATCCAGTATCTATTAATTTTTACAACAAGGAACCAGATGAAATTAAAGAGTTAAAGGCCCATATAAATGATCTACCAGGGAAAGGATTCATATACATCAGTGTGGCACCTTGAGTGGTCCTAGTTCCCATTTATAAGAAATATTATTGATCACTTCACCATTGTGTTTATTACCAGAAACTAAATCAGGTTATCTTATTGAAAATGTATCGGTTTCCATATATTTTTGATATTCTTTATCAGTTAAATGTGTTGAAGTGGTTCTTCAATATTGATCTTAGATATGGTTACCATTAGTTGAGAATAATAGAATCTAACATTCATAAAACTATCTATCATAGTATGTATGACCATTATGTGTACCATGTCATACCTTTTGGTGTAACCAATGATACTTTAATATGTATGGATTTAATTATAATGATTTCCCATGAGTATATTGATACTTTTATTGTGGGGTTTATGGATGACATACTTTTCTACTATTTGTCCAAGAAGGATCTTGTGTGTCATCTAAGAGATTTTTTGGAGTTTTTGATAAATAACTAACATTATTACAAGCAATAAAAATGTTATTTTTAAATTATTGAAGTTATTTTAGGGAACACAAGGGGTCAAAACATGGAAATTCTGTTGATCCTGAAATGGTGAAAGAATTGATGAAATGGGATCAACCAGGAAAGGTTTTCACGATTCATAGAGTATTTAGATTAGATGAATATTATTTACAGTTTTTAATAGACTTCTCAAATTTAGAATCTCTAATGAATAATATAACTCCCAATTTTGTAATATTTTCTTGGGATGAAAAATGTCAGAATTATTTTATTATGATGAAATATATTTCAACGACTGATCCGTTATTGAACTTTCGGAGGTCGTTCAAGGAAATGTGGTCCTCTTTGATGCATTAGGTTCAGGTTTTGGATTCTTTTTATATAGATTGATTATGTCATTTCTTATGGCTCTTAGTAGCTTATGCGACATGGGATGAATTACCAGACCGATGACGTAGAACTTACATGAGTGATTATTACACATAAGAGTTGGTGACATTAATTTTTTGGGGAAAGTGTTACATATAATATGTCCACAAGAGTAAGAGTTATATATTTTCTCAAAAATATAAGAATCGTTACTATAGGTTTTTTTGTGGGATACCTATAATCTTTTCAAATTGACATCACCTATACCCTGGGAAGATGGAATTTCATCACTGATTCTTTGAGCAGTAAACATCCAACACATGCTATAAAATATTAGTCATAAGTGTGTAACTTGATGAAATGTTTTTTATATTTGCATATTAGAGTCTGATAATCTAGGAATGAGAATTCCATGTCCATCATTTTGTTGATTTCTTCTATTATTAAGATGATTCATTAGGATCAACAATCTGATGATGAGTTCTATAATGTTATATGCTCTCTTTATGGTGGGTAGCATATTTTTTTGTATTCATTCTCTAAGAAGGACATTCTCTTTATAAAAGTTATTTTTTTACCATTATTAGTCATTATTGTTGTAATGGGGTGTTTCTATTGTTTCCAGTGTGATTTGAACCCAAAAAAATGATGTTACTTTAAGACATGAAATGTAGATTCTAGTGGCTATGTATGAGACATGGGATTGATGATTTTTTCTATCATTATTTCAATTTCCAACATGTCATGTCCGTGGACTGGAATCCATGATGATTTCCTCAGACATAATGAATTTATAATTTTAAGTAGGGTGAAATCTCTAAGGACATGTTTTTTGGGTTTCCACATACATAGAAAAATGTAATGTGACTTGTTTTGTGATCGATAGGCTGACAAAATCAGGTCCCTTTATTCTCATTCATGATTTTGAAAAAAACTATAATATTTAAAATATATATATATATAAGATATAGTCCAATAGGGATCATCGGTTTACATATTTTTTATGGAGATACCATTAGAAGACACTAGGATCTAATGTTTATTTGAGTATGGCATGCCATACACATTCAGATGGACAGATAGATAGAGTTATACTTATTCTTGAGTATATTCTTCATTCATATATTCTATGAATTTGTATAGAATTGGATGATACTATGGGGATATTTGGGTATTATTATAACAATAGATAGCACTCCACGAGCATATTGCCTCTTTTTGTGGCCCCATATGGTTGGCCTTCTAAATCTCCATTGTGTTGGACGATGATTAGTGAAATATCTTTGGTTGAATCGATCTTGTTTCATAAATCAAAAACAAAGATTTAGTGGTTTTAAAATTGAGAGTTCATTTTATAGATATGTTATAAATCAAATTTTGATCATCATTTAAGACCATTGGTGCCTTTTTTTACCTAAAATGTTTTTTTAATGTTTCAAACTATTTCATTCATTGACTTCTTAAGAGGAAGGAGATGAATTCTCTTCATTATGTGTGGCCTTTTGTGGTATCTGAGAAGGTGGGGAAATATGCATACCATTTAGAACATCCTTTATAGATGACATATATAAATAACATGTTCCATGTATCTCAGACACAAATGTATATCTATGATCTAATCATGTTCTTAGATGGAGTGACCTCGACTTCGAACTTGATTTAGCTATGACTGATCATCTAGTCATTATAGTTGATTATGAAAAAGTTGTTCTTCAAGAGTGGATGATACATTTTTTTGAGTTATTTGGTATCATCCTTCTAATACTATTGTGATGTGAGATATGGAGGCACTGATTAGAGAGTAGTGGACTTATTTTTTTACATTAGGTCTTTTTAATAGACATTCAATGGGCCAAAAGTATATATGGTGGGGAGGTTGTACACCTGTTTACTATTTTAAATAACTCTAAAACCCCTATTCTAATAATAAATTCATTGGATATCCTTTAGAGGTGCTTCGAGTAGTTTTTTTGAAATTTTTATGCACATTTGGGTTATACATGGAGGGCACCTGGTTCTTCCAAATTGTGCGCCCTACTATTGAAAACAGCGCAAACCCCGGAAGTGAGGGTTTGTGTGGTTAGAAAAATTTTATAAAAATGTGCACCCACTAAGGTGAAAACACGCAACCCCATCTAGTTGAGGTGCACAGCTGAGGCACGTGGTTTTTCTATCATTTTGGACCTACTATGAAGTCATGCACACAAATATAAAAAAATAAGAAAATTCTCTAAAATCTCCCCCTCCATTTAGACATTTTCTCTTTCCTAACTCGACCTAGATTATTTTTCTAGGTATTTCTACCTCCAAAGGACCAATATTGGCTAATATGAACCCCATACAATGAAAATTAGAACATGAAAATTGTTTTTCAGTTGTTCCCCTATCATGATTTATTCTCCCCTTATATACGTCATCCCATTATTCTCTCTCCCCTATGGTTTGGTAGATATTCATGTTGTTGGGGGATATATTCCCTATTGTTTTACTTCACGAATCTTGGTTTAATTCGCAGATCCTCTTTTCCAGAATTATATATTTGAGTTTATTATTATGGGGATTGTGTTTCATGATCCCATGATCTATGGTAGGTGGTTCAGTCTACAATTTTAAATTTTTTTGACCCTAAATTTCAATATTTGAATTGAACATCATTTAATTGATTTATCAAAAACCAAACTCTTGTGAAATGTGGATTTGAATTTTATTTGGACTGAAATTGGAAAACCCCTAAATTAAAATGAATTATGATGTTTTTATGGAATTTTATGGATACTGTAAAATTGAATAGTGGAATTTAAATTGTGAAATTTTTATTGTGGAATTTAAATTATGAAATATAAATTTTAGAATTTAAATACTGTAATTCATTTGTGAAATTAATTTTTGAAATTAATTTGTAAAATTAATTTCAAATTTTTATTTGACAACAATGGATTAAATTATTTTGATAAAACGTGATTGTTTTATTATATAAAAAATAATATTTTGAGTAAATCCCATTTTGGGATTTTAAATGGAAAAAGTATATTGAAATGTAATGATATGGTTTAATTTTGTTTTCAACATTTTAAAAATAAATTTCTAATTCTTTTTTATTGTTTTAGAACATGCATGGTGATGTAGTTATTGAGTTATTAGGTAGAAATACACTAGGTTGGGTATTTCCTAAAAATAGATTAATTCTTTAAAACTTTTACATAATCATATTGATATATCATATCACCATTGGGATGTTGGTTATTTGTCTATTTCTAGTGTGAGAGAGACATGTGTGCACATTGGCGTTATTTTCAATACATGTGTGAGAGGATCCGATAACCTAGAACAATCATTCCCCATAAAAGATGATTTATTTTCTCCTTTATGATTATTGTGACATATAATCCATTTTTGTAAAAAATCTAACACATGAATTGTGAATTTAAATAAAATTTTTCATATAAAAATTTTATTAAGCCATTGTTTATAAATGTTCCCATCAATTGAAATGTAATGGATGATGTTTTAAATATGATTTTGAACTACATTATATGTTTATTAAAAATTGGATGCTTTATTTCGTAATTAATTATGGAATTTTTTTATGGAATCTTATGTGAGAAAATTTAGGAATTTTATCTCACACCCTACCTATTCCATTAGGTTTTGTAGATTATATTCTACAAGGTCTGAGAAAGGGTGATGAACCACTTGGAGGTTGTTGTTTATATTTATCCTTGGCCTTTTAGAGTTGGTTATATTGATGAATGTGTTATTATCATATTTTCTAGTAATTTTATTACATACTTTGGCATTTTTATCTATATTAGTTCTTTTATTGTTACACCAATGTATTTTAATTTTTAGTATAGTGACTTCAATCTGTTATTTCTTTTTTGTATGTAGAAAATTCATCCAATGTTTTATCTTATATAATGCCTGGTGCTAGTTTCCAACACATAAGAATCAGGAAAACTCTTAAAGATATGTTAGGATCGCCTTGGGAATTATGGTACCAGGGTACCAATTATGATTTGGGAAATATATATAATTATTACCATATATAAATGAAATTTATGAAAAATTAATTATGTAACAATCATACATATTGTAGGATGTATGTATGCTTGAGTGATGTTTCTTTTTCCAAATAGAATTATAGAATAAGGTAAGTATTATTTTATATTTATAAATATATTAATATATCCTAAATTATATATTATTTTTTTAATTAAAATTATCCTATTTTATCCACATGATATGGTAATGAAAAATGAATAACATATCTTTATTGAGTTTGTAATATATACATAAAAATGAATGATGTATTCATATTTTAATGAATGGAAATGTAATAAATTTTTTGATATATTAATTTTTTATAGTGTCAAATATTCCATTAATATCATATATATACATGATCTCCATCAACCTAAACATCAATAAAAGGATGTGATGGAAACAAAATTACATCGAATAATGACTTGGTAGTCGGCAATACAAAATAATCATGGTATCATATTCCTCTTTATGGAAGATGATTTGGATATATACATTCAATAAATATATAAATATTTCATTATTTCAATTTAACATTTGTTATTATTTAAAATAAATTTTAAATTATTTGAATGAGGTTGAAGAAGAAATAAAAAACACTTTTTCAGGAACTATATTTCAACTTCAGACATCTTTTTATGGATTACACCAACTCATTCCAATGATGAATTTATGACAAAAAAGAAACATAAGACATGGTGACGGTTGTAATGAATGAATATGTGTATGTTATTGAAAAACCAAGATATGTTTTTTAATTTTGATTAAATTGGATAGGATGTTTTCTCTTACTAGATAAGGGATGGGTATTCATGTAATTTCATAATTTTTTATTTATATATAATTTATTTCATTGGGAAAATAAAATAAAATTTATATAATTAGAGTAAAACATATGATTTAGTCTAAATCCTGTAATAAAATAATTATTTTAAAATTTTAAGATATGTTTCAGTGTTATGATTATTTAAACACTTGTTTTCCATTTAAACTATTACCATTATAAAAATGTTTATTACAATTTTGGGTTTACGATATCAACTAAAAAAGGATAATTGGTCCATTAATGGAACTTGTATGATATTTAAAACCATATAAAAATCATTTGTCTAATTATATGATTTTAACGAATTTTAAATCATTTAATAACATATAATTTATCAAAATATATCATTAATATAATATTTGAAACTATCTATATAATTTTACAATAGAACCCACAAGATGGAAAATATAATTCATATACAATACTTTTATACACTCCCAATGTGATATATTTCACTTAAAAATACGTGGAACATAATAATTAATTAAAATTATAATACATATTACATTTTTAATATTATAAATTCTGTTATCCAATAAATTGAAGAAATATTTTATCAACATTTCTTAAGAATTTAGAGAAATTATTTCATAAATAAAAAATATAATTAAAATATTATCATAAAAAAATATTTATAATTAAAAATGATATTTAGAACCGAACATTAGTTGTTTTTATATCGATAAAAAAAATAAAATTTCTATTTAAATCTACATCGATAATTTTTTGACATTTTTCTACTGTTAAAATATTTTGAAGGTCAAAATTAATAAAATATAAACCATGTTTTCATATATAATAAATATGGATGGAAATAGATGAACTCTACACATCTTATTTGATAAAATATATTTTTTGGGTCACTATTCAGTTATATTCAAAATATTTTTAACCATAATTAAATTTTTTACCATTATCCTGGTGAAAAAATTTACTTAGGTCGATATTAATAGTGACAAAAAATATGACTATTTTTAAAATTTTCACATCCGATGTGCAAATATTTTATTAATTTTCTATGATTCACTTCATAGAAGTGGAAAAATAGAATTTAATAGAAACCCCACAAAACCTGAAGAATTTTTTTAAGAAAAATTCCTTATCAGGTTTAATAATGTTTGTATACAAAATTAAAGTATAAAAGTATTTGTAATGGATATAATTGGATCATGTTTTATAAAAATGAACTACAGAAATTTTAAAATAGTTAATACATTGATCCTTTTATCAAAAAGACTCTGGTTACATTATCACATTGGCATAAGATTCATGGAATCCCAACTCAAAGGACAAAATATTGTAGTTGTCTTAGTTTAATTGATACATTCATGAATATAATATTTTATTAGAATGAATAAAATAAAAATTCTTATTTTTTTTAGTAAAACAATATAATATTTCACAAATCCTAACATATCAATCATAAAACAGTTCTTTGAATACTAGAAAAAAAATCAGCTGAAATGGGTGATATCTAATGCTTAGTAAATGCATGCCTAATTTTTAATATAACATGAATAAATATGTAAAATTGAAAATTTAATGGTAAATAACTGAAAAACTTCCATCCATTTATTTACATGATCATACAAATGTATGAATAAATAATGATCAGTTAATTCATTATAAATAAACATATGAGATTATGACAATACCATGTATGTTATTTTTAATTTAATAATCACCTGGAACGTCAATAAATAATCTCATAACAAGAAATTTAAAATGGTAGAAATAAAAACCATGCCATCAATCCCCCATTCAAATAAATATTACAAAAATGCGAAGGACCACTGCCAAAAACCCTTGCAACTATGACTCACAATACCCAATGACGACTGAAGGGGATATAGAAGGCCCATCCAATCACATACTAAGTGAAATTAATTCCACATATGAATGGGGTGAAACATAGTCAATATAAAACATTCATATTTAAAAATTATCATGTTAAATGTTAAAAATTTCCCAAATCAATAAATTAAATCGCAAACCTACTAGGTAATAAATGAAATGATACTAAAATTATAAATTCCTAATAAAAAACAACTTAAACATCCATATAAATAATAATTATGGTAACAATAATTTATATAAAAAAAAAATATAATTATAATAAGGAATATCTACATTTATGAATATTAAATCCATAAAGAGCTGATTTAAAACATTATTGAGGAAAATAACAATTCTACGTGAAAAACAACCTTTTTAAATATAAAAGATAAAAAATTGTAAAAATAATTTTCAATGAAAATAAATTATGAATCCTATAATTTAATAATAAAAAATTATTTTTTCATGACTGATAAAACAATCATTTCATGTTGTATATGTTAAATCAATGAATCCTTTCACATTTTTATAAAAAAATGTCTAACAATTACAATATCGAGAAAACATCAATAAAATTAATTTTAAAACAAATTTGTAAAAAAACATGGGTAAAAATTTCTTTAATAAATTCTTTTTAGTTTTATAAAAACATTATTGAAAATATTTTTAGAAAACGTGGATTTGGAAGGACATTTGATCGATGTGGGAAATACAGTCATCATTTTGTAAATAAATTTTCAAAATAATAATAATTACCAAATAGAAGAAAAATAATACTATTACATGAAAAAATTATCATTAAATACATGATTCAAAAATATATTGGGTATTATATTTAATAGTTGGAAAATTATCTCAAGGGATCCATCATCATAAACAATAAAGAATAATGATGAGAATGTGAAATAAATAGGTACCATTTTTTATCATTTGAATAATAAGACACATTAAATAAATATCATAATATATAAATGTTAATAAAACGAATGTAAATATATTAATTATATAAAATTTTATTTTCATTTTATATACACAACACAAAAGGATTAATTGGGTAATATTCCATATGTCTCCTATTGGTAAAAGTGAGGAAAGAAACTTTATCTTCATGTCTCTATAACATTTTACCTGTCCGTAATACATGTATAATAAATAAAAATTTATTATTAATCAGTTAAATTAACATAATATTATTTTCCATGCCACATGTTTTTTAATTATGTTCTTTTATTAACAAGTTATTAAAAATCCTTAGTTAAAATATCCTTTTGGGGTGATAATTGTGTCATTTTATGGCATGTTTTGGTTTTTTAATTTAATTAATTATACCGTCGTATTAATTCCATTATCTAGAGAAAATTAAACTATATAAATATCAACTATGTTACTAATATATGTTTTTAAAATAGTTCATAAAATCTTGAGATGGTAAAATGAGTTACCATGTTCACGATGCTAGTAAGCAATATGTACACATGAATGTTGTTTTTTGTTTTTCCATAAGTTGGAAAAAATATAATAATCTTTCACCCTTATATAACCATTATCATATTAAATATTTCATTTATATCAATTAAATATATCTTTATTTCAATTAATGAAATTTTAAAATGAAAAACAGGTCACATAAATTTTTGGAGATGGTTGTGCTAAGATATGTAAGAGTATTGTTATTGTTTTATAATAGATTGGAAGGAATAATTTCATATGTGATATAATATTTCCATAAGTATTTTTATATCATAAATATATATTAAATTCATTAAATTAAAATATAATACATTCTATTTTATGCGTAAATGAAAAATGAATCACATCGCTTTGTGAGGAGGTAGCTCGTCGAATATAGGAGTGATATCATAATATCAACCCCAAATAATGGAATGTAATCAAGCATATTTAATATAATAGTTATATAATTATAATAATTTTTATAATATAATATACTTATTTTAAATCCAACTCTTTATCCGGATTTAAATGTTTGTGATGGAAAATGAATTACATCTGCTCGCAAGGTGGTAGTCCACTATACACATGATCAATGGTTCCATATATATGGAGAGGAATGTAAAATATTAAACTACCGTAAAAACCAATTTTATTTGATATAAAGGTGTCATTATATTATATTATATTAATAAAATTTTAAGGAACTGGAATATGTTATAAAACATATACACAGGTTAATAATTTTACCACTTCATTAGAGAATCAATTTAGATTTATATTTAATACCATCAAGGGAAACTTTTCCTGTAAATAAAATGATATAATGTTGTGCGGATAGAATTATAGAATATATTTTTATAGTTATTGTCTGAAACAAATGTATTTGGATGTGTGAATAGGGTAATCTATGGTGTTTCCTTTTATAAATGGTGGAATAGAAACTCATGGAATTTGTGAAATGAAATAGAGAGGCCTATATTTTCCAATTCCAAAGAGCCTTAAAATTGAAATTTCCTGAACCATGGGTGAGATAAGGTCTAAATATTAATAGAAAATAAGAATTATAAATTTTTTGAGTCATTTTTAATGATTATAGTTTATGTTTGACACATTGTAAACTCGTTTTTATAATATTGATGGTAATTATTTTCTTACCCATTTTCTACATAATATGAAAAAAATAAGTTTAATTTATTATATAATATTATTTATTAATATTCCATATATTCAACATAGTTTCCGAATTTCATTCACTTAAGAGTGAAAATTTAAATTAAAATTAAATATATATATATATATATATAATGGAAAAAAGTGGGTTTCTAATGAAAAAATCCCAAAGGAATTGAACGTTTTAATATAAATAATAAAAATGAATATGAATAAAATGAAATAAATTTTATTTATTCTAATATTTTTTTACTTATTTTACTTTAAAATAATTTTTTAGAAAATTTAATGATATAAATTCCATATTTGAAAAGGTGGGGTTTAATTAACACTCTTATTTTTCACTATTCATCAAAATATATATTTTTTAGAATATTATAAAAACATCTCTTTATGATAATATTGACTTAAAGAATTAAAATATATATATTATTTTGTAATATATATTTTATTAAAGATGAAAAAATTAATTTATTTAATTTTCCAAAGCACGATAGACCCATTTTTTTGAAAAATAATTTTCATAATAGCACATTATTTTTATATTCAAGTGATTTTTATTATTTCTAAAATTAATCGAACACGATTGAGTTTATTTTATAAATTTTTAATCCATATAATTTATATAATTTTTTTTACTCTCTATACCCACCAATTTAATGATCATTTTATAATGGTATAATATTTTATGGTTTTTAGACTGATTAGTGCATGTATGGAAATCTACAAAATATAATCGACTTATTTAAAAGGAAATATATCATAAAGTATCAAAGTGATCAATTATATTATAAAGAAACTAATAAATGAAATTTATATAATTTATCCATGGGAAGATATTTGGGATGTTTTCTGCATAATCTCATTGTGTTTCACATCGCCTCTTGTATTTTATAATTTATCCAACGTACCTTTAAGAAATGGGTCGTATGGTTCTTCAAAAAAACGTTCCATTCTATCCATAATCTAGTAAAGGACTTCCTATTATGTTCTATCGGGATCCATTTATTTTTCTTCAATGTTGGGAACATTCATTGGTATTGGCTTGTACTTCTGTAACAATGATACACGGAAAACAACATGTACATTAGAGAGGCTTGGTAGAACTGCTAAATGGTAATACACATTTATAATTCCTTATATTATTTTATAATTGTTGATGTAACTTGGGATTTGTTTCCCTTTTTTCTGAAAAATATGACAATATTCCATGGTGATACTTTCAAGATCAACTTGAACACTCACTTGGAATTCTAAATCCTTCCTCAGGTTATAAGCGTGTCTCTTTTTCCTACATTGTGCTACTTTGACAAGGGATTAATTTTTTTTCAATTGTGTTTTATCCTTCACATTTTTGGGGATAAAAGATTCATTTCATCATCATCATCTATGAAAGGTTTATTATGTCGTCCCTTTCTATATAATTCTTCCAAAGGTTCCATTTGAATACTTGAGTGGACACTATCATTATATGATAATTGTAGAAAAGATTAATACTAAACCCACATACTATATTTATAGAGAGTATGTACCCAATAATTATTATAATGTTTTAATTATTTATTCAAACTATCCATCATATTGAGGGTGGTATTTTGTTTTAAAACGAAGCATGATAACAAGACCTTCCTAAAGATACTTCCAGAATATTGATGTAAATCATAGATCATGATAAAAAAAATTGATAGTTGTGCACCATGACGTATGAATAAATTATTAATATATATTAGTGAAAGATAATATTGAGTTAAATTATACCATATAACAAGATAATGATTAGATATGGTGATGCAATTAATAAAAACCATATTCGAACGTTCATTGTAGGAGTCTTCAGTAATGAACAGGAAATGTCTATGGTATGTTTATCACATTTCCACAAATGAATAAGAAGACGTTTCATGAGTCCTCTAGGCCTTTTTATTTCATCCATAAATTATCGACAAACAAAATATATTGACAAATAATCACCAATTTTACTCTTCATATTATGACACCAAATATATTAAAATCTCTATACATCTGGATTCTTCCATGGTGTATAATGAAATTTGAGTTATATTAATCATCAAAAAATGATACCTTCAACTTGGTTATATATGTAACTCATAATCTCTTACAAAAATTTCTGAACATCATCTTCGAAAATGAATTCTTCCAACATTCCATCACTCATAACATTCAACCCATTTTGAAAATTTTTGTTATCTGGTTAATAAATGTTTATTCTTTCCAAAAAATTTGGAATACTAATAATTTGAAATAGGATTTATTTCTTTTATTCCATAATGATACAAATGTTTTTTTACTAAAACCGGGAATATATAATCTCTTTTGATCATCATTGTGTCTAGGAATCCATGATTATTTTTGTTCTTTGCATATACTACCCTATTTCCACAGATGGGTGGTAGTGCATTGATTTTTCATAGTCCTTGAGTAACTTGATCCATATAATTTGCCTCATGTTGATATAAATCTATGAAAGTATGCAAATAAATATATTATTTTCTATATATATCTCATAACTATCACCATAGAAAAAATTTCATCCTATCATTGAGTAAAATATTATGGCATCCAACTCAAGAATAAGGGTTGGATAGTTTTGTTCATTTATCATTAATGACCTTGATGAACAAAGAATAATTATGTAATTCAGCATTAGGAAACAACTAATCCTCTTATTTTACACATCAATATATATAATGAACCCTTCTTTTCCTAATGTAAAATATAAAATAAGGCATTCCCCAATATCCACTTCAATTTTAAAAAACTTTTTTTATCATTTCAATGTAGATGTGAACATAACCCCATTAAAGTAAGCTTTGTTAGATAGTGATCTAATAAGATTTTTTTAGCAAAGTACTAATATAAACCTTCAAAACAAATTAAAATACATACCTCAGTTATGTTAGTTATTATGAGCCATTATTAGACTACCGTTTTCATCATAGGATCAACTAAGAATCCATCCATGGAGATAATATGGACAGAAAATAAAAATTTTGATGCGAGAATTAACACATTATAAAATTCCCATATAAGTATTTTATTAAAATATTTTCATCAATGATTCTATAGTGATTATCATCATCCTCATATCCCTTATATTAAACCATGATTTCATTAATAAATACCACAACTACATTATCAACATATTTTATATATATTCTATTCATTATATTCATAAAGCTAAAGGGTTAAATAGTCAATTCAAATGTCATTACTGTGAACTTGTAATCTCCCCACCTCCTAAAAAACATTTATTCTGAATATCATTGTTTGATTATAACAATTGATGATACCCAGAATGAAGCTCAATCATTGAAAAAAATTTCCATGATTAATTTCATCAAATATTTAATCAATGATAGGTATAACATAGTTTTTTATATTAATTAATTGATTTCACTATAATAAATTCATATCCGCATAGATCACTATTTCTAAATAACAAAAAAAATTGTGGCATCCCGTGGTGAAACATTAGGGAATTTAAATCTTATATCACACAACACCTCTAGTTGTATCTTCAACTCCACTAATTCAAAAGGGGCAATTCAATATGGAGAAATTTATATTGTTCATGAATCATGCATTAAATCAACGGAAAACTCAATTTCAAGATCTAGAGGATGTACGGGTAATTCCTTTGGAATTATATCATTGTTTTGATAAATAATAAATAGATCTTATATTTTTGTATTAACTTGTCTATATATATATATATATTTTCCTCTATTTTTGGCTACAAATCTCATTAATAAGTGCAATAGAGGGTGGATATATGACTCGGAAGATGAGGTCTCTCCTCTAAAGATAAGGAATTCAATATCAACTTCACCAATAGTAATACCTTTCTCTTTGAAATAATTTTTTCCAGAACATTTTAAATAATATTCCATACAATGGATTATGTCAAAATAAATCTTAGACATAATATAAAATTCATAAAATATTGTTTATTAATGTGTCATAATGGGAACTGACTAACTCATTCTCGTTGTGGTGAGACACCCACAATGATTATTGTCTAATAACTATTTTTAATTTTCTAATGAAATATACAATTTCAATGGAAAATTTAAAAGACATAAATGATGGAGAAGATAAAAATTAAAATAAATAATTATCAAATTTTAAATATATGATTATAGTAACTTCAACTATATCATAAGAAACATTGTCATTTTTTGTGATAATATAGTCATGGCCTTTATCCTTTGAACTTTTCTTGGGGAAATTTTATTAATACATAGAAAAAAAATTCATTGTGTCCTATCCACTTAATTAGGAATTTTTTAACATTGTAAGCTTCATTATTTTCATTGAAATCATGAGGATGGTGGAAATTCTCTCCAAAATTGTAGGAAAAAAACCATTTATATAAATCATGATCTTTAGGGTTTCATTCCACATTTATTACATGATTCAAGATCTACCCTTTCATTCATTACCATTATTGTATTTCTTTTCCCAAAATGTGCATCATACCCTTTATTATAGTTCATTCCTTCATAGACACACAGTTTGGAGAATTATATCCCTTTCTAGATCACACATGATATTATGACGTCGTATTATGGGTTGTCCTTATCATCTTTTCCAAATCGAATGATTTGATTAATAACATAAAATAAATATTCAATAATTCTCTTGGGATTATGCATGTTGACCGCAACATTCTTTCTAAACATAATTAGATTCATTATAAGATAAATTTTCATTTCCATTCATTATTAGACTCAATAAATTTTTTTCTATATATTCTTGTAGCGTGTGATTAAAATAATTTTCCTATATGAGTACTACAATATCATTCCACTATATGCATTCTATTTCATTAACATCCTTAATGTTTTTCAATCAATTAACAATAATGTTCTGAATCCACTGAGAGAAGAAAACCTACTATGAAAATCAATTCTCATTCATTACATCATAGAGAAACAAATATATTCTCTATAAAATATATCCATTTATTATATAAATATAGATGTCTTGTCCAATTGAATGTTGGGGGTTTCTTATGCAAGAATCACTTTAAAATTATTATACTTCATGATGAATATGAAGGCTACTATATATGTTCAAGGATATCACTCAAAATAGGAATAAGATACGACAATATGCTTATAATTTTAACTATTGTAGATGTATATATTCCCCCACCTTCATTAACATTACCATTAGGGTGTAATTTCATGGCCTGGGTGACACACACTCATGCCCTGAAACAGTTCACCACATGACCATATGCACACCTCCTCTTATACCTGAGGCATCAAAATATTAGTGAGTGTATGGTATGTTAGTTATGGAGGGTAATATACGAACATTTATTTGAGTTAACACACGTATATATAATAAAAAAATAAGAAGGATAAACATAAACATATACAATACCAATATCACAAGATAACCAAAACTGGTAATACAATATTTAACTTAAACAGAAACAAGCCATACTAATGTATGTCCCAAGTGTCAATATTGGAAACCATTAAATTAGTAAATAAAGACAAAAAAACTCCTCTATGTGGGTCTTGGAACAAAGTATGGTTCCATCACCATGATCCATCCTAACTCTTCCACCTAACACGGGGCATTTTTCCTTAAGCTATCCAGAAAAAAAGATCATTCGGGTACCAATAATGAAGCCCAATTAGGTTGTAAGTACAACATAGTTGGCCACCACAAATGGTTTCTAAAATAAACTACTCAAAAGTTATTATATCCAATTCTATAATGAAATAAATAAAATGGTTAATCAAATACTTATCATATTATCATTTCTTCTTTATTTAATCATTTTAACTCTAGGGTTCTTAAGGACACCCATACATCAATACTAAAATTGTCTAATACTAGAGCCTACAACATTCACTAGGTAATATAATATCATAATACCTAATTCAACACATGTCAGAGATCCATGTATTCGTCGGTGATATGATATCTTAGCACCTGATTCGACTCATGTCGGAGTTTGAATTATTCTAATGTGAGGCCATAACTCAAACTACATTGTGGAATAAAATGTCAGGTCTATGCACCCAATTATTAACATGGATAAATACCATTATTCTATAAATCTATGTATATGACCAAAAATATCATTTTTTTATCTTTATAATTGGTATAGAATTCCATTTCAGACACCCAAAAAACCCATCAGGGTAGAACACCATGCCGAACACCCAAAATCTCATCAATGTTGAATGCCATGTATAACACCCAAATTATAATTTTTTTTATATTTAATATTGGATTATAATGCCATTTATAAAATCCAAATTCTAAACAATACAAAAAGTTCTACCATCAATTTATAACGCCATGTCTAAAAACCCCAAATCCCATCAGTGTAGAACACCATGTCTAACACCCAAAATCAAATTAGTGTGGAACACCATGTTTAACACCCCATTTCTCAATAATTCATAATATAACTCAAATATCACAATTTCCCATATTTCACAACAATCTTAGTTAATCATAATTTACCCATTATTTCATTTCACAGCAAAATTGGACATTAATTAATTTAAAAATTAATTTATCAGAATATGAAAATTTCATAACCACATTCTTCAATTAATTAATTAAAAAAATAGTAAATCATGTCAAACTCATTATTTTATTCAACAATTAATTAATCAAAATAATCTTATTAATTAATTCAATAATTAATTTATCCTAATAAATTCCATTAGTTAATCCAAAAATTAAATAGTCACATGCCCTTTATTAGTTAACCCAACAATTAAGTAATCACATCAATCACAATAATTAATTCCATAAAAATTTAATATAATAATTAATTAACTACCTCAACATCTATTATTTAATCCCCCAATTAATTAATCACAAAAAATATCTATTAATAAACTCAAATATTAATTATTCATATCAATTTCACTAATTAATTTCTACAATTAATTAATCATAAAAATACCCTTAATTAATTAACTAATTAATTGGTCACATAATATCTGTTAATTAATTAAATAATTAATTAACCATATAATGTCCATTAATCAATTCCAAACATTGATTAATCACTTCACAACTCAATATCTAATAATTAATTCACTAATTAATTATTCACATTTTATAAATGAACAATTTGATAACTAACTCAAAAATATTATCATCTAGTTCCATTAAATTGATCACATGATTATTTATTCTAACTCAAACCTGTTTTTTAATTTAAAAATTAAATGAAAAATCTACTCGAATAAATTAATTCTAAAATTAATTCATCCAATTTTAAGAAATTAAATAACCCCAATTAATAAAAAAATAAATTTTTATATCTTCAATAAATCAATTACCCCAATTAATTTCTCAATTATGTTTTCCCTATTTGACAATTTAGTAATCATTACAAATATAATAATTAATTATAAAATTAGTTATCAGTATTCAAAAACATCAATGAAATAATAATTAATTTATTCACTAATTATTCAATCTTAACAATTTCTATCTTGGTGTAATTAATTCAATAATTATTTATCAAAAATATAATTTCATAAACTTATCTGTTCACATTAATTAATTTATCAATTGATTGATCTGGTGAAACCATATTAATAACTCCATAATTAATTCCAATAATTGATTACCAAAATTTAACAATTCGATAATTAATTAATTAGCTAAATCAAATAATGATTTTGGGGAATGAAATTGCTAAATAGATTCAACAATTATAAAATTTAAAAACACATAATTAAAAATTATTTCTATGGGATTTAAATTTTAAACCACCTTCCTAATGAATGGTGAATAACACATGCCAATGGATAATCCAAATTTAAATTGAATCCATCATGAATCTGATGAAAACCCCAGCCTTGATCTGAAACCTAAAACCATTATTAAATGTAGAAAGATTATTAACATTATATCTGGATCCAATTAACATAGACCTAAATTAAACAAATCTATATCTATATCCACTGGGGTATGAACATGTTTTTTTGGAAGTAAGAGGAGAAAAAGAATGGTAGTTCATAAATGAAATGAAAAATCATAACCAAGATGTGTGTAGAGTGTTTTGGATCAAAGATGTTGGTGAATTGAGGGGTTTTGGTCCAAGGAGGAATCTATGTGGAGGAGCTTTGATCTGTGATGGAGGTGCATAGTTGGGTTTTGGTCCACGACGGAGGTGCACGAGACATTTTAGGTTGATAAATGGTAGTGCGTGAATATTCTGATGTAAGTAAAGGCATGAACAAAGGTGAACACAAATACATATTCTTAGAAAACTGTACATTAATATTAACGACGTCAATCCTCATTTCACAACATGTATTGATTTTTTAGCGGATTTTCAAATTTTCCAAAAAAAACTATTCAAACAATTTAAAAACATTAATTGCAACACTAAGGTAATAATCTCTCTTATTAATTGCATGTGCCAACACATCATATAATTGGGTTTTTCAATGATCTGTACCATGATCCAGAATTAAATATTGATCATTGGTTGTGAAATGACCACCTAAATTTTATTTTCACACTACTATTGAAGATATGTCAATATAAAACCATTTAAAAGAGTTATGACTAAAATTTTGTTTCAAAAATAACTATTTTCTCAATTTAATAATATTAATGACAATAATAATAATAATTAGTTCTATAAAGTTATTTCAACATCTAAATTTCACCAAAAACATTCATTAAATATCCATTGTAGTTAAAAAAAATTAATATTAACCCCACATTTTATTTAATTAGTGTTTACTAATTATTTTTCCAATATTATATTGATCAACCACAAATATTCACATGTGGTAAATCAACATTCATCATTTAAGTGAAAATAAATATTTAATTAACAACTTATTATTCAATAGATTTTTTTGAAAAAAATAACATTATTATTATTAGTACACTTACTATTGATAATATGTTTTTTTATCCCAGTAAATATTAAAATAAATATTTTTCAATTTTTTATATAATTTAAGAAATTTCATATTAAATATTAAATTAATAGATTTAATTATATTAATTAATAATTAAATAACATCAAACACCCATTGTGCAGAAAAATTATACCATAACTAGTGTAAACCACCCATTCCGGAACCAACAGTGTTATCATATTTTTCATTAAATGTGCTATTTTAGGCATAATGTCGGATATTACTTAACGTACCCAGGATGATGTTATGGTAGGGGACCTGATCGTCACCAATTTAAATTATGATAAAAAGTATTCAATGAATACAACCACCATTCATAAATATTGATGTTTCCTCCCACTATAGAAATACCAAAACCATTCAGAAGTATCGGGCTTCCCCACACACTAGCATCACACCACACTGATCCAAGACCAGGCAGTCACTCTCATAACTCATAACCGAGTACCCGAAATAGCAAATTCATAATACCACAAACTCCCACATTAAGGACAAATAAACAAAAAAAAAGGATTGTTATTTCATGATATTTAGAATTGTCAACAATACATATTCATAAAAACCCATATCATGTATTTCCCACATTATTATTCCATATGGTCAAAACTATTTCACTATCACTACCCTTATGCATCATACACCAAGGTCCTTGTTAACATGGGTAAATAAATTATCATTATCAAATTATTTCATTCAGAAACCCATTTATTCTCATCATACATCATTTTAAAATATTTCACAATTTTTTGATTGGAACTATTTTCATTTCAATTTCAGAAGCAAGGAAAAATAGTTCATGTTCAGAAACATAAATAAAACCCATTTTTATATGTGTGCCTAAAATGATGCATGTTCACAAAATTATCCTATGTTATTTGAGTTATTCATACATACTCAAAAATTGTGCCATTTAGGTCCATGAGTAAATATTAGAATTCTAAAAAACAATAATCGCATCATGCAACAAGTGTGTCCCCATTGTGAAATAACATAGAATTGAAGCAAAAATTACAATAATAAAAATCACACCCATCATACTTAGGTTTCTCCCTATACATGGGGTAGCTACTCCCATGCATGAACTCAAAACTGTGCCCTGACTCTTCAAGTTTCAAGTATTCCATTCCTAAGATGTAAAAAAAATAAAGAATAAAAACACCCTTTGATACCACTTTGTAACGTCACGACCCTGGTACGACAGACCAGTGACACAAACCGATTTTCCATAAGACCTCAGGCACACATCCCCGTATGCTACAGGTTTCCAACTAGCAGTGAGGGAATGGTAAGTCAATAATAGGGAGACTATACCATATTTTATCATAGTAAAAACAATCATAACTAATAAAAAATAAAATAATCATAATCATTACCATAGACAATACTAATATCTCAACATAAACAAAACATGTAATAGAATATTTTACTGGAAGGGAAACAATCCATCTCAACATACATTCCAAGTGTTAATATAAAAACCACCAAAATAGATATGTAAATAAACTGAAAACTCAAGAAAGTCATTCCTAACACTGAGTATAGTCCCCTCACCATGCTCCATCCGAACTGTGCTGCCTAACACAGGGCCTTAACACTTAAGATATCTATAGGAAAATTCTATTCATGTACTGATCAGGCTTCTTGAGTATGGTGTGAGTACCACTCAGTAGGCCACCACCAACTAATCCTAAAACAACCAAGTCAAAAGATAGTGTATGAAATTCAATAAATAGAGTAATAAAATGTTTAAATAAATCGTCATCACAATATCATTTAATATTTCTTTAATCATTTTGACTCATGGAATCCCAAGGACAGCCGTAACTGAATAATAAATTTTTCTTGTAATAGATCCTAATGCATTCTATAGGTAATATATTATCTTAATACCTACATCAACTCTTTCCAGATCTCAATGTATTCGAAGGTGATATGATATCTAAGACCCTGATTTGACTCATGTCAGGGATTGGATTATTCTCATCTGAGGCCATAACCCAGAGTAGTCTACGGTAAAGAATGTCAAGTCTATCTGGCTAATTATTAACATTCATGAAGACCATTACTGGAAAAATACATGTATAACACACCAAATCTCATTTTTTTATCTTTATCATTAGAGTATATCTCCATGTTTAACACCCAATAATTCAATTGTTGCATAATTCCATGTCTATCACCTAGAATCTCGTCATTGTAGAACACCATGTGTGACACCCAAAATTTTATTTATGTATATTTATCATTGGTGTATATCACCATGTCTAACACCCTAATTCTCAATAATATAGATAGATCTATCATCAGTGTGGAGTGAAATGTATAGAATCCCCAAATCTCATTGGTGTAGAATGCCCTATCTAACTCCCAAAATCTCATTTTTGTAGAACTCCATTTATAACACACAAAATATAATTTTATTATATTTATCATTTTTGTAAAATCCCATATATAACACCCCATTTTTCAATCATTCCAAATATTACAGAAATATAAGAATTTTCCATATTTCACAACAATCATGGATAACTAACATTAAAACCATTATTACATTTCACACCACACTATCACATTAACTAATTTAACAACAATTTAATCAAAATATAAAAATTTTATAATCTCATTGTTCCATTAACTAAATGAACAGTTAATCAATAATGTCCAACTAGTTAATTAATTAAAAAACTAACTGAAAACAACAATATTGTTAATTAATTGAACAATTAATTTATCACAAAAAAACCCATTAGTTAATCCAATAATTAACTAATGACATCACATTCATTAATTAACTAAAAAATTAACTAATCTCACAAATTTCATTAATTAATTCGAAAATTTATTAATTCAAAAATTAATTAACTACCTCAATATCCATTAAATAATTCACCAATTAATTATTCACAACTCATATCCCTGAATTTAACTAATGATTAATTTATCAAATAAAATTCAATAACTAATTCCCACAATTAATTAATAATGATAATCCACTAAATTAATCCAAAAATTAATTGGTCACCTAAACTACGTTATTTAATTAAATAATTAATTATCCATATAAATCTCATTAATTAATTCAACAATTAATTAGTCATTTCAGAACTCAACATCTAATAATTAATTCACTAATTAATTATTCACAGTTGTATCATTCATCAATTTGATAATTAACTCAAAAATTAATTTTCCTCCAATTACATTAGTTAATTGCCACGATTAACTATTATATCTCAACCACATTATTTAATTTAATAATTAAATAAAAACTCTACACTCATTAATTATTTCTATAATTAAATCTTCCCAAATTAAATAATTTAATCACCCAAATCTATCAATCAATTAATTGTTCTATCATCAATAAATAAATTACCCAATTAATTCTTCAATTAATTGTTATATGTACAATTATTTAATAATCTGAAAAACAATAATAAATAATTTTACAATTAATTATCTATATTCAAAAATGTTAATATAATAATAATTTATTTATCAATTAATTATACAATATAAGTAATTTATATCATTGTATAATTAATTCAACAATTATTTATCAATTGTTTTCATAAACTAATTCATTATCATTAATTAATTCACCAATTAATTAATCAGGTGCAACCCTCCTAATAACTCTATAATTAATTCGCATAATTATTTTGCAAAATTTCATGATTCCATAATTAATTAACATACCAAATTAGTAAATTCTTTTAGGGAATGAAATTGTTCAACAGATCTAGAAATCCAACAACATCCATAAACCAAACTAAACATTAAAATAATGGGATTAAAATTCTAGACCTTCTACCGAATGAACGGTGATGAACACTAGACAATGGATAATCCCAATGGGGGGGAATCAAGAAATCTACAATGAACAATGTCTCAATCTGAAACCAAAATCCATGATTAAAAAAAATATCCCTATACATTACATCTACATCAAACAAGACTTGATCTAGATTAAAAAATTATAAATCTAGATCCAATGGTGGAAAAAATATTTTTTATCTAGGAAGACTAGAAAAAGTGAGACATATCTTAAATGATAAGAACAATCAAACCAAGGAGGTTTTCATATGGTATTCAATCCAAGACGATGGTTCATAGAGGGGTTTCAGACCATGGCGGAAGCTTGGTATGGGAGATTTGATCCATTCCAAAGGTGACAAGAGGAGTTTTAGCCTAGTGAAGAGGTATATATGACAAATTATGTAGAACATGTTTTCATAGTGAGAGTATGCAACATAGAAATGAATGTGTGAAGGTTAACATGACATTGTATATGCATTTTTAAAAAGATGGGCATTAAAATTATAAGACACGAATCCCCATTTCACATCATATAATTATTTGTAACTGAGTTCCCATTTTTCTTTAGGAAATCATGTTAAACCGTTAAAAACATTAATCGAGTCACTTATTTATTAATCTATCTTATAAATTGCATGTGTCAACCCATCATAATATTGGTTGTTTCCTGGACCTACACCATTAACCTAAAATAAAAATTCTACATAGGTCCTAAAATGACTGTCTCACTTTTAGGATTGTGCTGCCGTTGACGACCTGTCAATCTGAAACCATAATATAGAGTTATGAATGAAATTGGGTTTTGCAAAAATTATTTTCCCCGTTAAAAATAATAATAACAATTTGTAATTTAATTTTTATATAGTATCCTTCACTTGTAAAGATCCTCTTATGACATTTATTAAATTTTAATTATTGTTAATAAAAAAAATTTACCCCTCATTTTCAATTAAATTGTAATAACTTATAATTCCACCGCTATTACATTCATCAACCATAAATATTCACACCTCATGAAATATTGTTCATTATTTAAGTAAAAAATATTTAATTACACGTATATTTTTCTGTATAGTTTTCTTGAAAATAAAATATTGATATTAATAACACACTTATGATTAATAATATTCACTTTATCTACCCAGAAAATATTAAAATACCCGTTGTCTTAAGTTTATTTAATTATCTTAATTTCAGATTAATTAATAAATGTATAAAATAAATTACATAACATAAAAATAAAATAAAATCAAAGGACCATTGTATATAAAAATAATACCTGGACTTGGGTAAACACCTCATTCATGTTCAAAAGGTTGTCTCAGAATTTTCACACAATACACCGTTTAACAGATTTTAATTATTTAATATAAAAAACTTATTAAAAACATAATTAAATATAAAGACATTATTTTCATGAGTAAGACTTCATAACATCTGACACATGCCTTATAGTTATTCAATTATTGCTATAAAAAGTGTGTGCTTAAAATTTTATATTTTATATTTTTATGTAGTCATCACCGAGACTTTTTGGGCCTCTTAAAGTCACACTAACTATTTGTATAACTCCAAAACAATTCAATTGAATATTTGATAAATTTTCTATGGAATTTAAGTCCAATAATACTTTTATCAAAATTTTCCTGATAAATAATTTTGGTAAATTTGAAAAATGAAAACCCATATTCACCAATTTCTTTAACAGATTCACGCCTTGAAAAAAGATAGGATATTATAATCTTCCCGCAATATAACATCTCTTCATCGAGATGTACTCCCAATATCCTATTAGTTTTCTTGAAAAATAAGGTGGGTCCACTTTTACCTCTTATCTGCTTCTCTCTTCCTTGTTTCCTCCTTATCACATCCGTGTTTCCATAATAGATTAACAAAAAATGCAATCCCTTCCCACAACACCTTTTCACTACATTCGAACACACATTTCATATTCTCCTTAAAGAACACATAGGTCTCAATCTCTACATCCAAAACAAACCTTATTCATTTCCAAAAGCATTCTTCCCATCAACCAAAAGAAATAATGAAACATTGAACTTAGACATACAATAAAAAAATACCTTAAAAGGACGTACATCCACTATCTCCAAGGCTTCCCTGAAATTTCTATAATAATTATAAACATGAACCTTTTAGGTTTCACATTGGAATTCTGATACCACCATTTCAAACTCATGGTATTTCTCCACACACCTACTATTGAAAAATTTCTACCCACCTTATGAGCATCATTACCATTTCATTTCGAAATAAATCAACCAACATGGCCCATGTCCCATGGTATTCATCGAATTTTGATCCCTCCCATAAATATGATCCATAATCTGTCAATGGTGTAACTCGCACCATCAGCCCCACATATAAACTTCTTCATAAAAACAACCTCTATGGGGCCCCAAATCCAACCAAAAGGCATCCGTTTGGCTAGGCATAAATCCAAATATTTTTCAGCACACTGAGGATGATTCCATGGTAGTGTAAATGATATTTAGTGAATAAAAGTACACTAATAAGTCATTGATGAATGACACCATAGATACTTCATTACCGATGTTTAATCCCATTATAGAAACACCATAACATGTCAAAAGTCTCTGGGTTCCCTTCCCGATTTTATATCATTGTATTGATCCAAAAACAGAAGGTCCCTTGCACAACTCAAAATCGAGCTCCCATGCCAGGGAATTTTCCACACCCTAACCTCCACCATTAAGGCCAAATAAAAAATGAATGATTTTAATTACACATCAGTCAACATTTTTAATAAGATATATTTACACAAAACCATGTCATGTCTTTCCTTGTTTATCATGCCACATAGTCAAACCCAAGGCAGTATCACTACCCTTAAGCATCATACACTTAGGTCATTAATAACATTGTTTAAGAAATTATCATTATAAAATTATTATCATTAAAACATACATTTAGGCTCAATGTTCATCATATTACAATATTTCTCAATTTTCTTGATCGAAATAATTTTTATTTCAATTTCAAATGAAAGGAAAAAATAGTTTAGGTTAATGTACTTGGAAAAAACCCATTTTACCGTGCATCCCTAAAATGTTTCATGTTCACTAAATAATCCTGAGTTCCTAAAATAATGAATGTAGACTCAACACTCGTTCCATTTACGGTCATAAGACAATCTCAACAACCCTAAAAACAATAATCACATCACATAATAATTGTGTCAACAAAGGACAAATAACATTCAACATTCACCTTTAATAGAAAACATCAATAATAATAATCCCACACTTGGTACATTGGTGTTCTCCCATACATGGGATAGAAACTCTCTTGCATGAGCTCATAACCGTGCCCTAAATCTTCTAATTCATATGTTTTCCTTTCCCAAATGGTAAGAGAATAGAATTTTAAATGAACACTCCTTTTTTACCATATTGTAACATCTCGGCCTAGGTTCCACAAACAGGTTTCGTGACCAGGTTCTACACATGACCTCAGGCATACCAACACATACACCAGAGGCTACCGACTAGTAATGAGGGTCTTGTAAGTCAGTCATGGAGAGACTGTACCATTCTTTTACAATGTAAACCCCAATAGAAATATTAAAAAGTATCATAAGAATAAACATAACCATAAACAATACCAATATCTTAAGATAAAAAAACAAGTAATAAAATATTTAACTGAAATGGAAACAAGCCATCCCAATGTACATGCTATGTGTCAACATGAAAAAAACCCAAAAAAAAATAGACTGAAAACTCATCCATGATGGTTCTGGAACCATGTATAGTCCCTTTACCATTCTAAATCCCATGTCTTCCACCTAACACAAGGTTGTTTCCCATAACCTGTCTATAAAATAATGTGTATTTGGATACAGATCAGGCTTCCTGAGTGGGGTGTCAGAACAAATTAGTAGGCCACCACCAATGGTGTCTAAAACAGTCTAGTAAAAAAAGTGTATGATTGTCTATAAATAATGAAATAAAATGTTTGAAGAAACACTTATTTGGTTATCATTTATTCTTATTTAATAATTTTAACTCAGGGTTCCTAAGGAAACGTGAACATAAATACTAAATTCATCTCATACAAGTTATAGAAGAATTACCTAGGTAATATCATAACTTTATACCTTCCAGGACTCATTTTAGATCTCAATGTATTCAAAGGTGATATGATATCTCCGCACCGTATCCGACTCATGTAGAAGATCAAATTATTATCTTGTGAGGCCATAAATTAGTGTACTCTATGGCATAGAATTTCATTTCTAGGCACCCAATTCTCAACATGAATTATTAAAATTATTGTAGAACTCTATGTCTCACCCCCACCCCACCGAAATATAATTTATTTTTCATTATTGTTGGTGTAGAACTCCAGGTTAAACACCAAAAAATCTTATCAGGTTATAACACCTTATCTAACACCCAAAATCTCATCGGTGTAGAATTCCATGTATGACACCTGAAATCTCATTTGTTTCTATTTATTAGTGGTATATAAATTCATATATAACATCCTAATACTAAACAATACAGATAGATCTATCATTACTGTTGACCTCCATGTCTAGCACCCCTAAATCCAATTGGTGTAGAACTACAAGTCAAACACCCATATTATCATCAGTTCAGAATAATATGTCTAACACCCAAAATATCATTTTTTTTATATTTATCAATGGTGTAGAACTCTATGTATAACACCCCATTTCTTAATAATTCACAATATAACAAAAATAGCATAATTTTACATATTTCAAAATAATCACTGTCAATAAAAATTTACCCCTTTTTCGCATTTCACACCAAAATGTCACATTAATTAATTTAACAATTAATTAATTAAAATATTTAAATTACATAATAAAATTGTTCCATTAATTAATTAAAAAAATAATTAATCATGCGAAACTAATTAATTAATTTAGATACTAAACAATTACAAAAATATTATTAATTAATTCAATAATTAATTTATCCCACTAATATCATTAATGAATTGAAGAATTGACTTGTTACACCACTTTCATTTGATAAATAAACAATTAATTAATTCCATAAATATGCATAATTAATTTTTAAATTATTTAATTCAATATTTAATTAAATACCTCAATTTTTATTAATTAATTCACCAATTAATTAATCATATCTCATATCCATTAATTAACCCCACAGTTAATTAAACACATCAATATCTATAATTAATTTCCACATTAATTAATCATAACAATCCCATCAATTAATTCACCAATTAATTGATCACATCAACACAATTAATTAATTTAACAATTAACTCATCCTTTCACAAATCAACATCTGATAAATAATTCACTAATTAATTATTCACAATTTTATAATTCCTCAATTTGATAATTAACTCAACAATAAATTATCTTCAAATTCCTTTAATTTTATACCACGATTAATGTATATAACTCAACAATATTATTTAATTTAATAATTAAATAAAAACTACTAAAACATTAATTAATTCTCCAATTAATTATTCCCAACTATAATAGTTCAATACCACAATTAATTAATCAATTAATTGTTCAGTATTTAGAAAATCAATTACCCCAATTATTTGTTCCATGTAGAACAATTTAATAATCATAACAAATTTAATAAATTTTTCTGCATTTATGTATCCGTGTTAAACAAATTCAAAAAATAATAATTAATTTATCAATTATTTATTAAATCTCAACAATTTATATCGTGGTATAATTAATTCAACAATTATTTATCAAAAATAAATTTTCATAAATTAATCCACTCTCATTAATTAATTTATCAATTAATTAATCTGGTAAAACCATCATAATAACTATATAATTAATTCCCATAATTAATTATCCAAATTTCATGATTCCATAAATAATTACTTTTCTAAATTAATTAATTTTTTTGCAACCATATTGTTTAACAGATTTATAAATTCTACAACTTGAAACAATGTAATTAAAGTTAGTGAATGTTGGATTTTATTGTTTTATCACATACCTCTTAAACAGTGATGGATGCTTTCCAATGGATAATCCCAATTTGAATTAGATTATTAAAGAATACAATGAAAAACCTAGTATAGATCCAAAAACCATAATCTTTGATTAAATGGAACAAGATTTCTTAACGTTAGATCTATATCCATATATCTTATATCTAGATTTGTTTTATATATATCTAAATCCAATAGCAGATAAAAATATTTTTTTCCCTATAAGAGGTGAAGAAGGGAGATAGATCTTAAACGAGAAGAACACTCTTACCCAAGAGGTGCGTTGAGGGTATTTTATCGATGAAATGGTTCTTGTTGGGGTTTTATTTCAAGGAGGATGCTCTGCCGCAGAGCATGGATCTCTTATGTAGGTGTGAAGAGGAGTTTTGATCCAAGGTGGTGGTTGGAATGACATCTACGGTTGAAAATGGTGGTGCACGGAGTGTCTACAAAAATGAGAGGCATGTGTGGAGGTTTACACGACACTAGATTCAAAATTTTTAAACGATTGATGTGACTATTAAAGGATGTGAATCCTCATTTCACATCGTGTAATAACTTGTTACAAATTTACCCTTTTTCCAGATGATATCCTATCAACCCATTAAAAACTCATTAATTGCATCACTTATTTATTAATTTCTTCTATTAATTACATGTGTCAACACATCATATTATTGGGGTTTTCAGGGACCTATAACATTATCCAAAATTATATATTCAATTTTGGTCTTGAAATGAAGGCCTCAATGTTAGGTTTATACTTCCACTGACAGTGTATCAATATTACTCCACACAGAATAATTATGACTAAATTGGTGTTTTCATAACAATTATTTTTTCAATTTAATAATATTAATAATAACATTAATTATTATTATTATTATTATTATTATGTATCAATAATAGTTAAAAATTATCCAACAATATTCATTAAATCTTGATAATAGTTAATAAATTAATATTAACCAAACATTTTCATTTATTTTTTATTGACAACTAATTTGACCATTATTACATTGATCAACCATAAATATTCAAAAATGGTGAAAATCCCCACAAGTACTTTTTCATTCATTTTTTATGAAAAAATAATAATAATATTTATAATACACATTTTATTAATAATATTATTTTAGTCTTCATAGAAAAAATTAAAATACACTTTGCCTTAATTTCATTTAATTTTATTAATTTCGGATAAACTATTATATTATTAAAAATAGTTATTAAACATAAAAATTATATGACATCAAATTCCCATTGCACGTAAATGATATACCCTCATTAGGGTAAAACCCTGTGTTCTGGACCCCGCAGTGGTATCAAATAATTAATTCGACACACTATTTCAGATTTATTAATTATTGAATATTCAAAAATAATAATTAAAAGATTAATTAAATAAAAAAATTATTTTTTTGAGGGAGATGTCCAAATCTCCGAATCTTCCAAATATTATACCTTACATAGGGTAAAAATCATATTCCGGACACAACAATTGTCTCAGATTTTCAAAAAAATACATTGTTTTTTATTAATTCTGTTATTTATATAAAAAGTGAGTGTATAATATTTTATATTTTATATTTTAATTTATTCTTAACATAGACTTTTCAGATTTATGAATATCACACTAGATAAGTGAAAATCTTCACAAATATTCAATTGAATATTCCAATCATTTAACTTATATTTGTGGCTTTTAACACATTAATCACAATTTCACAAATAAATCATTTTTTTGAACTAAAACAATAAAAACACATCTTAAACTTTTTTTTTCAAATATTTACACCCAAATTAAGTAATGGGATATTATAACTGGAACCACTTTATAGAGTATGTTCATTAATACATATATCATTCCATCTTCTCGGAACTGTTTACAAATAGTGAAATACATTATATTGGATTATTATAATATGAAACATAATGTATATTTCATTAACAAGAGAAATACATAACTTATATTTAAAATTTTATGCATAGTTAATATCATAATCATTAATTTGTTTACATTGGGAATGTTTTAAAGTAATAAAATTATATAAATTACTTCATAATAGTTTTTAATGAAATTGTGAATTATCAAAAGAATATCTCAATAAGAGCGTCAGTCCAAGTGCGTAGCAAGTCATATTGTTGCCCAGCAGGTGACAATATACTCTAACGCCAATACTTCATTTTATAAATTTTTACCCCTAGGTAGAACTATTCTAGAGCCAAAAACACATCTCATATCCAAATATGGATTCCATAATAGGAAAAACTGCATAATCCATTCCAAACAATAATTTAATTCTCAATGATTCTTATTATATAGGTCTCTCTAAATAATTTTATTTCATTGATATATTATGTTCTAGGAAACACTGAGTTCATATAAACAATGATATACTATTGAAATATTATTATTATAACATGATCAACATAACCTAGATTTTGAATCGACATCTTGGAATAGTAATATCATATTATTAAAAATTTGGGAATTTTATGTTCAATACACATTTATTCATTGAAAATCAAAAACTATTTTTTTAGTAAAGTAATTTTATTGTTCAAAAAAATGTTTGTTCAATAAAAGTTGTTTATTACACTCTACAAGAAAATATAAATTGTTATTTTTTTAGATTCATAAAATTTAATTTACAAATGTTACTTAATATATGACTTCATCATGTCAAAATTATCTCATGATGATTTATTGATTGGTTTTTAAAATTGTTTAATTTTTAATGAATAATGAAACATTCTGATATCCATTTCAAACTATATTTTCATTTAATGAAATATAAAAGATAAATTATAGAATTAATTTTATTTAAAATTTAATTATTAAATTTTAATGTAAACATTATTTTTGATGATATTTTTATACCAGAATTTAGTATAAAAACATTTAATACATAAAAATGGCATTATAGAGAAAAATTGTTTTCTATAGTATTATTTTCAAATTTAATGTTAACTAAACTTCTAACACTTCTGTAATTTAGTTTTGGAAAATGGATTCCAAATTTGGAACCTAGAGGTCCATAATTAGTAAATGTTACCATTTTATTGTTTTTCAATACTAATTGTATATATAGAAATATGTTTTACCACAATATATGGTAAATCAGTAAAATAAGAGTAAAAATAACAATATATGGAATATAAAATTACACTAACACTTCCACCAATTTTATTGTATGATAAATATTAAAATAAAATCATAGAAAGGGTTAAATTTAGGCGATTTTATGCACCTGGGATTTGATTTTGACCATTATATTGTTTTATTTAAAGAAAAGTCAAACATATAGCAATAATGTTTTTAGAAAGTATAATAATGTTAAAATGGGTTTATCCAAATAATATATTCAAATATATATATTATTTTGATATATAAAGTATTTATAATCATAATGGTAATTTATTATTAGTTTTTAGTGAATAAATAATTAACATAAATGATTACACAACACTAATATAGTAATTATTCAATTCATTAAAAATCAAATAAATGAGATTAAAAATATTAAATAATTGTAATTTGAGGAATTTTATGTGATCAAAGTGTTAACTAGATCAACTTGGCATGTTTTTATATTTATATATTTTTTAATTTTTCTTTTACTCTTGGCTTTTTAATGTCAAAGTAATGAATTTTATCAAAATTGAATATAATGATATTTCTTAGGATCGTTATTTTATTAAATTATTAAAATATAATAAATATATTATATAATAAAAAATGATAAAAGGTAAATTATAATGTAAAATCTGTAATCCGTTCAGAGGCTACTTGGAATCATTTTTCTTGGTAATAGTTTTAATATATTTTAAACTTTTGAGAAATACCTAAAGTTCCGCTCACCATTATTATAGAAAGAAAATATCTTTAATTACATAATTAATAAACTATAATCCATATATATCAACCAATATATCCCAAATTATCTTCCAGACATCCCTATACACAATATAGAGGTGCATTCCATACCAAAAGACCAACCCTTTAGCCCTTTAGAGGAGATCTAAAGGAGTCATTTCAATGAATAGGTAATCGATGTAATCACTCACGTCATTATTTTACTATTCTATAACTAATATAAATTAATGAAAAATTTCTTAAAATAATAATTTTTGTGTCCTTAATAATAGGAAATTTTAATATTTATGATATTACTATTATACACAATATTTCCCATCAAACAGGAACCGAAACAATCATTCATGCATAATTACAAATTACCATCTCCATGAAATGATGGAATTCATTTTTCATCACCATATTTTATGAATTGGTATAATGAAGGTAATAATATTTATATATGATGTTTATTTCATAAATAAACTTTTTAAATGATAATGTGACATATATATTCATATCATCCAATCTATTGGTAAACGATAATGTCACTTGTGTGTATGTCTGGACTAATGTCTCCAAGATGGGATGTGATTTTATTTTATTTATATTTCATATAATATTTTATTTGGATGAATTTAAAGAATATATATATTATATTATTTGATAAAGATTCTAGGAATTATTATACTATGATTAATGTATAATGGCAGTGACTGCCAAACTGATATATTCTTCGAAAATGAGGATGTTATTACCCAAAATAGGGATTTTAATGAAATATTATAAATGATAAGATGTTATAAATAATATATACATGTTATAATAGATATATATTGATTTAATAAATTTATAATAATTCATTACTCATTTTATAAGTTGTTTTAACATGATTGGGGAATGGTGAGACATGAGAGAAGGGTTTATTTTAGAAAATTATCATTATTTGGGTATTTTTATGATTTTTTTTGTGATGGGTAATATTTATTATTCATGTCATTGTTTTAAAAAAATTAATTTTATTAATATCTCATACAATAATTTTGGAATCATTTTATACCATTTTTTAATTTTAAAAGGAACCTTTTTTGGCTTTCTAAATGAGGTTGTTTGTGACTTTTTCAAAACAAAATGTGGAAGGAATTATTTTCATAACTTATATGACATGAATTTATTTTCCTACCATCATGATAACATAAAAAATTGATGCTTCCTTTATATACAAATATTTTTTTCAAATAAATTTTTTTCCATTATAATTGTGTAAATTTTAAAATAAATTATTTCACCATGGAAATTATATTATCCTCATGAATTATTTGAGTTGATATTTCAAAATCATTTTCCATATAAGATGGAATCCATGGATTTTAGTTAAACATTAGTGGGTATATTATCCAATGATAAAATCTTTAATATTTATTTCGATGGATTATACATGTTATGGCATGATGTTTATGAATGATATTTCATTTCAAAATGTTCAGCTAAGATTAAATCTTTAAGAAACCGATTATTTTCCATAAATTTGAATAATGATAATTATTTACAAACTTGTGGTAAAAAAATATATTGTTTCAATATGTGATGTGTGGTACCTATATCTCCTTCCAATTTATTGGGTAACAATTTTAATGTCACGATACAAAAAGGATAGAAATAAGAAGTGAAACCAGTTTTTAATAGGAAATTTTCCACAATTATAGTATGGGTAGTGAACCTAGACTAGTAATATAATTTTAGAAGAAAATACATTCCACAATGATAGTCCTTGAAGAGATAATTGACTAAAAAGGAAAGAATTTTATATCTTATTGACATGCCTCATTTTTTTGTCTTATGCAACTGTTACTCTTTCATGGATAATTTACAATTGTGATTAATATCTTATAAACTACCATGATTTCATCAATAATTCATCATTATGATATTTTATATGCATGGTATATTATTAACATATTATTATCAATTATTATTCCATCATGATCATGTTATGATTGATATCTCTTGTGATTACTAGTTCTGAGCCTTTGTGCTCACCGATTTCTTATCTTTCATTTCTATAGGATATAATGAATGGTATTAAGTATGATATGTAAAAATATATTATATTTATACTTGAATATGTCATAAATGATATGGATATTTTATAATCCATTTGTTAATGATTCCATGTATTTATGGCACTAGAACCAAGTTGTTCTAGTGTGTATTTGTTTTGTTATTTGATAAATATATTCTAAATCTATGTAATATGTATGTATGAAATGGTTGCCTCGTTTTAGTTAATATTATATGAAGGTTAAGTTAACCTTTAGAAAAAAATTGATGTGAAAACCATAGTAATAACCCTAAGGGTCAGTATACGTATATGATAAAATCCTAGATTTTGGGAAAACGTCACCAATAAACTATGTAAAACCTACAGTGACAAAAAGTTAAATTTTATAAGTAATATCCCATTGTTATGTGGTTTTCCAATTAAAATTATTTTTTCTTGGAGAGTGATTTTTTGTTTCTGTCAATGGATATAACCTAAATAATAAATCTAAATGATGAATGTGATTGGAAATGCAATTATTTTCCTACTAAACTACTAAATATTTTTTGATATTTAATGATACATAATATAGATATTTTACCATCACATTGTGAATATATGGATCTTATTGTTATTTGAAATAATAAAAGGATGTATTAACATTTAGTTGAGTCCTTCATAATTTAATTTCCAACTTATTTTGGTGGGTCTTCTGATCCATTAGTCTCTGAGAAATGGATTAATACCTTTGAGAAGAAATTTTCTATTCTCAAATAATTAAAATATGATAAAGTCATTTGGATTTTCTATTATTTTTTATGTGAGGTGGAACAATGGAGTAATATTATCAAGAATGAAAGGCAATGGGATGAAATTAATTCCATGAATAGGGTCAAGTTCAACAACATATTTGTATATTTTTTATTTCTTCATATTATTCTATGAAAATAGATAATGAATTCCTTGAGTTAAATAAAAGGGAATATTAAATTTTTTATAAGGTAATCTTAAAATACATGTGCTTTATGATTTCGTAATTATAATTGAACATAAATATAAATTTAATTGATTATTTAGTAACATAAAACCATGTATCGAATCAGTGTTATTACCAAAAGAATTCAGTAATTATGATGAAATCATTCGATTCGTTCTCAAGTTTGAGATAGATGTTTGAGTTAAATGTGAAGAAAATTGTTTTATAATAATATAGAAATATGTTTCAAAGTTAATTCATAATACCAGGAGAGAAAAATATGAGCTTCCCTTTTTTTAACAATGTGTTGATGGAAACATTGGGGATCTTTTATTAAGGGGACTATTAAATGATTCATGATTTTAAATGGAGGTCATCAGGAAAATAGATGCCAAATTTATTGGAAGATGTTATATAATTTTTATAAATGTGAAAAGGTCCCACAGAATAAACCACCCACAATCAAATTTTATAAATTGAATGTGTATGGGTATTATAGTGATTAGTGTATGAATCTTATGATTTTGATTATCATTATAAAAAACCTCTTATGAACAATGACAAATGGAAATATCATGTGATCATGAATGTCAAAGTGGGTTATGAGAACCGTGTGGTGAGAGGCGCACATACCATCATCTTTAGAATAGTTACTATCATAATTGATTCTACATCCATCCACACATTTATTTCTAAATAATATACTATGAATATCACCATATCATGCCACCAATTAAATGTTGAGTTTATTGTGAGAATGTATAATGGAACAATATTCATATATTTATTTTATAGTTCTTCTATAATTTTTGTTTGTAGAAATATTCATCCTAAATATGTTATTATTCTCCCGATAGTTTAAATAAATTTTATCCATGGAACCCATTCAGTTTCTATCTATATGGATCATATTAATTGATGAAGAAGGGATGTGACATTTAATATTCTTAATGAACCCAAAATTATTTATCAATGAAATGATAAATAAGAACATCCAATAGAAATCGGTTCATATATTGTTGGTTGGGATTCCAATAAATGAATGCTATCTATCTCAGATGGTAGAGGAGATAGTCTACATTAAGGATACACCAATTTTATAGGAGATTATTGATGCCTTTACAGATGAATTTTTAGATCTTCCATTGAATTGGGATGTTGATTTTTCATTAGAACACAAACCAAGTGATGTTCCTATATCAAAGAATCATTAAAATCTTTCCAAATTGAATTAAAGGAATTATAGAAGATACTCTTTAAGAATCATCATAAGGGAATCATTTTCCCTAGTGTGTCACCATGGAGTGAACCTGTTATTTTTGTTAAGAAGAAGAAAGGATTAGTGTGACCATCTAATAACTATTTAGAACCTAATAAGACCAATATACATGAAAACTACCTTATACCACAAATTGAAAATTTATTTGATAAAGTACAAAAACGTTTCCAAGATTGACCTTTATTATGGATATCATCAATTAAGGTTTAATGAGGAATATATACCCATAATTAATATACATATAAGTCTTGAACAACATCAATCAATTTTTTGGGTCATACCAATTCCCTTGATATATTTTAAGATTTAATGAATATAGTCTTTAGGGGATATCTTGATGAATTTTTTGTATTCATCATAGATGATATTCTTGTATATTAAAAGAGTAATAATGAACATGAAGATCACTTTATTCTTTTTCCAATAAAAGTAGGAAATAAAAAGATTTATTAAAAAATTAACTAGTGTTAATTTTGGATTCAAAATAATTAAATTTTGGGTCATTGAATCTCATTTGAGGGTATATAAGAATATGCTTTAATGACAATAGCTTTTGATAAATGTCCCAAACCAACCATGGAAATTGAAATCAGTAGTTTACTAATGTTGGGGAGGTATTTTTGATTCCCATTGAATGATATCTCTCGATTTATTAATCCACTCGCCATTTTTACTAAAAAATGAGTTATGTTCATATAAGTAAAGGAATGTGAAGATAAATTAATGAATATGAAAGGATGTTTGGTTTCTGTATCTATTCTCACACATCACTATAATGGATAGGGGTTTGTGATATATAGTGATATATCCAAGAACGGACTTAGTTTTTTTCCCATGAATAATTATATGGTGACAGATTCTACTCCACACCAGTTGAAGGTAAATTTGTATTGTTACGCAACACATTATATGGAGTATTCATCAGTAAATGTTTCACTAAAGATATATATGTATTATCTCTATAGAGACATATGGGACACATATACTTATCCTGAAATTTTAGATTTTATTTTATCTGAAAAAAATATAAAATTGAACCAAATAAGATAGGTAGAGATATTTAATGATTATGACTACTCAATTTAATACCAACCTATGAAAGGAAACATGGTGGATGATGATTTTAACCAAATGGTTTATCCATGAATATTTATAATGGGGAAAGGATGTAATATTTATATATTCACAAATGCAGGGTTTGGAAATCATAATGGAATGGGCGGAATACTATCTATCTCAAATAAATGGTTAACCACATATCCATGTGAATATTGTAGAGGTTTTGAAGGAGGGTATACAATAGAACTTGAGGAATTTTCTTAAGATCGACCCCGATTATGATGAAAAAATATTGTTTTGGAAATCTGAATGTTCTTTCACAACTCGAATATGATGTGTTCTTTTTCATATGATGCTCACCATTTATCATTTTCTATTCATCATAGAAGTACAAATATTGTTATAGACATAATATAATATTTCTTTTCAAATGTAATTTAGAGAGATATTGCAGTGTATGTTTCTTGGTTCTTTGATTGTTAGAAATTTAATGATGTGAGAAAGATTTATATGGGGATATGAAAACAATCAACCATAACTTAATGGAAATGGAGACACATCACAATATATTTTTTCATCAAACTACCCAAAAAAATACAAAGGCCATAATAATATATAGGTTATAGTTGATATCCATATGATGTATGCAGACTTCATTATTATTAGATATCATTTATCTTTTTATCATCTTTCTAGGATATATATTATGAACGTGGTAATATTTCATTGACTAACACATTCCATTATATCTTATCAGGATCCATGGTTCACCTATTATTTTTTGTGAATTATTCTATAGGATCCTGATATATATTTTATGGTTTATCCCTACTTATTATCTTCATATTTTTGGTCATTTGAGAGATCCTTTGAACCTCTTAATGTGATTTTCATAGAATTCTAACAGGATTTCAAAAGTGTTGGGGATAAAAAACTTCCATTTATATAATTTTATTACATAATAGCATTCATTAAATAATTCATGTGGCTCCATTTAAATACCTTTATCATACAAAGTAAAGAACAGAAATATTCTTGAATTATGTTGGGGAAGGTTATCAATTAAGATCTTATATAGTTGGGGACATGAAAGATACACTTATATCCATAGAATAGGAAATAAGATAATCTCAAATTAAAAAAAATTATTCTATAACTATTTTGAAATATTTGGTGTTTGAAATGGGAGAAATGGTATTTCGTTGAATTTTTCACTATAAGTCATTGATGAGATTTAGAAATAAGAGAAAGTTAAACCCTATGTTTATAGTTTATTTTGAAATTCGGGATTGTATTGGGATATTATATTATTTATTGTGGCTTCCCCCAAATATCCCTCATATTAATGATGTGTTCAATATGTCTCTTTTGGGGAGGTACATACCTGATACATAACTTGTACAAAATTGAGAGGTAATACAGTTGGTATTTGAAATTTCATATTAAGAACAACTGGTGGATATTATGGATCATAGGGACAATTTCCTATGAAACAAGACAACTCACATGGTTAAACATCTATGGTGGAACTACCAATTCAAATAAGTAACTTCAAAATGAGAGGATGTGATGTGTTTGAGGTATCCCCATATTTTTCAATCCATGAGATGAATTTATGTGGAGAAATTAATTATTGATATGGTAAAAAGTAATTCCATGTAATTTTTAAAAAATATTATTATTTAAATGATTTTATTTCATCAATATCTTGCATTGCACGAAATTCTGAGTTTAAACAAATAATGATATACTATTATGATAATATTAATTTTACTTGAACCTCATTGTATAGCCATTTAATTTTTGGGAGTTAATATTGATAACCATATCATGAAATATATGATAATGTTAAATTAAATAGACATTTATTCTTAGGAAATAAACACTTATTTTCTATAAAGTCATTTTATTCTACAAAAAAATAAATTTGTTCAAAAAAATATTTTTACACGTTTTTATGAATTAAATTAATATAATTGAATTTAAATGTTTTATAATTTTTTTTAAAAAAATTGAAGATCAATTTTAGAATTTATGTTACCAAAATTTTTATAGTATAAAATTATGATATTATTTTAAAATGTTTCATTTTTTAATGAATAGTAATAAATATAGATTTTCACAAAAATTGTATATTTATTTAAAGAAATTACATATTAAAATTATATTTTCCATTAGATTTAAAATTTCATTATTTATTTTTAATATAATTTAAGTAAATAAAAGAAATTTTATACATGAATTATGTATAACAAAATTTTATTCTTAAAATAGGTTTTCTATAAAAAAATCATTGTGTTTTGAATATTTAATATTAAATTCTATTCATAAAACAATGTGTGTTGATTTTTGAAAAATAGATCCCCTTTTATATATTTGATGCTATAATTTAGTAAATATAATCAATTATTATTTTTTTCAATATGAATACTAACCATAAAAATATTTCTTAACACTTTAATGTTTAATTCAGTTAATAATGTGTAAAAAAATTTATAAGGGCTAAACAATTCACCAAAAACATTATCCAATTAAATTGGATAAATTATTTTCAGAAATAATCATCCTAGAGTTTGATTTACTACCACTTTTTCCACATGGAGAATATTTTGTCCGATATAGTATTTTATTTAAAGAAAAGTCAAACACGACACACTTGTGTTACTAATAAGTATAATAATTAGAATATTTTATAATCCAAATTATAGGTTTTACTATATATAATTCTTATATATTTACTATTTTCCATCATCATGGTAATTTTTCTTATTTTTAGGGAATAAATACTTACCTTGAATGCTTACACAACACTAATGCATTAATTATTCAATTAATAAAAATATAAAATAAAAGATATTAAAAATATTAAAATAAATAAAAATTTAAATATTTAAGGTCATCCACTAATTATCTAGATTTCCTTTACACTTTTAGGATATAATCAAATTATTTTTTCATATTTTATTTTTTTAATTAATGTTTTTAAGGTCAAAGCATTGAATTTATTAAAAAATCCAGATAATTATGGTTTTTGGGATTGTTTTTTAGTTTAAATATTTTAAAAAATATAGGTATTAAATAATAACATAGGGGCTAATAAATGGTCTATAATTTTATTCTTTGTGAATTTAGAGACTATTTTAATTCATTTTAATCTAAAATAGTCTTAAAATATTTTAATATATTGAGAATTTTTTAATGTGATTATCACCTCCATATTGAATCAAAATATACTCCCTCACTTAATTTCACAATAACAAGGTTTCTTTATTTACAATTATCCAATAAATTCTATTTTAAACGTCGCTAGACACATTCTTGAGGTGTCTTCTTTCACAAAACACCCACTTTGGACCTATTTAGAGGAGATTTAAATGGTTCCTTTCGAAGAAGAGGTTTTCTCTCTAACTAAAAAAAATATTCTTCTAATATTAATTAACTTATCAAAATCAATTAAATCTATAATGAAATAATTAAATAAATATCCCTAATATTCTAAAATGTAATTTATATTCATAATTCACCTTTAAATATTATCTTTCAAAAAAAAGGTTGTTAATGTATCATTATTTTCATAGAATATTTTACTTCAATGTCCATGTGTTATAATTTTGAATACAATTTTTTTTTAAATATTCTCCTATAATTATTTGAAATCAATTTTACCCATGATGTACTTTTTTAAATGATTTTTTACTTTTCAAAATGAGAATCTTTGTTGATTTTCTAACAGAAATATGTAATGCATGATTTTTTAACTTAGAAGACATTATATGATATTAACATTATCATGACTCCTTAATGCATGGAATCATCCTTTTCAATATTACAAGTTTTCTTTAAAATAAGTTTTTTTCCATCATATTTGTGTGTTTATTAAATAAAATGTTTTAACAATTAAAATGATATTTTCAAAATAATTATTTTTAGTGATATTTCAAAATAATTTTTCATCTAATATGATATTATGTTATTTTAATTACAAATTAATGTTTATATTATCCTATTATCCCATCTATATTCATTCTCAATATGGTCTAAGTTTCTGATGGTATGATGTTTACGAACACTATTTATTTTCTATGTGTTTTCCTATGATGAAATTTTTTTGAAACCTGCTTTATGAAATGGGTTATGATTGGACTAATAATTTATGTTATTACTGAACATGTAAGTTTGATTCCCATTATCTGATTGGTGTAAACTATATCTCCCTCCAATGAATTATTTAATGATATATATCACATGAGATATAAGGGATATGAGAAAGAAGTAAAACTTGTTCATCAATGGACTTTTTCAACTATAATAGTCATGGGAGTGAAGCATAACTAATTAGATGGTCTGGGAAGTGAAAACATTGTACTATGATTCTCATGGAAAAGGGACTTTATTAATATGGAAATGATATTCAATACTTATATGTATGCCATAATTCAATGTATTATAAAAATGTTACTCTTTCATTACTCCTATACCATTTTGATTCATGTTTACTGACCTGATAAGATTTACTCCATGAATCATGATTGTGATCATTGTTTGATGAGGTATAATTTTCATGTTTTGTGATATTGATCTTATGCCCAAATGATCAAGTTAGTATTGATATCGCCCTTATTTACCCTTACTATGCGTCTGAGCTCACACCATTATTATATTTATTATTTAGAGGATATGAAGATATTTAATAAGTATGATGGGTCAAAATGGATTCTAGTTATAAAGATATAAGTGGGATATGATGTAGATATTTCATGAACCCGTTTTTTATGTTCCAAAATTCTGAATTCACTATACTGATATAGTTTTTATATTAATTTTTTATGTTATGTGATGAATATTCATCTAAAAATATTTAATGTCTATGTATTAATTTTCTGGGTAATTATAGTTTGTATAAGAGTAATGTTTAGTTAACCTTTGGAAAATATGATGAGAAAACATAATTAATAACACCTCAGGTTAGTCTAAGTATATGATACAATAATACAGTTTTGGTCATGACCATGAATAACCTATTTAAAACCTAATATGTCATAGATTGAAATTTTATAAGTAATTTCCATTGGATATGTAGTTTTTTCACTATGATTAGAATTACTGACATTATAAATTTTCATTTTCTAATAGCTGGAATATGATGAAACCATGTTTAGGAAATATGTGACATTTTATGAAATGACCATCCTCCTAAGAAGCCGAATATTTAGGTGTCAAGTATAAATAATTTTATTTATATTCTTATACAACCTTATTATGATATGAATCAATTTTTTTTTAAATGAGAAATGGAAGAAACAAAAATATGTTGAGTCCTTCATAAAGAAACATCACATTCTTTCTGGGGGTCTTCTGTTCCTCTACTAGATGAGAAAATGATCATTACCACTGAAAAGATATTTATTGTTCATGAAAGTTCAAACCACAAAATTGTAATTTTGGTTTTATATCATTTTGTAGGTGAAAATACTTAATCATAGAATGTTATCATACATATTTCGCGACTGGATGAAACTAAATCCCTGAATTTAGATTCATTAAAGAACATATTTTTCAAAAATTTCATTCCTCATATACATTTTCTAAAAATAGAAAAGGAATTCCTTGAGTTAATAAAAGGATGATGCATCTTCTGGAACCTATGATGAAAATTTTAAATAAATTAAAATTTACTCTTCTAGAAATATTATACAACTTGAATGTAAGGTTGAACAATCCTTTAATGGATTATAAATTTTATTTTTAAGGTCATTATCTATAAGAGTCATCAATAGCTATGTCAATGGAGTACGATATTCCCTTAAGGTAGATATGGATTTTTACGTTACACTTCAGTCATATAGTTTTGATAAGAATGAAAAATTGAAAATCAATGGAAATTATAAAAACAATGGAGTGATTAGGAAACTATTTCATTAGTCTCATGATGTATAGATGGAATCATTAGGTAAAATATCTTAATTAGAAAGGTAAATTATTCATGTGGGGAAAAAAAGTTCATATGGAAAAATTTGGTAGTGATGATAATAAGACAACTAGTGATGTGTATCGTGAAAAATATCTTCATAATTCACCACTCACACACTAATGATATAAATTCATGGATTACAATAATTATTCTGATTAGTGTGTGATTCGAAATGGTTTTTATGATCTACTTCTATTACAACTTAATCCCAAATACAACGGGAAATCATATGAGATTTAGATTCCCAAAGTGGGTTACTAGAATTACATGGTGAAAGGTACGTTGTTCATCCAATATAATAAACCTTATGTCTTATTTTATTTTTCAACCACCCGGTATTTTAATTCTAAAAATATTTCTAAGGGTATGACCATACCACTTCTATAATTAGAGGTTGTGTTAGCTATGAAAACTACATATAGTAAAATTACTTCATCTCAAGTTTGTAGTTCCTCTACGATTGATGTTTTTGAGAATATTATTATTAAAAATCTTATAATTCACTATTTAATTGAATTTGATCTGAATCATGGTTTATATTGTGTTTACCATTATTGGACTGATATTAGTTTTTTTGGAAGGGATGTATATTTCATATTCTGAATCTAACTGTAATAATTTATCAATAAATGTATGAATATGAACATAGAATGTAAATTGATTCCATATTTTCAGTCATAATTCATATAAAGGAATGTTATATATCATATTCGGTTGGGGAGAAAATAAAAAAACGATAGTCCTATTATTATTTTTTGGTGATGTTTTTCAAGAATAATTTACTGGTATTCAAATGAATAATGAAGTTTAGTTTTCAATAGAACTCATACATTGTACTCTAGATATTTGGAAGAATCCTAATAGAATGGAACCTACTGAGTTTCATGAATTAAATAAGAAACTAATGGATAAGATTGATAATGGATTAATATACCCTTGTACATCATCTTTGGGTGCACCTTTTCAATTTGATAAGAAGGAAAACAGATCAATGTGACTCTTCATTGATTATTTAGAACATTACAAGATCACTATCATGAAAAATTACCCTGTATTTATGAAAATTTTGATAAACTAAAGGGATCTCAATACATTCATATGATTGAATATCAATATATTTTTCATCAATTGAGATTCAATAAGGATAATTTACCCAAGAAAACATTCCATACAAGGTATAGAAAAAATGAATTTCTAGTGATACCTTTTGGTGTTACTAATACACTATTATCTTCATGAATTTGATGAATATACTCTTTGGAGACAATCATGATTAGTTATTGGTATCATTTATTGATGATATTCTTTATATTCCTTGGTCAAGGAACAACATGAAAATCACTTTGGGATTGTGATGAAGACCCTATGGAAGGATAAGAATTATGAGATATTTAATAAGTGTGAATTATGTATTCTACTATTTATTTTTTAGGAAATTTAATCTCATGTGATGGTATATTATTAGATCCTTCAAGGACACAATCTATTGATAAATTTCCTTGACCAACCACTATAATGGAAATACGTAGATTTCATGGGTCGGCTAGATATTATTAATGTATTGTGAAATATTTCTAATGATTTTATAATTTACTCACCATGTAGACCCTGAAAGGAGTTATTTTTATATAGAAAGAAGAACATGAAATGAATTTGATGGAGTAGAAAAGAAGTCTTTTTTATGCACATTTGGTTATGCCATCCTGTAGTGGATACTAGTTTGTGGTCTATAAAGATGCATCAAAGAAGCCGTTGGGTTGTTTTCTCAGGAAAAATTAAATGGTGATTACTTATGCTTCATGATAATTGAGTGTAAACAATTAAAATCACCAAAATTATTATTTGAAGATAGATGTCATAATTTTTTAATTGGTGATATGGAGTAATTATATCTATGGAGAATGGTGTGATATATATACCAATAAAAAATATTTAAGTAAATTTTCACTCAAAAAGAGAGGAACATTTTCCAAAGAAGAAGGTTGGAGATGAATAATGATTTTCAATTTTATATACATTTCAACCCTATGTAAGATAACATAGGTAAATACATCGAGCTGAGAGGATCATGATAAATTATCTATTATTATGGTTATAATATATCCAATATTTATGGATTTAAAAATGATAAAAATGTAATGATTAAGGGATAGAATGTAATTTTATCTTACTTGAATGAATATTCAACCATATATCTAGCTAAATATGAAATAGTTTACGAAGGAAGAGTTACAAAAGAATTTTAGAAATGCTATTGAGTTCAACCATTATTATAATTCAATAATAATGTTTATGAACCTTGTATGTGTTCTATAGATACCATATTTGTATAATTTAATGTTGTTTGAAGATCAGATTTCAGCATTATCTCTTCATCTATAAAGTACATAGAAAATTGGTGACTCGAAAGAATATATCTTGTTGGATGGATTGAAGAGAGATATTGAATAGTATTTTTCTTTGTACATGGTTTTTATGCATGTTAAGGGTAAGATATAGATGTCTAATGGGATGATACAACAATTAACAATACCAGGATGGAAATGGGAAAACAAGGCCATGGATTTTCTCATTGGATTCCCCACAACATCTAAATTCCATAATGCAATATGGGTTGTAGTTGATTACTTACAAAGTCCGGAAACTAAATTTCTATTTGAAAAGATTTATCTCTTGATCCGTTCCCCACAATGTATATTAATAAGTTGGAAGATTTCATGGAGTAAATATTTTCAAGGTATATTATTGAGATCCTAGGTTTTCATTAATGTTATGATGAAGCCTTCAGTATGATATAGATAAAGAGTTAGGTTTCAGAACCACTTAAAATTCTAAAATAGTTGGTCAGTTAGAGAGAATCATTCAAATATAAATACATTTTGATAGCATGCTCTATGGATTTCCATGTTTGTTGAAAAAAAAATGTAAATTTGTATAATTTTATTGAAATATTCTATTTCATTCTAGATTTATGATATGTACACATAAATATCTCTAAAATTGGATGTGAGGAACAATAACATACAATAATTAAATGGGGAAAATAAATCATTTCCAAAATGGAATATCTATCGAGATGGAAGATATGGGTATATCTATTTAAAAAAACATAAGAGAATCTCATAGTCAATAAAAACATTTTTCTGAAAATCATGAGAAACATCTGGAGTGTAAAATGGGTGAAAAAGTATTTAGATTAATATCAATCTTGACGAGTGTGATGAGATTTGGAATGAATGTCAAGGTAATCCATATTTGTATTGATGGTTTTAAAATTATTAATTTTGTAAGGACCCAAAAATTCAATGAATTGTTTTTAATTTTATGGGATTTTTACTACTCTGTGACAATTTACGGCGTGCGATTCCGAGGCCTAGTGTGCCTGGAGTGAATTTCTGAACATTTTTTCGGGTACATTTAGTAAACGTGCGAGCGGGTATTTGTAACTTATGAACTGGTGCTCATAATTGAAATCTGAGCACACCTTTGAACTCGCAGCACCTGTATTCCCTTAAGGATATCTTCACCTTGACCATAGTAGGTTGAGGGTGAATGTTGTTTTTCATGTTTTATGTGGAAAATAAAATAAAATAAAGAATAAGATATATTTTATTTTTATTGAAACCTCTCTAGATTGGTTATGGTGGTAGGGACCACCCGAACCCTCTTTAACGGGAGAAACCCTTTCAACTCCCCCATTTAATTAGTTGAGCCAACAAAGATGTATTAATTGTGACAACATTTAATTATGTCAGCTTAAATTAATTTTTTAACCTTTCAAATACTAAGTAACAACATCGTTGGAATTTAGGAAGATTCCAATTAAATCAACCTTCATAAATTCCATGATAGTTACATACCCTCCCCCTCTCTTATTTATATGGACCTTGGGGGGAAGGATTCGGCACATCTTCAGCAAGAAACAAAGCTCTGGTAAAGTTCTGCGATTCCCGACTCTTGGAGGACAGAGCCGGTTCCGACGAGTGGTAGTGATAGACACCGAAACCCCAAATGAGGATCGACGATAAAGCGACGTCGTTGGAGGCTATTGTGGGAACGGAGAACACCAACCAACTTCCTAAACTGTGGGATTTACTCCATCATTCATGAGGTAGGGCTTGTTGTGGATTTGTACCCCTGTTATCCGTTCTTGACATTCTTCGTGATTCATGAATTATTTACCCTCATATAACCGCCCTAACTCAAAGGGTGTGGTCCAAACGAACATGGCCTGACCTCTCCACAATTCTTTGTGATTCGTGATGTGATCTTTGTGATGGAGGAGGGTAGATATTGACACTTGAAGGTCTCAGGAATAGAGACCGGCACCATGGCCGCCTGTGATGAAGGTGGCTGTATGAACACACCACCAGAGAAGGGTCGTGGCCCGTCGGCTGCTTTGGAGCAAGGGCGGGGGTTGGCGGAGGCAGGCCACATGAAGGGGATGGTGGCACGTTTCTACGCTGCTTGGCGAGTGAGAGCCACGGCCTTGTGCTGCATCGGCGAAGGGAGGGCGGCCGGCCGAGTAGGCCGCCAGTGAAGCCACGATGCACAACGTGTTGCGCAGAGAAGGCGGTGGGCCGCACCGGTGGATCGGGTCGGTCTGACTGGGTCGGACCGGACCCTAACCAACTTCGACCTGCTTTTTCTTTTTCGGCGATATCTTGAGCTATGTGCGTCCATCTGATGAACCATCAGGGGTGCTGGAAAACATGCAGCGAGATGGACCTTTTGGTATACCCTACATGAGTTTTGGATAATATTGGGGTATGGATGGGTTGGATCGAACACGAATCCTATTGGGCCCACGGGACTAAATGGACAATAACATATAGACTGGACGTCCGATTGATTCACCGTCTCTTGTGTTGAGAACCCTATTATGTGGCGGTCCTTTGGGATACTTCTTCGTGGGACATCGTGGTAGATGGAGTATCGACCTATGGATTGAGGAGCGGGTCCTCCTAAAATCATGTGAGCATAGTGCATGAACCCTGTAGCTAGCTGTAACATGGGAATCATATCTTTTGTGGGTCTCTGATTGGTATCCTTTGGGGGTCTTTGTTCGATAGTCTCACTTGGATCTGCTCAAGGAATCCATAAGGGACTACTCTAGTATCCTACATGGGACTGTTGTACTAGGATCATGTGTGGGTCTGATGACATATGAGGATCCTATGTGTGTATTTTGTACTAGGATCATGTGTGGGTCTGATGATTTTGGATCCTCCGTGGGTCTACCTCTTACCAATGTAAAATGGTTCAGTAGTCCCATCTAATAATCTCTTCTACTGTAACTAATTTATACCTAGTGTGAGATGAGTCTTTACCTTTGTTGTATTCTTCTGTGTGGCGTACCTGTGTGTTACAAACCTTCATGGTGATAACTTTATGGTAATATTCAGTGTGGCGTACATGTGTGGTACTTACCTTCGTTGTGATACATTTGTGGTATTCTTCTGTGTTGCGTACTAGTGTGGTACTTACCTTCATGGTAATCGTTCCTTTATGTAACAGTTCAACTTTGGCTAAGGAGTTGGGCCTTGTTGTTCCTCATGAATGAGATGGGTAATATTTGATAACTTAGGTATATGTTTGGGCACATACCTAAGTACGGTTGTCATTGGTTTACATGATTTGTGGTTTATACTTTATGTATTTTGTGAGAACTTTAGGGTCTCATGGTCCCTACTATGTATCGTTATACTCACCCCTGCATGGGCTTCGCTGGAACCATTTTGTGTTTGGTTTAGACGACGGATAGCGCTATTCGTGGCTGAGGGTACCAGGACAAGACGGTGCCTGGAGGTGGACCATATGGCGTGTCAGTTTGCAGAGGAGACGACTTGACGTGGAGTGATGAGAAGGTGATCCGTACATACCCTTAAGGTAGGAACCTCAGAGGATCACCCAGTATCTATATATTTTTCTTTCATCAGTTGTATTGTATTTTCAATTGTACTTGTACATTTACTATTGGGATTATATTCCGACCCCTCTTACTTTCATCACACTTTTTTTATATAGTTTACTTATGTTCGTATCTTGTTTTGTGCTTGGTTGAGTGTGTTTATAGGATATATAAGCAATGCCTTCCCGGTTTTAGGGTATACATATTTTGGTGCTAGTTGTCTGCCCATGGCCTATGGAAGGCGGACTTTGGGTAGTCACGGCACGGGCCCCGGGGGACGATTCATGACAAATTGGTATCAGAGGATTTGGTTATTCAATATAACATTAGACTCTGATCTTTTTAAAAGCAATTGTGTTAAGTGTAGTGAGTGTGGTTATCATTTTAGGTAATCAATTGTTGCTGTGGCAGCCGGTGTATCCATAGACATGGACCCTGACTTGTGATTTCTAACTAAGTGCACGAAAACACTAATGGTGTGTCTGTTTCAAAAAGTTTTCTTTGTAAACTCTTTGAGTCAGCTCAACAGGTATAACATATTTACCATGGAAAATCTGTTTCATTTTAGGATGTCATCGCGTAGACAACCAGCAAGGGTTCCGGGTATAGTACGCGATGATGGCCCCCCGAGCGATGAGGCCTCGGTGCTGGGACCTCTTCTAGTAGAGACACCAGCGAAAGAACTAGTGGTACCATTACATGTTGGGACACTGATGCCACCTACCCCAACAGTAGAGGGTGTATTCCGCTTGAGTGCGTTTCACGAGTTCTAGCACTAGAGGCCACCCAGGTTCATGAGTGATATGGACGCACATGAGGCTAAGTATTGGTTGGAGGTCATGGTGAGTGTCTTCCGACTGGTAGGGACACCAGCTGACCTCATAGTGATCAATGTTGCCAGTCATCTACAGGCAGCAACAGGCAGATGGTGGAGTTTGATTCTCCAGGTTCACGAATAGGTGACACTTCTCTGGGAAAACATTGAGAGCATGTTTCAAGCAAAGTTTTTCCCAGAAACTCTTCACACTGTGATCATATAGGAGCTTCTTCATCTAAAATAGGGCAACATGATTGTGGCTCAGTACTCAATGAGGTTCACCGACCTCTCGCACTACTCCACTGATATGGTGTGCGACCCATTCATCCTAGCCCAGACTTTTGAGCAGGTGCTCAGGTAGGAGATCAGGGATTCGATGATTTCACTCAACATCCCGACGCAGGTGGGGTGTTAGAGAGAGACCTCTTAGTGGATAGTTTTCATGATGAATAGATTCCAACAGCGAGACCTACCATCAGGCATCGCATAGTGGAGTCTTCTACAGCTGGAAACAGACAGATGTCACAGAGGTCTAAGATTACTGGACCTACAGGTGGATGACCTCAGGATTCATGGTCAGTTGTGTGGGGCACCAGAGATGGGGTCAGTCATGTGGGGAGCAGGAAATGTTTCACATACAGTGGGCAGGGTCACATTGCTCGTGACTGCCCAACCAGTCAAACAGATGATCAGAAAATGGTTGAAGGACCACCCACGAAGAGCCAGAGGTTCGGACAAAGAGGTCCATAGGGAGCAGACAAACATGACAGAGGAGAAGGCCATATAGCTGGCGGTGGGCGATGATTCGAGATGTTCCCGCCACGACCACCAGACGGTCCACCCCCGAACATAGGGACCAGGTGGACAGGGGTGAGTTCAGCTCCAAGCAGTTGAGGCCTACAACCATTGTGCTTTGGAGATGATACGAGGTACAATATGTGTCTACTTCACCTTAGCTTCAGTACATATAGAAACGGGTGCCTGCCATTCTTTTATTTCCACTGCCATCATTCAGAGCTCAGAGATTCCGCTGGAGCCGTTGGATTGATATTTATGGATAGAGACTCCAACAGGAGTTGATTCGATGATTACACACTGGTGTAGGTAGTGTGAGATTACTCTAGGAGGCATGATATTTGGTTGGGATATCTTAGTAGCAGCGTCGAGGCCTTACGAAGTCATCTTGGGTATGGACTAGTTATCTAGATTCCTTGACCAGATCGACTGTATTATGCGCAATGTGAGGTGCACCCACACGGATGGGACTAGGTTTACCATCACCTGTATGAAGATAACCTTTATAGCATAGGATGGACTTACCTGAAGGAGAGTGAAGCCGATCACTCATCAGTTGGCGATCCTTACCCTCAGAGCGGTTGATGTGGAGAGTCTGAGTTATCCTGTAGTGGTGGATCAGTATGCAGATGTCTTCACTGATGATGTTCCAGGTCTATCACCACTCATAGAGGTGGAATTTTTCATTGACTTATACCCTAGGATGACACCAATATCTACATCAGTGTATCAGATGGCTCCCGCGGAGAATTGTGAGCTCCGGGTACAACTGGGGGACTTGCAGGGGAAGGGATTCATCCGGCCAACTGTTTCTCCATGGGCAGCCCTGATTTTGTTCACGAAGTAAGAAGATGGGAGCTTGAGATGTTGTGTTGACTATCGACGCCTGAACCAAGTGACCATGTAGAACAAGTACCCAATTCTGAGGACTGATGACCACATTGATCACCTGAAGGGGGCACAATGTTTCTTGAAGATAGACCTCAGGTTTGGCTATCACCAGCTCAAAGTACAATATGATGATGTGCATAAGATGACCTTCAGATGTTGGTATATCCCTTATGAGTTATGGGTTATGCCATTTAGAGTGACCAAAGCTTCAGTAGCATTCATGGGACTCATGAACATGATCTTTCAGCCAGACCTTGATCAATTTTTATTAGTGTTCATCGACGACATACTGATCTACTCGGCTACTGAGGAGGAGCTTTCCTATCATCTGCAGATAGTTTTGGACACACTCTGAGAGCACTATATTTATTGTAATCTCTCAAAGTTCTAGTTCTAAATTTGAGAGTTTCACTTTCTCGAACATGTCCTCTTGGAGGCTGGAGTTGCAGTGGATCCAGTGAAGATCGAGGAGATACATTCTTGGGAGCCACCCATGAGTGTGATGGAGGTATGAAGTTTTCTGGATTTGGTCGGATACTACTGAAGGTTTGTGCCATATTTCTCTAGAGTTGAAGCACCTTTATCAGCATTTAAGAAGAAGTGGAATTTTTTTGTGGTCATAGAGATGTCAGTGGAGTTTTTAGTTTCTAAGATAGAGGCTGACTAGTGCCCCCATCTTGAGGCATCCAGAAGAGGGCGTTGGGTACGTAGTCTACTGCGACGAATTAGGGATCAGACATGGATGTGTCCTGATTTAGGAGAATGTAGTGATCGTGTATGGTTCTTGATAGTTGAGACAACATGAGAAGAACTACACTACCCATGACCTAGAGTTAGCAGTAGTGGCCTTAGCCTTGAAGATGTTGTGACATTACTTGATGGGAGAATGCTTTACAGTCTACTCTGATCATAAGAGTCTCAGGAATATCTTCTCTCACAAGGACCTGAACCTGAGACAATGGAATTGGCTTGAGTTCCTCCAGGACAATAACTTCAAGATAGTCTATACTCCTGGGAAGGGGAACATTGTAGTAGATGAACTCAGTTGGAGATATGGTATACAACAACTAGGTGAGGTGACAGAGCAGATGGCCGCTTTTCATATATCCTTTGTGGATCTAGATAGTGAATCTTTTCATCAGTTGGAGATCTGGTATACCACAACTAGACAAACATTGATCCGTTTACGCTTTTTTGGACATATCTTGAGCTACGGGCGACAGTTTGACGAAACTTTAGTGGAACCAAAAACCATGGAGCAAGACTGGCCTTTTGGTATACCCCACTCATGTTTTGGATAATGTTGGGTTATGTCCAGGTTGGATAGAACCCAAATCCAACATATCCCATTGGACTATATGGCCAACAATTTACAGACCGGGTGAATGTTGATGCACCATCTATTACGTTGATACCCATTTTATGTGGTTTTCCTTTTGTACAATTCTTCATGGGACTTCGTTGTAATTGGATTATCAACATATGGCTTCAGGAGCGGGCCCTCCTCAAATCAAGAAAGCTTAGTGCGGGAACCATGTAGCTGGTTGTAACATGAGAAAAGGTTACTTTGTGGGTCTTTGTGCGGGATCTTTTTAGGGTTTGTGTTCGAGAGTCTCACTTGGATCCACTCTTGGAATCCATGAAAAGCTACTCTAGGATCCTACATGGGTCTGCTGTACTATGATCCTGTGTGGGTCTCATGATGTTCTAGGATCCTTTGTGGGTCTTCTGTACTAGGATCCTCTGTGGGTATGATGTTGTACTAGGATTCTATGTGGGTCTAATGATATACTAGGATCCTATGTGGGTCTGATGATTTAGGATTCTAGGTGGGTCTACCTCTTAATAGAGTAAGATGATTCAGTAGTCACATCTAATAATATCTACTAATATAACGAATTTATATCTGGTGTGAGCTAAATCATTACCTTTGTTGTATTATTCTGTGTGGCTTACCCGTGTGGTACTTACCTTAATTGTGATACATTTGTGGTATTATTTTCTATGGTGAACCTGTGTGGTACATACCTTCATGGTGATACCTTTGTGGTATTCTTCTGTGGGGGGTATCTGTGTCGTACTTACCTTTGTGGCAATCTTTCCTTCGTGGAACAATTGTACTTTGGCTAAGGAGTTGTTCCTTGTGTTTCCTCATGAATGAGATGGGTAATATTTTATTACATAGTTATATGTATGGGCATATACCTACGTAGGGTTGTCAATGTTTTAGAGGCTTTGTGGTTTATCCTTTGTGGATTTTGTGAGACCTTCAGGGTCTCTGGGTCCCTACTGTGTATCATTATACTAACCCCTCCACGGGATTCACCCTAACCTTTTTGTGTTCTGTGCAGAGGATGGACAATGCTGATCAAGGCTGAGGGTAGTAGGACTGAATGGTTCTCGTAGGTGGACCATACAGTGTGTCAGTACGTAGAGGAGACGGGTGGGCGTGGAGTGGTGAGGAGGTGATATGTACCTACGCATCTTGTAGGAACCTCGGAGGATGACCTAGTAGTTTTATTTATCTTTCATTATTTGTATTTTATTTGTAGTTATACTTGTACCTTTACTGTTGGTCTTGTATTCTGTCCCCTCTTACAGTCATCACTCTTTATGCTATACAGTTTACTTGTGTTCATATCTTGTTGTGTGCTTGGTTGAGTGTGTTTATAAGTTATAAAGGCAATGCCTTCCCGGTTTTAGGGGATACACCTTTCTGTGTGAGTCGCCAGCCCCTAGCCTATGGAAGGCAGGCTTGGGGTAGTCACGGCATGGGCCCCGGGGGACGGGTCGCGACAGATTTAACCAAGATTATAGGTTATATATTCTCATTTTCAAACAATCTATCTCATGCCCATGATGTGTTCCATATATCTCTAATGAGGAAGTACATGCCTGATCCAACACATGTTCTATACTTAACGTTCATAGAACTTGAGAAATATCATTCATATATAGAACTACCAGTAGATATTCTAGATTTTAGAGATAAAGATCAATGAAACAAGACCCCTCAAATGGTTATTGTATAGTGACAGAACTACTAGTTATAGAAAGCTATGTGGGGGCCAGATGATGTGATGTGGCAAATGAATCATAATCTATTTGTATCTGAGTGACAAATTCAATGGAAATATTCATTTCATGGGGGTGTAGGATGTGAAACCCATAAATTATTTTAAAATATTTATCTTTAAATAATTCTATTTCTTTGACATCTTCGGTTTCATGGCACATCGAGTTTAAATGAACCACCATATACTATTAAAATATTATTACTTTATCATATATTTTATAACATATCTATTAAATCATTGTGTATTAAATTACCAATCATATTATGAATTATGTGTTATTCTTTTATTCAATAAACAATTTTTGTTAGTTAATAAACATTATTTGTAAAGTCATTCTGTTCATTAAAATAATGGATTCATCAAAATATCATTTTTTTTACATTTTATGATAAAATAAATATAATTAATTTTTACACTATTAGAAAATTTAGTTGATAAAATAAACTTCATTTTTAATTCCTCATGTCAAAATTTTCTTATAATAAATTTTTGACATTTGTTTGATCAGTTTGAATTATTAATATATAGTAAAGAATGTCCATTTCCATTGAAACATTTATTTTCAATTAATGAATTAATAATGTCAAAATATAATTTGTGTTTTTAAAAAAAAATATATTCAACATTTTAATCCAATTTTATTCATTTAAATAAATTTTACACATGAATAATATAAAAAATAACATTATATACTTAAAAAGGTATTATTTAAAAAAAATGTTTTCAAAGGCATTTTTTTCATTTTAATATCAAATTGAGTGCATAAAACTATTTTTTTATTTAATTTGAAGAAACTTATTCCATATTTGTATGCATGATTTCTAAATCTATTAAATATAACTCTTTTATTTTTTTCTAATATGAATAATAACCTTACTAAATTTTTTTACCATGGTAATGGGTAAATCAAGAAATTAAGAGTAAAAATAACATGATAAGAACAATAAGAATACATTAAAACCTCCCCCAATAATTTTTTATACTTAGATTTTGACTATAATAATCTATGAAAATAATTTTCTACCATTTGAGGTCACATGGATAAATGTATGACCATTATAGTATTTTATTTAAAGAAAGGATATACATGCCACACATATGTTATTAATAATTATAAAATTTCTAATATGGGGTTATTTGTAGGATGTGTTCAATTTTAAATAGAATTTTAAAATCTAAAATATTTATCTTCATCAAGGTTTTTTTTATTTTTTCATTGAATATGTATTTAACTTAAATCATTACACTACATTGAAGAAGTAATTATTCAATTAACTGATGAATCTAATAAATGATATTGAAAATTTTAATAAAAATATTATTAGACATTTAAGTTGTCAAATGAATTATCTATATTACCTTGACATGTTTATGATGTATTTAAGTATTTTTTTTATAGTTCACGGGATTTATTGGGGTTTTTAATGTCAATTGAAGGAACTGTATAAGAATGATTATATTGATATATTAGGGGATTATTATTTTATTAAATGATTTAAAAAATATAAAAACATTAAATTATAATAAATGGAATAATTTATAGTCCATAATTTCATCCCATATGAATTAAGAGGATACATGGAATAATTTTTCTCTATAATAGTCCTAATATTTGTTAATATTTTGAGATATTCCTAAAATTACCCTCACCTCCATTATAAAATAAAATCTCCTCCCTCATATCATTTTACAACATTAATCCTTATATATTGACAATACACAACCTAATTTTCTTCTACACTTTCTTAAGAAAATTATAGAGGTGTTGGCCATCCCAAAAGGTCAACCCTAGATCCCTTTAGAGGATATCTAAATGATTTATTTCGATGAAGTGGAAATCACTCTAACTGGTCAATTTTATTTTCTATTATCATTTACTTACTCTATATATATTACAATGATAATAAAATAATAAATAAAATATCCTTGATTTTTTAGATATTATTTGTATAAGTAAATAAGAATTATTCACCTTATTTCCCACCATATAATATGTGAAAGTATAATTAATTTGTATGTAGGGATTGTCATCTCTATGTAGTGATACAATTAATTTCTCGTCAACAAATTTTATGGATGGGTATTATTATGGTTTTATTTTTTACATAGTTTATTTATGAATCAAATATATTTATGGAATTATAATATAATATCTATCTTTTTATCATCCAAACTTTTTGGAAATGATAACGTTTCTAGTGCGTTTGAATGGACAAAAATCACCATGATAAAATATGATTCGTTTTTCAATTTTATTTCATGTGGATGGTAATAAGGGTGATTTTTTATAAATATATATAATATATGTGACATAATAATTATTATATATATTATGGGAACATGAATAAAGTATATGGACTAAAAATTGAATTGTAACACCTGGGTTTATGAATTCTCTTTTGTTCTAGTTCGGGTTTGGTCCTCATGTACTCTCTCTAGATCCGGGTGTGACTGGTATGGAATTTTATATTTTTCTCCCCTTTTATCTTTGGTATATCTTTCCTTATTAAGCATTCTTTCTGTTTTTGAAGAAAATTGATTTTTTTGGTTTGGAATGACTAGGCTCATGGTTTGCACACAGTTAGTAGTAACTATTATCACAACCCAGGAAACAATGTGGTAGGAGACATAACCTACCATTAGGCCTCAATAAAGTCGTGTGCCTCATCCCAGCAAAGAATGTGAATGGTTCTCCTTATGAAATGGTAATCACATGGTTTCTACATAGTTTGGAAAACTATGTTGACTATTTGTGAGGTTGTACCATCTCATTAAAAATCATTTGCTCATTGTCTCCCCCCCCCCTGATTTTAACCCCATTATCCCCCTTTCTCTACCCCCATGGACTCACCAACCCATGGAGCACCTTCCAATATCTCCTCTTATCACTGGGATCTAAATATTTGTAATTTTATGTGCAGATCCTTTAAGATCTCCCAGGTTGGCCAACTTATCCATTATTTTCCTTTTATTTTATGGTTTCACCTCTTATTTTATGGGGGATTCAGTTGTCCAGAGGTTATGAGGTTCGATTTAGGATTTTAATATTTTGTTTTTATTTGTTTGAACTTCTTGATTGGGGCTTCTTCTAACATCCTCGTGGTGAGAATGAGGGGGAGATGTAATTTCACACAATTTTCCAGATGGTTCTTAATGAAATGGAGGGGGTTTCATACAGTATCATTATTTGCTAATTTTATTTATTTGTTTAAAAAATTCAACATGTTCAATGTTCTATTTGGTTGGTGTGAAACATTTTTTAAAAATATTTTTCATGGTTGTGTGATTGAAGTGAATTATTATAAATGAAATTGGCTATATATTTTGTATTTTTTGTGTAGGGTCTCTTAAAAATGGTATTTGTGCCTTTTTTGGAAGGATTGAAATGTATTTTGAAGGTAAAGTGATGTGATTGTATGTCTAAATGATAATTTTTAGTGGAAAATGATCATTTTGGGCATGCAATACAGATCATGAATTTTTTTCTTAAATCGTGAAATGTTTTAATGTTGATGATATTGTTTTAAAAATGGTCTTATGGTGTGTGTGGGTTTATGAAGGGGCTTGTCCTAATTAATTAGTTTGTTTTAATTGGGTGTTTTTCTAATACTATATATGGTTTATTTGGTAATTATATAACTGAAGGATATGGTATTAAAAGTGGGGTATTATTTGCTGTGTGTAAAATTGGTAAATTAGTTAATTTATAAATAAGGGTGATATTATTGAAATGATTTTCCATTATTGTGAGAATGGTGGTATTTATAAATTGTGGTTTTTCACTTGAGAAAAATGTAATCCCAGGTATCATTAGTGGGCAGACTAGAACTAGTATTCTAGCGATTCAAAAGTGTCTTGTCCATGTTTTACATAGCAAGGATAACATTTACAACACTAACAAAACTATAATAATGGATGATTGCAACTAGAACATTGGATATTTCTACAATCTAATTTCTAATGAACAGGGATACTATTATTTTTGGTTATTATAAAACTTTTTACTAAGGTACACTGTTATAGGGTTCCACCTTATCTAGATCAACCATGGGGGATTTTCAAATGGTTCTCTACTATATATGATGTTATTATAACCATATATGTATAAAAGACCACTTGAGTGTATTTCCTATTTATAAAATCCATTTCTCATTTAAAATATATTTTGTGAAATGGTTTTCCTTCAAAGAGTTTCTTTTTAACTATTTACCCAATAAATGTTTTTCATAGATGTGGTTTTAAAAACATGAATTTAAGTCAGCATTTAGCATAACATTTTAATGTTGTAGCATGGAACCACTTTCATGGGTGGCATCTTACAAGACATTTTCTCACACCTTACATACACCCTTGGGTGTGTGTAGATATTATTGAATTTTTTCCCATGTAAAGCCTATATGTTCGGTGATCAGGTTGTGGGTTGTTAGTGTTATTCACCTATGGTATTGGTGGAGGCCTCATAAGGATGGGGTTCCTCATGTGGAATGATGGTTTGGGTTAATGATTTTAGTTTTTTTAGTATTTTTTCATTTTCTTTTAATGTGTAAAATTCTTTTCTGAATAACATATAATGTCATATTTGGTGGTGTAATTTATGTTTGGGAATATTATAACTTTTTTGTTGTTTATATATATATAATTTTGTATAATCATTCCCAATGCATATTATTAGTACCAATTAACTAGTTAATAGCAGATGGGGATTAGAAATTCCCCTTGGTCCATGGCACAGACTGGGTCGGGCGTCGGGTCCAATGGATACCAGACATGGTTCTTGATAAAATGCTATTAGAAAAAGTCAGATCTTTTGGGTCATGTTACTAGGGAAGGGTCTAGGTATATGGGGGATAGGATTGTTGGGACTTGATGTTTTGGTTATGAGTAGGGTGTCAGTATTACACACCTCGTGATGAGACTCAAGTAACAAGGGCATGTTAGGGTTAATCTTATTTATTTGTTTTTTCTGTTTCATTAATGTATGGGGAAATGAAGTTGGAGTTTTTTTATTTCTTCAGTGATCTCAAATGGATTTAAAATCCTTGTAATGCTGTATAAATACCACTAGAACTGTCCCTATGATGGTGGAGTGATTTAATAATAGCTTCCAACAATATTTCTAAGCCATACACTAGCCCTAATTTCATCTCACATGGTCTTATGTCTCATTAGGTTTTGGAAAATGATTTTTTAAAACCTTTGTTAGAAAATTGTGAAAACCCAAATTTTTGAATGAAAATGGTTTTGAGTTGATGGTGTTTAGTTTATCAGGATTGGATTTTTGTAACATAAACATGTGGTTTATTGAAATCAATTATTTTTAAAGCATAAATTACATTAATATGGGTTTTGGAAAATCTTTTTTAAATGGGATTTTCTAAACTGTTAGAAATTATTTTGAATAGGATGAATGTTTTTGGTATTTATGTGTGTGATGTTTTTAAATATCCTTTATTTTGGTAATTATTGGGATTTTCAATTTCTTGATTAATTTTTGGAATATTTTTTTAAATGCGGATAAATGAGTTTTAATTGAGTGACTATTGATGATATAGTGTTTTTGGTGAAATCAGTGGTGTTTTAATGGGAAGTGAAATTTTTTTAGGTAGATGTGTAAGGGTTGAAAATGTGTTTCTATTTTAATGATTGTCATTTTTTATGAAAATTATTTGTGAATCTCATAAAGTGTTTTTATTTTTGTGGCGAGTAGGTTATCAAAAGAATGTATAAAAACTTTACAAATTTTAAAGGTGAGTTTATTGTTTGTTTGGAAAGAGTAATGGTTTTGTTTTAACCATTGGTGTCACAATGAGTGGTCACATGAAATGGATATGTCCAAGAACTAAATGGGTGTATGTTTTGGAATGAGAAAAAGACATGTGAAAGGCTCTATGGGATACCATTGGTGAATTTGAATCTCACCAATTCTGTTTCATCCATAAAAGTGTTTTTGAAGATAAATGTTTTGTGTGACTTTCTATATTTTGGGAATGTTGTCATGAGATGTTTTGGGTTTGAAAACCCCCTTTATCTGAATGATGTTACATGTTTGTGTTTTTTTGGTTAGTTGGTTTGGAGTGGTGGTTAGTGTTTTCTTTTGAGAAGTGCTTCTGAAATCCATTGTAGTGGTTTCCCCCATGTGTTTAGTGTTTTCTCACAGTATATTTAGCCAATAGACCAGTCTGATCAGGTCTGTCATTTTCTATCATGGCTAGTTTATGTCCCCATAAAGAGTAAATATGTGATTGAATTTTTTCCATTGGTGATTCTCTACTATATGATCCTCCAGTTGATTATTGTATATACATTCCTCTTGAGCATCAAAAAATGAGTATACCACTCCTCTCTTTCAGTCAAGAGGATATTATCTTTTCAATTGTTTGGAGGCGAGAGGGTTTGAATGATGTTATATATTTCATGATCCATGTGATGAATAAGGGTGATGTTCAACATCGTTATGTCAGAAGGTCCTATCAGGAAGTGGTGAAAGAAATTCTAGCGATGAAGTTGAATGTATTATGCAGTTGTCAGTGTGGTCTACTACTTTATAGGGACTTTGGGTCTTTTGTTGGTTTTGATTTGGAAAGGCTTTATTTGGGGCCATTATTGTGGAATATCTGGCGATAAGATGATTTTTGTACACTTGTATAAATATATTTAGTTTGGTACTTGGTATAAGGTACCCCACCATTAATTTTTTCAATGGTTACAAGGGTCATGCTTGGTGGCCTCTTGGAGTGTGGGTTCCCTTTCAAATGAAAGGGTGGATCTGATGAAATCTTATAACGATCCATGTTTTGACAGGAGGTTGTCCTGCTCTTGGAAAGTAATCTATGTGTGTTTTTCCTTGCAATGTTTATTAATCATGATTAATAGGTGATGCATGTGAATTTTCTAAGACCATGTCTTAGTGAAGTGTTGTGTTATATTAAGATGGGACTTGGGGTGTGTTGTGTTCCATTATTGTTGTTTGCAATGTGGTGTAGAGGATTGGGCAACCATAAGATGTTTTTATTAGGAGTTTTCAAAGCTTGACTAGGAGGTAAGAGATGATTCAGTCTGTAGAGTATCAGCCATAGGTTTCGAAATGATGTTGGTGCATAGTCAAGGATGCCCATGGGTGTAAAGGATTTTGTTCAAGTGTCCATCTTTATTATGTGAGGTGGATTCATTTAGCCCCATGTGTAGTTGTTTCATCTTGAGTGGTAATATTTGGTGGAATGAGAAATGGGGACCGAGTTCCTCCATGTTTTAATCTATTTAATGGAAGATACCCTCCATGGTTATAAGGAGGCTGATTTGTTTCATTAAATTAAACATATATCTTATGCCCTTGTGGGTCCATACTAGTTAGGGAAGCCAGTTGGTAATTATGGTTGGGAGACCCATCTTGGGTGTTTCTAAAATTTCTAGGGGGTAAATATATTCTAGAATATTTATTATTATGGGGAGTTAGTTCGGGCCTTCCTATGCCAATAGTTCATTTTTTCTTAGTGTTCTCTTGGTGGTAGATAGCCTCATTTGGAGCTATCTAACCCCAGCTTCATTCTCGTGTAAACATTTTAATTAGAGTGCGCTGAATGGTTTTTGATGAAGAATGGTTGTGGTTCCCACATTTTAATTCGTGGTTCATTTTCAGTAAATTTCATGATCCTCTTTTGGGGTATTTAAGGTTTTCGGTTTTGATGTACGGTTTGATTTTGTTTGCCTATTTTGAGAAAGTGGTGTATGTTTTACATGGTGATGAATGATTGGTTTTGACTCAAGGGGTTGGATATAGTGTTTTGAAATATTCCTTTCCATATATTGATCAATTGGTGGTGTATTATCATTCTATGGTGGGAGAAACCTAGAAGAATGTGCATCTTGGTATCCCAGATTCAACTTGTAAACATCTTTTTATGGATGGTATTATTTTTTAATTCATTGGGAATATCCTTGGGTGTAATAGGAGTACCATTTATCACATTAGATTCAAAATTGAGATGAATTCCCATAGGTTTAAAGTGTTATGGTGGGATGAATTGTCACCGCCATGTTTTGGAATTCTCTGCTATTCTGAATTAGGTTTGTTCCTCAGGTAGTCTCTTAGGAAACAGGTCAAACAAGTTTGTATTTTTGTAATATTACCACATTTTCTCTATGGTCTAGATTTACCCATTTAGTTTCCATTGAGTTTTTTGAGATAAATGTATTTTTTGGTTGGGATAGTCTAGCTTCAGAGTTGGAACACAAATAGTAGTAACCATGCACCCAACCCGGGAAATCGTGTGGTTGGATAAAAAACCTACCACATAGACTCTACAGTGTTGTACGCCTTTTCTGAGGTATGTTTTCATATGGGTATCCTTTGGTAGAGGTTGGAATATAGACTCTATATAGTTCTGAAAACCATGTAGTCTAACCATGCATTCATATCAACTCATTAAATACTATTTCCCTCTTTTCCATTCTCCCCGATTTTAACCCCTTTTCACCCTTGCTCGACCCCCTCAGACTCCCTAGGTCTAGGAATACCTCCATCAATATCCTCAACTCATTTGTCTTCTGTTGTTTTTTCATTTTGTGTTTGTATCCTTCATGATCTCTCATGTAAGTCTTTTGTCTCTTACTTTCCTCTTATTTTAGTGTTTCTCCTATTCTCTTTGGGGGGGTTTTGTATTCCAGTGGGTAAGGGGTTCCATTTAGGGTTTTAATGATGGGTTTTTTGGATGGATATTCTTGATTATGGTTTTTGTCACCTTATGATGGAGGGAATGAGTTGAAGATGTGATTTCACTCCATTTCCTAGAAGGTAAATTAAGAGAGGTAGGTGGTCCCATTCTCTAGAATTATTTGATAATTCGAATTATTTGTTTAATAAATGTTAACATGTTCTTTATTCTATTTTGGTTTAACGAAACATGTTTTAGAAATATTTAGTATTCTTGTTTGATTGAATTGAACTTTTTTAAAGGAAATGGTCTAGATATTGTGTATTATTTGTGTAGGGTTTCATAAAAAAGGATTTGTGCCATCTTTCGTAGGTGTAAAATGTATTTTCAAGGGAACATGAGGTTCATGTATGTTTAAATGGTTATTTTTATTGTAAAATTATCTTATTGAGAATTTTAGCCTTGTTAATCAATTTGGGTATAAATATTTAATTTTTAGAATGATGAATAGCTTGTTTTAAAAGTCATCTTATGGTGTGTCAGGGTTTATGAAAGGGTATGTCCCATTGACATCATTGGTTTTAATTGTGTGTTTCTTTTGTGTAATAAAAAGAAATTGGGGAAATATATATATATGTGATCGTAATTTTACTAAAATTATGTTTTTATAGGGTGTGTGAAAATGGTTAATGGGTTGTTTTGTGAATAATGGTGATCCCTTGAAATGTTTGGCTTTTGTTGTGAGATTGATAGAATGTGTGACATGTGACATTTAACTCAAGAACAAGGGAATCCTGGGTATTTTGGTGGACATACTAGAACAAGTGTTCTAGTGATTCATAATTGGATTGTCTCTATTTCACTTAGTCAGATTGTTGTTTACTACACTAACAAAACTACGATGATGGATGATTTCCACTATAAAATTGTATATTTCTCCACTCTAGTGGATCATGAATGAGGACACTGATGTTTGTGGTTACTATACCACCTCTCACTAATGTGTGAGGTTCTAGGTTCCCTCTTGAACAAGGTCAACCCTCGGGGATTTACCCATGGTGCTCTGCAATATATTATGTAGTGTCATCATTCGTCATACAGAGGACTACATGAGTGTGTTTTCTATTTATAAACTCCCTTTCTCATTTAAGCTAGTGATTGTGAAGTGGTTCTCCTTCAATGATTATCTTTAAAACTATTTACCCAATTAATGGGCTTTCGTATGAGTGTTTTAAAATATAGAATTCAAATGAGCTTGTTACATTATAGTTATAATTTTATATCAAGGAACCACTTTCCTAGGTGGAAATCTACTCGGCATTGGCTCACACCCTACACACACGCTTGGGTTAATGTATATCTTGTTTGATGATTATTTTGTGTTATGGAATGTTGTTTAGTGATCATGGTGTTAGTTGTCAGTTGTCTCAGCTTGTGGGATTGGTGGTGGAGTATTGAAGATGTGGTTCATCTTGTGGGATGAAGGTTTGGGTGGTATTTTTTTTGTTTTCATTGTTTTAGTATTTCTTGTGGGTTCTGTGTAATGTGTAAAATTAAATTTAGAGAAATTTGTATGGTATTTTTTGGTAGTGCAATTTCAGTTTTTGAATATTTAAATTTTTTGTAATTTATATGTATTATATTAGGTAAAATCACTCACAAAGCACGTTATTAATACACAATAACTGGTTTCTAGCCTATGGAGATTGAGAAAACCCCTCCTGATATTCCACGGACCGAGTTTGGTGTTGGGTCAGATGTCGACCCAACTTGGTTTGTTAATCAATAATATAAGAGGAGGTTAGCTATTTTGGGTCATGTTCCATGGGGAAGTGTTTGGGTAGACCAGAGCTAGGATTTTTTGGATTTTATTTTCTAGTTATGAGTAGGGTTATTTTCTATAACACCTTGTGATAGGACTTAATTCACCTAGGGAAGTTATGTTTTATCACAGTCATTTGGTTTTTGTGGTTCATTACTGTCTAGGTAAATGAATATAAAGTTGGGTTAAAGATCTCAGTGAGCTTATAGGTCCTAGAATTCTATGTAGAGCTAATTAAATTTCCATAGAATACATCATGTGATGGTTGAGTAATTGGAGTATGGCCTACATCCATAGGTTTATCCCACCTGCCGACACTAATTTCCTCTCGCATGGTCTGGTGTCTCATTGGGTTTTGGAAAAACATTTTGAAAACCATTGTATGGAAATCGTTGAAAAATATATTTTAGAATGAATATGATTTTATGTGGTTTGTGGTTTTGTTTATCAGGATTGTATTTTCATATCATAAATGTGTGGTTTATTGAAATCAATTTTTTGGAAGGAATAAATAATGTTTCAATGGGTATTGGAATTTTTTTTATAAATGGTATTTGATAAACGGTTGTAAAATATTTTGAATGGGATGAAGTGATTAGGGATTTCTTTTTGTGAAGTTTGGTAATAGACTTTGATTTGGTAACTAGTCTAATTATGAAAAAATTTGAATAATTTCTAGAATATTGTTTTATATTTTGATAAATGAGTTTTAAATTAGTGATTATTAATGAAATGGAATCTTTTGAGAAACCATTGGTGTTTTAATGTGCAGTGAAATGTTTTTAGGTTTATGTGTAAGGGTTATAATGAGATTTTTAATGGTTTGTGTCTTTTCTGAAAAACATTTTGTGAAACTTGAAATGAATTTTGATTTATGTGGCTAGTAGATTCTGAAATTATGCTTTACATTATTTTCAAAATGGATTGGTCAGTGGATTGTTTGTTTTGATAGAGGACATTTTTTTTTTATTTTACCTTTAGTATCACCATGAGTGGAAACATGCAAAGGATAAGTTTAAGAAATGAATAGGTGTCCAGTTTTTAATGAGAAAAATAAATGTGAGAGGATCAATGGGATACCATTGGTGAATTTGAAACTAACCAATCTAGTTTTATCTTCAAACATGATTTTGAAGAAAAATTTGTGGTGTTTCTTTCTTTATTTTGGGAATAATTTAATGGGGTGTTTTAGTTTTGAAACCCCTTTTTTGTATAATGTTCCATTTTTGTGTTTTTTTGGTGAGTTGGTTTGGAGTGGTAGTTAGTGGTTTCTTTTAAAAAGTGCATCAGATAGCTTTGTAGTTGTTTTCCTCATGCGTTCGATGTTTTCTCAAGGAATGTTTGGGATTGTAGTTTTCCTTCTTGGCTAGTTTACAACACCATAAATATTTAACATGTGATTGAAGTGTGGGCACATGAGATTATTTATGGGAAATTCCTCTTGGACTTTGGAAATTGAGTATAACTCTCAACTCTATCAATCATGTTGATCCTCTCCCAGCGGGAGGGCAGAGGTGAGAGCGTTGAATGAACAATTATATTTCTTGAGTCGTTTCATGAATATAGGTGATGTTTAACATTGTTATAACCAAAGGTCATATATGGATGTGATGAATGTAATTCCAATGAGATAGGTGAATGTAGTCTAGAATTTCATATGTGGGATACTATATTATTTTTCCTTTGGGTTTTTTGTTGGTTTTGATTTAGAAAGTGTTTATTCAAGCCCACTAGTTTGGAAAAACAGGTCATAAGAGGTTGTTATAGAAATATATAGAAATATCAAGCTATTGGGACTCGGTTTATGTTCCCACACATTTTAATGTTTCTATTGGTGTCAAGGTTCATGCTCAGTGGGATCGTGTAGTGTGGGTTCTCTTTGAAATGCAAGGTTGGTTCTCGTATAATATTTTGATAGTACCAGTTTTTACAGGAGCATGCCATACTCTGGGGGAGTGTTCTCCATGTGCTGTAAATTCCTATGTTTCATGATTATCTAATATCACCCTTTTAGTATGTTTTTTTCACTTATATATTAATAGTTTTATTAAGTATGATATGTTAAAAAGTATTCTAGTTATGAAGAAATATGTTGGATATGATGTAGATATTTTATAAAAAAGTTATATGTGTTCAATGTATCTAATCAAACATGGCATATATGATCTTGTTATGTATTTTTTATATTATGTAATGTATAATAATCTAAATACATCCAATATATATGTATGAAAATATTGGATCGTTATAGTTGGTATCAAAGAAATGAATAATTATTCTTTGGAAAAAAGTATTAGAAAACCCTAGTAAGAACCCTATTGGTTTCCCTACGTATTTGTTAAAATCCTTGAGTTTAGGTAATGATCCCGAAGAACCTATGTAAAACCTAAGTTTTCATAAAATGAAAAATTTTAATTATTTCTCTCTGATTATGTTATTTTACCACAATTATTAGTGTTTCTCAGGCTAGGGTTTTCATTTTATTCGGTGATTAGAAGTTGAAGGATCTATGTTAGTGCTGAAGGCAATGGGAAATGAAATTATTATCCTCTAAAGAATTTGAATGTTTTTTGAGATGGAAGGAATAATATTATTGGAACATTAAGAGAACATTCTCGTGATATAAATCATTTAGGACATCAATTGAGTAAATGATGGAATAAAATCGTTTTCATCCTGTCCTGAGGAAAATTCCACCTTCATTTAGTGGGTCATCAGATCCTCTAATGGTTGTGTTGGGGATCATCACTGATAAAAAATATATGTTCTATTTTCCACTATTCATGACATGAGAAATTCATTTTAGGTATCAAAAATTTGGAATGTGAGGTGAATCAGTAGTGGAATCATATCAAGAATATGAGGTAATTTTATGAGATTAACTACATGGATTGAGATTAGATCAAGAAGTAATTTTTAGTCATGAACAATATTCATATTATCTAAAATAAAATGAACATGGAATTCCTATAATTGAATATAAATGATGGTGAATATTTTTTATCCAATGAATCAATTTTTATAGTAATTTGGAGCTATGATTCTTGAATTATCATCCAAACTAAAGATATGGATAATCAATTCATTAGTGGTATAAAATGATTTCTCTAAATGGAGTTATCCATAAGATACTTTAGTATCTATATTTAAATCATTTAATGTAATATCCAGGATGATATAGAGATTGAATTTACCCATAAATATTATGGTTTTTATAATATAAGATAAATGAAAATCAAATTTAATTAAAAAGACCTTTGAGAAAAGAAGATGATATTTATTTTTTTCTCGATGAGTGGAAGGAACCATGGAAAAAATGTCTAAAGGGAAATAGTAAATATTTCCATGGTGGAAATTATTTTCATCAGGAAAATAAATGTGGATTTGATGGGAAGATGTTAGCTAATTAGGAGTATAGAGATAAAGATCTACATAATGAAATAACCATATTCCATTGCTATAAATGCAGGGAGTATGGGAATTATTCGAATCAAGTTATGAATTTTATGCTTTTTTATGATCATAATCAACAACATATTAAGACTAAATACAAAGGTAAATATATTTAGTTAACGAGTTAAAATTTTAGTTACAAGAACAACAATGTGAAAGGAACACTAATCATATACTATATATAAAATAAAGCCTTATTTGATTCTTGATCCACCCACAATTTAATTTCTAAATTAATTACTTATAATATCACTATGTAATCTAAAAAATATGTTGAGTTAGGTGAAAAAACCATTATTGGAACAACAATCACATCTCATGCTTAATGTTATTCTCCGATTGATGTTTTTGGAAAAGTACTTCCTAAAAATCATATGATTCATAATTTAGTTTAATTAAATGTTAATGTTGGAATGTATTGTGTTTTTCTATAATAGTATTATATTACTTCCCAAGGAAGGGAAGTTACATTTTATATTCTAAATTAACCTATAACCTTGACCGATGAAAGGATGAATATGACCCTCATAGGTAAATTTCATCCATATTTTTTTTCTAAATTAATTTAAATTATGTAAATATATCTCATATAGTATGGGAGAATGTCAAAATTAAAGGTACACATATTTCATGCGATTTTGATGACAAATTTAATGATGAATTATTAGGAATTCCTCCAAATCATGATGTTATGTTTTCAATAGAAATCATACATGGTGTTATGGCAATTTCGAAGAATCCTAAGAGAATGAACCGAATATAGTAGAATTAATTAACGAATATTCTACTGGAGAATTTTGATAAGGGGTCCATATACACACCTTCATTTCCTTGGGGTGTACCTATTCTATTTTTTATTAAGGATAACGGATCAATGAATTTCAACATTGATTATCAAGAACAAAACAAGATCACTATCATGATCATGTATTGTTTAATCTATATTGATGACTTATTTGATCATCTATGTACAGATGAATAATTTTCCATGATTGAACATCATTCTAGATAAAATTAATTGATATTAAAGAAAATTTTTATACATAAAAATTCATTTTTTATATAGTATGCGCATTATAGATTTTTTGTGATGATTCTTGGCCTTACTAATACCCCTACAATATTCAATGATTTAACAAATAGTCACTACTGGAAATGGGGTCTATCCCCACGCACCTATTCCCACGGTTCATTAAACCGTGGGGATAGTATGTTTTTTTGCTGTTTATACCCACGGTTTTATTAAAACCGTGGGTATTAATTTTTTTTTTCGAGCCCTTGTATCGGGCTCCTCCTCAATATCTCCTCAAATCCGCGACGCACCGCTCTACCCTACCTCCCCAAGCCGCGACGCCGCTCCCCGACCACTGACTCTCGACCCTCCCCTCTCCTCTCCGACTCCCCTCCCCGGCCTCCGACTCCCCTCCCCGGCCTCCAACCCCGGGCTCCGACTCCCGGCTCCGCCTCCCGGCTCCCGACTCGCGGCTCCCGACTCGCGGCTCCCGACTCGCGGCTCCCGATTCGCGGCTCCCGGCTCCCGACTCCCGGCTCCCGACTCCCGGCTCGGCCTCCCGGCTCACGACCTGGACCTCCCGGCCTTATCAGTAGTGATTTTTTTTATGCTGGAGTCCCAGATTTCCTGGTAATTTCTTAGTCTTGGTTGATTTCCCATAATTTCATCATATTACATCTTGATAATCAATTAGTGTTGTAGTCAAAGGTAGCAGTTGATGCATTCATAGGTTAATGGAGTGGTTTGATTCTAAATTTTTTTAAGCAATTTCATTTTTTTATGATGGAATACTAAAAGATGAATGATATAAATATCCTGATTATCAAACCCAGTGAGAATATTTCCCCAAATTAATTTAGCATTGATAATCCTAAGATGCACTATTTTGGCCTTAAAATAGTATATATGAAGGTATGTACATACACATGTTGAGCAGTTCCAGGTGGTTGTTTATAAATCTATCAAGTTTCAGGTGTTGGCTTGGTTCCTCTTTGAGGAAGGGTACCCTTCCAATTCCTCAAATTTATTAATGCATTAATTAGTTTCTTACCACACTTTTTCTTAGTTTTTAGTTAATGCAGTGAATACATTAGATTAAATTTCTCTTAATCTTGAATTTAGTATGTTTCATGATTTAAGAGTTAAAGGTAATAAATGATTGTTTCATAAGAAATATCATGTTTATATATTAAAACCCCTCCAACAGAGGTGCGCTGTCTTCAAGTTAAAAAACAATTATTAGACTTTTAGGATTTATTGTCTTGTTGTACTGATATTTCTTTATGAATTGATGTTATGTTTGAATTATGTCATATATGACCCCTAATGGAATTAAAAAAACTAAGTTTTCCTTTTTAAATGATTAAATAACCAAGGAACCGTTTAAGTTCTTTGACCGGTTTTTATATTGGAATTACCCATGTAGAATTGTTTCCCATAATTTTCATTTTAGTATGTTGACATGTTTGAGCCACCATTCGGTGAGCCTTAGATTTAAATTTCTAAGGGTATGATTTTTAATATTAAATGGCTTAAATTATCTTTTGAATTTCAGAATGGAAATTACCCTGTATGCACAGCATTTAACCCGCCTAATGTAAGTGCTTCAATGTAATAATTAAATGTGAAATAGAAATTGTAAAGTATACTATGTACATGAATTAGCCGTATTAGATGTAATTGAAAAATATGTTGCGTATTCATAGAACCCCTTACCATGTTAATGGAAGGTACCAGAGTGAACCTTGATTATTGAAAATGCCTTAAATGGATTAAATGAGTGGTTTCAAGCTACATGGCCTTGTCACACTAATGAAAGGCTAGGGTTGAACAAAATTGACTTATTGATTAATTATTACTTGATTAAAGGGTTTCATGCTACTTGGCCTTGTCACACTAATCAAAGGAAAGGATTGAACCAAATGGAATATTATATGAATTCAATATCAAAGTAGGTGTGGCCTGACTCAAGATCACCTTGGATACTTGAGATAAATCCTTGAGCACTCAAGGACCCTATTCCGAATTCAAGGATACAACTTTCTTAGGTTGAGACCTACATAGAACCTGATCCTTGTCTAACTTTAGATGCCTGGTATGACACCATATAATCCCTCATGTATTACAACAAGATTCCTTAGATACACTCCTTGGTTCCAGAATTGACAAGTAGGTGCCATGGTTAAATCCTAGCCCAATCTTTTCTTAGACCCATTTTACCTTGGATGAACTTATTAGACTAGATAGTCCTCTTATTGTGGAATTAGTTGGACTGTTATCCTTGGATTACACTCTTACCCCATGTGAGGCTATAGTTATTACTAAGTTGTTGACACTTGAGGTCTATGTTTCCTTGGTTATAACCTTGGAACTTCATTATTAAATATCATTACATGTTTTCTTCTCACATCTTAGAACCTCAATATCTTTCTCATATAAATTATATTTAAACTGGATAAAATTGATTAATGAAATGGTTACATATTCTGACACCAGTCAAAGGCTAAAGAAGGTATAACTGCTATGTGTCCCATAGGAACCTGTACGGGTGATGTTTATTTATCTCTCTATTATTATTCTATATACCAGTGAACTATATATTTTATACTGCACTATCTAGATTGGGCTGGACATCAGTGGTTCCATCCTATTATTATTTATATCTCACACCCTACTCAGGCCGCTATTACATTGGGATACTCGATTATACTTTCATTTTCTCAGGACCTTGGACCTTGCTTTTCAATGTATGCTTGTAACTAGAGTTAGGAGAAAAGGACTGAGTTGGATCTCGGGATGCTCAAGGAGATCGCCCATGGGGTTTTGATGTGACTTTATTATTATTTTTATTTTATTGAAAATAATGATGTAATGTTTACTACTTTTAGATATGTATCATTACCATGTCATGCATTCATCTGTTGTTTAAACTACCATTGACCACTTTAATTCAGTTATAATAATATTTATCTTATGCTGCTTTGTCATTTATTTACTACCTCTTTCATTGTTGATTGTTATTTATTCAATTTTACCACTGTGTATATGTGATAAGAGGGTATAGTCCCCACTATCACCTCTCGAGACCCTCACTACAAGTCAAAAACCTCTAACGTATGGGGAGACTCACCAGCCCCCCTGCCCTACACAACCTCTCCCCCTCCCTCTACTGCACCAGTCCCTCCCCCTCCCCCTTCCCTTGCACCAGCCCCTCCCTTAACCCCCTGCTGCAACTTCCCCTCCCCCTGCACCAGCCCCTCCCCCTCCCCCCTCTTGCACCAGCCCCTCCCCCTACCATGCACCAGCCCATCCCCCCCACCAGCCCCCCCCCCCCACTACACCAGCCAGCCCCTCCCCCTCCCCCCTTCCCTTACATCAGCCCCTCCCCCCCCCACACTGCACCCCCACCAGCCCCTTACCCCATGCTTCCCCAGCCCCACCACCAGCCCCTCCCCCTCCCACTTTCCCTGCTGCACTGGCCCCTCCCCCTTTCCCTGCTGCACCAACCAACCCTCTCCCTCCCCCCTGCACTACTTTCCATGTGGAGTGTCTTTTTTAACTTTTTTCTTTAGTTTACATCTCAAGGAAGACCTTTTTCTCTCTTTCCCTACTTATTCAATCATGAACTCCTCTTGTCATTAAATACTTGTCATTAAATATGTTTTGCTAGCTACTAATATGCTTTGATTGATTTAATAATAAAATTGATTGTAATGATTTTTTTAAATATGATTTACATTGTTGATTGAATGATAATTTTTTTTCTTGTTATATAATGGATAGAAGCTGGATGTATCGTACCGATCGGATTTCAACCGAGTTTCAAAATAATTTGGAGAATTTTTTAGATTTTGCATTTAGAAATGCGTCAGATGGAGGTTGTATACAGTGTCCCTGCTATAATTGTGTTGGAAGACCATGGTTAAGACGAGAAGAAGTTAGTTACCATTTAACGAAATTTGGATTTCAAGCAAACTATAATGTTTGGTTTCACCATGGAGAGACGAGTCAATCTTCGACTGTTCATAAACGAAATGAACGAAGTGACATGGAGAATTTGATATTTGATCGGTTTCCATATGTGCATCATTCCGAGAGAGATAGCATGCCGGTGCAAGAAGACAGTGATATCAGTACACATGAGGAAAATGCTGAAAATGATGATGTTGACATAGTGAAAAATTTATTGGATGATGCCAGAACTCCAGTATATCAAGAATGTACTAGAATGACCAAGTTGGAATTTTTAATGCGGTTATATCATGGGAAAACTATTTATGGGATTTCTAATACTGCCATTGATTATATTCTTACATTTTTGAAGGACTTGCTTCCTGATGGTGCAGATATTCCCTCAAATCATTACATGGCATGGAAGTTAATTAAGCAGCTTGGATTTGCTACTAATAAAGTCAATGCTTGTCCGAAAGATTGCAGTTTATTTTTGGAGGAAACAGCTGACCGTAATGACTGTAAAGACTGTGGTACATCTCGATGGAAGACAAATGCAGATGGAACACCATCTCGTGTGCCACAGAAAGTCATGTGGCACTTTCCATTGATTCCCAGACTTCAAAATCTATTCATGTCTCCAGAAATCTCAGCCAATATGAGATGGCACGATGTTGAGAGAATTAAAGGAAATGATGAGCTGGTCCATCCAGCAGATGGATTAGCATGGCGGACATTTGACGCACAACATCCTGATTTTGCAGCTGAGGTGCGTAATGTCAGATTGGGCCTATCATGTGATGGTTTTAATCCGTTTGGTCATATGCTTACTGCTCATAGCACGTGGTCGGTTTTTATTCATGTTTATAATCTTCCTCCGTGGATGTGTATGAAAAAACCTTTCACTTTCTTGAGTATACTGATATCTGGACCTTCGGATCCTGGTAATGACATAGATGTATACTTGCAGCCTTTAATAAAAGAGTTGAAACAACTTTGGGATTTAGGTGTGCAGACATTTGATGCTTCTTCAGAGAATACGTTTCAGATGCGTGCTGCCCTTCTATGGACCATAAATGATTTCCTTACCTATGCAATGATGTCTGGGTGGAGCACGAAGGGAAAACTTTCATGTCCCGTTTGTATGAAGAATACACGATCGAGAAGGCTTAAATATCGTCGTAGTTTCAGTTTCATGGGGCATCGCCGATTCTTGCCAATGGATCATCAATACAGGAAGAATCGTCGGAGGTTTGATAATAATGTTGACACTGAAGAACCACCTCAACGTATGTCAGGAAGTGATGTGCTTGATGAATTGAAAGATTTCAGCTTTTCATTAGGAAAAGGTCATTTGACATCTCGAAAGAGGAAGAATGCTGATACTGAAGTCATTTACAATTGGAAAAAGAGAAGTATTTTTTTTGTGTTGCCATATTGGTCTACTAATTTGTTACGTCATTGTTTAGACGTAATGCATATTGAGAAAAATATATGTGAAATGTTGCTTGCAATTCTTTTGAATATTAAGGGGAAGACCAAAGATGACTTCCGATCTCGTCGGGATTTATTGGATTGGGGTATTCGACCAGAACTACATCCTGTTTGTATCGGTGAAAACAAATGGAAAGTTCCCTGTGCTTCTTATGTGATGACACAGGCAGAGAAAGATCAATTTCTGGCAGTATTGGAGAATATTAAGGTTCCAGACGGCTATTCCAGCAACATATCTAAACGAGTCAACAGAAGACATTTGAAATTGAAATCCCTAAAAACTCATGATTACCACATCCTTCTTCATGAATTGATTCCAATAGCAATTCGACATTTGCTATCCAATAATGTAAGGGTGGAAGTGATTCGGTTGTGTCATTTTTTTAGAGACCTTTGTGCTAAAAGGTTATCCAAATCATTGTTGATAAAAATGCAGCAAGAGGCACCATTAATTCTGTGTGAGTTGGAAAAAAATTTTCCTCCATCCTTTTTCACTTGCATGCTGCATTTAACAGTTCATCTTCCAACTGAGACACTTCTTGGGGGACCAGTTGCTTTTCGGTGGATGTATCCCACTGAAAGAAATATGTGCACAATGAAATCATATGTCCGAAATAAGAATTATCCTGAAGGTTCCATTGTGAGGAGTTATCTGGCCCAAGAATGTATGGATTTTTGTTCAATGTATTTGTCTGATGTGAGCACAAGACATAATCGACCAATGAGAAATGAAGATGAGCAGTATGAGGAAATTCAACCCTCATTTCCATCTCTTCCCAAACAGGTGGAATTGTCGGGTCATATACATTGGTTACATTGAGCTCTGAAGAGCGGAATATGGCACATCGTACAGTCTTGTTTAATTGTGGTTGTTCGATGCCTATATCAAGTAAGTAATTTGAATATATATATGTTATCTCATATGATATCATATCACATATACCTTATACTTTTATTGTCATTTTATGTAGAGAACATAAACAAATTATAAGTAGAGTTCATCGGTCTTTGCTGTTGAGAAGGAGAGAGGCTATGCATAGCCAAGAGTTCCCAGCTTGGTTGAAATCAAAGGTATGACCATACATTAAATACCTTAAAATATAGATATATATTTAATTATATTACTCATGTATTCCAGGTATTGAGTTTACCTGCTGACTTCATTTCTCAAGAATTAAGAGCGTTGGCTTTTGGTCCCAATTCTTTGGTTCGTGACTGCAAATCTTTAATAATCAATGGATACAAATTTGTTACAACTGATAAAGCGGTGAAAATGAGAACACAGCATGATGGCGTTATGTTAATTGCTAGAACAGATTGTTATGCCAGTGCATCTGATAGTCGACCTCGATATGAAGATGTGTATTATTATGGACTGGTTGAGAAAATATTGTTATTGGATTACTACTCTCGAGGTCGAGTCACTATGATGCAATGTAAATGGTTTGATTCAATGACGCGCCATGGTACATTTATTGATGATTGCGGATTTAGAGTTATTGACATGAGTCGATTCCTGCATACCGATGAACCATACATTTTGGCATCAATGGAAAAACAAGTGTTTTATGTGAAAGATCATCTGAACCCTGATTACGGTGTCATTAATGAAGTAATCCCAAGACATATTTTTCATGATGCTGGGGATGAAATTGTCACCATTGACGCCCCCATCGGTGTTAGCCAAAATATTGCATTTGATGACACAAATTGTCCCATTGTGAGGGATGATGTTGAACCTGAGGTAGTGGAGGGTAATATATAAAAGCAACCATATATATTCAGAGTTCATTCAGTTTACCTTGACGTGAGTTTCTCAGGTTGGTACTAATTTAATTACTTTAATTTACTTTTATTTTGAAATGATATGTCTGTTTTAGTAATGTTTGGTTTCGTTTCATTTAATTCTATTTCTTTCAATTCAGAAAAGTGGTTTTAAAATGTGGTTTTAAAAATTGTATAACTTGGTTGTAAATTATCATTACTGAAAGATGTTATGACATTTTTTAAGTAGTATCTATGATTTGTAAAAATTGTTGCTAAAAAATATTTATTTCATTCTTATGCAGATTATGAAGAAAACTACAGAAGCTCGCAAGAAGAGATTATTTGATGCTGATCCTGTTAGACGTGAGCGCGAGTTGTCTTCAGTGAGTATATTAATTTAAATATTTATCTTCTGCATTAAAAATAATATCAAGTTCATATTTTTGATCCAATTTTTTTAGGGACATGTAACTCCAGAGAATCCTCTTCCCAGTATGGGACCGAGTAGGGATCCTCCTAGACCTAGACGGAGCTCCCGTCTTACCACTCCCCACACTGACCCATTAGTGGACATCCCATCTACCACACATGTCCGCCCTCCGCTTGAGACCCCTGGGATGTTCCCATACATGCCGCCATCATCATCCCGTTTACCCTCTTTTTCCCATTCCATGTCCACGCCGACTCGACCGATGTTCTCACCTGCACAGTTTTCATATCCATTCATGTATCCCCAGACCTACTATGCATATTCTGACATGTCTACGCCACATCCTTTTCCTACCATCCATCCTACACATATTGAGTTTGTTCCTTCAGTTTCCACTCCTGTTCATGAAGATCAGCCGGAGCATGCTGTGGAACAGATACTTCCTTCGGAGGATGCTGATCCAGCACAGTCTACGGATGCCTCACAGCCTATTCAGGAGCCTGCATCAGGTTTTTTTATTATAAATGTTTCAAATTATAGCATTTCACTTTTTTTCTATTGTATTGTCACCTAACTCTTCTCTTTTCACCTCTTATCTTATTTAGTGGGATCTTCTAGTAGGCGACGTGGGCGCACTCGAATGCGGGATGCTTGGAATCGTGAAACTCAGATTATGGTGGATTACAATTCTCAAAATCAAATGGTAGGTAAAAATGCTAAGGAGTGTAGAAGTTTCATGGCTACTTTAGCCAAATATCATGATATCGTTCCGGTGGAACCGGTCTCATGGAGACATATCAGTGCCGACATCAAGGATAGGGCATGGGCGCAGATATGGGTACGAAAATTTTATAAATTTATATTGATATTAGTAATGTATTTATATGACTTAACATGTTTGTTGCAAAGTCGATTTAACTTTCCTAACGGTGAAGCTGCCAAAGCTGCTAGGTTGAGTGATCTTGGAGAGTATTGGCGGTCATACAAGTATGAGTTACATATTGGTTGGAGGAGCAGAGTGGGTACTGAGTTAGAGGGTGTACCCACAAACCCTGACTGTCCAAAAAGTCAATATCAAAAAATGACCGCACATTGGAATACTGAACAGTATAAGGTACTACCCATCTTTACTGTTTTTTATATAAAATTTAATTTTTATTACTTGTATTGTTTTTTTGTTTCTTAGGAAGTGTCAGCGAAAAACAAAAAAAACAAAGATGAAATGACATATCTACACACATTGGGGCGCACTACAATGCCCGATAAAGAGAAGCGGCTGGTACGTTCATCTGAATTAAAATAATGTCTTTATTTATAACATGTCATCATAACTTATTCATGCTTTCCCTTGGTTAGTCCATGTCTTTACCTCAATGTTTGTGGGTCTTTGTTGCAACTCACTTCAATCCAATATTTTGCATTTATCATATATGGTTGTAATTCAAATTTGTGCACTTGTTATATGCAGCAAGCTGAATTTGGCATTGAAGGTCCTGTACCTCGTGCCAAATTATTCTGCTTCAGTAGGAAAAAAAAGGATGGAACTGCAGTTAATTCACAAACACAAGATAAAATTGTAAGTTTGTTTATTTATATTTCAAACATTTATACGAAATTCATAATTTAATATGTTTATAATTTCAACAGTCTGCCTTGGAGGCCATGGATGAGAAGGAAGCTGACAACTTAGGGCCAAATGATCATTTCAGTCAGGTGTTAGGTGTGGAGAATCCAGGAAGAGTCCGTTGTAGACCAGGCAAAAACATTGTCCCCTCAAGGTATTGGTCATCATCAGACTCCTCTAAGGCCTCTGAGTTGGAAAGTGCGCGTGCTGAATTAGCTGCGACAAAGAAAATAGTATTAGAGGAGCGTGAAAAAAGTAAGTTGATGAATGAACATTTCATGAAAGCTCTGTCAGTTTTGAGTCAGTCACTACCATCAGAGGTTTCTGCCACTTTTCATTCATGTATGACATCAATGCGCTCTTTAAATAATGCCTCGGGTGATTCCCATGAGGGTCCTAGTGGCGATAACGGTGGTGGCGATAGAGCTGACGAGGATGTTGCTGATGATGTTGTTGGTGATGAGATTGCTGATGATGATGCTGACGGTGCGGTTGGTGATGATGTTGCTGTCGATGTTGCTGCTGATGATGATGATGCTGGACATGAGGATGACAGTGATGGCGATGGGGGGGATATTAATCCCCTCCATTTTTGACTTAGCAGAGAGACGTGTGTTGGAGTTTAATGTTTTTTTTTGTATTGGTGGACTGCTTGTATGTGAATTTCTTTATGCAATGAAATGAATTTTGGATTATGTTTTCATCAGGGGTGTTATTTGTCAGTTATTTAGGTAATTTTCACATGCCATTCTGTTTACTCCTTGTTTTTTCATGAACTTTCTGCAGGGGGGGTGGGGGGGGGGGGTGGGCAGGGGGGAGGGCTGGGCAGGGGGGAGGGGGGAGGGGCAGTGGGGGGCTGGGCAGTGGGGGGGCTGGGCAGTGGGGGGGAGGGCTGGGCAGGGGGGGAGGGGGAGGGGGAGGGGGGAGGGGGTGGCTGGGCAGGGGGGAGGGGGGGGTGCTGGGCAGTGGGGAGGGGAGGGGGGTGGCTGGGCAGGGGGGGCACTAATTGTTTTGAATATCACACTTTATCTGGTGATATTTCTGGATCTGTTTGACCACGATCAAATCATCTACAACAGGTATGTTTTCCTAAAAATTGTGGGGCTGGGCAGGGGGGGTGCAAGGATGTATACATACATGTTTTGATCTACTATTTATTCATCTACAACAGGTATGTTTTCCTAAAATTGTGGAATAAACCTCCCTACCATGCATCATTTTTCATTTTCATTTACACACTATATGAATGCAGGTTTTTGGTCGTAAAATCATGGATTTGACCCCCTTTTCATCCAACATATCAATGCAGGTGATATGTTTTAACTATTGACTCCATTGTATATTGATTTTTGTGGGTCATGTCTAAGAGTTGCTAGACATACTTTGATTGTTCTCATCCCAGCATAGCGATGAACCAAAATATTGGTGAATGTGCATGGGCTGATGGAATGAATGCCTTCAATTTACAAGCATGGAGAAGAAACTTAAGAGATGTGTATCATTTATGTCTCAGGGAGGATTGATGAAGGTATTTTTTTCCCAACTAACTCTTCAACAGGATAGGATGTATGGAAGTTTATATTGTTTACAACTCAAGCAGTAAATGATACAGTGATAATCACATTCTTCATGAGTTTGACTGGTATTTCTTATCATCATATTCAGGCTTTTTATTCTGCATTTTAATCTGCACTTTAGTATTTTATTGTCATATAGTAATAACAAAATTTCTATATGACATTTCATTGCTTATGAGTCTTATATATTCATTAATAATAATTCATGGTTTTATTTGTTGCATGTACAGATTGTAGCAAATTAAAGTATGATTACCAATCAGTGGTTTGCCATTCGATCTTTATCAAGGTGAGCTGACAAATCTATGTGCCAATCTAACACGTCATTTGAGCTTATTCATGCATGACTCATCTATGTGAATTCTTCTCTGAGTTAAGAGTCTTCTCAGAAAAAAATGAAATGGAGTGACAGGTTCATGCTATGCTCTTTTCAGGACATATCAGGCAGAATTTCGACGCTTTTTCGAGCCCGGTTCTTTTAGTAAGAAAGAAGGATTCTTCTGGAAAATTATGTGTTGAATATCAGGCTCTCAATAAAGTAACCATCCCGAATAAATTTCTGATACCCGTAGTGGATGAATTGTTAGATGAATTACATGGGGCAAGGTACTAATCTAAATTGGACATTAAATCAGGTTATCATCAGATTCGAATGCAAGAGGAAGACAATGAAAAAACTTCTTTTCGTACCCATAGTGGAAAATATGAATACTTGGTCATGCCTTTAGGCCTTATCAATGCTTTGTACACTTTCCTAGCTATGATGAATGAGCTCTTTAGGTCTTTCCTACGAAAGTTTGTACTTATTTTTTTCGATGATATTTTAGTCTACAGCTGCCAATGGAAATCTCATCTCAAACATTTTACAGTGGTTCTTTTTTCATTAATTTGGGTAAATGTTCTTTTTCTCAACTGAGAAGTAGCTTACTTGGGTCATGTTATTTCTGAAACTGGTGTTTCCATGGGCACTACCAAGGTTTAGGTTGTTTTAGATTGGCTCATTCCTATTTCTGTTAAGGGGGTCTGTGGTTTTCTCAGCCTCACTGACTTCTATAGGATATGTATTCGCAATTATGGTAAAACAACATAACCCCTTACTGCTCTCACTAAGAAGGATAATTTCTCCTGGACTCCAGAGGCCACCCAAGCTTTCCATAAACTCAAATGGTTCATTACGAAGGCTGCTGTTTTGGTTTTAACAGATTTTTTCCAAAAATTTGAGTAGGAATGTGACGCTTATGGTTGGGGTGTGGGTGAAATACTCATGCAACAACGTTTCCCTATCGCTTATTTTAGTAAAGAATTGACAGCTTCTAACTTAGCCAAGTCTACTTATGAAAAAGAAACCATGTCGTTGGTATTGGCCATCCAACATTGGCAGCCTTATCTTATTAGACACTCTTGTGTGGTGTATTCAGATCATCGTAGCCTTAAATTTCTTCTTCATCAATGGGTTGCTATGGCTGATCAGAAATGCTGACTTGCTAAATTGCTTGGCTACAGTTGTTTGAAGTCACGTACAAACCAGGCCGTGAAAATTTTGTTTTCGATGATCTGTCTGGATGCAATGATTCTACTGAGTTATTATTTATCTGATCTCATCATCTAGGAACCTCACCCGAATTTGTAGAAGGGTGTTTTCAATGACCCATATTTCAGCAAAGTCATCACGGTGCTGTGGGCGATCTCTACTACTTTCCCTGCTTATAATTTTCAGCAAGGGGTCCTCCGCTATAAGGTTCGTCTGGTGTTGTCTAAGTCTTCTCCATGGGTGCCTAAATACCTGTATAATTCTATTCATCCCCATAAGGAGTTCAAGCAGGACGACACCTTGGGGGCTGGGCAGTGGGGAGGGGGGGCCTGGGCAGTGGGGAGGGGGGGGTGCTGGGGAGGGGGGGTGATGGGCAGTGGGGAGGGGTGCTGGGCAGTGGGGAGGGGGGGTGCTGGCAGGGGGACAAGCAGGACGACACCTTGCGGCGGTCACGCCGCGGTCACGCCGCGGTCACGCTGCGGTCACGCCGCGGTCACGCCACGGTCACGCCGCGGTCACGCCGCGGTCACGCCGCGGTCACGCCGCGGTCACGCCGCGGTCACGCCGCGGTCACGCCGTGATTTGGCCCTGCTCCAGGACGACACCCTGCGGCGGTTACTCCTCCTTAGAGAAACATTGAATGGTTAGCTCTATAATTTTTCGTATTTCCTCATTCCTAAACTATATCTCCTCTCAGCGCTGCCTCTCATCCATCTTTCCACAAAACGTGCATAGCAGGTGGTACAAAAGCTCAATTCAACTGAAAACATTGGTTTGGAATTGTCTGGCATATTTTATTCCTCTAGGTATTCCTACACATTTCTAGATCTCCAAACCTCACCGAATTAGGTATATCAGGGGTCATCCAATCCTCTATTCATCACAGATTAGCATTCATTTCTTTAAATCTTCTGAGAAAACATCCTCTCATGCCATCCATATCATCCTATTTGAAACTAAGTGGAAGATGTTGCCCCGCCGATGTCGCTGGACCGGGCCAACACGCTGCGGTCACGCCGCGGTCACGCCGCGGTCACGCCGCGGTCACGCCGCGATTTGGCCCTGCTCCAGGACGACACCCTGCGGCGGTTACTCCTCCTTAGAGAAACATTGAATGGTTAGCTCTATAATTTTTCGTATTTCCTCATTCCTAAACTATATCTCCTCTCAGCGCTGCCTCTCGTCCATCTTTCCACAAAACGTGCATAGCAGGTGGTACAAAAGCTCAATTCAACTGAAAACATTGGTTTGGAATTGTCTGGCATATTTTATTCCTCTAGGTATTCCTACACATTTCTAGATCTCCAAACCTCACCGAATTAGGTATATCAGGGGTCATCCAATCCTCTATTCATCACAGATTAGCATTCATTTCTTTAAATCTTCTGAGAAAACATCCTCTCATGCCATCCATATCATCCTATTTGAAACTAAGTGGAAGATGTTGCCCCGCGGATGTCGGTGGACCGGGCCAACACGCTGCGGTCACGCCGCGGTCAAGCCGCGGTCACGCCGCGGTCACGCCGCGGTCACGCCGCGGTCACGCCGCGGTCACGCCGCGGTCACGCCGCGGTCACGCCGTGATTTGGCCCTGCTCCAGGACGACACCCTGCGGCGGTTACTCCTCCTTAGAGAAACATTGAATGGTTAGCTCTATAATTTTTCGTATTTCCTCATTCCTAAACTATATCTCCTCTCAGCGCTGCCTCTCATCCATCTTTCCACAAAACGTGCATAGCAGGTGGTACAAAAGCTCAATTCAACTGAAAACATTGGTTTGGAATTGTCTGGCATATTTTATTCCTCTAGGTATTCCTACACATTTCTAGATCTCCAAACCTCACCGAATTAGGTATATCAGGGGTCATCCAATCCTCTATTCATCACAGATTAGCATTCATTTCTTTAAATCTTCTGAGAAAACATCCTCTCATGCCATCCATATCATCCTATTTGAAACTAAGTGGAAGATGTTGCCCCGCCGATGTCGCTGGACCGGGCCAACACGCTGCGGTCACGCTGCGGTCACGCCGCGGTCACGCCGCGGTCACGCCGTGATTTGGCCCTGCTCCAAGACGACACCCTGCGGCGGTTACTCCTCCTTAGAGAAACATTGAATGGTTAGCTCTATAATTTTTCGTATTTCCTCATTCCTAAACTATATCTCCTCTCAGCGCTGCCTCTCATCCATCTTTCCACAAAACGTGCATAGCAGGTGGTACAAAAGCTCAATTCAACTGAAAACATTGGTTTGGAATTGTCTGGCATATTTTATTCCTCTAGGTATTCCTACACATTTCTAGATCTCCAAACCTCACCGAATTAGGTATATCAGGGGTCATCCAATCCTCTATTCATCACAGATTAGCATTCATTTCTTTAAATCTTCTGAGAAAACATCCTCTCATGCCATCCATATCATCCTATTTGAAACTAAGTGGAAGATGTTGCCCCGCGGATGTCGCTGGACCGGGCCAACACGCTGCGGTCACGCTGCGGTCACGCCGCGGTCACGCCGCGGTCACGCCGCGGTCACGCCGCGGTCACGCCGCGGTCACGCCGCGGTCACGCCGCGATTTGGCCCTGCTCCAGGACGACACCCTGCGGCGGTTACTCCTCCTTAGAGAAACATTGAATGGTTAGCTCTATAATTTTTCGTATTTCCTCATTCCTAAACTATATCTCCTCTCAGCGCTGCCTCTCATCCATCTTTCCACAAAACGTGCATAGCAGGTGGTACAAAAGCTCAATTCAACTGAAAACATTGGTTTGGAATTGTCTGGCATATTTTATTCCTCTAGGTATTCATACACATTTCTAGATCTCCAAACCTCACCGAATTAGGTATATCAGGGGTCATCCAATCCTCTATTCATCACAGATTAGCATTCATTTCTTTAAATCTTCTGAGAAAACATCATTTCATGTTGTCCGAACCAGATCATCCTCATCCTCTGCACATGTCGTCTGAACCGGATCAGCCTGTTGTGATAGAAATTCAATGTCTGCTTTTGACTGAATTTCACACCAAACCAAGAGATAATAAATGAGTCAAACAATCAGACAAATGGTTTAGGTTCTTTTTCCTCTGCTCACTACACCTATGACTCTAAAACTCTGGATGCCACTGGCACTGCTATAAAAACCAGAAAACTCACCACTAATCTAAACGTCATTCATACCACTGGTTGTCCTATAAAAAATAGGAATCCTCATATTAGTCTAAAGTCTCTTTAGGCTAAGGCACAAACAAAACACACTAACATTGATAAACAAGGTACCTTGACACTGGAACCTATAAAACATACAAAAGGAAGCACAACCTCTGTACAAGACCCCACGCTAATGCAGGCACATTTTGAACCCATCGGGCAGAGGCTCCTTCCATTAGATCTGGACGCTATCAAGATGCAGAATATAGATGATTCAAAGGACCCAGGTACACCTACTCTTCATTCTATTAATTTAACTTTTGTTGGTGCTAAATCTGTAGATAATATGAACTATTATGAACAGCCTGTATCCCTGTTATCTAACCAAAATACCATTTCGTTGATGCTATATAACATGAACATTACAAACTCAATTAAGAACGCTTCAAGAAATGAACCAATAAAGAAGAACTCTGGCAGGGGGACAAGCAGGGGGCAGGGTGGGGGGGGGGGGGCTGGCAGGGGGCAGGGGGGCTGGCAGGGGGACAAGCAGGGGGCAGGGGGGGCTGGCAGGGGGACAAGCAGGGGGCAGGGGGGGCTGGCAGGGGGCAGGGGGGGGGGGGCTGGGTGGGGGGACAAGCAGGGGGGCTGGGTGGGGGGACAAGCAGGGGGCGGGGCTGGCAGGGGGACAAGCAGGGGGGGCTGGCAGGGGACAAGCAGGTGGCAGGGGGGGCTGGCAGGGGGACAAGCAGGGGGGGCTGGCAGGGGGACAAGCAGGGGGAAGGGGGGGCTGGCAGGGGCAGGGGGGGCTGGTAGGGGACAAGCAGGGGGAAGGGGGGGGCTGGCAGGGGCAGGGGGGGCTGGTAGGGGGACAAGCAGGGGGAAGGGGGGGCTGGCAGGGGCAGGGGGGCTGGTAGGGGGACAAGCAGGGGGAAGGGGGGGCTGGCAGGGGCAGGGGGGGAGGGGGGGCTGGCAGGGGACAAGCAGGTGGCAGGGGGGGCTGGCAGGGGGACAAGCAGGGGGAAGGGGGGGGGCTGGCAGGGGCAGGGGGGCTGGTAGGGGGACAAGCAGGGGGAAGGGGGGTGGTAGGGGGACAAGCAGGGGGGAGGGGGGGCTGGCAGGGGGAAGGGGGGGCTGGCAGGGGGAAGGGGGGGGCTGGCAGGGGCAGGGGGACAAGCAGGGGGGGCTGGCAGGGGGACAAGCGGGGGGGGCTGGCAGGGGGACAAGCAAGGAGCAGGGGGGGCTGGCAGGGGGACAATCAGGTGGCAGGGGGGGCTGGCAGGGGGACAAGCAGGTGGCAGGGGGGGCTGGCAGGGGGACAAGCAGGGGGGGCTGGCAGGGGGACAAGCAGTGGGCAGGGGGGGCTGGCACAAATTTTTTCTAGATGTTTTCATTTCCATGGCTTTTATTGATGTTTTAATGCATTTTAATTTATGTTGTGCAGCTTGCAAGTTTCTTTTATTATGAAATTCCTGTCTCCAAATCACTATTCTTGTTGAACATCTTTAATGCAATATCCATTATTCCCATTGTGCTGGTAGTATCTGTATTGCTTCATTTTTTCCCTGCGGTTTCAAGCTATAGCCATGTAATGTTTTCAATGCCTATAATTAGACTTATTTTTAACTTGCACATTGTTCCATGTAGGATGATCAGAAATTTGTTAACCGGAAAACAGAACTTGGCGGAACTTTCTCAATTGCAAGCTGCATACTTTTTGTTCTTATATTTTGTCTTCAGGTAAAATTGCAGAGCCTGCTGCCAGGCTTGTGTTGATGCGGGGGACATTGCAAATACCCACGGTTCAAGTGAACCGTGGGTATATTCTGGAGCTGGAAATATGTGTACCCACGGTTATAAAACCGTGGGAATACAAATATACCCACGGTTCAAGTGAACCGTGGGTATATTCTGGAGCTGCAAAAAAGTATATCCACGGTTATAAAACCGTGGGAATACATATATACCCACGGTTCAAGTGAACCGTGGGTATATTCTGGAGCTGCAAAAAAGTATACCCACGGTTATAAAACCGTGGGTATACATATATACCTACGGTTCAATGAACCGTGGGTAATATAACAATTTCTGGGTCTATACCCACGGTTTTTTAAAAACCGTGGGTATAGGGCTATTGCGACAGCATTCCAGCCCGCGGTTGGCGAAACCGTGGGTATACCCTATACCCACGGTTTCAAGGGCTATACCCACGGTTTGAAACCGTGGGTATAGGTGCAATTTCCAGTAGTGAGTGTATCTAGAAGTTACTATGATCATTTTGTTGTTGTAATTATAGACGGTATTCTTCTATAATCAATGTGTAAGGAAGAACATAAAGATGATACATTTAATTTAATTAAGTCACCCAGGAAGGAGAATCATTATGAAAAATTACAACATGGGAATTTTGGATTTAGAAAGTGTAATTTTTTTGTTTATATAATCACATATGAGGGTATATTAGTTGATCATTCATTGACTAATGCTATTAGGAAATGTTTTAGACCAACCACGATAATAGAAATATATAGGTTTCATGGGTTTTCTAGATATTATTAATGTTTTGTTCATGATTTCCGATGATTAAATAATTCACTCACTTTGATGACTCAGAAAGGTGTTAATCTCATATGGATAAAGTAATTTAATGTTATTTTCAAGCATCAGAAATGAAGACTAGTCAAGGATCATGTTCTCATAGAACCCTTTAGTGAAGAAAGGTTTTTGATATATAGTTGTAAATAAATGATGGGTATAACATGGGTTTTTGTTATAAATGTTATGTTGATATCTTATGATTCATGAATATTTATTGTCCTTATGAAAAATAACCCAACTCATAATTTTTAGTTTGATATGGTAATTTATTTATTAATGATATCAAGCCAATATATCTATGATGAAGGATTTGAAATTTATATTTATCACAAACCATTAATATTTATTTTCACTCAAAAGTGATTAAAATGCATAATAAATTATTTTTATAGACTATTAATGATTATTTATCTATATAACTTACCACGCTGGCAAAGAGAACAAGGTTGATTATTCCTTGATCCAAAAGGATCATGCTATCTTATATAGGACGAGGATTATAAAATATGCGACTTTGATGGATTTTCATAGGACAGACCCATAATTATTAATGGAAGAGGAGATATCATATCTAGCTCAAATGAATGTTCAATAATCTATCCATATTAAGAATAAAGTAGTGTATAAGTAATTGAATCAATATAATGTGAGAATGCTTCCTGAGTTTAACCGTGATTTTAATGATAAAATATGGTTCAGGAACCGTTCTTGTGTTCATCCAATACTAAATTTGTATAAGGATAAGATAGATGAGGCTCATAAATCTACATTATTTATTCATCATGGAAGTAAAAATATTTGTAGATACTATAGAAGAATTTTTTAGTGGGTTGGTATGAAGAGAGATATTGAATAATATATTTACCAGTGCATGGTTTCGCCTCATGTTAAGGATGGGAGATAGAATTCTATAGAGATCTTACAACTATTAACCACACCAGAATAAAAATGGGATAACATGACCATGGATTTTATCATAATACCCCCAAATTTATTAAAGTTCATAATTTTATATGGGTAATATTGATCATCTTATGATGTCAGAAAATTTAATTTCAATCAGATTAGGTCTATCTCTAGATCATGATTCTAGAATATATTTTATTGAAGTTATAAGACTGAATGAAGTAGCACCTTCCATTGTATCTGATAGAAAATGAGGTTTACATTGAAGTTATAAAAAATAATTCAATAGGCATTGGATATAGATTCAGGTTTGAGAATGTTCAATTATCCATAGATAGATAGTCATTTTGAGAGAACCACTAACACACTAGAAGACATATTGGGAAATTTATCCATGTATTTCAAAATTGGTTGGGTTAAAAACCTTCCATTGTTATAATTTTTATACAAAACATCATTTATTCATGTATTTAGAGGAATCCATATGATTCTCTATAAGGACCCGACCCCAGTTTCCCGGAGTCGGTGCCTTATTTGATTACATTGGCATACAATCAAGGAATATGAATCCCAAAGGACCGAGTAGTTTAGTATTATTGGAAACATGATACATACATAAGTTCATCATTACATCTTGAAATGAAAAACAACATAGTAACTCCTTAGACAACTTCCATAACTTTTAGGTTATTTCAACATGTCATTCATAATAAAATTTTCTTGCCATGAGAAAATGAAACAAAATAAAGGGGTGATCTCAAACGCTTAGTAAGAATATGAAATATAGTGGAAGATAATATAAACATTATACATGGTGAATAATTGATAACACATGCCTTTAATAATAAACTTGAACCCATTATGGCAGGAATATGAGTTGAGTAAATAATTCCATAATAAAACATAATCCTGGGTATTCTACTAATCGAATATCCACATGAAATATCAATAGCTAAACTCATAATGATGGAATGCATAATGCTGGACATTCTGAAACATTTTTTCAAGTCCTCGGCCAAGATGTCTAAGGATTAAGGCCTCGTCCAAAATCCATATCACATTGTGAAAGGCCTCGGCCAATTCCGCGTCTACTTGTCTCATGATACCTACCGATGCATCGAGGGGCTATATTGGGCCCCACCCATCACATAATAAGTCCAATTCATTCCTCATATGAGTGGGGATAAACATAAACAACAAATACATTCATATTGAAACTATCATATGAAATGTAACTATCATTCCCCAATCACTAAACATAAAACACTAACCATTCAGAATAATATGGTGAATGATTTTAGGATAGATCATACACAATAGAGTTAGTCATAAAACATTAAATCAAATATGGTAGATGAATTCATAAATTATTAAAACCAATAATGCCATTAATCAACAGGAGTGTTGAATTATATGAAAACACTCTTATAAAATCATTATGCAATTCTAGAGATAAATACTCTTTTATTTTGAAAAGTGTTATTTTGTAAAATTCATTGTATAAAACTAGAAATTAAGTATGCTAGTATTTTCATAATAAAATTAGTGATTTTATAATGATAATGGTTTCCATAAACAGATTATAGAATGCCCATGAAAATAGGTAAGATTTTGAGAAATTCCCTTGGATCGGGCTTGAATTTTGGAATCAACATTGAAAGTTCCTTTAAAAATGTGTAAATATCCAGAAAATAAGGAAGGGTTCTAGTTTATACACATATATATGAAACTCACACAGAATATATGATGAGTAAATACATAATAATTTAATTGAGGTAATTAGACATTGAAAGTATCCCGAATGAAAATGGATGTTTCGGTGGAAAAACCCTTACCTTAACTCCAAACGTGTTCCGCTCTTGTACATAAGCTCCTGGAATATGAAATTATAACTGTTAATAACTTATATCAGAACCTATTAGACATGTATTTATTTTACCATAATTCTGGTTAGTTCATTTATGTCTTAATTGAGAAGTTATTGTATTGAATTTCGTCATTCTGGAGTGTTCGTTTCCTTTATTTTCATATTTGGTTCACTTGTTTTTAAGTAATGAAGTGGAATGGATGTAAATTTATAGAATTTAAATTAAATATTATTTATAAACATCCATAAATTTCCATTTCTATCATTTGGTTTCATGGAATGAGGATGAATCAATAGATGACCACCACTTCTATTATTCTGTGGTATTTGGAATATTATGAGCATGTTTTGTAATATTACATAATTATATGTACATATTCTGATTATTTAGTTTATAAAACATAAATTATAGTCTGTTTAAACCATGAATATGGTTTCATGACCAGTAATGAAGAAGAAATTGAAGAATGAAACTTCGTTTTCCATGAAGGTTATAAATCAGAACCTCATGGATGTCGATTTCGTTTATAAAATAAAGGGGAGGGAGTAAGAATATTTATGATGTTTCTTCCATTCACATGATATAAATCCAGTATATGAATGTTACGTGAGTTATCATGATCATTTGGATAGAGGAGGTGATGAGAGAAAAATAAAAGATATGAACTTGAAAATAAATGACAAGTTAAGAGATCCCTTATGAAAATTCGGCAGCCTAACAACGTCACTTAAAATTTTATAAAATCAAATGATGAGAACAAAAGGGTATCTCATAATATTGAAATAAAAAGGACAGTAATAATAATTAATTAAATGAAACATCAACATATGTGAAAGTAATTTCAAATAGATAACTTAAAAGAAGTGTCGACTTAAAGAAGAGAATGAAGGATTCTCTTACCTTGTAGAATAACTCCTAGATCTTGAAGGATCGGACCTTGGGGGATTAGGGACACATTGGGAGGACTCCTAGAGAGGTAAAAACACCAGATCATATAGGATGGGGTATTTGGAATGAATGAAAACGAATGGATGAGTGGGTATTTCTAGAAAAAGAGAGGTAATTGTTTAATAATTTCAAAAGGACAACTCTTTAGTGGTTCTTGCCAAACCATGGGCTTGCCTATGGTATTGTCCCATGGTTTTAGCCACTTGGGACACCTCATTTCATATGTTACTATACAAAAGTCGACCAAACTTTTATATTTAATTATTACATCATTATGATGTCATTAAACTACCGTAAACTCACAACTGTATTTTTACTATTCATGAAAAATTCTTGTATTTAAGAAAAATCCCAAAAATTCACCCCTAACATTTTTCGACGTGTAGAATTAAAAAGTGAAATCCGTTTTTCAGAAATAATTTTCTAAATATTATTAATTTAATTTTTAAATAAGGTCATAGTTAATTAAAAAATAACAATCCTGAAGTGCGATTTGTTTTATGTGACATTGAAAAATTAATTAATAGCCCATTATCATATTTCCTTAAGAAAACAAAATAATAATATTATTTACTACTCAAGGGACATATTACTATTCACATTACTATTCATAAGGGTATGTTACTATTCACCAAAAATCAAGTTTGATCTATCAAACTCCAAATGACTTACTGAACACAACTCTAAATGACCGTTTTTCAAAATTCAAAACATAGAAGAGGCAAAGTCATGTTTATAAAATTGAATTCTATATTTATTTTCAAATCATTGGGGTGTTACATTCTCCCCTCCTTACAAAAATTTTGTCCCTGAAATTTAAATAATATTACCTAAAAATATTTGGGTATTTCTTTTAACATAAGCTCCTCAGGATCCCATGTTGCTTCCTCCATCTTATGGTTCCTCCATATAACCTTTACCAAACGAGTCATCTGATTTTTCAATACATGCTCCCTAGTATCAAGAATCTTTATAGGCTCTTCAAATTAATATAGATCGAGTTCAAGTTCCACATCTTCATAAGTGAGTACATGTGTGGGGTATGGCATGTACTTTCATAACATTGACACGTGGAACCCATTGTGATCCTTGTAGAGACATGGTGGCATTGCCAAATGGTAATCTATGACTCCAATTCGGTTCAGAATTTCATATGGTCCGATGTACCTGGGACTTAATTTTCTCTTCTTACCAAATCATATAATACCCTTCCATGGAGATTTTAGAGACCCAAATGTTGACGTATATGGACATTAAATTACTTTTGGGGAATACATAATACATAAAAAACAAACACACAAGGACCGTAATAGTTTAGTGTCTTTGGAAACTCGGAACATAATCTTCTAATCGTGGTGGAAGATCTTCAACATCTCCCATAATGATCTTCCCCTTTTTTCGTACCTAAAACCTTTCTTTAAATCCTGGGGAAAAGAAAACATATAAAGGGTGAGATCATATGCTCAGTAATGGTAAGCATAGAGAAAATAAAACAAATCATATACATTTGAACTCAAAAAAAACATGAACATAATTTTTAAACATCAAAATCTTGAGCAATCACATAAAACATGGCAGTATATAAGGCATAGATCATAAAGAAACATTAACCATGATAAAATATCATGGGAATAAAACATTTAATTGTGGAAACCATTAAGCACATGTTATGATTTCTATTGTAGCCAAGGAATTTCTTCCAGGACCATCTTAGTGGACAAAGACCCTTTCTGAATCGAGTTCACTCCTCATTCTAGTCCTGTAACACTGAACCAGATTAACTTACCATTCCATACATGTCTATCTCATGAGATATAAATGTAAAGACCCTTAAAATTCAAGGGAATTTTTTTTTTCTTAATTTTCTTTTGGTTTTTACAAGAACACAGTTTCTGACGGCACCTGATTCCGAGGCCCGGTGTGCCTATAATCATTTTCTGAAGTTTAGCTCGGGTACGTTCAGTGAACAAATGAGCTGGTTTTTCTAACTTTTGAACCGGTGCTCGGAATCGAATTATGAGGGCACCGATGGAATCGCAGCGCCGTTAATTACTTAGAAACACCTTTTCCGGAGTTGTGTTTGCTCGGGTGTGGTTTTTAAATTTTCGGGTTAAGTAAATGAATAAAATAAAATGGTGTGACCAATTTATTTTATTTTAAGTTGTTTAACCTAATGTTAAGAGGTTAAAGTGGGACCCATAATATCCTACACCACTAGGTAGGGTATTTGTGGGGTGGGGCCCACACGAGCCCCACATTTTTTCAACCCCCTTCTTTAATTAAGTAACGCACCCTCACATCCCTTTTAATGAAGTCAACCCTTGCGTTTAATCTGGATAATAAACGCCTCAATTATTGGGCGGTTTAAAACTCCTCAATTAATTAAATTAATTGATTGTTTCAGTTTCTTTTGAAATTCAAAACGTTGACTTGTGTGTTAATAAAATAAGACAAGTCTTATTTTATTAGAGGTTGGTTGTGGGAGAGGGTTTGGGAGAAATCACTCAAGCCATGAAACACTCCTTCCCCGACGAAGAACGCGAAGAACACGAAGAACGCCGACCTCCGACGAAGGTCGACAAGAACGCCGGATCCTCGGAGATCGATGATGCAATGCCGACAAATCCTTTCTCCGCGATGCGATGAACCTTCTTCCGCGACGCTTCTTCCGTGACGTTCCATCTCCCGCGACAATCTTCGAATCATCAACCGCTTGAGGTAGGGGTTTTGGTTCAATTAAATATATGTGATTTATATCATCGTCATGTGTTTAAAATTTTTCGGAAGCCGTTTAAACCTCTAACGCGGTGGGTGTGGACCAACGAACAAGTATGAACCCATCGTTTCTTCGTTCTTGGTGAGCAGATCGGTGGACGACGATGAACCAGGTTACAAGGGCATTTTGAGGTCTTCGCAGTGAAGAGCTGATCCCGTGAGGACCGCTGGCGAAGACGGCAGGCAAAACGGACCACCGGAGCGCGTCTGGTGGTCCGAGGAAAACACCACCGGCGCCAGCGGCCGGAGGCGGCGCCCGGCGCGCCGCCGGGAAGGGCCGCTGCGACTAAAGACATGGCGGCATTCTGCTAGTCCCCCGACCGTGCGGGACCGAGGAGGCGGGGACGTGGCGCTAGGCCGCGTCCGTTGGCAAGGAGCGGCCCCCACGCGGGGGCCACAGTTTCATTCAAGGGGGTGGCGCCCCCTTTGCGCGGTCGCCCGGCCCGCGCTGAGCCAAACCGCACGGCCCGCGCCCGGCCAACCCGCGCCGCCGCCCCGGGCCAGACCAGGCACAGACCCCCCATTTTCGGACTATTTCGGTCTGTTTCCCATAACATGGGATACGGACTTCCGATCGACGCACCGTCAATTGTGTAGCGATCCTTGGATCAAGACAGTCGTTTTGTTATATTACACCCAAGGTTTTAGAGTACTTTAGGTTTGGCCGGGTTGGTTCATACACGAAACCAACCGGGCCCTCGGAGCGGAAACACTTATAACTTGCGCTCAGGACGACCGATTGACATGCTGTTGACTTTTTTGGTTTCCTCTTAGTGAGACGGACCTTTTGACTTACTACAGTCGAGGTTTGGATGTAGTTGGAGTATAGTCGGGTTGGTTTTGACTTAAAACCCAACTGGGGCCCTGGGACGAAAAAGCCAATAACTCTCAGACCGGGCGTCCGATTGACGCGCCGTCTGTGACGTTGAGTTCCTGTTGACGATACGGAACTTTTGGAAACATAAAATCCGGACTTCATATCATTTGATGTATCAGCCCCTCGGCTCATGGAGCGGACCCTCCTGAACGAGCTTGCTGTGTGTGGGAACCCTAGAGCTGGCTGCGACTGCGACAGCGATGACGACTGTACAAAAATACTTGGTGGATTCGATGACAATGACTAAATCACTTAGCGATCCTACGTGGATCAGTGCTACTAATCTTGTGTGGGTCAGATCTTGTGTGGGTCAGCGCTCAGTGGTCCTATGTGGGCCAGCGCCTAAAAATCCTGTCTGGGTCTGATCCTGTGTGGGTCATTGCGAGGGTTAGTTACCTATCGATCCAGTGTGGGTCATTGCAGGGGTTAGTTACCTATCGATCCTGTGTGGGTCATTTCGGGGGTTAGTTACCTATCGATCCTCTGTGTCTCATTGCGGGGGTTAGTTACCTATCAATCGTGTGTGGGTCATTGCGGGGGTTAGTTATCTATCGATCCTTTGTGGGTCATTGCAGGGGTTAGTACCTATCGATCCTATGTGGGTCCGACAGCTTAGATGAACCAGTGGCTACATCTGATCATCTCTATAGTCTTACGAAGAAGGATACCTGTGTGAGATGAATCTTGACTTTCAATCCTTATCTTCAATAAGATTGACTTGATATCCTGTGTGGATTACATTATACTTTCCTGTGTGGATTGGGTTTTGATTTCTTGTGTGGACTGGGTTGTACTTGAGCTCGCATGTTAGAGCCGAGCGAGAATTGATGACTTAGGTATATGTATCGTCATATACCTAAGTAGCGTCGGATGTTACTTCGTGATTGTATCTTTCCTTTGTGGATTATCCTTTGTGACTTCTGGGAAACCATCGGGGGTCTCAGGGTCCCTACTGAGTAGCTTATATTCACCCCTTCACGGGCTATGCCCGCACTACGTTGTGTTGGTTTCAGACGACGGGCAGCGCTGATCGTGGTTGAGGCTTGTGGAGCAGGTCGATACCCGGAGGTGGACTACTGGGTGGGGCGTACTCGGAGCGGACGGCTGGACCCGAGGAGCTGTGGAGGCTATTTGTACCCACCCTTCAGGTGGGACTTCCAGTGGACAGGTCGACACTGCGGCTTTACTTTTCAGTTGTTTTACTCCCTTTTTCTGTTGTACTTTACTTTCGGTTTGGGTTTGTATTCTGGCCCACTTAGTTTTCACACTTACTGTTGTACCCAGTTTTTACATAGTGTTTACTTCTGCTTTCTTGATCTGTGGTGTTTTTTTACTTTACAAAGGCAATTCTTTCCCTTTTTACCCAGAATTACGCCTTGGTGCTAGTCGCCAGCCCCTGGTCTATGGAAGGAGGGCTTGGGGTAGTCACGGCACGGGCCCCGAGGACGGGTCGTGAAAAATTGGTATCAGAGGGTGGTTGGTTCTACCGCAGAACATTGGACTCTGGTCTTTCTTCTATGAGAAGCAATAGTTTTAAGGGTATTGGGTGTGGTTATCATTCCAGGGAGTCAGGTGTTGGTGCGGCGGCCGCCGTATCCATACACCAGGACCCTGACATCTGATTTCCGACTTAATGCACAAAAACATTGATTGCATGTGTGTTTCAAGTTTTCTTTGTGATTACTTTGTGTCAGCTCACCAGGTATACTGTTCTGACCATGGCGCACCTGTCTCTTTTCAGGATGGCCCCAAGACTGCAGCCAGCTAGGGTTCCGAGCATTGTACGTGACGATAGCCCACCGAGCGACGAGGCATTAGTACATGGCCCTTTGACAGCAGAGGCACCGGCGATACCTCTACCCTCCGAGCCACCGATTCTACCAGCCCCAGCCGCTGACAATGCATGATGCCTTAGTGCACTGCATGAGTTTCAGCGTCAGCGAACACCCAAGTTCCGCTAGGAGATAGACCCTTAGGCAGCCGAGGATTTGCTGGAGGTTGTTGTATGAGTTTTCAGGTTGTTGAGGACACCAGCAGACCTCATGGTGATCCTCGCAGGGAATCTCCTGCATGCGGTAGCATGCAGATGGTGGAGCTTGCTTCTCCAGGTGAACGACGAGGCATCTCTACTCTGGACGGATTTTGAGAGCCTCTTCCGCTCAGAGTTCGTCCCAACCACCCTACGCGCGGTGCGCATCCAGGAGCATCTACAGATGCGGCAGAGCAGCTTGACGATCACCCAGTACTCGGCGAGATTTACAGATATCTCGCGCTATTCGACGGTCATGGTACGGGACCCATTCTTCCGGGCCCGGACCTTTGAGCAGGGATTGAGGCTGGAGATCAGGGCATTTCTGATCTCCCTCAGCATTCCGACACAGGAAGGGGTACTAGAGTGAGACCTTTTCATCGAGAGCCTCCTTGCTGAGCCGACATTAGCAGCGAGACCAACTGTTGGGCGGCACGTAGCAGAGTCTTCTGCAGTAGGCAATCGATGGATGACTCATGGGTCCAGGCAGACCAGACCCTCAGGAAGACGACCTCAAGACACTATCTCAGAGGTTCAGGGCACTCAGCGCAGATCCAGTCTTTCGAGAGGCAGACAGTGCTATGCATGCGGCGGGCAGGGCCACACAGCTCGTGACTGCCCGACCCGCCATACTGAGGAGCAGCATAAGGCTGAGGGACCACCCAGGAAGAGGCAGAGGGTCAACTGTGGCGGTCCGTAGGGAGCAGGCAGATGAGGCAGAGGAGCTGGCCAAGCAGAAGGTGGTGGGAGACGCTTTGATTCCCTACCACAACCACCACCACCAGGAGGCCCACCCCGACCACAGGGATCTGGCTGGAAGAGACAGGCACAGCTCCAGGCAGCGGAGGCCTATGAACATGGTGTGCCAGAGATTATTCGACATACTATTTGTGTCTATTACACCCTTTCTTCAGTTCTTATAGACACAGGAATGAGTCATTCTTTCATAGACGCTGCCCTTGTTCGGATCTCAGAGATTCCGACAAAGCTTTAGGCTCGATCCTTACGGCTAGAGACTCCTACGGGATTATACTGGACGATTACGCACTCGTGTCGGCAGTGTGAGCTTACTCTAGGAGGAGATAGCTTCGGCTAGGATCTACTTGTAGTGGTGTCGAGGCCTTACGACGTCATCTTGGGCATGTATTGGTTATCTACATTCCATGATCAGATTGGTTGTATTAGGCTCAAGGTTCGGTGTGTACTCACTGACGGGAGCAGGTTCACCATCACCGGCGAGAAGGGAGCCTTCGCAACACAGGATGGACTCTCGCAGAGGAGAGGATAGCCCATCACTCATCAGTTGGATAGCCTCATCCTAGGAGCAGTTGACGTGAAGAGTCCTGGTTTTCCTACTGTGGTGGATCAGTATGCGGACGTTTTCCCAGACAACGTTCCAGGACTACCTCTTCACAGAGAGGTAGACTTTTATATTGATCTGTACCCCGAGACAGCCCCGATATCCACCCCAGCATATTGTATGGCTCCTGCCGAGCTTCGAGAGCTACGGGTAGAGTTGGAGGGCTTGCAGGGCAAGGGATTCATCCGACCCAGTTTTTCACCCTGGGCTTCCCCGATATTGTTCGCCAAGAAGGCGGATGAGAGCTTGCGACTTTGTGTCGACTATCGTCGCCTGAACCAGGTGACCATGAGGAACAAGTATCCGCTACCGAGGATTGATGACCTCTTAGATCAGCTCAAGGGAGCACGGTGGTTCTCAAAGATAGAACATAGATCAGGCTATCATCAGCTCAGATTTCAGGACAAGGACGTGTAGAAGACAGCCTTCAGATGTCGGTATGGCCACTATGAGTTCTTGGTTATGCCATTCGGCATAACAAATGCTCCAGCAGTGTTCAAGGGCCTCATGAACAGGATCTTTCAGCCATACCTTGATCGATTTTTCATGGTCTTCATTGACATCATTTTGATATACTTGACGACTGAGTAGGAGCATTCCTACCACTTGAGGGTTATACTAGACACACTCCGAGAGCACCAGATTTATGGAAAGCTCTCGAAGTGTCAGTTCTGGATACGTGAGGTCCACTTCCTGGGACACGTCATCTCTGAGGTGGGTGTTACGGTGGATCCTGCGAAGATCGAGGCAGTGCTAGCTTGGGAGCCACCCAGGAGCGTGACAAAGGCGCAGAGTTTCTGGGGACTAGCTAGATACTATCGGAGATTTGTGCCAGAAATCTCTAGAGTTGCGGTACCACTCCCAGATTTGACTAAGAAGGGGAAACCCTTTGTGTGGTCAGACAGATGCCAGCATAGCTTCCAGGAGCTGAGATAGAGATTGAACAACGCACCTATCTTGAGGCTACCGGAGGAGGGAGTTGGGTACGTAGTTCACTGCGATGCATCAGATGCTGGACTCATATGTGTCTTGATATAGGTGCAGGCATTGATCACCGATGGATCACGTTAGTTGAGGCCGCATGAGTAGAACTATGCTACACATGACCTGGAGTTAACAGCTGTGGTCTTCGCTCTGAAGATTTGGCGACACTATCTTATGGGAGAGCGCTTTACAGTCTATTCTGACCATCAGAGTCTCAGGTACATCTTCTCGTAGAAGGACCTGAACCTGATACAGCGGAGATGGCTTCAGTTCATCCAGGATTATGACTTTGAGATAGTCTATACTCTTGTAAAGGGGAACGTAGTAGCCGATGCACTCAGCAGGAGGTCGGGAATTCAGCTACTTGGGGAGGTGACGGAGCAGCTAGCCGCTTTGCAGATATCCTACCTAGATAGAGATGGAGCAGCCTTCCTTCAGTCACTCACAGTCACTCCTCCACTACTGCAGCAGTTCAGAGGGGCACAACGTGGGGACACTGAATGTGAGATGCAGCGAGCGTAGATATCCTCAGGACATGCACCAGATGGTTTCTCTGTAGGAGGAGAGCATGACGTCCTTTTCAGAGGACATACCTTGGTACCAGTTGCTTTACGGGAGGAGGTGCTGAGAGAGTTCCACACTTCCCCTTTGGCGGTACATCCTGGAGTGGCGAAGATGTATCATGATCTCAGACGATAGCACTGGTGGTCGGGCCTGAAGAAGGTCGTGGTAGAGTTCGTTTCTCGATGCCTCACCTGCCAGTATGTGAAGGTAGATCACTAGGTACCATCAGTCATGGTACATCCCTTGGAGGTCTCGGAGTGTAAGTTGGACAAGATATCTATGGACTTTGTGACGGGACATCCACACACTTCCAGAGGTCATGGCTCCATTTGGGTGATTGTCGACCGACTCACCAAGTCTGCTCACTTCTTACCCATCAGAGAGAAGGGCTCAGTATAGAGCTTGGGACACCTCTATGTTCAAGAGATTGTACGACTTCATGGTGATCCATCATCTATCGTCTCCGATCAAGATTCTCTCTTCACTTCCTAGCTTTGGAAGGGGTTGCAGGAGGCGTTCGGGACGCAGCTACATCTGAGAACCACCTTTCACCCTCAGACGGATGGTCATATGGAGAGGACCATTTAGACTCTCGAGGAAATGCTCCGTGCATGTGTCCTTGACATTGGTCGTAGCTGGGAGGATCACCTACCCTTGGTGTAGTTCACGTAAAACAACAGCTACCACTCCACCATCTGGATGGCACTATACGAGGGGTTGTATGGCCGACCATGCAGATCACCTTTGTGCTGGACAGACCCTGGGGAGTCAGCACTTGTGGGACCAGAGATGGTCCAGGCCATGACAGAGATGGTCCAGGTCATCCAGGAGCAGATGAGGACAACTCAGAGCCGGAAGAAGTCTTATGTTGATAGGAGGCGGAGGCCACTGGAGTTCGAGGATGGAAACCACGTCTTCTTGTGGGTCTCACCTCGATGTGGATTACGGAGATTTGGCCGAGGTTGCAAATTATCTTTGTGCTTCATCGGACCATTCTAGGTCCTCAGTAGGATAGGTGAGGTGGCTTATCACCGGGCTCTACCACCTCAGTTGCACCGGGTGCACGACGGCTTCCACGTATCTCAGCTAAGGAGATACGTGCACGACCCAGCATATATCATTGAACATGGGGAGCTGGACATTGACGATGGGGCGACTTTTGCAGAGGTCCCGGTGGAGATTGAGGATCGACAGGAACGGGTCCTACGTGGATGTTCGATTCCCCTAATACGCATCATATGGCAGCACGGGAACCTCCAGGAGAGCACTTGGGAGCGGGAGGCTCAGATGTGTGCTCAGTACCCACTATTGTTTCCCTAGTTTTTGATGTATCTTTACGGGGATGTAAATCCCTGAGGTGGGAGTAATGTAAAGACCCATAAAATTCAAGGTAATTTTTTTTCTTTGGGTTTTTACAAGAATGTAGTTTTTGACGGCACCTGATTCTGAGGCCCGGTGTGCCCGGAATCATTTTCTAAAGTTTAGCTCAGGTACGCTCAGTGAACGAACGAGCGGGTTTTTCTAACTTTTGAACCGGTGCTTGGAATCGAATTCTGAGGGCACCGATGGAATCTCAGCACTGGTAATTTCTTAGAAACACCTTTTCCAGAGTTGCGTTTTCTCGGGTGTGGTTTTTAAATTTTTGGGTTAAGTAAACGAATAAAATAAAATGGTGCGACCAATTTATTTTATTTTAAGTTGTTTAACCTAAGTTAAGAGGTTAAAGTGGGACCCACAATATCCTACACCACTAGGTAGGATATTTTTGGGGTGGGGCCCACACGAGCCCGACATTTTTTCAACCCCCCTCCTTTAATTAAGTAACGCACCCGCACCTCCCTTTTAATTAATTCAACCCTTGCGTTTAATGTGGATAATAAACACCTCATTAATTGGGCGATTTAAAACTCCTCAATTAATTAAATTAATTGATTGTTTCAATTTATTGTGAAATTTAAAATGTTGACTTGTGTGTTAATAAAATAAGACAAGTCTTATTTTATTAGAGGTTGGTTGTGCGAGAGGGTTTGGGAGAAATCACTCAAGCCGTGAAACACTCCTTCCTCGACGAAGAACGCGAAGAACACGAAGAACTCTAAGAACGTGAAGAACGAGAAGAACGCTGACCTCCGACGAAGGTTGACAAGAACGCCGGATCCTCAGAGATCGACGATGCGACGCTGACGAATCCTTTCTCTGCGACGCGACGACCCTTCTTCTACAACGCTTCTTCCGTGACGTTCCTTCTCCCGCGACAATCTTCGAATCATCAACCGCTTGAGGTAGGGGGTTTGGTTCATTTAAATCTATGTGATTTATATCATCGGCATGTGTTTAAAATTTTTCGGAAGCCGTTTAAACCGGTTATGCGTTGGGTGCGGACCAACGAACAAATCTGAACCCATCGTTTCTTCGTTCTTGGTGTGTAGATCAGCAGGCGATGACGAAGAAGGCCGCAAGGGAATTTTGAGGTCTTCGCAGTGAAGATCTGATCACAGGAGGACCGCTGGCGAAGACGGTAGGCAAAACGGACCATCAAAGCGCGTCCGGTGCTCCGCGGAAAACCTCACCGCCCTGCCTTGCCGGCACGGCGGCGCCAGGCGCGCAGCTGGGAAGGGCCACCGCAGAGGCTAGCTGCTGGTCCCGCGACCACGCGGGACCGTGGAGGCGGGGACGCGGCACTAGGCCGCGTCTGTTGGAAAGGATCGGCCCCCATGCGGGGGTCGCAGTTTCATTCAAGGGGGTGGTTCCCCCCTTTGCGCGGCCGCTCGGCCAGCGCCGAGCCGACCCGTTCGGCCGGCGTTGAGCCTCCCCGAGCCACGCCCAGCTGGGTCGGACCCGGAACCGGGTCGATTCGACCCGGTTCGGGCCGACCCAGGGGGGGTGGGCCGGGTCGGACCGGGCCCGGACCCCCCATTTTCAGACTGTTTCGGTCTGTTGCCCATAACATGGTCTACAGACCTCTAATCGACACACCATCATTTGCATAGCGATCCTTGGATCGAGACGGTCATTTCAGTATATTACACTCAAGGTTTTAGAGTACTTTGGGTTTGGCCGGGTTGGTTCGTACACAAAACCAATCGGGCCCTCGGAGTGGAAACGCTTATAACTTGAGTTCTGGAGGACCGATTGACGTGCCGTCGAATTTGTTGGTTTCCTCTTAGTGAGACGGTCCTTTTGGATTACTCCTCTCGAGGTTTGGACCCAGTTGGAGTACGGTCTGGTTGGTTTTAACTTAAAAACCAACCGGTCCCCTGGGACGAAAAAGCCAATAACTGTCAGACCGGGCGTCCGATTGACGTGTCGTCTGTGATGTTGAGTTCCTGTTGACGATACGGATCTTTTGGATACATCAACTCGGGACATCGTGTCAGTTGATGTATCATCCTCTCGACTCGTGGAACGGACCCTCCCGAACGAGCTTGCTGTGTATGGGAACCCTAGAGCTGGCTGCGACTACGACGACGATGAAAACTATACAGAAATCCTCCATGGATTCGATGGTGACGACTACAGCACTCAGAGATCCTACATGGACCAGTGCTACCGATCCTGTGTGGGTCAGATCCTATGTGGGTCAGTGCTCAGCGGTCCTGTGTGGGCCAGCGCCTACAGATCATGTGTGGGTCCGATCCTATGTGGGTCATTGCGGGGGTTAGTTACCTATCGATCCTATGTGGGTCATTGCGGGGGTTAGTTACCTATTGATCATGTGTGGGTCATTGTGGGGGTATTTTACCTATCCATACTGTGTGGGACATTGCGGGGGTTAGTTACCTATCGATCCTGTGTGGGTCATTGTGGGGGATAGTTACGTATCGATCCTTTGTGGGTCATTGCGGGGGTTAGTACCTATCGATCATGTGTGGTTATGACGTCTTAGATGAATCAGTGGCTACATCTGATCATCTCTATCGTCTTACGAAGAAGTATACCTATGTGAGCTGAATCTTGACTTTCAATCCTTATCTTCGATAAGATTGACCTGATATCCTGTGTGGATTACGTTATGCTTTCCTATGTGGATCGGGTTGTGATTTCCTGTGTGGACTGGGTTTTACTTGAGCTCGAATGTTGGAGCCGAATGAGAATTGATGACTTAGGTATATGTATGGGCATATACCTAAGTAGTGTCGGATGTTACTTCGTGATTGTATCTTTCCTTTGTGGATTATCCTTTGTGGATTCTGGGGGACCTTCGGGGGTCTCGGGGTCCCTACTTAGTAGCGTATACTCACCCCTGCACGTGCTATGCCTGCACTAAGTTGTGTTGGTTGTAGACGACAGACAACACTGATCATGGTTGAGGCTTACGGAGCAGGTCGGTACCCGGATATGGACCAATGGGTGGGGCATACTCGGAGCGGACGGCTGGACCCGAGGAGCTGTGGAGGCTATCTGTACCCACCCTTCAGGTGGGACTTCCAGTGGATGGCTCGACGCTGCGACTTCACTTTTTAGTTGTTGTACTCCCTTTTTTTGTTGTACTTTACTTTTGGTTTTGTTTTGTATTCTATCCCACTTACTTTTCTGCAATTACTATTGTACCCAGTTTTTACTTAGTGTTTACTTCTGCTTGCTTTCTCTGTGGTGTTTGTTTATTTTACAAAGGAAATGCATTCCCTTTTTACCAGGAATTACGCCTTTTTGCTAGTCGCCAGCCCCTGGCCTATGGAAGGCGGGCTTGGGGTAGTCACGGTATGGGCCCCGAGGACGGTTCTTGACAATAAGTCTTTACCCAATGCATTGGAGGGAGATATAGGTTCCACCCATCTCATAATGAAATCATTCTTTCGTGTGCCACAAAATCATAAATCACACATCATAGCATAACCCATGTAATAGAATGGGATTCTTAAACATCATGCCATCATAACATAATCCATATAAAAAAATGAATATCATTTCATCATAAGAAGAATCAAACCATGTAAATAATGGAGACATTATACATGAAACAAAATCATATTAAATAATGTCATTTTATATGGAAAATAATTCTGATAAAGCACTTGAAATGAATTCTTATGAAAAATACACTTTCTTCTTCATAATCATTTTCTTTTCACAAAATTCCATTAAATTTTAAAAGAAAAGGGTTTTGTTGAAAATAATCATGAAATCTTTTAGAGGAAGCTTCATGAGAATTAGTAGTTATGAAACCGTAATAATATATTCACGCTGTATAAGTTAAAAATAACATTCTCCTCGTACTTTTGTCGGAAAAGTAAAAAAGTTCCTCGTGTGGTAAACAAAAGTAAGATTTCATTCATAACATGTGGTAAATTTCAAAAATGGGTAAAAATGCCATTATACATATATGAAAACATTTTTTGAAAACATGGACATTGATGATAACAAAAACCCCAGTAAATAATTACCAATAAACAATCTCAGAGAAGAGCGATACTGGAATAGTTATCCCTTACCTTATATACGATATGCTTCGTATGTTTCCGAACCTTCTGTATAATGATTTAAATAATGTCATTGACTTATTACAGAATCATATTCATTGTTATGATATCATATATGGTTCACTTATTACTTTATATTACCCGTTCTTTTGTAAATTCCACGTTAAAGCACCATTTTGGGTAAAATTGTTTCATTTATCGTACGAGTTTCGACTTTTTTTTCTTGATATTATTACTTATATACTGATTTACATAATTCAATAATCTCAAACATGATTTATATATAATATATATTCAGTACATACATATTTATATGATATATCGATAAATGGAATGAAATACATCGTTCATGGAGACGGTAGGTCGTACGTACGCATGAACGTAGTTTTCATTTCCTTATTGAATTGAATGGAATTAATTAGATGATATACATATATATATATACATAAATCCATTATCATTATTATGTCATATATCTCATTATTTTTTATTATATATACATTATAATCATTAATGAATGGTTAACATGGAGAATGAATCTCATCGCGTCGTGGAGACGGTAGTCTGTATGTACGCACAAGCGATTATATCATTCCCATGATCATGGAATTGTATTTAAGTGTATGTATAATATTTCAGAATCAATGTCACTATAAAATAATTATATATAGTTATTTATTTCCACCATTATATCCATCCAAGTAAGGTGGTGGTCGAAAACAGATTACACCACGGCGTGGAGATGGTATTCCGTACGTACGCATGCGCGGTGATTTCATTTTCCGTAGGATGGATAGAAGGTGAAATAGGGTTATTTTATATTTATAATAACATATTTTTATGTAAGTAATACTGATTTTTTTACTTTATATTGATACAAAAAAAAGAATAATAAGTAGAAGGAGAAAGAAACTTGAGAAAATCGGAAGAAGAGATTACATCTTCTTCGACGCACCTCCTTTAAGCTTCCTCTTAAGGAAGTACAGATGGTCTTTTGAGAAGACCATAACCTCAAGAATTTTTCTAGGGAAATGGAGAAGATAAATGGGTAGGGTTTGGACGAGCTTAAAGGATAAAATGGTGTGAAGAAAAGAGGGAAGGGGTGCGCTTTTTATAAGGGAGGAGAGAGGATCCTTTGGAAAAACTCAAAATATTATTTTATAATAAAGTCATATTCGGTTTATAATAGCTCCAAAATTATTTATTTCAAATCTAAAGTGGGTATGGGTCTAAATACTCTCATCCAATAGATTTTAGACAGGTTTGGGTCATTATATTAACCTTATTTTTTAGTTTTAACTCTTAGTTAATTAGATTGACATTTACCATGTCACTTTGTATTTTTATATTATATAGTTAATAGACTTACCATATAAATCCAAGAAACCTCAATGTGGTCCATTAATGATACCCCTGTTATGATATAACTATCTTGGCTGAACCGCAGATTTTTAGAAATATAATATCAATTAATAATATAATATTTGTTTTAAAAACTATTTTATGACAATTTTGACACTATTTGGTAATTGAATTTTTTGATAATCATAAAAACATTATTAGTTCGATAAAATTTAATTAAATCAATTATAACATGTCATATTAACCTATAAAATTACTGGAATTCATAAAAATTCTCAAATTACATATATTCGGTTATTTATAACATCAATCATGTTAATATTTCATTAATAAGTTAATTACTGCATCATCATTGTGTCATAAATAAATTAAATTATTTAATGTCTAAAAATTAAAAATAAAATACCAATATGTATTAAATATTGTTATCTTTCTAATGAATATTTATTGTCAAATTTATCTTATTTATAACCTTATATTAAAAATTATTTTGTTATTAAACATTGATTTTAACTATTTTAACCCTTCTGTAAATAAATTATTAATAAATGTCCTAATCTAATACAACTAGACCTAAATGGTCATAATTTATTCCTAAGGTTGTTTTTGGTCGAATTACACTTTTCCAATAGAATTAGGACATGTGTTAGGGTAATAATAATATCATTTATACCCTTAATTGCCATTTTTACTTTTAACCGTAGTAAATAAAAGTAAAAAGTTACTATTCACCATAAATTCTTTTCATCTAATTGAACCAAATTTTAGTCCTTTATATTAACCATGTCTCTTCGATTTTTGAAATTCCACTCACAGAAGAGGTAAAATTATGTTTTATGTGAATTTCCAAATTCCCCTATGAGGTGGGTAAAAGACAGTGAAAAGTTCGATAAAATTTTTATATATCTAAAATTATTTTAAAATAACTCCAAGGAATTACATTGAACTTATATATGTATTATGTATAAATTTTGAACTAAAATAAATTTAAATAAAAAGTTGGGTTTTAAATTTAACCCAGTGTTTTCACTATTCATCAAAAATTGAAGGTTTTCAGAAAAATACCAAAAATTCACCCTAGGATAATTTTGATATTCCAAATCCAAAAATGAAGTCCATTTTGAAAGATAAAATTTATAAAATTTCAAAAAGTGGGTATTACTATTCATAATGGCTAATTCATAATAATATTATAATAAAATCTCGTTTAGTGAAACTTGGTATTGCATACTACACGCACTATTGAAGAAGGTCTTGATTGCGTGTAATGCAAGCCAAGTCTGGGCTGTGTGTAGTGAAAGCTCCATTTAGTGTTGCGTATAACATAATCACAACTTATTTCATTTATACATTAAACAAAATCTATACTTAAGGTTGCATAGAATAATTTCCACAAAACGAACTTGAAATTGTGTGTAACACGAGCCAAGAATAGTGTTTCTTATACTGCAAGCTAATACAGTGTTGTGTATAGTACAATCTAATCTTGGTGTAGTGTATAATAGAAGATATGAAAGAAATTAAAAAGAATATATCTTATAAAATCTCGAGGTGTTACATTCTACCCCCTTAAAATGAATTTCGCCCTTGAAATTCATCAGGGTTATAAATGGTTTACTACTTGAATGTTTCTTTCATAGAAACCCACATCGTAAAACAGAATACCAAAACTTATCTTTAAAAACTAAATTACGAAATGCAATGGTTACCCAAATTAACTCATCAATGGGTTTCAACATAGGAGAACATAGGTGAAAATATGGCTATGGAAGGGAAATCTAACCATCAAGTTCTGATGGCGAGTGGTAGAGAACATGGCTATGAAAAAACCAATAATCACAAAGCCGTAAATTTGTGATGATCTAAGGTACCATCTAGTTCATCGGATATAAGAGCACTATGAAATCATTTTTTGTTTTCAATATCATTTCCCTAAAGTTGATGAATTTTTGAATTAAAATAAATACTTACTTGATTTTGGTACAATCTCAACGTTGCTCGTGCCATGAACAATTTCCACTTCATCTCTTAAAGAAATTAAGTTGGATTTGCCTTTCACGAAGTGTTAGCAGATCATGCAAGAGAATGATACGTCATTCCATCTGTCTTAGACATAGGGTTATCAAAAGTTATATACATAAGACCATCTATGGTGAGATTAATCAGATATAGTTCCAAAATGGACTTATACTTCATCTATCATCCTGCTTAATAAAAGAAAACTGGTTTCTACTAACCCGGGACTTCGTGTAGGCCAGTGGTAGGTGATAAAGGCATGTAACACTTCAGTTGTGGTTTTTATTCCCACATCCTTGTCCGACGCGATGGGTTGTCACCTGTCCTACGGGTTGTCCTTTTTCTAAAATTATACTATTATAACATTCCAAAAATAATATCGAAAAAAATTTATAGCCTTAACCAATACTAAATTATGTTCAACATAATTCATTCCAATCTTTAGGCTTATCCAAAATACTTCTTTCCAAACTAATATTATAAAGAGAATGATTACAAAAAAGGTCATATAACAAGCACGTGAATACCATCATTTATCCCTCATATACCAAAAGATAAATCTTGTTGATCGCATTCCAAACATGTGAATACCTTAATCTTGTATTATCTTGAAAAATGAATACCCATTGAATCATAGTGAAAACATGAATTCTATCAAAAGTTAACTCTTTCCACATACCAAAATCCAAAAATTCTATATACTCAAAACATGATATTAATTTTTCCTTGTATCTGTCATGAACTCATGAATACTATCAAACATTTCCTTTCCACTTTATCCCATCATTGTGAGCATATCATATTCTTTCCAAAAATATCTCAATCACTTTCCATGGTTACTGGTACCATAAAATTATTGAAATCCACAATAGACCAATACATAAATATTCCAATATTCCATGATACTATATAAAACATTATTTTGTAATCCCATTACATAAAAACCTAATCATTCCACCACATCGCTGTCATATTCAACATCGCCAATAGTGATTGCATGTGACTTCCCTTTTCCTTTTCCTTAAGAGGTTTCTCATGTCGATCATCATTAACCCTTGGATTAGGGCATTGATTATCATAATGCCATATTTCCTTGCACATGAAGCATTGAAGTGTTGGTGGTGCGTTCTCTGTAGTCTTTTCTTTATTCATATCATTTGAAACCATTTTTCCATTACTTTGAAACTTAGCTACTTGATGACCTTCTTTTCCAAACATAAAATATTTTCTAGTCCCTTTAATACAATATCCTCCATGCTTCTTTCCACACTTTGAGCATAAAGAAACATTCATCTTCTATTCACCATTATTCTGATATTTCTCCTTGAACTCCATCTTTCGTTTCTTGTCAAAACCATAAGATGGATATGTTACAACAAATTCCAGTTCTACCTTGATAGCACAATGCACAATTTCTTCATAGCTACTGATGTCTCTTATAGCTAATGCCCTTCGAAGACTTGGTTTTAAGACACTGATGAATCGATCAACTTTACTTTCAGGATGGATGATAAACCCAGATGCATACCTTGCAATCCTTGTAATATTTGCTTCGTATATACCAACAGATTTGTCATCCCCTTGGTTAAGCTCAAGAAACTCCTTTTCCATATTTGTTCGAAGAATACGAGGGAATTACTTACTAAAAACAAGTTCTTGAACTCGTCCCATTCCATGGATTCAATTTCTTCTTGGGGCCTTGTATTCTTAATTAGATTCCACCACTAGTCTGCTTCACCTTCTAAATGGTAAACAGCTAGAATGACATTATCATGTTCCAAACAGCGATGTATGGAAAACATCTTTTCAATGGTACTGTTTCATTGTTCAAAAACAAGTGGATCAGAAGACCCACTGAAAGAAGGTGGACGTTTCCTCATGAAGGACTCAATAGAATATTATTCCCTTCTCCGCTCATTTGGAAGTCCAGAATGATTCATATATTGTGTAAGTATAACAATAATATTTTTAACTCCATCTCCCAAAACATTGGTTTGTTCAAGAGGACAATCATTGCATTGCCCATTACATTGATCAATACGGTTCCTTCGGGTTCTAGCCATCGTCTAAAACCCAAAAAGACTAGTGTATGAGGCAAAACATATTCTAGGAAAACTATATATTAAAGGGGGAGTACCTTCAATATCTAACATCTTCGGTTAAATTCTAAGATCATTACCGTAATTATAGTACTATAACCTATACATATACTTAACCTTAGGAAAATGCCTAGACAAACCTTAGAAATATCTCTAGGGATCTCATTAAAGTTTTCGCATCCTAGTTTCCAAAGGTTAACTAAACCTTTCCACTGATACCAACTATAGAGACCCAAAGCTTGACGTACATGGACATTAAATTACTTTTTCGGAATAATTAATACATAACAAAAATAAACACACAAGGACCGTAATAGTTTAGTGTCTTTGAAAACATGGAACATAATCTTCTAATCGTGGTGAAAGATATTCAACATCTCTCAAAAAATCTTCCCCTTTTGTTTTCTTACCTAAAACCATTCTTTAAATCTAGGGGTAAAGAAAACATATAAAGGGTGATCTCAAATTCTTATTAATGGTAATCATGGAGAAAATAAAACAAATCATATACATTTGAACTTAATAAAACCGAAACATAATGTTTAAACATCAAAATCTTGAGAAATGACATAAAAATGTCAGTACATAAGGCATAGATCATAACGAAACATTAACTATGATAAAATATAATGGGCATAAAACATGTAATTGTGGAAACCATTAATCACATGTTATAATTTCCATAGTATCCAAGCCATTACTTCCAAGACCAACTTAGTGGACAAAGTCCACTTCTGAATCGAGTTCACTCCTCGTTCTGGTCCTGTAATACTGAACCAGATTAACTTTCCATTCCCTCCATGTCTATCTCATGAGATATAAATCATTACCCAATGCATTGGAGGGATATATAGGTACCAACCATCTCATAATGAAATCATTCTTTCGTGTGCCACAAAATCATAAATCATACATCATAGCATAAGCCATGTAATATAATGGGATTCTTAAACACCATGCCATCATAACATAATCCATATAAAAAATGAATATAATTTCATCATAAGAAGAATCAAACCATTTAAATAATGGAGACATTATACTTGAAACATAAACATATTAAATATTGTCATTTTAGATGGAAAATAGTTTTGATAAAACACATGAAATTAATTCTTATTGAAAATACCCCTTTTCTTCAAAATCATTTTCTTATCAAAAAATTCCATTAAATTCTAAAATAAAAGTGTTTTGTTGAAAATAATCATGAAATCTTGTAGAGGAATCTTCATGAAAATGAGGCGTTATGAAACTGTAAAAATCTGTTCACGCCGTATAGGTTAAAAATAACATTCTCCTCATAATTTTGTCGGAAAAGTCAAAAAGTTCCTCGTGTGGTAAACAAAAGTAAGATTCCTTGCATAACATGTGGTAAAATTCAAAAATGGGTAAAATTACATTAAACATACATGAATACATTTTTAGAAAACATGTACATGGATGATAACAAAAAACCCAGTAAATACTTACGAATAAACAATCTCAGATAAGAGCGAGATTGGAATAGTTATCCCTTACTTTATGTTCGATATGCATCATATGTTTCCAAACCTCATGTATAATGATTTAAATAATGTCATTGACTTATTACAGAATCATATTAATTTTTATGATATCATATATGGTTCACTTATGACTTTATATTACCCATTCTTTTGTAAATTCCCTGTTAAAGCACTGTTTTGGGTAAAATCGTTTCATTTATCGTACGAGTTTCGACTTGTTGTTCTTGATATTATTACTTATATCCTGATTTAGATTATTCCAGAATGTAAAACATAATTAGTATATAATATATATTCAGCATATACATATATATATGATAGATCGATAAAAAGAATGAAATACACTGTTCATGGAGACGGTAGACCGTACGTACGCATGAACGTTGTTTTAGTTTCCTTATTGAATTGAATGGAATTAAGTAGATGGAATACATATATATATACACAAATAAATTATCATTATTATGTCATATATCTCATTATTATTCATTATATATACTTTATAATCATTCATGAATGGTTAACATGGAGAATGAATCTCATCGCGTCGTGGAGACGGTAGTCCGTACGTACGCACGAGCGATGATATCATTCCCATGATCATGTAATTGTATTGAAAGGTGATTATAATATTTCAGAATCAATATAATTTTACAACAATCATATATAGTTATTTATTTACACCATTATACCCATCCAAGTAAGGTTGTGGTCGAAAAGATATTACACCACGACGTAGAGACGGTATTCCGTACGTACGCACGCGCGGTGATTTTGTTTTCAGTAGGATGGATAGAAGGTGAAATATGGTTGTTTAAAATTTATGATAACATATCTGTATAAATTTAATACCGATTTTATTACTTTATAATGAGACAACTAAATAAGAAGAAGTAGAAGAAGAAATAAACTTGAGAAAATCGGAAGAAGAGATTACCTCTTCTTCGACGCACCTCCTTTAAGCTTCCTCTTAATAAGTAGAGATGGTCTTTTGAGAAGGCTAGAACCTCCAGAATATTTCCAGGGAAGTGGATAAGAGAAATGGGAAGGTGTTGGCTGAGCTTCATGGATCTGAAGGCTGTGAAGAGAAGAGGGAAGGGGTGTGCTTTTTATAAGGGGGGAGTGGGGCACCTTGGGAAAAACTCAAAATATTATTTTATAATAAAGACATATTCGTTTTGTAATAGCTCCAAAATGATTTATTTCGAAGATAAAGTGGGTATGGGTCGAAATTATCTCATCCAATAGATTTTATACAGGTTTGGGTCATTATATTAACCTTATTTTCTAGTTTTAACTCTTAGTTAATTAGATTGACATTTACCATGTCACTTTGTATTTTTATATTATATAGTTAATAAACATACCATATACATCTAAGTGACCCCAAGTGGTTCATTAATGATACAAATATCATGATATAACTACCTTGGAATAACCATAGATTTTTAGGAATATAATAACAATTAATAATATAATATTTGTTTTAAAAAAACTTTATGTCAATTTTGACACTGTTTGGTAATTGATTTTTTTGAAAATTATAACAGCATGATTAGTTCTATGAACGTTAATTAAATCAATACTAGCATGTCATATTAACCTAGAAAATTAGTGTAAGTCATAAAAAGTCTCAAAGTACATTTATTTGTGTATTTATAACATCAATTATGTTAATATTTCATTAATAAGATAAATACTGCATCATCATTGTGTCATAAATATATTAAATTATTTAATGTCTAAAAATTATTAATAAAATACAATTATGTAAGAAATATTATTACCTTTATATTGAATATTTATAGACTAATTTATCTTATGTATAAACCTATATTAAAAATGATTTAGTTATTTAAGTTTGATTTTATCTATTTTAAGCCTTCTTTAAATAAATTAATAATAAATGTCCTAATATAATCCATGTGGACCTAAATAGTCATATATTATTCCTAAGGTTGTTTTTGGTCGAATTAAACTTTTCCAATAGAATTAGGACATGTGTTAGGGTAATAATAATATCATTTTTACCCTTAATTACCCTATTTTCTTTTAACCGTTGTAAATAAAAGTAGAAAGTTACTATTTACCAAAAATAATTTTCATCACATTGAACCACATTTTAGTCCTTGATGTTAACTGTGTCTCTCAAATTTTTGAAATTCCACTTACAGAAGCGGTAAAATTAAGTTTTATGTCAATTTCCATATTCTCCAAGGAGGTGGGTAAAAGGCGGTGAAAAGTTCAATAAAATTTTTATATATCTAAAATTATTATAAAATGAGTCCAATGAATTAAATTGAACTTTTATAGGTATTATGTATCAATTTTTACCTAAAATAAATTTAAATAAAAGCAATAATTATTTAAATAAATAGTCGGTTTTTAAATAGTAACCTAGTGTTTTCACTATTCATCAAAAAGTGAAAGTTTTCAGAAAAATCCCAAAAATTCACCCTAGGATAATTTCAATATTCCGAATCCAAAAATGAAGTCCATTTTGAATGATAAAATTTATAAAATTTCAAAAAGGTGGTATTACTATTCATAACGGCTAATTCATAATAATATTATAATAATATCTCATTTAGTAAAACTTGGTATTGCGTATGACACACGCTATCGAAGAAGGTCTTGATTGCGTGTAATGAAAGCCAAGTCAGGGCTGTGTGTAGTGAAATCTCCATTTGGTGTTGCGTATAACATAATCAAAACTAATTTCATTTATACATTAAACAAAATATATACTTAATGTTGTGTAGAATAATTTCCACAAAACGAACATGAAATTGTGTGTAACACCATCCAAAAACAGTGTTGCGTATACTGCAAGCTAATATGGTGTTGTGTATAGTACAATCTAAATATGGTGTAGTTTATAATAGAAGATATGAAAGAAATGAAAAATAATATATCTTATAAAATCTCAGAGTGTTACAGAGATACCTTTAAGAAAACCTAATCACCTACTTTATAATCCAAATCCTTCCTTCGGTTATCTGCATAGCTCTTTTGCCTACTTTGAGCTATTTGGACATGGTTCTAGATAATATTCACCTTTTCCATTGTTTCTTCAACAAGTTCTGGGCCCCTGAGATTTCTTTCACCAACATCATCCCAGCAAATTGGTGTACGACATCGCCTCCCATATAATGCTTCATAGGGTGCCATCTGTATACTTGAATGGAAGCTATTGTTGTAGGAAAATTATACAAGAGGTAAATAGTGGTTCCACATGCCTTCAAAATCAAGTGACTAAGATCTCAACATGTCTTCCAATGTTTGAATTTCCTGTTCCAATTGTCCATCAGTTTGTGGGTAGTAGGAATTGCTCAAAAAAAGATCAGTATCTAGGGCGTTATGAAGAATTTTCCAGAATATTGATGTAAAACATGGATCACGATCAGAAAAAATCAATAGGGGTACTTCATGAAGTCTCGCAACTTCATTAATATATAGTCGTTCTAGACATTCAAGTGATAGATCTTCTCTTATTGCAATAAAATGTGCTGACATGGTAAGACGATCAACAATGACCCATATTGCATCGTTTCTTCTAGTAGTATTTGGTAGTCCCATGACAAAGTCCATCATGATATTATCTCATTTCCGCTCAGGTCTGGGAATAGGTTTTAATACTCCTCCAGGCTGTTTCCTTCAAGCTTTCACTTGTTGAAAAACCATACATCTTCACACAAAATCAGCAATATCCCTCTTCATGTTGTCCCATCAAAAATGTTCCATCAAATCTCTATACATCTTAGTTATTCTAGGGTGTATAGAGAAATTGGAAATATGAGAATCATCCAAAAATTCCCTTTTTAGATCAATTATATCAGGATCACAAATTCTCTTCCCAAATTTCAAAATTTCATCTTTATATACGAAGTCACTCAATCTCCCATCATTCACAGCTTTAGTCTTCTTTTGAAACACCCCATCATCGTCCTGAGAATTTGTTATCCTTTCTAGTAAAGGTGGTTTGGAAACCATTTCAAAAATCATCGATTGTTTACCTTCCATGGTTATTCCCATATCCATCTTTACTAGATCCATGAAAATAGGATCCCTTTCAACTATCATCTTGCTCAAAACTCCATGATCCTTTCTTCGCAAGGCATCTTCCACCTTATTTTCTTTCCCCGGGTGGTAGTGTGTCGTGCAATCATAATCCTTGAGTTGTTCAGGCCATCTCCTTTTCCTCATGTTGAGTTATTTCTGTGAGAAAATATACTTCAAACTGTTGTGATCAATATAAATCTCACATTTTTCACCATAGAGATAATGTATCCATATCTTCAATGCAAAGATTACAGCAGCTAACTCATGATCATGAGTATGATATTTTTGATCAGGAATTTTTAGTTGTCGTGATGCATAAGAAATAACCCTATCATTTTTTATAAGGACGCAACCAAGTCCTTTCTTTGAAGCATCACTATAAATAACAAACTCGTCTTTCCCTAATGGTAGAGTCAATACTGGATCATTGACTAATCTTCTCTTCAGTTCTACAAAACATTCGTCACAATCTTTTGTCCAAAAAAAATTAACCCCTATACGTGTGATCTTCGTTAGCGGGTTTGCCATTCGGGAAAAATTCTGCACGAAACACCGACAATAACCTGCTAAGCCAATAAAACTGCACACCTCATTTATGTTTTTTTTTTGTGTGGGCCAATCTTGGATTTCCTTTGTCTTCATCGGATCAACTAGGATTCCATCCTTAGAGACAATATGGCCAAGAAATGAAATCTCTTGAATCCAGAATTCACATTTTCTAAACTTCCCATATAATTCATGTCTTTTAAGAGTGTTTAGGATAATGCACAAGTGATTTTCATGATCTTGAAAACTCTGTTCAATAGATCCATCAAGATAGAGGGTGTATTAGTCAATCCAAAAGGCATTACTATAAACTCGTAATGCCCATACCTGGTTCGAAATGATGTCATTGGAATATATTCCTTCCTCACATGCAACTGATGATATTCGGATTGAAGATCAATCTTCGAAATGTATTGAGCTCCATGTATCTGGTCAAATAAATCATCAATGCGAGGTAGTGGATACTTGTTCTTTATTTTTGTAGCATTGATCTCCATGTAGTCGATACATTACCTCATAGATCCATCTTTCTTCTTAACAAAAAGGATAGGGGCTCCCCATGGAGAAATAGTAGGGAGAATAAATCCCTATTTTACTCAATTTCTCTAGTTGATTCTTTAGTTCCACTAATTCCACAGTGGCCATTCTATAATGGGTCTTAGATATGGGCTTTGAACCAAGAATTAAATCAATGGAAAACTCATTTTTTCATTCTATAGGATATCTGGGTAAATATTCGGGAAACACATCAACATATTCTCTCAGAATATGTACATCCTCTATTTGAACATTCCATTCCTCACCCAGAGTTATTTCATTCTCTTCCTCCCCAATAATGGAATTTAGTTGAGATACTGGGGGTGGATCTAGATAAGAATCAGGTGGTGATGATTCTTCTCTAAAGATAAGGATTTTTTTATCTTCGTCGTCAAAAATTGTAACCTCGTTCTTCTTACATTAAATTTTTGCATCATGGTCCGAAAGCCAATCCATACTGAGGATTATATCAAATTAAATCATGGGTATGACGATGAGATCAGTGGATAAAAAACATTTATATGTCCTAATGGGAACTGATTCACAGAACTTTTTAGCAATGATACTTCCCTTTAGAGTTTTGACTGACATCTCCCTTGTTAAATCTAATTGGAAATATCTAATTTTCTTAGAAAACTGGGAAGATATAAAACAATGTGATGATACAAAATCCAATAAAGCATTAGCTAAGTTGGATGAAATGATCAACGTACCTGCCACCACTTCATGCAAAAAATCAACTTCTGCATTTGTGATCACTTATTCTTGTCCTTGCTCTATTGGCCTCTTCTGTTTCATATTTCCTTGACGTTTTGAACATCCATTAGCATAGTTCCCCATCTCCTAACAATTATAGCGTCGAACATCATTGGCTTCCTTCTTTTCTTTGCAATCACCTGCAAGATGGCATATCTGACCACATTTTTAGCATACTCTTTTTCCTTTTAAGCACACACTGGGGTGTTTCCTTCCATAATTGTCACATGGTGGAAATTCAACTCTTCCCTTCTTCCCTGTTTCCTTATTTCCTTTCCCAGGGTTTTCAGCAGCCCTCTTCTTTTCTTGCATTCCCTTAAAGTCAGAAGACATAGAGAATTATTTTTATATCTTAATTTCACATGAAACTATATCCTCATATGATGAAAAACATTGTGAGACCAGTGCCCGCCGGAGGAATGTCTTTAGGCTGAAAAAGAATCGATCCATTTTGCTCCTTGGATTTCGAATGTAGTCTATGACATGTCTTGATAATATTGTAATGTTAGCTTCATAACATGCTACATTATTATATTACTTCTGCAACAGATTCAATAATTTTCTCTCCATATCTGCTCGCTGCTCACGAGGGAAATATTTTTCTAGGATGTTTTCCTTAAAATCCATACATTCTATCTCTTATTCCACTTTTGTGTTTTGGATTAATGACCACCACTAATCCACATCTCTTGATAGATGATATACTTCCATCACAACCTTCTCTCTTTCATTACATCCCAAGGTGAGAAATATCTTCTCAAGGGAACATTTCCACTGCTCTGCTACAAAAGGGTTTGCAGTCCCGTTGATTGATGGAGGCTATTGTCGCATAATGCGATCTATCATGGCTCCTCCACGTGGTGGATCTGGATTCTCCATATAAGTAAGGTTATTATTCCTAAATGGAGTAATTTATCCCAGTATATTTATGAGTTTCTCAGCACCAGTCACAACACTAGATCCAACATCATTATCATGCGTCAGAGGAAAATCCTTACAGGGGACATGTGCATTCATGAAATTTCTATTCCGTCCACTTGGAACCATATCTAGATAATGGAATACACTAGATTATGTTATGAATCATAATGTATAATCTTGACATAAAAAAATACTTGGAATAAATTTAAGATCCTACAAATAGCTATTCCAATGTTCACAAATATTGTTTCTTTATGAAATATTTTATATTTCAATCCTTCATAATGGCTTGTAAAGAAAATGTAAATTATCCTAAGCATATCCCTGGGAGTTCTGTAACCAAGAGTGTAGCAAGGCCCGTTTTCATGCATAATTTCCCATTCTATTCTAGTTCAAAGCGGTGTTTTTAAGTTTTACCCCTGGATACATCATTTCCAGAGCCGCCACTACCTGCTCGTATCCAGACAGGGATGTATTGCTTGAACGATCCACATAATCTATTCCTTACCAAAATACCTAGACGTTTTTGTATGTATTTCCTCATAGACTAAATTAGGGACTCTTCCCTAATTCTACGTTTTCTAAATCTAGTTTCTAAGTATTCTACTAAACTTCCTCTGATACCAACTGTAAGGACCCGATCCCAGTTTCCCGGAGTTGGTTCCTTATTTGATTATATTGGCATTCAAACAAGGAATACGAATCCCAAAGGACCGAGTTGCTTAGTATTATTGGACATAAGATACATACATATGTTCATCATTAAAACATGAAATGAAAAACAACATAGAAACCCCTTAGACAACTTCCATAACTCCTTGGTTATTTCAGCATGTAATTCATAATAGAATTCTTCTTACCCTGAGAAAATGAATCATAATAAAGGGGTGATCTCAAACACTCAGTAAGAGTAAGCAATACAACAGAAGATAATATAAACATTATACATGGTGAATAATGGAAAACACATGCCATTAATAATAAACTTGAACCCATTATGGCAGGAATATGAGCGGAGTAAATAATGCCATATTAAAACATAATCATGGGTATTCTACTAATTGAATAACCACTTGAAATATCAATAGCTAAACTCGTAATGATGGAATGAATAATGTCGAACATTTTGAAACATTTTTTCAAGGCCTCGTCCAAGACGTCTAATGACTAAGGCCTCGGCCAAAATCCATATCAAATTGGGAAAGTCCTCGGCCAATTCCTCGTCTAGTTGTCTCATGAGACCTACCGATGCATCGGGGGGATATAGCGGGACCCAACCATCAAATAATAAGTCCAATGCATTCCTCATATGAGTGGGGATAAAAATAAACAATAGATACATTCATATTTAAACTATCATATGAAATGTAACTATCTTTCCCCAATCATTTCACATAAAACACCAACCAATCGGAAAAATATATTGAATGGTTTTAGGATAGATCATCCACAATAGAGTTAGTCATAAACCATTAAATCAAATATGGTAGCTGAATTCATAAATAATTAAACCAAATAATACCATGGAATCAACAAGAGTGTTGAATTAAATTAAAACACTCTTACGAAATCATTAAGCAATTCTGGAGATAAATACTCTTTTGTTTTGAAAAGAAGACTTATTTTGGAAAAAAATTTGTATAAACCCAGAAGTGAAGTAAGATATTATTTTCATAATAAAATGGGTTATTTTATAATGATAATTCTTTTCAAAAATAGATTATATAGTTCCCATGAAAATAGGTAAGAATTTGAGAAATTCCCTTGGATCAGGCTTGTATTTTGGAAACAACATTGAATGTTCCTTTAAAATGTGTAACTATCCATAAAATAAGGAAGGGTTATGGTTTGTATAGATATATATGATACCCACACAGAATAAATGATGAGTCCATAACAATACATAATAATTTCATTGAGGTAATTAGACAATGAAAGTATCCCGAATGAAAATGGAAGTTCGGGTGGAAAACCCTTACCTTAACTCCAAATGTGATCATATCTTGTACATAAGATACTGGAATATGAAATTATAATTTTTAATAACTTATTTCAGAACCTATTATACATGTATATTGTTTACCATAATTCTGGTTAGTTCATTTATGTCTTTATTGACATGTTATTGTATTGAATTTCATCGTTCTGGAGTGTCCGTTTCCTTTATTTTCATATTAGGTTCACTTTATTTTATGTAATGAAGTGGAATGGATGTAAATCTCCAAAATTGAAATTAAATATTATTTATGAACATCCATAAATGTCCATTCCTATCTTTTGGTTACATAGAATGAGGATGAATCATTAGATGACCACCACTTCGATTATTCGGCGATATTTGGAATTTTATGAACTAGTTTTGTCATATAACATAATTATATGTACATTTTCTGGTTAATTAGGTTATAAAACATATATTATAGTCTATTTAAACCATTAAAATGGTTTCATGGCCATTAATGAAGAATAAATTGAAGAACGAAACTTTGTCGTCCATGAAGGTTATAAATGGGAATCTCATGGATGTCGATTTTGTTTATAAAATAAAAGGGAGGGAGTAAGAATATTTATTATGGTTCTTCAATTAACATGATATAAATCTAGTATATAGATTTTACTGGAGTTATCATGATCATTTGGACAGAGGAGGTTATGAGATAAAAATAAAAGAGATGAACTTGAAAATAAAAAAAAAGTTAAGAGATCCCTTATGAAAATTCGGCAGCCTAACGGCGTCACATAAAATTTCATAAAATCAAATGATGAGAACAAATTGATATCTCATCATATTGAAATCAAAAGGACAGTAAGAATAATGAATAAAATCAAACCTCAACTTATGAGAAAGGAATTTCAAATAGATAACATAAAAGAAGTGTCGACATAAACAAGAGAATGAAGGATTCCCATTCCTTGTTGAATAACTCCTAGATCTTAGAGGATGGGACCTTTGGGGCCTAGGGACACCTTGGTAGGACTTCTAGAGAGGTAAAACCACCAGATCATCGAGGATGAGGGATATGGAATGAAAGAAACGAATGGATGAGTGGGTATTTATAGAAAAAGAGAGGTAATTTTTTAATAATTTCAAAGGGACACCTCTTCAGTGGTTTTTGCCAAACCATGGGCATTCCCATGGTATTTGCCCATGGTTTTAGCCCCTTGGGACACCTCATTTCATATGGTACTATACAAAAGTCGACCATACTTTTATATTTAATTATTATATCATTATGATGTCATTAAACTATAGAAAACTCATACTTGAATTTTTATTATTCATGAAAAATTCATGTATTTTAGAAAAATCCCAAATATCCACCCCTACCATTTTACGACCTGTTGAATTAAAAAGTGAAATTTATTTTTCAAAAAAAAATCCTGAGTATTATTATTTAATTTTAAAATATATTCATAGTTAATTCGACAAAATAAAAATCTTGAAGTGCAATTAGTTTTATGTGACATTGAAAAATTATTTACAATCCCATTATCATATTTCCTTAAGAAAACAAAATAATATTATTATTTACTATTCAAGGGGAATATTACTATTCATATTAATATTCATATTACTATTCATAAGGATATTTTACTATTAACCAAAAATCACATTTGTTATATCAAACTCCAATTGACTAACTGAACACAACTCTAGATGACCATTTTTCAAAATTCAAAACATTGAAGAGGCATAATTGAGTTTATAAAATTGCATTCTATATTTATTTTCAAAACCTTGTGGTGTCACATTCACTCTTTGGTGGTAGGATCATGAAACTAATATGATGAAATCATGTTTTGAAAAAATTTGTTATGATCTAATATAATTGAGTATAAGGATGGGATGATGATATTAATTCAACAAAACACAAGAGTTTATTATAGATAATAACAAGTTATGTTGATAATTTTAATAAGGTAGTAGAGTTTTAAGATAGTGGAAATTTATTTCTATTATTTTATCCAAGAATTATTGTAATGAGATTTGGAAGGAAGGGAATTTTTATCCCTAGATATAGCAGTCCATTTGAAATTATTGATTCTATAGAGATAGTAGATTATTGGTTTTCGCTTCCACTGAATCTCTCTCAAGTTCATGATGTGTTCCATGTATCCCTCATTAGGAAGTAAAAAACTTGATTCATCACATGTAATAAACACATAGGTCACACCATTAAGGAATAAGATTTTATATGGTGAAAAAATAGGAGGGATTCTGAATCATATTGTTATTTTTCAACAAAACATGACCACCCACATGGTTAATGTATTTTGGGGGGACATCCAATATAAAGAAGCTATGTTGGAACCTCAGGATATAATAAGGCAGAGGTATCTTCATATTTGTGTATCTTAGTGAGGAATTTTTGTAAGAAAATTCATTTTAATGGAGTACAATGTAACACCAAGAAATGGGTATGAAATATTTCTCTGTAAATAATATTATTTCTTCGATAGCATGAATTGATCGCAAGACCATGTTTAAAAGAACCATGATATACTATTAACATATTATAATATTAACATGCATGTGATGTCCTTGAAATTGAATTGAGGGGTATGAATGGTAATAACTATATAATGAAATATATGGGCATGTTGTATTTATTACACATATATTCTATCAAAATTAATAATTATTTTTTTATTAAAGACTTTTTATTCGTCAATAATATGTTTTTTAAAATGGAACTCATATTATATTAAATAAATAAAATAAAAATTAATATTTTTCAAAAAATTAAATAATTTATTTGGAAAAAAATAAATTTATGAATTCCATATTTCATAATTATCTTAGGATGAATTTTTGTGAATTTTATGAAAATGGAAATTTATTAATGAATCTTGAAACATAATGATTTCTATAGAAATAATTATTTTATTTTAAAGAATTTTAATATTATAAATTTATTTTGAACTTATTTTAAAATTTTCATTCTTCTATTTAGTTTATATTTTTTTTTGAATTGAATTGTTTTTAGTTAAATATTTTCAAACTATTTTAAACATAAAAGTCTTTTTTTATAAAAATTATTTTTGTAGTGTTTTTTCAGTTTAATATTTTTGTTAATTCATCCACAACATTGTTTTGAATTTTGAAAAATTGGTACTATATTTGGAATTAATAGGCCCATATTTAGTAAAGTTATTCCTTTTATTCTAGGTAGATTTGAATAATAACCATAGAAATTTTTATAAGAACTATAAAGGATACATAATGTAATGTAGTGTAAAAATAACATGATAAGGAATGTAAAATAACCATAACTATCAAAAAGCACCCCATATAACTCGGTACCCTAATAATCAATCTGGAACTGACATAACCCATAGAGAATTCCTGATCCCCACTATTTGGAAACTTGCACCTGGCATCATTCAATATAAATTCGGGAACAATTTTCATCCACAAAACGATAGATGATGAAAGATACGAGCCAATGTGTGCTACCCCCAAATGGAAAATGTACCAGAAACCAAATACTTATAACCAATGAAATTTTTGTACATCATCAAAGTACTCAAAAACTGGAAGGGTAAGACTAAAATTACTTAAAATAAATATCACTACAACTCCAAAGCATCAAGGTCATCCACCTTATCCAAGAGGTTTTATCCCTTTGAATGGACCAAGAATAAGAAAATATAAAAAATTGTTATGGAAAAGGTTGGGATGAGATATAAATCTTAGTAGTGTCTCAATAACTGTTCTCTAATAGATTACATAATAATAATAACAATAATCATTCATTCAATTTAAATAAATTTTTTTAGGAAATCATATATGCTTTTCATATAAATGACATGATTACTTTAAAAAGAAAATAGATAATTTTTAACAAGGATGAAAAAAAAATTATGTAAAAACTTTTCTATTAAGAATATTGATTCGAAAAAGGATTCATATAATCAATATAATATATACTATAAATTATCACAAAAATTACCATGGTAATCATCCAAATAGGATGTTAATTCCTAGCTATAAGATCATCACACATATCATATCAGTGCCCATGACTGATATGTGTACAAAAGTAACATAGTATATGGTTAAATAAGTCTAATAAAAATCCCACAAAGGATAAGTTAAAAATAAAATGGGGGTTTTGAGAATTTTCATTATAGGTCCAATTTTAAGGAATCTTCATCCTAGAATACTTATCCCAATTAATAGACTATCCTAAAATGTCATTATTTACACACAAAAAACATTAGAAAAATGGGGAATCCTCTCATTTAAAATAAAATAAAATTTTGAATCAATTCCTAAAATTTTATTTTCAACATTCCAATGAAATTTAAAAACCAAAAAATGATTTTTTCAACAATTTATTCCTTATAAATACTAATTCAATCATATTTTTTTAATAATTTCAGAATAATATATATTTCTGAAAAAAATTGAAATCATTTCATGAACCCCATCATTTTTAAAATACACTCAATATTCCATGTCCAATAGAGATTTGGGGGTGAGGGGGGGGGGGTACCCAAAATCCATGAAATTTAAAATTACAATTCCATATCATATAAATTGTGTTTTAATAAACCAGATTAATTATGTTTGAAAAAAATAATAAGAAAAATAAATATTTAAATTATATATAAAATCTCAAATATAACCACATTCCTTTTATCAATAAATCTTACTATAATGAATCTACCCTGGTAATGGGATCCACTAAAAAGTAAAAAAGGCATCATAGATCTAGAAATTAAAACTAAAATCATGATATAAAAAAATGGTGTTTAGATAAATTCAATAAGTGATGATATATCAAACTCTATAGAATTAGTAACATGATATAGTATGAAACAATTAGATGTGGGAATCACTTAAAAGGGCAGATTAACTGTTATAAACCACACTTGATCCTCTAAGAAAAGGGGTTTTATGATAGAAAACTGCTTCATGAGAGCCTCTAATGACTAGAAATTTATTTTTGGTTGATTAAGGGAAACATATGGTTTAATAGGGGGATCGGGGTTTTAAAATAAAAAATACGTATTAAATTAATCTCACTGACAAGATTTCTTGGTGAGGGCCACCCGGTTAGACAATCTGTGCACCCTAACATTATGCACCCTCTATTATTGATTTCCAGGGTGCATGTTTTCTCCATTGTGGGATCAGGGATTATCAAACATTGTGAAAAATATGAATGCACTAACTATATAGGGCTTCATGGAATTCATTAGAGGGGTAGAGAGTTTTGTAAAATAATGCGTGAACCATGTGTTGACCATAAATCCTCCTGATTTCTCCATATTCCACCCCATGAAACCTGAGGACACCCCAACCTATGAATTATCTAAATATGGTTAATGGATTATATGTAAACATGTGATGTGATGTTTCAACCTCAACACAAAAAAAGAATTATATCCCCATAAATCCTATCAATTTGTTTCCATATCAAAAATATGGGGCACTTATCTATAAAATGTTCATTACTCTCCCACATTTCATGAGAATGGGAACCATGAAGACATAACACATGGACCGAAGGTATAAACCTTCTAGAAAGAACCTTTGTATTAGAATAAAAAATGATTTATGGATGTTAAATCAAATATTAATCAGTATTAACATCAATGTTGTTGGACACCACATGTTTTAATTCTCACAACTCATGTTTTAATGATCATTAATCATGTTTGGGAAATCATTCCTAAAAAATAATGTTTTAAACTGGTAAAATATGTTTAATATTTTTCAACTATGTTTCAGTATGATTATGATTTATGTTAATTCATTGTGTTAATATTAATTTTTAAGACAATATACAGATATTTGGATTTGACTATGACACAGTATGTTCGCTACTCATTCCACATTTTCACAAAGTCGGTGACACCTTAATTTTTCTACCAGTTTCAGATTTCCATAAAGGACCTAAAAACATTTCCTTTCTACTGTTTGCAGGACACCGTAACAAAACACCATTCGAAATTTTTACTAAATACTACACACCATTTTCCTGACACCATAGTCTTGCTACCAATTCTAGAATTTGTAAAGGACCAAAAATCTTAAATGTACTATTAGTTCTCAAATTTCAAAATGAATATGCTAGCATAATCTTGCAATCGTAATTGTGCTACCAGTTTCAGGTCTCACCAGGATCATGGAACCACAACTGTGTCACCTCAACTTTGGCATTGTTTCATACTTAACCATTTTTCTATCTTTTTCAATTAAATTTATATGTTATTTATGACGGTTATATTTGTGTCATTTAATGACCCTGATATAATTAATAGTATTTTGAAGTCATGTCAGTAGATAGTATGCGGTACGAGGTGTAGATATCATGCTCTCAATCATCCATAATAAAGACATCCTGAAGATAAAATCGATTCTGGTTCATGATCTGTAAAAAACCAGGACATTTGTATTGCATGTAATAAGATACACAGAAGAACACATGAATAACTGTCGATTCCTGATGGCTGAACTAATGTACATCAGAACCTCAAACATCATCATAGAAGAACCTCTAATAAGAACAATATCTACAAGTCACATCTCATAGAACTGGAAACCAGAGCATCAGACTCGTGTTACACTATTTCAAAAATAGGACTTGAAAATCACACCTTTTACATACTACAAGTCCAAATCTGTATAGAAATAGACTCCGAGCATTTCTAATACCTTCTAAATATCATTCCTCTATTGTGTACTTTTTTTAATAATTTTTGAACAGTGTGTGTATCTAAATTAATGCACACGTTATCTATTTCACTGAACTTGAAGTTACAATATATCCTCAGTCAAACATATTTTTACACATTGTTTCACCCATGAATAACTATGGAAGATGTGTTGTGTGACCCAGTTGTTTGTTTTCCCACGTTGAATTGTCAAAGGGGTCTTGTGACCTTGACAGTCTTATGTATTGTTATTAACCGTGATCCGGGATTTGGATCAAAGCTTATGTATATATATTTCATAGTGGTAGGTGATCACCTTGTAGAGTGGATTTGGTCTCCCAATGAGGCAGAACCACTTTTTTTATATTCTATGTCATTCAATTTAGTCGTTCTTTGTTTTAATTATTTTCTCAAAAAAGTAAATTCTAATTTCATCGTTAGTCCTGGATAGTAGTTATAACTATTTTTCCTTATTATAGTATATTCAATAGTTTTATCAATATCTCATATTGTTATAAATGATATTTTATCATTCTTTTGATAAACTATTTTAACGGTAAAACTATTATAATTTTACTACCTTGAGTAACTCTAAGTATTTTAATTTTAATTTGGGGAATTATTTCAAATAAAAAAATTTATGTGAAATTTTAATGGAACTCAATTCACCCTTCTCATGAGTTTCCTACTCCGACCAATATTTGGTATTAGAGGAGTTTAAAAAATCCCTAATTTCAAAATTCTAAATCTGTTTAATATATTTTTCATCTATGATATTAGTTTGGTTTTAAATATCATTAAATTTACATATGTTCTAAATTTAAATTTCATTAAAAATATAAAATTTATTCTTTGGTGTGGGTAATAGATTGGATGGTGCTGCTACAAAAATACCTCCATTCTATGGTGGGAAAAATTATGCCCAATGGTAAATTAAAATGGAAATGCACTTAAAAAGTTTGGGTTTTGGGATTTGGTCTTCCATTATTGATGAATGTAAGATTACTTATACTTATTGTAACACATGGGATGATCCAACTAAGGCTTCTTATAATAGTAATTGCAAATCCATGAATGCCATATACTACTCTTTTAGAGATGAAGAGTTTAACCAAATTTCTATATGTAAAACAGAAAATGAAATTTGGGATACATTATTTGTTTCCAATGAAGGAAACATTAGTGTTTAGAAAATGATAGTTAACACATATACTATTAAATTAGATAACATTAAAATGATTCCTGATGACCCTATTTTTGACATGTTTCACCAGTTCAATGAAATTTTGAACACTATGATATCTTAGGAAGAAATGATATAAACAAAGAGAAAATTAAGAGAATACTCATATGATTTCCCGATAGATGGATTGGGGAATCTTTCTCAATTAGAAATTTTTTTATATTAACAAGATGACAGTCAAAAAACTAATAGGCATGTTGATGATGTATGAGGAAGAATAACAGTCATCAAGGAAGAGGAATATAAAATGATGAGAATTTCAGTGGCCTTTAAACCACTACTTTCAAAACTAATGAAAATTAAATGATACAACCTTGTTCTGATAGTACATGTAATGAATATTCACCAACTAAATACGATGATGAAATGGCACAATTTTCATGAAAATTTAAAAAGTTTTATATAAATTTTTTTTGAAATCCTATCTCCAAAGGAATATATGATCATAAGGTAAACTAGAAAAATGGTTGAAAAAGAAATAAAAATTTTGATGAAATAATTTGTTATGAATGAAAATGAAAATGACATGTAAAGGCTGACTATCCTATGATAGAATATGAGATGAAATATGATGATAGAGACAGAAATTATAAAAGCCCATGAAGGAAACATGGAGAACTTATGAGGATAGTTCATGTGACTCAGAGTCTTTACATGATGAAAATTTTAAAAATATAATATGTGTTTAATGATAAACACATATGAGGTAACCCTTTATTTTCATATAAATAATTTCTATTATTTTAGAGATTAATCTAAAAATGGGGAAAATATGAATAGTGGAGAATTTTTTGAATATTCTTATATGCTTGAAGAAAATTGTACTGAAATAATAGATAAATACAAATATTTAATGAATCATTATTCCTTAACTATTATTGTCAAATCTGATCTTGGGGTAGTGAAAGAGAAAAATATTCAATTAATTAAGGAGTACAATGAACTTATGTTATCCAATTAGCAATTGAAGAAGGACCTAGAGAAATTTACCCATGGAAAAAATAGTATTAAAAATAGTATTTCTAAAAAACTAATTCAGATATACTACTAGTTTAGGATGTAGACCTTGGTAAAAATCACACCAAAAACATGTTTTTATCAAAATTTAGAAAATATTTGTTTGAACTAAAATTGAATATTATGCTACTAGTTCTAGTTCTGGAGTGTTATTTGCACCTCTAAGCTTTTCTATACCAAATAGAGTTTATTATTTCCAACATGTTACATAACTACTTTAGGTAACCCATGAAATAGATTTGGGTTCTTAATGCATTGATTACTAATGTTTCTGGACCCAAACATGTTTGGGTACAAAAATTGGTTTTTTTTATAGGAATGTAGTTTGAAGTTACCTTGAAATGAATATGGTATTTGGACAGTGGATGATCAAGACACCTGATAGGATATTACTCATGCTTCATGAATTTAATAAAGATTGATGGTGGGAATCTCACATTTGGTGACAATGCTAATGGAAAAATAAATTTCCATGGACAGATTGGTAACTCAAATAAAATTTTAATTTCTAATGTGATTTTTTGATGGATTAAAATATAAACAACTTAGTATATCATAACTATGTAATGAAATATTTCATGTAAAATTTGAAAATGTTTCTTGTTATGTTTGTTAATTCGAATAATGAATTAGTATTTCCTGATTTTAGAAATGAAAATGTTTATGCTGTTAACATTGATTATTTAGTTCCGGAAAATGTTTCATTCTTAAGTGTATTTCCCAAAGAGTCCTGGATTTGGCATAGTATACTCAGCCACTACTAAATACAATCAATTGGTAATCTTACTAAAAAAGGTTTAGTCAAGGTACCAAAACAAGAGTTTCCAAATGATAATATCTGTAATCCGTGTAAAATGGATAAACATCCCAAAATATATTTAATACTAAATAAATAAGATTCCACTTCTCAACCTCTTTAGTTAATTCAGAATGATTTTTTGGACATCCTAGGATCTCATGTCTTAACGGAAGGCATTATGTCTATGTTCTTGTAGATTAATATTCAGGTCTTAATTAGACCTTCTTCGTGGCTCACAAAAGTGGAGCCTGCTCTCATTTTCTATTGTATTATAGCACTATAAAAAACCATTGTGGTCTTATAATTAAATCCCTAAGAAGTGACAATGTCAGAAAGTTTTAAAATAAATATTTTTAATCTTTTTTCTCAAAAAATGGCTATAGGAATAGCTTCTCTTCCCCTAGGACACCCCAAAAAATGAATTCATAGAAATAAGGAATAAAACCTTGCATAATATTGCTAGAATTATACTGAGTGAGTATGACCTACCTCTTTAATTTTGGTTTGAATCTATTAATAAAACATGAAATATTATTTATAAGGTGTTAAATAGACCAATTCATAAATGAACTCTATATGGGTTGTGGAACAATAGAGAACCCATCTTTAATGACTTCAAGGTTTTTAGTTTCAAAGCCTATATTCTTAATACTAAGTATAATAGTGATAAGTTTTCATCCATGTGTTATGAGGGAATGTTTCTTAGTTATTAAATATCAAGTAATACCTATAGTTTTTTTTAACAAAAGAACAAAATTTGTAGAAGAATATGTACATGTAAAATTTGATGAAATGGATCCACATGAACCAAAGAACCCCCTAAAAAATCGACAGATTGATATATCAAATCTAGAAATTAATGCTAAATCAACTTACCATCTTATGAAGGAATCAGTTAAAACATCCAATTCTATAAATTCTCTAGATTCGATGCATAATGAATCCTAACATGTAGAAGGAACTGAAATTACTAGCCTCCTTTTTCTAGACCTATTAACAATCTTGAGAACCATCTTTTAGATGCAACAGTTGGCTACATAGATAAAGGACCAAAAACTATAGCTTCTCTTAGAAATCCGGTTGAACATCAATATTTGTTGTCACAACATGAACCTAAACTAATAAATGAGGTAATCAATGATTAATTTTAGGTGATATCTATGAAATAAGAACAAAATTATTTTCAATGAAATAATGATTGGAATCTTGTGGATAGACCAAAATACAGCATGACTATAGGAACTAAATAGGTTGTTTGGGAACAAAGTTTATGAATATGGTAACAAATTTTGAACCAACACTACATTGGTTCCATAAGTATATATTCAAGAAGAGGGAATTTACTATGACGGAAATTTTTCACCTATAGATACACTTGAATCCATTAGAATCTTGCATTCATATAAAGAACATATCAATTTCAAACATTATCAAATGGATTTCAAGAGTGAAATCCTAAATGGGTATATAGTTGAGAATGATTTTTTTGAACAACCCCATTGTTTTAAAAACCCTCACATTCCAAATCATGTTTTTAAATAAACTGCAGAGTTATATTTTTTAAAACAAGCACCAAGATCTTGGTATGAAAAATTAAGATGTTTTCTTATTTCAAAAGGTTTTTCATAAGGTATATATGATCATACTTTTTATATAAAACAAATTTCTAAATATGTTTTATTTATTCAAATCTATATTGATGACATTATTTTTGAATCTCTATGAAATTAATTATGTACTGATACTTTAAAATTGATGCAATATGAATTTGAAATAAGTTTGATTGGTGAACTCAAATTCAGCTTTGGATTTCAAATTTTTTAAAATGATGAAGGTATTATCTTAAATCAATGAAGATATAAGAAATCTCTTATAAAACATCTGGTCTTGGATAGCATAAAAAGTATTGATACTCCAATGTGTACTACCTATCAGTTTGATCATGATGAAAATGGTAAATATTTTGATCAAACAAGTTATAGAGGAATTATGGGAAGTATACTATTCTTAACTTCTAGTCAGCATGATATTATGTTTAGTGTTTTTATGTGATCATGTTTTATAGAAAACCCCAAAGAGACTTATTTGAATTCTATTAAAATAATTTCCAAATACCTCAAACATACTACCAACTTTGGATTGTTTTATCCTAAAGGAAAATTATTTGATTTAGTTATCTATTCTGATGCTGATTTTGGTGGTTGTAAGTTAGATAGAAAAAGAACTTCTGGAACATGTCACTTTTTAGAAAATTATCTAGTATCATGCGGTAGTCAAAGGAAAATTTCAATTGAATTAGCTACTGCCGAGAATAAATACATAGATGTTGGTAGTTGTTGTGCACAAATTTTGGGGATGAAACACACATAACTAGATTATGGATATCAATTCAGACATGTAACTCTAAATTGTGACAATACAAGTTCTATTTACATGATAATAAATCATGGCTAACATTCCAGGACTAAACATATTGATTTAAGACATCATTTTTTTAGATATCATTATCAAAAAAGTGATATCACAAGGAAATTCATTGGAAATGAACATCATCTTGCTAAAATGTTCACAATGACATTAAATTATGAAAGGATAAATTAAATTATACAAGTTTTAGGGATGATAACTCTTAAGATAATTGTTTACAGTTTCATTGTTTACAGTTTCCAAATTCAAGGTTTTAGAAGTTAATGTATTATATTTACTATCTCATACATGTGGTGTCCCAGTAACTATCACTCCATTACAGTATAATAATTTCTGTCTCAATGATATGATCACACTATTTAGAGTCACACAATGTTACTGACACCAAGTGTACTTGTTCTGGTCTCAACGTAATAACTCAAACTTCTATTTATATAATTCCCATTTCGATATCATTGTACCAATTATTTTATATATTTTATACCACATATTTGTGTGTGCACTGTTTGAAATTCCTAAGTGATGAAAACTGATGTTTTCTACTCTTCTCTTCACATGAGCTATCTTATCATAAAACTAAAACCCCTCTCTCTTAAACTGTTAGCCCTATTCCGACCCACCATCTTTATTGATCCCACACAGAACGCCCATAATGAAGTTTTTATTTTCATCAACTATTGAGATGCGTCGATCATTGAAGAAAGTGAACAAGGCTCCATGATTAATGCCTGAGAAATATCTAAATACTAGAATTGATGATGAAATAGTAGTTCTATAGATAGAGGTTTGTCCGAAGTGGTTGCAATAATGTATGTTTCTTGTTTTGAAAGTGTTGGATGAGAAGGTATGGTTGGATTGGTTTACAAAAAAGAAAAGACCCATTAATACCATTATAGTTTTTGATTTTTATCCTAATTTTCAGTTATTGTTCAATATTGAAGATTATTTTGTTTTAAGAAGTTGGATAAATAATCCATGGTGCACATTTTCTTTGAGGTTCTGGGATGGATTCCTAGGAATTCCTCCTGATGGAATTTTTTAGCATTACAAAAGAGGTTCTCCAACACCTTGTGATATGTTTATCCTAGAATTGTATCTTGAATGCTAAAATGGGGTTAATAAGAAGAGAAGGTAAATTGGTTTTGAGATGAATGGTTAGACAATAATGTTGTTTAAGATTATTCAACATCTTATTAATCCAAGGAATGGAGATTTTCCAACCTTAAGTATCATGATTTGTTATTGAAATATATTATGAATAATGGCCTCAAGATCAATCTGTGTAAGTATATCATACTTAACATGTGTGATATGATCTATAAAACATCAAAATCAACTTCTCTATTTTACTCTAGGTTAATTTCTACAATGTTGTTATCAACGGGGATAGGTGGTCCGACTAAAGATGTGATTGAAGGTTATGAGTTTTCTATCTCCAAGGTTACCATTAAAAGAATGAAAATTTGCTGGAACCCATGAATTAAATCTTGGGTAAAGATAATGAAAGACTTCATGGAAGGCTCAAACTAGTTGAAAATAGCTTAAGTCCTAAGAAATTATCTGATCTTAGTCTGGAAGCTGATGAAGTTGTTGAATACTCATGTGAATAGGTGGAATATGTAGATGTTTCACCTGAGGAAGAAAATATCTTAGAAAAATAATATAGTGGACCGACTATTTCATGAGAAGTAGTTGAAAAAGATGAAGCTGCTATTAAAAGAAGTGTTGACAAATTAGAAGGGTCTTCTATTGAAAAAGATCTTACTGTTTAAGAAGAGAGTTTTGTTGAGGAAGGAACTTCGAGTATGGAATAATCATAAAAATAGGATGAAACAAGGATAATTTTATTTTCTAAGGAAATAAAGGAGAAGGATTTTCAGGTAAGTAGAAAAGAGATGGTTGAGCATAAAAATGTAGATAATTTTGGAATCGCTCAAGAGATAGAGTTTCTTAGTCACAAAAGAGATTAAACTATTGTGGGGGAGCATAAACCCATCATATAAAGTGTTAAACTTAAAAATAATGTTGAATAATGTTCTATGGATACCTGGTATATGTTTACCGGTTATTTTGATATGGATAATAACCAATATGCAGAGGAAAAGGAATAGATTTTTCTTCTATGTTTCAATTGAAACCAATTTATTCCAAAGAATTATCTCCTGATAAGGAATCTGAACATGTTTTCAATCAATATCCTTAACCTAATCAAGAATCTATTGATTTTTTGAGTCTTAGTGATGTGAATGTTTTTATAGACCACATGTTGTTTGGAATTGGAAAGATGATAGAGTTTCATCCTGCTCCTGTGAAAAATCATATTGAGCGAGGTTTTTCCCTGATGTTAGAGAAAATTATATGGTAGATTCAACTGAAAATGATTCATAAAATTTAGGATGTTTGATTTTAGAACAAATAGTTGTGTGATGAGGTGATGTCTCTCATATCAATGGTTGAAGATATGCAGAAAGGCTTGCAAACTGGTCAAATTCATTTTGTTCATCCTATAGAGGATATTGGTGAACATATCCCACTGAAGGTTGTATCTGTGATTCAACCAAACTTGGTTATAGTTATTGAAACGGTGGCTGATAGAAACACCAAAATAGTCCCTGAGATGTTTGTTCATTTTCTTAGACATAATATGCTGACTGATTAGTATAGAGTATTCTTACAAAATGTTCTAAATCAACATAAGTATCTCGCATCAATTTTTACAGTTTCCACTGCATCTAGATAGTTATCTCAGCCTTAGGATATTCAACTGATAAAAATATTTTTAAAATAAGTGCTTGAGTCATTATAGAGTGGTGATGATAAGGAATGATTCTCTATTTCCATAAATAATTGTGATAGTGAGCTTGATTTTGTACAGATTCATTTGAATATTTTCAAATATTCTCATGAAGAAATATCTAAGAAAGTGGACTTCTACTTTAACAGAATTTATTCTAAACCTGATTTAAAAAATCACATCATGTATCTTCCAGAAAATTTGAAAATTCCTCATGTCACTCAAGCCTTCAAGACTCATTTTCTGAAGCTGAAAGACATCACTCCTATTTTGGACAAGTGTGTCTAAAAAAATATGACTTCGATAAGGTTATGTAGTATGTAGGTGAGATCATCATAGATTTCATTATGTTGTTGAAGCCCTATCTACATGTTAAAAGTTATGCCATTGTGTATCATGTAGTAGCCCCTATGTAGCCTGGTCCAACTCCTTCCTCCTCCACTACCTTTTCTCCTGCTACTATGTCTATATCTTAGGCTCTGACCTAGGTCATACATGTTATTATTAAGAATCCATTGCCTCGGTCATCATCCAAACCATCTCATGAACCCTCTATCTCTGAAGGTGTTCATTTTCCTTCTCTCACCATAGAAAAATTCTCTTATACCACTTCAACATATGCTCTTATGGCTCCTCCTGATGTGTCTACTAAGGGAAAAGAAAAGATAGATGGCTCTGAAGAGAAGTAAAGGATGTATTTTGATAGGTATGTTTTTTATTTTTCATTATGAATGTACTGAACTCCCTCATTTTGTTCAATATAATGTGCATTATTTTTTTATTACTTATTCACTCACATTCATTGTTTCTTTACTTTTTATATTTTTGATAACCCCAAAAGGGGGGAAATAGGTTAAGACATTTATAGAAGCATTTGAGAAATATGGATCTTTGTGTGAGATAAATAGTTTTTATACAACCTATCACATACATACTCAACTATCTAGTATTGTCTAAAATATATTACCTATAAAGTCCATGATTTGTGATTGTCAGAAAGGGGATATTTTTGGACTCATCATGTTTTAATGCTCAAAAATCATGTTTTAATGTTTTAAAATCATGTTTGTAATTTTTTAACCACAATTCATGATTGAATATTATAAATAATGTTTATTATTATTCTATTAAGTTTTAGTATGATTACAGTTAATCATAATCCATTTTTTGAATATTATATCATATGACAGTTTATAGATATTTGGATTTGTATGTGGCATTGTATATTTGCTACCAGTTCTAGATTTTCACATACTCTCTAACATCGTATGTTTGGAACGAGTTCCAGATTATCACAAAATTCATGACACCATTTCCTTGCTACCATTTCCAAGACACTTTGACAAGAAACTATACCGAATTTTGACAAATTAATAGACATCATGTTCAAAACAACGTAGCCTTGCTACATATTCTAGAATTAGCAATAGACCATAAACTATGGCTGTAAAATCAATTTTCAAGTATTGAAAAGGATTTTCTACCGCAATATTTCTACCATAACTATGCAACAAGTTTTAGATGTCACTGTGGTCATGGTACTGTGACTGTCTCACCACAACTATGACACCATTTCATACTTAACCATTTTTGTGTCTTTTGTCTATTAAATTAAAAAGTTATTTCTAACCATCATATTAGAGTCATTTAATGACATTGATATCATTAATTTCATTTTGTAGTCCTATCAGGAGATAGTATGAGGTATGATGCATAGAGATCATGCTCCATGACATCCATAACAAAGACATCCTATAGATAAAATATGTGGTGGCTCACGTGCTTCAAAAAACAACGAGTAATGGATTGCTTGCAAGAAGATACACCGAAGTAATAACGAAGAACACTCGATACCTAGTTGTAGAAATAATGTACTTTATAATATAAAACATAATCACAACAAAAAAATCTATGATGAAAAATATCTAAAAAACACGACTCATCCAACTGGAAACCAGATCATGAGACACACTCTAATTAGTTTCCACAAGAGGAATCGAAAATCACATCTGCAATATCGTAAAAGTCCATAGTTGCATAGAAAAACCCTGAGCTTTTGAAATCCTTTCTCGTTATCTTTGTTCCAATGTGTAATATTTTTATTAAATTTCATGAAATGTGTGTATCTATATTAATGCACACATTGACTCCAACATAGAACTAGAGGATAAAATATATCCTCACTCAAACATCCTCTTACAAATTTTTCACGCACATGTAACTGTGGAAGTTGTATTATGTGAAATGGTTATTTATTTTCCCATGTAGAATAGTGGAAGAGGTTGTGTGACCTGGAAATTATTGTGTATTGTTTTTAACTCTGATCTAGGGTTTGGATAAAATATTATATATATAGTTTGGTGTCAGGTGATCTCCTTGTGGAGTGGATTAGGGATTGAATTGAGATGGAACCACTTGTTTTATCTGCTGTGTCATTCAATTTAGTCATTCTCTATATTTTCTCATTTCATATAAAACTAAATTTTACATTGATAGTTAGTTTTGGATGGTATTTATATCTATTTTTCGTTACTAGAGTAGTTTCAAAAGTTCTATCAATATCTCATATTGTTATAACCTATAATTAATCAATCTCTTGAGAAACTATTTTAAAAGTAAAACAGTTATAATTTTACGATCTTATGTAACTAGAAATTCTTTTAAATTTAATTGGGGGAATTAATTTAAATAAACCTTTTTAATAATAATTTTTTTAGGAACTCAATTCACCTCGTGTTGAGTGTCCTACTCCATCCAACAAATATCACTACAGCTCAAAACATGACATGGATCAGAAATTTACATTCATTGTTCTGATAAATAGACCACATTATATATCATCATAAACTATGGAGGAGGATATAAATACATATCCAAATTCCCCACCATCTCAATGAACTCAAAATGATCCATAACATGAGGACCAATCATACCTTTCCTCCCATGTCATTGGTGCCCCAATTGAGGCGAAGCATTCAAGAACATCGAGTAAACAATAATGAAATCCATTAGCGTATGATAATGATACACATAAGAGTCATAACAACTATATTCCATCAACATTATAAGATAATTAATTTGGACCCTCAATAACATTGTTTGAAGAAAACTCGGTAAAATCAAGGAAGTTTCACCAATCTCTGACCATAACAAAAGTTATTTACATGCACTTCTATAAAATTCCTCCAATGGATCCCTTCTTATCGTATAATGGTTCTTATTTTCATAATAATACCGAAGTATACCTATGTAGACATTTTATGATCAACTGAAATCATCGATTAATTCATGGGTCATATCCTTGATAATTTATTTATCCCTCTCCGTATAGACATTTGACATTAGATGGTATATCATACTCAAATGAACCTAAGATCCCATCACCTGTGGAAGACCTCAATAATAACTATATATAAAATGGATATATTTATCAGATGATTTAACAGAAAGAACTCTGTGTAAATGAACAATCACTTTTACATAGAGATAATCTAGCTCTTCAATTTAGTTGCGTCATGAATTCGTATAAAGTGACATTATTTTTTCATCTAATCAATTAGAAGACATATATAATTATTCGTTCATTTGGAATTCATAGACCCAACTTTAGTTCCCATAAACATTTCTTCCCACTTCTATGTTAGAATTAGAAGTGAATGAGGTATCTTTTAAGTTCTTAGGTTCTTATCCTTAACCTGTTTGAATGTATAGAAACTTGAAACAAAGTAAGAAATGTCTTATCTCATATCTATGAACCATAATTTTCACTCTATGTCATAAAAATATATTATTATACTATGTGAATAAGATATTGGAAATTATGGAACCTTCCACCCATCACTTCATTCTTCATGGTCAAAGGTAAAACATACCTATTTTGGAAACATAGGATACATTCTGTATTGAATGGCCACTGAACAACTGTATCATCATCATAAAGAGCATCCATAATGCTACATAATTCATTATCAATATGTTGTTCCTAATGAATCATATTGATAAGTGATAAGTTATGTTTAAAAAATTCCAATAAAACATTGGCATCCACCACTCAGAATAAAAAATTAAACTATACAAAACGATCCATCATGTTTCACTCTTTTGATGATTCTTTCAAAGGCATGGTCAGATGTTTCTTTCTCAACACATCAGAAATGTAATTCCCTTTCCCATGGGTATATGAGATGTTTAGATAAAAATATTATAGGTAATCCACGCAATGCCTCTGGTGGAGATTAAATTTTTTTTAGATAAGATATAATTAAGTATTTTGTCGTACAAATACATAGAAAATTACTTTCCAACAGCATAATTATGCAATATATTAATCCCATGAACCACGGTTGTGAGATCAAGTACATGTGTTGTTTAATTTTTTCATGTGTAATTTGTTTTTAGGAACTATAGGGTATCATTTGATCACACAGTATCACAACACATCTGAAACCAAAACCCAATCCATCACAGAAGACCACATATGCCTTCCTAGACTTCTGAAAGCTCAACACCAGGTCACAAGTCAAAAAATGGTTCAACTAAAAAAAATAACTCTTATATTTCTCATCCTAATAAATCATCACTCCATTACAAGAGTGACTGGTCATTAGAGTAGAAAAAATTAAGAAATCTATGCTGAACTGATGATAATACCTTGCAAAAGCCAAGAAAATAAGAATCTCAAAAACATTTCACTTTTGATCCAATTCCATGATATATTTATCATTTTTTGTATTGAATAATATTCCACATCCCGATAACTATTTCCCCAAGAAAAAAATCATGAATCCATCAATAATAATTCTATAGCTTGGCATAAATTTTTTGATCTCTCAAAATTTCCATCATTACTATAAAATTGAAAACATGTTCCTCCATAGACATATAGTAATCTAAGATGTCATCCGCGATGACCACTATAAACATATCAACATACTAGTTGAATACCATTATCATCAATTCTGTATAAACAACATGTGAATTGGTTATACTACATTGAATGAAAAGATACTTATAATTGCCCTCCCTAATTTGGTAGGTTGTTTTTTGAATGTCAGATTACATTATTCTCAACCAGTGCTAACAAGATCAATGTTAAATCATAGAAAACCGAATTGACTTGTTAAAATGGATAAATATTCTTTTATCTAAGGGAACTTTTAATTTTCATTATTGTGATTCAATAGAGTTCCCAATAATCAACACATAGGACAACTAGTCCAATGCCTTTATTAGAAATTAGAACTTGTACTAACCAAGGTGAGTCACTCAGTCATGTAAATTCATTATTTAACAAATCATCCAACTGAGTTTTCAAATATTTCATTTCAATTGGTTCAATATTATAAGAACAAATATACACTGACTGATTTCCATGAACTGTATCAATATAAAAAACTACATTTCATTACAATGAGAAAACATGATAAATAAAAAAGGAATCACGTCAAGAATATGGACAATAATATGTGGGATATAATCACTCAATGTTTCCCACTATAGATAAAAATAAAAAACCCATACTACATTCCCCAAATCTAGATTAAATTTTCCAAATTTACTAGACCATAGGTCCTATTATTCTTGAATGACAGGATGCACCCCATTAGGAGTGGTAAATGAGAACCCTACAATTATTAGTCTATTCATACCTCAAATGAAATATTCCCATTATTATTTAGTATGGAATCTAGTGGTTTTATTATTATAACCCTAAAATCCTAGGAAATCTCAATATCTAATAAATATATGATTAATGAAAGTCAATAGAGACACTACTCTCTCTTTATCAGGATAGGCATAGTAATATCCATCACATAAGAAATAATCTCCATGTGAAGATTTAAATTGTTCACAATCCCAGTAAAGACAAATGAGTGAGATTCCCCTATATAAAATAATGTTTTAAATAATGATTAAGTTATATTTATGGTTACACTCATAGCCATTAGTCAAAAATCAACTTCCTCTAACGACTCTTTCACTCCATAAAAATGCATTGTTCTGAAGTCTATAGCTGGAACTATTTTTTCATGAAAGATATTTTTTATCAAAATTATTATTAAGTGATGATGAGATAATTCCACTACATGGGAATAATAATATTTAGCATAATTTTTTCATGTGACCTGAGAATCTATATGAACTATAGATCATGAGTTCTTTAGTGAAAACCTATTTTTATAGCCTATGCTTGCCACACATGAAGAAAGACAATTGGATTTTATATAATGACCAGTAATTATATAAAGGATTTTTCACGTATTATAATTATATCATATATTAGAAATGACATAAAATCACATAAGTAACACCCAATGTACATTATAAATGAAAAATGAATGAAATAAGAATTTTTTAAGAAATTAAAGAACCTATATGAATGATGTAATAACTTGACCAATGGATTAATAATATGACCCTTCTAAATAGTAATACAACCAATTGAATTGTAAAAAATAATTATTATAAATTAAATTAGTTATACTATAATATAAAATGTTAAATAATTATATAATATTATGTGTAAATAAATAATTTCAAAATGATAATTTATGTTTTGGATTTTTTGTGAATCATAAATGTTTATTTACACATTTAAAACAAATATTATTATTCAAAAGAAAATTTAATTGCATAAAATATATTAAGATTTTTTATATATTTTTTATGATTATAATATAATTTTATGATACCTTAATTAACTTTTCTATGTCATATAAAATCAATTATAATTTAAAATTTGGGATTTTCTCAAATAAATGATTTTTTTGGTAAAAATTAAATTTCTCATATATTGATTATTATTTTCCTAAAATTGATATAATTTTTTAATTTTAAACCTTGAATAATGGTTAAGTTGATTTTTTTTGGGATTTTTCTAAAATTGTTGAATTTTGTGAATAGTGAAGTACAAAAATATTAGGGTATAAGATAAATACATGATTTATTGTTTTATGGATGATGTTTTCATGATTTAAGAACCATTGATTCAAACATACATTTACTATTTACTATAATTGGTTATACTAATCCTCAATATTCATAGTATTGATCCAAAATAATAAAAAATGAATAAAATAATCAAAAACCACCTCTCTCTACCACTATAAATACCACACCTAATCACCTCTTCTCCTGAAAAATCATAAGACATGAATCTTGTCCAAATTACACACAATAATTTTTAGAATTGTCTTATGTACATCTAGTGGTTTTTTCTCAAATAAAACCAAAACTATTTCCCCTAAGGAGGTTCATAAGGAAAAGAATTCTAGATGTAAAATCCTTTTTCGCCTTTTTTTATTATTGTTTTAACTTTTTCTCTTTTTTATAATCTCATAACATCAAAAATACAAACATAATTTATATTTAAAGTATTTTATTTTCATTTTAATTTCATTATGATATTTTAAAATCAACCAAAAATTCTATTTTCCTTGTTCTTTTGTTCTAAAAATGAAAATATCATCTCTGAAAAGTTGATTTTTCACATTCTAGGTTAAAATGTTTTTATTTTTCTTTTACTCCTTAATGGATGGAAAAAAATATCATAATTGTTGTCAAATATTTAAAAATTTATTTTATAACAAATTTTATGTTCTGAATCTAACATTTATACATAGAAATGAATAATAAAAAAACTAGTTTGTTATTGTCCAAAACCGCCAAAATAATCTAAATGATTATCACTGTCAATTTATCCTCACCCAAAATCAACAAATGACATATAAAAATTTTATATTATGGATGTTAATTATTAAAATATAACTTAATTTTGGATATATATTTCCATTTTACATGATCATTTATACATTTTTATAAGGGAACCAATCATGAAAATCAAGGAAACGAACACTCCCGAATGATGAAATTGTATCTTATGACTCAAAAAAAAGGCCATAAAGAAAAATCATATAATTTTAATAAATAAAGTATAGGGTTAAAATTTTCATAATTAATTAGTTAATTTTTTTAATTTTTATATCCTGGTTATTTAGATCAAGTGAAGAACACTTTCAGACAATATGTAAGCTATTAATTCCAGCATCCATTTTTTCTTTGTGTTATGGTTTCTATCCCTTTTCCCCAATGTAATTATTTATTATTTTTATATAATTTTTATAAATTATAATTTTATGTTATAATATCCTATATCCGGATTATTTCAACCATATTTTATAGGGAAATAAATATTTTATAAGTCCACATTCTCAATTCATTCATATAAGAAAGACTGTTAAAAGTCATCTTCTTGATTTTTTACACATTTTGACCTATACTCCATAATCAATTTTTAACACAAATTACTTTTATGAAATCATTTAATTTATCATAAAAAGAACCTTGGTTCTCTTATAGTTTTATATAAACAATAATCCTTCTTCCATTTTTGGGATTATTTAATAATTTCCTTAAACCACCCTAAAATGTTTCATTTCATATGATTCCTGGAATCACATTTTTCTTTTTTTTACTTAAATTTGAAATATATTATCATGATCTGTTCTTATTTTACATTATGAATGTAAATGTATGATTTAAATCCCTTTTTGCATGAACTATTTTATGATACAATATTTTGTTATGCCTTGTGACATGTCTGTGAATACTAATTCATTGCTTGGGTAACCTATACTTTTATACCTAATGTTTGATTATTCATATTGAAAATATAGTAATTGATATTCTATGATGGGTCCGACCGTATAACACTCCAATTGATTATGTAGTTTTTATCTTAATGAGACTTCATTTTCTGTTATGGAGTGGACCTAATTCCATTACGAGAATTCGTCCTCAATGTGGAATTGTCTTGTAAGATATCCTAGACTCATCATTATGTCATATTTTGTGTTATTTATATATTCATATGATTCAATGATTACAAGTAACAATTATCTAATTTTTATACTTCCATATTGTTATTTGTGATCCATTCCATTTTATGTCTTCATGTTATACCCTCTAACCAATGTGATTTTCTTTATTCCAATGTTTAAACCCATACTGGGATATTTAGAACAAATATTTAGTTCATTTATTCCCTAGGTTATCCTATATAGATGGTGGTTCTCAATTTAAGATATGAGATCTTTATTGATGATTAAAATAAATTTTTTTATTCTATTTCCTTCTTTTCTATTTTATGTACATAATCATCCATAAACACTAGAATATGAGATCCATAGCTTGTAATTTTATGGGAAATTAGAAGTAATATAATCTAATCATTTTAGTAAAATGATTTTGTGATTATTGGTTTTATCCAAAAAAAATTAGTAATTTTTGCAGTTTAGGAATGTAAAACATTACTGAGAACTCTATGGATAAATTGATCCGCATTGATAACCATGATTGACGGTTTGAGTATCACATGTTTGGATATAATTTTCATATTCAAGTTTATCGTTATAATTAAATTGTTTTATTACTATATTATTATTAGATATGTATTCAATACCCCTAATTGTAAATGATTTTTCGAAGATAATGGGTGGAAATAGAAGAACTCCGACTAATAATCAATATGATAGAAAATATGAGGATTTCATGAATTTTATTTCAAATATTTTGGGAATGGGTTATCAAAAATTTGAAGCAGTTATTTTTAAAATAGAACATTTTATGAATAATAACTTGGAAGTTGTGGATGTAACTCATTCTACTAAGAAATTGAATATTATAGTTGAATCCATTATGTGACAAACAAATCCAATATTTAGTGGGTCTTTTATCCCATTATTTTGGAACAATTGAATAACCCAATTAATAATATAATCCTTGTCACCATGTACTTAGAAGAAGATAATTATTTTATGGATGTCTATCATTTTGATGGGGTAGATAATTAGTGGTGGGAAGTAACCAACAACATGAATCCAACGGAAGAAATTGATTCCATGGAATGCGAATATTTCATGAAAATATTTTCAATAAATATTTTCACGAAACAATACATACTATGATGGAAACAGATTTCATCAGATTGATTGTAAAGGAATATGAGTCTGTGGGAGATTATGCGGAAAACATTAAATATATTTCATGGTACACCTTTTTATTTTTCAAGAATAATGAAAGAAAAATTGATGTATTCTTTAGAAGACTAAAGAAGGTCTAAGAAATAATTATTGATTCAAGACATAATCAGTTATGAATATATTTTATATTTTACCCTTAAGTTGAAATGGAGATCAAATACTCTAAGTGCTCTCCAAGACCTGGTGAACAAAATGTGTAGATCAACTGATAAATCCCACGATGGAAATAAAACCTAACCAACTACATGTCAATAGTGTGGGATGAAGTATCCTGGAAACTACTTAAAGGGTACAAAGAGAATATTAAATTGTGTAAGGCTTTGGAAAATGGTTAATAAATACAAAAGGTATATGAATAATCACAAAAATGTGGATGAATAAAAGAGTGTTCTAAACTACCCTCAACCTATAGTGAAGTGTTGAAACTTGAAAGAGCATGTGTATTTTTTGATCCATTTCCCCAATCCAAGGGTTTATGGAGGCAAACAACACAGAAAAATAAAAGTCATCAAGGAAGGGAGTATTATATCACTATAGCTGATATGTATCCTGAAAATGATGTGGTGATAGGTATACTAGTTATTCATTCAAGGATTTTGGGCACTTAGTGATGACGTGGTGTATGAAATTGGGATCACTCATGAGTATGTAATTGTCACCAAATAATTCATGTGTGTATATGTGGATTTATGTATTAAGAATTATAAATGGAAATGTTAAATTTTTAATTTATTTTTTGGGTTTCATTCCATTGAAATACAATTTTGGGTTCGAAAACAATTTTTGTTTTGAAACTATCTAGTAGATATAAACTACTTAAATAGTGTTACAATTTTTTATATAAATGTTATAATATTTTCTATCCTAGTATTGTGTGTTATAAATTCATTAAGGATAACATAATATGTCTTATACTCACCCCTTTTATGCGATTTCTGATATTTTTGGATATGTTATATATCAATAAATAGTTAAATGAATGGTATTTGAGTTATTTAGTTATCCTTATTAATAATTTAGGATGGGCATGTGGTTTTGGATCTTAGGGAATGATAGTAGTTCTTGTTTTGGTCTCTTTTGATTCATTGTTTTTTTTCGGAATTCTTCATTGTACTATAATATTTTTGTTCTTGGATAGTTTTTCAGTTGAATTTTATTTTACCCTTACATCATCTCGTGGTTATTGGGTTTTGTATTCTTGGTTTAGTTTTTTTTTCAAATGTAAAATCATCCACCAATTGTTTATGAATACATTTTCATATAATTTAATCCTTTGGGTTCCAAGGGGTTTCACGTAAGGCCTAGTAACACACCTACCATTTCCCAATATAATGGGGTTGGGTAGGGAAGTTATAGTGTTAAAGATGATGAAGGGGAATCATATTTTACCTATTTATTACCTTCTTGTATAAGGAGGGTTTCATGAAAGATTCTTAATGTAATGCACAAGTGAGATAAAATCATCTTATAAGCTTTGTAGATGTAATTATTTTCTCAAAATGAAGAAGGGAATCATGATATATGCAGTTTCACAAAGTAATTTTTACCTATATTTTGTTGTTCCTATGATCTACTAGTTTTACACATTTCATTTAATACATGATCATAAGCTGATTCTGTGATTAATTTTTTTTAAATATTGAATAATTTTTATATGTTCAATATACAATGAAATTGAGGTTCATATTTTCATAAATTCAATTTTTTGATATCAACTAATTTTTTTTGTCATGGGATGAAGTTGTGTTGGTTTTCCTATTGTACCTTCCTATACTTTCCACATTGAATATGTGTGATGAGATAAATATTTATTCATCATTTTTGGGTAAATATGATGTAAGTGAAGAATGGTTTAATGAATAAGAATAGGTTTCCCATGTACTACTTATGATGATGATGAAATGGAATAACATGTGGGTATTAATAATTTTAAGGGGGAGCTATAATCACATATTTTTTATAATAACAAATAATTGAATACAAGATTTGGCTACCACATGGACTAGTGGATGTGAGTAGAAATTAGGATTACCTAAAAATATGTATTGGAAATGTGTGTAGATTTTAGGTATGGAGGAAAATAATAATTCTACGATTATAGATAAGGTATGTGAGGAGAAAAAATATTATTAATAACTCTATTCGTTCAATAGATAATAAATCAACATATATAGAGAATATTTACATCTCTATTTTTTGTCATTATTTTTTCTTTATCAAATTTATTGATTTTCTTAAAATCGTTTACTTTTTCTATAATTATGTGTAACTAAGTAGTTTTAAGAGAATTTGAATTGAATTAATTTAATTTTTTTAGGATTTGATAAAATAATGGTAGTATTTTTTTATTCTTATTTGATTTACCTCCAAATTATTCTTTCAATAGTGATGCAATGACGAATCATGTTAGAGTTTAATCTTAATCTGTGGTTCGAAATATATTATTTCAAATAAATTCTATAAAAATTAGTGACTATTTATGAAATCTAACTATGTGTAGCCATCATATATTATACATCTTTTTTTAACTGTTCTATGGAATAATTTCTACCATACATCATTTATTGATAGGTCAAAAATGTGATGTTCAAAATCCTCTATAAAAATAAAAAAAGTATTTAATTTGTAAAAGTTTTTGGTTCCTTATTATCATTGAACTTTTTTATCATTTTATCAAATTAAATATAGATATCTTACACCTCAGGTGAGCTCTCTGAGAAAAACATCTTCTTCCCAGACCATAGAACCTATAAGATTATTTATAAACATGGTATGTAATATTTTAATCCAACTAAGAAAATAATGTCTCTCTTAAAATCATATTTCAATTCGCTTTTTCTATTCACCTTTTATTCTCAATCTTATTTTGGTATCACATTACAGTCATCTTACATCGTTTCTTGTCTTTATTTATCACATTTCACCTTATTTTATTTTTCATGCTGTATTGATTGTTTTTGTTTGTTTTTCTACAAAAATAATCATTATATATGGGTTTACACCTACTAAAAATGAATATATATTTTAGTTGTTTTGTAAATAATTCTATTTTAACATGTTTAATGATGTTAGTACCAGTAACTACCAAATGGTTAGTGTATGTTGTTTCTAAATGTACGATTTAAATATCTGGCTGATATTTCTTTTTTGAATAGAAACAATTTAATTAATTCCCTCAATATATTTAAACATAATTCTACTACTAATTTATCAGTATATTGGACCATCCACTCGTTGATTAAATATAAGTTACTCAACATTGTAATATGAAGACTCTCTATTGATATAGATAGATTTATTCGTGGTATGTGTGTTGCACCACTTTTTTTCTCCTCGCTATAGATCAACATATAATCTCTAAGATTCTCTTTATTGTGAAATCCATTATGAGGTATGATGACCCAATATATAATTTAGATGTGGAATAGATGATGTTTCTTATTTATATTGTTTTTTTAGGACTCGTTCACTTGGATTCTTATATAATTTTTCGACAGTAGTTTGTCCTTCTTCATTTTCATTACAGATGTTTATATACAATGGTCTTATCCATGGATTCACCTTATTTTATTATTTATTTCATTAGTTTTTTTATGAAATTATTTAATGTTATTTTTATGTTGAATTATTTCAGAAACTAATCTTTTTAGGATTATTAGATTATTTTAAAATAGGGTTTACTTTAAAAATAGTTTACCAACATCATGTGCTTTATGAAATACCTCAAAGGTTGTTTTAAATCTAAAATGAATTTTCAATAGTGGATGTGGGGAGGAATTTATTATAAATAGGAAGTTTTCTTATTTTGAGCATGGTTTAATGAATGATTTGTGACAACATAAATGTTCATAACATTTAGGGAACATTGGTTAAAGATATATTCATACTATTGTGATTGTGAGACCACTAGGGGATATAGTTGTGATAAAGTTAAACTATAGTAGGTATCAATAAAGTGGGTATCATGCTCATGATGATTCAGTGTTACATTCATATCTTACTTAGGTATTCACATTGGATAGAGTATAATTATGTTTCATGTGATTTGATTCTATTATGTATCATATTATAAATGACCACATGGTTAACTACAATGTTGTTAATAATTTTGTTTATCTTATAATATATTATCATTCACATTGATTTTAAATTTATTTTGGACTTCTATATTCTCAGTAATCAATGGAATGCCAACGTATGATTTATTATTTTTTTCTAGGTTTTGGTAGATGTATGAAACAATCTTGTTTAATCATTCAAATTATTACTGCATAGTGAATGACATTATATATGTTCATAATGGTATCCTAATAGTATTTACCTCAAAACAGTTGTATTTATTTTGAAATTGAAGATTTTCCATGTCATAATAATACATAAACGAAAATATTTAATGTGTCATGAAATATTATATTATTTGATATCACCTTCATAATAGTCTGGGATGGTGGAGTCGAATGGTCACATGGAGACTTGGTTTTGATCACAGTTTCTCTTACATCTGATTATAAGAATTTATCATTTTTTAATATCTCTAGGATCTGTATCATTTTTCACCATTATACTCTAAATATTTATGTTTCATTTCTTTTTTAAGACACATTATGTGTTATGTTTTATGTTGAAATCATTCCAATGGTTTTTTATATTGATACACGGGTTTTTATCACTGGACCGTTATGATGGGGAATATGCTTTTGGTATTGTGGTGGGATATCTTGGGGGATGTGTAGTTTTGATCTAGGATGGATTGTTTCAAAATTGAATCAAATGGATTTTAAGTTCCATATTTAGGGAACTATGACTTCTAATGAACCCTTCTCTTTTTTGGTAATGTCTGGTAGTTTTGAGAAAAGGTATTGTGGGACCAAAAGAGGAACACTATGCGTTAATTCTTAGTCACCAATGTTTATGAAAAAACTCTAGTTTACATGGGATGTGGTGATATAATATATGTTTTAATTTTTTTATGGTATATTTCCTGAAATATTGGTTACATTGGGGGGGTTTAATGTATTTGATTGTAAAATTGAAATAGAAATCATCCTAGGAGGTTCACTTAAATGTCCTGAAAAAACAATGATGTGACAATCTAATGGAATTGGAAATTTTAATGTGGATGTGTGATTGTTCACACATTTTCTTTAACCAAGTGTTTATATAGAGCATCACTCCATATCTCTTTTATTTTTTAGGTTGAACCCTTGATTTATGTATTCTTTTATTGACTTTCATTTATTGGAAATTAATAATGGTTGTTGAAAAAATATATTTATATGAATAATTAAATTGAAATATATTTAATTAATTATTTTTTATGCATGTGTGATATAAAAAAATTTATTTATAAATGTGGAATTTAAAAGACATTTTAATTTGAGTAGTGAGGCATTAATAATTTCATTTAATGTGATGTATAATTTCTAGATCATGTGTTTATAAATGAAAATTAATTGTAGAAATATACAGTTAATTTAGTTGTATTTATAATGGTTATTTCTATTCAGGTATGAATTTTTATTACAGTGTGCAATTTTATAAATGAAAACTACTTTTTTATGAATAATTCTTTTGTATCAAAATGTTTTATAAAATGGGTTTTTGGCTTAATGTAATGACCCAATATTTTTTAACATGTAATCAAAATCTACAAATTCTTCAAAAAATTGATAAATCAAAATTAGATTCTATATTTTAGAAAACAATTTCTCACTATGATGAATGGTTTTTTGTATTTATTAAATTAATTCAGACATAATATAATTAAACATTATAAATAATCCTTCTCAATGATTTTTATTTAATGTTAGGAGGATCCATATTTTTGTTAAGGACATATGAAATACTTCTCAATATCATTTTCATCTAAACTAATGAATCATGATTTATTATGAATTTGGTTATTTTTACATATTATTTTGAAATTATGTTTCTAGGTTTTCAAATGGAACAAATTTTTAAAGAGTTTTATTCGCTATATATGTATTTTTTTAAACATATTTGAAATAGGTTTCTCACTTTTTTTAAGTATATTGCTGTCAAGAACCATTATTATGTGTACGGAATATCTTATATAATATAAGGGAAATGAATGGAAGAATGTTTCATAATTTATAGAAAAAGTATATCTTCATTGATGATAATGAGTTTATGTGGGATTCTATCCTTAAGTGTTGTCTTTCCACTTACCTTAATTCTCTGTCATGCTCTGTATAGAGTTGAAAGTGTTATATTTTCAATCAATGTTACATTATATAATATCTAAATAGAAATAGAGGGTCCTATGAGTAGTTTTGTTTGCAAGGAAATGTTTTCATAGAATCCCATAGTTTCTTGATATGTGTGGAATCAGAGTGGATTCCTTTTATTTCATTGTTTATAGTTTTGGGTTCTCTATTTGTAATTTTTTAGTATTTGTGCTTTTATTATAGACATATTTAGGTGTAATCATTGATATCTTCACCGGGATTCCCTATTAAGATTTGTGGAATTCATGAGTCTATTAAATATTCATTGCTTCATTTAATGTACTGACTTTTGATTATACTATTGGATATAAGAAAAAAACCTATGTAAAGAGAATAAGATTAATATTTAGAAAATTTACATAGATTGTGTAAATAGATTTTTTTTGGGGACTTGAAATACTATGTCATATATTAGAGATACAAATGTTTTTGGCAGGACTGTGTGAGCCACTAGGATGTATCCTATGATCATGAGTTTCAATGAATGAAATACCATGAACCAATTCTATATAAATATATGGACCCTGCCTTAAAACATTACATAATCTTGAATTATGTTCAAGAACATAATTTATTCCACATTGATGACCTTTTCTGGTATAATTTTTTGGATGATTATTACATAATACAAACATAACAAATCACATTGATGCACATAGGATATTACTAAAATAGTATCCATTTTTTCAAAAGATAAATCATTTAAAAAAATGTATTCTTTGAGAAATGTTCATGAAATTTTACATGACATCAATATTTCACATGAACATCCTTATAACCTATGAGAAACATTAAAAAACTTTTGATGAGCACAGAAAGCTCAGTAATATAGTTAAAGTAAGAAAAACCATTATTCCAATGAAAACAGGAAAACCCATTAAAAGCCATTTTCCTAAAAACTCATAAGCATGCATAGAAACACCATGTAGTTTACAAGGGATATATTTATCATAAAACTCTTACATTAAAACTTACACAGGGAATAAATATTGGGTTAACATCTGAAATTAGAGTAACCAATGCATTGGAGATCTATAATGGGTGTCACCCATCATATCAGGAGCTATAATGGGCTGAAGCAAGAATATCTTAATCTATAATGGGCTCAAACCAACATATATTGAGCTATAATCAGGTTAAACCAATTATATATTGAGATATAATTCTCTCATACCATCACAAAAAAATTCTTAGAAACTTATCCTAAGTAAACCTCTTGATAACTTATTTAAACACATAAGAAAAGAAAATTGATATATTATAATACATTTATTTCGTAAATATCATTACTAAAATATAAAAACCAAGCACATAAAAATTAAATAATATTAATTAAAAATAAATATTAAATCCTATAAAATAAACTTTATAATAATAAAATTTAATTAAATCAAAGAAATAACACTTTCCAAATATTAATAATATTTTCGTAATTTTCATTCTCTTAGGTGCGTTCTTTACAAGGGTCTGATGGTCGGTTCATTATGGATTTTCTAATCGAATGAAAGAAAAACTATAGAAGTGTTATGATATGGTATATACATGTTTCTAGAATTTTATATTATATCATAAATCATTTATTAATATATTAGAATGATTTATTAGATAAAATATTAAGATATTTATTTAGATCATTTTTGTTGGTCTTTGATCATCGTGAACTAGTTTTTTTAAATAATTTGATATAATGAATATATGTTATTTAATGTACATTAAATAGGTTATATAATAATTTTTAAAACCTTTTTCCACCATTAATATTGTCTTATGAACACCCTTGATGAAAGTAATAGAAGTTATAAACACAATGTCCAAAATTTCATTAAATCGACACATCAGAGATGATGTTTATATTTTTACAACAAATGGGAGAGGAGAAGAAGTATGATGATGAAATTTTCCATAAACTGAAAAATATAGTATATATAAGATAATTTAGTTTTAATTATTATTAGATAATGGGAGTTTATTAAAGTATAATAAATGAAGAAGTATTGAATATTAAATATTAGAATATGAAAGCGGATTTTCACCTCGTGAATTATCTACCTTGAGAACCTCCTTTAAGACAATGGTTTTGGGGTTTTGGTGAGACCAGTAGGACATGGACATGGTAAGGAGCCTTGGGTGGAGGATTTGGTAGTATTTGGACATGTCTGAAAGCGTGAAATATGTGTGGAGACTTTGGGGTGAGGGGTGGTATTTATAAAGATAGATAGGGGTATTTCCATTTTTTAATCAAAATTTTCATATTTTTGTCAAGAAAAGAAATATTTTTGGTTAATGGGACTAAATAATGTAATTATTTCATGTGAGTTAGAACCATGGGATCTTACCTTCAGAGAAAATCATCCATCACTCAATAATTCATCTATTTAGCTTATTTCGTAAATTATCATATTTCACTATCCCAAAAAATTCTTGTATTTCAGAAAAATCCCAAACATTCACACTAAAAATTTAGCGAAATGTGGAATTCAAAAATGAACTTCATTTTATGAAAATAATTTTCTATGTTTTTGAAATTTAATTCTTAATTAAATTTTCAATTATTCATAAACTATGAGTTTTAAAACTATTATTGATTTTATAACATTTTAAAAAATTAATTAAGGTATCATGAAATTAAATTATAATAAAAACAAAATAATAAGTTAATTATTGAGATTATTTTATAAAGAAATATTTTATTTTACATCATTATATTAATTATAAAATTGCAAGTAAATCATTATTACTTGCAAAAAATCCTCTAAATAATTTATAGTTTTTAAAAAAAAATTATTATCTTGTTCACTGATGTAAATATATCACATTTTCACTTATAGGATGGATACATATTATTCATACTTTATTAGTTATGTTAACTATTGTATTTTCCAGAATACTATTCCTAATGGTCATTTTACTATTTGAAAGGTCACGTTACTATTTCTTCAGTATAAATTTATTAATTTCTATATATACTATTTTTTCATTATAAATTTATAAAGAATATAAATATTTTATTCAAGAATGAAAATAAATTAACTTATAATTGCCATTGTTATTAAATTCTCCCCACCTTCTATAAATTATATCCACTCAATTTGTATCCACTTATTAATTATGTGAGGATACCCTTCCCTCATATAATTTTTAGATTCTCATGTTACTTATTCAACCATGTAGTTTCTCCCACAAAACCATAACATGGTGTATTACCTTATTCTATAATACATGATATCTATGGTCAATGATTTGAATAGGTTTATCTTCATAGGAAATGTTTTATTAAGTTAAACTACTTCTGGGATGAAAACATGAGATGAATCTAGCATATAATTTCTTAACATAATAAATTGAAATACATTGTGTATTAGAGATAAACATAGGGTAAATATTACTCTATGGGAAACTGGTCCAACTTTCACAATTATTTCATAATGTATAATGAATCGAGGACATAAATTTCTTTTCATACCATAACAGATAACAATTTTCCATGGATTTTTTTAAGGAAAGCATGGTCACCAACCATGTCACGAACCAAGTCGGGTCGACCCTGAACCGATCACCCGAGTCAGTCTGTGACATGGCCCGAGAGGTGTTCCCGATCCTCCCGGGATGGCGACAAGGGCCAGGGCATCAAAAGAGAGAAAGGGGGAACAATTTCTCCTGATAAAAATAAATAAAGTAGCAGAAAGGAAATAGAATAATACAAAGTAAATAAACAATATGAAATGAAAGAAAGACCAACAACAACCAACTAACCTAACCAAGACCAAAACTCCTCATAACCTCGAGAGTCACTCTCCGAACCACAACCAAGTCTCGGCCACGGTGAACAAGCTCAAGTAAAACCTGCATCAAAAACAAAAAAAATAGGGAAACACTATTGGTGTGAGTATTAAAACCCAGTAGGCGTTCCCAACAAACTATCCCCAAAAAACAACCTTTAAATAAAGAGTTAACTAATTCCATGTTTGAACTAAATTATATAAAATATTTGTTTCCAAACACACACTTTCATTTCTAAAACATGTAATGTTCCATTCCCATTTTAGTTTAAAAACATGTATAATGGATGAATTAAATAGGTGCATTGAATTTTAAGACATTTTTGTGAACAATATAAGAATCCAAATATTCAGTTGTTAGAAAAAAGGAAAAACCACAGACAATACACAACACACACTAAGGGAAATTGAAAAAAGAGTGGCACACAGGGGCTAGAAACCATACTAGATATCTCAATCATCTGCCATATACGAACAAACACAAAAGGAGACCTGGGTTGAACCTAGGAGCTCATGAAAAATCCAGAACGTACCATACATGGGACTCATCTTGAAGGCATTCCTACTCTCAATGAAGTCATAACGCCCTAATGAATAGTGTTTCCCTACATGGCCTAACTGAGGGGCCCAATCCCCACTAGATTATAATCCATACTAAGGGCCACTAGCCGGTGTAGAATCTAAACTAGTGCCGCAATCAATCTCGTAAGATTCACTTACTATGCCATGTTCTCATGTCAACACGTGTAATAAAAAGGAAAGGGATGAGTCGACAAAGTCAATCAAGTAGCACAGACCTCACACACAACTCATGCAGTCAACATACACCAAATATCACCCTGGAGTCACCTCAAAAAGAGTTTTCCAATATAATTTATTGTAATAATGTTCCAAACAGGCCTTCACCAATTTTAATGAAATTCCTCATTTCTCATGAGAACTAAAATATTTGTTCACGCTTAAATGGAAATCATTTATCAATAAACCAGAACTATATTTTAAATTCCATGAATTATGTTTAAAGTCCAAACATGCATTCTTTCACTACCGGGTTTCTGTTTATTAATAAAATATTTCAAGTGTCGTGTATAAAATAAACGGATCTTTTTACACCAAATAATCATTTAAAAATTAATTATCTTATACTATATCACATTTATTAAAATTAATAAAATATCATGTAATCAATAAATTCTGAAATTAAAGGAAAGTGCAGTGGGGAACCTTTCTCGACTTGCATCTCGGTTACGACGATGCAGAATGTCTCACGCTTACGCACAAGTACACACAACTTGAAGACGACCACAATATTACGGAAAAAACTCACTAATGGACAACGAAAAAAGATGATCAATTTAAAAAATAGAACACTGACAAAAAATAACTCAAATATTTAAACATCACAAAAATAAATTAACACATAGAAACACTGACATAATGTAATTTAAACAACCAAACAATGCAAGAACCACCTCCACGTACTTACAAAACAGAACTCAAACAACATAATTCAACAAACTCAAATATTTTCATATGAAAAAAAACTAAATTTGCACCAACATAATTAAACACAACTCTCACTATAGTAAATATAGGATACTCAAGCATGAAGATTGTGAACCTCACCTCGATTCGGAGATGCGCTTGAACAGCGGGGTCGCGGGGAACCGTGCAATGACTAGGGAAGAGCAATTGGGTCGCGCAGGGACTTCGTGGATGGAAAGAAGGTCCACGGGGTGACACACCACCGAGTCGGAGGCACATCGGGCTGGAGATGCCTTTGGCGACCGGAAAGGAGTTCGGAAGGAGGTTTGCGCAGCCGATACAGCTGGTGGGAGCCGGCGGGAAGACCCTACGGCTGTTGCAATGAAGGGTAAGGGTGTTGGGTGTCGCGTCGCTGTTGGCCGGAGGATGCAGGGTCGATGCGCCGCTGCTGGTCGGCCCAAACTAGGAAAGGGGGTGGCCAGGCAGTCACTCTGGATAGGGGGAACAATACCAATGCAACCAAGAGGAGGTCTGTTGCATCAGGGGTGCACTGTAGGCATAGGGGAACTAGGCTAAAGGGGGATGTCGCGCTATAGGAGGTTGGTCGGGGATGAGGAGTGGCAGAAAACAAGAGGAGATCTAGAGCAGGTAGGTGGTAGGTTGTGTGAGAGGCCGGGGTACTACTGAGGGAACACCGAGAGTGAGTGCTGGATTGGGATGGATTCAGGCATCGAAGGCTGGTGGTGAGCGAGGGAAACTGGCTGGGAGGGGATCTCCCGGACCAGATCGCAAGGGAGAGGGGGGTGCTAGGTGCAGGAGGCGGCCCCGACGGATGGTTGGGGTGCAGCTAGTCATTGTTGCTTGAGACAAGGTAGGCTTGAGGCAGCTAGGGTTTGTTGTTTCATAGAAGGAGGGAGGAGGGAGTAGGGCAGCTGGGGAGCTGGCGTGCTGCAAGGGAGAAGGAGCCGGGAGGCCGAGGGTGGTTAGGTCGTAGTGGAGGAGGCAGGTTTTGGGGTGAGAAACTGAAGTTGGCAGGGGTGTTGTGCTGCTGGATGGGGCGATTGGAGGAGATGATGACCGGAGGTGGAGGCGGAGCAAGGTGGAGCGCTAGGGGGGTCGCTGGGGCAGGAGGATGGGGAGAGTGGCGACGCAAAAAAATAGAGCTTTAAGGAGGAGCGCTATTCACGACTGGGAGAGAAATAAGGGTGAGGGAGAGTCAAATAAAATAAAAAAGAAGAATTAAATGAAAAGAAAACGAGGAAAAATAACTATGTAAAACGAAAGAATAAACTAAATAAAAATAAAATGATAATAATATTAATCAATAATACTAATAATATTATTAATGACAATAATAATAATAATAATATTCTTATTATTAATGAGTACCCATCTTAATGATAATAATAATAATACCCTTAAGAATAATAAAAACAAATTTAATAATAATATAAAAATAATAAAATTAAAAATTTTAATAATATAAAAACATTAATAATAGTATAGTATTATTTAACAAACATTTAATTGTATTTCCTTTCTCTTAAACTCATTTAATTCATATATATTTGGCCGAATCAATCACCGTAACCGCGCGGTACTCGGGCTGACTCCACTGCTTCTGCTAGCCATGCGATGACCATGCACTGGCATAGAGTAATAATAATAATAATAATAATAATAATAAAGTCTTATTAATAATAATATTAATAATAATCATAATAATCATATCGATAAAATATAGATAATATAGATATACAGTTCACATTAATGATAATAATAAAATTATTAACAATAATAAATAACACATCAAATTACAAAAGTTTCCCATTTAAATTTTCCAAAGACAAATAGGACATTCCATTGCTTGGGAGAAGCCACGTGGGGTATCCAAAACACCCTCTGCTCGGGCGCTCAGCTATGTCAACTCAATACCCACATTTTTTGACATAACTCAAAAGTATTTCGTCCATGACACAACCCAGAACCCAACAAAATTTTAAAAGTCAAGGAAATTTATAAAATAAAATAAAATTTTGGTCAAGGTGTGACAATTCTCCCCAACATAACAATTTCTGCCCTCGAAAAGCCACAACAAGATCTAGACCCAATGATAAAACTAATGAAGTGTCACCCACCTATTAAAGTTTAAGCTTCTCCAGATGATCGATCCAAACTGATGCTGAAAACCCATGACAAACAACTCATCCTTTAAAACACAATCACCTTAATCATCACCAAGAAGAACCCAAACCATCTATTCCAACCATGGAATGAATGAACTTAAACTACCTCCGACACTTATTCTCATTATCTTAGTCCAAAAGAACTGTTTGGTGTACATCAATTTCAATGTTTACTCAAGAGGACGAACTCAAGATTTGGTGGTTCTGCACGAGACCACGTACCACCAAACGATATATGAAAAGAAACTATGATACAAACACGAGGAGTCCTGAACGGACTCCCCACCATTAGGATTAGGCTAACTCTAAATTACTTCAGGTGTTAGTTTACAAGACCCATTGTGGGTGTCCCCACCATAAGAACAGGGGAGATTGACCAAACTTAAAAACATTCTGCAAGGACCAAAAACCCCCACCGTTAGGGCGGAGAGGGGAGGGGGCCGACTAATAGAGCATAAAAACTATCATCTTTTCCTTATCAGCAACGTTTCACCCTCAGAAGAACAAAAACCATCCCACATTAAGGACAATGGTTTAACCAATGCCCTTTTTCACTTTTGGGGTTCTCCTGACTACGTTCCAGATTCACTCCAGGACCGATGGTTGGAGTACCAAGGATTGAAGTATCTCTTGCCTCGCAGTCAGGCCCCAAAATTTCCCAAACATAACTCAAAAACCAGAATTTCACCAAACACACTTCAAATAAAATAAATGCTTCAAAGAGGTTCGTCGAAAACCATTCATACAAATAAATGAAAAGAAACATCGTAAAATGATACAAGAGATGATTACTACACCCCCAGATAGACTATAAAGAAAAAACCCCAAATTGGTCCCCAAACATCTCCCCTACACCTGCTGACGGGCTGAGGTGACCTTCAATCAGCCAGGTCTAGCTTTAGCGCGCTTCTTCGAAACACCACGACTGAATCGCTGCGTGAGACCCCAACGTCCACAGGTGTAGAAGGGTCTCAGAGCACTTTAACACATCGGCCTCTTGTGACATTTCCTACCACACTGGGGACAGATCGCGACATTACACTGTGAAGAAGATGACTGAAGGTCTGAAGGCCTCTTGACCCCTCTAACAGTACCACCAACATCAGGTCGTTTCCCATTCTTCTTATTGCCATCCTTTTCATTTCTTCCCAAGGTTAGATGATTTTCCACCTCAAGTCCTTCTGCTAGACCAGCATTAGTAAGAAAATATTTCCACACAACATCCGAGAATGTGGTTAGGTTGAGCTCCTCCATTATCAATCGTAGCTCAAGTCGGAGTCCAAACTCAAATTACTGAGCCTTCCTAGGATCATTCCCAAAAAATCACTAATCATACTGAACTATTTATATAAATTGTCGATAGAATTATAGTACGGATTCAACGCCCTGCTTAAGACAACACAACTTCATCCTCTTCCTCAACCTCGTCAACTCATAAAAGTGTTGTTGGATGAATGATGACTTGAAAAACACCCAAGTTAGATATTTTCGAGGTTTATTCTGAGACACAGACTTCCACCATTTCCAGGTTGGACCTTCAAGAATAAAGGTAGAAAACTTCACCTTTAATGACTCAGGAAACCCAACAAAACTGAAGTTCCTCTCAATCTTCCGTAACCACTCCCCTGCCTCAAGTGGATCTGCATAACCATAAAACAGTGGTGGGTTCAACATTAGGAATTCCAAGAAATAGTCTATTGGTTGATCAATTTCAACTTTCCACAATTTCAAAAAAAAAACTTTTCAAAACAAGTCTTTAAAGTAAAGAAGACTTAGAAAAACCACTAGGAGAAACTAGTGTCGATGGGAGACTCAGAAATATTGTTGACGGCCATACGCCAGTCACACCACCATCACAAGGAGCACTCTAGGGTAATGTCCTCAGCTCCACATGGCTACCCAGACCATGCGAGCTCGTGGAGGTCACTTGCTCAACTCCCATTTCATTTTCCAATAACAAACAAACCATAAGAATCAAAAGACATTGACCAACCAGAACATCCAATGGAAACCCGAGGTTCGGAATGAGAAAGGGTTCATGACATCCTTCTCATTAGTACGCCTCGAGTCTCAAAAATTTGACTCCTTCTACCTTGATAACCCCAAATAACGATGGCCGCTTTGGAAAACAAGGTCCTCAAAATAGCCGAACCTCCTCTGATACCATCTTTTCATGAACCTAGTTGGGTCGACGCTGAAATGATCACCCGAGACGGTCTGCGACGTGGCCTGAGAGGCGTTCCCGATCCTCCGGGGCTGGGGAAAAGAGCCATGGCATCAAAATAGAGCAAGGGGGAACAATTTCACCAGATAAAAATAAATAAAGTGGAAAAAAGGAAATAGAACAACGCAATGTAAATAAACAACAGGAAGAGAAAGAACGACCAACAACAACCATATAACCTAACCATGACCAAAACTCCTCGTAACCTCAAGAGTTACTTTCCAAACCACATCGAAGTCTCACCCATGGAGAACAAACTAATGTCAAACTTGCATCAAAACAAAAAATAGGAAAACACTATTGGAGTGAGTATTAAAACCCAGTAGGCGTGCCCAACAATCTATCCCCAAAACACATCCATTAATTAAAGAATTTACTAATTCCATGTTTGAACTAAATTATATAAAATATGGGTTTACACACACACACGTTCATTCCTAAACCAAGTAACGGTCCACTTCCCTTTTTAATTTAGAATCAAATTTAATGTTTGAAAGAAACCGGTACATTTCATTTTAAAACATTTTTTCGAACAATTTAAGAATCCAAAATTTCTGTTGTTAGTAAAAAGGAAAAACCACACACAACACACAACACACAACACACACTATGGGAAATGGAAACAAAGTGGCACACATGGGCCAATAACTGAACAAGGCCTCTCAGTTGTCTGCCACATACTCACAAATAATAAAGGAAACATGGGTCAAACCTAGGAGATTGTGAACAATCCATAACATACCATACATGTGACCGACCCTGAAGGCATGCCTACTCTCGATGATGTCATAACGCCCTAAAAGCCGATGTTTCCCTACATAGCCTAACCGAGGTGACCAATTGTAACACCCCAAGCTTCTACGGTACGTTTCCCTTTGAATATTGTAATAGCGTGTGTTGTACGCAACATCGAGTTCTAACACACACCACAACTGATCAAACTAGCCGTCATGAATATAAATACCTACTTTTTGAAATTATATATATTTTATATTTCAAAATAGACTTCATTTTTGGATTCAGAATATCGAAATTATCCTAAGTTGAATTTTTGGTATTTTTTGAGAACTTCCAATTTTCATGAATAGTGAAAATACTTAAAAACAACTTTTTAATCAAAATAATTAATAGTGATAAATTATGAATTTGAGTGGTTTTAAAGTATATTTAGAATATATTTTTACCATTTTATCCAATGGTGTTCATGAGAATTAATTTCACTTTGAAATTGGACATAAATAATTGTCAATCTTTTGAAATATATTGTTTCTTAAAAACACGCAATTTGTTGTAACAGCGGGAATTAATTATAAAATTAATTAATTCAACTTATATGTTTGTAATTTTGTAAAATAGGTATCATATTTGAATCCGGAATATCAATTATAGCTTAGGGTGAAATTTTGGCATTGTTCAGAAAAACTTCAATTTTTGATGAATAGTGAAACCACTATTTGTAGTTAAAAAACTGAATTTTTCATAAACCTAATTTTACCACTTCTGTGATTGGAATTTGAAAAATCCGAGAGACATGGTTAATATCAAGGAGTAAAATGTGGTTCAATGAGATGAAAATAATTTTTGGTGAATAGTAACTTTTTACTTTTATATACCACGGTAAAAAGTAAATAGGGTAATTAAGGGTAAAAATGATATTAATATTACCCTAAAACATGTCCTAATTCTATTGGACAAGTGTATCAAGACCAAAAACCACCTTAGGAATAAAATATTATCATTAAAGTCCACTTGGATTAGATTAGGACATTTATTATTATTTAATTCAAAGAAGAGTTAAAAGAGTTAAAATCAATGTTTATTTAGTAAAACATTTTTAATATAGGGTTATACATAATATAAATTTGATTGTAAATATTAATTATAAAGATAAAAAGATTTCTTAAATAATGATATTTTATTTATAATTTTTAGTTATTATATAATTTAATTTATTTAGGACACAATGATGATGCAGTAATTACCATAATAGTGAAAAATTAAAATAATTGATATTATAAATACCCAAATAAATATAATTTGAGACTTTTAATGAATTAAACTAAATTTTTAGGATAATATGGAATAGTATTATTGATTTAATTGACTTTTTTCGAATTAATCATTCTGTTATGAGTTTCAAAAAAATCAATTATTGAATAGTGTCAAAATTGACATAAAAGAGTTTTTAAAACAAATATTATATTATTAATTGATATTAAATTCCTAAAAATCTAAGGTTCGGCCAAGAGACTTATATCATGATATGTGTATCATTAATGGATCACTTGGGGGTCTCTTGGATGTATATAGTAAGTTTATTAACCATATAATATACAAATACAAAGAGACATTGTAAAAGTGAAACAAATTAACTAAGAGTTAATACATAATGATAAGGTTAATATAGTAACCCAAACCTATATAAATTCTATTGGTTGAGTGTTTTGCGACCTATACCCACCATAAACTTTAAATAATCCACTTTGGATCCATTAGAATCCGAATATGAATTTATTATAAAATAATATTTCTAGCTTTCCCAAAGGTGCCCCTCACCCCTCTTATAAAAGGGAACTCTCCCTTCTCATTAACTCACACCTTCAAAGCCTTTTTGTTCGGCCAACCTCTGATAAAATACTCTCTAAACATCCCTCACTACATCCTAGAGGCCTTACTTTTGTCACAAATCCAACTTAAAGAGCCCTTTTGATCAAGTCAAAAGGAAGAACCCAAAGATGAGGTAATGATTTCACCACCATTTTTCAAGTTCCTATCTTCTTCCATTTCTTCCTTATTTTTTATTACAATTATAAAATAATAACTCCAGTATCTTATATAAACTGTGATGTTATTATAAATATGGAACAACCATATTCATTATTCTATCCATCCTTTGAATAACATGTCACCATACGTGCGTACGTACGGCTTACCGTCTCCATGTCGTGGTGTAATTGTTATTCAATAAATTATTATGTGGATGGCTATAATAATGATGTGTAACTCATGTAAATAATAAATATAACATGATAATGATTCTGTATATATGTTATACCATCCAATTATATATTATTTTAATATCAAAATAATGATATTGTCGCTCGTGCGTACGTACGGACTACCGTCTCCACGAACGCAATGAGATTCATTCTCCATCGTATCCATTCAAGTATAATTCTCATTTGATGATTAATAATAGTATCTAAGGACTTTATATCATTCTGGATATTATTAAGATACAACCTATCCATGACAAACACGACTTACGTAACAAAACATACAAAATAAAACTAGTAATTTAACACCCGAAACAACGATAATACTAAGATATTCTTAACAAATCAATGTTAAAAGATCATATATGATATCATTTTAACGTATATGATATTTTATAATTTAATAACAATTATTTCACCATTATACAGGAGGTTAACCTACCCCAACCATGGAAAAGTACAAGGTAAGGGTTTATTTCGCAATCTCTTCATTATCCGAGGTTATTTATACGTAATAATCTACTGGGACTTCTTTATCATCAACATCCATGTTTCTTAAAAATGTATTTCAAAACATTTTTACTATTTACTAGAATATGGGTTAAAGTCATTTATACCCTTTTTTGAGTTTTTATAAGAGGTTCATAAAGAAATCTTTCCGTCGTTTTCCAAACAAGGTGCTTTTTATCCTTTTCGGCAAAATTAATGTAAGAATGTTTTTTAACTTATACGGAGGGTGCGGCTATTTTCCGCCGTTATAAAATCGTCTAAGCTTCCCTTACAAGCTTATAAGTCTATTTTCAAAGAAAATGTTTTATTTTATAAATATATGACTCTTAAATGATTTCAAAATAGAAAGAGATATTTCTCTAAAAAGAGCTTTGATTTCATCTATGTCAACATCTTTTGATGGAATTTACACTTATTTGAAGTTGATTTATTATGATAAAAAACTTATATATTGTATTGAAGGTTTTGTGATATGTTTGACTGTGGATGTGTTATTTTTATACCATTCATTGTTTATGGATGATGTATTTGCATTTCTTATTCTAGTTTTAATATGAATGTTTATGTTATGTTTGAACCTTTTCATATGGGAATGCATTGGACTTAATATGTGACGGGTGGAGTCCGCTATAGCTCCTCGATGCATCGATAGGTCTCATGAGACAAACTAGTGTCTTGACACAAGGCCTTGACAAAATCTTATTTGTAGTCTTGGCACAAGGCCTTGTCTATGTGGTTATGATAGTCTGGAATTATACATTCCATCATTATGAAAGTGGTTATTGATATTGCATGTGATTATTCGATTAGTAGAATATCCATGTGAAAAAGTAAATGGCATTATTTCATTTTATTTTTGCCATACTATATTGTAGTTCAAGTTTAAAAGGCTTTTGATTTAGTTATACACTGCCTTAAATGTTTATTCTTATTTATGAATGTTTCTGCTATATTGTTATCCTTACTGGGCATTTGAGGTCACCCCTTTTCTATGTTTTATTTTTCCTAGGATGTGAAGAAGTAAATTATGAATGACATTTAGGGATATTATGAGGGGATACTAGTGTGGACTATGGAGACAATATGTTGTTGTAGTAGTTTTTCACTTTATGATGTAATGTAAAACTTTATGAATATATCTAGTGTTTCCAAGGCTACTAAACGAATCGGTCTTTTAAAATCTGATCTTTCTTGTGATCATGCCAATGTTATGTAATAATGCACCGACTCTGGGTAACTGGGGTCGGGGCGTTACAGTTGGTATCAGAAGAAGTTTGGTACAATCCTTGGAATCTAGATTTAGATAAACTCTGATTAGAGCACCTAGACCTAAGATGGACTTTGAGGATTATTATAGAACAACTTCCTAGAATTTTGGAATTGTAAATATTTTGTGAGTTTTCTGAGCAATACATACCTATCTGGATACGAGCAGGTAGAGGCGGCTCTGGCACATATGTACCTAGGGGTAAAACCCGAAATCACCGCATTGAGCTAGACTCGAATGAGAACTGGTGCACGATAATGGGTCTTGCTGTACTCTTGGTTACGACACTCCCGGGGGATATGCTTAGGATAACTCTTATCTTCTTTAAAAATCATTATGAAAGGTTTATGAGTATAAACTTCCTCAAAGAAATTTTTTTTATGATTATGGATTATATCCATAAATAGTTCAATTTATGTTAAGTGTTTTATAAGTATGGGATTATGTATTTTGATTCATAAACTGATCTAGTTTATTCCATTGTTTAGAAATGGCGCCTAGTGGAAGAAATGGAAACCATATCAACGCATGCACTCTATGTAGGGATTGCCCTCCTGCTCAAGATAATTATAGTGGAGCTGGTGATGCAACTGGTGCTGATCAGCTAATCACCATACTGGGACAACTCACTCAGGTTATGAATAATAACCTTACCTGTATGGAGAACCCTGATCCGCAACGTGGAGGATCAATGTTAGATCGCTTCATGAGGCAGCAACCACCAACGTTAAATGGGAGTTCAAATCCATTAGTTGTTAGCAATGCATAAATTCCCTAGAGAAAATATTTCACGCTTTGGGGAGTAGTGAAAGGGAAAAATTTATCATGGCAGTTTACCGCCTCACTGATGATGTAGATCAATGGTGGTCATTGATTCAAAACACGAAAGAAGATGTATAAAATATGTAATGGAGGGAGTTCAAAGATTTATTTTAAGAAAAATTCTTTACTCGTGACCATCGAGCAGATATGGAAAGGCAATATCTGAGTCTGAGATAAAAGGAGGATGAGAATGTTGCAAAGTATGAGGCTAACTTTACAAGGTTAGCAAGGTATGCTGGAGATTATATACGTAACCAAAGAAGTAATATTGATCGTTTCTTTGAAGGGTTAAAACCATTTCTCCATCGAGCATTAGTCTCACAATCCTTCCCGTCGTACGAAGACATTGTCTCATGTGCTATCAAGACCGAAAAGGAATTCTTTATGTCTTATGACATTAAAGCAAAGCAAGAGAAGAATAGATATGCTGATCAATATAGGAATGGAAATAATGGGAAGAAGGGAAAGGTTGAATATACATCCTGTGGTAAATGTGGGAAGAAACACCCTGGTACTTGCTTGATGGGAATGGGTGTCTGTTACAAGTGTGGTGAAAAAAGACACCAAGCTCGTGAATGCAAAGGGAAGAAGGAGGCTACCAATGTTCAATGCTACAATTTGAGGGATATGGGACATTATGCAAATTAATGTCCTAATCGTCAGGGGAACTTACCTCAGAAAAGGCCAAGGGATCAAGGCCAAGCATATGCTATCACTACTGCTGAGGTAGAAGCTCCAAAATACGTGGTGGCAGGTAATTTAATGGTTTCCTCTAGTTTAGCAAATACATAATTTGATTCTGGATCATCACATTGTTTCATATCTTCCCAGTTTTCTAAGAAAATTAGATATTTCCAATTTGATTTAACAAGGGAGTTGTCAGTTAAAACTCCTAAGGGAAGTATCATTGCAACAAAGTTTTGTCAATCAGTCCCCATTAGAGCACATAAATTTTCTTTATCTGCTGATCTCATCATTATACCTATTATTGAGTTTGATATAATCCTCGGTATGGATTGGATTTCGGACTATGATGCGAAGATTTATTGTAAGAAGAAGGAGGTTACGATTTTCGATGATGATGATAAGGAACACCTTATCTTTAGAGTAGAATCATCACCACCTAATTCTTATCTAGATCCAACCCCATTATCTCAACTAAATTAAATTATTAGGGAGGAAGAGAATGAAATTACTATGGGTGAGGAAATGAATGTTAAAATAGAGGATGTACCTATTTTGAAAGAATATGTAGATGTATTTCCGGAATATTTACCTGGACATCCTCTAGAATGGGAAGTTGAGTTTTCCATTGATTTAATTCCTGGATAAAGGCCTATATCTAATACCCCTTATAGAATGGCCACTATAGAATTAGTTGAACTAAAGAAACAACTAGAGGAATTGAGTAATAAGGGATTTATTCGCCCTAGTGTTTTTCCATGGGGATCCCCTGTTATTTTTGTTAAAAAGAATGATGTATCTATGAGGTTATGTATCTACTATAGGGAGATCAATGGCATAACAATAAATAACAAGTACCCCCTACCTCGCATTGATGATTTATTTGACCAACTGCATGGAGCACAATACATTTCAAAGATTGACCTTCGATCTGGATACCATCAGTTGTGTGTAAAGAAGGAAGACATTCCGAAGACAGCATTTCGAACCATGTATGGGCATTAGGAGTTTACTATAATGCCTTTTGGATTGACTAATGCACCCTCTGTATTCATGGATCTGATTAATAGAGTTTTCAATGAATATCTCGATGAATTTGTGGTGTTATTTATTGATGATATCTTGGTATACTCTAAAAGCTATGAAGATCATGAATGTCACTTGCGCATTATCCTGAAGACTCTGAGAAGACATGAATTATATGGGAAGTTTAGCAAGTGTGAATTCTGGCTTCATGAGATTTCTTTTCTTGGCCATATTTTCTCTAAAGATGGAATCTCTGTTGATCCTTCTAAGACCAAGGAAATCCAATAATGGCCAGCACCTACGAGTATAACTGAGGTACACAGTTTTATTGGTTTGGAAGGTTATTATCGATGTTCCGTCCAGAATTTTGCCCGATTGGCAAACCCATTAATGAAGCTCACACGTAAAGGGGTTAAATTTGTTTGGACAAAAGAGTGTGAATAATGTTTCGAAGAACTGAAGAGAAGATTAGTAAATGCTCCTTTATTGAATCTACCATCAGGGAATGATGGGTTCGTTATTTATAGTGATTCATCGAAGAAAGGACTTGGTTGTGTCCTTATGCAGAATGATAGGGTTATTGCCTATGCATCACGACAGTTGAAAATTCATGAGCCAAAATATCCTACTCATGATCTTGAGTTAGCAGCTGTGATCTGTGCTTCGAAGATATGGAGGCACTACCTCTATGGTGAAAAATGTGAGATTTATACTGATCAAAAGAGTTTGAAGTATATTTTCTCACAAAAAGAACTCAACATGAGGCAAAGGAGATGGATTGAACTACTCAAGGATTATGATTGTATGATACACTACCACCCGAGGAAATCAAACAAGGTGGTAGCTGCTTTGAGCAGAAAAGATCATGGAGTTTTGAACAATATGAGAATTTAAAGGGATCCAATTTTCATGGATCTAGTGAAGATGGACATGGGAATAACCAGGGAAGGCGAAACATCAATTATTTTTCAAATGGTTGCCAAACCATCTTTACTAGAAAGGATTAAGAGTTCTCAGACCGATGATAAAGAATTTCAAAAGAAGATTAAAGCTGTGAATGATTGGAGATTGAGAGACTTTGTGTATGAAGATGGAATTTTGAAATTTGGGAAGAGACTTTGTGTTCCCGATATACCTGATCTAGAAAGAGAATTTTTGGATGATGCTCATAGTTCCAATTTCTCTATACACCCTGGGAGAACCAAAATGTATAGAGATTTGAAGGAACATTTTTGGTGGGACAACATGAAGAGGGAGATTGATGATTTTGTGTCAAGATGTATGGTTTTTCAACAAGTGAAAGATGGAATGAAACAGCCTGGTGGAGTATTGCAACCTCTTCCCATACAGGAGTGGAAATGGGACAATATTACGATGGACTTTGTCATGGGGATACCAAAGACTCCTAGAAGGAACGATGCAATATGGGTTATTGTTGATCATCTTACCAAGTCAGCACATTTTCTTTCTATAAGAGAAGATCTACCACTAGAACGTCTAGCAAGACTATACATTGATGAAGTTGTGAGATTTCATGGAGTACCTATATCGATTGTTTCTGATCGTGGTCCCCGTTTTACTTCATGATTTTGGAAGACTCTTCAGAAATCCCTGGATAATGAACTTCATTTGAGCACTACCTACCACCCTCAAACAGATGGACAATCAGAACGAACTATTCAAACCTTAGAAGACATGTTGAGATCCTGCTCACTTGACTTTCAGGGTATGTTGGATCAATATTTACCTCTAGTATAATTTTCCTGTAACAATAGCTTCCATTCGAGTATTCATATGGCACCATATGAAGCGTTATATGGAAAGAGATGTCTCACACCAACCTGTTGGGATGACGTTGGTGAAAGAAAACCTGTAGGCCCAGAACTGGTGGAGGAAATGATGGAAAAGGTGATGGTAATCCATAATCACATCAAAGCAGCTCAATGTAGGCAGAAGAGCTATGTCGATAATCGAAGAAAGGATTTGGAATCTCAAGTCGGTGATCATGTTTTCCTGAAGGTATCTCCATGGAAGGGAGTCATACGTTTTGTTAAGAAAAGTAAATTGAGACCCAGGTACATCGGACCTTTCGAAATTCTAGAACGAATTGGTGTTGTAGCTTACCGATTGGAAATGCCGCCAAGTCTCTCCAAAGTTCACGATGTGTTCCACGTATCTCTATTGAGGAAATACATGCATGGCCCAATGCATGTACTCACCTATGAGGAATTAGAACTAGAACCCGTTCTGTCTTATTGCGATGAGCCCTTCAGGATTCATGATACGAGAGAACAAGTACTGAGAAACTGGACGACTCGTCTGGTAATAGTCTTGTAGAGAAACCATAAGATGGAAGAGGCAACGTGGAATCCCGAGGAACTTATGCTGAAGAACCACCTGAGTCTTTTCATGGTGTAGTATTCTAGAAATTTCGAGGATGAAATTATTTGAAGGAGAGGAGAATGTAACACCCCAAGCTTCTACGGTACGTTTCCCTTTGAATAATGTAATAACATGTGTTGTACGCAACATCGAGTTCAAACACACACCACAACCGATCAAACTAGCCATCATGAATAGTAATACCTACCCTTTGAAATTATATATATTTTATATTTAAAAATGGACTTAATTTTTGGATTCAGAATATCGAAATTATCCTAAGTTGAATTTTTTGTATTTTTCTGAGAACTTCCAATTTTTATGAATAGTAAAAATACTTAAAAACAACATTTTTAATCAAAAATAATTAATAGTGATAAATAATGAATTTGAGTGGTTTTAAGTTATATTTAGAATATATTTTTACCATTTTATCCAATGGTGTTCATTAGAATTAATTTCACTTTGAAATTGGACATAAACAATTGTCAATCTTTTGATATATATTGTTTCTTAAAAACACGCTATTTGTTGTAACAGCGGGAATTAATTATAAAATTAATTAATGCAACTTATATGTTTGGAATTTTTTAAAATAGACATCATATTTGAATCCGGAATATCAATTATAGCATAGGGTGAAATTTTGGCATTGTTCAGAAAAACTTCAATTTTTGATGAATAGTGAAACCACTAAGTGGTAGTTAAAAAATTGAATTTTTCATAAAACATAATTTTACCACTTCTGTGATTGGAATTTCAAAAATCTGAGAGACACGGTTAATATCAAGGAGTAAAATTTGGTTCAATGAGATGAAAATAATTTTTGTTGAATAGTAACTTTTTACTTTTATTTACCACGGTTAAAAGTAAATGGGGTTATTAAGGGTAAAAATGATTTTAATATTACCCTAACACATGTCTTAATTCTATTGGACAAGTTTATCTCGACCAAAAACAACCTTAGGAATAAAATATTATCATTTAGGTCCACTTGGATTAGATTATGACATTTATTATTATTTAATTCAAAGAAGAGTTAAAAAAGTTAAAATCAATGTTTATTTACTAAAACATTTTTAATATAGGGTTATACATAAGATAAATTTGATTTTAAATAATCATTAGAAAGATAAAAATATTTCATACATAATCAAATTTTATTTATAAATTTTAGATATTATATAATTTAATTTATTTATGACACAATGATGATGCAGTAATTACCATAGTAGTGAAAAATTAAAATAATTCATATTATAAATCCCCAAATAAATATAATATTAGACTTTTAATGAATTAAAATAATTTTCTAGGATAATATGAAATATTAGGATTTATTTAATTGACTTTTTTAGAAGTAATCATTCTGTTATGATTTTCACAAAAATCATTTATTGAATAGTGTCAAAATTGACATAAAAGAGTTTTAAAAAAAATATTATATTATTAATTGATATTAAATTCTTAAAAATCTAAGGTTCGGAAAATAGACTTATATCATGATAGGTGTATCATTAATGGACCATTTGGGGGTCTCTTTGATGTATATAGTACATTTATTAACCATATAATATAAAAATTCAAAGATACATTGTAAAAGTGAAACAAATTAACTAAGAGTTAAAACTTAATGATAAGGTTAATATAGTAACACAAACCTGTCTAAATTTTATTGGTTGAGGGGTTTTCGACCTATACCCTCCTTAAATGTTATATAATCCACTTTGGAGCCATTACAAACCGAATATTAATTTATTATAAAATAATATTTCTAGCTTTTCCAAAGGTGCCCCTCACCCCTCTTATAAAAGGGCACTCTCCTTTCTCATTAACTCACACCCTCAAAGCCTTTTGGTTCGGCCAAACTCTGCCCAAATACTCTCTAAACTTCCCTCAATTCATCCTAGAGGCCTTCCATTAGTAAGAAATCCAACTTAAGGAGACCTTTTGATCAAATCAAAAGCAAGAACCCAAAGAAGAGGTAATGATTTCACCACCCTTTTTCAAGTTCCTTTCTTCATCCACTTCTTCCTTCTTTGTTATTACCATTATAAAATAATAAATCCAGTATCTTATATATAATGTGATGTTATTATAAATATATTACAACCATATTTAGTATTCTATCCATCCTTTGAATAACATGTCACCATACGTGCGTACGTACGGCTTACCGTCTCCACGTCGTGGTGTAATTGTTATTCAATAAATTATTATTTGGATGGGTGTAATAATGATGTGTAACTCTTGTAAATAATAAATATAAAATTATTATTATTGTGTAATTATGTTATACTATCCAATTATATATTATTTTAATATCAAAATAATGATATTGTCGCTCGTGCATACGTACGGACTACCGTCTCCACGAACGCAATGAGATTCATTCTCCATCGTATCCATTCAAGTCTAATTCTCATTTGATGATTAATAATAGTATCTAAGGACTTGATATAATTCTAGATATTATTAAGATACAACCTATCCATGAAAAACACTACTTATGTAACAAAACATATAAAAGAAAATGAGTAAGTTAACACCCGAAACAACGATAATACTAAGATATTCTTAACAAATCAATGTTAAAAGATAATATATGATATCATATTAATGTATATGATTCTTGTATAATTTAATAAAAATTATTTCACCATTATACAGGAGGTTATACTACCCCAACCAAGGAAAAGTATAAGGTAAAGGTTTATATTGCAATCTCTTCATTATCCGAGGTTGTTTATACTTAATAATCTATTGGGACTTCTTTATCATCCACATCCATGTTTCTTAAAAATGTATTTCAAAACATTTTTACTATTTACTAGAATATGGGTTAAAGTCATTTATACCCTTTTTTGACTTTTTATAAGAGGTTTATAAAGGAATCTTTCCTTCGTTTTCCAAACAAGGTGCTTTTTAAACTTTTCGACAAAATTAAGGTACGAATGTTTTTTAACTTATACGGCGGGTGCGGCTATTTTCAGCCGTTATAAAATCTTCTAAGCTTCCCTTACAAGCATATAAGAATATTTTCAAAGAAAATGTTTTATTTTATAAATATATGACTCTTAAATGATTTCAAAATAGAAAGAGATATTTCTCTAAAAAGAGCTTTGATTTCATCAATGTCAACATCTTTTGATGGAATTTACACTTATTTGAAGTTGATTTATTATGATACAAAACTAATATATTGTATTGAAGGTTTTTTGATATGTTTGAATGTGGATGTGTTATTTTTATACCATTCATTGTTTATGGATGATGTATTTACATTTCTTATTCTAGTTTTAATACGAATGTTTATGTTATGTTTGTACCTTTTCATATGGGAATGCATTGGACTTAATATGTGACGGGTGGAGCCCGCTATAGCTCCTCGATGCATCGATAGGTCTCATGAGACAAACTAGTGTCTTGACACAAGGCCTTGACAAAATCTTATTTGTAGTCTTGGCACAAGGCCTTGGCTATGTGGTTATGATAGTCTGGAATTATGCATTCCATCATTATGAAAGTGGTTATTGATATTGCATGTGATTATTCGATTAGTAGAATATCCTTGTGAAAAATTAAATGGAATTATTTCATTTTATTTTTTCCATACTATATTTATGTTCAAGTTTAAAAGGCTTTTGATTTAGTTATACATTGTCTTAAATGGTTATTCTTATTTATTAATGTTTCTGCTATATTTTTATCCTTATTGGGCATTTGAGCTCACCCCTTTTCTATGTTTTATTTTTCCTAGGATGTGAAGAAGTAAATTATGAATGACATGTAGGGATATTATGAGGGGATAATAGTGTGGACTATGGAGACAATATGTTTTTGTAGTTGTTTTTCGCTTTATGATGTAATGTAAAACTTTATGAATATATCTAGTATTTCCAAGGCTACTAAACCAATCAGTCTTTCGAGATTTGATCTTTCTTGTGATCATGCCAATGTTATGTAATAATGCACCGACTCTGGGTAACTGGGGTCGGGGCGTTATACCAATAGCCTAGAAGAGTATAATCCTTACTAAGGGCCACTAGCCAGTGCATAATCTAAACTAGTGTAGAAATAGTTCAAAGAACATTCACTTACTATGCCAGGTTATCATGTCAACATGTTTAATAAAAATGAAAGGGGTGAGTCAAAAAAGTCAATAAAGGAGCACATACACCACACCCAACTCATGCAGTCAACATACACCAAAGATCACCCCTAAGTAACCTGAAATATAGTTTTTGAAAATAATTTATTCTATTAAAGTGCCGAATGGGATGTCACTGATTTTAATGAAATTCGTCATTTCCCAAGAGAACCAATACCCATGTTCTTGATTTAAAGGAAATCACTTATCAGTAAAAAAACTACATTTGAAATTCCTTGAATTATGATTAAAGGCCAAATAGGCATTCATTTACTAATGGGTGTCTGTTCATCATGAAAATATTTCAAGTGTCGTGTATAAATTAAACGGATCTTTTTACACCAAATAACCATTTAAAAATTAATAATCTTATACTATTTCACATTCATTAAAATTACTTAAATATCAAGTAATTAATAAATTTTGAATTTAAAAACATGTGCAGTGGGGGACCTACCTCGACTTGCAACTTGGTTATGACGACATGGAACATCTCACACTTGTGCACAATTAAGCGCAACTTGCTGACGACCACAATATCACAGAAAAACCTCGCTTTTGTGTGGCGACAAAAGTCAAACAATTTAAAACACATAACACTGACTGAAAATAAATCAAACATTTAAACATCGCAAAAATATAAAAAACATAGCAACATCATCTAAAAGAAATTTAAACAACCATACAGCGCAAAAACCACCTCGATGTACTTCTAATGCAAAACACAGACCACATAATTAAACAAACTCATATATTTAAAAAATAAAAGAAAAAACTAAATTTTCATTGTATTAATTAAACACAACACTCACTAAAGTAAATATACAGTTCTCAAGGAAGGACATCGCGAACCTCACCTCGACACCGAGATTTGCTTGAACAGCGAGGTCACGCGGCACCGTGCAATGACTGGGGAACAACAAAGGGGTCATGTAGGGACTGCATAGTTGGAATGACGGTCTGCAGGGTGACACACCACCAAGACAGTGGCGCACATGGTTGGAGATGCATTCGTCATCCAAAAAGGAGTCCAGAAGGAGGTTCGGGCGGCCGATACAGCTGGTGGGAGCCGGCGGGAGGAGCCTACGGATGTTGCAATGAAGGGGAATGTTGTTTGGTGTTGTGCCGCTGCTTGTAGAGGACGCAGGGGCGCTATGCCGCTGCCGGTCGGCCGGAACTAGGAAAGGGTGGTGGCCAGGTGGTCAGTCGGGATAGGCGGCACACTACCAATGACACCAAGAGTAGGTCTAGTGCATATGAGGTTCATTGCAGGTAGAGGGGAACTGGGCTGAAGGGGGAGGTCGCACAATAGGAGGTTGGTCGAGCAGGAGTAGCGGCTGCAAAAAAGAGGTGATGTGGAGCAGGTTGTGTGGGAGGACAGGGTTCTGCCGAGGAAAAACCGAGAGAGAGGGTTGTATGGTGATGGAGTCGGGCATTGAAGGCTGGTGGTGAGTGAGGGAATCTGGCGGGGAGGGGATCGGCTGGACCAGATTGTAAGGGAGAGGGGGGAGCTGGCTGCATGAGGCAGCCCGATGGACGGCTGGGGTGTGACTAGTCCCTATAACGTGATCCATGGGAGGATGGAGGTGGCTAGGGTTCGATGATGTTGAGGAGTTGGGAGAAGGGAAGTGAGGGAGCTGATGTGCTTCAAGGGGGAAGGAGCCGAGAGTCTGAGGGAGGCTGGGGCGTAGTAGAAGAGGCATGATGTGTGGGAGAACCTGAAGTTCGCAGGGGGTGTTGCGCTGCTGGATGGGGCGGACGGAGGAGATGATGGTTGGAGGTGGAGGCGGAGCAGGGTGGAGCGCAAGGGGGGTCGCTTGGGCTAGAGGAAGGGGAGAATGGCAGTACAAAAAAATCTAGTTACAAGGAGGAGGGTTCTTCATGACGGGGGGAGAAAGAAGTGAGAGGGAGAGTGAAATAAAATAAAAAAGAAGAAATAAATGGAAAGAAAAAGAGGAAAAAAAGAACTAAATAAAATGAAATAATAAAGTAAATAATAATAAATTGATAATAATATTATTATAAAATACTAATAATAATATTAATGACAATAATAACAATAATAATATTTTTATTAATGAGTACCGTTCATAATGATAATTATAATAATACCCATAATAATAATAAAATCAACATCAATAACAATATAAAAATGATAAAAATAATAATTCTAATAATAACCATTCTCTAATAATAATATAATATTATTTAACTATATTTTAATTTTAATTCCTTTTTCTTCAACTCATTTAATTCAATATTATTTGGCCGACTCAAACACCGCAACCGTGAGTTACTCAGGCTAACTCCATGGCTTTCGCTAGCCGTGCGGTGCCCGTGCACCGGACTACAATAATAATAATAATAATAATAATAATTATTATTATTATGAAGTCTTATTAATAATAATATTAATAAGAATTATAATAATCATACAAATAAAATATAAATAATATAGATATTAAGTTCACTTTAATGATAATAATAAAATTTTTAACAATAATAAATAACACTTCAAATTAAAAAAGTTCCTCATTTTAATTTTCCAAATACAAGCGGGTATTGCCATTTCATGGGTGAAGTCGCGCCGGGTATCCAAAATGTGTTCTGCCCAGGCGCTCAGCCACATCAACTCAAAACGCGCGTTTTTTGACATAATTCAAAAGTATTTTGTCCGAGACTCATCCCGGACCCCAACAAAATTTTAAAAGTCAAAAAAAATTATAAAATAAAATAAAAGATAGGTCGAGGTGTAAAAATTATCCCCACTATAATGCTTTCTGCCCTTAGAAATCCACAACAAGATTTAGACCCGAAGATAATACATATCAAGTTTCACCAACCTATAAATGTTATATGCCTCTAGATGATCGATCCAAACTAACACTAAAAACCCATGACACACAACTCATCCTTTAAAATACAATCACTTTAATCGTCACCAAGTAGAACCCAAACCACCTATTCCAACCAAGGAATGAACGAACATAAACTACCTTCAACACATATTCTCATAATCTTAGTCCAACGAAACCATTAGGTTTACTTCAATATAAATGTTTACTCAAGAGGAAGAACTTAGGATTAGGTGGTTCCACACGATACAACCTACCACCAAACGATACATGAAAAGAAACTCTGATACTGACACGAGGCGGCATAAACTAACTCCCCACCATTTGGATTGGGTTATCTCTAAATTACTTCTGGTGTTACTTTGTAAGACCTATTGTGTGTCTCCCCACCATAACAAATGGCGAGATTAACCGAACGTGAAAACATTCTGCATGGACCAAAAACCCCCACCATGAGGGGGAGAAGGTAGGGGCCCAACTAATAGAGCATCAAAACTATCTTCGTCACCCCATTAGCAACGTCGCACCCTCAGAAGAACACAAACCATCCCACATTAAGTACAATGGTTAATCCAAGGCCATTTTTTATAGTTGGGGTTCTCCTTACTATACTGCAACATCACTCCATGACCTATGGTAGGAGCCCCGATGATTGAAGCATCTCTTGCCTCACAGTCAGGCATCAAAATTTCCCAAAAAAAACTCACAAACCAAAATTTTACCAAACACACTTCCAATAAAATAAAAGTATCAAAGAGGTTAGACCAAAACAATTCTTATAACTGAATGAAAAGAAACACCGTAAAATTCTACATGATATGGTTACTAATCCCAAGAGACACTATAAAAAGAAAACCTCAAACCGGTCCCCAAACATCTCCCTACTCCTGCTGAGGAGTTGAGGTGACGTTCGACGAGCCAGTTCTAGCTTCAGCGTGCTTCTTGGAAACACCATGACAGAATTGCTGCAAGTGACCCCAACATCCACAAGTGTGGAAGGGTCTCGGAGCACTTGGACGTATCATCCTTTTGTGACCTTTCCTTCTCCACCGGTGATAGATCACAACATTATGTTGTGAAGAAGATGACAGAAGGTCTGAAGGCCTCTTGACTCTCCTACATGTTCCACCAACATCAGGTCGGTTCCCATTCTTCTTATTTCCATCCTTGGAACTGCTTCCTGAGGTTGGAGGATTTTCCACATCAAGTCCTTCTGCTAGCCCAGCATCAACAAGAAAAGCTTCCCCCACAACATCCGATAAGATCGTCAGGTTTAGCTCTTCCACTTTCGATCGCAGTTCAGGTCGGAGTCCAATCCCAAATTGATGAGCCTTCCTGGGATCATTCGCAAAAAACCACTGATCATATAGAACTAGATATATAAAATGTCAATAGAATTAAAGTATTGATTCAACGCCTTGCTTAAGTAAACACAACATCATTATCTTCCTCAGCTTCTTCAACTCAGAGAAGTGTTGTCGGATGAATAATGACTTGAAAAACACCAATGTTAGATCTTCTTGAGGTTTATTTCAAGACACAGACATCCACCATTTCCAGGTTGGACCTTCAAGCATAAAGGTATCCAAATTAACCATTAGTGACTTAGGAAGCCCAATGAAACTGAATTTCCTCTCAATCTTCCGCAACCACACCTCTGCCACAAGTGGATCTGCTTGACCATAAAACAGGGGAGGGTTCATCTTTTGGAATTCCCAGTCATAGTCTATAGGTTGATCAACTGGAGGATTTTTTAAGGATGTACCACCTGAAACTGCACCTTGGGCATCCATCAAACCTTCGTGGGGGTGAACACTAAGGAATAAGGAAACAAAGAACATTATCAAAACATGGTAATTTCTATTTCCATTTCAACTTTCCACAATTTCTAAAATAAAACGTTTGAAAACAATTTTTTAATGTAAAGATGACCCAGAGAAACCACAAGGACAAACTAGTGATGATGAGTGACTCCGAAATATGGTTGGAGGCCATACTCCAGTCACACCACCATCACAAGGAGCACTCTAGGGTAATGTCCCCGGCTCCACATGTCTTTCCAGACCACGCGATCTCATGGAGGTCACTTTCATGGATCCCATTTCATTTTCCAATAACAAACAAACCATAAGAATCAAAAGACATTGAAAAACCCGAACATCCCATGGTAACTTGAGGTTCAGAAGGAGCAAGGGTTCATGAAATCCTTTTCACCAGTACACCTCGAATCCCGACAATTCTACTCCTTCAACCATGAAAACCCCAAATAACGATGGGTGCTTTGAAAAACATGGTCCTCTCAAGAGTCGAACCTCCTCTGATACCATATTGTCACTAACCAATCCGGGTCAACCCTGAACCGATCACCCGAGCCGGTCCACGACGTGGCCCGTGAGGCATTCCCAATCCTCTCGGGCTGGCGACAAGCGCCAGGGCATCAAAAGAGGGAAAGGGGGAATGATTTTTCCAAATAAAAATAAATAAAGTAGCAGAAAGGAAATAGAATAACAAAACATAAATAATCAACACGAAAAGAAAGAATGACCAACAATAACCAACTATCCTGACCACCACTAAAACTCCTTTTGACCTCAAGAGTCACTCTCCAAACCACAACCATGTATCTCCCATGGTGAAAAAGATCAAATCAAACCTGCAAAAAAACTAAAAAAATAGGAAAACACTATAGTCGTGAGTATTAAAAGCCAGTAGGTGTGCCCAAGAAACTATCCCCAAAACACTACCATTAAATTAAGAGTTTACTAATTCCAGGAATGAACTAAATTATATAAAATATGGGTTTCCACACACACACTTTCATTTCTAAAACATGTAACGGTCCATTTCCCTTTTTAATTTGATTTTTTTTAATGTCTGAAAGAAACAGTTGCATTGAATTTTAAAAAAAATTTGCAAAAAATTTAGGAATCCCAATTTTCCGTTGTAAGTAAAAAGTAAAAACCAAACACAACACACAACACACGCTAAGGGAAATGGAAAAAATGTGGAACACAGGGGCCAAACACTGAACATGGCCTCTCAATTTTCCACCACATACAAACATACGCTTAAGAAACATGGGTCAAACTAGGGAGCTCGTGAACAATCCAGAATGTACCATACATGAGGATCACCCAAAAGGCATGCCGACTCTTCATGACTTCATAACACCATAATGCACAGTGTTTCCCTACATGGGATAACCGAGGTTCCCAATCCTCTAGAAGACTATAATATATACTAAGGGCCACTAGCTAGTGTGTAATCTAAACTAGTGTTGAAATAGTTCTCATAATATTCACTTACTATGCCAGGTTCCCATGTCAACACGTGTAATAAAAAGGAAAGGGGTGAGTCAAGAAAGTAAATCATGTAGCACAGACATCACACGCAACTCATGCAGTCAACATACCCCAAAGATCACCCCTCAATCACCTCAAAGGGAGTTTTACAAAATTATTTATTCCATTAAAGTGACAAATGGGCCATCACCAATTTTAAAGAAAATCCTCATTTCTCAAAGGAACCAAAACACTTGTTCACACTTCAAAGGAAATAATTTATCAATAAACCAGAACTACATTTGAAATTCTGTGAATTATATTTAAAGTCCAAACGAGAATTCTTTCACTACTACATGTCCATTCATCAAAAAAATATTTCCAGTGTCATGTATAAACCAAATGTGTATTTTTACACCAAATAATAATTTAAAAATTAATTATCTTATACTATTTCACATTTATTAAAATTACTAAAATATAATAAATTAATAAACTCAAAATTTAAAGGCAAGTGCAGTGGGGGACATACCTCGACTTACATCTTGGTTAAGACGACGTGACACATCTCACACCTGTGCACAATTAAGTGCAACTTACTGACGACCGAAATATCATGGAAAAACCTCAATAATGTGTTGTGACAAAAGTCGAATAATTTAAAACACAGAACACTACTCGAAAATAACTCAAATATTTAAACATCAAAAAATATAAAAAAACCCTAGCAACACAGATATAACGTAATTTAAACAACCAAATGGTGCAAAAACCACCTCGACGTACTTCCAAAACAAAACACAGACCGCATTATTAAACAAACTCAAATATTTTAAAAAGAAAAGAAAAAACTAAATTTGCACCAACTTATATAAACACAACACTCACTAAAGTAAATATACAATACTCAAGCAAGGACATCACGAACCTAACCTCGATGCGGAGATGTACTTGAACAGCGGGGTCACGAGGCATCGCGCAATGACCGGGGAACATCAAAGGGGTCGTGCAGAGACTGTGTGGCTGGAAAGCAGGTCTGTGGGGAGACGCACCGCCGAGCTGGAGGCGCACCAGGATGGAGATGCCTTCGGCGGCCGAAAAAGAGTTAAGACACTGGTGCGCGTTGCTGATATAGCTATTGGGATCCTATGGGGGGAGCCAACAGCTATTGCAGCTATGAGGGATGGTGTCGGGTGTCTCGCCACCATTGGCTGGAGGACGCAGGGCTGTTGCGCCACTACTGGTCAGCCGGAACAGGGAAAGGGGGGGTGGCCAGGTGGTCGGTCGGGATAGGGGACACACTACCAGTGCAACCAAGAGGAGGTCTGGCGTGTATAGGGTGTCTTTTAGGAACATTGGAACATGGTTTCTGGGGGAGGTTTCTCTATAGGAGGTTGGAAGCGTAGGAGCACCTGCTGAAAACAAGAGGAGATCTTGAGCAGGTAGGGGGCAGGTCATGCATGATGTCAGGGTTCTACTGAGGGTACACTGAGAGTGAGGGCTAGACGGGGATGGAGTTGGGAATCAAAGGCTCGTGGTGAGTGAGGGAAAATGGCTGGGAGGGGCTCGCCCGGATCAAATCACAAGGGAGAGGGGGGGGGGTGCTGGCTACAGGAGGCAGCCCGATGGATGGTTAGGGCACGACTGGTCGTTGTAGTGTGTGGCGAGGGAGGCCGGAGGTGGATGGGATTCGATGTTGTAGAGGAGCAGGGAGCAGGGCAGCAGGGGAGCTGGTGTCCTGCATGGTAGAAGGAGACAATATGCGGAGGGTAGCTGGGGAATAGTGGAGGAGGCAGGTTGTGCGGGAGAACATGAAGTTGGCATGGGGAATTGTAATGCTGGACAAGCCGGCTGGAGGAGATGATGGACAGAGGTGGAGGTAGAGCAGGTTGGAGCGCAAGGGGGGTTGCTGGGGCAAGAGGAAGGGGAGAATAGCGGTGCAAAAAAATAGGGTAACAAGGAGGAGTGTTGTTCGTGACAGGGAGAGAAAGACGTGAGAGGGAAATTGAAATAAAATACAAAAGGAGAAATACATGAACAGAGAAAGAGGAAAAAAAGAACTAAATAAAATTAAAAAATTTACTAAATAAAAATAATATGATAATAATATTAATATATAATACTAATAATATTATTAATGATAATAATAATAATAATATTATTATTATTAATGAGTACCCTTCATAATGATAATAATGATAATACCGATAAGAATAATAATTACAACTTTTATAAAAATATAAAAATTATAAAAATAATAATTCTAATAACAAAAAATTATTTAATAATAATATAATATTATTTAACTAACTTTTAATTTTAATTCCTTTCTCTTCAACTAATTTAATTCATTTTTATTTGGATGAATCAAACTCTGCAACCGCACAGTACTCGGGCTGTCTCCACGGCTTCTGCTAGTCATACGGTGCCTTTGCACCGACCTATAGTAATAATAATAATAATAAATAATAATAATAATAATAATAATTACCATATTAAATCCTTTTTAATAATAATATTAATAAGAATAATAATAATCATGCCGATAAAATATAAATAATATAGATATTCAGTTCACTTTAATGATAATAATAAAAGTATTAACAACAATAAATAACACATCAAATTTCAAAAGTTTGTCATTTTAATTTTCTGAAGACAAGTGGGTCATGCCATTGCATCGGCGAAGCAACACAGGGTGTCCAAAATGCGCTCGACCTGGGCGCTCAACAACGTCAACTCAAAACGCGCGTTTTTGGACATAACTCAAAAGTCATTCGTTCTTGACTCATCCAGGACCCCAAATAAATTTTAAAGTCAATTAAAATTATAAAATAAAATAAAAGATAGGTTGGGGTGTGACATATCTCTAACGAACATCCTTTCTTCTGGTTATCTGCAAAACATTTATGACTACATTGAGTTGTCCCCAGGTGTTTCTAGAGCATATTCACTTTATCATCCATTTCCTCTATTATGTATGGTTCCATAAATTTCCATTCCCTAACTTCATCCAAAAATGATGGAGTCCGACAATGATTTCCATACAATGCCTCAAAAGGCGTCATCTGTTTGCTGGTATAAGAAATATTATTATAAAAAATTCAATTAAAGAAATATGTTTATCCAAAAGTACCCAGTAATCCATTAAATAGGCATGAATCATATCCTCCAATGTACGAATTATTCTTCATGAATATCTATCAGATTAAAGATGAAAGGATGTGCTGAAAATTAATTCAGTTATGAATTACATCTAAAATCCATTCAAAATATTAAAATTAAACCTAGGATGATGATCAGATACAATGAAGTGAGGTAATCTATATAACCTAACTACCTCATGTAGAAAAAAATCCGGAATGATGATCTCTATATAGGGTGTCCGGAATTTCAACAAAATGATAAGATTTACTCAAAGGATCAACAATAACCCGAGATATTTTATTTCATTGGGAAGTATTTGGTAGTTCAATAATGTAATCCATGGTTATTATTCCTCATTTCCACTCTAGTACTACAAAAGGATGAAGCATCAACTTCATCAAATTCATTCTTCTTTAACCTTTTGACATTTCAAGTGTTTATGGGAAAAATCAGAAACAACTCTATTCATTCTATCCATCAAATAATACTTTCAATGGTCTCTGTACATCTTTGTGCTGGTTAGATGAACTAAAAATGGAGAACTATTAGCTTCACATATAAATTCAATCTTTAGTTGAGATTCCCAAGGAACACATATTCTATTTAAAACCTCCAAAAGACCTTATAAATTTTAATCTCAATACAATTAACATTTTGACCCAATTTTACTTTTTTATACAACTCATGGTCTTCCCTCTTAGCATGTCATAATCTTCTTGACAGAGATGACTAAACTAGAACTTTAAACAAAATAAATAAATTTAGTTCACTAAAAACTAACAAGACCAAATTCATCCAATCATTGACTAAAGGGTCACATTTTAAAGATATCATGGTTAATGTCGCACTATTTCTTCGACTCAAATCATTGGCCACACTGTTTGCATTTCCAAGATGGTAAAATAAATGCATCCATAATCCTTGATTAGTTCCATCCATCATCTCTAACTCATTTTAAATTCCTTGTGAGTAAATATAATCTTTAAAAATTTATAGCCAGTATATATTTCACATTTTACTTCATAAAAATTATTCATCAATATTTTTAATTAAAAAACAACATCATATATTTCTAAATCATGTATAGGGTAATTTAAATAATGATATTTCAACTATTGTGACACATAAAAAGTTACATAATAATTATTCATTAGAAAACAAAAAAGTCCTTTCAATGGGGCATCACTATATATAAGAAAGTAACCATTTCTAGAAGTCAAGGCCAAAACTAGAGCTTTCACAAACCTCCATTTAAATTCCGGTAATCAATGATCACATTCAATTGTCCATTTGAACATAACATAGTGTTTAGTTAATATAGTAAGTAGGACATATAACCATGCTATGTTTTAAAAAAAATCTCCTCTAATAGCCTATAAAACCATGGAAACATTGAATTTTTTTTATTTGTGGTTCTTTTCCATTTTTCAATCACTTTTGTTTACTTGGATAAACATTTATGCCATCTTTATAAATGATTTTACAATGAATGAAATTTTCTAAAACCAAATTCACAATTTTTTGAACATACCATAAAAATTCTTCTCTTTTATTTTTATCAAAGAAACCCATATATGTTTTTTAGTATCTTATTAACATTTAGAGTTTACCAAAATGGCAACAATAAACACACTGAAAAAAATATCCAGGAACTCATGATATATTCTATTCATAAGATCCATGATGATAGAAGGAGAAGTAGTTAAACTAAATGAAAAAACAGATAAATTTTAATGCTCATATCTAGTATAGAACACAATCTTTTGAATGTATTTATCAATTACTTTCAACTGATATTACCCCAACATCAGGTCAACATTAAAAAAATACAATGATCCTTGGAACTGATCAAATAATTCATTGATATGAGGAAAATGTGACTAGTTAATAAAATTGATGTAATTTAAAGATATATAATCAATTCAAAGTATCAATGAACCATGATTATTTTTAAAATAAAAGATAGTATAACCCCAAGGTGAAGTTTTAGGTACGATGGTGTCGTTATCAAATAATTAATGCAACTTTTTTTCAATTCAAGAAGTTCTATATGAGAAACTCGATAAAGGGATTTTGTAATTACATTATCATTAGGGACTAAGTCAATTGTAAAATCAACCTCTCGATCAAAAAAACTTTGGGAACATAAGTAAGAAATATATATAGATACTAATTTAAAACTGGTATATAATTAACTGAAACAATTCCCTTAATTCAACAATATGTGATAGATTACATTAATTTCCATATTTTAATAGTTTATCAGTATCTTGATATGTTATATTTGGTTTGGGTTAATTTATGTAAAAAAATAAAACTCTTTCTAGAAAATAACATATTTTTATCTACAATATATCATAGCTTGATAAATGGAAAGAGATTTCATATAGAGAAAAACATCAAACTCCACTTGAGAAAGTATAATTATGTTTTAGGGTAAATTTTTTCCACAAAAAAGATAGGCATATTATTATAATTAAATTTCTTATCAAAATTTTCTCCTTTTGTTTTTATCATGTGTCAGGGATTCTTTTCATGAGGAGGAATTTACATGTTTATAGGAAAGTTATCTTAAATGAATTAATGTGTAATCCCTGAATCAAAAAACACATTGGAATATTCGGTAGAAACATGTAATGAATCTGATACCACGTCATTTGATGGTTCAACAACTCCTGACATAGTTGAAAAGTATATTTCCATACCCTTCTACTTCTGGCCTTGCTGATTTGAAACATGAGTGACCAACATTGGTAACACAATAGAGAAAATACCAAAATCCTTACAATTAATGCATCTCACCATCAACTTCTCATTATTTTTCATATCATTTTCTGTGAACTCACAATTCATATGCCCAAACATTCCACATATATAGCATTTCCCAGAATTTAAAATGCATTATCTCGGATTTTTTTACAAAAATTTTTAAACTAAGGGAAATTTATTTTCAAAACTCTAGATTTCATTGAAAAATTTATCCCAAATCATTCCAACCCGGCCACCTATTATATTTGTCATCATGGTTCATATAAATTTTAGAAAAATCCATATAAACATTTATTGATAAAACAAACAAGTTTCTCAAATATTTTAAATCTTATGTAGAAAAATATCACTGTGAAAATGGATTCAAACTAGATTAATATCTATTAATCATACTATCAAAGTACAAATTAATTTTTTTTACATGACTAGCCTGGATTATAAAACTATATTCATACACTCCCAAAGAGTAATAACCTTTCGACATTAGTTCCAATAATAGTTTCTCCATTCTTATTTGAACAGTCTTCTGAAAATATTTATACAGAAAAGGAAACAAAAAATCATCCCATTCTAAATAATCAAGATCACATTTTTTATTTAGTATTATTTACCATAAAAAAAATAAATCATAATCACTATCAAAATTATAAAATGAATAGGGTTACCATTTTTCATTACAAACATCCTGTGACATCAAATATACTTTCTAGAGAAGTGATCTGTAATTCAGCTATCACTTGATATCTGGCTCCACTGAAAGCTGGAGTGTGTTTCCTCATAAAATGCTCCATAAAATACATTTTTATTCATGGTTGATCATGTTCTTATATATCCTTGATAACACCACCATTTTCCACCTAAGTCAACTGATCCATTATGGTCACACACTAATCGGTTCCAATTCTCACCATTCCAGGGTGGATATTCGATGGATATCATTCTGTTGGTTTCTTTCTACTTCATATTCCTTATTTATTCTATGGAAACCCGTTATGAATAGAAATTTCTTACTTAAAGAAACATTTAAATCATTAAATTCTATATGATTCCAAATTAACTATAATGTTAAAAAATAATTTATGGAATTCTATTGAAATCTTCATAACCCCTATGTTTATCTAAACCATCCTATGATAGAAACAATATGTTCCCAGCCCTAAAACATTATATAATCTTGAATATTTTTCAAGAACATACTTTATTAAACATTAACAATCTTTCTTGTTTGATATTTTTATAATATTAAGATATAATACATACATAACTATCCACATTTTTCACAACCCCATCACCACAAGTTGTACCACTCCTAGGCCGGCAATGTGATATGAGATATAATGACCCCCGAGTCCCACCTCCTTTGGGCCCCGTGTTGGTGACCAGTAGTGAGGGTATAGTAAACACACAAATTAGAGACATTTACCTATAAGAGAACACATGAGAAACAGAGATATGAGATATACCCTGACCAACTCCAACTCTGACAAAAATATAAATGAATACTAGTGTGCACATTTGTAATGTACTAAAAAACTCTTACAAATGAATGGAAAAACTGCAAGTACCAATGGAGAGTAAAAAAACTGCAACCACATGCCCGATCAACTCCTGCAACCCCAAGCTAGTAGAAACTAGCTTGATCTCCAACCTACTCCAAGTGACTTGAAAATAGTTTATATATATATGGTGATTATAACAATATATATAGTAGGATCCTCCTCGGAGCCTCTTGTGCAAAAGTAAAGAAATCATGCTAAAGCAAATTGAATAACAACTGGAATTAACTAGTCAACTAAATAGATAAGCAATGTTTTTAGCCTCACCATGGATATTATAACCATGTATCACATACAAGAGTATATTATATAATAATTAATATTAAGGGTACCCCTCTACTACTTCCCCACTGGTTTTTGGATTTTCCCCAACATCTCATGTCCTAAACATCTCTCTCTAAAATGGCTTTCCCATAGACACCCGGGCAACCACCACAACTTTCACCTTGTAAAACAAAACCACCACTTCCCCATAATAAAATAAACCAGTTTGTTTCTGGGAGCCACCATAGCTCGCATAACGCGTATCATAGTTTGGGCAGTATACCTCAAGCCATTACAGCCCATACACCAAGTAAGGATCCTTAAGCCATCATTGCCTCTACAAGTTACACCTATAGTATTCCATAGGAAACTATATCCAGAATATATGTTTGTGAATAACCACAAGCCATTATAGCCCTCTACACAAATATATGGGGAAATATAACTGTTGTTGTAATGCCCTGACCCTAGTTACCTAGAGTAAGTGCATTATTACATAACATTGGCATGATCCCGATGGACCAAATCCCAAAATACTGATCAATTTAGAATCCTTGTAAGACTATATACCTTCATAAGTTTTACATTACATTATTAAATGAAAAAAATATAGAAACAAAATTGTCTCCATTGACCACATTTATATCCTTTAGACTATCCCTCAAGATCAGTCATAATATACTTATTCACATCTTGGAAAAAATATAACATAGAAAGGGGGGAGCTAAAATGTTTAGTAAGGATAACAATATAGCGGACACATTCATAAATAAGAATAAACATTTAGGGAAATGTATAAGACTAATACATATTTATTTTAAACATAAAATTCATCATAATATGGTAAATATAAATAAAATGATTCCATTTACTTATTCACATGGATATTCTACTCATCAAATAATCTCATTCAATATCAATATCTAGTTTCATAATGATGGAATGCATAATTCCAGACTTCATATCCACTTTATTCAGGCCTTGTTCCATGACTAGAAGTATGATTATTTCAAGGCCTTGTGCCAAGAAACTAGTTTGTCTCAAGAGACCTACCGATGCATAGAAGTGTAATAGAGGTTCCACCCATCACTTACTATGTCCAATGCATTCTTCATATGAAAAGGTTGAAACATAACATAAACATTCGTAATAAAAATATCATTGTAAATGTCAATACTGAAACCATAAACCATGAATGGTATAAAAATAACACATCCATAGTCAAACATATCAGAAAACCATCAATACATTATGGATGATTCTATTATAATAAATCAACTTCTAACAAATGTAAAATCCATCAAAGGATATTGACATAGATGAAATCAAAATAATTGAGAGAAATATCTCATTCTATATAAAACTAATTTAAAATTCACATAATTATTAAAAACAAACATTTATTTTGAAAATTTTCTTATATTCATGTAATATAAGCTTCAAATATGTTATAATTATGGAAAATAGCTTCACTCGTCATATAAGTAAAAAACATTCTTTCCTTAATTTTCTCGAAAAGTTCATAAAGTACCTTGTTTGAAAAACAATGGAATGATTATTTTATAAAACATTTAGAAAGTTAGAAAAAGGTATAAAAGACATTAACCCATAAACTATGAAATAGTAAAAATTATTTGAAATAGATTTTTATGAAACATAGATGTGGTTGATAAAGAGGTCCCAGTGGATACACACGTATAAATAGCCTCAGATAATGAAGAGATTGTTGAATTAACACTTGCCTTATACTTTTCCACGGTCAAGGGTATGTTAACCTCCTGTATAATTGTTAAAGAATTTTTATTAAATTATACAACAACCACATATATAAATATGATATCATATATGATCTTTTAATATAGAGTTGTTAATAATATTTCAGTATTATCATTGTTTCAGGTGTTAACTGATTCGTTTTCCCTTATACGTTTTGTAATTTAAGCCATGTTTGTTAGGTATTGAATGTATTTGATTCATATGACCAATGATATTAAGTTATTAAAAATTATTTTAAATCATAAAACGAAAATTATTCCTGAATGGTTATGATAGGGAATTAATTTCATCACGTTCATGGAGACGGTAATCCGTACGTACACACGAGGGATAATATCATTCTATTAATGGTGAAATAATATGTAATTGACTGGTATATCATATATATATATATAATAATTGACATTTTATATTTATTATTTAAATTATATATACTCATTATTATACACATAAAAATAATTAATTGTTTGAATAACAAACTACTCCACGATGTGAAGACGATTAGCCGTACGTACACACATATGGTGACTTGTTATTCATAAGATTGATAGAACAATGAATATGGTTGTAAAATATTTCTATTGACTTCAATGTATGTATAAGGTATTGGAGTTATTAATTTGGTATGGAAACAACAAAAAAAGAGGAAGTGGAAGTAGAAAAGAACTTTGAAAGAGGTCGCGAAACTATTACCTCTTCTTTGGGTGTTTCCTTTTGAGTTGGTCAAAAGAGCTTCTTAGTTTGGATTTATGATCAATGTATGGCCTCTAAGTATAAGTGAGGGTAGTTGGGAGAATATTTTAGTATGTTTTGGTCGAGCCAAATGGCTTTGGGGGTGTTAAATTAAGAGAAGAGGAAGTACCCTTTTATAATAGAGGTGAGGGTCACTTCAAGAAGAGCTTGAAACATTATTTTGTTATACAATAATATTATATTTATAATGGCTCCAAAATACATTATTTATACGAAAAGGTGGGTATGGTTTGAAAATATCTCATCCAATAGGTTTTATATATGTTTATCTCACCATATTAAGCTTATATTTTATATTTCATTCATAGTTAAATAGTTCAACTTTTACCATATATTCTTGTATTATTATAATAAATGATTTATAAATTTACTATAAAAAGCCATGTAAACCCCAAGTGTCTATGTATTAATATATATAACCATATCTATGTACTTTGTCTGAACCATTTATTTTTTGGAATATTATATCAATTATTAATATAGCATTTGTATTAAAAACTCATTTATGTCAATTTTGACACTATTTGGTATTTTGTTTTTGTGAAAGTCATAAAAAATTATCAATTCAAAAAAAAAATTAATAACAGCTAAAATCTCATATTAAACATTATAATTATAGTAATGCATCAAAATTATCAATTTACATTTATTTTGATATTTATACTATCAATTATTTTAATCCATATTTAATGAACAAATAACTGCATCATCACTGTGTCATAAATAACTATAATTATTAAATGTATAAATATTATAAATAAAAAACCATTATATATGAAATCATTTTATATTTATAATTAATATTTATAGACGAATTTATCTTATGTATAACCCTATATTAAAAATGGTTTAGTTATTAAACTTTGAATTTATCACCATTAACTATTCCTTAAATAAAATAATAATAAATGTCCTAATCTTATCCAATTGGACCAAAAGGATCATATATTATTCCTATAGTTGGTTTTGGTCGAAATATATATATCCAATAGGATTAGGACATGTGTTAAGGTAATTATAATATCATTCTTCCATTAATTACCCTATTTACATTTAACTGTGGTAAATAAAAGTCAAAAGTTAATATTCTAAAAAAATTATTTTCACCTTATGAAAAAACATTTTTACTTACTAATTTCTAACGTGTCTTTTAGATTTTTTAAATTCAACTCACAGAAGTGGTAAAATTATGTTTTATGCGAATTTACAAATGCTCCTAGAAGGCGAGTAAAAGACGGTAAAAAGTTCAATAAAATTATATATATATATATATAATATTATTATAAAAAACTCCAATGAATTACATTGAACATAAATAGGTATTATGTATCTATTTTACCTAATATAACTTTTAATAAGATAACTAATTATTTAAATTAAAAGTCATTTTTAAACAATAAGGCAGTGTTTTTCACTATTCAAAAAAATTGAATGTTTTCAGAAAAATACAAAAAATTCACCTTAAGCTAATTTTGATATTCTGAACTCAAAAAGGAAGTCCATTTTGATAAATAATATTTATAAAATCTCAAAAGTGGGTATTACTATTCATAACAACTTGTTTGATTTGACGTGGTGTGCTATAACTCCAACTTGCATAAAACGCAAACTATTGCATTATACAAAGGGAAACGTACTGTAGAAGCATGGGGTGTTACATTCTCCCCTCCTTAAAATAATTTCCTAATCGAAATTACTAAAATATTACTGTAAAAATTTATTTGGGTGGTTCTTTATCATAAGTTATCATGTTCCCTCGTTGCCTCTTCTATCTTATGGTTTCTCCATAGAACTTTTACTAGATGAGTATTCCAGTTTCTCAGAACATGTTCTTTATTATCATGAATATTGATTGGCGCGTCACAATACGACTGGTCGAGTTTTGGTTCTATTTATTCCTAGGTGAGTACATGTGTTGGGCCAGGCATGTATTTTCTCAATATTGACATGTGGAACACATCATGATATTTGGATAGAATTGGCGGCATTACGAAACATTAAGCTACAACCAAAATTTGTTCTATAATTTTGGAAGGTCCAATTTACTTGAGACTTAATTTACCCTTCATAAAGAATCATATAAATCCTTTCCATGGATATACCTTTCGGAAAACATGATATCCTTCTTGAAATTTAAAATCATTCATTCTGTTATATGCATAGATCTTTAGCCTACTTTGAGCTACTTTGATGTGGTATTGGATAACCATTACCTTTTCCATTTTTTCTCAACATGTTCTGGGCCTAAAATTTTACTTTCACCAACATCAACCCAAAAAGTTAGTGTGCGAAATCTCATTCCATATAAAGCTTCATATTGTTTTATCTGAATACTTGAATGGAAACGGTTGTTATAAGAAAATTCTAGAAGTGGTAAATATTAATCCTACATACCATGAATGTCATGTGTGGAAGATCACCACATGTCTTCTATGGATTGAATAGTCCGTTCTAATATTCAATCTTTTTTAGGGTGGTAGGCATTACTCAAATGAAGTTCAGTATCAAGGTATTTCTGAATACTTTTCTATAATCTTGTTGTAAAATGGGGATCACAATCAAAAAGAATCTATAGGGGTACACTGTGAAGTCCTACAACTTCATTAATATATAGTCTTTCTAGATGATCATGTGGTAAATCATCCCTTATAGCATAAAAATATGTTGACATGGTAAGAAACTAAATAATGACACATATTGTATCATTCCTTCTATGATTCTTTGGTATCCCCATGATAATTTCCATTGTAATATCATTCCATTATCACTCAGGTATGGGAAGAGGTTGCATGAATCCTCTAGGATGCTGTCTTTGAGCATTCAGTTGTTGGAAAACCATAAATTTTAACACATAATCATCAATCTTCCTCTTCATGTTGTACCAAAAAATAACCCTTTAAATATTTATACATCTTAGTGTGACAACGGTGTAAATAGAAATTGGAGCTATGAGCATCATCCAACAATTCCATTTTTAGATCTGGTATATGGGGAACACTAATTTTCTTCCGAAATTTCAAAATTATATCTTCATATACGAAGTCACTCAATCTCCCATCAATCACTGTTTTAATCATCTTTTGAAACTCTTCATCATGAGTCTAAGAACTCTTTATCATTTCTAGTAAATATGTATTGGAAACCATTTGAAAAATTATTGATGATTTATCTTCCACGTATCTTCCCATGTCCATCTTTACTAGATTCATCAAAATAGGATACCTTTTGACTCTCATCTGGTTTAAAACTCCATGATTATTTCTGCTCAAAGTATCTACCACCTTATATTCCATCCCTAGGTGGTAGGGTATAATGCAATCATAATCTTTTAATAGTTCAGGCCATCTTCTTTACCGCATGTTTAGTTATTTCTATGATAAAATGTACTTTGAACTCATGTGATCAGTATAAATCACACATTTTTCACCATGAAGATAGTGTCAACATATTTTTGTAGTAAATATTTTAGCTTCTAACTCAAGATCATGAGTTGTATTGTTTTTCTCATGATTTTTTAGCTTTCGTGATTCATAGGCGATAACCCTATCATTCTGCATCAGGAGACAACCATGTCCTTTCATTGATGCATCACTGTAAATAACAAACCCATCATTTCCCGATGGTAGAGTCAAGATATGTGCATTGAATAATCATTATTTTAGTTCTACACACCATTCTTCACATGTTTTTTTATCAAAAAATTTAACCCCTTAATGTGTGATCTTGTTTAATGGGTTTTCCAATAGGGATAAATTTTAGACAAAACACAGATAATAACCTGCAAACCAATAAAACTATGTACCTTAGTTATACTCGTCGGTGATGGTGATTATTGGATTGCCTTGTTCATTGAAGGATAGATAGGGATTCCATATTGAGAGACCATATGGACATGAAAAGATATATCCTAAATCCAGATATCACACTTGCTAAACATCCCATATAATTGATTTCTTCTTTAGGGTTTTCAGAATTGTACGCAAGTGATTTTCATTATCTTTGTAGATTTTTGAGTATACCAGGATATCATCAATAAATACCACTATAAATTCATCAAGATATTTCTTTAGGACTCTATTCATTAGATCCATGACAACAGATGGTGCATTAGTTAATCCAAAAGGTATTACAGTAAACATGTAATGCCCGTCCCGGGTTCTAAATGCTATTTTCGAAATGTCTTCCTTCTTCACACACAACTGAAGATATATAGATCGAAAGTAAATATTTGAAAAATATTGATATCCATGAATTTGGTTGAATAATTAATCAATTTGAGGTATTGGATACTAGTTCTTTATAGTTATAGCAATGATCTCCCTATAGTCAATACACAAACTCATAGTTCCAGCTTTATTCATAAAAAAAGAACGGGGGCTCCCAATAGAGAAATAGTAGGGTGAATAAATCATTTATTACTCAATTCCTCTAGTAGTTTCTTTAGTTCTAGTAATTCCTCAGTTTCCATTCTATAAGAGTGTATTCTATATGGGCATTGAACCAAAAATGAAATCAATGGAAAACTCAATTTCTCATTTAAGAGGATGTCCATGTAAATCCTCAAGAAACTCATCAAAACATTCTAGTACAATAGGTACATCCTCTATTTAATCATTATTTTCATCACCCATATATATTTAATACTCTCCCTCCCAATAATTGGATTTAGTTGAGCTATTGGGGGTGGATATAGATAATAATTAGGTGGTGACTTTTCTGCCCTAAAGATAAAGTGATCTTTATCATCATTGAAAATTGTAACCAACGTCTTCTTTCAATAAAGATTTGCATAATGGTCCAAAATACATCCATTCCAAGAATAATATCAAATTAAATCATGCATATGATGATTATATCATCAGATAAAGAACATTTATATTTCTTAATTGGAACTAATTCACAGAACATTTTTGTAATGATACTTCCCTTATGGGTTTTGACTGAAAACTCCCTTGTTAAATAAACTTGGAAATATCTAAGTGTCTTAGAAAACTAGGAAGATATGAAACAATCCGAATATCCAGAATCAAATAAAGCATTGGATAAACATGGGGAATCCATTAAATTATCGGCCACCACATCTTTCAATGATTCAACCTCAGCAGTAGTGATATCATATGCTTAGCCATGCTCCCTTGGCCTTTATTGAGGTATGTTTCTTTGGATATTAGGACATTCATTTGCAAAATTCCCCCATTTCTCTATAATTGTAGAAATCAACATTAACAATGACTTTCTTTCCCTTTCAATCACGAGCTTGGTGGCCTTTTTCTCCACACTTGTAAGAGACTCCAATTCCCTTCAGGAAAATACCGGGGTGTTTCTTCCCAAATTCACCACATGATAGATATTCAACTTTTCCATCATTCCCATTATTTCCATTTCCAGTGTGTTTAATAGATCTATTATTTTCATTCTTTACTATGGTCTTAAGACATAGGGAATTCCTTTTCTACATTGATATCTCATGAGACAATATCTTCGTATGATAAGAAGGATTGTGAGAATAATTCCTGATGGTGAAATGGTTTTAACCCATCAACGAATTGATAAATCTTACCCCTTGGGTTACATATATAATCTACATCATGTCTTTCTAACCTTGTAAATTTAGCCTCATACATTACAATATTCTCATCCTCCTTTTCCCTTAGACTTAGAAATTGTCTTTCCATATCCACTTGATGGTCATGAGGAATGTATTTTTCTATGAAATGCCCATTAAACACCCTCCATTCCATATTTGATACATCTACATCCTCCTTTGTGTTTTGAATTAAAGACCACAATTGATCTGTATCTTTCGTGTGGCGATAAACTTCCATAACAACTTTTTACCTTTCGCTACTCCCCAAAGCATTAAATGTTTTCTCTATGTAACATATCCATTGCTCAAATTCGAATGGATTTGTAGTCTCATTGATTAATGGTGGTTGTGGCCTCATGAAGCGGTGTAACATTCATCCTCCACATTTTGGATCAGGGTGCTTCATATAGGTACTGTTATTATTCATAACCTGGGTGAGTTTTTCTAGTATGGGGATAGGATGATCAGTACCAGTTGCATCACCAACTCCACTATAATTATCTTGAATAAGAGGGGAATCCCTACATGGATTAAGTGTGTTTATAGGTTTCCATTCCTTATATGATGCACCATTTATAAAGAATGGCATACACTATATTTGATTATGAATCACATTACAAAATTCCAAACATGTAAAACACAAAACATCAATTAAACAGTTTATGGACATAATCCATAATAATAAAAATGTTTTCTTTGATGAAGTATGTATATTAATAAATCCAAATATTTTTTTATAATGATAATGAGAATTATACTAAGAATATCCCCTGAGATTTTCATAACCAAGAGTGTAGCAAGACCCTTTTTCGTGTACTAGGATACCCCAGGTCAAGCCTGAAACTCAGTGTCGAAGTTTTCAATCCTAGGTACATCTGTGCCAGAGCCGCCTCTACCTACTCATATCTGGAAATGGATGTATTACTTGGAAAACTCACAAAATCTCTACATTACCAAAATTATAGGATGTTATTATATACTAATCCTCAAAGTCTATCTTAGGATAATGTTATCTAATAACAATTTTCCAAAATCTTGTTTCAAAGGTATGTACTATACTTTCTATAATACCAACTATAACTCTCTGACCCTAGTTACCCGATGTCAGTGCATTATTACATAACATTGGATTGATCAAAAGGGATCAAATCTAGAAAGATCAATCAATTATGTAGCCTTGGAAGTACTTGATACATTCAAAGGTTTTACAGTACTTTATAAAATGAAAAATCATCAACAACATTGTATACATTGACCACATTAATATGCCTTAGACTATCCCTATAGGTTAGTCATAATATACTTGTTTGCATCCTGGGAAAATTAAGACATAGAGAAGGGTGACCTCAAATGCTTGGTAAGGATAACTATATAAAAGAAACTTTCATAAATAAGAATAAACATTTATGGAAATGTATAAGACTAAAACATAAGCATTTTAAACATAAAATTCAGTTCAATATAGAAAATATAAATCAAATAATTACATTTAGTTATTCCAATTGATAATCTACAAGTTGAATAATCTAATTCAATATCAATATCCAATTTTATAATGATAGAATGCATAATGCCAGACTTCGGAACCACATAGTCATGGCCTTATGCCAAGACTACAATTAAGATTTTGTCAAGGCCTTGTTCCAAGACACCAATTTGTCTCATGAGACCAACCGATGCATCGAGGATCTATAGCAGGCTCCACCCATCACTTACAAAGTCCAATGCATTTATCATATGAAAAGGTTGAAACAGAACATAAACATTCGTATTAAAACATGCATATGAAATATTAATACTTTAAACATAAACCATGAATGTTATAAGAATAACAAATCCACATTTAAACATATCACAACACCATCAATACCATATGGATGATTGTATCATAATAAATCAACGTCAAACAAGTGATAAATCCATCAAATGATGTTGACATAGATGCAATCAAAAATATTTCAGAGAAATATCTCTTTCTATTTTGTAATCATTTAAAAGTCACAATATTATAAAAGAAATAATTTATTTTGAAAATTTTCTTATAAGCTTATCAGGGAAGATTCTAAGATGTTATAATGATGGAAAATATCCGCACTCACCAAATAAGTTAAAAATAATTCTTTCATTAATTATTTCGAAAAGGTCGTAAAGTACCTTGTTTGGAAAAAGACAGAAAGATTCCTATATAATAATTTTATAAAAGTCAAAGAGGGGTTTAAATGAAATTAGCGCAAAGTGCAGGAAATATTAAAAATATTTTGAAATACATTTTTAAGAAACATGGATGTGCATGTTACGGAGGTCCTAGTAGATACTCACATATAAACAACCTTGGATAATGAAGAGATTGTATTATTAAACCTTACATTGTACTTTTCCTTGGTCGAGGGTACGTTAACCTCATCTATAATAGTCAAATAATTATTATTAAAATATAAAAGAACTACATTGATAAATATGATATCATATATGATCTTCTAATATTTCTTTGATAATAATATTTCAGTAGTATAATCGTTTTGAGTGTTAACTGATTCGTTTACCATTATATTTTTTTTACTTAAGAAACATTTGTTATGGATAGGATGAATTTTATTCATATATATAATGATTTTAAGTTCTTAAACATTATTTTTAATAATAAAATAAAAATTATTCATGAATGATGATGATGGGGAATTAATTTCATCGTGTTCCTGGAGACGGTAATCTTTACATACACATGAGCGACAATATCATTCCATTGATGGTGTAATCATATGTAATTGGATTTTATATCATATATAAATAATACTTAACATGTTAAATTTATTATTGACATCATTTATAATCATTATTATACCCGTACAAATAATGATGTGTTTGAATAACAAACTACACGACGGCATGGAGACCGTAAGACGTACGTACGCACTTATGGTGACGTTTCATTCATAGTATGGATAAAATAATGAATTCTGTTGTACCATATTTATTTTAACATCATAGTATTTATATGTTACTGGATTTATTATTTTGGTATGGAAACAACAAAGAAAGTGGAAGTGGAAGTTGAAAAAAGCATTGAAATAGGTGGGGAAATTACTACCTATTCTTCCAGTGTTTCCTTTTGAGTTCATCAAAAGGGATCCATAGGATGAAATTATGATTAATTTAAGGCTTCTAGGTATAATTAAGGGTAGTTGGGAAGATATTTGAGTGGGGTTTGGAAAAGTGAAATGGCTTCGGAGGTGTGGAATTAAGATAAGGGGAAGTACATTTTTATAAGAGAGGTGAGGGTCACATTGGGAAACGCCTGAAATATTATTTTATTATACCATCATATTCGGTTTATAATGGCTCAAAAATGATTTATTTTGAGGATAATGAGGGTATGGGTCGAAAACCATTCAATATATAGGTTTTAGATAATTTTAGGTCACCATATTAACCTTATCAATTAGATTAAACTCTTAGTGAAATAGTTTAACTTTTACAATGTATTCCTGTATTATTATAATAAATGATAATCAAAATTACAATAAAAATCCATGATAACCCCATTTGGTTCAATATTAATATATATACCCTTATATAAGTCCATTGGATGAACCATAGATTTTTAGGAAAATTATAATAATTAATAATATAGTATTTGTTTTAAAAACTTATTTATGTCAATTTTGGAACTATTTGGTATTTGGTTTTTATGAAAGTCATAAAAAATTTATCACTTCGAAAACAAATTATTTAATGAACCCTTAAATGTTATATTAACCTATAAAATTCATGGAATCCATCAAAAGTATCAATTTACATTTTTTTATATTTATAATATCAATTATTTTAATCTTTCATTAATAATGTAATAACTGTATCATTATTCTGTCATAAATAACTTTAATTATTTAATTTCTAAAAATAATAAATAAAATACCATTATGTAGAAATATTTTTATATTTCTAATGAATATTTTAGTTGAATTTATATTATGTATAACCCTATATTAAAAAAATTTAGTTATTAAACATTGAATTTAACACTTTTAACTCTTCTTTAAATAAAATAATAATAAATGTCCTAATTTAATCCAAGTGGACCAAAAAGATCATATTTTATTCTTAAGGTTGGTTTTTCTCGAAATACATTTATCCAATAGAATTAGGAAATGTTTAGGGTAATTAAAATATAAATTTTACATTTAATTACCCTATTTACTTTTAACCGCTGTAAATAAAAGTCAATAGTTACTATTCACCAAAATATATTGTCATCTTACTAAACCAAATTTTACATACTGATGTCAACTGTGTCTCTTGAATTTTTGAAATTCAACTCATAGAAGCGGTAAAATTATATTTTATGCAAAATTGAAAAATCTCTTAGAAGATGGATAAAAGACGGTAAAAAGCTAAATTAAATTTTATATATCAAATATTGTTATAAAATGACATCAATGAATTACATTGAACATAAATAGAAGTTATGTAACTATTTTTACCTAACATAAATTTAAATAAGATAAATAATTATGTAAATAAAAATTCAATTTTAAACAATAACGCCATGTTTTTCAGTATTCATCAAAAATTGAAAGTTTTTTGGAAAAATACAAAAAAGTCATCCTAATCTAATTTAGATATTCCAAACCCAAAAAAAGAATTTCATTTTGAATAATAATATTTATGTAATTTAAAAAAGTTGGTATTACTATTCATAATGGCTAGTATGATTTGTCATGGTGTGCTAAAACTCCATGTTGTTACAGTTCAAGCTATTACATTATTCAAAGGGAAACGTACTGTGGAAGATTGGGGTGTTTCTGTTGTGCCTAACAGCACAAGTAATTTCCAAGAGAAGAGAGTAGGGACAAGGGGGTAGTCAGCCATCCATCCTCCCACCAAAATGTTGGGGAAAACACACTGCATGGCTCGAATCCCTGGGGCGTCAGTTTCCCTAACAGACCCGGTGGAGCATCATATTTAATCTCAAAAAGTATAGAATACCCTATAGTTCAAAACCACACTATGGGGATAACCATGTTTTAGAATCATGTGTAGCTAACGTCTCTCTGTCTACCGACTACCACTTCTAAGACTAGGTATCCTATAAAAACACAACAATTTAAATATATTTATAACAATACATCATTCCCTTTTTTACTACTTCACATTACGTTAATAAATTCCTTAAAAATTAATTAACCATTAATAATATCCACATTAAATTTCATTAGCATCACATCCAAAGTTCCCTATTACTTTAAATTTCAACCTCAACATTGTGTCTCAGTGAGCTCCAACCCCATGGGTTAACATCAATTATTCAATAATTTATTAACTACATTATTTCATTCCCATATTACAAGGTATTCTAGAAAGAGATTCCATGCTACTAAAACAAAGGGGCTCGACACGGTGAGTAGATGCAAAACCTGTCATGTCTTTTCCACCTATATCAAGAACATAGACCAATCCTCCCTCAAGGTGTGAAACACAGAAATCATGTGGCATACCCTTTACTTATTCTCCCCTTTATAGAATATGGGTATGTAAGATCAGCTACCTTGAGCAGTGGGGAATGTAATGTAGATAAAAAACCAATAATATTTGACAAGAATTCATACACTCACATCTTACCTATTTCATCATCTCTGGTGTCCTCCCTGAAACCCACAAGCATAAACTGATGCATCGATCCAATCTAGGCGTCAAATGCATCCACAACCAATGGGCCTCCATGCCCCCACAAATCAAAATTGAGATCCAGGATCTCATCAAAAACACAATCAACAAGAAAAAAATATTATATTGACTGGTCTCTTAGCCCATAAGTATCAAGAGGGTATCTGAAAACCCTGTAAGGAATTATCTTTTGTCAAACAAATGGGAATTTAATCAAACTGGAAGTAACCGATATATTATTTGAAGGTTCTAACTATGGGAATCCTAAACAGTAAGCAATCAAAAAAAAATTAAACATGATTACGACATTATTTTTATTAAAATCAATTTACAATAAGAAGAACCTAATTCATTTGCATGCCTGTTTAATTTTGAAAATTAATCCCAGTTTACATTATTTTCCAATTTCCATCAATAATGAAAAGCTTAACAAAGCCAGTATAGATATCACACTATTTGAAAAAACAAGAGGCAATGACATAAGATCAATATCAATTTATTTATCTTATTAAATTATTTATTATGTCAATTCCATTGAGATCTAGTTGGCAAAAACATACTTACTATAAATTTTCACGTAAATGAACAAAGAAGTAATGATCCCCTACCTAAAATGGCTCCTGAAGTTGTTTATACAAGGACAGTCCACTCAATGGATTATAATCTCCTCCCCCATGAAAACATATATCGATGAAGGATCGACACTTGCCACTTACACCAAAATTGGTGGTGTGCATGCAACTGGATAAACATTCGGGGGGAAACAAGCCTAGGATTAAGGTTAGATCACACAGTCCCTAAGGAAGGAAATAATGGTTTGAGCGTCTCTCAACATGGAACAATAATATAGAATAAGTAATGAATATATCTCATCCCTTAAGTAGACTTAATGGACTACATATATGATGCGCTGGATTTTCCATTAAAAGAATGTTGCATTAAACCACATGGTTTGACCAAGTTAAAGCATCCTAAGCCTTTGTAAAAATTAATATAGGAGTTATGGCCTTTGAATCAGGCACAAAAGACCATAAAACGAGGCATTAAATGAATTTTACATCAAAAGAATAATCAAAGGGGTGAAACTGTAGGAAGCAGAAAAACTGTTCATGAACTAGAAATTTGGAATAGGAATAAAATGCTGCTATTGGAAGGCTACTATTCTGGAAAAACTATTCACATCGGTCTCACCGATGGAATTTTTCACACTGAGATCAGTAGTGGAACTGTTCACATATGCCTCACCAGTGGAACTGTTCACAGTGGCCTCACTGGTGGAACTTATCACATCGATCTAACCAGTGGAACCGTTCACATCAGCCTTACCAGAGGAACTGTTCAAAGCGGTCTCACTAGTGGAATTGTTCACAGTTGTTTCACCGGTGGAACTATTCACATAATTGGAAATTTGGAATAGTGTTGGGGATATGTAACCTTGACCTCATAGATCCTCTCAATCACTAGATTTTCGTAGATAAATGCACTAGAGAGGTCTCGACCATTACATCATATACCTATCAAAACATTCTCATCCTCAAGAATTCAAAATCCACTAATAGGGAAACAGAGACGGGGTCAGAACGACCACCCATTGAAATACCTCTAAAAATGGCCAAGCCTCAAGATGCAACCAAAGAAATCCATATCAAGATCAGGGGTGGAATATTTATTTATATGGAGGCACAACCACCAATACCCATAAAAACTATATATTTATGTTTCATTAGAACACCGCCTAACCCCAGATGCAAAGCATCATAGACAAAATCCAAATGAACTCACCCTACTGGAAGACAATGAACTGGATCACTTACAAACTTCTCCTTCAGATACTCAAAATATTCCTAACACTGATCAATCCATATGAATGCTCAATCCTTCTTGGTCAACGCCATAAGAGGAGTCGCAAACTGAGTGAAATTCTCTACAAACATTCTATAGTATCCTGCATGACCAAGGAAACTTCACACCTCTGCCACTGTATTGGGTGCTGCCCAAGACAGAACAGCTTTAATCTTTGATAGATCCATATCTACTCTCTTTGGGGATACAACATGCCCCAAGAAATAGAATTTATGAGAAAAAAACTCACTCTACTAAAACTTCCCAAATAGATGATATTGACGAAGAACTCCCAAAACGGTGTGTAGATGCGCCACACGATCCTCCTCAGACATGGATTATACAAGGATTTCATCGATGAAAACCACCACGAACTTATCCTCGAACTCATGGAACACAATGTTAATCAGTTCCATGAACACATCTGAAGCATTCTCTACACCAAAATACATTTCAACGAACACATAATTCCTATGATGACAATAGATAGAATTCTTCAGGATATCGTCATCCTTCACACGCATCTGATGATATCCTGACCGAAATTAAATATTTGGGAACCAAATTTCACCAAAAAATTGATTGAATAAATCATCAATATGTGGAATAGGAAAGTGATTCTTCATTGTCACTTTGTTTAAGCTACAATAATCAATACATAATCACCAATGGCCATCAACCATTTTCATAAACAAAACTGGTGCACCCCATGGTGACCCAATCATCCAAAGAAAACCACACTGTAATAGACCATAAAGCTGTATACATAGCTCTTGTAACTTAGATGGGGCCATCCTATATGATGAAATAGATATAGAAAATGATACCGATTGTAGCTCGATGACAAACTCAATCTCTTGTCGATGGTGGAATGCTATAAAATATTCTGAAAAAACATCTGGATATGTTTCTAGGACCCTAGGAAATGCCAAATGTTGAACCTCTGATGAACTCAGTATCAGCTTAGCCATCATGGATGGTAAGGATGGAAAATGCCTCAGAACCATCCATGTTTCTCGACCTCCAACAAACACTGTGGGCTCTCCATCTGCATCAAAGAAAACAACCTACCTCTAGAAGCAATCCCCAATAGCATGCACCGAATAAAACCAATTCATACCGAGGATGACATCATATGGTTTTATCCGTAAACATAGTAAATCTCCCAATGGGAGGTGTTTCCACAGCACTAGCTCACAATATCTACATACTTCAAACAAGTCAGCTCGACCCCCAACTGGGCTAGTCAATGGAAGGGGAACTGGAAGCCTCTCTACCTCAAGTCACTGATCATGGAAAAGGGTTGGTAATATGAATGAGTGTTTCATGCCTAAATCAAACAAGGCATACACCAAGGTATAAAACATTCATAGGGTACATCGAACGATGTCGGGATCACCTAGAGATAACAATGCTAAAGCATGAATCTGAGCACGACCATGGAAGATTTCTGCTCTCTGAGGTTGGGGAGCATCACGGGGCTATCCTCTACCTGCCCAATCTACCCTCTACTGATCTGAATCTAGTGAAACTTGATGCTACTACCTTGGCAGGAACTGCCTCAATAGAGGAACCTGGAGCGGAACACCTGGTGCATGATGATAGCTCTGAAAGTCCTGGAAGTCTTGGTGCAGTTGAACTTTACCACCACAGTAATAACAAGTTATTTATCCCTTGGAATATTCTTTAGAGTAACTTCCCCTTATTAAATGAGATGCTGAGGGCTGGGACCTACCCCTGTCCGAACATGAACTCTTCTGCCCTAAAAACAGGGAACCCTTGACCACAACTCTGCTTTATGGGGAATAATGACAGTTCCCCTCTCGTTACGATCCAGTTCTGGCCAATGTCCTCTCGACGACCTATTCCCTTTCTAGTATCTCATGATATGTCTTCAAAAAAATGGGGAGACCAGGCGCTGGATCTCTAGATGAAAATCCTCTATGAAATGCCACTCTCGGGCCTCCTCATCTAGAAACAAGTCCTAATAATATCGTAACAGGTTCTTGAAATTTTTCCGAACCCCCACACACTTGAGATCCCACATCTAAGTGTAAGAAGATCATGAATAATGGATCCCTTCCATGTCAAATAATGAATCTTGACTCTAAACTTGTCTCAGAACACCTCCCTTGAGATCGTCAACTTCTTGTGATCCCTGAGGAATAAGAACTACCACTACATCGCTGCTCCAAGAAACATCATCAAAACAAAGGACACCTAGTGCTTCTTTGGAGAAAAGATCTAATGGAAGCCCATATTGACATCCTCCAACTAGTATTTTGTGACTGCATATAAACTAGAGCCCTCATACTTCTACAGATTGTGGTGGTGAAACTCCTTGTATGTCCTCCTCCAAGTGTTGTCATCGTCAACCTCAACCCTGCGACAATTTACTAGCATAGCCTATTGGACACCATCTGCATGCACCTGATGAGGAAATCAATCTAGAGAAATACCTACAAAATAAAAAATAGGTAGAGCTCCTAATATTTTAATATCGAAGACTCAACATTAATTAATTAATTTTTTTCATTCATTTATTTCAGATAAATCTATCACATGTTATACCCATTCAAACATAGGAACATGATGAATGATGAATGATTCTTCCATAGGTCTCTACCCTATAACTAGTATCACCACATTTAGTACCAATTTTAAACATAATGGCATGTGAATCAAATCATAGGGGGACCTGAACTCTTATGTATCAGCTGGTCTCTAGTGTTTACATCACTTTCTATACATCACTGACATTGTTTCCCTACCAAACCATGAAACCTCACCTGTTCCAAACACCAAACTCATTTCTATCCATCTACCAGGCCAATGATACCACTATTTCATGACCCCATCACCACAAGGTGTACTCCTCCTAGGTTGTCCATGTGAGAAGAGAGATATTGACCCTCGAGTCCCACCTCCAGTTGGCCCCAGGTTGACAACTAGCACATAGGGTATAGTAAACACAATAATTGGAGGCATTACCCTTTAAGAGAAAACTCATGAAAGAGAGAGATAATATAGACACCAAACCACTCCAAATCATATTGAAATATAAAAGAAAACCCATGTTCCCATATTTAATTTCATGAATAACTACAAAAACTAAATAGAAAAACTAAAACTACCAAAGGAATGCAAAAAAAAATCAACAACAATCAAGAAAAGCTCCTGCAATCCCAAGATAGTAGAAACCAGCCTGATATCCAACCTGATACAAGTGACCTGAAAAATAGTTTATATATACACAGGGTGAGAATAACAGTATAGTCATTAGGATCCTCACTGGAGACTCTCTTGAAAAAGTAATGAAAGCGTGATAAAGAATAGTAAACAACAAGTGAAACTAACTCATCACCTAAACATGTATACTATGTTACCAGCATCTCCATGGATACTCTCACCATGTATCTCATATAAGAGTATATAATATAATAAATAATATCAAGGGTACCCCGCTACTACTTCCCCAGTAGTTTTCCTCTTTTCCCTAACGTCACACGTCCTAAGCATCTCTCTCCAAAAGGCTTTCCCATACACACCAGGGCGAAGCACTATAACATGCACCTTGTTCACCAAAACCACCATGTCCATGTTAGAAAATTAACTAGGTTGTTTCTGGGAGCCATTACATCTCACATAACATGTATTGTACGTCGAGCATAACACCTCAAGCCATTATAGCCCATACACCGAGGAAGGATCCTCAAGCCATCATAGCCTATTCATGTTACACCTATATTAGTCTATATGAAACTATATATAGAATATATGTTTGTGAATAACTAAAAGACACTACAACGCTCTACACACATATATGGGGAAAACTAACCATTGAGCCTACCAGATAAAGTAACTACCAAGGGAAGAGAGTGGGGCCAAAGTGGGTAGTCATCCATCCATCCTCCCACTAGAATGTTGGGGAAAATACCCCCCAATGGCTCAAAATCCATGGGGTGATAGTTTCCCTAACTAAAGGGGTGGAGTACCATATAGAAACAAAAAAATTATAGAATATACAATAATTCACAACCACACAATGGAATAAAATATTCTTAGACTCAAGTGCAGCTAACGTCTCTCAGACTCGTAGCTTCCACTTATATGATTAGGTATATTATAATCACACAACCATTTGAAGAGATTTATTATATTACTTCATTCCCTTTTTATCAGTTTCACTTTACTTTAATTAATTCATTAAACATTAATTAACCATTAATAATTTCCCCATTATATTAAATTAGCATCACACCAAAAGATCACTGTTCCTTTAAATTGAAACCTCAACATTGCATCTCAGCAATATCCAACCCCATGGGTTAACATGACTTATTCAATCATTTATTAACAACATTATTACTATCCCATATTCCCATGAATTCTAGAAAAACATTCTATGATACTAATCACAATGATGATCGACCTGGTGAGTAGATGAACTACCCGTCGAGTCTTTTCCACCTATAGCATGTGTGTAAACCAATCCTCCATCTAGAATATAAACTTGGAAAACATGTGTCATACCTCACGTGTCGTCTCCCCTTTTTGGATGATGGGTAAGAAAAACCAGCTTCCTTGAGCAGTGGGGAAATCTATGTGGATAAACAATTAATAACATTTATCAAGCATCAAAACATTCACATCCAACATGTTTCATCATCTTCGGTGTCCTCCTTGACACCCACATACATAAACCGATGCATATCGCCACTCTAGGTGTCAAGTACTTCCATAAACAATTATCCTCCCAACCCCCACATATCACAATAGCCATCCAGTCTCACATCACAACACAAACAATAGGGAAAGAAACATCATATCAACTGAGATCTTATCCCTTAAGTAAGCAAGAGGGTAACTCAGAACCCTATGAGGCATTGTCTTTTATAAAAAACGAGTCATTTGATCTATATGGAATTAAGCGATTTATTATTTGAAGGTTTCAACTATGTGAAACCTAAACAGTAAGAAATCATAAATTTATTAAACATATTTACTACATAATATAGATTGGAATAAAATTATAACAAGAAGAACCATATTCATTTACATGCCTCTTTATCATTGACAATTAATTTACAATTAATCCTAGTTTACGTTCTTTACCAAATTCCATCATGAATGAAAAGGTGAATAAAGAAAGCATAGATATGACACTATCTTGAAAAAAAGATGCAATAACATACAATCTATATCATTTTTTATATTGTTCAAATATTTATTAGGTCAATTCCATTGTGATTTAGTGGGATAAAACATGATAATGCTACATTTTCACATAACAGAATAAAGAAGTAATGAATCCCCTACCTTAAACAGTTCTTGACATTCTTTATACAAGGATGAACCACTCAACGGATTATGATATCCTTCATCGTGACTACTTATATCGATGAAGGATAAAAACTTTTTTCTTACACAAAATAGGTTGTGCACATGTAGTAGGAAGAAAATTCAACGGGAAACAAACCTAGGATTATATTTTGATCACACAACCCCTAAGGAATGAAGGAATGGTTCGAGCGTCACGCACTAGGGAATAAGAAGGTAGAATAAGGAAGGAATATATCTCATCCGTTATGAATATTTAAAGTATTTGGATTAAGATATTCTAGATTTTCAATTAAAAGAGGATCAAAATAAACAACATGGTTTGAACAAGTAAAAGAATCCCAATCCTTAGGAAAAATTAGTATAAGAGTTATGGCCATTGAATTTTCCTTAGTGTCTTTAAAACAAAGAATTAAATGCATTTTACATCAAAGGAAATATCAACAAGGAGAAAATCTTGGAAGCTGGAAACACTGTTCATGAATGAGAAATTTGGCAAAGAAAAAAAGGTTGTTGTTGGAAGGCTATCGTTCTAGAAACACTATTTATATCAGTCTCACCGGTGGAACTATTCACACTAGTCTCACTAGTGGAACTATTCACATATTCCTCACTGGTGGAACCATTCAGAGTGACCTCACCTATGGAACTATTCTCATGGGCCTCACTGGTGGGACTATTGACATCGGCCACACTAGTGGAACTGTTCACAGTAGCCTCATTGGTGGAACTATTCCTAGAAGACTCATTGGTGGAACTATTCGCACTAGTATCACTGAAGGAACTATTCACACCAGTATCAATAGTGGAACTGTTCACGTCAGCCTCACCGGTGGAACTGTTCACATCATCCTCACCAGTGGAACTTTTCACAGCAGTCTCACCAGTAGAACTATTCACAAAATTGGAAAATTGGAAATGTGTTGTGGATAAGTCACATAGACCTCCTAGAACACCTCAGACGCTAGATTTTAGTAGTGTAATGGACCAATGAAGTATGAGCAATTCCAATATTCATAAAAATAGTAGAATACTAAAATAGTATAATCTCTTTTTAAAATATGAAACATTTAAAAATAAAAAAGTTTTTCATTGAAAAATAATCGTTACATTTAATTTTAAATTATTCATTCTCATAAAAATCCTTAAAAATGTTCAAAACATTTAAAAACATGGGATGATTACCAAAATATTAGTTATGAACATAAAAAATGAAAAACTATTAGTCTAGTTGGATCATTAAAACCCATTAGAAACGGTTTTCTTGAAAACTCATAAGCATGCATAGAAACATCATGTAGTTTCATATGGACATATTTATCATATCAATATTACATTAACACTTACACATGGAATAAAAATTCGGTCAACATCCATATCTAGAGTGTTAAATGAATTAAAGAGCTATAATGGGGATCACCCATCATATCTTGAGCTATAATGGGATCAACACAACATATTTTGAGATATAATGGGATCACCCTAACATAAATTCAGATACGATGGGGATTAACAAATAATATCTTTTCATATATGGGATAAAATCTACATAAATAATTTCCAAGGAACATATCATGAATAAAACACTTGATACCATATTTTAACCTATAATCAAAACACATTCAGTTATCATAATACCCTTTTTCGTAAAATTATTTTTAAAATATTAAAAAAAAGGCAAATAATATTGAAGTAATGTTATTAAAACATAACTATAAATACATTAACATAAAAATTATAGTAATAAAAAATAATTAAGTTAGAGTAACTGATCATTCTGTAAATAAATAAAAGAACAAATCTTCTTGAATTTTATAAAAGAGACTATTCAAAGGATTTCCAAAGCAAAGACCCTTACATAACACATGAAAAATACCAATTCAAAACACATGAGAGAAATAAAAAACATTAAAAACCATATAGATCAATTCATGATTTGTTTTTAAAACATGGATATAAAATAGAATGATATATAGGAATAAATCATTAAAACAATTTAAAATTGATTTATTTAAATAGTCTATAACCTCATGTTGGACTTCCTTAATTTTTGTTCCAAACACATGAATAATAGTTTTAATAGTGTTATTCATATATTAATGATAAATATTAATACTTATAATACATCATATAATCTTTTATTAACATCATTTCACCCATTTTTTAATAATATTTTGTAAGTTTCATTGATTAGGGTGCATGCTTTGCATGGGTTTCATGGTCGGTTTGTTATTGATTTTCTTGTCAAATGAAAATTAAACCCTAGATGTGGAAGGAAATTGTGTTAAATTTTTCCCTATATTTTATTTTTAAAATATATGATTTTGTTTTTTGATATGATTATGATTCATTCGGTAAATCATTAATGATATTCTTTTAGATCATTTTGGTGGTTCTTTGATCTTGACAAACTGTTTTCATTATATAATTCTATATTATGAATATATATTAATTACAGGACATAAAAGACATTATATAATTCTATTTTAAAAAATTTATCCCCCATTTAAATGGTTTTATGTCCCACCCTGAAGAATGTATTGGAAATTGAATACACATCATCTATGATATTTGTAAATTGACACATCTAGGATGATGTTTTTATTTTTAGAATAAAAGAGAGAGGATAAGAACTATGGTGGTGAATTTTTTAATAAACATGAAAAAATATTGTATATATATTATACTCATGTTTTCATTCCTCTTTTATAATGTGAGGTGAATATAGTATGATAAAATAAATTGGATTGAAAATAAAATAAAATAATCTGAAAGAGGATTTCTATATCTTGAATTCAATTCCTTCATAACCTCCTAAAGGCCATCGGTTTAGGAATTTTGATGAGAAAATCTTGTCAGAGATGTGGGGAATGTCCTTGGGATGTGTATTTCGTAGAATTCGGACAATTCTCAAAAAATGAATGCTGTAACGAGAAGAGGAGGTCAGTTGTGGCATTTATATTGTTGGAGATGTGGGGTTTTCGATTTTATAATCATTATTTTATTATTTTACTCAAGAAAAGAAATAGTATTGGTTATAATGAAAATATAGAGTAATTATTTAATATTAATGTCAACCAAGGGTACATCCCTCATCATAAAATCATGCAGGACTCAATAATTAATATATTTTCCTTATATCGTAAAGTATCATATTTCACTATTCTCCAAAAATTCAGGTATTTCAAAAAAATCTAAAAAATTAACCCTAACTATTTTTCAAAATTTAGATTCCAAAATTGAACACTATTTCTTAAAAATGATTTTTTAAATATTATATATTCAATTATTAATTTAAATAAATATTTATTCGAAAAATATAGGTTTTAAAACAATAACGGATTTATAACAATTTTAAAAATTAATTAAGGTATCATAGAATTTTATTATAATAACATAAAAATAAAATATTTATTCATGAATCTATTTTACAAAAATAAATTTTCTTTTAAGTCATCACAGTATTTATAAATTAGTAAATATATATTTATTACATACAAAAATTAACACACTTAATTTATAATTTTGAAAAAAATTATTTACTTTTTTAATGATATAAATATTCCATATTTTCAATTATGGTATGAAGAACTTTTAATTATACATTTTTAATTGAATTTACTATTCTATTGGACAACATACTATTTTCAATGGTCATGGTTCTATTCCATAGGCCATATTACTATTCCATCTGTATAATTCTATAATTTCTATAAATACAATTTATTTTATTATAAATTTATAAATAATATGATTGTTCAATTCACGAATGGAAATAAATTTTTATATAATTACCTGGGTTGTTTCATTCAATATTGTTTTTTGATGATAAATATCTTCATTTGAACCATATCATGGTTATGTCTGATATGGTGGATATTGTGTTCTATCATGTGATTTCCTAATGATCATTATTGTGGTTTGACCTAATGATCTGTTAAAGGTCTCCTAAGAATCCAGAACTTTCATAGACAAGATATTTATTCCATTAGATCGATTTTATCTTATTATTGTATAGTGTTTTCCTTGGTTAAGGATGTACATCAAGCAAGTTACCTTTGAACAAAATTTGAAACATCAGTTATCTTGTTGATTCTCTCATGTATTGACATTATTTCTCAATTTTAAAATATTATAATTGAATCTAAACTATAGTTAAATATATGTTTCGTCTCTGTTCTCCAAAAAGACTTATGTAGGATAATCGGAACCCTTTAACCACATAAGAATACTAATGTATGGTTAAATTCATCTCCAATTTTGATTCTTGTTAAAACATCTTAGGACACGATGAAATATCTAGGACTATATGAATGGTGTCCGAGTGTGCCTTTACCATAGGTAAATGGGTGATTTATTAATTCTTTAATGAAATACACCTTTATAGTATGAACCGATCACTATAATTCCTTGAGTTAATAGGTGGTGTACATGATCATCAAACACAGTGATATAATCCCATAAGAGAGTTTTTTAGGTAATAAAAACAAATTATGTTTGAACATATCATAGTTTCTATGTGTTTTGATGATTAAATATCCCTATTTGTATTCTAATGTATTTGACTTATGTTTTTGAGATCACATTTTTCAAAAAAACTTATATTACACTGATTCTACAAGTTATAATCTTATAATATGTGAAGATTTTATTTTTAAATAATGTATTTTATCATACAATAATTGAATATTATAATCCTTCAACTCAGAATCCAAAAAAACTATGTTGAAATGTTATCTTACTATATAAGATGATATGTTATGAACATAATGATTGAGGTTCCACTTTTACATAGTTAGATATTATAGATAGAATGATGAATATGTGAAGTAATTATCTTATGAAAAGGATATTCATAAAAAATTAACATATAAGAGCAAAAAGAAGTTTAGGAAGCTATGTATCACAACTTAATAAAATATTGTATCGAATTAGGAATATTTATTCTATGAAATGTTGAAGTCTGTATATTTATTCATATTCAAAATTCATTGATCTAATTTATCTTACAAATTCCCTAATTAATTTATCTAATTATGAAAATTAGTAATACTGAAATATCATATGAATATCTAGATATTATGTAATAAAGTCATTATTATATTACTAATATCAAGATAAATAATTTCATGATTCTATATTAGATCCTAGAATGATTATCCATTAATGTAAATGTTGATCTGTACTATATATCGATTTTCTAAGATATGAAATATCTAAAGAAGAAGAATATTTTTGACATTTTTGGTGCAATAGTAATATTTATATTTTGATGTAATAGATGAATGTCCTTAATATCCCTTCTTCTAAACATTAAATAGATAACTCACTCAACCATTGTAATTATCTCATGTTCATAAAGTACAATGGAAAAAAATAAAACATAGTTATTTGTTGTATAAATATATATGGATGATAAGTATGAGTAAAATTCATGTACATAAGAATAATATGAATTCCAATACATAGACAATATCAAACATAAATTATAATGTTGAACTTAAAATATTATCAGTTTCATTAAAGATCCATCGAAGCTCCACCTTGATGGGTATCATATTCAAAGGATATATCTTCGCTACTGTCAATTAATTCTTTAAACTGTATTCTTTAATTGTTCTTTCAAAATGTTATTCATTAATTTTTTGAAACACATTGTAAGTGTTTGTATCGAAACCAAAGATAGTTATTATAAAGGGAGATACTTGTTTAAATATCTAAGACCTATTATTAAGTGACTTCTAATTATACTCTGATATGATCTCTTAGTATAATGGTCATTACAGCGAAAAACACTAAAATCATTTATTAGTGTTTTGGTGAGCCAGACGTGGGGATTTATATTCTCCGAGAAACAATAAATATCATGATATTAATATATTTCATTTAATTTATTACTTTATTTATTTTGTTTCATATTATGGAAAATAATTTTAGATATCATACCTGAAGATAGATTTTTTCTATAATGTAAATTTTGGGAACACAATTCACTCTCTCATGAGATTTACGCTATCCATATTGTGGTAAAAAATTTGATTAAGATCATGTGAATCATGAGATCAAAATTGATAATGGATGACATGTAAATATCGTTTTTTAAATGTATTATATGAAATATAATAAAGAATTTATGTAATAGAATTTATATCCATACATTAATGGGGAAAATTATTGTTTCTTGAAGGCTCTAGTGACCATATATCTAAATAATTATTGATTTAATGTTTATCACAGTGTATTGCATCCCTATAAAATTACTTAGATATCAAATAAAACATGTGTTACTACATCTGAATAATATTTGGATCTGAACTTCATATCTATGAAGCCTATAATCTATTGATTACGAATAAATTATTTCAATAAGGATTCTAGAAAGGATCATGAAATGTGGAACACTATAGTTTTTTATTATGATAGTATAAAAAATGTGAATTCTCTTAGATATTATAAATAAAACATAAGTTTGACACATTCAAAATGGAAGAAGTAGAATGTATTATGCAATTTAATGTATGTCTCATTTATATTTTTAAAAATATTTCTTCTCAAGGAATATCTATCACTGAGCTTGAACATTCATTTAATAATCGTAGAGGTGTTCCATCTATTTGGAGTGGAATCTCTACTTATATAATATATATATATATATATAATCATGTCAAAATATTTAATTATAATTCTAATTATGTATGAAGATGAAATGGAAGACAAAGATATTGCATAAACATTATTCATGAAATGAAATGATTCTTAGCAGGTTTTTAATTTAGAGTATGAGTTGAAGAAAAAAATTCATACAAATATTTCATAAGTATGAAAAAGAAACTTACTCAATATATTATTGATCAAACAATGATTGTTCATAGTTTTCATATATTTTCAAAAAATAATAGAATAAGAGAAGAGGTTACATAAGTCCATTCAAAAGGAATATGTAGAATTGTGAGAACTATATAGAATTATGTTTTTTTGAGTGAAACAAGTGATGAAACATCAATATTATTTATCCAAAACATAATAATTATAATATTTTATAAAATGAATAATATTTTAACATTTATTATATGTAGAAAGATAAGATGTCCATGAGGCCCACCTTGTGTGATTTTAAATATTTTATCACATAAACATCATCAGAATCAGAAGCTAAATATATTAATCAAAATGACAACATATTCATTTGTGAAAATTAGGATAAGATACATTATTTAATTTCTTTTAATCAAGAGTATGAATTAATAAATGAAAACTGGTCATATTAATAATTAAATTAAAATTATACCATATTAAAAATGTATGTATGGTTATCAAAATAATAATAATTCCCTCACAAATTATTTCAAAAAAATAATTAACTAATAGGAGGACCGAAATAAACTAAATATATAGTTGATGAATTGATTAGAAATTAATACTTCATCATGTATGAAAACTTATATGTGGTTAAAAAATAATGATTCTAAAAGTGAGATTACTTAATATTAATATTATATAAAAAATTATTGTCAAAATAAACTTAGAAAATAAATTTATTGAATTTAATGTCAGGGTGAAAATCTAAAACATATCAAAAACTATTTTGTTCCAAGTTCTAAAAAACAAGTCCATCAAATGATTCCACTTTTTATTGTGGGAAATAGAAAAGTATGAAAATATTTCTAGTCAACTAATTACAAAATTTTGTATAATAAAAAAAACTATTAAAAGAATTTCTGAATAGATGGTGATTGTTTTTTGGGAAACAATAATAAATTTGGATCCATGTGTCGTTATTATTATATTTAACAACCCCAAAAGTTTCTTGGTACCATTGAATTTATTTGTTTTATTTTTCATTGTATGAAACAACCCATTTTATGATAAACAAAAAATGGTTTTTGGATATTTTTGTTTCATTAATTTTAGTTTATATTTCTCAAATTTTTAAACATTATCTATGATTTATAGAGGATATTCCACATTAAGTGTAAATTATAATGGAAAATTAGTAGGAATTGTATCATATGGAAATAGAAAATAAATTCTCATCAACAAATTTTTTTATATTCAATTCATAAAGATAAACATGTTACATATCTCTCATATGTTTGATGATGGTAATTCAATTTCTTTTTATGGTAATATATGTTTATTTTGAAAAGATATGTCTCTAAAATTTATGCCACCTAGAAATGATAATTCTTATATATTAGTTCTAAATTCATAGTGTATAAAATCTTAAATGGTTGAAATGGTGAAATTTATGGATCATGGATATGGAATAGAAGGCTTGGATATTATAATTTTCATTCATTGAATGGTTTTAGTATGAAACATTTTTTTTATCTTACCAAACTATAAACATGAATTAAAGAATATATGTTATGTATGTCAAATGGGAATGAAAAACAAGTCCTAATTTAAACCAACTAAATATGTTTCTACATCCAAAACTCATGAGATTATCAAAATGGATATGTTAAGACCTATTATAACTAAACTTCTTGATGTAAAATCAATTTTTATGTGTTATTTTATGATTTTTCATGATTAAATGGGTTTTATTATTTATAGAAAAAAGTGAATCCAATTATATTTTCATTAATTTATGTATGCTTCTGAAAAATGAAAATTATAATGAAATTCTGACATTGATAGGTGATTATTGAGGCAAATTTGATAACCACAAAATTAATTCATATTTATCAAATAAATGAATTAAATATATATTATCTTCCATTAGGTGACCAAAAACTAATTTTGTTTTTGAGTGGAGGAAGAATAATTTGCATCAAATTTCATGGTCTATGTTAAATGAATATAAAATTCCCACTAATTTCTAGGCTGAGGCTATTAATACAACTTGTCATGTCATTAATAGAGTTATAATTAGCCATATTTTGAATAAAACACCATATGTGTTATGGAGTAATATACAATATAATGTAGGATACTTATAAGAATTTTGATAAGACTTTTATATATTGTACGCCAAATATTTTCGTAGTAAATTTTATCATAAGGATGATGAATGAATCTTCCTAGGTTTCTCTACTTCCTTATAAGATTACATAGTTCTCAAAAAAGGACTATGATTTTTGATGAATCAGCTCCTGTGATGTTTGATTAAAGTGATCCTTTTGATCAAAAATTTATTCAGACAAATGAAATGATTTATTCTCAAAGGATATGTGACCTAAAATTCAATTTAACAATAAAATGGATGAAAATATGGAACGTTATTACATTAAAATAATTTCACTTAGGGTTTATTATAGTGAACCAAAAAGTGTAATGACTAGGTTACCTAAAAATTAAAAATAAAATACTTTTTAAATATTTATAAGGAGCCAAGATGAACATGTTTTAACTAGAATAAATATAGAAAACAGGGTAAAATTATCCTCCTTTTTGTCCTAGCAAGAAGCTAAGACTATTGGAGAAAAATTATATAATGAATGTGGGTTCATAGCTATGTGAGTCAAATTAAATCAGTCCAGAAGGATTAATTTATGTGTATTAGTTGATAGATACTCTAATTATCCTGTACTGGGAACAAAATGGGTATTTAAAAACAAATAAGATGATCATGGAATAATCACAAGAGAAAATGATAAATTTATTGACGAAAGTTATAATCAATAAAAATGTATAGAATACGAAGAGGGATTTTCCCATGTAGCTAGATTTTAAGAAAATATAATTTTTCAGTAATATACAACATATATTAATTTTAAAATATTTTTTATGGATGCTAAACCTTGTTTTTTTAAAATTTATTTTTAATGATGAATGATTTTGAATAACAAACTCTTAGTCCTGAAGATACTCACCTACAAAATTATGTTTCTAAACACAAAAAATTTACATATAGATTTAATCAAGCACCATGATCATGGAATGATATATTAATTTCATTTTATTTATCAATTGGTTTTTTAGAAAGGGATGAATAAACCTACACAGTTTAAGAAAAAGTCATTCATAGATATTCTGATAGCATAAATATATGTGTATTATGTCATTTATGGATAAAAAAATCATGAATAATGCAATGACATTTAAAAGAAAATTAAAAATGATTTTGAAATGAGTAAAAAGGGAGATTAAAATCTATATTTTGGGATTTCAAATTTATCAAGAAGATATGAAATATGTTTTAAACAATGTAAAAAACACACATAAATTACATAATATATTTGGACTAGAAATTAGTAATACTGATTTAACTCATACGGGTTATAATATTATTCCCAATAGGGACAAAAATGGAAAAATAGTTGACACGATGTTTTAAAGAAGAATCATTTGAAGATTAGTGTATTTTACTAAAAGAAGGAATGATATTATTTTTTCTATATGTATTTGTGCAATATTTCAATCTAATCCCAATGAATTCCACATAAATGCTGCCAGAATAAATTTAATATATTTAAAAGAAAATTATTCTCTTTATCTTCATTTTCCATTGGAATTTATCATTAATTTGAATTCCTATTCAAACGATGATATTCTTGGGTGATGATTTTATATGGATGGAAATTCAAGAAGCTATCATTTTCTTGGTAAATACCATGTATCTTGGTTGAGTAAGAAACACTCTCTGCAACATTATCAGCTTCTGAAATATAATATATTGTATCAGTGTAGTTTTTTTGAACATGCTTCTCGAATGAAACGTACTCTAATGGATTTTTTATTAAATTTTATTTATGTTTGCATTATATTTGATAACACAAGTGCTTTCATGATTTCATTGAAACCAATATTCTATTCCAAAACTAACAATATTAACTTGAGATTTAATTCCTTAAGAGATGAAGAAAATAATAATGATATCTATTTAGAATTTCATTCATTTAATATAAAAAAAATAATTTTTAGTAATCCTTTTATTTATAAAATATTTTATTTTGTTACATCCATATTAGGTTTACTAAATTTTATTTAATTACAACATTTCTTATGGGGAATCATAATTATATATAATTGTATACATTGAACCTTATATTAGTTGAAATTTTGTTTCATTATTTTAAATATTACTCATATCAAATAGAAAAATCACCTAATTTTTAGAGATTCCTTTGTAAATATCTACATAACCCTTCAATTAACATGAAACAAAAGATTGTTCCCAAACCCATGTATGAAACCTCTTGCAATATTAAAATCTACTCCCCTATTTTAGATATAATAACTTCCTACTATAGTATTCCAAAAACACAATACCACATGTTAAATGAAAAAACCTAGATAACTGACGGTGAATCTACAAGAAGAATCAAATGATGAAAGGTATCAATAAATAATATGATTGGTCATGCAATAGATTTCAGATAGATGGATAAGACTGACATGATACACAAGATTTTTATCAATCATCACAAATGAGAGATTTTTCCAAGGAGATTTAAATATATTTTGTGTTTGATATAGATGTTATTGAGTATAATGAATCTATTTTTTTCTCTTCTGTAATAGTGATGACCTGGTCACTGCAATGGTGAACTAAAATCATCATATGATAGCCAATTTGGATATAGATGAAGATTTCATGATCCATCATGAAGAATATTATTTCTTAAATATGTATTTTATGTAGATGGAGTTAGTGCACCAGAATTTTTAATTTCTGTGTTTGGAATAGTGGATATTTGAAAAACTGTTAAAGTAATTAGATCTGGAAAAAAAGTTATTATGAGGTTAATCTAATCCATAATCACTCTGAAGAATATTTACTTTGAAAAATATATCTTTCAAGATGTTACATTACATTATCTTTTCCTGATCAAAGAACCAATTTTCCAGGATAGATATTTAATCAGAAACATGTTTCATGTTAAAAAATATATAATTATATTTTATTCATTTTATAAGTATATTAACACACATTTTTCATAATGCTGGAGTTTTTCTAGATGAAAATTCCATAGTTTTTTTTATCATTGTATTAAATCATTAAGTATAAATATCTTATGGAATAGAGGTTTTACTAGAATTATTCCATGAATAAGTTGATTCCCATGGTATATAGATAAGAAGATAAAGTTGATCATGCATTAACTCAATGGGATTTATCCCACCTCTAATAAGGACTCGTTTTGGTAAACATATCACCTCAAAATTTTGAATTAATAGAATTTACTTATAATAAGAATATTTATTAAAGGAAAAAGAGATTCATAATTAATTCACAATATATAAAATAAAATACTCCTTAATAGAGTTCACCTTATTTTCGTTTTCAACATATTTTCCTCATATTTTAGTAATTAGATGGAGTTTAGCCTCTACTATTACTCATTTAATTTTTCTTATAATTAATGTACAATCTCAATAATACCATGATCTTCACCTAATATTATTTATTTTAATTATGAATAACAATATTAAATATAATCATGAAGTAAAATTAGATCTAAATCTGATTATTCACACCATGTCAGAGAAAGACAACAAGTTTGTTTTAGAATCTATGATTACCCATTTACATGAATCTAGAAATAAATGTATGAAAATATAAGAGAGTATTGTTTCCAAGGGAAAACATAATGAAGTAAATATGTTTGTAAAATTAATTAAAAATTTAATTTAATGGTCATTTGGAGAAATCCCAAGTCAAGGTGATGTACTTTCTATGTTAGAATGTGTGTCCCAATAAATACAAATACTAACTTTATCCTATTTCTTTAACGAAATATGACCGACTCGACATGGAAATAATTTTTGATATTGAAAACCATATTTTTAATCATGTACAAATGATCCATGATGTTCAGAAAGATTCTCTTGTTTCAATTGACTAATCTCGGAAATAGGTATCATCTATTTTAAAAGAAAAATTCCCAAAAGTTCATATTGTTTTATTTTAAGTGAAAAAGTATATATGTTTCACTAAAACTATCTCATGAATAACGCATGGTTATTTGGATAATAAATTTGATGTTATAAGTAAAAAATGACGAATACTTGCATAAAATAGTTGTATGTAGTTTAAAGGAAGAATAATATGAAGAATATGATGCAGAATAAGAATATGTTTTTTTAGTTTTAATAATCTGAGGCCTCTATGAAAGGAAATGAAATAATTTATATTGATAATTAGTGATAATTTAATAATAAAAATTCGAACAATTAAAGAAATTGGTTGTTGGTGTTTTAATGGTAGGAGATATGAAAAAATTTCAATTTTCCCTCAATGTTTTTCGAATGGATTCACAACTATCATGGATTATTTAATAATGAAACATCTCAACAAATAGATGTGTATGATGAAGAATTATTTAAGATGTTAGAGAGACAATTTCCCAGTCCACATATAGTTAATCATTGTGCATCTACATCTAAAATATTAAGGGATATCTTCATCCCAAATGATGTTAGTTAATGGGATAATCTCACGGTTTAAAAAGAATTTCTTTTACCCTTAATAAAACATACCTCTAAACTATCCTTTATTTCTGAAGATATGTTTGATTTATCATGATCTCATTAGTGTTTTTTCAACATCAAATTCACATATATATGGATTGATCAATGTGATCCATATATCCTTGGATCTTCCCTAGTTACATTGGGGAGAATTTTGGGAGAGATGGATGACGATCCTTTTCTGTCATCCTCTCAACATGCTGGACAACCATTATCGTTAAAAAACCCACCAACAAAATTTCTTTTCATGTTAATGGATTGAAAAACATTCACAGATTCCATGTTTGAGTGAATAGAATTTAACAATAATTTTATTGGGTTTTTATAAACATTCAAATCAAGATTAATTTAGTATAACTTTTAAATATTTGAATGGTTATTTTTATCTATATTTTTTTTGAATGATTTTATTTTAATTATTTTTTATATTGAAGGGTTTTTTAGTAAACATATGTCTTTATTTTAGCAGTTATGAACTATACTTATCATATCATCTTTTTCCCTATTAATTTTATACTATTTTTGAATCTATATGGTCAATATGTTATATACATTATATATATTATGTCTTCATATTTTATATTCAATATAATTACTTCTCTAATGATATATTTTACATATTTTTTAATATGAAAAGACATGTTAATTCTAGTCATAATCAGTACCATTAATTATTTACTATTATTTGTGGGAAATAATGATCATATTCCATTATTATAATTCTTTATGATATCAGAAAAAGTGGGGTAGATATTGATAATTAAAAAATAAATATATTATAATTTTATGTTAACAAGAAGAAATGGAAAATAGAAAAAATTATAGTGGTAAAATTTTTAATTTATAAACATGAAACGTAGAATCCAAAATTTCAGAAATTTATTTTGAGAAAGGGTAATATGAAAATTTTGAATTTATAATTATTTAAAGGCTGGTGAAGAAAGAGGAAGAATATATATATTAAATGTCTTATCCTATATGGAGAAGAGTTTTAATGTTAAAACAATACTATCTTAATATTTTTTAATTATGGTGTATTTATCATTATGAAGTGGAGATTTTGAAAAGATTTATGTTGGTCCAATATATAACTATTTTTTATGTGTTTTGATTGGTCAAAAAATTATTATATTTATTATAATGAGTTTTTTACGTGTTTCATATTACATTTATTAAATAAATTTATCTTAAATTGATTCTCTATGTGATTATATTTTTATATGTGAATTTTTTATTTAGTAAAAAAGTATTTTATCTTATGAGAATTATTATTATCATTAATCTACTCAAAATCAAAGAAATCCATGTTTAATAATTATGTAATTACATTAGATGACATATTAAGAATTGAATGATTTATTTACCACTTAATCAATGATTGATATCAAAGACAGAACGAATCAAATGAGATGATGTTAACTTATGAAAATTATATTTGCAGAATATTATCTTATGAGTGCTAGAAGAAGAAGGGGAAGATAATTATCACATCTCAGTAATATATTTCATCGTATGCTGAGGATTTAGTCTATTTTGTATTGATGTTAATTTATCTCACTAGAATTTTAATTAAAAGTAATGATTTCTTTTATGAAGCCTCTAAGAAAGTTAACATACATTGAATAGTACTATTAGTTATGTTAAGTATGTAGATCTAGCTATTACGTTGAATATCTTGATTACTTTTCTAATATCCTGATATTTAATTGGAGGGTTTCAGAATGTATCATAGAATAAATTATCCTTTTAAGGAGTGGTTTATATGTATAGTATGTTACCATTCTAATAATTGAATGAACTAAACAGTAGGGCGATTTCTAAAATCATTGTTGGAAAAGTAATTTCTTTATTTGAAAGGAATAATGTGGTGTCCTTAAGGTCTTGTTATAAAAAATTCTCAATGGATCACTTGCATGATTGTTGTAATTATTTCTAGTATGTAATCTTCAATGGAAATACAATGAAAATATGTTGTCCATTACATGAATTTAGGTAGACGAGAGGAATGAGTATACCCACTTACATACAAATAGTCTGAATTTATTTATGTAGACTAGTAGAATGGAAAATGATAAGTATGTTCTTAGAAGTTTATGTGTTTCGATAAATATCATTCTAAGATTCATCTGGAATATTATTTTCTTATGAATATGGATCTTTGAAGACTGTTAGATTCTTTTTTCAATTGTGTGATTTAATTTTTGTTTCAAAATTTTATTAATTATAAATTTTACACTCATTATAAAAGTGTATATTGAGACCAAGGATATGTCATGAAAATACAGATCCTGTTTTAAATATCTTAGACCATTTTATGAAGTTATAACCTCTTGTACTAAACTATGAGACCCTAGTCAAGGGGATGTTACAATGGGAATCACAAAACATGCAGAGTAGAGTATTGGTGGAGTGGGCTAGGGGAGTTTTGTTCCCAAAAAACTATGAATTTTAAGTGTTCAATCACATTCCGTTATGATTTTATAATTTCTATGAAATGTTATAACAAGGAATAATATTTGGTTTGACATACCCGAATAGGATGTTTTTTTTTGAAAAGAAAATTTTAAAATCTCAATTCACCCCTCCTGTGTTTTCCACTAGCCATATAATATAAGAAAAATTTAGAGTATATATTCAGGTCATAGAATACTAAATTTTATTTTTACACAGAGGAATATGATCATATGATATAAATACATGGAAAAGTTATCTTATGCCATTGATTTTTCTTACTTATAAACACATGGAAAATTATTTTTGACCATAGATGAATTGATCATTGAAATATCAATACAGGTTATGGAAGAGTCGATGTACGATGAATTCTTGGGGATCCAATTTTTAAACATGAACATAGGTTTGATTGAATCTATAATATAATTTCAAAAAAAAATTGTGAGAAATATTTTCTCCTTTGGTCAATAAAATTTTATAGAGGAAGGAAAAATATTTATATGGTATAATTTGAATGAAACCTTTTATCTTGATGAATAATCGAGATTAAAGTTTTAGGTAACTTATGGTATTTTATTTCTTTAATTGAAGATAGTTATTTTGGTTGATCTATGTGAGGGGTTGATATATCCATAACAAATATATCACTTGTTCAGAAACAATGAGGTTATAAATATATTTAATGATATTAGGTTTCAATGTTGAGGGCCTCATATGAGACATTCTAGTCTATACATTATGTAATTATTCTCTCCATTCATGAAAATTGATGTGGAAAACCACATAACCTCTAGTTTATTTTTTTCTTATCTCATACATTAGGGATGTTTCAATAAGGATCTTTAGACATAAAAATTGAACTACCAAAAACTCAAAGTGGAGAATAAGATAACATTTTTGGAAATTATTTTAATGATTCAATAAATGACCTCATATATTTTCTGAGAAGGATATTATTATGGTATTAATTATTGACCAATATTATATCCATGTGGTTATTAAGATCCTTCAAGTTATTTTGGTAACTATTTCTGGTAGATTATAATTTTTACATCTCATTTTAAGGTATTTTTAGATTCATGGAGTTATCAAGTAAAATCATACATTATTTTCAATCAGTAGATGGAAATTTTGGATTGTAAAAATCATTATTTTCTTTAAGAGATGCTTCTAAAATGTGTAATTGAATTCATAATGTATTGGTTTTATCATCTTACATTGTCAATTCATTTCTATAGAAATAGAAATCATTATTATAGCAAGGATAAAAACATAAATGTTTATATGTTCACTCTTAGGGATCTCCTCAATGTCATGAATGTGTAGGTGAATGATCTATATAGGTTTGATTCTTTACCCAGGGTGGTGAATGGGATTTTATTATCTCAAATATTATCATAGATGGTGCTGAGACACTAAAATTTATATCCATACCACTATCCTTATCTATTGTATTTGTTGTTAAAGAACATGAATTTTTAGGGTTTCACCTCCATTGGGATATGATCCATTATTTAAGCATTGTATAGTGGAAATAGGTTTCATTATCCCATAAAACACCACCAAGTAACATGTACAAGTCACTAATTAGTGGGAAAATAAATATCAATTTACATTGATTCCTGAAGTGTTTTTTGGATCATAGATGTGAAGGTATCGTCCAAAACCTAATCTTATGATTGGATTAGAGGATGTTGATATTTTTAATAATACCTTGGTGTTAGTGAATCATGATCAAATTATTGATCTCCATGATATTATGTGTTGGGGTAACAAAATTCATTTATACTATGTACACTTATATTGTGGATGGGATATATGTGAGACGTGGGATTAGGAATCATTGAGGATGTTGTAGTGGAGTTTTATTTTTGAATGTCTATAGAGTTGAGTTCTCATTTATGATAAAATGCATTAGGTTTTTTTCTGAATAGTGACACCCTTCAGGTAATATGAATTAATTATTTGTGGATTAGTATTTCAATTCTATTGTTCAAAAGTCTTTCAAGAGTTGGGTTTATGAAAAGAAAATAATGGAAAATATGATAGGTGCGTGGTCTGGGAATTATTAGAAGTATCCATGTGGTAATATTGCGAGGAAGATATATATTTTATGGATGGATTTTTTATAATTTTAAAATATATCATATAGCCATAAAAATTTAAAAAACCCCATTTATGTCAATATATTATGTCTGTATGTTTTCCCAAATGTTTCATATGGTATTTCTAACCATGTGTCTATTCCCATTAAACTATGTGCATTGTTTTTCAATTGATTGTAGCCAAATCATTGTTAGTGAGTGGTTTTTATAAATATTTGTCCGAAATTTTCTACCCATGTGTGATATATAAAAATAGAAAAATAACTTTCCTCCTTCGTATTATTTGTATCCTAATATTCCAATAATTTATCATTTACTAGATCTAGTATATCCTTGATGCTCTATAAGGTTATACACGTTGACTAATAGTGAATCTCTAAAATCATAAGGGATCTCCTTGAGGTATGTATGATTTATTGATTGTATTCTTATACTATTTGTAGATAATATTCTAATCCTTCATATGATATATATATTGTAAACTAATGAGGGTCATGATAAAATGATCTACATTTAATATGGGGTATTGTTGTTTTATCTTATGGATCTAGGCTTACGAGGAGTAGATCTATTCTATTCATATCATTATTTTTTTGGGAGAATTTGTTTCCACTTTATTCATGATTTGTTATTATATAAAATGTTTATATCCTATGATTTTCTTTATGATCATCTAAATTTTATTCATTTGGTTTGTGAAATTAATTAATTTTAAATGTATAAGGTCTATATTATAAAATTATGTTGTTCTTAAAAAAAAATTTCATACCTTATGCATGATGAAATGCCCCAATGATTGGTTTGAATATTAAATTGATTGTCAAAAAACGACATAATTGGTGCTTCACTAGAGAAAATTTTACATACAAATTAAGTAAAATGTTTATTGAATGTTTTGTGAAAAAATCTTGCATCACACTATTTTGGAAACTGTATATTGTGACATATGATATCCCTATTGAGTTTGGTACTACTCGAGGATATGGTTGTTACACTAATATTATGTGGAAGGAATCGGTTGGACTTAGTGGTTTTGATAATCTCAAATATGATTATATATGATCTGATAATCCCAAATCTATGCTTATCTATATAATAATTATATTTCATAATTAGGCCTTCATATTCTAGAGTTATTATGGATGTAAAAATATTCATATAATATCATGTATTATTTTAATGATTGTTTATTTATGTTTAACAATGATGAAGTATGATATTAATTCAATCTGAAACTAATATTCATAGAACAGTTTGTAAGAATTTATGTTCTTAAGTCACTGATAGTTATAATTATGACTGATATAGATTAGTTCACTGATAAAACATCACCAATACAAACTAGCTCACTGATACAAGTTCACTGGTAGAGAAGTCCACTTATAGACTAATTCTACTTATAGACAAGGTCACTGATATACAAGTCCACTTATACAATCTACCGATAGAATGGAGAAAACAATAGAGAAAGCTAATGATAGAGAGAGCTACTGCTACCGATGATAACATCTAAAGATAGTGAGGAAGAGATACTGATAGAAGTACACCATTATATAGGGTTAACAATATATGGAGCTACTGCTACAAGAGCTATCATTACTATTCTACTGACTGAGAGCTACTGATGGAAGATTACTGCTAACCAGTCACTGTTACTCAAACTCTCTACTTTTTCAATATTATTAATATAATGCTAACTTTCATATTTGCTTAATTCAAAGAAACATCTATCAATTAATGTGGGTTGTTTCCATGTTAGGGAATCATACCTCGTAACTGTAATAGCTAATCGTTCCCATTGCCGGAGAAAGAGGAATAAAAGGAATATCGAGATACTAGAGAAGATAGATATATACAAAAGGATGAATAGAAGACATATATGAGAAACTTACAAGAAGATACACACGTAAATATAGAGAAGAAAACTCTAAGAAATCTAAGAACACTCATACACATAAAGAACAGAAGTTCACAGAGGAGGTTCAAGTGCTACAAGGAATACACTCACATTAATGCTGAACACATGTACTAGAAATGTAGGAACAAAACCACGACACTATTTTTCACAGAAAACATCCAGAGAAGGACTCAATGCTTCATCTACATCAATCCAAAGGTGTCCAGATCTGCATTGGCATCACACAAGATAATTCAAAAATAATCTCCATTTTATTACTCTACAATGATCATTTTTATTACATTACGAGTAGTGTGTCTGCTTCTGTCTATTTGGACCCACACTGACTCCTAAGCTGAACTGTAGGATACTGAAATCCTCACAACAAACTCTTTATACCTTTGTGTATCCCACGTAGAACTGTGGTAGAGGTCTGAGGACCCGGAAAGCCTGTGTGCTATTGTTGTTGCTTTCCCACGTAGAACTGTGGTAGAGGTATGAGGACCTGGACAGTCTGAGTACTATTGTAATCCCCGATCTAGGGTGTGGATCAAAGTAATATATAAACTGTTTGAGAGGACCATGTCTCATCTTGAGACAGTACCTCTTGGATAAAAATTATGTTCATGTTATTTTAGTTGAAACTATTTTCAATATTCCGCTGGTAATTACTATGAAATTCAAATCTGTTTTAAAGTAACACTGATAGTTGAACTAGCAAGTGTGTGTAATTTTTTCTAGCTAGTAAGTTAGTTTCAAAAGAAAGATTAATCTTCATATTAACATAACTGAGAAATAATCAATCTTTGAGAAAATAATTGAACACTTACAATAATTTTGAATTCACTGCATTTTAACTTGTTTTATGAATTGGGGGATTTCAACACAAATATTTTAAATAGTAGTTTTTAATAGGAACTCAATTCACCCCCCCCCCCCACATGAGTGTCCATATAGACCAACATTTGGTATCAAAGGAATTAGATAAAAAAAATCAAAACACTATGTTTGTGAAAAGTTTTCAACTGTGATTTTAGTTGTATCTTAAAGATCTCAAAAGTTCTGTTAATTCTAAATTTTTATATCTTAATATATCCTTTTAAAACAATGTTATTATGGATAACAGATTAGAATTAATAGATACCAATAGTCCACCCTTCTTTAATGGTGTCAATTATTACCAATGGAAAATAAAAATTAAAATCCATTTAGAAAGTATGGTATTTGACATCTGGACTACTATAGAGACTTAGTATAAGATTCCAGAAACTGTTAGAACTAATTGGGATGAACCTATGAAAGATACTTACAATAATAATTGTAAAGAAATGAATGCTCTATATTATGCTTTAAGAGATGAAAAATCTAATCGAATATCATCTTGTAAGACTTTTTATGAAATTTGGGATACTTTTTCTGTTTCTCATGAGGGAGCAACCAATGTTAAGGAAATGAGACTAAACACATACAATTTTAAGTATGATAATTTTAAATAGAAATCTAATGAATCTATTTCTAATATATATATCAGTTTTAATGAGATATTTAATACAATGATATCACGAGGAAAAGCTATTCCATCAAAAGAGAAAATCATTAGGATATTGAGATGCCTACCAGATAGATGGGGAAGAACCTCTATCTTTATACGAGAATCATGTGAAAATGGTAAGATACCTATCATGGAGCTGATTGGAAAATTGATGATGTATGAAGAAGAGATAAAGGGGAATATAGAGGAAGATTATGAACCTAATTATAAGTCAGTTGCATTTAAGTCTACTGACTCAAAGACCAAAGGGAAAGAGAAGGTTCAGATAACTATAGAAAGCTCAACTAGTTAAAATTCCAACTCAAACAGTGATGAAGAGATGGCTCAGATTTCCAGGAGATTCAATAAACTCTATAGAAAGAATAAATTCTTTATAAAATATGATTATAAGGGTATGAATGATCGACAAGGAAATTGGAAGAAATACTGGAGGGAAACAGATAAAGATGATGGAATAGTTTTCTATGAGAGCAAAAGAAAAGAGCATGCAAAAGCTGATGGTCCAAAACTAAAATTTAAGAAAAAGTATGACTATAAGGATAATAAGAACAATAATTCCATGAAATCTACAAGAAGTTTTTCTCAAGACAACTCAAGTGGATCTGAGCTTTATATTTTGAAGAAAATAATCATGCGAACATGTGTTTCATGACTGAAACATCTAAGGTAAGACTTAATTTCCCTATTCATAATGATTATTATTTTGGGAATGAAAGTGATTCAAATAATTATGATAATATATAAATCTGAATTATTGGAATAATATAATATGATAGAAGATACTTGTAATAAGCTTAATGATAAGTACAAATCATTAAAGAAGCAGTATGCCTTGATTAGTATTGATAGTTCTGATCGTAGTATAGAAAAGGAAAATAATGCTCAACTCTTAAAGGAAAAAATTGAAATTAAATTGTCTAATGAAAAACATAGAAAATACATAGAGAAGTTTATAAATGGAAAAACCACTCTCACTCAAATTCTTGGATAACAAGTTGCACCAAAGTATATTACTGGTATAGGTTACCAACCTGGATAGAGAAACATTGTTAAAAATAAATTTATTCCAAAATCTGGATAGTATGCTGCTAGTTCAAGTTATGGAAATTCTTATGCTTCATTTAGCTATTGAAATTCTTATAGACTAGCCAATGTTTTTTTATCAAAATCTTTTGAATCTGTTAATTATAGAAAACCGATTATAGAAATAAGGGTGCCTAAAGTTTTACTTGCTAACCTTTTTGGACCCAAGAAAATTTGGGTACCAAAATTATCTTTTGTCTAAATATGTTTTATAGGAAACATGATTGAAAATTTCCTGTAGGAAAATATGGTACTTGGACAGTGTATATTCAAGGCATATGAAAAGAGACTACTCATGCTTTAAGAGCCTAATCAATGCTGAGGGAGGAAATGTCACCCTTGGGGATAACTCAAAAGGAAAAATCATCGGCTTAGACCAGATTGGTAACACTGATTCAATTTTAATTTCTAAAGTATTATATGTTGATGGATTAAAATAAAATCTATTAATCATTTCTCAGTTATTTGATGATGTATTAAATGTAAAATTTGAAAATGATTTATGTAATGGTTTTAATTATAAAAATGTTTTGGTATTTACTGCATTAAGAAATAAAAATTTATATTCTGTAGATTTCAATTCTTTAGCTAAAAAAAATGTTACTTGTTTAAATGTTTTTCTTAATAAATCCTTGTTATGGAAAAAAATATTAGGACAGTACAATGTTCTTTCACTTTGGAAACTAACAATGAAAGGTTTAGTTAGAGACCTTCCCAAACTAAAATTCCCAACAAATAAAGTTTTTGATCCTTATCAAAAGGGAAAACAATATAATGTTTTTTTCAAATCAAAGAAAAATGTTCCATCTTCTCAACCTCTTGATTTTGTTCATATAGATTTATTTGCACCATCTAGAGTTTCTAGCTTAATTGGGAAGCACCATGTCTATGACCTTGTAGATGACTCTTCTAGATATACTTGGGTATACTTTCTAGCTCAGAAAATTGAAGTGTGTTATTATTTTATTAAACACTCCACATCTGTTGAAAACCTAAGTGTACTATAGATTAAGACCCTGAGAAGTGACCATGGTCATGAGTTTGAAAATTATGAGTTTAAAACTTATTGCTCACACAATGGGTACAGTCACAATTTCTCTGCCCCCAGAACACCTCAACATGATAGTGTAGTATAAATAATAAATAGAACACATCAAGAAATTTCAAGAACCATGCTTTATGAATATGATCTACCTATTTTCATTTTGGTTGAAGCTGTCAATACATCTTGTTATATTATAAATAGAGTCTTGAGTATACCTATTCTTAAAAATACCCTTTATAAACTGTGGAATAATAGGAAGCCTAAAGTTAGTTACTTTAGTATTTTTGGTTGAAAATTCTTCATCCTCAATACTAAATTTAATCTTCATAAATTTGCATCCAAAAGCGATGAAGGAATATTTTTAGGTTATTCTGTATCTAGAAAAGCTTATAGAGTATTTAATAAGTGGACCAAATGTGTGGAAGATTCTGTACAATTCAAATTTGATGAAATCGATCCACATGAACCTAAGACCCCTCTTGAAAATCTTCAAGAAGATATGTCAATTCTAATCCATAATGACAAAAACAGTAAACCTGTGGTTAAGATAACCAGATCTGGAAATTTTTCTGAACATGTTTCTGTTGAACCTAAACCTGAAAATGAACCTAAAATTTCTATCCCTACCATGACTAGACCAACTAGGTCTCTTAAAAACCATCCTTTAGATGATGTAATAGGAGATTTAGATAGAGGAACTCAGATTAGGGCTTATATAAGATATCAGGTTAAACATCAAGCTTTTCTTTCACTATTATAACCTAAAAATATCAATGATGAAATCAATGATGAATTTTGGGTAATGGATATGCAAGAATAATTAAATAAATTTGAGAGAAAAAAAAAGTCTTGGAGTTAGTTGAAAGACCTAAGGACATTTTGACCATATGCACTAAATGGGTGTTTAGAAAAAAAGTTGATGAGTTTGGATATATCATTAGAAATAAAGCAATAATAGTTACATAAGGATATAGTCAAGAAAAAGGAATATTCAATAAAGAAACCTTTGCACCTTTATCTAGGTTAGAAGATATTATGATTCTACTCTCTTATGCTGCTCATCTGAATTTCAAGTTATATCAAATGGTTGTTAAAAGTGATTTTCTAAATGGTTTTATAATTTAGGATGTTTTTTTAAACAACCACTAGGATTCACTAATCCTCATTTTCCAAATCAAGTTTTAAACATTCTAATGCTTTATATGGATTAGAACATTCTCCACAAGCAAGGTATGATAGAATTAGTAATTTTCTTATCTCAAGAGGATTTATTAAAGGGGTTGTTGATCCAACACTTTTTATCAAAAGGATTTCCAATGATGTTTTGATTATACAAATCTATGTTGATGATATTATTTTTGGATCTTCAAAAAATGATTTGTGTATTGATTTTTCAAATTGTATGAAAAGTGAATTTGAAATGAGTTTAATGGGAGAACTCAAATACTTTCATGGATTTCATGTTTTTCAAAATAATGATGGTATCTGTTTAAATCATATAAAATATACAATGGTTCTTATAAAGCATTTTGTTCTAGATAATAATAAGGGATATGATAGACCTATGTGTACCACATGTAAATTGGATATTGATGAAGCTAGAAAACCAGTGGATCAAAAAAAATTACAGAGGTATGATTGGGAGTTTACTTTCCCTCACTTCTAGATGACTCGATATCAGGTTTAGTGTGTGCATGTGTTCATGATTTCAAGCTAATCCAAAAGAATCACACTTACTTGCTGTTAAAAGAATTTTCAAATAACTTAAACATACTACTAATCTAAGAATATTGTATCCAAAAGGATAATAATTTGATTTAATAATTTATTCAGATGCTGACATTGCTAGTTTCAAGTTAGATATAAAGAGTTCATCAGGATCATGTCACTTTCTAGGTAAATCCTCAGAATCATGGTGTAGTAAAAAGCATAATTATGTTGTGTTTTCTACTACTAAAGTAGAGTACATTGCTGCTGGTAGTTTCTTTGGAAAAATTTTGTGGATGAAACACACTCTATTAGAATATGGATATCACTTTAGAAATGTATCTATAAATTGTGATAACCCCAGTGAAATCATCATTTCCAAGAATCATGTGTCTCACTCTAGTACTATGAACATTGATGTAAGACATCACTTTTTGGGAGATCATTACCAAATGGTTATATAAATCTTGAACTCATTGTCACTGATCATCGGTTTGCTAATATATTTACCATACCATTAAATTCAGAGAGGTTAAATTACATCAAAATTGAATTGGGAATGATAAATTTTTCCTAACAGTTTAAGGATACCTCACTGGTATGGACCTCACCATTATACCACACTGTTATGGACCTCACTATTATAACCACACTGTTAGGAACCCTCGCCGGTATATGTTACCAATAGTTTGTGCTATTTTAAAAATCGTGTTTTTTAGCCGCCAGAATCTGTATCATTTGTATTATTTTTATTATGTTTTATTTATTTATTTCTTGATTCATAAATGATAAAAAATTAGTCTTAACATCATTTTAATCCACCTCTAACCCTTTAACTTCAATCCTTTGCTCCCAAACCTTCAAATCTCTCAAACCCTAAACCATGTGATTCGCATAATTGAATGAGTGAAGAGACCGGAAGTCAGTGAAGATGGTTATGAGCCGAATTACAAGAGACTAAAAGGGGAGTCTAGAGGTGGCATTGAAGTAAAGAAACCTATAAACCCGTGTCTCTTGAAAAGGGAAATAGTAGTTGATAAAGAGCTATGAAAGGAATGGTTAATAACCAGTAAGTCATTAATTCTAAGAGTGCTTTAATAGAATGAATGGGTTGAGTGATTTTCAAACAACAATGGACCATATTATCCTAAATTGGTTAAATATTTCTATGATTTTATCAAATTTGAAAAAATGGATTTTGAGAATATGGTATTCTCATTTGTTAATGGAAATAAAGATTCATTCTCCTCAGTAGATTTGGATGATTGTCTGAGGGTACCCCGTGAAGGTATCTTTAATTTCTATTCGAATTCTGTACCCCTGTAGGTGATGTTTCTGAGTATGAAACTTCTTTGGAAGAGCTAACTAGATATGGAACACCATGAAAAGTTGTTTCTATTGAAATGGATTAAGAAAACCAGTTTCTTTTCAAATTAATCAAGCATGTATTATGTCAAGAAGAAGAGACATTGAAAATCTAAGGATTCAAGAAATTTATTTACTATATCTGCTAAGAAATTTAGTAAAAGTAAATTTGTGTAGGCTTTTGATGATTCAAATGGAAGATATGACTTGGCCGAAATCAAAAACAAATTCCATTCCCTTTTCCATGTTTATATCTTTAATGATTAAAGTAAATGGAATAGATGGGTCTCAAGATGAGACTGTAGTTGTAAAGGAAAATTACTTTATCCCCAAAACCATTTGCAAAGACATGATGATTAACTGGAACCCATTAAGAAGAGAATGAGTCAGTGATGAAGGGAAGTTGTATGAAAAGTTCAATATCGTGGACCATTATTTCAGGCCAAAGGATGTGAGGTATCCATGTATAGGACTTGACGGGGAAGAACCTAAATACAGTGATGATGATGCAGAGGAGGATACCTCTATAGAAGATGGATGGGATCTTTATTTGCCTCTAATACCAACTGCTGAAAAGGTATCATATGGAAAGGAATGTCCACATGTGACCCTACCTAGAATAGAAGTAGTTCAGGGAGAAAGTGTTGAAGAAATATCTATAAATGAGGAAGACCTGCCTATATCAAATCATAAGGATACTTTTCCATATTACAGTAGTAATGATGAAGAAGAAAACGTATCTGAAAATGGATGTACCTTTTTGAGTCTCCATCCTCTGATTGAGAGGTCTATTATGCCTGTTGAAGAGGTTCTTGAAGTGGACAGACCAATACCTATTTCTAATATACCCCAGACGGTGCCACCTGGTTTGGATATAAATATGGATGTAGATGTCTCGGCTGAATAGGAGGAAGCTTAGGTTGAGGGGGAGCAACCTATAATGATAGGATCAATGTCTGTTACCAATGAAGTGGAAGATTGGTATGTGGATCCATGATTTGTTGTATTAGGACAATACTATTCTGATTTTGATGATGAGAAACCCATTAGAAGGCATCATGTGTCTTATGATATTTTCTCAGGGGAAGTTACTGCTCAACCAGTAGCTCCTATAGCTCTTCCTGAAGACATTGTGAGAAAAGGATATTGTGTGGCACTGAAATCTGTATTGAATTTTTTTTTAAGAGATATGTAAGATGTAATGTTCTTTGGTATCTTATCTACAATTTGTTTTTACAATTGTTGGGATAGAAGAGTTGGTTGAAGTAAAAGAATTTCAAAATCAAGATAAAAGTTTATCAGAGGTTGTTGACTCTCTATGAATATCTGTTGGCTCATTTGATACCTTCATGAGTTCAAAATCTCATGTTGATACTGACATCAAGTACATTCGAGGTGTAGTGAAACAGTTTGTGGATGTGTTTGAATATTTTTAGGAGACCATAAAAACGCATGTATATACTCAGGATTTTGTTCTAAAAATTTTGATAAGTAATTTGACTCAGTCTTTCAAAGAAACAGTAGATTTTACTGTATCTCCTCTTGGTGCATCCAACGTACCAGTTGATGTGGAACAGTTTAGATCTACGCTAAAAGAAGAACTTGTTCAAATTAGTACCATTAGCTCATCTGATTCCCATGTGATTATCAACACTAGGGATATGAGAAAAATCATCCAAGATTATATGAGAGATGCTACTGCAGCCCCAAAAAAAATCAAAGACAAAATCGATTATTATTTTCAGAGTGTGTACACCAAGCATCAGCTAACCAATCATTTCAAGCTGGTGTTAGAAAATATGAAACTGCCCCCAGTCACTCAAGCCTTCAAAGAACAAGTTTGTAAGCTTAGGGAGTTGACCCCTACTTTGGAAAAATTTAGGGAGAAAAAGGATGATTTAATCTCTTCCCTACTGATAGAGGATGTATCATTATGGATTTTTGCAATCTCTTACTGCCATTCCTACATGTGGATAGTACAACTGTCATCATTCCTCCTGCCTTAACTGCCACTGGTTTTTCTATTTCCACACCTCAAATGACTCCTTCCTAGGCAATCAGAAGCCTGACTCCTATGATCACATAGAGGAGTACTCATTACCGACCTGGAAATGTTTCAGTAGCTGAACCACCTTTGATAATTAGTGGAGTACACAAGCCCGCATCTCTTCCGAACCAACCTCAGTCCTCTAAACCTAAAGATAAATACAAAGTGGACATCTAAGAGGTTGATTTAATGAGGCTGGAGATTTTGACAGGAATCTTTATACTTCTTGTATTTTTTTGGTACTATCTCATGTAACTTTTTCATGTGAAATGAAACTGTCTTCTTTCTCTATTTTTCTTTTATGTTCTGAACCATTGTTTTTCTCTTTTTTCTAATCACAATGGGGGAGAAAATTTATAATATAGGAAGAAAATACAATAATGGGAAAAATTACACTATGGGGGAGAAAATTATAATATGTGTCTTTGGGGAAAATAAATATTCTTTTTCTTTTTTACTCTTATGGTTGTCCATAGTTTAACTCTGATACATTTGAGGACCCCTGATACATTTGAGAATTAGGATTTCAACACACTGAGAGGTGATAAAAAATGTGTTTTATACTGATACATTAATGATTATTCTGGAATATAATTCCATAATTTGTTATTATCAAAAAGAGGGATATTGTTGGACTCACCTATTTTGATAATCCCAAATATGATTAGATATGATCTGATAATCCCAAATCATGCTTAACTATATAATAATTATGTTTCATTATTATGCCTTCAATATTCTATAGTTAGTATGGATGTCAAAATATTAAAATAATATCATGGAATATATTAATCAATGTTTATTTATGTTTAACAATGATGAAGTATGACATTATTTCAATCTGGAACTAATATTCATAGAATAGTTACTGTGTAAGAATTTATGTTATTAAGTCACTGATAGTTATAATTCTCACTGATATAGATTAGCTCACATATACAAGGTCACCGATACAGAATAGCTCACTAATACAAGTTCACTGTTAGAAAAGTCCACCGATAGACTAATTCTTCTGATAGACAAGGTCACTGATATATAAGTCCACTAATACAAGATACCGATAGAATGGAGCTACCGATAGAGGAATCTACAGATAGAGAGAGGTACCGCTACCGATGATAACAACTACTGATAGCGAGGAAGATCTACCTACAGAAGTACACTGTTAAAAAGAGATACCAATACAAGGAGCTACCACTACATGATCTACTACTACAAGAGCTATCATTGCTAGTCTACCGACAGAGAGCTACTGATGTAAGATGACTGTCAACCAGTCACTGGTACTCAAACTCTCTACTTTTCCAATATTATTAATATAATGCTAACAGTCATGTTTGCATAATTCAATGCAACTACTATTAGAAAATATGAAACTTCCCCCACACGAGCCCCCACCATTTCATCTTCCCTTAACTCTCTTAAACCCCCTTTTTCAATGCCCCTTGTTAAATTTTGATAACTCACCTGATTTATGGGACCTCTTCACATTCTTCTCTTCCATTAATTCATGACACCACCTTAATTAATAATTGAATCCTCCAATTTAATTAGGGTGGTGTATGAATTTGAAATGGACGAGTTAATAAAAATATTAGTCAAGTCTAATATTTTATTAAGGGAGGAGCCTTTTAATGAGCGGAGGGTCCATTGGAGAACTTCCTCTCCTTCCATTCCTCCCTCTCCTTCCTCCATTGTTGCACCACAATTGAGGTTCCATATTCTCCGATGAGACACTGATGAATGAGGGATCGGTGGCGTGGTGCGGACAAAACGAACTATGTTGACGTCGATATCTTCCCTGCTTCGGATCCAATGAACAACGCTCGAGCCGGGATCAAAGGCACTTTACGGAAGCGAAAAATGCCAACGTCTGTCGTCACCTTCATCTCTTTCCCTGCGACGATGTCAACGAGCCGACGTCCGCCCATTCGTGACACCTTCATCCAGGATGCTCGGCTACCACGGATCATTCTCGAGGTAGGGGTTTGGTTTATTCGTAATTAATTATTTGCGTTCTTCGTTTGATGTTCGGGCTGCCTGTTATCATTTAACGGGAGGAGGTCAGACCACCCGAACACGGTCGATCCTCCTCCCCCCTTTGATGTTGTGTTCTTTGCGGCATTAAAAAAGGCGGCGCGATGCAATGGAACCACGCGGAATCAGGAAGAAACACGACAAAGAAATGTGGCGCCGTCACGCCGCGCCGTGGAGGACGAACAAAGCCACGGCGCCGTCGCGTCGCGCTGGAAAACCACAAAGAGGCCGCGATTAGTTATTTGACGTACGAATCTTCAGGCGATGAAAAATCAGGCCACAGTGGCGATTTAAAGCAATCAAAGTAAAGGTAGGGTCTTGGGAGGACCATTGGTGAAGGCGGCGAGCAAAATGGACCACCGGAGCGCGTCCGGTGGTCCGCGGAAAGCGGCGACGGCGACCGGCGGCGGCGATGCGCCGCCGGAGAAGGCCGCCGCGGTAGATCCAAGGCGGCAGGACTTGAACCAAAACAACTTTTTTGTTCCAGAATAAGGGGGTGAGGCATTTCAGCCGCACTGGTTCACCGTCAACCGGGGGGCAGTGCCTCATTCGCTCTTCGCTGGTCGCGCGGGCACCGCACCAGCACGGCAGGCCAGCCAGCGCCAGGCCGGGCCGGGCCGCGCAGCCAGGCTGGGCCGCTCCCAGTCGGGCTGGACCCGGACATGGGTCGGGTCGACCCGGTTCTGGCCGACCCAGGGGGGGTTGGGCCGGGCCGGGCGGGGCCCAGACCCCCCATTTAGGACTGTTTCCGTTCGAACGCCCATAACATGGGCTACGGACCTCCGATCGACACACCGTCAGTTGCGATGTGATCCTTGTATCGAGGCGGTCATTTCAGTATATTACACTCAGGGTTTCTGATAACTTTGTGTATGTCCGAGTTGGTTCGAACAAGAAACCAATCGGTCCCTCAGAGCAGAAACGCTTATATCTCATGTTCCAGACGTCCGATTGATGTTACGTCCACTTTGTTGGATTCCTCATGATGAGACAGAACTTTTGGAATGCTTCAACTAAGATTTGGACTCATTTGGAGTAAGGATGGGTTGGATTGTACCTGAAATCCAACTGGGCCCCTAGAACGGAAAAGAAGATAACTTTCAGACTGGATGTCTGTTTGAAGAACCGTCAGCGGCGTTGGTGATCACATTGAGAAACGATCCCTATGAGTATACCCTATGAGATTTCGGGGTACAGTTGAGATACACCCGGGTTGGTTCGGACATGAAACCAACTGGTCCCTTAGGACGAAAAGGATAATAACTCACAGACCAGACGTCTGATTGACGTGTCGTCTGTTGCTTTGAGACCCCTATGAAGAGGCGATCCTTTGAGATACTTCTTTGTGGGACTTTGAGATACTTAGAGTATCTACCTGTAGCTCTTGGAGCGGACCATCCTGGAGACGAGCGTACGGAGTACAGAGACCGTGTAGCCGACTAAGACCTGACGACTGCTTGACCCACTCGACTTGGAGTGAGTCGACTAGACCAGTGGATGGAGCACTACTTTGTTTGGGTGCAGACCCATGGTGGATGGATCACTACCTGTGTGATAGTGCAGACCTGGGGTACTCGTCTGGAGAGTATCTCTGTAGGCTATTAGGGGGTGTGAACTACTGTGTTTGGGTGGCATTCCCCGGCGGGAAGAACTACTGTGTTTGGGTGGCTGACTCGCGGTACTCGATAGGAGGGGTACCTTAGTATTATTAGGTTAGTGAGAAGTACCTCGGAGTCATGACAGGACCACTGTACACTCCAGAGATAGGGCTCTTCATCAGTTACATTTTCGATAATGAAAATCCTAGTTTGAGTTGAGTCTATGACCTATGTGTTTAACTCATGATTGAGATGGGTCACTTGATAACATAGGTATATGTATGGGCATATATCTATGTAGTGGTTATCCGTTGATATCATAACCTTGTGTTCCCTCATGAATGAGATGGGTTACATGATAACTTAGGTATAAGTATGGGATTATACCTAAGTAAGGGTTATCTGTTGAGTTTCTGCTTTGTCCTTATCCTTGTTGGATTTAGAGAGACCATGAGGGTCTCGGGGTCCCTACTGAGTATCGTTATACTCACCCCTGCACGGGCTATGCCCACACCTCGTTGTGTTGGATGCAGATGATGGACACCGCTGACGAAGATCGAGTGTAAGAGGACTGGACGATGCCTGGTGGTGGACCTCATGACGAGTCAGTACCTAGTGGTGGACCTCACGACGAGTCGGTACCCGGAGGAGGTTGACGGACGAGGAAACTGAGGAGGATATCTGTACCTACCCTTCAGGTGGGATCCGTGGTGGATGATCCAGGAGCTGCATGACACCTTCCGATTTTTTTGTCTTTTACCTTGTACTTTACAGTTGGGCTTTTATTTCCGGACCCTTTACTTTTAGCACGACTTTTCTTTCAGTTTTACTTAGTGTTTGCTTCCTCTTGTACTCTGATTGGTGTTTGTTTAATTTTATAAATGAAATGCCTTCACAATTTTCGGGATATACGCCTTTGGTGCTAGTCGCCATCCCCTGGCCTATGGAAGGCGGGCTTGGGGTAGTTACGACACGGACCCCAGGGGACGGGTCGTGACAAATTAGTATCAGAGGAGTTCGGTTCTACCGCAGAACTCAGGACTATGATCTTTTTCAATGTGAAGCAATAGTGTTAAGGGTACCAAGTGTGGTCTTCAGTTCAGGGAGTCCAGTGTTTGCACGGTGTCCGACGTATCCATACACCAGGACCCTGACTACTGATTTCCGACTTTGTGCACGAAAACACTGATTGCGTGTGTGTTTCCAAAGTTTAAAAGTCAGCTCAAACCAGGTCATCTCACCAAGTATAAATCGTTGACCATGTTTCTTCTGTTCAGGATGTGTCTACGCAGACAGTTAGTAGGAGTTCCGAGAGAGTACTCGATGACCGCCCACCGAGCGGCGAGGCTCCGGTGCGGGGCCCTTTTTACTATGTTGGCACCCTCGGGTGGTGTACCAGCAGCACCACCACCTGTTGGGAAGTAGATTCCACCAGCCTTACCTGCGAACTGTGCATGCTGGCAGAGTGCGTTGCACGAGTTCCAGTAGCAGCGGCCTCTGACGTTACGAGGTGAAGCAGATTCCCAGACAGTAGAGGACTAGTTGGAGGCGATTGCTAGAGTTTTCCGCCTAGCTGAGACACCAGTTTAGTGGATGGTAGGCTTGGATACTAGTGTTTTCCAGTGAGTGACCATGAGGATGGTCTGCATAGTGATGAGGCTTCGGTATGTGGACCGATGCCTGAGATAGTGCCTTCGGGTAGTGTGTCAGTTATACATCACTACCTGTTGGTCAGCAGTTACAAGCGGCGGAACCAGTAGGTGACACATGTAGGCTTACTGCCTTAAACGTGTTCCAACATCAGATACCCTCATGTTTTGAGGCGAGCCCGACTCACAGGAGGCTGAGGAATGGCTTGAGGAGGTGGTTGAGAGTTTTCTAGAGCTTACATAGCTTCGGAAGGATGAAGTTTCGGTAGCTGAGTATTCATCAAGGCATACCGAGCATTCCGGGTACTCGATGAATATGATTTGATCAGTTCTTTAGAGCTCGGACCTCAGATCGAGGTCTGTTTAAAGGATATCAGAGTAAGCACTCTTTTCTCTACGCATTCCAACTCATGATAGGGTGCTAGGGAGAACCTTTGTGGTTGAATGTTCTTTGGATGATCGGTTATATCCATTGAATGTTAGTAGTGGGAAGATGCGAACTGGCATCAGTCTCAGAGACTTGGGCATGCGAATGTTTCAAAAAGAGGAAATATTAAGGACAGATGAATCTGCAGAGTAGCAGATGTGGAGGCAGAGCTAGGAGAGTAGAATGAGGTGGTGTACATATCAACATGTTACAACCACCCGCCTTTGTTGTTCCCTCCAGGCTCAGGGAGCTGGAGGGCAGGGAAATAGAGTAGCTGCATGCGGTCAAGGAGAGTAACCCAATGGCTCTAAGAATGATTTGAGGGAAAGTCTGTGTCCACTACAAGCTACCGTAGTAACAGACGTTGATACAAATCATTCCTTCCTTCCACGAATCTTGTCCCAGACCTAGAGTTTCCGGTTAAGCCGTTGACTTGACCCTCACGTCTAGAGATACCTTGGGAGGAGACTCAATAATCACACTTATGCCGACAGTGTGATCTGACCCACGAGGCGAGAGTTTCGGTTGGAATCTCTTTGTGCTAGCATCGAGGCCTTACAATGTTGGTCTGAGTATGGATTGGATCCACAGTTCATACACGGATTGACTGTATTAGGAAAAAAGGTTGTGGTTTATCTACAACGTTGGGATGGGGTTTTCCTTGGTCGGTGAAAAGGAAAACCCATGCAGCACATGATGGAATCAAGCATAAGAGGGTGCATTCGATCACTCAGGAGATGGCCAAACATACCTTTGTGCCAGAATTCTCTAGAGTTGCGGCACCACTTCCAGCAGAGCTTTCAGGAGCTGGGTTGACCAGTGTGTCCAACCTATGGGCGTTGGTTACATAGTTCACTGCGACACATTAGGGACCGGACTCGGGTGTGTCCAGATGTAGGAGTGGGCAGTGATCACCTATGGATTATGGAAAATGAGACTGCATAGAGCTGACAGGAAGCCTCTAGAGTTCAAGGATGATGACCACATCCTTATACGGGTCTCACCTCGACGAGGTTTACGGAGATGTGGCCGCGGCGGCAAGTAATCTCCGAGGTTCAGCGGACCTTTTCAGGTCCTCAGTAGGGTAGGCAAAGTGGCTTACCCTTTGACCCATCCCCCTCAGTTGCACCGGGTGCACGATGACTTCCACGTATCTCAACTGGGGAGATACGTGCTTGACCCGACGCATATCATCGGTCATGGGGAGCTGGACATTGGTGATGGGGTGAATTTACGGGGTTCTAGTAGTGGTTGAGGATCAAAAGGAGTAGGTCCTACGAGGAAATTGTTTCCTTGGGTGCGCTTTCAATTGTAGTACGGGAACCTCAAGGTTAGCACATGGGAGTGCAAGGCTCAGGTGCGTGCTCGGTACCACTTTTGTTTCCCTAGTTTATGTTAAAGCTTTATGAGTACGTAAATCCCTGAGGTGGGAGTAATGTAAAGACCCGTAAAATTCAAGGGATTTTTTTTCTGAATTTTCTTTGGAATTTTACGAGAACGTAGTTTCTAACGGCGCCTGATTATGAGGCCCGGTGTGCCCGAAATCAATTTCCGATGTTTAGCTCGGGTACGTTCAGTGAACGAATGAGCGGGTTTTTCTAACTATTGAACCGGTGCTCGGAATCGAAATCTGAGGGCACCGATGAAACCGCAGCGCCTGTATTTTCTTAGGAACACCTATTCCGGAGTTGCGTTTTCTCGGGTGTTGATGTAAAAAAATGGGGAATAAAAATATAATTGTTTTATATTTTAATTTCTTTCTACTATGTGGTTTAGCCCTTGTGAGGGAGTTGGGGTGGGACCCATAGATTTTCTAACTTCCCTTGAGAGGATTTAAGATGAGATGGGGCCCACACGAGCCCCCACCTTTTCATCTTCCCTTATCTCTCTTAAACCCCCTTTTTCAAAGCCCCTTGTTAAATTTTGATAACTCACCTCATTTGTGAGACCTCTTCACATTCATCTATTCCATTAATTCATGACACCACCTTAATTAATAATTGAATCCTCCAATTTAATTAGGGTGGCGTATGAGTTTGAAATGTATGAGTTAATAAAAATATTAGTCAAGTCTAATATTTTATTAAGGGAGGATCCTTTTAATGAGAGGGGGGTCCATTGGAGAACTTTCTCTCCTTCCTTTCCTCCCTATCCTTCCTCCATTGTTGCACCACCACCGAGGTTCCATCTTCTCCGACGAGACACCGATGAACGAGGAGGGATCGGTGGCGTGGTGCGAACACAACGAACTATGTTGAATTCGACGTCTTCCCTGCGTCGGATCCAACGAACGACACTCGAGCAGGGTTCAAAGGCACTTTACGGAAGCGACGAACGCCAACGACCGTCTTCACTTTCATCTCTTTCCTTACGACGACGTCAACGAGCCGACTTCTGCCCTTTAGCGACACCGTCATCCACGATGCTTGGCTACCATGGATCTTTCTCAAGATAGGGGTTTGGTTTATTCGTAATTAATTCTTTGTGTTCTTCGTTTGATGTTCGGGCCGCCTGTTATCATTTAACGGGAGGAGGTCGGACCGCCCGAACATGTCCCATCCTCCTCCCCCCGTTGATGTTGTGTTCTTTGATGCATGAACAAAGGAGGCGCGGTGCAACGACACAGCGCGGAATCAGGAAGAAACACGGTGAAGAAACGTGGTGCCGTTGCGCCGCGCCGTGGAGGCCGAACAAAGCCGCGGCGCCGTCGCGCCGTGCCGGAAAACCACGAAGAGGCCGCGATTTGTAATTTGACGTATGGATCATCAGGCGATGACAAATCAGGCCACAAAGGCAATTTAAAGCCATCACAGTAAAGGTCGGTACCCGGGAGGACCATTGGTGAAGGCTGCGAGCAAAACGGACCACCAGAGGGCGTCCGGTGGTCCGCGGAAAGTGGTGACGGCGCGCAACATCAGCGCGGCGGTAGAGCCGTAGCGGTAGGGCTTGAACCGGAATGGCTTTTCCGTTCCGGAATAAGGGGGCATTGTATTTAAGCCGCACCGGTTCACCATCAACCGGGGGCGCAGCGCCCCCTCCGCTCTTCGCTGGCTGCGCGGGCGCCGCGCCAGCACGGCAGGCCAGCCAGCGCCAGGCCGGGCTGCCCATACCGGTCGGGGCCGCGCATCCGGGCCGGGCCGTGCCCAGCCGGGCCGGACCTGGACCCGGGTCTGGTCGACCGGGTTCGGGCCGACCCGGGGGGGGGGGGGGGGTGGGCCGGGTCTGGCCCAGACCCCCCATTTCGGACTGTTTCCGTTCGAATGCCCATACCATGGGATACAGACCTCCGATCGATGTACCATTAGTTGAGATGCAATCCTTGGATTGAGACGGTCATTTTGGTATATTACTCTCAGGGTTTCGAAGAACTTTGGGTATGGTCGGGTCGGTTCGAACACAAAACCAACCGGGCCCTCGGAGCGGAAACGCTTATATCTCATGTTCCGGACGACCGGTTGACGTGACATCGACTTTGTTGGATTCTTCTTAATGAGATGGAACTTTTGGAATTATTTACCTGATATTTGGATGTAGTTGGAGTAAGGCCTGGTTGGATTGTATCTGAAATCCAACCAGGCCCCTGGAACAGAAAAGCAGATATCTTTCAGACTAAACGTCTGTTTGACGAACCGTCAGAGGCGTTGGGGATACCATTGAGAAACGGTCCCTATTAGTATACCCTATGAGAGTTTTGGGTACAGTTGAGATACGGCGGGGTTGGTTTGCACACGAAACCAACCGGGCCCTTGTGACGAAAAGGCTAATAACTCACAGGCCAGGCGTCTGATTGGTACGCCGTCTATTGAGTTGAGACCCCTATGACGAGGCGGTCCTTTGAGATACTTATTAGTGGGACTTTGAGATACTTGGAGTATCGACCTGTAGCTCCTAGAGCGGACCATCCCGGAGACGAGCGTATGGAGTACGGAGACCGTGTAGTCGACTGAGACCTGATGACTGCTTGACCGACTCGACTTGGAGTGAGTCGACTAGCCCAGTGGACAGAGCACTACTTTGTTTGGGTACAAACCCATGGCAGACGGAGCACTACCTGTGTGACAGTGCAGACCCGCGGTACTCGTCCGGAGAGTACCTCTGCAGGCTATTAGGGGGTGTGCACTACTGTGTTTGGGTGGCATCCCCCGGCGGGAAGCACTACTATGTTTGGGAGGATGACCTGCGGTACTCGACAGGAGGAGTACCTCATCAGTCTTAGGTTAGTGAGAAGTACCTCGGAGTCATGACAGGACCACTGTACACTCCAGAGACGGGGCTCTTCAGCAGTTACAGTTTCGATAATGAAAATCCTGGTTTAAGCTGAGTCTATGACCTATGTGTTTGCCTAATGATTAAGATGGGTCACTTGATAACTTAGGTATATGTATGGGAATATATCTAAGTAGTGGTTATCCGTTGATTTCATAACATTTTGTTCCCTCATGAATTAGATGGGTTACTTGATAACATAGGTATAAGTATGGGCTTATCCCTAAGTAAGGGTTATCTGTTGAGTTTCTGCATTGTGGTTATCCTTGTTGGATTTAGAGAGACCTTGAGGGTCTCGGGGTCGCTACTGAGTATCGTTATACTCACCCCTACATAGCCTATGCCCGCACCTCGTTGTGTTGGATGAAGAAGACAGACTGCGCTGACGAAGATCGAGTGTACGAGGACTGGACGACACCTGGTGGTGGACCTCACGATGAGTCAGTACCCAGAGGTGGACCTCACGACGAGTCGGTACCCGGAGGAGGTTGACGGACGAGGACACTGAGGAGGCTATATGTACCTACCCTTCAGGTGGGATCCATGGTGGATGATCCAGGAGCTTCATGACACCTTCCGAATGTTTTGTATTTTACATTGTACTTTACAGTTTGACATGTATTTCTGGCCCCTTTACTTTCATCACTACTTTTGTTTCAGTTTTACTTAGTGTTTGCTTCAGCTTGTACTCTGATAGGTGTTTATTTACTTTTATAAAGGCAATTCATTCCCAGTTATCGGGATATACGCCTTTGGTTCTAGTCGCCACCCCCTGGCCTATGGAAGGCGGGCTTGGGGTAGTTACGACATAGGCCTCACAGGACGGGTCGTGACAATCCATGTGTGTGTTTTTAGGTTTGAGGATATAGTCTTATGGCTCATAAATCATAGTTTTTGTAGATTAAATTATCATCCAAAAATTTTGGGGAGATAAATATATGGTTCATTTGTGTTATAGCAATATCTTACTTCTAGTATAAATATTGAGACAATTTTCTTGGAATACGACCTACTCATTTCATCATAACTATTTCAAGATATTATATTTCACATTAACTCACCTTTAGGGTTTTCTACTAGGGTTCTATAATGTTAATACAAAATATAATTAAACTAATTAAATGAAATATCTAAATCGTAATCTATTACAAACATATATAAACTAAGACAACTGTTATATTATTTTATATCATTTCAATAGCTAAATATTTAGATTACATAATAATATCTACATCAAGAGAATTGGGAGGTTTAATGATTTTACAAAAGAAAAATAAGTGAATTGTTAAAAAGGGTTGTGTAGATTTAACTATAATTAAAAATAAAATATCATCTCTTATATATATATTATTATTTACTATCCTCGTTAAGAAATAGGAAATGGAATTAAAAAACATTTGACAATCCAAACAATTAATAAAAGTATAAAAATAACCTCATCATGTCACCAATGGTGAGATCATAATCATATTTTAAAAAATATAATTAAAATTTATATTTGATTAAATGAATATGGAATCCCAAAAATAATCGATATTTCATTATAAGGTATTTTCTATTCACATGTGATCATATATATAAAATATCATAAAGAACGTGAAAACAAAACACCTAAACCATGAGACATGGGCATCTAATTATTGTAAATAAAAATATTGTGGAACAAATGTATGATTACAAACTAATATTTTAGGATTATTGATGAACACATATTTTTCATAGTGGATCTAAATTCACAAACAAATTCCCAAAAAGGAACTGGAATAAAAAACTGTTTATCATGTTGGATTGAGTACAACTACCCATTTTACTATTATATAATGAGATAAAAATACTTACCCATTACATTTGAGGGATATATATTTCATATCTATAATATAACAATTAAACCAATTAATTATATCAGCACAAAAAAAATCAAATCATAACATCATTTAAAACAAATGAATAATAATTAATTTCACATTATATTTTAAAAGTTATTTCATTAAAACCCATATAAACTCAATAATTAGATAGAAGGTTTTATAAAAAAATTGAGTGAATAAAAAATAGATAGTGGTTCTTAAATTATAACATCATACAAAATGGTGCACTAAATTTAATAGGAATATGGAAACTAATGATAAAATAAATTATTTTGAAAGTAAACCCATTATTGATATACCGAAATACAATTTTTGAAATAGAATATTGAAAATATTATAATAAATAATTTTCGTGGAAATATGGGAATGAAAACATGATGGTCGAATGATATATGATATAATTATTTGTTCAATTAAAGATGGTAATATTGGAATGATGGGATATGATGAACAATGAGAGAAAATAATCGTTCAAGAGGGTGGGAGTTATTTTTAACATCGTTTCAGTTTCAATATGGTAAAAATATAGTAAATAGGTAATATTTGAATAAAAAATATCTAATAAGTTATAAATATAGTATACCATTTGAAATGAAATATTAATTTCATGTATATGTAATATAATTTATGAAATTTGGTTGATTTATGAAAAGAAAACACACACACACACACAGACACACATATATATATATATCCAGAAGATGAAAATCATAATCAAAATAAAATATGATAATGAATAACACTAATGATTCCATGATCAAAAAATATTTATGGTTATCAAATTTAGGTAATGTAATTTAAACTATATAGATTAATATTTATCTATAATGTGAAAACGTTCCGTAGGAAAGGGTAATTGGGATATAAACCCATAAAAAAGAATTAAACTTGAGTTGAATCCATTTGAATAAATTGATATGATTTGAATTAAAATGTAATATTATCTAAATATATATATGTTATAAAACATTAAACATTATATATATAAATATAATAGCATAAATAAAATTGTGTATAAAATTGTACATATCTGAAAGAATCATAATTAATGTCAATACAACTGTTATGTTGTTCGAGATTCATTTTACACTTACAAAAATCATCATGAATAAATAGGAAATGTTTATTAATTATAAACCCAGAAAACTACATCATAAATTTAACCATTTATACTACTCAATGTTATTCAATCCATACATATTTATATATATATATATATATTAGGCTACTATTTACCTATTTTTCGTATCAAGTGTTTATAATTTTAATTATCTATAGTATTTTCATTAGTGTAGTGTTTGTATTTATTCATATTAAAAGTTATTTAATTGAAAAAACATAAATATTACTATAATTTTTGGTTATAATAATTATTAATTCTTATTTTTAATTTCATGATTTCTTTAGTCATTTTCATAGATGATGAGATAAAAAAATAATATTTCTTTGTATTTTTTCACCCAAAATATGTGTTTTTGTTTTTGATGAATCAACTATTTGAATTATCATTCTAAAACAAATAAAAACTATTTATTTGAATATTTATTTCATATTATTACGTTAATTATGTTTTCATAGTTATCCATGATAATAATTTTTGTCATTTTTCATGATGGGGGTTCCAACTGACACTAATATGAAAACATAATTTGTAATGGATAATAATGAGGTGATATACATAATATATCATTAAAATCAGAGGAAAATAATTTTAATAATTTATTATTAGATTGATATATTATAAATATATTTAATTATAATAATATGTGAAGGATCTAAAAATCATTATAAATAAATTGCATTCCCTCATAGTTTTCTTATTTAAGATATTATATTTTCTAATGATTGTTTATCAGTTAATTAATTATGAGATTATTAAATTTTAAAATTTAAATTATTATTCATGTTATAATAATAAAATTATTTATCCATTAAAATCATTCATTAATCCATCCTTGGAAATATTCATTGTAATATTGAATGCATCATCCATTGAATGTAGTATTCTACACGTCTGCATGGATGATGATATCAATTTTTAGAAAGTGGGATAAAAATATAATATTTTTTTTATTGAAAAATTAAACCTAAATTATAATATAATAATGATATATTAAATTACATTAAAAAAATTGTTTTAGATGAAATGGAAAATGAACATTTTTATATATTTCAGAGGTAGTCAGCTCATACTCGCATTTCAAAATTTGTTTCTTAATGTAAAATTGAAATGGTGAAAATGATTTTATAATCATTATAATAAATTAATTTTAATCAATTATTATTCAATTAATAAATTTATTATGGAATTATGAAATATTAATAAGTAATGTAAATAAATAAATAAAAATGATTCAGGGATGTTCAGAACACATAGCTCAATTCAAGGAATCCTTATTTTGAAAATGGGGCCCAACCTATGAGTGTTGTTATTTTGATAAAACTATAAAATATTTATGTTGGATGATAATTTCGATTAGTTTTTTGGAAATATTTTTCATTGAAAAAATTAATTTTTTGTGCCTTGAAAAGTAAGGATTTTAGAACCTTCCTTAAGTGAAAATTGATGACTTTTACAGCACAATTAATTATCAATAATGGGTTGTAATTCTCACAAAAAGTGGAATGAAGTTTTTCTAAATAAAGATTTATGTGTTATATAAGCCCTATAAATCCTCATCCATCTTTTTAAAAATTAATCATGTTTCAATTCGATTAAATCTTGAATTATTACTATTGTGTTTTTATCATTTACTATAGTAATTAGTTTTGGCTAATTTAATACAATATTTATGCATCATATGAATGTTCGCCTAATTAAAAAATATTTTTCTAATGAAAATAAATTTGATATAATTTTTTCTGATTCAATTTATAGTAGTTTAAATTATTAATTTTAAAATAATAAATATATAATATAATAAAAAATTGAGAACTATATTTCATTATTTATAAAATATAAAATATGTTTTTAAACTATAATTTGTATTTAAAAAGGAATAATTTCATTTATAAAATAAATATTTTATTGGGAAAAAAGGAATCATAATTTGTTTTTAATTTTTAAATATTAATACTGAAATGTAAGGCGTAGTAATAATAAACAAGTAAAATTCTACTATTTCCCAAAAATAAATTTTTTAGAAAAAGAAAAAATGTTCATCATAAACTAGAATTCCCCTGATAAATATCAAAGTGAAGATAACAATTTCAAATTCACTATACCAAATAGTTAATTATTATTTGTAATTCAATACTTAAAATTCTATGAAAAGTGGTTCTTTTTTGAAAATGATATTTGGTATATTAAATATTCAGTTTCCTATAAATAAATAACTAATCCATTACTAAATTTTTATTCATAACATAGATATATATTCTTATTATTAAATCATAATAAAATACTTCCCTTGAAATTAAATTATTATTTCAAGAAAATATAATTTTTATGTGAAAAGTGAATTGGGGAAAATTACATTTTGAAAAGTATAAAAATATAAGACTTATATATAAAAATATTTTATTTTATTTTTATATGTAAAATGCGCAGACTATACATGGCATCGAGAATTCCTCCCTGTATTCTAGAGGCTACAATTAATTAGTGAGGGTCTAATATGTAACATGGGGAGACTATAGCCTCTTTATAAAAGTGTAACCACAAAAAATTGAAACAAACTTATCAAAAAAATAATAAAAAAATAAATAATATTCAAAATAATTGAATAAAAATAGAATAAGGAAAATTGACTATAAAAATGTATTAAATATATCATTCCATGGAAGTGTCATGTTTCAAATGAAAACCGAAAATAATGACAGACCTAAAACTCTTAATCGGGTCCCGATGTCATTTCTGACTCCCTCATAATTACATAATCAGGAATCACAAAACAACCATCTATCATAGGACTCTTTCCCATATTATATCTGAAAATAAGAATATATATTCTGGTACATATTTGGTTAGCCTACATAGTTTGTGAGAGACAATCAATAGGCCACTGCCAATGGTGTCTATTTAAATATCAATTATATAATTGTTTATATAGCCAACCATGTAAGCCATAGGTTATTGATGAAACATCAACCAAAATTCCTACTTTGACCCATGCTGCATTCTGAACCATACATTATAATTATATCCCAATTCAATCATTCCATGTGTTTTACTATTCATTTCATCTCAATTTCATTCAGTTTCTTAGATTGTCTGTTCATGAACCATTATCTCTTACACATGGAACATAATTTCATTTCTAGCATATCGATTTCCAAGTGTATTATTCTTACACCACATAGGTATTTTGAGCATCATTACCCATCCCACAACTCATTTTTCACAATAAAAAATATCACACACACACACACACATAGATATATATATATATATATATATATATATCAAGGTTCAACTTCATTAACCTTCTTATCAATAATTCACATAATGGGGAACCATGTCACTTATCAATCTCAAACATGGATCATTCATTTTATAAGATGTAATAACAATAAAAATTTCCCCATTAATCCATTTGACAATATTTAATTACAGAATTCATTGTCCCTTCAAGGTTAAAACAACCAACCCTTTAATTCCTATTATCAATAATCAAGTATGAATTCAATTCAATTCATAAAATTCATTATCTCCATTTTTTAATTTCATAATTCGTCATTTTGAAGATATTATCTCGCCCTATGGGTGTCCATGAAGTCCAATATCATAATCTACAATAGGTCCAATGGTACCTGTGAACGGTTTCATAACATCAAGGAATTAAATTAAACATTTTAATTTAAATAAAACTATAAAATGTGCTAAAACAAATACAAGATTACAACCCATATATCTTGATCAAGACATTGGTAATTACTAATTAGACCACATAACTTTATATTGTTGATGAATTATTTCTAAAACATAACACTTAATTTGATTTAGAATGACTGAAATCACCACGGTGGAGGAGATCATGGATCAAAACTAAGAATCAATATCCAAAAAACAAGGGCAGTTAAAACCTAGTATAAAATCATCAATAATGTTGAAATTAATCCATATGTAATTGTGAATAAATATTGGAGTGAGATGAATCTAAATTAATGATAATTTACTTATTGAAGAGGGTATAATTTCTTCCAACAAATCATCAATTCAAAATAGAAGTGATTTGAGGATCATAGATATCCTCTCAGTAGCCTGTACGTGATAGATATTGTTGTTTGAAAAAATATTTTTTTACTATAGATATAAATCAGGGCGTTTGGAAAATTATTAAATAATTTTTCATGGGTATAAAACCCACATGCATAGTTTCCACGATGCGCCACATGATTAGAAAAAATCTGCGTCCATACCATGTTACCCTTCATTCCTGGGGTTCAGGGTTTCTTCTTGAGAGGAACATTTTTCTATACCATGCATCACCACTCTGTACAAGGGTAACAAGGTATGCAGTTTGAACTGGTTGTCAACACAGTTAAAAAAATTGGGTGCCAACAATGTTGACCCCCTTTGTTATATGGTGATAGGTAACACAGTTTTCTAGGGGTGGGAACATGGTTTGGGATAACCAAGGGCCAATTGTGGGCTTCCCAAAAACCACCCCAATGCATCCAAAAATCACTTAAGCACACAAAAGTCAAAACTAAAACAAAAAATTGATTCCAAAATTGAAATATTACTTGGATAAAAATATTTTCTTCATGATTTTTCTATATTAGTTAAATAATTAACATACAATTCAGTTCAAGAGTAAACATTGTTAATTGATGAGTAGAATTTTATATTTTAAAAAATTCCCCCAAAAATATCATATTTTCTCAAAACAATGAGTATTTGAGATTATATATTATTTCTTTATTTATAAAAATAAACATTTAAAGACCACATATCCATTAAAGAGATATTCAACTAATTCCAACTATCCTTAAACATTAATCAAAACAAAAAAATTTAGTGCTTTCTAAGATAATTCACAAAATGAGAAAACCTTCTAATAATAAACTTGCCATAAATTTTCTATATTAATGACCAAAGAAGAAAAAAACATTCAATGAATTATTATCTTTATGTTTCTTCAAATATTTATAGACTATTTTTGAAATATAAATATTGGAAGGGTTTGATCATATATTCTATAAGATAAATAAAAATTAATTTCTCAGATTAAAGACCATATTATTTCAAATAAACATAATCATTATGAAAAAATGATATAATAACATAGACATCATGAATTCTAGTGGTATCGTGGAAAACCCTAATAATCTTTCAGTTGCGGTTTCATGCCCCACCACCTAGATAGATATGAAAATTTGTCATTAAGAATATGGGTTTCCCATTTTTTTCATTAGAGGTGAAAATTAATTCCTCCCTAGAAAAATATATTTTTTATCTTAGGGTATAAAAATAACACCATTAGAAAACATCTCCGAAAATATCTTCCTTATGTAATTGCTTAAAACCTCAATGGGTTGTCGAGTACTTTGAACATGTGGCTATAATTATTCGTATGGACATATTAGGGTATCCCTTACTTCTAATTTAACAAAAATAAAAACATCACAATCAATACTGTTTCCTAAACCCGCCATTAATACAACTTATAATATCTTAGAACCCAAAATCTTTGATCCTATGTTGTAATACATAACATTAAATTCCCTGCATTGATTCTAATAATAATGATCCTACATTTACATGAAAAAATAAAAAATAACAATTATAACCTGAATCTCATACATAGTGAGGATCTTTTATGTTTATAGAATTGTAGAATAAGAAAAACAAAAACATAAATAACTCATATCAACATCAACTCATAATTATTTAAAAGTAAATTTCTATTATTTATCATAGGTTTTATTATTTCCCAAATTCTCATCAACAAGATCATTGTGATATCCTTTATAGAAATATATTGTTCAACATCATTATTTATATCTAGTGGAAAAAAGAAAATATAAATATGTGTATTTGAAACTCTCTCTATGTTTAAAAATAATCATTGAGAATTAGTTCTCATCAACAATCATAAGAGTACACAATGGAATTAAAAAATAATTAAATTGTATGATAGAATCATAAAATGAATAGTAACCATCAATACATAGACAAAAAATTGTGAATGAATGGATAAAGAATGAGTAATCGGAATCAATAATAAAGAGATATGTGATATTAATCTCAATAATTAGAAACATTAGAAACATATAGAATGAATAAATAAACAAATAAATGAACCTTAAGAGATCATTTTACATTTAACACTTATAAATGGGATAACCATGAGGTAAACTTACATACATTTCACCCTTATAAATAGAATATCCATATGACGGAATTCCCAACCCCATTCATTGGATTGATATTACAGACCCACTCATCCTTGGCCTTTCACAGAACCACCCATCTAATTTCCAAGTATAATTTAAAAACCATCACACATAAAATCATGTATAAAATCATTAGATAAACTCATAAACCCTTCAAAACATGATTCACTCATGAAAAGAAATGAGTTCAATGATATTTTATTTTGAAAAATGATTAACACATGGAAAGTAAATGGGATAAAAAAATATATTTGAATATTTAGGAGCCTAGGGAACATAATTTGGTTACTTAATAATATCGTTAATTAATGATTAACCCATAAGAATGAAGTGAGATAAACAATAATCTCATTAAAACATAATTAACCCATGTAAATGAAACGGGTTAAATAAAAATATTTTTTAACCAATATAATCCATCCAATTAATGAATAAGGATGTTATAAATATAATATATCCCCACTGGAGGATAAAAAATATGGGTTATTGATTTTGATGAACGTAAATACAATTAAACAATCATTAAACCATTCCCGAAGAAAATATCCTTTTTATATAGAATAGAATTTTGAAAATACATTTATTTTAAAAAATGTTTTGAAAAAAATTTCTATAAAAATAATACTTTTATAATTGAAATGGAAGCCTCGATGAAATGATAGAAAGTAAATATGTCCATATTGTATGAGGTAAAAAACATTCCTTTTTCATGGTAAAAAAGGTTTCACAAATACCTTGTTCAAAATTGAAAAAAAGACTCCATGAAAAGATTCATGAAAGAAAAAAACCTTAAAAAGATCCTTAATATATAATTATTCAACGGTAACAAATAATTATCTAAATAAAATAGAAACTGAATATTTTTAGATGAAAATATGTACTTGAACTGAAGAGATAATGATATATATTTTTTTTAAAAAAATTGCTAAAACATTTCAGGTAAAATAGAGTGGAAAAAATGATACTAATACCTAAAAAAATTTATGAGTAACAAAATAAGTGAAAAATTAAAGGGTTTATTGGATAATTGTATTATAATTTCCTCAAATTGAAATGAATGATCCATAAAAATATTCTAGGTGAAAATTATCATTAAACATTCCAAAGTGTCCCATAACATGTTGAATCATTTTAAATCATAATAATCACATAGGAATAAAATGATATGAATGTTTTACATACCATTAAGATAATTGTTTTAATCATGTAATAAACCAAAATTGTAGGTTGATTCACCAAACAAAGGAATTTAGTGTTGAATATGACATTTATCTCATAGATGAAAGAAGTGATATGATGATCCTTAAACTCATGTATGATTTTTCAGGGTTTTTATTTATATTCATGAAAAATAAAAATATAGAAATTATCTTCTTTATGAAAAACCTTATTGAAGATTAATATTAGTTTTATTTTACTTATAAACATTTTATACAAAATTACTAAATCAATAATATTTATGTTTGAGGTGTTGACCATATTTTTCATATGTATCATAACTAACATCGATAGGTCAACTATGGTCTATGTAGTCATTACAAAAACATATTTACAATAATAATAAAGAAATAATTATCTTAATTATAAATAAATCATACATTTAAAACCCATCATTAATTATGGTTATGAAAAATGAAAAAATAAGACAATCATGTTGACGATTGTTTGTACGTACACGTGAGTAACGTTCTCATTTTATGATGATCATTATGGAAAAAACTTTATATTCCCAGAATGATAATTATATCATATAAACCATATTATTTGAAAATATATTCATATATATAACATTCTATATTTGTAAAAGGATTCATATCACATTGAGGAGGAGATAGTCTACACGTTCATCAATGATGTCCTAACTTTTTAATCATGTTGAAACATTTTAAACAGAATAATGTGTAATATTTAAAGAAAGGTAATTATTTCATGAATATCATATATAATTTATTTATTTCACATTTATTTAATTAAACCCACCCTTAATATGTTCTATGTAGTGTGATAAATTATCACATTACATTAAGGAGGCGGTGGTCCACACTTCAACAAATGATGTTATCATATTTATACAAAATGGAATGCATAATTGTATGTGTTATAAAATAATTATATAAGAATAAATAAATTTTAAATAACATATATATAATATATAAAATGATTTTATATATAAATTTCTAACCACTAAAAGTGGAAAAGGAAAAATGAACGGCATTGTATTGTGTGGTAATAGTTCGTCGTTCACATTAATGGTATGTTTGTTACTCATTATATGAAAATGTGTGTAACTGGAATTTAAACCCTTAAATTAAGAACATATTACTATATTTAGGTTATTGGAGTTATTATATAATCAGGGAATTATAATAAATTAATGGATGTAGAATGAAATAGACATGAATGGATTTTGAAGAATGTTACCTCATTTTTTGGGTAACTACTTTGGGTTTTCTCCAATGAAATTATTTAACTGATTTCATCCCAATGTTATGGTTGTAGATTTTGGTTAGGGATTATGGGAGAATATTTGTGTAACACCACATTTTTTCAATAAAATAAAATTAAATTCATCAGACTTTATTTTAAGATGATATCTATAACTAGTCTTTAATCATTGTTTTCTCACCTCTATGTTTTGAATTTCCTTAAATGGGAATCTACAATTATGTTAAGTAAGTTATTCGGAATATGATATAACAAACTTGTTTTTTTAATAGTAACATACACTTATGAATAGTAATATAAATGTTAATATTTCCCTTATTAATAGAAAATAATAATATTATTTTATTTTCTTATATTTATAATATGATGAGATATGGATTACTTTTTTAAGGTCTTAAAAAATTAGTTATAGATATAAAATTTTTATTTTTCAATAAATTATGATTTTATATAAAAATTAAATTATTAATAATTAAACATTTATTTTAAAAAAATGGAGTTCATTTTTGAATTCTAAAGGTTGAAAAATGGTTAGGGTGAACTTTTGGGATATTTCTATGATTTTATAATTTTTTATGAAAAGTGAAATAAATTAAAATACCATATATTCAATTTATTAGTTAAATACAATATTTTTGACATCATATCTGATGTAAGACCACTTGTTTCAATCTCACATACAATTTTTACTATTTTAGATTACATGAATCCAGACTATTAGAAGTCTTGTGAACAAAATATTAAACTAATGATTAAAATTATGTAAAATCCCTCATCTCATCCTCTATAAATACAACCGTCATTCCCCTCTTCCTCATACACCTCTAAAGCCTTGATAATTGTCTAAGTTCTTCCATGTCCTTTTCTCAAGGATCTTCCCCATGCTTAATACCTACTGGTCTCACAAAAAGGCCCAAACCAAAGTGCTTAAGGGGGGTCTCTAGGAGAATAGATCAAGAGGTAAAAATCCTCTTCCTTTTTTCATGTGTTTTCATTCAAAATCCTTTTTTATTATACTATATTCCCCTCCACTTATCAATGAGGTATGAAATATCCAGAAAATTATATATTCTGTATGTTATCATATTCATGTAAATGATTCAAATTCATTATTCCTCTCAACTCTTGCTTATTCTAAAAATAAAAACACCGTTCACGATGCGTCGATTTACCAAAATCATGGATGATGTGTTTACAATTTCAATTAATTCCCTAAAATATGATCATAAAACCCTTATAATGATTGAAATTGAATTTTATTTTTATTAATTTACCTATTTTATTGTTTGTAATGATCGTATATGAATTGCATTAAATTATATAATCAAACAAGTTCCTGATTATCATGGAACTGCCAAAATGATCTAAAAAATATCATTAATGTTTTATCTAACAATTAATCGCCATATATGATCAAAAATTATTTTTGATATCATTATATATTTTGGAAACATATCAATACCATTTTATTTTACTTTTGGATTTACTTATTCATATGAAAAGAAAATCAAATAAAAACTGGCCAAGAAAATAATGTAAAGAACACTCCCTCAACAAAAGAATGAACAAAATACTACATATTAATTGGTTAAACAGTGTAATGAAATGATCCTATAAGGTATTATAAACATGAATATGTTTCTTTTAGATATTAATAACACTCATTTGAAAATTATATAGGGTTTTTAAACATGTTTTAGGTAAGAAAAACATGAGGTAAGAGAATTCTTAAACAAATTTTTATTCTTGGGGTTAACCTTATACATCATTATTTATGTGGTATTAAAATTTATTGTGTGATTAATTTTAGCTAAATAATGTTTATTTATGTTTATTTATAGTGTGTTTAATTATTCCAACCACTCTCTTATGTCTAAATTCTATTATGTTTTATTTTTAAGGGGTCATTCTTTTAAAATCCTCTTTTAACAATTATGTATCACAAAATTCCTAAGCATTTTTTTATGGAATTATTCATTTTTATTATTTTATTCTGGTACTCGGTCATTGACTATGATTAAGGGTGGGACCTATATCTCTCTACAATTAATTGGGTTTGCATTTGTTGGAGGTTGTCTGTATGGTTACGACAAGTGTAACAGTGATGGTTACCCAAATTGTAATGTAGCTGTGATGGTTATAAAATATTAGGTAGAAAAAAGGGTTAAAAGATTATGTAATTAATGCCACAATATACCTATAAGGTTCTTTTTATGTTTATCATGTTTTTTTGGAATCTTGAGTTTCATATAGTAAGTAATTATGGGTGACAAGTATGTCTTTTTGAAAATGATTTCATACATTTAAAAGTATTCATAGACTAATGTTTTCTTTTCTTCTTTTCATATTCCTTACTGAGCTTGTTGTTCTCATCCCATGTTTTTAAATGACTTTAATTGGTTGTAAGGATGTTTAAGACAAATAATGAATCCATGTATAATATTAGGAATATTTTTCATATAATACATGTTTTATTTTAAATTTTTTCTTTTTTGGAAGAATTGAAAACTGTTTTTGTGGTATCCACTATGTATAAATGTGGAATGTTATGAATGTATTATGTCTTAATTATCTAAATATCCAGTCATGAAGTATCCACATTCGGAAAGGAAATATGTTCTTGACTAAAATTCATTAATATGTAATGTAATATGGTCTGGTGATTATAGTTGGTATCATAGGGTGGTATATATAAATTTAGGGTTTAGGATTTTGTGAATTGAATACCATAAATTATTTTACACTATGATTAAATTGAAATGTTAAATCATTTAATTATTACCATGTTTCTTTAACTATGATATGTTTGTTCAGAATGGTTTTCAAAAGAATAAGAAAGGGAACACAACTGGAAAATGGACCTATACCCATGGTTTTTCAAAAGACATTGGGTATAAGGTACCCATATACCCACGTTTTAAGAAAACACTTGGTATAAGGATAATATGGGGACCTATACCAACATTTTTTCAAAACCATGGGTATAGGTTTTTTTTTCAAATCGTATACCCTCTTTTTTGGCCAAAACCGTGGGTATAGGGTTTTTTCAGAAGACCTACACCCACAGTTTTTCAAAACAGTGGGTATTGGGGTGTTTTTTTGAAGACCAATATACACAGTTTGGCAGTACTATGGGTATAGCTTTCCCAGAGAAAAAAAATTATGCGGGACAACAAAAATATTTGGTGGGAACACGGGTTGGATTAATATAATGAAAAAGATACACATATAAAATCAAGTAATTTCTATTGGTTGGTTGGTCATGTAGTCTTGTAGTTAAAGTTGGTCTATTGTTCGATTTTCAGCGAGTTTTATTTTCCTATAAATGAGTTAAAATTAATATATGTAAATAGATGTATTGATATATATAATAAAATTTCTACAGCTCAGTTGGTCAGGCGACGTAAATTGAAAATATTGTTCCCATGTTCGATTCACACCGCTATCATTTTCAGATATGCGGCTCTATTAATATATATATATATATATATATATATATATATCAAATAAGCTGTTGGCTCAGTTGTTCAGAGAGGGCGGCTTGTAGGTGGTGGTCTCATGATCACAACCCCTTCTTCTCATTTTTGGAATATAAATCCCAACGGTTTAAAAAAATTGGGGGAAGTGTTGAGCCACGCTGTACAGTGTGGGTGGCACCCCTATACCGATGGTTTTCCAAACAGTTGGAATAGTCTCAGACCCCTATTATGACGCCTCTCAGCCCCACGGTTCCCAAAACCATGGGTATATGTTATACCCATGGTTTTGAACCGTGGGAATAGGTCGTCTTTCCAATAGTTAAATATAAAGAGGAAAGGCACTGCCATAATGATATCCTTCAGAATCTATAGCCCCAAATGGTAGGGATTGGCAATGAGAATTTTGTGATAGTAATAGATCAGATAATGCATGCAATAAATCATGATAGAAAACATGGAAGAGAACAACCAAAGGTGAAAAAAGGAACATGGTGATAGTTGAACATTTTATGAGACATTATCCACCTCCATTCAAGGGATCTTCTGACCCAGTAGCGGCTGAATGATGGATTAAATCCCTTGAAGAGATATTGATGTTATGGGTTGTTAAGATAATCAAAAGTTAGGAATTTTCATTTATCATTTTGAAGGTTAGGCATATCTGTGGGTTCAACCATCAAAAATATCAGGTATAGGGTGGATATTTTTTCCTTATAGTGGGATGATTTTAAAAGTCCATACCTTGAAAAATAATTTTCAACGATGGTTTTACATAGGATGGAGAATCAATTCTTTTAATTAATGTAAAAGGATGAATAATTACTGGATATGTATGTAATGAACTTCACTGAACTGGAGAGGTATGCTGCAAATCATACTTAGGATCATGATAGAAATATAAACTTCTTTTAATAATGATTGAATCCAAAGCATCGAAGGGTGTTTGACTCCAAGGAATTCAAAATTTATGAAAAAATTGTCTGATATGATGAGAGGGTAGAGATAGAGTTTTTTGATGTCTACATGAAATTTTACAATAAGGAGAAGTATAGGCCCATATGGAAATATATGCGGAAGAATCAATTAATGAAATATGATGGAAATAAATTATAGTTTCCAGTCTGTGAAAAGTTCCTCTGAAATCAACCTAGAGAATTCCTAACCCAAATTTGTATGTTTTTTTGATGTAGTATGTTTGTACATATGGCCCGGTATTTTAATGAATATAATCTTAAGACAAATCCTGATAAGAAAAAATTAATTTATTTTAAATTTGGATATACTGGTAATTATAAAAATACTTTCCCAAAGATAAATCTGAATGATGCAATGAATATAGATTATAAGAAGAAAATTATAATGAGTTATTTTTCAACTATGTCAGTAGACTTCAGGCCATCCAATGATTTTGTATCAGGTACTTTTTTTGTTTCCTCATATTATGCTAATATTCTATTCAATATAGGGTCTACACATTCATTTATTTCTTAATATTTTTCTAGTAAATTATAAATATATCCTCAAAAACTGAGACTGGAAATTATTGTTAAAACCACAAGTGTAAATATTATAGAATAGACGAATTATATAAATCATTCTGTTGTGTTATATTGAATGAATTTACCAACAAACCTTGTTTTCCTTAGTATAGTTTTATTGCATTCTAGAAATGAATAAACTTTCAATTTTTCCTTATAAGATTGATGTAGAACTGAAGATGTTATTTTTCATAATTAGTTCTATTTTTTAAACAATAAAAAACCCATACAATTGGAAACACATCAGGAATGTGATAAAATGTAGAAATATAGAAATGAAAGTGATCTTACTCGCATTGTTCCAAACAGATAAACTATTCAGATAAATGATGTTCCAGCAGTAAATGAAGATCATGACATTTTTACTGATGAGTTACCTGGTGGCATACATGATTGGGAAGTATAATTCACAATTTACTAACTTCATAATGCAAAGACAATTTCAAAACCCCCATATCGAATGGATCAAATAAAGAATATTTATTTAAAAAATCTGTTGAATGGGTTTCATTATAAAGCCTCCATTCAACCTAGAACTTCACCATGGGGTGATACTGTTTTTTTCGGTAAAAATATATATGGTTCATTGAGACTTTTCATTGATTATAGATCCTTGAATATATTCACTGTTAAAAACAAGTATATTTTTCCACATATCGATGACTTGTTTGATCAACTCTAGGGACATTAGTACTTTTCCTAAATTGACATGGTAATCGGATAACATCAGGTAAAGGTGAAGTAGGATGACATCCAGAAAAAATCTTTTTGTACTATATGTGGGCATTATAAATTCGTTGTTATGCCTTTTTGGAAAAAAAAATTCACCTATTGTATTCATGAATCTTATGAATTTAATATTTTTTGAGTTCTTAGATAAGTTTTTGGTTGTGTTTATTGATGAAATCCATCTATTTTCGAAGAGTATAAGGGATCATTAAAAAACAACTATGTGTTGTTTTTCAAGCCTAAAAGGAAATGAAATACTATGGACCATTCTGGAAGTGTTTTTTTAAATATGTTTATTTTATTTGGTGGATTATAAATAAAGAGATAGTTATAGTTGATCATGCCCAAACATAAGTTGTTGATGAATGGAAAAGACCTATATATGTTATAGATATTCGCAGTTTTTTTGGATTAGAAGGTTGTTACTGAAGGTTTGTTAAAAACATTTCATAGTTATCTAGTCAACTTACTATGTCAACACAAAAAGAAGTTAAATATTTTTAGGTAGAAGACTTTGATGTTTATTTTTAGGAACTGATGTATATATTGATTAGTGCTCCATTTTTTTCCTTTCCTTCCCGAAATGGTGTGTTTGTCATCTACTATGATGCTTCATTAACGGGACATAGTTGTGTTTTGATATATAATGATTGTTTAATTGGTTATGATTCAATAAAACTAAAACCTCATGAGTTAAATTTTCTCACACATTAATTGGAATTAGAAGATATGGGTTTTTCATTGAAAATTTTCAGGCATCATTTATAGTGATGCAAATGCCAAATAAATACTGACCACAAAAGTCTGAATTATATATTCCCCCAGATGCATTTAAAAATGGGGGGAAGAAGATGTCTTGAAATGATAAAGGATTATGATTGCATGATCAATTACCATCTAGGAAAAGCCATAAATTTGGTGATGCCTTGAGTTGAAAAAATCATGCCTCATTAACTACATTACTTTTGTAATTTGATCCACTGAATAATGATTTGATTAATTTTTTCTTAGAAGTTGTTGGTGCATGGAATACCTTTTTTTGGTTTCCTTTATGAGTGCAATCATCATTATCAGAAAGAATTAAGTAAGCACAGAAGGAAGACTGTGAGCTATATAAAAAGTTTGAATTTGTTAAAATGGGTACATTTCTATAATTTATCCTCAGTAAAGATAGTGTTTTAAGATTTGGTAAATGTTTGTGTCTGTCTTGTGATTCCCAGATGATGAAATAATTATTTTTTGAGGCTCATAGTTCTCGATTATCAGTTTATCATGGCATTACTAAGATGTACAGAGACCTTCAGGAGTATTACATGTTAGATGGAATGAAATTAGATACTATAGAATTTACTATAAAATTCGTGACATGTCAATAGTTTAAATCAATGCACCAGTAACCGAAGGGGATGCTTCAACATTTTCCAATGACAGAGTGGAAATGGGAAATATATATATGGGCTTTTTTTGAGACATGCTAATAATTTTGTGGTAAAAATTCGATTTGGGTTATTTTTGATAAGATGACTAAATATACACATTTTATTTCTATTCGAGATACAATGTCATTGGATAATCTTTATCAATTGTACGTCAATGATATTGTCATGTTTCATAGAGATCCTCTTCCCATTAAATCGTATTATGATCCCATGTTCACTTATAACTTTTTGAAGGGCCTTTAGAAGATGTTGGGAATAGAATTAAATTTCAGTACATATTTTCACCCTTAATCAAATGGGTATTCATAACAAATGATTCAGACTTTGGACAATATTCATCTTGATTGTTTAGTGGAATACCATGGTAGTTGGGATAAACATCATTATTTAGTTTATTTTTCTTATAATAACAGTTTTAATTCTAGTATATATATGGATTAATTTTAGGAGTTGTAAGGGAAGTGATGTCAATCTGCAACATTTTGGGATGGTTTTGGGGTAATGAATTTGATGGGAATAGAATTAGTAGAGGAAGTGGTTCAGAAAGTGAATACGATCTAACAACACATGAGGACAGCTCAGAGAAGGAATAAAATTTATTCAGACAACATACAGAAAGAAATTTCTTTTGAGGTAGATGACCATGTTTTTTTTATAATTTCACCATTCAGAAGTGTTATGCATTTGGGTTAAAAATAAAATCTAAGTCCATTGTTTATTAAACCGTATGATGTTCTGTAGAAAGTTGGTGAAGTTTGATACTGAGTAGAATTGCCTCTGAGTTTATCTATGTTACACAATATTTTTCATGATTTGATGTTGAGAATGTTTTTTCAGCTTCATCAAATGTCTTGAGCCCAGAAGCAGTCAGCAGGAAGAGAACCTCTCTTTTGAAAAGAAATCGGTTCATATTCTTGATTGAAGGTTACAAGAATTTGGAATATGGTAATCAACCAATTAATGGTTTTGTATAGGAACAACATTGTTAAAGAAGAATCATGGGAGTCTGAAAATGCCTTGAGCAAAAATCTACCATCAAATGTTTAATAAGTAAATAAAATTTTGAGGATGTGATTTCATGAAGGTAGTGATAATGTAATGCCCCATGATTTTAAAAAAAATAAATGGAAATTCATGAAACATTATTTTAAGGACATATTTATAACTAGCCTTTAGACTTAATTTTTCCACTAATATGTTTTAAATTTGGAATAATCTTATCTATAATTATGATTAGTAATTTATTTGGAGACTGATAGAACCATCTTGTTTTTTAATAATTGTATCATACCGATATTAACAGTAATATTAGTTGTAATATGAACCTTATGTATGTTAAATAATATCATTATTTTTTTATTTAAGGATATAAGATAATAAAATGTTTATTAATTTTTCAATGTGTTAAAGGGTGAGATATATATTTAAATTTTTTTTATAAATTTTTATTTTATTTTGAAAATTAATTAATAATATTTAGAAACTTATTTTAAAAAAATAGAGTATCTTTTTTAAATAAAATCATCAAAAAACATTTAGATTTAATTATTTGGATATTTCTGAATTTCATGAATTTTTTATGAATAGTGAAATATTGTAAAATACAGTATTTTTAAAATATCTGTTAAATTCACTATCTTTGACATTATTGATGGTGTAAGTCCAGATGGATTGAACTAACATTTTTTTACTATATTTGGTCACATGAATCAAAACTATTCATAGTCTTGGAAAAAATATTAAAGTAATGATTAAAATAATGTAAAATCTCTACTCTCCTCTATAAATACCATCCCCATTCCCCTCTTCCTCACACCCCTCTCAAGATAGTAGCATTGACTATGTGATGACAAATCTTCTTCTAAATGATCTCCCACCTTTCCAAGACTTGTTGTTATCACCCAATTTCCAAAACCAAAGGACATAAGGAGGATCTCAATGATAAGAGATCCATAGGTAAGAATCCTTTTCCTTTTTTCAGGTGTTTTCGTTCCAATTCCTTTCCCTTCATATACTCTCTTCCCCTATAATTATCTAGGAGAAATGAAATATATATAATCATATATAATCTTTATTTTATCATGTTAATGTATAAGATTCATTGTATTTCTTCTTATTCTCTCCCTCTTATTCTAAAAATAAAAAAAAATGTATGTGATGTGCTTAATTTCTAAAATTGTGGACAATGTGTTTCTAATTACTATTACTTATTTTAAATAATATTATATAGACCATTTAATGGAATAAAAATAATTTTATTTAAAATTTTTAACCTATATTATGCTCTGGAAATGAACTTCTATGAATGAAATTAAATTATATAATTAAATAAGTTAATGATTATCAAGGAACTACAAAAATGATCTAAACTAATATCAATAATGTTTTATCTAAAGATTCACCATCATATATTTTAAAAATATGATTTATAGTATCATTTTATATTATAGAAACACATTAATACCATTTCCTTGAACATATTGAATTATTTTTCCTTTGGAAAAAAATCAAATACAAACAGGCCATGAATATCGTGTAAAGAACACTAGTGGAACAATGGAAGGAACAAAATACTAAAAATTAATGTGTGAAATGATGTAATTGAATGAAAATATGAGGTATTAAAAACATGAATATGTTTCAATAAGAAATTAATAACACTCTATTAACCATTATACAATATGTTTAAACCTGTTTGATGTAATACAACCTCGAGGTAAAGGAATTCTTAACCCCATTTACATTCTTTGGGTTAACCTTCTACTTCATAATTTAGGTTGTATTGAAATTTATTGATTGATGAATTCATTATATATTATGTAGAATTATTTGTATTTGTAGTTTATATACCTATTATAACCACTTTATTACGTCTCAGATAAATTATATGATATTTGTAAAAGTCTTTTTTAAATCTCTTTTAAAAAATTATGTTTCACAAAATTCGAAAGAATTTTTTTATGCAATTATTCATATTGAATGATTATGTTCTGGTTATTGGGATTTGATTATTATGAAGTGTGGTATCTATATTTCTCCCCCATTTATTGTGTATGTGTATTTTGGAGGTCGGACATATGGTTACTCCAAGTGTAACTACAACAGTTACACAAATTATAAGGTAGCTGTGAGGGTTAGAAATTATAAGGTAGGTGAACAGGTTACAGGATTATGTAATTAGTGCCCAAACATGAATTTAGGGATCTATTTATGTTCATTATAATTTTTGGGAATCTATTGTTTCACAAATTAAGTACTTATGGGTGACAAGTATGTCTTTTTTAAAATGATTTTGTGCATTTACAAGAATTCATGGACTAATGTTTTCTTTTATTTTTTTATATTCCCTACAATGATTTTTTGTGATAATTCCTAGTTTTTTAAATGATTTTTACAGGTTTTGAGAATGTGTACATCCAATAAGGAAGCAAATTTATATTTTATAATGATTTTTTCCAAAAACTTTTTTATTTGAAAAGTTATATTTTTTTGAAGAATTGAATACAATTTTTATTATATCCACTCTGTATAAATGTTGAATGTTTTGAATGTATTATGTCTTAATTCTTTAAATCTCCAAACATGAAAACATCCTCAATGTGAAAGGATCTACGTTCATGACTACAATTCAGGATTATATAATGTAATAGGGCCAAGTAATTATAATTTGGGCTGATTTTAGATGAGTAAACGTGTCTTGAGAGGTGTGATGATGGGTATGAGTGAATACATTTTTATAATTGATGGTTCATGTAATTATTTTAATTAAAAATGGTAAAACTATTGGGAGTTCTCCCTTTGATCATGGGCTTCCAAAATGAAACAAATAATGGATTAAATGGTATTTTTGGTAGATAAAAACTTTCACCACGCAACAATAATTCCATCTTTAGAATTTTGTTCCTTAACTTCTATGTTTCCATAATTCTAGTATTTGGGTTTTTATTAATGTAACTATTTTTATAACCTTTATAGTTTAACCAATATGAATAAATTATAGTTATATTTATGATAAAATATAGAACCACAAAATTTTAAATGTTACATGTAATTTAAAAAAATAAATCGCATGTGTCATTGATGTTATATTCAAATCAAGCTCAAGTAACGCTCCAAAACCACGATTTAACTTGGACCATGCAAAAAACTTTTTACAATATATGGGTCAATATTTTTATAATATAAGTTAAATTAGTAAATTAATAAACCATATTTAATTTTTATTGACACTAAAATATCACTTTTAAGAATAATTGGTTTTTATTATTTTTATTTTATTTGATAAAATATAATTTTTTATAAAATGACATTAATTTCATTTTGAAATTATTAATTTAATTATAAATTAAAAATATAAAAAAAATTATTTGAAATCATATTTATTATTTCCATATATTTTTAACCTAATATATTCATCTTAATAAATAATTATACCGAATAGTTTAATCAATTTACCTCCCTTTTAATATTAAGAGTATTATTTATTATATTTATTTATTAACTAAACTATCTCTTCATTGGTGTTCCTTAAGAAATTAATGTAACTAATTATTCTCAAAAAAATATTGATAATTAATTTAAATAAATATAGAACATTTATATTTTAAAAGGATCTGTATAAAAGAAAATATGTTGTTTTATCATATATAAATGTTTTATTTATTTTAAACGTAAAGATTTTTCATTTTACTTATCATTTTCATTACTTATCTTTTTATATAGGTCAGAATCATAAAAATGTGTCCTAATATCTCATTAAATTATAAAAAATAAGGGATATGGTTGAACTATTTTCAACTAATGGCATGTGGACAAGTTCCTTAGTAATTTTTTCCCTTAAATATAATTTTTACTCCCTTGTTCATCTTAATTTTACCTTAATTATTGTAAATAATTATAATCACATTAAATTATATTTTTGGTCAAAACATATTTTGAAATTATTTGACCAAAATGTTCATATTGATTACAGCCTTGTATGAAAATTTTCCAAATTCAATTCATAGAAGTGCATGAAATATTTTTAATGTTATTCTTTTAGATTTGGTGAGAAAGTGGGTGTTTAAAGTTAGAATTGTAAAATTTTCCTTAAGTATTTATATCAAAATTTAACCAAAAAATAAATCTAATGAACTAATTTGGATTAATAGATATTCAATATTTTTATTTTTGTTTTAAATATTTTTAAACATAATTTATCATTACAAATTATTCATCCATAAAAGTAGTTTTCAACTAAAATGTAGTATTGTTCACTATTCCGTAAATATGTAATATCTCATAAAATTTAAAAAGTATAGTTTAAGTAAATTATGACCATTATAAACAAAAATAAAGTATATTTTATCATATAAAAAATATATTAATGTCCTAAATTATATTTAAAATATGTCCTCCTTTAAAAGGTGGTAAAAATGCAATGTTAAATAATAATATTACAAGTACATTATTGTTCGGTATAACTTGGTCTTGCATACAACACAAGATAAAATTGGTATTGATTATGACTAAATCAAATATTTTTATATTGTAAAACTAAAACCATTACATACTATACATTAATATGATATAATATTTTTCATAAAATCTCAGGATGGTACTTTAACAACCAGAACATGGTTGAATTTCCAGAAACATCAAATAAGGGATGAAAGACATAATATGGATGATCAAGTGTTAAATATGATAAATATAATAAGATTTTATTTCTTATGAGTAAAATATATAGGATGATTCAATGTGGAACAAGACATAATAATATTAGAAGATTTATTATGTCTTGAAATGGATGAAAAAATAAGATGATTGTTGATGAAAAATATTGATTTTAATTAATAAGATTCATGGAAATGAATTATAACATAACTAACCACTATTTTTTCAATCCCATATATATGGGTAGCCTGAATATTATATATTTTTTTCTATAATCCATGTATTAATTCATTTTGTCCTTTTTTATGAGAATCATTTTAGTGGAATTATTGAAGATTCAGATTGTGGTAAATAGAGAATTTGGATATTAAATAATTTTTTTGGAATTATAGTTATAATAATCATGAAATGTCTGTATATTTCTCATCATCATTTTTTCATTAAGTATATCGAAGAATATAATTAATTTTAATAATGACATTAAATATTTATTTAAATGTAAGGAGTTGTTTAATGAAAAAACATGATTTCGGAACAGATATCATTAGATATGTGATTGATGTTGGGGTAATTATAGTCAGTTAAGAATATTTCATTCAGTGGAAAAATATAAACTATATATAATTATTTATTTTTTAAAAACTTATTTGATGAATAATGTTATTTTGAGGATGTTCATTATTTTGAAACATTATAGGAACTATATTAATATTTTTATTGAAAAAAGACAACATAAATGTCTGGTGATAACACTTCTTGTTAGGTAAGGCGGCTTGAACCTACAACAGAAGGAAGATAAGGGCATAGTGCATACCCATATTAAACATGATATATGGGTTTCTAGGGAATTGTTCTTTCTTAATGGATCTGATGGAAAATCATTAATTTGATTTTGGGAAAATATTTTAGGATCAAATAATTTTGTTTTTTTTATTTAGATGTAATTATTGATATTTTGGGAAAAGACTCATTGTGTTGGGTTATATTTTACTATTGTGTATAACATTTTATTCAAAAGTAATACTTATTTGGTATGAAAAAATTAATGTTTTGTATATTGTGGTTATTTCAAATGCATGGATATTTATTAATGGAAGTAATTATGTTGAACTTTTTATTGGATGATTAATATGACTATGTATTCATTTTGGGAATTTTTTTATCTTATGAGAACCATTTTGTATTTTTTTTTAATTTCAATAAGAATATATTTATAAAATTATTTCTAATCATGTGATCGACTATAAATTAATTTTAGTTATTTGAAAAAATCATCATGATTACTCATCATTACAAGAAAAAAATTCATCTTTAATACTCATAATTTTGATAATAATACAAGATTATAGTAAAAAATAACTAATGTATGGGATTATAAATTTTAATTTATTTTATTTTCATATTTATATAGTCTAAATATTTATTGTTTCCCTAAACTATAGGAAAATGATTTTGACATAAAAATGTTGTTCGTTTCTGATAAATTGATGTTGAGTTCACTCCTAAAAAGTATTTAGTTTTATCCTAAATTGTTCTTATCTCAAAATAAATGGTTTCAGATACCTCCAATGTTTACCTATTTTTAAACCTAGTTATGTGATTTCACAACCCCCCCCCCCCACAAAGTGTACCCCTCTTGGACCAACAATGTGAGAAGGTAGATAATGACCCCTGAGTCTCACCACCATTAAGCCTCAGGTTGGTGACAAGCACCGAAGGTTTAGTAAACACACAGATGGGAGGCATTACACTCTAATAGAACCCTTGAGAAAGAGAGAGATAATATATACTCCAATAAATTCCATCTCAAACTGAAATAGAAAAGAAAACCCAAGTGTACATATGTAATGTCATGCATTTCTACAACAACTGAAAGGGGAAAACTGAAAATACCCAAAATAAAGTATAAACAACAGCAACCACAAGCCCTAGAAGCTCCTGAAACCCCAAGCTCGTAGAAACAAGCTTGATCTCCAACCTGATCCAAGTGACCTGAAAATCAGTTTATATAAATATAGGGTGATTATAACAGAACACTCAGTAAGATCCTCTCTGAAGTCTCTCGTCCAAAAGTAATGAAATAATGCTATAATACAGTGAACAAAAGGTGAAACTCAATTATCACCTAAATAGGTATACTATGTTTCCAGTCTGACCATGGAAACTCTCACCAAGTAATGCATAAAATAGTATATAATAAAATAAAGAATATCAAGGTTAACCCGCTACTACTTCCCCACTGGTATTCTTCTTTTCCCCAACATCGCATGTCCTACACATCTCTCTCCAAAAAGGATTTCCCACAGACACTTAGGAGAAGCACAAAAACATTAACCTCGTGCAACAAAACCACAATGTCTAAGTAAGTAAAGTAACCAGGTAGTTTATGGGAGCCATCACAGCTCACATAACGTGTATCATACGTCGGGTACTATACCTCAGCCATTACAGCCCACACAATGAGTAAGAATCTTCAAGCCATCACAACCTATACACATTACACCTATATTAGTCCATAGAATACTATATCCAGAATATATGTGTGTGAATAACGAAAAGACATTACATCCATCTACACACATATGTGTTGAAAACTAACCACTATGCCTACCAGAACAAGTAACTACCAAGAGAAGAGAGCGGGGCCAAAGGGGGTAGTCAGCCATCCATCCTCCCACCGAAATGTTGGGGAACCACCCCTAGGGCTTAGAATCACTGGGGAGTCAGTTTCACTAACTGAAATGGTGGAGTATCATATAGAAACACAAAAAGTACATAATATATTATATTTAACAGCCACACTAGGGGAATAACCAAGTTTTAGACTCAACTATTGCTAACATCTCTCGTACTCTTGGCTTCCACTTCTAACAGAGGGTATCCTATAAGCACACAACCATTTAAGGATCTTTATTACATTACTTCATTACGTTGTTGTGAGTTCCACTTTACATTAATTAATTTTCTATTCATTAATTAACCATTAACATTTTCAACATTATATTTCATTAGCATCACACTCAAGGTCTGTTGCCCTCAGCATTGCGTCCCAGCAAGCTCGAACCCCATGGATTAACATCATTTATTCAATTATTTTTTTACAACATTACTTTCCCATAATCCATGGCATTCTAGAAAAACTTTCTATTCTACTAAACACAGGGGGATCAACAAGGTGAGTAGATAAACTAAACATAGAGTATTTACCACCTATAGCAAGAATCAAGACCCAAAATCCCTTTAGAAGCTCTACATGGAAAGCATGTGGAATACCCCATGCATCTTCACCCCTTTTGGAATAAAGGTATGAAAGACCAGTAGCCTCAAGGAGTGGGGAAAGTAAAGTAGACATCCAATCAATGAACCAGCAAGCTTCCAAATTTTCACATTCTACCTATTCCATCATCCTAGATTTCATCTCCAACTCCCAAATGCATAAACCGATGCATCCTGCCACACTAGACATCATCTGCTTCCCCAACCAATAGGCCTCCCTACCCCCACATATCACAAAATCCATCCAGGATCATATCACAATAGAAGCATCTTGAAAAAAAAATTTCATTCCAATTTTTCTCTTGGCCCTTAATAAAACAATAGGGTAACTCAATAACCCTACATGGAATTATCTTTTATTAAACAACCAGTTATTTAATCTATCTAGGATTAACCGATTTATTATTCATAGGTTCCAACTCTGGGAATCCTAAACAGTAAGCTATCATAAATAATTACACATACATACTCCACCAATTTGATTAACATAAAATTAAAACAACATCAATCTGATTTATTCACATGCCTATTTATCTTTAACCGTGAAATTATCAATTAATTTTTGATTTACGTTCTTTACCAATTTTCTTTAAGAATGAAAAGCTAAACAAGAAAGTATTGAAATCACACTATCTAAAAGAAACAAGAGGCAATAACATATGATCTATATCAATTTGTTTATCCAGTTCAAATATTTATTATGTCAATTCCATTGTGATCTATATGGGATAAAAAATTCTTACAATATAGTTTCACACAAGAGAAGAGAGAAGCAACGAATCCCCTACCTCAAACAGTTCATGACATTTATACGAGAATGAGCCACACAACGGGTTATGATCTCCTCCCCTGTGACAACTCTATCCACCTGAGGATGCAGAGACACCACCACATCAATGAACACCTAAGAAAATCCCATTAGGAACATGAGGGTAAAATTCCACAAAAAGGGCAAGGAGAAAGAAATATATGAACCTGAAATAATGAATATAGATCATACCTTATATTGATGACTGATTGACATTGCTTGGTTACATCAAAATAGAGAAATACATTCCTAGGAGGAAAGCCTGATCGCACAACTCCTATAGGGAGGAATGGGATGTTCGAGTGTCTCAACCCCAAGAACAAGGAGGAAGAACTAAGGGGAATGATATATCATCCCTTTAGAAGAATTAACATAGTAGTGGTTTAAGATAATCCAGGTTCTCCAATAAAAGCGGATCACATTAAACTACATGGTTTGACTACGTAAAAACAACATGAGCCATATGATAAATTAATATAGGAGTTACGGCCTTTGAATCAGCCTTAGAGTCATAAAAACAATGCTTTAAATGCATTTTACGTCAAAGTAAACGTTAAAGGGGCGAACTGTATGATATTGGAAACATTTTTCATGAACACAAAATTCAGAAAAGGTAAAACAATGTTCATGAACCTCACTATTGGAGCCTCACCATTCTGGAAACACTATTCATGGAGCTCACTGTTGGAAGCTCACCATTGGGACCTCACTGTTCTGGAATCACTGCTCATGAACTCATAATTTGGCAAAGTAAAAAGGTCATTGTTGGAAACACTGCGTTCTGGAAACAATGTTCATGAACTCAAAATTTGGAAAAGGAAAAAGGTCACCATTGGAACCTCACAATTCTGGAAACACTGTTTATGAACTACAAATTTGGAAAAGGAAAAATGTCACCATTGGAACCACACCATTCTGGAAACATTGTTCATGTAGTTAAAATTTGGGAAAGGATAAAGGTCACCATTGGAACCTCACCATTCTCGAAACACTATTCATGAAATAAAAATTTGGCAAAGGAAAAAGGTCACCATTGTAACCTCACTATTGGAACCTCACCATTGCACTGTTCACAGAAGGATACCAATGAACCTGTTCACCTAGGGCTACTAATGTAATGTTCAAATAAGGCCACCATTGCACAATTCACATAAGGTCATCGATGACACTGTTCACAGAAGTTCATTGATGTCACTGTTCACATAAGTTCAACGATGTCACTATTCACATAAGGTCACCATTGCACACTTCACATAAGGTTACCAATGACACTATTAAAAGAAGGTCACCATTTCACTGTTCACATAAGGATACCGATGACACTTTTCACAGAAGGTTAACTATGCACTATTCACAATGGTGTACCGTTGGAACTGTTCACCGATGGAACTATACACAGAAATGGAAATTTGTTAAAGTTTTGGGGATAAGTCACCTGGACCTCCCAAAACACCTCATAAACAATATTTTTGCAACGGAATAGACTAGAGAGGACCAATACATTACATCAAATACCTCTGAAGACATTCTTGTCCTCAAGAATTCAAAACCCACTTAAAGGGAAAATAAAATGGGGTCTAACCAACCACCCCTTGAGATACCTCTTAGATAAGAGAAAGCCACAAGAAGCAACAAAATAAATCAATATTATAAACATTAATGGTCTATAACCACAAAAGCTACATTGATACATGAATAGAGTTAAAAATAAAAAATCTCTTGGTACTGGGAACGTATCTATGACTCACTTTCCTAGGTACTCTCCTACTTTCCATCGTGTTACCACATGAAACGAACCAAGGGGATTGAAATCCCATGAAACACCTTCTCTTTGTGGTTGTGGATATCCACATGTGTCTCCTCAATGGTCGCATCGTCATAAATATCGATATCGCCCCAATAGATGACGTGAGAGTCATCATGAATATAATGAAAGAGCTGTGATACATGGAAAACATCATGTATCTGACTCATCTGCAGGGGAAGTGCTACTCAATACACCACAAATCTAACCTGAGCTAACACCATGATAGGCCCAACAAATCAGGGAGAAAGCTTACTCCTATTACCAAACCATCACTACCCACGATGGGAGTCACCTTTAGAAACACAAGATCCCCAAAATCAAATTCTAAGGGTCTCTGCCTTTGATCTGCATATGATTTCTTATGATATTGTGTTGTCTTCATCCTCTCGCGAATCACCTGAACCATCTTGGTTGTATTCTACACTACTTTCGGTCTAAGAATTGCTGACTCTCCAAACCTAGTCCTTTAGAGACCCGAAGGTTGACATACATGAACATTACATTACTTTTGCGGAATACTTAATACATAAAAAAAACAGACACCCAAGGACCGTAATAGTTTAGTGTCTTTGGAAACATGGAACGTAATCTTTTAATCATGGTGAATGATCTTCAACATCTCCCATAAAGATCTTCCCCCTTTTTTTCTTACCTAAAAACTTTCTTTATATCCTGGGGAAAATAAAACATAAAAAGGGTGAGCTCAAATGCTCAGTAAGGGTAAGTATGGATAAAATAAAACAGACCATATACATTTGAACTTAAAAACATGAACATAATGTTTAAACATCAAAAGCTTGAGCAATGACATAAAACATGGATGTACGTATGGAATAGATCATAAAGAAACATTAATAATTATAAAATAGCATGGGAATAAAACATGTAATTGTGGCAACCATTAAGCACATGATATGATTTCCATATTAGCCAAGGCATTGCTGCCAAGACCATCTTAGTGGGCAAGTACCTTTCTGAATCAATTTCACTCCTCATTCCAGTTCTGTATTACTAGACCGGTTTAACTTGTTGTTCCAGCCATGTCTATATCATGAGATATAAATCATTACCCAATGAATTGGAGGGAGATATAGGTACCACCCATATCATAATTAAATCATTCTTACTTGTGCCACAAAATAAACATACATCTTTCATAATAACCAAATAAATAAAATGGGTTTCATAAACATCATCCCATCATCACATAATCCATATAAAAGAAATGGATATCGTTTTATAATAATAAAAGTGAAACCACGTAAATCATAGAGACATTCTACTTGAAACATACACATGTGAAATAATGTCGTCTTATATGAAAAAATGGTTTTGATAAAACACTTGATATTGAATTCTTGAGGAAAATATCTTTTTTTCTTCAAAATCATTTTCTTTTCAAAAATGTCGTTCAATTTTAAAAGAAAAGTATTTTTTGACAACAGTCATGAAATATTTTGGAGGAAGCTTCATGAAAATAAGGCTTTATAAAACCGTAAAAATCCTTTCATGCCGTATAAGTTAAAAAAACATTCTTCTCGTACTTTTGCCGGAAAAGTCAAGAAGTACCTTGTAGGGTAAATAATAGAAAGATTCCTTCCATACCATGGGGTTAAAGTAAAAATGGTTAAAAAGGACTTTAAACATACATGAATACACTTATATAAAACATGTACTGGGATTATAGCAATAACCCCAGTAAATACTTACGAATAAGCAATCTTGGATAAAAATGAGAATTTCAAAATTATTCCCTTACCTTAGGTCTGATATGCTTCGTATGGTTCTGAAACTCCTGTATAATGATTTAAATAATGTCATTGACTTATTAAAGAATCATATTCATTGTTATTATATCATATATGGTTCACTTAGGACTTTATATTACCCGTTCTTTTGTAAATTCCATGTTAAAGAATATTTTGGGTAAAATCGTTTCATTTGTCGTCCGTGTTTTGACTTGTAATTATACATATTATTACTTAGATAATGATTACTTAATTTCATAATATAAAACATGATTTATATATAATATATATTAATAATATACATATATATACTCGATCGATAAATGGAAATAAATACACCGTTCATGGAGACGGTAGGCCGTTCGTACGCATGAATGCTATTTTCGTTTCCTTATTGAATTGAATGGAATTAAGTAGATGAAATAAATATATATATATATATAAATTCAGTAGAATTATTATGTTATATATTTTATTATTACTTATTATATATACTTTATAATCATTTTTGAATGGTTATCATGGAGAGTGAATCTCATCGCGTCGTGGAGACTGTATTCCGTATGTACGCACGAGCGATGATATCATTCCCATGATCGTCGAATTGTATTAAAGTGTATATATAATATTAAAGAATCAATATCACTTTAAAGTAATCCTATATATTCATTACATTCACCATTATACCCATCCAAGTAAGGTGGTGGTGGAAAATAGATTACCCCACGACGTGGAGACGGTATTCCGTACGTACGCACGCGTGGTGATTTCATTTTCCGTAGGATGGATAGATGGTTAAATAGGATTGTTTCATACTTATAATAACATATCAGTATATGAGTGATACTTATGTTATTACTTCATAATGAAACTACTAAATAAGAAGAAGTGAAAGAAGAAATAATGATGAAAGAATCGGTAACGGGCATTACCTCTTCTTTGAAGCCCCTCTTTGAGACCTCTTCTTAGGGAACTAAAATTGGTCATTGAAGAATACCAGTACCTCTAGGATGTTTCTAGGGATGTGGGAAAGTATAATGGGTAGGGTTTGGCAGAGCGTGAAGTCTCAAATTGGTGTGAGGAGGAGAGGGAGGAGGTGCCCTTTTATAAGGGAGGAGAGGGGGCACCTTTGGAATAACTAAACATATTATTTTATTATAAAGTCAAATTCGGTTTTTAATAGCTCCAAATTGATATCTTTCGAATCTAAGGTGGTGATGGGTCTAAATACTCTCATCCAATAGAATTTAGACATGTTTAGGTATCAATTTTAACCTTATCATTTAGATTTAACTTTAAGGTAGATAATTTAACTTTTACCGTGTCTTCTTGTTTTCTTACACTATAAGGATAATAAACTTACTATATCAAGCCAAAAGAACACCAAGTTGTATATAATTAATATATATAACCTTATCTAAGTCATTTGGCTTAACCTTATATTTTTAAGAATAAAATAACAATTAATAATATAATATTTGTTTTAAAAACAATTTTATGTCAATTTTAACACTATTTGGTAATTGATTTTTGTGAAAATCATAAAAGAATTATTAGTTCGAAAAAATTTAATTATATCAATAATAACATGTCATATTAACATATAAAATTATTTTAATTCATAAAAACTCTCAAATTACATTTATTTGGGTATTTATAACATCAATTATGTCGATATTTCATTAATAAGATAATTACTGCATCATCATTGTGTCATAAATAAATTAAATTATTTAATGTATAAAAATTATAAATAAAATACCATTATGTAGGAAATCTTTTTATCTTTCTAATTAATATTTACTTTAGAATTTATCTTATGTATAACCCTATATTAAAAATTCATTAGTTATTAAACTTTGATTTTAACTATTTTAACCCTTCTTTAAATAAATTTATAATAGATGTCCTAATCTAATCCAAGTGGGCCTAAATGGTCATATTTTATTCCTAAGGTTGTTTTTGGTCGAATTACACTTATCCAATAGAATTAGGATATGTTTTAGGGTAATAATAATATCATTTTTACCCTTAACTACCCTATTTACTTTTAACCGTGGTAAAAAAAAGTAAAAAGTTACTATTCAACAAAAATTATTTTCATCTCATTGAACCACATTTTAGTCCTTGATATTTACCGTGTCTCTCGGATTTTTGAAATTCCACTCATATAAGCGGTAAAATTTTTTTTTATGAAAAATTCAGTTTTTTAACTACCACTTAGTGGTTTCATTATTCATCAAAAAATGAAAGTTTCCAGAAAAATACCAAAAATTAGGCCTAAACTATATTTGATATTATGAATTCAAAAATGATGTTTATTTTACCAAATTCAAAACATATCAGTTATATTAACTAATTTGAAAATTAATTCCCATCGTCAAGACAAATAGCGTGTTTTTAAGAGATAATAACTATCAAAAGATTGACACTTTTTTATGTCTGGTTTAAATGTGAAATCATATCCAATTACCAAAATTGTATTAAATTGTAAAAATATATTCTAAATATACTTTAAAACCCCTCAAATTAATAATTTATCACTATTAATTATTTCGATAAAAAAGTTGTTTTTAATTAAAATTTAGTAATTTTCACTATTCATCAGAATATGAAAGTTATCCGAAAAGTACCAAAATTTCACCCTAGGCTAATTTCGATATTCAAAATCCAAAAAGGAAGTCCATTTTCAAAAATAAAATTTATAAACTTTCAAAAATTGGGTATTATTATTCATAACTGCTATTTTTAGTAATATTTTAATAGCATATCGTTGTTTAGAGAAACTCGGTATTGCGTACTACACACGCTATCGTGGAAGGTAGCGCTTGCGTGTAATGAAAGCCAAGTCAGGGATGCGTGTTGTGCAAGCTCCATTTGGTGTATCGTACAACACAAGACATTAATGAAATTAAAAAGTATATTTTTCGTAAAATCTTGGGGTGTTACATTCTACCCCCCTTAAAATGAATTTCGCCCTCGAAATTCGTCGGGGTTATAAATGGTTTACTACTCGAAAGTTTCTTTAATAGAAACCCACATCATAAAAAGGAATACCAAAACTTGTCTTTAAAAACTAAAGTATGAAATGTAACGGTTACCCAAATTAACTAATCACTGGGTTTCTACACAGGAGAACATAGGTGAAAATATGGATATGGAAGAGAAATATAACCATCATGTTCTGATGGAGAGTGGTAGAGAACATGGCTATGAAAAATACAAAAATCACAAATCCATAAATTTGTGATGATCTAGGGTACCATCTGATTCATCAGATATAAGGGCAGTAGGACAACATTTTTGGTTTTTTGGATCATTTCCCTAATGTTGAAGAATTTGAATTAGAATAAATACTTACTTTATTTTGGTACAATCTCACTTTTGTTCATGCTTTGAACAATTTCCACTTCATCTCTTAATTAAATGAAGTTGAATTTGTTATTCATGAAGTGTTTAATAGATCATGTGATAGAATGATGGGTCATTCCATCTGATTCAAACAAAAAGTTAGCAAAAGTTATCAAATATACATAAGTCCATCTATGCTAAGGTTAATCGTATACAATTCCAAGAATGAACTTATACTTCACATATCATACCGCATAATAAAATAAAACTAGTTTCTACTAACCAGGGACTTTATGTAGGCCAGTGGCAAGCAATAAAGGCTAGTCGCACTTTGGTTGTGGGTTCGATTCCCACAGCCTTGTCCGGTGCAATGGGCTGTCGCCCGTCCTGTAGGTTGTTCTTTTTCTAATGGTATATTACTATAACATTCCGTAAATAATATCGAAAAAAAGTTCTATCCTTAAACAGTACTAACTTATGTCCAACATAATCCATTCCAATCTTTAGGCTTATCTAAAATACTTCGGTCCAAGCTCATAGTATAAAGAAAATGATTACTTGAAATGTCACATAACAATCACGTGAATGCCATCCTTTATCCCCCATATATCATAAGATATATCTTGTTGGTCAAATTAAAAACATGTGAATACCTTAATCATGTATTCTCTTGAAAAATGAATACCCATTTAACCTTAGTGAAAACATGAATGCTGTCAAAAGTTAACTCTTTCCAGATACCAAAATCCCAAAATTTCTATATAATCAAACCATAATATCACTTAGTCCTTATATCAGTCATGAGCTCATAAATACAATCAAACATCTCATTATCTTCTTATCCCTTCATTAGGTGCATATCATCTACATTCCAAAAATATCTTAATAACCTTCCATGGTTACTAGTACCATTGAACATATACTTTCATATACATTAGAAAAAATAATAGTGTAACAATCCATAGATGATTCTTTATTCCATAGTACCATACATTATACTAACTTCTTAAACCACTAGCTGAGCTTCATCATTTATTTCATCTCATATTTCATTTGTATTCTCTTCATCATCATCCACATAAATACTACCCGTATGACCATGCTGATTCTCTTCATGAGATTTTCCATTAGGGAATTGGTTTGCATAATGCCCATACATTCCGCATTTAAAACATCTAATCATTGTTGATGTCGTAGAAATACCATTATCCTTATCAATGGTGTTAACTGAACCTTTTCCTTTGCACTTACTGGATTTGCGTCCTTCTTTTCCACACCCAAAGCATCTTCCAGTTCCATTGAAACAATCTCCCTAATGCCTCTTCCCACATGATTTACATGAGGGAAATTGAACTTTATTTCCTCTATGATCATCATGAAATTCCATCTTTCTCTTATTATCTGAGTCGGGAAACTTACCAAAGTTGAGATTATTGATCATATTATGAGATTTATGATTAGTCATAATAACGATGTTTGGACTTCCAGATCCCGTTTCATTTGGTTTCTCATGAAGAATATCATTCCATTGTCTGTCATATCCTCCATTATCGTGAATCTTCCTGTTTCCAGCCATTTTCTAAATCTCAAAAAGAATTATGTGAGGGTAAAAATCATGCTAGGGAAAACAACTTAGTAAAGGGGGAGTTCCATCAATATCTATCAACTTAGGTTAAATTCTAAGATCGTTACCGTAGTTCTAGGACTATATCTAATACTTATACTTATCCTTAGGGACATCCCTAGACATACCTTAGAAATATCTCTAGGGATCTCACTAACATTTTCGCATCCTAGTTTCCAAAGGTTGACTAATCCTTTCCTCTGATACCAAATGTAGAGACCCGAATGTTGACATACATGAACAATACATTACTTTTTTGGAATACATAATACATAAAAAAAACAGACACACAAGGACCGTAATAGTTTAGTGTCTTTGGAAACTTGGAACATAATCTTCTAATCGTGGTGAAACATCTTCAACATCTCCCATAATGATCTTCCCCCTTTTTTTCTTACCTAAAAACTTTCTTTATATCCTGGGAAAAATAAAACATAAAAAGGGTGAGCTCAAATGCTCAGTAATGGTAAGTATTGATAAAATAAAACATACCATATACATTTGAAATTAAAAACATGAACATAATGTTTAAACATCAAAAGCTTGAGCAATGACATAAAACATGGAAGTACGTATGGCATAGATCATAAAGAAACATTAAGAATTATAAAATAGCATGGGAATAAAACATGTAATTGTGGAAACCATTAAGCACATGATATGATTTTCATATTAGCCAAGGAATTTCTGCCAAGACCATCTTAGTGGACAAAGTCCCTTTCTAAATCGAGTTCACTCCTCATTCCAGTCATGTATTACTGAACCGGTTTAACATTCCCTTCCAGCCATGTCTATCTCATGAGACATAAATTTTTACCCAATGCATTGGAGGGAGATATAGGTCCCACCCATATCATAATGAAATGATTCTTACTTCTGCCATAAAATAAACATACATCATTCATAATAACCCAATAAATAAAATGGGTTTCACAAACATCATCCCATCATCACATAATCCATATAAAAGAAATGGATATCGTTTTATAATAAGAAAATTGAAACCATGTAAATCATAGAGACATTCTACTTGAAACATACTCATATGAAATAATGTCATCTTAGATGAAAAAATGGTTTTGATAAAACACTTGATATTGAATTCTTGAGGAAAATATCTTTTTTTCTTCAAAATCATTTTATTTTCAAATATGTCGTTCAGTTTTAAAAGAAAATGATTTTTTGAAAATATTCATGAAATCTTTTGGGGGAAGCTTCATGAAAATAAGGCTTTATAAAACTGTAAAAATCCTTTCATGCCGTATAAGTTAAAAAAACATTCTTCTGATACTTTTTCCAGAAAAGTCAAAGAGTACCTTGTAGGGTAAATAAAAGAAAGATTCCTTCCATACCATGGGGTAAAAGTAAAAATGGGTAAAAAGGACTTTAAACATACATGAATACACTTTTATAAAACATGTACATGGATGATAGCAATAACCCCAGTAAATAAATATGAATAAGCAATCTCGGATAAAAATGACATTTTCAAAATTATCCCTTACCTTAGGTCCGATATGCTTCGTATGGTTCTGAACCTCCTATATAATTATTGAAATAATGTCATTGACTTATTACAGAATCATATTCATTGTTATTATATCATATATGGTTCACTTATGACTTTATATTACCAGTTCTTTTGTCAATTCCATGTTAAAGAGTGTTTTGGGTAAAATCGTTTCATTTGTCGTCCGTGTTTTGACTTGTAATTATACATATGATTACTTAGATCATGATTACATAATTCTATAATATAAAAAAAATATTTATATATAATTTATATTCATAATATACATATATATAATAGGTCGATAAATGGAAAGAAATACACCGTTCATGGAGACGGTAGGCCGTACGTACGCATGAACGCTGTTTTCGTTTCCTTATTGAATTGAATGGAATTAAGTAGATGACATAAATATATATATATACATAAATTCAGTAGCATTATTATGTCATATATTTTATGATTACTTATTATATATACTTTATAATCATTCTTGAATGGTTATCATGAAGAGTGAATCTCATTGCATCATGGAGACGGTATTACGTACGTATGCACGAGCGATGATATCTTTCCCATGATCGTTGAATTGTATTAATGTGTATGTATAATATTAAAGAATCAATATCACTTTACAATAATCATATATATTCATTACTTTCCCCATTGTACCCATCCAAGTAAGGTGGTGGTGGAAAATAGATTACACCACGACGTGGAGATGGTATTCCGTACGTACGCACGCGTGGTGATTTCGTTTTCCGTAGGATGGATAGACGGTTAAATAGGGTTGTTTCATACTTATAATAACATATCAGTATATTATTGATTCTTATTTTATTACTTCATAATGAAACAACTAAAGAATAAGAAGTGAAAGAATAAATAAAGATGAAAGAATCAGTAACGGGCATTACCTCTTCTTTGAAGCGCCTCTTTGAGACATCCTCTTAGGGAACTAAAATTGGTCTTTGAAGAAGACCAGGACCTATAGGATGTTTCTAGGGAAGTGGGGAAGTAAAATGGTCAGGGGTTGGCCGAGCGTGTAGGCTCAAATTGGTGTGAGGAGGAGAGGGATGAGGTTCCCTTTTATAAGGGAGAAGAGGGGCACCTTTGGAATAACAAAAAATATTATTTTATTATAAAGTCAAATTCGGTTTTTAATAGCTCCAAATTGATATATTTCTAATCTAAGGTGGGGATGGGTCGAAATACACTCATCAAATAGAATTTAGACAAGTTTAGGTATCAATTTTAACCTTATCATTTAGATTTAACTTTAAGTTAGATAATTTAACTTTTACCGTGTCTTCTTGTTTTCTTACACTATAAGGTTAATAAACTTACTATATCAAGTAAAACGAACCCAAAGTTGTTTATTAATAATATATATAACCTTATCTATGTAATTTGGCTTAACCTTAGATTTTTAGGAATAAAAGAACAATTAATATTATAATATTTGTTTTAAAAACAATTTTATGTCAATCTTGAAACTATTTGGTAATTGTTTTTTGTGAAAATTATAAAAGAATGATTAGTTCGAAAAAAATTAATTAAATAAATAATAACATGTAATATTAACATATAAAATTATTTTAATTCATAAAAAGTCTCAAATTACATTTATTTGGGTATTTATAACATCAATTATGTCGATATTTCATTAATAAGATAATTACTACATCATCATTGTGTCATAAATAAATTAAATTATATAATGTCTAAAAATTATAAATAAAATACCATTATGTTGGAAATATTTTTATCTTTCTAATTAATATTTATAGTCGAATTTATCTTATGAATAAGCCTATATTAAAAATTCTTTAGTTATTAAACATTGATTTTAACTATTTTAACCCTTCTTAAAATAAATTGATAATAAATGTCCTAATCTAATCCAAGTGGGCCTAAATGGTCATAATTTATTTCTAAGGTTGTTTTTGGATGAATTAAACTTATCAAATAGAATTAGGACATGTTTTAGGGTAATAATAATATCATTTTTACCCTTAACTACCCTATTTACTTTTAACTGTGGTAAAAAAAGTAAAAAGTTACTATTCACCAAAAATTATTTTCATCTCATTGAACCACATTTTAGTCCTTAATATTAACCGTGTCTCTCAGATTTTTGAAATTCCACTCACAGAAGCGGTAAAATTAAGTTTTATGAAAAATTCAGTTATTTTAACTACCACTTATTGGTTTCATTATTCATCAAAAAATGAAAGTTTCCAAAAAAAAACCAAAAATTAGGCCTAAGCTATATTTGATATTATGAATTCAAAAATGATTTTTATTTTACAAAATTCAAAACATATCAGTTACATTAACTAATTTAAAAATTAATTCCCATCGTCAAGACAAATAGCGTGTTTTTTAAGAGATAATAACTATCAAAATATTGACACTTGTTTATGTCTGATTTAAATGTGAAATTATATCTAATGACCAAAAATGTATTAAATTGTAAAAATATATTCCAAATATACTTTAAAACCACCCAAATTAATAATTTATCACTATTAATTATTTCGATTAAAAAAGTTGTTTTTAATTAAAATTTAGTAATTTTCACTATTCATCAGAATATGAAAGTTATCTGAAAAGTTCCAAAATTTCACCCTAGGCTAATTTCGATATTCCAAATCCAAAAATGAAGTACATTTTCAAAAATAAAATTTATAAAATTTCAAAAATTGGGTATTACTATTCATAATGGCTAGTTTTAATAATATTTTAATAGCATATCGTTGTTTAGTGAAACTCGGTATTGCGTACAACACACGCTATCATGGAAGGTCGCGCTTGTGTGTAATGCAAGCCAAGTCAGGGATGCATGTTGTTAAAGATCCTTTTGGTGTAGCGTAAAACACAAGACATTAATGAAATTAAAAAGAATATTTTTCGTAAAATCTTGGGGTGTTACAAGTCCAACACAACAGAGAATTGAAAGGTTGACCATACAAGGATTCAAATGGTTCCATGCCAATGGTGGAGTGAAAAATATTTTTGTAGGAAAAAGCCACCAAGGGTAAGTGTCTCATCCACAAAGCTCCAAAATCCATGACATAAGAGCATAGTGTGTCTTCAAGAGTTGGAATGGTTCTCTCTATTTGACCATCCATTTGAGGAGGAAAAGAAGTGTTATGGCATAGCTAAGAAGAAAAAGAATGTTGGAGACCTCTCCAAACCCTAGAGGTAAAATAAGGAACTAAATCTGAAATTATCATCCTCAGGACTCCATGAAGTCTCACCACCTCCTTCAGATACTGCCTCGACAAATCATCCACTGATCTTGACTCCTTGATTTCTATTATAAGGCCCCGGTCTTAAACCTTACATAATAATGAATTAAATGAATAATTCACATTGAGTATCTTTTCAGGTTTAGAGTTTTATATAATTAGAACATAACTATTATATATCAAAAGATTACAAAGTAGACACTTCTACTAAGTTTCCATAGAATAAAAAACTCTTAAAAAGAAAATGTCTAGTTCCATGTTTTATATAGCATGACTTTCCATTGATCCCATCCTTGACCCTATTCCACATTAAGTCCTGTGAAAAACATTTCAAAAAAACTTGGGGTGAGCATAAAAAGCTCAGTAAGGGATACAAACTGAATTAAAACTGTTAGTTTTTCAAAACAACAAGTAAACCATGTCTACTTTATCAAAGTAATACTTTTCACCTTTATGAAGTTGTAAAAACTCTTCACTGAATAAAAGATCATTACTTACCCTTTTGTAACCAAAATATTACCATAAAACCCATATAAAGATCACATAACATATAAAGGTAACATGGGACATAAACATACTTAAATGGAGTAACCATACATTCGACTTCCACACATATCACTTAATGGAATATCCATAGGGCCGACTTTCATTCCCAATGCATTGGAGGTTATAACGTAACCACCCGTCCTCGTATTCACGACACCACCCGTCATATGGTTTATCATGTAACCACCCGTTAAATGTCCATGTACCATTATAAAATCATAAAACATAAAACAAATATAATGGAAAGAAAACATTTCCACACTTTGATCACAATATATCACATAAATATATTGACATAACAAATCCATTATAAAAACCATTTTCAATACCAAAATACATATAAAATTATATGGTATTTATTTCATTTTAAAAACATTATGGCTTTTTGAGGAAGCCAATGTCCAAATAATACTCACGACGACGGAAAAGGTCTTTGTCACCGCGTACATTAAAAGAAACATTCATTTTTGTCATTTAGTAAAACGCTTCGTAGAAAAAGATTCCTTTTGTATTAAATTAAAATTAAAAGGGGGTTTATACACCGTATTAAATAAAGTGGTGTATAAAACAAAAATATTCCTCAATGAAAGGAGATTGAGACGAAGTCCCTTACCTCGGGTCCGACCTGACTCGATCGTTCTTTAACGTCCTTAAAATCAGGTAACTCTCTTAGATTTGAGCTCAAAGGCTTCCTTGGGAAGACTTCTGCCAAAAGTGAGGATTCTAAGAGTTAAATAGGGATGTGGAGAGACAAAAAGAGGAGGGATTGACCAAACCAAAGGCTTGAGAGGTGTGGGTAAAGAGGTAGAGGTGGGGGCCTTTTATAAGAGGAGAGGAGGGGCACTCTTGGAAAGTAAAGAAATGTTACTTTACTTTAAAATGGGTTACGGATTTAAAAGGTCCCAAATTGATATAATTAAAGGATAAGGTGATAAGGGTTCTAAATATACCCAACCAATAGGTTTTTGACAAGTTTAGGTCTTAGATTTTACATTATCTTTTTATTTTTTTTAAATCATTAGATAATGAGGTAATTGATGCATCATCATGGTTCCATAAATAATTTAATTTATTTAATGTCTAATTTTTTTTAAAAAAATATAATTATGTAGGAAATATTTTTATCTTTCTAATGAATATTTATAATAAAAAATCTGACTTGTATAACCCCATTTAAAAATTGTTTTAGTAAAACAACTCATGTTTGTGACATTTTTACTTTAACATTAAATAAAAAGATATTAATGTTATTTTCCTTCCAAAGTGGCTCCATGGGGTCCCCAAGCTGACCCATGGATTGTATTGGTCGGCCATGACACATAAAATAAGGGTAGGACATGTGTCAGACTCATCTCATATTATTAAAACATTATTTTTACCTTAAACTACACTAATTACCTCTAATCACGATTAAAAACTTAAAAGTTACTATTCACCAAAATATTATTTTAATCCCATTGAACCACATTTTACTTCTTAATGACAACCATGTATGTCTAATTTTTTAAAATCAAATAATTGAAGTGGTAAAATTTCATTTAAACGAAAAATCAGTTTTTATAAGTACTACATAGTGGTTTGACTATTAATCAAAAATTGAAGTTTTTCAGAAAAATACCAAAACTCACCCTAAACTATATTTGATATTCTGAACTCAAAAATGAAGTCCATTTTAAAAAATTCAAAACATATAAGTATAATTAATTAATTTAATAATGAATGCCCGTTGTCAGAGCAAATAGTGTGTTTTTATTAAACAATAAGTATCAAAAGATTGACACTAGTTTAAGTCCGATTTCAAAGTGAAATTAATTCCAAAGACCACTATTGGATTTAATGGTAAAAATATATTCTAATTTCACTTTAAAACCAATTCAAAAGATAATATAATCATATAAATAAATTATATTAAAAAGAGGTTTTGAATTAAAATACAACATTTTTCATTATTCATTAAAAAAATGAACTTTATCAGAAAAAACCAAAAATTTACACAATGTAAATATTTATGTCCCAATTCTAAAGAAGAGTTTTATTTGGTCCAATAGAATGTATAAGAGTGAAAAAAACTATATTTAATGACGGTTCGCCATCAAAAGATGATAAGTGAACCTTTAGTGAAAATTACGGTATATATGCCTAAAATTGAATTCTTTCTGTATTTTAAGCCTATATCTTTTATTGGATAAATGTAAAAACATTTAAAAAACATATATAATCACATTTTAGTTATTTCTATCCATTCCCGCCAATACAATGACTATGTGTTAACTACCATTTAAAATAATATTATTATATTACTAGTGTGCAACGTAAGATTTCAAAGAAACTCATTTTTGAGTATCGGGTACACTATCGAACATAGAAACCCCTTTAAAGTAAAATTAATATTTAATTTATAAATATTAAAAAAAATGAAAATGCTTTATTCTTTATTTACCTGGGGTGTTACATCCTTCCCCCCTTTTGGGAATTGGGTCCTCGCAATTTTATTCACTTATCAAAATAAGTGGGGGTATTTATCCCTCATAGCATTTTCAGATTCCCACGTTTCCTCTTCAACCATATGGTTTTTCCACAAAACCTTTACCTGGTGAATTACCTTATTCTGTAACACTAGCTCCCTGTGGTTAAGAATCTGGACCGACTATTCTTCATAAGATAGGTTCTCTTCCAGCTGAACTACCTCGGGACTCAAAACATGAGATGGATCTGGCATATACTTTCTCAACATCGGAACATGAAAAACATTATGTACCTGAGATAAACTCGGAGGTAATGCCACTCTGTATGCAACTGATGCAACTCTCTCCAGAATTTCATATGGTCCAATGAACTTCAGACTCAGTTTTCCTTTCTTACAAAATCACATCACACTTTTCCATGGAGAAGCCTTGAGAAAAACCTGATCACCTACCTCGAAAGATAGATCTTTCCTCCGGTTATCCACATAACTTTTCTATCTCCTCTGAGTTATTCTCATGTGTTTTTGAATCAACTAAACTTTTTCTGCCATCTCTTCTACCAATTCTGGTCCCATCATCTTCCTTTCACCCACTTCATCCCAAAAAGATGGAGTTCGACACTGCTTCCCATATAATGCCTCAAACAGAGCCGTCTGTATACTGGAATGAAAACTGTTATTATAAGAAAACTAAACCAAAGAAAGATGTTGGTCCCAACTTCCCTGATAATCCATAGAACAAGCTCATAGCATATCCTCCAAGGTCTGAATTGTTCGTTCTGACTGCCCATATGATTGCAGATGAAAAGCTATACTAAAATTTAATTCAGTACCCAATGACTTCTGAAGGCCTTTCCAAAAGATAGATGTAAACCTGGGATCACGATCATATACAATAGAGAGGGGAACTCCATGCAACCTGACTATATCTTTATGATACAATCGAGAATGTTGATCTAGAGAGAAAGTATCTCGAATAGGAAGGAAATGAGAAGATTTAGCCAAGCGATCAACAATAACCTAGATTGTATTATTACCTCGAGATGTCTACGGTAATCCCACAACAAAGTCCATGGATATATTTTCTCATTTCAACTCTGGAACTGGTAAAGGCTAAAGCATCCCGTTCGGTAACTGTCGCTCTGCTTTAACCTGCTAACAAGTCAAACACATCACAGTAAAATCAGCAATATCTCTTTTCATTCCATCCCACCAGTAATACTCCCGTAGATCTCTGTACATCTTAGTACTTCCAGGATGAACTGAAAACGGGGAACTATGAGCCTCACATAACAACTCATTCTTCAACTGTGAATCACTAGGGACACATAATCTCTTCCCAAACCTCAAAACACAATCATTATCAATGTTGAATTCAGGCAAGTTACCCTTCTGAACCATCTCTACCTTTTTCAACAACTCACTATCTTCCCTCTGTGCTTGCTTAATTCTGTCTGATAAGGATGATCTCACTGATACCTGAAACAAAACATAAGAACTTCCTGCACCAACAACTTCTATGCCAAATTTCATCATATCAAAAACCAAAGGATCTCGATCCAATCGTAGCATGGTTTATGAATCATTACATTTTCGACTCAAAGCATCGGCCACTATATTTGATTTTCCCGGATGATAATGAATTTTACAATCACAATCCTTGATTAATTCCAGCCATCTCCTCTGTCTCATGTTCAATTATTTCTGAGTAAATATACACTTTAAACATTTGTGATCTGTATATATTTCACACATTACTCCATACAAATGATGACTCCAAATTTTTAGAGCAAAAACAACAGCAGCTAATTCCAAGTCATGTGTAGGGTAATTTACCTCATGAGTTTTCAACTGACGTGAAACATATGCAATTACCTGATCATTCTGCATAAGGACACAAACAAGTTCCTTCAACGAAGCATCACTGTAGATAACAAACTCACCATTCCTGGAAGGAAGTTCCAAAACTGGAGCATTCACAAATCATTTTTTCAGTTCCTGAAAACAATCATCACATTATTTTGTCCAAATAAACTTAACACCCTTCCAAGTTAGCTTAGTCATTGGACTAGATAACTGTGAAAAAATTTCAACAAAACTTCGGTAGTAACCTGCCAAACCACGGAAACTACGGATCTCGGTTACATTTGTGGGTCTTGGCCATTCTTCAACAACTATTGTTTTAGCAGGATCAACAGTTATGCCATTTTTTGAAACAATGTGACCCAGGAAAGAAATTTTTTGTAACCAGAAATCACACATGCAGAATTTCCCATACAGTTTCTTTTCTTTCAATGTTTGCAAGATACCCCTTAAATGACTTTCATGTTCCTCTTTAGTTTTGGAAAACACCAAAATATCATCAATGAAAATAACCACAAACTTATCCAAGAACTCATGAAAAATTCTATTCATAAGGTCCATGAATACAGTAGGTGCATTGGTTTACCCAAAAGGCATAATTAAAAATTCATAATGGTCATATCTAGTACGGAATACAGTCTTCGAAACGTCTGCTTCATTTACTTTCAACTGATAGTACCCCGAACTCAAGTCAATCTTCGAAAAATACTGATCTCCCTGGAGCTGATCAAACAAATCATCGATATGCGGCAAAGGATACTTGTTCTTAAAATTAATGTTATTTAAGGCTCTATAATCAATGAAAAGTCTCATTGAGCCATCTTTCATTTTAACAAAAAAGACAGGAGCACCCCATGGTGATGTGCTAGGTCAAATGAATCCTTTATCTAATAACACCTGCAATTGCTTCTTTAACTCTAAAAGTTCAACTTGAGCCATTAGATAAGGGGGTTTTGAAATTTTCTTAGAATCAGGAACTAAGTCAATAGTAAATTCAACTTCTCGATCATGAATAATACCAGGAAACTCATTAGGAAAAACATCAAGATACTCATCTACCACTGGAACATCATTAATCTGAATAGTTCCTTTATCTTCAACAGTATGTGCAAGGTAACATTCATTTCCATCTTTTAATAGTTTCTCAACTTCCTGATATGTTATCAAATTCCAGGGTTCATTCTTGTACACAAACTGAAAATCTTTCTGAAAAGAAACCGTTTTAGCTCTATAGCCAAGTTTATCATGATAAACAGAAAGCCAATCCATGCCCAAAATAACATCAAACTCTACTAGAGGAAAAACAATAAGGTATGATGGCAGATTCTTTCCGCACACAAGGATAAGAAGGTTCTTATAATTCCGTTTTGTCTCAACGTTCCCTCCGGGTGTTTTTACCATAAGTTAAAGATTCATATCTTGAGATGGAATTTTCAATTTACTAGAAAACTTCTCAGAAATGAAAGAATGTGTAGACCCTGAATCAAACAACACATTGGTATAATCTGAACAAAAAAACAGTGTACCTGATACTACTTCATTCGATGGCCCAACATCTGCTGAAGTAGTTTCAAAGGATTTCACCACCCCTTTCTGCTTGTAGTCTGGATTCTTTCCCAAATTTGAGTTCATCATTAGACACTCATCAGCATAATGACCCATTTCGTTACACTTAAAACATCTTACCGCTGGCTTTTCATTGCCCGCTTTATCATCTTCCTTACAGTTACGAGCAATATGTCCCGACTTACCACACCAAAAGCACTTTCCAGACTTGAATAAACATTCTCCAGGATGCATTTTACCACACTTCTCACAGGATGGATATTTGGTTTTCTTACCTCCTTGCTTCTTTGATGAATTCTCCCCCTTTCCCTTCCAACTGGACCTCTTATTCTGTTGTTTTTCAAGATCACTTGATCATCGACAAACTCCATTTCCACCTTCTCCACACATCGCACAAGTTTTTCATAACTTTTGAACTCACGAGAAGCTAAATCCCTTCGATACCTTGGCTTTAAACCTGAGTAAAAACGGTTTATTTTACTATCCAGATCTCGTATGAAGTTTGGAGCATACCTTGCCAATCGAGTGAACTTTGCTTCATAAGCAGCAACTGAGTCATCCTCCTACCTCAATTCTAAGAACTGGGTTTCCATCCTAAGACAAACCACCTTAGGAAAATATTTCTCAAGAAACATACCTTTGAATTCGTCCGAGTGAAGATCATCAATCCCATCACTATCCCTTATATTTTTCACCATCGACCACCACTGATCAGCTTCACCTTCAAAACGGTAAACAGAAAGACTAACCTTTTGATGTTCTGAACACCCCATGACATCAAAAATCTTCTCCAGTGATTTAATCCACCTTTCAACTTGCACAGGGTCAGATGATCCTCTGAATGATGGGGGACGTTGCCTCATAAAATGTTCCACCACTTAAATGTTCCTATGCAGTTGATCTGACTGATCTCGTGCATGGATACCACCACCATTTATAGCCTGATTCAACTGTGCCATCACTGCAACAAACTGTTCAGTTCCGATTCTGACCATCTCAGGATGCTATTTTGGAAGGTTGTCTTCCTCCTGATGTCGTCCCAACATTGCTGCTTTGTTTCATCTGTGGAAAACCATTCTGAACATAGAAATATCTTAGGTGAAGCAACATGGTAATCTTTAAATGCTATATCATTTCAGTCATACCATAAATTAAATTATAATTTAACAATTTTCTAACTCATAAAGTTGTCTAAACGGACCTCTGATACCAACTATAAGGCCCCGACCTTAAACCTTACTTAATATTGAATTAAGTGAATAATTCACATTGAGGATCTTTTCAGGTTTAGAGTTTTATAGAATTAGAAAATAACTATTACATCTCAAAATATTACAAAGTATACACTTCTAGTAAGTTTCCACAGAATAAAAAACTCTTAAAAAGAAACATGTCTAGTTACATGTTTTATATAGCATGACGTTCCCTTGATCCCATCCTTGACCCTCTTCCACATTAATTCCTGTGAAAAACATTTCAAAAAAACTTTGGGTGAGCATAAAAAGCTCAGTAAGGGATACACAGTGAATGAAAACTGTTAGTTTTTCAAAACAACAAGTAAACCATGTATACTTTATCAAAGTAATACTTTTCACCTTTATGAAGTAGTAAAAACTCTTCACTGAATAAAATATCATTACTTACCCTTTTGTAACTAAAATATTTCCATAAAACCCATATAAAGATCACATAACATATAAATGAAACTTGGGACATAAACATACTTAAATGTAATAACCATACGGTCGACTTCCACACATATCACTTAATGGAATAGCCATACGACCGACTTCCATACCCAATAAATTGGAGATTATAACGTAACCACCCGTCCTGGTATTCACGGCACCACCCTTCATATGGTTTATCATGTAACCACCCTTCAAATTTCCAAGTACCATTATAAAATCATAAAACATAAAACAAATATAATGGAAAGAAAACATTTCCACACTTTGATCACAATATATAACATAAATATATTGACATAAAAAATCCATTATAAAAACCATTATCAATACAAAAATACATAAAAGAGTATATGGTATTTATTTCATTTTAAAAACATTACGCCTTGTTGAGGAAGCCTAATACCAAATAATACTCGCGGCGGCGGAAAAAGTCGTTGTCACCGCGTACGTTAAAAGAAACATTCCTTTTTGTCGTTTAATAAAACGCTTCGTAGAAAAAGATTCCTTTTGTATTAAAGTAAAATTCAATGGGGTTTATAAACCGTATTAAATAAAGTGGTGTATAAAACAAAAATATGCCTCAATGAAAGGAGATTGAGATGAAGTCCCTTACCTCGGGTCCGACTTGACTCGATCGTTCTTTAACGTCCTTAAAATCGGGTAACTCTCTTAGATTTGAGCTCAAAGGATTCCTTGGGAAGACTTCTACCCAATGTGAGGATTCTAAGAGTTATATAGGGATGTGTAGAGACAAAAATATCAGATCTTGGCCGAACCAATGGCTTGAGAAGTGTGGGTAATGAGGTAGAGGTGGGGGCCTTTTATAAGAGGAGAGGATGGGCACTCTTGGAAAGTAAAGAAATGTTACTTTACTTGAAAATGAGTTTCGTATTTAAAAGGTCCCACATTGATATAATTATAGGATAAGGTGATAAGTATTCGAAATATACCCAAACAATAGGTTTTTGAGAAGTTTAGGTCTTAGATTTTACATTATCTTTTCATTTTATTTAAATCGTTAAATAATGAGGTAATCGCTCCATCATCCTGGTGCCATAAATAATTTAATTTATCTAATTTCTAAAAATTATAAAACAAATATCATGATGAAGGAAATCTTTTTATCTTTCTAATGAATATTTATAATAAAAAATCTGACTTGTATAACACCATTTAAAAATTGTTTTAGTAAACAACTCATGTTTGTGACATTTTTTACTTTAACATTAAATAAAAAGATATTAATGTTATTTTCCTTCCAAAGTGGCTCCATGGGGTCCCCAAGTTGACCCATGGATTTTCTTGTCCGGCCATGACACATAAAATAGTGGTTGGGCATGTTTCATTCTCATATCATATTATTAAAACATTATTTTTACCTTAAACTACACTAATTACCTCTAATCGCGATTAAAAATTTAAAAGTTACTATTCACCAAATAATTATTTTAATCCCATTGAACCACATTTTACTTCTTAATGAAAACCATGTATGTCACATTTTTGAAAATCAAATCATAGAAGTGTTAAAATTTCATTTAAACGAAAAATCAGTTTTTATATGTACCACCTAGTGGTTTCACTATTCATCAAAAATTGATGTTTTTCAGAAAAATACCAAAACATCACCCTAAGATATATTGGATATTACAAACTCAAAAATGAAGTCCATTTTAAAAAATTCAAAACATATATGTTTCATTAATAAATTTAATAATTAATTCCCACTGTCAGAGCAAATAGCGTGTTTTTATGAAACAATAAGTATCAAAAGATTGACACTAGTTAAAGTCCGATTTCAAAGTGAAATTAATTCCAATAACCACTATTTGATTTAATGGTAAAAATATATTCTAATTTCACTTTAAAACCAATTCAAAATATAATCTATTCATATAAATAAATTATATTAAAAATAGGTTTTGAATTAAAATACAACATTTTTCACTGTTCATTAAAAAATGAACTTTATCGGAAAAATACCAAAAATTTACACAAAGTAAATTTTGAGGTCCCGATTCTAAAGAAGAGTTTTATTTGGTACAATATAATGTATAAGAGTGAACAAAACTATATTTAATGACGGTTCTCCATCAAAAGGTGATAAGTGAACCTTTAGTGAAAATTAGGGTATATATGCCTAAAATTGAATTCTTTCCATATTTTAAGCCTTTATCTTTTATTGGATAAATGTAAAAACATTTAAAAAACATATATAATCATATTTTAGTTATTTCTATCCATTTCCGCCAATACAATGGCTATGTGTTAACTACCATTTAAAATAATATTATTATATTACTAGTGTGCAATGTAAGATTTCAAAGAAACTCATTGTTGAGTATCGGGTATGCTATCGAACATAGAAACCCCTTTAAAGTAAAAATAATATTTAATTTATAAATATGAATAAAAATGTAAATGCTTTATTCTTTATTTACCTGGGGTGTTACATCAATGAAGTGGGTTGATTTTTTTAAATGATCTACTACCACCCAAATAGCATCATGTCCTCCTTGTGCTTGAGGTAAACAATTAAAAAAGACCATTGAGATGTCCTCCCACTTCCACTGAGGTACATCTAACATTTGGAGTAGACCCCCAGGAACACGTTGTTCAACCTTCACCTTCTGGAAGACCAAACATCTAGAAACAATCTTTGCAACCACACGCTTCAGCCCAAGCCACCAAACTGGAACATCTAGGCTCGATACATCTTTGGCATGCCAAGATGAACTGTTAATGGAGAACTACTGAACTCTCTGAGAACTATCTCTCACATCATCGTAGTAAATAATATACTTCCATGATACAACACTTGGTTTTGTTCATCCTCAAACCAACAATCTATTGGGACCACTTTGTGTATAAGGTTGTATTTGTTGTTAATAGTTGTTAATGAAGATCGAAATGAAGAAGATCAAGAAGTACTCCAATAAAATGGAGGAATGGAAATTCAGATGACTGTTGTATTGATCATAAGTTCAAAGAACATGTGTCAAAGGTGACACATTATTTACAAAAGTGAAGATTGGTGAGGTATAATCCCTTTGAGGATGATTAAAGAAGAATGGGTATTTGATGAAGACTATTCAATTCATCATGATTTCATGAGAACCATGAAAAGGACTTCATGATGAATAGAATCGTATGATTTTCATGAGGGAGAGAATGACGGTTGAAGAAGAAGACAGTGTGGAGGGGATTGGAATTCTGAGACGGCCATGCACTTCACACTGTATCAAAATATGATGATGCTAAGGCTGATCTATCAAAGCATATATATCACATTAGTGTAGTTTTTGATGAATGAAGAAGAGTTCATGAAGTAGGAAAATCATAGAAAAGAAGCATGAATGTTATGGTCGTAACATATATTGAAGGTGGCGTTATTTCCCAATGTTTTAAAAAAATTTGGGCTTGAAATTGGAAAATGAAGACATCGGTTGTTCGCAAAAGGAGGTGCGTGCAAAGAGGAAGTGGTGTGCGAAATAGGTGGGTTGTGCGCGAAATAGAAGAGTTGTGTGTGAGAAATAGTGAGGTACACAAAATAGTGGAGAAAAGATTTTCAAGCAAGTAGTGTTTAAGAATCAAAATGTTGAAAAATGGTAAAGGCATGGGCTGCGTGAAAAACTAGAGTTCTGTGCTGAAAAATGTTGTGCACGGAAAAACTGGGCGAGTTTTTCGTTTAAGAACTATCTCGGATCGGAAATACTGAAAATCGGCAAAGGAAAGTGGTGCACGAAAAATCAAATATTTTTGCGCCATGTGCGTGGAAAATCAAACTTGTTTGCAAAAAAAATGATTGTGAACAAAATGTGTGTTTGATGTTTTACGCGCAAGAGAGGATTCATGTAATGGCCCGGACCTCTCCGGACCATTCCTTTGTCAAAAAGAAGGTCACGAAGTGTTATGGAGGATAAAATGGACTTTTCCCACACTTTCCATAATTTTGAAACTATACGGCGTGTAGTTTGAGTACACGACGTGTACCTCCCTTTCCGGGTATACCCCGTGTCGCAGGCCGTGTCCTCGCTGTGTGAAATAATGGCTGCACGCCGTGTGTACAGTTCTACACGACGTGTAGTCCTTCCCCGCGTATGCGTTACCAGTCAACGGTCGTGTATCGTGTTAGAGCAGTGTCCTTACCGTGTGCAATAAATGAGTACACGCCGTGTGTCTAAACTACACGCCATGTAGTCCTTCCCTACGTATGTGTTACCCTCAAACCGTGTGTTGACCAGTCAACGGCCGCGGAGCCGTGTTGGAAGCCGCGTGGAGACCGTGTAAAATAACTGAGTACACGCCATGTACCATAAAGTACACGCCATGTAATTTTCCTTTTGTCACCTATAAAAGGAGGGGTCCCCTCCTCCTTTCAATTCACTCCTCTCCTCCCCTTTCCTCTGAGCAGAGATCTCCCAAGAGACTCGAAGGCTCTTTCTTCCATAACTTCTCCGTCTGAGCTCTGATTTACGATCCATCAGTGGCCACAGGATTATAACGACGAGGCGGAACTTCTGAGCTTGGATCCATTGTATTTCCTTCGGCCTTTCCTTTCCGACTTCCACCCGAGGAGGTTTTTCCGGGACCCGATAGAAGTGACGGAAGCCGACGGACGTCTTCTAAGGTTGATCCAGGAGAGCGTTGCGATCAGAACTTGTTGAGTTAGGGATCTTACCTTCATCTCTCTAGTTTGTGCATCATGTGGGGTGGGTGTTCTCTTGTTTATGTGAAACACTTTTGAACCGGTTTAATAAATATAATAACTTTATTATGTAACGGGGTTGGGAAGTTTGTGATTGTTGTTACTTTATATCCTCAGATATTATGTTGTGAATTAAATGAGCTCATGCCTACTGAAAATCATGGTCATTGGGGGACTTTTCTTATGCAATTAAATGTCACCCTCTCCTTCTGTATTTTCTTATGGATGGAAACTTTGTGGAATGTGGAATTTGGTTAATCACGTAAAGTTGGATATTTAAAATCTGGAACCCTTGTGTGATCACCCTGGTTAAACAAAATGGAATAATGAACATGTGGGTGTTGGATTGGATACGTGGCATGTGATGGGGGTGTTTTGTGGGTTGTTGTGGATAGGGTGAGAAGCGAGGCTGTGGTTGACTTGGTTGTGGGTTGGTGTGAATGTTGTGTTGGTAATGGGAAGCGGGGCCGTGAGAAATGGTATTAAAGGGATATTGATGTACGAGTTTCAGTGCGGTTGTGGTTATGGTGTTTGGCAGTGGGGTTGTAGGGATGGGTTTGATTTTGAGCGGACTATGGGTTGTGAATGATAAATAACAAATTGAAAGAGTTAATGAATGGTGGGTCATGGAAATAGAACGGGAATAATAATCAATGGGGTTGGTTGGTTGTTAAGAAGGAATTGGTTGTATTACTTTTGTTTTTACTCACTTGATTTGTGGATGGCAGGGATATGTTTTACGAATGTTTGGCGTGGTTGGTTGTGGATAGTTGCCTTGTAGTCAAGGAACTAAATAAACTAATTCTTCTGAAACGGGAAAACCTAAATGGGGTTGGGGTTGTTTGTTCTATGCATGCTTCGTAGTAGCAGTGCCGAGGCACGTGATTAGTTTCTCTATTTAGAAGCCATAGGTTGGGATTTGTGTTTGGTATACTTATATATATCTATACCTTTTGTGTTTTATCGCACCCCACCCATGTTGAGCACTTAGTGAGGAACACTCCCATTTCATGGGAAAGGGTGTTTTTCCCTTAGTTACTAGCTCCTTCCTGCTCCTTATCCCCTAGGCTTTGATGGCTTGATGCGACCTTACAACTAAGACTCTTCGAGTAGGTTTCGATTGGGGTGGTTTTAGCCCAAGACTTTTTGTGAAGGTTCTACTATTTCCCAAGAATCTTCGGGATGAGGCCCAGGTGTGTGCAGGTGGGTTACGTGGTTGTGAGGAATAGGTGTGTGCGGGCGGGATACGTGGTTGTGAGGCCCAGGTGTGTGCGGGCGGGATACGTGGTTGTGAGGCCCTGGTGTGTGCGGGTGGGATAAGTGGTTGTGAGGCCCAGGTGCGTGCGGGCAGGATACATGGATGTGAGGCCCAGGTGTGTGTGGGCGAGATACGTGGTTGTGAGGCCCAGGTGTGTTCCAGTGGGATATGTGGTGGTGAGGCCCAGGTGCGTGTGGGCGGGGAGAGTGTGGCAGCGTCAGGACGTTTTCTTTTAGGAAGATCAAAGAACTAAAGGGAAACGGTGTGGGGTACCCGATACTATTTTTTCTTATATACTACTACCTGTTGTGCTTGTGTTTTGGTGAGTGTGGCTGGTGAGGTTGGGTGGATATAATTCCTTGCTAGGTTTCTTCTGTTGTTCTCTCGAGACATTAGGATGTCTCCCCACTTGTGCACGAGAGCTTTAGGTTTACCTACTGAGTATACTTGTATGCTCACCCAACGTCTACATTCAGGTTTCCAGGAGGACTACCATGGCCGTGCAGGACCCTACTAGTCTGACAGTTGGAGTTGTTGCAGTTGATGTTCTCTTTTTTTCTTTTGGTATTGTACTTTGTGCTTTCTTGTACTTGTACCTTGTTATAAAATTGTTTAAACATGCATGCAGGCTTGGTTTGGGTTTATTTCTATACACTTGTTATTTTTCCTTTTTGGTGGTTTACTTTTCATATTTCCCGCTCCTAAATAATAAATAGGGTAATGCCTCCCATATTTGTGAAAACTCATACCCTTGGTGCTAGTCGCCACCCCGGGGCCTACTAGCGGCAGGACTTGGGGGTCATTATCTCCCTTTATCCATTTTCAGCTCAGGAGGGGCATCTTTGGTGGGAGGGGGCCGTGATATAATGGTATTAGAGGTGATGGTTGAGAGATAGGATGGAGTCTGGGGTTAGGCACAGTGAGGATTGCATGGGATTGTAGGGAAATAGTGTTATTCAATCTTGGTGTGTGACATAGTCCAGGGAATAATAGCTAGGACATGGGATTTTAGGGGCCCCCATGATCCGATGCAAGGAATATAAGCCTACCGAATGACCAAGTGAGACTATATTGATTTGAGGGTATATACCCTAAGGTAAGGTACATGAATCATCATGATTGTGTTTTACATGATTTGGGTGTTCTGGGAAAGAAATTGAAATAAAATGATAAAATAAAACCTCGAGTTTTCCTTACTACTTGGGCTTAGGCGATCCCTGTTTACCGTACAACTATGGCACCTAGACGACTTCCCCGGGTGGCTCAGATGGCTGAGGCCCAGCAGATTCAGGCGGTTGATAAGTTGAGGAATGACCGAGAGGAGGAAGATAGCCAGTGGCAGAATACTCTCCGTTATTTTAAGCAGCAGACCCTCAAGAAGTACGAGGGTAGTACTTCGGATATGGAGATGGAGGGGTGTCATGAGGAGCTAGGGATCGCTTTTACCTTGATCCGTGCTCCGAGGGAGTACTGGGTTCCCCTAGCAGTCAGTCAGCTGAGAGGTGCGAGACGACAGTGGTGGACACTCTACCTCGGAGAGAGGATAGAGGCAGAGGTTCCATGGGATGACTTTGAGATGGAATTCTGAGAAGAATTCCTTTCTTCCATGATCAAGGCGGAGAAGCGGCAGGAATTAAACTCCCTTTAGAAGGGGAGTATGTCAGTATGAGAGTTGTGGATAAAGTTCAAGGATATCCTGCGCTTTTCTCCGGATCTCTTTCCGGATGAGGAGTCTCGGGCGAGACATTTGGAGGAGGCGCTTCGTCCTTAGCTCCAGTATGTTGTCGCCACCTTCACCCTTCCGACGTACGTGGCGGTACAGAAGAAGTCAGAGGTTGTAGAGAGGATTCACTCGCTGGGAGGTGCACCCTGAGAGGGGATCCAGGCGGGCTCGTCAAAGGGGAAGGCAGTCAGTAGCAGGTCTCCTACAACGGGACCTTCCAGGTTGAGGCCAGTGGGGAGCAGGCCCCAGCAGTTCCAGTTCAGATCTTCGGGTCCTCGTCCATTTTTCACGAACCCAGGACCGAGGTGTTTTTCTTTTTGGAGGTTTCAGGCACGTTCAGAGTCGGTGCCCGACCCGAGCACAGTACAGTGGAGGTGGGCAGGTTCAGCGCCCACCTCAGCAGCACCAGTTGTCGGCGAGGCCCTTCTAGCAGCAGCAGGACCATGCTCCTCTGAGGGTAGACTTTGCGGGAGGAGGCCAACCTCTGGGTTCTCCTCAGGGACCTCGACCAGGGCATGGTCGGGGAAGTGGATGACATTAGAGAGGCAGAGGAGTTGGGCATGGACAGTTGCACGCAACAGAGTTGGCAACTCTAGCAGGACTAGAGGTGGTGCGACGTATGATATGTTTGTTCAGCACTCATGTTTCTACATTGTTCGATTTGGGAGCTTCGCACTCCTTTGTTGTACCAGTTCTAGCTCATGCTTTGGGAATGGACGTAGAGAGACTTTCCGTACCACTGGTACTGAGTACACCAGTTGGAGGCCCGACCAGTATATCTTGTGTTTGTTGGGGATGTGGGATGATGTTGGGACCACATCGATCTAGTGGGGACTTTCTTCTGTTACAGATGCACCCATACGATGTCATCTTAGGCATCAACTGGTTGTTTTCTGTTAGTTCCATTATCGACTACTTCCGGAGAAGAGTCATTTTCTCTGACATAAATGGGAAGCACGTATCTTTTGTTGGCGAGAGGAGCTATCAGGTGGGAAGCCGGCATGTGGAGACTCTCCTTTCCTTGTTAGGTGGGCTATCAATGGTTCCAGCTGATACAGAGATGATGGATGTCCCGAAGGTTGTTGGGGAGTTCCTCAATGTTTTTCCTGAGGAGGTTTTGACTCTACCCCCCCCCCCCCCCCCCCCGACGTGACGTTGAGTTCGGGATAGAATTACAGCTGGGTGCCTGTCCGATTTCGATGGACCTTTATCGAATGGAACCTTCGGAGTTGCGGGAGTTGCGGATTCAGATTGATGATCTGATGGAGAAGGGTTTTGTTCGACCTAGTGTATCGCCATGGGGTGCTCCAGTATTGTTCGTGAGGAAGGAAAATGGTGGTCTTAGTCTATTCATAGACTACCGAAGGTTGAAACAGGTAACGGTCAAGAACCGATATCCCCTCCCAAGGATAGATGATCTCTTCGACCAACTGAGGGGAGGAGGTTGGTTTTCCAAGATTTATCTACGATCTGGATATCATTAGATGAGGGTGAAAGACAGTGACATCTCGAAGACGGCTTTCTGGTGCAGGTATGGGATCTTCGAGTTTGTGGTGATGCCGTTTGGAGTTACGAATGCACCGGTTGTGTTCATGGGACTTATGAACTTTGTCTTCTGGGAGTTTCTGGACCGGTTCGTCGTTGTGTTTATCGATGACATCCTGATCTACTTAAGGTCAAAGGAGGAGAACGTTGAGCATCTCAGGGCAGTCTTGGGAGTCCTTCGACACCAGCATCTTTACGGGAAATTTTCGAAGTGTAAGTTCTTGACACAAGAAGTAAACTTCCATGGGCATGTGGTGTCTCAACAAGGAGTGTCAGTGGACCCATCGAAGGTGGAGGGAGTTGTTTCTTGGGCATCACCTAAGAGCATGGCAGAAGTTTGTAGTTTCCTAGGGTTAACAGGTTACTATCGGAGGTTCGTTTCGGACTTCTCTCGAGTTGCTGCTCCATTGACAGCTTTGACGAGGAATAACCAGGCCTTCCTATGGAGCGAGCAGTGCCAGAAAGCTTTCGACTACCTGATGGAAAAGTCCGTCAGTGCTCCCGTACTCAGGTTACCAGTGGAAGGGTTGTTGTATGAGGTGTTTTGTGACTCTTCTGGCCTTGTTTTGGGGTGCGTGCTGATGCAGAAGAAGGGAGTGATCTATTATGGGTCTAGGCAGTTACTCCATCACGAGCGTAACTATTCCACCCATGACCTAGAGCTTGCAGCAGTAGTGTTCGCACTGAAGTTGGGGTGACAATACCTCTTTGGGGAGCGCTTTGTGGTCTTCTCAGATCACAAGAGCCTGCGTTATATCTTCTCCCAGCATGACCTGAACTTACGGCAGCAGAGATGGGTCGAGTTCCTCCAAGAATATGACTTTGAGATCTCTGACACTGAAGGTAAGGGAAACGTTGTGGCTCATGCCCTGAGAAGGATGTCGCATAAGGAAGTGGTTCGGGAGTCCACTGATGCTTGGAAAGTGATGGGAGTTTTGGCCACCTTGCACTTGGATGCCAGGGTAGAAGGTGTTAGAGGCTGTTTATTTCAGATGACGGTGCAGTCCTCCTTGTTGCAGAAGGTGGAAGAGTCCCAGTGGGGGGACTCCGAGGCGGAAGTGATGTGGGATTGTGTCGATCAGGGGAACGCTCCAGAGGGATGGTCAGAGGACATCCGACATCGAATGATTTTCCATGTAAGGTTGTTTGTTATAGAGGAAATGCGTGAGGGAGTTATCCATGAGTTCTAGAGCTCAGCCTTGGAAGTACATCCAGGAGTTTTGAAAATGTACCGAGGCATGAGGGAACAATTTTGGTGGCCCAGGGTGAAACAGGAAGTGGCGGAGTTTGTGGCTAAATGCCTAGTGTGTCAGCAAGTGAAGGATGAACACCGTGTTCCTAGTGGTTTGTTGCACACTTTAGATGTCCCTGAGTGGAAGTGGGATGACATCTCAATGGACTTCTCCATAGAACTACCCAGATCTCAGGGTGGTTATGATGCTATCTAGGTAGTGGTGGATCGTCTGATGAAATCGGCTCACTTCTTAGCAATTAAAGAGTCGTTCTCGGTGAGTACCTTAGCACAGAGGTACGTAGACGAGGTGGTACGTTTTCATGGAGTTCCAAAGACTATCTTCTTAGATCAGAATACTCAGTTTACCTCATGAGTCTAGTTGGGGATACAACATGCTTTTGGAACCCAGCTACACCTTAGCACTTCTTTCCACCCCCAGACCGATGGACAGACGGAGCGGACTATCCAGACATTGGAGGACTTGCTGCAAGCATGAGTTCTAGATTTCGAAGGATCATGGTTACGACACTTACCATTAGTAGAGTTTTCCTACAACAACAACTTCCACTCTACTATTGGCATGGCACTGTATGAGGCTTTTTTGGAAGGCCATGTTGTTCACCCATTTTATGGGAAGAGGTTGGTGAGATAGGTGCTCATGGGAAAGAGGTAGTGCAGAGCACCACAGAGAAAGTCCAGATTGTACGTGAGAGGATGAAAGCGGCTCAGGAACGACATAAGTCTTATGCTGATCATCGGGGGAGTCCTTTGGAGTTCGAGGTGGGAGATCATGTGTTCTTGAAGGTTTCCCCTCGACAGGGGCAGTGGAGGTTTGGGGAAGGGAGTAAGATCTCACCTAGGTTCATCAAACCTTTTGTGGTGCTGAGGCGAGTCGGCAAGGTGGCATATCAGCTGGCCCTTCCACCTCAGTTGGAGAAGGTTCATGACATCTTCCACATCTCCCAGCTTCGTCGGTACTTACATGACGAATCCCATGTTATCGACTGGGGAGAGGTAGATATGGGAGATGACGCGACCTTGGAGGAACGAATGTCAGGATCGAGGATCGTAAAGAGAAGGTGCTCTGTGGACGAACCATTCCGTTGGTTTGTGTGTTGTGGAGGCATGGAGGCCTCGAGGAGTGCACTTGGGAGAGGGAGACCCAGATACACGCCCAGTACCCGAAGTTGTTTTAACTTGTGTTTTCCTTTGTTCTTATGAGCTTCGTGTTGATGTTGTACTATGTACCATTGATATACGGAATGCTTGTATTGTCGGTTGTGATACCTCTTATTTCCTTGTTCCCTGGTAATGTGTAACTTGTCTGGATGTGTGGGGAAAGGAAAAAACCTGACCCTTAATCGAGTCGCATTAATGAGGATGCGATTGAACCTGTGCGGGCGAGTCAGTGCCGCCTAAAGTGGATAATATCTCTACATAGGAGAAGGAATTTCCCAAAACCACATGTTTAGGTAATGTGTTGGTTGTGTGGTGTTGGGGGTAGTGCGAGTTGAAAAATCCTAATGTATGAAAGTGGGAAGACCCAATTCTTAATCGAGACACATTAATGAGGATGCGATTAAACCCGTGCAGGCAAGTCTATACCGCCTAAAGCGGATAATATCTCGACATAGGAGATGGAATTCCTAACACATATGATTAGGGTTGTTGGTTGGGTTCCTGTTATAACGAGAACCCTAAGAGGTATCTTGTTGGGTTCCTCTGTGTTGGTTTTGAATTCTTGGGGATGAGAATGTTTTAAGAGGTATCTGATGTAATGGCCCGGACCTCTTTGGCCCATTCCTTTGTCAAAAATAAGGTCATGAAGTGTTCTGGAGGATAAAATAGACTTTTCCCACACTTTCCAGAATTTTGAAACTACACACCGGGTAGTTTGAGTACACGCCGTGTACCCCCCTTTCTGGGTATTCCCCGTGTCGTGGGCCATGTAATCGCTGTGTGAAATAATGGGTGCACGCCGTGTGTCCAGTTCTACACACCATGCAGTCCTTCCCCGCGTACGCGTTACCAGTCAATGGCCATGTACCATGTTGGAACAGTTTCCTTGTCGTGTGCAATAAATGAGTACACACCATGTGTCTAAACTACACGCTGTGTAGTCCTTCCCCACGTATGTGTTACCCTCAAACCGTGTGTTGACCAGTCAACGACCGCGGAGCCATGTTGGAAGCCACAAGGAGACCGTGTAAAATAACCGAGTACACACCGTGTACCATAAATTACATGCCGTGTACTTTTCCTTTTCTCACCTATAAAAGGAGGGGTCCCCTCCTCCTTTCAATTCACTCCTCTCCTACCCTTTCCTCTGAGCAGAGATCTCCCAAGAGACTTGAAGGCTCTTTCTTACATAACTTCTCCGTCTGAGCTCTGATTTACGATCTGTCAGCGGCCACAGGATCGTAACAACGAGGTGGAACGTCCGAGATTGGATTCGTTGTCTTTCCTTCAGCCTTTCCATTACGACTTCCACTTGTGGAGGTTTTTCTGGGACCCAACAGAAGTGATGGACACCGAGGAACGTCTTCTAAGGTTGATCCGGGGGAGCGTTGCGATCAGAACCTATTGAGGTGGGGATCTTACCTTCGTCTCTCTAGTCTGTGCATCATATGGGGTGGGTGTTCTTTTGTTTATGTGAAACACTTTTGAATAGGTTTAATAAAGATAATAAATGGCTTATATAACGGGGTTGGTATGTTTGTGATTAATGTTACTTTATATCCTGTGATATTATGTTGTGAATTGAATGAGATTCTACCTACTGAAAATCATGGTCGTTGGGGGCCTTTGCTTAAGAAATTAAATGTTTCCCTCTCTTCTGGATTTTCTTATGGATGGAAACTTTGTGGAATGTGGAATTTGGTTAATCACGTAAAGTTGGATGTTTAAAATCTGGAACCCTTGTGTGATCACCCCGGTTAAACAAAATGGAATAATGAACATGTGGGCGTTGTCTTGGATACGTGGCATGTGATGGGGGTGTTTTGTGGGTTGTTGTGGATAGGGTGAGCAGCAGGGCTACGGTTGACTTGGTTGTGGGTTGGTGTGACTGTTGTGTTGGTAATGGGCAGCAGGGCTGCGAGAAATGGTATTAAAGGGATATTGATGTATGTGTTTCGGTGTGGTTGTGGTTATGGTGTTTGGAAGTGGGGCTGCAGGGATGGTCATGATGGTGAGCGGACTATGGGTTGTGAATGATAAATAAAAAAGTGAAAGAGTTAATGAATGGTGGGTCATGGAAATAGAACGGGAATAATAATCAATGGGGTTGGTTGGTTGATAAGAAGGACTTGGTTTTGTTGCTTGTGTTTTTCCTAACATGATTTGTGGATGGCAGGGATATGTTTTATGAACGTTTGACGTGGTTGGTTGTGGATAGTTTCCCAGTAGTTAAGGAACTAAATAAACTAATTTTGCTGAAACTTGAAAACCTAAATGGGGTTGGGGTTGTTTGTTGTATGCATGCTTCATAGTAATAGTGACAAGGCACGTGCTCAGTTTCTCTGTTCAGAAGCTATAGGTTTGGCTATGTGTTTGGTATACTTATATATATCTGTATCTTTTGTGTTTTATCGCACCCCACCCATGTTGATAACTTAATAGCGAACACTCCCATTTCATGGGAGAGGGTGTTTTTTCCCTTAGTTACTAGCTCTTTCCTTCTCCTTCTCCCCTAGGATGTGAGGGCATTAGGCAACCTTACACCTAAGACTCTTCGGGTAGGTTTCGATTGGGGTGGCTTTAGCCCAAGAATCTTTGGGCATGATCTACTGTTTCCCAAGAATCTTTGGGATGAGGCCCAGGTGTGTGGGGGCGGGTTACGTGGTTGTGAGGCCCAGGTGTGTGCGGGTGGGATATGTGGTTGTGAGGCCCGGGTGTGTGCGGGTGGTATACGTGGTTGTGAGGCCGAGGTGTGTGCATGCGGGATACTTGGTTGTGAGGCCCAGGTGTGTGCGGGAGGGATCCGTGGTTGTGAGGCCCAGGTGTGTGCGGGCGGGATACGTGGGTGTGAGGCCCAGGTGTGTGCGGGCGGGATACGTGGTGGTGAGTCCCAGGTGTGTGCGGGCGGGGAGAGTGTGGCAGCGTCAGGACGTTTGCCGTTAGGAAGAGTAGATAACTAAAGGGAAATGGTGCGGGGTACCAAATACTCTTGTTTCTTATATACTACTACCTGTTGTGCTTGTGTTTTGGTGAGTGTGGATGGTAAGGTTGGGTGGATATAATTCCTTGCTAGGTTTCTTCTGCTGTTCTCACGGGACATTAGGATGTCTCCCCACTTGTGCATGAGAGATTTAGGTTTCCCTACTGAGTATACTTGTATGCTCACCCTACGTTTACTTTCAGGTTTCCAGGATGACTACCAGGGCCATGCGAGACCCTACTAGTCGGACAATTAGAGTTGTTGTAGTTGATGTTCTATTGTTTTCTTTTGGTATTGTACTTTGAGCATTCTTGTACTTGTACCTTGTTATAAAATTGTTTAAACATGCATGTAGGCTTGGTTTGGGTTTATTTCTATACACTTGTTCTTTTTCCTTTTTGGTGGTTGACATGTCCTATTTCCCGATCCTAAATAATAAAAAGGGTAATGCCTCCCAAATTTTTGAAAACTCATACCCTTGGTGCTAGTCACCACCCTGGGGCCTACTGGAGGCGCGAATCGGGGGTCATTATCTCCCTTTCACCATTTCCAGCTCAGGAGGGGCATCTATGGTGGGAGGGGGTCGTGACATATGAGGTGCACGAAAAATCTAGGTGGTGCGTGAAAAATAAAATGAAGGCGTGCGTAATCAAAATAACTGAGAGATAGTTTTACACAAAGGTAAGGGTTTTACGCGCAGGGTGAAAAATTCTTATAAATACAAGGTGAACCCCTCGCTTTTGTGGTGGATTGACACATAGACAAATCCTGAGCTCCGACATGTGGAAAAATTAAGCTATAGAGTTGAGCGTGAAAATAAGAAGTGTTGCACAAAAAAGAAGGTGTTGTACGAAAAAAAATAAGTTCTGTGCGAAAAAGAAGAGTTGCACGAAAATCCTTTTCTGCACCAAAATAATATTTTTCTGCACAAGGTTTGAATTTTACGTTCAAGGCACCGGGAAGTGTGCGCGAAAAATATGGGGGTCTAGCAGGCCTTTGACAGGTTCTTAGCACTCTCAAATCTTCTTTTCGAAGACATAATAATAGTGAACCATTTGGTTTTACGAAGAGAAGTTGTACCGCACACACATGATTCGTGTTTAACACCCTCATTGTACTTTGCGAAGAGAAGAATAAATATTTGTGAATCTAAACTCAGATCTTCACAGAAAGAGAGAAATATAGCAATACACTCAGGTTTCATTATTGGGAATTAAAAGAAGAGAAGAAGGAGTTTTAGTGAATTCAGTTATTTCACTAAAGTAGAATATTGAATACAAAAGATCATAACTCATGACTCTGATGAAAGAATTGTCTCACGCTGAATAGGAGACAAAGACTTATATGTTTATATATTGAAGAGACCTTCATGTCTATAAACAGACTGAGACTTCACCGAATGTAGTGACTGAGGGGGAGTCAATGGGAGTGACCTGAGGGATGCAGTGAGCTATCCCTGAACATTTTTAAAGGCAGTGATCCTGGGATAGAGTGACTGTACCAAAACATAGTAATCAGTATCTAGTGAATTTTAGTGGATTTTGGTATGACCGGAAAAATTTCATTGTGTGCTCCTTGGACGTATCCCATACTAGTGAACCAAGTAAAAGTGTCGTGTCAACTCTTTTCATGTGAATGTTCGATTGATGATCATATCCATCACACATGTTTTACAAGTTCCTACCAATGTGGGGACAAGATCCATCACATTAAGAGAAAAGGTTGACACTATGATTCACACCTACCCTCTCACGGTGTCCTTGGGTCCTTCAACGTCAGGGGACTCACCACAAACAACTCAATATCTCTAGACCTCCACCTCTAGATCATCCAACTGGGACTCTTCCACCATCTGCACCAGAGATGACTGAATCGTCATATATAAATGACAAACTCGACCCCTAAATTCTCCCATATCAATATGAAATGCTGAATGTTATTCCATTACTCTCTATGAGCTACCAGATTCATGCACTACATCACTACGTTACATCCAACTTAGTGCATCATCTACAACATTCCCCTTTCCAGGTATATACTATGTTTCGAAATCATATTCCTATAAGAACTCCATCCACCGACGCTGTCATAAATTCATTTCATGCTGGTAGAAAACATACCTCAGGCTCTTATGATTGGTGAAAACCATAAAGCACACACCAATGAGGTAATTTATCGAAAAATTCAGAGAAAACACTATGAAGGCCAACTCAATATCGTGGGTGGAATAGTCATGTTCATGGGGTTGTAACATACGAGAACTATAAGATACAACTGATCTCTACTGCATTAGAACAGAGCCTAACCCCAGATGTGAAGCATCACAGAAAATATCAAACTAAAATCCCTCTGTTGGATGAAAAATAACTTGATCACATAATAACTTCTCCTTTAGATACCCGAAAGCTACCTGACACTGATCAGTCCATATGAACACATGATCCTTCCTAATAAAATTTTTCAGAGGAGTTGTGACTCGAGAGAAACCGTCTACAAACTATCTGTAGTAGCCTGTGAGATAAAGGAATCTTCGCAACTATGAAATAGTATTGGGGCCTCCCAATACAAAACTGCATATATCTTAGATGGATCCAAATCTACTCCTTACTGGGAGACCACATACCAAAATAAACGGATGACTCAAGCCCAAAACTCACACTTCGACAACTTCCCAAATAGAGGGTGTTGATGTAGAACTCCCAATATGGTGTGTATATGCTCTAAATTCTCTTCCACAGACATGGAGTACATAAGGATGTCGTCGATGAAAACTACAATGAACTTGTCTAGAAACTCATAGAACACAACATTCATCAATCCCATGAACACAGATGGAGCATTTTTCATGCTTAGCGGCATTACAATGAACTCATAATGACCATGATGACAACGTAAAGAAGTATTCAGGATATCCTCATCCTTCACATGCATCTGATGATATCCTAAACACAAGTCGATCTTTGAGAACCATCTTTAACCCTTTAGTTGATTGAATAAATCATCAATCCCTGGAATAGGATAGTGATTCTTTATCGTCACTTTTTTCAAGTGACGATAATCGACACAAAACTAGAAACTGCTGTCAACCTTCCTCACGAACAAAACTTGTGTACCCCACAGTGACACACTCGGCCAAACAAAACCACAGTTTAATAGTCCATCATGCTGTATACATAGCTCTCTTAACTCAGAAGGGGATATCCTATATAGATACATATAGATAGGAGATGATCCTCATTGTAGCTGGATCCCAAACTCGATCTCTCATTGAGGGGGTAATGATAATACCTCTTCTTGAAAGACATTAGGATACTATTTTAAGACCCAAGGGACCACCAAATACAGAACCTCTGAAGAACAAAACATCATATCTTCCATCATTGATGATATGGATGGAACATGCGTATGGCCCATCTGAGAATATCACTCACCAACAAAGACCACTGGCTCTCCATATGCATCGAAAAAACCTTCTTCCGGAAGCAATCCACAATAGCCTAAAATGAATACAACCAATCCATGTCGAGGATGAAATCATATGGTTGTATTCATAAACATAGTAAATCTCCCCAAGAGTGGTGCTTCCCCAACACTAGCTCGAAATATCTACATACTTCAAGAAAGCCAGCTCGACCTCTAGCTGGCATAGGCAATTCTAGGGGCACTAGAAGCCTCTCTACCTCATGTCCCAATGAATGGAAATGGGTAGGTGATATGAAGGACTATGTCACTCCTGAATCCATCAAGGATTACACAAAGGTAGAAAACAAGGACAGGTTTCCACAAATGATATCTGCCTCCCCTGGCGCTAGCAACGCTAAAGCATGAAGCTGACCAAAACCTCCTCTACGACATCTCTGACTTAGAAGACCACCACCACTACGGTTGTGCTCTACTCTCAGAGGGTGGGGTCAATCATGGGGCTATACTATAACATACCCATATAACCTCTACAGATGTAATTCAGGTGCAACTGGCTGCTACTACCTCTGCTGGAACTGCTTCAACGGAGGATCCTGGTGCGGAACCCCAGGTGCGTGATGACTACTCTGAAAGGTCAGGCACTCTCATTGATGCTGACCTCGACCAACACATGAAAAAAATCACCTAATCCATTGGTAGAGGCCTAATATACTCTACCTCTGGAGAAATGAGATGCAAATGGCTGGGACCTATCCCCGACTGAGCAGAAACTCTTCTACCCTGAAAACCAAGAACCACAGACCACAACTCTACTTCTCTAGAAATCATGATGACCCCCCACTCCTGATGATCTGGTTCTGGCCAATTTCCTCTCAATGTCCTCTGCCCTCTCCAGCACCTAATGTTATGTGTTCAGCATAAATGGGTGGACCTGGTGCTGGATCTCTTGACGTAAAGCCTCCTCGAAATACCTTGAACTAACCTCCTCATCTGGAAAGAGGTCCGAAGCATATCATAAAAGGATCCAAAAATAGATTCCAAACTCATGTACACTAGAGATCCCCTGTCTAAGGGTAAGACACTCCTAGAGATTGGAAACCTTTACAGTCGAAGAAATAAACTCGACTCTAAACTTATCTTGGAACTCGTCTATTGAGATTGTAGACTCTGAACAATCCCGGAGGAATAAGAACCACTACTTCCTCGCTGCCCCAAGAAGCATTGTCACAACCAAGGACCCCCAATGCTCCTTTAGAGAAAGGATAAAATAGAAGCCTATCTTGACCTCCTCCAACCAGTCTTCCATGACCACATATGAGAAGGATACCTCGTACTTATGTAGAATCTGGTGTTGAAACTCTAAGAGTGTCATATTCCAAATTTCATTGCTGTAAACCTCTACCCTACGACGATATGATGGCACATACTGCTGGATATATTCTATGTGATCCTGATGAGGATGTCAACCTAGTTCCATTTTGGTAAAATAAAAAACAGTTAGAGCTCCTAAACATCGAATATGGAAGATTGTACATTAATTAATAAGTTTTTTCTTTTATTCATTTTAGGTTAACCAATCCAAAGGTCTACCCATTCAAACACTGGAACGAATAAAAATGATGCATGATCATTTCCTAGGTCCCTACCCTAGAACTAGTATCACCTCATTTAGTAACCACCGTAAACATAAAGGCCCATACATCATATAATAGGGGGATCTAAACGCCTATGTCTCAGTAGGTCTCTAGTGTTTTCATCACATCCTAAAATTGGCTGACACTATTTCCCAACCATCCCATGCAACCTCACATGTGCCTAACTCCAAACTCCATCCTATCCCTCAAACAGACCTCTGATACCACTTTATCATGACCCCCTCCCCACAAAGTGTACCCTTCCTAGGCTAGAAATGTTAGAAGATAGATAATGACCCCCCGAGTCCTGCCTTTAGTAGGCCCCGATTTGGAGATTAGCACCATGGGTATAGTAAACACACAAATGGAAGGCATTACGCTCTAAGAGAACACTTGCGAAAGAGAGAGATAAGATAGACACCAACCAATTCCATCTCAGACCGAAATATAAAAGATAACCCAAGTGCACATATGTAATTTCTTGCAATGCTACTACAACTGACAGGGAAAAACGACATGTACACAAAAGAAATTAAAAACAACAGGAACCACAATCCCGAACAACTCCTCCAACCCCAAGCCAGTAGAAACCATATTGATCTCCAACCTTCTCTATGTGACCTAAAAATCAGTTTATATAAACATAGGGTTATTATAACAATATACTCAGTAGAATCCCTCCTAAAGCCTCTCATGAAAAAGTAATGAAATCATGCTAAATCACAGTGAATAACAAGTGAAACTAACTCGTCACATAAACAGGTATACTAAGTTCCTAGCCTCACCACAGCTACTCTCACCATGTAAAGAATACTAGATTACATTAATTAATAAATAATATCAAGGGTACCATGCTACTAATTCCCCACTGGTTTCCCTATTTTCCCCAATGTTGCATGTCCGAAGCATCTCTCTCCAAAAATGCTTGCCTACAAACACAAGCGCGAAGATCCAAACCATGGACTTCATGAAACAAATCCACCACATTCATGTAAGAAACATAACTAGGTAGTTTTTTGGAGCCACCACATCTCGCATAACATGTATCATAGTTCGTGTATTATACCTCATGTCGTTACAACCCACACACCATGTAATAATCCTCAAACCATCATAGCCTATACACATTACACCTATAGTAGTGCATAGGATACTATATCCAGAATATATGTGTGTTAATAACCACAAGCAATTACAGCCCTCTACACACTAAAATATGGAAAACTAACCATGGTTCCTACCAACACATGTAACTACCAAGTGAAGAGAGTGGGGCCAAAGGAGGTATTCAGGCATCCATCCTCTTTCCAAAATGTATGGGAAAATTCCCTTCAGTGCTCATAATGCTCAAGGTGTCTCTTTCCCTAACTAACAGGGTGGAGTAGCGTATAGAAACACAAAAAGTACAGAATATAATATATCTCACAACTACACAATGGTCATAACCTAATCTTAGACAAAAATATTGCTAACGTCTCTCATACTTTTGGCTCTCACTTCTCAATCTATGAATCCTATAAGAACACAACCATTTAAAGAGATTTATTACAGTACTTCATTCCCTTTTTTTCAGTTCCACTTTATGTTAATTAATTATTTAAACATTACTTAACCATTAACAATTTCCACATTATAATCCATTTGCATCACACCAAAGGTTCTTTGTCCTCAGCATTGCATCCCTGTAAGCTCCAACCCATTGGGATAACATCATTTATTCAATTATTTATTTATAGCATTACATTCCCATATTCTTGGGAATTCTAGAAAAGCACTCCATGATAATAAACATAAGGATTATCAACACGGTGAGTAAATGAACTACCCATCTATTCTTTTCCACCTATAGAATGAGAGTAGACCCATCCTCCCTTGAGAAGATAGACAAGGAAATCACATGGCTTACCTGTGAATCTTCACCCCTTTTTGAAGAAGGTAAAAAAAGACCAGATACCTCGAGAAGTGGGGAATGTAAAGTAGACAACCAATCCCATAAATAGCAAGCATCCAAACATTCAAATTCAACATGTTTCATCATCTCGGGTGTCCTCTCTGACTCCCACATGCATAAATTGTTGCATCTCTCCACTCTAGGAATCATCTTCTACCACAACCAATAGGCCTCCCTGCCCCCACATATCACGACATCCATCCAGGCTCACATCACAACACAAGCAGCATGAAAACAAACATCATAACAATAGGGCTATTTTTCCTTAAACAAGCAAGAGGGTAACACAGAACCCTACAAGGAATTATATTTTATCAAAAAACAAGGTCATTAATCCATATTGGATTAACCGATTTATTATTCATAGGTTCCAACTTCGGGAAACCTAAATAGTAATATTTCAAAAATATTTAAACATTATTACTTCCCCAATTCGATTAACATCAATTTACAATAACATCAACCAGATTCATTCAAATTGCACTTTATCTTTATCCAATCAATTATCAATTAATTCAGGCTTCACATTCCATACCAATTTCCATCAATAATTAAAAGATAAACAATCAAGATTTGATACAATGCTATCTAGAAGTAACAAGAGGCAATAACATACGATTGATATCAATTTATTTATCCAGTTAAAATATTTATTATGCCAAATCCATTGTGATCTAGGGGATAAAACATTAAAACTATACAGTTACACACAAAATAAGATAGAAGCAATGAATCGCCTACCTCAAAAAGTTCTTGATGTTTATATGAGAATGGGACACACAACATGTTATGATCTCCTCCCTAGTGACAACTGTATCCACCCGAGGATGCGGAGACAACACCACATTGTAAAAATCCAAGAAAATCCCATTAGGAACACGAGGAATAATTCTATAAAAAGGGAAAGGATAAATAAGGAGATAAACCTGAAATAATAATGATAGATCATTCCTTATATTGGAGAGTAATCGATATTTAATGGTTGCATCAAAACATAGTGGAAAAAATCTTCGGAGGAAAGCTTGATAGCATAAATCTTACAGGAAGCAATGGGATGTTCGAGCATATCACACCCAATAACAATATGGAAGAACCAGGGAGGAAGATATATCATCCCTTTGAAAGATTTAATGAATTATTTGTTTAATATACGTTGGGTTCTCCATTAAATAGGATTTCATTAAACCACACAGTTTGACCAAGTAAAAACATCCCGAGCCTTATGAGAAATTAATATAGGACTTACTAACTTTGAATCAACCTTAGAGTATTTAAAACAAGTCTTTAAATTCATTTTACATCAAAGGAAACCTTAAAAGGGAGAAACTATAGGAACCTGGAAACACTGTTCCTGAACTTGAAATTTGGCAATAGAAAAACAATGTTCGTGAACCTCACTATTGGAACCTCACAGTTCTGGAAACACTATTCATGAAATCAAAAATTGGCAAAGGAAAAAGGTCACTGTGGGAACCCCACCATTTTGGAAACACTGTTCATGATCTAAAAATTTGGAAAAGGAAAAAGGTCACTGTTGGAACCTCACCGTTTTAGAAACACAGTTTACGAACTCAATGATTGGAAAAGGAAAAAGGCCATCGTTGGAACCTCTCCTTTCTAGAGACACTGTTCATGAGCTTAAAATTTGGAAAAGGAAAAAGATCACTGTTGAAATCTGACCATTCTGGCAACACTATTCATGAACTCAATATTTGGAGAAGGAAAAAAGGTCACCATTGGGACCTCACCGTTGCACTATTCATAGAAGCTTACTGAGGACACTGTTCACCTAGGGCTACCAATGTGCTGTTCACATAAGGTCACTATTGCACCGCTCACATAAGGTTACTGATGACACTATTCACAGAAGTTCATCGACTACACTATTCACATAAGTCCACTGATGTAACTATTTTTAAAACCCCAAGATTTCATAGTTAGTTATTTTCTTTAAATTCAATAGCTTGCGGTACAAGCAACATCGAGGTCGAGCACACCACGACTTACCAAACTAGCCGTTCAAAAGCAGTTATGAATAGTATTAACTGAATTTGGAATTTTATATACTCTATATAATTTTAGAATCCATATTATGTGTTTCTTAAATGTAATATAAGAATAATTTCATTTTTTTTAATAAAAGAAGTATTTTAAATGAAATAAATTTTACCACCTTTTAATAAAAAAGCCTTTTTAAAACCAATATTTGAAACTTTTATAAATTAAATTCAATGAAATTAAATTCTTCTTTAGAATCAAGACATAAAAATTTATTTTGGATTAATTTTTGGTACTTTTATGATAACATTCATATTTTGATGAGTAATGAAAAATACTAAATTTTATGTGAAAACAAATTTTTTATTCGAAATAATTTATAGTGTTAAATTATGTATTTGAGTGGTTTGGAAGTATAATTAAATTATATTTTTGTCATTTAATACAATTTAGGTCATTATAAGTCATTTCACGTTTAAATTTGACATAAACACATGCCAATCTTTTGATAGTTTTCACTTTTTAAAAACCCTCGTTTTGGTTTTGACAACAGGAATTAATTTTAAATTAACTAATGAAACATATTTGTTTTGAATTTGGTAAAATTGAATTCATTTTTTAATTAATAATATCATATATATATCTTAGGGTAAATTTTTGGTATTTTTCTAGAAACATTCAATTTTTTATGAATAGTGAAAAACACTATGTTGTTGGTTAAAATCGAATTTTTATTTAAATAATTAATTATTATATTATTATTTATTTTAGGTAAAAATAGATACAAAATACCTATATATGTTCAATTTAATTCATTTGAGTCATTTTATAATATGTTTAGATATATAAAATTTTGTCGAACTTGTTACCGTCTTTTACCCACCTCCATGGAAAATTTACAAATTTGTATAAAACATAATATTACCACTTCTATGAGTTGAATTTCCAAAATCCAAGAGACACGGTTGATATCAGTAATTAAAATGTTCTTCAATAAGATGAAAATATGTTTTTTGAATAGTAAATGTTTACTTTTATTTACCATGGTTAAAAATAAATAGGGTAATTTAGGCTACAAATGATATTATTATTAGCCTAACATATGTCGTAATTCAATTGGATGAGTGTAATTCAACCAAAAAAACGTCAGTAATAAAATATTTTGCTTTAGGTCCTCTTGGATTAGATTAGGTCATTTATAATTATTTAATTCGATGAAGACTTAAAAGTGTAAAATTCAAAGAATAATAACTAAAGCATTTTTAATATAGGGATAAAAATAATATAAAGTCATCAATAAATATTCAATAGAAAGGTAAAAATATTTCCTACATAATGGTATTTTATTTTTAATTTTTAGAAATTAATTAATTAACATTATTTATGACATAATGATGATGGAGTAATTACAAAATTAATGAACGATTGAAATAATTGATATTATAAATATCCAAATAAATATTATTTGAATCTTCTAATTAATTAAACTAATTTTATAGGGTAATATAAAATTTTAGGGTTGATTAAATTTATTTATTTCTAAGTAATAAATTTTTTAGGACATTAACAAAAATAAATTATTAAATAATTTCAAAATTGACATAAATGGGTTTTTAAAACAAATTAATTTTTATTGTTTTATATAATAATCCTAAAAATTTATGGTTTGGCCAAAAGGCTAATATAATGATTGGTGTATTTTTAATGAAACACATGGGGTTCGCTACATTCTTATAGTAAGTTTATTAAAAATATAATATAAAAATACAAAGAGACACGGTAAATGTCAAACTGTTTAACAAAGAGTAAAATATAAATGTTTAGGAAAATATACTGATACAAACCTATCTAAAACCTATTGGATGATAGGTTTTCTACCCATCCCCAACTTATCCTTTAAATAATTCGTTTTGGAGCCATTGGAAACCGAAAATGATTTTATTATAAAATAATATTTTAATCTGTTCCTAAGGTGCCCCTCACCCCTCTTATAAAAGAGAACTTCGCCTTCTCTCAAATTCGCACCTTCAAAGACATTTTGCATAGCCAACCCCTGCCCAAATATCATAAAAAATTTCCTCCCTTCATCCCAGAGGCCTTTATTTATCCATGATTCCAATATTTGGAGCACTTTTGATCTAATCAAAAAGAAGTTCCTGAAGAAAAGGTAAATATTTCATCACCTCTTTCAAGTTATTTTCTTCTTCCACTTCCACATTATTTGTTGTCTTTATTCTTAAATAATAACTCTATTATATTCTATATATTGGGATGTTATTATAAAAATGGTAGAACCCTATTCTTTATTCTATCCATACTATGAATGAAAAATTCACCATACGTATGTACGTACAGATTACCGTCTCCACGTCATGGTGTAGTTTGTTATTCAAACAATTCATCATTTGGATGAGTATAATAATGAGTATAAATGATGTACATAATAAATATAACATAAAAATGATACTTTATATTATATAACATCCAAATATATATGATTTTAATATCAAAAAAATGATATTGTCGCTTGTGCGTACGTACGGATTACCGTCTCCATTAACGCGATGGGATTCATTACCCATCGTATCCATTCAAGACTAATTTTCATTTGATAATAAAAAATAATGTTTTTAAAGACTAAATATCATTAGGAATATGAATAAGATACATCATATACATAATAAACCTTAATTACATAACAAATCATATAAAGGAAAACAAATTAGTTTACACCCGAAATGATGATACTACTGAAATATCATTAACAAAGCAATATTTGAAGATCATATATGATATCATATTAATGTATATGGTTATCGTATAATTTAATAACCATTATTTCACTATTATACTGGATTTTAACCTAACCTTGACTGAGGAAAAGTATAAGGTAGGTGGTTTTCATCTCACTTTTATTCACATGATATTCTTTCTATATTCGCCACTATTACCAATTGTGTGGTGTATGTACTTCCCTTGAATGTATGGTTTAAATAATATAATATAATTTATGTTTATTTATATCATAATTGTATAATCCTTCTTTCATGGGGTTTATGTTTCGTGTGTTACCAAATCGGTAAGGGAATTCCAAATTTCAATTTCCACTCATTCGGTTTTACAAAACTTCATTGATCACATTACTCCATGATTTTGTGTAAAATCAATGTTTATTTACATATGTAGTAATTTCCACTCCCTATTATGTGGATATACTTTTGAAACACATAAACAATCCATTGATAAATTCTCATGTCACCGGTATAAACTTGATAAGTGTTATTTTAACTCAATTTCTATTCATTGAGTTAAACATCCATGTCATTGGTGTTGTTTTTACAAGAATATGTGTTAATATAATCTGATTGATTTACACATAATATCCAATCATATTGAGTGTATTTATATTTGTCACACATAATTATTTCATTAATTCATCCTTAACATAATTATATTTCCATTATAAATGAATTCATCTCAACTTACATTCCATTGAGACTTATTTGTTATTATTAACCAATTCACTTTTATTTGGGGTATTTACTATACTTTTACATCCTATATCATTAATCCCTTAACTCTTATGATATTATAATTTTTTATTACCTAAATTATTTTTATTCAATCATCTCTCATTTGTTTAGGAACTCTAACTAAAATATCATTTTAAATGTTTTAAGGATTTATTCTTCTAAATTTTTTCAATTAATGTACATGTTTTAAAAATGGGTTTAATGATTTTTTTATATGGACATGAATGTTTTAAAATTAAAATTCCTTTTAAAAGTTTTAAATTATTATAAGATACTTATATTGAGAAATCTATTTTAAACGGATTCTTAATAAACAGTGAGACTTTCAAATGATTTCATGAAAATGGGGGATATTTATCTCATATAGTTTTGATGATTATTTTCGTCTATATCAATATCCTTCATTAATATTTATTTATGTTAATATATTGTAATACAATCTTCCATGTTGTATTTAATGAGTTATTTTGGACTGTGGATGTGCTATTTTTAAGTCATTCATGGATTGTTGTTAAAGTATTGACATTTCGTATGCTAGTTTTAATGCGAATGTTTATCTTGTGTTTCAACCATTTCATATGAGGAATTCATTGGAATTAGTAAGTGATGGGTGGAGCCCGCTATAGATCCTTGATGCTTCGGTAGGTCTCATTAGAAAAACTAGTGTCCTAGGACAAGGCCTTGACCAAATCTTATTTTTAGTCTTGGCACAAGGCGTTGACTATGTGGTTTTGAAGTCTTCCATTATGCATTCCATCATTATGAAAGTAGCTATTGATATTGCATGTAATTATTTTTCTAGAATAATATCATTTGGAATAATTAAATGGTGTTATTTTATTTTATCTTTTCCATATTATTTTGAGGTTTATGTTTAAATGGATATTGTTTTATTCTTATACATTGCCTTAAATATTAATGCTTATTTATGAATGTTTCTGTATATTGTTATCCTTACCGAGCATCTGAGCTCACCCCTTTCTATGTTTTATTTTTCCCAGGTTATGAAGAAGTATATTATGGTTTACCTAAAGGGATAGTCTAAGGAAATAAGTGTGTTTAAAATTGGGAGAAAATGTTGTTGATGTTTTTATTTCATGATGTAATGTAAAACTTATGAGTGTATCTTGTTCTACGAAGGCTACTAAACTGATCAGTATTTCAGTACATCATTCCTTGTATCATTCCAATGTTATGTAATAATGCATAGACATTGGGTAACTGGGTTATGGGCATTATAGTTGGTATAAGAGAAGTTTAGTACAAACCATGGAAGCTAGATTTAGAAGAACTCGGATTAGAAAACACTACCCCAAGATTGACCTTGAGGAATAGTATAGAAGAACATCCAAAAAAATAGGAAATGTAAATATTAAGTTGGTTTTCCAAGCAATGCATCCCTGTCTGAATACGGGTGGGTAGAGGCAGCTCTGGGACAGATGTACCTAGGAGTGAAAACACCGACAAGGAGTTTCGAGCTTGACCTAGGGTATCTTGGTACACAAAAACGGGCCTTGTTGCACTCTTGGATACGACAATATCAAGGGTATGATTAAGATAATTCACATTTTCATTACAAACCGATTTTAATGATTTTAATATAAGATGAGAAAAAATAACCTAGGTTAATCCTATGGTTTTTTAGATTGAAAATAAGGTTTTATGATATTCTCTAAATGATTTTATGACTCCCACTATACTTTCTTGTGTTAATAAATGGCTGGATTCCAAGGAAGTCATAGTAACATTGAAAATGATATACAAGGTGGGAAAAGTGGTGGAAATGAGAAACAAAATGGAATGTTGATAGGTGTAAAATATATCATGTTCATGCCGAATCAGTTTTCCAAAAAAATGATCAATAACATATATATTAACCAACTCCTAAAATAAACAAAGAATTGAAAGGCGGTGAATGATAAGAGTTCCAGCAGTGGAGACAATGGTGAAAAGAAAGCTCAACATTCATCATGTGTGAAATGTGGAAATAAAAACCTAGGGAAGTGTCCCAATGGAAAAATGAAATGATTTTTGTGTGGGAAAGAAGGAAATTATGTAAAGAATTTCTAAGGAAAATTGAAGAGTACTATGGAAGAAAATAAAAAAGAATCCATTTACAGTCATTTTCCATAAATGTAGGGGACATGGGCATTACCTGAGTGAATTCCCTATTCTATATGGTAACCACTTGGTCATGGAAGAACCTATTTGGAAATAAATCAATGGTGAAATGTTTAAAAGTATTAGTGCTCTTTGTTTATGGGATTACCTTGGAAAACTTTTCTCTTGTATGTGTAACCCTGCAGTTTGTTCTGTCAAAATGATATTTTAGAAAGAATTGTCTTTTCTATTGTTGATATAGTTATAAATAACCATTTGGGTTTATATGAACATTGAATTTGAGGCAATTACAATATATTAAATTTTGGGATGAAAATTCCAGGTATGAGATAACATTTGAGGTGAAATTATGTTATAGTTATTTTGAGTAATTTATCTCATTTTGGATTTATAGATATTAAATTTTTTTATTTTTATTTTTATTTTTAATATTTTTATACATAATATAACATTAAAAATTATTTAAGCATAAAGGTATCTTTCAACTAAAATGTATTATTGTTCACTGTTCAATAAATATGTAACATCTCATTAAAATAAAAAATATTGTTTAACTAAATTATGACCATTATAAACAAAAAAAGAAGTTTATTTTATCATATAAAAAATATATCAGTGTACTAAATTATATTTAAAATATGTCCTCCTTTAAAAGGTGGTAAAACTGCAATGTTAAATAATAATATTACAAGTATATTATTATTCGGTATAACATGGTCTTGCATACTACACAAGATAAAATTGGTATTGATTATGATTAAATCTAGTATTTTTATAGTGTATAAAAACCCATTACTTACTATAAATTAATATGATATAATATATTTCATAAAATCTCAAGATGCTAATTTACCAACTAGAACATAGTTGAATTTCCAGAAACATCAATTAAGGGATGAAAGACATAATGTGGATGATCAGGTGTTAAATAAGATTAAGATAATAAGATATAATTTCTTATGAGTAAAAAATATGGGATGATTCAATGTGAAACAAGACATAATAAAATTGGAATATTTATTATGTCCTGAAAAGGATGCAAAAAGAAGATTATTGCGGATGAAAAATATAGATTTTAATTAATAATATTCATGGAAATTAATTATAACATAAGTAACAACTATTTTTTCAATCCCCTATATATGGGTAGCATGAAAATAATATATTTTAATTCCCTAATCCATATATTTATTCATTTTGGCATTTTTTATAAGAATCATTTTAGTGGAATTATTGATGATTCATATTGTGGTAAATAGAGAATCTAGATATTAAATAATTTTTTTGGAATTATAGTTATAAAATCATGAAATATATATATATTTCCCATCATTATTTTTTCATTAAGGATATCGAAGAATATATTGAATTTTAAAAATGACATTCAATATTGTTTTAAACGTAAGGATTTGTTTTACGAAAAAACATGATTTTGGAAAAGATAAAATTAGATATGTGATTGATGTTTGGGTAATTATAGTGAGTTAAGAATATTTCATTCAGTATAGAAATATAAACTATATATAATTTTTTATTGGTTGAAAAATTATTTGATGAATAATGTTATTTTAAGGATGTTCATTATTTAGAAACATTGTAGGAACTATATTAATATTTTTATTGAGAAATGAAAACAATTATGTCTAGTGATGACACATCATATTAGGTAAGGCAGCTTCACCCTACAACAAAAGGATGATAAGGGTGTAGTGCATACCCCTATTATACATGATATACCATTTACAATGGAATTGTTCTCTCTTAATGGATCTGATGGATAATCAATAATTTGATTTTGGGAAAATATTTTAGGATCAAATTTTTTTCTTTTTTTGGATTTAGATGTAATTATTGATATTTTGGGAAAAGACTCATTGTGTTGGGTAATATTTAACTATTGTGTATAACATTTGATTTAAAAGGAATACTTATTTGGTAAGAAATAATTAATGTTTTGTATATTGTGGTAATTTCAGAAGCATGGTTATTTTTTAATGGATGTAATTAGGTTGAATTTTTTATTGGATGATTAAAATGACTATGTATTAATTTTGGGAAATATTTTATCTAATGGGAACAATTTTTTATTTTTTTAATTACATAAATAATTTATTTTTAAAATTATTTCTAATCATGTGATCGACTATAAATTAATTTTAGTTATTTAGAAAAAAACATCATGATTACTCATCATTTCAACAGAAAAAATCATCCTTAATACTCATAATTTTGATAAAAAGACAAGGTTATGGTAAAAAATAACTAAAGAATGGGATTATAATTTTTAATTTAATTTATTTTCTTATTTATATAGTCTAAATGTGAAATGTTTCCCATAAATATAGGAAAATGATTTGGATATAAAAATGTAGTTCGTTTCTGATAAATTGATGCTGAGTTCACTTCTAAAAAAGTATTTAGTTTTATCCTAGATTTTTCTTATTTCCAAATAAATGGTTTCAAAGACCTCTAATTTTTATCTATTTTTAAACCTATTTATGTTACGGCACGACCCCCTCCCCACAAAGTGTACCGCTCCAGGGCCAGAAGTGTGAGAAGGGAGATAATGACCCTCGAGTCTCACCACCATTAAGCATCGGGTTGGCGACAAGCAAAAAAGTTTTAGTAAACACACAGATGGGAGGAATTACACTCTAAGAGAACCCTTGCGAAAGAGAGAGATAATATAGACACCAAAAAATTCCATCTCATACTGAAATAAAAAAGAAATCCAAAGAGAACATATGTAAAGTCATGCAATGCTACAACAACTGAATGGGGAAAACTAAAAATGCCCAAAAGAATGTAGAAACAGTAGAAACCACAACCCCTAACAGCTCCTGCAACCCCAATATAGTAGAAACCAGCTTGATATCTAACCTGCTCCAAGTGACCTGAATATCAGTTTATATTAATAGAGGGTGAGTATAACAGAACACCCAATAAGATCTTCTTTGAATTCTCCCATGAAAAAGTAATGAAAGCATTCTATAGCACAATGAACAAAAATTGAAACTCACTCATCCCCTAAATAGGTATACTAAGTTTCCAGTCTAGCCATGGATACTCTCACCAAGTAACACATACAAGTGTGTATAATATAATAAAGAATATCAAGGGTAATCTTCTACTACTTCCCACTAGTTTTCCGCTTTTCCCCAACATCGCACATCCTAACCATCTCTCTCCAAAAAGGATTTACTACAGACACTTAAGAGAAGAACCACTACATGAACCTCTTGCAACAAAACTACCATGTCTATGTAAGCAATGTAACCAGGTAGTTTCTGGGAGCCATCACTGCTCACATAACGTGTATCATACCTCGGGCATTATACCTCATCCATTACACCCCACACCCTGAGTAAGAATCCTCAAGCCATCACAACCTATACACATTACACCTATATTACTCCATACGATACTATATCTAGAATATGTGTGTGTGAATAACCAAAAGAAATTACATCCCTCTACACACATATATGTGGAAAACTAAACACTATTCCTACTGGCACAAGTAACTACCAAGAGAAGAGATCGGGGCTAAAGGCAGTAGTCAACCATCTATCCTCCCACCAGAATGTTGGGGAAAACACCCCCCCCCCCCAGGGCTCAGAATTTGTGGGGTGTCAGTTTCCCTAATTGACATGGTGGAGTAGCATAAAGAAACAAAAAAAGTGCATAATATATTATACTTCACAACCACACTATGGGAATAAACTAGTCTTAGACTCAAATATAGCTAATGTCTCTCAGACTCTTGGCTTCCACTTCTAACACTAGGTATCCTATAATCACACTACCATTTAAAGAGCATTATTACATTACTTCATTCCCTTTTGTCAATTCCACTTTACAATAATTAATTTTTTAAACATTAATTAACCATTAACATTTTCCACATTATATTTCATTAGCATCACACCCAAGGACTGTTTCCCTCAGAATTGTGTCCTAGAAAGTGTGAGCCCCATGGATTGACATCATTTATTAAATTATTTTTTTACAACATTAATTTCCCATAATCCATGGGATTATATAAAAACATTCAATTCTACTAAACACAAGGGGGATCTACATGGTGAGTAGATGAACTACCCGTCGAGTCTTTACCGCCTATATCAATAGCCTAGACACATATTCCCTTGAGAAGCTATACACGGAAAGCATGTTCCATACCCCACACATCTTCACCCCTTTTGGAATAAGGGTAAGCAAGACCAGCTGCCCCAGGCAGTAGGGAATGTTATGTATACAACCAATCAAAGAACCAGAAATCTTCCAAATGTACACATTCAACCCGTTCCATCATCCTCGGTGTCATCTCCGACTCCCACATGCATAAACCATTGCATCCCGCCACTCAAGGCATCTTCTGCTGCCACAACCAATAGGCCTCTCTACCCCCACATATCATCATAGCCATCTAGGCACACATCACAACAGAAGCATATTGAAAACAAAAATCATACCAATTGGTCTCTTGGCCCTTAGTCAAGAAAGAGGGTAACTCAAGAACCATATAAGTAATTATATTTTATTAAACAACCTGTTCTTTAATCCATCTTGGATTAACCTATTTATTATTCATGGGATCCATCTCCGGGAAACCTAAACAGTAAGCTATCAAAAATAATTAAACATACATACTGCACCAATTTGATTAACAACAAATTAAAACAACATCAATCTAATTCTTTCACATGACTCTTTATATTTATCCAAGAAATTAGCAATTAATTCCATATTTATGTTCTTTACCAATTTCCAACAAGAATGAAAAGCTAAACAAGAAAGAATTGAAATCACACTATCTAAAAGAAACAAGAGGCAATAACATATGATCAATATCAATTTATTTATCCGGTTCAAATATTTATTATATCAATTCCATTATGATCCAGTGGGATAAAACATCCTTACAATACAGTTTCACACAAGATAATAGAGAAGCAATGAATCCCCTACCTCAAATAGTTGAGGAAGTTTATATGAGAACGAGCCATACAATGGGTTGCGATCTCCTCCCCTATGACAACTATATCCACCTGAGGATGCAGAGACATCACTACATCAGTGAACACCTAAGAAAAGCCCAATAGGAACATGAGGGTAAAATTCCATAAAAAGTTCATGGAGAAAGAAGGAGATGAACCCGAAAAAATGAAGATATATCATACCTTATATTAATGACTGATCGATATTTATTGGTTGCAACAAAATAGAACAGAAAAAATCTTAAGAGGAAAAACTGATTGCACAACTCCTACAGGATGGAATGGGATGTTCGAGCATCTCAATCCTGAGAACAGTGAGGAAGAACTAAGGGGAATGATATATCATCCCTTTAGAAGATTTAACAAAGCAATGGTTTAAGATAAATCGAGTTCTCCAATAAAAGAGGATCACATTAAACCATGGGGTTTCACTTTGTAAAATCAAACTGAGCCTTAGGAGAAATTAATATAGGTGTTATGGCCTTTGAATCATCCTTAGAGTCATAAAAACAAGGATTTAGAAGCATTTTATGTCAAAATTAATGTTAAAGGGGCGAACTATAGGATGTTGGAAACACTGTTCACGAACACAAAATTTAGCAAAGGAAAAACAATGTTCATGAACATCACTGTTGGAAACTCACCATTTTGGAAACACTGTTCCTGAAGCTCACCATTGGAACCTCACAGTTGGGACCGCACCATTTTGGAATCACTGCTCATGAACTCATAATTTGGAAAATGAAAAAGGTCACCGTTGGAACCACACTATTCTAAAAAAATGTTCAGGAACTCAAAATTTGGAAAAGGAAAAAGGTCACCATTGGAACCTCTCCATTCTGGAAACACTGTTTATAAACTCCAAATTTGGAAAAGGAAAAAGGTCACCATTGGAACCTCATCATTTAGGAAACACTCTTCCAGAAATTAAAATTTGGCAAAGCAAAAAAGGTCACCATTGGAACCTCACCGTTCTTGAAACACTATTCATGAAATCAAAATTTCACAAAGGAAGAAGGTCACCATTGGAACCTCAGTGTTGGAACCTCACCATTGAACTATTTACAAAAGGTTACCAATGACCCTCTTCACCTCGGGCTACCAATGAACTATTAACATAATGAAACCATTGAACTGTTCCCATAAGATAATCGATGACACTGTTCATAGAAGGTCATCAATGACATTGTTCACATAAGTTCACCGATGTCACTGTTCACATAAGGTCACCATTGCACACTTCACATAAGGTTACTGATGACACTCTTCAAATAAGATCACCATTGCACTGTTTATAAAAGGTTACCGATGACACTGTTCACATAAGGTTACCGATGCACTGGTCATAATGGTCTACCACTGGAACTATTCACCGATGAAACTATATATAGAAATGGAAATTTGGATAGGTGTTGGGGATAAGTCACATTGAACTCCCAAAACACCTCATACACCATATTTTCACAATGGAATAGACTTGAGAGGTCCAAGACATTACATTAGATACCTCTCAAAACATTCTCGTCCTAGATAATTCATAACCCACATAAAGGGAAAATGAAATGGGGTTTGAACAACCACCCCTTGAGATACCTCTCAAATAATAGCAATCCACAGGAAGTAAAAAAATAAATCCATATTATAAACAGTAAAGGTCTATAACCACAATGGCTACATCAATACATGAATAGAGTTAAACATAAAAAATATCTGGGTAATGGGCACGTATCATTGACTCACATTCCTAGGTACTCTCCTCCATGCCACCATGTTACCACAAGACATGAACCAAGGGGTTAGCAAGCCTGTGAAACACCCTCTCATTGTGGTCATGGATCTCCACATGTTTCTCCTCAAATTTCGCATCATCATTAATATTGATCTCTCCCCAATTGATGACGTGAGAGTCATCATGAAGAAAATGACAGATCTGTGGTACATGGAAAACATCATTTATCTAACTCATCTGTGGTGGATGTGCTACTCGATACGCCACAACTCCAACATGAGCTAACACCATGATATTCCCAACAAATTGGGGAGAAAGCATACTCCCATGACCAAACCATCACTTTCCACGACAAGGAGTCACCTTTAGAAACTCATGATCCCCAACATCAAACTATAAGGGTCTCCTCATTTGATATTTATATGATTTCATATGATCTTGCGATGTCTTCATCCTCTCGCAAATCACCTAAACCAACTTTTTTGTATTCTTCTCTACATTCGGTCTAAGAATTGCTAACTCTCCGACCCCAGTCTAACACAACAGAGAACGGAAAGGTCGACCATACAAGGATTCAAATGGATCCATACCGATGGTGGAGTGAAAACTATTTTTGTAAGAAAAATACACCAAGGGTAAGTGCCTCATCCACAAACCTCCAAAATCCAAGACACAATAGCATAGAGTGTCTTCAAGAGTTTGGATGGTTCTCTCTATTTGACCATCCATTCGAGGAGGAAAAGTAGTTCTAAGCCATAACTAGGAAGAGAAATCATACTGGTGACCTCTCAAGACCCTAGAGGTAAAATAAGGATTTCGATCAAAAATAATCAACCTTAGGACTCCATGAAGTCTCACCACCTCCTCCAGATACAACCTCGACAAAACATCCACTGAGCATAACTCCTTGATTGCTATGAATTGGGCTGATTTAGTTAAATGATCCACTACCACCCAAACAACATCATGTCCTCCCTGATCTTGAGGTCAACAATTAACAAAGTCTATTGAGAAGTCCTCCCACTTCCACTAAGGAACATCAAACATTTGGAGCAGACCCCCAGTTACACAGTGTTCAACCTTCACCTTCTAGCAGACCAAACATTGAGTCACAAACATTGCAACCACATGCTTCATCCCAAGCCACCAAAACATGATCTTCAAGGCTCGATACATCTTTTTCGCACCAGGATGAACTGCTAAAGGAGAACTATGGAAATCTCTGATAACCATCTAGAACATCGTCAAAAGAAAAAATATACTTCATGATACAACACTTGGTTTTGTTCATCCTCAGACCAACCATCAGGGGCCTCACCACAAACAACTCGGTCTCTCTAGACCACACCTCTAGATCCCCCTATAGGGAATCTTCCACCATCTGCAGTAGAGATGACTAAATCGTCGTAAAAAAAGACAACCTCAGCCCATAACTTCTCCCATATCATGTTTTAATGCTGACAGTTCTTCCATTACACTCTAGGAGTCACCAGATTCATGAACTACATCACTACGTGAATTCCAACTCAGTTCATTAGCTACAACATTCCCCTTTCCAGGTGTATATGATATTTCGAAATCTTATTCCTATAAGAACTCCATCCACCAATGATTTTAAAAATTCAAGTCACGTAGGGAGAAAAAAGACCCCAGGCTCTTATGATCGGTGAAAACCACAAAGCATGCACCAATGAGGTAATTTATCCACAACATTAGAGAAAACACTATAACTTCCAACTCAATATCGTGGGTGGAATAGTTAAGTTCATGGGGTTGTAACATATGAGAACAATAAGAAACAATTGATCTCTACTGCATCAGAACACAACCTAACCCCAGATGTGAAGCATCATAGAAAATATCAAACTAAAATACCTCTACTGGATGAAAAATAACTAGAGCATTTACTAAATTATCATTTAGATACTAGAAAGATGCCTGACACTGATTAGTCCAAATGAACACCTAATCCTTCCTGTAAATGTTTTCAGAGGAGTTGAAACTCGAGAGAAACAAGCTATGAACCACCTGTAGTAGCCTGCGAGACCATGGAATCATCGTACCTCTGACACAGTATTGGGGGTTTCCCAAGACACAACTGCTTCTATCTACGATGGATCCACAACTACTCCCTACTAAGAGACCACATGCCTAATGAAACGGACTTTTCGAGCCCAAAACAGACACTTCGAAAACCTCCCAAACAACTGTTGTTGATGTAGAACTCCCAGAATGGCATTTATATTCTCTGCATTCTCTTCTACAGACATGGAGTACATAAGGATTTCATCGATGAAAACTACAATGAAATTATTTAGGAACTCATAGAACACTATTTTCATCAATACCATGAATAGAGATGAAGCATTTTTCATTATTAACGGCATTAAAATTAACTCATAATGCCCATGATGACAATGGAAAGAAGTCTTCCGGATATCCTCATCCTTCACATTCATCTAATGATATCCTAACTGCAAGTTGATCTTTGAGAACCAACTATCATCCTTTAATTGATTGAATAAATAATAAATCCGTGGAAGGAGATAGCTATTCTTCATTGTCACTTTGTTCATGTGATGATAATCGACACAAAACTACAAACTGTTGTCAACCTTCTTCATGAACAAAAATGGTGCACCCCACGGTGACACACTCGGCCAAACAAAACCATAGTGTAGAAATCCATCAAGCAGTATACGTAGCTCTCGTAACTCATAAGGGACTGTCTTATATGGATACATTGAGATAAGAGATGCTCCTGGTTGAAGTTGGATCCGAAACTCTATCTCTTATTGAGTGGGTAATGATACAAACTCTTCTGGAATGAAATCAGGATACTCTTCTGTGACCCAAGGAACCACAAACTACTGAACATCTAAATAAATCAACATCATATCTTCCACCATTGATGATATGGACGGAACATCACTATGACCCATCTGATAATATTACTCACCTACAAACACCGCTAGCTCTACATATGCATAAAAAACCTTCTTCCTAAATCAATCCATAATATCCTACAACGAATACAACCAATCCATACCGAGGATGACATCATATGGTTATATTCGTAAACATAGTATAACTACCCAAGAGTAGTGCTACCCCAACACTATCTCACAGTCTATACATACATCAAACAAGCCAGCTCAACCTCCAGTAGGCATAGTCAACGCCAAGGGCACTAGAAGCCTCTCTACCCCATGTCCCAAAGAATGGACAAGGGTAGGTTATATGAAGGACCGAGTCACTCCTGAATCCAACAAGGCATACACAATGGTATAAAATAAGAAAAGGTTTCCACAAACGATGTATGGTTCCCCTGGCGCTAGCAACGCTAAAGCATGAAGCTGACCATGGATTCCTATACAACATATCTGACCCTGATGAAGACCACCACCACGGCCGTGTTCTACTCTCTGAGGGCGGGGAGCATCATGGGGTGGTCCTATACCTTCCCCATCTACCCCTGTAGATCAAATGCTGGTTCAACTGGCAGCTACTGCCTCTGCTGAAACTACCTCAATGAAAGAACCTGGAGTGGAACCCAGGTGCATGATGATTGCTTTGAAAGGTCAGGCACTCTCGCTGCTGATGACCTTGAACACCACATGAAAAAAAGTTCCTAATCCCTTGTTATCGGCCTAAGATCTTTTGCCTCTAGAGAAACGAGATGTGGATGGATTGGAACAACCACTTGCTAAACGAAAACTCTTTTACCCTGAAAACCTGGAACCCCAAAACACAACTCTACTTTGTTAGGAATCATGATCACTCCCCTCTCATGATGATCTGGTTCTGGGAAATGTCCACTCGATGACCTCTTCCCTCGCCAACACCTCAATTTTTGTTTTCAGCATAAATGGGGGAACCTGGTGTTGGATCTCTTGATGTAAATCCTCCTCAAAATTCCTTGAACTAACCTCCTAATCAGGAAAGGATTCTGAAGCATATCATAAAAGATTCCTAAAATAGATTCAAAAAATCTCATACAATGGAGATCCATTGTCAAAGGGTAAGAAGATATTGGAGATTGGACACCTTTGCTGTCGAAGAATGAAAATCGACTCTAAACTTATCTTGGAACTCCTCCAATGATATTGTAGACTCCTCAAAATACATGAAGAACAAGAACCACTACTTCCTCGCTTCCCCATGAAGCATTGTCACAGCCAAGGACCCACAATGCTCCTTCCGAGCACAGATCGAACTGAATCCTATCTCGACCTCCTCCAACTAGTCTTTCGTGACTGCATCTGAGAAGGATACCTCATACTTCTACAGACTCTCTTACTGAAGCTCTCGGAGTGTCCTCTTCTAAATGTCATTGTCATCAACCTCTACCCTACGAAGATATGTTGTCACAACCTACTAGGAATATTCTATGCTATCCTAACGAGGACATCAACCTGGAGCCATACCTATAAAATAACAAACAGTTAAAGCTCCTAAACCTATAATATGGTAGACTAGACATTAATTAATTAGTTTTTTATTTTATTCATTTTTGGTTATCCAATCCCATTATATACCCATTCATACACTAGTACGAATAAAAATGATGCATGATCATTTCCTAGGTCTATATCCCTAGAACTAGTATGACCTCATTTAGTAGCCACTGTAAACATAAAGGTCCATACATCAGATAATAGGGGGCTCTAAACTCCTATGTATCAGCATGTATCCATTGTTTTCATCACTTCTTAAACATGAATAAAATTTTTTCCCATCCAACCCATGAAACCTCACATGTTACGAGCTCCAAACTCCATCCTATCCCTCAACCAGACCTCTGATACCACTATATCACGACCCCTCCCAACAAAGTGTATCGTTCATGGGAAAACAATGTTAGAAGATAGATAATGACCCCCGATTCCCACCTCCAATTGGACCCTAGTTGGAGAATAGCACCAAGGGTATAGTAAACACACAAATAGAAGGCATTACCCTCTAAGAGAATACTTGAGAAAGAGAGAAATAACATAGACACCAACCAATTCCATCTCAGACTGAAATATAAAATAAAACCCAAGTGCACATATGTAATGTCATACAATTCTACGACAACTGGCCAAGAAAAATAGCATGTACCCAAAAGAAATTAGAAATAGTAGCATCCACAATCCTGAACAACTCCTACAACCCTAAGCTATTAGAAACCATATTGATCTCCAACATCCTCTAAGTGACCTGAAATAAGTTTATATAAACATAGGGTGAGTATAACAGTATACTTAGTATAATCCTCCATAAATCCACTCATGCAAAAGTAATGAAATCATGCTAAATCACAGTGAACAACAAGTGAAACTAACTCATCACACAAACTGGTATACTAAGTTCCTCGCCTCACCATGGCTACTCTCACCATGTAAATCATACTAGAGTATATAATTTAATAATGAATATCAAGGGTACCATGCTACTACTTCCCCACTGGTTTCCCTCTTTTCCCCAATGTCGCACATCCTAAGAATCATTCCACAAAAATCCTTGCTCGCAGACACCTGGGCGAAGAAAAAAACCATAGAACTCGTGAAACAAAACCACCACGTCCACATAAACAATGTAACTAGGTCGTTTTTGGGAGCTACCACATCTCACATAACGTGCATCATAGGTCGGGTGTTATAACTCAAGCCATTACAGCCCACACACCATGTAAGAATCCTCAAGGCATCACAGCCTATACATGTCACACCTATAGTAGTGCATAGGATACTATATCTAGAATATATGACCGTGAATAACCACAAGATATTATAGCCCTCTATATGCTTATATGTGGAAAAAACCATGGTTCCTACAAACACATATAACTACCAAGAGTAGAGAGTGGGGCCAATGGGGGTAGTCAGCCATCCATCCTCCCTCCGGAATGTTTGGGAAAACACCCTTCAGTGCTCATAATGCTCAGGGCGTCTGTTTCCCTAACTGACAGGGTGGTGTAGCATATAGAAAACCAAAAAATTACAGAATATAATATATATCACAACCACACTATGGGCATAACCTAATCTTAAACTCCACAACTGATAATATCTCTCAGACTCCTAGATGTCACTTCTCAAACTATGTATCTTATAAGCACACAACCATTTCAAGTGCTTTATTACATTACTTCATTCCCTTTTTCTCAGTTTCACTTTACGTTAATTAATTATTTAAACATTATTTAACCATTATCAATTTTCACATTATATTTCATTAGCATAACGCCAAAGGTTCGTTGTATTTAACATTGCATTCTAGCAAGCTCCAACTCCATGGGATAACATAATTTATTCAATTATTTATTTATAGAATTACATTACCATATTCCCAGGCATTCTAGAAAATAATTCTATGTTACTAAACACAAGGGGTCTCACCACAGTGAGTAGATGAAATACTCGTCGAGTCTTTTCAACCTATAGCAAGAGCATAGACCCATCCTCCCCTAAGAAGCTTGACAAGGAATGCACATGGCATACCTCATGCATCTTCACCCCTTTCAGAAGAAGTGTATGCAAGACCAGCTTCCTCGAGTAGTGGGGAATGTAAGGTAGACAACCTATCCAAGAAATAGAAAGCATCCAAACAATGAAATTCAAACTATTTCATCATCCTAGGTGTTCTCTCTGACCCCCACATGCATATACTGACACATCTCTCCCCTCTAGGCGTCATCTGCAACCACAACCAACATGCCTCCCTCCCCTCACAAATCCCAACATCCATCATGGCTCTCATCAAAACAAAAACAACATGAAAACAAACATCATAACAATAGGGATCTTCGCCCTTAAACAAGAAAGAGGGTAACATAGAACCATACAAGGAATTATATTTTATCAAAAAAAGTTCATTAATCCATCTTGGATTAACCGATTTAATATTCATAGGTTCCAAGTTGAGAAACCTAAATAGTAATATTTCACAAATTATTAAACATTATTTCTAATCCAATTTGAAAAACATCATATTACAACAACATCAACCAGATTTATTCACATGCCTCTCCATTTTTAGGCAAGCAATTATCAAATAATTCGGGCTTCACATTACTTACCAATTTCCATCAAGAATGAAATGCCAAACAAGAAAGATTTGATATCACACTATCTAAAAGAAACCAGAGGCAATAACATATGATCGATATCAATTTATTTATCCAGTTCAAATATTTATTATGTCAAATCCATTGTGATCCAGGGGATAAAACATGCTAACTATACAGCTGCACACAAATGAAGATAGAAGCAATGAATCCCCTACCACATATAGTTCTTGATGTTTATATGAGAACAAGCCACACAACAGATTATGATCTCCTCCCCTGTGACAACTGTATCCAACCGAGGATGTAGAGACAACACCACATCGGTGAACACCCAAGAAATTCCCATTTGGAACACACGGAAAAATTCCATAAAATGGGAAAGGAGAAAGAAGGGGATGTACCTGATATAATGAAGATAGATCATTCATTATATCGTAGACTTGTCAATATTTCATGGTTACTTCAAAATAGAGTGGAACAAATCTTAGGAGGAAAGCCTGATCGCACAACTTCTACAGGAAGGAATGGGATGTTAGAGCATCTCACACCCGATAACAAGGAGGAAGAACCAGGGAGAATGATATGTAATCCCTTTAAAATATTTAACAGATAAGTGTTTTAAGATACGCTGGGTTCTCCATTAAAAGTGGATCGCATTAAACCACGTGGTTTGAACATGTAAAAACATCCCGAGCCTTATGAGAAATTAAAATAGGAGTTACTGCCTTTGAATCAGCCTTGGAGTACTAAAAATATGGCTATAAATTCATTTTACGTCAAAGGAATCCTTAATGGGGAGAAACTATTGGATGCTGGAAGCACTATTCCCGAACATGAAATTTGGTAAAGGAAAAAACTGTTTATGAACCTCACTGTCGGAACGTCAGAGTTCTGGAAACATTATTCATGAACTCAAAATTTGGCAATGGAAAAAGGTCACCATTGGAACCTCACCATTCAGGAAACACTGTTAATGAATTCAAAATATGGAAAAGGAAAAAGGTCACCATTGGAACCTCACCATTCTAGAAACACTGTTCAGGAACTCAAAATTTGGAAATGGAAAAAGTCCATCGTTAGAACCTTAACTTTCTGGAGACACTGTTCATGAACATAAAATTTGGAAAAGGAAGAAGCTCACCGTTGGAATATAACCATTCTGGAAACACTGTTCATGAACTCAAAATTTGAAAAAGGAAAAAGGTCACCATTGGAACCTCACCATTGCACTGTTCACAGAAGGTTACTGAAGACACTGTTCACCTTGGGCTACCGATGCACTATTCCCATAAGGTCACCATTTCACTGTTCACATAAGGCTACCGATGACACTATTCACAAAAAGTCATGGACTACAATATTCACATAAGTTCATTGATGTCACTATTTTTAAAACCCTTATATTTCATAGTTAGTTATATTCATTAAATTCAATAGCTTGCGCTACATGAAACACCAAGTTCGAGCGCACCACGACTTACCAAACTAGCCGTTAAAAAGAAGTTATGAATATTATTAACTAAATTTGGAATTTTATATACTCTTTATAATTTTGTAATCCATATTATGTGTTTCTTAGAAATAATATAAGAACAATTTCATTTTTTTAGATAAAAGAATTATTTTTTTTTTAAAATGCAATTTTACCACCTTTTAATTTAAAACAATTTTTAAATCCAATATTTGACACTTTTATATATCTAATTCAATTAAATTAAATTCTTCTTTAGAATTGGGACAATAAATTTTTTTTGGATTATTTTTTGGTACTCTTCTAGTAACTTTCATATTTTGATGAGTACTGAAAAATAATAAATTTTAATTGAAAACAACATTTTTATTCAAAATACTTTAGTGTTAAATTTTGTATTTGAATGATTTGTAAGTATAATTAGATTATATTTTTGTCTTTTAATACAATTTAAGTCATTATAAGTAATTCCATTTTTAAATTTGACATAAACACATGCCAATATTTTGATAGTTTTCACTTTTTAAAAACCCTCTTTTTGGTTTTGACAGCGGGAAATAATTTTAAATTTATTAATGAAACATATATGTTTTGAATTAGGTAAAATAGAATTCATTTTTTAATTCAGAATATAATAATTATCTTTGGGTAAATTTTTGGTATTTTTCTAAAAACATTAAATATTTGATGAATTGTGAAAAAACACTGCGTTATTGATTAAAATCGATTTTTTTAAATAATTAGTTATTTTATTTTTAGTTATTTTAGGTAAAAATAGATACATAATACCTATATGTGTTCAATGTAATTCATTGGAGTCATTTTATAATAAGTTTAGATATATAAAATTTATCGAACTTGTTACCGTCTTTTACCCACCACCATGGAGAATTTTCAAATTTGAATAAAATATAATTTTACCACTTATGTGAGTTGAATTTAAAAAATCGAAGAGACGCAGTTGATATCAGTATGTAAAATGTGGTTGAATAAATTAAAATAATCTTTGTTGAATAGTAACTTTTTACTTTTATTTACCACAGTTAAAAGTAAATAGGGTAATTAAGGGTACAAATGATATTATTATTACCCTAACAAATGTCCTAATTCTATTGGATAAATGTAATTCAACAAAAAAACCTTAGGAAGATAATATGATCCTTTAGGTCCACTTGGATTAGATTAGGACAATTATTATTATTTAATTCAAAGAAGGGTTAAAAGTGTTAAATTCCATGTTTAATAACTAAACCATTTTTAATATGGGGTTAAACATAAGATAAATTCATCTATAAATATTAATTATAAAGATAAAAATATTTCCTACATAATTAAATTTTATTTATAATTTTTAGAAATTATATAACTAAAATTATTTATGACCCAATGATGATGTAGTAATTAAAATAATTAATGAAAGATTAAAAAAATTGATATTATAAATATCCCAATAAATATAATTTGAGACTTTTAATGAATTAAACTAATTTTATAGGTTAATGTGAAATTTTATGAATGGTTAAATATATTTATTTCTAAGTAATAAATTATTTAGGACTTTAACAAAAATTAGTTATTAAATAATGTCAAAATTGACATAAATGAGTTTTTAAAACAAATACAATATTATTGGTCGATATAATAATCCTAAAAATATAAGGATTGGCCAAAAGACTTATATAATGATAGGTGTATTATTAATGAACCACTTGGGATTCAATTTTATTTTATATTAAGTTTATTAATAATATAATATAAAAACACAAAGAGACATGGTAAATGAAAAACTATTTAACTAAGAGTTAAGTCTAAAAGTATAGGTTAATATGGTGACCCAAACCAATCTAAAACCTATTGGATGTGATATTTTCTACCCATACTCACCTTATCCTTCAAATAATTCATTTTGAGCCATTGGAAACTGAAAATTATTTTATTATAAAATAATATTTCAATCTTTTCCTAAGGTTCCCCTCACCCCTCTTATAAAAGGGAACTTACCCTTCTCTCAAATTCAATCCTTCGAAGCCATTTTTCTCGGCCAAACCATGCCCAAATATCATCCCAACTTTCTTACCTTCATCTTAGTGGCATTAATTTAGAAATAAAGCCATCGTATAGAGCCCTTTTGATCTAATCAAAAGGAATAACCCGAAGAAAAGGTAAATATTTCATCACCTCTTTGATGTTATTTTCTTCTTCCACTTACTCTTTCTTTTTTGATTTTATTCTAAAATAATAACTCCAGTATCTTCTATATAATGGGATGTTATTATAAAAATTTTACAACCCTGTTCTTTATTCTATCCATCCTATAAATGACAAAGTCACCATACATGTGTACGTACGGATTACCGTATCCACATCGTTGTGCAGTTTGTTATTAAAACACTTCATCATTTGGATGATTATAATAATGAGTATAAATGATTTAAATAATAAATATAACTTGATAATGATTTGTTATATGGTATACCATCCAATTATATATTATTTTAATATCATGAAAATGATATTCTCGCTCGTGAATACGTACGGATTACCGTCTCCACGAATGCGATGAGATTCCTTCCCCATAGTATCCATTCAAGACTAATTTTCATTTGATGATTAAAAATAATTTTTTTAAATAGTTAATATAATTATTAATATGAATAATATAAATCATATCCATAATAAAGAATAATTACATACCAAAGCATATAAAGGAAAATGAATTAGTTAACACCCGAAACGATGATACTACAAAAAGATCATTAACAAAGAAATATTAGAAGATCATATATGATATCATATTAATGTATCTGGTTGTTGAAGAATTTAATAAAAATTATTTCACTATTATACTAGAGTTTAACCAACCCTCAACCAAGGAAATGTACAAGTTAATATGTTTTCATATCACTTTAATTCCCATGATATTCATGCTATGTTCGCCACTATTACCTTTTGTGTGGGGTATTTACTACCCGTGATTGTATGGTTTGGATAATATAATTTAATTTATGGGTATTTAAATCATCATTAGATGATATTTATTTTTTGGGGGTGTATGTTTCCTATGTTACCAAATCGGTAAGGGAATTTTAAATTTCAATTTCCACTCATTCGGTTTTATGCAAACTTCATTGATTACATTACTCCAAGATTTTGTGTAAAATCAATATTTATTAACTTATGTAGAAATTTCTACTCCCCATTTTGTGTATATACTTTTGATAGACATAATCACTCCATTGATAAATTCTCATGTCATTGGTATAAACATGATAAGAGTTATTTTAACTCAATTTCGATTCATTGAGTTAAGCATCCATGTCATTGGTGTTGTTTTTAAAATAATATGTTTGAATATCATCTGATTCATTTACACTTAATATCCATTAATTTTGAGTGTATTTATATACTTCACACATAATTATGTCATTAATTTATCCTTAACCTAAGGATATGGTCATTAAAAAGGAATTCATCTCAACTTACATTCCATTGAGACTTCTTTGTATTTATGTGCCAATTCACTTTTATTTTAGTTATATACTATACTTTGACATAATATATCATGAATCCCTTTATTCTCATGATATTAAAATGTATCTATTACCTCAATTATTTGTATTCAAGAATCTCTCTTTCGGTTAGGAACTCTAACTAAAATATCATTTTCAATGTTTTAACGATTTATTCTTCTAATAATTTCTCATTAATGTCCATATTTTAAAAATGGGATTATGGATTTTTATATATGGACATTAAGGTTTTAAAATTGAAATTCATTTTAAAAGTTTCAAATTGGTATGAGATACATAGATTCAAAATTCTATTTTAAATGGCATCTTAATAAATAGTGATACTTTAAAATGTTTTTGAGAAAAAAACGGGATATTTCTCTAATATAGTTTTGATGATTATTTTCGTATATATCAATATCCATAATTATTCTTGATTGAGTTTAATCTATTTTAATACAATATTCTATATTGTATTGAATGAGTTCTGTTGGACTGTGGATGTGCTATTTTTATGCCATTCATGGATTGTGGCTTATGTATTGACATTTCGTATGCTAGTTTTAATGAGTATGTTTAGATTGTGTTTCTACCATTTCATATGATGAATGCATTGGAAATATTATGTGGTAGGTGGAGCCCGCTATAGAACCTCGATGCATCGGTTGGTCTCATTAGACAAACTAGTGTCTTGGCACAATCCCCTGACCAAATCTTATTTGTAGTCTTGGCACAAGGCCTTGACTATCTTGTTATGAAGTCTAACAATATGCATTCCATCATTATGAAAGTGGCTATTGATATCACATGTGATTATTTTACTAGTATAATATCCATGAAAATAAGTAAATGGTATTATTTTATTTTATATTTTCCATATTATTTTGAAGTTTAAGTTTAAAAGGCTTTTGTTTTAGTCTTATACATTGCATTAATTGTTTTTGATTATTTATGAAAGTTTCTGCTATATTGTTTTCCTTACTGATAATCTGAGCTCACCCCTTTATAGGTTCTATTATTCTTAGTATATGATGTAGTATTTTATGGTTGACCTACAGGGATAGGCTAAGGAAATAAGTGTGTTTAAAAAGGGGATAAATTATGGTTGATGTTTTTATTTCATTATGTAATGTGAATCTTATGAGTGCATCTAGTACTACTAAGGATAGTAAACTAATTGGTCTTTTGAGACATGATTCCTTGTATCATGCCTATGTTATGTAATAATTCCCCGACTCTAGGAAACTGCGGTCTGGGCATTATAGTTGGTATCAGAGAAAGTTTAGTACAAACCTTGGAAGCTAGATTTAGAACAACTCTGATTAGAAAACACTACCCTAAGATAGACCTCAAGCAATAGTATAGAATAACATACAAAAAATTTGGTAATGTAAATATTAAGTGGGGTTTCCAGTCAATATATCCCTACCTGGATACGGGTGGGTAGAGGCAGCTCTGACACAAATGTACCTAGGAGTGAAAACTCCAACAAGTAGTTTTGGGCTTGACCCGAGGTATCTTTGTACATGAAAACTGGCCTTTCCGCACTCTTGGTTATGACACTATCAGGGCTATTCATAGGATAATTCACATTTTCATTACAAAACAATTTGAAGGATTTTAATATAAGATGAGAATAAATAACCATGGTTAATACTATGGTGTTTTAGATTGAAAATAATGTGTTATGATATTCTCTAAATGGTTTTATGACTCACACTATAATTTCTTGTGTTAGTCAATGGATGGATTCCTAGGAAGTCATAGTAACATTGAACATGATATAAAAGGTTGGAACAATGGTGGAAATGAGCAACAAAATGGAATTTTGATAGGTTGAAAAGATATCATGTTCGTGCTGAATCAGTTTTCCAAAAATATGATCAAAAACAAATATATTAACCAACTCTCAGACTCAACAAAGAAGAGAAAGGTGGTGAATGATAAGAGCTACATGAGTTGATAAAATGGTGAAAATAAATATCAATTTTCATCATGTTGGAAATGTGGAAAGAAACACCAATGGAAGTGTCTCAATGGAATAATGAAATGCTTTTTATGTGGGAAACAATGACAATAAGGTAAGAATTTCCGAGGAAAAATGAAGTGTACTATGGAAGGAAAAAAAGGAATCCATTTAAAGTAATTTTCTTTAAATGTAGCGGACCTAGGAATTACTTGAGTGAATTCCCAATTCTATAGGGTAACCACTTGGCCACGTACGAACCTATTTGGAAATAAATGAATGGGGAAATTTTTAAAAGTATTAGTACTCTTTGTTTATGGGATTACTTTGGAAGACTTTTCTCTTGTATGTGTAACCCTGCTGTTTGTTATGTCAAAATGCTATTTTAGGAGGAATTGTATTTTCTATTATTGATATAATTTTAAATAACCATTTGGGTTTATATGATCATTGAATTTGAGGCATTTTCAAGTTATTAAATTTTGGGATTAAAATGCCAGGTATGAGATAAAATTTTTGGTGAAATTATGTTATAGTTATTTTGAGTAATTTTTATCATTTTGGGAAGGTTATAAAATATAGTTTTCGAAAAAGGAAAACACACAGACTGTGTGACAACCCGTCGTGTCGAAAAATGCTACAGAAATGAACCCCCAACCATAGTGCGATTGGGATTTATCACCTACCATGGGACTACATGATGTCCCTGGTCAGTGTGACTAATTCTTTTTAGTTAAATGATTTTATTGACCAATAATAAGTTGATTTTTGATCTTATTTCTTATCAAATGGATATCTTTAGTATTGGAAAATGTAATGACCCAACCACAGTTACCCAGAGTCGGTGCATTATTTTAATACATTGGCATGATTACAAGGAATCATGTCCCGAAGGACAGATCAATTTAGCAGTCTTGGAAGATAGATTATATACATGAATGTTAAATTACACTTTATAACATACAAAAAAACATAAATAATACTTTATGAACACCATTATTCCCTTGGATTAACCCAGCATATCAATAAAATTACACTTCTTGGAATCCTGGGAAAAATAAAACATAGAAAGGGGTGAGATCAAATTCTCAGTAAGGATAACAATACAATGGAAATTTTCAAAAATATACATAAACTTTTAAGGTAATGTATAACTAAATCAAAAGCCTTTTGAACATGAACTTCGGCATAATATGGAAAAAATAAAATGAAGTAATTCAATTTACTTATTCACATGGATATTATTATAGTCTAATAATCCCATGAAATATCACTAACCACCTTCATAATGATGGAATGCATAATGCTAGACTATCATAACCACATATTCAAGGCCTTGTGCCAAGGATACAAATAGGATTTTGTCAAGGCCTTATTCCAAGACACTAGTTAGTCTCATGAGACCGACCGATGCATCGAGGAGCAATAGCGGGATCCACCCATCACTTACTAAGTCCAATGCATTCCTCATATGAAAAGGTTTAAACATAAAATAAACAATCGTATTAAAACTGGCATATGAAAGGTCATTACTTTACCCATAATACATGAATGGTATAAAAATAACACATCCATATTCAAAAATATCACAAAACCATCAGTATAAGATGGATTATTTGTATCATAATAAATCAACCTCAATAAAAAATAATATTCAGTAAAGGATGCTGACATAGTTGAAAATGATGAGTAAAACTTTTTGAGAGAAATATCCTTTTTGTAAAATCATTTAAAAGTCACACATTAATAAAGTAAGTAATTTAAAAGAGATTTTTGAATCAAAGTGTCCCATACCACTTTGAAACTTTTTAAAAGAATTATCATTTAAAAACATTCATGTCCATATAAATAAATCCTTAAAATCATTTTGAAAACATGGACATTAATTAAAAATATTTAGAAAGATAAATATTTAAAACTTTTAAAATAATTATCTTGATATAGAGTACCTTTCACAAATCCCTAAAATAATTATTTTAAAAACATTTTTATGAAAAATGGGCATGTATGATAAAAATGTCCCTATAAATACTTACACATAAACAATCTCGGATAATAATGAGATTCAAGAATTAACCATTACCAATTTAGTAAAATACGAAACATACACCCCATGAAAGAAGTATCATAAAATGATTATATAAATACACATTAATTAAAGTGTATTACACAAATAATACAATTATGGGGAGTACATACACCCCAAAAAACGTAATAGTGGCAATATGACATGAATCTCACAAGAATAAGGTGTGAGATGAAAACCCCTTACCTCCTGTCAGACTTGACCCGTTCATTCTTCAATATCCTGAATAATAAACTAAATTTAATTTCTAAATTCTTAATAACCTTTTTCAATTTTATTATTCCTTTTATATAACTTATTACCATGTTATAAATATTATGTAATCATTTATGTTAATAACATTCATTTTGTCGATATTTGGCACTTGAGTCAAAAATGAACAGCTTATATTTACAAGTTGTTCACATGGTCAAAAGATCATTATATCCAGAATGATATTCATGATTTATATATCATATATATCATATATATCCATTATATTCGTGTATTTATAATATTAAATATCATTTTTGGGTAAGAATGAAATGCACCGTTCATGGAGATGGTAAGTCGTACGTATGCATGAACGCTACATTCATTTCTATTTCTTATTTTAATGGACTTAAAACACAATTATACATAGTAATATTATAATTCCAGTATAATATCATATATAATATCATTAACTACATCCTTTATACGTCCCACATATGGTATTAACAAGTCTTATCACATTGAGGGGCGGTAGTCCGCACTTCCACAAATGAAATTATAACGTTTACCCATAATGGAAACCATTAAGGTATGATATAAAAAAAATAGAAGGATTAAGAAAACATAAACATAATATATATCATCTATAATTACAGATCCATCATAATGGCCACCAGGAGAGGCAGTAGGAGCTAATTGAACAATCATCGTTCTGTGAGGGGTTAGTTTTCCATCCACAAAAACATTATGTTCTTCACCTATTAGATGGAGGTGTGGGTAAGTGTAATTAAAATACTTCTCAAAAAACATCCTAGTATATTGAGGATACTGGTGTTTTTATAAAAGAAAGTAATGAAAAGAGGTTAGGGGTTGGAGGAGTAAAATAAAAGAAAAGATGTTAATATAAATTGTTACCTTTAATTTGGGTAACTTCCTTTGGTTTAAACCAAAAGGACCCCTTGAAGTGCATTCTGCCTATGTCAAGGCTTCTAAGAGGAGGATAGGGATGTTGGGAGCTTAATTGGGTAGAGTTTGGACGAGCCTAAAGGCTTGAGAGGTGTGAGGAATTGGTTATAAGTGGTCTCTTTTTATAAAGGGGTGAGGGGCTCTCTAGGAAAGTGGGAAAATATTATTTTATTATATAATGATATTCGTTTTCTAAAGGTCCAAAAATCATTAGAGTCGAAGATAAGATGACTCATGGTCAAAATAGAATAATAAAATAAGAATTGGACATGTTTTGGATATTATTTTAATATTTATAATCTAATTTATTTAAATCATTTATTAATGAGGTAAATACTACATCATTATATTATCCTAAATAATATAATTTATTCGATGTCTAAAAATTATAAAAAAAATGATGATTTATGAAATTTTTTATCTTTCTTATGAATATTTATTGTAAAACATATTACTTATATAACACCATATAAAAATTAATTACTAAAAGGGTTTTGTTTCTGTAAAGTTTTCCTTTCATTAAATTAATTAATCTAAAGTGTCATTATCATTCATAAGTTACTCCATGGGGTCCCAAAATCGACCCAAAGGTGACCATGATCGGCCATTACACATCCAGTAAGTTTAGGACATGTTTTAAGGTAATTTTGAATTTTTACAATATTCATTTTACCTTCAATTACCGTATTTACCTTTAACCGCAGTAAATAAAATTAAAACGTTACTATTCACAAAAAATTATTTTTATCTTATTGAACCACATTTTACTCCTTAATATTAACCATTTCTCTCGTATTTTCAAAATTCAACTCGCAGATGTGGCGAAAATTAGGTTTTATGTGAATTTACACATTCTCTTAGGAGGTGGGTAAAAGACTGTGAAATGTTCAATAAAATCTTTATATATCTAAAATTATTATAAACCGACTCTAATTAATTACAATGAACTTATTTATGTATTATGTATCTATTTTGACATAAATTTATTTAAATAAGATAAATAATTATTTAAATAAAAATTTGGTTTTAAACTATAACTCAGTGTTTTTTACTATTTATCAAAAATTGAATGTTTTCATAAAAATAAAGAAAATTCGCCCAAAGATAATTTTGATATTCCAAATTAAAAAAATGAATTCTATTTTCCCCAATTAAAAACATAGAAGCTGATTTTTTTTAATTTAAAATTAATTTCCGTTGTCAAAACCAAAAGGCGTATTTTTAAGATATAATAACTATCAAAAGATTATCACTTGTTTATGTCCAATTTCAAAGTGAAATTACATATAATGACCAAAATTGTATTAAATAGTAAAAATATAATCTATTTATACTTCTAAATAATTAAAATTTATAATTTAACACTATAAATTATTTCGATTAAAAAAAAAATTTAAAAAAATTTAATATTTTTCACTATTCACCAAAATATAAATTTTATCAGAAAAATACCAAAAATTTATCGAAACTAAATTTTTATGTCTTGATTCTAAATAAGAAGTTTATTTTGTCAAATTGAATACATAAAAGTTTCAAATATTGTATTTGAAAAGGGTTCACCTTCAAAAGGTGGTAAAATTGCATTTTATAAAAAAATACTTATTTTATCTGAAAAAATGTATTTATTCGTAAATTATGTATAAGAAACTCATAATATGGATTCTAAAAATATAAGGATTATATAAAGTTCAAAATTAAGTTAATACTATTAATAACCGCTTTTAAACAGCTAGTTTGGTAAGACGTGGTGCACTTGAACTCAGTGGTGTGTGTAGTGCAAGATAATGAATTACGTTGAAACAATAACGTACTATGAAATCATGGGGTGTTACATTCTTCCCTCCTTAAATAAATTGCCTCCTCACAATTTGAACTTTTTCTTAGAAAAAAAGGTTGAAAATATAAATACCTTCATGGGAAAACCCACATCGGAGATTGGGTTAATAAGATTTAGTCTTAATAAGAGGAAAAAAGGGAATGAATAATTCACCACCAAATTATGATCTCTATTAAGAGAACATTGGTGGAAATTAGAGACACATAATTAGAGGAAAACGTAAATATTTATAGGGAGTGTTTGAGGTCATCAGTCACAAACAATTGTAGAATTCAGGGCCTCAAAGCCATCAATCTATGATGATTTAAAATATCATCGGTTAAAAAAATATATGGTATTTGGATAACACATTTTTAGTTTTAAGATCCATTACATAATGTTTAAGAATTAATTTCATCATAGATTAAGAGAAGAAAAAATATATGCATCACAAGTAGAATACCATATTTTAACCAATTTCTACCACAAACTCATCTTTCACTATAAAAGATAGTAGAACTAAAAAAAATATTCAAATTATCAGATTCGAATAAGGTTACAAAAAAAATGAATTTATAATTCACCTATCAGACCTAAAAAAAGGGAAACTACATTATACAATCCAAGGACATCACATAGTCCAATGGTAAGCGATAAATCCCAATCACACTATGGTTGTGGGTTTGATTCCCGCAGCTTTTTCTGATGCGATGGGTTGTCACACGGTCTGCGTGTAGTCCTTTTTATAAAAATACAAAAATAACATTAACAATAGTATCCAATTTCAAACATAATCCATACCAACCATTAGAATATTCCAAAATAATTTTTTCCAAAATCATCATCCAAAATTTATAAGGAAGGTAAAAACAATGAAGATCCTTTTTGCCACATAATAACATGTGAATACCTTCATCGTGTATTATTCGTTATAGAATACTGGATATACTCCTTCTATCAAAAAATGTTGAAAACTCTGACAATGATGGAATATACAAATCATTAATCAGCTTCAAGGTAGTCATGAATATCCAAAATAGTTTCTCCAAATCAATTATGTATTAATCCATAATCACTACCTCTATACCAGAACCATATTATGGTTTATCTTTCACTCAATATTATATTTTCCAAAAATTTAACCGGCCATTGAGTCACTTTTCTAGGTTCCACACAATCTCAAGTCCTTAATGAAATATTATTGTAGTACAATCATTATAAACTATGTAATTATTATAACCAGTAAATTGTTGATACAACACTAAAATGAAATAATTCTATAATAACAACATAAGAATTATAATCATTCCTCCTCATCTATGGTAGTATTACAACTTTATTATGATCCAATCGCATCATTTGGGGCATACTCTGATGATTTGGAAATTGATCGCGTAGTGTCCCAACTCTTTAGAGATGAATCATTGTACGTTTGAATCCTTTTTCTGACCCTTGCAGTTACGTACATGGTGTCCATTTTCTCCACACTTATAAAAAACTCCCATTCCCTTCAGGAAAGTTCCAGGTTGTTTTTTCCCACAATTATCACATATGGGGAAATTCTTCTTTTCCCTATTCCCTTTATCAATCTGTCTCTCATCCATACTTTTCTTCCCTATATTCCCTTCAAAGCCATAAGACTCAGAGAATTATTTACTTATCTTATTAACACATGATACCATTTCTTCATATGTTGAGAATACATGGGAGATAATTCCCCTTCTAAATGCTGGTTTAATATTGTGAAAGATATGATCCTTCTTACTCTTTGGATCATACGTATTGCTAGAGTTCACATTCTTTCTACTGGGTTCCATTTCTATACAATGGTATAAACTAGATTAGTTTATGAATCACAATACATAAATCCAAACTTCTAAAACACTAAACATAAATTGAATAGTTTATGGATATAATCCATAATCATAGAAATGTTTTATTTGAGGAATTATATACTCATAAGCCCTTCATAATGGTTTGTAATGAAAATGTGAATTATCCTAAGCATATCCCCCAAGAGTGTCATAACCAATATTGTAGCAAGGCCCATTGTCGTGCATCAGTTCCTGTTCAAGTCTTGCTCAATGCAGTGTTTTCGGGTTTTACCCCTAGGTACATCTGTTCCAGAGCCTCCTCTACCTACTCGTATCCAAACAGAGATCTAATGTTTGGAAAACACAAAAAATTTCTACAATACCAAAATTCTAGGAAGTTATTCTATTCTAATCCTCAATGTCTATCTTAGGGCTATGTTCTCTAATCAGAGTTTATCTTAATCTAGTTTCCTAGGTTATTTCTAAACATCCTCTGATACCAACTTTAACGCCCCTACCACAGTTACCCAAAGCTGGTGCATTATTTTAATACGTTGGCATGATTATAAGGAATCAAGTCCCTAAGGACCGATCAGTTTAGCAGTCTTGGAAAATATATTACATATATGAATGTTATATTACACTTTATAACATACATAACAACATAAATAATCCTTTATTGATGCCATTATTCCCTTGGCTTAACCCTAAATATCAATCAAAATACACTTCTTGGAATCCTGGGAAAAATAAAACCTAGAATGGGGTGAGCTCAAATGCTCAATAAGGCTAACAATACAGTGGAAACATTCAAAAATAAGCATAAAAATTTAAGGCAATTTATAACTAAAAAAAATCCTTTTAAACTTGAACATTAACTTAATATGGAAAAAATAAAATGAAGTAATATCATTTAATAATTCACATGGATATTCTACTAGTCGAATAATCACATGAAATATCACTAACCACTTTCATAAGGATGGAATGCATAATGCCAGGCTATCAAAACCACATAGTCAAGGCCTTGTGCTAAGACTACAAATAATATTTTGTCAAGGCCTTGTGCCAAGACACGAGTTTTTCTCATGAGACATACCGATGCATCGAGGAGAAATAGCGGGATCCACGCGTCACTTACTAAGTCCAATGCATTCCTCATATGAAAAGTATTAAACATAACATAAACATTCATATTAAAACTGGCATACGAAATGTCAATACATTACCCATAAACCATGATTGGTATAAAAATAACATATCCATATTCAAACATATCACAAAACCTTCTATAAAATAGGTAAGATTTGTATAATAATAAATCAACCTCAATCAAAAATAATATCCAGTGAAGGATGCTGACATAGTTGAAAATGATGAATAAGACTTTTTGAGAGAAATATCCTTTTTGTAAAATCATTTAAAAGTAACACATTTATAAAGGAAGTAATTTAAAAAATATTTTTTAATCAATGTGTCCCATACCACATTGAAACTTTTGAAAATAATTATCATTTCAAAAAATTCATGTCCATATAAATAAATCCTTAAAATCATTTTGAAAACATGGAAATTAATAAAAAATATTTAGTAAGATAAATCATTAAAACGTTTAAAATTATGTTCTTGATAAAGAGTACCTTTCATAAATCCTTAAAATATTCATTTTGAATTTTTTTTACGAAAAATGGACATGGATGATAAAAATGTCCCACTAAATACTTCCACATAAATAATCTCGGATAATAATGAGATTGAGAAATTAACCCTTACCAATTTGGTAAGATACGAAACATACACCCCATGAAAGAAGCGTCGTATAATGATTATGTAAATAAATATAAATTAAAGTGTATTACACAAATAATACAATTATGGGTAGTACATACACCACATGAAAGTTAATAGTGGAAATATGGCATGAATCTCACATGAATAAGGAGTGAGATGAAAACCCTTTACCTCGTGTCTGAATTGACCAGTTCATTCTTTAATATCCTGAATAATAAACTAAATTTAATTTATACTTTCTTAAGAACCTTTTTCACGTTTATTATTCCATTTATATCACTTATTACCATGTTTTAAACATTATGTAATCATTTATGTTAATAACATTCGTTTTGTTGATATTTGGCACTTGAGTCAAAAATGAATAGCTTATAGTTACAAGTTGTTCACATGGTCAAAATATCATTATATACGGAATTATATTCATGATTTAGATATCATATATATAATATATATCCAGTATATACATGTATAATTTAAATAGTACATATCATTTTGGGATTAGAATGGAATGCACCGTTCATGGAGACGGTAAGTCGTACGTACGCATTAACACTACATTCATTTCTTTTTCTTATTTTAATAGACTTAAAACATAATGATAAATAGTTATATTATAAATCCAGTATAATATAATATATAATATCATTAACTCCACCCTTTATACGTCCCACATATGGTGTTAATGAGTCATATCACTTTGAGGGGGCGGTAGTGTGCACTTCCACAATTGAAATTATCGTGTTTACCCATAATGGAAACCATTAAAGTATTATATAAAATAAAAATACATAAGCATGAAGAAAACATAAAAATAATATATATCATATCTAAATACATTTCCATCATAATGGCCACCATGAGAGGTGGTAGGAGGTAATTGAACAATCATCGTTTTGTGAGGCGTTAGTTTTCCATCCATAGAAACATTATATTCTTCCCCAAATAGATGGAGTTGTGTGTAAGTGTAATTCAAATACATCTCATAAAAACATCCTAGTATATTGAGGATACTGGTTTTGTTATAAAAGAAAGGAATAAAAATATTTTAGGGGTTGGATGAGTAAAATAAAATAAAAGAAGCTAAGGGAAATTGTTACCTTTATTTTGGGTCACTTCCTTTGGTTTAAACCAATATAACTCCTTGAAGTGCCTTCTGCCTAAGGCATGGCATCTAGGAGGAGAAGAGGGATGTTGAGAGATTAATGGGTCAGATTTTGGACGATCCTAAAGGCTTGAGAGGTGTGAGAAATTGGATTGAAGTGGTCTCCTTTTATAAGGGGGAGGAGGGGCTCTTTAAGAAAGTGTGAAAATATTATTTTATTATATAATGATATTCGGTTTCTAAAGGTCCAAAAATCATTAAAGTCGAAGATAAGATGAATCATGGTCGAAATAAAATAATTCAATAATAATTGGACATGTTTTGGATATTATTTTAATATTTATAATATAATTTATTTAAATAATTTTATAATGATGTAAATACTCCATCATTATATTGTCCTAATTAATTTAATTTATTCGATGTATAAAAATTATAAAACAAATACCATGATGTTGGAAATATTTTTAGCTTTACAATTAATATTTTTAGGAAAAATATTTACCAATATAACACCATATAAAAATTAATTACTGAAAGGTGTTTGTTTTTGCCAATTTTTCCTTTTCATTAAATTAATTAATCTATAGTGTCATTATAATTCATTAGTGGATCCATGGGGTCCCAAACACAACCCAAAGATTTCCATGATCGGCCATTACTAATCCAATATAGTTAGGACACGTGTTATGTTAATTTTTAATTTTTACAATATTCATTTTACCTTGAATTACCCTATTAACTTTAACAGCGATAAATAAAAGTAAAAAGTTACTATTCACCAAAAAATTGTTTCTATCTTATTGAACCACATTTTACTCCTTCATATTAACCATGTCTCTTGGATTTTCTAAATTCAACTCACAGAAGTGGTAAAATTAAATTTTATGTAAATTTGCAAATTCTCCATGGTGGGTAATAGACGGTGAAAAGTTAAATAAATTTTTTTATATATTTTAATTATTATAAACTGACACCAATTAATTAAAATGAACATATATAATTATTATGTATCTATTTTAAAATAAATTAATTTAAATAAAATAAATAATTATTTAAATAAAAATTCGGTTTTAAACTATAACTCAGTGTTTTTCACTATTCATCAAAAATTGAAAGTTTTCATAAAAATACAGAAAATTCACCCTAAGATAATTTTTATATTCCGAATTCTAAAATGAAGTCTATTTTACCAAATTCAAAACATATAAGTTTCATTTTTTTTAATTTAAATTTAATTCCCATTTTCAAAACCAAAAGGCGTATTTTAAAGATATAATTTGTTTATGTCCAATTTCAAAGTGAAATTAATTACAATGATTAGCATTGGATTAAATGGTAAAAATATAATCTATTTATACTTCCAAATCATTAAAATGTATAATTTTTCACTAAAAATTATTTCAGTTAAAAAAGTTTTTTTAAATTAAAATTTTGTATTTTTCACTATTCACAAAAATATGAAAGTTATCAGAAAAATACAAAAACAATTTCAAAACTAAATTTTTATGTCCTGATTCTAAATAAGATGTTTATTTTGTCAAATTGAATATATAAAAGTATCAATTATTGGATTTAAAATTGGTTCACCATTAAATGGTTGTAAAAATGCATTTTTCGAAAAATACTTCTTTTATCTATAAAAATGTATTTGTTCTTACATTATGTCTAAGAAACTCATAATATGGATTCTAAAAATATAAAGATTATATAAATTTCAAAATTTAGTTAATACTTTTGATAAATTCTTTTGAATGGCTAGTTTGGTAAGTCATGGTGCGATTGAACTCAGTGTTGCGTGTAGTGCAAGTTATTGAATTACTTTGAAAAAATAACGTACTATGAAATCATGGGGTGTTACAAGAAATGATTTGGTGATTAAGTGATAAATGTTATTTTGGAAGACTTTTTATCTATTGGGAGTACTATATACCTAAGGAAAATATAATACCATGGGATTTCATTTGAAGAGCAATGTTGGATTCTTATCTATGTTTTTATTATGGATTTATAGGGATTTGGGTTATTTATGGAAATGATTAACCTATAATAGAGAATTTCTGAATAGGTTAATTACTTTTAAGTAACTGAATTTAAGAGTAGTTGAAGTTATTTTGTGATACAATTTAACATGGAATACTATGTAATCAAATTCTTCCATGTTTGGGTATTCAATATTAGTTTGGATTATATTTTAAGGACTATTGTTTATTGAGTGGTATATATTGAACTTTGGGTGTTGTGGGTTTAATTTTAGAAATTAATATTAGTATTTATTTATATAAAGGATGAACCTTTTTGGGGATCATATGATCCTGTACTTACAATTTTGGTTTTGGTTAATCTCTAAATACATGGTAAATATATATAGTTTATCTTTTGTAGATTGTGTGATTCTTTAGAAGTTTATTCTAGCGCATCATGTGTGACGATATATTATTGAATTCTAAAAAATTGAAAAAAATATGAGTTAGTGGAAGAAATTTATTAAAGGATGAAACTCTATTTAAAAAGTAAGTATATCTCTTATATGTTCTTAGTCAATATCATAAATAAATTCCTCAACTTTATGAAATGGAACTTAAAACAAAAAAATGTTATCCATTTACTTTTCCTACTAGAAAACTAATGAATGTTTATCCCATCACATGATTGTGGTTTTCTTGTTGTTACCTATCTCTTGATCTTTTTTTCTATCATTCTCCACCAGAACATGACACTTAGTTTATCTTCAATATCCATGTTTTCCTACATTGAATCCTAGAAAGGGTTTTCTTGGGTGACCATTGTACTTATCATTATTTATTTTAAAGAGATAGTTTTATTGAATCTTTTACGATGTTGGACTTTTAATGATGTTCCCAAGACCAATTTTAATATTGCAAGGACGCAATTTCCAAAATAGGGGAAGAATGTAACACCCCAAGATTTCATAGTATGTTATTTTCTTTAAATTCAACTGCTTGTGCTACACGCAACACTAAGTTCGAGCACACCACGAATTACCAAACTAGTCGTTCAAAAGCAGTTATGAATATTATTAACTGAATTTGAAATTTTATATACTCTATATAATTTTATAATCCATATTATGTGTTTCCAAGACATAATATAAGAACAAATTCATTTTTCAGATAAACGAAGTATTATTCAAAAAATCAAATTTTACCACCTTTTAATAGAAAACCCTTTTTAAAACCAATATTTGACACTTTTATATATTCAATTTGTTGAAATTAATTTTTTCTATAGAATTTGGACATAAAAATTGTTTTTGGATCAATTTTTGTTACTTTCTGATAACTTTCATATTTTGACGAATAATAAAAAATAATAAATTTTAATTGAAAACAAATTTTTTAAGTGAAATAATATATATTGCTAAATTATGTATTTGAATGCTTTGGAATTATAAATAGATTATATTTTTATCATTTAATACAATTTAGGTCATTATAAGTAATTTCATATTTAAATTTGACATAAACTAATATCAATCTTTTGATAGTTTTCACTTTTTAAAAACCTGCTTTTCGGTTTTGACAACGAGAATTAATTTTAAATTAATTAATTCAAATTATATGTTTTGAATATGTTAAAATAGAAATAATTTTTGAATTCAGAATATAAAAATTATCTTATGTAAAATTTTTGGTTTTTTTCTGAAAATAATCAATTTTTAATGAATAGTGAAAAAACCATACGTTATTGGTTAAAATAAAATTTTTATTGAACTAATTAGTTATTTTATTTTAATTTATTTTTGGTAAAAATAAATACATAATACCTATATATGTTCAATGTAATTAATTGGATTCATTTTATAATAAGTTTAGATATATAAAATTTAATTGAACTTTTTAACATCTTTTACCCACCTCCTAGGAGTATTTGCAAATTTGTATAAAACATAATTTTACCAATTCATTGAGTTTAATTTAAAAAATTTGACAGACACGGTTGATATATGTATGTAAAATGTGGTTCAATAATATGAAAATAATTTTTAGTGAAGAATAACTTTTTACATTTTTTTACCATAGTTAAAAGTAAATTGTGTAATAATGTGTAAAAATGATATTATTATTACACTAAAACATGTTATAATTCAATTAAATAATTTTAATTCAACCAAATACAACCTTAGTAATATAATATGATTATTTGGGTCCACCTGGATTAGATTAGGGCATTTATTATTATTTTATTCAAAGAAGAGTTAAAAGTGTTAATTTCAATGTTTAATAAGTAAACCATTTTTAATACAGGGTTACACAGAAAATAAACTAAACTATAAATATTAATTATAAATATAAAAACATTTACTACATAATTGTATTTTTTTAATAATTTTTATACATTATATAATTAAATTTATTTAGGACACAATAATGATGTAGTAATTAAGATATTAATGGCAGATAAAAATAGTTGAAATTATTAATATCCAAATAAATCTAATTTGAGACTTTTAATGAATTACACTAATTTTATAGGTTACTATGACATTTTAGGGTTGATTAATGTTATATAGTTCAATGTAATAAATTTTTTAGGAATTTAACATAAATCAATTATTAAATAATTTCAAAATTGACAAAAATGAGTTTTTAAAACAAATACCATATTATTGGTTGATATAATAATCCTAAAAATATAATGTTCGGCCAAAATACTTATATAATGACAGGTGTATCATTAATGAACCACTTGAGGTTCTCTTGAAGTTTATAGTATGTTTATTAACAATATATTATAAAAATACAAAGAGACATGGTAAATGTCAAAAAAAATTAACTAAGAGTAAAATCTAAAATATTAGTTTCATATAGTGACCCAAACCTATCTAAAACCTATTGGATGAGAGGTTTTCGACCCATCCCACCCTTATCCTTTAAATAATTTTTTTGGATCAATTTAAAACCGAATATGATTATATTATAAAATAATATTTCAATCTTATCCTAAGGTGACCCTCACCCCTCTTATAAAATGGCACTTCCCCTTCTCTCAAATTCACACCTTCAAAGCCATTTGGCACGGACAAAACCTACCCAAATATCATCACAAATTTTCTACCTTCATCCTTGAGGCCATACTTTATCCGTAAATCCAAACTATGGATCCCTTTTGATTTAATAAAATGGAAGAACCAGAATAAAAGGTAAATATTTCATCACCTCTTTCAAGTTCTTTTCTTCTTCCACTTCCTATTTCTTTGTTGTTTTTATTATAAAATAATAACTCCAGTATATTCCATACATTGGGATGTTATTATAAAAATTGGACATCCCTATTCTTTATTCTATCGATCCAATAAATGACAAAGTCACCATATGTGTGTACGTACGGATTACCGTCTCCACGTTGTGGTGTAGTTCGTTATTCAAACACTTCATCAATTGCATGAGTATAATAATGAGTATGAATGATGTACATAGTAAATATAACAGGGTAATGTTTTTTTATATGATATACCATCCAATTATTTAATATTTTAATATCAGAAAAATGATATTTCCGCTCGTGTGTACGTACGGATTACCGTCTACATGAACGTGATGAGATTCATTCCCCATCGTAATCATTCAAGACTAATTTTTATTTTATGATTAAAAATAATATTTTTAAAGACTTTATATCATTATCAATATGAATAAGATACATCATATCCATAACAAACATTAATTACATAACAATGCAAAATAATGGAAAAGGAATTAGTTAACACCCGAAACAATGATACTACTGAAATATCATTAACAATGCAATATTAGAAGATCGTATATGATAACATATTAATTTATATGGTTCTTGTATAATTTAATAACAATTATTTAACAATTATACTAGATATTAACCTACGATTGACCAAGGAAAATAAAAGGTAAAGGTTTTTCATCTCACTTTTATTCCCATGAGATTCATGCTATATTCACCACAATTACCTTTTGTGTGGGGGTGTGTACTGCCCATGATTGTATGGTTTGCGTAATATAATTTAATTAATGGGTATTTACATCATCATTGAATGATCATTATTTCCGGGGGTGTATGTTTCATATGTTACCAAATTGGTAAGGGAATTTCAAATTTCAATTTCCACTAATTCGGTTTTACGAAAACTTCAGTGATTACTTTACTCCATGATTTTGTGTAAAATAAATATTTATTTACTTTTGTATTAATTTTACCTCCCCATTATGTGGATATACATTTGATACACATAATCACTCCATTTATATAATCTCAAGTCATTGGTATAAACATGATAAGAGTTATTTTAACTCAATTTATATTCATTGAGTTAAACAACCATGTCATTGGTGTTGTTTTTACAAGAATATGTGTGAATATCGTCAGATTTATTTACACATAATATACAATAATATTGAGTGTATTTATATTTTTCAGACATAGTTATTTCATTAATTTATCCTTAACCTATGGATATAGTCTTTATAAAGGAATTCATCTCAACTTACATTCCATTGAGACTTCTTTGTTGTTATCCGCCAATTCACTTTTATTTGGGGTATATACTTTACTTTTACATACAATATCATGATTCCATTTATTGTAAGGATATTATAAAGATTTTATCACCTCAATTAATTGTATTTAATCATCTTTCATTTGGTTAGTAACTCTAACTAAAATATTATTTAAAATGTTTTAAGGATTTATTCATCTAAAAAATTCTCATTAATTTCCTTGTTTTAAAATTGGGTGTAAGTATTTTTTATATAGAAATGAATGTTTTAAAATTAAAATTCCTTTTAATATTTCCAAAGTGGTGTCAGACAAATAGATTAAAAATCTATTTTAAATGGCTTCTTAATAAATAGTGAGACTTTTAAATGTTTTAAAGAAAAAGGGGGATATTTCTATCATATAGTTTTGATGATTATTTTCATCTCTATCAATATCATTCATTATTCTTGATTGAGGTTAATCTATTGTAATACAATATTCCATATTGTATTGAATGAGTTATGTTTGACTATGGATGTACTACTTTTATGCCATTCATGGATTGTGGTTAATGTATTGACATTTCATATGATAGTTTTAATGCAAATGTTTAGATTGTGTTTCAACCATTTCATACGAGGAATTAATTGGACTTAGTAAGTGACGGGTGGAGCCCGCTATAGCTCATTGATTCATTGGTAGGTCTTATTATACAAACTACTGTCTTGGCACAAGGCCTTGACCAAGTCTTATTTGTAGTCTTGGAACAAGGCCTTGACTATGTGGTTATGAAGTCTAACATTATGCATTACATCATTATGAAGGTAGCTTTTGATATTTCATGTGATTATTTGACATGTATAATATCCATGGGAATAAGAAAATTGTATTATTTTATTTTACCTTTCCCATATTATTTTAAAGATTAAGTTTAAAAGGATTTTTTTAGCCATATACATTGCCTTAAATGTTTATTCTTACTTATGAATGTTTCAGCTATATTGTTATCCTTACTGAGCATCTGAGATCACCCATTTCTATGTTTTATTTTTCCCAGGATACGAAGAAGTATTTTACGGTTGACCTACAAGGATAGTCTAAGGAAATAAGTGTGTTTAAAAGGGGAAAATGTTGTTGATGTTTTTATTTCATGATTTAATGTAAAACTTATGAGTACATCTAGTACTACCAAGGATACTAAACTGATCGGTGTTTCAGGACATGATTCATTGTATCATTCCAATGTTATGTAATAATGCACTGACTCTAGGTAACTGGGGACTATGCATTATAGTTTTTATCAGAGGATGTTTAGTACAAACCTTGGAAACTAGATTTATAAAAACTCTGATTAGAAAACCCTACCCCAAGATAGTCCCTAATTAATAGTATAGAATAACATCCAAAAAATTTGGTAATGTAAATATTAAGTGGTGTTTTTCAAGAAATACCTCCCTGTCTGGATACGGGTGGGTAGAGGCAGCTCTAGCACAGATGTACCTAGGAGTGAAAACTCCGACAATGAGTTTCAGGCTTGATCAGGGGTATCTTAGTACATGAAAACCGGCTTTGCAGCACTCTTGGTTATGACACTATCGCGGGTATGCTTAGGATAATTCACATTTTCTTTATAAACCAATTTGAAGGATTTTAATATAACATGAGAATAAATAACCTTTGTTAATCCTAAGGCGTTTTATATTGAAAATAAGGTGTTATGAAATTCTCTAAATGATTTTATGACTCACACTATACTTTCTTGTGTTAGTCAGTGGATGGATTCCAAGGAAGTCAAAGTAAAATTGAACATGATATATAAGGTGGGAACGATGGTGGAAACGAGAAAAAAAAATGGAATGTTGATAGGTGTAAATGATATCATGCTCATGCCAATCCAGTTTTGCAAAAATATGAACAACAACATATATATTAACCAACACCCAAACTCAACAAAAAAGAGAAAGGAAATGAATGATAAGAGCTCCAGTAGTTGAGAAAATGGTGAGAAGAAAGCTCAATTTCCATCATGTAGGAATTGTGGAAAGAAACACCTAGGGAAGTGTCTTAATGGAACCATGAAATGCTTTTTTGTGGGAATGAAGGACATTAAGTAAAAAAATTTTGTGGAAAAATGAAGAGTACTATAGAAGAAAATAGAAAGAATCCATTTATAGTCATTTTCCGTAAATTTAAGGGACCTGGGCATTTCCTGATTGAATACAATATTCTATAGGGTAACAACATGGTCAAGGAAGAACCTATTTGGAAATAAATGAATGGTAAAATGTTTTAAAGTATTAGTGCTCTTTGTTTATGGGATTACATTGGTAGACATTTCTCTTGTATGTGTAACCCTGCTATTTGTTATGTCAAAATTCTATTTTAGGAAGAATTTCCTTTTCCATTATTGATATAGTTATAAATAACCATTTGGGTTTATATGATCATTGAATTTGTGGAAATTACAAGTTATTAAAATTTGGGATGAAAATTCCAGGTATGAGATAACATTGGTGGTAAAATTATGTTATAGTTATTTTGAGTAATTTATCTCATTTTTGGGTGGTTATAAAATATAGTTTTTGAAAAAGGACAACACGCACACCATGAGACAACCCATTGTGTCGGAAAAAGATACAGAAACGAACCAACTACCATAGTGCGATTGAGATTTATTTCCTACCACTGGATTACATGAAGTCCCTGGTTAGTGTGACTAATTATTTTTAGTTTAATGATTTTATTGATCAATAATAATTTGATTTTGGATCTTATGTCTTATCAAATGGATATCTTTAGTACAAGAAAATGATTTTGTGATTAAGTAATAAATGTTATTTTGGAAGACATTTTCTCTATTAGGAATACAATATGCCTAAAAATAGAATAATATGGGATTTCATTTGAAGAGTAATGTTGGTTTCTTATATATGTTTTTATTATGGATTTATAGAGATTTGGGTTATTTATGGAAATGATTAATATATCATAGAGAATATGTGATTATGTTAATTACTTTTAAGTAGGTGACTTTAAGAGTAGTTGATGTTATTTGGTGATAAAATTTAACATGGAATACTATGTAATCTAATTATTCTAGTTTTGGGGTTTCAATATTACATTGAATAATATTTTAAGGAACACTGTTTATTGAATGGTATATATTGAACTTTTGGTGTTGTTGGTTTAATTTTAGAAATTAATATTAGTATTTATTTCTCTAAAGGACTAACTATTTTGGGGATCATCTGATGCTATACTAACGATTTTTTTTAGATAATCTATAAAGACAAGGTAAAAATATATAGTTTATCCTTTGCAGATTATGTGATTCTCTAGAAGATGATTCTAGGGCTTCAGGTGTGACCAAGTATTCATGAATACTCAAAAATTGAAAAAAAGACGAGTTAGTGGTCAAAATTTATTAAAGGATGAAACTCTTTTTAAAAAGTAAGTATATGACTTTTTGTTCTTAGTCAATCTCATAAATAAATTCCTTAGTGTTATTAAATGGAACATAAAACCAAAAAATGTTATCTGTTTACTTTTCCTACTAGGAAACTAATGACTGTTTAACCTATCAGAAGTTTGTGATTTTCTTATTGTTAATTGTCTCTTGATCTTGTTTTCTATCAATCTCCACCATAACATGACACTTAGTTTACCATATATATCCATGTTCTCCTACATGGAATCCTAGTAGGGGTTATCTCCGGTGACCTTTGTACTTGTCTTTCTTTCTTTTAAAGAGATTGTTTTATTGAATATTTTTCTAATGTGGGAATTTTAATAATGTTCCCAATCCCAATTTTAAAATTTTGAGGATACAATTTCCAATAGGGGAAGAATGTAACACCCCAGGATTTCATAGTAAGTTATTTTCTTTAAATTCAATAGCTTATGCTACACGAAACACCGAGTTCGAGCACACCACAAATTACCAAACTAGTCGTTCAAAAGTTGTTATGAATATTATGAATTGAATTTGAAATTTTATATACTCTAAATAATTTTAGAATCCATATTATGTGTTTCTTAGACATAATATAAGAAAAAAAATTCATTTTTCAGATAAAAGAAGTATTTTTTTAAAAAAGCAATTTTACCGCCTTTTAATAGAAAATCATTTTTAAACCAAATATTTGACATTTTTATATATTCAATTTAATTGAACTAAATTATTCTATATAATCGGGAAATAAAAATATATTTTGGGATTAATTTTTAGTTTTTTCTGATAAATTTCATATTTTAAATAATACTGAAAAATACTAATTTTTAATTGAAAACAACGTTTTTAATTGAAATAATTTATATTGATAAATTATTTATTTGAATTATTTATAATTATAAATAGATTATATTTTTATCATTTAATACAATGTAGGTTATTATAAGTAATTTCAAATTTATATTTGACATAAATACATGTCAATCTTTTGATAGTATTCACTTTTTAAAAACCCACTTTTTGGTTTTGACAACATGAATTAATTTTAAATTAATTAATGAGAATTCTATGTTTTGAATATGGTGAAATAGAATTAATTTCTGAATTCATAACATCAAAATTATCTTAGTGTGAATTTTAGGAATATTTCTGAAAACATTCAATTTTTGATGAACAGTGAAAAAACACTACCTTATTGGTTAAAATAGATTTTTTATTTAATTTTTTTTTTTATTTTTTTTAATTTATTTTTGGTCAAAATATATACATAATACCTATATATGTTCAATTTAATTCATTGGAGTCATTTTATATTAAGTATAGATATATAAAATTTTATCGAACTTTTTACCGTCTTTTACCCACCTCCTAGGAGCATTTGCAAATTTGTATAAAACAAATTTTTACCACTTCTGTGAGTTGAATTTAAAAAATACGAGAGATGCGATTTATATCAGTAATTAAATGTGGTTAAATGAGATAAAAATAATTTTTGGGGAATAATAACATTTTACTTTTATTTACCACGGTTAAAAGTATATTCTGTAGTTAAGTGTAAAAAAGATATTATTATTACCCTAACACATTTCCTAATTATATTGGATAAGTGTAATTAAACAAAAAACAACCTTATGAATATAATATGATCCTTTATGTCCACTTGGATTATATTAGGTCATTTATTATTATTTAATTCAAAGAACAATTAAAAGTGTTAAATTCATTGTTTAATAACCAAACCATTTTTAATATTGGGATACACATAAGATAAATTAGACTATAAATATTCATTAGAAATATAAAATGATTTAATACATAATGGTATTTTTTAATAATTTTTATACATTAATTAATTAAATTTATTGATGACACAATGATGATGCAGTAATTACCATATTAATGATTGATTAAAATAATTGATATTATAAATATCCAAATAAATATAATATGAGACTTTTAATGAATTACACTAATTTTTTAGGTTATGGTGACATTTTATGGTTTATTAACCTTATTTATTTCTATGTAATAAACTTTTTAGGACTTTAACAAAAATCAATTATTAAATAAATGTCAAAATTGACAAAAATGAGATTTTAAAACAAATACAAAATTATGGGTTGATATAACAATCCTAAAAATATTAGTTTCGGGAAAAAGACTTATATAATTATAGGTATATCATTAATGAACTACTTGGGGTTCTCTTGAAAGTGTATAGTATGTTTATTAATCATATAATATAAAAATACAGAGACGTGGTAAATATCAAACTATTTAACTAAGAGTTAAATCTAAAAGATAAGGTTAGTATAGTGACCGAAACCTATCTAAAACCTATTGGTTGACAGGTTTTAGACCCATACCCACCTTATAATTTAAATAATTCATTTTTGAACCATTGTAACCTGAAAATGGTTTTATTATAAAATAATATTTCAATCTTTTCCTAAGGTACCCCTCACCCCTCTCATAAAAGGAAACTTCTACTTCTATAAAATTAAAAACATAAAAGCCATTTTTCTTGGCCAAAACCTTACCAAATAACCTCTCAACTATCCTACATTTATCTTAGAGGCCTCTTTTAGACATAAATCAAACCTAAAGATCCCTTTTTATAAAATCAAAATGAATAACCTGAAGAAAATGTAAATATTTCATCACATCTTTCAAGTTCTTTTCTTCTTCCACATCCACATTATTTGTTGTTTCCATTCTAAATTAATAACACCAGTTTTTTATATACACTGTAATGTTGTTATAAAAATGGTAAAACCAAATTCATTATTCTATCTATCCTATAAATGACAAAGTCACCATACGTGTGTACGCACGGATTACTGTCTCCACGTCGTGGTGTAGTTTGTTATTCAAACACATCACTATTTGGATGTGTATAATAATGATTATAAATGATATAAATAATAAATAATAAATTATTATGATTATTTATATGATATTCCATCCAATTATATATGATTTTTATATCAAAAAAATGATATTTTTGCTCGTGTGTACGTACGAATTAACGTCTCCACAAACGCGATAATATTAATTCCCCATTGTATACATTCAAGACTAATTTTCATTTGATGATTGAAAATAATGTTTTTAAAGACTTAATATCATTATGAATATGAATAAGATACATCCTATCAATAACAAACATTACTTACATAACAAATCATATAAAGGAAAATGAATCAGTTGACACCTGAAACGATGATACTACTGAAATATCATTAAAAAAGCAATATTAAAAGATAGTATATGATATCATATTAATGTATATGGTTCTTTTATAATTTAATAAAAATGATTTCACCAATATAAATGAGGTTAACATACCTACAAGCATGGAAAATTACAAGGTTTGGTGTTTTCATCTCACTTTTATTCCTGTGAGATTCATGCTATATTCTCCACTATTACCTTTTGTGGGGGGTATGTACTTCCCATGATTATATGGTTTGCGTAATATACAGTAATTAATGGGAATTTACGTCATCATTGGATGATCCTTCTTTCTAGGGGTGAAATTTTCATATGTTACCAAATCGGTAAGGGAATTTCAAATTTCAATTTCCACTAATTTGGTTTTACACAAACTTCATTGATTACTTTACTCCAAGATTATGTGTAAAATAACTATTCATTTACTTATGTAGTAATTTCCACTCCCCTTAGTGTATATACTTTTAATTCACATAATCACTCAATTGATAAATTCTCAAGTCATCTGTCTAAACTTGATAAGAGTAATTTTAACTCAATTTATATTCATTGTGTTAAACATCCATGTCATTGGTATTATTTTTACAAGAATATGTGTGAATATCCTCTGATTTATTTAAACTAAATATCCAATCATATTGAGTGTATTTATATTTTTCACACATAATAATGTCATTAATGTATCCTTAACCTAATTATATGATCTTTATAAAGGAATTCATCTCAACTTACATTCCATTGAGGCTTCTTTGTTGTTAAGCGCCAATTCGCTTTTATTTGGGGTGTATACTGTTCTTTGACATAGTATATCTTGAATCTCTTTATTCTCTTGATATTATAATTTTTGGATTAACTCCATTATTTGTATTCAAGCATCTCACATTTGGTTAGGAACTCTAACTAAAATATCATTTTAAATGTTTTAAGGATTAATTATTCTAAAAATTTCTCCTTAATGTCCATGTTTTAAAAATGATTTTAAGGATTTACTTATATGGACATGAATGTTTTCAAATTTATTTTTTAAAAAAAGTTTCAATGTGGAATGGGAAACATTGATTCAAAAATTTATTTCAAACAACTTTTTGATAAATTGTGAGACTTTTAAATGATTTCAAGGAAAAGGGGGATATTTCTCTCATATAGTTTTGATGATTATTTTATTTTATATAAATATCCTTAATTATTATAGATTGAGGTTAATCTATTGTAATACAATCTTCCATATTGAATTGAATGAGTTCAATTTGACTGTGGATGTGCTATATTTATTCCATTCATTGATTTCGGTTAAAGTATTGATATTTCTTATGTTAGTTTTAATACGAATGTTTAGATTATGTTTCACCCATTTCATATGAGGAGTGCATTGGACATAGTAAGTAATGGGTGGATCCCTCTATAGCTCCTCGATGCCTCGATAGGTCTCATGAGAAAAACTAATGTCTTGGCACGAGGCCTTGACAAAATCTTATTTGTACTCTTGGCACAAGGCGTTAACTATGTGGTTATGATGTCTGCATTATACATTCCATAATTATGAAATTTACTATTGATATTGTATGTGATTATTCGACTAGTAAAAAATCCATGGGAATAAGTAAATGGAATTATTTGATTTATTCTTTGCCATATTATGTTGAAGTAAATGTTTAATAGGATTTTCTTTTAGTCTTATACATTGGCTTAAATGTTTATGCTTATTTATGAATGTTTCTACAATATTGTTATCCTTACTGAGCATCTGAGCTCACCTATTTCTATGTTTTATTTTTCAAAGTATATGAATAAGTTTTGTATGGTTGACCTTCATGAATAGGATAAGGATATATGTGTGTTTAAAACGGGGAAAAAATGTTGTTGATGTTTTTATTTCATGATGTCATGTAAAACTTATGAGGGTATCTAGTACTACCAAGGCTACTAAACAGATCTATATTTTGGGACACAATTCCTTGTATCCTACCAATGTTATGTCATAATGCACCGACTCTGGGTAACTGGGGTCGGGGTATGACACTGTTTATATAAGGTCTCTATTTCACTATTCACATAAGGTCACCCTTGCACTGTTCACATATGGTTACCAATGAAACTATTCACATATGGTCACTATTGCACTGTTCAGATAAGGTTAACGATGACATAGTTCATAGAAGGTTACTGATGCACTGTTCACAATGTTCTACCTGTGGAACTGTTCACCGATGGAACTGTTCATAGAAATGGAAATTTGGAAAAGTGTTGGGGATAAATCGCTTTGACCTCACGAAAAACCTCATACACCTAATTTTCACAAAGGAATGGACCAGATAGGTCCAAGCCATTATATGTGATGACAATCATATTTTTTAACCCGTTATAATAAAAAAATTTATTTACAATTATTATTTTTAGTATTTTCCAAAAAAGAAATGTCAAATGTAGAAAACTCAATTTCTTAGAACATATTGAAATTTATTGGATTCAATTTATTTATGGATTTATAATGTAACACCTTGATATTTTAAAAAGAAAAATATATCTGATAGTATATAGAGTACGAAACAATGAGATTAAATGAACTATTATATAATATTATAATATTATTATTTAAACATGACCGATATAACATGGTAGTTAAATTGGAGGGTATTAATTTTATTAACCAAATTAGGAAATATAAATAATTGTCTTAATGAATAAAAATATTCTAATAAAATCATAATAAATAATCACATAACTTTTCATCAATATATTTATTAATTTAATAAATACATCTTGTAATGACTCAAACATTCATTAATGGAAATTCCTCTTGATCTAATTATATGACTTATTATGGTTATATAAAATGTGAACATAATTGGTTTTATTTTTATAGATGTTAAAATACTGTTATGAATTGTGACCATTGCTAATATGGTCGTTGAACAGTGATCACATGATTAGTATAAATATATGGATTTAAAAAAATCCAATTTACTCAAACAAAGGAAGTGATGGCCTCATCCGGTAGACTTTCCCCTTATAAATCCCATTGGTCAGAACTCAGAAAGGAGGGTGGGTCATTGGGCTTTACTCTTGACCAATCCCAAGCAGAGCTTTAACACATTATGCTTTAGCGGAACCGACTATGGGAGAAGTCGAAGTTGATAGAGATTACCACCCGATCAATGTTATCTAAGCCACCCCAAAAGTCCATCACGATCACACACCTTATCCTTCAATCTTATGCGGGTGTTATAAGGGTTTATGTAAGGAGACCCTATCACTTTGACTTTGTACATTATTTATGTATAAAGAATGTGCATTCATTTTATTATTGGTACATGGTAAATAGATTTAAAGAACAAATAGTATTTTTAGTTTATATTAAACTAAGAAATCTATTTTGATAAATTAATGGACATTTTAATTAAATAAACTTTTAATAAAATTTTATTATTAATAAATTTCTTTTTATTAAATATTAATTATCGTACCATTTTATGAATGAAATGTAATTTTTATTAAGGTTCGAAATCTGTTTTTGTCAAAACCCGTAAATTTTCGATAGATGACAGTTTTTATTGTAAAATTAAAAATTCATATATTAATAAAACTATTTACGTAAAGGAAAAAATATTTTTGGAATCAAGACATCGAAGTTATCCAACAGTGAATTTTTCATAATTTTCTGAGACAGTCAAATATTTGGGTAAAAATTAAATTATGATTAAATATATAATGTGTTTTATGACATCATAATGACCCAATACTGATGTAGTAAAATAATATAAACACTATGTAAGGCCCTTTGCCTTATTAAATATTTCTTTTCAATCCCATTTAGCAAAAACCAAGGGCAAAAACCATGGTTGGTTTGTGGTTTTGATTAGTTTAATGTGAGATGTCCCAAACCTAAATAATAATGAATTTCCTCTCTATTCTTATATAATCCCACCCATGATCCCACTTCCTCTTCACCCAAAGCCTTTTGATATCAACCAAACACTTCCCTCGTATCTCTAGAATCATCCAAAGGTTCCCCAAGATCCCAAGAAGCCTCTCTCAGGCCTTTGGAATGACACTTCCATGTAAGGGATTTCTTCCCTTCCCATTTGTGTCCAATTTTCATTAAGTAGTTATGCCCGTTTGTTTTTAATTACAAATGTTGAGGAATTATTTTTAAACCTTCCCCATATTACCCTACATATGTTTTGATGATGGGAGACCCCATTCTCTTTCATTAATTCTTCCCATGCACATATGTTACCATGACGAACTTCCGTGAAGGATTTCTCTCTCCTCATTTACATCCAAGTAATTATTTTGTATCACACATCTAAATTACATTAAATTTTTTAGGAAATGAATCTATATCACCCAAAATACTATAAAGTTCATGAAAATATGACGAGACACCCCTTTATCTCTCATCAACCATTTTTTATGAGTTCTTATTTCACGTTGTTATGCTGCTGAAATTGCACAACAATTTTCCATGCCAATGACATTGTGTAGTGAGTACCATGCCAATTTATCAATCAATGGTATTCACACTTATCAAAATTAACTTATTGATTATAAATCATCATTTATGTATTATAAATACCTTTATTATTGAATAAATTATTATTATTGATTCCTTGTTGTAAGATCCATGTGGTACACTTATGCATGAAATGAAATGTTTAAAAAGGGTTTACCTCGATAGCACTCAAATGTATTCGGTAAAGTATTGTATCATGATATGTCATGTGGAATGGGTGTTGACACATTCTAATTCAAGTGAAATGAGGTTTTACTCATGCTTCATTTATAATGAGGGTTTACTAATGCTTCATGGGCAATGAGCCTTGGCTCATGCAAATTCCATGTTAAGTGTTGTTGCCCCATTTCCATGTTATGATTATCATGCTTTATCATGCCTTAATGTTAATGTTTTTATTGTACTCCATTGATAATATTATTGCCAAACTTTTATTTCATTCCTCATGTTATTCCATGTTTGTTCACTTACTGGGATTTATAGCTCATCTTTTTCTTATGCATGTCCTCAGGTTTTCCAATGCAATGCTATGTATGTGGGAATGTAGTGGTCATTTCAAAGAAGTTTTTAATAAATATGATGTGTTTCATAATTTAAGTTAATATGCGATTTTATTAATCCCCAAAGGCACTAGACCTCTTTAACTTCCATATTGTATCAAGGGAAGAGTTTAAGTAATAAATCATGTTTAAGTGTTAAATAAAGAGTAGAGTTGTTATAGTTGGTATCAGAGGATATGTTTAGTTTTTTTTGGGATTAGGATTAGAAAACCTTAGTGAATACATAGATACAAGAATAAGTATAATAAAAACATCCAAAATTTTCGGTGAGTATTGAGTAAGTGGTTTATCATGAAAATACATCCCAGTCTGGATACGAGCAGGTAGAGGCAGCTCTAGAACAGATGTATCCTAGGAGTAAAACCAGAAAACTCCACATTGAGATAGACTTGAATAGAAACTGGTGCACGACAATGGGCCTTGCTGCACTCTTGGTTATGACACTCCTAGGGGATATTCTTTAGTAAATTTACAATCTTATAATGAACCCTTATTAACGGAATTAAAAAATTTCCCCTAAGAATATATATTAGAATGTTGATAATTAATTGTGTAGATTGAAACCTGTGAATTCAAATTTAAAGGAAATAAAAGTTATTTATAAGTCATTAGTTTTGTCCTTGGATTACCCTTTATGTGTTACCACTAAAATTACCTTTATTCTTGCCAACAGCCTGTAATAGGAGGGCTCGGGCTAACAACCAATGTGAAGATCAATGAGTTGACTGTGCTAATGAGATGCCCAATCCGATGGGAGCATGAATCATGAACATTATCCCACTTCTCTCTCAGTTAACTCATGGTTTGGATAAAATCTTGGGACAAGAGGAATGTTTAACCCCCATCCCCTAATATTTAACAAGACTCTATAGAGAGCTTCAAGAGACAATGGAATCCTAATTTTTATTGATTATCAGAGCCCAAAATCACCGAACAATGGATCCACTCCATTGAAATGATCTTCTCTATCCTTCAATTTTCTGAAAAAAAGAAGGTTCTCCTGAATGCTTATCTTTTGGAGGGCGAATCTGATCAATGTTGGATGATGATTAAAAATATTAATCCAGAGGAGGAGATCGGGGCAATTTAATGGAAGGATTTCTAGAAGATATTTTTCGATAAATATTTTCTGTGAACTCTCATAATCATTATCAAAAGGGAATACCTTTCCCTCAAGCAAAAAGATGACTAATTTTTCAGAGCGTACGATTAAAACATCAAAAGGATTGTATGATACACCTCCAACTTTGTCGTTACCAACAAATTCAAGGTTGACTGCTTCTTTGTTGGGATGAAACCTAGCCTACCGAAAGCGCTAGTGATCCGTGAATTCGAAAGCTATGAAGAAATTGTCTGATGTGCCCTCATGGCCGAAATGGAGATCAATCAATCTCAGGGGTATCATGGGGATATTAAGCGTAAGGTGGACTTAATTCAGGCGGTCCGATGGATAAATACAAGGATTCTATGAAGATATGACACCCCACATTCCAAAGGTGTGGAAGGAAGCACCGTAGAAATTTCCTGAAGGGGGTGAGGAAATGCTTTTGTTATGGAAGAGAAGGGCACCTAGCTATTAAATGCTGACAAGAAAAACATGTTGCTACAACCGAGGAGAGAAATGATTCGTTTGAACCTTAACTCATTGTTCATTACTATAATTGAAAAGAACCAGGACATCATGAAAATCAGTGCCCTAATCCAAGTGTTTTCAGAGGTAACCCGCAACCTTGAAGGAAGCAAGGGGGAGCTTTTTCCATAACTACTACCGAAGTGATCCCCGAAAAAAAGTGAGGATAGGTACAGTAATTATTCATTCAATATTATCAAATGTACTTTTTGATTCAGGTTCTATGCATTCTTTTATATCCCAAAAGTTTAGTAGAACTATCCCAGCACCCCCACAAATAATTGAAGTAAAGATGTGGGTGAGTAAGACAAATGGTGAAATCATTGTATCCTATGAATATAACTCCTCCCCTGTCATAATATGTGGATTGATTTTCCCAGCGAACCTCTTCATACTCCCTATGGTGGAATTTTATGCAATTATTTGCACGAATTGTTTTTCCTTATATAGATCCAACATAAATTCCCGTGAGGGGGAAATCACTCCCCATGTAGAGAATCGACCCCCTAAATTTATACAAGTGAAAGGAGGAAGTTGAATCTTCTTTAGCTCAATAATCTCAAGTGTGAATATTACGGCCCATTGAGCACATGTATCTAGCTCAGATGATTGAGTCTACAAAGGCAACCATCGTTGAATACATGCCTATTGTGAGGAAATTCGTTGATGTCTTTCCCGAGGAAATGCATGGTCTTCATCCTAGAAGATATGTGGAATTATCAATTGATCTTATACCTGGGGTGTTTCCAATATCCAAGAATCTGTATAGAATGGTTGTTGTGGAGCTTGTGGAGCTGAAGAAACAACTACAAGGGAATCTGGATGTATGGTTTATACACCCAAGTGCTTCACCATGCGATGCTCCAGTCCTCTTCATCAAGAAGAAAGATGTGTCGATGCACCTTTGCATCGATTATCGTGAGATTAACAAAATAATGATAAAAAAGAAGTTTCTTATCCCATGAATTGATGACTTGTTCAATCAGCTACATAGAGCACAGTACATCTCCAAGGTAGATTTGCAGTCAGGTTATTATCAAGTAAATGTGAATAAAGAAAATATCCGCAAAAATTATTTTCGTACAAGATACGGGCACTATGAATTCATAGTAATTCCTTTAGGACTCACTAATGCTCTAGAAATCATCAAAGAATTGATGAATAGTGTCTTTAGGGATTAACTTTACAAATTTTCGGTAGACTTTATAGATGATATTCTGATATACCTCAAAACCAAGGAGGATCATGAGGATCATCATAGAACTGTACTAGAGACCTTATGGAAGTATAAGATCTATGTCAAGTACATCAAGAGTGATTTCTGGTTGAAGGAGTTCTCATTCATGGTCCATATCATCACAAACAATGGGATATCTGTGGATCCCTAAAAAACAAAAGAAATTGAGGGATGGATGAGGCCATCATCGGTAATAGATATTCATATCTTCTTAGAGTTAGCTGGATATTGTCGACGATTTGTGAGAAATTTCTCACAATTGTCCAACCCTCATACCAAGTTAACTCGGAAGGGGGTAAAGTTTTCTTGGAGTGATGAATGCGAATAGATATTCAAGGAGTTAAAAATGTGGTTTATCACTCTGCTCGTGCTCACTTTACGCAAAAGTGATGAAATTTTTGTGGTGTTTAGTGATGCTTCGAAGAAGGGAATGGGCTGTGTGTTGATGAAAAATGAAAAAGTCATTTCCTATGCATCATGGAAATTAAATGTTCATGAGAAAAATTATCCAACACTTGATTTGGAGTTGGATATGGTGATTTTCACATTAAAAAATTGGAGGCATTATCTCTTTGGGGAAAAGTGTGAAATATATACGCACCATAAAATCCTCAAGTATATATTCACATAGAAGGAGTTGAACATGCGCCAATGAAGATGGTTAGAGCTGATCAAAGACTATTACTTCTCAATCCATTACCACCTTGGGAACGTTAACAAGGTGGTGGATTCTCTAAGTAGAAATGACCTAACAATTCTATCATTGATGAGATTTGAGAAGGATCAAATATTCTTAGACTTGATGAAGATGGTCATGGGAATCATAAAGAATATAACAACATCAATCCTTTCACAAATGATTGCTCAAACGTCTCTTTTGGATAGTTTAAAGGATGCTAAAAAGGATGATGTGGAAATTTTGATGAAATTTGAAGCTATCATAAAAGGAAAATCCTCATAGTTCAATGTTATTGTAGAAAGAATTCCAAGATTTGGGAAATGACTATTTGTTCCATCAAGTCCAGAGCTGAAGAAGGAACTTTTGTATGATGCACATAGTTCAAATTTCTCTATTTACCCAAGAAACACAAAGATGTATCAAGATATTCAAGAGAATTATTGGTGGGGTAATATGAAGAAAGAGATCACTAAGTATACATCAAAGTGCCTGTTGTGTCAGCAAGTGAAGGTAGAGAGCCAAAAGTCTAAGGGGATGATGCAACCATTTCCCATACAGACATGGAAATGGTAGAACATCACCATGGACTTTTTCAATGGACTTTCAAAGATATCCAAAGGCAATAATGCAATATGGGTTGTTGTGGATCGTCTTACAATGTCTGCACACTTCATTTAAATTTTGAAATATTTTTTATTGGATCAACTGGCACAGATATACATCAGGAAAGTGTTAAGGGTACATGGAGTAACACTATCTATTGTATCCAATAGATAACCAAGATTCACCTCTATGTTTTAGAAGTGTCTTTAAGAGGCTCTGGATAATGAACTGAAGTTCAGTAAGACCTATCATCCTCAAACTGATGGCCATTCTGAGTGAACTATTCAGACACTATAGGATATGTTTAGATCATGTTATATGGACTTCAAAGGAGGGTGGCATGAATGTCTTACATTGGTTGAATTCTCAAATAATAACAGTTTCCACTCGAGAATCCGAATGGAACCTTTTGAATCCCTATAATGGAAGAGGTGCAGAACATCTGTATGTCGGGATGATGTCTATGAACACAAGTTTCTAAGACCATAAATGGTTGAAGAAATGGTGGAGAAGGTGAAAACCATTCTACATCATATCAAGGAAGCCCATAGTCGACAAAAGAGTTATGAAAATAACCATTGACGATACCTAGAGCTTAATATTGGAGACATGGTATTTCTATTAATATCTCCAAGGAAGAAGGTCATGAGGTTTGAAAAGAGAGGGATGTTAAGTCCTAGGTACATCTTCCCCTTCGAGATTCTTTATCATGTTGGGGATGTGACCTATCGACTTGCACTTACACCTACCCTGGCCAAAGTACATGATGTCTTTAATTTATCCATCTTAAGGAAGTACATACAAGAACATCCACATGTACTGTCTTCAGATGTAGTACAATTAGTGGATGATCATTCTTATGAGGAGAAACCAGTTAAGATAACAGATCGTAGAGAAAAAGTTCAATGAAATAAGACAATTCCCCTCATGAAAGCGTTTTCGAGAAACCACATGTTTGTAGAAGCGATGTGGGAATCAAAGGAAGTGATGAAGCAATGTTACCCAAATCTGTTTTAGTGTTGGAAGAGGAAATTTCAATGGTGAAATTTCATAAGGGGGAAAGAGTGTAACGTCCCAAACTTTCATTAATGGAAATTACACTTTGTCTAATTAAATGTCTTATTATGGTTATATAATCTATTAACAGCATTGGTTTAGTGTTTCTATATTTTAAAGTACCATTATTAATTGGGACCGTTGATAATATAGTCATTGAACAATGATTACATGATTAGTAGAAATACAAGGCTTTCACAAACCCAATTTATGGAGACAATGGAATCGATGGCCTCATCATGTATACTTTACCCATATGAAGCCCATTTTTTAGAGCTCAGAAAGGAGGTGGTGTCATTGAAATTTGCTCCTGACTGACCCCATGCTGAGCTAGAACACATTAATCTTGAGCGGAACTTACTATGGGAGAACTGGATGTTAATAGAGATTACCACCCGAGAGATGTTATCCGAGCCACCCCTTGAGTCTGTGACCATCGCATACATTACCCCTCAGTCTAATGAGGGTGTTATAAGGGGTTATGTAATGAGATCCTAGCACTATGACTATGTACATTATTTTTGTATAAATAATGTGCATTCATTTATTTATTGTTACATTGTAAATAGTTTTTAAATCAAAAATAGTACTTTCAGTTAATATTCAACTAAGAAATTTGTTTTGATAAATTAATATACTTTCTAATTAAATAATATTTTAATAAAATATTACTATTATTAAATGAATTTTTATTAAATATATATTATCGTATAATTTTTTGAATGCAATTGTAATTTTTATTAAGGTTTAAAATCTGTTTTTGTCAAATCCCATGAATTTTTGATAAATATCGGTTTTTATTTTACAAGTAAAAATTCACATATTTATAAAATTATTTAGTTAAAGTGAATGTTTTTTTGGTATCAGGATGGTGAAATTATCCAATAGAGAAATTTTTCATAATTTTCTATGATAGTCAAATTTTTGGGTAAAAATTAAATATTTATTAAATATATAATGTGTTTTATGACGTCATAATGGCCCAAAAACGATGTAATAAAATAAATTAAACATTATGTTCGTCCAATATATGTTTTAACCTTACATAAATGTTATTTTGGGTGTGTTTTATTTATTTTACAAAGCAATAGTGGACCCTCCAAGACATATATAACATTTTTTCTTTTTATATTGTTTTCCTTGAGAGTGGGACTCACCTCCACACAGGCAACACTATTATTTCAAGAAGTTCAGCCATTAAACTTATAAAATTTTGTTTTCCACTGCCCTTTGGAAAAAAACATGGGCCAAACCATGGTCTATTTGTGGTTTTGATTAGTTAAATGTGAGGTGTCCCAATCGTATATAATAAATAATTCCCTCTCATTTCCTATATAAACCCACCCAATCTCCCACTTCCTCTTAACTCAAAGGCTTTAGAGTTCGACCAAACCCTTCCCTCATCTCTCTAGAATCCTCCCATGGTTCCCCAAGATACAAATAATATTCTCTTAAGCCTCTTCTAAGCCTTTGGTTTCACACTTCCATATAATGGATTTCATCCTTTCTCATTTTTGTCCAATTTTCTTTATGTTGTTATGTCATTTTGTTTTCAATTAAAAATGTTCTGGTAGTATTTAGAACCTTCCCCAAACTACCCTCTTTATGTTTGGATGATGGGATACCCATTTATCGTTTTTTAATTCCTCCCATGTACACCCGTTAACATGCCGAAATTCCGTGAGGGATTTCTCTCTCCTCATTTACATCCAAGTAATTCTTTTGTATATGCATATAAATTCCATTACCATTGTTAGGAAATGTATATATATGACCCCCTTACAGTAAATTTCATGTAAATATGATGATACACCCATTTCTCTCTCATCAATCATTTTTTATGAGTTCTTATTTCACGTCGTTATGCTGCTGAAATTGCACTATGATTTTTTTCCAAGCTAATGTCATTGTGTAGTGAATACCACGCCCATTTCCCTATCAAGGGTATTCACCTTTATGAACATTTTCTTGTTGATTATAAAGAATCATAAATTTATTCTTCATCCCTTTATCATGGAATAAATAATGATTATTGATTACATATTGTATGATCCATGTGGCACACTTATACATGAAATGAAATGTTTAAGAAGGGTGATCCCTGATAGCACTCCAATGCATTGCGTAAAGTATAGTATCATGATACGTCAAGGGAAATGGGTGTTGACTCATGATAATTCAAGTTAATGATGTTTTAATCATTATTCATGTGCAATGAGAGTTTTCTCATGCTCTATGTGCAATTTGACTTGGCTTAGGCTAATTTTATGTTAAGTGTTGTTGCCACATTTCCATGTTATGATTATCATGCGTTATCATGCCTTTATGTTCTTGTTTCTGTTGTGCTCCATTGGTATGTATATTTTCTAACATATATTTTATTCCCCATTTTATTTCTTGTTTATTCCCATGCTGGACTTTATGGATCATATTTTTCTTTTCATGTCCACAGGTTTTCCCATGCAGTACTATGTACGAGAGAAGTTAGTGGTCATTTAAATTATTTTTTCAATAAAGATGTTGTGTTTCATGTTTTAATTTGTTTTATAATGATTATATGCACCAAAGGAAGTATACCTACCCATCATCCATTTTGTATCAAGTGAAGTGTTTATGTAATAAATCAAGTTTATGTGTGAATTAAAGAGAAGGGTTGTTATACATCTCATCCAAAATTTATTTTTATTCATATTTTAAAAAAGATGTTATAATTAATTTAAGGAAAATATATAAAACTAATTTTATAAAATGAAAATAAATTTTAAAGTCATCATATAATAAAAAAATTTAGGGAAGTATTTTGGAATTTTTTGGAAATGTTTTATTTATCTATGAATATTGAAAATAACATATTTTTCAATTACTATCATTTTTTCATTAAATGATGTATTTAAAAATAATAAATTATTTAATATTATTTATTTTAAAGTTAAATATTTAAATTATAAATATAATAATTTTATTAATTTATTTTGAATAATCAATTTTCTAGAATTTTTTATAAGCAAATTTTGGTGCTTACAACCATGTTTTATACAAACTATTTCTAAATAAACAATGTTTATCCCTTTGATTTGTTAATTCTACGCAATAATAAACAAAATTAAAATTAAAATAATAAAATATAATTGTATTTATATTAATTTAAGTTCTTATATTCATGATATTTAGTCATATATTTGTCATATAATCTATTATTTCTTTAAAGATGTATTTCTTAAAAACTAATTTTTCAATACATTCTGAAGGTTTAATTTAATATCGATTTCTAATAATTATTAAATTCTAATTTGATAATATAATTCCCCATATTTAATCATCATAATTAATATTTTGTAATATAAGAAACAAAATTTTGGTCATAATCAATATTAAAAAGAGTAAAACCACTTGTTACTATGGTCAAAATCTAATACGTTAAAAGATTGTAACTCTAGAGGTAAATTGAATACCATGTTCAAAAGATGTTTAATTTTTAATATTTTAGTTGTGGATACACTATATAACCCATAATATCTAATATTTATAATAAATTTAGGAACCTATCGTTACAATTACGTCCCATAATTTAATATTTTAGAGTATTTTCAAAAAAATTTAAATCCTCCATAATTATAAAAGGGCAGCCTTCCCCTCACTTATTCACACCACTCAGCACGTTGGCTCAAAATACCCATATAAAATATATCTCCAAAATCATTACCCACATTATATATATTCATTAATTCCCAATATACCATCTTTAGGGTCCCTAAAAACTTATCAAATGGATTTTTTTATATGATAATGAAATTATCTTTAACGAGCTCTTACTTTTTTACTTATCTATTTCCACCTTGAATTATGAATTCAAAATTCCAATATAATGACACAATTATATCTAATATAATGGGTTTTTATTATGCTATTGTATTATAATTAATCGTTATCCTCTTCCATAAAATGAGAAAGAAAACCATAATTCATTTCTATGGTGAATTACAACCTCCCAACCCGATGTAATTTGATTTGCATCATCACCACTCATGGATATTCATGAAGATTATTTTTCTTCAAATATATGATATTAATGACCTATTATTATTTCTAAAATTTTACCATTCATATTACTTTTTAACTTAACATCCATTGAAAAATGATAACATCGTTCATCTCTATGGTGTACTACCGCCTCTCAAAGAGATGTAAGTCATTTTTAATTACCACATCACATGGAAGGTAAATGTAAGTATATATAAATAAATAGTATTATATTAATTATATAATGATAATTATGTACATTTAATATAAAACTTTCCTTATTTGTATCATGATTTTCAAAAAAATTGAAACATTACTCAACTATTTATATGACATACCATCCCCATTATGACAACATATTTCAATTATCAATACCAAATTTCATTGAAATTAATATAAATATAATTTTTTTATTAAAATTATATTAATTTAAAAATTTTAATTCTATATATGAAGTTATAATGACCCCTTTGACCAAATTCACTTTTACTTTCATGTGATAAATTTCAAATTTAGAAGCTATTTTTCCGGTGTATATACTACCCCATTTAATGTTATACAATTTATGTCATTAAATTCATAGTATTCTATGTTTCTTTTGAATGTACATATTTAAAGGTGGTTATGATTTAAAAATCATCTTACATGTATTATTTTTTCTTCATTTTCATTTTATATGGAATTGTAAATAACTTAGTATCCCCTGAAGTATATTATTTTATCATTCTCTAACAAACAACTTTTACATTATTATCCTATGGTAATACATTAAATTTTTAAGTAATTGAAAAAAATTTCAATCCTTTTTAAATAAAAAAAATTAATTTTTAAAATCCGTCATTATTTCGATCTTTCAAAGAAAATCATTTTCCATACATGTCCATGGTTTTTAGAAATATTTTCAAGAAGATTTTTAAGAATTTTTAAATTAGTTATTAAATAAATTTTTACTACTTTTTGACTATGTATAATTTTTTTTAATGTAATCATGAAGTTGTTTTCAGAATGATGTATTACGAAAAAAAATTAAAATAGAGTTAAAGGAATTTTTTTTAAATTTTTGTGGAATGTATGAAGTTTCCCACAATCATTATAACTAGATGATTTATAGATTTATTTAAAATATTTCATATTTAATGTTATATGAAATTGTTTTGATAATATTTTTAAAATTTATATATTTTCAATAAGTTTGTTCAAAGAAAAAAATGGATTTTCCCTGACATATTCCATGTAATCATTTAATGTCATTTTCATTGATGACATCAAACCTTGATGTTTTATATTTCATCCAAATTATGAATATATTTCTGTCATATATATAATTAGATTATTGTTCCTTGATTTTATTGAGTAATAACTTTCATATTTTTCTATCTCAAATTAATTTATTAAGAAATGTCTCTCTATTATGAAATGAGGAATTATTTTCCACCCATATTTCATTCATTGGGAAATTCTTATGATTATGAAATATGATTTATTTTCTTATTTAGAACAAAAATGAATATACATGATAAGAATACAGTACATGGGTTTGTAAATATTTATCATTCCCATTAATTGTGTATTTAATTAGTGTCATTAGACATCATGTATGGTATTAGGAAGTGATATTAATCCATTATAAGAATCTATCCATTATATGATTCAATCTTGGTGGTTATCCATGACTTTTGTTTATGTAATGTTTTATATTTCTACAAAAGTTCTTATAATAACATGATAATTTAATAAAATTATATTTATATTATGTTCCCATGAGATTACTCTTGGGGATCATTTTTCATATATCTTATCATACTTTTGACTCAAAAATTATGCATCCTTATCATTTTCATATCTTACTAGGATTTTTAGATCAAACAGTTATGTATATATTCCAGAGTTTTTCACATGTTGTTTCATAATTTATAAAGTACTTAGGATATAATTTAGGATATTTAATGATTATGTTTCATTTTATTCTCACCTCAATGTATTATAAACCTATCACTTCATAGACACTATGACTTTTCATTTTGGTGTATATTTAGTGGCTTCAAATGTTGATTTTTTTTAATAATGTGTGTAAAAGTCGTTTTATTCAATATAATTATTATATCCGAATAATTATCAATATATAAATCCACAAAAAAATTTAACATGGTCCATAAAATGTTAAATGTCTCAATGAATCAAAAAATAACACCAAGAAAAAAATTTCCCTGGCCATCATTAGATTTGTACATGAAAAACGAACCTAGAATAAATAATCCAAATTTATTTATTGTAAATAAATGAAAATTATTCATATTTATAATAATTTATAATACTCATTTAAAACCATTCATTCATATATATTTTAGTTTTGTTTTACTTCAATTCCAACATCATGTTCCATAAACATTACTTATTTTTACTAGCATCATAAGAGTGATATAAGTAATTTTTATTCTAATAAGGTTAATCATTCCAAAATAGGTAACATTAATGTAATTGATAAGTAAATTTATTGGATTTTCAAATTTCATTTCTTGGGTGATTTAGTCATTATCAAAACTATGGAGTCGACAACATACATTTTGTAGTGGTTTTTAGCTGACAAAGGGTGTTCTTTTAATTAATTAGCTAAGAATTTATATAACACTTCATAAAAATATTATATATTTTTATATATTGTGGATGTGACTATTATTACATAGATAACACCAATTTTTTATCATTCATTTGTTAAAAATTATACATGGTGTGTAATATTTTATGGTGAAATATTTTTCATTATTTTTTATGTTGATACACATCTTCATGTCCGTAGCCTACAACGATGAGGACCATCTTTTTCTATCTTATGGTGGGTCAGCTTATGTGTTTTGTACTATTGACCTAGGGTATGTTTATTAAACTAAAAAATACTACTTATTAACAAATAATATATGCGTTTTGGATAGAAGAGCACATGGATATATGAATACATTATCATATAAATCATTGATTTCTTTACTTAATTCCACATATTCAAAATGATTTATTATATAAAGAGGATTATATAAGATTTTTTCATCGAGGATGCGGTCAATAGAAAACTCAACTTCATGATCAAATTCTAATTCATGTATTTAATTAGTAACAATAATAATATTATCCCATACAATGTAAAAAAAAATCTATTCTAAGGATATAATTTTTATTCTTCTTCTTTGAGATTACCATTAAGATTAGTTTTTTGATGAACTTCTAAATCAGATTCATGTTACGAAGTATCTCTTCTATTTACATGGTATTATATTCAATCCTTAACTACAATATTCAACTTTTGTGATATTAATTAGACTTATTATACAATCATATATTATCAATCCCAATTATTTTTTTGAAGGTTCATGATTTTTATGACAACTATTTTGTCAAAAAAAGACACTCCATGCATTATAATATAGACAAAATGATACACATTAATTAATTTAAAAAATCATTATATGTATTAAAAAATAAATCCTTTATTTATAAATCTTAGAATAAAGAAATGACGTAAATAACGATAAAAGATATGAATGTGTGTATATATCTACAATCATATAATGTATTATAAAACATTGAGTTTATAATCCATGTACCTGAAATGAAATCAATATGGTCCTAGAAATCATTTATTTGATATCATATTCTAGGAATTTCATTCCTGAAAAAATATTGTATAGATTCACATTATGCCTATGTAATTTATTTGAATCATGTAATGTCCCCATGGGAATGAACTATTAGAATATTGTTCCATCTCAGTTTACCTTATTCTCATGAATTTTACAGCTTATATCTCCACTCATCAATTAAACTCTCAATCCCTCCAGGAATGGTCTAAAGTGTTTCTTAAAATAATAATTCATGTTCTAAAGTATATATTTCCTTTCTCCACATTTCGAATATTCATTCAGCAATATTATCAACATTAATTTTGGTAAATTGATTTCCTTTTAAAATATAGGACATTAAGAACTCAATATCATTATTTATCATGATTTTCAATATATCCTCATATTTTTTAAATATTTTAAAATGTAATTTCCTAACAATAATAGGAATTAATCAATAAATTAGGTATTCAATAATTTTTTTGGGTTCAAACATAATTTAAATCCTGTATTTATATCCTTATAATGTTAAAGTTGTACATGAAAATCATTACCCCTTACATTTGTGTTGAATTCACCAATTTTATTTCTATTGAAGATCATTACACATGAGGTTAATATTTATCCTGGAAAATCAGTTTAACATAATTCCACCCCATTCGTTATATATAATCATCCTTCATTTAGTATTGAATAAAAATATATTTATTATATTCATTCCATACATACTGTAAATCATTTATATATTTATCAATTTTACTACATCCTGATGCATGGAATATTTTATATAGAGATATAAATAATTAAAAATGAATTTGTAGATTATTCATCAAACTAAAATCTTGATCATGTTATGTCATGATGTGATCCAACGTTATTATAGTTTACATAGGTGAAAAAACTATATAATGGTTGTTATTTGATATAATAACTTCTTCAAACCCAAATTTATAAATAATTTTCTCATATCTAACACTAGATTCATTTATTTTATTATGAGGTAAATCATTTTAGTGATTTTGAGAGTTCTTATAGTTCTTATTTCATCAAATATATAACATTTTTAAAAAATAGAATATTCATAATTTATCCATAAATAAGCCTAATAATTATAAATCACGTTACAAATTACTTTTCATTTTTTTTAAATTACATTTTTTGTAATCAAACAATAATTATATAATATCTTATAGAATTTTCATATAGTTATTTTCAATAGCTACATTCTTTTAAATCCAGTTCCTAATGATTCCTTTAAGTACAATTTAATTCGAACTAGAACTATAGAAAATATAGTAATTATGTAAAAGTGTATATTATATTAAATTTGTATAGAATACATAGATCATCAGATTTAATAAAATAGTAGTAACTTGAAACTAAATATATAACTGAATAGTATATTACAATAAAAAAAGAATAAAAATAATTATAAAAAATAAAAAAATATTTCTACTTAGAAATCCATATTTTACATTTATTAATATTCATGGTTTCCTAGGGAAATGTTATACAAAATAATTTATTGAACTATGATTATTAATAAGGGGTAGTGGATAGAGACATCCTACAGAAAAGAAGAAGTGAACAAATAAAATAGATGAAATAAACAAGAAACTAAATTTCATATATATATCCAATGATAAAAAAATATTTTTAACAAATAAATCACATGGGTTACAGTAAAATATATCATTGTGATGGAATAAAAAAATTTACATCATAAATATTCCATCAAGGACCCATGCCATGAAATTGTACATAAATTTATTTTAATACAAAAAAGACCAACTTAGTTGTCTCCTAAAACATATTGATGCATCAATTGGCTATATATTTCTGGGTCCCACTCGTAAAATAATTTTTATAATTAATCTATTATATGAATTTATTGGAAAAACAATTGATACAATAACGTTCCCATTAGAACCACATACAATATAGTGGCAATGTAATTTATAAAAACGAGTTGACCCAATCTAAAAAATCATTTAATTAACAAAAATTTCATAATTAAAACACCAAATTACATAATAATTTCAGGATCCAAAAATTTTATATGTTTAATATCATTGAATACTATAAACATAACCTAATGATTGTAAAAAATTTCAAATAATTTCATCACACTATATCTTTTTCCAAAAGTTCTCACAAGTTTAAATCATCCTAATGACCTGTAAATTGAATATATAAAAAAGGCTGTGATAAAATTCTCACTAAGAGAATAGTAAACATATAAATATATTATCTAGGTGAAATCCCAAGACATATCCTAAAATATAAGTAGGATAAACTATTTAACTAAAATATAATGAAATATTAATAATAATTTATATTTCTTATTATTAGGACAACTATTAAAATATGATCAAACATATAACATTTTATAAAAATATTAAAATATGGGAGAACAGTCATGAGTTATAGACATAGAATATTCATATTACAGAAAACATTGGCATCAATATAAGCATAAAAACTAAATATTGTGTATTGACCATCACCACCAGTTTCAATTATTTTATCATTATAAATAACCTATATCTAATAATAGATCAGAGATCACAGCTAGATTCCCATTTCTATTCAAGCTCCACTAACCATTTCCCTATTATATCATGAAATAAAAATCATTAAACAAGGAATTTGATGGTTATATTGGTCATCTCAGTCAATTAATGAATAAGCACACACATGTATTCCATATGAAAAAAATATGATCATAAAATCATTTAAAATAATGGAATATGATTGGGTTTCACAATTGATTTCAACATTTATCAAATAAATAAAAAATCATCCCAAATAATTTGATACTAAATTTAGTCAAAAAAAAGTTGGTACATTATAAAATAATCTATAAGGTGGTTTATAATGAATATTTTTATTGAAAATATTCCAGTTGAAATATAGAGGATAATATAATCCATATATATAACATTTTATTATAAATTGAAATGTATTTGAAATAAAAATATAAAAAAATTATAATAATATAATCCACAAAATGAATGGGGAGGAAAATATTATGGTCACATCAGATAACAAAAAATTATGCATCCAATAAAAAAGGATGACATTGGCACGGTGGGTAGTTATATATATGGATAGGAAACCATATTTTAATATGATGGTAATTACTAATAAAATTTGCTGAATTTTTAGGATAAAATATTAATAAAAAATTAAAAAAGATTAAAATACAAGTTAATATACCATGATAGAAATATGGTATAATGAATGAAATACATGATGATGATTAAGTATAACCATTATAACTCTTGACATGAGATTAGGTAATTAATAATAATGTTCTATTTTTTTAAAGAATATCAATTATAGTCAGACTCAATGAGTAAAATTAATGAAATTAATACCTAAAAAATCAATATAAATTTAATATAATCTATTTTAAGTGGATTTACTGATAGAATACAAAATAATATTGGTGTGAAATATAAAAACTCACCACAATGAAGTTTGATTGTGATGAAAATTTTTATGAATAACAAAAAACATCACAAAAATCTATTTGATAAAAATAACATTATTTGATCTCGTAGAACCATGATTTTTTATAATAACATTGTGTTTGATTGCATATGTAACATACAACACTTATTTCAAATGAATCGAAAAATTATATAAAATTGTTATATTATATAAATGTATCATATAACCTATCTATTAAATTTTCAATTATGAATAGTATAAAATAATTAATTATATATATTTAATTTCTTATTTAATAAAAAATTATTGATAAATTATTAACAAAGAAGCACTAAAACATTAATAAATATATTTAATTCTACAAAGAATTTCATTCGATACAATTTTTTTGAATTTTTTAATTTAAAATATGATAACTTATTTATTTATCTTTTTAAAATTTTAGTTTTTAATTAATCATTTTTTTAAATCATCATATCAAAAATAATATATGTATATATTCTGTGATTTTTTTGAAATGTTTTATTTTATAGTGAATAGTGAAAATTAACTGATTTATCATATACAATCAATTATTTTTATAAAATAATTTTGGCTAAAAATTTACATTATTTAATTTATTTTATATAAATTTTGAATATGAATCATTTTAAAAAGTGTATTAAGAATAATTTATTCTGAATCATCAATTTTGATGACGTTGGTATGTGTTTTTTTTATCCATAAAAAACATGACATTTTGTAAAAAAATTAACATTGGATAATTTTATACATTTTAATTAATTATAATAGATGATAGTAAAAAATTATATAATATAATTGAATATATTATAGAAATATTTATATGAAATTAAATTCATATAATGATTATCGCTAGTTATAAAGTTGATATGAGCTTATTTTTTACATTAAACTTTTATCTCATGAAAACCCATTTTTGACATATTTTTCATGTTATGTATTAAAAAAATTATTAAAAATATATTATTTTATCTTTATTAAATAGATTAAATTTTTTAAATATTAATAATTAATATTAGGTATTAATTTCAGCATAATGTTTTTCAAATTGACTTGTAATAACTGTAAAAAAATCTTGTTACGATTGTGAAAGTCTAAATGAGTATAAGTGTGTATCGTTAGAAGAAAATGTATTTAAATATTTAAAAAATATTTTCTTTTTATATGTATTGGTTTTTAATCTTATCGAACCTAAAATCATTTATTAATCACTTTTTAGGTACATTTCTTGAATGTGACATCCAACTGTTGAATAGTTTTGGGTATTTACAAAAATGTCACTCCACCTAAATTATAAATGGCCTCCCCATAACCGACTTTTTTACAAATATCAGGCCATTTTTCTCAAAATAATCCTATAAAAATATCTTGGTAACAAAATTATCAGCATTATATATATTCTGGTCTTCCCAAAAGAATGACATTATGGTCCTTAATGAGAGATCAAATTTAGTTTTTTCTGAGCAAAGTCATCTCAACAGAGCCTCTTCTTTTATAAATCCTCCTCTTATACTACTAATTATTCTATAAATATTCCAATATTATGACACTTGTATATATAGTAAACTAAGTAATTATTATTTTTATTTAAAAATATTTATCCATATCCTCTTATTTAGAATTTGGAACAAAATAATCATGTGTATGTACAGTGGATAATTGCCTTTCAAGCCGATGTAATCATTCTACATCATCACCTCACATGAATTTTCATCATTATGGATCTAATTTTTATTAATAATATATTCATAATATATTATTCATTATATAAAATAACATATCATATACCTTATTACCTTACCTTCCATTGAAAAATTATAACAATGTTCATTTGTATGATGGATTATAGCCTTACAAAGCCATAATATTCATCAGTTATTTCCACATATTATTTATGGTATATGTATTTTAATTTAATGATATAATATTTAATAAAAGATGTATTTATAATCAAATAATAGTTACCTTCATTCCATCATGATCATTGAAAATTTTAAATTTTAGGGACGTTTATGTATGGAATACCATCTGAAGGATTTTAATGTAGTTCTTCTCTCATAACCACATTTGATATATTTTTTTAAAAGAATAATTTATGTATAAAATGATAATTATTTCATTATTTGTATTATATAGATGATTTAACAATTTTCCCTTTTACCATAATGAACAAATTGATGCTTGTTTGAAATTATGAATTGGGCTTCATCACAACACCCGACATTGACATAACGAAATATGTTATTAAATATTTCATTTAAATAATTTTAGTCAATTATTTATGAATAAGTGATTTACTTGAGACTTATTTTTATAAAAAAATTTGATTTATGTTTATAACATTGGTGGTATATTGCATTCATGATAATTCTGGACTCGAGGTCAGGGATTTATGATCCCACATTTTCATTTTTGAGACATATTCATTATTGGCCACTTATTTATTTTGGGTGGTGTATATAATGACCCTTTTATAGATATATGTTATGTTTTTTTACATCCAAGGTCTTCTATGTTTCATTTTATCTAAATTCATTCATGAGGGTTATGATTTAAACGTTCCAAGTACGGTATGTGTTCCTGGTTCAATCTAATTTTGATCCTAATTATTTATGATTGAAATTTGATTGACAAAAATTATTTGATCATTATATAATAAAACATTTTATCTTTCTTCTCATATATTAATTAATGATATTTTCAATAAATAATACTATTTTAATATATTGTATATATAAAATTATGATTAATTTTTTTTAATAAAAGTGAATTTATTTCCCTCTCTGATCAAAAATATGTTTTATTCTATATGCATGTTTTCCAAAAAATTTACAATGTTTATTATCATTATAAAAATGATTTATTAAATAAACTTTTTACAATCGTTTAATTTTTAATTATTTTTTGGGAATCATATTTTTATATTCTGAATGTGGTACTTTTTAAAACTTTTTACAATGGTGTGAAAGGAATATTTTATCTTATTTAACATATATAAAATTAAACACAATCAAGAACACTAAATTTATTTGATGTTTTTTAATTAAATTACATTTGATTTATTTAATTAATATTCATTATATAATATTTTATTGATTTTAATATATTTATCAAGTGTGCTAAATGTGAAAAGTTAATTTTTTTGAATAATATTCCATGTGTTCTTTTAAAGACATTTTTTTTCAAAGAGTTCAATATCTGATGTTTTTTATTTCTTATAATTTATGCATATAGGTCTATCTAATATATAACTAGATTATTATAGCATAAAGTTTTGGGTTTAATACATTCCTTATTCCCATCTCTCAACTTCCATATTTAATTAATATCTATTTATTATGATATACTGAAATATTATGCAATCCATTTTCCTTGGGAAATTATTTTATTTAATCCTAATGATTGGTTTGCTTATGTGGATACCATATTTATTTAAATGATTTGACTATGATCTGTGGTCCAAAAATTAAAAATCCCTATAATCATTAAGGTAATGGATTAGTCTCCTGAGACAATATGAATGGGATTAGGGAGTGAACCTAATACATTTTGGGACATTGTCAACCAAGTGATGTTGTAATGACTGTTACACATGACTTATGTTTATTCCATGTTTTTTGTTTCTTCCTCAGTTCCCCTAATACCATGATATATTGATACCATTTTATTTATGTTATGAACCAATTATTTTAATCTTGATCCTTATGTTTTATGATTTAATGTAAATTATTTGACTTATGAGTTATCATTCTATATAATGTTTTTTCTGTTATAGAGCATTTTAGATAACCCCTTTCTCTATGCATTCACCAGTTTATCCTATATAGTTTTTATATACTTATTTCATTTGAGTAAAAATTTGGGTGAATAAAATAATGACATCTTATTTTAGTATCACATTTATCTTTTATAAACCATGTACACCAATGATAATATGACTCACGATATTTGGGTTGTGATTAATAGATGATTATGCTAAAACCTATATAAAAATATATTTAAAAGTATTTTGTAATTATAGTTGGTATCGGAGAAATGTAGAATTATTTTTGGGGATTTGGACTACAATACCTTATTTAGATTCTAATGGGCATGTACAAGGAGAAGTCTATGTGTTGGAAATTATTCTGAAATTTTGGTGATGATTAGATTGATTGGTTTCCATGAATTCTCATCCATATCACGATAATAAAAGTGGATGTGGATCTAACATAGACATATCTTGGAATAATTACCCTCAAGAGGAATATTGGGAATGACTCTATAGTTTCTTGTTGCATAAAAATGGTCTTTACATCACATATAGTTTGACACTACCATGGGATATGGTTTGGAAACACACCACCTCTATATGATACATTATGATGGACTCAAAAAAATTTATAGGATAGAATCTATAATAAGTATAATTATCTTGAATAACATAGATTCAATCCTAGAGACTCTTAATTCATGATATATTTTTTTTATATTTTATCGCTTCTAGGTTTATAAGTTTCCCCTATTTTATGAAATTTTGTTCTTATATTGTTTCAATAATCTTATTTAGTAGGTGATGGGAAATATTAGAGTGCATTACAACAACCAATGTTATGGGAAAATAAATTATTTCTCTCAAAATATTTCCATCATAATGGAAATGGATGTTATACATCGTGTGATAATTGAAAATTATATATCATCAATTATGATTAATAACTGGATCATAGTTGAATTTCTAAGCACATCAATGATGATAAGAATGATTAATTATAGAACAAAAATTGTTAAAGGTGGTGTATAAAATAATATCTAGGTTCCTATGTTTAAAAGCTGATTGAAGATACACAATAGAACATGCCTAAATGTAATGAGAATATTAATTATGTGTGGAAAAGTATGCCATAATGCAGTTTATTACTGATGAAAAATGAAGTGATCAGTTAACAAGATGCATGGAATTAATGTTCAACAAAAGGAAACACAAATAGTTAAATTTCATAGGCATGGAGAACATCATAATTGTCTTTTTTGATTACATAATCAAAGGATTAATTCCAAATGGCCTATGTTATTAGAATCATTTAAGTGAAATTATTAATCTTTCAAGGTTTTCTAAATATAGAATCATTTTTTTGAATAATTTTTTATATATTATAGAATTAGTACTCTAGAAACATATAAGTATTAACCTAAAATAGTTTTTCATTAATTTTATACATGAATATGTAAAATTTTACTAAAGGCCTATAAGGGTGACTTGATGGAAATAATTTTTTATGAAAAAAAATTCATTTTAGATAAGATAATATTTGATACCAAATTTATGATGAGGTAATTATACATAATTAACATTATTTTATTTATTTTAATTGACAAAACTATAATAAATAATATTATTTTTAAAAATTTATTTGACAAATATTTCAATTTTGAGGATGTTCATCATTTTGTAACCATATAATAAAAATATTGAAATGATTTTAAAAAATGAAAATCTCATATGCCAAGTGATTACTAATCCTTTAATGGAAGGTCATGGGGCTTGATCCCAAAAATTAAAGGCGATAGGGTTGTAGTGAGTACCGCAGTACAATGTGATATAATGGTTAGTATGTCATTTTTTACAAACAATATTTGATGGATTATCATTTTTTTCATAAAAATATTTTAGAAGGAAATCTGTTTTAGGTTTTTTTTTTATTTTGAGGTGATTAATAAAATTATTGGAAATAATTTAGTGGGTTATATAAAATTGGACTTGTATGTGTAAAATGTGATTTAATATTAATTATTAGTAGTAAAGAAGAAAAATTACATTTTTGGATATTGGGGTTAATTATGAATCATGGATATTTATTTATGGAATTATTTAAGTTGAAATTATGATTTAGATATTAATATGATGGTGTACGGATTTTAGAAATTATTTTTCTAGTGAAAACCATTTTTTTATTTAATACTGACTAGAGGCATATCATGATATCATTTTATGGAATCAAGTGATCCATTTGATGTTAATTTCAATGTATTATAAAAAATTCATCTTCAATACATATAATTTCTGAAGAAATTCATTAAGAATAATCCAAATTTATATGAATACAATAAATTATGATGACAAACTATTAACCGATTAAAGTATAAGTTCCAAATAATTAATTTACTTTATTTTAATAGTCTAAATGGGAATAGGGTCCCTCCACATTAGGAAAAGGTTCTTGAAATAAAAATTTTGTTCTTTTTCGATAATTCCATTGTATATTCCATCTTAAAATAGTACAACAATTTTTACAAAATGAATCTTATTTCCATATCCATGTTTTTACTCTGACCAATTTGACCTACTTATAAACATAGTTATTTTATGACCTTCTAATTCCCACCATTATAATAGAAACATGTATTTCCCCCTTTTATATTTTGGCTTTATGAAAAAATAACTTTAAAACATAAATTCACTGATTACTGAGAAAATGCAAAAAAATGAGATGATGAAATTTATTTTTGAGGGAATAATTTAAAAAAAATATTTTTTAATATAAAAATATTTTGAATAGTCTAAACAATATGTAACATTAGCATTAAATGAGCTTCGTTATAATATTATAATATTATTATTTAAATTTGTTTTATATAACCTAGCCATTAAATTTTAGAGTATGGATATTAATAAATAATTTATAAAAAATATATCCAGGTCCTAATATATCTTAATTTAATTATTAACTATAATCAAATTAGAAATCATCTTTTAATAATGTTATTTTATACTAAAAAAATATGGTTCCTTCAAAAATGATTTTTATTAATATTTCCAAGAAGATGTTATAATTAATTTTTGTATATATATATATATTTTTTATTAAATGGTCATTTTTTTAAAATTGTCTTTTAAAAATAACTTAAGGTGATATTTTTTTGAAATGTTTATTATTTCTACAGATAGATAAATTTATTTATTTTTAAAATATTATTATTTATTTTCATTGAATCAAGTATTTTAAATGACAAATTATATAATGGGTTTAGTAATAAAGTTAAAAATGAGGTTTTTAAATATAATAAACTATTAAGATTATTTTAAATCATTAAATTTTGTGAATTTGTTATAAGTTAATTTTTATGCTAAAAAAGCGTGTTTTCGAAAAACTATTTTTTAATTAATAATGTTTATCCATTTTAATTAATTAATATAACCACTCATAAGAAAATATTTGAATCAAATTAAAATATTATAAATCTTTACTTATTAATTTAACTTCAAATATTTAGGATTTATACTCATAATAATGATATTGTATGTTATATAGCGTGAAAAATATATTTCTTGAATATCTATTTTTCAACACATTTTAGGGGTTTAAATTTATGTTGAATTCTAAAAATAATTGTTGTACACTTGATTGAATTTGTTTAATAAATTAATCATTAAAATTAATATAAGATAAAACTATAAACATAATTTTGTTCGTAATAAATAATAAATATTGTAAAAATGTATTTCCAAGTTAAAAAACTATAAAAGTGAGTAACCAAATAATTTAATTTAATAACATGTTTAATTCAAGATTCATTTTGAATTTCCTTTTTTGGGTCAAAAATATATCCCCTATTTTCTATTTTTTATCAAAATTTTAGGAACCTTTCTTCGGAGTGACATCACATTACTTAATAGTCTTGTGTATTTTCAAAAATGTCACAATACTAGAAAACAAGCAGATACCCATGGTTTTTTTAAAACTATTGGTATTGGGTTTTCTGCATAACTATACCCTTGGTTTTGAAAATCAATGGGTATATGGGTTGGTTCAATTCCTATACCCATAGTTTTAGAAAAAATACTGGGTATATGGTTCAGATCAAGACCTATACACACGGATTTCCCTAGTCTATGGGCACAACTTTTTGTTAAAAAATATACCCATGGTTCTCCCTGAATTATGGATATAGGTCATCTCTATAGCCATGTTTTTTTTAAACATGGATATATATTTTCCATATAAGAGTAGGAAGAATATTATTACATGAATTTCACATATTCCAATTTTTTTCTTCTATATAAACTGTCAAAAAATTATAAATACGTATATATTTTTGTACCATTATTTATATTTGGTGTAGTGTTCATGCACTTGGAATCTATAGTGGCGTTGTAGGGATTTAATTTGAGGTCAGGAATTTTATTTCAATCCAATAGCTATAGTTTCTAAACATTGGCTATAGGGTTATTGAAATGGTGCCTTACACCTATTGCCAATGTTCATAACTATAAAAATTGAATTTTCATAAAATAGGTACATATCAGAGCTATAAATATGTCTAATTTTCCAATGGTTATTTAAACTATGGTTCTGCCCTATACCCACAATTTTATAGGCAATACCCATTGTTCCAAACCATGGGTAATGGGTAATTTTACAATATTTAAACTCCTAAATTATAAAAAGGAAACCCTCACCTCGCATATTCACACATGTCCAGAAATGTTTCCTAATAAAACTCATCAAAAATATCTTCCCTAAATCCTTTCCCAAATTTTTTAGAATATATAATTCCCAAAAGCCCATCCTTAGGGTCTATAATATGTGATACAAATAAGGTTACTCTCTGCGAGGTTACCATATTCATTTAGCCCCTTCTTTTTTACATTTTCATTATACATGTAAAATTATGTAATCGCAATCCCAATATAAAAAAATTGTATCTATAGTATACTATTATTTTATTATATTTATCTAATACTATTTCCACATATCCACTTATATCAAATGGGAAACAAACCCATAATTTGGGTGTTTGTAAAACTACTTCCTCTAAAGCTAATGTAGTTCATTTTCTATCATCGCATCTCATGGATATTCCTGATGATGGATTTGATTTTCTCTATTATACTAATGACATATTAATAATTCATGGATATTACAATATCATATAACATTTTTCCATAACATCCATTGGAAATGATAAAATTGTTCATATTTATAGTTTACAACTTCCACTCAAAGAGATATTAGTCATTTTTTATTACCTCATCACATGGGTGGTATATATAAGTATATTTAAATAAATAATATTAAATTATTTTTATAGTGATTATTTTTCATGGTTAAAATGATATTTTACTTGTTTCTATAATGATTGTTGAAAAATGGAAACACTACTCATTCGTATGTACGACATACTATCTCCACGATCATAACATTGTTAATTTTTAAATACCATATTACATGGGTGGTTTTAAAAGTATAGTTGATATATTAAAATGATAAAAATTTCAAAATTATAATCTTATATAGGATGTGATAATGCCTCATTTGACTAATTTCAACAAACAGATGAAACATATTCCATATTCACCTGCTATTTCTTTTATATTGACTATATACTACCCCATTGAATATTAAATCATGAATTTTTTTTTTCATGGTATTTAGTTTTTTATATGATGTTTGTTCTTTTATGGGGATTATGATTCAAATTTTATCCAACCGATATATGTTTTTCTATAATATGATTTTAATTGGGATTATTTATGCTTAAATTCCAACTTATGGATAATTTTTTAACATTAACTAATAAACCCCTTTCATTTGATTCTCCTATATTTAGGTTAAATTTTTGTGTAATAGAAAATTTTCATATCATTGGTACTTAATGTAATTGAGATTTGTTTATGAAATCATACATTATTTCCCTCTTCTATTGAAAACAATATTTCATACATATCAATGTTGTATAGAAATATTTTCAAAAATGTTTCTAACCATATAAAAAATTTTATTAACGAAATTAGTATCCATTTTTGAATTTTTAAAAATTGGTTTGAATGGAATATTTTTTTATTCTAAATGAGGTTTCTAATCCAATTTATTAAATTGAATGGATATTTTTAAAAAAATTATGGGATGTATAGAATTACATACTATAATTACCACTAATTTATTTGATCCATACATAATTAAATTATAGGTAATTATTATATAATTTTATTTGTAAATTAATTTTTAATTTTTTATATTTTTAAGAAGTTTGTTCAGTGATAAATTTATATTTCCCTCCTGAAATATTCCTTGTGATCATGTGAATAGATTATTCTCAACTTTGAAAAATAGTCATGTTATGGATTTATTCTAAATTATTTATATGTGACTCTCATATATATACCATGATTATTCTACCTGATATTGATGAGGTAATAATGTTCATATTTCTATATCAACAAATTTGTTATTAAGAAATATCTTTTTAGTTTGAAATTATAAATGATTATGCAACCCATTTTTAGTCCACGAAGAATTTTTATGTCTATGAAATATCATTGATCTCTATCTATTGAACAAATACGAATTTATATGATATTGTTATGATAGGTGTGATTGGAATTATATATCACTCCAATTTGTTGGTAAAATTTTATAAACTCATGAGACGTCATGTATGAGATTAGGTAATGAACCTGATCTATTAAGGGGATATATATATACCATGTGATGTTATGTTAGTGGTTATCTCTAACTTCTATATATTTTATGTTTTATATTTGTACAAAAATTATAATAATTACATGATCTTATGATACCTTTTTTTATATTATTCACCCATGAGATTGATATTGATCCTACCATTTATGATTTCATTTTATAATTTTGAATAACACGTTATTCTTCATAATCACGTTTATTCTTTTATCCATATTTTTTATCACACCCCTTTCAATATATATTACTGAGGTTATCCCATGTTGTTTTCATAGAATTAAATGATTTAGCACTTCAATATGGAGAATACAATAAAAAATATTGATTTTATTATTCTCACATTAATATATTATTAAATAAGTATCTTACAAATACTAGGCATCATGATAGTTTAGAATTATTTAATGGATTTATCATTTTGAAAAACATGTAATAATATGGGTCAAAGGCTTGTATTTATATAGACCTATTATATCCTAATAATTATAGATAAAGTATTTTTGTAGAACTATTGGGATGGTAGATGAATATAAAACATAAAACATGGGAAAAACTATCTATAAAATGTTATATCTCTCAATGAAAAAAACAAGACCAATAAAATTGTTACCTAGTTCTAGATTCATTATGTTAACAAAAAAATACCCTAAAAATAAAATAATTTTTATAATTATTTATCCAAGAAAAGTAATCATAAATATATCTATTCATACTCATCATTGAAAACAATTTCATATTTATATATGTTACAAATGTTTTACCTCTTTTACCACAACATGTATTTTTAATTATAAGGGTTTATTATAGTTTCATAAGAGTGATATGAGTTATTTTTCTTTTTATAAAGTTAAACATTACCATATCAATATCATTAATGTAATTAGTTGTTAAAATTATTTATTATGTTTACATTATTTTTCATGGGTGATTTAGTTATTAATATATACGATAAAATTGACAACACACATATTCTACTGATTTTTAAAGCTTGAACAATGTTTACATAATTAATTAAAAAAGATATATATCAATTAAAAAAAGATATATTTATTTAAATATTGAAATAATATTATCCAATTAATTATTCATTCTTAATAATATATTGTACTATTTTAAAACATTAATCAATTATGTGATCCAATAGATCCAAACACGATCTTATATATATTAATGTATAATTTTGACATGATTATTATATAATATCATTATAAAAGTTGAATAACGATATTATTTATGGTTTATTATTTTTATATGTCAAAAATAATAATATTTAATAAAATAACTGATGGGTAAGAATCAATTTCCTATTATGAATAAATTTTTTCCCACTTAGTTCACATATTAATGAAATTTAATTTCATATTGATTATTATCACTACTTAACAAGATAGGTTATTAAATTTTAATTACTGTATCATTATTAATAAGAAAAGTATCAAATTTAATATTTTTTCTCATTAATATATCTATCAATTAAATGAGCTGTCGAAAACAGAATGTATTGTACCATTGATGTGGTGGTCTACATGTATGACTGGATGATGATTTCATTTATTGAGAAAAGATATAAATAATTAAATTCATATTTTATTCTAGAAGAATAAATATTTTTTAAACATCACAATTATATATTAAATACCACTTTTACCTTCTTTTTAGGGAGGGGAAGAATAATGAATTCATTTATTTCTAGAAGTGTCTTTCTACCCATACATAATTTATATTATTCTATTTTTTACAATTGAAAAAGGAAAAAGTTGTTCATGCTAGTATCACAATTAAAATAATATATAAATATACTAATAATACAAATTCCATCCATATTAAGTGGATAACATAAATTTTTAAAAATTATTTCTTAAAATAAAAAAGAAACGAGAAAGTCTACTTTAGAACATATTCATCCCTTCATTGATTATCTCCATTAAAATGGGCGTTAAGACATTGAGGGTTGGAATAATTAGATGAAATGAAACTCATTACGGTGTATAATAATTTTTCGTTTGGGTTTGTATGGTTTTGGGATGAAATTAGGGGTTTTTTGTGAAGGTAATTGAGGAGAGGTTGTACCATTTTATACGTTAAAAGGGACCATTAATTTGTAAACACCCAAAACATTTTAGTAATGAAAACATATAGTAAATCAATTTTACTGAAAAAACTCATCACTAATTAGGTGTGGAAAAAATAAAGTAAATTAATCCTTAAAAATGATTTATTAGACATGTTTTAATAATGTTACTATCTCCTATCACCATAAATTAAAACTTTTACCTGTTTATATTTTAATGTCATAGATATTTTTGCACCAAAGATAGCATAATATTTATTCCTAAAAATATCATTGAGATTTATATATAATTAGGGACATGAAATTACAATATTTAAATAATTTTTTTTAATCATTATCATATGGTTTTAAAAATAAATATTAATTTTATAGATGTGAAATTACCCATAATTTTAATAATGTAAGTTTTGTTCTTTTAATTGTGTCATATTTAATAATGTATTATAAAGAACATGAACCACATCACAAAACTCACCAAATATTTTTTTTAATTTTAACATTAAATCTAGAAAATAATAATTTCCACAATAATTGGAGTTATTATAATGTATTGAAAAATATAAAAAATGATAACAAATAAAAAAAATTGGTTATTCTTAAGCCACGCAAATAAATGGACTCACGAACAACACAACAGAATTGAAGAAGTAAATTAGTTATGAAATATTCATTTTAAATATTAATATAAATATACAAACATATGTGTAAATGTAATTTAATGTTTAATAAATGAAAGATGGAGAATATAACGGATGTGGGGGACACATTTTATCCTTACAAATATTTATATTGGAATAGTATTCTAATCATTATAATAGTACCCAAAGAGACAAAATAATAATTTGATATATTGGAATACTATCCCAATAATTGGATTAGAATCCAAACCTATGGGAGTGTAAAAAATATTTTTTCTCTTATAAAATTAAAATAGGGTAGATTTTTATCATGATAAATGATAATAAATGTTACTAAATTAACAAGTTCAGTGTCTTAATTATTGGGAAACAAAAATGTATTAATTGTAGTTTTATAATAATTATATTGATTTCAAATAATGTTTTAGTAATCATGGTTTATAAATTAAAATTATTCTCAATTATAATGATATTATAATTCTTATCAATCCTTATGTATTTTTTTAATGGTAAAAAAATTGATTTCAACAATAAGTTTTTATTTTTTAAAATAAATGTGGATTTTTTATGAAAAATAATGATTCCGAGTTAAATTAGTTTTTTTATAATGGACTTCATTTTTGGAATATACTTTTCAGAAATTGGTTTGGGTCATTATTTTGTGTTTTTTCAAAAAAGTTGAGTTTTTTTGAATAGTGAAATATAGTAGATTACGTTACATTACATTATAAGCTAAATAAAATAATTTTTAAGCCAAAAATTTTGTAAGAACGCATTTTTTGTAAACTATATATACTAATTATTATATATATTGATAATAATCTATACCATTTGTAATATTTTGGTAAAATAATGAATTAATGGATATTATATTCCAAAATACCCTTCTCCATCCATATTAATACAACCCCTCACCACCCTATTTAACCCCAACTTATAGGACATGAATATTTCCAAATATCTACCTAATTAAATTTGAAAACCTCTTCTTTATTTCCCAGTTCTTATAGTCATTGCAAAATAAAATTTAAATGAACCCAAATGGGCATCCAAATATGAGACAACTAAATGATGAAGTAAGATCATGTACTAGTATTTTTAAATGTCATTCTTCTTCTCCCACAACAATATAATCCAAATATGTGTAAAAATATAGAAATTAGTATAGAAAATATACTTAAATATTATTATTGTTTTGTAATATCCATCTTATACTACACCTTATTTTATTATAAATGCAAAACCATTACTTATAATATGGTTGGTTCAACACCTATATGAACATAATATATATTTTTTCTTAGCCACCATCAAGAACAGTCATAAAAATTTATTATTAATAATTATAATGAAAATAATTATGATATCTGTTATTTTTTGTTATTTAATGTTTTAATAATAATTAGGCAACTAAAAATTTAACTATCTCAAGTCGATTATTAAAATGGCATAAATGAACTAGCCACGTAACATTAAAATTTTATGAAATGAATAATCTATATGATTTTAACCAAATGGATACCTAAGAACATTACAATTGATATATGATCATTGCCACAATTTTATTTTAATTATTTAGTTTTGTTAAAATTTTTAAAGAATATCAATTATTACCAACAATTATTCTGACCTTGGAACCACAAACAAACACCCATGGAATATTAAAATTAAACCTTATATCAAATAAAAATGGTTATAAATTAATATAATAAAAGAATATTAAAAAACTATAGATGAATAAAGTCATTAGTTAATTAATTAATTAATCTAAATTGATTATCCGGGATGATATATTAATTTTTAGTGAATATATATAACCCAAGGTATTAGATCTCTTCAAACAACACTATTTTTTAGGTTACATTTTACCTCAGTTTACCTCAATTTACCTCTCCTATTCTATAGTTTACTTCTTATAAATACATTATATGGTTCCTACTCAAACATTTCTAGAAATAGTCACATTTTCATGATAGAGATATACGTGTTTTAAATGATTAAATTCGATATTTACTGGGATAGTAAAACCTAATAAAAGGGGACTTTTTTCTTACCATTTTCTCCAAGAACCATTCATTAAATTTTTTTAAAAAACATTTTTTTTTCAAAAATCACACTTATAATCATGGATATCCATTTTGTTTTTGTTCTGGTTTAATAAAATATTATAAACAATTTCCTACAATAAGGGTGTTTTTCCCTTTTTGTCAATGCCCTGCTTTAGAGAGACATTTAGAAAGGGGTTTTTCTTCTATTTTTCAGTTATTAAATTTACATGGAAAATATTTTTCATGGACTATGATTATGAAAGTACATCAGTTGTTAGGTTTATTCTTTCATGAATTCCATTTTTATTGGAATTCATTATATTCTACAAGATTTTTTTTAAGACATGGGTGTATGTACATGTTATGATGGGTGAACAATATAGTTCCTCGATCATTTGGGTATTTTTTGACTCATTATATTTCATGTAATGGATTAAGTGGCGAATCTATTAAAATATAGGGCTTTATCTACCATGTGATGTTGTCTTTGTAGTTAGCCTTTACATGTTTTTTTTCAGGTTTTATGTTTCTCCCAAATTCCTATGATTCAATGATATTACGATTCCATGTTAATTATTTAATTTCCTTATATGATTAATCATGAGTTTCCAATTTTCTGTTATCATTTTATGACTTCTGACTCACGTTCAATGCTTCATTACCATCTTTATTCCCTTAATAGTATTTATAGATCACCCCACTGTTTTGTATAATTTAAAGGTTATCCTATTCATTTTTAGTATCTCTAATGGATTAAAGAATTGATAATATTTATTAGAAATAAAAAAATTATATTAGGTTCTATTATAATTTTTTTATTCATTATCATCCAAGGACACTGGGTATCATGATATGTAGGTTTTGTACTTGATATTTATAATAGAAAACATAAAATAATATTTTTAAAAGGCTTTGTGACTGTGATAGTTGGTACCACATCCCAGGTTGAGTTATTTTCTAGAGAGTATGACTATTATTTATTTATAAACCTATGGATAAGTATATGTATAATATAATATAATAAAAAAATTAAATACAAATCATGTAGTTTATATGAAATTGCATCCCTGTCTGGATACATTACAATGATTTGTCTTTTGAACAGTTGTACCTAGTGGTAATGACCCTAAAATGGGTGAATTTCTTATTAAATAGATTATATCCAATTACATTTAATTATGGATATATTGTACTCTTTGTCTTATACTATAGGTGGTATTGATTGGTGAATTCAAAAACATGTCAAAAACCATCATTATAGTTTTGAATAGACTATTCTGTTTGAAAACCTAAGAGGAAAAATTAACATAGATAACCTATATTTAAAACTACATAAAATTAATTTCAGATATATTTTAAATTTAAATATATTACCATCTATGTTCATATTCACCTTTTTTTACATAATTTCTAGTTTGAGAATTTTCCTCTATTTATTAATTATAGATTTCACAAATTTTGTTAACTTGAGTAAAATAGAGAATGGTGTGATCATAATCCATTCATGAGATTCAAATATATTATATTATTATAGTTATATATTTTCATTCATATATATTCCATGTTATTAGTTCTTTTGAATCTCCAAATAAAAACAAGGGGGTTTGGCTATCATGGAAAACTAAGAAAAAAATATTATTCCCTCTAATGTATATAACTCTTCTGATATATATTTTTGAGCATTTATCCTCCCTTAAATTCTTTTCCAACATCCTTTTTTTGTGTTTGGTACTTTTTGGATAATGATTGAAAATACTCATATAAATACAACATTAAAAACTAAGAGATGGAGATCACTCTTCACATCATATGCCATCCTATAAATCTGTAATAGTGTAAGGAGGTGGATGAATTTATTTTGGAATCATCATATCAAGATTAGATATTATTTCATTATGATAATTCATATTTATCCAAAATGGTATAGAAAAAGAATATAATTATTTTTGAATACATGCATAATGTGAGGAATTTAACCTATTTATTCCCTGAATAATATCATGGTAATCCTACAAACATATATGATGAGTTTACAATCAAACATATACTATAAAATATGTCTTTATGAAATACATCATATATAATGGAAACCATCAATTTGGAATAACTAATGAAGCGGTTATATTTGAATCAGAACAATGGTTTTATACACCCTATTTCATCAACATAGTTTAAAATTATACTCTATTTCATGAATAATTTTTGTTCAATATGACTCTATAATGATTATCATCTACTAAATAAGATCATGATAATGACAATGTCCCCCCCCCCCTCCACCAATAGGTAACATGTTCTATCGAAAACCTGGATGAATGTATTTCACTAAGATTGACATTTGGTTGAGATATAAACAATTAATGGTGATGATGTTATATCTTCCCATGAACTACATATCAAACAAGGTATAGACACTATGAGTGCATAGTGATTCCCATTAGACTCACTAATTCTCTAACAATGCTTATAGATATAATGAATATCGTCATTAATAATTACCTCATATAATTTTTATTAGTCTCAATAGATGATATTCTAATATATGATAAAAGATTATAGAATCATGAGGGTAATTACATAATTTGTTAATAACATTGTGAAAGGATAAGTAATATGATAATTATTGGTAATGTTAGCTTTCATGGGGGAAGTATCACTATTTTGGGCATTTTATAATTAATAAAGTTATATACATGAAATCTTTGATGAAAATGGAAGTTGTTGTGTGTCCAAAACTAACATATATAACCATGATCAATAGTTTCTTTAGAGTGAATATGTAATACTCTTTATTTGTGAGAAACTTATTTTCATTTTCAAACCCACCAACTGAGATGACTCAAAATGTGTTAATAATTTTTAGGGATATTGAATGTGAAGATAGATCCAGGGAGTCAAAATATATAGTCTTGTCACTACACTACTCCCCACACTAACCAAAATTGGGAAGTTTCTATCATATACAATGATACATATAAGATTTTATGGGGATGTGTACTAATGAATAATGATAAAGTGATAGCCTTATCCTAGAGGATGTTTAATGTTCATGAGAATAACTACTAAATTCATGATCTATAGTCATCTTTATTTATAATAGTTTTAAATATAGTTCCATTATCATTATGGTAAAAAGTATTAAATATATACTGACCATAAGAGCCATAATTATATATATAGACATTGAAAGAGATTAATATGATTTAGTGGTTATAGTTAGATCTAATAAAGGATTATGATTACTCATTACAATATCATTATATGAAGGAAAATAAAGTGGTAGATTATATAAATAAAAAGGATATTCCAACCATGTCCATAATGATAATTTATAAGGATCAAATTTTCATCTATTTACAATATATGGACATGGGTATAATAAAGAGGGGTCCATCATAATTTTCATTTTAAAATTATTTTTCAATCATCCATTATGGAATAGATAAATGATACTCAATGATATGATGCAAAAATACATAAAATATTTGGACCTATAAAAATTGAAAATCCTTAAAGACTAAAATTTATTAAGAAGTAGTTGTATGATTTTGGTAGTTATCATGTGTAACATAAAATCTATAGATAATGGGGAAGAAATTAAATTATGAACATTACTCGACATTATCATCCACACAAGGAGCATGAAAATGTATCAAAATCACTGAGAGAACTATTGGTGGGATAATTGAATAAGTACATAATAAAAAATACAAAAAAATCATATTCTGTCATTAGGTATTTCCCAATAGGAAGAAGTAAATTGGGAGGATGCATCCCTTACCAAAACAAAATTAGAATTAGGAAAAATTAATTATGGTATTTTTCAATCGTCTTCCCATGAAATAAGTATGAAATAATTTTATTTGGGTTATGGTAGATTTTATAAAAAAAATTAAAAATTTATCACAATTTAAAACAACATCAAACTCTATAAACACAAAAGTATGTAAATTAGAGAAGTGGGTATGATTCATTAAACAACCTTATTTATTTTATATAACATTGATATTATACATAGCCTTATTTTTTATAAATTAATCCAAAAATATCTTTACATTGAATTCCTCATTAATATAAGTTATCATCCAAATACTTATGGACAATATAAACATACTATCCATATACTAGATTACATTTTAATCACATTATAGATGGACATAAATGAATTATGGGATCAACAACATCATCTATTTAGGTTGTGGTATAATATTAGTTTCCAAAAAATCATAAAAATTGATCTATATGAATTAAATAATGGTAAGAGATGTCTAGAACCTATGTGTTTGGATGAAATTGGGGATTCTGAGTTCTTGGGCCCTAAAATAATCGAGACAATTGTAGAATGTTTCAATACCATTTAAAAAAGATTAGAGCTCCTCTCTAAAAAATGATCAGCTATGATGAAAATCGTCGACCAGACCTAGATTTTTTTAAGGTAAATAATTGCACATCATATATTTAGAGAAGGGTTTAATTCTTTTTGGGATAAATTTAAATCGATGTCTAAGGTACATTGCCCCTATTAAAAATCACCATCACATAAAATAATTGTCTTACCAATTATCACTCCCACCATGACTATCTCAAGTAAATGATGTATTAATCATATGATAAATGATGATGTTCATACAAAATACATGAAGTTTACTTAATTCATTGGTGGAAGAACTGTAAAATGATATCTATTAGGGGATGAAATCGATGGAAATATTTCACTATAGAGATAAATTTCTACGCAATAAGACAACTCATTGAGAAAAAATGTTATTGGGAAAATGTAATTATTAGGAGGAAATATGGGAACTATAGGAATCCAAAAACTACAACTACACTCTCATTCATTAACCTTATTATCTAAAATAAAATTTCAAGGGTGAAATTTATTATGGTGGGGAAGAATATAACAACTCATAATTTTAACAATGGAATTTACATTCTTAAAATATTTACAGATCTAGTAATATAGTGTAAAGAATAAACACCACATGATAAAAACAAAAAAAATGTTATATCATTTTAAAAATTAAATTTAGGGAATAAAAATATCTATAATAAGTAAAACTAATATAATGGGAAAAAATAGAAATTAATAGGTCTAAAATATGAAAATACAAATCTTATCATTCAACCAAAATACTTATACTCACAAATAGAACTATAAAAATGAAATTGAATATTAGTAATGAAATATGTATTATGATAATGAAAATATATATAACATTGAGAAAAAATTAATTGAATGATTAAACAATAAAAAATTTGGTATTAATTGTAGGGAACCCATACGACCTTTACAAGTAAGATTGTTGGAATCGTAATCTGACCGCTGAAATAGTATCATGATAATTGGAATAGTAATCTTATTGTTAGGAATGGACACCTGTCCATTATAACAGTATCCTAAAATTAATCATGGTTAAATAATATTTAGATATATATCATGAAAATATGGAATATTTTTATCATGATACAAGGATGTAAATATTATAAAAATGATAAATTATGTGTTTTAATTTTTTAAAACATAAATTTTTTAATTGTAAATTTATAATAAATATAAAAATATAAAAGATTTTAATTTTAATAAAATTGATTTATATGTTAATATTATGATTTTCATAGTAATAGTATAAATTTTTGACACCAAATGATGTTTTTGTATGGGTCATAAAATTGATCATAATATTAAAATTTTATTGATAAAATAGAAACTGATTTTACATTGAAATTTATTTTTTTGTATTAAGAAATATATTTTTATAAAATATATTGAATTTTTGAAATCTAGAATTGAAAATTGGATTGTAGGATTTTTTTTTGTTTTTTCAAAAATAATTCATTTTTTTGTGGATACTAAAATATATTAAAATATGGTGTTGAACATTGTAAGCAAAATACATGAATTTTTTAGTCATGGATGATGTAAGAAAAAATTATTTCAAACAAACATTTCAAAAATTATATATATATTCAGAATAATCAATACTATTATATGTATTGAGGAATAATAATAACAAAATGAATTGAATATTAAAAATCAAACATAACCTCCTTTATAAATACCACCCCTCACCACCCCATCCCTTAACTAGTTATTACCCATGGATCATTATAAAAATAATCCCAATTCCACTTCAAATCCTCTCTCCCATGTCTTACACCAACTGGTTTATCCAAAATACGTTTTTAGTGATCCTTTAGGGGGTATATTAAGAGAAATTAACCAAAGGAAGATGTATGAAGCTAAACTAATCTCATTCAGTTTGGTATTCTTTTACCACCCCCATAATATCAAATAATACTAAAAAATGTAATATCATTGTCATAAATATAATAATATGTTATTATTTTGGTCAAAACCCAATCTTATATACTCTATTTATTTCCCCTAATTATAATTTTTTTGTAATACGGATTATTAAACACCTCCATCAAAAATGTACTTCGTTTTTCTTCACCACTTTTATGATTGTTATAAAGAATACTATTATGGAAATGTTTTTTTTGGAGAAGTATGATATAACTTATTTCATGTTATTTATTTTAATTATAATAATTAAATTATAGAAAATTTATCCAGTTCATGATTGTCAATAATATTTCCTAATTTAACTAACCACATAACATTAATTTCTTCACCAAATTAATCGTCCATATATCAGAAATATTATGGATAACAGGGAGAAAATTAATTTATATAATGGGATGAATCCCATTTCATTTAAATTCATCATCTTTAGTCAAATTTTATAATGAATAAAATTACTATATATATAGGTCATCCGATAATGGAACCATGAAATGTACTCATTCCGAATAGTGAAATAAAACCTAATATCGCATAATTTTTTTTTATAATTAATCAAAATAAAATTTTATTAAATAAATTATTTATTGAAAATTATATTAATTAAGTAATTAAGGAATAAAATTTGATTTTCTATTATTTTATGTTCTTATTTATAGAGATTTTGTATCATAATGTATGTTATCCCTATGAACCACTATATTTTAATTTGGTTATAGTTTATCTCTCTCTATACCACAGTTTATCACTGTATTTTTTATTCATTATTATAAAATATTTTGTATATTTTTTCAAAAATTTCATACCCAATAAAAATAAATTATCATTTATGGATATTATCATTTTTTTAGAATGGTTCATTCTTAAATTATCTCAGTAATAAAATTTTAATAAATATAGCGTTTCTATGTCTTACATGTTTTCAACTACAACGCTATAAAATGTTTAAAACCACCAATGCTTCTTAAAATCAAAAATTTTATCATGGGTCCATTTTATTAATTTCGATTTTTATGAAATTTAATAATTTATTATCGAATTTAATGAATGATTAAAATTTTCCTAATGCCTCAATTATGCGTTACATTTCAAAATGGATTTTTTCTATACTTTATCTGGTTTTTACTCTACTTGATCATTATTTTCCATAGAATATTATTATTAATGTCCACTAATTTTTAAATCCTTTCATTTGTGCAATATTATATGACATATCATCATGATATGATATATAAAATGAAAATAAAATGGATTTCCTTCCATGGGAAATTCCTATGTTTTTCCTTATGAATTATTTCTTTTAGAGTCACACATAAGCATGTACATATTATGATGAGTGTAACAAGATAGTTCTCTAATGAATTGATTTTCTAGTCTCACGATATAGTTTGTGAGGGATTAATTATTTAAATAACCTCCATTTATTTTCTTTCTATTCCCCAGAATATCCAATTTTGATTTAGTATCTCAAAAAAATTTCTAAGCTCATTATAGAGATTAAAATAATGATATTGTATTTAGGATTATTTTTTAATGTATTGTGAACCCAGTTTTTAAAATACATTATAACTCATCTTCTTTAGTTTGTTTTTACTATATTTTTATTTTAAAAATAATTAAATAATATGTGTCAATGTCTTGGCGCACTATTAAATGGATATTTTATTACAAAATTTCTACGAAAAACGTTACTGGGGTTCTAAAATATAAAATCTAGTTATGTGATCTATAATAATTATATTAAAATGTTTAATATTATTTATAATATAAAAAAAATATAAAAATGATTAAATTTTTGTTAAATTTTGATTATATATTAATAATGGAATTATAGGTAGTGTATTAGTAAAAATGATATATTTCACATTTAACCTAAAGATAACTTATTTAAATAAAAATATCAATATTAATCATAATATAATATTTTAATTATACATAAATAAATTAATATAACCTTTTAAATTTCAAATTCTAAAATTTAGTAATAATAATTTTAAGAAAAATAAAAACATATATATAAAATTTTTTTATAGGGAAATGAAATTTGTTATATTAAATATTATTGGTATTTTAATTTTATAAAATATATAGTGAAAATTTATTATTCATAAAATAAATATAACTTCGTTATTATTCAATAATAATTAAAAATATCCTTGATATAAAATTATAATTTCATAAAATTTTCTTCATTACCTATAGTTATAGTGGGGAAAATAACATTATGAAAAGTACAAAACATGTGATAGCTCAATATATATAATTATTATATTAAATATTGTTGTAAAAATAATTTATACATAGATAAACTCATATGATATCCATATATGACTTTATAAATAGATAATCTCTTATTATATTTTTAGGTTCCCATTCAGATAGAATGGATCCCATGGAAATTTATATGAGTTTTAATTTCTCCTGATTCTAGTTTCCATAAAAACTTAATTTTGTGCTTTCAAATTGGGATTATTCTAGGTAGAAAATATCTATTTTACGAATGTTATGAGCCCCTTAAAAATTTTATTCCAAAGAAGTACTTCAACATTAAGATTCCATTTCTTCATACTTTCTTTATTGATTTGGAAATATGGTTACATCATTTTATACATATTAATTTAAGAAAAATGATTTAATAGTCATATTTTGAAAATTTTAAATATATCATTTCTTTCCGTTTTCTATTGGTATAGTGTGTGAAATAAATTACATAATATATTATTTATTTACGGATAATATACATAAAATTTCAGTCATTACATTCTCTCCCATATATAAATAACACCATCACAATTTTTAATTATTATTTACTAATGATATTTGGGAAAAATATCTACAACATGACCCAATATTTATTTTTCTTATAAGGTAATAATAACATAAATTTATGTTTGAAAATATTTTTCTCTATATTTTTTTTATTCCTGAGTGTTTGAGTTAAATAGATATCATGGTTTGGTGTTAAATATGATTTTATTTCTCAATGAGTTCATATTCCATCATTTAATGATAGATTATCCTAAATATTTATTAAAAATGAAACATTATTCCCTAATATAAAAATAAATATTCCACACACTACTATATATCCTCCACTTTGTTCTTACACATTTTGGAGCTGGTGGAATGTTTCGGTCGAATAATAAATCCAATTAAAAATGGTCATCCTCACCATAAGGCTCATTGAGATCAACATTCAAAAAATAGTTATAAATTTCTATATACGTATCATCTACGGAATTATGTTATCCCTATCCTTAATAAATATAATCTAAAAACAATCACTCATGCCCTCTCAATATTTTTGCATCAGTTATTAATATACGCAGTTCATTAATCCTTCATAGATAAATCATTGTGGTTGATGGAAACCCTACCACATCATCACGAAGTTGCTCTTCATATTCCCAGTTAGTTCATTAAAATTTCAAAATTATTTCTTACACACACTATATTTGCATAGATTATTTGTGGAGTTGAACCGAATTGTAAAACATTTCTAAGCCTTGGGATTACATGATTGCCTCTACTGTTTCCCCTTAAACACTTAATCATTCTTTAGTATTGATAGTTTTGTGGATTTTTAATAATTTATATAGTTCCCAAAACATAACTAGAATTTTGTGGGCTTATATCTGGAAGTGGATGGATGGTGACTATGTTGATCTATCACTATCAACTAATTTTTTAGTGATGTGATGTTCTCTCTCATGTGACTGATTCTTTTTTCATCCCCATAAATTTTTTACTAATGAGGAGTTCTGGGAAATATAACTAGGATTTTTTAATACAGTTCACATGCTAAAAAGTATTATTTATTAAAAAAATAACATCAATTTCATTTAACAGAACCATTTTAATATTAACATCTACATAAAATGAAATTTAAAAATTCAAAATTCATTAAAATAGATTTTTTTTGATAAGTTAAACATCATGGTGGTACAGTAAGAAAAAAAATATAATAAAATAGTTTCTATAATAGAGATCCAATATTCATAAGTCTAAATTAGTGGTTTTAATAACCACATTCCATATCCTTATTAGTCATTTAATAGAAAAAACATTGATACCAAGATTATGGAAGATGTTCAAGCAAGTAATCCTTATAATCCTTTGTATTTTTAAACCGACTAAGCCAATATCTATTTTTTTCACACATTAAACATTTAACAAATTTTGTATCTTTTGGAAAAATTATTTTAAGTCACATATTTATAATCATACTTTTACTTATCCGATGAAATTTTATTCTCGATTACCCCTCTTTTATAACTAACACATCATCCAGAACACTTGATTCAATTAAGTTGGATCTTCATAACACATTTTAAAAATATTTGAGGATTAATATTCACCTTATTATAATATATATTTCCCAAAATTTATCCATTCAGCATCATCCTATTTTTTGGTGAAATAATAAATTTTTCTATCATTAAACTATTAATAATTGGTTTTGATAGTTAGTATAGAATAATGACCATATTTCTCATTACATATCCAACTCTAATGGGCTGGTCCTCGAGATACATAATGCATTATACCATACAACCGTTATTAGTGTATTTCATTATGGATCATATCATCACTAAAAGGAAAATCATTAAAATTAGGAATAGACAATGAAAATCATCTTGGATTATCATTGTCAACAAAATAAAAGGGATAATCCATAAAAACATTTACCCAATTACATCTTCATGTTATCATATAATTCATTAAGTCACATCAAGTTGGATATCATACACTTCACAACTTATAATCAACAAAATTATATCTTCCAAGAGTGTCTTTTCATGTTTGAATACATAGGTTTATGCATTAGTAATCGTAGTTTTATTAGATTCAATTATCAACAAAACATTTTTGGGAGATAAATCTATGGTTGATTTGTGTTATAGCCATATCGTCCTACTGGTATCAATATAGAGAGAACTTTCTAGGAAAACGGCCCACTCATTTCATTATTAGTATTTCAGGATATCATTTTATACTTAAATTCACCTTTAGGTTTTTTACTATGGTTCCATAACATTAATATATAATGTAATTAAACTATTCAAATGAAATAGAAAAACCTTACTCAATTAACAATATATATGATCGAAGATAAATATTCTTTTATTTTACATCATTTCCATAATTGAATGTTTACATTACATAATAATCTCAACATCATTAGAATTGAGAGGTTTACTGTTTTTTATACTAGAAACATATGCGAATTGTGGAAAAGTGTTGTGGAAATTTACCAATAATTAAAAATTATAGATCATCCACTATATATATACATATGATAATTTACTATCGTCATGAAATTGGAAATGGAAATAATAAAATGTGGACAAACCAAACATTCAATAATAGAATAAAAAACACCTCACCATGTTTACAATGGTTAGATCATAATCATAAGTGAAAAATATATATGTAAAATGTATATTTTATTAAAATAATTTGTAATCTTAAAAATTATAGATATTTTATAATAGGATATTTTCTAAAAACATGAGATCATATATATATAATTTCATAAATAATATGATATCACAACACATAAATCAGGAGACATGGGAATTGAGATATCATAAATAAAAGTATTATGGCATAGATGTATTATTAGAAACTAAAAATTTAGGATCAGTGATGACCACCAGTTTCTTGTAGTGGATCTAACATCACAAATTTTTTCACCTAAAGGAACTATAATCAAATATAGGTTATCATTTTTTTTGAGCACCACTACCCATTTCACTATTATATAATAATATATAAATCTTTACCGAATCCATTATAGGGATGTATATTTCTTACCTATAAAATAATAATTAAACATTTAGATTACTTCTACACAAAAAATCATATCATCGCATTATTTAAAACAAATAAATAAGAATGGGTTTAACATTATATTTTAGATGTCTTTACATTAAAAACCATATGAATAAATTAATTAGATATAAATTTCTATAAAAAAATAGAGAAGATAAAAAATATATGGTTGTTAATAAATTATAACATCTTACAAAATGGGACATTAAAGTTAATAGTAACATGGAATCCAATGAAGAAACTAATGATTTTGAAAGGAAAACCATTATTGGTATAATGAAATACATTTGTTGAAATACCATATTTTAAATATAATAATATTTACTTTTTTTAATAAAATTGAAATGAAATATGATGGTCACATGAGATAAGATATAGTTATTTTTCTAAATTAATGATGGTAACATTGGCATGAAGGGATGTGATGGCCAAGAATTGAAAATCACCTTTCAAGAGGATGGTAATCATTTTTAACATAGATTGAGTTTAAAGATGTTTCAATTCTAATAAATAAGTAATATTTGAATAAAAAACATTCCCATTTGTTATAAATATATTATACAATATGGAATGAAATATGAATGTCAATGATAAATAATATAATTTATGAAATTTTTTTGATTTCTGATAAAACACTCATATTTACGAAAGATAAAAATCATAATCCAAAGAAAATATGAGAATTAATCAAACTAAAGTTTCCATGATCAGAAAATTATTATGGTAATAAAATTTAGATCAAATAATTTAAACCATAAGATTATATTTTTCTATATTATGAAAATGTTCCTCAGGGAAGAGTAATTTTTGATAGAAACCCTTTCAAATAAGATTAGACATGAGTTGAATAAAGTTGAAGAAAAGGAGGTGATTTGGATTAAAATATATTATAATATAAAAATATACATATTATAACATATTAAACATTTATAAAATAAATATAACATCATAAAATAGATAACAAGGTGTATGAAATTATACATATTTCATAGAATCATATTTGTGACCAATACGACCATTATACCAGTCGTGATTAATTAGTCACCTACAAAAATTATCATCAATAAATAGTTTATGTTTATTAATTAAATATATAAAAAAATTCATCATAATTATAACCATTTATAATACTCAATTTTATTCAATCTATATATATAAATATATATTTGGCATGTTATTACCTATTTTTCATATCATGTTTTTAAAATATTAATTATCTATAGTATTCTCATTGAATAATTTTCAATATTTATTAAAATTACGAGTTATCCCTTAAAAAACATTAATTTTACTTTAATGGTCGATTTTAATTATGATGAGTATTTATTTTTCCTTTAATTTGTTTTTTACATTATCAGTGATGATGAGATAAAAAATCAATTTGTTTAAATTTTTTCCCACAAAACTGTTTTCATAGTTAATGAATCAAATATTTGAATAATCATTCTAGAACCACTAAAAATTATTTATTTTTATATTTATTTCATATTATTAAATTAATTAAGTTTTCATAGTTATCCATGCTAATATATCAAGGTATATTTCATGTTGGGTTTTCAAACTGACCCTAATATGAAAACAAAATTAATAGTGGATAATTATGAAGTTATTTACATCATATATCATTTAAATTGTAGTATAATAATATAAATTAGTTTTTTAATAGTTTTATATATTATTGTTATATAGAATTATAATAATATGTGCTGGATATGAAAATAAAATTTTATAAATAAATTTCCTTCCCTCATAGTTTTCTTGTTTAAGATATTAAATTTTCAAATGATTGTTTATCACAGAATAAATTAAGTGTTTGTTATATTTTAATTTAAAATATCTATTCGTGTTATAATTGTAAAAATATTTATCTTTTAAAATAATTTTTTTATCCATCCTTGGAAATATTCATAATACAATAGAATGTATCATTTCATGATGGTGGTAATCTACACGTTTGCATGCATGACACCGTCATTATTCCGGGAGTGGGATAAAAATATAATATAGTCTTCTGTTGAAGAATAAAAATTATATTATATATATATTAATGAAATATTAAATTAAATTTATAACAAACTGGTTTAGATGAAACGGAAAATGAGCATGTTTATCTATGGAGGAGGTAGTTAGCTCATACAGACACTTCACAATTTAATTATTATTTTAAAATGAAAAAGGTAAAAATGATTTTATGATCATAAAAATAAAATAATTTTAAACAATAATTATTCAATTAATCATTTTAGTATGAGGCTATTAAATTTTTATAAGGAATTTGTATAAATAAATATAAATGAGAAAGGGATGTTGGGAATATATAGCTTAATTATAGGAATTATTATTTTGAAAAAGGGGAACATCCTATAAGTGTTTTTATTTTGATAAAACCTTAAAATACATATGGTGGATGATAATTTCGATTAGTATGTTGGACATATTTTTAATTGAACATATAGATTTTTTGTGGCTTGGAAAGTGAGGATATGAGAACTTTCTTTAAGTGAAAATGGATGATTTAAAAAACAATAAATAAAAAATAATTTGATGTAACACTCATCGAAATTGGAATAAAGATTTTATAAATAATAAGTTATGTTTTATATAATACCAATAAAGCATCAACCATGTTTTTTTAAATAAAAATGTTTCTATTATTTTACAAATCTAATTATCATTATTATGTTTTTATCATTTACTGTAGTAATGAGTTTTTAGATAAGGTAAAATAATATTTATGCATAATATTAATGTGGTCCTAATTAAATAATATGTTCTTAATGATAGTTAATTTGACATAAATTTTTTCTGATTCAATTTATAAAATTATAAATAATTATTTTTAATATAATAAATCTATAATATGTTAAAAAAATTGAGAACTATATTTTTTTATTTATAAAATAAAAAATATATTTTTTTAAACTGTAATACGTTTTTTAAATGGTATAATTTCAATTATAAAATAAATATTTTCTTGGTAAAATATTAATCATAATTTGTTTTTCATATTTATAAATTATTAATTAAATATAATTATTAGTAATAATAAACCTAAACTATTTTACTATTCTACAAAAATTATGTTAAAAAAACTAAAATAATCAAATTAAAATAATATTACACTAATAAATATCAAAATGAAGATAACTAATTCAAATTCACTATATCAAATTTTTAATTATTATTTTTAATTCAATAAATAAAATTCAATGAAAAGTTGTTCTTATAAGAAAATGGCATTTGATATATTATATAATCAGTTTCCAGTAAATTACTATGTAATTAATCACTAAATTTTTATTCAGAACAAAAATATGTATTATTTTTATTAAATCATAAAAAAATATATCCCGCAAAATAAATTTATAATTTCAAGAAAATTAAATTTTTATGTGAAAAGTTAATTGGGGAATATGACATTTTGAAAAGTATAAAATCCAGGACATATCTATATATAAAAAATATATTTCATTTTGAAATGTAAAATGGGGAGACTATACATGGCCTCAGGCATGCCTCCCTATATTCTAGAAGATATCGACTACGATTGGGCGGGGGTCTAATATATAATATGGGGATAATATAGCCTCTTTATTAAACTATAAACACACCAAAAAATAAATAAAAATATCCAAATAATATTCAAAATAAATAAATAACATCCAATATCACTAAATAAATATAAAATTATGGAAAATAATTTTAGAAATGTATTAAATGTTTCATTCCATGAAAGTGTAAATTTTGAAATGAAAATCCAAAATAATGATAGATAGAAAGCACTTAACCGGGTCCTGACACCATGTCTGATTCCCTCATCATTACTTAATCAATAATGCCAAATCAACCATATATTGTAGGACTCTATCCCTTATTATATCTCACAATAATAATTTATCTTCCGGTAAAAATTGGGTATCTTATATACGGTGTGAGTAATTCTCAATAGGCCACCATCAATGGTGTTTGTTTAAATATATAATATATAACAGTTTATTTATCATGTTATGTAAGCTCCAGGTTATTGATGACACATCAATTAAAATTTCCTACATTGACCCATGATGCGTTCTTAACAATAAATTATAATGATATCTGAATTCATTCTTTCATGGTGTTTCATTATTCATGTCATTTTAATTCTATTCAGTATCATAGATGGTCGGTTCTGAAACCATTATATTTTACACATTGAACATTATTTCAATTCTTGTATGTCGAGTCCTAGTTAATTTTTCCTACACCACTTAGGTATTTTGAGCACCATTCCCAATCCCACAACTCATTTTTCACAAAAAAAATATCACACACACACACAGATATATATATCAAGGTTTAACAACATTAACCATCTTGTCAATATTTCACATCATAGAGAAACATTTCATTTATCAATCAAAACTATGGATCATTAATTTTATGAGATTAAATAATAATAAACATTTCCCCACTAATCCATTTATCAAAAATTAATTACACAATTCACCATCCCTTCAAGGTTAAAACAACCAACCCTTTAATTCCCATTATCAATCATCTAGCATGGACTCAATTGAATTCTTAAATCTCATTATTTCCTTTTATATATTCCATAAATCATTATTTTGATGATATTAACTCACCCTATCGGTGACCATTAAGTCCAATATCATAATATTTAATAGTTTCAATGGTACTCATAAAGGTTTTCACAATTTCATTGAATTAAATTAAACCTATTAATTTAAATGAAACTGAAAAATGTGCCAACACAAAAACATGACTAAAAATCTTATAACCATATAGAGACACTATGAATTAGTAATTAGACCACATAACATAATATTCTTGATGAATTACTTCCGAAACATAACATCTAATTTGATTTAGAATTACTAAAATCACCATAGTGAAGGATATCAAGGATAAAATTGAGGATGAAGATCGAACAAAACAAGGTTAGTTAAAACCGTGTTTAAAAACATCAACAATATAGAAATTAAACCTCATCCAATTGTGTATAAATATTTGAGTGACATGACTCTAAATGAATATGAATTTACTTATTTTATAGGGTCTAATTTCTTCCAAAAAATCATCAATTCTCACCAGAAGTGATTTGTGGAGCATGCATACACTCTCAATATCCTATAACTGAAAATAATTTTAGTTCAGTCAAATAATGGTGGATATAGATATAAATAAGGTATTTTAAAAATTTATTAAACAAATTTTCATTTATATAAAACCCATATTCACTATTTCCTTGATGGGCAGAATGATTAGAAAAAATGTGTTCCCTAACATTGTTCCCCTTCTTTCTAGGGGTTTAGGGTTTATGATTGAGATGATTAGATTTTTATACAATATATAACCACTATGTACAATGGTAATGGGATGTGTGGTTTGAAATACTTGGCCACACAGTATGATAAATCATTTTCCAACAATGTGAACCCCCTTGGACCTAGGCTTATAGGGAACACAATTTTCTAGGGTATGGCACATGGTTTGGGAAAACCATGGGACAATTGTGGACAACCCAAAAACCATCCCAATTCTTCCAAAAATAACCTACACACACCAAAACAAACCTAAAAAATCAATTAAAAAAATGTAAAATTACATGAAAAATAATTTGATAAGACATTATATTTGTGAGGATCCTACAATATCCCCACCTTATAAGAACTAATTCTTGAGTTTCATTCCCACGAATAACCAAGCCTTCGGGGTTTAAAGGTTGGTCCACTATTCCCAAAAATACAATTACCCATCAAATGTTTCCTCAGGAACAAAACAATATTCCCATTGAAATCAAACCAATGACATAGTTTATTCCCTAAAAACATTCTCACTATGATCCAAAATAAAAATCATATGCTCCTTAAAGGACGCATTATCCACAATCAAAATATCATCATCATCTATCACATGATAAGTGTTAGGGTGATACTATTAAAGCATTGACACAAGAGAAACATTTTGAATTGAAGTATACCATTATGTAAAATGAAATTGATAAGACATTGTACTAATTTTATACATAATCATAAATGATCCAATAAACCTAGGCACCAACATTACCTACCTCTGAATCCAATGGTGGCCAAATATCAATTCCACATGAAGGAATACATGATCACCTACTATAAACTCAAGAGGTCAATGATATCAATAGTAATAAGGCTTATGTTAAATTTTTTTTATATATACCCATTACAATCCAATTTAACATTCTACAATGTCTTCATCATGAGACTCCATTACAAAAATATTTACTCTCACACCACTATCAATCAAAAAGGTTACATGAATAGTCTACCAGAAAGCGACTCATATAGTTAATTCTAAGTAGATTCTTAATAAAAATTGTTATAGGATAAATCAACTAGTGATATGTGCTTCTCCAAAGACCCATGAAATTATAGGATTCATTCCCATTGTAGGTCCTGAAGTAGATAGAAAGTAAATTGTAATTTCTAATCCATATGTGGGTGAAAATATATACATAGAAACAAATGGGGCAACCAATTCCTTCTAGAAGACTTTCCAAAAGTGTTTTGTATTCAATGGATCATGATCTTAATATATAATTTATTGTACCCAATGCTATCTGATATTCTTTCAAGCATAAATATCATCCAAATAATCGACTGAAAATGTCTCTCTAATTTGAAACATATAGAATACATTAATCAATCAATACAAAATTACACATATCATTTCATTATTTTAACGAATCATTTTATGGCCCACTTAAAAGTAGATGGTAACATTAGCACATTTTAATTTTTCAATATAAATTGATTTTTTAAAAAAACCTTATCGTTGAGGGTCATCCTTCCCTTAGTGAAATGTGTAGAATCATGTCACAAATTGTGCAATCTCATATTCATGTGTAGAAAAAAATATTGTCGACATAGGTAAAACTATATTATTTTAATCCAAGAATCACAAACCACATCATGTTATGAAAATCATGTATCATCTTCACACACATACACATAGGCATAAAAACATGGACCTGAACATAAATGATAAAATCCTCATTTATAGTCCAATTAGAAGGTGACTCACCACCTTCAATTCACTCCATTAGAGCTAGACACTCTGAATCCTCATAATACATTTCCTTGATTCATCCTAGAGGTGTGTAATTAACTGATATAGACGTAATGGTCATATAATCATGGAATTATAGATTAACTATATGCATCTTATCCAAAAAACCATCATCTTTTACTCAAATCTAGACTCATTTACTACGAGAGTCTGTTTCATATGGCACAAAGCATCAACAACACTTTATTCCTTTTATGGTGTATAAGTTATCTTAAAGTCACATTAATTCATATACTAAGCACATATATAGTTCTAGAGATTTAAATCTCACTATGATAATATATAATTTAAAATTTTGTTCTCGGTGTACAAAATAAACATTTGGTCCAAAGGATAATTCCACCAACACATTACTGCATAAAACACCGTTACCAAAACAAGATTCTGAGTAGGGTAATTATATTATAATTTCATCAACCATCATGATACACACACCAAGACGTGATCAATTTGAATCATCACCAATCAATATCAAATTTTTTATGCATCAGAAATGTGGAATACTAATTTTCTTTCTTGGGATGGAACAAAATTGGTGTTTTAGTCAAGAACATTTAAAATTTCTAAAAAACATTCTCACATGTTTTACTAATTTTAAATATTATAACCTTTTTCATTAGGCCTGAAAGAGGTTCTTCCTTGAGAGATAATTACATGACTAATCTATTATAATAACACAACAATCACATAAATTTTTGGTTATCAAAAAATTATGAGGATGTTTAAAATAAACAACTATTTGAACTTTATCTGGGAGCACTAACAAACATTCCATCGGGATGGTTTTGCTAGGAAATTTACCTTGTTGATCCAAAAAATTGAAAGTTAGATATCTTGGAAAATATTATATGCTCATTTAGTGTATTCAAGAAGATGTCATTATGTTGGGAAATATTGACATGAGGATTTCATAATTCCATGATGTCAACAATTAAAAAACACAAATTGAACACAATATTGGTGAATAATTAGGTTCATCAAGGCCATAGACACATAAAAATTTTCTGTTATATTAAATGTATTCACAATAAAGACATAGAAGACATATATTCTTCTAAAGTCTTTATAGGGTATATAAGAATGTCTCAAACACACTTACAGATAACGTAACCATAAATATATTTTGTATAATGCACAAGATACTCTATGCAACTCAAAAAGGTCCTCGATATAAGAATTGGGATACTGTATCATAACTGTCATTTAGTTCATCTTCAAATAATTGAACAAAAATATCAGTTTACTATCATCCTTCTTAGAAAACCAAAATAGATAAGCCTTAGGTTATGTACTCAGATTTATAAATCCCTTTTCAATAAGTCACTCTCTCTTAGATTTTATATATTGATGCAGGGTTGGGGACATTAAGATTGGTGGAATATAAAATGGTTCATTGCAAAGAATTAGGTCAATTAAAAACTCAACATCACTCTCATATGGAACTTCAGATAATTATTTAGGAAAGATATCCTTAAATCGATCCACATGTGATGGAAATGAACTTTTCTTCACACCCCCATAATCTTAAAATATTGTTGAAACCTTGTTAGTGAGCTCCCACAGTTTCTTTTGAACTAGCCCTGAACGACTTACCAGAATATCTCATTCTCCTCATTGAACATACCTATAACCCAAATGAGACATAAAGGATACTATCCTATTGTAAAAAGTGATACATTATCAGTATGATACAAGCTAGTGAATACCCACTATCAACTCAATACTATATATTTTATGTATGTACATGTCCCATTTAAAACGATACTCACCAACCACAAAGGAACACCATTTGCATAAACATATTTCATTTTATTGTACCCAAATTGGTGTTCTAACAAAAATAACCCCACTCAAAAACTTCAATATTAGACTAAAAACATTCACATGTAGTGATGATATAAAATAATGTCAGTATCCTATATCAAATAAATCATTTGAAATCATTAATGATACAATAATAGTACCTCTAAGCCTCTATTTCCCAACCTCTCATAAGTATAGGATTAACAACATGTAAGTGACATGTACCTCGTCTGTTTGCTCTAGTCTAAGTCCCTCATAGTAAAATTCTCTACTGTTATGGGTTCTCTTTCACTAATGTACCACATCCATTTCCTCGAGAAGTATGTCCAATAATACTCCAACTACATAAATAATATGGTGTTTAAGACCCTCTTCTCATACTTTAGTTTAGTATTTATCCTCCATCAATTCACATATATCATTTATTTTTATAGAAATTCAATAAATGACCTATAATTATATTATATTTTTTCTCCACTAGTGGCCAACGGACCTTGATACGAATGTGACTCATCCTACCACACTAATGTAAAAGCACTCGAGTATTTTTTTAGATACTGATCCTTATCCCTTGCTACTCTAATTTTTAGGGTATATATTATGGTTCCCATAATGTCACATCCAACAATTATAAGTAATAATACTGAATAATCTTGTATATATTACATGTTCCATACTAGAATCCTCTTTTCTGGTTCCCCTTAGAAATGAGAGTCTGATACACTACCTCAGAAAAATTATCAAATTAAACTCTATTAAATTTGGGTCAAAATATCACATTTAATTATATCCAATAGATTTATCACCATATTATAAACATCTTCTTCATATTCTTGGAGAAATTTCTACATGGTGGTGAGGAAACCAATATAGCCCACCACTAACATGATTCTCTTGGATAACTGAAAAAAATATGATTCCCTACCCTTTTTGAGTGTCAATATATAATTTTTCTTCAAGAACATATCCTAGAATTACTTCTTTAACATTCCCTCCAAATTATATTAACAATACAAAATATCCTACCAAAACATCACTAATCCTCATTTCATATTAGCTCATAATATTATTCTTTTCTCTATAAGAGTCTCTAAATAACCCAATGTGGTCTTGATATACTACATCCAAATCTCAGATGCCTTAGGGCCACACAATCTCCATAATGTTGGAGGCTACTGCATGTGAAAATATGAGGTCAGATCATACATATTCCACATAACCATCCCTGGGCATCTAACCATGAACTAAAAAAAGAAGTGATGTTCTCATAAAACTACTATCCTACTCCATTTCCTAGATGTAATGGGGAATCATGTCCCAGTACTCGAGGCACACTTCTAACCATGTCCACCATTCATCATACTAAAACTAGTCATAATGGGGGATTGACTCTACAATTATCATAAAAACATTATCACACATAACACATCATTGACACTTTATAAAAAAAATAGATTCACATAAGGAAATAACAATTCAATATTATACTGTTATAAATCATAAAAATTAATTCACTATCACTACCAACAACCATACCTAGCCTGGTTTATTCACAACCCAGGGTATCAAAATTCATATTCAGATGTTTTAACTATTGAACCCTATTTTAACAATTTCAAATTATCACGTTTATCATAATTTAAAATTATAAATATATTATAATGATCCATCTGAATATAAATTACTAAAATAAATGAAGGAATATTATTTTCCCAAACCCACCAAGAAGATTCTATTCCATTTGTTTCTAATATGATACATGCCAGATAAATTCATGAGTTACTAGAATAAAGAATGAATACTTTAATCTCATCCCATGCTTTTCCATTAGTAAAATATTAGAAAACCATAGCATCACACGACAAGTGCTTCACATGAGGTGAAATAACATTGATCTTTAGCAACATATATAAAGAATAAAAAACCAATCCTTGGTACATCGGTTTCACCCCACCCATGGGTTAGGTACTCATATACATGAGCTCCAGACCAAGTTATGACTAATAATACTATCATGTATTCCATTAAAAACTAATAATTCAACCAAAAAGAAAAGATATCTAATTTTATACCATTTTATAATTTCCCAACTTGAGTGGCAGATATCTGTTCTCAATGCTGGTTCATTACATGACTATATGCATGCCTCCCTGTATGACATAGGATGCTGACTACATGTTATCATCTAATATGTTATATAGGATACAATATATTCTTTATCAAAAAGTTACCACAACTGAAATAAATATATAATATTAAAATAAAAACAAATGATAATCAGTAATATCCAAAGTCACATGCATAAAACCGAAATAGGTAAAAATTAACGATAATCTAAAGTTTTAAATAATTAATGACATAAAAGTTTCATGTCTTCAATGAAATCATAAAATAATGACACACTAATATATCCCAATCAGGTCTTGGAATCATTTATAGTTCCTTCATTAATCCTCCATCCTGAATTTCAATCCATATATTTATCATAGGGATCTTGACCTTATCTAATACTGCAAAAATGAAGTCTATTTGGTTACCAATCAAATGAACTGATTAGTGTTTGAGTACAAATCAGTAGGATAACACCAATGGTTTCTATGTAAATTTCCAATTTATAATACTATATGAAGTTTTATAAATAATAATGAAAAAACCAGGTAATCATGTTACTCATTTAATATTTTTTATTCAACCATGTACCCCAATTGATTTTTTTATTTTATCGAAAATACACATTGAGAATAAGTGGGAACCTACATAACCATTCAACAATATGTCACACCCACATTAAATCAAAATTATATAATTTATATGTCAAAAAGTAAGAGAGGTACAATACACCGTTCCAAGACCATCACCACACACCTCTCCAAAATTCAAACCATCCTCACTGAAAATCACCCTAATCCCACAAGCTGGCCGAGGAAGACTCTTCTTATCTATACATTGATGAAATCATCCCATCACCTCTACCTCTTCACCACTAACCAACACCATAGGATTAAACATAAAAACCAAACCGTCCTCGATGTCTATCAAACTGATAAATCATCAGGGCCATAGACACTCGTGCTGGAAACCGGCCTCGCCGCCAACACAACAATAATAGAGCACCAAGGGAATAGTAAAATAAAACTAATGAAATCAACTCCGTATAACAATTAATCTATTAGCGCCTTGATTCCCCTAAAACCCTGAACCAAAAATCCCAGAAATGATGTTTTTGTCAATAGAAACATGGGTTTAGAGCCGGTTGAGCATCCATGGTGCTTCGGTGCACAACCATGGTTGGGCCCAAGGGGCCTTCTAAAAAATATACGTTGTCAACACCAAAAGTTAATGAAGGTACATCACTATAGAAATTGAAACCACTATCTGCAATAACAATAGAAATAGAAAAACATAATATTAAAATAGATTCCAACAAAATGAAAACACTCCAAATCCAGTATTACCATGAATCCCTTCGAACAATGAACCACAAATTCCAAAACCAGAGTGGTGCCTCAATGCCAGATCTAACTATGAGAAGAGAAAAAAAACATGGTGTTAGTGTAGGTAGTGAATCCACAGATCTCATTATCACAAAACTATTGTCTGGCCAAAGAACCCCTCATGAAATTATTTTTTTTCATCATCACAAAGGGAACTAAAAAGCCATCGAAGCCAAGAGGGCACGATGAATGAGGTGAATGAAACTCAAAAGGATGAGAGAGGACAGAGCCGAGAGAGAATATGGGAAAGACCATGAGTAAGGGTATGTGTGGAGAGGAATGAATTAGAAAAATTCCTAGGACTACTCACTCAGAGAGGGAGAGGAGAGGGAGGGAGTGACGGAGCTGAGAAACCCTAGCGTGAGGGGAGATGAGAACTCGGAGACTCAAGAGCCATCACCCACACACTATGCATCCATGCATACCATGGGTTATTAATGAAACCTTAACAAATCATACCATATATTTCTTATTCCTATGTTTATAACTTATATAATAGTGATTTCAATATTCATTCATTAATGTGATTTCATTTTTAATATCATCTCAATGTCATTTGGTGTTTTGGAGCATCAGTCATGGTACAATTATCTCGAATACAAGGAACATCACTTCAATGAAATATCTCAGGGGAATAGATTATCAATTTTGATCCCAATTGGTATTTGGAGTATCAATCCATGACCAACGATTGTTCACATGAATGCATCTGGGGCCTATAACATATGTCTGGAACCCCATCTATATTTAGAAAATCAGTCCCTAACCAATAATACATATTCAAATTAAATAATATCACATACATATATATAATAATAAAATATAATTATCCTTATAATCAACCATTCACATAATGTGGAACCATTCTATTTTTCATTCATAGACATAATTCATTTCAATAATCACAATGAATAACATATAATATTTCACCATAAATTTATTTATTAACATTTAATTACGCAATTAATTATCCGTTCATAGTTAAGTCAAAAAAATCATTAATTACAATTATAAAACATAAAAAAGGATTCAACTCAATTCAAATAATTAATTATTCCTTTATTTAAATTACACAGTTCATAATTATGACGATACTATCACCCCACATGGGTTTCGATCATGTTTGGTCTCATAATCTCTAACATGTTCAATGGGAACTATGAAGGGTATAATAATTTCATAAAATTAACTTAACATTTTGAATGTAAATACAATTGGATAATTTTTCCAAAAAAATTCATAACTAAAATCACAAGATCATGATCATGACTATGTATATTTGTAACTAAAAAACCAACCTAATGATATTTTATGAGCCCTCACAAAACAATGGTCCTCAAATGGATGTAGCATGACTGAAATCATGATTAAATATGAGATCTAGAATCTTATTAGAGTATCACGATCCATAGAAATGAGATAAATAAATAATTATATCCAAACCACAAGTAAAAAATAAAATATCCCACTCCAATGGTTAGTAAATATAGGGGATAGATGAATCTATATAAGTAATAATTCAATTATTTTATAGGGTTTTATTTCCTCATCTGGATCTTCGATTCACACTAAAAGGTTTTGGAGTGTCCTATAAATCATATCTAGAGACTCTAAGTGAAACGTAATTATTATTTGGAAGAATATTGTTGATTATTGATTTAAACTGAGGGGTTATGAATTTCTAATAAATTTTTTCTGGTCTAAAATCATGCTTTCATTGTTTCTTGGACAAGAATAACCATTAGAAAAAATTAATCCCCTAACCATACAACCCTACTATTTATGGGGTTCATGGTTTCACATTGAGGTGTATAGTTTTTTAAATCATTCCTAAATCATACATCACCACTATTTCCAAGAGTGATAGGGTTCATAGTTTTCAATTGTTTCACAAGTTAGGCATCAACCATTTTAATGCACATTTTCCTATAGTTTGGGGACCATGAATTTCTAGGGATGGGAACACAGTTTAGGAAAACATTTCACTAACCATTTCCTACATAAAAACCCTCAAAAAAATTCCAAAACTCACTTGAACCTACTAAAGAAAAAATCCATCACAAAGTAGATAACAATAGGGGTAAAAAGAACCTAAAAACAAGTATGATAATCCTTTATAATGTCTGGAATCTTACAATACATTATATTAATAAAATACAACATCATTGGTCACATATTTGAATATATTAATTATTCAACCATTTTTTACATTTTAGTGAAATTTTAATAATTACCATATATTCATGATGTATTTTATAGTGTACCAGAAAATTTGACTATCTAAGAAATTTTAAAAAATTCTCTATTAGATAATTTTAATGTGTTAATTTAAAATATAATATATTTCTTATAAATATAATTTTTCATATATGATAATTTTACATAGTAATTAAAATAGTTTTATAATTTGAATCTCATTCATTTTCTAAAAAAGAATGATTTTTTATTTTAGTTTTTTATCCCATGATATATGTATGGATTTAAATTTATATTCCTTAATTTGTATACAATGTTTAAAATTAATAATTTTATTATTATCAAATTGATAGAAAAAAATATTTTCCACATGAAAGTGTCACATTTACAATACTATTATATATTTTAGATTCTAATGGTGTACATGTATCATAGATATACCAATAATTATAAAATTTCATAACATTCATCTGAGATCCCATTGTTGATCATCTAACATGAGATCCCTCCAACATACATTTAAGAGTTATTTTTCTTAATTTATAACTTATTATCTCGAGTGTAAATAATATGTAACGTTTATTAATTATATTAAAATTCATGCTCTAGATCTATTTCCAAAGTTGTGAGTATGTGAATTTTATCATGCGTACACCTATTTGACATTAAATCACTAAAGACGCCATAGACATTTGTGAGGTTGGGTGTAAAATAACAAATATTCATAATTGATCTAATTACATATAAAATTTTAAAAATCTAATTAAACAATGGAAATCGAATCCATTCACACTAAACCTTATAAATCCCTTTCATAGAGATAAATTCAATAATACAATATCTATTATTTGAAATTTCATGTTATGCCATAAATTATCCGCATATATTCTCTTTTTTCATGGATATAATTTTTTATGGTTTTAGATAGCTCTTCTGTCCATAGTTATCTACTCAACATATTATGCACCAACATGATTCATTTCTACAACTTCATCACTATAGGTTTCTGTTTGGTATAGTTCCTTGTATAAGACCAAAACATCCCTATTTATATTCCTTAATGGTATCAATGTTTTTAATATTCCACTTTATGTAGTTATTATTACAATGATTCAAAAAAATTATTTGAAAATGTCCAAAATAGTATTGGATATCCATTAGGATTACCCAAAAAGAATAGTATGGTTGGTAGTTCTCCCATGTATCTCATTTTTAATCCTTTTTATGACCTCGGTAATATTTGAATGTCAAATGTGATTCAAGATCCAATAGAATTTATAATGGTTAACCTAGAACTTATAAAAATCATTAATATTGTTTATGTGAATCATATTCAAGGGTTTGATTCATCCTTATTTATATGAAATTTAATGAGTTGGTATTGTGATTAAAATGATACATATATAATAATCCCTCATATATTTCCAAGTTATTATAGTAACATGTTCCATTATGATATCACCCCATGTACTCATTAGTGTTGAGAAATATGGTTTCACACCTTTTATAAGTCTTATCTTTTCATTTACATGTTTTCATGTAAATAATTGTGACACTGTGATAGAGATTATCCAATTATTTTTGTATTCTTAGATTTTACCTCTTGGATCCCATATTACATGGTGTTATCAAGGATTATAATGAAATTTGAGTTATGAGAAACATTTATAAATTCCCTCTATTTTTTAGTGATATCATTCAAACCATAAAAAATATATCATTAAAAATAATGTATTTTAATCTCTAAACATGTAATAAATTGATTTTATCTTGTAATTAATTTTCATATTTCGAGGATATAATTATCTTCTCCTATTAAGATGGTTAGAAAATTAATTTTAGAATGATTTATTTTTATAATTATTCAATTAATTAAATGTATAATTTTACAACACACATGGAAATTTGAATCTTTTATATCTTAATAATGTATAATAAATTGATCCTTCCATCCCAATTAATTTTTCACATTGTCTTCCTTCTAAAAATTGATGTATATTGCACAATCAATGTACATGAGTACTTATAAAAAAATTATTTACCTCATATTGATATATTTCAATGTGAATATATACATTCAATATTTATTATCCATATATATGTCATATCTTCATCCATAATTTTATAGTCTTCATTTATCTTATGTAAATATTTTAGTAGCCATCTCAATAGAGTGAGTTGTATAGTTTTTTTAATTTATCATTAATTTCCTTAATTTATAATAAAAAACTATACTTTTTTATAATGAAAAACCCTAGTCATTTCTTTGGACCATAATTGAAAATAAAAACTATATCCATTCAAATTTATGGGTATTATATATTCTTTTATACAAATATTGGGTTTTCATCGAATCATTATCAATATTTCTTTTACCGTGTAATTTTTAACAATTTACATGTCAACTGGGTTAATGTATTAGCTATTTATGAGAAGGAATAAATTAAATCACATATATTAACATGTTATTCAATATAATGTTCACATATTAGTTATATTCATTGGTAGGGGTATTTTTATTAACTTTTTTAGTGTCATCATATATTCCCCCCTTGGATACACGATGGCCAATAACATTACTTTTTGAATCCAAACATCACACTAATAAACTTATATTATATATTATTGCTTCATTAAGTCTCAATATATTTATATAAATGGTATTCATGATAAATATAAAATTTATTTTATATCAGGTTTTAATCATTAAAAACAACAAAACAACATCTCATGATATTTCATCAATAAAATATTCATTGAATCCCTGAACACAAATGGTGTGTTTTTGACACATATCTCATTACGATGAACTCAAAGTTCCAATAACTTGTAATAGAATCCATATTTAGAATATCCTCAATATTTAATTGGAAAAATTATAGCATAAATGGGTTTTTTTCATTGTGTCATATTTTCCCCCTTGAAGTTAATCACATGGATCATAAAAGTATATTAAAGGGTATTTTTTTATAATAATGAAATAAATTTCAATATATTTAATGCATAAACATATATTACCATCCTTAATAACAAAAAAATAAGAATATTTCTCCATATTATGGTATTATAGCATGTATGGATCGTTTATCATACAAATTCTATAGTTACTTGTATAATTCAAATACCTCTTATAGTGTCATTATTCATAGAGTCCTAGATTTGTTTTCATTAGGGATATGATTGAGAGAGAATTCGACACCTGATTTGGTGGATATGTAAATAATTTAATAAAATATAAATTAATTTATTCCCTTAAAATATATGAATCTCCTATTTCTAAATATAATTTTTTATTTTTTAATTAAAATTATATATGAATATCATTATGATAATCCATTTATGTTATTATAAACAATAATTTAAATGAATTATCTCTTCTAAAATATGGGATCCAATTCCATCTATTAATATTTTAATCCCCGTGCCTCGATTTTAATTTTTTTTTATTATACACTAGTAGTTAATCCATCTAAAAGGTTATGTCAAACTCAACTAATTTTATTACATTTAGGTTATCATCTAATTATCCTTGATATATTATAATAGAGATAGACCAAAATTATTTCAAAACTATAATATTTCCTCTTATAATATTAACAAAAAATTTCATTCATAATATATTAGATGATGAGTGAATTTTCATACATAACATGAATAATATGATTTAGTGTCTTTTTAAATACTAAAATAATTTATTTTTTATTTTTGAATTTATGTAAACGAACATCATAAGATATAATACTGGTCATGAACATCTACTATAGTGATTTCATAATACCTACCTTCCACCTTTTCCACATCTATTATAGATTCTATTAACACTTGATGGATTGATTTGAGTATTATCTCATCTATATACAATTTATTTACTAGAAATTAGTGGCCTATATCTTTCAAATATACTGATAATATTGATTTCATTTATCTCAATACTTGAAGAAAACTCCCACGGACATTAGGAATTCCACTGGTTATTCTTCCACGATTGAATACATGTGGGAAGTTATACAAATAACATTATTTATTTTTAAAAATATCATTCAACATTGTTAAAATCCAACCCATTATTCATTTTTATTCCTTAAAAAATATGAGATTTTGGGAACTCATTATAATTATGGAATGCTATTTTTAAATTCACATTTGAAAAATATCTTAGAGAATAGTTCCCTTCAATGTATTTTCTTTAATCTATAAAATATGTACTTAATAATGATTTTGTTGTTTCATACGCAATTCACTAGATGTCTTTATGACCCTGTAAATTTCTCACCATACTCAGTAATAGAATTCTATACCATTTTTCGAAAATTTGATTGTTTATTTTCCATGATAGAAAATTATTTAAAAGGATAATATTACTCTAAGAATACCAAATAAAAATAATTCAACTCCAATGTTTTTATATATTCATACATCAATGTTTATTGAATTATGGAAACCCAATAATCAATATCTCCCATTAGATTATATATTATCAAGATTAACTATACCATTTTAATATAAACACAATCATATAATATCAACCATGATGAACTAACTCGTTAATCATCCAATAATTTTTTGTCAATTTCATTACAAGGTAGTTGTTGTTTTTGCAGGATGTGATTAAACACAGTTACACTATGTAAAGTTGTAACCGGTTGTTCCATGAATGCAATGTTATTTTTATTTTCCTAAGTTTACTGGCCTAATATTATCATAACATGGTATGGTCCTAGGTTGGATTCAATTATATTTATTTATTTTTATGTTATTAATTTTAAGTGGCCCACATTAAAAAATAGTTATATACATAATTAATAATATATAATACTATAAATAAAAATCATATATTATAATTCATAAAAAATAATTAAAAATTATTTTCATATAAATTCAAAAATATTTTAAGATTATATGAATGATGTTTCATTGGTATTTCTTCTATAACTGTTATATTAGAAATATACTATTATCTGATTCTACTAAAATTAATATGATACAAGATTTAAAAACCTAGACACAAGCAATCAAAAATCCAATCTATATTTTATTATATTTTTATAGAATAAATATCTCACATGACAGAATAATTTTTCATTTTCATGAAAATTAAGACATCAATGAATACTACATTATAATAAAAATAGGTGTTAGAATATCTAAAAATTAGAAATTATTATTCATTCACATTGAAAACCCATATGTCACAAAAAATAATATTGAAGGATTCACAAGGATACTAGAAAAAAATAAAAGCACGAGCTCAAATTAATAGTAAAGTGTACTGTATAAAAAAAGATATTGTAATATAATCATGGAGCATAAAGTATGATATAAATAGAAAACAAATTAATTTCAGTTTGACTAAAAATAGAAGAATATTATGTATCCAATAATATAACTATGGTAAAAAGTAAATCAAATAGATAAAAATAACTCATTTCAAAGTGATGTAATTCATAATGATAGACATTATAAATATAACATGAATCCCTATTTAAAAAAACCCATCGCAAACTTTTATGGAATACACAAAATACCGAACTATTTTCTCTCCTTTGATCACTAAACACATCAAGAAGATATATAATTTTCTCCCCACCGATCACATTATAATTCCATTATTTCCATCATTTGAAAAGAATGATTAACCATTAAATATAATATTATTTATTATGGATATTCATACATGATCATTTTTTTGTAATCAATTTCAATCAATATATGAATATTGGAAGTGGATAATATCAATAATTCCCTACATAACAGAATAATATAGCCTTCTATATAAATATATAGAAATCAACATAGAGAATATATCATATGCACAATACATTGGGATATATGGTTATCAATAGAATGATGATGATTTATTGGTGTAGGTTAAATTTATTGTAGAATGATATAATTAATAAATACTTACAAAATATAGTAGTATATAGTGGTATGATATTAAATAGATGATAGTTGAAATAACTCTAAAAATTAATTACATATATCAAATACATATGATATTAATTATGGATAAAATGTTCCCTTCAAAATACACCAACTGTATCATGCACTAATTGAAAAGGTAATATTGTTACTAAATAAATTTTAATCCACATTGGATGAGAGGACCTACCAGATATAATTTTATCATACTTAATAAGATACATCCCACCTCATAAAAATTATACATCTATTATACCAAAAATACATGTAATTCATATGGATTTGTATAATGGGGAGTATGAGTTGGGGAAATATTTGGAATTATAATAACACAAGAATGAACTACAGAGAGAGGGAATAGAGAAATCGCATTATGATTATATAATATTGAATTTAGATTAATGAATAAAAATAAATTTTTACATTAAATAGAAAATTGAATTGATATGATAACATATGTTAACAATTAATAGTTTTTAAGAACCCATAAATTTAAATTTATAATCCTAAATCATGATGATTTAATTGAAAAAAAATATTTTTTGGGGATACTATAGAGAGGATAATTAGGATAAGACCATCACAACTAATTTTTTTATAGATTAATAATACTGTGATTGGTATTTATATTAAATGAGGGAGATTTGATTATTAATTTCTAAAAATTAACCTGTGAAATCTAGGTTTTAGAAAATGAAATATCATTGTCTTAATAATGGTTTTAACTCATTTTTTGTTACCTTTATGGTATAGTACTAAAAATAATTGAATCAAACTACAACATTTTATATTACTTTAGTAGTGGAAATATAGTCAATAAAACTCTGAGATTTGAGAAAAAAGAATGTTTTTTAATCTAAAATATCATAGAAAACATTGATATTAGATGATAATGTAATAAACCATGATATTTTTATTATATTTCTATAAAAATAAAATTTCTCTCTTCGATTTCTTGAAGAACATTGAACTATGAGATTAAATGAACTATAATATAGGATATTGTTATAACCAAGATAATAAATTGTAATGTATGAATATTAGTAAAACATTTATGAAAATTTGGGTTATCCATAAAATTTAAATATTATATTAATCATTTAAAATAAAAATAATTTTTCTCTAAATAATGGTATTCTCTAAAAAGATGGTTCAATCACTCATTGAAAAAAAAATTGAAATTAAATTTAAAATAATTTAGTAAATTTATTTTATAAAATTACATTCATTTTTAAAAACAAAATAAAAAATTATTTTTAGGATTGTTTTTTTAGGATTTTATGGAAATGATTAATTATTCGACGAATAGTGACATATAGTGATTTTAATAAAAGAGTTCCCATTCATTTAAGTAATTCATAAGGTTTAATTACATTTTAAATTGGGTTAAAAATAAAATTATATCAATTATATTAAAATTTAACAATTTTGGTTCATTGGAATCATATTCATATTTAATTTTGATATTAATACATTCTATAGTTATGAAAATCTACAATTACGGTATTTTTTCTTTGATAACATGCTTTTTTCATCGCACATACAAGTATATTTTTAAATTAGGTTATTTTAAATATTTAAATTGATGTTGTAAAAATATATTCTATATTTGGAATAATAATTATTTATATTATCTAACAATCACAAATTAATTTTTCAACATTATGCATAATAGATGAATTAAAAATTATTATCACTATTAATGTAAAAATTGATTTATTTTGGACTGAACTAAGAAAACAAGGATAAAAAATTACCTAGAAAGATATAAAAATAATAATTGGATGGAAATATTTATACATTATCACCTCAAATGGTCTATAATGGCTCAATTTTTTAAAAATTTAATGATAAAAATGTTACTATAATAGAATATTTTAAAAAATTCCATGTCTGTTCTCTTCCCCACTTATTAAAATCCATCCATCTCCTTCCCACTCCCTAATACCAATAAGATTTGGATCAGGAAAGAGATAATAAAATAACATCCTTAATAACATCCCTATATCATATAAATTTTGTTTCCATAAAAAATCCATCCTATGAAGTATTTATGGGAAAACCAAAAAAAACATGTTGTCTGAATAAGAGGTAATGTACTTTAATAAGAATTTTTATTTTTTTATTCACCACCTTAAAACATTATAAAAAATGATTATATATTAACATTTGTATATTCAATTTACTAATAATTTGTTATTATTATGGAATAAAACATATCCATATCATCTTTCATAATCAAGGAAATGAAACCATCGATCATGTGTATAGCGGTTTTCTACCTTGTGAACCGATGTGATTTGTTTTCCATCACCACCTTTCACAGATTAATATAATTATGGATTTGAAAAATTTATATTAAATTTAAGATATTATCATACATATTTAATTATAATATAAAATACACTTTATTACTTTCCATTCCATTTAAAATATGATAATGTCACTCATGTGTATGGAGGACTACCACCTCACAAAGCAAAGAGATTTGTATTTAACATATGTTTTACATCAAAAAGAATAATAAAAGAATTAAACAATTAAAGGTGATATATATTGGAGTATATTGATATTTATGATTATTATATCACCCTATTTGTTATAATTTTACTCATTAATAGAATAACATTGTCGCAGGTGCATATATATAACATGTTATCTCTACAAAGTGAAGTTATCAATTATACATGTAAAAAATTAAATAATTATTAAAAAGGATTATGTATTGAAAAAATATACATCTATATCATTAATTTTAAATTTTTATGATTTATATATATCATTTTCATAATAACCATAAATTTCAATGTAATTAATGAATGAGAAAACAATGAAATTAACAACCAAAACAGTGAAAATATTTAATTTTAATTCGCAATGTCTGGTGAAATTTTATAAGAGGATAATATATGATATTATATATAAGAATATTATACTCTTATAAATTGAAAACATTTTTAAAGACCTTAAAAATAGAAAAAAAACATATTTAACCAAAAGGTTCAATGTGGAAGTGGAATACATCTCATCTTTCCTCATTATGGAATATTGTAATATTATGCATCTAATATCAATTATATAGTGTATATATTTCTCCTTTTTCAAGTAATTTCATGGTAATATCGTAATTAATGGTGTTTTACATTTTAATTTTAGATTTTTAATCCAAAAGTATTTGAAATAAATGTTAACAAGTTGTAAATCATTTCATAATTCTATTTCTGTTCACTAGGTTATATTACTTATTCATTGCCTTTGAAACTCTATAATTATGACTGTAATTAATTTATACAATATTTTTTAGTATTTACACTAGTTTTATGTGGATATATATTCTATACACATAATCGAATCATTGGGAAATTATAACCTCAATGTTATGATTTGTGTAAGTGTTTATTTTGGAATATAATTTCTATTAGGATAATTTATGCTTAAATATTCGTCAAGAAAAATTACTTGATAAATGTCTAAAAAACACTTCAATTTTCTTGTAAAAAGGTTTTTCATGATTTTTAAATTTCATTTCACAAAAAATTAAATATTTGGAATATAAACTTGTTGGGAAAATATTTTCAATAAAATCAATCATCATTTCTATATTTTATCGATAATCATTTTTCTTCCTAATCGATGTATTAAGAAAATTTATTTTGAAATGTTTTAACATTATCCAAAAAATTAATTAAATAAATTTTACACATTTTTAATTATTAAAAAAATTGAATTAATGGACACTTCATGACAATTTCTTAATAAAGAGATTTTTACCCTTGTTACAACAGTATGAAAATAATAATCTTTTAACATATACGACATTTTTGAAATATCCTAACATAATGACCTCCTTTTTCATTGAATATTCCTTGAAAATTTTAAAATATTGTTCTTCAAATAATATGTTTTTCTAAATATTCTTGAAATTTTTTATTTTGGAATATTATTTTAAATGCCAAATTTATATTTTCCTCACAAATGTTTTCAAATATAAGTATATGGTATTTCATTTAACCACTATTAAAAACTCATTATTTTACACATACACAACTAGTATATGTTTTATTGATACCATACTTAATTATTATATGGATGGTTTATTAATTTTTTTCAATAAACTTATTGGCATTCAGTGTCTTGATTCAGTATTCTAGTCATTATAATTTTATTGAAATATCAACACTCTTATGGTCATTGAACATTAAATTTCCCCTAAATATTCATACTATTTAATGTAGATATAATTATTTCTTAAAATAGATAACATTTTTATGTACAGTGTTGTACATTGAACATTACAACATTTCCTGGGGAAATCTTGATAAATCCATTTTCATTACTCAATATATATTTCTATTGATAAGGAATATAGTTCATGAATTAAATTAAATATCTGATAAGTGTGGAATTCCATGGAAATGTAGATTCCAGTTTGTATTAGTTATAGATATTCCTTCCACGCATCAGTAGTCTCATGAGATGAATTACTGGTAGAGACATATTTAAATATATTTATAGTGTCTAATTACCCATCATTTTTTAGACAACATTTTGAATAGCCTTGATAGGATAACTATCATAGTTCGTGTGTTAATGATGTCCCTTAATTAACCAATTCCTAAATGATGATTTTTCTATTTTTACATGATATTTTCACAATGATATGACCTCTCATTGAATTTTCTTATCTATTTATTGGTTAAAGGGAATGGTTTTGTAGTTATTTTTATGCCATATTGATTATTCCTATTCAATTTTTGATTGTCTTTTTATTGATTAAATTCTATATGTTTTAAGATATATATTATTATATATTGATTATTTTTGTAATATTATTTAAAATAAATATGTGTTAAGATTCTTATCATTACATATTGATTATGATAAGAAAATTATTTAAATGGATGATGTTTTAGTTCTTAAATATCCATGATTATGATTATTTATTCTTGATATATACATTTATATATTAACCTTATTGAAAATTTTAGCTCACCCATGTTTTTTTCTGTCCCATGATTCTAGGAAGTGTACTATGAATTATATTCAAGGATTTACTATTCGGAATAATGATATTCTTGGAAATCAATTCTGTAATTTTTGAAAACCTAATGTGGTAATCATCTATATATATAATTTACATAGTCTAAAAAACATGATTTTGGGATATAATACCCAGTATCAAAATTCTAATATAATAAAGTGAGAAACCATATTTGGGTTACTAGATATAGCACCAATTCAATTCACATAAAAATTAGTTTTGTATAAATATTGGGAAATAGATTTTTCAAAAGATTGATTAGATTAAATAACCACATGATATAGATTGAGTACAAGTACATATAAACAATATAATGTACTATTAAGGTTAGGATCACTTGTTTTATATTATAAATACATCCATGGATAGACCCTACATGTAGATGTGTATCTGAAACAGATTTACCTTTGAGTAATAACTCTAAAAATGTATGTTAGGATTGACTCGAGCATTAACTGATACATGAAACTGGGACATAATGCACACATAGATTGAAATTTCCACAATATATTCTTTATATAAATATAATGTTAATTACCAATCATTATAAAGTATTTTAATAAATGATGTTAATGATTTTCCTAAGATAAACCTAAAGGTTTGTTCTATTTAAAATAAGGTATCTTAATTTATATATCTTATAACTTATTCTTCATGATTATATAGTTTCTTAATATGATTATATTTTTCCACAAATTTTAAATTGTTTTATTAAATGGTGGGATCATGAATTAACATTGTTAATGTTGAATATGGAGGAAAATTTGATTAATATGGTAATCCAAATGTGATGATTATATGTGTGAAAGAAATCATGATTATACCAAATAATTTATCCCAAAATATGATTGAAACTGTATATTTCAACCAACTCCCAAACTGAACAATGAAGATAAATATAGAGTTCTCTATGAGCTAGTAGGATAGAGACCATAGAGGAATGAATTCATGATTTCAAATGCTTAGGGAATTTGGAAAGACAAAAGTAGGAATGGTTTTGAAAGGAATTTGAACGTGTTTTATATATGGAAATGAATGGCATCAATTAATGAATTACAATGGAAAAATGAAATGTAAGATATATGGAAATAAATCTCATCATAAGGATCTATTTATATATCCTTGTTTTAAATGTGGGGGAACATGGGAAAAATCCACGCCAATCCCTCTTATATTGGATAACCACTAGACCATGGAAGGAATTATAATTAATGAAAATGGATGATGTATTTATGTATTGGGAATCAAGAATTAAATTTTACATGTTTCTCCACAAATAATAATTTGGTTATATGGATCATGAATCATTAATGGAATGTTTAAAAATTCAAAAGAATATATGTCTATGTAACATAACTATTATGGATACCATCATGGTGTTTTTTGTTTAATGTCTATCCCATGTTCAATGTCTTAAACACACCTTTTGAAAACATATTTTTTAATTATTTAAAATGATTAACTGTATTTTTAGAAAAAATTTATGGGAATAAAACCAATTGGTTTAGTATATGAATGAGTTATTTGAGGTGGAATGCCTTCAAATTTTATATGCATATGATTATTGGTATTGTAAACCCTTAATGTTTATTAGATATTCAAATTTTTAATAATTATAGGTCACCAGAATTGGGGAATGTTATATGAATTATATTAATATAATTTAGAAAAAGGAGAACCCACAGAATGGGTAGTAACACATCACATCTAGAATTGTCACGGGGTTCATAGCTATAACCGAAGGATTATTATTTTTTAAATCCTTCCACTGGATTGCGTGATGTCCTATTTAGCATTTCATTTTTTAGATAATCATTTTGATAAAAGAATTAATGATGAATTAGAGGTATTGTTTTTGATATCTATATATTGAAGTGTTACATTCAATGACTTTTGATAAAGCAATTATTTTTGGAAAATAATTAGAGACATACAAAAAGGATAATAACATTTTTTTGGATCTTACAATAAATTTAATGTGATTTTTAGTTCTATTGGCATAAATATTTATTTCTTGGATATTAATTTCATAGAGTATGTGATTAATTAAAAATTCATCTATAGACAACCAAGTGATGAAATAGTGATTATAAAATAGAAAAATATTAAATAGGTTTATTTAACTATATTTTCAACTATTATTAGAATATCTAAAATTTTGAAAACATATATTAAATAATTTTATCTTATTACCTTCATATCCAATGAATAAAATGTTCTTTAAAATAGTTATAGATTTTTTTGTTATTATGCGCTTAACATTCAATTGATCATTTACTTTCTTGGGATCAATGGCCTCCATGACATTCTTTAATTATTTATTATTTTCAAACCTGTATTTATCATCACTTACCTCAAATTTCCAATCCAGAACTACAACATAATAATCACATTTAGATAAGAATTTTAATTTCTTTCACTTTGAGTATATTTTCAGGATTATTGTTTTTGTGAATTAAGACATAACACATACATCACAAAAAAATATATTACAAAGTGGATATTTAACATTAATATAAATTTTTACATAATATAAATAATTGAAATGAAATTTAGGTTTCCTTGATTTAAGATCTTCACGATATTCAACATTACTACTTCCATACCTTTTAATATCTTTAATCCTTTCAAAAAAATTTGAAAACATGGGCTGTGCACCAAAACCTAAAAAAGGAATATTAAAAGAAGGAAAACAATGGCCTAATTGAAAAAAATTAAAAAACATGAAAACCCACTTCCTGAAAACATAACCTTTCTCAACAAAAAAATATAATTCATTTAAAAATTCATTTATTTTACATTTTGAAAAAAATATTTCCTTATAAACTCGGTAGCATGCATATAAAATTCAGGTACATTTCTTCGAACAAGAATTCAAAGAACACATTTATAACCATACATAACCCATATTAAACCATATAAATTGGAATTGTAACATCCAAGGTAAATAAAGAATAAAGAATTTTCATATTTATTAATATTTACGAATTAAATATTAATTTTACTTTAAAGGGGTTGTTATGTTTGATAGCATACCCGATACGCAACAATGAGTTTCATTGAAATCTTACGTTGCACACAAGTAATAAAATAATATTATTTTAAATTGTAGTTAACACATAGTCGTTGTATTGGCGAGAATGGATAGAAATAACTAAAATATAATTATGTATTTTAAGAAATGTTTTTAAATTTATCCAATAAAATATAAAGGCTTAATATATGGAAATAATTCACTTTTAGGCATATATACCCTAATTTTCACTAAAGGTTCACTTATCGGCTTTTGATGGTGAACTGTCATTAAATATAGTTTTGGTCACTTTTATACATTCTATTGGACCAAATAAAATTCTTATTTAGAATAGTGACATCAAAATTTACTTATTGTGAATTTTAGGTATTTTTTCAATAAAGTTCATTTTTTAATGAATAGTGAAAAATGTTGTATTTTAATTCAAAACCTCTTTTTAATATAATTTATTTATAAGATTAGATTATATTTTGAATTGGTTTTATAGTGAAATTATAATATATTTTTATCATTAAATCCAATAGTGGTCGTTGGAATTAATTTCACTTTGAAATCGGACATAAACTATTGTCAATCTTTTGATACTTATTGTTTAATAAAAACACGCTATTTTCTCTGACAACGGGAATTAATTATTAAATTAATTAATGAAAATTATATGTTTTGAATTTTGTAAAATGGACTTCATTTTTGAATTCGGAATATCAAATATAGCTTAGGGTGAAGTTTTGGTAATTTTCTGAAAAACTTCAATTTTTGATGAATAGTGAAACCACTATGTGGTACTTAAAAAACTTATTTTTTGTTTAAATGAAATTTTACCACCTATTTGTTTTGAATTTCTATAATCCGACATACATGTTTTCATTATGAAGTAAAATGTGGTTCAATGGTATTAAAATAATTTTTTGGTGAATAGTACCTTTTAGGTTTTTAATCGCGATTAGAGGTAATTAGTGTAATTTAAGGCAAAAATAATGTTTTAATCATATGAGATGAGCTTGAAACATGTCCTACCCTTATTGGATGTGTCATGGAAGACCAAGAAAATCCATTGGTCAACTTGGGTACCCCATGGAGCCACTTTGGAAGGAAAATGACATTAATATCTTTTTATTTAATGTAAAAGTAAAAATGACACAAACATGATTTTTTTACAAAAAAGAATTTTTAAATGGGGTTATAAAAGTAATAATTTTGACTATAAATAGTAATTGGAAAGATAAAACGATTTCCTACATCATAGTGTTTGTTTTATAATTTTTAGACATTAAATAAATTAAATTTTCTATGACATCATGATGATGCAGCGATTAGCTCATTATTTAACGATTTAAATAAAATGAAAAGATAATGTAAAATATAAGACTTACACTTGTCAAAAACCTATTGGATGGGTATATTTAGAACCATTATCACATTATCCTCGAATTATATCAATGTGGGACCCTTTAAATCTGAAACACATTTTAAAATCAAGTAACATTTCTTTACTTTCCAAGAGTGCCCCTCCTCTCCTCTAATAAAAGGCCCCCACCACTATCACCATACCCACACCACTCAAGCCTTTGGTTCGGCCAAACACTCTCATTTTGTCTCTACACATCCCTATATTACTCCTAGAAGCCTCACATTGTGATGAAGTCTTCCCAAGGAAGCCTTTGAGCTCAAATCAAAATGAGTTAGCCGTTTTAATGTTAGTGTTTTCTCTTGTGTTCTTTTGTTTTATTTTTCTTCTCCAAACCCATAAACTCTTTTTATTCATTTATTGTGTAAAAAATACAGTATCTTCAATATACTAGGATGTTGTTATAAGATGCATTCGAGCTACACTTACACACACCTACATCTAATGGTTAAAAAACATATTGTTTCTGTGGATGGAGAATTTCTGCTTACGAAACGATGATTGTTCAATATTCTTCCAACACCTTAAAAGCTGGCCATTAAGATGTCACTATATTTATATATGATATATAATATTTTTATGTTTTCTTTAAGCATCTGTATTTTTCATTTATGGCACACCTTTATGGCATCCATTATGGGTATATGCGATATCTTCATTTTAGGAAGTGCGGACTACCGCCCCCTCAAAGTGATTTGATTCGTTAATGCCATTTGTGGGACGTATAAAGGATGGATTTAATGATATTATATATGATATTATACTGGAATTATAATATACCTTTATATAATTATGATTTCACTCCATTAAATTATGAGATAGAAATGAAAGTATCATTCATGCGTTCGTACGACTTACCGTCTCCATGAACGGTGCATTTCATTTCTTATCCACAAATGTAATGTACTATTATACATACATATATATAATGGATATATATGATGTATGTTACATCAAAGTGATGAATATAATTCTGGAATTAAAATATACATACCTCTCATTTAGTTTTAATTCCATTAATATGACATAGAAATGAAAGTAGTGTTCATGCGTACGTACGTCTTACTGTCTCCATGAACGGTGCATTTCATTTCTTACCTCTAAATGATTATTTAATATTATAAATACATGTATATGATGGATATATATGATATATATGATATCCAAATCATGAATATCATTCTGGATATAATGAACCTTTGACCACACGAACAACATGTAATTGTAAGAAGTCCACTTTCGACTTAAGAACCAAATATTGACAAAACAAACATTATTAACTTAAATGATTACATAATGTTTATAACATGGAAATAAGTGATATAAAAGGAATAATGAACTTGAAAAAGGTTTTTAACCAAGTAGAAATTAACTCAAGTTTATTATTCAGGACGTTAAAGAACGATAGAGTCAAGTCGGACCCGAGGTAAGGGAACTTCTTAACCCAATTTCTATTCTTTGGGTTAATCCCCTACTTTCAAATTATGTCATGATATTATTATGTCCTATATTGTATTTTTAATTTATTTATTTGTAATTATAGTTAATACACATAATAGATCTATTTTATTTAAAAATGATCTTTGTAAGGGACTTCGTCTCAACCTCCTTTCATTGAGACATATTTTGTTTTATACACAACATTCTTTTATACGGTGTATAAATCCCTTTGAATTTTAATTTTATAAAAATGTAGCTTTTTCTACGAATGGTTTTACTAAACGACAAAAGGGAATGTTTCTTTTAATGTACGCGGTGACAACGACCTTTTTCGCCGCCGCGAGTATTATTTGGTCTTTGGCTTCCTCAACAAGCCCTAATGTTTTTTTTAAAATTAAATAAATACCATATACTATTTTATGTATTTTCTTATTGAAAAGGATTTTTTATAATGGATTTTTTATGTCAATATATTTAACCGATATATTGTGATCAAAGTATGGAAATGTTTTCTTTCCATTATATTTTCTTTATGTATTATGATTTTATAATGGTACTTGGACATTTGACGAGTGGTTACGTGATAAACCATATGATGGGTGGTGTCGTGAATACCAGAACAGGTGGTTACGTTATAACCTCCAATGCATTGGGTATCGAAGTCGGCCGTATGGCTATTCTATTAAGTGATATGTGTGGAAGTCGACCGTATGGTTATTCCATTTTAGTATGTTTATGTCCCAAGTTACCTTTATATGTTATGTGATATTTATATGAGTTTTATGGTATTCTTTTGGTTACAAAAGGGTAAGTAATGATCTTTTATTCAGTGAAGAGTTTTCACTACTTCATAAAGGTGAAAAGTATTACTTTGATAAAGTATACATGGTTTACTTGTTGTTTTGATAAACTAACAGTTTTCATTCTTTGTGTATCCCTTACTGAGCTTTTTATGCCCACTCCATGTTTTTTTGAAATTTTTTTCACAGGAATTACCGTGGAATAGGGTCAAGGATGAGATCAAGGGAAAGTCATGCTGTATAAAACATGGAACTAGACCTGTTTCTTCTTAAGAGTTTTTATTCTATGGAAACTTAGTAGAAGTGTCTACTTTGTAATATTTTGAGATGTAATAGTTATGTCTTAATTCTCTAAAACTCTAAACCTGAAAATATCCTCAATGTGAATTATTCATTTAATTCAATATTAATTAAGGTTTAAGGCCGGGGCCTTATAGTTGGTATCAGAGGTCGGTTTAGACAACTTTAGGAGATAAAAAATTGTTAAATTATAAATTAATTTATGGTATGATTGAAATGATATAGAATTTAAAGATTACCATGTTTCTTAGCATAATATATTTCTGTGATAAGAATGGTTTTCCATAGACTAAACAGATATGATTTTTTAGGAAGGCATACAGAGTATAATGACCTTTCAAATCAGCAACCAGAGATGGTCGGAATCATAATTGAGCAGTTTACTGCACTGATGGCTCAGTTGAATCAGGTTACTACCAAAGGTTTTTTGAAAAAATTTCACGATTATCTAGTCTAACGACTAAGCTTACTCAGAAGGGTGTTAAGTTTATCAGGAAAAAGAATGTGATGATTGTTTTTAGGAATTGAACAGATGATTGGTGAATGCTCTAGTTTTGGCACTTCCTTCGGGGAATGGTGAGTTTGTTATCTATAGTGATGCTTTATTAAAAAGACTTGGTTGTTTCCTTATTCAGAATGATCAGGTAATTGCTTATGCTTCACATTAGTGGAAAACTCATGAGGTAAATTACCCTACACATGATTTGGAATTAGCTGCTATTGTTTTTGATCTAAAAATTTGGAGGCATCATTTGTATGGAGTAAAGTGTGAAATATATACTGATCAAAAAAGATTAAAATATATATTCAATCAGAAATAATTGAACATGTGACAGAGGAGGTGGCTGGAATTAATCAAGGATTATGATTGTACAATTCATTACCATCTGGGAAATGAAAATAAAGTGGTTGATTCTTTGAGTCGAAAAAGTAATGTTTCATTAACCATGCTACGTTTGGAATGAGATCCTTTTGTTTTTGATTTGATGAACTATGGAATAGAAGTTTTTGGTGTAGTAAGTTCTTCTATTTTTTCTCAGGTATCAGTGAGATCATCCCTATCAGACAGAATTAAGCAAGCAGAGAGGGAAGACAGTGAGTTGTAGAAAAATGTAGAGCTGGTTCAGAAGGGTAAGTTGCATGAATTCAACATTGATAATGATTGTGTTTTGAGTTTTGGGAGGAGATTATTCGTGTCTGGTGATTCATAGTTGAAGAATGAGTTGTTATGTGAGGCTCAAAGTTCCCCATTTTCAGTTCATCCTGGCAGTACTAAGATGTACAGAGATCTGCGGGAGTATTACTGGTGGGATGGAATGAAAAGAGATATTGCTGATTTTACTGTTAAGTGTTTGACTTGTCAGCAGGTTAAAGTAGAGTGATAGTTACTGAAAGGGATGCTCCAGTATTTACCAGTGCCAGAGTGGAAATGGGAGAATATATCCACGGACTTCGTTGTGGGATTGCCGAAGACACCTCGAGGTAATAATGCAATCTGGGTTATTGTTGATCGATTAACTAAATTTGCTCATTTCCTTACCATACGAGATACTTTTTCCCTAGATCAATTTTCCCGTTTGTATCTTAAAGAGATAGTCAGGTTACATGGAGTTCCTCTCTCCATTGTGTCTGATCATGATCCCAGGTTTACGTCTATCTTTTGGAAAGACCTTCAGAAGTCGTTGGGTACTGAATTAAATTTTAGTACAACTTTTCATCCACAATCAGATGGGCAGTCAGAACGAACAATTCAGACATTAGAGGATATGCTACGTGCTTGTTCGATGGATTATCAACGAATTTGGGACCAACATTATTCTTTGGTTGAGATTTCCTTTAATAACAGTTTTCATTCCAGTATACAGATGGCACCATTTGAGGCATTATATGGGAAGCGGTGTCGAACTCCAGCTTTTTGGGATGAAGTGGGTGAAAGGAAGCTGATGGGACCAGAATTGGTAGAAGAGATGGTAGAAAAAGTGCAGTTGATTCAGAAACACATGAGAACAGCTCAGAGCACACAGAAAAGTTATGCGGATAACCGAAGGAAGGATCTATCTTTCGAGGTAGGTGATAATGTTTTTCTCAAAGTTTCCCCGTGGAAAAGTGTGATGCAATTTAGAAAGAAAGGAATGCTAAGTCTAAGGTTCATTGGACAATATGAAATTCTGGAGAGAGTTGGATCAGTTGCATACACGGTGGCATTACCTCCGAGTTTATCTCAGGTACACAATGTTTTTCATGTTTCGATGTTGAGAAAGTATATTTCAGATTCATCTCATGTTTTGAGCCCATATGTAGTTTAGTTAGAAGAGAATATCTCTTATGAAGAATAGCCAGTCCCGATTCTTGACCGAAGAGAAAAAGTGTTGCGAAATAAGGTAATTCACCAGGTAAAGGTTTTGTGGAAAAAACATATGGTTGAAGAGGCAATGTGGGAATCTGAAAATTCTATGAGGGATAAATACCGCCACTTATTTTGATAAGTGAATAAAATTGCGAGGAAGCAATTCCCAATAGGGGGGAAGGATGTAACATCCTAGGTAAATAAAGAATAAATAATGTTCATATTTATTAATATTTAAGAATTAAATATTAATTTTACTTTTAAGGGGATGCTATGTTTGATAGCGTACCCGATACGCAACAATGAGTTTCATTGAAATCTTATGTTGCACACAAGTAATAAAATAATATTATTTTAAATGGTAGTTAACACATAGCCGTTGTATTGGCGGGAATGGATAGAAATAAATAAAGTAATATTATGTAATTTTTTTAAAATGTTTTTACATTTATCCATTAAAAGATAAAGGCTTAAAATACGGAAAGAATTCAATTTTAGACATATATACCCTAATTTTCACCAAAGGTTCACTTTTCTCCTTTTGATGGTGAACCGTCATTAAATATAGTTTTGGTCACTTTTATACATTCTATTGGACCAAATAAAATTCTTCTTTAGAATAGGTACATCAAAATTTACTTTTTGTGAATTTTTGGTATTTTTCCGATAAAGTTCATTTTTTTTAATGAATAGTAAAAAATGTTGTATTTGAATTCAGAATCACTTTTTAATCTAATTTATTTATATGATTAAATTATCTTTTGAAATGTTTTTAAAGTGAAATTAGAATATATTTTTACCATTAAATCCAATATTGGTCGTTGGAATTAATTTCACTTTTAAATCAGACTTAAACTAGTGTCAATCTCTTGATACTTATTGTTTTATAAAAACACGCTATTTGATCCGACATCGGGAATTAATTATTAAATTAATTAATGCAACTTATATGTTTTTAATTTTGAAAAATGGACTTCATTTTTGAATTCGGAATATCAAATATAGCTTAGGGTGATGTTTTGGTAATTTTCTGAAAAACTTCAATTTTTGATGAATAGTGAAACCACTAAGCGGTACTTAAAAAAACTGATTTTCTGTTTAAATGAAATTTTACCACCTATGTGTTTTGAATTTCAAAAATCAGAAATACATAGTTTTCATTAAGAAGTAAAATGTGGTTCAAGGGGATTAAAATAATTTTTTGTTGAATAGTTACTTTTAAGTTTTTAATCGCGATTAGAGGTAATTAGTGTAGTTTATGGTAAAAATAATGTTTTAATAATATGAGATGAGCTTGAATCTTGTCCTACCCTTATTGGATGTGTCATGTCCGACCAAGAAAATCCATGGGTCAACTTGGGTACCCCATGGAGCCACTTTGGAACGAAAATGACATTAATATCTTTTTATTTAATGTAAAAGTAAAAATCACACAAACATGAGTTGTTTTACTAAAACAATTTTTAAATTGGGTTATACAAGTCAGAGTTTCGTGTATAAATATTTATTGGAAAGATAAAAAGATTTCCTACATCATAGTATTTTTTATAATTTTCAGACACTAAATAAATTAAATTATTTATGACATCATGATGATGCAGCGATTACCTCATTATTTAACGATTTAAATAAAATGAAAAGATAATGTAAAATATAAGACCTACACTTGTCAAAAACCAATTGGATGAGTATATTTCAAACCCTTGTCACCTTATACTCAAATTATATCAATTTTGGACCTTTTAAATCCGAAACACATTTTAAAATATTGTAACATTTCTTTACTTTCCAAGAGTGCCCCTCCTCTCCTCTTATAAAAGGCCCCCACCACTATCACCATACCCACACCTCTCAAGCCTTTGGTTCGGCCACGCTCTGCAAATTTTGTCTCTCCACATCCCTATATTACTCCTAGAAGCCTCAATTTTGGCATAAGTCTTCCCAATGAAGCCTTTGAGCTCAAATCAAAAAGAGTTACCCATTTTAAATTTAGTGTTTTCTCTTGTGTTATTTTGTTTTATTTTGCTTCTCCAACCCCCTAAACTCTTTTTATTAATTTACTTTGTAAAAACTCAAGTATATTAAATATACTATGATTTTTTTATAAGAGGAATTCGAGCTACACTTACACACACCTACATCTAATGGTTAAAAACATACTGTTTCTGTGGATGGAGAATTTCTGCCTCACGAAACAATGATTGTTTAATATTCTTCCAACACCATAAAAGGTGGCCATTAATATGTCACTATATTTATATATGATATATAATATGTTTATGTTTTCCTTAAGCTTCTTTATTTTCCATTTATGGCACACTTTTATGGCTTCCATTATGGGTATATGCGATATCTTCATTTTAGGAAGTGCGGACTACCGCCCCCTCAAAGTGATTTGATTCGTTAATGCCATACGTGGGACGTATAAAGGATGGATTTAATGATATTAAATATGATATTATACTGGAAATATCATATACCTTTATATCATTATGATTTCAATCCATTAATATATGAGATAGAAATGAAAGTAGCGTTCATGTGTACGTACGGCTTACCGTCTCCATGAACGGTGCATTTCATTTCTTATCCACAAATGTAATCTACTATTATACATAAATATATATAATGGATATATATTATGTATGTTACATCAAAGTGATGAATATTATTCTTGAATTAAAATATACATACCTCTCATTTAGTTTTAATTCCATTAATATGACATAGAAATGAAAGTAGCGTTCATGCGTACGTACGACTTACCGTCTCCATGAACGGTGCATTTCATTTATTACCTCTAAATGATTATGTAATATTATAAATATATGTATATGATGGATATATATGATATATATGATATCCAAATCATGAATATCATTCTGGATATAATGAACATTTGACCACATGAACAACATGTAATTGTAAGAAGTCCACTTTCGACTTAAGAACCTAATATCGACAAAACAAACATTATTGACTTAAATGATTACATAATGTTTATAACATGGCAATAATTGATATAAAAGGAATAATGAACTTGAAAATTTTTCTTTAGAAAGTATAAATTAACTCATGTTTATTATTCAGGATGTTAAAGAACGATCGAGTCAAGTCGGACCCGAGGTAAGGGAACTGCTTAACCCAATTTCTATTCTTTTGGTTAATCTCCTACTTTAAAATTATGTCATGATATTATTATGTCCTATCTTGTATTTGTAATTTCTTTATGTGTACTTATAGTTAATACACATAATATATATATTTTATTTAAAAATGATCTTTGTAAGGGACTGTGTCTCAATCTCCTTTCATTGAGGCATATTTCGTTTTATACACAACATTCTTTTATACGGTGTATAAACGCCTTTGAATTTTACTTTTATACAAAATGAATATTTTTCTATAAAGCATTTTACTAAATGAAAAAAAGGAATGTTTCTTTTAACGTACGCGGTGACAACAACCTTTTCCGCTGCCTCGAGTATTATTTGGTCTTTGGCTTCCTCAACAAGCCGTAATGTTTTTTTTAAAATGAAATAAATACCATATACTATTTTATGTATTTTGGTATTGAAAAGGGTTTTTTATAATGGATTTGTTATGTCAATATATTTAAGCAATATATTGTGATCAAAGTGTGGAAATGTTTTCTTTCCATTATATTTGTTTTATGTCTTATGATTTTATAATGGTACTTGGACATTTGACGGGTGGTTACGTGATAAACCATATGATGGGTGGGGCAGTGAATACTAGGACGGGTGGTTACGTTACAAACTCCAATGCATTGGGTATGGAAGTCGGCCGTATGGATATTCCATTATGTGATATGTGTGGAAGTCTGTCACGAACCTTCCTCGGGGCCCGTGTCGTGACTACCCCAAGCCCGCCTTCCATAGGCCAGGGGCTGGAGACTAGCACCAAGGCGTAAATCCCGGTTAAAAGGGAAGGCATTGCATTTGTAAAGTAAACAAGCACCACAGAGTAAACAAGCAAAAAAGTAAACACTAAGTAAGAACAGAGTACAACTGAAAGTGCGGAAAAGTAAATGGGCCAGTATACAAACCCAAACTGAAAGTAAAGTACAACTCGAAAGGGAAAACAACAACTGTAAAGTAAAAGCCGCTACACCGATCTGTCCACTGGAAATCCCACCTGAAGGGTGGGTAGAGATAGCTCCACTGCTCCTCGGGTCCCGTTGTCCGCTCCGGGCACGTCCGCCCAGTGGTCCACCTCCAGGTACTGTTCTGCTCTGCAAGCCTCATCCACGATCAACGCTGTCCGTCGTCTGCAACCAACACAACGTAGTGCGGGCATAGCCCGTGCAGGGGTGAGTATAAGCTACTCAGTAGGGACCCCGAGACCCCTGAAGGTCTCCCAAAATCCATCAAGGATAAACCACAAAAAAAGATAAAATCACAAAGTAACAACCGACACTGCTTAGGTATATGCCCATACATATAGCTAAGTCGTCAATTCCAAAACGCTCCAACCTCAGAGCCCAAGTACAAATCAGTCCACACAGGAAAGTATACGTATTCCACACAGGAAAGCAAAACGAAATCCACACAGGATAGCACAACACAATCCACACAGGAAGGAAACAAGATTCAGCTCACACAGGTATACTTCTTCGAAAGATGATAAAGATGATCTCTGATCCATCTAAGTCGTCGGACCCACGAAGGATCGATAGGTAACTAACCCCCGCAATGACCCACACAGGATCGGGCCCACACATGACCTGTAGGCGCTGGTTCACACAGGACCGCTGAGCACAGACCCACATAGGATCAGACCCACACTGGATCGGGCCCACACAGGACCTGTAGCACCGATCCACGTAGGATCGCTGAGTGCTATAGTCGTCGTCGAATCCACCAAGGATCTCTGTACTGTCGTCATCGCAGTCACAGTAGAAGTAACAGTAGAAGTAGCAGTCGCAGTCGCAGCCAGCTCTAGGGTTCCCGCACACAGCAAGCTCGTTCGGGAGGGTCCACTCCACGAGCCGAGAGGCTGATACATCAACTGCCACGTAGTCCAGAGTTGATGTATCCAAAAGTTCCGTATCGCCAACAGGAACTCAACGCAACAGACGGCGCGTTGATCGGACGCCCGGTCTGAGAGTTATTGGCTTTTTCGTCCCAGGGGCCCGGTTGGTTTTTAAGGCAAAACCAACCCGACCGTACTACACCTGCATCCAAACCTCGGGCGGAGTAATCCAAAAGATCTGTCTCACTAAGAGAAACACAAAAAAGCCGATGACATGTCAATCAGACGTCCGTAGCTCAAGATATGATCGTTTCCGCTCCGAGGGCCCGGTTGGTTTCGTGTACGAACCAACCCGGCTGAACTCAAAGTATTTCGAAACTTTGAGTGCGATATACCAAATCGGCCGTCTCGATCCAAGGATCGCATCTCCGCTGACGGTTTTTCAATCGGAGGTACGTAGCTCAAGTTATGGGTAAAAGACCGAAGTCGATTCGAAAACGGGGGGTCCGGGTCAACCCGATCCAGGTCGACCCGATCCGGGTCCGTCCCGGCCTGGCCGGCGGCGCGGCCCAGCGCGGCGGCGCGTCCTAGGCGCCGCTCGAGTGCCACGCGCAGGGGGCAAAGCCCCCGCCTTCCTCTGTTGGCGGCGCGGCAAGCTACCGCGCCTTGGATAAAGAGGCCTCCCTCACGTGGGGGCCTGCCTTTGAGAAAAAAAGGGGGGCGCCAGCCCCCTCTTTGTGAAACCACCCCCCCTCATAATGGGGGTCCAAATAACCGCCCGGGGGAATTTAATTCCCCCGGTTTTGCACCATCCCAACCGGCCCGACCTGGCCGGCCGACTTCTTCTCAACAGGACCGGCATGGGCCGGTCCTCTTCCATCTTCCGGCACCGGCGGCCCGGCTGGCCGCCGGTCATCACGTCCTTCCGCGGCCCGGAACCGACCGCGACCTTCGTCGTCCGGCGCGGTGCGACGGCACCGCGCCCCTCCTCCGCGGCCCCGCTCCGGCCATGGCGCCTTCGGTTTCCTTAGACGCGGCGCAACGGCATCACGTTCATGAAAATCTTTCAACAGCGCGGCGCGACGGCGCCGCGCAATATTTGCCATGTGATTCCCGCGTGGTGCGACTGCACCCCGCCGTCTCGTTTCATCCACAAGAAAATAATATTCAAGAACAAAGGAGGGGGGATTCGGCTGTGTTTGTGCGGTCCGGCCCCCCTCTCGTTAGACGATAACACTTAAACATTTATCCTCAAGATTTTCATGCTAGAACCAAGAACGAGAATAAATAAATAATCAACAACAAACCCCTACCTCGGTTTCAAGAATGATGATCGTCAACGACCCGCAGAAGACGAGCGTCGCGGTGGTCGACGTCGCGGGAAAAGGATGTCAACGTCGTGAAGCGATGATTCAAAGTTATTTGACGGCGATTTCGTCGCGGGAAACCGTCGCGGAAGAGATGACGCGGAAGAAATACGTCGCGTCGTGGAAGGACCGAGTTCTTCGACGGAGAGGTTCTTCGTTGAAGAACGGCGTTCTTCACGTTCTTCGTTGAGTTTGAAGAAGAAGAAGAAAGCTCCAAAATCATTCAAGGTGGCTAGAGAATTCTAACCAAAATAAAATAAGCTAAAGTCTTATTTTATTTACACAACCAAACCATTTTGAAATTCAATGGTTTGAAAATAAACAACTCAACCCATTTAATAACACAAGTTGTCAAGTTCATTAAAAGGGGAGTTTAAGGGAGTTTTAAAAAAGAAGGTGAAGAGTTAGGGTTCTTGTGGGCCCCACCACACTTAATCCTCTCAAGGGAGGTTAAGTGGATGTGGATCCCACCCCTAACTCCATTTGGGAGAAGTTAACCAACAAGTTAAAAATAAAATGTGTTTCCACATTTTATTTAACTTATTTTAATTTTTCCCAAAACTATCTTTCATTCCGCATAAAACGCAACCTCGGAAAAGGTCTCCATAAGAGCATATCGGCGCTACGAGTTAATCGGTGTCCTCGGATTTCAATTCCGAGCACCGGATCAAAAGTTAGAAATTCCCGCTCATTCGTTCACTGAACGTACCCGAGCCAAACTTCAGAAATTTATTCAGGGCACACCGGGCCTCAGAATCAGGTGCCGTCAGAAACTGCGTTCTTGTAAAATTCCAAATAAAATTAAGAAAAAATTTCCCTTGAATTTTATGGGTCTTTACACTACTCCCACCTCAGGGCTTTACGTCCCCGTAAAGATACATCAAAACTAGGGAAACAAATGAGGGTACTGAGCACGCATATGAGCCTCCCGCTCCCATGTGATCTCCTGGAGCTTCCGTGCTGCCATCTGATGTGCAAAAGAGGAATCGATCGCCCATGTATTACCCGCTCCTGTCGATCCTCTATCTCCACCGGGACCTCCGTAAAAGTCGCCCCATCGTCAACGTCAAGCTCCCCATGGTCAATGATGTGCGTCGGGTCGTGCATGTATCTCCTCAGCTGAGACACGTGGAAGACGTCGTGCACCCAGTGCAACTGAGGTGGTAGAGCCAGGTGATAAGCCACCTCGCCAATCCTATTGAGGACCTGGAAGGGTCCGATGAAGCGCGGAGATAACTTGCCGCCTCAGCCAAATCTTCGTATACCACGTCGAGGTGAGACCCGCAAGAAGACATGGTCGCCATCCTCGAACTCTAGTGGCCTCCGCCTCCTGTTATCATATGACTTCTACAGGCTCTGAGCTGTCCTCATCCGCTCCTGGATGACCTGGACCTTCTCTGTCGTGGCCTGGACCATCTCCGGTCCCACAAGTGCTGACTCCCCAGGGTCTGTCCTGCACAAAGGAGATCTACAAGGTCGGCCGTACAACGCCTCGTACGGTGCCATCCAGATGGTGGAGTGGTAGCTGTTGTTGTACGCAAACTCCACCCAGGGTAGGTGGTCCTCCCAGCTGTGACCAAAATCGAGGACACATGCGCGGAGCATGTCCTCGAGAGTATGAATGGTCCTCTCCGTCTGACCATCCGTCTGAGGGTGAAAGGCTGTGCTCAGACGTAGCTGCGTCCCGAACGCCTCCTGTAACCCCTTCCAAAGCCGGGAAGTAAAGCGAGCATCTCGATCGGAGACGATAGATGATGGCACACCGTGGAGCCGCACAATCTCCTGAACGTAGAGACGTCCTAAGCTCTCCACTGAGCCCTGCTCTCTGATGGGTAAGAAGTGTGCCGACATGGTGAGTCGGTCAACAATCACCCAAATGGAGTCGTGGCCTTTGGAAGTGCGTGGAAGTCCAGTCACGAAGTCCATAGATATTCCATCCCACTTCCACTCCGGAACCTCCAAGGTCTGTACCAAGGCTGCTGGTACTTGATGCTCTGGCTTCACCTGCTGGCTGGTGAGGCATCGAGCAACGAACTCTGCTACAGCCTTCTTCATGCCTGGCCACCAGTGCTGTCGTTTGAGATCGTGGTACATCTTTTCCACTCCAGGATGTACCGCCAAAGGAGAAGTGTGAAACTCTATCAGCACCTCCTCTCTCAAAGCGACTGGTACCATGGTACGTCCTCTGAAAAGGATGTCGTGCTCTTCTCCAAGGGAGAAACCATCAGGTGCATGTCCCAAGGATATCTGTGCACGCCGTGTCTCATAGTCAGCGTCCCCACGCTGTGCCTCTCTGACCTGCTGCAGTAGTGGAGGGGTGACTGTGAGAAACTGGAGGAAGGCTGCTCCATCTCTATCCATGAAGGATATCTGCAAAGAGGCTAGCTGCTCCGTCGCCTCCTCAAGTAGCTGAATGACCGTACTCCTGTTGAGGGCATCGACTACTACGTTCCACTTCCCAGGAGTATAGACTATCTCAAAGTCATAGTCCTGGAGTATCTCGAGCCATCGTCGTTGTCTCAGGTTCAGTTCCTTCTGCGAGAAGATAAACCCGAGACTCTGATGATCAGAAAAGACTGCAAAGCGCTCGGCCATCAGGTAATGTCGCCATGTCTTCAGAGCGAAGACCACTACTGCTAACTCCAGGTCATGGGTAGCATATTTCTTCTCATGCGGCCTCAAATGACGTGATCCATAGGCGATCACTGCCCTCTCCTGCATCAGAACACATCCAAGTACGGTCCCTGATGCATCGCAGTAGACTACGTACCCTACTCCCTCCTCAGGAAACCTCAAGATAGGTGCGCTGGTCAATCTCTGTCTTAGGTCCTAGAAGCTCTGTTGACATCTTTCTGACCACACGAAGGGTTTCCCCTTCTTCGTCAAAGCTGTGAGTGGTGCCGCAACTTTAGAGAAGTCTGGCACGAATCTCCGATAGTATCCAGCTAGTCCCAAGAAACTCCGAACCTCAGTCACGCTCCTGGGTGGATCCCATGCTAACACAGCCTCGATCATCGCAGGATCCACTACAACTCCCGCCTCAGAGATGATGTTTCCCAAGAAGTGGACCTCACGTATCCAGAAATGGCACTTCGAGAGCTTACCATAAAGCTGGTGCTCTTGGAGTGCGTCTAGTACAACTCTCAAGTGATAGGCGTGCTCCTCCTCAGTCGTAGAGTAAATCAGAATGTCGTCGATAAAGACCACGACAAATCGATCGAGGTATGGCTGAATGATCCTGTTAATGGGGGCCATGAACACTACTGAAGCATTGGTTACGCCGAAAGGCATAACCAAGAACTCATAGTGGCCATACCGACATCTGAAGGCCGTCTTCTGCACGTCCTCGTCTCTGACTCTAAGCTGGTGATAGCCTGACCTGAGGTCTATCTTCGAGAACCACCGTGCTCCCTTGAGCTGATTAAAGAGGTCATCAATCCTCGGTAGCGGATACCTGTTCCTCACTGTCACCTGGTTCAGGAGACGATAGTCAACACAAAGTCGCAAGCTCCCGTCCGCCTTCTTGGCGAACAATATCGGGGAAGCCTAGGGTGAAACACTGGGTCGGATGAACCCCTTTCCCTGCAAGTCCTCCAAATGTACCCGTAGCTCTCGAAGCTCGGCGGGGGCCATCTGATATGCTAGAGTGGATATCGGGGTTGTCCTGGGGTATAGGTCAATATAAAAGTCCACCTCTCTGCGAGGAGGTAGCCCTGGAACGTCGTCGGGAAAAACGTCCGCAAACTGATCCACCACTTCAGGAAAACCAGGACTCAGCACGTCAACTGCTCCAAGGATGAGGCTAGCCAACTGATGAGTGATGGGATGTACTATCCTCCGCGGAAGTCCATCCTGTGCTGCAAAGGCTCCCTTCTCGCCGGTGAAGGTGAACCTGCTCCCGTCGGTGCGTACACATCTCACCTTGCGCCTAAAACAGTCAATATGTGCATGGACCGTAGATAGCCAATCCATGCCCAAGATGACGTCGTAAGGCCTCGACGCTGCTACAAGAAGATCCCAGCCGAAGCTCTCGCCTCCTAGAGTAAGCTCACACTACCGGAACCAGTGCGTAATCGTTGAGTCTGCTCCCGTAGGAGTCTCTAGCCGTAAGGATCGAGCCAACGACTCTATTGGAATCTCCGAGCTCCGAACAAGGGCAGCGACTATGAAAGAGTGACTTTCTCCTGTGTCTATAAGTACTGCAGCAAGGGTGGAATAGACACAGATAGTACCTCGAATCATCTCGGGTGCGCCGTGGTCGTAGGCCTCTGCTGCATGGAGCTGTACCTGTCTATGCCCGCCTGCTCCCTGTGGTCGGGGTGGACCTCATGGTGGTGGTGGTGGCAGAGCCTCAAAGTGTCTCCCACCACCTGCTGCTCGGCCAGCTCCTCTGCCTCGTCCGCATCCTCCCTGCGGACCGCCATGGTCGACCCTCTGCCTCTGCCTCGGTGGTCCCTCAACCGTCAGCTGCTTCTCGGCACGACGGGTCGGGTAGTCACGAGCCATGTGGACCTGCCCTCCGCACGAGTAGCACTGTCTGCCTCTCGAAAGACTGGCTTCGCGCTGTGTGCCCCAAACTGCTGAGCCAGTGTCCTGAGGTCGTCTGCCTGAAGTTCTAGTCTGCCTGGACCCAAGATTCATCTGTCGACCACTTGCTGCAGATGACTCTTCCATGTGCCGCCCTGTGGTGGGTCTCGGTGCTGGTGTAGACTCAGCAAGGAAGCTCTCGATCAAAAGGGCCCGCTCCAGTACTCCCGTCTGAGTCGGAATGTTGAGGGAGATCAACAATGCCCTGATCTCGTGTCTCAATCCCTGCACAAAGGTCCGGGCCCGGAATAATGGTTCCCATACCATGTCAGTCGAGTAGCGCGAGAGATCGGTAAATCTCGCCGAGTACTGAGCCACCGTCATGCTGCCCTGCCGCAGCTGATGAATCTCCTGGATACGCACCACACGAAGGGTGGCAGGGACGAACTCCGAGCGGAAGAGGCTCTCAAAGTCCGTCCAAAGTAGAGATGCCTCATCGTGCACTTGGAGCATAAAGCTCCACAATCGTCCTGCTGCTGCGTGATGTAGGCTCGCAGCGAGGATCACCATGAGGTCTGCAGGTGTCCCCACTAGCCTAAAAACTCGTACCACTGCCTCCAGCCAGTCCTCTGCTGCCTGGGGGTCCGTCTCCCCATGGAACCTAGGCGGTCGCTGGCACTGGGACTCGTGTAGAGATCCAAGGCGACGTGCATCATCAGCGGCTGGTGCTGGAAGCATCGGTGGCTCGGCGGGTAGAGCTACCGCCGGTGCCACTACTGACAAAGGGCCCGAAACCGAGGCCTCGTCGCTCAGTGGTCTGTCGTCACGCTTGACTCTCAGAACCCTAGCTGGCTGTCGTAGTGGGGCCATCCTGAAAAGGAATCAGGTGTGCCACGGTCAGAACATTATACCTGGTGAGATGATATAAAGTAATCACAAAGAAAACTTTGAAACACACACACAATCAATGTTTTCATACAATATGTCGGAAATCAGTAGTCAGGGTCCTGGTGTACGGATACGTCGGCCGCCGCACCAACACTGGACTCCCTGGACTGATAACCACACTCAATACGCTAAACATTATTGCTTCACATAGAAAAGATCAGAGTTCGCGGTAGAACCGAATTCCTCTGATACCAATTTGTCACGACCCGTCCTCGGGGCCCATGCCGTGACTACCCCATGCCCGCCTTCCATAGGCCAGGGGCTGGCGACTAGCACCAAGGCGTAAATCCCGGTAAAAAGGGAAGGCATTGCCTTTGTAAAGTAAACAAGCACCATAGAGTAAGCAAGAGGAAAAGTAAACACTAAGTAAGAACAGAGTACAACTGAAAGTGCGGAAAAGTAAATGGGCCAGTATACAAACCCAAACTGAAAGTAAAGTACAACTCAATAGGGAAAACATCAACTGTAAAGTAAAAGCCGCTACACCGAGCTGTCCACTGGAAATCCCACCTGAAGGGTGGGTACAGATAGCTCCACTACTCCTCGGGTCCCGTCGTCCGCTCCGGGCACGTCCGCCCAGTGGTCCACCTCTAGGTACCGTTATGCTCTGCAAGCCTCATCCACGATCAACGTTGTCCGTCGTCTGTAACCAACACAATGTAGTGCGGGCATAACCCGTGCAGGGGTGAGTATAAGCTACTCAGTAGGGACCCCGAGACCCCTGAAGGTCTCCCAAAATACACCAAGGATAAACCACAAAGGAAGATACAATCACGAATTAACAACCGACACTGCTTAGGTATATGCCCATACATATACCTAAGTCATCAATTTCAAAATGCTCCAACCTCCGAGCCCAAGTACAACTCAGTCCACACATGAATGTATACGTATTCCACACAAGAAAGCAAACCGAAATCCACAGAGGATAGCACAACACAATCCACACAGGAAAGTAAAAAGATTCAGCACACACAGGTATACTTCTTCGAAAGACGATAAAGATGATCTCTGATCCATCTAAGTCGTCGGAACCACTAAGGATCGATAGGTAACTAACCCCCGCAATGACCCACACAGGATCGGGCCCATACAGGACCTGTAGGCGCTGGTTCACACAGGACCGCTGAGCGCAGACCAACACAGGATCAGACCCACACAGGATCGGGCCCACACAGGACCTGTAGCACTGATCCACATAGGATCGCTAAGTGCTATAGTCGTCGTCGAATCCACCAAGGATCTCTGTACTGTCGTCGTCGCAGTCATAGTAGCAGTAACAGTAGTAGTAGCAGTCGCAGTCGCAGCCAGCTCTAGGGTTCCCGCACACAGCAAGCTCGTTCGGGAGGGTCCGCTCCACGAGCCGAGAGGCTGATACATCAACTGTCATGTAGTCCATAGTTGATGTATCCAAAAGTTCTGTATCGCCAACAGGAACTCAACGCAATAGACGGCGCGTCGATCGGACGCCCGGTCTGAGAGTTATTGGCTTTTTCGTCACAGGGGCCCGGTTGGGTTTTAAGGCAAAACCAACCCAACCGTACTCCACCTACGTCCAAAACTCGGGCGGAGTAAGCCAAAAGATCCGTCTCACTAAGAGAAACACAACAAAGCTGACGACACGTCAATCGGACGCCCGTAGCTCAAGATATGAGCGTTTCCGCTCCGAGGGCCCGATTGGTTTCGTGTACGAACCAACCCGGCCGAACTCAAAGTATTCTGAAACTTTGTGTTCAATAAACCGAATCGACCGTCTCGATCCAAGGATCAGATCGCCGCTGACGGTTCGTCAATCGAAGGTCCGTAGCTCAAGTTATGGGCAAAAGACCGAAGTCGATTCGAAAACGGGGGGTCCGGGTCCGGGCCGACCCGGCCCGACCCCCCTGGGTCCGCACAAACCGGGTCGACCCGACCCGGGTCCGACCCGGCCCGGCGCGGCGGCGCGGTCCGGCGCGGCCCAGCGCAGCGGCGCGGCCTCGGCGCCGCTCAGGTGCCACGTGCGGGGGGCAAAGCCCCCGCATTCCTCTGCTGGCGGCGCGACAAGCTGCTGCGCCTTGGATAAAACGGCCCCCCTCACGTGAGGGCCTGCCTTTGAGAAATACGGGGGGGCGCCTGCCCCCCCTTTGTGAAACCTCCCCCCCTCATAATGGGGGGCCAAATAACCGCCCGGGGGAATTTAATTCCCCCGGTTTTGCACCATCCCGGCCGGCCCGACCTGGCCGGCCAACCTCTTCTCAACAGGACCGGAATGGGCCGGTCCTCTTCCATCTTCCGGCACCGGCGGCCCGGCTGGCCGCCGGTCATCATGTCCCGCTGCGGCCTGGAACCGGCCGCGGCCTTCGTCATCCGGCGCGGTGCGACGACACCGCGCCCCTCCTCCGCGGCCCCGCTCCGGCCGCGTCACATTTGGTTTCCTTCGACGCGGTGCGACGGCGTCGCGTTCATGAAAATCATTCCACGGTGCGGCGTGACGGCGCCACACAATATTTTCCTTGTGATTCCCGCGTGGTGCGACGACACCCCGCCATCTCGTTTCATCCGCAAGAAAATAATATTCAAGAACAAAGGAGGGGGGATTCGGCCCTGTTTGTGCGGTCCGGCCCCCCTCTCGTTAGATGATAACACTTAAACATTTATCCCCAAGATTGTCATGCTATAACCAAGAACGAGAATAAATAAATAGTCAACAACAAACCCCTACCTCGTTTTCAAGAACGATGATCGTCAATGACCCGCGGAAGACGAGCCTCGCGGTGGTCTGTGTCGCGGGAAAAGGACGTCGACGTCGTGAAGTGAGGATTCAAATTTCTTTGACGGCGATTTCGTCGCTGGAAACCATCGCAGAAGAGATGACTCAGAAGAAATACGTCACATCGTGGAAGGACCGAGTTCTTCGATGGAGAGGTTCTTCGTTGAAGAACGGCGTTCTTCACGTTCTTCGTTGAGTTTGAAGAAGAAGAAGAAAGCTCCAAAATCTCTCAAGGTGGATAGAGAATTCTAACCAAAATAAAATAAGCTAAAGTCTTATTTTATTTACACAACCAAACCATTTTGAAATTAAATGGTTTGAAATTAAACAACTCAACCCAGTTAATAACCCAAGTTGTCAAGTTCATTAAAAGAGGAGTTTAAGGGAGTTTTAAAAAAAGAAGGTGAAGAGTTAGGGTTCGTGTCGGCCCCACCACACTTAATCCTCTCAAGGGAGGTTAAGTGGATGTGGATCCCACCCCTAACTCCCTTTCGGAGAAGTTAACCAAAAAGTTAAAAATAAAATGTGTTTCCACATTTTATTTAACTTCTTTTAATTTTTCCCAAAACTAACTTTCATTCCGCATAAAACGCAACCTCGGAAAAGGTCTCCTTAAGCGAATATCGGCGCTGCGAGTTCATCGGTGTCCTCAGATTTCAATTCTGAGCACCAGATCAAAAGATAGAAATTCCCGCTCGTTCGTTCACTGAACGTACCCGAGCCAAACTTCGGAAATTTATTCCGGGCACACAGGGCCTTGGAATCAGGTGCCGTCAGAAACCGCGTTCTTGTAAAATTCTAATGAAAATTAAGAAAAAATTTGCCTTGAATTTTATAGGCCTTTACAAAGTCGACAGTATGGTTATTCCATTTAAGTATGTTTATGTCCCTAGTTACATTTATATGTTATGTGATCTTTATATGGGTTTTATGGTAATATTTTGGTTACAAAAGGGTAAGTAATGGTCTTTTAATCATTGAAGAGTTTTTACTAATTCATAAAGGTGAAAAGTTTTACTTTTATAAATTATACATGGTTTACTTGTTGTTTTGATAAACTAACAGTTTTCATTCTTTGTGTATCCCTTACTCAGCTTTTTATACTCACCCCAAGTTTTTTTGAAAGGTTTTTCACAAGACTTAATGTGGAATAAGGTTAAGGATGATATCAAGGGAAAGTTATGCTATATAAAACATAGAACTAGACGTGTTTATTTTTAAGAGTTTTTATTCTATGGAAGCTTAGTAGAAGTTTCTACTTTGTAATCTTTTGAGATGTAATAGTTATGTCCTAATTCTCTAAAACTCTAAACCTGAAAAGATCCTCAACGTGAATCATTCATTTAATTAAATATTAATTAAGGTTTAAGGCCAGGGCCTTATAGGAATAACCATTAAAATGACTTTAAATATAATTATTTGGATAATATAATCATCACAGATTTCATTATAGAGTTATTTAGGAGAATCCATCAATTAATCTACAATGTTCTTTCTCGGTACTATCTGGGTGCACCCATCATTTATATTTTACACGAGGCACAACATTGATAAATCATTTTTTCATTTGGAGACTCGTCCAAACCAGTAGGTAAATCACCTTCAGATATCAAGATACCATTTTCGTTCAAGAGGCCCATTTTCAATACAAATATCTTTTAAAAAGATTTCCATTAATAAAATAAATAAATGGAAATATTGTTCTTATTTTATAAGAAAATTTATGTTTCTAAAAGAGTCTATAAGTAATTTAAATGTCATGATGACATGAATTTCTGTTGTTTTTGTACATTAAAAATATGTTATTTTGTTGTTAATATGTCAAATAATTATATTTAAAAAATTACAAGTATTCCATTTGAAAAAATATCAAATAAATTAATAGATACATAATATTAAATTTCTTAATGTTTTATGGCCACAAAAAAATAAAATTTTCTAAAACACAAGGACTTGTAAGAGAAAGTGTGTTTGATAGAAAACCATAAAGAATATTTTTCTTCAAGAAAATCCACTGATCACTTGAGAAAACTTGAATCGTAAACCCATGTAAATAGTGAATTAAAAACATTATATATCATGGGAATAGAAAAATTGTTGATATATAATTTCATATGGTATTTACATAAACCATAATAAAGAATAAAGTTTAATATCCTAATGAATTACCTTAATGAATGGAAATTGAGATGAAGTCCCTTTCCTTTCTTCCTACTTTTCACGCATTTCATAATGTTGCTAAAAAATAAACATATGTTTATTACATAATTTACTAATAACCGTTTCCATGTTTATTATTAATTTTATCTCACATATTATCACATTATATAAAATTACTCAATAAATTATGATTATGTCATGTGTTTTGACCATATTCTGTTCAGTTGTCAAAAATGATGTTGGTAGGTCAACCATGGTCCATAATGTTACTGCATAAATATCACTAGATAAATAATCATTAAATAAAAATTACATTTATACATAAATTATTTTTAAAAAACTTCTTAGATGATTGTAGTGAAAAATACCAATGTTTTTATTTTTCCCTTTGTTTCTTGTACGTAATATTCTATTTTTGGTTCTCTTGTTTATAACATATAAGGGTGAATGTTGGGAGGGTTTTGAGATCTTGTGTAATTTTTTTGGGTAGAAAATGAAGTCACTCGAGATGCATATAATTATTCTAAACCATGAGGAATCATAGGATAAATTGTGCAGTGTTGCAGATATTTGAATGTAGAATCAACATGGTGGGCGAATGGTTAAAGAGGTTGGGAGAGGATTCGATTTATGTTTTTTCCCAGGTAGTTTCTAATGTATAGTCAGAGAACATTTTTTCTAACAGTGTGTACAAACTATTCGTGGGATGAATGTAGAATCCTAAAAAAATGGATATGGCACGTTGTTTAATCTAACTCCCTTATTTTTTCTCCCATACAACCAAAACATTGGATTCATCTCCATTCAAATTTTAAAAACCTCTATAAGGAAAATTGGAAGCACTCCATCGCCTTTACTAGGAATTTAAATGCTTTTTTATTGTGGTATGTCATTATTCATCACCATTCACGTAATGTTTTCATAGATCTTCTTGGATATACTTCTCCTCTGCTATCAGGTTCTCATATCTACACACATTATGGGTAATTATATGATTTTGGAATCCAAATATGATAATTTTGGGTATATTTATTGATAGGATAAGAGATATAAGGAGATTTCATATATTTCTTACTTAGATCTTGAGTGTTCTTCACCTATTTTCTATTTTTACCAAAACAATTAAGGTTGGATGCATCACTCTCGACTCATATTAGTAAATCTAATTGGAATGATATAAAATAGAATATATTTTTTTGATTTGATTTTTATGTCTATGTTTTTAATTATTTTGAAACCACCTTTAGTGATGGTTCGTTAAATTAGGTAAATTTTTAAAATTGGTGTCGTTGAATAAAGTGCACTGATTGTTGAATTTATGTTGAATATTTTAAAATGGAGTTTTTCTGTTATTTTTCTAACATGATTTGATTAACATTTTATCAAAAAAGGACTGTGTTTATAGAAACTAAATGGAATATGGAAATTGGTTTTTTAATATTTTTCCATAAAATAATGGTTTTATTGAAATGTTTTGAGTTGGTTTATTTGAATGGTTTTGGAATATATGGGTTGTGTGAGTTCATGTTCAATATGCACCTAAATAAGGGGTGTATACCATTGGGGTACAAGGTGTGTGACCCTATATTAGAAGCATGTGTCTGGGAGAGAAAAGGTAATTGGAAGAGAGAAAGATCATGAGTATGGAACATTCAAAAAAAAATAATAAATGTCTGGTTCTATTGTGAAACATAAAATGGTTATATGAAAATTATGCTGGGAATTTTTTGTAGATAAATTTTCGATTTTTTTTGGAAATTTCACATTCTGAAAAAATTGGTTTGAAATATCACATTTTTACTCTTAGTTATAAATGGTTTTTGGAACTTTTTTAGAATTTGTAGGAAACTGTTATACTTAGTCTGTTTGGAGATATTGGATGATGGATCTTGTAGTGCACGAAGTCATTTGGTTGTCATTGAGATTATGGTATTTATCATACATTATTTACATTGATAGTAACTTGTCTTCTGATGTAGTGATTTTTTTGTCGATTTGTTATAAAGGAATTGTTTGAGTTGTCTTCAATTAATTTATGCATCTTATTATGAGTTTTTTGTATGGGTGTTGGGTTAATGGTTTTAGTTCTCAAAGGGTAAATCATACCCCACGTGAATTTAAAACCCATCAGTATTAATTGCCAGAATTTGGCATTTTGGAGATTTCTCTTAATGCCAAGTAATGATTTATCATCTTCTCAAGCCAAAGAGAATAAGTGGGTTAGAATAGTTACAATCAGGGAGATGGTTGGTCATACGTTCGCATGAGAAACATTCCCATTTTTCAATAATCATTATGTAAATATGTTTCGTTGAATTTCTCATTACCAAATTATAATTACATCATAAATTACATATTATTTAATTATATATATGTATATATATATATATCATTCCTTTGATATGGTGATAGTTAAGGAATTAACACTTCTCTTTGAGGAAAGTAGTCCACACGTACAGGAAAGGAATTATCACTTTTATGTTGTGTGAAATTGATAAAGAAAATTATAAATTATATTTACAGAAATATAATTATGTAATGAATATAATAATTATGTAATTAACAATATTATGGATATATTTATTACCTTTATTGTAACATGTTAGTGAAAAAGACTTCACATCACTTCATGAGGCGGTAGTCCACTGTATTGATGAGTGATGTGAGCATATCCCAAATAGCATGAAATGTCAAAATGGTGTGTAAGATATAATGAATAAAGAGGTATAATTAAGTTATAAAAATCATAAAAATCATATATTAACTATATTTTTATCAATATTCCCATATACGATATATGGTAATGGAATAATGAAAAAAACATTTCACGAGGTGGTAGTCTTCAGTAGAGACGAATGATGATTTCAAAACCCATTTTATGGATGTTTGTGTATTTTTAGGTCGACAAATTAGGAAAAAAACATAGAATATTGATTATACTGATTTTTTATATATAATAATGCAACATAAATAATTTAATGTGGAGGAGTAAAAAATAAAAGAAAATGATTATTGTTGAATGATACCTCTTATTCAGGTAACTCATTTTGGGTTTCACCATAGGAATCATTTTGTTGGATTTATAAACACATTTAAGATTCCAATAATATATTATAGAAGTTAGGATGTTATTTGGGTATGGATTGGATGATCCATATGGATTTAGATGTGTGAATAGAAGAGGAGTGTTTGAGGCCTTTTATAACAGATGTGAGTGGAAAACGTGTAAATTTTCTAAAGTGGGAAATTCTCCCTTGTTTTTTCCTTATCATGTGGATAATATAATGTAGTAAAAATTACTATAAAAGTTATAAGGAATAAATATGGACATATAATTGGTGATTAATAATTTTATAGTTGACATGGACCCTTATGTTTACTGTTTAATCACTTTGAAATTCTCGTGTTTATCATAATATTTATAATGTTTTTTTACTTCTTTCACTAATCATATTTGTATAAAATTAATATTACATTTTATGAAAATATAATTTATTATTATTTTAAATATAAATTCCACTTTATTGAATAAAATAAAAACTAGTGGAAAAATATATTTAATATAAATCCCAAAGACGTAATGAGACAATGGGTTTTTAAAAATATTTTGTTATAAAATGATTATTCTATATGACCCTATGACTAATAAAAGTACTTATATGAAACTCAAAAAAATTAATTAATGATACATATCATTTAAATTTAATTTTTATCATTATTCGTTGAGGATTACTTTGGATAGTTAAAAATATTAAACATTGTGCATTTTAATTCCATTTTTTAACTCATCCTTAAGCACACACAAAACATAAACAAAAACCCAATATAAAGTTGTTTCAAAATTAAAAATGTAAAAAAAATATTAATAAATTATTCTTAGGAAAATATAAAATATATTTAAACAATATAGGGGCTTTTAAATTACATATTTAATTAAATTAAATGGATTTTATAACAAAAATATTATTATTTTTCACTATTTACTATTAAATCACTATTTTACAAACATATTTAGAACATTTCACCCAATATTAATTCTAATGTTATGATTCTCAAAGTTATATTAATTCCATAAAATTAATATTTGACGGTTCAGAATGTATTCATTTAAATAATATCTTAAAATAGAAGGGATTGATTAAATAACATTCCTTCTGAATTCAAAATTAAATTATATTATCAAAACAAGTATAGTTATCTGGTTAATTTTAATAAATATGAAAATGATTTATTCTATAATTAACTCGATTTTTACATCCTTCTCACTTTTATAGATTTCTTCCTCAAATTTTTATTCAATTTTTAAATAATTTTAGATGTTACACCCCAAACATCCACAGTATGTTTCCCTTTGAATAATGTAGTTTCTTGCGTAGTATGCAACATGGAGTTTTAACACACCACGACCAATCGAAATAGCCATTTTGAATATTAATACCCACTTTTTGAAATTTTATAAATTAAAATTTTCAAAATGTACTTCATTTTAGGATTCAGAATATCCAAATTAGCTTAAGGTGGATTATTGGTATTTTTCTGAATATATTCAATTTTTGATGAATAGTGAAAAACACTGCGTTATAGTTTTAAAATGACTTTTTATTTAAATAATTACTTTTTGAATTTAATTTATTTTATGTCAAAATAGATACATAAAACCAATATATGTTCAATGTAATTCATTGTAGTCTTTTTATAATAAGTTTAGATATATAACATTTTATTCAACTTTTTACCGACATTTACCCACCTTCTAGAGGCATTTACTAATTTTCATAAAACATAATTTTACCGCTTCTATGAGTTCAATTTCAAAAATACAAGAGACACGACTGACCTCAATATGTAAAATGTGGATCAATAAGATGAAAATATTTTTTTGGTGAATAGTAACTTCTGACTTTTTATTTACCACGACTAAATCGAAAATAGGGTAATTAAGGGTAAACATGATATTATAATTACCCAACACATGTCCTAATTCTATTGTATGACTATAATTCTACCAAAAACAACATTAGGAATTAAATATTACCCCTTTTGGTCTACATGGATAAGATTCAGACATTTATTATTATTTTATTTAAAGAAGAGTTAAAAGAGTTAAATTCAATGTTTAATAACTAAACCATTTTTAATATATTGTTGTAAAAAAGATCAATTAGACTAAAAATATTATATATAAAGATAAAAATATTTCGTACATAATGGTATTTTATTTATAATTTTTAGGCATTAAATAATTTAATTTATTTACGACACAATGATGATGTAGAAATTACATTATTAATGAAATATTAAAATATTTGATATTATAAATATCCATATAAATTTAATTTGAGACTTTTAATGAATTAAAATAATTTTTAGGTAAATATATAATTTTATATTTGATTAAATAATTTTTCTTCTAAGTAATCATGCTGTTAGGATTTTCAAAAAACCCAAATACTAAATAGTGTCGAAATTGAAATAATTGTGTTTTTTAAAACATATAAAATATTATTAATTGATATAATAATCCTAATAATCTATGTATCAGTCAACGGTCATAGATAAAGTTATATATATGAATAATTAACCACTTGGTGTTTGTTTTTCTTATTATAGTATGATTATTAACCATATAATATAAAAATACAAAGAGGCATTGTAAATTTCAAACTATTTAACTAAGTGTTAAATCTAAATGATATGGTTAATATGGTGATCTAAACCAGACTAAAACCTTTTGGTTGAGATTTTATCGATCTTTCCCAACCTTATCCTCGAAATAAAATATTTTGGAGCCATTAAAAACAGAAAAGGAATTTATTATAAAATAATATCTCATGATTTTCTTAAAGTGACCCTCACCTCTCTTATAAAAGTGTACTTTCTCTTCTCTTAATATCAAACCTCCATATCCATTTGGCTCAGCTAACCCCTACACAAATATCTTCCCAACTTTCATCCCTTCATCCTAGAGGAATTTTTCGGTCAGAAAGCTATCTTATAAAGCCCTTTTGATCAAATCAAAAGGAAGAACCCGAAGAAGAGGTAAATATTTCATCACCTCTTTCAAGTTCTTTTCTTCTTCTACTTCCTCATTCATTGTTTTTCCAATCTAAAATAATAACTACATACTCTTATATATACTATTATTTTATTATAATAATAGTACAACCATATTTCTTATTCTATCCATCATATGAATGACAATGTCACTATAAGTGCGTATGTACGACTTACCATATCCACGTCGTGGTGTAGTTTGTTATTCAAACACTTCATTTTTTGGATGGGTATAATAATTAGTATAACTGATGTAAATAATAAATATAACTTTTTAATGATTCTGTATATAAGATATACCATTCAATTATATATGATTTCACCATCAATATAATGATATTGTTTCTCGTGCATAAGTACGGATTACCATCTCGATTAACGCGATGAGATTCTTTACCCATCGTAATAATTCAATAATAATTTTCATTTTAGGATTAAAAATAATGTTTAAGAACTTAATATAATTCTGGATGTGAATAAAAATACTTCTTATCCAGAAAAAACATGGATTATGTAACCGAGCATATAAAGGAAAAGGGATCAGTTAACACTAGAAACAATGATACTACTAATATATTATTATCAAATAAATATTAGAGGATCATATTTGATAACATGTTTATGTATATTGTTCTTGTATAATTTAATAACAATTATATAACTATTATATAAGAAGTTAACGTGCCCGCGACCAAGGAAATGTACTAGGTAAGGGGATTCTTATCTCACTTTTATTTCAGTGAGATTTCAATTGTTCGCCACTTATTTATTGCATTTGGTGTATCGTGTACTTCCATTGGATATATATTGTCATGATTCTCTTTATATTCCTGGTATTATATGATTAATTTTTTTTATTAACTTTTGTTCATTGGAATCGATTGATTTCAACATGTTAAATGGTTTTCATCTCACTTTTATTCCCCTAAGATTCATTCTATATTTTCCACTATTACCTTTAGTGTGGTGTATGTACTACCCATGATTATATTTCTTGCATAATATAATTTAATTTATGGGGTTTTATATCATCATTGGATGATCCTTCATTCATTGGGTGTATGTTTCGTAAGATACCAAATTGGTAGGGGAAATTCAAATTTCCCTTTCCACTCATTCGGTTTTATGCCAACTACATTAATTACATTACACCTTGATTTTGTGAGAAATAATTTTTTATTTAATTTTATAGTAATTTCCACAAACCTTTGTGTGGATATACTTTGGATACACATAAATACTCCATTGATAAATTCTCATGTCATTGATATAAACTTGACAAAAGTAATTTAAACTCAATTTCTATTCATTGAGTTAAACATCCAAGTCCTTGGTGTTATTTTTAACAAAATATGTGTGAATGTCCTTGGATTTATTTAAACATAAAATCCAATAATATTTATTTCATTTATATTTTCCACAGATAATTATGTTATTGATTTATCCTTAACCTAATTTTACGGTCTTTATAAATGAATTCATCTCAACATACATTTCATTAATACTTCATTGTTGTTATGCGCCAATTCAATTTTATTTTGTGTATATACTACACTCTGACATAGTATTTCATGAATCCATTTGTTCTCGTTATATTATAATGTTTTTATTACCTCAATTATTTTAATTCATGTGTCTCTCATTTGGTTATGAACTCTAACTAATATATCATCTTAAATGTTTTAAAAATTTATTCATCTAAATATTTCTCATTAATATGCATGTTTTAATTTTTTTAAGGATTTATTTTTATGGACATTAATGTTTTATAATTGGAATCTCTTTTAAATGTTTCAAAGTGGTATGGGACACTTTAAATCAAAAATCTATTTTAAACAGCTACATGACAAATAGTGATACTTTTAAATGTTTTCATGAAAAATTGATATTTCTCTCAATGATTTTTACTGATCATTTTAAACTATGTCAAAATCCTTTATGGGATACTATTCTTAATCAAGGATGATTTATTATGATACAAATCGTTCATACTATATTGTAGGTTTTGTGATTTGTTGGACTGTGGAAGTGTTATTTTTATACCATTCATGGTTTATGGATAATGTATTGACATTTCATATACTAGTTATAATACAGATGTTTAACATATATTTAAACTATTTCATATGAGGAATGAATTGGATATAGTAAGTGATGGGTGTAGACAGTAATATCTCCTCAATGAATTGGTAGGTATCACGAGACAAACTAGTTTCTTGGAAAAAGGCCTTGACAAAATCTTATTTTTAGTCTTGGCACAAGGCCTTGACTATGTGGTTTTGAAGTCTGGCAATATGCATTCAATCATTATGAAATTGGCTATTGAAATTACAAGTGATTATTCTACTAGTATAATATCCATGTGAATAAGTAAATGGCATTATTTGATTTGTCTTTCCCATATTATGCCAAAGTTTATGTTTAAAAGGCGTGTGTTCTTATCATATACATTACCTTAAATGTTTATTCTTGTTTATGACAGTTTCCACTATATAGTTACCCTTAATGATCATTTGAGTTCACCTATTTCTTATGTTTTATTTTTCCTCAGATGCAAAGATGTATATTACGATTAACCTGTAGAAATTGTCTAAAGGATATAAGAGTGTTCAAAGGGGGAAAATGTTTTTTTTCATGATGTAATGTAAAACTTATGTATGTATCTAGTACTTCCAAGGCCACAAACTGATCGGTCTATTGGGACATGATTCTATGCATCATGAAAATGTTTTATAATAATGCACCAATTCTAGATAACTGGGGATGGGGTGTTACGGTTGGTATAAGAGGAAGTTTAGTAGAAACCTTGGAAGCTAGATTTGGGAAACAACTGATTACAAAACACTACCCTATGATAGAAATTGAGGATTAGTGGAAAAGAACATCCAAAAATTTTGGTAACATAAATATTATGTGGGTTTTCCATGAAATACATCCATGTCTGGAATCGAGCTGATAGAGGTGCCTCTAGAATAGATGTACCTAGGAGTGAAAACTCTGACATGGAGTTTTGGGCATGACCCGGGGTAACTAGGTAAACAAAAAAGGGCCTTGTTGTACTCTTGGTTACGACACTCCCGAGTTATATGCTTAAGATAATTCACATTTTCATTACAAATCGATTGGAAGGATTTTAATATAAGATGACAATAAAAAACCATGGTTAATCCTATGTTGTTTTAGATTGAAAATAAAGTGTTATGATATTCTCTAAATGATTTTATAACTCACAATATTCTTTCTTGTGTTAGTCAATGTCTAGATTCCAAGGAATTCATAGTTATAGTGAACATGATTTACAAGGAGGGAATAGTGGTGGAAATAAGAAATGAAAAGGAATGTTGATATGTGTAAAAGATATCTTTTTTATGAAAAATCATTTTTCCAAAAATATAATAAAATATATATATATTAACCAACTCCCAGACTCAACAAAGAATAGAAAGGCGATGAATGATTAGAGCTCCAGTAGTGGAGACAATGGTGAAATGAATACTCATTTTCATTCATGCAGGAAATGTGGAAGGAGACACCTAGGGATGTGTCTCAATGGAAAAAATATATTATTTATGTATGGTAAAAAATTTCATAAAGTAAATAATTTTTGAGGGAAAATGAAGAGAACTATAGAAGAAAATAAAATGGTCCAAAAATCCATTTACAGTCATTTTCCTTAAATGTAGGGGACCCAGGTATTACCTGATTGATTTCCCTATTCTATAGGATAACCCATGGGTCAAAGAAGACCCTATGTAGAAATAAATGTATGGTGATATTTTTAAAAGTATTAGTACTCTTTGTTAATTGGATTACTTTAGAAGACATTTCTCTTTTATGTGTAACCCTGTAGTTTGTTATATGAAAATTCTATTTTAGGAAGAATTATCTTTTCTATTGTTGATATAGTAATAAATAACCATTTTGGTTTATATGATCCTTGAATTTTAGGCAATAAAATGTTATTAAATTTTGGGAAGAAAATGAGAGGTATGAGATAACATTTGTGGTGAAATTATGTTATGGTTAATATCATATTTTGGGAATGTTATAAAATATATTTTTTGAAAAAGGACAACACATTGACCCTGTGACAACCTTCCGCTCCAAAAAAAGATGTGGGAATTGAACCCACAACTAGAGTGTGATTAGGATTTATCGTATACCACTGGACTACATGATGTCCCTGGTTAGTGTGACTAATTCTTTTTAGTTAAATGATTTTATTGATCAATAATAAGTTTATTTTGGATCGTTTGTCAAATCAAATGGATATCCTTAGTATAAGAAGACGATTTGGTGAATAAGTGATAAATGTTATTTTCGAAGACCTTCACTCCATTGGGAACACTATATTCCTAAGGAAAATAGAATACTATGGGATTTCATTTGAGGATTAATGGGGGATTCCTATCTATGTTTTTATTGTAGATTTTTATCAATTTTGGTACTTTATGGAAATGATTAAACTATCATAGAGAATATGTTATTAGGTTAATTATTTTTATGTATGTGACATTAAGAGTAGTCGATGTTTTTTGGAGATACAATTTAATGTGGAAGACTATGTAATCAAATTCTTCTATGTTTTGGGTTTCAATAATATATTGGATCATACTGAAGGATTTTAATGACAATTTTTTTTATTGAATGGTATTTATTGAAATTTGGGTATTCTAGGTTTAATTTTAGATGTTAAGATTACTATTTATTTCTTTAAAATATTATCCTTCTAGGGATCATCTGATCTTGTACTAACCGTCTAGGTTTCAGTTACTCTCTAAATACAAGGAAAATATATATTTTATCCTTTGTGATAATGTGATTCCCTAAAAGATGATTCTAACGCTTCAGTTGTGACCAATTCATCTTGAATACTCATTGTTTAAAAAATGGATGAGTTATTGGTTGAAATTTATTAAATGATCAAACTCTACTTAAAAATTACATATATCTCAAAATGTTCTTGGTAAATCTCAAAAATAAATTCCTCAACATTATGAAATGAAACATAAAACAAAAAATGTTTTCTGTTTAAATTTCCAACTGGGAAATTAATGACCATTTATCTCATCACGTGTTTGTGATTTTATTATTGTTAACTTTCTCCTGATCATGTTTTTCTATCACTCTCCATTAGAATGTAACACTTAGTTTATCTTCCATATCCTTGTTTTCCTACATGGAATCCAATTATGGGTTTTCTCAGGTGACCTTTGTACTTATATTTCATTCTTTAAAGTGGTAGTTTTATTGACTCTCATTCCTATGTGGGACTTTAAATAATGTTCCCAAGCCCAATTTTAAAATTCTGAGGATTCAATTTCAAAAATAGGGGAAGAATGTAACACCCCAAGCTTCCGAGGTACGTTTCCGTTTGAAAAATATTGTACCATATGTTGTATGCCACATTGAGTTTTAACACACCACGACTAATCAATCTAGCCGTTATGAATAGTAATACCCAGTTTTTTAATTTTTATAAATTTTATTTTTCAAACAGAACTTCATTTTTGGATTTGGAATATCAAAATTAGCATAGGGTGCATTTTTATTATTTTTCTAAAAAATTGAATTTTGGATGAATAGTGAAAAATAGTACGTTATTGTTTAAAACTGACATTTTATTTAAATAATTAGTTATTTTATTTTAATTTATTTCTGTTCAAAATTGACACATAATACCTATATATGTTCAATATAATTCATTGGAATCATTTTATAATATGTTTAGATATATAAAATTTTATTGAACTTTTTACCGTCTTTTACCTCCTTTTAAGAGCATTGACAAATTTTCATAAAAGATAATTTTACAACTTCTATGAGTTGAATTTCAAAAATCTAAGAGACACAATTGAAATTAGTAAGTAAAATGTAATTCAATAAAATGAAAATAATTTCTAGTGAATAGTAACTTTTGACTTTTACTAACCATGGCTAAATGTTAATAGGGTAATTAAGGGTAAAAATTATATTATAATTACCCTAAAACATGTCCTAATTCTATTGGATAAGTATAATTCAACCAAAAACATCCTTTGGACTAAAATATGTCCCCCTTTGTTCCAATTGGATAAGATTAGGACATTTAATATTATTTTATTTAAAGAAGAGTTAAAAGTGTTAAATTCAATGTTTAACAACTAAACCATTTTTAATATAGAGTTATACTTAAGAAAAATTAGACTATATATATTTATTAGAAATATAAAAAAGTTTTCCTACATAATGGTATTTTATGTATACTTTTTAGACATTAGATAATTTAATTTATTTATGAAACTATGATGATGAAGTATTTACTTTATTAATGAAATATAAAAATATTTGATATTATAAATATCCAAATAAATGTAATTTGAGACTTTTTATGAATTAAAAAAAAATTCTATGTTAATATGAATTTTTAGGGTTGATTAACTAATTTATTTTGATGTAATCATGCTGTTATGATTTTCAAAAAAACAAAATACTAAATAGTGTGAAAATTGATATAATTGAGTTTTTAAAATAAATACTATATTATTAATTGATATAATATTCCTAAAAATATATGTTTCGGAAAAAGGACTTATATAAGGTTATATATATTAATAATTAACCACTTGGGGTTCTATTGGCTTGTTATAATATGTTTATTAACCATATAATATAAAAATACAAAAGAGACATGGTAAATGTCAAACTATTTAACTAAGAGTTAAATCTAAGAGATAAGGTTAATATGGTGACCTAAACCTATCTCAAACCTATTGGTTGAATGTTTTTCGACCCATCCCCACCTATTCCTAGAAATAAATCATTTTGGATCCATTAGGAACCGAAGAGGATTTTATTGAATTATATTAATTGAATCTTTTCGTAAATTGACCCACACCTCTCTTATAAATGGGTACTTCTTCATCTCTTAATTTCATACCTCCAAATCCATTTGGATCGGCCCACCCCTACCCAAATATCCAAAAAACATTCCTCACTTCATCCTAGAGGCACTACTTTGGTCAGAAAGACAACCTGTAGTGCCCTTTTGATCAAATCAAAAGGAATAACCCGAAGAAGAGGTAAATATTTCATCACCTCTTTCATGTTTTTTTCTTCTTCCATGTAATCTTTCTTTGTTGTTTCCATTATAAAACAATAACTCCAACATCTTCTATATACTGTGATGTTATTATAAAAATGTTACAACCATATTTATTATTTTACCCATCATACGAATAACAAAGTCACTAAACGTGTGTACGTATGGCTTACCGTCTCCACGTCGTTTCGTAGTTTGTTATTCAAACACATCATTATTTGGATGGATATAATAATGAGTATAACTGATGTAAAATATAAATATGACATCCTATTGAATCTTTATATAAGATATATCATCCAATTACATATGATTTCACCATCAATTTAATGATATTGACGCTCGTGCGCATGTACGGATTACCGTCTCCCCCAACGCGATGAGATTATTTCCCCATCGTAATAATTCAAGAATAATTTTCATTTTAGGATTAAAAATAATGTTTAAGAACTTAATAAAATTCTGGACATGAAAAAAATACATCTTATCCATAAAAAAACATGGCATACGTAACTGATCATATAAAGAAAAACGAATCAGTTAACACCAGATACGATGACACTTCTAAAATATTATTAACAAAGAAATACTAGAGGATAATATATTATATCATATTTATGTATATAGTTCTTTTATAATTTTTTAAATATGATTTAATTAATATATATAATTTTAACGTACCCACGACCAAGGAAAATTATAAGGTAAGGGGTTTCTTATCTCACTTTTAAATCCATGAGATTTCCATTGTTCGCAGCTTATTTATTACATGTGGTGTATCATGTACTTTAATATGATATAAATTATCATGATTATCTTTATATTCATGGTATTATGTGATTCATTTGGAGGTTATTAACTTTTGGGCATACGACTCGACTGATTAGAACGTGGAATGGGGTTTTCAACTCACTTTTAATCACGTGAGATTCATACTATATTTGATACAATTAACTTTTGTGTGGTGTATATACTACCCATAATTATAATGATTGAATAATATACATTAATTTATGGGATTTTACATCATCATTGGATGATACTTATTTCATGGGGTGTATGGTTCCATTGTTACCAAACTGGTAAGGGAATTTTAAATTTCAATTTCCACTCAATCATTTTTACTCAAACATCATTGATTTATTTATTCCAAGATTATGTGATAAATCACTATTTATTTATTTATATAGTAACTTACACTCCCATTTGTGTGGATATACTTTTGATACACATAATCACTGCATTTATAAACTCTCATGTCATCAATAAAAACATGATAAGAGTAATTTTAAATCAATTTCTATTCATTGAGTTAAACATCCAAGTCATTGGTGTTGTCTGTAGAGGAATATTTGTGAATTTCCTCTGATTGATTTACACTGAATATCCAATCATATTGAGTGTATTTTTATTTGACACACATAATTATTTCATTGATTTCTCCTTAACCCAAGGATATAGTCTTTATAAAGGAATTCATCCCAACTTAAATTTCATTGAGACTTCATTGTTGTTAGGCTGAAATTTACATTCATTTGGTGTATATACTATAATTTTACATAATATAGAATTAGTCCATTTATTATCATGATATTATAATGTTTTTATTACCACAATTATTTTTATTCATTCCTCTTTCATTTGGTTAGGAACTCTAACTAAAATATCATTTTATATATTTTAAAATTTTATTCTTCTAAATCATTCCCATTAATGTTCATATTTTAAAAATGATTTTAGGGTTCTATTTATATGTCCATTATTGTTTTAAAATTAGAATTACTTTTAAATTTTCAAAGTGGTATGGGACACTGTGATTCAGAAATCTATTTTAAATAGCTTCTTGATAAATTGTGAGTCTTATAAATATTATAATGAATAGGGATATTTCTCTCAATGATTTATACATATCATTTTCAACTACGTCAACATCCTTTATGGGATACTATTCTTGATCGAGGTTGAATTATTATGATAAAAATATACCATGTTGTACTGAATTTTTTTTGATATGTTGGATTGTGGATGTGTTATTTTTATACCATTCATGGTTTATGGATAATGTATTGACATTTAATATACAAGTTTTAATACGAATGTTTATGTTTTTTATAAACCATTTCATATGAGGAATACTTTGGACTTAGTAATTGACAGGTGGAGCCTAATATAACTTCTCGATGTGTAGGTATGTCTCATGATACAAACTAGTGTCTTGACACAAGGCCTTGACAAAATCTTATTTTTAGTCTTGGAACAAGGCCTTGATTATGTTGTTATGAAGTCTGGTATTATGAATTCAATTATAATGAAATGGGTTATTGATATTACGTGTGATTATTCGACCTGTAGAATATCCCTGTAAATAAGTAAATGGAATTATTTTAATTATATTTACTATATTATGCTGAATATTTAGTTTAAATAACTTCTGTACTAGTCTTATAATTTACCATAAATGTTTATTTTTATTTATGATAGTATTTTATATACTATTATCCTTACTTAGAATTTGATCTCTCCCCTTTATTATGTATTATTCTTTCCAGGATGCAAAGAAGTATATTTTTAGTAACCTACTGGAATAGGGTAAGGGATATAAGAGTGTTCAAAGGGGACACAATGTTTTCTTCTTGATGTAATGTAAAACTTATGTATCTAGTACATCCAAGGCTATAAAACTGATCGGTCTTTTGGGACATGATTCCTTGTTGCATTCCAATGATAGGTAATAATAAACCTATTATGGGTAACCGGAGTTAGGGTGTTACATCATATGTCATAATCTCATTGAATTTTATGATTCCCATGTTCCCTCGTCAACCATATGTGTTTTTTATATAACCAAAACAGTATGAATTTTCTTTATTCTGCAACACTTCCGATCTATATTCAAGAAGATGATTCAGAAGTCGCTCATAAGATATATTCTCTTCAAATTGAAATACATAAGGTCTTAAAACATGGGATGCGTCATCTCATATTCTCTTAACATTAATACATGTAATACAATGTGTACCTATGATAAACATAGAGGTAGAGACATGTAGTGGGAAACTGATCCAAATTCTTCCATAGTATCATATAATCCAATAAAATATAGAATCATCTTCCCATTTATTTAAAAAATAAGAACATTTTTCTATAGATAAACATTTTTAAATACTTGATCACCTACCTCTTAAGAAATATCGTTACTCCAGTTATCTGTATAACACGTTTACCTTCTTTGATTTGTCCTCATGTGTCCCCGAATCAACAACACCATCTCAGCCATTTCCTCAACTGTACTAGACCAAACATCTTCATTTCTATAGAATCATCTCAAAATAACGGTGTATGAAACCTCTTGACATATTATTCCTTAACATCTTACAACTATATATTATAGTAAAAACTATTTTTATATGAAAACTCAATGAATGAATTATGTAAATCACAAAATCCCTAGAAATCAATTTATTACAAATGAGGTATATCTTCTATGGTCTGAATTATCTTGTTATACTATCCAAAATATTTAGAATGACATGTTTTTCTGAAATTAATACTTAACCCAATGACTTCTTATGTCCTTTACAAAATAAATTAATGTGAACCTGGGATCATGTCCTGATACATTAGAGAGAGACACTCTACGTAACTTGAAAATCTGTTTTGCATATAGTATAGATTTTTTATCTGAAGACATTATTTCTTAGATGGAATGTATATTGATATTTATCTAATAAAACAACAATAACCCTAATCAAGTTGTTATCTTCGTATTTCCCTATAAATATTTCTATGAAATGCATTGATATATTTCTGCATTTCCACTATGACTCTGGAAAAGGATGATGCATTATTCTTTTGAACTTTATTTCTACATTAATATCATGAAAATTCAATCACATGATGGAAATTTCATTAGTTTTTGTTTTCAATACTTACCACTAGTAACAATCATGAGGTCTCAGTATATCATAGTGCTTCTCAAATGAAACAAAAAACTAAAAGCCTCAGTAAATAACGCATTACTCAATAGTGAATTCAATAGAATACATAATTACTTTCAAATTTGAAAATGAATTATTCTATCATTACCTTGGTTTTCACATTCCCAATAATGTTCTCCTACTTATAAACCTATCTATTTTTTATTCAAGATGAACATTGAATTTCTTTATCTATCCTATCAGGAGTAATTTATATTTACCATTTTATTATTTGAATTTTTTTAAAGTGGTATTTTAAATTCATAAGACCCAAATTTATATGATCACGATTAAATTGTGAGATTTAAATTTATTGTGGTTTGGTGAGTGTAATAACATGATATTTTAGAAGAAAACATTTCTGTATGATAGAGTATATGACATAGAAATCCATGATTATATGGGAATGTAACACTTATAAACATTATGTTATATTTCTTTTAAAATAATCTTAATCAATTTATTAGCTCGAGGAACACGAAACCCTAAGTCTAAATGAATCATAATATAATCTACTATTATAAAAAATATTTTAAATTGAATGGTATGTATACTATTAAAAATTTTATGAAAAAAATATGGTTTTCAATTACTTAATAATATAATAAAGAACATTTAAAAGTGAAAAAAAATTGTTCTCCTAAATACTGTATTTTTATAAAAGATGGTCTAGACGCACAACTCAAACACAAATTAAAATTAATTTTTCTAATTTTTATAAAATTAATTTCATAAATTGGATTTCAATTTTGAAATCCTAATGGAAGAACTATCAATGGGTTAATATTTATTATTTTTCTAAAATGTTACATTTTTTATTAATAGTGAAAAATTATAGATTTTATTGAAAACATCTTTTTCAATTAAAAATTTTACAAGGATAAATAATTTACAATTTTTTATCAATTAAAATTAGTTTAATATTATTATAGTTAATCCTTTTTTGGTAATTTTGATCAATTTAATTTTTAATTTTTATTTTAAAAACTTCGACCATAATTATAGCATTCCCTTTCAAACCCATCTTTTCAATCATGTTTGCTGGTATAATTATAAATTTGATTATATCACATCTATGAACTGAATATAGATAAATGGGAAAGATATTTTAAAATAGAACAATTTATATTTTATTATATTTTAAAAATATTTTTTGGCGATAATTAATAGCATAATAAGTAAAAATTAGTTACCACTATTAATGTAAAACCCGATTTACTAGTGGGTTAAGAGGAGAATATAAATGTTACAAATAGCATTCCAAAATCTCAAAAAACCAATATATTGTCATATATAGACCATATCACATCAAAGGGTCTATAATGACCCATTAATTTGATGTTTTTACAGGAAAAAAACATCGGTGTACTTGAGTCTCTTCTTAAAACCTATGTGCTTCTACTCCCCCACTTATTAAATCCCACCCACTCTACACCCCTCATCACACATTGAAATCCATTTGGATATGAAAATATCAACCCATAAAAAATAAATAATTCACTATAGAAATATATGAACCCTTTTATTTTTTTAAATATATAATAGGAATTGTTTTTTCTCAAACCATTTGATATTATTCCAAGAAGAGGTAACAATTTTAATTTAGTAATATTTTATTGTTTCTTCTCCCACAACTATAAAATATTATAAAAACATGATTACATAATATCCTATATAAATTTATTATAATATATTTTTATAATAACATATATCTATTTACTATTCAATAAAGTGAGGAACAAAAATGTTGATCATGTGTACGATAGAATGTCACCTCAAAAACAAATGGAATTAGTTTTCCAACACAACATTTCAAGGAATGATATATTAATATATTTAAAACATGAATATAGTATTTATAAAATTAATTTAATTCTACAAATATATTATCACATATACCTTCCAAATATCAATTCTGATTAATATAAAATAATGCCTCTTATATATATGGCGGACTACCTCCTTGGAAAGCAATGTGATTCGGTTTCCACATACGCATTACATGGAAAAAATGAGGATAAATTTAATGATTATAATTGATATATATATATATATATGAGATGTTATTAACTCTATAGTTTTAATATATCACCCACTTCCTTTACATTTCACTCGTTAATGGATTGATATCGTCCCTCATTCATATGTACAACCTACTGTCTTTACGAAGTTAGTACAAAACTCTAAATGATTATATTTAAATAATAATTCTAAAAATTCATATAATGAAAAAAAAATTATATTTAGTAAATTAATTTATTTATGGATACTATATATCTATATCCAATACCAAATAAAATATTCATTCATGATAAATGATCAATGTCAAAATAAGGCAATAAACACCAGAAACAATGATAACTATGAAATATTATTAAAAAAAGTGATAAATTATTATTATATGGTCATATATGACATTTTAAATATAAATATGGTTTTAATAAATTATTAACATAAATAAATCAAATATTCATGACTCTAAAAAATTTTCAACCAAAATAAAGTGTGAATTAAGAGACTTCTTCTCAATTTCATATCATTATGGAAAATTGTAATGTTGAGCACCTAGTTTTATTTATATGATGTATATAATGACTTTTTTCATGTAATATCATGATTAAGTCATAATTAATGTTATTTTAAGTATCAACTATAATTATTTCATGCATGGAAATTATACTTAAAATGATTAAAATGGTAAATAATTTCATAACTCAATTTCAATTCATTTGGTTCTATTACTTATTCATTGGCATTGATTTCCTAATATTATGTGTGTAATATATTTTGACTATATCATATTTTATTTGAAAATTTTAATATAAATTTATATTTTATACACATAATATATTCATGGGTCAACTTTCTATTCAATGTTATTTTCCTTGTAAAGAAATATATCATAATATAATTTAAATAGGGATTGTTTGTGCATGAATTTCTGTTGAAGGAAGATATTTGATCACAGGATAATGAAACCATTTAATTTTTTCTCTTATATTTATTCATAATTATTCTAATATATAGTATCAATTTTACTCTCTTTGGTACATAAAATAATTGATAAAATTCATTTAATTAACTATGAAATTATTTCTCACTTCGATCGATAATAATTTTTCTTCCAAATCCTTATTTTATAAAAAAATTATATAAATTATTTAACAATTTACAATTTATTAAATAAAAATATTTTTACCCAATATTTAATTGTTTAAAGATGGGTTCATAAGTATATTCATGTCACTTTACGAATTTTTACAGTTTTACCGTTTTTATAAAAGGGTGAAAAAAATGATTTTTAAATAATATGGCATCTATGGAATTTCAAACCATCCTGACCTCCCATTTATTTTAGAATAGTCTACCTTATTAAAATATTATTTATAAAATATAATGGCTTTATTAATTTGATGATATTTTTTAAAAAATAATTAATTTTTAAAGGGTAAAAGTTAACTTACTCAAGATTGTTTTTAACGAAATTTTTATGGTATTTATATTAATCAATGAAAAACCCCTATATTTTTCATATAGTACACTATTAGTTTCTTGTATTTTTACATTCTATTTTATTTTTTTTGGATTTTTTATGATCTCTTGACCGAAGAAAGGTATAGAAATTCAGCTTATTGAATTTTTTATATCAATTAACAATCCCATGAAATATCCATTTTCATGTGATATTTGGACATTAAATTTATGATATATATATATATATATTATTTAGTTGGAGATATAATTATTTCCTAAACCATATATGATTTTATTATATTCCATTTGATATTAAATTTTATTTGATTTACTAGGGAAATATTGATAAATATGCCATTTTTACTCTATAATGATATTTGTAGATAGGAAATATTGTTTAAATATTAAATTAGCTCTTTAATATATGAGTAATTCTTTGGAAATTAACAAGTGGGTGGGTCATGGTTATCGGTAGTTCCTCTAAGCATTGACAGTCTCATAAGATGAATCATTTTTCTTACATTTGATAAATGTTTTTTTGATGTATAGAAACCCATTAGTTTTAAAATGTCTTTTGAAATATCCAGATATTATATGTATAATGATTTATAAGATCATGATGCCTAATAATTAGTCATTTATTTCATCAATAAATTTATTACTATTATCAATGACATTTTAGTGATGATATTATCTCAAAATTCAAATCCTTCACAGTTTATTGGTTAAATGGGAAGTCATTTCAGTTCTTTTCATATCCATATTGATTATGTAATGTCCAGTTTATATAGTCATTTTATTGATTAAATTAAATTTTTTTAGTTAATTACCTTTCCATATGGATTATTTTATTAAAGTTATTTAAATGGAATCTGTGTCCAATTTTATAGTTTTCTAGGATTATTATTAATATTAATAAATCATGGTAGATTCTCTTGGACTAAATGATTACTTATCATTTTAGATCTGCCTTATTATGATTACATTTCCAAGAACACATGATTTATACTATAAATAATATGAAAGGATGTTCTTGAAAAAATATTGATATTAGTTGAAAAAATAATATCAATTTTTTCATATTTAGTTTGGTAATCATGATTTATCTTGTTTACCAATATTATAAAACTATATTTCATTCGACATATAATTCATTTTATCATATGTAAATGTAATCCTATTAAACCTGATATCTCAAATACTAGATTTGGGTACATTACATAAGCTTTCAAAAGAGCATTTTCTTTAAAAATATTCCAATTCTAGACCACGAAAAGTGTATTATAGGATTGGAATTTCATTTTAATTCCTTAAAATACATTATATTAGTAAATTGACTTATTATTGATTGAATAATAAATTATATCAATTATTACCATATATATACATTAAAATGATATTATAATATTTTTATCATAATCATTCCATTTATTACTATTTACATGTAATTTTTAATATATTAAAAAAGTCTAAAATTAACCATATATTATTATATAATATTAAATTTCAATAAAATTAAGATAAAATTTTATATATGATATTTATAATTATAAAATAAATCAGTTTCTATTTTCCAAAATCCTTTATTTACAAAAAATGAATATTTTTTTATTGTTTAATCTATTATGTATTTTTGGAATTATAATACTCTTAATTATTCCATATAAGTTATCAGTAATGGATAATTATATTATTGTTAATAGGTTTTATGAATTTTTCATAACACATTTATGTATAATGATATCAAAACAATTATAACTATCAGATTATAAATTACTGTATTTCCAAATATATATACTCTTCATTCTTATATGTAATATAATTAATATCCTTTTCTTAGTTCAAATAACATTTATCTTTCACTATTTATTTTATCCCTTGTAATTGATACTTATCATATATATATATATATATATCATTTTTTAGATTATGATCCTATGGACTACCATATTAGGTTTTTTCACCATATTTTTTGTTATTATATTGTATTACTTTAAGCTATTACTATGATTATAATTCACTAGTTTTTTTTATTTTCATGTGATCTACCTTTTATTAGGAAATAATAAAATTTCAACTAATACAATGTTTATGTGATGATGTGTTAATTAACCCTATTTTAATCTTGTTTCATACATTGTATTTTCATTATATAGTTGAATCATTGTGTTTTTAGGTCTATATGAATCCATAAAATAGAAAAGTAATTCTTTTTCATTGCTTCCTTGGGATACCATGTTGCTTCCTATAAAATGTTATACCTATAATGTACTTTCACTAACCATGTTATCTGATTATAATAAATACTATCTATAGTCTCATAATTCTATAAAATCTCTTCATTATATGAAAAGTTAGATAGTAGCCTTATTTTAACTAATGTTGAGTATATTATTTGCATTTATGAAATAGTTTATAAAAAGCAACACATTAAATAGAAATTAACATGAATGTGGTTGTGTTTTAATTCCAAAAACAAGTAGCATCTATAATTAACTAAAAATATACACAAGGACAATATAACATGGATAAATATTTCAATTATTATAAGTTATTATAACATACGTAAATGGTTATACATTTTTTAGACAATATCTCATAATTGAAATTAAATTTCCATCAATAAATAATTAAAATTGGAGGAATATCTACCTTGATATATTTTTATATTATATATGATAAATTTAACATTCATTGCTGTTAACAAACATTTTTGTATTAATTCCATATTTCTTTTCCCATCTCCATCCAATTAGGATAGAGTTCGATATCATTTCATATACAAGTCCATGATATATTCAATAATTATGATCAAATGAAAGATATTATTGTATATAAATTCCACTAGTTGAATTAATTTTTCAAATATTCATTGTAAATCTTCTGAGAATGGAATCAAAATGTCCACTACTATTTGATTTTCCATCTAGAAAACCTATTTGTTTTATGATGATAATAAATGAAAAAATGTATCTTATAATTAAATTTCTTTATATGGATACACCAAAATATTTTCATGAAACAAGGGAGAAGATCATATATAATTGATAAATATTAAAAATGATGTCTCAAAAACCTTGATATTAATCTCTTTAAGGAACATTAGGGGATGTTCATACTAAATTTCAATGATATGTTTTGGCTGGGTAATGATACCCAAAATTACCCATAGAACATGATTCCACTTATATATTTGTGACACACAATTAATAATGTCCGTTTTTATAATTTTACACTTTTATATTGAAAAAGGGAAGGGTTCCATGAATCCCTTTCCATGTTCTCTCTTCTAAATTGATTTCTCGTATATAATGTATATTAACACATATTCGTCAATTTCTAAAGTCTTCTTATCCATAAAAATGTGTTCTCTTACAAACCCATATTAAATTGTGCTAAAATTGTATAAATAAAATATTATCATTGAGATTCATTTAGAAAATTTCATATTCAATTTATTTCATAATGGTTCTAATAACTTATTTATAAACATTAACACACAATCTATCTATATGAGTTTTATCAATATTCCATCTTCCATAAAATTGATTTTCTTTTCTAAACACTTTTAATATTATATAGTCTTATTTATTTTATCTTGTAAATATAGTTCAGTAATTACCTATAGAATGAATAATTATTCCACTAATCTATAAATTATCATGCTTATATTTACTAAGTCCATGAAAAATGAATTCCATTTATTCACCATCATGTATTAAACACTAGGATCCTTCTTTATGTATCATCCAACTTGTATAACATCTCTAAGAAATACTATATTGAAATGTCACAGCAAATGAGAAATTCCATACAAAACTATTGTATCATATAGAAAATATTCTGTATGGAAATATTTTTATATCTTATATAATTAAATATATATATATATATATATATAATTTCACTATAAATATTGTATCTCCAAAAAATTGTGAAAACATTACAAATTCCAACTGAAGATAATGATTTGGATAGTATTATTCATGGGCCTCTAAATTCCTCAATTAAAAATAAACATATATTTCGTTTTTAATATGAATATTAGCTATACATTAATTTTTCACAATAATGAATGTAAAAAATATAACTTTATAATGTGGTATGGTTAATAATGGTGCATTTATTAATATATACATAACATTTTTAAAAATTTATTCACATTTGTCTGACCAAGAAAATGTGACACCATTATGTGTCAACCTTTTTAATATATTAGCTAATCTATAATCAATTCCAAAAATTAGATATTATTAACAAAATTTTAAAATGAAATTATGTATCAAATTTATAATTATTAGTGTGTGAAATTATTTTACCATCGATATCACTTCATTTTCAAATCATATTCCTTCCTTGGATAAATTAATACCTTGAAAAAAAAATATTAAAACCAAAATTGACAATTAAATAATTATTAAACATTATTATTATTCATTATTGTATTTTCACTATATATTAACGGTCTTCATATTATATTTATAACATAATTTATGACAATATATCATCTATAAAAATAAAAACTAAATCTTACAACATAACTCTTTAATAAATTTTTCATTATATTCAAAGATGTAAATCAATTATTTTTTACAAACTATTAATTATAGTGAACCCTCAATTTCCATAACATTTTTATAATACATATTATTTATTTAAAACATATTGAAATTTAATTTATGATTTATAGAATTGGGGAAAATAATTGAGAAATTTTGATCACATGGATGTTTTTCCACCAAGCCTCTACTATGACGTTTAGGATACATTTCATTGTAGTATTGGAATTTATTTCATTGTAGTTAATGTACCTACAAATCTTTAATTTTTTATTTTCCAAAAATACTTTTTATAGTTGAGTGGGAATCGTACATGTTTTAAGAAATATAATCCAACATCAAAAAATTCATCAACAGTCACATGACCACTCTCAATTACTCACCAAAATAAAATTTCAAAAAAAAGATGCCACGACATAATCATGGACCCCAACACAACTTAAAGACCATAAAAATTAACATTCCAAATGTAATTTACCCACCACATTCAAAATTCAAATTAATGATTCTATGTCACTGCCTCGGTCCACCAATAAAGAAATTATTTTCCATGAGCCACAGCCCTTGATGCTCCCATATCCCATCATCAACCACATCACCATTGAGATATGCCTAAGGGATACTTTACCATTCTTATCACCATAACGACATATTTCATGTCCGTAAAGACTTCACCATAGAACCAAAAAAACAAAAACTCTCAGAATCTTCCAAATTAGAGGGTAAAATACTAGAAATAAGTCACAAACAACATCACAGTTGAACAGAAAAATCTTTATCGAACACTACTGATGTTGTTATGATGAAATTAAAACCTGAAAATCAAGAAAATCAAATGAAAAAAATGAATAAAATTTGAGGCCCCACCACAATCCATTCCAAAAATTCCCTAGGAGAAAATTATTTGAGGCCGAACGACCCCACCAAGATTGTTCAACGATCATAAATCTAAGAACAACCAATAGAAAAGAACACAATGAACTTAAGAGAACCAATGCGACACATAACTACTAAGACCAAGCACTAGAGCAACACTGTCACTAAAAGCAATTGAAACAGAATGATAATATCGACAACATCCCAAAAAACCTCAAAATAATTCATAAAAGAACCATATAGAGTCTAGTACATCAAGAAATGCAGCAAGAGTAAGGATGGGTGTTCAATTCAATATGAATCCCACTGAGCATCGTTACCAACATATCCCAAAACACCAGAGGGCCTTAAGTTCAAAAGAGAGTAGAATATTGGACTAAAGATTAATGAAATAATAGATTGGTAGATACCATTAGGGAACATGAATGGACAAAAAATAGCAGATAAATGTATAAAAACATCATAAGGATAACTTAAAGCAAGGAGATATATTAAATCCAAAATCAAAAAGAAACCCAATGATTGAGAAGACCAGAACTGTGATCCACCCACCGTGATGATCGATGGAATAGACAATAATGAGGAGAACTAGAGTAAGTGAGGAAGAGGGAGGGGGATGGTACGAGAAATACTATATCTGATGAGAGAGATACCGATAGAGAAAAGATCTACCTTTGTGTAGCATGATATATATTCAATGCTTTACCACAATGTAAAATTCTTCTTTATACCAAATAAGATAGGTTCTCCCCCTGGGGAAACACTTGGGAATATAGACCCCTTATCACATAACTCGGGTTCATGACCCATAGATTCCTCCAATTCCATGGGATACATTCTATATGTATGATTATATGTATGTTTTTATCATGGATAAGTAAAATGAAAAATTAAACATCATGATCAAGTGTATATTAAAATAATTATTTGTTAAATATATTAATATAATAATTGCAATATATAATGTAACATCCCAGGTAAATAAAAATATTAATTTTTCATATTTATCCATATTTTTGAATAAAATTTCAATATTAATTTAAAGGGAAAACTATGCTCGATGGCGTACCCAATACGCAACAATGAGTTTCTTTGAAATCTTACATTGCACTCTAATAATAAAATAATATTATTTTAAATGGTAGTTAATGCCTAGACATTGTAATGGTGGGAATGAACAGAACTAACTACAAAATTATTACATATGTTTGTCAAATATTTTTAGTTTTTTCCAATAAATGTTAGAGGCTTAAAATGCGAATGAATCCAATTTTAAGCATAAATCTTCTAATATTCTTTGAAAGGTCGATTAACAACCTTTTTATGGAGAACTCTTTTTAAATATACTTTTGAAGATTTTATATGTTATATTTGACAAAATAAAATCCTTATTTAGAATCTGGACATCAAAATTTACTTTGTGTAATTTTTTTTTATTTTTCTGATAAATATCAGTTTTAGTGAAAATATTATATTTTAATAAAAAAAATATTTTTAATTTATTTTATTTTTATTATTAGATCATATTTTGAATTAGTTTTAAAGTGAAATTAGAATATATTTTTACCATTTAATACAATGGTGTTCATTGAAATTAATTTCACTTTGAAATTGTACTTAAACTAGTGTCAATCTTTTAATAGATATTGTTTCCTAAAAACACGCTATTTGTTTTTGACAACGGGAATTAATTATTAAATTAATTAGTGAAAATTTTATTTTTTGAATTTTTTAAAATAGAAATCATTTTTTAATTCAGAATATCAAATATAACTTACGATTAATTTTTTGTATTTTTTTGATAAACATCAATTTTTGATGAATAATGAAACCACTAAGTGGTAGTTAAAAAACTGATTTTTCATTTAAATTAAACTTTACCACTTCTGTGATTTGAATTTCAAAAATCTGACATAAATGGTTGTCATTAGGATGTAAAATTTGGTTCAATGGGATTAAAATAATTTTTTTGGTGAATAGTAACTTTTATGTTTTATTAATCGCGATTAAAGGTAATTAGTGAAATTTAAGGTAAAGATAATGTTATAATAATATGAAATGAACATGAAACATGTCCTGCCCCTATTAGAGGAGTCATGTCCGACCAATAAAATCAATGGGTCAACTTAAGGACCCCATGGAGCCACTTTGGTAGGAAAATGTCATTATTAACTTTTTATTTAAAGTTAAAATAAAAATGTCACAAACATGTATTGTTTTACTAAAACTATTTTTACATGGTGTTATACAAGTCTCATTTTTTACTATAAATATCATTATAAAGCTAAAAATATTTCCTACATCATAGTATTTGTTTTATAATTTTTATACATTAAATAAATTAATTTATTTATGACACCATGATGATGCAACGATTACCTCATTAATAAACGATTTAAATAAAATGAGAAGATAAGGTATAATCTAAGACTTAAACTTGTCAAAAACCTATTGGATGTGTGGAGTTCATACCCTTATCAGCTTATCCTCGAAATATAAAATTTTGGGACCTTTAATGTCCGAAAATCATTTTATAATAAAGTAAATTTTCAAGACATTCCAACAGTGCCCCTCCTCTCTCTTATAAAAGGCCCCCACCTCTACCCCCTTACCCACACCTCTAAAGCCTTTGTCTCGACCAAAATCTGCTCCTTTTATCTCTCCACATCCTTCTCTTCATCCTAGGATCCTTACCTTTGGCCGAAATCTCTTCAAGAAACCCTTTTGTTCAAGGCAAGAGGAGTTACCCGATATAAAGGTAATGTATTCACTTGTGTTCTTTTGTTTTATTTTGCTTCCCCAACCCCCTAAACTCTTTTTATTTCTTTATTTTGTTACAAAAACAGTATCTTCAATATACTAGGATGTTTTTATGTGAAGTATTGGTGCTACACATACACACACCTCCGTCTAATGGTTAAAGAACATACTGTTTCTGTGGATGGCGAATTACTGCCTCACGAAACGATGATTGTTCAATATTCTCTTAACACCATTCATGGTGGCCATTATGTTGTCAATGTATATTATATATGATATATATGGTATTTGTGTTTTCTATATGCTTCTGTATTTTATATTTAAAACATACCATTATGCTTTGCATGTTGTGAAAATACGATAATTTCATACGAGGAAGTGTGGACTACCGTCGCCTCAAATGATGTGACTCGTTCATGAAATACATGGAATGTATAAAGAATGAAATTAATAAACATATGTGACCTATATAACATATATATTATACTATAATTATAATATATATCTCTATCTCATTTATTTTTAATTCCATTAATGTGCCAAAGCAATGAAAGTAGCGTTCATGTGTATGTACGGCCTACCGTCTCCATGAACGGTGCATTTCATTTATTTTTATCTCCAAATATTATGGAATAATTATAAAACGAATTTATACTGGATATATTTGATATTTAAATCATTAATAATATTCTGGATATGATTTACATACAACTACATTGACAATGCTTTTCAAACAAGATCATTTTTGACTCATGTACCGAACATCAACAAAACGTATGATGTGAACTCACATAATTAAATAATTATTATAACATGACAATATATGATATTAATTGAATAATAAACATTAAATTATTTCCTTAAGCAATTTTAAATTGACCAGAGTATATTATTCAGGAATATAAAGAAATGAACAAGACAAGCCGGACTTGAGGTAAGGGATCCTACCTCTCTCTTTCTTTTTAAGTACTCTCCTTTATGTCCTTTCTTTTAAGCTCATCTTTCTTGTGTTTGGGGATGTTATTTTATATTCCTCATTCTATAATTATTATGTTCATATTACGAGAGACCCTATTTGATATCATAAATACATTTTTGGAAGTTTTAAGTGGCGCCGTTAGTCTACCGAGTTTTCGTAACGGATTTTCATCTCACTTTTATTCCAATGAGATATATGCTACATTTTCCACCATATAATTTGAGTGGTGTATGTACTAACCATTATTCTACTCATTTTATAATATAATTTTGTTTATTATTATTTACATCAATGTTTTATAGTCCTTCCTTCATGGGGTGTACGTTTGGAAAGTTACCCAAGTCGGTAAGGGAACCTTTCACCCTCCGATTTTTAAAAATAATTATTTTTGTTTTGTATTTTAAATTAAATCTTATTATGTTGGGATATGTTCTTATATATCCTTATTGCTATAAATTTTATTTCCATGTGATGAGATACCCTTTATCTCTCTCATAAACTATGTTTCTAACATTTGATGTGACATCGTTAGGCTATCAAATTTTTTCAAGAGAACTTCTTAACCCAATTCCAATTCTTTGGGTTAAACCTCTACTTCATGATTCTGTCATGCTATGAATATGTCTGGATTACATATGATTTTTTACACTGAGTATCCACTTATATTTAGTGTATTTATATTTGTCACACATAATTATGTCATTTCTTTATCCTTTCTCTAATAGCACGATCCTTGATTGGGATTACATCTCAATTTCTTCCCATTGAGACATTTCTTAATGATATGCACTTTTATTCTTTTCTAATGTGTATATACAGCCCCTTTGACATTCCATATCCATATTATGTCTATACCAAAGTCATTTAAATGTTTTTAAAATGGTCTACATTCTTGTGTCTTATAATTTAAATGTTCATAATAGAAAATGACTCTTCTATTAAAATATTGTTTTAAATGGTTTTAAAGATTTATTATTTTAAACATTTATCATCCATTTCCATGTTTTAAAAATGGTTTTAAGGATTTATTTATAGGGACATGAATGCTTTAAAACCCCTACAAAATTTTCGAAGTGGTATGGGACACTTTGATTCTAAAATCTCTTTTAAATGTATTATTTTAATATTTTCAAAGTCTAAAGGGATTTTTCTCGCATAGAGTTTTAATGATATTATTAGATGTTTTTATTTATGATTATATCATGATGTTATCTCTTGTTATTGAAATGTGGAAATTTTATGTTTCTTTTATGCATGTTTTAAGTGTTATGATTATGTTATGGTTCTTGGGAAATGTTCATGAAATTGGGTGGTTCCGTGATAAACTAAGGGCGGGTGAGCCCGAGATAGCTCTCCAATGCATTGGGCAATGAGAAAGGGTTAAACGTTAAGGTTTAACCAAAAAAAATTAGGAAATATACTGTGATGGGTATTCCAAACATAACCATGAGGGTTACTCCCTATGTAAGAATGTTATGAATGCCTCAAGTTACCATTATGTCTTATGATTTCTATGGGTTATTCATAAATATTATCATTTCATGAGGTATGTTAACGTGATTATGTTTTATGAGTAATGTATGATTTCATTTATTCTTATGTATACATGTACTAATGTTTCCTTTTCGTATTTCTATATCACTTAATGAGCTTTTTCTGATCATCCCAAGTTTTTGAAATGTTTTCCACAGGTCAAGGGAATGGTACATGATATGATGATAGTGTCAAGGAAGTGTCAAGAAAGAATCCTTGTTTTTTTATAAATATGTTTCCATTGATCGGAAAAAATTAATACTATGTTTTATGTAACCACTTTGTATAAATGTGGAATGTAATGCATGATTTATGATCTAATTATCTAAAACTCTAAACATTAAAATATCCTCAATGTGTATTCTTGAAATAAATCATGATTAAGTACGGTTTAAGGATGTCTCCTTATAGTTCGTATCAAAGGTCGGTTTAGATAACTTTAGAGGTTAGAGTGTCCTTTAAGCATAAGTGACAAGTTGTGTATAACCATAATGGTTATTATATTAGATAGAGTCATTGTTATTTTTGAATGTTGGAATGAGTTTGAGATAACAAGGATAAGTATATCTTACTGTTTATCTTCCTCTTTAATACATGATGATTTTGTTGATATACTTACACTGACCATTTTGGTTTTAGTAAATGGATGGATCTAGAAGGCACCAAAGTGACAATGGGTTTGAAGGAAACTGTGGTGGTTCTCTGATTAAGAGACCGGATGAAAATGGGTATTCAATGAGAAATCTCATGGTTATTCTAAACCAACTATCAGGAGTCATGATCAACCCCTTGAACCTTGGTGAGTTCCCTAATGCATCTTTTACGAGAGAACCAACTCTATGTGGAAGTTTTGGTGATAATTATAAAGGTAACCATTAGAGTTTATATGATCCTTACTTTTGAGGTAATTATGGGTTACTATATGTTATGATGGAAAATGAAAGGCATGAGATAAAATTGAGGTTACAATATTTTATGATTATTTTTTAATATTTTCTCTCGTTTTGGGGAATGTTTTAAGAATTATATAGTTTTGGAAAAAGGACAACACGCAGACCGTGTGACAACCCATCGTGTCGGACAAAGCTGAGGGAATAAAACCCACAACAAAAGTGTGACTGTTATTTATCTCCTACCACTGGACTACGTGAAGTACCTTGTTAGTTTGACTAATTCATTAGAGTTTGATGATTTTATGAATCAAGAGTAAGTTGATTTTGGGTTATCTATGGAAATTATTAACCTATCATGGAGGATATGTGATTAGGTTAATAACATTTCAATATGAGACTTTAAGAGAAACTGATGTTATTTAGAGATAAATGTTAATTTGTACCTTGTAATATTATGTGATTAAATCCTTCAAATATCTGGTTTTCAATCTTAGTTTGGTTTACATTGAATAACATTATGGAAAAATTGTTTATTTAATGGTCTTCGTTGAACTTTGGGTTTTGTTTGACAAATTTTGGAGATTAAGAATAGATTTCCTTTTTTTATAAAGGATTATCCATTTGTGGATTATCTGATCTTGTTCTAACAATTTTGGTTTTGGTTAAGGTCTAACAACATTGGAAATATATAGTTCTCTTTTGTGTATTAGGTGATTCCCTGGAAGTTGATTATAGCTCTCTTAATGTGAGCAAGTAATCCTAAATACTCATCTTTTAGAGAAAATATGAGTTTGTGTAAGAAATCAAGTAGGAGATGAGAGTCTACACGACAAGTATGTATGTTTCCTTATGATTAAGTTAGGCTCATAAATAAATTCATCAAAGAAAAGTAACTTAAAAACAAAAAATTTTGTCTGTTAACATTTCCTACTGGGGGATCAAATACCGTTTAACCCATCACCAGTTTGTGATTTTATGGTGGATAACATTCTCCTAAACATGTTTTCAATCACTCTCCCTCAGAACATGACCCTTTGTTTTTTCTTCCATATCCATGTTTTCCTACATGGAATCCTATTATGGGTTAACTTAGGTGACCTTTGTACTTCCATTTCTTTCTTTTAAAGTGCCAGTTTAATTTACTCCTTTTCTGATGTGGGGCTTTTGATCAATTTTCCAGACACAATTTTAAAAATTGCGCGGATGCAATTCCCAAAAGGGGGGAAGGATGTAACATCCCAGGTAAATAAAGAATATTAATTTTTAATATTTATCCATATTTATGAATAAAATTTTAATATTAATTTAATGGGAATGCTATGCTCGATTGCGTACCCAATACGCAGCAATGAGTTTCATTGAAATCTTACATTGCACTCTAATAATAAAATAATATTATTTTAAATGGTAGTTAACGCCTAGTCGTTGTAATGGCGGGAATGAACAGAACTAACTACAAAATGATTATATATGTTTGTCAAATATTTTTACTTTTTTCCAATAAATGTTAGAGGCTTAAAATGCGAATGAATCCAATTTTAAGAATAAATCATCTAATATTCTTTAAAAGGTCGATTAACCGCCTTTTGATGGAGAAATATTTTTAAATATAATTTTGAAGATATTATATGTTATATTTGACAAAATAAAATCCTTATTTACAATATGGACATCAAAATTTACTTTTTGTAAATTTTTGTTATTTTTCCGATAAAGATCAGTTTAAGTGAAAATATTGTATTTTAATTCAAAACCTCTTTTAAATCTAGTTTATTTATATGACTAGATCATATTTTTAATTGGTTTTAAAGTTAAATTAGAATATATATTTCCCATTTAATCCAATGGAGGTCATTGGAATTAATTTCACCTTGAAATTGGACTTAAACTAGTGTCAATATTTTAATAGATAATGTTTCTTAAAAACACGCTATTTATTTTGACAGCGGGAATTAATTATGACCTCATTAATAAAAAATTTACATAAAATGAGAAGATAAGGTAAAATATAAGAATTACACTTGTCAAAAAACTAGTGGATGGGTGGATTTATAACCCTTATCACCTTATCATTGAAATATATAATTTTGGATCCTTTAATATCCAAAAATCTGTTTATAATAAAGTAAATTTTCAAGACATATCAAGAGTGCCCCTCCTACCTCTTATAAAAGTCCCCCACCTCTAACCCCTTACCCTCACCTCTCAAGCCTTTGGCTCAACTAAACTCTACTCATTTTATCTCTCCACATCCCTCTCTTCATCCTAGGAGCCTTAACTTTGGCAGAATGCTTTTCAAGAAACCCTTTTGGTTCAAACCAAGAGGAGTTACCCGATTTAAAGGTAATGTCTTAACTTGTGTTATTTTGTTTTATTTTTCTTCTCCAACCCCCTAAAATCTTTTTATTACTTTATTTTGTAACAACACCAGTATCTTAAATATTCTAGGATGTTGTTATGTGAATTATTCGTGCTACACTTACACACACCTCTGTATAATGGTTAATGAACATATTGTTTCTGTGGATGGTGAATTACCGCCTCATGAAACGATGATTGTTCAATATTCTCATAACACCTTTCATTGTGGCCATTATGATGTCACTATATTTTATATATGATATATATGGTTTTTATGTTTTCTATATGCTTCTGTATTTTATATTTTAAACATACCTGTATGCTTTCCATATTGTGGAAATGCGATAATTTCATACGAGGAAGTGTGGACTACTGCCCCCTCAAATGATGTGACAGGTTCATGAAATACATGGAATGTATAAAGATTTAAATTAATGAACATATGTGACCTATATAACATATATATTATAATGTAATTATAATATATATATATATATATCTTATTTAGTTTTAATTCCATTAATGTGCCAAAGCAATGAATGTAGCATTCATGCGTACGTACGGCCTACCGTCTCCATGAACGGTGCATTTCACTTATTTTTATCTCCAAATATTATGGAATAAGTATAAAACGAATATATACTAGATATATATTATATTTAAATCATTAATAATATTCTGGATATGATTTACATACAACTACATTGACAATGCTTTTTAAACAAGATCATTTTTGACTCATGTACCGAACATCGACAAAACGTATGATATGAACTCACATAATTAACTAATTATTATAACATGATAATATATGATATTAATTTAATAATAAAAGTTAATGTATGTCCTTAAGCAATTATAAATTGAAAAAAGTTTGTTATTCAGGAATATAAAGAAATGAACAAGACAAGTCGGACTTGAGGTAAGGGATCCTACATCTCTCTTTCTTTTTAAGTACTCTCCTTTATGTCATTTATTTTAAGATCATATTTCGTATGTTTGGGGATGTTCTTTTATATTCCTCATTCTGTAATTTTTATTTTCATATTATGAGAGACCATATTTGATCTCATAAATCCATTTTTGGATGTTTTAAGTGGCACAGTTAGGATTCCGAGTTTTCGTAAGGGATTTTACATCTCACTTTTATTACTGTGAGATTTATGATACATTTTCCAATATTTCCTTTGAATGGTGTATGTAATGACTATTATTATACTCTTTGGGTAATATAATTTCGTTTATGATTATTTACATCAATGTTTTATGGTCATTCATTCATGGGGTGTACGTTTCGAAAGTTACCCAAGTCGGTAAGGGAACCTTTCACCCTCCTATTTTTAAAAGACTTATTTTTGTTTTGTATTTTAAATTACATCTTCTTATATTGGGATATGTTCTTATATATCCTTATTTCTATAAATTTTATTTCCATGAGATGATATACCCTTTGTCTCTCTCAACAACTCTTTTTCTAAAATTTGATGTGATGCCGTTAGGCTATCAAATTTTTGCAAGGGAACTTCTTAACCCAATTCCAATTCTTTGGGTTAAACCTCTAATTCATGATTATATCGTGATATGAATATGTGTGGATGACATATGATTGTTTTACACTAAGTATCAACTTATATTTAGTGTATTTATCTTTGTCACGCATAATTATGTCATTTCTTTATCCTTGCTCTAATAGCATGATCCTTGATTGGGATTACATCTCAATTTCTTCTCATTGATACATTTCTTAATGACATGCACTTTTATTCTTTTATAAAGTGTATATACAGCCCCTTTGACATTACATATCCATAATATGTCTATACCAAAGTCATTTAAATGTTTTTAAAATGGCCTACATTCTTGTGTCTTATAATTTAAATGTTCAGAATGGAAAATGACTCTTCTAATAAAACATTGTTTTAAATGGTTTTAAAGATTTATTCTTTTTAATATTTATCATCCATGTCCATGTTTTAAAAATGGTTTTAAGGATTTATTTCTAGGTACATGAATGTTTTAAACCCCCTTAAAATGTTTCGAAGTGGTATGGGACACTTTGATTCTAAAATATCTTTTAAATGTATTCTTTTAATATTTTCAAAGGCTAAAGAGATTTTCTCCCATAGAGTTTTAACGATTTTATTAGATGTTTTCATTTATGATAATATCATGATGGGATATCTTGTGATTGAAATGTGGAAATTTTATGTTTTTTATGCATGTTTTAAGTTTTATGATTATGTTATGGTTCTTGGGAACTGTTTTTGAAATAGGGTGGTTCTGTGATAAACTAATGGTGGGTGCGCCCAAGATAGATCCCCAATGCATTGGGTAATGCGAAAGGGTTAAACGTTAAGGATTATCCAAAAAGATTAAGGGAATATACTATGATGGGTATTCCAAACGTAACCATGAGGGTTACTCCCTACGTAAAAATGTTATGAATGCCTCAAGTTACCTTTATGTCTAATGATTTCTATGAGTTATTCATAATTATAATGATTTCATGAGGTTTGTTAACGTGCTTATGTTTTATGAGTAATGTATGATTTCATTTATTCTTATGTATACATGTACTAATGTTTCCTTTATATATTTCTATATCCCTTACTGATCTTTTTATGCTCATCCCATGTTTTTGAAATGTTTTTCACAGGTCAATGGAAAGGTACATGATATGATGATAGTGTCAAGGAAGTGTCAAGAAAGAATCCATGTTTTATTTTAAATATGTTTCCGTTTATGGGATAAAATGAATACTATATTTTATGTAACGACTTTGTTTAAAAGTGGAATTTAATGCACGATTTATGATCTAATTCTCTAAAACTCTAAACCTGAAAAGATTCCCAATGTGTATTCTTGAAATAACTCAATATTAATTAAGGTTTATGGATGGGTCCTTATAGTTGGTATCAAAAGTCGTTTTAGATAACATTAGAGGTTAGATTGTTGTTTAAGCATAAGTGAAAAGTTGTGTATAACCACAGTGGTCATTATATTAGATAGATTCATTTTTAATTTTGAATGTTGGAATGAGTTTGAGATAACTTGGATAAGTATATCTCATTGTTTATCTTCCTCTTTAGTACATGATTATTTTGTTGATATACTCACACTGACCTTTTTGGTTTTAGTAAATGGATGGATCTAGTAGGAACCAAATTGACAATGTGTTTGATGGAAAATGTGGTGGTTCTCTGATTAAGAGACTGGATGAAATGAGGGATTCAATGAAAAATATCATGGTTATTCTAAACCAACTATCAAGAGTCATGATAAACCCCTTGAACCTTGGTGAGTTCTATAATGCATCTTTTACGAGAGAACCAACACTATGTGGAAGTTCAGGTGATAATTATAAAGGTAACCATTAGGGTTTATATGATCCTTACTTTTGAGGTAATTATGGGTTACTATATGTTATGATGGAAAATGAAAGGAATGAGATAAAATTGAGGTTACAATATGTTATGATTATTTTTGTAGATTTTCTCTCGTTTTGCGGAATGTTTTAAGAATTATATAGTTTTGGACAAAGGACAACACGTAGACCGTGTGACAACCCATCGCGTTAGACAAAGCTGAGGGAATCGAACCCACAACCAAAGTGCGACTGGTATTTATCGCCTACCACTAGACTACGTGAAGTCCCTCATTATTTTGACTAATTCTTTATAGTTAGATAATTTTATGAATCAAGATTAAGTTGATTTTGGGTTCTCTATGGAAATTATTAACCTATCATGGAGGATATGTGATTAGGTTAATTACTTTTCAATATGAGACATTAAGAGCAACTGATGTTATTTGGATATAAATTTTAATTTTTACCTTGGAATACTATGTGATTAAATCCTTCAAATATTTGGGTTTCAATCTTAGTTTGGTTTACTTTGAAGAATTTTATGGACAAATTGTTTATTTAATGGTCTTAATGTGAGCAAGTCATCCTAAATACTCGTCTTTTAGAGAAAATATGAGTTTGTGTATGAAATCTAGTAGGAGATGAGAGTCTACACGACAAGTATGTATGTTTACTTATGATTTTGTTAGCCTCATAAATAAATTCCTCAATGAAAAGTACCTTAAAAACAAAAATTTTTTCTATTATCTTTTCCTACTGGGGAATCAAATACCGTTTAACCCATCACCAGTTTGTGATTTTCTAGTGGATAACTTTCTCCTAAACATGTTTTCTCTCACTCTCCCTCAGAAGATGACCCTTTGTTTTTTCTTCCATATCCACATTTTCCTACATGTAATCCTATTTTGGGTTAACTCGGATGACCTTTGTACTTACCTTTCGTTCATTTAAAGTGATGGTTTAATTTACTCCTTTTCCGATGTGGGGCTTTCAATGAATTTTTGAAGCCCAATTTTAAAAATTGTGCGGATAAAATTCCCAAAAGGGGGGAAGGATGTAACATACATGGTAAATAAATAATATTACCTTTTCATATTTATCCATATTTTTGAATAAAATGTTAATATTAATTTAAATGGAACACTATGCTCGATAGCGTACCCAATACGCAACAATGAGTTTCTTTGAAATTTTACGTTGCACTTTAATAATAAAATAATATTATTTTAAATGGTAGTTAACGCCTAGACATTGTAATTGTGGGAATGAACAGAACTAAATACAAAATGATTATAAATGTTTTACAAATATATTTACTTTTTTCCAATAAATTTTAGAGGCTTAAAATGCGAATGAATCCAATTTTAAGCATAAATCTTCTTATAATCATTAAAAGGTCGATTAACCACCTTTTAATGGAGAAATCTTTTTAAATATACTTTTGATGATTTTATATGTTATATTTGACAAAATAAAATTCTTTTTTTTTGAATCTGGACATTAAATTTTACTTTGTGTAAATTTTTGTTATTTTTCCGATAAAGATCAGTTTTAGTGAAAATATTGTATTTTAATTCAAAACCTCTTTTTAATCTAGTTTATTTATATGAATAAAAAACATTTTGAATTGGTTTTAAAGTAAAATAAGAATATATTTTTACCATTTAATCCAATGGTGGTTATTGGAATTAATGTCACTTTGAAATTGGACTTAAACTAGTGTCAATCTTTTAATATATAATGTTTCTTAAAAACATGCTATTGGTTTTGATAGAGGGAATTAATTATTAAATTAAATAATGAAACATTTGTGTTTTGAATTTTTTAAAATATACATCATTTTTTAATTCGTAATATCAAATATAGCTGGGGGTGAATTTTTGGTATTTTTCTAAAAAACATCAATTTTTTATGAATAGTGAAACCACTAAGTGGTAGTTAAAAAACTGATTTTTTGTTTAAATGAATCTTTTCCACTTCTGTGATTTTAATTTCAAAAATCCCACATACATGGTTGTCATTAGGATGTAAAATGTGGTTCAATGGGATTAAAATATTTTTTTGGTAAATATTAACTTTTAAGTTTTATTAATCGCGATTAAAGGTAATTAGTGTAATTTAAGGTAAACATAATGTTATAATAATGTGAAATGACCTTGAAACATTTCATGCCCTTATTTTAGGAGTCATGGCCGACTGAGAAAATCCATGGGTCACCCTGGGGACCCCATGGAGCCAATTTGGTAGGAAAATGAAATTATTAACTTTTTATATAAAGTTAAAATAAAAATGTCACAAACATGTATTGTTTTACTAAAACACTTTTTACATGGGGTTATACAACCCAACTTTTTTACTATATATATCCATTAGATATATAAAAATATTTCCTATGTTATAGTATTTTTTGTATAATTTGTAGACAGTAAATAAATTAATTAATTTATGACACCATGATGATGTAACGATTACCTCATTAATAAATGATTTAAATAAAATGAGAAGATAAAGTAACATATAAGACCTACACTTGTCAAAAACATATTGGATTGGTGTATTTCTAACCCCTATCACTATATCCCATAAATATATAATTTTGGGACCTTTAATATCAGAAAATAATTTTATAATAAAGTAACTTTTCAAGACATTCCAAGAGTCCCCCTCCTCCCTCTTATAAAAGGACCCCACCTCTACCCCCTTACCCACACCTCTCAAGCCTTTGGCTCGACAAAATTCTGGTCATTTTAACACTCCACATCCCTCTATTCATCATAGGATCCTTACCTTGGGCATAAATCTCTTGAAGAAACCCTTTTGGTTCAAACCAAGACGAGTTACCCGATTTAAAGGTAATGTCTTCACTTGTGTTCTTTTGTTTTATTTCGCTTATCCAACCCCCTAAACTCTTTTTATTCATTTATTTTGTAATAACACCATTATCTTAAATATACTAGGATGTTTTTATGTGATGTATACATGCTACACTTACACACACCTCCGTCTAATGGTTAAATAACATACTGTTTCTGTGGATGGCGAATTACTGCCTCACGAAACGATGATTGTTCAATCTTCACTTAACACCATTCATGGTAGCCATTATGATGTCACTGTATTTTATATATGATATATATAGTATTTATGTTTTCCATATGCTTATGTATTTTATATTTAAAACATACCTTTATGCTTTTCATGTTTTGCAAATGCGATAATTTCATACGAGGAACTGTGGACTACCGCCCCGTCAAATGATGTGACTCGTTCATGTAATACATGGAATGTATAAAGAATGAAATTAATTAACATATATGACATATATAAAATATATATTATACTTTAATTATAATATATATATCTCTCATTTAGTTTTAATTCCATTAATGTGCCAAAGCAATGAAAGTAGCGTTCATGCGTACGTACGGCCTACCGTCTCCATGAACGGTGCATTTCATTTCATTTTATCTACAAATATTATGGAATAAGAATAAAACGAATATATACTGCATATATATGATATTTATATCATTAATAATATTCTAGATAATATGTACACAAAACTACATTGACAATTCTTTTCAAGCAAGATCATTTTTGACTCATGTACCAAACATCGACAACACGTATGATATGAACTCACATAATTAACAAATTATTATAACATGATAATATATGATATTAATTGAATAATAAACTTTAAAGTATTTTATTAATAAAATATAAATTGATGAATGTTTATTATTCAGGAATATAATGAAATGAACAAGACAAGTCGGACTTCTCGTAAGGGATCATACCTCTCTCTTTCTTTTTAAGTACTCTCCTTTATGTCATTTTTTTAAATTCATATTTCTTATGTTTGGGGATGTTCTTTTATATTCCTAATTCTGTAATTTATATTTTCATATTACGAGAGACCCTATTTGATCTCATAAATCCATTTTTGTAAGTTTTAAGTGGCGTCGTTAGGCTGCCGAGTTTTCGTAAGGGATTTTTCATCTCACTTTTATTCCCGTGGGATTTATGCTACATTTCCACCATTTTCATTGAGTGGTGTATGTACTGACCATTATTCTAATCTTTGTGTAATATAATTTCTTTTATGAGTATTTACATCAATGTTTTATAGTCCTTCTTTCATGGGTTGTACATTTCGAAAGATACCCAAGTCGGTAAGGGATCCTTTCACCCTCATAATTTTAAAAGACTTTTTTTTGTATTTTAAATTACATATTATTATGTTGTGATATGTTATTATATATCCTTATTGATAAAAATTTAATGTCCAAGTGATGATATACCCTTTATCTCTCTCATCAACCCTTTTTCTAAAATTTTATGTGACGCTGTTAGGATATCAAATTTTTGCAAGGGAACTTCTTAACCCAATTCCAATTTTTTGGGCTAAACCTCTACATCAGGATTATGTCGTGCAATGAATATGTCTGGATGAAATATGATTGTTTTACTCTGAGTATCCACTTATATTTAGTGTATTTATATTTGTCACACATAATTATTTCATTTCTTTATCCTTGCTCAAATAGCATGATCCTTGACTGGGATTACATCTCAATTTCTTCTCATTGAGACATTTCTTAATGATATGCACTTTTATTCATTTATAAAGTGTCTATAAAGCCCCTTTAACATTCCATATACATATTATGTCTATACCAAAGTCATTTAAATGTTTTTAAAATGGTCTACTTTCATATGTCTTATAATTTAAATGTTCAGAATGGAAAATGACTCTTCTATTGAAACATTGTTTTAAATGGTTTTAAAGATTTATTATTTTAAAAATTTATCATCCATTTCCATGTTTTAAAAATGGTTTTAAGTATTTATTTATTGGGACATGAATGTTTTAAAACCCCTTCAAAAGTTTTGAGGTGGTATGGGAAACTTTGATTCTAAAATCTCTTTTAAATGCATTCTTTTAATATTTTCAAAGTCTAAAGGGTTTTTACTCTCATAGAGTTTTAATGATTTTATTAGATGTTTTTATTTATGATAATATCATGATGTGATCTCTTGTGATTTAAATGTGGATATTTTATGTTTCTTGTATCCATGTTTTAATTGTTATTATTATGTTATGGTTCTTGGGAAATGTTTACGAAATCGGGTGGTTCCGTGATAAACTATGGGCGGGTGAGCCCGAGATAGCTCTCCAATGCATTAGGTAAGGAGAAGGGGTTAAACGTTAAGGTTTCTATGAAAAGATTTAGGGAATATAATGTAATGGGTATTCCAAATGTAACCATTAGGGTTACTCCCTATGTAAAAATGTTATGAATGCCTCAAGTTACCTTTATGTATTATGATTTCTATGAGTTATTCATAAATCTTATGATTTCATGAGGTATGTTACCGTGATTATGTTTTATGAGTAATTTATGATTTCATTTATTCTTAGGTATACATGTACTAATGTTTCCTTTCCGTATTTCTATATCTCTTATTGAGCTTTTTATTCTCATCCCATTTTTTTGAAATGTTTTTCACTGGTCAAGGGAAAGGTACATAATATGATGATAGTGTCAAGGAAGTGTCAAGAAAGAATCCATGTTTTATTTTAAATATGATTCCATTGATGGGAAAAAATGAATATTATATTTTATGTAAAAACATTGTTTAAATGTGGACGGTAATGCATGACTTATGATCTAATTATCTAAAACTATAAACCTGAAAAGATCCTCAATGTGTATTCTTGAAATAACTCAAGATTAAGTAAGGTTTAAGGTCGGGTCCTTATATATAAATTGCCTTTTGTAAGTGCATACTTCTAGTATATTGGGTCATCTTTTCTATTAATCTCAACAAGATAACAAATTGGAGGTGGTTCTATAGCAACCCCTGCATAACATACATGGATAATACATCATATTAGATGAATAATAATTATGTTAAAAAATTTCATGCTCAAGGAACATAAAAGTTTAGATTCATTGGATACATTTAAAAAAACATTTATCCTGGTGAAAAAATATCAACATCACTCACAATGGTCTCTACATATATTACTTATACCTAAAACAATTAATCATAACCAGTGGAAAAGGAACATAATTAATTGGTGAGATAAGAATCTTATTAAGGTAAATAATAGAAATGTGTAAGTATAACATGAAATAAAGGTTATGGAACATGATCATAATAATTGAATATCATAACATGTATATTAGAGATCATAACAAACATTGGAAGTTCAAATGAAATTAATAATAAGGAAATAACGAACTTAATACTTGAATTCAAAACATAGGGATAAACCATCGAATTTTGGTAGACCTGAAATCATATAATATTATTTATATAGTAGCCGAGGCATCACTTTTAAGACCATCTTGGTAGTATGGTATCACTCCACATACCATCATGGTATTCATGGTTCACTCCCATGGTCATCTTAGTAGAATGAGTTCACTCCTCCTACGATCTTGGTAGACATGGTTCACTCCCAGTGCTATATTAGTAGTAAGGGATCATTCCCATGATGTTATTAGTCTATGTTGTGAGATATAAATCGTTACCCAATGAGTTTGAGGGAGATATAGGTCCCACCCATCATATAGTGAAATCCTACAGACATATAAGAAAAAATCATAAATTATCATATCATACATCATGAAATGGAATGGGCCTTATGTGAACAAGATCATATCATTACCTATAGAAAGAGATATGTTTTTTAATCATTTAATCATAAACATTGGTTTTTAATAGAGCATATTTCAAATGAATATTACCCTTTAAAGTGAAACCCATTTCATAAACACATAATACATGAAAGAGAAATGGGTTTGATAAAGACCACGAATTTAAGAATATCTCATTAATATAAATAATATGAATATAATAATTTAAAAAATTACTAGAATGGAATTTTTAACATAAAAAGAGGCCATCTTATATGGAATATAATTTTGAAATATCCTTCAAAAAAATTCTTGATTAAAATATCCATTTTTTTAAACAATTAATTTTATTAAATAAAACCATATGAAAATCATTTTCATCGAAAATAAATTCAAAACATATAAATAATACATGAAATAAATTTGTAAAACATTATACTTGAATAATTATAAAATAAATTCCAAATATTTTGAAAACATTTTTTAACCCTTTCAAATCCTATATTGAATTTTGTAAAATGAATTGAAAGCCATTTTATTTGAAAACATATAAATGATTAATGAAAATATTTTTAATTATATTTCTTTGAAAATAGAGTAAAAACATATAATGAAATCTTAAAAATGATTTAAAATTATTTCAATAAAAATATTTTGAAAAAATACAATGAAATATTTGTTTTTTTTCAAACCATTTCATATAAAATATTTTGTAATCATATAAGTATGTCTTGAATACATTTTGAAAACAATTTTTATTGAAAAATTAAAAAATAAGCTAGATAAAATTTTGAAATTCATTTTCCTTGAAATCTATTTTTTTAAATAATAATAAAATTGGAATTTTAATAATGAAACTATTTCTTCATTGAAATGATGGTTGTTAAATTTGTACATGTCATACAAGGTAAAACGAATATTTCTTTTCCACTATAAAAATGTTTCAAAAATAACTTTTCCAAAAGAGTTATGAATATTCCATTGAAGAGACTGGTAAAATATAGAATGGGAAAAATGTATTTACAAGTTTAATTGATAATGGTTCAATATTAATGGAATCCCTTTTTAGAAAACATTGTTTTGAAGGAATATAGTTTTCCGAACTAAGAGATAGTAAAATTAGGATTTATAAAAAAATATAACTATATTATGTACTAAAGAGTTGAATAAATGGTACAAATAGATGAATAATCATTAATAACCAAAGGATATGAAACTTGATGAATGTTTTGAAGCGATGGTTCAAATTATTTCCTCAATGTAAGCCTAAACATAAATTATATTGAAGAGCTATGTTGTTGTTTCAATAAAAACTTATAACTTGGTAACAATGAATCATAATATCTATGTACGAAAAGGAAATTAATTGAAACTAAAAATATTATTAAATGAAGGATATCATTGATATAACACATAAAATGGAATTATATACACCCCAAAAGATAATTTAGGTGCATACCACAACATGAGTCTCAATGAAGTAAAATTGAGACAACACTATTTCACAGATTCTTTAACATTTGATTCTTAATCCCCATTAAATAAGAATAATAAAGAAGGATATTTAAATATGAATAAATTTATGTATAATATTAATAAAATATAATCATGGTGTGTTCATACTCCACCCAAAATGAAAGAGTGGTGAACATAGAATTTACCCCATTGAAATAAAAATAGAGATGAAATCTCTTTACCTTGTGTCTTAACATTCATTGTACTCATTAGAACCACCTGTATAATGAATATATTTTTATTATGAATATTTTAAATAACAATGTTATTATAAATAATAACATATATTTTTTTATTATGACCTTATATTACAATCTTGTTATCAATCTAATACTAAGGTTTCTTTTCGGGTAATATTCTCTTTATTCTACTCACATGTTTTAATTTGTTAAATCATTGGTACTCATCCTTTATATCATTATTAAAATAATGTAAACCATGATATAAATAAAATTTATATCTAATATATGTTTATTATAATTATCTATTGAATATATATGTACAAAATGGTATGCACCATTTATAGAGACAGTAAGCAGTAAGTATGCATGATAGGTGTTTTCATTTTTATTGTCATATAGAAAGCAGAAAAGAAAAGAAAATTTATGTATATATCAATATTATTATTAAATTATCATTATAATAACATTTATTTTACATATATTTTCTAAAAACATCCTTTATAATGTCCAATTAGTGTATGAATGAATCATATCGCTTTGATGGGCGGTAGACCACACATCCTCAGTTGAAATTATCATATAAACAAAAAACAAAAAGTAATAGATATGTTTTTAAAAAAGGAATGAAAAAGAATAATGTAATATTAGTTATAATATAATACATATATAAATATATTTTCTATCATAATTTCCACCATTAGAGGCGGTAAGGAAATTGAACATTCATCGTTTAGTGAGGAGGTAGTTCGTCGTAAAAATAAATATTATGTTCATTGCCCAATAATTGGAGATGTATGTAATTTAAGACAAAAAATTAGTATAAAAAATTTTCATTTTGATGATACTTATTTTTTTATACATGAATGTAATAGAGAGTGTTTATTGGGTGTAGAAGGAAAATAAATGAAAGGACTAGAGGGAAGATGTTATCTATTAATCAGGTAACTCTAGTTGGTTTGCGATAAAATAATTCCTAGGAATACATTATTAAAAAATTAAGGCTTCATGGAAGAAGTTACAGAAGTTGGGATCTTATTTGAGTAGATTTTGTGTGAGCCAAGTGGCTTGATATGTGTGAGAATTTAAGAGGAAAAGATCTGCTATTATATAGGAGGAAGAGTATCAGTCTTGTAAATATATGAAGGGAGAATTCCACACAAACATATCATGATAATAGTTGATAAAATAATGATAAAATATTAATCCAAAGAATTATAGGGTCTATATATGGCTAGATAGTGGATTTTGGATGGGTATATAGGTCTTTTTGGGTTATAAATTTATTTTGTAGTCCTTGGTTAATCTTAATTTTCCACAATTGATGTACTTAATTTAAATTACATTCAATAGTATTTTTGTTAAAAAAAATATGTTGAACTTATTAGTAATTATAAATTAATATATTTCCAAATTTTTCATAAATTTTTCCAAATGCCAATATCTAAGGATGCAGAAATTAATTTAAATTTAATCCCACTAATGGGATGACACATCTGGTTTTTATAGTAAAATGGATCAAAAGATTTCTATGTTTTTTATATCGAATTTCTATGTAAATTTTGTTACAATTACATATATTGGATTAATTGATAAAAATATTATCAAATTAAACATTTAATCCAACATAAAATATAATTTATCCATATAAATAAATTATATGAAAAAATAGTTTTGAATTTAAAATCGAGTATTTTAAAATATTTACTAAAAATGAAACCATACAGAAAAATAACAAAAAATTATTCAAAACTAATTTTTATGTATCTCTTAAAAATAATTTTTTTTATATATTAAATCTATCAAAAATTCACAATTTGGATTTAACATGGTCTCTCTATTAAAATATGGTAAAACAACATTTATAAAAATATTTGTTTTAAGTATAAAATGGGGTTTCTTCTTAACTTATGTCTATAAAATATAATGTATGAATATAAAAAATTATTGAACATATAAAAAAATATTACACTAATAAAAATAAATAATTGTATTTATTTTAATTTATTATGGTAAAATAACTCTGTGACTAGAAAAATACTAACATTAACTTCTTTATTAAATAAAATTTCATATTTATTTATAATTAATTATTAACCTATGAATTCAAATTATATCTATAAACTATATATTTTTATAACATATTTAATACTATCCATATCCAAAAATTCGACATCTAGGTTATATCTTATTAGATAAAATAATCTTATTTTGATAATATATTTTTTTTAGTAAACCACAGTCTTGTGTGTTATGCAAGACATTGAGGAATGTCATTGTTGAGTACAATTAATGCCAAACATGTTTTTTTCTGTACAGAATCTAATTTTTAGGTCATTAAAAGTAAAAATTTAACATGGTGTTTCCTATGATTCCAAAAAAAACATAGTGATTTAATATAAAATAAACTATCTTCAGTGTTTTGTGAAATAAAAATTATCAAAAAAAAGTTTAAATTAATTTCAAAAAAATTTTCACCAAGCCTCAAAATGTAAAATTATACCACATTAAAATTAATTTCCCCCTCCAAATTCATATAGGTTATCAAAGGTATAATAATTGAGAGTTTAATTCATAGAAACATACATCATAAAAATGAATTCTAAAAAATCCATTAAGGGGGAATTTTGGAACCATAATAGTTAACCAATGTAACATATAACTAGGTTTCAGCATAGGAGAACATAGGTTGGGAGTGAAGATTTCACATTGATGAAATGATTAAATATTTTTAGGGAGAAATTGAAATCATCAATCACTGTAAAATCTAATGGTCAAATAAAATTTTGGGCCTCAAATTCATAATTTTGGGATGATTTATAAGGCCATCGGTTCAGAACAATTAAGGTATTGGGACAAAATTTTTTTTTATCATTATCCTAAAATCGAATAATATTATTTTTGATGATGAATATAAGGATATATACTTACATGGTATATTCTAATAAAAAACTTATTCTTTATTTGGGATTTTATCTATTTATAATTCATCCATTACTTATTGTAATGGGAAATAAGAAACTCACTTTGATGCCTAAAGTGGTGAAATATAATTTTTTCAAATCATAATGCCCATAAAATAATTAAATTTTTAGCCATTTATCTATAAATATTTTTATATAAACAATATAGTTAATGCATTAATCACTAAACATAAAATTAATTGTATTTCTTCATCAAAAATATATATTCATCAAAAATATATATTCATCAAAAATAGTTATACACTAACCAGGACATTGCATAGGCCTAATGGTAGGCATGAAACCTTTATCATCCTTCAGTGATGGTTTCAAAACCCAAGGCCTTGCTGGATGTGATTCGTTTTTATCTGAAATAAACGATTTCTTTTTATAAAACCATGCTAATATAATTTCCAAAATATGATGGACATCCATGAAATAAGGTTTGTCACAAAATAGTCTTTTAAATAATGTATTCAATACCAATTTTGGGCATAAATACTTCCTCTGAAGTTTAACATGATATTTTTATGAATTTTTATATTATAAAACTTCATAGACATGAAAATAAAAAACATTTAAATTATATTCATGAAATAATAATAATATTTATCTCTATATATCACAATGTAGCTCTTTGTTGTCACATTCCAAACCTATGAATACCCTCGGGGTAAATTCTCTTCGAACAAGGTAAGAACCTAAATTACCATAAATACTTCTTGAAAACATGCATGCTTCATTATTTTTTATATTGAAGAATAAATTTAATAAATCCAATATTTTTTAAAGATTATCTATGACATCATAAACTATTACTCTATATGTCCTCAATTATTTCCTAGGTAAAAAGTACTGTCTGTTTACTTATTCATATCCCACATATCATTATACAAACAACATTATCATAATAGAATGAAATTATTAATGGTTATATTTTCTGTAATCATGTTTAATCCATGGGAATAATCATGCCATTATATCACTTTTATTTTCCAATAGAACCATTCTACTTGTTCTTGTAAATTCGTTGAAGAAAACATAAATTACTGAATCCTTATATATTCCAAATTTCATATAGCATACATAATGAATCCAAATACACTAAATATTTTATTTTTCCAATTCATCTTTCTTCCATTAGAAATTACGCCTCATCATATAACACAATACCTATTTTCTTTAATAGTTCATTTACTTTCATTTGATGAAAAAAATTGTAACCATAACTTATACCACCTTGTTGATCCTCTTTGAAAGATTTCATCTTGGGATATTTAGTTCTATAATGACTCTTAATTCCACACAGAAAACACATAAAAATCAATGATAACATAAGAAGGACAATAATATCATCTATTACATTAACTGAACTATTCATTATTTAACTATAGTCACTTCTTATGGGCCCTTCTTATCAATATTCAAAAAATATTTTGGTTCTTCTAAGACATTCACATAAGGGATTCTTTCAATCTGTTTAAGTAAAGAAAACTGAATATTCCTTCTTCCATGGCCTTTGTTACCAGGTGTCTTAGAAAACTACTTCATTATTTTCCTTGGTGAGTCTGAGAGTTTTTTAAGCTATTTATTTTTAATCGTGTTCAATGAAAAATTATTATTCTTGATCACAACATATTTTACTCCATTGATCATCCCACATGACTTCTCATCATTAAATCATCCATCATGTTCAATGATAATCAAGATCACTCAAGATACCACCCATGAATAAAACCAAAATCATATTGTTATAATTACTTATCATAGTAGAAACCACATATTCAAATGTAGAGTTTCATATTGGATGTCTAAATCAAGACATCTTTTTTAATCTATTACGCACTGGTTCCAACCTAGTTTATTCATATCAGACATATATTTATATCCTTAATTATGTTTTATGAAGAGTTTGTGAATTTCCATAGCATATTCCCTAGGAGTGTCAACCCGTCTGTGTATTAAGGCCTGTTAGCTTGTACCAGATTACCCTGAGTCAGCCCCAGATCATTTGGATAGTGTTGTTACCCCAAGGCACAACTCTTCAAGAGCCACATAATTTTTAAGTATCTAAATAGGTAAATATTACTGGGAAAGCACACACTCTATACTTTACCAAATGTCCTAGACATTTTTCTAAATGGCGACTCATCCTTAAACTTATCCTTAGAGACATCCATATAAATATCTTCAATGTGTCCCATAAATATCTCCATATTTTTCAATTCTTTCCAACATCATTCATTATAAAATGAGGATATGATACATAATAAATGGGTGATCTCAAATTCTAATCAAGGTAAAAATGGAAATATGTAATCATAAAATGAACCAAAGGTTATGGAACAAGAGAATAACATTTATTTCTCATACCATGTATATTAGATACCACAATAAACATTGGAATTTCATAACATATGAATCATAAAGTGATAATGAATGTAATCCATGGAAGTATGACATTCTGAATAAAACATGGAATTTTGGAGGACACATAAGAATATAATATTATTTCCATAATAGCTCTGATATCACTACCATGACCGTATTTGTATAAGGGGGTCTCTCTCCATACCCTTATGGTAGTCATGGTACACTACAATGGCCATCTTAGTATCATGATTTCACTCTTAATACCATCATGGTAGTCATGGTTCACTCCCATTGATATAATATCAGTCAAGGTTCATTTTCAAGACTATATTAGTCTATCCCATGAGGTATAACTCTTTACGCAATGAATTTTATGGAGATATAGGTCTCAACCATATTATCGTGAAATCATACATACATTTCCAACAATGTATTGAATAATATTATTATATCCCATGAAATTAAGTGGCTAGTATAAACATGTTATCATATCATAACATGTGGAAATAATCATGTTTAATAATAATTTAATCATAAAAATAACCGATGAAAGGAAGCAGGATTCGATAGAATACATCCTGTGAAAGGGAAACATTTTTATAAACATATAACCCATGAAGGTGAAATGAGTTTCATAAATACCATGACATTAATCATAACCCATTCATATATATAATTATAATGGAACCTTTAAATCATTTCCAATAAGGTAATGAGTAACATCAATGTATGTCATCTTACATAAAGATTTATTTTTACATATATTTCAAAATATATTCTCGCGTAAAATATCCTCTATTTTTTTGAAAAAGGATTTTTAATATGAAAAACCATTTGAAAAAAAATTTCATAGAAGATTATATGAAAACAAATAAAGGAGATATGATATCAATTTGAAATTCTTTTTCCATGAAAAACTGTATAATAACTTCAAAAATAATTTCAAAACATTTTTTCATCAAAATCACATTAAAAAAGTTTAAAGAAATCATGAAAATGGTATGAAAAATGTTTAATATGAAAAAATTTAAAAATGTTTTGAGAATGATAAGAAAAAACATTTCATTTAAAGTAATCGTAAAACGTATAAGGAAATCATGAAAATGTTTTAAAACCATTTTTTTGGAAACACATTGAAAACATACAAAAAAGTATTGAATTCTGATTTAAACCCATTTCTTTGAAAATACTTTAAAAAATATATATAGGTCATGACATAATTTTGAAAACTATTTTCATAAAAAAAATTTATAAGTATTTTCATGAAAAATAACCTTTTAAAAATTCAGTGGAAGCCTCAAATAAATGACGGTGGGTAAACCTATACATGTCGTACAAGGTAAAAAGAGCATTCCTTTTATAATTAATTTTTTGTATAAAATGACTTCTTCATAACGTGATATGAATATTCCTTTCAACATATTGTTCAAAGAAAAAAATGGAACAAATTAAATTTAATTAATAAATGGAATGATTATAATATTTTTTGAAACCCTTTTTTGAAAATATCGTTTCAAAGGAATATCGATTTCTAACAGAAGAGAGGGTAGATTAGGGATTTTTTAATGTCACCTTCTTAACAATATTATGTACCAAAGACTAGAATAAATAATACCAATATATGAATAAATAATTAATAAATATAGGAGAAGATATGTTATTAATGTTCTTGAGAGATGGTTCAGAATATTTCATCAAAGGAATTATACACATAAACAATCTCTAAAAGTGATGATATTGTTTTATTAAACTCTTATATCATAGAAACATGGAATCACATTCTCTATGTAAAAAAATGAAAATATATTGCACATAAAATATAATTAAAATATTGGAAATCATTATATAAAATTTAATATATATATATATATATAAACCAAAAAAGACAATTTTGGGGTATAATCAAACATGATTCTCAAGAAAGAAAAATAGAGACAAAACTATTTCACTGATTTGGTACTTTTTGAAACATATTCCCTATGAAATAAATATCATAAAATGGATATGATAACAATAAAAATATAATATGTTACATAGAATACTGTTGTGGGAAGTTCCCCAACCCCACAATAGGAAATTGTGGTGAACATAACAAGTATCTCATGGAAATAAATAGTGAGAAAAAATCCCATTACCTAGTGTCTTGAATTAAATCATAATCTCTTAGACCACATGTATAATAAATAAAAATTAATTATAAATTATATAAAGAACCATATTCATATATCAAATACCTTATATGGATTGATTATGAACATATATTACCATCTTTCTAAAAATTATATGTTAAGGTTTCACTTTAGGTAATATTCGCTTCATTTTTTGCATGATTCTTAATTTTATATATCATTGGTATGTATAATATATATCATGATTCAAATAAAGTAAAACATTATTGAAATAATATTTATTTCCATTATATTTTTATTATCATTATCTATTGAATATATTAGTATAAAATGTAATTCAATAGTTATGGAGACGGTAAGTCTTACATATCCTTGAACTTCAATTCCGTTTTTTTTTCATATTTTAAGAAAGAAATAAAATGAAATATATGAATATCATTCTTATACTATCATTATAATATCATATATATTATCCATATTCACTAAAATTTTCCCCAATACAATCCATCTGTGTATGAAGGAATCATATCACTTTGAGGGGGTAATAGTCTACACTTTCACAAACAAAATTATCGTATTAACAAAAAATTGAATGTAAAAGATATTTTTTTAGAAAGGAATAAATAATATTCAAAAAATAATAAATAAATTGAATTAAATATATAAATATAATTTTGATCATAATTTCCACCATGAGATGTGTTAAGGAAAATTGAAAAATCTTCATTTAGTAAGGAGGTAGTTCAACGTAAAAGTAAAAAGTGAGTTCGTTAACCATTATATAGAGAGTTTTTTAAGTGTAGGTCAAAAAATTAGGACAATAAATTCCTTGTATATTTAGTATACTAGTTTGTTTATACAAAAATCTCATAAAGAGAGTGGATATGGAGTATAAGGAAAATAAAATAAAGGACTTGAGGTAAGATGTTACCTCTTAATCAGATATATCTTTTTGGTTTGTGATAAATGGATTCTTTAGAAGACATTATTCCCAAAGTGAGGCCTCTAGGAGGAAGAGATAGAAGTTGGGAGCTTATTTTAATGATTTTTCGCGAGACATGGGGCTTGAAAGGTGTGAGGAATTGGGAGGAGCTAATCCTTTTTTATTATGAAGGAAGAGTAACACTCTTATAAATATTTGAAGAGAGAATTTCACCCACATTTTTCAGGTTTAATGTAGACTAAAAAATGATCAAATGTTGACAAAAAGGATTATAGGGTCTTAATATGGTCATATGAGGTATTTTTTTACATTTCTATAACTCATATTGGGTCTTAAATATATGCTTTAGTTCTTTGTTGATATTAATTTTACCTTAATCAATGTAATTAATTTTCATTACATTCACTTCATTTTAAAAAAAATAAGTTGACCTTATTATAAATTATAAATTATTAATATTAGAAATATTTAATACATTTTTAAAAATTCTTATCATAGATGTGGAAGAATTTAATTTAAAAATAAGGTCGTCGTTGAGATGACACTACGGGTTTTAAAAGTAAAATTGATTAAAACAATTCTCTGTTTTCATATACAATTTTAATGTGAAATAGTTTAAAATTAACATAATTGGATTAATGGATAAAATTATTATCAAATTAAAATTTTAATCAAATTTAAAATATAATTTTTCCTTACTAGTAAATTAGTTGAAAAAGGAGTTTTGAATAAAAATATCTTTTTTTAAAATATTAAACAAAAATCAAACCCTACAGAAAAAGAAAAAAATTTATCCTAACATAATTTTTATGTTTATATTACAAATATAATTTTTATATTGACAAATTAAATCATTAATTTTTACTAAATTGGAATTTAAATTGTTTTCTCTATTAAATGTTGGTAAAACTACGACTATAAAAATAAATGTTTTTAAGAATTAAATTGGATTTGTTCATGTCATATGATTATCAAATATATTAAATGAATGTAATAAATATTTCATTGAATATATAACATATATATTAAATTAATATCACTCACTAATTTAATTTATTATGTTAAAATATATTTGTGACTATAAAAATAATAATATTACCTTTTTATCAATCGACATTCATATTCATTTATAATTAATTGGTTACCTATGAATTCATATTATATTCTGTTAAAAATATATTATAATTAATTAGTTTATAATATTCATAAATTTTAATTTAAAATCTAGTTTATAATTATTATCTTAAATAATCATATTTTAGTAATATATTATTTTTTGTCAAACCTCGATCATGCGTGTTACGCAAGCCATCACAAAAAGTCATTACTATTATTAACAAAAGATAACCTCAATCTTTCGTGTAGAGAAAGAAAATGATTATATTGCATGTAGTGCACGATTAACATTTTTTCATGTGATTCAAGACAATTAGACTTCATTAATATAAAATAAACTAACATAAATGTTGTTTGAAATGAAAAATATAAAAAATTGGATAAATTAATTCGAAAAAAATATTTATTCCAAAAATATAGATCGGTTATAGGTTCGAAAAAAAATTATAAAATTGATATCCCTCCCCCGAAATTAAGGGATTATATTCCATCCTAGCATATTTTATTTTACTTTAGTCAAAAATAAATCCATGTACAATACACTGAGAGTTAATCCATCTAAAGTGTTACATCAATGTTAACTATTGTTTTAAAATCTGGACTTTTAACTAAACCACCAATGTTCATTTTAATAGAGTGAAAACATTCATTACTTAATATTATATTTTTACAATTATTATTAACTTACTACACATTCATTAACGTGTCATTAGCAAATTTAATGTACTAAAAATCATGAAATATGTTAATTATTTTGTAGATCCACAATTAGATAATGTATTTTATTATATTATTTTTATGATATATGTACCTCTTATAAAAATATTAAAAAACTAAACTTCTATGGTTATGATTTTAAAAGATCCCTCCTTATACTTTGACCTCATATTTTGTAGATTACTATTCCTATTTGGGAATTAATGTGAATACTATCATATCTAATTTAAATTGAAGAACTAAAAATTATAAGATTCTTGTTTTCTTCTAAACTCAAGATATTTATTTCAATTATCTATATAATTAATGAAAACTCACAAGAACTTATAGAATATCCTATGGATATTTTTTTAAAAATTATTCAATTTTTATAATTATATTATATGCTTTTTGTCATTTTCATAATTTCATTCATCTATAAACTCATTCAACCTCTTCTTCTCTTTTTTCCTTCGAAAATAAAATACATTTACAAATACTTGAGACTCTTGATAGTCATTTTGTTTTTCGCATCATATAATGAATTTTTTAGATACTAATTCCCAGGGAATTATTTTCCATAATCCATTACAGAAGTCTAGAATATTTCTCTCAAGAATACATATATAATATGAATCATTAATTACATGAATTGTAATGTTATCCTCATTCTAATATTAACTTACACTACCATTTTTGTTAATTAGATATTTTATTGTAAATTTCAGATCACTACTCATGATCAATACATTTATCTAGGAACATCACATTTAAATCAATAAACTAAATGTTTTCTATCACATCAACCTTCTTGGTGTCTTGAATCTAAGACCTCTATAGATCGATATCTCTCCTAAACAATATGAAACCATGATAACCTTCTATATTTCACTATATCCCAAAAATATTTATGTATTCTCAAATGAATTAATCTATTTATCCCCCACTATTAGATTAGTTGTTTCACTAAATTTTAGTTCTTGATTCTATACAAAGTGATAAAACATTATTACACTTTTCTAAGGAACTACTAGGATTTCCATCTGAGAAACATTACATTTAATAACCCATGTAAAATGTTTTAATTTATCCCTTTTTTTATAATATCCATCATCATTTATATTGATTTTATATTTAGGTAAAAATCTATATTTATCACAAATTTCAACCCGAATTTCTCCCCTTTAACTAAGAGAGTAAGTTCTTGATCAAGACTCAACATTATGTAATGTTTTTAGGAAAGGGCCTTATAGTTGGAATCATAGGTCAATTTAGAAAACATTTGGAGTTAGGATATTGTTAGAGGAATTTCCATAAATTATTTTTACTTTATTTTAAGATTTAAATGATACAACATTTTAAGATTACCATGTCTCTACCGTCCATGATGTGTTAGTGTTCAGAATGGTTTTCGATAGATGAAACAGGGAACCAGTGATGAGAGGACATCATGAGGAAAAAAACCTGCCAAATCAACAACCATAAATGGTCGGATTTGAAACTAAATAGTTTGTTGCAGTGTTGGAACTGTTTTCTCAAGATATAAATGGATATGGTATCCATTCAAGAGATCATCCAGATCAACAAGAAAAGAACATATTATTATGAGAACATTTAATAAGGAAACAACCCCCATCAATCAAAATTCCATCTAGCCATGTTCTAGTTGAATAGTGGATTAAATCTCTCCAAAAAAATTCAATTTCAGTGGGTGTTAAGATCATAAAAATATTTTTCTATCTATTTACCATTTTAAAGTTGAACTCAATCAGTGGTGGTATATTGTAAAAAATATCGGGGATAGTGAGGAGATTGAAGCTCTTGATTGGTATACATTCAAAGGTATCTTCCTTGAGAAATATTTTATTATGGCGGTTTCACATTGGATGGAAAAAAATAATTTGAATTGAGGTATGGGGATGACTCAGTGGAAACTGATGTTGAAAAGTTCACTCAATTGAAATTTTTTCTTCAAATTTCATATGGGATCTTGACAGTAAAATTGTTCATTTTTACTCAAGATCAATACCAATGTATTGAAGGTAATTATCTTCTCATGAGTTCAAAAGTTATTAAAAACATTTTCAATTGGTAGAGAAGGTGGAAAATAGAGTTTTCTGATGATCATATGTTCATTGAAAAACCAATGAATAAGAGGTTTAGGTGGAAGATGAAATTGAATAAATCTTCAAAAAATATCTGATGGTAAAAAAACTAAGTTTAAATTTTTTGAAAATTTGGGTAAAAACACATTGGGTAATTATTTTTGGATTATGGTATGTTCTTTAGATGTAGTAACATTTGACCTAGGTCTCATTATTACACTGAAAAGAATCAGGGTAGTGGTATGATAAAATTTCATTTAGAATCAGTAAGATTTTTTAACTGTGATGAAATGGGTCGTTATGAAAATGAGTGTCTTATGAAGAACTCAAATGATGGAATAAAGCCACACTACAAGCTGAAAGGGGTGGTAAAATCCTTTTAAAATCATCAAAAAATGTTGGGACATCAAATGATGAAGTATGAGGTACATTGTTTATTTATTCAGATTATGCTAATGTGTTGTTTGATTTTGGGTCGACACATTCATTATTTTTTTGGAAATTTTCTTGTAAATTCAGAAATCCATCTCAAGATATGATTCTAGAACATATGGTAAAAACACATGGAGGATATGTTGAGCAAAAAAATTATAAGAACCTTTATATCCTATTGTTCAGATAGAATCTACCTGAAATCTTTATTGTTTTTACGCTGGTAGTGTTTGATGATTTTTTGGGTGTTGATTGACCTTATGTTTATCATTATAATATTGAATGTAGAGATAAAGAGGTTTCTATTCAGAAAGACTTTTTTTGGGTACAATATTGAACCATTAATTTTGATAACAAATCTGGAAGCTGTGAAACCATTAAATTATAGAAATGAATGTTACCTTGCACATATTTTTGAAAACAAAGAATTTCTTTGATTAATTTTGTCCCAATGTTCAATGAGTACCTTGATGTTTTTTTGATGAGTTTCACGATACAATACCTAATCGGGACATTTAATTTAATATTTAATTGGTTCATGATGATATGCTAATTTCAAAACTCCTTCATTGAGTTACTCATATTTTACTTTTATACTTCATGATGAAATTGAAGGAGATATTAGAAAATGGTATCATTCGACCTATCAAATCACTATGAGGTGCTCCTGCCTTTTTTGTTAAAAATAAATATGGTTCAATGAGAATTTCCATTTACTATAGATCATTTAATAACATCACTATTAATAAAAAGCATCCTTTGCCTTGTATCGATGATTTGTTTGATTATCTCTATAGAGGTCATTATTTTTCATATATTGACTTGGGTTTAGGGTACCATCAATGGAAATTAAAGAAAACATGCATTAAAAAGACCAGGTTTGATACTAGATATCAGCATTATGAATTTTTAGTTATGCCTTTTGGGTTAACCAATAAACCTATAGTGTTCTTGGATATTATGAATAGAATTTTCCATGAGGGCTTGGATTTGTTTGTGGTTGTGTTTATAGATGATATGTTGAAATATTCATATATTAAATAGGAGCATAAAAGCCATTTAAGGGTTTTCTTTAAGCATTTAATGAAAATAAACTATTTGGTAAATTATGCAACTATGTTTTTTTTAAAAAAATATTTCATTCTTTGATCACGTTGTTTCTAAAAATGGTATAACTATTGTTCCTGACAAATCAAAAGTCATTGAACAATAGAAAAGACCCACCAATATAACCAAGATTATTATTCTTCTTGGATTATAAGGTTATTATGGGGGGTTGGTTGAAAATTTAGAATGGTTATCTTTCCCACTAACTATGTTTACACGATAATGTGTTATGTTCATCTAGACAAAAGAATGTGATGATTATTTTTAGGAATTGAAAAGAAAATTGGGGAATGCTCTAGTTTTGTCACTACCTTTGAGAAATGGTTATTTTGTTATCTATATTGATTCTTTGTTGAAAGGACTTGGTTGTGTCCTAATGCAGGTTGATTAGGTAATTGCTTATGATTAATGTTAGTTGAAAACTCATGAGTTACATTACCCTATTCATGATTTGGAATTAGCTGAGGTTGTTTTTGGTTTAAAAATTTGCATGTATCATCTGTATTGAGTAAAGTGTGAAATATATACTGATCACAAAAGTATGAAGTATATATTAACTCAAAAAGTATTACACAAGAGATAGAGGAGATGGCTATAATTAATCAAGGACTATGATTTCAAGATTCATTGATATCCAGGAAAATAAAAAATGGTGGATTCTTTGAGACGAAATAGTAATTATACAATAACCATGCTATTCATGGAATGAGATCATTTGGTTTATTTTTGGAAGAATTCTAGATTGGATGTTTTTGGTTCATGTAATTCCGATTTTTTGTTATAGGTGGAAGTTAAATCATCTCTATTAGACATGATTAATATGTCATAGAAGGAACACGGTGAGTTGTAGAAAAAGGTAGAATTGGTTTAGAAGGGTAGGTTAGCTGAATTTAACATTGGTGAAGATTTTTATTGAGACTTGTAATGAGATTATGTGTGCATTGTGTTTCCAAGGTGAAAAGAGTTGGTATGTGATGCTCAGAGTTCTCCGTTTTCAATTCATCCAGGCATTACTAAGATATACAGAGATCTTTTGATGTATTGGTGGTGGGTTGTAATAAAAAGAGATATTTTGGACTTTATCTAGAGATGTTTGATCTATCAACAGGTTAATATAGAGCACCAGTTACCGAATTAGCTTCTTTATCCTTTTCTTGTGCTAGAGTGGAAATGGAAAAATTTTTCTATGGAATTATTAGTGGGATTACGAAATACTTATTGAAGTGACAGTAAAATTTGGTTTATTGAAGATCAATTGATTAAATATACTCAATTTCATTCTATTAAAGACACTTTGTATCGATATCAGCATTCTCTATTGTATATTAAAGAGATATTCATGTTACATGGAGTTCCCCTCTCAATGGCATTTTATCGGGCTCCTAGATTCACTTCTATCTTTTGGAAGGGACATCATAATTCATTGGTTATTTAAATAAATTTTAGCACACCTTTTCATTCCCAACCATGTGGGAATTTAGAACAGACAATTCATATATTAGAAGATATGCTACGTTCTTATTCAATGGATTACCTAGGAAGTTGGGACCCGCATTTTTCTTTGGTTGAGTTTTCTAATAATAAATGTTTTCATTCTATTATACAGATTGAACCATTTGAATCCTTATATGGAAATTGGCTTATAACACTAGATTTTTAGGATGAAGTAGATGAAAATAAGTTTATGGGACCAGAATTGGTAGATGAAAGAGAAAAAAAAAATTTGGTTGATTCAAAAGAACATGAAAACATCTCAAAGAAAGATGAAAAGTTTTACCGATAACTGGAGGAAGGATCTTTCATTCAATTGAGGTTATCATATCTTTCTCAATGTTTCTCCATGGGAATGTGTGATGGGTTTTGGAAAGAAGGAAAATTTGAGTCTGAGATTCACTGGACCCCATGAAATCCAAGATAAAGATGGATCATTTGCCTACAGACTGGATTTACCTCAATTTTTATCCCAAGAAATATTTTTTCCTGATTCAATGTTGAGAAATTATACTCTAGATCCATATTATGTTTTTAGTGCATATGTAATTTAGTTGGAAGAGAATATTTCATATGAGGAACAACCAGTCCAGATTCTTTACCGTTGAGAGAAAGTGTTTGGGAATAATGTAATTCCTTATGTAATGGTTTTCTGGATAACCCATATGGTTTAAGAGGAAAATTGGTAATCTAAAAATATTATTAGGGATATATACCCCAACTTATTTGATAACAAAATAAATTTTTGGGGATGAAATTTCCAGAAGGGGGAGTGATTTTGGATACCATTATAAATAGTAATAATTTTCATTTCTATTAATACATATTAATAATATATTATTTAATGATAAGGAGGATGATTTTTCTGAATACGTACTTTACAGAACACAATGGGTTTCTCCAAAATCATATGTTGCACCCAATATTGAGTTATACCACAAAATAATACAATAATAATATAAATATTTTAAATGGTACTTAACACCTCGACATTGTATTGTTGGGAATGAAAATAATTAAATAAATTATGATTTTAAATATTTGTTAAATGTTTTTACATTTATCAAATATATTTTAAATGATTATAATGATAATGAATTAAATTTCAAGAATAAAATACTCTAGTATTTTTAAAAGTTATTTTTACTACCTTTAAGGGAAAACCCTTGTTAAATATAGTTTTTGTCACTTTATATTGTTTTTAAATATAAGCTCCTTATTTAGATTCGGGGTATAAAAATTTACCTTGGTTGAATTTTTTCTATTTTTATGATTAAATTCGTATTTTAATTAATAATGAGAAATACTACAGTTAAGTTCAAAAAATTTCCTTTCATCTAAATATTTTATATAGTAATACTGTCCATTTAATTTGTTTCAATTTTTAATTGGATTATTATTTATAATTTAAAAAAATGTTGGTAATTTTAAGTAATTACCCATTTAAATTTGACATAAACACATGTCAATATATTAATAGTTTTTATTTCATAAAACCCCACTTTTGATTTTGACAACAGAAACTAATTTTAAATTAATTTATGAAAATTATATATTTTAAATTTGAAAAAATGGATTCCATATTTTGATTAAAAGTACAAATTTGTGTAAACAATTACCTTTTAATTTTGGAAATTATGAATAGTTACTTCAATAATTATTTTTATTTACCATGATTAATGGGTAAATCTGTTAAATATTAGTAAAAAATAATATTATTAAAAATTTAAATACCCTAACATTTGTCCTAATACCATTAGATGACATATTTCCAACCATGGAAATACTTTGATAGATTTTAGGACCCCACTAAGCCACTTGGGTTCCATAATGAAATGTTATAAAAATTAATTTTATGTAATAAAAAATATGCATCAACAAGTATCTTCTACTAAAATAAATTTAATATGGGGTTATATAACTGATCAATTTTACTATAAATAGTAATTAGAAATGTAATAATATTTCATACATCATGGAGTTTTATTTTTAATTTTTATACATTATTGAAATAAATTTATTTATAACACAATGATGATGGAGTGATTATATTATTATTAATATATTAAAATAAAAGATGTTATAAATAATAAATTAAATGTAATTTTATTATTTTTATTCCATCAAAGAATTTTTCTGATGATATTGACATATTATATTTTATATAATTTTTTTTGAAGGAATAAAGTTTTTACGAAATTAACTAAAATCAATTACTTAATAGTGCCAAAATTAACGTAATTGAGTTTTTAAAATAAATATTATTTTATTAGATGATATAATAGTCATAAAAATATATGATTTATAAAACTGAGTTATATACTATTAAAAATGTCATTAATGACCAACTTATGGTTCTCTTATCATTATATAGTAAATATAGTTAATACATATTATGAAAATACAGGAAGACATCGTAATAGTTAATGTTTTTATTTTAGGGTTAATGCTAAAAGATAAGGTTAAATTTGTGACCAAAACTTATTTAAAGCCTACTGTTTGAGATTAATTCAACCCTAAATAATCTTAAATTTGAAATAAATGAGTTTGAGACCTTTTTAAACCGAAAATAAATTTATAATAAAATAATATTTTTATATATTCTTAAAGTTCTCATCCTCCCTCTTATAAAAGGCAACCACCTCTACCCACTTTCTCACACCTCTCAATCCCCATTGATCACCCAAAATTATCTAAAATAATACCTTATATAACTCCCTTCCACTTGAAATCCTTATCTTGGGAAGTAGGAAATTCAAGATATTTGTTTGGTTCAAATCAAAATAAGTTACCCGATTTAGAGATAACATATTCTCTCAAGTTTCATTCATTTATTTTCCTTCTCCACTCCCTATGATCTAATTATTATATGATTATATAACAACAACATCATCTTTAATATACTAGGATTTTTTTATTAAGCGTATTCTAACTACAAATACACTTACCTCAATCTATTGGATAAAAACATAGTGTTTCTATGTACGGTGAATTATTGCCTCATGAAATGATGATTGTCCATTTTTATCCTACAACCTCTCAGGGAGGCCATAATGATGGAACTGTAATTTTATTTGTTATATACATTATTTATATGGTCTCTATTCTTCTATATTTTTTATTTATAGGATACCATTATTCTTACCATAATGTATTAATACGATAATTTAATTTGAGGAAGTGTAAACTACCACCCACTCGAAGTGATTTGAATCATTCATTACATACATGGAACGTATAAACGTGGAAATTAATTAACTTATTTAAAATATATAACATACATATTTTACTAGAATTGTTAAATAACTATGTATAATTTATTTTTCATTCCATTAAAAATGAGAAATTAATTAAAGTAGCTTTAATCTATTTGTATGACATATCGTATCCATGAATGGTGAATTTCATTTATTATCTCCAAATGTTATGGACTATTATAAATATATATATACTGGATATATATAATATTTAAATCATAAATATCATTATGTAGAAGTTTTAATATTCACTATATGTATAATTTATGAAGAAACATGTTCATTTTTCTACTCAAGAACCAATTATCGACAAAACATCAGACATAAATTCAAATAATTAACTAATTACTATAACATTGTAATAATTATTATAATTGGAATAATAAACATGAAAAAAGTTTCTCATGCAAGTAGAAATTAAATTGTGTTTATTATTCAGGGAGATAAAAAATGAACAAGCCAAGTTGGACTCATGATACGGGACTTTGTCCCAATATCCTTTCATTAAGTAAAATTTTGATTTATACATGAATGTATTTTATACGGTATATAATCAACCCATTTGAATTTTAATTTCATTCAATGGTTTTGAAACAGAATATTTTTCTATGAATTGTGTAACTAAATAAAAAGAAGAATGTTTATTTTTAATGTATGTGGAAAAAATAACCTTTTCACTATCACGAGCGTTATTTGATATTTGGATTCATCTATAATCAATAATGTTTTTGAAAATAAAACTAAATACCATATTTCTTTTTTGGTTATTTTGGTATTAAAAAAGGTTTTTAGAAGGTTCATATTATTTTAATAACTTGAATAGATATCTTGTGACAGTATTGTGGAAATGTTACCTTTCCTTTGTACTTTTTTTGTGTGATTTTGTTAAGTTATGGTTATTGGGAATTTTTTTACATATAAGAGTGGTTTTGTGATAAACTGGGGAATGGTGAGCCTGTGATAGCCCTCCATGGAATTGGGTATGGTGATAGAGGTAAATTTTAAGGTTTCTCCTCAGAGATTTAGGGAATATACTTTGATGGGTATTCCAAACGTAATTGTGACGATTACTCCCTATGTAGCTTTGAAAGCTACAATGTAATTATGTTATGGATTCCATATGTTACCTTTATTATTTGTAATTTCTATAAGTTATTCATATATCTTATGATTTCATCTGGTATGTTAAAGAGATTATTTTATATTATTAAAAATTATGTTTTCCATTATTTTTATGTATTCATTGATTAATGGATTTTTTCCTTATTTTATGACCCTTAATGATCATTTTATGCTCATATCATGTTTTAGAAATGTTTCATAAAAGGTATAAGGAAGGGTATGTGAAAGAATGAATTTAAGAATAATTTATCAAGAAAATAATTCTAGTGTTTTTCAATCAATTTTATTTTTGTGATGAAAAAATGTTTATAGTAGAATTGACTAAATTATAATAATAAAGAAGATATGTAATAGTTACGGACTAATTCTCTAAAAATCTATACCTTCAAAGATCCTTAATGTGAAAAAATGTAAATCCATGATTAAAAATAACGATCATATAATGCTTTCAGGCTGGGGACTTATATATAAGATAATGTTAATTATTAAATTAAACTATATATGTAATTCCAAATCATTATTATGTAAAAAATATCGAAAATATTTTTTATTATTTTATTCTATGATATATTTCTATATTTATATTACAATTTATTAATAAATAAAAATTTCGGATAACTATAAATTTAATTATTATCTAATAAATTTATAAATTTATTACAGACATGTATATATAAATATGGCAATACTATTATAATAGTCGTATTCCTAAGGATTGGGTTCCAACCGTAATATTTCCTCTTATAAAAACACATTATTCAATAATATATTATCATTTCTATCATTTTGTCTATTACTGTTAAAATTGTATTAAATTTAAGATTTTATTCTCATAATATCTATCTTAATTTTATATTTGGAAATATTTTAAGATCATAGTCATCTATTGTAAAATGTTATACTGTTATGAAATATATATACTTCTTGTATGGTTCTGGTTATAGATGGTAATGTGAACGGAATTATCTATATTAATATTTTATTACTATGGGTAATACCTAAAATAATAAAATTATAAAAATTTAATTGTGAAATATTTTGTGTAATGATCTGTTTACATACTATAGCTAAATATTCATTTAAAATTATCCACCATAAATAATTTCATCTACTAAATTTGTTAGTTATATTAATCTATAAAAAATTTAGGGTAATTATTCATCATTTCATTTTCAACATATCATGTTGATTCATCTAACATAAGATCCCCCTAATGTACATTCTCCTAAAAGGTTGTATTATTTGTATAAAAACTCACTACATAATTTAATTTTTATAATCTATTAATTACATAATATCAAATTATCTATATTTATTTATGAAGGGGTGAGTATGTGGATTTTTCGATAATAAACATATTGAAACCAAATATATTGTTGAAATTATTAACAATAAAGGGGTTCCATGAAAAATTTAGTTGAAAATCTTTAAAAATAATTACCCCAAAAATATCCAATGTCTCAATATACCTTGGAATCAGATTCCCCTTCTAACTAAGACTCATAACTCTATTACATGGTGATACATTCAAGAACACATAATGCACTTCCTAAAATTCCATGTTTTTCCATCGATTAATATCATGTATTCTCTTATTTAATTCATCTCTTATGATATTATTCTAGATGGATCCTATAATCTTACTTATCTACCAATCATGTTATGAACCAACTGGCATCATTTCCCAAATATGATCACCAGATGTTGGTGGTCATAATTTTTTCCTATATAAGGCCTTCGATTGAGGTATTTTCATACCTCAAATGGAGAAACTATTTTAGAATATTTATAATATACGTAGTTATTGGTATGGTTATAGTTGGAATTCAACTGATCTTAACCTAAAAGATTTGGTTTCCCTTTTAGACTACCATCGTATTTGGGATGATAAGTAGCAGTCGAATGTGTATCATTTATTGAATCCATTTCATGAATCATATAGAATGTTTATGTTAAAATATGCTAAATATAAAAAATGATAACCACAAACCAAAAATTCTCACAAATTCAATTTTATATAGCCATTCAAGATATTCATGTAGTAGATTTTACATTATTTCCAGAAAAGATGAGGACATGGTATAGTGATCCAAATAGTCCTATATAGAAACATTATTCGTATTTTTCTAAGGTATTTTAATAAAAATCTCATTTTGATAATTTCACATGTCCACCATAGAATTATGTGAGTATATAATACTACTTTAGTAAATGTCCACTCTACAATTAGATATTTTTATATAAAAAATCTTGACTCCTACATTGAAATTCCATTATTCTAGTTGTCCCATTAGATGTTATATCTTAGATAAATATATATTATTGTGACACAAATAATTGTAAACCAATATGAGTTATAAGATTCATTTAGATGAAACCTTGATATATCAAGTATTTTTTATACACATTGTTTATTTCTAAACAACAATACACTATCTTCGTCGATATGTTTTGTCAATCTATAATAACTCAATGCTTTTATTTTATTTTATAAAAAAATATCACCACAATGTGATATATTTATCTTCTCCAATGAGGATGGTTATGAAATTACTTGATTAAGGAATGATAGTTTTCAGTATTTGGTAATTTCCAAGACTAATTTTATTAAATCCATGAAATTGGATGCTTCTATATCCCCATCATTGAAATAACACCACGATCCTTCATATTACATACATCTTCAACATTATATTATTTCAATTAATTTTAGTTTATTGAATAGTAAATATATTTGTGTAGTTCCATCCATATCTATATCCTCATGTTGATCTACTTTTCATTAAATATAAACATTGACCATTTAAGATACGTATATATGTGACATCATACAGCATAATTATTGTTTCTCAAAATCATAATTGAAAATAGTATATTTTCATTTTCAAGGTGATGATTTTTATAGTTTTTATCATTTTGTATTAAATTATTATATTTTGAAAAAATATAAATTTTTTTATCACAAACCCCCCTTTTCCTTTATTTGATGCATTAGTGAATATAAATCATCTCTCTCTTCAAAATGATTTGGTTAATATAAGTTCTTTTTTTATTATGTTTTTTAGTTCATAATGAATCCATCACATTCCTTTGACGTTGTAAATATTAAAACATTACATATGAATTTGGATAACTAATTAACTAAAGTGAAATTTTTTTCATCATATAACAAAATATAATAATATAATCAAGAGAATATATATCTCAATTATATTTATTGTTTTATTCAATTATTTAACCAACTTTTTCTATGTATGGTTAATTTATATTCCACCCTTATAGAAAATAGGTATAGGAAAAGATACTTACTGAAACTGAAATTCATCCTTAATAAATTATACTTATTATAAATTCCCCGATAGAGAATCAATGACTTTATATAAATGGATTACATGATCTTTATAAGACAAGGTTAAATCAATATATTATCAATAAAAACCAAAAATTATTATCAATATATTTCATTAATAAACTATTTTTTAAATCCGAAAAGCAAGTTGGTTGAATTCTTAACCTAAAAAATATAATTGTAAAACCAAAATTATTATAGCTTGTGTGGAAATCCATCACTGGTATATCATAATTTTAAACATTTAACTTATAATAACATAAATGGAGTCATTTCATTTATATGTATTGAACACATTTCATTTTATCAAATATATCGTCAATGTATGGTAAAGGGTACAAATTATTTATAGAAATTGTAATAATTTCACTATATTTATTATATAACCTTATAAAAAATACTTATTCCCTATAAATTTGATAGGTTCCCTAAAAGGTGAAACACATGGTTGAATTATTCCTTTATAAAAAAAACTAGTACATTTTTTTTGTATAGTTCCACCATCGCTTGTCATGCCATAATATTTAGAGGCTTTGACATGTGGTTTGAATTAGGGATAAGAACAATAGAAACTCAATTCATTATCTGGTTGATATTTAAATATTTACTAACTGAAAATTCAATATAATATCTTAAATATATATATATATATATATATCCCTTTTTTAATTAAAATAATTATCATTTTTTTATTCGAATTATCCAATAATTTCATTACGAAGAACCATTAGAAGTTGTTAGAAATAATTCATTATAGTGGGATTTTTTTTCACTCCCATAAATTGTGGGAAACATCCTAGAATGTCACCCATCACAATATTAACTCTAGGATAAGAATATTTAATTGTGGAGTTTTAATTATATATCTTCTTGAAAATAATTGTTTAGTTTTTTCACATGATAAATATCAATTATCTATTCTTCCCTTTAGAATTATGGGGTTTCACATTCACCCATACCTTTAAAGAAAAATGTTTTCATTGTGGACACTACATCTCAACTCAGGTAGTGCCACCGCGCATTCGAAACTCTATTGCATCTGTTACTAATGTAATAACTAGGCCCCACAATAGAATGGACACCCTGACTTAATATGGACATTGGTACTATCCTTATATGTACCATAAATGGCCCCACAGACATGTGTTCCCCTCCCAAGGGACAACCTATAAGCCCGAATGGTACATCAGACTATGGAAAATCACTATAGGACAAAAAAAGTTCTTTTAGTGGACTTTATTATCATGAACATACACCATGGGAAACATCATTGGAGGACACCCATCATGAACAATACTCTAGGACAAGAATTATTAAATGTGGAGATCAATTCAGGTGTGCTCCTGGAAAGAATGTCCAACCTTATTGACATGAGTAGTAACATTTAGCATTTTAACTCTATAAATTTATTAGATGATACATTAGCGGATCTCATAATTTTTGGTTTTTTACTTATCTCACTTTATATCCTCCAAATCGTTTTATATATCACAATTTTATAAATTGATATAAAATATATTTTATTGGATCTTGATTCTAGGATTCATTTCATGGTCTCTCTCTCACCTCATTCTTTGTTGGTGATCTCATTCTGGGTGTTTCATTAGAATGTGTGATTAATGGTAATTTTCTCTATATTCCATTTCTTATAATTGAAACCTAAATTTTCCTGATTTATTTGAAATTTTTTATTAATTTTTTATAAGTCTTGTTTGTAAATGACTTTTTTCATTATTTTAAATGTCATATAAATTGAGGAATGAATACACTAATAGTAATTGAATTGAAATGTGAGGCATAATTTTGGAAAATAATAGTTTGGTTTAAAATTTAATTGATTAATTTATTTGATTTAAAATTACAATAAATATTCTTTTATTTCAATGAAACATTTAATGGTAATTAATTGATGAAAACCTGAGTTATTGTTTGGAAATGGGAAAGTAATGTTGAAAATTGAAAAATTGTAATGTATTATTTTAATTTTTTTGAAATTTGTTATTTTCCCATGTTTATTGAAGTGGTGGTTGAAGCACATGTTAGCATGGGGAGTTAATGGTACCTAGGACAAGAACACATGGACCTTTACTCCTCAATAATGGATTTATGATAATAAATGTTTCTAAATGATAAAAGCATGAATGTTTTAGAGGGTTCCTCTTTTGGGGTACTGATAGCCCATGAGGGTTCTTATATTAGGATTTGTACAGATATGATGGGACTAAACTATCTAAATATGAGATCATTATGGATATGTGTGAGGATCTTATTACATGAAAAAACAAACCCCAGATCATTTGTACTTGATGTTATGATTTTTTACCTGATTAAACATTCCAAATAATATTGAACAATTTTATTCATTACAGATGATAAATATATATTATTTTACACAAAATTGATATTTAATCAAATATTATTATATATTAAATCACTATAAATTAAATAGAATGTTTATTTTAAAAAACGTGAACAAAAGTAACATAAAATATTTAATATTAAAATTAATTATAATTGGTTTATTTATAATGGAATATATTACAAAGTTCATGGTGAGACCCTACAAGGATTTGTGTCTCACACAATACCTCTACCATTAGTAATTTGTAGACTTCCTTATGATAAGTTTGAGCAAATTGAATGTGCCACATGGTGGTCTAGGATGTCCATAATCAATGAGACTATAGATGGTTGATGGTGATCGGGGGAGTTTTTCTCTACCTAATACACTATATCTTTTGAGTCTTCTTTATAGTTGACATTATTATTTCAATTTGAATTTTTATCCTTATATTTGGTTACTATTTCAATTTTTTCTAGTATATACCCTTTTGTGTTGTTGATCACGCTATATTGTAACTTTTATCTTCAACTATTTTGGGAATAAGTATTCCCTATTTGACCATGTATATTACCGGGTGATATTCATCAACCAGTGAAGAAAGGGATCTGCCTCAGATCCATGATTGATTCATCTAGATTATCTGGTAACCATTGTACCTAATTTGGTTCATCAAAAAGTGTTTTGAAATATATGTTAAGAATCATTCATTGATGCCAGTATGAGGTTTGGGATATTTTGATGGTACATGTGAGGTAGTTTTAAGTATGTGATTTTTCAGATCCAACTAAAATAAACCTTCACTCATATTGTGTGTTTTTTAAAAGTGTCCTTAATGGATGTTTTTATTTTATTATATTTATTTAATTATCTTTTATTTGGGTTTTAAAATCATTGTCTTTATTTATTATTTTTTGGAATTGATATTCATGTATCAGTATTAGGTGTGTCATTTTGAGTGTTTTTATTGTTTTCTATTGATATTTTGTTATACAATGCATCAAAGATGGGATCTGAATAGGTACAAAAGGGATGATAATGGAAAAACATTGTGAGGAATTCCTCCAATGGACTTGAATCTAGTTTAGATAGTGGTTCAGGCTCTTCAAGCTCATGGAAATGTAACTAAAATTTTTTCCAATCAGGATCCAATAATGGAACATCGAGAGGAATAATATTGGATTCTTTCTCAATAGTTTATTCAATAGAATCCACCATTTTTCCAATTCATTAAAAGTCCTCTAAAGGATAATTACTAATTGATAAAGATATTGTTTATTCTAGTGTTCTTGGAAACATTTAAATCTATTAAAGTGAAATCTACTATCATTAAGTTGGAACAACCTAATTGGATATTGTGGGATTCAATGGTTATGTGAATGAATCATAATGGCCTATAATAGAAAGATATTTGAGTTCTTTTCACTGACCAATTATATCCAAGAACAATGTTTTTTTTAGGAAATTACTATATGTTCCCAAACTCCAACATGGTGACATGATAGTTAATTAGTTCAGAAATTGTTTTTCTAATCATTTTCAGTTTTCTCTTGAGGGGTGACTAATGATAAACGGATTGAAAAAATATTTAAGATGGGTGTCTAATATAACATATGATCTTATGATTTCATTAAAAATTTGGAATCTTGTGTAGATGTATTTGATATGGCATTGATGGTATATTTTCACCTAGATGGTATGTTATGGTTAATGGGAGTTTATTTTTCTCATAGTCATAGGTTTTTGAGTACCTCTAAAATAATGAGGAAGTTTTGATGAGTCTCATGGTGGTTCTAGGAAGAAGGGGTCTTCAAGACATAATATAGATTATAGAAATGTCTATGTGAATACATTTTAGTGCAGAAAGGATTTAAATTTGATAAATGTTAATAATAATTCCACAATGATATTTATAGATAGTGTTCACGTAGTAAATTAATTAATTTCAATATTTTTTTTGTTCAGCGTAGTGGAACCGTCTCAACAACTCCAAAAATTACTTTTTTTCAATTAGATAGTTTTAGGTAAACATGTTTGAGCAATAGGTATTTGAAATGAACCTTCATCATGCATTGGAAGAGTCTCTAGAGGAAGCTGATAAATTTTCAATAACCGGGTGATGTATCATCATTATAGATTCATATTTAATGATGGATTTATTTGATGCAGGTATATCACACAGATTCATATTAACTCTTATTGTAAACGTCATAAATCCTCCAATAGACATTATCTCTTTTGTGATGGATATTTCAGTGGACCTCAGAACAAAGAGAGAGAAGGGTCTATGTTGTTATGATTGTTCTTTCTATTTGTTAGTGATTAATTTTAGCTATATGTTTTTGGTTCTAAAAATTAAATATAATGAATTCATCATTGATATGTTTTAGATAGTCTCTAATATGTCCCAAAATGTTTGTTATCTTCAACGAGTTCCCGTTAGTGCAACAGAAGAGATGTGTCCATTAATTAACTGGGTGTATGGATTATGATCATGTAGATTTTGACTATATTTTTTTAATTCATTAGTGTAATATTTGTTTTTGAATTTTTCATGGAATGAGTGTAATTACATGATTTAATAAAACAGAAAATTATATTTCATATCATATTTGATACACAACATTGAACAAAAAAACAATGATTATTTCAATATTAAAATTTTACAATTTACATTAGTGTAAAGTTTATGAGTAGGATTAAATACTTTATGAAATATATATCTCCATATTTTATTAAAAAATTCTTAGTAAATGATCAATCAATTTTTGGTAATGTATTTTAGTTCTTCAAAATATGTTTTCTTCAGAAATGGTTTATTATTTCTTCTAATGAAAAATAATTATAAACATTTTCAAGAATATTTATAAAATTATTTTTATAAAATGAAGTTCATTTTTTAAATCATCAAATATATACTATCACCTGTTGAATATATTGGATTTTTTAGAAAATATTAATTTTTTAGTGAATTGTGAATAACACCATTTTTATGTAAAATTGGCATTTCAAATGATAAATTAATTTATTTAGAGTAAGATTATTATATTAATTATATTTAAGTAATATAATAATTATTTATTCATATGTAATTAAATTAAATACATTTAAATAATATTCATTCCATAATTTATTACAAGATTATTTTTAGGATTTAAAGCACATTTTTCGAAAACTGTTTAAAAATAGATAATGTTTCCGCTTTATAATTAATTTAAATAAACCCTAACGATAAATAAAATAAATGATGTTTTTAGATTATATTTTTACATACATGATATAAAATTCCAATAATTATTATTAATAGTTATATAGTTAAAGTGAATTCCTCTTATCCTGAAAAAATGTATTTTTTAAAAAACTGATTTCCATTAAAGGTAGTGGTTTTATATTAAATTAAATTAATCAAAATCTGTGAATTGATTTTGATAAAATGAATTAAATATTTTTAATCTTCATAGTTATTATTATCAAATATGCTCAACATGAATTTTTACAAATATGAATATTAACTATGGGAAATATTAATTACCAATGTACAAGGAAAATAGGTTAAATTAGAATAAAATAATTCAACTAAGAAAAGAAAAATATTTTTCCATCATATTTATATTTCTACTTCGTTATAATTATAAGTATATTTATTCTTTATTTTTCTATACTTTATATATTTTTATGTAAATAGTTTGATAAAAACCATATTTTGATAATACAAACCACAAATTGATTTGGGTAGTATTGAAACTCATTTAAGTAATTTATTTTAATGAAGTAATTAATTTTTTAAATAAATATTTTTCAATGAAATATTATTATGAAATAATTTTTAGTAAAAATAAATTATCATATAATTTGTATGATGTCAAATGTATTTTTTTATGGTTTTGAAAATTGTTATTATAAAAAACCTAGCATTTCGCAATAAATGTTGATTCTTAATTTTAAATTTAAAAAACATATTTAGAAATGTATTTTGATAAAATTAATATTTTTATTGGAATCATAATGTCAAAATTACCCAGTGGTAAATTATTCATATCTTTTTTGGACAATTAATCTTTAGTGTAAAAATTAAAGAGAATATAAAAATATTGTTTGTATAATAAAATCATAATGACCCAAAAGTGATGAAATAAATATAATAATGGTTATAACATACCAAATATTTGTTTGAAATTTATAATTATGTGATTTTATGTTTTTTTATTAATTTATTAAATACATTATTAGCCCTCCAAAACTATTAGTATAATTTACGGTTTTAAAATCTTTCCATTAAGAGGATGACTCGCATCCACATTAGTAAAAGAATTATTTTATTAGCATCGGAAAATTCACATATAAAATAATTAAATGAACTCACATTTTGTATAAACCATTGTAAAATAAATTGGCAATTTCTTTGGTTTGTTATATTTTGTTATATAGATTCCAAAACCCATGTTTGATAAATGAAAATGAAATACCCACTCTTTTATAATATAAACCCAAAAATGACCCATTTATATTTACATAACATCCTTGGAGATATTAATTACTCTTCCATTCCCTCTCTATTTTTCCCCCACGGAACCCCAAATTTCCCAAGAAACTCCTCCCATGTATTAGAAGTCACATACTCTAGTAATGGATTTCTTCATTTCCCCACTTTTTTAAATTATCTTCTTTAACATGTTTATTATATATTTATTTCCTTGTGATGAGATAAGTTATTCAATATACATAATACTATCAAATTTATTTAAAAATTATTAGAGAACCCTTTCACTCTCATCACCCCATTTTATGAATTTCTATTTGACTTAGTTATGCTACTGATATTTCACCATGATTTTCCATTCCAAAATAATTATTTCATGAATACCATATGCATTTAATATTAAGCATATTATTATTTATAAATATATATGTCCCTGATATGGTACATACACGTATTTATTCAACACTTCATGATCTTGTAAAAAAATGTGATTATGAACTAATACTTCTTGAATTAACTATGTGGTGCACATATACATGAGATTTAATTGAAAGTGGTGGTTGTTCCCATGAATATATTTCCCCCTAATACATTATGTAAAGACCTGGAAATTACATCGATTTTTTTTTAAATACATGGGAATTTTACGAGCCCGAGAATTTTTACGTCACTTGATTACGTGGCTCGGTGTGCCCGGAATCAATTTTTGAAATTTTGTTCGGGTACGTTCAGTAAACGTACGAGCGGGTTTTTATATCTTTTGAACTAGTGCTTGGAATTGAAATCTGAGGGCCCTATTGAACTCGTACCGCCAGTATTCTTTTAAAGAAGACTTTCACCTCGACGACGGATGGTTGAGAATAAAATTTTGCTTTTGGTTTTTTGATTAATAAAATAATAATAAAATAAATTGTACAAAAATTTATTTTATTTTATCCTCCATGTGGAGGTTGGGTGGTTAAATTCTACATGTGGAGGTTGGAAGTGGGTCCCACCACACCTAAACCTCCTATGAGAGGTTATGGTTGTGGGGCCCACCCTAACATAACCTCCCTTGGGAGGATAATTTTTGTGGGGACCACCTGGGATTGTAACCCCTTGGAACACCCCATTAAAGGTGGAGGAACTCCTTCAAAACCCATCACCATAATAAAGCCCACTTCCCAAGCAATTAATGGTTCCCCCACCACCCCAATTAATTTATAAATCCTGTTTTTTAAATTTTGTGCCATCTCCCCTAATTAACTGTGCCAACGTGTGTGAATTAATTAAGGGGACCCTTTTAACATCCTCCAAATTAAATTTGAAAACTCTCATGGAATTAATTTAGTAGAGCTGGGTTAATTAATTTCACCTTTTTTTTTGTTGTGCGAAAAAAATAATAGACAAACCATTCCTCTATTATTTTTGTTTGGAATTTGGTGGAGCTTGGGAGGAGGAAAGATAGGGAGAAAAGAAGTTCTCCCAACGAAGAACACTTCCAATGAAGACCTTGAAGAACGCATGCGAATATTTCCTCCTTCAACTACCTCCCTTAGGTCCTACCAACGTGGAGTGTCTTCCATGGCCGACGCAACTCAGAAGTGGAAGTGTACGACAGACGCGATGAATGAAGACTTCGTCTTATTCCTGCAACTCCGTCAACGAACGTCGAGTGGCGAATCAAAGGTAGGGGGTTATTTCAAGTTGGTTCTTTCCTTTTATTTTTTCCTCTTTATTGAAAAGAATCGATGTCAATTATTATAAATGATTAATGTTAAACTTCTTTTTTCATTGTTGAACAAATGTTATCACCCCTAAACGCAGAGGGTGCATGCCAACTGACATAGCTTGGCTCCCTCAGCCGATAATTTTGTGATGTTCCTTCAGCATGGCAACGTAACTTCGACGAGGCAATGAAGGCGGGGATGACAAATGTCACGCTACCCTCGGCCTCCGTGCACCCCACAGCGCACCGAAGCTCCCGGTTGGACATTGTTAGCCTGAGTGGCACCCATCCCACCTAACCAGCGCACTTCCCAGTGCCCCCACGCGCTGCACGTGCCCTCGCGTGCTGCCTGGCACCCTCGCGCGTTGCCCGCACCCCCGCACACTACCGGTGCCCCCATGCGCTGCCTAACTCCCCTGGATCTCTACCACACGCTCCCCGGTGCCCCCGTGGCCTGCCCGGGGCCCCGCGCCCTGCCCAAACCCCCTGTGGCATCCCTTCTCCCTCGCAGCCACCCAGTTGAGCTGGTGTACCGGCCCTCTTATGGTGCCCTGGCTGAACCAGCTCAGTCACACCCACTGGGACAAGTCGTGTTGGGTCGTGCCCTCACAACGCTCCGGCCCGAACTGGACCTGAGCCGAGGCCGGACCACCCTCGAGGTCCACTGGGCCGGGACCAATGGACCGGGCTAAAACATATCGGGCTAACCCACCCAAAGGGCCGGGTCAGACCAATAAAGTGTGACCAGGTCGACATATACTGGGTCGGCCCAGACTGGATTGGGTCGTGTCGGTCCAACTGAGTTAGACTGGACCCAATCCCATTACTGCCCCTTTACTTTCTTTGGCCATATCATTGGAACCGGATGTCCGTTTGACGAACAGTCAGCGGTGCCAAAATTCTTGGAGCCTAGACATCCCTTTGAGTTTATTCCACTAGAGTTTAGGGTATAGTTGAGTTACTGTCAGGTTGGATCGTACACGAATCCGACCGGGCCCCTGGGATTAAAAGGCTAATAACTAACAGACTGGGTGTCTGATTGACGCGCCGTCTTTTGTGATGAGACACCTATGATGTGAAAGACCTTTTAGATAGTTTATCCTATCACTTCACGACAGTTGGAGTATTTCCTAGTATCCTATAGAGCGGATCCATCCACCGACGAGTTGACAGAGTGAGGAGACCTAGTAGCTGGCAGACCAAGAGACTGCATGACCGTTTCCACTCAGAGTGATTCGACTATACCAGTGGGGAGCGCCTGTTAGTTGTAGGAAGACCCATGGCGGAGGATCACCTGTTGTTGGCCACAGACCCGCAGTACTCGACAGGAGGAGTACCTTTGCATTCTATTAGGGGGATCTCCTAGTAGTTGGCGGTCGAACCATAGTGGAGGCGCGCCTTGTAGTTGGAAGAAGACCCGTGGTACTGAACGGGAGGAGTACCTCAGCAGTCCAGGGTTAGTGAAAAGCGCATTGATGTTGAGATAGGCCCACTATACTTGACAGAGAAGGAGTTCTCCAGCAGCCAAGGTTTCGGTAATGAAAATCCTGGTTTGAGGTGAGTCAATGACTTTTGTGTTTTCCTCTTTATTGAGATGGGTTACAAGATAACATCGGTATATGTATGGGCATATACCTAAGTAATGGTTATTTTTTGATTTTATACTTTTTAGTTTATGATTATTGGATTTTGTGAGACCTTGAGGGTATCAGGGTCCCTACCGAGTATCGTTATACTGACCCTTACATGGGATATTCCAGCACCATGTTGTGTTGGTTGCAGATGACATACAACGCTGACTGAGGCAGAGTGTAGCAGGACTGGATGGTACTCGGATGTGGACCACTTGGGGTGACGGTACACGGAGAAGAGAGACGGACATAGAAAGCTGAAGAGGCCATTTGTACCTACCCTTCAGGTAGGAACCCCAGAGGACGACCCAATAGCTGCTTTAATTTTCATCAATTGTACCTGCTTTTAGTTGTACTTATACTTTCCTGTTGGGCTTGTATTTCCGGGCCCTTTTACATTCCAGCACTTTATTTTATATAGTTTTCCAATGTTTTTTCTTCCAGTTGTGTACTCTGATGTGTTTTATTATAGTTATAAAATCAATTCCTTCCCAATTTAGGGATATATGCCTTTGGTGATAGTCTACAGCCCATGGACTATGGAAGCCGGGCTTGGGTTAGTCATGATACGGGACCCGGGGGACGGGTTGTGACAAATTGGTATTAGAAGAGTAAGTTCTACTACAGAACTTAGGACTCTTATATTTCTTTTCTATGAAGCAATAGTGTTATGTGTACTATGTGTGGTTTTCAGTTCAGGGAGTCCCGTGTTTGTGTGGGAGGCTGACATATCCATACACTAGGACCCTGACATTTGATTTCCAACTCAGTGCACAAAAACACTAATTACGTGTGTGTTTTGAAATTTTTCTTTATGTCTTATCAACCACGTCAGCTCACCAGGTATAATATTTTGACCGTGTCTCATATATTTCCTTCTAGATGCCTCCCCACAGACGACCAGTTAGAACCCTGAGAGTCATACGCCCTGAGATCCCACTGAGCGACGAGGCCTCAGTGCAGGGCCATCTTCTAGTTGAGGCTCCAGCGAAGGCACCATCAGTACCACTCCTCGTGGGTCCACTAATGCCATTTTCCCCAGCAGCAGACGATGGACGCCGCTTGATCGCGTTGCACGATTTACAGCGCCAGAGGCCACCCAGGTTTAGGGGGAAGACGTACCCACAGGCGGTTGAGAATTGGCTGGAGGCTATGGTGAGAGTTTTCAGACTAGTCGGGACACCATCGAACATCACGGTGACCTCTGCTGCCAGCCTCCTTAAGTAAGTAGTTGGAAGATGGTGGAGCATGATTCTTCAGGAGCCTGACGAGGCTATGCTACTATGGGCAGACTTCGAGAGCCTATTTCGGGCAGAGTTTGTCTCATCCACCCTTCTAGCGGTACGGATATAAGAGTTATTGCATCTACAACAGGGTAGAATGATTGTGGCGCAGTACTCAATGAGTTTCACCTACCTCTCACACTACTCAATAGATATGGTTTGGGACCCTTTCTTCAGGGATCGTACATTTGAGTAGGGGCTCAGGCGAGAGATCAGAGCTCCGATGATCTCACTCAGCATCCCGATGCATGTGGGGTGCTTGAGAGAGCCCTCCTAGTGGAGAGTTTTTTTCTGAGCAGTCTCCTTCCGAGAGACCCACCACTAGCTGACACACAGCGGAGTCTTCTGCAACTGGCAGTAGACAGATGTTGCAGAGGTCCAAGAGGTCCAGAACTAAAACTGGTCCACCGCATGACCCAGTATCAGTTGTACGGGGCACTAGGTGTGGAGACAAATCCATTCATACCAGGAGCGGTCGGTGTTACTCTTGTGGCGGGCTCAGTCACATGGCTTGTGACTGTCCGACCCATTATTCTGATGATCAGCAGGTAGATGAGGGACCATCCAGGTAGAGGCATGGGTTCAATAGAGGCAGTCCGCAGGGAGGAGGCGGACGCGGCAGAGGAGCTACATGTGCAGCTCGTGGTGGATGACATTTTGAGGTGTTTACACCACCACCACTAGGAGGTCCACCCCGACTGCAGAGAGTGGGTGGAAAGGGGAGATCTCAGCCTCAGGAAACTGAGGCTTACAACTATGATGCTTTGGAGATGATTTGGGATACGATATGTGTCTACTCCACCTTAGCTTCAGTTCTTATAGACATAGGTGGCAGTCACTTTTTCACTGTCACTTCCCTCGTTCGAAGCTCAGAAATTCTGATGGAGCCGTTGGCTCGATCCTTACTGCTAGAGACTCCTACGAGATTATATTCGAAGATTATCCACTTGTGTCGTTAGTGAAAGCTTACTCTAGGAGGCGAGAGCTTCGGCTGGGATCTCCTAGTAGCGGAGTCGAGGCCTAACGACGTCATCTTGTGTATGGACTGGTTATCTACATTCCATGCTTAGATTGACTATATTTGACAATCTATGCAGTCTTTCCACATGGATGGGACCAGGTTTACCATCAATGGTGAGAAGGGAACCATTGCAACACAGGGTGGACTTACTCGGAGGAGGGTGCAGTCAATCACTAATTAGTTGGCTTGCCTTACCCTCGGAGCAGTTGATGTGGAGAGTCCGACTTATCCTACAATGGTGGACCAGTACATGGATGTTTTCCCTGATGATGTCTCAGGCATAAATCCTCGTAAAGAGGTGGAATTTTACATAGACTTGTTCCCCGTGATGGCACTGATATCTACTCCAGCGTATCGGATGGCTCCCGCGGAGCTTCGCGAGATGCGGGTACAGCTAGAGGACTTATAGGGGATGGGATTCACCCATCCTAGTGTTTCTCCCTGGGAAACGCCGATTCTATTCACCAAGAAGGAGGATGGGAGATTGAGGCTTTATGTCAACTACCGTCACATGAACTGGGTGACCATGAAAAACAAGTACCCACTCCTAAGTATTGACGACCTCTTTGATCAGTTGAAGGGAGCATGGTGGTTCTCAAAGATAAACCTCAGATCAGGATATCACCAACTTAGAGTTCGAGACGAGGATGTGCAGAAGACAGAAATAAGTTTTTGGTTCAACCACTAAGAGTTCTTGGTTATTCCCTTTGGCATAACCAACGCTCTAATAGTGTTGATGGGACTCCTGAATTGTATCTTTCAGCCTTACCTCAATCGCTTTGTCGTAGTCTTCATCGACTACATTCTGATCTTCTTGACTACAGAGGAGGAGCATGCCTACCATTTTCAAGTAGCACTGGACACACTCTGAGGGCACCGACATTATGGTCAGCTCTCTCAGTGCCAATTTTGGATTCGAGAGGTTCACATCATGGGACATGTCATCTAGGAGGTTGGAGTTGTAGTGGGTCCAGCGAATATTGAAGCGCTACTTGATTGGGATCCACCCAGGATTGTGACGGAGGTACAGAGTTTCCAGGTTTTGGCTAGATACTACCAAAGATTCATACCATACATACCCAGAGTTGTAGCACCACAATCATCCTTGATGAAGAAGGGGAAACCCTTCATGTTAGGAGAGATGCCAACATGGCTTTTAGGAGCTAAGGCAGAGGATGTCTAGTTCCCCCATCTTGAGGCTTCCATAGGATGGTGTAGGGTACGTGGTTTACTGCGACGTATTAGGGACTGGGCTTGGGTTTTTATTGATGTAGGATAGAGCAGTGATTTGTTATGGTTCTCGATAGCTAAGAGAACATGAGCATAACTACGCTACCCATGACCTGGAGTTAGCAGTAGTGGTCTTCACCTAGAATATTTGGTAGCACTATCTGATGGGAGAGCATTTTACTGTGTACTCTGATCACCGGTGCCTCAGGTATATCATCTCTCAAAAGGTCCTAAACCTGAGATAGTGGTGATGGCACGAGTTCCATCAGGACTATGACTTCAAGATTCTCTATACTCCTGGGAAGGGGAAGGTTATTGCAGATGCTCTCAGCAGGAGATCTGGTATATAGTTACTAGGTGAAGAGATAGAGTAGTTTTATACTTTACAGATATCCATTGTGGATAGAGATGGAGCAGCATATCTACAGTCTCTTACAGTCACTCCCCAACTTCTTCCGTGAGTCAGGGAGGCACAGAATGAGGACGTTGATTGCGATACACGACATGCTCAGATATCCATAGGGCAGACACCTGATGGATTTTCTGAAGGTGGGATCAAGTCATCCACTTCAGAGGACGTACCTAGGTACCAATATCACTTCAGGAGGAAGTTTTGAGGGACTTCCACACATCCCCTCTAGCGGTACATCCAGGAGTGGCGAAGATATAACAAGATCTTCTATGACAACACTGGTGGACAAGTATGAAGAAGGCGGTAGCAGAGTTTGTCCCCTGATGCCTCACTTGATATCAAGTGAAGGCAGAGCACCAAGTACCAACAGGCTTGGATCATCCCTTAGAGGTCCCAGAGTGGAAGTTGGATGGGATATCCATGGACTTCATGATGGGTCTTCCACGTACATCCATTGGACACAACTCGATTTGGGTGATCTTCGAACAACTCACCAAGTCGGCCCACTTCCTACCAATCAGAGAGTGGGGTTTATTAGAGAGCTTGGAACGCCTATATGGGCAGGAGATTTTGAGACTACATGGATCACCTTCTTCTATTGTCTCCGAACATGACACACAGTTTACTTCCCGGCTATGGAAGGGGTTGAAGGAGGCTTTCAGTACACAGATTCCCTTGAGCACCGCCTTCAATCCTCAGACATATGGTTAGACCTAGAGGACCATCCATACCCTCGATGATATTCCACGTGTATGTGTACTCGACTTTTTTTGTAGCTAGGAGGATCACATTCCTTGGGTGGTGTTTGATTACAACAATAGTTATCACTCCACCACAGGGATGGAACCATTTGAGGCATTTTACGGGCAACCTTAACGATCACACTTGTGCTAGACAGACCCTGGAGAGTCAGCACTAGTGGGATCAGAGATGGTATGAGCTACCACCGAGAAGTTTCGGATCAACCAGGAGTGGATGAAGACTGCACAGAGAAGAAAGATGTCGTATGTTGACAGGAGACGAAGGCCTCTATAGATCAAGGTTGGAGACCACGTCTTTCTACGGGTCTCACCTCGACGAGGTCTATGGAGATTTGGATAAGGTGTAAAGTTATATCCGAGATTGATCAGACATTTCCAGGTCTTCAGTAGTGTAGGCGAGGTTTCGTACCACTTATCTCTTCAACCTTAGGTGCACCCGGTGCATGACGTCTTTCATGTATCCAAGATGAGGAGATATGTGCATGATTTTTCCTACATCATCAACCATGGAGATCTAGACGTCGACGATGGGGCGACCTTCACGGAGGATCCAGTGGAGATTTAGGATTGACAGTAGCAGGTCCTACTTTGATGGTCGATACCTCTAGAGAGCGTTCTTTGGTAGCACGGGAACCTCCAGGAGAGCACATGGGAGCGGCGGGTTCTGATGCGTGCTTAGTACCCCCATTTGTTCCCATAGTTCCAGTTGTAGCATACGGGGACATAAATCCCTGAGGTGGGGAGAATGTAAAAACCCGGAAATTCCAGGGAATTTTTTTTCATAAATACATGGGAATTTTACGAGTCCGCAAATTTTTACAGCACTTGATTCCAAGGCCCGGTGTGCCCACAATCAATTTCTGAAGTTTTGTTCAGGTACGTTTAGTAAATGTATGAGAGGATTTTTATAACTTTTGAATCGGTGCTTGGAAATGAAATCTGAGGGCACCATTGAACTCACAGTGCCGGTATTTTCTTAAGAAGACTTTCACCTCAACGGAAGATTGTCAACAATAGAAGTTAGTTTTTTGCTTTTTTATAAATAAAATATTAACAAAATAAAGTGCACAACACTTTATTTTGTCTTATCTTCCATGTGGTGGTTGGGTGGTTAAATTATCCATGTGGAGGATAGAGGTGGGGGACACCACACCTTCACCTCCTTTGAGAGGTTATGGGGGTGGGGCCCTACCCGAACATAACCTCCCTTCGGAGGATAATTTTGGTGGGGCCACCCTGGCTTGTAACCCCCTGGAACTCCCCATTTATGGTGGAGAAACTCCTTGACCACCCCTCACCTTAATGAATCCCACTCCCCTAGCAATTAATGGTGCCACCCCCAACCCAGTTAATTTCCAAATCCTCCTCTTTGAATTTTCGGCCATCTCCCCTAATTAACTGCGCCAACGCATCTGAATTAATTAAGCGGGGCCTCTTGAAATCCTCTAAATTGAATGTGACACCTCTTTTGCAATTGATTTGGTGGATCCGGGTTAATTATTTTCACTTTTTTGTTATTTTGTGAGAAAACAATAGTAGTCAAACCATTCCGCTATTATTTTTGTTGGGAATTTTGTGGAGCTTGGGAGGATGAAAGCTAGAGATAAAAGAAGTTCTCCCATTGAAGAACACTTTCAATGAAGAACCCGAAGAAAGCCGGTGACAATTTCCTCCTTCGACTTCCTACCTTGGGTCCTACCATTGTGGGGTGTCTTCCATGGGAAACACAGCTCGGAAGTGGAAGTGTGTGGCAGACGTGACGAACGACGACTTTATGTTCTTCCCACAACTCTTTCAATGAACGTCAAGCGTCGAATCAAAGTTATGGGGTTATTTCAAGTTGGTGCTTTCCTTTTCTTTTCTCTTCTTCATTGAAAACAATCGATGTGAAGTATTATAATTTATTGAAGCACAACTTCCTTCCTTCTTGTTGAAAAAATGTTATCACCCCTAAACCCGGAGGGTGTAGGCCAACTAACATGTCCCGACTACCTCCGCTGATCCTTTTATTTTGTTCCTTCGGCATGGAGACGTAACTATGATGATGCGAGGAAGGCCGCGACGAAAAAGGTCGTGCTACCCGTGGCCTCTGCGAACCCTGTGACGCACCGAATCTCCCGGTTGGACATCGTTGGCCAGAGCGGCCCCCATCCCGCCTACCTAGCATGCTACCCGGTGCCCCTGCATGCTTCTCAGCACCCCCGTGCACGGCCCGCGCCCCCGCGCACTACCCCGAACGCCCCTTGTCGCCCCCATGTGCTGCCCGACACCCCTGACGCCCTACTGCGCCCTGCCCAGCGCCCTCCCGCGACTTACCTGGCCCCTGTCGTGGCCTACCTGGCGCCCCGCGGCCTGCCAGGAGCCCCCACGCCCTACCAGGTGCCCCAGCGGCGTCTCGGCTCCCTCGTGGACACCCAGCCGAGCCGGTGTGCCGGCCCCCTCGCGGTTCCCTAGCCGAACTAGCCCAACCGCACCCTCTAGGCCGGGTTGTGCCGATCCGCGCCCTCGTAATGCTCCGGGCCGAACTGGCCCTGAGCCTAGGTCGTACAACCCTCCCGGTCCGCTGGGTCGGGCCCAGCGGACCGGGTAAAAACATTGCGGGATGACCCCGCCCAACGGGCCGGGTCAGACCCAGCGAGTCTGACCGGGTCGACCCTTTCTGGGTCGGCCTAGACTGGATTAGGCCGAGTCGGTCCGACTAGGTCGGACTGGACCCAGCCCATTACTGCCCCTTACCTTTCTTTGGCCATATCTTTGGAACCAGGCATCTGTTTGATAAACTGTCAGCGATACCATAATTCTTGGAGCATAGCAGTCCGTTTGATTATATCCCACTAGAGTTCTAAGTACAGTTGAGTTATAGTCAGGTTGGATCGTACACGAATCCAACGGGGGCCCCGAGACTAAAAGGCTAATAACTAATAGACCGGGCGTCTGATTGGCGCACCGTCTATTGCATTGAGACCCCTATGACGTGGCAGACCTTCGAAATACTTCTTCGTGGTACTTCGTGAAAGTTGGAGTATTTCCTAGTAGCTTGTGGAGATTATCCTTCCACCAATGAGTAGACAGAGTCCTGATACCTAGTAGCTGGCAGACCTAGTGACTGCTTGACCTTTTCGACTCGGAGTGATTTGACTAGCCCAATGGGGAGAACATGGTAGTTTGCGGAATCCCCATGGCCGAGGAGCGCATGGTAGTTAGTGGAAGACCTGTGATACTCGATAGGAGGAGTAGCTCTGCAGGCTATTAGGGGGAGCGCCTGGTAGTTGGTGGCAGACCCACAGCGGAGGAGCACCTGGTAGTTGGCAGTAGACCCGTGGTACTCCACAGGAGAAATACCTCAGCAGTCCAAGGTTAGTGAGAAGCACCTTGATGTCGAGACACACCCACTGTAATCGACAGAGGAGGAGTTCTCCAGCAGATGTGGTATCGATAATGAAAATCCTAGTTTGAGATGAGTCAATGAATTTTGTGTTTTCCTCATGATTGAGATGGGAAACTAGATTACTTAGGTATATGCATGGGCATATACCTAAGTAATGATTAACCATTGATTTCATACATTGTGGTTTATTCTTTTTGGATTATGTGAGACATTGAGGGTCTCAGGGTCCCTACTGAGAATCATTATACTCACCCCTGCATGGGATAAGCCCGAACCTCATTGTGTTGGTTGCAGATGACGGACAACGCTGACCGAGACAGAGTGTAGCAGGACTAGATGGTACCCAGAGGTGGACCACTCGGCGTTATGGAACACGGAGAATACAGATGAAGGTAGAGTGCTGAGGAGGACATCTGTACCTAAGCTTCAGGTAGGAACCCCGGAGGATGACACAATAGATTCTTTAATTTTCTTTGGTTTTACCTGATTTCAGTTGTACTTGTACATTCATATTGGGCTTGTATTTACAGCCCCTTTTACATTCCAACACTTCTTTTGTAAACAGTTTTACTAAGTGTTGGCTTCGAGTTGTGTACTCTTATGTGTTTGTTTAGAGTTATAAAGGCAACACCTTCCCAATTTAGGGATATACTCCTTTGGTGCTAGTCGCCAGGCCCTCGTCTACGGAAGGCGGGCTTGGAGTAATCAAGATACGGGCTCCAGGGGATGGTTCGTGACACATTAGGTAACGTTTAGTAATGAGACACCATTTTGCGATATGAGGTGAACCTTATTCCATTATGGAACTCTTCCCACCATGATTTCTTAGATGGTATCCTTGATCAATGTTTATGATGTATTGTTTTGTGTTTTTGAAACACTTCCCAATGTATGAGTACCATCTTATTTAATTCCTTATTATTTATGTTATTTTTATTTCCCATTGATATTCCTATTTTCAATCATGAACAACCTTATTCGTGTTATGACATGTTTATTCCCTTACTAGACTTTATCGTTCAACCCTCTCTTACATATTTCCCCAGGTTATCACATTAATTTTTAAATACAATAGAACCTTATACCCCTTTTAAGGCTATTTCTAGTAAAGATGATGTTTTCCATGTTTTATGTTGTTACATAATATACCTAATTTTCAATGACACTATAGTTATTGATATCTTAGGTTTTATTATATTAAATTATATGTATCATATCATTAATAAATTTTTAATAATGAGAAGGGTTATTATATGTGGGATTAAAGTAAATGTTTAATTAATTTTTGGAATTTGGATTAAAAAAACTATTGTAAAGCCCTTAAGGAATAATATAATTATAATTTTTTTTGTAAATTATAGATCAAATAATTCATCAAAAATATACATCCTTATCTGGATACTACAGGAGGATGTGGCTCCAGCATAAATGTACATAGGAGTAAACCTGGAAACACAACATTGATCTAGACATGACTAAGAACTAATGCACGACAACATTCTTTACTGTACAACTGGTTTTACAGTCCCATGGTATATTCATTGGTAATTTTAAAATATCATTACAATCCATTATTAAAGGAACAAATGTTTCAATAGGATTCAATATTAAGTAATTGATCATGGATGACATAGGTTGATTTCTATAATTTCATATGTTTGTGAAATACATATAATTTATATATTATCTCTTTAATGACATTGGATACTCATGTATGAGTTTAATAGTTTAAAAATAACAAAAACTAATTTTTCTATTTATTCTATTGAATTACTAAAAGTAGGTAGAACAATGTTAAAGTTTTCATTAAAATGAAACAATTAATTATTGGGGGGATGTAACACCCTCAGTTTTAAAAATATAAAATTATATTTGATAGCATATGTGATATAGTACACTAAACCTTAAAACAATGATTATCTAAATATGGATAGTTTATCCATTCTAAAAAATTTAATGATATTAGTAGGATTAAATACTTATTTAAAATCTATATATTGGATAATTATATTTGATAAATACTTATGAAATAGTAAATCCATTTTTGGTAATGGCTTTTAGTTTTGTAAAATATTTTTTTTAGAAAATTTTCTTATATTAATTTTAATGAGAAATATTTTAGCTATATTATTGAACTTTTTGAAAATTAATTTGATCAAATAAACTTTATTTGTTATACCATAATAGAAACATTAACTTATGGTGAAATTTATGAAATTTTATGAAAATATAGATTTTTATTTAATAGTGAATAATAAATTTTTTAGCAAAAGTATCATTTCATTTGTTAAATTAATTCAGTGAAAGAATAATAATTTTATATTATTTAAAGGTAAAACATGTATTATTTAATTTTATATATTTAAATTAAATACATTAAATCATCATTACTATGGACTTTAAGACATGTTTATTTTTAGGACTTAAAACACATTTTATCTGAAAATTGTTTTCAAATAAATAGTGGTTAACCATTACAATTAATTAAATAACCTTTAAGGAGAAATAGGGTAAAATAAAATTTTAGATTATATATATATATATATATATATCATCATTAATTGAAATTAATATAGTTAAGATTACTGTTTATAGAGTAAAATCGAAATCATTTTTTCCACATAAACAATATTTTCCCGAAAACCTCCTTCAATTATTCTTACAGGTTTCATATTAAATTAAATTCTTAAACGTATATGATTTTATTTTAAAAATAATTATTACATATTTGTAAGAGAATTAATAATTAATATTGTTTAATTTTTTCAACTTCATTTTTGTACAATATGAATAGTGACTACAGTAAATATTAATTACTACTGTAAAAGAAATAAAGGTTAATTAATGGAGAAAATAATTTAAAAATTTATAGAAAAACATTACCATAAAATTTTAATTTCCATTTCATTAATATAATGATTATATTTATTCCATACTTTTTTAATATATAAATGATTAATTAATTAGTATTATAAATAATGTATTTTGATACAATAAAACCAAAAATGTTCTCAGTAATATTCAAATTAAATTAAGAAATTTATATGGTTTAGTTAATGTTTTTTTAAATAAATCTAATTTCATTGAAATATTATTATCAAATAAATTTATTTAATTATAATTGATCATATAAATTTATGATTTAAAATTCATTTCTTATTAGGGTTCGAAAACAATTATTAGAAAAAACCAATCACTTCTCCATAAATGTAGATTCATATTATAAAAATAAAAATTCATATATTTATGATTTTTTTTATAAAAGGAATATTAATTTTCAAAAAATAAAATCAAAACTATCCAATTGTGTATTTATCATATATTTCTAACACAATAAAATTGTCACATAAAAATTGCATACTGTATAAATATAATGTTTTTATAACGAAATATTAATGAAAAAAAGTGATGTGATAAATAACCCCAATGTTATCAAAGAAAAAATATATGTTTTAAATCAATATAATATTAATTTATGTTTATTTGATAAATTTTATAAAACCATTATGAATCCCCAAAAACAAATAATATATTATAATGTTTTTATATCATTAATTTATGGGAATGACTTAGTTACACATCATAAAAAGAATTATTTTTTTATGTTAGTCCAATTAAATTAAAAGTAACTAAAGCCAATCCTCTTTGGAAGAAACTATTGACATAAACCATGGGAATGTGCATGTCTTTTTATTGTATTATTTTGAGTTGAGAACCTAAGTTTGAGAAATGATAAAGAATTTCCCACTCTTTCCTTTATAAATTAACCCAAGATCCCATTTTTCATATCGTAATATCTTTGGAGTACATCTATACTATTGCCTCTTAACTCTAGACTCCTCCCAAAAATTCCCCAAACTCTCAAGAATCTCCTCACATGAATTTGGTGTCAGGCACTCAAGTATGTTGTATGAGGTATGCCAACCCTGGTTTTTATTACACAATTAAACATAATTTATTCCATAAATTTCACTTGATACTACATAAGATATATAGAGGTCTAGTGTATTTGGAGATTAGGAACAGTACATAACAAATTAAAACCTGAAATATAACATCTTTATTGAAAACATACTTTATATGACCACTACATTCCCTCGTACTTAGCATTGCAAGGGATAACCTGATAACATGATTAAGAAAAAGGTGAGATATAAAGCACAGTAAGAGAATAATAATGGAATAAAATGACGAATACAATACATGTTAGACAATATTAGTATCAATATAGAACAAGAGAAGCATAAAAATAAAGGCATGATAACGCATGATAATCATAACATGGAAATGTGGAAACAACACTTAACATGGAATTAGCATGAGCCAAGGCTCAGTGCACATCGAGATTGAGAAAACAGTCATTACACATAAAGCATGAGTAAACCCTTGTTAAAATTTAATTATCATGAGTAAACAGCCATTCCACATGATGTATCATGATACTATACTTAACCTAATTCATTGGAGCGCTATTAGGGCACACCGTTCTTATGCATTTCATTTCATGCAAAAGTGTGCCACATGGATCATAAAACATTGAATCATTCAACATAATAATTTATTCCATGATAAAAAAATGTGTAATACATACATGAAACTATTTAAACAATGTGTAAATGTGAATAATGGTGGATACCCTTGACAAAGGAATGGGTATGGTATTCACTACCCGAAGACATTGGCTTGGAAAACCGCGATGCAATTTCGGCAGCATAACGATGTGACATAAGAACTCAAAAAAATGGTTTATGAGAGATAAAGGGGTGTCCCATCAAATTTACATGACATGTACAGTAAGGGGGTCATAAATATACATGTCCCAACAAATTTAATGGAATTTATATTCATGATACAAAATAATTGCTTCAATGTAAATGGGGAGACGGAAATTTATTTCAGAATTTCGGTATAGTAACGGGTGTGCATGGGAGGAATTTAATAAGAGATAAAAGGGTTTCTCATCATTAAAATATAATGAGTGAAGTATGGTGGAGGTTTGAAACCATACCCAAATATTTATAATTTAAATTAAAAGGACAAAACAACGTAAATAATACTAGACAAAAATGAGGAAGGGAGAAAACCCTTCCTTGGAAGTGTGCTTCCAAAGGCTTGAAAGAGGCTTGAGAGAGGATTCGTGGGAGATTGGGGAACCTTTGGAGGATTATATACAGGAGGGAATATGATGGATAAACTCAAAAGGCTTTGAGTGGGGAGGAAGTGGGATCATGGGTGGGTTTATTTTGGAAATGAGAGGAAATTGTTTATTATTTAGGTTTTGGAAACCTCACATTAAAATAATAAAAACCACAAACCAGCCCATTCTTTTTTCAAATGGGTTTTCCAAAGGTGAGTGGAGTAAAATATTTTATAAGGACAAAGTAATAACATCTTAATATAACGGGGTTTCTTATGAGGAGGTGAGTCACACTCCCAAGGAAAACAATTTAAAAAGACAAAATGTTTAATAAGTCTTGAAGGGTCCACTAAAGCTTTGTAAATAAATAAAACAAACCCAAAATAACATTATTTTAATGGTAAAACATATATCGACCGAACATAATATTTATAGTATTTTATTACATCTGTATTGGGTAATTATGATGTCATAAAACACATTATATATTTAAACGATATTTAATTTTTACCCAAAAATTTAACTATCTCAGAAAATTATGAAAAATTAACTGTTGGATAATTTCAACATCCTGATTCCAGAAATAATATTTATTTTATCTAAAGATGTTTCTAAATATGTTATTTTTATCTTTTAAAATTATAAACATACATTTATCAAAAATTCATGTGTTTTGACAAAAATGGTATAAAACCATAATAAACTACAATTGCATTCATAAAATTATATGATCATTTATATTTAATAAAAACTAATTTAATAAAAATAATAATATTTTGTTAAAATAATATTTAATTCAAAAATTCATTAATTCATAAAAATGGATTTCTTAGTTGAACATTAAATAAAAATACTATTTGTGATTTAAATACTATTTACAAGGTAACAGTAATAAAATGAATGTATGTTAATTATTATATATAAAAAATAATGTACATAACCATAGTTCTAAGGTCTGGTTACATAACCTCTTATAACACCTGCATAAGACCAAAGAGTAAGGTGTGTGATGGTCACAGACTCTTGGGGTGGCTCAGATAACATTGCTTGGGTGGTAATCTCTATCAACTACCACTTCTTTCATAGGTGGTCCCGCTCGAGCATAACATATTCACATTCGGCATGGTCTTGGTCAAGAGTGATGCCCAAAGATGCATCCTCCTTTTGAGCTCTGACGAAGGGTCTTCGTATGGGGCACATCTACATAGTGAGGCCATCACTTCCTCTATCTAGGTAAATTGGATTTTTTAAAGCCCTATATTTATAATAATCATGAGATCACTATTAAATGTCTATATTAGCAATGGTAACAATTCCTAAGTAACTTTTATAGTCTAGAAACATAAAACCAATGAAGTTCAAATTTTATATAAACATAATAATAAATTTAATTAGATCAAGAGGAATTTTCATTAATGAATGTCTGCGTCCTTACAATCTTCCCCCCTTAAGAAATTTCGCACTCGAAATTTCCTTTTACCACACTAAAACATATGTGGGTAACTCTTCTTCATCATTTCCACCTATTCCCATGTCACATCTTAAAACTTGTGGTTTCTCCAGAACACCATGGTGAGGGGCATCATCTTATTTCGTAGAACATTTTATCTACGATCTGTGATCTTCACTAGTTTCTCCTCATAAGAAAGGTAATCCTCTAACTGTACCACCTTTAAAGAGAGTTCATGTGAAGGGTCTGATATGTACTTCCTTAAGAGGGATACATGAATGAGATCATGTACTTTTTTCAAGGTAGGTGGAAGTTCTAGTCAATAGGCCACAACCCCGACATGATCAACAATATCAAAGTGGCCGATGTACCTTGGACATAACTTCTCTTTCGTTCCAAACCTCATGACCTTCTTCCACGGAGATATGAATAGAAATTACATGTCTCCAACTATAAACTCAAGGTCTCATCGACGGTTATTTGCATAACACTTTTTTCGACTTTGGGCTTCCTTGATATGCTGCTAAATGGTTTTCACCTTCTCCACAAATTCATCGACCATTTATGGTCTCTGCAGCTTACACTGAACTACCTCATCCCAACACGCCGGTTTTATGAATGTTTTCCCATAAAGGGATTCATATGGTTCCATTTGGATTCTCGAGTGGAAACTATTATTAAAACAAAATTCAACCAGAGGAAGATGTTGATCATATCCTCCTTTAAAATCCATTGAGCACTCACTCAACATGTCCTCATGTGTTTGGATAGTCTGCTCGTATTCGCCATCAGTTTGAGGATGATAGGCCATACTGATGTTCAGTTCAGTATTCAGAGCATGTTGAAGACTCATCCAAAACATAGAGGTGAATCTTGGATCTCAATCGGACACAATAAATAGTGGTACTCCATGAAGACTTACCACTTCCCTGATATATATCTGTGCCATTTGATCCTATGAAAAATACTCTCGAATAACAATGAAGTGTGCAACCTTTGTCTGATGATCCACATCAACCCAGATTGTATTGTTTCCTTTGTATGTATTCAGAAGTTCAGTGACAAAGTCCTTGGTGAGGTTCCCCCATTTCCATTCTGGTGTGGGAAATGGTTGTGTCATCCCCTTAGACTTTTGCCTCATTGTCTTCACTTGATGACACAACAAACACTTTGATGTATATTCAATGATCTCCTTCTTCATATTATCCCACCAATAATGCTCTTGGAGATCTCGATGCATCTTTGTGTTTCATGGATGAATAGTGAAATTTGAACTATGTGTATCATCCAAAATTTCCTTCTTCAGCCCTGGTCTTGATTGAACACATTGTCTTTTCCCAAATCTCACAATTCCATCTTCATTAACATTAAATTCTGAGGATTTCTCTTTTCTGATAGCTTCCACTTTTTTCTGAATTCCCACATCATCCTTTTGGGCATCCATTAACTTTTCCAAAAGTGACGGTTGAGCAATAATTTTTGAAAGGATTGATGTTGTTCCCTTATTTATAATTATCATGTCCATCTTTATCAAATCTAAGAAGACTGGATCCTTTTCAATTCTCATTAATGGTAGAATTGTTGGGTCCTTTCTACTTTGTGAATCACCCACCTTGTTTGCATTCCCGTGGTGGTAATGGATTGAGCAGTCATAGCCTTTGATCTACTCTATCTATATTCGTTGGTGCATGTTCAACTCTTTCTGTGTGAATATATATATATGAGGCTTTCCTGTTTCGTAAATACTTCACACTTCTCCCAGAAGTGATAATGCCGCCAAATTTCCAAAGCAAAGATCACTGCAACCTAATCATGGTCATGTGTTGGATAGTTCTGTTCATGAACATTCAATTTCTTTGAAACATAAGCAATGACTTTGTCATTTTTCATCAACACACATCCCAGGTCATTCTTTGAAGCATCACTGAATACCACAAAAAGATCTCCACTTGTTGGTAAAGTCAGCACAAGAACAGTGATAAGCCTCATTTTTAACTCCTTAATGCTTTATTCGCATTCATCACTCCAAGAAAACATTACTCCCTTCTGATTTTGCTTGGTACGAGTGTTGGAAAACCACGTTAAATTTCTCACAAATCATCGACAATATCCAAAAAACCCCAAGAAGCTACAAATATCAGTTATTGATGTTGGCCTCGTCCATCACTCAATTGCATCTATTTTGGAGGGATACAAAGATATCTAATTTTTTGTTATGATATGGCCCAATAATGAGACCTCCTTCCACCAGAACTCACTGTTGATATACATTTCATAGAGCTTCTCCTTCCACAAGGTCTCGAGTACAGTTCTTAGAGGCTCCTCATGATCCTCCTTGGTTTTGGAGTATATCAGAATATTATCTATATAGAATTCCAAAATTTTGATGAGGTAATCTCTAAAGACTATATTCATCAAGTCCATGAATATTTCTGGAATATTAGTGAGTCCAAAAAACATTACTATGAATTCATAGTGCATGTATCTTGTACGAAAAGCAGTCGGGGGATTAATCCTTCTTCACCCATACTTGATAATATCAGGACTGCAAATCCACCTTGGAGAAGTATTTTGCACCACATAGCTAATCAAACAAGTCAAATATTCGTGGGATATGATACCTATTTTTTATCATGAATTTTTATGCTCAAAATAATCGATGAAAAGGTGCATTGACCCATCATTCTTCTTGAAGAAGACGACCGATGCACCCCATGGTGAAGTACTTGGGAATATAAACCCTTTATCCAGATTCTCCTATAGTTGTTTCTTCCGCTCCTCAAGCTGCACAAAAGCCATTCTATATAGAGTCTTGGATATTGGCAACACCCCAGGTATAATATAAATTGAGAATTCCACATCTCTTCTAAGAGGAAGATCAGGAAATTCCTTTTGAATCTCTTTAGTGAAATCCCTCACAATAGGCATGTCTTCTAGGATGGTTGCCTCCTTAGACTCAATCATCTATGCCAGATACACATGCTCATAGGGTAGCAATATCCACGCTTGAGTTGATAGAGATAAATAAGATTCATCTTACTCATTGAATTTGTAAATAATTGGGGGTCAATTCTCTAAATGGAGAGTGATTTACATCTCATGGAAATTCATGTTGTATCAATATAATCAAATCAAATCCATTACAATAATTCCATCAAATTCCACCAGAGGGAGTATGAAGAGGTTCTCTGGGAAGTTCAATCCAAATATTATGACATGGGAGGAGTTCTATTAATGGGATTAAATAATTTCCACATTTTTCGTACTCACCGACATCTTCACTTCAATGATTAATGGTGGTATAGGGATAGTTCTACTAAAAATTCGAGATATAAAATAATGTGTAGAACTTGAATCAAAAAGTATGTTCACTATTCTTGAATAAATAACTAGTGTACCTATCACCCCTTCATTTTTGGGGTTCACTTCGGCTTTAGTGATTAAAAAATCATTCCCTTACTTCCTTGGAGGTTGTTGGTTTCCTCTGAAAACCCTTGGCTTAGGGCACTGATTTTCAATATTCCCTTGTTCTTTGCAGTAGTAGCAGTGAACACCATGTTGAAGTTAGAACAGATCATTCCTCTTCTCTATTTCAGCCGTGGGATTTTCTAGCCGATAGTTAATAGTCAGGTGCCCTTCCTTTCCATACCTAAAGAATTTTCTCATACCCTTCAGGCAATTTCCACGGTGATTCTTTCTGTACCTTTGGAAAGAGGGGTATTGGATCTTCTTAGCACCGTTGGATTTATCCATCAGAACGCCAGCATTGAAGTCCACCTTATGATTCTTGTCCCCATGATACCTTTGAGATTCTCCGATCTCCATTTCGACCTTGAGGGAACATCTTAGAACTTCCTCATAGCTGTGAAAGTCACATATCACTAGCACTTTCTGAAGGCTAGGTTTCAGGCCACCAAAGAAGCAGTCAACCTTACATTCCAGGGTAACAACAATGCCAGAAGCATATCCTGCAAGCCATGTGACATTTTCCATATATTCTCAAATAGATTCATAGTCTTTTTTCTTTAGTGCAAGGATGCCCTTTTTCATATTATGCCAGACGGTGCACAGAAAATATTTATCGAAAAACTTCTTTCGGAAATCCTTCCATTCCAACGCCTCGATCTCCTCCTCTAGCTTCTTATTTTTTATCAAAGTCCACCATTGATCAATTTCACACTCCATAAGATAAGCATCATGGAGAACCTTCTCTAGTTCATAACATTTAATGATATAGAAGATCTTTTTATTGGATTTGATCCACTGTTTAGCGATTGAGGTATCAAATGATCCATTAAATATAGGGGGCCATTGTCTCGTGATGCTCTCGATAACGACTTTTTAATTCTTAGTAGGTGTCAAACGTTCCTCTTAACCCATGTTTCTATTCAAATCTTGAGTTATCTTAGAGAGATGCGTGAAAAATTTCACGATTCCCACTCCCGTTGGATTGGGCATCTCATTAGTACAGTCATCACGTTGATCTTCCCATCAGTTGTATGCCCGAGTCCTCCTATTACTGGCCATTGGCTGGAATAAACAAAATTTAGGGACAACACATAAAGGTTAATCCATGGATATAACTGATGACTTATAAATAACTTTTATTTCCTTAACATGTGAATCTATTTGCTTCAGTCTATGTTATCCATGATCTACATTCTAATATATATTCTTAGGGATTTTTTCCCTTAATAATGTTTCATATTAAGCTTCTGAATTTACCGAAGCATATACCCTACGAGTATCGTTACCAAGATATCAGTAAGGCCCACTGTCTTTCAACAATTCCCATTCGAGTATAGCTCAAAGATTGGTTTTCATGTTTTACCCTACGGATACATTTGTGCCAGATCTGCCTATACCTGCTCGTATCCAGACCGGGATGTATTTTCTTGATAAACCACTTAATCAATACTCACCAAAACATAGGGATGTTCTTATTATACTTAGTCTTGTTATTAAGGTTTTACTAGTGTTTTTTAATCCTAATCCAAAAAATAACAAAACCTATCCTATAATACCAACTATGAAAACAACTACATTCCCTCGTACTTATCATTGCATGGGATAAGTGGAGGACATTCATAAAAAAATGGTGAGCTATAAATCCCCGTAAGGGAATAATCATGGAATAACATGAGGAATACAATACATGTTAGAAAATAGTTGTATCCATAGAGCACAAGAGAAGAATAAAAATTAAGTAATGATAAATCATGATAATCATGACACGGAAATGTGGCAACCACACTTAACAAGGAATTAGCATGAGCCAAGGATCATTGCACATGGAGCATGAGTAAACCCACATTGCACATTCAGCACAATTAAAGCCTCTTTGAACTTTAATTATCAAGAGTAAACACCCATTTTACATGACATATCATTATACTATACATTACCCAATGCATTGGAGCGCTATCAGGGCGCACCCTTATTAAACATTTCATTTCTTGCATTAGTGTGCCACGTGGATCATAAAACATTGAATCATTAAACATAATAACTTATTCCATGATAAACGAATTTGAAATACATACATGAAACTCTTTAAAAAATATATAAATTTTTATAAAGGTGAATACCCTTGATAGATAAATGGCCATGGTAGTCACTACACAACAACTTTGTCTTGGAAATACGCGGAGCAATTTCGACAGCATAACGGTGCAACATAAGAACTCATAAAAAGGGTTGATGGGAGTGAAATGGGTGTCACATCATATTTACATGACATGGACAACATGGGTTCATAAGGATATATGTACCAAAAAATGTAATGGAATACAGATTCGTGATAGAAAAATAATTTTTTGATTGTAAATGAGGAGAGAGAAATTCCTTTCAGAATTTTGGCATTGTAACAAGTGTACATGGGAGGATTTTAATGAGAGAGAAACAGGTCTACCATAATTGAAACATAAATAGAAAAGTTTTGGGGAGGTTAGAAACCATGCCCCAACATTTATAATTGAAATTAAAAAGGCATAACAACTTAAACAATATTGGACAAAAATGAGAAAAGAAGAAAACCCTTACTTGGATTATACTTCCAAAGGCTTGAGTGAGGCTTGATAGAGGCTTCTTGAGAGCTTGGGGCACCTTTGGAAGATTATAGAGAGAGGAGGTCAGAGGTTGGATGAACTCCAAAGGATTTTAGTGAGGAGGAAGTGGGGGTTTGGGTGGGTTGATATAGGAAAGGATAAGGAATTGATTATTATTTTGGATTGGGACACCTCACATTAAACTAATCGAAACCACAAACCAGATCATAGTTTTTGCCCATGTTTTTTTCCATATGGGAGTGGAAAACAATATTTTATAAGGAAGAAGTCCGAATTTCTTAAAATAATGGGTTTTCCTATGTGGAGGTGAGCCACACTCCCATGGAAAACAATTTAAAAGGAAAAAATGATTAATAAGTTTTGAAGGGTCCACTAATGCTTTGTAAAATAAATAAAACAAACCAAAAATCACATTATTCTAATGGTAATTCATATAATGGCCGAAAATAAAGTTATATTATTTTATTACACCACTAATGGGTCCTTATGTTGTCATAAAACACATTATATATTTAAACGGTATTTAATTTTTACACAAAAAGTTGACTGTCTCAAAAAATTATGAAAAAGTCACCGTTGGATAATTTTGTCATCCTGATTCCAGAAATAATATTCATTTTATCTAAATAATTTTCTGACTAAGTTAATTTTTTACTTTTAAAATAAAAAAACCAACATTTATCCAAAATTCATGGGATTTTGAAAAAATGGCTTTCAAACCTTCATAAAAATTATAATTGCATTCGAAAAATTATACGATCATTTATATTTCATAAAAATTAATTTAATAACAATAAAAATTTTTTATTAAGATATTATTTAATTCAAAAATCCATTAATTCATAAAAAAATATTTATTCATTGAACATTAACTAAAAATACTATTTGTTCTTTAAAAACAATTTACAAGGTAACGATAATAAAATGAAAGTATCTTGGCTATAATATATAAAAAATAATTTACATAACCACAGTTCTATGGTCTTGTTACATAACCCCTTATAACACCCGCATAATAATGAAGTGGAAGGTGTGAAATGGTGACATACTCTTGGGGTGGCTCAGATAACATTGCTCAGGCGGTAATCTCTATCAACTTCCACTTCTCTCGTAGGTGGTCCCACTCAACCATAACATATTCAAGCTCGGCTTGGTCATTGTCAAGAGAAAAGCCCAAAGATGAAACCTCCTTTCTGAGCTCTGACGAATGGGTTTCGTATGGGGGACATCTACTGGATGAGGCCATCGATTCCTTTGTCCTAGTATAATGGATTAGTTAAATCCCTATATTTATACTAATTATGTGATCACTATTCGATGACTATATTACCAACGGTCACAATTCTTAAAAGTAATTTAAAATCTAGTAACATAAAACAATGAAGTTCACATTATATAAAACCATAATAATACATTTAATCAGATCAAGAGAAATTTTCATTAAGGAATGTTTGGGTCGTTACATAAGGCCCCAACCTTTAACATTACATTATCTTTAGTTAAGTCAAAATATTGACATTATTTCACATGGAGGCTCATTTTAGGTTTATATTTTGTGATTATTAGGGCATAAATATTACATAAATACTCAAATTTATAAAAAGTGGATACAACAAATAAAGTATCCTTTTATTATACAATATAAAAATTATTAAAAAAAACATAATTTATTTTTCTGATAAAATTATTCTGGACTTATTCCATTATCTTACGCATTCTTATACCCAATGAATTTTTTTTAAGAACATGGGATGAGCCTATAAATCTCGATAATGAATTTAAAATAAAGAAGAAAACCTTTATTCCCTTAATATTTAAAACCCATGAAAACATTTTCACAAAATCATACATTTAACCAATAAAATATAAACAACTTATCTTATATCATGTATTCATAAGATTCCTAAAAATTATCATAGAAAACATAAAACAGAAATGTAACTTGTGTTATTCATATCATAGATACATTTTTTCTTTCATAGATACATATGAAGTAACCTTAATGGTTATGTTTGGATTACCCATCACATCATATACACTAAATCTCTTATGAGAATCCTAAACATATACCTTTGTCACGTTACCCAATGCATTGGAGAGCTATCATAGGATCATCCTCCATTTTTTGATCATTTAACCCCCCATATACATAAAAAATACCGAAAAACATTACCATAATCATAACACATAAAAAATCATAAAGGAAAAATAACATTTCCACTTTGAAATCACATTTCATCTTTACAATCCTCACACTAATTAATAAAAACATGTTATTTTAATATAAAATTTTAAACATGTAAAGTAAAGATCAATAAATAATAGTGACATAAAATCAAGAAAGGACATTCATTACGTATATATAAAAAAATTAATGTTGTTGAAATAATTAATCCCCTTTTAAAACACAATTAAAACATTTTATAAAAAGATTTTTGAATATATGTTTCCAATAAAACATTGAAAATATTAAAATAAATATAGACTTTAAAAAATTCATATATATATATATAAATAAGTCCTTAAAATAATTTTGAGAACATGGATAAGAAAGAGAAGGATTTTGAAGATTAAATATTTAAAACATCTAAAACAATTTTTTTGATTAACAGTACAATACAATTACAAACATTTAAATTATATGCCAGATAAAATTAAAATATTTTACAAGACATTAAATATCATAAATAAATATATAATATATATAATTAATGTAAAAGGGGATTTCAGACACTTTATAATGAAATAATGGTTCATATCACCAAGAAATGCATCAATGAAAGAAGATTGAGATGAAGTCCCTTACAAATATCATATACTTTGATTAAGGAAAAAATGATATAATTGTGGGTGAAAAATATAAATACACCCAACATATATGAATATTTAGTGTAAAAATTCATAGGTCATTCAAACATATTCATGTAAAATTAATACTAATTACTTCATTATTTAACTCAATGAAATGATATTGAGTTAATATTTATATTTCAAAGATCATTTTGTTTACAAAATAGACAGATTATGTGTATTCACAATAAATACCTATAAATAAAGCATAAAAACTTGATAAAATATCAAAATTTATTTCATAATAATCATATCACAACATAGCTAAGAAGTAGAAGATCAACCCAAATATTGGAAATTGGGTTAAGATGTTCCCTTACAATGTTTGTATAAATGATGTAAGAATTTATCAATGGTGTGATTATGTGTGGAAATTATATATCCAAAAGAAGAGAAGTGGAAACAAAAAAATAATTAAATAAACAGTTCTTCAACACATAATCTTGGCATAATATAATTGATGAAAATGCATAAAACCCAATGAGTGGAAATTGAATTTAGAAGTTCCTTTACCTGAGTTCGACTCATCACGCACAATCATTATGTTCATGAATAACAAAAATATGTAAATTTATACTTTATTTAGAACATTATTCAATTTTATTATTCCTTTTCTATCACATACTACCATGTTATATAAAATACATAATTATTTAAGTTAATGTCATTCGTTTTGTCGATATTCGGTACTTTAGTAAAAAATGAAGTAGTTTTGATGTAAATTGTCCATGTGGTAAAAATTAAATCATCTCAAGAATATTATTTATTATTTGAATATCATGTATTTATTTTATATATTTATTTAGAATATTCTATATCATTTGGAGATAAGAAATGAAATTCACTATTCACGGAGAAGGAAGGTTCTACCTACGCATGAATAATACTTTAATTTCTTTGTCATATTAAAATCATAATAATCAGTGTATATAAGATAATATTATAATAATAGTATTATATTTATTTCATGTATATATCATAGGTTTAATTAAACCAACCATTATATGTTACATGTATAGTGGGACTGTCTCCCATCACTTTGAGTGGGCAGTCGTCCACACTTCCTCAAACAGAAGTATCATATTTACACAACATGGAATGCATAATGGTATGTTCTAAAAAATTACATAAGTATAGAGACAATATAAATATAATACATATCATATATAAATGTATTTCCATCATAATGGCCACCATGAGAGGTGGTAGTAGAAAATTGAACAATCATCGTTTTGTGAGGCAGAAGTTCACCGTACAAAAAAGTATATTCTTATCTATTATATGGAGGTGTCGGTAAGTGTAGTTATAATAATTATCATCAAAACATCCTATTATTTTTATTATGGTATTTTTTTATGTAATTATAGTATAATAGGAGCATAGGGACTGCTGAAGAAAAATAAAGGACTGAAACATGAGAGATGACGTTACCTCTAAATCAGATAACTTCTATTGATTTGAGAGGAAAGGATTTCTTGAATTGTGTTATGAAAAAGTTAAGGAATTTTTGAGGAAATTAGAGACATTGGGAGATAATTTGAATTGAATTATTATGATACAATGGGATTAATATGTGTGAATAAGTGGGTAGAGTGGTTTCCTTTTATAAGATGGAGGAGGGGCACCATAGGAATGTAGGAAAATATTATTCTATTAAAAATTTATTTCTGAATTATAATAGCTCAAAATTGATATAATTCAAGTATAACATGATTATGAGTTGAAATAATCTAAAAAAATATGTTTTAGGAATGTTTAGGTCATAAAATTAACCTTATCTTTTAGCTTTAACCCTTAATTTAAAACATTAACTCTTACCATGCATTCTTTATTTTCATAATATATGATTACTATAATTTCAATAAAATTCAAATAGAACAAAAAGTGGATCATTAATAACATTTTTAATAATATTTATGTCATTTGGTCTAATCATTGATTTTTAAGACTATTATATCATTTAATAAAAAAATATTTATTTTAAAAACACTTTTTGGTCCATTTTGACACTATTTAGTAAATGATTTTTTAAAGCCATAAGAACATGATTCCTTCGTAAAAAAGAAATAGATCCAATATATTATGTCATTATAATACATAAAAATATTTATTGCATAAAAATGTTCAAATTACATTTATTGTAATATTTATAATATAATTTATTTGAATCTTTCATTAATAAGGTAATCACTACATCATCATTGTGTCATAATTAAATTTTTTTAAATAATGAATAGAAATTTTAAATAAAATACCATGATGTATGAAACCATTTTATCATTATAATTTGTATATATAGTCAAAGAGATCAGTTATATAACCCCTTAATAAAATTGTTTTACTAAAAGATTCATGTTTGTGTTATTTTTCCCTTTTCATTAAATTAAATATTATAAAATGTCATTTTCACACCAAAGTGGCTCCAAAATGACAAATGTTTTGCCTAAGGATGATAATACTCAAAAATATCTCATAAAATAATATTATGACACGTTTTAGGATAGTTTTATTTTATTATCACATTTTATTTTCTGCACTTATTTACCTGATATACCCCTAACCATGGTAAATAAAAATAATTACTGAAGATAATATTCATAATGTTCAAAAATAAAAGGTGACTATTAACAAAATTTTAAAATTTTGATTCAAAATATGGAAAACATTTTTCAAAATAAAAAACACCTAAATTATAGTAATTAATTGAAAATTATTTCATGTTGTCAAAACCAGAAAGAGGGTTTTTAAGAAGTCAAAACTATTAAAACTTGACATGTGTTTTTGTCTGATTTCAATGTGAAATTATTCCAAATGACCACCATTTGGTTAAATGTTATAAATTTAATCCAATTAAAATGTAAAATAATTAAATGGAAAATAAAATTATATAAATAAATTAGATGATATGTCAGTTTTAAAATAAAATGAAGTATTTTTCATTATTCATAAAAATATAGATTTTTTGAGAAAAATACCAAAATTTCAAACAAAGTATATGTTGGTTTCCCACATCTAAATAATATGTTTTTTATAAAATAGAACATAAAACATATAGAGAAACTATTTTTATGAAGTTATCTCCATCAAAAGGCCGTAAAACAACGTTCACAAAATATTACAGTATTTTATACATAAAATATGATTCATTATCATTTTAAGACAATGCAATTTTATCAATAAATGTAAAATCATTTAAAAAAATGTAAAATCATAATATAGTTAATTAATTCCATTCATTACTACACAATTTCTAGGCGTTAACTGCCATTTAAAAGAATAATATTGTTGTTTTATTATTTTTTGGTATAACTATGCGTTGTGTGTAACATAAAAATTCATAGAAACTCATTGTTGCATGTCGGGTAAGCTATCATATATAGTACCCCCGTTAATTTAAAATTAATATTAAATTAAATAATATTAATATATATGAAAAATTATTATTCTATAAATAATAAAGATTTTACATCATTCCCCTTTTTGAAATTTTAACCTCACAATTTTAAAATTGGGCACGGAAACATCATTGAAAATCCCACATCGAAAAAAGAGTCAATAAAAATATCACATTAAAAGAAATAAAGATAATTAAAAAGGTGACGTTACATAACACATACTAGGATTCCATGTAGTAAAACGTGGATATTGATGAAAAACTAACCATATTTTTCTAATATAGAGTGATATAAAACAAGATCAGGAGAAATTTAAAAACTAGAAAAACCATAAACTTGTGATGGGTTAAATAGTCATTGATTTCCCAGTATTAAAAAAAAACAAAAAACAATTTTTATTAATATCCTTTATAAAAATTTGAGGACTAATATTGATAAAAAACATAAAGAAACATATTAACTTGTCATGTAGAGTTTTATCAATTGTTAACTATCTACCAAAAATTCATATTTTCTCCAAAAGATGAGTATTCAAGATGACATGGTCACAACCGAAGCACTAGAATCAACTTCATCGAAATCACATAATCCAAAAAATATGGACTATATATTTCCCTTGTCTTTAGAAATTAATCCAAAGAAAAATTGTTTTCAAAAGATCAGATAATCTCCAAAAAGAATAATATATTATAGAAATAAATAAAACTCTTAGTATCAAAAATTCAATAATAAAAATCTAATGTTCCAAAAAGATCATCCAATAAAAAATTTTCTTTAAAATTCATAAAAATATATCCAACTAATATTGAAACCCAATATTAAGAAGGATTTGATCACATAGTCTTGCACAAAAAATATTAACTTTCGTATCCATGTAATGTGGATGACTCTTAATGACTCATACATAAAAGTAAATAATGTAATAAAGTGTTCTCCATGATAGGTTAACAATATACATAAATAAAAAAAATTTCAATATTTCCACCATAAAAACATAGATTCCCCAAAAATAAAATTCAACTATTAATCCTCAAACGGAATCACATTATATTTTATTTTCCATAAGCATATAGTGATCCCAAAATAGCACACATCTTCCCAATTACTAATTATCACTTAATAACTAAATACTTTTTCTATACTAATGATATATATTTTATAAAACATAAGTTCCCAACATAAACATAATCGTAATCCAAAAAATCATTTAACTAGAATGTGTTATTCATACTAACCCAGGACATCACATAGGCGAGTGGTAGGTGATATTGGCCTCTCGCAATCGGGTTGTGGGTTTGATTTCCAATCCTTTGTCCGATGGAATGGGTTGTCACATAGTCAACATGTTGTCATTTTTAAAAAACTACATAATTTTATAACATTCAAAAAAATGAGAGAAAATCCACAAAAATAAACATAACATCTTTTAACCACAAGGGTTATATCATACCTCATGTTTTTCATCCCAAAAAATTTGTAAACCATAAATTCCTCAAAGGTGAATGCCTCAAAAAAATACAATTAATCACTACAATATTTCGTATAATAAAGCCAAAAAATGTGTCTCTAATACATGTAACTTATTATGTACCTTAAACTAATATACCCATGATTATATCCCAAACCATTAAGAAAACATGCTAATCTCCAATGTTGTCTAAAGCATCATATGTCGCCAACCACAAAGCTCCAACATGAAACATTACATAATCCAGAGTTAAGTGAACAATTTTTCATTATTTCACATCATCAAACTTTTTAGGATTATATTTTTAGAGTATTATGCCATAACTATTACATAAATACTCAAATTCATTTAATGTGGATACAACTAAAAAATCACCCTTTATCCATAATATAAAACTTTTTAAAGATAAACATGATTTCTTTTCATGATAAAATTCTTCACAACTTCTTCCTTTCTCATACCCATCCTTATACACACTGGAAAACATTGTGAAAACATGGGACGATCATAAAAATCTCATCAAGGAATATAAAGTATGGAATAAAACTTTTAGCCCATGAATATTTAAAACCCATGGAAATATTTTCAGTAAAAACATTCATGTCACCCCAAAAACTTAAATTACATAGCATATATCATGAAATCACCTGATTCCTATACCACAATATTGAAATAATAAAACATAAAGGTAACTTGTGGAGTACATATCATATTTAAATTGTAGCTTTCACAACTACATAGGGAGTAACCATCGTAGTTGCATTTGGAATACCCATCTCAGTATATTCCACAAATCCATGTGGTGTAATTTTAACATTTTTCTCTTCCACATTATCCAATGGATTGGAGAGCTTTCACGTGCTCACAAACCCATCGCTAGTCACAGAACCACTCGTATACATAATAAATTTTCAACAACCATAACATAATCATAACACATAAACCAAGAATAAATGAAACAAATAACATTTCCACATTGAAATCACATTTCTTATTTACAAGCCACACAAACACATAAATGAAAACACAATATTTTAAAATATAATGTTAAAATTTTAAATTAAAAATAAGTACATAATAGTGACATAAAATCAATAAATTCCATTCATGATATACATATATATAAAACATATAATGTTAATCAAATAATCAATCACCTTTTAAAACACAATTAATAAATTTTAAATATTATTTTTGAATCAAAGTGTCTCATAATAGACATGAAATTTTGAAATTAATTTACACTTACAAACATTCATGTACATATAAATAATTCCTTAAAATCATTTTGAAATCATGGACATGGGAGATAAATATTTATAACATTAAATCCATAAAAAATTTAAAACGATGTTTTATTTAAAAATTACTTAATAATTTGGGACATTTAAATTATATTCCACATTAAAGTATTACATTTCAAAAGACATTAAATATCATGAGTATATATATTATATGGATAATTAATGTAAAAGGGGTTGTATATGAACTTTTTAAGGAAATAAAGGTGCATATCATCAAGAAATATCTCAATGAAAGGAGATTTAGATGAAGTCCCTTACAAAGAAGATATCCAATGAGTAAGGATCAATCAATGAAATAATTATGTCTAAAAAATATTAATAAACCAAATATAAGTGGATATTCAGTGTAAAACAATCGGAGTTCATTCACCCATATTCTTGAAAAAACAAATCCATTGACTAGTATATTTAACTGAATGAATTAATATTGAGTTATGATTTCCCATAAGAATATCATTTTGGTAATAAAATAGATATATTATGTGTATTATATATATATATATATAATAAATAAATTATAAATACAAGATATGATATTAAAATTAATTTCTTTCATAATTATATCACGACATAGTCAAGAAGTATAAGATCAACCTAAATAATAGAAATTCGGTTAAAAATTCCCTTAAAATGTTATGTATAAATGACGTAAGAGATTATAAACAGGGTGATTAGGTATAGAAATATTATATCCAAACAAAAGTAATTGGAAACTAAAACAAAAAAAATGGTGATTCCAAACATAATATTGGAAAAATATAGTCAATGAAGTATGCGTAAAACCCAATGAGTGGATATTGAGTTTAGAAATTCCCTTACATTGAGTCTGAGTCATCAGGTACTATCGTTATGATCTTGAATAATAAAATTATGTTAATTTATAATTTTTTTAGAACATGTTTCAAGTTTATTATTCATTTTATATCATTTATTACAATATTAAAAAATGTACATAATTATTTATGTTCATATCGGTCGTTTTGTCGATATTTGGTACTTGACTCGAAAATGAACTTGTTTTGATGTAATTTTACAATGGGGAAAAAATTCCATCATCACTATCATTTTATTCATGATTTAAATATAATATATATATACCATATATGTATTCAAAATATTCCATAACATTTGACGATAATAAATGAAATGCACCACTAATGGATATGGTACGTTGTACGTACGCAAAAACAAGACTTTCATTTCATTGACATGTTAAAATAAAAATAATAAAATGATATAAAAGAATTTTTTTTATACTAGTATTATATTTATTTCAGTTTTGTATCATAATTTTAATAAAACCATTTTTTATATGTTCTACGTATAGCAGGAATGAGTCACATCGCTTTGAGGGGGCTATAGTCCACACATCTCCAAACCAAATTATCATATTTACAGAACATGGAAAGAATAAATATATGTTATAAATAAAATTTACTGAAACAAAGAGTGAATATAAATATAATATATATAATATATATATTTTTATCATAATGGCCCCCATAAATGGTGGCTGCAGAAAATTGAACCATCATCATCTCGTGAGGCAGTAGTTCGCCGTACACAAAAAACTGTATTCTCCTATAAATTATATAGAGGTATGTATTAGTGCAGTTAAAATAAATCTCATAACAACATCCTAGAATATTTATGAAACTGTTTTTGTTATTTAATTATAAAACAATAAGATCATAGGGTGTGGAGAAGGAAGATAAGGGAATGGAACGTGAGAGATGATGTTGCCTATAAATCAGGTAACTTCTTCTAATTTGAGCCAAAAGGATATCTTGAATTGAATTATTCCAAATTAAAGGCTTATATAATGAATTTATGGATGTAGGGAGCTTATTTGAGAATAATTTGGATGATCCAATGATCTTATAAGTTGTGAGTAATTTGGTAGAGTTAGTGGCATTTTATAAGAGGGAGGAGGGGTACTTTATGAAAGTCTTTGAATATTATTTCATTAAATTATTATTTTCAACTTATAATGCCTCCATAGTGATATATTTCATGGATAATATGATTATGGGTCGAAATATTATCACCCAAACTGTTTTAGAGATGTTTAGGTCAAAAAACGAACCTTATCTTTTAGCTTTAACCCTTATATAAAAACATTACCTCTTTCCATGTCTTCAGGTATTTTCATAATATATGATTACTATAGTTAATATAAAAATACAATAGAACCAAATTTGGATAATTAATAACATTTGAATCATTATATATGTCAATTCGACGAATCATATATTTTTAGGACTAATATATCAGTTATTATTTGTTTGAAAATTCATTTACTTCAATTTTGACACAATTTAGTAATTGTTTTTTGTTAAATTCATAAGAACATGATTCCATAGAACCAAAAGAATTAACTAAAAGATAATATTTCAAAATAATAATAATAAAATTTTGATTTTATCAAAATATAAAAATTTAATTTAATTTAATATTTATAATATCATTTATTGGAATCTTTCAGTAAAAAGGTAATCACCACATCATTATGTCATAAATAAAATTATTTATTTGATGTATAAAACAGTATATAATATAATATTTTGTAGTAAGTATTTTAATATTTATAATGTATATATATTGTCATATAGATAAGTTATATAACTCTGTATTAATATTATATTAGTAAAAGATAAATGTTTTTGTTATATTTTCCTTTTCCTTAAATTAAATATTATAAAATGTCATTATCTCCACCATGTGGCTCCATAATGCCAAATGTTTGTCCTAAGGATGCTCATAATCGAAAATATCCTATAAAATTGGATTAGGATACGTTTTAGGATATTTTTACATTATTATAACATTATTTTTTAACCCTTATTTACATGATATACAATTTAATCTGGGTAAATAAAAATAATTACTGAAGTTACTATTCATATGGTGCAAAAAATATACCTATTAAATTTTTTTGGACCTTATTATTCCAAAAATGGAAACCATTTTGCTAAATACAAAACACCAAAATTATAGTAATTAATTTTATATTTATTTCCATTGTAAAAACAAGAAAAGAAGTCAAAACTATCAAAAGACTGACATGTGTATTTGATGAATTTCAATGTGAAATTAATTCAAATGAACAGCATTGGATTAAATTATTAAAAAACAATCCAATTAATATTTATAACAAAATAAAAAGAAAATATATATTTGTAAATAAATTAGATGAAAATGTAGTTTTGAATTAAAATGTAGTATTTTCACTATTCATAAAAATGTGGATTTTCTTAGAAAAATACCAAATTTCAAACCAAGGAAAATATTAATGTCCTTATTCTAAATAAGAAGCTTATTTTATCAAATAGAACTTATAAAAGTGTAAAAAAAATATTTTTTATAAGGGTTCTCCATCAAAAGGTGGTAAAACAACAGTTTAAAAATATTAGAGTATTGTATGCTGGAAATTTGATTCATTCTCATTTCAAGCCACTAAAATTAATTTTAAAAAAGTAAAAACATTTAAAAACATTTAAAATAATAATATAGTTAATTCTTACCATTCCCACCAACACAATGGCTACGTGTTAACTACAATCTAAAATAATAAAAAATATTATTGTATTATTTTTGGTATGACTCAATGTTGTACGCAACGTAAAATTTCAGAGAAACCCATTCTTGTGTTTCAGGTGTTATATTGTAAATAGTGTCCCCTATAAACAAAAATTAATATTAAATAAAAATAAAAATATATATGAAAATGTTTTATTCTATAAATACCTAAGGTGTTACAAGGGGTCTTTCCCTTTTCCCCATTATTCAATTGTCATCTATACCTTATTTCATTGAACATTATTTATATATTTTGGAATGTTATATTACATATACCCCATAAATTCAATTGATTTAAAAATGATCTGATACACCTTCCTCTATCATTAAAAAACTTTATGAATTTTTAAGAAACATCGTTACGCTACTGAAATTTCACGGCAATTTCCCATTCCAAAAAAATAGTGTAGTGAACACCATAAAAATTTCCTATAAATAATATTCACTTTTATAAACATAAACTCCAAATAATTTGGACTTAAATTTATTTATTCCACACACCTTGATGTGGGAATAAAATTAAATGATGAATGAATCAATGTTTTTTTGATATGTGTGGCTCTATTAAGCATGAGCATGAAATGAATGTGACGGGTGCACCCAGAATAATATAACTCTCCAATGCATTAGATATTGTTTACTATAATCAGCCATATTTTTGGGATAGGGGGTGACCATGATTCCATTATGGGACTTTTTTCCATCATTACATACTATAATAAAGTCATGTCACATATTTATGATGTAGTTTTTTAAGTTATCGCCACACTTCCCCTGTAGTGATTATCATGTTATATCTTGCCTTAATATCCATGTTCATTTAATCCCCATTTATATACCTATTAAATGACATGAAAATCCATATTAATGTTTTTATATTTTTATTCACTTACAAGGATTTATAGATCACCCCTTTCATATGTATGTCTCCAGGTTATCCCATGCAGATTTATGTACGAAGGAATATTATGAATACAGTAAGGAATATTTCAATAAAGATGGTGTTTCCATTATATAAGTTGTTATTTAATGTACCTAATTCCAAAATATACTAGACTTATTAAACATTTATTTTTTATTATGTTTAATCTTATGTAATAAATCATAAATTAATGTATAATAAATAGTAGTGTTTTTATACTAGGAAAAATTGGGTAACGATCACCCTCCAATTGTAGTCGAGTTTCATGATGTGTTTCTTTCCAATTTGTCTAGTCTTCCAATGGTAAGATATGTTGAGTAATATATTTATGTATTTTATGGTACTCAACCACTATCCATTCCTTCTTACCTTATAACACTGGTAGATTTGAAAGAGTTAGAGACTCTATTGTTTGATCTTTAGATAAATTCATCAAATGCTTTAGTGTATCAATTTGTTAGAAACTTGTTCTATTTGAAAAGAATGATGGTGGAACACTTTGACTCTTTTATAATTACCATTAACTCAATAAATTAATGGAAAATTAAAATTATCATTTCCATTGATTGATGAAATATTTGATTAGCAAGAAGAGAATAAATTATTCTCAATGATAAATCATCAATCGGGTTATCACTAGTTGAGAAAAAAATAATGTAAAATTCAGGAGACATCATTATGGACTTTGTTTGGAAATTATTTTTTATTATCATTAATTTATTCTATCCCGTTCTCCAGATGTTTTTATCCATTAAATAGATAGGGTTGTTCATGAGTACCTTGAATCATTCATAGTATTCTTTGTGGATGACATCTTATTTTACCCGTAGACTGATGAGGGTCATGTGAGTTATTTGAGAGACATCCTAAAATATTGATAGATCAAAAAATTTAAACATTTCATGAGCCGCACCCCAGGTCCGGTGTTGTGACTTCCCCAAACCTGCCCTCCATAGTCCAGGGGTTGGCAACTTGCACAATAAAGGCATTTTCCTAAAAACAGGAGGAATTTCCTCAAAACATATACACACAAAGACAGGGTACACTACCCAAAATTAAAACACAACAGAAGAAGAAAGGTGCAACCACTACTAAAAACCACCACTGAGTGTAAAATTAAATACAAAAGTAAAGGGGAAAGAATACAAGACCAAATGAAATATAAATAAAACAAGAAGGGAAAACAGCTCTTGAGATCGTTCGAAAATTAACCAACATGAAGGGTTGGTATAGCTCGTCACTACGGCTCTCCATGTTAACTGGTCAACTCTATAAACCATCAAGTCCTGGCTCCTAGAGACTCGGTCAAATCTGCCCATCTCTAGAACAAAACACAATAAGGTTCGGGAGAAGCCCATGCAAGGGTGTGTATAACAATACCCAGTAGTCATCTCGAGACCCTCGAAGGTCTATAAGAATTCCACAAATAAAAAACCACAAATAATGATCTCAATTACAAAGAACAAAAAATATATAGCTCACACCAGTTATAACTTAATTAAAAAAGTACAGATGATTAGTCGTAATGCTAGATCATCTTATTCAATCAAGGGTTCTACTGCTGATCCACACTGGATCACACTATGTTGATCCACATAGGATCCCTAGGTGAAGATCCATATAGTAAAGCTAGGTGTTGATCCTCACAGGATCTCTAAGTGCTGATCCACAAGGGATCTCTAGGTGCTGATCCACACAGGATCCCTAGGGGCTGATCCACACAGGATCGTTATTCATTCTTCATGTCTCAACCCTCCACTAGGCTCTCATACATGGTACGCTTGATTCGGGTATGATCGAATCCTCAAGACATCAGTCATATTTCAACTAGCCCAAAGTCTCTCAGAGAAGTAACCCAATTATACTTCATGTAATATGGATTCCAACACAAATACATCACATCAATCGGACGGCCGGTCTAAGAGTTATTGGCATTTTACTATGGAGGGCCCAGTTGGATTCGGGTATGATCCAACCCAGCCATACTCCATTTTTTTCTAAAACACTAGTGGAGTATCTCAAAAGGAATGTCTCATCCCATGTATTCGAACGTCACAGACGGCTCATCAAACTGATGTTTGTTTTGTAAGATACAACTTTTTAAATGTATCTAGGCTAAAGAGGGTCTATATCTAGTCGGACCTAGTTGAACCAACTTGACCCCCCAGTCCTGAGCCAACCCGACCCTGTTCGGGTCAACCTGACCCGGTCCGGGTCTATCTCGGGTCTGGTCTAGCCCAGCCCTAACCGACTGGGAAACGGAGGGCTTGGCCCACTGGGCCACAGACTACCATTTGTCTATCCTAGATCATTGGGTGATGTTGCAGTTTGGGAGGGAGGATCTATGTTCCTTGAAGCCACTAGAGTTTTCATATCCCTGATCATTTCCTCAATAGGTTCCATCAATCCTCTATTCATCATTGGTGGAAGGTGGCATGGTAGTTCATCAGTGGTTCCCTACTTCCATGTCAAAAACCAGAGACCGATCTCCATTTAAATAGAAGAGGGAACCAAACTTGTTGCATAATGTCAATGCGGTTCATTTATGAACTGTATTTAATGTTCCAACATTTAGGTTAAGAAACCCAAGGGTCATGCCTCAGAATGACCCATTTAATTCCATGGTCCCTCCACATTGCTCAATGGTTACAAAAATAAATGAAATAAAATAACTTTTATTAAGTTATTTTATTAATCATTAAAAAGTATGAAAAGATATATTTTTTCTCCAAATGTACTATAGTCGATTATAAGCCTCCCTTTAATGAATCCAAATGTTGTGAGTCCAACGATGCCCTCAGATTTCAATTCAGAGAAATAGTTTAAAAGTTAGAAAAAGTTGCCCACACATTTACAGAACATACCTAAAAAAATGTTTCAAAAATTATTAACAGTCAACCTCAAACGACACCGGTCGTGGTTAGGAACTTATTAGTGGAAACACTCCCTGAAAAAAACCACAGTACTATCAGATTTCCAATTTGACCTACCTTATAGGAGTTATATAATTTAACAATAAAATAATTGTCACTTAATTATTTCATTTACAGCCAAAAACTAACTTCCACTTTTGGCCCACACCAGCCATTGTTAGGATTTTGTTAAGGATAGAATTTCCTCTCGAGTTCAGTGGGGATCTCAGATTTTTAATCAGAGTCTCCAATCATGAGTTCTAAGATTTGAAAAATAAAATAAAATTATTTTATTATTTTATTTACAGTTATTCCATTTTGGGTTTTCTCCCTGGAAGCCTATGCTAACTAAACATAAATCACACCTATGTAAACCCACAATCATGAATGCAACAATGCCCTTTTATTTCTGATCTATTCACCCTTTTAATCGTTATTACACATTTTCAGAAAAACCACTAATGCATGTTATTTAAATCTTAATATTTTTTTACGGTTCATTTTCGGCACTCCAGGCCTCAGAATCACGTGTCGTCAATTTTCGTTGTCTCGTAATAATGCTATATAATAAAAAATTACATAATTTTTGGGACATTACATTCTCCCCACCTTAGCTTCACGTACCTAAAATACGAAACAAAGAAAAATCAAACAAATGAGGGTACTGAGCACGAATCTGAGCCTCCCACTCTCATGTGCTCTTCTAGAGGTTCTCATACAGCCACCAAACTCACACCAGAGCGATCGACCATCCATGAAGGACTCTCTCCTGTCAATCTTATATATCCACCAGGAACTCCCTAAAAGTCACAATATCATCAAAGTCCAACTCACCATAGTTGATAATGTATAATGGATCTTCCACGCTTCTCCCCAACTAGAACACATGGAAAATGATTTCCACCCTATGCATTTGTGGGGGAAGTGCTAGGTGGTATTCCACCTTGGAAAATCTGCTGAAAATATGGAATGGTCTGCAGAACCATAGAGATAACATGCCACCCTGGCCAAATCAAGGCAATCCTCATCGGGGTGAGACCCACAGGAAGACATGATCTTCCTCCCCTAACTACAAGGGTCTCCATCTCTTGTAGGTATAACACTTATGTCAGATCTATGCAGTCTTCATCCACTGCAGGATGATCTACACTTTCACAGTGGTATCACGTACCAACTCTGGACCAATAGGTGTGGACTCCCATGGGTTTGTCTAGCATAGAGGAGATCAACATGGTCGCCCATACAGGGCCTCCAACAAATCCATATTGATGGTGGAGTTATAACAGTTGTTGTATGCAAACTCCACCAATGGCAGGTGGTCCACCCAACTGTGGCCAAAATCTAGGATGCAAGCCCGATGCATATACCCAAGTGTATTTATGATCTGCTCCATCTGACCATCTATCTTAGGATGAAAGGCGGTGCTTAAGCACAGGTAAGTCCCGAATGCCTCCTGCAATCCCTGCCATAGTCGGTAGTTAAAACGAGCATCGTTATCCGAGACTATCATCAATGGATGCCCGTGAAGTCATACAATATCCTATATGTAAAGGTATTGTAATCCTTCTACTGATCCATCCTCATATATGGGTAAAAATTGGGTTGTCTTGGGGATCCGATCAATGGTAACCTAGATGGAATCTTGGCACCATGATGTATGTGGTAGACCTTTCATGAAGTCCATGAAGATACCATACTAATTCCATTCTGGAACCTTGTGTGATTGTACTAAGCATGTTGCAACCTGATGCTCGACCTTCACATGCTAACATGTGAGGTATCGTGTAAGGAATTATACCACTTATTTCTTTATCCCATACCACCAGTACCGATGTCAGAGATTCTCGTACAACTTTTCCTCATCCAGATGTACAACTAAAGGTGATGTGTGGATCTCTGTTAACACCTTCTCTCGTAGTGTCACTGGTACCATGGTGCATCCTTTGAAGTGGACGACGTGCTACCCACCTTCATAAAATCCTTAAGGAGCATGTCTTGAAGATATCTGATCACATCGAGCCTCACAATCCCCATCCCTAAGATGTTCCTCCATTAACTCGCTAATGGAGTGTGGGAGTGACAATCAAAGATTAGTGGTAAGTTGCTCCATCACTATCCATGACGGATATCTACAATGCAGCTAGTTGGCTTGTCTCCTCATTCTGCAACTGTAGTACAGACCTCCTACCGAGTTCATCTTCCACCATGTTCCCCTTCCTAGGAGTGTAGACTATCTCAATGTTATAGTCCTCGAGGAACTCCATCCATTGCCAGTATCTCAAGCTTAGGTCCTTCTGTGAGAAGATATACCTGAGACTCCTGTTATCGGAGTGGATAGTAAATTATCCTCCCAACTATATAGTAATCTCTCGGAGCTCCAGGAAATCCCTCTGATATGCAGTTGTAGATATTGGTGTCATTCTTGGGTAAAATCCAAGGAATATTTACCTCTTCCTATGTGGAGTAAATCCTAGAAATATCTTTTTAATGTATGTTCCAGAACTCTACCACTATTATTGGGAACTAAAATTTCAAAAAACCTACTTCCATGACGGAGAGTCTGGCCAACTCAAGAGTGATTTGTTACACACTCCAATTCATGATTTTTTATCATGATTCCTAGGTTTCTTTATATCACGGACCATGGAAAACCCCATTACAACGATGTAGATATACCAAAAACTTTCTTCCTAAAACAGTTAATCAGAGCATGAATTGTGGATGACCAGTCCATTCCCAAACTAACATCATAAGGCCTCGATGTTTCCACTAAGAGGTTCCAATGGAAACTATCACCTCAAGGGTCATATCACATCATCAGCATAAGTGTGACTATTGAGTCTCCTCCCATCGGTATCTCCAGACGTACGGGTCAAGTCCACTGTTTAACTGGAAACTCTATGTCTTGAACTAGATTAGTGATGGGAAGGAATGATCAATGACTGTGCCTATTAATATGAAAACTAATAGTATACATAGACTGTACCTTGAATCATTCCTAGAGCCCTTGGGTTACACTCTTTGACCGAATGTAGATTCTCCCTTCCCTTGTCCTCCATTTCACTGAGCCTGATGAGGACCACATTGGGTTGCTGGTTGTAAAATGTTGAAATGTACACCACCTCCAAATTCTATCCTAGCTCCCCTTCCACATCTACTACCCTCCATATTCACCTTTCCCTATCAAAACCTCTTCTTAAAACATTTGACACACCCATGTCTCTGAGACTGGAATCAGTTTCCTACCATCCGACAGTTAGCATTCAATGGTTGTATCTTCTCAACCAATGAACATTCAACAACAATTTTTCTCTCTAAAACCTTAACATAAGTAGGAATGCACAAGGTAATAGTGTTGACTCGGATGTCCCTGAACACATCATGCTCAGAGGTCCGAGCCAAGAATCATTGTTTGTATTGTATTCATCAAGTACTTGGAATGGTCAGTATGCCTTGAAAAATACTTTGCTACTAATATGTCGTCCTCCTGAAGCTATAGATTCTCTTAGAAACCGATTCCCCTTAGCTTTTTATGGAAGGAGACCCATTCTCTTTGGAAGGTTCTCAAGCTCTATCCACAGAAAATTCAACTCATCATAAGATAGGGGTAATCTGAACCCTGCCATTGCCCTGCTGAGATACATAGAAGGCTCACTACCAAGACCACTATATGATATAATTGTTCCATGTCTAGATGCAAACTCGATCAACACATCAAGCTAGTCCTTATCTTCATGTGAGTTGGGATCTCCTCGAGATCTTTGGGGAATATGTCACTAAAACTCATGAAAGTTATGGAGCATATATGCGTCCTCTATCGATAGCGCTGGTAGTAACTGCTCACCCACAGTAGGTGGTATTTCTGGGACTCTTCCCGAAGGTACCATCTCGGGCAACAATCCTTGTACAGAAGCCTCATCACACTATGGATCATCCTCATGGTCCTTTATTGGAATCATTGATGGTTGTCTACATAGAGGCATATTTAAAGAGAATCAAGATGAACCGTGTTCAATAAGTTATACCTGTTAAGAATAATCAAAATAAATAAAAAGAAAAACATTTAAAAAACACACAATTAGTGTTTTCATACACTGGGTTGGAAAACAGAATTCAGGGCCCTCTTGTATAGATACGTCACCCGCCACACAAACACTGGACTCCCTGGACTGAAATCTGAACTCAATACACTTAACCCTATTGCCCCATTGAAATCATAGACTCTTATTTCTTCTGGAAGAACCTCCCCCATTGATACAACTTTGTCACAACCGCCCCCCCCCAGGGACTGTGTCATGACTACCCAAATCCCACCTTCCATATGCTAGGGGTTGGCGACTAGAACCAGAGAGGAATTTTCCAAAAATTGGAAGGAATTTATTCAAAACATGTACAAACATAGATAGGTTACACTATGAACAAGTAAAACACAATGGGAGAAGAAAGGTGCAACCACGACTAAAACCCACCACTGAGTGTAAAAGTAAGTACTGATGTAAAGGGCCCAGAATACAAGCCCAACTGAAATTGAAGTATAGCAAAAAGGGAAAATATATGATGAAGTCATATGCCAAGGATCCTACCAGAAGGGTAGGTAAAGCTCATCACTATGGCTCTACACATCAACCGTTCACCTCCGTACACCATCATGTCCTAGATCCTCAAGACTTAGTCAAAGATTCCAGTCATCTACATAAGACACAACAAGGTGAGGGAGAATCCTGTGCAAGATTGAGTATAACTATACCCAATAGGGATCTCGAGACCCCTGAAGGTCTCTAAGAATTATACAATGAAAAAACCACGATGAATGATATCAATTACAAAGAACACAGAAAAAGATAGCTCACACCATGTATAGCTTAATTACATAAGTATAATTCATTAGTCATAAAGTTATAACCATTATTTTTTAAGCATTCTACTGCTGATCCACATAGGATCGCTCGATGCTAAGCCACATGAGATCTCTAATTGATGATTCACATAGGATCCCTCAGTTCTTATCTACACAGGATCGCTAGGTGATGACCCACACAGAATTGCTAGGTGGTGATCCGCACAGGATCTCTAGGTGTAGATCTGCACAGGCTCACTGGGTGTTGATCAACACATGATCCCTAGATGCTGATCCACATAGGATCCCTAGGTGTTGATCCATATCAAATCACTATTCATTATTCACGTCTCAGCCTGCCACTGGACTTCCGTACAGAGTACACTTGATTCTAGGAGGATCCTCTCTTCAAGCCATTGGTTATATTAAAACCGGAAGGAAGTCCCATGAAGAAGTAACCCAATTATCTGTCATGTCATATGAATTCCAATGCAATTGATGGTCCATCAATCAGACTCTCGGTCTAAGAGTTATAGGCATTTTATTACCGAGGTACCTATTGGATTTAGGTACGGTCCAACCCGGTTGTACTCCAATTTTCTCCAAAATTAAGGTGGGGTATATAGAAAGGATCGTCTCATCCTAAGGATTCAAACTCCATAGAAGGCTCACCCAACACATGTCTGGTTTTTAAGATATAGCCTTTTATGTGTAGTTCAACTGAAAAGGGTCGGGGCCTGGTCCGACCACGTCAGACCGACCTGAGTTGCCCGTCATGGGCCGACCCGAAACGACCTAGATCAGGTCGAACCATCCCTATATATCTCCCACACAGCCCGACCTGAACCGACTGGGATGGGCCATGGTGGTCTTCTCCTACTGGGAAGTGGACTCGCATGGACCGCTAGCTGGGCGCGACCTACAAGGCAAGGGTCACCCTCCACCACAGCTTCGAAGTCGTGGCCTCCACCTATGGCGTGTGATGATGTGCTTCCCTTCCGCCATCGCGGCCAGCCGGGAGCCATCTTCCACTACTGGTCCATCACAGCACCAAGAAGCACCACCCACTTCCACGGTAGGCAAGCATTGGTTGCCACCTTCGCCCGCCAGTGCAGGTCGCTGGTGTCGTGCCTTCGTGTCTTCTACGGACCACCGTGTGAGATCTGGTGGTTTTTTCCCTTCCTAAAGAGCCTACAAACATACCAAAACGTTTCCAATGCAGCGTGGCTCCCTGGTTCATCGTGCCAATCTTTAGTTTCCCATGAAGAACGTAACAAAGATCGAAATAGCAGAGGGTCCAGGCCTTGTTTATTTTCCCTGCACCCTCCATGATAGAATTATATTAATCAGTTAATAAAAAATTAATTAAAAAGATAAATTTAATCCCATTCATAACATATGTGATTCATCTTCCTTCAAGAACATGGAAAAGAAACAATTCTCATGAATTTAGAAATAAACAACCCCTACCTTGAGAACTATTGGGTGATGTCATGGATGCGGAGGGAGGAAATATGTTTGTTGAAGCAATTAGCATTTGTTGATCCTAGGTAGTTTCTTCAATGAGATCCCCCAAAACCATAGTTCTTCATTGGTGGAAGGTGTTGTGGTACTTCATTAGAGGTTCCACACTTCTGTGTCAAAAACCTGAGCTCGAGCTCTGTTTTAATAGATGAGGGAACTGGCCGTATTGCATAACAATTATGAGGTTCATTTATGAACCGCATTTAATGTTCCATCATCGAGATTTTGGAACCTAGGGGACATGCCCTTGGATGAAACATTTAATTATGCGGTCCCACCATGTCCCTCAATGGTAACAAAAAAATGAAATAAATTTTATATGTTATTTTATTAATTTTCAAAAAATACAAACAAATAACTTTTTTTCCCGACCTACTACAGTTGATGTTAGGCCTCCCTTAAATGATTCCTGGGGCTTCGAGTTCATAGGGGCCCTCGAAATTCAATACAGAGCACTGGTTAAAATTTTAGAAAACATCACCCGTAAGTCCATGGAACGTACCTTAAAAACAGTTTCAAAAATTATTTAAAGTCCCCATCGACCCTCAACAATCGAGGTTATGCTCTGATTAAGGGGAAAATGCCCTCACGAGCTCAACGGTACTTTGGGATTTCTAATCTGAGTTACTTTTTTGGACTTATAAAATTTAACAATAAAATAATTGATAATAAATTATTTTATTTACAACCAAAAACTAACTTCCACTATTGGCCCGCATCGACCAGTGTCAGGAAGCATACCTTCATGATTTCAACAGTGGTCTCTAACTTTTAATATGAGTCATCGTTCATTAGTTATAAGCATTTAAAAAATATAAAAAATTATTTAATTATTTTATTTACAGTTATTCCATTTTCATTATTTCTCATCGGAGGCATGCACAAACTAAAAATATGTTGCACCTAGTGTAAAATTGTTATCCTGAAAGCTACGGTGCCCATATATTTTTGATCTAGTCACCCATTGAATAGTTATTACAATTTTTCTAGAAAACCACTCACACACGATATTTAAAGCATAACATTTTTTGACAGATCATTCCGGACACTCTGGGCCTCATTATCATGTGTTGTCAATTTTCATAGTCTTGTAAAAACGCCATATAATAAAAAAATATAAGAAATTTACAAGACATTACCAAAAATTTCATTCAAAATGAATTTTTTTATTCTGTGAATTGAGGTTCCAAAGACATGTTGGTTAAAATAGGGTATCTACGTCGATCTTGAGAAGGTTATCATTTTTTGACATTAGAGAAACCACATTAGTATTTTTTTGATATGTATCTTCATGGGTTTTGAAGGTAATACTAGAAATTATTCAAATATTTCTGGTTGATTGTTTCTATAATGTGTACCCTCACATAGAATGGAATTATGTTCTCTTTGAATGAAAAATATCGGTGTTCTTTTATTGAGTTGAAACATATTTTAGCTTCCCTGTTAATAGTGATTCTTCCAAAGGATGGGTTGGGATACATGTTCTTTTATGATTCATTATTATTGTTTTTGGGATGTGTTGTTATGTTGGGGGTAACATGGTATCTTATGCATCCCTACAGCTTAGGAAACATGAGAAGAATTATATGACCCATGATATCAAACTCACTGATGTGATTCATGCACATAAAAGATAGAATAATTTCCTATTCAAAAAATGATAATTGTTTTTTCTGAACAAAAAATCAAGATTAATATATTCTCTTTAATATAATCTATCATCCATCATAGGAGTTCGGTGAAGTACCTATCAAATTGTGACTTCAAAATTCCCTACACTAGGGAAAAGTAAAATTCCATTACTAATGAACATAGGAGGAAATAAACAAACTAACCCATGAAGGAATCATTAGTATAGTGGAAATTGATAACCCCTTTTGAAATGTATTACTTAGGAGTCCAATAACATGGGGTAGACATTTCTATGGCTATTATTCATATGAATGTATATTCATTCTAGTTTATTCTTCAAAATCCACAAGTTGGGGATGAATTATGTATGAATAGGGACTATCCTTATAGCATGGATACTATTAGTGAATGGATGTTCACAAATAATTGAATACTATGATTTTGGAATTGGTTTGTTGCGCATTTTCCTATAGGAATATCTGTAATGGGGGATTTCTTTATTTATAAATAGATGTTTCTCCCTATAACCAAGAATATTTTTATGATATTTGGAGACGATTCTGGTGGAAATGTATGAGATTAAACATCACTGATATTGTTTTCACATTTATAGTTGTCATCAGTTCCAATATATGTACCTGAGACCTTCGAGTTTTCATTAACCACATCAATTTCTATCAATAATGTTGGATGGTATCTTTATGAAATTGTTTCCTGGGATAAGGTGTATGACTCATAAGAAGAGTGTCATATGGGTTATGATAGATCGTTTGATCATAATTGTCTAATATATTACCCATTCATGATACCATTAATGTTGAGGACATTTGATATATCTATTTGTGTGATATTTTCTAATTGAGAGGAGTGAATTATGCTAATTTCTCTGATATAGTCAACTTTTTTACTTCTTACATTTGGATATGACTCTAATAAGCACTAATGTCTCAATTATTTTTTAGCATAGAATATCATCCACAAAATGTCGGAATGGTAGAACTAGATATTCAAATTATTAACGTCATTTTAAGGGTTAGACTTCTTTATTTTGGTGGATCATAGGAAACCCATTTGTTACTGGATGTGTTTTCCAATAAAAAATTGTTACTAGTCCACTATTTGAATGGACCCTTTTTAGGACCTTTATGGTTGTCATTGAAAATATCCATTGTTTTGGTTAGATATTAGTGAAACATATTTTCTTAGACAATGTTTTCTATAAGAAAATACAAAAAAGATTCATGTGATTTAACATAGAGTGTTGATTGCACAGAGCAGGTACAAATCTTATGTTAATCATCATAGGTGTTCTTTGGAGATTTTAGTTAGTGAATGTTTTTTGATAGCTTCACCATGCTTTGGTAATCAATGATTTGGGATCTAATGGAAACATGAAATTCAGTTTTTGGGGCCTTTTTGGTTTTTGAGAATTTAGGAAGAGTTTCTTACAATTTATCACTTATTCAATATTTTACATTTATACATAGTGTGTTCCATGTATTGATGCTTCATATGTATCTTTCTAAACCATCTTATGTATTGATCCTAGAGGATCATGATGTTGATCTATAGTTTTAAAGACCGGGATATTACATTAATTTTTTTAATTAAATAGAATTATTATGAGACTGTGAAAATTGACGGAACATGATTTAGATGCGAGGAAAGCCAGGAATGAAATTTTTGTACTTTTTTTAAGGTATGTTTAGCAAAGGTGCAGGCACAAATAATTATTTTTTAACCAGAAAATGAATTAAAAATATGAGGACAGCGTTCCACTCATAGTTTCGGGTTTCGCTTAAGGGAATAATAACATTATTAGGAAAAAGTCGAACGGAAAAGTTAATTTTTCGGAATTTTGGAAAAAAATAGTAAAATAAATAAAGATGTTATTTTATTATTTTTTTCAACTATTGAGAGGTGACTGGTGGGAGCATAGTGTAATGTCTAGAAATAAATGTCGCTCAATTAATGACTTGAACCTCTCAATGTGTAACTGCAACACTTGTTGTTTATTATGTTCATTAATTATTATTCATTAATTAATTATAATAATGACCCAATGTGAGATGTTATTTCTTTTATTAATCAAATAATTGGTGTTGGCTTTGGAAACATATGGGAGGAATCCTCATGAAGTGTTGGATATTTCTTTCTCCATCGAAGAACGGAGTTCTGACGATGCCAATTGATGAATCGATCCGAAGGTCAGCGGATGGTGAATGACAATGCACACGAACCTTATTATTCTTCTTCAAAAGAACCCAATGTGTACATGGTAGGGGATAAAATTGTATATAAATTCAAATGATATCCTTTCCCCATTTATGATTAATAGGAAGAACGTAGATCAACCAACAAATAGGTTGATCCATGACTCATTCTTTATTACAGGTGGATAAAATGGGGATTCATTTTGGGGTTTTATTAAATCTTTTGATGATTACTATTTCACCAACATGTTATAATGCTAACATAGAGGTCACAAGCCATTCCGAACAAGGCCCAGACCCTCCTCTGAATTTTTTCTAGAATAGTTCTTCCTGGGAGAAAGTTCAAATTGACGGTAATGTGAAACCGAATGCCACACAACAAATGTGGCATCTTAGGAGTCCCATAGGCGAAAATAAAAAGAGAATCGGACCACCGAAGCTACACCGGTGGCCCGTAGAAGTGTCGTTGGCGTGGAACCACCCACGGGGCACCACCAGCGTGACAGATCTGGTGAAATATGGGGGATGACAGTTCTCACTGGCTATGAGGATGTGACAATGCTCGCAAGTGCCACAACGGACAGGGGCAACCAGACGACACTGGCCATGTCGAGGTTAGACGACACATGGTGGATGAGACACCGTAGCTCTGTCCATGGAGAAGGCAGACCCGAGCCAGCCTGGCGCTGCCTATTCGAGTCCTAATAGTCTTCTGTCCAGTTTTCAGGGAGATGAGATTGTGCCCAATTGGTGGTCGCACCTCGCTGGTGGCCGCACCCAGCTGGCAGCCTCACCCAACCAGTTGAATGGACTGAGTCAAGTAGGTCCGAGCCAGATCTAGCCAGTCCAGGTTGGGCCATGCTGGTCTGGGCTAGATCTAGATGGTTTGGGCTAAGCATAGCCATTCCAGGCTCTGTTGGGTTTGGTCTGTCCTGACCAAGTTGTACTAGACCCGGACCTAGATTGATAGAGTTTCTCTTAAAGGGACATATTTTTTAAACTGGACATCCGTTTGACGAACCGTCTACGACGTCAGAACCCTTAAAATAAAGAATCCCATTTTAGTTAATTCACTTCTGTTTTGGAAAATGTTGAAGTGTGTCCGGGTTGGATCGGACTCAAATCCAACTGGGCCCTCCACACTAAAATGCCTAAAACGTACAGATCGGTTGTTTGATTGATGTGTCATCTGTTTCATTGGAACAATTCCAACAAGACGGTACTTTGGGATACTTCTACGTAGGGATTCATGGATATAGAAATACGAATGAGGGCTTTTGGAGAAGATCCTCTAGATATCAATCTTTCTTAGTGCTGGAATCCAGTGGCTGGCTATGACGTGAAGAAAGAATTGTGATCCCATGTGGGTTAATACCTTGTGATCCTCTGATTGGGTCAGCACCAAACGATCCTCTATGGGTCATCACTGAGTGATCCTCTGAGTGTGTCATCACCCAGTGATCCTCTAAGTGGATCATCACCTATTTATCCTCTATGGGTCAGCACCTAATGATCCTCAGTGAACCAGAACCTAGAGATCCTCAGTGGGTGAGCCCCCAGTGATACTATGTGGGTTAAAACTTGGTGACCTTGTTCGGTCTGGAAACAAAATCCACACGATAGAATAATATGATCTTTCTTTATGATTAATCATATTTATTCACGTACCTTATGTTTTATACATGGCATGACCTTTGTCTTGGCTTGTGCGTTGTGATTGGGAATATGCTTTGTGGTTCATTCCTTTGTGGAATTCTGGGAGACCATCAGGGGTCTTGGGGACCCTCTTGGGTAATGTTATACTAACCCCTTCATGGGCTTCTCCTGCACATTGTTGTGTCTTGTGCAAACGACAGGAAGCTTTGACCAAGGATAGGGAGCTCAGACTAAAAGGTTCACGAAGGGGTCCGGTTGATGTGGAGAGCCACATTGATGAGTCATACCTACCCTTCAGGTAGGATCATTGGCAGATGTTATGAAGATATTTTTTCACTTTTTTCTAGTATTTTATTTTATTTGGTTTTTATTATGGACCATTCTCCTTCAGTTTACACTTGACCATTCAGATGTTATACAACGTGGTTTGTTCTTATTGTGTACCCGGTCTATGTGTTTATAGGATTAAAGGAAATTCCTTCCCATTTAAGGGATACACCTTTCTGGTTCTTTTCGCCAACCCCTAGCCTAGGGATGGAGGGCTTGGGGTAGTCACGACATGGGCCCTAAGGGACGGGTCGTCCCAAAGTGGAATTAGAGGACAGTTGGTTCTTCCAGAAGAACTAAGAGTCTATGTTTTCAATGGTGTAAAAGTGTTAACTATATTGAGTTCGGGTTTTAGTTTGGGGAGTCCAGTGTTGGGGTAGTGGCTGATGAATCTGTACACCATGTCCCAAAATTATGATTTCTAACTTGGTACAAGAAAACAATATTTGCGTGTGTTTTGAAAATTTTTCTTTACTTTTGACCATTTGGAGTCATCTCACCAAATATATAATTTTGACCATGGAAAATCTGTTTCATTACAAGATGCTGACGTGTATATAGTCAGTCAGGATTCTAGTGGGAGATCAAGATGATGCCCCTCCGAGCGATGTGGCTTTAGTGTAGGGCCCTCTTTTAGCGATAGTACCTTCGGTTGGTGTACCTGCAGCACCACCACTCGTAGGGATGTATTTTAAAGTACCCCAGTAGCATTATGTGGATGCCAATTGAGAACATTTAACTAGTTCTCTAGAGAGAGGCCTCTGCGGTTTCGACGTGAGACAGATCTTCAAAAAACTATGGTCAGGTTGGAGGCTGTGGCATGGTTTTTCTGCTTGACACTAGTATACTAGATGGAAATCCTTGCTGCTAGACTTTTCCAGGGCACAATAGGGAGATGGTGGAGGCTTTTACTCTAGACACATGAGAAGGTGACACTCTCCAAGTTATACTTCGAGAGCCTCTTTGGGGCGGAGTTCGTACCAGTGACATTGCACTCAATTCATATTGAAGAGTTACTACAATTATAGTAGCGAAGCCTAACAGTGTCCTAGTACTCTAAAAGATTCACTGACTTATCTTGAAACTCCATCAAAATGGCGTGGGATACATTCTCTAGGAACTAGACCTTTTACCAGGGTCTCTGATGGTATATTAGAGCATCGATGGTATTGCTCAATATCCTGAAACATGTCGGACTGCTATAGAGAGCATTATTGGTGGAAAGATTCCTTGCTGAGCAGGGACTGATAGGGATAGTTACCATTGGACCACATGTCGCCAAGTCATCTGCAGTAGGTAGTAGGAAGATGACACATAACCATGGTGGACCAGACCTTCTAGAGGATGACCCCATGACATAGGGTCAAAGGTGCGGAGCACCTAAGAGGATGTCATCTGAGGACTAGAGTATATTACTCTTGCAGCAGACAAGGGCATATGGATTGAGACAATCCAACACCCCAAGTGGATGATGAGTAGATGATCGAAGGACCCCAATAATAGTTACAGAGGTTTGATCGAGGAGGTTTGTAGGGAAGAAGACGTAATAGAGGAGCTAGTCATACAACAAGCAGTGCTTAGCAATTTGAGGTTTTACAACCACCACCTCTAGATTGTCCACCCTGACCATAATGAGCTAGTGGAAATGGAGGTGTTCAGCTTTATGAAACTGATTCGTATAATCACAACAATCCAAGGTTGATTCAAGGTACGATTTGAGTTTACTCCACCATATATGCAGTTTTTATAGACATAGGTGTCAATCTCTCTTTTATTTACACAACTCTCTTTTAGAGATTTTGAGATTATGGTTGAGCAGTTGGTTCAATCCTTACGATTAGAGGCACTTATGGGAGATGATTCAATGATTATGCACTGCTTCAGGCAGTGTGAGATCACTCTATGAGGTGAGATATTTGGTTGGTATCTCTTAGTAGAAGCATTGAGGCCTTACAATTTCATTTTGGGTATGGACTGGTTATCCATGTTCCATGCTCAGATCGACTGTCTTAGGCGTAGAGTACTGTGTGTTCATGAGGATGTGACTAGGTTTTCCTTCGCTAGTGATAAGGGAACCTTTTCAGGTCAGGATGAAATTTCTTATTGGAGGGTTCAGCCGATCACTAATCAGTTGGCTAGCCTTATCCATAGAAGAGTTAACAATACAAGCCTAAGTTATCCAGTAGTGGTGAACTAGTATACTGATTTCTTTCCTAATGATTTTATGGGACTACTTCATCATAGAGAGGTAGACTTCTACATCGACCTATACCCTAAGACAACATTGATATGTACAGCCGCATATCAGATGTCTCCTGAGTAGCTTCGTGAGTTGGGAGTACAGTTGGAGGACTTGTAGGGAAAGGGGCTCATAAGGCCCACTGTTTCTCCTTGAGAATCCCTGGTTTTGTTCACCAAGAAGTCAGATAGGAGTTTGAGGCTTTTTTGGACTATCAGGGATAGAACCAGGTGACCGTGAAGAAGAATTATCCACTATTGAGGATTGTTGATCACTTCAATTAGATAAAGGAAGCTTATTCGTTTTCTAAGATAGACCACATATCGGGTTGTCATCAACTCTTGGTGCAAGGTGAGGATGTACCAAAGACAGCCTTCAAATATCGGTATGGCCACTGTGAGTTCTTGGTGATGGCTTTCGACATGACTAATTCCATATTAGTGTTCATGGGACTCATGAATAGGATCTTATAGCCTTACTTCGATCACTTCATGGTGGTCTTCATTGAAGAAATCTTGTTGTACTCAATGTTGGTGGATGAGCATGCCAGTAATCTACAATTAGTTCTGGATACACTATGAGAGAACCAGATTTATGGATATCTCTCAATGTTCCCGTTCTGGATATGATAGTTCCACATTCTGGGCCATGTTATCTCAGAGGCTAGAGTTTCAGTTGATCCGGTGAAGATTGATGCAGTGCTTGCTTGGTTCCACATAGGGGTGCGACCGAGGTGCGGAGTTTCTTGGGGTTGGCTGGGTACAACTGGATATTGCACCTGATAGTTCTAGAGAAGCATCACACTGCTCTACTTTAAAAGATAAGGTTAAAAACTTTGTATGGACGAAGAAATACTAGTAATGTTTTCTAGGAGCTGAGGTAGAGACTGACGAGGGTCCCTATCTTGAGGCTAACAAAAGGGGGAATTGGGTATGTATTCTACTATGATGCATCAGGGACCATAATAGGATGTGTCCAGATGTAGGAGTGAGTAGTGATCCCCTACAGCTCCCGATATTTGAGACAACATGAGAAGAACTATGCTACCCAAGACATGTAGTTAGCAGTAGTGGTCATTTCCATGAAGATTTGGTGGCACTACTTGATGGGTGAATGATTTACTGTCTATTCTGATCACAGAGTCTCATGCATAACTTCTCATAGAAATATCTGAATCTAAGATATTGTTGATGGCATGAGTTCCTCTAGGTCTATGACTTTGAGATAGTCAACACTCTTAGGTAGGTGAACGTGGTGGCAGAAGCACTCAGTAGGAGGTCCAGTTTAAGGTTGCTGAGTGAGGAGACAGAGAATATATCTGTGTTGCGGTTATCCTTTATAGATAGATATGGAGAAGCTTACTACTAGTTTCTAATAGTCACTCCCCCAATCATTCAGCGAGTCAGGGAGGCTCACCTTGGGAACATTGACTGCGAGATCCGACGTGCTGAGATATTCTCAGGAAAGGCTCTTGAAGGATTTTATGAAGGGGGGATAATGTCATCATTTTAGAGAACGTACCATGGTACCTATGACTCTAAGAGAGGAGGTGTTGATGGAGTTCTACACACCCAATTTGGCGCTACATCCTGGTGTGGTGATGATGTACCAAGACCTATGGAATCAGTACTGGTGGCCAAGGATGGAGATAGAAGTGTTCATGTTTGTTTCATGATGCCACACTTGTTAGAAATTGATGGTCAAGCATCAGGTTCCAGCAGACATAGCACAACCACTACAGGTACCAAAAATGGAAGTGGGATGATATATTCATAGACATCATCATAGGGCTACAATGTACGTCTAGGGGCCATGATTCCATATGGGTGATCATTGATTGACTCACCATGCTGAACCACCTTCTACCCAACCAAGAGGAGGGATCAGTAGAGGTCCTGGGATGCCCCTACGTATAGAAGATTGTATGGCTTCATGGGGTTCCGTTGAAGATTGTTACAGATCCTGATTCTCGTTTTACATGTTAGTTGTGGAAGGGACTGCAAGAGGCGTTCGAGACATAGTTATGCTTGAGCACCACCTTTCACCCTCTGACAGATGGTCAGATGGAGTTGACTATATATACAATTGAGGACATTCTTCTTGCTTGTATCCTATATTTTGGCCACAGTTGGGAGGACCACCTTCCACTGGTGGAGTTCACATACAATAGTAGTAATCACTCCACCATCAACATGGAACTGTTTCAGGCCTTGAACGTGTGACCATGATGATCAACACTATGCTAGATAGACCAAGGGGAGTCAACACTTATCATTCCAAAGTTGGTACGTGCTACTAATGAAAAGGTACTGGTCATCCAGGAGTAGATGGACATTTCCCAATGAAATAAGAAGTCTTGTGCTGAAAGGAGATGGATTACCCTTTAGTTTGAGGAGGGAGATTTTGTTTTCCTTCAGGACTCACCACAATGCAGATTATGGAGATTTGGTTGGGGTAGAAAGATATCTCTGAGGCTCAATGGACCATTCCAGATTGTCAGCAGAGTTCATGGGGTGGCATACCGAATAGATGTTCTCCCACAGATGCACCTGGTGAATAATGTTTTATATATGTCACAGCAAAGGAGTTGCATTCATGATCCAAACCAAATTATCGACTATGGAAAGATGTAATTGATGATGGGGGTGACATTCATGAAGTTCCTGGTGGAGATAGAGGATCGACAGGAGAAGGTCATTAGTGGATGGTCGATCCCTCTAGTGCGAGTTCAGTGTCTGCATGAGAACCTCATGGATAACACATGGGAGCATGAGGATCAAATTCGTGCTCAGTACCCCCATTTGTTTTCTTAGCCTTTTTTGTGGATTTTAGGTACATAAAGCAAAAATTTGTGGAGAATGTAAAGACCCATAAATTCCATGTAATTTTTTTAATTAAATTGAATTTTTACGAGACTGTGAAAATTGACGGCACCTAATTCTGAGGCCCAGAGAGCCCTGAACGAAATTTTGAACAATTTTTAATGTACGTTTAATAAATGTGTGGGTGAAAATTTCTATCGTTTAAACTGGTTCCTTGATTAAAAATTTTGGGACACTGTAGGACTAGTTGCACCATGTTTCTCTTAAGGGATTATTAACTTTGTTAAGAAAAATTTGGACAGAAAAATTAAATTTTCAGACTTTCTAAAATAAGTATTAATATAACAAAATATGTTATTTTATTCTTTTTTTCAACCACTGAGTGGAAAATGGTGGGACCGTTGTGTAACGTTAGGAAATAACTATCGGTCACTTAATGACATGAACCTTTCTATGTGTAACCGCAACACTTTTGGTTTATTAGGTTCATTAATTATGATTTATTAATGAATCGTAGTAATGAACCAAAGGGAGAGGATTTTTCTATTGTTTAATCAAATTGTTAGCGTGGGTTTTGGAAACTTACGGGGGGACTCCTAAAAAATTTCTGGAGACTTCTTCCTCCAATGTAGAATAGAGTTCTGATAATGTCCATTGAAGAATCGATCCAAAGGTCGATAGGTGATGAATGACAATGCATGCAGACATTCTTCTTCTTCCCAATAGAACCCAACATGTTCATGGTAGGGTATAAAATTGTTTATACGTTCAAATGATTTCCTATCTCTGTTCTTGATTAATACAATGAATTCGGATCATCCAACTAATAGGTTAATCTTCAACACCTTCATTTTTGCAGGTGGTTGTCGGGTAGGATTCAATTTTAGGTTTTATTAAACCTATTGATGATTATTGTTTCACCCACATGTTATAATGCTAATGTGGAGAGCACGATCCAATCTGAAAAAGGCCTAGACGATCCTCCAAACATGTTCTTGATGTGTTCTTTATGGTAGAATGTTCAACTTAACGGCATCATGAAACCAAAGGCCATGCAGTAACGGTGGAATCACGGGAGGCCCATAGGAGTAGAAGGGAAGGGAATCAGACAACCCTTTGCCAGCGGAAGTTCCTTCAATTGAAGACCGAATGGACTTTTGTACAATCCATGGGGAGTTGGGACCATGACCAACCATCGGCCGCACCCAGCAAATCAACTGGATGGGGTCCATCCAGTCTGAGCCAAATCTAGCTGGTCGAGGATGGCACCAGCCTGTTCGGGCAAGGCCCAGCGGGCCGGGTTGGCCCTGGTCAGGTCAGACCTGAGTCGGACCCCATGTCGGGTCAGACCCAGGACGGGTTCGTTCGACCAAGACAGAGTTGGGTCGACCCAGATGTGAACAGTTCGACCTAGACTAGGTTGGATTTTCTAAGACTAGGTCAGGTTGGGTTGACTAAGATTGGGTCGGGTCAGGCGGGACTAGACCCATCCCCGGTTTGACCCAATTATGTGTAAAGAGCCATATCTTCTAAACTGAACATCTATTTGATAAACCGTCTATGGAGTTGGAACCATTAAGAAGATGATGTCCTTTTGAGATACTTCACATGGGTTTAGGATAATGTTGGAGTATGGCCAGGTTGTATCGGACTCTAATCCAACTAGCCCCTCGACACTAAAATTTCTATAACATTCAGACCCGTTGTATAATTGGTGCGTCCTATGTCGCATTTGACCCCTTATGACAAGATTGTCCTTTGGGATACTTCTAGGTGAAAAATCGTGTCAGTTGAAATATGGCTTATGGCTTGTGGAGCGATCCTCTAAAAATCATTCGTGCTAAGTGCGGGAATCCAATGGATGATTGTGATGAGAAAAAATAATAATGATCCTCTCTGGGTTAGAACCTAGTAATCATTGGAGTGGGTCAGCACCTATCAATCCTCTATGGTTCAGTACTGAGTGATCTAGTGAGTGGGTCACCACCCAGTAATCCTCTTAGTGGGTCAGCAGCTTGCGATACTCTACGGGTCAGCACCTAGCGATCCTCTGCGGGTCACCACCTAGCGATCCTCTATGGGCCATCACCTAGCAATGTTGTGCGATCTGGCATCAAAAGCCTCATGACCGAATAAGATGATGTATAATAAGGACTAATAATCATTATTCATTTCCTAGAAGTTGTATACCTAGTTTGAGCTAAGTCTTTACTTGTGCTTTGTGATTGGGATCATGCTTTGTGGGTTTTCCTATGGGGACTTCTAGGAGACCTTCAGGGGTCTCGAGGCCCCTACTAGGTATTGTTATACTCAACCCTGCATGGTCTTTGCCCGCACCTTGTTGTGTCTTATGCAGATGAAATAAAACCTCGACCGAGGTTAGGGAGCCAGGACAAGACAGTGCACAGAGGTGACCGATCAACATGGAGAGCCGCAATGACGAGTCATACTATCCCTTCAGGTAGGATCCTCGGAAGATGACTTCTGGAGTTCTTTTCCCTTTTTATTGTATTTTCATTTAGTTGGGTTTGTTTTCTAGACCATTCTGGTTTAGTTTACACTTTTATATTCAGTAGTTATACTACATGGATTGTTCTTGTTGTGTACCTAGTCTATGTGTTTGCAGTTTTAAAGGAAATGACTTCCCATTTTAGGGATATGTCTTTCAGGTGCGAGTCGTCGAACCTGGGCCTATGAAAGGCGGGCTTGGGGTAGTTATAGCACATTCCCCTAGGGACGGGCTATGACAACATTTATTATGGTATGGAATCTCATCTAGATTGTTGATTTAGAGAGAAAGGTGCATCATGGTAGGATGGAACATTTGATCCATGTATTATGGTAGTATAGTTTACATTTTCAATATATTTGGGGGTGTGTTTCATTGATGAGAGTGTAGTGGCCTCATTTCAATGACATGGAATCTTCATAAAATGAATTATAGAGAAAATTGATTATGTGGTAGTTGTTTTAACATTTCATTACCATATTTTAGGTTTTACATGACCATTGGTTTAATATCTATATTGCTGGATTTGGTATTACGGTTCATCTTATGAAATTTATAGAATGTACGAATTTCACGATGTTGTGTACAATAGGTATAAAATTGTGGATGTTTTTGTAGTTTGGCCCAACAAAATATGAACCATGTTGTAAGCCACTAAAAGGCAGGGAAAGGTTTTTACAAACCATGCAGATGGACATTCTAAACCATGAAACCACAAGAATATTGAATTTTCATAGTTGGTGGATGATTTTACAAACAATGTTCCCTCATAGAAGGAATAGTGTACCCTATAAGTAGGGGTTCATAATTAAGAAGATCTAATTTTCTAAGCATGTGGTCCTACCCTAAAAACCATGTGAACATGTATGAATTCCCAAAAAACATTATATTAAAATCCCAACCCCCCCTAAAATTCTTAACCACCCCATTTGATCCTAATATTAATTATATTTCTGTGAAGGATATGAAGAGTCTATTTTGTATAGTCATACACATTTTCATGCCTTCTCAGAGATTCAGTAATATAATTCAATCTCCTACATGTAATTGGAACTACACTCATGTGGATTCTTATCATATCTATCATCCTCCTCTTCCTTAGAGTATAATAGATAACTATGTTTTCGATGGATATAAACTCTATTTCGTTGGATCTTGATTCTAGACTGTATTTCTTGATCTCTCTCGCCACATTATTCATTAGTGATCTCACTTATGGTTTTTTATTTCATAGTGTGATTAATGATTGGTTGTTCAATTTTTATTCTCTTTCTAATTGAAACATAAATTTTCTTGATTGAATTGAAATGTTTTTTGATTTATTTAAGAAACCTGATTAGAATAGATTTGAGTTTTGATTCGAAACAGCATGGAAATTTATGTATGGAAAACCCATAATTTTAATAGAATTGAATTAGTAGAAATATTTTGGAAATATGATTGTATGATATTATAGTTGATTTTATAAATTGGTTTCTTATTGAATTATGTTAAAATGGATTATTGTTAATGATGATTTGGAATTACATGAATTGATGAAAAACACAGCTTCAGTTTTGAAATGATAAAGGGATGTTGAAATCATAAAATTGGGTAATCGGAAATGTTAATTGAATTGAAATGTGTTGTTTTTCCACATTTTATTAATTTATTACTGAATCAGAAATTAGATTGGGTAGTTAGTTTAAATTGGGAAAATCACACTAGGACATTGAATCCTTAAGAGTACATTCATGTTTAAAATTGTTACAAAATTACATTTGCGAGAATTACCTAGAGAGTTTCACATTGGGGTTATAGATAGCCGATGAGAGTTCACTAATTAGGTGTATATATATTTGATGGTGTAATCCTACATAGACATAGTATCTTTATTTATATGATTTATTATCCTATTACCTTAACTAACATACCGTGTGGATTCTTTATAATGTGAAATTATTTGTTAACATGATTATACATTCCCATGATTATTGAAACTTTTTATTCACCCTAGATTATATATATTAATTTTTTTTAATGTAGTCATGATATATCTTCCATATGATTAATTGTGAATTAATGTTTTGTATAAAATATTTAAATGAAATACCATGCCTTGATTAATTTTTAAGAGAAGTGTAATTGGTTTAATTATAGTGGAATTGATTGTGGGGAACCTAGTGAGAGACCGCAATTATTTATAGACCACACCATACATTATCTTTCTTGTTTTTTAGATGTTATTATACTATTTCTATGAAATGGGAAACCACGATAAAGATTTTTTGGTTGTTCATGCTCTGTGGGACAGTAGAGGGTAGATGGTGACTAGTGGTGTTATTGTCCACTAGTTACACATGATATTTTGAGATTTTGTGGTAGTTCATGTTACTTTTTCATTTGGGATTTGTATCCTTATGTATGGGTACTATTTAAACTATTTATTTCTTGAACTTCATCCCTTTTTAGTGCATATCATGATATCTTGTATCTTTTATCAACCTATGTTTTATGATATAATTATTCCTTCTTTGATATTATATGATCTTAAGTGACAGTTTCTTATACATGGGGATGGGAATATACCTTCTGGATATGTCATATCTGGATCTGATATAGGGGTACTTGGGCATCTGGGCTGGTCCATGAAAATTTTCCTATATAATAATTTTCATCATTAAACCAATCTATTGTTGTATTTAATAATCATTTAGTATCATTAAAACACTATAACCTATTTTTTATTTTCATTATTATATGTAATAAAAGATGATTTATATTAATATTTATAATATAAAATAAATTATAAATATGTTCTTATTGTATAGTTATCATTATGTTTTATTAATTTTACTAAACACCTCTGTATAAAATGATACATAACTATAATAGTAGTGGTATTTTACGTACTCATATTTGCTCTTATATATACTCTTCGTTCAAACATATACTATTATTAATTGTTTCTCTTAGTTCATATAACACGTTTCTTCTATTTTTTATTGTTATCATCATAATAGAAATTTAACTAAAATATTTTACATTTTATTAGAGTACATTCTATAAGAGTACGAGATTTTAATGTTTCTTAATAATATTATTTCATCTATTATCATTGTTTTATCAATTAAATAGAATGTAATTTTCTAATTTTCTATTTGATTACTATGTTTTGTAAATTTTATAATTAAAAAATAAAATTTTTATTTCGTAATGGTTTTTAGAATGAAGCGGTTACATAATTTAGTTGAATCTTGGGTCTTAGAATATCCCCCATTAAAAAGATTCATCAATTCAATTTGAGGTATATATGAATCTAAAAACAAATAATAGTGTTTTTTTATCATTTCATTGTTATTATGCTATCTCTATTCCTATAAATTGTTATTCAAAAAATGTACATTCCATATTTTTATTGAAAAATTTCATAACCCATTTTCATTGGAATCAAAAATAATCATTGTCTCATAATTATATGACAACACATCCTCTTTCCCATGTTCCGAAAATAGTGAATATGTTCTTTCATTATTCAGCATAATTTTCAATCATATATTCATGAAATTAATTTTAAATTAAGAGAAATTGGGTGGAAATTCCAAATGATAACACGCACATCCAATTTTCAGAAAAAATATAAAATTTATAATACACATTGGACATTGCATCTACTTATTAAAAAACCTTATGTCCTCCTTTTGTGGGGGTACATTATAGAATAAATATTCCCCCACACAATGTTATGTGTCTTAACATGTATTATTAATAATGTTTCTCTACCTAAATTATGCTACCATTATATTATACTTGATAGATCACACATTATAAATTCTATCCTGATTATTTTGTACCTACAAACATCTATTTCATGCCTTTATCATACTAAGTTTGAGTTTAACATCATTGAACACAAACAGCTTCATACAATGAAATTTTTATGCTCAAATTGAAGATATTGTTGGATATAAATTCAAATATAGTTTTTTATTTATCCGACTTACCTTGGAATTTATTGGTAGAATTCCATAGAATGTCATATTAAATTTTTATTATCCATTCAGACTACCCATGTTTTGAAGGATGATAAATAGTGCTAACATATATCTTAGTATATAAAATTTTTCAATCCCAACTAAAATTTTATTTTGAAATATAGTTCACTATCTAATTAAATTGATAATTGATAAACAAAAATTATTAAAAAATCTTTGATATTGATCCATTTATTTTATTTAATGGGTAGATCATCCATTTTAATGAGGATATCTGTATACATGATAAGGTGATCCATAATGGAATATATATCATAATTCCACATATATGACTTAGAGAGAATGTAATAATTCTTATTTAATAAATTTTATAACTTCCAAAATATATAGGGTCGGTTTCCATGGAACCATTTTGGTATAGTCTTCTTCCCCTAACTTTTTCACCTAACAATCATATAAACATATAGTCACAAGTTTCCAACATTATGTTTTCCCATATATGGTATTCTATTATATCACTATATTTCATAGTGATACTCAAATGTATAGTGAAATTTTAACTTTTTTGCATTATCTAGATATTTTATCTTAAATTCATCTAACAATGGTACCAATGTCATAATTGATTAGCTTAACACACTATCATAATTGATTATGCTTTTCAATTTACCATCATTTATGGAATATATTTTATTTTTACCACTTTAATTCTTTGTAAGGAAATATTATATTCTATAAAGAATATTTTTGGGAATTTATAAATACTTGGAATAATGTTTCCCAATCTCAAGTAATTACATTTTTTTACTTTTAAAAAATATATGGAATCATATTACAATTTTTTCTTCATTGGGGATTCAACAGAAAGACCCTTCCTACATAATTCATATAACAACATGTTTTTCATCCCCATGTGGTTGTGTATTGAAATTTTTTATTCATTGAGTAGTTTTACCCATATCCTTTACCTCATGTAGATCACTTTCTATATGAATATATAATTAAATATGATATAATTTTTACAAATATCTGATAATTTATTTTAATGTTTTTTTCTACACATCATTGGGGTAGATATTATAATTTCCAGATCAAGATCTTGAGTTGGATAATTTATTAGGGCCACAAAATTTATTTAATTATTAACAAACTTCTATATCTTTTTATATAATAATGTCACCAATTCATTCTTTTCATGCATCAATGAATATAAAAAATGTATCATTTTTAAAATGTAATTTTAATAATGGGTCATATATTAATATATTATTTATTTTTACAAATAATATTTATATACAATTATTTATATAAATTTTACTACTTAATATATAGATATGGGCAATAGATTAGAAAATTGATATTTTTTTTAAAGAAAATATCCATTATAAAAAAAAAATAAAATGAAATTATGTATAATATTTGTCATCAATGGAAGAGTAAATGCATTAACCAATATTATCTTTTGTGTGTCGAAATATATTCCTTTCATGGATACAATATTATCATGAAAAAAACTTGTTTAAGAAAAAATTCTAATTTGAAAAAAATCAAACATAGGTTATTCTCTCTTATTGTTTCATTCTCTATATTTAAATAGTCATCATACACTTAAGACCAATTAATTTACATTAAAATATCATCATCAAAAACCAAAATAAATAATTCTCAATATAATTATCAAATTCATTTTTTTCAGATTTGTAAACACAAATTGTACCATTTTGACCCAAATGTGACTATAGGTAACCCATAATTCCCATTCCTAGTTTTAGAAGAATTATTAATAATTTCAGTATTATTCAAATTCAGTTGATTATTCCTAGAATGGAGATAAATATTTGAAATGTATTGAACCCCATGATATTTTTCAAGAAGAACATCAATATGTGGGTAATGATACTTATTCTTAATAGTAATGGAAATTGTTTAACTCTAGTCAATTCATGGCCTCAATTACACATTCTTCTTCCCAAATAATATAAGTTCTTCCCATGGGGAATCACTATGGAAAATAGATCCCTTATCAGTCTAATATTGAAATTATATGCCAGATTCCACCAATTATTCCCAATTCATTCTATATGGAGTATTATATGTAGTTTTTCTAATAATGATAATGAAAACAGGGAATTGAACATCATGATAATGTTGATATCATTATAATTCCTTAATATATATACCAATATAATAAATTATAATATATATATGTTCACTATTCTAAGGATATAATTCATGTTTTTCGGTTTATATTGTCTACGTAAATTATTAAATGAACCATCATATGTGGATCTACATAAAACACTAACAATCAAGTCTCTCCTAAAAAAAGAGAGGGATTATATTCCATCTCCATAGATTATAGTCCCATTCACATGACAATAAATTCATGTATAATACACTGGGATATCATCCACAAAAAGTATAATGTCATATACTATTATAATAAATGTTTTACAATCAAAAACCTAGTTTTATATTAATATGGTTTCCAATATTTGTTAATTAATATAAAATTTTCAATTTTATTTTTAACTAGTGTATCCTTAATTATTGAATATATGGTTGATTTGATGTTTTTATAAATAATTTATGATATGAATGATTCTATATATTTAAAATAAAATAGTTTATTTGAGTACATTATTTTTATGATCAATGTAACTACTATGATAATATTTTGGACCTAAAATATATTGTTTTAAATACACATTTTTTTTGGTAATTCTCCATTTTCCTCTTATAGGTCGATTCTCTTAACTATTTATAAGTGCATGTGAATAGTGTATTATCTCCTTGAAATTAAAGAATTAGAAATTATTAGCTTCTCAAAATTAGGCTAACTTGTCAGCCTCATTTATTTTATCCTCAAACTTGAAGAGTACTAAAAAAACCCTTATAATGAACCGCACATGGATTCCCATAAGTATTACATATTAGATACTCTATTATTCCCTAATTTTGATAAATTTTATTAGTCATTCCTCTCATCCATCCTCTTCATATATCATAATCCATTAAAATATATAGCATAAATAACACCATAATAGTCTTGATAGATTTTCTCAATGAATCTAGAGAGGTATAATATTTAGGATACACCATACCATTAGATTCTTTCCATTATTCTGTCAATGAAGTGATCATTAGTTATTTTAGGGTTCTTTATGCCATAGTAATCATGTCCTATTAGCATTATAATAGTTTACTCATTATGACAAAAAACCTCCACATTTTTTCCTTAAAATCATGATATTATTTTCCGTGTCATCTTTATACTCAATAAGATAATATTTTTCTAGTAACTTGACTTTAAATGTAATAAATCATTGTTTTTTATCCTTTCGCCCTTCTTGGGGTTTTTTATCAAAGCCATCATGGTCCATCATCTCTTATTTGACAATATTCATTCATGAAAACATTCTACATTTCACTATATCAAAAACCAAGTAATATATTTTCTATATAGTTAATCGATTTATCTACCACTAGTGGATATTTTCCTCTATTAAATTCTATAATTCTTTATTCCTTGTTGTTATCAAACATTGTTACACAATGCTGATGTAATACTAGTTGTTCCATATAGGAATGTTTATTTATCACAACATTAAATAAATTCCATAATATTTTCATATATGATCATATCCATCATAATTAATTTAATTAGGAGGTAAATATCTACATTTATTACAAGGATAAATATAGTTTCTTCTCTTTTCACTAGTAAAAATTTATTAAAAAATGTAATATAATTAATTAGTTTATAAATAAAACTATTTATTATAAAGCATTGTACACAAGAAACATGATTAAAAGGATAAATTTTATCATGAATGTAGGTATATAAATAAATATTACATTGTAATGTAGACTAAAGATGCATCATATAAAAACAAAGAAACATTAGTATTTATCCTTCAAAATCCATATGTCACACTAGGGAATCATACTAATTTTCTGATTAATTATAAAAACAATATAAGTAGGTGATATTATACTCATAGTTATCTTGGGCCTACAATTAAAGATAACGAAACATATGAATGTAATACATAATATCATTTAAATAAATAATCTAATAAAACACATATTGGTCCTGACATTCATATTAAATATATGTGAATAAAAAAATAATGTTTTGTAAATAAGTGAAATGGATAATATTAACTGGTCTCACATTGATAGCGTAAATAATGTCAGATATTTTAAACATACCAATGGGGCCTCATTGAAATACATCAAACATAAAAGAGTATGGAATACCCCAAATATTGAATTGCATTATCTCATGAGACTTGAAGATATATCCAGGGGTTATATAATTTGAGACCTATACATCTCATAGTAATACCAATGTATTCATCAAATGAATATAATTTCCAAAAAAATAGGCATCATAATGTTTTAAATGGAATCTCATATAAATTCAGGGCTATGTATTCAACATATCTAATTTTACAAATAATACATATATAATGTCAATATTTCTCCATTCAAGAAATATATATTTCTATATATATGTATATATAAAATCTAACATAAATATTATAGAATATTCCCAATATGATGCAGGTACCATAATGAAATAAATTATAACAAACGAGTGTTTTTGGATAAATTAATGTAGAAGGATATCAAAAAGAAACACATTTAATAGAATATTTTTTAATGGTAGGAAACCAAGGAAACAATTTAAAATTCCTCATAAAAAGTTAGTAAGATTTATCAGATATATTTTAAACACATTCAAGATAGAGTATTTCCTTAATGAATGAATCAATGCTTGGATTCATTTATAGATCCCAATAACTTGGGATAGTATAAGGAATCCATCTTAAAACATTACATAATCACTAGTTAAGTCCATAATATTACTTTATATCAAAATGAGGATCTATTCACGTTTAGAGGTTTAAAGAATAAGGGCAAAACACATGCATAAAAAACCATAAAATAAAATATTGACACTTTTGATCAGTATCCAATTTTTTCCACCAAACAAAACATTTAAAAAATAAAACATCGTATCTTTTACAAATACTCTTCAAAACTATCAACAAGAATTATTATAATCCCCTAGTCATCCTAAAGTCATTTAAAAAAATAAAAAAACGTCAGATAATCATTAATAATTTAGTTAGGGATATGAAAATAAGTAAACCATTAGTCCATTTATATATATAAAATAACATATAAACACTTTAACATTAATTAGAAAATTTTACCATAATAAGTAGTAAATAGTTTTCTTTGATAATAACGGAATTTCAGAATTTTTTTAATAATCACAAGATTAACATACAACCCATAAAAATTAGAAAATACATAAAGGTAAGTTGGAACAACATTTTATTTGTAACTAATAAAAATGAAATAACCATATAGTTAACTTGCATACGTGTCAACCTTATAAAAAGGATAATATATAAGACAAAATTCCATACCCAAATTATTAGAGGGATATCATAGGCCCACTAATCAGAGTTTTATCATAGAACAACCCATCATTAGAAAATTAAGGAACCACAGGTCAAAATTCAAAGTACAGTTTATATATTCATTAAAGTTAAAAGATTTCAATTTTTGAACATTTCACTTATAAAATTTTATTTCCAATCACAAGATATGATTTCATGATATTTCAGTAATACATATATTTTAAAACACCAATTGAAAGAAAAAAATACCAAAATACCAAAATATTTTTCTTAATTTAATAAAACAGGAAATCAATCAATGGAAACACGAAATAAATTAATTCCCATAAGGGCTGAAAAATCATTTTCATTGTGAACGTTTAGAATAAAATATTCATTTTTTCATTTTTAAAAATTTTATATACGATGAAAACAAAAAGATCTGCATTCAAAAATATTTGAATGAAATTACAAATATACCTAAAATCTCCCTTATAGTAATTTTATAATCATATAAATTAATATGAAAAACTATATCAATAATATTTACATGATTAAAGTATTACATTTTAAACATTCAAAGAATCCCAAACCACTTGAACTATTAAATCATAATACTGAGGAAAAAACTATCATTAAAAACTACATTAAATATCACGAGGATAGATTAAATGTTGATATTCAATGTTAAAGGGGATTCATATACACTTTATAAAAAATAATGTTTCATATCATCACGAAATGTCTCAATGATTGGAGATTGAGATGAAATCACATACCATGCATCTGACATGACTCGTGTTTCTTTAAACTCATTAATAATACATGTATTTTTAATTATCTTAATGATTGTGAAAATTTTTCATTATTCATTTTTACTTTTATTTCACTTTTTACAATGTATTATACAACTATATAATGAATTAGGTTTAAATATACTGTTTTGACCATACTCTGTTTGTGCGTCAAAAAATAAATTTGAAGGTCCACTATTGTCCAAGTTGTTTTTATATAAAAATATAGATAATAATAACCCTCTCATAGTTATCTTATATTTACCTTGTTTATAATTTTAAAATCAATCATGAATGATGGTTATAAAAAATGAACCAACTTTAGAATCATGGAGATGATAGGCACTACATACGCATGGGTAATGTTCTCATTTTACAAAGATCATTATGGAAAAGAGGTAAGTAAAAAATTTGATTTTATAGAATGATAATTATATCATATATACCATATTATTTAATCATATATACTTATACATATTATTTTAGTTATGTAAAAAATTTCACATCTCTTTGTTGAGGTGGTAGTTCACACATCCATGAGTGACATTATAACTTTTTTAGTGTGGGGAAATGTGTTATATAAAAAAATGTGTTCTGTTTATAGAAAAGTAATTATTACATTAATATCATATATATAAGTTATTTAGGTAACATATATTTAATTAATCTCATACTTAATACGTTCCATGTACTATGCGAACGTATCACATCACTTGGAGGAGGAAATAATCTACACTTTCACAAATGATGTTATCATATTTACACAAAATGTAATGTATAGGGGCCTGAGTTAAAAATTAATTATATAATAATAAATAAATTATAGATATCATATATATCATATAAAATAGTGTTTCCATCATTATTATCTAACATGAAAGGTGGTAAAGAAAAAATTGAACAATTATCATTTTGTGACTCAGTAGTTCGACGTACACATAAATAATATGTTTGTTACCCATTAGATAGAGGTGTGTGTAAGTGTAGGTAGAGAATTTATAATGACAAAATATATTTATATTTATTATTTTATTTTTTTTATATAATCGACAAATAATGATTTTTTATGTGGTGGAGAATGGTAATAATTCTATAGAGTTTGAGAAAAGATGTTACCACTTCATTGGGGTAACATATTTTGGTTTCAACCAATTGGATTTTGGGATGTATTTCAACACATTATGGGGATCTAGGATGAGTGGAGGTATTTTTAAGAACTTTTTTTGGGCATGGTTTCACCATTATTTCATTAGAGGTGTGAGGAAGTGGAAGGAGAGGAGTCCTTTTATATTGGAGGATCTATGACACCCTATTTAATTTTTTAAAATGGAGTTACACCCATATTTTTTAAATTTAATGCATCTCCAATAATGGATAAAATTATATAAAATGGATAATAATGCATAAATATGTCCATAAAATGGATTTTGGAGAAGTTTATATGTTATTTGGGATCTTAAGATTATGGTTTAGTTCCTTGATAAGATAATTTTTATCTTAATCGTTGAAATTAATTTAATAACTTTCACTAAAAATTTATGTGAAAACAAATTTTAACTTATTATAACTTATAACATAATATTATTCTAAATATTTAATCATTTTTTAATAATTTCAATCACAAAAGTGGCATAAATTAATTTAAAATTAGTCTTGTATAAAGTATGTAACATTGGGGTTTTAAAGTAAAAATATTAAAATGTTTGCAAAATATTTATACAAAATTAAAAGTAAAATTGATTAAAATGAACTAAATTGGTATAAATTATATCAAAATGATATAATAAAACATTAAAATCACTTAAAATATAATATTACTATGTAAATAAAATGGACAAAAAGCAGTTTTGAACTCAAATTCAGAATTATTAACTATTCATGAAAATGTTAATCTTCTTATAGAAATTAAAAATATTTAAACAATTTAAATTTTAATATTTATATATAAAAAATAAAGTTAAATTTTCTATAAAATAAATTATATATATTTTTTAAGATTTATTTTAAAATGGTTTCTACTTTAAATGGTCTAAAATGATGTTTTAAAAATATAGAGTTTTTTTATTTAGATTGGATTTATTATTATTTTAGGCCAGTCAAACATATTAGATAAATGTAAAAAAAATTAACAATTATTTTTAAACATACTATATTAAGCCCAATTTATTCTTAAAAACATAGTATCTAGGTGATAACTACCACTAAAAGTATAAATATTAACAATATAATATTTTTTGGTATAACTATGTATTAAGTGAAAAAAAGATTTCATAACAACACATTGTTGCATATCTGGTATGTTATCAATCGGAGTGTCCATTTTTTTAGGAAAATTACTACTTACTTTATAAATATTTTTAAATATGAAATGAATTATTCTATAATTATAAGGGATGTTCCTTTACTACTTTTTGAAAATTACATCCTCATAATTTTATTTAGTATCTAATATGTTCGGTTATTTATTTCTCATTGAATTTTAATATTCCAATATTTCCTCCTAAACCATATGGTTTTAACATAAAACCATAACATGTGTAATTTACTTATTCCACACAATTGATCTATGTGGTAAAGAATCTTATCTTTTTGTTTATCATAAAAATTATTCTCTTAAAACTAAACTAATTTGTGGCTTAAAACATGATATGAGACCAGTATATACTTACATAACATTTAAACATGAAATATATTATGTACTTTAGATAAAATTAGAGTTAAGTCCACTTGTTATGAAATTTATCGATATTTCCCTAGGATTTTATATGGTACAATGAACAATGGACATACATTCAACTTCATACCATAACACACTACACATTTCAATAGAGTGAAATTTAAAAATCAATTACAACCTACCTATGAAGAAATATTTTTCCCTAGTTATTCGCATTACTCGTATGTCTATTCTAACCTTTCCTCATGGGCCAATAAATAATATAAACACTAAATATTGTTTCCCCTACCAACTCTAGCCCCATTGACTTTTTTTCTTGTACATCTTCCCCCATAGTGGTTATTCAACACTAAATTCCCTTTAATTACTCAAAATGTGTCATTTCGTTACTAGAATGAAAAATGTTATTGTATGAAAACACTAATAAATAAATATTTTCATTCCAGCTTCCCAGGTAATCTAAAGGGAAATAACAAAGCATGTCTTATGATGTCTGAATCATTAATTTAGTACCCAATGAATTCTAATATCCTATCCACAAATTGTATGTGAATCTATGATCATGATCTGATATAATGGGGAGATGTTGTACATTTAAACTCATAATCACTTTTATATACAGTAAATATAGCTGATATATTTAAATTATATCTTAAAAGGGAAGTAAATGATCAGATTTAGTTAATCAATCAACAATAACACAAATCACATTATTACCTTAAGAAGTCTTCAGAAATCCCACCACAAAATACATTGACATATTGACCCATTTCAACCATGGAAATGGAAAATACTAATGCATACCCTTCGATAAAATTATATCTGAATTAACATGTTTACAAGTCAAACAAATCATCGTAAAATCATAAATATCTCTTTTAATTCCATCCCTCTAGAAATTCTCTTGACGGTCTCTTTACATCTTAGTTTTGCACGGATGGACAGAAAATTGGGAACTATGAGCATCAGTAAAAAACGCTTTCCTCAAATGTGAATAAAAAAAGCACACATAATCCTTTTTAAAACACATAAACCAAATTCTTCTTGAATATTAAAATTAGGAAACATACTTTTGTTATCAGATTCTACCTTTTCATGCAACGATTCGTTTATCATCTAATCCCACTTAATTATTTCTATCAAAGTCGACTGCACAGAAACCTAAAACAAAGAAATATGTCTCTAAATCCAACGAATATAGTCCAAAATTCTTCAAATAATTAACTACAATATCAAATTCAAAATGAATCATGGATAATGATTCAACACATTTTTGACACAAATTATTTTGTACCATGTTTTCTACTTGAGGTTGATAGTGAATCGAGAAATCATGATACTTGATTAATTACATCTATCTCCAATGACTCATGATCAATAATTTTTGAGTGATTATATACTTAAAAATTTTGTGATTAGTGTATATTTCATGAATTTCTCCATAAAAATTGTCAATCAAAATATTTATTGAAAAAACTACAACATCTAATTGCAAATAACTATAGGGTAATTTACCTCTTGGGTTTTCAACTGATAAGAGGCATAATAAAATACCTTGTCATTTTTCATCAGGATACAACTATTTCCTTTTAATGAGTAATAATTATAGATTATGAATTAAACATTTATTATAATCAAGTCTAAAATAGAATCATTGACTAGCCTTTTTTATTTACTCATAATAAAGTTCACATTTTTCATTCCAAATAAACATAACTCGTTTTTTAGTAAACTTAATCAATGGGATAGATAACTGAGTAATGTTTTCAAAAAACCTTCATTAATAACCCACTAATACATGAAGAATTTGAATCTATATGACATTGTTAGGTTAAAAACACTGTTCAATGATATTATTTTTAGAGTGGTAAATATTATTTCTATCTTTAGTAACAATATGTCCATGAAATTAAATATTTTTAAACCAAAATAAAAGATTAATAAAAATTTCATAAAATTTCATTTCATTTATGGTTTAATACCAATAATAATTTTCCATTCAGGTTCCTCACTTATTTTATGATATAAAAATATATCACCTATAAACACAACCCAAAACTGATGGAAGAATCTATTCATAATATTAATAAATACAACAAGTTATGGTACCCAGACCTCATATCAATCATAAAAAAACACTTATCTCTAGATAGGAGATAAAAAAACATCGATATGAATCAAGTGGTAATTTTTCATAATGGTTTTGTTAATAAATTATCTATAATCAACACTTAATCTAATAGAACCATATTTCCTTTTCAAAAATAGAACAGGAGCACCCATGGTGATGTTCTAGGTTGACAAAAACCATTATAAATAAATAACTATAACTAGTTCTTGAATTAAAAAAGTCATATATGATCCAATCAATAAGCGGTTGGGAATGAATCTTTGATCCAAAGAAAAGATCAATAGAAAATTCGACATCTCAATCAAGAACTACACTACGATGTTCAGTAGCAAAAACTTTTGTATATTTATTGACTATTTGGATGTTATTAATCAGAATCGTTTCTTTATTTTCAACAACATGATCTAGATAACATTATATTCCATATTTATTCCATTTCTCAATATATTGGTATATTATCAATGTTGTGAAATAATTAAATAAAAATATTTTATATTTTTAATATATTTTAGAATGATAAAATGAAATCCAATCTATACAAAAAATGATATGAAACTCTGCTATAAGAAATTCCAAAACCTTTTCCGGAAACACAATACCACTAATGATAAAAGGATGATTCATATAAATCTGGTTTCTCTAACACATCCACCCAGATTATTTACCAATATAAGATTCATACTTTGATTAGGAGATACTTCAAATTTTCTATAAAATTAATAAAAAATGAATGAATTCGAAGATTCATAATTAAACAATTTTTTGTCAAAATTAATACCAAAATGTATCATACGTATCACCACATCATTTGACAGCCTAAAATATATTATTGTAGTATAAAACTATATTTCCACACACTTTTTATTTGAATCTTTCTAGTTTCCACCTTGGGTAATTCAATATAAACACACATTGGCATAATTTCCTAACTCTTTACAACAAAAACATATTACCACATTCTTTTCATTGCTAGTATAATCGTTTTCCTTGTTTTCATGAATCATAAGACCAATCATACCACATCAGATACACTTCCAATACTTCAAAATGAATTATGCATGATGCTTTTTACCACACTTCTCACAAGATGGGAATTTGTTTTTTTAACTTTGTTCTTCCTTGATGAATGTTTTCCCATTGCCTTCAAACTGGTCCTCTTATTTTTCTTGTTTTCATGGTACAAATGATAATTAAAAAACTCCATTTATACCTACTTAGTGCATCAAAAAAGTTTCTCATAACTCCTGAATTCACAAGAAGTAAATTTACATATATATATTCAATTAAATCTTCATTAAAACTGATATATCTTTCTATAAGAATCACTTATAATATTTGGTATGTACCATGAAAATTGAGTGATGTTTAATTCATACAAAAACACTGAATAGTCATTGTTTAGACTCATTTCCTTAAACTTGTTTTCTCATCCTAATTCGATCATGATTTTGAAATTATTCCTAAAAGAAAAATATTGTATAATTAATCCAATTCCAAGGAATCAATCTTTTAACATTCCCTATTATACTTAACCATTCACCACCACTGATCGTATTCAACTTAAAAATGATAAGTTGAAAAATTTCGATTTTGTCGAACTAAATAACCCATGACATCAAATATAATTTATAGTTATTTAACACATCCTTCATCTATTATAGCATCTGATGATCCTCTAAATGATTGAGGATGTTGTTTTATAAAATTCCCCCTATTATAATATTCATTTGTGGTAGATCTCATTACCAACTTCCATGGAATCCACCACTGTTTATATCCCAATTCAATTGATCAGTCACTGAAGTCAACAACATCATTCTAATTCCAATAATCTAGGGATTTTTATTCAAAGAATATATTTCCCTCAGTACCTTCCCATTATATCATCTTTTTTTTCACTATGAAAACCAATTAAAAAAAATATACCTTTGATATAGTTACATGGTAATATTCCAATGGTATATAATTGTTACTTAACCATAAGGTAAAATCTCCTAATCTAATGCTAAAAATATTATCCTTAACTCTAAATGTATCTAAACCATTCATTTTACACTTAATATAATGACCTGACCTTAAAATTTTAAATAATCTTTAGTTAGGTCAATAATTTTACATTATCTCACATAGATGATAATTTCAGTTTTAGAGTTTTAGTAAATTAGTCCATAAGACATAAATAAGAAAACTATAAAATACATAGTGGAAACATCTGATAAGTATCTATTTTTCCACCATATAAAACATTAAAACATTAACTCTTTTTTTTAAAAAAATTTATAACTATAAACATGAATTCGTCTAATCCATTAACCATCTTTATGTGATGTGAAAAAAAATTTCAAGCCATGGGATAAGTATAAAAAACTAAGTAAATGATATGAAAAAATCAACCATTGGTATATTTATTAACATAAAAAACATACGAAAACAATTACATAAATGCATTATTTTCACCCATGAAATGTTTTAATAAATTCTTTGACAATAATTCATGTCATACTTTTTTTATAATAACTATATTACTATAAAACCCATAACAAGCACCGAAAATATAAAACCGTAACTTGGAGCATCATTGTATGTGTCACTCAAATAAATTTAATAAATATTTGGTTGAATTTCATACATGTAACTCTTACAAATGGAATTGAAATATTCCCATATTCCATACCCAGAAAATTGGAGGGCTATCACGAACCCATCCATCATCAGTTTATCATGAAACCACCAGTCATTGGTTTATTATAGAACAACCTATGAAATTTCCTTGTACTATTTATATAATCATAACACATGAAAATTTTCTATTTTCAACTTTTCACAAATATAATTTCGTTTCAAATCACAAGAAAATGTTTTTAAATATTGGAATAATTAATAAAATTTAAAACCCTTTTTGAATAAAAAATACTAAAAAATGAAAAAGATTTTTTTCATTTTTGAAAACATGAAATCTTATGATGCAGTCCAAAAATTAAATAATTCCCATTACCCTGGAAAAAACATTACCTCTATGTATTTGAATAAAATAACATTCCATTTTTCATTTTTCAATATGTACCATATAAAGAAAGTAAAAATATTCATTTTTGAAAAAATTTGTGTGAAATTTAGTATATAAATAAAATTTTCTTTATAGTCCTTATATATATATATATATATATCTAAAATAATATTAAGAATGTTGACATGAGGAATGAATTATATCTTTAAAAAATAAATGCAACTCATACCTCTTGAACATTTAAATCATAATACCGATGATTGAATAAAATTTAAAAATACATTAAAAAATATTAACATTGATAAATTATATACTTTAAATGTCCAAGGAGTTGTATATACACTTTATAAAATAATAAATAAGAATGTAATCAAAAAATTACTAAATGAAAGGCGATTGAGATGAAATCCCTTAACTTGGGTCAGAATTGTTTCATGTGCATTTAGAATCATTAATTATAAAATTATATATATTATATTATTTGTTCAGATCATTTTTCATGTTTCTTTTTTAATTTTATTTATCCCAATACAATGTTGTATACAATCAAAGAAAAAATTATGTTTATGTTCGGTGTTTTGACTGTATTTGGTTTGTGTGGGAAAATCAACATTCGTAGGTTGGTTATTGTTAAAGGGGTTTTTATATAAACTTATAAATAATAATAATCATGAAATATTTATCACATATATAAAACATTATACATATAAAACCAATCATAAAAGAAGAATATGAATAATGAACCAACATTACAATCAAAGAAACAATTGGTTATATATATGCATGTGTAACGTTCTCATATTTCAATGATTGTTATGGAAAAAGGTAATTAAAAAATTTAACATCAAAAATTATAATTAGATAATATATATCATATTATTTATTAATATATACTTATATATATAATTTTGGTGATTTAAAAGAAATCAGATCACTTTGAGGAGGCGGTAGTCCACACATCCATATATGACAATATTACTTGTTCAATGTATACTAATGTGTTAAAAATGATTTGTAATATTGAAAAAAAGATAATTATGTAATTAATATCATATAGAATTAATTTATTTCAAATATATTTAATGTAATTTATCCTTAATAGGTTCTATGTATTGTGGGGTCATATCACATCGCTTTGAGAAGTCGGCAGTCTACCCTTTTACAAATGATGTTATCATATCAACACAAAATTGAATGTATAAGGGTATGTGTTATAAAATAATTAAATAAGAAAAAATACCTATGAAATATAATATATATAATACATAAACATTATTTCCATCATAATTATCAACCATTAATGGTGGAAAAAGAAAAAATGAACAGTCATCGTATCGTGAGGCGGTAGTTCACCATACACATAAATATTATGATTGATACCAATTAGATGGAGGTGTCTATAATTTCAGGTTGAAACCATGTCATAATTATATATTAGTATATTTAGGATACATGAGGTTTTTATACACATGGAATAAGTATGTTTTCGAGGGTGGAGAATTGAATTAAAACTAAAGAGATTGAGGAATGATGTTACCCATTTTTTTGAGGTAACTCCTTTCGGTTTTCACCAAAGGGATACTTAAAATGATTTATTCCAAAAAGTAGGTTTTTTGGATAATGAAATGTATTTTTAGAATATATTTACAAAATATTTTTTTCATTATAATGTTAGTTGATTGGTTTGAGGAAGTGGAAGGAGAAGAGGACTTGTATAGAGGAGGAGTGGTATTCCGGTAAGTTTTTTTAAAGGGAATTCCATCTACACTTTTTCCATTTCAAGTGCCTCCAATAATGGGAATAATTATATAAAAGGTTTTATAGGGTCTATATATATCCCTCTAAAGGATTTTGGACAGGTTTATAGGTCATTTTCCAGTATGTTTAATGTTTATTCCCTTATTAAGCTAATACTTCTCTTAATCGTTATAATTATTTTTAATCATATTCACTAATATTTTTGGAAAAAAATATTTTGAGATTTTTTGAAATTAAATATTATTAAATTTTTATCTATGGAATTAAATTTTCTGATTTCCCAATATAGTAGTGGTAGAAATTAATATTTGCTTAATATCTCATATGAAATGTGACAACGTGATTTTAATGAAAAAATGTTCAAAATTATGGCCTATTTTTTTATCAAATTTCAAAGAAAAATTTAATCCAATGAACTAAATAGATTTAAATTATATAAAATTAATCTATTTATGCTTTAAAACCAATTATAATCATAATTTTACTATGTAAATAAAATCAAAGTAAAAAAATTTTGAACTAACATTCAGTTTTAATCAGTATTCGTCAATATATGAAGGTTCTTGAAAATATATAAAAATTTCAGTTATAATAAAAAAAATTCATTCAATAATGATGTTTATTTTTTCATGTATAATTTATTTATGTTTCAAAAATTATTTTATATATTGGTTCTCCATTAAAAGACTATAAAACTACACTTTTAAAGTATAAATATTTAATTATATAATATTTATTTATTCAAATTATATGAATATAAAACATATTGTATTGCTGTAAAAATAATTAATCATAATGTGTAAAAATAGTATAGTTATTATTTTTTATTCTCATCGATATAATTTCTTTGTTTAACTACCTCTTAAAATAAAAATATTAACAATATATAATTTTTTGGTATAACTCAATACTTCATGAAATGTATGATTTGAGTGAAACATATTATATCATGTCTAGTACAAAATCAAACATATAATAATTTATAATGGTAAAATTACTACATGATTAATAAATATTAATAAATATTAAAAATAATTATTCTATAATTACCTAGGATGTTGCAGCTAATGTCAAGATTAATCCACCTAAAACCCAATAATGTATCAACTTGTTATGTCTTCATCACCCCCATGAAAAATTAACACCTCACAACATTAATACATCAATATAAAAAAATAATAGAAATTATAATGTTTTTAGGTGTTGTGTTTTATTATGATGATAATTTTATATCATTACAATAACATATAAATGTTTTATTATTAGTATGATTAGATATGTAAAATTTAAAATAAAATAATAACATTATATAAATGTATCATAATAACTTTTCCATTGTAAATGAAATGTAATTTGAGAGTATTAGACAAGTATAGAATGAGTAGTAATATAGAAACTTTACTATATAATATATAATTTTTAATCTTTTGAAGTAACATGTAAATAATATGAAAAAAACTTTTCAATATAATTTCATAAGAAAATTAGAATAATACAATGCCCACGATTTTTAATAGATGATAATGCATGGATTGAGGGTTAGTGGATTCTCTCACTTTTCTTCTCCTCCTTTTAGTGATTCTAATGTCATATCCATCGATTCTGGCTGTCAAAGTCCCTCCCCCATTGGGGGGGGGACTCCATTCTCATCCTAGAGATTCTCGCCTCACCTCATTCACCCGATTCTCTAACCTAGATGTACACCTGGTCTCTCATGAGAATGAGATATTCCCTGAAGTGGTCATCCTCTTCAATGGATTTACTCACCATCTTCTTTCTAGGGAAAAATTGATATAGGGAATGAACATTCTTATGTTGAGTGGTGTAGCACATTTCACTCATCATCGACCATCGATGGATTTTTTTGATAGATTTTCATCAATCTCGTAGGGATTGAACGATTCAGTAGTAGTTAGTCTTATTCAAATGAATTAGAATATGGTTCTATTTTCCTTCTTTGCATATATGATATCTACATGTTATAAAGATGATCGCTTCTTCTAGGACATGTATTTCTTCATCATTAAATTTTCATATGAATTTTATATGAAGTGTGATGCTATGACAATGGTAATATGGGATAGTCTTCCCAAACAACCAATCTCTTTTAAAAATCCATATATACTACTTATGTTATTAAATATTGTCATTAGATTATTATTCATGTGTTGTAGAACAAAATTTTTTAGCCATCCCGTTTCTCTGAGTCTGTGGATCAAGGTTGATGTTTCCTAGTTTCTAGTCGATTATGTTTGGATGTCTATTGAAGAATAATTTCAGTGAAAGAAGAAGGTTATTTTTGAATCATAGAGTAACATTTTATCATCGTGAAAGTTGTGGGGCCTGATGATTTACCCTGATGAAGGGGGATCAGGGGTATCCATGCGATGTATAGTCCTACACAGAAAACTGATCAAGAGATTGTTCATCATTCATTTCACACTTTTTCTTCTGAATAGTTTCATAGTATCGATCCACCCATTGTAAAGAAAACAAATTTGAAGGAGTATCCGAGTGTTGAGGATGTATGTGGTATGTTTTTAATGGATTGGAATACTCCCATGTATTTAGAGATATCCTTGAGAGCTCCTGTCCTGAAAACTATCCCCTCCTATTCTAATACAGTTAAGGATGGAGGTGTGGTGGAAGGGATGGAGTTTGAAAAGTACTAATCATGTGATGTAGAATGAAAAGATTTTTTGGGGTTAATGAACTAGAATAGAGGTATGATATTCCTTGGATGATCTAATCCCATCCAAAAAATATAAATTTGTAAAATTCAAGTGCGAAAATAGGTGAAACCATAATAAAAAAATGGTTCCAACAATGCCAAATAAAAATTGTCTCATGTGAAGAATGAAAGTGAAAAAATGTAATAATATATGAATTAATATTTTTATAAAAATAATCAAAGTGCTAAATATAAAAATAACGAACCCAAACTTAATAAAATAATAATCATTGTGAAGAAGGTGTCAATTTGAGAAAAATTATATGATCCAAATGTGTCTTTCAATCATAACACTATTCTCCCTATTAGTTAATCATCAATCCGTGTTCCCAATTTTCCAATTCATTTGATACTCTCCTCCTCTTATCTATTTCTATAGGGTTAGGAGGATAAACTATGGAATTCAAAATATTGATTTATTTTTATAGTAGTTTTAGGTTTCTTCTAAGTTCTGTAAATTAATTAAATAAATATATTAATTATATTACACACCTTCCAATGGTATCCTAAAAACGAACTCCCAATGTTGACCAAAACTTATGTTCCACCTAGTGTTAACACCACATTGTAGAACTATAAGTGGTTTAGATATAATATAATAGGTTATGATCAATAGGAAATAAATTTCATCAAAAAGATACATTTGTGTGATTTAATATATAATAATATGTTTAATATAATATTTCGGTGGCCCTGTGACACCCAAATACGTCACCAACATTGAAAAAATATCCCATGATATTTAAATAAATATTGTAATAATTAAACCAAAGAAAGGGTAGTTTTCAAATTCTCCCATATGTTTTGAATTTTCATCCAAAAAATAAAAAAATACACAAAATCTATTAATAATCTTGCATCTGATAGCCATAGTCACATGATGTCTCCAAAATTGTCAAGTTCATACAAAGAATAGAAACCAAAATAATGTTATATCCATCAAGGAGCTCACAACGGTTTCCTTGATTCAAATATAGTACTCAAGAATGATGACTCTGTCCATATTTTATTGCACAAATTATCTGAAAATTTTAAATGGGATGAGCATGTATCTACGGAGCTATCGAACATGGATTTTTTTTCTATTCTTGGTGTCAATTTGTGGGTATGGTCAATTGGTAAGAAACCTCAATAGACCCCAAAGAATTCATATGGAAAAAATATCCGTAGGGAAATTATTATTCCATGAACGAAATAATAAAATCCATTTCATAAAAGGACTCTCTAAAAACACTTTGCACCTACTATATCTCCATAGTCGTATGACATAGGACACCATATGATTTTTTTGACTGTAGGATTCAAACATGCACTCATATTCAACTTATCATTCTTTATATTTACTTACACTAACTCTGTCCTAACAATGTATGTCTCCCAAATATTATTTAAACAATATGATGACCTCTCGGGTATCCCATATTATGTCTCACATCATTCCATGTAGACAGTGGACTAATATATTCTATTATAGGAAAAAAAACACCAATTTAAAGAGATCAACATATCTGTAGTTGAAAAACTAATATGTTGGCTCGAAACATATTCTATATCACCATGATGGTTCAACTATAATATACATCCACCTAGGGGAGGAACACAGTGATCATACATACAAAGGTCACAAAAGAATAATATTTTCCCTTTCAGAATCCTGACACAAACTGAGCATCAGTGTTGGAGATGAACATCATGTCTACCCATGAAGCTGAACAATCTCCTATTTGAAATGATGCACCAAAATCATTACTGATATCAACCCGTGAATAGAAAGGAAGTGTTTTTATGTGCAATATTGGTGAAAAATAACAATGTAAGAATTGTTTACTTTAAATAAATGAGGAATCCCCACTACAATATCTATAGATATTTCATACAACTTCCATTAAAAAATCTCAAGAGGTTGTGTCTAACTTACTAGACCATAATTTCCTGCCATTACATAACGAAATGCGTGACACCATTTGAAAAATTGGATATTTCTCACCTTCATTTCTGCAAAAAAAATAGTGCCCCTAAATGTTTGTGCATAAATTTGACATACATGAATGTAAATTCACAGTAATATATGAAACTATCTCAGAACATTGTCATGAAATGTGATTTCAGCCACTATGAATTCCCATTAAAGGATGAAATACTCACCTCATGAAGAAAATGCATCTTGTTGATCTATTAAAAATAATATCTTCATTAAAAAATAATATACATCACCCAACTGAGCATCTCATGCTCTCTAAATAATTAGTGGAGATACTACCATTGACTAATGATAATCTAAACCCCTTTCATCTATTAGGGTTACCTGTAGTGAAGAAAATTAATGAAACACCTTCTCTATCAATATAGAATGGGAATTCCTAATAATGTTATCTTTCAAGTAACTCTGATCGTACCATAACAATCCAAGATATCTCAACACTACTAAATTTTTCTTGGATTGTTACAAGAAAAAACTATATCAAACATTATCACATCCATAACTACACCATGAATAGAGATGTAATTCACCATAAATATAACCTTTTCAATCAAAATCCTAGACATAGAGATACTTCCATGATAATGGTTCTTTTGGATAAATCCAATGACAAGACTCAAATGTTATAAATTAATCTACACTAATAAAAATTTGGTGATTAGATCAATGATAAAGAAAACTATAATTTTTCCATGTAAGTCAGGTTGATTTTGTTCATAAGTGTGGTGAACATATAAGGGGAATTAGTCATAATAAAAGGCATCACCAATATCTCCAATTTTACATTAATACATTGAAATTTATTGTTTATAATATCATCTTCATAAACTCTAAAAATATGTTATCCAAACTTGAGATTTGTATTTAAAAACCAACTCAAACCTTTCAATTGGTTGAAAGGGTCATAAATTTTCGGTAGGGGTACTAGTTCTTGATCATTTCATAATTTTATTGGTGATAAAAAATTAAAAACATGATGATATTTCATTCATTATTTTATAACAACTCCAATGAATCCTATAGAGATGCACTAGGTTCAAAAGAACCCTTATCAGTAATTTCATACAATACTAACCTTATCTCCCATATTTTGTTATGAACCATCTGACATTTCCCAAAAGAAATCTGTGTGGTCCTAGGGTAAATTTATTTGATTATTTCAATCTCTATCTATATTCTACATAGATAAAATTCCATTAGGTCTCATGATTACTACAGAAAGATCCCAGGAAAATCTCTCCCCTCTAAGAGTCAATATTCACTTCTAAAAAAATCAAGTGTCTTCACTGAATCTTCTCAGTATGGGTTACTATATGAATGATACATTATAAAGTATCCAATGTAATCCCCATGTTTCTAAAAAATATAGGGAATGGAAAAAGATACATGAAATTTTTTAAAGGTTAGCTATATATTTCATGGGATGTAACATGAATCACTATAACTCTACCGAGTCATAAGATTGAACAACCTAAAGTTATCTCTTAGTTATAACACAAGTTTCTCAAACCAATGGTTCATACTGGCACCATATAAAATTAATGGTGTCTTCAGCCATTAAATTTAGAGGAACAAATACACCACACCTTTAAATTTTCTGCTCTAGTTAGCACTGACTCACCTAGAAAACATTAAATTTCATCATAAAATAACGCATCATTGTGGGAAAGTCATTTCATATCATTTCATTCATGAACCTACATAACAAAAAACTAACAGAGTGATGACACATAGAACAAGGAATCATTTCAGATGTATGAGAACTAATGAAAAATATATAGATTTTACTTCATACTATGAATAGAGTTACTAGATTGGAATCATTTATTATCTATCCATAAACTCAAGCATGATGGGATGATATGTCCTATAAATAATTAACTTGTATGCCATTAAAATTTCTTCCCCCATGTTTATGACATTGTACTATTCTATATGGATTCTAGGATGAAGAACCTTGATGGTGAATTAATCTACCGGATGATTTATGTATTGTAGATCCCCATGTATGAGTCTGAGCTTAATAATTTCTCCTATGATGTGACCCATATAAATTATTCCAGCTAGATACTGAATATATCTCATCACCATGAAATCCACAAAAAAAATTATTTAAAAAAAACAACCTGTTGTGGAATCTCACCAAATACCAATCCTATAAAATAAGAAATCGATCATAAAATAGTTGTCAGGTAGATGGATAAAATCACCATAAAATATGAGGTAAAACTATGCTTATGATAGTGTCACATCATCATATTCATGGGTATCCAAACCCCACAAAATTCTCCCTACCTCATGAAATATTCTAGTTTCAAATGTGATAATCAAAATTGTTGGAATTTTCCAAAAATATATAAATCAAACTATAGAATCTAGCATATCTTATACCTCCCATGAGTATTCCTTAACTAAGAATCTCGGTGTCACCATATCCTCAAAATATAAAAATATTCTCAATAAATATACATATTCATAAAAAAACCTTCAATTAATACATTCTACAAGAAATTTGATGCATTAAACAGGTGCACTAGGGTTGGATCCTATCATTGAATGTCCAGTGGATGTGAATCTTTCCGATCAACAAGAGATACCACATCATGAACTATAGTCTAAACTAGAGTCTTGATATTATGTATGATATCATGGAGACCTTGAACCCAGGCGTCCCCACTCAAATAGTTATCTACACTACCATGTTTATATATCCTACATTATTTTAATCATAGAGACTTCCTAAAATTTGAAATTACGTAGCAAGTCAAGATATGCATATTTGGTGTGTTGAAATTATGAGGACATTAATTTACCATGTATAAATCCTTTATATTGATTGTACCATTCGGTTCCCTAGCTTAATATATGAACTTGAAATACTATAACATAATTCTCTTATGTTCCCAGACAAAGCATGTTGAGATGTTTGACTCCAAATGCTAACCCAAATGACCAAACACCTCAAACAACAATCTAACTTGAATCGACCCATAGAAGACCACATAGATAATGATATGCCTAGTGTGACACCCCAATCCCACCACTAATAGACCAATTCCTATAGAAAATCACCCTGTAGGTATAATAATAAATTGGTAGGTCTTATCCAATGTAATTTTTTGAGCACATCCAAATATATACATTAATAAGTGTAGAGTTATAATAAAATAATGAACATTTAAAATGTAAAAATTAATGAAACATAAATTAGGAAACATTAAATATGTAGTAAAACTATATATTTGATATAACATCGGGAAAATACATTCCCAACCATAAAGAAGGTCCCAACCTAAAAAAACTAAAAAATCTATATATGAAAAGACCTTGTTTTACAATCTCCATGATAAAACTCTAAACACAATCATCACCAAGAATAATTATTCTCCAATATAATTAGGTCCACCAAGATCACAAGAGATATATCGGTCATCTACCTAAGACACAAAATGTGTGGGAAAATCTCATTTTTTGTGTCTGTATATAGAGACCTAATACAATACCACAAAAACAAATTAGGGGAAGCAATAAAAATAAACAATATTCTGATCAACACATACGAAAGAGGGAAAAGAGAACCCAAAATTAGAAATTCTCAAAAGAATACCAAGCTATGAGAGAAATGTTGTCTCTATCTCCATAGAAATATAGTATTAATAGGTTTTCTTACAACTCCATAGACCCCATCATTCTTACAAATGTACCTGAGTAAGAACCTAATATGTAATGTATAATTCCCACTTCTCGAAAATCGATATCCAAACCATGGGGGAACTATTTCCTAGTACATAATATATTATGTCTATATTAAAATGAGTATAATAGTCATGCACCATTCCATTTAATAGAATATCTAATGTAACACAACTCTAATGGATGACCCTCTTTTCAAAAATTATCAAGGATGGGTACTCCAAAAAAATATAGAGGTTCTGCTCCCTCAATAATGAGGGGGAACACCATCTCTAATTTTATAATTTATATGGGAGACCCTCAACCTAGAGAGAGATTTGGGATTTTTATCCCCATTAAAATTGAAATTACCACACAAGATCACCACCACGAGTTATATGTCACTAAGACTAGGCATCTAATCTCTTATACCAAGATGAATTCCACCACAACATTCAATATTAAAATTATATATGATTAGATAATCATGGGGCCAAATAACAGAGTAAAAACGCAAATATGAATAATATATGTTTCTGTAAAATGTACATGGTTGGGGAATAGGGTAACATGGAATGTAACCTCTCTAATACACCAAGGAGTTTCCACATAAGTGTATATATTTCTAGGCATACGGTTCTACATGATGTGGATGTGGAGTAAAAATAGTTTTCTATGATCTAAGGGTTTGGTTGTGTCCTCCGAAACTTGTTTGTGTAATCTATCATGGGCCATAGTATTATGGGAATTACAATGTAAAGAGGATATGTGTGAGTGCTTTAGGGGTGTTGGTGTACTCTGTTGGTGCCATGGCTTGTGTACCCCATCTATTATAATGACCATGTACCCATAGGTAGACATTATCATTCTGATATCAAATCACATTGTGTGTGTTCTAGAAACACATGATGATATATTTAATTTTCTGTGAAATCATATCCCCTATATTAATGCTATAAATGGTGTATGTTCATTTAAATAATACATCATGTACTTGAGAAACTTTCAAAATATTGTGGTCTTCATAAGGGAACATAGATCCACCATACACATATCTTCATCACTTATTTTTCCACTTAAAATTCTATTATACACTAATAGTGTCCTTTAATAATGGATTACTGACATCTAGTGGATGAAAATTGGAGCATTATTTGCTTATGGGGGAGATTTTACACTCTAATTGCTTAATTGGATTCTTAGTCCCTAATTCCATAACCCACATATCATAACAAACCTAAATCCCGACTCAAAACATTGATCCCTAGACAATAATGTATCATCCATGAATTTTCCAGCTTTATTGCACTCTAATTCATCTTGGAAAATTCAAACTTTTAACCCTATGGAATAATAATTAAGAATGAAAATACTGATGGGGAAAAGAACAAGAACTGTGGTAAGATCATTATTGGACAATGTTTTCATAAAAATAAACTAAAAATTGGTTGAAGAATTTTTTTGAAAATATGAATAAAAAAATATAAATTATATTGTCTCAAGAATACCAAATAAATTAGGTCTTATGTGAAGAATGAAAATAACTAGAAAATAATTGGATAAGAAAATCCATTCAAATAAAATTAATCAGAGGAAATAATTCCATAAAATAGCTTATAGTACCTCAATAATTATTGAATGTTTCTCTGAAACATATATTCTATTGATTATTAATATGATATAAAACTTTTCATATTATTTATTTTTATTCTCATTAAACGTTCATAATTTATCCTCAATATTCATCGACAAATGCAGATGATTAATTCTTCTTCCTATCTAATTTCTCAAATATATATGGTAAACCCATGTTTTTTATGAATATTTTATTTATATTTAATGGATATTATTTTTAGAATTTTTGTAAATTAGTTATCCCAACTAATTATTTACTTAATACAACCATCAATTTCCACTTTTAACGGAACAAACTATGTCAAACAACTTTTTGTGATGCCTAGTGTAAAAACATTGTTCTCAAAACAAGAGTGGTTTTTATTTTCTTATCCATGGTCTCAATCAATGTGAAACAATTAGTTTTAAATATATTACTATGTTATTTAATATATATTAATATTTTTAATATATTATTTATTGGACCTTTCAATAGAAAAAGACATTTCCAAAACCGATTAAAAATAAAAAGATATATATTGAAATATTTAAAGGAGTAAACCAATTAAATTGGTTTTATTACAGATTTTATATTTAAAAAATATTTTATTTGGGACGGATAAAGTTTGAAAAAAAAAATATTCAATAAATTTTATATATTTTGAAATTAAAAATAAATCAAGAGGCATATTTTGTTGAAAATAATTTCTGGTTAGAATCAATAGGAATATATGGTAAAAATAACCTTATTGGATAGAACATGGGTGACAATAATTATTATTTGGGTTAGTATTATACTATCGGAAAAATTATGGTTTTATGTTTTATGATCAGTTATTCTACATCAATAGTGATTGATCATAAGACAATTATAGATATACATAATGGAAATGCTATTGACCAATCATTGTTACATACTTCTGGATATCGTGAATATGAACTATTTACTTATCATGAGATATTAGAGTTTGATTAAAAATACATGAAAAGTATCATCATTGGATATTTTAAACTGTTATTAGATAAAAATTCGTGGAGACCAATTAAAAATACCTACCATTTGTAAGGAAACCATTTTTTTAAAATAAAGGGTTGATATTTTTATAGATAGACTCATAGAGAATAAGTATATAAAAAATACAATATTTAATTGATGGATGAACCAAAAATAACCATTTCTAATGGAAGAATTTAAAATGAAAAATGATAAAGGGAAACATTATTCTATACCCTAGTTTCTATCTCAAGGGAAAATAGCCCAAATATAGAACACATATTATGTCACTAAGGGTACACTTTTATATAAATTATTTCCAAATTATAGTGATACGCCATCATTTATGATGGAATATCGTAATTATTATGTAACTTATAAGATTAAAAATTATGTAAGAGGAACCAAAATCAATACAAATAAGTTCTAGATGGTCTTTTTTTCCCACTACTTCTTAAAATGATTTCCATTTTATTAAATTACTCATCAATATCAAGATATATTAAAATATCATTTTAGAATTATATTTCCAAAAAAAATATACTGACATTCTATTTGACTAGGGATATTTCATGTAGCAAATTTGTTCAATGTGGTAAATAGTTTTCATCTACATCAGATATATGAGATGATAAACATTATTAATTATAATATGAATTCATAATTATTTATGATCCAAAAAACAATTTGAAAAAAATGGGAAAACAGAGATTGTTATAGAAGACGAAAAAAATATTTGCATAACCTCAAAAAATCGTTCATCTATTAATAAAATATTTTATTACATTATATTGGAACATGTATAAAAGTAATTCATTGATAACCCAGTTTATATTATAGGTTTTTATATAATGATGATTTTATTTTTCTTTTTTATGAATATAATAGGTTTCTTAGAGGCCTTAATAAATGTTTGACGTTGAAGAAGCTGTCAAAGTCGGTTTGGTAGTTTTCTATAATGATAATTTTAATATTAAAAATTATTATTTTGATTAATATTTTCTAATATATAAATGATATGAACATTTTACTATCACAGCATAATAACATGAATTATTTGTTAAAAAAATATGAATGAATTTAAGAAAATATTATTCCCTCATTGAATTAATTTCATCTTATCCCCTATCTGTATTCATGGACTGAATTAGATAGAATATAGAAGTCTGAAGTATCATATGAATCAAAAATAGGGATCCAATATTCAATATGGGTTTTACTATACTATACATTCTTCATGACAAGTGTGTAGTTAGTTAGTGTGTTCATAATACAATATGAGAGCATTGGAAAATAGTGATGTTGATCATATCATATATCCCAAAGACCGAATTTGACATGTTATCTTATAGAGGAATATATATCACTATCATAGGATTTTTAGTTTTATAATGTATAATTTATTATGAAAAATTGATATAAAAATTGAGTTATTTGTTTAAAAATTTTATTATGTGTTTTCAGAAGTATAACATAAAAATAATAAATTATAGAACTGTCCATGATGATGTTCGAAGACATAGTCGATACACATTCTTGAAAAGATTAAATTAGGGTGAGAAGGATGTTGAATGAGATCATGTGTATAAAAGAGAAGATTCCGATATTTTTTACCTCATATAGAAACATAAATAGTATAAGGAATCCATCTTTTAATTCCTAAATGATAGACATGAAGTAAAATATCTACCTATTCTAGTCATGTTGTGGGATGAAAGTGTATTTAAAATTTATATTTACCCCTTGTAAAACCATGAATGTTTCATGTTAATGTATATTGATTATAATAAATTCTTATCATTTAAATACTTAACAGGTAATATGGATATATGAACTGTTTTTTTAATATGGAAATGATAAGTTGAGAGGGGATCAATTAACCAAAAATATCCAACTTGTAGATAATTGAACAACTATCCATTCCTGATTAGATATCAGTTATCCATTTTTTCTTTATTTATGGTTATTTCCCTCATCTCAGCACTCAAATGTTATGGTGAATGGATGTCGTTGAAAGGGATGGTGTAGTTAGTTGAAAAAATTCCATTATCCAATATTATAGAAGAGTTGGAAGAGGAAGTGAAAATTATGAAATAAAAGGAGACCCCTCATTGTGTATTTAATCATCAGAACTATAATAAAACAATCTCATTTTTAGTTATTCGGATTCAATGTATCTTTGGGGTAATTTTATCATACATTATATAGACCTTTTACAGGGGTGGTGTCCTTGTAATTATTATGGTGTGTGTAAGCACACTGGCATAATTATCATTCTATTTCCCTTATGGATTATTATGATTCATCATTTTAGAGTGTTTCCAAGCATATATCAAGTGTCCATTAATTTTTTATACAATTTAAAACTATTTATCATTATTATTAACCTACTATTTTCTAATCTTTTAGTCAATAGGTTAGAAGGTGCACCATTTTTTAGATTTATTTGGGTCACCATAGGAAAGAATGGGTTGAATACTGTTGGGATTGATTTAAATATATATCAAATGGAAATACATATTATATAAAACAATAGTTTCATAAAGGAATATATTATTTTTTATATCTTAAAATGACACTAAAGTTGAGCATGATGAGAAATGATTGTAATTATTCAAAAAAAGACATAATAACTATTATTGAATTTGGATAAAATTATAATTGATTGTATCTTATAATTTTATTCTGAAAGTAATTTATATTAAAAATAATTTAATTTTTAACAAATATTAACCTATATTTTTTCATGGGATAATCATAAAAATAAAAAATGAATTTTGAAACCATGACTTATAGAAATATTTTCTAAAATGATTAGTATGTGATGGAATATTTCATACATTGTGGTGAAGGATTTAAAATTTCTACAAACAACCATTTTATTGGAATATAATTATCATAATTTTGTAATAAACAAATATATCCAATTGGAATAATATTTAAAGTTTTCAATTAATCTCATTCTAGAAACATAACCCATTTCAAAAACATCAAATATAGTACTGAATTTATTTTAGATTAATTAATAAATAATATGGTAGAATGTATGGAATATAGTTTTATATAACCAAGTGTTTCTCCATGATTTGGTATTATTGTCTTTGAAAAAATATATATTAAATAATGATATTATTTTATCAATATAGGGAGATCAATGATATGAAACTATTGATATAACATCACACTTTAATGATTGATAACCTTTATACCCAACACCATGGTTTCTTATATTTTTCTAAAATTTATATTTTACCAAAATTTCATTACATAAATGATTAAAAGGATGATATATAAAAACTAATATTTCATGCAAGATATAAATACTATGAATTACATTTAATTACCTATGAAATAAAAAATTTCAAAACCTTTTGTAAGTATTCAATGAATATATCTTTTTAAATAGAATATTAAAACTATTTTCATAGTATTTCTGATATTTTTTATATTATAAAATGAATTTGGTGTAAGGGAATCATATTATAATTAAACATTATAATATTTGAAAAAATTTGTCATTTTGTAAATATCATGATTATAATTTTTTATTATAAAAATAGATATATTGGGAAAAACTATTTAAGGTATTTAAAAAGGAATTTTAAAATAAAAAATAATCCAATAGTAGTACAGAAAAAAATTATATCTATAATATTATTTATCTACATGAGTAATACTAATAATTTGTGATAAATTATTAATGTATTTCCAACCAACTAGGTTTTCCTACATTAAAATTTGTTAAATATATTTGGAATAATGAGTATAATGAGAGCATTTAAGAACTAAAAGAAAATACATTCCCTAAACCTATGTTTAGCTTACTTAATATATATGATTTTTTTTATATTTAGGGATGATTGTAGGACTAGTCCTCCATGTGAATTGAAAAAAAATTAAAAGCTGGTAACATCTATATTTTGCAAAATAAAGACTCATAATGATCTAGTTAAACTCTCTTTATTGAAAATATTATAAAATATAAGTGGATAAATAATTACTATATATTTAAGAGTAATGAAATAATAATAAGCTTAAATAACGTTACTTGAGTAACATAAATAATTTTATTCCATTAGAAATTATTTTCTAAAAAAGTAAGTTAATGTACATGATGGAATAAGAATATTGAAATATGGGTTTTTTTTCTTTTATCATATTGACTAAAGACATATTGGTTTCTAATTTATGTATGATAGATATAGAAATCATAACAGTAGAGAAAAAAGATAATTAACTAAAATTAATATCATAATGAAATTACTAATGTGGGTAAAATAAACTAATTTAAATGAATTTGATCTAGAAAATAACATAGAGGTAATACAATTTTAAGAATATTGATGTTCAACATTAACCAAAATGGAATCTTAATGATTGAAAAAAGCCTTTATTAAATATTTATACTAATGGTATGAAAAATACTTGTTTGAAACATTTCACAACTCAACATTCTCTATACACTTGAGGGGAAAATAATATCAATAATGATATTTGATATCATTTTTGGATAACATTAACAAATAAATGTTTTGTTATATTCTTACATGATGATGATGAAATAATTCTCATAAAATAAAAATTACCAATTAGAGAAACGAAATATATGTAATAATTCTATTTTTTGTGATAATATTCATGATTCCTTATATAATTATAAATTACATGAACCATAAGATCACATGTTGAATATTCCATAATAATGGAACATAGAGTAAAGGTTCTATAAAATAACCACATTATAAAAAATATTGGTTTATTACATATTCCTTGATTTTATTTTTTATGGTTTGGGTATTTAAAATATAATTTTGGGGATAAAAACTTTTTCCTAATATATTTTGTCGAGATCCCATGAGTGATTTGTTGGGATGGGAATATCATTTTTAATCAATATAATACATTAGTTTCCTCATGGTTGACCAATAAAAATATGGTAGTTGCCTATTAGTTTTAAACATATTTAATTGTTTTTTAAATTACCCCTCTCTTATAAAAATGATTTTCTTGTCTAGTATATCAAATGTCTAAACCCCCATTTGTTTTTCTCACAACCTCTCTATTTTTAATATCTCTTTGTGTTTTATATCCCATCTGGTCAACACATCATCTGTGGTAGTGAGTTTTTTCTGAGAAATTATTTTGTAGCCCCTATAAATAATGACATTATTTCTATCATTATATTACAATTCTTTGAAAACACAAAATAATGGAATTCTCTTTTGATTTTTAAATTTTAAAAAAATTCTACAAAATCAAATCGATATATTGGATAGTGAAACAATTATATGTAATAGAATGATGATGCATTTTATATCAAATCATATAATTCACATTTTATGAGAAATTTTGATGACATATATTTGGGATTATGTTTTTCTAAATTGAATAGAAGATCATAATTTTTTATGTCTTGAACAATGTAATGTGGAGGCTCTTTGTATTGGAATGGTTTTTCTACTTGATTTTTTGAAAATTTTAAAATACCTAATGCCTTTTTATGATTTGTTTTATTTATTATATTATTTAAGAAACATTATGGATCTACATGGTCCAGAAAAATTGGATGTAATCTATGTTGGACTCTCTGAGACTAGTATGAGAGGTTTAATGTGTTTAGAAAATATACACGGAATGTTGTCATTGGTCATCTCTTGCATTGTGTAGATTTAACATTAATGGGGGGACTAAATGGTTTTGTCTTATCCTTTGGTATGTCATTCCTTTTTATGTGTAGGGTATTAAATTTGGAGGGATTCAAATGGGATTTTAGGGTATTGGTTATCAATGATGATCATTTTGATGGGAATTGTTTATAAACATGTGATAAATAGAGTTCTCTAGGTTAGTATTACTATTTTGAGAGGAACTCTAAGGGAATTTGATCATATAATTGGTATGAGTTCTAATAGGGTAGAATTGAGAATACCATTATGCTAGTGGTTATGGGATGATATTAGATTCTTTAGATATTAATGAAGGGAAGATGGCTACCGAAACATAATATATCATCAGACAGTAATATAGTTAACTTACTCACCATGAGTGAATAGCGTATATATGGGTAGATTAATAATTACAACAATAATTAGTTAACCATCATTCTGGGTGGCGGGTTTGGCTATGAAAAGGTTACATCATAGAAGTGATCATTATGTTTGTAATACGAATTGGAAAAGAAAATTGGGTAAACATATTTGAAGCTAAATATTTAATGTTTACGGTCTATTTAATATCTACTTGATGAGGAGTGTTAAAATGTAACATTTTTTAAGGGATCAAGATACATATTAAAAAATTGACTGTCATTATTTTCATTGGAAATTATTGTTATATATAATGGTGTGTCATATCAAGTAAAGGGTATTAGGGAATATCATGATAGGATTTACATATTTTATTTGGAAGAAAATCATTGATATATTTATTTTTTCTAATTCATAGAATACTATATCTAGGTTTTTGTGTAACGATATATAATAGGTTGTAAATTTGAAATGTTAAAAATGGTCCTAATCTTATGTAATAATGAATTTAAGTGTATTGTCTATTATAAAGACCAAACATATTGTAGTATTATATCATGGAATAAGTAATCATATAATGTATTTTGTTAGTTCAGACTCAAGGATCAAGCTTTGTGTACTATAATATTTTGTCCCAAGCATCAGATAGGCTACTTGTTACTATGACTCGCTACTAGTTAATGAATTTTATTGCTAGATACCACTAGGTGTCCCTATTATTCTGTGGGATTTATTGACATGTTTTAACAAAGATTCACATAAATTCTAAGGCATGGGTGTTATTTTTATATAAATAGGAATATGTTTTCATCTATGATTAATATAGGGATGTTCTTACTGGTACCCTCATATAGTTTGGGGTTAGATAGGTTGGTTATATTATTAGGTCTTAGTAATAATTTTTTACATGGATAGATTATTAACTTAACTTGGACTCTTTGTTAGTATTTTCTATACATAAATAAATTCATACCATAACTCTTTATTAGTAAATTATTTGTACTAATGGATAATATATCATGATTCCATTCTAAATTAAGGCATATAAAAAACAATCCACTCAACTAATGAGGATTTTGACCTAGAAGCTCATGGGATTTGGTGGCCAAATTAGTATAGAATATCAAAAATTGATTTATTTTAATTTTTTTGTTATAGAATTATTTATTTTCCACATTCACACTCTTAGATAAAATTAATTATTTTTTGTTTACTGAACCAATTAATTGAAATCCATGTCTAGGATTGGAAAGAAAATTGGTTACTAAAACACGAACTCTGAAAAACAAATTCATATCATCAGTTAGTGTGTGTATGAAAATTAAACAAAACATATAATGTGAAATTGAGATATATAACAATAGATAAAGTAGTTTCTACTATGTAACACATTATTTTTATCTTCTGAATATTTGTTTTTCACTGATGGTTTTGATCTCTCTATTTAATTTTGTATCATATTTTTAATTATAATTGAATATAAGAGTAAAATATTTTATTCTCAATGTTAATGAAATATCTTGATGAATTTAAATAACATAATCAATCATAAACCATAATAACTAATTTAACCAATTAAACGATCGTGTTCCCCCCAGTTTTATTCACCTCATGTTCATCCAAGACAACTAAAATGTTTTGTCCATATTATTTGGCTAAATGTTAAAATATTTCTTCATCCATTGACCATTTTTGAATATCAACTTTTTATATATATTACATGAACCAAAACAAGATGATATGTGTATTTGAATAATTTTCACATATGAAATATTTAGATTTTATCACATTATATATCCTTAGATTAATCAACAAAATTTTATCCTCCATGAATTAAATTATGATATCTACAAATTAATAATTAAATGATCAAAATATCACATAAACTACTATCATATATAAATAATTAATAGATTAATAAATTTTGGTATAAGGACTAATGTGGTGTCATTATATATTTGTTGCTGGAATAACATCCCTTAGTAGACTCATTTAAAAATATCCATGATCCCTATCATAGTGAAATTTTCACTATAAATAATCCATTTGATTCCTAAAATGAATATCATGAAAAAAGTATATGGGTCACCACATGATTTTTATAAAATATTGGAAACTCATATGTAATCAATCTTGTTAGAGTGTAACAAGAACGAAGTCATTCCCTGGTTTTCATCTCATCACGTAATCATCTTATAATTTTCATACTAGTCATATCTAATTATATTGAAGATGTCCAATGTAGAATATATAAGTAAATTAAACAAGAAAATACATTCACCACTCAAAAAATGGTCTTGAATGAATAAATGTAGATCATGCATCTATTGTGGAACATATGTAAACACCAAATAGTATGATAAAATGATGAAGTTAAGATTTCTATAAATCTTGGTGTAAATATAAATATTATATTTACCATTTTCAATTAAAATATTCCATAATATCCCCCATGTTAAATTCACTTCATTATGTATATTTAATATGTAAGGTCTCATTAATTTCATAACTATTTATTTGTTAGAATAATTAAAGGATAATGGGACCTCTTTTATTTGATTTTTCAATAAAAAAATCATGTATCCATCTTTTTGAAAAACCCCTATTATATTATCTAATTCAATATCATAATAAAAATAAATATATTATTTATTATTGAATGAGAAGATTAGTTTTATTTTCTTAAATTCATAAAAAAAAATAAACGAATTAATTTGGGTAATAATACAGTGAACATATACGGATTTATTTAGATAATACACTCCAAAACATTTGCTCATCTGTTGGGAAGGATCCATTGATATATTATATATCATTATATCCATAAAATTATCATTTTTTGAAATATATTCCAATGATATCACTCGACATCCTAATGTATCCTTGATGATATTTAGGTTATCTCAATATTCATTTTCAATGAATGTAAAAATATTTTATTGAATGGTTTATTTAAATTATATCATCTCACTCAATAATAAATTAATAATAAACATTTATCCTTGTGTATTCAGGTTTTAATTATATAGTCTTCATCTATGTTTTAGTCTTCCATGTCAAAACATAACCCTCTTTTTATATACATGAGTAAAAATATTATTCTATTGGGAGTTAAAGAAATGGATCTTCCTCAAATAAATAATTCACCTTTATAAGTTAACTACTGATAAAAATAGACCCTACCAAATATTTGTTAGATTATCCATAAAGAGGATATGATATATCTTTTTCATAACTCAATACACTGTAAACATTTCCACAGGTGTAAGGAAATATATATATTCCTTCCATAAAATGTGATTCATTAAAATTTTTCAAGATTCCTAAAAATAAAACATAAAGAACATAATTTTTGGTGGAGACATTATAGATTATAGTAGAATCAAAATAACCACTTGTTACATTTTTTTTCATGTCGTGGCATGAATGGAATGAGCTAAATCCAGAACTAGCCCATTCCGGCCTCCAATTGGCAAGGGGATGGAAACTAGCATCAAGAAGGCATACCACACACATGGGGGGAATTATCCTAATGTACATATACACAAGAACACATCCAAAAAACCCATAAAATTATGTAATTTAAAAATATACTAATAAAAATTAATTCCAAATTGTATAATCCAGTAATCATAGAATGATATAATGTATGGGAAAGCATAAAAAGGGGCCAAATACAAGCCCACCCTAAACAAGAGATAATTTACGTCTTACACATATTTAGGCAACTACTGTTAAATAAAGCAATAGTATACCCATCGTTCTAGCTATCTAGAACTAAGATCTACCTGATACTAGTCTTCTTATGAATATGTCAAACATTTTTCATCAACATAAGACATGACCTGTATGATAAGAGACCATGAATGTGTGAGTATATCAATACCCAGTAGGACACCCCAAAATTGGTATGCATAAATCATCAAGAATAGTCATCTCATCAGTATATATATGTATATATATATATATATCATATCATGGGGCATGAAATGAATCATCCAAATATAGTCATAGTAAAATGTAATTCTCAAGGTAATGTCACAACTCTAATTTTATCCTAGGAATTATACATGAAGGTTCTATGCATCTATTGTCTAGGAGAACACAATTGAGAAGATACACAAACACTTTCAACACTCATCCAATGGTCACAATCATACACATTAAAATTTAACTTATACCATACTACAATGTATGAATCTCATAAAACAAGACACTCTTATCAGGTCTATCCACGAAGCAGCATAAAGGATACTGAGAGGGTTTATCAGAAAAAACACCTAGTCGGATTACACCACAAAAAAGATCAGATCTCCATAAGAAGATAAGGATTAAACACTAATGTCTCGATGGTGGACACCTGAACCTACTACAAATATCCCATTAAATAGGGTATGGACGTCCATATAGTTATCGTAATTCCAATTCCAACAAACACTACCATGGTAAAAGGATGGGAATTAGTATCACTATAGACCTCTCTGAGGGTTAAAATATCTATGTTCCTGAGCGAATAGTCAATGAAGACTTAGGAAACTCAATAGAGATTAGGAAAATAACCCACACCTTAAACATCATCAATATGCTATAGAGGTTTCACCCTCAATGAATAGAATTGGATACTATAAAAAAAATCCTCGTGGGGGTTGACTAAGGGGACACACTGAACTAATATTGTTTTGGTGAAACACACAATGTCATAGATAGTCTTAATTGAGGATAAAGTGGAATTCATCCTAAATTTTGGGGAGAATACAATATATCCATATGGGTAACTAGTGTGTCTAAAAAACCCATCCAAACCCTTGTCTCTCACTCACATGGAAATCCTTTCAAAATGGTACACAGTGTGTCCACTAAGGATACAAGATATGTAGTTGTTTGGGATAGAACATAGAATGTTGATTTCCAGTACCCATGAACTTTTCCAAGTATATGAAATTTAGTCAGTGAAACGATTTGTGTGGGACCACATGATATTTTGATTGTTTACTCCCATTACATGTCAACCCCCTTCTAAGGTCTATTGGAAATGTGGAATGACAGATACAACAGGTAATGCCACCAAATCTTCTAGGATATGTACTTTATGTACACAGTGATTTGGTTCGAAAGGATTATACATCACATGACATGAATAAAACTACATGTGATACTTATATCTTCCTGTAAACCCTATCTCTACATAGATAGGGCTACACAACGTTTGTTCATAGGGTTACATAGAATTTAATAGGGTTTTTTTACAAAACCATTGGGATTATTCATGTGGTATCATCCTCAACCCAATACCTTTAATTAAACTATGAAATGTGTCATTTTTTTAGGATGTGGGGTTCATCAATCCCCCTTCTTTGTTGATACATGGATTCTGGCCATATCACTTGCACTAACAATAGTAACTATCATGCCTCATCAGTGCCTCAGGTAAAACCTACTATTTTAAAATCCTAATCTATCCATGGGTCTATATACATAATCACATACAACTACTGTAATGTCAGATCACTACCCTCAAATTCTTTTGTTGGTCAATTTCACAAAATACCAAATGTGCAATTATTTTTCCCTATGTTTCTTTCGAATCGTAGTCCACAATAAAATCATAATGTTGAATACACATATAAAGGGTTGATAAAATTAAAAAAACAATAGAAGATAAATAACACAACAAATATTAATGTTTTCCTTGATCTATTCCCATTAGAATTAGTAATGAATATCCAATAAAAAAATAATTATCCCCCAAATCCCTGACAAACAAACCCAAACATGCAGAACAATCGAGCTGAGAATAACTTTATAAGTCGACGGATTCACATTTTTTATAGGATAAGCATAAAATGATAAATACACAATTAAATAAGTATACATAAATTAGGATAAATCATAGAAAAAGAATGATCACACACCATTTTTGTTTAAGAGATCCTAGAACTCCAATGTCACAACAATCCTTGATTAGATCTTGATATAAGGACATCCTCTAAGAACACTATCCTATAAATTTCCCTGAAACCCCCATGGTTAGGTGGATAACCCATAGATCTCATCAAAAATGTGTGTTTATAGGAGATAATGGGACTTTATGATAATTAAATAAAATTAAGTTATATTACTATTTTCATTCATAATGACTTGTTTAAAAACACTTGGAGATAACAAATATTATATCAGGACTAGGGGAAGACACATGTTATGAACTCAACATTGGTCTTGGATTTATGATCCGACTATATATTTTGGACTTATTGCAATTTTTTTAAAAATATGTGAATGTAAAATTAATATATTTAATTATTTTATAATATATATTATGGGCGCATCATGCCTTGTAATCATATGTTGTCCTAGATCCTAACTTCAAACATATTCCTTGAAATATTCCATTTATTACATGGAAAAAAGGGTCAGTACACTATTCCCATATTCAAGCCATTTGATCCCTCAGAAGAAAAAAATGAACAAAAATTAGTGAAACCCAAGTGGTCCACTGAGATTCCTACTCTTATGAGCACCACTGAAGGTTTATTATGTTGTTTACAAGCATGAATCCAACATCACTACTTTTCCATGAATTATATTTACATGTCGGTACCCAATGACATCAGCTCCTTGATATTGGATACTCTACTCTCACAACCCAACTTACTTAAGTTGATATCATACGATTATTCATCCACATACCTCCCCATCTATGATAGTGGAGGGAATAATTAATCCAAAACTACAATGGTCAAGTGGTTAAGTATGACATCCCTTTTCTAACCTGAAACATTGGGAGAAAAAAAAGAACATAAGATCACCAGAGAAATCCTACCGCCCAATGTTAGTCTTTGTGACATTCCAACACCAAATCCCTCTTCTATCAGTCCAAATTGGATTTCTAATGTTTAATGAGTTGTACTCATCCTCCTATGGATGAATCATACTTTTTATTACTATCACTATAACCAATACTAGGGTACAATAATTTCATGAATTATTGGAATTGTATACCATTTCATGAAAATAATAAAAATCATTATTTCATTGGGATTTCAATCCTAAAATGTCGTGAAACTCAATCCTTTAAGGAACATTAATCCATGAATTGAACCCAAAAAATAGACTTCTACAAACCATCCCATGTGAATATACATCAGTGAACTCGACATTAATAAAAAGACCATCACGAAAATTTCTCAAAAAACCTTCTATTTCATGATTTTTTACACAGATTGTTAAAATAATTCTAGTACCCCTGGATAGAAAATGGTCAGGATAATCTTGATTATGGATAGCATCTCAAGTGTGTTGGATTTTAAAACACTCACTACATTGTAGATGGTGTCTCCCTTGGAATACCCAATTTTCAAGAGGCTTCCACCCTATGGAATTAGGAATATGGATGATAAGTTCATCCATAATGCTTCCCAATATGAACCCACATACTAGTTTTGGAGTTCACAGATACTATACTAGTAAAAGAGTTATGCATGTGGCTATAGCCTTGAGGTTTACAAATAACTTATAATGAAAACCGACTGTAAAAACATGATAAATGTAAAGAGGGAGGAATTGACGGAAAAGGCATCCTCTCCCCCATAAGAGACAATTCACATGGAAGACTTTGGGAACCCACTCAAGGGTTGTAAAAACAGCTATGATTTGGGCTAGGGAAGAAACATTATAGATGAATAGTCTTGGGCATACTAGGATTGATCGTACATTAATTCATTTTGGAATGATTTGGACTGGGTTAAACATGATTGATTGGATTGGACCACGAATATCTACATCTACTTCCACATTCACCTCATGTTATAGTTTTTGAGTATGTGGTCAGTATGAACAAACACATTCTATCTACACTATGGGGATGTTGGTATCAGCATGTGATATCATTACCAGATTGATGATATCCTTATTCAAATATCCACATAGGAATATTTCCTCCCCATAGAGAATGTTTAGGTGGACCAAGAACATATTCCTGCCATGTAATGTGAACTATTATCTTTGGTGAAATGGTTGAAAAAACATAATATGTGTATTATATATATACCATTTAAGTGGTGGTTCAGATAATTTTTCAATGAGATATTCTCTAGGTTACCCGTGTGTCTATGTCAATGACACATGGCATTCCAATAAGGCAAAGAGAAATCCTACTAGAATATTCTGGATGATATCTAAAAAAGGGGTGGGATACGTTGTGTATCATGATTCTCCCATGGTATGGATAGAAATATTTTTCTCTATGATGATATTTGATTGTATTATCTCGATTTGGGATGATCACTTACTGGTGATTCATTGTAATGTCATCACGGAAGCGATGTTGGACATGGGGTTGTGCATCAACCTAGTTATCTCAGTATTGGAGAAGTTTTACAGGGAACATCACAACATCTTCCATGAGAATAATTATCTCCATGTGTGTGGGTAATTATATTTCTTATATGGTTTAGTAAATACACAAAAGTGTAAATAAGTATCTGAGTCATATCTCTCATCCTAAAACAATCATCAGGTTGTAAATTCTGAATATTTTTAGGAGTTTCCCTCTCAACATTGGATTAGGTGATGCAACGGATATAATTACAATAGTATACCATTTAATTTTCTATTGATTTCCCATTTTCATAAGTAGGGTGATAAGTAATGGAGTGCGGACCATATAGCAGTGGTCATACCATGGGTACTTCCATGACGGGGAACCGATAGAGTGGGTCAACAACAAGGTGATCCTTGATTTTTATGACTCACATATATTAAGGAGGAAGTTACAACTCCATGAGTAGATATCCTCTAAGACATACCTTGATATATTATATGATCACCATCCCTCATTCCTCAAACAGATATTGTATATGTTTACATGTATATATGTAAAATGGTTGAATGAGTTTCCACCACCTACTGATGCCTACGTGCCCACCCACAATTACATGACAATCTAAGAGAGTTCCCATCCCATGGAGATATAGAGGGAAAAAATATTTTTGATGATGAAATAGAGGTCACATATCCATGTGTTCAAGGAAATGAAGTGGTAGGATCACACTATTGAGGTAGAGACGACACAGTGGGTTTTGTAGCAGCACTTGCAAAGAAGACGACTTCTTCCCCAAAATAGGAACCATTGGTATAGGTGTAGAAATAGGGATAAACTCCTAGGAAACTAGTCACATGAAGAATTTGAACCCTTCTAGGAAGTCCCAATGGAGCACAAGATAATTTTGGGGGAAATAAATTCATCACCCAAATGTAAACATTGACATTGTCTTCCTTGAAACATGGGATTTCTAGGGGTATATTGATGGATCACAGCATATCATAGGATGTGGATGTAGCTCCCCATATTTGGGAAATTAATCACTGAGACTGGTCATACCAAAGTAAGAATTCACAATAGCAAGTATGAGTTGGTGTATTATATAAGATATCTTGAGGAATTAGTCCACTACTAGGGAACTATGTGCTCTTTACCTAGAAAAGTGAAGGTTCAAAATTGCATTATATATCCCAGGGATCTCTGATATGGTGAATTAGCGGATCTCATGCCTCTATAGTCGGGGAGGGATGAGTCATGAGGGGTTTCATACTATGACTCTCCAACTTAATGGGTCCCTTTGATCGAATAAGTAAATAATTGGACCACGTATGCCTTAGATATAAACGTTAAATTATAATTCACAAGAAACATATTTTGTCAATTGTTTCTGAACCATCAATCACATAGGAGGGGTGTTCTTGGATAAAACACGAGGAGAGGGTGATAGAACCTAAACCCTTGTATAGGTTAGTGTCAGGTCCCTCACAGATGTCATAGCCACTAACAACCACTAATCAACAGAAGCAGCAACAGTTAATGTGGTGACAACAGAAGGGAGAATGACTTTGACTGGTATATTACCTTTTAATTTCACTAATATACATTATAGACACTACTATTCCTATCATTAATTCCAGTTTTTACTCTTTTTCATCATTATTTTACATTCTATTTCTATCAAATTCATTCATATGTGGATGGTCAAACAATGTGTGGTGATTAAGAAATGTAGTCAGTATTTTATTCAATGGTTAAAGATGTTGAGGTGATGCAAATCTATGTTGCTCTCCAAAAAGAGATGGTCGGGGGGGATGTGTCGGTCAGAACTACCATGGATGTGTCACAGAGGGGGTATACCATGGAAAATTCCTTGATATATGGGGTCAAGATGGTTCTCATAATGGGGATAGTGGTGAAACAATATGGCATAAAATTTCACCAATGGTGCCAATTAGATCCAAAGCCTCAATGGACGAGGTGGAAATTGTGCGAGCAATTGATGTGGTCAAGTGGGTTTTCATGGATGTTCATATATAGGAAGTGTATTTGGATATGAATTTTGGATTTTAATCCACATTCGGTGAGGAATGAATCATACTACCTGCCAAGGCGTTCGAGGGGGATGTTATGAACGCACCTGCCCATGAAAAGGATGTGAGGTATCAACAATGGTGGACAATATCTATCCACCAATATTGGTGGTCAATGAGGATTTGAAATTTTAGTTTTCCTCATAAAAGTTATATTATGTAAATGTGTCTCCCATGGAAGATGAGGGGCTATAAAATATGATTATATATCAGATATTCTATAAGAAGTACCTAGGGAGCCCATAATTAATGAAGAAGCCAGTAGGGAATCATTTCCCCATGAAATGGATTTCTGGATGACTGAGGTTATTCTTGTTGTTACCCCATTCAATGACATTTTGGAAATATTTCATCCATAAAAGATGACACCACATGAAAAATTCAAGTTTTATTTCTAAGACGCTACTAAAAAGAAAGAACTCATTCCTTGCTAGTCTTAGAGTTACGTATGGAACATCATCATCCACACCAAGTTGTTTGACCATCCAAATTGGGTTGGATTTCTCTACCAATGTCTAGTCAAACTAGAGACTGATTGGGTGGAATCATCATTAATTACATCATGGCATTCTCATTAAGTTGTTGCATGCAAAAAGTAAATCATTTTATATTTCATGGCATAAACAAAAGGATGAGGGAACCCAGGCACTATAGGGAGTTGAGGAGGGTATCACTCATTTAGAGGGGATAGTGTAAGATCATGGGGGAAGAATTACCACTCATATTGATATCATCAGCAATATAATGTCCTTGGGGAAGGAACCATGGGTAAGGTGATGGAATTTGTTTCCATGATGGAAGAATTTTGGGATGAATTGGACAAGATGAGAATCTGGGCCGAAGTGGTCCATCACAAATCCATGGAAGAGGTATATAAACTAGTAATGATGTACTAGATATTATAGTCCACAAATCATTATTTGGATGAGAATGGATATGAATAGAAGATGGTGTTCTATGAATAACTGAATTTTTTAATCAATGTGTGCTATTAAATGAATGGGGTAAAACCATGGGTGTTTAATTCAACCTTAAAAAATAGTGAATTAATAGAGTGAATTGAGTAAACCAGTATACATAACAAAAAATAGGGTGGAGTGATGATATAGGATAACATCTAAACATGTTGGAAATAAACCATTCATTTTTTTTCATATGTATGGTAAAAAAAATTACGCTCAACCACTGACCATGTTCAAAATTGGTGACCCATCTCAAAATTATGTATGAATTTTTTCAGGGTGCATGATAGGAATGATAGGAGAACCAAAGTGTCTTGGGACCATGAAGTCACATACGAATTTTTTAGACATAGACAAGGATATAGATCCATGTCAATGGAGACATTTAGTGTGTTTCTTCAATGATGGATTGTTTGGATTCAATCTGACACTCACAAAATTACTAAAATATGGATTTTAACATATTTCATTGGATTGTTGGTCTAAACAAAGGTCTGAATCATCTCAAAAGGGGGTGGTATCTCATATTTTTATTAATAGTTGAATAAAATGATTGATTTTGTTGGTGACCATCATTAAAATGGAAATGGGATTATTATGCATGATCCAGAGATTCATCATTGTTTTATTTCTTGAAATGATAATGATGAAATCATAGTCCAACATCATATAGTGAAGATTGTGGAAACACAATTTAACATCATATAGTGAGTACACTATATCATATTTTTTAACATCATATGAATGGGATTTTAGGTCATATAATTTAATTGCTTGTGGATAGGATGACGTGATCTTAATTGAAGGTTGTAGAAGTCCGACCACGACCTCTTTGTTTGTGGTCATAGTTCTTTGATTGTAGGGTAGTGTGACTCAATGGGTATATGTGTAGATTGGTTTATAGGTAAAAATACATGAATAAGGATCATATAATTCCATTGAAAATATATTATCATAAGGACTTGTTGCACATAGTTTAATTTCATGATACATAGACGATGGTGTTGAGAATTGATTAAGGACATAATTTAGTGACTAGGGGGATCATCTAATATAAGCGTGTATGGAATTAAAAGGAGGTGACCCAACTTCAATAGATGGTTGAGGAAGCCTAGCACAATGTGAATCCTTACCAAGAAAACCTGCACACAATTTAATGACATGGCTCATATAATTGGGATTATAGATTAATGTTGTATAATTCATGCCAACTATAAATAGTTTGAGGTCATAATTATTTGACTATAGGGAAATAATTTCTTCAATATTCATTTCAGACATTAAATAAAGGACACCCAATGTGAAAGGAGGGTATTGGGAGTCCATAAAATTCCATAATATCATTCTTATGAAAATATTCCCACAATTAATTTATGGTCATTATTCTCATACCCATGATCCTAGTTTGAGTTCATAGTGTCCATATCAAATGGTGTGAAATATATAAAAAGTAATGTGTATCATGATGAAAAGAAAACCTGGTGTAAAATGAGGGCCTAGAAATCCTTAACATCACACAACACTATCATTGTGTGAATTGAAGATAATTTAAATTTATGACTATTTGACTGGGGATCGTTTTTTATGGTCGTATAGTTTGGACCATGGGTTAGTTGTGTGTGTCTACCCTATTTGAGGGAAAACCCCACCCAACTACTAATATTGTGTCAATTGTTATTGATTCAAGAAATAAGGAATTATGTGGAGTTTGTATTGTTTATAGGGGAGAACAAAATATGGAAAGATATCAAAAAATCACAAGAAAATGATCTTCAATTTTAGTTGACGGATAGAAAAGGGGAATGAAAAAATAGGGAAAAACTATTTACCATGTTCAAAAAACATGTTATATACATGTGTTAGTTATGAATGGGGTAATCAAATGTGGGTTGGACAATAACTGAGTTTAAAAAATGGGAGCCGTAATTTGTTACTAAATATCCTTTGATGAGTTATCACAGGATAGTAGGTGAGCCAGTATACCCTAAGAACACATATGTTACAGAACATGTTAAGATAGGGAGGATGATTATTATCCAAATAGGACAAGCACAAAGCAGAGAGGCTAAAATGATGAATTTTCCTAAGGTAATATAGAGTTACATAGGATTTATTACAAAAATGACATAAATGGACTAGATAAACTCATCAACAGGTGAGAACAAAGACTAGTATGTTAGAAAAATGCCATGATATGAGCCATTGGTAGGGATGTTCCCATGATAAAACATTCAAGATTCACAACATATCCCACGAAGATGGGAATCATTAAAAACATTGTTCATGAGTTTAGTGTGGTATGAGACTTGTACCAGAGAGGTGATATTTTCACTAGAGGGGATATGAAAACAACATTCATTATAAGTCATCCTGGTTTTCTATAGGGTAATTTTTTTTATAATCAAATATTTTACCTATTGGAAGAAACCATTATATACAAGTTAAGGATATAGTTTAACATCATTATTAAGGATGTTTTATTTTTTCATCCCATATTTATCATATGAGGCCTCCCTATTTCATATGTGGTAATATAAAAGTTTCTTTTAATGAACCACGGATGTTAGGATTTAGAGTTTAAAGTCATTCAACTCAGACTATTATTGATGCAGCATTAAATCCAGAGATCTCAATGAAGTTATCTGGACATATAATGAAATTTATATGCATCACATCATATCCTGAGAGGATGTGAATAAATCCATACATATTTCTAGGACATGGAGTAATAGGAAGATGATACCCATAGGGGTCTTTCCCCTTGAATGAGGTTACTGAATTATCTCATAATATGATATGAGGCTTCCTGAATTCATATGGGGTAATGATACTATTTTTCATAATTTATTGAGGTTGTTGGTTAGGATTATGCCAAGATATTCCCATTGGTTTCTTCCTAATTTCGGGTCATGATGGAATCTCCACCCACTGATGGGTTATGGTACATGATTGGGGATTATAACTATAGAGGAGGCCCAATGTTATTTTGGAGAGACAGAGTTGTGGGTAAATTTTTAGTGAATTTTTGGTTGGGCCAAGAGATATAAGATCTAGGAATAACTATGTATCTGATGAGTATTGGAATCAAGACACATGTAGATATAAATGATAGTGGATTCATAAAAATTCTAAAATAAAAATTATGAATAAAACAATTCCAATGTGGAGACAATTCACATAGTAAGTGATCATAATTTTGGGACAATGGATCCAAATATATGATCAATAATCATGTGACATAGGTGGGTTTTTTGAGAATGTTCATAATGTTCAAAGTGTTAAATCATAACATGAAAGGATCCACGGTGTCTACAATCCACATGAAGAACACATAATGCATTTTGTACACATTTTATGGTTATGTTACCTAGACCATGGAAAAAATATTAATTTCATTATTCTTGGTTTATTGGAAAATAATTCAATGTCATGATTTTAGAATTGTTTGTCATGTTTTATCCTAGGGTGTTTTCATGGAATAACATAGGAATAACCCTTCATGAATGGAGTAAATTAAGAATGGTGTACCACATTAGAACCTTGAAATAAATGGAACATAGTTTATGGATGTAATTCATGGAATGTATTAAATTTTAAAAATATTTTAAGGTTTTGTTTCTTGTATTAGGAGTTTTTTTCTCAATGGCATATTTTTGGAATGGGAGAGGTAAATCACGTTGTAAAATGTTGTCATTCTAGCCCACATGCCACATAAATTCTCTCATATGATTTGCACATAGTTTATGGTCCCAATGATTTTAATGTAAATTGGTATAAAGGAACAAATTATTTGTAAAATTTTGGCTATTCTCAATGATGAGGGCCTTGGTAATAACTATATATCCAATTGGAATGGGAATCAAGATACACATTGTTCTGATACACCACATGATTGGAGAACAATTCCTAAAATGGGGAAACCCTCTCTGATGATGGTATTGAGGCATCCCATTATTTTCTATTAGAATATCATGATTACAACCTCAGTAGGATTATAATGTAAAATCACATGCTTTGAATGTTTTATATTCTGGTCATATCACATATTTCATATGAGGAATCCCACATAATTTCAATAGGGTAACGTTGTAGTTTAGCATCAGGTGCAGAGGAATTTGTTTTTTTTATCATCACATACTCGTCAAATGTTTAATTATGTTGGGTAATGTTTTTTATCATATCATACTTATTCCATGAGACATCCCAATTTCAAATGGGGTAATATCATAGTTGAACATCATTCCCCAGGGACATTGGTATTGGTAATTTGTATTCACACTACATGGACTGTGGTTGCTGTTATTTTAATTTCATGGATCTCAGACTCTATGGTTTGTAAATAGTTTAATTATGTAATTATTTAACTATGGATTTTGAAGTTTAAATTATATATTTTGGACCATTTGAAAATATTTTATGGCCATACTGGCATGGACCATCTGAAATCTTTTTATGGTCATACTTATGAGACTATTGGGGTTCTACATGCAATGTACTACTCGTGAAATCTGGTGTTGGAAGGATGGGTGATACACTCTCCTTCCTAGAGGATCAAAGATTATACTCCACTTGGATATAACTTATAGATAATGTATGGTTATTACCATTTGGTCTCTAACTTCAATGAAATTATTTTCATATCACCATTTTTATAAGAGCTAGTACCACGTCACCATAGAGGAAGGAACAAAGGAAAATGTACAGTTTAAATCTCTCACCATCCTATTATAGTTCCACTCTTGGTTATCAAAGGCCTAAAGACTATTTTCATTAGGGATTCCAACTCATATAGATATATTACTTCCATTATGTCTCTTTGTTATGGTCATAAAAAATATATTCTAATGGATGGTAACTGGACTTTGATAGGAATAATTCCTTATTTCTATATTCCGATGTGTATGTAGTAACCTTATTAAAATTCTGAGACATCATCTGATAGTACCAAAGGGTTTTTGGGACCTTTTAGGATAAATATTTTTGTTTGGTCCCACCATTTTCTAAACGATGTTTGATGGGGAATTTTTTAATGCCTCAATCTACCCATTTTCTTATACTTTAAAGTGAGAAGTGTGGTTTGATTGGATATTTTACATGGAATACAATTTCATCAACTCAACAACCTGGAGTATGGTGTCATTGTCTTTGAGAATAATATAGAGAACTATAAATCAATGGATGATGTCGAATATAAAAAATGATCATGGTCTAGGTTTTGAAATCCTTTAGGTGGGCCACATGTTCTCAATTAGAAAATAAATTGGTTTCAATCGATATAATCTTAAACTATTGAGATATTTCTTCTGGGTATTTTCCAACAACATTGATTCCCCATATTATAATTGGCTAATATTATTTGGTGATTTGGATGTGATTCTATGGTCGATGAAAAAAATTATAATGGATATAACAAGAATAAAACAACATTATGAACAAAATTCATTCATCTAACATGGTGGGTCAAAAGTAGGCCAATATCTATAATTGGTGAGAGAACCTCATTCTAGATTGATGTACTACACAAGAACACAGATGGAATTCTGGAATAACCTCTGGAATCCCAAATCCATGGAATCAATCCTGATTAATTCCATCAAACCCACACCTATACAAGGTTTTCTATAGTTTCCAACCACATTATAGGGTGAATTTTATTATGTGTTGATAGGTTCATCCACTCTCAACTCATTATTGATGGAGAATTCCAAGATAAAGATACTTAATGAAGGGTTTTATCTCAATGGTGAATCCTTAGTTCTGGCGGGGGGGGGGGGTTGTAGTATTGTTGTTGATGTTCTAGTAACCAGTTGGTATACATGTAGGGTTTGATCATCTAAAGTGGAATGAACTATGATTATCTAATGGGTCAATTGAATGACTAGTATAACCTTTTCAAGATCTACAAGTGATGAGGCCATACATTCCAAGTTATCAGCTTGAACATTTTTTGAAAAAGGGACTTCAGTCCCCTTATGATGGGAAGGGGACAGATCCATCAGAAAATGGTTATGTTTAGGAAGGGGAACTGTCTCTTTCATTTTAATGATGTAGTCACCATTGATCTATTCATTGGAAAACTGGGAGTCTCCCTTTACATATAAAATTGGTAAATCAATCACAATGGTCAACTCAATTGCAGTTATGAGATCCCAATACTCTACCTTGTTTTTGGATTATACTTTGGACAATAATAATGTGTATGGAAAGACATTCCATGTTGGTGTGATGAATAAGACCTTGAGGACTACTCTTTTATGTTTTTTATTATTTATCATTCATTCATTCTCTATCTAAAAGGTACATTGAATTGAATTTTCTATCGTGGTTTAACTTGATCCACTGAGAGGATATCATCATTTGGGAAATCACCAACCATGAGAAATAATTTTGGGGAATGATATGCCGCCATGATGTCTTCTAAAGCCTATTCATTGATGACCATCAATGGAGAAAATCGAATGTCAAACTGACGGAGGGTCATCACTCAATGTGTAAATAATAATTTAAATATGGGATTATAGAGGATAAAAATTGATGGGTCTACTCAAGACAATATATGCATCTCATGATGCTGCAAATAGTGTCACAACATATGTAATGTGAAAACTAGTTGGAGGAAACTCTTATCGATTGTGGTGTATATTTCATTTATGTCGAGGAGCATACTATTTAGACCGTAGGGGTCATTTTCCCTAAACTCATTATTTTTTTGGTTGGTAATATCTCCAAAGGTCCATTCTATAGTGGTCACCTAAAGGTCAGGAGGATTTACCAAATGTAGTGGAATTTGAACCGAAAGATATACAAAGTACATATCTAAATATTTTAAGGATATATAAAAACTTTCATAACACTGCTAAACGGATCACTTATTCATTAATCATGGAAATAGGATAAAATTTACAGTCTGATTTTCAAAAATTCATCATATATAGGTTGTGTGGCATGGGAGGCCTCATAATTCCAATAGTTTTCTTGGGGTGGCATTAGATTGATGGACATGATCTTCTCTATGTCATTCTTGATGAATCTAAATACTGTGATAAAGATGATAAATTTTATAATGGTAAAATCATTTGACTACTTAAATGGATTCATATTCATGTGTTGGGAGGAGATGATGTCGAAATGTTTTTCAATATCTATGATATGGTCCTAAATATGTCATAATTAAACCACCAAATAATCAATGTATAATTCCATCAATGTTAAAATAACTAACTTAATGACGAGTTTCATAACCCACAAGTAAGTGGATCCTATATTATTTATGTTGAAGGGCATCAACTGGTAGAATAAGAACCCCTTCAGCACCCTGAAAGTGGTAGCCACCTTATCTTTATGGACCATCCCGATTTAATTTTACCTAGAGTATCTATCCATTAAAGCGAGATCTTTGTACCCAATCATAACATCAATCACCAACTCTATCCCTGAAAGGGGGAAATTTTCCTTTGAATAGTGGTGGTTGTGGTCCTGTAAGTTGATATAGAATAAAGTACACATATATATATTTTGCTGACATGGAAGATGTTTTCCAGCCATTTTGGGTATTAGACTTCCTTGAAGATGTTGCATTTTAATATTTTTTTCAACCTCAACCACTAAAATTGGACTGTGAGGAAGGTTACTCTTTATAAGAGGATGTCATAACACGTGAGGAATCACTGGGAGGCAGGAAAGATGAAAAAATTCCTAATAGTCCAGCCCTGTCATCTCATCATATTTTCATGACATTACATCATGATGTAGTTTCCAGATTTTCCCCTACAACTACTTCTCCTCTGCATACATGGATTCACTTATCACATTCGTCCTATCATCCTCCTCATTAAAAAGGTTAACCTAGGTTAACTCATAAATTTTTGTGGAGACACCCTATTCAAATATAGGATGGGTTATTCCATATCCTCTTCATTGATTGAGATTTGAAAAAAATGGAGAAGGTTTCCCTTTCATGCCAATGAATTCAGGGGATGACTGGTTCCTTCTTTAAAATACCCAATGAGGGGTTTTTTTCAAAAGATATGATGGTGATAAAATCTATCGAGCATTTCTTTTCGATAATTTTAACATTGGGAAACCCATAATATTAGAAAAAATGCTGAATATTCATCTTCCAACATGTCAACACTTCTTTTTGAAACAAATGGGAATGTTGTGAATCATTGGATAAGGGTGAAATTATCCATTTTTCATAGATGTAAGTGATTATTTTATCAAACATGAATTTTCATTGTACGATTATTATGTAATAAATTTTTACTCCTTTCTTAAATACACAGAAACCATTTTTCTTGGAGAATACAAGGAATACCCCATGCTCCACCAAAAAAGGCTCCAACCTATGAATCGGGAGAAAAAATATTTCATTCATGTACAACGAGGGATTAGTTTTAGTGGTTTTTAGGTCAATGGGGGAATTTTTGCACTCAAACTTATCAACATGAACTGGTTTTCATTCCTAGTTATAGTATATGGAATCCAGATAGTGGACCATAAAAGGCTCAATGGGAGAAGAATTTCCTTGAAATATCCCATACTCAATTGTTGAAGGAGTATTTGAGGAATTGATGGAATGAAGAAGGGACCCTTACATGAAAATTAATATAGGGTCATTCTAGAAGTGTGTTGTAGGAATTTTCTTGGGTGACTAACATAATTTATTTTCATCATATCATACCACCAAACTAAGTGTTTAGCTGAATCTTTCCTCAAGGTTTCTTATCAATCATTTCACACCCCTAAATCATCAGTCTAGGTGTAGTATGATCCCATTCATTCAGTCCCATATTATGAAGCATCCAATCGTGGAATATGATGATATAGAAACAAGTATCCACTCTTTTCTGAAATATTTCCATGTTATTTTACATGAAGGTGATGTTGTCGTGACCCGTCCCCCAGGGCCCGTGACGTGACTACACAAAGCGTCCTTCCATAAACCAGGGGCTGGGGACTAGGACCAAAAGGCATATCCCCTAAAACTGGGAAGGAATTGCTTTTATATCCTATAATGACACTCAAACAAGAACACAACAATATACAAACACAATTAAACTATTTAGAAAAAAGATTGATGAAACTAAGAGGGGACGGAATACAAGCCCAACAGTAAAGGTACAAGTACAACTGAAAATACAATAAAACTGAAGAAAGATAAAGACAGATACTCGGTCATCCTCCGAGGTTACTAGCTGAAGGGTAGGTATAGATCGCCTCCTCAGCACTCCACCTCCGCTTGTCTCCTCTGCATACAGACATGCCATATGGTTAACCTCTGGGAACTGTCCAGTCTTGGTACCCTCAGCCCCGATCTGCGTTGTCCATCATCTTCACCAAACACAACAAGGTTCGGGAAAAGCCCGCGCAGTGGTGAGTATAACGATACTCAGTAGGGAATCTGAGACCCTTAAGGTCTCACAAAATTTATAAAGGTAAAACCACAAAGCATGTAAACCAATGAAAATCCTACATTGGTATATTCCCATACATATACATATGTTATCAAATATTAACCATATCATTCATGAGGAAACACAAGGCACAACTACTTATCCAAAGTACAACTGTTCCCTGAGGGAAAGATTACCATGATGGTAAGTACCACATAGGTACACCACATAAAAGAATACCACAATGGTATCACCATGAAGGTAAGTACCACACAGGTATGCCACAAATAAGAATACCACAAAGGTATCACCCCGAAGGTAAGTACCACACACGTCAGCCACACATTAGAATACCACATAGGTAAAGACTCCTCTCACACCAGGTATAACATATGTACAGTAGTAGAGATGATTAGAAATAACTATTTAATCAACATACTCTGTTAAGAGGAAGACCCAAGTAGGATCCTAAATCATCAGACCCACATAGGATCCTAGTACATCATCAAACCCACACATGATCCAAGTACCATAGACCAATGTAGGATCCTAGAGTTTTCTGACATGAATTCCTAGAGCGGATCTAATTTAGACTCTCGAATATAGAACCACAAAGGATCCCAAGCATAGACCCAAAAATGATCCCTTTCTCATGTTACAACAAGCTACAAGGTTCTCACACTAAGCTCACTTGATTCTGGGAGGATCCTCTCATCAATCCATAGGTTGATAATCCAACTACCATGAAGTCCCACGAAGAAGTATCCCAAACCACCCCCACGTAAATGGGGTCTCAACTCAATAGAGGGTGCATCAATCGAACGCTCGGTCTGTATGTTATTGGCCTTTAAGTCCCGAGGTCCCGGTTGGATTCATGTACGATCCAACCTGGACATACCTAAATATTATCCAAAACTCATGTAGGGTATAACAAAAGGTTCTTCTCTCTCGAAGGATTCGGGTGCTGCTGACGGTTCGTCAAACGGATGCACATACCTCATGATGTGGATGAAAGATCAAAAATGGGTCGAAGTAGGTCCAGGTCTGGTCCGACTCGAGTGGACCGTCCCAGCCCATGGTGCGGCGGCCCACGGTGCGGTATCCCATGGTGTGTGGTGCCCTGTGGTGCGGCGGCCTGTGGTGTGTTGCACCTTGTGGTGCGGAGGTCGTCCGCGGCTGGCCTGACGGCTGACCACCTTCTCCGCATGGTGCGTCGTGCGTCGCGCCGTCAGCGGTGGTCGTCTCAACCGGTCTCCCTCCCCTCGTTGTTGCGGCACAAGGCCGCACATCTTTCTCACTGGGTGGTGTGGACGTACACCTCCATACCATTCATGTGGCTGGCCTCCACCGGCCACCGCCCTTTCTCCTCTACGGCCTACGGGTCGCAGCCCTTCTCTAGCTGCGCTGTTGCGTCGCCGCCTTCTTCGCGGACTCCCATGTTTCCATCTGTCGTTCCTAAGCCCCTTAGGTGTTGGCCTCCAACCTACTCTATCATGAAAAACACATCAAGATTCACAATGAATTTCGGAGAGTTCGGGCCATGTTCATTTGTCCCGCACTCTCAGAGTTAGGGCGGTAGAAAGTGGCTCAATAATTCATGAATCACGAAGAACAACAAGAATAGGAAAGGGGGTATAAATCAACAACAAACCCTACCTCGTGAACGATAGAGAAAATCCCATTTTTGAGGATGTGGGTCGGTGTTTTCCATTCCTGCAATAGCCTTCAATGATGTTGCCTAATCTTCGATCCTCGTTTGGGGTTTCGGTGCAGATCACCACCACTTGCCAGAACTGGCACTTTCCTACAAGTGTCGGGCATCGCGACACTTTACCAGAGCTTCATCACTTGGTGAAGTCATACCAAATCCTTCCCCCCCAAGATGCATATAAAAATGAGAGGGGGAGGGTATGTAACAATCATGGAATTTTTGAAGGATCATTTAACATGAACCTTCTTAAATTTCAAGGACGATATTACTTAGTATTTGATAGGTTTAAAAAATTAATTTACATTGGAATAATTAAATGATGACACATTTAGTAAATTTTCCTAGGATAATCTAATTAAATGGGGAGTTGAAAGGTATTGTCCCATTAATGAGGGTTTCGGTGGCCCCCACCACCATAACCCATGTAGAGTATTTGCAATAAAAATAAAATAAAACTTTTTATTTATATTTTTTTATTTCCAAGTAAAGCACGAAAAATAAATTCCACCCTCAACCTAATGCGGTCATGGTGAAGAACTCCTTTAGGGAATATCGGCGTTGTGAGTTCAACGATGTCCACAGATTTCAATTTCGATCACGGGTTCATAAGTTACAAAAACATGCTCGTACGTTTACTAAACATTCTCGAAGAAAAGTTCAGAAATTCACTCCGGGCACACCGGGCCTCGGAATTGCATGCTGTAAATTTTCACGGACTCAAAAAATTCCCATATAATTAAAAAAATTACATGGAATTTCCGGGTCTTTACATTCTCCCCACCTCAGTGATTTGCGTCCCTGAAAGCCACATGACAAAAACTAAGAAAACAAGTGGTGGTACTATGCACGAATCTGGTCCTCTAGCTCGCATGTGCTCTACTGGAGGATCTTGTGCTGCCAACATACATGCACCAAGTTATTGAATTCTTACAAATGACCCACCCATGTTGATCCTCAATCTCTACTAGAACCTCGGTAAATGTCACCCCATCTTCGATGTCCATCTCGCTATTGTCAATGACGTGTGATGGGTCGTGCACGTATCTCTTTAACTGTGATACATGGAGAACGTTGTGCACCCGGTGCAACAGAGGGGGATGTTCATGGCAGTAATCTACCACACCAACTCTGTTGAGGACCTGAAAGGGTCCGATGAACCTCGGAGATAATTTGTCACCCCGGCAAAATCTCCACAAATAGTGTCAGGGTGAGACTCGTAGAAAAACATGGTCACCATCCTAGAACTATAGAGGTCTACGTCTCTTATCGGCATAAGACTTCGGCATGCTCTATGCAATATTCATCTGCTCCTGGATGATCTACACCTTCTCCATGGCAGCCCGTACCATCTCTGATCCCATGAGTGCTGACTCCCTAGGGTCAGTCCAGCACAAAGGCGATCCGCAAGGTCGGACTTATAGAGCCTTGGAAGGTGTCATCCCAATAGTTGAGTGATAGCTGGTGTTTTATGAAAACACCACTGAGGGAAAATGTTCCAACCAGCTGCGACAGAAGTCAATGACACTAGCACGTAGCATGTCCTCAAGGGATTGAATGTTCCGCTTAGTCTGGCCATCTGTAAGAGGATAGAATGATGTGGTCAAATGAATATGTTCACTGAAAGCCTCCTAAAACCCCTTCCAAAGCCAAGAAGTGAAATGGGAATCACAATCGGAGACAATCGTGGAGGGTACTCCATGTATCTGCACAATCATCTACACATAGAGGCGTCTCAAGCTCTCTGATGAACCCTGCTCTCTGATTGGTAGGAAGTGGGCCGACTAGGTGAGTCGGTCGGCAATCACCCAAATAGAATCATGACCCCTAGATTTACGTGGATGTCCTGTAAAAAAGTCCATGGATATCCCGTCCCACTTCCACTCTAGTGCCTATAATGGATGAACTAATCCAATTGGTACCAGATGCACCGCCTTCACTTGCTGACAAGTGAGGCATCAAGAGACAAACTCTGCTACATCTTTCGTCATTCCCAGCCACCAGTGCTATCATCGTAGGTCCTGGTACATCTTCTCCACTCCTAGATGTACCACTAGAGGGGACGTGTGGAACTCCCTCAATACTTCCTCTCAAAGTGACACGGGTACCATAGTACATCCTCTGAAGAGGATAACATGCTCTCCACCTTCATAAAATCGATCAGGTGCATGTCCTATGGATATCTGAGCACGTCGAGCCTCGCAGTCAGTTTTCCAGTATTTTGCCTCCTTGAATCACTGATAATGTTGGGGAGTGATTGTAAGAGACTTAAGAAAAGATTCTCCATCACAATCCACAAAGGATATCTGCAAAGCGGCCAGAAGCTCTGTCGCCTCACCTAGAAGTTGTATACGAGATCTCCTCATGAGTACATTTTCAACAATGTTCACCATCCCAAGAGTATAGACTATCTCGAATTCATAGCCATGGAGGATCTCAAGCCAACGCTTCTGTCTCAGGTTCAGGTCCTTCTGAGAGAAGATATTTCTAAGACTCTTATGATCAGAGTACACTGTAAACCGTTCGCCCATCACATAATGTCGCCAAATATTCAAGGTTAAGACCACTGATGCTAACTGCAGGTCATGGGTAGAGTAGTTTTGCTCATGTTTTCTCAACTTTCAAGAAACATACATAATCACCCCTCACTCTTTCATTAGGAAACATCCGAGTCTGGTCCCTGATGCATCGCAGTAGACTACTAACCCAACCTCTTCCTCCGGGAGCCTAAAGATAGGGGCACTAGTCAACCTCTGCCTCAGCTCCTGAAAACTCTGCTGACATCTCTCCGACCACATGAAGGGTTTCCCCTTATTTGTCAATATTGATAAATGTACAACAACTCAAGATAAATCTGGCACAAACCTCTAGTAGTAGCTGTCCAAACCCAAGAAACTTCATTCCTCCATCACACTCCTGGGTGGCTCCCAAGCAAGTACTGCCTCAATCTCCACTGGATCCACTACAAACCCAGCCTCTAAGATGACATGTCCTATAAAGTGAACCTCTCGGATATAGAATTGGCACTTCAATAGCTTTCCATAAAGCTGGTGCTCTCAGAGTGTGTCCAGAACAATCTACATATGACAGGCATGCTCCTTCTCAGTAGCCAAGTAGATCAGGATGTCGTCGATGAAGACTACTACAAAGTGATCAAGGTATAGCTGAAAGATCTTGTTCATGAGTCCCATGAACACTGCTAGATCATTGGTCATGTCGAATGGCATAACCAATAACACATAATGGCTGAACCGATATCTAAAATCCATCTTTTGCACATCCTCGTCTTGTTATTTGAGCTGGTGATAGCCTGACCTGATGTATATCTTCGATAACCATCGATCCACCTTCAGATAATCGAAGAGTTCTTCAATACTCAAAAAGGGTACTTGTTCTTCACGGTCACTTGGTTCAGGCACCGATAGTCAACATAAAGTCTCAAGCTCCCATCCGCCTTCATGGTGAACAAAATTGGGGATTCCCAAGGAGAAACATTGGGCCTAATGAATCCCTTCCCCTGAAGTCCTCCAACTGTACCTACATCTCACAAAGCTCTGTAGGAGACATTCGATATGCTGGTATAGATATTGGTGCCATCCCGGGGTATAATTCAATACAAAATCCCACCTCTCTGTGTGGAGGTAGACCTAAAACATCATCAGGGAAGACATCCGTGTACTGATCCACCACTACATGATTACTCGGACTCTCCACATCAACTGCTCTGAGGGTATGTCTAGCCAACATATGAGTGATCGGCAAAACTCTCCTATGGGTAAGTCCATCATTTGCTGTAAAGGTTACCTTCTTGCCGGTGAAGTGAAACCTAGTCCCATCTATGTGAAAGCACTGTACTTTGTGCCAAATACATTCGATCTACGTATGGACTCTGGATAACCAGTCCACACCCAAGATGACGTCGTAAGGCCTTGACGCCTCTACTAGTAGATCCTAGCTGAAGCACTCACCTCCTAGAGTAAGATCCCACTACTGGAACCAGTGTGTAATCATCGAATCCACTCCTGTAGGAGTCTCTAGTCGTAAGGATCGAGCAAACGTCTCCACCAGAATCTCCAAGAACCGAATGAGGGTAGGGGAAAAAAATAATGACGGGAACTTGTGTCTGTATGTACTGCTACTAAGGTGGAGTAAACACAGATGATACCTCATATTATCTCTGGAGTGCCATGGTGGTAGGCCTAAACTTCCTAGAGCTGAGATAACCCTTTTCCACCTACTCCATGTGGTTAGGGTGGACCACAAGGTGGCGGTGGCAGTAACATGTTGAATCATCGCCCACCACTAGTTGCACGACATGCTCCGCATCCACGTCTGCCTACTCCCTACGGACCAACTCAATTGAACCTTTACCTCTGCCTGGGAGGCTTGTAGACCATCTACTGATCATATGTACGGTAGGTTGAGCTGTCACGAGCCATGTGACCCTGGCCACCGCATATGAAACATTGCCTGCTCCTCGAATGATTGGATCTGTCTCCGGTGCCCTGAAAAACCGGCCCTGAATCCTGCGGTCATCCACCTGTAGGTCTAGTCTTCATGTACCTCTATGAAATATATCTGCTTCCAACTACAGAATAATCCATTACATGATACCCGGTGGTGGGTATAACTGCTAGCGACTTCTCAACAAGAAAAATCTCCACTAAGAGGGCTCTCTCTAATAACCCTACCTGCATCGGGATGTGGATAGAAATCATCGAAGCCCTGATCTCCTGCCTAAGCCCCTGCTCAAGGGTCCATGACCTGAAGAATGGGTCATACATAATATCAGTGGAGTAGCGCGATAGGTCGATGAACCTTACTTAGTACAGAGACACAATCATGTTTCCCTTCTGCAGATGAAGAAACTCATGTATGCACACTATGCAGATAGTCTCTAGGACACACTCTACCCAAAACAGGCTCTCCAAGTCTGTCCAGATAAGTGTCACCTCATCATGAACAAAGAGAATCTAGTTCAACCATCTACCTATTGTTACCTTTAGAAGATTGGCGGCAAGGATCACCATGAGGTCAGCTACTGTCCCTACCAATCGAATGACTCTCACCACAACCTCCCGCCAATCATCAGCCACATGTGTATCTGTATCACCCTTGGACCTGGGTGGCCTCTAGCACTTGAACTCGTTCAACGCACTCATGTGGCATGCACCCTATGCTGCTAGGGCTAGTGGCATCGATGTCCCAACGGGTAATGGTACTGATGGTGCCTCTACTGGAAGAGGGCCCTACACTAAGGCATCATCGCTCGGTGGGCCATCATCATGTACTATACCCATGAACCCTAGCTGGATGACTATGTAGAGGTATCCTAAAAATAAATAGGTGTGCCACGGTCAATATTTTATACCTGTTGAGCTGACTCAAATATTTCACAAATAAATCCTTTTGAATCACACACACAATTAGTGTTTTCTTGCACTGAATCAGAAATCCTATGTCCAGGTCCTGGTGTATGGATACGTCGTCTGCCGCACCAACACTAGATTCTCTAAACTGATAACCACACTCAATACACATAACACTATTTCTGTTAAAAATATAAGAGTCCAATGTTCTATGGTAAAATCAACTCCTTTGATACCAATTTTTCACGACTCATCCCCCGGGGCCCATGCCGTGACTATCCCAATCCCACCTTCCATAGGCTAGGGGCTGGTGATTAGCACCGAAAGGCATATCCCCTAAAACCGAGAAGGCATTGCCTTTATATCCTGTAAACACACTCAACCAAGCACACAACAAGATACGAACACAAGTAAACTTTATATAATAACGAGTGCTGAAAGTAAGAGGGGGAAGAACACAAGACCAACAGTAAAGGTACATGTACAACTGAAAATAAAATACAACTGAAGAAAGAGAACGATATATATTGGGTCATCCACCAAGGCCCCTACCTGATGGGTAGGTACATATCACCTCCACATCACTCCTTGTCTGCCTGTCTCCTCTGCGTACTGACACACCATATAGTCCACCTCTGGGCACCATCTTGTCCTGGTACCCTCATCCTCGATCAACGCTATCCATCGTCTGCACAAAACACCACAAGGTATGGGTGAAGCCCGTGCAAGGGTGAGTATAACGATACCCAGTAGGGACCCTGAGACCCTTAAGGTCTCACAAAATCTACAAAGGATAAACCACAGAGCATGTAAACTAGTGACAATCCTACTTAGGTATATGCCCATACATATACCTTAGTATTCAAATATTACACATCTCATTCATGAGGAAACACAAGGCCCAACTCCATATAAAAAGTACAACAGTTCCAAGAAGGAAATATTACCATGAAGGTAAGTAACACACAGGTATTCCACATAGAATAATACCACAATGTTATCACCAAAAAGGTAAGTACCACACAGGTACGCCACATAGAAGAATACCACAAAGAAATCACCATGAAGTTAAGTACCATATAGGTACGCCACACAAAAGAATACCACAACGGTAAAGACTCAGCTCACACCAGGTATAACGTAGCTACAATAATAGAGATGATTAGATTTAACTACTGAATCATCTTACTCTGTTAAGTGTAAGACCCACATAGGAGCCTAATTCATCAGACCCACATAGAATCCTATTACATCATTAGATCCACACATGATCATATTACAACAGACCCACACAGGATCCTAGTACATCATCAGACCCATACATAATCAAAGTATAGAAAACCCACGTAGGATCCTAGAGTATCCCCACATGGATTCCTAGAGTGGGTCCATGTGAGACTCTGGAACGTAGACCCACAAAGGATCCAAAACAGAGACCCATAAAGGACCCCATTCTCAGGTTACAACCAGCAACAGGGTTCCCACACTAAGATCGCTTGATTCTGGGAGGATCTGCTCCACAAGCCACATGTCGATACTCAAACTTCCATGAATTCCCAAGAAGAAGTTTTCCAATGGACCGACGTGTAAAAGGAGTCTCAACGCAATAGACGGTGTGTCAATCAGACGTCTAATCTGTAAGTTATTGGAATTTTAGTCCCAAGGGCCCGGTTGGATTTGTGTTCGATTCAACCTAGTTGTATGCCTACATTATCCATAACTCAAGTTGGGTATACCAAAATTTCCTTCTCTCTACATGGATTCTAGCGCCGCTAACGGTTCATCAAACGGACGCACGTAGCTCCATATATGGACGAAAAAGAGAAAATGGGGTGAAGTTGGTCTAGGTCCGGTCCGACCCGGTCAGACTGACCCGACCCGGCCCTACCTAGCCCACGGCGTGGCGGCCCATGGTGCGGTGACCCACTAAGATCGCAGTGTAGTGTTCGGGGTGCGGTGAGGCCCGCTGGGCTCGCCGGGAGGCGCGGATGCACGCCAACTTCCCCTTCAGGCGGCCGGTCTCCGTCGTCCCCCGCCCTTACTCTGCTGCAGCTGATGTGCAGCGGCCCTTCTCCGGCGGCACGATCGCGCCACCCCCTTCGTCATGGCCAACCGTTTTACTAGACGCCCCTCTCGAGCCATGTCAGTGTCAGTCTACATCCTCCTCCATCGTGAAGAACACATCAAGAATCACAATGAATTCGGGAGAGGTCCGACTACGTTCGTTTGGCCCGCACCCTCCGGTTAGGGCTGTAGCAAGCGGCTCCATAATTCTTGAATCATGAAGAATGTCAAGAATACTTAAGGGGGTATAAATCAACAACAAACCTTACCTCTTGAATAATGGATAAAATCCCACTGTTGAGAAAGTGGATTGGTGTTCTCCGTTCTCGCAACAGCCTCCAACGACGTTGGTTGATCGATGATCCTCATTTAGGGTTTCAGTGTTGATTGCCACCACTCGTCGGAAACAGCTCCATCCTCCATGTGTCGGGTGTCGTGGCACTTTACGAGAGCTTTTTCCCTTGGTCATGCCATTCCAAATACTTCCCCTAGAGATTCACATAAATAATAGTGGGGGAGGGTAAGTAAAAATCGTCTAATTTATGAAGGTTCATTTAATAGAAATATTTTAAAATTCCAACGATGTTGTTACATATTATTTGATAGGTTTAAAAAAATTAATTTACGTTGGAATAAATAACTTTTGACACATTTAATAAATTTTCATTGGCTTAACTAATTAAATGGAGTGTTGAAAGGTTTTCTTCCATTAAAGAGGGTTCGGGTGGTCCTCACCACCATAATCCATATAGAGAGGATTCAATAAAAATAAGATAAAACGTGTTCATTATTTTATATTTATTTCCACATAAAACAAAAAAAAACTAACTTTCACCATTGACCTACTACGGTCAAGAAGAAGATCACCTTAAGCGAATACCAGTGCTGTGAGTTCAACAGTGTCCTCATATTTCAATTCCGAGCACCGGTTCCTATGTTACAAAAACCCACTCACATATTTACTTAACGTACCTAAAAAAAAGTTTAGAAATTCAATCGGGGAAAACCAGGCCTCGGAATCGTGCATCGTAAAGTTTCGCGTACTCATAAAATTCCCATATAATTAAAAAAATTACATTGAATTTTTGGGTCTTTACAAATGTATAATGGGTGCATCTTCCCCTAAACATTGATATCATTTTCTTCCTTGGAAAATGAAGTGATAGATATGGATTAATATTCCTTGTCCTTATTGTCATAGTTTTCCTTAGATAAAGCTACCTCATCCTCAAATTGGAGTGGGATTTTCATGTATTCATTATGTGTATCACTTAATACTATTAAAAAGGTAAGATCCTTGAGTAAAGAGAAAATAATTAGTGTATTTCATAAAATAGAATCAATGCATCATACTTCTATGAATGTGGCCTAGCATTTTCCATGAAGGGTAATTCCTTGGAATATGGCCTAATTGATGCTTCCGGATAAACCACTATAGTACGGATAGTGCTGGAAAAATTCATTTTTTGGATAACTATCCTACTTTTAATAACTGATGACTTAATGATTGTTGGATTAGTTTGGGGTCTATTTTGATGTTGATGGTCATAACAAAATTGCAGTTAAGATACATTTTCAACTGTCGTTGTCGACTATAGTGGAATGTATGAATGAGGGAAATGATAGGGTTTTTAAGGATGTCTTATATAGGAGGGACTCTTCCTAGACTCACACTCACGAAAATCCTAGTCCAAGGAACTAGCCTGAGCATTCTAGCGACTCTCATGTCCTTCACCATTCCTCTGATGGCACTAATTAGAGTCAGGATAGATGTTTTAGATGATATTCCTCACTATCAAGCATTTTGAAGAATTCTAACAGATCATAAACATTCATAGGGGAGTAATACTTTAGGTCATCATCAGTTTCATAACAAATTATTATATAGACCCTACATGTATCTCCCAACTCAAGGGGAATTTAGTAACCAAGGGTGAAAGATGGATTCCTCAAAGGCGAGGGACTCATATTTCCTAAATGTTGTTAGGTTGGTAGTTTTGATACATGGATGTATATGTGGTAGATATAGAAACATATATCAAAAGAGGTATAGTAACCACAAGAGGTTATGGTTTTCTCATGAAATCCCAATATATACAATAAATGTTAGTGAGGAACTACTGATCCAACCAAACATCATACTTCTATATCCTATGGAATCAAATCCGCTTCCACTCACTAGAGTATTCACTTTCACTATCATATTCATTGGATACATGAGTCACCTATTATAGAACATCAACCCATACGACTAATCCATGATCAAAATGGTCATAGAGCTTATCAATGATTAAGAATAATTCGATGATGGTGAGTTCTTGGATTCAATGGTACATTCAACGGTGGGAATGGCCATTGAGTCCAGACTCATGGGGTGTCTTTCACTCTATAAACATCCTGATTTCCTTCTATATGGAATAGTCGAAATACCATGGATCCTATAAAAATTTCAAGGAATACAACCAATTATTTCCGTATGGGAATGGATCCCTAGAAGACTAGCCTTGAATGGATGTTGGGGCCACATTTTCTCAACAAGGCGGATGTGCTTCAAATGTCTATTCCTAATGGTTCATTTCTTGGTGAGGAAAAACATAGAATGATATAAAATAGAAAATGTCATCCAAATTTTTTTTTGGTGTGAAAACTCATGAATCTTCTGTATTCATAAACGAAGAAGTCTCTTCTTTCATTATTCTTCTCACATATGATGAAAGTGTAAATGTGAGAGTCTATTCTCTACACCACTACATGGAATCTTATTGATATAATTCATTTTAAGAGAAATTCAGGAATCAACTTGAATGTTCAGTGATATGAGGGTTTGGACTAGCTAATTTAATATTTTCCTTATACACATCATTAGTAGTTTTTCTGGGGACAATGAAATGTAAAGTGAGTATCTGATTCCTTCCCTCTGGGTGACTAAGTCGGTGAATCTCTCATCATTGATATACATTCAATTGAAGTGGTTTTGACTCTCAACTTACATGTATTAAAGATTAAATAGTAATGGAACTATCATTTGGGATACTACCAAATAGAAAGAGTCCCCATGAAAAGATATTCGCAACAAAAGTAATTAGAAAAACTCATAATGTAGTCATTGAATTTGTGTTTGGAAGCCTCTTTTTTTCAGGAATCCCCGAAACTGGGCCACAACATGATGAAAGCTGGGTTAGGTTCAATAATGGGTCACCCATCCAGTTGAACTGGGTTCACCTGGGATTAGAAATCTCTCAGTGTGCATTGACATTATCCACCCATACTGTGTATGATGTTATGTTGGGAAGGATTACCACTTGTTATTTTTGAATATCTCATGTAGAGCAATTATAGAAGTTAAAATATAATATTGGAAAGGGACTCGGACAACCAATGAATCAATTAGTTCTCAAAATTGTTAATAAACTAGTCTTTGTTCATGATGATGATAATCCTGATGTTTGAACGGGGTCGATCACTCATACATTAATCTCTTAATATATCCCATATCTTATTCCCTTACAAGATATGTATCCCCATAAAGGTTAAAGTGAGGAATCTAGGTAATGTGGATCAGGTTCCCCACTAGAAGAGTTAAGGGGTCCTTTAATGTATTTCAATAGTCTAGGATTTTTTTCAGCAAAGAGAGCAGTATTTAGCCTTTGGTATTCCTTAATCTGCTAGAGAACGGTGTCTACGAAGGGTCCCGTCACTAAATTTAGTGTAAACTTGGATGGAACAAATGTTTCAACATGTCTATTTACTTTTTCAAAATACCAATAAAAATGATGAAATGTCTCACTGGTTGGACTCTTGAGGTTCATTTCATATCTCTACAAAAGAGTGAGGACACCAGTCAAAGGGTATCCCTCGTACTACACTGCCCTTCGAGGGGGTTCCCCCATTTGATCCCTATATCGATATACATTTCCAATAACCCTTGGAAATTTCAATAATATCATTAATTACCATGGGGACGTTATGTGGGAATATCCATCATTGGATGAAAGACTAGAATATTGGTCCAGATTTTTCATAGGATGGCCCTAAAATGGATGGGGCATACTTAACTTAAAATTTTAATAGTATATGTAGATATTATTATTCAATGACTTGGAGGAGAATTTTGAGTCCCCTAACACATGTTTTTTTATTTTTTGAGTTATAACCATGTGACTCAGGGCAATGAAATTCTATGTAAAATATGATATCAACTTTCTTCCATAGATGGTTAAGTGAATAAACAGGCTATTATCACCACGAGTAGTCCAACTGATGATGATGTTGGTGTTGAAACATCACCAAGATAATATGGATGAAACAAACATCGCATTCCTTCTAATCGGAGTCTAGGATATCAATGTCCATATCTAAAAGTGTCCATAACACCACTGAATCATTGTTTGAATCTATCTACCTCCCACAATCCCTATTTCTCATATGAAGTGTCCTGCTCATGGTCTCACAAAAAACAATTGGTGCATGTTTAGATAATCATTTAAGCATCAATTTAATCATGATTTTTTCCTCTATACTAGAAGTTAGAGTATCACATTGTTAAAATAATTACTACATATTAGAAGGTTGCTTGAAGGTAGATGTAGGTTCATGATCATCTCCATATAGGATGGTGTGTTCACCACTGTTTCATGAATGATGGTGAAGGAATCCATCTATGGAACATCATTTTTTTCACAACAATCTGAGGGCATCAAACGGGAGCCCAAAATCCCTCCAACTTTTTATGTGAAGGTAGAGAGGAGGGAAACTAGATCTCATGGAGATGGGTTCAATATGAATCCTTGGAAGGGGGAAAAGTTTTCCTCCACTTATAGGTACCTTCAGTATGATCAAAGGGTCCTAGGGAATTCTAATTAAAAAATGTTAAAACTAAATTTCTTGGATTCTTCCACATAATCCATTAGTGAGGGAAAAGGTTCAATCATTTATTTTTTTTACATTGGACTACAATATGTAGATCATGACATGATTCCTCACATGGTTCAATCATTAATGACGACTTTCCACCCTCATGGCACAAGGATGTTCCTCAGGTTGGGTTATGATTTTTTCATGGGGAGCACCTCTTGGATGGATGGATGTGGTGAAGGTAGGTCCTCTTCTTTAATTAGGGATAGTGTGGGGATGACCGCTTCTTTTATCGATTGGAGCATGGGGAGGATCCCCATGATGGATGGTTGTAGAATGGGGAGGACCTCCGTACTGGCAACCAATAGAGTAGGGATGGAAATTTTTTAGGTTCCTAAGAGCACAGTGAGGACCTTTATGATGGTTAATGGCTGTGTGGGATGGACCATCCCACTAGATATAGATATAGTGGGGAGAAAATATACTATGGTGGGTAGAATCATGGAAATTACCTCTATTATGATTAATGGAATCATGGGGAGGACCTCTATTCTGGTTGGGGATTTGGTGGGAAGGACCTAAAATTTGGTTTTTGACATCCTGAGGAGGACCTACACGTTGACTTGTGCTGGTGCAGAAGAGGGTGTACCTCCGTAGTGATTATTCTCATTATTGTTTGTCCTTTAACATTTATTGGTGGTGTATGAAACTTGGAGAGTCAACCCAGATATCCTTTGTTTCCGTGGTGGTCTTGATCCCTACAAAGAAAATATTGATTCATATTCACCTATTAATAGGTTCTAGTGAGATAAAATAGCTGTTTATGGGCCCATATTAGCTTTATAATTGGCCCATTATTGGGAATTATCTAGGTTATTCCTCTAAAATTCACAATAGGTTCTCTTTAACAATTCCAATGGATTGGGGATAAATTCCATAGGATATTCATCATATGATATAGGTTTATGTTGACACTAGCTTGGCAGAGTGGGCCCCCTCTATGATGGCTTCTATGTAGTTGGTGTGGTGCATGTGGCTTGAAAAACCTAAAAAACTTCACCATAGATAAGTGAGATATTATAGAGATCAATGGAGAGGATTCTTAAGTGGTTCTCCATTGGTATGTTAGGTGATTTTCCCATATGCGACCCTTATAGGTGGTGGTGTTTTTGAGGTGCAGATGTGTCGATGTACTAGAAGGAAATATCTATTGAGTGGAATGAATCATTACTACTTATTTAATCTCACAAGGGTATTTATCAACCTCCTCTAGATGATATTAGAGGTATTTATCGATTTTGGTTGCCGATGAGCTGAAGGATTGGTGGAATTCATGGTAGAGTTGTAATCGTATGAGATTTCCTCATCAAAGTTTCCCTTACCCCAACACCAATTGGTGTGAGGATCCTAATTTCTTATAGAATGATTATTATATTGAATTTTAATTCTTAAATCAGTTTAGGTATGTGTAATGTGATTTTTCGTTAATCAATATTTTTCAAAGGATTCATCTATTATGAATTTTTCCAAGACCAATGGTTCCTAGAGTTAACATCCCCAATTCACAAGTGAGATTCATAATGGGTAAACCATTTTCATGAATGGGTCCTAGAGCTGAATATCATGATAAGGTGAAATTAACATCTTTAAGCTCATTAGATTCTACAAGTCCCCATATTTTATGATGATATTTTCATTATTGGAAGAAAATTTCATTTTTAAATTCATTCATCGAGGCCATCATATTGCACGCACTTCTTTTCTCCACATTCCCATCTTACAAAGGAATATGGATTTCATCACTTTCGTTAGTGATTTGTGATATTATATTGAAATTGGATGATCTGATGTTAGTTCCTCCATCTATATATTCCTCCATGGATCTCATTTCCATGTTCGACTCACCCATATATATTAAATTCATGATTCTGGAACCTATTCTGAGTACCATCTTGAGGGGGACACTAGTTAATTATACTGAATCAATCTAAAAACGGAATCATAAATTTTTAAGAGTGATTGTGGATATATTGACCATCTTGTAATTTTAGGAGACTGGGTATATTGGGAAATGATTTATCATCATCATTTAGAGGGAATATAATTTGTGACTCATAAAAGTTATGGAATCTAAGGCATCCCATGAAGATTATGAGGTAATTAATTCTAGGGGTGTATGTCATACAAGTATTTTTACCAAAGGAACCCCCCATATTTTATATAAGCTAGGGATGTTGGATAAGATCGGTATTTTAATGTATCATAGAGACTGATAAAAATAAGATATATAGATAGAATAGGGTTTAAATTAAGGCCATGTGGAGATATATTGAGTTTCTCTCAAGCTGGGAAGATTTCACACTGAGAAGATATTGAGATTGAACCTTTATAAGGTGTCTTACATACCCTAATGAATATATAAGGATAAAATCCCACATAGTCCTTTTCCAAATATTACGGTCATCTGATAGTACTGGTCCATGCAGTTTGACACCATGTGATGAGGACTCTCATGTAACATAAAGAGTTTCGACGTGGGATGATATGGATATTATTCATAGAAGCTGCTCGGTTTAAGAGGTCCACTCTTAGGGGTGTTGTGGGCTTACAAGATTAAGATTCCCTAGTTTTGGGGTTTTTTCCTGGGTGTTATGGTATCTCCCCTGCCAGAGGATGAAGTGGAATCCCATTATTATTTTCCATGAAGAAACCTATTATCAAAACATAGGATATGGATATTGTTTCACATTATGTTATAAAGAGTTTTTCATGAAGTTTAACATCACATGAGTCGTACATGGATATAGTATTTTTATGTCATGAATATTGGAATTGGTTGGGTATTACACCTCATGGGGGACCATGTCATAGTGGGTCAAATATTCATCAAATGTAATCCTCACCAAGGTAGGTGCACAGTTTCCCTCAAATTTTCTGCATCTTTGGATTAGGTGGCCATCTCTCTTGTTCCTTTGGGTAGGCAATGATTTTGGGAGTTCTATAGAGGAGGGAAAATATAGAGACCTGATGTTAGGGTACGTATAATGGGGATTGATAGGATCAAGGGTAAATATTGTTAGAAAAAATAGGTTTTTAAAGAGCTGTGGATACACTTGGATCAATGTGGTAGGAAAAAATGGTGGGTGTTACCAATTATAGAAAAATTCTCTGTATAGAAGAACTGGTCCTGGATGACCAAAATATTCCTAGGAACTCACAATTATTTAATGAAAAATAGATGAAATGTGGCACCATTTAGAGTCCTAGAGAATTTCTTTAATTAAAGTTGGGTGTTTATAAAATTTTTGGATGTCATGAATGCTAGTGGTCTAATGGATCTTAGAATTATCATGAAGGAGTTTGTTTTCAAAACACAGTGACCCTTCCTCAAGTTAAATTGTTGGTTCCCTTTGATTTGGTTTATCAAAATAGGTGTCTCACAAAACCACAAGGATGAAAAGGGGGAATATTCAACAATAAATCCCATGAAACATTGCGAAGGGAATCTTCACCATGGGATGAGGTTCTAAAAACCCCATGTGAAATAGTTTCAAATAAGATAGCTACAGTGGGAAATCCATATTCTGTAATGATTTCAATTCATTGGAGTGATGAGAACTCAATGAATTCCCAATAATCTAAAATTAATCCACATTTAAGACAGGGGAATGGTTTTTAATAATGCTAAATGGTCATGTTGAAATATAGGAGTTTCGCAAATGAAAGATGTTCTGAAATCTTGGGTTCTGTAGTAAAAGTGTTACCTTAAAAATTTCTCACAATAGCGAAGGGATCTCTATGAATCCAAAAATACACTATGTAGAGATTACCATCAAACCTTTTTAAGGATAGGGCTACCAAGAGTCACAATTATTCATGAATTTGGGATCTTTTAGAAATTAAATCCCTTATGGTGATTTTTGGGTCATTATGCAAATATTCCCTTCCAAACAATCATGCCTTCCATGACTTATCTTGTGAAATGAATATTCTAATGTAAACAAATTATACTTAAAACATGAGAACCATACCCGTTAATAATAAATACTTATACTTTTTCATTGTATACGTCTTCTTCATATTTTCCATTCTTGAATTTTTACATCAAACCATTTTGAATTTTATTTTATTTCTATCGAAATATTTTTGGAATTATTATATGATTCTGAAGCCTTATGAATAGATAAAAAGGTCACATATTATAAAATTAACTTCATTTTGAGTATCCCTTGTTTTAAATAAAAGATATTTTTCATTACATTTTTCTATTATAATTGGGTTTATTTTTGAATACCCCTATTTTCATTATAAAATTAGTGTCTTCATGATATGGAACAAGCTTTAATGTGGCAATTTTCCAATGATATTTATGTATATTTACATATATTTCACCCAATTATCATGTCACAGATCTAGATAAAAATTATTTTTAACAACAAGTGAATTAAAACGACTATGATTTTTAATCATCAGGATTCATTATATTTGAACATGTTGATATCTAGAAAAAATTAGTATCAACACGTTTTTGTATGTAATATAAGAATTGAACAACCATTATTTTGTCATTACCCACAACTATAAATTTCATAGTCAGAATGAATATTATGGAAATATACTATTGTGTTAAAAACTAACATAATATTCTCACCACTTTTATATTGATATTATTTATTCTCATCATGAATTAGGGGTGACCATCATAAAGAATTTTGATTTTCCATGATAATAAAAATATAACTATCAATGAAAATAATTAAATTATTATCAAATTATATTATGTATTTCTGTTGGTTGTGTGTCAAATAATAATACCTTCATCAAAACTTTCTTAAAATTTTCCCAAATGAAATCCATTAGATCTTATGTAAAAAAGGAATGACATAAACTATTTCAAAATTACATTTTAGAAGCTTCTAAAAAAACATCTCATGTTGTTTTTCAACTAAATATTTTCAGTGAAAACTACAATGAAAATATTGATACTAATTGTTTTATATTGACTCCAAAAATAAAATAATGATACATTCCTTAGTCACATCCCCTTTTTCATGTCCACAATACTCTAATCCCTTCTCTTAGTTACTTCATTTAAATGGAAATTTTATGGAGAACTGTATTTATAAAATATTATTTGATTCTCAACATGTGATTCAAATTATCAATTCAAGTCTTCAGATCCATTTTCATACATAAATATTTTTATTTTAAAACTAATTTTATTGCTAAACCACCCAAAAAATTCCAAAAAATCCCTTAAAATATCAACTTCTTTCCATACTAAATATATTAGTCATCAAAATAAAATAATGAAAAATATATTTAAATATATATAATTATTATTTGATCGCATGCTCATTCGAGCATACACATATTCATTTATAAACTCACGTGGGATTTTTTATTTAATCTCAAAATTCATATGCCTCCAGTTCACCCTCATGAATTTATCACCTACCTCTAAATTTTGAGTCTTTCATAATTCATAATTAGTTATTTTTCATAAATTTATGTTTTATTTTTCAACCATGTCATTTATTACAAAATGATAATCTCTATTATTACCAATCTCAATATCAACCTTCTCTCTCAGGAAACATAAATTTCATTCATCGTTATAATCAAATATGTTTTCATTTATTCTTTATCCCTTTATAATGACTGTCACATAAAATAATATCCATATAAAACAACAATAATTTATGAATATATACTAATCCACATTATAAAAAAGGTAAGATAAACTCAATAGTTTATGCCTCCTCACATATATATAAATAGATGATAATTTGACTTAAACTTCTATTTTAAATTTTTTCAATTTACATCTACTTTCACATTAAATAACACTTAAATACTAAAAGTGAAAGAACAGAAATAATATGATTGGAAATATTTTACATGATTTTTAATAATGGACATTTGTGATGTGAATCCTCCTTTAAGAATCTATGGTTTTTGATAAACCATCTTATTTATAAGACACCTCAATCACCTATTTTTTCCTTAATGATAATAATTTTTAATGATTTTAATTTTTCATTACTATTAAATTTACGTATTTATATAATGACACAATTAATGTTGTTATGTTCATATTTATCACAACGCACAAAATTATTCACAAGATGACCAAAATCATTATGAAACTTTTACTTCTATACGATTAGTTTTCACATATATCTTCTATGAATTGTTGATTGAATCCACAGTGATTAATAAACTCTCATCATTTGCTGGGGTCATGAATTATTCCCTTACAAAATAAATTCAATCTATAGACATTGTAGTTCCAACAACATCCCCCAAAATAGAATTTCATCAAATTTAAATATTAAGCATTAAAAAAAATTAATGTTTTTTAAAGTGAACAACAGTTTATTTTTTTAGATATTCCATTATAAGTATTTTTATCATCTTTATATTATTTTCTATTAGTATTATCATCATATTCATTTATCTTATAAACTACGTTACTTTTTAAATTTTTATCACCATCACATGGATGTACTATGGGTGAATTCAATTTACTATATGAAGTAATCACCTCATTACCAATAGTTTCATGGATTCTATAACGAGGAATAAAATGTTGTGTAAAAAAATAAATTTTTTATAAATAATAGAAAAATAAACATGTTCATTTTAGAATCAATGTATTTCTGATATGATTTTTTTCTCTCACTAACTCCTTTTAAATTAATTAAATCCCCTAGTTAGAATCATTTTAATAAATTTTCTAAATTACCATACTTATTCTCAACACTCATGAAATAATAATTTTTAATTATTATATATCCAATAACAATATTGACCATATTGATACATTATTAAAAACATCATTGAGGAAACCTATCATCTATGAAAACATAACTTCCTTCACATTGATCACCTTGATTTTTTAGATATTAAAAGTTTTAAAAATATATTCCTTATGTTTTATTATATATATTTTCTTACTTTAATGTTTCATGAATTATTTTAAACTCACGAGAATATACATAAGAAATCATTATTCTACTATTTTATCCTTGATTATTACATTCCACTTCACTACTCCCCCCGTTTCTACTCAATTTTCCTTCACTAGTGCGTCCCTTAAATTTTATTAATTTAACAATTAAATCTTTGAGTCGTTAATCATTGTAATTTTTTCCTCCTAATCAAATAACTCATTAAAATACTATTCATTTTTTAATAAAAATCAATAAGCATTGATGTTTTGACCTTGCATCTTTTTTAATGAATTCTCTTTCACTTTGACTACAAGACATTTTGTTTCTCCATTACAATGGTTCATATTGAACAATACATTAAAATATATTATCAAAATTAATGAAAATATATTAAAAATATTTATTATTATCTTAATATAAATATTTAAAATGTTTCTTTAATTTAAACTAACCATACACATTTCATTCCACATAAAATGATGGACATGAAATCGTTTAAATTCAAGGGATCGTCTTGACTTTTGGTTTCCTATAAATGATATATATTAGGTTTTAAGTGTATCAATTATTTGAAATATTTATATCAAATATCAATATTTAAATATCCATTAATATTTATAGTTGACTCCTCTTCATCTCGTAGAGTTTCAATTCATATTTGAGATTAATTATTTTCCACTAAACAATGTCTTGACTCTCAAGGGAAGAAATATTTTACTCATTATTATATTAAATGATTATCATAAATTTTATAATGATTTTAGAATCTTTATGAATGTATTTATAATATTTTATTTATGTAATTATTTCATTCAAATTAATGAATAATTCAAAGACTAAATAATCATCCTCCATTCAAATATCATAAAATTATGACTAACATGTTAGTAACCATGAATCATTTTCATTATCATATCCCCAATAAATATAATGATTTTCAATTCAAATGTTAATCTATATTTTCAGTCACACAACTAATGACACATTTTAATCTGAGTTTAATGAGATTAACTTATTTTATACGATCTCAATGACAACAATATTATTTATATGAAGAAAATTATAGTTTTTCACATCTTAAAAAATATGTACGATATTCGTGAATATATCATGAACATCCATGATAATGGATAAAATATGTGGCCTCATATTCTATATCCCTAGATAAAATGAGTTCCCATTAATCAAGGGAACTAATTTCTTGTTGATAAAGTTCATGATTTCAATAGATATTTTATATTAAAATATTATAACAATAAATAAAAAAACTCATATCGATTGGATTAAGATGATTCGAAAATATAATTTTAAATTAAAATTTCTAGGTAATATGTTGAATTGAAATAATTTAACTAATATAAAATTAAAAAATTGTCTCATGTTATAAAATATAACCCATGAGTGGTGGTGAATTTGTGGTAGAAAAAACTGAAACTTAAAAAGTGATCTAGATCCATTTCTATAATTCAATAAATATATATATTCATTTTTAATGGGAATCCATGATTAGATGACATCGACACATTCTTTCTACTATGAAAATTCATCCAAATACCATTTAAATTTCATTATATAATTTTTTATCGAACATAAAAATGGTTAATCATAATTTCCCCAAATGTAAGGAACCAATTAATAGAGATAATTTGTAAATGTTTTTTCCAGTGTGAAATAAATATACGAGTTCATTGTATTAAATCTCATTCCATATCCTCATATAAATCCGTATAGTTTTTACCTTCCAAGACATTGTTCATGATGTTTATAGATAAATTTTTTAATTATATCATTATCTCCTTAACAACATACACATAAATATATGTGAATTATAAATAAATAATAGTCTGAGATCCTATTCAATGATATTATCACTACCATTCAACATAATTGTCCTAGAAAACATTTTATAAAAGAAGATGATTGTATAAAATGATATACTATCTTTTTAGATATAATATATTGATTTATAAATATAATATGTTGATAATATATATATATAGGATTTGGATGAATTGTTTTATAATTCTAATATATTATTCCACATCATCAATTTGTATAATAACTTGTAATACATTGTTGTATTATACTCTTAGAAAAATATGCATTATTTTACTAATAACTCATTACAAATCATATTTAAACTCTTACATGGAAATGCTATCTATAAATATAAAATATAAAAAATCAGGATTGAATTTTACAAATAAAAAAGTCATTTAATTCATCCACTATAGATGTTTCCTAACCACACCAAAAAAATAAAGAAATTAGTTTATTAAGGGTAAAATATCTTCTCTTATAATGACAAAAACTATAACGGACACATCCCAAATAAGAACTTTTCTCACCTCCCTATTTGAAGAATATCTTTTTTGGGACTCTATAATCTCCAAGAGAATTTATTTGGAACCCCGATTGTGATGACTTGTTATTATTTATTCATCAAAACAATATCATGAACCTTGGAGGATGTGTAAACATTATGAATTATATGTGTTTCTAAATATTGTTTTTTTACAATGGGTTTGGTAGGATCAGCTAAATTAGGAAACAATGATAGGAAACAATAGACATGGTTTTTGTAATAGATCCTCTTCGTAAATATTTTAATTTATTATATTTTTTTATGAATATCCTAGTAGGAAACTGTTAATTATTGTGTGAGATAAACCAACTACATAAATAATTTTTTTAGAATCGATAGATATTTATATGATTATTTTGTCTCTTGTTTAGATATTTATATTTGAAAACTCTAATATTCTACTACAAATTTTGTTTTTTTATTGGTATATTTTTTTTATTGTTTTGATATCGAGAGTATAGAATCTCAAATATTAATCAGTAACTCATGCACGTAGTCAAAAACCTTTTTTATATGGGGTAGTTTTCTTGATTTCACATAGTTCCACATAGTCAAAAATCATCCTCACTTGTTAAAATAGAGAAATTAAAATTTATAATAGAGTAATTTTCTCATTTCCTTTTAATTTAATATATATATATATATATGATGTTTCAAAACATAATAAGTACATATGGTTTGTTCAATTCTAACACCTTCTTGATGAAATATAAAGTTTCCTTGGTTTTAAAATTTTTATTACGGTATTATTAATATAGTTCAGTTGTTTTATAATTTATCAAATTATGAATTGAATTAAATTTTATAACATAAAATATAGATGAAAATGATTATCATACATTAATCATAATAATTAAGTAGATTAATTGTATATATGGGTGATTTCATGTGACCATTATTATAGTTTTTCGAAAAAAAATTCTTTTATAAGATATATTTAATTGATCAAATAAATATTTTATAACATTTTTTTGAAATGGTTTTAGTTAATTAAAATAGTCACAATAAGTAATTTTTTGTCTTTTACGATAACATATTTTGGATGCACTAATTAATTGAAATTGAAATGGTAGATTTCTTAAATGTTTTATCTTTTATAATGTATGATTATGATGATATGGTCAATATTAACATTTAGTAATTTCTTCAGTATATCTTGGTAATATAGTTTGAATTATGGAATTTATTCCTTAAGTGTAGTTTTACATAGTTTTAGGATACCATACATAGTTAGATAAACATGAAGGGTTTGAAAAATACATGTTTTATGTATTGGGACAGTTTGGATATAAATAACATATGGTGATGATAGATTTAAATTTTTTGAGTTGATATATTAGATTACATTCTTAGTTTAAATAATTTTGGGAATTATAATATGGTAGTAATAAGTTACCCAATATAGTCAATTCTGGGTTGTGTATTGAATAGGTTTATAATTAAATTCTCAAATTGTGTGATAATGATGTGTAATTATGTTTTTTTACACTAGTTAGATACACATAGAATTTTTTTGGATGAAAACGCAAAGATATATTTTTGAAAAATAAATTACTCATTCAATATAAGAATGGATAGTTGATTGGGAAAGACGGACTATGGTTTATGTAATTCAAATCATGTAGGAAAGAGATTGGTTTTATGAATATCTAGTAACAAATTATATTCCCTATGTTGGTTGTAAGTGATGCGATATTGATTATGAATAATAAATTTTATGAATTTTCTTATTCATTCCCTCGATTTTTAGGAGAAGTTGTGGGTTCCTATGTGACAGTAAATGTGAAAAAATTATAACATGTGGATGATGTATATCTATTGTAAGGAAAACATTTCTCACTAATGGGTTTCTTGAATAGGTTTCTGTCTTACCTCCATCAATACATTTATGGATTTCTGAATATTGATACATATAATGTTATTTGAACACTGATCGCACATTAGGTGTGTTCTTGGATGAGATATACACTCATCAGTAATTCTTGTGGGTTGAGGGGCAATAATATTGAATAGAAACTAACAATATATGATTAATAGATAATTTCTAGGTGAGATGTATGGTTTTTTATCTATCCATGACCTAATATGGCATCTAAAAATTACAACATTTCTCATGGTGCAAGATAGAGTACATTATTTAAGGAAACATAAGGGGTGGGTTAAGGGTCCTAATAATTACTATAAAATGCAGTGTAGGGGATATCTATGTCATCAGATCCTAATGGGATTTCTAGGATAAATCTATTGATATTATATAAGCATAGTTTATAAAAAAATGAAGCATGAGTGATTATGGTTTTGAAATTAGTTGGTGATTGGAATATAATAAAAGGGATGAGTGGGATAAATGTAGTGTGTATTTACCTAAGGTTTATGAAATAGGACTAATAACCCTTGTGGGAATCTACAAGGAATCATACTACAATAATAATTGGTATTATCATATGGTTGAGTATGGAGTACTATGTGAAATATGGGTATTTCATGTACTAAATAACTATAATATTGAAATACATCCCCATAATTTGTACATTTATATCCTAGAGGTTGTAATTAAGAGTATAATTAATCATGTATTGGGGGTTGGAAGGAATTTTGGTCGGTTTTAAAATTTTGGTCCCTTGGTCAAGAGACTTGGGTAATGCTGAGTGGGATATTTTTTGAATTGTGTATTACATCGCTGAATGAGGTTCGTGAAATGGGACTTGTTTTCCACCCAGGTGGTTATCATGCATCATTCCATAACCCTAATAAGTAATATTTGATATATAAGTCCTACATCCCACAAGGGGTGATGAGGGATTTTTGTAAACAATATTTATCGTATTAAAACCACCATCCATGATCCCTTAAAAATCCATTAAGTAATGACCCAAAAATCACAGTATAGTGAGTCGAGAAATCATGGGATCGATAGATGATGTTGAATCGTTTGATTAGGAATTGGATTTGTTTTCAATAATAGGTAATGTTATATCCATCTAATTATAGAGGCGTAATTCGGTGTGGCACTTGGGGAGACATTTTGAAACAGTTGAATATGAAAATATTGATTTCATACATAAATGAAAAACATTTAGAGTATTATAGAATCACTAAAATGACATTAATTATTTTAGAGTTTGAATGTATATTATGAATTTGTTTAAGGTGTGATAGGGTTTGTTTGTATTTGGAGAAGGATATGATAAATCATGAACATGTATGGAATAGATCTTAATTGGGTGTAGAAAATTGGTAATGTATATGAAATGTGTGGTTATAAAATCAGTATGTAATTTAGCTTTAGTACATAGTGTTTTGAAGATATTGATAAATTGGGAACGTATTCTATGTAAGATAATTTTCCTAAAATATATTTTTCTCCTAAATCATACATGTGATATATAAGGAATTCATTTGGTACATAATATTTTTTTCTGGGTATGTAATGTATTTTAGATATTCTTATTGATATGGGTGATATTCTGTACTTATGAAATATTTCCATCATTGAGAGAAATATGAAATGTACTTATATATAGGGGTGTATATTTAAAGTAAGATTCAATGTTAGGAATAAATTATAGTGTAATACTTGAATAGAAATATTTTTTTTAAAAACCTAAATATTCCTTGTGATATGTATGGGTGCACAACTCATGCATAACGCTAATTTTATTATATTGATGGGTATATCTGGAAATGATAAATGGGATAGTATTATAGCACATGATGATTATACATAATATTTACATTTATAAGTTTGTAGAAATGTATGTATTCTATGTTATGGTTGTATAGAATATATATATGGTATATTTACAAATTTCCTAAACCACACCTTGATATATAAAGATAACGAGATAATACCTAAGGGTACCAATTAATATTTGTTGGGGGAAAATCCCTCAAGGTAACATTGCAGTATTTTTGGGTTGTTTGTGTCTGTTGACAAAGCAGGTTTCCATGGAGAATTGTTGAGTTCCTGAGAAGTTGTTGACAATCCATGTTGACAAAGAACGATGAAAAAGGAATGGATGATCTGTAGGCGGTACAAAAGAGCGGTTTAGGGTGGCATCGTTTACCATTGTTTGCCAAATTTTTGGGGTCCAAAATTTGGAGTTTGGTGAGCATCGTGAAAATAGGATTTCCATGAAGATCTTATTTTTATATGGCAAAGGCATGAGTTTCGCGGAGATGAGATGCATGGATTGGATTTCGCGAAGACAAGAAAAATGGAGGTGGTGATGCTTCGCGATTACGTCAATGCTTCGCGAATGGCATAGTTGAAGCGCATCGCGGCGGTGAAGGGCTTTGCAAGGGAACTTCGTGGCGAATGCACGAAGGAATGTTGACGGTGATGCTCCGCGATTACGACGAGCTCCACGAATGGAAAATTGCCGTGGTGCTTCGCGATTTGGACAAAATTCCGGCGGAAACTCTGGAGCTTTGCTATTTGAGATGACATAGCGTTGACTTCGCACGGAATGATCGAGGGTCGGTGGAATCACCTATAAATAGAGGCTGACACCCTCGAGAGAAGAAGAGATAATTTTCAGAGAAAATACATCGCTCTCGGTTCGCGAAGGCAGTGTTCTTCGCGAAAGAAGAGCTTCTTGGCGGCTATTGTAGCTCCGCGAAATTTGCGCGCTCCACGTTGGCTCAGTGAGCTTCACGAGGGAATTTTCTCTGCAACGACTTGAGCATCGCGGTATTTCTTCGCGAGAGTGTTTCGTGAAAAGACAGGAGCTTCGCGAGGGCTTGTTTGAGCTTTGAGAAATTTGGAGCCTCGTGAAGTAGGGTGCTTTGTGAAGGTGTTTCCAAAGTGAATTGCCTAGTGGATAAGAGGAAAAGAGGTATTCATCAGTGGATGAAAGTTGGACTTCAATAGAGTATCTATCAATAGTTGAGGATGCATTCATTAGTGATAATGAAGAGACCTACAGGTCTATAAACTGTGAGTGGATTCCCTTCCAAGTGTAGTGAGCATAGGAAGAGGAAAAAGGTGATCCTCTCCACCGGTAGTGAGCCAGAGAGAGAAAAACAGGGAGTGACCCTTGGGAAATTAGTGAGGTAACCCTAAACCTCATAAAGGTAGTGAGCCTGGGAATATAATTGATCGACCCCGAACATTGTAATCCACATCTAGTGAAGAATAGTGGCATTTGGTACGACCGGCAACTTGTCGGCGTATGCGCCTTGGATGTAGCCCTGTGAGGGTGAACCAAGTAAAAATCTTTTTGTCTACCTGTTTGCTTCCCTGAATTACATTCGATGTATCATTATCAAATAAAGAAGGAAAGAAGTGGTCATAATAATCACACGAGTCCAAACAATGTGACCCTTGTAATAAAAAGGTCTAGATCTAGTGGGGCAGGAAGAACTTTGTGAAAGAATATCCATACCCTGATTCACCCCCCACTCATGGTATATAGGCCCCTATTGGTCCTAAAAATTGGTATCAAAGGGTTGGTTTCTTTTATCAGATTTTTTTGCTTCGACTTGGTGTAGTCGATCTATGTGGTTGAAGATACAGTTTTCTCTTTTCTCAATCTACCATTGGAAAAGGAAAAGCATCAAAGAAGAATCAGAAGTCAGGTAATTTCCCTCAGTGTGGATGTGTTTTTGGAAAAAGTTTGATTCAACTAAAAGAATCAAACAGCTTACTGAAGGAAGGTCTGGATGAATCTAATAGGGAAAATATTGATTCACTCAATCGTGATATTGGAATGAGTGAAGTACATGAGCATCAGAGTGATATTGAAACAGAAGAAGAAATTGAATGAAGAATAGATATGCGATCTGAGTTAGAGGTTTCTATTGATGAGATAGATGTTTGGAGAGCTCAAACAAAGAAATCTAACAATGTTTTTCACGATGCAAAACTCTATATGCATCAGCAGAAAGAAGATATGTCTGATTTTATTGAAGAAATTGAGAAACTCAAGTTGTCAACATGAGAGAACTCAAAATCAGTTAGTGAGTATAAGCTTAAGATTGAAGAACAAAAAAGGGAGATCGATGGATTGAATAGAAAAGTTAAATATCAAGTCAAGGGTATCGAAGAACCAGATATTTCATGTGATGTTAGAAACACTGATGAAATTAAATATAAAGATATTCGGATCCGAGCCCTGGAAACTAATATCAACAAGCTAAGAAGTTTGAATCAAAGGCTTATTGACGTAGCTACTGATCTGAGGGGGAAAAATGATTCTCAAGATGAAGAATTGTGAAAGATATATGAACAGGTAGAAAAATCAACAGTTGATGTCAAGGGGATGAATCTGAACAAAGACTAGATTCAAAACATGAAATCTAGAAATGATGATATTGTGACACAACATTCTGAACTAGTTCATAAGAATCAAAGGCTACAACAAGAGAATGAATGTTGCTCAGATTTTGTTGCTGAATAAAAATTGAAGGTAAAGGAGCAAAGTGAAGTGGTGGAAAATCTTACACGAGAATTGGAAGTTGAGATGAGTAGAAGAAAGTATCTCAAGAGAGAACGTGATTCTCAACTTGAATCAATTGAATTAAAGATTCAGAAGTTGAAAGAAGGGCTAGAATTAGGGAAGAAGGAAATAGAGAAATAAAATGCTAGAGGAAATCCTAACATGAAGGATGCCTTGCACTTACTATTTGATTATCCTTCGGCAGGTGATGATGAAATGAAAAGAAAATTTTCTATTTCTGAAAAGAGGCAAGAAAAAATTCTCTCATCTCAAAGACCATACAGTTTTGGTAAAACTGGTATTGGATTTGATGAATCACCTCCCATGCATAATAGAAAGATAGTTGTTAATAGTTCCAGATGTGAAAAAAACCCTACATGTGCTGGAGATAGGCCTAAGAGGACAATTACAAAAAGAAGTGACGACATGTACTATTTCTACGGGATTCATGTCCATACATCATGCTTCTATTCAGAGGATTTGGAATACATTTCAGGATGTGAAAATAGAAACTTTTAAAAATATGAGAATAAGAATAAGCTTCATGAGAAAACAGAGAGAAGAGTCTCTTAGAGGAAAACATTAATCAGATGCTATTACTGTGGAAGAAAGGGACACACAATGAGTATGTGTCATGAAGCTCAGAAGCTTAATGTCAGAGGAAGAACTCAAGCTGCATTAACATCTCAACTTAAAAATATTAAAATGAGGTATGCTTTTTATGGAAAATGTTTCCTATGTTCCTATTACGGGCATTTGTTAAGACATTGCAGTAAGAAGAATGCAAGAAAGGAAAAAGAGACCAGAAAAAGATTCTTGACTCCAGTGATGTATAAAGATAAATCTTACATTGGGAGACAAAGTGGAAATTTGGGGAATAGGCTTGAAGCCTCAGGGGAATCACATGGATCTGAACGAAAGGTGTATCAGTTACCTCCTCTGTCATTCTCACAACAGCTCTCAAGAAGAGAATGTGAACAAACATGGAAGATTAAGGGGAGATCTACTCCAGTTGTGATAATGAATAGTAAAAGTTCAATGGAGGACTCACGACCAGTGAAAAAGTGTGTGGTGACTTAGACATCTGATAAAAGAATGATGAACAAAGAATGTAATGAAAAATTCACATGTCGTGTTCCACAACGAAAAGAGGAGGAAGGTTCAAGATCCTTTCAACAGTGGAAGAAGAAGGGGAAGATGGAAAGAAAAGATATTCCTGCTCGGAGTAGGAATCAAGGGAAATGGAATTTTGGTGGAACATCAAAGACAAAAACGTTTACTAGTGGGTTTAAACCCCAAATGGTGAGAAAGGACAGGCCTGCAGAATAATCAAATCACAAAAAGAATCAGCATGTGAGTAATGAATGCTTAGTCAAATGTCCAGAGCAGTTAAAGTTGGCTGGGTAGCTAGAAGAAGCAAGGAACGAGTGTGATTCTCTGCAAGAAATAATCAAAGGGTTGACCCATCAAGATCAACCACAATTCTCTTCTTGATAATTCTAGAAGTGCCCCTCTCCCAATGTATATAAATGATATTAACTGATGATTCAAGTGTTTCAGGTTTTAGGGAGATATGATCCAAGGGGAAGTGGAATCTAAAGATGAAAAGTGGAGAGGTTATATGCTCCAGAGATTCAGTTGATTCAAATCAGGTACCAGAGTTGAAGACGAAAGGGAGTATCATTGCACAATAGGAAGTGATTTTTTTATTAACTCTATCTCTTGTTTCCTACACCGAGTTCCAACTCAATAGGCTTAGATAATTTTTTAATGACTTAATTCCAAGTGGATGATGAGAATAAATGTTGCAAGAGGAGAAGAGTGGTTATGGGTCTATACAGTTGGGCCTAACCCAAGGAAGTGTTGCATAACACAGGGGGATCATTCAATAACAAAATCAGATGCAAGAGTCATCAATGAAATAATTGAATGACTCGACTCATGTGTCGTCTATAGAGGGAAGACATATTGTAGGGGAAGATGCAATAATCAAGCATTTCATGCTTATTTAATTTGCTCTAACAATGTGGTATCAGATGACTATTTTCAAGATACCAAGATGCTGCGAGAGAGTTTCAACAATGTTTCAACAGAAATCTGAGAAAATAAGTTCAAAGAAATGAAGTCATTGAACAATGACACAGTGAAAATTTTATGTTAAAAGTTAAGAAGTGGTAAGAGACTCAGGGAGATCAAAAGTGGATGAAGTTGATTCAGAAGAAGATACTTATGGTGAGTACGAGCATGTAAAATCCTTATCTGCACACAAAAGCCAAAGAGTCGAGCTGAAATTGACAGGCAAAACATCATCAATAATTTTTCAGCTCTAGTTCAGACAAGAAAAATGAGATCACTACAGCAGGCATCTTTTCTATCTCAGGTTGAGCAGAAATGCATTGATGATGAAGTTGAAGATATTAATTGGGTTCATTCTATGAATGAAGAGCTATATCAGATTGAGAAGAATCTGATGTGGGAGATTGTTTCAAGGCCAACAGACAAGAATGTCATCGAGACTAAATGGGTTTATCGAAAAAAGATGAATGAAGATGGAATAGTGAATCGGAACAAAGCACGACTAGTGTGTGAAGGATACTCCCAGATAGAGGGAATAGATATTGATGAGACATTTTCACCGATTGCGAGGGTGGAAACAATCAGACTATTTTTGGCCATTGCAGTGCGAAGAAAGTTCAAAGTGTTCCATATGGATGTCAAATATGCATTATTAAATGGAGTTCTAGAGGAGCAGGTGTATATCGAGCAGCTAGATGGTTTTTTCATTCATGAGTATGAGAGAAAAGTTTGCAGGCTGAATAAGGCATTGTATGGGCTGAAACAAGCACTAAGAGCATGGTACTCAAGGCTTGATCAGTATTTGAATAAAATTTGTTTTCAACATGGAGGAGTTGATTACAATCTTTATTTCATAAATGAAAGTAATCAATGGATGATGGTGCTGGTGTATGTCGATGACATAATTTTTGGTGGATCAAATGAAGCTCATTGCAGACAGTTTTACGAATTCATGGAAAATGAGATTGAAATTTCAATGATTGGAGAACTAACATTTTTCCTTGTTCTACAGGTGACACAAGGATGGAATGGAACATTCATTTCTCAATCTATATATACCAAGGAGGTTCTGAGAAGGTTTGGAATGGATAAGTCCAGAGAGATGAAGGCTTCGGTTGCTACCTGGAAGAAATTATCAAAAGATGAGGATGGAAAGGCAGTTAATATCATAGAATACAGTCAAATTATTGGAAGTTTGTTGTACTTAACTGCAACAAGGCCTGATATTGTTTTCGCAACATGCCAAGCTGTGAGATATTAGAGTAATCCCAAGGAAAAACACATGCTTGCAGTGAAAAGAATACTTCCGTATATCCAGGGCACCGTGGATTTCGGCTTGACATATACTGATAAATCACAGACAGAGTTATTGGGATATACTGATGTAGACTGGGCCGGTTCAGCGGATGATAGAAAATCAACGTCAGGTGGTGCTTTCTATTTTGGTGGATTATGTATTTCTTGGCTAAAAAAGAAGCAAGATTGCATTTCGTTGAGCACAACAGATGCTGAGAATATTGCGGCCACTCAAGCATGCACACAGTTATTGTGGATAAAGTAGCAGCTTGATGATATGGGAGTTGAAGTGAAGTCTTTTATCGGAATCCAGTGTGTTAACTCAAGTGCTATCAATCTTAGAAAAAATCTAGTTCATCACTCAAGGACAAGGAACATTGAGATAAAGTATCATTTTATCAAGGGGAAGGTTGAGCAGGGAATCGTGATGTTGGAGTATGTGCCTACAAAGCTACAGGTTGCAGACATTCTGACAAAGGCCTTACCCAAGGAAGAATTTGAAAGGAAGGAACTAGCTCTGCGAGTTCAGTCGATTCCCGGCACTTGAAATAGTGTGTATGTGGGACACCCCCCCTCTCCCCGAGGTATGGTGTGTTTTTCTCTACTATGCTAATATGTTTTCTTACCAATGTCTCAGACCGCAGAGGAGTGCCCTTTGAGTTCGTTGACAAAGGGGGAGAAATAGTGACCCCTCAAGGGGGAGAAACTGTGGCTAATAAAGAGAGAAATTGTGTTTTCCAAAGACACAGGGATAACTTGACAGGTGGAGCAGTGAGATAGGGGGAGAAATGAGAAAGGGGGAGCGTTTTAAATCTGACGATTCTAGAAGTGATCGATCAAAAAATAGATATCACGACAGCTAAGGATCATGATAAAAGCAGAAGAGTGATGTGGGAATGGTGTGAGAAGGTGTCCAGCTATCAAGAATTGGTATCAGTATGGTTCAACAATTGGTATCAATTTAATAATTGGTATCTGGTTGGAATCAACAATTGGTGTTTGACATGAAGTGAGTCATCGATGAACTTTTCATACTACTATTGTTTCTCGCGCCGACTATTGCTCATGTTGGCTTAGAGTACGTGTTAAGTTAATCCTTGAATGCTATCAGAATGGCGAATGGTGGTAGCAGTTGGAAGAAGACTCAGTGAGGTATCAACGTGCAAAAAATCATTCTGAGAAGAGTTATGAAGAATTGTCAAAAAACCCAAAGGGGGAGTTTGTTGGGGAAAATCCCTCAAGGTAACATTGCAGTATTTTTGGGTTGATTGTGATTGTTGAAAAAGCAGGATTCCATGGAGAATTGTCGACTTCCCAAGAAGTTGTTGACATTCCATGTTGCCAAGAATGATGACAAAGGAATGGTTGATCTGGAGGCAGTACAAAAGAGCAGTACAAGGTGGCACTGTTTCCCAGTTTTTGCCAAATTTTTGGGGTCCAAAATTTGGAGTTTGGTGAGCATCGCAAAAATAGTATTTCCATGAAGATCATATTTTGATATGTAAAAGGCATGAGTTTGAAAAATATGGGATGCATGGATTGGATTTTGGGAAGACCTGAAAAATGGAGGCGGTGATGCTTCGCGATTACGTCAATGCTTCACGAACGGCAGAGTTGAAGCGCATCGTGGCGGTAAAGGGCTTAGTGAGGGAGCATCGCGGCGAAGGTGCGAAGGAATGTTGATGGTGATGCTCCACGATTATGACGTGCTCCGCGGTCGGAATATTTCCATGGTGCTTCGTGATTTAGACAAGATTCTGACGGAAACTCTAGAGATTCGCGATTTGAGATGACGTGGCATTGACTTCACGTGGAAATTTCGAGGGTCGTTGGAATCACCGATAAATAGAGGCCAACCCCCTCGAGAGAAGAAGAGGGAGTTTTTAGAGAATATACATTGCTCTAAGTTTGCGAAGGAAGTTCGCAAAGGCAGTGTGCTTCGCAAAAGAAGAGCTTCGCGGCGGCTATTGTAGCTCCGAGAATGTTGCACGCTACGCGTTTGTAGAGACCCGAAGCTTGACGTACATGGACATTACTTCAAATTTGCGGAATACTTAATATATAACAAAAAAATATACACAAGGACCGTAATAGTTTAGTGTCTTTAAAAACATGGAACGTAATCTTCTAATCGTGGTGAAAGATCTTCAACATCTCCCATAAAGATCTTCCCCTTTTTTTCTTACCTAAAACATTTCTTTATATCCTGGGGAAAAGAAAACATAAAAAGGGTGATCACAAATGATCAGTAAGGGTAAGAATGGATAAAATAAAACATAACATATACATTTGAACTTAAAAACATGGACATAATGTTTAAACATCAAAAGCTTGAGCAATGACATAAAACATGGAAGTACGTAGGGCATAGATCATAAAGAAACATTAAGAATGATAAAATGGAATGGGAATAAAACATGTAAATGTGGAAACAATTAAGAACATGATATGATTTCCATAGTAGCCAAGGCATTGCTGCCCAGACAATCTTAGTGGACAAAGTCCCTTTCTGAATCGAGTTCACTCCTCGTTCTAGTACTGTAATACTGAACCGGAATAACTTACCGTTCCAACCATGTCTATCTCATGAGATATAAATCTTTACCCAATGCATTGGAGGTAGATATAGGTCCCACCCATATCATAATGAAATCATTCTTACATGTGCCATAAAATAAACATACATCATTCATAATAACCCAATAAATAAAATGGGTTTCATAAACATCCCCCCATCATCACATAATCCATATAAAAGAAATGGATATCATTTCATAATAAGAAAAGTGAAACCATGTAAATCATATAGACATTACACATGAAACATACACATATGAAATAATGTCATCTTAGATGAAAATGGTTTTGATAGAACACTTGAAATGAATTCTTTAGGAAAATATCCTTTTTTCTTCAAAATCATTTTCTTTTCACAAAATGTCATGAAATTTTAGAAGAAAAGGTTTTTGTTGAAAATAGTCAGGAAATCTTTTGAAGGAAGATTCATGAAAATAAGGCTTTATAAAACCATAAAAATCCTTTCATGACATATACGTTAAAAAAACATTCTTATCGTACTTTTTCCGGAAAACTCAAAAAAGTGCCTCATAACGTAAACAAAAGAAAGATTCCTTACATACCATGTAGTAAAAGTAAAAAGTGGGTAAAAATGACATTCAACATGCATGAAACCATTTTTAGGAAACATGGACATGGATGATAACAATAACCCCAGTAAATACATACAAATAAGCAATCTCGGATAAAAATGAGATTTGAAAAATTATCCCTTACCTTAGGTCTGATTTGCTTCTTTAGTATCTGAACATCCTGTATAATGATTTAAATAATGTCATTGACTTATTAAAGAATCATATTCATTTTTATTATATCATATATGGTTCACTTATGACCTTAAATTACCCGTTCTTTTGTAAATTCATGTTAAAGTAGTGTTTTGGGTAAAATCGTCTCATTTGTCGTTCATGTTTTAACTTGTAATTATTCATATGATTACATATATCATGATTACTTAAATCCAAAATGTAAAACATGATTTATCTATAATATATATTCAAAATATACATATATATAATGGATCGATAAATGGAAAGAAATACACCGTTCATAGAGACGGTAGGCCATACGTACGCATGAACACTGTTTTCGTTTCCTTATTGAATTGAGTGGAATTATGTAGATGACATAAATATATATATATACATAAATCCGGTAGTACTATTATTTCATATATTTCATGATTACTTATTATATATACTTTATAATCATTCATGAATGGTTAATTTGGAGAATGAATCTCATCGCGTCGTGGAGACGGTAGTGCGTACGTACGCACGAGTGATGATATCATTATCATGACCATTGGATTGTATTAGAGTGTATTTGTACTATTTAATAATCAATATAACTTTATAATAGTCATATATAGTCATTATTTACACCATTATATCCATCCAAGTAAGGTGGTGGTGGAAAATAGATTACACCATGGCGTGGAGACGGTATTCCGTACGTACGCACGCGTGGTGATTTCGTTTTTCGTCGGATGGATAGATGGTGATATAGGGTTGTTTCATACCTATAATAACATATCATTATATGATTGATACTGATTTTATTACTTCATAATGAAACAACCTAAGAAAAATAAGTGGAAGAAGAAATAAAGTTGAAAGAATCGGTAACGGACATTACCTTTTCTTTGAAGCGCCTCTTTGAGTCCTCCTCTTAGGGTACTAAAATTGGTCTTTGAAAAGACCAGGACCTCTAGGATGTTTCCAGGGAAGTTGAGAAGATAATTTGTCAGGGGTTGGCTGAGCATGAAGGCTCAAAGTGGCGTGAGGAAGAGAGATAGGAGGTGCCCTTTTATAAGGGAGGAGAGGGGAACCTTTGGAATAACTAAAAATATTATTTTATTCTAAAGCCAAATTCGGGTTTAAATAGCTCCAAATTGATTTATTTAGAAGTTAAGGTGGGTATGGGTCGAAATCCTCTCATCCAATAGAATTTATACAAGTTTAGGTTCCTATTTTAACCTTATCATTTAGATTTAACATTAAGTTAAATAATTTTACTTTTACCGTGTCTTCTTGTGTTCTTACACTATAAGGTTAATAAACTTACTATAACAAGCCAAACGAACCCCAATATGTTTATTATTAATATATATAACCTTATATAATTCATTTTTCCGAACATTAGATTTTTATGAATAAAATAACAATTAATAATATAGTATTTGTTTTAAAAACTATTTTATGTCAATTTTGACACTATTTAGTAATTGATTTTTGTTAAAATTATAACAGAATGATAATTTCGTGAAATGTTAATTAAATCAATACTAACATGTCATATTAACCTAGAAAATTAGTTTAATTCATAAAAAGTCTCAAATTACATTTATTTGGGTATTTATAACATCAATTATGTCAATATTTCATTAATAAGATAATTTCTGCATCATTCTTGTGTCATAAATAAATTAACTTATTTAATGTCTAAAAATTATAAATAAAATAAAATTATGTTCGAAATCGTTTTATCGTTCTAATGAATATTTATAGTCGATTTTATCTTATGTATAACCACATATTAAAAATGATTTACTTATTAAAATTTGATTTTAACTATTTTAACCCTTCTTTCGGTAAATTGATAATAAATGTCGTAATCTAATCCAAGTGGGCCTAAATGGTCATATATTATTCCTAAGGTTGTTTTTGGTCGAATTACACTTATCCAATGGAATTAGGACATGTGTTAGGGTAATAATAATATCATTTTACCCCTAATTAACCTATTTACTTTTAACCGTGGTAAAAAAAGGTAAAAAGTTACTATTCACCAAAAATTATTTTCATCTCATTGAACCAAATTTTACTTAATGACATCAACCGTGTCTCTCAGATTTTTGAAATTCCACTCATAGAAGCGGTAAAATTATGTTTTATGAAAAATTCATTTTTTTAACTACCATTTAGTAATTTTCACTATTCATCAGAAAATGAAAGTTATCTGAAAAGAACCAAAATTTAGGCCTAAGCTATATTTGATATAATGAACTCAAAAATGATGTCTATTTTAAAAAATTTAAAACATATCAGTTGCATTACCTAATTTAAAAATTAATTCTCATCGTCAAAACAAATAGCGTGTTTTTAAGAGATAATAATTATCAAAAGATTGACACTTGTTTATGTCTGGTTTAAATGTGAAATTACATCCAATGAACAATATTGTATTAAATTGTAAAAATATATTCTAAATATACTTTAAAAACACTCAAATTAATAATTTATCACTATTAATTATTTCTATTAAAAAGGTTGTTTTTAATTAAAATTTAGTAATTCTCATTATTCATCAGAAAATGAAGGTTATCCGAAAAGAACCAAAATTTCACCCTAAGCTAATTTCGATATTCCGAATCCAAAAATGAAGTCCATTTTGAAAAAAATAAAATTTACAAAATTTCAAAAAGTGGTTATTACTATTCATATCGGCTAGTTTTAATAATATTTTAACAGCATATTGTTGTTTAGTGAAACTCGTTATTGCGTACTACATATGCTATCGAGGAAGGTCGCGATTGCGTGTAATGCAAGTCAAGTCAAGGATGCATGTTGTGCAAGCTCCTTTTGGTGTAGCGTACAACACAAGACATTAATGAAATTAAAAAGAATATTTTTCATAAAATCTCGGGGTGTTACAGCGTTGGCTCAGTGAGCTTCGCGAGGGAAGTTGCTCTGCAATGACTTGAGCATCGTAGTAGTTCTTCACTAAAGTGCTTCGAAAAAAGGAAGGAGCTTCGCGAAGTCTTCTTTGAGATTCACGAAATTGGGAGCCTCACGAAGTAGGGTGCTTTGTAAAGGTGTTTCCAAAGTGAATTGCCCAGTGGTTAAGAGGCAAAGAGGTATTCATCAGTGGATGAAAGTTGGAATTCAACAGATCGTCTATCAATAGTTGAGGATGCATTCATTAGTGATAATGAAGAGACCTACAGGTCTATAAACTGTGAGTGGATTCCCTTCCATGTGTAGTGGGCATATGAAGAGGAAAAAGGTGATCCTCTCTACCGGCAGTGAGCCAGCGAGAGAGAAATAGGGAGTGACCCTTGGGAAAGAAGTGAGTTTACCCTAAACCATGTAAAGGCAGTGAGCATGGGCATAGAAGTGATCTATCCCAAACATTGTAATCCACATCTAGTGAAGAATAGTGGATTTTGGTACGACCGGCAACTTATCGGCATATGCTCTTTGGACGTATCCCAGTGAGGGTGAACCAAGTAAAAATATTTGTGTCTGCCTGTTTGATTCCCTGTATTACATTCAAAGTATCATCATCAGATAAAGAAGGAAAGAAGTGGTCATAATAATCACACGAGTACAACCAAAATGACCCTTGTAATAAAGAGGACAAGATTCAGTGGGGCAGGAAGAACTTTGCGAAAGAATATCCATACCATGATTCACCCCCCCCCCTCTCAGGGTATATAGGCCCATATTGGTCCTAACAATATTAATATTCTAAATAAAATTTGGATGTTAATGAATAATAGTTATTCTTTAAGAACTCGGGATATTGAAATTAGGGCCATGAAACAACATAGGTGCGTATGAATAATATTCACATGCATGTTTGGAAATCCAAGTGTCCTAATTATGGAATCAATATATACACCATAAAGAAGTTTAAGTCAATTATAGTGTATTTTCATATTTTTAATTTCCAATATTATTTTAATTATTTTCACCACAACTTCCCTAGGGTTGTGTTGTAATTCACCACAACCAGTAGGTTTCACCATGTAGGATATGAAATTACACGAATATATTAAATAATAGATTTCTATGTATGTGGTGACATGTGTTGTAAAAAAGCTTAATTATTTCATTACCTTTTAATTATAATATTTTTTTATATTATAGTATTATTAAACATTAATCTACTGATTAATTATAGATAAATTATTCATGGTTATTTTGATCTTGTAATTCACTAGGAATTATCCTTTTGTTGGAGTATCACATCAAGAGAGGTCTATATCTAAAATAAATGATAGATTTTGTTATTATTTTAAATTATTAATCTTAGAATGAATATTATAGAGTCAAATTAATAATATTTTAAAACCACGACCACATCTTAATATGTGGAATTTGGGCATGGTCAAGGAAATTTAGAATAAGTCCTAACCTTTAAATCAAGGTTTTGATGCACGAAGAGTTTATAAAAGTTTCATTATGTATTTATTGAGGGGGAGGAATATTGATTATTCGACATATCGAAGTGAATATATTTAACTGATTTATATATAAGGTTCAATATATAATAGTTTAGGTGTTCCAAAAATAGAGAATCATTTACTCTATCTGGTCTTTGAAGGAAGTTTGAATAAATATAATACTGGTTATAATACTATATATAACTGTTGAAGTTGGATCGAAACAATATTGACCAACCATGGAATAGTATTCATTTAGAATAATATGTTCTGGATAAATTGATTTTATTGATGACATAGACTCATCCCCCACATTATGGATTTTATATCATCTTGAAAGGAAGAAGGATAGAATAGCTAATAATATTCTAAAAGAGATAATATTTACTGATGGGAATTCATGGTTTCATAGAAACCAATGATAATATTTAACATATCATTATGTATATAAGCTATGGAATACACCCTCATTCATATAATCTTAAAAATTATTTCACCAATGAAGTCTGTGGATGAAATAAAGGGTGAGTGTACCATGGATTAAGTGTTACTATTTTTTAGACATTAAAATTAATTTGAACATTGATTGGATTGATTTGGACATATAATTTGTTTCAATCATGTTTGGCATAAAATATTTTGGTACACTAAAACATTATTGTCTGTATAATACATATTTTAAATCATAGGGGGGAAAATGAATATTTTTTTGTTTTTAATGTCACTTTTGCAAGGTTTTTTTAAATTTAAAATTATTGACAATGAGAAAATGATTAATTTAAAATTTTCTATTCCTTGAAGGTATCATACCATAATGGGAAATGATAAATCAAAAGTAAAAGTTTTGATTGTATATACACCTGTTTCACCCCATATTAGTTGCATGAATGCAATTTTTTCCAAAAAAAAATTATATCATTTACTAATGGTTCTGAATCAATGTTGAATCTTAATTTTTTTTTACCTTGAGGAAAAAATTATTTCAATAAAAAGACGCATTTTCTATGGGGGATAACATTTATTGTTTTTTAAATGCCATATGTATTCCTATTGGATTTTGTAAAAGTTACCATTGAATATATCGGAAAATATGTTGATCTATATAATACCCTTGAATTTATTGGTTATTCAATGATGGATAAGATATTTACATTAACCTTAAATATTGTGGTATAAGAGAAAACATCTATTTTTTAAATTAAATTAGAATTATGGAAGACTTCAGAAATTTTTTTATTTGAGAAACAATTGATTCTATTTCAGATAATCATCTAAAATAGTCAATGAAGAGATCCATGTATCTAATGAAATAAAATGATAGGGAATAAATTGAAGAAAAATAAATATAATTATACACCCATTGACGTATGCGTGTATTAGATAAATTTTATGTCTATCTATACCAATATTTTGGATGATTTTTCCAAATCTATAAATTCATATTCTCTAACAAAAATTGAAATGGATGAGGATACATGGGAAAAAGTGGAAACAATTTCTATCAAACAATCCAAATAAATATATGTTAGAATATAGGGTGAGATCCAAACCATAAGTGAGAAACTGGAAAATATACATTGAGGGAATCATGTATTTAAAGATGATTTTGGATTTGGGACTCAAAATTGACGACATAATAGGTGTAATTTTATTAAGAATTATTTATAATTTGGGAATATTTGAAGTGTCAATTCGATCTAATTAGTGAACATTTAAATAAGAAGGGAGGAAAGAAGATCGTGGAAGTGAATATACATTCATGTAATATACATGTCAAACAATACATGGGGATAGGACATAATGTTTAAATTAATCTAGCTATATTTTGTAAAATATTTATTCCCAATTAGATCATATATATGAGAATATTATGTAAATCTACTTTATGATAAATTTTTTACATAATGATGTGGACATTACCTAAAATAAGGCCTCAATATGTAGATCATGAAATTTTTTAAATCAGGAATTAGACAATATGTATGTTTTAATTAAAAAAATTTAGGTAAATTATTTTTAATGAAGGAAGATAAAAAGTTCAATTATTATTGAATCATGTTAAATACTAGAGTCTGTGTCTAGCATACTATTTTCCTAATAGAGAATGAAAGTTATTTCATTAAAATTTCAACTGATAAATGACAACATGTGGTATGTTTGTATTGGGTGATACATTATACATTATAACCAGGTACATATGGAATTAATTTTTTTAGGAAAGGTGATATAATCCTAATTTTCAAATCCCCATTTCATAGGGAAACTAAGACTAAATGTTTCCATGATTAAAATTTTCCTGAATTGTAAATTTTGTTTTATATTTTTTATGAACATAATGTAGATCAGTGAAGTGTTTCACAAATATCTAAGATGTTACATTCATAGTATCCCTCACATAATTTAAAAAAATAATAAATAATAAAGAAAATATAATGAATGGAAAGAAAAATGAGATTTTGAAGAAATATTCATCAAGGATAAATATATATTATGTGAATCTATCAACTATTAATGGGGATAATAATTAATTTTTCCTATGAGGTCCGTTAAATTATAACATTATGTAATATTTTTTGTCATGTGGAAGATATATCAATTTTTATGGGGAAGGATAAGGAACGATTTGGGGACCTAACATCAAAATTAGAAACAATTACAAGTGGGTCATTTCTCATTACTAAATTATATCCCAATCTAAATAATATGGATAACCATAGTATAAAAATAAAAAATGATATTTGATATAGTGGCTATATCCAAATAAAAACTAATTAATTGAGTGAATTTGGAATTTGTGGGTAATATCATCACGAACAACCAGAATCATCAATATGACAATGTATGAGGAGTAACACAGTACACATAGATTCAATTTTTTTAACTATTGTTTTGTTTGATGTGGATTTATGGGGGCTACAACCCATAGGGTCAGTGTAATGAATATTAATTCAAGAAATGAATTGGTTTAGAGGTCACACCAATGAAATCAAGGCCTAATTTAACTTAATATGTGGTTTTGAGATACAGAATTTTGATTTCACAGTTTAATTCATAATTGTATTTTAAAAAATTTAATTTAAAAATGATATAGTGGATGTTATATAATTATATATGTGTTAAAAATTATTTGTTTTATTTAGTGGCATTTGTCCAGTTTTTGGGATCAATAAATGAAATAATGATACATCTCAAGTGGTGTCATATAATAATGAAATAAAAAGGTGACTCATGAGATGAATAATCCAAACTCATGAAATTGATGTCTATAATTTCATATAATAACAATTTTATTTAAATTGATAATTTCATGGGATACGAAAATAAAAAAGGGAAAAAACTTCATAACCAATAATAGATTTCCTATTTTTGAAAACCATATAAATACATGGGGTCAATAATCTGATGGATTCAAAGGGAATTAGTAATGTGGATCTGGAGGTACTTTATCATTATCATGAATAGTGGAATTGTTATAAAAATTGTATGAAAATAAATACCATGTTTTATTATTATTTTATCATGAGGAAAATATTTATATTGGTTCCTAAATTGGTATGAATCATAATCAATGTATTTATTATTAATTCATTGATTTTATATTATTCGTTTGGTTTATGATATTGGAAGAATTTTTGACGAAAAAACATTCCCAATAAACACAAGTTTATCTAAATATGTTAGTGACATAACCATGGTTTAAATTATAGATCTGGAATATTACTTCATATAGTAAATTTTTACTCAATAATATTTATGAATTTATTAATTCCTCATTTCCATATGGGAAATTACATCATTAAAAATATTTTAGAAAAATAAAACTCAATAGTGGATTTGGTTTATGATATAATCTAATATATGAAATCACACTTAAAGGGGGTAAATATTGATATAATAAAATATTTCCTAATACTGTATGTCATTATGTACCCTTGAGGAGAACATTGATTTATCTATACCTTTCCCCCCAATGAGTGATAAAATATGATAAAGAGATAATTGTTTTTACTTTTTTAGACATAGATGGTTGCATCCAAGGAGTATTCATGGAAATTACCATGTAAAAAAATTAAATAAGTTATCACTACTTATCGAACATTTCATTATTGTTTCATTGAACCTCTTATTTCACTACTACAAAATAATTAGATAACTCAATGCTCTCCTAAAACAAGAATTTACTTCTCTATATATTGAATAATTATTCACAACTTATAGATGATATAAAATATTTCCTACATTGGGGTTTATCTTCTATAAACTGTGGTAGATTTCATGAAAGGCTAATAATCCTATAATAATTATTTATAATACCTCTAAAAACTAAACAAGATCTAGATAAAACCTATAGAAGTATTCCCTTAAAAAATTGTTATGTATGCCACTATTTACCTATAAAAACAAATTTCACATTATTAAACATTAGATATATTCCCATTTTTGATATCAATCAAAGGGGTAGGGTTGATTATTCTTGTTTTAGTAGCCATAAAATTTCTAGTTGTGGCATGTCAAATTATTACATGGCATAGTAAAGATCATTTCCCATAAACTACGAAGTGGCCTTCTAACTATAGTGAATATATCATTACTATATTTTTTATAATAGTACTATAAAATTTGTACTTATATTTGATCAAATAAAAATTTCTAATTAAAAAATAATTTAATAATTCTATGTCATGATTTAATCGAATCATTTCTAAAAACAAAATTACCGCAACATGGGAAAAAATCATGTAATAGATCCTCCTATATGAATAGAGATCCATAGAACCCTCTCATATTCCAAATTTGGGCACTCTATGTCAAAAAGAATCACTAAAAAATAGAATCCTTCCTATCGAATGGGGTTGTATTGGAATCCCTCTGGTTATGGCACTGAAACTAGTAATCTTGAGAAAATTTTAATTTTTTTCTTCTACAAATTTATTATGTATCGATTTCATAATACCAATTTTCAATATGGACAACTTCCACTCAAATAGGATAACCTAGTTTCTCTATGTGATGTGTCTTAGGAAAAAATATCTCCATAGGCCCTAAAATCCTATGAAATCTACTCTATTGTATGTAAAAATAAGTTATGTAGTATCCTAGAATCCACGATTCACACATTATACATGAAATAGGAAATATAGTGATATAAAAAAATTTCATTCTATTGAGTATCTAGAAGAAAGTAATATGGTCTTGTCATAGATTCCTCCATGGTGTAACATTGTGACCCATTAAACTTACTCTATTTTTTAACCATTATGGTGAGGACCACTACTTTTCTAAGGTGATTTAATAGGCATGTACTCTTCCTCTCCCGATGGTGCCTATCTAGAAAACTGGATTAGCTAGTTCAACAAAATGGTTGATAATTATCCCATATATGTTGGGTTGAGTCATCTTGGATTCAAAGTCATGGTTTTAATTCATTATAAGGAAAACCAAACAATATATTTTCATAGTATTAGTGGCTATTTTGTGGCATTTATCATTAAAAGCATGCTTCATCACATTTTCAACAAACACAATACACACAAACCATCAAAGTGTATGTTTTCTAATAGTTTATATCTCAAAAATGAAAAAATCAATAATTATTATTATCATCATGATGTATCAAGGATAAAGTGAAATGTATGGATTTCCAAAAGTGGTTAAAGATTAAAGAAGATCAATAATAAAGTGGTTATTATATCCTAACGGTTCGATGATGGTAAAAAATCATCATATTATGAGTTCAGGAAGAATTGAAAATATATAAAGTAAACCAATCTTTTTATAGGTAACATTATGATTGTGAATATATCTAAGAATTTTATATGTCAAAAAATTGTATTATGTGTGTTATAAATAAGTTTCAGTTTAATGGGGTTAGTCAAATCCTCATTGATTAATTATTAAATCAAGGGAATGATCTATGGGGGAACATAAGTAAAAATAGAATGAAATAAAAAATCTGCATAAAAATTTCATTGAGTTTTATTTTCAATGAAAGGGAAGTAAATTCACCATAATTCAATATATACTTTTGGAATAAACGGTGTTAAATGATGAATTTTTAATTTTGGTCGAATGGTAAACGAATAAAATGTGGGAGAATCTTATAAAAATAGGATTTGATAACTTTTTTTATGAATTACTATTTGATCTATATTTAGTTGATTATGGTGATAAAATGATGTGAATGATATAGGGAATCATAATTATGTAGATTATTAAGTGAATATGGTTATCATATACATGGAAGTGGAATTTCGAGACATGAAGAAGTATAATAAAGTAATACAAGGTGTCTGTGTGAGAATAAATATTCTTGATTTAGAAGATATGGCATTAGGATTGATCATTTTGGAGATGGTCATGTTAATGTCTGAAATTTTTTAACGTTGATGATAATAAGGTCTAAAAAATTAGTAAAAAATTTGAGACATTATATTTTATCATTATGGCATAAGGTAACATCAAAATGTAAGGTTTTTCTCATTGATGGAAATTTTTATTGTATTATAGAATAGAATTTCTCACTAGTATGAAATGTTTTTTTTGACATTCTTAAAAATTTATGAGGAATTATTCAAGGAATGTAATATATTTTCTCTAGATCATAAGTCTTTTAAAGAACCTTCATGTTGTAACTAAAATACATTTGTATCTTATATAAGGTTTAGTACACTGAGTAAAATTTATAATGTACCTGTATATAGGCTTGTATATATAAGGTAAGAGATAGTCTTGTAGATGTGTTAGGGTTCTCTGATTGTGAAACAATTTGAAAATTTATGCCTAAAAATCTATGAGATATATAATGAAAAATATCTCTCATATAATGTTAGTCTACATGTATTTAAGGAAAGATCTGTGAATGAAAAATGGAAACGTATTGTGATATATAAGGTACAATAGTAATAGATACTTGAATACACATGGTGATATACATGGGTCATATATAATGGTTTTGAAGAGAAAAATATTATAAATAAATATAGTAACAATGCAACATTATTATAACTAATGGTAAAGAGATGATAAATAGGGTTCACGATCTATATATGATAGGTACATTAGAATTAAAAAATGAATTATTTCATGGTTATTGGGGAAGAATTCATTCTATAGGAATAAAGTGTATTCCATGTCTAGTGTGTGTATTAATAATTTAGATTTCGATGATATAAATCCCAGGTGTCCATGTCGTTGGAGGTAATTTTGCACTATAAAATAGAATATTGATTTTTATTTGGTTATAGAAAATTTATATTTCTATTATATGTAATATACTACTCATATTACGTTATATATGTTGATAAGGCCTATGCTTAGTTTTTTTTACTTTCACATAGAGGATACTATCATAGATTAATGGGAGTGATCATGGTTTTTTATGGAAGAAGGGACTTGTTCTATAATGAAAAGGTGTGATATTTTAATGTTTTATATTTTTAAAGGGATTCAATAATATAAGAATATAATAAAATGATATCCCAAGTTATTTTAAATTAAATTATAGTGGATTTATTGGAATTGGTATTTGACTAGGAATTGAACCATAGTGAGGAGAATCCTATAGTGAGTATAATATTTCAACAATAATTTTTTTAAATTTTTTAGAATTTAAAATGAGGCAATTTGGGAAAAAAATTTATGTATTTGAGTCAAACCATTTGGATGTAACTATCCACATCATAATGTGTTGGAAAAATATAATGATCATTGGGTAAAAATGAATGCCAACATTAAATAATTTTGTAGATGCATAAAATATTTTTAAAAATAAATTTATTTCTTTTATATTAGGATATAAAATATAAAATATCAATATTATTTCATAAAATAAAATGAATAGACTGATATAACGATCTTTGAGAAAAAGATGGTAGGAGATCTATAGAAGGAAAAACATTGATCGTATTTGGTTTTTGATAAAAGGTGGCATGAAAATTATAATGTTAAAATTAATATATCTTTTTATAGAAGAAGAAAATAAACTAGATTATTACAATGGGGAATAATATTCATATAGAGAAGAACATTGTTATAAAATTGACTTTTGGAATATATTGAATCGACCCAAACATCAGAGAACTGAAGATATTTAACAACGATAAAAGAGAGAACTATGAATTGCATCTTAATAGAGCATATGTTTAGAGATGAAAATTAATGGAATATTAGAATCTTATTTTGATCTAGAATTAACCTTAAAATATTGAAAATACTAAAATTAACTGAAGGATTATGGACCAACCATTACCTTCATCAAACCATTGTGTGGATGATATGAAGAGGGAGTGTTCTCAGTATTGAAATCTAATTCATTCTAGCACATCAAAGAACAACCCCTATTAAAATGGTGTGGCTACAAATTATATGTTTTATCCCAAAAATGTGAGTATCATGTTTTTTAATACATAGAAACATACCCATGAGTATACACAATTCATTATCACTTTTTGGTGAACCATGGAAAATATTTGTGTGTGTGTGACTTTGTTGAAAAAACTAAACATGTTACATGCACTCTAACATTCATGGAAACATGTGTTGTGTGATTAGATAATCCTAATTCATAAACATGTGATAAATATGATTGGGGTGTGATTATTGTTTACACAATTGTAAGAGTGTAATATTTATTATTATCATGTGTGTAAAATAATAATAATGATTGTAAATAAAATAAAACAAATAAAATAGAAATGTTTATTTCTCTTCAAACATGTGCATTTCGTGTAATGGATAAATAATGCCACACATTTCTTTCATCATCCTCATGGTTCTATGGTTATATATTTCTAATTGAACTCGGAATGTATATCCTATATCATCTCTAATGGGAGATCATTCCAATAATAGAATTCAACACATCAATAAATCTATATGAATTTCCATCATAAAAATATTAACCCATGTTCTAGACCATCTCCTCAACACTAATTGATCTCGAGGGGCTTTTGAATTTCTTCAACACTTTTTTTTCTTCCCTTGTATTTTCAAAAAAGATAATGCATGAAAGAGGACAATGTGAAACAACCTAAATTTCATCATCCTTCATAACATCCATCAAATCAACACCATTTAATATAACTTCTCACTACTCCTAAAGATCTTTTCTCTCCCAACATCATGTAGAATCCCATTGACTTCTAGAAAATGACTTTTTTTTCCTAAGAACCATTACTAACGTGTATTAATTGTTGAAGAAGATACATGAGTAGTAGATAATTTTTGAACTCACAACACTACTTCAAGTGAGGCGCCAATATAGTTGGATATGTGAAAGTTGGGGCGATGGACATAAGAGAATATTTATAGTTAATGAATCCTTTCATAGATTAGGACATGTGGAGCGATCCTTTATCAATAAATAAATGGTGATCAAAAGTCAGAGAGTTCCATTACCACTCTTGAGTGGAAGCTCTCATTTTCCTCACAAATCAGAGTGTATTGAGCATTATTATGGGTTACATGAAGGATAATATGTTATAAATCTATCACATAATTTTCTCAGATAGGGGTGAGAATAAATGACCTCCAATAAAATAATAATTAATGTGATATTTTAAGTCAATGGATGACCAGTATGCACCACATAACCATTAGGTCAGTATATGAAAGTATACAGAAGAGGGGTGAATTGTGACTTTTCGAAATCATTCAGAATTATGCTTTTTGATGTCAACTGATGATTATGCTTGTAAGAATTATTTATTTTCTATATTAATGTATGATGATAGTATAAAACAATACAAAAAATGTTTTTTTATATTGGCTCAGGGCATAAAGATCCCCTAGTTCACTCCACGAATTACTCTCTCTACGAGTGTTGTGAATTTCACTAGTCTGGTCCTAATATCATAAGACCAATCCACAATTGAGTGTAGGCAATTGAACCCTTTACAAATAATGCAAAAAGCATAGATTTCTGGTTATTTAACAGAGAATCGAAACACCATAACTTATATCGAGAAGATGATAATCCACCACAAATGAGTATAATAATTTGAAACTCTTAGTTAAAAGATATTATTTTAGAAAGTTTCTTGTTGAACTTCATAGTTATAACTGCTACTGACGATAGATGGATATTCATCTTATGAAAATTGCATCTTCATGAAAGATAAGTTCAGAAGTGATCTGTTTGCAATAAATATTTCAAATACAAACTACTATAAATATCCTCATCATACTTACAACAAATACTAAATTCAGAACATGTATATCTCCATTATAGCCTCTTCTATAAAAAAATAGAGTCTGATAAATTGATTCAGTAGATCTGTAAAGGATTTTTATATGAATACAGTTTCAATTGTGAATATATGTCTCAATATATAGCACAATATATATAAAAATATTTTCATCATTGAATCATACACACATATATAGAATAAATACACTGATAGAATAACTAAATCAGAGGACCTTTTTTCAATTTGAAATCTAAGAAAATCACCTAATAAATCCTATTAATTCAAATTCTTATGACATGTCAGATAATTCGAAACTTCCCCAATGAATAGGAGATAATTTCTCTAATTAATATGATTCATTGAATCAATCATTATGATCATTGTATCGTTTGAAAAATAACATTAAATTGGTCTAATATTCCACAATGATTGTTGCACCAAACTTTAATAAAAATGTAAATTCAAATCTCCGGTGATGAAAAGTCAAACGTAAGGATCCTTCACAAAATGATAAAATACAAAAAATAGGTTTCCACTAAGTTTCGTTCAATCTCCGTACGTATGGTTGATAATAAGAAAAGTATGTTTGATGATCCATATGGTAGCTTTTCAAACGTATGATCCCATACTTATGTAAGGTTCCTCAACCATACTTATTGTCTTTTTCAAACATTAGGATTCATCCAAATAAAGGGTTTTTATCTATACATTTCTATCAAAGTAGGGTTGATAAACTATACGCACTGATCTTTCAGAATAAGGTTTAATATAAATGTAGGGATTGTTCCTTATGTTTGGACCTTCAACGTAAAGTATGAACTATGTTCCATGAACACGCTTTAAAGCGTTCCAAAGACATTGATGAATATTCCACATTAATAATAAGCTTGAATAAAATTCAAAATTGTGGAATATAAAGAATATTAATTTCTTGAAATTCACTAAAAGTAATATCCTTAGTAAAAAACAAGAGTATTTGTGAGCATCAAAATCAATAAGATTTATTGAGTATTATGGAGACATTACATGCCCAATAATCTCCCCCATTTTGATGATCACAAAACCCATAACATTAAGAGTGAAATTTATAAAATAAAATAATTTGAAATTAAATTTAAAAAAAATAGATAAAAAAAATGTTCTGTTTATCCATATTTCTCTGCCCTTTGGTGAGATAAAAAAGAATGTATAAAATATGATGAAAACACCGTCAAATTTTTCTCAAGTCTTTATGAAAGTTTTATAATATTCTCTTTAAATAAATAATACTATATTTTTTTATTGAGACATAAATATAAAAGAAAATGAGATAATGAACAGAAAAAATAAATATACAGAAATTTTATTGATCAAAAAGTGTATAAATACAATAATCACTATGACTATGAAAGAAGTTTAGTTAACTAAAATGTTTAGGGTACAAAATATTGGGTAACAGTTGTCTCGTTTAAGGTTGTAAGGATTTTGAGTGAATTTAAACATATGTTTCAACTATTACATATGTAACCACAACATAATCATTAGACTATCCTCTAATTGGATAGTTAAAACACTAGAATCTTGACTAATATGTAAATTCTCAACAAGATTGACATTAAAAAAGTCATGCAAACTATATTCTTGATTAATAAACTAATCTAAATTTTATAGGTATTTGATTAGTATAAATCTAATACCAGGTTCATTCTGTGTTAGTTGGTCAACTAAAAATTTCTAATTTTCCAACAGAACTGATAGAGGAGCACTATTGCAATAAATATTTTGAAGACCATCATTCTTATCTACCAGGACATAGGAGATTTCTTTAAATATTTGAATCAAATCTATACTGGTAGTAGGAGAATAGGTAGATGTATTGGTCTAACCAATAATACTCTTGATTGATACAAATTGACTCCCCAAAAACCACTTCAAATCAAAAGTGTCTCATATAGAATCAACTTCAGAATTTATCTTTCCAACTGCATTCATCATCTCTCTCTTGAAGGTGTCAAATTACCACTTGGAAATAGAATTTTATTTAAGATCCTATAACTTTTTTATTTCAAAATACATCTCTTGATGAAGATTTATGTTCTCAACCTAATACTTATTATACTTAATTAAAAGATCATCAACCTTATTCTTCAATGAATCAGATGTCCCTTCATCTGGATGTTGTGAATGACCAATTTTCACAATTACTAATGATCATAAATTATCCTTATCCACAAACATATCCTATGGTTTTAAAATTTATATTTCACCTGAACCAGAAAAACAATAAATATATTTTTCTTTAGTTGCATATTGATGTCATTCATCCACATGATAAAAAACTAAGAAAACTAGATGCATAAAAATTTGAGTAGGCACATTTTCAGATCTGATAAACTATTTCTCTACTTAAATAGTTGGTTATTCCTCCTATACAACTGGAAAACCATCATTCTGTAGATCACTTATCTGGAAATCAATCCATTGATCATCCTCAAGAATCATTTCTTCAAAATTTTATGACATATGTCCTCACATGAAGCCAACACTGGTTCTTTAAGAGGTGGATATAAACTTTTATAATGTTTTAAAACCAATTATGCTTGAAAAACCTCTTATTCCTCTTATTATTCTTCATCTTATTCAAAAAATATCAATTTTATTTAGGTTGGTTTGGAATTTCATTTAAATCAAGTTTCCCAAATTCTTTTTTTCCAAATTGCACTTTTCTCCCCCTGAGAAAAAGATCCTAATTTTTGGGTCATTTGCACCAACCGGAAAGAGTTTTCTTTTGACTGCACTCTAGTTAAATTATAACATCCTTATGGTTACCACAATGAGTACATTATTGTGATGGTATTTTATTTTTGAATCTATTAAACAAATCAATTCATTTATTCAACAAAATTTGAGATATTATCCTTCCATAAGGATAAAAATTCTTCCTTGCATCTAGTTGATAGTAGTTGTGAAAATATATGAAATTATAACTTGAAAAAATATTATTTATTTCATGAAGAAATAGAAATAATATAGATATATTTATATATTTCTATATATAGAATCCTCCCTATCACATCCATTCTTGGTGAAATTCCTATTTTAATAAGCTTAACAAAGATTATCTAGTCTGGCTCGAGATCCATGAAAAACATTTTCCTAATGTTTCTTGAATGAAATATAAAAAACATAATGTCTTCAGAGTTATGGTCCTTATCTCTAATATTCCAAATATTGAAATGAAAAACTCCCTCATAAGGATAGTTCAAAAATTGATAAATTTTAGTCAAAGAAGACGAAAATTCCTTATCTTTTATTTTTGAAAAAATTATATCTTCAGAATCACAAAAAATAATCTGAACACTATTATAGATAAATTTAAGTTAGATCTGATAAAAGAACTCAGATTTCATCTCATTGAACAAATATTCCCATCCTTGTAAAGCCAGTGGTTTTAATAGACGTAGATTTCTCTAATAAAGCCATTCAAAATCAACTTCTTCTCCCTACTGAATCATTCATCCAGAAACATTTTGATGCTTCTGGTCACTTGATTAAACTTCTACGGTTCTATTAGTTTTTTTCATTCTTGAGAAATGAAACCTTTGAGAATTTTAAATTATAGGGTGTCAAAATAAAAAAGAGTTAAATGAAGGTAGATGAAGGTAAACCAAGGTTTCAGTATTTGAAAACGGGTTTGAGAGATAAAAAAAGTCGGGTCTTTGAAACTTCAATATCAATTCCCTGTTTCCCATGTCATTACATAAGATAATTATTAAATTTTTTGAAATAAGTAAATTTGAATTGATTTAACAAAAACTAATTTAAATAAAATATCCATAGGGAAAAAATATTTAAACAAATTAGGGTTAAAGTTATCAGTAAATAATTTTAACATAAATAAAGAGAAATACAAAAAAATAAAATAAAATAATAAAATAAAATAAAATAAACATTTATAATTATAAATATTAACATTAATTTAATAAATTAAATAAAACAGACTCTCCATTAAAAAAATCAAAACATACAATGGGGTGTGGTTTAGTGAAAATATCTACTAGTTGATATTCTATTTTTACCTCTTCTAAAGATATATCCTTTTTACGAACATAATATCATAAAAAATGATGCCAAATATCAATATTATTTGTTTTTGAATGACTTATTGTATTTTTTAAAATAATTATAGAAATTATATTTTCACATAAAACTATGTTTACAATTTAATTAATATTCTATTAGTGTGTTTTTTCATCCACAATACATGTGCATGAAAACTGCCTACAGATGCATATTTTATCTCAACTGTTGACTGGAAAACTGAGTGTTCCTTCTTACTTGACCACGATACTAACGATATTCCTAAAAAGTGACAAGACCCTGAGTTACATTATCTATCGAATCTAAAACCTCTATAATAAGGATCTAAATATGATATTAATTTAAAATTAGATGTTTTTTTATAAATATGAGATGTAAAAACAATTCACTATATATATCTATAAATTCTTTTGACAATAACAAGATGATATTATTTAGTATCTATTTGAAATATATCACCTAAACATAAAAAACATAATATCAGGTCTACTAATGGAAATATATAAAAAAACTATCAATCATGCTAATAGAAATCATGTTTTTCACTGGTTTTCCTACTATATCCAAAGCAAGTTTTATATTGGTACATATGGGAGTTGTATATGTATTTCCATTCTAAAGTAAATTTTTTCTCAATAAATCGGTTATATATTTAATTTGGTTTAAAATATCTCCAATTTTTTTTTATAAATTTTATGTCCTAGAAAGAAGATTAATTCTCTGATCATGCACATTTCAAATTATTTTTTTCATAAGTTTTGAATAATCAGTACATATTTTATTTCGGTTGAACCAACAATAATATCATCAACAAATATCATAACTAATAATATATTAGAAAAAATGATTTTTCTAAAAAGTATTGGATATTCCATTACTACTATAAATCCATTTTTTCAAAAATAAAGAAACATAATCTTTCAAACCACACTCTTGGTGCTTGTTTAAGTCCATAGATATTTTTAGTATGTTTAATTATATAGTCTAGTTTTTGGGAATTTTTTAAAACCTAGAGGTCATTCAACACAAACATCCTTCATTAAATATCTATTTTAAAATGTGAATTTAATATCCATCATATATAATTCAATGACCATTTGATATTCATAAACTAAATGAATTCTAATTTCTTCTAATCTATCTACTGTGGAAAATGTGTTGTCATAATCTATACCTTCTTCCTGATTATATCTTTTAGCTACTAATAAATATTTTTTTATAGTTATAATCCCTTTATTATCAAGTATATTAATAAAGACCCACTTTGTTCCTATAATTGGATAATCTTGTGGTCTTTCAACTAATTCCCAAACTCCATTCCTTTTGAATTGATTTATCTCATCTTACATTGCTAGCATCCAACTCTGATATTCTAATGCTTTGTCAAAAGATTTATGTTCTAGTTGTGATATAAAAGAAGATAATATAACAAGGTTTCATATATTTCTTCTAGCTTGTATTCCATTGTATATGTCTGATATTATATTTTAAAGAGGAATATTGTTTATGGTTCTAGACTTTTTTGGTAAAAAAACATTTAGGTTCATCAGTATCAGGATCTTTTGAACTATAATAAATATTATATATGTTTTTGAAAAATAATTTTCCAGGTTTAAAAGTCTCATGTTGTTAGAAAAGTCATTAATTTCATCCGTTTGATCTTTCTCTTTAATAAAATAGTTTGTCTCATCAAACATCACATGAATTGTTTCTTTAACAATCCTTGACATTTTATTAAATACTATATAGGCTTTAGAGGTAGAAGAATATCCAAAAATATATTCCCTCATCAAATATTTCATCGAACATACCAATATTATCTTTGGTGTTCAGGATATACAACTTTCATAAAATACATTAAAGTAATTAACCTTAGGTTTTCTATTATTCCAAATATCATATGGTGTCTTTTTGAAAACAGGGAGAAATAAAAATCTATTTATGATACAACAAGCTATGCTTACATCTTTTTCCCATAAGTAGGTTCGTAGATTTTATTAATTTTTTATTTCCCTAAACATTTCTTAAATAGTTCTATTCCATCATACAACAGTTCCATATTGATGATGCATTCTTATTGCATAAACTGGGTGTTTAATAGCCAGATTGGAATAAAAGGTATTGAATTCATGATTATCAAATTATCCACCATGATCACTTCTTAATGAAATTATCTTTAAAACTTTTTCATTTTGAACAAATGTATTGAAACATTAAAAAACATTAAAATATCCACTTTTAAGAATTATAAAATTGAACCATGTAAATATAGATTAATCATCTACAAAAACATGTACGTTTAATTTTCCAACCAAACATGCTACTCATGATGGTCTAAAGAGATCCATGTGGATATTATTTAGTGGTTTTAATTTAGCAATTTCGTTAATAGATTTAAAGGATGATTTTTGTTGCTTTCCAAATTTACATGCATAAAAACGTTTTCACTATTAAACTTAAGCCTAACTAAACCGGTAACTAAATTTTTCTGAGATAATTTATATAATGTATAAATATTACATTGACCAAGCCTCTTATTTCATATCCAAGACACAATTATATTAGTAGTTAAACAATACCCTTTTTGTTTTCACATGTAATTTAAATCTAATGTATATAAATTATCAGTTATAGGTTCTCTAAACATAAGAAGTTTATATTTAAAAACCAAAAATGAATTGTTAAAAAAATCATCATAATATCCATCATCATAGAGATGAGAGATACTTATCAGGGTATGCTTCAACCCTTGTATATATAAAACTTTTTGGATTGAGAATTTTTTTTTATATCCAATAGTCCCAAGTCCAATTATCTCTACTTTTTCATTATCACCAATGTTTACTAGACCTCCATCTATTTGAATAACTGTATTGAAGCTTGAAGAGTTTCCACTCATATTCTGGTAGCAGCCACTTTCCATATACCACATATCATTTATTTTCCTATGACCTATTTTCTGCAAAGTATATTTAAAAAAGAATTTGTTTTGATACCCATATTCTTTTGGGTCTAGCAGTGTCAGCTAGAAAAGATCCGGGAATCTAGATCTGCTTTTATTTTCCATTACTCATAACATTTTCTTAAGATAACCTATTTGATAGAAAATGTTTTTTAATTCCACTTTTTTGTGGATTTATTAAATAACAGTTTTTTTATATTTCCTTATGTTCCAAAAAAAATTAAAAGTAAAAGTTTTTATGTTGGGAACAAAATAATTCTTATATAGTTTAGTCTTTTCACAGATACATATTATACCAAATCATTTCGTTCTAATGAAACTTTTATAAAGAATTTCATTTAGAATATTTTAACCTTTTTTAATGAATAGAGAATCACTAAGTTTCTACATATCTTTTAATGATTTAATATTATTTTCATGATTAACATAATTTGTTGTAGATGAGTTAAATTTCTCAATTAACTCTTAATGTTTTTTAAGTAAGTAATATCATTCTCCTAAAATAGCATTGTGAATATTTTTTAAATATTTTTGTTTTCCCAACAAGGAGTCATATTCTTCTTCTAGAATTTTATAGTATAAAGCAAATTTGTTATTTGAATAATTTGCATAAATATCATAATTCGATGAATAATAGGTTTCTAAATTATTTTCATCAACCATGAAGCACATATTTTCCATCATTTATGATTTTTCCTTTTCAGATTTAGATTTTTTTGAGGTGCTGAATACATTAGAAACACTCCAAGTAGCCTTTATTTCCTTTTTTTGTTTATGTTCATAATCATTATTTCATCAATATGAATTTTCTATCTTTATATTCTAACATTTTAGGTCAAGAAAATAAGGTATTATATGACCTAATTTCTTGCATTTAGAGAATATGACTTACGTTGAGTCTTTCTCATCCCTATTAATGGGTTTTAAGAATCCTCTTTTCTTCCTATAAAACATGATAACCAATATGGATAATTAAGAAAATTACATTTATGAATAAGATATATCCGAATTACTTTTTTTGATTAATTATTTCTTTATTCTTTTTATTTTCTTCTTTGATGTTAACTTTATATCATTATAATCTTTTTTCAATATGACATTATGATATTCACCTTCATCTTGAATTTAAACTTCATACATCATTAACATCCCAATTAATTCTCTCATTTTCAAATTCTTGATAGGTGATGATTATTGAATTTCAACTGATATAAAATTCCATTTATTAGGTAATAATCTTTTTATTTTCAAAGATTCATCTTCTTGTTTGATAAGATCACCTAAGGCTGTATTATTTTTAATAATTTTTGTAATATTTCCATTCATCTGAGTGATATGTTTTCCATAAAACATTTTGAGTATGTCATTTTTTAGTTTTATTGATTCATACCACAATTTTCTTAAATTCTCTATTCCTTCATTGGAAAATATAATGGCTTTCCACATTTCATAAGCAGTTGGACATTGAGAGACACAGTTGAATTCATTGGGTCCAAGTCCACATATAATAGCATTCATAGAATTAGAATTTGTGTCAAACATATCCTATGTAGTTGTAGTCCATGTTTCAGGATTATCAGGAATTTCATAAGGAGTATTTATCTTAGAACAGACATTGAATCCTCGATTCAGAAAATATATAATCATTTTTGAATTCCAACATCCGTAGTTTTCACCACTGAAATAAGGATCACGATTAATTGAATTTCCTTCTCTCTGATCAGTCATTTACATATTAGTATAGACCTTATACTTTTAGACTGTTATATCTTTTTCCAAAATCTCTCTTATGATACCAATTTTCAGGTCAGAACATACAAATATACATAAGAATGGGTGAATTCTGCCTTTTCAAAATCTTCCACAAATCATCCTTTTGATGTTGACTGATGATTATACAGGGAAGTTGTGTATATCTTATTTGTGAATGTATGAGAAACAAATAAAAACAGAAATATAGAACATGACTTTTTTTAGTGGTGAATGGCATATAGATCCCCTATTGTATTCCACTAATTACCATCTCTTCTTGTTTAGGTAATTTCACTAGTTAATTCTTAATTTCATATAACCAATCCACAATTGAGTTCATGCAGTTGACACCTTTACAAATAAGGGTAAAAATAGACCCTTTTTGTTGAAAAATAGGGAATTGAAAAACCAAATCTTAGATTGAGAAGCTGATACTCAACTAAAACTGATTTCAAGTAGTTGAAACTCTCAGTAAAATGATATTGACTTAGAAATGTTCTGATTGACCATCATAGTTGTAACATCAACTGATGACAAATGGATCTTCTTCATCAGAAAATATAATCTTTTAGAATGTGTAGTTCTAAAGAGATATGGTTGTACTAGATATTTGAAATAAAAAAATAAATGAATAGCAGTAGTAGAAATACCGAAAATACTAAATTCAAAATAGATATATCTCCATTATATCCTATTCTGTAGAAAATGGAGTCTTCTCGATTGTTACAAATGATCCCTAAAGGATCATAACGTGAATGCAGTTTCAATCCGGAATATAAGATGCAATATATGGACCAATCTATATCAAAATATTTTTCATCTTTGAATAATACACATATATATTGAAAAAATACACTCATACAATAAAAAAATTAGAGATCTTACTTTTCAATTATAGATCCAATAAAATCTCCTGATAAATCGTAAAAATTCATATTCCTGAGACATCTTAGAGTTTTCATAACTTCTATTAAGAATAGCATAGAATTTATCTACATAAAAAAATTATTTTAATCAATCATTCTGAGATTTTAATCATTCGAAAAAGATCTTAAAATCTTCCTGATATTCTAGGAAGATCATTTCATGAAACTGCAATAATTCGTAAATTCAAATCTACGATGATGGGAAGTCAAACGTAAGGTTCCTTAAAAAAAATGAAAAAATATAAAATGTAGGGTTCAACTATGTAGAATTCATTCACCAAATGTAATGTTTAAAATATAAGGCTGATCACAAAATTATGTTTTATGATCTATACATAAGCTTTTTAAAAGTAATATTCCATACATAGGTAGGGTTATTTAACCACACATTTTCTATTTATCAAATTTAAGGCTTCATCCTAAAGTAGGGTTCTTCATCCATACGTTTATGTCAATGTAGGGTTAGTTTACCATATGTGCTGATATTTCAGCATAAGGTTTAATACATAGGTAGGGTATGTTCCTTACATTAAATTCGTCAATGTACAATATGGAATGTGATTCCAGAACACACTTAAAAGCGTTCTGAACACTTTGACGAATATTCCATGTGAATATTAAGCTAGAATACAATTCCAAAATATGGAATATAAATAATATAGATTTCATGAAGTTCACATATAAGTAATTTAATTTGTAAAAAAACAAGGGTCTTTAAGAGCATCAAAATATTTAAGATTTTTATAGTATTGTTCAGAAAATACATGCCCAACAATAACATGTCTCAAGAAAGTTTGTGGCACCACACACTCTATCATGTAGAGAGATGATGCACCACATGTACATAATCCATAAGGAGACCATGAAAGAATACACATAACCCATTCATTATTCTATATAGAAGATGATTAAATTACTTCATACCTTGTTATGTGAACAATTATGGTTAAAAACATGATGTATATATATGATCATGTCCAAAATATTTTACTTTATTTTCCATGAAATCTGAGATTGAATATAATTCATTAATTAATTCACCTTGATGATCCAGTGAAATTCCACAGTACACATATATTATATGCATGTGTCCATGATATTGTCCTTTCTATACTAGATATTAACTTGTGAAGAAGATAAATATTCGATGTACATGCATCGTGAGAATGAGGAGTGAAATCTTCGCAAGAATCTGACGCATTAACTAATTTATTCAATCACTTAACAATTTGAATTTAATGTGGTACCCTAATGAGAAACCATTTATATACCCAAACATCATGTAATATATGTAATATGTCATTAATGTTATAGATTTAAACACCATCATTTAAAAGTTTAGCATGAGTCCTTGATATGAAAATAATCTTGGTAATGATATGGAATCATGCATCTAATAAAACACAACACATCATAGGAATGCAGAGAGACTATCCTTCATAATACCTTCATGGTGTCATGAGATCAAAAATTGATCATGAAACATAGTACAAACAATAAGAATGGTTTTTCAGGGAAATGATTATGCGTTGTCATGAGATTCATTATTGGTTACATCACTCATCATAAACAAGGAGAGTGAAATTATTCTACAACAATCACATGGATGTGTGATATATCAGATGCCCTTGTAAAAATATGTTTATAATATAAAAAATAAAGGATTCTATTACTATCATACAAATCATGAGACATGCTCCAGGTTGTTTAAAATACACTGAAATACCCTAGAAACAAGTTTTCCTCACCATGCAAGGGCCTTCTACCAAGTCATCCTTGCCATGTGAAAGGATTCAGACATTTCTAGGAAGTATCTTGATCCTCCATTAGATCCAATAATAATCAAAAGGTTTTTCCCAAGATAATTCTAATGAAAAAACATAAGTTATATTATTGGTCCCATAACACATCATCATTCGGGTATGTGGTTTCCTTCAACAACACTCAAGAAATCTTGAAAAATCATCAATATATTTACCAATAAAATAAGGAAATATACGATAAATGGTGGGAGACTCTTATAGTAATAAGAATATTATTACAGGCTCAAGCACTCTGCATGACCTATAAAAATAATTTCTGAATGTCCCTTTTGGTCCCCTCAGAGACCCCTAGCAATCCATCCTTGTCCATGGAATGGTCATAGAAAATTCACATAGGATCAGATGAAGTCCTTCTGACAGCTTCTTTGATCTCACAGAGTCCACTAAACATATCGTCATGAAAATATGGAAGTCCCTTATCATGGAAGCATAATTTAGAATGAATATATTAATTAGGTATAATCCAAAAAATGTAATGTTGATGGGATAGACTTATGGATGCTGAAAATCATTCAACACCCGCAAAATTCCCTACAACACGATCTCGAGAAACTGTAGAAATAAATTCCCTCCACTGACTCCAACCCAGATTTCTATGATATTCTCTTCATAAAGAGGCTAATAATTTGGGTATCTGTGCCTAAAAATACCCCACCCCATCATCAAAAAATGCATAGTATTTGTCTTGGGACCTCACATCGGTGTCCCTAGGTAGCAGAGATGTTTTCTTGATGTGGATTATCTTGTGCTCAACGGTTTTTTCTATTAGTTATGATCAGAAGAATAATAAGAGAGATCATGAAACATGAAAAGGAACTTCCCATGATCCCTCAAAAATCATGTGAATGAGTTTTGATAGGTCATGTGGAGAATTTCCCACATACATGGCTGATCAAAAGAGATGTAAACTAATATAACACTAAATAAATTTATAAAATATAAAATAAAAGGTGTGAAAAAATACTAAAAAATAGGAGACTTATGCAATGAACTTATATGATGATCCTCAAGTGCTTCACATGAACCACCCAGGTAACACAAATCCATAAGTACATGCCACCCATATCATTAAATGCTCATTTTGAATAATATTATGACCATGTGATGTCCTTATAAAATGTAAAATCAAGTCACATTCCCCATAATGATTCATCTCATCTCTCATGAATCCCTTCGGTCTCTCCATCCAGACCTTGATATGACCACCATACATGTCTCCTTAATCATACATTGTAAAAAATACATATCATCCAAGTCTGTCAATAGCATGAGGTAATGTCAATTTCCTCTCATAACGTCCTACAAACATGTCATCCAGATCTTGGGATGTCCATTGGACATGTCAGATGGCTTTCAAAGATCCCACTAGAGACGTCATGTTGGGTCATCTATCACCCTCCAAACATGTTGTATTGACTATCACTATTCCCCATATGTGTGGTAGTCATCTTTTATGATGAAAGCATGTAATGTTAGCTAAATAATTATTTGTACTCCATGAATTATAGATGGGATCATGTGATTGTTTATAGGATATACCATCTTGGTCATGCAATGTCCTCGGAAAATGTCAAACTAGTACATGCAATGACCTTAAGATATTCCATTTAGATAATGTGACTTCACCCAAAAAAGTGTACACGGTAAGGGGATTATCCTTGGATATGTTAAGAATAAAACCTTTAACATGTCACCTATACAATCAAGGCATTCCGATTAGAAAATTGATGCATGTGACGTGGATGCTTTCCCAGTCAAGTAGTCATCCCAGGACATGATAACCTTATGAGGACTATATATATCTGGTTGGATTAGTGTGTAATCCTTGAATAAATTAACTAATAGAAATATAATTCCATCTATAACCTGGATTTGTATGACACCATCCTAAGGCTTGAGCAACATATAGCACCTCTAAATTTTTTTCCCATTTTTTGAGTCCCACATCCATAACCAGTGTGATTGATTACATTATAACCCTTGTTTCTCTCACTATGAATAAAATACTTGGGAATAGGTAGATGCATTGATTAAAATATTGACATCATAAAACTCTTTAAATATAATTGAATTGATAGTGTGTAATCCCAAACCAAATTATTTTCTATGAATCTGATTCTAGTAATAACTAGTATATGTTGGACACCATCCTAGGGCCCAAGATGAAATGGGAATCCACTAAAGTGTCTTTCCCACCCTGTCTCGATCATTGTATCCACTGGTACCCATTCACTCCCATGGACAAATCATCCATCCTTATCCACTAGTGAATTTATAATTTAATGAACTACAAGAACTCTAATTCCAGCCATTACTATGATAAGTTGGATGAATTGCTCAGTCTGAAGCCCCATATCAAGCATCCAATGGGTTACCCTACCATATAATCAATGTATCCATATGCAACGAGGTAGATTACTAGTTATCCCCTATTTACAACTATTATAACAGTTCATATAAGATTAGGGATTCCTAATGATCACCTCGTGGGAATCATGAAACCCCACTAGATTGGGAAAACTCAGGGTGTAAGATCCAATTACATGCATAATATAACAACCCAATATACAAGAATATATTCCATGGGAAATTTCCCACATGTGTAAAGGAACTATGATAAATCTGATTCAAACTATAACATGATACATGGAATTCCTCCTTGGGGTTCGAGATCAAATATCTGCTTCCCTAGTGTCCCTATATATGAATTTTTTGTAAAAAATTAAAATGAACTACTTTAAAGAACTATGTGAGTTTTTATTCCTATTATAAATCATTATTTTCAGGACGACTCATAATCAATATATCCCATCCATGAAATAAAAAACTAAATTCACATATAACAAAAACCTATGGAGTGACTTTTTGTACAACTTCAACATATATGTAGCGACCCATTAAGGGAAATCGATGAAGAACCATAGAAATATATAGATGGATTCAACCACAACACCCCTTCGATATATGTATAACTTGACATAACCTACAACCATTGTTAGGGTAAAGATCCATGTTAGAAGATTAAGAATAGATTCTAAAAATTATATTTATTCTATAATAGATGATTGGAAAAAAACCCTCGGTGTAACATTTCAGTGCTTTGTGTTGATTGTGTTTATTGATAAAGTATGTTTCTATAATCATTTGTGGATTTCCAGAGATATTTTACATTAGTAATGTTGGAAAAGATCCAATAAAAATGAATTTATTCTCTGGTGGTGGTAAAAAAATTGTATACAAGGTGGTGTTGTGTCCCAATATTTTCCAAATTTTTTGTGTCCAAAATTTGGAGAATGGATAAAGGTGTTGTTATAAAATGATGTTGCACACAATATTGAAGGTGAATCTAAATGTTGCATGAAATTTGAGATTCAGGATCATTACATTGAAATACATTAAATTAAAGATTTTTGTGAAATATTTAAAAATTAAGTGAATCATGAACTTACGCGAAAAATAATGAGTTAAACACACTTAGGAAATAAAGTTGATTTGATTTTTGTGAAAGAGAGGTATATGAAAAAAGTGATGTCAAATTGAGAGCATACACGCTTGGGGAAATATTGTGTTCATATAGGAAGGAACATAAGGGTTTTCTAATCCTAGTTGTCCTATTCTATAAATTGATGGATACCCCCTCAATATAATAGCTAAAACATTAGAGAAAATCAGCTCTCTAAATCAAATAAGAGGTGTGTAAAAAGGGAGTTTCATGTAGAGGGAGTTGGGTGATATTAATTGATGTTGCACATAAGGAGTGTAGAATTAATAAAAGAATAAAATATTATATTGTGTGATAAAGGAAGTTGAATCTTATGAATATGGGAGTTTCACACAAAGATTAGATGTTGTGTGAAAGAGTGTGTTACATGTCCATGCATAAATATTGTCTAAAATTTGGTAGAGTTGCACTCAAGAAACCCAAATAATACACTCAAGAATATGTTTTCTTCTTCAAAAATGATATGTGACCTTAGTTAAATGAGTTTGTTTTGAAAATTCTATTTGAGATTCAATAAAGTGGTGGCTTTGCGAAGGTAGTGATAATCGAGAATGTGTAAAGATGTTATTTCCCAATTGAGCTATGGTAAAGTTTTATTCATCAACTATAAGAATCTAGGAATTCAACATAGGATCTATCTACAACTGGGGGTGTATTCAATATTGATAATGAAATTTCCTACATGTCCATAAACTGTGGGTGAATCCCTTCTAGATCAGTGAGAAACTGAAGTGGAAGAAGGTGATTCCTTTCATATTAATGATATATTGAATGATACATAGATATTGATCCTTTTGAAGTAGTTTTATATACATAAAACTTGTAAGGAAATGGTCCTAGGAATAGAAGTGATATAGACCAAACATTGAATTGGTAGTGATACTTACATGATTTGGTACATCAAAACATCTCCATTATATTCCCCTTGGAAACAACTAGTGAGGGTGAACCATGAAAAAATCCATGTGTATGTGTGGTTTCCTTCTTCCATTACTTTCAATGAATCAACATTTGACAAATTTGGTAGAGAAAAGAGTAATATACCCACAAGAAGGAAAAAAAAGGTGACCCTCATAATAAAAAATTTATGATCTAGTGGGGAAATAAAATTTTCAAAATGAATATCCATACTGTGATTCAACTTCCATCCTAAGGTATGTTGGACTGTTTTGGACTTAAAAATTGGTATCTGGGCATTGGTTTCTTTTATCATATTGTTTTAAATAAATTAGTTCAGTTGATTGTGGAAATTAATTCTTTTAGTTTTATGTTATCTTAGAGTTCCATGTAAAAGGTTAACCCATAATGTATGAAATAGAAGCCTGGTTGCATACATTAGTGTGGATGTGTCTATGGAAAAGTGGGATTCAGTTGAAAGAAACGAATAATATACTAAATAATGGATTGGAAGAATCATATAGTGAAAATATCTACTCATTGAATGATTCTTCATGTATGAGTGATGAACATTATATTTTAAGTGATTTCGGTTCTACTGATGAAGAATATATATCAATAATACCAAAAGTGGAATTTGTCTACCAAAAAAATTAAATCAGAAACTAGCTGAAAAAAATGAAATCGATGGGTACTCATATCTATGTACAGTAAATTGAGTCCAATATGGTAAAATAACAAATAAAATGATTGTCTATGTGGATACTGGTCTGAGGGACAAGAAAGATTCCCAATATGAAAAATAAAAAAATATGTTACCAATTATAGAAAATCTCAAAGATAATGATTAGGAAAAGAATATAAACATAGAATAAATTCCGAATCTAGAAGCAAGAAATGATGATCTACTACACATTAATCTATAAAAGTTCTCGAGAACCAAGGAATAAAGTATAAGGATCCATGTTGTAAGTATTTTGTTTTCTAGAATGAATCAATGATAATGGATCAACTATATATGATAGATAACATCACCTGAGTATTGGAAGATGAGATAACAAATGGGAAGACTCTCATAAGATAACATAATGTCCAACTTAAATCTATGGACAATAAGATTTAATAATTGGGTGAAGTGATTGAATCTAGAAAGACAAAATTATATGGAATCAAAGTAAATTAAGAGTCCTTGATTGAAGTAATCATTGAATTTAGTATTTTACCACCCTTAGGAAGGTGATGGAGAAATAAAAATAAAATATGGTATTTGAGAGAAAAAACCTGAAAAGACTATCTCATACCAAATTCCATCCAGATTTTTAAATACTGGTATTTGATATGAAAAAACCTCTCCCATGCATTATAGGAATAGTGAAATGAAAATTTTCAGAAATAGGGGAAACTTGGTAGGTGTTGGAAACCGGAATAAAAACATTTAAACATGTTGAAAAGACAATATGTGATATATCTCTCAGATTCAAGGCCATACGTCATGTTTTTTTGAGGATATAGAATATATTTAATGATTTGAAGACACACGTTTTTTTATAAATATGAAAATAATTTGAATCATCTTGTGGAATTTTAATTAAAAGTAACCTAGAATAATATATCCATGAATTTATAATATTATAGAGAGTTGGTACACAATATGAGTTTGTTTCAAGAAGCATGGTGGATCAATGTCATATGAAGATGAAAACATCTTGAATCACCTTATTGTACAATAAATGAAGACACATGTCATTTTTTTAATTGGAAATATATTTATATTCTAATCATGGGAAAGTAGAAAGATATTGCATCTTTATTTAGGTAGGGAAGAAATGAAACTCAAAATAAGATCCCCAAATCATGTTGTGTGTAACTAAAAATCCTATAATATATGGAAAAAAGATATGTCAAAAAATGACCTTAATGTATTAGATGAAACACAAGAAGCTCAATGAAATATGTATCAAGAACATCCCTGGTTACACTCACATCACCTCTCTCTATAAATGAATGTGGAAAAAATAGGAATAAAAATGTAGGAGCTACTCAAGTTGTGAGGTATAATATTTACTTTCAGGGAAGTACTTTCCACTAGTAACAAACACTTTCATGACTTAGATAAATGATAAATGAATAATGAATAATGAATTTCTAAAAAACTCTCCTTTCATGCCATAGATTTAGATGTTAACGTTGTAGAAAGAGACTACTAATGGAGGAATGTGAATGACTAGAAACCCAATATAAATATTACTACTGATAAAAGAATTGGGAAAAATTCCATTTTAGTAGACCATTAAAAGAATAAATTTATATTAATGGGTTTGAACCAAAAATTGTAAAAATAGAGAATCTTATAGAATATAAATATCAGAATAATTCGTAACATGTGGGTAAAGAATGTTTTTTTCATATGGCTATAATAGAAGAAGTTGGATGGGAAGATGGTACATGTAAAAAACAATACATCTTTTTGAAAGAAATTATCAAATATTTGATCCATCATGAACCTCTATAATCCTCTTCTTGAGGATTATAGTGGTTAACCAATCTTTATTTGTTTAAATGATTTGAACTGAAGTAAATTGTTTTAGGACTTAAGTGGAGATTCAACCCAAGGGGATGTTTCAGTAAAAGATGCAAGGTGGTGATGTGATGTGCTCTAGAACATCAACTAATTCCAATTAGTCACCAGATATAATGTAGAAATTCAACTAAATTCCTTAAAAGGGAATAATATTCTATGGATGTTTGATATACATGGTATTAATTGAGTAAAATGGATAGTGATGGTGTTATTAAAATTATCCCTTATATCCGACATCATGTTTGGATTCTGTAGACTTAATGGTTTTTTAATGGATAATTTCTAAGTGACTTGTTGTCACATGTGATGAAAATGTTGTAGGAGAAGAATAATTTTTTTAGGTATGAATAGTGGGGATAAGAATAGGAGGTTTTTCATATCATAGGGGGGTCATTCTTTCTCTTAATGGTATACAAGGTATCAATGTTATAGAAATGATGGATGTTTATGATGTATGACATCATGAATACCAATTTATGGAGAAGTAGTAACATAAATTCATTTTATGATCTTAAATTTTAGGCCATAATACTCAAATCATATTTCTTTTTTAAGGATTCCAATAAGTTATAAGGGAAAATTAATATTGATTCCAATAAGTAGTCTCCCTAATCTGAAGAGTAATTAAACATCTTAATTCAGATAAAAATTGGTACTAAAGATTTATATCATTTTAAGGTAGATGGTTTTATAGGAGACTGTTTCTAGGCCAACAAATAAGAATTTCATTATTACCAAATGGGTATTTAGAAAAATATATTAATGAATATGGAGCAGTGATTCAAAAAAATAACGGTTAGTGTGTAAAGTGTACTCCCAGATAGAGGGTATTGACATTGATGAAAAAAATTCACCTATTGAGAGGATTGAGTGAATAAGAATTTTCATGTCATAATAGTTAACAAATGATTCATTGTTTTCCATATTGTCATCAAGTTAGTGTTTTATAATGGGGTTTTGGGTGAAGAATATTATAATAATAATCGATCTAGATTTCATATCCATGAATATGGGAAAAGAGTTTTTTATTTACAAAAAGTGATTTATGGGTAGAAACAAGTACCAAGAACAAGGTATTAAAGGATTGATCGATTTTTGAAGAAGAATTTTTTGTAGTATAGTGAAGTTGATTACAATATCCATATCAAAATTGAAATTAATCAAATAATTATAGTACTTGTGTATTTCAACAAAATAATTTTTGGTGGATCTGAAGAAGCACAGTGAAAACAGTTTTCAAAATTTGTGAAAAGAGAATTTGAAATGTAAATGATTGGTGAGTTGATATTTTTCCTTAGTATATAGGTGATAGAATGAAATAAAGGAACATTATATTCTCAATATAAATATTCCACAAAATATTTTGAAAATATATTTAATGGATAATTCCAATGATACAATGACACTGGTGGTTAAATAGAGAAAACTATCATGGGATGATGAAGGTAGTGTAATTAATATCAAAGAATACAAGAAAATAATTTGTAGTCACTATAATTTCCACCAACAAGACCATATTTTTTTATACATTCCAAGAAGAAATATATAAAGAATATCAGAAGCAAATAAACTTACTCATCGTTAATAGAATACATTGGTATATCACGGGAATGGTGGATTTATGAGTGTTGTATATAGAAAAATCATAGTATGATTTATTTCGCAATATAAATATTGATTGGGGTGGTTCACCATATGATATTAAATCTTTATCAGGAGGTGCATTATATCATAGTGGAATTTTTTATTTCTGAGCTGATAAATTATCATGATATTATTTAATGGATCACCTTGGAAGATGAATATATTGCGGCCACTAAATCCAACATGCGATTATTTCTAATGAAGCAGCATCTTTATGATATAGGTGTTTAAGTGAATTCTCCCAAAAGAATCCATTTAGGAAATACAAGGGTAATTAATTTTATAAAAATTCTAGTTCATTGATCAAGTATAAAGTAAATTTAAATCAAATAACATTTTACCGAGGAGAATGTAGAACACGGCCGTGTGAAGTTAGACTATGTCCCTACAGATCTAAAAGCTCCATACATTCTGACAGAGGCCTTACCCAAAGTGGAATTTCAGAATAATACACATGATATTAGAGTTCATTCTACTCCCTGATGTTTGATGTGGTTTCCTTAATGTAAATATCTATGTTCATTACACTATTTCAGACCACAAGTGAGTGACTTTTGGGTTCATTTACAAATAGGGAGAAATATTGTGGCTATTAAAGGGGGAAATGTTTTAATGCAGAATGGGGGATAATAAAATAGGGGGTAGTGATATAGGGGGTTATTTAAATATGATGAAGATAATATTGATCAAGAAAAGGTTATATATCATGAATGAAAGAGTTAGTGATGATAAAACATTAATCATTCTATAATGAAGTGATTCATTGTTGAATTTCTCATGTTACTCTTATTTGTCACACCGATCATAGTTCTTGTGGGGTTAGAGTGTTTGTTAAATAAATAATTGAACTCAATAAAAATATTTTAATGTTAATGTTTATAGAATATGGAAAAAGAATTAAAATAGTATCACAAGATGAAGAGTTTTCAACAAACCAATGGCTGCTATTTTTGGAAAAAATCCTTCAAGGTAACATTGTACTATTTTTGGGTTGCTTGTGATTGTTGATAATGTAGGTTTCTAGGGTCATTTGTGGGGTTCTAGAGAAGTTTTTGAAAATTTATGTTGAAAATTTTCCAAGACAATGGAATGGATGCTCTGGTGGTAGTACATAAAAATTCATATAAAAGGTGGCACCATTTTCCACTATTTTCTGAAAACATTTCGTTGGAAAATATATAGAATGGAAAAAGGTGTTTTTGGAAAGGGAATATACACACATATATGTAGGTGAATCTGAAATTTGTGCACATGATAGGATTTTGGATCATCACATAAAAATATGGTAAAGAAAATGGTTGAGTGAAAGATATAAAATTACAAAAAATATCAACTTACACAACATAGATCCAGATACGCATGATCTTGAAACAATGTTGAAGGAATCATAAGGAAAGATAGTTATACACTAAAAATGTAGTCAAATTGAGAGCTTATTCACTTGGTTAAAGATTAAAATAATACGGTAAGGAACTTATGTTTTTTATAAGGTAGGAAAGGTCTATAAATTGACAGCTACCCCTTATTTAAGGGGGTGAAACCTTAGGGAAAACCTAGTCTCTGTATCACAAAATAGGGGTGAAAATGGGATTTGACTGCAATGGTAGTTTTGCAAAAAGAATTAATCTTGTGAACAAGTATTGTTGATTGAATATAAAACTGAAATATTTTTTTGAAATCAAGATGTTTTGTATGAATGAAAATGGGCGTTCACCACAAAAAAAATAATTTTTTTGCAATACGATGTTATATGACCTAATTAAATATTGTGTGAAGGTTGGTATAGTTTCATGATTGACATCTATAGGTTTCTCTAATGAATTTTTTTTGTTATTTGTGATGTCTTAGTGAGATTCGTGAAAGGATGTATCTCCACAAGTATATTTGAGAATCGTTAAGGAGGTGTTATTTGTGATGGTAGTGAGAATAACAAAATTTTTGAGAAGTGAATGCATAGTGGAATTATGGTTAATTGGTATTCACCAATAATATTTAAGTGGTAATTAAATAGATGATATATATAAACCTGGAGAAGGATTCATTATTTATAATTAAGGGACCTACATATCCATTAACTATTGTTGAATCCCTTCTAGAGAAGTCATCAAATAAAGAGGAATAAGGTGATCATTTTCATTGGTAGGGACCAATATATAGATAATCAGGCATTGAACACTGAGAATTAGTGAGATGTCCAAATTTTTTGTGAGGAAGTGATATTGGGAATAGAATATATCTATCATGGTCATTAGATTGGTAGTGATCCTTAGTGGATTTGTTATGTAGGCAGATTGTTGTTGTTTTCTCCTTGGACATTTCATAGTGTCACGAACCAGCCTGAGTTGACCCTGAACCGGTCACCCAGGACAACTCTTAACAAGTCCCAAGAGTCACTCCAGATCGTCATAGGATAGTGATAAGCACTTAGGGGATCAATAGAGTACACAAGGAAATGAATTCTCCCAAATATAAATAATCAAACAAACAGCAGAAAGAAATGGATAGCCCAAAATACATTCACATAAAAATTGAACTAAACATTATTGGTACAAAGAAAATAAAAGTACATCTAAAACAATAACTCAACTATCCAAAATTGACAACCAACTAACACCATGTGACCCTTCTGGTCACTCTCCAACACAATGACCACATGTCACCCATGGAAATCGAACTCAAGATGAATCATGGACAAGGGCTAAAAATAGAAGATGTGTATAGGCGTGAGTATTAAGACTTAGTTGGTTAGCTCAATATTATATTCCCAATGAAAATAATTTAAAATGAAATAAACATAAATTTCATGTTTAAATAAAATATATAAAATTATCATTTCCAAATGAGGTTCCATATTATAAAAATTATCAGACAAAAACATGCATGTTTTATAGACAAAAAATGCTAGTAATAATTTTTCAAGGAAGTGAAACTTCAAAATGAAAATAGTTTTTAAGACGGATGCTTTAATGAATGTAAACTTTTAAATAAAACAAATAAGCTACTGAATGTACCAAAAAACACCATATTCCAATGGTGAGTACAAAAAAACCAATGATCACAAGTCACATGAACACCCTTAGGCACTATATTGTTGTGGGCCCCAGGTACTTTGTATCACAATGTAAAGGTAACCATAACAAATATCCATTCACTTGCACATGAGGAACTATTAGGAGAATAATCCATATCCATGTGGTCACCAGAATCATTACCATGAAAGTTTAGTTAGTTTTTTCATCGTCAAACTTGTTACGTGAAACGAGGGGAAAACCCCTCCAGATCACTAGCATACTAGTACATGTCTGTCCACCTAGATAACCAGATTTTCCCTTTCTATGATCACAAAAGTTAAACATACATAAAATAACATTTTTCTCATTTATATTTCAATTAAAAATCCTACACACATCAAATAGGTGACACACATGTCTCACATCTCATTAACGGATCAGTAAACCACATAAAATTTTCATAAAACAATTTCAAAGAGTGTAATGTGGATTTGCAGATAATAATCATTCAAAAATAATTTTTTAAGGATAAACACACCACAAAAAAATACCAAACCATATTTTAAATCCCAATCAACATTTAATAAAATCATTTCATAGACTATAAAATAATCCCAATTGATGCGACATGTTTAATTCCTATGAAAAATTCATTCTGTATTTTTAGTAAAGACCAAACGGGCCTTTATGTTTTTTTACCAAACTGACAATTTTAAAAGAAAAAAATACCAAATTTAATAAGGATTTTTTAACCCGCATTTTTAATATTAAAAACATGGGAAACAACCTCCAAAATATTCAGATTGCATATCCATTACACAACCCTTTTTATAAAAGTTCCAAACGGGCCATCCATTAGCAACACATGTCAATATACCATATAACCAATACACCTTCATTATAATAACAAAAAAAATCTTGTAATCCGCAATAAGGAAACCAGAAATATTTTGTTTTGCCCATCCAATTTGATTATAAATCCAAACCAATAATTTTAAACCACACTCAACTCATAAAATCCAACTGGTAAATGTACCGAACACATGGCATTAATTTAAAAAAACAAATAATTCTAATCTATTTAAAAGGATTAAAACATCAATGGAATTCCATAAATTTATTCAAGATACTGAACCATGTTCAAAACACCACAAACCATGTGAGAACGTTAATAAATCCTTTAACCAAACACGTGGTGTCCCCCATTTTAACAAAACTACACCACATTACAAAATAGAAGGTTTTAACTGCTACATGGTACAAAAAAAATTATCCCAAGAATAAATAAAAATTTACAGAGTATAAGGAAGATAAAAACCGAATTAAATAGATGTATTTTATATAAAAAGGTCAACTATAATGGGAAAACTACCTCAAATTCTGGGAGGTATGGAAATGCACAACTGAAATCAATCTCCACATGTTTATAAACCCTAAAACTAGGAAGAAAATCCATAAATTAATATAAAACACAACAAAAATCATTACAAAACATAACCCTATGTCGTTCATGAAAATGGTATACGAAATAACCCCAGAATAATGGAATTAGTAGGAAGAGGGAGGTCAAAGGAGAAGGAATCTCCCCAAGGAAACTAGAAAACTATTCTTCTTCCCTTAGATTCACACTCTTAGAAGAGAGTTAATGGATATAAACTTAGTTGATGGTATCCTTATGTCTAAGAGAACCAGGTTAAACAAATTTGGGTAGAAAATATCAATAAATGATTGATTTATGGATGAATCAATTTACCTTCTCAAATATGGATGATTTGAGAAACCCTGAGAACACTCGACATAATATGTGATTATAATGAGATCCAAAGAAGAAAAATGGATAATTGGGGTGATTAATGGGATTTTGATTCTATGTGGAGGTGTAGTGACCGAAAAATATTAAAAAAATTGAAAAATATATAAAACTAACAAATTATATTTTTAAAACTGGAAATGTGCCTACATGCTGGCCCAATTTCTAAATAAGTAACCAATATTCCCCATGATTATAAATTCATAAATGATGAAAAAGTATATTTTTGTTTGAATATGTTGTGGGAGGGAATTTAGGAAGTGTAATGGGTGAAAATTTTTGAAATAAATGATTTATAAAAGAAACAAATTTTGTTTTTAAATCTGGAAATGGGCTCACGGTCTGCAAAAATCATGAAGTAACCACCCTTTCCCAAAAAACTCCCAAACTAGCAATGTGGAACCCAATGTAGGATGATTAGACAAATATGGATGTTCAAAACTCACAATTAATCAAACCCAAATCCATTAAAAGGAGAGGGATTTTTAATGAACTGGATCGAAACCAAGACATTAAAACAAAAAAATGGGGTGTGACAATTCTTCCCACCATTAAAGCTTTCCACCACCAGAAATCCATAACAGTTTTAAACAGACAGAACAACACATATTGATTACTTATCAACATAATACATCATCTAAATATAAAAAAATATCATTTACCATCAACGTATCGTAATCCTCCTTCCCAAACGAAACACCAACTAACAACCAATTTTGGAGAATCGACGGAAAGATCAAGCCACCACCTCCACAACCAAGATAAGAACTAGATTGTTGTAACTTCCCCAAATGAACTCAATGATCACCCAAACCATAGTTCACTGACTAAATCCAATGAAATGGGGGGAGGTCATAATGTCCTCCCCACCATTAAATCACAACTACCATATGAAAAATACTTATATGAAAGATCATCGAGACCCATAGTGGGTCTCCACACCATTAAATACCAACTAGAAATGAAAAAAAAATCCACATGAACATGAATTGAGGATCACACACATAGGCCCCCAAAAAATCTCCCACAATAACTTACAAACCCATGTTCAGAGGGTTATAACATGAATATCTTAACCACCCACTCCTGAACAGAGAGGACAAGAACTGGGCCCACACATTCAACACCGATCTAGACCACCACCGTAAGCGGAGGGGAGGGAGGGGGACCCAATAATTATGCCACTAAAACCACAAAAAAAAATAAAGTATCTACCCAACAGTCTCCACTAATGAAAAGGTAACACAAATACCACACCCGATTTACACAGTCGGTCCACACAAGAACATTGATAAAAAAACCCACATCCATGAAGGCATAACCATAGACACTGTGTGATGGGTAAGACCACCACTCTCATTGAGACAAAGGGAAATTCACCAAGATAAGGAACCAAAATAGAGTCATAGAAGCTACCATACCATAATGGTGGTTTCAGTAAACTAGTCAGGCTCCCCACACCTATGGAGATTTCTTGACTACGTGAAAAGATCCACTCTAAGGCCTATGGCTGGAGCCCTGATTTTAGAATCATCTGTTGCACCATAATTAAGAGATACGAATCACATTACCTCATGAAACACACTATCTCAAACAAAACACCAATACCCAATAGTGTTTGAGGGATACACACCACCATTCTAAGTTACATATAATGAGGAATGCAATGAATAAAGAACATAGTGGAACACAACAAGCATCATCGAACACAGCTACTATAACTGAGAGAATCATCATAACATGAAGGAACCATAAATTGAGCCCAAGTATCTCTCTATTCCAACAAATGGGCGCTGGAATCATCTGAATAGTTGGATTTAACATCTCAAAATAATTCTTACTTTGATCGATATGAAATATTTCCAACGAATAACTATCATTGGACACATCACAGCGTCCAACACATCCTTAGAAACCCACTAAACATTACTCCAAAAACAAGCCACCATCAAGATCTAATCTAAAGACACAGTAAGATAATGAATATTAAATCAGAAGAGAGCATAATGAATAAACAAATCTTCTAAGACATAGGAAAAAACTGGCCACATAACCATATGTTTATAAACAAATGCCTCAATTTTTTCAACTCAAATACTTTAAAAAAAAAATAACTTGGTGGATTTCTAAATCCACCAATGGTGTTTCATCAAGTCTCACTCATAAGAACATTCTCATGCCACCTTAGGCACCCAACCACCATCTCATATAGGACATCCTTCCATATATCAATAAAACCATGCATGTGAGAATGCATGAAAACAAAAAATTCTAATACAAAACAACATCATTAAAAAACCATGTACCTTCCAAAGGAACACTAACCCCAATGTTAAAAACCCTTTTTAGATTCAAAAAAACCCACACTTAATCAAGAACCATTTTCTTAAAAACCTACACCTTTTCATTTTAACAACTTTTAAAACAACCAATCTACTTCAAACAACCCCTTCCCATTTTTTAAAAATTCTGTAAGGTGTCTTTTCATAATCTAATGACCATTGAGACCAATACCCTTTCTGGGAAAACACTAACCTCTCAAAACCAATTTCCATAACCAATTCATCATATTCAAACACTTTTCAGCATCCCCAAAAACCCCATTAAAAAATAATATTCAGAATTACTTTAAAATGATTCACACTTTTAGAAAATTTATCTCAACAAAACCGAAGTTAATATTAGGGAAAATCTAATCATGTTAAATAATTTCCACTTCCTCCACAAATTTTTTCTCACAAAATCAAAAACTTCCAAAACCATTCTTATATTTAATTTTTGAAAACCCATTTTTCCACGTTTCAAAATCCAATCCTTCCTTTACAACCTATTTCCACAAATCTCTCACATGACGTTTCAAAATAAAAATTCAGAATTCAGGAAAGGTCTAAGAGACCCACCAAAGGGAACTAGTTTCGGTTGGTGACATGAAAATATGGTTGGCGCCCATATGTAAAACAAATCACCAACACAGAGATAGTTATTAGGACCATTCCCCATCCCCATATGGATTTTTCACCCCTTTGAGATCATAGAGTCCATTAGTCAGACTCCCCTTTTCATATCCCAACACCAAATAATCTTCAAGAACAAAGGACTCTAATAAAATAGGGATTCCTATTGAAACCTGATGACCAGAACAAGAAAGTGTTAGTGAAGCTATTCCATAACATACCCCTCAAGTCCCATCAATAATACTCCATCTACCATGAAATCCCCCAAATAACTAGGGAACTCTAAAAACAAATGTCTGCTAAGAATTAACCTTCGTTGATACAATTTTGTCACGAACCAGCCCGAGTCAACCCTGAACCAGTTACCCAGGCCAGCTTGTGAAAAGTCCCAATAGGAATTCCTGATCCTCTTAGGATGGAAACAAGAACCGAGGGAATCAATATTGTACACAAGGTAATGATATTCCCAAATATAAACAATCCAAAAAATAGTGGAATGAAACAGAATGCCCAAAATAAGATTACATAAATATTAAACTGAACAGTATTTGTACAAGAAACTAAAAGCAAAAGTAAACCAAAAAACCAACCAACCAAACCTAACAACCAACTAAATCCATGTGACCCATGGATTACTCTCCAAAAAATATCACATGTCTCCCAAGGTGATTGAACTCATGCTGAAACATGCACAAAGGCTAAAAACAGAAGAAGACTATAGGTGTGAGTATTAAAACTCAGTAGGTTAGCCTGATATTCTATTACTAATGCAATTCGTTTATAATAAAAGAAACATAAATTTTGTGTTCAAATAAAAGATATAAAACTAGGTTTTCCAAATGAGGCTCTAGACTATAATATTTATCAGAAAAAAAACTTTCAAGTATTAGAAACAAAAATGCTGGTAACAATTTTTCAAATAATTGAAACATCAAAAAGAAAATAGTTTTCAAGATGGATACATTAAAAAAATTACACTTTTATATAAAACCCACATGCAACTAAATTTACTAACCAAAAACATTATTTCAATGGTGGGGACAAAATACCCAATGAGCATAAATCATGGGAACACCCCTAGGCACTAGTTAGTTTTGGGCCCCATGTACCTCATATCTTGCTATAAAACTAACCATAATGAATATCCATTCTTGCTCACACGATCCACTAGTAGAAGAATAATATATAACCTAGTGGTACCAAACATCATCATCATCATATTTTAGTTAGTGATGTCATTGTCAAACTGGCTATATGAAATAGGGACAACACCCCACTGGATCACTAGCATACCAGTACATGTCCGACCACCTAGATAACCAAGTTTTACATTATGTTATAAAACAAGTTAAACATCTATAAAATATCATTTTATCATTAATATTCCATTTAAAAATCATAAACATGTCAAACTGGCCACACACGTGTCTCATATTTCTTTCACAGATCAATAAACCATATAAAATTTTCATAAAACAATTCCAAAGAGTGTAATCAGGCTGTGTGGAAAAAACTCATTAAAAACACTCATTTAAGGATAAAATAGCAACAAAACCATAACAAACCATATTTTTCAGCCCTAAAAACATTTTAAAAAAATAATTTCATGGACCATAATACAATTCCAATTGATGCAACATGATATATACATGTAAAAAACTTATTATTCATTTTTAGGAAAGGAAAAATGGGCCATTAAACATTTTTTGCAATATAAAATATTTTAAAGACACAAATACCACATTTTATAAGGATGTGAGAACCCCAAATTTTAATATTCAGAACATTTTAACCACCTTGAAAATACTAAGATTGATTATCCATTAAACAACACTTTTTATAAAAGATCCAAACATGCCTTACATTAACAACACATTAAAAAATACCTTAACACCAAAAATCCCTCTTTATAAAAACCGAAAAATTGTTGTAATCCATATAAGGAACCCAAAAAACATTTCTTTTCCCACTTCTAATATGATGATAAAGTCAAACCAATCATTTTAAACCACACTCAACTCATAAAATCCAACAGGGAAACATACATTTTAATCACTCTAAAATGAATAAAACATCAATGTAATTCTATAAATATATTAATGATACTAAACCATGTTCAAAATACCACAAATCATGTGTGAAAGCTGAGAAATCATTTGAACAAACATGTGGTGTGAACCATTTTAACAAAACTACACCACTTTACCAAACAAAGGTTTTAACCACTACTTGGAACATGAAACAAAATATCCAAAGAAAAAATTAAAATTAAAATTGTATGAGGAAGTTGAAAACCTAATTAAATAGATGCATCTTAAATAAAAATTTCAAGTGCAGTGGTAAACCTACCTCAATTCCTTGGTGGAATGGGAACAGAAATCTGTAATCACTCGTTGTAGGTTTATAAACACTAAAACTATGAATAACTGCCCTAAATGAATATAAACCTCATAAAAATCATTAAAAACATAACCATATATCGTTCATTACTAGGGTATAATAAATAACCATGAAATAATGGAAAGAGGGGGATGAGGGAGGACGAAGGAGAAGGAATCTCCCCTGGGAAACTAGAAAACTCTTCGTCATCCCTTAGATACACACTCATAGATGATAGGGAATGTATTTATACTTATTGGATGGTATCCTTAGGTATGGAATAACTATAAAAACCACATTTGTGGGAAAATAGTATGAAATGAATGATTTATGGATGAGACAATTTACCTTTTCAAATCTGGATGATTACAGTAACCCTGAAAACTATCGCCCTAATATGTGATGTAAATGAGCTCCAAAGAGTAATGTTATATAATTGGGGTGAGTCTATATATTTTTGATTCGTTTGGTAGTTGGGATCTCTGAAAAATATTAAAAACTGAAGAAGATATAACGAAAAAATTATTTTTTTGATACTATAAATGGGCCAATTGTCTAGACAAATACTTAAATATGTAACCAAAATTCACCATACTTATGAATTATTAAGTGGAAAAAATGATATGGTTGTTTGAACATGTTATGGTAGGTAACATAGGAAGTGGAATGGGTAAAAAATGTTAAAAACAAAGGAGTTATAAAAGAAACAAAATTGGTTTTTAAATCTGGAAATGGGATCACAGTTGGCCTAAATCATGAAGTAACCACCCTTTCTCCAAAAACTCACAAACATGAAATGGGGAACCACAAGAAAGGTGATTAGATAAATATGGAACATTATAACTCAAAATTAATCTCACCCAACACCCAAGAAAAGGATCGGCATTTTCAATGAACCGGATCAAAACCAAGACATGAAAAGAACGAAAATGGGTGACACCTAGTGAGGGTTAACCAAGTAAAAATTTATGTGTCTATGTAGTTTCCTTATTTATTTAGTTTCTATATTTCAACCTCATATTTTGTTGGAAATGAAAATAGTATTATATACACAAATGAGAAAATAATTTGGCCCTTATAATAAAGAGGTGCGATCTATTGGGGAATGAAGAATATCAAAAAACAATATCCATTCCCGGATTTACCCCACATCTCAGGGTATCTAGTCCCCTTTCGGACCTAATAATACGGTAACATAGTATGAATAATTCCCACTAAAATTGTGTTATGTGTCTGAAATCCTATAATCTAGACCAATGTTATTTTCTAAGCGTCATTGGGTTTAAAACTACAATGAACTGCATATATCTGTGAAGCGGGTCTATATATTTTTATTGATTTGGAAACTATTAAATGTTTCTGTAAAAGGAAAAAAAATATTTTATCCTGATCCAAATTATTGTGAAAACATTGAACCCCAACCATCTCAATACTTGATGAAATCTAACAAAATCATTCCAAGGTACAAAATGGTGAACCTGACATTAATATCTCAAATAAAAAATCATTGGGTCATTAGTTATTGATCGAATTTTTATTGAATAATATAAGAAAACAACAACGGTCAACCTGATATAAAACTATATAAAATAATTAATAGGGTTATTATCTATCAGTCCATTTTGTTTTCATCTAGTATGGAAAAAATGGTGTTTACAACATGAAACTCTCAAATAGAAAGAATATCAGTTGACCACGACATGGATATTATGGATGATCCTTTAAAGTTTTCATTCTCATGAAATATGTTAATCCCATCTCTGAAAATTCCACATTTGTACAATGACCATATTGGGAAAAATTTCCAACAATGTTACCCCTTCATATCTAGCTAATCACTAATCATGCCAACAATTTTTCATTGACTGAGGACATTTCCCATTGGTGTATGCATGATTTCATATACTGATCTCATCTAAAACACTCCGATCTAAAATTCACTCTCTTATCCTGGTGGATTATTGGTATATTCTAGTAATCGATGTGGCATCAATATAGACCCCTCTTCATGTTCCAACCAGTGCTCACCATGTTAGAGTAGAACATGCCATAGGACAGGGGAAAATTATTATTAAATATATCATGAGGAATATTCCATAGACCTATAATTGGGTTCATATCCCAATTTTTTATGGGGATCCCCCAGTGAGGGAGGCACATTTCTCAGGACATGCTCATATTCATGTCGAAAAAGGACTACTAAAATACTCGAAAGGCTGAGGATCGGGCTCATATCACTGTTTTGAATGAGCCTCACCATGTGATAATGGAACATGCCTGTGGATATGCTCATATTGTTACTAGTTAATCTAGATGTAATATTACAGTAGATCATTAAATCTAAACGAAAATTTCTACATCTGCCGATGAATGAATTCACTAATATCCTTTTGAGGTTGCACATGAGGAGGATCATATAACTTTTCCCATTACAGATGATCATCATGATATTCAATCTAAGAATTCATATTCTGACTGGGCTCATATTCCTACTCCAACCAGGGCTCACCATGTGAGAGTGGAACTTGCCTTGGAGAAGGATCATATACCTTCCATGAAAGACCAATGAATTATCCCAACGGCTCAAGATTAGGTTCATACACCCATTATAATAGAGTCTCACCATGTGATAATGATACATGCCTTAGGAAATGATCATATTCTAATCAATAATGGAAACATTTTCCGCATATTGAAGTAGATTCTCAAAAGTGGGATTATAAATTCATAAGAACATATGGTTATAAACAAGGTCTGGTAATCGTCATACTACAAGCTCATGTAACTACAAAATTCTAGGAGGATGGTTGGAATATTTCACATCTAATGCAGAATGAGGCCCATATCATTGAACTACTCAATGCCAATGTCATTGAGGTTGTTCAGAACACATTCCCAACATCCCAAGGTCCATCAACTCTTCAACCACTGTAGATGATTATCTTTACCATTATATTCCTCCTAATGGTCACGTGGAGATGGATCTCATGGAATCTACTCCTGACATCATCCATTTTCAACCTCCCTGTTGAGATATCAATTTGGGAAATGAAATTCCCCCCCATTCCCATACACTATCATACAAATAGGAGTTTAAAACTCCCAAAAATTCATATAGAGTGGTGGTTAAAACATTGGAGTCTACTGCATATGGTTTCCCTTCATCTTCTTAATGCATTCCACTCCAATTAGAAGGAGATCCAAAGAATTGTCTTTTTAGGTCTAATTGAATGGAGGTGTGTAAGTTTGACGAAGAGGTATATGACATTGATGTATAGAGAGAGTTATATGGAAACAACCTCCCCATCATGTTTTGGACTCTTTACACTTTGGACTATGAGATATGAAACAGGCTTTCTCCATGGCTTGTGATCCAAAACCAGAAAATCACACCACAAATCTGCAACACAATTGCCTCTAAATCATCTCCAGCCTTCATTAGTAGATCTCCAAGGATATTTAATGTATCTATATTTGAGGATGGGGAAAGTATAGATCATTAAGCTTTCCCTCTCTCTATAATCCAATGAACCCCTAGGATACAACGACCCTTAATGTCATAGCCTCCAAAAAATTAGGCGACCAGGTAATGCTCTTCCTATTTGGTCACGAAAATATAATTTCCCCTATTAAACCATGCCTAGAAATTAGGAATGGAAGAATAGGGTAGTCAAAAATTATTTTAATTGGGAACCTATAAGAATTGAAAATGGATTTCAAACATTAAATCTCTTGTCACAATCACCTCGATGGAATCCTGTAGAAACTGACTCTCATCATAGCCAACGATCTCACCTAGCTCCTAGAAGATTATAAAAGTTCCACATTAAATATTTTGTAGTAGCATATACCATATTAGCAATCCATGTGGAATCCCAGCTCATTAGGATGGTAGAATATCTTCCAGTTCCACCACCCCTTTGATCATGAATTCCTGAGAGGATTCAGGATATATCATCAGCAGCTAAAAACAAACCAAAACCCACTAGGCTAGGTGAACTTATACCCCTCTCTCCCACACTAGTTTCATCATCCACCCATAGGGTTTGGTGGAAAAAAATTGTGATTCCAAATCAACCACAATCTATTTGGGAAGGGGAATTTATGTCTCAAATCCTATAACATGAATCATTAAATTCTATGTTTAAAGAATGATATCCCCAACAATGGGACAAATCAATTCAAATTCTGGCCCTAGATAATCCAAATCCTACATTTCTTGGGGTTTTTTCATCACCAACATCACTATAGAGATAATCAGTCTTCTATTGGTTGGGAGGTAAATATTGACAATTGGCGTACCTTATGTTCCTCCAACCTTAAGAAAACCCTCTACTAATCAGGGATCATTCAAGAAATAAGAACATATAATCTCTTAGGGTCTATACCCATAGGACTATATTAGAGGAGCATATAGTGAATGAAATCAGATCCTTCAGCGATCATAAGAAAAAATGTCCCAATATAGTCTAGGGTTTTAGGAATGACCCTAATATAGGTATTATAGAATCATCTTGCGGAATTGAATGTAATTGGATAACTACTAGTTCCCTTTATACCTCTATTATTGTCATTACTATCAACGCAATAGATACGGTGGATCATGATACAAATGAAGAGGGATGGACTATGGAGAACATACCAATTTAGAAGTATTAATTGGATTCACCAAATAAGGACACACACACATGTAAAAAAGTAAGGATTCAAAATCATGCACCTTCAAATATTATTCTTCCTCCTCTCCAGAGGAACACTTATAAATGAAAAGGGAAAGTTATGTCTACATCCATATCACCTCCAATAAGTGTCTACATTCCATCCATGAATGAGTAGTTTTTACAACATAATAATGACATAAAACTCTCAAAAAACTAAATGAGCAGATACTCAGGGATATATTACCCTTGGATATCATCTTCAGAAAGAGATGAATATCCGTCCTCCCATAGTTTTTCTTTCTATAAAATATGTATCAATGAACTGGATATTCTAAGGAACCTTGCAGCCAGTCTACATAAATATGGAATCTTAATGTGATCATGAATTACATCCATTATAGAAACATCATCTCCCTTACAAAGGAAATCACTCTATCTATGAACGGGTTGAGAATTAGGAGGAGATGAAGAAAGTTACATAGTAAAAAGCCTAAACCAATCCCTATGAATTGGAGAATAATTAAACAATAGTACGTTTGGAAAATATTAATTTCATGGGGTCCCTTGATAATGAAATGGATTCCATTGAAGGGTGATGAACACATATTCTTCCAAAGAGGAATCTATATCCCAAATGGATGGAAAACACTTTTCCTCCACATGATTTAAGAAATCCTAATATTTACTCCTCTAATGGGAAGGGAGTACCTGAAAAAAAATCTCTTACACATTGTATCCCAAAGTTGGTTGATGGTGGTACCTCAAGATCAACTAGAGGAAACAAAGATAAGTTGTTTCTCATAGACATTGACTGGGCCAACCTTTGGTTAGTGCAACAACCGTATTGTAAGATTAGTTATAGGATTGGAAGACATTTTTCATAAATTCCATTATAAATTTATCTGTAAGGTGGGGAAAACAAAAAATTTACCATAAAAAAACATGCATTTTGAAAATGATAGGGTTTCTAAATTGATATCCAGATGAAAAGGTTTTACAAATTTACTCAGCAACCCACTCTCAAAGGACGAATTACTGGAACACTATTATGAAAATATCCAAGATGATTTGTAGACCCCTCTAATCCCAATGATGTATCATGGTGGGTTCTATGAGTTCACATAAATGGGAAAACATCTTTAGTATTCTATTTTCAAAACCAAAGCTAAATGAAGGCTAATTCCTTCAAAACAGTTGAAAAGGCTCAATAAGGAAAAATCCCCAACAGTTGTCCAAAAATGTCATGATCCATCCCCCGGGGCTCATTTCGTGGCTACCCCAAGCCCAACATCCATAAACCTGGGCTAGAAACTAGCACCAAAGGCGTAATTCCCTAAAAATAGGAAGGCATTTCATTTATAACCTACAAACACACACCCAAGAAAGCACACTACTGGACGAAACACCATGTAAACTGTATAACAAATGAGTGATGAAAGTAAAAGGGGACAGAATTCAAGCCCAATAGTAAAGGTACAAGTACAACTGAAATGAAAAACAACTGAAGAACGAGAAAATATTGCTACTGGATCGTCCTCCAAGTTTCCTACATAAAGGGTATGTACATATCACCTCCTCGTCACTCCACGTCCGACCGTCTTCTCCAGGTACAGACATGTCGTATGGTCTACCTCTATGTATCGTCCAGTCCTGGTACTCTCAGCCTCCATTAGCACTATCTGTCATCTCCATCCAATACAACAAGGTGTGGTAAATGTCTGTGCAGGGGTGAGTATAACAATACTCCGTAGGGACCCCGAGACCCTCAAGGTCTCACAAAAATCATCAAGGATAAACCACAAGGTATGAAATCAACAGAAAACCTTACTTAGGTATATTCCCATACATATACCTAAGTTATCAAGTAATAAATCTCAATCATGGGGAAAACACAGAGATACTAACTCAGCTCGAACCAGGATTTTATTCTAGGGGATAGTATCAACAAACATCACCAGTCACATTGTGTAACCTCAGCTGTTGGATAACTCCTTCTCTACCGAGTACAGTGGGCCTACCGCAACCCCAACCGTGCTGCCCACTAACCTTTTACTGCTGAGGTACTCCTCCTGTCGAGTACCGTAGATCTGATGTGTCACTAAGTGTGCTCCCCACCGTGGGTCTGCCGCGTCACCAAGCACGCTACCCCACATCGCATGTTGTGATACTCCTCCTGTCTATTAATATGGGTCTACCACGACACCAAGGCGCTCCCCACTGTGGGTCTACTGCAACTCCAAGCCGCTCCCCACTGGGCTAGTAGATTCACTCTGAGTCAAAATGGTCAGCAGTTTTTAGGTCTCAGCCAGCTACTAGGTCTCCGCAATATGCTCGCTCGTCTCAGGGAGGATCCGCTCCTTGAGCTACTGGTCGATACTCCAACATTCACAAATTCTAAAGAAGATGTATCTCAAATGTTCACCACATCATAGGGGTCTCCTCTCAATAGAATACGCATCAATCAGACGCCTCGTCTGTGAGTTACTAGCCATTTAGTCCCGGGGGCCCAGTTGGAATCTTTCTCAACCCAACCTGACAATACCCCATCTCAATCCAAAGCACAATGGGGTATCACTTAAAAGTATCGTCTATATGAAAGTTTCCCAACCCTTTTGACGATTCTTCAAATGGATGTCTGATGCCAAATTTATGGCGAAAATAAGTATACGGGTCATAGTGGGATCAGGTTCGGTCTGACCCAGTCAGACCGACCCTGCCCGACCTAGCATGGGTCAACTCGGTTCAGGTCAACCCGGCCTGACCCATAGGGTCATTCCGGACACGTAATGCGGCCCGGTCTACTGGTAGGTCTAGCAGTCCGCGAGGGCCATGAGGTGTCGTGAAGCCCGCCGGTGCCGCGGGGCGGCTTGGCCGCGGGGGTGCCGCAAGGGCGCGATGCTGGTTCAACCAGGGCTCCATGAGGTGCGCGGCCCATTTCGGCTGAGGCGCCGTAGGTGGCAAGTCCCAATGTGGTCAGGGCACTGTGAGGGGTGTGGGCCGGTTCGGCTAGGGTCCCACAAGGGGCGCGGGCCGTTTCGAGAGGCCGGTGAGCGATGTGAGGAGGGGCAGCGCGGCCAGCAGACGGCGCGGCCCAGGTAGCATGGTCTGTGGAGGGTGATGCCGGGGTGGCACGAATGGTGGGTGGCGCGGCTATTGGGATGCTCGACCCTTATTAGGCGCGTCTGGTGGGAGGCACGGGCAGCAGGTTGCTCGAGAAGTATGAGGCATGGATGGCGTGTGGCTCGGCCAGCGGGCACAGGGCATGTTCGGCCGGTTCGGCAAGAGCGCCGCGAGGGCGGTGTGGGTCACATTGTCCACGGGTGGTGGCATCGTTTCCTTCGTCTCCTTCCTTCATTACGAATAACACCACAATGAAGAACGGAATAACGGTGTCAGACCATGTTAATTTGTCCCGTACCCTCCACGTTTAGAGTGGTAGCATATGGTTCACAAGTCGATGCAAAGAACGTCAACCATGATCTTCTGTAATTTAATCATTCCCAATCCCACACAAGAGAATAATGGAGTACCTGTAAAGTGATAAATAAATATCATTAAACCCCTACCACAATTTGATACATCGATGGAGTCGCGGGGAGGTAGACAAATCGTTTGTAAAAAGACGGACATCAGTGTCATCAGCATTTCCCTAGATCGTCATTTTCTGCATTGTTTCATCTTAGTCGAAGATGTCCATCATCAGAAGAAATATCGTGGAAAAAGGTCTAAGTTTTGGTCGGCATTCTTCATCGTATTTCATCGTTAGAAGAACAGGTTGTTCGTTCAAAGAAATAGTACTTCATTGGAGAGCTTTTCTCCCAAATCTCCAGAAAAAAGAAAATGGACAGCTGATGTTTTCCCCCCAACATTAATCATTGGAATAAACTCAAAATATCCTTATTAATCACATAGGTTGAAACATTTAATTAAGGAGGGTTGGCGTAATTAATGTTGAGGAAGCTCAAGAGGCACCTCCACATTAAAGAGGGGGGTTGATTGGTTTCTTCTCCTTGCATAAATAGGGGTCGGGTGGTCCTTGACCCTAAATTCAATTTGGTATGTTATAGAAAACCCAGGTGGTCCCCACCACAATTAAATATGAAGAGGCGGTTTAGTTTCAGTGGAAACCACCTCCCAACACCCACATGGGTGTTGAAAATAAAAATAAAAATATCACACACTTTTATTTTTATTTTATTCTTACATGAAAAACCTAGAAACTAACTTTTACCCTCGACAATTTTTCATTGAAGTGAAAGTCTCTTTAGGAGAATACTGGCGCTGCGAGTTCAACAGTACCCTCAGATTTCAATTTCGAGCACCGGGTTAAAATTTTGAAAAATCCACTCTCATGTTTATAGAATGTACTACAAAAAATGTTTAGAAATTCATTCCAGGCACTCTAGGACTTGAAATCAAAAAAACAGAAATTTTCGCGGACTTGTAAAATTTCCATTTATTTAAAAAAATTACATTGAAATTCCGGGTCTTTAAATTTTCCCCACCTCAGGGCTTTATGTCCCCATAAGCCACAAATCATAATTATATAAACAAGTGGGGTTACTGAACATGCATCTGAGCCTCTCGCACTAATGTGCTCTCCTATAGGTTCATTTGCTGCCAGCGAATGTGCACTAGAGGTATCAACCATCCACGAAGGAACGGCTCTTCTCGATCCTCAATCTCTACTGGAACCTCCATAAAAGTCGCTTGATCGTCGACATCTAGCTCACCATGGTCGATGATGTGAGAAGTGTCGTGCACGTATCTCCTTAGTTGGGATACGTGGAAGACATCATGCACCCGGTCCAACTGAGGTGGAAGAGCTCAGAAGTATGCCACTATGCCAACTCTACTGAAGAACTGAAAAGGTATGATGAACCTCGAAGATAACTTTATCCCTTGACAAAATCATTACAAACCTCATCGACGTGAGACCTGTAGAAAGACTCGGTCATGATCCTCGAGCTCTAGATGCCTTCGTATCCTATTGGTATACGACTTCTACCTGTTCTGTGCAGCTTTCATCTTATCCTGGATGATCTGCACCTTCTCTATGGTAGCAAGTACCATCTCTGGTCCTAGTAGTGTTGACTCTCCTAGGTCATTCTAGCACAAAAGTGATCTGCAAGGTTGCCCATATGAATCATCAAAAGGTGACATCCCTATGGTGGAGTGATAGATGTTGTTGTACACAATCTCCACCTAAGGTAAGTGATCATCCAAGCTGTGAATGAAGTCAAGGACACAATCACGCAGTATGTCCTCGAGGGCCTGAATGGTCTGCTCAGTCTGGACATCTGTCTGAGGATGGAAGGCAGTTCTCAAAATAAGCTGCATCACGAAAGCCTCCTCCAACCCCTTTCATAGTCGGGAAGTAAAACGTGCATCATGATCAGAGAAAATAGTTGAAGGTACTCTATATAGTTGCGCAATCTCCTGCACATAGAGGCAACCCATCCTTTCTATGGAACCCTGCTCTCTGATCAGTAGGAAGTGGGGCGACATGGTGAGTCGATCGATGGTCACCCTAAACGAGTCATGTCTTCTTGATGTACGTGGCAATCCTATGATGAGGTCCATGGATATCCCACCCCACTTATTCTCTAGGATGTCTAAAGGCTGAACCAATCCAACTGGTACCTGATTCCTTGCCTTCACTTGTGGAAAAATGAGGCATCAAGAGACAAAATCTATCTTTGAGAAGCACCTCCCTCCCTTTAGCTGATCAAAGTGGTAGTAATCCTCGAGAGTGGGAACTTATTTGTCACGTTCACCTGGCTCAGGAGACGGTAGTTAACACAATGACTCAAGCTCCCATCTGCCTTTTTGGAAAACAGAATCGGGGATGCCAAAGGAGAAACACTGGACTGGATGAATCCCATTCCCTGCAAGTCCTCTAGTTGTACATGTAACTCACGAAGCTCTGCAGGAGCCATCCGATATGATGGTGTAGATATCAGTTTCATCATGGGGTACAAGTAAATTTTAAAGTCCACCTCTCTATGAGGAGGTAGACCTGGGACATCATCAGGGAAAACATCTATGTACTGGTCCACCACCACAGGATTTCTCGGACTCTCCACATCAACAGCTCTGAGGGTAAGGCTAGAAAACTGATGAGTGATCAGCAACACTGTCCTCTGGGTAGGTCCATCAAGTGCAGAAAATGCTCCCTTCTCGCTAGTGAAGGTAAACCTAGTCTCATACGTGCGCACACACCACACATTGCACCTAATACAGTCATTTTAGGCATGGACTGTAGATTACTAGTCCATAACCAACATGATGTTGTAAGTCCCCGACGCCGCTACTAGAAGATCCCAGCCGAAGCTCTCACCTCCTATAGTACTCTTGAACTACTAGAACCAGTGCATAATCATCAAATATTCTCTCGTAGGAATCTCTAGCCGTAAGGATAGAGCCAAAGGATTTTTCAGATACTCCGAGTTTCGAACTAGGGCAGTGGAAATGAAAGAATAATTGGCACCTTTGACTATAAGTACTACAGCTATGGTGTAGTAGACATTGATCGTACCTTGTATCATCTCTGGAGCACTTTGATTGTAGGCCTCCTCTGCCTAGAGCTGAGCTCTACCATTTCCACCTGCTTCGTGTGGTCGGGGTGCACCTCCTAGTGGTGGTGGTGGTAATATCTCGAAACGTCACCCATCTTCATCTGCACGACCAGATCCTCTGCCACATCATCCTACTCTAGAAGAACCACCTCGATCGAGTCTTTTTCTCTGCCTGGGCAGTCCTTTGACCATCTGCTGATCATCCGAACAGCGGTTCAGACAGTCAGGAGCCATGTGACACTACCCTCTACATGTGAAACACTAACCTCTCCTGGAATTCCTGTCTCTACTTCGGGTTCCCCGCACAACCAATCCTGAGTCATGCGGTTTTCCACATATAGGTATGGTCCTCTTGGACCTATGAGACATCTGTCTTCTGCTATCTGTAGAAAACTGCACCACGTGTTGAATGGTGGTGGATCTCACAGCTGGAGATTTCTTAGCAAGGACACTCTCCACCAAGAGGGCTCTCTCTAACACCCCTTCCTACGTCAGGATGCTGAGTGAAATCACTGAAGCCCTGATCTCTCTCCTAAGTATATCCTCAAAGGTACGGGCCTAGAAGAATGGGTCCCATACCATATCGGTGGAGTGACGTGAGAGGTCAGTGAACCTCGCTGAGTACTAAGATATAGTCATGCTGCACTGCTACAGATTAAGAAGCTCATGTATGCGCACTGCGCGAAGAGTTGCTGGGATAAACTCTACCCAAAACATGCTCTCGAATTCTTCCCAGAGAAGTGTCACCTCATCGTGCACCTAGAGAATCAAGCTCCACTATCTGCCTGTTGCTACCTGTCGAAGGCTAGCGACAAGGATCACCATGAGGTCTGCTGGTGTCCCTACGAGTCTGAAGACTCTCACCATGGCCTCCATCCAATCCTCAGCCACTATTAGGTCTGTCTCTCCCCTGGAAATGGGTGGTATCTGGCCCTATAACTTGTACAACACATTCAAATATCATTCACTCTCTACTGCTGGGACTGGTGGCATCAGTGGCCCAACAGTTAATGGTACCGCTGATGCATCTACTAGAAGAAGGCCCTGAACCGATGCCTCATTGCTCGGTGGGATATCAGTGTGTACAACTTTCGGAACTCTATACGATTGTCTATGTAGAGGTATCCTAAAAAAATAGGTTCCCTACGGTTAAAAGTTATACCTTGTGGGATGACCTGGTGAGTTGACTTAAAGAAAACTTTTGAAAGCACACATTCAATCTGTGTTTTTGTGGACTGAGATAGAAATCAGTAGTTAGGGTCATGTTGTATGGATACATTGGTCGCTGAAGCAACACTAGACTCCCTGAACTGAAAACCACACTCACAACACTTAACACTATTACTTCACAGAAAAGATCAGAGTCCTATGTTCTGTGGTAGAACTTACTCCTCTAGTACCAATTTTTCATGATCTGTCCCCCGGGGCCCATGCAGTGACTAACATAAGCCCGACATCCATAGGCCAGGGGATGGTGGCTAGCACCAAATGAGTAATTCCCTAAAACTGGGAAGGCATTGGCATTATAACCTGTAAACACACACACAAGAAAGCACACTGCTGGACGAAACACCATGTAAACTATATATAAAAAGAGTGATAAAAGTAAATGGGGCCAGAATACATGCACAACATTAAAGGATAAAGTAAAAATGAAATAAAAAACAATTGAAGAAAGGTAAGAGACAACTACAGGATCATCCACCGAGGTTCCTACCTGAAGTGTAGGTACAGATCACCTTCTCTGCACTCCACGTCTGACCGTCTCCTCTAGGTACCAACACGCCATATGGTCCACCTATGGGTACCATATAGTCCTTGTACTCTCAACCTACTTCAGTGTTATCCATCATCTACATCCAACACAACAAGGTTCGGGCATAGTCCATGCAGTGGTGAGTATAATGATACTCAGTAGGGACCCCGAGACCCTCAAGGTCTCACAAAATCCATCATGGATACCCCACAAGGTATGAAATCTACAGAAAAACTTACTTAGGTATATACCCATACATATACCTAAGTTATCAATTAATCCTTCTCAATCATGAGGAAAACATAGAGATACTAACTCATCTCAAACTAGGTTTTTTTTGTAGGGTTATAATCAAGTAAAATCCCCAGTCACAATGTCAAAACTTTGTCTACTGGGGAACTCCTCCTCTATCGAGTGTAGTGGGCCTCCCACGACACCAACCACACTTCCCACTAACCTTGGATTGATGAGATACTCCTCCTATAGAGTACAATGGATCTGTCGCTTCACCAAGCGCACTCCACACCGTGGGTCTGTCAGGTCACCAAGCGCACTCCCCCTCGTAGCCTCCTGAGGTGCTCCTCCTATCGAGTACTGTGGGTCTGCCGCGACACCACGACCCTCCCCACTATGGTTCTACCATGACACCAAGGTGATCCCTACTAGGGTAGTAAAGACACTCTTAGTCAAAACTGTCAGCAGTCGTCAGGTCTGAGCTAGGTACTAGGTATCTGTTCTATGCTCGTTCATCTCCAGAAGGATCCACTACATGAGCTACTGGTCGATACTCCAATGTTCACGAAGTATCACGAAGAAGTACCTCAAAGGTCCACCACATCATATGGGTATTAACACAACATATTTCATGTCAATCAGACGCTCAGTCTGTGAGTTATTAGCTACTTAGTCCCAGGGGCCCGGTTGGATTTGTGCTCGACCCAACCAGACCATACCCCATCTCAATCCAAAACACAATGGGGTTTCACTCAAAGGGACCATCTCGCTCTAAGGATCCCAACACCGCTGATGGTTCTTCAAACATATGTCTGGTGCCAAAGTTATTGCCAAAAGAAATATACAGGTTATAGTGGGCCAGGGTCTGGTCCGACCCGGCCTAACCTGACATGGATCGACCCGGTTCGGGTCGACCCGGCCCGACCTGCAGGGTTTGGCCCGACCCGTATTGCGGCCCAGAATGCTAGGAGGTCCAGTCTGCTCTGAGAGCCACAAGGGGTCATGGAGCCCATGGGTGCTGGGGGCGGCTAGGCTGCGGGGGTGACGAGAGGGAGTGGGGTCAGTTCGGCCGGGGAGCTGTGAGGGGTACGGGAATGTTCGGACGGGGTGCCGCGAGGAGCACGGGCCGGTTCGGCCGGTGCGCCGTGAGTGGTGTGGTCCGGTTCGGCCGGGGCGCCCCGAGGGGCGTGGGCTACTTCATCCGGGGCGCAGTGAGGGGCGTGTGTCGTTTCGGCCAGGGCGCTGCGAGGGGCACGTGTCGGTTCGGCCAGGGGGCCACGAGGGGAACAAGATATTTTGGGAAGCTGGCGGTTGGTCTGAGCCGGGGCGGCTCGGCCGACGGATGGCATGGATGGCTGGTGGTGCAGCTGGGGATGCACAGTCGGTGGGCAGCGTGGCCGGCGGGCGGCTCGCCTTGCAGGGGGCGCAGCCAGCAGGGGGAGCTGCCGACGGGAGGCTCGAATAGTAGGAGGCGCTCCCGGTGGGCGGCATGGCAGGGGAGGCTTGGCTGGTTGGCATGTGGCATGTTCGGCCGGGAGGCCGGAGCGCCACAGGGTCGGTGCGGGTTGCGGTGTCTGCGGGCGGTGGCACTGTTGCCTTCGTCGCCTTTCTCGCCTTCCTTTATTCCGAAGAACACCACAACGAACAACGGTAGAGGGGGGTCGGGCCATGCTAGTTTGGCCCACACCCTCTCCGTTTAGAGTGGTATCATACGGTTCACAATAATGAAGAAAAGAACATAATCCATGATCTTCTGTAATTTAATCATTCCCAATCCCGCACAAGAGAATAAGGGAGTACCTAGAATGTGATAAAAATAGCATTAAACTCCTACCTTGGGTTGATACGTCGACGGATTCACGGGGAGGAAGACGAATTTTTTGGAAGAAAATGGACTTCGGTGTCATCGGTGTTTCCCTCTATGGTCGGTTTGTGCGTCAGTTTGTCATAGTCGATGACATCATTTGTCAGAGGAAGTCTCAAGGAATATGGTTGAAGTCGTGGTCAGCATCATTCGTCGACGTTCTTCATTGAATGAACATGTTCTTCATTCAGAAAAATAGTTCTTCATTAGAGAGCTTTTCTCTCAAGGATCCACCAAAAATAAAATGGAAAACTGATGTGTTTCCCCCCAACCTTAATCAATGGAATTTACTAAAAATAGACTTATTAAACACCTAGGTTAGAACATTTAATTAAGGAGGGTTAGCGTAATTAATGTGGAGGAATCTCAAGATGCTCCTCCACATTAAAGAGGGTGGTTGTGTGGTTTCTTCTCCCCCCATAAATAGGGGTAGGGTGGTACCTGCCCCTAAATTCAATTTTTTAGGTTATTGAAAACTCTGGTGGTCCCCACCACAATTAAACATGAATAGGGGGTTTACTTCTAGTGGAACCCACCTCCCAACACCCACATGGGTGTTTCAAATAAAAAAAATTTCACACACTTTTATTTTTATTTTGTTCCTACATGAAAAACCCAAAAACTAACTTTTACCCTCGACCATCTGTCGTCAAAGTGAAAGTATCTTTAAGCGAATACTGGCATTGCGAGTTCAATGGTTCCCTCAGATTTCAATTCTGAGCAGCAGTTGAAAAGTTAGAAAATCCCACTTTCACATTTACAAAACATACCCAAAACAAAGTTCATAAATTCATTCCGGGCACTCCAGGCCTCAAAAACAAGCGTCGTAATTTTTTGCGGACTCGTAAAATTCCCATTTATTTAAAGAAAAATTAAAAGGAAATTATGGGTCTTTACAATAAACTGACATCTTATCCCATTCAAGAACCGAAGAACTTCCCAAACTACCTAGTTGAACCATTTTAGCGAAAAAAACACAAAATATTCCTCCTCCAGAAATATAGAAAAATCATTGTCACCCAAGATTTGTGGAATATATTAATAAAGGAAAATATTTCGGAAATAAAATGTCTCGTGTTTTTTAATGGTATCCATGAACAATTACCATATCATGCTCTTCAACCTTGGAAATCCAATGTGTTCAACCTCACCAATCATCCCGACCAATTCCCTTTCCATATAAGGATGGGTCAAAATTAATTGTATTGATTTATCTTAAATTATAACCCTTAAGGAATGGTGGACACCATAAAGGTGGTGTTAGATAAATCATCAGAGTATATGGCCTCTGTAACCTTCCTCTAGTCATAATAAGATGGTGATTGGATGAAATATTCAGCCTAGTGTTGAAAAAAGTTCAATGATTGGATGTCCCCTAAAACAGTTATCTGATCTCATGCCACCATGAGAGAACATCAGTATAGACCCAATATTTCAAATGTTTCCCTCATGAGAACATATATGTAGTTGAGACCCACATGAATGCACAAAAGAAAACTCATAAAAGACATATAGGTCTCTTATAAAACTATACTGGTGATACTCACCGTATTTTCTTACTTAAATACTTAGTAGTGGTTTAATTACTCAATCATCCTGGAGAATGAGGATGGCATGTACGGGTCTCACTATTAGAAATAGATTCCCTTTTAACCACTAAAAAAGAACCATTCCCATCCACCAAAAATTATTTTTCTCTTGATCCACATGTAAATGTGAAACTCCATATTATGAATCATAGAACTCTCACAATAATTTATGAAATTCTGAAAAAGGTGTCGATTGTCCCATTTAATCTCTCATTCCTCAAATAACTCTGTATTTTCGAATTTATCATAGATTCACTCATTATTTCCTTCCAAATCCCATAGTTATTCAATATAGAAGACAATTTAACAGATGTCTATAAAATAAAGATCTTGTCAGCATAATTCTATGTCACCATATTGTTCCAACAACATGATTAAAAAGAGGTCATACAGGGACACATCAGACCACTATATGTTTTTGGTAGAATCAGTAATGTCGATATCTGATAGGGATCTGGTTGAATATGGCTCTAGGATCAATCTCAACCTATTTCAAACCCTTCGACGTTTGGGCTATTGTGATGTAGATTTGTCTCCTACAGTTCTAAAAATTCAAGGGTGTGATAAACATGAGAAAAAGGCCACTTTGTATGATCAAACTCATAGCCCAGTGTGGGTATCTCACATCTAATACCATGTTTATGGTTATCCAGCATGACACTAAGAACAATATCATCCTTAGAAGTACCGATATACATATTCTCGTGGTGTTACCTTCGAAATTACATCAATGACTAAAATAACCAAAATGTAATTGTATATATACTACATGTTGACCATTCCCACATCAAGACTTTAGTATCCACATATGTTAAAGTAGGTTTCAAAAAAAATGGAATTGAAACGGCCAATGGTAGATGATGATATAATGGTTTTGTACCTTAATTTTTTGGGGATTTTAAATAAAAGTCCCTTGAGTATGGTCGAAATGAACTATGTTCTCCCTATAAATCTGATTGGGGTAATAGACGTGGGCTTAGAGGTCAAATACACTCATGTGCCTGGTCATAGTGTAAAAAAGAAATCACCTCTTCCATCTCCCTTCAATGGATCTAGAAGTATAGGATGATAATGTATCTTTTGATGACCTATATCACATTGATAGTGATCGAGGTTACCCCAGATTAAATTCTCTATATGATAATTAATCCATACACTCTTAGGTAGACTAAGAAGATGACGACCTTAGGAATATTCCTCTTAAAAATGACGAATGTGTCTCCACCACCATCAATCAGCTCAGTTAGGTAAATCTAGGATGAATTGAAGACCTGCAGCCAACACTGATTACTGATTCTATGATTATCAATGATAAATAGATGTACATTTCATTTCTAATGAATTAATAATATGTGTTGTACATGAAAGATATATAAATTCATATACTGAATCCATATTTGGCTATGCACTATTAAAACATTCCCAATGACCATCATACATCAAGTAGGATTCCAAGAGTATACACATCTCTCATGAAACCAATGTAGTGGGAGAAGTTTAAAAATTGATAAATTAAAACTTTTTCTGAAAAGTGAAATTCCAAATGTGGATTTCCAATGTTGTCCACATCATGATATATAATAGGAAGATTGGGTTATTCATCAATTTCAGAGACCTTAATTGATATTTTCCACAGAACAACTTCCCATTTCCAATCAAATAACCATTGATTGATGAACTTACTGACATCTAATATCTTTTCATCAAGGATGGGTATTTTGGGTACCATTAGATATATATGGCCCCTAAATATGATGAAGAAAATAACTTCAGAGCACCCCCAGTGATATTTTTCTATCTGATCATTCCCTTTGACTTAATGAATGATAGTTCCACTTTCCAACATTCCATGCATTTTATTATTAATCCATTCCTAGAATGGATATATAATGTAATTTTGAAAAACTGGTGGTAATATCCCAAAAGTTGTGTGATAACTTCATAGATCATCAAATAGTCTTCAATAAGCTGTAACTGCACATTCGGGAGATAAATCAGCTGAACTGCTCATCCTGGGTAACATCAGGGAAGATCAGTGGCTTTGTGGAATACCACTATGCCATAGATGTCGATCTAGAGAATACGAATGCTATTTAACATTTGGCACCCCCATAAATCTCAAAAAAATTGTCGGAATCCAAGTGAATTTAACCTACATTAATTTATACATCGAAATATTTGGTGGAAAATGTCTATCTTTCGCTAGGAAAATGAATAATGGAATCACCTACCAGTGGGATAAGGACTTCCAAGAACAATATGAACGTCTTAAACAAAATATATTGCACCCACAAGTCCTGATGACACAAGTTGATGAAAATGAATTCCTCGTATATGTGGACACCATAGAATTATAACACGACACCCTCCTCACACATATGAATGATGAGGGGTGTGAGATGAGCCTCTATCACCTCAAATAAACAATGTTATGTATATAGAATATATACTCGGATTTTGTAAAGAACTTCCTCACACTCATATTTTCTGTGAAGAAGATTAGGCATTACTTATATCACCATGATGACCATATTGAATCTTGTATATATTTTATATAGTATATCTTTGGACACCCTATTATAATTGGTTTTCAAGAATGAAGGGAGGTATTTTGTAATAATATAAAATCCATTTCATGTCACAAAAGGATGTGAAAGGGCGGGTTATGTCTGATTTCCATTCAGAAGATCCTACCTCGGAATGAAAACTAGTATACATCAAACTCCAAAATGTTTATTTTTTGTTCCCATGAAACTACTTGGACATGGGATAAGTATTTTGATATTTCCTCTAGAGGAACATTTAGAAAAAGGCTGGAATGTTTGAAGATCACTCGGGTTAGATTAGATATTTTTTTGTCTCTCTAGGAAAAAAAGTCATCCCTGCCCATTCTCACTATACTATGTCTAAAATATAATGAGGATGAATACTAAGACCTCATCTATGGCTAAGAATTAGAACTACATGATTAGATATCCTACATAAATATCAATGGAGATTCAGTACTACTGATAAATAACATTTATGAACTACATAACATTAAAATTGAATAATTGATTTGTATAACTAGTTACATGAGGGAAATAATGAATGAATTTTATTTTGAGACCACATTGCATCAAGTTACTCGATTATAGAATTATCATTCTAATTAATTTGTTAATGAAGCCATAGTCATGGTCGGCCTTGATCTAGATAAATTAATCTTATGTATCACAGACTAAAGAATGATCTCATAAATCATCATTGGAAATAGTGTTAAAATCAACTAGGTTAACACTACCATAGATTGTGATGAACCAATATCCACACCAGGATAGATGGAGCACATAATTGGTTATCTCCAAAGTGGGAATCTTATAATAGACTGATTTTGAAGGGAATAGATTTAAGGTTGTATTGTGAACATAACCACGTGTAATGACTCAAATGAAAAAAATCCTTATACAAGATATGATTTTATAGAATCATCCTCATATGAATATCATAAATAGAGATCATAGATATCATAGAAGAATTCCACACATGATCATATGGAACTCATCAATCTAAGATGAGGCTCTCCTAACAAATAATGAAAATAGAATATATGTGGATAATCATGATACACGAATATGTGGAGTTCACAAGTAAATTTAACACATTCCAGATCCATAAAAACATCTTATATCATCCCTCATAATTTATATATATAGCTAAGTATTTTTTCCATATTCTGTCTAGCGAATGGTTGTTGTGGGGCCATATCTTGCAGCGAGAACTAAACACTTCAATTACTTCCTTACTGCTATTGACTTCTTATAAAAATGGGACAATTCAATAACCCATATGGAAGTTTGGATGAAGAATATCATCAAATTCATACATTCCAATATTTTCAATAGGTTCTGGTTATCTCAAAAAATATTCATAGAAAACCGAACCAAATTCTATTCTATGATATTAGTGAAGTTGAACTAGGAGTACAACATTGAGTCAAATCACTCATCTCGATATAATACAAGGAAAATTGAACAAATAGAGGCCTTAAAAAAGACCATGTCAAAAACATTATTCAATATAGGGAATAAATATAATAAGTAATGGATGTATAAACTCCTCCATTATTTATGGGGATTAATTTACAACCACACATACTTCTAGAAAAGCAACTCCATACTCACTCGAGTACATGACCTAGGTAAAATTTTCTTTAGAAGTCTTGTTTCCATAACATTAAATATCCAATTATGTAAAACTATTAAATGATAAAAAATTATAAAATCATCTAGATGAGTGTGAATTTATCTATTATAACAGGTGTATACCATTTCAGAACCTTGATATCCCTTAGAATCAAATCCCACTAGGATTCAATAAAAAGGTCTGCTTCTATTTTTCCCTCCAAGAAGAATTGTTTTTTGATCTCAGTACTTCAAAGATACCATGGTAGAACCATCCAAATCAAGAACTCAAAATGGAAGATAATTATATCATAAATATGGTCTATCACAATGGATAATACTCATTAGGTATAATGGATGGGGAACCTGTGATAACCCCACCAATATGAGGTTTCTCAGAAAATACATTGCATAACTATCATCAAGTATCATTTCTTGGTAGAAAGACATTACACACCACAACATCACATGTCTTAAACACATGACACTATACTATATTGATAAATTACCCTCCCCATTATGTTAAACTACAACGATACCCCAATTCGTTATATTCATTTATATTGGGTGACCCAAATCCTACCAGTAAACTTTAAACTACACAACTGGTCACATCCTAACCACATGATATTAAACATTACTAAACAAGTCCTTACCACATGATGATAAACTTCATTGATTATTTCATCACTGTATGAAGATAAACTACAAATCAAACACCGTATCACTAGTGAATCACAAAACACGAGATAGATATATATAGTAGATGGAAGAAATTACCCCATCCCAATGTGATAGTAATCTACACATAGGGATTCCCTGATTTTTTGAAACATATGTGTCCTGATTACTTCCATCACTGGATATTCAAGGATGCCATAAACCCTATTTATTGGGACCAAGAATAGTGTTAATTCCCTTTATTATATGTTTACCATTTTCCTCAATATGGGATGTTAAACTATATGGATGAATTCCATGCACCATGAAATTAAACTCCATAGGTTTATAGAACTACATACAACATAATTCTCAGTACTATGAGATATTTTGTAAATAATCAATTATATATCATTGTTTGGAATCAAATTGATTCAAAAAACCCTTTATGTATCATAACTCCAAGGTGAGAGGAATCCCTTCCATTCCATATTTCTGACATATAACAAAGCTCATGATAGCTTAGGAATTTGAGTAAGGGGTTCCCTTAACAAAGAAGACTTTTCATCTCATGATTGGGTAATAATGTTCCTTAATTAAATAACTTTAGATACACACCATGAGTCATCACTACATGATGTTAAAAATCATTGATGATGTCCTTTGCACATCATAAAATATTGCATTCATATTGACCTCACATATGAAGATAAATTCAGATTTTGTTGGTCTCCAACCACACCACCATTCAAAAACAATCTGTGACTACATTTCCTATCATCAAATGATATGTAGTGATGCCCGAATCACCATCCCTATGTACAGTCATAAAAACATAATAATTCGGCCTCCATGCATATAGATTAGACTTATGTATGATGATAATTTTTCAAGAACTATGTATGGCATGAATCATATTACAATATATATAGTTATACCTAGATTTCAATGCATGGTTCCAGCATCAATACATTATTTCACATCAGAAAGCCTATATCCTTTATATATGAAATTAAAATGTATACTTACTCGATATGTACTTGTGGCTTTATTCCTAACATCACATGATATGTAGTGATGTGGGGATCTATAATCCTAGGACAAAAAACAACAATCCATTGAAGTAATTCCAACCTCTATGTATGGGTTAAACACATGTAGAGGGTTTCCAATTCTATAACATTGTGTTCCATGATTTCATTCATCCACAGATATATATTGACACTTTGATCTTCAAGACTAGGCCGATCTAAAACAACCGATAATAAAATCCACCCCAAATACATAGGTGTGGATCCAGGAATGAAACATTTTCTTACGTACATCACAAATCTATGGGAAACCGACATATTAATGTAATATATCTTTGACCATACTTCACATTGGTTTCCACATCCAAATGTCATCAAGAAGAAACATCAAGAAAATGTCATGGTCACATGACATCAAAAATGCATAATAAACAAATCCACAACAAATGGTGTTAAAATAAATAGAATATTTTCTTACAGCATTATATTAAACATAAAGGAATTAATTTTTCCCTTATACACTATATTAAAATATAAATACCATCATCCATATCACCCCTCAAAAAAACAATAAGATCTTTAGCATGGTTTGGTAGAGTATAGAGTGCTTACACCAACTATTAAGAAACACAATTCATAAATTAAACAACATTCCTCAAATAGATAATGTATATGAAAACCTTTCATATCTCTTGTAAAATAAAATTTATCTCTCTTTCATAAAATATAATCAAAAAATAAAGGATCAAACCTACCAACCAGAAAAAATGTGGCTCTATAAGGAGGGATTTCTAATCCTTTTGTACCTAAAATCAAAGTAATGAATCAAAAAATTGGAGGGTCTTCTGGGAAATCCCAAGTATGATTATCCTATAACATCTCTCGTGACCTAAAAATCCCTATATGTGATTTACAACATTTTCTTCTACAACTCAGAAAAATATTGGAGTGGTCGTGACCTAAGGAATCCTAATTGGTATCTAGTGTATCATCCCCTATATGAGGTCTATGTGTGTCACGACCTGAATGTACGTACACACTGGTCAAATTTGTATGAACTTAAACAATATCACATAATAGTCCAAATAAAAATACATTAAACTTATAGTGAAATAGAGATAATTATTTTCCGGTTTAAAGCTCACAAATGGAGTCTCGAATAAAAGACAATCCTTTATGCACTAAACAATTCATATGTAATATTTAGGAAAAACTTTTCTCTTAAATAAATAATCCATTAATCTCCTAGGGAATATTATATTGATATAGTAAAAGCCATGAAATTCTCATTCTACCTCATGGTTCACAAAAAGTTAGATTAATGGATTTTTACATATCCTCATAATGAAAAAATGTTCGATGGGTGGTTAAACTGACATTATGGTGTTCGAACCCTTCTTGAATTTTAAAATCATTATAAATAATACATCAAGATTTGAGTTCCTCAGATCACTACAACCATCCATGGACCTTTGTAATGGATACTTGTATTTAATGGATCCTTTTCTTGACTATTCATGTATGCCTATCGCTCTTGCATATGCGCTTATTCTCATCTACCAAATGTGTCACTTTGTAAAAAATTATTTCTAATAATTTTGAGCTCTAACATCACCACGGGAGATCACAACACGTCACTATGTTATGCACCATTCTCTGCATGATTTTTCAAGACCATACCCATGAAATGAGCATTGTGAACATTGATATAAAATCCCTATAACCAATACATTTAAGAATATTCAATATGTATGAGGTTATGTCACTGTGTTTTGTAACATTTACCAGTAAAAGAGTGTGACACTCTATTCTGAATCCTTTGATTTCCCACACCTCAGGATTCAAAACCATAGGCCGTAGGGCTTGAGCTTCACAGTTAAGAGATGAACTCTCATAGAGTCTGAGAATCCTTCCTAAATAGCTTTACTCAATGACCAAATGCATCATCATGCTGTTTGATTCATCTTGAATCCATCATGGCCATCTTAAAGGAGTGGATACCATCTTTTCTTTACCATTATATTTATTCATAAGGGATTTGGCCTACTAACTAATGGAATAGGCTCCATGAAGGAAAGGAACTACAAACCTTATTATCCTTGAATAAACGACGGTTGAACCTAGAACCTTAGTGTGTTATGGGTCATCCTAGATATGTCTAACCCATCCTATATTCAATGAATCAAACTTTTGGGTAATGAGTTACATTACCCTTTTTCCAACTATCCATTTGTGAAAAGATTTACTATTATTTTCCCCTCAACCAATATCAACCCTATATATCATCTCCAAACCATGGACAAGAGTAGAGACATCTATTTTGACAATTCTAACACCACATAGGTAATTTCTCTAACCAACCAAATGACTATCCTTATTATGCAATTGAATATATAATCCCCATGAGCCTTACCAACTCCACAATATAAATCATCACCCTAGTGTGTTTTGAGTCATTAGTGGAATTTCTGATCCATATTCCATGATCATCGATCATGACTTGGATTAAATACTATAAAATACATGGAATCATGAGGTTTGGGATAAATAACCATAAAAAACTATGACAGAAGGTCCAATAAAAAAGTCCCTAAACTATAGTGATATAATGTCCGAGATAAAATCCCCTAAACAAAAACAATAGAATGACCAAGATAATAGACCATAAACCAACATGATATATGGTGTGAGATAAAAGACCCTAAACTACAACGATACAAGGTCCGAGTTAAAATAAGATAAACTATTGTGATAGAAGATCTTATCTAAAAGACGTTAAATAACCTGAAAATAAAAAATTAGTATCCAAGAGAGGAAATGATAAAAATATTTTGATGGTCACCATATTACTTATGAAAAATCATGTCATGCTCACCATGTCCAATGACTTTAGAAAATGATATATCACCCTCTATTTGTGATCCACAACCTGGAGGAGTTCATCAACATTCATATGTAGGAAAAATTGTCACATATTTAACTTTGAATGAGACAGTTTTCATCATAAAGAAATTTAATTCTATTGTGGATCATTTTGTTGACAACAAAAAACATGTTCCTCATAATTTCCCATAGATAGACATAGGTATTTAATTATGAGTTGATTATAATGCATACAAAAGTGATAATGATGCTTTGGGTGTGCACAATTTTTACAGAATTGAAAGACTATTATTGTTAATATAATTATTATGTGCTACAAAAAAAATAATGATAATGATTAAAATAAAATAAGTTAAATTGAAATGTTTATTTTTTTTAAATATGCACATATAACAAGATGGACAAACAATTCCACACAAAGCCTTCATTATCATCTCGGTTCATAGTTTATGGATTTCTTATGGTGCCAAAAATGGATATCATGAATCATCTCATGTGGGAGATCTTTCAAGTACTAGATTTTTTCATTCACAGACTTCCGTATGAGTTTCCATATTTGGAAGACCTCTCAATGCACTGAATAGTATCCTCCACCATGATTGACCATGAGGGTTTAAAAATTACTCCAACTCCATTTCTAAATAACATTGTGTGACTAATAGAGAAACCTCAAAAGAAGATAAATAGATACATAATCACATTTATCGATCTACTAAACATCCATGGAATAACCCTTTTTGAATATTACCCCTCATTGATCCCCAATATTTTTTGTCACATGAATACATACTGAATCCCACTAGTGAAAATGAAAGGCCCCTATTATGTTATAGGATCGGTAGTATCTATTACATCATGGTTATGAAGATAAGTGGATATTGGAGAATTTTTGGGCTCACAACACTGCTTTACGAGAGTAAATGATATCCGTATACTTGATTAAGTTCGTGAAATAGATGAAAGAGTGTGTTTAAATGGCACACCCCATTTTTGTAAAATCATACACAATACAATAATTTGTCTATAAATACAAGGTGATGAGTATTTGGAGAGGGATAATGCCACTCTATAACGTAATATCACATTTTCCTCCCAAAATAGATTGTGGTGATCCCACATAAGGGTTATGTAATGGATAATATGCGAGAAAACAAACAAATAATCATTATCAAGAAAAGGTGAGACCCTAGGATATCCTTTTATGTAAGTATTCAGGTGAATGGTTGAGGTTTCATGTGACTAGTAGGTAGAAGATAATGTATATTTTGAAATGATGTGGCACCATGAACAATATGATGTAGAGATCTGATGTACCGCGTGTACATACTTTTTCATGCTAGAAAGAATGTGAGTGCATACCTTGACCTTGCCTCTACCTATGAGTATATTCTATTACCCGATACCTAGTTATGTGAATTATTAAGGATAAAATCTTGGTGTATTGATATGATCAATTCCTAATGAAATTCCATGATTCCCCATGAAATCTGAGCATGAATACCATTCATGACTCGACGATCCATGCAGATCTGATCGAATGACACACCACACACCGAAAAGATTCATGTGTTAAAGATAATCTCCATGACAATGTTGAGATTTCCATGTGAAGAAGATAATTATTACATTTACATGAATCTTGAGAATGAGTATTGAAATATTCATGAGCCTCTATTACATTACCGTCTTTAACAAATATCATGAATACTTGAATGTCATTATATTCCCTCAATGGAATAATTGGTTAGGCCAAACCTTCATGAATTTGGTTTTTTCTAACATAAATGTGTCATCTTGAAACACTTTCCATGCATATTTTTAAGCCTATTTTATATGAAAATACCCTTGGTCACACTATGTCATAATTCTTCCAATAACACATGGCACATGAGAGTCAGGCATTACAACTATCTGTGAAAATGTATGCACACCGTCACAAGATCATCAGTTGATAATATGACACACCACATATAAGTTGAATGTTTTTATTTGTAAATTCTTACACACCAATGCAAGATTAATTATTAATCATGTGAAGCATCTCAAACAAAAGAATGATTATTTTTGACAATGCTCACAGGGTTGTGTGAGATCTCAAAAATCCATGAAAATAGTGACAAAAATATGATAAATAGGAGAGCCTATTGCATCCATTAAAATCATATGACATACCATTAAAGGTCTTAAATTCACCTCAATCCCATTTAGAAATTTTTTTCACACTTCCAGAGAGCCCACTATCTTGTCAACCTTGCCATTATAAATTCTTTAGAAATTTCAAGAAAGTATCACACTCAACCTTTGGTTCTAAAATAAAATGATGGATTTTCCAAAAATATTGATTGCACATCACCATAAGTCCTTTTAATGGCCACACAACACATAACCAAGGTGGAATTTGATTTTATTTGGAAACACTCCAGGACGATCACAAAATCATCTCGCCTTTGAAAAATAAAATAAATGAACAAAATAGAAATGTGATGATCCTTTTTCAGTCGTAAACTTAATGAAACATACTACTGAACTCTGAAAGACCTCGAAAAACTTATTTCACTATGACCATATTGGTCTCCCAAAATAACCCTTCCACACAATCATTTTCACATGAATATTCCTAGATATGTCTCCTAAAATAACTTGATGGTCTTTCGATAAGCACCTTGAACTCATGAAGTCCCTTGGACATATCAAAATGACTGTAGAAAAATACCTCATTTTTTTACATGATCTTGAAAGACCCATTTGGTTCTATATAATGAAATAAAAATTAGTAGTTTATGGGATGCTCTTACAGTCACTAAAAATCATGTGTCGGCCGTGAAATAACCTACAACATTATCGAATGAAATTAATGGAATTAAATCCCTCCAATATCAAAATCTTGGATTTGTGTGATATGCACCATAAAAAGAGTTGAATAATCTGGCTGAAAAGGCCTAAAAATCCCCCAACCCTGCATAGAAAAAGAATAGAATTTTCCATTGAACCTCGCACAAGCACACCGAGGAAACATATCATATTTCATGTAGTGAGTGACCTCGCAATAAGAACATTATATATTAGGTAATATTCTAAGAACAATTGAAGTGACTATTAATCATTCATTAGGAATTCACATGATTTAAAATAGATCATGAAAAGCACATCAGGAGGGTCATTCAAATAACATCTTGCATACCAAGAAAAAAACACATCATTTAACATAATATAACAATAAAATAGTCTAAGGCATATGTGATAAAATTATGGAACAATGAATAAAAATATGTGATAATTATGTGAAGAACATACATGCTGATCTCCATGCACTTCACATAAACCTCACAGGTCACATGACAACACTAGGATATGACTCCTAGATCTTGATACACTCATATGGATACTATGTGGATGAAGAGAATTCATCGAAACAAGTCAAATCAAGTCACATTCCCCTGATCATGCCTCACTAGTCTGGTGAATCTCTCCAAGCTCGCAATCTGAACATTGTAATACCCCTTATACATGTCTCCATAATCATATGGGGGCATTAGTATATGTCATTTTTGTCTTTTTTTAGATGAAGTTCCTTTCAACTAGCTCTTGCAATGTCCTTAGAGCATGTTGGGTAGATCACGTGATGCCCTCTGGACATGTCAACTAGCTTTCATGGAGCACTCCAGACATTTCATCATTGGTCATGTATCACCCTACACAAATGTTGCATTGACTCTCAAAAAAACTCTTATATTGTCATTTATCTTTAGGGATGACACGAGTTAAATTCATTTTTATAATGTAAATCCCAATAATCATGTTATATGAGATCATGTGATGTCTTCCATGATCAACAAGCCATGTCTTGTGATTCCCTCAATAAAATTCAGACACAGTCAAGCGATGAACTTCAGACATGCCATCCAGTTTATGCGATGTCCTCTAGGAATGATATCTAGATAATTGTATTTCCCTTTGATGTGTCAAGAAGACATCATTAGATATGTCAATAATATATTTAAGTATTGTTGAGAAAATAATCGATATATATCAGGAAGACAAGGAGTCCAGGTCATGCAGGCATCCCAATACATGATCTTTATATTCCACCTACATATAATGGATTCCTCAGTGTGTAATCCATGATATATCAAAATACCTGAAAACCTATTCCATCCATAACAAGGATAGGTATGACACCATCCTAAGGTTTAATATCCATATCAAAATTCTAATGGTATGTCATAGTGTTTGATTCATGTGTACATAATTAGTGAGATAAGTTATTTGATATCCCTTGTTTCTCACATAAAACATCGATCATGTGGTCTATGGTGTTGTAAGAATTAAATCATTCATGGTATAAGACTCTATAAATATAAGGGAGATGTCAGTCACTAATCCCTAACCCAATGTAATATGGTTGCACAGATTCTTTTTATAACCAGGATATGTAGGATCATTCGTAAGTCTTGAGCTAAAATGGGCATCCACATCAGTGTAAATCACCCCATTTCTCCGACATTATAACCATTGTGACACAATATCTTCCATGGGATGATCATACTTCATCACAAATTAGTGGATTGATAAGTTAATAAACTATGAGAACTTTGATTTCTGTCATAATCCAGATATGTAGGACACCTTGCTAAGGCTCGATCTACATATCAATCATCCAATGAGGTTTCCCAATATGTAAGCCCCAAATATATATGAAATGATGTAGATCACATGATATCCATTTTTTTTCATAGTGATCGTAGTTCAGTTAGGAATAGGGATTCTTAATGATCGCCTCATTGGAATAATGAATCTCTACTTGGTAGGGAACCATTATATTGTAATCCTCGATCAGTGGCATTATATAACTTCCCAACATACAAGGGAATCTAACTTGGGGAATTTTCCAAGGGTGTGAATGAACTATGATAACTCTGATTCCATCAATAAACAGGATATATTAGACACCACCTCAATGTTCGACCTCAAATATATGGTGCCCTAGTTCCCCAATATATTTCTTGTTCATACAACATTAAACTGAATTGGTTTGAAAGACTATGTAGATTTTTATTATTATTATACAACAGGATATGTTGGTCACCTCATAATAGATCAAGTCCATCCTCAAAATATTATCCACCTCCCAAGATAACAACAAACTCTATAGTTCCATCTTATACCATTCCAAGATATAATAATCCACCCATAAAATGTAATCGATGAGGAATCTTTTATACATTCAAATAAATTCACCAATAAGATACCCCTTCTCTATGTATATTAATAAACATAAACTATGATCATTTATATAGGACAACTAGTCTTGTATCGGGTTTAAAAATATATTCTCAATCATGTATTAAATAAATAAGAGGGTCCCAAAGTAGGGAAAATTTCCCCCCAAAAGAGTGTGATGAGCCTGACCTCCCATCCTCTCGACCAATGTCAGTTCCTAAGATTTATTGGTTCTTAAACACCAACTAACCTCCTACAATTGCTAATCAGGGCCATACATAGTTATGTAGGAGTGAACCATTTTAATTTTCTATTAAATGTTAACTATTATTGATACATGATGAAACTCATTGTGAAAAACATTGAACCCCCACAATCAGACCAGCTGCTGAAATCCTCCCACACATATCCAAGGAAACAATATTACATTCCTATATATGGGTTTGATATTTAGTGTGATTATATAAGAAAGAATGAGATATTTAATTTTTTCCTTTCATTGAGAACAAAAGATCTGTATGGAAAATACGATATAAAAAGGAAAATTGTTAATTTTTTGGATCATTTTTCACACCTATCACAAGGAATACATTTTGTTTATCCCTAATTAGAATTAATATTAATAGGATTACATCATTGATTATTTTAGGGTCTTCTACTTATTTTAAAATAATTTCTTTAATATATATGGTGTTATTTTAGGAAATACTTACTGGGTAATGGTTAGTATTTTCCTTCAACAGACATATATATATATATATAGTTTTTTAAATTAATTTAATATGTTTTCGAAATATTATGATATTGGATTTTTTAGGACCAATAAGCTTTGAGGTGATAAGAAGGTGATAGTTAGTATTGTTATAAAAGAGGAAGGTTTTAATAAAAAAAGAGATGCTTTCTTGTCTAACATACCTCACCCAAAATTTTTAATCATTCCAATATTAGTTATATGATATAAATAATTAAAAAAATATAGAACTAAGTTCATCAGAGGATTGTTACCTAAATTAGATTATCATTAAGACTGATGTATTAATCTCTTAACTCATTCCATATAGAATAGTCATCAAATAATGGGTTTAATGAATGAATCATAATATGAAGTTTGGTTCTTAAATTGTATAAAATCAAGGCTTTTGAAGGTCCATTGGATCCCTACAAAGTTGAAAGGGGGAAAATAATTTTTATAAAAAAATTCTATGAAGTTATGGGGGATTTTACCATAAATTTTATTGAGGTTGTAGGTTATTATTATTGTAGTTTTTTTTATTTTTTCATGTTACGACTATATGCTGTTATGCGCTATGGAATTGTAGTTGAGAATTCTACATCAGTGTAATACAAAATTTATATAAATGATATAAGGATACATGAAATGATATGATGTGTTATCTAATAATATTTTATAATGGTTTCCTAACATAGTATTTTTTAAAAAATTTCAAATTAGAGTTTTTGGGAATTTTAACAGATATGAACTACCATATGATCTCTCTTAATTTTATCATCCTGATATAATTGATAAAACCATCTATTTTTCTGAAAAATGTTCACTTTTGTTCAAATAACTATCTTAGGGACGTGTATAAAGTCAAAAATTATAGTTGTAGGATGATCATATAGAATTATCCACAAAATCAGATTTATTGTTTTGTATGATATCATTATATAGTTTTTTCTATAAAAATATCAACAATCAGAGGATGGAAATTGAATGAAAGGGGAAAGGATTTATGATAAAATACATAAAAAATTTAATTCTTTATTTAAATATTTCTGAAATATTTCTATAAAGTTGTTTAAGGACCATCATATTATGTTACGTTAGTAAATTTTTTTCAAAAATGTGTTTGAAGAAAAATGGGTGGTATAAAAATTTACCAATTTGATGTTTCTTATGATACATTTATAAGGGTATATAATATGATAATTATAAGATTCTTATATAGTGTTAAAATTATTAGGTATAAAATATCCATGATTCTCATTAAGTCATAAGTGTTAATGAGTAAATTTATATAGTGGTTTAAAGAACCATAACTAAATTCTATTGTGGTTTTCTTCGGGGAGAGACACTAGAAATATTAAAAGGGAAGCTTGAGTAAAGGAAATGTATTTCCTTGAAATATTGGATTTACTATTCATATTAAATTTGGGATGGTGCATCAACGCTGCTGTGTTTATGATTTATGAGGGGTGGTGAAGCACTTCCAATGTTGTGAGGTGATTTGAAAAATAATATTTAAAAATAATCATTCAAGAGGATACTAAATAGATTATCACATTATGATATTATTAGATCGATGATGTGATCAATTAATATGTCTAATTGTTTGGAGAGTCATCATCCAAAATATACTATAGATAGTCTTATATCAGGTAAGATTTGATAAACAGTATACCATGGTAATCACAAAAAAAGTGATAATGGAGTTGTTCTAGTACTTAGAAGGAGATTATTGGACGAATGATTAAACAGAGCATATTAGATGAAGAGTAGATTAAATAAACATTTTTATGTAGATTTAATAGGATAATTTTCTTTCCTAATACTGGGAAAGATTGTGAAGAATATTAAGTACATGAATGGAATGAACATTTGATTAAATTTTAAGAAAAACATAAATACCATATTGATTCATATTGGTGAATTTTATTATAGTCTCTAAAAACTTTTTTTACATCATGTATCTTCCTAAGAAGAACATGTACAGTCTTTTGAAAATATTAATTTTTAATTTTAATTAAAATACATTTTTATTTTAACCACAAAATTATTTATTCAATTTTTTTTGGTATTATAATATTTTCAAACCATGCCATGTCATGATAATATTATTTACTATTGATCATTGGGAATATCTAAATTCATATAGCTGTTCCTTTCATCTTGTTTCCCAGTAAATTCATATCTCTCTTAACAAGAAGAAGATGTTATTTTTAAAATAATAAAATATCAATAGAGAAGATCATTACTTTACATACTCCCCTCTCGGTGATGAAATATAACTTGATTGTCCCTTTTCAGTGGTACAATATTGAGTTTACCTTCATTGAATATTTTCTGAACATTTAAGAAAATTGATGCTTCCTTGGAAGATTAAAAATCATTGAATATTAAGGGGATTCCAATCTTCAATTGGATATTCTATCATATCTTAAAATATTTATTGATTCCTTATATTAAGTCCATTGATTATATAGTTAATGAATTGTTACATATGATTTATCTCTTTGTATTGAATTTCTTCCGTTTACAACTGATGAAAATATAAATTTCAATAATGTTTTTAAATCCATAAATTTAATACTTTCTTCACTCTAAAAAATATGTGTTTGTTAATGTTAATGGAATTATTATATATATGATTATGAATATGAGTCAGGGAAATATGATCGTGAATATGGAAAAGGTACAAATTTGGAGATTAAATTATTAAGTTATTATAATGGGTGATAATGAATCTATTTTTGCATTCATTATAATATAGAATGATATTATATGATCTAAAATATTTCTTCGAGAGATTCTTAAAGAATAATCCACTGTTTAAATTATCTTACAAAATCTACTTGAAAAATTGATAGCATATATTGATCCTTATATTATGTGGATTATAAAACTCTTTCTATATGTGATCTATGTAAGTCTCTCATTAATTATGAAATGATAGTAGAAAATACCATCTTAAATAAGGGATATTATTGATAAATCTCTCTCATGGCCTCCATGAAAATAAAATATATAAATTTTTTGATACAAGAAGGATTCAGTGACTCTGATTCCAAATATTAGGTTAGTAACTAATTCGATGAATTTTTTTATTTGGGTTTTCAATAGGTGATAAGAGTTGAATGAAATTAAAAAGTAACATTAACTCTAAATAACATTTTATGAATAACTATTAGAATATATTCTTCAGGTTATACCGGACTTAATGAATGTGAACAATGTTTCATGATGCTAGAATGTAAATATAATACCTTAAGAAAATAATATATCTATGATTTATTCTATGATAATGGATATGAGTTTCACTAAATAAAATAATATATTATTTTCCTTATCATGAATAAAATTATTTTAGTGAAGAGGAATTTATTAACTCCAATTATGAAGCTGCAAAAAAACTTCTCATTAAAAATGTGATGAATAAAATCTTCTCTTGTGATGAATGTAGTAGTTCAAAATAATAATAAGTAGATACTAAAATTTATTTTATTCTCATGAGATATTTTAAATAATGTCTTAAAATTGATGTAATTTTTGATAAATAGAAAAAGAAGTTGAATAATGAATATAATTCCAAAAAATTATCATAAATAATTTCATAATGGAAGATATAGGTTGCTAAATTATAATTATGATATGAAGATGTTTCTTGATGAATATAATAACCTGAACATCATGGTTGAGGAAATAATTATCATAATAAGGAAATATTTATAACATCGTCAATAAAATGTTAAAAATATTGAGTAAAGAAAAATAAATTACAAAAACCATATTATAGAAGTTGGTAAAATATTTATAAAGTGTAAACCATATAGGGATTCATAAAAATAAGCTTGAAAATTGAAAATAAGGATGAATTTGATTATAAAAAACATAAATAAAATAATAATATGTATATATAAAAATGAATAGATTAAAAAAAGGATGATGTATTTAATGATTCAATGTAAAAGAAAAATATGCTACAACTAGATATTCTATTGAGGCTAAGAATAATTTTACACACCCAAAAAAAAAATTACATGAGGTATACAGAGATTTGGCGTGCCATAATTTCCCAAACTAGAAGTTAAGGATGTTGATGGAAAAATGTGCACAATGAAAGACAATATGTACTTTTTAAAGGGGATATTTTTTCTATGTATAATACTGGTATTATGGAGGTTTATAGAATAAAAAGAAAATTTGTATGTTCAATAAATAATTATATTATGAATTCATTAGGAAATTTTGGCAATGATTGAGGATATGAAATCCAAATAAAAATAGACAAATTGAGAAAATAATATTATATTTTGAAAATTAATTACCCCGTTAGAAAATATTATTGAAATAAGTGATCATCTTAAACATCTTTAAAAATAATTTATTCTCATGTTATAAACACATAAATATTTTTATAAAAAATATAACAACCTTCGTGAGATGAAATAAAATGAAAAATAAAGTCCCTTTTTTTTGAACCAAATATAAAATATATAAAAATAGAATGACAATGGATGTTTGATAGTTTATTTTATTCAAATATGATAGAAAAATTGATGTTATTGATGAATATAAAGTATTATAATGAAGTTATATTATCTTTGGGAAATTATGTTTTAATAAAAATCAATTATATTGGATCTATTTTCATTGGGGAAGAAACTTTATTAAAAATATCATTGTTAATTGATGAGATAATGTATGTTTTTTACTATTTCATGAAATTTTGTGTAATGTAGTGATGAATATTTCATAAGTGAAGTTTCTATTTTTAAATTAATTAATGATTGGAAGGTTATCACAAGAAGACAAAAAAAATAATCTATTTCAATGTTTCTGATGTGCATAGATCATGTTATTTAGCAATAATTGAAGGAAATAAGTTGTTTGAAAAATGTATATATAACACGTGTTACTGGAAAATAATAAACATAATATGGAGATAATATATTTCAAATATTCCATACATTGAAAGAATAATTTATTGGTGTTGTTCCATATTTCAGAAAGGTAAAATTCAAAAAATTTCACACACAAATGTTAAGATACATTCAATGTGTTCTTTGAAGATATACAGTTTGACATTTATGGTCCCATGAGAAAGAATTAAAAAAATTAATATATTACACTAATTTCTTTATTAATGAATTTTCTCACCCTATATGTATTATTTTTTAACTCATAAATAAAAGTATCCCAAAATATTTTTGACTTCCAGATGATGTGAAAAAATAATATCCATGTTTTGTGAATAATATTCATATCGCTAATTGTAGATAATATAAAAGAGTAATTCTTATATATTATCATGAAAAAAATAAAATTCATCACTTGTTTAGTGTTCCATAAACACCACTACAAATATTTCTTTTTAAATACGAAATCCATGTGTTTTTGTGATGGTCCCAACAATGTTGATTCAACATGATTTTTATTTCTGTTTTTTAAGTAATCTATTATGAAAGTAATGTATATTCTAAATCAATGATTCTATAAGCTACATTCTGATATCATGACTTATGATATATATTACCAAGAAACCCTATTTTTAAAAAATCTAAGTGTATTTGGAAGTCCTTTTATTATTGATATAAAATGTTATAATCTTATTATTCTCGAACAAAGAGGTACTGATGGAATTTTTCTTATGTACCCTTTTACTGGTAGAGTATATTTGTTTTATAACAAAGTGATATAGAATATATCTAAATATACATATTGAAAAATTATTGAACATTATAATTAGAAATCATTACAATAAATTCAATATTTGTGAGGAAATGAAGATGATGAGAATTCACATGAACAAAATGAAAAAATTATTTACAATAGTAATATTTGTTTTGCTTCTCAAGTTGATGATTATAACTTAGCTATCTAGGTTAATAAGGAAAAAATATGTTCATCACATCATAGCATATGGAAGAAAGTGGAAGTCTAAAACATCATTTTAGATTAATGAAAAAATTTCAAAACAAATGAATTTCAAGGTTAGATTCACATAATTCCTTTTATTTACTAGTCAATATAGAAGTTATTGAAAAAGAACTGGAGTATTGTAAGTGGATTGATGTTATAAATGGATGGATATATCAGATTTGACCAAATTATACATGGGTACTAGTTAAAAAAACAATATGATTGTGAATGTTATAAAATGTTTTTATTGAGTAAACATTAATAAAAAATATCAATTGATAAGAAACAAGGAACTAATGCTTTATAAATATTACTCTCAAATATAATGTAATGAATTTTTGGTGAACCTTTATATAGTGTAACAAATATAAATTATCATAATCATTATTACTATTATTTCAAAACGAAGATATATGATTTACCAAATGGATTTTAAGACTTCTTATTTTTAAAAAGAAAAGTTGTTAATGATGTTTATATTCAAAAATTGTATGGATTCATTCTTGGGATAGATTAAAGCCATGTGTTATAATTAATAAAGATTTGGTATGTGTTGATACAAGATTCAAGAAATTAATATTATAATATGGATATATTCTTATAGATCATTGACTTTAAAAAATTAATAGTTTATAGAAACCTATATTTAAAATAATATCATGAGGTTTCCCACACTGTGATTATTTATGATACAGATAATATACTTTCTTGGAATAATGAATATAAATGTAAAAATGATTGAGGAGAAAAATTATATTTTTGAGATATCCATGACAGGATTTATGAAATTCTATTTTGTATTAAAAATATATAAATGGAGAAATAAATTTTTCTAATATAAGGATAATTATGAAGTGGAATAACAAAATGAGTTTGGCATTGAACACTGAAATCCAATTTCAATACCAATTCAGTTAGAACTATGATGTTAAAATTTGAATATAATAATTAGAGTCATCCTGGAGAGTTTAAGATATTTTTTATAGATTATGGTTGTTTCTAATGTCATCAAGAATATATGTTGTGTAGGATGATACCTAATCATTCTAGTATCGATGTTATATAATGTATTGAAATCCTATAGAATGAAAAATGTTCACACATGTATATTTATATCAAACGAAAAACTAACTACAATATAAAATATTAAAACTCATGAAGTATTTATCCCTAACGTTATAGTGATGTAGATTGGGTAGGATGTAATGTTAATATGAAATCCACATTTGATTGATTGTTTTCCATGAGAGGAATATGTGTTTTATGGGAGGAAAATAAATAATTTTCTGTAACTCTCAATATATGAAAGGATGAGCATTTCTCTATGACAAAATCTAAAACATAGTTGATATAGATGATGACTTAGTTAGAGGACATGTTTTAAAATGTGTAGTTAACCCTTATCTTTTAATATGATAATAAATTTCCTAAAAATATAATATAGAACCATTTAGAACATTAACATTCAAAGAAAACTGATATAAAATTTTACTACATCACTAAGAATGAGGAAAATAAAGAATTAAATTTACTATTTTTTCCTATTATTAGTAATTTTAATGATATTTTCACTAACCCGTTACTAAATGAAACAATTAATAAGATGAGGTTGATAAAGGGTATAAAAACTCACCCAATCCATGTATAAGGTATATGTTTTCTATTCCATCTATCGCAATTCGATTTTGATAGTTTGGTAAAAGGGGTATAAAATTGGTTTACAATATCTCTATCCATTTTTCTATGTTTTATCTTTTGAGGAAAATTATATATATAATATGAGTTTATAAAAGGGTTAAGTGAGGATTTCATCATCTATAAATTGTTTTAATAGATTGTCAAAGTCCATGCTGGAGAATTCTCTCTTGTTGGTTGATTTTTTTTGTTATGAATGTTCTGAGTGGATGGAAAAATGGCATAAGAGGGGTATGAAAAATCTTATTAAGTCAGTAATTATAGAAACTATGGTACTGTTATTCCTTGATTATTGTTTTCTAAATCATGTTCCATCACATATGCAAAGAGTTTCTGGTCAAGAAATCCATTCATTGAGTAACAGTGTTATAGTGACTTCTCTTACATGATTGATCCAAAAATATAAAAGGGACATATTATTGGGACCAAGAGGCATTCAACTGATATGAAGATATTGGTAGGGCTTGTTGTGAATGATAAGGGTTTTCCCAAAACAAGATGTGTCTTTTTCTATCTTATATAAATCATCTGCATTTTTTTATAATTTCTTCATAGGATATCGGATGGAGATTATTAACATATTTTTACCATAAGAAATTCATCAGATAGATGTTACTATACTAATATAATTACAATTAGTGGGTTGATGATTTTATATCGTATTCTATATGAATTTTCCCTTGGTCATAGTTTTTTTATGAATGAATATGGAGTTTATTTTCAATTGTTCATGTTTCTAACATCATCAGTTCTGAAATAAATCACAGTCCATGCTATGAAGAACGGGGGAATAAAATCATATTTATGAAATATCTTCATATTATGATGTTGTGAAAAATTAAAGTGGAAATAAGATATTGTTTATAGGTTTGGTTGAGTCTTTTTTTTATTGATATTTACAAATGTTTTTGATATTATGGTTGTGTAAAATTATATATATTGTAAGGGTAGTTGAGAAAAGTGTTTATTCATAAAAGTAATTTTCAAATTTTTTTGAAATTATACCTAGATGTTACAAATTATTTTGGCCAAAATTTTATGATCCTGATTAAGGGAATATTTCTATATATCAAAGGTTAGTTTTTGTGAATCTCATAATAAGAACACCCTCAAAATATCCCTCTCATTGTTATCTGTCTAAGTCTATTGAAAGACCCATATATTATAATGACGAATGATTACATGTTTTCACATGACTATTAGTTATACTTTTGAAAATTTCCAATGTATATTTTTTTAATATTATTGGATATAAGTCTTTGAGACATTAGATATATGGTTTTGGTGGAATTCATTCATTTGATGTTTCTATATGAAAATCATCAGTCCAGGGATTGTGTTTGAAAGAAATGGAAAAATACTTATCATGTGGGCCACTAGATGATGGATGTGTCTTGAAAATGGTTTCAAAAATATTCATTCAATGTTATGTAAAAATATTGGATGGACTAACATCATTAACTAGTGTTTCTAAATATATTTACAAAAAATATTGTGGTATATTGTTATAAAAGATTTAATATTTTTATGAAGCTTTCCTAAAGGTCTCAAATATAATAATTGAAAAATTTTCATTTATTAATCTAAATTTTATAGAGGAAATATGAGTTATTTATTCTAATTTAGAATAAGGGTAGAAGAAGTTGTTTACATCATGATAGAGGGATCCTTCAATGTAGTCAACTATCTAGATGTTTCTGTGTCAGATAATAGAAATATTAATTGCAATTTCTAAATAATTTCTTCAATTGCCCCTAAAAAATCATAGAAACATTGAATTTATAAAGGTGGATTATGAATCAAGGGAGGTGTGATGAATATTTCTTAAGGTATGCAATGCACGTTCAATGTGTAAAGATGATTGTAGAAACATATTATATGGGAATTAGTCATGAGGATACTCGATAAAGTATTTCATAATCAAAGTATTATGAAGTAAGTGTGTACAAGTGATCAGTAAAATAAATTATAGTTGTGTTACACTACTTGATTCTTAAAGAAATCTATTTTCAATACTGTATTCAACATAAAACTCTTAGTTTAAATGAACCACACTAAATTATAAAAATCTTATTTTTTAAATTTGATTTTAATAATCGAGCCATTGGATTGGTTGGAATGAATATGATTTAATACAATATGAAATGAATATCAAGTTCCTATTAATTTTAATTTAAAATAAAATTTTTAAATAACCAGTCACTCAATTTTAAGAAAATTCATTTTATTCATTGAGAAATATGTTTTCATTGACGAATGATTTTTATTATCTTCATTGAGAAAGTAATATAATTATTTATTTAATTATTTTAGAAAAAATATTTGATATAATGGAACTCATTTTCGAAATCATCATATTGATGTTAACATAATTTTAAATGTGGATTTTTTTTGGAAATATTAATTTTCCTGAAAATAGTGAAAAAAAACTATTTTAATAAAATTTTCATTTATTATTTTAAAATCATATTAATAATTTATAGATTATTTTAATTTGAATTAAAATTGAAATAATTATTATTAATTAATATAAATTCCATTTAATTAAATGTAAATATAATTTAAAATGGCTTTCAGAATAATATTATTATTAAGATTAAAAACATATTTTTTCTAAGAACTATTTGAAAGTTCATAATATTACACCATTTATAATAATTAAAATAACATTTCATTAGAAATGATTTAAATTAAATTTATGGATTATATATCTATAAATATTAATTTAAATTTATTTAATTATTATTAATTTTCTTGCAGTTACTATGAGATCATCTTAGGCATTAGAAATAAAAATCATTTCTTGAAAAACCATTTTATCGACACATATGTGAGTTAAATTTTAATGAAATTATTCCACTTATGTTTTTTCAATTTCTAAAAACATATTACATATTTTAAATAATCATAATTTATATAATCTTAGAATTTAATCATAATTTGATAACCATAATTATTACTAAAAATAGTAAAAATATTATTCACCATTATTAAGGTAAAAAAATGTATTATTGTGGTTATACTAGATATTTAAGGGTTAAAATTTAAAAAATACCTATCTAATTAAAATTTTATGGTCATATGTAGACCTATTTTATTATAATTTTCTATAAATATCAAATTTTTAGTCTTCTTTCTTATGGAAAACATGGTTGTAAATCATACTTTTAAAATTTATTAGATTTGTCCTCTCTCCCACTTATAAAATGAATCTAGATATGCTCTCTATTCCAAAAATAAAAAAACATTTGATTATCCAGAACCTTGCCATGTAACATCCATAAATCCATTATCTCATCCAATAATCATCAGTTTTATAAAAATTCTAAAATATAATGGCCTTTCCTGAAAACATAATGATGTTGGGTGGAAATGATGTAAGTTCATTACCTGTGATTTTATTTTATTACATCTTCTTCATACATAAAATACTGTTAATATATGATGATATAATAAATTTATTATGTTAAAAATAATGATAATTTTTATGTTAAGGTAATGGCATACAACCATCACTTTGTCCTTTAACTGTGTTACAAAACAAAAGATTGTTTGTACGGATGACTATTTTCTCGCTTTTGTTTACAGAAAACTACCACAACACGAAGCGATTTGATAGATTCTTCCAATATACAATACAAGGAAGGAAATAAGGATTAATTTAATGTTCATATATCATCATCATTAAAAATTAACATTTTTTGGAAATTTAATATATATTATTATTTATTATCAAACATTCCATTGAAAAGATTATAACATCGTTCTTGTGAAGTGTGGACTACGACCTCATAAAGTGACATGATTCATTTTTAACACCAAATCGCATGGATGATATATATATAGAAATAATATTATATTTTTTTAAATAATTATCAATCTATAATGATCAAACGACACTTTCATTCTTTCCATCAATATCATTGAGAAATGGAAACGTTACTCATGCATATGTATGTCCTTTTGTCTCATGTATTGTAACGTACATTACTCTTCATAGATATATAAAGTTATTTGTTTTAAAAATATGATTTATATATATGAATAAAATTATATTATTATTACCATTTTATATTTTGTTAAATAATAATATCTTAAACCTTAGTCAACTTTCCAATGTGATTCTGGATATATGATCTATTTACCATTAAAACATCTGACGCATGATTAATTTTTTATTAAATTGATTAAGTAATGGTATAATATAAAATAAAAGGAATTATAAATTTCATAATGTTACTAATGAAATTATATAATTTACATATGGATATTAATTTTGAATATAAGTAACACATGTGATGATTCAGGCTATATGTAAGGGTTTCATCTCAAAACATCCTTATTTGAGACACAAGTAATTTTATACACTATATACATGTTATATTGTCTACATACCACCCATTTAAATTATAATTTATGAATAAATTATAATTTGGGGTGTATTAAATTACAAATCGTCTTCATAATTCATGGTATGTAACTATTAAAATATTATTGAATCAGTCAGTGTATAGGCTTCAATCACATTTTAATCAGGATTGTTTTCATGTTTTTATATTATAGGAAATTAATTGATTTATTTTAATAAAATAATTGTATTTTATTACCATATGGTTATTCCTAAAATTTTCAAGTAATATTACATTTTTCCTCTTATTGGTATATAAATTGATTAAGAATTTTTTTTATAAATTCTTACTTCATTTATCTTTTTAGGCAAAAAAAAATTTTATTCCAGAACCATTTTTCTAAAAAATAACCTTTTTTAATACTATTATATGAATATATAATGTGATATTAAAAATCAATTTATTTTAAAAAAAATTCTTATGAAACTTTATTTCATTTTCCAAAAATAATTTTGTTTTGAATTTTCATTGATAATTGTAAAGGGAATTTTTGGTTTAATTTACTCTACATGTATAGAATTATAAAACATCATAGAAACTAAAATTATTTAATATTAATTTATAATCATCTATAAATCCTTAAGATTAAGTTATTTAATAAAATTATAGAAATTTTTAGCATTTCAAAATTTATTTTCATAGATAAAATGATATTTTCCTCATGAATTTGTTAATATTTTTTATACTGGACAATGACGAAAATAATTGATGATATCGATTGATTGTAAATTATATAATTATTTATCCTAGTATTAAAAAATATATTTATATGTAATAATTTTATTGGGTAATACATTCTTTAATTTTATATCTCATATTCCTTCATTGTGTAATTCATTTTTATTATGATATTTGACAGAATTTTGCAACCCAATTTCATTCAATGGGTAATTATTTTTATTGTGACTTACGATTTATTTCTATTATGTTTATCCAAATAACCATAAAAATTGTAGCATGTGTTAACCCATATATAAATCCAAAGAATTTTTTAATTCTTTCAGTGTCACTAAGCATCATGTATAAGATTAGGTAACCTAATCAATTGTGGGACTTTTTTCACACTGTGATATTGTAGAGGATTTCCAACTTGACTACAATTTATTTCATGTTATATGTTGTTTCAATCTCATATAATGATATTATATTATGATGAAATATTTTTAGGGTATGATTCCTTGTAATTACTCTTGTACCTACCTCATCTTATGATATCATTAAATTCGTGCGACTTACATGTTTTCCATATTTATCAAGTTTATATTTTCATATTGAGATTTTTAGAAAACCTCTTTCTTTAATGTATTTCCTAGGTTACGCTATGTAGTTTCAAAAAATCCAGTAGATTTAAGATCTCATTATGAATTTTAAAATAATGATTCATTCTTTAAGTGTTTTTGGCTTATATTATGCCAAATACTATAGGCATTTTTATCCTCCATATTTAATCAATGGAAAATTATGGAAAAAATCATATAATAATATGTATCAATGTCTTGGGACTCCAATGATGGTATCATAAAAAAATTTTAGGTAATATTTAGAACTAAGATGATGAAAATTTATTTATAACCCTAGATATAATTCTACAAATATCAATAATTATAATAAAATATACTAGAATTATGGTGATGTATAGAGTGAGTGGTTTCAAGGAAATTACATCCTTTTTTATTCTACTAATGGATGGGATTGTCATATAGATGCACCTAGGGATAAGAAATCCAAAAAAGATGCACCACCCTTGACTCCATAATTACTAGGTACTCGAAAAATATCCTTATTTTCCACTAGTTTGATACGCCCAAGGGGTATTCATTGGAATTTCAAAAATTATATATGAATCATTGGGATGTAACTGAATAAATTGTTAGGTTAGAAAACATAAATGGAATCCTTACCATGTATAACATTTATATAAACCTAGAGGCACATAATTCCTGATATACATATATTTTATTTTTGATTCATTATAGAATTATTTCTTTCAGAGTTGCATGTTAATGCATTATCATCATGTCTGGTTTAATATTTTCAGTTAATGGAGGTAAATTAGAGATTTGTTTTTAAAAAACCAATGTGATGGGAAATGTAATGATTTCCATAATGAGATTACTAAACTAATTAATATGATTGTTAGAAAAATTGAGATCATTCCGAGGGATATATCTCAAAATAAGATCATAAACTATAATATAGTTGAATTTCCGATCACTTCAATGCAGACATGGTTTTAGACTCATGAATGGTCAATAGAAATATTTAACAATTTAAAAAATATATGTCCCCTACATGTCAAGATTATGGTATGATGAACTAAAAAAATGTCTCATATTAAGTGAAACATCTATTTTATGTTGAAATAAAAGGATATAGGAAGGAATATTCATGGAATTGAATGTATTATTTGGGTTAATCTTGGAAATTATTTAATTGAATGCAAAAAATTAAAGGATAGACAATAGAACGTGGAATGAACTATGTTATATTAATCATTTAGTTTATTTATATATGGATATCCTATAATTATTAATTAGAAGTATTTTAATCAATGGCATTATGGATACCAAAATCATGAAGCTTTTACGAATACCTCTAAATTATTTTTTTAATATTTTTTTTATGAATATGGTGAATGGTAATAATGAAATTGGAATGTGACATAATATTATGTTGATATTCAATGGAAAACATTATTTAAGAAATGATAGCTATATAGGTGTGCTTGATCTTAATATAATTATAGATAATTAATATTTGTTGATTTTTTTAAAGGAAAAAACTATATAGAAAACAATAGTAGTATAAAGAGGATCATTTTATGACTAATTTAAGAATATCATAATATTCTTGGGAATGCAATATGATCGATGATAATTTTTAATATGGCTATAATGTGAGTTTCTCAATGGTTTTTTAATAATTAAACCCTTCAATATGGGTAATAATCAACTCAGGAAAGGCTGTGGGGATTAAAATGAAAACTGAAGGGTGAAAAAGGTGCATCGATTATGGATGGCCAACATGATGTATTGGATAACAAATTTTTTTTAATTGAATGATTTTGTTTATAAATATGTTTTTTTGTTTTGGGAATCGTATTATAGGATCAGCAATTTTTTATTTTTTTAGATTTTTTGGTGATTAATAATATTTTGGAAATCCTTTTGTTAGGTTAATTTATATATAAAACCTCTAAGTGTGGTATATAGGATTATTGTAGGAGAATTATATAATGTATTTGGATATGTATGATTAAATGTTATGAGACAAAATTTTTGTTCTAAACCTCATTATGTGGTGGTAAATAATGTTATTTGGGGAATAGGATTATATATTACATGAATGATCTATGTTAAACCTGCAGTTTAATTATTTAATTTTGGTGATTAATATAATAATATTATTTTTGTATTTTTGTATATTGTTGTAAAAAAATTCATTAAAAATATAGAAGGAATAAATTGACGAATTTTTTAAATTGGGTTTCACATAACCATGCACTGATCCAGTTCGCCAAATGATATCAGGTAATCCTCTACATACAAGACATGATGAAGAGTATCAGTGGGTACTAATAGTTACATTAGGAGACTATACCCTCTTTATCAATGGTTTTCCATAATGGAAATAAATAAGCAATAGCCAAATAATAATCAATGATAATGAATTATATCAATCATAACATGAGTATATCCAAAACATGGCAAATGAACATAAACCAAAGAAATAAATATGCCATGCCAGACAAGTGTCAAGTATCTAATGAAATCAAAATATAAAGGCATGTTCTCAACTGAAAATTGGGTCCCAAGATCGAGTATATTTCCCAAATTCACGCTCTATCTATTATCCAAATTCATACATCTAAATTGGGTTATTTCCATTATCACTTCATACAAGAATGAAGACTATTCGGGTACCAACCAAGTGGATTGAGTAGAGTATGAGTTAAACATAGTTTCCCATCACCAATCACATATAAAGAAATATAAAATCTATATTCATTTGTGAATTTTTAGGAAGAATAAATAAAAACATAAAAAGTAAATATGTTTCAAGTTAGTTATTCTTGAGTCAACGACACCATACCTTATTATCCATGTATCAAATTCCAAACCATACACTATAGGGATATCACAATTCATTATTTCATGGGAGTTAATCAGCTTTTCTATTCTTAATCAATCTTACATAAGGGGCATGTTGTAGTAGTTTGGCACACCATGTGTATTATGATCATCATTCACTAACCCAAAACTAATTGATCAATTCACATATAAATAATATTAATTCATTAGTGGTCCTAGAGCTTGAGTATGTCACCGCATGGGTAGTATTAGCATTATTCCCTCTCAGAAAACTCATTTATCTCATTCTCATATATTAATATCTATCTTCAATGGCCAAAAAGAATCAGTCTAGGAACCCATGGTTATTTGGGGTTTTAGTCAATGACCCTCAAATCATAGTTCAAATACTTATAAAACATTCACATCATAGTGAAAAATTTATTTTATCCACAAAACCATGGTTATTTACTTCTATGATAAGAAACTACAAGAAACTTTTCCCCATTAAACCATTTACCAACATTTAATTACACATTTCATTAACCCATCACAGTTAATCCCAAAAAACCTATTAATTCCCATTATTAATGAAGAAAATTGATTTAAATAATATTCCATAATCCCATGATTCCTCTTTCTTAAAATTCTTAAATCTTCATTGTAATGTTTTATGAAAAAACTGTATTTTCCAATCAAGTCTACTCTCATAATCTAAAATGGGTCAAACAAGATTTGGTAAGGGTCTCACAATTTCTTTTAAATAAGTTCACATTTTTAATATTAATAAATTTTTGTAGTAGGTAAATGTAATGACAAAACTAAAAACAAAATATCAGGGCTAATACAGTAGAAATTAGTCATTAATCGACCTACCTTAGGATCAGTGGTGAACCCTCGCCAAATAGTAGCCATTAATTCGATGCAGAATAACAAAAAAATCACAACAGGGAAGGAGATCATGGATCAAATCCAAGGATAAAAAGTCAATTAAACAAGATCCATTAAATACTAGATCTAAACCATTAAAAATATATAAATTCAACCCTCTTCAATGGGGAGGAAATATAGGATGGAGAAGAATGAAATCGGTGATGAGAGAATATAGTGTGGATGGTTTTGTGTTCTATTAGATCTGTGATTCACAACATAAGAGGTTAAATGGTCATGGGAATCCTCTCATGATCTTATAAGATTGATGAAAATCATGTTAGGTCAAATAGCGATGATTTGGGATATGAATTGGGGGTTAGAAAATTTTTAATTAAAATATAGTGCTTTTAGTAATACGGAACATGGTTTCCTAGATGGACCGCATAGATAGAAAAATAGTTTACCCTAAAAATGCACCCATATTGTCCAGGTGTGAACAATTAATTCAATAGTTCTATAGATAGTTAATCATTTCCCAAATAATTCATCAACCATCTATCCATGGGTGACGGGGCACACAGATTCCACTAGTTTTCCACATGGTTTGTCAAATAGTTTACAATCATTCAAACCCCCTCTGTCTAAGGGTGGTTAGGATGATGGTTTGATGAGGGTGGGTACACTATTTGGGAAAAATATCTTATATTATTTCACTGCTAAAGCACCCTATGAATGTTTCAAAACATCACTGAAACATATCCTTGAAAACCCTATCCAAATGGAGATATGAACATGGGTTAAAATAATACCTAAAAGTAGTATGATATTTCTCCACAAGGGTTATGGTTTTACAATCTCCCCAAATAATCACATATCATCCTCAAGATTCACTCTCATGCATCACAAGTCCTCTGAGGTGAAAAGGTCAGGTCACTGGGCCATCATATATGTTTTGATGTCCCATTTTCCTCTTGAATATGACCATGCCACCACAAAATGTTGACCAGTGGCACAAAAATTACACGCAACCATTTATCCCTATGATGCATAACAAAAATTAGATTCTCCTAAAAGGACACATCATCTTCATGTGGTACATCATGAATTTTTATCACATGAGATGGGTTAAGGTGATACTGTTGAAGATGAGACACATGGAAAAAAAGAATGAATTTCACTATACATCTACAAAAGATCCAATTGATATAACCATGGTCTGATTATATCCACAATATCAAATGGTCCATTAGACCTATGTTCCAATATTACCTTCCTATGATTTTGATGGTGACCTGATCATGGAAACACCTGAATGAATACATGATCACCCAATGGAAACTCAAGAGTTAAAACACATCGATCAGTACAATACTATTGTCAACTCTACACTATATCAATATTTTACAAAATTAATAGAATATTTTTCAATGCATCATGCATGAGACACCATGACAACAACTCAAACTTACTTGACAACAAACAATATAATGGTCATCTTTTTAGAATACCATAAAGTGTCTCATATGGTTCTATATAAATAGTTTCCTAATAAGTATTGATATAGTGAAACTCAACTGGGTCAAAGTGCTTATCCCATGATCATATAATGTCTTCGATTCCTTACATCATGATGTCCTCAAGCACCTCAACAGTACTCTTTGATTTTTTGTCTGTCTATGGGTGAACAGTTGCACTCATTAACACTAGGGTACCTAACACCATATAAAAGCCTTTCCAAATTCATGATGTAAAATTTGGATTATGATATCAAACTATGATTTATAGAATTACATGAAAATATAATATATCTCAAAGACACATATCCCCTAACTAATCAACAATGGAATTTTCCAAGATGGGAATTAAATTGTTTTCATTCATCAATTGGTCCAGAATCACCCAAAATATGCCATTATTCAATGTAATACTTAGAATAACAACCCATAATTCTATTTTAATGTCATCCCAAACACATTATAATATGAAAAATGGTTTTAACGAACCACCCAGTTGTTGGTGCTCAACCTTCACCAGGTGGTAGGTGTAGAAATGGATCGAAAAATGAAATCTCATTTTTCAGGCCCAACCACCAATGCTCTCTCCGTAGACCATAGTGTATTTTAGTAAAACCATGGGGCACTACCCACATTGATGAATGAAATTCATATATTAACTCTAAAATTTACATAGGCACAACAATATGGAAACAGATATAGTTAATCTCGTCCTAAAATATAGTTCAATAGTAAGGTGAATCCCCACCATCATGGATTTCTCACAATTAAAGACACTATAGACCAAGACATTTGAATTACATGATCTATCTGATTAGTGTGGAATCGTGTGATAAGGACTTGAGGGATATCTTCATATAACCCTATGAAGCCTCTATATTAGCCTTAGGCCACAATGTCTGTAACACCCTGACCACAGTAACCCAGAGTCGGTGCATTATTACATAACATAGGCATAATCACAATAAAGATCAAATCGTGAAAGACTGATTGGTTTAGAAGCCTTGAAAACACTAGATGTATTCATAAGACTTACATTTATTAATGAATTCAAAACAAAAACAACATATTGTCCCCTTTTAATACACTAATCCCTTAGACTATCCCCCAGGTTAGTCATAATATACTTCTTCACATCCTAGTAAAAATAAAACATAGAAAGGGGTGACCTCAGATTCTCATTAAGGATAACTATATAGCGAAAAATTTCATAAATAACCATAAACATTATAGGAAATGTATAACTTAAACAAAATCATTTTAAACATGAACTTCAGCATAATATGGAAAAGATAAAATGAAATAATGCCATTTACTTATTCACATGGATACTCTACTAATCGAATAATCATATTCAATATCAATAACCACTTTCATAATAAGGTAATGCATAATTCCAGACTATCATTACCACATAGTCAAGGCCTTGTGCCAAGACTACAAATAAGATATTGTCAAGGCCTTGTGCCATGACACTAGTTTGTCTCATGAGACCTACCGATTCATCGAGGAGCTATAGCAGGCTCCACCCATCACATATTAAGTCCAATGCATTCCTCCTATGAACAGGTTTAAACATAACATAAACATTCGTATAAAAACTAGCATATGAAATTTCAATACTTCCTTCATAAACCATGAATGGTATAAAAATAACACATCCATAGTCAAACATATAACAAAACCTTAAATACAATATGGATATTTTGTATCATAATAAATCAACTTCAAATAATCCTAAAATCCATCAAAGGATGTCGACCTAGATGAAAACAATACTATTTGAGAGAAATATCTCTTTTTTTTATAATTTAAAAGTCACATAATTATAAAATAAAACATTTATTTTGAAAATATTTTTATAAGCTTTTAAGGGAATCTTAGACTATTTTATAACGGTGGAAAATAGGCACACCCGCCGTATAAGTTAAAAAAAGTCATTCATACCTTAATTTTGTCGAAAAGGTTAAAAAGGACCTTGTTTGGAAAATGACGTAAATATTACTTTCAAAATACATAAGTGTATAAATGACTTTAACCCATTGTCTAGTAAATAGTAAAACTGTTTTGAAATATATTTTTAAGAAACATGGATGTGTATGATAAAGAGATCGTATTAGATAATTACGTATAAACAACCTCGGATAATGAAAAGATTGTGAGATAAACCCTTACCTTTTAATTTTCCTTGGTTGAGGATAGTTTAACCTCCTTTATAATGGTGAAATAATTGTTATTAAATTATACAATAATCACATACATTAATATGATATCATATATGATCTTTTAACATTTCTTTGTTAATAATATCCTAGTATTATCCTTGTTTCCAGTGTTAACTGATTCGTTTTCCTTTATATGCTTTGTTACATAAGCCATGTTTGTTACAAATAGTTTGTATCTTATTTATATCCTGAATTATATCAAGTCCTTAAACATTAATTTTAATCATCAAATAAAAATTAGTCTTGAATGGATGCGATGGGGAATGAATCTTATCGCGTTCATGGAGACAGTAGTCCATACGGACGCAGGAGCGAAAATAACATTCTTTTGATATTAAAATAATATATAATTGGTTGTTGAATCATATATACATAATAATAATCATGTTATATTTATTATTTACATGAATTACACATCATTATTATACCCATGCAAATAACAATGTATTGAATAACAATTACACCGTGACGTGGAGACGGTAAGCCGTACGTACGAACGTATGGTGACATGTTATTCAAGGGATGGATAGAATACTGAATATGGTTGTCCCATATTTATAATAACATCATAGTATATAGAATACAATGGATTTATAATTTTGGAATGGAAATAACAAAGAAAGAAGAAGTGGAAGAAGAAAGGAACTTGAAAGAGGGTGGTGAAAACATTACCTATTCTTTGGGTTCTTCCATTTGATTTGATCAAAAGGGATCCTTAGGATGGATTTCTGATCAAACTAAGGCCTCTAGGTTAAAGTGAGGGAAGTTTAGAGGATATTTGGGCAGGTTGTGGCCGAACCAATAGGCTTTGAAGGTATGAATTTGAGAGAAGGGGGGAGTTCCCTTTTATAAGAGGGGTGAGGGGCACCTTTGGAAAAACTGAAAATATTATTTCATAATTAATTCATATTCGGTTTATAATGGCTCCAAAGTGACTTAGTTCGAGGCTAAGGTGGTTATGGGTAGAAATACTTTCAACCAATATATTTTAGATAGGTTTGGGTCACTATATTAACCTTATCATTTATATTTAACTCTTAGTAAAATAGTTTTACATTTACCAAGTCTCTTTATATTTTTATATTATATGGTTAATAAACATACTATAACAAGACAACCGAACCCCAAGTGGTTAATTATTAAAATATATAACCTTATATAAGTCATTTGGAATAACCTTAGATGTTTCAGAATGGAATAACAATTAATAATATAATATGTGTTTTAAATACTCCTTTCTGTCAATTGTGAAACTATTTTGTATTTTGTTTTTTATAAATTCATAACAGCATTATTAATTCGAAACAAATTCATTTAACCAACGCTAATATATAATATTAATATACAAAATTAGTGTAAGTTATAAAATGACTAAAATTACATTTATTTTGATATTTATAATATCAATTATTTTAATATATCCTTAATTAAGTAATTATTGCATCACCAATGTGTCATAAATAAATTAAATTATTTAATATCTAAAAATTATAAATAAATTTATTTTATGTAGGAAATAAATTAATATTTCTAATTAGTATTTATAATCGAATTTATCTTATGCATAACCCTATATTAATTTTTTTTAGTTATTTAACTTTGATTTTATCTCTTTTAACTCTTCTTTGAATTAAAAAAAATAAATTTCCTAATCTAACCCAAGTGGACCAAAGAGGTTCATATTTTATTCCTATGGTTTTTTTTCGGTTGAATTATACTTAGCCAATATAATTAGGTCATGTTTTATGGTAATAATAATATCATCTTTACCCTTAATTACCCTATTTACCTTTAATCGTGGTAAATAAAATTAAAAAGCTACTATTCACCAAAATTTATTTTTATCATATTGAGCCACATTTTACTCCTTGATATTAACTGTGTATCATGGAATTTTTATATTGCACTCACAGAAGAGGTAAAATCATGTTTTATGTGAATTTGTAAATTCTCCTAGGAGATGGGTAAAAGACGGTGAAAAGTTCAATAAAATTTTTATATATCTAAAATTTATTTAAACTGACTCCAATGAATTACATTGATCATATATAGGTATTATGTATCTATTTTGACATAAAATAAATTTAAATAAAACAAATAATTATTTAAATAAAAAGTCGGTTTTAACTAATAACTCAGTGTTTTTCACTATTCATCAAATATTGAACGTTTTCCGAAAAATACTAAAAATTCACCCTAGGATAATTCTGATATTACGAATCAAGAAATGAAGTCCATTTAAACAAATAATATTTATAAAATTACAAAAACTAGGTATTACTATTCATAATGGCTAGTTTGATTGGTTGTGGTGTGATAGAACTCGAAGTTGCGTACAACACACGCTACTGTATTATTCAAAGAGAAGCGTACCATGGAAGATTGAGTTGTTACAAAGTTTATCGTTAATTGAAAACTATACGCATGAACTTTCACTACCTTTTTATTTTTGTCATGAAGAATCAACAAAAATATTTCCATCATCACGAATATAATATATCTCATGTCATACGAATACATATAATCAACCCATATCCAATGTTGAATATTTAAATCTCTCTTGGAAAACATATACATTATGATTTTTTTTATTTGTGTACATAGTAATTTTTTTGACCTGCATGTAATTTCACCAAAACCTCAAAGCATAAACCACCCTAGAAAACTCATGAGCATAGGTAGGATAATATCATTCATGTTTCATTAACTATAATAATAAATATATTATGAATTGATCACTATGCATTAAAAATTCCCCATGTTTGATCACAGATATGTCGTAAAACCATGTATACTCCCAACCCAGTTCGGGTAGGATGATAATTTAATCAATAGTAAAATTATTCTCGAACTCCTAAAAATCATTATCGTAATATCAATTCCATTCAAACATGATCCCATTGTTTCTAAATCCTAAATGTTTTTCTTCCAATTTTTTAAAAGACTATGATGAATCTCTAATAATACCAACCAAACATATAAAGATTCCAATTTATAATAAATTATTAAGATTATCCCAAGAAACATCTTCTATAACTTTCTCTAGGTCCACTGAAAACCTTGCACAAACAATATTTTACCCAATAAATGTTCCTTATATATTAAAAAGATATTGTTATATATCCTGGAATATAGATGATTCAATCACATTGTGGTACAGAGGTTGTAAAGTTGTTGTTCTTGGTCATCATCAGTCTTGGATTACAAAATTATATCATCCAAAAAAACAATAACAAATTGATTATGGTATGGGTGTCATATTTGTTTCATATATCACATAAACTTGTCTGTTAAATTTATCTAACCAAATCTCATCACGATGAACTCATATAGGCCATACCAGCTTCTAAAAGACACGTGTAGCATATCATAAGGTGTCACTCTAAACTAAATATACCTTATTCCCAAATCTATCTATGAGAAAACACATGAACCCCTCAATAAGTCAATGGGTCAATAAATAAATAGAAGATGATATTGTTTCATATATTTCATCTGGTTCAACATCTAGAAAGTAACTAAAAAATGAATCATCTTATTAGCATTCATAATAAAAAAAATTATTACTCCATGGAGACATAATATGATGGATAACTACATTATCCATCAATTCCTCGAGTTGATTATTCATATCTTGAAGCTCTATTTGTGAAATTAGGTAATGTGGACAAGAAACTATTTCAGCTACAAAATTTATCTCAGTTATAAACCAAACATCTATCTCATGTGTGGTAACTAATAATACTTCAATAAAAAAACATATAATCATGATAAACTATGGGTTTAAAGACACAATGATTCACACCTAAATCATCCAACAAAATAGTAAAAACATGGGTGGCGAGCTCCCCCAGTTTCTGATGAATGGTCCCTGTATGGTCTTCCTGTATTACCCGATTCTCCGTTATAAAAATAGTCGTTACCCTCAAGAGATATAAAGGTGATTATCCTATGGTAAAAAATATGGGATCTATATGATACTATAAAATCCATACCCATCATAAATTTAAAACCATAAAATTCATTTACATATTGATTCAATGTGAAACGATTCTCAACAAACTGGGGTAAACTCCCCTATCATAGAAAGTTTTCCATTGATCGTACACCCCGCGGTGTATCAACCACCATAGAATCACTCAATATCTCAACCATCAAACTCAAAATATTAAAAAAATTTATAATATATAAATTAATATGATGCTCTTATATATAATAAAGTGTAACAATGCATAGAAAATACAATGATTGGTACTCTGATTATCGATAGTCCAACCTCATTATCCACAAGTACATGACAAACTACATGTAACTAAATTGTCCCTATACTATTTCCTCAAGTATGAGTCTCATATAGAGAACTAATTTAAAAATATGATAGTACATTACCTAAAAAACCATTTCAAAACACCTTGACCATTATAGATAGAAGTAATCCAACTACAACACTGGTATGGTGTAGTAGACCCCCATAACATACATTGGTTTGACCAAGATCCTCTATAACACCTTATCTATCATGGATTCATATAGAATTTTTTTTAATTCCATATAACTCCATAATCCCGGTACACTACTGGTGGTAATGTATGTTGGATACAAATGTTAATAGGACAACAACAATGTTGGAAAAGCACCTGAGGATTTCCCTCAATAACTCATCATTCTCCAGGGATACTCTTATTACCACAATTTAGATTATGGTTTTAATAATGACGGTTCTTACCATTGTAAGGAGTTCCACATGATCATATAGTAGAAACCATATGCCCTCCAATATAAGACTTCTCCATGTTCCTCTTAAAAATTTTCTCTTGATTCACCAGCTTAGCATACTTCTTCAGCTAAAAGTTATTAACATGGGAAATAATTTTATATTTATGCTTGTTCTAAAAACATATCACTAAAATTTTTTCATCTCCTCATAGAATTTATAAAAATTGATGCAAACTGGTGAGGTTACTAGTATAGTATATAACAAAAATTCTTTATTGATTTAACCATATACATGATGTTAATACCTCCTTTCTCAACGTCACCATGTAAATGTGTTCAAGGATCTTCTCTTTTATGTCCTTATATACAAGTACATCCAACCGCTCATCATGGGTATAAATATATCAAAACCTCTTAAAGGGTTCTCATAACATATAGGATGATAATATTACCATTTTCTCTTTTGGGGTATCTAAATGATATAATATGTTCTCGAGAGACTCAATCCAAAAATCTTTTTTCTCCTGACCATCCTCTTTGGTTAACATCAGTTGGTGTTGGATCAGTATCTCCTATCTCAAATCATAAAAATTTTATACAACCCTCCCAGGGTCTCCTTCCATGAACTGTATAAATCAGATGATGTATTAATGTATCTACTCTCTTGATCCTTCTCCAAGAAACATCAGTGCCTCTTGTAACACTAGTAGGGGCACATTTTTAGCCATGTCCTCTGACTGTTCTACCAAAAAAATCATCATAGGTGAATATCTACAGAAAAAAATAACACCTATTAACATATAAAATATAACATTAACACAATTAACCCAGATATATTTTCATAAGGCCATAACAATTCATCCTGCATACACATCCCCATAGTCAAAAATGAGGAACTATTACTACCCTAAACCAACCCTAACATGGGAAATCACGATCATAGGGTAAAAACATTTCACATCATATAGTTCTCATTAGAAACCCCATTTTAACCATTTAAAATTTCCAACATTTGAAATCATTTATCCCTTATTATTTGGTCATTACACCACATTTATTTAAAATTACACAATGAATGAAAAAAATTCAACTCCAACAACTAACTCATAATATTCATTTCCATATGTTCCTAATATGATACTTTTCACATAAATTATTAAATGTATAGAATGATTGATTCATACATAACTCACATTCCATACTGGGGCATAAGTAAATTTTAGAAAACCATAGAATCACACAAAAAATTCATCCCCTGTGGTGAAATAACCTTAAAATATAGCTAAAACATCGAGAACAACAATACCACCCTGGGTAATTAGGTTTTTCCATACACATTGGTTAGATAGTCCCTTGAACGAGATCATGAATGACTGGAAACTCATACACCTATTTTCTATAAATTTATAAATAAGAAGATTACTGAAAAAATTAACAACATCCTTTTATACCACTTTGTAACCTCCTGACTGGGGAGCCACATACCGGTTCCCTAGGCCAGTTCAATAAAAGACCTCAGGCACACCTCCCCACATGGTAGAGGCTTCAGACTCATTGTGATGTTTTAATATTTCATGTGGGGATACAATGAACTCTTTATTATAATGTGACTAGAAAGGATACAAAAATATTTCAAAATAGTAATCAACAATATCAATCATAAAATCAGTGTATCTAATACAAATAAAATAAACACCATTAAAATCAATTAATAGGTCATTCGATATAAATGTTATGTTTCTAATGAAATAAAAAAATACATAATATATGCTCCCATTCCAGTAACGACATCATGTCTAGTTACATTATCCATGATCCTTCTAGAATCCCTTCTTACCAACTAATATATATCTCTTACCCTTATCCTTTCTAGAAAGAATTATTTTTATTCAGTTACCAATATGGTTCCTTGAGTATGGTGTAATGAAAACATAGTAGGACACCAAAAATGGGGTCAAAAAAATATACATTATATAATAGAGTTTATATTTTTATAAAGAACAAATAACAAATGACAAAATGAAAATGTTTCATGTTTATTATTCTTTAGTCAGCTGCATCTTACATGCTTTGGCACTTGTCGGTGTATTAACCATCCACTATAGAGATATTAAAAGTCATTATTTCATGGGTTTTAATTAATAATTATAATCATATTCATTCTTCCACCTGGGACCTTGAAAAATATTCTATCACTGTATGGTATTTAAAGCATAAAACCCTAAGCTACAACACATTAATCAATTCATATATAAATTGAATTCACGCATTCTGAGCCTAGAGCCTCAATCTATAACCATATGGGTGGTTGGAGTATCAGTTCCTTCCCCAAAACTAAATGATCGCATTCCTAGATATATGATTAATGCATCGATGGCCTAAAGGATCATTCTAGCGCTATGTGGGTATTTGAAGCATTAGTACCATACCCACAACTCATTATTCAAATACTCAAAAACCATTCAAATCACGATGAACCATTTCATTTATCAATATATATTAGGTTCTTTACACTTATCACATAGGAAAACATGGTCAATTATCCCAAAAAACCATTTATCAACATTTTGTAACACAATTCATTAACACTTCACAGTTTAGCCAAACAAACCTTTATTTCCCATTATCAAAAATACAACATGGATATAAATAAAATTATATCAACCCATTATTCAAATTTTTACAATTCAGAAATAACTATTTCATGTGTATTTTTACTTTGTATGGGTTTCCATCAAGTTATTTATCATAATCTTTAACAGTTCTAATAGGATACATGAAGGGTCTTACAATTTCATAGGATTAAATTCATCTTTTTATGTAAAATGAAATTTCAATACATGAAAATTCAATGGAATAACTAAAAACAGGAGATAAATATCCGCAAAATGGTAATTAATTGTTAGATCATGTACCTCATGATCGTTGATGAATATTCCCAAAACCGTAGAGATCAATTGGGTGTGAACCAACCAATAAATCACAATGGCAGAGGATATCTTGCATCCAAATCAAGTATCCAATTCCATGGTAAAAGACATTAAAACCTAGATCTAAAACACAATCAATATATAAATTAATCCTTATTTAGTGTAGAATAAATAAGATAGAAAAAGGAACCAAATCTATGAATATATTACATATAATAGGGGGATAAATTCCTACCATCAGATCATCAATTCATACTAGAAGATGTTTCTAGTGCATAGAAATCATATTGGGAGCTTCCAAGAGTGATTTAAATCTTGTTAGGTTTAATATGGTTGATTTGGGATATAAACCAGAGGTTCATGAATTTTTACTAAAATATCAGGGCATCAAATTATCACATTCATGGTTTCCTAGATGGTCTACATTATTAGAAAAATCATATCCCTAACTGTGCACCCGTACTATCCAGGGATTACACAGTTTCTCCTTATGAGAATTCATTATTAAACTATGAAAAAACTATGAATTAAATTTATATAATTGAGTGAAGTGGTGAACTATTTGGATTTGTTATACCATTGGTTTTAAAAATCATGTTCCCTCTATATGAACCCCCTCTAGCCATGGGTGTTAGGACACACCGTTTATGGGGGGTTGTATAATAGTATAGGAAAACCATGTGTGAACTGTGAACTACCCAAAACATCCAATAGCTTCTAAAACTCTATAGAATGAATAAAATACAATTTCTAAAAAAGAATAATATTTAAATAAGTGTAAAAATGAATTCTTAAAAACTAGTACAAGATGACAACATAAGGGACGAAATATTAAAACTTGTCACGCTTTTATGGAACATATGATTTATTAAATTGTCAGGTTACTAATTCCGGAATAAGAAATTCAAATTCGATAATCATTTCATATATTAATAGGTAAGTGGAAAATTATTTAATAAAACCAAATTATTTTTTATAATATAAAATTATATATGTTAAGTATATATTATAGTTTTCTCTCTTATAAGAGTTTGAGAATCACCCAAATCATTAGAGATTGTAATAAAATAAAATTTTATCATAAAATTTTGTTATATTATGAATCAATTATCTATAAATTCATCAAAAAATTATGGGTTTTTGTATATTTACTTAATTAGTAAGATTCATATTCTTGTGATCAAGGATCTATACCACTCGTCATAATATTGTTTTCTTTTCTTCCACGTCCATATCATCATTTCTAACTAATGTTGTCTAATGTGGAATGCTATTTATTTGATGACATTTGTATCCCAATTTTACTATTTTTAGGAGAATGTGATTCCCATGTTTTTATTGAATTTTCTATTTTAAATGAATATAATATCTTTGATACCATAAGTTTTTCAAGAAAACTGAGCAAAAATGGACAACACAATACTATTATTATAACAAAATAGTTATAAACTAACCATTAAATTAGAAAGAAAATATATTATTATTCACATTATGAAATATATATATGAATTAAAATTATTTCGAATATAATAATTTACACATTGGAAATAAAAAAATAGTTTTTATTATAGTCATTTTTTTCTTCAAATATATTTATTCTTAATGAAGAGAGTTCTCTTGCTTTCTATGAGAAAATAAATATAATTTATTATAAAACTTTTAGAAAAAAATATATTCTAAAATGAAAATAATTTTTTATCTATAATTTAAAAAATAAATTAAGAAGATATTTTTAGAATCATCAAAATATAATAACATTTCAGTTAATAATGAAAATACCAAATTATGTAAAAATGTCATTTCATTTCAACAAATTAAGAAATTCAAATGTAACATTATTTTTTCAATATGATTTCATGAATGATAAGTATTATTTAGATATTTCTAATCAAATTCAGAAAATTTGAATCAAATTTATATTTTATTTTTGAATATGTTTATTTTTTATTTAAAAAGGGGGGTTTTCATTATACTATTTCAAAGTATACAATGTTTTTTATTTATAAATAATTAAAATAACCCCTACGGGGTGTGATTTATAATTAATATATAAATTAGATATCATTTAATATTAACTTCATTTCATAAAATTATTATAATAAGTCATAGTGTTAATATTAAAGTACTTTTCCTTGAAAAATACACTTCTAGAAAACTATATTTTTCATAACATATGTGTGTTTTGTTTTAAATATAAAATTTTCAAAATATATGGATTTAATTGGTGAAAATATATTCCATGTTTGTAATTAGGTGTTTGAAGTTACGTTTTAAGGTCATTTTTTTATGTATAAAAAAATTTCATCGTAAAAAAATATTTACCTCATTATATGTAAAATAATGAAACTCGTTAAGGTTAAAAGGTAAAGGATTAAGATACCTAAATAGTAAAATGTTAAATTGCAGTTTTTTATTTATAGAAGATATCTAGATATGAAAAAAATAATGAATAAGTTCATTCATTGGAATTTATTCCTCCCAAATGTGGTTGGATTTAAGAATAAAATAATCACCATTTAATCACTTAATTCCACCCCATCTCAAGTATATATATCACTCTTCACCATACCTTTTCTCAAAACATGATATGAGGATCCTTAAATCTATACTGAACCCTCTACTCACCACTATTCCTAATTTCATATGATTTTGGTTTCACTAAAATACCAATTCCAATTTCATTAAGGGATCTTTCAAGGATGAAATATTTAAGGGGAGTTTAATGTAATAAAAACTAATGGGAATGATGAGTTAAGGGATTCAAAACTCACATGTTATTCTGTGCAGTATATTCATTATTCAGCACATATTTTTTTGCAGTGTATATACTACACCGCTAATATAGAATATCATGAATCTCATTATCTTAACAAAATTCAGAATTTCATGTGATAATTATTAGTTTAATGGGGCAAACAATTTTACTGATGATAATGTGGAATCGGAATTCCTAACCAAATGTACAATCTATGGGTTAACCATAATCATCATTGAATATTTCATTCTAATATTATGTGTGGGATGACTATTTATTATCATATGTTTTGATTCCATAAGTATTATGTTGATTTATAGTGAATACCCATAAGCGATTGATTTAAAAAGTTCTCAATGATATTATATGATATTTACAAGGGATTTACTTTAAAAAAAATATGTTTTTATTTTTTTACTTAAAAAAATATTTTTATTACATTCCCATGTTTTTATAAATTTTTTAAATTTTTTTACAATTCACTTTGGATTGGTTAAATTAATTCTGACCAATGTTGAATTATTTCCAAAATGGATAGAAGGGATTCCTCTTTTCTTTTTCTAAGAGATGTTCTTTATGACTTTTCTCAAAAAAATTAAGGAACATTTTTAATATATACTACATGAGTAAATTTTCCCTCAATCATGATATCTTAATTACTTGATTCTTTCTTTACAAATGTAAAAGTTTATTTCCAATTTTTTTAACATATTCTTTCTTGGTGTAATGGATCATGGTTTTAATTATTATTCTTTTAAGGGTTTGTTTCTTTTAGGGATAGCAAGATCTTTCAGAATCTCATTTATATTCTATGAGTTAGGTTATGATGAAATTTATATGAAATTAATTTATTTACATGGTATCAAATATAATAAATAACATATGTTCTTATGACACACATATGTATGGTTTTAATTATATTAAATGTGGGAATTACATCTCCCTCTAATGAATTAGGTAATTATGGGTAAATGATGAGGAAAATATGTTATATGTGAACCTAATTTCATGTTCGTAATTCTATGCATAGAAATGGTTTTCATGTCCACCTGATTATGTGTGGGCCTGGTTTTTAGTTCCGTATATTTATCCATGTACTTGGATTTCATGAGCATAATATTATGAATGGAGCAAGATTCATGTCCCTATTTTTATAGAAGGGTTGGTTTCTATTTCATAACTAAATGAGTGAACTAGTTTCCATTCACACATATTCATAATCATATAAGATCATGTGAATGAAATAATTTCTTGGTTTCATGTCAATGTTATGCTCTTATAGATTATGTTCTTTAATAATTTTATGATTCTTGTCTTATGAACTTCTAGAAATAATTCCACGTCTCAACATAATTATCCTCAATATACAGGTAATAACTTTTAAATTTTATATTCATGTTCTTATTACATTATGCTTATGTTATGATTGATATCTCCCTTAAAACCCCTTTATGAGCAAACAAGATCGCCGTTTTTATGTTTACTTTCCCAGTTATTTGATAGAAGGTATTAGGCATTTCATGTCAAAAATGTTTATAGTTATGAATAAATAAGTGGGAGACGATGTAGATATTTTATGAACTCGTAGTTTTTGTCTCCATATTTCCAAATACACTATACCCATATAGTTCTAGTGTAGTTACTTTATGTTATAAAATTAATATTAATATATTTAGAAAGGTTTAGAAAGGTTCTAGTGTAATATATATGTAAGAAAATAGAGGTTTTTTATAGTCCTAATCGGAGAAAGGTTTAGTCATCCTTTTAAAATTAGGTTATTAAAACATTAATAAGAACTATAAGGGTCTGTATATGTAATAATTGTCGAGTTTTGGAAATAACCACTAATAACCTGATTTATACCTATGGTGTCATATATTAAAATTTGAAAAGTACATCACTATTAGTATTTGGTTTTTCCCTTATTATTAGTGTTTTTCATGCTCTAGATTATAAATATAGTCAATGGAGGTAAATAGAAGAAACTAGGTTAACATTGAATGTGAAGAAAATTTAGAAATGAGAAGTTAAATGGAATGATGGATGGAGTGAGTGAAGTTTTTGGGACGGCTAAATATCATTCAGGGAACATGATCAATAATTTATACCCTACCATACTTTCAAACTCACCAAAAAATAGAATTCAATTGTTCGCTAAGAGTTTGGGAATTAGAGACCATGTGTAGTGTCCTCGTCCTGTTTAGCCACCCAAGAAGTGATATCCCACTAGGTGATCTTTCCTTAAGCACACCTCCCCAAACACCAAAATATAAAGATTAGTAGAAAGGGTGTAAATAAAAAAATTGGGGAGACTTTGCCCTGAGGTAAGATATAATAATGGACTGAGTAAATATATATATAATTCAATTTAATAAGTAATACTTGGTAGACTCGAACCACACCAACTAATAGAGGAATCATGATCAACATCAATAAATAGAGGAAGCATAATTAAATAGATAATTGGAAATAAATAAACATTCCAACAATACCCTTTCTATCGACTAAAAACATACATCCGTAACAGGTCATAGAATACAATAACAAGAATAGAAGGGGTTCTCCAATGGATTTACACTGTAGCTATTTACAAATAAGAATGAAAAAAAAAGATAAACAAAAAATAAAACTAAAAATTAACTCTTTTATATAGAAGAACATCAAGGTCCCTTTCTATCATCCCTTGAAAATAACTACTTAGGTCTAGCTCATGAAGCTGATCAATTATCTTAACATAACATCATAATGTCTACATGCCTCATGAAAGGCCCAGGTTGGGTGTGAGAATATATCTCAGTTGGAAACCACCATAGTTTTCATACCCATCATATGTGTTTAAGTAGTTGTTTACTACAATAAATAAAATGGTACATCTGTAAAATAAACATAGACTTCCCATATGCTCAACATCAAACTATAATTCATCACCTAACTCAGCATAATGTTGAATATTTGAATAGTACAGGATCATTGGCCAATGTCCCATGGTATCCCTGGAATTAGAATAGCCCATGTGAACCCTTAGGTTTCAATTCATCGACATCTCAAATGTACACCCAAAAAAGAATTAAGTCCCCTGAAACCTTACACAAATGCACTCATCAGCTCAAAGCCTGACACCGATAACCACAACAATGTCAATCCTACAAATAAATTACCACCACCCAATGGGAAAAAGAACAAGGAATTGTTTTTAAAGGTTGGGGCTGAAGCCTGAATTTATTATTAAAGAAAAGGCCTCTTTAGACTGGGTAGAGGGTGACCCATTACATATCCCAAAGGCCCAAGGCCAATTGTTCTGCATATAGGGCTATAAAGACAATTTTTTGCCCCAAATGACCCCTCGGTTAACAGTACTGCTACAGTACATGCACTGCTACAGTACCTGCTACATTACCACCGCCGCTACAGTCCCCACAACAGTCCCTCCTCCGCTACAATGTTGTCACTGCTACACTCCGCCGCTGCTATAGTACTGCTAGAGTGACCTGCTATAGTGCTCCAACAGTTCCCTGCTACATCCCTAAATCTAAAAGTGTTTACATGAATCTAATCGACACTGTGGCCAGAACAGATGATGAACAATATCCAAATAAACACCTAAGGTAAATACAACTATATCCTCATGATCCTATGACCATATCCCTCAAAATGATGGTCCTTCCATCCAATTCATATGGGTTCATACACTCAACCTTATGGCCTCAATGCCTCAAAAGAAATCCATGATTCCCAACTAATGGTAAATACCACCTAAGTAATCAGGTCCAAGCCCAAGCAAATGAACATGTCACCTTAATTATGATGGCCAAGCCTCGTCGATACCTCAAAACAAGCACTATAAGACCTCATGGGTCTTATAAACATATACCATAAATTTCATATATTCTATTCAAGATAAATTTAATTAACAATTTAATATAATTGAGTTGTTCAAATTGAATAAAATAATCAATTGAATATAAATTAGATAATACATTTCCAATTTGAAATGAATTTTAAATTAAATAAAAAACACACCCTGAACTAACTTATCAAGGAGTATTAATGAATCTAACCCAACCTAGAATGTAATAATATATTAATTTCATGACCAAAGGCGTCCCATAGGGTCATAAATTTAATTCAATATCAATTGATGGGGTCTCTCTCAATAATCCAATGTAATGCGAAAAGTCGCACCCCTAAATAGACCTTCAAAACATAAATAAAGGCATGAACTACATTAAACAGACTCATATATATAGTCACGTATAGTATTATCCACTCAATCAAAGTGGTTTGGAATAAATATAAGATTTCATTGAACTCTCTTGAAGAAGGGAAAATGGATGAAAATGATTTAGAGCTCTGTGAGGTGAAATCAATGAAGAATTGGGGTATAAATGAAGAGAGACTTACGAATATGGTTCTTTAGAAACAAATGAATCTAATAATATACCCCTAAATAATGAATTGTACCAAAGCATAGAAGAAGAAATTGACAACTATTTCCAACTACATAGCATGACCGCTGAATGAATAAGGTTGAAAAATATGAGAGAGAAAGGAAAATAGTGGAATGGTCAAAAGGTAATTTCAAATTTTTAATGGGGTCACATGGTTATTTTTAATAGTTTCCCAATTTATTCCAAAACAATTAGAACCATACTTCCCAATTCTCATAGTCCATATAATTTTCCAAAATATATAAAAATTCGAAATCGGGTTTCCTGGATAGTCGGAATAGGCCACACGGTTTACCCTAAACAATGCACCTTGACCTGCAACTCCAAAACTGTCATTCACACCTCTGAAGCTCCTGAAAACATTTCCAAACTCTCAAGGAACTATAAAAGTGTCTAATCCCATCTATAAACATGATATCAAGATTAAATAACTCTTCTAATATTTTTTTGATAAATTAAAAAGAAAAGGGAATACCCACTTATTAATAAATTCAGAAAGGGGAGGTTTTAATCACGAGTCAAAAACCCAAGACATTAATGTTTTAACAACATAACAGAGATCATCCCAAAGACATACAAGATAAACTAGGGATGGTGGTAAACATACACATACAATTACAAAATATGCTGGAACTACCCAGATCTCATGGGTATTAGCCAACTACCTCAATAGGGGATCCCCACATCTGGTGTGACCTACCCTAGTCTCAACTAACCCAACTCTCAAATAAAAAAATGGTCCATTGAAAAATCCTCAGTCTTAAACTTCTTCCCATGATTCATCTTAACAACTTCACCGCATCAAAATATCCCATTTCATACTCAACACCAATCATCATCCCACACTACATCGGTGCCCGCCTCGTTCTCATGTCACACAAGGCACCAATGAAGTCCTTCCTCTCATTAGATTCTCAAATACGTCTCGGTACCTCAGACCATAGTTAGGCCCAACATCACAATGATTAAAAAATTCCACTAACCCGAATAAATATGAATCAAACTATACTCAACTGTAGACACTAGTTCCATGCACCTCATATTCAAATAATTTTCAAGAACCCGAGATAATAACATCCTACTAACACACATCAAGTTAGTCAATATACATATCTCATGCACCTAGTTCACCCAAAACAGACAATCCTAAATAGTATATGATAAATCCAAACAAAATATAATGGTTGTTACCATTGCATACATCTTACCATCATCGGCTCACCAGTCTGATCATCCCCATATAGCTCCTCGGCGTACAAGTGGCTTGAATATCAAATACCTAAATCTTGAAATCTCTATGGTGGTACACCGAAAACCAGGCACTGACCCAACTCTTGGGACCCACTATCTCTTCCATGATCTCTACATGCATATTAGGATCTACCACAATCACTTAATACCTTTCCAAAACTGTTCTCAGAACACTATGTATGCCTCAACCCATGGCTACCAGATATCCTGGCAGGCTTCTTGTATAACCTTTTGAGATTCCAAAACTATCAACATACATGTTAATCCTTTAAATTAGGGTCACAATATGTCTATACTTGTCTTGGAGAACCACAAAAAATTAAAACCATATAATATCCACTCTGAAGAGGCCTTCTCGTGTCCTTATCCTGACTTCCCTACTTGAAATCAACTCATCCTCACTTACAGCTATCTGAAGCATCACAAATAGAGTCAGTCGACTCCATTGAGATTCCTGAGTAATAAATATCTCTTTGATTTCCCTCATCCATGAGTTCCTAATTCACCACATCTGAAAATGAGGCCAATCTAAATATTTTTATCTTCACTATAATGAAATACCATCAACCATCCAAGAAGAGCCTCACCCACGATGTGTCATCACTCAATATTCCATATGAAAAGAGATACAATTCAATGAAATTTGCATCATAATTCATGATAAAAATGTCACCCTGGGGAAGGTTTAAGACCTATTGATCCCTTTTTTCCCTCTCTATCTTCAGGAAGAAGTGCTCAAAGAACCTGGTGTCGAAGTCCTTCCAAGCCATCCCTTCATGTCATCCTACCAACAGCTGCACATCCCACAAGTACTTTCTTGGTCCATAGATCTTGTATGTTTCAAAAATCACACTCCACTAAGGTCCCACCTCTATATTCATAAAAATCATTTTCAATGGATCGATCATATTCTCATCGTCATGTGATCCACCCTCTTCTGGAAATAGTGGTATGTGATGTGGATAGAACTCTCAAGTAAGATATTGAATCAAAAGATCATCTACCTATTCATTGATGGTGATCCCTTTTAACGCATATACCATGCTTGATTGGATCTATTCAACAATAAATGGCTTAAAGGAAGTAATGTCATGTGGCATTTCTCTTACACTAGAACTCATTCCTGACTCTATCCATAACCCTACCAACAATCCTATAAATGCTCTTCTTAAACCTCAGGGGCCTCAACATTCTTGTACCCATACAGAACTAATCAATCACTAGCATAACGCTTTATCAGACCCCTCTAATAGGTACCCAGTTAATACCATCAAAATGGTTAGAAAACCGACAAAATATATTTAGTAAACCCAAATATAAAAATCAGTTACATGGAAAACATTCTCACTACCCTTATCCTATGTTTTAGAACCACCCTAGTTCACATCCTGACCACATGGGCTCCTTACTCTCCCTTTATAGGTATATGTATCAAAATTCCCCCGGTCGACACATGTCCTGACGATTTGGTTGCCTCAATATGACAACCTCACCATGAAACCTAGTGATCAAAATCACCCCATTTCATAATACCTTCCTTATCTTATAAGAGCCAAACCCATTTAACATATCACATTAAATTTATATACATATCATATGGAATATGAAAAATTTAAACCATATATATAAATGTAATAAAATATTTATCAAATAGTTTTTTATCATGGAAAATGAATATGTATATATTTTAAAACATCCTAAAATGCCTATCAAAAGCATAAAAAAGAATTAAAATCACACCTTGCCTCATCAGGCCGTGTTTGAATATCTCTTCCTTATCATACCAGGCCATGAATCAAATATCATAACAATAAACCATCACATTTCATGAAAACAACTCAAGGAGGATATCATATAATATAAAGGCTAGGAAAAATAGAACAGAAATTCTAAACCAAGGAAGCATGGTTCTTCCCTCGTACATGGGGCCATTAGAAACCATGAATATGTTCTAAACCTGGTTCTGAAAACATCAAAATCTCTATTCTATTATAGCTTAAACAGTACTATAAGTAGTAAAGAAAAAAGTAATCATTATCCCAATAGTATCTAGCCAAGAATTTCCAATGAATCCTTGTCATTAACTACATTGATAGCACTTTTATAATCCCACCCGGACTAGCCACCCTAACAGTGCTATTAAGTCTGGTACCACTTTCCTTAGTCTTACCTCCATGTATTCCTAAGGAATACGACTACCATAAAGGGTGTAAATGAAAAAAATAGGGGAGACAATACCCTAATGTAATATATAATAATGGTCCGGGTAAATATATTTCACATATAGAGGAATGATGACGACATAGAATACTAGAAACAAACTTTCCAATGGAGAAAGTACAATTTACTTCAATAAATAGCAGAAGAAAAACTAAACAATTCCTTAGAAATAAACAAACATACCAACAATAAAACATCTAGCTACTAAAAACATTCAACCATAATAGTTCACACATTAATATAAGTAGAACGGAAGGGGGTCACCCATGGCTTTCCACTGTAGACATATTCACATAAGAATACTGATAAAAAATTAAATGAACTGTATTATAAACAGTAACTCCTATAGAGGAAAGAACATCATGTTATTTTTACAACATCCCGTTCCAATATCTAATAATTCTGATATCCTAAAAAGTCCCCTTAAATGAATGCATCATCATGAATTCTACAACCATTCTTAATGGACCCTGGAGGGTGTGAAAAAGTGTCTCAATAGGATACAAAAAAATTGTTCATACCCAACATAAGTGTTTTTGGAGGTTTAATTTGTAATATAAAAAATAGCCATTGATAAAATAAATATAGACATCTCAGATCCTCAATACACACCTGGAGCCATCACCTGCCTTATCAAAGGATGGAATATCTAAATAGGAGAGGATATAAGGACCATGTACTAAGGTATCCCTTGAAGTATAATATCAGTGGTTAACCCATCGATTCCACGTCAATTAGGTACTCTGACACCTAATAACATCTAACACCTTGTTTATCGACAATGTACCGAAATCCTTAAGGTACCCAAAAAAACAAATCCCTCAGAACCCTGCTCGAAATCATTCGTCGAATCAAAGATCAACATCTACAAGAAAAACAATGCTGGTCCTCAAATAAACCCATTATCTACCCATGGCAAAAAATCCAGAGGAACCTCAATCTCCATCCTCTAATATAATCTCTAGCCTAATAGCCTTGAAGTAGAGAGCCTCCACCCAAATTGACATCCTTAATGCTTTAGATGAAGGATCCACACTATCCACATGGATTTATATCACAATCACTCCCAAAATAATTTCCTACGATGCACTACTTGGGGACTCTACCAAAACAGGTTCTAAAAAATACTCAATCACTGAGTCATTATATGTTCACATGACTCCAATTGGTGTTTTTTTCCATCATAGGTGAGAATAAATAACCAAATAAATATGAAATACACATCCTACTAGATCCTCTTTCCCATGTGACCATGTCACTCAAATTGATGGCCTTTCTATCCAATTCATCCTGGGCCATTCTTGCAACCTAACGGTCTCATCACATCGATCAAAATATATTGTTCCCAACTAATGTCCAACACCACCCAGTAAGTTCATGCCAATCCCAACTAGATAATCATGTTGGCTCAGTCCTTATGCTCATACCAACTCAACCCCTTAGTCCAAGCTCGCCCCAACCCCATGGGTCTCAGAATTATATTAGAATAATTTCATTTCTTATTTTTAAATATTTATAATAAAAAAATTAATGATATTGAATTGTTTAACTTGAATAAAATAAATAATTCAATGATAAATAAAATGTACATTTCAAATTTGACTTTAATTTGAAATTTAACCAATAAAATGCATCATCCAAATAATACAAGGTTGTTGATGGCCTCTAACTCAGCCTCAAAAAATGTGTATATTGTCTGAGAATTTCTAAGGACATCCCACAATTTCATTAGTTCAATTTAATATCAAAAAATGTGTATCACTCAATTACCCAACATATCTCTAAAATCTATAGCCCGAAATTTATATAAAAAAAATAATGGCATGAACCACAGTCCTTGGACCCACAGTTATAGGAATGTTTATTAATGTCCTCTAACAGTAATTGATTTGGTAGAAATTAATTATTCTGTTGAACACCCTGAAAATAGGGAAAACATATCAAACTGATTTAATGCTCTAGGATTAGAAGACCTAAAATAAATGAGATGTGGATGAAGATAGCCTTATTGATAAAATTTTTTAGAACCCAATGAGTCTAAGAATGTACCACTGATGGAGTATATGGAACATAACCTATGAGGATAGGAGGATAAGTGGAGGTGGATTTCCTCTTAATATATGCGACCCACAAATTATGAAGGAGAAAAAATAAGAGAGGTAAAGTAAAATATAGCAAGGTAAATGTGGTAATTTCATATATTTAATGGGCCTACATAGTTAGATTTCACTGTATCATAAACTGTAGGAAAATCATGTGACACCTGCATCGCTAACATCTAGATCTACATAGTTTCCTTGGAAAACATTCCAACCCATTAATAAATCATTCATGATCACACATATATTAATTAATACAAGGATACTAGTCCATTCTCCACTAACCACACAATTTTCCCAACTATTAAAATTTAAAAATTGGGCCACACAGTTATCTTGAAGAGGCCAAACGGTTTTCCCTAAACCATGTACCTTGACCTGCAACACCAAAATTGGCCTTTGGGCCTCCAACACTCTTGAAACATTTTCCCACCACCTAAGTCAGTGTCTAGGATATAATACCATTTATATAAACAATATAATTATGAGGAAACTCTAAAAAATTTGGTGTTGATTAATGAAGAAGAAAAGGAAAAACCCACTAATTAAAAAATTCACAATGCAGGAGGTATTTGACTTGATTCAAAAACATGGGACCTTACACAACGGTTTAAAGAAAATTCCATTATATAGATGTTTAGAATTAGATAATTTACACCTATGTGGGTTCCTTAGAGGAATAATAGGCTTTCATGAATATGGAAATGAAAAACACAAAGTGTGTAATGGTAAAGAAAAATTGAAGTGTTTTGGTAACAAAATGGTTGGGAATATTGGTATCTCTATGGTATTATCAATATGTAAATTACCTAAATGTGGAATGTATTGAAATTTTGAAAATATATTTCTGTGGGGAAATGTTTGTGAAGAAAATCAGAATTGTGGTATGAGTAATGGTTATATTATGACTTCAACTGAGATGTGGTAGGAATGAAGTATTAAGGAATAAGATGAAGAAGTTTAGTTAATTATTTGGGAAGGAAGTTGTATAAATGAAGTAATTATATATTTTATTTAATGTATTATGATCTATATATCAATAAATATATATGTACTGATTTTCATATGTTTTTAAATACATATTTGAAAGGATATGTTCAATGATTCTGATAGAATAGAATAATTATTTAATGGTAAGGTGATATTTTTATAAAACACAATATTAAGTGAATGATTACCCTTAAAATGTGCATTATTTTTAGGCCATAATGAAGCAAATAGAATTTTTATTGTGGAAAAATAAATTGTACGGTATTTGTGATCTTGTAAAAGATTAGTAATATGATGAAAATGTATATTATTTATTGATTTTATTGTATTTTTATATTTATTGAAAGAAGAATGACTTAATTTTAGAAATAATGCATGTTTTCAATAATGACTTATGAAAATTAATGTTATTACCATGATTCAGGAGAATAATTGAAAATGATCTACAATTTTTTGGTGTGTAATGAAGATGCACATAATGTTTTATGGGGTATTAATGTTATGTAGATTTTGAAAATGTAGTGACCTTCATTTCAAATTTTTTGAATTTAATCTATTAGAAGATTGATAAGGGTAACCATTTATGATATTTTCTATCGTGAATGTATGCGTAGGCTTTGGAGATTAATTTATTACTTAACTATATGGATAGTTATGAATATTGGAAAATATGTGCTCACAATTTTTTAATGATTAATAGTTACTAAATGAAGGACATGATATCCCATTAATGATATTGTTATCTACTTGTATTGCATGAATTACAATTTATATGTCATATGTTGGACTAATAAATGATGTTTATTTTGATAGAGGCACAACCAAAGACTGAGATTGTAATTATGAGATGATATCAAGTATGTATATCTTCAAAAACTATTTTTAAATAATATGTTATCCTATTATCGTCGCTTCTGATGATATCACTAGCCTTTTTCAAACCTTTTTGGTTTATTAGTTTGTAGTCATTATCCTTCAAATTACTACGATATCTATCATTTTTCACTAGAACAAGATAGTTAGGATTATATTACATGTTAATAGTTTTAAATTCCACTGATATTCCCAAAATTGGAATTCTAGTTTTGTGTTGATCTCTATCTTTTAAATTCCATGGTTTTAAGAGGATGTTTTATTGATCCTTATTTCTATGTTTGTTCACAATGAAATTTTAATATATCCACCTTTTTTTTCAATGTGCAGTTATAAAGTTATAATATTTTTTTATATGATGATTATATCGGTACAATAGCTTATTAATTGGATCTTCCACTGAATCTGTCTCATGTTCATTATGTGTTCCTTGTATCTCTACTGAATAAGTACATAATTGATACATAACATTTTTTAAACTCAAAGGTCATACCTATAGAGAAATAAGATTATTATCAAGTTGAACTAATAGAGATTTAGGATCATAGATATATAGTTCTATTAAACAAGACCACTCACATGGTTAATGTTTTACGGGTAAATCGCCAATTTAAAGAAGCTATGTGTGTACTCAAGGATGTGATGAAACCAAGGTATCCTCATATATTTTGACCCTTGTGATTAATTTCACGGGAAAAATCAATTTATAGGGGTAGAATGTAACACCCCATGATTTTACATTATAAATTTTTTTATATAAATATAATCTCTTCAATTTCATACATTTCATAAAACAATGGGTGTAAAGAAACTCCAAAATATGTTTATTTTTATCCTACTATTATAAAATTTTTGTTAAAACTTTAAGAATGAGTATTAATAACCTAATTATTAAATTTATAAATTTTCAACTCATTTTTAATATTTTAATTTATTCCTAGGAAATAAATCATAATTTTTTGGACAGGTCATATTTTTCTTCATATATATGTTTTCTTCAAAAATCATTTTTTATTTTTTCTGGGAAAAAATAAATATAAATAATTCTAAAAATTTTAGAATATTTATTTGATAAAATAATAATTTTTGGATTTAGGATGTGACATTTATATTATGTTATTTTTTGAGAATCTTTTCATTATTCAGTGAATACTAGAAAATATAGATTATTATAAAAATGTCATTTCTTATCAATAAATTATTCCATTTAAAATTTATATTATGTATTAAAAATGATTTCAAGTAAGATAATTATATTCTAGTTTTATTTTATCAAAAATAATTATATATATCAAATTTATATTACATTTTATAATAATATTATTTATGTGGTTGAAAATGGGATTTTTTGAAAATACTTTTACTGTTCATAATTGTTCTCATTTTTCATTAATTAAAATAATCCGTAATTGGATATTTTTTAAATGAAATTTATAAATAACATAATTTTAAATATTAATTGGGTGTCATACAATGATAATCATTAGTCATGTAGTAAATAAAAAATCATTCTTTTCTTGAAAAAATACACTTTTAGGAAACCCTCTATTTTGTCACGTCTATATGTTTTATTTTAAATATTTTTTTTAAATTATATCGATTTCATTTTCTAAAATTGATTCCATATTTGGAATCAGATGGTTTAAAATTAGTTTTTTAGATCATTTTAATTTTATGTACAAAAAAAATTACTGTAGCAAAGAAAACATTTTTTGTAGTATAGGTAAAATATTAAAATAGGTTAATATGATAAGTTAAATGATTAAAATACCTAAACGAATAAGACATAAAATGTGTGGTTGTTGTGCTTAATGACAAAAAATCATTAAAACATTAATTATAAATATAATACATTTGAATTAATTACACCTAAATGTGGTTGGCTTAAAATTTTAAATAGTCATTATTTATTCACATAAAGAAACCCATCCATAAGTATTAATACCACTCTTAACTACACATTTTCTCCTTAAAAGACATTGTGATACTTAAATATACTCTAACCCATCTCATCCAAACTCAAACCATAGTTATATGCTTCTGGTCTCACCAAAATACCAAATCTAAGTTCATTAAGGGATCTTTCAAGAAGGAGATATTCAAGAGAAGGTTAATGTAAGAAAAACTGGAGGGAATCATGATATAAGGGTTTCTCATATCACCTTTTCTCTTATGAGAAATATTATTTATTCACCAATTATTTATTTTATGTGGTTTATATACTTCCCAATGATATATAATATCATGAATCCTATTATCGTAATGTTATTAAATGTTTCATTGGATAATTATAACTTTTACTGCCCATATGATTCAAGTGATTACCATGTTGTAGGGGAATTATTAAACCAATTTCCATTTTATGGGTTCACCATATACTTTATTTATTATGTGATTCTAAAATTAATTGTGGGAATTTTTTTATTATATTATTTATTATTTCCACTTTCCTTATATAGATATATGGCTAATAAAAAAATATCAATTAATTTTGTTAATGCACACATCATTGATATGATATTTATAAGGGATTTTGTTTTAAAATTTTTCTCTTTAATGTTTACTTTAAAACAAGATTTTTCTTTAATACCCATATTTTTCTTAAATTGTTTTTGAAAATGTATTTACAATTGTCTTATGATTTTTTAAATTCATTTTACTGATGTTTTATTTTTTTACAATACAATTTCAAATGATATTTCTTATAATATTATGAGAGTGATTCTTTATGAATTATCCAGAAAAAATATTGATGTAATGTTTTTTAACATATTCCTAATTATAATATTTTCATGTATTCATGGATCCTTTATTCCACGAGGCTTCCATTACAATCTTCAATGTTAATTTTCAATGAAAATTTTTTCTTTTATTATTGTGATAACTTTTAAAAAAAATTCAAAACATAATGTCTTTTTTACAAAAGAATTATTTTAAGTGATCCTATAAAAAAATCATTTTTCCATATTACATAACTACCTTAGATGATACTTATTCTTTATTGGGGTTTGGATTGAAGGATTTTATTCTTATTATTTTTATGGTTGTTTTTTATGATGCTATGATGTGTATGAATCCCATTTTATCTTTATGAGTTATGTTATGATGAAATTCTTATCAAAAAAATGTTTTAACATGGGTTATGATATGAGTAATAACTTATTTTATTTTGCAATAAATATTTACAGTGTCTATTATGTGAGGGTGGGATCCAAATCTCCCTCCAATGCATTATGTAATGAGGGATAACTCGTTAGGTAAATATTTTATATGTTAACCTCATTTATTATTCACAATTTTTCATGTGGATCTAATTTTCATAGCCATATATCTTTGCACAGACCTATTTTTCATGTATACGTGTTTATACATGTACATTGATTTCATGTCTATTATATTATTCATGGGACTGGTTTCATGTCCATAATTTTATGCAAGGGTTTTGTTTCATCTCTTTAACTAGATGAGTGAACATCCTTTTATTCATATATTTTCATAATTTCATATGTTTAGATGTATGAAATAATTTTATATTTAATTTAAATGTTACAGTCTTATGGATTATGGTCTTTTATTATTTTACGATTCATGTCTAATGAAATTCTATGATTTATTCCATGTCTCATGATTAATATAATTAATATGTATGGTATTGTATTCAAATTTTATGTTCATGTTAATATATAATTATTAATATGCTATTATTGATATCTCCCTTATTTAACTTTACAGAGCATCTATGTTCCCCATTTTTTATGTTTCAATTCATTTGTATATGATGTATGGTATTATGTATGACATGTTAATAGGGGCTACTTGTAATGAAAGAACAAACAAGATTCAATGTTGATGTTTTAAAAACTAGATTTTTTGTATCGAAGTTTGAAAATTCACTAAATCCATAGGGTCCTAGAATGGTATTTTTATTTTATGTAATGAATGTTAATCTATTTATATGTAATATATTTTTATAAAAATAGAGGGTTGTATATAGAATGGTTATTAACTCTTTTATGATGTTTGATTTTTATGAACTAATTTCTAAATATCATGTTATTGGTTACTAAGAAGAAGTTAAAATGGAAAAGACAAAATTTATTTAATTTTTATATATTATAAAAAGTTGATATTATAAGAAAACACAATGTTCAATAGTATATTCAAAAGTAAAAAACAACATATAAAGGAGCTACAATATATTATAAAAATCTTATTATTTAAATTTGATCGTTTTTACCTAGCTATTAACATTGAAGGAATGAATTGGATTAACAAAATTTCAAAATGTACATAAAGGTGATTGTCAAAATATATTTATTTTCTATTCTAATTGACTAGTCACTCAATTTTATGCAAGTTATTTTTATTCTTAAAAAATATGTTTTTTCACAAAATGATTTTTTATCATTTTCTATGTAAAAATAATATAATAAATAACTTCGACATTTAAAAAAATTAATATAATGGAATTATGTTATTATATCATAATATTAATATTTAAATTTTGGTTAACCAGTGGTATTTTTCATAAAATATAAATTTTCTAGTGAATAGTGAAAAATAACATTCTTTATAAAATTGTCATTTCTTTTTACTAAATGAAGTTACATAAAAGTAACATAATAAATTTAATTTGAATTATACATTTAAATAAGAATTTTTTAGTTACAGTAAATATTATATATTAAATTTAAATCACGTTTAATTTCTATTTTAGTATATGATTATTCTAAATCTAAAAAAGGAAACATTTTCTAAAAAATATATTAAAGTGCCTAATATTTTTATATTATAATTAAATAAAATAACCCATAGTGAGGGATTATTAAAAATAAAAGTATATTATATATATATATTCATTTAAAATTATTTAATTTTTATTACTTTTTATATAGTTATTTTAGGATCATCATATTATTGATAAAAATGCATTACATGGAAAACAATTTTTTGAACACATATACGGGTTTAATAATAATAAAGTTATTCAAATTATAAGAGTTCAATTCAGAAAAATGGATTCCATATTTGGAATAATAAGTGATTATTTTAACTTATAAAGTGAAATTTATTTGTTAATAATATTAATATTGATAAAAATAAAATGTTTTAGGTAGTTAAGATAAAAATGTGTCTATTGAGGCTGTTAATATAAAAATATTAGGGATTAAAATGACCCAAAACTAATATAATTCAAATAATATAGATTTATTTAGACCATAACTATTCTAAGGATCTAAAGTAAACTATTTTCTATCCGTATGTATTTTGTAAAATGTGGGTGTAATTATTTATTTCCATAAATTCCAAATTTAGTCGCTCCACCTATTATAAAACCCCACCTAATATCCTCTATTTTACACACATACAAAACCCATTGGTATTTCCAACACATACCAAAATCACTTCTAATATTCCTTCCCCTAATTCTATAATCCTTTTTTTGATCTTAAATCCATCATAAGATGGATTTTGGTCAAAACTAGTAAATGTTGTTCAAAGTTGGGGTAAAGTCTTTAACCGAGCCTTTTATTTTATATGTTCATACACCAAATTAATTTTTTAAAAGATAATGATATAATATTATAAATATATTATAAATATTAAGATTTTTTAATTTTATTTTCATGAACTAAAATCATATCCTCAACCCTTACATGGGATAAAAAAACATTAATCATTTGTACGGCAGTCTACCACGTTGCGAACCGAAATATTTTTTTCGATCACCTCCTCTCATGGAAGGATTTTAGGATTTAGTTAATTTTTATACTTGAATTTTAATATATTATTATACTAACTTAATTATAACATCACTTAATGATTCTAACTTTCCATTTCATAGATAATACGATAATGTTGCTCGTGTGTGTGGCAAACTATCACCTCAAGAAGCAATGTGATTAAATTTTCACTTACACATTATATCTATGGTGACAAGGATTAATTCAATATTTTTATATTATAATATTAAAATATAAACCATTATGAAAAACTAATATGTCATATACTATCTCACAATAATATCTAATGAATAAATGATAAATTTTCTCTTGTGTATAGTGAAATTCCACCTTAAAAATAAATGTGATTCATTATTTTGAAGGACCAAATATTTGGTATAAGTAAGTGTATTTAAATAATTGATATTATATTTATGATAAAATTATTATTCTATAATGTGATCATTTTACTGCATTTCTTTCCATCACCATCACTAATTAATAGAAATGTTACTCGTACATTCATTTGGCCGATCCTCTCTATGATTGTAACATAGTAAGTTTCTCATAACTATATTTCAAGGATGGTTTTAAATGTATATTATATTAATAAAAATTATATTCAATTCATTATGAGAAAATTTAAATGATAAAATAATAATCCCTTTTACACTAACTAATATACAAAATTTACTTTGGATATAAGATTAATTTATCATTAAGACATCCAATATTAGATTTATTGGACAAGTAATTGAATATCACATTGTAAAAAATAAAATTATAATAATTATAATACTAAAAATGGTTCTCAATAAATTAAATAATTAACATAATTTATTTATTTTAAATATAAGTCTTTCATATGACGATTCGTGCTTAAGGTAAGGGTTTCTTCCGATAAATTTCTTTATTTGAGACATGTTTTATTTTACAAAAAAAAATATTTTATATCACATATATGATGAACATTTAAATATTATATCATTAATAATTAATATTTCATTGTATTTTTATTTATAATTTATATACATCATTTATGGGAGGTTATGATAAAACTTTTACCAAATTGGTGAGGTATATGTTCCAATCACATTTTAATCAGGAGTATTTTATTGAATACCCATTATTGATGATTATTTTATCATTATCCAATTAAAATATGTAATTTTAATCTTCTAGTTTTATTCATTAAACCTTAAAATAATAGTACAATTTTCCACAATTTTTTTCTTTATGTCATTGGTAATTTTTCAGAGAAATGTTGACTTCATTTCTCTCTTCATTAGACCATCTATTTCTTCAAAATCCATTATTTCAGAAAATATTTTAACTTTTTTTAAATAAAATTATAAAATTTTTGGTCAAATTCAATTTTAACCATTATTGATTTATTTTTTTAAAAAATAACATCATATTGATATCATTTTCTAAAAAATTACTTTTGATATTTTCTATAAACATGTGAAAGGAAAATTTATTTAACATACTTGGAATGAATGAAATTACTCATCATCATGACAAATAAATACTTTGAATATTAAATTTTATATATCCGTGGTTTTTTTATTGAAAATTTCTTATTTTATATTTTTAATATTTTTTGTTTATAATAAGTGATTTTCATGAGGATGGAGGTTATTTTACTTAATACAGTAACTAATATGATATTTATTCATCAAATAAAAAACATTTTGTGTTGTTGATTTGGTACTAATTATATATATATGTGTCTCAGATATATACCTTTATTATTCTATCTTCCTTTTCGGGGTAATAAATGAATTATGTTTATCCCCCAATTGTGTTCATTATGAAATTTCTGTTATTGTGATATGAGTCAATATTTTGAATCCTATTTTCATTCTATGTGTTATACATTTTATTATTTCAAATGGTTGATTCCCTTTATGTAGAACACATAAATCATGAGCATGTTGGGATGGGTGCACCTAGATAATGCTCCAAAACATTGGGTACTATTTTTAGTATCATGGTGTGTCATGTATTGGATTATTAGTAAACATATTCCATTGTGGGACTCTTTCCACAATTTGATATTGTTTAGTTAGTAATTTGATAAATATGTTTATATGAGTTTATATGTTCTTTCCACATTCAATATATGTTATTATCTTATGAGACAAAATTCTTTATCATAAACATCCTTATGATCACTCATCTAACTCCATTTTATGATATCATGTTACAAATCTGGCTCACATGGTATGCTTCCTTCTCGTGTGTATTTCCATACTGGTCTTTTTATACCTCCCATTTACTTCATGTATTATATAGTTTACCCTATTTTAGTTTAGGATAATGAAAATATTTAATTTATAATTATAGAGATTAAAATAAATATGTTTTATTTTGGAGTTTTTTTACCTCTTCTTCCAAGGACACTATACATGTTTGATCATCAGTTTTTAACTAATAGATGATTATTTACGAAATAAAGTGATAAGAAATTTAAAATTATTCAATTGTTATAATTTGAAAAAATCAAATTATAATATATGGATTTCTAAATCTGGTGGATTCTTATATATATTCTTCCACGGTGACCAGATAAATTGTACATAAGAAGTGATACCAGTCTTCAGAATGAACTATATGGAATTTAATATATGTGTAACCATAATGATATACTATATAGATAAGATGGTTAAATTTATATATTAATATAGAATTAAAATTGTAATATTCTCACCTCCTTTTAAGAAATAATGTGATGAAGAATAAGTATATTAAATAAAAGAAACTGTGATGAAATTATAAGAAGTGTGGTGACAACTTACTGAACCATGTTGGTTAATCATCATAAAGTTGTTACAAAACCATTTTAATATATGTAATACGCTTATTGATCACATTATCAATCTATTGAAAAAATACTTTGATAGTCATACAGTGTTGGAAATATTTTAGATCACATGTGACATAGATCATGAGACTTAAGGGTAAATTATATATTAAGTCCATTAGGTGGTATCTATGATATATTTTAGGATAATGTTATAATGAAATATCAACTAAAATTTTTTGTTATGAAAATAATGATTTAAGAATTCATATTGGGTGATCAAGAAGAAAAACTTACTCTGGTATCTAACATTCTATAAAATATAATTATATATCATAGAAGGACACAGATTAGAAGTATATAGTCACTCATAGACAGTGTCTTGAAGCATAAGCATGTTCACATGGTTTCATAGATAATCATACCATTAATCAAGATTGAACTCATATAATTATGATTATATATTTTTTTGATGTCACATTGAGTTATGGAATCAATGTTAAAATTTTAACTCCATTAATTATAGTGTGAATACTTGAATATTTTAAGGGAGGAAAACCAGTGGAGGATTGATATGTGATTTTCATATCTGATAAGGTTTCATGAAGGGGAATTAAGATCAGTTATATATTTTTCCAAGAGACTAATGTTTATTGTGTATTATAGTTATATCTATTAGGGAAAAAAAATTTACTAGGACAAGTGTGTTCTCATTTAAACTATACTAATCTCAAAATTGTGAACGACGAATCATATATGTAACATCTCAGGTAAATAAATAATATGACATTTTTATATTTATTATTTATTTTGAATTAATTATTAATTTTACTTTAAATTGGATTCCATGTTCGATGGCATACTTTATACGCAATAACAGGTTTCTTTGAAATTTAACATTACACACAACGTTGCGTTACACCAAAAAATTATATAATATAATTATTATTTTAAATGGTTGTTAACTCATAACTATTTTATTGGAAAGAATTAATATAAATAACTAAAATATGAGTATACATGTTTTTTAAATGTTTTAACATTTTTCCATTAATATGTTAGAAGATAAAAAATGTAAATGAATCCAATTCTATCTGTAAAGACTCTAATATTCTTTAAAAGGTCGATTTAAAACCTTTTGATGGAAAACCCTTTTAAAATATAGTTTTTTTATTTTCTATTTTCTATTTTTCAAAATAATATTATTCTTTAGAATTGGGACATCATAATTTACTTTTGTTAAATTTTTGGTATTTCTCTGATAAAATTCATTTTTTAAATGAATAGTGAAAAAGAGTATATTTTAATTCAAAACTGCCTTTTAATCTAATTTATTTATATGGTTATGTTTTCTTATTAATTGGTTTTGAAGTTTAATTAGATTATATTTTTACCATTAAATCCAATTTTTATAATTTTATAAAATTTCACTCTTATATTGGCCAAAAACAAGTGTTAATCTTTTGATAGCTATTATTTCCTAAAAACACGCTTTTTTGGCCAACCGGAATTAATTTTAAATTAATGTCTACCAAAACTATTTTTTCAATTTGAAAAAATATATTCTATATTTAGAATCAGGAGTTCCAAATTGGGTTAATCTGAAACTTTTATTTTTATACATTTTGAATAATTACTTGAGATAATATTTTATTTACCCTGGAAAAAGGGTAAATCTGGTAAATAAGGGTACAAAATGACATTATAATGAAATTTGATTATCCTATCATGTGTCAGAATCCAATTGGTTGATACATTTCCGACCATGGGAATCCTTGGGTCGATTTTGGGACCCCATGAATCCACTTAATAGTGATACTGATACATTATATTAATTAATTTTAAGTAATGAAAAAAATGAGCTAAATATATCATTCAGTAAATCAGTTCTCACATGGGGTTATATAAGTTATATCTTTATATATAAAAATTAATTATAAAGACAAATAAATTTCCAATATCTTGGTATTTTATTTATATTTTTTAGAAATAAAATAAATAAAATTATTTATGACACAATAATGATGCAGTGTTTACCTCATTAATGGATGAAATAAATAAATCAGATTATAAAAATTAAAATAATATCAAAAACATGTCCAATTATTATTGGATTATTTTATATCGAACAATAATCATATAATATTCTACATTAATAAGTATTGGACCTTTAGAAACCATAAATCATTATATAATAAAATAATATTTTCAAACTATCATAAAGAGCCCCTCCTCCCCCTTATAAAAAGCCATCACCTCTAACCCATTACTCACACATCTCAAACCCCTTGTCTCATATAATCTAAGCCCAAATAATCACCCACCATCTTTATCATCCTCTTATAATCTTTACCTTTTGCATAATCCACTTCAAGGAAGCCATTTGGTTCAAACCAAAGGGAGTTACCCGATTTAAAGGTAACATCTTCCCACAAGCTATCTTCATTTATATTACATATTCACTCCTTATGCTCTTCTTATTATTATTTTAAATAAAAAACCAGTTTACCCAAAATATGAGGTTCTTTTAATTCAATGGATTCAAAATACACTTCCACACACCTCCTTCTAATGGATAAGAACTAACTATTTCGGTGGACGGTCAACTACTCCATTACGAAACGACGATTGTTAAAATATCCACAATCCCCTATCATGGTGGCCATTATTATGGGAATATATATATATATGAAATATATTATGTCTATGTATTCTATATTCTTTTATATTTTCCATTTATAGAATACCTTTATGGTTTCCATAATGGGTAAATACAAGAATTTCATTTGAGAAAGTACGGACTACCGCCCCCTCAAAGTGATATGACTCGTTCATGCCAAACGTGGAACATATAAAGTACGGATATAATGAAATTACATAAAATTGATATTATACTATAATTATAATATACCTATGTATTATTATGTTTCCACTCCTTTAAATATAAACTAGAAATGAAAGTATCGTTCATGCGTATGTATGGCTTACAATCTTCATGAACCGTGTGTCTCATTTCATAACTCCAAATGATATGGAATATTATAAATACATATACAACGGATATATATCATATATATTATATCTAAATTATTAATATCATTCTGGAGATATTTTAATTTCTACCACACGGACAATTTGATATTATAACATGTTCTTTTTTGACTAAAGATCTTTACATCGAAAAAATGTCTTATATCAACTCAATTAATTAACTAATTGTTATTGAAAGGTAATAAGTAATATCAAAGGAATAATAAACATGTAAAATGTACTTAAACAAGTATAAATTTACTTATTTTTATTTTTTTGGAAGAACACAGAACATATGAGTCAATTCGGACATGAGGTAAGGGGTTTTCATCTCACTTTTTATTCCCATAAGAATCATGCTATATTTACCACTATTTCATTTAGTGTGGTGTATTTACTGACCATGACTATATTATTTGATTAATAAAAATTAATTTAAGGGCATTTAAATTTTTTTTTATGTTCCTTCTTTCATGCGGTTTAAGATTTGTAAGTTACCAAATCAATATAGGAACCTTTCACTGTACTCTTTTTGTAAAGAATTATTTTATATCTTTTAAATTTCCATTTTCTTATATTGGTATATGTTCTTATATATCCTTATTTCTATAAATTTTATCTACATTTGATTAGAGACCCCTTCCTCTCCCATCAACACATTTTTTAAATTTTAGTGTGACTTTGTTAGGCTGTCGAATTTCTGTAAGAGAACATCTTAACAAAATTTTAATTCTTTGGGTGAAACTTATACTTCTAGATTATGTCCTGCTATGAATATGTGTGAATTAACTCTAATTTTTTTACACTTAATATACAATTATATTAGGTGTATTCTTATTTTCCGCACATAATTATTCCATTTATTTGTCCTTAATCTAAATATATGATCTTGGCAAGGGACTTTGTCTTAATTTACATTCCATTGAGAATTACTTGTTGTTATACACCAATTTACTTTTATATGGTGTATATACTTCCATTTGACTTATTATATCATGAATTTGTTTTATCATGATATTATAAGCTTTGATTAATGTTATTCCTCAATTATTTGTATTCAAGCATATCTCATTTGGTTATCAAATATTAAACTAAAATATCATTTTAAAATTTTTAAATATTTAATATTCAAAATCATTCTCATTAATGTATATGTTTTTAAACATTTTATGGATTTATTTATATGGTCATTAATGTTTTAAATTTTTAATTCCTTTAAGAGTTTCCAAGTGGTATGAGACCCTTTGATTCAAAAAATCTCTTTATTAAATGTTTTAAATGGTTTTGAAAATGGTTTGATAAAGCATTGCTTATGTCAATATCATGAAATGATATATTGTGATTGCAATGTGGAAATTTTAACTTGAATAATTCTTGTTTTATGTGTTATGTATATGTTATGGTTATTGGGCATTGTTTACATATATGGTTGGTTCTGTGATAAACCTAGTCTGGGTAAGCTCGATATAGCTCTCTAATGCATTGGGCAAAGTGATAGAGGTAAATGTTAATGTTTCTCCTAAGAGATTTAAGGAATATACTGTGATGGATATTCCAAATTTAACTTCACACATACCTGTGAAAGAGAAAACATAAGTATGTTATGAATACCACAATTTACCTTTATGATTTTTGATTTCAATGTGCTATTCATTCATCTTATGATTTCATGACGCAAGTTAAAGAGCTAATATTTTGTATGTATTGACAAACTAATGTTTTATTTATTTATTTAATAACCCTTTCAGAGATTTTTATGCTCGTACCATGTTTTTGAAATGTTTTTCACAGGTTACAAGGTAGGTTAATAGAATTTAAGTACTCAAGAAGACTTATAACAAGAAAAGAATTATTTTTTTCTTTTAAGAATTGTTATTTTATGACAAAAATTGACACTGAGTAGAATTGTCTACATTGTAATATTTGAGATGTAATTTAATAGTTATAGCCTAATTCTCTAAAACTCTAAACCTGAAAAGATCCTCAATATGAATTATTGATATAATTCAAGATTATGTAACATTTAAGGGTGGGTCCTTATAGTTGGTATTAGTTGTCAGTTTGTAATACTTTTGGGATTCCGAGTTTTTGTTAGAAACATGGTAAGTCTTTATGTCGACTCTTTAAGTTAAATCCTTATATTGTAGCATTTTAATATCAAGGAACATCAGTTAAAAATGGAAGGAGGAGGATCTCAAATGACATTCTTATATCTACCTTATGACTTGTTTGCAATAATTATGGCAATGTCGTGCCTAGACGATTATGAATCATTTTCTAACATGAAACTCATTTGAAAGAAATTGTTTGAGATATCAAACACCTCCACTAAACCTTGATACCATCGTGGATCATGGGTTCTATTTAATCAAATCATATTTTCTCAATATTCTCATATTTTTAGTAAGGGTAAATATTATCAAGGGATTTTCAAATATTTTACCTTATAAAAAGATTTTGAAGCATATTATGATTTTGAAAAAGGTGAGGAAGAAAGAGACCCTTGTGCAACATATTTAAATTTTCTTTTAAATTATAGTCTTTCAGCACATACATTGGGTATTTTAGAAGGACAATTTATTGAAATATTCAACACAATCTCAGTCCGAAGGTCTTTTAAAATGCGTGTTTTATCGGATGTTTTGAAATTATATCTTATACAAGATTATTTTCCGAAACTATTTTTCTATGAACACCCATATGCCCCATGTTATACAAGGTGTATTTGGATGAAGGAAGCAAATGATTTTGAAGGATCCCCAAATCATTTTTTCAATGAATGGACCTTCTACCTATGTGAACAACATAGCGATGAAAAAATATGAATACTATGATGATGGTATGATGTTATTTATACTAGGAATAGTTTTATTTTATCATATAGAGGTGAAATAACAAAGTAAAATATATTTAAGGATTAAAGAATTTAGATGTTGAGGATTTAATGTGTTGGTATAAAAATGAAAGGTATAAGAAAATCTTTGAGGTGAAAACATGTTAGGGTTATTTTTGAGTTTTATAAAAATTACTCCCTATTAGATGGGTGACAACGCTTCGCATCCAGTAAGGCCTTGAGAATTAAACCCACAACTGAATGGCGACAAGGGTACATCACATACCCCTGGTCTACGTGAAGTCTTTGGTTAGTATTACTTATTTCATTTAGTTAAATGATTTTATGTATCAAGAATATGTTGATTTTGGGAACTTATATTTTATCAAATGCATATCCTTAAAATAGGAAACTAATTTGGCGATTTAGTGATTAAGGTTATTTTGGAAGATGTTATCCATTTAGTGGAAGAACTAAATTCCTAAGGAAAATAGAATACTATGCGATTTGTTTTGTGGAATAATGGTTGAAATTTTATTTTGGAAGAATATATGTTTTGTTTTAGACATATATAAATTTGGGTTCCTTAAGGAAATTATTAACCTATCATAGAGAATATGTGATTAGGATAAATACTTTTTAGTATGAGAATTTTAGAGTATCCAATATTATATGGAGGTAAATATTAATGTTGTTTTGGAAGAATTTGTGACCATATCCTTCTGAATTTTGGGTGTCAAACTTAGTTATGATTATTTTGAATAATTTTAAGGTCATATATGTATTGAATCGTCTTTATTATTCTTTGTGTATGGATTGTTCAATTTTTCAGTATAAGTGTGATATTTCTCTTTATAAAAGATTATCCTTTGTTGGGGATTATCTGATCTTGTACTAACCGTTTTGGTTTTGTTTAATGTCTACAGACAAGGGAAACATATAGTTCATCTTTTATGAATTATGTGATTCTCTAGATGTTGATTCTAGCACTACTGATGTGAAAAATCATCTTGAATACTCTACATTTTGATAAAAGAATATTTTTTGGTAGAAAATTATTAATAGAGGAAACTCTACTTGAAAAGTAAGTATATTAGCTTATGTTCTTTGTCAATATCATAAATAAATTCTCCAACTTTGTGAAATTTAACTTAAAACAAAAAAAAAATTCCGTTTACTTTTCCTACTAAGAAACCAATTACCATTTAACCTATCACAGGTTTGTGATTTTCTATTTGTTAACATTCTCCTAATCGTGTTTTCTATCACTCTCTATCAGAACATAACACTTGGTTTCTCTTCTATATCCATGTTTTCCTACATGGAATCCTAGTATGTGTTATCACAGGTGACCTTTGTACTTCACTTTCTTTCTTTTAAAGTGATAGATTTATTGAATCTTTTTTCGATGTGGGCCTTTTAATGAAGTTTCTGAGACCAATTTTAAAATTAGGAATACTTAATTTCCAAAAGGGGTGAAGGATGTAACATCCTAGGTAAATAAAATAATATGATATTTTCATATTTATTAACATTTTTCAATTAAATATTGATTTAACATTAAAGGGGATTCCATGTTGGATGGCATACCTGATACTCTATTACGGGTTTCATTGAAATATTATGTTACACACAATGTTTTGTTATACCGAAAAAATATAATATTATTATTATTTTAAATGGTATTTAATGTATAGGCTTTGTATTAAAGATAATAAAAATAACAAACTACAATATTATTATACATGTTTGTTAAATGTTTTTACATTTATCCAATAAAATTTAGATGCTTAAAATGTTAATGAATCCAATTTTAAGCATAAACACTCTAGTATTGTTTAAAAGGTTAGTTTACCTCCATTTGAGGGTGAACCCTTTTTAAATATAGTTTTTGTGACTTTTATATGTTATTTTTCACAAAATAATATTATTCTTTAGAATAAATACATTAGAATTTACATTTGGTAAATTATTGGTATTTTTCTGATAATATTCATTTTTTTAATGAATGTTGAAAGATATAGTATTTTAATTCAAAACATTCTTTTAATATAATTTATTTATATGGTTATATAATGTTTTTAATTGGTTTTATAAGGTAATTATATTATTTTTTACCATTTAATCCAATGTTGGTCATTGGAAGAAATTTCACTCATAAATTGGATATTAACTGGTGTCAATCTTTTGATAGTTATTATTTCTTAAAAATAAGCGTTTTGATTTGACATTGGAAATTAATTTTCAATTAATTTCTACAACTTTAGTATTTTGAATTTGGAGAATTCGATCCATATTTGGAATCAGGGGGTCCATATTTTGTAAATAGGTAACTTTAATTTTTTTACATTTTGAATAATTACTTTAGTAAATATTTTATTCACAAAGGTAAAAGGGTAAATCTGGTAAATAACGGTAAAAAATAATTATATAATAATTTAGAATTCCCCTAACATACGTCTTAATCCAATTTTTTGATAAACTTCGGACCATAGGAATCCTTGGGTTGATTTTGGGAACACATGGATCTCCTTAAAAGTGATAATGATGCTTTATATTAATTAATTTAAAGTAATGACAAAAAATGACATAAACATATATCTATTAATAAATTGATTATTACATGGGTTTATATTAGTTATCTATTTGACTGTAAGTATTATTTAGAAATATAAAAATTTTCCTACATCATTTTATTTTATTTATAATTTTTAGACATCAAATAAATAAAATTATTGTTGACACAATAATGATGGGGTGTTTACCTCATTAATAGATGATTTAAATAAATAAGGTTATAAAAACTAAAACAATACAAAAAACCAAACCAATTATTATTAGTTGATTTTATTTATAATTTCTAGACATCAAGATCTCTTCTTTTATTTTACTTTTCACTCCCTATGATATTCTTATTATTTTTTTACATAATAACAAAAATATCGTCAATATACTAGGTAGTTTTTTTGAGATGGATTCAAACTACACTTCCACACACCTCTATCTAATGGAAACGAACATACTGTTTCTTTGGAAGGCGAACTACTCCCTCAAGAAATAAATATTGTTCAAATATCTCCAACTGCCTGTCATGGTGGCCATTATGATGGCACTATATTTATATATGATATATATTATTGTTATATTTTGACTATTTTTCTTTATTTTTCATTTATATCATAACTTTATGGTTTCCCTAATAGGTAAATACGATAATTTAAATTGAAAAAGCATGGACTACTGCCTCATCAAAGTGATATGACTCATTCATGCCATACGTGGACCTATAAAGGATGGAGTTAATGAAATTAAATAACCATTAAATTATTCTATAATTTTAATATTACTATGTATTATTAAGTTTCCATTCTTTTAAATATAAACTAGAAATGATAGTAGCATTCATGCGTATGTATGGCTTACAATCTCCATGAATGATGTGTTTCATTTCCTAACTTCAAATGGTTTGGAATATTATAAATACATATACAATTGATATATATTAAATATAAAAGAACTAAATCTTTAATATAATTCTGGAGATAATGGAATTCTGACCACATGGACATTCTGTAATTATAACAAGTTTATTTTTGACGAATGTTCTGAATAATGAAAAAATGTCCGATATGAACTCAAGTAATTAACTAATTGATATAAAAAGGTAAAAAGTTATATTAAATGAATTAAAAACATTGAAAATGTTTTTAAGAAAGTATAAATTAACTTATGATTACTATTTATGAAGAACACATAACATACGATTCAAATGAGACACAAGGTAAGGGGTTTTCATCTCACTTTTTATTCACATGTAATTCATGCTATATTTTCCACTATTTCCATTTGTGTGGTGGATGTACTGACCATGATTGTATTAATTGTTTAATATTATTTAAATTATGGGCATTTACATCTTCATTTTTTTAACCTTCTTTCATGTGGTTTAAGTTTCATAAGTTACCAAATCGGTAAGGGAACCTTTCACTATACTCTTTTAGTTAAAGACTTTTTTTATGTCTTTTAAATTTCAATTTTCATATATTGGGATATGTTCTTATATACCCTTATTTCAATAAATTTTATTTCCATGTGATGAGATACACTTTTCTCTCTCATCAAATCATTTTATAAATTTTAATGTGATGGCGTTAGGCTGTCAAATTTCTGTAAGAAAGCTTCTCAACCAAATTTCAATTCTTTTGGTTAAACTTATACTTCATGATTATATCATGATATGAATATTTTTGAATGTCATATAATTGTTTTATACTTAATATCCAATTATATTGGGTGTATTATTAGTTTTCACGCAAAATTATGACATTTATTTGTCCTTAATCTAAGGATTCGATCTTTGCAAGGGACTTTTTCTCAATTTACATTCCATTGAGAATTTTTTGTTGTTAAAAACCAATTCACATTTATATGGTGTATATACTAACCATTCAGATATTATATCATGAAACTCCTTATTCTCATGATATTATATGCTTTGATTAATGTTCTTCCTTCCTTTATATTTTCATTTTCATTTTTTATCTAAAGATTTTGTTTAGGAAGAGACGGTGTAGGACCAGGTTATTCCTAGCCCCCATGATTTATTATAAAAACAAAGAAATAAAGGGAGTGGTTGATTCAAACAACCCACACCCAAAAGAGATACATTTCATAGGAGTCAACATCCCCACCATAGTCATAATCAGAAGCTGCACCATATGAGTCACAATCATCACCATATCTAGAAGTTGCATCAGCATCTGCCGACTCCCACTCTAAATCATTATACATGAAGGGATCAAATTTCATACCCACAAGCCTACTATTCTCTCCATTTATCTATGCCTTGGGGGATTGATTATCAAGATTCCCTCACTTTTCAGAGGAATTATTATTTGAATCCTTAGAGGAGGATCTGGTAAACATAGTCCTTGGCATGTTGGAATATTCATTTCACATCTTCTTCTTTGGAGGACCTAGATATTTACTCAGTTTCCCAAGCATAATGTGATCCAAAAAAAATCCATCTCCATACTGATTTGAACTATGTTGGTGTTAATCATGCTTCCATCATCAGTTCCACTCCCCCAATTAGCATATATGTGTGATACCCTACAGGGTTTTGAGATTCTTCCTGGGAAAGGACTTTCTATATAGGGGCTTGCATCAAGATAATGTCCTCCTAAACCATGTCCTTCAGGATCAAGCCATGAGGATTTCTAGAAGGATAGTCTCAACTCCACATTGGAACCAGTTGCATATCCTGACTCTCATTCTCCCCAGCACCCATAAGTCCTTCCTCATCCTCATCACATGCCTGCTGGGAAGACTGTTTTACATCATGCAAAGAAATAGGATCTTGATTCCACTCTTTTCCAAGTCCATCACAAGAATCCTGAGGTAGGATATCTTTATCTACTTGACTTCCCACATGAAAAACCTACTCATGCCTTTTTTCATTTCCATCTACAAATATAATGAGACAAGGCTTGGAATTCATCCTTATATATCATTCTCATTAGTGTCCATGTTTTTAAAATGTCTTAAAGGATTTAATTATATGGACAATAATTTTTTTAATTTTAATTCCGTTAAAATATTCAAAGTGGTATGGGACACTTTGATTCCAAAAATCTATTTATTAAATGTTTTAAATGGTTTTGAAAATGGTTTGATAAGGAATTGATTGTGTCAATATCTTGAATTGATATATTGTGATTGTAATGTGGAAATGTTATCTTTCCTTATACTTGTTTTATGTGTTATGAATATGTTATTGTTATTGGGTATTGTTTACGTATAGGGGAGGTTCTATGATAAACCTATGGCAGCTGAGCCTGAGATAGCTCTCCAATGCACTGTGTAACACGACAGAGGAAAACATTAATGTTTCTCATATTAGATTTAGGGGATATACTGTGATGGTTACTCCAAATGTAACTTCCTATGTAGCTGTGAAAGTTACAATGTAAGCATGTTATGGATGCCACAAGTTACCATTATGATTTGTGATTACTATGTGCTATTCAAACATATTATGATTTCATGAGGTATCTTAAAGATCTTATGGTTTATATGTATTGAGGAACTAATGTTTTCTTTCTTCATTTTATTAACCTCACTGAGGTTTTTATTCTCATCCCAAATTTTTGAAATGTTTTTTCTTAGGGTATAAGGTAGGGTAAGAGAAGAGAAGAACTCAAGAAGATTTATATCAATAAAGTAGTTATTGTTTTCTTCTAAGCATTTAAATTTTTTGAAAAAAATGGATACTGAGTAGATGTGTCTGCTTTGTAATATTTGAGATGTAATATAATAGTTATGACATAATTTTTTAAATCTCTAATCATGAAAATATCCTCAACGTGAATTATTTACTTAATTCGAGATTATGTAACGTTGAAGGGTGGGTCCTTATAATATCATATTTTAACATATCAACTAGATGTTAAGGGATGATTATATATTATTATTATGGATTTGAATCCTTATTATGGGGTGTATATAATGACCTATATTAGTACAAGTTACTATAATGGTAAATAATACTAGAGACTAATAAAAATCAAATAATATGAAATTTAAAAGATTCATTATTGATCAAGGATGTTGTGTTTTAGAAATTCTTTGAATGTCCATGTGAATGATTGATGTCTAAAATATTTGATGACAAAGTATTGAATTTATTATTAGTATTTGGTTAATTAAATTTCAACATATGGGAAATAGATTCTATGAAAATTCATTTTTTGGGATCCCACTAAAGGTACATTGGTATGAATGTAGCACTATTACACAATCCATACTATCAGACATTTGAGGTAATTTCCCAAACAACTATGGAAAAAAGTTATTTTATTTAAAAATTACCTAAAATTTTTACATAATATAATACCCCCCACCCCATTTAGGAATATCTAGTTGAAACCCAAGGGTATGGGATCCTTTCATTTTTCTCCCCCTCCCCTCTCATCATCAAATAGATCACAGTTTATCATCAATCTCATGATCGATTTTATATCTATTGTAGTGGGGTTTATAGAGGTATGATAAAGTATTAAACATGGTAGCTCTGGTTATTTCATTTATATCACTATAATTTTAATAAAAACCCATAATTTGATATATTTTATCTTATAAGTAAATATTAGATAAATCAATTTGAATCAAATGGTGATATTGGAGGGAGTTACACTGATAAATATATGGTAATATGTCCCTTAATTATTAAGAAACATATATCTTATTATATATGAGATGTGATATTATTTTATAGGATGTTGGGTCCAAATAATTTAAATGGTAACTAGGTGTTTGATAATATAAAAATTTGGTGATATTCATAATATTATTATTTTCAATGGAGTTCTTCCTCTGGTCTGCTAATTTTGAAGCTAATCGGTAACATACTCTCCTAGGGTCACATATAGTAGTTTCTTATGATTCAACATGAATGGATATTTTATCTCAAGATAAATTTAAATTACACTATATATAACTCCTATAAGATACTATTAGAGGTTAATTTTCATTAGATCTTATGAGATATTAGCGGGGAGTTCAACTCATATATGTGTAATTATGATCTTGTATTAAATAGATATTTAGAGAATATATTAAATCACACATACATGAAAAATAGATCTCCGATATCTTCATTAATTCAAATATTACTCATCCTACTATTCCTAGAATGATGAAATTGGAGGTGTATATGTTTTACTATTTACTTTGATGTTAGTAGGATCTCTTAGTATAAGAAAAGTTGACTAATAGATAGAATTTTTATGAATTTAATAATTCATAATTCAAGAAGATACATCTTAAGACTTTGACAATGAATAATGAATATATATATATATATATATATATTTGAATGGAATTAATTTGTTACTGATTTTCTAACCCTTTCAGTAATCTACATTTGTTTTTGAAAACTCTGGGTGGAAGACATGGCTTTATAGTTAATGTTATTCAATGTTGGATTTCAAAAATATTCTCATTCCAATGTTAGATAGTTCTGATTGAACACCTATAATGATATGGTAAACTACATATTGATTGTATATACATAACAGATATTGAGTCAAAATGTAGTTATAATGGTATTTATAAATGATTGTAGGTATAAAAAATCATGTAGAAAAAAAAAGAGGTTTTATGTAATATATATATTTGATGGAATGTGATTTAAAGCCCAAGGAAATGAGTTTTTCATCATCATTATAAATGAAATACTATTTTGGAATTCTAAAAATTAAATTATTTATATATAAAATAATTTGAATTATTGTTATCATATAAAAGAGTTTCTCTCTAATGGTAGACTAGAATATCTCTAGAGTCATTATTAGAGTAGATATCATGGACATACATGACAGTGTTATTGTTCTACTCATATAACACATTAATGGACAAGCGGTTATCATATGAATAGTAATAAATTTTTTTTATATGATGTAGTCTTAGTAGTGGATGAGGGCAATAAAGATTATTTCAGAAAGGGAGTGTCACTCAATGTTGTCATATAGCTTTGGGAGAGGATGACTGTATAAGATCATGGATGTTATTTAAATTGGATAAGGTTTTATATGTCATTATTAGGGTATATTATAATCATTGTGATATGTTACAAATAAATATATCATTTAAAATATTATTGTTTATATTATTTCTACTCATTCAACTATGTTTACTCATATATTGTGTGATGTGGTTTTAAATTTTGAATTTATAAAATGATTGATGACGTGCATACTCCACTAGAGAAAATGGTATATATGATTAGAATATTCCATGCATGATCTATAATTGTTATAATTTTTATAAATCATTGGGATTTCATTGTTCTTGAAAATAAAACATTAAATTCTATTATGGGCACGGATTGGTTAAATTGGATTTGAGTTCACATTAATTACCATCATTGGAAAGGTGATATTTTCACTCACATACATATAAAAATATATATATTTTACTATTGAATAAAGTTTTCATGAAATTTGAGTTGTAATTGATCTAATGTTGATGCAGATGGTCACTTAAAAGATTATGGATAAATCATCATATAATTGATTAAAATTATTTGACTTTATTCTACTTTTTATGTAATTGTCTACATTTATTTTCTAAGAATATACAATTTTTAACTCAAGTGGGATATGTGAATATTAGTATAAAATTTTTACATAATAAAAAAGACAACATCTCGTCCTTCTCATTTTATAGATCGCATCATGTTTTTGAAATTTAATAAATCCATTTTGATGATTCAGGATGGAAGGGTTTAATCCAGTAGAGTAATCATTATGTAGAGATATTGCTTTATTCGATAAGAATATAGATATAATTTTATTTTTTGTTGGATTGAAAATTTATAATCCTTGAATTGAATAACAATCAGTTTGTGTTACCCATGATTAATAATTTATATTATCAACTGATTCACAATCAGAATAAATCAACTTATAGTTCATGATAATGAAATTTTGAGAATTTCGTTATGGTGTTGATATGAGAACTATGATAATAGAGGGATTACATTTAGAAAAAATTAATCCTAATTTTTTTTTGCATCAATTTAATTAATTGGATCATTCATAGATAACTTGATTTCATTTTTTTTATTTTTAACAATTGTATTTTGAAATATTCATGATCTGTGGAAAATAATATATAATATTTATCTAATTTTATGTATAATTTATAGAAGAATATAACAAAATCCAAGATTTCAAAATATTATATATTAATAATGGATATGACATTTTTTATTATTCTATTATTAGAAAATGAAATTCCACTCGATCCACAAATGGTAGTAGTGTTGATATCTTGAGAAATACAAAAGAATTTATCTAAATTTCAAAATTATTATTCAGGTTATTGAATATTTATTTTGATTGATTCTAGAAATCGATTAAAAATTATCATTCATAATGGATCACTGAAAAAAGGATTATATTTTTTGTGGGATTATTTATATTATACGACATTTTTTGAATTGTGTTAGTGTCTCACAAAAGATCAAATTATTATCTTAGAAAATAAATGTATGTGTTATGTGGTAAATAAAGAATCATATAATATGGATTGGGGCCATGGTTTGATTCAGGATGAAATGGTTGTATATTATAAATCAATAAATCATAGACCACGTGATAGGTATTATTCAACTTGATATAATGAGATGATATGAGATTTTTATACTTTTTTGGGTTTGGGGATATTATTTTTCAGTGAATGATTTGTTTTCTAAATATATGATAAGTACTTAATGATTGTTTTCAATCAATGTATATCAATCCACAAGTTTAATATGGGGTAAAAATATCTGAAATCTTTTTATTTACAAATTTTGTATACTCTAAGTAAAAGAAATTTTTTCACAAACTTCCTAGAAAAAATTATCATTTTTTATCCTATTGGAATCTATAGAATAGAATAAATAAGGCATAACTATTAGGAATTAATTTTGGATATTAATGAGGGGTCAGAAATATTTATAACCACCCTTGTTTTATTGTTTTTTAAATATCATAAATTTATATATTTTTCAGTTTTTATATAGAATTGAAATCATACGAAAAATAAATTAAACACCATAATAATTTAATAATTTAAAAAATTAATTTAATTAAAAGATAATAATATAACATAATATGAAATATATATTATTTTCACAATGAACATATATAGATAGTTTTTATGAAATTCATAAGAGAAAAATAAACACATGTTATTAAAATATCATGTTATATTAAATAATCTATAATTTAATCAACCTATATTTATCATACTACTCAGTATACATGTAGGAAGAACAAAAAATTTAATAATATGAAATAACTCATGAGAGAAAGATGTGTAAATGGGATGAATAATTATTTTTAGAGGAATGTGATTTATATTTCAGAATGGAAAATGGTAAGGTGGACATTATATTGTAGAGACCTGAAGCTTGCCGTACATAGATATTACATTACTTTTTCGGAATACTTAATACATAACAAAAACAGACACACAAGGACCATAATAGTTTAGTGTCTTTGGAAACATGGAATGTAATATTCTAATCGTGGTGAAAGATCTTCAACATCTCCCATAAAGATCTTACACTTTTTGTTTCCTTACCTAAAACCATTATTTTAATCCTGGGGGAAAATAAAACATAAAAAGGGTGAGATCAAATGCTCAGTAAGGGTATGTATGGATAAAATAAAACATACCATATACATTTGAACTTAAAAACATGAACATAATGTTTAAACATCAAAATCTTGAGCAACGACATAAAACATGGAAGTGCATAAGGCATATATCATAATGGAACATAAATCATGATAAAATAGAATGGGAATAAAACATGTAATTGTGGAATCCATTAAACACATGTAATGATTTCCATCGTAGACAAGGAATTGCTGCCAAGACCATCTTAGTGGACAAAGTCCTTTTTTGAATCAAGTTCACTCCTCGTTTCAGTCTTGTAATACTGAACCAGATTAAATTACCGTTCCATCCATGTCTATCTCATGAGATATAAATCTTTACCCAATTAATTGTAGGGAGATATCGGTCCCACCCATCTCATAATGAAATCATTATTATATCTGCCACAAAATAAACATACATCATTTATAAAAACCCAATAAATAAAATGGGTTTCATAATCATCATCCCATCATCACGTAATCCATATAAAAGAAACGGATATCATTTCATAATAAGAAAATTGAACCCATGTAAATCATAGAGACATTATACTTGAAACATACACATATGAAATAATGTTATCTTAGATGAAAAATGGTTTTGATAATACACTTGAAATGAATTCTTGAAGAAAATATCCTCTCTTCTTCAAAATCATTTTCTTTTCACAAAATGCCATGAAATTTTAAAAGAATAGGATTTTGTTTAAAATAGTAATGAAATATTTTGGAGGAAGCTTCATGAAAATAATTCTTTATAAAACCATAAAAATCTTTTCATTCCTTATACGTTAAAAAACATTCTTCTCGTACTTTTGTCGGAAAAGTCAAAAAGTTCCTTGTAGGGTACATAAAAGAAAGATTCCTTCCATACCATGGGGTAAAAGTCAAAATGGGTAAAAATTACTTTAAACATACATGAAAACACATTTATAAAACATGGACATGGACGATTGCAATAACCCCAGTAAATACTTACGAATAAGAAATCTCGGATAAAAATGTGATTTGCAAAATTATCACTTACCTTAGATCTGATATGCTTCGTATGTATCGAAACCTCTTGTATAATGATTTAAATAATGTCATTTAATTATTACATAATCATATTCATTGTTATTATATCATATATGGTTCACTTATGACTTTATATTACCCGTTCTTTTGTAAATTCATGTTGAAGTATCGTTTTGGGTAAAATCGTTTTATTTATCGTACGTGTTTGGACTTTTTGTTCTTGATATTATTACTTATATCATGATTTACCTAATTACATAATTTAAAACATGATTTATATATAATATATATTCATTATATACATATATATATGATAGATCTATTAAATGGAATGAAATACACCGTTCATGGAGACAGTAGGCCGTACGTACGCATGAATGCGGTTTTCTTTTCCTTATTGAATTGAATAAAATTAATTAGATGAAATAAATATATATACACATAAATCCAGTATCATTATTATGTTCAATATTTCATGATTACATTATAATCATTCATGAATGGTTAACATGGAGAATGAATCTCATCGCATCGTGGAGACGGTAGTCCGTACGTACGCACGAGCGATGATATCATTCCCATGATCATGGAATTGCATTAAAGTGTATATATAATATTTAAGAATCAATATCACTTTGAAATAATCATATATAGTTATTTATTTACACCATTTTACCCATCCAAGTAATGTGGTGGTCGAAAACAGATTACACCACGGCATGGAGACGGTATTCCGTACGTACGCACACGCGGTGATTTCGTTTTCTGTAGGATGGATAGATGGTGAAATAGGGTTGTTTCATACTTATAATAACATATCAGTATATGAGTGATACTGATGTTGTTAGTTTATAATGAAACAACTAAAGAAGAATAAGTAGAAGAAGAAATAAAGTTGAAAGAATCGGTAACGGACATTAACTCTTCTTTGAAGCGCCTCTTTGGGACCTCCTCTTAGGGCACTAAAATTGGACTTTGAAAAATACCAGGACCTATAGGATGTTTCTAGGGAAGTGGAGAAGATAATTTGGCAGTGGTTGGATGAGCATGAAGGCTCAAAGTGTTGTGAGGAAGAGAGGAAGGAGGTGCCCTTTTATAAGGGAGGATAGGGGCACCTTTGGAATAACTAAAAATATTATTTTATTATAAAGTCATATTCGGTTATTAATATCTCCAAATTGATTTATTTCGGCCCTAAGGTGGGTATGGGTCGAAATACTCTCATACAATAGAATATAGACAAGTTTAGGTTTCTATTTTAACCTTATCATTTAGATTTAACTTTAAGTTAAATAATTTTTCTTTTACCATGTCTTCTTGTTTTCTTACACTATAAGGTTAATAAACATACTATAACAAGACAAACGAACCCCAAGTTTTTTATTATTAATATATATAACCTTATCTAAGTAATTAGGCTGAACCTTAGATTTTTAGAAATAAAGTAACAATTAATAATATAATATTTGTTTTAAAAACTATTTTATGTCAATTTTGACACTATTTGGTAATTGATTTTTGTGAAAATCATAACAGAATTATTAGTTCTAAAGAAGTTAATTAAATCAATACTAATATGTCATATTAACCTAGAAAATTATTTTAATTCATAAAAATTCTCAAATTACATTTATTTGGGTATTTATAACATCAATTATGTCAATATTTCATTAATAAGATAATTACTGCATCATCATTGTCTCATAAATAAATTAAATTATATAATGTCTAAAACATATAAATAAAACACCATTATGTATGAAATCGTTTTATATTTCTAATGAATATTTATAGTCGAATTTATCTTATGTATAACCCTATATTAAAAATGATTTATTTATTAAACATTGATTTTAACTATTTTAGCCCTTCTTTAAATAAATTAATAATAAATGTCCTAATCAAATCCAAGTGGTCCTAAATGGTCATATTTTATTCCTAAGGTTGTTTGTTGTCGAATTACACTTATCCAATAGAATTAGGACATGTTTTAGGGTAATAATAATATTATTTTACCCCTAATAACCCCATTTACATTTAACCGTGGTAAAAATAGTAAAAAGTTACTATTCACAAAAAATTATTTTCATCTCATTGAACCACATTTTAGTCCTTGATATTAACCGTGTCTCTTTTATTTTTTAAATTATACTCATAGAAGCGGTAAAATTATGTTTTATGTGAATTTGCAAATTCGCCTAGGAGGTGGGTAAAAGACGGTGAAAAGGTCAATAAAATTTTTATATATCTAAAATTACTATAAAATGACTCCAACGAATTAAATTGAACTTATATAGATATTATGTATCAATTTTGACCTTAAATAAATAAAATAAATAATTATTTAAATAAAAAGTCGGTTTTTGAATAGTAACCCAGTGTTTTCACTATTCATCAAAAATTGAAAGTTTTCTGAAAAATACCAAAAATTCACCCTAGGCTAATTTCGATATTCTGAATCCAAAAAGGAATCCCATTTTGAAAGATAAAATTTATAAAATTTCAAAAAGTTGGTATTACTTTTCATAACGGCTAGTTTATATAACATATCGTTGTTTAACGAAACTCGGTATTGCATACAACACAAGCTATCGTGGAAGGTCACGCTTGCGTGTAATGAAACCCAAGTCAGGGATGCGTGTTGTGCAAGCTCCTTTTGGTGTATCTTACAACACAAGACATTAATGAAATTAAAAATAATATTTTTCATAAAATCTCGGGGTGTTACATGTATGCTTTTTGGTTATATATATAGTTATTCCGTATATATATAGCTAGTGGGTATGAAAAAAAATTATTATAATAATATAATACATTTGTATTTGTCACCATTTTATTTTATATGACATATTTTACATATATAATACATAATTAAAAATCTAATAAATCATTAATGAAGGGAAGGAAATAATAACATAATTACACATTATGTGAAAACATATTTTAATTTCATGATTTTTTTGAAGTATTTTAAATTCTAAATTAAAATTTGAATTTCAAATATTTGTAACATAAAATTAATAACATTAATTTCATCTCATAATTCAGATTACAAAATAAGGTAAAATTTATTTTATAATTTTGACAGAAATTACTATCGTTTTTAGTATGTTGCTCATTGATAGACCTAGTTAAATGAATAAAATCGTGAATAAAGTAATAAAATTTATTAAAATCAGTATTCATTTTTAAAAAATATAATTTAAATATTTTAATGATCTTACCGATGAAAAATATTCCTTTTCTCTCCATTTGTGAGTCACATTTCATGTAATAATAAATCGATATATTCAATCAATCCTCAATTTGAACATATTTTTAGTTATTAATGTCTCTTTACTATTAGGAAAACCATTGTTCCATGAATAAAACCCACATCTTCTAAAAAATAAGCCTTTTAATAGGTAACTAGGATTTCATATTTATAATAAATGGTTCATATTCATCATTATTATTTTATCCACTCATCAACATTTTAGAGGGATATTATTGACCACTTTTATAACATATGTAATACATCATTATAGATGTATAAAATTATATAAAAATAATATCATTTAATATACATACACAAAAATTAATTAATTAATGTTCATTCTCATGATGGATTTTCTACCAGCAAGAACAATGAAATAGAAGTTTCAAATTTGATGTTTACAAAACCTTTTGTAAGGGTAATATATAGTATTAAAGTTAAAAATGTGTTGTTTCTGCAACTAAATTAATATATTTTATAATAATTTAATTATTTGTAAATTCTAATCCTTTATAATGAATAAATAATGGAAAAAATTAATTGAGTAATACTTTTCTCAAATTATAATAGTAACATTCAAGAAATAATCAAGGGATATAAACAAGTCATTAACCATATCTATATAACATCCATGAACATCCTATATATGATTAAAAAAATATTAATGAATGATGATCATGACTGACTAACGGAAACAACAATGCAGCCATTTGAACTAATAATAATAAGTGTTAAATTTAAATTTTCAATTACAAATAAAAATATTGTAAATTAATAAAATTGTGTATTAAAAATGGTAAAAAATATAAACTAAAAATGGTTTTAAATTTTCCTTTTTTAAAAATATATAATAGAATTAAATTCATTGAAATGTAATTTTGATGAGAAATTGTGATATTTTTATGAAAATTTTACAAAAAATAGAATATTATTTTTATCTGAAATATATATAAAATAAAAATTAAATATTTAATGAAAAATGGAATGATATTCTATAAATTGATATAATACTATTGAATATATATATAAAAATTTGAAATAACCATAATTGTAATTATAATTATTTTACAGAAAAATTAATTTTTCTCATTACTTATAATTTCATTCATGCATAAAAACTATGTAATTTTCTTCTAAAAAATGATCATTTTTCTTAAATCTATATAATTTATTTTTATTTATTTTCAAAAAAAAATTTAAATTACACACATTTTGTAAAATCCTATTATTATGTTTTAAGATAATACTAAGATCAATTTCACGCACCATACATAAAATTGATCTTCATGAATATTGAAATATAATATGAATATATATATATAGATTTACATGTTATTTTTTCATAACATAGCCTTCAAAATGGTAGGTGTGAATAGTAATAACCACTTTATTAAAATTATGTATAATGGTTTATATAAAAAAAATATTGATTAATGATTGATAAATGATCACCCCATTTTTATTGAAGATATTTTTATTCTAAGAAATTTCATTTTTATGTGATATTAAATTTTAATTAGTTTCTTTTTTATTAAAAATAATTCATTTAATTTCTTTATAAATTGTATTATGAATTATTTTGGTATAAAAACATTTTTATAATTAAAAATGCATTTTTTTAAAAAATTGGTTTTAATTGGGTTTTGATGGTTTTATTTTAATGTAATTCTAAACATATATAGGGAATGAATTTTATAAAATGGATTTTTTATTTCCAATTAATATTTCAAAATATGTTAAATAGAAAACAATTATTTTTGGGAACTAAGAATACATACTGTGGTAAATATTTATCCCTTCGATAAGGGTAAATCATGTAATTTAGATGGAAAATAATGTTATAATGAGTTATATATATATATATATATCTTAAATTAAATCTATTAGATGATTTTTTTATCATACCCACCGAATAATTGAATTTTTTTAAATTTTGGTTTCATTTTTTCTCAAAAAGGAATTTATTTTTTAAGCATATAATAAATAAAAAATGTCACGTTATTTATTTTATTGACTCTAATACCTTGTAGTGTGGACAAATGGAGGTGATTTGTTGTTATTACTAATAGATAAAATTAATTATAAATTCCCTTTTCCATGGAAATGTTTTTATTTTTTTAAATTATTATGTTAAATGTTTATTCAATGCTGATATAGTGCTTGCGTAAAGAGTCTAAAAACCAATTTAATAATTTAAAAAACATACATATTAATATTTTGTGTGAGAAGAACATTTTTTTGAAAATAAAATTTATTAGTTATTTTTATATTTTTATATTTTTAAAATTACATTATTAATTTTTTTAATGTCATATTTTGTGACTACTCTCAAAATGACTTTAATTATATTATCTGTTATATAATATTTCCTTAAATGAATTAAAATTATAGAAATATTTTTTTTGGAGAAGGGACTATGATATCCTATATAATATTAACCATTTTCCATGTATGGTTATAAATTATATACACTGTAAAATTGTTTACCCCAAAAGAGTAAAAAACTTTATTATTAATATAATTTTTAAAAGTTTTATCATGGGAACAAAACGACGTGATACAGTTACACAAATCACCTAAAACAATCTAAATATTACTGTATGGGATTATTTATACTTGTGTTCCTAATATCTTATAAATTCATAAATTTTGGTCAAATTTTTAAAGAATATTAATTTATATTAATTAAATGATTTAACTTATTTGAGGGGAATAACTCCCATCTCTTAAGAAGGGAAGTTACCTATCCTCTATTCAATACATAGAATGAGCCAATGTTATACAATAAAACCTTTCCAAACCATTATTAACATCCTTTTTTATAGTTTATAGGTTTTTTATTCATAAATTAAAACACGTAATGACATTAATAGGAGATACAAATGATGTTCTTCAATTGGGTGTTAATCTTGTAAATTGATTATATTAATTTTACATCAAATTATACTTCATTACATTCTACAGTAACCATTTTAATATAAAATTATGTATCTCCCATTTAGTGAGATGATATTATGTTAATGTTAAAACATTATTCATCATATTTTTCCATTATATAGAGCACAAAAATAACATTCATTGGTACATGTGGACTACCACTGATGATGATAGATTTGTTTCATTTTCCATATATGCCTATCATATATATTTAAAATAAATTATTAAATGTATATATACATATATGATATTCATGACCTAATTATTAATATGAGAAGATGATATATTATCTATTTCTTCACCTATCCATCCACTAAATATTATAATTCTATTAATCTGTGCGTGTGGATTACCACCACCATGAAGTGATATGATTATTTTTTCATGTACACATTTCATATATATGTGTAAAATATTATTCAATGTATATGAATTATTACTATTGCAGGATTATTATTATGGATATAATGGAAAATTTACACCCTTATCCTTGGTGAACATAAAAAGAATCCATTTTTTAATTAGGAATTGAGCATTCTCAAAACACCAGACATGGACATCACAGATTTTGTAATTAAATATATCACTGTAATAAATCTTTTATAAATAATGAAAAAACCTAGAATAGGTTCTAAAAGTATTGTATTTTTAATAAAATTTTACTATACAGGGGTAAATGTGTATGCATAGAAATTGAAGAATCGATGCAATATGTTTCATAACTCAATATCCATTAATTAGGTTATAAATCTACACCATTAAATATGTTATTCCATTATTAATTGTGAAATTTACTCTAATTGTGTTGTGTTTTGTTTCCATTAATTTTTTTATTATTATTACATATACTATCTTATTTGATAAATCATAACTTCAATGAGATGATCTTTGTAAGGATTATTCATCTCAATATTGTTTCTCTGATATATGTATCGTATTATGAACCCACATCATTTTATAAGGTGAAAAGGATTATAATTTGTATATTATAGAATAAATTAATATTTTTTAATTATATTTAATGTTCTATTTATGCTTAATATTTTCAGGTATATTGATTCAAATGTTATAAAAGTTTTGAGGGTTTCATTGGTCTCAAATTAATTTCATTGAGACCTAATTCATGTTCTCCATATTATTTTTAATATTGTATAATTACTACCCCTTGTGTATTTTTCTTCATTTTAATTAATTTAAATTATTTTTTAGAGATTAATGTTATTTTTCTTCCTTAAATGGTTTTTGTATTCATGTATTACCCATGTTGCAAGAATTTCTCATATCTAAATGCTTCCTTCAAGTATATTTTGATTGATTCCCCTATATTCATTTATATGTTTTATATATCAAATCTAAAAATATATTATCATGAATCTCTCAATTTTATTGGTATATTTTTCGTTATTATTTTCATTATTTCAATGTTTTATTTAAAAATACTTAACTATTTTTTTCAAACGTTTCATTAATGGTTTTATACACTTTTAATGAAACACTTACTCTATGTTCTTTATCTCATTTCAAGAATCTACTTGTCTAAACATAGAGGGTTTCCAATTGTTATTTCCTGACATATTTGGACTTCTTTAAAAAATAATTATTTGAAATAAAAAATAACTTTTTAGGTATGATTATCTTTTTATACTCCTCAAAATATTTTAAAATGAATGTGTACATTTAAAATTTATGACCAAAATGGAATTTTAAGACACAGTTACCATTATTTGGATTGAATTTTCATTTTTAGGTAACTAATGATAATTTAAAATATAATAATTTTCTCAATATTGTATATTTTTTAGTTATTTAATGTACTGAAAATGTCCATTCCCACATGTTCTCAATGAATCGTTTTAAATGTTATCTTAATGGTAATTTCATCAATGTCAACATCCTTTCATGTTTCTTATTCAAAATTGGGTATATGATCTTATAATAACATTTTCTTCATTTCATTAATTGTTTTATGGCGATTTTTAATGGGATTATGATAAAAATATTTTTTCCCTGGGTAAATAAAGCTATGAATGTTTTGATTAAGTGGATGTGTCACTATGTTATTTTTCATGGTAAAGAATTAGACATTACGGATGAAATAAGTATTTGGGGCTAATCCCAAATATATTTTGGATTTTTCCATTCTGCGACTTGTACATCCTTTATATCCCTCGAATACATTTGGTAATAATAGAACGTTATCTAGGTGGAAGTTACTCCTAAGAGATGATGAAGATGTGTAACTCTTATGAAATGACGGAGTTAAATAATTTTTAGTTACTCCCTATAGAAAAAAATAGTTTACTAGTAATATTCTTTTCTTAAGATATATGATAATTATCTATTTAGGCTATTTCATAAATAATTTTTGATGTTAAAATATTCCTATACAGTTTTTAATTTACTATTATGAGTTCTAATAGATCATTTTATCATGGAATGTTGTCACATGAATCATGATTATTTATTCTTATGAAAATATATATGTCAAAATATGTATTCAATGTCCCCATTTTATTTATCCATGATTTAATTAATATTACATATCTAATGTTAAGTCTACGAATTTTGATTATTCCATCACACCGTTAAGCTAATATTTTTCTCACTAATGAAATTTAATAGTTAATTATAATTTTTAACCATTTTTATAAATTGATCTCACCCATAATACATTTTTAATTTCCCTATGTCTCTAATTTTTTTAAATGAATTATTTATATCAAGTTTTCTTCATTGAATAATTTTATTCGATATGTTGAAGAGTTTATTTGGATTAATATAATATATGTATAGTGAGAAAAAATTATCACTTAATGAAATGGGTATTCTTATGTAAGAGTGTTTCCCCATTTTACAAAATTTATAAACAAAAGAGTACAATGGGAATTTTGGTGATATGAAATTTTTGGAATATATTTTATGTTTTTGATTAAAAAATCGGGTCATTTTTATATGTATCGTATCTATAAATGAAGATATTATGTTTTTATAAATTGATTCAATAATGTAGGTTTAGGTTTTTTAATAGTTTGTATTAGAGAAAGGTTTAGATAAATATAAATATTTTTATGTTTTCATGCCAGGTTGATTTTAAATTTATGGATACTATAATGGTTTTATAAGTTTGTGGTTCTTTAGTAGTTCAAATTCATGAAAAATGCTTCTTGGTTTTTAATGACATTATTATAAGATGAATCATGATATTTTGAGAGATGTTTTATTCTGTTGATAAATATGTAACCCTTAGGTTTAAAGTGAAGGATTACTTTGGAATAAATAAATTACATTTTTGGGGATGTTAGCTAAAAAGTAGTGACAACCATTTTAAAATTTTGAGATCTGTACTATTATTTGTGATTTAGGGTTATTTATTTATAGATTGATCTATGTTAATTCATTGGTGTTATTAAGGAAATTAATGAGTTACTTGAATTATTTTCTACATATCAACCTATATTGATTTTTTCTGCTCTCTTCTCATATGCCAACTATATTGGGGTTATTAAAGATGTTATGCACTACATTATTTCATTTAAATAACTAATGGATATGTATAACTGATTATAATGAATCAATAACTAAATTTCCATACTCATCATTTAGAGAAAAATATTTGTTAATGTTTGAAACTAATTGAAAAATTAAAGCAAATGATGCTTTTTTGGATTTGAAGAAAATAACGTTATTATATATCAACATTATTTATTCTAGATAGAAAAATAATTCACCAACTCTAGAAAAATGATCTTGAAAAAATGTTATCATTTTACATTAATTAATTATGAATTTATAGTCCTCTTATCACCTACTAATTTATGGTTTTATGGTCATTAAATTTCTCAATAGCATGTACATATATCACTCCCTGTTATTATTTGAAAATATTATTCCACTTATATATATATATATATACAATTGGAGACAATTTTCCCCATTTATGAGAACCTAAATATTTACTATTTCATGTAACCATTATTTTTTATACTTCCCCTTTTCAAAGGATGTTTGATTATCTATTTATAATTTTTTCAACAATTGAATTATAAAATAATAATAAAAAATTCTTTTCAAGATCATATGTTTTATATTTCACTCTAAATAATTTATTGTAGAGACCCGAAGCTTGACGTACATGGACATTACATTAGTTCTGCGGAATACTTAGTACATAACAAAAACACACACACAAGGATCATAATAGTTTAGTGTCTTTGGAAACTCGGAATATAATCTTCTAATCGTGGTGGAAGATCTTCAACATCTCCCACAAAGATCTTCCTTTTTTTACCTAAAACCTTTCTTTATATCCTGGGGAAAAGAAAAAATAAAAGGGTGAGCTCAAATGATCAGTAAGGGTAAACAAAAGAAATATCAATCACATCATATTCATAAGAACATAACATTTTGGAAATCTTAACCTGCAAAAGAGATCATAATTTCATAACATGGGATAAATCATAGTAGTGAAATTTAATCCCAATAATCATAACTTAAAACATGAAAATTTGTGTCATATACACATAATCATAGAGAATCATTTCGTGTTAGTCAAGACTCTTTTCCAAGACTATCTTAGTGGACAAAGTCCCTTTCTGAACCGAGTCACCCTCGTTTCAGTCCTGTTTCACTGAACCGGTATAACCTACCGTTCCAGCCATGTCTATCTCATGAGATATAAAATCTTTACCCAATGCATTGTAGGGAGATATAGGTCCCACCCATCTCATAATGATACCATTCTTATGTGTTCCACAAAATCATAAATCATACATCATTGCATAACCCATGTAATAAAAATGGGATTCTTAAACAACATGACATCATAAAACGATTAATATAAGATAAATGAATTCATAAAAATATTTCCTTCACAACATAATCAAATCCATGTAATAATATGGATAGAAACAGAACCCTTTATTATCTTATATGGAAAATAATTTTGATAAAACACTTGAAATTAATTCTTGAGGAAAATATCCTTTCTTCTTCAAAATCAATTTCTTTTCACAAAACGTCATGCAATTTTAAAAGAAAGAGATTTTATTGAAAATATTTATGAAATATTTTGGAGGAAGCTTCATTAAAATTAGGCTTTAAAAAAACGTAAAAATCCGTTCGTGCCGTAGAAGTCAAAAAAAAACATTCTTCGTACTTTTGTCAAAAAAGTCAAAAAGTACCTCGTACGAAAAACGACAAAAGATTCCTTTCATATCTTTTACTAAAAACTCTCCAAAGGGTAAAATTGGATTTAAAAAATTGTAGGTGGATGGAAATAACATTAAATATTGAGGAAACATATATGTGGATGATAAAATACACCCCAGTAAATACCAACGTATAAACAATCTCGGATAAAAATGAGATTGTGATATTTCCCTTACCTTAGGTCTGATTTGCTTCGTAAGTGTCCGATCCTACTGTATAATGATTTAAATAATGTCATTGATGTATTACAGAATCATATTCATTGTTATGATATCATATATGGTTCACTTATGACTTTATATTACCCGTTCTTTTGTAAATTCCATGTTAAAGAGGGTTTTGGGTAAAATTGTTTTATTTATCGTAGGTGTTTGGAAATGTTGTTCTTGACATTATTATTACTTATATCATGATTTACTTACTTCCAGAATATAAAACATGATTTATATATCATATATATTCAGTATATATATATAATAGATAGATAAATGAAATGAAACACACCGTTCATGGAGACGGTAGTCCGTACGTACGCATGAAAGCTGTTTTCCTTTCCTTATTGTCTTGAATGGAAGTAAGTAGATGACATACATATATATATATACATAAATCCAGTAGATTTAACATGTCATATATTTCATTACTATTCATTATATATACTTTATAATCATTCATGAATGGTTAATGTGGAGAATTAATCTCATCGCGTCGTGGAGACGGTAGTCCGTACGTACGCACCAGCGATGATATCGTTCCAATGGTCGTGGAATTGTGTTGAAGTGTATGTATACTATTTCAGTATCAATATAAATTTATAATAATCATATATAGTTACTCATTACTCCATTATACCCATCCAATTAAGGTGGTTTTCGGAAAATAGATTACACCACGGCGTGGAGACGGTATTCCGTACGTACGCACGCTCGGTGATTTCCTTTTTCCGTAGGATGGATAGAAGGTTAATTAGAGTTGTTTCATATTTATAATAAAATATCAGTATATAATAAATACTGATGTTATTACTTTATCATGAAACAACTAAAGAAGAAGAAGTTGAAGAAGAATGAAATTGAAAAAGATTGGTAATGGATATTACCTCTTTTTGACGCGCCTTCACTTAACCTCCACTTAAAGAACTAAGGATGGTCTTTGAAGAAGACCAGGAACTCTTGGATGATACTAGGGAAGTGGAGACGAGATTTCGTCAGGGTTTGTCCAAGCTTTAATGCTCAAATTGGTGTGAGGAGGAGAGGGAGGAGGTGCCCTTTTATAAGGGAGAAGAGGAGCACCTTAGGAAAATCTCAAAATATTTTTTTATATTAAGGTCCAAATCGGTTTATAATGGTTCCAAAGGGTCTTATTTCGAAGCTAAAGTGGGGATGGGTCGAAATCCTCTCATCCAATAGGATTTAAACAAGTTTAGGTTATTATTTTAACCTTATCAATTAGATTTAACTCTAAGTTAAATAATTTCACTTTTACAGTGTCTTTTTGTTTTCTTACAATATATGGTTAATAAACTTACTATATCAAGATAAACGAACCCCAAGTTGTTTATTATTAATATATATATCCTTATCTAAGTCATTTGGCCGAACCTTAGATTTTTAGGAATAAAATAACAATTAATAATATAATATTTGTTTAAAAAACTAATTTATGTCAATTTTGACACTATTTGGTACATGTTTTTTATGGAATTTATAACAGAATGATAAGATCGAAACAAGTTACTTAAATCAACCATAACATGTCATATTAACCTAGAAAATTAGTGTAAGTCATAAAAAGTCTCAAATTACATTTATTTGGTCATTTATAACATCAATATTTCATTAATAAGACAATTACTGCATCATCTTTGTGTCATAATAAATGATAATTATTTAATCCCTAAAAATTCTAAATAAATTCCTATGATGTAGATAATTGTATTAGCTTTCTGGAGACAATTCATGTTCGAATTTTCATGAAGTTTATCACTAGATTAAAATTATTATACTTATAAGATTTATGAAAGTGACATGTTGTCACATTCTTTTGTTTTAATAATAATTAAATTATTTTCATTGAAAAAATTTAATTAAATGAATATAATCCGACCCTTAGGTGATATGGGTAAACTTTTAGTCATCCAATAGGATTTTGACATTTGTTAGGGTAATTTTAAAATATTATATTTACCCTTAATTACCCGATTTACCTTTAACTATGGTAAATAAAATTTACCGTAGTTACTATTCATAATTCCTAAAAATAAAAAGTAGCTTATTAACATAATTTGGATCCACTTATTCCAAATATGGAATCCATTTTTCAAAATTCAATACACAAAATTTTCAGAAATTAAATTTAAATTAATCCCGTTTTTGAAAGAAAACAGGTTTTTCTTTAAAACATTGCAAAAGATTGAATTGTTTTAACCTACGAATTCAAGGTAAAATCAATGCTAATGATATACATTATATTAAATGGTAAAAATATATTCTATTTATACTTTAAAACCATTCAATATTATAATTTAACAACATAAGATATTATGATGAAAAAAGTTGTTTTTAATTAAAATATAGCGTGTTTTTACTATTCATTAAAATATGAAAGTTATCGGAAAAATATAAAAACATTATCTAATGTAAATTTTTATATCCTGATTCAGAAGAAGAATTTTATTTTGTCAAATTGAACATATAAACATGTCAAAAACTAGATTTAAAGTGGGTGTTCCATCAAAAGGCGGCACAACTGCATTTTTTGAAAAATACTTATTTTACCCGAAAAATTTATTTTGTTCTTATACCATGTCCTAGAAAATGTGTAAGATGAATAATAATGTTATAAAATTCAATATTTAGTTAACACTATTCATAACAGCTAGTTCATGACAATATTATAATAATATATCGTTGTTTATTAAAACCTGGTATTGCGTACAACACACGCTATTGAGGAAGGTCGTGATTGCGTGTAATGCAAGCCAAGTCAGGGTTGCGTGTTGTGAAAGAATCCTTCGTTGTTTCGTATAACAGAATCCAACCATATTTCATTTATTCATTGAATATATATATATATACTCAATGTTTCATAGAATAACTATTATCAAAATTTTGTGTAACACGGTCCAAGAATAGTGTTGCGTATACTGCAAGCTAATACAGTGTTCCGTATAGCGCAAGGTAATCTTGGTGTAGAATACAACACAAGACATTAATGAAATTAAAATAATATTTTTCATAAAATCTCGGGGTGTTACCTTCTACCCCCATTAAAATGAATTTCGCCCTTGAAATTCTTCGGGGTTATAAATGGTTTACTACTCGAAAGTTTGTTTAATAGAAACCCACATCGTAAAAAGGAATACCAAAACCAATCTTTAAAAACAAAAGTATGAAACATAACGGTTACCCAAATAAACTAATCACTGGGTTTCCACATAGGTGAAAATATGGATATGGAAGAAAAATCTAACCATCATGTTCTGATGGAGAGTGGTAGAGAACATGGCTATGGAAAAGCCAACAATCACAAATCCATAAATTTTTTACGATCTAAGGTACCATATGATTAATCAGATATAAGAGAACTAGGACAACATTTTTGGTTTTCAAGATCGTTTCCCTAAAGATGAAGAATTTGAATTAGAATAAATACTTACTTTATTTTGGTACAATATCACTATTGTTCGTGCATTGAACAATTTCTACTTCATCTCTTAAATAAATGAAGTTGAATTTGTTATTCGTGAAGTGTTAGCAGATCATGTGATAGAATGACGGGTCATTCCATCTGTCTCAAACAAAAGGTTATAAAAAGTTATTAAATATATATAAGTCATTATATAGTGAGATTAATCATATATGGTTCCTAAAATGAACTTATACTTCATATATCATACTGCTTAATATAATAAAACTAGTTTCTACTAAACAGGGACTTCCTGTAGGCCAGTGGTAGGTGATAAAGCCCAGTCACACTTCGGTTGTGGGTTCGATTCCCACAGCCTTGTCCGACGCGATGGGCTGTCGCCCGTCCTGTAGGTTGTCATTTTTCTAAAGCTATATTACTATAACATCCCATCAATAATATCGAAAAACGTTTTATCCTAACTTATGTCCGAAATAATCCATTCTAATCTTTAGGCTTATCTAAAATACTTCGGTCCAAGCTCATAGTATACAAAAAATTATTACTTGAAATGCCACAGAACAATCACGTGAATGCCATCATTTATCCCCCATATATCATCAGATATATCTTGTTGGTCAAATTACAAACATGTGAATACCTTAATCATGTATTCTCTTGAAGAATGAATACCCATTGAACCTTAGTGAAAACATAAATGCTATCAGAAGTTAACTCTTTTAACATACCAAAATCCAAAAATTCTATATACTCAAACCATGATATCACTTTGTCCTTATATCAATCATGAGCTCATGAATACTTTCAAACATTTCATTTTCTCCTTATCCCTTCATTATGCACATATCATCTACTTTCCAAAATATTTGAATCACTTTTCATGGTTACCGGTACCTTAAAATTATTGAAAACCACAATATACCAATACATAAATATTTCAATACACCATCAAAGTACCTCAACAACATTATTCTTGAATACCAATACATAAACACTTCAGTCCATCCACTTCAATGATTGTCCTGGAATAACTCCTTACTTGATTTAGAAGTAACTTTTTAGGTCAGGGCATTGAGTTGGGTAATGCCCATGTTCTCCGCAAATAAGACATTGAACTCCATAACAGTATGTCACTCTATGACCCTTTTCTCCACACAGATAACATCGATCCCTCCATTTGTGGTATTCCTCAAGGTTATTCTTCCCTTCTTTAGAAATCTCAATCTTCCATTCTTTATACTCCTCAACATGCGAACATGAGTAATAGTTTATCTTCCTCTTCTTTGATGAATTAGGCATACCACTAAATTTCAACTTGTTAATCATATATCGCGATGACTGATTCGGCATAATCACAATATATTTCTCTCTAGGAATTACACAATTTTGTTGCTCATAGTCACCAATTTGTCCATTGGATTCAATGTTAACCGAATTTCTTCTGGTTCCCTCCATTAACTAGAACACAAAAAGAATCTTGTGAGAGGCAAAAATCATGCTAGAGAAAACAACATAGTAAAGGAGGAGTACCCTCAATATCTAACATCTTAGGTTAAATTCTATGATTATTACCGTAGTTCTAGGACTATATCCTATACCTATTCTTATCCTTAGGGACATCCTTAGACATACCTTAGAAATATCTCTAGGGATCTCACTAACGTTCTCACATCCTAGTTTCCAAAGGATGACTAAACCTTTCCTCTGATACCAACTGTAGAGACCCGAAGCTTGACGTACATGGACATTACATTACTTTTGTGGAATACTTAGTACATAACAAAAACACACACACAAGGATCGTAATAATTTAGTGTCTTTGGAAACTCGAAATATAATATTCTAATCGTGGTGAAAGATCTTCAACATCTCCCAGAAAGATCTTCCTTTTTTTACCTAAAACCTTTCTTTATATCCGGGGGAAAAGAAAACATAAAAGGGTGATCTCAAAGGCTCAGTAAGGGTAAACAAATGAAATATCAATCACATCATATTCATAAGAACATAACATTTTGGAAATCATAACCTGCAAAAGAGATCATAATTTCATAACCTGGGATAAATCATAGTAGTGAAATTTAATCCCAATAATCATAACTTAAAACATGAAACTCTGTGGCATACACACATAATCATAGAGAATCATTTCTTGTTAGTAAAGACTCTTTTCCAAGACTATCTTAGTGGACAAAGTCCCTTTATGAACCGAGTCACCCTCGTTTCAGTCCTGTTTCACTGAACCGGTATAACCTACCGTTCCAGCCATGTCTATCTCATGAGATATAAAATCTTTACCCAATGCATTGGAGGGAGATATAGGTCCCACCCATCTCATAATGATACCATTCTTATGTGTGCCACAAATTCATAAATCATACATCATTGCATAACCCATGTAATAAAAATGGGATTCATAAACAACATGACATCATAAAACGATTCATATAAGATAAAAGAATTCATAAAAATATTTCCATCACAACATAATAAAATCCATGTAATAATAGGGATAGAAACATAACCATTTATCACCTTAGATGGAAAATAATTTTGATAAAACACTCAAAATGAATTTTTGAGGAAAATATCCTTTCTTCTTCAAAATCAATTTCTTTTCACAAAACGTCATGCAATTTTAAAAGAAAGAGATTTTATTGAAAATAGTCATGAAATATTTTGGATTAAGCTTCATTAAAATAAGGCTTTATAAAACCGTAAAAATCCGTTCGTGCCGTATAAGTTAAAAAAACATTCTTCGTACTTTTGTAAAAAAAGTCAAAAAGTACCTCGTACGAAAAACGACAAAAGATTCCTTTCATATCTTTTACTAAAAACTCAACAAAGAGTAAAATTGGATTTAAAAAATTTTAGGTCGATGGAAATGACATTACATGTTGAGGAAGCATATATGTGGATGATAAAATACACCCCAGTAAATACCAACGTATAAACAATCTCGGATAAAAATGAGATTGTGATATTTCCCTTACCTTAGGTCCGATTTGCTTCGTAAGTGTCCGAATCTCCTGTATAATGATTTAAATAATGTCATTGACTTATTACAGAATCATATTCATTTTTATGATATCATATATGATTCACTTATGACTTTATATTACCCGTTCTTTTGTAAATTCCATGTTAAAGAGGGTTTTGGGTAAAATTGATTTATTTATCGTAGGTGTTTGGACATGTTGTTCTTGACATTATTATTACTTATATCATGATTTACTTACTTCCAGAATATAAAACATGATTTATATATCATATATATTCAGTATATATATATATATAAAATAGATAGATAAATGAAATGAAACACACCGTTCATGGAGACGGTAGTCCGTACGTACGCATGAACGCTGTTTTCCTTTCCTTATTGTCTTGAATGGAAGTAAGTAGATGACATACATATATATATATATACATAAATCCAGTAGACTTATCATGTCATATATTTCATTAATATTTATTATATATACTTTATAATCATTCATGAATGGTTAATGTGGAGAATGAATCTCATCGCGTCGTGGAGACGGTAGTCCGTACGTACGCACGAGCGATTATATCGTTCCCATGGTCGTGGATTTGTGTTGAAGTGTATGTATACTATTTCAGTATCAATATCAATTTATAATAATCATATATAGTTACTCATTACACCATTATACCCATCCAATTAAGGTGGTGGTGGAAAATAGATTACACCACGGCGTGGAGACGGTATTCCGTACGTACGCACGCGCGGTGATTTCCTTTTTCCGTAGGATGGATAGAAGGTTAATTAGATTTGTTTCATATTTATAATAAAATATCAGTATATAATAAATACTGATGTTTTTACTTTATCATGAAACAACTAAAGAAGAAGAAGTTGAAGAAGAAAGAAATTGAAAAAGATCGGTAATGGATATTACCTCTTTTTGACGCGCCTTCACTTAACCTCCACTTAAAGAACTAAGGATGGTCTTTGAAGAAGACCAGGAACTCTTGTAAGATACTAGGGAAGTGGAGACAAGATTTTGGCAGGGGTTGGCCTAGCTTGAATGCTCAAATTGGTGGGAGGAGGAGAGGGAGGAGGTGCCCTTTTATAAGGGAGGAGAGGGGCACCTTAGGAAAATCTCAAAATATTATTTTATATTAAGGACCAATTCGGTTTATAATGGTTCCAAAGGGTCTTATTTCGAATCTAAAGTGGGGATGGGTCTAAATACTCTCATCCAATAGGATTTAGACAAGTTTAGGTAGTTATTTTAACCTTATCAATTAGATTTAACTCTAAGTTAAATAATTTAACTTTACAGTGTCTTTTTGTTTTCTTACACTATATGGTTAATAAACATACTATATCAAGATAAAAGAACCCCAAGTTGTTTATTATTAATATATATAACCTTATCTGAGTCATTTGGCCGAACCTTATATTTTTAGGAATAAAATAACAATGAATAATATAATATTTGTTTAAAAAACTAATTTATGTCAATTTTGAAACTATTTGGTACATGTTTTTTATGAAATTCATAACAGAATGATAAGTTCGAAACAAGTTACTTAAATCAACCATAACATGTCATATTAACCTATAAAATTAGTGTATGTCATAAAAAGTCTCAAATTACATTTATTTGGGCATTTATAACATCAATATTTCATTAATAAGACAATTACTGCATCATCTTTGTGTCATAATAAATGATAATTATTTAATCCCTAAAAATTCTAAATAAATTCCTATGAAATAGATAATTGTATTATCTTTCTGGATACTATTCATGTTCGATGTTTCATGAAGTTTATCACTATATTAAAATTATTATACTTATAAGATTTAAGAAAGTGACATGTTGTCACATTCTTTGGTTTTAATAATAATTAAATTATTTTCATTGACAAAATTTAATTAAATGAATATAATCCGACCCTTAGGTGATATGGGTCAACTTTTATTCATCAAATAGGATTTTGACATTTGTTAGGGTAATTTTAAAATATTATATTTACCCTTAATTACCCGATTTACATTTAACTATAGTAAATAAAATTTACCGTAGTTACTATTCATAATTCCCAAAAATAAAAAGTAGCTTATTAACATAATTTGGATCCACTTATTCCAAATATGGAATCCATTTTTCCAAATTCAATACACAAAAGTTGCAGAAATTAAATTAAAATTAATCCCGTTGTCGAAAGAAAACGGGTTTTTCTTTAAAACATTGCAAAAGATTGAATTGTTTTAATCTACGAATTCAAGGTAAAATCAATGCTAATGAAATACTTTATATTAAATGGTAAAAATATATTCTATTTATACTTTAAAACCATTAAATATTATAATTTAACCACATAAGATATTATGATGAAAAAAGTTGTTTTTAATTAAAATATAGCGTGTTTTTACGATTCATTAAAATATGAAAGTTATCGGAAAAATATCAAAACTTTATCTAATGTAAATTTTTATATCCTGATTCAAAAGAAGAATTTTATTTTGTCAAATTGAACATATAAACATGTGAAAAACTAGATTTAAAGTGGGTGCACCATCAAAAGGCGGCAAAACTGCATTTTTTGAAAAATACTTATTTTACCCGAAAAATTTATTTTGTTCTTATACCATGTTCTAGAAAATGTGTAAGATGAATAATAATGTTATAAAATTCAAAATTTAGTTAACACTATTCATAACGGATAGTTCGTGAAAATATTATAGTAATATATCGTTTTTTATTAAAACCCGGTATTGCGTACAACACACGCTATCGAGGAAGGTCGTGATTGCGTGTAATGCAAGCCAAGTCAGGGTTGCGTGTTGTGAAAGAATCTTTCGTTGTTTCATATAACAGAATCCAACCATATTTCATTTATTCATTGAATATATATATATATATATACTCAATGTTGCGTAGAATAACCATTATCAAAATTGTGTGTAACACGATCCAAGAATAGTGTTACGTATACTGCAAGCTAATACGGTGTTGCGTATAGCGCAAGGTAATCTTGGTGTAGAATAAAACACAAGACATTAATGAAATTAAAATAATATTTTTCATAAAATCTCAGGGTGTTACATTTATTTTGAAAAAAAAATCAAACCCATTATTATTTAAAATGAGATTAAATATACAGGACCTAATTTTTTTATCTGGGTAGAATTTAACATAATGAGATTTTAGATTAAAAATTATATTATGCTAAATTTCATGACCCACATGAAATATTGAACTTCAATGAAATGTGATATACTATAAAAATATTTTTATATAAATGTAATTATTGTACCATATACTTTAAATTTGAATGAATGAATAAAATAACTACATTAAGAAAAATAAAATAGTGTTTTATAAAATAAAAATATATTTATTAATTATTAAGAAATAATAAAATAGTTTTCACTGAATCCATTTTAATATTCAAAAATAGTTTTTCTTCAAAAATTGTATTCATTTATTTTTGTGAGAAAATATTTTAATTAATTTATAATCAATTCCAAATATTATTATATAAAAGGAAATTATTTTAGAAATCACTATATTGGATTTATCTTATTCTGATTTTTTTATTTTTTATTAAGGATTAATATTCCAATTAATAGTTAATGAAAGAACAATTTATAATAACATATTTAAAAAATAAAATATTTTTACGAGATTTTCAAATTTCATTATTTCCTTTTGATTAAAAATAATATAAATAATTTCATTTCAAATGAAATTGTTCTATATTTTTGTAAAAAATAATTTTTATTGGTGAAATTAAATTTTACCAGAATACATTTTTTCACAACTTTTTATAGGATTACATTATAACTAATTTCATTGTATTAAATGGATTCAATTTGATAGAATAGACTACATATTTTAAATCACCATTTTAAAGTTTTGTAAATCTGAGAACATAATTTGTTGTCATTATAAACTGTAACCGTTGTAAATTTTTTTCACCTATGTATGGGTAAATATAGTAATCTTGTTAAATATAATGTGATAAGACATTAAAAAATTTATAACATTATAAATATTTCTATTTTATTATTTTAGTTCAACTAGTACCATATGATATTATTTATTTTTCCATTTTTTCCAATTTTTCCTAGAAAAATATGTACTTTCAATTTTTTGAATATCTTCAATTTTTTTATATTTACAAGAGGAGGTTGTGTTATATTTTATTGGTTGTTTTATACACTAATAATTTTTTATCATACTAATTTATATTTAATTTTTAATGATGGAATATTTATATAAAATGTACATAGAATGATAATATTGTCTTTGAGAAATAATCATAGAAATCAAGGAAACGATTTGAAAAATAAAGTAAAATATTTTGGGATATTTATGGTGTGAAAAATATTTATAGATAAATATAATGTATTTTTGAATTTTTAAAAGTTTATATTAATAGTAAATTATTTTTATAAAAAAATTAAATTCAAATTATCTGAATGATCCCAAAATTAATTTTAATTTTATTTCATGATAAGTAATAAAATATTTGATGATTTAAAATTAATTAAATTTTGTCAGTTTTAAAATTTCATGGGATATTGACTAAAATATCAAAATAATCCATTTAATGTTGAATTTTAATAACCTGATAGCAATACTTCTCCAAAAAGAATAAAACCATTCTTATTAAAGTAATCGTTAAAAGGGTTAACAAGTGGTTAATACAAAGTTATAAGGGTTGACACATAAACTAGACATCTATAAATGTAATTTGGAAAGATTATTTAGACTTTTATAAATATTATATTGAAATATAACAATTCATTTCCACTTTAACATGAAAAATAATTTATATTATTTTACTGTTATAATTAATTCCATGGGTCCCCTCACCTAACATATAAAGGTACACCAACGCTTCACTCTTTCACACACAAAATGAAACCATTATCTCAACAAATCTCTATCATAATCAATAATTACCTACATGGATACATACTAGATTTTTTCTACTCCAAAATTTTTTGTCACTGTGCTCCTAAAAGAGAGATATAATGGATTTTCATCAAAGAGAAGGTCATTATCTTAATCAAGTGTATCCATATAAAAAAATATATTATATACTTCAATTGTATCTTAACCATTTTTATAGAAAAACATAAATAACATACATATATTTGGATGTTATTATTTTAATTTAATATCATTATTCATATCATTTTCCCTTTTAAAAGGGAAGGAAAAATGTCATTTGTGTGTATCTGTGGACTATCACCTCCACAAAGTGATGATTTCTGTTTTCCACCATCTCCACCAATGGATGATAATAATGATGAATTTAATTTATATATATGATATAAATGAAAAATGTATGATTAATAAAGTATATTCAATCATATTTTTTCTTACCAATCCATTTTTGGGAATATGATAATGTCATTCATGTTCTCAAGTGGATTACCAACACCATGAGGATATGTGATTTTCAATTTAAATACTTTTTTATAGATTGATATAAAATTATATTAGATATATAAAAATTATATTTACCTGGACTATTATTTTATATTTTGTGGAAAAATTACCACTTCATTATAGTTAACCTAGAAATGTCATTTTTCAATTATGAACCGAACACCCTAAAAACATATGACGTTGAATTAATGGAATAATTAATTTTATATTTCATTCATATAAATGTAAAAAAAAATTGAATATAAAATAATAAAAATTTAAATGGTTCCTAATCATCTAAATAATTATAATATGTTTATTATTAAGGAGTGAATGGAAATACATTGGATATTTGGACTCGAGGTAAGGGATTTTTTATAATAATTTCCATTCATTTGGTTGTACATTTACTTCATTGGTTATGTTATACATTCATTTTTTTATTGACCTATGTTTTTAAATGTTGTTATTTTTGTTTTTTTCCCTAATTTTTTATATAATCACTTCATTCGTTGATTATATCTTTAATGATACGATCTTTGAAAAGATTATTTTCTCGATATTGTTTATTTGAGACATATATCACATTATGAACCTAAATCCACTTATATTGTTAATATGATGCCTATTTAAATGATATATAAAAATTAATATTTTATATTTATATTTAATTTTCACCTAAATTTATCTCATTCAATACATATTTATACAAATGATATAAAATATATAAGGGATTTTATTATCTAAATTTAAATTCTATGATAAATAATTAATGATATGTGCCATGTTTTCTTTTATATGATGTACGAATTACCATAAGCACATCTTTTAAATTTTTATAAAATAAATTATTATTTTTATGTAATATTTTCATGTTCCTTCATAAAATGTCTTTTCTCGTTAAATAAATTACTATGTTTTAAGGGATTGCCAATTTAAACATCCTTACATGAGACATTATCTTATTGAAGCACCTATATTAATTTATATTATTTATTTAATGATTATTGAAATATATTTTTTTGAAGAAATCTATTATTTTCATATTGTATGTTACTTCTTTTGTCATTACATCCAAATAGTTTTTGGTTTTAACATAACACAAATGGTCGTTCATTAAAAATATTTATTTGTTGGTTTTAGATTAATTTGTCCAAACTCTTCCTCATTATTCATTATATTGTTTCAATAATTTAATTTTATATACATTTATTATTTCCTAATGTTATTTTCCATCTGAATTGACCATAAGTTTAAATGTTATAAATATAAATTTCATAATATTTTCTACATGGCTCACCTGTGATTCAAACTAAAAAAACATTGAAGGGTTATTTTTTTGAAATTTCCTAAAATGGATTATATATTATTCCATAATGAAATTTCTTTTTTTTGAAACATATTTTACACGTTAAGAGAGTTAATTTACAACAAAATAAATTTCTAACTATTTCGATATTTCTTAGTTTTTTATGTTACCAAGATTTAAGGGAATTTTCTCGTGCTTCCAAGATTTGTTTTAAATGTTATATTAAATGTATTTAAATACAAAAAAATATATATATTATTTTTTTAATATGATTTACTAGGGATAATATTTTTTGATAGTCTTCTATTTCTTTATTTGTTTTATTTTTTATGAAGTTTTAAAGAAAGTATCTAGAAACAAGTTTCTATATTCATTATTAAATCACACATAGATCATTTTTATGAAAAACATGAATCCATGAGTTCTAATTATTGATATGTTAAATTTAAAATAGTTATTGATCTTGGATTGTGTTGTGAACCAAAATAAATATTTTATTTGGTTTGATATGTGATGGGATGGTCTGTTTTACCTCTATAATAAATTAAATAATTTGAAATGGTAAACTGTATAGAAGTTACTTTTATTAGATGATGGAGATATTCTAATACTATGAGACATTTGAGTTATGTTATTTTATGATAATAATAAGAGGTGAAATTTTTTAATAGTAAAATGTTACTCCAAAGATATAGGATAAGTATCTTTTTAGGTGATTCCATGATGAATGTTTGATGTTCTTGATACTTAAATTTTTTTGGTGATTGTAATATACTCTAATTGATACTTTTATAAAGGATTATTTTTACACAAATCATGATTATAGATTCGTATTACTCAAAAAAATATTAAAATAATTATACCATTTCACATTTCTAATGATCCATGGTTTTATTTCTATATGTTTTCGTATTAAATGTGTAGACTCTATTATTTTTTCATCTTGTCGTTATCCTAATTTTACACCCATTAATGATATTAAATTGTTAATTATTTTGTTTAGACTTACTGATTGTTTAAGATATCCATTATTATGATTTACATTTCCCTTATTATAAATAATTTTGTAAAATGAATAGATTGTAGAAAGATTCTATTTGGGATGAATTTTATGGGAGAAGATTAAGACGTAATGTGGAACTAGAAAACCTTAGTATAGTCCGAAAATAATTCACCTCAAACCATGAGTATTGTTTTGTAATATTCTATCAAATTTATCTATAAATATAAAACAAAAATATCCATGGGAATGGAAGTTAGATTTTTTTTTAATTTTGATTACTAAAGTAGGTCACTTTTTCCATATCAATTTAAAAAATGTGATGATTATATTTTTTGCACAGGATTTAGTAAGGTGACTTCATGGCTATTATAATTTAAATACTCACTAATATTTATCCAACCACATTATATTATTTTCATAATACATGAATACGATAAAATAATTACTTTATTCATTATAAAATATTGTATGTATCAAGGGTTTCAGTGAAAAAATCCACTATTAAATGATTTATTCATCACTTCCCCTTTCATTTTCTTATCCTCACTAAGTCATTTGGAAAATTTTCGTACAATCAATTTCTTTTCTTAATAACCTATAAATTATTATTCTACATTAATATTATTCATCTAGGTATCCCAAACATTATATAGACATATAAAATCAATCGATAAAATTGTGTATCCTTCAAATATATATATGAAACCCTTAAAATACAATAAATGATTAATAATATCATTATTATAAGAAATTAATTTTAAATGGAATTGTTATGTATGGATATATCACTATGTTATGAGAATGACCATAATTATATATCCTTTTAAAGAATTTGGTATTGTTATACATCTCATGGGTATTTTTATTTGTATAGAAGTTTTGATGTGATAGGAAGGCCTAGAATTACACGTCCCACAAATCTAGTGGGTGATGTTAATATCTCTCAAGACGACATGTATGTTACATTGGAGGTTCCCCTAGTACATTATGTAATGACACATTTATATAAGTTATGTGATGATGGCCTTGTTAGAGAGCCTTAATATTTTATATGATATATTATTCTTATGAACATGACTCATTCCTATTTTACATCACCATGGTTTGTGGAAATGTTTTTATGATTTCTCATTCCCTTTCCATGGTTTATGTTATTCATTCATGGTTATCCATTTGATATTTTACATTTATGTATCATAATCCTTTATTAAACTATTAGGATCCCTTATTATCACTCTATAAAAATATTTCATTAATCATTAAATTCTTTTAAAAACCATGTTCCATATATGTTAATGATCTAATTGTTAATCATATATGAATCATTGATGTAGTATTACACAATAAGAAGAATTGAGGATCACTTGTTACTATGGTATCCCATTTACCTAGTAATTTAAATAAATTAATATGTATTTGATGGATTCTTGTGGAGTGAATTTTTATAGAACATGTGGAAGAATCATTGCGAAATAAGATGGTTCAATATATAATCTCCAAAGATACTAAAATTTTGTGTCATTATTTTTTTAAACAAATTAAACTTTTTAAGATCATATTAAATAATTTTATACCTATGTGTGGAAGTATTTTTTATCAAAATAGTTTTGTAAAATATTTATGTATAGAGAAATATTTGAAAGAATATGCCTTAGAGATATTCAATTTGTTTCCGAGTGAGGTTTAAATAATTTGATGATTATTTCTAGAATTATAAAACTATTAAATTTCAAACTACCTTGGTTGGGACAATGGTTTACTCGGATTTTTCAATATATAATTTTATCTCAAAAGGGATTTTTTAATTTTAGCTGATAGATGGAACATATAAGAACCACGTAAACAATGAATGTGATTTTAAATATAGAGATGGTCCTCATGACTAGTAAAATATTAAACAAGTTAGTTTTTAAAAACATATAGTATTTCTTACCAAGATTCAATATTTTAAGAATAATATCGTAAATAAATTTTAATACCCAAATTCACCAATGATGTAATTACATAATATTGTTTCCTTCATACATAGAAATCACTATCCTTAATTGGATTGTATGATATATTAATGGTTGAAATATAAAAAAATATGTGATACAATATTTGATTTTATTTCATTAGGCGTAATTTTTTTACTTAATAACATACTGGTTCAATTTTAATTGAATCTATTATAGACAATGATTTAAATAAAAACCCAAAGAATTTAATTGATACCACCGAATATTAGTATTTTAGGGAAATATTTCTCTCATACTATCTATTGAATATAATAATATGATTAATTGATCACATGAAAAAAAAGAAGTAACATATTAATATAATTTCGATAACATCACGTGTCTATCAGGGAATGCCTCTAGAGGTAACTTTAATAGTATGAGTCTAGTTAGTTTAACAAACATACAAAGAAAAATTGATCAGAATAATAAAAATCTAAAAATATAAATATTTTGGGGCAAATTATGTGTGTCTTGGTGTTGTATAAAATAATAAGGATGGGGTCCAAATATAACATATATATCAAATCATATTTATTTAAGGAATCCCTAATCCACCTTCCATCAGTGAGTAAAAGTTTAAGAGCCCAAATCCATCTACTACATGCCATTTCATGTTTTTGAATTCTATAGAGATCAATGCAAGATTATTGTGGATTGAGGGGACTTTTATTTTAGTGAAATATATTATTCAACATATTTATTACATATAATGTGGGTTCACACCATAAATGTCCCTTGGAATGTGTATTTAATAATGTGTACTTGAATTTGAATTTTCAAAAACCCTACACATATCCCAGATCTCTAGTTGGCTAGTTTTATTTATTCAAATATTTTTGGGAGCCCTTAAAAGTAGATCTATTCCTATATTCATGTATTGGGTCTATGGTGATCTAATGTCAGTTATCCTTCATTTTCATAGGGTACTTTAATTTAATTCCAATAATTTCATTGTTTTCATGCAATGGATGTTTCTATCGATGTTCTAATTGTGTTTTTTCATTATTGGAATTGTTTTTGAGTTATATATATCGATGGATGTTGGATCTTGTGAGATAAGTAACCCATATATACAATATTGGTCTATTTTTATTTAATGATATTTCATGCTTCTGTGGAAGGTTATTAATTCTTTCCATTTTATTTAATTTCAATAATAAGGTTTTCATTTTTTATCTGTATTGATGAAAATGGAATCTACCGAATATATATTTAATGTGGTTAAATATGATTTTTATTAGTGATAAACAGTAAATATTTTTAAACTGTGTTTTTTTATTTGACCATTCTATTTTTTAGATAGTGTTCTATTTTAACTATTCATTGTTCAAAATTTTGTTATTTCTGTTTTACTTCTTCCTTCATATATTCTATATATGTTTGACTTACTATATGATATGATTTGATCCTTGGATGGATGAGCCAAGTAATATTGAAAAGATATTTCAAGGGAGGCAAAGATGATGTGGAAACAGTTGACGCTTTCGATGGTATAATGCATTAGGATATGTAAGTGGATTTCGAGGATAAAACTGGGGATAGTTTATTGAGTTAACGCTAGGATTATCAATTTTTATGATAATGCTATATTATGTCTAGATATGAATATATTTAATGGATGATGGTTGGGATTCTTGTTTATCAGTATTATATTCCCCACTACTTATGGTAGCTAGATGTGGTTGGTAGAGTGATATCTATTTATGGTATCTTAGGATGGCCCTCATAGAGTACCTATATTATTTAATAGTTTTTAATGATTATTAAATTATTTTCTATGGATATGGATAATTTATGAATGGAAAATTAATGATAATGAGAATTCATTAAATTTCTTTTGGTACATGACTACTATGAATGGACTTCACTCTAACTTTTAATGTAATGAAATTTGGAAAAAATGATGATGGTTAATTAATGGATAATTAATTAATAAATGAATATAAATGATAAATAAGAAATATATAATTTAATTTTTCCCTTCATAATGCTTTTCTGATTATAGGATATCTTTTCTTAACTATGAAAGTCATTTTTCCAAGTGACATTAGTTATTGTTGAGTCTTAAACAATTTCAATCCCATGGTGTGATAGTGAGATATATTATATCTTATATATTTTTTGATATTATATATTACCCCACCCATTTAAGTCAAGGATACTAACACCTAGTGGACTCTTTGAGGTTACTTTTCTAAAATACATTTTTGGTGGGATGGATGGCTGACTACCCCCTCTAACCCTTATCCCTTGTCTTCATAGTTATATGTGCTGGTATGCATAGTAGTTAAATTTCCAATATTTTTTTGTTGAGTGATTCGATGCCTTGTGTCTATTACACACACATTTATTTTCATATAGAGTCACCATATGGTTATTATATGTATGATGTGTATAGGTTCTAATGGATTAACGTACCTTATTTGGTGTGTGAGATACGATGGCTTGAGTTATAATAAACAACATATGATACATGTCCTTAACGCAGTGAGGGATCCTTGAAATGAAATTATCACTATATAATAATTTTATATGTGATGAAATCATACACAAGGTTCTTGTTGTTATACTTATCATATGATTCTAAATGGATGACATATTTTTTGATGGAGACGGATCAGGATATGTGATGATGGGGGAAAATGGGAAACTAGTGGATAACTTGTATCATGGTAACCATGAAGTTTCATTATTAAAATACATTATATCATGAATTTAATACATGGTGAGATTAATCCATGGTGAGTATAGAAATATAGTATTCATTTTTAGTTTACCAGTTAGCCTAACTATTGTTTTGTTTTCTTTTCAATGTATTAATTATATTTTTCCAGAGAGACTATAAGGAGGATCCTACAATGTATACTTTTATTCTCACCCTAGGTATATGTATTAATTTTATTTTTTCCTGTAGAAAAATGTTGAAGGTTAGGAAAGATATTACTATCTCGGGGTTTTATATGAGTTGTTTGGGATTCATAGTCATTACTGAGTTTACCTTTCTGGTACTTGTAGTTTTTAATTAAGTTATTCTAGTACTATATAAAGTTATATGTATTCACTTGGGATTTGATTTATATATATCTAAGTTGGTTTTTTATCTTTCTTATCTTTCCCTCTTCCACATCTTAACTTATAGGCCCCACTATATTATTATCAAACCCTTAATGTTATTCTCTAAACAAGAGCCTATTTAAGTGAGACCCAAGTTGTCAAAATCTCCCTTCTCTTATTTCTATACCAAGAGGTGTATTCATTTGGGATATATGTCCTTTAAAGAGTGTATTTAGTGGTTCTATTTGACCAATATAGTGTAGTTTATATTAAGGCATACATGAGGGTACATGGGCTGGTTTTTGGAATGGTGTCGACTAAGTTTAGTAAGTGATATAATCATGGAAGACCGAAGGATACACAATTATTTATGGCCCCTTGGATATTTTTCAAGGTCATTAATGGATAATGAGTATACTAAATGAATTAATGTTGGATGTAGGGTATGGACCCTGGAACTGATCATGAATCATTATTATCTATGCCTATGATTTAAAAATATTGACCATGTGATAGGTAAAAACCTAAACAAGATAATAAAATAAAAAACTAATTAATGTTATTTATTACCTATCATAGGTATTAGATTGTACCATTTTTTATTCTTGTAGGTATGGATCCATGTAGACTTACTCATCATGTTCATACCATAGATTATTAGTTAGATGTTCCAGAATATCACTAAAGAATAAATGTTGATAATGATGACATTTGGAAAAGGGAACTCTTTGAGTTTCAGTTACATATATTATAAATGTATTTTGGATATATCTCAGATTCCATAATAGAATACTAGTATTATGTGCTTTAGATAACATTCAATTCAATTCACACTCAGAAGTTTCATTGATTTTCATTGGTTGTGATTAGGATGTGTGGAGCATCAACGAAGGAGTGGATATTATTTTTTTAGGGGTCCTGAGGTGTCAATGGTCTTATAAGAGATGTTCAGGATCCAGTTCATAAAAGTGTTTCATTATTCATGAGTGATGGTGTCTATTCACCAAGAGATTAATACCCTTCCATAGAGGATCAAGATTTTATTAATGTTTTCGATCCATTTTAGGACCCTTCAATGATATTATTCAAACCAATTGTGAGATGAGGATTTTAAGGTGGGGAATTTCAAATTGGATTTTCATTATGAGATCCAGTTCAAATTCACCCTATTTATGTTTTATACAAAAACACTAGTATGTGTAATACCATAGGTCACTGATAGGATGGTATCCTGAATCAGATCATCATGTGAAGGCATTCGTCAGGAATCCCCATGAAAGAGTTTTTTAGACTAGTTTCCTTGTTTCATGGACTGAGGACCAATCGATTAGCTGGGTGTATTTCATATCACTAATAAACATGTTTCTCTGGGGGAAAATCTCATTAATTTTCTATAGAATCACATGTTTTTTCCAATGAAGGATGAGGTCACTAGTTTAGAGAGTTCTAACATTTCCAAGAAGTCGTTATACAATATTACTTCCACTTCAGGTTACTATATTACTTCCACTTCAGGTTACTCACATGAGGTAGTTTCAACTAACACTACTAGAAATCTGACCTTTCCCAATGCTTCTATACAAACGGTTTGTAAAAACCGTTGGTACAAGCCCCCTTTCCCAATGGTTTGTCCAAACCGTTGAGAAAACCCACTTTGAGGTGATTTTTCCTAACGGTTTTCCAAAACCATTGTCAAAGGGTATGAAATTCCCAACAGCTTGGCCAAACCATTGGGAAATGTCCATAAACCGTTCGAAAAGGGTGTGCCTTTCCCAACGGTTTTGCCAAACTGTTGGGAAAAGTATACATTGAGGCCACTTTCCAAACGGTTTGGCCAAACCATTGGGAAAGGTTGGGTACCTATCCCAAAGGTTTGGCCAAACTGTTGGTATAGGTCACCCACATACCAATGTTGCTCCCAAAATCAAGGACCTATACCAATGGTTGTCAAAACCATTGGTATAGGTCTATACCCACGGTTTTGACAACCATTGGTATAGGTCCTTTGATTTTTTATCGAATATTCTTATTGAGAACATTATATAAATCAAAATTTAAAATAATTATGATAATATATATATATATATATATTTATGAAATTATGTTCACAAAAGTCATGTTAGGTTAGTGGTTTGGTCGTTCAATGATAAACTAGAGGTCCTGGGATCAAATCCCACCGAATGTTTTTTTTGAAATACATATACCAACTGTTTTATGGAACCATTGGTACATATTTTAATATTATTTATACCAACGGTTTTCAAAACCGTTGGTATAGACCTATCCCCATGGATTAATTTCCAACGGTCCTCCAAACTGTTGGAATAGGCTATACTAATGGTTTGGAGGCCTATACCAATGGTTCCAAACCGTTGGTATAGGTTGATTTTCCAGTATTGTAAGTCATTAGAATAATTTCATTTTAGTTGGGGTTTTAAAGAGAGGAGATGGGGAAGAAATATGATATCTCTAAGAATCACCTAACCCCAAGATTGTATATCATGACCATGGTGGTTTTCATTGGTAGGGTCAATGAGTTTTTGGGACATGTCAATTATAGTTACATGATTTAATGATTCCAGAAATGGGTGATCTATACATTGCTCGAGGAACTCATTGATTATTTTTAAGGGATGATTTATTGTATTGATTTTCTAGTGACAGACTCCTTTATATCACCAAACATTTTCCTTGATTTGGTAAATAATGTAGATATTCTTCCACTTCCATTGGTATTGAGTATACCATTTTAAGGATGAACTGAACTGTATGATGTCTTTGGAGAATGTGATCTAGTCCTAGGGAATAAATTCTCTTAGAGAGACTTCATATGTATATGGATATAGGAATATGACATCATATTCATCAGAGAGCTATTGTATTCAGTTTAAGATGACTTTTATTTTTTCTGGATGAAGGTTGTGTTCTATGATTCACATGGAGAGATAACAATGATATATAGTGATTGATACCTTCAGATGAGTTAGATACATGATTCTTCATTGTATAATGTGATGGTTTAGTATATTTCCAACTCATTGGAGGTTTAGTAGTATGTGTTTCCAAGGGTTTCGGTAGAGTAACCTGATGTCTCTATATATGATGATGTCGAATTACCCCTTTTATGGGCGATTTATTCTTGGATGAAGTACAACCACACATGTCTATAATCTGGATGTCTCCATATAGGATGTAAATTTTGAGTTCTGAGTGTGGAATGTATAACTCAATGATCTATTACAGCATGGTTTTTCTCAGTCAACTGTGTCACATTTTGGTGAAAATTTTATGTTCAGAAATATGGATACTATAATTTTATTGAATTTTGTTGATTATCATCCCATCAATTAGATGAAATTTGAGAACTATCATAAAATTATAAAGATTGTGTATTTATTCCATCAGCTCAAAGTTGATGTGGATTCTTAAAAATTGATATGAAGTTAGGAAATTTTCAGATGAAAGTAAATAAAGAGGATATTTCAAAGATTTCCTGCAGTTCTGGTAACAGACATTATGATTTCATTTATTGGGACTAATCCTCCATTCATGTACAAGGGTATGATGAACATAGTTCTCATGATGTTTTTGGATACATTAATGATATTTTTCATTGATGGAATCCTCCTGTAAGTTTTTGTATATGGAGAAGAATAATGAGAATATGTGTTATATTGTGGGATATTATTGTCATCCGCAACTATTGTGGAACTTCTTATAGTGTGAATTATGGGATCATGAAGTTCATTTTTGGGTCATTTTATGTCCAAATAGAGAGTAAATTTGGATCCTTAGAACATATAGGTTGTGTTTCGTTAGACAATCCCAAAAACAGTACTAGAGGTTTAGAGTTTTCTTAGTGTTCAATGAAATTATAAGAGGTTCATAGCTGATTTCTTATTGGTATTATCTCATACAATAGCCATTATCTAGATGGATCAAGCATTCTTGTGGACTTACCATTGTTAGGTAGCTATTTATTAACAAGAGAAAATGTTGTTCAGTGCTTCAAACCCTTATTTTTCTTCTAAGGGAGTTCAGTTCCAGGTTTTATGTGACACATTTTATTTTTGTTTAAGAAATGTGTTGATACATAAGAAATCTATTTTGTCTTATAGATATCAAAATTTGTAGCCCCATGAGCATAGCTATTCCACCCATGATGGTATGTTTACAGAAGTGTTGTTTTCAATCTGGCTATAAAGGCATCACCTTATTTGTGACTACATTATTGTTTTTATTGACCATAATATCTTGAAGTATGTTGTCTCTAAATTTTACTTGATCATGTGACGATGATTTATCATAGAATTCATACATGATATATATTTTTTGTTTTATATAAACATAGAATGGGAAATTTTATACCTAATTAACCGATATTAAAGCCTTATAGTGATTACATGAATGAATATAGAGATTCATCTATGTTTATGGATGAGAGTTCAAAAATACATCTAGATATTGGATAAGATGGGGGACGAGGTTGTCTATTTTATATGATATTGTTTCCATCATTTGTACAACATGTTTAAGAGTCTCAGATGGGGTATTATGAGGTATCTGACTAGAATGATGAAGTTTTTTTAGAAATAATGCTAGTGGTTGGTCTGAGGATGACCATCATTGGTTGTTATAACATGGAATTATTATTTTTCCATTCAATAATGGGTGAGATATTTCTCTGTGAGTATAATATCTCACCCTTAGCAGTAAATCATATTGTTAATATGATAGTCCATGATTTGAGATGTTAGTTTTGTTTTCTGGGGTTGAAGTGTGCAATTATTGTTTTTTATTGATGTTAGGTTTTCTTGAGTATGAATACAATTCACCATGTTACATCTTTTTTTCCTTATCCATTATATATTACCTAGATGAAGTGGGAGGAAATATCAAGGGACTTATTTAGAGTATTACCTTGATCTCAGAGAGTAAATGGTTCTGTATGTGTTATATTTAATCTCTTGAAAATTCATCAATCTTTATTGTGATCAAGGAGTCGATATCAGTTATGATTTTCTTAAGTTAGTATCGTGATGAGGTGATGAGACTCCACAGATTCAATAGGATGATCATTTTTTGTCAAGATCCTCATTTTACCTCCAAAGTGTAGAGAGGTATCTATTTTGATATTAGCTCCCAACTATTCCATATAAATTAAATTCATTTGATGGAATAAGATCAAATAGATTATACCATCTATACTTCTGAAGACATGTTGTTTTCTTATGGCATAGATTATGAATGTTAATATTAGAGGAACCTGAATTTGATTATGTTTTCTTAAAAAAATAGATTACACTCAACCATTTTCAGGCACAATTTGATGTTTTTTAAAACTATCCCTTTAACTATCTATTATGTTGGAATGGGGATGGACAACCAATAATTCTCAAGTCAGAACTCATATAGAATATGATAGATATGGTTCATGTTATTTGTGAGGGGGTGAAATTGGTGAATGATCATCAAAAAATATAATCCAATTGTATGAGGAGACCTCTAGAGATATAAATTTGAAATTACATGTTCTTAAATGCGGTTTCTTGTCAATGGTTGTGAATGATTGGTAAAGGTTGTAATCATTGTCCTCTATTTATTGGGTATTTTGATGTGTTGGATCATATTTAATCCATAGAGAATTAGATAGAACCTCCCCAATATATGAAAAATATACATGATGTTTTTTACATGTTTTAGATCCATCCTTACCTTGATGATTACTCTCACATCATCAATTGGGGTGATATTGATGTTTAGGTTGATTTTACCAATGAGTAATGGCCTTTGGAGATCCTGGACCACCAGAGAAGGTTATTTGGGGACATGATATTCACTTGGTTGTAACTTATGGTGGTATTCTGGTGTGTTAGAGAGTACATGGTAACATATTTTTTAGAAACACACTAATTAAAATGATATTTTTATTTGATTTTATCTTATTTGGTTGTAACTATATTTTTTGTTATTGAACCATTTTTCTGAGATTTTTTTTTGTTTATTCTTTATTATAGGTAACCTTGATTATGTTGATAGTTAAATTACTCATTATAGTGTTTATGTTATGGTAGTTGTGGTTGTTTTGTTTTTTCATGTTCTTAAGATCAGCTAGTTATGATCATATGATGGATTGATTCTTTAGAAGTATCTCAAAGGGTGGAAATTTGAGAAAACCCATTCATTTTCACTTGTGATTTGGTTTTGGATTATTGAAAGAAATAACTGGTTTAGTAGTATCTGATATAAGGGCATATATCCATCTAGACTAACCAATTATATGTTTCTAAAGACAACAGATAATGAATATTTATTAATGAGGCTATAAAGGTTTTTGGATTCTAAAATAAAGAATCATGGAGAATTTAACTCATAACATATGTTTTATAGTGTATGTTCATTTTATAAAATAATGACATGTTTTAGTGCCTCAAAGGGGTTTACTCCTTATGTGGATGATACCATGGAATTCATATAATAACCATGAAATTTATGGTGTGAATTAAATATTGGACTTACGTTTGAGTTGACACAATTTTCATTATAGCTTAATTTTCATCATTTTTTCGATGTAATATGGGATTTACATAATAAATATCTCCTATATAGTTCATTTAATAATGTTTATCACCCTCTGAATTCATCATAACCCTATTTTTCTCACAGATATATATGCATCTGGTGCTGTTTTTTCAATGTGTTTTAGGATCCCTTTGATGTGGATTGATTCACGAATTCCGATGTTTGATCAACGACTATCCAAGGTTTGTTATCCATCATTCTATTATGGTTTATAGAAATTGTACCTCTCATTTCATTATATTCCTAAATTATAATTTCATCTCTATGGTCAAATGCATTTTTTATGTTTTTAGAATGATTATGGTGTGGTATATTTATAGTAATAATGCTTCTTGGGAGAGAAATTATTGGAATTTATGACATTATTCTTTTATTATGTGAAGAAAATTAATAGATATGAGTTAGTGGATTCTTTTAATATATTTTATGTCTATTAAATTTTAATGTTAGTAGGATGTATAAAATTAAAATTTAATGGAATTTACCAAATAAATATTTCTTCAAATTAAAGATGAAAATGTTTAGTGATCTCATCTCAATGTTTCAAGATCGCGATACTGAATTTATAATTTTTTTAAAGATAAAATTCTATCTTTACTATAATTTTTAGAATTTTTTTATGCTTACTTTAATTATAAAATATTATTTTCACTAAATTTCAACCTTCTTATATGATGTGATATGAGCCTGGGATGGCTTATCCTAGGATTGATGATGGTATTTTGTTGGGTAGCATAGATGATGTTGAACTAGATGACAATGATGGTGATGAGATGCACTGAGATATGTATATGAGGGTCTGGGATGGCATTGGGGATGATGGAAGAGGTGTATGTCAGTAATACCTATTATTGTGATAATTAGAAATGATTTATAGATATGAATCTATATAATTTCCAATTTCTAGTTTCTTGTTTATCTATATTCCTTCACATGCTTCTTTAGATATATGGATTCTCTTCGTTTCATGTTATCCTTTAGTGGTCACGTAGTCGGGTTTCTTAGAGTTCCACGATTATGTAAAGGTTAATAATTATGAAAAATGATCACACCAAGGGGTTGGATATTACTATAATTCAAAATATATGATCTTAAGAAACTATGGAATCAGTTAAGAATATTTATAGAGATCGTATACTTCACTATGATGAATAAGGTAACGAGATTTAGAATAATTTTGATTATTAGTTATTGAAAAATTAATTAATTAAAGAATGGAAATGATAAAAATGGAAATATATAATTTAACATACCTCTATAAGATAATTTTTATCTTATAATATATCTAGTTTTAGCAGTGTCATCAAAGAGTCTATATGATTTTAAATACAATTGATTCTATGAAAATATAATTCCCCTAGTGTGGATGTGGGACAAATTATATTCAATATATTTTGTGATTCTATATGATATTCAACAAATGTTAGTTAGGGAGACTAACAACCAATGAACATCGGGAGGGTTGTTTCCCCAATATCCAAATTGGAGGATGGATGGATGACTACCTTGTTTGGCATTCCTCTCTTCTCTTTATATGTTCAAGTATGAAAAAAATATAAATTTCCCAAATATGTGTCCATAGGGTTATTATTTCTTGTGGCTATTCACACACTTTTACTTATGGAAAAAATATTCCAAATTGTTATCATAGCTATGACATGTATAGGATGTAATGTCTTGGGGTACCCTACACTTGGTATAGGTTGTGATGGATCGGGTAATAACACCTGATGCATGATACACATCATAAAGGTTGTGGTGGGCCTCAAAAAATAACTAGTTACCATATGATGTTGTTATATTGGTTTATTTTATGGGAAGGTGATTTTTTTGATACTTATACCACATGTATATGGGATGGTTTACTCAAAAAGTGAGGTGAATCAGCAAATGTGACATTGAGGCCGAGTTGAAAAAAAGAAGGGAAGCGGTTGTTGGGAACCATGATGTATCATTATTATAACATATTATCAATTGGTTTTTATTCTTATTGAGACATAACCATGGTGAGTATGGACATATAGTCTACCTAATTATGTTAAAAGTTACTTTAACTATTTTTCACTATCCTTAAGCATGCTTTCTTTATATTTTTATGAGAGGTTATGGGTAGGATCTTAACAAGTATTCTGTTATAATAACCCCATGAATGTAAATAACCTTCTTTTAGGTAAGTATCAGTTGGATATATATTGAGATTTATATTAATAGATAATGGATTTAATATAGCTATTTGTGCAATGTGATCACTACCAAGTTTACCTTTTTTTTACTTGTAATTTTCCTTTTAGTTTTTTTAGTATTGTATGACATTACTTATATTTACACGGGAAAACATTTATATAAGAGTTATAATGTGTTTATGAAAAATATTTCATGTCTTTTTATCTCTTATGTATGTTCCCACATAAGGTAATTCCACCCATTATATGGTTATTATACCATCAGTGCAAGTTGAAATCCTATAGACAACTAGGGGTTGGAATCATGAAGTCACAATCTCTCATCTCTCATTGATAGACTTGGAGGGTTACTCTTTGTTTTGATGAGGTCAGGAAAAAAAATATGAGTAATTAAATTTTAAATTAGTTAGAATATAATATTCAAATATTTTGAATGGATTTTCCCTATATTATAAATCCATTAAATTTAAATATTTTGTATTTCATTGTAATTCAACTCATGTTTATAATAAATCATTTGTAAAAAGAAACAAAAACTATCAAGGCTTTATTTTAAAAAATAATAATATATATCACAAAATAAAAATCATAATTATAAGAATCATAATGTAATACCATTATGAAATCTATAATAAGTAAATAAACACCCAAATATATTGTATATAATCTTTAAGGACTCTTCCTCATGGTCTTATAGGAATATTATATTTTTATTAATATCTATAGAAATTATGGAAAACCATACCACTATAATCAGAATCATGAAAAATAAATGTTAAAATATGATGGATTCTTTTTATTGAATTATGTGAGGTTATATATAGAAATAGTAATACTTCAATATAAATATTATATAGTAGTTTGGAATATTTAAATATATGTTCTACATACATATATGATATAATTATATTAATTTTATAACCCATCTCTTGAAGTGAATTACGTATTATAAATATGTTTTATATCCTATCAAATAATTAAGAAAAATTAATAATGTTATTGATTAATAATAAGAAATTATTATATAATCATTAATTATATAAAAAATTGTTATTAACTTTTAAAAAATTAAGAGTTAAATATTTCAATTTAAAAGATAAATTTCATAAATTATTAATTTTAATATCATTAATGTGTTTTCATATTTTTCATTTGTTACTATAAGAGAAGAGTCAATGTTCTTGTAAATAATATCTTCTAAAGAAATTAAATTACGATGGTAAAGGGTAAAATGTGGTAAATATTTAAAATAATTAATAACGTAAAAAAATTCACTAAAACATATCACCACACCAATATTATCTATTGGTAATTTAATTCTAATATATTTTAATAACATGGTCCTAAAAAATCCTCAAGTCTGCAAAACAATGATGGTTTCCAATTGAACAATCAATTCTTTTCTTTGTCTATAATTATTACTTATATATTATTTTTTATTAATACCCTCTATCATAATGGATCTTATTTAATTTTTTTTAAAAAATATAAACTCTATTTTTACTAATTATTTAATATTATATTAAAAATTAATCACTTCATATTCATACACATCCTTAAATTATGTTCATGTTTGAATGAGTTCAACTAGCAACATAGAAAATGTAATAAAATTTTAATCATTAGAGATTATGAAAATTTAAAAATCATGTGGTTTTTGATGTTAAAAAAGAAATTATATTTTCAAAAATCATATAATGTTGTTATATAATAATAAATTTACTATTTAAAAATAAAATTTATGTATTAAATAAACACAAGTTAATGAATCAAAAATGATTCCTTACAAAGAATAATTGTTACATCAATGAAATATTTATGGAAGAACATAAATCCAAAAATATCTATATATCTATTCTATTAACCATAAAAAGGTGAATTACTTTTATTTATGGAATAACTAATGACACTTAAATATCAAAATGAGTATATACTATTTGAAATGATAAACAAAGGTAAATAAATATTATTTAAGAATTATAAATAACTATATAACAATGATGGTAAAAAATATAAACATTATTCTTAAATACATGAAAGATAACATAATGATTAATAAAAAGGTACAAAGTGTATGGTTCAGAATGTTAAATGTTAATGTTACCAGATTACATCAAAGATCATTCCTTGTCTAATTGAAATTACATATACGTTTTAAAACACCATTATTATATTATAACTTATATATTTTGTAACTATAAAATTCTATTTTACATATAATTTTTGGGATATTAAGTCCTTACACTATCTCACTAATTATTGACCAAAATGATCAAATCAATCATATCTCTTATATACTTTAAAACTATTTATCTTCATGGATATTATATTTACATTAAATATATTGGATTTCATGTTTCGTGTATCATATGCCCTTAATTTCTAACTAAACCCATATTATATAATTTTTATTTTTGATCATTTCAATGTATTATTTTATATTAGGTCTATTTAAAACTATAAAATACTACAATGAATAATCCATTATTAATTTTATAATTTAAATATCTTCATCTCAAAATATTTCACGTATTTTTTAATATATTATTATTTAATATCAATTTTAACAATTTGATTTTCTTTAAAAATAAAATATTTCATACTAATTTGTATATATATCCAATTTAGGTACAATCCCTTTTATTGGTTCTCACATAAAAAATATAATTTCTATAAGTGATTATTTCTATAACTTCCATATTCCAAAACACCCCCTATGTCTAATTTTCCCATACTTTATATGGATATAATTTGTATTTAAACTTCCATATAATCTATATTTCTACCATTTTGTATTTTTTAATGTTCTTATAATATTTTTATTTTATTTATTTTACATCAATGTTTTTAATATTCATAAGGGGAAATTTTTTTAATAACTCTACACACATAATAATTTTGTCAATAACCTTATCTTTCATTTATATTTATTGTAATTTTATTACATTCAATTTCTGTGTTATTTCATAATTAATATCCCATTTAAATTTTCATCAAATTTATTTCAATTTGATTCAAATAATGTTCACATAATATTATTTTTCTAAAAATAATTAATCTTTTTTTTTCAAAAAAAATGACAATATTTATTTCTAAAATTATTATTCAATGACATTAAGTATATTTTATTTTATTTAAATTTGTTATATTTTTGAAAAATATTCCATTATAAATATACATACTTTTAAAACGAATATGGAAATCAATATTTTTTGATGAAATTATATTAATTTTATGAAAAAATAATGATTTTTTTCCTGAAACCAAATCTCTTTGTTATCTTCCAATGAAATATTTACTTCTATATAGAAAAACTTTTATATTATCTTCTCTTAACATTGCATCATTTGTATTACCTCTTATTATATCCTATTCATTTTCAAAAAGTATGAAAAAATGATTTCTTTAACCATTATACAAATTTCTTGATATCAATTATGTGATTGGAAGTAAAATATGTCTGATAGGGTTGAAATTTCCCTACCTTTTTAATTTCCTTACTAAAAACCATCGATAATGAAAATATTTCTACCAATACCATTACTCAATGAATAGAGTGCACTATTTGTTTATATGGAGGCTTATTCCATAAGATAACCCTACCATATTATTGATTAGTGAAAATTGATGATATGAGCCTATATCCACTTATTTTATATTTTATTCCTCAAAAGTTAATGTTTATTTATTAATAAATGTATTATAATGTCACTAAGTATTTTACAAAATATATATTTATGAATATATCATCAGGAAATAGGTGTGACCTAATTTAAATATACCTCCAATAGATTTGATAATGCATTACATCTCATGTTACGTTTTTATGTGTTGATGTTGTGATTTGGTTAGTGGGCCTGGAATTATAAATTTCTGTATTACATTGTTAAATGTTAGCATATATTTGGATGAACAATTTAGGGAATTATTTCTTATTATAGTCTATCATTCTTTGGAACTTTTTGTGTAATATTATTACATTCAAGGAATATGACATAGATATATGTTATGATTTACTATTATTATCCCACAGAAATTATTATTTTATGTCATCATGATTCATGATTATTGTTTTATAAATATATAATAGTATTCCATAGTATATGTTTTAGATTATCCTATTTATATTTCATGGTTATAGTTCTAGTATTGCGGATTATCTTGTCATGATCACTTCATATTGCTCCGTGATCTTATTCTATTAATCAACCCATTTCACTCATATTCATTTTTATCACAAGTTTATGATTTATATATAAATCACATATGAATAATTAATATTATTTACCCATACTAAAAGTTTTATTATAGTTATTTATTATATTTCTCCTTTTTCATAAGAATATCTATACTGATATGTATCTAGTATGGATTCACTTGTTGAGTATATTCATGGATGTAGTGGATGATTTATTGTGTTTTAAGGTAGCAACATATCCAAAATCAAAGGAAATAAAAAAAATTGAGTTATTGAAGTATATATTGTTATTGTTTGTTAATTATAATAATTTAATATGATATAAACACCATGGACTATGTAATTTGGAATTAATATGTGTGTGTAATGTATGTATTTATATAACCATATCTGAAAGTATGAATCTTGGGGAACATTGTCAATGGATTTGGAACCATTTAATATTACATCATAATTAATGTATTAAGTGAAATATATATAGAACTAATTTTTTAGAATGGTCAGTGGTGAAATACTCTCTAGTGAGGGATATTTATCAAACTTGACTCCAGCAACAATCTCATTGTTACATGTGGACAAAAATTTGGTGGTTCTGTTGAACATGTTAGAGGTATTGGATCATGATTACTATAATTCAAGATATGTAGTTCATATGTTTTAGATAATATTTACCATATAATATATTTAACTTATATATGTCTATGGATGAAATAAAAACATTATTAAATTCCAATCGCAATAAAATAACTGTTAGTAAATCATGGTTCGACATTAGAGACAAGTGGGTAATTTTTATCAACTTGTTATTTAATTATGAAAATGGTATTGATTCATAATTTATTTCCTGATTATTCATTCAAGGATTATATAATTAAAGAGTTTTAGTTATGGTGATAACAACTCTGATGATAAAAAAAAGTTCATTAAAATCGAAAATGAGTCAAAATGGGTGACGATTTGGGAAGTATATATGAATGGGATAGTCATTTTTTATAGTTTAACTAGAAATATTATATCTGATTTGGTTTCAAGTTTATTTTATCAATTTATTTTGTATTATATGTGGTTTAGGATGCACATGTGAATTAGAGTAAGATATATAGTCCAAAAACCGATGGATAGTCTAAGTGTACTATTCTTATTTAGTAACATATATTATGTAAACTTAATAATGATATTTTTAGTACATGGAACAATTAACTGGATATAAAATAATTTTCCTTAAAAACATATATGATACATATATATAGATAAAACCATTATAATCATTATATGGTTATTCTTATAGATAACCACTATAATGGATATATTTCATAGAAACATCACTACTTTTCCTTTCATTGTGTTGGATAATATTGATTACATTCATCTAACATAAAGGAATATGTCTATTAATTTTAGTATGTAAATATCATATATCAATAGTATAAGTCAACATATTGAATTTAATATTTTTTTAATATGATTTTTTGATTGTAACCATGACTGTGACATAATAGGTTAATAATGAAGGGAAAGTTACAGCCTAGGTTTTTTCATTATCATCTAATCCTAGAAATAATTAGATATAATTAGTAATAAATAACTGAAACATAATGGTTTCTTATAATTCATGAATTATTACATGTATCACATATTGTGTGTTTTGAACATGGCTCATCTCATTTAATTATCATTAATTATATCTATTTGGGGATTGTTATATTATTTATTAAGAATCTAGAGTGTGTTATTGATCCGACACAGATTTATTTATAAGAAATGATATTTCTTATAATATGTATCTTAATATAATATTTTCATATTTATTTGGGTGATTTGAAATAGGAAGATTAAATGTGATATCAGTGGATGCGGTTGTTTAGTAATGAAATGGTTCTTCTCGGCAATGAGAAGTCGTATAGTGTGTTATTTTTTGCTAATCTAGGTTTATCAAGTATACATTGATTTCATATTCAGAAATTTTTGGTTTATTTGGATTTGTGTTTAATTTTATTATTATATTTATTAAAAATAATGACACTGAAATAGATTTTATTTCGAATTTTGATATTGGTGGCTAGTTGTTTCTTCAAAAATAAAATTATTCTGGGTAACTATGATAAATGTATACAAATATATTGATATTATATAAAAATATAATACGACGCTTTATTTCTGGAAATCCAAAATTAATTTTTTAGTTTCCAATAGAACTTTATTTACATTCCCAATCACTATTTTAATAAAACTATTTTGATAATTCTTTTTTAATGGTATTGATTTTTGAATTATTATTTGCCCTTAAAATGAAAGGTATCCCAAAAATAACACTATCAATTTTCTTATTTATTAATTCTTGACATAACATCCAATTTTTTTGTGGAATTATTATTCATCATTTGTTATTTATTTTTTATCAATATTACATAATCTATATTATTGTACATTTTATTGAATCTATTTTTATGAATAATGATATATATTACTTTTTATGATTTTAATTTAATGATTTTTCTGACATTAAATAATTTTCCTAGATTTTGATAATAATTATTTGAATTTATCTTCGATTTTAATCAATAGAGGTGACCTAGAAGTATCACTAAATTATATTTTATGGGTTACTGTAGATTTGGATGATGTTGTATTTTAATTTACAGTAAATATTTTCAAATATATTTTTTATATGTTTACATATAAAATAAACCAATGTGTATGAACTAATTGATTTTTATAGTCATTTTTTACATGAAAACCATCATTATTAATACCTAAAATATATGGATATATTTTTCCCTTTTTATAAAAGAATAATTTTTATGTGAAGGAATTTTTTCAAACATGATTTTATTTTTAGAGGGGGAATATTAATCAAAATTATTTGGATTTTTCATCAAAATGAGTATATATAAATTATTAATATTAATGTTCTAATTGATTAAAGTGTTAGGTTAAAAAAGAGCTAATATAATAAATTATATTGTATTAAAGGGATGAAAAAATTAATTTCATTAATATTAATATATATGTTGTTTGACCATAAGTTAAAGACTTGGTTTGGGATGAGATATTTTCTAGTGTTTATTCATATTATGAGTAAGCATATTGGGGAATTCATTAATATATAGATATTAATATTCCATGGTAATGGTCAACAATGTTAAAATAAAAAATTTTGGTGTCATTATGAGAAAAAATTTACATTAATTATTATTATTTATCAATTATTTATGTTTTTAAATTAATAAAACACTATATCTTTACATACAAAAAAGCGATAAATTATTAAATAAAATCCAAACCATAAATTTCATCATAATGTGTCTAATTTCACACCCAATATGTAAAAATATTAGGTATATATATAAATTGTTAATTATGATATTGGGAAGACAAAAAAAATTATATATATAAGGTATTGTGTGAAATTTCTATGAGTTTTATTCATAAAATTTTTGAGACATTACTTTAGAATTTTTTAACCACATTATTTTTGTTTATTTGAATATTAAAATTTCAATATTTGAATATAGAATTTAATATAGGTAATTTATATTTCTCAGATATTTATATTAATTTTTTTTATTTTTGGTATTATGTTATTAGGTTTTTCTTCATTTATATTATATTTTTTTTATTATGTGGCTAAAAATGATTTCATGATAAAAAATTCCATTATTTGATAAATTGATTTCTATTTTTTTATACATTTTACCCATTTTATAGCCTCTTGTAATATGATAATTCACTTTCATCTTGTGACTTTCCACCTTGATAGCATGATCATATTGGTGGGGGATTTAACAAGTTTTTTGATAAAAGAACATTTAATTCCTAAAGATAAAATCTTTAGATGGTATTCATACATTTTCGTGTCACTGATTTCAATTTTTATTTTCATGAATAAATTTATTTAAATGGGGATATTATAAAAAAATGGTGTTTTCATTTTTTTATTTTTTTAAATAATGTTTTAAACATTTTAGTTATAGAGAATGTTTTAACTAATATTTGATATATGTGCATCTGGGTAATTTTTATTAGAAGTTGTTGTAAAAAAATTAATAATTTACCTTAATGAATTGTTTAAATGTTTATAAGGACGAATGAGATAAATGGTATAGTTTAAACAAAACCATGTTAATATGGGAAATAAGGATTTATAGGTTGCTAATTTTTAAGGAGGAAAATAGGATAATGTTGGTTGTTTTGAATATATTTATTTAATGTGGAAAAAAACAAATATTATTTAAATATTACTATTATTGTATTAAAATCACAATGTTGTATAATACAAAGAAAAAAATGAACTTTTTGAATCAAATGCGCTATATTTGAAAAAAATTCATCTATATTGGGAAATAAAAATTTTAAACGAGGACCACATAAGTAAAATTATAAAATATCCCACTAAAAATAAATTGGACTAAGGATCCACATTACTTAAGAGGTTTCTCCCAAGAAATCAAAGGCATCTGATTATTAGTGAAGATCTATAAAAACGTGAAGACTATACCATTTACAATAGAACACTCTAAAATAGAGTGGAATGATTTTACAATAAGATCTACCAATTTACTATTTTTTAAATATACCATACATCCATGATATTAATAAATAATATCAATTAATTATCTATAAAAAAGGAGCTATCTAAATATGATGTCATTTATGAACATACCAAAAATATCTCACATGGATGCATCATAGAAAAACCAAAACAAAATGATGAATAATTGAGATACACTCCACTTATTACATATATCTACTTGTTCATGTCTCCTTACAATGTTCATGATACCCACGTCGACCATCTAATATCAACCCATTTCCATAATAATTCTTACAATCACAAGGTTTACAATAGTGGAAAAGTTTTAGTTCCACTCGAGAAGGATGTGGGAAAAAATTATAAAGCTATAAATAGAAGTTTCTAAAAAATATCAAGAAAATTTTTCTCAATAAAAATTTGGAATAATATAAAAAATAAAAACAATCCGTCCATAAATCGTTGTATTGGGTTGTAACACCCAACAATAACCATACCAACATAATATATTTCATGTATTAATTCTAATCATGTCTTAATTCAATTACGATTTTCAGAATGTAATTGATCAATAAAAATATATTAATGGTTTTAATTGTTTTCACCCTAGATTCCATCTCAAGGATCAGAATGTGAAAAACCCATAATACCATCTAAAATAACCAACACAATTTGAATAAATGGATACCCTCCTTGAGATCATCTCATAACATCCATACTATTGGTTAGATAATAAGAATACACTATTACAATTACATAAATTCAATAATGTGGGATAGAATAGAACTTTTCATTAATATAGACTCAAACTATCATCACATAGGGTTGGAATAGAACCCACCCTTTATATTATCATATAACATTAAAAAAAGGGTCAAAATGATTCCTTATATTGAAATTATATCATTTCTATTAAAATCAACTCGAATCATTAAACTAAGTTTCTTCATGGAGATTCCCACTGATACAATATCATACAATCAATTCTATGGTTTTTAATGAAACACTCCATTATTATCATCAAGAAGTAGTGGATGGAATGATTCTCAACTCATCCAACATACCCATTCTATTGTAAAAAAAATACAGTTATAGTTTCCATGAATTCCCAACAAAAATATCCATTTTATAAAATATTTCATGGTTCCAAACTAATATTTTCTCCACATACCCATGGATATAACGATCACTTAACCCATAACATCGGTCCTCGGTGGTTGGAAATGTGAAAACCCCATTCCATATATCTTTTTTCTATCATATCTGATATATATGTGGTTTAAGTAGAAGCCAACCCTCAATTTTTGTTCATATCAAAACCATAGTTTTAATGAGTTTCCAACTCAATAAAAAATCAATAACAAATATTTATATAAATGAAAATCCTTCATATAATATAAACTATTTATCCTATAAATAATAAAACATTAAAATAATAAAAAACACACATATATCACAAGGTTATAAGAGTTGGAAACTCATCCCAAGCCATGATAAAATCATTTTTTGTTTTTATCCCATGAACTAACACTATTTTCCCCATTTCATTCATATATACTTTCATGTTATCATAATTCAATGATTTTATTGGTTTAAAAAACAATATCACGGTATCTACTTCACCCCCAACTAGAATCATAGTTGAGATACAAATTATATATTTCCATAGATGATTTCAAAAAACTAGTGCTCATATCTATTACATTTTTATATTTTATTCCCTCATATATAGACAGGATTACAACATATCATAATCATACATTTAGGAAAAGAAAGTATAATTTAAACACAAATAGTATGGAATAATGATCATCTTTTTCCCTAATCCAAGAAAGATAGATTGTATTTCACTAAAACTATAAATAAATTCATTCCATGGTATACCTACCTGGATATACACCTCCTAATGTAAGAGTATCACTCATCCAACACACTAGTAAACAATCCATCAAGTTCTATATTGACTCAATGTTTCATTTATCATACCACTTAGCCAACCATTCCAAATCCATCATATTAGCCTACCCAAAGTGCGGTAAGGGATGAAACCCCAACATTCACTATATATCATTTTATGAATGGAACCTCACTGGGTTCTATGTAACATGGTCTATATAATTTTTGATAACCCACATGAACCTTGATGGTTATCACTTTAGGTCATACAACTCTTGAATCCATAAATAGACCCATTGAGGTATCTATATTGTAATTTAGTAAATAAAAAACTCCATTTAATTTAATAAATATGAATCTCACATGGATAGTGTGAAAAAAACATTACATGAAGCATAGAAATATTTCTAAACCATCAAAACATAATTTGGGACAATCGAAAATAAATAGATAAGAAAGTTCTTTTAGAAATTTTTCATTATCAAAATCAACCAAACACAACCAGCCACCATCCACCAATATGAGGACCAAACTAAATAAACATCTAAATTAATTAAATAAAAAATTAAAATTAATTCTATCATTAAAAAAACATTAATTTCATTAATACCTCCTTTGGAATAACCACTGAAAAACTCACTATGTTGAATCTGGTGCCCTAATACTCAATTAACATTGTGTAATCCACAATCATTGCTACCACAATCACACTATTAAACTATTAATGGACATTAAATTTCAAAGTATCAATTAATTACATTATATATTAAATGAAAATAATAAATTTATTTAATTTCATCAACAAACCAAAACCAAATAGGCATGAATCCTATATTATTCATCATCCCAATACCAGTTATATCAAATCCCACATACTCATTAATAGGTTAGGATTATTCCACAATCCTCTTGTTGAATATTTACTCAAACACATTATTTTAGATAAAATAGATATTCACTTAATTCACCCAAATTTACCTAAGATAAATGGTGTAAGCGGTCGCCTGTAGTATGACTTTGGTTATCAAACCTTATATACATAATATGAAATATAAATAAACATACATTATAAGAAGGTGATTTAGAGTTCATGAATTGGATATGAATTAGACAACATGGGTTTGAATTTATTGTATATTAAATGAGTTTGAGATATGTAAATGAATTAAATTTGAAAATAATTACTTTATCCTAGGTTTTCCCTTATAGTGGATTTTTTGGAACTCTTTCAATATTATTTCAATGTAATAAATTAGAGAGTTTCCATTAATGAAATATGAACATTCAAAAAAACTCACATAATTTTGAGTCTTTACTATCCAATGAAGGATCATCTATACACATGGAGGATCAAATTCATGATCACTCCAAGGAAGAGTATCATTTTTTATCTATGGATGTGTAGCCTTTAAATTTGTGGGATAAATGTAGGATGCATATCATTGATTGAAAATCACAACAAAATAACAGAATAAGAATTATAAAATTTTAAAATAACATAGAATATAACTTTTTCTACTCCCATGGATCAAACAAATAGATTTTTTCTACTCCATTGAAGTTATACTATCAATGGAAGGGGTAATTGAATCAGGATTCTATAATTGAAGAAGAAGAAAAAATTTGAAATAACAATCACTCCACCGTTGTGTGATAAAATTCACAAGAGTTAGTGTGAATAAATTTACACATTAATTAAATGGTATAAAAATTATATCCAATTTAATAAAACAATTGAATAATAAGATAAACATTAATTATGAAATAAACATGAATGAAAAAATTACATGAGATAAATTGATGATGTGATTACAAAATGAAAGCTTCAAATTACAAGTGAAATAAAAACAAGGATCCTAATATATTTTCTAGAAGAACATTATATAAGAAAATTACGAACCTATGGTTGATCCCCCATCAATACATTCCTTCCCCATAAATTAAGAGATCCAAAAGCTGGGTGAGAAACCAAAAGAAATTGGACGATTCAAATTTGACCAAGAAAATCATCCAAATTCATTCCTCTTTATGAAGTGTGGATTTATAAGTAAATAATAAAGAATATGAAGGGTTATTCAAACAAAAATGTCTGCTTCCCTTTGTTTTATATAATATGTCAAAATGTTATACTAATTAGATCATCCATTCATATATTTTGTTCGAAATTGTGTGTTCTTTTTATGGGCCTTCAGATCTGGCCCATTATTTAAATGTCAATTTTAGCACAATAAATCACCCTGAAATCATAAAAATTATCCCTATCCACAGTTTAATGAAATTAACACCATAATTTTACCTTTATACAATGTACATTTTATCTTCAATGTGCATTTATTTTGGGCCCACTTTTGTTTGGTTCGCCTTAAGCCCCCTATGATTTGTCCATAATTTTCAACATTCATTTAAAAAAATATCGATCATACCTTATGATTCATACATCAATACGAAAATATTAAATATTCCAAAAAAATGATAAATCATATCCCAAAATATAAAATAAATAAATTTATTATATTTCTTTCAAAAAAAAGTTGATTTATTGGACCCAAATGTCCATTATAGACATGAATTTCACTTATGATTAGAAATGAAGTTCAATTTATATAATTCACTAAAAAAATACGTACCTAGAAACAAATTGATATTAAGATAAAAACAATGAATATTAGATAATATTATTAGATAATCACACCGCCCCATAATGAGTTTTTCTAATATCGCGAAAAACATATATCAAAAATATGAAATTGATTTCCTATTTTCAAAAACATTTTAACACACAATGATTGCATTAAAACATCAAGATAAACAATAATGAAACCTATAAAAATAATTTACATAAATATGTGTTGGAAATCATATCCTAAGACTAAGACCATTCTTTTAATACAATTCATCATCAGATTTCTTCAAATTTCAATTAATGATGATGATTTGTTGTGCATAACAACATACATGGGACCCATTTTCTTATTCAAGGTAAAGACAATGGATATTCAAGGTGGTAATCACATTAAAACATTTTATTAGTATAATTTTTTTTTTCAATTTTTCAAATATAAATAGATATGAATACACTAACTCTAGGGAAGACAATTATGGTGTTACGATCCCCAGGTTCCGAACTCCACAAGTAATATAAATTCAATTTTCAAAAATAGAGATATAATTCCTAAATATGGGAAGAAAACTCTAGTGTTGTGATCCCCATGTATTGAATGCTACACGTTTGGGAAAAACATTACTCTATGTGGTCTTTTTTAAATATTTTTTTGTTGGACACTCAACATAAATTGAAAGAGACCAAATCCTCATGAAATGATAATTGTGAACCATGGACTCAAACATACACTAAAAATCTAATGAATGTGAATTCTATAATTTTAACTGAAATGATGAATCGATAAATGTTGAAAAGTCACATCAGACAACCACGCATCCCAAAAATTGTGCTCAAGAACATAAAAATGCCTTAAAATCATAATAAAGGCATTAAAAATCATTTTACATTCAATTTTTATGTATTACCAATCTATATTAATTCAATAATGTAAAATATATTGAATTTATTTTTATTGAATTGAATTTTTATCATAAAGGTCGAATTTTTTTTCAAAGTCCAATATTTTCACAACCCCAACATAGACTAAAACATCCCATTGTTTTGAAAGTGAAAAGAAGTGAGAAATTAAAATTGTTAAGTCATGGGTTTCTATGTGAATGGAAATGAAATCATAAAAAACTCACCTAGTTTGATGTTTATGAAAGACCATAATCAATTGATGGATTTGGCTTCATCTCACATTTTAACTCCATGGGGATGATTGATGGTTGGGTTTGAACTTTAGAATGAATTGGGCTTATTTTCTAAATACTATTATGTTTCAGTTGCAATATATCACACAAAAGAGACAATATATCATAATTGATACCCCAAGAGGGTTACCTTACCAAAAAAACTAAAAAACACCCAATAATAAAAAAGATGTAGAAGCCAGGTTTCCTCCCGAGGAATGATTAATATGAAGTTGTTAGCATGACTTGAAAACGCAAACATACCCAATACCAACTTTCATCATTTAATGGAACCCATTTCATTCCACTTATACTTGATTGAGTCTTATTAACTGTTTATATTTTTTGACATGGAAAATCTATTATTATACAATTAAAGGGAATAACAAATGAATATTCAAAATGTCTTATCTGGTTGATTTTATGGTCCTACCTAAGAATTCAAGGTTATGTCCTCCTTTGTAGGTTTCAAGAAAAAAATTAATGATAATTGAATGGTTATTGTAATCACATATAGATAGATTCTTTAGTGTGGATAGAAGTACTATAATTTTAATTTGGGTTCATTGAAGTTTTCTAAAATAGATTGGCATTTTGAATCATAAATAGTGTCTTTTACAAGAAATTTTGAATGAATTGGTTCTACAATGAAATATGATTCCTCCCTAAAATTCACCGGTTGAATTTTAGTAATGGGTATAAACTCTATTTTTGTGGTCTCTCCCAATGGTTTAATGATCGGTGGTCCTAATAAATCATCATTGGTTTCATATTAACAATATTCAATACATGATGAAAAAAATTTCTTTTCGAGTCCAAAAAATAAATTACCTCTTTATTTAATGTCCCATCAACAATTCATTGATTCACTTTATCTATAACAAGTTTTAAGGTAGTTTCTTCAATAAATTAATGAGGGGTCTATGTGTAACAAGATTCATTGATAAATTTTGAGGAATGAAAAACCTTATTGGGTATGGGTTCTATAATTGTTTCAATTCCTTTTCTTATAATATCAAAGATGAAATCATCTGAATTAATTTTCATCATTTTCTCACAAAATTGATCAATAAATTGTTGGGTATTAGTCGGAAAAATAGTTTGAACGTCATTTACTTGAATATGACTAATCTCTTTGACCATCCATGAGAGGGATGGAAATTTTTCCTATAATCATTCTTCCTTAAAATGATTTTACATATTAATGTGTCTATAGTATTAATTTATGGGATAGTCAATGAAATTAGCTATGTTTTACGATTCCAAGTATTTATTTTCAATTTGATTCAAAAATGGATTTATGTATTGGTATTGTTGAATGTATTCCATTATAGTAGATAGATATTTGTATTTGATATTTTTATAATGAATACAAATATAAATTGGAAGAGAGAAGAGAAATTATAGTTAGAATATATAAATTAGGGTGAGAAAAGATGGTGAATGTCTAAGGTACTTACTCGGGTGCCTACAAACTGTGCCAAAATTGGGTTGTGCTCAAATTTACCCAAGAAAAATGGTTCAAGTGATGTCTTGTAATTCGTCTTGGATTATCAAATCATTAGATACCTAAGATGAAAACAAAATAAACATGAATTCAAAGAAAGTTCTTTGATGGTGGTTTCTTTATAATGAATTGTCCCATTTGCGTTTGGATTTTTTGGGCTATAAATGGTTTGGACATACATAATTTAATTAATTTGTAAAATAATGAGTTGATCATGGGTTATTTCTTAGGTTGTAATGAATGAATTTATTTTTAAATTATTACAATGTCTTTAATTAGAGCGTTTCCTTCAAAGAAATATGAACATCCCAAATCAGTCATATTATTTTAAATCTTTTCAATTCAAAAGGTAATCACTTGTACACTTAAGGGATAATATTTATGATAACTCTAATGTAGAGGATATTTTAATCACTTAGGATGTGTAGCATTAAAATTTGTGAGATCAATGGAGAGTTCACATTATTGATTGAAAATATCAACAAAAGAATAGATTGAGAATTATTAATTTAAAAAAACTTCCAATATATCACCTTTAGACTCCCCTAGATATACCCAATAGAGTATTAACTCTCCCTTGATTATATTATATCAATGGAAGTGGGTAGTAGACTCATTATGGAGGAATTAGTGAATAAGAAGAAAAAAAGAAATAACAATCAATCCATCATTTTGTAATAAAATTCAAAATGGTTGGTGTGAATAAGTTCACACCATAATTCAATGCTATTAAATTAATATTGAAATAAATAAAATAAGATAATATTAATATGAACTTTTATTTGGAAATGAAACAGAAATAAAAACATACATAAGAGAAATTAATGATGCGATTACAAAATAAAATCTTGACTTTCTATTGAAAGAAAACATGGATCCTAATACCTTCATCACTAACTCCATATATAGTAATTTTTGGAGACTATGGTTGATCCCCAATAAATAAATTCCTTCACAATATATTTGGAGAGTCAAAAGTTAGGTGAGAAAAGAAATGAAATTAGACATTTCAAATTTCATTAATAAAATTGTCTAGATTCATTTTAATTTTTGACATGTGAATTTGTGACTAGACATGGCCCAATAGTGAAAGGTAATAGAACAAAAATATCTTCTTAATGGTGTTCTATAAAACCAGTAAAAATTTTAGGCCAATTTAAACAACCCATCTGATGTTATGTTCAAAATTATGGTATAATTTTATGCACCTTCAGATCTGGTATGTAATTTTAATATCAATTTCATATCCCTAAATCTCCTTTGAAACATCATAATTATCACCTTACACATTTTATTTAAATTATTTCCATAATTTTGTATTTCTATTTTTAAAATTTGAGCTTCATTGGAATTTTAATTTGGGCCCCACATTTTTTTCATTGGCCTTGGGCCCATTGTGATTTTTCTAGAATATTCTGCGTTCATTGCAAAAAATCATCATCTTTCATTGTGAATAGTCTATTGATCCTAAAAGATAAAATTTTCAAAAAAAATAAATAATATCTTGAATTGTAAAATTATAGAAATTAATATAATGTTATCTATAAATAGATGATTTATTGGGACCACATTTCCCCTTAAAACATGAATGGTATTTGTGATTAGAAAAGAAGATCAATTTATATAATACACTAAAACTGATGTTTGTGGCCATTGAAAGACATGAATATAAGAAATAAAAAATGAATATTATCATTTTTTTAGTCGCTAATAACACCCAACAAATAGATTTTTTCTAATCATGAGCAAAAATAATCTCAAAAATATGAAATTGAATTCCAATTAGAAAATATTTTAACACAGAATGCTCACCGTAAGAATTCCTGACAATCAATCATGATACACATAAAATTAATTTCACACAAGCTAGGTTCAAAAGAATATCTGAAACCCAGAACCACTCATTATTTAAAAATCACCATCACATTTTATCCAATTTACAATAATCTTGATTATATGTTGTTAATCACAGAATAGATGGGGCCAATTTTCTTGATCAAGTGGAATACAATGTAAGCGCTAGGTCGGAATACCATTAAACCTAAATAATAGTATCCAATTTATTTGTTTTTTGTAGTTTTTTTAATTATTTTTTACCATAATAGATATGAAAATACTATCTCTGATAAAGACAGTTGTAGTGTCATGTTCCCCAAGTGTCAAACTTAACATGTATTATCAATTTTATGGTCTAAAATATTGATTTAAAGACTAAATATATGAAATAAAACTATGTAGTTGTGATCCCCGTGTGATGGAAGTCGCACATTTAGACAAAACATTTCTCTGTGGGGTATTTTTTTTATTTTTTTGATACTAAACATAAAATTAAATTGACCACAAATGCCATTCCAAGATAAAAGGGACACAATAAATCAAACCTTCACACAAAATCCAATTTATGTGAATTGTGGTATTTTTGTTAAATGAATGAAAATGAAAATGTTGAAAATCACATTGGATAACCACACATTCCAAAAACAATGATCATGAACATAAACATGCATTAAAATCACAATCGAGGCATCAAAAATAATTTTACATTCGGTTTTAAGGATTCCCAATGTATATTAATATAGGAAAATAAACTGGCATGAATTTTTTTTATTGAATTGAAAAAAAATCATTAATGATGATTTTTTTTTCAAAATCCTATATTTTTACTCCCCCAAACATAAAATGAAACATATATTAGTATTGAAACTGATGATAGGTGATAGATTATAATTAGGAATAAAAAGCGGTAGATGTGAGTTTAAATGAAATCATGGAACAAAATCACCTAGTTTGATATTAATGACCCTTCAATAATAAATTGATCAATTTGGCTTCATGTCACATGTTAACTCATTAGGGATGATTGATTATTGGGATTTAACTTTAGAAATAATAGGTTTTATTCAGAAATACTAAAATTCAACATATTCTTTATATCACACAAAATTGTCATTAGATAACCATGGAAACCGCATTGGGGTTCCCTTAACAACAAAAAAAGAAAAAAAACAATATAAAAACAATGTGTAATAGCAGTTACCTCCCATAGAGAACATATTTTAAAGTAATTAGCTCAACATGACCCCCACCCCCCACTTATCAAATACCAACATTCAACATTTTATATAACCAAATTTCTCTAATTTTACCAGATTGAGATTGTTTCATTATTTAGAATTTGTGACTTGTAAATTCCATTATTCTACAATAAATGGGGATATCCAAGGAATACACAAAATGGTTGATCTAGTTAATTTTTATAGTCTTGACTAGGGCATCCAGGACTAGTCTTCCATTATGGTTTTCAAGAGGAAAATAAATTACAACTTAATGGTCTTTATTCTTAGATATAGTGATATTCATGAGTGTTGATAGAAGGAAAATAATTTTGAATTTGGGTTCACTGAAATTTCTCAATGAAGATTGACGATTTGAATCAAAAAAACATTTCTTCTCTAATTGTTAAAGAAATAATTGGTTCATTATGAAAGTTTGATTCAACCCCAAGACTGTCCAATTGAATTTTATTAATGGGTATATAATCTATTTTTGTAGTACCACATAATGGTTTAATGATTGGTGGTCCTAAAGAATCTTCATTGGTGTAAAATTCAAAATATTGAATCCACGATGACAAATTTACCTCTTTTGAATTTAAAATTTTCAAATTTTTCAGTATTTAATATCACCTCAATAATTACTTGATTACATTCCTATATCACATGTATTAAGGTTATTTCTTCCAAAAACGCATGAGGTTTTTATTGGTAAAAGTATTCTTCTATAAATACTGAGTAAGGGAAAACGTAGTTGGTATGGGTTCCATAGTCATTTAAATTCATTTTTTCTCTAATCTTAAATATGAAGCATACGAAATCATTTTCCTTATTTTTTCACACAATTGTTAATTTAATTATTGGGGACTAGTCTGGAAAAAAGGTTTAACATCATATGAATCTCTATAATTTCTCTCATTGACCATCCTTTAGAGGGATGAAAATTTTTCTTTTAAACATTCATCATTAAGATGACGGTACATATAAATCTGTGTGGGAAATCAATCATGGGTTGATCAAATATATTGCCTATGTTTTTTGATGGGAAAATTAATCAGGGGTTGATCAGATATATTGCCTATGTTTTTTGATCTCCAATTTTATTTTCTATTTGATTCCAAAATTGTTTTATGTTGGAGTATTGTTGAAGGAATTCCATTGTAGTTGATAGATATTTTGACATAATATTTTTAAGACACTCACAAATAGAATGGGGAAGAGATAAGAGAATTTTGGGTGAGAATATAGATTTGGGTTTGTGAAAATAAGGTGAGTTTCTATGGAACTTACTTAGGTCCCCATAAATGGTGCCAAAATTTGGTACTGCCAAAATTTAACCCGGATAAATTGTGTAATCAGTCACTCGTTGTATGAATTTGGTTTTTGAAGACTCAGGGGGTTAATAAGGACCCTAAATAAAGATTCATTATAAGAAAGTGATTTGATGATGGTTATTTAGATATGACATTTGCAACATGGGTTTTAATTAATTTTATTATTAATGTGTTTGATATACATAATTTAATTAAATTAAAAAATAATTAGTGGTTCATTCAATTTCAATTAGGGTGTACTGGATGAATATATTTTTAATATATTCAATGTCTTAAATTCGAGTGTTTCCATTAATGTAATATGAACTTCTCAAATAAATAACCTAATTTTTAGTCATCACTGTTATAAGTTTAATAAAATATCCACTGGGAGGATCAAATTCATGATAAATATATGTCAGAGTTTCATTTTAGCACTAAATACGTGTTTCTATAAAAATAGTGAGAATAATGGAGAAGTCACATCATTTATTGAAAAAAATCACAAACAAATGAATTGATTAAGAATTATAAAATATAAAAATTTCATCCAATAAATCACCTTTATTCTCCCTTGTATCAACCCACTAGAGTTTTATTCCTCCATTGATGCTAATTTACCAATTGATGTAGGTTATAGAATCGTGAAGGAGGAATTGAAGATGATGAAAAAAACATAATAACAATCACTCCACTATTGTGTGACAAAATTAAAAAAGTTTCAGTGTTAATTAGTTAATACCTTGATTCAATGATTGCATTATTATATTGGAAAAATAAAATAATATAAGAATAAGAATAACTTTTTTATGAAAGTAATTTGAATGAAAGTCTAACATGACGGAAATTAATGATGTGATTACAAAATGGAAGCTTGAAATTAAAATTGAAAGAAAACATGGATCCTAATACCTTTAAAAATATCTCCTTATATATTCATATTATGAGTATTTGGTTTATCTCCATCAATAAATTTCTTCCCCATAAATTATGGAGTGAAAAGGAGTGTAATAAATCTAAAGAAATTGGATGTTTCAATGTTCAGAAAAAAAATCATCCAGATTCATTCCATATTTTGATGTGTGAATTTTTAACTAAATATGCACCATTATTGAGGGGTTGTAGAAGAGTAATATATTATTCTAGGTGTTCCTAAATATCTTTCCAATTTTACATCCAATTGAAGCATCCTTTATGAGGTTATGTTTGAAATTATAGGATACTTTAATGGGAGTTTTGATCTGGTCCATATTATAAATTTCAAATTCTCCTACCTAAATCTCATTAAAAAAAGAATTAGCTCTTTTCATAGTTGAATGAAATGGTATCCTTAATTTTTTATTTATACAGTTAAAATTTGAGCTTCATTGGGATGGTATTTTGGTCCCCATAATTATTTCATTTTATTTTTACCCATTATGATTTGTCCCTAAATTTATACATTCATTTCCAAAAATATCATCTTCCCTCAGGATTCATCCATTGATCCAACAATATAAAATGATCCAAAAAAGTGACCAATCATATAAAAATAAGTCAATTTCCCAAATTTAATATTATGTTCTCCACAAATAGATGACAGATTGGGCCCAAGGTTTCATTTTAAAAATGAATTGAACTTTCCATGAGAAAATAATTTAAATTTATATAATGTAATAAAAAAGATTTTTATGGAATTTGAATCAATTGAATATTAAAATGTAAAAAATGAATTTTATCCTATTTTATTAGCTAATCAGTCACTAATAAGGTTGAAGAATATTAAATGAATAATGATAAAAGCATAACTGAAATGGGTATAAAACCCACCACAAACACACCAAACATTTAAGTGGAATCAAAAAAAATAAGATGAATAGAATCCATCCAGCTGGACCACTACTAAGCCCATATTTTATATAAGATGAAGATATGTATATAATAGGGAATCTAGTTTTTCTATTATTATAAAAAATAAAACAGTGTCCCATTGTGGAATTTCCCAAGCGGTAATAATTAATAAAACCCCATATTGGCTTCTATCATGATGTGTACCACTATGTCATCAGACATTTCCTACTTTTAGTCATCTATTATGACACAAAAGTATGCTATTTATTAATACCGTCCACATAGACAATCATAATACTAATTATAAGAAATATTTACTTTTCATCCCACCCACTATAGCTCTAACCTTACTCCTTGGGAAACCCTCCCAACACAACCCCTTGTTCTTTGGTTTGATTCTTATCCTATAGGAACACATCGTAGTTTAATCTCTCTCACTACACATTTGAGCAGTAAAATATTCAGTCTCGTTTTTCTAATGATATACTCCTATAAAACCATCTGCACATCGAAAATCTTTATTAGGTGTAACGGTTCTCCCCAAACATATAATATTAATCACAGACTTATAGTTTTGAGTGTTATCCCCATCCTTCAAAACACTAATCACTCCCTTCCCCTAAAATTTAATCTCACATAACACCTTCCATGCCATAACATTCCCTTTTTTGTAAGGGTCAATAAAACAATGTATAAATCTATTGAATGGACACCTGGACCCTACTCTAATTCTCACATGGTAACTTGATACACCTCTTGAACCGATAAATACATCAAAAAACACATTCTAGAGACATAAAACCCTTCAAATTTTGATATGAATCCCATTACACAAAAAATTAACTATACTGTTTCTAAAATTTCAAATTCCCCCTAATTTCACAAAGTTGTAAGGATGAGGGTCATTATTTACACCTTAATATAATTAAAATAATCCCAAATAAATATCTTCATCTAACATATTTTTTCCAAACTAGCCACTGATCCAAAATGATCAATCCAACTCCTGATCATAGAATTCTCACGGTGATTCCCAAGTTCACCTGAACAATTTGAATTTCCCATAGTTGAGAACCCTAATTCAAAAAACTAGAATAACTATTGTCTCTCCACTAAATACTTAAATATACCCCACCTATACTATCATGATCTCACACACACATATATATATAAAACTAATACACTAACTACCTAAAAAACCCAATGTCTAATGAATAATATAAATTACTAGAACCACCATCCACATAACTATGTCCCAATCCAATAAACATTTATTTATTGTTGATTTAGTAACTTTATATACAAATAATAGATGTTCTGAGATTAAACTATACATTATCCCCATAGTGAAACATCTGACATCACCCAAACTTTTTCCATAGAAACAATAATATGAAACCTAATATTACACTCATAAAAAGTGTCATGTATCTTCTATATAAATCCTTGTGAATTTTGTATGCAGATATATCTGGGAAACATATCCACCATACGGACCTACATCTCAAATAAACACCCAAACAAATCCTCTATATTTTAATCTCACATCATCTGGTTTTCAACTACCAAACTCCCTCAAATGAAAAATAAATCAAATTTTAGATCCATATTTTTTTAGTCCCTATATATCAATTGAACTGGAATACTTACATCAATGAACAGATGAAAAAATGTATCAAGCTCTTGTTTTGATCCACTAACATGTCCCCACCAACATTTTCAAAATATTCTTGAATTAAGAGACAAGAGAATTTATAATCAATGTGGTTATACTATATAAATAGTTTTACTTATCATTAACTTATTATAATGATCATTATTTACACTCACGATAAAAAAAACATTTACAATCAAGAGACTCACTCATATTTATTTAATTTTTCCCCCATCCTGAGCCCTAAAAAAGAGACTAGTGATACAAAAACACATTATGTAATCACTTTGAAGCTCTTATGTTTCCATAAATGTGGAGTACTATTTTTGGATCTCAAAAAAAATTATTTAAAAAATATATTGAAACTACGTGAGGTGAACTTACCTTTATTTTACAACATTTTCATAGTAAATGTATTACAATTTTTAAAGGATCTAAAACTTTTCATCACTAGAAGGTCTAGTCTATATGTGTATAAAATAGATAAGAAATATATTTTATTATTCAATTGAAAATTTCTCCACAGTGAAACTATACTAGATCCACTTATATACATCTCCTAGGTTTTACTCATCTTCAAAATCTACGGGTAGAAAACATCAGAAAGGGGTGGGCATAATTGATCTATAAGGGAATTCTTATAAAACAGTTATCATGTGATGGATCACAATGATATTTTAAAACATCATCCAAGAAGGAACATATTATTTTAATTACATGGAACAATAAGAGGGTTCTATAAGAATGGATACAAAGTCATGCAATCTCAAATGAAAAATATATTACATAGAATAAAATAATGACACATGGAGATGAAATAAAAATATGTGGGAAATAATCATTAGAATATGGCTTGGAAATGTTACATTCTCCTTTATACTAACTTATATAATAAAATTGGACAAAATATTAATGTGGAATTTAATTCATATTTATGAAAAAAAAAATTGATCTCTATGCTATGACCAAAACATTTTCTTATGCATCATGTTGCCAACAAACAATTTTCTATACTTCATGTTGTACACAAAAAAATTTACATTGTTTAGGTTGTTTATATAAAAATTAATTTTATTTATGTTATGTAAAAAAATAATCCTAGACATAGTGTTGTGGGAATAATATGATTCACACACATCCTTTAGAGAAATATTAAAGTGCCCATGATTTCTATTTTTAACAATCAAAATGATAATGCCTCATTATAACAACCATTTACATTATTACACACATAAACATGATTTTTATATAAAAATTCACTTAATAAAACTATGAGGATCGATAGGTCTTGTTTTTTGGGAAATTAGGAACATTACATGGCATCATATGACATAAAATACAACATCATTAATGAAAACTTCATTTACATGACCAAATTTTTTTCATACTTAGCATTGCATGGGATAACCTAAGAACATACATTAGAAAAGGGTGATCTATAAATTCCAAAAAGAGAGTAAAAAGGGAATGAAATGATTAATACAATACATATTTTGAAATAAAATATCTACGGATCATAATAGTAATATTAACATAAACGCATGATATAGAATGATTATCATAATGTGGAGATGTGGCAATAAAATTTAACATTATTTTAGCATGATCCATGTATCATTGCACATAGATCATGAAGAACCCCCATTTCACTTGAATTATCAAGAGTAAACCCTCATTTCCCTTGAATTATCATTAGTAAACCTTTATTGCTCATGGTTTATAATGATATTATTCTTTACCCAAATCATTGGATCGCTATCAGGGCGCACCATTCTTAATAATTTCACTTCATGGATATAAGTACCAAAAAGATTATAAAAACTCGATTAATTATAAATCATGATTCATTTCATGAATAATAGATGTGTAATACATAAATTTATGTCTTTGTATCAACAAGTAAGGTAATGACGAGAGAGAAATCCCTTAAAGAATTTCAAAATGGTAACTGGTGTACGTGGGAAGAAACAGTGAGAGAGATAGAGGTACATAATCATTAAAACATAAGGAGGGAAGTATAAGGTATGTGAGAAATCATACACTAATTTTTTTTAATTTAAAATAAAAGGACATAAAAATATAAGGAAACTCGAACATAAATGAGGAATAAAGAAAAGTGAGGATCCCTTAAGGAATTTTGGCGTAGTAATAGATTAAGTAAAGGTAAAACTGAGGGAGGATAAATGATAAATCATTGAAATAACTAATATTATATAGTAATTTATTGATTACAAACGAATTTAAAATCAAGAAATTTAAATTAAAGGAACAACTCTAAAAGAATGTCCTTGAACTCAAAAAGGGGGAGAGGAATCCATTACATGGAAGTGTGTTCCCAAATGCTTTGAAGATGATTGAAAGAGGCTTCATGGGAGATTGAGGAGCCTTGGGAGGATTATAGAGAGTGGAGGTTAGAGGTTTTTGATGTTCAGAATGGTTTGAGTGAAGCAGAATGGGAGATTTAGTGGGATTATATAGGAAAGGAGTTGGAATTATTTATTATTTTGGTTTTGGACCCTACACATCAAACTAATCAAAACAAAAAACCATAAAATGGTTTTGCCGATGGTTTTAGAAAAATTGGAGTGTCAAAAATTATTTTATTAGGCCAATGTCAGAAATTATTAATATATCAATCTTTCTTATGTGGATTTTAATAACACTCTCAAGGAAATCATTTTAAAAAGTTGAAATATTTTATAATTCTTGGAGTATCATCTAAGGCATTGTAAAATTAATCACACAAATATAAAATCACATTATTTTAAAGTTAAAACATATATTGGCCGAATATCCCATTTATGGTTTTTTATTACATCACTATTGGGTCATTATGATGTCATAAAACACATTATATATTTAAACAGTATTTAATTTTTACCCAAAAATTCGACTGTCTCAGAAAATTATGAAAAATTCACTATTAGATAATTTTGACATCCTAATTCCAAAAATAATATTCATTTTATCTAAATAATTTTATAAATACTTTAATTATTACATTTAAAATAAAAACTGACTTTTATTGAAAATTCAAGGGATTTGACAACAACAGCATTCAAAGCATAATAAAAATTACAATTGTATACATAAAAACTATACGATCATTTAAATTTAAAAAAAAGTAATTTAGTAATGATATTTTATTAATCTATTATCAAATTAAAAAATACATTAATTCATCCAAATATATTTCTTAATTGAATACTAACTAAAAATATTATTCGTTCTTTAAAAACTATTTACAAAGTTAAAATAATAAAATGAATATATATTATTTATTCAATACAAAAATAATGCATATAATCATAGTGTTAAGGAATTGAAACATAACCCATTAAAATACATTCATAATAGCCAAGGGTATGGTGTTTGATGGTTAAAGACTCTTGGGGAGGCTTCGATAACATCACTCAGATGAAAATTTCTATTAACTTACACTTCTCTTGTAGTTGATTCTGTTCAAGTTTCACATATTGAAGCGCATATTGGGCTTGGTCCACACCAAATCCCAATAAAGCTACCTCCTTTTAGAGCTCCCACAAATGGGATTTATATGGAGAAATTCTACTGGATGAGACCATCACATTCTTTGTCTATGTAAATTGGATTTGTTACGGTCCTATATTTATACTAATCATAGGATCACTGTTCGAAAGACTATGTTAGTAACGGTAACAATTCTTACCAATATTTTAAAATCCAAAAACATAAAACTGGGGAAGTGAATATGTTTTATATAACCATTTTATTTTATAATACATTTAATTAGATCAAGATTAATTTTCATTCATATATGTTTGGGGTGTAACAATTTTCCCACATAAAAAAATTTATCACCCAAAATTTACTTGTCCCACACTAAACCAGATGAGGTTAACTCTACTTCATTTCTTCCAGGGATTCCCATGTTGCCTCTTCAAACTTGTGGTTTTGACACAACACCGTGACAAGGGGCATTATCTTATTTCGTAGAATGTTTTCCTTACGTTCTATGATCTTCGCCAGCTTCTCATCATAAGAGAGGCCATTCTCCAATAGTTCCACCTCGCGATTGTGTACATGTGATGGGTCAGGTATGTACTTCCTCAGGAGTGATACATAGAATACATCATGAACTTGAGATAGCTTCAGTGGGAGAGCTATTTGATGTGCCACTACTCCAATGAAATCATGGATCTCATAATGGGACGATGTACCTTGAACTATGCTTTCCCTTCATCCCAAATCTCATAACTCTCTTCCATGGTGATATAGGGAGAAATACCTTGTCTCTGACATCTAACTCTAGATCTCTTCAATGGTTGTCAGCATATATCTTTTTTCTATTCTGAGCATCTTTAATGTCCTGGTGGATGGTCATAACCTTCTCAACCATTTCTTCGACCATTTCTGGACCTTGGAGTTTTTTCCCCAAATTAATCCCAGCATGCCGGTTTTCTGCACCTCTTCCCATAATGGGCTTCATAAAGAGCCATTTGGATTCTTGAATGGAAACTTTTATTATAAGGAAACTCAACCACAGGATGATTTTGATCACAACCTCTTTTGAAGTCCATTGATTAGGCTGTCAACATGTCCTCAACTGTTTGGATAGTCCTCTCTTATTGTCTATTAGTTTGAGGATAATAAGTCGTACAGAAGTTGATCAAGGTATTCAGAGCGTGTTGGAGACTCTTCTAAAATATAGAGGTGAATCTTGCATCTCAATCTGATACCATGGATAGTGGAACTCAATGTAGCCTCACCACTTCTTTGATGTATGTATGTGCATGTTGATCCAATGAGAAATCATCCTGAATTAAAATGATGTGTTATGTCTTCGTAAGAAGATCCATAATAGCTCGAATATCATTGTTTACATTGGATTTCTTCAGAACTGCAGTGACAATGTCCATGGTAATTTTCTCACATTTCCATGTTGGTATGGGTAATGGTTGCATCATCCCCTTAGACATATGCCTCTCAACCATCACATTCAGACATACTATGCACATTGATGTATACTCAGTGATATCCTTCTTCAGGTTATCCCACCAATAATGCTCTCAAATATCTCGATACATCTTTGTGATTCCAAGGTGAATGGAGAAATTCAAACAATGTGCCCCATCCCAAAGTCCATTATTTAACTCCTGTTTGATGGAACGCATAGTCTTGTCCCAAATCTGATAATTACTTCTTCATTATCATTGAACTCTAAGGATTTGTCTTTTTTGATACTTTACACTTTCTTCTAAATTCCCACATAATCTTTTTCAGCATCCTTTAACCATTACAAATGGAATTATTGAGAAATCATTTGTGAAGGGATTGATGTCATTCCCTTCTTTGTGATTCCCATGTCCATCATTATTAAATCTATGAATATTGGATCTATTTCACTTCTCATTAATAATAGAATCATTGTGTCATTTCTACATAGTGCATCTTCCACTATGTTTGGTTTCCCAGGGTGGTAATGGATTGAACAGTCATATTATTTGATTAGCTCTAACCATCTTCATTGGTTCTTGTTCAAGTCTTTCAGTGTGAATATATTCCAGAGGATTTTTTAATCCAGGTATATTTCACACTTCCCCCCAAAGAGGTAATGTTGCCAAATTTTTAATGCGAAGATTATTGCAGCCAACACCAGATCATGTGTTGGATAATTTTTATCATAAACTACCAATTTCCATGAATCCTAGGCAATGAATTTTTCATTTTTCGTCAACAAATTGCAAATTTCCTTCTTCAAAGCATCATTATATACCACAAAATGTTATCCACTTATGGTTAGTGTGATCATGGTCACAGGGATAATCCTTCTTTTCAACTCCTTGAATCTATCTTTGCATTCATCACTCCATAAAAGATTCACTCCCTTTTTATTTATCTTGGTAAGAGGGTTTTACATTCGTGAGAAATTTCTCATAAATTGGCAATAATATGCTGCTAACCCTTGAAAGATACGAATATTCGTCAATGATATTGGCCTCGACCATCCCTCAATTGAATTATTCATGGAGGGATAAACATATATCCCATTTCTAGTAATGATATGACCCAATAATGGGACCTTATACATCCATAACTCACACAATCTATACTTTTCCTAGATATTCTTCTTTCACATGGTCTCTAGTATATTGTTAAAATGATCCTCATGATCATCATTGGTTTTGAAGTAAATGAGAATATGGTCTGTAAATACTACCAAAAATTTTTTGAGGTAATATCTAAATACCCTACTCATCATGTACATGATGTTTTATAGAGCATTAGTGAGTCTTAAAGGTAATACTATGAATTCATAGTGCATTTACCATGTACGAAATGCAGTCTTGGGGATATCCTTCTTCTTCACCCTTACTTGGTAATATCCTAACTACAGATCCAACTTGGACAATTGTTATAATTCATGTAGCTGATAGAAAAATTCATCAATTTATGGAAAATGATACTTTTTCTTTATCTTGATTATGTTGAGCTGAGGATAATAAATGAAAAGGCGCATTGACCCATCCTACTTCTTGATGAAATGGACAAGTTCACCCCATGGGAATATAAAACCATTACCAAGATTCTCTTGTAGTTGTTTCATTATATCATTAAGCTCCACAACATCCACTCTATATGGAGTCTTGGATATTGGAAAAGCAATAGGTATAATATCAATTGAGTATTCAACATCTCTTATAGGAGGAGGACCAGGAAATTCAATGGGAAACACTTCAGCGAATTCCCTCACAATAAGATTTTCCTCAAGGATGGTTTCTTCCTTATACACAATAATATAATCCAGATATGATTTCTCATAGGGTAGTAATATCAATGCTAGAGATGATGGTGATAAAGAATATTCATCCTCCTCCTTGCACATATACAGATTTAGTGTTCGATTTTCCATATGGATAGTGATTTCCCTCTCATGGGAATTTATGTTGTCTTTATATAGGGAACTCCAATCCATGACATGAATTGCATTAAATTTCACTGGAGGAATTATGATGACATTCTATGGGAAGTTTAATAAAAAAATTGTGACATTGGAGAGTTATATTCATGGCATTTAGTGATTTCCCCATATTCCATTTTCACTAAGAACTCTACTTCCACGATTTGTGGTGGTGTTAGAATTTTTCTACTAATACTTCAGGATATAAATGAATGCGTAGAACCATAATAAAAAAGTATGTTTGCTATTATAGAATGAATAACTAGAGAATATTTCACCGCTTTATTTTTGGGGGTCTCTTCAATGATAGTGATAGAAAAATATCACCATTGCTACCTTGGAGGTTGTTGGTTTCCTTTAAAAACCATTCGCATAGGGAACTAGTTTTCAATGTGACCTAGTTGTTTTTAGTTGACTCAACGAATAATGTGTTGAGGGTCAAACATAGAATTCCTTTCATCTATCGTAGTTGTAGGTTTTTCTTGTTGATAATTAATGGTTTGGTTCCATTCTCTTCCACACTTAATGAATTTCCCTATCCCCTTCAGTCAATTTCCAAGGATCTAATATCCATACCATTAGCAAGTGGGGTGCTTGAATTTCATACCACCATTGGATTTACCCATCAAACTACTAAAATTAAAGTCCACATTCTACTTCTTATCCCCATGATACACCAGATATTCACTGATCTCCATTTTGACTTTTAGGGAACATTGGACAATTTCCTCGTAGCGGTCAAAGTAACAGATCACTAGGGATTTCTGTATACTAGGTTCTATCCCACCAAAAAGGTGTCAAACTTTCTTTCATGGATAATGAAAAAGCTGGAGGTGTTTTGTGCATGCCTTGTGAAGTTTTCCATGTATGCTCTGATGGAATACTCTTCTTTTTTCTTTAGGGCCCCATGTTGGGATACAAGGATTCCATACCCCATCCATATGTCCAAGACCTCCATATTCATCATTTCAATCCATGCACACTTCCCCTCCATAGTGTTATTCATTCCATGAAGGTCCACCGATAGTCAAATACTAGAAAAACACCACAAAATGCAATATGAAATATCACAATATAAAGAAATATATATATATATATATATATATATATATATAACAGATCATATAATATCATCATATATATTTCATGTCAGTAGTGTCACCACACACATGTGATCAAACATCAAACATGGTCTCATGGGCTACACACACACAGATGTGATCACGTGTCAAACATGGTCTCACGAGTCACATACACATATTTGGTCAAGAACAAAACATGGTACCATAGGCTACAAAAAATCACACATGTGATCAAGCATCCAAAATGGTATTGCGGACAACATAGGAACACACATGTGATCAACAATCAAACATGGTCTCACTGGCTACACACACGCGCACGAAATCAATAATCAAACATCATCTCATGAGCTACACATAAACAAACATGCTGGGGGTCCCTGCTATCTGAGGAACATACTAGTGTTCAAGCCACGACCATCACTGGCCAAAATCAATCTAGTGGAAAAGGGTCCATCGTGGCCCCTAGAAACATATTCATTTATATTAGACAAGGTTCCTTTAATTATTTATTTCATAAATACTGTTAACATATTTAGACATTCGTGTAATTATTTGAATATCTGGGAATAAAGGGTCATTTTTCTAAGGGGTGAACCTCAATTTACATTCTAATAAACAAACATAACACTGTGGGGTAAAATAAATGTTATTGGCTACCTCAAACAAAGTCAAATATGTTCCACGAAAATCCCACTTTCTTTGTCTATGTCTTCCAATCCCATTTGGGCTTCCTCATAATTTCTTATGGTTGTAAATCATGATTGAGAATTATAAATAAATTATTTATAACTGATTTACATTTTATTAAATTATTATAAGTAAACTCACCTTCAAAATGGAATGGAATACTTTCTAAAAGTATTACCAGGTATCACCACCAAGCTATAAAAATGAACAACCACCCATGGAAAGTCTGAAAAAAATATTACAAAATTATTCATAGAAAAACTCCTATTATATAGAAATAAACTAATTTCTAATTACCTATTATTATATAGAAACCTCTAGAAGAATTCAACCATGTGAAATAACATGGACACAACGTCATCCAATTGTGTTCTAATAACTCACAAAATAATCCGGATTCTTAAAGAAGTAAAACCCCAAATAAATTACAATATTTGATGGATGATTCAATTAGAATATACCAAAAACATTAAATTGGTCACTAAGAGACATGCCTTTAAAAATGGACAATAATTTCACACATTCACCTTCAATGAATGTCCTCTAACCCTGATGATCTAAATCCCCATCATTTTCAAGAAATTCTACCAATATTTATTGGAATTTCAAAACATTTTTTTATTTCAGATCAATTAAAATATCCCATGATGATCAATGTAATGAAATATAAGATTATTCAAAGAGAATTTAGATACTAAAGGATTGAAAGTGTTAATAATTACCATGAGTGATCATCCAATATTATTGGTACATTATTCCACCACCACATATGTATGAAGGATCAATGATTGTTGAGGAATACATGATCTCACCAAGATTATCTCTAAAAACTAACCTAATACATCCCACATCAATAGAAAATAATATAGGTATGAATAGATGTGTGAGTGGTTTAATGAAACTCAAATTTTTGAACATGGTGTATTAATCTCGAGTGGGGATCAGTGTCCAAAATTAACCAATGAACCTCACTTAAAACTGACCATCACACCCCACCTGCTAGCAAACTCATATTGTTGGGACGTAGGGATATTTTTTATCCCACTAGATATTAGGTGGTTGGTGTAGTACCTATGGATTATTTGGGCCTCCCCTTCTAAATTCGCCACCTATAAACAATCCACCAATTGTTCTTCTATGTCCAAAACACCTTTTTAAGATGTCTAAATAGAAATCATTATAGTTCATAACCCTGTTTCTTAAATGATCTATCCACCAATCGAAAATATCAAATTCCCTAAAAAATATTCAACTTTCAATTATGTGGGCCATTAAACCTTTCCACCAAGGATAAATGTACATTTTGGGTTCTTTTATAGTGATATAAATTAAAATCTACAGGAATATGAAAACACAAACCCAAGATAGTATGAAAACATCCATACATGCATCTAACAAATATAATGAACCAAAATCAAAAAATAAAAAAAACCAAAGAAAAGAAGAAAATTTACTGAGTAAAAGTTATCCAAGGGGATTGGTTTATAAAGGAACATTGTGGTAAGCCTGGATATTCATTCTCAATCCCTAAATCCAGAAATTCCAAAAAAATATTAACAAAACTCTATGCTTTGAATCCAAAGAATCTATCGTACCCTAATGATGTTACCTTTCCAGGATCATTTGAAAAAAAAATTAATATTAATCCTAAAAATCATACATCTAGTGTGTGAGTACCACATACCTTGTTGGAGGTTACAGCATAACCCCTAAATGTATTCTATAAATCCAAGTTCATGCATTTGAAACATTGTGAAAGTTGAAAAGAAAATAAACATGTTGATTGGTAAATAATTAAATTAATAAGGAAAATATTGAACATATTATTAGGTTAAAATAGTAATCAATAGAATTTATTCATAATATCAAACATAAATATTTACAATATTTAATAAAATATAATCCAATTACCATGACGTTGAATTCTCCCAGACATCTATCTTGTAGTTTAATCGACCATAATAGCTCTGAGAATTACTCAAAATCATGTTAGAAACATTAAAGGAGTTAGATAATTATATTAAATCACATGGAAATGTATAAGGTTTATATTGAGTCATGTAAACATTAACCTCATCACATGCGAAATGGGGGAACTATATAACAATACAAGGAACCATGATCACATCCCATATAAAGTGAATATTTTTTCATGTTATCTAAATACCACTACAATATTCAATATAAAATAAATCACTAGAATTAATTACATATTAAAAATTTTATTGGAATAATATAACACTTTCAACATGGTTTACATATCCCTGATTTTTCTATAATATGTAAACAATACTAAGAATGATGCCATAAAAATAATTCAATAAAAATGTTTGTGTTTGTTCCCAAAGGATGGTCAATTTTCATTATATTTGGGAAATTGTGGATCATTTATTTCATATTAATGGACACCCATTATCATTCATTTATTTTTATTTCATAAAACATGGTAGATAGTATGATTACAATGCCCTAGAATATATAAATTCCTAGGTCATCCTTGATTGTTGATCATCATATTGGGTTGTGATGATATGTTAAGGTCAATATAACTAAGATCACTTTTATAAAGAAGAATATAATAACTCATTGGATACATTTTGGAAAATGTGTATTTGATTTTTACCTCTTAGTGTACAACACATTGATTATGTGTCACTAGTGTTACTCATGTGAACACTGGTTGGGGATATTTCAACATAAGGTTGCAAATCGGTTCCCTAATTATGAGGTTCCATACATCTATACCTATCTAAATTAATTTTATAATATCGATTAATAAAATGTGATTATATATGATACTTATCAAGTGATGGGATATAATTAACCAAGATAGCATGTCTCCACTCATATAAGGAGTATACGACATCTTGAGCCACAATTTAGTTTTTACTAAATAAGTGCATGGTTATGTTAAGATAATTACATCTAATTTTATTATATTAAATTAATTTCTTTGTAGAATTGAGAAAAAATATATAAGGAATAAATAATTTATGTTTTTCATTCCTCATGATTAATCATGATGTCAATGATAAATAATCACTTATAAGGGACATCTCATGGATTATATCATACGAAAACCCATTTAAATTGAGTAACAATGATGTTTTTAACGATACCAATCATATTTTATCTTTATTAATGAGATCCATAATCATTGAAAACATTAAAAATAACCCATGAAATTTCACCTGACATAATACTAATTATTATTTTTTGAATAAATATCAATGATTCTTGTGTAAAATTATTTATGCTTATTATAAAAAAATTAAAAATTGTGATTTGAAAATTTAAAATATTTTGTTTAGTAATTATTTTCATGTTATAATATAAATAAGGATTTTCTTTTATAATACATAAACGTGAGGAAATAGAATATACCATGTTGGACTTGGCCTTGTCATTGATATAATGGGCTTATCAGTTCCATTGCATGAGTTAAAATTGCAAGGATACCAAAATTTGTTATTTTAGAACCACCTTCATTATTTATAACTCATTTTATGAAACATTAATGTACCCAAAAGTTTTTTTTAGGATAAAAAACACTTTTGGAATTTATTTAATGCACTAAATGGACATTATAGGCTCTTTATATCACCACCTTTGGTTTGGTTCATATCAAGATTTCTTAGAGGCCATTTAATGCCCCTATTTGTATCAATATATAAAAGAAGGTTTATTATTTTAATCAATTGTGATCGCCAAAATGTGGTGCACGGGTTCTCTATAACTCCTCATCTGAGAGGGCCCACTTAAATTCCTAATAGAATAGGTTATTTATGAATTTTATCTTACCTAATTCAATTTTTTACCTTTGAGGAGTGGCTATAAATTCTTTTATTGGAAAAGGATCCCACCAATATGCTAGTGATTAGCATTGTCATGGAATATCAATAGAGGATTTAATTTAAAAATTCAAGATTGATCTAAATATTTCAAACCAATTTAATAAGATTATTTTTTTATTGCATTTTGAATTATTTATTTTCATTTTGGAAATATTTTATGATGACTTTTTCTTAATTTTGATAGTCAATATCATTACTAAAACCAACAATTTTTATCAAAACAACACCCAATTTATGAATTGATAAGATTCATTTAGTATGGATATGTTATTTATTGTTTATTTTCTATGAATATAATATAATATTTTATTTACATGATACATATAATGTTGATACCTAAAGATAAAATAATTTACTAAATATCTAAGTGAATGATTCCATCTAATAAAAAAAATTCATCAATACCTTGAATGATCTAATAAATGGGTCATTATTATTCAAGAATCAATAAACATTAATGTGATGGGAGAAAATGGTACTATTTATTTGAATATGAATATTGGGTTATTATTGACTAGGTAAATCAATTAAATTGGAAACTAGAGTTAAAATGTTAGTAATATTCATGAGAACAATTGGAAAATATTATTTCACTCAATAATCCATGTGTTCTATTTGATAAAATTAAAAAGTGTAGTTTAACTAAATGTACCTGAATTAATATATGAGTTTAACTAAAGTTACGACATATAGAAATATGGATCTAGGACAATTAAATTTAAAATATAGATGTTTATTTGTATTTTGGGAATATATTATCTAAATTTATATATTAAATAATGATATAAAAGATACTAATAATGAAACATATTTTATATATATATTCATGGATTCAATCGAAATATAAAATTTATCATTGAGATTATCCCTTAATAAGGAAACATAAATGGAATTAATTTCATTTACTGGTATATTATCTTGATAATTGTTCTTTATATTGATGAGAAACAATATGTTCAAGATTAAGGTATACCAGAGGAACCTATTACCACAATATAACATTCTAAAAAGGATTATTATAAGAAGAATATAAAATATTATTTGGTTATATCATGTACATTTCTAGCTATAATAATTCATGATAATTATAAGAAACATGAATTAAGGGAGGTTTTAAATATTTTTAATCAACAAAAATATATCAATCAATATAAATCTATAATTAAATGTTTTAATTCAACCAAATAATGTTTCTCATGTAATATATCAAAATGAACATCATTTTCTACTAATGTAATTTAACTTCTGGGGAAAATAAGCTACATGGAATGTTTTTTTATTCCCTCTCAAAAATGATATATAAATTAAGGTGATCCCATAATTATTCAAAGAGAATTTATTAAATTTATTATTTATTTTAATAAGACTAATATTGATTCTACCCTTCCTAAGCTATCCAATATTTTGTGGGCAATGAAATAGAACCTAGAAAGGCCACACCCTATCATGATAATGAATATGGTAAATATTAATTTCATGGTAAATCATAAAAAGATATTTGGAATGCTTAAATATTTAATCTCAACACTAAAACCATTGTAATCATTTATAGAAGAGGAAGGACAATGTATATTTTCTAAATAATATAGTATTTGGAAGACGAATTGTTCTCTATACATGGATATACTTACAATGAAAAATAATGATGATCTAGTCACATTTGAAATTTAGGTTAAAGAAATTAATTTCTCTAACTATGAATCATGGGTATGGGATAATGGATTTGAGTCCCATGTTTTGGGAAATGTGTACTCACTTAGAGAATAGTGAAGTTTGATTAAGAAAGAAGTATCCCTATGAGTTATGAATGGACTGTAAAGACCCAAAATTTTCATACATAGATATTACATCATAATAAAATAATATTCAATTAATAACAAAATGATCCACCCCAAAATCATTTTGGTCTAGTGCCTTTGGAAACTTATGTACATAAACAACTATATCATATGTGAATTATATCACCTCAAACAATGTTATTCATAAATAGAACCCTTATTATACATATCATACATAATACCTTTTTCATAACCTATGGAAAGGAAACACAAGAAAGGGTGAGATCAAACTCTCATTAAGGGTTAAAACGGATATATCAAAATAACATTAGAATAATGGTAAGAAAACATGAGAATAAATTTTTAAACCGAAGCCTTGAATAGCACATATCATAAAATTGAGTCACAGAAGAAATCTTGGTGGTTCAAACGATATAAATCAAGATGGATTCAAATAACATAGGCCATGAGAGAATAAAATTGTAATAATACATAAATTTTTGTCATACAAATAATCATAGAAAATTTTATATCAAGGATACCCAAAAAGGCATTTATAACATTTTTGGAATGGGCAAACAACTTGTGTAACTTCTTTGAGCTGGTGATAACCTACCATGTACCCTTTTAGGTAATGGGATAACTTCCCATGTACCCTCTTGTTTCTATCATGGGATAACCTCTCATGTACCCTCTTATTTCAGTCATAGGCCAACCTCATGTGTACCATATTGTTACAAGATTGTGACAACCTCCCATATACACTTGTTTTCTCAAGCATGAGATAACCTCCCCTGTACCCTTTGAGATCATATATCATTAATAATTAACTAATGAATTTGAGGGATATATAGATCTCATGCATCAGATAATACGTAAATATTTGTGCCATAAAATCAGAAAAATCATAATATCACAACCCGTGAAAGGAAATAGAATTCATAAACATTTTAAAATAGAATAACCCATGGGAAAGAAAAATGTTTCATAATACTTTTTCATTATAACCATAAATCATATAGATAAAAATAAGTATGGTATCATTAGATCAAATTTCCATTAAATCATATGTAACATCAAAGGATATCATCTTACATGGAAAATGATTTTTAATGATCACCTAGAACATTTCTTGAGAAAAATTACCATTCCACCATGAAAACAATTATGTAAAACAAAAAAATTTCCAAACTATTAAATAAAAAAATTTCTTTTAAAATTAACATGGAAAATTTTAAAGTAATATTTATATCATTTATTTTTCCTGGAATATTAAAATAATGATCATATCATACACATTAAAATTAAAATTAAATTATCATTTTCAATAAAAAATAAAAAAGATCCCTATTCTAAAAATGGTAAGAAAATAACATTTAAGAAATTTTGTAAAAAGTAAAAAATGTGTAAAAATATCTTTAAAAATATTTTTATAATTTTAAAATCATTCGTTAAAAAAAATTTATAAAAAATGGAACTGGAAGAAAAAGGGTTTTCGACTAAAGAGAGAAATAAATTCGACTTTTCTTAAAAGGATTGACTTGGTATCTTTAATACATTAAAAGAGTAAAATGAAAGGAAAATATTTATTGTCAAAAAAATATTAAGAGGAGAATATTATTGTTTTTTTTTGGAGTTAGATCATAACATTTAATCATTGGATGTATAACTGTAAGTATCATGATAAACAATGAGACTATAACATCAAACCCATACTACTTTAATAAATTTTGAATCTCGAGGGCCACGAAAGAAATAACCATTGATAGATATGTAAAACCATATAAATTTAATAAGAAGAATTATAAAATACATTCACGATCAGTATATAAACCACATAAAAATTGGTGAATAAGGCATTTGCCTCACAGAAATTATGGTTAGACAAAAATCAATAACATAAAGTCTCAACAATCTTCATTCAACTTCATACATTCTGTATAATAAATATCTGATTATTATAAATATATTTAAAAAATATAATAATATATATCATAAGATATATTATTTACTTATAAATATATATCACCCTTTATTAATAATTCCCTATTAAAACATTTTTTAGATAATAACTGTTTCATTTTTCATGTTTGTTTTGGTCTAGTAGTTTTGGTCTTTTACATTGTTCATAGTTAAATCATAAACATTATTTTAAACAAGAATTTTATAAAATACTTATTATATATATATTGTAATCCACTAATGTTAGATACAAAATGTGAGTTTCACCATTCATGGAGACGGTAGGCCATACATATGAGTGAATGTTGTTTCCATTTTCTCAACGAATATAATGAAACAAAGATAAATATTTTATAACCTTTAAATTATAATTAATATTTCATATAAAAAATATATACTCATTAAATCTATCCCAATTACCATCCATTTTAAAATACAATATAAAACATATCACATCTCTTTGTGGAGGTGGCAGTCTACATATATGCACGAGCGATGTAATAGTTTTCTAATGGATTGTAATGTAAGAAGTTAGATATGATATTATAATGACATAAGTATATTTATCTAATAAATATAATATAGATATATTGAATAAATAACAATCTTCATCTGTGAGAGGTTGTGATGGAAAATGAATTATGTCGGTTCATGAGGTGGTATTTCACAGTTCTAAAGATCGGTGGGTTCATTTCCCATTTGATAGAGGATAAGATAGATATTGGTTATTAAATTAACATAATAAAATCCTTGTATATGGAATATATTTATTTTATTATATAATCATATTCTAATATGTTTTAAATGAGGTTGAATAAAAATTTAAATAAAAACGGTCAGTTAAGAATGATACATCTTCTTTGGAAAATATCATTAAGTTTGCTCCAAAACACTTATTGGGAGTGTTTAATAATACAAAAAAGGCCACTAATATGTGGTTAGGGAATTAAGGAAGATATTTATTCAGTTATTATTTGAAAAAATCGGATTTAATTGGAGAGAAAAGGGAATTCTATTTTATATGTTGGGGAGGGGACACACTTGGACTTTTTCAAATGAAAACATTATACCCACACTTTAAATATGTCGAAAGGATCTGAAAATGTATTTATAAAAACGTAGATAATATAAGATCTAAATAATTCCCTAAAAAGGGAATTTGACAACTTATTAATTTATTTTAATCCTTATATTTTTAATTTAAACCCCATTAAACCCGTTTAAACCTTAACTATAGTAATTATTTTTTATGATTTTCACTATTCATCAGGATAAAATTACGTTCAACTTATTATATAATATTAATTATTATAATTCTAAATATGGAAAAAAAATTTAAAAATTCTATTTACATATTTTTTGTAATTTATTTTAAAATTAAACCCGCGAATGCAACGTAAAAAGTTTTCCAAAAGAGAAATTTTTATAACTATTGAATGTTTTAATGGAAATATTCTATATTAAACTGATTATTATGATATAAATTGTATTAATTATAACATAATTGAAAAAATTATACTTTAAATCAATTTAAAAAAATATAACATTTTACATGATATAAATGAAATGACATTTTTCTATAAAATTGTGTATTTTCACTATTCATAAAAAAATTAAAATTTTATGGAAAATACAAATAATTTTCCATTAAATAATTTTGAAATGCTAATTTAAAAAATAAATTTTTTTTGAGAAAATAAATTTTCTAAAAAAGGAAAAATTAATTTTATTAATTATTTCACATAAATAATAAAAAACATTTTCTCAGAAAAATGTATTTTTGAAGTATATAACATCTTTATTAAAAAATAACTACTTTTTATAAATATTATTTCTAATCTAAAAACATTATAATAAATTATTTTTAAAAAAATATTCCAATTCATACCAATTTTTTAATGGTTAGGTTTTTATTATCTTGTTAAAATAATATTATTAATAGTATCACAGAGTTCATTAAAATTCAGGGTTTCGTGTAATTCAAGCTATCAAAGAAATTAATTTTTCGGAAAAAAAATATTTCATAAAATATTGGGGTGTAACATTATAACTCCCTTAAAATGAATTTCATCTATGAAATTAATATCTCTAATACAAAAAAATGGATTCTTCTACCACATCATTTCCTTAGTTTCCCATGTAGCTTATTCAAATTTGCTATTTCACCAAAAAAAACGTTAACCAACTGAGTAGTCTTATTTAATAACACATTCTCTTTATTAACCAATGTATTCACTATATTTTCCTCATTAAAAATATCCTACTCTACTAGTAGGACCACTATGTTTAGTATTTGTGAAGGGATAGTTATGTACATCTTTTGGAGAGATATATGGGACACATAGAAAACTTGAGAGAGGTCTAGTGGACGCCCCAATCGATAAGACACTATCTCTAATCGATATAGAATCTATAAAGGATTATGATACATAGGGCTCAAAATTAATTTATTCCGGAATCTCATAAAAAATTTCCAAGGATAAATTCATATAAAATCCTACTCACCAAATCCAAAATCCAAATCACACCACTTATTGTTACCTTCACTTTTATAATGACTCTAAGCATCCTTGGTGTGTTGTTGAATGGATTTAACATTATCTACAAATTCCTCATAAATCAAGGGTCCCAATAGATTTATTTCTAAACATTAATCCCAACAATTGGAGTTCTATACTTCTTTCCATATAAGTAGTCATATGTAAAAATTTGAATTATTTATTGAAAGCTATTATTGGATGAAAACTCAACAGTAGGAAAGTATAGATGCAAACCAACTTTAAAATCCATAAATCATTATCATAGAATATATTCTATGGTTTAAATTTTTCTATTAGACATTCCATCAATTTGAGGATGATATGCAGTTCGGAAACTCAATTATGTATCAATATCTTTCTAAATACTTCGGTATAACATTGAGATAATCCTCGGATCCTGATCAAAAAAAATAGAATGTAATACGCCATGAATCGTTACAACTTATTGTGTATTCTAGAAATATAATCCATAGTGAAATGTTATTCGACGGTGATTGTTTGTGCTGACTTTATAAGGAAATCGACCATAACTAATATCACATTATTCCCTTTAGATGTTTCAGGGAATACTATGCCAAAACCCATAATTATGTTTTCCCATTTCCATTATAGTATGGGTAATGGTTGTTACATCGCCTTTGACTTTTGTATCTAATCCTTGATTCTTTGACATACCAAGAACTGAGATATAAACTCTGCAGTATCTCCCTTCATTCCACCCAACCATAAATACACTTTCAAATATCAATACATATTTTTACTCCTATTATGAATAAGAAATGAAAAACGATGAACATAATTTAACAGATCCTTCTTCAAATATGGTATGTATGGGACACATACATAGTTCACAGACCTTATCATTCCATTATAATCAAGGTTAAACTCACAAATATGTGTATCTTTATTGTACAACTCTATGTTACACGTCTTTAATTTTTTTACTTTGATATATGGTTGAATTCTTCTTTGATAAAGATAAGATTTTCCCCCTTACATCAAGATTTCAATATCTATCCTTTTCAAATCCAAAAATATTGGACATTTTTTATCCTCATCATGGGTAGTCAAGCATTAGCCTTTTGACTCAAAGCATCAACCAACTTTTTTCCTTCCCAAGGTGGTAATTTATAGAGTAATTAAATTCTATAATTTGTTCCTACCATATTTTTCAATTCATATTCAAATAATTTAGTATGAATATATACTTTAAACATTAATTATCAGTATATATATCAGATATTTCTCCATAAATATAATTCCTCCATATATTTAGTGAAATAATTATCATAGCTAACTTTTAATCATGAGTTGGGTACTTTTTATCATAAAATTTTAATTTTCATGAGACATAAGTTATTACCATATAATTATTCATATGGCTTCATCATAACACCTTCTTTGATACAACTATATAGATTGAAAATTCATCTCCACTATAGGGTACTGTAAGCATAAGTTCCTTAACTAATCTTCTCTTCTGTTTCTTGAAATTTTCCTCACACTCCTCCACCCATTGGAAATTGTCTCCATTATAAGTAAACTTATTGAGAGGATAGAAAATCCATGATAAATTATTGACAAACCATAAATAATATCCTACCAAAATATGAAAAATTTAGATCTCCGTCAAAGTGGTTGGCTTGGGTCAACACTTAATAGGCTCTATCATTGATGGATCCACCGATATACCCTCACTTGAGATTGTGTGAACCAAAAATGAGACTTTTTTATCCAAAATTGTAAATTTGTAAATTTTTCATACATATTATTCTTAATTAGGATCATGAATACTATTATAAAGTGGGCTTCATGATTTTTCTTGATCTTTCAGTATAAAATAGTTTCTTTTATGAAGGCAAACATAAATTGATCAATTTAATATCAAATAGCTCTCTTCATTATATCCATGAAGATAGTGGGGTCGTTTTTAAGAACAAATGGAATCACTATATATTTATCATGTCCATAACTTATCTTAAATAATTTCTTGGGCATATCGACCTTCTTTTCCATCAATTGATTATATCCAAAATGAAGGTCAATCATGGAAAGGTATTTAACTCTTCACAGTTGATCAAACAAGTAAATAATATGTGTTAGGTGATAAATTATCTTGATTATGATCTTTTAATGTTCTTGATAATCAATAAAAATTCAAATCAATATACTCTTTTTTTTAAAAAAGAACTAGTGCAGCACATGGTGACACAATTCAATGAATAAATCCCTTTTCAGTATTATCGTAGATTTTCTTCTTCAATTCTTGCAAAAAAATTGCGATCATTCTATAGGGAGTATTTTGAATAGTTGTATCACCATGTATGGGTTCTATTGAGAACTAAACTACATTTTTCTATGAAATACTAATCAACTATTATATAAATATATCAACAAACTCCCACCCAATGGTCATATCATTGATGTTGAGTTTCTTCCCAACCATCTGAGATAAACACCCATTTTAAATTGTAATCTTTCCCATATAGAGTGTGTGATCTCCATAATAATTTTATATTTATCATTTCCCTGATAAAAATCAAAGGTTGGTTTGGAATGTCAATAAGACTTCCATTTATTTTAAATTCATGTGGTATTTTTACAGATAAATCAAATCTATGCCTAAGATAATACCAATTTCAACAACATGTAGAATAATGATATTTGTAAGAATAATATTCCTACAAAAATCAACTAGTGAGGAATCATATACTTGAGATTTTCACATCATTCCATAATGTATTTTCATTAAAAAATCAATACCTAATCAATTAGGTCATATTTTTATATACTATAAAATTATTAAGATGAAAAATAGTGGGTATATCAAGAATAAAATAAGACATTACAAGTTCTAGATTGAATGATAAGTGTACCTTTCACAACATAGTTATCATATCTATCATCAAAAATATTTATTGGATGATATTTCCCTTTTAATCTCATCTTAATAGGTTTCTAACATTGATCATCATAATTAACCTTTAGATTTGATCACATGTTAACATATTGAATATACTGCAAGTATTTGAAACACTAGAGTGTGGTTTAATTCATTTAATTGGGATTTCCATCTATTTTCAACATTAACTAACTTCTCCCCAATAATTTGGCATTAATCCACTAAATGAACAAAATTAACATACATAAAATAGATGTTATTCCACTGGATAAAATATACTCTATTATTCCATCTACACTTGTATCATGATTTAATTATCATCTTCTTCTCTCCATGGTTTTAATATTTTCCTTAGAATTGAATCTCTCTTTTATCAACAAAACTATTAAATTAATGGGTGAATCCAATATCCATTTCTACCTTGATATCACATCGCATTATATATTAATAACTACCAAAGTCCCCTATAGATAACACCCTTTATAAACTTTATTTTATTCCAATGAATAATTGATCAATATTTCTTTAATTTTTGAGGATAATACTATAATAGGGATTTCTCATATTCTTGATAGGATTCTACCATTAATAATCTTCGCATTCCAAATGATAGATTGGAAATTATAATTTTTCATGACCCAAGCACTAGATAATGGAAAATATATTTTAAAAGGTACTAATTAATTTCTCAAAAACTAACAGATTAGCAGAACCACTAAAAGAAGAAACACATTGTCTTATGATAGAATCAATAGAATGTTGTTCGAATATTTTCTTATTTGAATGTTTAGCATGATTTGTAACTTGAGAATGTTGTGTGAGTATAGAAATGGGATTTTTAATTATAACCCCCATAATATTTTATTTATAAAATGGATAATCATATCATTGTTGATATAATTTATAATTATAATGGTTCCTTTGGGTTTTATCCATTGACTAAAACAAAAAAATAGTGTAAGAAACAATAATCACATTGGGGAACCACATGATCATCAAAAGTCACATATAGGATGTCTAAATCATGACACTATATTTTAAATAAATGATATAACAGTTTTAACCTAGTTTATTCACATTCATAATCTATTAAGATACATTTTTACGGTTTGTATAGATTTTTTGAATTTCCACAAAATATCCCTCTGAACTAGGTGTGGAGCAAAGCTCATTTTCATGATCCAGGTGATGATCGAGTGAAATACAGATGCACACTTTTCAAAGCTATTACCCCTGGGTACATCTGGGATTGAGACACATCCACGTTTACATGCTATATGAGGATATTATTTCTTGGAAACCACTCTCTCAACCCTCCATAATAAATTTAGTATATTTTACTATACCATTACTTATCCTTAAATGTATCCCTATATATCACGGTAAATTTTTTCTCATATATGCTTCAAAAGATTAACTAATCCTTACTATGATACCAACTATAAAGACCCAAACCTATCATACAAAGATATTGTTTCTTAATAGACAAATATTCATTATATAACATATTGATCCACACAATAATTGTTTATGTCTCATTCCTTTTTAAACATGGATACATAGACAAAAAATTTATAAGGGAACTAAATCATATCCCACTAAAATATTCATAACTAAAACCCTTTTGGGAAATATCATATATAATACCTCAATTTCAAACTATGTTAAATAAAACATATGAAATAGTGATCTTAGATATTCAATAAATGTAAAAAATGTAGATATTAATGTAACATGAGTATAAGGGTAATATAACATGAGAATAACATTTGAAAATAATACCTTGCATATCATATATCATAAACCTGATATATGGATTAAATATTTGAATTTTATAATACATGAATCATAAAGGCGTAAAATAACATAATACATGAGGGAATAACATTTTTATAAGACATATATTTTTGGAATACATTTTAGAATAGAAAATATTATTTCAAGGATTCCCAACATGAAATTCAGAACATGTTAGGATTGGGAAAATCACATGAATACCTGCTTCCAGAATTGGATAACCTCCTGTGTACCCTCTTTTGTTATTGGTATAATATCCCATTTACCCTATTATTTAATACTTAGGATAACCAGCCATGTGCCCTCTCATTTTAGGCCTCGGATAACCTCTCGTGTAATCTCTTATTTTCGGATTTGAAAAACCTACTGCATACCTATCGTTTCAAGATTCGGATAACCTCCAATGTACCATTTTACCTCAAAGGTCATTTATAATTACCCATTGAACTAGTGTATAATATATGTCCCACCAATCACATAATCTATATATTTTTATGAAATATGGTCTTAAAAGATTCATCATATCATATCTTAGGAAATGGAAATTTTTTTCATGAACATTTCATCATAGAATGACCCATTGGAAAGAAAGAGTTTTAATAAAAAAATAAACAATATAATAAATCAAGAAGAGAAAGAATAAGGATGGTATCACTGGATCATATCCTCGTAAAATTCAACGTAACATCAAAGGATGTCATATTTGATATAAAATGACTTTTTAATGTCACTAATAATATTTAATGAGTAAAATAACTTTTCCACCTTGAAAACACTTATTTAAAATAAAAAATAATCTCAAATACTAAATAAAAAAATTATTAGAAAATAAAGTTGCAAAATTTTAAATTAATCATTAAATCATCAATTTTTCATGATGATTGAAAATACAGTTCATGTCATACACATTATGGAAAATATATATTTTACATTTTCTATAAAAAGTAAAAAGATCCATATTCAGAATATGATAATGGTATTATTTTTAAAAATATTATAACAAACTCTAAAATAGGTGATAATATATTTATACATCCATTGGATAAATTTAATATATTTCTTTAAAAAAAATTAGAAGACATCGACATTGAAGAAAAAGGGGTTTTGACCAAAGATAGAGATAACTTTTATTTTTCATAAAAATATTATTTTGGTATATTAAATTTTTAAAAATTTTAAAATTAAATAATAACATTTATTCTTAATAAATTACAATAGGAGATGAAAAATCATGAGTTTCTTGATATCTAGATCATAATATATCATCACTCCAAGAATAATCATAAACAATCCTGATAAGTAAGGAGATAGTAACACAAAACCCTTACCACATTGGTAAAATTTGAATCATGTGCCCCATGACATAATTTACGATCATAAAATCCATTCATGGTTAGTGTATACACCACATAAATGAAACAAGTGTGGAATAAGGCTTATGTCTCACAAAAAATAAAAATGAACAAAAATCCCTTACATCATGTTTCAATTTTATTCACACATGTTTTCACCTAATATATATATTAAATATATGTTTATTATACATATATCCATAGTAAATAATAATATATATCATACCATATGTAATTCCATAATAACCATTTATCACACATTTATTTACAATGACTTGTTAAAATCATGTTCCGAGTAATAAATCTTTCATTTTTCAGGTTTGTTTTGGTTTGGTAGTTTTGATCCTTTTACATTGATCATGGTTCCATTATCTCCAAAATTTTAACCATGATATAAATAACACATATATTTATTATATATGAATTTATAGTATTCATTTAATGTTTTAGATAGAAAATAAATTAAATCATTCATGGATACGGTAGGTTATACTTATGCATAAATGTTGTATCCATTTTATCAATGAATGGAATGAAAGAAAGGTAAGTAATATATCATATTTAAAAAAATAATTTATATTATATATATATAATATATTTTAATTAAATATATCTTTATTACCATTCATTTTAAAATAAAATTAAAAACATATCAAATTGCTTCATGGTGGCGGTAGTCCAAAATTACACACGAGCGATGTTATCATTTGCCCATGGATTCGAATGTAAGAAGGTAGTTGTGTTATTTTAATTTAATAAGTATATTTATTTCAAAAATATCATATAAATATGGTAAATCTGTCATTATATCCATCCATTATAGGTGGTAATGGAAAAGGAATTACATCAGTTCGTAAGGAGGTAGTCTGTCGTACACACGATCTATATTTTAATATCCCAGTTGTATGAGGAGGAAATGGTTTTTGGTTATTCCATAAAAATAGTAAAATATAATTTTATTTTAGATACTTATTATATAATATCATTATATTTTAATAATTATTGAAGCAGTTGTAAGAATAAATAAAATATAAATGCTTTGTTCATAACGACACCACTACTTCAGATAACCTCCTTAGGTTTGCACCAAAATATTTATTATGAGGTATTAATAACAACAATAAGGCCACTAGGATGCCGTGATAAATTTATGGAAGATATTTTCATCTTAATTTGTTGTACAAAAATCCTTTTGAGTGTGGAGAAGAATGGAGAGGGGGTTCCCTTTTATAAGTGGGGGAAAGGACACATTTGGAATTTTTGAAAAGAAAAAGTTATACCCATCATTAAAACATAAATATTTGATAAAAATTAGATCATTAGAAAACCTTAGATGATATATGTTATAATTATTTCCATATAATAAGAATTTAACTAATTTTTAGGTTCATTTAACCTTTATCTTTTTAATTTAACCCCCGATAAGATCATTTTAACATTAACTATGGTATTTAATTTCCCTTATTTAACGATTCATTATGATAAAAAAGTAAGTTTAAATTATTATATAATATTTATTATTATAATTTAATATATGGAAAACATTTATCTAGTTCATTTAATGGAGTGGGAGAAACTTATTTAAAATTAAACTCACAAGAATGATGAAAATGTTATTTTCCAAAGAGAAAGTTTTCATAATTACGAAATGTTTTAACATAAAAATAAAATATTAAATTGATTAGAATGAACTAAATTGAATTAATTATAAGATAAATTTACTAATTTAACTTTTAAACCAACTCAAAAACACAATGGAACTATCTACATTATTTAAGTGAAGACGTAGTTTTCAATAAAACTGGATTTCTCACTATTCATTAAAAAATTTAACTTTTAAGAAAAATACAAAAAATTCACAGAAAAATAATTTTTACTGTTTGATTACAAAAATTAAGATCCTTTTGAAAAAATTATAATTTAATTATCAAAATTAAATTATATAAATTTTTCACAAAAATCCATAAAACCATGATTGGAGAATAAAAGTACTTTCGATGTATATAAGGACTATAATAAAAATTAAATACTTTTTAAAAATATATAATCCTTGTATAAAACCATTTTAAATGATTTTCCAAAAAATTATTAATACACACACCACCATGTTTAACAATTAAGTTATAACGGTCATGATTAAATAATAAAATTAACAGTATCCCATGGATCATTAAAACTTAGTGTCTCGTATAACGCAAGCTATAAAAAATTAAATTTATTAGAAAAAAATATTTCAAAACATCTCATGGTGTTACATAAGGAATTTTTTTTATACTATCTGTGGGGATATGATTTTATTCATCCCAATGGATTTTCATTTCTAATAGAAATTTTTTAACTTATACTATAAATAAATAGAAATTTAATTTTTGTAACTTATGAATATAGTGAAGGTTTTTCATTTTTAACAAAAAAAATATAAATGTATTTATATGAATGAAATTATTTAAATTTATCCTAATATGTTTTATGGAATTTTTATATCAGATCATGGTAATCTTATATATACTATAAATAATAACAATGTCTTAATTAATGATTTTATTATCACTTATATTTGGTATTATCTATAAGGTTATACAAATAAAAATGACATCAAATGACTCTATGATTATTGGTAATTAGAATTTAAGGAGTATGAATCATTTAATTTCTATAAATACTTTTTAAAAATAAAAATAAACTTACCAAATTTTAAGGGTATTGGGAGAAGATTTAATGTTTTATTTCAAATCTTACATAATGATATATATAATGTTTCTCATTATGCATTTAAGAAATCAATTAACATTACATATGAATTTGGTAGGTTTGGGTATGTGTATCTTATTAAACCAAATTTTGGATATTTTTAAATTTTTAAAGTGTTCAAAAATGAAGTAAAAATCAGATAGTAATAGAAATTATAATACTTCAAACTAATCCTAGGGGAAATATTTGAGTAAATAATTTCACAAATATCTAAATGAAAATTTTATAGTAACTCAACTCACTCAACCTGCTATACCAGAATTAAATTTTTTATATTGAATTACAAAATAAAAGTGGTTTTATGTGGTTTATTCAATGATTAGTCATCTGCAGCATATGATTTCATTTTCATTTTACTTGCTGGAGACTTCGTTATTTACAAAAAATTGGATTCCATAAAAGGATCTTCAAAAGGTAGAATTTGAGATTTGTATTGGGAAATATATTAATTTTATTTTCATTAAAATTTGAAATTTTGAGAAATATGAATGTCTTATTAAATCATATAAACATTAACCCCAATCAAATAAAAATCCATTTTTTTAGTAAGCCCATAAATATTTGGAGTTTTTATTTTTCAAATCCATCATAGAATAAACTATTTATATAAAAAAATTTGTTTATAAAAATGAAATTTTTTCTTATAATAAATATTAGGATAATATTTGAACATGATGAATTTATATATGAGTAATATGGTGTTATTCTTTAGATTGATGTGTTAAAAACAAAAATTTATTGAAATGAATTAACTCAAAATATGAAAGATCTGTGAATTTTTTGTATACTTCATCAAGAAATCAACATATATAGATTTCATATTTATAAAAAAGGTGAAGTTTTGATCATGGAAAATGGACCAAAATCTTCCCAATATGATTTTATGAGTTCCGAATCTGGAAAATGGTTAAAGATAATGGAATACAAAATGGAATCCACGGACAAAAATTTGGTTTGGAAGCTATGAAATCCACTAGAAGTGGTCAAACCCTATATCACCCATGGTTTGTTGTTTATCATTTTCATGATTTTTTTCTATTTTTTTAGTGGTAGGTGAAAAAAATAGAAGACTTTAGGGGGATAAAGATAAGGGTAGTTGAAATATCTCTATATGAACTAGTTCATTACATTTATAGTTATTCATGAAGTGAATGGTTCTGGGAAGAGACCATGAATTTAATTTAGGGACTGAATGGTTTTTTAGTAAAAATATATTCATTACATTAAATTCCATTCAATAAATAAAATTGTTTTTTGTATTTTATTCCAAGGTGACATTTTTAGCTTATATGGAAACTATATGGATCAATATGTGAATGAATAATTCACATAGTGAATAGGGTTGTGTCCAGTTGATTTATTTGATTATTATGCCATGCGATTCTCATCAGCCTCTATTTAAATTCTCTTAATGTGCATCCCTTCCTTAAATATTTTTGGATGATCTCTTCTATTGATATCCTGACTCAATTATATCTTCAATCATTGATCCATTGGAATCAAAGGTTTCATAAAGGATGGGAATGGGAAAAATGATTTATCTATTTAAGGTAACTGTATTTTCAATACTTCCAATTTCATTAGAATTCAAAGTATATTAGGTTTCTCTAAATAAATATATTCTTATTTCATATGATTTTACCCTATTGAAACATTGTTCAATTTTCTATTATTGGTTTGTTCTTGAAATCTGGGATGTGTATGTCTCCAACAACAAGAATGAAAAATTGATTAAATATGATTCTATAATAAATATTGTTTTTACAAGTGATCTTAGTATATATAGGTTATGTGATTTCATGATAAAATGGAATGGACAGTGGTCATAAGTAGCACTATCAATTAGTGAATCATGGGATAGATCATGGCCCAAAATACCACAATCAAATTGGGTCACCAAACGATGGCTTGGTGAATAGATGACTCACTACTCAAAAGTGAAGGGAGGTCTAGGTCATTCATGTACAGGGTTTTTTCAGTGCGAAAAGATGGGGGGTTATACCAAATTGAAATTAATTAATTTCTTCTTTTACATTAAAGGAGTATAAAAAAATTATGTTTTTGTAAAATCTATTTATCTAATTTATAATAATATCATGGAAACTTTATTATATGATTCTATTATTCATTATTTATATTTTATAATCCTAATATATAACTAATTTCTTGTCTTAGTGGCATGTAGGAATAGTATATTGGGTTTTTCCTATGATGTGTCATTACTCACCCCCTCCATATGAAATTTAATGAGTATATAGATGTTATTTTTTATGATATATGAAATGGAAATGTTTCTTACTTCTCTAGGATGGTTTCATGATGTCGTTTTCATACATAATATAGATGGATAATTTGAGTGGTTTATTTTTGGATTTAGATCAATTCCACCATAGTTCTAGATTCAATAAATGTTTTTGAGTCTTTAATTTTCTTATTGAAGTTGTTCTTATGTTACTCTGATATTGGTCATTGATACATTTATTGTCGTTGGGTTTTTTTGGTTTCATTATTTATATGTACATCCTTGGTTTTATTTATTTCAAAATTAACATGTAAATATTTTGCGTGTCTATAAATGCGGTAAATCCCCCCCTACTATCCATATTTTTTAACACTCAGTATTTATTTCTAACTATTGGAGTCCATGGAATGTCACCAATGGTTAGTAGCACCTTTGGCCTAGACAAAGCAGTTAGGTTCATTTCGGATGCTACAAATGATATCTACGTGGTTACTCTGTCAATTGGGATAGTATTTAGGATATAGTACACAAAATGACACGAAATTTATATCATAAATATATATATAGCCTTTTATACTTATCTTAATGTTATTATAATAGTTTGGGCACAAATTGGGTTATTAAATACATTTAGGTGTATTGTTTACTCATCATTGTGGGATTAGACGGTGAGTGCTCGGTACCATTTATTAGTAAAGAAAAATCCCACTATGATTGAACTATCCACATGATTAATTGATTCTTGTACTATGACATTGTGATTTTTTGTTTATATATATATTATAACCATGAATAAAATAATATTCAAAGTCCTTAATGGTTAACTTTTGGAATTATTTGTTGAATAAAAATACCACCAGAAAAGAGAATAAGAATCTAATAAGTGGGAGAATCCAAGAATTAGCTTTCGCCAACACCATAGGTGAACCAAAATTTTATTTCGAGTATTGTTTAATTATTTTATGATATTGAAAACGTACATAGTACTGTAGAACTTATTTAGGTGAATCACTTGGATGAATTTATAAATCAGAATCTATAAATATTTCATAGCGATTTCAGAACCTAAAAAAGAAGAGGTATTGATGAATAAGATGACATGAATCTTAAAGATATTGGGGACTTCAATGCAACTGAAGGTCAGGATAGTAATGTATATTCTTGAGGACCATATTCTAGCATGGTGGGACATATCTACTCAAGCTAAGTTTCATTAAAATCTCACTTGGAAATGATTTATGGTAGTGTTAAATAATAAATTCTTTCTAATCACCTTCCAAATATAGAATATGATAGAATCGTTTTAGTTAGAATAAGGAATTTTATTAATGACTAAATATAGTTATGAATTAACTCACCTTTTTATATTTTACATATTGGAAAGGGATAGGAAGAGGCTAAAATAATGGATATTCGACAAGGGACTCTATCATGTGGTTCACTCAAATGTGCTTATTTTCTACATTATTGACTGCATATAAATTGTGAATACGACACTAGTTACATATATAGAAAGAGAGATATTGAAAAAAATACAAGTGTAGGACACGCCTTTTTCTATCCAGGTGCTGGTGGGAGCTTCGGTATGGGGAATAACCTAATAAGAAGGGTTACAGTCATGGTAAAAAAAGTATCAAAGAATCAATACATTGAATCAACCACTTACACATCGTACTGCAGTAATGAAACATTTTATTTCTAGTGTGACTTGATTATTCTCAAAGAAAAGAAATATAATGTACCAATATGAAATTCCCAACAATACGGAAAGAATGTACATCTCAAGCATGTTTTCATAAACTTCTAAAATTAGAAGGTTGAAATGGTTTGACCCAGACTTAGGCTATATATGGTCGGATAGAAAAATCCAATCAAAATTGTTCCCATTCACAATTTTAGGTAAACTAATATACCTCTATGAATAATTGAGTTGTTTATTTGAGAAATCTATAGGAATATAATAATTACCCTATAGTATTTTATTGAAAGCAATATAGAGAAAAGGAAACTATCATGATAGAGAAATTGGGTCCCTCTACGGTATGAGGTACCATCATTCTGAACTCAACTATTTTTCATATCTTTTTAGATATTGGTTAATTAATTTATTTTATTTATTCTCACATGTTTAAACAAATCTGATTAAACATGGAAATAATTACTCACAAAAAACACATATTGGGTAGTAGGATTAAAGGGGATTCAAGTACCCAACATGTTTTATTACCATTGATACGGTGAAGTTTCTTTGAAATTTTATGGTTTTATAGATAGATATTTTTTATTTGATATTTAGAATAGACTAGATACTAGAATTTAGTGATCATATGACTGATATTCTTAACTACTAAAAAACAAATCCCAAGATAGAACGCTTCATAAAATCAAGGGGGATTGGCATACAAATATGGGAGTAGAGTTACCTCTTGTGTTAGTGGACCGAACCATATTTTTCCAGTTAATAGAAATGAACCTCAGTGTAGAAGATGAAACTAGGAATATAAGTCTACTTTACATAGTAGATTAATAAGCATGTAACTTTCGGAATGCATTCTCTAGGTTACTACCCAAGAGGGAAATAAAATTTTCTATTGATATACTCCCATGAACAAGCCATATTTCTCTCCTGAAATATAGAATTGATCTAACAAAGTTTCATTAATTAAATTTTAATCTAAAATATTTTTATCTTAGAGGATTCATGAAACCTAACAAATCATATTGTGATAAATTAGTTTTATTCATAAAGAAGGATGATGGTTCCCTCTCTTTTATGAATGGTCTATCCTAATCTGAATCAGGTTATGAACAAAAATCTATACCATCCTCCTTGAATTGATAATATATTTGATCTATTTAAGGGAGGTAAGTGGTTCTCCAATATTGATATATGATTGGAGCATCGTCATCTAATTTTCAAAAAAGAGGATATTCTAATTACAAAATTATGGGGTTGATATGTTAATTATGAATATCTTTTTATTCTATTTGTTCCGATGAATGAACCTTATTCATCATGGCGTTGATTAATCACACCTCCCATTGATACCTCAATTATTTTATGGTCGTATATATTAATTATATTATCATTTATTCTCAAATCAATAATGGACAAAAAAGCACTTAGAAATATTACTATGCATATTTTTTTGTTAGTGATCACATGACAAGTATTCTATGTGTAAATTCTAGATACAAGATGTTTTTTCCCAATCCACATTGTTTGTAAAGAGGCAATATCAGTTTACCTTAGGAATATTAATGTAATATTACCTTGGAAACAACCAAATAATGTCTTCAAGATGTGGGTCATTCTGGGATTATGAGGATTTAATCACCACTTTGTTTTGGACATCTCAAATATTTCTTCTCTTACGACAAATATGGTGATAAAGGGTATTCCATACACATGGAATGGTGACTGTTAGAAATTATATATAGATATTGAAGCTCATATCACCTTGTAACCCATCTTAGTCTTTCCATAACCCATTAAGAGATATGTGATACATTTTTATATGTCTAGATCTGGTATGGGATGTGTTCTCGTGCAGAAATATCATGTTGTGGCCTTTTGTTTGAGGCAGTTCTGAATGTATGATATGAAATATCAAGTTCATGACTTGTAATTACTTACAGTGTTTCATTATTTAATCACATGTCAACACTATACTGGTAATACATTATATTGAGGTAATTTTGATGGATGTAATATTTCTAGATCATTGAATTTGAATTAGTGTACAAACATTGGAATGAGAATTTTGTGGTAGATTATTTGACTTAGAAGTAATATAATGAATTTATTTAGGTATGATAATTCCCAATAGTAGCTGATGAGCATCATTACTAACTTCAATTTTCATTATAATGATAAAATAATAATAAAATTGTCTTCCAATTCAATATTATTCTAGAATTAATATATTTTTTCAAAGTGTATTAATTATAAAATCATGTTTTCACAACCATTAGATTTAACCAAAATAGTTGAAGGCCAATTCATCATTGTAAAATGGATGAAAACACGTTTTTATTCTTTCATAATCAAATTATGGTCCCTATAAAATTCTTGGGATAGCATATTTATATGTCTCACCAATAAAATGACCTATTTATTAGGTATTTATAAAATTTACATGGGTTTAAAATATAATTTGTAGTTGTTATCTAGGAAATTAAATATTTTTTTTTATGTTATGAAATGTATAGCTAGTAATTAAGGAAATCCTATGCATAAATGACTAGCTGGTATATTGTAATATATTAATATACCACTATAGAAATGGGGAGCATATTTACTTCGACATTGTCACCAGTTTATCGAGGGTTCTTTGGAAGCACTATACTATTTGGGTCTTTTGGAAAAACTCACCAAGTTAGTGAAAATAATCTAAATTAGAGATTAAAAAATTGTATAGGATTTATAAAAAACATATATTCAATATTGGGTCAATTTTCATGGAATTTTAGTTTCAATTTTCTCTAAAAATGATCCTTGGTTCACTTCATGATTCTAGATATTGTTGCAACAGGCTATCAAAATTCAATCGACCATGATCAAGGAATATCATCCTTGGATGGATTGGTAGTCAAAACACACAATTGATACATTGGAAGATATACTCAAAGCCTATGTAATTTACATTTTTATTTCACTAAAATATCATATGCCTTTGGTTGAATTCTCCTATAACAACAACTGGCCTGTGATTTTATCAATTCATTTTGTTTTAATAATTATATGGAATCCACTATCATTATCTACAATGTTAGGTGGAAATAGACAAAATATCATTAATCGGACCGATTCTTTTCAATGAGAATATGTATTAGATCCAAATGATACAGATTTTATGGCCACATAATAGAGGTAAAAATCATATAACGATCATCATCATTGACAATTATCTTTAAATATGAGTTACCATGTATTCTAGATAGTCTTATCAAGATAAGGTCATCAATGTAAAGACCCCAACCCCAGAAGTCTAGAGTTGGAGCATAAAATTATTACATTCAAATAGATACAATACTTGAATCCTAAAGGATAAATCAATTTAGTAGTTTTCGAAACCATATTATATACATGAACATTACATTTCAATTTATAACATATTGTACAACATATATAATACTTTGATAAACACTATTATTCTTCTAGTTTAACCCATATATCAGTCGTAATATACATCTTGGAATCCTAGAAAAAGTAAAACATAATAAATAGTTGAACTCAGATGCTCATTAAGGGTATGAAATATAGCATAATATATCATAATGAATAATTCATGGTGAATAACAAAAAACATATTCCATTAAAACAAAATATTGAGAATAATAAGAAAGCAATGAATTCTGATTAAATAATTCCATAAGTAATCACATAAGAAAGAATGTAAACCATGAATATTATACTAGTCAAATAATTACATGTACTATCAATTACTATTATAAGAATGAGATAATTCGTATTTTCAGGCATCATAATATTGTCAAGGATTATTCAAAGACACTATACATAAATGTGTAAAAATCATGTCCAGTTTTTCTCATGATACGTACTAATGCATTGAGGGGATAAAGGAGGCCATTCCCGTCACTTATTAATTCCAATGAATTCCTCATTTGAAATTAAAAAACATATTAAACATATAAATTCATATTTAAACTATCATATCAAATGTTATTAAGTTTCCCTATACAATAAAAAAATCATAAACCATCCTGAATAATATGGGGATTGGTATAAAGATAGTACACCCGCAACCAAAATAATCATAATACATTCAATAAAACATGTTGGATGCTAATATAAGATATCAATATCAATAAATAATATGATTCAATAGAGTTTTTTAAATATATGAAAATAATCTAGAATCATTGATAAATTCTATAGATAAATTACTTTTTACTTTGGAAAAGGTAGTAATTTTCAAAAATCATCGGGATTTTTTAAAAAATAAGATTGTAAAAATTAATATCATATAAAAGGGAATGAAAATATATTTGAGGAATATTAAAATAATATTCATACTCAAATTTTTAAATTGAAGTGAAAAGTTGTAAAAAAATTTATTTAATAAACATTATAAATACGCCATTTCAGTGTGGTTTAAGAGAAAATAAAAATGAGACTTTAAAGAAGATAAAGGATTAATTATTTACAGAAAACCATAAAAGTTACAAGATAGTTATTCATGATAAAAATATTTATTTTAGGAATAAATTTTTTTTTATAACTTATTATGGAGTGTACATTAAAATGAGTAAGAAATTTAGAAGTACCCTTTAACTGGTCTTGTGTAATGAGAGAACTTGAAAAGGGAACCTTATAAGACATATATTTGAACACAAAAGAAACATGAAACAATATAGATAAATTATTTTTTAACACATAGATATAATTTATTATAATTATATAATAAGGAAGTATAATTAAATTGGGGTAATGAGAGTGAAAGAGTTACTTGAATGAAAAAATGGAGGTTTGGGGAGAATCTATTTCCTTCTGTCTAAAAGTGTTCTTTAATTGTACTTAATATCTAGGATAATGTAATCCGATTCATTAATAATTTAATTAAAAACCTATTAAACAAGAATTTTATTTATTATAAATTTATTATGTTCATTTATAGTCTTTTTGACAAGTTATAACATGCAATTTCTTCATTCATGTGAGTTGGTTTACTTGGTTTTCATGACCGGTTCACTTGTATGTTTGTACGAAAGATCATGTAAAATGGGAATAGTTATCCAGAATAGAAATTATAGGTTACTAATTAAAATAAGAAATTTTATTTGGTTATATATGTTATTTGGTGATTTTTTGTGAGGATGAACCATTAGATAAAACGTTAGTGATAACCGTTTAGATTATTTTGATGTTTTTTTATAATCATGAACTAGTTTTTTTTATTAATTAATATTATGTATATATAATGGTTATAGAAAACAAAATAAGACTTAATATATGTATTAAACTTTTTTTTAACAATAAAAATATTATTATAACAAGAATTGAAGGTGGAATTGAAAAACGAAAACACGTCGTCCATCATGGTGGTCTATCGGCACCTCACGAATTATGTTTTTATTTTTAGAAAAAAAATAGAGAAGAGAATAAACTTGATGAAGGATTTACCATTTAAATAATAAAATTAAAGTATATATAATATACTATAGATATCATTAATTTTTATATAGAATAGTTTAGGAGGTTATAAAAAAATAAAATAAAGTGAATTGAAAATAAATAAACTGAAAGATGATTTCACTTCTTGAATTCCTCTCCTTGAGAACCTCTTTAGGTAAATAGGTTTTCAAATATTGTTGATACCAGAACCTCTCTAACATTGGGAAGAGGCTTGGGAAGTGTATGGGGAATAATTTGGACAAGATTCGTGTCTTAAGAGGTGTGATAAAATGAGGTGGTAGGGTGGTATTTATAGTGGATGAGAGGTGTGTATTTTATCATTTTATTCATTTGTTTATTATTTTGGAGAAATGAAATCAATAGTGAAGATTCCATTAAAATAATCAGTAAATAGAGAAGCATATTTTTTTATTATGGTTCTTACATCAGTTATAAAACAAGTAATAGTTTTTTTTAATTTTTAATTTATATATATCGTAAATTACTCTATTTCAATACTCACTAAATGTTCAACTATTTTAGAAATATCCCAAAATTTCACCCTAACCATTTTTTGATTTTTAGAATTAAAAAATATATTACATTTTATGAAAATAATTTTTTAAATATTATAAATTTAACATTTAATTAAAATCATCATTTACATGAAAAATACTGATTTTGACATTTTAATTTTTATGACACATTGAAAAATTAATTAAGGTCTCATAAAATTATATTATAATAATAAGATAATAAAATATTAATTTATGAGACTGAATTATGGAAATATATTTTATTTTAAGTAATTATATTAATTATAAAACTGTATTTAAATATTTATGACCGGAGAAAATAAAAACATACAATCCATCATTTTTTTAAAAATATATTTTCTTATACTAAGATATATATTCTAAATATTTATATTTTAATGATAACCAAATTTTAATTATACTTTAACATGTAAAATTACAATTATATTGGTTATATTACTATTCCTAATAGTCACATCACTATTCCTTTGGTTATACATAATAGTATATTACAGTTTTAAACTTAGTGTTGCATGAAGCTTAAACCATCGACGATGTTTCATTTTGATAGAAATGACATAAAATCTTTGGGAATTAAATTCTACACTCATTCAAAATATTTCATCCTCCAAATTTCTAGAATGTCACCTCATTAAAATATTTGGTAGTTGTACATCATAAATTCTTCAAATTCCAATGTCACCTCTTCAATTTTATGATTTTTTCAAAATAACTTCACCGGCTGAGTTGCGCAATTCCTCATCACCATATCTCAAGTGTCCATAATCACAATTGTATATTCACATTAAGATAAATCCAGTTAAAGTTCAATATCATTAGAAGTGGGTACAAGCATTGGGTCTGGCATGTACATCGTTAAAAATGATTTTTGGAACACATTCTGTAATTTATAAAGGCTAGCTGACATCACCCCAAGATAAGTTATATGTCCAATTCTGTACAGGATTTCAAAAGTACCAATGTACCGAGCGGATAACTTCCCTTTCTTTCCAAACATAATAACACCCTTCCATGAGGATACCTTCAAGAAGACAAAATCTACCACTTCAAACTCCAAATCCTTCTTATGATTATCAGCATAGCTCTTTGTCGCACATTGTGCTACTTTGATGGGTGTTTTAATAGCATTTAAATTTTTCATTGTTTCTTCCACAAGATCTAGGCCAAAAATCTTCCTCTCACCAACTTCAAAACAAAAAAGATTGGGTACGAAATCTCTTTCAATTAAATTCCTCATATGGTACCATTAGAATACTTTAATTGAAACTATTTTTGTTGGAAAATTAAACCAAATGTAAATACTAATACCATATGCCTTAAATTCCATGTGATGATGATCTCAAAATTTCTTATAAATATCATTTTCCTTTCATTTTATCCATCAGTTTTATGGTGATAAGATGTACTAAAATGGAGTTTGGAGTATAAATCATTATGAACAATTTTCCATAATTTTGATGTAAAACATGGATCATGATCAAACACAACGGAAATAGGTCCTCCATCAAGTCTTATAACATCATTAATATAGTGTCTTTTTAGGTTCCCCAGGGGAAAATACTTCTTTATAGTGAGGTAATGGTCATATTTGTTTAGTCGATTAATAATTACCTATAATGCATCATTTATTCTTGATGTTTTTTGAAATAAAGTAAAAAAATCCAAAGTAATGTCATCCCATTTCAATGTAAGAATAAGTAGAGGTTTCATGAATCCTCTAGGATGATGTATTTCATCATTTACCAGTTGAAAAAATTACCACCATGATACATAAACAGAAATTTCATGCTTCATATTATCCTTCCAGAAATGTTCCATCAAATATATATATATCTTATTGCTACCATGATGTGTAGATAAATTTGAGCAATGGAAATCATCCAATAAATCCCTTTCCAACTCTAGTATAGAGGGTCACATAGAATGTTCCCTAATTTCATAATTCCATCCACATACATAAAGATTGATAACTTCCCTTCATTCATTGCTTAAATTTTCAATTGAAAAAAGAAACTGTTTGAAGTTAAAATTCACACTTTCTACGCATTCCATGTAACTCTTTTCATATAAAATTATCCCTAACAATACATAATTTTTTCTCATAGTCCTTATATATTTTTGAATATATCAATATATCATCAATAAATACCTCAAAAATGGTTAATATATTCCTTGAATACTCTATACTTGAGATCCATAAATATAGAGGGTATATTTTTCTTTCTAAATGGCTTTACTGTAAACTCATAAATACCATAACTGGTTTAAAATGTTGTATTTGGAATTTCATCTTTATTCAAACACAATTTATGATATCCAAATTTTAGGTCAATCTTAAAAAAATATTGATCTATGTGAATTGTTTAAAATAAATCATCAATTCATGGCGTCAGATACTTATTATTTATTATAATATAATTTATTTCATTATAGCCATTACACACCCTTATGGATATATCCTTCTTCTAAACAATTAGAAAAGGGTATCCCCGTAGTAAAAAACATGGGGGAATAAATTCATTATTACTCAACTCGTAAATTTTTTTCCTCATATTCACTAATTCCATAGTTTCCACTCTATATGGAGTATTTTATATTGTCTTTGTATCAAGAATTAAATAAATAATTAAAATAAACCTACCACTCTAGAGGGTGTCCAAGTAAATACATTTTAAATACATCTATGTATTCATTTAAAATAGCTGAATCCTAAATTTGAAGTCTTATTTCCTCACCCATAGACGATGTCTTCTCTTCCTCCCCAAGAAATATATTCATTGGTGATACTATGGTGGATCTAGATATGAATATGATTTTGAAGTCCCCATTCAAATGATAATAAATTCCATACCTTCATCACGAAGCATAATTTCCTTATCATTGTAATAAATATTTTCATTATATTTCAAAATCTCGTCCATACTAAGGATTTTATCAATTTCAATCATAGGTATGATGCCAAGGTTAGAAACAAAAAAAAAATTATGTATCATAATGTAGACTAACCAACCCATCCTTATTGCAATGAGACTTCCTTTAGAATATTTTAATGAAAACATCTTTGCTAAACAAAAATGGAAATGTTTAATTTCCTTAGAAAAATAGGAAGATATAAAATAATTAAATCATCCATAATAAAATAAATATTTGGATAAATTTTAAGACATTATTAATGTGTCATCTACCATGTCATTAGAAAATTCAATCTTAGTTGTTGTGATCGCATAAGCTTGTGCTTTCTCCCATGGACTTTTCTAAGGAATGTTTCCTTGATCATTAGGAAAATAATTTTCATAATGTACCATATCAATACAATTATAGAATTGAACATCGGTATCTTCTTTAATTCCCTTTCAATCATAATCTTTGTGGAATTTTTCTCCACACATGTAACAAACTCACATTCCATTTAAGAATTCTCCATAATTTTTCATTATATATTAATTGAAGAATGGAATGATAACTCTTCCCTTCTTTCCCTTTTCCTTATTTCCATTTCTAGAGTGTTCAAAACCCCTCTTATTCCCTTACATCCCATTAACATCCTAAGACCTAGATAATTTTTTATCTGTATTGATATCACGTGATACTATATTTTCATTTGATGAGAAAGCTTGGAAGACCAGTTCCCTTTAGAAGAATGGTTTTAAACCATCAAAGAATCGATCAATCTTGCTTATTGGATTGTACAAATAATCCACAAAATTACTTTCTAACTAAGTAAAGTTATAATCATACATAATAACATTCTTATACTTTTTTTCCTTCAGTTTCAAGAATATTCATTCAATTTCCACTCATTGGTAGCATGGAAAATATTTTTACATGAAAATTTCATTAAAATCCTTCCTTATATGTTTCTTATTTCATCATTATCCTTCGTGTTTTGAATCAATGGACACCATTGATCTGCATCTCTTGATAGATTATATAATTCTAGGACAACCTTCTCCCTTTAGTTAATACCCAAAGTGAGAAATATCTTATATAAGGAACTTATCTATTTCCCTACTACAAAAAAGTTTTTTCCCATTCAGTGATAGAGTTTGTTTTCTCATGAAGTAGTATAACATTTTTCCTTCTAGTTATGGATCACAATGCACCATACTGGTAATGTTATTGTTTATAACCGAATACAATCATCCGAGTATAGTTATATGTTTTTCAGCACCAGTTGTAACTCCAGTTACAACATCATTATCTTGTACAGTAGGGAAATACCTACATGGATTTCGTACATTGATATAGTCTCTATTCTATAAACTATGAACCATTAGTAATCAATTTTATACACTAAATTATTTTATGAATCATAATTCATAATTACGAACTAGAAAAATACTTAACATAAATTAGAAATTTATGTATTGAAAATCTCTTAAACATAAACATTGTTTCGTGAGGAACATAATTAAATTTAAATCCTTCATAATGGTTTGTGAAGAAAATGTGAATTATCTAAATAGTATACTATGGAGTGTCAAAATAGGTGCACAGTAAGGCCCCTGGTCTTATACTGGGTTACACCGAGTCAGGCCTGATGCACCTCATCAAAGTTGTTACCCACTAGTACATCTATGCTAGAACCACGTCCAATTGTAGTATCTAGAAAAGAATGTTTTTCTAGGAAGAACCAAATAATATCTACCCTACCAAAATTGCAGTACATTATTCATTTCTAATCCTCAAAGTCTATCTTAGGGTTATATTCCCTAATCAATGTTTTCAAAATCTATTTTCCAATGTCTCTACTAAAATTTTTTTGATACCAACTTTAAATACCATGAAGTCAGTATCCTGGAGCCGTTACCTCACTTTATTACATTATCAAATATAAAGACTATAATCCCAAATGAACAATCAGTTTAATAGTTTTGGAAGCCATATTAAATACATGAACTTTACATTATCATTTAAAAAATGTACAACATAGAGAATACTTTGAGAATCACCACTATTCTCTAAACATAACCCTACATATGAGACATAATTTGCATCTTGACATATTAAGAAAATTATAACGCAAGAAAGAGGTGAGATCATATTCTTAGTAAGGTTAACGAATATAGAGTAACCTATCATTAGAAAAAATTAATGTATAATTACTAAAAACAATGTCATTAAAACATAATCTTGTGCGTAATATGGCCGGAATGAAAGCTGATTAAATAATTCCATAACGAATCCCATGAGAGAGAAAGTAAACCATGGATATTATACTAGTAAAATAATTACATCGAGTATAAATTACTAGTTTCATAATGATTAAATTCATAATTTCATACATCATATAGATACATTCATGGATTCACCCAAGAAACCACAGACAAATGGGTAAAACCTCGTCAATTTTCTCTCATGAGGCCTATTGATTCATTGAGTGACAATAGTAGGCCCCACACATGACATAATATGTCTAATGAATTCCTCATATTAAATGTGTCAAACATAATCAATGTAAAAATTCATATTGAAACTAGAATATGAAATGTTAATAACATTCCCCAAAGAATAAACATAATCATATACCATCCAAAAAAATGTGGTGAATGGTACCATGATAGTACATCCCCTGTCAAACTAATCATAAACCATTCAATAAAAAAGGAGAATGGTAATTTAATTGATAAATATTAATAAAGATTATGATTCAATAGAGGTGTTGAAATATATGATATACATATCAATTCATTGAGAAATTCTTGAGAGAAATCATCTTTTACATTGGAATGTAGAGTTCTTTTTTGAAAATCATTTGTATTTTTCATAGAATAATATTTTAGCATGTATATCAATGAAAATGGAGAGAAAATATATTTTAGGAACATTAAAATAATATTCATACTTAAATTTGGAAACTAAATTTAAATCATGTAAAATGAATGTTTAAGAAACATTTGAAATGAGCCATTTCAGTGCGTTTAGAGAGAAAATATAAATGATTAATTAATGTAGAAGTAATATTAATTATTTAAATAAAACCAAGAAATTGATAAGATTATTTTTCTAGATAAAAAAATTTATTTTAGGAAATTATTTTTCTCTTAATAAAATTATGGAGTGTACTTTAAAATTGGTAACAAATTGGGAAGTACTTTTAACTAGGCTTTTGTAATGGGAGGAATTGAAAAGGGAACCTTATAAAACATGAATTTCCCCATAAAAAAAGGATGAACCTATATGGATAAAAATTATTGGAACTTATAAATAGAATTTAGAATATCTCTATAACATGTAATTATACATACATTTTGGTAGATAGAGAGAAAACATAACCCGAATGAAAAACGGAGGTTCGGAGAGAATCCCTTACCGTATATATGAAATCATTTTGTACTTGTACTTAATTAGATTGATAATGAAATTATATTAATTAATTATCTAATCAAGAATAAATAAAACATGAATTTTATTTATTATAAATTTTCTATGTTATTTGATGATAGTTTTGTTGATTTATAAGATACAATTTCACCATTTGGGAGTGTTTATTTACTTGGTTTTCATGAACATTCAATTGTATATGGGTATTGAAGATCAAGTAAAATGTGAATAAATATACAGAATGAAATTATAAGTTATTAATTAAACTAAATAATTTAAAATGGTTAGATAATTAATATTATTATTTGGGGTGAGGATGAGTCTTTATATAAAACGTTTGTGATAACCGTTTAGATTATTTTTTTCATTTTTTATCATGAAAAACTAGTTTTGTTTTATTAATTAATTTTATGCATACATACTGCTTCCAACACATTGAATAAGATTTAATACATATATTATAATATATTTTATCCATATAAATGGTTTTATTGAAATCATTTAATGAGGAATTGAAAAAGTAAAACACGTCGTCTATAAAGGCGGTAAATTAGCACCTCATAGAAGATGTTTTCATTTTTATAATAAATGGACAAGAGAATCGACATCATGGTATACATCACATTTTAATAATAAAATTATTATAGTATACTACAGTTTTAATTAATTTCAGGAATGATTATTTGAAAATAATTTAAGAAAAGAGAAAAAGTGAAATGAAAATAAACAAAAAGAGATAGGATTTTACCTCTTGAATTATTCTCATTCAGATTATCCTTAGGGAAATAGGTTTTGGTATTTTGCTGATACCAGAACCACTTAGACATGGTGAATATTCCAGGGAAGAAAATTGGCAGAAATTGGATGTGATCTACATCTTAGGATATGTGAGTAGAAGAGGTGGTGATGGTAGGTATTTATAGTGGGGGAGAGGGGTGTTTTTTGATTATTTTATTCATTAGATTATTATTTTGGATCATGAAAATAAACAGTGATGATTTAATGATTAAATAAAATAAATATATAATTGTAGTTATATATTATGGTTCTTACATCATTGATGAATCAAGAAATATTTTATTTAACTTTTAATGTAAATATATCCCAAATTACTGCATTTCACTATTCACCAAAAATTTAACAATTTTAGAAAAATCTCAAAAATTAACCCTAACCATTTTCCAATATATAGAATTAAAAAATGGAAACCGTTTATGATAAAATAATTCTAAATATGAGAAAATTAATTTTCAATTAAAATCATCATTTACTCAAAAAATACAAATTTTAAAATTATAACTATTTTTATGACATCTTGAAAAATTATTTATGGTCTCAAAAAATTATCTCATTATAATAAAAAATAATAATATAAATAAATGAGCCGATTTTTTGAAACTATATTTTCTTTTAAATAATTTTATTAATTATCAAATTTTAAATAAATATTTATGCCTTACAAAAATACAAATAATTAATTTATCATTTTTAAAACATTTATTTACTTATACAAAGATATAAATTTATCATATTTCTATTAATAAGATAATTAAAATTAAAATTTTCCTTCATAGGTAAATTCAATATTCTATTGGTCATATTGTTATTCCTAATGGTCACATTAATATTCCATATTTCACACTTAATATTATATTTCACTTTTATACTCGGTGTTGTGTGAAGTAGAAACTATAGAAGATGTTATATTTTAAAATATAAATAACATAAAATCATAGTGTGTTATAATTGACACTTGGGAATGTAAGGTATGTCTTCCACACAATATTTCTAGCACATTGAGATTCTTTAAAGGATTGGTGATTCTTCATATCAGTTAGTCTTAATGCTAAGATTATGTGTTTTTTAAAATGACTTCCTTATTTCTTAACTAAACAAATATCACAAAGATCTTAGTCATGTGATCAATTGGGACCATGATACTCTTGATCTAGATATAGTATTTATCTATGTACTATTTTTTATTTTGGATACACAATAGAATATCCTATGTGTAAAATATATACATTTAGCATGTTTACTATGGAAACATTATAATATTCAAGACAAAACATCAGAAAGAGGAATGTCTATGCTGTAAAAATGGCCTGAGCTTTTCAAAGCCACCAAAAAACACCAACTTTATGAGGATAGAAATCCCAATATTGGGGAGAATATTAGACCCCCTGTTTAAGGTGCACTATTTTTTATACATATTCTTTTATGTTTGATGTGGTTGGGATAAATTTTCCAAGGTGATTAGAGGGGTAAATAAAACTAAAGTTAATATTGGGATGAAGGAACGATTTCACTACATGAATGGAAATTCATGATGTGAATGGTTCTATGTAGATACAACTATTTTCATTCAGGCTGTGAATGGTTTTTAGGTTAGAATTAGTTCACGATGTGGGGTTCCATTCATGGTGTGAACTAGTTTTTAGTATTTTAATGTAAGGAAAAAATTTAATGAATATGGAAAGTCAAATATCCATGTTGTGAATCTCTAATTAAAATCATTAATATTGTTGTATCCACTAGATTTATTTAATTCATGTATCCTATTTTTCTTATAAGACTGTCTCTATTTTTTCTTGATATATATCCCATTCTTAGATGATTTTGGAGGTTCTATTTGATCCATAGGTTGAATCTCTTAGATCTTGAAGAGATACTCTATGGGAATTAATTTATTAGAGAAGGATTGAAAGGGGAAACATGATTTAACCACATAAGGTTGGTGGATTTTCCCTTCCTATACTTTTATTAGAATATGAAGGATATTAGGTTTCATTAAATAATATTATTATTATATTAAATGATTTTTCACTATTGGAAATCTTCTATATATTCTCATACTAGTTGGTTATTGAAATCTATATTGTGGGTGTCACCCATAAGGTTTTTTATAATCAATCTAATGGGTTTATAAAATATATTTTTTTTACATGTGTTCTTGGAATAGTTGGGTTTCATGTGTTCATGTCTATGGTAGAGTGATCATGGTAATAAGTACCCCCATTAAAGAGGGAAGCATTACACAATTATGGTTGGAAGTACCATCACGAAATTTGGTCGCCAACCAGTGACTTAAAGAAAGGTTGACACTCCACTCATGAGTACAAGGTGGTCCAGTTCATACATTTACATCACTGTGTGAGGGTGGAAATATGGGTGGGTAGTGAAAAATTGCAATTAATTTATTTATTCTTATACATGAAAGTAAGTCTTTTATTTTGTTATATTACTTTTAGAAACTCTATTTATCTACTTTATAATAGTATCTTTGAAAATAATTTATCTTCTTTTTTATACTCTATATGTCTATTTTATTATCATATGAGATAACCTTTCTCTAGTCTAAGTGGAATGTGGTAATAGTATCTTTGGGGTTTCCTACTGGTTATGATGACTCACCCCCTGTATATTCACTTTGGTGAATATGAAAATATTGTTTTTTATGATACAAGAAACGGATTGGTTTTTTACTTCTCCGGAAGAGCATCTTGATGTCACTATAATAGTTGGTTAAGGAGGATCTTTGGAGTAGTTTCCATCTTATTATGGAGTAGTACCACCTTGGTGTCATATTCATTTATTACATTGGATTCCTTAGTGTTATTGTTTACATTGTTTCATTATTACTCTGATGTTAGTCTTTGATATGTTTCTTATTTTGGGGTTTTTTCATGCTTCATTTATATATATTTTCATTGTTTTGTTAATTTAATATTTAACATGTGAAGATTGTGTGCACAAAATAAATAGGGTAAATCATTCCCCACCTATAACCATTTTTAGACCCTTAGAATTTATTAATAATGTTTGGTATTTGGAAAATGTCACCTAATATTTGTAGAACCTCCAAACTAGAAAAAACCATTAGGTTGGGCAATGATGTTGTATACATATTTGGTGAAACTAGGTATTTCATTAGAATATAGACATAGACAGTAAATTTTTTATCTATAATGAACAATTTTTATCCCGTAGTTTTAAATAAATTAATGGTATTGACTACGGAGAAAACAATTATCCAATTTATATGATCAAATTTATTAATATTCTTTTTGTGATGTCTCATACATGGATGTCACTTAAATGGGTTCCCTAAGATCGGTAGGCCACATGGCCTCAACCACATATCCATAAATACTAGAGGCATCCACATAATAGCGATGGCATAGGTTGTGTATGTGGGAAAACTATGCACTCTTTACCAAACTGTAGTGCAGTGGATGAGAGTAAACAAAGGTAAATAGAGGAAGTAGTATAATTAAAAAGAAGTCACATCATAAAAATAGAGACAACAGTAACAATAATTGAAACAGCTAAAATAGAATTCAACAACTAATTATATGTCATGTAACTAGAAAACTAGAGAACATGGATACAAGATATTTGGAATAACATGTTCTAAAAAAGTATAAAGGAAATCAAAGACTAACCCAATCATCCCAAGATCAAACTCGGTCCTCTCCAATCAAGACCCATCAAAAAGACAACAAAATGAAGTGTTTGAAGCCATATGATTCTCTTTTTCAACACCTACATTCATTTAATAAATTTAGGTACAAATGACGCCCAAAGTGGGTGTCAGATAAATCTCAGTGGGCCACCACCAAGGGTGTCTATAATATCCAGACCATGAAATGGTTATGTAATAGTGTGCTAGCATGAATTTAATAAGTAAATCAATACAATGTAACTAAATAATCAAGTACTTACTTCAGACCTTGGCTGGTGTCTGAAGATGTAAACAATTCATTATTTTATTATTACTAGTTTATTATATGTCACATGTTAATAATAGAAATGGTTCAAAGATGTAACAAGGAAATCTGTAATGATCAATAATAGTGAATATCATGGTAATAACCAAGGTGATGTAGACCTAAAGGGTCACCAACTAATTAATAATTGTATCCTATCATGGGTAAGAGTGTAATACAAGGAACATGTTCCATGTAATTCCACAATATGGTTCCTACCAACTCCAAGGTGATCATCCAAGGTATCAAGGAACTAAGTAGAGACGGGTCCTTATGGGTTGTAACCATGGAACCTACATTCTAATGTTGGATCCAAGGAGTGTATTCAAGGCATCCTATAATGATATTGAAAGGATCATATAGATTCATTCTAGGAATCCAATAAATAGACAAGGATCGGGATCTAGGTGGGACTCAACCTGAGCTAGTTGAATTTTTGAATCAGAATTGGGTTCCCAAGTGCTCATGGAATTCCCCGATCAGAATCCAAGGAGAGATCGAGTCAGGACATTTATATTTGACTATGAATTCATGTAATATTTCATGCTATTCAAGCCATTCCTTTAATTAGTGTTATAAGTTCTAGTAGCATGAAACCCTTTAATCAAGTCATTTGGTTCAAGACTTTCCTTTTATTAGTGTGAAAAGGCCAAGTATCCTGAAACCTTTATAAATTCCAGTTACAGCATATTCAATTATCAATGTTCATTCTTCTACATTCCATTAATGTGTTAAGTGGGGCTACGGATATGCAACTTATTATCCATTTGCAATTAATTTGGTCAAGTCATATACATTGTATACTCGGCAATTTCCATTTCCCATTTAATTTTTAATTGAATCAATTAAAATAATAAATCCAAGAGATTAGAATACATAGTACATTACATTATGAAATTCACAATATAATCAAGACATTTAATATAGAACATTATTCCCTAAAATGGTCATTCAAAGGCACACTTGAACGGTGGTGCAAACCTGTCAAAACACTAAACAAAAAAATGGAATATCCTTTGACATAGAAAGCATGATGTTGTGAGTGTAACTACTAACAACTAGTCACATATTTGTAAAGAGAACAATCATATGGTTATAACAATTATAATCATGGAATATAATTTCTATGAACAACAACTGATGAAATCAGAGGGCCCCATATGATAAATCAAAAATCAATAAACATGATGGATGAGTAATAGAACACCAACCATAGCCTTGTACAACTCTCCTCCTCCTATATTGTCCCTTTATTTGGCTTAGATAAGAGTATATCTAAGAAAATGATCAAAATTATCATACCTTGATAACTCAGTTGAGAGTAAAAGAGATGGAGTATTGCTCAAGTGGATTTAAGTACATACAGTTGATCACCCAACATGACGAACGAAAGATCAATTGAATCCCATATGAGGAGATCTCTTGATTCCTACCTCATATCTTCAAAGAGATAAAAAAATGAGATCCATGTAGGTAAATCACGCATAATATAGGATTTGGGAAGAAGGAGGGAGGCTAATTAGATGATTAAGGTAAAAAAGGACAATTTACCCTTAAAATAGCTTGTGCATGGTTTATCTGTACAGTTTGACAGCCCATGCATAGACAATGCATGGGTACCTAGGAAAATTGGGTTCTCACATAGTATAATTCAATGAAATGTTCCAACCATGAGAGGTGGATATTTTCGATAAAACATCATCTTGTATCGTTAGGAAAACCATTCACCAACTATTCTACTTGGTTAGTTTCCCAAAAAATATTCCTTATGGACTTCGAAGATGCCCTGGACACCCCAAAGAACATTACTAACCCATTATGAATCCATATTAGGTCCAAATAAAATATTTAGACATAAATTTAAAGGATCCATACCTAAGTGATAAACTGGGTTCTTATAGTCTTCCCCCCTTAAAAGAAATTGTCCCCAAGTTCACCTTCCTAGGGTGTAAAAACAATGTCTACGAACAATTATAGAACTTAGCAAGTATATAAGCTTCTCTCTCCCAAGTCACATCCTATACCGAGCCAATAATTTAAAGAAATCATACAAGAGGGATATACCAACCTCAGAGAGCCTTCATGCGTCTCTCAACAATATGTACTAGATACTCCTCAATGGTAGCATTAGAATCTAACTCAACTTCCTCAAGATCAAAAGTATGATACAGAATGGAATGATACTGGAATATATGTGAAAAATGAAAGATGTAATTCAATTCATGGTACCTATGAGTTAGTATCAATTGATATGACACCTATCAGACTCTCTCTATAATCTCAAAAGGCCCTACATAAAGAGCCAAAAACATTCCCTTCTTTTGTAACTATTTATTACCTATCATGGGTGACACCCAAAGAAAAATATGGTCCATAACCTCTAACTCAAGAGGTTTTGGATGGATATTGGCATAATAATTCTATCTAGAATAATAATTATTCATACACTTTCTGATTTGTTAAACCATCTCTGAAGTCTCTTGGATGAGATGAGCACCTAGTAAGGCTGCCTCACCTGCCTCTAGCCAGCACATGGGTGAACATAATGGCCAACTATATAATAACTCAAATGGAGCCATAAAAATTTTCACCTAAAGGTAGTTATTATAGGAAAAGTCGATGAGAAGAATATATTTCTCCCATGAACTGTAGAAATAAAGGACACATGCTCGTAACATATCCTTTAAAACATGTTTGATCCATTCTGATTGTCCTTTGGTCTATAAATGAAATAATATTCTTAATAGAACATGTTTTTCCATTACTTTATGCAAAAAATTCATGAACTAGGAAGTAAAATGAGAATCCTATTCTAAAATGATAGTACATAGGACCCCATGGAGTCGTACGACCCCACAGACATATATTCTTCCCATATCATTAAGTGATAAAATCTCCCGAATAGGAATGAAGTTGGGTTATTTAATTAGTCATTCAAAGACTACCCAGGTAGACTTTCTACCCATAGGTGACCCAGGAAATCCAAATATGAAGTCCATGACAATATCCTCCCATTTCAATTCTCAGACTAGAAGTGGAAGTAGAGAGACTAGATGTATTTGGTGCTCTGTCTTCACCTTCTGATGGGTGGAACACCTAAAGATAAAGACTTTTATCTGAAGTTGCATCCCAAACAACAAATACTTCCATCGTATATCTCGATACATCTTTGAGATGCCTAGATGAACTGCCCACTAAGAGGCATGGACTCTCTCATCATATCCTCTATCATATATGTAAGAATCCAGATATGTACACATAGATGTGGGATGTCATCTCTATCCATAGACCAATATTGATGCGGGTTATATCATAATATACACTCATGGTGTTCCAAGACTTTAGGATCTTAAAACATTCTACTCATCAAATTCTCAAGGAGGGAAGTGGTAACTACCAAGTATGGGAGATTAGACTACTCATGACTATCCTGAAACTCTAGATGTAGCTCAGAAAATAGGGCCATCAATTTCCATTCATCGCTAACTTTCCGAATGGAATGTGTTTTAGTTTTCCAACTCAATGCATCTGCAACTACATATACCTTCCTAGTCTTATAGGTAAGCTCAAAATCTAAGGATTGTAGATATTAGACCCACCTCCGCTATGTGATGATCAATTCACACTGTGAAAAGATATGTTTTAGGATCTCGTGGTCCTTGTACACCACAAAGTGTTCACCCATTAGATAATGTCTCCATGAACATAACGCATAGATAATTTTTTCTAGCTCAATGTCAGTAATCAGGTAGTTTATCTCATGAGGCCTCAATTATTGAGATCTATATGCAATGACATTTCCCTCATACTTTAGAAATGATTAAAGGTATATCCTTGATGCATCACAAAAAAGGTTATAACCTATTTCTGGCTTCAGATGAGTCAGAATATGTGTGAAAAAAATCCTCCCTTTCATCTCCCGAACATATTTCTCCCATGATCCTGACCATATGAACCTGACACCCTTAATTTTACAGTCAGTAATAGGTGATTACAGAGGTATGTTTGATGGTGAGACTCAAACTTGATGATAACTTGATCCTAATTCAATATTATAGAAGACTTTTCTCCACAGACCTAGTCAAAGAAATCATCTATTCGAGGTAGTTGATAATGGTTCTTGATCGTATGAAAGTTCAAATTTCTGTAATCCATTAATAGATGTAAGGTTCCATTCATCATCTTTAATAAAAGAACGATAAAACCCTAAGAAGACATACTAGGTCATATAAAGCATTTGGCCTCTCACTCCTCTAATGACTCTTGATATCTAGAACCATTTTCGGTTCCATCCTATATGGGTGAATGGCCTCTTGAGATACTCCTAGAATGAGCACAATAGTAAACACTACCTCTCTCTCAAGAGGTAAGTCATAAAAATTTTCAGGAAAGACATCCCTATAACGATCCCCTACTATATGGAAATAAGCCTTATATAAACCCATATCATCCATTAAGATATTTTCAATCTGGGTGGGTACTCCCCTAAGACAACGATTCTATGGTCCATCTCTACTATCATGGACTTCCCACACACCCTTATGTAGAAAACCGCTACCCTCTGGTGATATAAACAATTCCATGCAGTGATAGAAGTCTGCAAAATCATGATAGTGAATGAAACAGTCCGTCTATATTATGATATTTAAGCCCATCATCTTGAGAACCAAGAGTTTTTTTATGGAATGGTAACTACCTACCTTAAGGGGGAAGTCCCTAAATTGGTGTATTCCCTCTGTTTGTACACCTAATGGTGTATCTAGGGTCATCAAACCATAGTAATATTGTATCTCTAGTCTGAAAATTTCTATGATAGATATAGACGTAAAAGATTTTAAAGAACTTGTATCAAATAAAGAAGATACTTTTGTAAATTCCATAGGAATAGTACCATGTACTATAGATGATCTCACATCTTAATCCTAGGGTATCGGTTGTAATGCATTCAACTGGTTGGATCCAAGGCTCTATGCAATAGATGGACTACCTCGATCATAACTGCTCTGCAGGAGAAGCTGGTAATCAAGGGTCTGGATACTATGACCAAAACCTCCTCCACAACCAGACCTATTGGTGCTATTCCAACTCCCCACCTTATGTGATGTAAAATAAATTTCTCCTGAAGGAGAATCTGGTGAGGATCATTTTCCATTTGAGCTGAGTGAATAGGTTCTACAGAAACACTGGATATTCCCCATTTGGCCGCAATCCCATAAATTTATTGGGTCTCTATCACAATGATTATTTTCCCCCATTTTCCACAATGAGGAATCTCTAGACCTATCAAAACGGGTACTTTGGTGTCAGTTCCCTGACGAGATACCTCGAGAGAAAATTTCCTACTAGTGAAAGAACTATTGTCCTGACACGGCAGGGATATATTAAACACAGTACTATTTATATCCCTTAGGTCATGCTCAGTGAAAAGATTTGGGTTGACTATCTCAAAAACATTAGGCAGGAAAAATACATTCACCTACATAAGGATGGTGTACTAGAGCCCATCCTCAAAGCATCTAACATACCCATCCTCATTACCTGCTGGAAATAGTTTAAAGCGTTGCATCTCTGTGAAACATGCAGAATATTCCATGAATGAAATAAAAACCAATTTGGGATGCAGAAACACTCTATATCTATCATCTCTTAGTGTTAGAGAAAAGAACTAATCATAGGAGGCAGTCTATAAATCAACCCTTAACATGGCCAGATGACAACTACCCTCAGTAGTCACATCTCACCAATTTAGGGCCAAATCTCGAACCATGTTGGTAGAAAACATGGCCCTCTAATCTAGAGGCATTTCCAATATTCTCAAAGATAGATAGGATGGTTTTAATCCAAGACTCATAATCATGTGGACGACCCTCTCCTGAAAAGGTATGAGGATGCTGCTGCTAGAACTCACAAGTCAGATCAACCATTGTAGGTTCAAGTTGTGGAGCACCATGCACGAACTACATCACATGTAAGAAACTATCACAAAATTAGGCATCCATTCCCAAATTATTTACATCAGGTGGTTCCTCTTAGGTCACTCTTGAAGGTATGACATGAAGCATAGGTCCCACCATGTGTCGAGTGTGTTTGTTTCCATCCTCCTGGCTTATGACATGATGATTTTGTAGTGGAATTGTCCAACAAATTCCAATCAAAAACCTCATAATAAGATTATGTAGAAAGATAACATCATTAGTCAATGATGAATGTAGTAAAACTATCTACCCATGTAATATTACCCCAACTAACTTCTTTAATGGATAGTTATCGATAATTTCCCATCTATTAGTTTAATTTTGTTTTACATTTAATTATGAGGTTCACTACTTTCCCTTTAATAAACATGAAAATAAAGAATAAGTTTGTGTATCTAATTCATTTTAGATGTTAGGATTTAATTTATAACGGATATTCATTTTCAGTGATTCAGATCCCATACACCTATCACTATCAATGACACACATATATTTGTAGTATAATGGATACACTCGGAAACTTAATCATCCTAACCCATGAGAGATCATACCCCTCATGAATTGAGATAGGAAATCACTCTATCACAAAACAAATGTATGAAAATCATAAGTAATCTATCATAACATCACTCAATAATCACATGCATATCAAGAGATGAAATGTAGTGAAATACACCTATAAGGATGGAAATATGTTTGACATGTGAATTATAGGTTCCTATAATGATGCATGTAACAATACTGGATTCCCTCATATCAGTGGTCCATGGATAAAAGAATTCCTCCATCAGAGTAATAATCAATAACACCACATATCATGTGCATCACCAAATACTGAATTAATGTAAATTGTAATAGGAAAAATCATAATAACAATTATAATTTAGGAAACATGGTTTTTACCATGAATGTGGGTTTGAGATGCCCAAGAATAGCTTATGACCAAGTCCCAATCGCTCTTAATCTCCAATCAATTGTTTCCAAAGAGTAAAGAAAGAAAATAACCCCTCTACTACCATTTTGTTATGTAATGGGTCCAAATGCCACTTAAATGGGTGCCCCTATCTCGGTGGACCACATGGCCTCAAGCGCATCTCCATGAATTCTAGAGGCTACCAACTAGAAGTGAGGGTCTAGAGTGTGTCTATGGGGAGACTATTCCCTAATTTCCAAAATGTAGTGAATTGTATGAGAGTAAACATAGCTAAATATTGGTACCAATATAATTAAATAGAAGGAACAATGGAAAAATAGATACAATAGTAACAATAACTAAAACAAATGAAATATAATTCAATAAATAATGACATTTAATATCACTAGAAAAATGGAAAACATGGATTCATGATAGAAGGAATAACATGTTTCATATAAGTATAAAGAAAATCAAAGACTATCCCACATATCCAAGGTTCCAACATTGTCCTCTACTACCAAGATCTAACCTAAATGGACACCATCAAGTGTTAGAAGAAATATGCCTCCCTTTATCAACACATGCATTATTGTAATCTACACTCAGTACCAAACAACACCCGAAGAGGGTGTGAGATAAATCTTGGTGGGCCATCACCAACGGTGTCTATAACATCTGAACTAAGAAATGGTAATGTAACCGTGCGCAACAATTCATATAATAAGTAATACAGTACAATGTATTTAAATAAACATACCTACTTCATCAATTGGATGATTTTTGAACATGTAAACAATTAATTATTTGATTATTACCAGTTTATAATATGTCACATGTTAATAAAAGAATACATTCTAATACATTACAAGGAAACCTATAATGTTATTAAATAGTGAAGTCTGAATATAATAACCAATGCGATGTAGACATCAAGGGTCACTGACTTGGTAATAACTTTATCCTATCATGGGTAAGAGTATACTCCAGGGAGCATGTTCCAAGTCATTCCACAATGATGTGCCTACCAAATCTAAGGTCATCATCCAAGGTATAATAGGGATAAGAAGAGACAGGGCCCTATGGGATGTATCCATGGAACCTAATTATAAAATTTGGATACAAGGACTGTATCCAAGGCTTCCTGTAATGATATTGAAGGGATCATAAGGGGTATAATTGATATTCTAAAGAATATACAAGGATTGGTATCAAGTCTAGTCTCAACCTATGTAAGATGAATCCATGATTTGGAATGGGGTTCCTGAGTGCTCGTGGAATTCTCTGATAATATTCCAAGGTGAGCTCATGTTAGGCCATTCCTATTTGATTATGAAGTCACGTAATATTTCATTCGGTTCAAGCACATAATTTCATTAGTCTGATAAGATCAAGTAGCATGCAACTTATTAATCAAGTAATTTCGTTCAAGAATTTATTTTCAATACTGTGACAAGTCCAAGTAGCATGAAACTATTATAAATTCCATTTAAATGACATTTAATAATAATTTTTCATTCCACTACCTTCCATTAATGTGTTAAGGGGTTCAATGGATATGTAATCTAATATTCATTTACAATTAAGTTGCTCAAGTCATATACATAGTATACTTTCCAATTTTTATTTCCTATTTAATTATTAATTTACGCACTTACTATAGTTCGGTCAAGTGGGGAGTGTACATGGTACTTTCCATTATCCAATTCAAAATATAATCAAGCCATTTAATATATAAAATCCTACCCTAAGAATTGTGAAGCCATGGAACACCTGAACGGTGGTGAAAACGTGTCAAAACACTAAACCAAAAAATAGAATGTCATTCGACATGTAATGTATGGTGTTGTGGGTATAATCACTATAAACTAGTCACGTATTTTGAAATAACATGACTATATGTTTCTAAATATTATAATCATGGCATATGATTTCTATGAATGGTAGCTTATGAAATCGGTGGGCCCCACACGACAAATCCAAAATAAACAATCATAATGGTTGAGTTATAGAACACCCACATTAGTCTTGTAAAACTCTCCTATACTAGTATTGGCCCCTTGAATTGGCTCGAATTGGAGTATATCTAAGAAAAATAAAAAAACACTCATACCCTAATAACAAAGTCGAGATTGAAAGGGAAGGAAAACTTCTCAAGAGGACTCAAGTACATACCATTGCACATCCAACATAATGAATGGATTCTCAATTGCATCTTAGATGAATGAGATCTCTTGATTCCAACATAAGATCATCAAAGCACTCTAAAAGGAGAGACATGTTGGAAGATAACTCATATTATTAGATTTGGGAAGAAGGGGGGATTTTAATTTTCTCATGAAGGGAAAAAGGTCAATTTACCCTCAAAATAGCTGGTGCATAATTTGTCCATATGGTTTGAAAAAACCGTGCAAAACCCCTGCATGGGTAACTGGGAAAAAGGAGCACTCGCACTCTTAGGCTACATAGCCATGAACCAACCTTTCAATGTGTCTCTATTTGGAGGAAACACCATCCACACGGTTAGGAAAACTATTCACCAACCATGTACCTACCGCGAGACTTGGCTAGTTTCCCCAAAAAGATAGGTTTATGGGATTCGAGCATTCCCAAAACACCCCTGAGACCTTTACTAACTAATTAGGCATCTATATTAGGTCTAAAGTAAATATTTAAACCAAAATTTGTTGGACACATACCAAAGTGAAAACCTGGGTTCTTGCACTTTTATTCATAAAAACATATTATTATTATTATATACATCACATTGATATCAAAATTTAATTTCTATATTGGAATATATTCAAGGGTGTATATATGATGATATATAATTATTTTTCAGTTCCAAATTTTTTTTATATGATTTTTCAGAAATGATGATCCATTAATGGGTTGAAACAAGATTCTTGATGTTTGGATATTCATTATGATAAAGTTATCAGGTATGTTTACATTAAAACAAATTGGATTGAACCTTGTGTTTGTAATCAATGAATAGTCTTTGTAAAACATATTCTTAATCAATTGTATTGTTCATGAAATGTTCCTAGAAGTTTTGATGGTCTATTGATATATATATATATATAAATATATATATATATAAATGAATTATTATCCTTGATTAAAACAGATACATTAGTAAAGTGATAAAAAAAATTACATATTAAACTCTAAAAACAATTCTTTATCAATGATTCACCAAAATATTATTTCAAAGACAAAATTTCCATTAATATTTGAATAATGAGAATGAATGAGTAATATTTCACATTCTTCAATTTTGGATAAATCAGGTATAACATGTTTTCTACTCATCCAGATGTATCTTCTCCATTATGTATGATTAGTGTATAGTAATAAAATATTGATGAAATTAATTAGGTATACAGGAAGAATATCATTATGTAATTAAAAATAACTAAGGATATATTCAAATCCTTTAGTAGTTAGGAAATTCTCATTGAAAATTGTCACATTGATACTAGTTTGTAAAATGAAAAAGATGGATTTAAATCACAGTCAAGATTTATGATTTTTATTAATGGTGTAGTGATGGTCATAAAAAGTTCCAATAAACTTAAGGTTGTTTATTTTATAATTAAAATAGGTTATATCAGAGAATCTGATTTGGTTAAGGAATTTTTTGGGATATAACAGATCCTTACTCAGCTAGGTTTTGTTCAAACAATCATAAATCCATTAGAACTGTAGTGTGATAATTGTGTATCAATTGTGAAATCTAAGGATTTTAGGTATCACCAAATATATAAAGATTTTCTTCAATAATTTCATATCATTATCAAGAATATTGGTAGAGTAAATATTAATATATGAGTAGTTCCTATAAATAATAATTTTATTGGTCCCCTAACAAATCCCATTACACAACAAAATTATGAAATCCATACAATCTCTCTTGTTATTAGATACATGAGTGATCGAATTTGGTGTAAAGGGGAGATTATTATTATTTTTACCACAGATTCAGTAAATTATTATTCTCTTAGGGATATTTGGTTTCATGTAAAATATATTAAGGGTAATAATTTATCATAAATTTATGTTTTCCTCATAAAACATTGGAGATGATATAATTGCATCCCCCTACTATATATGAATTACCAGGTTATCCCTAATCGAAGATCACCATATTGGGCTGTGATAATATGTTTAGATCTGTATGAGTATGATCAATTTTACAAAGATATAACTTGTCAATAATTGGGAATAATTTGATGAACTTCTAGTTAGATTAACCCACATGGGGCACCCCTCATGGATTTTCATATATGTTTCATTTTCATTACTCATGTGAACAATGAATATTAGTCCTTCAACAGGATGATTTCAAATAGGTTCTTTACATATTAGGTTTAATACATTTATTCTTATCCAAATTCATTTAATAATTTCGATTAATATTAGATTATTGGATATATTATTTCTTAAGTGGATGTATTTTTTAACCACAATATAATGTTTCCAATCATATGATCGGTATCTGACATCATGGACCTCAATTCAGTTTTGAATAAATAAGTGCAATGTAATTCCAACATAAATATATGACATGTAATTATATAAGATTTAATAAACTCAGGAATTGATAAAAATGATATGTTATATGGGGTAACATTATCAATTTCACGTTCTTAATCTTGATTTAGTGGATAAGGGAACTTTTATAGTGGATATGTGATGGATTATATCACAACAAACCTCTTCGTTCTTTGGGTATGTATGATCTTTTACTAGATACCACTCTTAATTTATGATTATGAATGATAACCATAATCATTTAGAAAGTTAAAAGGGTCTCATATAGTTGCATGAAATATAATTTCTAATTGAGAATTTTGAAATAATGCAATTAGTTTATGTATAAAAATAATTGTGTTTATCATAAAATCAAATAATATTTTTTGTGACATTTAAAAAATTTAATTAAATAATTTTTAATTATAGATAATTAATGTTTCATTATAATATAAATAATGATCCATTTATATTATTAATAAATAAACATGTGGAAATATTAAATCCCAAATGGGATTTGATCTTGGACCTGATATAATGAGATTATATGATCTATTACATGAATGAAACTCATAAGTCTACCTAAAGTATATATTTAACCATATCTATTGATAGTTATAACACATTTGGAGGCTCATTAGTGCACCTTTCAAGGTGGATTTGGAATTATATCACTTTTGGAGGCTATTTAGTGCTCGAAATGACTGTTGGAGGTACTTTATTTCACCTCTATTAGATTGATATAGATTTCACTACTATGGAGTCTATTTAATTCCATTTTTTTATAAATAACATGGAGGAAAAAATTTTATTTATTCTATTATGGGAAAGAAATTGTGGTACTTAGAGTAATATATATTTCCTAATTAGGGATAGATACCTATTTTTCTTCATCCATGTGGTTCCAAATAAATTTTCTCTACCATTATATTATCACTTGCCTTTGAGAAATGATAAGAATCTATTTTTTAGGAATATGATCCCACAAAGGTGTTGGTGATTATCATTATTGTTGGATACTGAATTGATCTTGAATCCAAAAATGAAATATTGACCTATATATTCCAAACATTTTTTAAAATATAAGCTGATTTTATTATATTATTATTGTATTTTTATTATTCATTATGATCTTGTATTGAATTTATTATTACTTTTATCGTCTTATTATAGTTTGTAACATTGCTAAAATTTAGGAAAATCATCCTTATAGATCATATGTAGTAATATGACCATAGGTGACATTTATCATGTCAAAAAAACAAGTCATATTCAACTGATTATCCATGTATAATAAATAACATGTCAAAAAAATAAAGTCTATTAGTATATCAAATACATATAATGTATCGAATACTATGTAAAAAATCATGTTAGTAATAAAATAATGGATTTCATTACCATAATAGTGATTATGTTTAGAAATTTTTTTTATAATAAATATATATTTTAAGAAAATAATAATTTAATGTTAATATCATCTAGGCATGTACCATTGTGAGACCAAAAACGTCAAATTTATGTAATAGTGCAGATATCACCTATAAAAACCTTTTTTATATTTAATAATGAAGCTAAATGAAATATTTTGATTCCATAAGAAAATTTAGATTAATCTAGTTTCATAATTGTGAATTGAAAAATCATTCTATTTATTGAACTAATATTTTGGAAGGTGAGATGGTGCATTCAAGGTTTTCAAGTTGTATGAGGGAGATTTGAACCAATTTATTGAAATTGTAGTGGAAGTAACATTTGAAAAAATGGATATGAGAGGATGTGTTCTAGATTAAATCACTATTGAATGAATATTAAGGTGAATCCTATGAAATATAAAGAAATTTTGAGGTTTCTATGATCAATAAAAGGTAATACATAAAGATTGTGTGGTGGTGAAACCCATGGAACATGCCTGTTACTATAGAGCTCAGCTATAAAAAGATTGTTGGGTTCACTTGAATAGTACAAATTTTTTTCATTTCTTATATTTAGTAATAATATTATTTATAGTTACAATAATGTCTAGTTATTTTTCTCCAAGGTTGAGTATAGGTTTCAAAAAATTTATAACCCTGTCGAGCCTTATTTCTCTTATTTTGTCTCTTCTATTGAAGTTCTTTATTTCCCGTTGAGTAAAGATTTTTCCAAACAATAGAAATATTTATGTTCTAAATTGATTTATTTATTTTTAATTTTCTTATTTATATTTTCCTTACATGTAGTGAGTTCTTATAGATAGAAAGAGTGAGAATAATGCATGGATGGGGTGAAGTGATTCTCAATTTAGACAAACTAATTAATATAAATTTGTGTTATGAACATTTTTAATGTTATTATTAATTTATGGATCCAAGGTTGTGTAATTCCCAAACATGGAAAAGGTAATAATAATTCTAGTCATTTATCAGATTGATTTAAAAAGTAATAAGAAGAAATTACTTCATCAAAACATGGATTACATATTTTTTATGCCTTCTCATTTTAGTAAGAGTTTTTTATTTCATAATAATGTAATTAGAAGTGAGAAATGTGAAGATAGGTATGTTATTCAAAACATATTGCATATTATAGAGGATGAAAGTTGATGTTTCGTTTTTACATAGAAATATATAGCTTTTGTTTATGGGGGTTAATCTAAAATTAATGTCAATGGAATCATGGTAAAGGCTCAACTAAAAAGTGATGGGTGTGATCTGGATGATGTTGGAATTTAATATGGCCTTCAACTCCTATGATATGAATAAAACTTGTAATTGTGTGTTTATGCATATGAATGTGTATGAGAATCCATCCTCAATGATTAATTTTTTTCTAATGTAGTATATTTTCAGTAGTAATATGATCGAAGGATAGTCAATATATAATTATAAGAATGAATTTCTCATAATTCATATTATGATGGAGTGTGTTGAGGTAAATTTATTTTAAGGTGTGTGAGAAGTGAGAATTGATACTTTTTTATCCTTTTTTCAATCATGGGATGAAATGGTAGTTTTTTTGAGCCACTCTTGTGGTATTTTTAACTTTGTATATGAGGAAATAAAAAATTTGATCCTAATTGAGGAGATATATAGAACGAAAACATATGGTTATACCAGAACTAATTTTAGTAGATGAGGTAGGGGATGTTCAACTGAATGAATTTAGAAAAGGAAGGGATAAATAATATTAGAAAGGATTAATAGGAAATTAGATGGTCCCATTGACTCTACATACAATCACTAAGTAATGAAGGGGAATATACATATTAAATATAATAAAGGAGAAGTTATCTCTGGAAATAATACTTATATTTTCATATACAAACTCTACATCTAAAAATTATTATGAAAAATTGATCTTAGGTGTCATGATAAACTATAGCCATCAATTCAGAAATTTGGAGCTTCACTTCACTCAGCGTATAAGAAGGGGTGGTTGAAGAATTCTATATTTGGATGCTTTGAAAAGGTTCAACTTGTATATGGGTAAGTACTTAAGATTGTGGGTAATTATGATGTGAATGTTAGGATAAATAATGGATTCTTATTGTTTAATCAAAAAATTAATCACATCCCATGTTTATTAAAACTTATAAATTCCATTGTTATTTTGGGAGATGCATGATTCTCTATATTATTTATAGAAGGTTCATAGAGGATTATATAGGGTTACATGGTGGTGGTTTGTTGTTTCAAGGATGGAACATTACACATGAATAGGAATTTGAAAGGTATGATACATGCTGGACAATCAACATATGGAAAAAATAATTTATAGAATAAATCTTTTGTGGTCATTCTTGAGAATGATTTATAGACCTTGGGAACAATAAAAATATTGATGGTTGATCATGTGGACTATGAAATATGTTAATGTTAAATCCTTATGAAATAGAAGAACGCATCCTTTTAATATTTATAATAGAAATAAAATAATTTTAATCAATATTTTCTACATATAAATGTTTGTTGACTAACATTGGTTTGATCTCATAGGGGTGCACTGTAATGTATTACCATTATATGTGATTCTACATATAATGTGTGAATTGTTTTCCTCAAAAAAAAAATTCGGTTTCTGAAACATTTATTAGAGGATATACATGGTAGAACCAAAGGTATAAATAATGTTGAAATGAACTCAATCTGATAATAGTGGAGAGTACGGAAGTAAATGATTTGAGATATTCTATGGAATCAAAAAATATATATATTAAAAAGACGTCTCATGTGGAATCAAGGACAAATAATGTGGTGAAATGGATGAATCACACATCAAATAAGATATACCAGAGATTGAGGTTATCGTCCAAATTCTTGAAGGATATTTGTGATGAAATGATTAATTGTGTTCCTTATCAAGTGAATTAGAAACCTTCCAAATCAAAGGGGAATAACCATCTTGAGGAACTATGTAAAATAATATTATTTGATTTGAATCACCTAAAAGTTTTCAGAAGTATCATGTATTCCCATATCAAAGCTACAGAGATAGATAGTTTCCAAACTAAGTCTAAGAATTGTTTATTTATTGGATATTATGATGATAACAATGTATTTTGGTTCTAGGATAATAATCAATAAAAGTTTTTTAAATTCTAGAATATCATATTTAATGAAAAGATCCGTTAGAATGTTCAAAACTAGGTTTATAATGTGGTTGGGAACAAAAATCCAAAACATGTCACGGTTGTTATAAACAAAGGAAATGTGGTTCAATATTTTTTAGGGAGAATATATGTTCAATAGGTACAAAAAATATATAATTGAATATTTTGACCATGTTTCGGATGTCCCAAGGATTTATATTATGAAATTATAATGGATTTTAGATGTTTTATAAAGAATTTAATAAATAAAGGGTTTTGAAAAAACTAAGCTTTAGAATTTGATGTGGCACATTGAGGTTAGAATACAAATGAAAATGACTAATTCTAAAATTCATTATCTAATATATATGAAATGTGGAAGACCTGAAATCATGGATGAGGTTTCAATTCTAAGAGACTCATTCCATTGAGAGTTAGAAATGAAGGAAGAATAATATTACATGAATATTTATGATAAATGTGAGCTAAAATAATTACTACTGGGTAAGATGGTATTATTGAAAAAATGGGATTATCATTTAAAGAAAGAATATGATCATTTAAAATTGTACAAGGTGTATATGGTTATGAAGGGATTTAAATAATTGAAAATGAGTGGATTTTTTATAGATTTTGTCTCCTTCTATAAAGCATGTTAATTATATAATTTTTATCCTAGTTATCATATAATATATTTTTATTGAAACCATGGAAGTCAATATTACGTTCCTTCACATATATTTGGATGAAGATATATATAGGGATAAAATGGAGGTTTTATTTGAAATATAATTGAAGATATAGTGTGTATGCTCAAATATAGTTTGTATGGGATTAATTGGGCACCATTATTAATGGATGAAAATATTTGATGCCTTAATAGTAGAATTGAAGTACATATGGTTTTATAGGATTCCTTGATTCTATCAAATGGTAAAGGATTATAAGATTTGTTTCATTGTACTTTTTAATATTTAAGATATTCTCTTTCCTAAACCCATGATAGGAATTCAAGAACATTTAAAGTATAGTTTTTTAAGAGAATCAAGATGAAGAATCTTGGTTCTACAAAATAGTTGATGGGGATATGGCTTGGAAGGGAAGTGAGACTTGGAACATTATCCTACCTCAATTAATGTATATTTAAAAGATGTTACATAGAATCCAAATAAGAGAGTGGAAACATATGATCACCTCCACCCTGGTGATACATTTCAAACATTATAATGATAAGGAAAATGAAATTAATGAGGTTTTTACATACATGATCATGGTTATGCATGAATCGGTTGTGGGAAGTCTGATGTACACCAATGGTTTTTACAAGTCAACATATATCAAATGTGCTAGGTATAGTTAGAATATTCATGGAAAATACAGGGATGGAACACAAGGATATTGTTATGTAGATTCCTTGGTATCTCAAAGGATTATTGGATCAATAAATCAATTTCAAAATTAATAATTCATGAAAATGATTTTAAAATACTAAATTTTGGGGAGATATAGACACATTTAAGAGAGTCATTGAATTTTTTTCTTACTTTTGAAGACATGATAGTGACCTAGATGTCAATTATACAACCTATAATAGTATTTTCATCCACAAAATCTAATTTAATTGAATTTACAAATTAAAATGATTATTTTGTATTGTTAAAGGGTTTATTATAGAAAATTTTAAGCAGGAAATAAATCAAATCATGGATCTATAATATCTAAAGTGTTATTCAATTAGATAAGAAACTAGTGTTTCACTTCTGGAAGAAAAAAATCATCTTAAGTATGACTTCAACAAAAATACATTCAAGGATGAAATATTGGGCTTTGGTGGGAGGTGGATTTTAGTGGAAAAACTAACTAAATCCATATCCTAGTAAATTATAGTATTGTTTTATGCTTCAATGTGGCCTGAATGAATGGTGTCCATGAGATCATGAAATTAATAACCAAATAAAAATTTGAAATTATAGAATATACATAGTAGGTCACTGTGAATTATGGACAACATGAATTAATGGTGAATACTTGTAATGTAGTTTTTAATTGGGAGATTATTTGGCTAGTGTAAACTATTTTCCCTTATCATAATAACAAATTTAAAGTTTAGATTCTATATTCAAGATTTTGAATTCTATTAAAGAAAAATGGAACCAGTTTATGGCACTAGCAGTGGTGGAAACTTTAGAAGTTATGATATGGGGGAAGTGTTTCATTTTTATTCACTACCCACTAAAATTTAGAGGTGAATTTAGTGTAATAGAAAATAATATTTTTTTACACGATCAATCAAAGGTACCCAATGAATATCGGATAATGGCTGAACTGATATACTTTTATGTCTACAGTGAATCACAATAATAGATAGATAGGTGGGGTCACATGAATTGTACATGTAGTAATCAGTATTACGATTATATTATCTACTAATTTGGAGTGAGTATAATTTCTATTTATAACTTTTCTAGGTAGTGTTCCCATTTAATATTAATTTTCCCCATTCGAGTGTTGTTACAATATTATTTATCATCTATTGATGCATCTCATTCCACATGGAGTGGGACTTGTTCTAAACCAAGTAAATATTTGTCTTTTTTATTAAGTTATTTACTTCTATTTTTCATTGTTTTAATTTCATTTGAATGAGGAGTTTTCATGTATAGAAAGAGTGAAGATAGTGTGTGTTTGGTGTAACAATTGAGCTTTAGTAACATTATGTTTTTCTTTCTTGAGAAACAGTTGTAAAATACATATATCATTATTCAATAATATTATTTCAAAATAAATTACAATATTTTATAAGTTGAATTTTATTAAATAATCATAATTCTTCAATTAAACATGTCAAAATTATCTTAAATATCGTTTTTGAGTTTTTTAAGAAATAATTGATTTTTTGGTGAATAGTGAGAGATAATAATTTTACAAAAAAATACCACCCATATTATATTATCATGATAAAAGAATAACTTATAATTTTGAGAAAAATATTTAATATAAAAAATATATATATAAATTATCTTAATTCATATATAAAAATAATTTTATCTTAGAAATACGTACATAACATTTTAGAAACCAGATTAATATTTTTTTCAAATAAAAACTATTTTTAGATATTCACATTTAATCGAGTATTTACAAGGTTACTCATGGTTTTTTTAGTTAAAAAAAAGGATAATTTTATTTTAAATAATTTAATTAATTCTATAAGAAATAATGGTTTTCAATATTTTTGGAAAAATCATTTTTATGCTTGAAATAAAGAAAAATTAAAATGGGTTTTATTGTGCTTTACATAATTATATCAAAATTAATTTCTGAAACTTATAATAATTTAATATTATAAAATGAAATACATATTTTTAATTTTTATAATTAATTTTAACAAATATGATAGACATAATTCTTTCATAATGAAGAGTAAAAATAGTAAAAAAATCCATGGTTAGGGTTTAAATAGGTTTTTAGGGGTTAAACTAATAGGTAAGGGAAAAATGACACATAAACAATTATAAATTATATTATTTAATTGTAAATAAACCCTATTTTATCTAACATTAAAACTATAATCTATTTTTTCCACCTACATAGGAAATTGAATTTATATTATTTAAATATTTTAAGTAATTCCATGTGTGTCCCTCCACTCACTTATAAAAGAGAACCTCATCTCTTAACTTATTCAGGAACTTTTAGCACTATAGATTAGACAAGGCCTTTTAAAACCCATTCTAGATTCCCTCAAATAGTTATTTATCTTATAACCTTCTCCTAAGACCATCCTAATAAGTCCTAAGGTGTAATCTAAAGGAGGTCTTTCAAAGTATAGGTAATCATATTTAATGGTTCTTTCAATGTTTATTTCTTATTTTATTTTATGTAAACATATTATTCCCTTCCTAAAATAATTAATCTCCCATCATAAATATATTATGATTTGTTATTATGAATATGTTAATTTCTTATTCATCTCCACTTTGCTTGGATTCTTATGAAGATATAAATATTTAATATAATTGATAGTTATAACATAACTATGATTATTTAAATTTAATATATCATTTCATTTCTTACCCATCAACCTGTTAAAACTGATAATGGAACTTGTGCGTACATGTGGATTACCCCCTCCATGAAGGGATGTTATTCATTTTTCCTGTTTGACTTTCATGGATGATTCAAAATATTTATATAAAAAATATATAATATATTTAAAACATGATTAAAATTTAATATGTGATGGAAATATGATCAATATTAAAATACTAAAACTATTGAACCAAAAATTATATTAAAAATGAAATAGTTAACCCTCAGAATTGATGATTTAAAGAAATATTTATTAATAAAAAGGTATTTAAATGTTATAAATTGATCATATATGATATTATAAGTATTAATATGGTTATTTTATATAATTATATTAAAATTCAATTTATTATACATCAGTTAAAAAACACTAATGAATAAATTCAAACCCCATGTAGGATTTTGTTTCATAATTTTATCTTTATTCAAGATTGCTTATCTTAAAGTTTCAATTTGAGAAATTATAAAAATTTTATATCCTAACCACCAAATATTTTCTTATTCTATTTTAATTTTTTGAAATTATTAGTCTTCATTTAATTTTTATCACTCTATGCACTCAAAAGAATGAAAGAACTTATGGAAAACTTACTTTGGTAACATATTCACTCAGGAATAATTTTATTCCATGTCCATAGTATCTCTAAAATGATTTGAATAATGTTTTTACTATTTTAAAATGATTGATTAAAGTTTTCTAATCAACGTTTAACATTCTATAAAAAAAGTATTTAAATGGGTATTCTTTTCATTTTCTGAATGAGACACTTTTTAATAAATATGTTAAGTAATTAATTGTCTTAACAGTTACTGAACAAACCAATTTTCTCACCATCATGAATATTTTTCACCTTGAATCTGACGTTACAATTTTCCATGGTTCTCTTCATATAATTTTTTTCATAATATTCATGATCATATTAGATTCTAAATATTTTATTTCAAAATTATAAACGAGTTTTCTTGAAGAAATGTTTTACATATCCTTTAAAATTATATTCATCTATGTAAACATCCTTTGATGAATCATATATTATTCCAGGAATATTATCAACTTATACGATTCACAATACTACTCAGTATATCTTATGATAATGTTTTTTATATATATTAACTAGGGAAAATATTAATATTTCATATGTTAGTTTTTCAATATGAATGTTTAGGGTGATTTTTTATAGAATTGTTATTCATTTATTTCATATTATTAATGCATTGGAGATAGTATATGATGGTCAGGGTCTATTACAGCCACTTGATGCATCGGTAGTTCTCATGAGAAAAACTAGTTTTGGTATTTTCTATATACCTTACCTATTTATATATGACTTCATGGAATGAGGTCTTGGTTGTAGTATTATAATGTCTAGAATTATGGATTTTATAATTATGAAACATGTTATTATTATCCTTGTGATTATTTATGATTTGTTGTCATCTATCAATATTTTCATCATTTATGATATTAGTCATATGGAATTTTTTATAATTATTTATCAATGTCATATTGTTCCTACTTAAATTATTCTATGATATCTTGTATTATACACTTTCTCTTACTAAGAATCTAGGATTACCCGTTATTTTGTTTTTCATTCCCCATGATTCTAATAAAGGATATATGAATGATTTTAGTTATTTTCTAGAATAAATAAAAAAGTTCTCAATATAATTTTTTAGTTTCATTTAATTTTTTCAAATGTAATGTGAGAATCATGTATGTATATAGTATCCAAAGAATAAAAAACTATTAAATGTATCAGGATTTTATCCCTTGTATTTCATGCATATTTATTAAAATTAAAACTAACTCTATGCCACTAGAATTGAGGTGTTACAATCGATATCTAGAATGTCAAATATTAACCTCATCAACTATATTTAGAAAAAAAAGATTAGATATCATAACCCTATTGAATACTTTGAGGAGAAGTCTAAGTATAGGATAATATCATAATCATTTCGTATAGTTGATATTTTTTTGTTTTCCTAGAAAATACATCTTTGTATAGATATTAGAATGTTGGTAATGTTATGGATTATATTCACCTAGGGGTAACAACTCTGAAATTGTTGAATTTGGTATTAACTCGATCATCACTAGTGCACAATGAGTGGGCCTAATACCACAAACCTAACTATTAAATCCTAAGGGAAATTATTATGTTGATTGACATTCTATTTGAAAATATTTATTATCTATTTAAAAATATTTTTTGGATTTAAAGACATTCCTAAAGAAATATAGCTAACGATTATAAGATTATCCATGCATGAATTTTTAGTTTATGATAATTGTTACACCATATTTAGATTTATGTATTATGATTTAAGATTCATAGTGTTATGATCCAATTTTTTATATTACATTATTAATAATTATATCCTTAAAAAGGAATGGAACATATACCAATACATGTAATATATGTAGGGACTACCCTCCTAGGAAAGATAATTAAGCTATAAAGGAAGCTAGATCTAGATATGAAAAAAAATTATAACTATATTGCAGTAGTTATATTACATTAGGAACAGTAATCGTACCTATAGAGAGTAGCCTGCAGATCTCCACTATAGTGAAACAATGTCGGACCACTTTATGAAACAATAAACTCCATCATTAAATGGTACTAATAATCCATTAGTCTCTATGAAATCGATCTATCCCACAGATAAGATAATTATCACTTTGGGAAGTAGTGAAAGAGATAAGTTATTTTGGTAGTTTATCATATTAAAGGAGATATTGATCAATTGGGCTTAATAATATCAAAAACTAAGGATTTGGGGAGAATAAAAAATATTGTGTAGAATAATGTCAATGTGATATTTTTTAAACAATAATTTCATCCTGAGAAATGAGATGATATAGAGAAGTATTTTATAAATCTAATAAAAAACGATTTTTTTAATATGAAGCTATCTTTACAAGTCAAAACCCTATATTGTGTAAATAGTCCAAATATTATGATTGGTTGTTTCTTCGAGGGGAAAAATACTATCCTTACACTACTAAAAAAATTCACATTTAACAGTGCTATAAATGACCATTGTTAGCACTTAAAAGTGCTCACCACATGAGCAATATTAAAATCCCTTCATTTTTTATCATTACAAGAAAATTAAATAATTTAGGAATATTTTATCTGTAATTTTTTTAATCAATCATAAAGTTTAACTTTATTAGGATTTTCTATTTATCCCTGATAAAGGGAAACATTATCAATGATATAAGAAGGGTCCATAAAGTTTACCTTTATGAATACTAGAAACAGAACTAATAAAGGGTACCTTTATCAACACTTGATAATGCACTAATAATGGGTACCTTAATCAGTGATAGAGGAAGTGGTGATAATGGTTCCCCATATCAGTGCTTTATGAAGTGATTATAAAGGTCATTTTAACAACTAAACTGTTTTAGCCGTACATGAACCATGTAGAAGCCCTATAAAATAAAACCCAATTAGAATTGAAAAAATGTAATTTAAATTTAAATTAAATACAGGAGAAAATATAAAATTTAATTGAAATAAAATTTACTACATAAATTAAAAACAAACATTGTATTTTAGAAATTTCCAACATTGGTTTTAATAATTGGAAAAGTACAGATTATCACATACAATCCAAAACATCAATGATTCGTTAGCTTTGTCCCAAAAAGCCCCGTCATCTTTTTAGTTTTCAAAAAAACTTCCCCTACTAAAGCAAAATAATTCACTTTTATAAGAAAAAAATTATTTTTAATTAATACTATAGACCAATAAATTAAATAAAAAGTTTAAATTTTTAAAAAAAATATTTGAGCCATATTGGGAACATCGTGTATCAGTTTATGATATGTCTCATTTCTATACATCACACATGATATATTTATAGTTTATCTAAAGTATAAAAACAATCTGAATGTGTTCAATCATTTTTAAGTATTTCACTTTAATTTTTTACTAAAATCACAATTTTAAATAAAAAGACACACCTGCAGTCATACTGGTCACATGGTGTGTTGGATTGAGGTGTGGATGTTTCAAATAAATCAAAATTGAGTTATGTATTGTTTTTTATAAATTATAAAAACAATGTGATTTTGTTTTCTCAATTTTGAGTATGTAACTTATTGTCATTACCAAAATGTCATTTAAACAGGAAACACACACTTTGAGCCATACTGACCACACTATGTCTCGGAATGACATTGATCTAATTATTACACATAAAAAATTACTTATTGTAACACCCCAAGCTTCCACGGTACGTTTCCCTTTGAATAATTCAATAGCTTGCATTGTTTGCAATTTCGAGATTCTAACACACTGTGACCAATCAAACTAGCCATAATGAATAGTAATACCCACTTTTTGAAATTTTATAAATTTTAAATTTCAAAATGGACTTCATTTTTAGATTTGGAATATTGAAATTAGCCTACGGTGAATTTTGGGTATTTTTATGAAAACATTCAATTTTTGAGGTATAGTGAAAAACATTGAGTTATTGGTTAAAATCGACTTTTTATTTAAATAACTATTTATTTAATATAAATTTATTTTAGGTCAAAATAGATACATAATTACTATATATGTTCAATTTAATTCCTTGGAGTCAGTTTATAATAATTTTAAATATATAAAAATTTTATTGAAGATTTCACCATCTTTTACCCACCTCCTAAGAGAATTTTAACATTCACATAAAACATAATTTTACCGCATCTATGAGTGTAATTTCAAAAATCTGAGAGACACGATTAATATCAAGGAGCAAAATTTTGTTCAATACGATAAAACTAATTTTTGGTGAATAGTAAATTTTTACTTTTTTTACCACGGTTAAAAGTGAATAGGGTAATTGAGGGTAAAAATGATATTAATATTACCCTAACACATGTCCTAATTATATTGGATAAGTGTATCTCGACCAAAAACAACCTTATTAATAAAATATTATCATTTAGGTCCACTTGGATTAGATTTGGACATTTATTATTATTTAATTCAAAGAAGAGTTAAAAGTGTTAAAATCAAAGTTTAATAACAAAAACATTTTTAATATAGGGTTATACATAAGATAAATTCGATTATAAATATTAATTATAAAGATAAATAGATTCAATAAATAATGGTATTTTATTTATAATTTTTATATATTAAATAATATAATTTATTTATGACACAATGATGATGCAGTAATTACTGTATTAATAAAAGATTAAGATAATTGATATTATAAATACCCAAATAAATGTAATTTGATACTTTTTATAAATTCCAATAATTTTATAGGCTAATATGAAATATTAGGATTGTTTATATAGATTTTGTTCGAAGTAATAATGCTGTTATGAATTTATCAAAAACAAAATACCCAATAGTGTCAAAATTGACATAAAAGAGTTTTGAAAAGAGATATTATATTATTAATTTATATTATATCCCTAAAAATCTATGGTTCAGGAAAAATACTTATATAATTATAGGTATATAATTAATGGGCCACATGGGTGTCTCTTGGAGGTATATAGTGTGTTTATTAAGTATATATAATATACAAATACAAAGAGACATGGTAAATGTCAAACTATTTAACTAATAGTTAAATATAAATGATAAGGTTAATATAGTAACACAAACCTATCTAAAATATATTGGTTGAAAGGATTTAGACCCATCCCCACCTTAAATTTTAAACAATACACTTTGGAGCCATTATAAACCGAATATGAATTTATTATAAAATAATATTTCTATCTTTTCCAAAGGTTCCCTCACCCCTCTTAAAAAAGGGCACTCCCCCTTCTCTCTAATTCACACCTACAAAGCCTTTTGGCTCGGCCAAACCCATCCCAAATATTCTCTCAACTTACCTAAATTCAACCTAGAGGCCTTATTTTGATCAAAAATCCAACATAAGGATCCCTTTTGATCAAATCAAAAGGAAGAACCCGAAGAAGAGGTAATGTTTTCACCACCCTCTTTCAAGTTCCTTTCTTCTTCAACTTATTCTTTCTTTAATATTACCATTATAAAATAATAACTCCAGTATCTTATATATATTGTTATGTTGTTATAAATATGGTACAACTATATTCAGTTTTCTATCCATCCATTGAATGACATGTCACCATACATGCGTATGTACGGCTTACCGTCTCCACGTCGTGGTGTAATTGTTATTCAAAATATTATTATTTTTATGGGTAAAATAATGATGTGTAATTCATGTAAATAATAAATATAACATGATAATGATTTTTTATATATGATATACCATCCAATTATATATTATTTTAATATCAAAATAATGATATTGTTTCTCGTGCATACGTACGGACTACCGTCTCCACAAACGCGATGAGATTCATTCCCCATCGTATCCATTCAAATATAATTCTCATTTTATTATTGAAAATAATGTTTAAGGACTTGATTCCATTCTAGATATGAAAAATATACAACCTATCCATAAAAAACACGACTAATGTAACAAAACATATAAAAGAAAATGAGTAATTTAACACCTGAAACGACGATAATACTAAAATATTATTAACAAAGCATTATTAGAAGATCCTATATGATATCATAGTTATGTATATGGTTATTGTATAATTTAATAACAATGTTTTAACTATTATACCTGAGGTTAACATACCATCGACTAAATAAAATTACAAGGTAAGGGTTTATTTAACAATCTCTTCATTATCTGAGGTTGTTTATATGTAATTATCTACTGGGACCTCTTTATCATCCACATCCATGTTTCATAAAAATGTATTTCAAATAATTCTTACTATTTTACAGACTATGGGTTAAATTAATTTATACCCTTGTTGAATTTTTCTAAGAAGTTTATAAAGGAATATTTCTGTCATTTTCCAAACAAGGTCCTTTTTTACTGTTTCGACAGAATTAAGGTAAGAATGTCTTTTTTTAACTTATACGGAGGGTGTGGCTATTTTACACCATTATAAAATCGTTGAAGCTTCCCATACAATCTTAGAAGAATATTTTCAAAGTAAAAGTTTATTTAATAATTATGTGACTTTTAAAAGATTTCAAAAAATAGATATTTCTCTCAAATAGTTTTGATTTCATCTATGTTAACATCCTTTGATGGATTATAAGATTATTTGAGGTTTATTTATTATGATACAAAACTTACATATTTTACTAAAGGATTTGTGATATGATTGACTATGGATGTGTTATTTTTATACTATTCATGGTTTATGGAGAAAGTATTTACATATCTTATGCTAGTTTTAATATGAATTTTTATGTTATTTTTAAACTTGTTCATATGAGGAATGCATTGGACTTAATAAGTGATAGGTGGAGCCCGCTATAGCTCATAGATGAATCGGTAGACCTCATGAGACAAACTAGTGTCTTGGCACGAGGCCTTGACAAAATCTTATTTGTAGTCATGGCACGAGGCCTTGGCTACGTGGTTATGATATTATGGCATTATGCATTCCATCATTATGAAAGTGGTTATTGATATTTCATGTCATTATTCGACTTGTAAAATATCCATGTGAATAAGTAAGTGGAATTATTTCATTTTATTTCTACCATATTATGCTGAAGTTCAAGTTTAAAATGCTTTTGTTTTAATTATACATTGCATTAAATGTTTATGCTTATTTATGAATGTTTTCGCTATATTGTTATCATTACTGGGAATTTGAGCTCACCCATTTCTATGTTTTATTTTTTCTAGGATGTGTAGAAGTATTTTATGAATGTCCTTTGGGGATTGTATTAGGGGATATGCGTGTGGAGACAAAATTTTGATGTAGTTTTCACTTTATGATGTAATGTAAGACTTATGAATGTATCTAGTGATTCCAAGGCTACTAAACTAATCGGTATTTTGAGATATGATATTTTTTTATCATGCCAATGTTTTGTAATAATTCACCGACTCTAGGTAACTGGTGTTGGGGCATTACACTTATGGATCATTGTACTAAAGTATCAAAATACTTTAAATTCGTTTTTTTGTTTTTGATTATTTCACTTTATTTTTTAATAAAGTATCATTTTACACTAAAAACATTCACTTGGATTCATATTGGTCACATCATGTGTTGGTTCTGTATAACATGAATTCATAAAAATCACAAATGAATTATTATTCACTTTCAAAAATTATTAATGCAGTCCGAAAATTTTTACTTGTTTTTCAATGAGAGACACATTTTTTGAACTAAAATGTCAATTTTAAATAGATAATGGAAAAAGTGAGTCATATCATACATGCAATGTATCATATTGTAGTATGGATGATTACTAAACTACACAAATTAATGAGGAATTATTTTTATAAATTATAGAAATACTCAAAATGTATTTTCTCTATTTTGAGTATGTAACTTGTCTTTTTTAGTAAATTATCAATTTGAATCACAAAATATTCAATTGGAGTAATGTTCTTCACAACTTGTGTTTGACTAATCTGAGGATGATTCTTACATATAATAAATTACTTATATATCATTTTCCTATAGAATTAAAACAATTTTAATTTGTTTCGTTCTTTTTGAGTATATCACTTGCTTGTTTTACTAAAATGTCATTTTAAAATAAAAACATGCACTTAAAGCCATACCAGTCACATCATGAATCAGACTAATGAGAAGCTAATTTTATAAACATAAAAAATGAATTATGGATATTTTTCCAAAAGTATCCAGAAAATACAAAATAATTTTTTTGGTTTTTATTATTTCACTTATTTATACTAAAATTCCATTTTAAACTGAAAACACACATATTAAGTTATACCGGTCACATTTTTTTTCATTTCATCATGAGATTAATTCCTATACATCACAAATTTCATAATATTTTTTTCGAAAATAGTTATTACAATTAAAGCATGTTTTCTCAGTTTTCAATGAGTGACACACATTTTGAACGAAAATGTCAATTTTAAACTAATAATAGAATTTTGGAGTCATGCCAAGAACATCATGTATCAGATTGAGGTACAGATTATTCCTACACTACAAAAAATGATTGAGGGGTCATTTTTCAAAAGCACGAAAATAATAAAAAAGTGTTTTAGTAGTTTTGAGTATTTCTCTTTCCTTTATTACTAAAATGAGAATTTTAAAATTAAACCACACAACATGATTAATACTAGTGAAACTATGGTTTGTATTGAGGTGATAATACTTTCTACATATTACAAATTATTTATGGATAATTTTCCTAAATTATAAGAGAAAATTGAGTTTTTTTCTTGGTTTTGTGTATATTGCTTGTTTGTTTTAATAAAATGTAATTTTAAACAGAAAACAAACAACTTGAGTCATAATGGTCACATCATGTTCCAATTTTACATGAGACTGATTTATACACATCAAAAATTAATTATGGACTATTTTCTAAATTATGAGTACAATATGGGTATGTTTTTTCAAGTTTTTAGTTAGTTCCACACGTTGTTAAATAAGATGTAATTTGAAACTAATAAGAGAAATATTGTGATATACCATGAACACCATGTATCAGATTATAGTGATGATCATTCATACATGTAAGAAATGAATGAGGGCCAATTTTTATAAAATGTCAAAACAATATGAAGGTGTTTTCTTAGTTTTGATTATGTCACATGTCTTTTTTTTTACTGTAAATTTAAATTATAAAAGACACACTTAGAGCCATATTGGTCAAACAGTGTATTGGATTGAGGTGAGGGTAGTTCTTATACATTGAAAATGACTTATGGATCATTTTTCAGAATTATAAAATCAATTTGAAAGAATTTTCTCAATTTTTAGTATTTCACTTATGGTTTCTACTAAAATGTCATTTTAAACAGAAAACATGCACAATTAGTTATATCAGCCACACTGTGTGTTAGATTGAAATTTGGATGATAAATAGACATCACAAATGTCTTATATATAATTTTAATATATTATAAAAAATATACATATGTGTTTTCTCATTTTTGAGTATGTGTGTTGTTTTTTTACTAATATATCATTTTAAACTGAAAACACTCACATGGAGTCATATAGATCAAATTGTGTTTGGGTTTAAATTGAGACCTATTCCTACACATCATAAATGAATTATGAATTATTTTCTAAAATTATCAAGAAAATTTGAGTCTATTTTATTGGTTTTTAGTGAGTAACTCATGTTTTAAACTAAATGTCATTTTTCAATCGATAAGGGACAATTTGATTATACCAAGAACACTTTATATTGGATTTTGGTTTGGATAATTCATACACCTGAATTATGACTTAGAAATTATTATCATAATTTTTAAAAAACAACTTGGATGTTTTTATTGGTTTTTAGTATATCACTTTTCTTTTCTTAATAAAATGTCAATTTTAAAATCAAACCATGCATTTTTAGTAATACTGGTAAAAAATGATCATATTGAAGTTTGAATGATTCATAAATTTCAAAAATGACTCATGGATCAATTTCACAAATTATCAAAAAAAAATCAAATGAATTTTATCACTTTTGTGTATGTCACTTGTTGTTTTAATAAAATGTTATTATAAAATTAAAACTTTTTGTTTGTGACATACCAGTAACATCCTGTGTCAGTTTTATGTGATACTGATTCCTACACATAAAAAATTAATTATAGACCATTTTCCAAAATTATCATGACAATATGAGAACATTATAATATTTTTTAGTTATTTTCACATGTTTTGAAAAAAAATGTCTATTTTAAACTAATAACATTAACTTAGAGTAATATCGGTCACACTATGTTTTAGATTGAATTTATAATTATTATAACATGTCATAAATGATTGAGGGATCATTTTACTATAGTATCAAAAGTTCAGAATGTAATTTCTTGGTTTTGAGTATGTTGCATATATTTTTTACTAAAATGTCAATTTTCAAGTCAAACCACACAATTTTGAGTAATATTGGTCAAACTGTGTGTTGGATTGAAGTGAGACTAATTCTTATACATAAAAATGACTTATGGATCATTTTCCTAATGTATAAAAATATTATGAATATGTTTCCTCAATTTTGATTATGTCACTTTTTTTAATAAAATTCTATTCTATACATAAAATACGTACTTTTAATCATACCATTGAAATCATTTGTTTAATTTATGTGTGGTTAATTACTAAAAATAAAAATTAATTATAGACTATTGACCTAAATTATCAAGAAAATATAACTATTTTTGTTAAATTTTGATCATGTGACATGTGTTTTTAACTACAGTTTAAATTTAACAAAATAAGTACCAGATAAAAAATTGTATGGAAATTAAATAAACAATGTAGAAAAAATGAGGAAAAAATTAACTAATATAGAAGGAAATAAACTCTTCATGATGCCTGTATACATTCTAAAACCATGTATTCTACCCATTAATATCTATAAAGGTTCCCTCCACTATACTTCTCCTTTATAGACATATATAAAATAATATATGAGCATTAAAATAATAATGCTTTACACCCCAATTATATTTCAATGGTCATATTCCATACTGTATCAAAAGAATAGTAGGTAATAACCTAATTTTCATGTTATGAAACATTTCGAACCCATATATACTACCTAATAATATCTAAACAAATTTACTTCTTCTTTGGAGTACGTAGAATTTTGGAATTCTTTTTAGTACTGAGAAAATATAGAAAAACAAAAAATTAAGAAATATTTTTAAGGAAATTTTAATGACCTTCAGAAAATACCTATTTGTAGATGATATAATTTTCACGGTTTATGATATCTTTTATAAATTTGAAAGAATAATATCAAGAATCCTTGATTTTATCAAGAATTAGTAAATTTAAAAACATTGGAAAACATTTGTAAATTGTTTTTAAATATGATTAGATAGTTAAAAATTTTTGTATATACCATAATCTATTTCCATTTGAATTAATCTATAGCTATATTATATTCAATCCTCCAAATACTTTTTCATTTTCTGAATAATCCACATTAAAATTTGATTTCTACCTCACAATAGTAGATAACAAATACAAAATATAAAACACAACAAGATTTAGTGGCATACCAAATTTGGTCTATAATTACTGAAATCCATATCATTATAGAATTCTTGTTAAAACAAACACTACAAACTTATAAATCAAGGTTTATCTATAAAATATTGATTACCATGCATTAAAAATTCACAATACACACCATATTTGGTCAGTTTTATTTATATACATTCATTGGATCTAAAAATGAATATTTTTTGTATCCATATTGATTAGGATCAATATCTAGTGCTTCTTAAAAAACAAAAACAAATATGTAATGAAAAAAATAAATATATATTTTATATGATTAAATTCCATATTTTTACCCCTATATTTTAGGAATAAAAAATAATCTATCTTCAATTATTTTATTTTCAAATGCCTCATTTAGTGAATATTTTTTATTTTCAACTTCGTTCTACATTAATTAAATCTCATTATTAGAAATTATATAGGGATTATTGGCTACAAATCATGACTCGTGGACTCTTCCAATTTATTTAGTAGTAATATAAATTATTGTAAAAAATATAAATAGTAATAAACATTAATGACCCTATTAGATCATTTTTCTAATACAAAAGTTATGATAATGTACCTTATGTGGGTATTCAAGACTAAGACCCCTTACTATTCAAACGTGAGAAAGTCATTTATACTCTCGATACCAACCTTTTCTATATTGAAAATTAAAAATATTTCATTTTTTATGGAATTTCTGAAATATTTATATCATGGAATGTGGTATTATCATGAAGTTGTAATGATAATATATGTTGTAGTGGAACATAGAAAGAGAAGCCACTCCCATATATTCCTTATTTACTTTATTGATTCACTAGATTTTCTTGATCCAGCATTCTATTTACCCATCTCTCTATCCATATATAATATAATATCTCACTTCAGACCATTTTCCACAACTATTACAGGTTTTTCATTTGAAATTTTATTCTAAAAGGCATACCTCATACATCTTTATAATAATATATGGGATTGATATTAAGGTTCCAAAATATCATTGAAATTTGTAATATTTATATCATAAAGTGGAATAAGAAAATCAGTGTTTAGCTTTTGAGCTTCCTCAATCCCAACCATCATGTAATTTTTTGGGAGATATTTTTTGATATAGATTGTCTCCCAAGATATTACACATCATACCCCTCACAATAAGGTGTTTTAGGGGGATTTCTAGATAAAAATCACATCAAACATTACCCTAAATAATTTTTGTCACATAAAGTTGTCAAAAGATGTTTGATTAACATTTAAGAGAAAGAGTAATGACAAAATTTATTTCCTTTTAGTAAGGTATAAAGTTGAGTGGAATGACAAGCATCAAATATAGAGGGTTAAATTGGTTATTCATGTGATGATATTTCTTCCACCACTAGTTTTATTTTATCCCATCAAATATATTGGTCTTCAAAACCATAATAGACAATAATATCTTTCCATGAATCTATTTTCACCTGAAATCCATTAATCGTTTAATATATATATTCATTTGGTTTTTTCTTCTAGAAATATGTTTGGGTAGACACTCTAAAACCTACACCTTTAATGTAGCCATATTATTCATTCTTCTTCAATGCTACTAAAAGTATATTTTCTTCTGGTGCAGTCGATGTCGATTTGTATGTCTAATCAATATAAAAAATATATGAACATAAAAAGATATTTTTATATAATACTATCATAAAACATAAATAAATTATTATTATTTCATGATTACACATTTTTCCCACACTACTTTTATGTTTTCATCAACTAGTTTACCCTCATTCTATACATCAGCCTCCTTGTATAGTACATGATGTGGGATGGAAGTGGCTTCATATTCTGATTCATCAATCCACATATAAATAAAGGAACATACTTTGATTAATTATGCATAAAACTTTGATTATCGACTTTAAATTTAAACCAATTTCTTCTCTAGTGAAGAATACCCCGTACGTTATTTTTGATTGAGGTATAAGGATTTTAATGCCAATTCTTTTTTCCATCAATTTTATTATAAATTAATAATTTTTAATTAAATTGGATAGAATAAAAAAATTAAATAATATATTACAAACTAAAATGTTCCATAAATGATTTATCATCATGATTAATGATGAAATCATCCCTTATTTCCAACTTTATAATGTTTTCAAAAATAACTATTGGTTGGGGATTTACTTTCTCCTCGACATCCTTTAGTTAAAACACAGTAAAAAGATTCGGGAAGCCTATATGGGATTTTCCACTTCCCATTAATAAAAATTCATGATAGAAATAAATTAAATAAATGAACTCTATAGGGAATAATAAAAATTAAATAAATTCTTTATTATATAAATTCTCAGAAAAATTGAGAAATTATATCATAATATTACCTTTATATCTTCCCAAAAGTTATCTTTCACTACATATTGGACATGGCACTATAAATATATATCAATCAACACATTCAACCTTGGTGTGACCCCAACATAACTAATGAACATTGACTTTTTCGGTCAATTGGTTGGATAAATTTATTCCAACAAACCTCAAATTTTATACTCTTACTTACTGCGTAGAGAATTGTAGTCACCATTATCATGTGGTTTCATTCTTGTTTTTTTCATCGACATGTTATTGATCACCAAATAATTCTATAGTTTCAGCATCAACCAACGATTCTTCACTAATATTGGTAACATCATCATGCGTAGAATAAACTGTCTTCTTGAGTAGTCAATCATTTAATTTATATTATGTAAATATAGTATGAAACACGTACTATTGTTAGTAAATTCATTGTAAATTAACAATATTAACCTTCACATTGACCTCTATTTTTTAATGTTTGAATGGATATTGATTCTCTATCAAGAATCAAAATTCCCTCTTTGTGGTCCTCTATAATGTACAATACACTATCAACATTTGGGATGTAATGAATTGATTTTGATCTCCCAAAAAAATGGTCATCTTGGATTGAATTTTCAGCTAACCATGTAGTTGTTTTAGTAAACTTCATGAAAATTGAACAATTCTTGTTTTCTAGATCTAAGAAATAAAATACATGCACTGTTTGTGATACAATTGTTAAGGCTTATCATTTACCCATTCTAAAATAAAATTAACCTTAATAATGACCATTTCATCAAATTTCACAAAACCCAGGTTGTCAACCCATTTTCAATGAAAAATAACCCCTTGAAATATTGTATAATCCAACTCATATATCTATTCAACAATTATAAAATTGACATATTAACAGAAATTTGCTATCGATCATAGGAACTATATTTTTTCATTCCTTCCTCCACACAAGTGTAACTCCATTTTATTATTGCACTTCGGTCATCATGTTTTTTTATAGAACATATAACCACTAAGTAAAAAAACATTGTAAGATATATCATTTTTTTTGGTATCTTGTCTAGCTATCAATGTAATTGGGCAATTCAATTTTTTATTTATATTTATATCCTTATAAATATGATCTTCGATCCAACCTATAAACTATTGATTATGTGTATTTGATATCCATTCATCAATTATTGATGGATTCAAATAACTAAGAATTTATTTGGGGGATTCCTTGTATGGAACACAATCTTCACACTTTTATAGAATGTAAATGTATGTTTTCTTCTACTCTATATAGTTAATTGTAACAACATCTCTTTCAGAAATGTCTTTACCCCTATGGAATTTGTTGTGATCATACATTAGTAGGATGATACATTTAACATCTGATTGTTAATTGGTATAGAATTAAACATCTTCTTCAAAAATATATCATTTTTCAATACAACCATATGGTTGAATTTGATTCTTGACATACCCTTTAAAAATATTCATATACCTTTCAATTGGGTTCATCCACTTGTAATGGAAAATACCTCATAATTTAACCGCTCTAACTAAGTGAACCATCCTGTGGACCATTTTATCATAGAATTATTGTTGTAATAATATCTATAATTCACATAATATGACTAAAACCTCCTTATTCAGGATTGGAAACTTCACTAGGTCTATAATTTTACAACATATTTCTTTTAAAAAGAAGCAGAGTCTAGTTTATGTATTTCATACTTTATTGGGAATAATTCAATATAAATGGAAAGCAACAAATAATTTATTAAAACATGATAGTCATATGATTTTATTCCTCTTAACATCAAATTATTCATTGACATGAAATTTTTTATATTTGATTATTAAACCTCTAGAAATTTTACTCCACTAAGGAAAATGGAAAATTATAATATTTTCTATCTGGATAGATAATAAGCTACTATATGAAACGAATTACTCTCCTTACCCATCAATGGTGACAACTCTTCCCTTATCCCTACGTAAATCATAGCCAAACTATCCTTAATTTTATCTTTTGTTTTTCCATAAAAATTTTGTAATGTTCCAATAAAACAATCAAATTTATTTTTTTATTATGCACGACATCAATAAAATTTCTGATGTGCAAATATTCCAATACAGTAATTCAACAAAAATTGATATCTTCTTCCACCCTGATTTTTTATGTTTTTTTAAGATGTTTTTATAAAAATTATGTATATATCTATTACTTTATCAAATATTTGATCTCTTGTTGGGGGAGACAGTATCGTACCTTGTTCGGTATTCACATCAAATTTTGTCACCCATGATCAGTGTTTGTATCATTGGGTTAAAAATTGTTGATGTTCTAAAAACTCGACCTTTAGGGTATGTTTCAACCGAACTAAGAGTTTGATTTATTGAAAAACGGGACGCCCCAGTATTTCTTAATTATATATCCAGACATATTTAAATAAGTAGGAAATTTATTTATAATCCCATATAGGTGGTCCCTTGATGTGAATTATTCACTTCTATAAGAATCATACATTGTAACACTTTTATCCCACATCAATTTAATATATTCAATAAATGGATCCAAATATACATCAATATCATTACCAGGATGTTTTGGATCAGATATTAGTAGAGACAACAAATGTATTTTCACTTCTGGTATAACCATACTGTCAAGTTATAATTTACCATGATGATGGGACATGTACTATGAGAACTAATATATAAAACAAAATTATTTATTTCATCTGTATATTTGACAAGTCATAAGTATCTCAGCTCATTTCAAAATTCAAGATACTTGTAATCAATTTTCTCCCACTGACGAGTGTATGATGGTTGATATAGTTTCAAATATTTAGTTCTTGTATCTACATGCCATTTCAATTGTCCAACAATTTCCTGATATCCATATTGTCTTCTAAATCATGTAATGATTGGAATTTATTGTATATATTTAAAAGGTAATTATTCGTATTTCTTGTATCGATATGTGTCATGCCTGGGAAATTTTATGAGTGATTCATTTAACATGCAAAACAAAATGAAATAATTTGATCATGAAATTGTTTTTTAGATATCATGCCCATTTAACGTAGCACTCTATTAGCATCATATGTTCAGCATGGAAGTTAATATTCTTTTGGTGGAACATCATTTAAGAGATCATGTACTTGAGTAAAAAAGGTGTCACTCCACCGGTTTCCATATTTCAAATTACATAACTTCAATATTGATTAAAATGTAGTGTATTTTGTACAGTTGGTATACCATGGTTTCTTAGCACATCTGTTTAACTTCTCAAACAACTATAGACAATTATAAAGGTCATCTTCAACTATAATTTTCATTTCTTCTTTGTCATCTCCATTATCATTTATAATTGTATGAATATCAAATGATATTAAAACGGTGGTATCATTACAATTATTTTTAAAATTCAGTTCTTTTGCTTGCATAGCCCAAAATTTATATCTATGATCTATTTCATGGAAAATAAAATTTTCTTCCAAATCCCCTAGACTAATTTTTCTTGAATAAAAACAATGTAAACAATGAAAAAGGATTTCAAAAGGGTCGTATACATGCTCTGTTGAAAACATGATGAAATCTTAAACTCCATCTACTTGAACATTAATCATATAATTAGCGTACATCCATTTTTTGATTCATATCCATCATATTCAGTTCATAAAATATTAATTTTTATAAAAAAGTAAAAAAAATACCCCTAAGATATTCATAATCAAAGGAAAAAATTATTGATAATTCAAATTTGGGTAATCGAATATTTTATTGTTTCTAATAATTTCTAGAATTATTTGACGTAAATGGGTAATTAAAATTTAAGAAAATAATTACTCCACATGTGGTTGGTGTTATCATATAAATTCATCAAAAATGATCATTGATACCCATTATGGGATGACTACTACTCAAATAGTTCAGCCAATATAGGTGAATGTACAAGAGATATGGTGGTTGAGTCTCAATAAAACAAATTGTTTAATAAATATTCAGAAGATAAATATGATGATAATGATGATGATGACGATGATACTTTCAACTTTAAATATAAATGTTTGTGGTTTGAGATTTGGTGATGCATCAGAAAAAATTTCCTAGTTTGTTGCCTAAATCTAAAGAAAGAAGTAATAACAATCGAATACCTACAAGGGTCTCCTTGATTTTTATAACCATGATAAGGCTTAGATTTATATTTCTTCACACACCCATGATGAGAAAATTTATGTTGTTTTAATATTAAAAGAAATCCATCAATTACTCTATAAAAAGGAAAGGACATTTAGTCTGAGGACTAAATTCCAGAAGCTCTTTTCTTCCCTTGGAAAAATATTTGTTTGTATTTTAAAAAGAAATTATGTTTTTAGTTATTTTATTTCTCTAGTCACACATATCTTCATTTTCATTATTCTCAAATAATGTTACACATTTTTTTTAATAATTATTATTATATTTTGGATGGTTACTTTTAGATTAAAGAACAGAATAATATATAAAATTTGGAGGATAGAAGTATGGTGGTTGAAATGTTGGCTATGAAATAAATTGATATACCATTTTTTCTAAACATACATATCATTATTCTTTTTATAGTTTTTAATAATAACATTTTTTAAATAAAAATATTTAGTTCTAATTCATATAATCAACTATAATGACACATGTGTAGAATCATCCAATTATGATACAAGACTGAGGAATATAAACAAGAAATTCAAACATTATAGTTCGAAATTAAATCAATCAATAAATCTTATCCCTATTCAATTGAACCACTAATTTGTGTTAAAAATGACTCCCTAGAAACACCAGGATAGCACTATATGATACAGTATGATGATAATTACAACTTTTTGGGAAAGGTTTCTATTAAAATTACATGGTTTTAAACATGGTAATTCTAGTGATAGTCATTGGGATTAAATGGAAAATCCTTAATTCAAATCAATGTTATAAGATTATAATAGACTATCGTTATTAATTTTCTAGGTTTTTTAAGTTCACTGTTACATTTCTAAACTCAAAAATCAGAAAAATTATTACAACTGATTCTAGATATAGCCACATTTCTTAAAAGTGGTCATGTTTTCTAAGGGAAATTTTATTAGTAAAAAAATTAATAAAACCTTTTCGAAAATAATTAAAGATAAAAATTAAATAAAATATACACAATATTCTAAGAAAACCCAATTATATAAAAAGGTATTTATAAAAAATTTATATACATTAACCATCATAAAACAATTATTATTTTGAAGTGTTTTGTTTGGGTATATATATTAAATTTTTTTGTTTTTCATAGTAAACAATTTGTATCACCTATTAAAACTAGCTTCAAAATCACCATTCAAACCTTGATTATCATAGGTCAATTGATTTTGTAATGTCAACTTGTTGATGTTATAGTGGGAATAATAGACTCTAATTATATAATTTGGTTGAGGATAAAATATGTCTACTCTGGGTATATGAAAATTAACCAAGGTGATAATCAAGGGGATCCCCTTGCCTATAGGTTGTCTATAAAATATAATGGCTTGAAAACATACACAAGGGATCCATTTATCCCCAAGTGTAAGTAAAAAGAAATTATTTGATATATTAAGAGTATGGTATTATGTGACAAGATCTAATATGAGGTACTAGATTATAATTTAAATAAATAATAAGAAAAATTATTATATAGGTTTGTAAGGGATCACTGAAGTTAAATTTGTAAATTAAGGTTCGCCAAAAATAAGAAAGAGAGAGTGGTGATATTTATATAAAATCATGTGGAACCATTGAATAAATTTAATCCTTTATTTAAAAATATAATTGGAAACCATCCTTTGTTATTTTTAAAATATAATTAGAGTTCTATAAAATATTTTGAAAATAGTGGGAAAAATGTAATAGTAATAGCCTGAGAATAATAGGGTGATTTGAGACCACCTACTATTAATAATAGAGATATTCCGAAATTTTAAATAATAATCACATGCCCTTAAAACTATGGAACATTAATTTCAAAACTAAACAAACCAAAAACACAAAAACCTCAACAATTGATGATAAAAAAATACCATTAAAAATTATGTGGTTTAAACTATAAATCCCAACAATAATATCTTTTCCCTAATATATAAACAAATTTTTGGAAAAAAATCCCATAAATAGATCCATAAATATTGTAAAACATAGTGTAAAACATTCAAAAAGTTAATTTAATTAAAATCTTGAAGAATAAATATTAATGAACCCACCCAAACCTTGTTGAAGTATGAAATGAGTAATATTCGTGATCTAGGTTTTTAAAAATAACCCCAAGTAGTGAGGGATGATAAAATTGAACATGGATAGAGGAAAAAATGTATGATAAGGAAATCGTGGAACCCTCGAGAGCATTGAGACAACAAAACGTCGCACTAATGCACACTGTAGAACTCGTACAAACAAGAAATGTGAGAGAAGGGAAAAATAACATGCCCTAGATTTGAGGTTTGATTCATCTGAGAGATGTATGAGGGGGAACGATGGTAGGACTGGACATCCATGAGGTCTTGAGAGGTGCGGCTGAAATCTATTTGGTTAGGGTTCTTTTAAAAATATCATATATAATTTTTCAAAATAACTAAAAACACTAATAAATAGTGGTTTTATAATCACTAAATTTTAACGGACTGATAAAATTCATTTTTATCAGCACTAATGTTATGGGTTCGATAAATATTGATCATTGATAAATATTTCTAATAAATAAGTCTTTATCTGTGGGTTAACCCCTTGGGAGGCCTATAACCTACCTTTCCTGCCTATGTGTGTACTATGTGTGAGTTTGATGAGATTCTACCTCCCAATAACCAAATATATATACATATAGATATAAATATAATAGATATATTAATTATTTAAATATATTTATTATAATTTTATAATTTTATATATGTATGTATTTATTTATTTATTTATTTAATAAATATATAAATATATAAATAAATATACTAAATATATTTATTATTTATATATATTTGTTATGATTTTATAATTATTTAAATATATAAAAATTTATTTATAATTTTATAAATACATTTGAAAATTGTATTATTTATTTATTTATAATTATAAATATAAAATTTTAGAAGTATAATAAATATATATTTATAAGTATAGTTATTTATAAATATTTGTATAAAAATATTTATTTAAAAATATTTATATAAAAATATATTTTTTATATTATCAATGAATATAAAATCTTAAATGCATGCATGATAAAAAAGAGTGAAATTGAATTATTAAGAATGACTATATGTTTTAAATATTGAAAAAATGTAAAAAAATTATTAATTAAATAAATTATTAAAAAAATAAAGATATATATTGAAATGAAGATGAATAAAAATAGAACATATTAAAACATATTATATATATATATATATTAGAAAATAATTAAATTTCAAAAAATTAAAAAATAAATATATTATAAATAAATAAATGATACTAATAATAATATTTAAAGTAAATAAATACAATTTACTGATTAAAAACCTAAAATATCAAATATATCATGTGACTAAATGAAATTCAAAAATGAATATTAAAATTTGAGTAAATTACATAAATATTAGTTGTATGTGTCTCTCTACAAGACTTCATAAATTGTGTAAATACTTATTTAGGTGAACTGTATATAAAAATTTCTTAATTATGTATATGTATGTGTGAAATTAAGGTAACACACATTAGGTACTTTTAAAATTGAAAAATGAAATGAAATTCAATATAAGGAAAGCTGCCAAACATTTGTTATGTGAAATCCCATATGAGTGTGTGTAAATTATATATGTGAGAGCCCATCCCCGCAAGAGGCTCTTAAGCTTGTCATCTGGAAAAATCATATATATTTATATATAAGGATCCAAAATTTATCTATTTCTTTGTGGGACTCACAATAGGGATCATGACCTTTATCACCGCTAAAAATTAATAACTGATAAAGGTAACCCTTTATCAATGCTAAAAAAATCACTGATAATGTGTACGTTTTATCAATGATTTTTTAGAACTGATAAATAATATATTTATCATCACTTTATTTAGAAATTAAAATGGAAACCTTTATTAGTTATTTTCTATAGTGCTTATAAAGGGTACATCAGTATATTGTGTGTTTTTTTAGTAGTGTTAAAAGGGCATTAGCCACTCAGACCTTTTCTATATATGATGATATTGTATCAATAACAATAAAGACAAAGAAGTAATCCCCCATGTCCTAAAATTTTCATGGAAAAAAATTAGTGGTTGAATAAGAACATTGAAAATGGAAATAAGGAAAAATTGAATAAGGGAAAGTTGTAATTTCCAACTTGTAATAATTTTTGAAAGAAAAATTGTGGAACATGCTTGATGGGTATGAGAGTTTTCATCATGTAAGTAGAGAATGTCCATAAATCTCATGATTTCAAGGGAAAATATAACTTTTCAATTTTCAATGCATCAACTATAATAATATGGGTCACTTTATGAATGATTATCCCAATCATCATGGGAATTTTCCTTTGAAAAGGCCAATTGAGGATGATCGAGCTTATACAATCCCTACAGTTGAGTTTGAAGTTCCCATATATGTAGTGGAATGTATGTTGGTCATAATATCATATTAATCTAATGGTTTAGTTTTTATTGAATCTTCACACTCTTTTATATCTTCCATGTTTTCTTAGAATGTTGGATATTTTCCTAATACCCTAATAAGTGAGTTATCATTATACTCCATGAGGAAATATTACTATAACAAGGATATGTCGGTTATTTTTTATTATGGAACATAGACTTATCTTATTTTCAAGCTTGATTATTATACCTATGGCTGAATTTTTTAGAATCCTTGGTAGGGATTGGATTTCAAATTTAATGTGAAATGTTTTTATTGAGATAAATACATTAGTATTTTTGAAAGAGATATGGAATTCATTTTCCTCATATGGGAAACTACATCATCTAAATTATTTCTTAATCCACCTCCTGTAGCTCTCCTTACTGAAATTTATGGAGAAGAATAAAATTCACAACTAATTAATATAAAATGTGTCCTTATAATAGTGGATTAACCTATTGTGTAGTAACAAAATTATATGTTTCTTAAAGAACTACATGGACACCCACCTGAGTATGAAGTTTAGTTTTCCACTGATCTTATCTATCAGACAGAACCAATATTTAAGACTCCAAATAGCATATCCATAGTTTAATTAGTATAATTGAATAAAAAAATATTGGATTTATGTGAAAAGCTATTAATATGACACATTGTTTCACCATGGTGTGCCCATATTCTTTTTTTATAATGAAATATGGTTTTATGAGGATATGTATTGATTATAAGTAAATAAATTTCATTACTATAAAAACAAATATCATCTACCCCACATTAATTATTTTTTTTAACTTCATGTATCTCAATATTTTTAAATTATTGATCATCATTATAGGTATTAACTAATTTCAGAAAAGAGGTATTATATTCTTAAGATTTCATTTTTTATGAGGTATGGTCCAAAATTATTTCTATTATATCCCTTTGGATTGAATAAGGAACAAACTTTTTTTATGGATCTAATGAGCATAGTATTCAAGGATTATCCTGGTAATTTCATTGTGGTAGTTATATATGATATCTTGATGTACTCTAAAATATATGATGAGAATAAGATTCATCAGTGAACCATTTCTAAGACTCTCATAGAAAGGGATTTATATGAAAAATTTATAAAATGTGAATTCTTTATTTTGTAAGCTTCTTTTCTTTACCATATTGTCTCTAAGGATGGAATAAAATTTTATCCTTCAACAAAAAACATATAGACGCAATATCCAATGTTACTGAATATAACTAAGGTATGTATTTTCTTTAGATTATCATGTCACTATCAATTATTTGTTCAAAAATTTACTTGATTAGCTATCATGTTATCCAAGTTAACACGTAAAGGTATTAAGCTCCTATTTTCAGAAGAATGTAAGAAAATTTTTGAATAATTAAAAGGGATATTAGTTAATTCAATGATATTTACCATACCATTGGTAAGGGATGTATTTATATTTTTAGTGATGCATAATGAAAGAAATTGGATCTGTCCTTAGGAAAAACTATAGAATTATTTCCTTTAAATCAGGTCAGTTAAATAATCCTAAATAGAATTATCCAACCCATGATCTTGAGTTGGAAGCTATAATATTGTATATAATGATATAGAGGAATTATATTTATTCTTAATGATTTTATTTATATATGAATCAAAAAAGATAAAAATATATCTTCCCATACAAAGAGCTCTATATGTGGAAATGGTGACGGTTAGAACTAATTGGGGATTATTATTTCTAAATACACTACCACCTATTGAAGGTTAATAAGGACGAAGATTCATTAAGTAGGAGAGATTATGGAGTCATGAATAAAATTAGGATTGTTAATGATCTTATTATTATGGATATATTAAAGTTGGATGTGGGAATAATTTCAGAAGGGGAAACATTTCATCTATACCAAATAATTTTCAAATCATCCTTATTAGAGAAATTAAAAAGTTCCAAAGTTAATAATGAGAATATTTAGAATAAAATTTAATTTTTTTAATGATGGGATGTTGGTAGACATCATCAATAAATATTCTATATCAGAAAAATTGAAAGAGGATATGTTTTTTATTAGTGATTTAGATGAAAATAGAATTATTAGAAGAATTTCGTAGTCTGAATTTCTCAACACCCAATGGTATCATAAAAATATATCCATATTTGAAGGGAATTTTTTTATGTTAAAATATGAAATAATAAATTGAAGAAAATGTATCAGGATGATAGGTTTTTAGTAAAAAATGGTTGAAATGACACAACCTAAAGGTATCATTAAACCTCACCCTGTTAATATGTGGATATGGGATGATATTAATATATTAATTCTTAATATATTATAAAATTATTCTATAAATAATAATATTGTTTAATATTTTGTTGATTACCTTAACAAGTCTGCTCATTTTCTCACGGAAAGGGAAGTTCTACCCCCTTAAACTCTTCACAAATCTCTCTATTAATGATGTTTTGATATTTAACAGTAATGTAGAGACCCGAAGGTTGACATACATGAACATTAAATTACTTTTGTGGAATACTTAATACATAAAAAATAGACACATAAGGACCGTAATAGTTTAGTGTCTTTGGAAACATGGAACGTAATCTTTTAATCGTGGTGAAATATCTTCAACATCTCTAATAAAGATCTTCCCCATTTTTTCTTACCTAAAACCTTTCTTTATATCCTGTGGAAAATAAAACATAAAAATAGTGAGATCAAATGCTCATTAAGGGTAAGTATGGATAAAATAAAACATACCATATACATTTGAACATAAAAACATGAACATAATGTTTAAACATCAAAAGCTTGAGAAATGACATAAAACATGGAAGTACGTATGGAATAGATCATAAAGAAACATTAAGAATTATAAAATAGCATGGGAATAAAACATGTAATTGTGGCAACCATTAATCACATGATATGATTTCAATATTAGCCAAGGCATTGCTGCCAAGACCATCTTAGTGGACAAAGTCCCTTTCTGAATCGAGTTCACTCCTCGTTCCCGTCCTTTATTACTGAACCGGTTTAACTTGCCGTTCTAGCCATGTCTATCTCATGAGATATAAATATTTACCCAATGCATTGGAGGGAGATATAGGTCCCACCCATATCATAATGAAATCATTCTTACTTTTTCCACAAAATAAACATACATCATTCATAATAACCCAATAAATAAAATGGGTTTCATAAACATCATCCCATCATCACATAATCCACATAAAAGAAATGGATATCATTTTATAATAATAAAAGTTAAAACATCTAAATCATAGAGACATTCTACTTGAAACATACACATATGAAATAATGTCATCTTAGATGAAAAAAATGGTTTTGATAAAACACTTGATATTGAATTCTTGAGGAAAGTATCTTTTTTTCTTCAAAATCATTTTCTTTTAAAAAATTTCGTTCAATTTTAAAAGAAAATGATTTTTTGAAAATAGTCATGAAATATTTTGGAGGAAGCTTCATGAAAATAAGGATTTATAAACCCGTAAAAATCCTTTCATTCGTATAAGTTAAAAAAACATTCTTCTCGTACTTTTGTCGGAAAATTCAAAAAGTACCTTGTAGGGTAAATAAAAGAAATATTCCTTCCATAACATGGGGTAAAAGTAAAAATGGGTAAAAAGGAATTTAAACATACATGAATACACTTTTATTAAACATGTATATGGATGATAGAAATAACCCCAGTAAATACTTACGAATAAGCAATCTCAGATAAAAATGAGATTTTCAAAATTATCCCTTACCTTAGGTCTGATATGCTTCGTATGGTTCTGAACCTCCTGTATAATGATTTAAATAATGTCATTTACTTATTACAGAATCATATTCATTGTTATTAAGTCATATATGGTTCACTTATTACTTTATATTACCCGTTCTTTTGTAAATTCCATGTTAAAGAGTTTTTTGGGTAAAATCGTTTCATTTGTCATCCGTGTTTTGACTTGTAATTATACATATGATTACTTAGATCATGATTACATAATTCCATACTATAAAACATGATTTATATATAATATATATTCATAATATACATATATATAATAGATCGATAAATGGAAAGAAATACACCGTTCATGGAGACGGTAGGCCGTATGTATGCATGAACGTTGTTTTCGTTTCCTTATTGAATTGAATGGAATTAAGTAGATGACATAAATATATATATACATAAATTCAGTAGAATTATTATGTAATATATTTTATGATTAATTATTATATATACTTTATAATCATTCTTGAATGGTTATCATGGAGAGTGAATCTCATCGAGTCGTGGAGACGGTATTCCCTACGTACGTACGAGCGATGATATCATTCCCATGATCGTCGAATTGTATTAAAGTGTATGTATAATATTAAAGAATCAATATCACTTTAAAATAATTATATATATTCATTATTTTCACCATTATACCCATCCAAGTAAGGTGGTGGTGGAAAATAGATTACACCACGACGTGGAGACGGTATTCCGTACATACGCACGCGTGGTGATTTCAATTTCCGTAGGATGGATAGATGGTTAAATAGGGTTTTTTCATACATATAATAACATATAATTATATGAGTGATACAGATGTTATTACTTCATAATGAAACAACTAAATAAGAAGAAGTGAAAGAAGAAATAAAGATGAAAGAATCGGTAACGGGCATTACCTCTTCTTTGAAGCGCCTCTTTGAGACCTCCTCTTAGGGAACTACAATTGGTCTTTGAAGAATACCAGGACCTCTAATATGTTTCTAGGGAAGTGGGGAAGTAAAATGGGAAGGGTTTGTCCAATCTTGAAGGCTCAAATTAGTGTGAGGAGGAGAGGGAGGAGGTTCCCTTTTATAAGGGAGGAGAGGGGCACCATTGGAATAACAAAAAATATTATTTTATTATAATGTCAAATTCGGTTATTAATATCTCCAAATTGATATATCTAGAATCTAAGGTGTATATGGGTCGAAATACTCTCATAAAATATAATTTAGACATGTTTAGGTATCAATTTTAACCTTATCATTTAGATTTAACTTTAAGTTAGATAATTTAACTTTTACCGTGTCTTCTTGTTTTCTTACACTATAAGGTTAATAAACTTACTATATCAAGCCAAAAAAACCCCAAGTTGTTTATTATTAATATATATAACCTTATATAATTCATTTGGCCTAACCTTATATTTTTAGGAATAAAATAACAATCAATAATATAATATTTGTTTTAAAAACAATTTTATGTCAATTTTGACACTATTTGGTAATTGATTTTTGTGAAAATCATAAAAGAATGATTAGTTCGAAAGATTTTAATTAAATCAATACTAACATGTCATATTAACATATAAAATTATTGGAATTCATAAAAAGTCTCAAATTACATTTATCTGGGTATTTATAACATCAATTATGTCAATATTTCATTAATAAGATAATTACTACATCATCAATGTGTCATAAATAAATTAAATTATTTAATGTCTAAAAATTATAAATAAAATTACATTATGTAGGAAATATCTTTATCTTTCTAATGAATATTTATAGTTTAATTTATCTTTTTTATAACCTTATATTAAAAATTCTTTAGTTATTAAACTTTGATTTTAACTATTTTAACCCTTCTTTAAATAAATTGATAATAAATGTCCTAATCTAATCCAAGTGGGCCTAAATGGTCATATTTTATTCCTAAGCTTGTTTTTGTTCAAATTACACTTATCAAATAGAATTAGGACATGTGTTAGGGTAATAATAATATCATTTTTACCCTTAACTACCCTATTTACTTTTAACAGTTGTAAAAAAAAGTAAAAAGTTACTATTCACCAAAAATTATTTTCATCTCATTACACCACATTTTAGTCCTTGATATTAACCATGTCTCTCAGATTTTTGAAATTCCACTCACAGAAGCGGTAAAATTATGTTTTATGAAAAATTCGGTTTTTTTAACTACCACTTAGTGGTTTCATTATTCATCAAAAAATGAAAGTTTCTAGAAAAATACCAAAAATTAGGCCTAAGCTATATTTGATATTATGAATTCAAAATGATGGTTATTTTACCAAATTCAAAACATTTCAGTTACATTAACTAATTTAAAAATTAATTCCCGTCGTCAAGACAAATAGCGTGTTTTTAAGAGATAATAACTATCAAAAGATTGACACTTGTTTATGTTTAGTTTAAATGTGAAATTATATCTAATGACCAAAATTTTATTAAATTGTAAAAATATATTCTAAATATACTTTAAAACCACTCAAATTAATAATTTATCACTATTAACTATTTTGATTAAAAAATTTGTTTTTAATTAAAATTTAGTAATTTTCATTATTTATCAGAATATGAAAGTTATCCGAAAAGTACCAAAATTTTACCCTAGGCTAATTTAGTTTTCCCAAATCCAAAAATGAAGTCCATTTTCAAAAATAAAATTTATAAAATTTCAAAAATTGGGTACTAATATTCATAACGGCTAGTTTCAATAATATTTTAATAGTATATCAATGTTTAGCAAAACTTGGTATTGCATACAACACACGCTATCGTGGAAGGTCGCGCTTGCGTGTACTGCAAGCCAAGTCAGGGATGCGTGTTGTGCGAGCACCTTTTGGTGTAGCATACAACACAAGACATTAATGAAATTAAAAATAATATTTTTCGTAAAATCTTGGGGTGTTACATTCTACCCCCCTTAAAATGAATTTTTCCCTCGAAATTCGTCGGGGTTATAAATGGTTTACTACTCGAAAGTTTCTTTAATAGAAACCCACATCGTAAAAAGGAATACCAAAACATGGATTTAAAAACTAAAGTATGAAACATAATGGTTACCCAAATTAACTAATCACTGGGTTTCTACATAGGAGAACATAGGTGAAAATATGGATATGGAAGAGAAATCTAACCTTCATGTTCTGATGGAGAGTGGTAGAGAACATGGCTATGAAAAATCCAACAATCACAAAGCCATAAATTTGTGATGATCTACGGTACCATCTGATTCATCAGATATAAGGTCACTAGGACAACATTTTTTTTTCAAGATCATTTCCCTAAAGTTGAAGAATTTGAATTAGAATAAATACTTACTTTATTTTGGTACAATCTCACTATTGTTCGTGCTTTGAACAATTTACAATTCATATCTTAAAGAAATGAAGTTGAATTTTTTATTCATGAAGTGTTTAATAGATCATGTGATAGAATGATGGGTCATTCCATCTGATTCAAACAAAAGGTTAGCAAAAGCTATCAAATACACATAAGTCCATCTATGGTGAGGTTAATCGTATACGATTCCAAGAATGAACTTATACTTCATATATCATACCGCATAATAAAATAAAACTAGTTCCTACTAACCAGAGACTTCATGTAGGCTAGTGGTAGACAATAAAGGCTAGTCGCACTTTGGTTGTGGGTTCGATTCCCACAGCCTTGTCCGACGAGATGGGCTATCGCCCGTCTTGCAGGTTATCCTTTTTCTAATGCTATATTACTATAACATCCCATAAATAATATCGAAAAAAAGTTCTATCCGTAAACAGTACTAACTTATGTCCAATATAATCCATTCCAATCTTTAGGCTTATCTAAAATACTTCGGTCCAAGCTCATAGTATAAAGAAAATGATTACTTGAAATGTCACATAACAATCACGTGAATGCCATCCTTTATCCCCATATATCATGAGATATATCTTGTTGGTTAAATTAAAAACATGTGAATACGTTAATCATGTGTTCTCTTGAAAAATGATTACCCATTTAACCTTAGTGAAAACATGAATGCTGTCAAAAGCTAACTCTTTCCACATACCAAAATCCCAAAATTTCTATATAATCATACTATAATATCACTTAGTCCTTATATCAGTCATGAGCTCATGAATACAATCAAACATCTCATTGTCTTCTTATCCCTTCATTATGTGCATATCATCTACTTTCCAAAAATATCTTAATAACCTTCCATGGTTACCAGTACCATTCAACATATACTTTCATATACATTACGAAAAAAAATAGTGTAACAATCCTTAGATGACTCTTTATTCCATAGTACCATACATTATACTAGCTTCTTAAACCACTAGCTGAGCTTCATCATTTATTTCATCTCATATTTCATTTGTAGTCTCTTCATCGTCATCCACATAAATACTACCCGTATGACCTTGCTGATTCCCTTCATGAGATTTTCCCTTAGGGCATTGGTTTGCATAATGCCCATACATTCCACATTTAAAACATCTAATCATTGTTGATGTCGTAGCAATACCATTATCCTTTTCCATGGTCTTAACTGAACCTTTTCATTTGCACTTACTGGATTTGTGTCCTTCTTTTCCACACCCAAAGCATCTTCCAGTTCCTTTGAAACAATCTCCTTAATTCCTCTTCCCACATGATTTACATGAGGGAAATTGAACTTTCTTTCTTCTATGATCATCTTGAAACTCCATCTTTCTCTTATTATCTGAGTCGGGAAACTTACCAAAGTTGAGATTATTGATCATATTATGAGTTTTCTTATTAGGCATAATAACAATGTTTGGACTTCCAGATCCCGTTTCATTCGGTTTCTCATGAAGAATATCATTCCATTGTCTGTCATATCCTCCATTATCGTGAATCTTCCTGTTTCCAGCCAATTTCCAAAACCCAAAAAGAATAGTGTGAGAGGCAAAAATCATGCTAGGGAAAACAACATAGTAAAGGGGTAGTTCCATAAATATCTAACTACTTAGGTTAAATTCTAATATCATTACCGTAGTTCTAGGACTATATCCTATACGTATACTTATCCTTAGGGACATCCCTATACATACCTTAGAAATATCTCTAGGGATCTCATTAACATTTCCGCATCCTAGTTTCCAAAGGTTGACTAAACCTTTCCTTTGATACCAAATGTAGAGACCTGAAAGTTGACATACATGAACATTAGATTACTTTTGCAGAATACTTAATACATAACAAAAACAGACACACAAGGACTGTAATAGTTTAGTATCTTTGGAAACTTGAAACGTAATATTCTAATCGTGGTGAAAGATCTTCAACATCTCCCATAAAGATCTTCCCCCTTTTTTTCTTACCTAAAACCTTTCTTTATATCCTGGGGAAAATAAAAAATAAAAAGGGTGAGTTCAAATGCTCAGTAAGGGTAAGTATGGATAAAATAAAAAATACAATATATATTTGAACATAGAAACATGAACATAATGTTTAAACATCAAAAGCTTGAGCAATGACATAAAATATGGAAGTACGCATGGAATTGATCATAAAGAAACATTAAGAATTATAAAATAGCATGGGAATAAAACATATAATTGTGTCAACCAATAAGCACATGATATGATTTCCATATTAGCCAAGGTAATGCTGCCAAGACCATCTTAGTGGACAAAGTCCCTTTCTGAATCGAGTTCACTCCTTGTTCCAGTCCTGTATTACTGAGCCGGTTTAACATTCCATTCCAGCCATGTCTATCTCATGAGATATAAATATTTACCCAATTCATTGGAGGGAGATATAGGTCCCCCCCCCCCATATCATAATGAAATCATTCTTACTTGTGCCAAAAAATAAACATACATCATTCATAATAACCCAATAAATAAAATGGGTTTCATAAACATCATCCCATCATCACATAATCCATATAAAAGAAAAGGATATCGTTTTTTAATAAGAAAAGTGAAACCATGTAAATCATAGAGACATTATACTTGAAACATACACATATGAAATAATGTCATCTTAGATGAAAAAATGGTTTTGATAAAACACTTGATATTGAATTCTTGAGGAAAATATCTTTGTTTATTCAAAATCATTTTATTTTCAAAAATGTAGTTCAATTTTAAAAGAAAAGGATTTTTTGAAAATAGTCATGAAATATTTTGGAGGAAGCTTCATGAAAATAAGGATTTATAAAACTTTTAAAATCCTTTCATGCCGTATAAGTTAAAAAAACATTCTTCTCTTACTTTTGACGGAAAAGTCAAAAAGTACCTTGTAGGGTAAATAAAAGAAATATTCCTTCCATACCATGGGGTAAAAGTAATAGTTGGTAAAAAGTAATTTAAACATACATGAATACACATTTATAAAACATGTACATGGATGATAGCAATAACCCCAGTAAATACTTACGAATAAGCAATCTCGGATAAAAATGAGATTTTCAAAACTATCCCTTACCTTAGGTCCGATATGCTTCATATGGTTCTGAACCTCCTGTATAATGATTTAAATAATGTCATTGACTTATTACAGGATCATATTCGTTGTTATTATATCATATATGGTTCACTTATGACTTTATATTACCCGTTCTTTTGTAAATTCCATGTTAAAGAGTGTTTTGGGTAAAATAGTTTCATTTGTCACCCGTGTTTTGACTTGTAATTATGCATATGATTACTTAGATCATGATTACTTAATTCCATAATATAAAACATGATTTATATATAATATATATTCATAATATACATATATATAATAGATCGATAAATGGAAAGAAATACACCGTTCATGGAGACGGTAGGTCGTACGTATGCATGAACGCTGTTTTCGTTTCCTTATTGGATTGAATGGAATTAATTAGATGAAATATATATATATATACATAAATTCAGTAGCATTATTATGTCATATATTTTATGATTACTTGTTATATATACTTTATAATCATTCTTTAATGGTTATCATAGAGAGTGAATCTCATCTCGTCGTGGAGACGGTATTCCATACGTACGCACGAGCGATGATATCATTCCCATGATCGTCGAATTGTATTAAAGTGTATGTATAATATTAAATAATAAATATAAATTTACAATAATCATATATATTCATTACTTTCACCATCATACCCATCCAAGTAAGGTGGTGGTGGAAAATAGATTACACCACGACGTGGAGATGGTATTCCGTACGTACGCACGCATGGTGATTTCGTTTTCTATAGGATGGATAGATGGTTGATTAGGGTTGTTTCATACTTATAATAACATATCTTTATATTAGTGATACTGATGTTATTACTTCATAATGAAACAACTAAAGAAGAAGAAGTGAAAGAAGAAATAAAGATGAAAGAATCAGTAACTGGCATTACCTCTTCTTTGAAGCGCCTCTTTGAGACCTCCTATTAGGGTACTAAAATTGGTCTTTGAAGAATACCAGGACCTCTAGGATGTTTCTAGGGAAGTGTGGAAGTAAAATGGGTAGGGTTTGGCCGATCTTGAACGCTCAAATTGGTGTGAGGGGGAGAGGGAGGAGGTGCCCTTTTATAAGGGAGGAGAGGGGCACCTTTGGAATAACAAAAAATATTATTTTATTATAAAGTCAAATTCGGTTTTTAATAGCTCCAAATTGATATATTTCAAAGATAAGGTGGGGATATGTCTAAATCCTCTCATCCAATAGAATTTAGACAAGTTTAGGTATCAATTTTAACCTTATCATTTAGATTTATCTTTAAGTTAGATAATTTAGCTTTTACGGTGTCTTCTTGTTTTCTTACACTATAAGGTTAATAAACTTACTATATCAAGCCAAACGAACCCCAAGTTGTTTATTATTAATATATATAACCTTATCTAAGTCATTTGGCCAAACATTCGATTTTTAGGAATAAAATAACAATTAATAATATAATATTTGTTTTAAAAACAAATTTATGTCAATTTTGACACTATTTGGTAATTGATTTTTGTGAAAATCATAAAAGAATGATTAGTTCTAAAAAAAATTATTAAATCAATAATAACATGTCATATTAACATAAAAAATTATTTTAATTCATAAAAAGTCTCAAATTACATTTATTTGGGTATTTATAACATCAATTATGTCAATATTTCATTAATAAGATAATTAATGCATCATCATTGTGTCATAAATAAATTAAATTATTTAAAGTCTAAAAATTATAAATAAAATACCATTATGTATGAAATCGTTTTATCTTTATAATTAATATTTATAGTCTAATTTATCTTATGTATAACCCTATATTAAAAATTCTTTAGTTATTAAACATTGATTTTAACTATTTTGACACTTCTTTAAATAAATTGATAATAAATGTCCTAATCTTATCTAAGTGGGCCTAAATGGTCATATTTTATTCCGAAGGTTGTTTTTGGTCGAATTACACTTAACCAATAGAATTAGGACATGTGTTAGAGTAATAATATTATCATTTTTACCCTTAAATACCCTATTTACTATTAACCGTGGTAAAAAAAAGTAAAAAGTTACTATTCACCAAAAATTATTTTCATCTCATTGAACCAAATTTTAGTCCTTGATATTAACCGTGTATCTCTGATTTATTAAATTCCACTCATAGAAGCGGTAAAATTAAGTTTTATGAAAAATTCAGTTTTTTTAACTACCACTTAGTGTTTTCATTATTCATCAAAAAATGAAAGTTTCCAGAAAAATAGCAAATATTAGGCCTAACATATATTTTATATTATGAATTAAAAATTATGTTTATTTTACCAAATTCAAAACAAATCAGTTACATTAGCTAATTTAAAAATTAATTCCCGTCGTCAAGACAAATAGCGTGTTTTTAAGAGATAATAACGATCAAAAGATTGACACTTGTTTATGTCTGGTTTAAATGTGAAATTATATCCAATGACCAAAATTGTATTGTATTGTAAAAATATATTCTAAATATACTTTAAAACCACTCAAATTAATAATTTATCACTATTAATTATTTCGATTAAAAAAGTTTTTTTTAATTAAAATTTAGTAATTTTCACTATTCATCAGAATATGAAAGTTATCCGAAAAGTACCAAAATTTCACCCTAGGCTAATTTAGATATTCCAAATCCAAAAATGAAGTCCATTTTCAAAAATATAATTTATAAAATTTCAAAAATCGGGTATTACTATTCAAAACGGATAGTTTTAATAATATTTTAATAGCATATCGTTGTTTAGCGAAACTCAATATTGCGTACAACACATGCTATCGTGGAAGGTCGTGCTTGCGTGTAATGCCATCCAAGTCAGGGATGCGTGTTGTGCAAGCTCCTTTTGGTGTAGCGTACAACACAAGACATTAATGAAATTAAAAAGAATACTTTTCGTAAAATCGTGGGTTGTTACATGTAAACCTCTTTTGATTTTATTTTATCATTATCCTCAATTTACATTTAAATTATGGAAGGGTATTTATAAGGATCGTGACAATGAGTTACATTTTAGCACATCTAATCATCCTCATACTGATGTGAAGTCTATTTAGACTATTTAGACAATATAAGATATTTTGTATTCATTCTCAATTGAAATTTATATTATTTAGGAAAATTATTTACATTTAGTTAAATTATCTTGTCATAATAACTTTTGTTAAAGCATTAAAAGGGAACCATATTAATCCTATTATGAAAACAAGTTCCATTCTGCAACTTTTTGGGATGAATTTGGTAAAATAAATACTGTAAGACCGGATATTATTAAGGAGAAAATGGTGAAATTGGAAACTATTTTATATCATATTAAGGTGGCTCAGAGAAGACTAAAAATTTAAATTGATTAATGATCAAGTTTTTTTATAGATATCTTTGTTTGAAGTGATTATAATATTTGACAAGAAGTGTAAACTAAGTCTTTGGTATATCATGCCTTTTGAAATTCTAGAAAGAATTAGAGATATGAATTACTATTCATAAATTACACCTATACTCCCGAAATTTCATTATTTTCTCTATATATATTTATTAAGAACGTGAATTTTGGATGCAACACATGTTCTCACTTCTGAGAAAATTGAATTAGAACCATATTTATCTTAATGTAAAGATCCAATCCAAATTAATGACATAAGAGAACACATGTTAAGGAATATGAAAACTCTACTAGAAAATATACTTTATAGAAATCATATGATATAATAGCACACATTCAATCTTGAATAATATATAATGTAGAACTACCTACATCTGTTCAAGAAGTGACATTCGATAAATTTCAAGGATGATGTTTATAAAAGAGAGATAAAATTTACACTCATGCTTCAATTATTATAAGATATTATTTATAGAGAAACAATATCACAATTCACATAGATTAATTCAATAAGTTACATATCACAATTTTTATATCTTTATATTATGATGAATATTTTGTATCTTTCATAAATACATGATTTTTGGATGAATAGTTGAAAATATTAATTTTACAAAAAATACCACTTTTATGATATTATAATGTTATAAAAATTAGCTTTAATTTTATTATACCTTTTTGTAGAAAAGAAAATATTTATCAAATAAGTCATTTAATTCACATAATAATAAAAATTTTAACTTATTAATATATTCTTAAAAAATTGGAAATCTATGTAATGTTTTTCATTATATATAAATTATTATTAGTTCTTCAATTTTAATAAAGTATATTACAAGTTTAGTTTCATTTTTAGTTTGGTTGAAAAGTGAAAAAAGCATAATATAATTTAAAATAATCCAATAAATGCCAATTGAATAATCATTATACCTTATTTTTCTATAAAATTATTTTTATGCATAAAACAAAAGTTTTTTAAAAAACACTTTTAATTATTTTATTCACACTTATATTAAATTTAATTTATAAAACATCTAAAAATTTATACCAATAAAATATATTATATATTTTTAAGGAACATAAATATTATTAGTAAATAAGTGACATAAAAAAATTTCATATTGAATAGTAAAAGAAATAAAAATTTCTACCAAAGCTTTGGTAAAAATGACTTTATCAGGCGGATTAAATTAAGAGATAAGGGTAAAAATTTCATTTAAACTTATCTAAATATAATTTTTTTATTTAAACCCTATATTATCTATATTTTTATGTGTTCAATATATTTTTCCACTTTCAAAAGAAAATGATTTTATACAATTTAAATCTTTAATTTAATTCCATATGTTTCCCTCCCATCACTTATAAAAGGTAACCTATTCTCTTCGATAATTCAGAAATATTGAGAACTCTATCAAAAAATTAATTACAAAAAACATCCTATATTCCTTCCCTTAATTCTTGATCCTATTTTCCTCTCGTAATAACATCCTAAAAAATATTATGGTGTAAGATAAATGGGTCCCTTAAAAAAGAGATATTCGCTTTTATTAACACTTCCAAATTTTATTTCTTCTTAAAATTAATATAAGTAAATTATATCCATTCTAAAATAATTAATACAGTATCATCAATATACTAATATTTTTTATATATTATTCTACAACCATTTTCCACCTCGTTTCTATCCTATGGAAAATGAAAACATCATTTGCGTGTGCATATGGCGTACCATCAACACATAAAGCTGTAATTAGTTTTTCATCACCATTTCTATTAGATGTTTATAAAGAAATAACTAATAAATATATATTATTTTTAGGATCTAATTATAATTCAATGAATATAATATATCAATTACCTTCTTAAAATTTCACCTGTTAAAAAAATAATAGTGCCACTCGCACGTATGTGTGAACCACGACCTCCACGAAGTGATGTGATTCATTTTTTATGTCTGCCTTTCATAGATTATTATTAATAGGTATATAATAAATTTAAATAATATATATATAATTATTAAAATTATATAGATGATGAAACCATGATCATGAGGGAATGAATGAAACTACTGAACTTAAAAATATTGGAAAAAAACAATTAACACTCAGGAATGAAAATTTTAATAAATATATGTTTAAATGTTATAATTGGAACATATATGATATTATAAGTATTTATATAGTCCTTCTATATAATTATAATAAACTTATATTTATTTTAAATGAGGTTTAAATCTATTTCTATGTAATTAAAACCTAAGGGTACGGGTTTATTTCAAAATCTCATCCTTATTTAGGATTTTTTATGTTCGAGTATCTATTATGGTATTAAAGGATATTTCTATCTTAACCCCCATATATTTTTTATTCACTTTTTATTTTTTAAATTACAATTTTTCATCAATTTTTCTCACTCTAAGTACCCAAAAGTTTGAAATAATCTTTTAAAGGAAACCTATCTTTTTCTATTTAGTTAAGAATATATTTCTTCCTTATTCATCTTTTCATTAACATGGTTTCAATAATGTTATTTATATTCTTAAATTACTTATTAAATTAATTGTATCCCAATTTCTAATTTATATAAAAAATATTTAGAAGGAATTTACTTGTCCTTTTTCTAAAGAGTCACTTTTTACTGAAGGTGTGAATACAATCATTTTCTAATGCTTAAAAATGATTGGATTTTACCACAATCATAACTATTCATTTCCTTGAATATAACTTTACAAGTTTCCATGTTTATATTCAATGAAAATTTTTTCCCTAATATTTTGGAAATTTTATATTTTAAATAATTGATTTCAAACTAAAAATGTAACTTTCCTCAAGAAATTTTCCATAGAAATTTTATAAGTATTTTAATATATGTCAAACTAGTTTCATGAATATTATGTTTTACTATAGATAAATTATAATGAATTCATCCACCATATTACTCATGATGTCTTATTACCATCTTGTTTTATTTGTTAAATGGGGTAAAAATTAACATTTAATTTTCTAGGTTTTCAATAAAAAAAATTATGTTGATTATATATTGACTATTTATTCATTTATTTCACAGGATGAATTCATTGAGATTATTATGTGATGTGTGGGGCCCATTATAGTTCCTCAATACATCTGTAGGCCTCATGACACAAACTAGTTTGGGTATTTGGTGTATGCCTTAATTATTTATGTTCGATGTATTATTATGAGGTATTGATGAAAAAATTTGGATGATTGTAAACATGCTTTCAATAATTATGAAACTAATTATTGATATCCATTTGATTATTTATGTTTTTATTTTATCTTTTGATATATTTTCTTTTTATGATATTGGTATCATATCATATTTGATTATTATTTATATATTCTATATTATTCATGATTTATTTATTCTATGATACATTCTGTTATACTCTTTCCCTTACTGAACATCTAAGTTCACCCTTTATTATATTTTCCTTTCCATATAACATGAAGAAATGATCTAAAAATGATTTCAAGGATTTACTAAAATAAATAAAGAAGTTATCACTCTATTTTTAACTTTTATTTTATGTTATAAGTTGTTTTGTGATAATCATTTAAGCATCGATTTCCCCAATAATAATAAATAATTAAATCCTTCTAGATGTCATCCCGTGTATTATGTGACAATATATTAAAATAAAAACTAAATCTGTGTTAATAGAATTGGTGTAGTATAGATGGGGTGAAAAGCATCTTAGTTCAGATACACTAATTCATGGCATCTCAAATTTTTGGCCATCTAGTTTTCCTTGTTCTTAATTTCTTTATAGAGGTTGGGTCATCCCAAAAAAATTGATAGAGACACAAGACCTAGAATATATTTTTTATAGGGATTTATTCATTTTAAAAGATAAAGTAAATCTTGAAAAAAAATATGATTAATAAATTTTATTTACCAATAATTAATACATAAACAGCCTAGAGGTAGAATTTTGATAATAAGATATAGATTTTTCAAAACCTATTTAAACAAGATGACGATTTCATTACTCTAAATAATAGATAAAAAATCATGGAAAATAGGGTACCTCTTACCATATTCTTACCAAGAATTGGTCCTCACAACACCTTCACATTAGATTTAGAAATAAGACAGTGGTAGATTAGCATAAAAAAGAGGAGTTGAGTGGGAGGGAACTTCAATGGGAGAAATCTTGACTACAAATGAGAGGCTTCCTAATACAAAGATATTTTAGGAGTAAAATTTGAGTAAAAAATAAAAAATTACCCATTAACCTAATCCATTATATCGATTCACACAACTTTATTCATCATAAATCTTGACTATTAGAATTTCCCGTCAAAGGAAAACTCAAACATATACCAAAAAATTAGGAACCTAACGTTTAGGGTCACCTTGATACTTTATTCCCTTTGAAAAGATAATCCATGGGAGTCTAGATTTATTATTAAACAACTTCTTTGAATGTTAAGGTTATTGAAAATTTGTTTCTTTGGAAGTAATATAACTCATAGTATTTTTAAAAGGGATTTAATATCACCATCCAACATCATATAATTCCCTTTAATTTATGAATACTTCTAATTATTTTTTTCTATGAATGATTATTACATCCCAAAAATCAATATTTTTTAACCATATTGATATTTATTTATAATGTTTGTGTGTATGGATGGGTTAAAAAAACTGGAGAAATTTAACTTTTCAATTAACGGATGGGCCTAATTATTATTTTGGATTTGAAAAGAAATTCCCATAGTGGTAAATCCAAAAAAAATATTGAACTATACATGCTTTAGAGTATAAAAGGTGATGGGCGATGCTAGGGTGAGTAGTGGGGTTAGGTGGGGAGTTTAGAAGGCTACTACAAAAAACATAATTAGTTGGTGGCTAACTAGTTTCACCCCATCATGAATGGTTTCCAACCACTATCCACATGACACATTTCATTAGTTCGATGGGGGTATTATAATGGGGATAAATTACTATTCTTCCCACTCAAATTTTAAATAGGGGAGGCATATTTTTCTGCCCTATTTAAGACTGTTTTTTCCTCCTTCGTTACCTTTAGATTCCTCCTCGCTGACGATTAACGAATGGATTTCAAACTATTTTGCAGTTTAACGTACCAAACTAGATTCCACTAAGTGATACCTCAATCTGGTGGGTCACATGGACTCAAGTTCACCACCTCATGTGATAGAGGCTTCCAAATAGTAAGTAGGGCCTTATGTGTGTCTATGTGGAGACTATGCCATCATGTCAAAGTGTAAAATACAGGTAGAAATCAAACATACTAATAGATAATGTAAATAAATAACTGAACTAACATAAGATAATCATCTATTAGATTTTAATAAATAAACATTTTCAAAAGGAAGTATTATATAAAAATTGATATGTCATTTCATGTCTCTACAAAGTATGAAAAAATTTATATAGACATATGGAACAATACATGTACCAAAATACCAAAAATACTAAAAAGGAACTCTCCCACCAAGAATCGTAAAAATATATTAGTCTCGTTCTCTCATGACCCTAAGTAGAAAACAAATCATGATTCATATAGTGGTATATTTCCTCATTATCTACCTTCACCCATAAAGTCTTTTCATGTAATCCAAATCTTCCAAAACGGACTCACTGTGTAATCAAAAAATTTAGATGATGAAGGGTCCGATCTAAGGTATAGAAGACCAAGGTATACAGGTCAAGTCCCAGGTGAATATCGATCAAAACTAGATAAATACATAGTTGGGTTCCAAGTATCTTGTCAATATACCATAAATACTTTTATTCTAATTAATCTAGATCTAAGGGGTAGCAAATCCCAAGGCATCCTAATAAATCACGGCCCATCGAGTAAATAGTACCAGGGCATCCACAACCATAAATAAGATTTAGGGGAGAAACATCCATGGAATCTAATGGAATCAAGATCCAAGGAATACCAAATAATTGATACAATAACAGGGATAAATAATCATCTAATTACAATCATCATTTCATAATCAATTACATTTTATGATTTCATCCAACTCTGGTTACAATTTTCATTTAAACAATTAATCAATTCACATCATGTTATCACATGGAAAATAAGGTATCAACTCTCTTATAATAATTTAAATAAACTGTCATCAATAATAATGAATCCCTATAATTAGGAAATCACTCACGCTCTTAGTTGAGTGGTATAATGTAAGGCAGATACAATGTCACACCCTACGAGTGGCCTATGATGGGAAAACAACCTCCAGAAATCTCAATGGTACTCAACGGGTATACTAATAGTTTCTAATTAGTTAAATTTTATCATTCAATTAATTTGAGAGTGATGATGGAAATATTGATGCATGAAACAACTACAAAAATGAATATAAAACATAAAACCCCAAGGTAAAGGTATAGATCACCAACAATAGGACTATATTAGATCACTCATATAGTATCATGATTTTATTCTGTCCATGATGGAAGAAAACAGAATAATGGACAAAAATCATGAAAATATGGCATATTAGATTTCACCTAAATAGCATAGCTGATACTAAGAAAAAACAAAAATCGAATAATAGGAATGAATTACTCATCCAAATGAATCATGTGAGACCAATGATGTTGGATTCCATGTGTGGACAAAAAATCAGGAGTAAATCCTACATTTTCATTTCAAAGGGAGCACCTAAGGTCAATTCTATACACTAGAATTAAAATAATAAAAAGGGTTAAAATTTAAATAAAAACATGGTAAAATGGATATTTCAAATTAAAAATATGGGTTGCGTTGGTTGGAAGCACTATTGGTCAACCCGTTCACCAAATGTGTTCCCTTCAGTGCCAAAGGGGGACCTCACATAGTTTCATTGCACAGTCTGGAAAAATGTATGAAAACTATGTTTCACGCTATACTAAATACTGTAGGTACACCCTCATGTCCATCCACCCCTTTATGTAGAGTTTCCCTAAACCATGTGGCATCCTTCAACCCAAAGTCTAGCCCTCACTCGGCTTCTCAAACCATGAATTTGGGGCTGCATGGTTTCTCCTAAACGTGAATCCAAGATATCATTCAAAAAAAGATAGTATTTGAGCTATGAATGATCCCTACACACCCCTTATTTTTTCCCGAACCACATTTGGCACTCACGATAGGCCAAAATCAAGGAGTTAAACAATAAAACAAGAGATTTTTATACCTCCTATAAATTAAGGATCATACAATATTCACCCTAAAATAAATTTGTCCCTGAATTTCCATTCAAAGGGTGGTCAAGAATCACCTAAGAATAACACCATCCACTTAGCATGTATTTTCACCTCTTGCTCCAAACTGTCATCATGTAAATGGTCATATTTTCATAGCACCCATACAAGAGGAAACTATATGATTCATAAGACCTTTATTCTCCAATCAATGATACTAATAGGATGATCATCAAAAAGACATATACCTATAACTCCACCTCATCTGGCTACATTGTGTGAGATGATTTTCAGTGATAATGACGTATATAGGATACATGGAAGAAATCATGTAGGTTTAGGTTCCTCAGAGGTAACTACAACCAATATGCTACCGATCGAACTCTCTTCATAATACTGAGTGGACCGAGATATCATGGTGAAAGATTTCCCTATCTGATTAATACATTTATGTCCCATCCTCAATGAGATACGTAAGAATAAATTATCCCAAAAAATGAACTCTATTGTTCATCAATGAAGATTGGCATATTATTTCTCTCTTGAATGATTCGTATCCATATGTTTTTGAATCTACTACACTTTCTCTAAAGTCTACTATATGAAACAAAATTCAAGTAATGTTTTCTCACCTACCTCTACCTAGTATAGGGTTGATTGGCATGGAATATGGTACAAATCCTCATAAGGTGACAACTGTATATTAGCTTAAAAGTTATTATTGAAGGATAAATTGACTATGGGTAAAAGAAACTACCAATAAAATACTTGATCATAAAATTTCCATGAGAACCTAAATTGTATGTTCTAATAGCCATCAGTATTAGGGTGGTATACCATGCTCAAGATCGTTTTTGTTCCCAACTCCCTCAGCAAACTCTTCCAGAAATGAGACCTAAAGTTGGATTCCTTATCTAATAAAATGGTATGAGGAACCCTGTGAAGTCATACTATCTCACATATATAAAACCTCCCAACATTATCCACTAAGAGGGTCTCCTTGATCAGAAGAAAATGATCAACCTTCAAGATCCTATCCACAAAAACTGGAAAAAAAATACTATCTTAATTCAACCATAGTAAACCTGTAAAAAATCCATCATGATATATTCCCATTTTCATTTAGGAATGGGTAACTAAAATTAAATCCTATAGGGACACTAATGTTATGTCTTCTTCTGATAATAGGTGGAAACCTTTTATTAAAACTAGTGATGTCATATTTCATCCCCAGCTAACAATACTGGTAACGTAAATCACAATACACCATGGTAACGCTGGGATGTTCTGCACAAATTGAAGCTTGAAACTCCCACATAGTCTCATAATATATGTTGGTTGTAACCCAAGTTCCACCATGAATTCACATAATTTCACCCTCTCCCATAGTCCAACCTCGAGGTGAGTCTTCCCCATCTGTAATCTCTCATAGTATAAGGCCCTCTAAATTAAATAATTTTCTCATCCTCACTCTATCCAGAATAGTGAATTTCACCTCTAAAGATATGATAAAAGTCCATCCAATGATTTTATACACCTCCTAGTGTATCTCTAAAAAGAAGTACAAAAGAATCCATTCACTAATAGCCTCCTGATATGCTTATATATTAGTTCTCCAACTCAGATAATTGGCCACTGCATAGCCCTATCTGTATATATTGGAAAGCACAAAGTCATAATACTTTAGGTAATAAACCCACAATTGCTGCCTCAAATTCAGGTCACTCTCTGGAAATATATACTTGAGTATTTTTTCCACAATGTATACCCTAAAATGATATCCTATTAAATAGTGTATCTAAATTTCTGGGAATATAAACCGGATGCTAACTCGAGATCATGTATCAGGTAATTCCCCTTGTGTGGCCCTAATTGAAGAGACCCAAACACCATGAATCATTCCCCTGTATCTGAAATTCTCCTAATCCATTACCTGATGCATCATAATAAATAGTGCAACTTCTACCCTACAATGGAAGAATCAGGATTGTTGTTGAACTCAGTCTCCCATTCATCTCATGAATGGATATCTCATATGTATCTAACCATACAAACATAACACCCTTTTTATTCAAACTTATAATAGGTGCTTCTATGAATTATAATTCCACTATAAAATTATTTTAATACTTGGGTATCACCATAAATCATTGTATGTAAAATATTTTCTTGGGATACTCCCATGAAACTACATAGCTCACCTTCTATGGGTCTACTAATATTGATTTCTCTGAGATAATATGATCTCGGAAGTGAATCACTTCCATCTAGAAATGGAACACTGTGATCTTAGCATAAAAATCATACACTCTTTGTGTATCCAAAACGATCTCAATATTTTTGATATGGTTGTGTCAATTATGAAAATATACCAAGATATCAACCAAAAGAACCACCACAAATGAATCAATATAAGGATGGGAAACTCGGTGATTTATTTCCCTAAAACAATTGGTGTCTTTGTGATACAGAATGGAATAACCATATACTCGTATAGACCATACATGCTACAAAAGATTGTAAGAGGTGTATCTATAGGTTGAACACACACATGGTGATATATTGATCTCAAATCAATTTTTGAGAACACAAAATCTCCTCAATGTTTATTAAAAAGGATATCTATCCATTGAAATGGTTACTGGTTCACAACTGTAAACAATTTTAATTTCTGATAATCCACTCATAGTTTAGGGGTACCATAAACCTTTTGCGGGAATTGGACTAGTGAATCCCATGGATATGTATAGGGATGTATAAATCACTTTTTTACAATTCCTATGGCTACCTCTTGATCTCCTTAAACATTGTAGTATCCATACTATAATGCTAATGGATACCAGTTCGAATCATAGCACAAGTTCGATAGAGAAATCCACCAATCTCTCATGAGGTAAATCATTAAATTCATCTAGTAGAACATCCATAAAATGATGAACCATGAGAGGAAAGTATTCTTAATGCGTTTTATAATCATACTAATGCAAATTAGCTATTTGGGTTGTCCTACTTCCCAACCCATGATGTTATAGTTTAGTTCAGATCTCATGGACAAACCATTCAGTTTTGTGAATCAAAACCCTTCCCTCTAGTGATGTGAAGCTCACCATTCGATGATAGAAATCAATAAAACATATATAAAAAATAAATTCCATCTCTAGTATAATTTAAATCCCTTTTAACTCTAGTATGAAATATCCCATATGAAGTGACACCAACCAATTTCAAGGGGGAACCCCCTGTACTATCATACACCCTCCTTCATGATCCCCAATAGTGTATCGAGTGTCATAACTCCATTAAAAAACTAAACATCTAGCCCAAGTCTTTCCACAGTAGGATCATATATGAAACTTTGTGAATCACCTATATCATAAAGGGAATATAAAATATTAGAGGCTAATATGATCATACCTCCCTCCATATATGGTTTGCTCCTCATGGGTAGGTTGTATAGCATATATATATCCTAAACTACATCTCTATGAAATAACCTCACCACTTTGAGAAATCCCACCATTTTTTCTAGGTACAAATTTTTCATGGTTGCCTCAGCCAAAACCACCACCTCAGCCTGAATGATCGGTACTAACACAGCTTCCAGCCTAACACAGAGCTATGAATCCTACTCCTGAACCTAAAGTCAAGGTCAATACCCCTCCACTGAGTGTTAGTGATATGGTCATGTATAAATTTTGTACATGTCCTATCCTTCTAAAATGTCATCACTCAGTTAGGTCTCGATCACACTGATTTATCATATGTCCCAATATCCCAAACTAGAGGCAGAATAAATCAATACCAGCACTAAATTCCCATATGGTACTCACCTCACAAGAGGCCTTAAAATAGTGCTTCCTACCAAAAGATGTTCAACTACTAGGTCTAGAGGCTAAACTGACTTCCTCTATGCCCTCGGCTTTAATTAGGTTCTACTCTATAATAAGCTCCTGATTTACACTCTCAATAATAGTAGTAAACCTAAAAATGTTGACGTGAGATTTTACATCATGTCAGAGAGTTTCCTAGAATATTATCTCCCTTGATGAATCATAGGATGTGTATATCAGTATAAAATATTTCAGTTATGTAATGTATACTAAATAATCCATTACAGTCATCACACTAAATTATATATTCCAAAACTCACTATCCAGCTCTGTTTTCAAAGTCTCCCGGAAAAGTTGTTTTCAAATCAGTTTTGAAAATTTCTCCAAAACATATTCAGAAACTTATCATTTTGTATTAAACACCCACCAGTACCTAGATTCTCCATGAAGCCTATACATTGAAATATTTACTCTCATGTTAGGAGGTGTCTCCAGATGCTCAAAGACCGAAAAGATGGTCTCAATCCATATATCTATATCCTATGGACCAGCATCCCCTGAAAGCATGGTATGGTAATCTTATTAGAACACACACATCAACTCTTTCATAGAGGAGGAATGTTGTGGTGATCCATGAGAATTATACATATAGAAAAGGAAAACCTTACAAAATTGGGCCTTATAAACCATATCCAAAATAACTACACGTGCCACAACTAGAACAATAGAAGGATCCTATAGTATCCCATGGCCCACCACCTTTGAAGTATTATCTTCACCACCCTCTTGAAATATATTTGGAGTTCTTCATCATGACATATTTCAATAATTCCAAACCAAAACCTCAAAAAGGATCAATAACATACGAGATCACATCTAAAAGTGTGGGTCAGTTCAAAACCTTCAAAAAAAGCCACACCGATCTTCTTACTCCTAAATCTAGTAATGGGTAAGAATAAATATCTGTAAAAAGTTCCAGAGACACTACCTACTTCCAACTTGAATGTTGGGTCTAAGTTCTGGTCTCCATTTCATAATTTTTCATTTCATTTAATGTAACACTTCTATTATAATTTTTTAGATGGTTGAACAAAATAGTTCACCACTTCAATACATAAGGGCTCATACACCTTATGAACTGAAAAATATGGTTTCCACTTACTCTATACCATAACAGTTTCTAGTCTGTGGAGCTAATGGTCCACGACTCAACATTCCATAATGGGTTGCTGAGGGTGTCCATTGTACCCTATATAGGAAAACACTATTTAGGATATGGAAGGCACTATATTTACCAACTATGTTTCTCAATTACCTCCAAAACACTAGTTGGATAAAAAAATATATCACATAAGGAATACATCACAAAATCATGCAGTCACGTAATAAATCCGATATGGAATGGAAAAATACATGGCATGTGAAATGTAATAGATCCAAAAAAATGATGCATGACATTGAAATCCCTCATCTCATTAGGCCATGCGGAAATAAAATCCTCAATCATAGAAATAATTACATCAAAGTTCATGTTCATAAACCAATAGTGGAATCAAATCTACTATAATAGAAAAAATATAGAAAAACATGTTCTGTTATAGATAATTTAACTAATTCTTATGCATGGATTAGCGACTCCCAAGAACTTCTAATTACCAAATTCCAATACCTTATAATCTATAACTATTGTCTAAAAATAGTAATACAACCATAAAAGAAAAACTTTGATACCCCTATGAAACATCCCAAACTAGATTTCACTAAACAGTGCCCTGAGCCAGTGGGTCACATGGACTCAAGCACCCAACCACATATATTATAGGATACTGACTAGAATCATGGGCTTATAGTGTGTCTATGGGGAGACTATTCCCTCATGTTAGAGTGTAACACAGTGGTAGAAAATCATAAAAACAATAGTTAATTAAGATAAATAACTGAACTAATATAAGATAAAGATCCAGAATACTACAATAAATAGAAAATTCCAATGGCAATCTCATATAAAAATGATATGTCATTTCAAATATCTCGAAAGCATGAAAATATGTATACAAACATCTAGTATAATTCGAGAACCATAATTCCAAAAATACCAAAAAAATAACTATCTCATCTAATATCACGAGCATAGATCGATCCCTTGATCCACTAATTATAAGAAGCAAACAACTCAATCATCATACATTGGGTTCTTTCCCCGGTATAAACCTTTATCCAAGAAGTTTTTCTAGGTTCCCAATAGAAAAAGAAATAGTGTGTAAGAAAATACTCGGTTAGAAACTACCATTGGTGGCTATAACAAATATATTCTATGTTTAATAAGATGAAGTATTGTGAAATATATTTATCTATATCACAGGTATAAAAGTACCAAAACTAATGCGATAAAAGTCCAGTGATACTATCCTTCCTACCAAGGATCCTTATAAAAAAATTCTAACTCCCATAACAAGGACAACTATAAGGAATAAATAAACCAATCCACAATGGTTGTTCCATGTAATCCCAATCATCCATAATGTCCTTTCCATGTAATCAAAACTTTCCGCTCATAAAGGGAAGGACCTAAGGTATAAAAGACCAAGGAATCTACATCAATTCTAAAGATAATCTCCATGGAACCTCAGTAAATATTTTAGTGGGGTCTAAGAAGCATGTTAATCGACTGTGCCCATTGTGAGCCCAAGAAGGAAATATCAAAGGGATATAAAGGCCTAGGGTATCCTGGGGAATCATTACATGAGGAGTAAATTTGTCTAAGTCATCCACTACCGTAAACAACATCCATGGAAAAACATTCATAGAATATAATGGAATCGTTATTGAAGGTATACCAACAAGGAAATCAACTACAGTCGAAAAATAATAATCTCAATACATTCATCATTTCATAATTGATTACATCCCATGATTTCATTCAACTCAATTAAGAATGTCAATTTAAATAATAAATCAATTCAAATCTTGTTATCATATGGAGAAGCATCCATCAACTCTCTCCTGGTCATTTAATTATATTATCGTCAATTATAACAACTCCATCTAACTTGGAGAGAACTCACACAACCATATGGACGGCATAAATTAAGTTAGATAAAAAGGACCACCCCATGGGTGGCCTTAGATTGGGAAACAACCTCTAATAATCTCAAAGGTACTCAAAGTGCAACCTAATAGGTTATAATTCATTCAATTCAATCATCCAATTTTTTATTGGGTCAATTGCAGTAATTCTAATGTGTGGAATAATTGAAACATGAAATATAAAACATCAAACCCAAAGGGAATGATATATACCACAAACCATAGGTCCAAAGTAGAGAAATCAACCGGTTTCAAGCTCTGATTCTATCAATATCATAAGGAAAAAGAAGAATGGATTAAAAAACTAAAAATAGGGCATATTATATTTCACCTAAATAGTTTATTCCATTCCATGGAAAAAAAATATTGGCACAACAGTAATGTGTAAATCGCTAATAAAATTATAACGAGACCAAAAGTATTTGATCCTGAGTCTGGACGATAGATCATGAGAAAAACCGATGTATTGGATAAAAATTGAGCTCTAAAGGTGGGTTCTATCTATTATAATGAAAATAATTATATGGGTTAATCTTAATATAGAAATATAGGAAAAATAGACATTTCCCCATTAAAATATGGTTCGCAGGGTTTGGCCACACGGTTGGGAAAACCGTTGACTAATTGTGCACCCTTCATGGTCCAAAGTGATACCTTATACGATTTCATGCACATGGTTTGGAAAACCATGTGAAACCCATACTACACACTCAACTAAAAACTGCAGGTTCCCCACATGGGAATAAACTCATTTCCTCATATTTTTCTAAAACAATGTATCATCCATCATCCCAGTATCCATCCCTCGCATGGTTTCTCACACCATGTGGATTGGGTCATAGGATTTCTCTTAATCATGTGGCACATCATTACTTCTCGGAAAGTTGGGCTCTATACTCCGAACATGAACCAAGAACCTCTGATACTCCCTTGATCACATTAGGCACTCACAATAGTTCAAAATCAATGAGTAAAACGAAATATAATAAGATCAATACCTCATAGGAAAACTAAATATCTTATATTTTGTTATTTGAGGTATCTATTTATCTCTTTTAACCTCTGATGATCTCCACTACCTATATTATTTAATTTAAATTTTAGAAATTTATTTATTTAATGATGATTTCATCATATCATGGTGCAATTATCCAGGTATCAATGGGATTTTATGCATTCTAGGAAAAGGATTTCCTAAGAATTATAATTCATATAGTCACCCAAAATTTAGTTGCTATATCAATCAATGGTGTTTTTTCAAATATTTCCACTTAAAATTAAATTAATTTGATCTTTGAATCGATGTTTTGTGATAGGAATTCCTCTAGGAATGAGTTTTGGGCTCTGTAGTGGATCTCATTTGGGTTTTTAATCATGGTTCCAAATTGATGGAACCACTGGTGAGTAAGGTAAAAAATTAAGCCCCGTTTGTTTTAAATCATTTAATTAATTTTAAATGTTGTAATTGATTAATTTTTGATATTTGGATTGATTAAGAATATCAAGCATCATAATGGGTTTAGGGAGGATGTGTAAGAGGCATGGGTGGCACTTGGAAACTACCTTCGGCCCTAAAACTCTTTCTATGGAGTAGGTGGTCTTGTGAGAAAGAACATGATATTTTAGGATTTGTTACATAGAATGAAATGTGTGGGATATCCACTATAGGTGGTGTAACACCCTAATTGTCCACAGTACGTTTCCCTTAGAATAATGTAATGGCTTGCATTACACAAAACTTCAAGATTCTAACACATCGCGACCAATCAAATTAGTTGTTATGAATAGTAATACCCACTTTTTGAAATTTCATAAATTTTATACTTCAAAATGGACTTCATATTTGAATTCAAAATATCAAAATTATCTTAGGGTGAATTTTTGGTATTTTTCTGAAAACATTCAATTTTTTATGAATAGTGAAAAACATTGAGTTATAGTTTAAAACAGAAATTTTATTTAAATAAATATTTATTTTATTTAAATTTATTTTAGGTCAAAATAGATACATAATACCTATATAATTTCATTGAAATTCATTGGAGTAAGTTTATAATTATTTTAGATATATAAAATGTTTATTGAACTTTTTTAACCGACTTTTACCCACCTCCTAGAAGCATTTGAAAATTTGAATAAAACAAAATTTTACCACTTCTGTGAATTTAATTTCAAAAACCCGAGAGACACGGTTGATATGAGTAAATAAAATCTGGTTCAATAAGATAAAATTAATTTTTGTGAATAGTAACTTTTGACTTTTATTTAACACAATTAAAAGTAAATAGGGTAATTAAGGGTAAAAATGATATTATTATTACCCTAAAATATGTCCTAGTTCTATTGGATAAGGTTAATTCTACTGAAGACAACCTCAGGAATAAAATATGATCCTTTAGGTCCACTTGTATTAGATTAGGACATTTTGTTATTATTTAATTCAAAGAGGAGTTAAAAGTGTTAAATTCAAAGCATAATAACTAAACCATTTTTAATATAGGGTTATACATAAGATAAATTAGATTATAAAAATTAATTATAAATCTTAAATGATTTCATACATAATTTTATTTTATTTATATTTTTTAAACATTAAGTAATTTAATTTATTTATGACACAATGATGATGCAGTAATTACCTAATTAGTGATATATTAAAATATTTGATATAATAAATATCAAATTAATGAATTTTGAGAATTTTATGAATAACACTAATTTTATAGGTTAATATGACATGTTAGTGTTGGTTAGAAGAATTTTTTTCCATGTAATAATGATTTTATTAATTTAGAAAAAACTAAACACCAAATAGTGTCAAATTGACATAAAAGAGTTTTTAAAACAAATATTATATTATTAATTGATATTCTATTCCTAAAAAACTATGGTTCAACCAAAAGACATATATAATGATAGATGTATCATTAATGAACCACTTGGTGTTTTCTTGGAAGTATATAGTATGTTTATTAAACATATAATATAAAAATACGAAGAGACGTGGTAAATGACAAACTATTTATCTAAGTGTTAAATATCAACGATAAGGTTAATATATTGACCCAAACCTATCTAAAAACTATTTATTTAGTGGTTTTTGACCCATTCCCACCTTAGTCTTTAAATAATTCATTTTGGAGCATTTATTAACCGAAAATTATTTTATTATAAAATAATATTTCTAGCTTTTCCTAAGGTGCCCCTCACCCCTCTTACAAAAGGGCACTCACCCTAACCTAAAATTCACACCCTCAAGGCCTTCTGTCTCAGACAAACTCTACCCAAATATCGTCTCAACTATCCTCCCTTCATACTAGAGGCCTTACTTTAGTCATAAAGCCAAGCTAATTATCCCTTTTGATCAAATCAAAAGGAATAACCCAAAGAAGAGGTAAATATTTCATCACCTCTTTCAAGTTCCATTATTCTTCCACTTCCTCTTATTTTGTTTTTTCCAATCTAAAATCTTTACTCCAGTGTCTTATTTATAATTTTACGTCATTATAAATATTTTACAACCATATTCATTATTCTATCCATCCTCTTAATGAAATATCACCATGCTTCTGTATGTACGGCTTACCGTCTCTACGTCGTGGTGTAATTGTTATTCATTACATTATTATTTGGATGGGAATAATAATGTTGTTTAATTAATGTAAATAATAAATATAACATGATAATGATTCAGTATATATGATATAACATTCAATTATATATTATTTTAATATCAAAAGAATGATATTTTCGCTCGTGCGTAGGTACGGATTTCCGTCTCCACGAACGCGAGGAGATTCATTCCCCATCGTCATACATTCAAGAATAATTTTCATTATATGATTAAAAATATTGTTTAAAAACGTAATATAATTCTTAATATGAATATGATACATCAAATTCATAACAAACACTACTTACGAAACAGAGCATATAAAGGAAAATGAACCAGTAAACACCTAAAACGATGGTAATACAAAAATATTATTATCAAAGCAATATTAAAAGATTATATATGATATCATATTATTCTATATGATTCATGAATAATTTAATAACAATTATTTCACCATTATACAAGAGGTTACCCTATCCTCAACCACGAAAAATTACAAAGTAAGGGGTTTCTTATCTCACTTTTAATTCCATGAGATTTCCATTGTTCGCCACTTATTCATTAAATGTGGTGTATTATGTACTGTCATTTGGTATATATATTATCATGATTCTCTTTATATTCATTGTATGTTGTGATTAATTTGCTTGTTATTAACTTTCGGCCATACGACTCGATTGATTACAATGAAGTAAGGGTTTTTATCTCACTTCCTATTTTCGTGAGATTCATGCCATACTGCCACGATTTCCTTTTGTGTGGTGTATGTACTGCCCAATGATTGTATTATTTGTTTAATATACATTAATTTATGAGTAATTATGTCTTCATTTTATGATCCATATTTCATGGTATGTAATTTTCTTAAGTTACCAAATTGGTAAGGGAATTTAAAATTTCAATTTCCACTCATTCAGTTTTACGTATACTTAATTGATTATTTTACTCCATGATTATGTGTGGAATCATATTTTTTTTATTTGTGTATTAATTTTCACTCCCCTTTCTGAGGATATACATCTGATACACATAATCACTACATTGATAAATTCTCAAGTCATCGATATGAACTTGATAAGAGTAATTTTAACTCAATCTCAATTTATTGAGTTAAGCAACCAATTCCTTGGTGTTGTTTTTACCAGAATATGTGTGAATGTCCTATGATTGATTTACACTGAATATCCAATAATATTTAGTTTATTTATATTTTTCACACATAATTATGTCATTGATTTATCCTTAACCTAAGGATATGGTCTTTATAAGGGATTTCATTTCAATTTATATTCCATTGAGACTTCTTTGTCGTTATACGCCAATTCACTTTTATATGGTGTATATAATGTACTTTGACATAATATATCATGAATCCCTTAATTCACATGATATTATAAAGTTTTAATTACCACAATTATTTGTATTCATGTGTCTCTATTTTGGTTAGGAACTCTATCTAAAATATCATTCTAAAATGTTTAAAAGATTTATTATTCTAAATTTTTCTCATTAATGTCCATTTTTTAAAATGGTTTGAAGGATTTATTTATATGGAAATTAAAGTTTTAAATTTAAAATTCCTTTTAAAAGTTTCAAAGTGGTATGGGACACTTTGATTCAAAAATATATTTTAAACGACTTCTTGATAAATAATGAGACTTTTAAATGTTTTCAAGAAAATGGGGGATATTTCTCTCAAATAGTTTTGATGATTAGTTTAATCTATGTCAATATCATTAATTATTCTCTATTTATGTTGATCTATTATAATAAAATCTTCCATTTTTTATTGAATGAGTTATTTTTGACTTTAGATGTGCTATTTTTATATCATTCATGGTTTGTGCTTAAAATGTTGAAATTTCTTGTGCTAGTTTTATTATGAATGTTCAGATTATGTTTAATCCTTTTCATATGAGGAAGGAATTGGAATTAGTAAGTGACGGGTGGAGCCTGATATAGCTCCTCTATTCATCGGTTGGTCTCATGAGACAAATTAGTGTCTAGGCATAAGGCCTTGACAAAATCTGATTTGTAGTCTTCGCACAAGGCCTTGACTATGTGGTTATGAATGTCTCGCATTATGCATTCTTTCATTATGAAAGTGGCTATTGATATTTCATGTGATTATTAGAATAGTAGAATATCCATGTGAATAAGTAAATGGAATTATTTGATTTTATCTTTTCCATATTATGATAAAGTTCAAGTTTAAAATGCTTTTGTTTTAGTCTTATATATTGCCTTAAATGTTTATGCTTATTTGTGAAAGTTTCCACTATATTGTTATCCTTACTGAGCGTCTGAGCTCACCCCTTTCTATGTATTATTTTTCCCAGGATGTGAACAAGATTATTACGAATGACTTGTAGGGATGGTCTATGGGATCTCAGTTTTGTATATGGAAACAATGTTACTGTAGTTTTCTGTTTTATGATGTAATGTAAACCTTATGAATGTATCTAGTACTTCAAAAGCTACTAAACTAATTGTTCTTTCGAGACTTGATCTTTTGTGATCATGAAAATGATACCTAATAATGCACCGACTCTGGTCTTCTGTGGTCGGGGCGTTATAGTTAGTATCGTAGAATGTTTAGTACAAACCTTGGAAACTAGATTTAGATAAAATCTGATTAGAGAACATAGCCCTAAGATAGACTTTGAGGATTAGTAAAGAAGAACTTCCTAAAATTTTGGTTTTGTATAGATTTTTTGAGTTTTCAATGTAATACATCCCTATCTAGATATGAGCAGGTAGAGACAGCTCTGGAACAGATATACCTAGGGGTAAACCCGAAAACACCGCTTTGAGCTAGACTCGAATGGGAACTGGTGCACGACAAAGGGCCTTTCTACACTCATGGTTATAACACTCCTGGGGGATATGCTTAGGATAATTTCCATTTTCATTACAAATTTATTTGAAGGATATTAATATAAGACAAGAATAAATGACCTTGGTTTATCCTAAGGTGTTTGAAATTGAAAATATGGTGTCATGATATTCTGTAAATGATTTTATTACTATTGTTAATCACACAATGATTTCGGGTTTTAGACATTTGTCGGATTCCAAGGAAGTAATATTAACTTTGAGAATGATGTACAAGGTGGGAAAGGTGTTGGAAATGAGTATGAAAATGGAATGTTGATAGCTGTAAAAGATATCTTGTTCATGCCAAATCAGTTTTCTAAAAATATGATCAACAATATATATTTTAACCAACTCCTGGACCCAACAAAGAAGATAAAGGTGATAAATGATAAGAGCTCCAGTAGTGGAGAACATGGAAGAAAGAATCCTCAATTTCCATCATGCTAGTAATGTGGAAGGAGACACCCAGGAAAGTGTCTCAACGGAACAAAGAAATTCTTTACGTGTGGGAAAGAAGGACATAAAGTAATGAATTTCCAAGAAAAAATGAAGAGTACTATGGAAGAAAATAAAAATGGTCCCAAGAATCCATTTACAGTCATTTTCCATAAATGTAGGGGACCTGGCCATTACACGAGTGAATTCCCTATTCTATAATATATTTTATTGGTAAAAGAAGAAGCTATGTGGAAATAAATGTTTGGAGAAATGTTTAAAAGTATTAGTGCTCCTTGTATATGGGATTACTTTAGAATAATTTTCTCTTGTATTTAAAACCCTACATTTTGTCATATGAAAATGATATTTGAGGAAGAATTATCTTTTCTCTTGTGGATATAGTTTTAAATAACAATTTGGTTTTATATGATCATTGGGTTTGCGGCAAATACAAGTTATTATATTTTGGGATGAAAATTATAGGTATGAGATAACATTTGTGGTTAAATTATTTTATGGTTATTTTGAGGAATTTATCTCATTTTGGTAATGTTATAAAATATAGTTTTTAAAAAAGGACAACATGCAGACTGTATGACAACCCGTCATGTTGGACAAAGCTGTGGGAATCGAACCCACAACTAGAGTGTGATTGAGATTTATCACCTACCACTGGACTACGTGAAGCCCCTGGTTAGTATGAATAATTATTATTAGTTAAATGATTTTATTGATAAATAATTAGTTGATTTGTTATCTTATGTCTTTCCAAATGAATACCCTTAGTATAGGAAAAAGATTTTGTTATTATGTGATAAATGTTATTTTGGAAGACGTTCGGTCTGTTGGGAACACTATATGCCTAAGGAAAATAGAATATTATGGGATTTACTTTGAGGAGTAATGGTGGATTTTTATCTATGTTTTTATTATAGATTTATAGTGATTTGGGTTATTTATGGAAATGATTATCCTATAATAGGGAATATGTGATTAAATTAATTACCTTTAAGTATGTGACTTTAAGAGTAGTCGATATCATTTCGAGATACAATTTAACGAGGAAGACTACATAACCAAATTCTTCTAAGTTTTAGTTTTCAATATTAGATTGGATTATATTGATGAATTTTAAGGACAATTGTTTATTGAATGGTATTTATTTAACTTTGGGGTATTGTTGGTTTAATTTTAGAAATTAAGATTATTGTTTATTTCTCTAAAGGAATATCCTTTTGGGGGATCATATGATCATGTACTAAAATTTTTGTTTTTTATTAATCTATAAAGACAAGTTAAATATATATTTTATCCTTTTTGGATCATGTGATTCTATAGAAGCTGATTCTAGCTCTATCGGCGTGACCAAGTCATCTTGAATACTCGTCCTTTGAAAAGAAATGAGTTAGTGCTAGAAATTTATTAAAAAATGAAACTCTACTTAAAAAGTATTTATATCTCTTTATTTTCTTAGTCAATCCCATAAATAAATTCCTCATCATTATTAAATTTAACTTGAAACAAAAAAAATGTTTTTCTTTTACTTTTTCTACTAGGAAACTAATGATCGTTTGTCCCATCCCAAGTTTGTGATTTTTTTGTTGTTAACTTTCTCATGATCGTGTTTTCTATCCCTATCCATCAGAACTTGATACATAGTTTATATTCCATATCCATGTTTTCTTACATGGAATCCTAGTATGGGTTATCTCAGGTGACCTTTGTACTTCTCTTTCTCTCTTTTAAAGTGATAGTTTTATTGACTCTTTTTATGATGTAGGACTTTCAATTATGTTCCCAAGACGAATTTTAAAAATTGCAAGGATGCAATTTCTAAAAGTGGGAAGAATGTAACACCCCAAAAATCCACAGTATGTTTCCCTTTGAATAACGTAATATCTTGCATTGTATGAAACTTCAAGATTCTAACACACCACGACCAATCAAAGTAGCTACTATGAATAGTAATCCCCACTTTTTGAATTTTTATAAATTTTATCTATCAAAATGTACTTAATTTTTTGATTCGGAATATCAAAATTATCTTAGGGTAAATTTTTGGTATTTTTCTAAAAACATTCAATTTTTGATGAATAGTAAAAAACACTAAGTTACAGTTTAAAACCGAATTTTTATTTAAATAGTAATTTAATTTATTTATAATTATTTTAAGTCAAAATAGATACATAATACCTATATAAGTTATATGTAATTCATTTAAGTCAGGTTATAACAATTTTAGATATATAAAAATTTTATTGAACTTTTTAACCGTCTTTTACCCACCACCTAGAAGCATTTGCAAATTTGAATAAAACCTAATTTTACGGCTTCTATGAATTGAGTTTCAAAAATCAGAGATAAATAGTTGATATTAGTAAACAAATTTGGTTTAATAAGATAAAAATATTTTTTTTGGTGATTAGTAACTTTTGACTTTTATTTAATACTGTTAAAAGTAAATAGGGTAATTAAGGGTAAAAATGATATTATTATTACCCTAACATATGTCCTAATTCTGTTGGATAAGTTTAATTCGACCAAAAACAACCTTAGGAATAAAATATGATCCTTTAGGTCCACTTTGGTTAGATTATGACATTTATTATTGTTTAATTCAAAGACGAGTTAAAAGTGTTATATTCAAAGCTTAATAACTAAACCATTTTTAATATAGGGTAATATATAAGATAAATTCTATTATAAATATTCATTATAAATATAAAACAATTTCCTACATAATGGAATTTTATTTAAATTTTTTAAACAATATGTAGTTTAATTTATTTATGACACAATGATGATGCAATAATTACCGAATTAATTAAATATTTAAATATTTGATATTATAAATATCAAAATAATGGTAATATGAGACTTTTATGAATTCCACTAATTCTATAGGTTAATATGACATGTTATGGTTGGCTAGAAGAATTTTTTTTGAAGTAATAATGCTTTTATGAATTTACAAAAAACCAAATACCAAATAGTGTCAAAATTCACATAAAAGAGTTTTTAAAAAAATATTATATTATGAATTGATATTCTATTACTAAAACTTAAGGTTTGGCCAAAAGACTTTTATAATGAGATTGTTATCATTAATAAACCACTTGGAGTTCTCTTGGAAGTATATAGTAACTTTATTAACCATATAATATAAAAATACAATGAGACATGGTAAATGTCAAACTATTTAACTAAGAGTTAAATCAAAACAATAAGGTTAATATAGTGAGAAAAACCTCTCTAAAACCTATTGGTTCAATTTTTTTAGACCCTTACTCACCTCATCATTTAAATAATTCATTTTGGAATCTTCATAAACCGAAAGTATTTTGTTATAAAATAATATTTCTAGCTTTTCCTACGGTGCCCCTCACCCCTCTTTTAAAAGGGCACTCCCCCTTCCCTCAAATTCACACCTTAAAAGACTTTGGTCTCGGAAATCCACTTCCCAAATACCATCTCAACTATACCCCCTTCATCTAATATCCCTTTCTTTAGTCATAAATCTGACCTAAGTAGCCCTTTTGATCAAATCAAAAGAAAGTACCCGAAGAAGAGGTAAATATTTCATCACCTCTTTCAAGTTCTGTCCTTCTTCCACTTCTTCTTTCTTTATTGTTTCCATTATAAAATAATTAATCCAGTATCTTCTATATTCTGTCATGTTATTATAAATATGGAACAAACATATTAATTATTCTATCCATCATTTTAATTACAATTCAACATACGTGTGTACGTACGGCATACCGTCTCCACGTCGTGGTGTAATTGTTATTCAATACATTATTATTTGGATGGGTATAGTAATGATGTGTGATTGATGTAAATAATAAATATAACAAGATAATTATTCTTTATATATGATATTCCATCCAATTATATATTATTTTAATATAAAAAAAATGATATTGTCACTCATGTGTACGTACGGATTTCTGTATCCACGAACGCGATGAGATTCATTCCCCATCGTCATCCATTAAAGACTAATTTTCATTAGATGATTAAAAATAATATTTAAAGAATTAATATAATTCTGAATATTAATAATATACATCCAATTCATAACAAACACTACTTACGAAACAAAGCATATAAAGGAAAATGAACCAGTTAACACCTGAAATGACGGTAATACTAAAATATTATTATCAAAGCAATATTAAAAGAACATATATGATTTCATATTAATGTATATGATTATTTTATAATTTATAATCAATTATTTCACCATTTTACAGGATTTTAACCTACCCTTGACCAAGAAAAATTACAAAGTAAGGGGTTTCTTATCTCACTTTTAATTTTGTGAGATTTCCATTGTTTGCCACTTCTTCATTAAATGTGGTGTATTGTGTACTGTAATTTGGTATATATATTATCATGATTCTCTTTATATTCATGTTATGTTGTGATTAATTTGGTTGTTATTAACTTTTGTCCATACGACTCAATTGATTACAACGAAGTAAGGGTTCTCATCTCACTTCCTATTTCCGTGAGATTCATGCCATACTGCCACTATTTCCTCTTGTGGGGTGTATGTACTTCCCAATGATTGTATTCTTTATGTAATATACTTTAATTTATTATTAGTTACATCTTAAGTTTATGATCCATCTTTCATGGGAATTATGTTTCGTGAGTTACCAAATTGGTAAGGAAATTTCAAATTTCAATTTCCACTCATTCAGCATTACACATACTTCATTGATTACTTTACTCCATGATTATGTGTGGAATCACTATTTATTATTTGTGTTGTAATTTCTAATCCCATTTCTATGGATATAATTTTGATACACATATTCACTCCATTGATAAATTCTCCAGTCATCTATATGAACTTGATTAGAGTAATTTTAACTCAATCTCCATTTATTGAGTTAAACATCCAACTCATTGGTGTTGTTTTTACATGAATATGTGTGAATTTCCTCTTATTGATTTACACTGAATATCTGATAATATTGAGTGTGTATATATTTTTCACACATAATTATGTCGTTGATTTATCCTTAACCAAAGGATTTGGTCTTTTTAAGAGATTTCATTTCAATTTACATTTCATTGAGACTTTTTTGTCGTTATATGCCAATTCAGTTTTATATGGTGTATATAATGTACTTTGACATAGTATATCATGAATACCTTTATTCCCATGATATTATAAAGCTTTTATCAGCTCAATTATTTTTATTCAGGTGTCTCTCTTTTTGTTAGTAACTATAACAAAAATATCATTTTAAAATGTTTTAAATATTTATTATTCTAAATCTTTCACATTAATGTCCATGATTTAAAAATGGTTTTAAGGGTTTATTTATATGGAAATTAATGTTTTAAAATTAAAATTCATTTTAAAAGTTTCAAAGTGGTATGGAACACTTTTATTCAAAAATCTATTTTAAACGGATTCTTGTTAAATTGTGAGACTTTTAAATGTTTTCCAGAAAAAGGGGGATATTTCTCTCAAATATTTTTGACGATTATTTTCATATAAATAAATATCATTCATTATTCTCTATTTAGGTTGATCTATTATAATACAATTTCCCATATTGTATGGAATAAGTTATGTTTGAATGTGGATGTACTATTTTTTTCCATTCATGTTTTGGGGTTAAAATGTTGAAATTTAGTATGCTAGTTTTAATAGGAATGTTCAAATTATGTTTCATCCTTTTCATATGGGGATTGAATTGGACTTAGTAAGTGATGGGTGGAGGCCGCTATATCTCCCCAATGTAGTTTTAGTTCTCATGAGACAAACTAGTTTCTTTTCACAAGGCCTTGACAAAATCTTATTTGTAGTCTTGGAACAAGGCCTTGACTATGTGGTTATAAATGTATGTAATTATGAATTACATCATTATGAAAGTGGATATTGATATTTCATGTGATTATTTCAGCAGTAGAATATCCATGTGAATAATTAAATGCCTTATTTGATTTTATCTTTTCCATATTATTCTCAGTTTCTAGTTTAAAATGATTTTGTTTTAGTCTTATAAATTTCCTTAAATGGTTATGATTTTTTGTGAAAGTTTCCCCTATATTTTTATCCTTACTGAGCATCTAAGCTCACCCATTTATATGTTTTATTTTTCCTAGGATGCAAAGAAACATATTATGACTGACCTACAGGGATAGTCTATGGGATCTCAGTTTTTCCTATGGCACCAATTTTGTTGTAGTTTTCCATTAAATAATATAATGTAAACCTTATAAATGTATCTATTACTTCCAAGGATACTAAACTAATCAGTCTTTCGAGACTTGGTCTTTTGTTATCATGAAAATGATACGTAATAATGCACTGACTCTAGGATTTTAGGGTCAGGGTGTTACAGGTGGTGCCAACTTGGGTAATTATAACTGTTTGAATTGAGTTAAATATCAACTTTTTATGGTGTCAATTTAATTGAATCTCCTAAATTAATTTAAGAATTGTGTTGGTCTTGTTGGTTCTAGGGTATCATCTAATCTCCTTGGTCACAAATGGTTGATTCTATGACATTGGATAGATCTGGACTTCAAACCCTTACCTCTAAGTATCTTCCATTTTTGGGAGTGTTTATGACCTAGAATCATGCTTTTTGAGTCACATGTACCCCCTAGGTGGTGTTTGAGTCAACCAGTGATGATCGGCCCAAGTGGGCCTAGTAAGAACCTTGTGATACAATAGATCCAATAGTCTAGTAATAATAACATATGGTGAGTGTACCTCCAAAGTTGGCTATAAATACTCTTAGGTTGACATACCCAAGGTAGGGAAGTATTAGGATGGGTGAGTGGACCTACCCAAGGTGACATTGAGGACTGAGAGGGATCGTGTTCCATTTCTTGAAGTATTTCCAAAGTAGACGGTGAGGTTGTGATGTCTTTAAGATATTTTGTAGATTTATATTGAGACCAAGAATCCCTAGTTGGGTGCCTCTATTGACATTTTGATCTTGGGGGAGAAGTAGGCACCCCAACTTGTGTTTGACCCCAAGTGGTTGCCTATTCTTTTGTAGTGGCCTCAGGGAAACTAATGGGTTCAATAGTGGTGTATTGACCATAGTAAAAAAATGTGACCTGTGTTGGATATAGTGGAATAGTTTATTTATTATTCCAACCCTTATCATCCTTATTTTATATTTGTGTCCCTCCATACACCATTGGGTCGATTATATTTTTGTATGGAAATTGACCTAGGGGCTGTTTTATGGGATATATGGATAAGAAAAATCCAATAAGTGAGGTATATGTTACTCTCAGTGAGATTAAATTGTTTTTAGTTTTAGGTTATATAGTTTTGATTTCAATGGATTTAGTATCGGATATTTGTTTAAGCTACTATGGATTTAGAGGTGATGAATTGTTGGAGCTTCCACAGATTTGGAGCGCACTATTCAAGATACCATGGATTTGGAGCTCTAATATTGGATTTATCATGGGTAGACCTATGATTCATGGGGATAAGATTTTATATTATATATATTTTGGTCTCATTGTTGTAGTATCCATGGATTTGGAGCTTTAACATTGGACTATCAGGGTATGGGTCCGCGCAGTCATGAGAATAAGATTAGGGCTGCCATGAATTTGGGGATTGAATGTTACTTGGTAGGAATGGTCATCATGAAGTTTTTGGATACACCCCATCATTGGTTGAAGTGGGTGTGGCTGATCTAGGTCACAAACCTAAGGATCGATGATGGATATTATTATTTTTTTCTTCAGCTGAGCATGTCACATGCACATATGAAAACATATTCTAGTTAGTATGGGACCACATTGGTGGTGACATGTTGATTTATGTACTCAAACCCTACTTGGGCCTCTATTTTACATGGGTACCCAATTATCTCTCACATGGTTATTGTAGGCATAGGTAGGGATGAGGCATGGGATTAGGTATGTTGTAGTTAAGAAGGAAAACTCATATGAGCACAAAATGTCATGATAAGTTATTTATCATTGAGGGAGTAGAGCCACATGTCTTTCATTATTTTATTTATCTTGGAAGTATAAATGGTCATGTCGATGGTCAGTGTTGGAATTTTATGTTTTTAGCTTGACTGTTTGTGTTAAATTTTTCATTTCATTATTTTATGACATGTCTTATATTTTATTACTTTGATAAATGGGTTATAGTCTCTTCATAGTACCTCCTTGGATCCTCAATACTATTCATAAACCTCTAGTGTATGAGGAGGCACCACTGAGGCCATGTGGTGAACTTTTCTAGATTCTATTTATAGAGTGATTTAGGTTGGGTCTTTACAAGGTGGTATTATAAATATTTTATTTTGATCTCCTATCTGGAGAGTTAGAAGACACCATACATTGGATTATTTCGGGACCTGTGATGGAACCCATATAGGTGCATCACAAACACATTTTATAGTGGAAGTATTAGTCTACATGGTTATGGAATTGATGTTTTTAGATTTAACTGTTATGGTTATTTGTGTTTTTTACTTAGGGTGAAACACATTAGGTCAGAGATTTTTTATATATGAGTTATTTATTATTTTGGATCTTATCATTTTAGAAAGAAGATAGATATTAGATATTTGAATCTTATCCTGTATAGGCAAGAGGAATCTCTAAATCACTTTAGGAATATAGGTATTAACATGGGGACCGGCTAGTGTTTTTTTATCACTAATTATTGTGGATTTTCTGTTTAAAGTGTTAGAAGCTGCTCAATCTTTATTTTACTATATATTTACCTGGTGGCTTTCTAATCAAACAGAATATGTTTTTTATTTTAAATTATTATTTAAACTCATTTTAATCTATGGTGAGATGCATGATTATGGAGATTATGATATCTACACATGTTTATGAAGGTCAAATGGCCCCAGTGGGTTGATGGGGGCATTGAATACCCAATAGAAAATCCTTGAGGGTATTGAGTGTTAAGGTACAGTTATTTAAAGCATCAGCAACATATGATAAGTTTTTTTACCATAAAAAAGAATGAAATTATACTCAACCAGTCTAGTGGTCTTGGTTTTCCTTGGTATGAATCATATTGGATGATATTTATTGTTGACATAATGGTGACAAATGAGAACATGATTCTAGAGGAAGGGTCCCTGTATATGGATGCTCATGAGAAATAGTGCCCCATAGGTGGATGATTTTTCATGTGATCCATGATATTTAAGTGTATGAGGACCCATTATTGGGTGTTTGGAATGTTTGTTTCCAATGGAATTTTGAGACACATGTAATGAGGATTGTTTCAAGAGATATAAAAATAGTGATACCTTGGATATGGGTTATGTGAGAGACCTACAAACCATTGGCTTTGACTCATAACCTAGGGAGTTAGTGGATTGAATAATCGAGGGTAACCCATGAGACGGATTATCCTGGGATTGTGAATTCCTTTATAATTGGAAGAATATTTTTTTTATTCAGGGTATATTATTGAGGAATGAGTTTATGCCTTTCCTTGAGGTCAGTGCATAGGAGTTTCCAATGGGAATATGGTGTGAGAATGATTATACTTGGGATTTTAGTGGTGAATGATCCATGGGTACTAGGAATTTTGGAAACAAGGAATGTTTTTGAGGGAAGGTCTAATTTATTAACTAACCCTATTGTCAATATATGGGATTTAAAATCATTGTATGAGAGTCGGTAAATGATTTTGGAATTAGACTAGCATCATGTGGTGGCTAAGTGTTTGGTTACGTTTTGCATGTGTGAAGTTCTTAATTTTTAAGAAGAGTGTTACGGGAACACATGTTAGTAATGTTAGGTGTATTGGTAGTGGTAGAGAGTGTGGACCTTAGTTTTCAATCAGACTGAGGTGGCGCACATTGTTTCCGTGTGGGACATTTTGAAATTAAAATCAAGGATGGTCGTGGGTGATCTGCGGGCTGAGGTTTTTTGATGTGATGCTTTTAGCTGTGATGGATCGAGGCCTAGGTGAGGCTTTTGAAATGTTCATTCGTGGAAGTGGATTCATTGGAAATGCATCTTGTGCGGAAACATTGTGGAACTAGAATAATTTAAAGGTAAATATTGCTTGGGGTGATCTCAGTGTGGCTCGTTAGAAGAAACATGTGTGATTGGAAATGGAACCAGTTGAGAATTCACAAGAGGAATATTTTAAGGTAATTCATATTGTGGTAAGGTGAATTTTTTTCCATGGATGTTGTAACCCTTGTTATGGTGGAACTTGGGTATTAGTAGTTTTTCCTACATCCAATCATCCTGTTTAGGGATGGAAAGGGTGTGGAATTTGGTTTTTAGGTTTTGAATGATTGATCTATAACACGGAAACTCTTGTGGTGGGGAGCGAGAGGTTATTTTCAGATGTATGACCCCTATGAAGGAGGGATAGAAGGAATGTGGACCTGAATGTGGAGTGGTCATGGTGGAAGATAGTTATCAATGCACAATGAATTTAATTTTTGTCTGGATTCCATAGGGAATTGAATACGGAAATCAGAGGTGATGTTGCATTAAGGTTGAGAATTTGAATCACCCTAGGGGTAGAGTAATGTGAAACATATGAGTTTTTATTGGAGGTTTGTCACGGATCCTAGTATAACGCATGATGAAAATGGTTGGTTGGGATTCAACTAGGTAATCTCATTAGGATTCTGGTTGGGAAGTTTAGGGATGTTTTTTATCTTGATTTTCCTTTAAGAGTAATGTAATCATGTTTGGGTGCTTCAGGTGATATGTTGCTGGATAGAGCTGAATGATTTCTTGATGAGTCATCTAGACGAGGTCTGAAGAATCATTTTATGTGAAATTAGATATGGTAGGATGAGAAATGTATTAGGTGAAACATTTTGTATATGACGAGTATGTTTTGATATTTGAATGTCGCTTCTTAGGGAAATAATGGAATTCTATAGTTGTTCCTATACAGTGGAGGCATGTTCATGTTGACTCGGAAAGTAGAATTAATAGTCAATTATAGTGTGTGGAGATTTTTCTAAAATGTGTCTGGATGCGGTTTTTTGAGAACTACAAAGGGAGAGACAATACACTACTAAAATTGTGTCATGATAGAAAATTCCAATGGTACAAGGAACTGTAGCTTCGAATCATCCCCCTTTAGCATGGTTTTAACGTTGGGATCACCATTGACCTAATAAAAATTTGAACAGAGGTGAGGTTTTGTATTTTGATAGATAGGCATTGTAAATTCTTGTCATGTTATTTTTATAATGGTTACATGCATTGAATCTTGATTCAGAAGTTTAAGAACCTTAATCTTAAGGTGGTCATTAAGAAGATCTTATGGTGTTTTTAGTCAGTACATGGAAGCTTAATAAGGGATTGGAGACCAAATTTGGTATGGTTTTATTTTATTGGATGCCCCCAGGACAGTTCGGGGATGATATGTGTTATGATGGTGAGTTTTTAATGTCTATGAGTATGAACAGGTTGGAAAATTTCAAGGGAAATTTTAATTTTCAATTAGTAATTGGGCTAGATTTTTATCCAATATTAAAAATGAATGTATGATAGTGATAAAACCTTAAACAAGTGTAATCACACTTTATTTGAGGTCTGTAAAATATAAGGGAAGGATTCGGTGAGTAGTAGTTCTATTCAGGGGTTGAATGGGTTTCTGTATAAAACTACAGCAGTTACTGACTAGCTAGGGGTTGAGAAGTAGTACCCCCTAGTGTACGGGTAAAATCTTCTAGCGAGTGTGCCCCTATTTTCGGGTCATTGGGGTATTTTTTGGGGAATAATTTCCATAATTATCATTTATATATTTAGATTTGAGGTCTCTATTTATTCTTTATTTGAGCATCCCCCTCCCATTTGGCTCCCTCTTCTCTCTTGATCAAGGGATAAATTTCAATCTATAATTTGGTGATTTGATGTATGTATTCAACAAAATTAACCTATGATGATCTCATAATATTTTATTCATTGACTTTGGTTTCCCCTATTTAGGGATTTTATATCGATTCCACCCATGTATAGTGGAATTAACCAAGCATCAAGGGAATATCATGAGGACTAGGAAGAGGATATTATAATATGTCATCTTCATATATTTGCCTAATGTTTGGATGATGTATGTCAATATGATGATTTTTATAATCTGTCTACTTAAAATTAAATTAAGTTGAGATTTTAATTAATGTCATGTGATAGGGATTTAACCTTTGGTGAAGTCAAGCATTTGATACAGACCTCTTGTGGGTTATTTGTCATGGTTCTGAAATGATGAGGTCACCAGTGGGTGAAATAGGAATTTTTTACCATTTAGTTTAAAATTTTTAATTAATTATAAATGTTTTAATAGATTTTTTTTGATAAGCTTATTTTAGAGGATGGGCATTGATATGGGTTTAGAGTGGATTTGGGTGAGGAATGGATGGGCCTTGATAGTTATCATCAGCCCAGTAAGTATTTACATGATGTAGGTTTTCATACATACAATCCTACTGTATTTTATATTTTATTATATAGAATACAATGTGTGGGATCACCACCATAGGATGTTCCACTGTAGGTAATTATAAATGTTTAAATTGAATTAAATATGTAATATTAATATTGGCTAATTAATTGATCATACTGAAATAAATGAAAAATCATCTTGGTCATGTTGGTTTTTTGGTGTCCCTTTATTTCATTGGGCATCGATTGTTAATGTCGGGATTTGATTTGGGATAGATTTTACTACAAAAACCCAAATGGGTTCTATCTGTCATAAATTTGAGTGGCTATAACATGGTGTCCCTCCTTGTGAGATGTTGACATCTCTAAGAGGGTGTGTGAGTCGAATTGTAATGACGATACCAAGTGGTCCTAAAAAGAACCTTGTGATGCCTTAGAGACAATAAGATCATAACATTGAACTCAGGAATGTATACCTCCCTAAATGTTTGTGGTCAAGCCTAGGAAGATACTACTTAGGCAGGCAAGGATCATGTTGGGTGAGTGGACCTACCCAGGGTGACCTTGAGGACAAAGAGGGTTCATGTTCCATTTCTCAGAGTGTTTCTAGTATGACGTACCCTTATAGACCATGAGGTTGTGCTATCTTGATGGTGATTCTAAAAAAAACAGAAATCATTATCCATTACGAATTGTCATTTGTGATGTTTTGGACGCTAAAGAACCCCAATGGGATTCCTTAGCAGACATGTTGATCTTATGGACCATAGTAGGTTCCCTGACTCATCTTTCACCCCAATTGGGTGACTATACTTTGGTAGTGACCTAGAGGACCCAACTGGGTTCCCATTTGTGTATTTACCATACTAATAGGGTGTTCCATCTATTATTTTTATTTGGTGGGTTTATGCATTTGACAAGTCTATATTATTCTTTATTTGATATTGGAGACATTATTTACACCCTGATAGAGATTATATTTTTGAATATATAACATCCTATGTGAAGTGTTTCTATAGGATATCTAGTTTATAAAATTACTATAGGTTAGTTTTGTGTTTCAATTGGATGGATACCATATATTTGTACCCTAAGTTATTTAATTTGGGAACTGATGGATTTGGAGTTGGATATGCAGTTAGGTTGTCATGGATTTAGTGAAAATGTGCTTTTGGAGATACCATGGATTTAGAGATCATTGTTGGAGCTGCAAAGAATTTGGATCTTAGATGTTACTATAATATGGGATAGTCCTTGAAGTAATGAGGATATGGTTGGATATTCCAAGGATTTAGAGCTTGGTGTTTGAGTTGTTGTGGATTTAGAGATCAGATGTTAGACTTCCTTGAGATGGGACTTTGAAGTCATGAGGATGTGGTTTGGGATACTCAAGATATGAAGGTTTCATGTTACTAGGTTCGTAGGGTCATTGATACCCTACTCGGAGACACCCCAACACTGGTTGAAGAAGGTATACTTGATTGAAGTCACATACACAAGGATTGATGATTGTTATTTATTTATTTATTTATTTTTCTATGGTGTATTTATTTAGTTCATCTAAACATGCTATGTTCACATATGACAGTATATTTCTATTAGTACAGGACTTCATTGGTGATTACCTACTGAGGTTTATACTCACACCCTGCTCAGGGCCCTATTGTGCACGGGTACCCAGGAATCCATCACATGGTTACTACTCAAACAAGTATGGATAGGGATTGGGGTCAAGTTCATCATAGTTCAGAAGGAAAACACATATGGGTATTGGAGGATAGGATGGTTTATGGCTCATAGTGGGAGTGAAGCCTCTTGTATTTTATTATTTTATCTATCATGTAAGTGTAAGCATCCCAATTGGAGATCAATGTTACAATTTTCTATTGTGAGATTCATCATTCGGGTTATATGCTTCATTTCATTATTTTATGTAATGTATTATATTTTATTGATTCCACCATACTATTTATTTATTATTATTTTTGATACTTAGTAACTTCTGTCATTGATTCTTACACAGATACAGAGGGTATATTCTACCCAAAATACCACCTTAGACCTCTACATCTATTTCATATCCTTTTTCATATGAGTAGGTGCACCTAAGGTCACATAGAGAACCATTTTACAAATTATTCATTGATTGATCTAGGTCCAGACATTCAAATATCTCTTTACACAAATTATGATCATGATTGATTTAAGTTATAAGAAAACTAATTCAATTATCATAGAAATCATGAAACTTCTTAAATAGATGTATGGTAATTCAAATAAGTAGTTTAAATCTTTAAACTGAAGGATATATGTATTCTTAATATAACAAGATTAAATCTATTCATAATAAATTGGGGGATAAAATAAATAAAATAATAATTCACATATTCAAACAAGAGAAAAACATTTATGGATGATTCATAAATAAATTCTATACACTTTATAATTTAATCCTTGATAAAGATGAATAATTCACTTTTATCTAATATTAACATTACATATTATCATTAATATAGTCTTAATATGGCATCCTTCATATTTTAGAAACATTTGATAATTTTAAAATCTTTTATTACCAAATAATAAACATTTCATAAGTTATTAACCCACATATATAAAACTCATAATTTTTAGATATGGTTACAAATATTAACATTTTATATTTCTATTTATGATCATATCATAAATAAATATAAAAAATTATAATCCGCCTTACGTTAACCATGTAAATTCACTTTAAACAAAGATCACATTTACCAAAATAAATGGTGTAGTTTAAATCCCCCTCTCAAAATTGGCATGGATCCTCTTGACCCACAATGATGATGGTTTTTTGGAATTTTCAAAAATATATACATTTTCAAATATTTTTTATTTCTTAATATAGCCTAATCAACAATCCATGATTAAATTTAAAATTAAATCATGTTTCAAAACTAAAATTTCATCAGGTGATATTTTCTTTTTATCAATATCTATCATATTTTCTAATAAATAATACATATATTAAATATGACCTTTGGTGCCTAGATATCAAAATTTATGAAATATATTATATTGTGACAATGATATGACTATAGTTTCATCTTATATATGATAAAAAACAATCGTATTTTATCATAATTAATATTTTCTACTCTGATATATCAAAAAACATACTGATTTCACTATGTCATCACCTACGATATCTTATATCATATGGAATAATAATATGAAATTTTATGATATCATATATCATAGGAAAAGGAATAGTAAAAAATTTGAGTTCACTTCTTATGATAGGTTATATTTTATGGTAATCCATAGTTTTAATAATTTATCATATTAAACATTATCAATTATAATATCCATTTTCTAAAATAAAATATATATCAAAGCCTGTAATATATAATACCACACACCAAAATTGATTTCAAGAATCAAGAAGAATGGAAAATCTATGATACAACTAATAAGATTCTGAGGGTCAAATAACACTCAATAAATGCGGGGGAAGATAATAGAAACTATAATTCCCAATATCATCATTCTATGAATGACTAAAATTATGTAAAAAAATAATAAATAACTTGTACCTTGCACTAAAGATGGTTTCTACTATTATATTCAGTTATGTGCATGATAAAGATCCCTAAAGAGCTCCCATTGGGTTTTTCCTCCATGTTGTATCCATATATCAACTAAGTCACCCAAAATTTAAGAAAAACCATCTTTATAACCACAATATACTATTATTTCTCATGTAAATTAAAGAAAGAGATATTTTAAAGATTCAATAAGATTCATAGACATACTCAAACAGTAATCTCAATTGTTGTTTTCGTTGTATATAGCTCTAAAGAACTCTCCCATGGTATTTATTCATTTACTTTAACCCCCTTCCATTTCAAGAAATATTTTTCTCAAATAAATTTAATTTCATTAATGGCTATAATTACATGAAACATTGAGTTTATCATGTGTTACTTCTAACACCATGTTTTAAGGAAACATGACATAAAATATAAAATATAAATATGATAGTTATCAATTAACTATTTTAATGCCTTGTACAAATATGATTAAATATATTATAAAAATATATCTTTTAAAAAAGTATATGAAATTAATCATTTGGTGTCCAATTTATCATAAATGAAAATAAGATCCATTTGAAAATAATGAAAATCCATTTCTAAAGTACTCTTTTTATGATCATGAAATTTTTTTACCTAAATAAATTTAAAAAAATACTATTAGTAAATTATTTTAATAAAGTTTTTATATAATATATTCAATAAAATTTCTAACATTCATATTATGTGTCTTCTATACAAGATATAATATTAAATCAAATATTATACTTAAACTGTATTTTTCTAAAAAAATCAGTTTTGTCTCATATTGTGAACTTATTATAAAATTAATTTCATCCAATTTTATAAATTAAATTTTATAAAATAAAAATACTTTTTCTAATAATAATATCAGAATTATCTTGGAGTAAATATTTTAGAATTTTCTAAAAAGATAAAAATTTCGATAAATGGTGAAAATACTAGTGTTATTAAAAATTTTCATTACTTTTAAAGTTTTTAAATACATAAAAAATTAATTAATATGGTTTTAAAAGTAAAAATAGTTCATTTATAAATTTATTAATCCAATTTAGTTCACTTTAATCAATTTCATATAGAAGTTTGATATAAAAACTTTTAATCAATTTCAAAAAAAATTCTTTAGAAAACCACCTTTTCATCGTGCCTTCGGGAATAATTCCCAATTAAATTTTCATAATTTATTTAATGGAATTTGAATAAATGGATTATATATTTTTAATAATTATATTATATGTCATATATTAAGTTAAACTATATTTTTTACCATAATTAAAAGAAAAACCATTAAAAATTAGTTGTTAAGGTAGAAATGGATTTACCGGGGGTTAAACAACAAATCATAACGGGTAAAATGACATAGAAACTTTTATAAGACCAAATTTATTGACATATTTAGACCTTATAACCTCAACAGTGTTATAATTTCAATTTTTGGATTCCTTTTTCTCTGAAAAAAAGTTTCTCTTTAAAAATTATGAGTGTGTAACTCACCACAATTATAAATGGTTACCCCCTCTCCTCTCCTCTTCAAACAACCAAAACCCACTTTTTCGACAATACCTAAAAACATGTGTATATTAATTACCTAATCACATCCTATAGTCATTTTCATTATTATAAATGCAATATATTATGGATTTAGTTTAAACCTGTATTTTCTCAGAAGAACGGGTCATGTTTTTTAATATGAATTTTTGTTTTAATTATTCTTATAACTCCTTGAAATATTTGAAAAATATGATAAAAAAATATACTATATACTGAGAAATTATTCTGAAAATTTCATAAACTATATCCAACTCCACTTTCATATTCTAGGATATGAAATCATCATTTCTGTGTTTGGAGGACTACCGCCTCATGAACCGATGTTATTTATTTTCCGTCACCACATATCAAAGATGTATATAATGATATATTTAATTTTTATATATGATATTTATGATATTATTATATATCTGGAATTATAAAACCACATCTAACTTCTTTCCTCCTGGCCCTTGGGAAACAACAACATCACTCGTGTGTACGACGGACTACCGCCTAGTGAACAAATGTGTTGTGTTTTTCAATTTAAATTTTACTTGGATGGTTATAAGAATAGATTAAATGAATATATGTGGTATTTTTAACATAATTACCTGTATTTAAAAATTATATAACATATATCTTCTTAATTCCCAATCTATGGGGATATGATAATGTGGTTTGTGTCCACGTTGAACAACTACCTCATAAAGCTATGTTATTTTTTTACTAATGTTGTGAATGGAAGGTAATTAGGGTAAATTTAATGAGTATATGTGATATATATAAAATAAAAATTATTTTAGAAAATTAATTTATTATTTAACATCCTTTAGTTTTATCCATTGAGCAAATGTAAAGAGCATTCATGCGTACGTACGGCCTATTATCTCCATGAACGGTGTATTTCATTTTTTAATAACAATTATTGATTACTCTAAAAAATAATAATTAATATACATGATATTAATATCATGGTTTAAATTATTTAGATTATGTAACCATGATCAATGTAAGAGTATAAAAATAACAAAACAAAGCATTCACAAAAAAACTGAAGTTATTACCCAAAATGAGATTTTAACAAGGAATTTTTAATCAACGTGTAATAAAATATCATAAGTAAATATTATATGCGATGATATATATATATATATATAATATTGTTTTTAATATATTTATAATAAAATAATATTTAATATACAGGAGGTGCAAACATGAATGAAATACTTCATGACTTACGGTAAGGGGTTTTTGTCTCACTTTTCATTTTGTGAGACACATGCCACATTCACGAACTATTTATTTTATGTGTTTAATATAATTCCCATGAATGTAATGTATGTATATTATCCTGATAATTATTTGGACTTAAATATTTATATTAGGATCTCTCTTTTATGGGGTTTATGGTTAAAAAGTTTCCAAAGCAGTAACGGATTTTTTTTTCTCAATTTTAATTTTTTGATACACTTCTTGTATTATGAACCTATCTTATTTTATGATGTGTATATATATCTACTTTGACCATTACTATCTTGAAATTATTTATTCTCATTATATATTATGTTTAATTTATTTTTATTATTTTTTGGGGCGTAAGATTCAATGTTACCAATGTGCTAAGGATTTTATGATATAATCTCTTCATATATAGGGATTGTTTATATCTATGATTTAAATTTTAAAATATTATGATATATATCTCAAGAAACACTAGTATTTTATTATCCTATTTTTATGTCATGATAATACATTTTTTTATTTCATTTTCAACTCTTCGTGTACTCAAAAGATCAAAATAATGTTTTTAAGAAAAATCATCTTTATTTATCTCTTATATCGAAAACCCTTTTTCCTCTACATCCGTGTTCTATAAAAATGTTTTCAAAAATATTTTAACAATTCAAATAATTATTTATTGAATAATTTTTTCCTCATGTCTTACTTTTACAAAAATTACAAGGAATCTTCATTTCATTTTCAAAAAATATTTCTCATTAACTTTTACTGAAAATGTGAAAGGAATATAAGTTTTAATGTGTTAACAATGAATGGAATTTCCCACTTTTATGGAAATTATTTTTTTAAATATTAATTTATGAATTTTATGGTTATTTTAAATGAAAAAAATGTGGAAATGAATTTTCTATTATAAAAAAAGTTTTGGAAAGTGAAAACTTTACTTTCCACGATAAATGTTTTAAATGATTTTTAAAGATTCCTTCAAAAGATTCAAAGTATATTTTTAGAAAAAGGATTTCAAAAAAATATTAATTTTTATTAATTTTCAAAATAGAAGGCTTATTTTCATCAATAAATATGTTAAATTATTTTTAAATATTCCTTTATATGTTTCTATGGTTATTTTCAAATAAAAATATTTTGAAAAAAAAATTATGTTATAAAATGTTTTTTTTTGAAGTGGAACAACTATTTTTCTTCATGAAATGTTCCTAGTGATCTTTTAAAATCCTTTTACCTCAATGATGAAATCCTTTGATTTTACTTATTCATTACTTTTCACAATATTCAATGATACCATCCTTATTTTTTCTCTATATTGTTAATTTTTAATATTGATTAAATGTGTATGAAACGCATTTATTTTTCATGGGTTATGCTATGTTGAATTGATGAAATGTTTATGAAATGTTTTTATTTGCATGGGTTTAACAATGAGAAACAATTCTATGGGATTGATCCACTATGGGAAATAGGTGAGCACTTATCCAATATGGGTAATAGGTGCATCCTAATCAACAATGGGAAACAAGTGATGAGTACATTGATAGTCTTTATAGTTAAATTTAAATATGAAATGTTTTTATATATTTATAATGGTTCCACACTTTTTTGACATGAGCTTATGGTTCATGATTGATTTATGATTATTTATCTCCCTTATGGTCTATTTTTTAAGAAATGAAAATGTTGTCTGTCTCAATTCGTGTTTATGATCTATGAAAGGTTGGTTATTAACATTGTATGTTATTTTTATTATCACATACCATTATTCTTATCATATTATTTCATATGCTCATAGATTGATATCTAGTATCTTTAACCTTACTGAGAATATGAGATAAACCGTTCATATGATCATATATTGATATATTTAAGAGTGTGTTTTTGATATTTGTTAAACCTTCATATAAGAAGATGTGATATTTATTAATGAAATACTTGGGTCCTTAAATTTGGTATCATATGAAATGTTTAGTCAATATTCTGAAATTAATATTATAAAAACAATAGTAAAAAAAACTAGGTATAAATATAAGTCTAGGATATAATCCTAAAATTTTTTGTAGGAAATAGATTATTAATTTTTCCTAGCAATATACCCTTTTTTGGATACTAAAGGTGCATATGGATATGACATAGAGGAACCTAGGGGTAATAACTCTGTAAATGGAGTATTGATATGGACATGATAATCACCCAGTGCATGACAATAAGATTTGTTTCACACCTATCTTGATAATATTGGTGGATATGCTTTGGAAAATCAAAAACACTTTACAAAGAATCATGAAGGATTTAAATTGATGGTTATTATAAATGACCAAGGATAAACACAATGTGTTATTGATTAAAAAGAACTTTTCATGATATAGATATACTATAATTTATTTTTCATGATTAGGTGGGTTTTCACTATGAATATTATTTCCTCCACTATACTTTTTGTTTTAGTCAGTTGGTGGAACTTGAAGAAACTGAGATGACATTGAATTTGATAGACAATGTAATGGAGAGAAATAAAATGGGATGGTGACTAGATTGAAGGATATTGTGATTATCCCTAATTAGTTTGCATGATATGTGATTAACTAATTTCACCATAACTAACTCTTAGACTACCCCAAGAAAACAAGGAAAGTTTTCATAGAATTATTAGGTCGTGGAGACCATGTAGAAAAGAATATTCAGTTTCATAAGTTCCTAGAATGTGGGAAGAATTACCAAAGTGGTTCTCTTAGATAATGCGAATATGTTTTGAGTGTGGAAAATAAGGAAACAAATCATATACTTTTCTAGGAAAAATAAAATGTTTAGTTAGCACAATGGATGAGAATAATGATCTCTCTAAGCCATCATCAATTTTTGAAAGTTATAAATGTGGAAAGTAAGTAAATTATACAAGTCAATTTCTTGAGAAGAAATCTCAAAAGTAGTATTGAGAATGTGGTACAAATAATGTTTTTTTCTATTGATGATGAAGTGATTAAAAATTAATTATGAAAGGAATGTGGGATTAACGAATATAAAATAAATCATAATAAAGAATTATAAATAATCAAGTGTCTATGTATTTAAATTCATAAATTATTAAATTTATATGGAATTTTCAATAGAAGTTTTTCATTAAAGATATATAAGAATATGATGAATGGTACTGAATACCTAGAAATTTTTTTTAATATACAGCTGATATTTAATCGAAAACACATGATTAAGGGAATATAACCCTTAATATATTCTTGTTTTATAGATAATGATATCGGGATAAAGGGATTATGGATATTAATAAATTAAATTTGATATTATTGATTACCATGGAATTGATTAATTATTTTTTGAAAAAGTTTTTTATGTTACCATTTATGGAGTTTATTACATTTTTTTATTTAATATATTCAATAATATGTTATTTTATGATGAATGGGTTCATGTTTGAGATCATTTATGTTTTAATTAAGGTTTTATAGTAATTCTAGATAATAACATGTTTGAAGAGAATTTAGGATCAATATATTCTCATATTTGGTATGTGATATTAAGAGATAATTCATTTTTTGGGGGATTAATGTTATGTTGTTTTTGGAAAGTTAGTGAAATTATTTCTAACTTTTTGGATTTCTATTTGGTTTATACTTGGAGGATCCTATTGGTTACTATTCATGGAATGGATTATGTTGAACTTTTAATGTTATTGGATAACATGTGATAAGAATACTATTTTTGATAATAAATTGAAAAATAAGGAATGAATTGTCATTAATTTATAGATATTATGGTTTAATATTTCTTCAAAGATAAACAAAATTACATCTGCAATTCATAATTTAAGGGATGAAGTGAAAATTCTTCAAATCACAAGAAAATGATGTTATTTTTTTATGAGATGGAATGAAATCAAGTAACTATAACCGATCATGAAAATTATTCAAATTTAAGAAAATGATCTGGTAATAAAATTTTATTAATTTACCTTCATTTCTAGTTATTTAATTTTATTTTCACCTATCAAATATTTATAGATTTTTTGTCATTATCTTTATCATATCCATGTTCTCTATCACTCTCCATCAGTATTCATGTATTAGTATTCTTTCTTATGTTCATGTTTTAAACTCCCACTAATGTGATCGTACATGGAAAACTAGTTTGGTGTTATTTTATATAACCTTCATACATCCCTTTCTCTCTTTTCAAGGGAAATTCTTATTAACCCATTTTACGATGTAGGTTACCAACAAATGGTATTTCAAATTCTGAACCCTTGATTACTGAGAAAAACCTCAAATTGTGCGGACATAATTTATTTAAGGGGGTAGAATGTAACAATAAAAGATTTTATGAAATATTTTTTTTAATAAATTTAATTTTTTGATCGCATGAATTACATGAAAAACTGAGTTTAGTTTTCGTTACACGCAACACCGAGTTTCCAAGAAACACAACACACTATTAAAATATTATTGTTTAATATGATAGTTATCACCTAACAATTGGAATGGAAGGAAAAAAAATGATTAACTAAATTATCAAAATATATGGTTTACACAAGTATATAAAATTATTTTTTTGATGACCAATTAATTAGAAATGAAAATAAGAACCATTTTAAAATAAAAAAATATTTTCCTCAAAAACTATTTTCATGCGCATGAATGTATTTTTCCTCAGTAAATTAAAAAAAATCAGGTAAATTATTTTAAATGAATTTATATATTATATATCGAATTAAAATCGAAACTTTCATCCTATGTGTTTTTTCAACAATGGATAATAATAAATACGATTATATGCTTAAAACTGTATTGTTCAGAAAAGCATTTTTTCCCACTTGTGCACATATTTTAAAATTAATTTTTTTCTACTTTTGTAAAATTTATTTGAAAAAATAACATTAATTTTTTAAATTATCTTTTCAATATTATCATTTCATTATTATAATAGAGTTATTTTTTGAGACTTTTCTGAAAGGATAATTTTTTCAATGAATAACTAAATTAATGGTTTTTTTATGAATTGTCATTTCTTTTAAAGTACCTAATAACTTTAGAATTATTTTACGGTGGTTTTAAATGTAAAATAAGTTCAATTATATATCTATTAATCCAATTTAGTTCCTTGGAAGAAATTTCATATTGAATTTTTATGATTTTTTTAAACATTTGAAACAATTCCCTTTGGAAAACCACTTTTTTGTCTAGTTGATGGGTTTAATTTTAAAATAAAATTTCTATCTTATATTAATGGAATTTGAAAAAATGGATTACATATTTTTAATAATAATAATTTGTATTATATAATAATATAATCTATATTTTTTACCGTAATTACTAGTGAAAAAAAATTAAAAATTATTTACATTGGTTAAGGTAAAAAAGGGTTTACCATGGGGGTAATCTAAAAAGATAAGATGAAAATTACCAAGAAACTTTTCCAACACCACTTTTATGGTCATAATTAGACCTTATAACATATAATTATTCAAAATTTCCCATTTTATATCCTTTATTCATGTGAAAAATATGGGTAAAAAGTTTTTCTTTTAAAATTTACAATTGTGCCACTCAACTCATTTATAAAAGGCCGCCCTCTCCCATCTCAAACTCACAATTAAAAGCCCATTGGTTTATAAAATTTCCTTAAAATTTTATTTTTTAATTCCGTACATAGATAATAGAGTCGTTTTTGAGATCATTAACCTAATCTAGGAAGGCATTAGTTTATACCTAAAGCAGTTGTCTGAAGAAGAGGTAAAATTTCTAACTATCTGTTTTTTCTTTACAACTTCTTATAACTCCTTCAAATATTTTCTAAATATGATAAAAAAAATTAAAACCAGTATATATTATATGATTTTATTTCATTATTTTAATTTAATAACCAATACCAATCTCTTATTTTATCAAATGGGATAAGAAATCATCATTCGCATGCACGGAAGACTACCGCCTCGTGAACTGATGTTATTAATTTTCCATCACCACATATCGTGAGGAGATATAATAATGGATTTAATCTTTATAAATTTTATTAATGATATTATTATACCTATGTAATTATAATACCACATCTAACTTCCTGTCACAAAACACGTTGGAAATCGATAACGTCGTTCAAGTGTACACAAGACTACAGCCTCGAAAACTTCTTTGATGTGTTTTCCATTTCTATTTTACAAGGATGGTAATAAGGATATATTAAATGAATATATATAGAGTTTTTTTCATAATTATACCTATTTAATAAAAACATCACATTTAACCACTTACTTTCCATGCTATGGGGGAAACAACAACGTTGACCCTGTGTACGGAGGACTACATCCTCACGGAGTGATGTGAATAATTTTTCACTAAAGTGTTGAATGGATGGTAATTAGTGTCACGACCCGACCCAATGGGGCTCGAGCCGCGACTCCCCAAGCCTGCCTCCAATAGGCCAGGGGCTGGCGACCAGCGCCGAGTAGGCTATCACACACATGGGAGGCATTAGCCTAAGGTACCTATACACACGCACCCATAAACACCTCCATGCAACAGTGTAGAGATATAGAAACTGAAAAGTAAATGCATGCATACATCTATCCCAAAGCAGAGTACAACAGAAGTACAAAAGGGAAAAACAGGGCCCACCAAAAGAAAACTACAAAAGCGCTTCCAACCTGCTCTGAAGAAGGGGAACGCTGCCACAAACACCCGCCAGAAATCTCCCTCAGTACAGCTCCGGTAGACACCCCGGTCAACTCGCTCACTAAGCTCCGCCTGCTTTGGGTCCTCCTGGGACTGCTTCGAGAGGCCTGCGGTCTACACAAGATACCAACATGTGCGGGCAAAGCCTGTGCAGGGGTGAGTATAAACATACTCAGTAGGCGCCCCAAAAACCCAAAACCCATGGGAGAAACTGAAAGGCAACAGTCCGGTCAACCCAGCCAGAGGGAACCCAGACGAGAGAGAAACTACATCTCGTGACCATCCTCTGTTAAACACAACTAGTCAGCTCAGCTCAGGTGTGTGCCAATATATACACCTTGAACCATCCAGCCAGATATACTCAGATCACGCCACAAAGCCAAAAGAGGTACCGACCTCATCACCAGCAACCGTCCACAACCAGGAGAACACACTCCACGATCACTATCGTTCCCGATGACACTCATCCGAGAGATGCACGCTCGTCGGATAACATCACTGAGGAAACATCGCTAAAACAACAAAACCACCAAACTCCTCGGATAAGGGATCGCCACTAGGGTCCACTAGGGGATACCAAGACCCACTCCGGTAGACGTTGCTCACAGATAGGGGATCACTCCCAGGATCCGCTTGGGGATACCATGACCTGATCTGGCATACGTAGTTCTCACGGATAGGGGATCACACCCAAGATCCGCTGGGGGATGCCACAACCCGATCTGGCATACATAGTTCTCATAGAAACTACACACTCAGATAGAGGATCATCGTCCATATAAAGTTGGTCACGACGATACCGGAACCCTATCTGGTATAACTCACGATGTAGGGGATCGAACCGACGATGCCACAACTCTACCGAAACCATGCGCTGAGCAGGGGATCGCATAACCAACGATAACGTAACCCTACTATAAACCACATGCTGAGTAGGGGATCGTATACCCGATAGTGACACAACCCTACTGAGCATGGCCCACTGCGTAGGGGATCATATTTCCGATGATGCCACAAACCCTACGGGGTTAACCTGCTAGATAGGGGATCGCTGCCTGTAAATAAGCGGTCACAGCGATACCAAGAATCTGATCTACGGTAAAGATGCTAGAGGATCCACTCTGGGCCCACCGGAGGGATACCACAACTCTAACAGTTTAAACATCGCATCGAGATGATCACAAACCCATACGAAGGTTGTGATGCCACACGAACCCTCGTAGGAACGAACCAAGGGAGAACCCTCAACCACTGCTGGTCCAAACGTCGCTAGCCCGAACGACCTGCCACAACGCCACACTGTGCACCTCCTAAGCCAAAACCAAGGCCACCATCGGGTTCCACGCGGAAAAACACGCAGGATAAGCTGTTTACTCGCCCGAAACAGAGCACCGGTGAAAAAGGCACTATTCACCGTAGCTAGCTCGTGCAGGGCCCACACAAAGTTCCCAAAACCCATCGAGCGGATCACACCACGGCGATCCCCTCGGAAAAACAAGCGGAATCGACTACTCGCTCGTCCGAAACGGACACCCGGTGAAAAAGGCACTATTCACTAAAGCCCAGCTCGGGTGGGGCCCACGCCTGGATTCCGAAACACATCGAACGGAATGCACCATTGCGTTCCTCTCGAAAAAACACACAGGATCGACTATTCATCCGCCAAAATCGGACCCCTGGTGCAAAAGCTGCGTTTCTCCGCAAACGCCAAAACCCGGCCTCCTGGGGCCTGCACCCCGTTCTCAGTCCCAACACCCGGAAACCATCTGAAAAAGTATGTCGTACCATCAGGGTCTCAACGCCATTGACGGCACGTCAATCGGACGCTCCGGGTAGAAGTTACAATGGCCCGAAGTCGTAAAATAATAAAATAATATTATTTTATACGACGTTTCTAACTCCGGGGCCACGATCCCGAACCCTTAACCCCTCAAAATGAGTTCAAAAGGTCCGTCTCGACGCAAGGAGCGCGTCTCCGCAAATGGCTCGCAAATCGGAGTTACGGTTTGCGAGTTACGGGGGTTTAAAGAACCCCCGGAAAATCCTGGTCGGACCACTGCCAGCCTCGCTGGAAACCACTACGTCGCCGCCGGATTCCGCCATGCCGCCGCCGCCGCAACCGGAAACCGCCGCCGTGCCGTCGCCGGAAAATCGGGTTTTCACCGGAAAACTTTCAGGAGCCACCGGGAGCACCCCGGTGCTCCAAATTCATATCCGAAACATGTTTTGGAATGCTCGGGACCCGAACTATACACCCCTTACAAAAATTTGAAGGAAAAAACACAAAAATGGGATTCGGGATTGTAAAACTCAAACCGCCTACCTCGCGGGGGAAATGGTGACGTTCTGCCTTAGATCCGCGCTCCAGAGCTTCCGCTGCACGCTCTTGGAACATCCGCCGTCGAATTCCGAGCTCGTGGGTGCTTTGTTTGCTCGATTCGGCGGAGCGGCGGCGAAGAACGGTGAAAAACGTCGAGAGGAGCGATAAGGGGGGGGGCTGATATTTATATCAGCCGGCCACCGGCGCCAAACCCGCCTCGGACCCGACACCCGATGCGAACAAAAGTAAGGTCACCCCTAGGGTAAACGCGCCGTTCTGAACGCAACGGCGGACTCAGATTTTCCATTCGAGACTCCGTTCAGATGTTATTCAAGTCGATGCTTGCACACTAACTTCGCTACTTATTTACGAAAACGCCCCTGGCGGCGTTTCTCACCGCAGGCCCGCGCCCGCAAAGTTTACACCTCGCCTTGGGTAAACGGCACGTTTCGGACGCAACTGTGCCCTCATATTCCCGTTCTGAGCTACCATTTAGGAGATATCACACCCCCGCCACGTGCATAGTATAAAAAAACTTAATATTTTTATAAAATTAATTCAGGGCACACCGGGCCTCGGAATCGCACGCCGTCTTCGCGCCTAGCTCTGGAATGATTCGTAGAAATATTTCAAAGTCTGACAGGACCAAAAACTTGAGTCGCTAAAATTATGATAAATTTAAAGAATATATTTGATATATATGAATTAAAAATTATCCTTTTAAATTTATATATTATTTTCCTTCATTTCGATTCATCCGCTAATGAAATGGAAACAACATTTATATATACGTATAGCCTACCGTCTCCATGAATGGTGTATTTAATTTTTTTCTCTTTGACTCTTATGGATTAATATAAATTAAAATATCAAAAATATATTTTACATTTATATCATGTTTAAAATTATATATTTTATTTAATTATGATCAAATTATGAGAACAAAAAATAAAAAATCAAAACATGCATGAAAAACACAGTTATTAACTAAAACATGATTTAAATAAAGAATTGTTAATAGACTGGTAATAATAATTCATAAGCAATTCATATAAGGTATGATATATATATATATATATATAATTAGGTTTATTTAATATATTTATGATATAATTATGTTAAGTATATAGTAGTTTTGAATGTATACGATGGAATTCGATAATTATTGTAAGGGATTTTTATCTCACTTTTTTACTTCTATGGGAAACCTGAAAGATTCACCACCTATTTATTGTATTGGGTTTATATACTAAACATGAATGCATTGTAATATTATTCTCCTGAAAACACATTTTATGATCTATCATTGATGGGGTTTGTAGTTGAAACGTAACCAAGGTGGAAAGTGATTTTTGTCTTAATTTTCCTTTTTTAGACATATATTATGTCATTAGCCTATAATATTTTTTGAGGTGTATATACAGACCCTTTAACATGTAATACACTGAAATTATTTATTATCATGATATTTTAAGTTTAATTTAATGTTATTATTTCATGGGTTCTATTATTCAAAGTTACCAAAGTGGAACGGGTTTTATGATACAATCTCTTCGTTTATCGTAATTATTTATGATTATTCTTTGGATGATGATATATTACAATCCATCACCCAAGGAAAACATTAATTTTATCATAAAATTTTTATTTCATAAGAATAAATTTTTCCATTGATTTTAATCTCTTTAAGTACTCAAGAGTTTAAAAGAATGTTTTTAAGAAAAATCATTATTATTTCACTCATCTGTTGAAAACCTATTTTATTCCATAACTATGTTTTCCAAAAATGGTTAACAAATATTTTAACATTCTAAAAAGTATTTATTGATGATATTTTAAACCAAATTTTACATTTTATTAAAAAACAAAGGGATTTTCATTTCATTTTCACAAAAGAAGGCTCATTTGTATTTTAATAAAAATGTGAAAGGAGTATATGTTTTAACATGTATGGCATAAATAAAATTTCTTTCCATCGTATCCATTATTTTATTTAGATCATAAATTATATGTTTTAAAGATTATTTTCAAGGAAAATGGTGTTGAATATTTTTCATGTTTTAAAAAAATCAAAGTCAAAATGTTATTTTCTATATGAAATGTTTTAAATGAATTTTAAATATTCCTTTATATGTTTCAATGTTTATTTTTAGATAAAGGTATTTACAAAAATATTTTATGAATTTTTTTTATTTTATTTATATAAATGATGGTTTACTAAAAAAATGTTTTCAATTATTTTTAAATATAATTTTTTTTTCTAAGTTTATTTTCAAATAAATGAGTTTGATAATGTTTTGGGTTTTAAAATGTGTTATTGGAAGTGGAAAAGACATTTTCATTAATAAATGTACCAAGTGATCTTTTAAAAACATTTTACATCCAATATGACATCCTTTTCCCTTACTTATGATTTACTGAGTATAATATTGAATGGTACCATCCATATACTTTCTCTGGATGGTTGAAGTTTGTGTTGAATAAATTTTTATGAACCCCATTTCTTTTCCATGGGTTATACTATAGTGAATTAATGAAATGTTTTTGAAACCTATTTTCTTTACATAGTTTTTGGTGTGATGACATGAGGAATGTTTTATGCTCTTGTGGAAAACACAAGTATGGTTTTCATTATGAGATGAATGGTATTTATATCTCTATTCAATTCATTGTGTAAAACATTATATCTCCTAATATTAAAATGGGAAACGAGTCAACTGGAATGATCTACTATGGGAAATAAGTGAGTCATGATCCACTAAGGGCAATATGTGTGTCTCGATCCACAATGGGAAATATGTGATAAGTCCAGATCCACTATTTTGATGGTATTTGTAGTCAACCATAAAATATGAAGTAATTTTCTATATTTAATATTTTTCCACACTTTTTGACATTATATTATGGTTCATGATTTATTTATGGTGATTTATTACTCTTATGGGACATGTTTTCTAAAATGATAACATTTTAGTCCATGAATAATGTTTATGATCTATAATAGGTTGGGTATGAACTTCATTATTTATTTTAATTATCACATACCCTTATGGTTATTGTATGCTCTTATATGATCATAGATTGATATCTCTAATGTTTTCCCTTACTAAGAATATTATATAATCATTTATTATGTTTCCTTCCCCAAGTTAAGAAGAAAGGTTTAGGTATGGTATTCCAAATAAGAGTACTATATGAGAAGATATTTATAGGATATGTGGAATATATTTCATGAAATTAGAATTACATCTTTCAAGTCTCCAAATACACTAAACAATTATTGTTCTCTTCTGTGTGTTTATGGAATGTATTGAATAGTCATCTAAAAAAATGTGACACTTATGATTGAAATTATTTGGTCCTTACGTTTATTCATATATTATGAAATTTATGGGAAAATTGAATTCTTGATACTATTTTTTGTAACCAGTAACATGTACAACTATAGAGACCTCAACCCTAGTTTCCTAGAGTCGGTGCCTTACTTTATTACATTTATATAAAAAATAAGGAAGTCGCATCACAAGAGACCTAATAGTGTAGTAGTATTTGAAAACCAAATAAATACATAAGTTTTTTATTAAAACATGAAAGGAAAAAATAATATTGAAATTCCATTGGAACCATTCATATCTCCAAGATTATCCCTTGAAGTTGTTCGTAATATTCATCATTACATCCTAGGGGAAAATAATACATAAGAAAGGGGTTATCTATGATGCTCAGTAAGGGTAAGTAATACAATAGAAACTTATATAAACAATAAGGTATAGTGGATGTCAGAAAAAAAATGCATATAGAACATAATCATGGGCATAATATGGAATGAATAAAAGATAAATAGGCAATACCACAAAAATAATCACAAGAGAATAAATCTTAACCATTGATATTATACTAGTAGAATATTCACTTGGATTATCATTATAAAGGATCGCATAATTTTAGAAATCGGAAATATACCCTCTAGGCCTTGTCCAATACATCTGAAAATAAATGGTTAATACCTTGTCCAAAACCAGATATGGAAATCGGAAAAGGCCTCAGGAAAGTGCGTATCTATTTTGTCACATGAGACCAACTAATGCATAGAGGGGCTATAGAGGGCCCCACTTATGTCATGCTAATTCAATTCATTTCTCATATGAATGGGGGTAACGATAAACAACATATAAATATGAAATGAAAACAACTTTCCCTAATCTATAAATATAATCACTAACCATTCTGAGTAGTATGGTGAATCGTATTAGGATGTCATATCCACAGAAAACTAATCATAAACAACTTATTAAAATATGGTAGATGATAATTATAAGAGATAAATATCAATATAATATAATATTCAATATTGTTTTCGAAATATAATACAAGACTCTAATATAATAATTGAGGAATTCTTGAGAGAAATAACCTTTTACTTTGAAGGAAGGGTTCATTTATAAAAATAATTTGTATTTTTCATGATTGTTTGTATGAAATTAGAAATTAGAAAATATAGTATTTCATGAAAAAATTTGTCATTTTATAAAAATAATTTCGTCTTATAATATATTATTGATGGTACTTTATAATGGGTGTGAAACTTGGAATTTCCCTTAAATCGGGTTTGATTATCCGAAATAATTGAGAAGGAAACCGTATAAAACATGTATTATCCCATAAAATAAAGATAAAATGTACTGGATATATGAGTTTAAAACATATACACATAATGTAGTATAAGTATAAAAAAATAATTAAAAGTTACATTGGGGTAAGGAGATAGATAACGTAACCCGAATGAAAAATAGAGGTTTGGGAAGAAAAACCATACTTTATGTCTGAATGTGATCTATTCATGACCTTATTGGTATAGATAATATAATTAAATACATTAACTAGTTAATTCAGAACATGTTATATATTTATTTGATTAATTTTAGTTTTATTGTGTTTATTTATGGCCTTATTAATGAGTTATAGAGTTTAATTTCATTGTTTGGGATAATTCATTTTCATTGTTTTCATGATAAGTTTACTTGTTTTTAATTAATGCAATTAATGTAAAATGGGAATAATTCTCCATAATTACAATTATATTTTATTAATGAAAATATTGATGTGTAATGGGTTTTATATAAATTTTTTTTACAGATATGAGGATGAATCATTAGATAACATGTTAATGATAGTTGTTTATATTAATTTTAGATGTTTTAGATCTCAACAAACACTTTTTGTTTTACCATTTACTATTACATAAATATGTTAATTCAAGAACATAAAAAGGGTTTAAATATAAATTTTAAATTTTGTTTCAAACATTGAAATGGTTTTATTAACAACCTTGAATATGGTGAAGTAAAATGAAAACTTTTCATCATTGAGGGTGATGAAACAACACCTCATGGACTAAATTTCCATTTATAGTATAAAAGGTAGAGGAGTAGGGGCTTGATGATGGATTATTCCATTAACATGACAAAACTATAGTATATAAAGGATACTATAGATATAATGATTCATTGTATACAATAGAGAAGGTAAGAATAATAAGAGAAAAGATCTTGGAAAGAAATTAATAGAAAACGAAAATTGTTTTTTACCTCTTGATTTCATCCTCCTTGAAAATATTCTTTGGGAAATGGTTTTTCACTTTTAGAAAGACCTAGATCTCCTGGAAATGGGTTAGGTTATTGGGAAGATAATTTTAAAGAAATTAAAAAAGGATAAAATCTTGTAATGTGTTAGGATAAGGTGTGGTGAGTGGTCGTATTTATAGTGGATGAGAGGGGTATTTTTCGAATATTTTCTTCATTTGTTTGATATTTTGGCCAATGACTATGAATAGGTTGATAAATATCACCAAATATTTTAAAATAATTATGTATATTTCATGATTATGGGATTAAATCATCCATACATCACTAATGACTCAATAATTATTGTATTTAAAATTTATCATAAATTATTATAGTTTAAGATTCGCCAAAAATTTAGGTATTTTAGAATAATCAAAAAAAATAACCCAATTTTTTTTATGTGTAGAATTCCAAACAAGACTATATTTTATGAAAATAATTTTATAAATATGATTAGTTTAATTTTTAATTTAATCTTTCTTTTACTCAAGAAATAAAACTTTTAAATTTATAACTGATTTTATAACACTCTGAAAAATTAACTAATGTATCATAAAATTATCTTAAAATCATTAGAAAAAATATTAATTTATAAATACATTTTATGAAAATAAATTTTCATTTAAATCATTTTATAAATTATAAAATTTCAATTAAATATTTATGACTTACAAAAATACCAACACTTAATTAATAATTTTTAAAATATTCTTTTAATTAAACTATAAAATAATTACATCATATATTCATATATAAGATACCTAAGTTTTATTCATACTTTTAGGGGTAATTCAACTTTTCATTTAGAAAATTTACTATTAATAGGGTTTATATTACAATTTCTAAGGTCAAGTTACTATTTCATCGATATAAGTTCCTTAACTTCTAGAAATACATCTTATTTAATTCATTATTCATTTATAAAGTTTGTATTTTGTTCTCTGAGTGAAATTATTTGATTTATACTATATGAAATAATAATAATAATAACAAGGAAAATTTTATTAATAGTATTTTGGGTTGTTACAACAACTTCCAAAAATTTCATCCTACAAAACATTATGTATAATATGATTGGCTAAGGCTGAGGGATGACATATTTAAATATCATGACTTTTTATATCCCTTATTATATGGAAAATTATATTTTTTTCTTTACACATGTCATACCATAAAATATGCTCATATTTTACATTATGAAATAGAAAAATTAATTTCATGGTTTATATTGGATTTAGGGAATTTTTCTATCACCCACTCTCTATAAACCTTCATCGTCATAAGGATAACCCGTAGAAAGGGAAAATGAAAAATCAATGAAACTCACTAGAAATATTCATCCTTGAATAATGAAACCACCTACTTAAAACCACTATATAAGTAAAAATATATCCAAAACTCCAATAAAATATAAAATAAGACCATTCACCATTATCACAATCAAAACAACAAGCCGCACCCCTGTAGAATCAACACCAATAAAGGAATTCCAACACCAATAAAATTATTACACCATAAATGAAATCTACCACCATTATATCAACCACATAAACAAAAAACATTTAAATAAAAGTTGAGACCAAACACCTCCATCACACATTAGCCTTTGGAGATCAATTCTCACTTCATAGATAAATTATTCCCTAGCACAATGTCAACTTCAATAGAAATTACCACCACTCCATTGATGTTCCACCAATTACAAAGAAGACCATCACAGTTATATTGACAATTAGCTACCCTATTAGTATATCGGGTAGTAAATACCATAGAAAAACAAGAAAAAATAATGGAGGAGGAGACAAATCTACCACCTTGAATCCTCCATATGAATTAGAGAACACAATGAAAACAAACATCTTGGGAAACATATTGAACTAACACTATGGGCCACATACTATTAGTTCCCCTGATAATTAAATTGAAGGGGTTAAATCCACCCACTTCTATTCTGAGAAGAACATTAGGAATTTCTTTGGTGAACTACATGTTCATCGAGTAAAACACTTTCCATGTCGTAGAATCCACATGGTGGGAAATTTTATTATCCTTTTCGTTCCTTTATATATTTTATCTGATCATTTTAATACTTTTTTATGATAGAAAAATCATATTTAATATAGGAATTATTGTAAAGTATCTCACTTATTTTACAGTAATATACTTTCCAAATTTTTGAACTATACTTGACTAATTTTAAATAGTACCTTTTTGTCATCCTACTTATACCTAGATAAATTTAGGAAAATTAATATATCTACATGAGAATTCTACTTCATTAAAAACATACAATTTTTAGGAAAATATCTGAAGTATCACGTGTGAAACAAATATTTTTAGTTAATCTTTCCTCTTGGAATAAATATTTGGGAATCTTTTCAATAAAAGAATTTACTTTTTCCTAGTTTAAGTAACATATCAAAATATGGGTATTCATACTAATTAAAAATCTTAAAGTTTAAAAACTAAACAATAAATGATTGTTTTTGAAAGTTTTCAAATCACAGAATAGTTTTATTTTTTCATCATCAATCATTTTAATGAATTTTTATGTTTCTCCTAATTCACTGAAATGGTGTTTAATAACATGTTCCACACAAATATCCACTTCATTTCCTTTATACGTGAAATTTTAATCAAGATAATTTAACATTAGGATTATAGAATAGCTAAACATATGTTCTACCTATTTGTAAATAGAATTTTCTAAATTACATAAGTCATTGTATTATCCATGTAGAGTCTTTAACATATAATTCTTTAAAAACCGATTTATAATTACCCCATCTAAATTATTCCATATTTTTAAAATTCCTATGAGGATAGATAATTTAATCATTAAAAACAATTCTTGTGAAATTTATGAAATGATTTGTCCCATACCTTGATTCCTTACAAATCATATTTATATTATCAATCAAACTCTTATCAATATTTTCAACGATTATGTAAAAAAATTATTTACGATAAAAAAATTTGTTAATGCTATAATTAATAATAATATAAAATATTAAACAATAATCAAAAATAATTATAAGGATGTTATAATTTTTTTGTCTCACTTATTAAATCTCATTACATTTATTTGTTTAGGAGATAAATTTCTATATTAAAAAAATGTATTTTTACAGGTACAAAATGTTTCATAATAAAACTGATATATAATGTTTTACCAATAATATATGATTTACATAACCATCATAATATTTTTATGATGGTACATCAGTAAATAAAATATAAATACACATTTTTATCAACTGTTGTACCTGGTAATTCAAAAAGATCATTATTGACTCATTTAAATTATCTATAATTTTCTAAAACTAAAAAACAAGTTTTTTTTGAAAAAGATGATAAAATATTATACTATAAAAAATTGGTTTTACATGGATCGTTATTTTTTTAAAAATAAAATTATTGACTAATAGATAAAAATTTTATTTATTTCACTAATATAATATATCTTTATTTATTTAAAATTTTAATATTTAATAAATATTTTTTAAAATTATATTGATAAACATTTCATGTATGATCTATTTCATTTTGAGATTACTATTCTTATTCTTATATTATGTATGTTCAAATTAAATTCCATCCTTGAATGATAATATTCATTTGGAAAAGATAGTATGATATAATTATATTCAATGTCAAGTAAGAAAAACAGTTTAAGAAAACTAATGTTGTGATATATGAATTCTTTAACCAATTTAAAAGTTGTTAGGTAAAACACAATAATTATAATTGAATTTTATTTTACTAAAATTTCCTTTTGAAAATTCATTAAAATAAAATTTTATTTTGACCTTCAATAATTTAAATCAATAATAATTTAGCTTAACAAATTTTCAAAACATTTAACTAAATTCTATAATAAATTGGAAAATACATTTGAAAAAAACAATATATAAGGTTTTATAATAATTATTTTATTGATTTAGATGTTTCATTGAAAAATATAATAATATACTGTTTTCAGGAATTGATTATTCTCAAAAATATTATAATTATTTCATAAATTAAATATTATCAAACTTAATTCAAATTACTAATATTATGATCCAACTATAACATTCGTTTTAGAAATTCTAAAAGATAAAATTTCAGGTCAAGTAAGAATATATGTATCAAAATAAAAACATCATATATTGTGTTACATGAATTATTTTATTTATTTATATGTTTCTATAGAAAAAAATTGTACAATCAAACTAAAGTGGAATTTACCAATATTTATTATTCTTTATATAACTTATTAATTAAGATCATGTTGAATAATTAGAGGTTTACAACAAGAATTTACAAATAATATCCCAATTAAAGAATCTATTAAGATATAGCCTCAATAAAAATAAATTAGAAATATAAAGTTTAAAAAACTAACATACTGTTTGATGTATGCATTATTTTATTCAAAAATGGTTCATAAAGTAGAATTAAAAAGTATAAAAAAAAGTTATTTGGGGCCTGCAACGTGCTTAGGGAGACTCCAATTATGTAATGTCGCTTATAGAAAGCAATATGATACTGATTGTGAACCTTTAGTGATGAAATTTAACAACAAAATTTAACTTTATTAAATTAAATATGATATAAAAATGAATATACATTCTAAAAATGAAAAACATCATGATAAATAACGAAAATTAGGGTCTTTAGGGTCTTATAAAAAAAATTACAAATAGGTATAGGTTTTTAATTTTTTTTTAAAAAACTGGGCCATAAATGCGTTGAATCCTCTGGTGCATTTGGCCTTCTTCGGAAGAGGCTAAGGGCATTTAGGTCTTCAACGCCTTCTTAATTAAAATTTTAACAAGGCATGAAATTTTCTAACATCTTCTGTTTGAACCATAATAAAACGTAACAATTTTATTTTCATAAATTAATTTTTTTTAAATAATTATTAGTAATAAATAACTATCATTTAGAAATAAATAGTACTAGGTAAATAAATAATAGCAAAAAAAATATTGATTTTTATTAATTTTTCAGTTTTAGATATTATATATATATACCAAGATAAATAAATATTTATAAAAAAATTATTAATACTTTATAAATAAATAGTGTTAATAATAGTTTTATAATTTCATAAAAATAAATTAAAAATTTCAAAATTAATATCTATATATTTTAAAAGTAATTTTAAATAGTTTTAATTTTTAGTAACTAATTATTTTTTATTTATTATTGAGAATTATTATTAATTTAATATTAAATCATTATAATTATTATTAATAATTATCACATAAAAATATTTAACAAATTTTTTATTCATTATAACATAAATAATTTAATTTTATTAATAAATATTATTAGATAATTTATATTAATTATTTATTATTATTAAAAAAGTAAAATTCATTTATACTTACTATAAATACATAGTATATATTGTTATTGTAATTATTACTAATTTTTTTATTTATTTACTAATTATCAATGACTAATTTATTTCAATTAAATATAATTAATTAATCACTAATTATTCTTGATTGTTTTTAATTAATAATTGTTACTTATTAGTTATTTAAATAAAACTAAATTCCAAATAATTACATTAATTATAAAAATAATAATTTTATTCCTATATAATCAAACAAATTATTAATAAATGGTTTGAAAAAAAAATATTGAAATAAGGATAGTATATATATATATATAATATAAATTATAATTTCACTTTTCTATGGAAGTGTATTTTTTTGAAATAAATTTATGACATTTAATTGGTTAACTAATGGTGGTATAATAACTTGAACACTATTAATAATATAGATCACCCAATGTAATTTCATATATTTTAAGTCATAGAAGGCAAATAAATCAGTGTGTACAATTATTTTTCATCAATGTCTATGATGAGGTCTTGTCCCACAGTTCGGATTATAAATGAGATGCCCATATTTAGATCCTCAACCACTATGATGTGGTTGAGTCTGATGTCCAAGAGGGGGATATTCCTCAAGTATAATATCCTCGACTCTCTGCTTCACAGTCAGTGCATTGACAAGGGCATGTGTCATCAGAACGTACAGATGTTCCTTGGACCCTTCATCCACTACCTAACTGGAAGGACCAGACATGTCATGAGGAATCCATAAGGGCTGTGAAGGCTTGGTCATAAAAGATGAAACCATGGGAAATGATAATTGATATGAGCTCATATATGGTATATCTATAAAAAAAATTGGATATACTAACAATATAAACAGTTATCTTGACGGCTGGTACACATCGACAATTAGCTAAGGTGCATCTACTGGACACGCTACCTCTTCCCATTGAATAGGTGATGCCTCATCCGCAACCCAAAGTTGTCTAGGTCATCATCATTGTGGCTCGTCAACATCAGCAATTGATAGAGGAGGTTCCTAATTAGGATCTTCCTCTCCCATAGGTTGATGATCGAATTTACTATCATCTATAAAATGATATAATGGAATCATTTCCTACACTAGGGAATAGTGTGTTTACTTTCTAAATACCTCACCCTTCATAGGATCAAACATGTGGATACTATAATATAGTTGAGTATTCTTTAAAAAGATTCAAACTTAAATCATAAAATATAAACAAAATAAACTATTGTAAATCAATCAATTTACCAAATCTAGTAGCCCTCCAGCGTGTCATGTAAGATACAATATAGACTAATTCTATACCATATCACATTCTTGAGCTGATGTGATTTATTAACTATCAAAATAGGTGTAATTTCCCCATCTTGAAATCCAATAAATGGTTACCCAGGTCGAGTCGCCACATGACCTCAATCACACATCCACAAATGCTAGAGGTTTCTGACTAGCAGTGAGGGTCAAAGTAAGTCACATTTGAAGACTATACCCAATTTACCAAATAAATACATAGTTTAAAAAAATATAAATAGAAAAAAAATATTGAATAACCAATGAACATGCATAAGAAACATCTCCCAAGACTGGGTAGAAACCCATGCCAACAATAAATATTTTATGTCATACTAAACAGTGCCAAAAGTTCATGAAAACCCAAAATTAAGGTAAACATATAATTACCCTAAACGGCCATGAATCTATGTCTAGAACCTCATCCAGGTACATTCGAAGCCCAACTCAACCCCTAAGCATAGGGACATTTTCCCTTTTCTGATTTTCAAGCATGATATCTACTTGGATACCGCAGGATGCCTAAGTAGGGTGTGAGTACAACCCTGTAGGCCACCACCAACTGTGTCTACAAAATATATAGCTTAATAAATAGTGCAAGAAAATGTTAAATAAAAGAAAAATTGTATAAGTAAAACTTGGATTCCATTATTTAACAACCATTACAAATCCATTTCAACCATTATTTCCAATTCCACCAAATATACAATATTCATCACTTAATTATTTTATCATTATGTGTTCAATTGATTAGGAATATTGATCAATCTCAATGTATAAGGGGGTAATTCAAGTTCCTTACCTCACAAGGGATAAAATCCTAATCACATATACAACCCACTCTCATCGAAGCCTCAGTCTAGGTGGTCTCATTGAGTGAAACCATTTAGGTAATTGAACTATGTCTCCTTCCCTAATCTATTCATTGTGGGGTGGAGTTTAGAACATCAGTCTAACATGAACCATGGGCGTAGAACCTCATGTTAATACCCCTCACTACCAAGTCATGTTCACATGAATATTAATCCATTCACTGCAGATATACCATATCACAACTGACACAACCAATAACAATAGAAATCATAATCCATAATAAAACACATGGGAATCAATATTATTCCATAACCCATTAACATATTGGTCATTTATATTACATAGTCATTTATCCCAATTCTCATTTATAATGCCTAAATCACTAATAATATTCACTAATTCTTGTACATAAACCCACTTAACATATTCATCAATATCTCACAAGTTAATTCACTTAACTCACTCATTATTCCCCATGTATTAACCCACTTATGCATTTCAGGAAAATTTCTCATTCCATTTATCTCATTCACATTAATCCAATTTAACCCATTTTCATGCCAAGAAAAAAAATCCTTTAAGCCATTATTCATATCTAGACACAAATATAAAAATCCACATATTAACCATGAAATTAACAAATCAACATGTTAATCATGGGATCTACTTAAACATGAGTCAATTTCATACTTAAAATTTTTGTTTCCATGATCAAAAAAGTCATATCACCCCATGGGTGGCCCAAAATTGGTCAATTCATCCTCCATGCCTCCCAAAGAGATCGTGAAGGGTTAAATTTTTTATATTGACACCCATTTAACCTAATTTTACTAATGGAACTAAGAAAACAACAAGGGTGAAACAAGGACCCAACCTCGTATTCACATATCTATGTAAAACCCATGGGATATAACTTATAGACCACAAAAATCGAATCCATATATGAAAACGCTTGTAATAATCACCATATATCTAGATGAAACCCTCATTTGAAGCCTTAACCTGTATTTAATTGAAAAAATAGAGTATTATAGATTCATAGGAATATCACTCACGCTACAGACACTAATCCGAAAAAGAGAATAAATGAGAGGATTAGACTCACCAGGGGCATTGATTTGCAATCAATGACACTCCAAATAGCTTATAAACGAAAGAGGATCATCATTGGGAATTATTTTTTACTAGGATTTACCACTAGGGATACAAGGGATGAAATAGGGAAAAAGGGTAGGAACTTAAGAATCCTAAAGTGGTAATTTTGTAACTTTTTATCCTTAAAGGGGTGCATGGTTTACACGCATGTTTTTCCAAACCGTGTGCAAGCCACTATCCAAGGAGAGTTGGGTGGCATGGTTACATCGGAATATCCAAAATATTAACAAAATCTATGCCAAACATGAGATATTCTATAGTACAAGGGTCCATGGTTTGACTTTGAAGGCCACATAGTTTAATTAATTGATTGCCTTGCACAGGTGGGACAGGTTTCCCTTTGTTTCATGTCCCAATCCATCATAACACCCCTGAGGCCCCTCATACTCCCTAAAAACATTTCATTAACAAGTCAAAATATATCCAAACCAAGAAAAATGACATATTCATACCTCCATGATGTCTGGAATCTTACAACCACCCCACCTTGTAACAGATCGTCCTCGAGATGCACTACCAAGCATCACTGAGACTCTGAAGAAAGGATATCAGGACATTGGAGTTGCATGTATAATTCCTTCTATCATGTTTCTTCCTGAACATTCTCATACTACAATAGAATTAGAACAAAGGGCACAACCTTACCCAACAATACCTTCTCACTAGGGTCCATGATACGAACCGGATGCTCCTCAAAGGATGCATCATCCAGAAGCTCAACATATTCAATGTTAACCATGTGATATGGATTATGGTGATACTTAAAAGGACATGAAACATGAAATAAATCATGAATTCCACTATAATATTGTGTAATATCCAATTATTAATCCACCACTATGATCTTATTTACAATCTCAAACATCTCCATGTACCTGGGCGCTAACTTTCCCTATTTTCGAATTCGATGATGAACCAACCTCATTAAAACTTGAAAAACACCATATCACTCATCATAAAATAAACAGGTCTATGATCATGATCTAAAAATGAATTATTCCTATATTGAGTCATTTCCATGTGTTTATGAATCAAATAAACCTTTTTTGTAGTCTCTTGCAAGAGGCTCAGTCCCAAAAACAAGGACTCTTCTTCTTCTGACCATCACTGTGGAGATGTATATGGCCTCCCATAGAGCACCTAAAATTGTGCAATTTGAATTGTAGCCTTGAAATTATTTTTTTAGGTTAACTCAACAAGTGAAACGTGTCTTTCCTAAGAACCATTTAAGTCCGAAAAACAAGATCTCAACATATCTTTTAGAACATGGATCGTATGCTTCAACTGATCATCTATTTTCATGTGAAAATCTATACTCAAAAACACCTGAGTACCAAGTTCCTTATGTAGTCCCTACCTGAAGTGTGAGGTGAAATGCAGTTCACAATTTTAAACTATCTTATCTAGTACTCCATGCAACTAAACTATTTCCTGAACATACAACCCCCCAAATTATCAACGGTGAGAGTCTCTTGGATTGGTAAGACATGATCCACCATAGTTAACTGACCAACAACCACCCATATTGCATAATTCTCTTAAGTTATCCTTATAATTCCCACTAAAAACTCATTTTTAGATTTTTCAGCTTCTATTATGGAATAATAAATGTCTGTAACAACCACCTAGGTGTTGAAGATCATACTTCGCCTACTAACTAGTAAGGCATCGCACTACAAAACCCTCTACCTTTTTCTAAATCCATTACCACCAATACTTCCTATCAAGATAACAGTAAATTTTAGAAAAACCAGGATTCATATCCCACCTTTATGGATGAGACTCACACGTAAAATCTTCTCTCACACCTATTGGAACCAAAACATGGCCCTCAAAAGAAATAATTTCATCAGAACAAAACGCCAAATAAGAATGTGGCGCCCCACATTTATGACTTTCCTTTATAGACAAACATTGTAGGTCCTCATGCTGAATCTGCTTGGCCTAACTCAAATTTGTGGACTCAACTACTTTGTATACAACAGTTATATTTCCATTACCACCCTACACATCTATGTGAATATGAGAAAACAAGTCCATTATTCTCCACATGGGGATTGATTCCTAAACCACCTAATTCTGTGTCATCTGACTCATAGCATCTGCAACCCCATTACCTTTTCTAGATGTGTAAACCAACTCGAAGTCTAAAGATTTTATTTTTTCAACCCATCATCACTGCAATAGATTCAAATCGCACTATGAAAATATGTACTTAAGACTTTTATGATCATTAAAAACTGTGAACTGCTATCCCGACAAGTAATTATTCTAACACTTTAAGGTAAAAACCACAGTGGCCAACTCAAGATCATTAGTAGGGTAATTTCTTTTATTAGTGTAAGAACTCAGTTCATCTTTGGATGTAAGAATATTCTCTTTTTAGATTGTACCTAAGAATGAGGAGGGAAAAAGTCCAAGTGCAAGCTGAAAACCTATTACAGGATATGACATAGGGTTACACGCCATGTAATCCAAGTACATGCCATGTATGGATCTCTTCAGGACCCTATAATTAGGTGTGAGTCTTGTTGGTAAAAAAGAAAAAAAAACAAGAAAATAGATGGTGTGTATATTCAAGTATACACTATGTATTTTTTTTGTTTGTTAAAATGTGATGTAGCCTCTTTTTCTCATTTTAGTACAGAAGCTCATCTGGGTTTCATGAACCTATAGCACCTGATGAAATTTTGGCTCATGATTGTCCTTCTAAACTATAATTCAAGCCCTATTAGATTCATTGGAATCCCATCAGTGAGTTCCTGATTAATATTGAATCTTTATTCTTATTTTCTTCTCTGATTCTAGTTATCAAGGGTTGATATTTTATGATCTTTTAGTATATCTACTCTATTTTAGAGTGAATTAGAGGCTAAAACTGGATTAATAGAGCTGTACTATCACGAATTAGGTGGTCTTGTTCCTTTGTTAAATTTTCAAGTTGATTATATGTGTCGAACTGTCACTTTCCCATTTTTAGGGTGTCACCTTGAATGAATTTTTCCTATTTTCATTACCTATTGTACTTTAGGTAATTTATTATTTGATTGGAAGAATGTTTAAGGTTTTTTACCTTGATTTAATTCCACCATATGGTGTGTTTCTCTTGGATGACCATTTATGACCATTTGGATGAGGATGCCTATAAGGAAAGCCTTTTTTATCCCTTTCATGGGTTGTTAAACAATTAATTGAGAATATAATAAAATTAAAATGTTGTTAAATTGTAATTCAAATTAATTAAGGTTATGGGATGTATGATTCTCCCTTGACCCATGTATGACTTTATGGTTTAAATCTTGTTTTCCATGCCCATGTAAATAAGTAAAAGATATGACTTGAATTGATGCAATTGGTTTGAGTTGCTTTAATTATGGATTTTCCCACACGAGATAATTCATTATTAAGCCTTGTGATAGTTTAAATTGCATGATAGGATTGATATATGATATGTTCCATGTGAGTATTTGAAAGGACATTCCTTGTGAGGTTGGTCCTTGGATGATTATATTGGATGCTTTCGTTTTTGACCTCTTCCTTCCTAACCAAATTTTTATTGGAATTATTATGATTAAAAGGTAAATTACAATGGGTATACCATGTATTTAGATTAATATTCCATGGACAGTTTCATGTGACATCTGTACCAAATACCTCTAGTGAACTATAGATCTATTGAGGGGTTACATGAATGGACTAAAAGGTAGGTTATTAAGATAACTCAAGAGCGAGCCGTAGATATAGTGGTTGAGCTCATGGAGACTATGTTTGTAGGATGAACGAGTCATGTAATGAGGGATACCATGGATAAGTTCTATTGGAAATTTTTATATGTATTGGGAGATACATGGTTCTTATTTATAAAATCGAAGGATGGCCCAGTTGACATATACATTCCCCACACCTAGAGGGATACAGGGTTCCTGATAGGATCATACAGACAGTCTAGTTGGATGTAGGTGGTTTTACATCAAGAGTAATGCTTAAATTACAACTTGTGAGGGTTAAGGAAAGACATGGATTTAATTTGAATAAATAAATGGAATGAATTATGGTGCATCTACCAATACAAAGAAAAAGCTCAGATGCGGTATTCACTTTACATTTTTATATATCCTTATGAGATATGTGTTGTGCTTACTTTTACATTGGGATTTCTAGGATTAGGTTGGATCCTGAGACTTATATAATTCAATTTAATTGAAATATTAAAGAATGTGAAATAATTGTAAATGGAGATTGGTTCATGTAAGAATAATTACCTTTCAGAACATCCTATAATACTTATTACACTATTTTACACTACCTATTATATATATTCACTGATAGATCAACACAGATATTGGGTGATTTTCTACTGGGATTTTGTCTCACACCCTATTGGGGACATCCTTTTGGTCCCATAAAAATTACTCATTCAGAGTGTCATTGGGATATGTAATGGGGATTTTTTCATAAATTATTCTATGATTAATATTTCCTGATACATTGAGGGGCCATCAAGCCCATAATTTCATTCATCTGGTGTGTGGAACACCATCAGTTATGGAATATTCTTCATGTTTTAATGACATCTAGTGATTCGATCATCTTAGGATGGGTGATGATGTTGTGAAGGCTAGGCGATTCGATGATGGTCTCGAGTTCAATGTCTGATCATAGGTAAATGTATTCAAGTTGAATATTGTATCTACTATAGGAAATCATGAACTGGTTACCTAGAATAATATGAGGGAATCTAGAGGTGCGAGCCTTGGAGGTTCGTCACCAAGATCTAGTACTATATAAACCATTCGTAAGAAGTGTGATCTGGTGATTTCTAATGGTGAAAGTAGCAGTCAGAATGTATCATTAGGTAGCCAAGTGTAGTGCTTCCAGTGTGGTATGTTGGGGAATACGAGGCCACGGTGTCTACCAGACCTGGTCAAGTGACAATCCTACAGTAATATGGGCCATCTTCAATGCTTCTACAGTAAGTTTCCACAAGTGTCTAGTGAGGTAGGGTATACACTGACTCCATATTTAGTAGTAAGTTTAGCAGGTTCTCATTTATTAGGGAACAATAAAACATCAGGCTGTTCAGCCTGAGGTGGTGGTCCTGGCCATGGGAGCCAGACCCTAGGGTCACAGAAACAGTAGGGTGGATTATCTCAGGGTAGCCAGGTAGTTTCACAAGGCTTTAGTACAATTTAGACTTATACAATGCAACAAATATAGTAGGATCATGATCAAAGACCCTCTACTGTCAGAGGTATTATTCTAGTCACCTCCATTTTAGCTTCTACACTATTTGATAAAAGGATCACATAGTTTCATATTTGTTCCCATTTTGGTGATCCGTGGGATCTCTATTTTTACTTATGATGATTTTATGATTCTAGACACTCCATTATGGATTATAAAGGAAAGTGTGTGTTAGTATAAGGAGTTCCCCTTGAGGTTGGTTCATGTCACACCATATGAGACCTCTACGCCTTATAGATGACAGGATTTAATATCATTCTCAGAATAGACATCATGGTCTTCTTTCAATAATTTTTCTATTTCTAACATTGCTTTAGGAGTTTTACCTTTCCAGATCGAGGATCATTTCTAAAAAATGGTGAATAGGATATCCATGCATGTTGAGAAGGACCCGAGCATTGTGGGTTGGATGGGATGACAGCCCAGATTGCTTGTTTATATCTGGATGACCAGTGAATATGGAATATGGATTTCCCTCTAGTAGTCGGTCATTTCATGGATGTCTTCTAAGAATAGTTTTCAGGTTTATCTCTGGTTATAGGGTTATAGTTCTCTATCGAGTTAGTGCCAGTAGCTGTACCAGAATCCATTCCTCCTTACAGGATGGCTAAGACGGTGTTGTAAGAGCTTAAAAGGCAGTAAGAGGATATCGATGCTAAGGGTTTCATCTGACCCAGTACTTCTTTGGGGGGGTTCACCAGCTCCTTTTTCAAAAAAGGTGAATGGTACCCTCAGTCTATCCATGGATTATCAGAAATTGAACTAGTTTATGGTTCAGAATGGGTAACCTCTACCGCAAATAGATGATCTCTTCGATTAGCTCCAAGGATATTAGGTATTCCCTAATAAATATTTGAGATCTGTTTATCTTTATATGCATGTTAGATCATTTGACATATGACACATGGACTTTCGGATCATGTATGGTCTATATGAGTATCTTGTTATGTCGTTTAGTCTCATGAATACACTGATAGTTTTTATAAAACTCATGAAATATGTGTTCAACCCATATCTGGACTTGTTTTTTGTGTTTTCATGGATTATATCTTAGTTTATTCTCATAATCAAAATGATTATGACACACATATTGATATCTTATCTATTATACTGAGAAAGAATCAACTACATGCTATATTAACAAAGTTCCACTTCTGGATGGATCAAATTCACTTCTTGGGTCACATCATCTTAGATACTAGAGTATAAGTGGAACCAAAGAAGGTGAGTGTAGTATTTTCTAGGGAAAATCCCAATAATTTCTTTGAGTTGTAGAGTTTTTTATGGCTTTTTGGTTAATAAAAGTGATTCATATAGAACATATGATGGTTTGTATCACCATTTATGGTCCTGACTAAAAAGGGTTTGATGTATGTTTGGATAGATTCCTAGGAGACAGACTATCATGATTTAAAAAAGAGAATGAGTTTAGCATCGATACTGATTTTTCCAGATCCATGTAGGAGTTACATAATGTACTATAAAGCATTAGGCATCGAGAAAGGAGCAGTTCTTATAACAGGGGAACAAGTCTTCATGTACGGGTCACGGCAGTTAAGGACTCATGATATTAATTACCCAACACGCGATATAGAGTTAGCTGTGGTTTTTCATGTTTTTAAATTTTGGAGTCATTACTTATTGTAAAATCATTTTGTGGTGTACACGGACCATAAAAGTCTCAAGTACATATCTAATCTGCGTGACCTGAATCTCAGGCATGAAGGTGGGTGGAATACCATAAGTCCTTTGAATTTGATCTAGCCTACAATCCAGGGAAAGGCAATGTAGTGGTTGATTCATTGAGTAGGAGGACTCATATATAGTTAGTCTAGTAGGCTAGTAGCGAGTTTCATATTCTGGAGTTGTTCTCTAAGATGCACATGGTGGTTCCTGATTGTCCTAGGGAAACTTCTCCTTCATCTTTAGCTATATCCTCTTTCATACTAGACAGAGTGAGTATGTGGCGGCTATGAGATTGTGATTTCCTAGTTCTATGGGAGAGTGTGGCATGTGAGGACCCTACCTCTAGTTGGACCAAAGGCATGGAGGATGTTCTGTGTTTACATTGTCTCATATGGGTTTCATAAGACATGTGAAAAGAGCTGATTCATGATTTTCCAACATCAATATGGGTAGTGCATCTTGATGTCACCAAGATGTATCGGGACATACATCATCAGTATTGGTGTCCATGTATTAAAACTGATATAGATGGTTTTTTCATGAGGTGATCCACCTATCAGTAGGTGAGGGTGGAACACCAACGACTGGTTGGACATCTATAGCAGCTACCCATTCTTGAGCGGAAATGGAATGATGTTGTGATGGATTTCATGATATGGTTTCCAAGTCACCTAGATTTAATTATATCATATGATTCATTGTTGATAGTCTCGTGAAGGTTTCACATTTTCTTCTGAGTAAGGAAACCTTTAGTGTTGATGAGATTGGGAGGTTTTACATCAGGGAGAATGTATGCTTGCACAGGGTCATGTATTCTATCAATCCATATAAGGGCGTCCAGTTTACTTTTCATTTCTCTCTAGGGATATAGAGGGTGCTAGGTACATAGGTAATTTTGATCACATCTTACCACCCTAAGATAGATATCAAGTCAAAGAACATGATTCTGGTGCTGAAAGACATGTTGCAAGCTTGTGTCCTATAGTTTTTAGCGGTTCATGGGAGAGACACATACCCCTGATTGAGTTCACCTATAATAATATATTTTAGGGTACTATTTATATGATTAAATATGAGTCTTTGTATGGTATACCATTCCTATTACCCCTGTCTCGAATGGAGGAAGGAGAGGAAGTAGTGTTAGGACCTCGTCTTTTCCAGGAGACCACTGAGTAGGTATAGTTGATTTAGAATACGATGGATACTATGAAGTCTCATTAGAAAAATTATATCAGTTACTACAGAAGACCTATGAATTTTGAGGTCAAGGATCTAGTTTTACAACATGTTTCACCAAGGTTGGGACACAAAATCACTAGTAGAAAGGGTAAGCTTTCACCGAGATACATCGAGCCATTTGAGATTCTCGAAAGAGCTGCTCTGGTTGCCTATCAGTTGTTTTTACCTCAGTGGTACTGAGTTATGCACGATGACTTCAACATTTCTCATTTGTGATATTACCTTTCTGACTCATCTTATGATTTTTATCCTGATAAAGTTTAATTTCATGTGGATTCATCCTTTGAGGAGGATCTAATAAGAATTTTTAGATCATTTCACGAAGGTTCTCCATGGTCGGTCTATTCCATTATTATGAGTTATATGGCAACACGATCAAGTAAAATACAAGGTCGTGGAGAGGAAAGCTTATGTATGGTCATAGTGGCTGGAGTTATTCAAAAATATTTCTTCATCACCCTTATAAGGGAAATTCGGGGATGAATTTATTTAAGGGGGGAAGTTGGTAAGAACATAGTTCTTCATTTGAGGTATAAATCTTTTTTTTCCGGTTTGTACTTAATAAAGAGGAGGAAAACATACCAAGTAATGGTTGAAAGCCTCTTATATGACATGACTTGGTGTTGCACGTTGTATAAGCCATGTATACACAGTGTATGGATCTTAGCAAGACCTTTTAATGAGGTTTGAGGCTTGTCGGGAAAAAAGGGGGAAACAAGCATATACAGGGAATGTATATTAAATTACATATTACATATTTTTTTTTTTTTATTAAAATAGGCAGTAGCATTGTTTTCACATTTCTGGATAGAAGCTTATCTGGGTATCACAAACCTACAGTTCCGAATGATTTTTTGGCTCCCAATTTTCTATCTGAACTCTATTTCGAACACAAATGAATGCATTAGAATTCCCTCATAGATTTGTCGATTCCTTTTTATTCATTCATTGAGTTTTATTCTCTCGACCAAGTTATCGGGGTTTGAGTTTTTAAATTCGTTTTTTAGATATAGTTTGTTCAACCTCAAATTTGAGGTTGACGATGGATGAGTAGAGTCATACTAGCATAACGTAGGTGGGCTTGTTCCTTTCACTAACTGTTAAGTTCATTATATAAGGTGGTGTTCTGCGCGCCCATTTTTTGGTTGTCTCCTTGAATGAATTTGTCTAATTTTCATTTCCTATTATTGTTTAGGTAAATAATCATGTGTTTTCAAGAATTTTTAAGGTTGTTTGACTTAATTTAGAGCCACCCCATGGGTATGTTTCCCTTGCATGACCATTTATGGCCATTTGGTCTAGGATGCCTATGAGGCATGCCACTTTTTTCCCTTTCTTGGGTGTGAAAATTTAATTGATAATAAGATAGAACTACAAGGTTGTCAAATTGTAATTAAAATAAATTAAGGGTATGGTATGGATGGTTTTTCCTTGACCCATGTATACCATTATGGTTTAGTGGATGTTTCCCTTTCTCATGTGAGTAAGTAAAAGCTATGACTTGAATTGATGCAATTAGTTTGAGTTTAATTCATTATGGATTTTCCCAAATGAGATAATTTATGTTTTAGCCTAGTGCTATTTTAAATTACTTGATAGTCTTGATATAGGATATGTTCCCTTGTGAGTATTTGAAAGGCCAAGAATTATGAGGTTGGTGCTTTCTTGATTATATTTGATGCTTTTCATTTTGAACTTTACATCCCTACTGAAATTTTTACTGAAAATATTATGAATAAAAGGTAAATAGGAATGGGAAAACCATAGATTCAGATTAGAATTCCATGTATGGGATTATGTGACTATTGTACCTTATACCTCAGGTGAACCATGGATCCATTGAGGGATTCCATGGACGGACTAAAAGACAAGTGATTATGTTAAGTCTTGAAAGAGCCACAGATGTAGTGTTCATGCTCATGGAGAATATACTTCAAGGACAAATGAGTCATGTAATGAGGGATATCATGGATGATTTCAATTAGATTCGTTTATATCTCTTGGGAAACACATGGGTATTATTTATAGCATCAAAGGATGGCCCAGTTGATATATACTCACAACACACCTAGAGTGGGACTGGGTTCCTAATAGGATTATAAGAATGGGGTCATAGGATATAGGTGGTTTTACATCAAGAGTAATATTTGAATTAAAATACTGTAATGTCAAGGATTGAAACAGATTTAATTTCAATAAATAAATGGAATGAATTATGATGTGTCTGCCAAGCTAAAGCACAAGCTCAGATTTTGTATTCACATTACTTGTTCAGATATCCTTCTGGGATATTTGTTATTCTTTATTTTAAACAGGGGATACTGGTCTTAGGATAGATCTGGAGACTTATATAAATCAATGTAATTGAACAATTAAAGAACATGAAATGATTGTAAATAGAAACTAGTACTTGTATGACTGTTTACTTTTGAGTACTTCCTAGCATAATTGTTTCATTATTGTACAATTTCAGTTAAATATATTCACTGAAAGATCGTCATAGATCTTGGGTGGTATCCTACTAGGATTTTGTCTCACACTTTATTTGGGTCATGCTTTTGGGCCCAAAACAATTATAATAAAATAGGTTTCATTGAGGGGAAGTTCCCTTCTACGGGTAGTTGATATGCTTCTTAGGAGGGGGAAAGAATGGTGCCAAGATGAGGATTGCGTTGATTAGGAGTTTCTTTTACCTAATTTTTATTTTTCTAATAGTATTATGTATTACTATATTGTGACCTATTTTGGTTGTTTTCATAGAGCATGTGACATGAAACATCAACTTTTGTATGCTATAACATATGGTTGTTATATTGTTAGTATTCTACTATTTACTACTATTGCATGATATTGCTACTTCTGCTATGGTATTATTATTATTTATATTGTGTTAAACTCTTTTAATGAGGCCATAGATTCCCCACTAACACACGTACACCCTCACTGCTAGTTGAAAGCCTCTAGAATTTGGGGAAATTCTATTGAGGCCATGTGGCCAACCGGGTACGGGGAACCTTTGAGTGGCACATGGATCCGATACATTTCAATTTGGAATCAACTATCTTGAACCATATGCTAAAACTTGATCATATTGTAGCAACACTACTCCATGTCCAACCTTGGACGCATCACAGAACAAGGTTTACCTCTTACCTAGCTCAAGAAATATCGGGATCAGTGTGATGGTCAATCACTTCTTCAACATTTGAAAAGTATTCTCACATGCATCACGCCATTCAAACATAAATCACGTCTTGGATAAGCCTAAAATTGGTGATATAAAATTTGAGAAATATATAATGATCCATCGATAATAACCAATCAATCCTAGAAAACTCTAAACATCAAAAAAATTCTTGGTCTGGATTGAATACAGCACAACCTACACTTTCTTGAGATCCACTAACGCCCATTACTTAGAGAGAATGTGACCCAAGAAATTCACTTTATAAATCTAGAAATAAAATTTCAATATCCTGGTGTGTAGATTATTCTCACTTAGTGTACTCAGGATGATGTCAAGATGTTTGGCATTATCGTTATGAGTTATAGAGTACATGAAGATGTAATCTATGGAGACAACTATAAACTAGTCGATATATGGGGGAAATATTTGGTACATTAAACCCAAGAACATAGCTGGGGCATTGATCAACCCAAACTGTATCACCAAAAACTAATACAATCCATAATTTCTCTTAAAGGTAGTATAATGTATATCATAAGGACACATCCTAATATGGAGATACCCAGATCTCAAATCGCTCTTAGAAAATACAGAAGCACCTCTCATCTTGATCAAACAGATCATCTCTTCACAGAAGAGGGATTCAGTTCATAACAGTCATTTGATTGAACTTCCTATAATAAATAAAATCCACAACAACCTATAAAACTTCTTAGAAAACAACACGAGAGACCCCCAAGGAATCATACTAGGATGAATAAACCCTTTATTCTATAATTCCTTCAACTGATATTTATGTTCCTATAGTTCTATCGGTTCCATTTTATATAGAAGAATCAAAACTGGCTCTGCTCCCAGTAGAAACTCTATCCTAAACTCAACATACCTATTAGGTGGGAATGCTGAGAATTCCTCAGGAAATAGAATCCTTAAATGGGTCCACCATAGAAGAAAAGATGAGAAACCCAACTCCTCCATTTTCCAGCATAAGACAAGCCACTTGGGCTGTGAGTTCTCCCAATTGTTGGAAACCTGGCCTTGTACAGCTCGCTCAAAAATCCCACTCACCAAGTTGGATATAAAAGTCTCCCTTAAGAGAGATGAACATTTACCGATAATGGTAATATTCAGTATGCTCTTGTTATAATACCATCCAATCAATGCCCAAAATCCAATAAAAACCCAGAATCTCAAGGATGAACAAGTCCCACAGAAAACAGTACCTTCCAAACTCCAAAGAACAACCCTTATATTTTATGATATCCTAATATTGAACCCCCAATGCAGTATCATTTTACATAACCCCACACACATGTTACACAATTAATTACAAAAATCCACAAACTCTATAGAAATAAAAGAATGTTTGGTGCCTGTGTCAAACGAAGCACTAGAGATTTTGGAAGCTACAAAAATCTTACCTCGAACTGCATATGTTCTAGACTCACCACCACCAGGTGTAGACTAATCTTCATGAATATGACCTTCACCTCTTACCTAGGCTCCCATTAGAATTCCTAGCTCAGCAATACTCTACTGATATGTATGCTCTTGTCCCAGAGTACCACATCCCCATCCTCGGCTAGTACGACTATTCTAACTCAAACTACCTAAATCATATACGGTAACCAACCCCCTACCCACATTTTTCACCATCATAAAACATTTATACACACACACAACTATCAAGGGTTTGAAAAAAAAACTTATGTATGTTCACCATTTTTTCGCATTCTTGTCACTCAACTGGTGGTCATGGAAACTAACTATGAAACTTCCCTGACCTGCCACACTAGTAACAGAACATCTAATCTCCACCATGAGAGTTTGACCCCCTGTTCTGACTACTCTACAAACTTTACATTTAATAGAAACTTCTAAATCAATGCTTCTTGTCCTTAGAAGAGATGCCACTCAAACATCCAACTAGAACCACAAGTCTACTACTGGAAACCCCCTTTAGGTTTCCTTTTGAAATGGTGACCTGATACAATACCTCTGAAAACTATTTCAAATAGAAGATGTTTTCATGAGATCTGATCTCATGTCTTAGATAATCTTGGAAACGTTTCTCCATAGCATGTTTATCTCCTTCCAATGCTATAACGAAGCTTTGAAAATCGGTGAAATGGATAGCGTAATATATCACCGAAATTCCCCCTTGGGTCAAGCGGATTAAATTTGTAACCTTATCCTACCACAAGGTATCTAGATAAAAATTATCTATAAAATTTTCCTAGAAATATTTATATAACATCCCTTAAGTTGGTTCAGTCTCCACCATGATATCCCACTAGCACTTTTCCGGACATCCCAACATATAGGCTACCAACTTGACTCACTTCTTATGAGAAGTATCTAAATGGTCAAGAATCATCTGGATGGACAGTATCCAAAAAATCATCTACTTATGGTTCACCCTCTTTAGTAATGGTCAGAGTGGGTTGTTTATAAAATTATAGGGACATCTCAAACATGCTCAGAACTACCTACCCTCAGTCTCATTCCATCATTTTTTTAAAGTGAGCAAGTTTCTCACAGAACGTCTCTTCTCTATTATCCTGAATCACCACATTCTCTTAAGCCACTACATGAGGAGAATTTTTGGAAATATATTCTTGTCACCCAACCATCACCTGACACCATGGTGTAATTTCTATACAATGTCAAACAAGATTTTTAAAACACATAATAAAAATCATTCACATTTTGTACAAAATAAGGTTCTCTTCTGTCCATAGTCAACTGATTTTCATGCACTGACCCAAAGGTCATCGAACAAATTTCAAACACTGCCCTCGACCATCCCCATGAAGGGTTAGGTATAACATGGGTAAAATAAATTAAAAGGCAAAAAGTTTTATATGAGACACTATTTTATAACCATTTCCACAGTTACCATGTAAACTATTCCTCTTAGAAACATTTCCCATCTCACAACTTGTTACAGCCAATATTTCTAACTCACTTTGAACCCTTAGTTAAGAATAATTATTTAGATAATTATTTACATTTTCTCATTTGCACATTTTATTAGGCAAAATTTTCTTCAAATTTTCATGGAAGTAAAATTCAACCTACATTTCAGGGCCCACACACCCATCTTGTGTCTTACAATAACGATGCATGTCACTAATATATCTTGATTCCAAAAATGATTCAGGAATAAGAAATATTGTTCCATTTCATTCACAAAAAAACTATAAAAAACGTTTACATCATAAAATATGTGTATCAACCATTGGTCAAATATCATCAAATGTAACAATGCACAATAAGAACAATAATTCCCACACCAGAAACTTAGGTTACCTATTATAGAGGTCAGCTAATCCCAAGCCTGAGATCATTTCCATTGCCTAAAACATCGTAATCTCCCTTCTTCCATCCCTAATAGTATTTCCCCAAAAAAAGAACTTCTCTGATCCCACTTTACAATGTCCTTGTCATGGGATCCACTAAACGGTGACCAGGGGAAGGTCTCCACATTACCTCAAGTGAACCTCTCCGTACACTAGAGTTTTCCTAATAGTAGTGAGGGTCAAAATAGGTTGTGTGGTGAGACTATACCCTCTTTACTAGAGTAAACCACAAGTGAAAACAATATAAATAGTTGAAAAAAATTAAATAACCAAATAACATGCATTAGAAACATCTCACAAGATTGGGTATAAACCATATCCAATAATAAATATGTTATGTCATGTTAAACAGTTCCAAAAGACCATGAAAACCCAAAATAAATGTAACTAGATAATTCCACAAAACAGCGCTCAATCCAAGTATAAAACATCTTCCATGTGCATCCCAAGACCACATCCAATCCCAAGAACAAGGCCTTTTCCACTTTCCTGACCTGCAAGAATGAAGTCTGCTCAGGTACCCCAAAACTCTTGATCCGGGTGTGTGAGTACAACTCGGTAGTCCACCACCAATGGTTTCTACAAAATTATTATGTTAAATAAATAGTGCATTCAAGTGTTAAATAAAAGAAAATTTGAATAGGAAAACGTGGGTTCCTTTTGTTAAAAAACTTTACTTAATGCATTTCTACCATTATTTCCAAATCCATCAATTTTACCATATTCATCACCTAGTTCATTTCTCATAATGTGTTCAATGGATTTGGAATATTCATCAATCTCAATGAATAAGGGGATAAAGTCAAGTTCTTTATGTCATTATGGATAAGTACATCATCACCTATCCAACACACTCACCTAGAAGCCTTAGTCTAGGTGGTCTCATTTAATGAATCAATTACTGGAATATAACTTCATCATCTTCCCTAATCCATACATTGTGGGGTGGAGTTTGGAGTCTCATTCTAACTTCACCCATGGGCATAGAACCTCATGTTAATACCCCACACTACCAAGCCATGTGGATATTATTATTATTCTATTCACCACTCACATACCATATCACAACCAACACAACCAATGCCAATATAAATCAAAATCCATAAAAAATAACATGGGAATCAATATTATTCCATAACCCATAAACATATTTTTCATTTACACTACATAGTTATTTAGCCCCATTCCCATTTCTTATTCCTAACTCACAAATCATATTCACTAATTCTTGTACATCAAAACAAAATAAAATCTTCAAAAATTTATCACTTGATAATTGACTTAACCCACTCATCATTCCCCACGTATTAACCCACTTATGCCTTTGAGTATAATTTCCCAATACATTTGGCACATTCCCATTAATCCTATTTAACCCATTTTCATGCCAAGACAAAAAATACCCAGAGAAATTAATCATATATAGAAACAACTATCAAAATCACATTTCTAATCATAAAATTATCCAATTAACTTGTTCACCATGGGCTCTATTCAAACATGAGTCAATTTCATACTTAACATTTTTGTTTCCATGTTCGAGAAGGTCGGCACACCGCATTGGTGACCCAAAATTGATCAAGGCATCCTCCATAAATCACATGGGGATCACGAGGGGTTCATTTTTTCATTTAGATACATATTTTACCAAATATCACTAACGGAACCAACACTACAGGAAAAACCATTATTTGCGACTGGCTATTTCTGACGGGAATAAATCTCGTCGCAAATAGTCCACCGAAGAGGTTATTTGTGGTGAGTTGACCAACCCGTCGCAAATAATCAATTATTTGCAACGGGAATAGGTGCCCGTCGCAAAAAGATATGCGCAGATTGGCGCGGTTTGACCGGGGGATCCGTCGTCGCAACTAGTTCGACCCCCGAAGGGTATTTGCAATGGGACCCGTCGCAAATAACAATCAGTGGTAAAAACATATTTGCTACGAGATGTTGTCTCGTCGCAAAAAAGTGTGTCGGCATGTCACTTTTGCGACAGGACTTATCACAAGTAACCTTTTAACCACCAACCGTAATTAATGTGGCCGAAAGTTTTTGCAATGGGTCCCATCGCAAAAAAAAACTATTAGGGACGGGAATCCTGTCGCTAATAGTACCGTCGCAACTAATCTAACCTATATATACACCTCCGTTTTTCTTCTCTATGCCCGAATTTCTTGTTCCTCCGCTTCTGTAAACTCTAATTTTAGAGTGAAATTTTTTGAGAGGTAGCTTTTTTACGAAAAAGATCTAAATGCGTCTACAATTATAAGAGATCAAATTTAATGGTATTTATGTTTTATTTAATTTAGCGTTTTTTCCTTTCTTTATATTAATTTTAATTATTGTTGATTAGTTGTAATTATGTTAGATTTAAATTGTTCTGTCATCAGTATTTATTTGTAAAAATAAAATAAAATTATTAATATTAATTCTTAGTAATTAGTAATAATTAATCATTATTTACGATAATTAGTAATGCATATAAATAATTAGCAGTAATTAGTCATTGGTAGCTGTATCTTGTAGTAGTTAATAGTAATTAACACTAATTAGTAATAATTTAAAAAAATAGTAATAAATATTAACAATCTGTAATGAACAGTATTAATTAGTAATAATTAGAAATAAATACTAATAAATACTAATAAATACTAATAAATACTAATAAATAGTAACAAATAGTAATAAATAATAATAAATTCAAATAAATACTAATAATTAATAATAAATACTAATAATTAATAATAAAAATACTAATTAATGGTCATAAATACTAATACATACTTATAAATACTAATAAATAGTAAATATACTAATAAAAAATAATAAATACTGATAAATAGTTATAATTTGTAAAAAATAGGAATAAATATTAATAAATACCAATAAATAGTAATAAATACTAATAAATAGCAATAAATAGTAATAAATACTCATAAATAATAATAAATACTAATAAATACTAATAAATACTAATAAATAAAAATAAATATTAGTAAATAGTAATAAATAGAAAAAATAGTAATAAAAAGAAATAAATTCTAATAAATAGAAATAAATACTAATAAATAGTAATAGATTCTAATAAATACTAATAAATAGTAATAAACAGTAATAATTATTAATAATTAGTAATAATTAGTAATAATTAGTTATAAATACAAACAAATACTAATAAATCGTAATAAATAATAATAAATAGTAATAAAAAATAATAATTAGTAATAATTAGTAATAAATTCTAATGAATAGTAATAATTAGTAATAAATACTAATCAATAGTAATAATTACTAATAAATACTAATAAATATGGATAAATACTAATAAATACTAATAAAAAGTAACAAATACTAATAAATACCAATAAATACTAATAAATAGTAATAAATAGTAATAAATAGTAATAATTAATAATAATTAGTAATAAATAGTAATAATTAGTAATAATTAGTAATAAATAGTAATAAATAGTAATACATATTGATAAATAGTAATAATTAGTAATAATTAGTAATCATTTGTAATAATTAGTAATAATTAGCAATAATTAATAATAAATAGTAATAAATATTAATAAATATTAATAAATTGTAATAAATAGTAATAATTAGTAATAATTAGGAATAATTAGTAATAATTAGTAATAAATACTAATAAATATTAATAAATAGTAATAAATAATAATAAATAGTAATAATTATTAATAATTACTAATAAATAGTAATAATTAGTAATAATTAGTTATAAATACTAATGAATACTAATAAATAGTAATAAATAGTAATAAATAGAAATAAATACTAATAAATAGAAATAAATTGTAATAAATACTAAAAAATACTAATAAATTCTGATAAATACTAATAAATATTAATAAATACTAATAATTAGTAATAATTAGTAGTAATTAGTAACAATTAGAAATAATTAGAAATAATTAGAAATAATTAGAAATATTAGTAATATTTAGTAATAATTAGTAATAATTTGTAATAAATAGTAATAATTAGTAATAATTAGGAATAAATAGAAATAATTAGTAATAATTAGTAATAATTAGTAATAATTAGTAATAATTAGTAATAAATAGTAACAGATACTAATAAATACTAATATATACTAATAAATACTAATAATTAGCATTAAATTGTAATAAATTGCAATAAATTGTAATAAATAGCCATAATTAGCAATAATTAGTAATAATTTGCAATAAATAGAAATAATTTTCAATAATTAGAAATAATTAGAAATAATTGGAAATAATTAGCAATAATTAACAATAATTAGCAATACATTGTAATAATTACCAATAATTAGCAATAAATTGCAATAATTAGCAATAATTTTCAATAATTAGCAATAATTAGGAACATTTATCAATAATTAGAAATAAAATCAATTTTAATAAATTTTAATTACATAGCATAATTTTTAATGGATTGACAACACTCCTTTTACTCAATGACTCTTCTCCTTTCTACTCTCACCGACTCAAAACATTATGAAAAGTATTCTTTTATGTATGTATGTCCAATCTCGTATACACGAGTTTTAATATGCATTCATAGGACCACATTTTTGAAAAAAAATTAGGCGGTGACAATTTCAAGAAGAGGATTCATCGATGAAAAGGGGTCTCTTTTGTCCAACGGCTCATTTACTTGGATCTTTTCACACTGAAATCACAAATTAGAATCTGCTTGGATGTACACTTATTCATTCTCATATGCACGAGAATGAATAAGTGTACCTTTGAGCATATTATTCGTTGTGATTTCAGTGTGATACTGTTGAATGTAAACGAGTCGTCGGACAAAAGAGTAGTTTTCAATCCACTGGAAATTGTGTCACCCATAATTAATAGTAATTATTAAGAAGTAGTTGTAATTATTTATATTCTTGTTTTGGATAGTGTTTTTCTAATTTCAAATTATTCAAAAACTGTAATGATTTTATATTTTGTATAAAAATATGGAACAACGAAGTCGACAATAGTCATTATTAGATGATTGTACTTGGATAAATCAGCGAAAAAATGAAAACGGTTCTGGTTAAAATATTGAATATATTTAGGGTGCTGAAGCTTTCTTATCATTTGAATCATCAAAATTGCAATTTATTTCAGAAGGCACAATTAAGTGTCCTTGTAAAAAATGTTCTCTGAGAACGTTTGACACATTTGAAAAGGCTGGAGGACATCAGTAGCATTTTGGTTTTCTACCAGATTTTATTTTTTGGTAAAAACACGGAGAACACAGTTCCAGAGAAGATACTAATTACTTTATTCTAGATCCATCAAGGCTTCAAAATTTAGTATATGATGTTATAGGTCTATCTGTTCAACAAATTGAAACTCAGGATGATATTGATTTAACTCCTGAGTTGGCACCATCTGAATTTTATGAGTTGTTGAGGTCTGCTGAGGAAGCATTATATCCTGGTTGCAAGATAATCAAATTTGAAGCGGTTGCAAAATTTATGGCTATTCAATCTGATAATGCAATGTAAAACAAATATTTTGATCAGATATTTTCTTTGGTTAAAATACTATTACATGAAGGAAATGTGTTGCCTAAAATTACTATGAGAGTAAGAGACTGGTTTGTAATCTGGGCCTAAGTTATCCGAAGATTCATGTATGTACAAGTGATTGAATCTTATATTCTAGTGAAAACGAGTCATTGGATAGTTGTCCCACAAGTTGACAATTGAGGTATAAAGAAGCTCAACCGAGGATGTCTAGATTAATTCTTCTGAAATAGTTGGGATATTTCCCCCTTACACCTAGGTTTGATTGTTTTTTTATGTCACAGAACACAGTGTCAATGATGTCATGTCACAAAACCAAGATTTCAACTGATAAAAGCTTGAATCATCCATCTGATGGTGATTCATGGAAACATTTTGACTGACTGAATCTACCTTTTTCTTCAAAATCCTGAAACGTGTGATTGGGTCTTTTTATTGATGGTTTCTGTTTGTTTGGTTCTTATAGTAGTTAGTATTAATGTTGGCCTATCTTTGTAACTCCGTATAATTTAACTTCATGGATGTTGATGAAGGACCCCTATATCTTTTTGACCTTATTAATCCTAGGACATCCAAAAAAGAATATTAATGTTATTTGAAACCATTGATTGATGAGTTAAATTCATTGTGGAGTAATGGTGTAAATACATATGATGTTGTTGCGAAACAAAATTTCATATTAAATGTTACATGATCGGGATGATTAGTGAATTCCCGGCATATGGAATGTTATCTGGTTGGAGTACACATGGCCCGAAATCATGTCCTTGATGTATGAAAGACAACAAAGCCTTTATTCTCTTCAATGGGAAAAACATTGCTATTTTTACTTTCATCACGGATTTTCCCAACTGATCTTCCTTTTCGAAGGAAAAAATCTCATTTCAAGAAAGGCATAATTGAAAGGGATGAACCTCCAAAAATGATCTTAGGTACAGAGTTAATGTTAGTTGTATTTTTATTACCTCCCATAACATTTGGGCCAATAGTAAACCAAGAAAAAATTCATGGCTTTGGGAAAGAGCATAATTGGATAAAACGTAGCATTTTTTGGGATATTCCACATTGGTCTGATTTGTTGGTCCACCACATGTTGGATTTCATGCATATTGAGAAGAACTTTTTTGATAATTAATTTCATACAATTTTGGATACACCAGGTAAGACCAAATATAATGTAAAGGCATGATTAGATCTTGCCCAAATTTACAAATGACCAAAACTTAAACTGTTTCAAAATGTCAGATCACAGAGGATAATGAAGCTAAAAGAAGTTTATACACTATCCAAAGAGAGTCGCTTATTATTTTTTCAGTGGATTGTAGATTTGAGACTACAGATGTCTATGCTTCCAATTTGGGTAGATGTGTTAATAATGGTCATATTACCGGATTCAAAAGTCCTGATTTTCATGGTATAATGGAAAGACTTATACCGATTCGATTCATTAGATTGTTGAATTCTATGATTTGAGATTCGATAACAAACATATCATATTTTTTTTGAGACATTTGTGTGGAGACAACAGACTATGATGCACTACGTAAACTAGAAGAAGATGTTGTTTTCATTATATGTAAACTTGAAAAAATCTTTTCGCCAGCCTTCTTTGACTCAATGGAACATCTGATATTACATTATCCACATGAATCTAAATGTGGAGCTTCATTATAGTTTCGATATTTGTACCCATTCGAGAGATTCATGTAGTAATTGAAGAAAAAAGTATGTAACAAAGCATCAGTTGAAGGCACAGTTGCTGATGGTTATTTGCAGGAGGAAATTTCTTTTTTCTTCTCTCATTATTTTGAATCTGAATATCCCTCAAAACACCACCGCATGAGATAGAACTAGGGGAAATTTGCTGATGAAATGGAAAATAAATTATCAGTTTTTAATCAGCCATATATTGGCTTCGATGGAGTTGATGAATGATGGATTTCAGGTGATTAACATCACTAAGCTCTTGCATATGTTCTTCTCAACTGTGAAGAAATGAAATCTTTTGTACTATGAGTGATTCTATCACATATTCTATAATTTAAGTTACAGTAAGTACACTTATTCTATTTGTAGATTATATGATAATTATATTAAGAAAAGCTTCCACAAATTACAGCAGCTTCTCTTGAAGAACGCCGACAGAAAAAAATCTTGAATGGTTTCAAAAACTGGTAACATAATTTATTGATGGTTTAACATATCAATTCGGTTTATTATTTATTACATTGATAGTTGTTTTACAAATTTTTATGTGTCACAACATGCTGATAGAATTGATAAGTGACTATGTATATTGACTTACCCACCATCCAAAATAGTTAAATCTTACAATGCATATGTGGTTAATGGTTTTCAATTTTATACACTTGTATATAGGGAATCAAAAATAAAATGAACAGTGGACTTTTCTTGAGAAGATTTCATAATAGAGAAACTAAAGTTAACTTTTACGGCAAGTTGAATGAAATTATTGGACTGTGTTATCTAGGAAAAAATTACATAACAATGCTTAAATGTCGGTGGTTACATACTAAGAGAGGCTTGTGTGTTCATCTGATTTATGGAATCATCGATATTAAATATAAAAGTTATATTACAGTAAATGAACCATTTTTACTAGATCAATAGGCGCATCGAATATTTTATACAAAGCATTATGCTACTTCATGAGACCCAAGTGATTGGTGGAGCATAATAAAAATGAAATCTCAGGAAAATCAGTTTACTAAAACTGAATGTTGGTTCAATGAAGTACAAGGAATTGAAATTTTCCAAAAGACTACTCAAAATCCATACTTTTCACCAAGAGACATGAATATCGATGATGACACCCCACAATTATGGGTTGATGATGATGATGATGTTAATGATGTTATAAATGAATTTGAAATGGAAAGATATGATGAAACTGAAACTGATATTGATATTGATGACACTGATGATGAATATGAAGAAATTAACATAGTCAGATATGAAGATGATGATGAAGGTGAACATTGACATGGTCAAATGCTGGTTATAATCATAACTAATATATATCTATATGTAATAGTTATTTTAAACTATCTACAAACAACAATCATTTTTTGTTTTAGATAGGCCCTAATCGACTTCGTGAGTTGGAGGAGGATGATCTACCATTGGATGAGAAGGATTTGGGATCATCTGGCCCTCAGGCTACTGGAAGTTCAGTGGGTATGCAGAGTGGGTGTGGTCTTGCGTGACTTATGAATCCTGGACTTATCCCCAAGCGGTGTCCACATCTTGGTTTCGATCCACACATGTGGAGGTATGATAACCTGTGTATTTTAGTTAGCTTTAGATAATTTATTTATATACTAATTATTTGATTATTTGTTCCTTTTTCATAGTTTTCCGCATGTAGATGTTAGACAGGGGAGCACTATCTTGCACAATTATTTTTCTCAACCATGTATCACATGAGAACAGATTCTTTTTGATGTGCAGCTTGGAATGATCAATCATTGGTTGGTACGTAAATAAAAAATAATTATTTTGAAAATTATTTCATTAATAACATGATATTATAAATTATTTGTAGGTTTTATGGTATCCGATAAATGATAGAATTCATGGAACTATCCATGAGGCATGGGAGATGTCTATGCGTGAGTATTTCCAACAGTTTTTGCATAATTTGAGTAGGACAGCCATTAAGAAAGCAGGAGAGAAAGTATTTGATGAGTCATGTAGAGCCCACCGACCAGAGTACATTTCATCTCATGTTTTGGATGGATTATGTTCACACTAGTTGATTAGTGGATTCCAGAGGAGATTTCTATTGGGATGACAGAACAGGGGGAGATAGGAGGTGACACATCAAGCTGGTAGTCGTACATTCAGTACGCATAGATAGAATCTGGTAAGTATCATTTTTAAATATTTTATATAACATTACATATAAATAGTTTATTTTATATTTATATAGGTAGTCAAGCATCCCAATATTACAAAGAACAACGTTTATCGGAGGGTGTACAGTGATCCTACCACTGGAGAGATTAGTGGTGATCGCCAATATCCAATTGTGGTCAGTATTATTTCATTTTTTGTTTGAAAATTAACTGCATATAATATTTTCATTATTTTAATTTCAAATTGAAACTGAAAGAGTCATATGAGGCCGCGACCTCTCAAACACCGGCAGAGAGTTCGACTGAGATGGCTGATCAGACTAGTGCCCACCATTTCAATGAGACGACATGGACGCAGGCAACCTAGTATTCCTTCGAGAAGGGTTGAGTAGTTGGTATCAACTCTCATTTGACTCTTGAAACTTCTAATGGTACTTCTGCAATGTTGGCGTCCATATAGAGAGAAGCTCATGGAGAGGCATCATCTTCTAGGTCACAGTATCATGAGTAGTTGCGAGCTCAAACTGATCTTGTAGAGATTTTAAAGAAGCAGCAAGAAGATATGTGTCAGCAGAAATAGCAACTGTAGTAGCAGCATGAAAAGTACATGCATCGATGGCAGCAGCAGCAGCAGCCCAATAGGACATGCGTCGATGGGAGTAGTAGCAACAACAGTAGCCCGAGGATGAAATACATCTATGGCAGTAGCAGTAGCACAATTAGATGGAGTACATGCGTCGTTTGACTCATAGTTTAGTGATGGAGTTTCCTCCACCATCTCCTCCAGCTCCTCCAGAAGACTATCTCCCCCATTGATTTTATTTGTTCTGTTAAAAACATTTGAATTGAACATTTGTTGTAATATAAACTATTTACGGTTTTTTTCTTTTATATTAGTGAGAATATTGCATAATTTTTTTAAGTATTTTAATATTTTGTTATTTTATTATTTACGATTAGTATTGTATTTCTTAATGTTTATTTATTTTACTAATAATAATAATAATAATAATTTTTGATTTTTAATATATTTTTTCGTGAATATTTAGAATTTTATTTTTTTTATTATTTTAATAATATTAATATTTTTTCATTAATCATAATTTTATTATTGTTTTTTATTTTATTAATTTATTTGAAAATATTGTGAATTTTAATATTTTTTATTTTTTTATTATTTTAATAACATTAATATTTTTTTATTTTGTTAAGTATTTGTGATGGGGCCTTTTGCGACGGGTCCCTCATCGCAAATAGATTATATATATATTTTAAAAAAAAATCAACGGGTTTCTTTACCGTTGCAATATTGTTTTTGTGACAGGCCCATTGCAAAATATTTATAACATACAATCTATTTGCGAAGACCTCTTATCCTGTCACAAGTACTTTTTGCGATGGGCATGTTGCTAAAGTTTCTTTTATATGTAGTGTATTTAATCGGACGTCTATTTGTGACAGGACTGCTTCCCATCGCAAGTACTATTTTTTGCGATGGGCCCATTGCAAAAAATACTATTGCGACATCGTTTTATGCAACGGGCTATTTGCGACAGGCGCCCGTCGCAAACGGATTTTTTCAATGGGATCTCATTGCAAATATCCAAATTTCAAGTAGTGCATGTGAAAAACAAGGGGAAAACAAGAACACAACTTCATATGAACATTTCTTTATTAAAACCCTAGGATATTACTACTAGACCACCTACCATGAATCTGTAGATGAATGCACTCCTAATAATCACCTTAGATCCCAATCCAAACCCCCTTGGAAGTCTTAACGTTGAATACACAACAAAAAGGGTTTTCGGGATTCGAAAGATGATATCTAAAGATACAAACCCTAATCTGAAAAAAATATATTATATTAGAATCACCCAGAGCTTCAGTCTAAAACCAAAGGTGTTCCAAATTGCCATGAAATGAAGGAGAATCATCATTGGGAAGTGTTTATCCCTATATTTCATCCCTAGAAATACAAGGGAGGAAAATGGGAATAAAAATGAGTAGGAACTTAAGAATCATGAATTATAAATTGTGTGTATTTTTCAACATTAAAGGGGAACATGATTTACCCACATGGTTTTCCAAACCATGTGCAAGCCACTTTCCAAGGAGATTTCGATCACACGGTTACCATGAAACACCTGCACGATTTATAAAACATGAACCAACAATGGGATATTCCATTTTCCAAGGTTTTATGGTTTTCCTGGGAATGTTTCAAGGTTTACTTAACTATGCACCAACTATAAAAACTGCACAAGTTGGATTGATTTCCCTTCCTTTCATGTCACAAACCTACAAAACACCCTCAAATATCCACATACTCTTGGGAAACATTTCGTTATATTCATAAAAAGAGATCTAAATAAAAATTTTAAACATTGAAATACCTCTATGACGTCTAGAATCTTAACATAGGCATACCCTTATTACGAAACAATGCACATCTATCACAAATGTCAACATAATTTTCATACTGATATCCCAGTTTGACATCTTGTCTCCTATTTGGATTCAAAGAAGGAAGTGTTGTTGGTTTTCTAGGTTTCGAAAGAATGTACTAAATGCATCCAAGATGAAACATAACTCTATGAGGATAGTTCCACTTAGTAATATAAAAGTGTATGTGAGGCACTACATCCCTAGAATCATCAATCCCAATAGTGTGATATAGAGGAAGCTGGTCAAATATACCATATTATGGCTTCCATGAAATCTAAAATAAAAGGTTACATTTGTTTAAATATATGGTTACTAATTTCCAAAAATGAAAATATTGTAAAATTTATTATTCAATGAATGAAGTATATATTTAAATCATTAGTTAGATGACTACCCAACATGAGATTGTATATAACCAAATTGTGTCTCAGTGTCCCAAAGAAATTGTGTGTCTGAATCCACCTATAATGTACAAAATTTAAAGTGATAAATAATAAGGAATAAAGTTTAATAACTCATATTAGTATAAAAAACAATAAAGATAACTGATCATACCATCATCTATATAGGTAATCATTCAGCACATCTATGGGAAGCTTTAGATCATTAATAATAAGGGAAAGGGGTAAGATTCCCTCCCATGATCACATCTGAATGAAGATGACAGATCCCATTAATTCTCTATAATTTAATTTTCATATCGTTTAAAATACCTTATAGGTGTATTTAAAGAACATAGATGCCCAACTGTATCTCCCTGTATGATTGACATCCTCACAAAGCTATAAATACATCATGTGGACATGAACACTTGAGTGATAATTACACACAATCCCTCAAATGATCCATAAAATATATAAACAGGTGTGATGCATGATAGTTTTATTATCAATTTTATTGGGTAAATATGTGAAGATAGTGTTAAGATAGTTCATAGGCAAAGAACTTCAATATTTAGTAGTATCATCTCCCATAATTTATAGTCTTGGCAATAGTTGTACAAGATCAGGTCAGTCTCCCATAGTTTATCTTATTATTGTATCACCCTGGATATGAATACAAATAAAAATTTTCATATCCTATGGTTTTTCTATTATCTATCTCATAGACAAGAGGAAAGTGTCAGTCTCATGTCTCCAACTTTTGGTGAGGGCAGTAATGAAGTGATGATTAATAAATGTACAATCTGATAAAGAACACCATAAAATCAACACATCATTGCTATCATATAGTAGCATCTAGATATGAAACAAAATGATAATGGTGTTTCTTATTACTCTTACCCATTGAACCTCTCAACTTACAGGCATGTCACACAAAACATGTCTATATTTCTAATTGAGTAGAGTAATGTCCTCTATCTCTATGTGTAAAAATGAAATAACTATTAATTATAAATTTTAAATATAATATTATGGTCATTATAATATTTTGGTAAATATAAGTATGATATAACTATTATGTAAATACCCTTTTAAATTTTTAAGTTAATTACATGGATTGATATCTTTTTACAATAGAGATTAGTGTGCATAATTATATATTAATTATTCTTTAGAACTTGGTTTTATAATTTTAAAATGATTTTCTTCACATATAATAGGATCAACATCTCTCTGTATCTAATGTTTCAATCATCAACACTTTTAGATCTTTATGAAATTTACAACCCTTGAGGAATTACTATTTCTTTATATGGTTTAATTTATCAATATAATCCTTTTTTTAAACCATCCATGTTAATATTTGATAAATTATCAACTAAATATATAAAGACCCTTGAAAATTTCACAAAAACCACCAGAATTACAAACGTTATCCATTAATGCAAGATTACATATTTCCTTCTCACTAAAAAACTATTAACTTCAGTCATAATATTCTCTGTAACCCCAACCAAAAGTAAAATCCTCCTCATTTTTTTTATTTTATTCCCCTTTCAATCATTATAATTTTTCAACTTCATAAATTCATATTTGGTGTGTGCTTTCTTTTTATGTTGAGAACTTATAATATTAGAATATGTATTGATTTTTCTTTGAAATATTTTTTTCTAATTCTTATTATGTTGATTATTCTTAGTTTTCATGTTCTTTATGATTCCTTTTAAAAACTTTTTCTGTTTAATTAGATCATTAATTTTAACATAATTATAATGTTATTAATAATCAATATATGATTTGAAAGAAACATTTTTGTTAGGCTTGAACAACTATGGGAGTTAGTGGAATATTTTCACAAGGTTTATTTTCAATTTCATATGTAGTATATTTTCAGAAGTTCTATGCTCAATCATGGAAACCTTTAGAAAACCACCCAAAAGGTCAACCTAAGGTCTGACCATAATCAAATTTTTAAAACCTTAGGAAATTACATTATTTTAATGAAATATATCATCATGGATATGAATAAGATTTCATTCTAGAAATGTTAGGGAATCACTTTCTATTATGACCTCCCCAATGAAATATACTACATCTTCGATGTTAGCATTGTTCTTGAAGTTTGTCCGCATCATTCTTAATCCTACCAGACTTTGTTCTACCTCATGGTCACAAGCTATAGATGTTTGGATTCAATGTTGGGTGATCTTCTGGCATTGGTAAATATCAAAACCCTCTAATAGTACTCCATGGTGTACTATAGTGATTCGAAATGGTGTTGAGACGATACACTGGAAACAATATGCTTGCAATGAGATGTTCATAGAGGAACATGTTGCAATGGAGTGAACACATAGAAACTAAAAAGCCTAAAAGTTCCATAATCATAATGCCTCTGGCCCAATAATACCACCAACCCATGACTTCTACTACATGGGATGGTGTCCTGACATTGTGCCAGTTAGAATCGACTTACTTATTAGTTGAACATTCATACTTAAAAATTAGAATCATAATAAATATTTAGTTCATATCTCACTGAATGTTTTATCCATACCATAACACCTAATGAATTTCTTCAACAGTTTGTCTTCCTATTTCTATGAAATACTTTACACAAGGATAAAATATCTCCTGAATTAGGTTCATTATAGAAAAATTGAAAATCCCATAGTGACCCAAGTCTTTTACATGAATTATTATAGCGTTCTAAACTTAAATATATTCAAAACACAACTCAATGATCTATCTATATAGTGCCTTTCAACGACTAGGTAAATAATACATCAAAATGATACTAAAACACATCAGAATTATTTTCTTCTACATAATGAGCTCTTAAATTCCTTTGAGCTTATAAAAATTCATAAGATAGCCTAGTAATACATAAACAAGAACGGTAGTCTAAAATCCCAATAGTGGAATAAACATGATAAAGATGCATAACATAGGAATGAAATGAAAAGTCATGGTATCATAATAGGTAAGGTAAAAGAGTGATCACATATAGGGATGACATAAGTATACAGAAAACATACAATCAAGAAACCTTAGGATTGTGGTAGTAACATAGAATATGACATAATCATAAGTTAAGTCAACCCACCAAGACAACATCTCATAATGGATAGAGTCCCATCATAGATTATGTTTACTCCCTAATCCCATACATATTATCTCATGAAATAAAAAAAATTACCAAATGAATTGGAATTTAATCTAAGACCACCCATTGTAACATGTACATTCATATTCATTCTACATAATGAAATCATACTTAAGGAATATTATTTATAAACTCATGGAAAATAAATGGGTTACATAATCATGTCTTATAACATAGCCAAATGGAATGTCATAATGAATTATAAGAAAGAATGGATTAAGTAGTTATTGGATGTTCATAGATAAATAAATAATCATAACAGAAGAAAATGAAGTCCAATTGAATTTTTCAGAAAAAAAATAATGGAAAAATAATTTTAAAAATATTCCTTTTAGGTGGGGTTTAAGGAAAAAGGGTAAAGAATCGTTAAAGTTGGTAAGGGAAAAATAATTTATATAAAACCAAAAATGAAATAAATGGTTTTACATACTAAAATTATTGTTTTAAATGATCCATTTAAAGTTAAAAATGTTTCATTGAGTGGTAATGAGTTAATAAAATAGGAAATTTTCCTTTAATTGGCTCTTTTAATGAAAGAAATTTACAAGGGGACCTTTAAAACAAGTATATCCCAATAAAGATAAGGTGAGTTAAAAAATTATATTTATTTGGGATATTAATACAGAATATAAAATATGTAATTAATAATAATTGAGAGATAATGTGGGGTAAATAGATATAAATCATAAATTAAATAAAATACAGTTGTTCAGAGGTATCATGTGCCTTAGGTCTCTCACCATTATGCACATGCACATAAAATCCATAATAATAGAATTAGATACATTAATTAATTAATTAAAAATCTTTTACATCTATATTTTAATTAATATAAATGTATTATTCTCATTTACAACCATTTCAATGATAAATAAATTATTATTTTGATGTTTAGAGGGTGCTCGTTTCATGGAAACATTGTCGGATCACTTGTGAAAAATTATGGATATTCTTATGACATGGTTTCATAACTCTATAAATTCTCTTTCAAAGATTGAAATGTTTCTATATGTTAAAAACATTCGTAAATAACAATAATATTTTCAAATAATCTTAATTTAAAGAGTATAGGTAGTATAGTTATATGATTAGTTCATATAGGGAGTTTTTCTATCCATAATGAACTTATTATGTTTATTTTAATGTTATAACTATATTTTCATTCACGAATGTTAATGTAAATATAATAAAAAAATTAAATCATTTTCAGGAATATTAAGTTATTTTAAAACGACCATGAAGGCAATATTAGAAAACAAAAACTCATCGAACATGGAGGCCGTGAACCGACCATAATATGGATGATTATTTGATTTTTAGAATATTAGAAGAGAATAAGGTGTTATTTAATATATATACTAATAATTAAATATATTTTAAATACTGAAATTAACATACCACCATGGATAATATGGGTTTGAGGCGGTACAAGAAGGAATGAATTAAATAATGCTCGGTTGAGAGTGATACCTTCTCATTTGGATGTCTCGTCTTAGTCTTTCACTTAACGAACCTTGGGATTCATCATTTTTGGACAAAAAATCTTTTAGGAATGCTGGGAGAGAGATTACGATACATTTGGGTAGAGTGTGGACTTGTTCTATGTCTTAGAAAGTGTGAGGAGAAAGGGTCGAGATGGTAGGTATTTATGCAAGGATGATAAGAGTGTTATTTGAAAATAATATTCATAAGTTTAATATTTTATATCCAGACTAAATAAAAGTGATGAAACATGTGACTAAATTTACTAATTTATCTATGTGATTTTGATAAAATGGTCACTTACATCATCCATGACTCATTTTTCATGTATTTTCATTTATTGAAAATTATGGTATTTTGTCATACTTCACTATTCATAAAACAAAATCAACTCCTTTAAAAAAAACCAAAATTTCACCCTAACCATTTTTCAAAATGTAGATTCCAAAAATTAAATCCATTATATGAAAAAACATCAAAATATTTGAAATTATGTTTTTAAATAAAATCATTATTTATTTGAAAAATATTAATTTCTATAATATGATCATTTTTTTACCCTTAGAAAAGTTACTTATAGTCTCATAAAATAATATAAACATTATAATACCACCTAATATTATTTTATAACCCCATTTTATGAAATAAAATTTCCTTTGTATTCTTATATTTATCACAAAAAGAAAAATAAAGAATATATGTTTTAAAAATGTAGAACCACTTATTTTATCATTTTCAAAAAAATTATTTATATCAGGACATAAATTTTCTATATTTTTATTTTATAATTTTAGTTTATAATTTAATTAAAAAAATTATTTGAAAAATTAGGTTATTATTTCCAAAGGTCATAATATTATTCCAATGGTCATATTTTTTATGATTATATGGGTTGCCTACCTCCTATAAATACATCATATTTCATTCACACTTAATAATATTCTATTTTAATGTCAAGGTTTTATATGTTTTCATTTTCAAAACGAAAATTTCATTAAATTATTTTTATTTCGATGGTATTTTTGTCAGACTATTCTAGGGGATCAAGTATATCCATATTTTTATATCATAGTAATCGTATTTTCTATTTTTTGAATCATTGTAATACATTCAGTTATAAGGACATTATTTATTTAATAAATGAAGTGTTAAAATTATTGTAATAACATATTATTAGTTTTATAATGTGGTGATTGTTCTTTATATAATAAAATATTTCTAATTTTGAAACAATTATATAATCATAATGGAAGTTCCATTGATAATATTCTGAATCATTACAAAGCCCCTTGAAGACACCATTAATGCACTCCACAATGTTTTTTGTCATGTGTCCATACTTATCACCCTGTTGAATGTCAATGTCCATTTATTTTTTGGAATCTATATCATGTATCCATACAATCCATAATTAGCCCTATGAATTCCTTCGAATTTCATCACAAACCTTTGTTGATTCTTCTCATATACTACATGGAAGTTACTATAGTACATATATATTATATTATCATTATGTTGATGTGGAATAAAATATGAAATGGATTGTATACCAATCTTCTTGATAGCATTCTTTATAGCTTCATCATGAGAAGTATTTTGAACATTGCTAGTAATGTGTTTAATGTAGAATTGATGACGAAAATTTTAGATCACCAAATAACAAGATCTATATGTATTTTATTATTTATGGCCTTATGATTATTAGATATCAAAAAAAACACAAAAAAGGATGAAATAGTTAGTAATACAAACAAAATACCAACTCCATTATTCATAATTTTCTTTCGATGTTATGGAATATTCAAGTGCCATAGGTGTACAATAATCATCTTTCATTTCCTCAATTAGAAATATGGTAGTGTACTATACATATTTAAATTTAATATCAATATATATATAATGTTCAAAGAAATGAAATTTGGAAATATATAGAATGAATTCCTAGAACTGATGAAATTTAACATGAAAATTATCAAATTGGTTATCTTGTGATACTTTTTCATTCATGTCGAGGTAGAAGACAAGTTGGTAGTATTTCCTAAATATTAATAAAAATTGTTAAAACTTATGATAATATCATCCTAATAACTATAAAACATGACAATTGCCTTCTGATTCTCCCTTTATTCCATTCCATAAAAAATCATGTAACCAAAGTTTTTTTTGAATACTCTCTTATACATGGTATATAGAAACATCTTGGTTGGTCTTGGTCATCTCTAAAATAATATATAAAACAATTTTAGTGTCCAATGATATATGATATTTTGTTAGGTTAGGATACATTCAAGTATAATATGACTTAATCGTACAAATATTTCTACCTGTGAGAGAAATATTAGGAATCTCTCTTAAGAGAAATCAATAATCATAATCATATTTATCATACCATATGATATTTTTTATCCATTTTTACTTCTCAACTAAATATCTATAGTTTCACTCAATATAAAATCATTTTAATATACATTTTAGGGCATCCTTTCTTGGAAAATCTATTCTAACATACATTTTTTTCTATTAAACCAAACTTATCCTCTAGAACTCATGGAAAGTCATTTGTAGTTGTAGTAATATTTCATTTGAATTCCAGAAACTATGATATATATTTCATCCAAAATAACAAATGTGGTGGGTGATTTATCATGCATTGAGGACGTGGTAAAAATAATTTTATATTAAGAAAATCCACCCCCAACTTCTCTATCTTCCTCCTCATCATTATCATTTTCTCTTTTTGTTACATCATCTGACACTTTTACGTCATCAAATTAATTTTTCATTATATTCAGGTCATCAGTTTGGTTATCATATTTCACATGATATGGAAAAGTCAAATATTCTTGGGATGGACCTTCTTCAATAAATCTTTTATGCCTCTACTATCATACAAAATTAGACTATTGTTGGATAGTGAAAACCTTAGTGAATAACTCTATTAAAGGATTATCATATCTTTGGTTAAATAATTTTTTTTTATGGTAACCAGTTTTTATCATCCACCAACAGATAATACTTTCAACATGGCCTATCTTGGAATTGCAAATGGCTATATGTAGTAGACTTAATCTTTTAATCAAGTCTCAAATTTAACTGACCATGAATTCTTGACTAAATTTATCTTATGGTAACACAATAACTTATGATAACCATGCATGTTGGTTGTCTAATATATAAATATCTTTGAAAATTTTGAAAGAAAACATTATATTAGCATATAAGATCATATATGATTTTTTACGTTAAAAAATTATTTTTCGATCATGATTCCAATAGTGAAAACAATATTGACTATAGGGAAAAATCTTGTAGGGTCGGCAGTGGAATTTTTTTTAAAGTTATTTCACAATACAAGGATTAAATTAAAAGATCAAGTGTTTATAAGGATCATGTGAATTGACTAAGACAGATCCCCCGGGACTATAAAATCAAGTGTCCAGTTATGCTTCTATATCATGCATCGAGTGACGATTGATTTAATACCCGGTACACCCCATTCAGGGTTATTACACATTGGATAATATCTCTTAGAGCCTATATCTACTGATTTCTATCCAAATAGGGACTTTATTTATTGTATAACCACATGATCTTAAATTTATTAATTGATTGAGAGAAAATATTCACTATGGGGAAAATCGTATAGTGTTGAAAGGGGATGAAGTGGGATGTTCTTTAATGGTAATTATGTTAGTAATTATTTTCTTTTAATTGATAACAATTTAGTTAGTAATTATCATCTAGTTAATAATTATATGAGTAATTAATTAATTATTTGTTAATTAATAGTTAATCAACAGTAAATTTATAGTTAATTTATAGTTAACTAGAAGTTAATTACCAAATAACTAATATTTAACAATAATTCACTTAATTATTAATTTATTGTTATTTTATATTTAATTGTTAGTTATGTGATAGTTAATTGATGGTAAATTTTATTTAATTGTGGTTTCATTATTAGTTAATCATTGATTAATGTTTAGTTAATCATTACATGCACATTAGTTAATTAATAGCTACACTTTACTTAATGTTTAGTTAATTATTAGTTAATGATAAGTTAATCATGAATTAATGATTAGTTAATCAATAGTTAATGATTAAGTTATCATTTTTTAATGATTAGTTAATCATTAGTTAATAATTAGCAATTCATTAGTTAATCATTAGTTAATTAATAGTTTTAATAATTAATCACTAGTTAATTTATATTTGGTTAATAATTAATTGTCAATTAACTATTGGTTTTAATTAGTATATTATTATTTGTTAATTAGTAGTTAGTTATTAGTTAATCAATAATTAGTATTTAGTTAATTTATATTTAATCGTTAGTTAATGAATATTAATTAATATTAAATATGTAGTAAATTACTAGTTAATTATTAGTTTAGTATTAATTACTTATTATTTAATTATTAGTTAATTATTGGTTAATCATTAGTTCATTTTTAATTAATCGTTAGCTAATTAAAATTTAAAAATTATTTAATGAATAATTAATTAATAGGTAATTATTAGTGAATTATTAGTTAATTACTTGTTTATTATAAATTATTTACTAGTAGTTAATGATTTCTAATTAATTATTATTTAATTAATTGTAAGTTATTTAATAATTATTCCATTATTAACTACTTCTTTCTAATTTACATTGATTTATGGTTACTAATTAGATGTTAATTAGTGAGTGATTAATTATTATTTATTTATTTATTTAGTAATTAATTAATTAATTAATAGTTAATAATGATTACAATCTAAGTAATCTATTAGTTAACAATAATTGTTTACTAATTATTGTATAATAAAAAATGATATCAAATATTGGTCTATTAATAATTATTATTATATTACAAAATAGGACTAATTGTTAATAAATTATGAATTATTCATTAAATAACAATTAATTACTCACTAAAATTAAGTATTATTTACAAATTACATCTAATTAGATAAATACCAAAATATATTAAATAATTAAAATAAATAGACAACTAAACAACTAAATAAAAAATATTCAAATAAATTAGAAAAAAAAATAACTTTAAAAGATGTTCCACAAATTTTTTACTCAATGAATTCTACCAAGAGAGTTTTCAACATCTATACTAGAGAAGGGAGAAAAAACTGAAATAAATTTGAAGATAGAGGAAGCCAAAATGGGAAAGGTTTAGAGAGAGGGTTGAATTTGTTGTGAGGAGGCGGAAGATTTTTATAGGTGTGACTGTGGATGTTATTGATTCTCTCAAAGCCTTTTGTTTTTAACATTGTGGGAAAAAACCCTGCAAGCAGCACTTCTTAGTTATCTACAGTGGCCAATAAAAGAATGAGCTGATACAGTGGGCGTCAATGGATTTTGGATCTTCTGAATAGGTGCGGCATAGCGGTAGGTAGGGTGGGTGTTTGAAGTGGGAGAGGATAGTACGGTGGTGTTGTTCAACAAGAATGGGTGTTGTATGTACCATGGGATGCTCCTCTCCTTGTTCGTTAGCACCATAGATGTGATAGTGATCTCAAGAAAATTGGTTGCAATGGGAAGTAGTGAGTGGTTGGAATTACTAATGGTGGTGATCAGGGGACTGAATCAGATAATCATCACACACATATTCAATGATATGATTCCCTTTTGTCTTTGTACCTTGTTTTTTCATTACATTTGGATATCTTTTAAAACAACTCAATGGGTTATTGTAATATATATATATATACTCACACACATAAGTTTAGGTGGAAATGAGGTACATTGCATAGAAATGTTGGAAACATTTAATAGGGGGTGTATTCGGTGAGACTCAAACTCGAGACCTCACTGAGACCCTCAAGGGAAGATACCACTGAGCTACACTATGAGGGCCTATAATATATACATATATATAATGATATATAAATTTTCTAGTTGATAATTTTCATTTTAAAAAATATTATGTGGGATCCAACTAAATTTGTTTTTATTTTCATTTATTTTTTGTTTATTTCACATATTAAGAGATGGGGTTCTTTGATAATAGCGGTGTGTAAAAAACCCTAAATCCACAAAACTAATCCAATCCAATATGACCGACCCATAAAACTTCAAAACCATCTTAAACAGAGAAGATGATTGTTTCCCCATTAAACGGCCCAGTCAGGTGTTTGGGCCATTATTTTCTCAATTGGATTGACCTATCCTACCCGTCACCACTAGAGAAATAGCCATTTTAAGCATGAGAAATTGCTTCACCACTACATCTGGTTATAAAAATAATTGAGATCACAAATTCCCCTTTCATGAGCGTTAATGGTAGCCATCCCATATATAAATACATAGAATTAATTTTTAGCATTAATGACCACTGATGACGGCCTCGGACGATCACTATTATTTGAAATAAAATAAATCATAAATAATAATATGGTGATACATTTACACCACACATCAAAAAAATTCAATACAATTTCATCGGAAATCATAATTTAATTTCAAATAAGTTGTCATTATAGACATGTTAATACATTGTAATTATGTAACATTTATTACATATATTACATTTTCTAATAAATTAAAAAATGACATGGTATCCCTCTATCCAATATCTTTGGTTCCAAATTTCCAAAGAGGCCAATTGAATTTCTAGTTTCAGAACACACAACCCTGGATCAAAAAAATGAATAGTATTCATGTAATAAAAAATAATGATTTTGTTTTTAATATAATAAATGAATGAAGGAAACATAAATATTATACAATAATGCATTAATAAAATTTTACTTTTATATTAAATACACAAATTTGTATCATATTGACATGCAGTTAAATCCTACATTTCAAAAATGAATTATGGATCATTTTCCTAAAGTATCATAACAGTCTGAGTGTGTTTTTTAGTGAATAATACACGTATTAAACTAAAATGTCACTTTTAAAATAAAACACATACTTTGAGTGTTATAAAACACACCCTATGTTGGATTGACATGAAATTAATCACTACATTCCTTGAATTATGAATTGTTTTTCTAAAGTATCAAGACAATCCAAGTCTATTTTCTTTATTTTCAATGAGTGGCACGTTTTTGTACTAAAATATCACTTTTAAACTGAAAACACACACTTTGAGTCATTTCAAACACACTATGTGTTGGATTTATGTGAGGTTTATTCCTACACATCAAAAATGATTTATTTATTGTTGACCTAAAGTATCTAGAAAATATGAGTTTGTTTTCTCGGTTTTGAGTATGTGGCTTGGGTTTGGAACTGAAATATCCATTTTAAATTAAAACATGAAATTTGAACCATACAAGGCTCTCCATTTTTTTGATTGAAAAGAAGTAAATTTATACACTTCATAATGTAATTATAAATCTTTTCTCTAATGTATAAAAATATTCTAAGTGAATTTTTTTAGTTTTCAATGAGTATTGTATTTTTTTTAACTAAAAGTCACTTTTAAACTGAAAACATGAACTTTGAGTAAAATCAAGCAAATTGTAAATAAGATTAACATGTGGTTTATTCCCACACATCAAAAATGAATTACAGATCATTTTTCTAAATTTTCAATACAATAAAAAATTGTTTTCTAAGCTTTAAAAATATGATAAGTGTTTTGAACTAAAATATCCATTTTAAATAAAAACTTTTTTTTTCAGTTGTACCAGGAATATCATGTGTTGTACTGATGTTTTGTTAATTCATAAATATTAAAATTTTATTATGGATTATTTTTTGAAATTAACAAGACATTATGAGTTTGTTCCCGATTTTTATTGATTGATGCACGTCTTTTACTAAAATGTCACTTCTAAACAGAAAAATATTACTTTGTTCAAATCAGTTATGTCGTGTGTAAGGTTAATTTATGGTTAAATCATACTCATAAAAATGACGTATGGATCATTTTTATAATGTATCAAGTCAATTAATGTACATTTTCTTATTTTTAAATGTGTGATTCATGTTTTAAACTAAAATGTCACTTCTAAAATGAAAACAAAAACCTTTATTCATATCGGGTACACCATGTGTCGAATTGATGAGTGACTGTTTTTTATTCTTCCAAAATTACTTATGGGTAATTTTACAAAATAATCAAGTTAATATGAGTGTGACTACTTAGTTTTCAGTGAGTGATTCATTTTTTGAACTAACATGTTAATTTAAAACAAAAAACATACACTTTGAGTCAAACCGAACACACCATGTTTCAGATTAATGTACATTTGATTCCTACTTGTAAAAAATGAATTATATATCATTTTAAAAATGTATCAAGACAACATGAGAGTGTTTTTATGGTTTTGATCAGGTTTAATTTGTTTGGAACTAAAATTTCCCTTTTAAATAAAAACATATACTTTTAGTCATATCGGAAAAATGTGTGTTGGATTGATAAATGGATAATTAATACACCTCAAAAATTACTTATGAATCATTTTTATAAAGAATCAAGATAATTATTTAATTTCTACTCAATTTTTACTGAGTGATGCATTTTTTGAACTGAAATGGTACTTTTTTACTTAAAACATGTGATTTGAGTCATACCCGACACACTGTGTGTTAGATTGATGTGTTGTTAATTCCTAAAAATCACAATTGATTTAAGAATCGTTTTAAAAATGAATAATGAAAATATTAATTAATTTAAGTGGTTTTCTATTAGTTTTTTCTATTATAATGTAAAATGTAAATAATAAATGGAAAACATTCACTTTGAGTCTTACCAAACACAATGTGTGTTATATTGACATGCAGTTGAGTCCAACACATCACGAATGAATTATGAATCATTTTTGTAAAGTATCAAGATAATATGAGTACTTTTCTTAGTTTATAAAAAGTAAAAAACATTTTAACCTAATTTTTCACTTTTAAACAAAAAACATGCACTTTAAGTCATACTGGGCACACTATGTGTCCAATTGAAACGTGTTAGATTTGTACACACCACAAATGATTTATGGATCATTTTTCTAAAGTCAAAGATAATCCAAATGTGTTTTATTAGTTTTGGATATGTGAAATGTGTTTCTAATTAAAATATTCATTTTAAATCAAAAAAAACACTTCAATCAAACTGAGCACAATGTCTATAGAATTGATGTGAACTAAATTACAACATATCAAAAATTACTTATATTTCATTTTCTTAATGTATCACGAAAATATGACTATTTTTTTGGTTTTTAGTGAGTGACCCCCCTTTTGAACTAAAATGTCACTTTTAAACTAGAAATATGTACTTTGAGCCATACAAGTAAAACTATGTGTCTAATTAATATGTGTTATATTACTATACTTTAAAAATATTTTATAGATCATTATTTATAAAAAATGATGATGTTGGTCCCAGTGGACAGCTCAAGAGGCGGTGAATTGAGATCCCAATACGAAATGTCTCTTAAAACCAATTTAAAATATTATTACATGAAATATTACATTTAACAAATAAAGTAGTTATGAAAATTTCAATTCTTTGAAATATATTCTCAATGGTCTAATAAAATCTTAGTTAAAAAAAATTTAAAAAAACTAACTATAAAATAGCTAACTTACACCAAATAGAATATATCACATATAAATGTTAACTATCAGTGATGTTATTTGAAAATACTTATTTATAAAATAATAACATAAAATATAAGAATGATATAGCCAATGAAATATAGTTTGAAATCCAGATTAAGAAAAAAACTAGAACACATAGTAGAATTTAAAACCAGTGGTTCAATCCAAAGATGGAACATGATCCTCTCAACTTGATAGTCACATAATTCCATGAAAATCTATTAAATATAATAAACATGATCCATAACTTGTATTTGGTTTTATACATACAACTACACATAGGGAATTTCATGCAACAACCGTTATCTTCCACAATTCTTAATGAGATAATAGGTGTAAAATAAATAGTGAAAGAGTATCTAGTACTTTACAATACAAAGAAGGCCCTTGTGATAAGAAATATAAATTATACTATAAATAAAGTTTTAAGGTACACTAAAATAGAGAAATCGTAAAGGTATGAGGAAAATGTTTTAAAGTAGCTCAATCTACACTCATATTTAGCTGACTAATTGTCATTATATTTTTATCTGAAAAAGTTTCAATGAAATCCTATACAAGGAAACATAATAACTGAGTGTCATGGAAGTGCTGAGTCGAGAATCCAGTCTATTGTCATGTTATTCATAATATATATCAATATTTGGATCCAAAAGATACTCTTCTTCTTAAAGATAAATCCTTCTCTAATTATTTATTGAGAAATAATCCTAGAATAATCGTCGTACTGATTCCTCAGATATTGATTTCATAAATTTCCTAACATCATAGTACTTTCTCTAAAATATAAATATTTAAATTTAAAACAATTACATAAAATTATAATTAGACATGACAACATAAAATTAATTTATGCATGTTCACTTTGTCTTGTGGTCGCATGACATTAAATTTACTTGATCTTGTAGTCACATTATCTTGTGTTCATTTGATCTTGAGGTCACATGATCTTGTGGTCATTTAATCTTGGTATCACCTAAATTAATCATTATTTAGGCTCAATACTTTACCAAATTTTACAATATTATTTCATTATCAGTTGAATTATTCGGGAAGTCACTTGAATCCTTCGTATAGTCGGATGAACACATGATTTAATTGATTGATTTTACCATGATGTTACGTCTACACGGTCACTTGGCCTTCACATTCAATAAAAATTCTTCATGTGGTATATTGGTGTGGTCACTTCAATACAAAGAAATATTTATTTTTTTCTTGATTTTTTTCAATCATAAAACATTGAATTCATTAATAACATAAGAAAAATTATTTGCGACCATTAAACAAGGAGTTGTTGAACTAATCGAGAAGTATACCCCTTTTATGATCACTAATCATGGAATATTAAATTTTAATAAAAAAATATAAATAAGTATGTATAACACCCCTAAATATTTCAAATTATATTTTTTGAATTAATTTAACCTTTTTCATGTTTTTCATTTCACACAACACTAAAGAAAGTTTATTTTATATAAAATCACTATGTTTGGAATGCTTCATACAAAATGCCATGTTAATCCTACACCACATGTGACATAAAATTTATCTTTAACATCATGAAATGATGAGGTTAGCTTACAATATACGCAACAATGACTTTCCTCAATAGCTTGTGTAACACGCAAGTCTGTGGTTTACCAAACAATAATATGTTTTTAAAATATGATTACTTAATATAATAAGTTATAAACTTGATGATAAATAAGTGCTTATGAATATTATTAAAAAATTTATTAAAATATATAGTTTATATAATATAATATGAATTCATTGGTTTCCAATTAATTATAAATTAATAAGAATGTCGATTTAATAAAAATGAAATATTATTATTCTTATAGTCATAAAACTATTTTACAATAATAAATTAAATTATATACAATTATTGATTAACACTAATGTGATATATATTTTATATATTCAATCAAATATTTTTTATGGCCATTCAATGGATTTAATAGACATAATAAATGAACAAACCCAATTTTATGCTTAAAACATATATTTTTTATAAACATAGTTTTACCGACTTTTAAGGGAGATCCCATTTTAAATACAAAGTTTGGATATTTAATCGATTTAATATTAAAAAATACACATCATTTTTTTAATAGAAACATAAAAACTAGGTTATAATAATTTATTTGGTGTTATTATATAAGGTTTCACTTATAATGAATATTTAAAAACATTGGATTTTAATTCAAAACTTTTTTTCGTATAATTTATTTATAAATTCAAATTATATTTTAAAATATTTTATAAGTTTAATTATATAATATATTTATCAATTAATCTAATATAGGTCAATAGAACAAATTTTAAATTTAAATTTCATATAAATACATAGAAAACTTTTGATCAATTTTACGTTAAAACCCTACAATGTCGTCCCGTTAGCCAGATTAATTTTAAATTAATTTATGTAACTTATGTGATTAGAATTTTGATAAATGGATTCTATATTTGGAATGATAATAATTTAAAAATCATAATAAGGTTAAATTAGTTTTTTACCAAAATAATCAATGAATGTAATTAAAATTAATTACATCAATTATGGTAAAATTACTCTTAACTAAGGACATAACCATAAATTTATGACCCAAAACGACCTATAAACTTTTTCAAATCCATTTACTGGACATACATATATCCTATACTCCATTTTCTCGACTTTATATCATTATTGGATCCACTTTCAACATGAAAAACGTGGGTAGAATTGTCCCTTAAGATATTTACAAGAGTGTCACTCCCCCTCTACTATAAAAAGGGATCTTTTCTCCCAATTCCTCAAACCTCTCAATCCACTTAGATCACAAAAAATCTACTAAAATAAGATCCCAAATTCCATCACTTCCTCCTTTAATACTCCCTTTGAGTATAATGTATTCCAAGGAATCCACTTGGGAAAAACCAACATGATTTACCCGATTAAGAGGTGGTTTGAACGAGTACGACGAAAATCAGGACACAAGTTTATGAAGAAAGGTTTTAGGTAGAATAAATAAAGGTAGAGATATTTATATGATATGTTTAATATATTTCACCAGGATAGAATATTTTGATTCCAAATATCTAAATACCCTAGACTATTATGGTCCTCGTGCATGTATTTTTGTAATGTACTAAGTATTCATCTAAAATGATGTAACATCCAAGTATATCATAACTCGGTCACTATAGTTGGTATTAAAAGAAAGGTTTATTTAAACATATAAAACTAGTGTGTGAATAATTTATTGATATCCCTAGGTATGTTTATAAGGATATGTTTAAGGATGTATCTAAGGACAAGTATAAGGATGATACGATGTTTAATAAAATATCCTAGAATTTTGGTAAAGGATCATGTGATTGGTTTCCTAAAATAAATCATTGTCTAGATACTATAAGTAGATGTGTCTCTATAATAGATGTACTTAGCTGTAACAAATCTATTAAGATTTTCTGGGCCTTACTCCGGGTAATCTGGTACATAAAAATGGTCCTTTCTACAGACCTACTTTAACACTCTTGGGGGATATGATTTAGGAATTCAAAAACACATCACAAACCATAATGAAGGATTCAAATATAAGTTGGATATTGATTAACTAACATAAACATATTTTTTCATAGATTAAAAAATTTCTCATGATTTAGACATCCTGTAAATAATTATTCTCATGACTATGTGGTTTTCTTCTATGACAAGTAATGCCCACACTATGATTCTGGTTTTATTTGAGGGAGGGAACCATAGGGAATTATATTAAAATTGAATGTGATGGATGGTTTTTTTATGAGGATTCAGGTGGGATGATTAATATAGTGAAATATGTTGTGATCATGCTTAATCTGTTTTCACAAAACATTATTAACAATGTGTACATTAACTAACTCTCGGACTCACAAAGGAAGAGAAAGAAGGAGTTCACAGAGAGGTCAGTTAGCAAGGGCCATGAAAAAGGAATATTTGGTTTCATTTGTGGAAAGAAGTTGTAATGAATCACCAATGTGAATATCCTATAAGGACAATAATATGTTTTTACTACGGTAAATAATGACACAAATCAAGTAACTACAAGAGAAAAATGAAGAGTTTGCATAATGGAATGGATGAGAGTATTAACCTCCATAAGGAATAATCAAAGGTTGTGTGTTTTAAGTGTGGAATAAATTTTAATTATTAAACTCAATGTACCAAGAGGAAATCTCTTTAATAGGATCCTCAAGTAGGTTCGTGTAATGTTTATAATGTTGATGATGAAGATACTTCAGATGAAATGTGAAAGGAAAGAGGTATTGTGTAACAGGTTGAGGTAGAATTTCTAATGGAATAAGGATTAAGTGGAATGACAATAGATTTTATGTATTTTGAATCAAGAAGTATGTTATATAAAAGTTGAAAAATATAATGATTTTATATTTTATGTTTTTTGCTATGGATTTACAAGAACACTTTGAATGGTTCCGAATGAATAGAAAAATGATATAATCACAAGGTGATGTCCCTAGAAAAGTAGTGATTAAGGGAAAGATAACACTAAATATTATTCTTAGGTTATGATAATATTATTTTGATAAATATATGTGGGATATGATTAAGTAAACCAGATAGTACTTATTACCTTGGAACTAGTTAAATACTGGTTGACAAGTAGTTTATGATATCGTGGATAAAGTTTAAAATTTCTTGGATTTACGGAATATATCCAGTAATCTATAGAATAAGGAATTGTGCATGTTTTCCATAATTATTTATTCTAATTCAGTTTTTTATCATGTTCCATGAAAATTTATCGTGAGGGTATTCGCATGTTTGGAATGTGACAACAAATAGGTACTTTGTGATATATGGGGGGTTAATTTTGAGTTGGTTTCATGACTCACTTTATAATTTTTTGGATTTTCATATTTGATAAGGGTTATAACATTAACCATGCATGAAAATATTAATTTAAAATTATGTGGAAGTATTTATGCACTATGTTTGTATTGAAAACCTTAGTTAAAATCCATTTGTAAATTAAACTTATTTCACAAATTTACACTATATTTTGGAAATTATATAAGCCTAATTTTATAAAATGACCTCATGTATGTAGAGTGATAACAAATCAAGTCTGGAACAACCTCCAGTCCTGAACCCATAACCAAAGGATGATAAGGGTTTCACAACTACCACTAGGCCTATGCGAAGTACTGGTTAATGTATAATTATTTTTGATGAATAACTATTTATGATCAAATAGTAGTGTTACTTTTCTTTTTGTAGATTAATGTACTAACCGTGTTTTTTAAAGATTATTTATAGATAAATTTTCATAGGTTTCATTCTTTCTTGGGCCTTAAGATCAGTTAAAAGTGTATTTTATCACTTTAGGCGTCAATGGTAATTTCTGGATGTCCATTACACGATGTAATAATTGAATTAGAAATTGATAAAATCACAAATAAAGAATGAAATTTTTTTATAGTAATTTATCAAGTAAGTATATGTCCTTATATTTTTTGTCAATAAAATATTTACTCAACATTAAGATAATTATGAAAAGAAAATGTGTTGTCCTAATACCTTAATTCTATTCAATCAATGGCCTTTTAAATAATCACATATTCATGACTTTGAGGACCTAGTCCTTTCATTTACCATTCACTAGTTTTTTATTAATTACCTCAATAAATCAATATAAATATTTATGCTTTTCCTCTATATCCAACATTGACTCCCATCCTATGTTCTCCTACGTGGAAACCCATGTATATGTTACTTTGGGTAACCATTATGGCTCCAAAATTCCCTTATAAGGGTAGTTTTATAATTCATTTTTACATTGGGGGTTTCTATGAATAAAACATTCAAGTTTCAAAACTTTGATAACCCAAATGGATTAATGGGTGAAAATAATTTTAAGGGGGTAGAATTTTACACCCCATGATTTTATGAATTATTACTTTTTGAATTTATTTAACCTTTTTTGATAATTTTCATTTCACACAACATTGAATATAGTTTATTTTATATTAAACCACTATGTTTGGCTTGTGTCATATGCAACACCAAGTTAATAATGCTTTACACGTGACATAAACTTTAACTTGTTCTAAACGAAACACTAAGTTTAGATTGTGTTATATGCGACAGTGACTTTCCCCAATGACTTTTGTAACACATAAGACTGAGGTTTTCTAATCAATAATATATTATTAAAATATGATTATTAAATTTTAAAAGATATAACATAGATGTTAAATTTATGTTTATGAATATTATTAACTAAATTATGAAAATATATTATTTAAACAATATAATATAAATTCATAAGTTACAAATTAATTATAAATAAATATGAAAGTTGATTGAATAAAAAATAAAACATTATTATTTTTACGGTCCGAAAGTTATTTTACCATAATAAATTAAATTAAATAAAATTAGTGAGTGATATTAATGTAATATATATGTTATACATTAATTCAAATATTTTTTATATTAATTAAATAGATTTTATAGACATAAGATAAGAACAAACCCAATTTTATTCTTAAAACACTATATTTTTATGAACATGGTTTTAAAAACATTAAATGGTGGGCCCATTTTAAATCCAAATTTTGGAACATTTATTGATTTAATATGTTAAAAATAAATTTTATACTGGTATAATAAAAAAAAATTAGGTTAGTATAATTTTTTTCTATTATTCCCTAATGTTTCATTATAACGAATATTTAACAATTTTGGATTTTAATTCAAAACTTATTTTTCATATAATTTATTTATAGGGATAAATTTTATTTTAAGTTGGTTTAAAAGTATATTTAAATAATATTTTTATCAATTATTCCAATTTAGGTCCCTATAAACAATTTCACATGGAAATTTAAAATAAAAACTTATCAAACTTTTTGATTGATTTTACTTTAAAACCCGAAATGTCGTCCCATCAGGGGATTAATTTGTAATTAATTTATGACACTAATATTATTGGAATTTGGAAAAATGGATTCCATATTTGTAATTAGAATAATTTTTAATTCATATTATGTTAAAAATATTTTTTGACAAAAATTATCAGGGAATGTAATTAAAATTAATTACATAAATTAAGATAAAATTAAGCTTAAATAAGAACTAAACTATATATTTAACACCAGAAATGACCTATAAAATTGTCAAAAATCCATTGGTTAGCCATATTTAGACCCTATCCTTCCTTGAATAAAACTTTTATCATTATTATATCCACTTTCAACATGAAAAACGTGGGTGGAATTCTCTCTTCAAATATTTAAAAGAGTGACACTCCTCCTCTATTATTAAAAGGATCATATCCTCCCAATTCATCACACCTCTCAAGCCCCTTGGCATTCCCAACCTCTACTCATATAATCTTGAAACTTCCCTCCCTTACTCTTTAAATCCTACCTTTAGGAAAAAAGTCTTCCAATGAAGCCTTTTTCCACAAACTAAAATGAGTTACCCTATTAAGTGGTGGTTTGAATGAGTACGAAAAAAGTCAAGACACAAGGTTATGAAGAAAGGTTTTAGGTAGATGTAATAAAGGTGAAGTTATTTATGGGAGTTCTGGAAGATTTTTCACTAGGATGGAACATAGTTTTTATAATTTTACAAAGACGCTAAACTATTACAGTCCTCTCCCTTGTAATTTTGTAATGTACTAAGTATCGATCTAAAATGTTGTAATATACTTGTGTGTTAAACCTAGGTTTCTATAGTATGAACTCCTAATAATACAAGATATTATAATATGAATTTAGAGATACATCACCGATTATACACACCCTTTTAAAATTAGATGATGATAGTGAAGAAATATAAAAAACCCATTGATATGTGGAAATTAAGAATGAAACAAAATATTTAATCGATGATTCAAAAAAGGAATAAAAAATAGCAAACATACATTATAATTATAATATAAATCTAAAGAAACATTTATGATGTCTACAGAGAGAATATGAGATTTTCCCTTGTTAAAGGAGAGAATAGGAGAAACATATATTATTTCAGAAGGTGTAGGCTGAGGTGAGGAGCTCAAAGAATGTTCTAGAATAACCACACACAAATTAATTGGGCGAAGATACTGAAAAGATTATCTAGGAGGAAAGATAAAAGGATTGGTAGAGTAAGTGGTAGAGATAGGAGATGAAGTTATAGGTAGGTATGGAGGTTTTATAATAGATGATTTAGAACTATAAAGTTAAGGATATAAAATCCATGTCAAATCCTTCCAATTTCATGATTCATGCTCCTTGGGATTAAAATAAACATCTTTGTTTTCAAAAATGCTTCTAGAAATTGAGTGGAAATATTCAACCTCTTCAAATTATTCTTGAATTTATAAGTGATATTGGGAATTTTTATATCACTTTATAGAGATATAAACAAGTTTTTCATATCATAATTGGTTAAAAAGTCTTGTGTAATAGTTAATAGCCATTGAATCATATCTTTGTCTCTATATGGGTATTATACGTCTCCTCTGCCCATAAACAATGTTTTTAAAGAATGAGTTTTAAATCCATCAAATATAATATTTATAGTCATATGAAATTTTTATAATAACACTTTTAATTATTCTCTCATAATTTTTATGACTCGATATTCATTAAAAGAACAGTGCATATGGGTATACGATACAACTGAGTGAGTTATTGGAGAGGGTGAAACTAAGTTAAATGGTTGAAATAATGTATTCTAAAACCTCTTGTATAACTTCATCATAATGACTTGAAGATATTTTTATAATGATCCATCTTGATCTCTTAGTTCTTTAACACTATTCTTCATCATATCTAGCTTGAGATGGAGATTTAGTTAAAAATGAGAGATGATAAGAGATATTATCCAGGTTATTTTTTGTTCTATAAAAGGGTGAAACAATATTCTCAAACCCAATGAATATTTATTTTAATAAAAAAATTAAATTGAATTTGAACTCATTTATATATAATTTAGTCATAAAAGAAAAAAGAAGGAGCAGAATGAGGAATAGATGCAGATGAATCAGGAGAAGATTCCCTACTATAGAACTCACCTTAAAAGACCATAGGTGTTGTACTCAAAGATTATAATTCTAGTATTACCCTAATTTCTCCCTCAATACCATCAGAGAGATCTATGTGAGTCAATCCAAGGAGAGTTTCACCACAATTATTACCTTGTTTCTCAACTGATTTAATGGGAGTAAGGCCAAACACCTCTTCAATGTAACACTAAATGAATTTGCAATATTTTTATTTTTAAATAAATTTAATATATTATATATCTTTTAATTAATGAAGCCTAAATTATCTTATTTTACACACAAGATAAACTATATTCTATAGCTTTAATTATAAGTATGACCTAGTTTTACCAAACAACAATATATTATCAAATAATTTTTATAAGATATAACCTAACTGTTAAATTAGCTGTTATGAATAGTATTAAACACATTATGAAATTTATATAAATTCCATATAATTTTTAAATTAATCTAATGTGTTTTATATACATGACATAATAATAAATCCATTTTTTGCATAAGAAAAGTATTTTTAAAAATTAGAAATTTTTCAACATTTTAATTGAAAACCCATTTTAAATCTATTTTTTGAAAATTTATAATTTTTATATGACAAAATAATTTTCTTATTTGAATTATTAATGTCAAAATTATATTTGGGTGAATTTTTAATATTTTTATAAGAAGTTTCATTTGTTGATGAATAGTTAAAATACTAAATTAGAGTAAAAAATTTTCTTTTTGTATATAATATTTATATTTTTAATTTATTTTTAATGTGAAAATAGATAAATTATATATATATTAAACCAATTTAGGTCATTTAAATCATTTTTATATTGAAATTTTATATAAAAACTTATTCCACTTTTGAACGTCTTCTTTTACCTCCTTTCTCACCACGTATGTGGGATTGGCATTAAACCTAATTTAGCCACTTCTATAAATTGATTTTAAAAAAAAATAAATACATGGTAGTAATAAATATGATATTTAGAGTTTAATTGGATCAACTTTTTTATTTAATATTATGAATAGTAACATTAGTAAATTTTTATTTTTCACGGTTAAGGGTTAATCAAGTAATTAATGGAAAAAAATAGTATTATTAAATTATTGAAATAACCTAAAACATGTCCTAATATCATTGTACTATTGGGTTTCGACCAAAATAACCCTTTGGTACAAATTTATCTTTTTAAGCCAATTGGTTAAGAATATGACATTTATTATATTTTATTTAAATATAAGTTAAAATGTCATACACATATTTTTGATAAATAAATAATTTTAAATATAGGGTTATATAGAATATAAATTAAACTATTTTTTTTTAAATATAAATAATTTATCTTTATTACGAAATTTGTTTTTAGAGAATAAAGAATGTAATCAAAGGATTTCATAATATGATGCAGTAATAGTCTAATTACTGGAAATATCAAATAAACGATATTAAAAATATTAAAACAATTATAATTTGACATAATTAATGACATACTGTAATTTTATAGATAAAATAGAAATATTAGAGATATATTATAAGTGTTTTTATAATTTATCATATTTTTTGGATATTTTTAAAAAGACAAATAAATAATATTATAAAAATTGACATAAATGATACTTTAAAATAAATAATATTTTCTTAAATGATATAAAATTGGTAAAACTATAAAATTCATCAAAATGACTGGAATATGTGGTAATATTTCATAAATTGTACATTTTAGGTTCTTTTATCATTTTATACTAACTATATTACCCCTAATGGTTAAAAAACCCAAGTTGTCACGGTAAGAGTTAAAGGGTTTAACAAATGGTTGAAGCCAAAAGATAAGGTTAATATTGTTACCTAAACATGTGTAAAAATAATTAGTTGAGATAATTAAGACCCATAATAATCTTATCTTCTAAATAACTCACTAGGGATCTATTTTAAATCGAAAAACAATTTATATTAATTTAATATTTTGAAAATTTTCCAGAGTGCCACTCCATTCTCTTATAAAAAGGCACCTCCTCCCTCACTTCATAAAACCACATTGAACCTTATATATCTACCAAAAAAACCCATTTATATAATTAAAATTTTTAGTTATGTTTTGGAGGACCTTATCTTCTAAAAATAAAAACCCTAGTATCCCTTCTAGGATATCCAAAGGAAGTCCACTGAAGAAGAGGTAATTGTTTTCCCAATTCATCCAAGTCCATTTCTTATTCTAATTTATCTTCATATATTGTTTCCATAATAAAATAATAACTAAAGTATTATATATATTCTTATATGTTATTATTATTATGGTACAACTATATACCTCCTCTAATCCATCCTACAAAAAACAATATCACCTTGTGTACATTCGTACAGCTTACCGTCTCCACATTGTGGTGCAATCTATTTTTCATCACCATTTTAATTGGATGCGTATAGTGATGTATATAATGGATATAAATAAAAAATATTACATTGTATTTATTATTTATATTAATATATCATCCAATTACTTAACATGTTACCATTTAGGGAATGATACTGTGGTTCATTCATACATACGACCTACCGTCTTCACAACGCATTGAGAATCATTTTTCATGCTAACCATTCCATAATGATTATAAAAATATATATAATGAATAAATATGAAATATATTATATAATAATTATAATTTAATTATATATATACATACATATATTTAATTTAACTACTTCCATTGAGTAGGATAATAAAATTGAAACCGAGTTAGTACGTACGTACGACTTGTTGTCTCTATGAATGATGTATTTCATTTCATATATCTACCTATTATAGATATTTCAAAAATCGAAATATATTTTATATATAAATCATGTTTTATATTCTTTTATTATGTAAATCATGATCTAAGTAATAGGATCAAGAATATAAATTCAAAACACGAATTATAAACAACGTGGTTATTACCCAAAACAATGATTTAACATAGAATTATTAATAAACGGTTAATATAAAGTCAAAAATGAATCATATATGATATTATAAATATTATTATTATTATTTTATTAGTTAATAATATGTTTAAATCCAATATACAGGTGTTTAGGACACGTATGGATGGAATTGTATAAATGTTAAGGGTTAACATTGCAATCTCAATATTTTCTGAGATTGCTTATATGTAACTATTTACTAGGACATATTTATCATACATATATATGTTTCTTTAAAAATGCATTTCAAAATATTATTACTATTCTTATATAGTTTTTAAAGTTCATTTTTACCCTTGTCTGATTTTTTATAAAAAGTTTTGAAATGAATCTTTTAGTCATTTTCCAAACAAGGTACATTATGCTCTTTTTGACAAAATGTGAATGGAATGTTTATATGACATTATAAAAACATAATTTAAAAAATAACAAGATTCCTTTTATTAAAAAAAATTCTTTTAAAATTGTGCACCCCTTTTAAAATAATATCAATATAAAAAGGTATATTTCTCTCAAAAATTTAATGATTTTATTAGATTATTTTCATCTATGTCAACATCCCTTGTTGGATTTTATGTTTAATTGAGGTTTATTTCATATTATATGATCTGTTATATTATATTAAAGAGTTTGTTATAAATTTTACTATGGATGTGCTATTTTTATACCATTCATGACGTATGATTATTGTATTAACATTTTTTATTCTAGTTTTAATACAAATTTTTATGCTTGTTATGTTTCATCCTTTTCATATGAGAAATGCGTTGGACTTAGTAAGGGACAGGAAGAGCCCCCAATAGCACCTAAATGTATTGGTATGTATCATGAGACAATCTATTTCGGTTTTTTACCCATTTAAGAATGGTGTACTGGTTGAATCCTTGATGGTTTTTTTAGGATATCAGGTATTATCCAATCTATCATTATAAGATTAGTTATTGATATTCCATGTTATTATTAGACTAGTAGAATATACATGTTTATGTTTTCTAGATAATCTAATTATTTTATATGGTATTATTTATTATTTTCATATTATGCTCAAGATTATGTTTAAAGGACTTGAGTTTCTATGATACACCTTACCTTAAGGTTTGTGATTATTTATACATAATAACTTCTATTGTAAGCTTACCCTTACTGAGCAACTGAGCTCACCCCTTTCTTATGTTTTATTATTTCCAATATTCCAAGATGTGTATTATGAAAGATATGAATGTTTAATCGAAGAGAATAATGGTATTATAAAATGATTTTTAATTTTGTATTTTGTAATTGCAATTGAAATTTAGGTTTCAAGTATATAATCAAGTTTCCATGATTTCTAAACTGATTGGTCCTTTGGGATTCAACTATTGTATCTCTTCCAATGTAATATATCAAGGCACATACTTTGGTCTACTGGATTTTGGGTCATTACATTCAATCACTTAATCAACATTTGTTTTGGGAGGAGATACTCTAAATATTTCATAATGATCTATTTTGGAAATCATGGACCCCTAAAGAAATTTCTAGATAGAATATATGTATGGTCCATCAAGTCTAGGTGGACTACCTCAATGATCACCACTATCATCAAATTCCTTATCTTAGAGTTTTTTCATCTCTTTTACTTGGACTTGGATTACTTCTAATAATATGACTCAAATAATATTATTTTTCACTATTATCTTAAATTATTTTGGTTTCATCTAAGATTTTATCCTCCCACACTATATCCTCATTAATATCATTCATTGGCCCTAAGAATCATCAAGGTATTTATCATCTCCATTCTTCTTCTTGAGAGGGTATAGGTATAGTAGAATTAAAATATATAAAGGATATATTAAGAGAGAGATTCTGATAATCCTCATGTGATTCCATTGCTTCCTCATAAAGATCAGTAGTGTCAATTTACCCTTATCTAAATTCCAATTAAAATTAATCTTCGATATATGAATACTCAACAATTTCATCTAGTTATAAACATATATCAACTTTATACCTTGGTACTAATGAATCCATGAAAGGATTGGCCTTTTCCTATATCTTATCATTATACACTACCCATTCTTTCATCCATGGGCTATATTTTTTCTTAATAGACCTAAAAATATTTTGATTTAGTAGAAACACACTAGATGAAACTATTATTCCCCCCCCCCCATTGGAACTAATCCTTTTTTCTCAAATAGGTCTGAGATGTACTTGTGATATGGAAAAGATACAAATATGATAGAGGTTTTTTATAACTATATAATGTGACTGATAATATCCCTTTAATGTTTTATCTAAAATCCATTATTTATTTGATATAGAAAAATAGATCCTGATGACATAAAATATTAAAGTCACCATTCCTAGTAATAATCAGATGTCAAATAAATTTTACAAAAAAATTACATTCTCCATACAATTCCACAACACTATGACTATTAAGAGTACTATTTCTAGTTAACTCATAGAGATTATATTTAATGTAATATTGATTGTGATTAAAAAAATAAGAAATTTATTAATCGTTATATTATTCTAAATGATGTACATTTGAATTCTTAGCCTATAACTTTGATGAGAACACTAATTTCTATTTTATTTACAATGGTTTGAATAGTATCACTTGAATCAATAGTATCTTCATTCATATTTACATAAAATTCTTTGACTACATTACGATAAAATTATTTACCATTTTCCATTAACTAATCACCCATCCTAGTTTTTGAAGATATTCCCAAACTAAATATTTTCTCAAAAACATCCATTTGGCATCCACTTATTTTCTACACACATAGGCCGATCTAACAAATGAGGGTAGCAAGGATTTACTAAAGCACTCGATAAAGATTGTATCTCCCATTATTTCTTTAAGGGAGTAAAAATATCAAGATATGAAACTTCATGATTTATTTTCACTCCAACCATTATTCTACAGTGATTTAATACCCTAGAGTCTGAGGTTTTATTTCAATATAAGAAAGAGTTTTAAAAGGAGAGATTCAAGAGACCACATATAGGGATTAAAAAAGAAATAAATAGGATTGTGTCAATTTTAATTATGATTTCAACTTTATTCAATCATTTTAGGAATAAATGAAAACAAAATAATAATAAAATTAAGAGAAATCATGACAAGTAGATTAAGTATACAAATTAAATAGTTCTATTTGATTAACAAACAATAAAAACATGCTTACCGTAATTTAAATAAGTCATGATTAGTAAACGTACAGTATGATATTCCTCATAGTTACCTAGAGGGTTAATTATACATTATCTAATCAAATAACCAAATATTTTATGAACATTTAACTAAAATTATTATAAAATTATAATGGTTAATAAAATAAATGTATAAACTACCCTTATATACATTTCTCCAAGAGAAAAAAATAAGATTAAATATTAAACAGGAGAAATCTTAACAAATAGAAATTCAAAAAAAACATAATTTACTATTAAATAGTTTTTAAGAACATGAATTAACTAATCCCAAGTGGTATGAACTGAATTAAGATGTTTATGAATAATTAATAATTCCTAAATCATGTTTGGTATCATTCAATCTTTTTATTAAAAGGCTTTATAAAGATGTCAACAATATGATACTTAGTTCCAATGAATTATAGATTATTATCACCTTTTTGAAAATGATATCTCAAAAAGTGATATCGTATATCAATATTTTTATCCATGGAATAAGATATAGGAATTTAATAAATATTAAAATAAATTTTATTATCACAATTTATAGGGACGTGCTCAAATTGTTTTCCATCATCTTATAATGTGTGTGTCATCTATGGAATTTGAGAAAAATAAATATCTACTGCTATGTACTCAACATCAATGGTAGATAATACAATGGAGCTTTTTTACTACACTAATAAATTAGATACTTTCCCAAAATATAAAATTTTCTAACGGTTATTTTTCTATCTAGATTACAACCCCCAAAAGCAGCATCATAATAACTAACTAACTCAAATGCATGGCCTCTAGAGTATAAATATCCAAAATTAAATGTATTCTTGAGGTATTTTAAAATTATTTTAACACTATTTAAATGAAATTCCTTTGGATTTTCTTGAAATTATTCACACATACAGACACTAAACATAATATAAATCCACCTCATAGTTAAGTAAATTAAACAACCAATCATACCACAATATATAGTCTGGACAATTGATTTTAAAATTTAATATAAATATAGTTTATAGCTCATAATCATTAGAGTATCAATAAATCTTGTATTATCCATTCCAATTTTTTTGAAGATATTTTTTTATTTAATTGGATGTAATAAAATTCCACCTTTGTTTTGAAAAAATTGAAAACCAATAAAAAATTACTCATCCATTAAACTCATTTTAATTTAATTTTTCATCATTTTAAAAAATTCAACACACAAGGAGTTTTCGGATAAACCAAAAAAAATCATCAATATAGATTTGAATTAATAGAACATCTTTTTAAATTATTTTGATAAAAAATTAGGGTCAACTATACCTTTTTAAAATCTATTGGAAATTAAAAGGGATCTGAGACTATCATACTAAGATTGAGGAGCTTGTTTCAAACCATATAGAGCCTTAAAAAGTTTAAAAATGATTTAGAATATAATTATTTTGAAATTAATGATATTTATTATCCACTAAATACTTAATAATCTTACCATTAATAAATTCACTCTTGACATTCATTTAATATAGCTTAAAATTTAGATGTATTGCATTTGAAAGTGGTATTATAATAGATTCAAGTCTATCTACTGGTGAAAATATTTCTTTATAATAAATACCTACCTATTGACTAAAACCTTAAACAAATAATCAATCTTTGTATCTAACAATTGATCTAGAAACATCGACCTTGTTTCTATATACCCACTTGGTGCAAATAGTTGGGTTGTACATATGTCAATATACTAAATTTTAGACTTTGTTTCTTTCAGACTAATTAAATTATTCTTGTGTATATATCACCCAATACTCATCATTGATTTATTTATTGATGTTATTAGGTTTATTATGAGATAAAAAGGCTTGATTTTCAACCTATTTTTTTAGTGTGGATGAAGTTTGAGTATATTTATCTCGGTTTGCTATAACCACATCTAGGGGATGGTTTTTGAGAGTTTTAATGGTTCTAGGAACTGAATTACAAGGATCTTCAAAGTATTATTCTAGATTAGGAAGGCCATAATGGTCTCATATAGGTTATTTATCATTTAAATCAATAGTAAGTTATGAGGTTTTATAGGTATTATTAATAATCAAATTCTACATATCATTATCAAGGTTTTCTAAAGGAGGTATGGGTTCATGTGGATTTGTATCATCAAAAGCTATATGTAAAAATTCTTCCACAATGTCATATTTTTTATTAAAACCCATATATGAAATAATAGTGGTTTAATAACTATGAAAAAAAATTCATATCTTTTTGGTGAAAATTTGTACATATTCTTCATTTTGAATAGAAAGAACACTTTGAATCCAAAAACTATAACATAATTTTATTTGGATCATATACCATTGCATAACTCATATGTAATATTTTTCATGATTGTTTGAATAAGAACTATATTTATTTCATTACAAGATGTATTAATATCTTCAACTGAAAAATAGTCAGGTAAGTTATATTCACTGAACATTGTTTTTGAAATTTTTTGAAGAGTCTTATTTCTTCTTTATATAACCCAATTTTATGGAGGTGTTCGAGGTGAATAGATATTGGAAGTATATATAAATTTTGAGTAGAGATATTCATATTATGGAATCTCAAATTCATGACCATGATCACTTCATAAGGTTTTAGTTGAGTTTCCACAAATTGTTTTTGTTTATTTCACATATATAGCAAAACAAGTAAGAGATTCACTTTTGTGAGCTAAAAAAACACCCATATATATCTTGAATAACAGTTGAAAATTACATAATCATAGTGTTCTACTTATAAACTTGAAAATATAGATATTCCAAACAAATTCATGGGGACCGAATCTTGTGGTTGAGATGTAGAATCTTATTTCTTTAGTTTGAAATTTATTTCTTGTGTTTTTATATTACTACAGGAGTCGAATACCTTGTATTTAGGAAATTATTGTTTGGTTAAAAACATAACTAAAACCTTTTAATATAGCTTCTTAAGTGAGTATATATTGCAGTGGACCATTATCTTATTCCATAACCATGATTCTCTATGAAAGAAACATTAAAAATAAATGTTTTTATAAAAAATAATAATCTATATTCAGAGTATAAACATATTCATATATTGGGACATAATTATTAAATCATGCTTGGAGTGAAAAATATTACAATAATGGATTTCAAACATGACATTAAAACCATCATCACATAAATGAGAAATACTAAGATGATTATATTTTAAACCATCATCCAATTAAAAATTATAGATAAAAACATATTAATGTTTAAATATTTATCCATGTCTAATAAACCTCCCTTTTTCATTGTCAAAAAATATGACATATCCACCATCCACTTTTACAGGGTTCATGGATCATCAGTAATCTAAACTCATATATCTATATCATCCACTATCTACATACCATATATTTCTAATGAATATTTTTTAAAAAAATTCTAAAAATTGATCAAATGACAAATGAATTTGATACTGATATTTTCTTGGGACCATAAAAGTAAAAAAAAATCCTTTAGAATCCACATCTATTGACTAGATTTACTAAAATATAATTAACAAAGTTAGAAAAAAATCCCCTTTTAGGTATAAAAGTTTTATAATTATTTCCAAAAAAGAAGTTTCTTTAGACCTAGAGGCTAAGGCCTCACTCTTTCAACCATTAATAAATTAATTTTTTTTATTACTTCCCTTGCTATGTAAATCCATACCCAATTATAGATTTGGATTTATGATCTTTTATTAACCCGGTACAATATTAAATGTCTTTATACTATCAAAAAAATTATTCCAAATCCTTTTTAAGCTTCTCATTTTCTAATTTAAGAATAGTATTATCCTTCAATAGATTGGAATTATTTTCCTTTTAAATAAAAATATCAATTTTATCAATAACAAATAAAACATGAACCTTTTTCAAAATTTTATTTTTTATATTTTAATTAATTCATGGTATATTTCAGCATAGTAAAATATTCTTCTAATTTTTTAGTTTATATTTAAAATTCATTAGATATATTTGCATGATAGATATATTATAACTCTTATGTAATAGCTATAAATTATATTTTTTCTTTTTTAATTTCAACTTCTCGATTTGTGTCTGAGTCACTAGATAAATCCTTAGATGCACTCTAATTGTCATTCATTGATTTATTTGTTCTTTAAATTTATCTTTATGATTAATTTTATATTTAATTTTTGGACAATAAACTATTTTATGTCCTTTCCACTTACAATCATAGAAATTAATTTAATTAAAGGATTCATCCCTTTTCCATCAATTCCTTTGATTTCCACTTTCATTATACATTCCTATTTAATTTTATTTATGTAAAAATTTATTCATTTTATAAAACTTCTTAAACCTTGTGGATAATTGAGAAATTTCATAATTACTCTCTGTATCGGGTCCACATCCACTTGTATTTTCTAGTTTCTCAATTTTCTTTGATTTTTATTGTGATTATTTTAAGGAAAAATATTTTTTTTGGGTTCATGTTCTTCATTATTCACCATTAAAGGTTATTTCTAAATCATTATCATAAAAATTAATTCATTAATTGGTAGTTTTTATAGCCATGTGACTCTCAAATAGATATTATAGTACCTCTATATTATATTTTCACCATCTCAAGATCTTTTGAACTTGTTCCTGGTAATAAATATTTTTTCAAGTGTAATCGTAGTGTTTTGGATCTCATTAAACCGGAGATACATATCATAAATTGATTCATCCAGATTCATTTTTAGTTTATCATACTTAGTCGTATATGTATTTAATCTTATTTATTTTACATTATATTTTCCTATATAATACATAGAAATTTTATCCTATATTTGGTAAATAGTATCACAAAAATTTATTAAATTAAACTCATGATCTCAAAAAGTAAAATCTAAATCATTCCTTGATTTGTAATTTGAATCATAGGAATCTTTAGTTAGATAATCTAATTATATTTAAAAAAAATGAGGTTTTCCATATTTATCATCAGTAGATCCCCATATTTCAATACCCATGCTCTTTAGATGAATTTTCATTTCTATTTTCCACTGAACATAGTTTTGACCATCAAAATAAGGATTTATATTGTGGCATAACCCTCATTCATAAGATCCACAATCAAAAAATAATTAAGAAACATTAATTAAAAATATATTATTAATAACATGATCAAGATAACAGTAAAAAAAAGAACAACTTACTCCTATAATACCAAATGTTTGTCCCAATGGATTGCTCAAGAGGGGGTTGAATTTATCTTCCTATTTAATAATTTTTTTAAAACCAATTGAAAATCCCCTTACATAAAAAAACACTGTTAAAAAATAAAGTATTTATAAAAAAAATTATTCTTTGAAATAGTTTTACAATGGTCTGATCAAAATCGAGTTAAAACTATTTTTTAAAACAGGTATAATTTTTTAAAATATCTTACTCACACCAAATTGAATAAATCAATTATAAATTTTATCTATCATATATTCTGTTCAAAAATTATTTTTTATAAAATAATAAGATAAAAATAAAAGAAATATATAACTAATGAAAAATAGTTTTAAAAAAATTAATCAATGAAATATGAACACATATATGAATTTAAAACAATAGGTTTAGTTCAAATATAGAACTAAATCCTAACCATTTTATAGTGACCTACTACCAATAACATTTATTAAACCTAATAAAATTGATCTATAACATGGATCAGGTTTTACCGATACAACTACACATATGGTATTCTTGGATATAACCAGACTCTTCCATAATTATATGAGGGATAAAATGCAAGGAATAAATAAGTAAATAGTATCATGTACACTCTAACGCATGCCTATCGTTGGGTGTGGAAAAATAAATTTAATTTTCTTATAGAAACTCCAAGGATGATTAGGGTCATCTCACTTGAGGTGTTTTTTTACTCATTCACTCACTTAATCTAATTCGCCTAACGTACTTAATTTTTATTGTTTTTATTTAATCTATGAATGTAATGGAATTTAATTTAAATAAAAGATAAAACTAACATGAAATGACAAAATGTAATTAATGAAGAAAGAACTTGGCATTTATGGGTTGGTTTCTAGGGTCCATCTGTATCCTCGTTGGTGTTAAAATTAAGTTTGATAATTAAATTATGAGATCTCATTCATGAATTACTATTATTTAATTTATTATTGTGAAATATTTAAGTAATTAATCAATTTTAACTTCAACTCCTCCTATAATTAAGGTTGATGGCACACCTCTCTTGAGAGTGTGTCATGTTCCAAGACCTGGCACCATCATATTCCATTTTAACCAATGAAAGGCTAAAATCCATCCTATGTAGAACTTGTATCTATTATAAGGTAGAGAAAAGATTTAATAAAATAACATAAATGAGTTTGAGATCAGTTTTTTGGTGGAAGATCTCCACACTCTTTCACATCGCTCTTTCTCATCACAAACTTAATAAAACATAGGAATTTTAGGGTAGAATTAATGAAATTTCCACATAACTCCTCCATGATATGTCTCAGGTTAACCAATAATTTTTAGGATAAGAGATCATGGTGTAAATATTATAATAATAACAAAAAATAAGAATAATAATTGAAGAAAAAGAAAATAGGGTGGATTGGTGGACACAAAAATGAAAAAAACGAATTAATTTATGAGAAATCGAAATTACAACTGAAAACTAAATGAAGAATAAAGAAAAAATTAAATTAAGAAGAAAATGGAAAGATTTTAGGCCTTCCTCCCTTAGTGGAGATATTCTCCTTGGTGCCTTGAAGGAATGTGGTGGAAAATGGGTTGATTTAATAGGTGGGAGCTCCTCTACTTTTAAATAAATAATTTTTCCCCCACAAGTTGGCATGTTTCATCCCCAATTTATGATAGAATCACATGTTGATATCTTGATGAATGTTCTTTGAAATTTACTTGTCCGCCCACCCTTAATTTTTATAGTATTTGGACGCTTGGTGATGGAGTTATGGACTTTTTACTCTATGCATTTATTCTATCTAGGAAGACTCCCCACATTTCCCATATCATGCAATATGGAACATGAAAACTGCATCTTCATGCATTATGTCCTTGATTAAATTTGTTCCTCATTATCTTCTTCTTCCACCCTCCAAATTTCAGTGTAATTGGTTACATCATGTATTAGTAATGAATTATTTATTGGAAGTTTCTTTTTCTAGATGAATTTTTTAAGAATATTCCTTCAATTGTGGTTGTTCACAAAACAACGTAATGGCTTCCAAACATCATTTAAGGTAATGGGTTAACTCACCATTGATTCCCCATTAATATACTTGTGTAACCACCTACATTATAGGTGTTTAGATAGAGATGTTCTTCAGTTACACTAGTGAGGTTCCATGCTCCCCACCCATAATATTCTTCAAATTCACTGATTTTTTAATCCCTCTAAATGCTCAAATCAGACCCCATTCCAAAAGATAAATTTTAAGGAAATAAAATAAGTATTTCAAAAAAATAATCACTCAATTTGGAATTATATTTTTAATTAAATGACAAAAATAACCTTGACGTAAAAATCTTTAAAAAATCCAAATTTAAGAAATTTTCACAATTTGGCTCCAAACACATCATAAATCCGAAATTTATCCATATAATCTCATATTGATAAATTAGAAATGTTAAAATTGTTAAAATCCATACAAAAAAATTGTAAAATTTAATCTCTATCAATTCCCCCACACATAAACTATACTTATCCTCAAGCATAAAATCACAAAATGGAATTCATAGAACACCAATGTTTCCAATATTCAAATTCCAAATTAATAAAATCAAACAATTATCAATGTCAAATAAAATTTTATAAAATCCACATAAATTATCAATTTAACTTCTCATTGTTCAATGAAACATTAAATTCATTTATTTTACTTTTCCCCTTTAAAAAATAATGGAACTTCTCCTTTTATTCATTCAATCTCCTTAATTCATTATTTTAAATCCTACCAAATCATGATTTTCCTCACCTTTGAATATTTCATCTCATCTATCATGATAATAATCTAGTATAGTTATTTTCATATCATGATAACATTCTCTATATCTATAATTTTATAAAATAACTACTTTCTCCACTTTATAAACCCAGAAGGGACCTAAAATCATGTGGACATTCAATAAAGCATCAAATGACTCTAAGGATTAAGGATGGTATTATTTGATTCATTTAAAATTAAGTCTCAAGGAGGGGGATAATCTATAAATTAAAATTCATGATATCAAAATTAAAATTTTAATTAAGTTCTCCTACTAAATGTAGAAACACCCACTTCTCCCAAAACTCAAAGTAAGGTCATGATCAAGTAAGCATAGTGAATAATTTGTGTACCCTCTGGATTTTTTTATTTTGCATTTCTTTTATTTTTCTATAAAGTTATGATTATATGAAACCTAAAATCAGTCACCTAACCATATACAATCAAAAATATAATCTGTCTAGAAAATGGCTATTATATTTTTCCCCAATCCCAACCAATTTTCTCATTTTTTTGGTTTTTTGTCATTTTGTAATTTTTTTTAATTCAAGAGGGGAAAACAATTATGTACAATTAATGAATCAAACACCTTTAATAATTATTAAAATATCACCCCCACACTTTTTCCATTCAATTTATATCATCCCTTTCACCATGTCTCTCTTCACCCCCACACTTCTACATTAAAGTTCCATGCAAATGCCAAGAGTAGGGAAGGAATGTATAAAAATCGCTTGAAACTTGTCTCATCCCTATAAGGGTCATTCATGGTCTCTATGGGATAAAATAAGTATTGATGTAAAGGTGGTATTTAAGGATGAGGGCTTTTCAAAATATTATTCAATCATTTTAAATGTTCTTTTGTATAGTCAGAGATTTGACAAGTTCAAATGAGTGTTCTGGCTGGTGACATGTCCCAAGATCTATCAAGAAATATGCTAAAGAATAAATATTAAGTACTTCGTGTATAAATCCACTCAGTTATGAGACATAATATATTTGGGACAATCACTCAAGGATCGATCAATAACAACAAATCATTTTAGATGAACTTCATAAATTCAAGGCATGAAAAATTGGTGGGAAATTTCATTTTCATAAATCAAAATATTCCCTCAAATCACGAGTCATCATTTCAATATTCATACCTCACATTAAACATTCAATTTTCCATTTAACTCTTTTAGTATCATTAACATTGATATATAAAACATGGCATTATAGGATTCCAAAGAAACTGATGTCTCCTAGATAAGTCAAGTAACACATGAATTCAAGTGCGGGTATTCAATTCTCAGTTAAAAGCTCAAAAATTGATTTGGAACAAAATGTATGGATTAAAAAAAATATAAAATGAAAATAAAATCATATTTCTATGAATATTAGTACTTATATTCCACTAATTGAGTATTTATTCTTCCATCATGAACCTATAAAATAAAACAAGCCAATTAAGTACAACAATCATGTCATTATAGCTCAAAAAGATAAGAGGGAGGGGGTGGTATGCAAGACTAATTCCTAAGACTGTATTTAAAATATAAATTCCTAATATTAAAAATTTAAGTACTAGAAAGAAAGTAAGTATAAATCTTGGTACAATCCCCCAAGTGGGCCCTCAATCTCTACTTCCTTCAGAGGGGCAGTACCAGCTGTTATCTATAATCAGATGGTGGTTGGGGCTTATTGGATTTGAACCACCACATGTGGTTCCTTCAATCGTGAACTTAATCTACTTTATTGAGGAATCCATGTATATATTACACTATACCCACCCTCTTCAAAATGTGGTACATCTTTCATGGTGGGGGTAGGATAAAGTTTGGAACCTCATCCACCTTCGTCACTACTTGGGAATGGTCATATTAAAAATCCATTGTTTGATCCAGATGTTCTTCATGAAATGAATAATCAAAGGGATATTCAAAATTTTAATGTTAATTATTAATTTCAAAATCAACCATTTTAAAGTAGGAATCTTGTATGTTTCTTTCTTCACACAGATCCACTGGGATCTCTTATTTTACTCCATATGGTAAATTTTCAGTGTCTCATGGGATCTCCAAGTGCTCCTCAATTGGTGCATATTCTTTTTCATTATATTTATACAGGTCATAATATGATTTGGAAAAATGTGAAAATTCAAAACAATTAATAGTGATAATCAAATTAGTTTTAAAAGAATTTGAGTTTAAGAATTTATCATCTACTTGAGTTTCTTCAACAATTATATCTTCTTAAATTGAAAGTGTCTCTTGGAGTTGATCTCCACTAGATTGAGGTAGGTAGTCGAGATACTCCATATTTTCTTCAAATTCAACCTCTTATGGGGTTTCTTTTTCTTTCAAGGATGTATATTTATTCAATAGTGGTGTATCTGCATCTTTTCAAGGTTTAGGGAGATCAATTATTTCATTACATTTTTTCTAGAAGTTATCTTGTTCATGTTGATCTCCCAAATTTATTTTATTAGGAAATTAATTTTCATATATATCTCCTTAAAAACATTGAGTGAGGATGGATGAATCTTCAGGTACTCTTATATTTACCTCCAATTGTTCATCAATTTTAATGATGAGTTGTGAAATCTATTCCACCACTACCCCAGGTTCTTACTCCTGCTCAGGGTCGGGTTGCCCTTGGGTAGTACAGAAATTTTATATTAGCCTTTCTATTTGACTCATTAGTTCTTCAATGGCTTCTTTAGGTTCATTAACTTGAGTTTTGTGTACTCTAAAATAGCCTCAACTTTTTTTGTTGTTTCTCCTATGAGTAATCATTCCATGTAGAGTAATTGTAGTTAGGATACATCACTGATTATTTTTTTGGATTTTGGATTTTTTTTAAGAAAATGAAAATTTATCTATTAAGTGAAAATATATAATGATAATTAAACTACTGATTAGATCCCCAACAACGATGCCTGTTTTGATGAATGCCTCTCGTTGGACATGATAAAAGAAAATTATTTTCTTAATTTAGCACAAAGGTTGAATAGGGTCATCTCACATAAGGAGATTTATTAGTTTTGTACTCACTTAATATAATTCACCTAAACTAATTCTTTTTGGTTGTTTTTAATTAATATATGAATGTAAAAGAAGTTAATTTAAATAAAATAAAAAAATAACATGCAATGACAAAATATAATTAATGAGGAAAGAACATGTCATTTATGGGTTTGTTTATGGGTTCCATCATTCTCCTAGTTAGTGATTAATTTAAGTTTAAAAATTAAATTCTAATATATCATTCATGAATTCCTATTATTTAGTTTAATGGTGTGAAATGGTGAAAGCATTTAGCAATCTTAACTTCACCTCCAGTTTTAATCAAGGTAGATGGCCCACCATAACCGAGAGTGTGACATCTTGCAAGACCTAACTCCATCGTATGTCATTTCATTGAATTGATATTTAAAATCCATCATATAAAGAGATTTATCTAGTATATGGGATGAAATATATTTAATAAAAAATATAAATGAGGTTGAGATTAGTGTTATGGTGAAAAATCACCACACCCATGCACGTCACTCTTACTCGTCGCAAACTTAATAAAACATACGAATTTAAGCACAAAATTAATGAAATTAAAATATAACTTCCCTAGGCCAAGGCTCGAGTTATCCCCTATTTTTTTAGGGTAAGAGTTCATGGTGTAAAAATGATAAAAAGAATAGAAAATAAGAAGAAGAATGGAATATGAAGAAAACAGGGTGGATGGGTAGACAGAAAAATGAAAACAACTCATGAATTTATTATAAATATAAATTACAATTGAAAATTAAAAAAAAATTAATAAGAAAAGGGGAATATTTTCGGCTAGCCTCCCTTGGTGTATATCTAATCCTTTGTGCATTGAAGTAATGGGATAAAAAATGGGATGATTTGAGAAGAGGGACCTCCTCTCCTTTTATAGGAATAATTTTACCTCCACAGGTTGGTGTGTTTCATACCCAATTAATGATGGAATCAGGTGTTTATCCCTTAATAAACGTTGTTTTGAAATTTTATTGTCCTTCCACACTCAAAATTTCAATGTATTTGAACTCTTGGTGATGGATTTGTGAGTTTTTTACTCAAATAATTTATTCTGTCCTAGAAGAATCCCCATATTTCACATATCATTCATTAAGGACTATGAAAATATTATCTTAACCCATTATATACATCATGAAAGTTTTTCCTCATTGTCTTTTTCAGTCACCCTCCAAATTTTAGTGTAATTGGCCACATCATGTATGAGTTATGAATTTTTTATTAATGGTTTTTTTCCTGATGAAATTTCCATAAATCCGCATTCAATTGAGTGTATTCAAAATCCTCCTTAATGAAAAACTTTATGTAAGTTAATGGGTGAACTTTCCATTTATTACCCATTAATATGCCGGTGGAATAACCTAAATTATAGTTGTGTAGGGTGATATGTGCTTCCATTATGGTGGCGGGGTCCACGCTGTCCACCTGGAAAATTATTTAATATCATTTGTTTTTTGAATACTCTATAAGCATGAATCAGACCCTGGTCCAAAAATAAAGTTGAAGGAAATAAAATAAATATTTTAAAAAAATTAATCACTCAATTTAGATTTATATTTTTAAGTAAATGACCAAAATTCCCTTGATGTAAAAATCTATAAAAACCCTTGAATTAAGAACTTTTCCCCATTTTTCTCATAGAACAACATAAATAGAAATTTGGTCCATATAATCTCAAATTGAGAAATTTGGGGGGGGGGGGGTAAAAACAGTTAAAATTCATACAAAAAATGTGTCAAATTTTATCTCTATAACTCTCCAATACAAATAACGAGCATTTGATTTTAAATATACAAGTTAGTATAATTACAACTTGAAATACAACTAAAATAGTGAGAGTTAAAAGGGATGAATAAAGTGTTTTTATTAAAATAAGTCTATGGTAAGATTCAATTCATCAATTACCTTTAAATATGTTCATAATAAATCTCTTAATGAATATTTATTGAAAAGTAGAAGAATAGATTTTCATGGAAGCACCAAGTCAAATTCTGAGTCTACTCTCAAGATTTTCTCAATATATCTCACTAAATCTATCCCTGGGAAACACTTATTTTTATATATAAGTCCTCTAATTAGAAGTTTCATAATATTCATAAAATATTCCTTTTACTGATTACTCAATATTTTTATTCCTAGATACTCTAAATTCTCAGTAAATACTCAAAATTATAATCATTATTATTTAATAAAATCCCTCACTATTTCAATTAGACATGATCACTTAATCTTTAATTAGGCACAATATATTTATCTTACGGCCACTTCACCTTGCATTCACTTGATCTTGTAGTCATTTGATCTTGAATTCACTTGAGTTCTTCATTTGGTAGGTTTAACACTTAGAAAAATTTCACTGTTTATCTACATAGTTGTATGAGTTCTTCTTTAGGTCACCTGAATCCTTCACGTAGATAGTCAAATACTTCTTGTAGTTACTTGATTTCAATATATGGTCACTTCAACATGGTAACTTGTCCTTCACATCCAGTCAAACATGTTCATATGGTTGGTTTATGGGATCACTTCAAAACATGCACATTTTATTATTTTTTATAGAAAAAAAATATATTATAAAAAATAGAATTAATTGATAATATTGGAAACATGATATTTGAGAATTAAAATATAAAATTACTGGACTGAGAAAACACAATACAATTTGAGAATTTTTTATTGTTTTTTAGTATGTGACATATATTTTTGAGCTGAAATGTCCATTTCAAATAAAAACCCACAATTTTAATCATATTGGGAATATAATCTATAAGATTTAAGTGTTTCTGATTCCTAAACATAATAAATGACATGTATATAATTTTTATAAAATATCAAGGAAATACGAGTGTTTTTTCATATTTTTCAGTGAGTGACATGCATTTTTAAATGAATTGCCACTTTTAAATTAAAATATGAACTTTTAGTCATATTGAGATCACTGTGTGTCTATTAAAATGGAGATTATTCTTATACATCAAAAATTATTTATGGAAAAATTTACTAAAGTATCAATATAATCAGAGAATGTTTTTTTTTTGGTTTTGATTGTATGACACATGTTTTGAACTTAATTGTACATTTTAAATAAAAACATGAATATTCATTCATAGCCACCATTATATGTTATATTGATGTGAAATAAATTTCTATATATCAAAAATCACTTATGTATAATTTTCCTAAAGTATTATGACAATCTGAGTGTGTTAGCTCATTTTTCATTAAGTGAATCGTTGTTTGAACTAAAATGTTGCTTTTAAACTAAAAATGAACAATATGAATCATATAGGGAATATAGTGTCTCAAATTAATATTTTTTATTATTACATGTTAAAAATAATTTTTAGATATTTTTTCTAAATTATTTAGAGAATCTAAGTTCATTTCCTCAATTTTCACTGAGTGATGCATGTTTTGAAATAAAATGTGACTTTTAAACTAAGAACATGCACTTTGAGATATACTAAGAACACTTTGTGTTGGATTAATGTATGGTTAATTTTTATATATCACAAACAAAATATGAATAATTTTCTTAAAGCATTAAAACAATTAGAAATGAGTTTACTCATTTTTAGTGAGTGGTGAATGTTTTAAATAAAAATTTAGCATTATAAATAAAAACACTCTCTTTGAGTCATAATGGATAAAACATGTGTAAGATTGATTTATGGTTAATTCACACAAGTAAAAAATGACTTATGGATTTTTTTTATAAAAGTAGAAGTACTATTTGAGTGTGTTTTCTTAATATTGAGTGACTGGCACACATTTTGAACTATACTGTCACCTTTAAACTAAAAATATGTACTCCGAGTCATATCGGGAACATCCTATGTTCGATTGGAATTTGAAAGATTCCTATATATCATAAATTATGTATGGATCATTTTTACAAAGTATAAATATAATCTAATTTACTTTTCTTGATTTTGAATATGTGACATGTGTTTTGAACTAAAATATAAAATTTAAATCAAAACTTTCACTTTCAATCACACCCGACACGTTGTGTGCTAGATTTAAAGGAAGTAAATTACTAAATTAAAAATGGTTTATGTATTATTTTTATAAATCATAAGTACAATATGAGTTTTCTTTATTTATTTTTATATAGTGATGCATGTTTTGAACTAAAATGTCACTTTTAAACTGAAAACATGCAATTTGAGTCATACTTGGTGTACTATTTTCTTGATTAACACATGGTAGATTCCTAAATATCAAAAATGATTTATGGAACATTTTCTAAATAAATAAAGATAATTTAAGTATGATTTATTTTATTTTTGATTATGTGGTATGTGTTTGGAACTAAAATGTCCATTTTAAATAAAAGCATGCACTTTTATTCATACTGGTCACACCATGTGTCAGATTGACATGAAACTAATTAATATATTTAAAACATGACTAATGTCTCATTTTTATAAATTATCAATCTAATTAAAAATTTTCTAAATTTTAGTTTGTGACACATGTTCTATACTAAAATGAAACTTTTAATTTAAAATGTGCACTTTGAGTCAGATTACGCACATTGTGTGATAGATTTATGTGCCGTTGATTCCTACACATCAAAAATGAATTATAAATTATATTTGTAAATTATTAATAAAATTTAAGATATTTTGTTTGGTTTTGAGAATAATACATGTTTTCGGAACTCAAATGTCCATTTTAATTAACAACATGCACCATTAGTCATATTAGGAACATTGTTTGTTAGATTTATATAAGGCTAATTCTTACACATCAAAAATGAATTTTGGACCATATTCCTAAAGAATAAAAATAATATGATCATATTTTATTGCTTTTTAGTTATTGACACATATTTTAGACTAAAACGTCACTTTTAAACTGAAAACACGTACTTTGAGTCATACTAGGAATATCATGTGTCAAATTTGTGTCTGGTTAATTATTTCATGACACAAATGGTCCATGGATATTATTTTTCAAGTATCAATAAAATGTGAGTGTATTTGCTCAGTTTTTAGGGATTTGAACAAATTTTAAAATAAAAATTTCATGTTATAACTAAAAACATGCACTTTGTGTAAGATCTAGGACTCCATAAAGATGCCTATTCATTTAAATTTGTGTTTGAATACCTTAAAATGTTTAATTAAATGTATATTGGGTGTATAAGGGGCCTTAGGTTCTTTTCAGGGTTTTGGGACACAAAAGAGGGAAGAAAAGTGTCTATGGGGTGCCCGTTTCATGGTTGATGCATGATTATAGGTAGCAGTGTGCCCGAACCGTAATAGTTGGGAGGGGTTAATGGTAAAATAAATCATTCAAGGGGGAAGGACAAATCATGTGACTTTGAATAGAAATATTCTTCATGGTTAGCATATAGTTTTTCAAACCATGTATGATGCCAAGGTAACCATGTGACATGACACCTTCTTCGACAGAGGCAGGTGCATGGTTGAGTCATATTTTGGAAAAATATTCAACCATACCATTCACCCCATTAAAAGAGATATTTTATAAATTTACCCCTCAAGATTTAAAGTGTTCTACCTGATTTATTCCACCATTTCTCCTCCAATATACCTAGAGGAAAACCAAAATGATGAAGTATTCTGAAGTATCGATCTCCTATAATTATAGACCATTTGGAGTGTTGTTTGGTGAAGATCGAAGCTCTGGGTGAGTCTAATGCTTATCATTGTTGTCTTGTCAGGATTTGGGATTATGGATTTATTATTATTATTCTGAATCCTTGAAACCCTCGTTTTCTAGAAGATCTTAGGTTGAGGATTCAAAGGGTGTTTGAATTCAAGTCAAAGGATGAGGCTGAGTTGTTTGTTGTCTTCATAATCGAGTTATTTTTTATAAAAGTTATATCCCATAATTTTGATGTTGATTTTTTCCAATACATTTGTGTTATTGGTCCTTTATTGTTTTGATTTTGATACACTTAGTATGTGATGGTGGATTAAATGGATAAATTATGAATTGATTCAGTCATGATATCTTGGGATTCATTAAGATTTATTAGATTGTTTTAGGGTCTCCCATGGGGTGTTCCAACATTTTCTATCATGGAAATTTTAATGTTATGTATAGATTTGATTTGTGTTGAAATATATCCCATGGTAAATATTTTAAGATATTAGTTTTAAGGATAAAGATTCACTAATGGTAGTCATGTATATAAGTTGATAATTTAATATGGGGTTGTTTGGTATAATGTGAAAGGGGTTAAATGAAAAAAAAGGATAAGGTGTCAAATCACATATGATTTCTAATAGAAATTCATAAATGGGTTAAATCATGTGAATTGATGAATGTGTTAAAATGATTAATGCATGGAAATTGTGAAATTTTCTAAATGGGATAAGTCATGAAAAATGGAAATGGGTTAAATGGGAAATTCAATTTAAATGGTAAATGTATTAATGTTTTTTGTTAGGAATGTGATTTATATATTGAATGAATATGAAATGTGAATGTTATTTGTATTGTTTTTGTATTGTTTTTTATATGGTATATATGGTAAATGGATAAATAATCATGTGAAATTTGATTGGTAGTTGTGGGGTATTGGAATTTAGGATCTAGTCCTAGGGGTGGGGTAAGACTGAGGATCTAAACCCCACCCCATAATGCATAGGTTATTGTAGGGGATAGAAGGTTTATGCCTCTAACAATTGTATTTGAGGAGACAACCTAGATCGTGGAACCAAGGTAAGTGTGATGTATTTTTTGAAGTTTTTATCCCTGTTGAGATTGGGAACGTGTCTTATTCACTTATTCATGGTAATTGAATAGCTTAGTCCATAGTGTATCTTATTTAAATGGATAACCATTGGATTAAGAGATGAAAATGGAACAAATGATGAAAATGGTTAAAGTTTATAATTTTTACTAATGGAACATGAGTTATATTTTTTTATCCTTCCATTTATTTAGAAATTACATGAAATATCTATTTAGACTGTATATTTTCTAGACATCATTGGTGTTTTCTTACTGAGTTGTAATCACACCCTTCTTAGGCCGAAGTTGGGTATTCGAGCATACTTCAATATTTCAGGTCAGGACAAGGTAAAAGGCCACAAACTAGAGGGTTAAGTTGGGTATGGCATGTACAAGGATGAGGGATCTAGTCTTGGAGTTAGTGCCCATTTGGGAATTTTGAAGATTGTCTTAATTTTTAGTTTTCTTCAATTTCAGAACTGTTGGAATGACATGGAATATTTATTATTTGGTTGTGTTTGGTGCCATATTTGGGAAATGGTTGGTAATGTGTGTTTCTGGTTTATTTCTTATTGTTTCCATTATTTTATATGTAATATATTGTGTCTTACTTTTGAAAAGAGGGTATATTCCCATCACATGATCCATTATACCCTCTCTACTCGTTAGAAACCTCCGTTGTACAGGGAGGCACGCTTGAGGCCATGTGGTGACACGGTACAAGCACCGAATTAGTGGCTTCTGGGTCAGGAAAGTAACAAAGTGGTATCATAACAGTTATTTTCAGTTTCGTACTATTTTGGAATAGTATAAAAGCGATATTGAAGTATTGGTACTTGCCAATGAGCTTATCCATGGAAGTTTATAACCCTTGTATGATGGAAAACCCAAGTACCTTGGGTGGAAATTGTTGTTAATTCTATGTGTCGTTACAATTGAATGATATTTCACCATTCGGCGATGCACTTTTTGATTTAAGTGACTATTTAATGATATATTTATCATGGTTGAAATGTAACTAGGTTTTGTATTCATGCATCATTATAAGAACACATATATATAGGTGATATTCCTCATATTAGGAACACAAGGTAATGGTTTGTGGAACATGAAGGGTTTAATTCATTTTTACTTTCTTGAAAATTTGAAGAAAATGTTGTCTAATAATGGTGATTAAAATGGATAAATGGAAAGAATTTTAAAGAAGGGATAAATAATTATTCAAAAATTAAAGGTTATAAATGAGATAATATATTGGTTTCAACAATATTTTAAATGGTAAATGTTTCTCATAGAGAGAGATTTGTGTGGTGGAAGTGAAAATGAAAAGAAGAGATGTCTAGTAAAAAAATTGACTTGTGGTTATGTAATTTAGTTTACATCATGGTTACCATGACTAATGGTAGGGGCAGTTGATGGTAGTGTTCTAGGGTTTATGAGGTTAATTGGGATAGTGTATGTGAAATTTTTTGTTCATGGCTATGGGAGAGCCTTCTTTTGTGTAAATTGTGGAAGCTTTATGCAATGTGTTCTATGAATCACATTTATCATTATAGAGAAATTCCCCATGATGACATGTTCTGTTTGGGTGATAAGAAAATATCACTGACAATGATTCACCATTAGCGGAGAAATAAAACCTATTGGTCTAGTATAACTGAGGAGAGGATATGTTCCTTGGGAAATTTTCTTATTTTATTCAGATTATGGAACAAGAACCAAGGTGGGTCATACCGAGTATCTTTTATCTTACTAGATGGTTTTGGTTGTAAAATTATCCAAATATTGCGGGAGAGGGTGGGCTTCAGTTTTGAGCATTTGTTAGGTTGGATAATTAAGGTACACGAGAGATGGGTACCCCTAGTGTTGTGAACATACCCTGTGTATGGATGGTTTAGGAAAAGAGAGTGCCTTTGTTTGGAGACCCTGGTGAGTTAGACATGTTGAGTGAAGTGTCGTTAATTTGGTACCCCTCGATAAGTTGTGGCTTTGAGTTTGAGAGGTATTGTCTAATAACAAGGATTTTATAACCCTTATGGGTTTCTAATGGGTGGTTTTCATTGGGTTTGATAAGGGAACCAAAGTGATTTTGGTTGGTTTTAAGTTTACTTTTTGAAGGGTTTTATTGTCCAAATGTTTGACCCTTCTATTTGGATGAAAATTAATAGAGGTTGTGGTGTTTATTTCAGGAAGATGATACAAGGGCGATTGAAGAGTGTTTAGATAATTTCGTTATGAATGTGACTCCCCAAGTGAGGGTGTTCACATGGTTGGTATTGTTCTTAGAAGTGGTATTGTTCTTATAAATGGTATTGTTATTGGTTAAAATGTTGAAAATGACTTGAGGATGATGGGGATGATGGACCAGGAGGAAAAGTCAGGTGAACAAGAGGGATTTGGGCTAGGCTCTGTTGGTTTTTGGATTTTTTGATCTAAAGTTGGTTTATGTGTGTGGTCAGAGGAATGTGAGCGACCTTGACGAATCCAATGAGGTCCAAATGTGGGCATGCACAAGTAAGTCATGATTCCATTTGGGATGGGTAAATAGGTGTCTTGGGATAACTGCAAGTCATTATCATTGAAACTAAAGTGTGAAGCATGGATATTCAAGAGGCATTTTGTTTTTATTGGTCTGTAGTAAGTTTTTTAAAGGAAACTATGATTACTAACTCATTGATGGATGGTCTTAGAGTGGTGGTGAGACTTGTTTGGAAATCACCCTTGAGCGGTGGTGGTTAAGTGCTGATGACATGTGTTTGGGTAGGGAATCCCCATATCTTAAAAATTTCTTGGTTTCCTGCAGTGGGAGGTGACATCAACGATGGATAACTTTTAGTGGTGTTCTTCGAAAAATTATTTTGATACTTTTAGCTAGTGAAAATCATGCCCAACAACTTGAAATTGTCCTGGTTGTGCTGATAATGATCTAGATTTACGCCTAGAAAATTGGATTTGATTTGGAAGGATATGGGGATATCATCGATTTTATTCATAGGGGGTAGTATATTTGGATCTTGAGGGTGTGATATACACCATCTACCATTTTCGGGTGAGGTCCTTGGGATGGATCAGGTGTCGAAAAAACTCCATGGATGTCACTCACTGAAGCAGGGAATGAGTATCGGGTGATGTTTGTGTTGTTGATATGGGAAATTCTGTACATCCACATCCATATTTTGGGGTTCATATTATTATTTAATCGTGAGTCATGGTGGTTGTAATTATATGAGGAAAGTGATGGTAACAACACTCCGAATGTGAAGAGTGATAAGTCAATCATAGATGTGTGGGGTAGAGAGTGAAGTTGATGTGGTGTCATCAAGATGCCAATGATAAAACTATGATGTGCATGTTGGGTTCAATAAAAAATTATAGTTGGCCTTGTATGTGGTTGTTTAATGATCCATACATTGGATTTTGGCTCAGGAAGGTCCCAATTGGAATTTGAGATTCTCATGTTCAAGTCGTTGATGGGCTATTTAAGACGTGGAAACGGTACTTGAAAAGGGAGTTTGGGTTCTAGAACCTCGTTCGAGTTCATATATAGACGATGGTAGGTGTGTTTAGGTGACCATGGAGTTTCATTAAGTGTAAATTAATATCTTCCATGTAAGTTAATGGCATGAAAATAATGAAGTTAAGAGTTTTCCAGATGAATTCTTTGGGGATAGCCTAACTCTGCTAGAATCAAGGGACCAATGTGGTGAGATATAAACCATCTTCGTTGGATGTTTTAGAGAAAATATTATGTTTCTGAATTCGAAAATGGGTTTGATTAAGATCATAGTTATCCATATTAAGTGTATTGATGGTGGGCGTTCTTTTTTTAGGAATTTGGACCGGTGCAATGGAGCATGATAATGGTTTAGGGGTATTGGATACCATGGCGGATTAGTTATACCAAAAGTCAGAGAATATCCCTAGTAGGTGAATTAGATTATAATGATTGCAACTAAATGAGTAGGCTCCATGGTAAGGTGAAGGGGTACGATTTCAATATAGAAGGGTGTATTTTCAGGGAAATTTTAGTTGGGGGTGGCCCAACATGATATGGGAAAGCAGAACAGACAAGGTAAGTTGTGACCCACCTATGGTTATTTCTTTACAGTGGTAAGTTATTTTTAGAAATTAATTGATACTTGAGGGAGGTTCTGTTTTTCTTATTATGAAAATTTATGGTGTAGGGATGTCCTTTTGGGTGTTTTTTACTGCAAGGATGTATTCCAAAATGGGAGAAGTCCTTACGGATGACTGGATGTGGTGAGTTGGGAAACACGTCAGGTATGTTGTGAAAGATGAGTTGATGTTTTTTTGGTATTTTATGATAGTGAAGGTTCAAGACAAAGGTAAATGGGGGTGAGCTAAAGATCATGGTTGGAGGAAGCACAACATAATTTTTTTCTATTGATGATGTGACTGGTGCTTTGGGTTGGGAGGACTCAAGTAAGTACCACTCAAGTGATTTGGCAATGAAAATGAGTGTTACCTTGGGTTTGACCAGTTGAGTTCCATGAGTGTTCTAGTTGTGTTTGGATGTTCATTAATGGAATGGGATAATCATTCCTCAAGTTTTGGACCAAAGAAGGTCTGGAATTGTGGTTTCTAAAAAATGTGGGTTTTCTTCATGTGCTGTTGATTTTGGGTCACTATTAGAGTTTTAATAGTAGGGTATGATGACTCAATGTGATTGAGGCCATGAGTTGTGAATAGGGTAAGAACAATGGGGTGTTGATTGGCTCTTCCATGATGGTATGATGTTGTGTGCGATGTTTCCATATGTATTGATTTTTTTAGTGTTTCTAAGGATTCCCTTTGGAGTTCGGGTGTTTAATGTATAGTTTTAGGTTGATGCTTCCTTTGATTGGAATTTGGGTTTTTTGTGGATCACAATGTGAATGCTTTGATAGGTAAGGTTTTACCTTTGGGTAGGGTGTTATGGAAGCATGGTAATGCTCTAGAAGGGATGTGGGAGAGGGAGATGAACATGTGGTTCCAGTGGCTTGATCTCTTTTCCTTTTAAGCTTAGTGATACTTGGGAGTGCGACTTGAGGACGAGCCTTTACATTATGGGGAGTTTGTAAGATCCCATAATTCATAGAGGTATATATTTTTTTAACTTTTGGTTTCAATCCCTTAAATATGTTTAAATAAATGTCTACAAAGTGTATGAGAGGCCTTAGGGTGTTTTGGGGGTTTCAGACACAAAATAAGGAATAAAATTTGTCATCTTATGCATATTTCATGTTGGCGCATGGGTATAAGTAATTGTTCACCCAAACCATGATAATGAGGAGGGGTTCATGGTTATTTAAATTGGGTAAGGGGGGAAGCCAAATAGTTTTTCATTGGATAGAGACATTTTTTGTGGTTGGCACATAGTTTTTCAAACCGTATATGATCCCTAGGTAAATGGGAAAATTTACCCCTCTTTGATACAAGTAGGCGGATAGTTAGAGCGTGATTTAGTAAATTGTGTGGCTAAACTGTGTGCCCCATTAATAGTGGGATTTTATAATTCCCTCCATCCAGAGTTTAAGTGTTATACCTATTTTCTTCCCCAATTTCTCCTTTAACATCCCTAATGATGAACCAAAATAACCAAGTCTTCCCAAGGATGGATGTCCTTCAATTCTAGTGTATTTATATTGTTTTTGGGTGAGGATCGAATCTCCGAGTGATTCTAATGATTCTCTTTGTAAAATTTTCCATATTATGTCCTTTTGTTTTTCTCTTCTTATTTTTAATCCATAAAACCCACATTTTCACACAGATCTTATGTTGGGACTTAAAAGGTTGTCTTAATCTGAGTCAAATTTCATGTTTGAGCATGAAGTTGTCTTTATAATTGAGTTATGTGGTCTACTAGTTATATCCCATAGTATAGATGTTTATTTTATCATATATGGTTGTTCTATAGGTCCCATCATGTTGTTATTTTAATACCCTTAGTAAATGATGGTTGATTATATGGATAAGTGATGAATTAAACCCCACGTGATCCCCCTTAGGATGTATTGTCATTAATCAAACCGATTTATTGTCACCCTTGGGGTGTTCCAACATACTTGAACAAAGACAATTGTAATGTTAAGAGAAGAGTTGATTTATGATGAAATATATCCCATGATAAATATGTTGACATGAAAGTTTGAAGAATAAAGGGGAACTAATGTTAGTCATTTCAAGAAGTTGATAATGGCATAAGGGGTTTCTTGGTAAAATTTAAAAGGGGTTAAATAAAAAATAGTAATGGTGTAAAATGGCTTATGGGTAGTAATTGAAATTCATAAATGGGATAAAGCATGTGATTTGATGAATTTATTAAAAAGGTTAATGCATTGTAATTGTGGAATTTTCTAAATGGGCTAAGGCATGAAAAATTTATAGGGGTTAAATGGGATATGCAATGTAAATGGTAAATATGTTAATACATTATTGTATGAACATGATTTATATATTGAATGAATATGAAATGTGAATGTTATATGTATTGATTGTGTATGGTATGTGATATGGTATATGTGGTAAATGGATAAATAATATTGTTTACAAGGATTAGTTGTTTTGGGGTATTGGACTTGAGGATATAATCCCATAAGTAGGGTTAGATTGAGGATCTAAACCCCACCCTATAATGCATGGTTTATGGAAAAGGACTAATTCTCTATACCCCTAACGGTTTCATTTGATGAGACAACCTGAACCGCAGATCCATGGTAAGTGTGATGTATTTGTTTTTGAAGTGTTTATCCCTAGTTAGATAGGGAACTTGAATTATTCCCTTATGATTGGTAATTTACTAGATTAGTCAATAGTGTAAATTATGTAAATGCCTAACCCATGGATTAAGATATGAGAATAGAACAAATCATGAAAATCCTTAAAGTGTACAACGTTAACTAATATCACCCAATTTTCCTTTTGTTTATTTTGTAATTTATTTATTACTTGTATGCACTATTTTTTTAGACTGGATATTTTTTATACACCATTGGTGTTGGAATATTGAGTTGTCCTCACACCCTTCTCAGGCCACGGATGGGTACCCGAGCAGACTTCATTATTGCAGGGCTGGAAAAGGGAAAAGGACTCTTACTATAGCGTATAATTGGGAATGGGATGTGCATGTATGAGGGATCCTAAATTAGAGTCATGAATCATTTTAAGGATTTTCCTATTTTTATTTATTTTGGGTTTTATTAACTTTTTTCACTGTTCTCAGGACATTGAATATTTATAATTTGGTCGTGTTTCATACCATACTTGGTAAATGGTTTGTAATGCTTGTTTCTGGTTTATTGTTTATTTTTTTATTTATTTAATATATTATCATTTGTTTCTTACTCTAGTAAATAGGTTATAGTCCCCCACAAGATATATTAGACCCTCACTACTAGTTGGAACACACTAGCGTATGGGGAGGTGAACTTGAGGTCATGTATTGATGTAGTGTAAGGAGTCAGTTTAGGTGATTCCAGTTTGGGGACATTTCTCTTTGAGTCATATTGGTCACACCATGTGTTGGACTAACATGTGATTGATTCCCTCATGTTAAAAATAACTAATGGGAAATATTCCTAAATTATGAAGACAATATGAGTTTTATTTTCCCAATTTTGGGTATGTGATGTGTGTTTTGAATTAAAATATCCATTTTAAATAAAAATAAGAATTTTCAATCATAGTAGGAATATTGTATATTGGATTTGTGTGTAATTAATTTATATACATAAAAATTGACATAAGGATATTTTTCCTAAATTATAAATACAATATGAGTTTTAGTTATTATTTTTTAGTGAGTGAGAGATGTTTTAATTAAAATATCACATTTAAACTAAAAACAATCACTTTCAATCATACTGGGCACACTGTATGTTGGATTAAAGTGAGGATGATTCATATTCATAAAAAATTATTAATGGACTATTTTCTAATATTATCAACAAAAATAAAATTAATTTATATCTGTTTTGTGTATGTGATGCACGATTTGAACTAAAAGTTCCATTTTAAATCAAAACACCCACTTTAATTGTACCAGGAACACGGTGTGTTAGATTATTTTATGACTGATTTTTACATATCATAGATGATGTATGGATCATTTCCCTAAAGTATAAAATAAATAAGATTATAGTTTCTTTGTTTTCAATGAGTGGCTCACATTTTGAACTAAAATCTCACTTTTAAACTGAAAACATGTAATTTGAGTCATAACAGGAACACAATGTGTCATATTTATATGATATTGATTTAATCATGTCAAAATTAATTATGTATATTTTTTAAAATTATTAACCCAATAAAATAAATTTTATTGTTTTTGAGTATATAACATTTGTTTTGAACTAAAATGTCCATTTAAAATGAAAACACACACTTTTAGCAATACAAGGCTCATCGTGTGTTTGATTGATGAGTGGTTAATTACTACATATAAAAAGTAGATTATGTATAATTTTTATAAAGTATCCTGAAAATCCATGTTAGTTTACTTGGATTATAATGAGTGATGTGTTTTTTTAACTAAAATGTTACTTTTAAACTAAAAACACACACTAAGCCACATTAAGAACATTGTCCATCCGAAGGTGGTTTAGTTAATTCATATACACAAAAAATGAATTATGGATTGATTTCCAAAAGTATCAATATTAAGAAAGTGAAAATTCCCTAGTTTTAAGGATTAGATTCTGTTTTATATTAAAATTCCACTTTTAAACTAAAAACAAACACTTTGAGTCATATCGGGAAAGTGGTGTATTGGATTGATGTGTAGTTGATTCCTACATTCTAGAATGAATTTGGACTTTTTATATCAATAGAACATTATTAAAATGTTTATGACCCAAAATATAATTCATTTCATCACTATGAAACAAAAATTATTCAAAGAAAGTACAAACAAATCTATTGAGAGAACAATAATAGCCTAAGAATATCATCCTTATCGAGTAATTTTTAGAAAATTGATTTTTCTAAAATAAATTTGTATTTATTAAGAGCATAAAAGTCCTCTATATAGATTTCAAAGTCTTTCTTAAATACTAAAATCATATCCCTTTCATAATCTAACATTATTTAAACTCTACTAGTTTGGAATTCATCAATCATGTGCTTCACTCCTAAAAAATTTCAAAAAAATATATCCTACATGAAGTTTAATTTATAAGGGAAAATTATTTTGTCCTTCACGAAGGACCCTAAAATTTATATGGATTCCTTTTTTCTCTTCAAAGGAACAAAATTATAGGGAAATGACCCAGATCTCTAAATGTTATATATTCTTACTTTTCACAAATGGATAAATGTTCATAATCTTAAACGAGTAGTAGATAAACCAACTCTTCATGATCAATGTGAAATAGAAAAACCAAAAATATGATAGGAAATAACCACTTAAATATGTTTATAAATATATTCTCACCATGTATTTTTTCCAATCATTTCTAAAAAAACTACTTCCTCTTTTGAACAAATATGTTGATGATAGTTCTCGTTGTATTGGGAAAATATAAATAAATAAATGATTAATAAATGCTTTAATATTTATTATAATTAATAATTAAAATACCAATTTGGGATTGTAATAGACCATCCTAGTTCAACCAATATTTTCACCTGAATTATCCCACGACAAGGCTAGAAGTGTGTTCCTGATCTCTATGAGATGACAAAAGCATCAGGGTATCATACAAGAAATGTGGGAATGATTTCACCCCCAACATGCATATGATACGATAGAAACAATCAAAGTATCACACAATATATCTAAAATATATCATATATATATTAGGTTATTTGAGGTACAATTACATTAAACACAAATAGACCACACACGTAGGCCAGAAAGAAGGCCATATCCCCCTTGGGGATAGCCTACCCATCAAGCGTTATTTATTCAGCACACGGCCCGAAGGCCTGGTGGCCATAAAACCCATTACATGGACCAAGGGACCACAAACTAACCCAAAGTAAAAGTGAAACATCATGCCTACAACACTGTATACCAGAATCATGCCTACGTCACTACCTGCATGTGTCATGCATGTGTCACTGCCTGCCCACGTCACTGCATGCCAACAGAAATTCTCTCACCCTTGTATTTGAACCCAAGTTTAATACAAGATTACAGGGAGATTTTACCACCCCAACTACCCAAAATATATCATATGTTAATGAAAACAAACCATAAATGTAAAATATAAAAATTGAATTATAAGGTCTGAATAAAATTTCTAAAAGACCACCCAAATGGAACCTGAATAAACCCATGGGTCCTTCTCCATGAGACTATATGCCACCACAATCTCAACCCACAAGAATGAAACATGATCCATGTGAGTAATCCTCTAGATTTCACTCTTAAATTTACCTATATCTAGAGAAACAAATTTTATACACCATTAATGGTAAAAGTAGGGTGTGAGCATTAAATTTTTTTAAGATACCACCAAATAATCTATTGAATGTCTATTCACATACATCTGTTTGTTCTTGTACGAAATTGATTTATAAAAAATTTCAAAAAAATACTTTTTATATAAAATAAACCTCTATTTCTCTTTTAAAAAAGATTCCATATTTTATTAATCAATGAAAGATGATATAACATATACCCATGAGGAATAATAACATGAATATACCATGTTTCTATGATTCACTATCCAAATCATTTTGGAAAATAAGTATATCAAATAAAATTTCACCTAATGTATCCACAAATCATGAAAGTTAAATCCAAGATATGTGGGTGTAAACAACTAATACACACCAAGGAACCCTTTCCAACATCAGTGAATCCTAAATATCAGGAACCTCAACCCCATTGCTAAGGCTACACACTAACAACTATAGGATCATGTGCACATTTTCCAGTGATAACTTACTTCGCTACAATTCATTTATGTTTAATTTTTTTCAACCCAAGGTATCCTAAAGTGCTATATTTTACTATTACATATCTTAACAACAAAATCCAAAAAATTTATAAAAAATTTACATGGAAAATAAAATACCAAATCCAAGCATAAAAAAATCATTTTCAATTACCACTCTTCTTTGAGGAATTCCGTCAAATCAATATTTAACATTAAAAATAATTGTTCAAAGCTATTCAATTTTGGAAATAAGTTCATATCCAACAGATATTATATCACCATTCATGGACCTCAAAACAGAAATTTCATTATTCAAAAACAAATTAGAGAATAAAAATAACACAAGCATCCCAATGGATAGGCTATAGGATAGAGATACCTTCATCAACAATAATGAAAACCTCCTCACCTCTAGGACCTGTGATGGGATAGGGAGAGATTGGATTCTATAGAACCTTGATCTAATGGAAAAAATACCATTTCTCTATGTCTATGGTAGATCTAGTGATCTATTCTCATAAGGAATTAAATTCATGGAAAATAGTGTGAATAAATAGATTAGAATGGATCTAAATTACTAGATTACAATTGATATATATTCTAGAATTCAATTAGTATAAATATCAACTAATGGGAAGAGGGAGAAAGACAAAATTATCTCTAAGGAGCCAATAGATCAAAGAGAACCATATTAAGGTTGACAGTGTCTGATTATGTAAGTTAATAAAACATTTTGGGCCACAATGACATATTATCTCCTACATAACTACATTCCCAATGACATCATCGACCATCTTTCAAACATCCACTAATGATCCAATAGGTATAGTTAGAGATCTTTTACCTATCGGTTTCCATAGATAGTTCAGTGGAACCTACAGACCTCTAGGCGTGTCAACACTCACTAGTTAGTTGGTGGCCTACTACTACCACCATTATCGATCTTCTATTCAACATACATATAAAAAAACAAGAACCCAAAAAAAAGATGAAAATAGATCTATAACTAATTCTATATAGCAGGGAGCGATAATTTTCCCCAACAAAAAATCCTTTTATCCCCAAAAAGTATCAAGTCCATGAAATTAAAATGAGATAAGAAATTATTGTATCATCAATACCTCACACTCTCATGTCTCATGGTTTTCAATACCACATAACCATCTCACTCGACCTAATGGGATTATATTTCCACACATCACATTATCATGTCAATACACTATCAAAACATGACTTTCAATAATTGTAGTGTTGGATTAAATTTTAATATCCCTTGATCGATCACTTGGGAAGGACCTAGTTGATAATTCTTCAGTTGGTAAACATATAACACATCATGGATAGAAATTAAATGAGTAGTTAAGTCTAATATTTGATATAAATTCTCAAGTCGCTTTAAAATCTCAAAAAGGTTAACATAATGAGGTGATAACATACCATCCCTCCCCAAAATTCTATATCACCACTATGCTGAATCTCTGAGGAAAACTCGATCACGTTAATAAATTTCCAAATAAGGATTATTCCAATTGACATATGATTTCTAGAAACATTTAGTTTTTTCTCTCATACTCGCGATTAATTACACAATATCTATCATCTCCTGAATGATTTTTCTCTAACCAAAGACTTTTCTCCAACTTATGAACACGAAATAGGATGTTTGAAATTCCTCCTTTATAACACCTCAAATTGAACCATAATAATAAAATATTGATAAATAATGTAATAGGAAAACTATATTAATGTAATATGTATGTACCATGATTCACTAAAGTCAGGAACACCGGCTTGAATAATGTATTCTAGAATCTAGATGGCTCTCTCAGTTTTTTCATCAATTTGGGGAAGATATTTTGTTCTCAACTTCAACTAAGAACAAATTTATACCTATAAACCAATCAAAAATTAGGATGTGTAGTGAGGTTACCTATCCAAAATGATATCTCATGTCACCCCATAGAGTCTGAAAATCTTATGAACATAAAAGTACCCAAGATACACTACCTTCATTGACTCATGGATAGGTAAGAAATGCACTGATTTCATGGATCAATCAATAATCGACAATATAATATCCTTACCACTAGGATATGAGGTATCCCAATAGTTAGATCTATGTCTATATCATATCATTTCCTTACTAGAACATGTAAGGTTTATAGAAAACCAATGGGTCTCTGAGGTACCGCCTTAAATCAATGACACATAAGGCACTAGGTTTGAAAATCTATAATTCGTCATATCATCCCTAGAAAAAAATAGTGATGTCACAGATCATGATACATATTAGTATCTTCCGGTTTCACCAACCAATTAGATTAGTTTCTATAATCCATCAATTATTTTCTTGGATCTACCAGAATAATCATCCTTCCCGAGAATCACAAAACTCAATCATGATAGCAAGACCTTTCACCTAAGGTCTCCCCACCATAAAGAACCTTACATATGAGATGAAACTATTCACCCTCAACCTATCCCAGGAAAATATTATTATCCATATATGATATGGACCTAGAAATATATTTTATGACTAATAAATCATCTCTCCCTTCATCCAGGAACATATCATCAAATAAGACCATTAAGAACCACTCTTCCACTCATTACTTCACTACCCGGGTCCGTATTTTTCTACTCAAAGAATCTATGAAAACATTACCTTTTCTAGGGGATTATGAAATATAAAAATAAAAGGTCTAAATTTTCTCCAACCAATGTATCTTTCTCATGTATAGTCTTCTCTGAGTAAAGATATACTTTAAACTTTTATGCCCTAAATAAACTCTAAGATACTCATTGAAGAGGTAATAGTGATGAGTCTTAAGAGTATGCATCACAATCACCAACTCAAGATCATTAAGAGGGTAGTTATTATCAGGATTTCATAATGAATGAAATCCTTGTGTTCGAACCTATATTCCCTGCATCATAATACAACTTAAACATGTACCTAATGCATCATAGTATAAATCATATCTGAAAGGTATATGTGTTTTTAACTGTCACCTAGTTGAGTTTCTGGTAATTAAAAAAAACTCAAAGACTCTCATCTTCTTTATTTGTAAATATTAGCAGTGATGTCCAAGGTGAAACTCTGGGACAAATAAATCCTTTAGCTTCAAGATCCTCAAGATAAACCATTAATTATTTAAATTTGTAGGGTTCCATACAATATAGATATAAGGAAATTGAAATTTTCCAAATAATAAATTCTCAAAAAACATAACATCCCTTTAAGGAAAAACCCGTAGAAATCATCCTGAGAAACTTCAGGATACTCACTCACCACCAATAAAAGAGGTCCACAAAGATGTGGATCAAAAAAATAAATAAACAACTCCAAAAATTGGAATGAGATCATCTTATTACATAGGAAAATGAGTCATTCACTCCTATATCTAGTGTTTTACTCACCCTAGATGACATGTGTGATTCTATAATAGGAAATAAACTTGGCCCGATGGTGATTAAAATCGATCTAAGCTTTATATTTAATCTTCCAATCCCTATTAATGATGAGTTAAAATATATAAAAATCAATAAATGGAAAATACCATATTGTTTCATGGTAAGAAATCATTTCCAGACACATGAGACATCTAAAACCTAGCTTTATATTCTTTTTCAAATGAGTGGAAAATTCATCATGAAAGACATTAGCAATGAATGCAAACCCAGTGTATCAATGATCTTGGATGAGATAAAGGAATGACTTTCACCTGTATAAAATAATTAAATAACTATAGAAAATGTATCCATTATTTTACATATTATAGTTGTTGTTGTTTCCATTGACTCCCCTAGTGAACACTCAACTACATAGATATGTATAATCCCATTCTACATTTTTTTGAGTTGTAAACATCACCCTTAGAAAGATATTGATATCCCTCCACTCTTTTTATCAAATAAAAATTAAAAACCTTAGTGAAGTTTGATCCAACTCTTCTTCCATGGGAGTATCTCTCAAAAAAATTCTAAAGATTACTGGATTTCCCAAATGCATGAAACACCATGGGCTCTACCTTATAATCAGGTTTTAGGTGACCCTTTCTCCCACACTAGTAATAAACCGCCTATCCTTATCCTGAAATCTATTGTGAACTCCTATCACCACCTTAATTATGGTCACCCAAATTCTTCAACTAATAAACTGATGATATATGGCTACCAAATATTTTCACTAATAGTATAAATAGTCACATATTTATAGATAAATCTTCCTCAACAATATTTTATTTGCCTACGAACTTCATGAGGTTGGGTAAGTACATAAAATCAGTATAGACTACATATCTGACCTCAAAACCATCTAAAACCTATACACATCAAAATATTCATTGTAAAAAATATTTAGATATAGGTGCACAAACACAGAAATCTGAGTAGTATACTCTAGGATAGAATGATATCCCTTTTCTATACCAATAATATCCTCTGACTTTACCAATATCAGTGTATCAGGATATAACTTCTGATTAAGTTATTTTTAGAATGTAGTCTAGGAGAGATATTTTTGAAACAATACCTACAAAATACATTTCAAGCACTTAATTCTTGTCCCCTCAAGAATATAAGAGCCAAAATAAACTATGGATTCTTCCAAAATATTTAGGAAGTTGAAAATCCTATCATTCCTCTAAATCCATTCTCATGATTCCTATGGTGAGTTATTACCATGAAATATCAATGGATGATTATCATTGGATTCAAAATAATTGTCCATGTAACACCCAAAAATTATAATACATGGTCACCAATAAATAAATAAATATGTTTGATAGATTTTCCCAAACAAAAAACAAAACTAAAATAGAAATCAAGATATATTTTGAAAAAATAAAATGGTCCAAATAAAACTCTTAAAACATATCCATTGAATTAGAAATAATGAATAGGAGTAACCGATTTATGAAATCTGTGTATAATAAAAATAAAGACTACTTTTATTATAAATAAAATTCAATTAGTTTATGTAAAATGGCATATAAGATCATTTACAGTTTATAAAAGTATATCTCTAAAAAATTAATTTCATGTGATACAAATTTCTATTTTATGAATACTTTTATTAATGATAAATTATGTTATATATTAATAATATTTTAACACCAGTTCAATTTTTAAATTATATTAAATAAGAACAATTTTACTTAATATTTTAAAATTTCATTTTTCGAAAAAAAAATGATTTTCAATTTATTTGAGGATGTTTTAGAAAAAAGAATTTTTTAATTTTTTAATTTTAAATCAATAAAAATTAACTTTAATTTTGAATTATTTATATTAAAATTTACTTATAAATAATTTTATATCATTTAATAAAAATGTTTATTTTTAGTCCAAAAATGTGGGATATTTTAAAATTATAATATCCATGATTTTATCACTATGTATGAATAACCTAGAATATTTAAAAAAACATTTATAAAAATAAAATATGAATTTAAATAATAAAATTATTCATCTTAAAATATTATTTTAACTTATAAAACCAATGAAAAACATTTTTATAACAAAATAAAATGTAACATGAATATAAAAATTGCCTTCACTATTTTCTAGGGATTATGTATTTTTTAACTGATATTTGATTTTATATTTCCCTGGAAGCCTCATATCCTTTATCTTATTTATAATATATCAATATTTGTAATTAAAATCAATATCTAATATAATTTTAACTATAAATTTAAAGCTTAAAAATGTTTTGCCTCTAAAAAAATTACACAATTAAGTATACTTTTTTTAAAAGTAGCATTTCACAAATTTAGAAATTTTATTTAATAAAATAGTTTTCAAATTAAAAATTTTAATGATATAATTATTTAAAAATATTAACCATATTTTCAATTAAAATTAATTACTGATGTTATAAATTAATTATTATAGTAAAATTAAAATGTGTATATTGATTTTAACCTAGTATAAAAACAAAAACATTTAAATAATGTTCCTATAAATGAATTTTTAATCCATGGATCATCTATGAAATGTTTCCCCTATACTTTTTCCCACTTTTTATCATTTTATTTTTGAATAGTGTTATCGGATTGTTGAAAAATGTAAAGGTGTCCCTCAAACCGCCCTTTCCTTCACTTACAAATTTGTAACATATTCACCACTTCAAGACATAGCTTGCCTTAGAATTACTCCGATAAACTCTAATATTTTACACACCCTATAACACTATCCTAATAACAAAATCACATGTTCAGTCATAGTTTCCATTAGCCCCTCAAATTCTAGGATACGTCCACAGAAAATCCAAGTCCCTAACATTAGTATTACCGACTACTTAGTTTTTCTTCTAAATTATCTTCATTAAAATTTATTCTAGACACACTAATATAGTTATATTATAATAATTATTTATTTTAATGTTATTGTATTAATTTTTTTACCATTATTTATTCACATACACCACACATAAATAAAAAAATCAACATTCATGTGTTATGCAGAATATCACCTCCACAGCATAATGTGTATCATTTTTTTTCTTCCATTCATGGTGGGATATAAGGATGGAATTAAAATATAAATATTTTTTTATAATATCATTATGTTTTTTGTATTAAAAATAAAATAACCTATTAATTATATGAACAACAACTGATACTTGTTAAATTAAATGTTTAAAATAAACATGCTAAGAGGATAATCTTTTATACAAATTGTGTAATATTTTAATATACATTAATTATTATTATAATTACTTATAATTATAATATATCACACTAATAATCACCAAATAATATCATTATTCTTATTTTATAATAATATTATATCTAAAAAACCTCCTAATCATTCATTACATTACGATATGTTCATGTTTGGGTCGGTTTAACAACCTAATCGAACATTATTGGGAATTTATCTCATTGATGACTATGAGAACTTATTTACTAGTGTAATATGATATAAATTGGTAAATATTTTTTTTCTAATATGTTTACATAAATTTTTAACACATTAATTAAAAAACACTTTTTGATCACTAAAAAACACTAAAATGTGATCTTTGTTGGTTTCACCATGTTGGTTCGTAACCAAAACTAAAATAAAATCACATTATGACTTTATAAAATATATTGGAATATATATTCATGTATCTTAGATGATATTGTAATTAATAACTTTGAAATATTAACAAACAATAACACCCCTATTATGAATCTAGTATTAACAATCAAAAACATTAAACACCCATTGTAGAAAATCAAAGAATTCATGCGGAGAATGAAAAATTTTGAATATTATAAATAAAAATGTATATGATTAATTTTATGAAATAATATGTTAATATTTAAATTTTTTGTTTAAAATGAGGTTAAATTATATTCTTGGAATTCATGATAAGAGGTAGTGGTTTCGATCTCAATTTCATTTCATTGACACTTGTTATTTTATACACCATATTGGATTTTTTATGGTGAAATACCACCCAATTATGATATTTATTTCATTATTATATTATATTCAATTATATTCATTGTGCAATTCCATGTTAACCTTCTCATGGTATTTTGGTTCTAATTTTCTAAAGGTTGTATAGGATTCATCTCAATTTCTTATCAATGATACTAGTATTGTATTTATGAACATAATTTCATTTCTCAAATGAATTTTACATATTTGAGATATCATGTAATGAATTATATTTTAGTCATGTTATTTTATGTTAAATTTAAATCCATATTTTTCAATGGGATTGATTCAAGAGTTTCAATGTCATAATTCATTTCTTGGTCCCGATTCTCATTCTTTGATACATAACACATTTTATGAACTATGCTCCATTTATATGGTTTTCTATTGATTTACTATCCCACATATATTATTTTTCTCATATTTCATTCGATTTAAAATTCAAATCGCATTCCCTTATTCAATTGGCTAGTGATTCAGCTATTTCTCCTATATTGATGGTTTTTGGTAACTTGTTTTTTGTTTCTTGATATGGGATCATTCATTGAACTTATTTCATATTAGTTGAGTATATTATACTCTTTTATTATATTATGTGATATTATCTCAATTTTTTGTGGATATAAATTCATACCACACAAACCCTATAACAAATATTTCCCACTTCTTGGAATATATTTTATTAAAACAATTTACTTTCATTCTCAAAATTGATTATGATCATGTTATTCCAATATTGTATTAGTTATATACCCATTTATCTATAAGTTTTGATCATCAAAATTGAATAACTCTGATTGAATTATTCTCTCCTAAAAAGTATGACATTTTATGGGCATGGGTAAATTTATTGTCATTCTAATATGCATAATTGTTAGCAATTTGACTAAGTATTTTTTATTTATCCACCTTCTTCCTCTAGATGGGTTTTGAACTAGTTATCCCTTTTATTGACATGGGTATAATTATTGGCATTACATATGTTGTTATTTAAATATGGATGATTATTATAAAATCAAACTGTTTATTGTTTATTTATTTTGTCTTATGGTGAATACAATGGACTTAAACAAGTAAAGGATGGATTCGGGAATTATATAGACCCAAGATCCACCAACATGTCTCATAAGACAAAATAAGGTGGGTTTTGGTGTATTAATATTTCCATAAAAGGATATTTTCTCGAAACTAAGACTCATCAACATGATTTTTCGATAGTGGTATCAATGAAAAGTAAAGTTTCTTATAATAAGGCCATTACTTCAGGTTTTTGATGTTTGGAATTATGAATTTTATCTGTATCAAATTAGTGTTATTAATATCTATGTTTTCATTTCTTTTCATGCATATATCATGCTACCTGTTGATTATGGATTTATATGGATTCCCTATTTCTTTAATAATAATTATACCCTAATTATTTCCCAATTTCTTTAGTTGTATGTCTCCTTTAGGGTGTGTTTGATCTCACCCCGTCTTATGTTTCCATTTCCCTAGAATATAGAAAAAATTATTACATGTGACACATCTAAAATTATAACAAGTGTTAAATAATTTTTGGGATATTTTTAAGACCTGTCATGAATTAATTTGTTTCAAATATAATGGGAAAATTTTCCATTTAATACAAATAATGTGGGATTTATCAGTTTATGTTGTGTACTACTCTTATAAAGATATAATTATGAAAAGATATTTTTAATGTATAATATTTATTAATCATTGTTTATTTTGTTATTATGGAGTTTTATATCTAGGATTTTATAACTATTATCAAAGATATTATTTAAAATATGTTTTTATGATCACTGGATACATGAGTGTGGTCCCGAGACATTACATTGGGTATCAATATAAGGGTTTGTATAACGTTAGACATTAGGATGTTTGTTGAGGATGAATTTTTGTTGGATAAGTTTATTGAGTCAAAAGTTTCTTTATGACTTTTCAATTCCTCTTATTTTGGAAATAAAAAAAATATTTTTTTAATAATTAAATAATAATTCTTTTATGCCTAAAATATATTTAGAATGTTTTATAGATAACATATTTATTTTTCCATACTTAGAATTAGCTTTAAATAATTCATGAATATAAACATTGTTTATTCATTAAAATTAACATAACGAGTGTATATCTGATAATGATCAGATTAACCCTTATCAATTATTACTTAAATACTTTCTATCTTACAATCATAAGGAAGAAAATTTTTACAATCAAACTTGACATCAAATCGGAAAGAATCGGAATCATACTCATACATAAAATCATAATAACATCCTATAATAAAATCCATAATATCGACTAAAGGTTAAATTCTGAATAAGAAAAACTATATTCCACAAAATTGATATAATTATTATATAGAAAATATTTTTTTAAAATGATATCATTAATTCTTAATTGAAATAATTTTTGTCATTGTAGTAACAGGTGAATAATTCTTTATAATCTCAGAGAAAATATGACCATAAGAGGATCAACATTATCGTTGGAATCTTTCCAATAAATACCTTGTAATTTTTTTGAATTTGAAAAATGATTTTGAAAAATGATTTAGAATCATGTATAAATACTAATTATTTTTCTTTTATGTGAGAGCTCGGAAGATTACAAGAGTGAGATATTTGTTCCTTTTATTTGTAATCTTCTAGTGTTCATAATTTCTTTGAGGATATGATTGTGAATAAAATTAATGGAAGCTTAGGATAGGAAGATAGATATCTGATCTCCTTGATCTAGGGATTTCTAGGATCGCAAGACATAATCAAATCACTATTTTGAGGGCTATCCGGGATAGACAGATAGAGAAAATCCAATCATTGTATCGAGGGATCACAGGGATAGAAAGACAAACCAATCATTATATCAAGGGATTTCCCTGGAAAGGGAAAGATATACTCTTTTTATAAGTCTAAAACCAAGTACTTTTATACTAATTATTTGGATACCCTTATCATTGGGTTAAAATAATGTTATTCATTTACTTGTCTTATTATAAGTTTTGTAATTTCTATTGTATTTGTTATAGAAAGTGAAACCTTTTATGTTCATCTTTATATTTCTATCCTTTATATCATAAAACCATTAATTAGGATATAATAGTTTTACCCTATATTAATTTTTGAATTTTTTATTATTCTAAATTTGGTTCTATACACTTTAATATAGAATAATTACTTTCATAATACTCTGATTTATCGTAACGAATTTCATTATGATTCGTATAGTTCCTACTCTGATTAAATCATCTTATACTCTGAATATGATTAAATTCCAATTACAACATGTGAACTACATATCAGAATCTACTTAATTACGATTATTTTTTCATCAAACCCAAGGACCCATCCCGGTTATCTTTTAAACACTTAAGAGGAATTTTGAATATGATTAGTTTAATCTTGTAAAACTATGTTTTCTTTAAGGTTAAAAACAATTTTTTTTTAAATTATAATTTAACCCCCAATTATATTTATCCATCTCCCTATACATTTTGATCTGAAGATTAGTATCATAGCCAAGCCTTTGTTACCCTGATACTTGAAATTTTTTATCAGGGAAGGTTTCCACTGGTAATACTTTCTACCTTTACACTCTTTGCTTTTTGTAGTTTTTTTCTATTGTTTCAACACTTTTTTATATATATTTTATACACTAATTCATATTTTGGAATAGAATTTTTTATCTTTTTTAAAGAAAACATGGACAAATGTCAGTTCAATAGATTACCTCAATCCAAATATGCCACCTATTTTTTATAGAGATTATTATGAGTATTGGATACAAATAATTTATACTTTTCTTATAAATACTGGATTGGATAATTTTGTCATGTTAACTAGAGATTAAAAGATTTTTGAAAAGGTAGTCACTTCTTTTATAAATAAAAAAAAGATGTGTATCAATTGAATTATAGATTTAGAAACCCTTTAATATGTTCTATGACCAAAATCATATATAGTTAGATTTCTTCATGTGAATCTAAAAATAAATTTTTTAAAAATATAGATATTAATTTTTTTGGAACTTCAAAATTTGTATAAATTATAAGATTAGTGATTAGTTCTAATTGTTGAGAATTTGAATTTCATTTAGGGGAACCTAGTGAAAAAGTAAAAAAGGTTTATGAAAATATTTAATATCTTATAATATATGGGAGAGAAATAATTATAAGATGAAATATAGGTTGAAAAAATTATCGATATCATCCCAAATTGGTGGGAATCTAAAATAATAGTCTCTGATGAATCAATAAAGATAAAAAATATCACTCCTGGTGAGTTATTTGGAACTCTTTTATAGTATGAATGTAGAATGAAAATATATATAGAGAAAGAAAAGAAAAATAATGGTGGAGTTTCTTTCAGTACTACTTCAAATTCAATAAGAGATCAGACTCCGGACAAAGTTGTTAAGTCGACAAAGAAAAATAAATTTGTCACTCAGTATGATTCAAGTGAATCAGAACATTATAAGAATAAATTAGCCAATATTCCTCAAAAAATTAATAAGGTTGTTGGAAAGAAATATTTTTAGTATTGTTTCAAGAAAATTAACAAAGACAAGAATGAAAAGAAAGATTCTAAAGTTACTTTTTATGGATTCAAATGAGAATGAATTATTCGACCAGTTTGTCCCATGTGAAAAAGAAAAAACATAAAGTATATACATTTTGATAGGAATCATAAAAATTATTATAAGTATAAAAGTTATAATGTACTTAAAGAGGATGACACTGGGAGTGATAATGGATGTTATTCTTGAGACAATTCCCGAAATTATAAAAGTATAGATTTAGGGAATATTGGTCTTTTTGCTAAATTACCTATTACCAATCAATTTTTTATGGCCAAGGTAGACACAATTGTATCCTTGACCAATATGTCTTTAAATAAAAATTATCCGGATGAAAATAATTTTGCATCTTCAGATGAAGAATCCTCCTTATGTGGTGATTGTAATACTTAACCTTCATTTGCATAATTTTCTCACTTTCAAAACTATTGGAGAAGAAAAATTGTAATTTTTGTTAAAAATAACCTAATAAGTCTAATGAAAACCCTGGAAAATATAATTCATGAATTGATATGTTAACAAAATAACTATCTGATCTATAAATAGATATTGACAAATCCAATTGTAAAAAAGGTATAATTTATAATGATTTGGAAAAAACTAATTTCTAAAAAGGATAGTTTGAAAACTTGTTTTTATAAATTCAATTCAAAAACTAATAAATATGAAGATAAAAATTTAGATATAAATATAAAATCTGAAATTCATTCACTAAAGAAACTTTTATATAAATTTATTTCCAGTAAGTAATGATTTGATAAAATTTATAAACAAATCTATCCACATGATAATAGTCTTGGAATATGATATATTCACAGAAAAAATGTTTTCAGTAACAATTTCATTGTGCCTATAAATTCCCACTTTTTTCAAAATGAAAAGGTAGAGTTCATTGGAAAAATAATTGTTCTTTAAAAAAACTCAATCATTATGATTTGAAAAGGCCAATTTTTTAAAACAAATATTGATTACTAAAATATTTTTTTGTAACATTTCCGAACCTAATAAGGTCTGGGTTTTGAAATTCTAATTGTTTTGTTTTCAAGAAAACAAAGGCAGTACGAACAATAAGAATAAATGGTATACATATAGTGGATGTTCAAGACATATGACTGGACCCAAAGATTTCATTAAATTATTATCAACAAAAAATGTAGAAAATTTACCTTTGGTGATAATTCTCAAGAAGATATTATTTGTATAGGTAATATTGTTATTATTGGGAAAGATTTAATTTCAAATGTTTTTTTGTTAAAGGTCTTAAGAAGGCCCTAATAAGACTAATTAAATTATGTTATGAGGTTTATCTAGTGAATTTTAAGAATGAAAAATGTATAGTAAAAAATTCTAAGGTGAAATTCATTATTTTTACCCATCATCATGAGAATGTTTATACTCTTAAATTAAAAGACCTTATAATCCAAGAAATACATTGCCTTAGGGAAATGGAAGATCAAAAATGGTCATGGAATAAAAGGTTAGGACACTATAAACATAGAAACTTATGTAAGCTAAACAATAAAATAATTTTTAAGGATTTACCAGAACTTATACTTGATTCTTCAAAAGTTTTGGACCCTTAATAATACAGTAATCAATATAAGTCAGGCTTCAAATCTATTAGTGAAGTCTCAACTTCTCATGCTTTATAGTTTTTTCACATGGATATTTTTGTTCCTACAAAAACATTAAGTATTAATGTAAATTACTATGTATTTTTTTAGTTAATTATTACACAAGAAATATGTTGGTATATTTTATAGCAAAGAAACTTGAAGCCTTTTTTTATTTCCAAAATTTTTGTAGCCAAATTTAAAAATGATAAAAAAAATTACCTTGATAACTATTAATAGTAATCATGGTGGATAATTTGTAAATTATGATTTTTTAAAATTTTTTATTAAGTATGGAATTACACATATATTCTCAGGCTTTATAACCCCAAGAAAATTAGTATTATTTAAAGAAGAAATCATATTTTTTAAGAAATAACTAGAACCATGTTGAGTGAATACTAAATTCCTAAACATTTTAGGGCTGAAGTGGTTATTTTTTCTTATTATACTATAAATTGAATATAAATTATACATTTTATTAATAAAACTTCATCTGAGTTGTGGAAAAAATGAAAAAAATATATATATTATAGTATTTGGATAAAAATTATTTATACTGAATGAAAAAGATATTATTCATAAATTCACACCAAAATCTGATGAAGGTATATTCTTAGGTTATTACACTACTTATAAGGCATGTATATTATTTAATAAAAATTCATAAACTATTGAAGAAACAGTACTTGTTAAATTTGAAGAAACAGGTCGTTTTGTTTTTAATCAAACCAAATAAACATCCTCAAATGTGTCCTCTATAATTGATCCTCAACATTTTGTAGAAGATTATCCTTTTAAGAAAAGTTCTCAAGAAATCTTTTCTAAATTATTTACTCAAGAAGACCTTCCATATTATGTTGATGAATTGGTTTTACAAAACCCAATTTAACTGTTTCTTTGAAATCCTATCAATAATGATATCATTTGTGATGAGAATCAATCAGTCAGGACTAGAAGTACTTTAAATAATGAAGTAGAACATCTTCCTTTCCTTTACATTTTTTATCTTAAAAAACATAATGACAATTTAGGTGATGAGGATTTTATAAAAGTAATGCAATATTATCTAAATGAATTTGAAGGAAATATATTCTAGAACTTTGTTGAAAGACCTAAATAAACAATAGTAATTGGAGTAAAATGGTTTTTTAGAAACAAATTAAATAAAAATGGAATTATCATTAGAAATAAAGAAAGACCTTTTTATAGTGGTTATAATCAACAAGAGGGAATATATTATAAATAAACTTATTTACTAGTAGCTAGACTTGAATCTATTCTTATTCTATTAGCATTTGATGCACTACTTAACTATAAACATTTTCAAATGGATTTAAAGTGTGATTTCTTTAATGGATATGTATAAGAGGAAATTTATATTGAACAAACCACTAGTTTAAAAGATACAAAACATTTTAAATATGTTTTTAAACTTATCAAATCTTTATATGGACTTAAACAAGCCCTTAGAGAATGGAATGATAGTTTAAGAGAATTTTTGTTACAAAATAGTTACGTTAAGGGAACTATGGATCTATCACATTTCATAAATAAAGTAAATAATAAAATTATTATAGTTCAAAAATATATTGATGAAATTATATTTTTATTAACTCAATAATATCTAAAATAATCTTTTTTTAATCTTATGAAATCAAAGTTAGAAATGAGTATGATGGGTGAGTTTCCATAATTTTTAGGTTTCTAGATTTCTCTAAAATCAGAAGGCACTTGTATATCACAACATAAGTATGTAAAAATATTTATAAAATTTAGGGGAAAAAAACTAAAAGTATTGGTAATCTAATAGGTACCTCCATTACACTAGATATTAATGATGTAGGTTAACTAGTTCATCAAACAAATTTCAGTGGTTTGAGAGGAAATTTACTATACTAAACTTCTAATTACCCAAAATTAATATATTCATTTTTCTTATGTGAAAGGTAACAATAAAATACAAAGTAATCCCACTTAAAATATTTTAAACAAATATTTTGGTATCTCAAGGGAACTATGGATTTAGTAATTTTATATTCTTCTGGAATTGATTTTGAATTAAAAAGTTTTTCAAATGATGAGTGTAGTGGTCGTAGAATGGATAGAAAAAAAATATCAGGAACATGTCATTTATTAGGAGATTCATTAGTTTCTCTTCCTTTTATAAACCAAAACTCAGTATCACATTCCACTACTAAATCTGAATATTTGGCAACTGGATTTTTTTGTGCTCAAGTATTGTGGATGCAACACACAGTCACTGATTATAAAATGAGTTTTACTAAAACTAAAATACTATGTGATAACACAAGTTACATATACTTGAGTAAAAACTTTTCACATCACTCTCGTAAGAAACACAAATATATTAAGAATCACTTTTTTAGGGATCACACACAAATAAAAGATAGCATACAACAATTCATTTGAGTATAATAACAACATGCTAATATTTTTACAAAACCATTATCTTACGACAGATTATAATAAATTAAACAGAAGGGATAGATGATTAATTTAAAGTATTCATTCATATCTAATTCAAGTTTAACTCATATCCTTACATTAGGTTACTCTTTTTTCATAATGCAGGTATATATAATTTTTGTTATACAAATATTTTAATTTTAATTTTTAAAATAATTTCTTATTTTAGTGACTTCTTCGGACACAAAATAAATTTTTGTAGGAGAAAAAAATTTTGGACTCTGAAATTAAATTTTCCAGAATCAATTTAAATCTAAATTTAATTTGAATAAAAATAAAAATCATGTTTTTCATAATTAGATTCTCAAAATCAGATTATTTTTCACAATCATTTTTTGGATTCGGGTTTATTATTCAAATTTTAATTAATCAAATTTTTCAAAAGTAACAAATTCAATTTTTTAATTTTCTTTAATAATCTTTATCGATTAATAAAAATAATAACTAATTATCATATCAATCATTTCACTCTGAAGGGTATTCTTCTTTCTTTTATGTTTTTTACACTATTCCATTACAATTTTTTTTACTTGTTTGTTGATTTTATAGGTTTTTTTCAGATTCATTTTATTCATAAACATCCAGTATGATAATTTTTTTCAATTCATCTTAATCACCCAATATGATAAAATTGTTTTCAGTTCATAATATTCACCCAATATGATAAAACGTTTTAGAAAACCTAAAGAGTTTAAATTATTTTCAAAATCATTCATTGGGAAATTTCACAACTGTTAGATAAAAGGAATAAAATCTCATCCATCAGAATTTTTGGGAATCTGAATCATCATGTTCCATTACTTATAAAAATGGGACCAATCTCTCATATCCCACATTTGATATTTTATATTTTTCTCCCTGAATCGTTTCCACACTTAAAACTTTATGTATTACTTCCCTCTTCAGGTATGAATCCTCCTTATCTGGTCTAAATATGATGGATCCAATGAAATATTACAACAACTCGTTTTTATTCCATTAAATGTTAGTTTCTATATCCTTTTATGAGAAATATGATTTTTTGTGAGAAGAATGATCCAATTTCAACGATGGGAATCATTATGTGTTGAACAATTAAATCCTAATAATGATTTGTTTTATTTCTATTTACTTAGAAAGTTTTATGAATTTGTATGTTTCATTATAGAATATTTAAAGGAAAGTTTTTCTTTTTGTATCTATGAAAAATCTTATTAGATGACTCCCAGTGTTGCTGCCAGTTTTCTTAGTATTTCAGATGAAAGGAATACATTTTTTCCATCTCATAAATTAACAGATAAAAAGTGTGTGTTTATAAAATATAGAGTTGAAAACCCTTTGTTCAAGAATTTACTAGATGGAGATCCAAGAAAAGTCACTCTTCCAATTCTAGATCATAGATTATTAGCTAAATGGATGTAAGGATTTCTCATTTTGAGAAAAGTTGATAGATATACCCTCAATATATTTGATGTTTCCATTTTGGATTACTTTTTCAAAATGAGAAAGATCGATCTTACTAGATTTATTCTTTTGACTATCAAAAAAATCAAGTCCATGTTCATTATGTCTTAGATTATAACGTTTCTTAGATTGATTAGTACAATGATTTAAAATATCATGATATATTTCAATATAGAAATAAATTATGAACATATGAGGGAAAAGATAATGTTTATTAGTGAATTTAAAATCAGAAAAATAAATTACGATTTTGATTTGGAACCAAAAATGTTTTTCAGGAGACCTCAGGTTTCCGCATTAGAGTCAGAAACATCTTCGACAATGAAAACAGAAAAATTTAATATAAAAAGAAAATATGATTTTCTTCTCCTAATAAGGAAAGAGAACAAGAAAAATAAACTTTCTGATGTAGTTTCTTAAGAATGGAGAATGATGAAGGATGAAACCAAAGAAGGAGACCATCAATTTAGAATCGACCGAGCTGAATCCTTAGATATTATATTATAGAGTGATGAAGTCTTAACATAAAAAAAATTGAAAAAAAAAGAAATGTCAAAGTGAATATTTAGTCAGTAGTCTTTTTAATGGTGTTGAGGATGCTTCTAAAAAACTACTTTTGCACCCCCCATAATGATTAGGAATTTTATGAAATAGAAATCATTAATGTTGATGTTTCTTCTACTATTTATAATGGAAAATTTTATTTCATTGATAAGTATTTAATTCATGTTTGTAAATCATATTTGAGATTGGATTCATACCTTCATAATCTATTGAAAAAGGTACTGGTGAAATATTTGAAAAAGAAATTTTTTTCCAAGAAACTACAAATTATCATGAAGAAGATTGTGAAGAGGGAGAAGGAAATGAAGAAGAATAAGAAGAAGGTGAATAAATTCAATATAAATGAAATTCAAATGATAATAAAAACAAGAATCGTTCTGATAAACATAATTTGAGAACCTCCCAATCCTCCTTAAAATAATTATCATCTTACGAAAATTGTAATCAAAAGTCGGATAGTCAGGAAAAAAAAGTATCCATCATTTAGAGAAGTTTTTTCTTCAACCAAGAAGAATGAACAAGATTAAAATAAGAAGGATGAAGAAATTAAATGATCTTTTATTAATGAAACTAAAATCTATGATGGAAAGAATGATGATCAGATAAAAGGTAAATCTATTCCAAAGGAAGAGAAAAGAAAGTAAGTACAAGAAGCGGTCAGAACCAGTCACAGAAACATTAAATCAGAACCTGATTTTTGTAATACCATGTCACACCTGTATTTTTGTTTTCATCCTTTGTGCCGACATATCTTTTAGATCTTATTTTTTCCTTCGAGCTTCAGGTGTTATGAATTTAAATTTTATATCTTAGAGGTTTTCGGTGATTTTTTTGGCCTATTCTTGGTAAATGTGAAAGGTATGAGAAGGAGTTTTTTTGGAAAATGTTTTTGTAACACCCCTAGTGGAACCTTTTAAGGAGGTGTGTTTTTTGTATGGTTTATCCCCTTGAGTTATATGATATTAGGGGTGAAAATAGTGATTTTTAGGGACTTCTTCTAGATCACACGGTTAGGGTGCGAGGTTTGTTTATCTCTGAAGTTAGTGTGTAGGGGGTCTTATGGTTTTCACACAATTTTACAAACCATACATCCTTATATTGTATCCCATCAAGCACTAGACAGTGGTAGGTTTCCCTGTTTGTGCATGGTTTTTTAAACTATGTGAGCTAAACGTGTGACCCACTCACGAAAGGTTATTTTGGTCTTTTCTTCTTATTTGTAATTTTTGTTTCTTCCATTATCCTCTCCTAATCAAACCCTCTATCAAAAATGCCTCCCATGGTGGTTTTTGAACTTCCAATCCCATATATGTTGTATTCAATGTGATTTATTGGTGATTCTTCACCCAGATCAAAAGTTCTGGTCTTCATCCTTTTTCTCCTTTGATTTCTTTCCATTTTCATAATCTTACCTAACCCTATAGGCCGTGGTGGCTGATTTTAATGGCATGGGTTTCTTGGTTTCAAGTGGTTTTCCTTCTTAAGACTCTTTGAGGTTGTACCTTGCCTCCCTTGGGTGCGGTTGAGGTAAGGATGTGGTTTCACAACATTTTCGGGAAGGATCTTCGTGTGAGGTATGTGGTTACACGTGTAATAATTCTTTAATGAGTTAATATTACATGATTAAAATATTTTCCATGTTTCTCAGTTATAATTTGTGGTGTATAAACCATTTTTGGTATCACTAATTAAGTCTATAAATTTAAAGTTACATTTTCACATAAAATTGGGTGTTTTTCATGTGCACTCCATTTTGTATCATTCGGGTTTATTTTATAATTCATGAATTTCATTTATTAAATGATGTTAGGGATTCCAATTATAGTTTGGTATGTTATTGTTTGGTGTGTTTCCTTAAAAGATTATTTTGGAATGGGTTTTCTATGAAAATCTGTATGGAACCTCTTGGAATTATTTATAAAATTTTTAATGGGTTTATTAAATTGCATTGATCGTATAGAACATGTTTTTTGTACTATTTAGTGTTTTTATGATTTAGAAATGGTGTTTTTATGTGAACAAGGCATTTTATAACATGTGGAACATGATTAATAACAAAAAGTGAAGCCCGAGTATCTAGGTGGGTGGATTTGGACTAGTATTATAGTGATCCAGTAGTGGCCTTATTCTTGTTTCACTTAGCAAGATTTATGATGACAACACAAACTAAAAAATAATGATGTTTGGGGACCATTAATCCATTGTGGTTCCCATACTAGTGGCTCATGCGTGAGAAGGTTATTGGTTATGGTTACTACTACCATGAGATATGATGCACCATGGGCTCCATAGTTAGCTAGTGCCTAGGGGTATTTCCCATGACTAGTGCTCATTTTTTATATTTTTATTATCAACATCATATAGTGTGTTTGGTTTGTAATTTCATAATAATGTTTTTCTTTATTAAAATTGTCCATTCTTTAATGTTTCCCTATTTAAAATTGTTTTCATTTAAAGGTTTGTCTCATAGAAATTGTATCTATAATTTCCATTTTATGAAAACATGAAAGCTTTTTGTCTAAAAATTTTAACCACATGGAATATTTATTGGTGGTATCCTTTTGGGATTTGGATAACACCCTGATTAAACCATTTGGTATAAGTAGATTTGGTAATGTTTAACACATGTAAGGGAAAGGTCTTTGGAGACAGTGGTTCGGGTTTTTAGCTTCCCTCCTTAGTGCAGTTTAGTGAAGATGTCTTGAACGGTATGCCCCATTACAGTGTGGTGTTTTTTGATTCAGACTTTCTCCTCCTATGTAGTTTTGTCCCTCATAGGTTTTGTTTAAAACTATGTAATTCAATTCTAAATATTTTTCAAGGCTTGTTTTTTGTAAATTTTCTTATTTAATGTATTTATTATTGTTGTTTGTTTTGTATTTCTAAACTCAGTTAAATAATTCCCAACACATTATTTATGATACCAGAGAACTTGTGCCAACCTGTGAGGATATAAAATTCTCATAGATTCATTCCATGGGCCGAGTCGGGTGCCGGTTTGGATGACGCCCCTGCTTGGTTCATGAAAAAATGGTATCAAAGGAGGTTCACCCTTTTTGTGCCATGTTATTTTAGGAAAGATTCTAGGTAGACTGGAGTATGGATTATAAGAACTAGATGTTCTGGTTTGGATTTAGGTTCGTGGACATCACACCTCGTAGTTGGGCTTGAGTTAGCATGGGAAGTCAGGTTCCATCTAAGCCTTTCTTTCTTGTGGTTACTTGTTGGTTGGGAAATGAAATGGAAATTGGTTAAACAGTCCTAGTGAGCTTACAGGGCCTGAAAAGTCAAGTGAAGCTAGGGTCATGGTCCTAAGAAACTCCTTGTAATAGTGTTGTGGTTGAGATATGGACTCCAACTATATGGCCAAGTCACCCACCAACACTAGTTTATCCTTGTGTGTCGTCTTTCTTCATCCTTGATTCTGAAAATTGTTTTTAAAACCTTATTATTGAAATTGTGAGAAGTTGATTTTGAAGTGGTTAAGACTATGTTTTTTAAAGTGGAAAATTGATTTTCATAACTTTTAGGAAGTATAAGAAAAGTGAATTTTGTATAACGATTTTTTCGGTGAAATGAAATTTTTTTGACGGGATTACATTTATAGAACCTGTATATGGACTTTATTGAATTTTTTTTTGTAAAATAGAAAGAAAAAAAATTAATAGAGTTTTGGAATTAATTCTAAACAAGAATAAATGAGTTTTTAGTCAAATGATTCTTGATGAAATGAGTTTTTTAGAATTGGTGAAAATTTTTGGAATGAGATGGGTTGGTTTTTTGGTGATTCATTGTTTTATTTTTTGTTTTTATTTTGTGTTTGGTGTGATTTAGATTTAAATTGTGATTTTTTGGGTGATTTCCCATTGCGCATGTGAGTTCCCCGTTTGGAAAAAAAAATTGTGGTTGCTCTAGGTTGCCGTGTGAGTGTTGGTTTGCTTCTAGTTGAGGGTTCATGACCTACGCATGATTATTAAAACCATATTTAAAGTGTGTAGAAATCCACTACCACAAGAAAAAACCAAATCACATGGTTGGTGAATGGTATTCTAAATCGTGCAGCAAAACTGTGTTGGTGTCCAAGTTGTCTAGTAAGGGGAGTATGGTTGGCGCATAGTTTGGTAAACCTTACGGCCTAACTGTGCATAGTTCCCATGTGTCTTAAAAATGTGAAAACATGGGATTTATATAAAAAAATTGATTAAAAGTGGATGTTTGTTTTGGATTATTTTTTGGAGTCTGTTTTGAATGAAAAGGAGTGGGATTTTTTAAAATGGTTTTTGAGGGAATGGAATTTTATGAGTTGCTGAATTTTTCTGGAATTGGTTGTAAAATATTTTTGGATGGAAATTCATGGGATTTTGTATTTGATTATGACACAATGGTTTGTAATGTATAATTTTAAAATTATTGTTAACTTGTAAGTTAATAATTTTTTGGAATGTTTAATAAATCATGAGATGTGAAGTGGTTTGAGTTTGTTAAAACATGGGTGGAATATTTTGTTTTGGAAAGAGTAAATGTTTTGTTTCGACCTTTAGTACTTCCTTGAGTAAACTCATGAAAATATATGTGTAGAAAATTTATAGATTATGTTATGGAAGGATGTGTGTCAGTGAGGCATGGTTGATGGGTGGTTGAGGTGGTATGGTAATGTGCATGTGAGTGAGACTCTACAGAATACCATTGGTGAGTATGAAAATCAACCATTTTTTTTGTTTTTAAAAAGTTTTTTAAGCTGTAAATGTTATTGTTTTGTTATACAATTGTCATTTGGCTTGTTTCTAATATTCTTAAGTGTTTATTATTTGATGTGCTTCTTCATGATCTGGAGGTGATGTTTATATTGTGTATTAATATTGAAAATTTGTTGTTAGTTTGGTCTTCAAGTAGTGTTTAGTGGGTCTTTAGAAAATATTTGGGAATTATTATGTTTGTTTCCCTTTGTATTAGTATTTTTTTATGTTGTTTTTTGTTAATGATATGGTTTTTATAGAGCTCTTGGTTTTCTCTTCTCCATGTGTTTTCCAAAGTCTAGTCCCCCATTAGGTGTCTTTTTAGATGATCAACTTAATGATTTCGTTATTGAGTTTAAAAAGTTAAATCAACCACTTTAATGGATATCCCAACTCGTTTTCTGTACTAGAGAGCTATTTCATCTTGATTTAAAGTGACATCCTTTTGTAGGGTTTATTTTTGTTGTATAAGTTGTGCTAGATGGTGTTTTCTATGTTTTTTTGTCTTCCTTGTTCATTATGTTCCTTAATCAGAGTGAGAAAGAGTGATGTGTGGGCCATCCAATTCATTGTTTTGGGTAAATGTGTTTTTTAGGAAGTGGGTTTCTTAATATGTCTTGATCTTCTGTTTTTTATTGGAATTTCATGTGGCCTCTTTTAGCACCAAAATAAAGAGTTCTGATTAGGAATTATCATCTCATTACTATAAGGAAGATCATACTTCAAATATCATGTCTCTAGCAGAAGGCCTCAGAGAGAAGCTGGCATGTAGTCAAGAATACCAGGGGTGTGGGGAGATTGGATAAGCTCACATTTCAACCACTATAGTGAAGTGGTTTCTATGTTTATATTTTGGTCTCTCTATCACTAAAAATTCACTCATGCAATTTATGTGACTATTCCTTATTGGATTCAAATTTTTTATCAGTGCCCTTGCATGGACATCCCATGTGAATAGATTGTGTCTTTGGTTTAAATCTGTTTGGAGGTGACAATTCGTGGGTAGTTTTTGGTTGTGGTTTAGTGTTCAAATCATTAGGGCCCTCCCCTCCCCTCCCCTCCCTTCCCGTTGTGGTGGGGGTTTTGGGCTGTGTGTGGAATTTTTCAAGATTGTTTAATCTTGATAGTTCTTAATGGTGGGGAGAACCGTTGTGGGTCTCATTGAGAATTATTCTATGATAAATCAGTACGAGGTTGCTTCAAATGGTGGGGAGTCCATTGGGCCCCCCATGTTGGTGATCTATTTTAGTTTTGGTGTTAGTCAATTTTAAGTGTCTTTCTTATAATGTTATTCGATTTATGTGTTTCCATTTTTGTTTGGGTAAACTTTGGGATTTTTTGAGTGTTACAAACGGTTCTGTTCGATGCATATTTAAGAAGTTTTTGGATCTAATTTCTCATTGATTGTCAGGAAGTGGTTCTAGTTTGTTAGTCTGTCTTGAGTAAGAGGAATAAGTTTTGTTCTTTATGTTCAAATGTTTTTAGATCAAGAGGTTGGATCTTGTGGTTTTGATAATCCATAGTTGTTGATCGATCAACTATAAACTGTTGTGTCTTTCCGGGGGAATAAAGCATTAATGGTGGGGAGAATTGTTACACCCTAATTTTTTTCATCCTTTAAACCCGATTATATTTTGATCTTTGTTTTTCCTCTGAGTATTGGGTGTTCTAAATTTAAAATTTATTTCTTGGAGGTTTTGGGTAATTTTTTTATACCTATTCTTGGTTAGCAAGAAAGTTATGAGAAGGATGTAGTTTGGAAAATGAGTTTCTGACACCCATAATGAAATTTTTTCATGGCGTATGTTTTATAAATGGTTTATCCCCTTCAGTTAGATGAATTTTCGGGTGAAAATGGTGATTTTTTGGGACTTCTTCTAGGTTTCAAAGTTAGGATGAACGATTTTTCCCCCTACAGTAAGTGTGCAGGGGTCAAATGATTTGTACATGGTTTAACAACCCATTTAGCCTAAGTGTGTAATCCATCCAGCACTAGATAGCGGTGAATTTCATAGTTGGCACACGTTCTTTCAAACCATGTGAGATAACTATGTGACCCACTTGGAAAACGGTATTTTGGAGTTTTATCCTTCTTTTTAGTTGGGGTCTCTTCCCTTAGCCTCCCCATTCAAACCCTCTGACCAAAACACCTCCCATGGCTGTGTATAGCACCTTTAAGCCCCTCTAGGTGGGATTCAAGGTGATTTATTAGTGATTCTTCACCCTAATCAAATGGTTAGGGATTCCTCCTTCTTCTCATATTCTTTCGTTACATTTCCCACTTCTCCCCTACCCCTAGGGGTCATGTTGTATAATTTTATCGGCAAGGTTTTCTTTATTTTGGGAGGGTTTTCCTTCTTAAGACTCCTTGAGGTCGTACCTAGCCTCCCCTGGGTGTGGTTGACGTGTTGTTGCAATTTCGCAATGTTTCCCAAAAGTTTCTTCATGTGAGGTAGATGGTTTCATGTGTAAACATTCTTTTATGAATTAATGTTACTTGATTAAACAATTTTCATGTTTCTAATTTATTTTCTATGGTGTTGAATCCAAATTCGGTAGCATTGATTAGGTGTTTAATTTTAAAGATTCATTTTAACATGGAATTGTGGGTTTTTCAGGCACATTAAATGTTGTATCAGTTGGGGATATTTTATAATTTATGAAATTGATTTATTAAATTGTGTTATGGTTTCCAATTCTAGTTTGGTGTGGTAATATTGGGAATTTGGCCTTAAAAGAGAATTTTGAAATGGGTTTTGTGTGTAAATCCTTATGGAACTTCTTGGAATTATTTTATAAAATTTTAATGGGTCTATTAAAAGAAATTTATTGTGAGGAACATGTTTTGGGTACTATTTGGGGTGTGTTTGATTTAGAAATGGAGTTTTAATATGAAAATGGTATTTTATAACATGTGGAACATGATTGAGCACAAAGAGGGAAGCCCGAGTATCAAGGTGGCTGGACTATGACTAGTATGCTACTGATCTAGTAGTGTCCCGATCCCTATTTCTCTTAGAATGATTAAATATTACAACAATAAATATATAATGATGATGTTTGGGAACCACTAGGCCATTGGGGTATCCCCTCTTAGTGAATAGTTCAAAAGAAGGTTATTGTTTATGGTTACTTTGACCCCGAGATACGATGTTCCTAAGGCCCCTTAACTAGATAGTTCCTAAAGGTATTTTCCATGACTAGTGATCATTTTTTATATTGTACTTATCATCATCATAGGGTGTGTTTGGATTGTAATTTCAAAATCATGTGTGTTTTCTTTAAAATTATTCATTCTATAAAGTTTCCCTCTAGAAAAAAATTCATTTAATGTTTCATCTCTTAGAAATTGTTTCTAGAATTTCCAGTTTATGAAAACATGCAAGCTTTAAGTCTAAAAATTTTAATCACATGGAATATTTTTGGGTGGAATCCTATTGGGATTAGGCTCACACCCAACTTACACTTTTAGTTGTTATCATATTTTGTAATGTTTGACATAGGTACAGAAAAGGTCTTTGGAGATGGTGGTTCAGATTATTAACTTCAATCCATAGTGCGGTGTTGTGGATATGGAGTGAGGGTGATTCCCCCTTTCCATTTGGTGGTTTTTTAGTTAGACATGTTTCTCCTTTGTAGTTGTGGACCACTTAGGTTTTGATTAAAATTATGTAATTTTATTCTGAATTTTTGTTAAGTATTGTTTGTTGTAAATTTTTATATTTTGTCTATCTATTATTGTTGGTTGTTTTATGTTTCTAAACATGGGTAAATAATTCGCAAACCTTTGTTTATGATACCCGGGAAATTGTGTCAGCCTGTGGGGTTGGGGAACACCCATCGGGTCATGCCATGGGCTGGGTCGAGTGCTGGTTTAGATGACACCCTGACTTGGTTTGTGACATACTATCACTGCCCAGGGTATTGATTAAATTTTTCATTCATTAAGGTGATTGGAGAAAACTATTATATACTTTCCTAGGTAGGAGACAATTGTATTTTTGGTTTTTGAAAACCAATACAAAGATTTGAACTTAATGAAATCTTTGATAGACAGGTTGATATGGTTGGAGGTTAATTTCAGAGTGTTTAATGAAAATTATGAATCTCATAGAAAGATTTGTAATAAAGTTCTGAAATGGTCTCTAGGTATTGATAAAGACATAAATATTCATAATGATAATTTTGATAATTTTAAAAATCCATTTAAGGAAACTATTCTCTCTTTCAGTGATCTTGAAAATTACATCGCTGCCAAAGTTAAGTATCTTGAAATATTCAGAATCACATTCGAGAATCAGGATAAGAATATCACATATTTACAATAGAGCATGAATATTCTTCTCAAAAGGATTTCTAGATTCAATGTCTATAGATATGACATTATTTCTTCTAAAATTAATAGATATTCTTTGTCAGAGAGAGTCAAAACCTAGGAAGATTAGAATAAACTTTTGGAATAAATGTTTCAATATCAAGAAGAATATATAAAAGAGAAATATGAAATGATTTGGATCTAAGATGAAAGGATTCATGAATTATAAAAAAAATTGGTCTCCATAAGAGTTTATGGTAAATGTAGAAGAAGATAAAGAGACGAATACAATTCTCGTATCTTTGATGCTGAAGAAATATTGATTTCTTAAAACTCATGTTGTAATTTGAACTATCAATGAAATAATTTTTCATCCACTTATAATCTGATTGAATTTATTTTAATTCATTATTTATTGAGTTTTCATTAATTAATTTTTTGATCAACATGTTTTTTTTTGTATAGTTGTTTATCTAACCCTTTTCAGGTACTTTAAATTTTATTCCCTATACATTTTCGAAAATCACAAAGGGGCAGAAATTTAAATAAAGCGGTGGTATTATATATTAAGGGGAAGATGATCTAACGAAGGGATAGAAAAACTTTTAAAGAAGATAATACGATCCATAGAGTATTTATTATTTTAAGAGGGAGATATTCATATTCTGGATTGTATTCATATGAATAACAAACTCAGGGGGAGATAATTATAAATGTTTAATTATAAATATGGAAATTCTTAATAATAATAATTCACTTAAAATATTCAAAGATATTTTATATTTATGTCTTGTGGTCTGTGCTTTCCAAAAATGAGGGTATTTTTTAGTCAAAAGTTTCATTATGACTTCTTTATTCCTTTTGTTTTGGAAATCCCAAATTCTTTCTTAAATATTTAAATACTGACTCTTTTATTTCCAAGTTATATGAAGAATGTTTTTATAGATAACATAAGTATTTTACCATTCATATAATTTGTTTTAATGTATTAGTGAATATAAACTTACTATATTTTTTACAATTAATTTAATGAGTGTAGATCCCATAATGATCAGATTCACCTTTATCAAGTCATATTTAAATAATTTCTTCCTTACAATCATAATGAAAAAAGGTTTTATAATCAAACATGAAATCAAATTTGATAGCATCAGAATCATATTCATAAATAAAATCATAAGGAAATCCTATAAGTAAATCCATCGGATTAACTAAAGGTAAAATTATGAATATGAAAAACTATATTATATGTAATTGAGATACTTCTTTCATAGAAAATATGTAAAACAAAAGGATGTTGTGGATTCTATTATAATATCAGTAAAATTAATTATTTCCTTTAAATAAATGTTCATTCAAAATTTATGAAAAAAGACATAGACTCACGTGGAGAAAATCTATGGATTTTTCTACTGTGTGAGAGCTCTGAATCTTACAAAAGTGAACTACTTGTTCCTTTTATTTGTAATATTCTAGACTTATTAATTTCTTCATGCATCCAATTTTGGATACAATTAAGAGATTCCAAGGATAGGAATACCGAGATCTGATCATCTTGATTGAGGTCTTGTAGGGATTCTAAGATAGAATCTGATCATCGTATCGAGGGATGTCGGGGATAGGCAGATAGAGCAAAGATGATCATCATATCAAGGGCTCATGCAGATAGAGAGACAGACTGATCCTCATATAAAGGTATTTTTTTGGTAAGAGAAAAAACTACATTATCGTAAGTATAAAATAAGATAAATTTACCCTAAGTCATTGGATACCCTTCCCTTTGGGTTAAAATATTTTTATTCATTTACTTTTTTTAGTATTAGTTATTTATTTCTACTACATTTGTAATATAAAGTGAATTATTTTATGTTCATGTTTCTATATTTATCTTGTATATCATAATATATTTAATTATGATACAGTTTGTTTACCCTATATTACATTGTGAATATGTTATTACTCTTAATATGATTCTTTGTGCTTTAATATATAATCATCACTTTATAAAACTCTGATTTATTGTAACCTTTGTGATTATGATTCTTATTATTCTTAATATGATTAAATCATCTTCTACTATGAATATGATTAAATTATAATTACATAATGTGTAATACATATGGTAATCTACTATATTACGATACTTTTTTTATATTTCCAAAAGTACTAGTTTGATAATCCTTTAAATACATAAGAGGCATTGTGAATACAATTAGTTTAACCTTGTTAAACTATGTATCCTTTAAGGTTAAAAACAAGAGTTTTTAAATTTATAATTCACACCCCATCTTGGATTTATCAATCTTTATATACATTTATATCCAACAGAGTTAAGGTCGATCACATTTTTTAAGGTATAGATAACCCTTTGGAATAGTATATGATTTGATTTTAAGGTAATAATTCATATGATATTTGGAGAATAGGTTTAGTGAACCCTAGTAAAACCCTATGAATAATTATAAGTATTATATAACATCCTAATGTTAAGGTAAAATATAGATTAAGTAGTTTTTTTCCTACCAATATATCCATGTATGGATACTTGAGAGTAGATCTAGTTATTGCATAGATTTACTTAGGGGTAATCACCCCAAAAAAGGGTTGGTTGAGCATTGACTTAATTAGGAATCTGATTCATGATGAGTGGGCCTAATACTACACACACGGTGAGACACTCCTGGGGGATATAATTTTGGTACTCACATTCTTTTTAAGAACCATTATGATGTAATTAATAATAATGATAAATAATTAGTTGTAATAGCCAAATAAAAAATCACCATGGATAACCATGGATTGAAAAAATATGGTCATAGGTTGATTTCAGAGTATTATATGTCTAAAAAAGGTTTCATAAGCGAATACATATTCAAATTAATGTTTTCATATTCATATTTTGGATATTATCATATCCATTTTTGGTTTTAATATTTGAATGAAACAAGATTGTGTAAATGATGTTGATAATGGTATGTACCTAAAAACCAATATGCCTTGTAACAAAATAAGGGTTCATAATTAAATGATTGTGAATTTTATTATAATCGTATTATAATGGAAAATTTGAGTTTCCTAGTATTACCTATGTTAGTGATATTGATATAATCATGAAACTCGTAACTATTTTTACAAGTGATGTATATTTATCAATGATATACTAGTATATTCTAAAAGGTATTAGGATTATGTGAAATATATATGTATTATTAATTGGTAGTTTTACATTAAAGTTATGGTGAAATATATTAAATAGTTTCAATAAACATGAAAAGTGATTTTATGTAAACGTTGTATTTTTTGTGAATAACTATTAGAGAACATATTATTAGTGTATAGATAAATCTTTTGTTTAATTTATTCTTCATATTAGGATAATAAAGGTTGGTTTCATTTTTAAGATGTGGATTAAATACTAATCGGTGACCTTATTATTGATAATTGATTCATGATATTGTTTGGGATATTCATTTAATTATTTGGATTGTGATATATAGGGACTATTGTGTGACCTTATGAACTATTGGTTAATAATATTTGAGGGTTAAATATAAAGTTAATTTTTTAAGTAATATTTAATCTCATTGTGGTTTAATGTCTTGGAGAGTCAAATGGTTTTGGAAAAGGATAGTTATTGGGAGTATATGATTATGGTTTATACACAATTGGGTGTATGATTATAGGAATGAATAATGATTATTGAGGAAGGATAAGTTAGATTTTGAGAACATTGATTTTATGTATATTGGGTTTGGAAAATTTAATGAAAATTCATGTTAATTTTGGATCTCTATTTTAAGGATTATGTTAATAAGTATGAGAGAACCCAACTGAAATTTATCATGGATACACTAATAATTATATATGATAGTGATATAGGTTAAATAAAGTCTGATACAAGTTGACTTGTAAGAACTATAGGCTAATAGAATAATGTTATAACTTGAGACATCATGAAGTTAAAATTTATTGTAGTTATTTATAAAATTTCACTCATAATGAATTTTACACATGATAACTCTTTTGGTTTTAATAATGGTTGGAACTAGAATAAACCATGGGTGTGTGGTCTTATATGTATATTACATAACTGAACAACCCATCAGAATGGGAGCTAGGGTTATAAACCTTGTGATTATTCCAAAAAAACTATCCTGAAATATGATTTACAATGTGAACATTGTTTGAGTCCCAAACACTATGAGTAAGTGAGAGATCGAGTCTCATGAAATATTAAGGGAATAATATGATGAAGAAAAATAAATAAATTTACTATATATAAAATGTGTGGGAAGAAACATGGGGTAAAATTCCTAAAAGGGACAGTTGAATGCTAAAAGTGTGGATTTGAAGGCCGACAAACTCACAAGTGTAAGTCAGAGAGAGAATCTATAAAAAATCATTTATTTTGTTTTAGGGTAATTAATAATTATTCGACTAAATTTCCTGATACAAGGGCCATTGAAAGAGATATTCACCAATAAACATACAAAAAATGAAAAAATTATGCAACTACTACTAATGAATTAGATTTTTATTTTTCACTGTATATTTTCTATATTCCAATACCCTGTAATTTTTCATCAACCATTGGATATTGGATTTTAAAAACCCCTGGTGGTATGATTATCATATAAATCATTTTGAGGTTTTGTAGGAAGTTATTAATTTTTTATCAAGATAATCATCCCTTAGTAGAAGACACTGTGAAATTAGGAATGGGTTGCCTATCTTTCTAAAGTGATTTTAATGATTTTTCATATAGATAAATCTCATTTCACATCCGAAATAAACACATGATTATCTAGAAGTATATGGTAAATTATGAGTTCACAAAAGAAATTATTATTATCATCTGAGTCAAATTTTGAGGATATAATTTATTTAATTGGGGACAATATAACACCCTAAAATTATAATACATTATTACCATTAAATATGAAAATGTGTTTGATATCTTGTTTTTCACACAACACTGTACTAAAAGGGAAAGTATAAAATATTTATATAGAATATAATTTTTAAAATATGACGGTTGAAAACAAGAAACTAAATTAGAAAGAATGAACATGAGTAATCATTTTAACAAATCTATCTATAAATAAAATAAATACATATTTTAATATGAATGAAATTAAACTAGTTTAACTAAAATGACTAACACGATAATTTATTGATTTGAAAATTATTTTTACAAAGAAAATTACTTCTTATGTTATACATATTTCTATTGATTGAAAATTTTGATTAATGATTAACAATATTTGATATTAATAATTGTTTAACAATAATCTAGTATTCTTATAATATGAAATAAAAATCATATCTGTTAATATTTTAACATTTTATTTTTCAATAAAATTGTTTTTCATTATCTTTTAGGATTTTATTTAAAAGTTAAATTTATAAATTTTTTAATTTAAAATCAATAAAAACGAATTTTATTTCTTAATTCCTCATATAAAAATTTACCTAGTATAATTTTTTATTTATTTTCTAAAAAGGCTACTTTTATTAAAAAATGTTTCATTTAAAAAAAATTAAATTTTACATGATTTTATTACAATTTCAGCATAACATATAAGATTTAATTGACTTTTAAATAAAAAAATATGAATTTTAGGAATAAAATTATTCATTTTAATATATTCATTGAACTTAAGAAACCTATGGAAATCATTTTTATAATGAATTTAATTTAATATAAAATTATTTTTGATCTTTTCTTATAATTGGAAAAACTAGAATTTCATCTATTTTTTGATGGTTCAATAATGATAGAATCTCGTAAAAAATATTCAATAGTGATAGGATCTCATTTCTATTACTCCATAGTGGTAAATATCATTGAATAAGGGTTTTATTTGCAGTGTCCCATTGTAAAACAAAAATTTGCGACGTGATACTCTATAATCACAAATAGTTTTCAGCTATATATATATATAACTTCTTATTTGGGATATAATTTAATACCCATCACATTAGATTATCTATTATATAACTAAATATACACCAGAAATAATCTATTGGGTTAGGTATTTTAATTCCATAAAAAATTAAATTGAAAAATTAAAAAAATAACAAAAACATCAACCAAATTTAAAAAATAAAATATTTAAAACTATATATATATTTATATGAATTAATAACAATATAAAATATGATATGTTTACTCAAAAGACATCATAATATTTTTTTTAATGAAATATTAAAGTCATTGTGGAGGTGGTGGTACATCCAGAGAACGAGGTAGAGGGAACCTAAAGAAACTTTGTGATAAATTGTATTTACAATGTTTTTGTATTTGTTGATAACTAACCTCTTTGTAAAAGAATATTTTTTATTCAGGTATCAGAATCATATCCATCGTAATGAAGATTCATCAGTGTTTTTTCTAAAGTGAGTTTTCATTTTGTTGATGAAGGGTTTTGAAAGAAGATTGTGAATCTAGGAGTTCGAGTGTTTTCATACTTTCCAAACCAAATCAGACGATGCTTTATTGATCAATAAGTTCTCATAAATCCTGAAAACTTTCATGATAAAAGATTTTGAATAAATAGTGAATAGGTTTAAAGAATATCATTGTATAAATATATATATTCCATCATAATGGGAATTACATAATAATGGAAAAATCCATCATAATAGGAATACCATCATAATGAGAATTCAATAATTATGAGAATTTCATCGGGCTGAATCTAAAGGTAGATCATAATGAGTTGAGAAAGAAATATAAATCATAATAAGATGATAAAAAAATTAATTCCCAATGAGATGAGAAGGAAAAATAATTCATAATAAGTTAAAAAGGAAACAAAATTCATAATAAGATGAGAATGAAACAAAATTCATAATGAGTTGAGAAGAAAACATAATATATAATGAGATAATAAGGAAATAGATTCATAATGAGATGATAAGTAAATAGATCATAATAAACTAAGAATGAAACATATATCATAATGATATGATTATAAAGAATACTAGGAAAAAAATTCCAAAATTATATGAAGAGTTGAAGTGGTTAAACTTGAAATTTGATTTTTCATAAATCTTGAGGAAATATAAAAAGGGTTGAACAAGTCAAGATTGAAGTTTAAATGTGATAGTTTTTTTGAGTTTTTGAAATCTTTAAAATCATGTAAAGTTCTCAATTTTACCACTCTTTCTTTTTTGAGTCTCCTATAAATACTTTCTCAAATCATTCATTCTTGTCTTACTTTTTATATAAGCCGAAAAGGTGGGGCACTAAAGAAATCAATTGAAAGTCATTTATGGACAGATATCTCATGAGGTTGATCAGACTACTAGATTTTGGTTTAGCAGTTTGTGCATTTGAGTAGAGTTTGATTTTTTATATTAAAAATGAACTCATCGTATTGAATCCATAGAATTAATATAATATGATCCATATCCAACGTATTAAGAGAATCAAATTTAGATCCATTATATTTAGAGGATTTGATCCAGATCTATTGAATTAGGAGAACTACATCCAGATCCATCATATTGAGAGAATGAAATCCAGACTCATCATATTGATAGAATCAGATCCAGACTCATCGTATTGTGAGAATCATATCTAGACTCATCAGATTGATAAAATCAAATCCACCCAAATTGGAGTGAGGATTTAAACTGAGAAATTGTGGATTAATTTCAATAGTCCTTATTTTTTTTGTCTCAATTGTTTTAAAAGAAAACATTTTAAATTTATGGGTGTGGTATAATATTTATTATTGAGAGTTGGAATAATTTGTGTTCACTTATCCATAATAGTGTACTTTCGTAGACCCATGGGGGTGGCTATGGTAAGGATGTGGGTTCTCACATAGAGACCAAACCCTATAAATATTATGTGCTTTACTTTATTTCCAACTATTTCGTTCATGGTTTTTTACTAAAACTTGATAATAAAATAAATCTCAATAGGTTGTAGGGGTTAAGTTTCTAAATGTTTTGAAACTTATAAAAAGTTAACAATTGATTCACCCCCCCCCCTTCTCAGTTGTTATTTGATCCTATGGATCTTCAAATTTCATCATAGGTAAAGGTTACCTTGTAGATTCCTTATCAATGATAATATCCATTCTATCAATAATAGAGGAATTCCTATGTTTTGTGGAAAATTTATTATGGATGAAAAAATAGGATGATTCTTTACCTCCTATATCTTGGACTAGAAGTTTTTTATGTTTCTAATATTGGTTTTAACCTTATTGAGAAAGATACTCCTATAACATTTTCTAATAGGAGAAATATTGAAGTCGATAGAAAGGCTAGGAATTCACTCTGTATGTTCCCATTAGGAAATTTTCATTAGAAGGTGATGGGTCACAATAATTCAAAATGTATCTGGGGCAAGTTGGAAAGTATTTTCAAAGGGAATACTAAAGATAAGGAAGAAAATATACAAATTTTTCATAATGAGTATGCAGAAATCAGAATGAGAGATGAAGAAAAAATTGATGAATAATTCACCAGATTAAATGAAACAGTTTGTAAAATCAGACAATTTGTAGATGTATTTGAAGATTCTAAAATTGTGGAGAAACTTATGAGAAACTTTCTGGAGAGGTTTTATTATAAAATTTATTCTTTATAATATAATGATGATTTATCTATTGATGAATTGTGAAACTTTATTATTGCTTATGAAATGAGGAAATATCCAATGTTTAAAAATAAAATGAGAAATTAAATGTATTTCGAAGCTATAAGAAAGATAAAAGTACAATATTTTGAAGAAGTTGATCCTTGTGAGTCTAAAGATAAATAGGATAATGATTTGAATGAAAAAAAACATGTCCCTTATATACAAGATCTATCAAAGTAGAAGGGGAAATTATGGAGGTAAACTTCCTCTCAGATTTTTTGAATGTTGTGGAATCGGAAACTTTTCTATGAATTTCCCAAGAAGAATTTTGGATAATATCGAGTCGATTTTGATAGAAAAACTCAATAGAAGAAGTGGAAAAATGATAAATAAGAAAATCATTCCAAAAATACAAGAAGAAGTTTAATGGAAGAAAAATATGTATTTTGAGTAAGAAATATGAAATAGACTCAAATAAAAACAATTTTTAAAGATTAAAGTACTAAAAAATTCATAACGTTTATTTCAAATGTTTAGAATACAAAAGATACCTCTGAAAGTGAAGAATATGGTAAAGAATATTATATAGAGTATCAAATCAGAACATAAATCTTTTCATGCCTTGAGTAAAACAATACTCTTAAGAAATAATTTATTGTTTTGAAGAATGATTGTGAAGAAGTTATTGATGGAAGAAAAAATGTCACTAATTATGAGGAAAAATACATCAAAGAGATTTTAAATTACAAACATATATTTGATAAACAGGGAAATGGTTGAAGATATTTGTAATAATCATGAAGCTAAGGAATAAGAGGTTTCTATGTTACAATCAAAACATATAGAGTCTGAAAGTACCTTGATAAAGTTGAATGAAAATTTTTAAAAATATTTTGAAGTAAAAGCTAGGACTTCTGAAGTTGTTGAGAAGGCTCAATATGAGAATCAGGTGAAATCCTCTCTTACCAAAAATAATGTTTCATTTGATTCTTTTTACATTTTAAGTTTTTAAAACAGTATTGGTAAATCTTGGGTATAGAAATGATTTTATAAAGCTATAAAATCTACAAAAGTATAAAACTCACTCTAAATAAAACATGGTCCATGTCCTGATTATGTTAGAGATGAAAGAAGTTACCAGCCTCAACAATGTTTCTATAAAGAAAGATCTTTCTTAAATAAGAAATCAAGAATTGATAGTTATTTTTGGTGTAATGGAATCTATGGGAACAATAAATATAAATTTGTTACAACATAAGTATACTTGGAAGAATATTTGAGAAAAGTGGAAGAAATTATGGACGTAGAATGAGTAACTTTTCTATCTTATAAAAAGTTAAAAAAAGGAATTCCCAAGATGTTAGAAACATCCCAAAAAATAAATTTTATTTTTTAGAAGAAGTTTTTGGAATATGTGATCAGTTTGTCCATCATGCAGAAATATATATGACACTCCTCCCGAAACATGTTTCTTCTGATAGAAAATAAAATAAATCTTAAAAGATGAATCTAATGAATTTTAATTTTTTGGTGGGATAAAACATAACTTACATAGTATAAGTCAAATTTTTTATGAAGGAAAAGAAGTTTTTTTAGAAAATATTTATATATTATCAAAGTTGTGAAATATGGAAAAGTTATTATAAAAAGAGAAAGAAACAGTGGGGATCTCTTTCAAATAAGATAACTCAAAAACACATGTTACTTGAGTAGTGAAGATGAAAACAAATTATAAAACTGAAGAATTGGCCACCTTGGGAAGAAAAACATGACTGTACTTGCTAAATTTCATGTTATTACTATTTTTTTTGAATTTAAAATAATATATGAAGAAGTTTTTATTACTTACTATACAGGAAATATAAATAAAAAAATCATAAGGGAATTGAGATTCAATATAACAGACCTCTTGAACTTATTCCTTCCGATTTATGTGGGATGATGATACATCAATAAAAAAAATTAGAATTAGAATTTATTGATTTTATTGATTATTTCACTCAGATTACAAACATCATTATTATGAAACATAATTCATAGGATTTGGAAATTTTTAATCTTTTTAGAAAATAAGTTGAGAAAGAAATTGGTTCTTATATAAAGAAATTTAAGACATATAATGGTACCGAATTCAAAAGAAATTATTTTGAAGTATATCTAAGAAAAAATGGAATCCAAACATTAGTATAATGATCCCACTACACAAAAAAATAGATAATCTGAAATAAATAATAGAATCTTAGTGGAAATGTGAAGAACTGTGTTAGTAGAATACAAACATTTAATGTTTCTATTGGAGAGAATTTGTTAGTACTATTGTACATGTTTAGAATAGATGTTGGTTGAGACTATAAACCAACATTAATCCTTATAAAATGTGGTATAAAAAGTTTAATATTTAAATACTTAAATGTTTTTAGAGGTCTATGTTTTATCAAAATAAAAAACTAGATTTGGGAAATTTTGATGAGAAAGATGAGGAAGGAACTTTTATGTGTTATTAACTAAATGTATGAAGTTTCAAATGCTGGAACTTTGGTCGACACATATGATATGAAAGTTATTAGAAAAAAAAATTGTGGAAAAAAAATTGCAGAGAATGATGAATATGATAAGCTAGAAATTTCCAAGAATAGTGAAAGTAAGTCAAAACATCCTTACCATGATTCAGAAGAATCATGTGATAATGAATGTTTAGATAGAAAGGAAAATTTGAAATTTACTACCTTATAAAAATATGTTTAATCCAAAAACATTATTGGAAATTAGAAGGATTCAGTTCTGAAAAGAATAAATATGAGATTAGAAAATTAGACTTCACTTATCTCAAAAGTTTAACCATAATTAGTTTCAGAAGTTGTTAAACTCAAAGAGTGGGTGGATTCTTTGTATGTAGAGTTGGATTAGATTTATAATAATGAAAAAAGTGAACTTGATTCATGTCCATCTGATAACAATACTATTTAGACTAAGTGGGTTTATAGAAACAAGTTCAATGAACATGGAGAAGTATCAAGAAAAAAATATTGGCATGTTTGTAAAGGCTATTCATAGGTGGAAGGTGTGTATTTGGAAGAAAATATATTACCTTCTAGAAATTTTAGATTCTATTAGAATTTTTCTTTCATTGGTCACACATTTTAATTAATAAATTTATTGGATAGATGAAAGGTAGGATTTATTAAATGGTGTATATTGAGGAAAAATTTTAAATTTAAAAACCTTGTGAGATTCTACATGATTATGATGAAACAAATTTTTTTAAACTGAATAAATCATTGTATGGGATGAAATAAGCTCCACGTGATTGGTATTCAAAACATTAATATTGTTTGAGAATGTTAAATTTTTATAGAGGAAAATTTGGTATAAATTTATATGTGAAAGTTGTTGACTCTAAATATCTATTTATAATAGTTTTGTGGATGATATTTTTTCGGGATAGATAAGATGTTTTTAAAAAAATTGTGAATAAATGAAGAAGAATTTTAAAATTTTAATATTGGGAGAATTAACTTTCTTCCTTGTATTACCTGCTCAACAAATATAAAATTACATTTAATTCTCTCACAAAATTTATTCCAATGACTTTTTAAAGAAATTTAGAATAGAAGATTCTAAATACGTTTCGCTTCGTATTTCTATGAGATAAAAATTGAGTAAAGATGAATCCAAAAAAATTGTGATTCTGAAAGACTTTCAGAAGCTAATAGGAAGTCTATTTTACCTTACTTCCTCAACACTTGATATTTTTTATGTTGTGAATTTGAATTCATTGTATCAATGTAATCTGAAAGAATCAATTATGATGGGGGAAAAGAGAATTTTGAGATATTTCAAAGTTAAAACTTCACATGAGTTGTAATAAAAATGAAATTGTGAGATGAAGTTTCATGGTTATACTAATGTCATTTGGTTTGTAGATTGTAATGATATAAAATCAACCTCAGGAAGAACACTTTTCTTTTGTGAAAGTCATGTGATTTGGAAAAGTACGAAACAAATTTCAGTTTATCCTTTGTGATAATCATAGTGCAATTGATCTTTGTAAAAGTCATGTTCAACAATCAATATCCAAACACATTGATATAAAGTTTCAATTTATAAAAGATAAAGTTCTTACATGATATGTTTTTCTCAAATACATTTCAAAAAAGAATCAAATTGTCAATATATTTGAAAAATCAATTCTGAAATATAGGTCTATATAATTGAGGCTTTAAATTCAAGTTCATCCTCCTCCTATGTCTTCTTAACCCTCATAAGGAAGGACCTCCACTATTCTTTAGATTATGTTTATAAAGGGGGAGAGAAAGTAACAACTTTTTACATTGTAATATTTTTTTACTTATCATTATTAAATGAATCTAGTTCTTTAGTTATCATAAAATGGGGGAGAGAAAAAGAAAAGTGAGATAAAAAAGAAAAGTTAGGGGAAGTTATCTTTACATGGCCACGGAATTTCCTTTTCACTGAGGGATATAATTTCTTCAAAAAATATATTTTATCTACTAGTGTGGTGTCAAGAAACTCTCTTTTGAGAAAGTATATATTTTGATAAAAGTAAAAAAAACTTGATTTTTTTACAAAATTAGATTTGTGAAAAAAATCTGAGAGTTTGAAAGGTTTTTAATAAGGTTTATAAAAAAATCCAAAGTGGGATATTTAAGAACCTTTGTTATAAATTGTTTTAATAAAGTTTTTTTATTTGTTGACAACAAACCAATTTGTAAAATAATGTTTTTGTTATTCAGGAATCAGACCCATATCTATTATAATGAGCATTTATCATATTCAGAGTTTGTTAGAATGTCAAAATTTGTATTGTTTCTAACTAGTTCTAAAATATGATTATGATTTTGAGAGTTATAATGTTTTCATACATTCTGAGCCAAATCAGTTTATTATTTTTTGACCAATAAGTGCTCAAAAATCAAGAAAACTATCATGATAAAATCTCTTGAAGAAATGGTGAGAGTTTAGAAGTATTTCAGATTTTCAGTATATATATTCCATCCCAAAGGGAATTCCATCATAGAAAAAAATCCATCATTATGAGGATTCCATTGGGATGAAGCTAAACATATATCATAATGAGTTATGAAAGAAACTGAAATTCTAATGAACTGAGAAGGAAACTGAATTTGTAATGAGATGAGGACACAAAATTTGTAATGAGTGAAGAAGTAAATAGAATTCATAATGCGCTAAGAAGGAAACATGATTCGAAATGAGATAATAAAAAAAATTCATAATGACCTTAGAATAAAATATATTCATATTGAGCTGAGAAGGAAACATATCTTAATTAATTGATAAATAAAGAAAGATCATAATGAGCTGATTACAAAGAATACTCAAGAAAATCCATATGTTTTATGAAGAGTTGAAGTGGTAAAACATGAAATTCAATTTTGTATAAATCTAAAATAAATCTAAAGAGGATTGAATAATTAAAAAAATTAAAGTTTAAAGGTGAGATATTTTCTATGTTTTTGAAATATGGGGAAGTAGGGAAAGTTTTCAGGTTTCTTTCTCTTTATTTTCTAAGTCGCCTATAAGTACTTTCTCATATCATTCCTTCATGTGTGTCTTTTTATAAAAGCATAATCAGTCAAGCACATAATAAATCAGGTGAAATGAATTTTCAGTTAGGGATATTGTGGGGAGGATCAGATAGCTGAATTTTTGTTTTCCATATTGAATATTCGAGAAGATTTTGATTTTTTTAGATTGAGAATGGGTTCATCGTATTGAATGAATCATATTGAGAGAATCAGATCTAGATCCATCATATTGAGAGAATCAAATCCATGTCTATGGTGTTGATAGAATCTAACCCTTGTCCATTGTATTAAGATAATCTGATCCAGATCCATCATATTAAGATAATTGGATCTAGAATCATCATATTGAGAGAATCATATCTAGGCTCATCATATTTAGAGAATCATATTCAGACTCATTATATTGAGAAAATTTCATCCCTATAAATCGGACAAAGGATTCAGACTGATAAATTCTTTAGTAGTTTTAATAAATTAATTATACTTTTTTGCTCAATTATTTTATAAGAAAAAGTTTTAAACCGATGGGAGTTATTATAATATTTCCAATCAATAAATAGAATGTGTCTAATAGGAGTTGGAACAATTTTTACCCACAACATCATAATAGTGGATTTCCAGAGACCCATGGGATTGGCTCATGAAAGGATGTATGTTCTCACACTAAGGCCAAACCTATAAAATATTGTGTGATTTACTTTATTTCCTACTTTATAATGCATGATTATTTACTAAAAGTTGATAAGGAAATAATTCTTAATAGGTTACAAGGGTTAAGTTTCTAAAATTATTAGAACTTATAAAAATTTAACAAATGATTAATCCCCCCCTTCTCAGTTGTTATTAAATGCTATAGAACTTCATAACTACATTCTTATACCCTAAACAAGTAGTCTCATGTATTCTATTATCTTCTCTTAATACTGTTCATGTCATCGATGTTTCTTCTCCTCCTACTACTATTGAATTTGATGAAGCTCCTCCCTCTCCCTATGAAGGGTATCTATAATCTCATTTGAGATCGTATCTTCTTCTCATAATCTTCAAAATATGATGATGCCTCTTCCTTAGATACCCTCGATCGAGATGAAAACAACACAACAGTACCATAATAACCATTAGGTTCAATAGGGAGCTTATACCAACCACTCGACCTTTCTCGATATCATATTTAGTCTCTTGCATCCATTTTCCCCCATCAAATCCTCAAACAATAGTATCTCGGCCCTCATTGTTGGCCTAAATATCATCTTGTGTGTGATAAGTTGCAACCTCATATGCCTCTTTAAAATGAAATTTGAAATTAAAATGGATAAAATATTCTGTTTAGTTAATTATAAAAAAATATTAAACAAAATCTGTCAATGTTATCCATAAATAATATCTCCAATTGTAGGATTAGTTTATATCCTCTTAGAAACATAAAACTCCATAACATCTCTATTCTCGGCTTCCTATAGGAATATAGAATAAAAATTTTACATTTAAATTTTATATAAATTATTAAATAAAATATATTACCATATATCATTAATGAGTAATGAATGTATGACTACTACCTTTATGCATGACCTCCAGCATCTCCCAATTCTACTATCCTAATTAGGATTTTCTATGAAAATTATCTCTCATCCAGTAGGAGAAAAATCCATTGAAAATATTAGATGAGATGTTATTAGGTTGATGTGTGTAGAAAGACTGGTCAAAAACTACAGATCCATCTTTATCCAAGAGTTTATTCCTCAAATTTTGTAAAAACTAATGGCAGCACTCACACATATAAATATCATAAGAATCCTAGACATGGACTCTCATTATATCTTAAATGGGATACCATAAACCCTAAAAATAATTAATAACAGCATGTTAATAATTAAATAAATTTCAAAAGAATTAATAATTAATTATGTATCATCCAATGATAAGTCATATGATGATGAATATCAATGGGAATATGAACCCACATCACCCACAGTCTAGAAAAATAATCCTGTAGAATAACACTCCCCTATCCAACAACAATATGTAAAAAAACATTGGTAAAAAGAAAAAATAATCAAATAATCATTACCTAAATAAATTAATGAAACTTAATTAAAAATAATAAATATTAAGTAAAATAACTAAATCAATATACCTCTATATTTATGGATCAAAATAAATATGTGTATGTCTCCTAGGAATTGGTTTGAGAATAATCAATCTCGATATACCACGAACCCACCTAATCAATGAAGTATTTTTATCAATCTATGGGTTAGATGATGAAGCATCAAGCTCAGTGCCAATATTAATAGTATCTTCAAGACTACTTATCATCTCATCATTATCATTATCATTTATCTAAAACATAAAAGGAATGATTTCTAAAAATAATTTAAAATGGGTATTATATATTAATTAAGACTATTACAAGCATGTAATTGTATAATTATTCATCTTCATTGTCATATTCCTATTTTACAATTTCAATATCTTCACTCTTCATTATCATCAATTTTCATAGTAGCTTCATCTTCATCAACTCTTTCTTCTTTAAATTTATTTATTAAATAATAATCATCATCATCATCGGTTCATAATAGTGGGGTTTCATAAAATATTTTTGTGCCTCTTCATGAAAAGATGTATTTTGAGTTTTCTCTTATGAAATTGAATTACATTAACTTAATTAAAACCAATTTCACTTTACATAAACAGGTTTTCATGATATTTAATTTCAATAATGATCTACCTGTCAATTAACTCTCTTGAATTAACATTATAATTTTCATAATAAATTTTATGTGCTTGATGTGGAAGAAAAAAGGGTTTTTTTCTCTTATAATTATTTTAAATTTAATGCAACAATTCCATGGCATGGATGAGCATACAATCCTCTATAGACACCAATAAATTTAATTTTAACATTGTTAGATAATTTTGTTCCAGATAACACCACTAAATTATTTCATCCAACATGCCATAAAAGTCAACATTACTTTATCTATGATGAAATCATCTAAAAAACAACATTATTCACTCTATTTTTATTCAGTATATGTACGTGCATGAAATTTAAAACCATCAACAACATATTAATTATAATATTTAACCATTGTGTATAGTGGGTCACTCAATAAACACAATAAATTATCAATTTAACAGCATGTTTCTATACCTCAATAATTGAAAATGATTATCAACACAAAAAAATAGTAAATTGAATTCCTCTATTGAACCATAAACAATTAACTTCACCTGTATTTGAAACTAGTATGAGAAATTATGTTATTGATGGTCTTCAAGTGTAGTGGATGTAATTTGTGCAAACAGTTTTTTTGATACAGACATCATATAATCAATAAGTAAAATAATATTAATTTTATTTTTAAAAAAATATAAAGAATATGTGAAATTGGAAGTCACTGCATAAATCATTTCATTCATTTATAATTGATCAGAGCATATGTATGATCTATGTGATGTTAATCATCTGAAATGCATCATTATTGAACTCCACCACAGACTACAACAATATTATTAGATACTAATAATTGATTTTCTATTACATCATTAAAATTTACCTCATTAGGGTTCTTCAATTAAGTTTTAAAGGATATTTAATTTGTAAATAATGAGAGAATAAAATATAAATTTCATCTTATAAATACACTTTTATAATTGAACTTTCAATTGATGCTTTCTTATGTTTCTTTTTTATTTATTTTTTCATTGATCACTCAAAAAGTGAAATCCATCAAGAATTTTATTCGTTCATCATGTGGAGTCAATTCACACCAAACTTATCTGTGAAGGTAATATATTTCTATTGAAAATAACATAAAATAAGTACTTATTTGTTATGTGAAATGAAATCCATCACAAATAGGTTGATCTTCTAGAAAATTTTCATTATGGTGGTCTCTATCATTGATAACTCATCACAAGTAATCATTTTTTCCATAGTGAAAATATTTATCAAGGAAGATTTTGTTTTTTATTTCCTTGGAAGAATCATATAATTTATTTTTTAATAATAAATCATTATATTTCATTGAAATTATTAACCAGTACAATTTTATGTTATATACAAATTTAAATCATAAAAAAATATTCCTTAAAAAATTCGGTTTACATGATTAATTTTATTTATTTTAAAATTAACATTTTACACCCTTAAAAATTTTATTTTATAAATATATTTTCAAATTTGAAATTAGAAGTATCAAATTAGGTAACAAGGTCAATATTAATCTTTTCAATTAAAATTAATTACTAGGGTTAGAAATTAATTACTAAGGTAAAGTAAAAGGTGTAAATTGAGTTTAAACTAAGGTAAAAGAGCTAAAGCCTTTAAAAATGTATATAAATGAATGTTTGAGACTTGGATTGGCCAAGAAAATTTTATCCAATATTGTTTTACATTTTGTATCCATTGACCTAGTTGATCCCAAGGAATATGGGTTTCATTTTTTGTTAATAAGGTCTGAAAGCTTGCTCATTGAAGAAAGATTTCAATATTTGTTTTAACTACATATAATTAAGTATCTCTAAATTTGATGATTTTTTAAGTGATATAAAATATAAAATACTTGAATCAATGATGAAATATTGTTTACAACAATAAAATGAATAGAAGTGAAAAACTTTCATACAATATTTTTTTATTATATGATGTGTTTTATTGTGAAGGACATGAAAATGAAATTTGTATTATTTTATTGAGGAATATTAAAAAGTGATACTATAAATATTGAGATTATGGTTTGGAATTTTTATTTTCATATGGAATATTTCACATCAGTATTTTATAAGTGTTAGAGGAAAAGCAATGTCCAACCTTACAAGCCACAATGGATAGATCAATCTACCTTGTGAGAGAAAGATCAACCACAAAAGAGATCAAACTAGAGTATCTCAAAAGGAAGCACGGGTGAGTTATTCGAAGTATGAATTCATAATGGGACTATATATCTAAAAGGAGCACTCAGATGAGTGCATATGGAGTGGCCAAGTGGGACTGTGAGGGAGGCACATATCATGGAATCTTCTTTATGTATGGTATGGTTCTAGTATTGGAACCTAGGATACTCACAACTAAGAAACTTTTTTGAAGATTTTTATTACATAAATGAGGGAATCCATGGATTAAAATTTTGTGGTATCAGGGATCCACGAGAACTATTCACTTACTTAAAAAAACATACATAACAAGCATCATCTGATCTAATCTGTCTTATATATTCGATTGAGCCAGTGATTTCATCTTCAACCTCTTGCAGACACCCTTATGTATAATGTTAACCCTTAAATGGATTAGTAACTATGGTGGTTCACCCATATGTAGTAATGGTTATTACATTTTTGTGGGGACAATGTGAAGGAAAGGAATCCATGATTTTTGAAATCATAAAGGTTCTAATTTGAAAACCTGTAACACCCCTAAATTTGTATATTCAATAGCTTGCATTGCATGCAATCTTGAGTTTGAACGAATCGTAATATTCCCTCTGTACAAAATGACCATTTTAACCTAGTCATTAGGTCATTGGGAATTAATATAACTTTTGAAAATGTATGGTGAAGTCATTCAATAAAAATTATATATATAAAAATATAAATCTATTATATTTTTATATTTTTTTATTAATAAATTGTTTGAATTACTATTAGTAAATGAAATTAATGAAATATATAAGTTATATACTCAATAAATTATTTTTCATATTCATCCAACAAATATTTATCTGATAGAGTATCAATAAACCCTATTTGATGTATAAAAACCTATATTTTCAAAAGGGTAATCTTTCACATTTTAATAAATAACCAATTTTAAATTTAGATTTTGAAAAATTAATAATTGTTATATGAAAACATAAACGTGTTCACTAAAATTGGGATATAAAAATTTACTTTGGAATAAATCTTAACATTTTTCTGATAACTTTAAAATTTTGATGAATAGTAAAAATACATTATATTTTAATTGAACACCACATTTTTCATCGAAATAATTTATATTGTTAAATTATAATAATGGAATGTTTTAAATTATTAATATAATATATTTTAATCATTCTATATAATTTATGTCATTAGAATTAATTTTACATTGAATACATAGGTAAAAAGATTTCAATCTTTGGTAATATTTTATCTTTTAAAACGCATTCTCTCTTTCCGATAATGGGTTAAATTTTTAATGAATTACTAAAACTTATATATTTTGAATTTTGAAAATTTGGATTCTATATTTTAAATAAGTAGGTCCAAATTACGTAAATAGCTTTGTTTTATCTTTGGTAATTATGAATTGTATCTTCGGTAATTTTTATTAATAAAGTAAATGGGTAAAATGGGTAATTAAGGGTAATAATACTATTATAAAATTACCATAAAAATTTTCTTAATATAATTGGATGACTTTTTTTCAACCTAAATAATACTTGGGTTTAAATTGTTCCCTTTTAAAGCCACTTGGATGAGGATAGGACTTTTAATTTATTTTATTTAATGAAAAGTTAAATATGTCTCACTAAAATTTTAATAACTAAATCATTTTTTGAATATAAGGTTATATACAAGATAAATTTTATTTTAAATTATAATATTAAATATAAAATTTGTTTCCATGTCATGTTAATTTATTTCTAATTTTTAGAAAATAAATAATTACATTAAAGACTTATACATTGATGATGTAAAAAATTATTAATTAATGAGAAACCAATAAAAAAATTCATTAAAATTATAATAAAAATAAAAAGATCAAATAGTTAATGAAATCTTATTGGTAGATTATATCTCAACAATAACCATACATGGGTCGAGTTAGTGACCATTCAGATCCTTATAAAATATATTGTGACACTTATATTTTTTTATTTAAAGTGATGTTAAAGTTGTCTCATTCATAATTTAATAAGTACAACATTTTAAATGTTGGATTTTCAAAAACTTAAATTATACTAATTATATTATTCTGAATTCTAGTAGATTTATCTTCATCATAGTATTTTATTTTTAATTTTTATTTAACAAATATTTATACAAAATAATTACACAAAATTGATGTAGTATTATTTCGTTAACGGATATATCAAATAAATATTATGAAAATATTAAAATAAATATAATTTATATAATTGATATTTCTGAATTAATTTTATATAATAACTTTACCTCTTATAAATATAATAAACTAGTTTTTTTTATGTTTATTTTTTATATTAATATATTTAAAAATCAATGAATTTAATAGTGTCAAAATTGACACTATCTATTGTTTATTAAAATAATGTTTTATTAAATTATTTAAAAATCATAAAATATTTTTAAAAAATATATAATAATTAAAATATGGTTCTAAATGTTCTATGTTACTTTTATATGGCCTAATTGAACTCAAATAACTAAATATTTTTCCCTTTTAATATTGAAATATTTGTTGTCTTAATTAAACTAAAATAGAATAATTAATGGTTAATTAAAATGATAATGAATAATTGACATCAACACGTGTATAAAATTTATTATTTGATGATATTACAACCCTATATCATCTCATATTATAAATTATGAAATTTGGGTCCTTTTTAGTTGGGTTTTATTTGAATATAAATTAATATTTTGGGAGATCCCAAAAGTACCTCTCACCTCAATTATAAAAGGGAAACTCCTCTAACACCTATTTAATTCTCTTTGATCCTTCAATATCATCAATCCCTGGACCTTTTCCATTATCAACATCTCTACAACATTATATATGTAATTTTATTCTTCAAAGACCATCTCTGGAGATCTAAGAGGAGATTTAAAGGAAGCACGTTGAATAATAGGTAATATCATCTACCAGTTCCTTCAGACTTATTTCTTATTATAATTTCACTTCATGATTTGTTTAATTATAAATTAATATCTCTAGTATCACTTATATACTGGGATGTTATTTTAATTATAAACCACCCATTTTCCACCTTCTATCCATCCTATGAAAAATGAAATAACAGTGCCTGTGTACATAAGGCTTACCATATCCACACCGTGGTGTAATTAGTTTTTCACCACCACCTTACATGGATTGGTATAATTATGGAAATAATAAATAAATATTATTATTATAACATTATGTTGATTCTGAAATACTATACACCATCCACTTCAACACCATTCAACAATTATGGGAATGATATTGTTGCTCGTGTGTGCGTACGACCTACCGTCTCCACAATGCGAAGCAATTCATTTACATGATATTCATTAAAGAATTATTTTATAAATGTAAAGAGTCAATAAATATGTTATATATTATGTTAATATCAATTTTAATGATATAACTATGACCTAATATGGAGAACCAAAATTTATTCGACAAAACATGAATAAGAACATAAAGCCGTTAATATCTGAATAATGAGTAATAATGAAATGTTACTAACAAATAGATGATAATATGATCATATATTATATAAAAATTACTATGATTCGATAATATGTAAATTAAATTATTTAAAATTATTATAAAGGATGTTCATATACATGCAAAGTATATCGGACCTATTGTAAGTGATAATTTTTTAATCTCATTATTATCAAAGATTGTTTAAAAGTAAGTATTTACAGTGGTATATTTATCATCCGTGTACTTTTTTCCTAAAAAGGTAATACTATTTATATTATTATACAATTTTTTAAATTAAATTTTTCCCATGGGTGTATTTTTACTAAATGGTATGAAATGAATCTTTTGTCGTTATTCGATATGAGGTACTTTTTAAATTTTCTGGAAAAAAAATAAAGAGAATGTTTTTTTAACTTATACAACATAAATAAATTTTTACATATTCCTAATTCATTATTTCCAGGAACATTTATTGACACTATTTGATGTTTATTTTCAAATAAATTCTTTTCTTTTAATATTGTGTAACATTTTTAGAAAATAAAATATTTTTGAAGAAGAAAGGATATTTTTTTCAAGAATTAATATCAAGTGTTTTTCAAAATTATTTTCCATCTAATATTACATTATTTAATAGGGTTATCTTTATAACCATATTATTATAATGGTTTGGTTATTTTTATTATGGAATGATATTTATGAAATTTCTTTACTTTATATGGATTATGATGGAATTATTTTTATGAAACTGATTTTATTCTTTGGGTTATACTATGATGAATGATTTATGGTTTTGCAGCACACGTAAGAAATATTTCCCTATTATATGGGTGGGGCCAATATCTCCATCCAATGCATTGTTTAAAGATTTATATCTCATGATATAGACATGGATATAATGGGAAATGATCTCGGTTTAGTAATATAGGGCTGGAACGAGGAGTGCTCCTGGTTCAGTAATGGACTTTGCCCTTTATGATGGTCTTGGAAATGATACTTGACTAATTTGAAATGATTTTATATGATTATGTGTATTCCAAAAAACAACATGTCTTATTTTATGACTTTTAGGATTATGTTCAGTGATTCTTAGGAACTTTTATGATTTATCCCATGGCATGATATCAAGAAATTTCATATATAGGAAAAGATTTTAAAATGTTATCTTCTTATGTCCTATGATTATGATGTGATTGATATCTCCCTTGCTTACCCTTACTGAGCATTTGAGTTCACCCATTCATATGTTTCTTTTCTACAAGTCATGAAGAAGGGTATTCAATAAGATATTTCAAAAGGGGCCTAGTTATGATGAAATAAGTGGGAGACAAAGAACATATTTTATTAACCAGTTGTTTATGTTTCCCAGTTTCTAAAGTCACTATACATATATGGTCCTATCATGGTTTGGATATATTTTTTAATGAATATTCTAAAATATTGAAGTAATATAAATGTATGTAAATTATGGGGTGTTATAGTTGGTATCAAAGGAAAGGTATGGTTAACCTTTGGAAACTGGGGTTAGAAAAACTTAGGAAGAACCCTAAGGATATGTCAAAGTATAGGTTAGAATAATAGTGTTTTATAAATGATCATGAATAACCTAGGATAAAACCAAAAGTGTCTAGAATTGAACTTTTATTCTTTATTACGTTGTTTTAACATTATGATTAGTGTTTCTCACACAATGATTATAGGTTTTAGTCAATATATAGAACCTGAAGGAACTGAGTTAATGCTGAATGCAATGGGAAATGAAATGATTTCCCACTTGAGAAACCAAATGGTATTGGATATGGAATGAAAAATCTTTTATCTATTAACACACAACATTCTCAATCTATAAATCTTTCATGACTTCCAAATGAGAAAATTAAGTATCAATATTCAATTTATTTCTTCATGAGGTAGTGTTCACCTTTTCTCAGTGGGTCTTATGATCCATTAGTCGGTAAAAAATTGATCAGTACCACTAAAAATATATTTTCATTTCTCCAATGTTCAGAACATGATATTTAAATCTTCTCTATATATCCTTTGGAAGTTGAAGTAGATCAACGGTGGAAATTTATCAAGAATACTAGGCTATGAGATGAAATTGAATCCATATAATGGGATGAGTTCAAGAAATAATTTTTAAATTAGTAACTTCTTAATATTCTTCTAAAAAAGACAAAGAAGGAGTTCCTTGAACTTTATAAAATGGAAGATGAATCTGTCAGTACCTATGAATAAAATTTCACAAGATTTTCAATAAACGCTTCTGGAATTATTATCCAACCTAAGAGTAAAATTGACCAATTATTTAGTGGCTTAAAATCATCTCGTTGAATGGAATTAGTCTTAAAGGTCTTCAATAGCTATGAATAAATCATTCGATTTTATCTCAAGGTTGATATACAGATTGGAGTAACTCATCAATCCTTTAGAATTGATAAGAAGAGAAAAATTTACTTCTAGGGAAAATCAAAATACTTCACTAAAAAGAAGATAAATTTTCCCTTATGCTCAAAATTTAGAAAGAAACATGGTGGGAATTGTCTTAAAGGGACTATTTTATGTTTTAAGTGTGTAAAATAAGGTCATCGGGTAGTTGAATATCGAAGTTATGGGAAAAATAAATCTAATGATGTGAATAGAGAAAATGCTACACAGAATGAACCTCCTACACTTCAATGTTACAAGTGCACTGAAATGGGGCATTATGCCAATCAATTCCCTAATCCAAGGGTTATTGATGAGGATCGATGTCAGAGAATTCTTAAGTCCATAGAAAAAGTAATGTCACATGCAATCACTATCATATATGTGGAGTATGATAATAAAGTTGTGAAAGGTACACTTACCATCCAATCAAAATTATCAAATTTTATTTGATTCTAGATCCAACGAATATTTTTTTCTAAATAATATTTTAAGGGTATAATTATATTATCTCAACAATTATATATTGAGTTAGTTGTGACCACTCCTAGTGGCACAATAGTCACATCAAAATTTTATAATTATTCTTCAATTAATGTTTTTAGGAAAGTGATTCTTGAAAATCTTGTTATCCTTATTATAATGTAATTTTATTTAATTATTGGCATGAATTGGATTTCTCTATATAGATCTCATATAAATTAATAAGGAAGGGAGTTCATATTTCATATTTCAGATTGATCTATAATCATATATTGATACAAGGATTAATATAACCTTCTAGTAGAAATTTATTTTATCTTTTGGGTATTTACTCCTATAAATGATGTTTATTTATCTCAAATGGTTGGGGAGAAACTCACAATTAAAAATACACCCATTGTATGAGAGTTTTATGATGTCTTTTAGGAAGAATTACTAGGTATTCCACCAAATCATGAGGTTGAGTTTTCAATAGAACAGATACAGGGTGTTATTCCTATTTTCAAGACGCCTTATAAAATGGTCCCAATTGAGTTGTAAGAATTGAATGAACAACATCAATAGAACCTTGAAAATTGATTCATATTCCCTAGTGATTCACCTTAGGGATCACCTATTATGTTTGTTAAGAAGAAATATGGATCAATGAGACTCTATATTGATCATTGAGAACTTAACAAGAGAACTATCAAGAACAAATATCATCTTCCCCACATTGATGACTTATTCGACCAAATATGCAGAGCTCAATAATTTTCCATGATTGATCTCCATTTAAGATATCATCAATTAAGGTTCAAGAAGGATTATATATCAAAGATGGAATTCCATACAAGGTATGGACATTATGAATTTATAGTGATGCCTTTTGGTCTTACTAATTCCCCCTCTACATTCATGAATATAATGAATAGAGTCTTTATAGAGTATATTGATGAGTTTGTGGTAGACTTTGTAGAAAGTATTCTAAACTATTCAAATAGAAATAATGTACATGAAGATCCCATGATAATTGTACTGAAGACTCTGACTGAAGAGAAGAATTAAATAAAATTTACCTAGTGTGAATATTGGATTTCGAAAGATTCATTTTTGGGTCACATAATTTCAAAATATGGAATATCTATGGATCGAAAAAAATAGATTTTTTCGAAACTCATTAGAGACCAAAAAATGTAAATGAGATCCGAAGTTTTCTTAGTTTGGATGTATATTATTAACTTTTTTAAAAGATTATCCACAATTATAGAATCAACCCACCAAGTTGATTCGAAAAGTTTCTATGTTCATGTAGATGGAGGAATGAGAATATAATTTCAATGAGATAAAAAAAATTCAGTCATTTCACCTGTGCTCCCACTTCATTGTAGTGGAGAAAGTTTTTTGATCTATAGTGATGCATCCAAATAGGGGTTGGGTTTTTTTCTCATGAAAAATGATATGTTGATATATTGTGCCTTATAGTAATAGAAAATCCATGAGCAAAGTTACCTAACTCGTGATTTTGAGTTATCTGTGGTAATACTTTCATTAAAGATATGAAGACATTATCTTTGTGGTGAAATGTGTGATATTTATACAAATCATAAAAGTTTAAAGGTTATTTACCACAAAATGTGTTGAATATGAATCAAAAAATATGGTTTGATAGATTAAATATTACAAATGCTCAATACATTACCACCTTGGGAAAGAGAACAAGGTGGAAGATGCTTTGAGTCGCAAGGACCATACGAGCCTATCAATGATGAGGATAGAAAAATATCCAATATTTATGGATTTTCAAAGGATGGATCTTAAAATTTTAAAGGAAGGGGAGAAATCATATCTTTCTCAAATTAATTTTCAACCATATATACAGGTGAATATTAAGGGGCCACAGAGGGGATATGTAGAGCTACATAAAACTTGAGAAATGTTCTTGAATTCAACCTTGATTGTGATGGAATAATATGGTTCATGAATTGGGGTTTTATTCCTCCCATACCAAACATAAAGAAGGTTTTGTATGAGTTTCATAGTTCTTGATTCTCTATTCACCTGAGAAGCACAAATATGAAAAGGAACTTGAAATATTATTTCTGGTGGGAAGAAATGAAAGGAGATGTTGATGAATATGTATCTCAATTATTGGTATGTCATCATGTTAAGTATTAAGGATAGAAGTCTAAGTGGATGTTACAACCATTAACCATACCAGAATGGAAATGATAAAACATCACTATGGACTTTTTCATCGAACTTCCTAAAACATCCAAAGGAAATCAGGATATCTGGGTTATAGTTGATCACCATATGAATTCAGAACACTTCATTTCTATTAGAGAGGTTTTCTATATTGATCATCATTACAGGATATATGTAAAGTAAGTGGTAATATTACATGGAGTTTAACTTTATGTTATATATAATCAGGATCCAAGGTTTACCTAAAAGTTATAGATAGTCTTCACCAGGCTCTAGATACTGAGTTAATCGCTCTAAGGCCTAAATTTTTTTTTTTTTTGATAAACCCCCTTTTAAGGGTAAATGGGGAAACCTCAAATGACGTCCAAGACATAGAAACATAAACAAAAACTGAAGATTAAAGTGCCACAATCATCCCAAAATAAGACTACGCAGAAATACATCCCCCCAACATTAATTTCATTATGGCACGCCTCCACCTTTTCATGACTGCTCAGCAAGCTATTCTGTGTAGAAATACACCGGCCCGGTACCAATGGTTGTGTCATACCCTCCCAATCAACCAAATCTAAGAATCCACGCATGGTGAAGGCAACCTTCTCTAAAACCACATTTGAACCAATCGTTGTAGAATTTCTGGGACAAGCAAGCTCCATACAAAAAAGTCCAACTAATACATTACTCTATTCTGTATAATACCGAAGGATCCTTCAAACAAACCAACATAATCATCAGCTGATATCGATAAAGACAGTCATTATGCACTAGAACAACAACATGAATAATTCTATCTATTTTCCATTCTAGCTGAACTATGTTAAAATATGTATATTCGTATTGCTAAATCTAATGGGAAAACTGAAATCCATAAGCACCATCCAAAACTGCTTTCAGGTTAGTGGAGACAAGCAGAACTTGTCTCTGCAAAATCTCTTCTACAATAAAATGGATCCTTAGGGCCAAAAAAACAAACATGGTACCATCCTTGATGAAACCTGGAAATCGGAATCAAAACAAAATCACCAACCAAAGAACAAATACCAAATCCTCACACCTCCTTCACCAAGATATCATTACATGAATACCATAATAAAAACCATATCAGCAGATGCAGTCAAAATCAGCAGTGGGTCAACCAAAATAGATCACAACCAAAAAACCAACACATGAGCAAAGACCAAAATCAAAAAACAAGGTGTGAATCAGAGTTGATGAAACCATCACCTAAAGCTAGCCACCTGAACACCATGCTCACCAGACCACATTGTAAATCAGAACCCATAACCCATCCCCGCCATCCCTGCGCAGGGAGAACACAATGGTCCACCCAACCCATACCAGGAGATGAGGCAGAAACTCTCAGTAACGGAAGCTAGATCTCGTCCTATGGTCCATCATCGTGCCACCATTGGAAGCCCTATCCAGTGAACGTAGAGAGAGGCACAAAGCATGAAAGCAACGATGAGATGTCGAGATAGAGGATGCCATCGCTGAAGGACAATCCATTGCCACAAAATCGCCGATCAAGTGCCGAGGATGGGGCAAAATCGAATCGATGAAGAAGGAGGCGGTGACGAGGAACCCTAGTAGAGGAGTGCCCCTTATGGGATCATCATCCCCCCATCTCAAATGATCAAGAAGGATCTGGATACAGAGTTATGTTTCATCACTTCTTATCATCCTTAGATAGATGGTAAGTCTGAGAGAACAATTAAAACTATTGAAGACATGTTGTGTGCCTACTTTTTGGATTTCAATGGTGGTTGGGATCAACACCTTTATTTAGTGGAATTTTATTACAACAATATATTTCACTCCATTATTCAGATGGATCCTTATGAAGCCCTATATAGAAGGTACTATATAATTCCAACCTATTGTGATGATGTAGGGGAAATAAATCTATTATGACCTAATCTTGTCTATGAAATGGAAGAAAATATCAGATTTATTCAGCAACACATAAAAGCAGCACAAAGTTGAAAAAAAAGTTAGGCTGATAACTGAAGAAAATACATGGAGTTTAAAGTGGGTGAAAATGTGTTTCTATGAATATCTCCTTAGAATAGATTAATAATATTTAGAAAGGAGCGCAATTTGAGCCTAGGTATATCGGTTATTTTGAAATTTGGGATCGTGTTGGGAAGGTAGCTTACTGATTGGTGCTTCCATCAAATATCGCTCAAGTTTAGGATGTGTTCCATATATCTCTCCTAAAAAATTATATACCTGATCCTTCACATGTACTAATCTCTAAAGTCATACCACAATGTCATCATCATTCCTATGAAGAACGACCAGTGGAGATTCTCGATGATAGTGAAAAATTTCTGCGAAACAAGACCACTCTCTTGGTTAATGTTTTGTGGCGGAACCACCACATTGAGGATGTTATGTGGGAACTTTAAGATATAATAAGGGATAGATATCTTCATTTATTTGTATCCAAGTGACAAATGTTGAGGGTGAAATACAGTTTAAGGGGTTAGAATGTAACACCAAGATGTTTTTCTTTTTAATAGATTTCATTGCACGTAATAGTGAGTTTAAACAAATTGCAAAATTCCCTTAATATAAAATTACCATTTTAACCTAGAGATTATGTTAGTAGAAATAAATTTAAATAACTTATGAAAATTTATGGTGAATTCATTAACTAACAATTATTTACGAAAAAAATATAAATCAATTAGATTTTTTTATTTTTGTTATTAATAAATTGAGTGAATTACTATTAGTAAAAGAAATTAATGTATTATATATGTTATATATTTAATAAAATATTTTTGATATTCATACAATAGATATTTTGTCATAAGGTATGAATAAACTCTATTTTATTTATAAAAATTGGTTTTTTCAAAAGGTTAATTTTTTGTCTTTTAATGAAGAACCCCATTTAAATTAATATTTTGACACAATAATAATTTCTATATGAAAACATAAACATATTCATTTGAAGAGAGATAAAAATTTTAATTTAGATGAAATTTTAATATTTTTCTAACAACTTTTAAATTTTGATGAATAGTAAAAATACACTAAATGTTAATTGAAAACAACTTTTTTCATTGAAATAATTTATATAGTTAATTTATAATATTGACTAGTTATAAATTATAAATATAATATATTTTTATTATTAAATATAATTTATTTTATTATCATTAATTTTACATTGGATTCATATGTAAAACACATTTCAATCATTTGCAATGTTTTAACTTTTAGATTAGTTCTCCCTTTCCGACAATGGGTTAAAGTTTAAATTTACTACTCCAACATCTACGTTTTGAATTTTTAAAAAATTTAATTCCATATTTGGAATAATTAGGCCCAATTTTCTTTAAATAGATTTTTTTTACTTTGGGAAATTATGAATACTAACTTCGGTAATTTTTATTAATACGGTTAAAGGGTAAAATAGGCAATTAAGGGTAATAAAACTTTAATAGAATTACCCTAAAATTTTCTAAATATCATTGGATAAGTGTGTTTATACTGTAATCATACTTTGGTCAAAATAAATTCCTTTGGAATCCACTTGGATAATATTTAGAAATTTTTTTTATTTTATTTACAGAAAAGTTTAATATGTCTCACTCAAATTTAAATAACTAAATATTTTTTTATATAAGGTTATATAGAATATAAATTGAATTAAAAATAATCATTTTAAATCTAAAATTCTTTTATTTATCATTTTAATTTACTTTTAATTTTTAGAAAATAAATAATTACCTTGAAAACTTATACTTTGATGACGTAAAAATTAATTAATTTATGAGAAATCAATAAAAAAAATTTATTAAAATTATAATAACCATAAAATGGAAAAAACACTTGACCAAATCTATTTTTTTGATTATATCTCTACCTTAACCATACAAGGGTTGATTTCATGACCATTAGGATCCTTATAGAAGAGATTGTGACACATATATTATTTTGTTTAAAGTGATGTTAAAGTTGTCACATTCATAAATTAATAAGTATAAAATTTTAAATATTGCATTTTCCAAAAGATAAATTCACCTACTTATATTCTTATAAAATATAGTAAACTTTTCTTTATCATAGTATTTTATTTTTAATTTTTATTCAACAAATAATAATACTAAATAATTACACAAAATTGATGTAGTAATTATTTTATTAATGAAGATATCAAATAAATGTTAATAAATTAAATAAAATAGATAATATTTGGGTTAATGAATATGTACAGTGATTTTTCTATATTACGTTGACATCTAGTGAATATAATAAAATTGTTTTTTTAAGTTAACTTATTATCTTAATGTTTTTAAAATTCAATTAATTTAATAGGGTAAAAATTGACAGTATCGATTTTTTATTAAAATAATTCTTTATTAAATTATTTAAAAAACATAAAACATTTTTAAAAAAATATAAAATAATTATGATATGGTATAAAATGTTATAATGTACTTATTTATATTCTAACTAACATCTAATAGGTAAATATTTCACCCTTTTAATATTGAAATATTTTTTATCTTGGTTAAAATAAAATAGACACTACTAGAAATAAGATCTATACCAAGGGTTTTGGAAAAACCGTTGGTATAGTTCACTTATATGGACCTATACCAATGGTTTGGACAAAACCATTGGTATAGGTCACTAATTTGGACATATACCAACGGTTTTGGACAAACCGTTGGTATGGGGGGACCTATACAAACGGTTTGGGGAAACTGTTGGTATATGGTCTCTATTATGGACCTATGCCAACATTTTTGGCCAAACCATTGGTATAGGTCCATAATAGAGACCCTATACCAACGGTTTCCCAAAGCCTTTGGTGTAGGTCCCAAAATCAAAGAATCTATACCAACGGTTCTCAAAACCGTTGGTATAGGTCTATACCAACGGTTTTGAGAACCGTTGGTATAGTTACATGTATTTTTTATGTAATATTCTTTCAGAGAACATTAAATAAATAAAAATTTAAAATATATCTAATAAATAATATATATATATTTATGAAATTATGTTCAAAAAAGTCAAGTTATGTTAGTGGTTAGGTGGTTCAATCATAAACTGCAGGTACTGGGATCAAAACCAACTGAATGCTTCTTTTTTGAAATACATATACCAATAGTTTTATGCAATCATTGGTATAGATTTTTCATATTAATTATACCAATGGTTTTTAAAACCATTGTTATAGGATATACCAACAGTTTGAAGGCCTATACCAAAGGTTTCAAACCGTTGGTATAGGGTATCTTTCTTCTAGTGAGAATAACTAAGTGCTAATTACAATTATAATGTTTAAATTGACATAAAACATGTCTAAAATGTATTTTTTTTATGAGATTAATTCCCTGTCACATCTCAACTCCTAAATTCGGACATTTTGGAGGTTTAAGGGTTGGGTTTTATTTTATTACAAATTAATATTGTTGGATATCTCAAAAAGATCTCCTCACGTCAATTATTAAAGGGCCCCTCCTCCCTCACCTATTTACTTCACCTTGAGGCATCAATATCAGCCATACCAAACCCTATTCACTTATTAACTTACCTAGTTACATTATAGAGGTTTTTTCTTCTTCAAATACCAACTCTAGTCCTCTAAGAGGATTTTTAGATGAACTGTGTCGAAAAAGAGGTAATCTCCTCTACCTATTATTTAAAAAAAATCTTATTCTACTTCCCATTAATGAGTTGTTTAATTATAAATTAATAACTATAGTATCAATTATATAATCAAATGTTATTATAATTATGAAACAACCATATTCATCCTTCTATGAATCCTACAAAAAATGAAATCACTATGTCTGTGTACGTAAGGCTTACCATCTCCACGCTGTCGTGTAATATGTTTTTCACCACCACCTTACTTGTATTGGTATAATGATGGAAATAATAAATATATATGATTATCATAACATGATATTTATTCTTAAATATTATATACCATCCACTTCAATATCATTCATCAATTATGGGAATGATATCATCACTCATGCGTATGTACGACCTACCGTCTCCATGATGCGATTGATTAATTCTACATGATCTTCATTAAAGCATGATTATATAAATGTACAGAAGGAATAAATATGGAATATATTATGTTAATATCATTTTTTAATGATATAACTATGACATAAGAAGGATAACCAGAACTTATTCTAGAAAACATGCATGAGAACATAAATAAGTTAATATCTGAATAACAAATAACAATGAAATGTTACTAAAAACTGATGAAAATATGATCAGATATGATATAATAATAATGAAGATGATTTTGGAATAATTCAATGACATTATTTTAATCATTATAAAATAGGTTCATATATATATTCAAGATATCAGACCTCAGATCAGGGATAATTTCAAAATCTCATTATTCTCCAAGATTATTTATAAGTAAGTATTTACATGGGTATATCATCCACATCCTTGTTCCCTAAAAATATAATACTATTTTTATTCTTCTAAAATTGATTAATATTGATTTTACCCATTGGTGAATATTTACTAAATGGTATGAAATGAAACTTTTGTCGTTATTCGATACAAGGTACTTTTTGACATCTCTAATAAAAGTACAAGGAGAATGTTTTTTTAACTTATATGGCACAAACAGATTTTTAGGAATTCATGATACCATATTTATATAAATCTTACTATACACTATTTCAAATTTATCTTCAAATAAATGTTTTTCTTTTAAAATTTCATGACATTATGAGAAAATAAAATGTTTTTTAAAAAGAAAGTATATTTTCCTCATGAATTAATATCAATTGTTTTATCAAAATTATTTTCCATCTAAGATGAAATTATTTAATAGGGTCATTTTTCTTATCCCTATTATTACTATGGTTTTATTGTTTTTATTATGGAATGATATTTATAAAATTCATTTGTTTTATATAGATTATGATGGAATGATGTTTAAGAAACCCATTTTATTCCATGGGTTATACTATGATGAATTATTTATGTTTTTGTGGAACATGTAAGAATGATTTCATTATGAGATGGGTGTGACATGTATATCCATACAATTTATTATTTAAATATTTATATCTCATGAGATATACATGTTTGGAACATGAAATGATCTCAGTTCAGCAATATTGGGCTGGAACAAGGAGTGAACACGGTTCAGTAATGGACTTTTTCTGCTATGATGGTCTTGAAAATAAGCCTTGACTAATATGAAATGATTTTCTATGCTTATGTGTATGCCACGAAACTTCATGTCCAATGTTATGAATTTTGGAATTATGTTCATTGATTCTTATTAACCTTTATGATTTATCCCATGGAATGATATCATGATCTTTCATATATAGGATAAGATTTTAACATTTTGTGATCATATGCCTTATGGTTATGATATGATTGATATATTCCTTATTTAACCTCAATTATCATTTGATCTTACCCTTTAATAATTCTCTTTTACCCAAGTCAAGAAGAAGGGTACTAAATATGATGTGTCCAAAAGGTGGTCTAGTTATGATGAAATAAGTAGGAGATAATGAAGATGTCTTAGGAAATAGTTGTTTATGTTTCACAGTTTCAAAAGTCACTATACATATATGGTCCTATCAACGTTTTGATATATTTTGTAATTAATATTCTTCAATTTTCATGTAATATAAATGTATGTAACTTATGGATCATTATAAAACCCATGTATGAAGAACATTTAAATGTTAAAACTTCAGGGATGTTAGTATCATCCATGAATCGACAGGATTTGATTGAGATTCGATACTGCTTGTGTAGGTTCTGGACATAGAAGAAACAAGTAGTGGTGGAAGATATATTAAAATTTATTTTAATATTTCTATTCCATAAACCTCAAAATAGGATCTTGTACATTAAATTTATAATCAATTTATTTAAATAGGAAGAAAGAAAATACATTAACATATGATCTTTCTTCAATGTGGATGGTGATCATCCAAATATTCAATTTCATATTTTCATTATTACGACATGGGGATATAAGGATATAATTCCTCTGGTGGTGATCTACACATGCACCTTTGATCTCTAAGAAATGTAAATCGGTCTCTGAATGCTATTACAGTGAATCGTTTGTCGTGAGTTATTTATGTTGATCACTTTTCCTTCAATCCTGAAGGAATCTTTCTTGAATTTATCAATCTTCATCGAGATATAGAATAAGATGTCGAGATATAATTTGTTTTCACAAAAAATCTATAATTTCTATTTCACACCCTATATAATAAACATATCTATCTATTTATACAGATCTAGTGTAGGTTAAAATATTATTTAATTACATTTCTCCCCTTAAAAAATATGACAACCTTTAATAAACCCCATTTATCATAATAATAATGATCATAATAATATTATTATTATTATTTTGGTGTGTGCAAACATTCACCATAAAAAAATATTATTTAACCAATTGTTAATTAATATTTTTCACTAGACGTGGTCATGGTCCTTTCAAACTCCTCCAGCATTCCTTGAACATCCAGATAAAAAATTAAATATTTTATTCATCAATAAATTTTATTTATCGATAAAATGTGAATAAAATTATTCCTTCGTCTCGAGAATAATATTTATTCTATTAATTAAGTTGAATTAAAATTTAATCAAGATCAATGGAAACACTTAGTGTGTGAACCTCTAGGATCCTCTCTTGTTAAAATTAGGTTATTTTTCCTAAATTCCTAGATTAATATCTAGAAATAGGTTTAGGAATATAATAGAAATAATTTAATATCATAAAAAACAACCACATATTAATTCTCACTATGTAATTCAATTCATTTATCTTAATATCTCATTAAACAAGTTGCAAATCCAGGTGACCAAACTATACGGTAGATACATATTTCTTTGACTATCTGAAGTAAACTCATTGCTACACCGTGGACATGAAATTTAGGGGTACAGTTCTATTCCAATAAATGGTTTGAGATATCATCTTTCATAAAAATGGAAAAGAAAAATCCTTCATAGAATTTAATTTTAATAACATGTCATTCATGATGAACGCAATGTACCCTACTTCCCACCAACAAATATTTGGATGATTTTCATCATTAAATCTATTTATGTGAGTCGTGATATGAATTCATGAAAATATTAATGTCCAAGGACCGTTACACACACTCTCGGATAGTAATATATAACGACACCAAAACATGTGGAATTCCTACTAGTGTATTTTTCTCATAATCTATAATATTGGAGGGTACTAAGTGTAAACTCCATTAGATGATACCTAATCCACTTACAAGTACATAAACCTAATAGTATTTGTACTATGTTTCCCATCATATTAAATTAACCAACAACGTAACATTATTTCATCATATCATCATAGAACTTAAAGGTTCACATCATAGTGGGGAACTACTATAAACTTATCAATGTGATTTATACTCTATGAAATCATTAAATTATAGGCATTTAGAACAATGAAAAATATATAATAAGATGTTTTTATTGATATGAAATAAATAAAATATACATGTAATCAAAATAAAAATAGTTTTTCATAGGAAACCAACCCCAACAAACATCTACTTGGACTAGAGCCAACTGCCTATGAATTTTAGTCTGTTGGACCTCACATGATAATCATGTTTTTACTGAGTTAAGTATTTAGTCAAGGGCTCCACCACGTTTCCTTTTTTAGAAATTCCACACATTGAAACCTCACCTCTCTTAGAAAAATCCCTAAAGAAATGATACTTAAGAAGTATGTGCTTCATCAGCTGATGGGACCATGGCTCTTTTCTGAGAGCCACCACTGTAGTATTATCACAGTAAAGTTTGATAAATCCTTAATTAGAGGTACCACATCAATATCATGTATGAATTTTCATCTCCAAAATGATTCTTTATCTACCTTAGAATCCTCAATATACTTGAACTCTACTACATAATCTACAACCATAGGCTACTTTAATCTACTCTATCTCATAACCCCTCTATTAAAAGTGAATATGTATCCTATTTTGGACTTCATGTCATCTTTATTTGTTTGGAAACTATCATATGCATACCCTACAATGGCTAGTTCTTTATATCCTCCATAAAACGAGATTATATTTTTTGTATGCCTTAGATACAAAATGATAGTATTGAAATCCAACCAATAGAAGTCACCTTAGTCATTTTGAAATCTTACTACCACACTTAATGCATAAGTGAAATCAATCCTAGCATATATCACATCATGCATGACTTACCCAATCACTATTGTGTATATAATCCTTTATATTATATTTTGTTTCACATATATATGAGGACACATTTTCTTAGAAATATTAATAAATTGTGACGCTGTAAAAAATTCCTTCTTTGATTGTTCTATATTAAATCTATTCGTTGTCTTGTAAATTTATATACTTTGACATAGGTTGAGAAGCCTATTGGATCAATCAAGATATATCTTGATCCCAACAATATATGTGGCCTCTCCCAATTCCTCTTTAGATAAAATTTTATTTAACCCTTATTTAATAAACTATAAGATTAGTATTTAATTTTGAATGAGAAATATGTCATCAACATATACTATGAAGAAACTGACCATACTCCCACTAAGTTGTTTGTAGACACAATACTTACACTTATTCTCGATGAAACTAAATAACATTATGGATTTATAAAAATTAATATTCTTTGAGGTAGATTATTAATTTATTCCAATAATAAAAAATTTTCCATTTTCATATCTTCTAAGCATCCTTTGGAGTTACAACCCCTTCAAGTTGTGTAATAATGAAATTTTCCAAAAGGTTCCAGTTAAGGATGTTTTTTATATCCATTTTACAAATTTTATAGTCATGTTAAGCAATAATCTAAAGTATAATCTAGATGTATTTTGGAATTTATATTAGTTAAATGATTTTGTCTTATTCAATTCCTTGATGCTATTTAAACCCTTTTGCAACCAGTCACATCTTATATGTACTAAATTTCACTTCCATGTCCAGTTTTCTCTTGAATACCCATTTTAATCAAATGGTATTTTCATCTTCTAGAGGATCTAACAAAATCCAGACATTATTTTGGAACATGGAATCCATTTTATAATTGATGGATTCTTTCCACTTGGAAATATCTACGCCACTTACTGCTTCATTATTGGTTAGATGATCATTATTATCAACTAATAATGAGTCACCATACTTAGAGACTATAAAAACCTAACATTCCAGTTCTCAAACATATCTTGTAATTTTATGCAATACTTGTTTCTATGGAATAGTTTCTTCTTCTATGAAGTTTTGTGGAATCTATTTCTATATCAAATCTTATATACATTGAGCCTCACCTTCCTCAAATTCTATCTCACTCCCACTATCTCTTTTTGATATGTGATTATTCTTACATAATATGGAATGTATTTCCACAATAACCTTTTTTGTGGGGTCATATAGGTAATATCCCCTTGTTTTATTAGGGTATCCTATAAAGGTACACTATGTTCCATAGGGTGAAATTTTGTTACCTGGAGAAACCTTAACAAATACTTATCATCCCCACAAATGGAAATTTAAAAACATGGTTTTCCTTTCAATACAAAATTCATATTTAATACCATTTATCAACATATTTGTTACTTAGTTTAGTATTTGTGTTGTTGTTTGTAATGTGTATACCTGAAATTATAATGAAAGGCTCACATGACTCATAGTTGATCTCACCATTTCTAACAAGGTGAAATTCCTCCTTTCGCTTATACCATTCAAATGAGGTGTACAAGGATGATTTAGTTGGGATAGGAGAACAAAATCCCATAAGTAATCAAAAAAGTCTTGATTAAGATATTATCCACCACAGTCTGAGTGGATTTACATTATCTTCTTACCAATATAGTTCTCAACATTATTATTTTATTCTGTCAATTTATCAATAAAATATCAAATATACATCATTAAATAGACATACCCATATATAGTAAAATCATAAGTAAATGTTATTAAGTATGAGTAACCAACCATTTATTCAATAAATGATTCACATACATAGATGTGAACTAATTCAATAAGATTTTTAGTTCTTTCACCTTTCCCAATAAATGGGGATTTTTTTCATTTTTCTTTATAAACATGCATGACATGCACCAAGCAGTTTTAGTTTAAAAGAATAAAAATATCCACCTTGATGTATTTTAGTCAATATTTTTTTCATTTAAATAACTTAGTTATTGATGTCAATGTTGGGTGTGATATGAGCCCTGTGATGTAACTTCACTCTCTATTTCTATTACTTGGTTCATGTAATCCAACACATAAAGACCATTATTTAAATGTGTCTTGCCATAAAAAAGTTAATATTACTAAAATAAGTTACATTTATTCAAAAATTTGAATATAAATCCATCCATATCAAGTATGGATACAAATTTAATTTTATTTTTAATGGATGGAACCTAATAACAACACTTCAAAACCAAGATCATTCGGGTTTCTAATGTGAGGTGGCAGTCCCTGAAAGCTACAATAGTAAGTTTATCTCTATTGGATACTCATTGATATACATCCCATTAGTAAATTATTAAAAATCTATTTGTTTTTCATATTATAATACATATATGAGAACCAAAAGTTGTATTTAATACCCAATTTTTAGAAACAGTTAAATTTCACTCGACAACAAATAAACCAGAAGCTTCCCCATACTTCTTTGGTTGGGTGTAATTTTTATTCCAGTGGCCCTTATTTCCACATGTGAAATATATAGAATCATATTCTCTTTTTCACCCTTGATCTTACCATTATTTTAAGTGAGTTTTCAAGATTCATTAGACTTAGGGGTTTTCTATTATCTTTTCATTTTGTTAACCATAAGGACATAAGGATTTTCGTAATCTATATCCAAATCTACTAGGTGAAGAAGAGTAATTAGATCTGTGAGAATCTTCTCATTGTTGTCCATAATAAAATTTACATGAAAAATAGAGAATATATGACGTATTGATGCAATAATGAGATTAGTTCCTAGTTCTTTGGGGACTTTAAACCCTATAAATTCTAAGTGATTAATATAGCCAATGAGATTGACTAAATCTGGCCCAAATAGGGAACCCTATCCAAACTTGATCTAAAATAATACTTGGAGATATCAAATTTTTCATGTCTATCTCTCTCTAGATTTATTCCATGTAGATTCTCAATCATGTTATAAGTATCTATGATGTCATGATACTTTATGTGTTCACTAGACATAGATAGTAGCATCAAAAATCGAACATCGACTACATCGCTCAAATGTTTTTGTAAATATAAGTAAATATTCATCACTTTCCTCCTTAGTAGGCCTATCATGATCAAAGGATTATAGCATGTAATATTTCTATTCATGGTGCAACACAGCCTGAAGGCATCTAACTCACTCTTAGAAGTTAAGCTAGTGAGGAGGTTGTCTTTCTCCAAAATTGATCATAGGGATAGTGTCAGTGAAAAGTTTGAAATTTTATTCTAAAATTAAAATATTAGAATTATGGAACTTTTTCTTGATTAAAAATTATGTGAGAAATAATAAATATATTTATTTTATTAATTCTACCACTATTTTAACAAGTCCTAATAGCCATCACCCTTGAACTCAAAATTTGTCTAGTTTCTAAGAAATTTTAGTGGAAAGGATCCTTATTTCCCTTTCCCTAACCCCAATAAGGGTTTGTAAAGTTCTTTGAAGGTATTTAGGTAGGTATTTCTTTCCCAACTACAGGATTGCATATTTTTAATCCATTGATCAGATTCCCCAATCATAAAATCTTTACATGGATTTCCTTAATAGTTACCCCCAAATTTTTCAAATCCTAACAAGTGATACTCCTCTTGATGTGAAATGGTTAATTCAACCCAAAACCTTTATAAGATCTCCCATTATAAAATTAAGTGTCCCAATAATAGTTTTTCAAACACTTAGTTCTATTGGATTCGTTCCTAATCAATTTTTTGAAGGTGGATTCTAACTTAATGTTTAGTTGAGATATTTTATTATTATTATGAATAAATTTTATCTTTTTTTTATAATTTAAATGCCTTTTTAATATTAACAGGATGTTACCTAATTAATTAACCATGTTGGATAAAACATTTATGCTTAATCTATTTATTTAAATACACCCTTTTCACATTAATTCATTTGTTTATAAAATCTATGTCTTGCATCCATAAAATAAATAATGATTATATAGAAAAAATAAATAATAAATTGACATGATCATGAGGATATATAACAAGTTGATTTAATGGGTGTAAATTTAATCAACCTATGACTTAGGGAGAATAAATCTTTATAATGGACTTAGTACGGGATACATCATTCCGTCTATCCACCTATGTATCACTTGAGTTGGAATCATAATGGATCTGTCTTGAATGTCCTTTATGTACCTTAGGATACCCCATTAATTACATGTGTTTGTAACTCACATGTAGGTGTGGAGAACCAAATAATTGGTTAAGGGAGGTTTTATAAATAATCATAGACACACAGGTCTGATATAATAATGGTGGGAGGGATCACTCAAAGATAATTATATTTAATTTAATAATAATAATTGCAATCTCAAAGTAATAAATTAAATTAAAACATTCTTAACACACATGTCATTGTAAATCTCATTAGTTATCATACATGCAACGTATACGCAAAAATTAAATGGTTGACATACATTTCTTATTCATTATTTATTATTTAGATAAACACACTTACATTAATTAATTAATTAATTATTTAATTAAATTTCAACTTAATGACTATTTGAATCCTCTTAGAGATAAATATCATAAATTTATTAATGAAAAATTAATTTCAGAACCAATAGTTTCATATTTATTAAAATAAATTAATTTAGAATTTAAAATTCCTTAAAACCTTTTTAAATTTGTCAAAAAACTAAAGTGAAAAAAAACAATAAGTTTTTAATGTTGAAATTTTTAGCTTAATGAAATTTTAATTATTACATCACTTGGTATACTACATGATGTGTACACTCTAGTTAAATGCCATGTACATTTCCGTGTATCTAGGTTACACACATGGGACTTCGTCATGTTGACTCATCTAGACTACATAATGTATACTTGTTATCTAAATAAAATTTATGTAATTTCCATGAGGTTGAGATAATTGTCCTGGTCTCTACCTAAATGAGATCACATGGAATGTACAAGCTATTTAGATTCCATGTATCCCTTATACCATGTGTCCATTGTTCTCTCTGAATGGATCTATGTGTATTTTGATCATGGTAAATGATGAACTACCTGGTGTGTATACTATATACACATTGTATATATAATAAATTATCTAGGATTTCAATCCTACATAGTATTACCATGTGTAATGACACACAAATGGAATGATTTACATTGTCAACTCATGTAGACTACATGACATGTGCACCAGATACACACCATGTAATTTGATACCTCGTGTTCCAGGTTGTCCTTGTCTACATATGGTATGTAGTAAATGAATTGTGTGTAATTTATTAATTAGTTTCTCATGTGTCCCTTGTCACATCCAGGTGCAGTACACATGGATACATGATGTGTACTCTGCCTACACGTTGTGTGACCCATTTTTACCAACCAAAAATGTCACAATTCCCGATGGAATATTTGGTCATTATTCATCTATTCTTAGACCTTTAGGAAAAAGAAACACTATGTGAATATGATTAATATGTATATTACATATTAATTTGAATCGGATTAAATAGCGAATAAAATTAAATGGATGAATTCAACCACGATTGAATACAGATCAATAATAAAATAAATAATTTTAAATTTAAAATGTGAGTGCTCTGATACCACTTGAAGGTTCTAGGAAAAGCAGAAGCATGCAGTAGTGGGTGATATATAAAAACATACTTTAATGTTTTGATGACTGAAATCCCAATAGAGGATCATTGATGTTAAATTTAAAATTAATTTAATTATATCAGAAGAAAAAAATACCTTTGCTTAGGAACATTATTCAATGTGGATATTTATTGTTTGAAAATTAATTTTCTTATTGCCTCCATTATGTTATGAGGCTCCAAGAATAGAATCCATTTATTAGTGATCCACATATTCTCCTTTAGTATCAAATCAACACTAATAGATCTCTAGGTTCCATCACGGAAAATGGATTGTCTTTCATTGTTTGTGTTGATCTTTTATCCCATAGTCTTGAAGAAATATCTCTTGAGTTTATCATTCATGAGAGGGATAATAATGAAGAGTTTATATAGAATTCATTATGCATACTAGTTATCAATTTTTTATTTCACATTATATATAACAGACATAACCATTTATTTATAGAGCTAGGGGTTAGGTAAAAATATTATTCACTTGCATGCCATCCCTTAAACAATTTTATAAACTTTAATAAACCCAATGTATCCTAATAATAATGACATTATTATTATTATTATTTTTGGTGAGAATCAACATGCATAATATAAAATATTATTTAACCAATTGTTAATTAATATTTTTCACCGGTCACAGACTTAATCCTTTTGAGCTCTTCTATTATTTATGGAACATCTAAATAAAAATTAAAATTTTTATTCATCATTAAATATTATTGATCTATAAAATATAAATAAAATAATTCTTCAAACTTAATAATAATATATATTATATTAATTAAATTCAAATAGAATCTAATCAAGATCAAAGGGAAAACTTAGTGTCTGAATCTATAAAACTCTTTGTCAATAGAATAATGTGGTCTTTTCTAAATTCTAAGATTACTATATAGAAATGGTTAAAGGGACCCAAGAAAAATAATTTAATGTCTCAACAATGACAACCAAATATGAATTTTCATTATGTAATTTAATCCCTTTTTCACAATATCTCATCAAGGAGGCAGCACATCTCTATCACCAACCTCTATTCTCAATAAATCTTTGTTTGACTATCTGAAATAAATTCATCATCACACTAGGGACATCAAATTTTGTATTAAAATTCTATTCTGATCAAATTGATGATATATTAGCTTCCATAAAGATGAAATGGGGAAATCCTTCATAAATATATCTATTAATAACATGTCATTCTTGATGAACCTAATATACCCTAATTCCCATATACTTATGGAATGATCGTTTTCATTAGTAAGTCTATGTGAATGAGTCATGAAATGAATTAATGATAATATTAAAGTTTAAGGACCACTACATTTTCTATTAGATATGAATATATAATAACTCCAAAAATGTATAATTCCTACTAGTGGGTCTTTTCTCATAACCTCCTATCTTGGAAATTACCAAGTGCAAACTTCATAAGAAGGGGCATCATCCACTTACAAGTACTCATACATGATAGTTTATATACTATGTGTCCTGTCATAGTACGTTATCCAACCATAGAACATTATTTAATAATATTTACATATCAATTCAAGGTTCTAATCATAGTGTAGAACTACAATGACCTTATCAGTGTGACATATACTCTTGTAGATTAATACATCATAGTCAAGCAGAATAATGAATAATTTGTAATAATATGATTTAAGTAGTATCCCATACATATAATATACATTTAATAAAAATAAAAATAGTTTAGCAATGGACTCCAACTCCAACAATATTAAGATAAGAGATAAAATAGTGAGAATATTTTATAAAAAAGAGATTATCTGTATTCGAGGAAGATTTAATTCCATTCAAAGTGTGCTTATGTTTTCTAGAGAGAAATAGAGTATCTCCACTCATTATTTTTGTGTAATACATAAGGAATGATGCATTCTTAATTCATGTGAAGGATATGGTTTCCCTGATTCTCCTAGTTCATTAATAAAGAAATATATTATAGGCCTTTGACTTTAGTTACACACTTTCGAAGAGCTTCACAAAAAAATCATTTCATGAATCCTTCTATGTTTTCATGAGGACCTTACCTAAAGCTTCTTACCCTTATGCATAGTGAATTAAAACATATTTCTTTAGGTTTTTCATGCATAATAACTTGTGTGATATATCGAGCATATATTCTGGTTTTCCTGAAGGATTGTCCAAGAAGTAGAGAGAACACATTTCATGCATTCCTGCATACATGAAAGAATAATAAATTTAGGATTTACCCAATAAAAAATAAATAAAATTAGAATTGTAAAAATAATAATAAATATAATCCATAGGTTCAAGGATTTATCCAAATATTATGTATTATCCTTGGATGAATAATAATAAACCAAGTTTGAGAAGTTGATGAAATTAATGTATGAAGTGGAATTTAAAAATTATGTGCATTAATTTCACACACATTATGGAGTTCATGAATTCATCAATTAGGAATAATTATTATTTCATAATAATTTGAAAAGATTGAGGAAGATGACCATATATTGTGATATGAGATTTTTTTATCAAAACTAAAAACTATGCTTCATCGTGTGAAAATAAAATTGAATAGGTGTCCACAAGACTATGTGAGGCATTGAGCTTATATAGGTGGATCATCATAAGGATATTTTAATAGTGGATCAATCCTTATAAAGATGAAGGATGTGGATGTGGGGTATAAACAATTGTTAGTATATTGTGACTGGGTATAATATCTAATCACTAAATAAAGCGATTACAGTTGGGGGGTATAACCATGTATTAAAGGTGTATTGGAGCTTAGGGTATAACCAGGTTGCAATTGGGCAGTATAACTAATTATTATTTGATATAGTAGAGAATAAATGTTGGTAGGCCTGACCAACATGTAAAAGAGTGCCTCTCTATACTGAACCATGTAAATTTTTATGTTTTGTGCCTTTTATTTATAGCATTATTTGAGGTTAGGATAAGAGATACAATAATAGTGTATTAAGGCTTTAAATGGCCATAGTGGTTGAATTGAAAAGGAAAATTTTTTAAAAGTAAAATGGTTCATTGATTCACCCCCACCCCCTCTCAGTGATGTCACATTAATCATGGCTCTACTAGTGTTAGAAGAGAAAGAGTATACTTTGTAAGATCCAAAAAACTAAAAAAATTGAGAACATCATTTGAGTAAATAGTAGAGGTCTTCTGACTTTAAATGGTGAAAAATATCATGGATGAAAATATAGGATGATAATCTATCTCCAATTACTCAGGCTAGATGTGGGAGATGTAGCTACAATGAGATTTACACTATTTAATGAGAATTATACAATGAATTTTTTAGAAAATATAAATCTAGAAATTGATTGAAAAACATATAATTTCATCTTTATTTCTCTCTCTTAGATGGTATACAATAATTTTTAGGGACTTCCAATAGATAAGAGGATTTGGGAAAAATTAAATGTAAGATCCCATCTTTTCCAGGTATATTATAATTTGTTTTACAAGTTCTATTGTTTGGGTTGGACTATAGAAAATGGTTCCTTTTTCATTTTGGGTATATCTGTAGTAAATATAGGAGTCTTTGTGAAGACAAATTTACAACGTAAATTCAGAATTTGTGGAATGAATTGTCAATTTATACCATAATTCATGTTTGGGAAGACCCCGTTAAGGGGGGTATTTTTTATTAAAATCCCATATTTATGCCATAAATACCATGTTCCTATTAAAAATGGGTGTTTTTCCATTTTTCCTTCATTTCTTAACACTTCTATCAACTTTATCGTTCCCTCAAATTCATAAAAATATCTTTGCTTGAGGGACCTATTATTTATCCTTCACCGAGTCTTTGATCGACCTCCATTATACGATGTCTAATTCAAGCATCATCAATCATGTTGTATAACCAATAGTATGTATTTAATTCCTCTTATTTATTTACTTGGTTTAACTCACCATAATTGATGCAACTTCCATGTAAGTTAATATGATCTATTTCTATGTCGTTTTTCAATATTATAAAACTAACCTCGTTCCAACTCAAATCTGATGTTGATATCAAATGAGTAATAATAATGTGGTATAAGTTATGTGGTCTAGTACTTTTCCTTAATAGTATTGAAATCAATATCATGTTCTATTGTGTTTCATGCCATAAATTTTATCTGATTCCTAAAAAATTTGAATTTTATTAAATTAAAATTTTGGACTTTAAAATGATTCTCCCTAGACCCCAGATATTGTTGGAGGTTTTCAACGTCAACTAGTACCACCCCTTTGAGTGTGTCTTTTATACAGACCTGACAATTATGAATTCTTATACAAAAAAACCATATCCTAAGTGGTTTTGGATTGTTTATTATGATTCAAATAAGTGAATCGAAAAAATGAAATATTAAATGAAATGAATGAAGGGTTAATGTAAAAACCATATATCCTAGATCTTATTAAATTATGAATTATTATCATGCTTATCTTTATAATTGAGGAAAATTGATTAATTATCATAACATTCTTGAATATGATCACAAACCATAATTACATTAATTGTGTGGAAATCCATAAGTGATACTTGGACTCCCATTGGGGTTTTACTTAGATGGTCTCATGGGATTCCAACTGAGTTATTGATGAGCCTACCAAGAAAAAAACCAAAATGGGATTAGGTATCTGTATTATAATATGAATTCCTTGTATTACAATTTAGGTTCCCTTATATTTATGGAAATTAAAATGAATACCTTGGTTGATTATCCTTGGATTGGGATTATTGTTATGGACCTACTTGGATTATTCATTGGCATCATTTTATGTTTTTCATTGAAGCAACCAAGGACATGATATTAGGGTTCATGTAGCACTTCCTCTTTAGGGGGAAATACCAAGGGTACACACTTATGGATTTCATCTAGCTTTTAAAACTAATATTCCACAAATAAATATGGAACCTTAAATGATTATCCATATACATGGAAGTATTTTTTTGTTTTCCATAAGTTCTATATTTATTAATATAAATTTAAAATGTAATGGTTCAGTGAAATTTCGACTTAGGCTGAAGAAGGGAGTGTCATAAGGGTATCCCATTTGGAACCCATACCGACATGTTTTATTTATTTATCACCCTTATTGATTTTAAATGCAAATTTATCTATATATATTCATATGATAAATATTTATAGACACTATTAGTGGTGGCATATACTATTTTACTCACATCATGTTTGGGATATAGATTGGTACCGAGATAGACATCATGGATGTAGGTAGGGACAAGGGGAATCAGTCTACTATATATGTTTGATTATTTGTGCTAGGATGGAGTATGATACTAGAAGATTGAGCTTGTTATACTAATGTTATTATAGGTATATTTTGAACTTTTTTTAATATTTTTTAGAGAATTTACTCTTGTATTTATGCTACCTATTTCCCTTACTCGTTTATTTTTTATAGTATCATGTTCATCATTTTGTATCTGTTATGGGATATGGTTTGACTTATTGGTTATTCCTACCAATTTAATTCTTTGATTTTTATCATTTATTTCCACTTCATATACACTTATTATACTACTTTGTTGTACTCTGATCATGAGGATATAGTATCTCGACTATATCATCACAGAACCGCCTAGTAGTTAGTAGCCTATGGAATATGGGGAGACACACTTGGAGCCAAGTGGACAACCAAGTTTGGTTACATATGAGTGAATCAAGTCTGGTATATTACATTAAAGAGAAATTATAAGGGAAATGTAAATGTTAAAGAAGTTGTACTACAATTATGGAGAAGATTATTTTAAGATATCACAATGGGTGATTATGAGAGTAATGATGACTAATTTACAATATTAAAAGATATTTTTAGTAGGATATGAGTTTTTGAAGAGAATTTGGATGACTCAAACATTATGAAGAAGTTAATGAGAAAAATTTTCATGTAGTTTTGATCTTGAAGACTATACACTAGAAGACTAATAAGATCTATCACTAGATGAAATTCACAATATTCTCATAGCATATATAAATGAGAAAAACGTCGGTCTTGAAGTAGAAATAAAAATATGAAAAGTATTTTGAATCCATGATGAAGGGAAATTTTAAAATATAACAAAAAATAAATCAAGTGACTCTAAGGATGAAAAATTATAATACGAATTAACTAGAATTATTTCTATATTTATAAGAATTTTTAAAAGGGTGATGTTGCAAGGAAATGGAAAGCAATATCTAAAATAATGGAATTGACACAATTGTGGTCTATTTCCCAAAAACTGCACAATGAAGAGGGTCGTTGGAACTAAATTGGTTGAAGCATATATGAATTGCTAGAAGAAGAAGTATAAAAAACAATATAAGGTTTAATACTAATAAGATAAATATTATGAGAATAGAAATGTATGAATATTCATCAATTTTTAGTAAGTAAGAAGATAGAAGATCATCCAAGAATTATGTATGTATTATGGTAAAATCCAAGAAATATAAAGACTCTTTTAAAGGTAATGATATAACATAACTATAATGGATGTTGAAATAAAATCTAAAATATAAGGTTGTAGAAAATATGCAACTCAATAAGTAAAAGGAAAGGGTTAATAAAGAAATTGATATGATCACATTTGAGAATATAAAACATGTTAGTAAAGGGGAGACGCATCTTAATGAAATAAGATAAAATAAGAAGAATACATATGAGTTAGAAGGAAATATAAAAATTCTTAAAGAAACCCCATCTAGAACGAAATATATTAACAAGGATGAATCTTTACTTGTTGAGGAAATTAAACAAAATAGATTGAATTTATCTAAATTTAAGAAGAAGGTGAATAATCTATGGTAAATTATTTATGAGAAAGTGTAATAATTAATAGCGATACATTAAATCTATATTTCATCAAAAAATGATTTGAAAAATCTGAAATAAGACTTCACTAGATTTTTTTAACTTAAAATGGAATCATCACACGCTTATGAGAAGAAGGTTTCACATAAACTGGTTTGTTCTTATTTTAATCAGTCTAAATGTATATATGTTATCTATAGTGGTGAATGTTTGAGATAGAATACCAACAAGTAAGAAAAACTGTAATAAATAATAAATAATATTCCATAAATTAAGAGTGGACTAATTTCCCCAAAAACATAATCTCAAGTATAAACGCCAACGATCTGTGGAAACAAATAAACAACAATCATTATAGTAGAACTACTACCAGTTAATAAGATCAAGGTTCTCGGTAAAATATTGGCATTTTTTAGTGTTTGGTCGTAAATATTATTCATAATGGTCTAATATTCCACTAATAGTGATGATTCATTAATAAATGTGGATAAATTCTAAACAAATGAGTTCAGATTATTAAAAAGAGAATCTTGCGACTAGGACATCATCTAAATAGTTAACACATAAAAAATTTAAACGATTTATTGAATTTGTTGGAATATATATTCAATAAGGTTAAAAATATTATATATGGATAGTTAGATCACCAATTTATATTCCATATAAAATAAATTAGAAGAGAATTCAGATAGTAAATAAATCAACAATAACTAGTGAAAAATTTGATAATATCAAACATACTAAGAACATTAAGAAATAATGTTTTGTCATCTAACCTAACCTACTAGACATGTCTAAACAAATATATAATGTTTAAAAGTTTTCTGAGGAAAAATTAAATCAATTGGATATAATTTAAGAATTTAAATTCGATAATATTTCACCTTCAAATGATGAATTGAAAACTATGATGTGTGAAAGGTTTCAATAGACTATAAATGATACAAAACATTGTATAATAATTTTACCACCCTAAGAAGACATCATAAAGAAAATGTCAAAAGAAAAAAGAAATGATTATGGTACTAAAGGGAAAACGAAATACACATCATAAGTGTCAACTAATGATAAAGAATCATTTATAAATTCTGAGAGAACTGAGAAAGAAGGATCATCAAAAGATGAGCCTAAAAAGAAAAAGATAAAGGAAATTCTGAAAGGAAACTCCCATAATCAGATTGTCATATAAACCATTTGAGGTCCATCATTATTTCCTTATTTATTTAATATTAACTAACATATAGGTAATTAATGGAGAATATTTTTTCATTATGGAGAACACATATTTCTATGATGAGGTAAATAGTGCAACCCTTTAAGTAGAGAAACACAGAACTTGAGGTATGTTCATCACACATGAAAATCTTCCTTAATTATTTATAACTACTTCTCAAGGGGGTGATGGATCATGAGAAATATTACATGTAGTGGGTAATATATTATGCACTTGAACTATTTTAATGAGTTTATTAGGATGAGTGCAGGAAATATCTTGAAAATATTACATAGAAAACCACTAAAATGAAGTAATTGAATGAGTTTGAGAATGGTTTAACATTACTGAATATTTTATTGATAGATTTTATGATTTTCTAAAATCACACTTATTTTATAAATAGGGTTATCCTTAATAGACTTCATTTTGATTAACTAAAAGGGTATTTCTTTTTGAAATATGTGGTTTTATTCCTTCAGTCGAGATAAATCAAAAATATAGTTTTAAAAGTTGAATTTGAAGTGAGTACCCTAAAATTAAACTTTTTATTTATTTTCAATAATGGGAAGAATAAAGAGAGATATATTTACATATTGACATGATGAAATGTTTGATGTTATCGAAAAAAGGGGGAGATTATTAAGAGCAATAAAGTTGAGTTGAATTTTTTTTAAATAAGGTATGACATCCTTGAGAATAATGAAATATGTAAATTTGTATTTTGGATACTTATTATTAGTTATCTACAACTGTGATGATTTTTGAACAAATCTAAAAAGTTAAATAATTTTGTTAATGGATACACATTTTTTACAACAAGATGAAATAGAATTCAATGAAGGTTGTGAAATATTCTATTTTTTCATGAGGAATTTTATTGTGAAGGCCATGAAAATAATATTTATATTATTTTCATGAGTAATATTAAAAATGGAGATTTTAAATATTGTTATTATGGTTTGGAATTTTTATTTTCATATGGAAAATTTCACTTAGGTTTTTTCAAAGTGCGAAGAAACAAAGAGGCCAACCATTTAGGCTACCAGGGCTAGCTCAATCAACCATGTTGTGGTTGAAAAATCAACCACAAGGAATAGTGATACCACTCACCTAACATAGAAGTAGGGATGAGTTATTTCTAGTGGGAAAGTATAATGGGCTCATATAACTCTTTTGATAGCTCAGTTGAGCACACCTAGAGTGTGCCAGTGGGCCTTCAAAGGGAGGTGGAACCCATGGAATCTCATGTGTGTGTAGTGTGTTTCTAGGAGGGAACACCATGATACACATAATTGATGTGTTGATGAGATTTTTTTCTTATGTTGTTATTAGAATCCAAGGATGAAATTTATGAGGCATCACAGAGTCACAGGAATTGTTCACCCTCTAAAGAATATATATACATAACAAGCATCATCTGATTTAATCTATCTATGTCATTTGATCAATAAAATTATGTATTGTTAAAAATATTCAAGATACACATACATATGTTTCTAAAACTTACATGGATAATTCACTTGGGTGAGTGACCTATAAAAAATGGTTTTTATTACCTTTACATATTGACTATGTGAAGGAAAGGATGCCATATTTTTTTCATCACAAAGTTTTTATGTTGAAGGCCCACATCCATATGATATTTCAATATAGAATATTCAGGGATATTTATATCATCCTTTAATCAGAATTATTTTCGGTAGAATCAATAAAACATGGATATCAAGTGTAAGTCTTTGTACTTGATTATAAATGGATATCATTTGCAGCTAAGGAAGAGTTGAGTCCATTCGAAGAGTACTGCCATTTTCTTGAGATAAACAGAGTATCTAAATGATTTATTTAAATGAAGTATAAGAGGATAATCATGTGATTAATTCACATGAACTAGAATTTTTTAAAGCCTCTTGGGTCAGGAAGAGACCGAGATACCATAGTCCTTTGAGTTGTGTTACTCACTTTTGAAGAGCTTCATGAGGAACTATTTTCACGATGCCTTCGGGGTTTGTGTGAGACCCTTACATGAAGTTGATTATAATTATGTAAAGTTGGTTACCCTGATAAAAACTGGATTTAGTAAAATCCCTTTAGGGTTTTTTAAATAACAACTTTCATGATATACCCTTCATATATTCTGGTTTACTTGTAGGAGAGTGCAAGAAGCAAGGAGAAGACAGCGTATAAATACACATATAGATGAATGAATAATCACTTGAGAAAATAACCAAGAAATAATAAATAAATTGAGAAGAAAATAAAATAATTATAATGTTAATCTATATGTTCGATGGTTTATTCAATGATTATGTATCATCCTTTTATGAATTGAAATATACCATGCCTGAGAAGTCCATACAATTCATGCATGAAGTGGAATTGAGAAATTGTGTGTGTCGATTAGACACATATTTTTTAGTACAAGGATTCATCAATAATAATAATGACTTATTTACCAATCATTTGATAATGACTAAGGAATATGATCATATATTGTGATCAGAAGTTATTTAATCAAGACTAAAAACTCTGATTCATCATGTGAAAATTCTCTTGAATAGGTGTACACAAGAAAGTGTGACCTAGTAATCTCATAATGGAGGTTCATCAAAAGGATCATTCTATAGTTGATAAACCCATATATAAATTAAGGCTTCATCTTTGGGGAATAACTTGTTTCTTTAAGATTGTGAAAGGGGGAATAAATGATCACTAATGAAGGATATTACAGTAGGGGTATAACCAAATGATGAAGTTGGATTGAATATTTGGGCTATAACCAGCTTGTAATTAGGAAGTATAACCAATTAATATTTTATATAATGGATAATCCGTGTTTTGGTGTCTAAAAAACATAGAAATTGGTATTTATTCATGATGAAGCTTTTAAATCCTTCTATTATATGCCTTTAATTAACTACATTATTCGAGGTGTGGACGAGAGACATAAGAACAGTGGAATAAGGATTTAACCTACCACATATGTCGAATAGAAAAGGAATAATTTTTAAAAATAAAATGGTTTATTTGATTCCCCATACCTCTCGTAGTGTTATCTCACTGATCTAGGATCTATAAACCCTTGAATAGTTTCAAATAATTATATAAAAATGTAAAGGTGTTCCCAAAACTACACTTTCCATCACCTGTAAAAGGAAAACATATTAACCACTTTAATAAAAAAAAATTAACTTTGAAATACTCCAGGAAACTCTTCCATTTTACTCTCCCTATAACCCTATTCTAAAAACATTGTCCTAGTCATTAATTTTTATCCTAATCCCCTCGTATTCAATGAAACATTCACAAATAATTCAAGCCCCCATTGTGAGTATTAGAAAATATTTATTATTTTTTCATAATAATAATATTTATAATTTATTATAGAGACACTAATATAGTGATATTATTATCATTTATATATTTTAGTTTTATTATATTAATTTTAGTACCATTATTTATTCATATACCCCATCCACTATGGAACAAAACTGTCATTCATGTGTTGTGCAGACTACCACCTCCATGGAGTAATGTTTTACATTTTCCTTTTTCTCCTTAAAAGGTTAGATATAAGAATGGTATTAAAGTATAAACATGATATTTATAATATAATTAATTTTATGTTATAACAAATATAATAACCTACTAATGATATGAAAAATAAATGATCATCGTAAATTTAATCCTTTAAAATAACCACTCTAAGAGGATAATCTTTTATTCAAATTGTGTAATATTTTCATATCTATAAATTCTTATTATAATTGAATATAATTATAAAAACATCACACTAAAAATGAAAAAATAATATCATTATGCATCAGGTATAATGATATTATAAATAAACTACCTAATAATCATTCACTAAATCAGGGAATATTCATGTTTTGGTAGGTTTAACCACCAAATTGAATAATACAATGAATTTATGTCACGAATAAATATAAAAACCTATTTAATGTTTTAATATGATATAAATAATTGAACAATGTTTTTTTAGTTTTATCGAGTTTAAATAAATATTTAACTCATTAATTAATAGAACACCTTTCATTTATTAAAAGTCACTGAAACACGATCATCATTGATTCTGTCATCATAGTTATTAGAATAAAATAAAATAAAATAAAATTATGACATTATAAATTATATTGGAACATAAATTATAGTTTCTTAGATAATATATTAATGACTAATTTTGAAATAATAATTGTCAAATACACCGCTATTATGAAACAAGTATAAACAATGAAAACTATAACCACTTGATGTGGAAAATCAGAAGAATTCATGAAGAGAATGACTAATTGTGAAGATTATGATGAAAATAGATATTGATAAGGGATTAAATTAATAAAATAAGATATTTTTTTAATTAGGTTAAAGTGTGTCCATGTAATTCAAGACAATATGTAAGTGTTACGGTCTCAATTTCCTTTCATTGATACATGTTTATGTTATACACCATCTTTTCTTTTGTATGGTGTAATTATCACCCCATTATAATTTTTTATAATTATTATCTTTTATTTCATGATATTAAATGTCCCATTCAATTTTAACTTTATCTTTATATTTTGGATCCAATGTTCAAAATCTTGTTAGGGTTTTTATCTCAATGTCCCTTAATTGAGACAAGTACTATATTTGTAAAACTATTTTATTTATGTGGTGTATATATTTTCTATTTGAGATATCATATCATGAATTATATTTTAATCATGGTTTCTTATATTCAATTCCCATCTCACTATTTTAATGGGTTTTATTTGAAATTTTCTAACTCTTTTGTATTTTCTTGGTCATAATTATCATTCTTTGAGACATAATAAATTTTGTACATGGTGTTCCCTTTTATGGTGTTCTATTGATTTACTATCCCATGAATGTTTTGTGTTGTATTTTAGGGGATTTATTATCCAAATCATGTTACCTTATTCAATTGGATAATGATTTAGTTGTTTCCCCAGAAGTGAGGATTTCTGGTAACTCAATTTCTATTTATTGAGTTATGGTTATTCTTTGAACTTATTTCATATATTTTGGAAAATTTATAAACTATTATTTTGTTATGTGGTATTATATAATTGTTTTTTGAGGATATATATTCATACTATATGAACCCTTTTAAAAATGTTTCTCACTTATTAGGATATATTCTATTGAAACTATCCACTTTCTTTCTCTAGATGGATAATGATCAAGTTTTCCAGTATTGTCTTATATGTATTCTCATTTCTATATACATTGTGAGAATCAAATTTCAAATAACTTAGGTTATATGATATTTAGATGTAAATTATTATATTTTATTTAAATATTTAAAATTATTCTCATTCTAATATAGATTATTATTGGAATGTTAATTATATATTGTTTTTCTATCCACATTTTTCCTCTGTATGGGTGATTATTTGGGTATTCCATTTATTAATATGGGTAAAAGTGTTTGAATTACATTTGTTTTTATTTTTATATAGATGATTATTGGAAAGTTTTATTGTGTTTTTTTATTAATTTTATATTATGGTGAATTCATTGGACCTAAACAAGTGATGGTTGGGGACCAATATTATATAGCCTCCTGATGAATCAGCAGATTTAATATGATAAAACATGTTTGGATTAAGTTTATGCCTCTTCCCATAATAGAATATTGTCCTGGTATAATTCCTTAACCACATGATGTCTTAGAAGCGGTCTTTCTTAAAATTAAAGTGTCTTGGAACAAGGCCTTGATAGTAGGTTTTTCAATTTCGACTTTATGCATTCCATGAGTATGTGATTAGTGTTATTGATATCCATGTTTTCATTTATTTTCATGTGTATAGAATGCTCTCAATTTCAATTTGATTATGGATTCTTGTGGTTTTCCTATTTCTTTTATAATACTTATGTCTTGTTTATGTAATTATTTCTTCAGTTATATGATTTCCTTACTGAGCATTTGGGATCACCCGTTCTTATGTTCCCATTTCTCCAGGATATGGAGAAAATTACTACACATGACATGTTTAGAAGGATGAATAGTGTGAAAGATCTTTTTTGATATATTGAATACGAGTCATGAATTAATTAATTTCATATATAATGGGAAAATTTTCCATTTGATACAAATAACTTGGGATTTATCAGTTTATGTTGTGACCTAATTCTATAAGGATCTAAACCTAAAATGATCTTTGGGATGTAAGAGATTCCTTAATAAATATTTATTTTGTAATGATAGATGTTTATATCAAGGATTCAAGATCCAGTATCAAATTAAGTTCATCAATTATGTGTTTAGGGGAATTGGGATACAGGAGAGCTTGTTGGGGTGTCATAATCCACCTTCTTTTCTGGTCCAACACTAATTACTTGGCAAAAGGATTATATCATTTAAATTCTAGTTTCCAAAAAAATTGGTTTAATTGTAGTATTTACTAATGGGTCTCACGCCGCTGCTTTCTCTATAGAATTTGGATATGACCTTATTGAAGGAGACATATTCTACAAAACAAAGAGACACTACTGTAAATAGAGGTTTTCCCAACGGTTTTATACCAACAGTTTGAAGAAATTGTTGGTATACTATAAAAATAGAAACATTTCCCTTTGGTTTTTCAAACTATTGGAATTGTGTTCTTATAATCAAACTTTCCCAATAGTTTTATTAAACCACTGGGAATTATTTATGTATACCAATAGTTTTTTAAAACCTTTGGTAAAGAGTAGATTTCCCAATGGTTATTAAAAACTATTGGGAAGGATTTCCACCAAATACACAGCATCCCAGCTTCGAGTCTGCCCGATTGCAGGCACTCTAATCCAAAGCTCCTCAAGGACTATATTTACCCTACACTGGGAAACTCTTTCCACATAATAGATACATCTTCAATCAATAAATCATTAATTTCTAAACTTTAAATTAGTAAGTTCTACCTTATTTTTAGTGTTCTGCATCTATTTTTTCTATTCTCTGTTTTGATTTGGCCTAAATCAGTGTTTTGTGTGGTCTGTGGCATGGTATACTGAACACTTTGATTTTTTTCTCTTTCCTTTCCTCAAATTCGAAGACGGTAAAGGGTTTTTTTAGTAATATGGTCTCAAGGTTGGTAATGGATATAAGGATGTTCCATGTGAAGGGATTGGGGATGGTTGGGGTAGTGGTGAATGTGGTTTTCCATTTTTTTAGTGGGGTGATATGGTAGTTTCTATGGACTTTAGTTTAGTTGAAAATTTTATTTGGATTTTGTATTTATAGTTTTTGTTCAAGGAATAATGGGAAGGGTAGTGATATTGAGGATTAATTGGGTCTTGGTTGGGTGATGGATTAGAATTTTTCTTTTGGTTGGATTGGGTATAGGTAACTTTTAAGGTATTATATGGGTATTGACACCCCTGAACACCCCCACACCCCAGGACACCCCCACCCCCTAGACAACCCCACCCACCTGGACACCCACCCCCCCCCCCCTCCATTGGAGAGCCCCCCACCCCCCTAGGGACACGCCCAACACCCCTAGACACACCCATGCCCACCCCAGTAGACACCACCCCCACCCCTTGGACCACCCCCACCCCCTAGACACCCCCCCTGGACAACCTCCACCCCCTTGGACAACCCCACACCCCCGTAGACACCCCCTGGACACCACTGCACCTCCTGGACACCACCCCACCTCCTAAGTGCTTGGCCCAGTTATTAAACTGGAATTAACCATTTATTAGATTTCCCTTTCCCTAATGACATTTCCTAAGTGACCCATAGATCCTTATAAATTGAATTTGTCATGTTTTGATAAATTGAATGAGTTTTTTGAATGAAATGACTAATGCATAATGGTTTTCCTTTCTTAACTATTAAAATGGTTTTAAATAAAATTACCCTAAAGGGGGCTACAGGGGTAGGGGGCTTTCCAGGTGGGGGATATCTAGGTGGGGGTGGGTTTGTCCAGGGGGGTAGGGGGCTACAGGGGGGTAGGGGGGATACAGGTGTGTGGGGGAGGGGGTGGTGGGCTCTTCAAGGAGGGGTGTGGGATGTCAAGGGGGGTCAGGGTGGGTTTTCCAGGTGGGGGAGGGGGTGTGGGCTATCCAGGGGGTGGGGTGGGCTATCTAGGTGGGGGAGGGGGTGTGGTATGTCCTCGGATGGGTGGTGGGATATCTAGGTGGGGGTCTATTCAAGTGGGGGGCTGTCCAGGTGGGGGTGGGTTGTCCAGGTGGGGTGTGGGGGGGGCTGTCTAGGATGGTTGGGGGGCTGTCCAGGTGGGGTAGGGGCTATCGAGGTGGGGGTGGGGGATGTCCAGGTGGGGGTGGGGTGTCCAGGGGGGGCTGTAGGGGGCAGGGGCTATAGGGGTGTAGGGGAGGGGTGGGGGTGGGCTATCAGGGGGAGGGGTGTGGGCTATCTAGGGGTTGGGATCTCCAAGGGGGTGGGGGTGGGCAGTTTAGGGGGGGGGAGGGGTGTGGGTTGTCCAGGGAGGAGGGGGTTGTCCATGTCAAGTGGGGGCTGTCCAGGTGGGGTGGGGGCTTATCCAAGTGGGGGGGGTTGTCCATGGGGGGCGGCATGGGGTAGGGGCTACAGGCCGGGTGGGGGTTGTCAGGGGAGGTGGGTTTCCCACTCTGATACTCTACAAAAATAATATGAATCACATATAACCAATGTATATTTTCATTCACATGTTAAGACTTTTCTTGATGTTCCATACCAACACTCACTCTTACCCTTCAAATAAGAAGTGATCTCTGCAAATAAATCTCACTCAGGTTCTTATCCACTATCCATATTGATATCATACAAAATTTAACATTCGTACAACTCCATATCACTTAATAATATAACAAGGATCAGACTCCCATGAGTAGTGTCCCATCAAAACTTAGCTCATATTCCTAAACAACATACATAGGATCATATTTGACGCGCACAAAAAATTTTGTAAACATAAAAAAATACTATATTTACACCTTGTATCACAATCTAGAATTATCTCTTAGCTAGCCGCTCAAAGAATCAATAAGACACATACCTAGCTCAAAATTTGGAGGTTTGTTTTCAATTATGTGTGTTTTTTTTATAATTCATATATGATATTTAGAGCGGAAGAAAAAATCTGATCCATATATGTTATTTGTAGGTGTGTTTAACAATTAGGTGTTTTGTGATTTATATGTATTGTATTCATGGTTTACACCAAATGTCTTTTGGGTCATCGATAATAGGCTTGAATTCATGCTACAACTGGATAGAGATTGGATTCTATAACCCTAGTTTGGGTGTGGACACCCCCCACCCCCTTCGACATCCCCCCATCCCCCACCCCCCAACCCCCACCCACCCCAACCCCCCCCTAGACACCCCCACCCCCTGGACACCCCGACCCCCTGGACCCCCCCCCCCCCCAACCCCAAGGACCCCCCCCCCCCCCCCTAGGACACCCCTGGCCCCTTGGAAACCACCCCCCCCCCAGACAACCCCCCCAGACACCCCCCACCCCCACTATAAATCCCCCACCCCCTGGACAACCCCCTCTTGAACACCACCCCACCCCCTGGACAACCCCCCACCCCCTTGGATAGCCCCCACCCCTGGACAACCCAACCCCCTAGAAAACCCCACCCCCTTTGGACAGTTGTTCCACCCCCCTTGACACCCCACCCCCACCCCCCTGCGCTTCCCCCCAATGGACAGCACCCCACCCCATTGACACCCCCCCCCAGACAGCCCCCACCCCCTAGACATCCCCACCCCCTTGGGTTGGGTCTGTGATCACTCAAATAATATATTAAAATATAACATTTATTCTATCTAAAATTTACTCAAATCCTAAATAATTATCCTCTATAAGTGTACATGATCTAGTACACTCATGTATAGTTCTTCAAAGATATTTTGTTAAAAATATACTATTTTTTCATTTATATAATGATTCTCATATAGAGTAGTGTGTCATTTATGGTTTCATATAAAGTGAACAATTCTTGTTTACGTAACTAAATTTTCGATGAAACTTCAATCTTATTAATTTTTTTGATAAAATGACTTATAACAATTTTTTATAGAATGTATAGAAGTCATATGTATGAAATCGATCAGATATCAAGAGATTTTAAAAACAATTTGGAGATCATTATAGATTTTTCATTTCACAGTACTTCAGATAGTGGTCACATACACTTCCCATGTTACAATTGTGTGGGAAGACCTTGGTTGAGCTGTGAAGAATTCAGCTACCACATAACCAAATGTAGATTTCAATCAAACTACTATATGTGGTATCACAATGGGAAGAAAATAAATTCTCAAATTTCTGATGATCCAAATGAGAGGACTAGATCGAGGAATTTGATATATGACCGGTTTTCATTTATTTTTCATCATGAAAAAGAATGGCTTACAAACCAAGAATACTTGGATATGAGAACACATGATGCGTCTAATGAAAATGATGATGTTGTTAGTGTGAAAAAATTGAATGATGATGCCACAACTCCAATATATCGACAATGCAGTAAAATGAAAAGGCAAGAATTTTAATGTGATTGTTTCATGGGAAAACTATGTATGTGATTTCTAATACTGTCATCGATTACATTCTTACCTTCTTGAAGGACTTACTTCCAGATGATGCAGATATTCCTTCAAACTACTCGATCACATGGAAGTTAGATGAGGAACTTGGATTTTCAGGAAACAAAATTCATGCTTGCCTGAAAAAAGGGTCGCAGAGACGGTAGAACAGTCTGCAACAGAAAACACTGCATTTATGAAACTGATGGAAGTTTTACGTCCAACACATCCACTAGAGGCCAACACAGCTTGTGGTGAATATATGTCATCGATGTGTTCTATATATGGTGCACTAGGTGGTAGTCCTAGTGGTGGTCGAGACGATGGCGAGGAAGAGGTCGAGGCAGAGGAGGAGGAGGGCAAGGAGGAGGTTGAGGCGGAGGAGGAGGGTGAGGAGGAGGTCGAGGCGGGGGAGGAGGGTGAGGAGGAGGTCGAGCCGGAGTACAAGGGAGAGGAGGAGGGTGTTTAGGAGGGCGGGGACGATGATAGTGACGACGATGAGAACAGGGGTGAGATTGATGATGACAGTGATGATAGTGATGGGGATGAGGGACAGATTGATCCATTACATTTTTGACTGATATTGCTGACATTTGATGACTGATGATTTCTTGTGCCTGAATTTATATGTGTGATTATGTTGGTCACATTATCTTTATTTATTTATCTACAAATAATAAAACATGACTTGATGATTTGTAGTGACTGATTCACCCCTCCTCTCGACACCCCCACCCCCATGGACCCCCACCCCCTAGACACCCCAACCCCCTTGGACAGCCCCCCACCCCCTGGACACCACGAAAACTTGGACACCCCTCCCCCCACTCTGGACATCCCCCACCCCCCTAGACACCCCCTACCCCCTTGGAAAGTCCCCCCCCCCCAAGCCCCTTGGACAGCCCCCCTAGACACCCCCACCCGCCCCCTGGACACCACCCCACCCTCGAGACACCCATCTGGACACCCCCACCCCCTGGACACCCCCACCCCCTGGACACCCCACCCCACTGAACAGCCCCCATCCCCTTCGATAGCCCCCCACCCCTGGACACCCCCACCCCCCAAGACACCTCCTACCCCCAGGACACCCCCACCCCAACACCCTGGACACCCCCCCACACCCCTTGGTCAGCCCCACCACACCCCTAGACACCACCTCGACCCCGTGGAAAGCCCCCCCCCCCAATATGGGAAAAACCATTATTTGCGACGGGCTATTTACGACGGGAATAAATCCTATCGCAAATAGTCGGTCGAGGAGGTTATTTGCGATGGGTTGCTCAGCCCGTCGCAAATAACCAATTATTTGCGACAGAAAAAGGCACCCTATTGCAAAAAGTTACGCATGGATTGGTATAATTTGCACGCCAAACCGCGCGAATGAGTATTTTGCGACGGGTTGGCACTGCTCGTCGCAAATTTCGGGAGGCGGTAAGACCTAGTTGCAATGGGGAGATCCCCCATCGCAACTAGTTCGACCCCCGAAGGGTATTTGCGATGAGACCCATCGCAAACAACCGGCAGCGGTAAAAACATATTTACGACTGGCTGTTGTCCCGTCAAAAAAAGTGTGTCGGCAGGTCACTTTTTGTGACGGGACCCGTCACAAGTAACCTTTTAACCGCTAACCGTAATTAATGCGGCCGAAAGTTTTTGCGACGGGTCCCGTCGAAAAAAATACTATTAGTGACGGGAATCTGATCGCAAATAGTCTCGTCGCAACTAATCTAACCTATATATACCCCCTCCATTTTTCTTTTCTATGGACGAATTTCTTGTCCTCCACTTAAGTATACTCTAATTTTAGAGTGAAACTTTTTGAGAGTTAGCTTTTTTTTACGAAGAAGTTGCGAAGCCGCCTACGATTATAAGAGATCAAGTTTAATGGTATTTATGTTTTATTTAATGTAGTATTTATTCCCTTTCTTTATATAAATTGTAATTATTGTTGATTAGTTGTAATTAAGTTAGATTTAAATTGTTTTGTCGTCGGTATTTAATTGTAATAATAAAATTAAATTATTAGTATTTATTCTTAGTAATTAGTAATAATTAATAATTATTAACGATAATTAGTAATGTATATAAATAATTAGCGAAAATTATTAATTAGTAGCTATATTTTGCAGTAATTAATAGTAATTAACACTAATTAGTAATGATTAGAAAAAAATAGTAAAAAATATTAACAATTAGTAATAAATAGAATTAATTCGTAATAATTAGTAATAAATACTAATAAATAGTAATAAATACAAATAAATACTAATAAATAATATTAAATACTAATAATTAGTAATAAATAATAACAATTAGTAATAAAAATAATAATTAATAGTAATAAATAATAATAAATAGTAATAAACAATGATAAATAGTAATAAACACTAATAAATAGTAATAAATACTAATAAATAGTAATAAATAGAAAGAATTTGTAATAATTATGAATAAATAATAATAAATCCCAGTAAATAGTAATAAATACTAATAAATAGTAATAAATAGAAATAAATACTAATAAATAGTAATAAATAGAAATAAATTCTAATAAATAGAAATAAATACTAATAAATAGAAATAAATACTAACAAATAGTAACAAATACTAATAAATACTAATAAATACTAATAAATAGTAATAAATATTAAGAAATAGTAATAAATACTAATAAATAGTAATAAATTTTAATAAATAGTAATAAATAGTAATAAATACCAATAAATAGTAATAAATACTAATAAATACTAATAAATACTAATAATTAATAATAAATTGTAACAAATAGAAATAAATACTAATAAATACTAATCAATACTAATAAATACTAATAAATACTAATAAATATAAATAAATAGTAATAAATAGTAATAAATAGTAATAAATACTAAAAAATAGTATTAAATAGTAACAAATAGTAATAAATAGTAATAAATACTAATAAATACTAGTTAATACTAATAAATACTAAAACAATACTAATAAATTGTAAAAAAATTGTAATAAATAGTAAAAATTAGTAAAAATTAGTAATAATTAATAATAGATAATAATAATTCATAATAAATAGTAAAAATTAGTAATAAATAGTAATAAATAGTAATAATGAGTAATAATGAGTAATACTTAGTAATAATTTTAAATAATTAGTAATAATTAGTAATAAATAGAAATAAAGAGTAATAAATAGTAATGAATAGTAATAAATAGTAATAATTAGTAATAATTAGTAATAATTAGTAATATTTAGTAATAATTAGTAATAGTTAGTAATAATTAGTAATTGTTAGTAATAATTAGTAATAATTAGTAAAAATTAGTAATAATTAGTAATAATTAGTAATAATTGGTAATAAATACTAATAATTAGTAATAATTAGTAATAATTAGTAATAATTGGTAATAAATACTAATAATTTGTAATAATTTGTAATAATTAGTAATAAATACTAAGAATTAGTAATAATTAGTAATAAATACTAATTAATACTAATAAATAATAATAAATAGCAATAAATAGTAATAAATACTACTAAAATAGTTATAAATACTAATAAATAGAAATAAATACTAATAAATAGAAATAAATACTAATAAATCTAAATAAATACTAATAAATATAAATAAATAGAAATAAATACTAATAAATAGAAATATATAGCAATAAATAGTAATAAATAGTAATAAATTGCAATAAATAGTAATAAATACTAATAAATACTAATAAATACTAATAAATACTAATAAATACTATTAATTATTAATAATTAGTAATAATTAGTAATCAATAGTAATCAGTAGTATTCAATGGTAATAAATAGTAATAAATAGGAATAAACAACAATAAATAGCAATAAATAGCAATAAATACTAATAAATACTAATAATTAGCAATAAATTGCAATAAATTGCAAGAAATAGCAAGAAATAGTAATAATTAGCAATAATTAGCAATAAATAGAAATAATTAGCAATAATTAGCACAAATTAACAATAAATAGCAATAAATAGCAATAAATATAAATAAATACCAATAAATATCAATAAATAGCAATAATTACCAATAATTAGCAATAATTAGCAATAATTTGCAATAATTTGCAATAATTAGAAATAATTTTCAATAATTACAATTAATTTCAATAATTAGAAATATTTAGCAATAATTAGAAATAATTAGAAATAATTAGCAATAATTAGCAATAATTATAAATAATATGAAATAATTAGCTATAATTAGAAATAATTAAAAATAATTAGAAATAATTAAAAATAATTAGCGATAAATAGAAATAAATTATAATAATTAGAATTAATTAGTAATAAATAGAAATAAATAGCAATAAATAGCAATAAATAACAACAATTAGAAATAATTAGCAATAATTAGCAATAATTTGTAACAATTAGGAATAAAATCAATTGTAATAAATTGTAATAAATCATAATAACTTGGTACAATTTTTAGTGGATTGACGACACTCCTTTTGCTCGATGACTCTTCTCCTTTCAACTCTCACCGACTCAAAACATTACGAAAAGTATGCTTCTACTTATGCATATCCAATCTCATATGCATGAGTTTGAATATGAATTTATAGGACAACATTTTTCATAATGTTTTTAGGTGGTGACAGTTGCAAGAGGAACATTCATCGATGAAAAGGGGGCTCTTTTGTCTGAGGGCTCATTTACTTTATTTTTTGTCACACTGAAATCACAAAGAAGAATCTGCTCGGATGTACACTTATGCATTCTCTTATGCACGAGAATGAATAAGCATACCTCCAAGAGTATTCTTCATTGTGATTCCATTGTGAGAAATTTGCAAGTAATGAGACGTCAATCAAAAGAGGATCCGTCAATCCACTGGAAATTGGGTCTCCTGTAATTAATGGTAATTATTAAGAAGTAGTTGTAATTATTTATCTTCTTTTTTTGGATAGTGTTTTTATAATTTCAAATTATTAAAAAACATTAATGATTTTATATTTTGTAGAAAAATATTGAACAAGGAAGTCGACAACAATCATTATTAGATGATTGTGTTTGGATAAATCAGCGCATAAATTCAAATGGTTCTGGTTTAAATCTTGTATATATTGAGGGTTTTGAAGCATTCTTATCATTTGCATCATCAAAACCAGAATTTATTTCAAAAGTCACAATTAAGGTCCATTGTAAAAAATGTTCTCTGAGAACAATTCACACATTTGACAAGGTTGGGGGACATCTCTTGCAGTTTAGTTTTCAACCAGATTATGTTTTTGGTATCAACACAGTGGATGCAGTTCCATAAAAGATACTAATAACTTAATTCTGAATCCATCACGATTTCAAAATTTAGTACATGATATTATAGGTCCATCTGTTCAACAAACTAAAACTCATGATGCTATTGATTTAACTCCTGAGTTGGCGCCATCTGAATTTTATGAGTTGTTGATGTCTATTGAGGATGCATTATATCTTGGTTGTAAGATAAGAATATTTGAAGCAGTTGCAAAATTTATGGCTATTAAATCAGATAATGCAATGTCAAACAACTGTTTTGATCAGATATTTTCTTTGGTTAAAACATTTTTACCTAAAGTAAATGTGTTTCTTGAAAATTACTATGAGAGGAAGAGGCTGGTTCGTATTCTGGGCATTAGTTATTGGAAGATTCATGCATGTACAAATTATTGCATTGCATATTCTTGTGAAAATGATTCATTTGATAGTTTTCCCACATGTGGACAATCATGTTATAAATAAGCTCAACTGGGGAATTATGGATCGATTCATATGAAACTATTGAGATATTTCCCCCTTACTCCTTGGTTGCAGCGTTTGTTTATGTCTCAGAATATAGTTTCAATGATATCAAGACACAAAACCAAGATTTCAACAGATAAAATCTTGAATCATCTATATGATGGTGATTCATGGAAACATTTTGACCGATTGCATCTGTCTTTTGTTTAGAAGCCCGAAATATGTGATTTAGTCTTTCTACTGACGGTTTCAGTCTGTTTGATTCTTATGGTAGTTAGTATTCATGTTGAAATGTCTTTATAACTCCGTATAATTTACCTCTGTGGATGTTGATGAAGGATCCCTATATCTTTTTGACCTTATTAATTCTAGGACATCCGAAAAAGAATATTGATAATTATTTGAAGCCATTGATTGGTGAGTTAAATTCATTGTGGAGTAATGGTGTAATTACATATGATGTCGCTGCAAAACAAAATTTCATATTAAAATCTACATTGATGTGGATGATTAGTGACTTCCCGAAATATGGTATGTTATCTGGCAGGAGTACACATGGCCCGAAATCAAGTCCTTACTGTATGAAAGGAAAAAAATCCTTTATACTCGTCAATAAAAAAACCTTTCTATTTTGACTGTCATCGCATATTTCTTCCAACCGGTCATCATTTTCGGAGGAACAAATCTCATTTCAGAAAAGGCGCAATTGAAAGAGATGAAACTCCAAATATGATCTTAGGTACAGAGTTAAAGTTAGTTGTATTTTAATTACCTCCCATCACATTTGGGCCAACAGAAAACCAAAATAAAATTCATGGCTTTGGGAAAGATATAATTGGATAAAACATATCATTTTTTGGGATCTTGCATATTGGTAAGATTTGTTGGTCCACTACATGTTTGATGTCATGCATATTGAAAATAACTATTTTGATAATTTATTTCACACAGTTTTGGATACACAAGGTAAGACCAAAGATAATGTAAAGGAATGATTAGATCTTTCCCAAATTGGAGACGACTTGAACTTGATGTGTTTCAAAATGTCAGATCACAGAGGTTAATGAATCCAAAAGAAGCTTATACATTGTCCAAAGAGAGTCACTTATTATTTTTTCAGTGGATTGCAGATTTGAGACTTCCAGATGGATATGCTTCCAATTTGGGCATATGTGTTAATAATGGTCATATTACTGGAATAACAAGTCATGATTATCATGTTATAATGGAAAGAATTATGCAAATTAGATTCAGAGGTTTGATGAATTCTATGATTTGGTATTTGATAAATGAAATATCGTATTTTTTTGAGTCATTTGTGTGGTGAAAACAGACTATGATTCACTAAGTAAACTGGAAGAAGATGTTGTTGTCATTATATGTAAACTGGAAAAAATCTTTCTATTGGCTTTATTTGACTCAATGGAACATCTAATATTGAATTTTCCACATGAAGCTAAATGTGGAGGTCCGGTACAGTTTCGAAGGATGTACCCATTCGATTGATGCATGCAGAAATTGAAGAAAAAATTACGTAACAAAGCTTCATTTGAAGTCTCAATTGCTGAAGATTATTTACAAGAGAAAATTGACTTTTTCTGGTCTAATTATTTTGAATCTGAATATCCCTCATAACAAAACTGCATGGGATGGAATGAGGGGAATGTTGATGATGAAATGGATAATCAATCATCAGTTTTTAATCATCCAGAGCTTAGATTCGGTGGATTTCATGAACCGTGGATTTCAGATGATGAACATCATAGAGCTCATACATATGTTATTCTCAACTGTGAATAAATGATATCATATATACTAGGAGTTCTTCTATCACTTATTCTATAATTTATGTTATAGTAAGTAAAATTATTTTATTTGAAAGTTGTATGATAATCATAGTAAGAAACAACTTCCATAAATTACAGCCGCTGCTCTTGAAGAATGCCGATAGAAAAAAAATCACAATGGTTTCAAAAACTGGTAACATAAATTATTGATGGTTTAACATTTCAATTCGGTTTATTATTTATTATATTGATAATTATTTTATAAATTTTTAGGTTTATCAACATTCTAATAAAACTGATAAGCGACGGTGTATATTGAGAAACCCACCCTCCAAAATGGTTAAATCTTATAATGCATATATGGTGAATGGTTTTCGATTTCATACACGTGCATATGGGGAAAAAGCAATGAACTGTAGAGTTTTCTTAAAAGGATCGCATCATAGAGAAACTAAAGTTGACTTTTTGGAAATGATAGATGAAATTATTGAATTGTGTTATCTATGACAAAAATACATAACAATGTTCAAATGTCGATGGTTAGATATTGAGAGAGGCTTGTGTGTTCATATTATTCATGGAATCGTCGATATTAAATATAAAAGTCTTCTTGAATTAAATGAACCATTTTTACTAGATCAACAGGCAAATCAAATAAATTATGCAATGTACTGTGCTACTTCAAGAGACCTGAGTGATTGGTGGAGCATAATAAAAATGAATATAAATAAATAAAAATAAATACTAATAAATACTAATAAATAGAAATATATAGCAATAAATAGTAATAAATAGTTATGAATTACAATAAATAGTAATAAATAGTAATAAGTACTGATAAATACTTGCAAATACTAATAAATACTATTAATTATTAATAATTAGTAATAATTAGTAATCAATAGTATTCAATAGTATTCAATAGTAATAAATAGTAATAAATAGCAATAAACAACAATAAATAGCAATAAATACTAACAAATAGTAATAATTAGAAATAAATTGCAATAAATTGTAAGAAATTGCAAGAAATAGAAATAATTAGCAATAATTAGCAATAAATAGTAATAATTAGCAATAATTAGCACAAATTAATAATAAATAGCAATAAATAGCAATAAATAGAAATAAATACCAATAAATATCAATAAATAGCAATAATTACCAATAATTAGCAATAATTAGCAATAATTAGCAATAATTAGAAATAATTAGCAATAATTAGCAATAATTGAAAAAAATTGCAATAATTAGAAAATAAATGCAATAATTAACAGATAATTTGAAAATAATTGCAATAATAAGCAATAGTTAGCAATAATAAGAAATAATTAGAAATAATTAGGAATAATTATCAATAATTAGCAATAATTAGCTATAATTAGCTATAATTAGAAATAAATAAAAATAATTAGCAATAATTAGCAATAATTAGCGATAAATAGAAATAAATTGTAATAGTTATAAATAATTAGCAATAAATAGAAATAAATAACAATATATAACAAAAATTAGAAATAATTAGAAATAATTAGAAATAATTAGAAAAAATTTGCAATAATTAGCAACAATTAGAAATAAAACAAATTGTAATAAATTGTAATAAATAATAATAACTTGGTATAATTTTTAGTGGATTGACGACACTCATTTTGCTCGATGACTCTTCTCCTTTCAACTCTCACCGACTCAAAACAATATGAAAAGTATGCTTCTACTTATGCATATCCAATCTCGTATGCATGATTTTGATTATGAATTTGTAGGACCACATTTTTCATAATGTTTTCAGGCGGTGATAGTTGAAAGAGAAAGATTCATCGATGAAAAGGGGGATCTTTTGTCGGAGGGATCATTTACTTGCTTCATTGTCACACTAAAATCACAAAGTAGAATCTAATCGGATGTACGCTTATGCATTCTCCTATGCACTAGAATGAATAAGCCTACCTCCAAGCATATTCTTCATTGTGATTTCATTGTGAGAAAGTTCCAATTAATGAGACGTCAAACAAAAGAGGAGCTGTCAATCCACTGGAAATAGGGTCGCCTGTAATTAATTGTAATTATTAAGATGTAGTTGTAATTATTTGTCTTCTTTTTTTCGATAGTGTTTTTCTAATTTTAAATTATTCAAAAGCAGTAATGATTTTATATTTTGTAGAAAAATATAGAACAAGGAAGTCGACAACAATCATTATTAGATGATGACGTATGGATAAATCGGTGCAGAAATCAAAATGGTTCTGGTTTAAATCATGTATATATTGAGGGTGTTGAAGATTTATTATCATTTTCATCATCAAACCCATAGTTTATTTCAAAAGGCAAAATTAAGTTTCATTGTAAAAAATGTGCTCTGAGAACATTTGACACATTTGATAAGGTTGGGGGACATATCTTGCGGTTTAGTTTTCAACCAGATTATGTTTTTTGGTATCAACACAGTGAATGCAGTTCCATAGAATATACTAATAAATTGATTCTGAATCCATCACTACTTCAAAATTTAGCATCTGATGTTACAGGTCCATCTGTTCAACAAACTAAAACTCAGGATGCTATTGATTTAACTTTTGAGTTGGTGCCATCTGAATTTTATGAGTTGTTGATGTCTATTGAGGATGCATTATATCCTAGTTATAAGATAAGAATATTTGAAGATGTTTCAAAATTTATGGATATTAAATCAGATAATGCAATTTCAAACAACTATTTCGATCAGATATTTTTCTTTGGTTAAAACATTGTTACCTGAAGGAAATGTGTTGCTTGCAAATTACTATGAGAGGAAGAGGTCGGTTCATATTCTAGGCCTTAGTTATTAGAAGATTCATGCATGTAAAAATTATTTCATTGTATATTCTGGTGAAAATGTATCATTGGATAGTTTTCCCACATGTGGACAATCATGTTATAAATAAGCTCAACCGGGAAATTCTGGATCGATTCCTGTCAAACAATTGAGATATTTCCCCCTTAATCCTTGGTTGCAGTGTTTTTTTATGTCTTAGAACACAGTTTCAATGATATCAAGACACAAAACAAAGATTTCAACATATAAAATCTTAAATCATCCATATGATGGTGATTCATGGAAACATTTTGACCGACTGCATCTGTCTTTTGTTTAGAATCCCGAAATATGTTATTTGGTCTTTCTACTGACGGTTTCGGTCCGTTTGATTCTTATGGTAGTTAGTATTCATGTTTTCATGTCTTTATAACTCCGTACAATTTACCTATGTGGATGTTGATGAAGTATCCCAATATATTTTTGACCTTGTTAATTTCAGGACATCCGAAAAAGAATATTGATGTTTATTTGAAACCATTGATTGATAAGTTAAATTCATTGTTGAGTAATGGTGTAAGTACATATGATGTTGTTGTGAAACAAAATTCATATTAAAAGCTACATTGATATGGATGATTAGTGACTTCCCGGAATATGGAATGTTATCTTGAAAGAGTACACATGGCCCGAAATCATGTCCTTATTGTATGAAAGACAACAAATCCTTTATACTCATCAATAAAAAAACCTTTCTATTTTGACTGTCATCACAGATTTCTTCCAACCGGTCATCGTTTTTAGAGGAAAAAATCTCATTTCAGATAAGGCACAATTGAAAGGGATGAAACTCCAAAAATGAGCTTAGGTACAGAGTTACAGTTAGTTGTATTTTCATTACCTCCCATCACATTTGGGCCAACAGAAAACCAAAATAAAATTCATGGCTTTGGGAAAGATATAATTGGATAAAATAGATCATTTTTTGGGATCTTCCATATTGGTCAGATTTTTTTGTCCACCACAGGTTTGATTTCATGAATATTGAGAATAACTATTTTTATAATTTATTTCATACAGTTTTGGATACACAAGGTAAGACCAAAGATAATGTAAAGGCTCGATTAGATATTGCCCAAATTTACAGATGAATGGAACTTGAACTATTTCAAAATGTCAGATCACAGAGGTTAATGAAGCCAAAAGCAACTTTTACATTTTCCAAAAAGAGTCACTTATTATTTTGTCAGTGGATTGCATATTTGAGACTACCAGATGGGTATGCTTCCAATTTGGGAAGATATGTTAATAATTGTCATATTACCGGAATAAAAAGTCATGATTATCATGTTATAATGGAATGAATTATGCCGATTAGAGTCAGAGGTTTGTTTAATTCTATGATTTGGGATTTGATAACTGACATATCATATTTTTTGAGACATTTGTGTGCTGACAACAGACTATGATTCACTAAGTAAACTGGAAGAATATATTTTTGTCATTATATGTAAACTGGAAAAAATCTTTCTATTGGATTTCTTTAACTCAATGGAACATCTGATATTAAATTTTCCACGTGAAGCTAAATGTGGAGGTCCGGTACAGTTTCGATGGATGTACCCATTCGATTGATGCATGCAGAAATTGAAGAAAAAATTACGTAACAAAGCTTCATTTGAAGGTTCAATTGTTGAAGCTTATTTACAAGAGGAAATTGATTTTTTTCTGCTCTCATTATTTTGAATCTGAATATCCCTCATAACACAACTGCATGGGATGGAATGAGGGTAATGCTGATGATAAAATGGATAATAAATCATCATCTTTTAATCATCTAGATCTTGGCTTCGGTGGATTTCATGAACGATGGATTTCAGATGATGAACATCATAGAGCTCATACATATGTTCTGTTCAACTGTGAATAAATGATATCATTTATATTGTGAGTGATTCTATCACTTATTCTATAATTTATGTTATATTAAGTAAACTTATTTTGTTTTAAAGTTTTATGATAATCATATTAATAAATAGCTTCCACAAATTACATCAACCGTTCTTGAATAATACCGATAGAAAAAAATTTCTCGATGGTTTCAAAAACTGGTAACATAAATTATTGATGGTTTAACCTTTCAATTTGGTTTATTATTTATTATATTGATAATTATTTTATAAATTTTTAGGTGTCTCAACATACCGATAAAACTGATAAGAGACTATGCATATTGAGTAACCCACCATCTAAAATGGTTAAATCTTATAATGCATATGTGGTGAATGGTTTTTGATTTCATACAAGTGTATATGGGGAAAAACAATGAACAGTAGAGTTTTATTGAAATGATCGCATCATGGAGAAACTAAAGTTGACTATTTGGAAATGATAGATGAAATTATTGAACTGTTTTATCTAGAAAAAAAATACATAACAATGTTTAAATGTCGATGGTTAGATACTGAGAGAGACTTGTGTGTTCATATTATTCTTGGAATCGTCGATATTAAATATAAAAGTCTTCTTGTAGTAAATGAACCATTTTTACTAGCTCAATAGGAAAATCAAATATATTATGCAAAGTACTATGCTACTTCAAGAGACCTGAGTGATTGGTGGATCATAATAAAAATGAAATCTCAGGAAAATCAGTTTACTCAAACTGAATGTGGTTCTGATGAAGTACAAGGAATTTAAATTTTTCAAGAGACTACTCAAAATCGCCCCTTTTCACAAAGAGACACGAATATCAATGATTACACCCCACAATTAGAGGTCGATGGTGACAATGATGTTAATGATGTTACAAATGAATTTGAAATGGCCAAATATAATGAAACTGAAACTCATATGGATATTGATGATGTCGATTATGAATATAAAGACATTGAAATCGTCAACTATGAAGATGATGACGAAGGAGAACACTGACATAGTTAAATGCTGATTATAATCATAACTAATATATATATCTATATGTAATAGTTATTTTAAACTATCTGCTAACAAACAATCATTTTGTGTCTTATATGGAACCTGATCTTCTTCATGAGTAGGAGGAGGCTGAAATAACTTTGGATGAGGAGGATTTGGGATCATCTGACCCTTAAGCTACTGGCGGATCAGGGGGTACATGGAGGGGGTGCGGTCTTGTGCGACTTATGATTCCTGAACTTATCCCCGACTGGAATTCACATCTTGGTTTCAATCCACACACGTAGAGGTATGATAACCTTTGTATTTTCGTTAGCTTTAATTAGTTTATTTATATAATAATTGTTTGATTATTAGTTCCTTTTCATAGATTTGTACATGTTGCTATTGGACAGGAGAGCGCTATCTTGCACAATTATTTTTCTCAGTCATGGATCACATGGGAAAAGATTCTCATTGATGTGCATCTTGGAATGTTCAATCATGGGCAGGTACGTAAATTAAAAATATTTATTTAGAAATTTATTTGATTAATAACTTGATATTAAAAAAAATTATAGGGTTTTTTGTATCCCATCGATGATAACTTGCATGACGCTATCCATAAGGCATGGGAGATGTCAATGCATGAGATTTTCTGTTAGTTTTTGCACAATTTGATAAGGAAACCCATTAAGATAGCCAGAGCGACGGTATTTGATGATTCATGTAGAGCCCACCACCCAGAGTACATTTCATCCCATGTATGGGATGGGTTATGTTCACACAGGTTGAGTAGTGGATTTCATAGGAGATCTTCATTGGGCTGGCAGAACCGGGGGACACAGGAGGTGACACATCGAGTTGGTAGTCGTACATTCAATACACATAGATAGAATCTGGTAAGTAAATTTTTTAAATATTTTATATAACATTACATATAAAAAGTTTATTTTGTATTCATATAGGCAGTTGAGCATCCAGATATTACGGTGTACGACATTTATTAGAGGATGTATAGTGATCCAGCCACGAGAGATTAGAGGTGATCTCCAGTGTCAGATTATGGTCTTTATTATTTCTTTTACAGTTTAAAAATTAACTGCATATAATATTTTCACTATATTAATTTCAAATTGAAACTGAAGGAGTCATATGAGGCTGAAACCTCTCAGAAACGGGCTGAGAGTCAGGCCAAGATGACTGATCAGACTAGTGCCCACCATTTGGATGAGGCAGCATGGATGTAGGAGACCCAGTATGCCTTTGAGAAGGGATGAGTAATTGGTATTGACTCTTATTTGACTCCTGGGACTTATTATGGTACTTCTGAGATGTTGGCATCCATCTCAAGAGGAGCTTGTGGAGAGGCATAATCTTCTGTCACACAGTATCAGGAGTTGTTGCGAGCTCAAACTGTGCTTATAGAGAGTTTGTAGAAGTAGCAGGAAGAGATGCGTCAGTAGAAGTATCAGCATGAGGAGGACATGCATCGATGGTAGTAGCAACATCACAATCAGATGGAGTACATGCGTTGTCTGACTCATAGTTTAGGGATGGAGTTCCCTCCACTATCTCCTCCAACTCCTCCAACTCCTCTAGAAGACTATCCCCCTAGTTATTTTTTTGTTCTGTTAAAAACATTTGAATGGATCATTTGTTGTAATATGAACTATTTATAGTTTTTTCTATTATATTGGTGAGAATATTGCATAATTTTTTTTAGTATTTTTAATATTATATTATTTTATTATTTATTAAGAGTATTATATTTTTTATATTTGTTTATTATACTAATAATATTAATAATTATATTTTATGAATTTTTTATATATTTTTTCTGAATATTGAGAATTTTAATATTTTTTATTTTTTATATTATTGTAATAATATTACTATTAATTTTTCCATTAATCACAATTTTATAATTTTTTTTATTTTATTATTATTTTCAAATATTGAGTATTTTAATATTTTTTATTTATTTTATTTTTTTGATAATATTAATATTTTTTTTATTATTAAGTATTTGAGATGGGGCCTTTTGTGATGGGGGCCCATTACAAATAGATTATATATATTTTTAAACGTTTTTTGTGATGGGTTTCTCTGCCGTAGAAATAACATTTTTTGATGGGCCTGTCACAAAAGGATTATCACATATAAGCTATTTTTGATTGGTTGGTATCTCGTAGCAAATACTTTTTGCGACCAGCCTGTCGCTAAAGGTTCTTGTATATATAATGTATTTAATCGGACATCTATTAGAAATGGGCTCACTTCCCATCACAAGTAATATTTTTTGCAACGGTCCCATCACAAAAAATACTAGTTGCGACACCATTTTCTATAATGTTCCATTTGCGACGGGCCCCCGTAGCAAAAGGGTTTTTGTGACGGGATCCCGTCGTGAATAGACTACCGCAAATAGTTAAATTTCTAGTAGTGCTCGACCCCCCTGGACACCTCCCACACCTTGGACATCCCCCCCTCCTGGAAAGCCCACCCAACCACCCGGACAGCCCCCACACCCCCTAGACACCCACCCGCTGTACAACCCCCCCCCCCCCCTCACCCACCTCCTAAACAACCCCCCCCCCCCCCCACCCTTGGACACCCCCACCCTCGATCGCACCCCCCCCCCCACCCCTGGACACCCCTACCCCCTTCGACACCCCCCCAACCCCCTGGATAGGCCCTCAACCCCTTGGACACCCCCTACCCCCCTTGGACATCCCCCACCCCTTAGACACCACCCTACCACCTGGACCCCCCCCCTGGACCCCCTAGCCCCATGGACATTCCCCCACCCCCTAGACAGCCCCCCCCCCAACCCCGGACACCACACCACCCCCAGGATAGCACCCACCCCCAGGACACCCCCCATCCCCTAGAAACCCCCCCCCCCCACCACCACCCTGGAGATCCCCTACCCCATTGGATAGCACCACCCCCCCCCCCCCCAATCCCATGGATAGCCCCCACCCCCTAGACACCCACACCCCCATGGATAACCCCCACCCCATTGGACATCCCCCTGGACACCCCCACCCCCATTGACACCCTCTGTCCCCTTGGACAACCCCCAACCTTCTAGACAGCCCCCCACCCCACTGCACACCACCCCACCCCCTAGATCCCCCTGCCCCCTTGAACAGCACCCCCAACCAACTAGCACCCCTCCCCCACCTCCCCACACACACCCCCAGGACACCACCCAACCACCTGGACACCCCCTGGACACCCCTACCACCTTGGATAGCACCCTTAACCCCCTGGACAGCCCCCACCCCTAGACACCCCCTTACACACCCCCACCCCCATGGACACCCCCCCCCCCCCACAGCCCCTAGACACTACCCCACAACATGTAAATCCCCCCCACACCTATAAACACCCCACCCCACCCCCTGGACACCCCCTACCACCCTGGATATCCCCCAACCCCTTGGACATCCCCCACCCTCCCTAGACACCACCCCACCACCAGGACACCCCCCCACCCCCTAGACACCCCACCCCCATGGACAACCCTCTCACCCCTAGGCAGCCCCCACCCCCGTGGACATCCCCCCACCCCCTATGGACACCCCCAACCCTCGGACCCCCCCCCCCAATCCCCCAGGACATCATCCACCCCTTGGACACCCCTACCACCTTGGACAGCCCCCTAAACCCCTGGACACCCCCCCCCCCACTTGGACACCCCCACCCACAAGGACAACACCCCACCCCTGGACACCCCCTCCCCCAGGACACCCCCACCCCTAGACACCCCCACCCCCTAGAGACAACATACTGCCTTGGACAACCCCCCCCCCCCCACACACACACACACACCCATGTGACATTACCCCTTACTACACCATGGAATACCACATTATCCAAAAATTCAAATCTCATCTAAATTCACCTGTGCCTATGAACAAAAATTCCATATTCAAAACATGAAACCTTATTTTTATATATAGGGGTTATTACATTCTGAATTCTGAATTCAATTTTGTATGTGTTATAGAGAGTTCAATATTGTGTGTATCCAATTCAAAATTCTATTTTGCATAGGGTAATTTACTTCTATATTCTAAATTGAATTCTTTATGTATTTAATTAACTTATGAATTATGTGTTAATGTTGTATGAGTATACTTTTTTGTATGTGTATACTTTCTATAATTACTATATGAATTATTTGTTAATTCTGTATGTTTGTACCGGGTAATTAAATAAATAATTGGATGTGTTCAGAATTTTGTATGAATTATGTCTTGTATGAATTCATACAGAATTCTGTATGTATTCTGTAGTTTTTCAGAATTCATTATGAATTTTTCATAGGGGAGAGGCAGTCCAGGTGGTGTATGTGCTTCATGTACATAGGGGGGAGGTAGGCTTGCTGCTACAACATAAAGACCATACCAATGGTTGTAAAACATTGGCATATGTGTCAAAAAATATCATATACCAATGGTTTATATGAAACTGTTGGTAAAAGTATATACCAACAGTTTACAAACCATTGGTATCCTTTTACTTAACTTTTCCCAATGGTTTATGAGAAACCATTTGTAAAAGTCTATACCAACGATTTGGAAACGGATGGTATAGACATTATTTTTGATATTTTTAATAGTTTTAACCCATTAGTAAACATTAATACTAAAGCTTATAATAAATCATTGATATATAATCCATTTTGCATCCACATACCAATAGTTCACAAAGAACTGTTGGGATATGGCTTTCCCTATGGCTCCACAGCCAATGGTATGGACAACCATTTGTATAGTTTATACCAATGGTTATTAGGCCTTTACCAATGATTTGAAACCGTTAGTAAAGGAAAAGTAACCCGTATTGAGAACAAAAATCATCAAGAAAAAAAATTGATTCCTTTATCACAAACTATATTTTATAGGACCGAATCCATAAGGATAAAATTATGAACAAGGATGTTTTACAACCCCAAACATCGCATGGTAACAAGAGATAATTTGTGAAAGTGATACGAGAAAGTACACTCCCACAATACCTCTCTAATTTTGACATCCCTTTCTCTAGTTTATCAATAACCACTCGATAAAACTGTATGATACACAATCAGGAAATCTATATTTAACTATAATCATAGGCTTCGATACAAATTTTTAATAGACCAAACCGGTTAAACTAATAATGTCTTCCAAATTGGCCCTCTATAAGGACTAAAGAATATTCTCAATTTCCATAGGTAGGAGAAAAGAACTAGGGTATCATACAAGAAACATGGGAATTATTTCAACCTTATCATACAGATGATAAGATAAAAACAATTTGTGTGTTGCAAAAAATATTCGAAAACCATCATATATAAAAACAACTAAATCAGAAAGGTACCATCCAATAACAGAATAAAAATGTCTAGAAAAAAAAAATAACACCAAAATGAAACCTAAAGAAACCCATGGGTCTATATTCATATAAACATTGTCACCACTATCCCAACCCATCATAAGGAAACACAATCTAGGAGATTCATCCTCTATATACCACTCTTCCCCTTACCTGTATCCTAAAAAACCAAGTCTTCAAACTCCTAGAGTCAAAAACAGGGTGTGATATCTAAAACATAGTATTATACCACCAAATAATATATATATTATCCTTCCACATGTATCAATTATTTCTTGTGCAAAAAAAATTAAAACATTTCCAAAGAAAAAAAATCTATTAAAATCATCATTTTTTTTAAACTTGGATTATTTTAATAATCAATAAAATATGACATAAAGTATATTCATATGGCATAAAAAGATGAATAAACTAGGTTTTTATTCATAAATATACATATCACGTGGGAAAATAATCATATCGAATAAACATTCAAATAATGTATCCATAAATAATCAATAGGAAATACATTACGAGAGGGTGTACACTTCTAAGACACACCAATGAAAAACATCTAACATAAGTAAAACCTAAAGTCTCCTAACCTTGGTACCCACAATAAGCCCACCCACTAGTAACCATGGAATCATGGGCACCTACCCTAGTGATATCTTACTCTACTAATGTTCATTTATGTTTAGTTTTTTCCATAACCTAAGGTCTCATATTGTACTATATTTCACCATTACATATCTTAAAAAGAAAATCCCAAATTTCATAAAAATTTCCCAAGTAAAATCCAAAACCAAATCTAAGCCTGAAAAAACATTTTCTATTCATATTCTTCTTTGAGGAATTTCACCAAATATAGATTTAACAATAAAAATCAGTTTTCAAATCAATTCCTTTTTGGAACCAATTTAATAGCCATTATAGATCATATCGCCTCTCATGTATCCTGAAATAAATTTAGTTATTAAAAACCAATGTAGAGAATCATCAGAACACAATCACCCCAAATAATAGTCTATATGATAGAAACACCTACCACAAGAATAATGAAAACCACATTGCCTCCAAGAATCATAATTGTAGACAAAGAGAACTGATCCTGGTTTGTTGATTGAATAGGATATATCAAGGTATGATAGGGATGTTGGTTTCTTGATTGAATATGATATCTTTAAAAAATTCAAAGATATAATAACCACAATAATTATCATTATTTTATTGCAGACAATGTATAATGTGTGACCAAAATAAGTAATTTTTTTTATATATGTTTTCACAGTGAAATTATATTATATATTACCTGAAAAATATCCATTTTTATAAATACATATAATTCTTGTGCTCATAGATTATCCTCATACCATGATTTTGATGATATTTAAACAGTATCCAATCATAAAAAACTCATTAACATGTAATCTAAAAGTAACAATTTCAATTATATTGGAAAAAAGGCTAATGTAACATATCAAAAATTGATAAAGGACATCATTTTTGGTCAATTTATTGTATATTGATGATTTGGATCAAAAAAATAAATCTTGGTAGAATAGAAATTGACACCAATGAGCATCTAATGCTTTAAAATAAACAAATAAGGAATAAGTAATTAAATAAATTAAAACATAATTAATATTATTATACTATAGAGTTTTAACCAAATATTATAGATATTTAGAAGTGTTTTTCATATGTAAGTTCAATTACAAATATTTTGGGTAGTGGCTCCACTATTATTGAAATTTCATCTTCATCTTATTAATATTTTTCTATATAAGTAATCTGTGGGATAATGGGTCAAATTTTTAATTCATAGGTTTTTTTTGAACAAAAAATAATGACATATATATACATATAGCTATAAAAAATGAATATTACTTAAAAATAATTAACATAGTTGATCAATTTTTAGATAAATGGGTCGTTTAAATTGACCACAAGTATACATTCACAACTAACGTACCCATCCATTCATGTATGAGAATTTCATTTACATTCTCAAGAATAATCACATCTAGAATGAAGTATCTTCAAATTTGTTCTTAGGATTCAATTTAGTTCATATTATTATCTTTTAACGTTTTATCTAAATGAACTTGTGATGTTATTAAAAGGAATAGTTAATTTAGAGGGGTGAACATAATCTCATAATGTATTTCTAATTTATTGGTTCATCCTTTAGATTTTTTCATATGAACTTTATTTTCCCCTTCATTTTCTATGTATATAATAACATTCCTCAGTTCATACATTTTTCATTAATTTTTTATATTTTTTCATAAAAAATAAATTAGAAAGGATATACCTTGTTATCATCATATATTTCTACAAGATTAAAAAACCATGATACAAAATTTTTAATAGAGTGTTTGACTAAGTGAAAACACATATCGTCATGGATAATAGGTGGATTGACTCTCAGATCATTAAATTCATGAACTTTTACTCTCACATGATCATTCGTATGTTATTTTTTTCTAAACATGTCTCCATTGATATTGTACATTTTAACCCTCACAACAAATTTATGGGAGGTTGATGATAAATATATGTCACAATAAATCTCACCCAGTAACATTTTAGTATAGGAATGTAATAAACATTTTTCTGATCAACACTTTACAATTTTTTTCGAAAATATCAATTACCACTTATAGTCGTTTGTGGGGAATAAATAGTCTAAAAACTAGGGGGTGACACTTTATGTATTGGTTGTTGTTTTGTTGTTCATTCTCCCGGATCCCTTCCCATACCTCTATAAAAAAATAATTCTATAAATTAAATTTGTATTCAAGATCATTTATATTTTCATGCATGTCATCTATTTTCTTATTTCTATCACCTAGGTCTTTTATTTCTCAGAAATATAGTCAATTAGAAACTCCAAAACATAAAACTCTATGAGCCTATATAGTACAGGCTACATCAAGGACACTAAAATAAGTCATTCATATTGTATAGTTGATGGAGATTCTTATATCTAAACTAGTAAAAAAATATAGTAAAATAAGTAGATATCATTATGTAGATTTAGTTTAAAGTTTAAAAACTTTTGATTATGTTATACATCCACATGATTCCCATACACTATAGTTTTATATAATATTATTTTCAACTTTATTTAAATTAACCTCATTCTATAGCACATGATATAGGAATGAAGTGGCTTTAAATTCTGATGAGTTAATTTTTATATAAAACATGGAACAAAATTTTTTTGTTATTTTATATCACATAAAAATATCCCTATAGATTTAAAATACATATGTTTTTTTTCTTGTGAAGTATACCCCATCATTACTTTATGGAAGGGGTGTGTTTGTTTTGATGCATGTTTATTTTTTCATAACTTAGTTACCATTTCAAAAATTAATAATTATTAATCTAAGTTATTAATACACATAATTTCAAGTAAAATATTACAAATTACAATGTAACTGAAATGATGCATCCTTCTAATGACCAATGAATTCATTCCATGTTTCTTTGTTTATCATGTGTGGAAATATTTCAGTTGGGTAGGGATTTACTTTCCCTTCAACATCCCTAATATTATGCTTCATAGTAATTTTTAGAAAGGATCTAGGAGCCTTTCTAGTGACTATTAATACAAATTAAATTTGATAGTAATATATCATAAATTCACTCTACAAGGGATAATGAAGATAGAATCAATGTTTTATGAATTTATTGTTTACTAAAATATAGAAATTATATTATAATGTTACACTAATATCTTAACATTTTAGTTTCTTTAACACTATAACAATATTGTTCCATGAATATCTCTCAACAGAGGCATACAATTGAGTGGTGACGCCAATGTAACTAACGAAAATATACTTATTGTGGTCAATAGGTTAGCCATATACATTCCATTAAAAATAAAGTTTTATTCCTTTTCTTCAAATCTTAATAATTTTTGTTAATATTATCATGCTACAATGATCAAGTTTTTTCTCACACATAGGTTATCAACCTTCTTCTATCTCCTTGATTTCAATGTTGTTAGTATGTTGTTCCTTGGAATTTGAAGCATAATTATATGGAGAAATTATTTGTTTCTAAGGATTGGTATAATTGTCACATTGATAAGTAATTAAAAATAGAAGCAGTTGAACATTTAATTCAGATTACAAAAAATCATCAGTGAACATATACTATTATTATGTAACAGATTGTATATTAAAAAACATTAACCTAGTTATTAAAATAAAATTTTTCCTTAATGATTGAAGAAATTTGGACCCTATATTGAGTATCCAAGTACCCTCATTATAATTCCCTATAATATAAAGGATTTCGTCTATATTTTTGCAACCATAAAATGATTAAAATATTCTGATTCAAGGTTCATCCTCAATATAATTTTCACTTGATACTGCAGTTCTTTTAGTTAACAACAAAATAAAATTACCAGTTTCTATTTTCATGATCTAAGATAGAAAATACTTAGACTGCATGTGATTACATTATGAATGGTTCATAAATATACCCATTACTTAAATTAAATTTCACAATCCCAATCCATCAATTTTAACTTCACTCTTGTTATAAGCCCATATACATCAAAAATCAGCACTTGTAATGCTGTATAATCCAACTCCCATATTTGTCTGATGATGCAAAACTACGAAATATTCATGTAAATTGGATTTAAATATTTAGTTCTAGATACATCCATTGCTTCCATCGTAAGTGTAACTCCACCATTTTCCATTATACTATGTTCATCACGATCCTTTTTATATAATTTATAACAATTTATTACATAACTATTGTAAGATAGTACATGCATAATTAGTCATTGGGTTATCCACAAAAGTCATTCTTGAATTGAATTCATATTTGTATATAACTTCTTGAAAATATGGCCTCTAAATCATTAAATAAAATATTGATTATTTTTATTTGATATCTATATTTTATCCTATAATGGATTCAAATGAAAAATAATTTATTTAAGGGTTTCAACATATGGTAAAAACTCTAAACGGTTATGTAGAATATAAAGGTGTTCCTACACCCGCACTATAATGGTATTTATGAAAAAAACTCTGTTAAAAATTCCCTTACCCACAAGGACGTAATTGTGATAATTTTTTAGGAGACCAATTTTATAATGACCAATAGTTTTCATAAATAAATATTACATATTTTTTGTTGAATACTCAATATATTTTCACAATAATACATTCCTAATCATTATATTGGTTTAGGGTCTTTGAAAACATATATGGGTAAATAAATAGTCCATAAAATATATACATCATTTTAAATTTGGTTTTTCATAACTAGAACCCATCTTAGACATAGCATACTTGAAACTATTCTTTATAACATGGGGGAGCGAAACATAAGAAAGGGTGAAATAATATTCTCAACAAGGGTAAACATAAGAGATATAAATAAATTGCTATAAGTGAGCATAAGTTAATCATAAGGGTATGAGAACATGATAAATACTGATAATAGTCATAAGAAATCAGTTAAAGTTCTTTAATCATAAAACATGACATAATGTTTTTTCAAAAAAATGAAATACAAAAAAAGAGTGAAGAATCATCAATAATAAATCATGATCCATGAAAAAATATCATAAGTATAAGAAAAAAAAATTCATTCAAATAAGAATACAAAATAATTTTCTAATTCAAGGATCACTACCAAGATTATCATAATAGGTTGGGTTCACTCCACATTCCATCATTTCCATATTCAAGGTTCCCACCAAAGATTATCTTATTGAAAAAAGTCCCTTACTGGATTTGGTTCACTATGAATTAAAGTCCTTATTATCTCATGATATAACCTTTTTTACCCAATGAATTGGATGTATATAAAATTATAGGACCACCCATCACATAATGAAAATCATACATGTGTGTGCCACAATATCAAAAAACCTTCATCAAATCATCAAAACATAACTCATGGAAAGGATACAGGTTTCATAAATATTTCATCGTAATAATCATACACCATCTAAAGAAAGAATAAATATTGTAACATTTGATCATATCCCCATTAACTCATATGAAACAACAAATTATGTCTTTATAGATAAACCTACCATTAAAAGATCACAAGAACATTTCTTTAAGGAAAAAATGCTTTTTATTTCAAAAAACATATTTAGAATCTAAAAAATATTAAATATTAAGGAAAAAAATTTAAATTAAAAGAATATAGGAAAATTATGAAGTAATCTTTAATAAAAATATTATTCAGGATGGTGGGGAATGTTTTTCATGTGGTGTTCATTAAAATAAAAATTTCTTTGACATTTCAAGTAAAAGTAATAGGTATCAAGTTATGAAAATGATAAAAAGATTCCATTTAAACATAGTAAATAATGTAAATTAATGTTGAAAATAAATTTAAATAATATTTTAAGTATATTAAAAATATTATTTAAAATAATTTAAATAAAATATGTTCATAAAAGAAAATAGTCTTGACTGAAGGGAAAAACAATGTTAATTTTCCTTAAAAACATTCTTTTGGTTTCATGATAATTTAAAGAGAGAAAAATGAAAGGAGATAAATAAATATAATAACATAAATATATTATAATAAAATAAAAAATATATATGAGTGATATATTATACAATTTCATCATCATAATATTTAAGCCTAATTAATCCCGGTAAAAATGAGCTTGTATCATAAAACCCTCACGGATTTAGTAATCTTTGAATCAAAAGTCATTGGATTATTCAAAATAATATGGATATATAAATACCATGAATTAAATAATATATTCCAAAAAAATAAATTCTTAGGTGGTATATAGACTATGTAGATAATAAATTGGTTAATAACATTAGAACATGTTTTTATGGAGAGAAATTGAGATGAAAACCGCTTACCTAAAGTTTTTCTTGCTTCATTAAAACTCTAAATTTAGGTATAATAAATTTTTATTTAATATATATTCTTAATAGAACCATATTCAAAATTATGATACCATACATGATTTATAAATAACATATTATCACCCATTCAATAACAATATTTCATTATATTCATCGTTTAAGGTGTTAAATACTCTGTTTTTCATATAAGTTTTGGTTCGGCGGTCAGGGAACTTGAACTTCGATCATGGTTTATTAATATCAATAATTTCAATAATGAAAAAAATAAAATATATATTTATTATATAACTATTTATAACCATTCATATAAATTAGTTATGAAAAGTGAATTACATCACTATGTGGATACGGTACTACTAACATTCACATGAGTGTTGTTTCCATTTTTTCAATGGATGAAATAAAATAAAGGTAAATATTAATTCACCTATAAAGAATAATTATTTTAAAATAAATATCTCATATAAATATTAGATATATAATAATGACCAACCATGAATTATTGTGCTATAAAATGAGTTGTATCGCCATGTGGAGGTAGTAGTCCACATGTACGTATGGGTGATACCTTCATCTATCATTGGATTGAGAAGAGGTGGTAAATGGTTGTTACATAATTATAATAAAATATAATTATATTTATTATTCCATATTCATCATGGTTTTATAGATTTAAAAAAATTATAGGAAATTTAAGAAAAAATAAAATTGAAATGGATTGGTTAATATTTATACATCTTCTTTGAGATACCTCCTTTTTCTTACTCCATAACCCTTGAATTATTGGTATTAGGAGAAGAAAAGAAGGTATAGGATAAGGGGAAGGATTTTATGAAGTATTTTTAGTAGTTATTGGTCAATAAAGAAAGCTAAAATTTTGTGAATAAGGGAGGAGGATATGTTCCCTTTTATAATTATGGGGAGGGTCACACATGGAATTTCTTAAGACATTTCAATTATATAAGGTCGCTTTTAGAGTAAAGTGACTCAAATGTATATGTATTAGATGTTAGGATAATATAAGGTTCATATATATTCTAAAAATAAGAATTTTATAGTTTCAGGAGGCAATCATACCCTTATCTCATGGTCTACCACATTGTATACACGTTTTAACCTTAACTATAGAAACAAAATTTTACAGTATTTACTATTCAATATGACCAAAAATTATGTTAGACCTATTAAATTATATTAATTATTATTACTCAAAATATTTAATCAATTTTATTAGATATAATTTTTAAAATTGGAATTATTTAATATTTAATTACGCATGAAAACTACAATGAAAAACCCGTTTTTGAAAAATGAATTTTTAAGAATAAAATTTTATTTACTCCCCTTAATTCTATTTTAAAAAGAATAAAATGAATATTAAAATATTATATTAAATATTTAATCTTTAAATTTAATTAAAAAATTAATAAATACAAATAAAAATAATTTATTAAGATAAAAAAAGATTACGCGCATAAAAATTGTTTTATTAGAAAAAATGTGTTTTTAGAACCAAAAATTAACTTATACCAAAATAATGTTTAATGATGATTCGTATTTAATTAATTATATTATTTATATTTAAAGGATAATTAGGTTTATTTAATTTCAAATTCAAAATATAATGTGACAATTAGTTGAAAATAAATAAAAGTTTTTAAAGAAATATTTATTTTTTACCATTCGCTAAAAAATAACCCTTTTCAGAAAAAATACTAAAAATTCACCATAAGCTAATTTTAAAATGATAATTGTGAAAAATATTTTGATTTTTAAAATAATTTTTTAAAAAAAATATAAATTGATTATAAATATTTTGTGAAAAAATGCGATAAATCCCATTTTTTGAAAAAAAAAATTAATCATAAAATGACATTACTAAAAATTGGTTACTTATTTGTTATATATTAATAAAAAACATTAAATTAATAAAAATATTTATACATGATTTTTATAAATTATTTATTATTATTCATACATTCCAATTAAACTTCTAGGTAATAATATTTCACTAATCACAGTTCATATAGACTCAAATTTGCGTGTCAGACAAGCTATCGAATACTTCAAGTTTTATTTCAATCGAAATACATATAAAATAATAGGGTGTTATATTCTACCCCCATTAAAAATAATTCCTCCCTTTAAATTCCACCAGTAAGGTATGAAAATGAGGATATCCTTGCTTTATCATATCCATGGGATCCCATGTTTCTTCCTCAAATTTCTAATTCTACCTAAGAAATTTAACCGAGTGAGTAGTATTGTTTTGTAGAAATTTATTTATATGATCCAAGTTAATAAGAAATTTTATTATCCAACGGTATAACCTATGAGTTCATTGCATGTAATGGATTAGGTATATACTTCCTTCAGAGTGATATATGAAACACATCCTGAACCTGAGATAGGTTTAGTATGAGTTCCAAGAGATAAGATATAGTCCCTACTCGATCAAGAATCAAGAATGGATTAATATACAAAAGGATCAAAATTTCCTTCTTTATGAATCTCATAACCTTTTGATGGGGAAACATTCATATGAAATCTTTCTCACTAACATCAAATTTCTTACCTCACTAATGACTACTGGAAAAACACTTTTGTCGAATTTGATCCACCATGATGTGAATCTAAATGGATCTAAAATTCTCTACCATTTCCTTATATAGATCGGGTCTCAAAAGCTTTGATTCTAAAAACTAATCCAATTATGTCAGAGTTATAAACATCTTTTCTTATAACCTTATCTTTTTTCAGGTACCCCTCAACCCCTATTTTTATCATACTTTGGTTGAGGTTCGTTTAGGGGTGCTTTAGGATAAATTTTGAAAATTTTGGAAGGCTCTTGGGTTGTGCACGGTTGGCACATGGTTAACCCAAACCATGCACCCTGCTAGTGAAAACCATGAAAACCAAAATAGTGATGGTTTTCATGCTTCGTTCACAGTTTAACAAATGGTTCACCCACCTAGTAGAAATCATTCACCCCTTTACAAGGGAATATGGTTATGGGGCCTAGTTTGAAAAACCATGTGGCCACCTCAAGGAAACCATGCTTGTAGAATTTTTTTATGCCAAAAATTAGTTTTATAATTCTTAAACCCCCATATAAACTTCCACTCAAACCTACCTCTTCGTATTAAGAATTCATAACACTTTGTAGCTCCAAAGAACAAATTTTGTCACCCAAAAACCTATTCTTAATAGGATTGATGTATGGTGAACATCATTTGTTCTCTTCTCAACAAGAGTTATTCTCTCATTCCTTATTTTCTACTCTCTTTTTATCTCCTCCTTTTTTGTTAGATCTTTTTTTGAGAGATCCAAGATTTTTTTGTATATTGAATCTTAGTTTGATTCTTGGAACTCCATTATCGATTTTCTTCATTGGATTTTCCCTTTTTGAGCTTTGTGATATGTGATCTCCTTATTAGGGTAGGTGGATCCATATAAGTTTGGAAAATTTATTTAACCTTGAATTTATTTATTTAAATTAAATTGAATTCAACTGTATTGTGAAAACATATTTTAATTAAAATCAATATTTTATTTTAATTGGTATGGATTTTTCTGAAATCCCCAATTCCAATGAATTGGGGGTAATTTGGTTTTGATAGAATTGTGAAATTGATTTGTAAATATTGATTTCAAATTTGAATTTGATAAAAATGTATTAAACTGTTTTGATAAGAAACATGGATTATTTTTATCCTGAGAAATGAATTAATTGATTACCCTATGTTTTTTATGAGAAATTGGTATATTGAAATTTTGAAATGGGGTGATTGTATTTTAAATTGTTTTGAAAGAGTTTTCTCATTGTTGATTATTGTTTAAGAACATGAAATCCTAGGTAGTTAGTGATTTATTAGGTAAAAACACACTAGTTTGTAATTTTCATAGAAATGTATTGATGCCTTAAAACTTTAACATTAACCAATTGAAAGATCTAATCCTCAAAAGAATGTTGATTAGTCATCTCTGACCAGTGTCTGAGGGACGTGTATGCACATTGTTGTTATCACTATTTAAGTGTGTGAGAATTTAAAAACCTGGAACAATCATACCTCTTGGTAGATAACCTTGTTTCTCATTTGATAAATACATTGATATTTGTATATTCCATTATTTTTAAAACAAATTTACGTATGCCTTGTTAATTTGTATAAATTGTTTTATATAAAATGTTTATTAACTAATTGTTTAACGTGTTTCCATAAATTGAAATGAAAAGAATGATTTTTTTAAATATTCTCTTGAACCTCCATTCCAATTTTACTAAAATAGAAGGTATTCTTTGGTTAATTATTTTGGTATCTTATTATGGAACACATGGAGAGACTCTACTGGGATTTTAGATCCCACCCTACCTTTTCATTCAGAAATTTTTAGATTTCCTTTTTACATGTTTGATATAGAGGAAAGCACCACTTGGAGGTGGTGTTTGTTGATCTTCTGGTCTTGTAGTGTTTTGTTTATTGGGAATATATATGTTTTATCATGTTATTTCTAGAAAATTTTGGTTTCACTTGGGGTTTATATAACTGTTTGGATTTCAGTACTATTCTCCCAATGGATTTTTCTATTGATAAAATTGACTAGTACCTATTTCTTCTACTGTTTATGTGGAAAAACTATTCTCACCTTTATCTTGTATGATTCTAGGGGTTGGTCTCAACCCCATGGGTATCAATAATGACCATAGGTCCATGTCAGTTTCAGCTCAGGTGTCAGGGTACAAGGTTATTTGGGCCAGTTTTTGACATTATTCCATAGAGGGAATTATAAGAATCTACCTGAAATTTCGAGTGAAAGATGTTGTGTTTAGTAAAATCAACTTTAGGAAGTTGTTGATACATAGCACCTTTAAAATATAGATAACAAGATCTCAAAATATACACTAGGGTTTGAGTGGTCCTCTTATACTGACCATCTATTTGAGGTTGATAAGAAGTATCGAAACACAACTCTATATCTAGATCTTGTTGAAGACTTCTCTAGAACTTCAAGATGAACCTCAGATCCAAATAATATACCATAGAATGAGGTACCCCACATAACCTCAAAACTTCCTTAATTTATATCCTAGAAATATAATAAACATTTAAATATTATTTGATAGAAATTAAGTGTAATGACTTTATAAGGAGATAAAATGCAACCCAAATAGAATTATAGCCTTTAGATGTTTTGGGGATTCCAATAGTGAAATATACCGTGATGTTTTTCCATCTTCATTATGTTATGGATAATATTTATAACATATCCTTAGACTTATGTCCCCCATCATTCACTTTATAACATACCAAGCACTGAGATACATACATCAAAATATATATCTTCATGTTTTCCCACCCGAAATACTCTTTCATATATCTATACATATTCATACTTCTAGGATGAATAGAGAATGATGAGCTATGATCTTGTTAAAATAGTTCCTTCATTAGGTCTAGTATTTATGGTACACATACTCAATTCCTAAATATTATCATTCCATCCTTCTTTAGTTCTAGTATTTATTAACATTTATTTAAGAAAGATGAGAATTATCCCATTACTTAAGGATTTAAATTTCCTTACCTTGTTTAAATCTATAAATATTATATCTTTCATAATCCTCATCATAGATAAGTTAGCATGATCCTTTAACTCAAAACAACATCCAAATTGTTTTCTTTCCCAGGGTGGTAGCTTATTGAGCAGTTTTAATTTTTAATCAACTCAAACCAACATCTTTGGAATATATTCAACTCGTTCTGGGACAATTTATACATTATATGTTTATTATTAGTATATATCACACATTCTATATAAATATAAGTTCTTCATATCATTAATGATAATATCACTTTCACTAACTCAAAATCTTTAGTAGAGTAATTTTCATCACAATCCTTAAATTAGAGCGATGCATAAGAAATAACTATATCATTATGCATGTTTCACGAACCATCCCCCAGGGCCCGTGCTGTGATGACCCCAAGCCCACCTTCCATAGGCCAGGGGTTGGGGTCTAGCACTAAAAGGTGTATTCCCTATAACCAGGAAGGCATTGCCTCTATAACCTGTAAACACAAGCAACCAATCACACTACAAGATATGAACACAATTCAACTGTATACAAAAAAGAGTGTTGAGAGTAAAAACGGGTCAGAATACAAGCCCAATAGTAATAGTACAAGTACAACTGAAATAAAATACAACTAAAGAAAAATAGAGGAAGCTACCGGGTCGTCCTCTATGATTCATTCCTGAAGGGTAGGTATAGTTCGCCTCCTGTGAACTCCACTTCCGCCCGTCTCCTCTGTGTACCGTCCCACCATATGGTCCACCTCTAGGCCTCGTCTAGCCCTAGTAAAATCAGCCTTGATCGACACTGTCTGTCGTCTGCACCAAACACAACAAGGTGTGGGCATATCCCGTGCAGGGGTGAGTATAACGATACTCAATAGGGACCCCGAGACCCTCATGGTATCACAAAATCCACCAAGGATAAACAACAAGGTATGAAATCAAATAACAACCCTACTTAGGTATATTCCCATACATATACCAAAGTTATCAAGTATACCCATCTCAATCATGATGAAAACACAGAGTCCAACTCAAAGCTCAATCCTCAACTGTTTCACAATGGATGGAATACCACGAAGGTAAGTACCACATAGGTACACCACACAAAATAGTACCACCAAGGTATTACCACGAAGGAAAGTACCACAAGGTACAGACTCGGCTCACACCAGGTATAACTTATGTACAAAAGTACAAATGATTAGATGTAACTACTGAATCATATTACTCTGTTAAGAGGCTCTGCTGCTGACCCACACAGGATCGCTCGGTGCTGACTCACATAGGATCTCTAGATGCTAACCCACATAGGATCCCTAGGTGCTCACCCACACAGGATCACTCGATGATGAACCAGATAGGATCGCTCTGTGATGACCAACATAGGATCGCTCATTATTGACCCACAGATGATCTCTAGGTGCTGACCCACATAGGATCACTAGGTACTGACCAACACAAGATCGCTCGGGGCCGACCCACATAGGATCTCTCATTGCTAACCCACACCAGATCACTAGGTGTTTACCCACACAAGATCGCTTGGTACTGACCCAAACTGGATTGCTTTGTTCTGACCAACACAATATCGCTCGGTACTGACCCACACTGGATCTCTTAGTGCTGACCCACACAGGATCGCTATTCATTCTACACGTCACGGCCAGCTACTGGGTTCCCGCACTAGCTTGCTCGTCTCCGGGAGGTTCGGCTCCTCAATCCACTGGTCGATACTTAAAATTCCATGAAGCCCCATGAAACATTATCCCAAAGGACCGCCACATCATGGGGGTCTCAACACAATAGACGGTGAGTCAATCGGACGCCCGGTCTGTAAGTTATTAGCCTTTTACTCCCGAGGGCCCGGTTGGATTCGTGCTCGATCCAACCCGAATGTATCCCAACATTATCCAAATCACAAGTGGGTATACCAAAGGGATTTTCTCATTCCAAGTTTTACAACGTTTTTGACAGTTTGTCAAACGGACGCCTGTTGCCAAAGTTATGACTGATAGAGCGAAAATCTCGTAGCTGGTCAGGGTTTGGTCCGACCTGGTCTGACAGACCCATCCTGAGCTGACCCGACACAGTTTGGGTCGAACCAGCCCACTAGGTCTAGCCCAGCCCGTGCTGCGCGGCGTAGGGGCCGTGGAGTGGGGCGAGGCCGCGAGGGAGACACAGAGGCCGCGAGGGCGGTGAGGCCGCGGGGGCCATGAGACTGTAGGCGGCGAGGCTGTGGGGGTCGTGGAGGGTCGCAGGGTGGTGAGGCCATGAGGGACGTGGAGGGCCGCGCGGCAGTGAGGCGGCGGGGTGGGGGAGGCCTCGAGTGGCGCGAGGCCACGGGGCGGCGGGGGGCAGCGGGGGCCGCGGGGCGGTGGGGGCCGCGGGGCCGCGGGGGGGGGGGGGGCGTAGGGCAGCGAGGCAGCGGGGGCCGCATGGCCGCGTGCCAGTGGAGGCTGCGGACGGCGTGAGGCGGCGAGGCGACGAAGTCCAGGGGTGGCGCTGGGGCCTCGGGGCGGGGTCATTGTTTCGTCTCCTTCTTCGTGGCTGGTAGTGGTGTCGGCCGCCATTCTCGTGCCCCACCAAGGTTGGTAGTCGTCCTCCTCTATTATAAAAAACACTACAATTAAACACAAGATTTGTGGAGAGGTTCAGCCATGTTTTTTTGGCCTTCACTCTCCACGTTAGAGCGGTAGCAAGCAGTTATAATCTCTTCCTTATTTTACGATGAACTATCAAGAACGGGTAAGGGGAAGAAATTCAATCTACCACCCTACCTCGAAGGTTCATGGATGTGGGCACGAGAAAGAATTCAAAGATGTCGACATTCATCATGGCTGCCACACACCTCTGATGTCGGGCTTGTTCGTCGGTTCATCGTAGTTGATGTCATTCCTCATTGGCAAGAGTGTTCTTCTTTGGGGGATGAGTTTCTCCATGATTCTCTAAAGCTTCTCCCTTTTCCAACAGTTTCCCCAATTCCACCAAGATGAGGAAATAGACAACTTATTAATTTAAATTAATTAGATTAATAATGTTGGCACAATTAAAAGTGCTGACACATTTCATTAATTGTTGGTTGGCTCTAACAATTAAATGGGGTGTTGGCATACTTAATTGTATCAATTTAATTTTTTCAAATTAATGGAGGAAAACAATTAATGGGGAGTTGAGTGGTTTCTCCCCTATTAAGAGGGTTCAGGTGTTCCCCGCCATTAAGAATTCAAAATTGGGGGGGGGGGGGTTAGGCTTGGGTGGTCCCCACCACCTTAACCCATGCTGCGGGGGTTTCTAAAATAAAAAAGTTAGAGATTTTTATTATATTTAATTATTTCACGAAAAGCACAAAATTTTATCTTTCACTCTTGACCCACTGCGGTCGAGGTGAGGGTTTCCTTAAGTGAATATCAGCGCTGTGAGTTCAACGGTGCCCTTATATTTCAATTTCGAGCACTGGTTTAAAAGTTACAAAAACCTTCTTGCACGTTTACTAAACATACCCGAAAAAAAAGTTCATAAATTCATTCCAGGCACACCGGGCCTCAAAATCCTATGCTGTCAATTTTCGCAGACCCGTAAAATTCCCATATAATTAACAAAAATTACATGGAATATTTAGGTCTTTAAATTATCCCCACCTCAGGGCTTTACATCCTCGAAATCCACATCACAAAACTAGGAAAATAAGTAGGGGTATCGAGCACGAATAGAAGCCTCCCACTCCCATGTGCTCTCCTGGAGGTTCTCGTGCAACCAGCGAATGCGCACCAGAGGTATCGACTGCCCACAAAGGACTCGCCCTAGTCGATCCACAATATCAACTAGAACCTCTTAAAAAGTCACCCCATCATCGATTTCTTGCTCACCATGGTCGATGACATCGAATGGGTCGTGCACGTATCTCCACAGCTGGGATACGTGGAAGACGTCATGCACCTAGTGCAACTGAGGGGAAGGAGATAAGTGGTAATCCACCTCGCCAACTCTGTTGAGGACCTAAAAAGGTCCGATGAACCTCAGAGATAACTTGCTGCCTCATCCAAGTCTTCATAAACCTTGTCGGGTTGAGACTCGTAGAAAGACATGGTCGCCATCCTCAAACTCCAGAGGTCTCTGTCTCCTGTTGGCATAAAACTTCTACCTACTATGTGCAGTCTTCAACCGCTCCTGGATGATCTGCACTTTCTCTGTGGTAGCTCGTACCATCTCTGTTCCCACTAGTTCTGACTCCACTGGGTCAGTCCAGTATAAAGGTGATCTTCAAGGTCATTCGTACAATGCCTAAAAAGGTGGCATCCCAATGGTGGAGTGATAGCTATTGTTGTATGCAAACTCCACCAAAGGAAAGTGATCCTCTCATCTATGACCACAGTCGAGGATGCAACCACGCAGCATGTCCTCAAGGTTTTGAATGGTCTGCTGAGTCTGGATATCCGTCTGAGTATGGAAGGCAGTGCTCAAATGAATTTGTGTCCCGAAATCCTCCTACAACCACTTCCATATCCATGAAGTAAAACATGCATCATGATCGGAGACAATATCCTAGGGTACTCCATGTAGCTGCCCAATCTCCTGCACATAGAGGCGTCCCAAGCTCTCTACATAAACCAACTCTCTGATCAGTAGGAAGTGGTCTGACTTGGTGAGTCAGTCGACGATCACCCAAATCGAGTGATGACCCCTCAATGTACATGGATGTCCTGTAAAAAATTCCATGGATATCTCATCACACTTCAACTTTGGGACCACTAAAGGCTAAACCAAGCCAGCTGGTACCTAATGTTGTGCCTTCACTTTATGACAAGTGAGGAACCAAGAGACAAACTTCGCTACTACCTTATTTATTCTCGGCCACCTGTTTTGTCATCGAAGATCCTGGTACATCTTCGTCACTCCTGGATGTACCGCTAGAGGGGATGTGTGGAACTCCCTCTTCACTTTCTCCCAAAGTGACACTGGTACCATGGTATGTCCTCTGAAGAGGATGACGTGCTACCCACCTTCAGAAAATACATCAGGTTCCAACCCTATGGATATCTGATCATGTCGGGCCTCACAGTCAGCATCCTCACCCTACGCCTCCCAATCTCGCTAAAGAACTGGGGGAGTGACTGTAAGATACTGAAGAAAAACTACTCAATCCCGATCCACAAAAGATATCATCAAAGTGGCCAACTGCTCTGTCACCTCACCTATAACTTCTATATCAGATCTTCACCTGGGTGCATCTGCTACAATGTTCCCCTTCCAAAAAGTATAGACTATCTCAAAGTCATAGTCCTAGAGGAACTCACGCCAACGTCATTATCTCAGGTTCATGTCCTTCTAAGAGAAGATATACCTGAGACTCTTGTGATTAAATTACACTATAAAACGCTCCCCCATCATGTAATGTCACCACATCTTCAAGACGAATACAACTGCTGCTAACTCCAGGTTATGGGTAGTATAGTTCTGATCATGTTTTCTCAACTTTCGAGAACCATATGTGATCTCTAATTTATCCTGCATTAGGACACATTCGTGTTTGGTCTCTGATGTGTCATAGTGGACTACATACCCTACGTCCTCCTCTGGAATCCTCAAGATGGGGCACTAGTCGGACTCTACCTCAGCTACTGAAAAGTCTGCTGGCATCTCTCCGACCACACGAAGGGTTTCCCCTTCTTCGTCAACACTGATAAAGGTGCTGCAAGACTGGAGAAATATGGCACAAATCTCAAGTAGTACCAGGCCAAACCCAGGACACTCTATATCTCCGTCACACTCTTGGGTGGATCCCAAGAAAGTACCACCTCAATCTTCACTAGATCCACTGCAACTCCAACCTCCGAGATGATGTGTCCTAGAAAGTGAACCTCTCAGATCCATAACTGGAACTTAGAGAGATTACCATAAATAGGGTGCTCTCGGAGTGTGTCAAGAACTATCTACAAATGACATGCATGCTCCTACTTAGTTTCCAAGTAGATCAGAATGTCGTCGATGAAGACTACTACAAATCGATCAAGGTATGGCTGAAAGATATTGTTCATGAGTCCCATGAACACTAATGGAGTGTTGGTTACCCCAAATGGTATAAACAAGAACTCGTAGTGATTGTACCGACATCTGAAAGTCGTCTTCTAAACATCCTCCTCTTGTACTCTGAGCTGATGATAGCCTGATCTGAGGTCTATCTTCGAGAACCACTGTGCTCCCTTCATCTGATCAAAGAGGTCTTCAATCCTCATAAGTGGGTACTTGTTCTTTATGGTCACCTGGTTTAGATGCCGATAGTCTACACAAAGTCTCAAGCTCCCATCCTCCTTCTTGGAAAACAAAATCGAGGCTGCCCAAAGAGAAACACTGGTCCAAATGAACCCTTTCCCCTATAAGTCCTCCGGTTTTACCCACATCTCAGGAAGCTCCACGGGAGACATCTGATACACTGGAGTAGATATCGGTGTCGTCCCAGGGTACAATTCAATGTAAAATTCCACCTCTCTGTGAGGAGGTGGAACCAGAACATCATCAGGGAAGACATCCATGTAATGGTCCACCACTACAAGATAACTCGGAATCTTCACATCAACCACTCAGAGGGTAAGGCTAGCCAACCGATGAGTGACTGGTTACACTCTCCTCCGGGTAAGCCCATCCTATGCTGCAAAGGCTCCCTTCTCACCGTGAAGGTAAACCTGGTCCCATCCGTGTAGATAAACTGCACATTACACCTAATACAGTCAATTTAAGAATGGACTGTAGATAACCAGTCCATACCCAAGATGACATCGTAAGGCCTCAACGCCGCTACTAGGAGATCCCAGCCTAAGTTCTCACCTCCTAGAGTAAGATCACACTGCCGACACTAGTGCGTAATCATCAAATCAGCTCCCATATGAGTCTGTAGCCATAAGAATCAAGCCAATGTCTCCATCAAAATCTATGAGATCCGAACGAGGGCATTGGAAATAAAAGAATGACTGGAACCTGTGTTTATAAGTACTGTAGCTAAGGTGGAGTAGACACAGATCATACCTCGTATCATCTCCGAAGAACCATGATCATAGGCCTCAGATGCCTAGAGCTGAGCTCACCCCTATACAACAACTTCCGATGGTCGGGGTGGACCACCTGGTGGTGGTGGTAATAACATCTCGAATCGTCGCCCACCACCAGCTGCATGGCCAACTCCTCTGCCACTTCTCCCTGCTCCCTATGGACTCCCTCGGTCGAACCTCTGTCTCTGCCTAAGCGGTCCTTCGACTCTCTGCTGATCATTCGTACAGCGGGTCAGATAGTCATGAGTCATGTGATCCTGCCGGCTGCATGCATAACACTGCCTACTCCTAGCCTGACTGGCTTTGCCTCTGGTGCCCCGCACAACCGACCCAGAATCCTGCTATCATCCACCAGTAGTTCTGGTCCTCTTGGACTTTTATGACATCTATCTACTTCTAGTTGCAAAAGACTCTGCTACGTGATGACTAGTGGTGGGCCTCGCTGCTGGTGACTGCTCAACAAGAAAACTATCCACTAAGAGGGCTCGCTCTAACACCCTCGCCTACGTCAGAATGCTAAGAGAAATTATCGAAGCCCTGATCTCTCTCCTGATCCCCTTCATGGAGGTCCGGGCCTAGAAGAATGGGTCTCCCACCATATCAGTGTAGTAGTGTGAGAGGTCATTGAACCTCGCTGAGTACGGATCCACAGACATGCTTCCCTACTACAGATGAATAATCTCATGTATGCACACTGCGTGAAAAGTCACTGGAACAAACTCTGCCCGAAACAGGCTCTTGAAGTCTACCTAGAGAAGCATCACCTCGTCGTGAGCCTGGAGCACCAAGCTCCACCATCTGCCTGCTACTGCCTGTAGTATACTAGTGGAAAGGATCACTATGAGATCAGCTGATGTCCCTACCAGTCAGAAGACTCTCACTACGGCCTCCAGCCAATCCTCAGCCGCCTTTGGTACCATCTCTCCCTTGAACTTGGGTGGCCTCTAGCACTGAAACTCGTGCAACCCACTCAAACGGCGTGCACCCTCTACAGCTGGGGCTAGTAGAATCAGTGGCCAATCGGGTAGTGGTACCGATGGTGCCTCTACTAGTGACTCTACTAAAAGAGGGCCCTGCACCGAGGCGTCGTCGCTTGGTGGGCTATCAGTGCGTACTACTCTCAGAACCCCAGCTGTTTGCCTATGTAGAGGCATCCTGAAAAGAAACAGGTGTGCCACGGTCAATAAGTTATACATGGGGATTGAACTCAAAAGATCATAAGAAAACTTTTGAAAACACACACGCAATCTGTGTTTTCAAGCACTGAGTCAGAAATCAGAAGTCAGGGTCCTGTTCTATTGATATATCGGCTGCCGCACCAACACTGGATTCCCTAAACTGATAACCGCACTCACTACACTTAACATTATTTCCGTTAAAAATAAATATCAGAGTCTTATTTTATACGGTAGAACCGACTCCTCTGATACCAATTTGTCACGACCCATCCCCTGGGGCTCGTGTCGTGACTACCCCAAGCCAGCCTTCCATAGGCCAGGGGAAAGCATCTAGCACCGAAAGGTGTATTTCCGATACCTGGGAAGGCATTTCATTTATAACCTATAAACACGGGAAACCAAACACACAACAAGATATGAACTAAAGTCAATTGTATAGCAAAAAAGAGTGCTGAAAGTAAAAAAGCATCCAGAATACAAGCCCAAAAGTAATAGTAAAAGTATAACTGAAATACAATACAACTGAAGAAAAAGAAAGGTAGCTAGTGGGTCGTCCTCTGAGATTCATGCCTGAAGGGTCAGTACAGATAACCTCCCCAGCACTCCACGCCCGCCCATCTCCTTTGTGTACCATCACTCCATATGGTCCACCTCCGGGCCCTGTCTAGCCCTGGTACCCATAGCCTCGATCAGCATTGTATGTTGTCTGCACAAAACACAACAAGGTGCGGTCATAGCCCGTGTAGGGGAGATTATAACAATACTCAGTAGGTACCCTGAGACCCTCATGGTCTCACAAAATCAACCAAGGATAAACCAAAAGGAATGAAATCAAATAACAACCCTACCTAGGTATATGCCCATACATATACCTATGTTATCAATTATACCCATCTCAATCATGAGGAAAACACAGATTCCAACTCAAATCCCAAAGCTCAACTGTTCCACAAAGGAAGGAATACCACGATGGTAAGTACCACATAGGTACGCCACACAGAATAATACCACCATGGTATTACCATGAAGGAAAGTACCCCAAGGTACTGACTCAGCTCACACCAGTTATAAATTAGGTACAGAAGTACAAATGATTAGATGTAACTACTAAATCATATTACTCTATTAAGAGGATCTGTTGCTGACCCACACAGGATTGCTCGGTGCTGACCCACATAGGATCTATAGATGTTTACCGACAAAGGATCACTAGGTGCTAACCCACACTGGATTGATTTGTGCTAACCCACATTGTATCGCTCGGTGTTGACCCACACAAGATCGCTCGCTGCTGACCCACACGGGATCGCTAGGTGTTGACCCACACTGGATCGCTAGGTGCAGAAACACACAAGATCGCTCGGTGATGACCCAAACAGGATCTCTCATTGCTGACCCACACAGGATCACTAGGTGCTGACCCACACAGGATCGCTAGGTGCGGACCCACACATGATCACTCGGTGTCGACCCACACAGGATCGCTCGGTGCTGACCCACATAGGATTTCTCGATGCTGACCCACATAGGATCGCTCGTTGCTGACCCACAGAAGGTCCCTCGCTGCTGACCCACATAGGATTGCTCGGTGTTGACCCACACAGGATCGTTATTCATTATTCACGTCACAGCCAGCTACTGGGTTCTTGCACTAGATTGCTCACCTCCGGGAGGGTCCTCTACTCAAGACACTATTTGATACTCCAACTTCCATAAAGACCAATTAAAAAGTATCCTAAAGGACCGCCACATTATAGGGGTCTCAATTCAATAGACGGTGCGTCAATCGGACGCCCGGTCTATAAGTTATTAGCCTTTTAGTCCCGAGGACCCGGTTGGATTCGTGTTCAATCCAACCCAACCATATCTCAAATTTATCAAAATCTCTAGTGGGGTATACCAAAGGTACTATCTCACTCCAAGGTTTATAGTGCCATTGACGGATTGTCAAACGGACGCCTGGTGCCAAAGTTTTGGCCGATAGAGCAAAACGCTCGTAGTCGGTCCGGGACTGGTCCGACCCGGTTGGACCGACCCAGCCTGGGCCGCCCCAACCCGGTTTGGGTTAACCCATCCCTCTAGGTCCGACCTGGACCGTATTGGGTCTGGCTCGGCCTGCGCTGGGTGGCACGAGGGCCACAGAGCAGCGCGAGGGCGGCGCGGAGACCGCGAGGGCGACGACGCCGCGGGGTCCACGAGGTTGCAGGACGGTGAGGCTGCGGGGGCCGTGGGTGGCTAGGCCATGGGGGATGTGGGGGGACGTGAGGTGGCGAGGCCGCAGGGCAGCAAAGGCCGCGAGCGGCGGAGGCCACAGATGACGCGATGTCGCGGGGCGGCGGGGGTTGCGGGCGGCGCGGGGGCCGTGGGGCGGCGAAGGCCGCGGACAGTGTGAGGTGGCGGGGAGGCAGAGGTCGCGGGCAGTAGAGGCCACAAATGGCACGAGGGTGGAGGGAGGCAGAACCCACAGGTGGTGGAGGCCATTGAAGGCACGAGGCCATAATGCGGCGGAGGCCGTCGGCGGCACGCTGGCCGCGGGGCGACGTCGTTGCGTCGTCGCATTCGTTGCGGCCGGCAGTGGTGCCGGCCGCCATTCTCGTGATCCACCGAGGTTGGAATCCATTATCCTCCATTGCGAAGAACACAACAATAAAACACAAGATTTTCGGAGAGGTCAGGCGATGTTTGTTTGGCCCTCACTCTTCGCGTTAGAGCGGTAGCAAGCGACAATAATCTCTTCCTGATTTTATAATGAATTATCAGGAACATGTAAGGGGAATAAATTCAAACAATAACTATACCTAGAATATTCGTTGATGTTGGAAAGAGAAATAATTCAAAGAGATCGACATTCGTCGCACCCACCACACACCTCCGATCCCAGGCTCGTTCGTCGGTTCATCATAGTTGAAGACATTTCTCATTGGTGAGAGTGTTCTTCGTTGGAGGGTGATTTTCTCCACAATTATCCAAAGATTCTCCCTTTTCCAACCATTTCCCCAATTCCACCAAAATGAGTAAATAAAAAACTTGTTAATTTAAATTATGTAGATTAATAATGTTGGCACAATTAAAAATGCCTACCCATTTCATTAATTGTTGGTTGGCCCTAACAATTAAATGGGGTGTTGGAATATTTAATTATATCAATTTAATTGGATCAAATTAATGGAGGGAAAGAATTAATGGGGAGTTGAGTGGTTTCTCCCCAATTAAGAGGGTTATGGTGGTCCCCACCATTAGGAATTCAAAAAATGTGGGGTTTTAGTCTCGGGTGGTCCCCAAAACCACAACCCATGTTGAGGGGTTTCTAAAATAAAAATTTTAGACTAATTTATTTTATTTAATTCTTCCATGAAAAACACAAAATTTTATCTTTCACTCTCAACCCACTATAGTCAAGATGATGGTCTCCTTAGATGAATACAGGCACTACAAGTTTAACAGTGACCTCAGATTTAAATTCTAAGCACCAGTTTAAAAGTTACAAAAACCCGCTCGCACGTTTACAGAACGTACCAAAAAAAGTTCAGAAATTCATTTCGGGCACACCAGGCCTCGGAATCACATTCCGTCAATTTTTTTGAACTCGTAAAATACCCATATAAATAAAAAAATTACATGGAATTTCCAAATCTTTAGATCATTGGAAAAAATTTCACCCCTCTCTTTGATTCATCACTATAAATACAAAACCCTGCTTCACTGCAGGGTAGTGTGATTATAGGTGTACTCACCAACCTTTTATTCAGTTATTTAAATTATTCTTCACACTCATCATTTTAAACCGACTTATCGTCTTTTCAGTTAACATGATGTGTGGATTGGTTAGCTAGGATAAATCATTCACAAATTCTTGATAATATCCAACCAATATAAGAAAAATATGAATTTTAGTCACAATGGTTGAACTATTATATTGTAAAATTACATAAATCATTTATGATTCCAAGGATATACCTTCCCTTGAGATTATATGACTAAAAAATAAAAAATTTGTATCCAAAATTTTCACATGGGAAATTTTTCATATGATTTCTCTTTGTTTGGGGCCATTAGTGCAATACTCAAGTGATTTTCATGATCTTAGTTTCCCTTATAATATATATGAATATTATCTATAATGACTACCAAAAACTAATCAAGGTAATCTCTAAATACTATATTCATTAAATCCATGAAGATAATGGTGGAATTAGTAAGACCAAAAAAAATCACTCTAAATCCATAGTGTTTATACCTCGAGTGGAAATTTTTTCAGATTTGTCTTCACTTTTGACCCTTAACTAATAGTTCCCAAATTGAAAATAAATCTTGTAAAAATAAATAGAACTTTTAATTTACCAAAAAAACATCAATATACTATAGAGGATACTTATTCAGGATCATGATCTTGTTATGTTCCTAATAATCATTATAGATTCACAAGGATAAAATGTTCTTCTTAACAAAATGTATAGGGGCACCACATGGTGACACACTTGGCCGAATGAATCCCTTATCAAGATTCTCTTGGAGTTGATTCTTTAATTAATGCAACTCAACTGATTCTACTATATATGGAGTCTTTGAAATAGGTGTTGCACCAGGTATGATTTCTATTGAAAACTCGTATTTATAATTTGGAGTAAGACTAGGAAACTCTTTCAGAAAGACATCAATAAGCTCCCATAAAAAAGGAATATTATCAAGGTTGAGTTTTTTCCAACGATCTAAGATAAATAAAAACTTTGAATATGAATAAAGACCCATATAATGGATTTAATTTTCATTGTAAGAAAAAATTTATCCTCACAGTGATAGATAGTCATAGGTCAGTTCGAAATATCAAATGTGACTTTACTTCCATATAAATTGATATGGTATTTATATAAATAAATCCAATCTATGCTCAAAATAACACCAAATGAAAATAATGGAAGAATAATAAAATTTTTATATGGATCATTCTTATAAATTTTACAGTAAATAAATATATTTAGAGTATAGGATAAGTGTACATAAACCACCATGATCAACTTTTGTTATTAAAATAAAATAGAACATTCCTTGGTCTACAAGTCAGACATTGGAAAAGGGTATTTATATAGATAATTCCCTAGTTCCCCACATATAATAAATCTAATTCATTCAAAAAAATCTTTGTGCCCTTCATTTCCATAAAGAAAATGTCTTCTACTTTGATATATTCTCTGGGATGCTTTTTCCCACATTCATGACATAAAGGAAATTTAACTTTCTTTCCACCAAAATAATTTCCACCAAAACTCCCCTAAAATTTCACTATCCTCTTATTTAACATTTTAGGAAACCCACTTGTCTTTAAGTGGTTAATCAGAAGTTTTCACCTTCTATCTTCTATCTCAATTGGTTTCTCAAGATGAAAATAATTTCATTTTCTTTCACATTCAAAGTTAACATGATTCTTTCTAGTTATATCCGTTAACTAAAACCAAAAAACAAAGTATAAAAAATAATAATCATTAGGTGAAATCATATAGTCATGAAAATAATTTATATGATTTATAAAACATGAAACCTTCTTTTCAACCTATAAAACCTTCGGTTTGACCTAGGTTATCTATGGTCATTATCTATTTTAATCCTTCTTTATGACTCTTAAATAAAATATCAACTAACATAAGAATATCCCTCAGGAGTTCCAACCAAAGTGTGAAGTAAGGTTCTATTCACCATGCACCAGAATAATGGAAAATATATACTCAACCAACACTTTTTTGAGGTTATTACCCCTAGATTCATCAATTCCAAAACCATGCCCACTTATAGTATCCAGATAGGGGTGGTTTTCTAAGAAACCTCACTCCTTTATTTACAATAACACAAGATGTTCTGTAATACTTAGAATTACCCAAAGGGTTCTCATTAAAGTTTTCTCATCCATGTTTCCATAAATAACCAAACCCCTATTTGATTCCAAAAATAACAACCCATACTTTTCATACATAAATATTATATTATTATAGATGAATATTCAGAAAATGTTACAATAATATACACATAAGGACCATAGTATTTTAGATTCTATGGACACTTAGATACGTAAAAAACTAGTTCATAAAGTATGTCAATTATATCTGATTAAGTTCTTCATAACTATAACCCTTCTTAAAAAAATCCTAATTAAAAACATTCTTCATAACCTGGGTAAGGGAAACATAAGAATGGGTGGGATCAGATGATCAGTAAGGGTAATGATAATATATTTCAATCAATTATCATAAGTAAACATAAGATAACATAATGGTATGATAACATGATAAAGATATACAATAATCATACCCAATAATTCAAAGATATTTAATCATGAAACATGGTGTAAGGTTTTTTCAAACAAATGAAATGATATATAAGAGTACAGAGTCATCAATAATAAATAATGATCTATAAAATCATATTATAAGAACAATAAATACGTTTTTAGAATGAAAATAAGTTTATAAACTGATATCCTTAGTCAACGATCACTGACAACACTATTATTTTGGATTGGGTTCACTACCCATTCCATCATTTCTATAGTCAAGGTTCACTCCAAAGACTATCTTAGTGGAAAAAGTCCCTTACTGAACTAGATTCACCCCCCATTTAAATCCTTATTATATCATGAGATATAATTTTACCTAAATATTTGGAGTGATTTGTAATTTCAGTCCCACCCATCACATAATAAAAATCATACATTTGTGTACCACAATATCACAAAACAATCATCATATAATCGAATCATAAAAAATAAAAAGAACATGGTTCTTATAAAAATTTCATTATAATTATCATAAGGAATACATAGAAATAATAATGATGGTAAAATTGGATAATATCCCTAGTAAATCATAAGAAACATAAATTTATTCTTTTATAGATGAAAATACCATTAAAGGATCACTAGAAATTTTATTTGAAGAAATTGTACTTTTTATTTGAATTCACCAATTTAAAATCTAAAAAATTATAAAATATTTGAAAAACATGTTATTTGAAAATATTAAAGGAAAATTATAAATTAATGTTTAAGAAATTATTAATTATGATGGGGAGAACCTTTTATAAAGTGTATGTTAAAACCATTTTTTACATTTTTTGTAGAAGTCAAAAATGCCATGTTTGGAAAAGGGTATAAATATTGCTATTAAAACATGGTAAATAAATTCAATAATAGTTAAAAATAAAATTAAATAATATTTTTAGAAAATAAAAAACATTCTTGAAACATTCTAAAAAAATATTGACATGGAAGAAAAGATTCATGTCCAAAGAAAAAACAACGTCGGTTTTTCTTAAAAACATTTTTTTGGCGTATTGAGTACTGGAAGAAAAGAAAATTAAATTAAAACGTTAAATATATATAAATATCCATAGTAGAAGAAAATATACAAGGTTTATTATAGATAGATCATATAATTTCATTATCATTAGATTTAATCATAAACAATCCTGGTAAATATGAGATTGTAATATGAAACTCTTATAGATTCGGTAATCTTTCAATAAAAAGTAATTGGATGCTTAAAAATCATATGGATATATAAATCACATGAATTAAGTCATTTATTATGACACAATTAATTCTTGGGAAGTATATAAACCATATGAATAAGTAATTGGTGCATGACATTAAAACATGTCTCAATGAAGAAAAATTAAGATAAAAAACCATTACTTCAAGTTTTTCTTGCTTTGTTAGCACTCTAACTTAATGTAAAATAAATGTAAATTTAATATAATTATATACCAAAACAATATTAATCACTATAATATCATACATGATTTACTTATAACATCCTATCACCCATTCATTAACAATCTTTCATTGTCATCATCATTTTGGGTGTTAACTAGTTCGTTTTTCATGTATGTTTTGGTTCGAAAACTATGGTCCATGAAATTAAATCTTATAATATTAATATAAAGAATTTAAATAATGATATAATTATTATATATATTCATTATAAACTTATTTATACACCTTCACATAAAGAGATGAGGAAAAATGAATTACACCACTATGTGGAGATGTTAGTTCGTACGCACGAGTAACATCCCTATTTATTGAAGGATGGAACAAAATAAAGATAAATATTAATTAACCATTATATAATTATTATTATTACATAAATATCATATATAAACATTAAATATATTATAATAACTGACCATGAAATATAGTGGTTTAAAATTAGTTGTATCGTTATGTGGATGTGGTAGTCCACATGTACGCATGAGCGATACTTTCATCTCCCTTTGGATTGACAAAATCTGATAAATGGTTTCCATGTCATCATAATAAAATATAATTTTATTTATAATAATATATTAATTGTTTTTTATATGTAAAAAATTCTTATAGGAATTATAAAAGTAAATAATATTAAAAGGTCTTGGTTAATATTTATTCCTCTTCATTAAGAGGCCTCTTTTTCCTTACTCATTAAGCCTTCAAGGAATATTCTTAGGAGACTAAAATAAGATATATGATGAAGGGAAGGATTATATAAATTATTTTTAGTAGTTATTTTCCAATATATAAGTCTATAATGGTGTGAATAATAGAGGATGAGATGCACCCTTTCATAAGTGAGTGGAGAGCCACACACAGAATTTCTTAAATGATTTGAAATATATAAGGTCAATTTCATGGAAAAGTGGTAACAAAAGGACATGAATTAAATTTTACGACTATATAAGGTTTAAATATATTCAAAAATAATAATTTGATAGTTTTTCGTGTTAATACTACACTTATATAAGGGTTTAACACCCCGATAAACTTGTTTTAACCTTATCTGTGGCAACAAAATTTTACAATTTTACTATTCACTATTACAAAAAAATAAGTTGAAAAATTAAATTATACTATTTATTATGATTGAAAATATGGAATAAATTTTAATATATTCAATTTCTATAATTGAAAAAAATTACTTTTAATTAATGACTCAAACAACAATGAAAAAACCATTTTCAAAAAATGAATTTTTAAGCATAAAACTTAATTTGTTTCCAATACTTGCCATGTAAAAACCATAAAATGAATGAAAAAATATTATAATGAAAATTAAAACTATAAATTTATTTAAAACCATTAAAAAATATATTAAATTAATTTATTAAAATAAAAACACATCATCCTTATAAAAACATTTTTTTTGAAAAGTGTGTTTTTAAGACCATAAATTAATTTTCACCAAACTCAAGTTTAGTGATAACTCATATGAAAGTATTTATATAATTTATAATTAAATTATAAATAGGTTAATTTAAGATCATATTCATTACATAATGGATAATTTAATTGAAAAAAAATTATAATTTTTGAAAAAAACTGTATTTTTCACTATTCGCTGAAAAATAAATATTTTTATAAAAATCCTAAATATTTACCCTAAGATAATAATGAAATAATGATTTTAAAAATAATTTTAATTTATTAAAAATAATTCTAAAAATTTATTTAATTAATTATAAATTTAGTGTGAATTTTTTTTGATAAAAACTAATTTGAAGAAAACATATTTTTGAAGCATAAAATAAAATTACTAGAAATTGAATACTTGTTTATTGTAAATTAATAAATAAAAGTAATTAATAAAAAACTTCATAAATATGTTTCATAAAGTGGTTATTACTATTCATTCTTACAAATTTAATGTCTAGGTAATAAGATTATACCATATCACGGTTCATATTGACTCGGGATTGTGTGTGTGGAAAGATATAAAATACATCGGGTTTTATTTCAAAGGATATATATATATTACAGTGTTACTAATGTCATTCAAATTTTACAATTATATAATATAGAATTAAATATTATACCAAACAATATATCTCTCTACAATGTAACTTTTGACTGAATTGTTTTTTGTATACCCTTTAAAAATATTCAAATTTTGTTTAATGGTGTATATCCATCTATAATGTATAGGTTCACATATTACAATCTCCCTAAAAATATTAACCATCATTTTTACAATTATAATAAATAATAATGATAGGAGTGAATATAATTCACTTAACATAACATCAATTTCCTTTTCCATGGTTTGAATTTTTTTAGGTCTATAAATTTTTTACCATATAGCTTTGAAAAAGAAATAAAGTATGGTTAACTTATATCAGTTATTTTTAGGCAGAATGCAACAGAAAGCTACATACATTAAAAATTACATATAAACATTATAATTAGTGATTTTGGGCCCTTTAACTTCAAATTAGTTATTGAGAAGATATTTTTGTTACTTGCATAATACCCCTCTAGAACCAATAAAGAATTTAGAAAGTTTCAAAATTGATATATCTATTTCTTAAAAATAGTGTAAGCTACTAGAGGAAGAAAATTTGACCTTTCACTATTCACTGGTGCTAGACTTTCCCATATACACATGTCAATAATGTCCAATAAAGCCTCAATCTAATATTTTTTTTGATGCATTTAGTAACGGGTCAATGACACTATCACGTACACTGTTTTCCACATGTATGACTTCCTGATAAATTATGATGTATAAAAAATTCTACAATGTAAGTAAAAAACTATTATTTTTCAAACTAGTTTTCATATGGTTTTTTAAAAAGGTTTCTGGAAAATAGTTACCATATCCATTAGTTTCTAAAAACTATTGATCACCTGTTAGTCGAGATGGCGTTGTACCTTCTTATGAATTTTCATTGAATAATGTCATACAAGATCAGTATTTATGTCTTCTAGGTAAAAATTTATGATGTCTTTGAAATAAATTCCTCTTGAAATGTTTCAAACTAATTGAGTGTGTATATTATTTAGAAATAGGACAACCAAACTTTAATATAATTCTATATCCGGATAAATTTATATAATCAGGAAAGTTATTTATCACCTCATACAACATGCCTCTCAATGTGAAATCTTCATTTCTATAACCATAATACAACATAACATTTGAATCCCACATTAATTTTATATCTTAGATCAATGGATCCAGAAAAACATAAATATCATTACACATTAGTTTTGGTCCAAATATAAGAAAAAACAACATAGTGGATTTTTACTTCATACATAACCATGGGGGAAAAGTTATAATTTACCAAAATGACTACTCAGGTACTATAAGTGATACTTTACTCACCAAATGGATTCATTCCATCTATAAATATCATAAGATTTAGGTTTCTCATCTCATCCCCAAATTCAATATACTCATGATTAATTCCATTCCACTAAGGAGAGTCTACTGGATGATAATGTTTCTCATCTTGAATTCTTCTATTTGCGTACAATTTCAATTGACTTATGGTCTTCTCATTTCAATATAGGCACATAAACCTTGGAATGATTGGAAAGTTACATACTAATTTTGAAGGAATTGATTCATTTTTATTCTATAGATACACATCATTGTTATAAAATATTTATGTGATTTATTGTCATTTTGAAACATTATGCAATCATTAGGATATGCATGTATTCTTTAAAAGATCATTCCCATTTAAAATATAATTTTTTCTATTTTATTATTTTAAAAAATAAATATCTTTATCTTTTAGTAGAAATCATTAAAAAGATAAAGTTTTTTAGTCAAACTTGTTTCAATCCATTTGTTTTCAATTTTTAAATTATATGGCTTCAATATGCTAGAAAATGTTGTATATTTAGAAAAACCAATATAAAATAGAGTCTTTTCACGTCTCTTCAATTTCTAAAATATGTTTGGAAAATGTCATTATTATTTCCTCAATATAATCATTAACCTCATTTATACATGTAAACATATCCTCAATATGATATTTATCATCTTTCACACTTATAATCATAAAAGATGATCTATAAATTGTAGTGTTTTCAGAGTCACTGGATATATTTTGTTTTCATTGTGTTTCTTCCAACACTTATAACATCGATAAATTCTATGATATATCAATTGTTCTTTAAACTCCTCTAGGACAATTAATCTTGAACAACAACAATATAGACATGGATAAATGATTTGATAAGTGTCATATGCATGATCTTTTATAAATTTGATGAACTCCTTAACTCAATCCCCGTACTCTTTTCCCATAAAATTTACATCCATCCAAATTTTATTCATATCCATCCTATTTGATTCAATATTATTCATATATAGAAAAAAACATAAGTTATGTGTTTATAATCCTAAAAGGCCATTTTTACACACACACACGTGCGTATAGTCAACAAGTTTGATATAAATTATCATTGAATCAACAACTTCTTATAACATATAATGGTAAAGAATTGTATGAATAAAAAATATAATAACACATATCTTTCATTATAATAACTCACATATCATAAATTATTCTTTTTTTAATGGAATCATAAAGGGAGAAAATTCACTCCCTCTAACTATCAATGTGCACAAGAAACCTACAGATTTATACATCAGGATATGTATTATGGTATATATGATAATATTTCACACTCAAAAAATATATCAAAACAAATTATTATTTTTTCAATGTTTCTATAGAGTTAAAAATAAGATAATTGTATTGATTATTGTTATTACATTTGTAAATTTATGAAGACTCAACCAAACAATGTTTTATGAAAAAAGTATTTGATAAAATAATAGAATTTAACCATCCCAAAACAAATGGTGGTGCGACCATCAATAAGGATCAGTAGAAACCATTCATATAGAAAATCCCAAAACCACCAAGAACCTGCCATTCTAGACTAATAAGGGGACACTCATTACAGATTAGGAAACAAAAGAAGTGGAGGAAATAATTCATAGATACCAAAAATAAAAATCACCACCAAGAAACCAAAACAGAGCACAAGCATTCTTAGAAGGATCAATTTCCAACCAATCTACCATCACAAACTCAATCCACTGAATATACCATCACCCAAAACCAAATATGGGGTATAATGCAATGTATTAGGTAGATATAGAGGAATAATTAGTAAAATTGGATCACTCAACACCAAAAAATAACCTCACAATAAAACTCTGAGACATATAAGATAAGAAACTCTAAATTTTGTGTTGGATTTGAATGGATGGGAAGAACAACAAAAAAATGAGAAAAACCTTGCAAGATCGATAAAAAAACTAGTAATGATCAAAAAACATACCTTCAGTTGAGGGTCGATTCATCCAAAGAATTCAAAGGAATTGGTTGAAGGGTTAGGCCTCCGAAAGAGCTTGGACGACATAAGGAGCAGTGACTATTGTTATGGTTTTTTAAAAGAATTTCAAGGGTTTTATGAATGATAAAAAAAAAGCACCAATAAAACATAGCTTTATCAACTCTAAAATGGACAATCACTTTTTATTAGTGCTAATTTATAACTTTATCAGTGAAAAATTTATTGTTGATAAATACCAGTTAATAAAAATTAAATATTATTTTTGAAAATTACAATACATTACTAATTCTATAAACATAAATAATAAAAATTAAAAAATTACTTTATAATAAATAATCATAAATATATAAAATTATTAAATTATAAAAATATTAAAAATAAATATATAATATAGACTAAAAAATAATAAAAATGAATAAATAATATTAATTATGTAAATTTAAAAAAAATGAATCAATTATATATATAATATATATTACAAATATAATATATATGAATAAATATTAAAACAAAAATGAATAAATACTAAAAATTACATTTTAATAATATATATTTATAAAAAAATTCTAATAAAAAAATGAATAAGTAAAAATTTTATAAATATTTAAATAATAAATATTAAAATAAAAATGAATAAATATTAATTATGTAAATTAAAAATATATCAAAAATATTAAATATTAATTAATTAATAAAAATGTATAAAAATGTTCAAAATGGAGAGATCCTAGAAAAATTAAATTAATAAATATTAAAAATTAATAAAATACAAAAATATTAAAAGTGAATAAGTATTAAAAATTAATAGATAATAATAAAAGAATAAATATTAAAATTGGTAAAAAAATTGATAATTAAACATGAATGAATTAAAAAATATTAAAAAATGGATTATTTCATATTAATAATATAAATTAATGAAATACTAATAATAAATAAATATTAAAAAATAGTAAAAATTACATTTAGAAACAATATATTTATAATTAATTACTAATTAATAATAAATAAAAATAATTGTATAAATATTTTCATACAAATATATTTAAATAAAATGAATAAATATTACTAATATAAATTACTTATATACTAAAAGTTTTAAATATTAATATTTAAAAATACATAAATATGAAAAAGGTCAATATAAAATTGAAATAATTAAATTTGAAAAATGAAAATGACTTTTCTTATGATTGTGTGTATGTATATGTATGTATCTACACACACTACACTGAGATATGTCAAATTAAAAAGAATAAATGACTTTTCCTATTATAAAACGATATATTCCTATACTTATACACAGACATACACATTAAATAAATACACATAAACATATACTTTCAAATACATGCACATATATACGCATACATTTACATACATATGCACATACGTACACATACAAACGTATAGATGGATATACATATACATGCATGCATGAAAGAACATAAACACGTACATACATATAAATTAAGATACACACACATACACATACATAAACATACATACACATACTACATAAACATTCACATATACACACACACATTCATGCATACATAAATACATATTCATCCACATAAATAGACATTCATACACATACATACACAAACATGCACATATACACATACACATACACAACTCTTGCATCTATATATATACATATAAACATACACATACACATACACATACACATACACATACACATACACACACACATACACTTACACATACACACACACATACACATATACATTCACAAACACATACACATACACAAAAAATGCATACACATACAAAACATACATACTCATGCATATATATGTATATATATATACATATGAATACACATACATACACAAAAATATGTATACATACAAATAGACACCCACACATACCAACATACACATACATCCACATACATATACATGCATACACAAACATTCAAATATATGTTTACAATTTAAATTATTTAATGTGAATATAAATATATAAATTCAAATATGAACTATATTTAATGCATTTATATATTTATTGATATAGTTTGTTTCTATATTTTTTAATACAAACACACACAGATGTGGGTGTTTATGTGTGTTTGTGTAATTATAATTATATATATAATTATAAATAAGTATTAAAAGAATAAAAATATATATTTTGTTTATTATATAAATCACATTCAAGAATATATAAATATGTATATATAAATTATATATATATATACAATATAAATATAATTAAATAAATATAGATTCATTTATATATTTATATAATTGTCTAAAGAAATTTTTGATATGTTATATTTATATATACATTTTTTAATGTTCTCAAATATATTATTAAATATTTTTATTGATTAATATATATTTGATAATTGTTTATATATAAAATTAAAAAAATATGATTGGTATTAATTTTTTATTATAGTATAGATAAATAAATATTATTTCTATAAATATATGTACTTATTGTTATATAAACCATATTTTAATATATATATATATATATATATCCACACACACACACACAGGTCGAGGTCGGTTTGTCTGGGGAGCATTTTTTTCTATTGTCATGTTCCATGGGGGAAGATGAGACATATTATATTATATTATTAATAATATATATTGTATTTATATAAATATATATACATATTATTATATAAATCATATTTAAAAATATAAGAATATGTATATATAAATTAAATTATTCATGGTTCTCATTATTAGTGCTTTTTTATTCTTTTTAAAGGGGATTATTTTATTAGTGTAATTAAAGTGTTGATAAAGGGTTATATTTATCACTTCTAAAAAAGAGCTGATAAAGGGTAGCCTTTTATTAGTGGTTGTAGTAAGCACTCATAAAAGACGCCCCTTTACCAGCATTTTTAGCATTGATAGAGGTCAATGGTGAATAAATATGAATATGTATGAGTGAATAAGAAATTATTGGTGAATGTGTTCAAAAAATAATTCACCATAATAAAATAAACTAAAATATATGTAAAATATCTCTTAAAATGTATATATTAAAGAATACATGAAAACAATTACATCAAAAATAAAAATTCCATCAATATTATTGTTTTAATAATCCATCCCAAAACCACTACACTTGTTAACATAAAAGGGGAAACATAAAAGCAGCAACTCCATCATATATTTAATAATCTACTACGAGTATCCCAAATATTCTCTTCAATCCACTTACTAACATAAAATTGCGAGCTCTATTCTATTTTTAATAATTTATCAAGATTAGTTAAAATCCAATACAATGTGAATTTAACTCCATGTAATTGAAAATATCATTAGACCAATAACTTCTTCACTGCAAAAATCTAAAAGCACATAAAAATTGAAAGCATGAGACATACAATGATAAAATCTATAACATATTCAAAAATAGTTGTAATAACGGATAGAAACTAAAAAAAGTGTTTAATTTCAAACAAATTAAATATCATTTGTTTTGAAGAAAATTGAAACCAATGTATAAAAATAATTAAAATTTTATAATTTTGAAACATTGAGAAAGTTAAAAGAACTAAATATCATAATCTAGTATCAAAAATTGGTGAAATAATCAAATATTCCTTCCTTCTTTGTTACTTATTTAAATGAAGTGGGTTCAGTCTCAGATAATAGAGTAATGTGCTCTTCTTTCTTCAACCTTTGAGTCTTAGTTGGGGAAAATTTTTCTCTAATGATATTTCTTAGATTAACTTGAGATATTTTCTTTCTATATTGAGATATTTATTGACTCATTTTTTCATTTTGCTCCTCAATAGATTCAATCCCAGAATCATAATTAATTTAAACATTTTTAGTGCCCCAAATCTATATTTGTTTCTTCCCCTTTATCAACCACTTCTTCAAAATAAGATATTCTAAAATCATTTGTTGTTTCATTCTCAACCGCAATTACATCACTACTCTAAACTAATTTATTATTACTCTTATTGAAATATTTATAGTCCTCAATATGTGTTGAGTATCCAAGAAATATTTCTTCATCTACTATATCATCATATCATCCATGATTTCTTTCTTTATTCCATATTATGTACTTTCTTTCAAATACCATAATATTATTTAAAGATGGTTTCTTTCCATGCCATTTTTTTATAGTGTCTTCTCTAAAACCAGATAGATTAATCCTCTATTTTGAGAATAGATAGTCACTTAAACAACTTCTTTCCTAATGTGATGTGATATTCCACTATCTATCAACAATATCTTTACCATATTTTTTATCGTGTAATTTCTTTATTCCACAACCTTATTCTATTGAGGAGTTATCATAACAGATACTTCATGTGTAATAATTTTTTTTTAAGGTAACACTTAACCTCATAGGATATACACTATGTTCTATTATCTAGTCTATGAATTTTTATGGTTCTTCTAGGTTAATTTTCATCCCTTATATGAAATATTTTTATACAATTCATTATTTTGTTTTTGAACTTATGAACATGGACCACCACATTCTTCTATAACAATCTAAAAATAGTATAAAATAACTCTCACCATAGGTTCCTACCTGATCAATAGGGACACACACATTGGCATGAATATAATTCAAAAACCTGATACTCAATTTCCATTTTGGAGGATAAGGATTACAAAAACACTTTTCCTCATAGACAAGCATCACAAATTTTTTCAAAAAATCACTATAACATCCCATTATTTAACAGTGTATTTTTCCTTTAAATAAATATTATATTGAATAGATTGTTTCACATGTAATGCCAAAATAAAATAAACTATGATGCATTTTATTGAGAAGAAATATATTAATACAAGATAACGTGTAATACATTATGAAAATAAAATATAAAATAATATTAAAAAAACTAAAAGTAGAAGAATATTGCATGTAAATAAAAAGAACACGAACATGTAATCCTTGTCCTCATGATTCTCATTGAAGATCATAAACTTGATTATAACTTAATAAATAAGGAAAATAATTATAAATATAATATAAATTTTGAGAGAGAAGTGAATGAATATGATTAATGATTCTATGAATATATGTAAGTCTTTATATAAGAATAAAATCTAACTATTATAAATATTGTCATTGGATATATGGCCGTTGGAAATATGGTCGTTGGAAATATGGTCGTTGGATATATGATAGTTGGGTATGCATGTGTCCAATAGGCATTTTATGTTTTTAAATTTTTAGTATAAAATTTAAAATAATATATTTCTAGAATAAAGTAAAAATGGTAATATTTAATTTAAATATTATATTAAAAAATATATCTTTTTATGTGTTTCATATTATTAAAAAATTATTTATTGTATTTATAAATTTAGAAAATAATATTTTCATTCAAATTTATTAAAAAATAATATGATTATAAGATTAATAATTAATTTTAATAGGATTTTGTCAAAATTATTAAAAATATTTTTTTCAAAGAAACATGTTTTTAAGAATTATATATTTTTATCTTAATAAATCAAATCAATAAATTTTAAATTATTAATCTATTTTAATTTGTTCAATTCATAAAAATTATATTAACACTCATTTAATTGGTCATTTATATGAAATGGGATTAAGAATACATATGGTTTAAAAAGTAATTTTTCTTTTAAAAATGAACTTATATATTTTATGTTTTCATTTAAAAGATAAAATTACCATATTTATAAACTTAATTAGATAATATAGAGTCAAAATTTATAATCATCACATAAAATTTGGTATGGATGTCAATTGCATTTGCGTAAATGCCTCTCAAAAACTTTTATATATAATGAATCCTTATTTACCCCTTATAAACCTCCCAAACCATTCATTTATCTATTTAATACCTACCAATTTTTCCTCTCTAGAATCCTTATAATACATTGTGTAGCTTCTAGTTTCAATAATTAAGTCTTAATCCTTTATTCTAATGGAACCCATGTTGAGAAGGAAATTTTTTTTCAAGTGTCTATATCCTTACCATAAATTTTCAATTAACTAAACATCCAAACTCTTTAAATATATCATCCTATATTATAATGATGTTAAATTAACATCATTATTCTATTGAGAAAATGATACCACTATTATATAACCCTAAACTCTTACTCATTCACTAGTATTACATGTTCTTATTGGAATCGTTCCAATCATCTACATGAATGATATTATACAGATATCACCATTTTTAAAATTAATGAGTATTAAAAAATTAATAATGATAATATATGATCTTAAGGATTAATATATTTCCTTTATTTGGCTATATAACAATTTCATAAAAATGAATGATCATTATAATGTAGCTTGTGGTTATCAATAAATTTCCTGAATAATGTTTGTAATGGATGTTATTCTCGAAAACCATAATCATAATTTACATCAAATGAAAAAGGGACTATATAAATAAATATAAATAAATGATTAAAATCCATTGAATAATTTGGTAATTATGAACTTCGTATCATATAATATGTACTGACATTGTCATTATGAAACTCGTACAAAATGATCAAAATTACTAACATTTGATGATGAAAATAAACAAAAACTGACTAATATGTGTCTAATGAATAACTATATTTGAAGAGTGTAAAAGGTAATATATTCAAATAAGGTTCTAAAATATATGTAATATAATTTTATTTTTATTATACAGGAGGTTAAAACACGTATTTGGATGTTAAGACAAGTGGTATGGGTTTTATTTCCAAACTCATTTTGAATTAAATATTGTTATGACTAAGCTTCTATATGAGGAAATGGTATGATAATTATCTAAAAAATCACATTTATTTTATTCTAATATATTTTTGCATTAGTTTGACATCTTCTATTATCATTTCACTTCCCATTGGTTTATAATTCACATGAATTAATTATTGTAAGAAAAATCAACCATACATCTTCTTTTCATCCATGAATATTTCTCCTCCATGTCCATATTATTTATTTTTTTAATAGATGTACCTATCAAAAATTCAATGATTTCATAATGAATTTTTCAATGTACTTTACTTTATTTTAAAAAAGGAATATTCTTTTAATGTTTTCAATAAGTTTTTTTTATCCAACTCTTTTTCACTTTATAAAAGTGTGACAATAATATTTATTTATAATGCATACCTCATGGATGAATTTTCCTAATTTTATGAGTATTTTTCATAATGAGGCTTCCTCTATATGTTTTCATGGTTTTTCAAAGAAATTTATACTATATTTATTTATATAATATTTTTTCAAAACATATCAAAAATGTAAATGGAATTTATTATTTTTTCTCCAAGTAAATTTTAATGCTCTTACAAGAGTATTTTTCATCAATTTTAACATCCTTTAATGTTTCTTATACTTCTAGGGAAATATTAACTAATATAACCATCCATAGTCTTTATCAGGATGGATTTTAGTAATATACTATATGTTTTTTATGAAACCTATAACATCCCAATATACAAGCCACTAAACAGTTCCCCATGATGGTGGTTCACATGGCCTCAAGTACACCTCCCTGTACACCAGAGGATTCCAACTAGCAATGAGGTTATAAAATGGGTCAATGGAGTGACTATACCATCCTGACCTAAGTAATGCATTTGTACCTCAAATAAACAAATAGAGGATGTATAATATAAATCTATATATAAGGTGACATCTTGAAGATTGTAGTAATAATAAATCCAAAACAATGTCATGTATAATATGATGTTCATGTCATATATCTATACAAAATGGAATTAAATTAATGGAAAGAGGCATCCAATATAATAAATTAATTTAAAAAATGAGAACAAAAGTAACTATCTCTAGATATCATCACGATCCTAGATCAGTCATGTTCGACCGTGCCCTTATGTAATAATCAAATCAAACATCGTACGGTAGACGCTTTCCCTGGTCCCTATCTAAATCCATGAATTATATTTGAGTACCCAAAATATTCTTGAATAGGGTGTGAGATAACACCCAGTAGGCCACCACCAATAGTTTATATAACAAGTCCATTTTGTGTACCAAATACTAAGCAGTGTGCAGTATTTTAAAATTATAACAATAAAGTAAATAAAGTGTTAAATAATGTATGATCTTTTCGCGGAAAACATAACTCCCTATGAAAAATAATCAATCAACAATATTCAAGGGGTATTTTAAAGCATAAACAAGTGGGTGTTATACTGTGAAGACTAACAACTCAAATAAAATACCCACACTAGGGATATCTATAAAGCATAGAAAAATATTGACAAAGTCCCTTCCATGAAATCCAGTGTTGACATCCATAATGGTATGTTCCATGTAATCTAGTGTTAGGCCAGGAAGGGTCAGATCCATGTTATATAAGGCCAAGGAATCCTAATCGATTCCATGGATCATCTCGATGGAAAATCGATAATGAATAGGGTGGATTCAAATTAGAATTTCCATATATCATGTCTAATGTGATTCCAAGAAATCTGGATCCAAGGGCTAGCAATTCCCTTGGAATTATGTGGAATCAAGATCCAAATTAAAAAAAGACCAAGGAATCCACTACCATAACAAATATAGATCCATGGAGTATAAATGTCCTTGTAATCTAACATAATAAGGCTCTAAGGAGCTCATACAAGGCATCCACTACCATTTTCAATTCATCAATCATTATCATTAACAGCCAATGAGTTCTTCCAACCCATCCCATATTTTCTATATAAATAATTTATCCATTTTAATCATATGTAATCACATTAAAGGGAGTCAACAACCTTATCCTGTTAATTAATTTCCATTTATTCCTTTCATTTACAAATGAATAGGTAAAACAAGGTACTCATAACCTTATGTAGTTCATTAAGGATATCGATAGAATTGGTGAGATCGCACACACCCAACGGGTGGTATAACATGGTACAAATACAAGGACGCACCCAATGAGTGGTCTATGTTAAGGAATATGACCTAAATATATACAAGGGATCTAGTAGGCATCCCTAATAGTTTCAAATTAATTTAATTCATACATTCAATTAATTTTAAGGGAAACACCAGAAATTCAGGTCTGCATCACAGCTAATACAAGCTATAAAAAACCAAACCATAATGAAAATGGTATAAAACCCCAATTGTATATCCATGGTAGATTACTTATTCAAAACTGACTCCTAACTCAATCTGTATTGGATGAAATTTGAGAAACTTAAGAACTCTATGAATATAATTAATATTAGTTTTCATAAAAATAGTGCAAAAGATACATAAAAAAATTAAAAAAAAAGATCATAATGAATAGAGTCCTCGCCAAAAGGAATCCAATGAGAAAAAAATGCTTGAATTTGAGTTTGGATAATGAAGATCCTTAAATCCCAAGCTTAGGCCTGAAAAATATCAATGGGAGGAGAAATGGATCCCTCTGTGCAATGAAAACAAAGGAGGAGGGAAATTGGTTTAAACATTTAAAATCATCAAGGAAAAATGGTAAATTCTCCAAAAATACTAGTTATAATGTTTTGGATGCATGGTTGTCCAAACTGTGTGCCAACTATATACCCTTCTCTATCTAAAGACCCCCTTCACACAGTTCATACACACAGTTTGGGAAACCATGCGAAATCCATGTAAAACACCTATGTAAAAAAATTCAGGTACTCCTGCATGGGCTTGAGGACCTCGAGAAAAGTTTTCTTCAACCCGTGTGGCCATATACTACTCTCTATTCAACCCTGTGTAGTTACGTCTAATCATGCAATCTAGGGTGAAAAAATTCTATTAACTATGTGGCCGAACTAATTTTTCCAAAAAGCGGGGATCTGGGTTCTAAATAAGCCTTGAACACACCTAAAACTCTTATGACCACATCTGTAATTTACATTAGACCAAAATAATGAATTAAACTATAATTAAAATAAATCATATGCCATAGGAAAACCCAAGATCATACAATCTTCTACCATTAAGTCAATTCAACCCTAAATTTCCATTCCAAGGGTGGAAAATAATTTTCTAAGAATAACTTGAGCCATTGGGAACATGCTTAGGCCTCCAACTCCCAAGTCTCATCTGGTAAATGGTCATGTTTACATAGCATATATACTAGAGTAGTTTACTGACATCATAGAGCCTTCATTCTCCTATAAAAAATACAAATAGGATACTGCTCGAAGGATGCATATAGATACTACTCAACCTCATCCAACTACAAAGTATGAGATGGGTCTGAGTGATAATGTCATAGCTGAGATATAAGAAAAATATCATGCATGTATTAATACCTCTGGGGTAACTAAACTAATAGGCTACTGACCTGAATCTCTCCAGAATATTGAATGGTCTGACCTATCACAATGAAAGATCACCCTATCTCTATATTTGACTATGTCCTAGCCTTAATGAGATATGTATGAAGACTCAATCCCCAACATCAATCTCTACAGGTCATCAATGAAGATCTAAATAAGATTCATATCTTGAATTTGTGGTATCCATCCATTTTCGAATCAACTGGGCCTACTTTGAAGTCTCGTGAATGAGATTTTGTCCAAGTTGCACTACCTATCCTACCTCTAGCTAGCTCAAAGGTGGTCGACACATCCTACCATAGAAAGACTCATATGGTTCCATATATATAGTCTCTTGATAGATGTTTTTATAGGCTAATTCAACCATAGATATATGCCTCTCCTAGGAGCCCCCAAAATCAAGGATACATTCTCCAAGAATGTCCTTTAGAAAAGTTGTAGTGCACTCTGACTGACTGTCAATCTGAGGGTGGTATTCCATGCTTAGAAACTCTTATGTAGACAATTCCGTCTAAAATCTTTTCTAAAACGGATTGTAAACAGTTAATCACTTTATAATACTATAGTATAAGGAATCTCGTGAAGGTTCACAATCTCACAGATGTAGAGTCTCCCAAGGTCATCGACTGAGAAGGTATCCTTGATAAATGGAAATATTAGTCCTTTATGAGCCTGTCCACAACAACCCATAAAACATCACTATATTTATCAGACCTCTACAACTTGGTTACAAAATCCATCACAACACCTTTCTATTTCCACTCAAAAATGGGTTACTACTGTAAAATTCAATCTGGTCACTAGTGTTCTGAATTCACCTATTCACAGGTGGAACACCTATTGAAAAAACCAATTACCTCTCATTTCATCCACATCCACAAATACTAATGGCACAAGTCATAATTTATATTGGTAATTATGGGATGTACTTACAAATATAGGGCATAAAAATATCAAATCACCCCATTGAATATGAATGTTGGAACCCAAAAATGACCATGAATACACAGAAATTCATCCACTCCCGTGGTATAACTAGGAGGCGAGTCCTCACATTCCACACTCTCCCATTGTACTAGGCCTTCAAAATCAGATAACTATCTCCTCCTCACTCTATCCAGGATATTGGAAGTCACTGATAAGGATGAGAGAAAAGTCTAACCTAGTCCATTTTTAACTTCCATGTTCATATCAGATAATAAGGATATAAGACGCCACTCGCTACTAGCCTCCAGAACTGCCTGTATATGATTCCTCATGCTCAGTGAACCTATGACTACATTGCCTTTACTCGACTTATAGGCATGGTCTAAGTAAAAATACTCCAGGTACTCCACCCACCTTATTTTCCTCAAGTTTAGATCATGTTTTGTAAATATATACTTGATACTTCTATGGTCTCTATACACCACAAAACACTCTCCTAGTAAATAATGCCTCCAATGGTGTAAGGAATGTAAAACAATGACTAAATCGAGATCATGTGTTGGGTAATTCCTCTTATTTGGTCTCAATTGAAGAGACCCATACAAAATTAATTGATCCTCCTACATCATAACTACTCTTATCCCGATACCTGCTGCATCACAATACACAGTGTATATTCTTCATGGCTCAATAATAATCAATAACTATGATAAATTTAGTCTCCCTTTTGGACCCTTGAGAGGTTGTCTCACAAGTAACTGACCATACAAACTTAACCCCCTTCTTATTCAAGCCTGTAATAGGTGTTGATAAGCTTGATAATTCATGCATGAAACCCCTTTATTACCAAGATAGACCTAAGAAACACAATATTTCAAATACATTCTTAGGATTCTCCTAGAAAACTACATCTCCCACCTTCTCTAGGTCAACTAATGCTTCTGTATCTGAGATAATATGACCTAGGAAGTGAATCTTATCCATCTAGAAGTGTAACATTATAATATTATCATATAAATAATGCTCCATGATTGTATGAAAAATAATATCAAATTTTTTGGATTCCTCGGGTAAATTAAGAGAATACACCCATATATCATCCACGAATACCACCACAAATGAATCTAGATAGGGATGAAAAACTCAGTTCATCTATGCCATGAATTTGTTTTAACATTCGTGAGACTGAATGACATAACCAAATACTCATATAGACCATAACTTCTATGAAAAGATGTGTGGGGTATGTCTGCTACCTGAACATGTACCTCGTGATAACATCACCTCAAATAAATCTTCAATAGAACCCAAACTCTTCAAAACTGGTCAAAGTGGTCATCATTCTATAGAAAGGGATACATGTTTTTAACTATCAACTAGTTCAATTTTGGGTAATCCAAACAAATCCTAAGGGTTTCATCTTCTTTATTTTCAAAAAGGATCATCGAACCCCATAGAGAAGTACTGGGTCGTATAAACCCCTTTTCTTCCAAGTCCTCTAGATGCATCTTGATATCCTGTAACTCCACAGTATCCATCCTATATTGAGGAATAGATACCAATGAAGCTCTAGGAACAAGATTTATAGAAAAATCTACCTCTCTATCATGAGATATAGTAGAAAATATATCCAGTAAAACACCCATTCAATGATCAACCGCTGGAGGGAAGTATGTTTTTTGTGTTCCCAAATCATCCAGATATAAACTAGTAATCTGGGTTGTTGTCCCACCCAACCTATGATGCTCAAGTCCATATCAGATCACCTGGACATCCCATTCACCCATGTGAATAGAAACTCTGACCTTTCATGATATGAAGGTCTCCCTCTAGTGATAATAATCAACATGGGATCAATAATAAACTATTAACTCTATCTTGAGTATGATGTCAAATCATGTCATCTTAGGGAGAAAAATATCTCATATTAAGTGACACCCACCAATCTCAAGGGGGCACTCCTTATGATTCCATAAACTCTCTGTTTGGATCCTCAATGGTGTATCCAAAGTCATAACTCCATCATAAAAATAAATTATGATCCCAAGTCTCTCCACAACATGTACATATTTGAATCTATGATAAGCACCTTTATCAAAAAGAGAAGATGCTAAATTATTGGCTATTTAAATCATACCTATGATCATAAATGGCAAGATGCTCTACTGCTTAGGTGTAGGATATACAGAATATATCTAGCATGAACCATGATCTTTTGAAACAACCTCACTACCCAGAGCATTCCCACTCTACTATCAAATTACAAATAGTGCTTGGCAATCTTTTTAAGGTCCGGGTCCCAAACATTACATATTATAGTGTTTTTGAGCTAGAATTTAGATTCTTAAAATTCCAAGAATCATTTAAATTTAGAGTTTTAGATAATTAAGAAAAACTCTTTAAAAATTAAACCCACACATTATAAGTGGACACTTATACTCAATATCTATTTTTCCCACCAAACAAAGTTCATTAAAAAATAAAACATGGTTTCTCTTTATGAAAAATATTCATAGTTTTCTCGATCATCTCATCCTTGTCCCTACACTCCCTTAAACACTACAATTGTTTTAAAAAAAGTATGATAAAAAAATATTATTAATCCACAATAAAATAAAGAAAGAAAATTTTTGATCCATCAATAATTATAAACCCGAGAAAATATTTTCAAAAATCTATACTTTTCACACATAAAACATAATCTCTTAAGCCTACCTCATGAAATCATAATTTTTTTGTAAAAATATATAGAAAATATAAATCATAATGATAACTTGTGACATCATTTCCATATCACTCTTTCATTCTCTGCATCTCTCACGGCTATATGGGGAGTAACCTTCATGGTAACATTTGGAATAACCACCACTGTATATTCCCTTAACCTCTTTTGAAAAACCCTACTAGTTAGCTCCTTCTGTTTATCCAAAAAATTAGAGAGATATAATGGGTTAACCAACCCTATATTTATCATAGAACCAAAAATAATCATAAACAATTGTAAATAACCAAATAATAAGCAAAACACCTAAATCATGCATAAAATTAAAATAAATTTTCCACTTTTTAATCACTTTTGGATTTTACAAAGCCACAAACTCAAAAATGAAAACACTTTATTTTAAAATAAAATTTTACAATTGTAAAGGAAACATAAAAACGTTAAGCATTCAATAAATTGGGAAAATCCATTCATTTTGTGTAATTTAATAAATATTCCTTTTGACTTTTTTAATATATTTGGAAGAGTAACTTTAAAATAAGATTTTTTTTAAAGGAAGTCCCTTACCTTAACACTGAATCACCACATAAAATATTTATCTTCTTAAATAATAAACTTAGGTTAATTATTTTCTTTATGTATACCCTATTTAAGATTTAATATTCTAATTATATAACTTATTATCATGTTATAAAAATTAAAATATTATTTAATTTCATGTTAGATGTTTTGTCAAATTTGGTACTTGAGTCCAAAATGAATTTGGATTGATGTCAATAGTAAAATTGGTAATAATTACATATTATTAGAAATAATATTTATGATATAATAAAAATTATTATACATAAATTATATTTTTCAAATCCATCAATTAAATATGGATACAAAAAATGAACTATGTTACAAATACGGAGACGGTAAGTCGTATGTATACTTGAGTAACGTTTCCAGTTTTCAATGAACATTATGAAAAAAAGTTAAGTGAAATTTTATATTAAAATAATTATAATAATATGATTAATATCATTATAATTATTTAAATATTATTATATATATCATCCATATAATGTGGTTATGAAAAATGAATCGCATCTCTTCATGGAGGTGATAATTCACACATATGCACGAACGACGTTATCATTTTTCTATGCATGGAAATGTAAGAATAAAATATATATATTATATTTTCATGATTATAAATATTTCATGAATATAATATATGAACATTAATTCCATCATTATAAATAGTCCTTAGATACGGTGATAGAAAACGTATTTCATCAGTTCGTGAGAAGGTAGTCCATCGTACACAGGAATAAAAACTTATTTTCCCATTTGACGGAAGTGGGGATGGGTTTGGGTTATGACATTAACCTATTAAATTCTTAGTATATTAATGATATTTTATTTATTATTTTATAATGTTTGACCAATTTTTAAATGATTTGGAAGAATAAATAAAAAACACTTAATTAAAAATGATACGTTTTTTTCGGACAATCTCCTTTTCTTAAAACATTAATACCACTAAGGGGGTGTTATGCCTAAATAAGAGATCTAGAATATGGGTATGGATTAGAGGAAGGTATTTGGGAAAATATTTTCTGAACCAAATTGGTTTTTATGTGTGAATAAAATATAATAATAGGTTCTCTTTTATAACGGATGAGAGGGGTACTCTTAGAATTCATCAAAATATTGAATTAATATAAATTAATTTTATTTTAAAAATAGATCCAAAAAGATTTATTTAGAATATAGAATTATTATGGGTTGAAATAAATTTAGAAAAAAAATTATACATGTTTTGAAAAAAATTTAATCCTTATCTTTTGGATTTAACCCTTATTTATCCCCTTTAAATCTTTTCGTGAAACCTTGAATTTTTAAACTTTAAGGGTTAATATAGTTACTATAAAATGACAAAATTACAAAACAAATGCATCATTAATTATATTTAAACCTTATACCAATCCTTTTTATGAATTTTATATTTTTTTAATTTTATATCATTTAATAAAATATTATTTATTTTAAAATATCATTAATGTAAATTTTGACACAATTCATTACTTGACTTTTTACAAATACCACAACAATAATAAAAATTAAAAAAAATCTTTTAAAACACCAATAACATGTCAAATTAGTTTATAAATTTTTTTTGTGAAATTAATTATTTAAAATTATATTGATTTTAATATTTGTAATATTATTTATTTGATATTTTCATTAATTAAACAATTATTGAATCATTAGTGTTTCACCATTTAAGCTAATTATTTTACCACATTAAAATAATAAATAAATTACCATGATGTACAGAAATATTTTATATTTAAAATTATTATTTATAGTGTAAGATATAATCTAAATAACCCTATATTAAAAAATGCTATCATTATTAAAACATAAGTATGACATCTTTGACTTTTCTTCAAAATAAAATACTATAGATGGATTAAATTCAAACAAGTGGTTACAAGAGGTTAAAAAATTGGCTGAATTCTGGTATTGATCAAGAATAATTCATCCAATAAAATTAGGACATGTTTTAGGAAAATTTTATGATATTTAAAAAAATTACCTGTAATTACCCAATTTATCCTAAATCGTGGTTATAAAAATTACAAAAGTTACTATTCAAATTGTCTAAAAATAAAAGGACCAATTTAATAAATATTTAAATTATAATTAAACATATAAAAAAAATTAAAATTAAAAAACATATAATTGGATACAATTTACTTAAAATCAATCTCATTAATGGGGTGAGAAAATTGATTTTTAAAATGAAAACGTTCAAAAGATTGAAATATTTTTATATCCAAATTAAATGGGATATTGATTCCTATGAAATAAATTAGATTGTATAAAATAAAATTTATCTAAATATACTTTAAAACCAATTAAAAATATAATTTAAAATTATAAATTATTTAGATGAATAGCTTATTCTCAATTTAAATCTCGAATTTTTCACAATTAATCAAAACATGAAACTTATCAGAAAAAATACCAATAATTCAGAAAAAGTAAATTTGTATATTATTATTTCAAAAAAGAAGACTATTTTATCAAATATTATGTATAAAAGAGTCAAAAATTAGATTTAAAACAAGTTTTCCACCAAAAGGTGGGAAAACTGCCTTTTTCAAAAAATACATATTTTATGTATAAAATTAGAATTCTTATTATATCAGGTCTATTAAACACATAATATGATTGATAAAAATATATATAACATATATTTCATTAATATATTCCAACAAGAGTGATTTTATTATTTTATAAAAATAATATTTCGTATTAAAATAGTTTCTTTTAGAAAAAGATTTCCTTTTATTTTCAAAAGGGTTTTATTGTCATCTATAATTAAATGGTCACCAAATAATTAATAATATATACATTCGTAAACTATATTTTTATAATTAATTTAATATTTTTTATTCCCTCTAGTATAACAATTAGTTTCTAGTGGTAACATTTAAACAACAATATTCAGTTGTCCACTTAAGCTTGATGTGGTGTATTGTGTACACTATCGAACATAGTGCTTCCTTTTAAAAACTCAGGATGTTACATTATTCCTCCATTTAAAAAATTGAATCCTTTCAATTTAATCTTAGTCTTGGTAACTTGGTTTTGACTTTTCAAAGTACCTTTATTGAAATCCCACTTTGGAAAAAGGTTCAATAAATCATCCATTCGAAAATGGATAAAGGAAAGTATAAAGGTCACCATTGATAAAACATAAACGGTTTCCATATAAGAAAAATAGGACATTGAAGATAAGAAAAACTATAATATTTTTATGGATAATGATAGAGGACATGGTCATTATAAATTTATCCATCACAAAACTGTAAACTATGATGGGTTAAAAGGCCATCGATTTCTTAGTATGAAAAGTAAATGGATAATTTTTCTCTTTTAATATCATTTTCATAGAACTAAGGAATTATTTTACTTCCTAGATTAAGAAAATATGTAAATATACATAATTTAAAAGTATAGTCTCATCCTATAATCAATTTCTACTAAAAAACAACAGTTTTTCCAAAGGATGAGTAATTAAGATAATTTATTTCATGCCAGAAGCATAATAATAAACTTTTATGGATCACTAAACACACCAACGGATAAAAATATATTCCTATAATCTTTATAAATTAACCAAACCCCAAATGGTTTCGATAAGATAACACAATTCTCCAAAAATAATAAACCTTTATATGGTGAATAACATCTTTAATGTCCTAAAGTTCAACAATAATACCCAAGTTCAAAAAAGACCCTCCAAAAAATAAATACCATTTAAAATTCCTAAAAAAAATTATATACTATGATTGAAACACAACAATCATAAGTATTTTACCACATAATCTTCCATGAAAAATTTTATTAATTATCTTCAAATAAAATAAATTTCTCTTAAAGTCTGATTAAAAAATTAATCGCTCTAATAATCTTAAAGATACACTATAAATTTACATAAAAACAAGAATCACCACAATCCATAATAAAATTACATAGGTTTCAAAAATATAATTCAACATATACTCCTCAAATAAAATCTAATACTATTCTACTTACCTTAAATCTTATAGGATTCCCAAAATAGTAAATATCTTCCAAAATAACAATAATCACCTAATCAAAAAATCATTTTCCATTACCATGGTTATATATTAGATAAAACAAGTGGTCCCAAAATAAAATTTTTCTTATTCAATAAAATCATTTGACTTAAGAGAAAAATTCATACTAACTAGGACATCACCTAGGCTAGTGTTAGGAGATGTACCCTTGTCTCTCATCTATTGTGGGTTCAATTATCGTAGCCTTTCTATATGAGATGGGTTGTCACCTATCCTACAAATTAAACTTTTCCCAAAACTATATTAATATTACTCTTATAAAATTCTAAAAAATTATTAAAAATTATGGAAAATAATTTTAACATGTTTAAGCCATAAAGTTTGTCACATACCTTTAATTTTGAATCTAAAAAAGTAATATCCTATAATTACCTCAAAATCAAATATTCTATAAACCATAAAGTATATATATACTGTTATAATTATTTTAATAAAATTAAAATAGAATTATGACTCAAATAACATTTTCATAAGACAAACTTAAGGGTTATATATAACAAAAATCAATAAAATTATTTTAAATTAGTCGTATTATCAAAAGAGTTTCAACACATTTGAATATTTCCTCATCCTAAAATTTACCATAACCCTTGAGTCCCTTATATATAAACTTATTAATCATTTATATTTATTCACAAACCCTTAACCAAGATTTTCAATTTTATTCATTAGTACTTATTTCCTACAAAAAATATGAATAATGCACTAATATTCAATAATGTGAAAACATGAGACAAGAAATAATCCATACCTTTCATATGTCATTTTCAGTTTCCTCATCTTCAACTATAATGGAATTAGGTAGTTTTAAATAGATATATATATGGTCATGATGATCCCATACATTATCCTTCTTCTGAAGTCATGTATTTTCATAATGACCGTACTCCCCGTATTTAGAACATTCAATTAATCAGTCAGGAAGAAATTCTTTCCCTTTAATGGAGTCATGTGAACACTTCCTTTTTCCTTGGAAGATTATTTCTTTATGACCTCCTTTTCTAAATTTGAAAAATATTCCCATCCTTTTAATAAATTTTACTAGATGTTTATTTCCACATTCTTGACACATATTTTTTAAAATATATTTACCTTTATGATCATTGTTACATGAACATTCACATGGATTCATTTCTCCCATGCATGATGCATTAGAAAACTCAAAAAGGTTTAAGTGGTTAATAATTACTCATGATAGTTGGTTTAGAATAACCACAAGTGTTCTAATTTTAGCTTCTATATCATTAAGTTTTTTATTCAAACAACAAACATGTTTTCCTTCAGAACCATCCTTATGTTAGTACCTACTAGATCCAACCATTTACTAAAACAAAAATATATATTTTGAGCATATCAATAAAATCATCATAAATCATCTTATAAGGAAGATAAACACTGAGATATCCTTATTCATATTATCTCAAACTCATAATAATAAACTAAAATAACTATGACTCTTCATTCCATGCCAACCATTGTGGTTATATAAATTACTTATATCTTATGATTATATAACATATATATCTCCAATTTTATCTAAACCATCCTTTGATACCAACTGTAAGGACCCAAACCTAAATATTACATATTCTATTGTTTTTGATCTAAAATTGAAATTCATAAAAATCCAAGGATATTTTAAGTTTAGAGTTTTAGATAATTTGGAAAATTTATTTACAAATTAAACCCACACATTATAAGTGTACACTTATACTCAGTATCTATTTTTTCAATGATAAAAAGATCTTTAAATAATAAAACATGGTTTCACTTTACTAAAAATATTCATATTTTTCTCCTTGATCTCATCCATATCCCTACTCTCCCTTAAACCCTCAGAAAAACGTTTTAAAACTTGTAATAAGAAAAATATGATCAGTAAGGGACATAAAAAAATAAATAAAAATTTTAATCCATGAATACTTATAAATCCATGAAAACATTTTAACAAAGTTATAGTTTTTACCTATAAAACATAATCTCTATATCTTACCTCATTAAATCATATTTTTCATGTAAAACTCTATAGAAAACACAAATCATAATGGTAACTTGTGGAATAATTTCTATGTTACTCTTTAATTTATTTCGTCTCATGTAGATATATAGGGATTAACCTTCATGTTTATATTTGGAATAACCATGAAAGAATATTACCTTAATATCTTAGGATAAACCCTACCAGTTAACCATAACATAAGCACAACACATAAATCATGCATAAAAGAAAAATAAATTTTCCACTTTGAAATTACTTTTCATTTTACACATTCTTACACAAAAAAATGAAAAGAATTTATTTGAAAAAAAAGTGTAAATGTTTAAAGGAAACATAAAAAAATTAATCCACCATGAAAGTGGTGAAATATTTTCATTACCTATAAGTTAAAAAACATTCATTTTGACTTTTTAAAATTGTTGAAAGAGTAACTTTAAAAGAGGATATTCTTTAAATAAAGTTCCTTACATTGGTTCTGATTCCTCATGTACAATATTTATCTTCATTAATAATAAACATAGGTTAATTATTTACTTTATTTATAACCTTTTTAATGTTTATTATTCCTTTTATATCACTTATTATTGTGTTATTACAATTAAGTAATTATTAGAGTTCAGGTCAGAAGTTTTGTCAGTATTCGGTACTTGATTCCAAAATGAATTCGGTATGATGTAAATAGAAAAATGGTGATAAGTCTATAATATCTAGAATAATATTCCTGAAATAATAATTATTATTATAAATACATTATTATTTTAAATCCATCTATTAAATGTGGATATGAAAAATGAACTATTTTACAATCAGTGAGACGGTAGGTCGTACGTACACATGAGTAACGTTTCCATTTTTCAATGATTATTATGGAAATAAGGTAAGTATCATTTTATATGTCAAGAAACCTCCCTAAGGGCTCATGCCATGACTAACCCAAGTCGCCTTCCCTAGGATAGGGGATCTCGACTAGTACCGTAAAGGCGTATCCCTAAAATGGGAAGGCATTTCCTTTAAACCTATACAAACATATAGAGTAGAATGCAAAAAGATGCAACCACGAAGTAAACTGTTGTAGTAAAAAAGAGTTCTGAAAGTAAAGGGGTCAGAATACAAGCCCAACTATAAAATTACAACTACAAATGAAAGGTACAATACAAGTGAAAAAGTAAAAACAACTCTTGGGTCATCCTCCAAGGATCCTACCTGAAAGGTAGGTATAGATCATCTCCACACCACTCAACGTTCACCCATCTCCTCCGCGTACCGCCTGGTCCCGGTTCCCTCAAATCTCGGTCATTGTTGTACAACATCTACACAAGACACAACAAGTTGCGGGAGAATCCCGTGCAGTGGTGAGTATATCGATACTCAGTAGGGACCCCAAGGCCTCGTAGGTCTCCAAAAGTTCCACGAAGGAAAAACCACAAAGAAAGGCTCAATCATAAATCAAAAACCAGTCAACAACTCTACTTACGTATATTCCCATACATATACCTAAGTTATAAAGATATACTAATCTCATACATGAGGGAATAATATCACAAAGGTAACACCGCGAAGGTAAAAATACCACATAGGTAACACCACAAAGATATCACCATGAAGGTAATAGTACCATAGAGGTATCACTACGAATATATCACCATGAAGGTAAAATTACCACACATATATCACCACGAAGATATCACCACAAAGCTAAAAGTACCACACAGGTAAAAGACATAGTCCAAATAGAGTCTCAGCACAGACCAGGTTTTCAGTGAAGTATAGAAGTAAAGATGATTAGTTACGAAGTTATATCATCTCATTCTATCAAGAGGAACAGCTTCTAACCATACGGAGTCTGAACCACACATGATCGATAGGTATTAAGCCCCACAATGATCCACATAGGATCTGACCCACCCAGAGTCGATAGGTAACTAACCCCCACTGACCCACATAGAATCTAACCCACACAGGATTGGTATGCGCTGACCAACACAGGATCACTGAGCGTTGGCCCACACAGGATCTAACCCACACAGGTTCAGTATGCTCTGACCCACAAAGTATCGCTGAGCGCCGACCCACACTGGATCGGTATTTGCTGACCCACATAGGATCATTGAGTACTGACCTCCATATGATTAATCTCCAACCTCCGCCTCACTGCCAGCCACTGGATTCCTCGCACCCAGTGCACTCGAGTTCCATAGAATCTACCTTGGAGATATCGTTTGTACATCTACCACCACTAATATCTAAAAAGTAGTAACCCAAATAACTACCATATCGTAAGGGTTCCAATGTGACATACGGTGCATCAATCAAACGCTCGATCTATGAGTTATAAGCATTTTAGTTCCGGGGCCCGGTTGGATTTGGGTTCGATTCAACCCGGCCATACTCCAATTGTCTCCAAAACTCAAGTGGAGTATACCAAAAGGATCGTCTCGATCCAAGGATCCAAACACCATAGACGGTTCATCAAATGGACGTCTGGTTCTAATGAGATGTCCCTTTAAGTGTTTCTGGGCCTGGTTGGGCCCAGGTCCGGTCCGACCTGGTCAGACTGACTAGGCCCCACCAGATCTGGAATGGGTCTTGGCCGGATCGGCCCACTGGGCCAAGGTCTGGACCGACCCATAGGGGGGTTGCCCGTAAAGGCAGCCCGAAAGGGTGGCCCAACCCACAAAGGGTGGTCCGCAAAGGGCGGCCCATAAGGGGGGTCGGCCCACAAAAATGGGCAGTTCGCAATGGGTGGCCCACAAGGGGGTTCCCCGGCCCGCAAGGGGGCAGCCCGACCATCGTAGGGTACGACACGCAAGGGGGAGGCCTCTTGGGTAGGAAACCCAACTGCGTGTGGCGTGCCCCACAAGGGGGGTCTGCCCTAACCGCCATTGGGGGAGAAACCCTCGGTTTTCCCGAACGGACAGAGGTCGTTCGGTCTTCTTCGCAATGGTGGCACCACGTGGCACCGCCAGGTGGCACACAAGACCCGCTTGAGTGGTCCTTCCAATTCAATCATGACCGGCTGGTGTGACGAATGACTACTCTTGCCGCGCGTAACAGTGCACCGCCACCTGCGGACGGCCGGTGTGTCGTCCGTCTTCCTCCGGTCACTGCGGCTGATGAGCTGCGGCCCCCTTTGCTCACTGGTGGCACACGGTGGCACACCACACCTCCTCCACAGCCATCTGGTGTCAGCCACTTTTATGACCACCGCAGCTTTGTGCCCTAACCTCCTCCTGTGGCGTGCATCGAGGCGTTATCCCCAATGTAGCCATCTGGTGTCAGCCACTTTGATGACCACACGCAGTTTGGGCAAGGTTCATTAGGCTCATTCCCCCTACGTTAGCACGTAAATATGAGGGGGATTAAGGTTTTAATAATCAATTGAATTAAACAATAATCAAAACCCTACAAAGATCCCTAGCAACAACCTCCCGCAAAAACGAACGAATCGCAGATCAACCTGTTAGTCAGTTGGTCTACGTTCTTTATATTATTCAAGAACGGGGTAGAGGAAAACATTTAAAATGCATAAATAAATAAACCCCCAACCTTATAAACATAATGGAGAGCATCCGCGCTTGAATGTGGGTCATGTTCTTTGTTCCCGCAACTGGTTCCCAACGACGCCACTTGCACGTCGTCCTTCTATTTGTGGTTCGGTGTCTCCTGTCACCTCTCGCTGGGACTGGCTCTGTCCTCTAAGGGTTCAGTGTCACGACACTCCTTCATCACTTCATTGTTGGGTGAAGCTGTGTTGATGCCCCTCCCCAAGCTCCATATAAATAGGAGAGGGGGAGGATAAGTAACGGTGTGGGGAATTAATGGGGGATCATTAATTAGGAACCTACCTAATTCCCTAACGATGTCGTTACTTAAGATTGACAGGTCAAGCCATTTATTGGCTTAATGCATTGTGGGTCCCACACTCCGCTTTTCCATTGGTGGAGAATAATGAAATTAAAATAATATAGTTAATTTATTTCATTTATTTTAAAAATCACAAATTAACTTTTTCTCCAGACCTACTACATTCAAGGTAAAGTCTCCCTTAATTAAATATCGGGGTTGAGGATTTAATGTTTCCCTCATATTTTTAATCTGATAACCAGTTCAAAAGTTAAAAAACATTGCTCGTGTGTTTACTAAATGTGCGTTAAAAAAGTTCAATAAATTGATAGCACTCACCCTCGACCCACGTCGGTCGGGGTTAGGCTTTGCCTAAGGAGAAAATGCCCCAATGAACTCAACGGAACTCTTGGATTTTAAATCCAAGTTATAGTTTAGAAGTTATGAATTTTATAATAAAATAATTTTTGCTTAATTATTTTATTTACAGCCAAAAATTAACTTTCACTGGTGGCCCGCTCCGGCCAATGTTTGTGTCTTCCTAAATAAATCATACCCTCACAAGTTCATCAGTGGTCTTGGATTTTTAATCTGAGTCACTATTAGTGAGTTATAAGCATTTGAATAATAAAATAACTTTCTTTAATTAATTAATTTATGGTTATGAAATTTTTGAGTTTTCTAACACACATCCTGTGCCGACTAAACTTAAGTCGCACCTAAGGTGGATGTCATCCTGAATGCAATGGTGCGCTCAGATTTATAATCCAGGAAACTGTTTAAGATTTATTACACTTTTTCAGGAAAATTGCTTATGTGTACTAATAAAATCTTAACAAAACTTTGACGGATCATTTTGGGAACTCTGGGCCTCGAAATCAAGCACCATCAGATTTCACGGTCTCGAAAAAATTCCATATAATTAAAAAAAATACATAGAAAATCTGGGTCTTTAAATTATATTTATAGGCTTTTCATAGTATCATTAATATCATATTAGTCATTTAGATATACTTATAAATATCATCCATGTAATGTGGTGATGAAAAATAAATTACAATGCTTTATGGAGGACATAATTTATACGTACGCATGAATGAAATTATCATTTTATATAGATGGAAATATAAGAAAAAAATGATATGTAATCTTTTTATAATTATAAATACGTAAATAAAATAATATATAAAATTTAATTCCATCAATATAACCAGTCTTGAGAGACGGTGATAGAAAATGGATTTCATCGGTTCGTGAGGCGGTAGTCCACCGTACAAACAAATAATAAATTATTTTCCAATTTGGTGAAACTAGAGATGGATTTATGTGATAATATTAACCTAATAAAATATCATTGTATTGGGGATACTGGATTTATTATTTTATCTTGGTTCAATAAGAATTGAATGAGTTTGAAGAAGTAACAAAACATAAACACTTAATTAAAAATTATACCTTTTCTTTGGACAACATCCATTTCTTAACACTATAATACCACTATGTGTGGTGTTATTATTAAACTAAGAGTAATAGAATGTGTATATGAATTCTAGGTATGATATTGGAAAAACAAAATAGGATTTTATATTTTAATACAATTAAATAAGAGTTTCCCATTTATAATAGATTGGATGGGTACTCCTGGAATTATTAAAAATATTAAATTAATATAAATTAGCTATATATTATAAAATGATTAAAAATGATTTATTTAAAATATAAAATGATTATGGGTTTAATTAAATTCATCCAATTAAATTTATACATGTTTTTACTTTTTTTTAATCCTTATCTTTTGGCTTTAACCCTTATTTATCCCCATTAACTCTTAAAGTGAAAAGCTGTATTTTTAATCTTCAAGGGTTAATATAGTTACAATAAAATATCAAACAAACTATAAATGAATCATTGATAAAATTTTAAACAGTATAAAAATATTTTGGAATAATTTTATTTTTTTATGAATTTTATATCATTTAACAAAATATTATTCATTTTAAAATATCATTAATTTCAATTGTGACACTATACATTACTAGACTTTTTAAAAATATCATAACAATATGATAACTTGGAAATGCCCGAAGGCGTTCATTTTTTATTATTTTTGATAATCCACCTTTCAAGGGGTGAGGTGGAACCCTTACAAGGCCCGAAGGCTTAGAGACAATTACATGACACGTAGGTCTTAGAGGGAATCACCCAGATAGGACAACTTGTAACTAATCCTCCCCAGCATATGTCATGGTATCAACACTCCACATTAGCAGGGCTGGTCGGCTATGTTACATCACAGGTAAATAAAGAATAAAGAATTTTCATATTTATTAATATTTACAAATTAAATATTAATTTTATTTTAAAGGGGTTTCTATGTTCGATAGCGTACCCGATACGCAACGATGAGTTTCTTTGAAACTTACGTAGCACAGTAGTAATAAAATAATATTATTTTAAATGTTAGTTAACAAGTAGCCGTTGTACTGGCGGGAATGGATAGAAATAACTAAAATATGATTAGATGTGTTTTTAAATGTTTATACATTTACCCAATAAAAGATAAAGGCTTAAAATACGGAAAGAGTTCAATTTTAGGGCATATATACTCTAATTTTCACTAAAGGTTCACTTATCACCTTTTAATGGTGAACCGTCATTAAATATAGTTTTGATCACTATTATACTTTATTTTGGACCAAATATAACTCTTCTTTAGAATCGGGACATCAAAATTTACTTTGTGTAAATTTTTGGTACCTTTCTGATAAAGTTCATTTTTTTTATGAATAGTGTAAAATGTTGTATTTTAATTCAAAACCTCTTTTTAATATAATTTATTTATATGATTACATTATTATTTTAATTGGTTTTAAAGTGAAATTAGAAAATATTTTTACCAGTTAATCCAATGGTGGTCATTGGAATCAATTTTACTTTGAAATTGGACTTAAACTGGTGTCAATCTTTTGATACTTATTGTTTCACAAAAACACGCTATTTGTCATGACAGCGGGAATTAATTATTAAATTAATTAATTTGACTTATATGTTTTGAATTTTGTAAAATGGACTTCATTTTTGAATTCGGAATATCAAATATAGCTTAGGGTGAATTTTTGGTAATTTTCTGAAAAACTTCAATTTTTGATGAATAGTGAAACCACTAAGTGGTAATCAAGCAAACTGATTTTTCAGTTAAATGAAAGTTTACCACTAATGTGTATTGAATTTTAAAAATCCGACATACATGATTGTCATTAAGAAGTAAAATGTGGTTCAATGAGATTAAAATAATTTTTTGGTGAATAGTAACTTTTTTTCATTAATCGCGATTAGAGGTAATTAGTGTAGTTTAAGGTAAAAATGGTATTATAAGAATGTGAAAACACCATGACACTTGTCCTACACCTATTTGGTGAGTCATGGCCGACCAAGACAAGCCATGGGCCAACTTGGGGACCCCATGGAGCCACTTTAGTTGGAAAATGACATTAATATATTTTTATTTAATGTTAAAGTGAAAATGACACTAACATAAATTGTTTTACTAAAATAATTTTTGAGTGGGGTTATACAAGTCCAAATTTTGATTATAAATAGTAATTGGAAAGATAAAAATATTTCCTACATCATAGTATTTTTTTTTATAATTTTTAGACATTAAATAAATTAAATTATATATGACATAATAATGATGCAGCGATGACATCATTATTTAACGATTTAAATAAAATGGAAAGATAATGTAAAATATATGAACCACACATGTCCAAAACCAATTGGATGAGTGGATTTAGAACCCTTATCACCTTATCCACGAATTATTTCAATGTGGGACCTTTTAAAACCGAAACACATTTTCAAATAAAGTAATATTTCTTTACTTTCCAAAAGTGCCCCTCCTCTCCTCTTATAAAAGGCCCCCACCTCTACCTCATTTCACAAACTTCTCAAGCCTTTTTCTCGGCCAACCCCTGCCCAATTACTCTCTACACATCCCTATCCTCATCCTAGAGGATTCCCTTTGGGCAGAATCCTTTCAAAGGAAGCCTTTAGGCTCAAATCAAAAGGAGTTACACTTTTAAAGGTAATTCATTCTCTCTTGTTAATTTGTTTTATTTTGCTTCTCCAACCCTCTAAACTCTTTTTATTTACTTCTTTTGTAACAACACCAGTATCTTCAATATACTAGGATGTTGTTATAATATTTATTTGAGCTACACTCTCACACAACTACATCAAATGGTTAAAGAACATACGGTTTCTGTGGATGGCGAAATTCTGCCTCTCGAAACGATGATTGTTCAATACTCATTTAACACCTTCAAGGGTGGCCATTATGATGTCACTATTTTTATATATGATATATAATATGTTTATGTTTTCTTTATGCTTCTGTATTTTTCATTTTTGGCATACCTTTATGGTTTCCATTATGGTTAAACACGATATCTTCATTTAAGGAAGTGCGGACTACCGCCCCCTAAAAGTGATGTGATTCGTTAATGCCATATGTGGGACGTGTAAAGGATGGATTTAAAGTTATTATATATTATTTTATACTGGAATTATAATATACATCTATATCATTATTATTTCTTTCCATTAAAGTATGAGATAGAAATGAAAGTAGCGTTCATGCGTACGTACGGCTTACCGTCTCCATGAACGGTGCATTTCATTTCTTATCCCCAAATGTAATGTACTATTAAAATTACATGTATATAATGTATATATATAATTAATGATATATCTAAATTATGAATATAATTCTGGAATTAAAATATACATACCTCTCATTTAGTTTTAATTCCACTAATATGACAAAGAAATGAAAGTAGCGTTCATGCGTACGTACGGCTTACCGTCTCCATGAACGGTGCATTTCATTTCTTACCTCTAAATGATTATGTAATATTATAAATACATGTATATGCTGGATATATATGATATATATGATATCCAAATCAGGAATTTCATTCTGGATATAAAGAAATTTTGAACACACGAACAACATGTAATTGTAAGAAGTCAACTTTCGCCTTAAGAACCAAATATAGACAAAACAAACATTATTAACTTAAATGGTTACATAATGTTTATAACATGGAAATAAGTGATATAAAAGGAATAATGAACTTTAAAAAGGTTCTCAATCAAGTATAAATTAACTCAAGTTTATTATTCAGGACGTTAAAGAACGATCGAGTCAAGTCGGACCTGAGGTAAGGGAACTTCTTAACCCAACTTCCATTCTTTGGGTTAATCTCCTACTTTAAAATTATGTCATGATATTATTATGTCTTATTTTGTATTTTTACTTTCTTTATGTGTACCTATAGTGAATACACATAATATATCTATTTTATTTTAAAAATGATCTTTGTAAGGGACTTCGTCTCAATCTCCTTTCATTGAGGCATATTTTGTTTAATACACAACTTTCTTTTATACGGTGTATAAACCCTTTGACTTTTACTTTTATACAAAAGGAATATTTTTCTATGAATCGTTTTACTAAACAGCAAAACGGAATGTTTTTTAACGTATGCAGTGACAATGACTTTTTCCGCCACCGCGAGTATTATTTTGTCTTTGGCTTCCTCAACAAGCCGTTATGTTTTTAAAATTAAATAAATACCATATACTCTTTTATGTATTTTGGTATTGAAAATGATTTTGATAAAGTATTCTATTATGATATATTGTGATTTAAATGTGGAAATGTTATCATTCATTTATATTGGTTTTATGTTTTATGATTTTATATTGGTACTTGGACATTTTAATGGGTGGTTACGTTATAAACCATATGACGGGTGGTGCCGTGAATACCAGGACGGGTGGTTACGTTATAACCTCCAATGCAATGGGTATGGAAGTCGGCCGTATGGATATTCCATTAAGTATGTATGGAAATTGTCCGTATGGCTATCCCATTAAGTGATATGTGTGGAAGTCAACCGTATGGTTATTCCACTTCAGTATGTTTATGTCCCAAGTTACCTTTATATATTCTATGTGTTCTTTTTATGGGTTTTATGGTAAACCTTTGGTTACAAAAAAGGTAAGTAATGATACTTTATTCAGTGAAGATTTTTTTTATACTTCATGAAGGTGAAGGTATTACTTTGATATAGTATACATGGTTTACTTGATGTTTGAAAAACTAACAGTTTTCATTCTTTTTGTATCCCTTACTGAGCTTTTTATGCTCACCCCAAGTTTTTTCGAAATGTTTTTCCCAGGACTTAAAGTGGAATAAGGTCAAGGATGGGATCAAGGGAATTTCATGCTATCTAAAACATGGAATCTAGACATCTTTCTTTTTAAGAGTTTTTATTTTATGGAGACTTAGTAGAAGTGTCTACTTTGTAATCTTTTAAGATGTAATAGTTATGTTCTAATTCTCCAAAACTCTAAACCTGAAAAGATCCTCAATGTGAATTATTCATTTAATTCAATATTAAGTACGGTTTAAGGCTAGGGCCTTATAGTTGGTATCAAAGGTCGGTTTAGACAGCTTTAGGAGTTAGAAAAGTGTTAAATTATAATATGATTGAAATGATATAGCATTTACGGATTACCATGTTGCTTCGCCTAAGATATTTCTGTGTTCAGAATGGTTTTTTACAGAGGAAACAAAGTAGCTATGTTGGGACGACATCAGGAGGAAGATAACCTTCCAAATCAGCAACCTGAGATGGTTGGAATCGGAACTGAACAGTTTGTTGCAGTGATGGCACAGTTAACTCGGGCTATAAATGGTGGTGGTATACATGCACGAGATCAGCTAGATCAACCACAGAGGAACATGTCAGTGGTGGAACACTTCATGAGGCAACATCCCCCTTCATTCAGAGGATCATCTGACCCTGTGCAAGCTGAAGGGTGGATTAAAGCACTGGATAAGATTTTTGATGTCATGGGGTGTTCAGAACATCAAAAGGTTAGTCTTGTTGTTTACCATTTTGAAGGTGAAGCTGATCAGTGGTGGTCGATGGTGAAAAATATAAGGGATAGTGATGAGATTGAGGATCTTTACTGGGACGAATTCAAAGGTATGTTTCTTGAGAAATATTTTCCTAAGGTGGTTCGTCTTAGGATGGAAAAATAGTTCCTAGAATTGAGGCAGGAGGATGATTCAGTGGCTACTTGAAGAAAAGTTCACTCGATTGGCAAGGTATGCTCCAAACTTCATACGAGATCTTGATAGTAAAATAAACCATTTTTACTCAGGGTTAAAGCCAAAGTATCGGAGGGCTTTAGCTTCTCGTGAATTCAAAAGTTATGAAAAACTTGTTCGATGTACGGAGAAGGTGGAAATGGAGTTTGCCGATGATCAGGTGTTCTATGACAAACAACAGACTAAGAGATCTAGTTGGCAGGAAAAGGGGAAGAATTCATCAAAGAAGTAAGGAGGTAAGAAAACCAAATATCCATCCGGTGAGAAGTGTGGTAAAATGCATCCTGGAGAATGTTTATCCAAGTCTGGTAAGTGCTTTCGGTGTGGTAAGTCTGTTCATATTGCTCGTAACTGTAAGGAAGATGATCAAGCAGGCAATGAAAAGCCAACGGTAAGATGTTTTAAGTATAATGAAATGGGTCGTTATGCAAACGAGTATCCAACGAAGAACTCAACTGGGGGAATGCAGCTAGACTACAAGAAGAAAGGGGTGGTAAAATCATTTGCAACAACTTCAGCATATGTTGGGCCATCGAATGAAGTGGTATCAGCTCCAGGGAGCTCAGTATTTTTCGAAGATTGACTTGGGGTCGGGGTACCATCAGTTGAAAGTAAAAGAAGCAGACGTTCTGAATACTGCGTTCCGTACTAGATATGTCCATTATGAATTTGTAGTTATGCCTTTTGGGTTAACCAATGCACCTGCTGTATTCATGGACCTTATGAATAAAATTTTCCATGAGTTCATGGATAAGTTTGTGTTTGTGTTTTGAGGTTTGTGAAGAGGTTATGTGTGCCTTGTGATTCACAGTTGAAGAATGAGTTGTTTTTTCATCCTGGCAGTACTAAGATGTACAGAGGTCTGCGGGAGTATTACTGGTGGGATGGAAAGAAAAGAGACATTGCTGATTTTACTATGAAGTGTTTGACATGTCAACAGGTTAAATCAGAGCAGCAGTTACCGAAAGGGATGCTTCAGCCTTTACCAGTGCCAGAGTGGAAATGGGAAAACATATTCATCGACTTTGTTGTGGGATTACCGAGGACATCTCGAGGTAATAATGCAATCTGGGTTATTGTTGATCGCTTGACCAAATCTTCTCATTTCCTTTCTATACGAGATACTTTCTATCTAGATCAACTTTCCCGTTTGTATCTTAAAGAGATAGTCAGGTTACATGGAGTTCCTCTCTCCATTGTATCTGATCGTGATCCCAGGTTTACTTTTAAATTTTGGAAAGGCCTTCAGAAGTCGTTGGGTACTAAATTAAATTTTAGTACAGCTTTTCATCCTCAATCAGATGGGCAGTCAGAACGAACAATCCAGACAATGGAGGATATGCTACGAGCTTGTTCTATGGATTATCAGGGAAGTTGGAACCAACATCTTTCTTTTCTTGAGTTTTCTTATCATAACAGTTTTCATTCCAGTATACAGATGGCACCATTTTAGGCATTATATGGGAAGCGGTGTCGAACTCCATCATTTTGGAATGAAGTGGGTGAAAGGAAGCTGATGGGACCAGAATTGGTAGAAGAGATGGCAGAAAAAGTTCAGTTGATTCAGAAAACACATGAGAACAGCTCAGAGCAGGCAGAAGAGTTATGCGGATAACCAGAGGAAGGATCTATCTTTTGAGGTAGGTGATCATGTTTTTCTCAAGGTTTCTCCTTGGAAAAGTGTGATGAGATTTGGTAAGAAAGGAAAGTTGAGTCCAAGGTTTATTGGACCATACGAAATTCTGGAAAGAGTTGGATTAGTTGCATACCGAGTGGCTTTACCTCCGAGTTTATCTCAGGTACACAATGTTTTTCACGTTTCGATGTTGAGAAAGTATATGCCAGATCCATCTCATGTTTTGAGTCCAGAGGTAGTTCAGCTGGAAGAGAACCTATCTTATGAGGAACAACCAGTCTAGATTCTTGACCACAGGGAGCAGGTATTACGGAATAAGGTGATTCATCAGGTAAGGTTTTGTGGAAAAACCATGTGATTGAAGAGGCAACATGGGAATCTGAAAATGCTATGAGGGATAAATACCCCCACTTATTTTGATAAGTGAACAAAATTGCGAGGACTCAATTCCCAAAAGGGGGGAAGGATGTAACATCCCAGGTAAATAAAGAATAAAGAATTTTCATATTTATTAATATTTACAAATTAAATATTAATTTTACTTTAAAGGGGTTTCTATGTTCGATAGCGTACCCGATACGCAACGATGAGTTTCTTTGAAACTTACGTAGCACAGTAGTAATAAAATAATATTATTTTAAATGTTAGTTAACAAGTAGCCTTTGTACTGGCGGGAATGGATAGAAATAACTAAAATATGATTAGATATGTTTTTAAATGTTTATACATTTACCCAATAAAAGATAAAGGCTTAAAATACGGAAAGAGTTCAATTTTAGGGCATATATACTCTAATTTTCACTAAAGGTTCACTTATCACCTTTTAATGGTGAACCATCATTAAATATAGTTTTGATCACTCTTATACTTTATTTTAGACCAAATATAACTCTTCTTTATAATCGGGACATCAAAATTTACTTTGTGTAAATTTTTGGTACCTTTCTGATAAAGTTCATTTTTTTATGAATAGTGTAAAATGTTGTATTTTAATTCAAAACCTCTTTTTAATCTAATTTATTTATATGATTACATTATTATTTTAATTGGTTTTAAAGTGAAATTAGAAAATATTTTTACCAGTTAATCCAATGGTGGTCATTGGAATCAATTTTACTTTGAAATTGGACTTAAACTGGTGTCAATCTTTTGATACTTATTGTTTCACAAAAACACGCTATTTGTCATGACAGCGGGAATTAATTATTAAATTAATTAATTTGACTTATATGTTTTGAATTTTGTAAAATGGACTTCATTTTTGAATTCGTAATATCAAATATAGCTTAGGGTGAATTTTTGGTAATTTTCTGAAAAACTTCAATTTTTGATGAATAGTGAAACCACTAAGTGGTAATCAAGCAAACTGATTTTTCAGTTAAATGAAAGTTTACCACTAATGTGTATTGAGTTTTGAAAATCCGACATACATGGTTGTCATTAAGAAGTAAAATGTGGTTCAATGAGATTAAAATAATTTTTTGGTGAATAGTAACTTTTTTTCATTAATCGCGATTAGAGGTAATTAGTGTTGTTTAAGGTAAAAATGGTATTATAAGAATGTGAAAACACCATGACACTTGTCCTACACCTATTGGGTGAGTCATGGCCGACCAAGACAAGCCATGTGCCAACTTGGGGACCCCATGGAGCCACTTTAGTTGGAAAATGACATTAATATATTTTTATTTAATGTTAAAGTGAAAATGACACTAACATAACTTGTTTTACTAAAATAATTTTTGAGTGGGGTTATACAAGTCCAAATTTTGATTATAAATAGTAATTGGAAACATAAAAAGATTTCCTACATCATAGTATTTTTTTATAATTTTTAGACATTAAATAAATTAAATTATATATGACATAATAATGATGCAGCGATGACATCATTATTTAACGATTTAAATAAAATGGAAAGATAATGTAAAATCTATGAACCACACATGTCCAAAACCAATTGGATGAGTGGATTTCGAACCCTTATCACCTTATCCACGAATTATTTCAATGTGGGACCTTTTAAAACCGAAACACTTTTTCAAATAAAGTAATATTTCTTTACTTTCCAAAAGTGCCCCTCCTCTCCTCTTATAAAAGGCCCCCACCTCTACCTCATTTCACACACTTCTCAAGCCTTTTTCTCGGCCAACCCCTGCCCAATTACTCTCTCCACATCCCTATCTTCATCCTAGAGGATTCCCTTTGGGCATAATCCTTTCAAAGGAAGACTTTAGGCTCAAATAAAAAGGAGTTACACTTTTAAAGGTAATTCATTCTCTCTTGTTAATTTGTTTTATTTTGCTTCTCCAACCCTCTAAACTCTTTTTATTTACTTCTTTTGTAACAACACCAGTATCTTCAATATACTAGGATGTTGTTATAATATTTATTTGAGCTACACTCTCACACAACTACATCAAATGGTTAAAGAACATACGGTTTCCGTGGATGGAGAAATTCTGCCTCTCGAAACGATGATTGTTCAATACTCATTTAACACCTTCAATGGTGGCCATTATGATGTCACTATTTTTATATATGATATATAATATGTTTATGTTTTCTTTAAGCTTCTGTATTTTTCATTTTTGGCATACCTTTATGGTTTCCATTATGGTTAAACACGATATCTTCATTTAAGGAAGTGCGGACTACCGCCCCCTAAAAGTGATGTGATTCGTTAATGCCATATGTGGGACGTGTAAAGGATGGATTTAAAGTTATTATATATGATGTTATACTGGAATTATAATATACATCTATATCATTATTATTTATTTCCATTAAAGTATGAGATAGAAATGAAAGAAGCGTTCATGCGTACGTACGGCTTACCGTCTCCATGAACGGTGCATTTCATTTCTTATCCCCAAATGTAATGTACTATTAAAATTACATGTATATAATATATATATATAATTAATGATATATCTAAATGATGAATATAATTCTGGAATTAAAATATACATACCTCTCATTTAGTTTTAATTCCACTAATATGACAAAGAAATGAAAGTAGCGTTCATGCGTACGTACGGCTTACCGTCTCCATGAACGGTGCATTTCATTTCTTACCTCTAAATGATTATGTAATATTATAAATACATGTATATTCTGGATATATATGATATATATGATATCCAGATCAGGAATTTCATTCTGGATATAAATAACTTTTGACCACATGAACAACATGTAATTGTAAGAAGTCAACTTTCGCCTTAAGAACCAAATATTGACAAAACAAACATTATTAACTTAAATGGTTACATAATGTTTATAACATTGAAATAAGTGATATAAAAGGAATAATGAACTTTAAAAAGGTTCTCAATCAAGTATAAATTAACTCAAGTTTATTATTCAGGACGTTAAAGAACGATCGAGTCAAGTCGGACCCGAGGTAAGGGAACTTCTTAACCCAACTTCCATTCTTTGGGTTAATCTCTTACTTTCAAATTATGTCATGATATTATTATGTCTTATTTTGTATTTTTACTTTCTTTATGTGTACCTATAGTGAATACACATAATATATCTATTTTATTTTAAAAATGATCTTTGTAAGGGACTTCGTCTCAATCTCCTTTCATTGAGGCATATTTCGTTTAATACACAACTTTCTTTTATACAGTGTATAAACCCTTTGACTTTTACTTTTATACAAAAGGAATATTTTTCTATGAATCGTTTTACTAAACGGAAAAACGGAATGTTTTTTAACGTACGTGGTGACAATGACTTTTTCCGCCGCCGTGAGTATTATTTGGTCTTTGGCTTCCTCAACAAGCCGTTATGTTTTTAAAATGAAATAAATACCATATACTCTTTTATGTATTTTGGTATTGAAAATGATTTTGATAAAGGATTCTATTATGATATATTGTGATTGAAATGTGGAAATGTTGTCATTCATTTATATTGGTTTTATGTTTTATGATTTTATATTGGTACTTGGACATTTTAACGGGTGGTTACGTTATAAACCATATGACGGGTGGTGCCGTGAATACCAGGACGGGTGGTTACGTTATAACCTCCAATGCATTGGGTATGGAAGTCGGCCGTATGGCTATTCCATTAAGTATGTATGGAAATTGTCCGTATGGCTATTCCATTAAGTGATATGTGTGGAAGTCAACCGTATGGTTATTCCACTTAAGTATGTTTATGTCCCAAGTTACCTTTATATATTCTATGTGTTCTTTATATGGGTTTTATGGTAATCCTTTGGTTACAAAAAAGGTAAGTAATGATACTTTATTCAGTGAAGATTTTTTTTTATAGTTCATAAAGGTGAAGGTATTACTTTGATATAGTATACATGGTTTACTTGATGTTTGAAAAACTAACAGTTTTCATTCTTTTTGTATCCCTTACTGAGCTTTTTATGCTCACCCCAAGTTTTTTCGAAATGTTTTTCACAGGACTTAAAGTGGAATAAGGTCAAGGATGGGATCAAGGGAATTTCATGCTATCTAAAACATGGAATCTAGACATCTTTCTTTTTAAGAGTTTTTATTTTATGGAGACTTAGTAGAAGTGTCTACTTTGTAATCTTTTAAGATGTAATAGTTATGTTCTAATTCTCTAAAACTCTAAACCTGAAAAGATCCTCAATGTGAATTATTCATCTAATTCAATATTAAGTAAGGTTTAAGGCTGGGGCCTTATAGGCTAGCTATCCTATTCAAAGATGCATAGGCCCGGTACTGATGGAAAAGACATACAATATGGTAAATTAGAACCAATTATTCTAAAACATCACTATCATGTCAAATTAATCAATAAAACTAGTGGATGAAATTAATTATTTCAAATTATATTTATTTAAATATTTTTTAATATTTTTTATTTGACATTTCCCTTAATTAAAAAATTAATGCATCATCGTTGTTTTGGCATTTAAGGTAATTATTTTATCATTTAAAAATTATCATTAAATTACCATTATGTAGATAAATAATTTATATTTAAAATTACTATTTATCTTATAAGATATATTTTAAAAAAACCCTATATTAAAAATGTTGTAGTTAATATAACATAAGTATGACATCTTTGATTTTTTTTAAAATAAAATACTATAAAGGGATTAAATTCATCTAACTGGATCCAAGAGGTCATAAAATCAGACCAAGGATAATTTTGGTCAACAATCACTCCTAAAAAAATTATTTCAAGTGTTAGGGTAATTTTATAATATTTATATTATTATTTTTACCCTTAATAATCTTATTTACCCTTAACTGTGGTAATAAAAATTTCTAAATTTACTATTATTATTGTCCAAAAGTAAAAGATACCTTTTTACTAAATTTGGAAATTATTATTCCTAATATGGAATCCATATTCCAAAATTCAAAACACATAATTTTCTAAAATTAATTTAAATTTAATCACGTTGATGGGGTGAGAAAACGAGTTTTTAAACTGAAAACGCTCAAAAGATCAAAATGTTTTTATATAAAAATTCATTTTCAAATTGATTTATAAGAACAAAATTTCATTAAATGACATAAAAATGATCTAATTATACTTTAAAATTAATTAAAAATATAATTTAACAATATAAATAATTTAGATGAAAAAACTATTTTCAATTAAAATTCTGTATTTTTTGTAGTTCATCAAACCATGAAACTTATCAGAAAAATACCAAAAATTCAAAAAAAATTAAATTTTGAAATTTTTATTTCATGTAAGAAGTATATTTTTTCAAATATATTTTATAAAAGTTCCAAAAACTATATTAAAAAAAAGTTCCCCATCAAAAGGTGGAAAAAACTCTCTTTTTAAAAAAATACATATTTTAGGCATAAAATGGGATTTATTCTTATATAATGTTATGAAAACACATAATATGAATACTAAAAATAAATTTAATATATATTTCAATAATATATTCCAAAAATAGTGATTTTAATGTTTAATAAGCAAAATTGTTCACATTTAAAATGTTTTTTAGAAAAAAAAAAGATTTTTCTTATTTTCCAAACGTTTTTATTTTCATTTATAATTAATTGGTCACTAAATAATTAATTATATATACATGTGTAAATAATATTTTTATAAATAAGTTAATCCTTTTCATTCCCACTATTCTAACAGCTATGTTATAATGATAACATTTAAATAATAATATTCATTTGTTCGCTTAAACTCGATGTGGTGTATCATGTATGATGTCGAACATAGTGTTTCCTTGTAGAAAATTAGGATGTTATAGCCATAGGAATAACCAGAACCTCAGACTAAAATACTGATACTACTCATGATCCCGTCCTAATATAGAGCTTTGAATCCCACTCCTGAACTTTGAGTCGAAGTCGATCCCATTGCATTAATTGTTGGAGGGAAATTCCTACAGAAATGTTATACGTAGCCCATCCTACAACATGATCGGCACTCGACTGGGTCTCAAAAAAATAGATTTTTCATATTTCCTCATCTAAAATACTGGTTACATAATACAAAACCACTGAAACTCTCACTTTGTTAGTCATTCCCCTCATGAGAAGCCTCAAAATGGTGCTTCCTACTAACTTTCGATGAACCACTCTATAGAGAGGCTGAACTTACATTCTATATTTCCCCATATTCCCTCAAGATTTATTCATTAATAAGTATATTATTCACAATTTTAGTGATAGTAGTCAACTGAAACAAATTGAATTATGATCTAATGGCATGCTTGATTCCTTCCTCAAAGAGTCTTTCCCACGATGGATCATCAGCAAGATAAGTCAGCATAAAGAGTTGAAGCCTTATAAATTACGTTGAATATTCCATTATGGTTATCATGACCTACTCCAGATGCATAAAATCACTAGAACTTTTAGATCTTATGTTCTCAATAAAAAATTGATCATAAATCCTAGATTTAAAATACCTCCAAACCATACCTCAAAGTATATCAGGGTTGTTCAAAAAATCTCACCAGCGCTTAGCAGCTCCCTAAAGCATATATGTATCAAGAGTCACTATCCTATTTAGAAGTGTCTCAAGATGATCAAAAAAGAAAATATCGTCTCTAGAATAAACTCATTATCTTATAGACTTCCATCCCCCGAAAACATGGGTGAATTCTTCTTTTGGAACACACCCATCAGCTCTTCTATAGACAAGGAAGGATGTGGGGCTCCCGGAATATTCTATATAAAATAAATAAAACTCTCTTGGAACTAGGAATCAACACCCATATCTACAATGATGTATGGTTATTTAAGTGGAACTAATAGAAGTTATATGAGTATCCCAAGTCACGCTACCTTTGAATCATGGACGTTTCCACCCTCCTCGTGCACAACCGGAGGTCTTCATGGTGTCATGTATCTACAATTCTAAACAGACACATCCAAAAAGATCGAGTAGTGACTAAGTCATATATAAAAGAATAGTATTGTCTGAAGCCTCCTTATAAGAAAGACACACCCCTCTACGTCCTCCTAAATCTAGAATTGGGTAATAGAAATAACCATAAAACGCACCATATTCGTTTCCTACTACCCACTCTAAAGTCGGGTCTAGGTCAAGTTCCCTATTTTCAAAATTTCAATTTCATTTAAATTCATACCTATTTTAATTTTTTTTTTTGAATATTTGAACCCAATGGGTAATAAATTCGGATTCATAAGGCCCCAAACACCTCATGAACTAGATTTGGCCTCTAATTAATCTAAATTATATCATGTTCTAGTCAATTCAACCAATGGTCCATGAATCAATGTAATATAATTGGTTTCTTACGGTGTCTGTTGTAGCATATGCAAGAAAACACTATTTATGTTAAAATAGGAACTCAAAGTACCAACTATGTTTCTTAATTCCATTCATATATTATTTATCAAAAAATAGGAAAATCACTCAGGGAACACATAATAATTCCATGCAGTCAAGAAATTCCTCATATATGGCATTGAGTAATGGAATGAATGTGAATTCTAACATGTTCTTAAAATGAAGCATGATATGGAATACCCTCATATCATTGGTAACAAGTAAAATCCATAATCATAAAAAAAACATCATGTGTGTCACATAGTGGAATCAAATCAACTATAAAAGGGAAAATCTAGAAAAACAAGTTCTATTCTAGGAAAATTGGATTTTTATTCTATGTGGGTTAGCTACTCTTAGGCACATCTCATTACCAAATTCTAAAACTTCTTATCACTTTTATATTTTATAGAAATAGTAAATTCAAAAAATAAAATGCTATGACACCACTTTGTAACATCTCAACCCATAAGCCACAAAACGGTTCCATGTTCCAGTGGGTAACATGGCCTCATGTGTGACTACCCGTACACTAGAGGCTTCCGACTAGAAGCGATGGTATAAGGTGGTAAAGTGGAGATATTTTACCCTCATGATCTGGGTAACATATTTTTATATCAAAAAAAATAGTGGAAACATAAAATAAATCAACATAGTTGGCAACATCCAAAAGGTTGTAATAATAATAAAGCCAAAAATAGTGTCATGTAAAATATGATGGTCACGTAAAGTCCATAAAATAAAAAGAAGGAAATACATGTAAATAGGAATCCAACAAAATACATGTATCATAATAAAATAATAACATAAGGAAATATCTCTAGATATCCTCATGATCCTAGCATAGTCCTATGCTCCCCTGCTCCTAAGCAATGATCAAATCAGACATCGTAGAATGGGTGCTTTCCCCAGTCCCAACCTATATCCATGAAGTGTTTCTAAGTACCCAATAGTGTACTAAATAGGGTTTGCGATAACACTCAGTAGGCCACCCACAAATGGTGTCTATAATAATTCTAGTTTGTATATCAAATCCTAACTAGTGGGTAGTATATCACAGGTATAACAGTAATGAAAATAAACTGTCAAAGAATATATGATCTTGTCCAGAAAAACAAGGATCCCAATGAATGATAATTAATAATCCATAATCATGGAGTAATATAATGTATAAACAAGTAGGTGGGATACAATCCAATCTAGCAACTAATATTAAACACCCATACATGGGATATTTTCAAAGAATAACCAAAATATCAACAATGGCCATGTCGTGTAATAAAGTGTTAATATCCTCAATGGAATGTTCCATTTAATCCAGTTTCAGACCATGAAGGTTCATATCCAAGGTATAGAATACTAATGAATCCTCATCGAGTTCATAGAGAATCTCTATGGAAAATTAGTAACAACTTTGGTGGAGTCCAAGGAGAATGTCCAAAGAGCATGTCCAATATTAGTCCAAGAAAGTCGTATCCAAGGGGTATCAAATTCCTTGGCCTCCTATGAAATAAGTATCCAATGTATAAAATACTAAGGCATATACTACCATAATAAATTTATATCCCTGTAGTAGAAATATCCAACGAATCCCACAGAATCAAGATCCAAGGAGATCATCCAAGGAATCAACTACCATTATCAATTCATAAATCATTATCATTCACAACTAGTGAGGTATTCCAACCCATTCCATTTTTTCCATATAAATCATTTATCAATTTTAATCATATTAAATCACATGCAAGGTTGACAACAACATTATCCTATCAATTCAATATAATTCATCCCTTTCACTTACAAATGAATATGGAAAATGATGTTCTCACAACCTTAGGAAATTCAATAAATTCTCATTAAGGCTCCCACTAGAATTTAATATATCACATGCACCCAACATGGTTGTATATCTAGGGAGGATATAAGGACACACCCCACAAGTGGTCCACATTGAGCCATATGACCTACATCAAAACAAAGATGCTAGTAAGAATCCTTAGTAGGTTCTAATTCATTTAATTAATACATTCAATTAATTTTAGGGGAAAATATGGAATGTTCATCATAAATCACAACTACAAAAAACTATAAAAAAACCTAATCATAAGGTAAAAGATATATACCACCTACCATATGTCCATGATAGAACACTTTTCTAGTATCTACTCTTAAATAGATACGGATCGGAAGAAATCGGAGAAGCAGAAAAAATAACAGGAAATAGTGCGTATTATATCACAAAAGATATGAATAAAAACATTCAGATGAGCTTACAGAATAAATCACTCACTGACATGAATCCAATGAGACAAAAATCACTAGAATCTAAATCTATGAAATTAAGATCCCTTAATCCCTAACTTATTCAAAATAATATCCATATGAGGATAAATGGAACCCTATGTCAGTTTGAAATAAAGGAGATAAGAAATTGGTTAAAACATTTAAAATTATTAAAGGAAAAACGGTAAATTCAGCAAAAATATTGGGTCTCACAGTTTAACTGCACATTTTGACAAACTGTGTTCCATTCTCTGTCTAAGTACCCCCTTCAGGTCGTTCATGTGTACGATTTTAGGAAACTATTCACAAATTGTGCTGCATAACTCTACTAAAAATTACATGTTCTACCACACAAGAATTCATCCATGGATTCATGATTTCAAAAAACAGTGTGGCCTCCTACCATTCTTTGTCCAACCTCGAATTATTAATCTTAGTAATGGGTCTTGGGGTGCATATTTTCTACTAATTGTGTGGCCCAGATAATTTTTCCTAAAAGTGGGGTTCTAGGATCTGAACAAGACCCATACACCCCTGAGATTCCCAAGACCTCATATGTCATATTCATTAGGTCAAAAGAAAGAATTTAAACTTCAATTAAAAATATCTTTACCTCATACAAAAACCCCAGATCTTACAAAACTCATTCATTTTAATAATATTATTAAGATATAATGGAATTATGAATGATTTAATTATACATGGAACAAAAATGAATGGTTTATTATTTTATTATTGTTAGGTCTCTTATAAACAGGAAATTCAATGGGTATTGTTTTATATCTCATGAAATTTAGATGTAATAAGGGTGGTCACCCTAAGTATGTTATGTTGGGGATAAGGGCGGTTATCCTAAGTACACTATTTTAAGGGATGTGGGTGGTTAACATAAGTCCACTATGTTATGATAAGGTGGTTTTCCTATCCCATTATGATGTAAATGTCTTGGTGGACAGTGTTAACATATGTTATAATTTTCCTATATATGTTTGTTCAGTATTCTTATGTTATGAAACATACATATGTTATATTCTCATGAATCATGGTTGTTAGATCATTTTTTCACTCTCTAATGACTCATTTATTATTTTTTCTATTAAATACTTATTCCATGAATCATTATTTATGATCTATATTTCATTAGGTATGATTGTCTATTGTAAGGACCATAAAACTTTATTGTGTTCTCATATTCTCATGTTTATCTTTTGCTGACTTATGGTCTTTAATTGATATCGTCTATGTTTTTCATTACTCAGAATTTTATCTCACCCTTTCTTATGTTTCTATTCCCCGGGCTATAAATAAGGCTATTATGTATGATATGATAAAAAGGGTATCCTGTGAAAAGAATGTTTGTTGTTGATATTGAAAATGTTGTAAAATAATTTTGTTATACATCTAATCCCCAAATACCCTTTATGTTTTGGGGTGTGATTTATTAGGATATGTAATGAATATTCATGTAAAACAATGTATTATGTACATATATTGTATTCAGGTCACCTCATTTGGTATTAAATTAGGGTATAGATTTCTTAGGGTAATTTAATAAGAGGAAAAAATCTAAAACAACCCAAATTGAACAAAAGGGATGTAGAAATAACCTTGAGTTTCAAAGGTTGAAATTAAGGTGGAATAATTTAGGACATGTTAGGATTGATTTTATTTATCATTTTATTCCTTACACTGATTTTTTTATACTAACACTAATATTTTGGTTTTAGTAAATAGATAGAAATAGGAGGAATTGAGTTAAAAATGACTTTTATGGAGAGTAAAATTACTGCCCCAATGAGTATCCAAATTAGATGTGATATAGAGTGAATTGTTTTAATAATTTTCACCCAACTACCTCAAGTTATGAACAATAACATGAATCAGTAACATGAATAGGATGGAATAACTCCACCTTGAGTCTGTTTGTGAAAGTTTCCACCCTCCTCTAGTGGGGTTTCTAACCCACTAACTAATAAGTAATGAATCAACAAAATAGAAAATATATTTCTTCATTTTCAAAATCTTCAATCATGAAAATGTTGTTTTAGATATTAATTTTTTTGAAGTTGTGGCTGATAAATAGTATAATCTTGTTAAGAATAATATAGAAAAGGAAGCAATTGAGTAAGTGGAATTGGAGTATTTCAATAAAATATTATTTAAAAAAATATCTTCCTATAACTCTTCAAAAAAACAATGGAGAGAGAATTCTTAGAGTTGAAACAAATGGAGGATGAATCCATTGGTACCCATGAAACCAACTTCAAAATCCTTTAAATTTGTTTTTTATCGTTGACCATGAAAGAAAAATAAATCATTTTTAGTGGATTAAATCCAATTCTTTAAAACATGTTGGCTATAAAAGACTTTTGTAGCTACAAATAAATTTTTTTATTTTCTATCAAGTTAAAGATAGATATTTAATACTCCCATAACTCTAATGGTATTGAGGAAAAGAAGATAAAAATATATTTTAAAAAAATGATAAAAAACATGAAGGAAATTAAATTAATATTCCTAAATGATAAAAATGTGGGAATAATCATGGAGGTAACTGTATTAAAGGAATGGTAAAACACTTCAAGTTTAGAAGAGAATACCATAAAGCACATGAATATCAAATAGATATGAAGAGTCCAATTAATGAAAAGTAAAGAGGTAGGGATCAATAAAATACACCATACACACTCCAATGATATAATTATAAAAATTATTGGCGTTACTCAAAAAAAATGTACTAAACATGGGTTTAATGATGACAAATAATGTCATTAACCCTTAAAGCTATGGTATAATAGGAAATCATATACAATCATAACTACTGAAGTGGGTCATGGAAACTAAGTAGTGAAATGTACAATCATCATAAACTCTATGACTAAAAATATATTATTTGATTCTATTTCTACTGAATATTTTATATCTAGAAAGTTTTATAAAGAAATAAAATCCAAACCCAATAGTTGGATATTGAATTATTTGTGAAAACTCATAGTAATATGAGAATTTTATCCTATGTCTATAGCTCTTCTCCAATTTAATTTTTTTGTAATACATTCCCTACAAATATTAATATTATCCATTTTATTGGATTAGATGTAAAATTTGGTATGAATATCCACTATCTACATAAATTAAATATCAATTTCTATGATAGGGACATCAAATTTCATATCTCAAATTAGCCTAAAATCATCTACCATTTCAAATTTGAGCATGAAATACCTATGTAAATTACTTCCATTTTCAGGGTACTAATACCCAATCATGAGGGTTATTTGTCTCAAATGGTTAGGGGGAAACTTTATATTGAAGTTATTATTGTTTTATGAGAATATGTTGATGTATTTCTTGAATAGATTCTTGGTCATCGCCCAGATCATGAGGTTATGTTTTTTATAGAACTCATACTCTGTGCTATACATATCTCAATAACTTCTTACAGAATGTCCCTGATTGAATTAGAGGAATTAAAGAAAACAATTATAGATAATATAGAAAAGTTTTTTATATGCCCAAGTGCTTCACCATACGTTACACCAGTTCTATTTTTCATCAAAAAGGATAGATTAGAACACCTTTGTATTAATTATCATGAACTTAACACAATTATAATTGAGAATAAATATCATACAACCTATATTTATAAATTTTTTGACAATCTATTAGGGTAATTATAGTTCTCAAAGATTTACTGTCACGACCCCCACCCCACAAAGTGTACCCCTCCGGGGCCGGCAATGTGAGAAGGGAGATAATGACCCCCGAGTCCCACCTCCAGCTGGCCCCAGATTGGTGACTAGCACCGAGGGTATAGTAAACACACAAATGAGAGGCATTACCCTCTAAGAGAACACATGCGGAAGAGATATAATATAGACACCAAATAACTCCAACTCAACTACTAAGATGAAAGAAATTACAAGTACACATATTAAATGTCATGCAAAACTACAACAACTGGAAGGGGAAAACTGCAAGCACCCAAAAAGGCAGTAAAACAGCAGCAACCACAAGCCTGAATAGCTACTGCAACCGCAAGCTAGTAGTAACCAGCCTGATCTCCAACCTTCTCCAAGTGACCTCAAAATCAATTTATATATACGTAGGGTGAGTATAATAGTATACTCAGTGGGATCCTCCCTGAATCCTCTCGTGAAAAAGTAAAGAAAGCATGCTAAAGCACAGTGAACCACAAATGAAACTAACTCGTCACCTAAAAAAGGTATACTGAGTTCCCAACCTCACCATGGCTACTCTCACCAAGTAACGCATAAAATAGTATATAATATAGTAAATAATATCAAGGGTAACCCGCTACTACTTCCCCACAGGTTTGCCGATTTTCCCCAATGTCGTACGTCCTAAGCATCTCTCTCCAAAAAAGGCTTGCCCACAGACACCTGGGTGAAGAACAAAAATATGCTTCTCATGCAACAAAACCACCACATACATTCAAGAAAGTAACCAGTTAGTTTCCGAGATCCACCAAAGCTCGCATAACATGTATTATATGTTGGGTATTATACCTCAAGCCATTACATCCCATACACCGAGTAAGGATCCTCAAGCCATCACAACCTATACACATTACACCTATAGTAGTACATAGGATACTATTTCCAGAATATATGTGTTTGAATAACCACAATCCATTAAACCCCTCTACACACATTTATGGAGAAAACTAACCAGTGTGCCTACAAGCACAAGTAACTAAAAAGAGAAGAGAGAGAGACCAAAGGGGGAAGTCAGATAGTCATCCTCCCACCAGAATGTTGGAGAAAACACCCCCCCCCCCCAGGGCTCAGAATCCTTAGGGTGTCAGTTTCCCTTACTGACAGGGTGGATTAGCGTATAGAAACACAAAATGTAAAAAATATAATATATCTCACAACCACACTATGGGCATAACCTAGTCTTAAACTCAACTGTTTCTAACATCTCAAAGACTCGGGGATCCCACTTCTAAGACTAGGTATCCTATAAGCACACAAACATTTAAAGAGATTTAATACATTATTTCATTCCATTTTTATCAGTTACACATTACATTAATTAATTCTTTAAACATTAATTAACCAATAATAATTATTCATTAAATTTCATTAGCATCACACCCAAAGTACATTTTTCCATCAAATCATAACCTCTTCATTGTGCCCCATCAAGATACAAACCCCATGGGTTAACATTATTTATTAAATTATTTATTTACAGAATTGCTTTCCCATATTCCAAGGAACTCAATAAAAACATTCTATGCTACTAAACTCAAGGGGTCTCAACACGGTGAGTAGATGAACTACCCATCGAGTCTTTTACACCTATAAAAAGAGCATAAGACCATTCTACATTGGGAAGATAAACCCAGAAATCACGTGGCATACCCCATGCATCTTCGCCTCTTTCGGAAGTAGGGTAAGAAAGATGAGCTAACTTGAGAAGTGGGGAGAAGTAAAGCACATAAACAACCTATAAGAATCAGCAAGCATCCAAACATTCACATCCAACACGTTCCATCATCCATTGTGTCCTCCCCGACACTCACATGCATAAACCAATCCATCTCGCAACTCTAGGCGCCAAATGCTTCCAAAATCAATAGACAACTTTGCCCCCACATATCACAATAGCCATCCAGACTCAAACCAAAACACAAGCAGTAGGAAAAAACAAACATCATATCAAATGGGCTCTTGGCCCTTAAACAACCAAGAGGGTAACTGAGTACCCTACAAGGGATTATCTTTTATCAAACCACCAGTTCTTTAATCCATATTGGATTAACCGATTTATTAATCATAGGTTCCGAAATTGGGAAACCTAAACAGTTAGCTATCACAAATAATTAAACAAGCTTACTACACCATTTTGATTAACATCAAATAACAAGAAGGAGAACCAGATTCTTTTACATGCCTCTTTATCTTTAAGAAAACCATTATCAATTAATTCTAGATTACGTTATTTACCAATTTCCATTAAGAATAAACAACTATATGAATCAAGCATAGATATCACACTATCTAGCAAAACATAGGAAATAACATACAATCAATATCAATTTATTTATCAGGTTCAAATATTTATTATGTAAATTCCATTGTCATCCAGTGGGATAAAACATGATAATGATATATTTTCACGTAAAAGAAGAGAGAAGCAATGAATCCCCTACCTCAAACGGTTCTGTTTGTTCTTTATACAAGAATGATCCACACAAAAAATCACGATCACCTCCTCCTGTGACAACTGTATCCACTAGAGGATGTTGCGGTATGGCCGCACCAACTGAAACCCAAGAAAAATCCAATAGAATTATAGAGATCACATACCATAAAAGGGAAAGGATAAATAGAAGGAGACGAACCCAAAAGAATGATGATAGATCATACCTTATACCGAAGATCGATCGATACTGCCTAGTTGCATCAAAACAGAGCGGAACCAATCCTAGGAGGAAATTTTGATTGCACCACCCCTACGGAATAGAGTGAAAGGTTCTAGCATCTCATAGCTGAGAAAAAGGAGAAGAAACTAGGGAGGAAGATATCCCATCCCTTTAAAATATTTAACAGAGCGGCGGTTTAAGATACACTATGTTTTCCATTTAAAGTGGATCACATTAAACCACGCGGTTTGACCAAGTAAAAATGTCTCGAGCCTTAGGATAAATTAATATAGGAGTTATAGCCTTTGAATCGGCCTTAGAGTCCTTAAAATAAGGTTTTAAATGCATTTTTCATCAAAGGAAACGTTAAAGGGGTGAAACTGTAGGAAGCTGGAAACACTGTTCATGAACTCAAAATTTGGTAATGGAAATAGAGGTTACCGATAGAGGTTACCGATATAGGTTACTGATAGACCTCACCAATCTTGAAACACTGTTCATGAACTCAAAATATGGAAAAGGAAATAGAGGTTACCGATAGAGGTTACCAATAGACCTCACTATTCTAGAAACACTGTTCACGAATCAAAATTTGGCAAAGGAAAATAGAGGTTATCGATAGAATTATTCACCAATGGAACTGTTAAAAGAATTGGAAATTTGGAAAAGGAAAGAAAAGTTACTGTTAGAGGTTACTGATAGAACTGTTCACCGATGGAACTGTTCATAGAATTAGAAATTTGGAAAAGGAAAGAGAGGTTCCTGTTAGAGGTAACCCATAGAACTGTTCACCGATGGAACTATTCATAAAATTGGAAAATTGGAAAATGAAAGAGAGATTACTGATAGAACTATTCGTCGATGGAACTATTCATAGAATGAGAAGTTTGGAAAAGGAAAGAGCGTTTACTATTATAGGTTACTGATAGAACTGTTCACCGATGGAACTGTTCATAGAATTGAAAATTTAAAAAAGGAAAGAGAGGTTACCATTAGAGGTTACCGATAGAACTGTTCACCGATGGAACTATTCATAGAATTGGAAATTTGGAAAAGAAAAGAGTGGTTACCATTAGACCTCACCAATAGAACTATTCACTGATGGAACTGTTCATAGAAGGTTACCGATGACACTTTTCACCAATGGTCACTGATGAACTATTCACAGAAGGTTACCGTTTCATTGTTCACAACTGTCTACCATTGGAACTATTCACCGAACTGGAAAATAGGGAAAGTGTTGGGGATAAGTCACTTTGATCTCCCAAATCACCTCATACACCTGATTTTTACAAAGGAATGGACCAGAGAGGTCTGGGTCATTACTTTAGATACCTCTCAAAATATTCTCATCCTCAAGAATTCAAAACCCACCTAAAGGGAAAATGAAATGGGGTCTGAACAACCACCCATCGAGATACCTCTCAAAAGAGGGAAATCCATAATAAGGAAAAAAAGAAATCCATACTATAAACATGAAAGGTCTATAACCACAAAGGGGAATTGTTACAAGAAATGAGTTATACATCAAACAACTCTGGGTATTGAGCACGTATTTGTTACTCACATTCCCAGGTACTCTCCTTCATGCCACCGTGTCTCCACAAGACATGAACCGAGGGGATAGAACGCCCTTAAAACACCTTCTCTTTGTGGTCTTGTATCTCCATAGGTCACTCCGAGATTGTCACATCATCATCAACATTGATCTCTCCCTAATCGATGACATGATAGTCATCATGAAGATAGGGATGAATCAGTGATACAAGGAAAACATCATGTATCCGACTCATCTACGGGGGAAGTTATACTCGGTTCTCCATAGCTCCAACATGAGTTAACACCTCGAAAGGCCCAACAAACCAGGGAGAAAGATTACTTCCACAACCAAACCTTCGCTTCCCAGGACGGGGAGTCACGTTCAGAAACCCATGGTCCCCAACATCAAACTCTAAGGGCCTCCTCCTTTGATCGTCATATGATTTTAATGATCTTGCGCTGTATTCATCCTCTTGTGAATCACCTGAACTATTTCTATTGTATTCTGCACTAGTTCTTATCTGAGAATTTCTGACTCTCTTACCCTAGTCTAGCACAATGGAGAACAGCAATGTCGGCCATACAAGGCTTCAAATGGCGCCATACCGATGGTGGAGTGAAAACTATTATTATCAGAAAAATTCACCAAGGGTAAGTTCCTCATCCAAGAACCTGAAAAATCAAGAACATAATAACATAACATGTCTTCAAGAGTCTGGATGGTTCGCTCTGTCTGACCATCTGTTTGAGGATGAAAAGCAGTGCTAAGGCATAACTGAGAACCGAAATCATGTTGAAGACCTCTCCACACCCTAGAAGTAATGTGAGGATCTCGATCAGAAATGATCATCCTTAGGACTCCATGAAGTCTCACCACCTCCTCTAGATACTGCCTTGACAAAACTTCCACTGAACTCGACTCCTTGATTACTATAAAGTGGGATGATTTTGTTAAGCGATCCACTACCACCCAAATAGCATCATGTCCTCCCTAAGCTTGAGTTAAACTAGTAACAAAGTCCATTGAGATGTCCTCCCACTTCCACTAAGGAATATCCAATGGCTAGAGCAGACCACTTGGAATAGAGTGTTCAGCCTTCACCTTTTGGCAGACCAAGCAACAAGACACAAACTCTGCAACCGCATGCTTCACCCCGGGCCACCAAAACGGGTTCCTCAAGGCTCGGTCCATATTTGTCACACTAGGATGCACCGCTAAAGGTGAAATATGTAACTCTTTGAGAACCATATCACTCATTATCAAAGTAACAAATATACATCCATGATACAACACTCAGTAGTGTTCATCCTCAGACCACCCATCAAGGGCCTCGCCACAAACAACTCGGTCTCTCCAGACCTCCACCTCTAGATCCCCCAACTGAGACTCTTCCACCTTCTGCACTAGAGATGACTGTACCATCATCTGAAAAAGACAATATCTTCCCCCAACTTCTCCCATATCAAGATGTAATGCTGAAAGTTCTTCCATTACTATCCAGGAATCACCGGATTCACGCACAACATCATTATGTGACTTTCGACTCAGTGCATTAGCAACAACATTCCCCTTTCTAGGTGTATATAATATCTCAAAGTCATATTCTTGTAAGAACTCCATCCACTTATGTTATCATAACATCAAGTCATGCTAGGAGAAAACATACCTCAAACTATTATGATCGGTGAAAACCATAAATCACATGCCAATGAGGTAATGTCTCCACAACTTCAGAGAAAACACCACGGCTACCAACTCAAGATCGTGGGTGGAATATTTACGTTCATGGGGAAGTAACTACTGAGGCCCATAAGAATCAAATTATCTTTACTAAATGATAACACAACCTAACACCAGATGTGAAGCATCGCATAAAACATCAAACTGAACACACTCTGCTGGAAGACAAAGAACTGAATCACTTACTAACTTCTTCTTTAGATACTCGAAAGCTTCCTGACACAGATCAGTCTATATGAAAACCTGATCCTTCCTAGTCAAATCTGTTAGAGGAGTCGCAAATTGTGAGAAATCGACTATGAACCTCCTGTTATAGCCTGTGAGACCAAGGAAATTTCACACCTCTGACACTGGCTTGGGGGATTCCCAAGACAAAACTGCTTCTATCTTCAATGGATCCATAGCTACTCCCTACTGGTAAACAACATACCCCAAGAAACAGACATCTCAAACCCAAAACTCACACTTTGACAACTTCCCAAACATCTGATCTTGACGAAGAACTCACAAAACAACGTGTAGATGCTCTGCATGCTCCTCCTCAGATGTGGAGTACACAAGGATTTCATTGATGAAAACCACCATGAACTTTTACATTAACTCATGGAACATAGTGTTCATCAACCCCATGAACACAACTTGAGCATTTGTCCCACCGAACGGCATTACAACGAACTCATCATACCCATGACGACAACAGAAAGCAGTATTTGGGATATCCACATCCTTCACACGCATCTGATGATAACCAGACCACAAGTCGATCTTTGAGAAACATATTGAACCCTTTATTTGATCAAATAAATCATAAATACGTGAAATAGGATAGATATTCTTTACTGTCACTTTGTTTAAGTGACGATAATCGATACACAACCGAAAACTGCCATCAGTCTTCCTTACGAACCAAACTGGTGCACCTGACAGTGACACACTCAGCTGAACAAAACCACATTGTAACAGACCATCAAGCTGTATGTAGATATCGTAACTCAAAATTTCTCATCCTATATGGAGACCTAGAGATAAGAGACGCTTCTGGTTGTAGATCGATCCCAAACTCAATCTCTCATCGAGGGGGTTATGCTACAACATCTTTTGGAAAGACATCAGGGTACTCTTCTATGACCCTATGAAATGCCAACTGCTAAACCTCTAAATAAATAAAAAACATCTGATCCATCATGAATTATAAGGATGGAACGTGCCTATGACCCATCTGAGGATATCGTTCACCAAAAAACACTACCAACTCTCAATCTGCTCCAAAGAAAATGACCTTATCCCTAAAGAAATCCATGATAGCCTGCACCAAATACAACCAATCCTTGCCGAGGATGAAATCATATGGTTTTATTCATAAAAATAAAAAATCCCCCCAAGAGCAGGGCTACCACAACACTGGATCACAGTTTCTAAATGCTTCAAACAAGTCATCTCGACCTCCAACTAGCATAGTCAACACCAAAGGCACTGGAAGCCTCTCTACATCAAGTCCCAAAGAATGGACAAGGGTAGGTGATATAAAGGAGTGTGTCACACCTGAATCAAACAAGGTATACACCAAGGAAGAAAATAAGCAAAGGGTACCTTGAATGACGTCAGGCTCACCTGGAGCTAGAAACGCTAAAGCATGAAGCTGACCACGACCACCTCCATATCCTCTTTGACCCTGATGAAGACCCCCACCATGGTCGCACTCTTCTCTCTGAGGATGGGGAGCATCATGGGGTTGTCCTCTTCTTGCCTCATCTACCCTCTGGTGATCTATAGTTGGTGCAACCTTTTGTTGCTGACTCGGCTGGAACTACTTCAACAGTGGAACCTCGAGCGGAAAACCTGGTTCACAATGACTGCTCTGAAAGGTCGGGCACTCTTGCTGCTGATGAAATCGACCACCATAATAAAAATAAGCGCATGAACCCCTGGAATAGAACTGAGAGCTTCTACCCCCAGAGAAAAGAGATTCTGAGGGCTGGGACCTACCCTTGGCCAAATGGAAACTCTTCTTCTCTGAAAATAGGGAACCCCAGACCATAGCTATGCTTCATGAGGAATCATGAAGACTCCCCTCTCAGGTTGATATGGTTCTGGACAAAGTCCTCTCAATGACCTCTGCCCTTTCCAGCAACTCAAGATATGTCTTCAGCATAAATGGGGTGACCTGGAGCTGGTTCTCTGGACGTAAAGCCTCCTCAAAATGCCTTGCTCTAGCCTCCTCATCTGGCAACAGGTCCGAAGAATATCTTAAAAGGTTCCTGAAATGGATTCCAAACTCTTGCACACTAGAGCTCCCCTATCGAAGGGAAAGAACCTCCTGGAAACTGGATACCTTCATGGTCGAAGAAATAAACTCGACCCTAAACTTGTCTCAGAACTAATCCCATGAGATCGCTGACTCCTCATGATCCTCGAGGAACAAGAACCACCACTTCCTCGCATCTCCACGCAGCATCATCACAACCAAGTACATCCAGTGCTCCTTCTGATCACAGATCGAACTGAAGACGATCTTTACATCCTCTAACCATTCTTCCATGATGGTATCTGAATTGGAGCCCTCATACTTCTGCAAACTCTGGCGCCGAAACTCTCGAAGTGTCCTCCTCCAAGTATCATCATTCTCATCCTCTATCCAGCGGCGATCTGCTAGAACAGCCTGCTGGACATCTTCTATGCGATCCTGAAGAGGATGTCGGCCTAGAGCCATACCTGAAAAATAAAAAATAGTTAAAGATCCTTAACCTTGAATATAGAAGACTCGTCATTAATTAATTAACTATTTTCTTTCATTGATTTTAGGTTAACTTATCCCAAGGTCTACCCATTCAAACACAGGCACAAAGAATAATGATGCATGATCCTTTCCTAGGTATCCACCCTGCAACTAGTATCACCTTGTTTAGTAGCCATTGTAAACTTAAATTTCTGTATATAAGATCATAGGTGTCCCTAAACTCCTATGTCTCAGTTGTTCTCTAGTGTTTAAATCACTTGATAAACATGAATGACATTGTTTCCCTACCAACCCATGCAACCTCACCTATCCCTAACTCCAAACTCCAACCTATCTCTCAACCTTGCCTCTAGTACCACTCTGTCAGGACCCCCTCCCCACAAGGTGTACCCCTTCGAGGCTGGCAATGTGAGAAGTGAGATAATGACCCCCGAGTCCCACCTCTAGTAGGCCCCGAGTTGGTGACTAGCACCGAGGGTATAGTAAACACACAAATGGGAGGCATTACCTTCTAAGAGAACACATGTGGAAGAGAGATAAGATAGACACCAACCAACTCCAACTCAACTAGTACGATGAAAGAAATATCAAGTACAAAAATGAAATTTCATGAAAAACTACTATAACTAAAAGGGGAAAAACTACAAGTACCCAAAAAGGAAGTAAAACAGTAGCAACCACAAGCCCGAACAACTCCTGCAACCGCAAGATAGTAGTAACCAGCCTGATCTCCAACCTGCTCCAAGTGACCTGAAAAGCAGTTTATATATACAAAGGGTGAGTATAATAATATACTCAGTAGGATCCTACCCAAAGCCTCTCATACGAAAGTAAAGAAAGCATGATAAAGTATATTGAACAACAAGTGAAACTAAATCGTCACCTAAACAGGTATACTAAGTTTCCAACCTCACCATGGCAACTCTCACCAAGTAACGCATATAAGAGAATATAATATAATAAATAATATCAAGGTTACCCCCACCACTACTTCCCCACTGGTCTTCTACTTTTCCCCAATGTCGTATGTCCTAAGCATCTCTCTCCAAAAAGGCTTACCCACAGACACCTAGGTGAAGCCCCACAATATGCACCTCGTGCGACGAAACCACCACGTCCATGCATGAAAGTAACCAGATAGTTTTTGGGAACCACCATAGCTCACATAACATTTATCATACGTCGGGTATTATACCTCAGGCCATTACATCCCATACAAAAAGTAAGGATCCTCAATCTGTCACATCCTATACATGTTGAACCTATAGTAGTCCATAGGATACTATATCGAGAATATATGTGTGTGAATAACTACAAGGCATTACATCCCTCTACACACATATATGGGTAAAACTAACCATTGTTTCTACAAGCACATGTAACTACCAAGAGAAGAGAGTGGGGACAAAGGGGGTATTCAAACATTCATCCTCCCACCGGAATGTTCTGGAAAACACCCCCCAGGGCTCAGAATCCTTGGAGTGTTATTTTCCCTTACTAACAGGGTGTAGTAGCGTATAAAAACACAAAAAGTAAAGAATATACTATAGATCACAACCACACTATGTGCATAACCTAGTATTAGACTCAACTGCAGTTAACGTCTCTCAGACTCTGGGTTGCCACTTCTAAGACTTGGTATCCTATAAGCACACAACCATTTAAAGAGATTTAATACATTATTTCATTCCATTTTTATCAGTTGCACATTACCTTAATTAATTCTTTAAACATTAATTAACCAATAATAATTCTGCATTAAATTTCATTAGCATCACACCCAAAGTGCATTGTTCCTTCAAATCACAACCTCAGCATTGCGCCCCTGTAAGCTCCAAACCCCAGGGGATAACATCATTTATTAAATTATTTATTTACAACATTACTTTCCCATATTCCCAGGAATTCTATAAAAACATTCTATGATACTGAACACAAGGGGGCGCAACACGGTGACTAGATGAACTACCCGTCGAGTCTTTTCCGCCTACAGCAAGAGCGTAGACCCATTCTCCCTTGAGAAGTTAAACAAGTAAAGGACGTTGCATACCCCATGAGTCTTATCCTCTTTCGGAAGAAGGGTAAGCAAGACCAGATGCCATGAGTACTGGGGAGAAGTAAAGAACATAAATAACCAATAAGAATCAGAAAGCATCCAAACATTCACATCCAACATGTTCCATCATCCCATCTTTCCTCCCTAACACCCACATGCCTAAATCGATGCATCTCGCCACTCTAGGTATCAACTGCTGCCACAACCAATAAGCCTCCCTGCCCCCACATATCACAACAGCCATCCAGTCTCACACCACAACACAAGTAGTAGGAAAAAACAAACATCATATCAAATGGGCTCTTAGCCCTCAAACAACCAAGAGGGTAACTCAAAACACTACAAGGTATTATCTTTTATCAAACCACCAGTTCTTTAGTCCATCTTGGATTAACCGATTTATTAATCATAGGTTCCAACAATGGGAAACCTAAATAGTAAGATATCACAAATTATTAAACATGCTTACTTCACCATTTTGATTAACGTCAAATTACAACAAGGAGAACCAGATTCATTTACATGCCTCTTTATCTTTAGCCAAACCATTATCAATTAATTCCATTTTACGTTCTTTACCAATTTACATCATGAATGAATAGATATATGAAGCAATCATAGATATCACACTATTTAGAAAAATAAGAGGCAATAACAGATGATCTATATCAATTTATTTTTCCGGTTCAAATATTTTTTATGTCAATTCCATTGTCATCCAGTGGGATAAAACATGCTAACGATATAGTTGAATGTAAAATAAGAGAGAAGCAATGAATCCCCTACCTCAAATGGTTCTTGTCGTTCTTTATACAAGAATGATCTGCACAAAAAATCACGATCGCTCCCTCTAGTGACAACTGTATCCACCCGAGGATGCTGCGCTATGACCGCACCAACGGAGACCCAAGAAAAATCCATTAAAATTATAGAGATCACATACCATAACAGGTTAAGGAGAAATAGAAGGAGATGAACCCAAAATAATGGAGATAGATCATATCTTATTCTGAAGATTGATCGATACTGCTTGGTTGCATCAAAATAGAGTGAAACCAATCCTAACAGGAAAGTTTTATTGCATAACCACAACAGAATAGAATGATAGGTTCTTGAATCTCATAGCTGAGAATAGGGAGGAAGAACTAGGGATGAATATATATCATCCCTTTAGAAGATTTAACAGAGCGGTTGTTTAAGATACGCTAGGTTTTCTATTAAAAGTGGATCACATTAAACAATGCGGTTTGACCATGTAAAAATGTCTCGAGCCTTAGGATAAATTAATATAGGATTCATGGCCTTTGAATTAGCCTTAGAGTCCTTAGAATAAGGTTTTAAATTCATTTTATTTCAAAGGAAATGTTAAAGGGGCGAAACTATAGGAAACTAGAAACACTGTTCATGAACTCAAAATTTGAAAAGGAAATAGAGGTTACTGATAGACCTCACCATTCTGGAAACACTGTTCATGAACTCCAAATTTGGAAAAGGAAATAGAGGTTACCGATAGAGGTTACTGATAGCGGTTACCGATAAACCTCACCATTCTAGAAACATTGTTCACGAACTCAAAATTTCGAAAACGAAATAGAGGTTACCGATAGAGGTTACCAATAGACCTCACAGTTCTAGAAACACTGTTCATGAACTCAAAATTTGGAAAAGGAAAATAGAGGTTACCGATAGATGTTATCGATAGAGGTTACTGATAGTGGATACTGATAGAAATCTTCACCAATGGAATTGTTCATAGAATTGGAAATTCAGAAAAGGAAAGAGAGGGTACCGTTAGAGGTTACGGATAGAACTGTTCAGTGATGGAACTATTCATAGAATTAGAAATTTGGCCAAAGAAAGAGAGGTTACCATTCGAGGTTACGGATATAATTGTTCACCGATGGAACTATTCATAGAATTATAAATTTGGAAAAGGAAATAGTGGTTACCTTTAGAGGTTAGCTATAGAACTGTTCACCGATGGAACTGTTCATATAATTGGAAATTTCGAAAAGGAAAGAGAGGTTACCATTAGAGGTTACTGATAGAACTATTCACCAATGGAACTGTTCATAGAAGTGGAAATTTGGAAAAGGAAAGAGAGGTTACTGTTAGAGGATACTGATATAACTCTTCACCGATGGAACTGTTCATAGAATTGGAAATTTGGAAAAGGAAAGAGAGGTTACCGTTCGACCTCACCGATAGGATTGTTCACCAATGGAACTGTTCAGAGAAGGTTACTAATGAAACTGTTCACCAAGGGTCACTGATGCACTCTTCACATAAGGTTACCGTTGCACTATTCACAACTATCTATCATTTGAACTATTCACTGTACTGGAAAATTGGCAAAGTGTTGGGGATAAGTCACCTTGACCTCCCAAATCACCTCATACACATGATTTTCGCAAAGGAATGGACCAGAGAGGTCTAGGACATTACATTTACCTTTGATTTGGATATCACTTATTAAGAATGAAATGATAGGATATACCCAAGATAACCTTTCATATAAGATATGGGCAGTGTGATTTCATCATGTTTCCATCTAAAATTTTAAATGCATCTTATTTTTTTAGTGATCTGGTGAATAAAGTCTTTAGATATTACCTCAATCAATTTTTGGCAGTCTTTATAGATAATATTCTCATAGAATTCATGAGAAAGGAAGATGATGGTTATTATTTAAGGATTGTTCTAAATACCATGATAAATAATAAATTGCTTGGAAAAATTTTCAAATGTGAATTATGGATACATAAATGATCATTTTTGAGTCATGTTATCAAAATAAAGGGTATATTTTTGGATCCTTTAAAGATATAAGTAACCGAAGAATGGCCCAGACCAACCAATTTAATAAAGATTCATATTTTTATTGGATTGGATGGATACTATCAATGTTTTGTGATAAATTTCTCATAACTTTTAAAATCTATAAACCAATTTAAATTAGGATGGATTCAAGTTCCTCTATATAGGTTAATATGAAGAAAATTTCATGGATCTCAAGATAGGTGAAAACACCCTTTTGTAGAATGTGTAAAATAAATTATTTTTTAGTCAAATTTAGTATTAAAGGTTACTCTAGGGATGCCTCTAGATAAGAGAACACAAAAATTAGTTGTCACTTTTTTTATAGAAAAAATGGTATTTATTCCAATTGTTTGGTTTAAAAAAAATTAATGAAATGCTACAAGATATTGAAAATACAATGACGAAAGAGTGATTAGTTATTCTTTGGTTGTGAAATTTTAATTCTCTCCTAGTCTTTAAATTATTGGATCCCTTTATTAATAACTACTACATGAGAGGTTTCACATTATCTTCATCTCTCACAATTGGTTTAATAGTTTTGGTGAGGTTTAACTTAATAGAAATAACTTCCTAGGTATACTCTCATTCTTGTGTTTGAAAGTAAAAGAGTAAAGTAATCCAATCTTGAAAAGTAAATACCCAATCAGGTATTGTGCTTCTTAAGAAAACCATGCGTGTAAATTTCACCTACTAAATGGGCCAATAATCTCAAATATCTTCACCACACAACTCTTGAAAATACTATAATATATAAACTAAAACTTGGTGGGGGATATTATGGATCATTAACCAAGGAAATAAAAAATAAATATAATTAAAAAAACACAATTATATTTGATATTAAGAACTGTTACTAAACATTGAAAATAGTTTAAAAAATAGGGACTATTTATTCATTGAAGTTTAAGACCTAATCATTGCAAAAGGATATCCTTCCCATCCCTAATAACATAAAGGTTTACCCCACTATTTGAATGATAACATAGATGAAGGGGAAAGAATAATTCATTACAGAATTAAATAAAAGATAAAAATAAAATATAAAGTTGAAAATATGAGAATTATAAACTTTCCAATGAACTCACAAAATCCTCTCACCTTTGGAATCACAAGATTTTTAATCCCTCTGGTTTTTTTCTCTTTCAACTAGTTAATGTACCTCAAGATCCCCATTTTTTGGATTTTTAGAAAGTTTCCTTCTTCATCGAATTTATTTCCTAGACAAAATACCATCTTCCGTAAAAATATATAACTTCCAATCATTACTATTGATCAAGATATCATTCATATTATAAAACATGTGGTTGTATATAATTGATTGCATGAATGGATATGTGGAAGATTGAAGCCTTGGATTGAAGTGAAAATGATCTTTATGAAGTTACCTTATCACATCATCTTTCCACTTATTATTTCCAAAAGTCATGATGTTTACATGGGTAAAAACAATACTTAAAAAGTGGTAATCATCATTAATGTTTGTGTAAATGTTTCTTATGCAGTCCATATTCATGTCTATGAAACAATATGAAAAATGATTACGTAGTATTGATGGTGCTTATGTGGATGATGATTATGCATCTTAAATTCATGATTATGATGTTAATTCCTTTTCAATTTATATAATATTAACTAGGTTTTAAATCCATAATAATCCCTCAATTATCACCACTTACCTTAAAAGATGTCTTATGAATAATTACATCCAAATTCATATTTTAGTCTCAAAACCTTCACGAAAACCAGATAAAGAATAATAAACAACAATCCATTCATATATCGATAAAAATAAAATAAATAGATTAAATTTATAATTTTTCCATTTTAATAAATATTCACACAATGAAATGATTTGACACATTAATTTGAAAAATCAATAGAACTCAGTGAATAAATAAATGTGATGGAATGAGATGAGTTGAATTTTGAAAAAATATTATGAATTTATGGACAATAACAATTCCACCAAACTTAATCCTTATACACTCAAACAAGTGTTCTATAAAAATATTTGCCAAGAAAATTAAAATACAAGATAATGTCCTTTTCCTTCTTCAATACCATGTCCCTCAATATTATCATACCTCGTTAACATTCATAGTCCCATATTCATCATTTAGTTCATTCAATTATTTTTCTCTTATTTTATCCTCTCATGCACATATAAACCAACCTTTCCAGTAATATTTCACTCAACACCCAGGTTCAAATTTTTTGGAAAAAATCATTTCTCATTCTATGTTTAGTCAAGTTTCACTATTTGTTCCATAAATTTCTTCATATCCACCCAATGAATCTAGTATTTAGGCACATAGTGATGTATTTTATGTATTTATCTTTAGATCAAGGGTTGGTGGGTTCTATTGAGAAAATTATAAATTAGATTTAGGGTTTTTTCTCTATGTTGATGAACAATACATGTTTTTTTGTCTTCTTATAGAATTACATTAATTATATCTTACTCCAACATTGGTATGGATTCTCCTCTTTATATTTTTATATAACTAATCACAACATTGGAATTTTAACATTACGTAGTATATCCTATCTATAATTCTATAAAAAAAAGGTTCATTTTTTTAATTTTATTGTGATATTAAAGTTAGAGAGGAACTAATAATTCTTGATTCGTTGTGAGATATACTTTGACTATAATTAGGAATTATATTCCTCCCATTCTGGTATTTCTCTAAAAACAATTGTAGTTATTTTCCTAATTTATCCTGGTGGATAGATTAAATGATCTCATCTCTAGTTCAAATTTAGTTTTCTAAAAACTCTTTCTTAGTTTCTTAGGCACTATTCACTTTGATTAATTTAGAAGTAACAACATTTTCTTCCCTCTTTTCACTCCTTTACAGTAGTTTTGTCCAATTTTTTTTAGATCTATAATTTAATAAATATTTTGATATTTGATATACAGAAGGGTGATTTACACTTAAAATAATGGTAGAAATCAATTATTTTATTTGAATGAAATATAGACCACCCTCCCATCCTCCCCAATATGATTTTATTCTCCAAATGTTAGTAAAAAATATAAAACAATATTTTACATTATCTTATTTACAATTATCAAAATATTTTGTTCTAACTCACTTTCTCCCTTTCCCCACACTTTAATTAAATCAAGATCATGCATTGACTACTAGAAAATTGTATATAGATATTTGTGACTTATAATGTGGTTGATTAATAAGTTATTCATGGACATTAATAGTTATATGGGTTAAATTTTAATGTAGGAAAGAATATAATTTTGTTATAAAATATAATTTTTGAAAAAATAAAAATATTACCTCAATCACTTATAGCATAAAGCTCTCAATGTTCTATAATTTTTACTGAGTTACTAAAAAATAATCAGATATCAAAACATGACTTTGTTTTCTCCGAAAAAAAGGTAATTGTAAGAATATTTCAAAAATGGTTTAGAATATTCTCAATTAAGTGATTAAAATGTTGGAAAACATTTCATCGAATGATATTTAAAAAAAATATAGTCTTTTCATGAATTTATTTCATTTGGAATTTAAAAACAAGTTCATTTCAGTGTTCATCTAATGGAAGTAGATGGGTCAAATCAGTTCCTTATCATTATAATCGATTCAATGTTTTCAAGTTCATTCAAATCGTTCTCTATAGGTTTCAAAACACACTAAAATTGGAAAATAAACAAACAAAAATTATAATGAGACACTAAAATTTGTAAATAAAAAAAATTTAAAATCTTAATCTATAAAGGTTATCTTCCCCATACTTAAATGATTTAGTATCCTCAATTAATTTTAAAACCTTTATCATTTAAAGTATATTTTATATATAATAATATCAATAAAGTAACTATCAAGGAATGGGACAACAAGATGGTTCTCAGTTATACGTAAGTTGGAGGAGTGTGATCTCCTATACGGATTCTTGGTCCAGTTTCCATGAAATGTTTTCAATTTGTTCCCATTAATAGTGAATGGGATTTTCACCAACTTTCATAACTTTCATAGAACAAAAATAATAGATATGAGTGACTATAGATGGACCTTCTCATCTAGAATGAATTTTAACAAGAATCATCTTGTGTCTTGAGTTGTACAACAACCCTTGGTCCCAAAAAGGGATGTATTTCTATTGAATTAAATTTTCATAAGACACCCTTTCCCTCTCTATGTAAATTATATAGTATTCAAAATCATATCTTCTAATTTTATTTAAATCTTATAGAAGTTGTTTTCTCTGATGACATAGCAGTCTTTTTGTTCCATCTCAATAATTAGATGATAGAAATTTACCTAAATCAGTCTATATGGACTCATTCATATTACTATTTTTTAAGCAGTCGGGTAACCCCATAAAGTATCTTAAAACTATTGGCTCCAATATTTTTGGTTTGATTTTGAAGTTTTCACTAAAATAAATTTTTTCTCACCATTCGACACTTCAACTTGGCCTCTTTTTGTTGGTGGTGGGGTGTTGATGACACATGATTTACTCCATACTTACTCACCAAACCCTTCATTATCCTACTAAAAATTGGTCCCATCGATCAATGATGATAACTCTTAGCACTCCAATACTAAAAAATATGTTATCTCTGAAAAAGGAACACACAAAATTAGCATCATTATTTTTTATATACCTAACTCTCACCCATTTTGAGACATAATAAAATACTAAAAGATTTAAGAGTTTCTAAAATATATGGTAAAAGGTTCCATGAAATATGTTCTTCAAACCTCCAAAATTTCAAAAAAACATTGCTTTTATGGAATTTCTTGTTTAATTGATTTATTTATTGAAAATTAGAAATGTTTATACTTTTTTAAAAACTAATGATAATATTTGAACAAGTTAGGACAATAAATTCTTAATTATAAAACATTAATTACTGTCTATTGAAGTCCAAAGTGTCCTCTAAAATTAAGAGAGTGAAAAAAACCAAGAGAAATTTGAATTTTACTTTTAGGGAAGCATCTTCTTATAATTTTTCCATTAAAAACTTTCCAAAGGTGAGGATTCTACCAAATATAAAATCTAGATACATATTTAAGTCGTTCAATTTATTATGGATTCAAGTGAGATATAACCTGATAATTTTCTAAATAATTTACCATTTATATGTACCAAGACACTTTTCGTCCAACCAAATAAATCTATTTTCTTGGAATTTGGTCATTCACTAATTATTAGAATAAAATATCAACTTCTAGTGTGTTTGGTGGCCTACTAAGTTGATCAACCAATTAATTATCACATCCTTTATTTTCCTTCATGATTAGGTTGAACTATTGAAGTAGTAGTACCCATTTGAATATCATGGTATTCTCCTCATCCTTTTTCTGCAAATATCAAAGGTAAACATGATCATAATAAAATTATAACTTTAGTTCCAAGTAGATAGGATCTATGTTTATTCAAAGAAAATATGAATACTAAAAATTATTTTTTTCTGGTAGTTTAGTTGATTTGGGAAGAATCCAATGTTCTTAAATAAACAACAATAACTTAGGGTCTTCCCTCAAATAATAGGGATAGAAATACACTAACTACATGACTGGAAGCATAAAAAAGTAACTTAAAGGATTTTTCCCAATTTGGTTGCAACATCACTATAGGTGTGATTAAAATTCTCTTAACCCCGTAAAAACACACCCTATACACATTTTTAATAAATAAATATATTTCAAAATTAACCTAGAAAGGGGAAGAGAGGTCTTACTAATTTTTTTTGGTAAACCTCCAATAAAATTATGTATATCCCAGAAAAGGTATAACATGTTTTACACAAGTTATATAAGGTTAAAAAATTAGGACTTCATTTTTCAAATTATCTACCTCAATTCCTTTTGTGAAATGACATTACCTAGGATCATTCGTATTTCTACCCTGAAATGACACTTTTAAAATTTCAAAACCAGGTAATTTTTAATGCATTTTCTCAAAAAAACCAAAAAATTTTAGTAAATGGTCCAAATAATTTCAAAAAATACTAAACTCATATAAAAAAACTTCTAGGAAATCCTCAAAATTGCTATAAAATATATTTATTATAAACCTAAGAAATGTAATAGCGTATTAAATAATCCAAATTGAATCATTATGTAAGAAAATGTGTCAAAGGGACATGTAAAGGTCATCTTCTATTTGGCCCTCTTGGGAAATGGGAACCTAAAAGTAACTTGAAATCCATCCAAGAAATATTAGGGTATTTTCCCTATCAATTTCTACAACATTTGGTTAATATATGAGATAGGTAAATGATCATTCCTAGTGATCTGATTCATATTCCTATAATTTACATAATCTCTCCAATTATTATAAATTCTTATTTGGTTTAACTCATTTTTTTCATTCATAATAATGGTCAGTCTAGATTTTTAGGAGTTAAATGAATGTTGCGATTATGATATGGGATATATAATCCCTATCACTAAATTATTCTCTATCCATTTCTTAACAACATCTATCATTGTATGATTCAGTCTACTTTGGGGATCCCTAATATGTCTGAAATTTACTTTAATTGTAATCTACTTCATAAATATTTTGGTATTAAGACCTAGAATTTCAAATAAAATATTTCTAATTACATTTTTATTTTTACTCAAAATTTAATTCAATTTATGTGCTGAGTTTTTAGGCAGTCTATTAAATACTATCATTGGTAAATTTTCTTTTTTCCTTAACTATACATATTTCAAATTACTGTGAAGTTTTTTTAATTGAAAATGTATTGGTACATATAAATATTAAATAATATTGGTATTATTAACATATAATTATTGTATATATTAGAGACAAATATGAATCATCTAATTCTTATTTAAGAAATAAACAATAAATTCCAAAAAAAATATAATCTACCTCTTCCTCTAATCTGAAAATTAATTTTCAAGATTTCAATATAATTTATTTATTTTATTTTATTTTTTGAATTTTAAATCTTTAATTTTTACATAAATTTAAAATTTCATATAGAATACATAGATTTTCAATGGTTTTATCCTTGTAGATGTGGGAAATTTTAAGAACAGGATTATCCTTTGAAGGGTGCCTCATTGAGTCAAAAATATTGATGTGGATTATGTTGTCTCCAAAATATATGGTAAGTGTTTCTCCATGCACATTGATAATATTATTTATTATATTAAAGAAAGGAATACCCTGAATGATGGGTGAGTGTATTTTAGTTCTATATTCCTCTGTGTTGATCATACAAAAGTTAGTTGGAAAGATTGGGTTTTCACTCTAACTAGAACATCCTCTAAGAATCTTGCTAGTAAAGAAATGATTCTATTTTCAAGTTATACCACCACTGTAATGGGATTAAATTATATTATATTAAAAAAGTAAAAACTAAGTGAGGAATAAAATTAATTGAAGAAACTAAATCACATAATTTATTATAAAAGTTAATGGAACCAATGGTATATGGGATATAAAATATATCTAGATCATGAAATTCTATGGGCATATATTGTGTTGGAAAATGTAATAAACTTCTTCATTATTTTACCATATCATTCTCTTAAAGCTTCATTTTTTATAAAAATCTTCTTAAATAAATTATAATACTTGAGAATTTCTTTATGGGTTATAAAAAGGTAATATTAATCGAATCTTTCTAGAATGTTTCCGAAATTTCACTTTAAAGTTGATTTTTTTGGATTGGATCATTATTCATGGGAATATAAGTTTAAGGTATCTATTCTTAATTTATAATGGGATATCATGGTTATTTATTCTTTCTTGTACCCTTTTTTCTTCCTTCTCTTCTTCAAGGAGCTAGTTATCTAGATGATGCAGAGAATTTTTAGCTTTTTCTCTTCATTTTTTTGTTAATTCTACTCAAGTTCATGTAGGAAATGTACTGGGATTTATTTTTCACTACTTGGAGACATCATACTCACATTTCCTATCATATTTGTGACTAGTTTGGTTGGTAGTTTTACCATATTTTTTATAGTATTTAAACTAGAATTCCCACTCGGTTATTGAACTCTTTCACTACATGCCTCAACTTATCAACTTCTGGTCCTTATTTTTTCTATAAAAGTATTGGTGTACTGGTTAAAGTCTTCTCCAATGGTCTATTTTTCTAAAAAGTATATATATGATATATGGGTTTTCAAATAGGTGGCTTGTGTGGTTATTTAAATTTATGTGGGTGATGGAAATATATACTTTGTTATAGGTATGGGGGTTGTTATTGGAATTTGTTTTAATTGGGGGTTTAGGCTGATTTTGTTAGCCGTTATATCTAAATTAGAATTGGGAAAGAACTCACTATCTTGGGTGTTATTATGTATATTTCCTCTGTTAGTAGGCTTCTAAACATTTTTCATTTCCCAATACTCCATCAATCCGATCATTAAAATTATTGGGGATGAACACAAACCGCATAAATTTACTATAGTTTGTTGTTAACTAGATTAATTAATGTGCATTTTTATGAAAATAATGGTTATATATTCAATTTTATATTTTAAAAAAGGTGATTAATCATAAGATACTACCTCATGAATTCCTATTTTCAATTTACCTCTTTTGTTAAACAATTTTGAGTTCTATGAAATATTTTCATTGAGTCATTTTTCTTATGCAAGTGATATTTATATCAATGATCCTTGAGAAAATGAATCTAAAAAATTTTAATCATTTTTTAAAAAGATTTTATAAAATAAAACTAGTGTTTTTCCTCAGTAGTTGATGTGGGAATCTGGTATGAAACATCTTAAATCACTTCCAATACTCAGAAAGATTCTCTGAAGTTGTTTTCCAAATGTAAATGTTTTCTTATCTGATGGTTGTGATTATAGAGGTAGGTAAGTATCTTTAAATGAAACATAACTATAGTTCCTATCATTCATGTACTTATCTGAGTTAAATATTATAAAACCAATCCTTAGATGATACTCTATGTGAAAAAGTGAATTCCCTTAACTTAACTTGGTCCTCAGATACTCCTTGAGGCTTCAATATGGAGAAAACACATTTTAAATATTTTATGTGTTTATTTAGATATCCTCTTTCTAAGACATTAAATTTTTCTAATAGCTGGATTATTCAAATTATCAATTCAAAATAATTTTTTAACACAAGAATGTATATTTGACTATTTTGGTTGATGAATTACAGTTCACTAGAAACCCTAAAATTCTGATTTTGGTTGGATTCTATGATGAAATGATGAAGTTGAATACTATAAGTTTCAATTGAGTTTATCAAGGGAACATCCTTAAATTCAAATTGTAGTTTTAATTCTCTAAGTCCAATTATCAATTTCCTTTATATTTCTCAATCAAAAAGGTAATTGTAATTAATATAGTTCTTAGTTATATTAAATAAGGGTTAAATGTTTGGAACTACCTCCCTGAAAACAACACCAAGTTTTATAGCACCTTATCATGGATTTGTAAAAGAAATTATTTTTTAGTTTAAATATAGTATTAGTGTAAACCCTAGGGTTATTTCTATAGAGGATTCCTCAAAATCAGTTTTGGGTTGGGTTAGAGAAAAAGTGGGTGAATTTAAATTTTTTTGTTTAAAAACAAAGAAAAATAGTGAAAAAAAGAGACTGAAAATAGAATACGGAAAGGGTTATTATGTGAGGGTTGGTAATCCAATTACAATAATATCCTAGTATTTAATTATTAAGTCCTCTTATTATTAATTGGTAAGTGGGAAGTTTCACAATCTTTTCACCTCTCACCCAATATAAAATATTTTTTTTGAGGTTCAAATTAATAGAAACCACTTCTTAGGTATACCCATTATTTTGCAAGAAAGTAAAATATTAAATAAATCCTAAATAGCTTAGAAAATATACAATGAGGTCTTATGCTTCATAAGAAAACCAAGAGTATCAATTTACCCTCCACATGATCAAGTAATCACTAAGATCTTCACCACTCAACTCTTTCCTATTCCAACATATATAAACTAGAACTGTGGGGGGGATTATGGATCATCAATCATGGTAATTAGTAATAAAAATAATTAAATAAAATATGATTGCATCATATATTAATAATTTCTATAGAATATTGAAACCATTTTAAGAAAATATAGATGTTATATTCATTGAATTTAATGTAATCATGTTTTACATAAGGAGATCATTGGATTTTGAGTACTCAAGTATTACAAAAGGATATCCTTACCTTCCTGGATCAGTCAAAATTTTATCCATCCCTTTGAAGGGTAATAGAGATGAGGTGGAATGAATGAGTAATTAAAAATAAAATAAAATAAAAAATAATAACTAAATCATAAAATAACCAGAGGACTAAACTTTCTAGTGAACTCTTTACATCCTCTCACCATCAAACTTTTTCTCTATTTAATATCTCTAGTTTCCATCTATTTTGTCTATTCAAATCCCGACAATGACCTTTATTTTTTATTTTTTAAAAGGTATCTTATTCTTCAAATTTCTTTCCCATTTTTGATCCTATATTACCTAAAAATATAAAGTTTCCTCTCTTTATTTTGGATCAAAATATTAGGAATATTATAATCCATGTGACCTACCCTAATTGGTTTCTTGAATTTTGATATGTTATAATGAAGCCTTGGATTGAAAGGAAGATGATACTCACGAAGTTCCCCAAGAATATCATCATTACACTTATTTGTTCCACAAATTAATGATTTTTAATCACATGGAAATTATGTTTACACAGTGTGAATCATCTTTAAAGTGTGTTTAAATTGTACTTATAGAGGTTTGATTCATTTTTACACGTCTATGCGAATCATGGTTAAATAGGTTGGATAACACTTACACAAAGTGATGGATGATGTTTATGCAGCTAGAATTCATTCATATGTAGGATAAATTATGATTAAATGGCGTTTCATGATGCTTATGGGGTGCTAGGTGATGGTTACAGTGTCAATTCCTTTTTTATTTCTCCAATATTTTAGGTGGGGTAAATCAATAACAATTCTCCAAGAATCACCACTTCCTTTAAAGTTTTGTTGTCAATAATTACATTCAATATCACATTAAATGCACTAAGAATTAACAAAAAATATGATAATGAATAATCAATAGAAATCCATTCATATTTCTCTAAAAATAAAATAATTGACTAAATTCCTAATTTTTTTCACGTTAAAAAATATTCACCCAATCAAAAGATTTGATACATTTAATTTCAAAACACATTAGAAATCAATGAATACATAAGTATATGGGAATGAAATTAATTGAATATTGAAAAAAAAAATTAAATGGTAAGGGGGAGGTTTCAAAATATCCTTACCTCTCACCCCTAGTTGAATAGTTTTGGTGAGGTTGAACTTAATAAATATAAAAACATAGGTCTATCCTCCTTTCTATGTGAGAAAGTAAAAATAATAATTAAATACTAGCAATATTAGGAAATACCCAATTGGGTCTTGTGATTCCTAAGAAAATTAAGAGTGTCCACTACCCCTTCTAGACAATTTAGTAATATCCAATCTATTCACTACTCAACTCTTCCCCATTCCATCATATATAAATTAAAACTGAGTTCAGAGAGATTATGGATCATCAACCAAGGAAATAAAAAATAAACATAATTAAATCAAACATAATCACATATTATCATAAAAACTATTACTAAATATTAAAATCTTTTTAATAAAAGGGAGAGATTTTATTCATTGAATTTTGAAGACTCAATAATTTCAAAAGGATAGTGTTACCTTGCCTGACCACTTAAAGTTTTACCACTCCATTCTAAAGGAAATAGTGATAAAGGGGAAATAAAATTAATTATATAATTAAAGAAAAAAGAAAAAATCTAATTCAGTAAACAACAATATTATTGAAATTTCTAGTAAAATGTCAACATCCTCCCACCTTTTTACTTGTATAATTTTTAAGATCTATGGTTTCCACAACATTTGGCTAGTCAAAACCCTAAGATATAAATTCATTTTAAATTTTCAAAAAAATTACTTCTTCCTCTAATTCCTTTACCATATTCCATCCTATATTATAATAAAATATAAACTTTCCTCTCTTTATTCGTGATTGAAATATCATGCATATTATAATCCATTTTCCCTTCTATAGTTGGTTTGGTGAATAAAGATATGGTATCCCAAAACCTTCGATTCAAATAAAGTGATCCTTATAAATTTAAATTGTAACATCAACCTTATAATTATTTTTTCAACAAAGGAATGATAATTACATTGGTGAAAATAATTTATATACAATGAAAATTCTTCTTATGGTGTATGGAAATGATTCTTATAGTGTCTAGATTCATTTTTATATAGCACTAAGTATCACGGTTGTGTGGGTAGGATAACTCTTAATCATATTATTGGATGATGCCTACACATCCTAAATTAATTATTACAGTGGATAAATGATTCTTTTACAAAAAAGGACTAGCCTTACGGGGTACTGGATGATTCTTATAGTGTTAGTGACTTTTCCATTTCTACAATATTTCATAGGGTGTGAATCCATAAAAATCCTCTAACAATAATCAATTCCTTTAAGAATTGTGATATAAATCAAGATATCCAATATCGTATTCCATCATACAAGCCTTCACAATGATATGATAAATAATAATAAATATAAATCCATCTATATTTCTCTAAAATTCAAATAATTGGATTAAATTCTTTAATTGAAAATCTTCAAAAATATTCAAATAATAAAATGAATAGAAACATTAATATCCAGACTCATTAGAACCTAGTAAATAAATAAACATAAGGGAATAAAATGAATTCAATATTGAAAGATATTATGAATTTATAAACTATGTTCATAAGGTTGTTCATTTTAGTTGTACTCACATTTCCCTTTAGCATAGTCGGGTTTGTAATATATAATGATTCATTAATAGAGGGATTAGAATGTGTCTTCATATATAATGAAATCATGGTATATTATGTCTTGTATAATTTAAATATTCATGATAAAAATTACAAGATTTGTGATTTGGATATTAAAGAGTAATATTTGCACTGAATATATGGATATGTTATCTCTATGGTGAAAAGTGTGAAATATATATCTATTGTAAGGTCTTAAAGTATATATTCCTATAAAATGAGTTAAACATGATCCAATTGATATGGCAGTCTTCGGTCAAGGACTGTGATTCCATGATACATTACCACCCTCGTATGGAAAACAAGGTGGTTGATGCTTTGGTAAGGAAGGATAATGCTACCTAATCCGTGTTGAGGATCAAAATAATCTCAATACTCATTTATTTGAAAAGTATATACCTTGGAATCATGAGAGAATCGGATAAATCTATCTTTCTTAAATGAAATATCAACCATCCATTAATGTAAATATCAAAGAGTCATAGAAGTTGGATATATAGATATAGAGGAAGGTAGGTAATATTATGGATTTAAAATGTAAAAATGGTGGAATTATAAGATTTAGAAATGAAATATGGGTTCAATCAATAAAATAATTTAAGGAGCTATTGGATGATGCCCATATATCCTATTTATCTATTCATCCCAAAATCACAAAGATGTATAGAGATCTCAAGAATCATTTATGGTGGGAAAATATGAAGAGGGAGATTGTAGAGCTTGTATCTCAATGCTTGGTATGCCAAAAAATAACGGATAAACATCAAAAGTCTAAGGTGATGATGAAACCATTACCCATACCAATATGTAAATGGGAGAACATCATAATAGATTTTAGTGGACGAATTCTAAAGACTTATAAATTTTATAATGTAATTTGGTTTATATTTTATCACACAAAGAAGTTATCACACTTTATTAACATTGAGAAGATTTATCACTTGATCGAATTGCCAATATTTGAACAGAGGATGTGTTAAAGCTACATGTACTGTCACTATTAATTTTATCATATCAAGATATGTGTTTTAACTTTAAGTTATGTATAATTCTTCAACAAGCATTTCATACATATTTGAGCATCAATACTATTTATCATCCTTAGACTGATCTTCATTTTAAAATATCCATTAATATTCTTGTGGTTAGGATAAGATCCGATTTAATTGATTTAAAATGAGTTTTGGATAAACTCCAACCTATTATAGTGTTCTCATATAACAATAGCTTCTATTATGTCATTAAAATAGCACCATGTGAGGCAATTTATGGGAAGAGGTACAGAACTCCGATATTTTGTGATGAAATTAGAGATCATAAACTATTTGGACCATATATTTCTCTACAAATGGTAGAGAAATATCAAACAATTAAGAGGTATATCAAAATATCACCATTTCAATAGAAGATTTATACTAATAATCATCAATGACATCTATAGTTTGAAGTCAAAGATAAGGTATTCCTTCAATTAACATAGTGAAATAGTCTTATGAGATTAGGGAAGAGAGGGAGCTTGAGTCCTAGATACATTATCCCTTTTTATATCTTTTATCATGTGAGGATTATATATTTTATTCTTTTATTTCCATTAAACCTCTCCTAAGTACTTGATGTATTCCATGCGTCACTTTTTTAGATGTACATGTATAAATCTTCAAATATATATAACTTAGAGGTAGTATAACTTGAACATGAAATATTTTATGAGAAATAACGAGAAGAAATCTTGGATCATAGAGATAAAGTACCATGAACAAAGATCAATCACATAGTTAATGTTCTATGGATTGATCATAAGTTTTGGGGAAGTAATGTGGTAAACCCAAGATGTAATGAGGTAGAAGTACCCTAATTTTATTTCATCATAGTAATGAAATTTAGAGGGTGAAATTATATTAATAGGTTAGAATGTAAAACCTATGATTTTTATATTTATTTTTTTTTACTTTGAATAGATATTGTGTTGAATAGATTGTTTAAAACACAACACTGAATTAAAATCAACAACGTTGCATTTTTTGAGATAAAATATTAAAATATAGGATAAATATTAATAAAATATGAAGATACAATATGAAACAATATTAATAAAACTACAATTAAAATTAAATTATATGTAAATAAAAATACCATGAACATGTACTCATTTCCCTCACAATGTATTTTAAAGATCATAACCCCCATTGAAACTATAGAAATAAGGAAAATAATTAAAAATATAATAGATATGTGAATATTTAATTAAATTAATAGGATTAATGATTCAAAAAATGTTTGAAAATAACTATATAGGAATGAAATAATAATGTTATACATATATATATATATATATTTGTGTGTGTTTTTATTATTTCAAGAAATATAGTTTTGGAAATATGGTCATGTTGTATTTTTTGGGTATGACTATATCCAATAGTGAGGTTAAAGTTCTGTAATTTTTAGTATCTAATTGAAAATAAGATATTTTTGGAATGAAGTAAAAAATATAATATTTTGTTGAAATTTTTTATTGTAAAAATATATTTTTAATGCATTTCATATTTTTATTGTTACTAGAAATTTATTTATAATATAAATTTTTCATGCTAGAGAAAAAATACTTCGTGTGATAAAATAATAAAACCTACTACTATTGATTCTTTATACATTATAGATATTGTTTTTTTAGAAGAAAATCCTATTCAGATACCTGGTTAACCAAACATTGAACTTTATATTGATTTGAAAACAAAATTAATACCGAGTTTACTCCAAAATTTCATATTCAATAAATGAGGAAAAAATTATCTCATATTATATAATATTTCTACATATTATGAAATTTTTAGGAGTATTCCATCTTTTAAAATATTAATAAATTCACTTGAACCCATATGATTCAATGGATTTCACATCTTCTTACTAAAATCATCAAATTTTGTCTTTTAATTTATCCAATGAAAATGATTATTTTTGATTTTGTACTTGGATCTCATAGGTTTTGGGGGGTTTCAAAAAGAAGGTTTCAAAATTATCACTCAACATCAACCATAAAAATAAACCTCCCATTTATCCAATATAGTTAGGATTTGTTGTATTTTAGCTTCACCTATTTAAACAACTGTCCCTTTTTCCAATTGGAACGTCAATTGGCCTACCGATAAAATAATATTTCATAACCAAAAATGTTTCAAGACCCTCAATATTAAGTCTTTATAATGAAATTGATATCTCTTAAATACTCCCATCCTTTGATTGGATTTAGAATTTTGATTCAGGTTTTTACAAATTGGAGTTAGATAAAAGTTTACCATCCTATTGCGACATTTGTTACAAACATGGGAATACCACTAAATATTGTGGTAATAGACCAACCATTTCTTTCTCTCTTACCCGTAATCGATGGTTACATCTTATAAAAATTTCATTTTAGGATAATGGAAAACTCATATTTTTTTAGATTTGATAGATCACTCGAATATTGTACAAGATCTAAATGTTATAACTAATGAATTTTTTATAAATAATATTAATAAGGAATATTTCTAGAAAAAAGAGAAGATATTTTCCCACTAAATTTATAATTAATTTAATAGATCATAATAAATAATACCTTGTTCTTGATATATTTATTTAAATAATATATTTATCATTAAACCTGGTCGGTGTAGCATTGTTGTGTTGTGAGGACCCAAAGTAGATCCCCACACACAGCGATCTATAAGTGATACTTTAATCTCTGAACAATGTTGATGAATCATCGGGTACTAAAACAACTAATTTATTGACTTTCACTATTTTCCTTTGATCACTTCACATTAATTTGGGCTTAAAGTAATCTCCCTTATTCTTCTCATTATTGAGAAGATGCGAGGAGGTGGAGGGTCATGAGAGGAATCCATTTCCCATAAAGATTCTTGATCAAACTACTCAAGAATGTAATCTCGATCTATATATAGAACTAGGGTTGGTTTCTTAATTAATAAAAAATGTTCCCTTAATAAAATATTAAAACCATATTTAACCTCATTCCATAAAATAATATTATTATTTTATTTCATGTCTTGGACAAACTGAAATAATGACAAATATTATTTTATGGACTTACAAATTAATATTTACTATCGGGCCTAATATCAGTCCCCCTGTACCTCTCAACATTTATTGAATACCTAAATAAATATTAAAAATTTATTCATTCAATAAATAAATAAAAAATATATTCACATATTGGAGAATAAATATTTATTTAATATTTAAATAACTAAATGAATAAATTATTTAATAAATATATAATTATTTATTATAGTCTCAATAAAAATAGATAAATAAATCTTATATATTCTCATAATTTAAAAATTACCTTGCAAATAATTATTTATTTAATATTTTTTATCAATTAATATACCTTAAATAAATATTATATGTTGGTCTGGAAAATAATATTTATTCACATTTTTAAATATAAATAATATTTACTTGAGATCAGAGGAAACACTTTTTGTGTGACCCTCTAGGACACTTACTTAGTGGCATCAGGTGGGTTTTCATAAATTCCAATACTGTTTCCTAGCAACGGGTCAAGGCACCCACAAAGGTAGAAGGTGTATCACAATGAAAAAACTATATATGAACACTCAATGTGTAATATAATCTCTTTGTCATGATATATTGTTTAACATGTTTTGTATTTGTTCTATAAACCATAATTTTTAATATATATTTCTTTGATTATCTAAAATGAATATTCCTACATCATTATAAACATGAAATTTATTTCAATGATTCTATTCCAATAAAAAGGCTATGATATTATCTTCTATTAATATGGAAGGGGAAAATCTTCCCTTAAATTATTCATCAATAACATATCATGTATGGCGCACCCAATGTGTCCAACTTCATCATGATTATATGTAATCATGATTTACGTCAATACATAAAATTTACAAATTCAATAGAGGTGTTAAAAATAATCTTAAAGTCTAAGGATCATCACACATGTTCATAGAATGAAATATCCAATAACACATAAACATGTGGAATTTCTACAGGTTGGACTATTCTCATAATATCCTATCTTAGAGATTACCAAGTGTGAAATTTATGAGATGAAGCATCTTCTACTTATGAGAACTTGCACCTGACGATCAACATACTATATAAACTGTTATAGAATGTTATCCGACCATAGAACAAGGTTTAAGAATATGATCATGGAATTTCAAGGTTCTCATCATAATTGGGAATTGTTATGCCCTTTTCAATGTGATGGATACTCTAGGAAATTATTAAATTAAATTCACGTATAACTATGAACACTATGTAATAAGATAAATTAATTATTATTCACTTATTTTAATATAGTTTCAATATAAAGTACAAAAAAAATTATTAGAAACTAACTCCAGAAAACTCTGACTGGGACTAGATCCAACAGCCAATAACTTTCAGTCTGCTAGAACACACATAATGATCATGTTTCTATTAAGTTAAGGGTTTAGTTAAGGGTTTTTCTACATTTTATTCCATGGAGTCACAAACCCGGCATGTTGTTCCATGTAGACATCTTACTAAAGGTTCAAATTAGTCAAATTTATTTTAACATCATACTACTAAGTCTTATAGTCATGGTAAGATACTATGGAAAGTAGAATTATGATGAATTTCAGCGTACAAACTGATGAAAATATTTTGTTATAGCATATTTCATGACAATGTTTGAAACCTTTTTTAACCATTCATGCCTTATAGTTCCTTACTTATCCATCAATATATAGTTTCTCATTAAATATCAATTTATTTCCAATGGGATTTACATCCACTATAGGCACTAATAGAACTAAAACATGGTTCTGGAACATGGAATAGATTTTATAATTAATTTATTTTTTCCATTTGGAAGCATATGTGCCACTTACTACTTCATTTTAAGTTATAGGATCATTATTATCAACAAATAGTGAGTCAAAATCCTCTGTTATAGAATACCATATCATTCTAGTTCCCTAATATCCCTCATACTCTTATACAGTACTTTTGTCTCTGGAACTTCCAATTCCAAAGGGATTTATTGAATCTATTAATATAAAAAATTGTTTATATCTTGAGATTATAATTCATCAAATTATATCATTACCACATTGTCTCCTCTCAATATTCCATCCCTTTCAAGAAATATGGTACATTGGTTAACCACAACATTCTTAGACAATATCAGCAATATACTTTAGTTTCATTATGATACCATAAAAAGATACATATAGTTCCTCTTGGTGAAATTTTATTTCCATAAATGGATTTAACAAATCCTTTACAACCCCACACTCATATATATAAAAACATGGGTTTATTTTCATACCAAATCTGATATGGAATACCAATTGTAAATTTATTTAGCACTCGATTTATCTTGTATATTGTTTTCTGTAATTTTTATCCCCAAAAGGATAATGTAAGACTCACATGAATCATCATTGATCTCACCAGGTCTAAAATGGTGTGGTTAATCCTTCCACTTACACCATTACATTTTTCTGTATAAAGAGGAATCAGTAGGGATAAAATCCCAAATTCTATTTTAAAATAAATGAATTATTTATTAAGATATTCTCCAGTATGGTATAAGTAGAGTTTCTTAATATTTTTACCAATATGATTCATAACCTCGTTCTTATATTCATTGAATCTATCAAAGTAATTTGACTTATACATAATTAAGTATACATATACATATCTACTAAAGTAATCAATACAAGTTATGATGTATGAGTCCCCACCACTTGATTTAATTGAAATGTTCACACACATCAATATGAACTAACTCAATAAGCTTGTTATCCCTTTCACCTCTTCCAGTAAATGGGGAATTGTTCAGTTTTTCGGGTAAACACACATCACATAAACCAAGTGGATTTATTTTCAATGATTTAAAATACCCATCTTGAGGTAATTTGGTCAAACTATTTTTTTTCACATGATCTAGGTGATGAAGCCATAATTGGGTATGGTTTGAGTAACATGAAATTTTTTCGTTATCAATTTATATAATTTTTTTATGTAATAAAACATTTTAAAATCATTAATTTTATATTCCCTACTATATAAAATTCATTCTTTGTAAAATAAGAAACACTTATTTCCAAATTTTAAAGTAAATTCATCTCCATCAAGTCATGACAAAAAAAATTGGTAACAAAAGGCATAGAATAACAGTCTTTCAAAATTCGTATCATTTTAATCAAAAACATTAGGAGGTAGTCCCAAATATCCATAGAAAATTTATGGTTTCGTTGGATTCTCATAGATCTATCTCACCTAATAAAATCTTCTTAAATATAGTTGGTTAGTATATTTTAATACATATGTGATCCCCACATGCTAAATCTAATAACCAATTTGTAAAAATATATAGATTACACTTGATAATGATTTCACCTGATTTTTCCCCATGATTCTTAGTCTGGGTGTAATATTCTAGGGGCCCTTGTTACCACTAGATAAAAAAAACTATATAATATTCCCTTGATTTCCCCTTTATCCTCCTATACTTGGAAGGGTTTTGTGAATAAGCTTTATATTTGGTGTTATTCTTGGTTCTCTATGTTTGGCGTTTCCATTAATTCTCCATTAGGATATAAGGTTTTTCACACTTTATATCATTTTCAACATGGAAAAGTAGAGTAGTAATATATATATAATTCATATTTTTGTTTTTTATATTTAAAATTAAAAAAAACAGGATAAAAACTGAGGGAGTGATGAAAGAATGAGTTTGGTGTTTAGTTTTTCAAGATTCTTAAACCCCAGAACCTCTAGGTGATCAATGTAGCCAATCAGTTTGACTATGTGAGGCCTAAATGGTGCATCTTTTTTAAGCTTACTCATGAAGAGTTCCTTGGATATCTCAAACCATTACATTATTTCTTTCTCCTAATATAGATTATATAGATGATGGATCATGATATAGGTATCCATGTTTTCATGTGAATTCATGAATTCATTATACAAGGAGGAAAGAATTAATCATCGAACATGAATTAAATAACTCGAGATTTTCTGATAGATAAATAACTCTTCATAAATATCCTCCTTAGCATGAGTATCATGGATTTGGTATTCTAGAACATAGTATTTCCTTTCATGGTGCAGTATAACCCTTAATCATCTAGACCATTCATAGAAGTTACTATCAGTAAAGAGATGGTCTTTCTATAGAATATTTCATAGGGAAAAGGTGGTTGGTGAACTTTAAAATATTCTACAATAACAGAGCAGATTATTATTACTTATATTGATTACCAATTATGTTAGAAAAAATAATTATTATTTTAATATTTTTAAGGATCCCACTGTTACATCAAGTCTCAATCGCCAACATCATTAAACTTGGAATTTTCCCATCACGTTAGATATTATGGTGGAAAGGATACATATTTTCCTTCAAATAATCATGAATATGGTCATAAAAACCATAAAACGTTTTTTTGGATGGTATAATTTCTAATTGAGGGCTTTTAGCTCCTTATTCTTCTAAGTGGACTCCCCAATCTTGAAATCCTGACTCAAATTTTCTTAACACTAGACTCCAAATATGTATTGAACTAAATATGGCTATTAAATTAAATACATGTTTACTTAATTTGACACATCATCTTAGTTAATACTTCTCGATAATTAAAATTACCCCAACTATTTCCTAAACTGACACTTTAACTATGGTTTTTCTTAATTCAGATAACAGAAGGAATAATGACTTAATATTATCTTGAGGGATTGGTTTATTGTGCATAAATTTAATTATTTTATATTTTACATGTTTTTTTAATAGTAAGTGGATTTTAATTAAGTTATTAATCATATATTGATAAAACATTTACATATAATCCTTTTATTTAATTCCACCTTTTCATATTAAACTATTGATTTATATGGTAGCAACCTTGAATCCAAAAAATAAATCATGAATAGATAGAAATATAATATACCAATAAATGACATGATCATGAGATTATCTAGTCTTTAATTTATTTAGAGAATAATAAATCAACATATGAACCTAGTGAAAAACCCTTTATGTTGGTCTTTCCATGAGTTGTTACAGTCCATTTATCCACCAATGTATCACATATATCGGTTTTGTCATGGTTCCATATTGAACCACCTCCACCTCAGCTCCTTCTTGAATTAACACCATGCACCTTAGAATACTCCTTTTAATATATATGTTTTATAACTCATGTTCAAGTGAGGATAACCAAAGTATTTTTTAAGGATAATTAAATAAAAAAACCTTAGACAAGTACATCCTATATAATAAATGAGGGTGGGATGATACACAGGGCATCATATTTAATTTAATAATAAAAAATTTAAAACCCATGAAATAAAATCAAATAAAATAAAACCAACACATACATAAGTCTAGTCAAATATCATGATTTTTAAAATACATGAAATGACCATGAATTTAAAACATCTATCAGGCATTCATTTCAATTTTTTCTTCAATAAGATAAAATGTGCATGAATTAATATGATTAATTGTTAAATTAGTTAGTTAATTTATTATATATTATTACATTCAATTTTCCCGGTGATTCACATATTCAATGATTTAAAATAAAATAAATTTATTTATTTTATCTAAAATTTAATAAAATAGTACACATCTGTGTACTTAGAAGAAACTCAATGAGTACTTGTCAGAATTACTCAATATGGTTCTAATTATATATAATTAACCCATAAAACATATTGTGTACATGGAATGTGTCACAATTTCATGGAATGTACTACCAAATCAATTTCACATAGAATAGAATAATATTACATTTCTTATACAATTTGATGTGTTGAGTCATTAGTATGCACCGACCATACATGACTAGTAGTTCAGAATATATTAAAAAATTAATTAAAAATTTATTATTATATAAAACACAATGACCAGTATGTATTGTAAATTTAATGAATCCAAAATCATAGTTTTATGAGTATTATAGGACTAATTAATTATATTTAATATTTATTCATAAGGAATTACATGATGTGTGCAAGATGGCCACACAATGTGTGATTTTCTTCGTCATATGTATACAGTATAATCCTAGGGACATGTAATTTATTATCCTATATTTTTATAGGCATGTACCTATTTCAGTTTTGGTTAAGCCCCTTTTAGTTGGGATCTTCTTATTTCTAAAACTTAGTGGGAGAGTTTATTTTGGGGTGAGAGAAATTTTTCCACATAAAATGTCCTAAACTTTTAGGATGTATGTTTTTTTTTGAATTAATGGAGTTTGGGTATAATTTTTTCAAGGGATTAAAAGGGGTTTCCCATGGTTTCTAATGATTCAATGGTGGTTTGGGGTTTTCCTATAGAAGTTGGGCTTAGATCTATCTGTTGGGAAATTTCATATCAGGAAAATTTTATGTGATGTGAATCTGTTACTAGGAACAATCCATGAACTGGTTTAGAGCATGAAATTATTACATGACATGAAAGTGTTTTATGTCATGAAAGAGTTAATCATTTTTATTTTAACCCATGTAAACTTGTTTTTGGTTTATCCTATAAATCAATAAATTCACATCATGAAAAGGTTTCACACCAGGAATATATCAAGACCAATAGTTTTAAACCACAATGTGCATATGATTTTATTTCATCCACTATGAAATATTCTCTCTCAAACTCTAAAGTGAATCTAGATGATTTTGGAATGATTCCTTCTCTTTCAGAAGTCTGGATCTATCATTTAATATATAGTGCGTTACTTCTCTTTAGTTTTCTCCTTTCTTCCATTAATCTTCATTATCATAGTGTGATCTATTGAAAAACGTAGAATTGGGTTTTGAACTTAATGTTTGTGTGATATAGGTTTTACTTGTGACCACCATAGCCTTTTTTATTTGTTGGAATTTCTGATTAAAAGTGTTTCTTTGATCTCCAGATAAAGTTAGGTGGTCTATAATAAACTCTTTAAGTCTATTTCTATTTATTCAATTATTTTGTAATATTATGTGATTGTGCCCACACAACATGCATGTAAACTAATAGAATAATGGGTGATAACAATCAGGTGTTGGGGACACCCTTAGATCACTTTTGATCCAAAAATGTTGTGAGATGGATTGTGGTGACCCATTTAGTGATCCTTCCCTTAAATAACAATGAACAAAATAGTGGCTAAAAATATGTTTTAGCATGAAAATAGACATGTGTTTTCTTGTGATATATTCACCTTAGAAAATGACTTGTTGTTTTATTGAAATGACTGGTGAAAATTTGATATGAGAAGGGTGTGTGCACTATCAAAACAATATTTTAAGATATAACTTGATAAATAAAAGGTTTTATGGAAATAATAATGGTAATTGGATGAATTTAACATTGTTGCTTATGATGATATGTTGTGTTTTCCTTGTTATTATGTCTTGTGTTTTGATTTATGAAGAAATACTTATATAGATTACTTAGTCCAGTTATGTTGTAATGCTTATAGGGATTGACCTAGTTATGCTGAAATGATTATATAAAGGTATTGCCCTGGTTATGTTGAAATGATTTTATAATGGTCTTGAACTGATTATGCTTAAATTACTATAAAAGGGATTGGAATGGTTATGTAGCAATGCTTATAGAGCTTGACCTGGTTATGCTAAAATGATTATATAGATAGACTTTCCCAGTAATATGATTATCCCATGGATTTGTGGTTGTTTTTGGAATGGTTATGCCACATGTTTAGAGATATCCTGGTATGGTGTTAAAGAAGGTTGATTGTTGTATTGTATTAATTGATTAACTAATACAAATGTTTATTGATCTATTTCATGCACTTATTATCAGACTGGTTTTCATTAGACATGGTGGTTTTAACCTAATATGTTTTAATAACACTATATTTTGACATCCATTTGGTGCTCAAGAATATTACATGCGTGCAGGTTTTGATAAGGGAAAGGGACCTTATTATTGATTTTTGCTTTCTGGATGGGTTGCAGCGTCGAGATAGGACTGACATGGGGTTTGGAACTCGACTATTTTGAGTTGATTTATTTCATCTGGGTATTTTGTTTTTATGAATTTTACCATGATATTTAGTTACATTCCTTCCTCACATTACATGGTTCATTATTATTTGGTTTACCTACTTCATGCTTTATCTTCCAGTTATATAAGGTTTTTTTTTGTTATTTTCACTATTCTTATATTTGTTTATTTCCATTGTGTTAAAACTCTGTGATAGGGAGTAAAACCTCCCCACTATGTTCTTTACAACCCATCTTCTCGTCATTAGCCAATGGAGTGTGGGTAGTTAGATTTTAAGTCTAGTAACCAAACCAGTTTGGTCACGTGAGAGAGTTCCATATCAAGGGATGTTACAAAGTGGTATGAGGGGCATCAATTTTTTCTTTTATGTTTTATTAATGTTTGAGAATGATGAAAAAGAGACTAGGATGTGTCATAACATAGTAATGATCTTGGGAATAGAAGTATCTAACCCATATAGGAGGGAAAATATGGGTACCTAGGGAGGCAATTGTTGTTCATGATGTTCACTTGTCATGGTTTATATTATTTCACCTTGGGTGATTCACATGTAGTGTGATTTTATTAATTCTTGATATTTATACTCAGGAATGATATAGAATGATATGAGTATACATGCATCGTGATACACATGCAGGTATATATATTTAAATCCATCATTCATGATAGGGAAATATTTATTTCATGTGATATATTTTCATGTATGAACTGTTAAATGAGAACCCTTGATATACTTGTTAAATGAAATAAAAGAAACTATTATTTCATGCTAATTCTCTTGTTTAGACATATTTGAAGAGTCTATGAGCTAGCGGTTCTCTGTTTTTGTCACCTATTGAGGTTTAACTTCTTGTTATCCAGTGTTCCAAGGTGTTCGTTTTTATTTTGGATAAAATGTCACCTCGTCGTCTTTCAACTGAGCATCAGGAGAGCGACAATCAGCATGTTCCTAATGCAAATAAACTGAAGATTCTTGTATCTCTTGAGGATCATATGGATGTTCAGATTCATGAAATATTCCTAATGTTAACCAAATACATGAAAAGAGAGACTATTTACAGCATAACTCTTATGTTTGAGATAATGACAGAGTTCTAGTTGTGGAACCTACTTATGTTCACTAGGGAAGAAGGCACCTAGGCAGTCAAGAAACGGATTGATTCAGTCCATAATATCTTAAATAAACTCTCGAAACCCACAAAGAGGAGGGTGAATCTTTATTGAGACATGATTCATGGACCAACCAAGCATTAGTGGGACACTTTTTATCAAACTGGGAAAAGCGAGGAGTTTTCCTCGAAGGACTTCGAGATGAAGTCTTTGGGCCACTTATATCTTGATATGTTTGTGGATGAGAATTATTATGTGTTCATTCACTTTATGTAGTAGTTCATGTCAATGATGGACTACGCCAGGTGTTTCATCGATATGTAGTGACTTTCTCTCACCTTAGTAGAAGATGATATCTCTAGGGCGATACATTTTTTGGATGGTATTATCTATGAGATCAGGGCATAGGTAAATGGTTCCCACTTGAGTATCATTTCAGTTGTGATAAATCAAGTACTCATTAGGGAATGGAATATGAGGGAGGAACCAAGTAGCATCTAGACTATTTCAGTAGGGAAAATAGTGTGCACTTCCTTTGGTGGTAAGAAGCACCACTATGATAGTTATCATTAAGGAAACAGTGGGAAGAGCAGTCATGGTAGTTGGAAACCATCTCATAAAAATGTTATATTACAGTTCTATTGATGTTGTATGTTTGGCCAAAAGTGTCCTCTGGGCCAATACCCTAATTTGTATTATCAAACATTCGATAGGATGGGCCATATATAGAGCTTTTTTAGGGGCATGGAGAATCAAGGTAGTGATAGGGGATCAAGACAGGTACCAGAGTCTTGGGAGGACTCAGCTACACCTCAAAAAAATTGTAGCTAGAGTTACACTGAATTTTCATGTCGGGGAAAGGGTTTTTGTACCCCAATATAAGAGTAAAGGTACTAGGTAGAGGTAATAGTGCAGGGGTTCAAACAGGAGCCTTGGGTAAAGGTTTAAGTCAGTATCACTCTATGCATTCTACTCTTGCTAGTTTGGATACAAGACCTTCTTCCATCATATGTACAATTTTTATATCATCTACCTTAGCTTGCATTTTTTTGGATATATTATAATCACATTAATTTAAATATTATCATTTTTAAAATGGTATGGTATTTTTTTTGGAAGTTTTGGAAGGTGTTTTGACCATCGTCACAATATTGGGGGTGTGTTCAGAGAGTATCAAATGTGGCAAGGCATGTTCTATATAAATTGGTGGTTCCCATTTATTTTGGGAACTATTTTTTCTAGAAATGAATGGCTTCAATTATATTTAGGTTATGGATTGCATATTTATAAACCAAGATAATATCGACTATTATCAAAGGACAGTTACAATTTTATCTTAAAAAGGAGGCATTTATTTTCACATGGGCGAGTGGTATATTTAGGTTGGTTATACAGGACCAATTCAAGGAAGATTAGATTGTATCATGGTTTATATGGTAGGTCATTACCTAGATGATGATTTAATGTATTAGTATAGTTTTCCAATAGTGGTGAAACATTTTTAGGATATATTTCCTAACGAGTTCTAGGGATTACCACCCGAGTGGGAAATCGTGTTCACGGTCAAGTTGGTGTCAGGATTAGAGTGAGTTTCTATCCCACCTTATAGAATGGAACCAATAGAGCTTCATGAGTAGAAATTTTAGTCAGAAGATCTGGAAGCTAATTGTTCTATATGGCCTAGTACATCCCCATGGGGTTCTTGAGTGATTTTTTCTAAGAAGGCCAATGGGACTTTTCTTCTGTGTATGGACTATCATAGATTGATCCAGATAATGGTCAAGAACTGGTATCCCCTTCAATACATCAACAAACTCTTTGAATATATGATAGGTTCTAATATCTTCTCTAAGATTTAATTTATATGATGACATCATCAGTTGTGAGTTAGAATGTCATACATACATCATACTATGTTTAAGAGGAGGTATGGCTTGTACAAGTTTGTGGTGATGTTGTTCGTTCTGATGAAAGCAAAGGTGGTATTCATATATTTAATGAATTATATCTTTAATACTTTCTTATATTGGGTTTTGGTGGTTTTTGTTTATGAAATATAATTGTACTCCCATTCAAAAGATTATCATGCCAAATATCTTAACATCATCCTTAGTACATTGAGAGAGCATCATATTTATGCCAAGATATCTAAATGCAATTTCTAGCCTGAAAAAGTTAACTTATTAGGAAATTTTATCTTAGAGTATGGAGTGTCAGTGAACCAAGAGAATTTTTTAGCCATGGTATATTGGGATTGACCCAATAATTTATTCAAAATTTAGAGTTCTCTAGGTTTAGCTGGTTATTATCATCATTTTATCCTGGGCATCTCCCGTATGGAAACAATGATATTCTGGATGAATTATAATTGGGTAAATTTTGTTTTTCATATTCTTGTGAGATATGTTTTTGGGATTTTAAGGTTAGTATGAACTCAACACTGATCCTTACCGTACATATTCCAATTAAGGACTATACGGTGTACTGTGACATATCTAGAGTTAGACTCAAAGCAGTTATGATGCAAGAGGAATAAGTGGTTTCTTATGGATCTAGACATTTGAGACCACATGATAGGAATTATCCAAATAATTATTTATAGTCATCTATAGTAATATATTCATTGATATTATGAAGATATTATATTTTTGTTGAGTGGTTTGCAGTGTACATAGATCATAAGAGCCTCAAGTAGAACTTATCCCAATGAGACCCCATCCTTCAGAAGAAGAGGTGGGTTGAGTATCTAAAGTATTTCAACTTTGAGTTATATTATGCACTAGGAAAGTGAAATAACTTTGTTTATTTCTTGATCTAAATGAAATGATCATAGGCAGTGCGGGATTCATGCGATGAGTGGTGGATGATGGAACTCTTTGTATACATGCATCTAGATGTTCAAGTGTCCCATGGATGACTAGCTCGAACATTGACATCTGTTATACCCATTCCTATTGACCGGATGGAGATATAGTATATATCTAATTTGTAGGGATTATATATGAGGGAAAACATATATTTTGGGGATCCACCATCCAGATGGTCTCATGGTAGTGACAATTTTCCTATTATCCATGGCCGAGTATGGGTTCATACAGGCTTTCTTGAGGAGATGGTGAGAGAGTTTCATGCTTCTTGATTGACAGTACACCCAAGTATGAAAAATATGTATTGTGATATCTATAGATTGTACTAGTTTCCAGGAATGAAGAAGGAAGTAGCAAGCTTTTTGGAAAGATATTTCATTTGATAGATGGTGAAAACCAAGCATGAAAGGCCTTCTGGGTTGTTACATCCTCCTCCCATTATATAGGGGAAATGGGATGATGTCACTATGGATTTTGTGATAGGAATACCTAGGATACCTCGCAAGAATGATGAAGTATGGGTGATCATAGATCAACTGATAATGGTAGCTCACTTCTTTCCTATCAGGGAGACCTTCACTATTAATGATCTATGTAGCCTTTATGAATAGAATATAGTTCTATTGAATGGTATTACAAGGAGTATAATTTTTGATATAGATACTAATTTCACATAATGATTCTTAAAGGGTCTTAAAAAGGCTCTAGAATCTTAGGTTCATATGAGAATATATTATCATCCATAGACTGACATCCAATCTAAAAAGATGATTTAGATATTAGGGGATATTTTTTATCCTGGGTTTTGGATTTCATTGGTTCTTGGGAGAAACTATGGAACATATAGATTTTTCATATAATAACAGCTTCCATACATCGATCCAAATGGCCCCACTTGAGGCTTTGTATGGAATGCCACATTGTTATCCTCTTTTTTGGTTGGAGACAGGTGAGTCAACACTCATTAGACCTAGTATCATGAAAGATATGTCTGAGTAGGTTTAGTTTATTAGGAATCAGTTGGTGACCATGTAAATCATGAATAAATCTTACGTTAACCCTTAGAGATGACTTTTTGAGATTGAGGTTGGTCATCATGTTTCCCTTCTGGTATCACCTAGGTTAAAGAATATTGAATCAAGGAAAATGGATAGATAAAACCCAGGTTGGTCAAGGCATTTGAGATAGTTGAAATGTCGGGTCCATTGAAATATCTATTGTCCCTTCCACGGTGTTATAGTTCAATGCATAATGTTTTAATATATCCCAACTTCAAAGATATCATCCTCACCAATCTCATGTGGTAGAAATTTATGACATTGATCATGGTGTAAATGTATCCTTTGAGGATCATCTGGTATGGATTGTGGACCACAGTGAGAAGTATCTCTAGGGAAACACCATACCTCTAGTTGGAGTACAATGGAATCATAGGCTTGGGAGAAGGATATTGATATGTGAGCATAGTGGCCATACTTATTCACTGACACCCCACAATTATTCTTGTAGTATCTCAATAATGAGTTTTTATATGGTGGGCGGGTTCTAATATCCAATATTTTTGTATTTATATTCATCTTTGTGTTTTTGTTGAACATCTTTTAGTTGCGTTTTTCTTATTTTGAAACCTTGGTGTTCGAGTTTATTTTAGGGATGGAGAACTTTTTCTAGGGAAAATGACATAAAATTCAAGGATCTAATTTTTTTAGTTAATAGAGTGTGAGTATAAATAATTAAAGGTCTTAAGATAGTGTTTCCATGCTTTGAAAGGCTTTGGAGGTGGTTTGGAATTTTTTGGTAGAAGCTTGGATGAGTGATGTATGTTGTTCACTTTCACATCATGAACATTTTACATAGTGTGAATCTGTTGTTAGGAATAAGTTTTTAACTAGTTCAAGGAGTGAAATGGTTAAAGATCATGAAACTGGTTCAAATCATGAAAGTGACGATCGGGGTTATTTTAACCCAAGGTGATTTGTTTTTCGGTGTATCTCATAAATTGGGAAATTCGTGTTGTGAAAGGGTTTCATGTCTTGAATATCTCAGGACCATCATTTTTAAACTATGTTGTGCATATGATTTTATTTTATCCACCATTCAAACTTCTCTCTCGAACCCTAAGGAGACTCTAAGTGAATTTGGAGTGACTCCTTCCCTTCTAGACATCTCGATCTAGAATTGAGTTACTTCTCTTTGGTTTTCCTCTTTCTCCCTCTATTCTCCATTATTGAGGTTTGATATCTCAACTATTTTATAACCAAGTTTTTATCTTGATGTTTGTGTGATATAATCTTTCGGTGTGATCACCACCACCATATTTCTTTGTTGGTGTTACCTGTTTAAATTTTTTCTTTGATATCCAGAAAAACACAGGTTGTCTATAACAAACCCCTTTGGTTTGTTTCTATTTGTTCAAGTATGTTCCATATTATGTGATTTTACTGACACAATTTGTGCATTAACTAATAGAATAATGGGTTATGATAATCATGTGTTTAGATGGCCCTTGGATCCTATTTGATCCAATAGTGTTGTGACATGGATTACGGTTACCCGTAGGTTGATCCAACCCTTGAAATAAAATTAACTGGATAATGGATTAAAAATATGTTTTATCATGACATGAGACCTTAGGTTTTGGTTTGTGATAGATTAAACTTTGAAAATTTATGATTTTTTATTGAAATTAATAGTGATAATTTCATATGATATGTGTGTATACAATTTCATAATAATGCATTAATATATAACTAGATAAATGAAAGGTGAAATGGAAATAAAAATAGTTATTGGTTGAATTAACCATTATGGATTATGATCTTATGTGGTTATTATTGGTTTTGGGCATAGTGGAATTGTTTGATAGGTCATTCCCAAATTTTTAGTTTTTTTCTATGATTGATGATTAATATGTGGTTTTACATAATTTTTAACATCATGATCAATGGAATTAAATAAAAGAATTCAAATAAGGGATAACATGCTAAAACCAGATAGTAGATCATAGCATATTATTTATAATCAATTTAATTAACTAAATAATTTCCTTGTTGGAATTCTTTCTTCATTGATGGATCTGGAAACAGATTTTTTTCGTACCATTGTTTTGTTTTAGTAATCAAGAACATCTTACCTCTAGTAGCAATCCATACCTGTTCCACAAATCTCTAAACTTCATTGTATGATTCTTTGAGTGCTATTGTGGAAGATCATATCGCTTGAATTATCTACCTTTGATCTCCATTAGAACCACTTCCAAATCATTCTCCTTGATCTCTCTATACCAGATACTGGGAGGGGGAGGAAGATCACTCTCAATTCATAGGAGTATTCCGGGAGAAGGGATCTCTCTAGGACTTTAGAGTATTCACCAAATCCATTGTGCACAACAAAAACAAATGAATTTTTCTATTATAAAATAATATAATCGGATTTATATATCACTATGGTTAGAAATAAATAATTCCACATGCACCCCTTATTATTTATTTAATCTCTTACAGAACCCCATGTCTAATATAATAATATAATTATTATTTCCTTTATATGCACTTAACTTGTGAATTAAATTAAATATTATTTATTTAAATAATATTCAATATATATTATTTCTCACTGGTCCATTATACTCAGTATGTCATTCCCCCACAATATTTATCAGGCCCCGAATAATGACTAATTATTTAATAAATAAATATCAGTGAATAATTCACCAATAAATAAATAAATATTATATTCACTAAGTAGTAAATAAATATTTATTAAATATTCCACTCGCAAAATATTCTCTCGAATAACCGGTGAAGTAATATACGTGATCAAGATAACATGAATAATTATTAAACCACATGACGGAATAATATTTATTCAACTTGTGAAATAATAAATATTGTTATTATTATTTAACTGAGATTTTATACACTTAGTGTGTGTCCATCTAGGCCTCTTTCTCACTAGCATTAGGTGAAGTAACCTAAAGTCCAATGTTACCATCAGGAAACAGGCAAGGAACCCATAAATAAATAAGTTAATGTCGTAATGACACAATTCCTCATACATATGGTTTCTCTGAAATATAATCCCTTTATCATGATATCTCTAATAAATTAGGTAGCATGATGGTGTCCTAAACCTATGTCCTTGATGTCTCTTTCTTTAACTTCCTGAAAACTAAACTTGCTTATAGAACACCATGGTGATGAATTTATTTAGTCTATATCATTTCTATCAAAGGGTCTGAGATATCAACTTCCCTTAATTAATATAAGGAACAAATACATTTTGGTATTATTCATTAATGCAATATTTCTCAGGATGCACCCAACGTATCCTACCTCACCACGAACATATGTCTTCATAGTTTTCATCAATACTTTAAAGTGACTTATAATATTCATTAATAATAATCTTAAATTCTTGGAATCAATAAACACATCCACATATAAAAACATACAAGGACACATATAAATGTATAAATCCTATTGGACGGTCTCATTCTCATAATATCCTCCACTGGATGTTACCATGGGCGTTCAACATGAGAAGGTGTCTCAAAGTCCTATGATTTCTCATCCCTGATAGCCAGTATCATTTGTGTCCCTAAAATTATATCATCCCTCTATAGAACATATATTTAATAATATTTTTGTAGAACTTCTCGGACCTCATCATAACAGGGAACTGCTATGAACTTTTAGTGAGACAGCTACTCTTGGGACATTATCACATACTATGTTACCTAGAAAAACAATCATGATGTGATGAGAAGTTTATTAATATTAAAAATATGAATTTAGGTTATCATAAAGTACAAAAAAATTGGTTTATCAAGGAACCTACTCTAATAGACTCCCACTTGCACTAGATCCAACTACTAACATCCTTCAGTCTACTAGATCTCACATCATACTCATGCTTCTACTGAGATGTCCCTTTTGTCAAGGGGTCCTCCATGTTTTCTTTTGTGGACCCTCTGCTTACTGAAACATCACCCCTTAGATAAAAATTCCTTAATAGTTTATACTTCTGAAGTATATTCTTTGTCTTTTGGTGTGACCTTGGCTCTTTATCAAGAGACGTCGTTGAAGTATTATCACAGTACAATGTGATATGGTCCTTATTGCTAAGTAACACATCAAGTCCCTATAAATACTTTTTTATCCAAATGGATTATTTGACTACATCAGAAGATATTATATACTCATATTATTCTGTAGAATTAGTGACAACTGGCATCTTTGAACTCTTGCATCTCACAACTCCTCTATTGAGACAAAAAACAAATCTTAACAGTGACTTCATGTCATTTTGATCTATCTGAAAACTAGAATCAGTATAACCCTTGATGACCTGCTCATCGCCTCCTCCATACACTAAGAACATATCCTTAGTTCTTCTCAAATACATAAGGATATCCTCAACAACAGACCATTGTTGTTCTCCAATATTAGATTGACATTTTTCTACCATGATCAATGCGTAGGAAACATCAAGTCTAGTACATAATATGGCATACATGGTTGATCCTATCGATAAAGCTAATAAGATCTTAATAATTCTCTCTTTATCATGTTGTGTCTGAGGAAATATTTTCTTAGAAATATATAAACCTTGTGAAATTGGAAAAAATCCCCTCTTGGATTGTTCAATACTAAATCTATTTAGTATCTGGTCAGAATATGTACTTTGATTTAGTCCAAGAAGCCTCTGGGATCTATCATGAATGGTCTCGATCCTTAGAATATAGAATGCTTCATCAAGTCCTTTATGGAGACACATTAGTTTCACTAGTCCTTTATAGACTGTAAGGTTGTATTGTAATTCCCAATAGGTAATATGTCATCAAAATATACCACTAGGAAAAAACAAATTTACATTAAACCTATTTTAATCACACATGTCACATTCATTCTTAATGAAACATAAATTACATTATGTATTCATCGAATTGAATGTTCCCTCACCTAGATTCTTTCTTCAATCCATAAATGGATATCTGTAACTTGAAAATACTTTTGGAATCACTTGGAGATAAACACCCTTTTAGTTTTGTAATTTATACATCTTCTTGAATGTTCCCATTATGGAATGAAGTTTTTCAAATCCATCTTCCAAATCACTTATTCATGGTAAGTTGTTATAAAAGTATAATTCTGATGGACATAAACATGGAAACCGGTGAAAAGGATTCTTCATATTCAATTCCTTAACGTTTTTTAAACCCTTAATATACTAGCCTTTATTTATAGGTATTTACTTTACCTTCCATGTCTAGTTTTCTCTAGAATACCCATTTGTATACTACTGGATTTACATTAACTAGCGTATCAACCCAAACTAAAACTTGGTTCTGATACCAGGAATACATTTTAGAATTTAGGTATTTTTTCTATCTTAAATCTTCAGTGTTATCTACTACATATTTGTAAGAGAGAGGTTCATCATTGTCAACCAATAATGATACTCCATCTTTAGTGACTTGACAACTATATCTCTCTGGTTCACTTACCTCTCTTATGCCTGTATATAGTACTTTTTTTAGGAAATAATTCTTCTATGGGGACCTATAGAACCTATTATTTTTCCAACGCTTGTGTATCATGAACACCAACTTCATCTAAGTCGGCCTTTCTCCCACTATCCTTTTTTAGGATGTGATCCTTCTCAATAAATACATATTTTCTACTGATTTTCACTTTCTTGTCTAAGGTGTTTTATAGGTAGTATCCCTTTATTTACTTGGGATACTCTATAAAGATACACATTGTGATCTGGGGTGCCATTTTTTCCCGAAGAAGGCCTTAAAAATTCCTCACAACCCCATACACGTGTATGCGAAAAAACAGATTTCTTTTTATTCCATATCTTAAAGGGAACTCCATTTTCCAGTTTTGTTGGTGCTCGGTTTAATGTGTATGCCTCAATTTGTAATGTATATCCCCAAAAGGATAATGGATGATCTACATGACTCATTATTGACTGTATCATGTCTAATAAGGTATGGATCCTCCTTTCACTAACACCATTCCATTTTGGTGTGTAAGATGGAGTGAGTTGAGATATGATCCCAAACTCACATTGAATGTTCATAAATTCTTGGTTAAGAAATTCACCACCTCAATCCATTCAAAACTTATTTATCTTCTTTCAAAAGTAGATTCTATACTTTATTTTTGAATTCCTTGAATTTCAAAAAGGACGTGGACTAATACCTCTTCAAGTAGAAAAAACAAAATTTTCTAAGTTATCAGTAAAAGTTATTAAAGTAATAATACCCACCTATACTTCTACTATAAATGGTATACACACATTAGTGTACACCAATCATATAATCTCCATGGCCCTTTCACCCTATCCATCGAATGGAGGTTTGGTCATTTTTCCTTATAAACAAGCAGGACTTATTTCAAGTGGTTTTATCTCATATGAGTCTAAATAACCATCTTGACAAAGCATTTTCAAATGCTTCACATTTACATGAACAAGACGGAAATGTCATAGTTGGGTGATATATGAGTCTTTTGAACATGAATCATTATCAATTGTCAATACTTTTTTCATAATTTAATATATAAAGACAGTTATTTAAATGTTTCTTACCATAAAATATGTTTTTCTAAAAAAGAAACTACTTTTATTAAAAAAAATTAAAATAAAATCATCTACATCTAGGCATGATACAAAAAGTTTGTTCTTAGTAATTGTTTGTACATAATAATAATCTCTTAAAACCAAAATAATTCTCATTTTCAATGAAAGGTGTTAGTTTACAATGGCTTAAGTAGCCAACCTCACACCATTTGAATCTCTCAGATCCACCTCTCCTCTATCAATATTTTTTAAAACTATTTTATTTACAACTCATTCAAGGAATGAAAATAGTCTTGGGGACTCGACCCTATGACTACCACCCCAAACCCCAAACCCCATGCCACCACAATCACCTGTATGGGGATCCTATATAACTATTTTTGAATCTGATTAGTTACTTCATTTGGATACATATGTGAGTATCACAAACTATATATAATATGGAATTATTTGATATTTTAATATTACACTCGATAATGAATGAACCATTAGCTTCCCCTTCCTTTTAGATGCAGTTCCTCTCCCAGTGGCTAGGATTTCAACATGAAAAACATACTACCTCCTTTTTCTAGCCCTAACTATGGATATTCTTCTTCTTGGAAGGAATTTTATTGGGATCCTTAGATTTGTTTTGAGTCTCGGTCCCCATTTACTTGTTATTACCTTTCTAATTGACCATAAGGATGATGGGGTTATCATGACCCATGCACTTATCCACTTGGAGAATCAAAGTAAGAAGATCCAAAATATCTTATCATTATTTCTAATATTGTAATTAAAAATAAAACTGGATAAGGACTTGTTAAGTGAAGAAAGGATGAGATCTATACGCAACACATGAAGAAATTTAATCCCTAAGATGTCTAAGCATTAAATGTATCCAATAAGCTTTACTACATGTGGGCCAGCTAGCACATACTCTCTAATATTAGTTATACATAAACCATTAGAGATATCATACCTCTCTTGTATCTCCTTCTCTTGATACAGATCCCAAAGGTTATACATCATACTATACACATTCATGTCCTCATGTTGCTTTAAAAGATAATTGTATGTAGATGATAGTATGAAACAATGAACATATTAAGAATCATCTATATTTTTTCCTTTGAGAGATAAATCTTCATCATTATTCTCATTATCAAGTGCTTTTGGAATAGTTTCTTCCAAACATAAAATTTCTTTTCATGATGAAGAATAATTTGTTGGCACCTTCACCATCCTTGGAAATTTATACCGGTGAGAATGTTATCTTTCTCAGGTATGGATCATAGTGATATGTTTGAATTCATTTTAATATTGTTTCTATAAATAAGATAAGTGTAATTTTAGTACTTTCTCTGATAAAGTTTGGAAAAAATAATAAATATTATATTTATTAGTTACCCATTATTTTATAGAAACCCAATAGCCCTAACCATTGGATTCAGAATATCCTGTTTCTTGGACATTCTAGTGTCAACAATCCAAATTCCCCTTCTCATTACCCCAAAATTGGTTAGTCAGGAAACTAAAATGGTTTTAGGTAGGAATTCCAAATTCCAAATGCATTAGATCATATTTCATTGATCTTTTGAGTGTACTCCCCAATCTTGAAATCATTAAATTGGGTTTCCTTAACCATTTCCTCCAAGTTACATCACGACCTTCTTTAGTGGTCAACCCTTGATGTGAGCTAAGTTAAGCTAAACCAAAACTTCAAGTTACAATTCCCTGATAATTGAAAGCACCTCAACTTTGTTTAGTCCATCACTTTGAACTACGGTTCAATTTTCACTGAAGTAGTGGAAGTTTATACTGAGTTAATATATATAATTTATGGATTTTATCCATTATGTCTAAATTACCAATTATTATCTTTTTCATATGCTTGTTAATATTAAGTGGATTTACCTAAGTGATTAACCATGTATTGGATAATATTTACGCATAATATAATATATTTTAGTTCTATATTCCATGCTCATTAATTTCATTGATTCATGTGATCTCAAAAAAACATCCATAGTGAAATAACCATGCAACTTGACAGAAATAAAATAATAAAGCAGTTTGATCATGAGTTTTTTCTAATGTTTATTTTATCAATTTGTTGATAAACTAACCTTTGACCTAGGGGAAAAACTCCACGAACCAATTATGGTTCTTTTTATAGCTTTCCCCTTATCCACCTATGTATCTCTCTTGGATTGGTTTCACCTCAACTCCAAACTTGAACTGCCTCCACTAGCTTGGGAGTTCCATCATGTACATATGCTTTCACTCACATGCAGGTGAGGGAAATAGGATTACATAAAAGAAACCAAGGGAACGGTGTAACATTCCAAGCTTCGACGGTATGTTTCCCTTTGAATAATGTAATAGCTTTCATTGTATACAACTTCGAGATTCTAACACACCGCGACCAATCAAACTAGCTGTGATGAATAGTAATTCACACTTTTTGAAATTTTATAAATTTTATCTTTCAAAATGGAATTAATTTTTGGATTTGGAATATTGAAATTAGCTTAGGGTGAATTTTTTGCATTTTTCATAAAACTTTCATTTTTTGATGAATAGTGAAAAACACTGAATTATAGTTTAAAATCAAATTTTTATTTAAATAATTATTTATTTTATTTAAATTTATTTTAAGGTCAAAATAGATAAATAATACCTATATATGTTCAATTTAATTCATTGGAGTCAGTTTATAACAATTTTAGATATATAAAAATTTTATTGAACTTTTTAACCATCTTTTACCCACCTCCTAGGAGCATTTGAAAATTTGAATAAAACATAATTTTAATGCTTCTATGAATTGAATTTCAAAAATACAAGAGACACAGTTGATACCAGTAAGTAAAATTTGGTTCAATAAGATAAAAATAATTTTTGGTGAATAGTAACTATTGACTTTTATTTACCACAGTTAAAAGTAAATAGTGTAATTAAGAGTAAAAATGATATTATTATTACCCTAACATGTGTCCCAATTCTATTGTATATTTTTAATTCGACCAAAAACAACCTTACGAATAAAATATGATCATTTAGGTCCACTTGGATTAGATTAGAACATTTATTATTATTTAATTCAGAGAAGAGTTAAAAGTGTTAAATTCAAAGCTTAATAACTAAATAATTTTTAATATAGGGTTAAACATAAGATAAATTAGATTATAAATATTCATTAAAAAGATAAAACTATTTCCTAAATAATGGTATTTTATTTATATTTTTTAAACATTAAAAAATTTAAGTTATTTATGACACAATGATGGTGTAGTAATTACCTAATTAATGAAGTGTTAAAATATTTGATATTATAAATATCCAAATAAATTTAATTTGAGACTTTTTATGAATTAAACTAATTTTATTGGTTAGTATGAAATGTTAGGGTTGGTTAGAAGAATTGGTTTTTAAGTAAAAATGTTGTTATGAATTTAGAAAAAACAGAATACCAAATAGTGTCAAAATTAACATATAAGAGTTTTTAAAACAAATATTATATTATTAATTGATATTTTATTCCTAAAAATTCAAATCTCGGCCAAAAGACTTATATAATGATATATTTATCATTAATTAACCACTTGGGGTTATCTTGTATGTATATAGTAAGAATATTAACCATATAATATAAAAATACAAAGAGACATGTTAAATGTCAAACTATTTAACTAAGAGTTAAATCTAAATGATAAGGTTAATATAGTGACCCAAACCTGTCTAAAACATATTGGTTCAGTGGTTTTAGACTCATCCCCACCTTATACTTAAATAATTCATTTTTAAGCCTTTATAAACCGAAAATTATTTTATTATAAAATACTATTTCTAGCTTTTCCTAAGGTGCCCCTCACCCCTCTTATAAAAGGGAACTCCCAGTTCCCTCAAATTCACACCTTCAAAGCCTTTTCTCACAGAAACAAATCTTCCCAAATACAATCTCAATTGTCCTTGATTCATCCTAGAGGCCTTAATTTAGTCATAAATCCAACCTAAGTATCCCTTTTGATCAAATCAAAAGGAAGAACCCGAAGAAGAGGTAAATATTTCATCACCTCTTTCAAGTTCCTTTCTTCGTCCACTTCCTTTTTCTTTGTTGTTTCCATTATAAAATAATTACTCATGTATATTCTATATACTGTTATGTTATTATAAATATGGTACAACCATATTCAATATTCTATCCATCCTTTTAATTACATGTCACCATACGTGCTTACGTACGGCTTACCGTCTCCACGTCGTGGTGTAATTTTTATTCAATACATTATTATTGGGATGGGTATAATAATGATGTGTAATTGATGTAAATAATAAATATAACATGATAATTATTCTTTATATATGATATAACATCCAATTATATATTATTTTAATATCAAAATTATGATATTGTCGCTCGTGCGTACGTACGGATTACCATCTCCACGAACACGATGAGATTCATTCCCCGTCGTAATCCATTCAAGAATAATTTTCATTAGATGATTAAAAATAATATTTAAAGACTTAATATCATTCTTAATATGAATAAGATACATCCAATTCATAACAAAAAACTACTTACGAAACAAATCATATAAAGGAAAACGAACCAGTTAACACCCGAAACGACGGTAATACTAAAATATTATTATCAAATAAATATTAAAAGATAATATATGATATCATATGAATGTATATGATTCTTTTATAATTTAATAATTATTATTTCACCATTATACATGATTTTATCCTACCCTCGACCAAGGAAAAGTACAAAGTAAGGGGTTTCTTATCTCACTTTTAATTCTGTGAGATTTCCATTGTTCACCACTTATTTATTAAATGTGGTATGTTGTGTACTGTCATTTGATATATATATATTATCATGATTCTCTTTATATTCATTTTATTTTGTGATTCATTTGGTATTTATTAACTTTTTTCCATACGACTCGATTGATTACAACGAAGTAAGGGTTTTCATCTCACTGCCTATTTCCGTGAGATTCATGCCATACTTCAACTATTTCCTTTTGTGTGGTGTATGTACTGCCCAATGATTGTATTATTTGTGTAATGTACTTTAATTTATGAGTAATTTAATATTCATTTTATTATCCATCTTTCATGGGATGTGTGTTTCATAAGTTACCAAATTGGAAGAGGAATTTCAATTTTCAATTTCCACTCATTCAGCTTTACGCATACTTCATTGGTTATTTTACTCCATGATTATGTGTGGAATCACTATTTATTATTTGTGTAGTAATTTAAACTCCCATTTCTGTGGATATTATTTTGACACACATAATAACTCCACTGATAAATTCTCAAGTCATCAATATGAACATGATAACAGTAATTTTAACTCATTCTCCATTTATTGAGTTAAACATCCAATTCACTGGTGTTGTTTTTACAAGAATATATGTGAATGACATATGATTGATTTACACTGAATATCCAATAATATTGGGTGTATTTATATTTTTCACACATAAATATGTCTTTTATTTATCCTTAACCTAAGTATATATTCTTTATAAGAGATTTCATTTCAATTTACATTCCATTGAGACTTCTTTGTTGTTATATGCCAATTCACTTTTATATGGTGTCTATAATGTACTTTGAAATAGTATATAATGAATACCATTATTCCCATGATATTATAAAGTTTTTATTACCTCAATTATTTGTATTCAAGTGTCCCTCTTTTGGTTAGGAACTCTAACTAAAATATCATTTTAAAATGTTTTAAAATTTTATTATTCTAAATATTTATCATTAATGTCCATGTTTTAAAAATGGTTTTAAAGATTTATTTATATGGACTTTACAGTTTTAAAATTAAAATTTCTTTTAAAAGTATCAAAGTGGTATGGGACACTTTGATTCAAAAATCTATTTTAACGGCTTCTTGATAAATAGTGATACTTTTAAATGTTTTCAAGAAAAAGGGGGATATTTCTCTCAAATAGTTTTGATGATTATTTTCATCTATGTCAATATCATTAATTATTATCTATTTATGTTGATCTATTACAATAAAATCTTACATACTATATTGAATGAGTTATTTTTTACTTTGGATGTGCTATTTTTATACCATTCATGGTTTGTGGTTAAAATGTTGACATTTCGTATGCTAGTATTAATACGAATGTTCAGATTATGTTTCATCCTTTTCATATGAGGAATGCATTGGAATTAGTAAGTGACCGGTGGAGCCCGATATAGCTCATCGATGCATTGGTAGGTCTCATGAGACAAACTAGTGTCTTTGCAAAAGTCCTTGACAAAATCTTATTGCTATTCTTGGCACAAGGCCTTGACTATGTGGTTATAAATGTCTAGCATTATGCATTCCATCATTATGAAAGTGGCTATTGATATTTCATGTGATTATTTGACTAGTAGAATATGCATGTGAATAAGTAAATGGAATTATTAGATTTTATCTTTTCCATATTATGATTAAGTTCAAGTTTAAAATGCTTTTGTTTTAGTCGTATATGTTTCCTTAAATGTTTATGCTTATTTGGGAAAGTTTCAGCTATATTGTTATCCTTACTGAGCATCTGAGCTCACCACTTTCTATGTTTTATTTTTCCAAGGATGCAAAGAAGCATATCATGACTGACCTGTAGGGATAGTCTATGGGATCTTAGTGTTTTCTATGGCAACAATGTTTTTGTAGTTTTCCATTTTTTTAGGTAATGTAAACCTTATGAATGTATCTAGTACTTACAAGGATACTAAACTAATCGGACTTTCGAGACTTGATCTTTTGTGATCATGACAATGATACGTAATAATGCACCGACTCTGGGCTTCTAGGGTCAGGGCGTTATAGTTTTTATCAGAGGTAGTTTAGTACAAAACTTGGGAACTAGATTTAGATAAACTCTTATTAGAGCACATAGCCATAAGATAAACTTTGAGGATTAGTAAATAAGAACTTCCTAAAATTTTGGTATTGTAGAGATTTTGTGAGTTCTCCAAGAAATACATCCCCGTATATATATGAGCAGGTTAAGGTGGATCTGGCACAGCTGTAGCTAGGGGTAAAACCTGAAAACACCTCTTTGAGCTAGACTCGAACGGGAACTGGTGCACGACAATGGACCTTGCTGCACTCTTGGTTACGACACTCTCAGGGGATATTCTTAGGATAATTTACATTTTCATTACTAACCAATTTAAAGGATATTAATATAAGAGGATAATAAATTACCTTGGTTAATCCTAAGGTGTTTCAAATTAAAAATATGGTGTCATTATATTCTTTAAATGATTTTATGACTACTTTTACTCACATAATGCCTTTTGGTTTTAGTCAATGGCTGGAATCCAAGGAAGTTAAAGTAACTTTGAGCATGATGTACAAGGTGGGAATGGTGGTGGAAATGAGAAAAAATGGAATGTTTATAGGTGTAAAAGATATCTTGTTCATGCCAAATCAGTTTTCTAAAAATATGATCAACAACATATATATTAACCAACTCTCGGACTAAACAAAGAAGAGAAAGGTGATGAATGATAAGAGCTCCAGTAGTAGAGACCATAGAGAAAAGAATCCTCAATTTCCATCATGTAGGAAATTTGGAAGGAGACACCCAAGAAAGTGTCTCAATGGAACAAAGAAATGCTTTACGTGTGGGAAAGAAGGACATAAAGTAAAGAGTTGCTAAGGAAAAATGAAGAGTACTATGGAAGAAAATGAAAATGGTTCCAATAATCCATTTATAGTCATATGTTGTAAATGTAGGGGACCTGGCCATTACCCAAGTGCATTCCCTATTATATAGGATATTTTCTTGGCCAAAGAATAAGTTATGTGGAAATAAATGGTTAGAGAAATGTTTAAAAGTATTAGTGCTCCTTGTTTATGGGATTACATTGGAATAATTTTCTCTTGGATTTGAAACCTTGGAGTTTTTCATGTGAAAATGATATTTGAGGAACAATTATCTTTTCTCTTGTGGATATAGTTACAAATAACCATTTGGTTTTATATGATCATTGGCTTTGATGTAATTAAAATTTATTATATTTTGGGATGAAAATGCAAGGTATGAGATAACATTAGTGGTTAAATTATGTTATGGTTATTTTGAGGAATTTATCTCATTTTGGTAATGTTATAAAATATAGTTTCTGAAAAAGTACAACACGCAGACCATGTGACAACTTTTCGCATTGGATAAAGCTATGGGACACTACTGGAATTTAGAGTTTTCCCAATGGTATTATACCAATGGTTTAAAGAAACCGTTGGTATAGTGTATAAAAGGTAACAGTTGCTAACGGTTTGTTCAAACCGTTGGAAATGTGTAAAGTAATTTCAGCTTTACCAACGGTTTTGGAAAACCATTGGGAAATAATGATTTTATTTAACATATACCAACGGTTTAACAAAACCATTAGTAAATATAGTCTTTCCAAACAGTTTTTAATAACCATTGGGAAAGATTTCCCCCAAATACAGAACACCTGAGCCCCCACTCTGCCTGATTGCAGACAGACCCTAATCGAGCTCCTCCTGAATTCTTCTCGGCCGCGAGACTCCTTCCAGCCAAGATCCATCTTCATTCAAACAAAATTTTATTTCACACTTCAAATTAGTAAGTGTTACCTTAGTTTTAGCATTATTCCTATTTTTTGTGTTTGATGTTTTGATTTAGTCTAAATTAGGGTTGCTGTCTTCAGAACCCTTGGATTTGTTTTCTATTTTCTGTTCTACACTTCAATCATGGTAAAGGGTTTGTTTAGTGGGGTGATATGGTAGTTTTGGTGGACTAAATTTAGTTAAAAATTGGATTTGGATTTTGACGTAGGAGTGCCCGTAGGGGTGGGGGTGTCCAGTGGGGTGGGGGTGTCCGGGGGGATAGGGGTGTCCAAGGGGGGCATCCAGGGGGTGGGTGGGGCTATCCAAAGGGGTGGGTGGGGTTGTCCACAGGGGTATGGGGTGTCCAGGGGGTACGGGGGTGGGCGGGTTGTCCAGGGTGGTTGGTGGGATGGCCATAGGGGGTTGGGGTGTCCAAGGGGGTGGGCGGGCTATCCATGGGGGTGGGGGCTGTCCACAGGGGGAAGGGGTGTCGAGGGGGGTTGGTGGCTTGTCCACGGGGGTGGTCAGGCTGTCTAGGGGGTAGGGGGTGTCCATGGAGGGTGGGCGGGTTGTCCATGAGGGTGTCCAGGGCTGTCCACAGGGGTGGGAGGGGCTGTCCAAGGGGTGGGCAGGGCGATCCAGGGGGTCGACAGGCTGTCCACGGGGGTGGTCGGGCTTTCCAGGGGGTGTGGGCTGTCTAGGGGATCAGGGTGGGGTGTCCTGGGGGGGGAGGGGTGTGTGGGGTGTCCAAGGAGGGGGTGGTCTGTTTAGGTGGGGGGATTTCCAGGTGGCGGGTGTGGGGGATGTCCAGGTGGGGTGGCAGGGGGTGGGTTGTCCAGGTGGGGGTTGCAGGGGAGGGTGGTGTGGGCTGTCTAGGAGGGGGCTGTCCAGGGGGGCTATCCAGGTGGGGGAGGGGGTATGGGCTGTCTAAGGAGGGGGGGCTGTCCAGTGGGGGTGGGGGGAATCACCATTTTACAGATGCATGACTACTCACATGACATAGGATGGAGCATGTAGCATATTATTGCGTTGTATCTCAAGAAGCTAGGACGAATTTTAGAATTTATTGAGTCTCTTGTATAGTAAAACTTCATACTAGTTGTAACTATATTTTTATTCTTGATACATGACATACATTACCATCATTCGGTTTATGATTATTTTATTAGTTGGTATTACTGATTTGATTATTTTCATCCATTTCCAATATTTTCCCATTGTTATTTTTCTTCCACTTTTTAACTCATAATATTAAAATTGTGAAAATTAGGTAATTAGAGAATATTCTCCCCCCAGACACACCAAAGGTTCTCACAATTAGTCAATAACATTTGGAATTTTGGTAGATGTGCTTGAGTCCATGTGGCTATCTGGGTTCAGGTCACTAATGAGTGGTATCCTGGTTTGGGAGGTCACAATTTCTGGATATCCTTTTTATAGGTGTTTCTAACCAAATCTATACATATAACTATTGAATGTCCCTCTCCAAAATCAATTGGGACAAGATTCAATGAATACACCCTACCAACCTATGATCTATGGCCCCAAACCTAGGATCCTTTAATCCATGGTTAAGGTGAAAATTTATGAGGCCATAACTACTTTTGATATGATCCTCATCCTACTCCTCATCCTGATCTCCCTGAAGAAGTTAAAGTATAAAACTTGTACACCCAACAAGACCCTTAAGTATTATGTATTCCTTGATCCACTTCTAATACCCTACTAGGAAATCCTTTAATATAGTCATTAGAAATTATGTATCTTATTTTCTTATATACACTGTATTTTTTTGTATTTCTTAATATGATTCTCATATAGTGTAATGTTTCAGTTATGATTTTATTTATACTAAAAAATTGTCATTTACCTAAATATTTTTTTAATTGAACTTCAATATAATTGAATTTTTTTGAAATGACTTATTGCAATTTTTTGCAGAATTGATAGAAGTTGGATGTACGAAGCTGATCGGATTTCAACTGATTTTCAAAATAATTTAAACAGCTTTCTAGATTTTTCATTTGACAAGGCTTCAGATAGTGGTCACATACACTTCCCATATTCTAATTGTGTTGGAATACCATGGTTCAGTCGTGAAGCAGTTAGCTATCATATAACCAAATATGGTTTCCAAACAAACAATTATGTGTGGTATCACAATGGAGAGAAAATGGAATCTAAAAATGTTGATGATCCAAATGATAGTACTGAATTAAAGAGTTTGATATATGATCGGTTTCCAATTATTTGGCATCATGAGAAGGAAAGGATGTCCAGCCCACAAGATTTTGATACAAGAACACATGATGCGTCCAATGAAAATGATGATGTTGATAGGGTGAAAAAATTGAAGGATGTTGCGATGACTCCAGTATATCGGCAATGTGGTAAAATAAAAATGTTGGAATTTTTAATCTGATTGTTTCATGGGAAAACTATGTATGGGATTTCAAATACTGCAATTGATTACATTCTTACCTTCTTGAAGGACTTACTTACAGATGATGCAGATATTACCTCAAACCACTATATGGCATGGAAGTTAGTTGATGAACTTGGATTCTCAAAAAAAATTAATGCTTTCCCGAATGATTGCAGCTTATTTTGGGAGGAAACTGCTGAAATAAATGATTATATCAAATTTGGAACCTCCCGATGGAAGCCAAAAGATGATAGAACACCATCTCATGTGCCAAAAAAGTAATGTGGAACTTTCCATTGATTCCAAAATTACATAACCTTGTCATGTATGATGAAATATCAGTAAAAATGTGATGGCATGACACCGAGAGAAAAAAGAATAATGAAGAGTTGGTTCACCCTGCAGATGTATTTTCATGGCAGATATTTGATGCTTGATATCCTGAATTTTCAGCCAACATGCATAATGTGAGACTGGGTCTTTCATGTGATGGTTTTAATTCATTTGGGCAGATTCTTACATCGCACAACACATGGCCGGTTTTCATAGACATTTATATCCTTCCCCCATGGTTGTGTTTGAAAAATCCTTACACTTTCTTGAGTATACTAATATTTGGCCCTTCTGATCTCAGCAATGATATAGATGTATACAAGAAACCTTTAATAAAAGACTTGAAACTTCTTTGGGATGTGGGTGTGCCCACATACGATGCATGTTCGAAAGAAATATTTCATATGCGTGTTGAGCTTATGTGGATGATAAATGATTTTCCTGCTTATGCAATGATGTCTGGATGGAGTACAAAAGGAAAATTGTCATATCCTATTTGTATGAAGAATACTCGATCTAGAAGACTGAAATATCGTCATAGTTATAGTTTTATGGTACATCGAGGATTATTTCCAATGAACCATCCATATAGAAACAATTGTCAAATATTTGAAAATACCATGGAGACTGACGATCCACCTCAGTGTATGTTTGGAACTGATGTTCTTAATGAATTGAAAGATTTCAGTTATTCATTTGGGAAGGGTGTAATGAAATATAGAAAGAGGAAAAATGTTTCCAATGATACCTATTACAATTGGAAGAATAAGAGTATATTCTTTGAGTTGTCATATTGGTCAACCAACTTGTTACATCATTTATCATACGTAATGCACATTGAAAAGAATATATGTGAAATGTTGCTTTCAATTCTTCTAAATGTCAAGGGGAAGACAAAAGATGATTTATGATCTCGGCGTGACTTGGTAGATTGAGGAATCAGACCATAATTGCATCCTGTCTGTATCAGTGAAAATAAATGGAAAGTTCCATGTGCTTCTTATGTGATGACACCTACTGAAAAAAATCAATTTCTGGAAGTGCTAGAGACTATTAAAGTTCCTGATGTCTATTCAAGCAATATATCAAAACGGGTCAACAGAAAAGAGTTGAATCTGAAATCATTGAAGACTCATGATTATCATGTCCTTTTGCATGAGTTGATTCCAATAGCAATCTGTCATCTCTTGTCCAATAATGTAAGAGTCTTAGTTATTTTATTGTGATATTTTTTTAGAGATCTTTGTGCTAAGAGGTTGTCCAAATCCTTCTTGAAAATACTATTGGCAGAGACACCATTAATTTTGTGTGAGTTAGAGAAAATATTCCCTCCATCATTTTCTACATGCATGTTGCATCTGACTGTCCATCTTCCGACCTAAATAATTCTTGGAGGACCCATTGCTTTACTTTGGATATAACCAAATGTAAGAAACATGTGCACATTGAAATCATATGTTCAGAACTTAAATTATCCCGAAGGTTCTATTGTGATTGGTTACTTGGCTCAAGAATGTATGGATTTCTGCTCAACGTATTTGTCTGATCTTACTATGAGAATAAACATACCAATGAGAAATGAAGAAGAACAGTATGGTAAAATTGAACCCAGTTTTACATCACTTCCTCAGACAGGATGAATTCCTGGATCATATACATTGAAGACATTAAGACTTGAAGAGCGAGAGATGGCACATCGCATAGTGTTGTTCAATTGTGATTTGTTCGATGAGTATATCAAGTAAGTAAATTGTACATGTATCTCTTATCTTATCTCTTATAATTTTAAATATTTGTTAAACTATTATTATTTTTATCTACAGGGAACATAAAGAATTGATATATAGAAAGCATTGTTCTTTATCTTTGAGAAGGAAAGATACTTTTCATAACAAAGGGTTTTCTGCATGGTTGAAATTGAAGGTAAAAATATTTCTGTAATAACTAAATAAAAATAATATATAATTAAGTTTACTATTTGTTTTTATTTCAGGTATTGTGTTTTCCTGTAGACTCTGTTTCTGAGGAAATAAGAGCATTGGCTTTTGGTCCTAATAACATGGTTTGTGCTTGTAAATCACTTGTGATCAATGGATACAAATTTATTATCACTGAACGAGCAAAAAACATGAGAACACGACATGATGGTGTTCTGGTAACTTCCACAACAGAGTGTTATTCCTGTTCATCGGATAATAGACCTTGTTCTAAAAATGTGGCTTATTTTGGAGTCGTCGAGAAAATAATAATTTTGGATTATTACTCGCATGATCGAGTCATGATGATGAAATGTCAATGGTTTGATTCAATGAAGATGCAAGGCACCGTTATTTATGAATGTGGATTTCGAGTTATTGACATGACTCGCACTCTTTCCACTAATGAACCATATGTATTGGAATCAATGGTGAAACATGTTTTTTATGTCAAAGATCATCATCATCCTAAATTCGATGTAATTATTGATGTAAATCCCAGACATGTTTTTGATGATGGTGATTATGAAGTTGACACTATCCCTACTGCAATTGGAAGCAATCCGTTTATTACTTATGATGACTCCAATAGCTCAATTTTCAGAGTTGATTTTGAACCCTAAGTTGTGGTGGGAAATATGTAGAATCATATAGTCATGTTCTCACCTACATGTTTCACCAACATCATTCAGATTGTGTATCCTAGTACTTACCTTAAACCCACCATAAATCTCTTGTTTCTTTATGTTTTTTCTCGAATAGTTTTTCTATATATTTGTTTTGGGTTACACATTAGTCATATGTTTCTAATTACATCCATATTTGTTTTCATTGTAGGAAATGACACCCATTGAAGAGAGGTAGTGGAAAAAGATAAAAAAATAATAGTCGCATGACACATATGGGAATTACTCCACTCATCCATGTTGTGAGTATTTTATTTCAAATATATATATTTCAATAACTTATAATATCATGTGTTTACTTTTGTGTTAAACTTTTTTTCAGGATCCACCCCCTAGACGAGAGATATCTGATGAGGAGTCTGATATTGCTCCCAGTACAGAGGCTTGTGGTAGGAGGGGGTGGTGTTAGAGTTAGACAACCATCTGGTGGTACCAGTATTGAGGTTGATGGTATGAGGGCTCATGAGGAGAGAGTTAGAAGATCCACTGGTCATACCTGATTGGATAATTCCCCTACCACAGACATATGTTATATGCCCCATTTTGATCCTGGTGTGTCTTTAGGGACACACGGGATATTTAGGCATCTGATGTTTACACTACCAGTTGGCCAGACGTCTGTGCCATCATCATTTGCTTCGGTTTCATTATCTCTGGGCTATTATATTCCACCTTCTTTGAATCCTACTCCAACACAGTATGTGGCTGAGGAGTGTAAACTGAGGGATACATCACCCGTACAGGATATTCCTTCGTCTTCTGCAATCCAGTAACGCCCATTGATCTGACTACCACAGGTATATTTATATAACTCTAACAAAATTTTATAGAAAAATTTATTTTTATTATAAATTGTACCGATATTTTTTTTTCTTTAATAATAGATTCATCTACTGGTAGGAGGCGAGGGAGGGGGCATACTCGCTTGTGTGCGGTATGGAACTGATAGACATAGTTGATGGTTGAATACAATGATGTTGGACAGATGATTGAGAAATCTGGGCAGGAATGTCAGGGTTTTTTGGGGACGCTATACAAATACTCCGATAACATTCCGGGTAGCCCTCTCTCTTGGAGACATCTACCACACGAAGTCAAGGATAACGCGTGGGCACAAATATGGGTAAAAAATCTATTCGATTTAATGTAGTATTTTTTTGTATTTATATGAACTAATCTATTGGGTGTCAGCTTTGGTTTAACTTCCCTGATGGTGAAGGTGCATGACCAGCGCGTTTAAAGGAGCTAGGAGAGCTTTGGAGATCTTATAAGAATGAGTTGTATGTTGGCCGGTGTGATTGAGTGGGAATGGATTTGGATACATTACCTATCATGGATGACTTCCTGATAGAGCAATATCGCCAAATGATTACCCATTGGGCGACTGCCAAATTTAAGGTATTAATCCCATTTGAGGTATTCAAATGACAGTTTTCATATTTTTCATTAATATTATCTTATTTATTATTAAAAATTATTTAAGAATCTTCTGAAAAAACAAAAAAAAAACATTTATTCAAAGCAATACCTCCACACTTTTTGGTACACAACTACGTCAGATCAGGAGAGACAGCTGGTACGATATAGTTGTTTATAATTTTTCTTTAGGACTTTCCCTTTTTATTATTTCCTACTTAAATTTTGTGATTTATTGAATATTGAATATATGATTATACTTTCACTTTATATTGTCTCAATGTCATTACAGAAGCCCAAATTGAATATTGAAGGACGTATCCCTCAAGAAAAATGTTTTTGCTTGATTAGAAGAAAAAAATATGGAACTGCAGTTAATGAACCGACACAAGAAAAGATTGTAAGTTTTAATTTGTTTATTTCAAAGTTTAATATCTATTTTCAAATTTAATAATCTATTAATATTTTTAACAATTTGCTTTAGAGGCTCTTGATGCCCAGGATCCTGACAATTTTGGGCCACACAATCATTATATCAGGTTTTGGGAGATGAGCACTTTGGTCAAGTACGCTGCGGACCTGGTAAGAATATCGTCCAGACGAGGTATTGGTCCTCTACAGGTATCCATTCAAGTACCACTGAGTTGGAATAGGTCAAGGATCATGTAATACAGTCTAATAAAAGGGTCACATAGTTGGAAGAAGAGGTTCAAACGAGGGAGAAAGAATTTATGAAACTGATCAAAGCTTTATCTTCATCACTTACACCAGAGGCCAGCACGGCTTCTTAGACATATATGTCATCGATGGTTGCATTATCCAATGTACCAGGTGGTAGTTCTAGTGGTGGTCGAGATGATGGGGTTCTTGGTGATGAAGAGGATGCTGAATAGGATGAGGGCGAGGATGAGGATGAGGACGAGGGCGAGGATGGGGTCGATGATGAGTATGGGGACAATGACGAGGACGACGATGAGGACAGAGATGGAATCGAGGATGAGGCTGATGGTGACAGTGGTGATGATGATGGTGATAAGGGGCATATTCATCCATTACATTTTTGAATTTTGTATAACTCTTTATTTTTTAACCTAGTTTTTCACTCTGGTATGGATATTTTTGAATTCAGTATAACTCTTTATTTTCGACAAAATATGGAAGCCTAATGATGTTATAATGGCATGGAGGTGATTGATTCTATATGAGATTTTATGGGTTACTGTGAGGAGTTTCTTTCCCTTAAAGTGATTGGTTCATAAAACATAAGTTGGTGATGGACCCCCACCCTCCTCCCTGGACCCCGGACAGCCCCCCCCCCCCCCCCCCACCCTCCTCCCTGGACCCTGGAAAGCCCCCCGAATAGGCCCCCAGACAGCCCCCCCACCCTCCTCCCTGGACCATGGACAGCCCCCCGGAAAGCCCCACGGACAGCCCCCCACCCTCCTCCCTGAACCCCGAATAGACGTTGAGCAATTTTTCATCTAATGTAATAGAGTAACTCCATATCAATCTTGTTTATTCTGATAAAACTGTATAGAAACACCAACTGGCATACGGAAAACTGACAATCGACCATGTAATGCTGGTATCACTCGAAGTGTCTCACTTTTATTTGAAATGGACAGGATTTTAAGTGAAAACAACAACTGGCATATGGAAGACCGACCAAACGCATTTTTATTCTGTAAAAATTTTAGTAAAATGATCCATGGGTCATATGTGACATGTATGATTCAACCCCACCACAATCCGAGGGCCAGTGGGGCTGGTACCACTCAAAGTGTCTTTCTTTTGTTTAAAATGGATACACTTTTAAGTAAAAACAACCGACATACAGAAAACCTACCAAACACATTCGTATTGTGTTGATACTTTAGGAAAAATATCCATGGGTCATTTTTTATGTGTACGAGTCAACCCCTCCTCAATCTGAGGCATGGTGTGGCCAAAACCACTCAAAGTATCTCTCTTTTGTTTCAAAAGAACACCATTTTAAGTGAATACAACAACTAACATACGGAAAACTGACCAAGGGCATTCAGATTTTGTTGAAACTTTAGGAAAACGATTCATGGGTCATATGTAACGTGTACAAGTCAACCCCACCTCAATCTGAGGGCTGTTGTGTCCAGCACCACTCAAAGTGTTTCTCTTTTGTTTGAAATGGACAAGATTTTAAGTGAAAACAACATCTGACATACTTAAAACCAACCAAACGCATTCGGATTGTGTTGATATTTTAGAAAAACGATTCATGGGTCATTTGTGACATGTACAAGTCAACCCCGCCACAATCTAAGTCTTGGTGTGGCCGAAACCACTCAAAGTGTCTCTCTTTTGTTTCAAAAGGACATCATTTTAAGTGAATACAACAACTGACATACGGAAAACCGTCCAAATACATTTGGATTCTGTTGAAACTTTAGGAGAACTATCCATGGGTCATATTTGATGTGTAAAAGTCAACCCCACCTCAATCCAAGGGCCAGTGTGGCTGGAACCACTCAAAGTGTTTCTCTTTTGTTTGAAATAGACAAGATTTTAAGTGAAAACAACAACTGGCATACTCAAAACTGACCAAACGCATTCGGATTGTGTTGATATTTTAGGACAACAATCCATGGTTCATTTGTGACATGTATGAGTCAACCCTGCCTCAATATGAGGTGAGGTCTGGCTGACATCACTCAAAGTGTCTCTCTTTTGTTTCAAAAGGACATCATTTTAAGTGAATACAACAACTGACAATACGGAAAACTGACCAAAGGCATTATAATTCTATTGAAACTTTAGGAAAAATATCCATGGGTTATATTTGATGTGTAAGAGTCAATCTCACCTCAATTTGAGGCATAGTGTGGCCGGTATCACTTGAAGTGTCTCACTTTTATTTGAAATGGACAGGATTTTAAGTGAAAACAACAACTGGCATACAAAAAACTGACCAAACGCATTCATATTCTATTGAAACTTTTGGAAAATTATCTATGGGTCATATGTGATGTGTAAGAGTCAACACTACCTCAATCCGAGGGTCGGGGTGTCTGTTACCACTCGAAGTGTCTTTCTTTTGTTTAAAATGGATACGCTTTTAAGTAAAAACAACCGACATACGGAAAACTGACCAAACACATTCGGATTTTGTTGATACTTTAGGAAAATGACACATGGATTATTTGTGACTTTTATGAGTCAACCTCTCCTCAATATGAGGCATGGTGTGGCCGACACCACTCAAAGTGTCTGTCTTTTATTTCAAAAGGACATCATTTTAAGTGAATACAACAACTAACATACGGAAAACTGAGCAAAGTCATTCAGATTCTGTTGAGACATTAGGAAAATGATTCATGGGTCATATGTGATGTGTAAGAGTCAAACCCACCTCAATTAAAGGGTCGGTGTGGCCAGTATCACTCATAGTGTTTCTCTTTTGTTTGAAATGGACAATATTTTAAGTGAAAACAACAATCGGCATACTTAAAACTGACAAAACGCATTCTTATTGGATTGATATTTTAGGAAAACGATCCATGCGTAATTTGTGACGTGTATGAGTCAACCCAGAATCAATCTAAGGTGCAGTGTGGCAGACACCACTCAAAATGTCTCTCTTTTGTTTAAAATGGACATCATTTTAAGTGAAAACAACATCTGACATACGTAAAATTGACCAAAGACATTGGGATTCTGTTGAAACTTTTGGAAAACGATCCATGGGTCATATGTGATGTGTAATATTCAACCCCACCTAAATTAGAGGGCCGGTGTGGCCGGCACCACTCAAAGTGTTTCTCTTTTGTTTGAAATGGAAAATATTTTAAGTGAAAACAACAACTGACATACGGAAAATAGACCAAACGCATTTTGATTGTGTTGATACTTTAGGAAAACAATCCATGGGTCATTATTGACATGTACAAGTCAACCCAGTCTCAATCTGAGGCACGGTGTGGTCATCACCACTCAAAGTGTCTCTCTTTTGTTTCAAAAGGACATCATTTTAAGTGAATACAACAACTGACAATACGGAAAACCGACCAAAGGAATTATAATTCTTTTGAAACTTTAGAAAAAATATACATGGGTCATATGTGATTTTTATAAGTCAACCCTGCCTCAATCCTAGGCATGGTGTGGCTGGTATCACTTGAAGTGTCTCACTTTTATTTGAAATGGACAAGATTTTAAGTGAAAACAACAACTGGCATATGAAAAACTTACCAAACACATTCGGATTCTGTTGAAACTTTAGAAAACTGATCCATGGGTCATATGTGACGTGTACGAGTTAACCCTGACTCAATCTGAGGTCAGGTGTGGCCAGTACCACTCAAAGTGTCTTTCTTTTGTTTAAAATGGATACACTTTTAAGTAAAAACAACCGACATACATAAAACCAACCAAACGCATTTGGATTGTGTTGATACATTTGGAAAACGATCCATGGGTCATTTTTTATGTTTAAAAGTCAACCCCACCTCAATATGGGGTATGGTGTGGCCGAAACCACTCAAAGTTTCTCTCTTCTGTTTCAAAAGGACATCATTTTAAGTGAATACAACAACTGACATACGGAAAACTGACCAAAGGCATATGGATTCTATTGAAACTTTAGGAAAAAGATTCATGGGTCATATGTGACGTTTAAGAGTTAACCCCGCCTCAATCTGAGGGTTGGTGTGGCCGGCACCACTCAAAGTGTTTCTATTTTGTTTGAAATGGACAAGATTTTAAGTGAAAACAATAACTGGCATACTTAAAACTGACCAAACGCATTCAGATTGTGTTGATATTTTAGTAAAATGATCCATGGGTCATTTTTGACGTGTACGAGTCAACCCCGCCTCAATTCGAGGCATGGTGTGGCCAACACCACTCAAAATGTCTCTCTTTTGTTTAAAATGGACATCATTTTAAGTGAAAACAACAACTGACATACGGAAAACCAACCAAATGCATTTGGAATCTATTGAAACATTAGGAAAATGATACATGGGTCATTTTTGATGTGTAAGAGTCAACCCCGCCTCAATCTGAGGCGTGGTGTGGCCAGCACCACTCAAAGTGTCTCACTTTTCTTTGAAATGGACAACATTTTAAGTGAAAACAACAACTGACATACAGAAAACAGACCAAAAGCATTCGGATTCTGTTGATACTTTAGAAAAAGGATCCATGGGTCATTTGTGATGTGTAAGAATCAACCATGCCTCAATATGAGCCAAGGTATGGCCGGTACCACTCAAAGTGTCTTTCTTTTGTTTAAAATGGATACGCTTTTAAGTAAAAACTACCGGCATACAGAAAACCAACCGAACGCATTCAGATTGTGTTGATACTTTAGGAAAATGATCCATGGGTCATTTTTGATGTGTATGAGTCAACCCCTCCTCAATATGAGGTGCGGTGTGGACGGCACCACTCAAATTCTCTCTTTTGTTTCAAAAGGATATCATTTTAAGTGAATACAACTGAAATTTACACTCATCAACGATAGTTGCAAACTCTTTTTCATGAGTTGGGTAGTTTCACTCATGGGGTCATAAGTGACGAGACTCCTAAGAAAATAAATTTTCTCTGTATATTATAAAAAATAAAATTTCAATGCAAAATTCATCACAAATCATTACATACCCAAATCTAGTATCGGGAAAAAAATTGGGATTTGAGATAATTTAAAACTCTTATTCAACTCAAATAGTTATTTCTCAGACTATTCTGCCTATTAGAATTTGATGGGGAGGTGAGGGGAAATTCTGATTGGGGGGTTGTGCAGGGGTGAGGTGATTTACTACTTGATGATTGTTGTCATATGAAGATTGAAATAGGGAATTATAGTACATGACCTGGTAGGAAGAGTTTGATGGTATGGTGTGTTTTTTTGTACTATTTTAGGTGTTTTTTATACTATTTTAAGTCTGTATGTGGTTTTTGTGATATTTTTTATGCAGGTGTATAGTAGAGGGGATACTGGAGGGTTGTTGTGCAGCAGTTCTGGAAAAACACAATACCAACGGTTTTAAACCATTGGTATAAGAGTTCTGGAAAAACACCATACCAATGGTTTTAAACCGTTGGTATAAGAGTTCTGGAAAAACACAATACCAATGGTTTTAAACCGTTTGTATACTAGTTCTAGAAAAAAACAATACCAATTGTCTTAAACCATCAGTATACATTGATAGAAATTTAAAAATTTAATATATACCCATGGTTTCTGGAAACCGTTGGTAAAAATGTTATACAAACATATACCAACAGTTATCCTACAACTGTTGGTATATCAATAAATACAGTGGGATATACCAATGGTTTAGATCAAACTGTTGGTATAGGGATTTCCTCAAGGATTACTACCCTACGGTTTAGAAAACTGTTGGTATAGGCTATACCAATGGTTTTCTAGCCTATACCAATGGTTTTAAACCATTGGTATAACCTTCTTTTCCAGTAGTGGGAATCGAACCCACAACTAGAGTGCAATTGGGATTTATCACATACCACTGGACTACGTGAAGTCCCTGGATAGTGTGAATAATTATTTTTAGTTAAATGATTTTGTTGATCAATAATAAGTTGATTTTGGATCTTATGTCTTATCAAATTAATACCCTTAGTATAGGAAAATAATTTGGTGATTTAGTGATAAATGTTATTTTAGAAGACGTTCGCTCTGTTGGGAACACTATATTCCTAACAAAAATAGAATACTATAAGACTTCATTTGAAGAGTAATGGTGGATTTTTATCTATGTTTTTATTGTGGATTTATAGTGATTTGGGATATTTATGGAAATGATTAACTTATAATATATAATATGTGATTAAATTAATTACTTTTAAGTATGTGACTTTAAGTGTAGTCGATGTCATTTGGAGATAAAATTTAACGTGGAAGACTACATAACCAAATTCTTCTAAGTTTTAGTTTTCAATATTAGTTTTGATTATATTTAAGGATTTTAAGGACAATTGTTTATTGAATAGTATTTATTTAACTTTGGGGTATTGTTGGTTTAATTTTAGAAATTAAGATTAGTGTTTACTTCTCTAAAGGAATATCCTTTTGAGGGATCATATGATCTTGTACTAACCATTTTTGTTTTCATTAAACTCTAAAGACAAGTTAAATATATATTTTATTCTTTGTGGATCATGTGATTCTATAAAAGTTTATTCTAGCTCTTCCAGTGTGACCAAGTCATCTTGAATACTCATCGTTTAAAAAAATGAGTTAGTGATAGAAATTTATTAAAGAATGAAACTCTTCTTAAAAACTAATTATATATCTTTATGTTATTAGTCAATATCAAAAATAAATTCCTCATCTTTATTAAATGTAACTTCAAACAAAAAAAACATTGTCCGTTTACTTTTCCTGCAGGGAAACTAATGACTATTTGTCCCATCACAAGTTTTGGTTTCCTTGTTGTTAACTTTCTCCTGATCATCTTTTCTATCCCTCTCCATCAGAACTTGACACTTAGTTTATCTTCAATATCCATGTTTTCCTACATGGAATCCTAGTATGGGTTATCTCGGGTGACCATTGTACTTCTCTTTCTTTCTTTTAAAGTGATAGTTTTATTGACTCCTTTTCCAATGTGGGACTTTCAATTATTTTCCCAAGCCCAATTTTAAAAATTATGAGGATGAAATTTCCAAAAGGGGGGAAGAAGTTAACACCCCAAGCATCCACGGTGCGTTTCCCTTTGAATAATTTAATAGCTTGCATTGTACGCAACTTCGAGATTCTAACACACCGTAACTAATCAAACTAACTGTTATGAATAGTAATACCCACATTTTGAAATTTTATAAATTTTATCCTTCAAAATGAACTTCATTTTTGGATTCAGAATATCGAAATTAGCATAGGGTGAATTTTTGGTATTTTTCTGAAAAGTTTAAATTTTTGATGAATAGTGAAAACACTGAATTATAGTTTAAAACCGAATTTTTATTTAAATAATTATTTATTTTATTTAAATTTATTTTAGGTCAAAATAGATACATAATACCTATATAAGTTTAATTTAATTAATTAGAGTCAGTTTATAATAATTTTAGATATATAAAAATTTTATTGAACTTTTTAACCATCTTTTACCCACCTCCTAGGAGCATTTTCAAATTAGAATAAAACATAATTTTAACACTTTTGTGAATTTAATTTCAAAAATTCAAGAGACATGGTTGATATCAGTAAGTAAAATTTTGTTCAATAAGATAAAAATAAATTTTGGTGAAAAGTAACTTTTGGCTTTTATTTACCACGGTTAAAAGTAAATAGGGTAAATAAGGGTAAAAACGATATTATTATTATCCTAACATATGTAATAATTCTATTGGATAAGTTTAATTAGACCAAAAACAACCTTGGGAATAAAATATGATCCTTTAAGTCCACTTGGATTAGATCAGGGCATTTATTATTATTTAATTCAAAGAATAGTTAAAAGTGTTAAATTCAAAGTTGAATAACTAAACCATTTTTAATATAGGGGTATACATAAGATAAATTAGATTATAAATATTCATTACAAAGATAAAAATATTTCCTACATAATGGTATTGTATTTATATTTTTTAAAAATTAAATAATTTAATTTATTTATGACACGATGATGATGCAATAATTATCTAATTAAGGAAATATTAAAATATTTGTTATTATAAATAACCAAATTAATGTAATTTGAGACTTTTTATGAATTGCACTAATTTTATAGGTTAATATGACATGTTAGGGTTAGTTAGAATAATTTTTTTTGAAGTAATAATGTTGTTATGTATTTAGAAAAAACAAAATACCAAATAGTGTCAAAATTGACATAAAAGAGTTTTTAAAACAAATATTATATTATTAATTGATATTATATTCCAAAAAATATAAGGTTCGGTCAAAATACTTATAAAATGATAGATTTATTATTAATTAACAACTTGGGGTTCTATTGGAAGTATATAGTGATTTTATTAACCATATAATATAAAAATACAAAGAGACATCGTAAATGTCAAACTATTTAACTGAGAGTTAAATCTAAACGATAAGGTTAATATAGTGACCCAAACCTATCTAAAACTTATTGGTTTAGTAGTTTTTGACCCATCCCTACCTTATCCTTTAAAGAATTTATTTTTGAGCCTTTATAAAAAGAAAATTATTTTATTATTTAAATAATATTTCTAGCTTTTCTTAAGGTGCCCCTCACCCCTCTTATAAAAGGGCACTCCCCCTTACCTAAAATTCACACCTTCAAAGCTTTTTGTACCGGATAAACTCTGACCAAATACTGTATCAAATATCCTCCCTTCATCCTAGAGGCCTTAATTTATTCAGAAAGTCAACCTATGTATCCATTTTGATTAAATCAAAAGGAAGAACCTGAAGAAGAGGTAAATATTTCATCACCTCTTTCAAGTTCCTTTCTTCTTCCACTTCCTCTTTCTTTATTATTTCCATTCTAAAATAATTACTCTAGTATCTTCTATATACTGTGATGTTATTATAAATATGGTACAACCATATTCATTATTCTACCCAACCTTTTAATGACATGTCACCATATGTGCGTACGTACGGCTTACCCTCTCCACGTCGTGGTGTAATTGTTAATCAATACATTATTATTGGGATGGGTATAATAATGATGTGTAATTGATGTAAATAATAAATATAACATTATAATGATTTTGTATATGTAACACCCAGAGATTTTATGATATATATTCTTTTTAATATCTTTTTTTGTACGTTACACCAAGATTAGCTTGCGCTATACGCAACACCGTATTAGTTTACAGTATACACAACAATATTCTTGGCTCGTGTTACACAAAATTTTAGGTTCTTTTGGTAGAAATTATTCTACGAAACATTGAGTATAGATTTTTATCAATGTATAACTGAACTCTATTTTGAGTCTGTTATAAGAAAACCCAAAGGAATCTTTCCCTACACACAACCCTAACTTAGATTGCATTACACGCAAGAGCGACCTTCCTCAATAGTGTGTGTTGTACACAATACCGAGTTTCACTAAACAATGATATATTATTATGAACTAACCATTATGAATAGTATTAACTATATTTTTAATTTTATTACATACTAATTCATCTTACACATATTCTAGAACATGGTATGAGAACAAAATAAATTTTTCGGGTAAAATAAGTATTTTTCAAAAAATGCAGTTTTTCCGCCTTTTGATGGCGCACCCACTTAAAATATAGTTTTTGACATGTTTATAAGTTCAATTAGACAAAATAAACTTATTAATTTAAATAAGGATATAAAATTTTTTTTGGATAATTTTTTCATATTTTTCTGTTAACTTTCATATTTTGATGAATAGTAAAAATACGCTAAATTTTAATTAAAAGAAACTTTTTCATCAAGATAATTTATATGGTTAAATTATAATATTTAATTTTTTTAAAGTATAAATAGACTATAATTTTACCATTTAATAATTTAAGTCATTATCATTAATTTTATATTGAATTCATAGGTAAAAACATTTAAATCTTTTGTAATGTGTTAACTTTAAAAACCTGTTTTCTCAAATGCGGGATTAATTTTAAATTAAATACTGCAACTTATTTGTATTTAATATGGAAAAATGGATGAAATATTTGGAATAAGTAGGTCCAAATCATGTTAAAAAGATACTTTTTATTTTTAGGTGTTATGAATAGTAACTACGGTAAATTTTATTTACTACAGTTAAAGGTAAATCAGGTAATTAAGGGTAAAAATAAGATTATAAAATTACCCTAACAGTTGTATTAATATAATTGGATGATTATATTTCGTACTAAAATATACTTGGGTCGAAATTGTATCTTTTTTAACCAACTTGGATGTCATTAAGACCTTTAATGTATTATATTTAAAGAAAATGAAATATGTCTCAGTCAAACTTTAATAATTAAAGTATTTTTAATATAAGGTTATACAGAATATAAATTAGGTTATAAACACTAATTTTAAAGATAAATTTTTTTTCTTTTTCATGGTAATTTATTTGTAATTTTTAAGAAATATATAATTACTTTAATAGCTTATACATTAGTGATGCAGAAATAATTTATTTTGTAAAAAAATAAACAATATAGTTATAAATTAAACAATAATTCCCATAAAAAGACCCAAAAACTTGAAAAAAACATACTGGACGTGTATATATACATCAAATTCATCCAAGTGTTGACTTCTGTACCATTTGGAGCCTTATAAAACAGACTATGACATTTATAATATTTTATTTTAAATGATGTCAAAGTTGTCACCTTTATAATTTAATAAATATAACAATTTAAATGTTGTGATTTTAAGATGATAAATTTGACTAAAAGTATTTTTATTAAATATATTAGATTTATATTTATCATAGTATTTTAGTTTTAATTTTTATGCAACAAATAAATATATTAAATAATTATACAAGAATGTTGTAGTAATTATTTTATTAAGAGAAATATCAAATAAATGGTTTTAAAAATATTAAAATAAATATTATATGAACAAATTAATGTTCTCCACGAATTTTCTAGAAGAATTTGACATATTAGGAACCTATTAAATATTTTTTTTCAAATATACGCTTTGTTTTTATTTTATTTAAATTCAAATAAATGAATAGTGTCAAATTTACACTATTGGTATTTTATAAAAATAAAATATTATTAAATTATTTAAAAATCACAAAAATATTTAAAAATTGAAAATTGAAAATTATATGGTCTAAAAGGTTATAAAGTATCCAATTATGGAAAATTTACAACATTTAAGTTGTATTTATAATAATTTAAAATTTAGAATATTATTACTACAAATAAAATTAAATAGATTAAATAAGGATAAATCAAAATGACTCAATTTGAAGATGATATGATAAGGTTTCAAATAAACATAAAACATGTCTAAATTTTAATGGATGATGAGATTACAACCATATATCATATCATCTTCAAATTGAGTCATTTTTTGGAGGTTTTTAAGTGGGGTTTGAATTTATTATAAATTAATATTATTTAGGTTTCCAAAGGTGCCCCTCTCCTCCCTTATAAAAGGGAACCTCCTCCCTCTCCTATTCACACAAATTTGAGGCTTAAATCTCGTCCAAACTCTGACCATTTTACTTCTCCAATTCTATAGAAACCTACTAGAGGTCCTGGTATTCTTCAAAGACCAACTTTAGTTCCCTAAGAGGAGGGTAAGAGGAGGCGTGTCGAAGAAGAGGTAATTTATTCTACCGATTATTCCAAGTTTCTTTATTCTTCAACTTTCTCTTACTTAGTTGTTTCATTATAAAGAAATACAATAAATATAACTAATATACTTATATGAAATTATAAATAAGAAACAACCCCATTTCACCTTCTATCATTCCAACAGAAAACGAAATCACCGCGCGTGCGTACGTACGGAATATCGTCTCCACGTCGTGGTGTAATGTGTTTTTCCACCACAACCTTACTTGGATGGGTATAATGGTGTAAAAATAACTATATATGGTTATTATAACATCATACTGATTCTTAGATATTATATCATCCACTCCAATTCCATTCAATAATTATGGGAACGATATCATCACTCGTGCGTACGTACGGATTACCGTCTCCACGACGCGATGATATTAATTCTCCATGTTAACCTTTCAAGAATGATTATAAAGTATATATAATAAATAACCATGAAATATATGACATAATAATTATACTGTATTTATGTAAATATATGTTTCATTTACTTAATTCTATTCAATTCAATAAGGAAACGAATACAGCGTTCATGCGTACGTAAGGCCTACTGTCTCCATGAACGGTGTATTTCAATCCATTTATCGATATATCATATATATTTATATGCTGAATATATATTATGTATAAATCATGTATTAAAATCTACAATTAATTAAATCAGGATATAATTAATAATATCAAGAACAACAAGTCCAAACACGTACGATAAATGAAACGATTTTACCAAAAACACTGCTATAACATGGAATTGACAAAGGAACCGGTAATATAAAGTCATAAGCGAATCATATATGATATCATAAATATTATTATGGTTCTTTTACAATTTAATAATATGTTTACACCCACTATAAAGGAGTTTCAGACACGTACGGAAGAAATTGGACCTAAGGTAAGGGAAAATCTCACGATCTCAATTTTTATCCGAGATTGTTTATACTTCGGTATTTACTGGGGCACATTTATCATCCACATCCATGTTTCCTCAATATTTAATATTATTTCTATCCTCCTAAAAAATTTTAAATCCAATTTTACCTATTGGTGAAAATTTTATTAAAAGATATGAAATAAATCTTTTGTCCTTTTCAGTACGAGATACTTTTTGAATTTTCTGGCCAAAGTACAAGAAGAATGTTTTTTTAACTTATACGGCGTGAATGGATTTATATGGTTTCATAACACCCTATTTACATGAACCTTACTATGAAATATTACATGATTATTTTCAAAAAAATCATTTCTTTGAAATTTTATTTCATTTTGAGAAAAGAAAATGATTTTGAAGAAGAAATGATATTTTCCTCAAGAATTCATTTCAAGTGTTTTATCAAAACTATTTTCCATCTAAGAAGACATTATTTAGAATGTTTATGTTTCAAGTATAATGTCTATATTATTTAAATGGTTTGATTTTTCTTATGATGAAATGATATCCATTTGTTTTATATGGATTATGTTTTGATGGGATGATGTTTATAAAACCCATATTATTCTTTGGGTTATGATGAATGATTTATGTTTATTTTGTGGCACAGGTAAGAATGATTTCATTATGAGATTTGTGGGACCTATATATCCCTCCAATGAAATGGGTAAAGATTTATATCTCATGATATAGATATGGCTGGAACGGCAAGTGAATCTGGTTCAGTAATACAGGGCTGGAACTGCAAGTAAACCTCGTTCATTAATGGACTTTGTCCACTATGATGGTCTAAGCAGCAATGCCTTGGCTAATATGGAAATCATAACATGTGATTAATGGATGCCACAATTAAATGTTATATTCCCATGCTATTTTATCATGACTAATGTTCCTTTATGAACTATGCCTTATGTACTGCCAAGATTTATTTCACCACTCAAGATTTTGATGTTTAAACATTATGTTCATGTTTTTAAGTTAAAATGTATATAGTCTTTTTATTTTCTCCATACATACCCTTACTGAGCATTTGAGCTCACCATTTTTATGTTTTCTTTTCCCCAGGATATAAAGAAAGGTTTTAGGTATGAAAAAAAGGGAAATTTCTTTATGGGAGATGTTCAAGATCGTTCACCATGATTAGAAGATTGTGTTCCAAGTTTCCAAAGACACTAAACTATTATGATCCTTGGGTGTCTGTTTTTTTTATGTATTAAGTATTCTGAAAAAGTAATGTAATGTCCATGTACTTCAATCTTGAGTCTCTAAAGTTGGTATCAGAGGAACGTTTTAGTTAACCTTTGGAAACTGGAATGCGAAAACATTAGAGAGATCCCTAGAGATATTTCGAAGGTATGCCTAGGGATTTCCCTAAGGTTAAGTATAAGTATAGGGTATAGTCCTAGAATTAAGGTAACGATATTAGAATTAAACCTAAGATGTTAAATATTGAAGGTAATCCCCATTTATTATGTTGTTTTCCTAGCATGATTTTTGCCTCTCAAACTATTCTTTTTTGGGTTTTAGAAAATTTCTGGAAACAGGAAGATTCGCGCTAATGGAGGATATGATGGACAATGGAATGATACTCTTCATGAGAAACCAAATGAAACGAGATTTGGAACTCCAAAAATAGTTATTATTACTAATGATAAATCTCATAATATGATCAATAATCTCAACTTCGGTAAGTTTCCTGACTCAACTAATAAGAGAAAGATGGAGTCTCATGATGATCATAGAGGAAAGAAAGTTCAATTTCCCTCATGTAAATCATGTGGGAAGAGGCATAAGGGAGAATGTTTCAATGGAACTGGAAGATTCTTTGGGTTTGGAAAAGAAGGACATGAAGCAAGTAAGTGCAAAGGAAATGGTTAATTTAACACCATGGACAAGGATAATGGTATTGATAAGTCATCAAAAATGGTTAAATGTTTCAAATGTGGAATATACGAGCATTATGCAAACCAATGCCCTCAAGTAAAATCTCATGAATAGAATCAGCATTGTCGTATGGGTAGTATTTATATTGATGATGATGAAGAGACTACAAATGATATATGAGATGAAAAAAGTTTTGGGGAATAAAATGATGAAGCTCGGTCAATGGTTTAAGAAGGTAGTGAAATTATTTCATGTTTATCAAGAGTAATGTTGTATAAGTAATCTCATGGTACAATGGAATAAAGAAACATCTAAGGATTGTTACACTATTTTTTTCCTTAAGTTTTTGAAATTATATGTTGAATGGTACTAGTATCCCTGAAATGTTATTCAGATATTTTTTGAAAGCACCTAATATGCGCATAATGAAGGGATAAGAAGATAATGAAATGTTTGATAGTATTAATGAGCTCATGCCTGATATAAGTACAAAGTGATATCATGGTTTGTGAATATAGAATTTTTGGGATTTTGGTATGTGGAAAGAGTAAACTTTTGATAGCATTCATTTTTTCACTAAGGTTCTATGGTAACCCATGTTTGATGAGAATATATGATTAAGGTGTTCATGTGTTTGGAATGTGACCAACAAGATATATCTTTTGATATATGGGGGATAAATGTTGGTATTTACATGCTTGGTAGATAACCTTTATAGTAGTCATTTTCTTCATACTATGAGATTGTACATAAATAGTTTTGATAAGCCTAAAGGTTTTAATGGATTAATTTAGACATCAGATAGTATTGTTTAAGTATAAAACTTTTTTTCTATAATGTAATAATAGTATAGTTTTAGAAAAAAGGACAACTTATAGGACGGGCAACAACCCGTCACGTCGGACAAGGTTACAGGAATCAAACGCACAACCAAAGTGTGACAGGCCTTTATCTCCTACCATTGGCCTATATAAAGTCCATTGTCAGTAGAAATTAGTTTTATTTTATTAAGTGGTATGATAGATGATGTATAAGTCCATTTTTGGAACCATCTATGATTAATATCACCATATATGGACTTATGTATTTTTAATAACTTTTTCTATCCTTTTTTTGAGACAGATGGAATAAACCATCATTCTATCACATGATCTTCTAACACTTCACGAATGACAAATTGAACTTCCTTTCGTTAAGTGCTCAAGTGGATTTTTCAAATTTATGGCTTTGTGATTGTTGGATTTTTCATATCCATGTCCTCTACCACTCTTTATCAGAACATGATTGCTATATTTCTCTTCCATATCCATTTTTTGACCTATGTTCTCCTATATGGAAACTCAGTGATGAGTTAATTTGGGTAACCATTATGTTTCTTACTTTACTTTCTAAAATGAATTTTTAATATTCCTTTTTTACAATGTGGGTTTCGATGAAAGAAACTATCAAGTAGTAAACTATTTATAACCTCGAAGAATTTCGAGGGCGAAAATAATTTTATGGGGGGTAGAATGTAACACCCAAAGATTTTATGAGATATATTATTTTTAATATCCTTTTTTTTTACGCTACACCAAGATTATATTGGTCTATATGCAACACCGTATTATTTTGCAGTATACGCAACAATATTCTTGGCTCGTGTTACACACAATTTCAGGTTCTTTTGGTAGAAATTATTCTATGCAACATTGAGTATAGATTTTGATCAATGTATAACTGAACTATATTTTGAGTGAGTTATAATAAAAACCAAAGGAAGCTTTCCCTACACGCAACCCTGACTTGGCTTGCATTACACGCAAAAGCGACCTTCCTCAATAGCATGTGTTGTACGCAATACTGAGTTTCACTAAACAAAGATATATTGTTATGAACTATCCGTAATGAATATTATTAACTATATTTTTAATTTTATTACATAATAATTCATCTTACACATATTCTAGAACATGTTATGAGTACCAAATAAATTTTTTGGGTAAAATAAGTATTTCTCAAAAAATGCGATTTTGCCGCCTTTTTATGGTGCACCCACTTTAAATCAATTTTTTTGACATGTTTATAAGTTAAATTAGAAAAAAAAAACTTATTCATTGCAATAAGGATATAAAAATTTTCTTTGGATAATTTTTTTATATTTTTTTGTTAACTTTCATATTGTGATAAATAGTAAAAATATGCTAAATTTTAATTAAAAACAACTTTTTCATCAAGATAATTTATATGGTTAAATTATAATATTTAGTTGTTTTAAAGTATAAATAGAATATATTTTTACCATCTAATATAATGTAAGTCGCTATCATAAATTTTAAATTGAATTCATAGGTAAAAATATTGAAATCTTTTGCAATGTGTTAACATTTAAAAACTGTTTTCTCAATAGCGGGATTAATTTAAAATTAAGTACTAAAACTTATTTTTATTGTATATGGAAAAATATATTCCATATTTGGAATCATTAGTTTAAAATTATGTTAATAAGATAATTTTTATTTTTAGGGATTATGAATAGTAACTACGGTAAATTTTATTTACTACAATTAAAGGTAAATACGGTAATTAAGGGAAAAATAATATTATAAAATTACCCTAACACTTGTATTAATATAATTGGATGATTATATTTCATCTTAAAATATTCTTGGGTCTAAATTGTATCTTTTGGAACCAACTTGGATGTGATTAAGACCTTTAATTTATTATATTTAAAGAAAATGAAATATGTCTCACTCAAACTTTAATAATTAAAATATTTTTAATATAAGGTTATACAGAATATAAATTCGATTATAAATAATCATTTTAAAGATAAAATGTTTTTATTCATCATGGTAATTTATTTTTAATTTTTAAGAAATATATAATTACTTTAATAGCTTATACATTAATGATGCATAAATTCTTAATTTTGTAAAAAAATCAATAATATAGTTTTTAATAAAATAATAATACCCATAAAAAGACCCAAACACTTGACAAAAACATATTTTCCGTGTATATCTACATCATATTAATCCAAGTGTTGACTTTTGAACCATTTGGAGCCTTATAAAACAGATTATGAAATTTATAATATTTTATTTTAAATGATGTCAAAGTTGTCACCTTAATAATTTAATAAATATAATAATTTAAATTTTGTGATTTTAAGATGATAAATTCGAATAAAAGTATTATTCTGAAATATATTATATTTATATTCATCATAGTAGTTTAGTTTTAATTTTTATGCAACAAATATGTATATTAAATAATTATACAAGAATGTTGTAGTAATTATTTTATTAAGAGAAATATCAAATAAATGGTTTTAAAAATATTAAAATAAATATTATATGAACAAATTAATGTTCTAAAAGAATTTTATAGAATAATATAACATATTAGTAACCTATTAACTATTTTTTCGAATATATTCTCTGTTTTTATTTTATTTAAATTCAAATAATTGAATAGTGTCAAAATTTAATCTATTGGTATTTTATAAAAAAACATATAATTAAATTTTTTAAAAATCACAAAAAATATTTAAAAATTACAAATTGAAAATTTTATGGTTTAGAAGGTTATAAAGTATAAAATTATTGGAAATTTATAACATTTAAGTTGTATTTATAACAATTTAAAATTTAGAATATTATTACAACAAATAAAATTAAATAGATTAAATAACGATAAATCAAAATGATAAGGTTTAAAATAAACATAAAACATGTATAAATTTTATTGGATGGTTATATTACAACCTTATCTCATCTAATATTCTAATTTAGTCATTTTTTGGAGGTTTTTAAGTGGGGTTTGAATTTATTATAAATTAATATTATTTAGGTTTCCAAAGGTGCCCCTCTCCCCCCTTATAAAAGGGCACCTCCTCCCTCTCCTCATCACACAAATTTGAGCCTTAAAGATCGGCCAAACCCTAAATATTTTACTTCTCCACTTCCATATAAACCTACTATAGGTCCTGGTCTTCTTCAAATACCAACTTTAGTTCCCTAATAGGAGGTTAAGAGGAGGCGTGTCGAAGAAGAGGTAATCTCTACTACCGATTCTTTCAAGTTTCTTTCTTCTTCAAATTTCTCTTATTTAGTTTTTTAATTAAAAATTAATACAATAAGTATCAATAATATACTTATATGATATTATAAATATGAAACAACCTCATTTCACCTTCTATCCATCCTATGGCGCGTGCGTACGTACGAAATACCGTCTCCATGTCGTGGTGTAATCTGTTTTTCCACCCCCACCTTAATTGGATGGATATAATGATGTAAAGAATAACTATATATGGTTATTATAACATCATACTAATTATGAGATATTATATCATCCACTCTAACTCTATTCAATAATTATAATAATGATATCATCAATCGTGTGTACGTACGGATTACCGTCTCCACGACGCGATGAGATTCATTCTCTAGGTTAACCATTCAAGAATGATTATAAAGTATATATAATAAATAATAATGAAAGATATGACATAATAATGCTACTGGATTTATGTACATATATGTTTCATTTACTTAATTCCATTCAATTCAATAAGGAAACCAATATAGCGTTCATACGTACGTACGGCCCACCGTCTCCATCAACGGTGTATTTCAGTCCATTTATTGATCTATAATATATATTTATATGCTGAATATATATTATATATAAATTATGTTTTACATTCTTAAATTAAGTAAATCATGATATAACTAATAATATCACGAACAACAAGTCCAAACACGTACAATAAATGAAACGATTTTACTGAAAACACTTCTTTAACTTGGAATTGACAAAAGAACAGGTAATATAAAGTCATACGTGAATCATATATGATATCTTAAATATTATTATGGTTATTTTACAAGTTAATATTATGTTTAAACCCACTATAAAGGATTTTAGATCACGTACAGAAGAAATTGGACCTAGATTAATGGAAAATCTCGCAATCTCAATTTTTATCGGAGATTGTTATACTTCGGTATTTACTGGGGTATATTTATCATCCACATCCATGTTTTATCAATATGTAATATTATTTATATCCACCCAAAATTGTTTAAATCCAATTTTACCTATTGGTGAAAATTTTAGTAAAAGATATGAAATGAATCTTTTTTCATTTTCAGTACGAGATACTTTTTGACTTTTCCAGCCGAAGTACGAGAAGAATGTTTTTTAACTTATACAGCGTGAATGGATTTTTATGGTTTCATAATGCCTTATTTACCTGAACCTTAATATGAAATATTTCATTATTATTTTCAACAAAAATTCGTTTCTTTGAAATTGTATTTCATTTTGAGAAAATAAAATGATTTTGAAGAAGAAAGGATATTTTCCTCAAGAATTCATTTCAAGTGTTTTATCAAAACTATTTTCCATCTAAGATGACATTATTTAGTATGTTTATTTTTCAAGTATAATGACTCTATTATTTATGTGGTTTGATTTTTCTTATGATGAAATGATATCCATTTTTTATATGGATTATGTTATGATGGGATCATGTTTATGAAACCCATATTATTCTTTGGGTTATGATGAATGATTTATGTTTATTTTGTGGAAAAAGTAAGAATGATTTCATTATGAGATGGTTGGGACATATATCTCCCTCAAATTCATTGGGTAAAGATTTATATCTCATGAGATTGACATGGCTGGAACGGAAAGTGAATCTGGTTCAGTAATAGAGGGCTGGAACGGCAAGTAAACCCGGTTCACTAATGGATTTGTCCACTATGATAGTCATGGCAGCAATGCCTTGGATACAATGGAAATCATAAAATGTTCTTAATGGATGCCACAATTACATGTTTTATTACCATTCTATTTTATCATGATTAATGTTCCTTTATAATCTATTCCTTACATACTTCCAAGATTTATTTCACCACTCAAGATTTTTATGTTTAAACATTATGTTCATGTTTTTATATTCAAATGTATATGGTTTGTTTTATTTTCTCCATACATACCCTTACTAAGAATTTGAGCTCACCCTTTTTATGTTTTCTTTTCCCTAGGATATAAATAAAGGTTTTAGGTAATAAAAAAAGGGAAATATTTTTATGGTAGATGTTGAAGATCGTTCACCATGATTAGAATATTTTGTTCCAAGTTTCCAAAGACAATAAACTATTACGGTCCTTGAGTGTCTGTTTTTGTTATGTATTAAGTATTCCACAAAATTAATGTAATTTCCATGTACTTAAATCTTGGGTCTCTACAATATATATGATACACCATCCAATTATATATTATTTAAATATCAAAATAATGATATTGTCGCTCGTGCGTACGTACGGATTACCGTCTCCACGAACGCGATGAGATTCATTTCCCATCGTAATCCATTCAAGAATAATTTTCATTAGATGATTAAAAATAATGTTTAAAGACATAATATCATTCTTAATATAAATAATATACATCCAATTCATAAAAACACTACTTACGAAACAAATCATATAAAGGAAAACGAACCAGTTAACACCCGAAACGACGGTAATACTAAAATATTACTATCAAAGCAATATTAAAAGATCACATATGATATAATATTAATGTATATGATTCTTTTATAATTTAATAAAAATTATTTGACCTGTATATAGGAGGTTAACCTACCCTCGACCAAGGAAAAGTACAAATTAAGGGGTTTCTTATCTCACTTTTAATTCCGGGAGATTTCCATTGTTCGCCACTTATTTATTAAATGTGGTGTATTATGTACTGTCATTTGATATATATATATATATATATATTATCATGATTATCTTTTTATTGATGGTATTTTGTGATTCATTTGGTTGTTATTAACTTTTGTCCATACGACTCGATTGATTACAACAAAGTAAGGGTTTTCATCTCACTTCCTATTTTCGTGAGATTCAGGCTATACTGCCACTATTTCCTTTTGTGTGGTGTATGTACTGCCCAATGATTGTATTATTTCTGTAATATAATTTATTTTATGATTAATTACATCTTAATTTTATGATCCATCTTTCATGGGATGTTTGTTTCTTAAGTTACCAATTTGGTAAGGGAATTTCAAATTTCAATTTCCACTCATTCAACTTTACGCATACTTCATTAATTATTTTACTCCATGATTATGTGTGGGATCACTATTTATTATTTTTGTAGTAATTTCCACTCTCCTTTATGTGGATATACTTTTGATACACAAAATCACTCCATTTATAAATTCTCAAGTCATCGATATGAACATGATAAGAGTAATTTTAACTCAATCACCATTTATTGAGTTAAACATCCAATTCATTGGTGTTGTTTTTACATGAATATATGTGAATTTCCACTTATTTATTTACACTTAATATCCAATAATATTTTGTGTATTTATATTTTTCATACATAATTATGTCATTGATTTATCCTTAACCTATGGATATGGTCTTTATAAAATATTTCATTTCAATTTACATTCCATTGAGACTTATTTGTTGTAATATGCCAATTCACTTTTATATGGTGTATATAATATACTTTGACATAGTATATCATGAATCCCTTTATTCCCATGATATTATAATGTTTTGATTGCCTCAATTATTTGTATTCAAGTGTCTCTCTTTTGGTTAGGAACTCTAACTAAAATATCATTTTAAAATGTTTTAAAGATTTATTATTCTAAATCTTTATCATTAAGGTCCATGTTTTAAAAATGGTTATAAGGATTTATTTATATGGAAATTAAAGTTTTAAAATTAAAATTCATTTTAAAAGTTTAAAAGTTGTCTGGGACACTTTGATTCAGAACTATATTTTAAAAGTCTTCTTGATAAATAGTGAGACTTTTAAATGTTTTCAAGAAAAATGGGGATATTTCTCTCAAATAGTTTTGATGATTATTTTCATATATGTCAATATCATTAATTATTCCCTATTTAGGTTGATCTATTATAATACAATCTTCCATATTGTATTGAATTAATTATGTTTGACTGTGGATGTGCTATTTTTATACCATTCATGGTTTGTGGTTAAAATGTTGACATTTCGTATGCTAGTTTTAATACGAATGTTCAAATTATGTTTTAACCTTTTCATGTGAGGAATGAATTAGACTTAGTAATTAATGATTGGAGCCCGCTATAGCTCCTAGACTAGTAGAATATCCATGTGGATAATTAAATGGAATTATTTGATTTTATCTTTTCCATATTATGCTGAAGTTCGAGTTTAAAATGATTTTTTTTAATCTTACACATTGCCTTAAATGTTTATGCTTATTTGTGAAAGTTTCTGCTATATTGTTATCCTTACTGAGCATCTGAGCTCACCCATTTCTAGGTTTTATTTTTTCCAGGATGCGAAGAAGCATATTATGACAGACCTACAGGGATAGTCTATGGGATCTCAGTGTTGTCTATTGCAACAATGTTGTTGTAGTTTTCCATTTTATGATATAATGTAAACCTTATGAATGTATCTACTACTTCCAAGGCTACTAAACTAATCATTCATTCAAGACTTGATCTTTTGTGATCATGACAATGATACGTAATAATGCACCAACTCTGGGCTTATGGGGTTGGGGCGTTACAAACAGAGACCCATACATAATAAAAGGAGTGAAGTCACACATGCTAACTATTTAATTTAATAATAAATTAAATGAAATTAATCATATAAAAAGGCCTGGCCTATATTCCTGATCATACATATGAATGCAAGGAATTGCACATTTAATAAAACTATAATTTAATTATTAATCATTATTTTTCAAGATAAATAATTTTGGAATCAATTAATTATCTTTTTTCATTAATTAATTGTTTTATCTTAATTCTAATTGGAATTTATTTGATATTCTCACCCATCGCAATTTTCAACAAATTCAATAAATTTGTTTAAATTTAACTGTGTTCATAAATTTACCTTGGACGTAACACAGAGAATAATCATCTGAATCTATCCAACATGAATTATTCTCATATTCATTTTACTGATGTTACATATAGCATACATGACTTATCACATACATTTATGACATGTAGTATCAACTTAATGATTACATGAATTACGTTAGTTTTCTGTAACTTTTCATGCTTTAATGCACTTAGAGTAATATTTTTCATATCACTCACAGATGATATGCATATCTGAACAATATGTATATACTAATTAAACATTTTTATATAAATATATATATTAAAACACATCACATAGTGTGATGTATCAACTTAATGGCCAGTTGAAAGCACATGTCGATAAGGATTACTTAGTATAATAAATAAATTTTAAATATATGTAATTTGGTATAGTTACATAGTGTGTACAGGGGAGATCCATGGCATGTACATCTCTCACCATCTATCTGAGGCACACACCTAGGGAATTGGCATGTAAATTGTGCCACAAAAAAATTGGAGTACATAGTGTGTATAAGCGACTACATAGTTTGTGGTCTTTGAGTTACTTGGTCACCATTCAGGTAGGTCATGTATGGTAATTCATAACACATTTGTGACTCAAGAGACTACACGCTGAGTACATGGGCTACATAGCGTCTAATCTGGCTGACCATGTTCTAGGATACCTCAGTCAACACATGGTGTAAGAAATAAATGCACCATGCATCATCAATGGACATTGTTTGAATTAATTTTTGAATTAATTCTTGATACATTGAACACAAGTACATGTCTTGTAACTTGGGTTACATGACATGTACTCCTATGATATCTGGATATAATCATTTTCACCTCTAGATGATATATTTGATTTTATTTCATTCATAAAATTAATTATTTTGATTAGATCTATGAGAATTGAATGAGGAAGAAGAATATCTCAAAATTTGGATTAAAATAACAATTAAACATGAATTTACAAATAAATTAAAAAAGCACAAATCGTCAAAAATATTTAAAATATTATAAATAATTTTGAGACCGCTTTGATACATCTTGTTGGTTTCGGGCACAGCGAAAGAATGTAATGGGTCATGCCGAAATTTATATCTTTCCATGATATATGATTAATATGAGATTTTACACAACGTTGAACACCATGATCAGAAAAATTAAATCATTGAATACATAAAAGGGATAAAAAATCAGAACCAGCGAGTGGATCATCACATATTATTTATATTCAATTTAATTAATTAAAGAATTTCCTTGCTGGAATTCTTTATTCATTGATGGATTAGACAAAAAATCTATGTTTTACCATTGTTACGTTGTAGGAATCAAGAGAAGATTCCCTCTAGTGGTGATCCACCTGTGTTCCACAAATCTATGATGTCACTATAGAAATCTCTAAGTTCTAGAACGGTGTATCTTATAACTTGTGTCATCCGCCTTTCATCGCCACAAGAACCACTTCCTAAGAGTTCTCCTTTCTCTCTCTAGACTTGATAGTGGGAGGTAGATGAAGATATCTCTCTATTATTGGGAGTATTTTTGGAGAAGGGGGATCTCTAGGTCTGGAGAGGATTCTCCAACTCTATTGTGCACAATAAAAAACAAATTAATTGGCTCTATAATAGAATAATATAATTGGGTTTTTATATCACTCGGGTTAGAAATAAATAATTTCACAAGTGCCCCATATTATTTATTTAATCCATTGAGGAACCCCATGCCTATAATAATAATATTAATATTATTTTATTGAAATTCGAATAACATGAGAATTAAATTATATATTATTTTTTCAAATAATATTCAATATATATTATTTCTCACTAGACCATTAAACTTGGTCTTCCATTCCTCCAAAATATATATCAATCCTTTAATAATGAATATTTATTTATTAAATAAGTATCATTGAATTATTCTCTAATAAAGAAATAAATATTATATTCAATAAATAGAAAGTAAATATTTATTAAATATTCTCCTCATATTATATTCTCTGGAATAACTGGTGAAAAAATATATGCGACCAAGAAAACATGAATAATTATTAAACCACATACGAGAATAATATTCATCCAACTTGTTAAATAATACATCATATTAATATTTAACTGAAATTCTAGATATACTTAGTGTGTGACTCTCTAGACCTCTTTCTAAGTGTCATTAGGCGAAGCAGCCTAAAGTCCAAGGATACCGTCTAGCAACACGCAAAGGCACACATAGGGAAAGAAGTTAATTTCATAATGACATAATACCACATACATACATTTACTGTGTAATATAATCCATTTATTATGATATATCTAATCAAGATGGGTGCATACTGGTGCCATCAACCTATGTGCTCGATGTCTCCTTGAATTCTCAAAAATTGAACTTCCCTATAGAGCACCATGGGCGTATATTTTTTTAATATATATCATTTACATATAAGGGATTGAGATATCAACTTACCATTAAGAAGATAAGGGGAAAATACTTTCTCACATTATTCATTAATGTAATATTACTCATGACGCACCAAATGTATCCTACCTTACCGCAAACATATGTCATCATAGTTTTGATCAATACACACAACTTATAATATTTATTAATCATAATATTAAAGTCTAAGGATCAATACACACATTCGTGGATAGGAATATACAATGACACATATAAATGTGGATTTCCTACTAGTGGGTCTCATTCTTATAATATCATATACTCAATATTAATAAAGTCATACACCATGAAAAGGTGTTTCAAAGTCCTACGAGTCTCCACCCCCGATATCCTATATCATTTGTGTCCCTCAAATGATATAATCCAGCAATAAAATTTACATTTAAGAATAGTGTTGTAGCACTTATGGGTTCTTATCATAGTGGGGATCTATTGTGACCTTTTATTTAGATAACTACTATTAGGACATTATCACAAACTATGTTACATCGAAGAATTATCATGTTGTGATAAGAAGTATATTAATATTTAAAACTATGAATTTAGGTTATCATAAAGTACACAGAAGTCAGTTTTAGGGAACCAACTCGGACAATGTTATCCTTTCCATTATGAATTGTGTTTTCATTTATGTTGAAATGTTTATATTGATCATTTGGTCCAGTTTGGTATTAATTCTTATAGGGTTTGACCCCGTTATGCTGAAATTGTTATAAAAAGGGTTTTTCCCAGTTATGTTGAAATGCATGTATAAAGGGCTTGACCCGATTATGATGAAATGCATATATAATGGGCTTAGCCAAGTTATGGTGTAATTTTTATAAGGCTTAACCAGGTTATGATGAAATTATTATACATAGGTCTTTTCCCGGTTATATGATTATTCCATGGATATGTGGTTGTGGTTGGCATGGTTTCACCACATGATTAGGGGTATTCCAACATGGGGGAAAAGAATATTGATTAATGTATTTTATTAATTGATTAATTAATAAACCCATTTATTGCCTTATTGTATGAACTTATTAGCAAACCATTTTTTTAGATATGGTGGTGTCGACCAACTAGGTTTTACTCACACCCTATTCAGGTATCTATTTGGTATCCGACCAGATTACATGGATGCAATTATGGAAAAGGGAAAGAGGCCTTAATTTTTATTGTTACTTTCTTAATGGGATGGATCATGGAGATGGTATAAATTTGAGGTTTGGGACTATGCTATTTTTAGTTTAATTATTTTAGCTTGGTCTTTTAATTGCATGAATTTTTCCATGACATTTAGTTACATTATATCTTGACTTTACATGGTTTATTATTATTTGGTTTACTTGGTTCATCCTTTATCTTCCAGTTGTAAGATGTTCTGTTTCTACTATTTTTTCTACTCTGATATTTCTCTATTTTCTCTATGTTATAACTTTGTAATAAGGGGTATTTTCTCCCCACTATGTTCTCTACACCCCCACTGCTAGTCGACAGTATCTGGAATATGGGGAGGCATGCTTGAGGTCTAGTAACTTACCTGTTTTGTCCATATGAGAGATTGTCAGATTGAGTTACATTATATAGAATATAATTCTCATAGACATTTATGATATTCATGAAATATATTAAGGATAAAAGACGTGTAAATCATGTTATAAAACTCCCATCCTATATGTGTTGTGTATTAAATAAATGAGTTGTATTAATTACATCACACGTATTGAACGCTTGTTTTATTCTATGAAAACACATGTATTATATGGTGTTTTTTCCGCCTATTTTTTGTTCCACCCGGGTTGGTTACCATATAGTCCATTAAATGCATGTGGCATGTATTCATTACACGATGACCTAGAGTCCGCACGGGTCTCCTGGTGTAATGAAGAGGGATAAATGACATGTAATAAATAATTACACACCGTGTAACCATTTTTTATCTAGCTATATTCTCAGAACCGCTAGTTAGGTTCTTCATATGTGACCTTCGCTATTTATTAACTGATGTGATCTTCATTAATTATTAACCAATCTTCATTTTGTAAGCAAGAAATGAATGGGGTGAAGGATTGATCTCAATAATCGGATAAAGAATGAATAAAAGTTGATATAAAATTTAACTTTTAAATTCATAATGACAAAAAATAAAATAAATAATTTTAAATTTGAATGTTACCCCTTTTTTACCACTTGATGGTTCTGGAACATCAGAATCACAGGTTGGGCCAATATCTAACATAGATTTTGTCATATTTGGTGGATCATTTGGATATTTTACAAGACATAAATGTCATGACCAATAAAATTTATCCAAAGAATAATGATAAATGATATTTCTAGTACCAATATAATATATTTTCACATTAAATTTATAATAGATTTAATAGATAGGAATAAATAATTTCTCTGTTTTGAGATCTTTCTTTTATGAAGATATTGATCATTCGACCCAATCGATATAGATTCATTATGTTGTAAAGACTCAAAGTATATCCCCTATTGTAGGGATCCACTTGTGATCCTTTTATCTTAAAACAGTGTTGATGAATTTTTGAGTGCTAGCATGATTGATAGATTATCTTGAATTATTCTCCTTTGATCACCTCATGTTCCTTCGATCTTTGAGGAATCTATCATGTTATTATCGTTCTTGAGAAATTGATATGAGGTGGATGATCTTAATTGTAATCCATTATTAACTACAATTATTGATTAACCTAATAAATAATTTGATATCAGTCTATATATAGACCTAGGATAGGGTTTTTGATTTTAATTAATTAAAAAAATTACCATTAATAAAATATTAAACCAATGACTGACCACATTCTATAAAACATTATTATTATTTTATTCCATGGTGTCCGAAAACTGAGGCAATGTTAAATATTATTTTATGGTTTTGTAAATTAATATTTGTCTCCAAACCTAATCTTGTTTCACTAATCATACTCATCATTTATTGAAAACCTAGATAAATATTATACATCTATCCATTTGATAAATAAATAAATACTCTATTCATAGACTAGAAAATTAATATTTATTAAATATTCACATAACTAAAAAAATTATTTATCCAATAAATTAATAATTATTCATTACAGTTTGAATATAAATATATAAATAAATATTATATATTCATGTAATTAAAAAATTACCTTATGAATAAATATTTATTTATTATTTCTGATCATTTCATAGACCTTTAATAAATATTAAATCTCAAATTTTTTATTAATATTTATTCAACTTATTAAATATAAATAATATTTAACTAAGATTAAAGGAAATAATTTATGTGTTCTCTTCTATGCCTCTTTCATAGTGGCATTAGGCATCCTTTCCTAACTTCCAAGATTACTATCTAGAAATGGGTTAAGTAGCCAAAAGAGAAAGAAGATGTGTCCCAATAAAAACCCCATATGATCGCTCATTGTTTAATATAATACCTTTTTCATGATATATAATAAAGTGGGTTGAAAACTAGTGTCATCACCCTTTATGCTTGACATATCTATATTTGATTATCTGGAATGAACATTTCTACATCACCATGGCCATGGAATTTATTTCAATAGTTCTATTCCAATCAAAGGGATAAGATATTATCTTATATAAATAAAGAAGGGATAAATCCTTATTTTATGTATTCATTAATAACATATCATCAGTGACATACCCAACATACCCCAATTCACTATGATCATATGTCCACACGGTTTATGAAAATTCACCAAAGTGAGGGAGTCTAGAAATGAATTAATAATAATAATAAATTCTAATAATCATTACACACACTCATAGAAAATAATATCCAATAACACATAAACATGTGGAATTCCTACAGGTGGGTATGTTATCATAATCTCTTATTTGGGATATTACCAAGTTAGAACTTCATGAGATGAAATCTAATCTATATATCAGTGATTTCACTTGATATTTAATATTCTATGTACCCCATTATTGAATGGTATCTAACCATAGAAAAAGTTTTATGAATTTCATCATGGAATTTTGAGGTTCTCATCATAGTGTGGAAATGTTATTCCTTTTTCAATGTGACAGATACATTATGACATTATTAAATTAAATTTGTACAAAAATATAAAAAATATTTAATAATATATTTTATTGTTATTCACTTCTTTGAATATAGTTTTAATCTATATTATAAAATTGTGGTTCTAAGACACCCTCTATAAATGTATCAAATTAGTGTGGGTGTAAATGGGAATGAAGAAGTTAGCTTCTGAATGAATTAAGGGCTGTAGAGGCAAAAACATAGGGGAAATCATGGTCTCTCTTAGAACCTCAATATATAATGTCACCCAATATACTCAAGAGACCAGAGGGTAGTTGATAATTGATTATATGGTTAATTTTAGGTCTCCTATTGAGGTTGTATACTATCCTAGTTTTTTTATTCCATTTTTAATGCTCAATTAGTTTCTTTGGGGAAGGATAAGGAAGCTCCAAGTAGGAAAACCCCATACAATATAAAGTTGTATTGGAGGTTCCTATTGGTACTTTAGATGTTGTTTCCCCCATTATAGAGGATGAATGTGAGGATTCCTATGATTTTGTTGAAGATTTAAATGAATTTCATGAAAAGTAATGTTAAATTGAAGTAGAATACTTTCACTTGAGTGAAAAAAGGTAAGAAACGAGTGGTTAAATTAGATGAAATTATCACTTCACACCCTAAAAAGACTTAGAATTATAATAACTACTCTAAATTAGAGAGAACTATTTTCACCAGATCCTATAGGATTTGAATCAAGTTTATTCCACCTTAGCTTGTTATTGAGATCCCCTCTTCATTCTCTGAGGAAGGGAGATCTTCTTCATCCCTTGATGATTAATGTGCATAAGAGTGAATAGTGATCTCCCTCTCCCTAAATTTAATATTGAATTTATATAAGGATAGAAACCCATACAAAATATAGAATAAAAATCCACTAAAGGAATTCCGAAAGTATTTTTTGGATGATTCAGTTCATAGATGATGATTGACGAGGATTTATATACTTGAGATAAAATAATTTAACCATTTTCTATTATCACATATAACTCAACCTCTATTTTTTGAGGTTGTGTTTTAATAGTTATACTAAACAAAAAATAAATCAAAGAATGTGTAGAGACAAAATAAAAAGTATGATATCTATTCTTAAATGAATAACCAGTGTATATGCCCCTACATTGTTATCAGAAACCATCTCAATAGTGGTAATAGAATATGTCCTTCCCTGCTTTCAAGTATTAAAAGGTTATTTTCGTTTATTTTTTCTGACCAACCTCAGATTAAAGAATTATTTTGAAAAATTATTGTTTTCCTTATAAATAATACATTATACTATAGGCCGAGTGTTGATCTTAAACTTCTTTTCCACTTCCACATTACGGGGATTCATTATATCACTTTGGAATTTATTAAATTAGTTACCCTCTTTTACACACTTGAAGCATCTTATGGTTCCATTTAGATAGTTTCTTAGATGCTTCTTCCACTCTTTTTACATGTGGGGAGTTTTTTTCTTTCCACCATGATATTTAGGAATAGATCCTCCTGAATTAAACACAATTTTAAACCATCTATCTCTAGACCTATGAAACCCCTTATAGTCACAAATATCCTCTTAAAAATTAAGGGTACAATGGAAAATCAATTAATAGTTATCAAAGTCTAAAATCTCTAAATATTTTCAAATACTTTTCCTTAATCAAGTAAATATGTGGTTTACCTTACTTTCGATGTTGATGAAAAAATCAGAGGTGTACTGTGAAATCCTTGTGAAGTTTTCTTGGTACACCCCAATAGAATAAACTTCCTTTTTTGTTAGACCATTGAAATAAATATCCATTTTAATATTAATAGTTCAATAAATATATTTATTGAAAAATATTTTCTTGAGTCCTTCCCATTCCATAGAAAACATTTCCTCTCTAGACCTCATGTTCTTGATTAGTGTCTACCACTGATCAGCTTCCACATCCATATTATAAAAGGTTGGCATATATTTCCCTTATTATGATTATTGGGGGACAGACAATATATTTTCAATGGAGATTATCCATTAATCAAAATTGAGGGGATCAAAAGATACCCTTAAGGTAGGAGGAAATTATCGCATAAAGGACTCGATTACAACTTGCTTTATCTTAAGAGAAGGAGGTAATTACACTTGATTAAAGTTTTTGTTCATAACATAAGTCATATGATCCAAAACTACCATAAATTTCTCATCTCCCTCTCCCTTTAGATTAGGAAAATCATCAAATTCCCAATAATGTTGTTTTTTGGCAGAGTTCCTCCTATTTCCCACTATTAAAAAAAATAAAGGAAAAAATTTGGGATGAGAATAATTAAACTAATAAGAATATAAATAGTTAAACTATGAAAATAAAAGTTATAACTTATATATTGTATAAAATCCTAACTTATGAGTTTATAGGTTTCACTATAGGTAATCCATGGTAATTTTCAAATTAGTTTTTCTAACCAAACAATACATTCAAGTTCTATATAATGGTTCAAAAAGAGTTTGGGAGTTTTCTAAAGCCTACACCTCAAGAGTGTCAAACCAGGTGTCCAGCAAGGAATCTTTTTCATGCACAGGTTGATGATAAATTTAATACCCAATATTCCCTTTTGATGTTATTTATTTTCAGTATAACTATGCTAGATTCACATCCATCTATATTTTCTTGAGATGGATTCAATTTCATAGAAACCAATCACTCTATAATTCAATAAAATCTCAAGATGTTTTCCTATAATTTTAATTATACCTAGGGTCATCACCTTACTATTCTAGTCCTGATCCCTAAAAATAAAAATACCATTCTCTCATACGAACTATAGTCACTCAAAGCATTTAAATATATTATTAGATGATTTTTAACAAAAATATACAATAATTACAACCAAAAGATCGAGAGGAATGATGTCTTTGAAGATTATATACATAAAAAATATCATGAAACTAAAATAAAATATCTTTATTTTAATCTCCATAAGGAGATATTAAATACCTTTGATCTCAAAAAATTTCATAAGATAACCTGGGGACACATAAACAAAAAGGGTTAGCTAAGAATCCCAATAAGGGAATAATAATGATAATGATGCATAAGATATGAGTCAAAAGGCATAAGTTGATATCATGAAATAAATGGTTCATGAATAATCATATAGGATTATTAAATAAATATCATGGAAACATAGGATTATTTCTAAAATATGAAACATGACATAATACTATGTTAAGGCTAACCCAAATGACAACATCACATGGAAAACAGAGTCTCGTCATGGATTAGGTTTTCTCCCTAATCCTATAGTCCCATGAGACAAAACAATTACCCAATGAATTGTATTTCTATATGGGTACACATATCCTAACATTTTCATCATTATATGTGTCGCAAAATCAAATCAAACATAATGAAGAAACATAATAATGACATTTGGAAATAAATGGTTTTTATAATCTTGCCTCATATCATAATAAAAATATATTTAAAAAAGATTCCAAATAGAAGAAGAAATTTTATATTTTAGACATTAATATACGACTAAATAAGAATAGGTCTCAAAATATGGTGTTCATTTGAAAAAAAAAAGTCAGGATGTGGGTAGATAACTTGGTATAGAAATGAACTTTCAATATGGTGTTTTAATGAATGAGTAAAAGACTTTTTAGAGAATGTATAAGTATGGAATTTTCTTTGAAAATAATAATTAAACTGAAATTTTTATACCTAATATATTAATTTACTTAAATAAATCATTAATGGGACTTAAAAATTTAAATGAGTGTTAAATAAAAGGATTAAGTGGTAGAAAATTTCCCTTTATTCGGGTTTGATTTTAAAGAAGGCATATGAAAAATAAAATTAAGTAATGTATTATACTATAAAAGTAAGGGATAATAAACTATTTATATTTCTAATAGACATACATAAATAAAGTTTTATCACTAATTAACATCAAATATAAAGGGAAAGTGAGTTTGAGAGATAAAGGTTATAACCCAAAGATAAAGGGTGGTTGGGAGAGATCCATTACCTTAGGATCTAGAATAACTCTATACTATCACTTAATGTCCTAAATAGTCATATTATATTAATTAATTACTTAATTAAGAACATTTTTCACCTATATTTTATTTAATATAATATATTGTTTTCATTTATAACCATTACAATGAGATATAATGTTTAAATTCATTGTTCTGAGGGAATTTGTTTCATACTTCCATGGATGAACCACATGTGGATAATTGTAGATGTTATTTTAAAGAGGGACTTCATCAATATAATCAAAATTAAATGGTATACATTTCATTATATAACTTTTAATGGTCCCAAATATCATTTTTTTAACATATGGATGATTTATTTAATATAAAACGTTAACGTTATAAGGTTTCTTCATTTAAGTTGTTTTATTGACCATCACAAACTAGTTTACTCTTATTTAATATTATACATATATAATTGTTAAAGAATGTTAAATAACATATAATATACTTATTATGATCTTTTTTAACCATATTAATATTTTTAAGACCATCCTAGAAGATGTTAGAGAAAAATGAATAATTTTGTTCATAGAGGCAGAAAACCAACCATATTATAAACAACGTTTTAACTCTATAATATAAATAAGGGAGTGTATAAGTGGAATATTCCAGCATAATAATAATATATAATTATATTTAGGATACTGATGATACTATGCCTATGTGGATAAAAGAATATAAGGCAGTGGTGTGAGAAGGATAAAATTAAAAGAAACTTAGATTAGATTTTACCTCTCCCTTTGGTTTTCTCCTTTTTAGATACCCCATAAGACTCATTAAAATGGTCTTTAGATGAGACCATAAGAATAATAATGTGAAATAGAGGATTTCGAATGGAATTTGGATGAAATTTGGATAGCACTAAGGCTTATAAGTTGTTGGGAGAATGGGTGTTGAGGGAAGGTATTTATAAGGGGAGGAAAGGGGTGTTTTTGAATATTATAATCATTAGCTTATTATTTTCAGCTCAAGTAAACCAAAAGTGATGAATCTTGTGAACATATATAGTTATTGATTTATGTGAATATAAGAAAATGGTCACATAGATCATCCATGACTCATCTCTTCAGGTATTTTGCATATAATGAAAATTACTATATCCTGTGGCATTTTAATATTTACCAAAAATTCAACTATTTTTAGCAAAAAAAATCACACTAAACATTTTATAATGTTTATCTTCCAAAAATTATATCCATTTTATGAAAATAATTTTTTAAATATGATAAAATTTACTTTTAAACAAAATTCACATTTATTTAAAAAATACCAAATTTAATATTATGATCAATTTTTGGACCCTTTGAAACTTTACTAATGGTTTCATTAAATTATAAGATCATTATAAAAAACATAATATAAATTTATAAACCATTTTATGAAAATAAAAAATATTTTAAATAATTATATTTTCCATAAAAAATGAAAATAAAACATATATGTTTTTCAAAAATATGAACACTTATTTATCGTTCTTAAAAAAAATTATTACCTTGTATCATGAAATAAATGTGCCATATTTTAATTTTATAAGATACATAAATATAATTTTATACTTAAATTGGTGAGGATACAGTTTTGATGGTTAGGTTTCTATTCATAATAGTTAGATTATTATTCTAGCGGTCAGATTACTATTCCAATAGTCAGATTTGAAATGACCATACAGGTTTCCCACTTTCTACAAATACATCATATTTCATTCATTATTCATTCACTTATATTTTCTCTTAAGGTTATATATATTATCATTTTCGATATTTATATTACATTAATAAAATTCCACTTCATTACTGTATTGTTTATCATGAGTGTGATTACTCTGGGGGATCTAGAAAATCCAAATTTTCCTATTATTGCTATATTATTTTTTAGTTTTTGTCTTATTGTAATATTTTTTATTATTATAGCCATTTTTATTCTTTAAATTCAATGTTTAAATTAATATAATATTTTTTCTGGTTTCATCATGTATTCAATGTGAATTATAATATATTTTTAATTCTCCAATTTTTTTATGAAATATTTTTCAAATAATTTAATTTCTTTGATATCTTATATTCCATGCAACACAAATTTTTAATGAACCATGACAAACTATTAAAATTATTATTTAAACACAGTCATTATTATCAAGCAATTAAAAATTTTCATGATTATAAATAAAAAAAATTAATATTAAGTATAATGGTTTTATATAAAGGAAACACACTGATAAAAAGTACTTAATTTTTTGCAATGTCTTTATATACCTTTAAAATGCCTTTTCTCAAAAAAATGATTTTTATTTCTTTTTAGTGAATTAATAATAAAATAAATTTTTAAAACTTTTTGATTTTTTTTTAAATAAAAAACATTTTTCAAATATAAATGTCAAAATAACCTTAGGCAAAATTTTTTTGGGTTTTTTTGAAAAGATTAATTTTTTGATAGATAGTGAAAACTACTGGTTTTTATTGAAAACTTCCATTTTTTGTTTAAATAGTTTTTAAGGATTGGTTTTGTTTTAAAATATTTTTTAAAGTAAATTTTTTTTATAATTAATAAAATTTAGGTCATTTTAATCAATTTCATATTTAATTATGAAACAAAAACTTTTTAAACATTTGAGAATGTTCTATTAGGAAAACTAATTTTTCATCACATTTGTGGGTTTAATTTTAAATTAAATACTATAAAATATGTGAATTTAATTTTTAAAAATTAATCTAATATTTATATTTATTATAATTAAAATTATATAATAAGTTCAACTTAATTTCTCATCATAATGAACTGAAAACAATAAAAAATTAATTACCATAGTTGAGGTTAAAATTGGTTTACTCAAGGGGACAGACTAAAAAGATAAGGTTTAAAATGACCTAAAAACATTTCTATTTACTATTTTTCATCTATATTTTGACCCTTATTCCCTTATGTTTTATTTTTATGTGCTTTAAAGAAAGTTTTCCACAAATGTGACAAATTTAATAATTTAAGTAAAGAAAAAGACAAAATGCCACCCACTTGCTTTTAAAATTACATTATGTGTTCACAAAGGGAAAACCCTAGATGTGAATGAATATAGATGGTAATTTTTATCATAATAAAATTAATTTCATTAGGGTAATTTATTTTTAATTTTTAATAGTTATATAATTAATTTAAAATCTTAATAAATTCCATTACACTGATTATTTAACTAATAAAAAAGTAAAATAAATGATTCTAAAAACATTAAAAGTAAAATAAATTGAATTAATTATTGTATTCCATAAAATTTTATTATAAATGTTAAATTTTAGTGAGGTTTTAAAATAATTAATTAAAATTACATCATTGTATTAATAATTTTAAAGTCAAATTAAATGAGTAGTACTAAAATTGACATTAATCACTTTTTATAATAAATTTTATTTTATTAAATAATTCAAAATTATTAAAAATAATATCTTATGCCGAGTTATTTTTAAATTTTTCAAAATATATAATATTGTACAATAATGGACAAATTTTTCTTTTATAATTAATTATATTGACTCCTAAATAATAAAAAAAAATTTACCATGGTAAAGGGTAAAACAGAGTTCTTCACATTATATGTGTTTATGTTAAATTTAAATTTCCACACACAAAATATTTTTATTTTTACAATTGGAATTAATATTTATAACTAGGGGTAAAAATTATCTAATTATTATCATTTATCTCTAGTCTTAAATGATAAATTACATAGGTAAAAAAGATTAGTTACCGTAGTGAAAACTAAAATGGTAAAAGTTAGGAAACATAGATGTTAGGAGAAAAAACGTTTAAAAAAACGTGTTTTTGTTTTCATTTTCGAGGTTTTTATTAACCATATATTCCATAAACCCTTAAAATGTCAATTTTGGATCCACTTTAAGTGTGAATTATTTCCAATTGTTGAATAAATTTTGGTATTTTCAAAAATATCACTCCTCCTGAATTATAAAAAGTCACCACTTCCCCTCACTTCTTCACACCTACTAAACCATTTGGATTGAAAAAAACCTTCAAATATCCATACCCATTATCTTATCCATTTTATAGATCTATTTTCATCACAAAATACCAAAAATAGGTTCCTTAAAAAGATATCCAAAGGGGGTTGTTCTAAGTGAAGCTAATTTCCTTCACTAAACTCTATTTTTTACTTCTTCTCTTACCCCCTAAATTAATTTAATAATAATTAAAATATAAAAAACAATTATATAGAATATATTGATATGTTATTATGTTAATGTAATAACCCATAACCATGTCCTCTTCTATCAAATGGCAAATGAAACTGTTGATCGTGTGTACACCGGACTACTGCCTCGTGAATCGATGTAATTTTTTTTCCATCACCACCTATCATGGATGGATATAATGATATATTTAACACATTTATGTGATATTTATTAAATAATTATACTTCTATAATAATAATATCCCATATAACTTCTTACATTCCATTCTGTGGGAATATATGATAATGTTGCCCGTGTGTACGGCAGACTGTCGCCACGTAAAGTGATGTGATTCATTCTACAATTAAACTTCACATGGAAGGTAATAATGATAGTTTTAATACAAATATGTTATATATTTCACATAAAATTATTATTTAAATTTAATATATTATTTTTTTCATCTGCTGAGAAAATTGAAACAACGTTCATGCATACGTACGACCAACCGTCTCCATGAACGATAGATTTCATTTTACATCAATAACTTTTATGGATTAATGAAAATAAAACTATACTAAATATATATGATATTTATATCATGGTTTAAATTTTTGAGATTATGTAAATGTGATCAAAGTAAGTGTACCTAAAATAAAAAATCAAAACATACACGAAAAACAATGCTGATTTTACATGAAAAAATATTTTAACAAGGAATTGTTTATAAAAGGGTAATAAAAATTAATAAATAAATAATATATAGTATGATATATATAATTATGTTTCTATAATATATTTATAATGAACTTATATTTATTAAATAATAGTTATGAACAAATATGAAGGAATTTGAGATTTAAGGTAAGGTATTTTTGTCTCAATTTGTCTTCGTTGGGACATACATTATGTTATGCACCTATATTCTTTTATGAGATGTATATAAATCCCCTTTGACATGTAATATCATGAATTTTTCTATTATCATGATATTTTAAGTTTAATTTAATTTTATTCTTTCATGGTTCTTATTATTCAAAGTTACCAAAGGTTTAAGGTTTTTAGGATGTAATCTCATTGTTTATCAAGATTGTTTATATTTATGATTCTAATGATGAAATATCCTAATATATGTATCAAAAAACTTATTAATTTTGTTATAATATATTTATTTCTTGAGAATAAATTATTTACCATTATTTCCTCTATTTTTGTAATCAATTTTCTAAAATAATGTTTTTAATGAAATCCATCTTTATTTCTCTCTTCATTCAAAAATGCTTTTCCTTCCAAATCCATGATTTCTAGAAATAGTTTAACAAATGTTTTAACATTATAAAAATTATTTATTAAATAAATTATTACCCAATATTTAATTTTAATAAAAAAATTTAAAATAAATCCTCATTTGGTTTTCCAAATAAGGCTCATTTTGATTTTACTAAAAATGTAAAAGGAATCATTATTTTAACATGTATGGTATGAAGGTAATTTATAGCTACCATGGCCATTATTTTATTTGAATATTCCTTTTTTATTTTTCAATTTTATTTTCAAATTAAATTATTTCCAAAATATTTTATGAATTTTAATTTCAAAAAGTTGATTTTCAAAGAAAGGTTATTTTCCTCAAGAAATGTTTAGAGTGATTTTTCATTCAAAACCATTTTATAAATAAGTTGAAATAGTTTAATGATACATAATAATTATTGGGTATATAATACCATGATACCATATTTATTCTTTATCTTAATGGTTTATGTTTATGATGAAAAAATTATTATGAAGCTCGTTTCTCTTCCACGGGTTATGCAATGATGAAATGTTTTATGAAACCCATTTATTTTCATCAGTTTGGATATGATGAATGTTTTATATATCCCATTTATTATAATGGGTTTTGATATTATTAATTTTTAATAATCTTTTAGATCATGTATGTATGAATTTAATTATGTGATGGGTGGGACCTATATCCCCCTCCAATTTATTGGGTAAAACTTTATATCTCATGAGCTAACAATGGGAAAGAAGTTGATGGGATTGATCCACAATGGGAAATAGGCCAATGGGTTTAATATATAATGGCCAACAGGATGATGAGATTCATCCACAATTGTAAATAGGTGATGAGGCCTAATACACTATGTTTGATGGTCTTGGTGGTTAACCTTGAAAAATAAAATGGGTTCTATACCAATGTTTTTTCCACACTTTTAGGACATATGCATATGGTTCAATAATTACGATGATTTCAACATATTATGAATTCTGTGTTTTGAATTGATAATGCTTTATTCCATAACTCATGCTTAAGATCTATGACAAGTTGGGTATGAACGTTATAATTTATGTTCATAATCTCATACCCTTATGCTTATCTTAAACTTTCAAATGATCATAGAATAATATCTTGCATTTTACCCTTACTAAACATCTAATATCACCCTTTCTTATTTTTCATTTCTAAGGTTATGAAGAAATGTATTAAGTATGATAAGTCTAAGAAGGGTTCTAGATATAAAGAAAGTAGTGGGAGATTATGTAGCTCACTTATGGACCATTTGTTTATGTTTCCAAGTTTCCAAAGGCACTAGACCTAAACGATTCTGGGATGGATCATTATGTTATGTATTGAATATCTATATTTTGTGATGTAATATCTATATTTGATAAATTTGTGTCTTTATAGTTAGTATAATATCAAGGTTTAGTTAACCTATAAAAACTAAGATAATAAAACATTAGTGAGATCCCTAGAGATATGTCTAATGATAATTATAAATATAATTCTAAGTAAAGGAAAATATATTAGAATATTTGTGTAGGATAGAGTGAGTGGTTTCCAAGAAATTAAATTTATGTCTGGATATTACAAGTGGAGGTGGTTATGGAATAGTTTTACCTAGGTCATACAACTTTGAAAAAAGTAATGTTGGGCTTGAATTAAGTGTTACCTAGTACACAAAAACGGGTCGTACTGCACATCTCGTTTTACACTACCAAGGGATATGCTTTAAAAATTCACTAACTCTATACAAACCATCATGAAGGATTTGAATAGATTAAAACCATGAATGACCAAGGTTAAACCTAATGTGTCATATATTGAAAACTAGGTGTCATGATTTAAAAATCCTATAAATGATTTTTCATGATTATGTGGTTTTTTGGTATAAATATTATTGCTCACACTATGCTTTTTGGTTTTAGTAAATGGGGGGAACCATAAGGAACTGTGTTAATGTTGAATGTAATAGACAATTTTTTGATGAGTAAACAACATGTTAATCAGTTCTAAGGTAATCAATACAGTCCAATAAGATTTAATTATGTATATATGTATACATAAATATAGGAAAATAATTTAAATATATCATAAAATATATATAAATATATGTGTCTATATGTGTAAATACACACACACACACACACAGATATATATATATATAAGTATATATATAAGCCCCCAGTCCTAAAAATTACTTAATCTTGAGATAAGTCAACAATTTGACTTTAATTCACATTGAGGATCTTTTCAGGTTTATATCTTTAGATAATTAGGTCATAAATCATACATAACAACTTAAATATTACAACTAGACACTTCTACTCACTATCCATTTTTTCACAAAACAAAAACTCCTTAAAAATAAACATGGTATCGTTTCATGTTTTAACAACATAAATTGTACTTGATCTCATTCTTGACTCTATTCTTCTTTAAGTCCTGTGAAGAACATTTCAAAACTTGGGATGAGAATAAAATGCTCCCTAAGGGTTACATAAATAATGAAAACTATTAGTCTTGAAAAAACATGTAAACCATTAATACTTTATCATAGAGTAATACTTTTCACCTTTAAGAAGTAGAAAAAACACTTCACTAAATATAATCTCATTGCTTACCATTTTTGTAACTAAAATATTACCATAAAACCCATTGAAAGAAACATATAACATATAAAGGTAACATGGGACATAAACATACTTAAATATTTTAACCATATAGTCGACTTCGAAACATATCACTAAATGGAATAGTCATACGGCTGACTTCTATACCCAATTCATTGGAGGTTATAATGTAACAACCCATCCTTGGTTTATCACGGAACCACCCGTCATTAGTTTATCACATTACCACCCATCTTTGGTTTATAATGTAACCACCTATCATTAGTTCACCATGTAACCACCCATAAAATTTCCAAGTACCATTATATAATCATAACACATAAAATGTTGAAATTATCAACATTTCAATCATAAAATTTCATTTTCAATCACAAGAAATAATTTCAAGATATTAAAATAGTAAAACCACTTTCAAAAACATTTTTAATACCAAAACATCCAAAAATGTAATAAGTTATTTCTTTCCCTTTTAAAAACTTTATGGCTTATAGAGGAAGCCAAATATCAAATAATTGTTATGGAGGCAGAGAAGTCATTGTCATTTCATACATTAAAAGCATTCATTTTTTCGTTTATTAAAACACTTTGTAGAAAAAGATTACCTCTGGATGAACTTAATAGTCAAAGAGTTGATTATACACCATATAAAACAAGGAGGTTTATATTATCAAAATATTCCTCAATGAAAGGATATTGATATGAATTCCCTTATAAAGACTGTATCATTATATTAATGATAAATCAATGACATAATTATGCAAAAAAAATATAAATACACCCAATATAAGTGGATATTGAGTGTAAAACAATCATATTTCATTCACACATATTCATGTAAAAACAAAATCAATTATATTTATATTTAACTTAATGAATGGAATTGATTTAGGATTTCCATTACCTTGAACCCATCTCATCAGGTTCAATCATTATGTTCCTGAATAATAAACATAGGTTAATTTATACTTTCTTGAGAAAATTTTTAAAATTTATTATTCCTTTTATACCACTTATTACCATGTTATAAAAATTACATAATTATTTAAGTTCATATTAGTTGTTTTGTCGATATTCGATACTTGAGTTGAAAATGAACTTGTTTTGCTGTAAATTTTCCATGTAGTAAAAATTCCATCATCTCTAGAATATTATTATTCATGTTTTAAATATCATATATATCCAGTATATAATTATTTATTATGTCCATGATACTTGGATATAAGAAATAAAATGCACCGTTCATGGAAACAGTAGGTCGTACGTACGAATGAAAGCTACTTTCATTTCTTTGTAAAAAGAAAATATTGAAAACTAAATGATATATAGTTATATTGTAATATATGTAATATATGTTACATAATTTTATTCACTCCATACATTATACATTCCATGTATGGTATGAAAGATTCATATCACTTTGAGGGGGTGGTAGTCCACATTTCCTCAAATGAAATTATTGTATTCACACATTATAGAAAAAATAAAGGTATCTTGTAAATAAAAATTACTGAAGAAAAGAGACAATATAAATATAATATATATCATATATAAATATAGTTCCATCATAATGGCTACCATTATAGGTGGTAAGAGAAATTGAACAATCATCGTTTCGTGGGGAAGTAGTTCGTCGTACATAGAAACAATATGTTCTATATCCAATAGATGGAGGTATGTATAAGTTTAGGTATAAAACTTATCATAACAACATAATATAATATACAGGATAATTTTTTTATTATAAAATAATTGAATAAAGATAGGTTAGGGGGTTGGAGAAGGAAAATAAATGAAAGGAGCATGAGAGAAGATGTTACCTCTAATTCGGGTAACTCTTTTTGATTCGAGACAAAAAGCTTCCTTGAGTTGACTTATTCCCAATGTAAGGATTATAAGAGGAGGGTTAGGATGTTGGGATATTATTTTATTATAATTTGGGTGATCTAAGGGGCTTGAGAGGTGTGATTAAGTGGGTAGAGGTGCAGCCCTTTTATAAAAGGGAGGAGGGGCACTTTAGGAAAGTCTTAAAATATTTTTTATTATAAATTGATTTTAGAATTATAATGTCTAAAAAGTGATATATTTCGAGGATAAGATGAGTATGGGTTGGAATCCTATCATCCAATATGTTTTAGACAATTTTATTTCACAAAATTAACGATATATTTTAGATTTAACAATTAGTTAAAGATATTAACTCTTACCATGTCTTCTTGTATTTTCATAATATATGGTTACTATAGTTTCTATAAAATGATAATATAACCAAAAGTGGATAATTAATTAAATTTATAACATTATATAATCCATTTTGTGGAATATTATTTTTTAAGGACTATTATATCATTTAATAAAATAGTACTTGTTTAAAAAACCCATTTATGTCAATTTTGACACTATTTAGTAATTGATTTTTTAAAATTCATAAAAACTTGATTCCTTCAAAAAAAGGTGTTAAATATTCCTTCACATGTTAATTTCATCCAAGAAATTCGTTTATGGCATCGAAATTCTCAAATTAAATTTATTTTAATATTTATAATATCATTTATTTGAATATTTCACTAATAAGGTAACCATTGTATAATCATTATGTCATAAATAAATTTATTTATTTAAGGTCTAAAAATTATAAAGAAAATAACATGATGTAAGAAATATTTTTATCTTTATAATGACTATTTATAGTCAAATATATTAATTATATAACCCCAAATTAAAACTATTTTAGTAAAAAGATACAAGTGTGTGTTATATTTCTCTTTCCTTTAAATTAATTATTATAACATGTCATTTTCATACCCAAGTGGCTCCCAAATTCCAAAAGTTCAGATTAAGTATTTTTTGGTTTCCCATTACTCATCCAATAAGATTATAACATGTGTTAGGGTAGTATTATTTTATTATAATATTATTTTAAGCCTTATAAACCTAATTTACCCTTTAATAGTGGTAAATAAAAATAATTACTGAAGTTACTATTTATAATGTCAAACAATAAAAGGTACCTATTTAAAAAAAATTGACCTTATGATTCCAAATGTGGAATCCATTTTTCAAAATTAAAAACCTAAATTTTTGTAATTAATTTAAAATTAATTCGCATTTTGAAAAACAGAAAACGGGTTTTTAAGAAGTAAAAATTATCAGAAGATTGACATGTGTTTATATCCAATTTAAATGTAAAATTACTTCCAATGAAAAAAATTCAATTAAATGATAAAAATATAATCCAATTACTCTTTAAAACCAATTAAAAGTAAAATCAAACTATATAAATAAATTATATAAAAAAGGAAATTTTGAATTAAACTGCTGTATTTTTTCACTATTCATTAAAATATGGATTTTATCCGAAAAATACCAAAGTTTCAACCAAAGTAAATTTTGATGTCCTTATTCTAAATAAAAGTTCATTTTTTCAAATATAATATATAAAAGTGACAAAAACTTGATTTAAAAATGGTTCTCCATCAAAAGGTGTTAAGACGAGCTTTAAAAAATATTAAAATATTTTATGCTTAAAATTGGATTCATTTTCATTTTAAGAATATAAAATTTATTGTATAAATGTAAAAAAATTAACAAAAATTTATAATCATATTTTAGTTAGTTATTTTCAATCCTTCCAATACAATTTCTAGGCGTTAACTACCATTCCAAATAATAATAATATTATTGTATTATTTTTTGGTATAACTCAAAGTTGTGTGCAACGTAAGATTTCGGAGAAACCCATTGTTGTGTGTTGAGTACGCTATTTGAAAAATATTCACATTTAACATAAAATTAATATATTGTTCGAAAAAATTAACAAATATGAAAAACTATAATTCTATAAATACCTGGGAAGTTACAATATATATGTTATGGAAAAAAATTTGGCCATAGAAAATACTATGAAGAATTGATGTTATATTATGCATTAGGAAATTGGGTTATTTAAAAAAACATAGTATAATGTGAAAATAAATTTCTGTACATTTTAATTATTATAATATATAGTATAACATAAATAAATAAAATAAATAAATTAATGGCTTTAAAAAATAAAATACATTGTTTAACTATAATAAAAATATTAAAATATTATGTAATAAATGACTTAATTGGAATATAAACAACATTATAAGATTTTACTATAATAAATATGGGGATTTGTAAGTATAATAATGTTCTAATAAACTCAGAACAAAAAATAAGTAAACTATATACAATCATTAATGAAATAAATAACATGAAAATTTAAAACATACTCGGTGTAATGACTAAATCAAATTTTTCAATAAAAAATAAAAAGATAATGGTTACAATGTACTAAATAAATAAAATTTTAAGTTATAAAATTGTTATGAAACTAACCTTATGGTACATTAAGTTATTGGCTGAGTTTGTGATATAAAATTACAATCAGAGTAATCATATATTAGAGATGTTACCAAATTATATGATCTTATAATTTACTTTACATAAACCTAAAATATAATACTATCAAATAAATAATTAAATATAAATAAAAAACATAAAAATTATATAATAAAATCAAATATAACATTTCCTTAAAAAATCAAAATAATTAATTTAAAAAAAAGAATTAATACATACATTGTTTAATGTATAACCATTACACCATTTTGAAAAGTTATACTGATATTAGATATGTTTAGATAAGAATATGTGGACAAGAGTAACATTTTTTAGAATAATAAAGATATATATAGAATATAAATCTAAAGAAAATAAAGTAAATATTTTATAGTTGTCCTCCATGTGGTGTCTTTCAGAAAAAGAATTTAGTAAAAAAGGAATACCACTCAATAATAATAGTGTTTCTAACATAAAATATTAAATAAGATAATTTAAACAATGAATTGATCATGGAAAGGAAAGACAGTTGAAAATTCAGAGAAAATAAAATGATTAAATAAATTAGGATATACTAATATATCGAGTACTTGATATTGTAATATAAATTAGTTGGTTGTCCATTATGAGATGATACCTTTGAAATATCAAGTCCTATCACTCAGCTATAATTCTAGAGGATCTTTATTACTACTTTATGTTTTAAGAGTCAGTTAGGGGAATTTGTTCATCCAATTCGGGATCAAAATCTTCTTGCATACTAGTATAAGTAGTTCATGTGAGTATAGGGAAATAATCTTAGGGCTTCAAAAGAAATGGGTGTTGATATTTTATAATAATGTATATTAGAAAATTAGAAGCCTGGTATTGGGTGATTTTTCTAGAAATTTGGTGATAAAAAAGTATAACATTGTAGGGTTTTAGAAATAGGAGAGAAATTTTTAATGAAGACAACTTTTGGATTGGTAGATTTGTAATGGAATGTAGGAGAGGGGTGTGGAAATATATTACAGTAAGAGTCTGGAGGAATCGAATGAAGATGGGCAGTGGGGAAGGGATCTGATCAGGCATTTAGAGTGACATATTAAGAAGGGTTTTGAGTGAGTGTAAGAAAGGCTCTACGAGGGAATATGGAGTGAATGTCAAGTAATCTAGAGCATTAAAGGTAAAATATTGGATTATAAAATTAGGATTAGGGAAAATAATAATGGTATTTTGGAGGGAAAATTAGAATTGAGGTAACATGTGTACTTAAGAGAGCTTAAAATTAGTATAGTAATAGATATTTATATATAATTATATATATTTATATATATTAATGTACTTATATTAATATAGAATTATATATTTATATATGAATATACTTATATTTAAATATATGTATGAGAGATGGTATGTATATTCCTATATATATATATATATATTAATAAACATTAATATATAAAGTTAAAATGTATAAAAATACTTAATATATGTTAATTTATAATCGTTATAATAAATCAAAAAATATATTTCAAAAAATATTACATTAATTAACATTAATATATAGAGCATTATATATATAAACTACATAGGTGTGTTTAAATGTGGGTGTTAGTGTATTTTCATAAATCAATTTATTACAATTTTAAAAAAAAATACAGATTAATGGAGGTTCTTCCACCTTCATGTTGTCTATGAATCACCATCCCACACCCCAAATTCATCTTCAATTTCATTTCCTAATTTAGTGGATTCAAAACAAGTATTGTCTCCCTTTCATATAGTCAATTTAATACCAATTATCACTTTATGATATGAAAAAGTGCCCAAGAAAATCTTGTTAATCCATTTTTGTCTAATAAATTTATTATTTATGCTAAAATTCCTACAATTCCCTCACTGTCCATATTCCATAACTATAACACCCAAACTAAATCGCAGGTTCTGGCCATTGTTCCATATAACCACATGTGTGTATCTCCATATATATGATCATGAAAACTAGTGGTGAGGGCCCGGATGGTGTCATGGGAAAACTATGACTTGAGTAATATTATCCATACATCATAAACATAGTCAGCCGTATATATATAATCATATAACTGTAGATCAGAAACAAACTTTAAAATTTCATACAATATCAAATGGAATGTAAGTCATAAAAGAATAACCCAAGCACCCCTAATGTTGTGGTCAGTCAACTAATGATTAGAAATAGAAGAAAATATATAAAAAGACTACAAGAATAGTCTGCAGTCTGTCCTAGCATCACCTTCATCCTCCAAGCTCCACTTACTTAGCTTCCCGACATAAGGTCCTTACCTTAACTGGATCCCTAACCCTAAAATTTTTATGTGCATCAAGATTCCCATATAGGGTGTGATTATAAACCTAGTATAAAACCACCAATGAATCCCTAATAATAATTGAAATAGTATATAATGTTTGATTCCATGTTAATAAAGTGAATGTGCAAGTAGAAAACCAATCATATTCTAGGAAATCACACACTAACCAAGCTACTATGAACCCTGACCGTACCTGCTTTGGCTCCATGCCAAAAGGAAATTCTCATACTTCATCACATATCAGATTAGGTCATAAAACCAACACATATCTAGGATCAAGGCATATAACTAACCAAGCCTCAAGTTAGGACAAAATTCCATCACACCCATGGATCAGCTTGAGTTCATGACACAAGGCCACTCTTTCTCTTTCTCTACTAGGTTAGGACAGAAGTTCATCACACAATTATCTCTACTAGGTCAAGCCACTAGTACATCACACTCTAGACTTTGTTAGGTTTTGACACAAGGTCACCATGCCCCATCCTCTCTATTAGGTCAAGACATAAGGTTTTCATACCCTATCATCTGTTTCAGGTTAGGCCACTAGGTCATCATAGCCCTACCATATCTCTAAGTCCTAACATTATCATTGTCATACATTATGCTAGCATGTTCTCCCTCTCTAATTGATAAACAATCCATGATGATCCCACCTAATTACTTTGATACCAAATGAAAACCCTTCATTGGTCAAGAATTCACACACAATAGGGTATAACATAGAATATCACAATCATATTATTGAATTTGTAGCTATTATAAGCCACACACACACTCCATATTAAAATTATAGTAATCATATGTCTCAATAGACACACAAACATACACCATATACAAATCACATTGTGCATAGGCCTTATGGATCCCACATGCACACCATATAAAAATCGCATCAAGCAAAGGTATCACAGGACACACACACACTATTTTCAAATAACATTAATAATAGGTCTGACAAGACACTCACACACACAAATTTCTATTCTATCACACAATATTTCTCATAGTTATTAATTCACACACATTCCAATCATGCAAATCAAATTTATACAAAGACATTATATAGTATGTATTTTCTACCACTCGTGAATCGATGTTAATTTCAAAGATTCATCATCGAATCACTCCTATGAACCATTGATCCCTAGAACTAACACCAACTCATTAAAATGAGACTATAGAATCAAGAATCAGTAAGGGGGAATAACATGGTCTTAGAGATAGATCAATTTAATGGTACGTCTAGATCCATTCAGAGGATGGATGGAAATTATTCAGATCTGATGATTATCCGTTAATCAACAAACAATTCTATATTAGATCAAAATGGTATCAATAGATATAGATATCATATATTAGATCTATTAATTATCTCAATATAAAAATAGATTTCATATTTAAATGGATGAAACTTCCTATTTGGGAGAGAACAAATTGATATAAGCTTGAATCCATGAAGGAGAGAGAATAAGGGGCCAATTTCACCAAGATATAGCCCCTTAATTTTTTGTAGATGAATGAGGGTTAGGATATATGATGGAAATATCAAATAGAAATTTTATAGTCAAAATATTTAGTCTTCCCCTCTTAAAACAAGTTTGGTGCCCACTCACCAGTCAGTGGGCCGGTGGTTGGACCTAGGCTAGATGGTAGCTCCATATAGAAATTAGGACAACTATAATAGCCAAAATCTACCTGGTGGACTCTATATAAGTGAAGATCCTTTGGGTTCCCCACTAATTGGTTGGTGGTGGTATATTGGCTAGCCAATGGATCTCTTGTATATTTTATATTGTTGGTATGACCTTCTTTTTTCCATAATTCTAACACCTGGTACTTGAAACCAATAATACATCTAGAAATTAAGATAAAATCCATTAAATTTATGGAAAAAATAAAATAAATCATATAATGAAATTTTAAAATGTTACAAATGTCCCCCTTTAATGACTTCTCATCCTTGAGATGTGTCTCTGGAGGTTTTTCTCGAGTAATGTGGTTCATTGATCCTGAGGTTATATTCCCATTCCCAAGTTTCATATTGTATATTTATGTGTTGTTATAAAACTATAAAAAGGGAACTTACTTCCTTCACAAAACCTTATTACTTTTATTTATGATCCAAACAAGCCTCTCCTAAAATTATACATTAGGTTCCAAATCAAAATCCTATTTTTTAATCAAATGTGATGGATCAAGATCAAACTTATAAAAATGAGACACATGGAACACATTATGAAAACATCAATATCATAGAGAAAAATCTATTTGATCTTCCATTTTCATGATAAATTTTATAATCTCAAATGGTAACACAAAATAGGGATCTAGTTTTTCTTTTTTCTATAATCGTTTATGCCACAAATGAGGTGAAACCTACAAGAAAACTTGATCACACATAGTGAACTCCATGGTTCATCACCTTTGGTCAACATATCAATGATAATTTCTTGGTGAGGTAACTAAAAACATCCAAATTAACTACACCCACTCAGAGGTCTCTTACACTATACAAGACCCAATAACAGTTGACTTGATCACCTCATTCCGGCAAGCTAGGGTACCAACTTTCTTACTTTCCAAAGTGTTAATGTCCTAAACGACGCTTGATTATGACTTTTCACATGATTCATCCCATGAATCAAGTAATTATACATAATCTATCCCATCATCAATCTTTATTAACAATCCAAGACTTCCTTTATATGTCGATATTTCAAGTTCATTCTTGTTCACCTATGAATGGTATCCTCACATAGGTATCTATTATCTAATGAAAAAACTCATATTATTACATGCATGTATACAAACCACCAACTCTCACCATGGGTTAGGTTCACCTACATTCCACTCCTAACGTGTACTAAAAAAATTCCAATTCTATCAAAACACAATCAAAAACATAACCCATTGCTATATGAATGCTAACACTCGTGAGAATTTCCAATAACTATCATATGGGATAACATTACCAAACCCAACTGAATAACCTAAAAACACCATCCAATCACTTAAATATTACCCTTTCAATCTAACCAACTACATCCACACTTCGTCCTGTCAGTGATAAACAAAATTACAGGCTTCTCATTAAACACTGATGAACATTCCTCAATTTTTAAAACACAATTCTAGGCTCTCAACCCCAAACACTACCCAAACTAAATCTTCACCACCATAGAATCACTTCAATTAAAAGTCTGTATAAATTTTTAAATATATCTTCAAACTTCTCCTAAGTAACAAAATCACCCATAGATATCATTCTCTAACACAGACACACCACTAGACAAACCAGATGTTCAGTCCAATACTTGTGAAGAATTGTCATTTAAGGGTCTCATAACCTTTTCCACATACTAATACACACCTAGAACCACCAAATCATCTCTCTTTCCACTTAAGGAAAAGAGAAAAACTAACTTTCATTCCTCCCAAGTCCTTTGAACACTAATCATTCCACTAACTAGTACATAACTAATGGTTACTGAATGCATCCATTATCCTTACACTGGTACTAATTTGACCCTCACACCTAGATCCACATCTTAATGGTCTAGGGTGATATCGCATATCAACCCATCTAACCTGTGGATATTAACCAAAAAAAGCCCTACTAACTCAATCGCTAAAGGGCTTCACAAATCACTCAAGTTTCACACATGAATCTACATCCCATAACCCCATTATACTCACTTTCGATAGAGTCGCATAATTATCACAAGGCACATCACAATCTAACAAACCCTTTCAAGGTTCCATTTCTAGAATAATCTTCAAGACAAATCAGTTAACCATTTTTTAGAAAATTTCCTAAGGAATATATTTACCAACCCATATATTCATAACATCACCACTGAGGCCAAGATCTAACAGATGAAACATTCCCTTCGACCACAATTCACATCAATAATAATAACAAGATGCATTCACGAGGTTCTAGCATTCATATAATAAACACTTAATATAAAATTTCCAAATAGTCCTCACAAAATCTCAATTTAGTACATTGATCCATTTTTACAACATTAAAAAATATATTTCAGGCCACATTTTTAACCAAAAAAATGGGAAAAACATTCAAACCATTTAAATACACAAACCCCCTTTTCACTTAATAAAATACATTAAAAACCTCATGTTTATTTTCACCCATGTTTGGGCCCCAATAGGATTAAATATCATTTTAAAATCCCAATTCCATTTCATTTTAACACAATGAGAAAATCCAACCATTTCCCCATTTTAATCCATTACAAGAAAACCCATCACTTTACCAAATTCACTGTCCAAGCAAGGCCAAATACCCATTAAAATTGTTGATTCCATTTCAGAATGATCCATTTAAAATTTTCATCATCACTCTACATTTAAAAATACCTTTAGAAAATAAAATCCTTTAAAAACCATTTAATACATTTTATGTCAATTGAATTTTATCCTTTAAAGTCACTTAAAAGGTACAAAAAATAAAATACATGACAAGGGAAAAGTCACAGAAAATATATACCTCCAACTCAAGGATCAAGTATATATCATCAATACCTACATGTTAGTCAAAATCAGACATACATAAAACAAATCATATCATGATCAAGTTAAAATAATTAATTTTCACAAATAATATATTAGGAAGCATAATACAAAAATTATAACTACCACACAATTTTTTGAACTACTATCTATCATAGGAAATTATATACATTAAATGAGTACCTTCATACCTAACCATGATGCGTGAATGAACCCAAATCACATAAACTATAACATCAAAATCATGTGCATCACTCAAGGGGGAAATAGATCGATAGTAAAAGCATAACTGATAACAAAAAACCCATCACTGATAACTCATAGGTCCATTACATATGAGTTATCCAAGCACATACATGACTCCCATTCCTGATTTCCAAACAACTTATCTCCTTTATACTATTCCCAAAACATGTTCAAGAAGAAATAATGGAAAGGAAAGGAAAATAAAACCTTCCCCCTAATACCACCTTGTAACACCTCGATCAAATCATTGGGTCCAAATAGTGTTCCACATGACCTCATGTGTATCTTCACAAATTCAAGAGGCTACCAACTAGCGGTGAGGAAATAAATTATGTCTTGGGTATATTGTTACCTCAAAAAAAATATCCATACATTATAAGCATAGTAGATTATAAATACATAATCACATAACTGCACAATGAAGAAAACGTCAAAAATTTCATACAGTATTTAACGGTATGCAGTCATGCTAGAATAACCTAAGGATCCCATATGTGGTAGGTAAAAAAATGTATGGAATCAAAAGAAAATAAATAAATACATTATAAAAATATATTTTAGTCCTTCATTGTATTGCCTCCATCCTCCATGATCTATCTTCTTAGCTACCTGATGCAGGTCCCTTTCCCTTAGCATGACCCTGGACTATGAAGTCTCTATTCACATCGAGATTCTCGTGCAAGGTGTGAGTATAAACCTAGTATTTTTCCTCTAATTTATCCTTAATAATAAGTGTAATAATATATAAAGGTGTATTATTTGTTAATAAATAAAATTTGCAAGTAATAAATAAATCATATATTGAGTGATCATGTGCTAACCGAGCTTCCAGGAGCCTTGATCGTACCATATTTTACTCTATACTAAAAGGAAAGTCTCATAAGTCATCATATATTAGATTAGGCCACAAGGAAAACAAATTTATTTGATTAAGGACCCTATCCAACCATACCCCGACTTAGTCCACAAGGTCATTGTACCCGTGGCCTAGCCTCAGGTCAGGCCACAAGGTTGTTATGCCCAGGTCTCAACTACATCAGGCCACAAGGTCATCATGCCCGTGTCTCTGCTATGTTGGGCCACAAGGCCATTGTTACCTTATGTCTACTGTGTCTATTCAATAGTTCTTCATATCGCAGCCTCTTTTGGTTATCCTATAAGGCCATTGTACCCTATCCTCTCTCTCAAGTTAGGAAACAAGGTCTTCTAACCCCATCCTCTATCCCAAGTTAAGACATAAAGTCTTCACACCCCTACGATGTCCCCAGGTCTCATCATAATCATTGTTGAACATCAAAATAGCACTTTTTTTCTAGGTGATAACCAATCCATAATGATCCCACATGTCACTCAGATTCCAGATTTAAAACCTTCATAGTATAATAATTCACACATAATATTTCATAAAACATAAGGGAATAGACATAGCCCATTTTGAATTGGTATCACAGTCCACAAAGACTCCATAAAAATCACATAAATCATAGGTATCCTGGGACACATATGCACTCCATATGAAAATCACATTAATAATAAACCTCACAGTCCAAACACACACACCATATGATAATCACATCAATCATATATCTTACCGGCTACATAGGTACACCATATAAAAATCACAATAGTCATAGGTCTCATGCGCCACCCAAGCATGCAATAGTCTATTATATCATACAACATTTCTTATTGTTATACGTGAATATACATGTCAATTGTCACACCCTGACCTTTTTAAATTATCTATTTTATTATCTCTTGGCTTTAGTTATCCTCACCAAGTTCTGGGTTGTGCACTGGTCTAAAAATTTTCAATTTTAATAACTTTGATGGATTTCGAACCGGTGCACGAGCACGACACGATTGGTTGTGACTGTGTATTCAGCCCAAGTGCCCATGAAGTTATCTAAAGTTTAAAATAAATATAATTTTATAAAAATAAAATGGGTTAAATTTTGCGCCATGATAATAAAAATAAAATTATTGTGTAAATAAAAATATTATTATTATTATTGGCAGTGTTATTATTATCATTAATATTTTTAATATAAATTGTTTGTGAAAAGAGTTTTTAATATTTTTATGAGTAAATTACTATTATGAAAATTATTAACATTATATAATTATTAATTTTGTTAATATTTGAAAAAAAATTAAATGAAATGGACAAAATTATTATTTTAATTATTCTTATTTTTATAATTTTATAATTATGTTATTATTAATATTAAGATCATGATTCTTATTATAATAATTATTATTATTATTAGTATAATTAAGTTTAAAAAAATGGTATCTAACCCTATTGGGAATCCCTCCCCCCCCCCCCTCTTTCTCACTTCCTGTGCAAGGCGCACCTGAACCCCAACTGGCGCCACCAGCCTGACCCCCCCCCCCCTCGCACGGTGCTCCACCACCCCACCTAACTTCCTCTTCTATCGGTTGCACCCCAATTTAACAGACTCTTACTCTCGTGTGGCTCTAGTGACCCCCCCCCCCCCTTCTTCTCAACTTGTGGTGCATGACCTCCCCCTTGCTCCATCATGTTTTTGCGTGCGGCACCCCCCTGCTTGCGCCGCCCCACCTTGCATGACCTCCTCTCCCCAACATTCTCCTCCTGTAGTTGCGAACACCCTCGTTGGTGCCATATCTGACCATGACCTCCCTTACACAGCTCACCTCCTTTAGGAACTCCACTCCTCTGGTATAATTCTATTAAAATTTTGGGTTTTTCTTCAATTTATCCAAACTTTGACATCTCGGTTTGTGTTTTTCGCTTTTTGCACAATGTCTAGAGTATGTGATTGATGTATCGGGACTCGTTGGCCCATATTCCAGCATCCATCGCCCAGGGAAAGGTGGATTCACTCATATTTCTATGTTTTCGATGTTTCAGGAAAGGTTAATGCACCTGCTGTTTTGTTTTGCATCATCCAATTTAGATTCTATTATGATAAGTGAGTCCCTGGTTTTTGTTTGGATGTGTGTTGGTCCTCTCACCCACTAATTTCGGGTGTTAGTTGATTGTTTTAGGGTTGGTTTCTGAATCATATCTTTATTTATTTGTTTTAATAAAAAACAAATTATGGATTTGTGGTGTTTTTTAGTCATGAAGATTTATCATTGGGAGTTGTGGTTGGTTTCAAAGGCGTGCACACGTATTTTTGGGTATGGATATGTATAGATATATGTATCTTCATTTTGAGTGTTCCCTCATGGCACAGGGAACATGTACATCAGTTTAAGGATATATATATATATATATATGTATGTATATATATATTTGTATATATGTATATGTATATATATATATATAAAAGTGTGTACGTGCGAGCGAGCTGCTTCTTGAGTAAGAAAGCTTTGAATGCAAAGTGTTGCCTTAGTCTGTCTGAGGTAGCCGTCTGCATAGATCTCCTTTCTTATGCACTTCCTTTGATTATTGCCACTTTCAATAAATTTATTACCATGATTAACACCACTAGGGTTTGTTTTTTTAGCTTATTATAGTGTTTTGAAATTGGGTATATAAGAAATTCTTAGCCTTATTTGTGTTACGATAGAATTGTTGGATTATGGTTTCTTCATTTTATGTATGACTTGGTGATATTTCGGCTTGACGATTGTGGTAAAAATGTTTTGGATAGGTTTTTTTGATTTTGTTTTTAAACAATTCTTAATAGCTTTAGTGTCGTGCGGGTTATTGTTTTGGTTTGATGGTGATTGGTGTTCTTGAAAGGGTGCTTAAATTTTTTCATGGTTACTCCTAGTAAGCCATTGGATGTGCCCTCAAATGAAGGTGGAACTTGAAAATGATGTTCCTCCCAAAACCTTGTTTATTTTAAATGAATTTTTTGTATTTTTAAGTAAATTTGGTTCCCTTGGGTGACTTCCAAAATTAGATTAAATTAAATCTTAGAGAAGTAAGACCATTTTGTAGTTGTATTATGTTTGGAAAAACATTGGGATTAAGGGTATGTTTGGAATGTTTTGTAAGATAGTGTATTTTTCCAAAGTTTGGAAATGGTTTTATAAAAATGTATTAGTTTTGGATCTCAAAGGCTCGTTTGGAACTTTCAATTTAATTATGATGTTTGTATGAACTTTTAGAAATATTGTGTTTAAAAAATATGTGCCTTCTAGGAAACCTAATTGTTTTGTGAAATGTTTTAAATGTTTAGATGTTGTAAAGTCCCGGTTGGCACTTTTTTTAATTTTAAATGATTGAATGTATATATGGGGCACTCTTATCTAGGGTAAACCTTTATGGGTGAATGGATAGGAAGAATCTATGTTTTGGGTAGGCAGGTTCGGTGAAATAATTATAAGGTGAGTCACACATGTGAGGCTCTTCTACTTACATATTATTATTATTATAACCACCATGGATTCCCATAACTCTTATTTTATTGAGTAATGGTTTCTTATTAGCCTCAATTTAATGGGTTAGTACCCACTGGTAGGTATAGAGGCCATAGGGGAGTGTCGCGGGTTTCTTTTGTTGTGAGGGCGTCCATATGGTTATAGACTTAGGAGCTTTACCATACGCTAGTAGGTGGTTCCGAACTGAGTGCGTACATGGGTCTTCTAGGGATGTTTAGGATCATCCATGTTTACCTAATTATCTACATTTTTTTTCTACTTTCAGTTATACCAGTTAGTTGATTTCTACCTTTCACTTATTTCTTGTTTTATTTTATCCCATCCTTGGTCTTTTTGTCCTGGTTTTTTCTATAAAATGGAAAATGGTTTTGGAAATGGTATGTAGCATGTGTTGGTTTTTATTTAAATGGTAAAAACATGTTTTTATTTTAAAATGTGAAAAACCTACTTTCATACTTGTATTTCAAACTTGGGTTTATTGACTCATTCGAAAAAAAACTTATGGATTCATTGGTTTATTCATGTCATCCCTACAGAGAATATTAGTGCTCATGCCTATTATATCTTTTCAGTTCCAGGTTCAGTTTCTTATTTAGGTTCATGGTTCAGCTACTCAATGTTGGAGTAGTCTTGGTTCTGAGATGGGTTGTGACTTAAAAGTTCACAAGGAGGAATGTACAGTTTATTTTCTTTCTGCTGCTAGTTTTATTTATTTTTTTCTTTTATCTTCAATCATTATCTACATGGTTTTCTTTTGTTCATGGGAAAAATCATTCCCAATGATTATACTTTGATTCCTGGTACTAGTTTTCAACCAGTGGGAATCTAGAATTCCCCTCGGGCCATGCCGCGGACCAGCTCAGGTGACCGGTTCAGGGTCTACCCAGGTTGGTCTGTGAAAAAATGGTATCATAGGAGGCCCTTGTGATTTGGGGTGTCTTTTGGATATACATTAGGACTATCAGGACTCCGGAGATAGGTACGAGAAGAGCATTGGAAACTCTTACTTTCACCGATCCTCGAGTTACCAGGGGTAGTCTAGGACTTTGAGTCTTTTGTCTTAGGTTGTTTTGGATTGAGAGATTACAATGAAGGAGAATTGAGATATGTTGTGGCATCACTTGGGTTGGTGTCCCATGTGTAGTCCAAGTGCCTGGTTCAAGTTTCTCTTAGTTTCATTCCTTACTTGGGGCATGGATCACCACCATGTCACCAGGTTAGGCACGAGCACTAGTTTCTTATTCAGATGGTTTATTATTGGTTGTTTTTCATTTTGATTTCATCTGATGTGAGTATTTGTTGAAAGTGAAGTGGAATTTTAAAATGAAAATGGTTTTGGAATGAGAGTGCTTTCCTCAAATGGTTTTGAAATTAGTAAAGTGGTTTTTAAGGAGGATGTGTTTCGATTTGGAAGGTTCGGTATGTGTTTGGATTTGATAAGGAAAATAGATTCTTGGACATTGAAATTATTTATGGAGGGTCACATGTGCGTGGATATGTACGGAGAGCATGTGGTACACTTTTCTGTGGATGATGAAAGTAGGATTGGATGAACACACATGTGAAGGTTCATAAGGTTCCATTGGTGAGATTTAAAATTTAAAATAAATTGCAGTTTTTAGAAAAGTAATTCTTTATTGTGTTTTTATTTGTTTGGATTATTAGAATGGTTCCATTAGCTTTCATTGTTTCTTTGATTGAGTTTTCTATTGATGTCGATTTCATTTTTATTTTTCATGTTGTTTAGAGTATGACACCCAGAAAATTTACTAATGTTTCTATCATGTCATGCCTAGTTTTCAGTCCTTCTTCGGTGTTGCTTGTCCTTCGAGGCATTTGAGGTCTTTTAGAATTAGTGGTGTGGTTTGATAGGAGAAGAGCATGTATTTGGGTGGTTGGGAACTCCTGAGGGTGTTATGGTTTGTATCATCTCAGATTTATTTGAGGGTCTAGTTCTGGACTTGTAAAGATAGGATGCCTCATCATCGTTATAGTGGGTGGGGGTCATCTCTTGAGAAGGTTCCCCATCTTGAAAGTAGTGCATGTAGGATGAAACTATCTCCAAGAATCTATCTTTGTATGTACTGACTCCCAGTTTGTTGGACCATTCTCTTTCATTCCACTAGGGTGGCTGGTTTAGGAATTCTAATCTGCCTTGTCACATCCCTCCGAATTCTTACTACTATGCGACTTTTCAGGCCACCAGGGAGAGTTTTTAAAGAAGTGTTGTTTGGGAGGAAGGATTTGGGTACCAGAGGATGAAAATTCATGATGGTGAGGTAGGAGATTCTTTAACCATCAGGGCCCTAGCCATAGGTATCGGGATGAAGTTCGCACACAGTCAGGAGTTGTTGAGGGTGTGTGGAACCTCAGTCAAGACCATTATTTCATATTGAGTATGGAAATATCTAAATTTTCCTTATTCTATTAGTGTCTCTATCATAATCTCATAATTTTTATAGTGGGGTGATGATCTCATTCTACCACAATCGAAGAGGCCTTATCTTCCCTTATTGTGGTTTCGAAATCATTCTGATTCTTTGAAGGGTGTTGGGATCGTGAATAAATGAACCCATTCTGATTTTGTTTTGGTCTTAGATATGTTGGTTAGAGGGATTTTTTGTTTCATGAAATTGATGGGAGGTGTTGAGCTAATTTCTCATCCTCAAGTTTCTGTGTTGTTTTGTAGCAAGCTTTTCTTATAAGTCTCAGGAGTGTTGTTCTGTTTATGTGGAGAAAATTAATGAGTTCGGTTTGGGAGTTCTTGCATTCCCCCCCCCCCCCCGGGGGTGGTGTGTTTAGTTTTCAAGGGTTTCCATATTAGTCAATTCTTATGGTGGGGATAACCCTCACGTGTTCTTCCCCCAATCATGGGTTGTGGTCCTCCTTGAATTGGTGGGGTGTAACGTCTTTTGGGAATGGTCACCCCAAGGCTCTCATTTTCCATTGATTTTGTCTGTGCATGGACTCAAGTGGTGTCAACTATTGGCTTGGTGACTTTATGGGGGTATAAAGTTTTGTGGTGAGGATAATTTTCACCCACCAACATTTTTAAATTATTTATTTTATTATCTCTTGGCTTCGGTTAGCCTCGCCAAGGTGCGGGTTGAGCATTGGTCTAAATTTTTTGATTTTCAATAACATTGATGGATTTCAAATCGGTGCGAGGGCACCGTGTGATGGTATGTGACCTCGTATTCGGCCCAGGTTCCCATGAAGTTATATAATATTTAAAATAAATAAAATTTTATAAAAATAAAATGGGTTAAATTTTTGTTCCATACAAATAAAAATATTATTATTGTGTTGATAAAAATAATAATAATAATAATAATAATGGAAGTGTTATTATTTTCATTAATATTTTTAATATTAATTTGTTGTTAAAAGTTTTTTTCATATTTTTATTAGTAAATTATTATTATGAAAATTATTATTGTTTTATTATTTTTGAGGTTGTTCATATTTGAAAAAAAGTAAATAAAATGAAAAAAATTATTATTTTTATTCTTCTTATTTTTATTATTATTATAATTATGTTATTATTAATATTAAGATTACAATGATTATTATTAGTAGTATAATTATGTTTAAAAAAAGGTAGATAACCCTAGGGGTGTCCCCCCACCTCTATCCTTCTTCCTACGCACTGCACCACCAACCTGACCCCCCCCCCCTCATCCCCTCACATGGCACTCTAACGCCCTGCATGACTTCCTCCTCTACCATCCACACCCCACCACACTGGCCTCCTGCTCTTCCATGCCTCCAGTGACCCCCCCCCCCCTCTCTCACTTGGATTGCAGTGCATGACCTCCCCCTTTCTCCAGCCTCTTTTGGTGTGCGGTACCCCCTGCTCAACCCCTATTTACTCCTCCCCTCCATGTGTGGCCTCCTCCTACAGTCACGACTACCATTGATGCCGCCATCTCTGACCATGACCTCCCTGATGCGGTGACCTCCTTTTCGAACTCCACTCCTCTGGTATATTTTTATTACAATTTTGGTGTTTTATTTAATTTAACCAAACTTTGATGTCTTGGTTCGTGTTTTTCACTTTTTACATAGTGTCTAGAGTATGCGATTAAGGTATCAGGACCAGTTGGTCCATGTTCTGGCATCCTCTACCAAGGGTGAGGCAGATGGAGTCATCACACTAGGTCACCGATGTTTTGGGTAAGGTTAATGAACCCGCTGTTTTGTTTCACATCATCCAATTTAGAGTCTATTGTGATAAGTGTGTCCCTGGTTTTTGTTTGGATGTGTGTTAGTCCTCGTACCCACAAATTTTGGGTTTATATGATTGTTGTAGGGTTGGTTTTTGAATCATATCTTGATTTATTTGTTTGTATTAAACATTATTTTAGGGATGTGTGGTGTTTTTTAGTCCCGGGGATTTATCATAGGGAGTTGCGGTCAGTTTCAAATGCATTCATACATATTCCTAGGTATGGATATGTATATATAAGTGTATCTTCTATCTACATGTTCCCTCATGGCTCAGGGAACACATACATCAGTTTAAGGATATATATATATATATATGGAAGTGCATGCGTGCGAGTGAGATGTTGCTTGAGTTAGAAAGTGAGGAATGCCAAGTGTTGGTTTGGTCTGCCTAAGGTAGGTGTCTCCATACGTCTCCTTTTAGATGCACTTTCTTTGATGTTAGTAACTCTCAATAAATTTATTATGATGATTATCACCACTAGGGTTCCTTTTTTTAGCTTAGTATAGTGTTTTGAAATTTATTTAAATTGTTAAAAATAGGTTTTCAAAGAAATTCTTCAAATATGTCTAGGTTAAAGTGCACCTTTGATGTTTGTTGAAATGTCATGTATTTCTTTAAAGTGAAATTGGGTTTGTAAGAAATTTTATCCTTATTTGTGTTATGTTATAATTGTTTAATTGTGGGTTTTTCATTGTATATATGATTTGATGATCTTTTGGCTTGAGGATTCTAGAAAAATTGTTTTGGAAGGGATCTTTTGATTTTTTTTCTTTAAACAATGCTTAACGAATTTGGTGTCATGTGGGTTATTTTTTTGGTTTTATGGTGAGTGATGTTCTCAAAAGGGTATTTAAATTTTTTCTTGGTTACTCCTAGTATTCCATCTGATGTTGGCACATCCATGGGTGCACAAGGTGCACACATGCGTGTTCCCTAAAATGAAGGTTCCACTTGAAAATGTTGTTCCTCCATAAACCATGTTTATTTTAAATGAATTTTTTGTATTTAAGTAAATTTCTTTCCCTTGTGAGACTTATATAATTGGATTAAATGAAATCTTAAATAGGTATGTCAGTTTAGCACTTGGAGTATGTTTGGAAAAAAATTTGGCTTAAGGGGTTGTTTGGAATGTTTTGTAAGATTGTGTATTTTCACAAAGTTTGGAAATGGTTTTATGAAAATGTATTGGTTTTGGATCTAAAAGGATCATTTGGCACTTGAAATTCAGTGATGATGTTTATATAAACATTTAGAAAAGATTGTGTTCAAAAAATGTGTGGTTGCTGGGCAACCTTATTGTTTTGTGAAATGTTTTAAATTTTTATATGTTGTAAAGGCCCGTTTGGCGCATTGTTTAATGTGAAATGATTGAATGTATATATGAGGTGATCCTATCTAGTTTAACCCTTTATGGGTGAATGTATAGAAAGAATCCATGTTTGGGGTAGGAAAGTGTGGTTATGGCATGATAAGGTGAGTCACGCGTGCGAGGGTCTCCTACTTACACAGTATTATTATTATAACCATGATGGGTTCATCGCATTTTAGTTTATCGAGTTATGGTTTCTTATCTGCCCAAACGAGACATGTTGGTACCCACTGGTAAGTATAGAGGCCATATGGGGAGTGATACTGGTTTCTTTTTCTCTAAGGGAGGCCAGTTAGTTATAGACTTTGAAGCTTCACCATATGTCGGTAGGTGGTTCTGAATCGAGTGTGTCCTGGGGTATTCTTTGGATGTTTATAATCACCCAAGGTTACTTAATTATCTACATTTGTTATCTAATTTCATTTATACCTGTTAGTTTATTTCAAGGTCTCACTACATCCATGTTTTATTTTAGCACAACATTGGTCTTTCTATCTTGGTTTTTTCTATAAAATGGAAAATGGTTTTGGAAATGGTATGTAGCATGTATTGGGTTTTCTTTAAATTTGTAAAACGTGTTACTTATTTTAAAATGTGCAAAACTGACTTTTATACTTGTATTTAAAACTTGGGTTTATGTACTTCTTTGAAAAAGATAACTTATGGAGTCAGTGGTTTATTCTTAGTATCCCTACTGAGCATCCCAGTGCCCATGCCTATTATATCTTTCCAATTATAGGTTTAGTCTCTTATTCAGGATCTTGGTTCAGCTGCTCAATGTTGGAGCAAGCTTGGTTCTGAGTTGGGTGGTGACCTAGAAGGTCACAAGGAGGTATTCACAGTTTATTTTCTTTCCACTGCTAGTTTTATTTATTTTTTTATTTTTTATCGTCGGTCTTTATCTACTTGGTTATCTGTTTTCCATCATCCAAATCATTCCCAACTGTTAGACTTTGATGCCCAGCACTAGTTTCCAACCCATGGAGACCAGGAACGCCCCTCGGGCAATTCTGCGGACTGGATCAGGTGACTGGTTCAGGGTCGACCCGGGTTGGTTTGTGACATCAATTATTCCAATAAACTTTATACAAAGGACCTATATAGTAATGACTTCCCACCTCATGTGTTTTGATGTCAATTTCCAAGAACTATCATTAAATCATGAATGCACACTAGTGATCCTTGGACCATTCCCAATTCTCTCAAACATGATTATACAATCAATATTAAAGAAGGGGTGTATATCATGGTATTAGAAATATATAAACTTCCCCAATGAGATCTTCTGTCATTGATAGATCAAGATCCATTCAAATGAATAATGAAAATTCTCTAGATCTAAAGTATATTCATCAGTAAGACAATATTATCCATTAGATCAGGATGGGATCCCTGTGTCTATCCAATATAGCTTAGATCTATGATTCATCACAAGAGAAATATATGATTCAGTCTATAATGGATGAAACTTTTCATTTGGGATCCAGCAGATTGATCCAAGATTGAAACGGTGAAGGAGATAGGAGAAGGTGGTTGATTTCACCAAAAGAGATCCCCACACTTCATTCTAGTCGAATGAGGGTCAAGAGAGATTAGGGAGATATCAAATAGGTGTTTCAAAGTTAAAATATGGGCTCAACCATGTTTAAAACTCGTCTAGAGCCCACCAACTAATTGGTGGGCCTGGTCAACTAGATGATGTTTGGAACCTGGCTAGTCGGTAGTTCCAAGTAGAGCTTGGGTCTACTGCCTATGCCACCATTTGACAAGTAATCTCTATAGAAGTGCAGATTCTCTTGACTCCCCACCGTCTGGATGGTAGTGTTGGACTGGCTAGTTGGTGGACCTCCAGTATCTTTTATGCTATTGGTCCATCCTTCTTTCTAGATATTAATTTATATAAAAAAATATACTAAAAAATTACATATAGATAACAATATTTTAAAATTTATGACTATATGTATGTATGTATGTATACACATACGTACATATATACTAACATATTTACATACATACAGATTAAAGTAATTATTTAAAAATATATATATGTACATGCATGTTTCCAAGAATAAATATCAGTATTGAAAAATATAATTATTTACAAGTATACATAGATATATGATTTTATAAATAAAAATATATATATAATTATACATACAGTGTAAATTTCACATTATAAATTTTAAAGTGTATTTTTTTGTATACACTATAAATAGTAATTAATTTTTTTTAAACCTACAAATAGATAAATATATATAAAAATTATTGATCACACATAACCAATAAATATATATATAATTAAAATTAATGAGTGTTTATATACACACATGTATGTATCTGTTAAGTATATGCCTACATGCATACAAACATATATATATAGACACATATGTACATTTGTAAATACAAGTTAATAAATCCATATTCATACATAGTTAAATACATATAACTAAATATAAGAACATACATACCTACATACATAAATCTATATTAATATAAGTACACAAATATATATTATTTCAATTATATGCAAATATAATTAATGTAATTATTTATAAATATAAGTACATGCATGCATACGTACATGCATATATATATAAGTACATACAACTTTCAGTATTTGTAAATATATTTTAATACATGAACATACAAGCATCAAAATATTATTATATGTACAAACATACATATACAGACATATATACACTCATGCATATATATTAATGTAATTATTTATATATATATATATATATAAGTATGTGAATAACTTTATATACATGCATACATACATATATATAAGTATATACAAATATAAATATGTATAAGTATATTTTAGAACAAGTACATACATATATCTATGTATTATTATATCTAAACCTCGCACTATAAATATCCATTGTAAAATAGAAAAGAGTGTATAAATTTATGAGAAAAAGTAAATTGGGTAATGACATTTTGTTATATGTATATATTTTTCTATAATATTTTAAAACAAAGATAAATAAAGACATTAAATATAAACATTTTTAAAATGAAAAAAATTAAAATTTGTAGATATCTGTAAATTTTTGTTTTATTTTAAGACATTCTCAAATATAAAATGAAAATATTTATTATAATAGAAATCTTTATGTGTATTTTATTAATTATAACATTTATATATATTGTATTAATTATATATAAATATAACTACATATGATATATATGTATATATAAAAATTAAAAAAGAATTAGTGTCTACATGCATACATATACTTAGGTGATGTATATACCTACATACGTATATATAGACACACACACACACATGCGTACATTTATATATACAAATTAAGATAAACATATACATACATGCTTCCATAAATATATGTAAATATAAGTACATATATACATGCATATATAAATCTATATTAATATAAGTATATAAATACATATTAATACTATTATATACAAATATACATATAAAAAATTGTTTACAATTATAATTATACACATGCACATGTACATACATATACATAAGTATACATGCACATATAAATATTAATATGTCTATTTGTATACTTATATTTTTATAAACTTAGATATATGTATATTTGTAAGTTATTATACTTATGTACTTCTAATGTCAATGGGAGATTCATATATAAGATCTATATTGGGAAATTTGGACTATCAATGTCCTATGAGATATTTAAAGGGAAAATCTCTATAAAGAAATTTATACTTCCAATAGCCTATTAGAGATTCATAGGAAAAATATCCAATGAGAAGTTTGTATTTTCAATATCCAATGTATGTTTGTAGGTACTTATATTATTATGTATGTATGATTGTGTGTATTTGTATGTATGTACATGTGAAAATATTTAGATATATTCATGTACATGTATTAAAATATACATATACATATTTATAGTTGTATATACTTATATATATGTATTCACATATTCATGTACGCACCTATATTTTTAAATAATTACGATAATTATATTTTCATATAATTATAATAATATGTATTTATGTACTTATATTAATATACATTTATGTATGTATATATGTATGTACATATATTTTAATACATGTATTTAAGTATGTATATGATTATATTAATTTTTATACATAAATTTACATAGGTGTGTATATATATTAATATTAATATATATGTATGTATGAATGTATGTATGTATGTATGTATGTATGTATGTATGTATGTATGTATGTATGTATGTATGTATGTATGTATGTATGTATGTATGTATGTATGTATGTATGTATGTATGTATGTATGTATGTATGTATGTATGTATGTATGTATGTATGTATGTATGTATGTATGTATGTATGTATGTATGTATGTATGTATGTATGTATGTATGTATGTATGTATGTATGTATGTATGTATGTATGTATGTATGTAGACATATACTAAACACATACACATATATAAGTATGTGAAAATTTATTAATTTTTATATTTTTATATAGAAATATATATATTTTTTAATTTTTGTATACCCCCAACTTGTTTAGAATCCTTGTCAATGTGGAAGTATAAATAATTTAATTAGAAAGTGTAGTGTATAAAAAATACTATAAATTTATATCGTGGTATTTGGAGTGTCATTTTACACAGTCGATTTACATTGTGTGTGTGTGTGTGTTTGCCTTCATTTATTTATTTGTGTGGGTGTGTCACTACAATAGATATGGTCATTTTCAGTGATCAAAATAAAAAAATTTAGTAATAAAAAGTCCCTAACATGATGAATGCTAAGAAAGTCAGTATATTTTATCTGTGATAAAAAAAATTATTGATAAAAGCCTCATCTATCACTGCTAAAAGAGTACTAATAAAGGGTAAATTTTATCAACATTTACTTCATTCTGATATATGTGGATTTTATCAATGGTTTTATAATGCTGACAAAAATCCTAATACCTAATACAGAGCTGATATAATGTTGCAACTCTGCAACAACCAAAAAATTCAAATAAAATATTACAAATAAACCCAATTACATTTCACCGTCATTAAATTAGATTAAAAACAATACAATAAACACATATTACATTTTAAAAATAAAAAATGAAATTCCAATATTAAAAATAAACATAATTAATGTAGTATATATATTACAATGCACTATATTAAGAAATAAAACAAAATAGAAAAAACAATTACATCCCACCATCAATAAATTTACATTCTACCATAATTTCAATTCAAATATTACATTAAATAATTTTTTAAAACAAAGTTACATTGATTTTAAATTTAATTACAATCGAAAATAATTAAAAATAGTATATAAAAAACTCTCATAAATGAATTTCTCTAACAATCAACCAAACCTCATAAAAAAGCAAGTGTCTATAATAAAAAAATTAGTAACAATACATAAAAAATAAAATAAAAATATAATTACAATGATATATAGTCCATGATAAATTTCAAACAAAACTTTTGATCAATTGAGAATTCTATCATACTAAGAAATTTGAGTATCATATTGATCTGTTATTGACTCCCAAAGATCACATATTACTCAAAGATCATTTTTCTAATCTTTAACACCAATACAATATTGTTTTCTTGGTTATAACCCCTACATATGAGATTTTTCTTATATTAATAAGTGTAAATAATATGAAATCATATTTTCCACCATACTAGGAAATCCAGGAATCAGATTAATGTATAGTTGATTATTATAAATCATAAATTATTTGAGTATATTTCTCCCAATTTTTTACATCAATATAAACTTAAATGCTTGGTTTTGACCCCTTGATGGATGATTTATTATTTTAATAAAATTAAAAGTCTGAAATGGTACTTTAAATAATATCGATCAATCTGGTCATCATATTGATGTGTGGTTAACTCTTACAGTTAATAATGATTTTAGAATCATCCTACCATGGTTTTATGGTAATTTACTAGGTTTTAACCCATTTTAGATAAACTAACACTTTAATAACAATATTAAGGTAAAGTAAAACTTTTGATCATGTTGATAAATTAAGGTATTATATTGATGTATGTTTGATACATAAAGATATGAAATGAATTTTAGATTATTGTCCTATTTATTTACAATAATTCAAAACTTTTTTCTTCATTTTGACTCCTAAATTAGTTATTTTTTATTTATTAATAACCATTAATAATTTGAAATAATATTTATGTATGATTGATTTATACTCATAAAAAATTATCTAAGGATGATTTTCTTAAGTTTTCATGTCAATTCATGTCGTTTTCTTAGTTTTTGGCCCCCTGATGTTTGATATGTCATTTTAATAAAAATACAAACGTGAAATGGTACTTTTGATCATACTCAGCAATATAAGCATCATATTGATGCTCGATTTATTTTTGTAGACAAAAAATCACTTGATGGTAATTTTTCAATGATTTAATATCAATTTGTGGCCACTTACTTGATTTTGTTCCCTTGATTGGAGATATTCCATTTTAATAAAAATAAAAATTTGAAATGGTTCTTTGAATCATATTAAGATATATAATAATTGGAATGACATGAAGTCTATTATTACAAATCATAAAGATCACAAGGATCATTCTATAAATTTTCTAAGGCAATAAGAACTCATTTGATCAGTTTTGACCCGTTTTAGGCGCGTTTTTACTTTAACAGCAACGTGAAGATGAAACGGAATATTTGGTCATACCAAGCAATTTAGGTATCAGAGATATGTGTGGTTGATCTCTACAGATCAAAAAATGACACAATAATCATTTTCCTATATTTTCAAACTAATTTTATCATTTTTTTCCAATTATTACCCCAATAAATGTGATTTTTCATTAAATAATAAGTTTTAGCAATATAAAATCATACATTCCATCATACCGAGCAATTTGGGAATCATATTTGTGTGTGGTTGATACTTACAGATCAAAAATGATTCACAGATTATTTTCCAAAGTTTTTACATAAATATAAACTTCTCTATTTGGATTTACCCCTTGATGGATATATGTCATTTTAGTAAATATATAAATGTTTAATGATACTTTGGATGATATCGAGAAATCTAGACATCAGATTGACATGTGGTTAATTATTACATATCACACATTATTTTAGGATTATAAATCTATATTTTCATGGTAATCCAAACTCATTTTCACTTTGAACCATTTTAGATGACCTAATACTCTAATAAAAATGTGATGGTGAAATGGTGGATTCAATATTAACAAGAAATTAAAGTATCATATTGATTTATGGTTGATTCTTATATATTTAAAATAACTAATATATCATTTTCAAAAAATTTCATGAAAATCCAGTCTTTTTTTCTTGATTATGACCACTACAGAGGTGATTTTTTGTTGATTAATAAATGATAAAAAAATGGTATCATACATCCCATCACACAGGGAAATCTGGGCTTTGGATTGACGTGTTATTGACTCTTGTAGATCATAAATGACTTAAGGATAATTTTCCTAATTTTTCATGTCAATACATATTTCTTTGATCAATTTTGACCCCTTGATGGGTGATATGACATTTTAAGAAAAATACAAATGTGAAATTGTACTTTAGATCATACTAAGAAATCTTGACATTAGATTGATGAATGGTTGATTCCTAAAGATCAAAAATTATCCTAGGATCATTTTACTATGATTTAATTCCAATCAGATTTCATTTACTTAGTTTTTACCCTTTGATGTGTGATGTATCATTTTAATAAAAATACAAATATGAAATGGTACATTGGATCATACCAAAAAATCCAAGAAACATTTTGATGCCTGGATGATTATTAAAAATAAAAACATCCCAAGGATCATTATTATAAGTTTACATAGCAATTTGAACTCATTTATTGTTAAACTCTTTTAGTTGATTTGTTACTTTAATAAAAATATGGAGGTAAAATGACACAATGAATCGTGCTGATCAATTCAGGTATTGGATTGACATGTAGTTGATTCCAATAGATTATAAATGACTCTAAGATCATTTTCCAGAGTTTTCACATCAATACAAGGTTTTTTTTCTTATTTATAACCCATAAAGAGAAGATTTTTCATTTATTATTAAGTGTTTACAAGATGAAATCATGCATTCTATAATATTTGGAAAGTCGGGCATTAGATTGTTGCAATATTGCATCTGATATATCAAATTGTTAATTTAATAACAATGTGAAGGTGAAATGATACTTTTCATCATTTTGGTCATCTCATCATGATCTATATAAAATAAAAACGTAATTACAAACATTGTAAGAAATTACTTATTCAATATTTTTCCAAATAGTCTGATATTATATACTTTTTATACTTATTTATAAACAAATATTCTTCTTCTTTTGAATATATAGATTGTCGACATTATAGGTAGTACTCAAGAAATATAAACAAACAAATGATTAATAAATATTTTAATTGAAATTTTAATTTCCTTCCGAAATACCTCTTTGGGGATGATAGTTTGTTGATGGAATATGATGTCTTCCATAAACTTCAAATGTAATATCTATAATCATTTCCATTATTTTGTTTTTAACACTAAAAACCATTAATAAAAATGATTAATTCATTTTGATATGTGTTCTATTAGTGAAATATTATTATATATATCATAATCTATATCTATGTGTAGAAATCAATAGGCTTCTTAGTCTCATTCACCATCCTCGTACCATTATTTTTAAAATATTTAAATATTTCTCTATCACAAAAAAATCCCATTAAAACATAATAAAAAACATATAATTTTAATATTTAGATATAAAATTTTAAATTTAGTTCATTAAAATTTTACAATTTATATCATGTGTGGTCAGTTTTTTAAAATTCCATACTTTGGATCTAAAAAATAAACCTTAAAATTATCCAAATTGACATCATTGAGAGTCTAGTGCTCCCTAATAAACAAAAATTAATAAGTAATGAAAAAATGAAAATATATTTCATATGATTAGATTATTGTGTTTTACCACTGAATTGTAGGCATCAATAAGATCTAGTCATCTATTATTATTTTTTCAAGCATTGTTGTTAGTTCATCTCTTTTTTTCTTCAATTTATTATTTATCCAATTAATTATTTTCCATAGAAATGATAAAAGGATTAATGAGTCTAAATTTTTCTTCATAGGGTTTTCCATTTATATATTATTTATATATACTCCTATAGAAAATATGCATAGTTATTAACTGTCATTAACATAATAGATCAATTATTGGTAAAGATGAACATATTATGAAAATTCACCAGATGTGTAAATTGGAAATTGAGATTCACAATCATTCATGATTGATAATTTCATTTATACTCTCAAGATCAAGTGTGTATTTAGTAACCTCTCTATACATTTGTTATTTTAATTCAATGTAGGTCATATTTTTATCTTGAAAAGTTACATCCAAAATAACATGTAATGTTAGTAAATTTGTTAGTGCAATTGGTGGGGAAATTATAATTTTAGAAGGTCCTATGGATTTATTGGTTGATCAACTAAATTTTTTTGATCATGCCTTCCATTTCCCCACCTCTTTCTCTATCTGTAATAGCATACATCATTTTAACCCATTTTTAAGAAATTGTTAAAGGTTGTTCATTTGAAAAAAAAATTAAAGGGAATAAAACATTATCATCATGTGTATTTATAATATTAAACATCCATGTTATGAATATTACAATAAAATGTTAAAGCTTTTTTACATCATCATCATCAAGAAGAATAGGATTCTCAGAACTTAGATCATGATATACATGAATCACTACTCTCACATGATATTTTTGGAGTTGTTTATTTTGTAGAATTTATCCATGGATATTGAACATTTAACACTTTCAACAAGGTGATGGGTGAGTGATAATATATATAAGTAACAGTCACTACAATCCAACAATATTTTAGTATTATAAATTTATTAATAGTTGTTTGATTTACATTTAACAATAAATGTTATGAAAAAATCGATTTCCTTGGGTAAGGCAAGTTATTCAGGGGAATGACTCGCCTCAAAGCTAGTGGGATACAACTCTTTATATAGTGGTTTTTATTCTATAGTCGGTTCTATTTAACCCCTTTACATATACTAGTCCATCAAACTAGAATTGATAATAATTTATTTTAGATAATTTATTTCTGTCTGTAAGTATTTTATTTTCTCATTTTCATCCCACCCTATGACTTTTCTTTCTCAAAATATGCTTGAGGTGACACTCCTAAACCTATACCTCTAACGTGGCCATATTGTACTGGCCACTCAAAATATAATATAATAATTTTTACTTTTAGTACATTTGATAATGAATCTTGTGTCTAAAATATATATAAAACATTTGAACATAAGTAGATATTTTTATGTAATGATGTTATAAAGTATGACAAATTACTATTATGTCATGCTTACACATGATCTCCATTCTTTTTGTGTGTTTTCATCTACTATTTTTCCTTTTTTATTTACATGATCCTCCATCTATATAACATGAAAGAATATGGAAGTGGATTTAGATTCTAATTCATCAATATGGATATAAAAAAAGGAACATAAATTTGTTGTTATTTCATATCACATAAAACAATTTCAATTGATGTAAAATACATACCTTTTTTAAAGTGAATCATAATCCATCATTTATTTATGGTAAGGGTATGTTTGTTTTGATATATAATTTTTATTTTCATAAATCCTTTATTGTTTCATAAATTAACAATTTTGAATGAAAGTAAAAAAATACAAATGACATAAAATAAAATATTACCAATTACAACACAGCTGAAATGATTCATCTTCACAGAGACAAATAAAATAATTATTGTTTCTTGTTTTATCATGTGTTTATACATAGCTAGTGTGTAGGGTTTTACTTTCCCCTCATCATACCTGAGATGTGGCTTCATTAGAAGTGTCAAAATGTCTCAATGAGCCTTTCTAGTGACCATTAACAATATTTTATTATAGAAATCATCAAAAATAAATGTACTCTACAAGGGATAATGAAAATTAAATAGATATTTCATTATATTATTTTTTATTAAAATATTAAAAGTATATCATAATTTTACCCTAATTTCCTCTTATATAGTTATCTTTAATGCAATAATAACGTTTTTCCACATGTCTATATTAATCTATACATGCATTAGAGTTATAACCCCAAATTAATTGATAAAAATTAACTTGTTGGGATCAACAGGTTGGCCACATTGATTCAACTGAACCACATATTATATACCATTATATCTTACCACAATAAATTTTTTTAAGATAATGGTGCCACACCACTTGTGTTTTTTTATCCACATGTTGTGGACCTCCTAAAAATTCTTCACTTTCAACATTGATGGTGTCTTATTCCTTAGGGTTAGTAGCATCAGCATGTGGAGAGTCCATTTTTTGCATTATTAGTTAAAGATTTAATTTATATTAGTTAAATATAGTAGTGATCACATAATATTAGGAGTAGAATATAATTATATTAAAAAACATTAATTTTTTCAATAAACACTTTTTCCCATTCAAAGGTTGAAGGGATATGGCTTCATTATTGAGTATCCAAATCCTATCCTTATTCTCCCCTATGACGTACAAGACGTTGTCTTCATTGGGAACACTATGAAATTATTTTGGATGTCCCAATATAAGGGGCATAATCAATTGTATTTTCATCTAACCTTGCAGTTTTTTTATTCATCAACAGAAAAATTGACCAATTTCTATTTTCATGATTTAATAAATAAAATGATTGCACTCCTTGTGATTCCATTATAAACAATTCATCCTTGTACACTCCCACACTAAAATTCACATTCATTAATCCAAATTCATCGACTTTAAAGTCACTTTTATTGTTAACCCATTTTCAATATAAAATTATTACTTGAAATTTCATATAATTCAACTCAAATATTTTTTTGATGATTTTAATGTATGCCATATTCACATAAATTGGATTTTTTTTATTTGGTACTGAATACATGAATCACTTCCTCCAAAATAGAAACTCTATTATTTTTCATCATACTACATTCATCATGTTCATTTTTATAGAATATATAATTGTTAATTACATAACCATTGTAATATAATACTTATATACTTGGTCCTCTAGTTTGACATTGAAGTCCTTCAAAATTTGAATTTTGATTATTAGATAACTTCTTAAAAATATAATCTCAATACCATCCTATAAAAAATTGATTATGTGTATTTTATATATATCTTTCAAACATTGATGGATTTAAATTCCTAGGAAATACTTTTTGGGTTTCTATATATGAAAAAGACTTTATCAAATTGTGTAAAAAATAGTGAGCTTTCTCTTTCTCTGTAATGGTAATTATAACATCATATCTTTACTAAATCCCTTCACCCACAAGGTGCCTCCTATGATGATATTTTGGAAGACCAGTGTCATGACCATCTAATAGGTAGTCAAAAAAATTAAATAACTTCTTAAAAAATATATTTCTCTTAAATACAACCTTTTGGTCGACTTAAATATTCGACATACCCTTTTAAAATATTCATATATCATTCAATGGGGTAAATCCATCTATAATATACAAGACTACATAGTGGAATCTCTATAACTAATTGAGACATCAGGATTACCATTATATTGAATAATTTTGGTGGTAATAACATCTCTAATTTACAAAATATGATTAAAATATCCTTATTCATGGTTTTAAAATTTTATGGGTTTATAAATTTACTACATATGAATTTGAAAAAGAAACAATTCAAAGTAAATATGTGTCATAAATGTTTTAGACAGAATACAATGTAAATTCATTGACATTAAATCTTGCAACAAAACATGGAAGTCATGTGATTTTAGACCCTTTAACTTCAAATTACTCATTTCAAAGACATTGCTGATATTTTATGAATACCCCTCTGAAACCATTACACCATTAAGAAAGCTTCAAAATTAAAATTTTTCTTACCTAGTTAGTGTAAGCCACTGGAGGAAGTAAATTTCATCTTTCACCCATCACTAGTGCCAAATATCACCTTATCCCTATGTCAATCATGTAAAACCTAGCCTTAATACTATCTTTTGTTTTATCTAATACATTTAGTAACAAGCTAATAAAACTATCACATACATTTTTTCTACATGCATGAAATCAAGTAAATATTCAACGTAAAAACAATTCTAGTATAATAATTCAAAAAAACTAATCTCCTTTTACAAAATTTTTTAATAAGGTTTTTAAAAAAATACCGAAAATAGTGAAAATATATTTTACTTCCCCAAATTATTTTCCACTCGTTGACAGATATGGTGTTTTTATTTATTCTATATTCCCATTAAATGATGTCTTGCATGATTGATATTTATGTTGTTAGGGTAAAAATTTTTGATGTATTAAAAACATATTATTTGACAAATTTTTCAACAAAATTTAGTGTTTACCAAATTCACAGAAGGGACATTACAACATTACTTTAATGTAATATTCTGGTAAATTTCCATAAGCAGAAAACTCATTTATCATCCCATACAACATGGTTCTCAATGTGAACTCTACTATTTTATGATCATAATATAATGAAATAATTGTATCCAATATAATTTTCAGATCTTAAATAAATGGATCCATATGAAAATTAATATCATTACCATGTTATTTTGATCTAGATATAAGTAGAGATAACATGATATATTTTCACTTCATGAATAACCATTGTGGAAAGTTATAATTTACCAATATAATTGTACATGTACTCTGATTATTACTTTATACACCACAAGTATTTATTCCATTTCTAGATAGCACAAGATAGAGTTTTCTTCACTCATTTCCAAATTTAAGATACTCATGATCAATTTTCTTCCACTAAGAAGATTCCACTGGGTGACGTAGTTTCCCATATTGAATTATTGTATCTGCATACCATGTCAATTATCTAGTTGTCTCCCAAAACCTATATAGGTGTCTAAACCTTGTAATGATTGTAAAGTACAATAAAAAATTTGAAGGAATTTATTTATCTTTCTTGTATCAATCTTCCCCACACATAGATCATTTTTTAAGTGATTTATGGTTCTTTAGAAATAGTACACATTCATTTGTACAAGCATGTATTCTTTTAAAGATCATATCCATTTAACATAGAATTCGTATAGTGTCATGTTTTTTAAAAGGAATAACATTTTCTTCTCATATCATATCACTCAGCATACCAAGTATTTCTGTAAAGCTTGTGTATATTCATCTGATTCCAACTTTTAAATCATATGTCCTTAGTACAACTGAAAATGTTGTATATTTAGTACAACTGGTATACAACAGTATCTTTTCACAACAAATTAATATCCAAAATAGTTTTGGAAAATCATAAAGGTCATCTTTAGTTACTATTTTCCTTCCTTCAACATAATCTACATCATTTTTTACACATGTAATCATATCAAATGTTCTATAAATTGCATTATCATCCGATAAATTATCTATATTAGGTTTTTCCCTATATTTAGTCAACATTTATAGCTTGGATCTATTCCTTGATAGATCAAATGTTCTTCCAACTCAGATTAACTAATTTTTCTTGAATAAAAACAGCAAAATCAGAGAAAAATGATATGATAAGGTTCATATGCATGATCTATTGCAAACATGGTGAACTCTTTAACCTTATCCTCATACTCCTTTTCTATTTGATTAGAATCCATCCTATTTTGTTTAACACTATTCATATTTTATAATAAATAAATAAATATACACAATGTATGCATATGTTGTATCATTTTTTATATCTGTAAATTACATAAAGCATAACTTTAAAAAATAAAATTTTAAATTAAAATAAAAACATATATAAATTATATAAAATATATATATAAATCAAATATTTTATAATATAATTCCAAATATATAAATATAATAAATTCTATGTTTCGGAAAGAATTAAGTCTCCTCTCTTAGTGTGGATTATTTTCCTAGTGTGAAGTAGGTAACTTCACGATCAATGTGTTGGTTATTTTTATGAAACTTTAAGGATTTAAATATAAGTTCGATTACATCTGCCACAGAAAAACACAACAAAAAGGAAAGAACTTCAATAAATTAAAGTAAATTTTTTGCAGTAAATATAATACTAACTAATATTAATATATAAATTTGTATATATAAACATATACACACGTAGATATATAAATACTCAAGCACACAAAAAAAACATATATACCAATATACTTATACATATGAAAAAATATTAAACACCCAATTATATATATATTTATAAGAAAATAACATATCACATTTCATGTTTCTATAAAAAATCATTAATGACAATCTTAAATCATTCTCATTTAAAATATAGTTACTACTTTGATGAAAAACATAACCCAATTAATATTCTAGAATCCATTCATATTTATAAGGCCTATACTTATTTATAAAATTAATAAAATTTCCAATGACTCAGCATTTGAGTGGAATATAATTTTGATTGGAATCCATAAAGCCAAGGTTTCAACCCCTGATAGACATTATTACTATATTAGTGATATAGTAGTGTAATGTTGTAGTGATATAGAAATCACGGTCATCTTTAATTAGTAGGATTTAAGGCCATTTCTTGGGCCTTTGGGCCACTTGGGTCATCCAGTCCATGCATACAGAGTTTATGGGCCATTCCTAACAAGTAATCGGGCACATAGAAGGACCAGGATACAACCCAATGCATTAATAAGGCATCATAATCATTTTAACATGTAGCCAATGTTGTTTGAGTGAATTCAAAAGAGGTATGGGGGTGCTGATACCTATCAACAACCATTTATCCTCTAATGTGGGGTGAATGGGTTCCCTACCAATTGACTCACAGTACAGTGGGACTTGAAGATAGTGTCGTGAAGAAACCTAGGTAGTATTAATAAAAATCATTTCCATATTTTAAGTAATTATATTTTATATATTTATATTCATTATAAAAATATTATGTAATTTTTCATTCGAAATAAAAAAAAGCACTACTTCTAACCCAATTTAATTTTCATGTATTTTAGGGTTTTATTTTAAATCTTTACTTAAAAATTATAGGATTTTAATTTAAAAAACGAATTTTAGTTTATAATCCATCATTTCAAAATTATAAGTGGGTGAATTTTTTAGAATTTTCTAAAAAAATTTCTTTTTCAATGGATAGTGAAAATACTGATTTTTTTTGGAAACTATATTTTCCTTTCAAATATTAACAAAGTAAAATTTTATTTTGGATCATTTTTTAAATTTTTATATATAATTTTGATTAAAAAACAATTTGGATCTTCTTAGTTAATTTTATACTTTAATTTGGAATAAAAATATTTTTATACTAAAAAGGGAATTTTTCATAAAATATGGTTTTTTATCACGTTTTGTGAGTTTAATTTTAAATTAAATTATACCAATTATATGAATTTAATCTTCAAAAATGGATTTGATATTTATATTCACGTGTTTTAAAATTGGTAAATATTTACTTTTTATTTTTATTCATTATGAATAGTAATCATAGTAAAAAAAATTCCAAAGTAAAAGTAAAATGGATTAATTAAGTGTAAAAATAATCTGATAAGAACTAAAAATTAACCCTAACACACTTAACATAAATTTACAGGATGATTATATTTCATCTATAGTCATCAAAACTTATAATATGTGACCTTTTGTGTCAAAGTGTCCATGATTTTGAAATTATTTATATTTCATATAAAGAAAAGTCAAAAATGTCATTCTCTTTGTTATATAATCATTAAATTTTTGAAATAGGGATAAAAAGAAGGTATGTTTGGTTATAAATTTTATTTATAAATATATATTATTTTTTATCATGTTAATTTATTTCTACTTTTTAGTGATGAAATAATTACCTTAAATGCATACATTACACCAATATAGTATTTATTCAATAAATAGAAAAAATTGAATAAATGATTTTAAAAATATTAAAAGTAGTACAATTTGAGTTAGTAATAGTGTACCATGAAATTTTTAGATAATTATAATATATTTGGTGTGTGTGAAAGTTTTATATTCTAATTCCAAATTTTTGTTAATGATTTTAAATTTGAAATTAAATGAATAGTGTCAAAAATTACAAAAATGATATTTTATTAAATGATTTAAAATTCCTAAAAATCTATATTTGGATAAGTGATTGGGATATGGTATAAAATATCAAAAATTTTCTATTTATGGGTCAATTAGCCTTTTATAGTAACTATTATGTCCCCTAAAATAGTAAAAATAAATTTTCGTAGTAATCAATTCTAATCCATTTTTCCATAAAATATAATTTATATTAATTTAATATTTTAAGTAATTCCAAGAGTGCCCCTCCCCACACTTATAAAAGGAACCTATACTTATATTTTATTCAAACATAAAAATAATTTTGGATTATACAATACATAAAACAATAACTTCTTTATATCCCACTCTATGTCCTAGAGGCCTTAGTTTGATCATAAAACCAATCGAGGAAACATTTTTGTGTAAACCTTAAGAGGTTTTCCAAATAAGCGGTATAGTTCCTAACCAAGAATTTTTGTTTTATTTCTTATTCTACCTCCATAAAATGTTATTAAATCAAGATGAAATAATAAAATCATAATATTCTATATACTTATATTTTATTATGTTAATTTAATAACCAATACCCATCTCCTCTCTAATCAAATGGGAAATAAAAATATTGTTCGTATGTGTGGTGGACTACCACATCACAAACCGACGTAATCTATTTTCCATCACCTCCTATTAAGGATGGTTATAATGATGAATCTAATGTATATATACGATATTCATGACATGTTTATCATTTTATAAAATTAATATATCATATATTTTATTACCCTTCCATTCATTGGAAAAATGATAACATCATTCATGTGTACATGTGGATTACCACCTCCACCAACTGATGTGACACATTTATCATAACCACATCACGTGGCTTCTACATATAATAATATTAAAATAAATTATATGTTATTTAGGATAAATTAAAAATTCTATAAATATAAAATAATACTTACCTTATTTCCATAATGATCATTGAAAAATGGAATCGTTTCTCATATGTATATACAATCTATCGTCTCCATATTCGTAATGTAGATCATTTTTCATAACTATATTTAATGGTTATTTTAAAAATTATAATTTATGTATAAAAATGATAATTATTTCATGATTATTATTCGGGATATAATGTAACAATAACCACGTTGACCATAGTTAACCTATCAAAGTCAATTTTGACATATGGTCCAAATTTAGCCCAAACATACAACAAGAAATTAATTGATTGATTAATTGTATATGACATGGTCATAAATAAAATAAAAGGAATAATGAAATTTAAAAGGGTAATTAAGAAATTAAATAATAAACATAAACTTCTTTATTCTTGAAGATAAATAATATACGTGACAAGTGATACTTGAGGTAAAGGAATTTCTTTTAAAAATATTCTTTTAAAGTTTCTCATCAAACTCTTCTTCTTCCATCCCTATATTTTAAAAAATTATATTAATGTATTTATATTTACATAAAATAATTATAAATGAAATTTTTTGTCTCATTTAAATTTATTTCAAAGGTTTTTAAAAAGAAATATTTTTATGGAATGTTTTGACTTTATTTACAAAAACAAAAAAAAATGAATGCTTTATTTTAACATACACGGCATCAATGAATTTTACAACTGAAAAAACCAATATTTTATGTTTTTATTATTTAAAATATTTCATGATTTCTTCAAATAAAAACCCTTTGTTCTGATTAATTTAGTTTTGAAATGGGTTTTTAAATAGAAAATGCATTTTGATGTCTGAAAAATGTATTGAATATGAGTTCAAAATAATTTTCAAGGGTTCATGATAAAATATGAAAGTTTAAAAGTTTTTTATTTATGATAGGGCACATGATAATTATAAATGTTGATTTGTGAGCCTAATAAAGCTAATATGATGGGTTATCCTGATACATCTTATATTATGGGTTATCCAAATACATCTTGTACAACGGTTATACCTGATACAGATTATATGATGGGTGAACTCAGATAGTGCTTTAATTAATTTTGTAATGTCACTTTTCTTCATAATAATGAATGAGGGTGTTAACTAGTTGGATTTATCTAATATATTTAATTGGGATCCAATTATTTCTAACATTAGTTATGAATATAATTCTCTAAGTTTCTTAAAAGGGGTTTTATTTTTTCCCATGGATTTTAAAGGTTTTCTTTTAGGAAAAAGTGTGATTTTGTGTGGAAATGACTCATTTCATATTCTCAAATAATATAGTGATAAAGGTAAAAATTTTATGGGTTTTCATAATTTTCACTAGACTGATGGTTTTCTTCTTTTTATTTCCCAGGATGAGATTTTTGTGTTGATCCCAAATTATAAAATGTTTTTCCCAAGTTTTAGGGATGGGTAATAAAACATAAGAACTCAAGTTAAAATTCATGAAGATTTATCATGAAAATAAAATATTTTTATTTTTAAAGGAGCTACATTGTACGAAAATGGATAAAAATCAGGATTATCCACTTTGTAAAATATGATTTTTTAGGTATTTTTTATAAACTAATTCTCTAAATATTTTAACCGTAAAGATCCTCAAGTATGTAAAAACGATAATTCTAGTATAAACACACTAAAATATGTAATATCCAAGGTTGGTTCCTTATAGTTGGTATCAGTGGAAAAGTTAACAAAACATTAGAGGTTATAATAATATTAATAGAATATTCATGAAATATTATACTTTATGGTTAAGTTGAAATGATATAGCATTTTAATATTACAAATTTTAATCACCTAATATATATCTATTCAGAATGGTTTTCCATAGTGGGAATAGGGAAGCTAATGTCAGAAAGTGTCAAGAGGAAAATATCCTTCCAAATTAGTATCTTGAAATGGTTGTAATTAGTTCTGATCAATTTTTTAAAGTGATGGATCAGTTGATGCATGATATGAATGGTTTTGGCATTCATTTTGGAGAGAAAATATATTTTACCATAGAGGAACATGTCTATAGTTCAGAATTTCATGAAAAATAACACTCAATAATTTTTTGGAACCTCAGATATAGTGGTATTTGAAGGTTGGATTAATTATTTAGAAAATATATTTAAAGCCATGGGATATTAATAACATTAAAAGGGAAATCTTTTTATTTATAATTTTGATGGTGAGGCTAATCGATGGTGGTATTTGGATAAAAATAATAGATAGATAGATGATCTTGATGCCATATAATTGGTCATATTTAAATTTATTTTCTTGAAAAAAAATATTTCCCGAAGGTTTTTTGACTAAGAATAGAGAAAAAATTCTTGTAATTAATGTAAAAAGATAAAGATTCAGTTACCATTATTGAAGAAGATTTTAAAATATTCATTAGGTATGCACCAAATTTTATCTGGGACCTTTATAGTAAAATTTAATTGATTTTACTGAGTATTAAAACTAGTTTTGTGAAAATATTTAGCCTTATAAAAATTTAAAAGTTATGATAAAGTTTTTCAATGTGTTGAGAAACTTAATATAGACTTTATTGATGCTTATGTACCTCATGATGACAATAGTATGAAGTGGTCAAGGTGGAAATAAATGGAAAATAAATAAACTAAAAAATAGGGAGGTAATCCCCCAACACATTCCAAGTGCGGGTTAATACATTTTAGGTAATGTTTGATAGGATATGGAAAGTTTTACTGGTTTTGTAAAATTGGTCAAAGGTCCCATGACTACAAAGAGAATATTTTTTTACAATCCAAGAATGTGGTAACAGATAGCCATACAATGGTGAGATTCTTCAATTAAAATGAGTTGGGGAATTATATGAACATGTGTCCCAGGTTATTTACTTAGGGTGGAAATAATCAATATTGGAATAAAAAGGGTATCGAAAAATCATTTTTTACTAATATGGTTGATGTTGGTCCATCAAATGAATTGGTGAAAGGTATATTTCTTATTTATTCAAATTATTCCAATTCCCTATTCGACTCTGGATCTTCTCATTCCTTCATTTATGTGAAATTTTCAAGTAAAATGGGAATATTACCTTTTGAAAATAAGACATGACTTATGGTGAAAAATAAAAGTGGAAATATTAAAAAAACCAAGATTTATATAAATTTTACTACTGTTATTAGTGGGATGGTCTTTCCTACAAATTTTGTTGAACTACCAATGGTAGAGTTTTATATGATTTTGGGTATACATTACCTTATAGTATATTATAAAAAGATATATTTTAAAGATAAGAAATTTTTATTCAATGATTTCATAACTTTTATAACCTACCATGAATATGAGAAATTTATTAGAGATGTAGTGTAATTTTTCTAGCTCATGTTGTTTAAAATAAATAAATTTTTCAAATTAGTGATGTCCCAAGAGTGAATGAATGTATAGATTTATTTCTTGATTATTTTCTTCAGGTTATTCTAGACCACAAAGTTGATTTTACAATTGAATTATTTCTTGACTCTAATAAAATTTCAAATCCCCTTATCAAATGCCTCAAGTGGAACTTTTGGAATTGAAAATTTGGTTGGAGGAGTTATTAGATGAAGGTTTCATTCATCCTAGAACTAAACAATGGGGTGATCCTATTAAATGTTTTAAAAATATATGTGGTTAAATGAGACTTTTAATTGATTATAAATCCTTGAATAACATCATTGTTAAGAACAATTATCCATTACCTAATATAGATGATTAGTTTGATCAGATCAAGGGAGTGTTGTATTTTTCAAAGATTTGTCTCAGGTCAGAGTATCATCAGTTGAATGTGAAGGTAGAAGATTTCATGGATACTATGTTTTCAACTAGATATGTTCATTATGAGTGTTTAGTTATCCCTTTAGGTTTTATAATGAACCAGTTATATTCATAGATATTATGAATAGAGTTTTCCATGACTATTTAGAAAAGCTTTTTTATTGGGTTTATTGATGACATATTAGTATATTCTAAAATGTATGAGGATCATGAAAGATGCTTAAGTATTTTCTTTCATACCTTAAAATAAAAAAACCTATGGATTTTGGTTGTAAAAATTTATTTCCTCAAAAATATTTTTATAAAGATGGAATAACCATTTACCCTATTAAAACTAAACTTGTTTATGAATGGACTAGACCTAGACATATCACTAAGATTTGTATTTTTGTGGATTAGTAGGTTACTAGAGTATTTTTTTTTTGAAAACTTTGCTAGTTTATCTACCATAATGACTAAGTTAACTTGAAAAGTAGTTAAATTCATATGTATGAAAGAATGTGATGACTGTTTTCAAAAACTAAAAAGAAGATTTTTGAATACTCCAGTTATTCCCTATGCTCCAGAAATGGTGACTTTTCATCTAAAGTTATGCTTCATTAAAAGGATATGTTTGTGTCCTGATTCAGATTGATTAGGTAATTTTATATGATTCACAGAAACTAAATCCCCATGAATTAAATTTTCATACACATGATCTAGAATTAAATGTTTTGCTTTTTGATTTAATAATTTGGAAGCATCATTTATAGGGAGTAAATTGTGTAATATATATTTATCATAAAGTTTTTAAGTATATATTAGCTCAAAAATATTTTAACATGAGTGAGAGAATATGGCTGAAACTGATTAAGGATTAGGGCTACATGATTCACTACCATCTAGGAAAAGTAAACAAAGTAGATGATGACTTGAGTCAGAAAAATAATTCTATATTAACGATGATACATTAGGAATATGTCCCTTTGTTTAATGATTTGATGATTCGTTTCCTCAAAATTGTGAATATAGGAACTTCCATTGTTTTTTTTGGTGTCATTACAATCATATTTTTCAAAAATAATTAAGAAATCTTAGAAGGAGGATCTAGATTTATAAGAAAATGTGGAATCTATTAAAAAGGGTAAGTTTCAAGATTATGATATTTATGAATAAGTCGTTATAAAATTTGTAAAAATATTATGTGTCCCCTATGATTCCCATTTAAAGAAATAATTATTATGTGAAGCTCATAGTTCCCTATTTTCCATTCATCCTGGTAAAACTTGTATGTATAGATACCTTTAAGGGTATTACTAGTGAGATGGAATAAAAAGAGATATTACTAACTTTACAATGAAATATTTGACTTTTCAAGAGGTTGAAGATGAATAAAAATTCCCAAAAGGTATTCTTTATCCTTTTTTAGTGCCAGAGTGAAAATGGTAAAATATATCCATGGATTTCATAGTGGGTTTACCAAAGAAATATTGAGCTAATATATTATTTCTTTAGAAAAGATTTATCTAATGTATCTCAAAGAGATAGTAAGGTTACATGGAGTTCCTCTCTCCATTGTATCCGATCGTGATCTCATATTTACTTCCAATTTTTGGAATGGACTTCAGAGTATATTGGGTATTATAATCTACTAGGTTTTTTGGAATGGGACATTATTTTATAGGTAAATTTCAATTTTAAGTTTGAAGGATGGGAAAACTATTAAATTATAATTCAGAGTATACTTTTGAGAATTACAACACATTATTATGTTATTTTATATGGTGTTTAAGTATTGGTGAGTTCCTCAAAGGTTCATATGATCTTTGGGATCATCAAGCCTGGAAAAATCATTTTTTAAAAGGTATAGGAAGAGCCACATGGTTTTTTTAAACCATTTTTTCCTTAAGGTTAAATAATGTGGCCTATATTTAAACTATATCATGGTTTGGTAAATCATTCGAGGTAGGGTTCATGGTCCTGTAATATGTATGAATTTTTTAAGAGACGGCGTACACAGACTTCGTATGGTTTGATAAGATATTTGGCCTAACCTGCATGCTTAGTTCCACTTAGGTGTGAGTGAACATAGTCGGTGTAAGGTTATCCCAGATGTATGGCCAGACCATGTGACCTATTTTAAATGGGGTTCCCTTTGGACAGTGTCCCTACATGGTTGGTGCATGGTTAGCCCAACTGTGCAGTTCATTTAGAGGGGTAAAATTACAAATCATCCCCCCATCCTTATTTCTTCTTCTTTCCCCTTTATTTTCCCTTTTATACACACACCATGGGGTTCTCCTCACTTCTTCTTCCACCTAGGCTTTGACCTATCTACTCCATCTGAACTCATATTTTAGAATCGTTAGGTGAGTTTTATGCATAGAGGTAAGTCCTTGATTCCACTTTCTTCCTTCCTTCTTTTCTCACACTGTTTGGAATATTATTTCCATCTGATCTCATTTTCCAAATTTTCGGGGATTTTATCTGAAATCCTAATTTATCTAGCCGTGACTTGGATTAGAGGTCTTTATTTGACTAGAGATCACCTATGAGCCTAAGGTAGGTGGTTCCTAACTTTATCCACTTGTATACACATGTTATGGGATGTGTTCCTAAATACGCATGTGTAGGTTGCCTAGGGGAAACCCTTAATAAATTAATGATTTTTTTCAAATAAAAATTAATTGTTTTTATGATATGATGATGGGAATGATCTTATCTATTTAAATATTCTAATTTTAGTATGTATCTTGTGGTTGTTTTGGAAGGTGATATTGATTTTTAAATTTTTTAAATTAATTAAATTGTGATTTGACTACATCAGTTATGTGGAAAAATGTTGGGGATAGCCTAAGGTATTGATTTGATGTTGATCACCAAGACTAAGACAATTATTTTTTCAGTATTAGGGTGTGGACCAACATATGTGGGACAGTTTTGGACATTGGAAATTGAGGTGATGTGATCTTCAGGTTGTGATAGATGGTGATGATCATGTCATGGATTTGAGACAAGGTTCATATGTGGCATGAGGTTTCTGGTTAGTGGGGTTTAGGTATTTTTGGTGATATCCACTCACTGTTGTTGTCTAACTCTGTCATTTGAGTCATGTACCCATAGATAGGACTCAGTTGAGGTGGTTTTGACCACTCATTATGGGTGGAGGCCTTTGTGATTTAGTGGCTTAGGGGATGTTGTTGACCATCAGTTATGGAGGAGGTTCTCAATGTATAAATCCATAGTTGATGGTGTGGGATACCATCAGTTGGGGGTTAAGACTTGTTTTATATGTTTAAAATCATGTTATGGGATTATTTTAGAATAGATATAGTCAGGCCTTGGGTTGTCAGTTTGTTGAGCGGAAGATGATTTATCATTCCTTAAATGAAGGATATCATCATGACTTGGGACGTCGGTGTGTTGAGTCGATAGGGAATCAATGAATAGAAGTATGAGGAACTTGTGACATATTTTTTATGTGTTTATTTGGGACACTGGTTGTAATCGAAGCTAGGTTACATGTGGTATTGGTTGGAATGAAGTGTTGGGTGATATGTTTGTGGGGTGAGATACTGAGGTCCTTCCGGTATGACTGACCTTGGATATATCATTCCACTTCGGCATTGGAAAAGGTAGGTAAAACATTCCTCATGGATGTTGAGCTTGAGTAAAGTGGGTTATGTTTATTATGCATGAGTATAGTTACAATTTATTTATACAAGTATACACTTTTATAGATATGGATGTAAGATAGGAACACATTAGTGGTGGCCTACTAAGTTCATACTCACACCCTACACAAGCCCCATGGGACGTCTGTATATTTTATGGTTTTGATATGATTGGGTCCAAGATCATGCTCTGAACCATTGTGATCATGGATTCATGGGTGCATGGGATGTATGGATTATGGACCATGATTTTTCTTTTCATCAATATGGAGTTATTTGTGGTCCCTTGAGTACATTCACATATGATCATTCATGGTAAATCTTACACTTTTATTTTTGTATGATTTCTTGACATGTATTCTTTATCTGATATGTGTGGTTGTTGGTCTTTGATTTTTATTTCCATTATCTATTATTTCTTCTATTGAGTTTGTTATTTATGGTTTTATAGTGTTTTATTATCATATGAACATTATTATTATCATCAATAGGTGGTATAGTCTCCCCACTATCACCTAATCAGACCCTCACTGATGGTCGATAGCCTTCGGAATATGGGGAGGTGAATCTAAGGCCCATTAGATCACTAGCCCAGATCACAAGTTAAGTGGATCAGGGGTTGAGGAGCTACAATTGGAATCAAAGTTGTTTCTTTTTCTTTTGGCCTTACAATTTGGTTTATGGTAGACTAGATACTCGGATCTAGTAAGAACTAGGTAAATAGCACATGGTTGGGTGCTTGAAACCCCATTCACAAGGGATATACCATGTTTTTATGGGTGGTAAATTTATGTTATTATTTTTTCTTTTACAATTGATTGATTTCCACTTCAAGTGGTGCACTTGGGTATGATGTTTTTGAATTATGATATTTTGACCCTTGGCTCGGTATGAAAAGAGAGGAACTTTTATGTATCATGGTAGGAACATAGTCATATATGAGGTGTGTATATGATTTTTATTATTATTGGGAACTTGTAATGTGCTATGAGAGGTTGGTGTATTTAAATTGTTAATGAAAAACTAAACAGTTTTTTCCTACATATACTTTTTGGTGGAATTTTACTTCATCGGTCTAGGTATGTGATTCCTAATGAGATTTAAATATAACATCATGTGTATATGGTATATATAGGCCTGACTCTAATATGGGTAGGTAGGAATAAAGAAATGGGGTGTGCCATTTGAAATGTAAACAAAAATTTAAATAGTGTTTTCCTACATAGCCTTTTAGTGGAATTCTACTCATTTACACCAGATTGGTGATATCTGGTATGCATGACGTGTTATACCTGACTCTGATATTGGTTGGTAAGGGGACCTGAGGCATGATTACATGTGATATGGGGGTGTTAGGGGAGTGTAAGGATGGAGAGATAAGCTTCCTTTTATATCATTCCCTATTTGTGATGTATTTATATGTTGTTGTTGCTATTATTGTCAATGGTACTTGGTCTTCAGCATAATTCCACCCAGAAGGGATCTGGTGGAGTGTAAGGAGGCCGAAGATGTGGCTCTACTGGACTGTACATAAGATAAGTCCCCTGAGGTTTGGTATGAGTCCCTTGAGGGTCAGGTTGACCATGATCCATAAGTGGGGGCTCTAATATAGTCGGGGAAGCCACAACAGATGGTAGGTTTTAGGACATGGCTAAACCAGTAGATTAGAGAGATCTTAGTATGATTCTTATTAAGTGTTTATAGGGATATCATGTATTTGATACATCCATGGATTATCTAATGTGGTATTTCCAGTCATAGCACACACCATCATTCTAGGATGAGGGTGGATTGCGGGTTGTAGGCAACTGAATAGAATCTATGTGGATAATATATTAGTGGCTCGAGACAGCCCCAGTTTGGAGGGTAAAGTTGGTAACTTATATTCTCATAGGAATAGAAAAGTGTCGGTGGGGTATATAGGTATAGGCTGGTAGGCATGAGAGACTTTCATAGAAGGATTTTTAGGTTAGGTTCTTCGACAATTTCTTCCCAGAGATGTTGATGGTGGATTGATCCCATGATTTTTTTAATTTTTAGAAGGGGGATACATCCGTATTAGATTATTCAGAGAATTTGAAAGAACTATCTTGACTCGTGCCATCTATGGCAAGGAACGGCATCATGAGGGTGAGCTGGTTGGAGTATGGCTTGCGATATTCCATTAGGGTACAGGTAAACATCTTCAAGTTAACCTCATTATTGGGGGTGGAGAACCATTCATTGATATCCAAGGGAAACTTGATGGACTATACTTATTAAATCTGGGTGATAATGGAATGTGAGACTAGCAGTGGTGATTTGGGTATCTGGAAGCAAGACTATAACAGCCTGAGCCCACACTTCTAGACTCAGTACATATAAATGTTGTGTTAATTTAATTCTTTTAAAAGAAACCAAACAATTACACAATACTTAAATACAATATGGTACCTTTTACTAGTCTTGGTTATGGAGTATTAGACAAAATCTTACATTTATCAGAGTTTAAAAAAATTAAACATATTTCTACTATGCTTCTATGAATTCTAACACAAAAAGTGAAGCTGCCTGAAATTAAACTTCTAAGATACCAGTGAAAAATCATTTTAAAACAAAGGATGAGAATTCAATTTCCCAGTAAGGGGTTTTAAAACATTGAAATAAATTTTCTAAAATCTTCCTATGAAAATAAATTTGAGAAATGCATTTGAAACATTTTAGATAATCGAATAAAAAATATTTTTGAAATACCTTTTGAAAAATTAATTGAAATTACTTACACTTTAAAATACTATACCACTTTTGAAATTACTTACATACAAAAATTGATTTAAAAGTAATCCAATGATTTTTCTAAAAACACTATGCAGGCTTTTGAAAAAAATTATTGTGGAAACTTGAAAATTAAATGATATCTTGACCCTACCCACTTGTTGAGTGATTGGGTTCACTCCCTAATTACCTACCATTTTTACAACATTCAAGCGTTGGATTTTATAAAAACATTTTAATCTTGCTTTACATACATATACATTTTTCACTGGGTTTTCTCTTTAAAATATAATCAAACATGAATTGCACATTCTCAATTTTACTTATATAAATATATAAATAATAATATTCATTGGGAATTACATGTTTGACTTTGAATGGTCAAATATCATGACATATAGACTTTTCATAATTACACGGAATAATCCATGTACTTAAAATTTCATTCTTAATCCCATAAAAATCCATTTTTATAAATTTTATTCAATGATCAAGAATATATGAATATACATATATATATTCATGTATTAATTTCCATGAAAAATCATTGATAAATGGTCATAATTGTGATATGAGTATGACACACATGTAGATCAATCATTTAAATTGATATAATTCCATGAATAATCATTTTCAATCTATTTTGGAATAAATAATATATCAAAATAAATTATTACAATTCAAATGAAACAAAATTTTATTATATGTATCTTATATATAAATAAAATCCCTTATTAATTAAAAATTGGGAATCTTAAAATTAAAAAATAGATAAAAATATATCTTTTTCATGTAATTGCATAAAATAATACTTATTAAATAAGTTTGAAATTAAATAATAAATATATACCCAAAATCAAAAAATAAAGATCATAATTTTATAAATAATTAAAAAATCTATAGCAAAAAATTATCTTTGAAAAATGAAGACACGTAACTATTTAAAAAAATAATTGATTCCCTTACAAAAAATTATATAAATTCTGAAGAACTTAAAATGCCATAAAATCATATATGATATAAATAATCCCCTAATAATTTATTTTTAAATAATCCCACTTGTCCCCAAGGCTCATTTATCACAGCACATACTCATACACTACGAATAACACTCACTGCCTCTTATTCTCATAGAGCCAAAACACATAGCACTATGAAACTTAGAACAAATAGGATAGGCAGTATAGAACATATGGATGAAGGCAAGTATCCATTATATAGAAGTTATTTTCCATACAAAATAAATGTGCTTGCTACTGCGAATTATCTTATAATCAGAGTTTGACAAGGATTTTAATTTATTTGTAGACCAGTGTATCAAAAATTGATTTCATAAATTAATGGTTAATGAAGAAAATACACCATCTGTGAATTTTTTATTCCTAGTCCTATCTATATCAAATGAAAAACAAAAGATAGATTGAATTAATTTGATGCAAAACAAAAATAAGAGAAATGGTCTTGGGATGAGATTCGTACTGAGTTTTTTTAAAACGTACTAACTCCAATAGAAACCATTGACAATTGATATAAAAAACACCAGAAAATTAATTCATCCAAAATTGTGAAAATCCAACTGATAATGTTTCTATAAATAAATTGAATGAAAAATTAACAAGTCAATGAATCGAATATGATCGTAGAAGAAAAATGAAATCTAGGAATTTAATAAACCAAAAAACGAATCTATAGTCAATATTTAGATACACAAAAAAATTAATGAATAAAACCTACTTGTGATTCGGGATAGATCTCCAAATACACAGGTCGTTTTCCCCCAAATTTCCATTCACGTGACTCATCTAACTCAAACTCAAATCTAGATCCAAATCTGAACATCCTAGCTTCTCTTTGACCACTACGCGGCTCGACTTGGAGTAAACCTGTAGCGACTCAAGTTTTGGCCCTGTTAGACTTTGGAAAATTCCTATGAATAATTCCATATCTAGATGTGAAGATGACATGATATTCTGAGGCCTGGTGTGCCCGGAATAAATTTTATAAAAATATTAAGTATTTTTATACTATGCACGTGGCGGGGGTGTGTTATCTCTTAAACGGTAGCTCAGAATGGGAATTTAAGGGCATAGTTGCATCTGAAGCATGTCCTTTACCCTACGTGGAATGTAAACTTTGCAGGCGCGGGACTGCTGTGAGAAAATCCACTAGGGGTGTTTTTGTAAATAAATGGAAAAGTTTATCTATGAGTGTCGGCTCGAATAACTCCTGAACAGAGTCTCAAATCAAAATTCTGAGTGTGTCCTTGTGTTCAGAACGTCGTCTTTACCCTAGGCGCGACATAATGTTAGTCAGCGTCGGTTGCCAGGTCGGAGGCATGTTGCCAGGGACTTAAAATGAAGTTTTTATTTAAAAAAATAAAAAAAATAATCAATCAAGCCCCTCCCATCTTCCTCCTCCTACAGGCAACGAAACCCTTCCCCCTACCTCTGTTCTTCGTCAAATCGAGTCACGGACGTCCGTTTTTTGCGTCGATCATCTGCGGATCGAGCTTCAGGGCGTCGTTCTGCACACGAAGCTTCTGCGATCCACTAACCGGTAGGCGGTTTGAGTTTTAAAATCCCAGATCCTATTTATGCATTGTTTTTCTTCAAATTGACATAATGGTTGTGTAGTTAGGGTCCCAAGCTTTTTGAAACATGTTTCGGATCTAAATTCGGAGCACTGGGGTGCTCCCAGTGGCTCCCGGAAGTTTTCCGGTGGAAAACCCTGTTTCCGGTGGCGGAAATAGCAGATTCCGGTAGGCGGTGGTAGATTCTGACTTGCAACGGTAGTCCGATCAGGCAGCAGCATGGTTTCGGGCGAGACAGGTGGTGGTCCACCCAGAATTTTCCGGGGGTTTTTAAAACCCCCGTAACTCACAAACTGTAAATCTGATTTGCGAGTCGTTTGCGGTGACATGTTCCTTGAATCGAGAAGAATATTTTGAACCCACTTTGGGAATTTTATGAGTTGTGTTTTTTTTCGGGGCCATGAAACATTGAAAATAATAATAATATTTTATTATTTTTAACTTCGAACCACCGAAACTTTTACACTGAGCATCTGATTGACGTGTCATCAGTGACATTGTGATCCTGATAGTAAGAAGTACTTTTCAGGATAGTTTCTGGGTTCTGTGATGAAGATTAGTATGTGGGCCCCATGAGGCTAATTTTGGGAGTTTACGGAGAAACGCGACTTTTTCTTCAGGTGTCCGTTTTGGACAATTGAGTAGTCGATCCCATGTGTTTTTTCAAGGGGATCGCAATGGTGCAATCTGCTTAACAAGTTTCATAATTATCTTTCTGTAATATGTAAATAAAATCCCTTATTAGTTAAGAATTAGGAATCTCAAAACTAAAAATAGATAAAAATATATCCTTTTCATGGACTTACTTAAAATGATCTGTATTAAGTAAGTTTTAAAATAAATAATAAATCTATACCCAAAGTCATAAAATAAAGATCATAACTTTTGAAATATCTAAACAAACTATAGAATAAAATTATCTTTAAAAAATGAAGACTCATAAGAGTTGAAAAAAATAATTGATTCCCTAACACAAAATTAAATAAATTTAGAAGAAATTAAAATTTCATAAAAATTATAAATGAAATAAATAATCCCTTAATCATTTATTATTAGTGACTTCCACTTATCAGCATGGCTCATTTCTCATGGAAAACACTCAACCACTACCTTTAACACTCACTGCCTCTTATTCTCAAAGAACCAAAACACAGAGCACTATGAAACTCAGAAGAAGAAGGATAAACAGTGCCGGAAATATGGATGAAGGCAAGGTTACCTTATATAGTAGTTATTGTCCTTATAAAATAAATGTAGTTTCTACTGTGTATTATTTTATAACCAGAGTTTGACAAGGATTTTAATATAGTTTTGAACCAGTGTATCAAAATAGATTACAGAAATTGATGGTTAATGAAGAAAATACAGCATATGTGAATTTATTATTCATGCTCTAGTCTATATCAAACAAAAAATAAAATATATATTGAATCAATTTGATACAAAACACCAATAAGAGATAAGGTTTTTGGATGAGATTCATACTGAGTTTTTTCAAAACACAATAACTCTAGGAGAAACCATTTATAATTGATATACAAAAACCCTGGAAAATTAATTCATCCAAAATCTTGAAAAATCCACCCTATAATGTTTCAAAGAATAAATTGAATGAAAAACAAACATGTCACTGGATCAAATATGACCGTAGAATAAAAAATACATCTAGGTATTTAATAAACCCAAAAATGAATCTAATGTCAATATTCAGATACACTAAAAAATAATCAATGAATAAAACCAACTTGTGATTTGGAATAGATCACCAAATCTATGGTTTTTTCCTCCAAAATCCCATCCAGGCGACTCATCTGACACAAACTCAGATCTGAATCTAGATTTGAACATCCTTGCATAGGTTCAACCACTGCGTAGCTCAACTCAGAGATAACCCCCGCAATGCCTCTACTTGTCTTGTCTTCATCAGCTTCAACACCACGAACGGATTCGACCTCCAACGTTTCTCTCCCGACTCCAGACTTGAACCCAAATGCTCTCCCTACTTTCTCATAAAACCGCATACCGGAAATCCCTTAACCCGATTCTCAATTCCTCTATTTCATTCTTTTTTTTATTATTATTCTTTTCATTATCATTTAATTATTATTTATTTAACAAAACAATTATCGTAATTTATATATGTATCGTTTAAATTTCATTATATATATATATATATATATATTATCAATTTCATTGTTTTTATGTTAATTGTTTATCTTTATTATTATGTGTAAAATTTAATTCATAATTAACATAATTTATAATTTCAAAACATAAATTTATAATTTTCATAATTAAAACCTATATATATATTATTTTATATGTTAACATAACATTATTATTTATCTTAATTTCAAAAAAATGATTTATTATTTCTATTATTTTTAATGAAATATGATTATTAATAATGGTTTCATAATACCTTCAGATAAAAATTTAAATTGTTATAAAAATAATCAAAAATTATTTTAAAAAAATCTACATTATAAAATCAATATTTATAATTTTTAAATATTTATTTAGTATCAATTTTTTATGCCTTACATTATATTAAAAGCAAAAATTTATGAAATATCAATAGTTACAGTAAAGGTGATATATTTTATGGTAAATAATGAAAAGTAAATTTATTTCTAATATTTAAGTTTTAAAATTATTATTTAATTTAATTTATTTAATATTAAAAATTAATTAAAAATTTATTTTAATTTATTTAATTTAAAAAAAATTAACTTATTATTTTTTAGGTCTTTGGGATGATACAAAGACTGTGAGGAGTCTTTTCAGGGAAATCAGGACAGATATTCAGGAAGACCGCTAAGGAGTGGGTTGTCGATAGTGTTCTTCCAATTGGGAAGTTGGGTCTTGTTTAGACCCAATGTGAGAAACCTTCGAAGGAGTGAGAGGCATGAAATCATATGGGGAAATTAGATTTTTTATTTAGGAATAATTTTTGGACAATTGGAAGTCAAGGACTGGGTCAAACTCATGGATATGTGGTAGAACTAGGTGTGGTACTAAGAGCTAGTATTTAGGATTCTATTTTGTGTGCAGGTTATGGTAAAGAGAGGGAGAGACCCAGCAATGGGGTTAGTGTCTATTAGTAGGTGTATATCCATAGTGAGGTTAGTAATATGGTAGTTGGGATTTAATACAAGTGTGTGATATTGATATCTAAGGGTTAGAACTGGTCGGGGACGACAATGGTTAGTGGTACGCCTTGATCATGGTGTGTCCTTTTGTTTTTGGTATGACAGATATAGGTGGAAAGGTTCACTAGTTGTAAATGAACTATCTAGGAACTAATTTTTGTGTGGTAATAAATTATGATGTGTGACTTTTATAATACTCATAGGCATTTGGAGTTTTATGGTAATTCCTATATACATATATGGTGCATGATTTTTGGGCATTAGATGTGATGCAGGGACTCTTGAAAATTATTTTTGATATAGGACTTTATGAATGTCATGTATGAAAAGGGTATGTAATAATCATTTAATAAGTTGAAATATTTTTTGTACTTCAAGTGGGGACATGCATGTCCTTATTATGGTCAAGGAACCATCAAAATTTCATTTTGGGTTGGGAAGCGACTGGGTAGGTAATTCCTAAGGTGGGGGCACCACAAGAGGAATTGACCTATGAATAAAAAAATGGCATATACAGGGGTGATTTTTATGAGATGATAATTTCTGGTAACATCTTCTTGTGAGACCCCACCACTTGGGGATGAGATATCTTAAGTTGGATATGTTGAAATGTCCACGGTTTTTAAAATAGATTGTTATTTTCTAGGTAAATTTGAATTTTAAGTTTTGTGGATGGACCAACTTCTAAATTGGACTTCAAATCATAATTTCAAGAATTAAAACATGTTACTATATTATTTTAAATTTTATTTAAGAACATACGACTACCTTAGGGTTTTATATGAGTTTTTGGAGCATCATGCCCAGAAAACTCATTTTTTAAAAAATTCAAGCAGAGGTGCGAAGTTTTTTTTAAACAGTGTGGCCCTTAATCTGAAATCGAACATTCTATATTTGAACTAGAGCCTGGTTAGGAAAACCATGAAATGTGGGTCACACAACAGTGTGAGATGTATATATTTTTTAATATATGGTGTGCATGATCTGCACATAGTTTGGAAAAACTATGCAGCCTAGCCTGCACACTTAGTGCCCCTTAGGCAATGAGTGCGCACAGTTGGTGCATGATTATCCTAACTGTTCATCCAAACCATGAGACCTATTTTAAAGGGGGTTACCTCTAGATAGTTTCATTTTACGGTTGGAACATGGGTATTCAAATCATGTGGCCTAACCATGTGGTTCATTTAAAGGGTTGAAATTATAAATTTTCCCCCTCCCTCCTTGTTTCTTCTTCCTTCCCCGTTCTTCTCCCTTTCATGCACATAGCAAGGGCTCTCCTCCATTCTTTTCCAACCTATAATTTGGCCTATCGCTTCTATCAAAACTCATATTAGAGAACCTTTGGGTGATTTGGAAGCTTAATAGTAAGTCCTTGAATCCTCTTGCTTTTTTATTTCTTCTCCCTCACTATGTGGAATGTTATTTCCATCCAATCTCATTTTCCCTATTTTAATGGAATTTGTGTAAAATCCAAATTTCTATTTTTTAAGCATTAATTAAAGGTTGATATTCAATGATACAACACCTACAAGCTTAATGTATGTGGTTACTAGATTTTTCTACTTTTATACATGTGTTATGGGATGTATGCCTAAACAAGCATGTGTGGGTTGTCTGGGGGAAACTATTCATAAATTAATTCTTTTTTTAATAATAATTAATTTTTGTTATGAAATTTTGATGGTAATGATATATTATATTTAAATATTCTAATACAGGTATAAAGATTATGGTTGTTTGGGAAAGTTATGCTGGCTGTTTAAATTTTTAAAATTAAATAAATTGTGATATGACTACATGTGTTCCATGGGAATGTGATGAGCATAACCCAAGTTATCTCGGTGATGTTGATCACTGAGACTAATATGATGATGTTTTTATGGTTGAGTTCATGGTCTGAGATATGTCGGATGGTGTTCACCAACATAAATTGAGGCGATATGATCATTGGGTTGAGATTGATAGTGATGACCATGTCGTGGATGGGAAACAAGGTTCACATGTGGAACAAGGTTTCTAGTTGGTGTGTCTTAAGTATTCTTGGTTATTTCTATTCACCATTTTTATCCAATTTTTTAGTTTGAATCATGTGCACAAAGATAGGACTTAATTGAGGTTGTGTTGACCACTCATTATGGGTGGAGGCCTTTTTAGATTTAGAAGATTAGGGAATGGTTTTTGCCATCATTTATGGATGAGGTGTTCACTATAGAAATCCAAGGTTGATGGTGTGAGAGACCGTTGGTTGGGGGTTGAGGCTCTCCATATATATTGGGGATGGTGTTATATGATTATTAGAGGATATATGTCAATATGCCTTGGGACGTCGAGCAGTTGAGATGATGGTAGTTTATTATTCATTGGAGGACGGATATCATTATACCTTTGGACTTAGGTTGTTAAGATAATGGTATTCAATGAATGGAAGTCTGAGGGAATTGTGACATATGTGTTGGGTGTTCCATTGGAATTTTTTTTATACTAAATGTGATGCCACATTTAGAATTGTTTGGGAAAAGGTGTTGGGTGACATGATTATGGATGAGATATCAATGTCCTTCTAGTATGACTAGTCATGGATATATCATTTCACTCTAACATTGGTTGAGGTAGGTAAATGTTTTTTTGTGTCTGTTGAGAATGAGTAAAGTGGGTTATGTGTTTTATGCATGAGTGAATTTTTTATTTATTTACTTATGTATACACTTGTATAAATATGGATGTAAGATAGGAACACCTTGGTTGTGGACTATTGATTTCACACTCACACCCTACATAGGCCCCATGTGTTGCATGTAGACTTTATGGATTTGAGATCAGGTCTATGATTTGGCTTCAACTTAGGACAATAGTGATCAAGGATGCATAGGTTCATGATTTGGATGGAAGATGGACCATGATGTTTCTTTGCATCGAACGTGATTTATTTTTTATGCTTTGAGTACATTCTAATATAATCATCCATCGGCGGTCTCGTATATCTATTTTTTTTACTACTTTACATGTATACTTTATATGATATGTAAGGTTATTTATTTTATGTTTTTATTATCATTATATATTATTTCTTCAATTGAGTTTGGAATTTATTCTTCCAAAATGTCTTGTTACCATATTACCTTTATTATTATCATTACTATAGGGTTTAGTCTCCCCAAAATCACCTAATAAGGAACTCACTGCTACTCAATAGCCTTTGGAATATAGGGAGGAATTCCTAAGGCTCAGTGGCCCATCGGCCCGAAGCACTAGTTATGTGGATCCCAGTTCAAGGTGCTACAGGTACTGAATTAAATTTTTGTACAAATTTTCATCCTCAATCTGATGGAAAGTCTGAGTGAACGATTCAGACCATGTAATACATGCCTCATTCATGTTCAATGGATTACCAGGGAAGTTGGGATAAGTATCATTCATTGGTTGAGTTTTCTTATGATAAGAGTTTTCATTCTAGTATACAAATCGCACCTTATGATGAATTATATGGAAAGAAGTGTTGGACTATAGTTTTTTGGCATTAAGAAGGTGAAAGGAATTTTTCAGAATTATATTTTGTTAAAGAAATAGTTAAGATGGTAATAATGATTCAGAAATATATTAGGATGGCTTAGATCATGCAAAAAAATTATAAAAATAACAGAAGGAAATATATTTCTTTCAAGGTAGGTGACCATGTTTTTCTTAAGGTGTATACATAGAAAAGTGTTATGAGTTTTGGTAAACAGGGTAATCTTTGTCTACTATTTATTGAACCGTATGAAATCTTGGAGAGAGTAGGATCATTTTCCTACTGATTAGTATTGCCTGTTAGTTTATACCAAGTATATAAAATATTTAATGTTTCGATGTTAAGAAAAGATGTGCCAAATTCTTATCATGTTTTGAGACCTGAAATGGTTCAGATGGAAGATAACCTTTCTTATAAAGAACAACCTATATAGATTCTTCACCATAGAGATCAAGTGTTGTGGAATAAGTTAATTCATCATGTTAAGTTTTCATGAAAAGGAAACATGGTTAAAGAAGCTCCATGGGAATCTAAAAATACTACGAGGTAAAGATATCTAAATCAGTTTAATAAGTGAAAAAAATTATAAGGATGTGATTTCATAAAGGAGGGAAGAATGTAAAAACCCAGGTAATATTAAGATAAATAATTTCTATATTTTCATTAATTTGATTTTATAAAGTTATATTCATTATAAGAATATTAGGTAATTATTCATTGAAAAGGAAAATGTTTTATTTCATACCAAATTTAGTTTTTTATATTATATGGTTTTATTTAAAATATTTTTAAAAAACATTATTGAATTTTAATTTGAAAAAATGAACTTAATTTCAGAATTCAATATATCAAAAATATCTTAGTATTAATTATTGATAATTTTATAAAAATTTTGATTTTTGAAGGAATATTGAAAAATAATGATTTTTATTAGAAACTATATTTTCATTTCACATATTCACATAGTAAAATTATATTTTGGATTGTATTTTAAATTTTAAAAAAAAAATTATTCTAATTAATAAAAATCAAATTATAATCTTTTTAATGAATTTTATACCTGAATCTGGTATAAAAACATTTTTATACTTAAAAATGAATTTTTTTTATAAAACTATTTTTCATCCCCTTTTACAAGTTTAATTTTAAATTATATTCTTCCACTTCTATTAAGTGAATCTTGAATAATTTATTCCATATTTTTAATCATGGGGGCTAAATTTGGTAAATATTACCCTTTTACTTTTATTCGTTATGAATAGTATTCATAGTAAATTTTGCTACCACTATAATGGTAAAATGTGTTAATTAAGGGTAAAAATAATGTGATAAGGGACTAAAAAGTAAGCCCAATAGTTGAATTATTTTTATTGGAAGATTATATTTCAACCATAATCATCCAAACATCAAATATATGAAATTTTTACATTTTTCCATGTTTTCTTACCTTCATAATATTTTATGTAAATAAAATTCAAAAATTTCATTCCCTTTGTTTTATTAACTTTAAATTTTTTACAAAGGGGTAAAAATAATTTATGTTCAGTTATAAATGTTAATTTGAAAAATAAATGGGTTTTTTATCATGGTAATTGATTTATATTTTTTAGGGATGAAATAATAACCTTAAATACTTATGCAATGTTGACACAGTATTTATTCAATAAATAGAAAAATTAAACAAATTTTTTTTAGAATATTAATAGTACAACATAAGTGAGTAATAGTGTCCCACAAATTTTTAGATAATTATAATATATTTGGGGTGTTTGGAAGGTTTATATTTTAACTCCATCTTTGTCTTGATATTTTAAATCCAAAATAAATTAATAGTGTCAAAATGAAATTAATGATATTTAAAAATATATAATATTTTATTAAATGATTTAAAATTACTAAAAATATTATATTCATCCAAGTTATTGGTATAAGGTTTAAAATATCAACCATGGTCCTCAAATGGTTCAATTTATCTTTTATAGTAACTTGATTAACCCCTAAAGAGTTAAAAATGTTGTTATTGTGGTAACCATCAAAAGAGTTAACGTAAGGTTAAAACCAAAAATAAATATGAAAACATACACTAAACATATAAAAATTTTATTTTATGACATTAGTTTATACCATACTAGTCCTATATTCTAAAGAAATAATTTTTACTCCATTTTTTCATAAATATAATTTATATTAATTTAATATTTTTAGTAATTCCTTTAGTGTTCTTTCCTACACTTATAAAAGGGAAATTTCTATCCACTTTTATTTTCACTTAAAAAGCCTTTTGTTTCAGAAAATACCTATCAAAAAACATTCATTAAATCCATACCCAATCCTAAATTCCTTGGTTTGATCATAAAATCAACATAGGAAATATTTTGTTGTAAATCATAAGAGGTTGTCCGAAGAAGCGATATGGTTCTTAACAAAACATTTTGGTTTTATTTCTTCTTATAAATTTTTAAAATATTCTTAGAAATTTTTGAAATAATAAAATAAGTATATTATATATACTGATATGTTATTATGTTAATGGAATAACCTATATCCATCTCCCCTTCCATCAAATTAGAAATAAAAGTATTTTTTGTGTGTACGGAGGACTACCGCCTCGCAAACCGACGCAATTTTTTTTTTCATAACAGAATACCATGGGTTGCTATAAAGATGGATTTAATGTAAATATATGATATTCATGAAATATTTATCATTCTAGAAAATAAATATATCATATATATTTTTATCCATTTATTTATTGAAAAATTATTACATCATATGTGCATATGTGTGAATTACCACCACTATGAAGCGATGTTATGAGTTTTTCATTACCACTTCACATGGATACTACATATAATTGTATTAAAAGAAATAATATTATATTTATTACATAATAATAATTTTGGAAATATAAAATATTACACTACGGCAAAATCATGATTTAGCGGCGGTTTTTTTTCGTTTCGCGGCGGTTTTGAAAAACCGCTGCGAAATCGTGCGTCGGGAAACTATTTGCGGTGGTTTTTAAAACGGTCGCAGAACATTTTGCGGCAGTTTTTTAGTGGCGGTTTAAACCGCCTCCAAATGATTTAGCGGCGGTTTTTTAAATTTTTTTAATTTTTTTTTTAATTTTTTTTTTTAATTTTTTTTAATTTATTTTTTAGTTATTTATTTATTTTATTTCTTTTATTTATTTTATTTATTTTATTTCTTTTATTTATTTTATTTCTTTTATTTATTTTATTTATTTTATTTATTTTGTATTTATTTTATTTATTTTGTATTTATTTTGTATTTATTTTATTTATTTTGTATTTATTTTATTTATTTTATTTATTTCGTATTTATTTTATTTATTTCGTATTTATTTTATTTATTTCGTATTTATTTTATTTATTTCGTATTACTTTATTTATCCATGCATGCACATCCCATGCACATGCACATGCCCATGCACATGGGCATGCAATATAAAGAAATACTGCGTTTGGTGAGATTTGAACCCCTAACCTCTTGCATGTTTTCTAAAGACTTTACCACTCCCGCAAGGTCGTCATGTGGTTAATAAACAAAATTTAATATACTTATATATATTAATTGAAAAAACAAATAATACATAAATAATAGATATAAACTCAATAATAATAAATAATAAATAATAAATAATAAATAATGAATAATAAATAATAAATAAATATAAATAATAAATAACAAATAAATATAAATAATAAATAATAAATAAATATAAATATAAATAATCAATAATAAATAATAAATAAATATAAATAATAAATAATAAATAAATATAAATAATAAATAATAAATAGATATAAATAATAAATAATAAATAATAAATAAATATAAATAATAAATAATTAATAATTAATAAATACAAATAATTAATAAATAATAAATAAATATAAATAATAAATAATAAATAATAAATAATAAATAAATAAATAAATAAATATAAATAATAAATAATAAATAATAAATAAATATAAATAAATAATAAATAATAAATAAATAATAAATAATAAATAATAAATAATAAATAATAAATAAATATAAATAATAAATAATAAATAATAAATAAATATAAATAATTAATAATAAATAATAAATAATTAATAATTAATAAATATAAATAATAAATAATAAATAATAAATAAATATAAATAATAAATAATAAATAAATATAAATAATAAATAATAAATAAATAAAAATAATAAATAATAAATAAATATAAATAATAAATAATAAATAATAAATAATAAATAAATATAAATAATAAAAAATAAATCAATATAAATAATTAATAAATATAAATAATAAATAATAAATAAATATAAATAATAAATAAATATAAATAATTAATAAATGAAAATAATAATTAATAATTAATAATTAATAATTAATAATTAATAATTAACAAATAATAAATAATAAATAATAAATAATAAATAATAAATATAAATATTAAATATTAAATATTAAATATTAAATATTAAATAATAAATAATAAATAAATATATATAATAAATAAATATAAATAATAAATAAATATAAATAATAAATAATAAATAATAAATAAATATAAATAATAAATAATAAATAAATATAAATAATAAATAATAAATAAATATAAATAATAAATAATAAGTAAATATAAATAATAAATAATAAATAAAAAATAATAAATAAATATAAATAATAAATAATAAATAATAAATAATAAGTGATAAATGATAAATACTAAATAATAAATAATAAATAATAAATAATATATATAAATAATATATATAAATAATAAATAATAAATAACAAATAATAAATAAATATAAATAATAATAAATAATAAATAATAAATAATAAATAAATATAAATAATAAATAATAAATAATAAATAAATATAATAAATAAATAAATAGGAATAATAAATATAAATAATACATAATAAATAATAAATAATAAATAACCAGTAACAAATATTATTTTTATTATTATTTTATTATTAGTAATAATAAATAATTAATAATAAATAATAAGTAAATATAAATAATAAATAAATAATAAATAATAAATAAATTTAAATAATAAATAACAAATAAATATAAATAATAAATAATAAATAAATATAAATAAATAATAATAAATAATAAATAAATATTAATAATAAATAAATATTAATAATAAATAATAAATAAGTAATAAATAATAAGTAAATAATAAATATAAATAATAAATATATATAATAAATATAAATAATAAATAATAAATAATAAATAATAAATAACCAGTAACAAATATTATTATTCATAATAATATTTTATTATTCTTAATAATAAATAATAAATAATAAGTAAATACAAATAATAAATAAATATAAATAATAAATAATAAATAAATATAAATAATAAATAATAAATAAATATAAATAATAAATAATAAATAATAAATAATAAATAACCAGTTACAAATAATAGATAATAAATAAATTAAAGTATATTATAAACAATAAATAATAAATAATAAATAATAATAGAAACACATGAAAAAGTATGAAAAGACGTGATAAGGGATGAAAAATCATGAAAATGCATGAAAACGAATGGAGAAGCATGTGAAGAATGAGGCATTAGAAAGAATGAGAACGCATGAAAACTCATGAAAACTCTGGAAAACCCCTTAATAATTCAACATAATCATCATAACAACCCACAAAAAACCATTGATATAGATAACAAGTCATGGAAACCCAAATAAACAGTAATAAATAGAGCAACCGTTAAAACCCGTCAAAAAGGTCATAAAGAGACAAAAACATTGGACTCACATTAACGGAGATAACTTATGATCCGAGAGTCCGTTTTAGGTCCGTGACCTGTCAAATCAAATATCCTGAAACAGTCTTCGACCTAAAAGGTGAAAGAGTCCCAATGGACAGGCAGATCGGAAGTTATGACCATTTTAAAAAATGCTGACGGGGAACGGGTGATAGAAACGAGGCATCGAAAAACATAACAAACCTGATACCCCCTAAGAAGTTCATAACATATGATCCAGGAGTGCATGTGGGCACCACGACCAGTCAAACTGAAGCTCATGGAATGAGCTATGATCTGGCAGGTGTAGGAGTCTGAACTGACATGCGGATCGAAAGTTAGGTCCGTTTGAAGACAAGTCCGACGAGACACCGGTGACGGAAATGGGGTTTCGGAGGAATTCGGATGGGTTTTTGGGGTTGAAAAACATGGCATAAGCTTTCTTGTAGCAAATTGGTGTGAAGCTCTCTTTGCTGGCTTCGATTTGATATGTGTTAGAGCCTAAACGGACACCCGGAGCGAAAGTTATGGTCGTTTGAAGTTGGAGAACTTTTTTCAATTTTCTTATAAATCTAATATCTTCTGCACCTTAGACCGTCTCACAGTTTTGATTATATGTGCCTCTAGATATCTTCATGGGCTTCTATTTTACTGGTCGTGGTGCTCCAACGGACGCCCGGATAAAAAATTATGGTCCTTTTAGTGATTTTAGGGTTTCTCATGTTTTTTTATTTTTTCATTTCATTTCACGGCGGTTTTACCGAAACCGCCGCTATTTCGTGGCCGTTTTTTAAAAAACCGCCGCTAATTCTCTAAAAAAATAAATAAAAATAAATAAAAATTATGGCATTTCACGGCGGTTTTTTCACGGCAGTTTTTTTGCGGCAGTTTTTAAACCACCGCGAAATGGCAGCCCGAAATGCGTTTAGTGGCGGTTTTTAAAACCTCCATGAAAAAACCGCCGCTAAACGGCAGTTTTCTTGTAGTGTTACTTACCTCCTTTTCATAATGATCATTGAAAAATGGAAATGTTACTCATGCATACGTATGACCTACCGTCTCCAAGATCGTATCGTAGTTAATTTTTCATAAACATATTTAATGTTTGGATTTAAAATAATAATTTATTTATAAAATTATAATTATATCATGATTATTATTCTGGGTATAATAGAATAATGACCTCATTGATGATAGTTAACCTACCAAATTCATTTTTGATGTATGAGTTGAATATTATCAAAAACATCCATCATGAAATTAATTGATTATGTAATTATATATAACATGATATTAATTAAAAATGAATAATATACTTGAAATTTTTTATTAATAAATTAAATAATTAACAAAAAAAATATTTAGTGGGATAAATAACATATGTGATGAGTCAGACTCGGGGCAAGGGGCTTTATTTTAAACATCCTCTTTTAAAGTTTCCCTTCCAATTATTTTTCTTCCATGTCCATATTTTTAGAAATATTATATTAATGTATTTATATGAAAATAAAAGAATTATAAATTTTATTTTTATGTCTCCCTTTACTTTCTTTCAAAGGTATTCAAAAAAGAATCTTTTTATGGAATTTTTTGACTTTCTTTACAAAAAAGAAAAAAGAATGTTCTACTTTAACATTAATGGTGTCCATGGATTTTCATTCCACTAAAACCATCATTTGAAGTTTGTATTACTTTAAAATATTACATGCTTTCATTAAAGAAAAAACCTTTGTTTTGTGTACTTTAGTTTTAAGAGGAGTTTTAAAAGGAAAAGTTATTTTGATATTTGAAAAAAGTTTTTCATATGAGTTCAAAAGAGTTTTCATGGATTTTATGATAAAATATAAAATCATAAAAAATTATTCATGATATGGTATATGAGAATTATAGATCATTATGGGTGATCCCAATATAGCTTATATGATAGGTGAGCCTGATACAGCTTATACTATGGGTGAGCTTGATATATCATATATGACGGGTGAGCCTGATATATCTTATATGAAGGGTGCACCTAGAAATTGCTCTAACACATTGGGTATTGTTTCTTATCTTCATAGGAAAGAATGGGGGAGTTAACCAGTGAGGTTTCTCCTATAGATTTAACTCTCATCTAGTTATTTTGGGAATGAGTTATGAATATAATGTTCTAAGTTTCATGAAATGTTTTTTATTTTATTTCCATGGGTTTTAAAGGTTTTCTTTGATAAAAAGTGTTTATTTAATATGGAAATGATCCATTTAAAATTATTAAGGAATATGATGATAAAGGTAAACATTTATGGGTTTTCAAATTTTCACTAGACTAACAGATTTATTTTTTTTATGTCTCTTACTGAGATTTTTCTGCTCATCCCATGTTTTAAAAAAATTCACATGGTTTAAGGATGGGTAAGAAAAAAGAATTAGTTAAGTTGAAAGTCATGAATATTTGTCATGAAAATAAAAAAATGTTTCTTTTTAAAGGTTTTTTATTGTGGTAAAATCTGATACTAATCAGAAGTGTCCACATTGTAAAATATGGATTTATTATGTATGAGTTATGACTAGATTTTCTAAAAATCTAAATCGTAAAGATCTTTGGGTATATAAGAAATTGAATTCTAGTCTAAAGTCACTAGAATATGTAATATTTATGGTTGGGTTCCTATATACAAAGTATCAGGTTGGAAATACAGCAATGCATCATGCAAGCATCGTTAGGTGGGAATCTCATAAGATAGATGAGTGTTTCGACACCTGTTATTCTTCCTTGCTCCCACATGCTATTGTGGTATAGAGGGGTGTCTTATCACAGTGCAATGATATAACACAATGAGGTAGCTTCGGTAGAGGGAAACATTAAACTCTTGACCAGTACCACAGGTGCAATGACTCTAGCAAGGGGGTGATGTGGTTATTGACAGGTATCACGACATGTTGCAGCCTTATATAGATTTAAGGAAAACCTTGTATTCATCATTCAGGCCAATAGATCATTCCCCCTATGTTCTAAGTCCTATGCGCATCTGAGATTTTAGGTCATGTATTATAATAAAAGAGGTCTTGTCGGTGCTTTTCATTCCTTGTGGGGAGGGATGAGGCTTGGCCCACTATGGTATCTTGGTGTGTGTGTGTTTTGTTTGGTTGCTTATAATCCCCTCTAATAATAATAAATATAAAATTACTATCATTGATTTATTATCTAATAATTACTCAAGATATTAATTCTCCACCTAATTGAACAATTAATTATTCATTATGTGGCTACCAAATGTAATTTAATCCATAAAAAACATTTTTATTTTAGTGACCCAACTTAAATTTTCAATTAATATCAAATAATAATTTATTTAAATTATTTTTCACGAAGTCCCTGTCAATAGTATATATTTATATATACATATATGAATAACCAAAAAATTAAGAAAATCAAGCAAGACCGGCATAAGAAAATTGTAAGCACCCTAAAAAGTTGATTTGTCCAAAAAATATGGAAAAAAATACAAAAAACTAATTACATAAAAACACATGGGGGAAGAACCGTTATAGATGAGTATGGGAAAATAAGCTCAGAAATTTTGAAAAATAGATGAAAATCGACTGAGAATCCTTAAAAAATGTTTAGAATATCATAACTTCATGTTTGAAGTTTGATTTGTCAAATAAATTCAACTTCACCTTCTGTAGAGGTTTGGTTCCATGATAGCTTGAATGTGGTCAGAGGAGAATCTATCTTTTAGGATTCTTTTTAAAATAGGGTGAAGGTTTTTTTCAGCTGTAACTAAAAAACATTGATAAAAGCCCATTTTTCATCACTAACAAAATAAGATCTCATAAATAAAGCTTTTGTTGGAATTTTTTAAGCATTAATAAAACTATACTTTTATTAGCACTAAAAAACACTGATAAAATAATTATATATGAGCACTTATTTTTTAGTTCCAAAAAAATACACTTTTATCAGCATGTAATCTAGAATTAATAAAAACATTAAAAATGAACAAAAATTAATACATAAATAATATTAATTACATAAATAAAAAATTATTAAAAATGAATTTTTCTAACATTAAATTACAAATAAATATTAAAAATGTATTTAAATAAATTAATTATTTAAATTACATACATATTGAAATTATTAAATCTTAACAAATAAAAATGAATAAATATTATTCATATAAATTATAAATATATTGAAAATATAAAAGCATAATATATAAATATGTATAAGAAAATTTAAAAAAATGAAAAAATCCAAAAAAATATTAAATATTATTAAATATTAAAATAGAATAAATAATATTAAATGAATAAATATTAAAAATGAAATTATTTCATAAAATTAATTACATAAATTACAAGCACATAAAAATGAATAAAAACAAATTAATAAATAATATTAAATATATAGATTGAAAAAATATTTTAGAAAATAATTATATTAACTATTTAAATTGTACAAATATTAAAAATGAAATTAAATAAATAAATTTTATAAATTTAAACCATATAAAAAATATTAAAAGTTAATGAATAAAAATGAATAAATATTAATCATATAAATTACAAACATATTGAAAATGTTAAAACTTAATAAATTAATATGTATAAATAAACATTGAAAAGTGAATAAATTCAAAAAATATTAAAACTAACAAATATATAAAATTAATAAATAATATTAAATGAAATAATATTAAAAATGAATAAATAAAATTAAATAAATTGAAAAGTATTTAAAAAAGTTAATTTATAACATTAATCCATGCATCACAAAGGTATAAAAATGATTATAAATTAATAAATAAGAAATATTAAACAAATAAATCAAAATTATTAAAAATTAATTATATGAACTATTTAAATTTCAAAAATATTAAAAAAAATCATTTAAATAAATTAATTACGTAAATTTTAAACATATTTAAAATATTAAAACTTAATAAATCTAAATGAATACGTATTAATTATATAAATTTCAAACATATTAAAAATATTATATATAAATGTAAAAAAAATCAATATTCGGTACAAATGTTCTTCAATTATAAGACTATAAAATTAAAAATAATAATTTTAATATATATATATATATATATATATTTGTAGTTAGTAATATATAGATATATAATTATTTCTAATTAGTTATTTAAATTCTTATATTATCTTTTAATATATTTATATATTTATTTATATGGCCGATATTTTATATACAAACATAAATGAAAATTAATAAATTACATATATTTGTGTGTCTGTGTGTCAACAAGATGTGATCGAGGCCTTTTTTATTAAAGAAAGAAAGCCCACTCTTTAACATGGTTGATATGTAAGTCTTACATGACCCAAAGGTATAGTGTTCTGTAAGTCATACAATTTTATATGGCTCAAAGGCCCAATGTTATGATGGCCCAAAAGACAAGTTGTGTGTGTGTGTGTGTCCCGCAACATCCTTTGAAGGATATGAATTAGAGACATAAGAGGTAGCATGAATCATTCCAAATCATTAGTCAAACATCACCCCCTGCCAGAGCCATTTCACCTATCTATCAGTAAAGGATGTTGTGTCTCCCCCTTAGTGAGTTGTTTCCTCATGCTGGTCTCACGCACCATTGTAGGGCACCCCTTCATCTCACATTAGCATGTCGGAGAGGGTCGGATGATAGGTTTTGACACACCCATCTCCCTTTTGTGTCGCCCACCTAACAATGTTTTTGTGTTCCCTTGTTGCATCATCAACCTGATGCTTCACATTTTCTGACTGATTACACTATGCATAGAGTCATGTGGTAGGGAACTAATCCATCCCACAATAGTATGTGGATATATGTCTAAGTGTTGGGCGTCAGCACACCCATCCCTCTTTCAAGTATGCCCACACGGTGGCACCTGCATGTCGATCTGTTGTACTGCTAGCCAAATGTATCAAGTAAAATGTTCGGTCTCATCATGTCACTTGCATACATTAAATTGATTTACCAAAGGCCCTACATGCATGACCTAGATCCCAAGGTCTCGAAGGCCCAATAAATGGATTGAAATACCACTGATTAATAGTACACATGTGTGCCACAATATTGTTATTGTACTGCTACAGTAACCCACTATTGCTGAGGGTTGAACACCCAACCATGAAGATACCAAGCAGGGGTCTCTACCACTCAGGTGTAGACTTGTTGTCAATATATTAAAAAAATATTAAAAAAGAATGCACAAGATTAATTAATTTAAATTTTTTAAAAATGTATTAATGTTATGATAAATGTATTAATATTATAAAAAATATTTTAATAATAAGTGTATTAGTGAATGTATCAAATATAATTAAAAATATTATTGTTTATATAAATGGATAAATGTTTTATAAATACTTTGTTAATATAAATGTATGAATATAAATGTTTTGTATAAATGTTTTTCATGATATATCATTAATTATAAATATATAAAAATAAATATAATAATTTTAATAATTTTATTTAAATATATTTAAGATTTATATATAAATATATGTTATTATTACTAATTATAAATATGTATGTATTGTATTGATTCTATATAATAAATATAATTAAATATTAACATTTATAATTTTTATTTCTAATTAAAAATATTATTATTCAATTAAATGTATACATAATTATACACAAAAAAAGGTTTAAAATATACATGAATAATTAGTAAAATTATAATAAGTTCATTTTATAATTTAAATTCATTTAAATATTTTGTGTTGAATTTTCTTCAATTAATTACATTCATAAACACATACATATATATATATATTTACATATATGTATAAATACATAAAATTTATTAGGTAGGTATAAACCCTGTGTGTGGTGGGATGCGTCGTTGTTCATTGACCTGCCCAAACCTCATTTAAGATATGAACGGAAACATCACCTTCCCTCAATTGATTGTAATATTTGTTTCCACCTAGTCACTATATATGCATGTAATTAAAGTATGTATAATTATAAATAATTATAAAAAAATATATATATGTATATATATATATATATTCACACACATTATATTTATCAAAATATACACTTACTGTTATATAAATCACATTTTAAAACATATAAATATGTATAGATAAATTAAATTTTACAAAATGACCTTTATCAGTTCTTTTTCAATGCTGATGAAATTAATCCTTTAGTAGTGCACAAAAATCATTGATAAATCTCGTACATTTATCATCAATTTTTTAAACGCTCATAAAATACAACCTTTATTAGTGCTTTTAGTTAGGGCTGACAAAATTTTAACCTTTATCCACACCTTTATCACTACCATAGATCATGCTTTTAAAAGAAACATAATTGGGTTTTTTCAATGCTAAAAAAATATTAACATACTAAGAACCCTAAAAAGGTCATGTCCTTTATTGGTGTTTTTTAGCACTAATAAAGAGTGATTTAATTAGAACTAAAAAATCACAGATAAAAGTCAAAAAAAAATTAATTTTTTTTTATAAAAGGCTTCCTCAAAATATACTTTTATTAGTACTCCCACAACATGTTTTTTTAGTACTCACGACCCCCATATTATCACACTCTAACCTTGTATAGCTCTATTATTATTTTTTTATTTTTTATTTTTATTCACTTATCCCTCCCTTTATGTGTATTGTCCTAGAAATTAGGTTTTTTTTAATGCAGAGTATGTTAGACGATTAAGATGCCTAGTTTCACAAATCGTATAGAAACTGTAAGACGACCTCTATAATTTTTTATAGCCAAACCACACAGTTGGAATATGGTTTTCCAAACCATGTGCCCAACCCATGTGAGGCATTCTACAATCCTAGTATAGGTCTTGTGGTCGATGCATGCTTTCCCAAACTATGTGGATAAATCATGTGTAGTTTCCGGGTTCATTAAAAAATTTATTTTTCTATTTTCCCTTTTGGAATTTTAAACCAAATCCCCCCATCTCATTTGGCTCATGCACCTCTAGGGGGATCCTCCCTTGAATCTCCTCTAATCCCAAGGTGGTCCTTTATGTTTTATTCATGTTATTAGTGTGATTATTCAAGGTAATATACTTATATCTTCTTCCTCTCCTTCTTTCTTCTATTTTCTCTTTGGTTCTTTCCCTACCATGGTATCGACAACCTAGGGTCCATGTTACCTTATTAAAAATATATGGTTTTTTTCTTTTTTAATGTTCATTTTGGTAATTCATGTATCTTTATACCTTATTGAGGAATATTTGAGCCATCGTTGCTAGAGGAAACAATATTTATAGTAGGTTAACCATTGTTCAAGTTGTCAAATTGAAAACTATATTTTCTTGATTATTATAATGGGTGATTTCATTATATTTTGAAGTAAATATGTTATGGAAAATGTTTGTATTTATTGTGATTGGATTATTTCTTTTTTTCCATATTTTCCTTAAGTTTCTGTCATGGGATTCTCTTCTTAAAACATGTTTTTAATATTTCTTTGAAATGTTAAGTATCATAAGTTCTTGACTAGTTTTCCAAATGATTTTTATTAAGTAAATTGGAAATTAAAAAGAATGTGTTTTCTTTTTATTAGTTTTCTACAAAGGACCAATGGAATTTTTTGTTTTCCTAAAAAACTTTAAATAAATTTCTAACATTTTAGCCTATTAAACATGACTTATACACATATACAAAAATATGTGTATATATATGGGTATTCTCATGGTACATGTTTATGCATGGTTGTGAGGATATGTACATTGGGACAATTGGTACTTATATATATTAATGTGAATATATATGAAAGTTTAAAGAGTTATTCTGAAACATCAATGCTTTGGAAAAAAGAGGCTTTTCTAATGAGAGATGTTTCCTTTCAATTGATGAGACTCAATTGTCACTTTGAAACATTTCATGGAAAATTAAAACCCCTTTTAAGGAATGACCATATCTGGTGGAACTTGGATGTGTGTTGAATCTGAGTGATGTGTGATGTATTCTTGGTAATGGATCTTGTGTATTTATTATGTATCATGAAAAAGGAAAGAGGGGTTGCACTTAAAATGGAGTTTAGAGGTGAGAAAGTGGATGTTTTTTAGTGTAAAGTAAATTATTTTTATATATATGGAAGCTTATTAAAAACACCTCCATTTATATGTCATAAAAATACTTGTGTAGTTAGTAGGGATCTCTATGGATACATGTTGCGCTGGTTTAGTATTACTCTCTAACTGGTGTCCCTGAGATAGTTCACTCATCTTCCCATGGTATATGCCCCTGACTCGAACTAGTGAGGGTGACATCATGTGTTAGGGTGGGTTTATTATTGGAATCCTATGCTGGTAGATATTTTTAGGATAATGTGGATATCTCTTTCCTGGACAATATTTACTAGCTCTTAATTTCCCATGATAACCATTTTATATGTATTCTACTTTACTCTATTTATGAATTTGATAAAATATATTCCAATGTTATGATTTCCCATTAAAATCCTTATTTCATCATAAATTATTTCTTATAAATGGGTTTTTGGGAAGTATTTTATTCCTTGGAAATTGTGTTTTATATAAAAATGGAAATGGTTTTTCTAAAGTATAAACTTTATACTTTCTTTGAAATAAAATGAAAAACTTTTCTTTATATAATTATATTTTTCAAACTAGTATGAAATGGTTTTCTATTTAAAGGTAAATCATAGGGCATGATTTCCCTCTTGGAATCCTTACTGATCATCTCAGTGCCCATTCCTACTTTATCATTTCAGTTTCAAGTATAGTTTAGTCATGGTTTTCTCAAGGAGAGAACGTGTTTCAAGTTTTGTGGTAACGCTTTAGGTCATGTAAAGGTATATTTAGTTTCTTGTCTTTATTCTATTTATATTTTTTGTTTTATTCATTATTTTATTTATTTATAAGATGTTTTATCGGATAAATAATTCTCTATTGAGTTATTCTTGATGCTTGAAACTAGTTTTTAGCCTGGGAGGACCGGGAATGCATCTTGGGCCCTATCTCGGGCCAAATCTAATAACTGGTTGAGGTTTGACCCAGGTTGGTTAATGAAAAAATTGTAACATAGAAGATTTTTCCCATGTTATTTGGGGATTTCAATAGTTATAATGTAGGATTTTTATAATTCAAGTGGTCATTCATGGGTAGTAACTTCGTGACCACTTATTTTGAAGGAATCTGGGGTTTCCAGGGTTGTCAGGGATGTTTTTTCCTCGAATTTGAGCTTGGTTATCAAATGTTTTTGAGGTTTTTGGCCTTTATTTGAGTGTTTATTATTTCAATTAAGAATTGTTAGGTTATTTTTAGAATATTTCAAGATTTTAGTGAATTGTTTGAGGTATTAAGAGGGTTAATGATAACTATTTATACTCTAGAAAACCATGTACAGAACATGCAACCATCTCTATCGGCCTCTAGTGAGATTCACATGGTTTGTGCACCATCTAACAAACCATATAGAAAACACATACATAACTGTTATTTCATTAAAATTTTTGAAATTTTTCCTCTTTAATAAGTGGATTTATTTCATTCATTTTTTTTATTTGTTTAAGTTTATTTTGGGGTGTTTCTTCTTACACGTAAAAGATGTTTCGTTTCTCAAAGTTTGATCACCAAAATAAAAAACAAGGGTTGTTGAAAATTTGAATAGAGGTTGTTTGTGATTTTAAAAGTTTTTTGATTAATTTGAATGGAAATTGAATTTGGTATTTATAAATGTTTTTTAGGATAATCGGTGGGTTTATATTAGTTGGGTTATCTTAAAAGAACAATTTGAAAAGTGACCCCTAACTTTTTACTTGACCTGTGGTATTCCTTATGAATGTTCACATATATTTGTGTGTGTGTGTGTGGTAAATGAATACTTACTCATATGAATGAGAGTGAATATATGTGTGTAAGTTTATGTATACATATATGGAGCTTCATAGAATACCATTGGTTAGTGTATAATTTCATAAGTTTGATTTGTTTTCCAAAGTTTTTTCGAAAGGTAATTTTGATGCTTTGGAAAGTAAGTATTATTTGATGTTCTCTTTTGTGTTTTCGGATTTCCTCTTTGATATTTATGGTTTTTTTATGTTGGGATATTTTTTCTAGTGTAATTTTGAGTTTGGTTAATCGATTTATTATTGTAATGTAGAGTTTCAGTTTATGATATGTTTTAATTCAGTTTTATGTCTCCTATTTTTAGAGTAATTCCCCACTAAGCTCTAAGTAATATTGAAGAGGATCAATTGGGAAATATTCTAGCACATGTATTTTGGTTGATAAATTATTTTATCTATTTTTTGGTTCATCTATTAAAGATATGGATCCCAGTGGTTCCCTTCCAATAGCTCAATATCAAAAGTTCATCTAGAAGTTCGAATAGTTGAGTCCTATCATTTCTTTGGATATCCAGAACTAAGAAAATCAAAGTAATTTCTAAAAAGTATCAAATACATATTCACCCAAATTGAGATTCTTGATCCTCTTAAGCTCAATTTTTCCACTTTTATGTTGTAATTCTTGAGTTGGATATGGTGTAAGTCCATTGCTCATACTTGTAGTGACTCAGTTTTTTCCCTATAAGACTTCAGAATATTCTTAAGAATATTTCCAAAGCCAGGTGATGAATCGGCATGGAGTTTCGAGGCCCATAGAGCCTCGAAACTGTGATATTAAAAATACTAAATATATTTTATCATGTGTGTAGTTTCTTTGTAAAATAGTAATAACTCCCAAGTATAGTCTCAGATCATATTTTTGTGACTGCAGTTGAGGTTAGAATGTCGTGTTTACCCTAAGAACATCATAAAATTTGTCATCACTGGGAGTCAGGTCGAAGGCGAGTTGGCAGCGAGGTGTTAAATAGAGGATATTTTTTTAATAAAAATTAAAACAATATCCCTTAACTCCACCCATGGTAAGTAATATGGTAGGAACCCCCTCCCCTCTCCCCCTATTTAGTGATAGATTACCTAAGGACGGAATCAAGAAAACGAGATTATTTTGATCTATGATCTTGACAGCGATCGCTCTCAGATCAGGTAACAGTATCTTTAGAGTGCTAATTCAACCCTGAAGTTTTGGCATCTCACCCTTGAGGTATAAGGTTTGGGTTTTAAGTATTTTTCCTCCTTTTTGTGAATCATTTAATGCTTTTAGATCCCTTATATGCTTTCTAGCGACCCCTTGAGGGTTGATTTGTGTGTTTTGGGGTGAACAGGAGTGATCTCATATATTCATGGGTAATTTTTTAGGGATTTTCCCAACGACGCAGCATATAGACTAGAGTAACATTCCATGTGTTATTACCATTTGGGGAAGATGGAGTTTTGGGACTACATTTTGTATACCAGAGTTACATGTCGTGTAGTAAACCCATGTCGTGTGGTCTGAGCACATATCCCAGAAATCTGTGAGAACGTAATCTATCGTGTAATAGAACATGGCCCAAGTACATGGGAATGAGGTTTCGAACATGGACACAGGAAAGATACACAGCCAAGGGGCTGTGTAGTTGGGACACATTTATTTATAAGACACAATTGGCGAGCTCTGTGAAGGGAATACATGGTCAGGGATCGGGTGAGGTAAGACACTCAAGTTCTAGTGGTACATTCCATGTGGTCCCACGTGCCCAGGAAAGCTGTGTTAGTAGAGGGCATGTCTTGGTGTTAAGGCAAGGTAACACACCTTTTATATCACCTTACATGTCATGTATCCCCCTCTTTTGAGTTTCCACCTAGCATATCTTCTCACCTAGAGCTCAGATACAAGCCTGTGAGTAGCCTATACTAATGAGTTTACCACATATAATGTGATAGTGGACATGGTTTGGGCATAACATATGTGATATTAGATGATGGTGTGGGTCTCTTGGGTCAAATATGTTTTTGACAAGTAGTGGTTGAGTGATCTCCCTTGGTCTATCCCTATGAGGGTATGTGTGGTGTCATATTCTCATTACGGGATTGTGATCCCCTCGATGGGGTGAGCTTGGATAGAGTTGTGGTATCCCTCCATTAGGGATGGGGTGGGACCCTCTATTGATTTTTTGAGTTGTAGCATTCCTCCAGACAGGCCATGGTGGTATCCTCTAACATATCATTTCCCTATATTGGGTTCTCATAATCTTTACGACCAACACTATATGGGCGGTGATCCCCTATCTAGAAGAATAACCCTCTAGGGTTTTTGGTATTATCAGAAGTATGATCCCCTAGGCATTGGGAAGTTTCAGTAGGGTTGTGTCATCATCAAATATATGATCCCTTAGAAGATTTTTTATGTAGGTTTTTTGGAATCGTTGGATATATGATCCCCTACTTCATTAGTTATTCTATATGGGGTTTGGGGAATCATCACGACTAACACTACACAAACGAAGATCCACTATCTAAGTGATATGATCTCTGGGATATAACATTGGGTTGCACTATCCCCCAACCAATCCTAGAAGTAATCCTCTATATGATAGAGATCCTTGGTTTATCGGGTTTGAGTTGTGGTATCCCCTAGAAGATCTTAGGAGTGATACCCTATCTGAGGAGTTGTGGTTTATGGTCTACCAGACTGGGTTTGTAGTGTCCCCCAGTGGATCCTAGGAGGTATCCCTTTTCTAAGTGTTGAGACCTTGAGTTGGTTCCAATAGGGTTAGTAGCAACCCCTATTTGGGATGGGTGGGATCCCCTATCTGAGTATCGAGATCCATAGAGTTCCATCATGACATTCTTAGTGGACATATCCAATTAGCGTATTCTCTCGGATGTATACCCCATCGGGATGGAAGAGTTATTCCACTGTCTTCATGATACCCGGTCAAGTGGTATCTCTCAAAGGTGCCATCGGGGATGGCTAAGTTATACACAAATGAGTGTATATCTCAGAAACATTCAATCTAGGATGGTTGATCTTGTGGAATGTGTGCTTCTAGTAGAGTGTTCCTTTGGGCCTTGAGTAGAACCTATGTCTATGAGGTCAGGACCTCATGAGACTTTGAGTCTAAGATGAGTATATCTGGGTGTATTTATGGGTTTACTTGTAGTTTTTCACGTTCCTAGGTTAACACACCATGTGGTATGAGATGACTAGTTGTGTATAGTTGAGGATGGTCTCGAGATAGAGTTTCTTTCTCATTTGGGTTCTCTCTAGATGGGTCGAGTATACTATTATCTTTTAGTTTCTCCCTTTTCTTTTCGAGTTTTTTGGGAGCCTACTCAATATTATTATACTCACCTCTACAAGTTATTTTCCCACATTTCTTGTGTCTTGTGAAAACCATAGTACTTTTAACAGATCCCTAGAAGGATCTAAATCAGGCAGAGATTAGCGAACTAGAACGATCAGGGTATTTACCAATGCTTGGCCGAGGATCTTTCTGACAGGTTTATTTGACAAAGATTCCCTCCATCTATGATAGTTGGTTGCATTTACAATTTTATTTTGGTGGGACCTATATTTTTTCTTTTTGTAATTATGCTATACTTTTTTTGGGATATATGTGTGCATGAATTTATATTCAGTGCTTATATACATCTTCACTGCTACATGGAGGTGTATGTGGGTGCATGCATATAGGTACTTTAGGATAAGGCCTCCCATATGTGTGATATCCTAATCTGAGTTTTACACCATCCCCTGGCCTACAGAGGCTATCTTGGGGAGTTGCAGCATGAGCCCTGTTGGGTTGGGTCATGATAGAGTGGTATCAGAGCAGGTTACACTTTTGGACCGCAGAGTTTTAATATTTTTTTGGGTTTCATAAAGATGGTGTTAGAGTGTTTTGAATTTAGTTTTCAGGCTAGGGACTCTAGTTTTGGTGTGGCGGTCGACGTATTCATTCACCAAGACTCTAATAACCTACTTTTCAACATGGAAAATTAGGAAACTAGTCATAGGGAAATAACGTTCCATAAATCATATAGGGTTTTTTTCTGTCCTTCTTGAGTCAGCTCCCCAGATATACTCTTTGATCATGGCAATTGGTGTTTTCCAAATGTCATATCTAAGGAAAAATATTATCATTAGTTTCATGATGTTGACCTAGTTTATCTAGACCCGGGTGTGTTTGATCCTTTAGGTTCCCCTGATTGTGTTCTCGTAGGTGGCATGGGAACCCTTGGTGGCCTTTTTGTGGTCTTGGGGAGTTTATTGGCATGGTTCCTAGTTGAGAGATTAGTTTCTTTTCCTTATTCCTCGTATTTCTCTTTTCAGGGACGAAAATCCTTATATTGGGGAGGATTTAGTGACTTGGGTTTTTCTATATAAGACTTTGGAATATTCCTAAGAATATTTCTAAATCCAAGTGTTGATTCGGCATGGAGTTCCAAGGCCTGGAGATTCTTAGCACTGTGATATTAAAAATATTAAATATATTTTATCACATGCTTTATTTCTTTGTAAATGATAAATAACTCCCAATATGAAACTCTAAATGGATTTCTAATATTTTGGTTGATTTTATAATGTTATGTTTACCGTAGGCGTGACATAAACTTTTTCGACATCAGCAATCAAGTCAGAGGAAAGTTGGAAATAGGGTGTTAAATAGAGGATATTGTTTTAATAATAATTAAAACAATATCCTTGACCTCCCTACCCTTGGTGCACATGATAACAAAAGCATACTCCTCGTTCCCCTTCTATGGAAACGGATGACCCGAGGATGGAATCGAGATAACTAAACATTTTCGAACTCCGATCTTGACATTGATCACTCCCATATCGTGAAGCAGGAGCTTCTAAGTTCCAATTAAACCTCAAATATTTTTTTTCTCCCTTGAGGTAGGTGGTTTGAGTTTTTATTCATAGTACTCTAGTTAATTCATTGTTTTAAGGTTCTAGATCCCATGGAAACTTTATATAGACCACTTGAGGGTCGATCTGTGTGTTTCAGGGTGAACAGTGGTAATCTAGGATATTTGAAAGGAATTTGAAATGACTTGTCCCGAAACAATAGTGTGTAGACCGTAGGAACATGTTGTGTGTTCTTCCCATTATAGGAAGATGAATTTTGGTTACAACACACCGTGTAACAGAGTTACATACTGTGTAGTAACCCCATGTCGTCTGGCTTCAGGACATGGCCTGGGGAGCCATGTGAACATACACAACCACGTAACAGAACATGACCAAATTAAATGGGGACAGGGTGCCGAACATGGAAATGGGTAAGGGAAATAGACAAGAGTTCATGTAGTTGGGACAAGACATGTGTGTGACCCAGCTAGAAATCCATCTGAAGGTAATACACAGTCGGGGATTGGGTTAGGTAAGACACACCATGTATCACTGGTACACACCATGTGGACCCACATGCCCAGTGAAGTTGTGTGATAAAATGGCATGGTCGTGTGTTTAGGAGGGGTCACATGCAATGTAGACCCCCTTACATGTCGTGTAGTCTCCTCTTTTAGGAGTTTCCACCTAGCATATCTCCTCACCCAGAGGTCATATTCAAACCTGTGAGTAGTCGATCTTTAGTAGTTTACTGCGTGTAATGAAAGGGTGGCCATGTTTTGGTCCTAACAAATGATAGTCAAGGTGATGGTGTGGGTCACTTAGATTAACGATGTTTTGGACCATCATTGGCTGAGTGATCTCCCTTGTCATATCCATATGGGGGTACATGTGGTGTCACATCCTCTGTATAGGATTGTGATCCCCTCGATGGGATAAACTTGGATAGAGTTGTGGTATCCCTCTATTGAGGTTGGTTCAGGATCTTATATTGCTTGTTTGAGTTGTATCATCCCTCTACAGAGGCTGGCGTGGGATCCCCTAATATATCATTTCCCTAGATCGAGTTTTCATAATAATTGTGACCAACTCTATAGGGGAGGTGATCCCCTGTCTAGAAGGATATCCCTATAGGGATTATGGTATCATTGGGAGTATAATCCCAAATGCAGCGGGCAGTTTCAGTAGGGTTTCAGAATCATCAGATATATGATCCCCTACTTAGTATATGTTTTATGTAGAGTTTGCGGAATCATCATATATATGATCCCCTACTTCATGAGTTATACAATATGGGGTTTTTAGAATTTGTGTGACCAACACTGCATGGGTGACGATCCTCTATCTAAGTGATTTGATCTCTGGGATGTCATATCAGGTTTCAGTATCCAGTAGTGGATCCTAGGATTCATCCTCTATCTGAGAGATATCCTTGGGTTTCCATATCTGGGTTGTAGAATCCCCTATAGGATCCTATGAGTAATCCCCTATCCTAGGATTTGTGTTTTATGGTCTACCAAACTATTTTTTAGTTTCCCCAAGTGGATCCTTGGAGGGATCCATTTTCTGACTTTTGGGACCTTGAGGTGGTTCCAGTAGGTTTAGTATCATCCCCCATCTGAGATGGGTGAGTTCCCTATCTAATTATCAATATTGACAGAGTTCTAACATGACGTTCTTAGTGTCGATCTCTGATGAGTGTGTTCTCTTAGATGTATGCCCCTTTGGGATAGTAGACTTGTGCCATCAGCTTCTTGATACCCGATCGAGTGGTATCTCTATGAGGGGAAATCGGGTAGGGATGATTTGTACCCAATGGAGTGTATCTCTCATAATAATTCCATCTAGGATGGCTGAGCTCATGGATTGTGTTCTTCCGGTCAAGTGTACCTTCAGGTCTCCAGTATAACCTATGGCTATGACGTTGGGACCTCATGAGACTTAGAGTCTAAGATGAGCATATATAGGTGTATCACTGGGTTTCTTTGTAGTGTTTCAACATTTATAGGATGACACATAATGTGGTATGATCTGACTAGTTGTGTATAGCTGAGGATGGTCTCAAGATGGAGTTTCTCTCTTATTTGGGTCCCCTCTGGCTGGGTCGAGCGGACTATTTCCTTTTAGTTTCCCCCATTTCTTTTTGTTTTTTTGGGTCACATATTTATTACTATTATACTCACACCTATTTGGGGTTTTTCCACACTTATTGTGTCTTTTTCAAACCACAGGCCTTTCAACGGAGTCTTAGGAGGACCCAGAGTAAGTCGATCTTAGTGAGCTAGACTGACCGGGGAGTCTACCGGTGCTTAGATGAGGAGCTTTCTGATGGGTGAATTTGATAGTGATCCCCTCCATCTGAGTAGGTTCTATGCTTTTATATTTTTATTTTGGTGGGTATTGTATATTCCCTTTTCATAATTATGTTTTACTCTATTTGGGATAGATGTATGTATGGGTTTCGTTTCATTTTTTTATATCTCTGCACTATTTCATGGTGGTGTATGTGGGTGCATGCGTATATGTATGTTAGTATAAGGCTCCCCATATGTGTGATATCCTACTCAGTGAAAGATGTCAACCCCTTCCCTATGGAGGAAAGCTTGGGAATTTCTGGCTTGATTCCCATTGGTTCAGGTCCTGACAGGACCAAACCACAAAAGGACCACTTGTGAGAAAGTTTAAAAGCTTTGTTCATCTAGGAGTAATTCTCCAAAGATGTAAGAATTATAAAGGTTATATAATTGTATGTTCTCCATAAAATTGATTCAATAGTGTTGGAGTATTCCAAGAGTTTCCTTGAGTTGGTGTCATATATTCTATATCTTTCTAGATATGAATCCTTGAAGGATCGATACATTGGAAGGGACCTCTAACAAAAACTTCTTCTAGTTGTGAATTCAATGAACCTTAAAAATTATAAATACTTGTTGAGGAAATTTATTTGGGTTGAAGATGGATTGGATAGAGAGCCAAATTTTGTTTATGTCTAGTATATCCCTAGAAGTGGTGGTGCAAGTTCCAGTAAAGGAAAAAATAATAAAGTTGTATTTAGAAAGTTAGGAAGTGGTTTGAAAAATCTATTGTGTTTATTCTCACCATATTCATCCGAGATTAAATCCTTAGTGTTTCATTAGAGTCGGAAGTTAATTCATAATAATTAATCACATTAAGATTTATCAAATAAATTTCATACCTGTGGTCATTTGGGGAACCTATAAATATTCTGTAAGGGTGTTTCCAGGAAGATACATGGAGCCGGATCCACTCCCTCAAAGAATATTCTAGCATGGTTTGGTGAACATGATGCTGATGAGGGCTCTATTTAAATTCCCCCTTGTTGTAAATGTTTCAGATTCTAGGTTTTTTTCATTGGTATTTACTTTTTTTATGGAATATAGGAATATTCCATTGATCTTCTAGAAAATATATTTTCAATAAAATTTTATTTTGGGGAATTCTAGTTTTTATTGTTTTAGAATTGTGGTTTTTTTTGTTCTGCGTTTCATTTCTCACAACTTTAGGTATTTATAGAACTAATGAATTATTTTGGATTATAAAATTAGTGTTTTAAAATAGTTTTAATATGGTGGGGAGACCACCACAGAAGGATATATTGGTGAATCTGGTTTTAAATCCTTTATGTTCCTCTTTTTTGGGAACTATAAGTTACAATTGATGGGGAAATTCCTAGTTCCTGACCCACTTGACCCTGATCATAGTGGTTTGTTTATTCTAGACCTTGGTTCATGTGACAGACTCTCATAGATATCCTGAACATACCGCAGTGATTTTATTTGGTGATTTATATAATAGGGGACAAGGTGTTTCATATTTTGAGATCGTGTTTGGAGGTATGAGTCTCTCTTTTTGATTCTTCCATTTGACAGTTCAAATTATTTGGTCTCACTAGTTGTCTCCATGGATGTTTGGATTGATTTTTTAGGATAATATATTTATCCTATCTTCCAATTTTAGAGTTTCAGGTTTGGAAAGAAAAGTGATTGTTAGTTATTCAGTCTTTGGGTTTTAAGGTCTCATATATTGAGTTATCATTTATCTTTACTTTCATCTTGATCAACCAAATCTATTTGGAATTGTTAGAGGTAGAAAGCCTAATGGTGGGGAGAATTTCCACACCCATACCTTGAATAGATCTATTATTTTTCTTATTTTTGACTTTTATTCACTTACCTCTTCCTCTATGTGGTTTATTCCTTGAAATTGGGAGTTTTTGAGAATATAGAGAATGTTGCACGATTAAGGTACTCAATTTTCCAAATTGTATGGAAACCATGAGATAGCCACTATAATTTTTGAGAGTTAAACCACATGGTTTTAATATGGTTTTACAAACCTTGTGGCTTTCCCATGTGAGTTAATCTAGATTCTGAGTATAGGGAACATGGTCGAATCACGGTTTCCAAAACCGTGCGGCAAAACCATGCATAGTTCCCAGGTTCATTAAAAATCATAATTTACCATTTTCCCTTCTCATGTTTTAACCCAAAATCACCCATATCCCCTATCATTTGGATTGTTTGACTCCAAGGGGATCCTCCCTCACCTCTCCTTTCATCCCAAGGTGGATCTTCAACTTTTCCTCAAGTTTTTTGTGTGAACATTCAAGATAATATCCTCCTATGTTCTTCTTCACCTTCTTTATTCTATCTTATCTTTGTTTATTTCCCCACCATGGTACCAATGACCTAGAGTTTATGCACCCTTTTTTTAAATTTGGTGGGATTTTTCTTTTTTAAGGTTCTTTAGTTCGTTCTTTCTTCTTTAAAACTTTTTTAGAAAGATTTGAGCCACTTTTTCCAATGGTGACAAGATTTTAGGTAGGTTACCCAATGTATGAGCCTTAAAATTAAAAATTATAATTTATTGAATTTTTTAATAGGGTTTTTCATTATATTATGAATAAAATATGTAATGGAAAATGGTTTTGTTGATTGGAATCAACTTATTTATTATTTTCTATATTTTCCCTAAGTTTTTGGCATGGGTTTCTCTTATTAAAACATGTTTTCAAGATTTCTTTGAAATGTCAAGAATCATAAGTTCTTGATTTGATTTCCAAATAATTTTTATCATGTGAATTGTAAATTACCAAGGATGTTTTGGTATTTCAACTGATTTCCCATAAAGTTCTAATGACATGTTTTAGTTTTCTAAAAATCCTTAAAGAGATTTCTAACCTTTTAGCTTACTAGATTTGACTTACACACATATACATAAATATGTATATATATGGGTATTCTCTTTTGATATGTTCATGAATGTTTGTGTGAATATGTAAATTGGGATAAGGCATACTTTTATATATATGTTTGTGTGTGTGTGTGAAAATGTGTGTAAGTGAAAAGTGTGGTTTTGAAACCTGAAAGAATTGCAGAAACCTGGATTTTCAAATGAGTGGTGTTCCATTTCAATTTATAAGGCCTGGTTCGAACTTTGAAACATTTCATGGGAAATTAAAACCCCTCTTAATGCATTCCCCAAGCTTGTGAAAATTGGATGTGGGTTTAATATAGGTGATATGTGACATATTCATGATAAGGGGGCTTGTGTATTTGTTTATGTATCATTAAAGGTAATGAGGAGTTTTACTTAAAAGGGAATTCAGAGGTGAGAAAGTGGACGGTTTGTTTTATTAAAAAGTAAATAATATGTACATATATGGTGGTTTGATGAAACTCACCTCCATTTTTTATGATGTGGGAATCCTTATGTAATTGGGAGGGAGTTCTAGGGACACATGTTGTACTAGTTTATATTATGCTCTAAACAGTGTCCCTAAGATAGATCACTCATCTCCTTATGGGATATGCCCCTCATTAAAACCAGTGACAATGACACCATATATTGGGGAAGGTTATTTATTGGTATTAAGCGCCGGTATATTTTTTATGATAATGTAGATAGCTTTGTTCTAGACCATTTTTACTAGCTCATAAGTTCCCCTGATAATCATTTTACATGTATTCTACTTTAATCTATCTATAAATTTTATAAAATACTCTCCACTATTATGATTTCCCACTGAAATTATTATTTCAACATAATTTCCTTATTATATATGGGTCTTTGCAAAGTCTTTCATTCCTTGGAAATGTTTTTGTAAATAAAAAGGGAAATGGTTTTTATAAAGAGTTAGATTTCTACTTGTTTTGAAATAAAATGAAAACCTTATTGTTATATAATTATATTTTTAAAACTAGAATGAAATGGTTTCCTCATTAAAGGTAAATCATATTGTGTGGCTTCTCTCTTATAATCTCCACTAAGAATTTTGTCCCTCACGCCTACTATATCATTTCAGTTTCATGTTTAGTTCATTCATGGGTCACTCATGGAGAGAATATGTTCTCAGGATGGTGGTGACTCTTCAGGTCACATAGAGGTATGTATAGTTTCTTGTCTTTATTCCACGGATTATAAATCCCCATCTTTAAACATTACATAATCTTGAGTTAAGTAAAGAATTCACATTGAGGGTTTTTTCAGGTTTATAGTTTTAGAGAATTAGGTCGTAACTATTACATTATATCTGAAAAGATTAAAAACTAGACATTTTTACTCTATCCAATTTTTTTCACAAATATAAAACTCCTTCAATAAAACAATAATTTTTTTCTTGATATAAATCTTCTGGAATTCTTCCATTACCTTAAACTTTCTTATACCCTCTGAAAAAAATTTCAAACACATGGGATGAGTATAAAAAGCTCAGTAAGGGTTATAAAACAAGGAAAGAAAACATTAGACCATAAATACATAGAAATCAATAAAATCATAATTTTAAATCATAAAACACAACCTCTTTAACATACCTCACAAAATCATAATATTTTTGAATAACACATAGAAATCATAAATCATAAAGGTAACATGTGGAATCCAAATCATACATACATTGTAGCTTTCACAAGAACATAGGGAGTTACCTTTGGAATAACCATCATAGTCTATTCCCGAAATATCTTAGGAGAAACATTTATGTTTACCTCCATCATATTACCTAATGCATTGGAGAGCTATATCGGCCTCACCTGCCCTAGGTTTATCACGGAACCAAACATATTTGGTTTATCACATAACCACCCGTCAAATATCCAAGTATCATTACATAATAATATCACATAAAATAAGCATAAATGAAAGGTAAAATTTCAACATTTAAATCATAATATACCATTGAAATATATTTACATAATTCAATCCTTTTCAAAAACCATTTAAAACATTTTAAAAAGATATTTTTTAATCAAAGTATCACATAACACTTTTAAACTTTTAAAAGAAATTAAAATTTAAAAACATTAATGTATATATACATAAAATTTTAAAACCATTTTGAAAACATGGAAATTAATGAGAAAGATTTATAAAAATAAATCTTTAAAACTTTTAAAACAATGTTTTAGTAAAAGAGTCACTTACCACTTAAGAAAATACTTGAATAAAGATAATTACATAATAATAATAAAAAAAGATTATAATATCATGATAATAAGGAGATTCATGATATAATATTTCTAATAGAATTATATACACCATATAAAATTAAATTGGTTTATAATAACAAATAAGTCTCAATGGAATGTAAATTGAGACAAAATACGTTACAAAGAACGTATAAATGACATAAGAATTTATCAATGGGGTGACTATGTTTTGAAAAAGTATATCCAGACAAGGGAAGTGTAAATTAAAACATAAATAATTAAAAAGTTATTACACACAAAATATTTTCATAATATAATCAAAAAATTATGCGTAAAACTCAAAGAGTGGAAATTGAGTTTAGAAATCCCATTACAAAAATTCGACAGCCTAACGGCGTCACTTAAAAATTCAAAAAATGGGTTGATGAGAAATAAAGGGTATATCATCACTTGGATATAACATTTATAGCAATAAATATATATATAAGAACATATCCCAACATAATAAAATTGAAATTAGAAGATATAACATAAAAGAAGTCTTTGACTAAAAGAGGAGGATGAAAAGTTCCATTACCTTGTGTCTGACTTGTCTCATTCATTATTTATCTTCATGAATAATATATTTAAGTTAATTATACTTGATTATGAACCTTTTTCAAGTTTATTATTCCTTTTATATCGCTTATTAACTTTATATAACAATCCTATAATTATTCAAGTTCATATCGGTCTTTTTGTCGATGTTCGGTACTTGAGTCAAAAAATGAACTTGTTATAATTACAAATTGTCCATGTGGTCAAAAGTCCATTATCTCAAAAATTGTATTCATGATTTAAATATAATATATATCTTGTATATATGTATTTATATCCAACATATATATATTTGTTTTTTAAAATATTCCATAACATTTGGATATAAGAAAATGAAATGCACTGTTCATGGCGATGGTAAGTCGTACGTACGCAAGAACGCTACTTTCATTTATTTTTAAATTTTAAAATAATGAAAACTAAATTATAAATGGGTATATTATAATTCCAAAATAACATATATGTTATATATTTTACATAATTTCATTAATTCCATCCTTTATAAGTTCAATGTATATCATGAATGAGTCATATCACTTTGAGGGGCCTGTAGTCCGCACTTCCGCAAATGAAATTATCATATTCATACAACTTGAAAAGAAAAAAGGTATGTTCTAAATGATAATTATAGAAACATAGAGATAAAATAAATTTCATATATATCATATATAATTTCATTACCATCATAATGGCCACCATGAGAGGTGGTAGAAGATAATTGAGCAATCATGGTTTCGTAAGACTGTAGTTCACCGTCCACAGAAACAGTATGTTCATATCCATTAGATGCCGGTGTGTGGAAGTTTAGTTTGAATACTTATCAAAAAAACATCATATAATAATGAAGATATTGTTTTTTTATAAAATAATGTAATAAAAAGAGTTTAGGGGGTTGGAGAAGGAAAATAAATGGAAGAAGCTTGAGAGAAGACATTACCTTAAATCGGGTAACTCATTTTGATTTAATCTAGAAGGCCTTCTTGAATTGTATTATTCCCAAGTTAAGGCTTATAAAAGGAATAAAGTGATGTTTGGAGATTATTTGGGTAGATTTTGGACAAGTAAAGGGGTCTTGAGAGGTGTGATTAAGGGTTTGAGGTGGTGGGCTTTTATAAGAGGGAGGAGGGGAACTTAAGAAATATCTTGAAATACTACTTTATTATAAATTTTATTTATATTATAAATGAGTAAAAATTAATTTATTTAGAATATAAGATAAATATAAGTCAAAATTAAATCATTCGATAAATATTAGATAGGTTTTAGATATTTTTTAATCCTTATCTTTTTTATTTAACCCATTTTTTCTCTTATAATTTTATCAATAATTTAACACTTTGAGAATCAAAATAGTTACCAAAACATTAAAAATATCTAATTAAAGAGTCAATAATAAAATTTTAGACCTATTATAACATTTTTAATGAATCATAGATTTTTTTTAATTTAATAATAATTAATAAATTATTTTATATTTTAAAATATGAATTATTTCAATTTTGACCCTATTCATATCATGACTTTAAAAAATCCATAACAACTTGATTACTTCAAAAAAAACTTCATTAATACAAAAAATAACATGTAAATATAATCCAAAAAATTCTTGGATGACATCAAAATAACAAAATTAAATTTATTTTAACATTTATAATAACATTTATTTAAATCCTTTATTAATGAAGCAATCACAGCATCACCATTGTGTCATAATTAAATTTATTTATTTAATGTCTAAAAATTATAAATAAAATACCATGATGTTGGAAATATTTTTAGATTTAAAATTTAGATTTATAGACTAATATATCACTTATATAACCCCATATAAATTTTTTTTTACTAAAATATATATGTTTAGGTTATATTTTCCTTAACTTTTAATTAAAAGTAATTAAATGTCATTTTCACACACAAGTGGCTCCATGGGGTCCTAAAATAGACCCAATGATACCCATGGTTGGATATATCTCATCCAATAGAGTTGGGAAATATGTTAGGGTAATATAATATTATCATAATATTATTTTTTTACCCTTATTTACCATATTTACCCTTGAACCATGGTAAATAAAATATTTACTGAAGTTACTATTCCTAATGTCTAAAAATAAAAGTTACCTATTTAAAAATTTTGGACCTATTGATTCCAAATATGGAATCCATTTTTCCAAATTCAAAACACATAACTTTCAGAAATTAATTTAAAGTTAATTCTCATTGTCAAAACCAAAAAGCTTGTTTTTAAGAAATAATAACTATCAAAAGATTGACATGTTTTTATGTCTAGTTAAAACGTTAAATTACTTAAAATGATTAAAATTGGATTAAATGATAAAAATATAATCCAATTAAACTTTAAAACCAATTAAAAGTACAATATAACTATATAAATAAATTATATTAAAAGGCGGTTTTGAGTTAAAATGCAGTATTTTCACTATTCATTAAAAAATGAACTTTATCATAAAAATACCAAAATTTCATCCAATGTAAATTTTGATGTCCCTGTTATAAAGAAGAATATTATTTTGTCAAATATAACATATAAAAGTGACAAAAACTATATTTAAATAGGGTTCTTCGTCAAAAGGCGGTAAAACGGACTTTTAAAGAATATTAGAGTATTTCATGCTTAAAATTGGATTCTTTCTTATTTTAAACCTCTAAAATTTATGGGATAAATGTAAATAAAATTAATAGTCATATTTTAGTTAGTTATATTTATTCCCATCAGTACAACGTCTAGACGTTAACTATCGTTTAAAATAATATTATATTATATTATTTTTTTGTATAACTCAAAGTTGTGCGCAACGTAAGATTTCAAAAAAACTCGTTGTTGCTCGTTGAGTATGCTATCGAAAAAATATTACTATTTAAAATACAATTAATATCTTATTCATAAATATTAATAGATATAAAAAATTATTATTCTATAAATACTAGGATCGTTACATTGATTTCCTTTGTTTTATTCATTCTATTCTTGTTTATCGGATGTTTTAGGGTCTAAATTGTTCTCAATTGAGTTATGACTGATGCACGACACTTATTGTCAACCTAGGAGGATCAGGAACATCACTATGGCATTGTCAGGGGTAGGATGGGGTGACCGTTTTAGGTTTGACTTGGTCAGGTTCATGAAACACCCTCCTCATCTTTATTATCCCTAACCCACTGCTCCCATCACCCATTATCAGTGCTTCCCCACGCCATCTTTAGCTGTACACACGCGCACTTGGATTCGAACCCTAGATCTCTCCCTTCATTGCCCAATGAATTTACTAATTCTCCATCTCAAATTCTATAATATGTTAGGATATATATACTTATATATATATATATACACACACACATAATTTTTTTTATATTTTTATTCATATAAATATATACATTTATATAATTATTTTTAAATACATTTTTAAAACATGTTTATATAAATTTTCAAATAAATTTTTTTTATAAATATTTATTATAAATATATTTATGTGATATATTTCTATAATATATTTAAATACAATTATCTTATGTACATATATATACATTTATATTACATATTTTATGATAATTATGTGTTATAAAAATACATTTATATGATGTATTTTCATGATATATTATATATTTTATTATTATATTTATATTTATAATTATATTTATATTTATATTTATATTTATATACTGCATACATAGAACTATATATTTATATATTTATCTTTATAGTTCATATCAGTGTATTTTATAATATATAGATGTAATTATAATTCTAAATATATAATTCTAAAAAATATTAAAAATGAATATATATTGTATTTACATAAATATATATTTAATGTTATATCATATTTTAGAATATATAAATATGTACATATAAAATATATATGCAATGTACCCTTTATGTGGGTATTTATTTATATATATTAAAATATATGCATAGATATATATTTGTTTGTTGACATATACATATTTATATAAAAACATTATATATACACTTGTGTAGTTATATATATATGTGCATTTTTATAAGGTGAATAAAATGGATAATTATTTATTTAATATGAAATAAACAATAAAAAATTATTTGGATATTATTTATATATTTAAATATACATTTTTATGTAAATATGTTTAAAATTGTATTTGTGAAATTGATTTATTATATGTAAATATATTCAAATATGTATATATTTAATTATAAATAATAGAAAAAATTAAAAATAGTAAAATTTGAACACTGTAATATCCATATTAGTGTAATACTTGAGAATAAATTGAGTCTATAAGGAAAAAAGGTAGGACGACCCCATCAAACAAGGCTGAAATTGTCTCAAATGTTAAAAAATTAGCATAACTGATAAAAAAATATCTGTTTTGAAGGTCATTCAGGCTTTTTATGACCACGAAAAAATGTTGACCAAGATACAATATCATATATCTTTTCACAAGGATCGATTTGGTATGTGTTAGGGCTCAAACAGACACTCATATCAAGAGTTATGGTCATTTCAAGTTGAAGTTGTACTTTCAACTTATCTTAGATAGTTCATTAATTTATTGATTTTTTATGTCATCTAACTGTTATTAAATGAATATAACTCAATAAAAATTTAAAAATTATTTATTTTTATTTATTTTAATTTATTTTATAAGTCATTTTTCACTACATATCATTTATATTAAGTGTAAATGAATATTTAGTCTTATAAAATCATATTTAATAAAATATATCATATTTATATTAATATAAATATATTTATTTATTAATATATGATTTTTTAATGATATAAAAACTTTTTTATGAAATATATATTTTATCAGCATAAAAAAAATTTTGATAAATGTATCTTTTATTATCACTTTTAGAAAATGTCATTTATCATGCATTTTATAGTAGTTTAGTTAGAATTGATAAAAGAAGTTAGTGGAAAAAGACAAATTTATAGTAGTCTGTGATAAATAATTTGTAGTTATATTTATATATATATTTATTGATTTATATGTATATATGTTTGATCAATAATTTTTAGGTATATTTATCTATATATTCATTGGTTTATATGTATATTTGTGTGATCAAAAAAATTTAGGTATATTTATCTATATGTAGATATAAAAAAAAAATTAATTAGTATATACTGTGTATAAAAATATACATATATGTAATTATATACAAATATAAGTATATAAAAAGACATATTAATATATAGCCATTGTAATAAGGTTTCAAATATTTTTATAAAAATATTACCTCAATTAATGTTAATATATATAGTTGAATATATATACATATATATATAAAGGGTGATGGTGGGTGTGGGGGTATTTGGGTAAATAAATGTATTAAAATTTGAAGAAAAAACAAAAACAAAAGGAAGATTAAATAGATCCTTCCACATATGGGTTTGCATACCCAGAATACCATTTTGTAAAATCATTCATATTCACTAAGGGTATATTTACAGAAAATCTGGTCACACACTCAAGGATCATACCGCATCACAACAGTCAATCACACGACAAACCTATTTCCTTTTATCATATTTTGATTGCTTGATGTGTCGTGTTTTTAATATATATTTTATTATTTTAATTATTATCTATAATTAAAAACAAAATATTTTAAAATTCACATCAAATTTAAAACCAACATGATTTCTATGGACATTGATATAAGAATGATAGACCTCAGAGTGCACCTTAATGGTAGTTGTCCTTGTGGGCCTTCAAAAGGTCTCTAGTTTGAGTCTTTCTGAGTTCTTCTCTATATTTTTCCATATAGGATGACATCAAACAAGTAAATATTTTCAAATAAAAAAATATTAATTTTGAAATAAAAGGGGGAAACCCATTTTAAGCCTTATAACAACCATCATTGATCTCTAAAAAATTTAAAATTCATTTTTAATTAAATTCTTTAAAAGAAACTCAAAAGATAAAAATTTCATCTAAACAATTTACATAAATTAAATATCTTTCATTTTAAATTATTTAAACTATTGATTATATAATCCTCTAAAAATATTTTTGGAATGACTTAAGTAATTTTCCAAATAATACTTTAATATAAAAAATTTATATTTACATATATGAAGTATTCATAAATATATATAAACACTTTTTTAATAGAAACCCTAGTCGAATGATACAATTAGTGTTATTTATATCATAACATATTCCCTTGTGGGTATACCAGGACCCAGGGCTCAAATGCTAATTGCAACCTGGCTAGGTAAAACTGGCCTCCCCACAATACCCTGCACTATCAAGGTGTTAAATCGAATGACGTGAAATTACCTCGATCGAAACCTCCAACCAGTGTGAATCAAACACTGGACCTGATAGCCATAGTCCTCAACCCTAACCAATGGGCCACCCCATACAGGGAAAATGTGGTTATAAAGCTACTCCTTTTACCCAATAAAATCTATGCTTTCTGTGGGTGGATCCACCAAACTAGTAATTTTAGGTTTCCCATCTGATCCCTGACACTTTTGGGTCCCAGGGGATTGGTCAGTTCCTCCTAAAGGTGCATGGAGAAATTTAATCAACATATATTAAAGAATAGTAGTGAATCTAAGAGGACTAGAATCACGAACCTCAAACTTTTTCACCGACGTCGTTTCCACTCCCCTCTCGGTCTTGGGGGAAATATAAACACTTTTATATTTTTTCATTTTAAATTTAAAAAAAAGTATAATAAATTGTTTAACCATGTAAATCCACTTTAAATCAAGATAAAATATACCAAAAAAATTAGTATGGTTTATATCCCACATTGGATTCAATGTGGACTTGCAGGGATCATGCCAATGAAGGTTTTTTAGAATTTTAACAAAAATATTATTTTCTTTAAAATTCTATCTAAAACAGCTTGAACCATAGTGTAATGAATGTAGTTTTTATCCATTGTAAATTCCCTAATCCAAAACCAATTCAACTCATAGTCATTCCATGAAAATGGTCATTTTGGCCAACCATTTTACCTTAACAAGGCATTTTAGGTAGGGAAATTGAAGTCCCAAAGTAGCTTGGCCACTTCCACTGTGGAATGGTCCAATCCATTTTCGACCATTGACACAACACAGTGGAGACTAGACCACAATTTATATCATTTTCATATGATTCATTAATTTCTATGATTTTCATCGATGCTTGAAATTCCCCTTTTCCTTGTAATATGTCACAGTCATACTGAGGAAAGAAAGAAAACTCCCATTTTTCATAATTTTTATGTCATGGTCATTAAAAATGAATAACCAAAATGTGTTTTTTCCTCAATCCAAGTCATGGTACCTAGAAAACTTTTTTCAAGTTTTCTTAGTTCATTTGAAATTCAAACCAAACATTGATTTTTTTTATATCTCCGTATGGTTTCAAAAGGATGAAAAACATCCAAAATGTATCAGAATAACAACTCCAAAACACCATTAATCCCAAAATATATCTATATGGTATGATTTAATATAAACAAATAATGATAAGAATAACGTACCATGATCCTATCAATCCAGAATATTGAAAAAATTTACAATAAATTGATTGAGATGACTAAGAAGCAACTAAAACACTCCTTCCTTTAGAGGTCTCTACGAATTTTACGAATCTCCTGATGCTTAGAAAAGATCTCTCCCAAACCATGATCTGGTGGATATTAGTTTTAAAGGCATGAGAACAAACATTCTAATAAAACATTCATCCAAGTATTTTCAAAGTTTCACAACATTATGGTAAAATTTAACCCCAATATAAGTATCATGTCGATGTATATAGCCATTTAAGGACCCTCCTTGTATATGAAATGTTCAACTATAATGATGGTGAATTTCAAAAAAAATCTACAAATGTTTCAACACCTTAAAAAATTTGTTTCATCCATCATAATGACCTTTTAATGTTCAAATGCTCATATTTAATGTTAAAAATCATTAAAATCTCCATCTTATGATGAACGACTGAGTATTATAGAAATTAGAGTGAGAGAATAGTAAATCGCCAATACATAACCGCTCTTTATAAATTCTCAAAATGGGATTTGTCAGTTCTATAAAATCACTCATGTTCTCAATGCCTTTAAAACATGATCACATTTATCAGCACTAAAAACACTGATAAAACTAGTAAAATGTTTTTTTGTGAAATGGATCGAGCATAGATAGAAACAACAAAAAATTTCATAATCAGTTTGAAAATATCGATTGAAGGAGAAGAGATGGAGAATTTTAAGAAACATTGAATATTCAGAAGGATGATGATGAAAGTAATTCAATGATAACAGAATAAAAAAAATAACATAATGTATATTTCTAAGAGTTTCATCTCCCATTATATTATTTAGACATATATATAGGCTAGAATTCTAAAGGGTGATGAAGCCAGTTATTTTTAGCCATTATCAGTTGTTTGGGAAATGAGGTATCATCATAAATATAATCATTATAGCAACCCTAAATTATAATTAATAACAATCACCCTTGGATGTCATAATTTCTTGAAAAAATCATATAACCTTCATTAAAAAACACCCCATGGAAAGAACAGGTGAATTTAAAAGTAGTTCCATGCCATGTTTCTCTATTAAAAACCTTATTAGGAAAACCCCAATGAAGGGGGAAAGAGTAAAATGTTCCTAACTCCCCCTAATTAAATCACTCAATTGTTTATTTATGATAAAAATTATTTAATTATGTCTTTGAGACATGGGAGAAATATCATAGATCATAATAAAGTTTCTTGTTGAAAAATTTAACTCATAGGGATGGCTAATAGTTAGCATTAATTATAAATATCCATAATAATGTATTACACTACATTGGATATCCAATATGATCTATTGTTTATTCCTTAAAACCCTCGCCATGGAAAAAGCCTTCAGGGAAAATAACTTTGATTAAGGAAAAAGAGTTCAATCAACATCAAGTACCTAGAGTGTTGTCTCATTAAAAATATTACCAAGAAAAATAAATGGGAAAAACTTTAATAAGGAAAAAAGAGTGAAATAGTTACATTTTCCACTCATAAAGTCATAGTAGAATTTTTAGACTTCACATACCAATATTATAAATCAGTTTCTCAAAATTTTATATTGGTAATGCCTTCATGAAAAAATATGAATGATTATCATACGAACCTATTTTCTTGATATCAATCTCACCATTATTATGAATATCATGAGTAAAAAGGAATTTTCGAAAGTTATGTTTTGTTCTATCACCTTTAATATACTCATCCTTTAATTGTTCTATACAAGCAGCATTATCTTCATATAATATAGTGGGAATATTATCATACATATCTACTTCACATTTATGGGTGATATGAAGAATAATAAATCTCACCCCAAAACATTCTCAACTTGATTTATGAATTGAAATAAACTAGGTATGATTGGAGGAATCCAAAAAAATGGTTTGTTTTGTAGAATTATAAGAAATAGTAGTTCTATTTCATTCCCCCATCCCACCAAAGATAATGCAATGAAGTGAGAGAGATAATGACCCCTGAGTCCCACCTCTAGTAGGTCCTGGGTTAGAAACTAGTACTGAGGGTATAGAAATCTCATGAAATGGGAGGAATTACCATCTGTAATTACATAAGATCGGGAGATAGAATGAATCAACCATAATAATCTTTGTGATATAATATAAAAGGAAACCAAAACCATCCCAAAATTCATGTATAAATAAAATTGATACAGATAAAAGTCTCCAAATTAAATACCCAAAAGAAAATCTAAAGTAGTGACACAACAGTTGCCCTGAGGTTCGAGCTAGTAATGTCTAGCATGGTCCAAATAATCCCCCTAGAAACCTAAAAATAATTTTCTATAAATATAATGATAATGCATGTATACTTGGTAGGAAAACTAGATTTTATCATGTAAATGTGAAAGAAACATACTAATGCACTCGTGAGTTAAAAACAGAACCAAATAACACCTAAACAGGTCAACAAACCAATCTCATCCTCACCATGACACACACACCAAATAATGAAATCTAGGTATAATAACCTAATATGAATCATATTGATAAAAGGTACATGCACCACTTTCCCACTAACTCATCTCTCTCATACCCCAACATCATACACCCTAGAGCTTCCATCTCTTCTGTATAACATAAACCACCGCCCCATGGCATAGTCACATTACTTCACACTCGCATACACCTAGGATACCGCCCCAAAAAATGGTCACATCACATATTTCCCAAAGACACATGGGTCATCACATCACAACCATAACCATTGGAGTAGGGTATTGTGGACATGAAGGGAATCAACCTTGTGCCCTCCTACCATACACAACTCCCACCATAATCCACCCCACGGTTTGGTAAAACCTCATCTTGTTCGAAGACACCTGGGCCATCACCTAGTGCACTATGAGACCTTCATCCATCATAGATTGTGCATATCTACTCACCTAGAATAGATATAGGGAAAACAAGGGTAACCAACCATCCATCCTCATTACCAGTATGTTGGAAAAAACACCCCTATATAAATATATGGGGTTTGGCACATAGTGCTTGACACGGGTCGGGTGTGTATAGAAATCACAAGGAACATACATGGTATATATATAGCCACACACAAAATCCTAATCTATAGCCGCACAAAAAGCAGTAACCAACTCACAACATCCCCACTTTCACTGTCACATCAAAATGAAGAAAACCACATAATAAACACAATCCACAAGACACTTTCCACATTTCCTTAAAAGTCAAACCAATTTCATTTAAACAACCCATTCCTTTAATTAATTATCAAAAAACAAATTTAACCACATAAAACATTATTAATTTGTTCATTTACCAATTTCATCTCATTAACCCAACCAACCTAGGCCATTTAAAACATTATTAACAGGTTATTCTATGACTACCAAGGAATATATCACAACACAAACCCACTCATCTTATTCATCACAAACCAAAACTTGAAATCATTTCCCCACATCATGACCGCAAACTAACCATGAATTATATCCCCACAATAGGACCACATACCAACCAAAAATATCCCCATACTGCATTGCAACCACACAACATTTATTGACAACACAACAATATACCAACCATATTATCCCCCACATTAAAACTACACATCATCACCTCACATAACAACCTCAGATAACTCATCATCCCCACACACCAAAAACACAAATTATCTCAACACAACATGAACACACATCACATCACATCATAGAAAATTTTTAAATTTTATAAAGGGGCATTTTTATCACATGCCACTTATTTATTTAGAGCATTATCACACAATCCATAATCCAGGTGAAAATATTTTATTATCTAAATATATGTGGTCAACTAATTTCCATTTTACGGAGATATCAAACAAATCAAAAAAAGGTTCCAAAACTCATGCCAAATCAGAGAAAAAAATCCCCCAAGCACCACAATTTTTAGTGGGGAATTCATCCTATACAAACACAACATCTCAACAATATCAAAGATATAAAATCATGTGAATCAAACCCCTTTCCCCTTTAATTTCAACTAAACCAATTAATTATCTTTATTAAGCTAGTGAAAACCATATTCCCAAGGATAAACACGAGCAAACCCCTCCTGCATGGTACAAAAAAGTGATAAATGAGGGATTTCATACCTCAAAGAAGAATTTCCAACTTACTAAGCACCATATGGTGAAAAAGAAATGACCACAAACCACAACCGTATGAAAAAATCAAAGATCAACCTACACCGCATAAAGGGTTATAAAAAATTCATCCCAACTCAAACCAAAATCAAAACTGAACCACCGCAATAGATGTCCTAAGAACAATGTAAGGAAAACCATGCAGAAGAGATAATAACTCAATACATATTACCAACAGGCATCCACTAGAACCCAAGGATCCAAGTAGGAGAAGGAGGGTTGGAAGATCCTCCAAAATCACCTAGGGTTCACCCAAAATGTGAGAGAGACAGAGGTATGGATAAATGAAGAAATATCATATATTCAAACCTTTTTATAGCCAAGATCACGTGAGTTTTACATCATGTATTCTCTTCACTATGTGAATTCCATGGGTTTCCCATATTTTTTGTTTCCATCAAAAATTAATTTTCCTTGGCCTAATTTAATTACATGTCATGTAACACTTTCAAGACATAAATTCTTTTAAGGGAATACTCCTTATCCTTCATAGAATATGAAAACCTACTAGCCTCAGATGTCATGAATTACTATCTCATGATTTTAATCTGGTTCACATTTTGAACCACCATCGGCAATACTTCTACAAATTCTGCTCCATCTAGCCCTCTAGACTGCCTCTAAATGCCTCCATCTTCCTAAATAGAAAAGTAATGGGTTAGAAAGGCCCAATCCATTAAATTAGATACCTTTAAAATGATTCTCATCCCCAATAATAAAAAACAAACTCAGAGAAATAAGAGGTTCTGAATAACCACCCTATGAGATACCTCTCAAGGTTCTAATCATACCACGAACGCTACCACTATTCTAACCCACTAACAAAAATAACCAAAAACACTTCACATGACCACATATCCACACAAAGAATTCACCACCACTTAATGAGAACAAAACCACATCATCCAGTACCATCCATGAACCACCTCCTTTCACATGACCACACCACCACCTGCACAACCATCCAACTTTAATATAACCCAAACCGAAAACCAATAAAACCAACAAACCCCATTTACCCAAACATATAAATCAGGAAATTGCATCCTCTATGTCAAGATAATATCCACTCTGAGTGGCACTAACTTTCCCACACAGGTTTAACCACATCGTAGTAAAATCTGTCTCCATTAAGAATTAGGTCCGGACCTTTTCAAATGTTGAAACTTTATCACACATCATACATAAATAAAATTTCACATAAAAGGAAAAACACCACTTATAAAATATAAATATCCTAACATAAAATCATATACTAAAACCCAAAAAAACAAATAAAACTCAAAACAACTATTCATGTTGGTCACACATTTGCATCTCTCGCTCCTAAGTACTCTTCTCTAAGCCACCATGCTGCCAAAACACATGAACCAAGGGTATGGTTCATCCATGAAACACCCTCTCTCAATGATCCTGGATCTCAAATTATTTCTCCACAAATTTCAATTCATCCTCAATATCAAACTCTACTCAGTCAATGAAATGGGGTTCATTGTGAAGATAGTGAAAAAGATGAGTATTATGAAAGTCATCATGGATCCTCTTCAACTTCAGTGGCAATTCCAACCAAATGGTACCATTACAAATTTATTAAACACCTCAAAGGGCCCAAAAACTTGGGAGAAATCTTACTTCCCCTACCAAACCTCTATTTCCCATATCTAGGGGAGACTCAAGAAAACATGGTCTCCAACCTTGAGATACAAGGGTCTCCTTCTACGATCGGTATATGACTTATGTCGGCCCTGTACTTATTTCATCCTCTGAAAAATAAGAAAAACCTTTTCTATTGTGATTTTCACTAAATTAGAACCAAGAATTTCTATCTCCCAAATGTTTATCTAGCACAATATAGAACAAAATAGTATCCCATAAAAAGGCTCAAACAGAGCCATGTTAATGAAAGAGTGATAGTAGTTATTATAAGTAAACTCAACCAAATGTAAGTGTCATATACATGATCCTACGAAGTATAAGATTCACAACCATAACCTATCCTTCAAAGTTTGTACAGTTCATTCTAGATTCCTATTTGTTTGAGGGTGGAAAGCAATGTCGAGCCATAACTGAGTTCCAAAATCATGTTGTAATCCCCTCTAGAATCATGAAGTAAAACATGCATCCTAATCCAAGAAAATGTACCTTAGAACTCCATGAAACCACACCACCTCATCCAAAAACCTCTTATCCAAATCATCCATGGTTCTAAACTCCCTGAATACCATAGAGTGGGCCAATTTCATCAATTGATCCATGATTATTCAAATATCATCACAACCTCCCTAGGCTTGGGGTAACCCTATGATGAAATCCCTTGATATGTCATCCAATTTTCACTTGAGGACATCAAAAGGTTATAAAAAATATCAAGAACATGATTCTCATCCTTTACCAATTGCAAAATCAAAGACCTCCCCACAAACTTTTTCATGGTCCTTTTCATCCTGGTCCACCAAAATTGTGTCCTTAATCCATGGTACATTTTGGATACTCCTAAGTCTACCACTAAATGTGAGATATGAAACTCATGAAGTACTCTATCATGAATCATTTTTGGAACAAATATTCTCCCTTAAAACATCATCTAGTTTCAACTATCCTCCAACTATACCTACTAAGCATTACTATGACCAACTATATCGTGCATCACCTCTAACTTCTATTATCCACACTAAGACTACTTCACCTACTGCATCAGAGAAGGTTTCACTATCATCTGAAATAAACAGCCTCTACCACCTACAACTCTTGTATCCAAATGAAGGGATTCCAACTCCTCCATCACTCTCCAAGCATCTTTGGACTCCTGAACAATATCCTTTCATGAATTTCTACTTAAAGTTTCAGCCACAACAGTTACCTTTCCTGAGGTGTGGGATATATCAAAATAATAATCCTAAAGAAAATCTATAAAAATTTTCTGTCATAGATTCATATAGCACTGAGAAAATATGTACCTCATGTTCTTGAGATCCGTGAATACCACAAAGTGCTCCACAATGAGTTAATACTACCACAACATTTGCATAAACATATCCACTGATAACTAAAGATCATGGGTGGAATAGTTATGCTCATAAAGACATAATTTCTTAGGACCACAAGAGAATGATGACTTCTTCTGTATCAATATGCATCCTAAGACCATATGGGAAGCATCATAGAACACCTAAAATATCACCCCATCCTCTAGAAACTAAATCACATTATCACTAAATAACTTCTCCTTTAGGTAATTGAACACTACCTGGAACTGATCACACCACACAAAAATATGGTATGCCCTGGTAAAAGCTATTAGCAGGGTTTCAACTTGAGAGAAACTAGGTACATACCTATAATAATATCCCATGAGACCAGGGAAACTATAAACCACTAACACATTCTTGGGTGTTTCTCAAAAAACAACTACCTCGACCTTCGATGAGTCTACCACCACACCCTACTAAGACACCACATTCTAAAGGAAACACACCTCTTATTTCCGGAACTTACAATTTTACAACATTCCATATAGTTCGTGGTGTCAAATAACCTACAATATAGCACTAATATGATCAAGAATATCCTCCTAGGACTTTGATTAGATAAATATGCCATCAATGAACATGAAAACAAACTCGTATAGTAATTCATGAAACACAAAGTTAATGAACTCCATGAACACAACTGGTGTGTTCATGACACCAAATGATATGACTACAAACTCTAAGTTCCCATACTTGAATATTAAGGTGGTATTATGGATATCATTATCCTTGACCCTCAACTGGTGATATCCAAACCATAGATCAATCTTAGAAAACCAACTGTCCCCTATAAACTGGTTGAAAATACCTTTTATCGTTGGAAGAGGGTAATGATTCGTGATAGTTCCCTGATTCAACCTTCATAATTATATATACAACCTTATACTACCATCCTCCTTCTTATATAATAACACTGGAGCACACCATAGTGACACATAAGGCTAGATAAAACCTATATGCATCATATCATCCACATCCAACCTCAAATCATGTAACTTTATATTCATCATTCTATAGAGAGCCATAAAAATTAGAGATTCATCTGGATACAACTATATCCCAAACTCAACGTCATTTCAAGGGGGTAGGGTCATAAACTCCTCTGGAAAAACTTCAAAAAAACTTTAACAACCTCAGTAACCTCCACCATTCTAGATTCAACTGATTCCAAAAAAAACATCCATCAAAGAAAGAAAGGTATCCACAGGCCTACTTCCCACCTAACAAATTTTCTCACCAATGAAAACCACATATTTTACATTCACATCCAATAACACAACTCTCCCTCAAAATAAGCTGATAAAAATGCACATAATACAACCAATCAATTCCAATAATGATTTCTCATGACTAAATTTGAAGTATGAATATATACCCATGGGAATGATGTTCCCCCATAATCAATCTACACCCTAGTAACACATAAGAAAAATATGGTCTAGACTTAGACTAGCATAGTCAACACCAGGGGCACTAGAAGCATCTATGCATCCAACCCCAAGCCACGGACTAGAGAGGGTGAAAGAAATGAGTGAAAATATCCTGATTCAAACAAAGTATAAAAAATAGTCTATGATAAGATGATCATAAATAAAATAATCTTTGTACCCTATGTAAATGCTTCCTCTAATGCATAAAACTAACCATACCAAGATCCTATACCTCTCTGTTGATGTACACCTCCATGACTAAAATCAGGTCAAGGTCCCTAAACTTAAGGAACATATTGAGGCCAGCCTCTACCTACTTTATCTCTCGTTGTTAGATAATAATCCTATTGTTGAAATGGATTCATTGTAAACTACTTCTGATAATGGTGTTGAACCTGACCACCTCCACCAAATTGAGCCCTAAGAACCAAAGGGAACTAGTTTTGATGATGTACATGAACCCCATAGATAGAACATTCTATCTCCAATCCCCTAGGAAAATAATGAAAACCAATGGCCTCTAAAGGCTAGAAAGGAAAATGTTGAGGTCAACTCTCTGCTAGTTAAAACCTCAAGGTCCTAGTGCTTGATACCTTTCACTGACAACTCTTATCTTCAATGAACCCTATTGGATCCCCTCTTATGATAAACCTCCTTGAGAATGAATCCACTCTAACACCTCCACTTTCTTATGAACTTACAGATACATTATCAATGTAAAAGGAATAACAACATACTGGATCAAAGGATGAAATACCTCTTCAAGACATCTCACACAAGACTCCACATCTAGAAAAAATATGCGGAAAAACTCTAAAGGTATTTAACTTGATTCCAAACTCCCATATTGAAAAACTCCCATAGATAAGAGAAATAATATCGTTCCTCTTCACTTCCATCGTGGTCTACGGAAGAAACTATGACTGAAACTATTTCTGAAAGTCCACCATTGATGAAAATCTCCTCTCATTTGACTAACTACAAAAGGGACCATGTACTCCATCAGGTACTAGATCAAACTGAAGGTGATCTTGGGATCTTCCAACTAGCTCTTTATCAATACATAGGAAACATTATCCCCATAATTCCCCTAAATACTACCAATAAAAAGTGTACAATGTCCTTTATAATTATTCCTCCTTCTAAACTAGATCAATCTTCTGACAATCAATTGGATCATCCTTCTAAACCTCCACTTCCTGAACCACACACATACGATGAACAGGATCCATAGTTAAAATAGGAAACAATTATTTCTTAATTCCATCTAGTATGAAATTTAATCAAGAATCATTTAACTCATTTTACTTCAAATTAATTTATTTTTAACTTCCCAAAACTACCCATTAAAATAAGAACACAATAATCATCATGCATGTACAACTCCTAAGTCTCTACCCTACAAACAAGTCCATCTCACTTGGTCATTTAATATGCTCAAATCCAATTCACTGAATCTTGGGGGCACTAAAATCCAATGTTCTAGATGCTATCCCTATCCTATGTCATGCACCAAGGTAAACTAAAACCATTTCCATATAAACCAATGAAATCCTCACTGTGACTAACTCTAAAATCCATCATATATCTCAAATATCATCTCTAAAACAACTATGTCATAAACCCCACCCACCAAAGATAATGTAATTAAGGGAGAGAGATGATGACACCTGAGTCCCACCTCTAGTAGGCCCCAGGTTGAACACTAGCACTAAGGGTATAAAAATATCATAAAATAGGAGGAATTGTCCTATATAATAATATAATACCATAAGATAGTATTAATAAACCATAAGAAACTCCATGATATAATATAAAAGTAAACCAAAACCATCCCATAATGAATGTATAAATAAAACTGATACAGAAAAAAGTCTCCAAATTAAATCCCAAAATAAAATCAAAAGCAGCAACACAAAAACTATCCTAAGTTCTGATCTAGTAATGTCTAACATGGTCTACATAATCCTCCTAGAAACCTAAAAATAGTTGTATATACATTGGGCGAGCACACCAGTATACTCATTAGTAAAATCAGAGTCTCCCACGTTCATGTGAAAGAAGAATACTAATTCACCCATGAGAAAATAGTATAACCAAAAAACACCTAAATAGGTTAACTAACCAAGACTATCCTCATTATGGAACATTCACTAAATAACACAATCCATGTATAGTAACATAATATATATCATATAGATAAAGGGTACCCCACACTACATTTAACCACATGACCCGTTATTAATTTGTTAATTTACCAATTCCATCCCACTAACCCAATCACCCCATAAAATTTAAAAAAAATATTAACAATTTATTCCATCACTACTCATGAATCTAACAAAATAAAACCCTTTCATATCATCTGAAACATAACACAACTTCACATCACCACCCCACGACATGACATCATACTAACCACACATCACCACCCCACGACATGACCTCAAACCAACCATATCATCCCCCACATCACAACTTCACGTCACCTCCCCACACCACAACCTCAGATAGTTTTTCATCCCCACACACCACAACCACACATCATCACCTATAACACGACCACACATCACAACACACCACATAACATTTTATAGATTTAGTAAGGGATATTTTTATTGCATTCCACTTCTGTATTTAGGGTATTCTCACACAATCCATAATCTAGGGGAAACCATTTTATTATCCAAATATAAGTGATTTTCCAATTTTTATTTTAGGGTGATGTCAAACAAATCACAACAAGAAAAGGTTCCACAAATAATTCCAAATCAACAAAAACAAATCCCCTAATGACCAAAATTTTCAATGGGGAATTCATCTCGTACAAACACAACATCACAATAATATCAATGTTGTAAAATAATGAAAATAAAATAACTTTCCCCTTTAATTTCAATTAAACCAGTTAATTATCTTTATTAATCTAGTGAAAACCATCTTCCCAAGGATAATAAAAAGATAAAACCCATCATGAAAGATAAAAAAGGTGATAAATGAGGGATTCCCTAACTCAAAGAATATTTTCCAACTCACTACACACCATATGGTGAAAAAGAATCAACCAGAAACCATAACTACACACAAAACAAACATATCAACTTAAACCACATCAAGGATTATAAAAAACACGTTCCAAATCACACCTAGAACTAAAACTAGACCACTATAGAGGACATCCAAATAAGAATGGAAGGATAACCGCAAGTAAGAGAGGAAAGCTCACTACAGATCACCAAAAGGCATCCACCAGAACCCAAGGTTTGAAGAATTAGAAGGAGGGATAGAAGACCCTCCAAAATCTCCTAGGGTTTTCCTAGAAATGAGAGATAGAGATATTTGTATGCCTAAATAACGTAATATCATTTGTTCAACCCTTTTTAAAACCAAGATCCTGTGGTTTTTTTATTGTGTATTACCTTAATTATGTGAGTTCCAAAGGTTTTCAATATTTTCAATTTATTCTAAACATTAATTCACTCCAAACTTATTTAATTGCACATCATGTATCTCTTTCATGACATGAATTCATTTCACGAACTCCCCCTTAGCCTACATAAAATTATAGAATCTTCTATCTTCACATGCTTTGAATCACTATCTCATAACATGAATCTGGTTCACAATGTGAACTACCACCTATAGTACTTTTATAGATCAAGCTCTACCAATCCCATTAGACCTCCTCCAAATACCTCCAACTACCCAAAAGAAAAAAATTAATGGGTCGGGAATTCATGTACCATTACATTATACCATATGTAAATAAATATCTTGTCTGATATATTACTTTGTGTAGATCGGGAAAGTATTCAGCATCAATATAACAAAATGATTATGGTCCAAAAATTCTAAAATAAAATAAAACATGATCTTTAGATCCTTGAATGTATCTTAATATCTGTTTGATTCCATTTCAATTTCAATGAGTGGGACAAGAACTATACCACGCTAATAAATTTATAGAAAATTATATATATGGACTTTTATTATTTTCAAGATATATTAGTGCCCTAATGGAACTCATTTATGGTAATTCAGGACTAACAAGTTTTTATTTACCTCTTAAAGTTTAAAAGGATATTTATCTCTATCAAAAGACCCTAAAAACATTGTTAACATAATGGTCATGATTTTTCCACATTCAATATTTATAGGACCTTTAAATTTTTTAACGATTCATGAACAAAAATTACATATTCAAGATGTTAAATTTTTAATCCATTAGAGAAATTTTTCCTTCTGAAGTATTTCATTTCAAATTACATCTTTAGATATTTAACTACCTTATAAAATTCATCAGGGGTCCCATTAATATTTAAATCATCAACATATACATAAATATCCACAAATTTAGATCGAATACTCTTTATAAATATACATGGAAAAAATGGATATTTTTATAACATTTATTTATCAAATATTCAATCATATGGTTATAACTCCTGTACCTTGATTATTTGAATCCATATAATGATTTATTCATCATAACTGAATAAAGATATTGAGATTTTATTTTTTTTCAAAATTTTTAATCCTTCTAAAATTTTCATATAAACAACATTACCAATATTTCTATAAAGGTCGGTAGTCACAACATCTATCATGAATAGTTCAAGTTGCACATGTATAATAAATTTCATCAGGTATCAAATGGTTATCACATCCATTATGGGAGATTATGTTTCATCATAATCAATCCTTGGTCTTTATAATAATACTTGAGAAACAATTATTCATTTATATATTTTGACATTATTATTTTCGTCTTTATTTCTCACAAATACCCATTTATAACTAATAGTTATAATCCCTTTAGGGTTTTTTCAATCAACCCAAAGACCTCATATTTAGAAAGTGATACTAATCAGGATTGGATTGGATTGTATCTTTCCATTGATCACACTTTGGTCTATCATGAAATTCATTAACCATTTTTGTTATTAATCCTCAACAATAATCTCAAGTTCTACATTAAATGAAAATGTGTCATCAATAATGTTCTCAATCAATTCCAACATCTTCTAGTGTTAGTAAATTTTATTGAACTTTCCTCTTGATAATCATCAGGCACTTCTAGTACATTGATTTATTGAATAATTTTAGTATCAAGTTAATTTACATTATCCTTAGGTTCATTTATTTCAAACAATATGGGTTTTTTTCCTTTTCTTTGAGAAGTTTTTTTTCTCTTCAATTGGGTGGTCTCCAACACTTCAACCATAGATTAGAAGCATTATCAGTAACACCATTATAGTTTCCTTTGGGAAAATTTATTCTTACTAGAGCTTTTTTAGTGGGTATATATGATTTAGTGACCCTTTTTGAATCATTGAATTCATAAGGAAACTAATTTGAGTAATTTTGAAATTTTATAAACTTTGAAAATTCAAGTTCACTCATGTTTGTATGGGGATCAAGATGTGATAATGATGTTTTTTTCCATGATATTTATTTTAATTTCAATTTATTTTCCCATTTTATTGTTGGTAGTATCTTTTTATTGAAATGGAAATCATAAAATCTAGCAGTGAATACATATCCTATCATTATCTTAAGATACTTAATAATTGAGGTAGATTCCAATCCAACATAAATCCCCAATATTCTTTAGGGTCCCATCTTTGTGCATTGTGGGGGTGTAACACACACATATTCGACACAACCAAATATTGTTAAATGTGATATATTTTGTTAATGGTCATACTCTAAATTCAAAGGAGAATATTCATGATAACTTGATGGCATAATTTCAATTATTTTTAATTGCATGGAAACTTGTGTGTCCTCATGCTAAATTGTAAAATTTAATATTCATTAGTATTGGTCTAGAGATAAGTTGAAACCACTTTATAAATTATTCATTTAGACCATTTTGAGTGTGAAAATGATTTATTATATGTTCAACACTTATTCCCGATGACATGAAATAGTCATTAAAATACTGGGATGAATATTTACGAGTATTATCAAGCCTAATAGGCTTGATTGAATAATTTTTGAATTATTCCCTTAAACTTATTATTTGGGGAAAAAATCACAAACACCATATTGTAATTTGATAATAAACACAGAAGGTACCATCTAGTTGATGCATCAATCATGGTCATAAAATATTTGAATGGTGTGTATAGAGAATAAATCAAAAAACATATGTCACCAAGAATCCATTCTAAAAACATAGTGTATTCAATATCTATTTTCAATGGTCATGTTTGTATGATCAATTTTTCATGAGATAAAGTAGTTCATGAGAAATAATTAGGTGTAAGAGCCCTTTTATCAACCAAGGGATGACCATGAGTATATTTAATTATTTTAATCATCATTATTGATCATGGACTATCTGAAAACTAATGTCGTATAGTAAATGTATCATGGTTGGTAAACTTTTGTTTTACCATATTTGTCTCAATTTTAAAAATATTAAAAAGGTACAATCCCGAGGGAAGATTTGGAAGTTTATCTAAAATCAACTTATTCTCATTAATAATGCATGTTATATAATGGAATTCAACACCTTCTTCATCCATAATCTTGATTTGATATCCATTTTTATGAATATTCTTCAAATTTAACAAATTTCATCAAAACTTAGAAGAAAACAAAGAAATATTTATTAATAAATGTGTACCACAAGGTAGGCATATTTTTTCTCTTCTGGATCCTTCAATTAATTTAATACTATTGGTTGATGTATTTATATGAGCTCTTCCTATTATATGTTTAATGAAATACTTCTCACATTTAAAAAATGTGTGTTGCATAGCTTTTAAGGAGGAAATGTTTTGCATCATGGTGATTAATGCTAATAAGGAGTTTCCTAGCATTCATTTATATTAAAAATAAATAATAAATAAATATAATAAATAAAATAAATCATGAAATATTCATCAAAAAATATTACAAAAAAAATATCTATCACAATAATTTACATATTATCAATATGCTCGATAACTTTAGGGTCTGAAAAATAGTCAAAGATATTTTTGTTTATAATGTTATCCTTATGTTTCAAGGAATAGTTGGAAAAAATTTCTTCAATGATGTTTTCTTTTCCATTGATTGATTGTGGACAAAGATCATAAAGATGTTTTAGTTTACAAAAGCTATACAACTGGTTCTCCTAATGCCACACTAAAAACTTTAATTTTCACAATTATTTATTTTTCTTTGGTTTTGGTTGTTATTTATTTTTCCATTTCTAGTGGTTCCCTTTCATATTTTAATTTGAGGTATGACCCCCTCAAGAAGATGATTTTACTTGGAATCAGCTATGTTGATTGTTTAAAATACCTTAATTACAAGTATTTATATTCACTTTAGGGAATAGATTTTCACCAATTAGTTAGGATTCATGATTTATAACCAGGATTTAATTGTTTTGTTCCATAATATCAAGTAAAGAGAGTAACTCATAATATTTTGTAAAGCCTTTTTCATGATAATGTTGTTGTATAATGAAGTTTGAGGTGTGGAAAGTAGAGTATATTTTTTATAGAATACTGATTTTAGTTTTATTATCTCCATATAATTTTAATTGTGATGTTATTTCAAACATGTAAAAGTTATAGTCACCGGCCAATTTAATGTCTAGGAATTTAAAATGACTCCACTCATATCTTTCTTTTAGAAAGATCACTAGTCGAAGGTTATTATACCACTACTTGAGGTATTTTCATGACATTAGAGGATATTTTACCATTAGGTACTTTTTATTTAAATCTTTATAGAGGTGTTGAAAAACTAATATTAGGGATTCGGAATGGTCTTGAGTAGAATTGTTATTTCCATCCTTAATCATCGCGTCAATTCCTTGTGCATCAAGATGCATCTCAACATCCAAAATCCATGATAGGTGGTTTTTTCTAGAAATATAAAGAGGCAGAAAATCATGAAATGCAATATTCACTAGGAAAAAAATTCTTATCGATTTGACTAAGCTTTTAGAACTGTTAGAACATTCATGTTGATAACATGTTTTGAAATGGATTTGGAATGGATTTTGTAACACCTCGAGATTTTATAAGATATATTATTTTTAATTTCTTTTATGTCTTCTATTGTACTCTACACCAAGATTATCTTGTACTATATGCAACACCGTATTAGCTTGCAGTATATGCAACACTATTCTTGGCTCGTGTTACACACAATTTCAAGTTGGTTTTGTGGAAATTATTCTACGCAACATTAAGTATAGATTTTGTTTAATGTATAAATGAAATAAGTTTTTATTATGTTATAAGCAACACCAAATGGATCTTTCACTACATGCATCCCTGACTTGGCTTGCATTACTTGCAATCACGACCTTCCTCGATAGCATCTGTAGTACGCAATACCGGGTTTCACTAAACAACGATATATTGTTATAATATTATTATGAACTAGACGTTATGAATAGTATTAACTAAATTTTTAATTTTATTACATTATTATTCATCTTAAACATTTTCTAGAACATGTAATGAGAACAAAATAAATTTTTCGGGTAAAATAAGTATTTTTCAAAAAATGCAGTTTTGTCGCCTTTTGATGGCGCACCCACTTTAAATCTAGTTTTTGACCTATTTATAAGTTAAATATGACAAAATTAAATTCTTCTTTGAAATCAGGATATAAAAATTTACTTTGGATAAATTTTTCATATTATTCTGATAACTTTCATATTTTAATGAATAGTAAAAACACAACATATTTTAATTAAAATCACCTTTTTTCATAGTAATAATTTATATGGTTAAATTATAATATTTAATGGTTTTAAAGTATAAATAGAATATATTTTTACCATTTAATATAATTTATGTCATTATCATTGATTTTACATTGAATTCATAGGTAAAATCATTTCAATCTTTTGCAATGTTTTAACTTTTAAAACTTGTTTTCTTAACAATGGGATTAATTTTAAATTAATTTCTGCAACTTCTGTGATTTAAATTTAGAAAAATGGATTCCATATTTGGAATCAGTAGGTCCAAATTATGTTAATATTCTACTTTCTATTTTTAGGCACTATGAATAGTAACTATGGTAAATTTTATTTACCATAGTTAAAGGTAAATCGTGTAATTAAGGGTAAATATAATATTATAAAACTACCCTAACACTTGTCTTATTATAATTGGATGATTATATATCATCATAAGGAATATTTGGGTCGAAATGGAGTCTATTGTAACCCACTTGGATGTGATTAAGACCTTTAATTTATTTTAGTTTAAAGAAAGTGAAATATGTCTCACTCAAACTTTAATAATTAAACTATTTTTAAAATAAGGTTATACAGAATATAAATTCGATTATAAATACTAATTTGAAAGATAAAATGTTTTTATTTGTTATGGTAATTTATTTTTAATTTTAAGAGATATTTAATTACCTTAATATCTTATACATTAACGATGCAGAAATTATTTATTTAGTAAAAAATTAATAATATAGTTTTTATTACAATAATAATACCCATAAAAAGGACCATAAACTTGACCAAAACTTATTGGTCGAGTATATATATACCCTAAGAATCCAAGGGCCTAATTATGAACCATTTTAAGCCTTATAAAACAGATTAGGACATTTATATTATTTTATTTTAAATGATGTCAAAGTTGTCACCTTCATACATTAATAAAGATGAAATTTTAAAAGTTAGTTTTTTTAGAAGATAAATTCTACTAAAATTATAATTATGAAATATATTATATTTATCTTCATCATATTATTTTATTTTTAATTTTTATACAAAAAATAAGTATATTAAATAATTATACAAAAATGTTGTATTAATTATTTTATTAAGAGAAATATCAAATAAATGATTTCAAAAGTATTACAATAAATATTAAATTAACTAATTAATGTGCTCCAAGAATTTTATATATAAATATGACTTTTTATTAATCTATTAAATAGTTTTTTTTTGAAAATATATTCTCTGTGGATTTTATTTAAATTCAAATAAATGAATTGTGTCAAAATTGACACTGTTGATATTTTAAATTATTAAATCGTTTAAAAATCACAAACATATTTAAAAATTAAAAATTAAAATTTATATGATCTAACATGTCATAAAGTATCAAATTATGTATAATTAATAACACATAAGTAAGTATTTATAACCATATAAAATTTATAACATTATTACCACAAATAAAATTAAATAGATTAAATAAGGATTAATCAAAATGATAAGGTTTAAAATAAAATTAAAACATGTCTAAATTTAATTTTTTTATGAGATTAAAACCCTATATTATCTAATATCCTAGTTTTAGTCACTTTGGAATTTTTTAAGTGGGGTTTAGGTTTATTATAAATTAATATTTTAGAGGTTTCCAAAAGTGCCCCTCTCCTCTCTTAGAAAAGGGAACCTCCTCCCTCTCCTCCTCACAACATTTTGAGTCTTCAAGCTTGGCCAAACCCTTCCCATTACTATTATCAACTTCCCTAGTAACATTATAGAGTTTCCGGTCTTCTCAAAAGACCAACTCTAGTCCCTTAAGAGGAGGTTTAGAAGAAGCGCGTCGAAGAAGAGGTAATATCCTTTACCGATTCTTTCAAGTTTCTTTCTTCTTAAACTTCCTCTTATTTAGTTTTTTCATTATAAATTAATACAATAAGTATCAATAATATACTGATATGATATTATAAATATGTAACAACCACATTTCACCTTCTATCCATCCTACAGAAAATGAAATCATCGCGCGTGCGTACGTACGGAATACCGTCTCCACATCGTGGTGTAATCTAATTTTCCACCACCACCTTACTTGGATGGGTATAATGGTGGAAATAATAACTATATATTCTTATTATAAAATTATTCTAATTATGAGATATTATATCATCCACTTTAATTCCATTCAATAATTATGGTAACGATATCATCGCTCGTGCATACGTACGGATTACCGTCTCCACGATGCGATGAGATTCATTCTCCATGTTAACCATTCAAGAATGATTATAAAGTATATATAATAAGTATTCATGAAACATATGACATAATAATGATACTGGATTTATGTATATATATATTTCATTTAATTCCATTCAATTTAATAGGGAAACGAAAACAGCGGTCATGTGTACGTATGGTCTACCATCTCCATGAATGGTATATTTTGTTCCATTTATCGATCTATTATATATATTTATATTATGAATATATATTATATATAAATCATGTTTTACATTCTGGAAGTAATTAATCATGATCTAATTAATCATATGAATAATTACAAGTCAAAACACGTACGACAAATGAAATGATTTTACCCAAAACGATGCATTAATATGGAATTGACAAATGAACGGGTAATATAAAGTCGTAAGTGAATCATATATGATATCATAAATATTATTATGGTTCTGTTACAAGTTAATAATATGTTTAAACCCACTATATAGGATTCTCATACACATATGGAAGAAATTGGACATAAGGTAAGGGATAATTTTGCAAATTTCATTTTTATCCGAGATTGCTTATACGTAAGTATTTACTGGGGTATATTTTTCATCCATGTCCATAAAAATGTTTTTCAAAAATTGTTTAATATTATTCCATGTATTTTTAAAGTCATGTTTACCCCTATTTGACTTTTACATTGTGTTATGGAAGGAATCTTTTTTTTGTTTACCATACGAGGAACTTTTTGACTTTTCCAGCAAAAGTACGAGGAGAATGTTTTTTTAACTTATACGGCATGAACGGATTTTTACAATTTCATAATTCCTTATTCACATGAATCTTCCTCTAAAATAATTCATGATTATTTTCATCAAAAATCCCTTTCTTTTAAAATTTCATGGCATTTTGTGAAAAGAAAATTATTTTTAAGAAAAAAGGATATTTTCCTCAAGAATTCATTTCAAGTGTTTTATCAAAATTATTTTCCATTTAAGATGAAATTATTTAGTATGTTTATGTTTCAAGTATAATGTATCTATTATTTACATGGTTTTATTTTTCTTATGATGAAATGAAATCCATTCGTTTTATATGGATTATGCTATGATGGGATGATGTTTATGAAACCCATTTTATTTTTTGGGTTATGATGAATGATTTATGTTTATTTTGTGGAAAACGTAAGAATGATTTAAATATGAGATGGATGGGACCTATATCTCCCTCCAATGAATTGGGTAAATATTTATCTCTCATGAGATAGACATGGCTGGAAATACAAGTGAATCTGGTTCAGTAATACAGGGCTGGAACGGCAAGTAAACCCGGTTCAGTAATGGACTTTGTCCACTATGATGGTCTTGGAAACAATGCCTTCGCTACTATTGAAATCATAACATGTGGTTAATGGTTTTCCACAATTACGTGTTTTATTAGCATGCTATTTTATCATGATTAATGTTCCTTTATGATCTATGCCTTATGTACTGCCAAGATTTATGTCATTGCTTATATTCATGCTTTTACGTTCAAATGTTTATGGATTTTTTTATTTTCTACATGTTTAAACTAACTGAGAATTTGAGCTCACCCTTTTTATGTTTTCTTTTTACCATGATATAAATAAAGGTTTTAGGTAAGAAAACAAAATGGGAAGATATATATGGGAGATGTTGAAGATCTTTCACTATGATTAGAAGATTATGTTCCGAGTTTCCAAAGACACTAAACTAATACGATCTTCAGGAATCTGTTTTTGTAATGTATTAAGTATTCTGCAAAAGTAATGTAACGTCCATGTATGTCAAGTTTAGGTCTCTACATATTGAAACCTAAATATTTTCATAATCAGTATAAAAATGACGATCAAAGGTGAAACGATAGTGAAATTTAAGCAACATCGAATATTTTGAATGGAAATTTTGAAAGTAATTTAATGAAAATAGAATAAAAGAAATAGAAGACAATAAATAATACAATTTATATTTAGAAGAGGGTCATCTCCCATTATATTATTCACGGACATATATATTATGGAATTCTAAAGGGTGATGAAACGCTTTAATATTAGCCATAAGGGTGGGAAAAAACTATCTAAACTGAACAGAACCAAAAAATAAATTCAACTGAACTAAAATAGTGGTTTTTTTCTTATGGTTAGGTTTATGTTCTGGATTGAATAAACCCTTGTAGTTTATAGTTTGGTTCTGGATCTAAAATAACCACACCTAGTAAATTGAACAACGCCTGTAAAAATGACAATAATAAAATTTTAATTTTTAAAACCCATAATTTTTATTTATAAAACGTGATTTTAAAATTAGAAATATAATTATAAGTTTAATTACATGGCTTTCAAAATATATATATTTTTTCCTTAAAATTATAATCAGCCCTTACCATAAATCATGCCCCACCTCCCTCCCTCCCTACCCCAAACTCACAGGTCCCCTCCCTCCCCTCTCCACTAAAAATTCCCTAATCCCCCCAAACAATGATGCCCTAGTCCAATCCCCTCACTCCACCAATCCCCACTACCTGTCCCTACCATATCATGATGACTTAATCCCCAACTTCACTCACATCTCCTCCCCCACAATGTGTCTTATCATCACCATTCTATTTCTTTTCATCCCTATTAAAATCCCCATCATCATGGTCCCCCTTCATTTTGATACCCCTATCATTTCCATTATCGGTTCTTAATCCACTCTATGTTCTCAATACCAAATCCCATCCACGCTCATCCTAACTGAATAGTGGACACTCCATCTTGTGCACCCGATTTTTGTAAAAAAAATATTGTTGGTAGCCACACATAAGGGAGTTACCTCCTTAAACAAGTAAACACTTTACTCAAACCCCACAAAAACTATTACCCTCCAACACTTCCCCAATAAACTCTTCTTGTTGGGGAACACTATATTTTAAGGTTATTATGATCAAATTTTACTATTCTATATCAATAAGTTAATATTTTTTTTGATTTTATTTTGGTCCTTTATGTTAATGTTTAAGCTATTTTGTTGTTTCAATATATTTTTAACAAAAAATATATTACTAATAAATCTTATTTGGGTATGATTTTTTTGTTCATTTATGAAATTTAAAAGTCAAGAATGAGTAATTTTTCTTGAGTTTGTTTTTTTCATGATATAGACAAAGTATTGAATGGTTTATTTCCTATACTTATTACTGATTCTTCAAAAATATAATTTTATTCTTTATTTGTTGAATATTTCTACACGTGTGAATAAATAACTTATATACCAAACCAATAGATTTGACCAATCCAAAGCAAAGATAACCCAACAATAATTTATGGTCAATCCTGCTGGGCTCACACTCGGTGTGACATAACTCATAATTTATTTTGAATTTTTTGTGTTCGTCCAAATTTCAATGTTTTAATGAAATAAATACAACATAAATTCACAAAACAAGTCAAAATAAAACTTTACCATATAATTTTTTTGGGAATTAATGACTTCATACCAATGTTCATGTATCAAGGAGGGATGATTTCACTATTTTATAGTTTTTAAATACATAAAAGTGAAAATACTCACTCGATAAATGAGTAAGGAATAGTAATTTATATGATTTATATTTTTTATGGTTCTAATTTGGGTGTAGTGTTTTTTATTTACATTTTTTCAGTTTTTTGTTTGTCGGTATTTTGGAGGATAAAAAGGATACTTATTAATTGGGGTGATATTTTTATTTATTTTATTGAATGCATAATTTTTTTCAATGAATTATATGTTTTTTTTTACTAAATTCAGTTTATTTTATTGATTCTCAAAGAAAAATATATAATGTGGTTAATTAATGTGTATTATACAAAAAAAATCAATTTCATAGTTGTGACACCCTTTGGGTTTGGGTACGCTCTCTTTTTGGTGTTTAAGAATTGATACTTCGAGTCCCAATATTTTTTGGTGTAATTTGGAATTTTTATGGATTTATATAGGAATTTTTGTCATGTAGGGTATGGGATGTGGTGTGAAGTAATATCACTATGGATTAGTCCATATGGTTATGGTGTAGTTTCTTGGAGAGGAAGTTTTGGTGCCACTTCCATTTCATCATAGTTTCACCGTGGATTAGAGGCTGTGAAATAGGCATTCTGCTCAGTTGAGCCTTGTAGTGTGGAGGAGGATGTTATAGCGTGGAGTCATGTGGAGGTGGTTTGGTCAGTTATATAAAAAAATGGGTTAGTTACATCATGGAGATTAGGTTTTTTCATGTTTCCTCTTTGGCAGGGTCTCTATGGAGTGGTGGTCTTAGCAACTTTGTAGCCCCTCATCTCCTAGAAAAAAGGGTCCATATAATGTTTGGGGTCATGGATTTTGGACACCGTTTTAACCATAAAGGTTATGGTGTGGTCCTAACCCTTGAATCATAGCCCCTCTTATGTTAGTAAATCCTATGACATGGTGGAGGAAGCATATGTCATAGTGTGGAAGGTTGTGGCATGGTCAAAAAGGTTGCACCACAGTCTTCTATTTTACAACCTGGCTATAAATACACAGACACCCCTCTGAAACACCTCTTTTTCCACCTTTCACTCTTGAACTCTCGGAGCCCAAGAGATTATTTTTAATGCCTTCAATCCCCTTTTTAATTGGATTCAACTCCAAGATTTGTTAGATCAATTTTTTTTGTTTCTTCTCTATTCTTGATGTAGTCGTCTCAATCAAAAGGTTCTAATTCTTGAATAACTTGATTTTATTGTTCAATTATTATTTTTTGTGTAATAGAAAGTTTTTAATTGATATCAAGGTGGTATTTCTTTATGAAATCCATGTTTTTTAAGGGATTTTACTTTAAAATTTATTTATACACATGATGTGTTGATGAAATTCCTTAAAGACAGTTTTGATGTATTTTCACATAAGGAAGTGGTAAGGATTTTCAATGAAAATGTTTTATAAAAATGTCAGAAAGGTTTTTAATTTTTTTTTTGAAAATCATAGAACATTAGGAACCTTGGTTACATCAAAAAATAATAATGTAACTTTAGTGGGTGTAACAACACTAGAGATACTGATATAGATAAATTTTAGCAGGACTTGAAATTAGTTGAATTCACTTTATTCCTATCCCAATGCTTTCTTTTTATGTCTAATATATATTCTCATAGGTTAGAGCCCCAATGGTGTGATTTTTCATATACTCTTGGTTGTACCCATAAATGGTTTTTATTTTTCTTACATAACTTAATATACACTTTTCATATTTCTTATTGTGAGAATATGAAAGGATTTTATAAAAATACAAAGTATGTTTTATTTTTTTTTTAAATATCTTATGAAAATTATTTATAAACTTGATTTGTTTTAAAGCTAGAACTAACATTTCCATAACATTAAACTTTGATTAGATTATTTTATGAAATTCTACTAAGCTTTGTGATCACACCCAAATTTTTCATTTGGCCATTTGTAGATGTGATTTTAAAGGACTTAGTTCAATGGTAATATCATCATATAACTCACCAAATTCACTTGGTTATTGTTTCCTTCATAGCGGGATGGTTTGTTTGTGATGGATGGATTCACAAAGACTCATTTTAGTATTTTCTTCATTTTTTTAGGTTTATACCTTTGGTTTGACTTTGTATATATCATGGTTGTATATTTTTATTCCATATTTTACTCTAATGTTTTTAATTATTTTGGTTATCCATGAGACATGGTTGGTTACTTATCTTTTGTTGAGCCAATTTCAGTAGTGTGTTGGGTTGACCCAAGTTAGTTCATTACAAAATGCGTCAGATCTATTTCCTAAACGAAAGTTTTATCACCCTTCCTAGGTTTGATTCAGGGTATTTGGTAGATAAGAGTTTGGACCATAAAAATTCATGTAGTAAATGTAGGAGGGTTCTTGGCCAGATCACTTCCATTTCTGAAACTGAGTTTCCATGGGTAGTTAGTAATTTTTTCAAAGCTTGAGACTTGTAGTTTGAGGACATTTGAATGAATTGGATATGGGATTTATTTAAATGAACTTTTTATTTATTAAGGTGTAGTATTTAATTCATATAATCCATGATTTTTTTAAATTAATATTGTTTAAAGGCATTTATAAGGATTCTAGAAGTTAGTATTTTTATTTGGGAATATGATCTTAAGTTGATTGGTTATTTTCTTATGTTTATTAGAAAATGACACCTAAAAGAGTTATTCTGAATCCAGGTGAGGAAGCAGCAAGAGATTTTTCACAGGAGAATCCTCTCGTGAACCATTCTTTGATGGAATCTATAATCCAAACTATTCAGACTCAACATTAGGTAGGTATTGGATATCAGGTATGAGCAGTAGATCGTGGCTTTGATCTTACTAAGATAAATACACCCACTTCCAAGTGACAAAGTACCCCAGGAATCAGAGTAAAGGATTGAGTAAATTGAAAGGATCTTCCATTTTCTAAAGATTCTTGAGGACTCTAAGGTGGGTTTATACAGTTATATTCTTTAAGGACTGAGATAGAGATGGTGGAACTCTATCATGTAATATAAGTTTCATAAGGACCTTACCTGGACTTTTTTCAAGAAAATTTTCAATCTTTAATTTTATCATGAAATCTTGTGTGTGGTGAAGACCAAAGAATTTATGACCTTAGTTAAATGGGAGCATATAATTTTGGATTATTTTATTTATTGTTTCAATTATTTAGTTCACCTAGTACCTAATAGAGTTAAAAATGATTACTTTAAGGCTCAGAGGTTCGATATGGGTCTAAGGTGCAATATTCAATCGATGTTGATTGTCTTATGCCTTTCAAGCTTTATGGAGGTGGATAAAAAAGAGTCTATGGATGAGTTAAACATAGCAAAGATAATGAGTTAAGATGGATCTTTTTTTGGTGAATTTGTTATCCAAGGTGTGGTTTATGGATAGAAAAGGAAGATCAAGGGTGCTCAATTTTCATCAAGACTAGTTTCATGGACTTTGTCAGGACAACATTAGGTCATCTATTATTAGTGTGGAAGGCCTGGTCATACCTAGCCTAATTGTTTATAATCACCCCATAATTTTCATCATTATGGAAATCTATTCATCTCAATCATTTTTGTGGAAGAATGTACCAAGTTAGTAAGGCTAGATCCACTCTCAGAAAGGGTTATTAGGTTCATTCTGATGCTTCCAAGGGTGGTCATTCATATCCTTTGGCCAAGGGGGATGTTTATATAGCTAAGAAAACTTAAGTAGGAGCCAATATCAGACATCTTTATGCATTGTAGAATTCTCTATAGAAATATAAGGAAGCACCGATAGTTGTTATAGGTACGGTGGTTATTTCATACTCTATGGTATGAGATTTATTTGATACAAGAACTACTCATTATTTTATATCATCAAAGTTTGTTGATGTGTCGGGATTGTATTTAGAACTTATTCCATATTTTTATATCCTTCCAAGCCTTTGGGAAAGATGTACAAAAAAGGTTTCAAGTGTCTCACGTGTTAGGTGATGATAGATAACTTCAAAATGGTGTGGTATTTCTTGGTTCTTGATCTTGATATCTTTGACTATATTATTGGACTGGATTGGAGGATCATCATAAAGGCCAAAATTGATAGTTATATTTATCATGTTAAGTTCTTATCTCCTGATGGGGTCTCTAAAATCTTTTAGGGTGAGTGGGACTATAGATATGGGAGAGTGGGTCTGGTTGTTCCTTATAATGGGGTGATATCATGCTAGTTATCGAAGATTTTCTAGGATGTTGTTGACTCTTTTTTGAGAATTACACTCTCCACAGTGGTCATTGCCAACCCTAAGGTATTTTCAAATGATTTTTTTGGTAAATATCCATAGAGAGGGGTCAAGTTCACTATTGACCTACTCCATGGTAGGATTCCCATTTCTATGCCACCTTATCTCATGGTTCCCACTGAGTTAGAGTAACTTAAGGGTCATCTTTCGGACCTTGAGGCTAAGGGATTTATTCATCCTAGCATGTTAACTAGAGATTCACATACTATATTTTCAAAAAAATTAGATTAAATCCTCAAAATTTTCATTGATTATTGAAGGTTAAATCAAGTGGCCATTAAGAGAAATTATCCCTTACCAAGAATTGATTATCTCTTTGAATAATTTAGAGAGGATTGTTGGTTTTCAAAGGTTGGCCTCTAGTTGGGGTACCACCAGTTGATATTATAAGAATAGGATATACCTAAGATAGTGTTTAGGATCTAGTATGGTCATTTTGAGTTTCTATTCATGTTATTCGGTCAAACTAATGATCCTATAATATTCATGGTGTTGATAAAACAGGTATTTCATTGATTCTTGGACTCTTTTATTCATATTTGTGAATGATATTTTTATATAATCTAATTTAGAGGAGGGTATATGGATAATTTGGATATTATCCTTGTAATCCTAAGAGAACGTCTCTTGTATGGTAAGCTTTACAAATCTGGGTTTTTTATTCAAGAAGTGAAGTTTATGGGGAATGTTATATCTGAGAGAGGCATATTAGGGGAACCTAAAAAGTTATAGGCTATAATTTTTTGGAATAATCCTAGAAATTTTTTTGATATCTAGAGTTTCTTGGGTGTGGTCTAATATTATAAGCTATTTGTTCATTAATTTTCCACGATTTCATCTTTGATGATAGATTTTACCCATAAGGGTATAAATTTTGAGTAGAATGAAAAGTGTCTGGGTTATTTTGAGGAACTAAAGGTAAGGTTTAATTCAATGCTAGTTCTAATTATTCTGGAATAGGGTTCCTGTTATGATGGTTTTTTTAATTATTTTTTTATGAGTCCATGGTGTGTCTTCATTAAGGGGAAGTAGGTGGTAGCCAATGGATATTTCTAGTTACACCATCATGAGAAGATCTATCATACCCATAGTCCTAAGTTGGAAAAAGTTATGCATGCACTCAAAACATGGAATCACTATCTATTTAGGGATATTTTTATAGTATATTCTGATAATAATATATTGAAGTATATTTTTAATCATAAGGATCTAAACTTTTTACAGATATGTTGGTTTGAGTATCTCTAAACTTTTGGTTTTTATGTTTCTTATACTCTCAGAAAAGGGAATGTGTTGCTCGATGCATTGATCAAGAAATTATCAAATAAATCCTTGAATGAATTAGTGGAGGAGTATCCTCTGATGAGTTTGTTCCCTAAGATGATCTTGGTAGTGTAAGAGGATAGTGAGCAGGTGTTATCAGAATTGGTAAAGACAAACTCATCATTTAATGATCATGTTTATATAGAGAAAGTGTTAGATACTGATTTATAATGTTTTAGTAAAATTTTAAATTGTGGGGAAACCTTGGGTGAGTGATCTCTATCTCTCATTGGTGCTTTTTGTTTTCAAGGAAAATTGGTTATTCATATATCTTTGAAGAATGGATTGGTGGATATTAGATACCAATATTATTAGTCCATAAACACTAGGACTACAAAGATGTATCATTATTTGATACATTAGTATTGGTGGTAAAGGGTGAGGTTTTCAATTACAAATTTCAGGTCATGATGCCTTACTTGTCAAAGAATTCAGGTGGAACACTTGAGACCTACCAGTTTTTTAAAATCTTTGTCTATTATAGTATATAATTGGGATGATATTTCCACGGATTTCATCATTGTTTTACCACAAAATCCTAGTGGGTGGGATGTGATTCAGGTGATCGTTTATTAACTTATGATATTGGCTCATTTTATCTCTATCAAGGAGATGATGAAGGTAGAAAAAATCAGGTACTTTTATTTATAATTGGTTGTAAGACTTTATGTGGTTCCCTCTATGATTTTTTCTAATAGGTACTTATGGTTCACATCTAGGTTTTGGAAAGGTTTTCAAGAGGTGATGGGTTCCAAGTTGAAATTGAGCATCGCATATCATCTATATATGGATGGGAGGACATAGAGAGCTATTAAGAATCTTAGGGAAATGATATAAGAATTCATGATTGATTTTGGTGATTCCTAGGAAAGTAATATTACTCTATTAAAATTTTCCTTTAAAAATAGTTATGAGGTTTCAATTAATATGGTGCCCTTCAAATAATTTTATGGGTATCCATGAAAATCTCCCTTGTGCTAGGAAACATTCGGTGAGTGGTCCTTGGTAAAAAGGAGACTTATTCAAGGGAATATAGAAAATTTTTCATTTATCTTGAAGATATTTTTCATGGAAAAGAGTTATCATAAATCCTATATGGACCATCTGTGGTGGCCGCCGGAGTTTGAGGTTAGCGATCAGGTTTTTCTTAAAATTTTACATCACTTCGGACACCTTCGGTTGGGTAAGTAGGGTAAGTTGAAATTAAGTTTTTTTTACCATTTTTTATCATTGTATGAATTGGAAAGGTGGAATATCAATTGTAATTAATCTCTCTTGATGTAGATTCATGATGTTTTCCATGTTTCCTAGTTGAAGAGGTATCAACCTTACCCTTCTCATGCGATTGAATAAGAGGATATTTATCACGAGTGTGACACCACTAAGGTTGATAAATTGGTTCATATTATGGATCTATGATAGAAGGTACTATGTGGTAAAAACATTACCTTGGTCGATGTATTGTGGTAGTCTAGATGGCATATCCATGAGACATGGGAGCAGGAATTGTTGGTGACGTAGTAGTGAAATTTTCTCTTCACAAGTCTAGAATCATGAGTACTTTTTGGGGATATAAATATTTCATGGTGGGGATATTTTTCACCCTTTGATTTTAGGTACTCACTCTTTTTAATGTTTAAGATTTTTTACTTAGATTCCTTGGATTTTTTAAGGTAATTTGGAGTTTTCCTAGTTTTCTATAGGAATTTATGTAGTAGAGGGTATGGGATACGATATGAAGTGAGATCACTCCAATGTATTCCATTTGGTAACAGAGTAGTATCCTAGAGGGGATATTTTGGTTCTATTTACACTTTTATCATAGTTTAAAAATGGAGTAATGTTTTTGGAACAGGCATTATTCTTGGTTGAGCCCTATGGAATGGAGGTAGAGACTACAGTGTGGAGTCCTCTTGAGGAGCTTTGGTCTGTTCTTCAAAAAATATGGTATTTTTATCATGGGGATTAGGTTATGCCATATTTCATCTTTGGTATGGTTTATATATTATATTGTTCTTGTATGCATCATATCACCCCCTATAGGAAAATAGGATCTACAGTGTGTAAGGGTTTTGTGGATCTCAGACATGATTTTGACCAGAAGGGAAATGACGTGGTCCCAAGCCTTGAATTTTTGTCCCAATTATGTCATTTTATCATGGTCCTTGGTGGGGAGTCCTAATACATAGTGTTTAAGGTTGTGTCACGATCTTCTATTTTATATCCCGACTATATATACCTAGACACCCCTTTAGAACACATCTTCTTCCACATTTCACTCTCTAATTCTTAGATCCCAAGAGATTATTTCAAATTCCTTTTAACCCTTTTTTGATTGGATTCAACCTTGGGATTTAGGATATCAATTCTTGGTGTTTCTTTTCCATTATTGAGGTAGGTGTCTCTATAAAAAGCTTATAATTCTTGAATAAATTGATATTCTTGTTCAATTATTTGGTTTGTGTTATAGAAAGGTTGCATTTGATATGAAGGTGGAATTTATTCAGGAAATATATTTTTTTTAAAGGGTTTAATTTAAAAATGGTTTTGAATTCATGATGTTTTGATGAAATTCCTTAAAATAGGTTTTGATTCTCAAATATATTTTCAATAAAGAAAGAGATATTGCTTTATTCTGAATTTTTTTTATAAAAATATGAGAAAGGTTTTAAAATGGTTTTAAAAAGAATACCATATTTGTAATATTGGGTGAATCAATAAATGTCCATTTTACTTTAGTGGTTGTAACACCACTAGAAGTGTTGATATCGATAGACTCTGGTAGGACTTGATATCAGTTAGATTTACTTTATTCTAATCTTAGTGATTTATTTTTATGTCTAGTATTTATTCCCATAGGTTATATATAAAATGGTGCAATTTTTAATATATGACTGTTTGTACCATGGATGGTTTATCTTATGCTCTCATGCTTTTATATACACTTTTCATATTCCTTATTGTGTGAATATGAAAATATTTTATGAAAAACAAAAGGAAGTTTTGTTTTTCAAAATGGTTTTATCTTACGAAAATTATTTATAAACTAGGTTTGATTTTAAGCTAGGGATAATTTTTTGTGAAATTATTTTTTTTATATATTATTTGGTGATATCCTACAAGGATATGTTATCACACCCTAATTTTTCCTTTTAGTGTTTGGAGATGTGTTTTTACAAGACTCTAGTAAATGGAAGAGCGTCGTGTAGTTCACCAAATTCTCCTGTTTTTCATCGCCTTGATAGTGAGATGGATTCGTGGTGACATATGGTCAAATGGAGACTTTTTTAGTCTTTTCTTGGTTGTTTTCAGGTTTATCTCTTCGTCTTGATGTTTTAAACCACATGGTTGTGTTTTTTTCTTCCCCATTATACTCTAATGTTTTGAATTCTTTTGGATATGCATGAGACATGGTTGGTTCTTTATCTTATGGAATTCCGATTTGGGTGACATGTTAGGTTAACCTAGGTTGGTTAATTTAAATAGTTAAATAAAACTGTTTATTTTATCATTATTGTTTTAGTTTTATTATTGGGAAAAAATCTATCATGTTTTTATTTCGATTTTGGTTTTGACTCCCCTATTATATTAAAAAGGTATTGTTTTATTATGTTTATAATTTATAAATATTTATCAATATATAATTATGTTGGTCGATTTATATTATGAAAAAAAATTATATCATTGAAGGTTTTCATAGAGAATATGAATATCAAAAATCTACTACAAGAAAAAAATCTAAAACACCATTTAGCCCAAAATTTATCTTTATGGTTGGAGTGAATAAAAATTAAATAATGATAAGAACAACATACCTAATACTTATCGATATGACCTTTTGAAACTTTTTACAAGTTTTTGATTGATATTACTAAGAATAATCTAAAAAAAATCCTTCCTCTGGAGGTCTCCACAAATCATAAAAATATACCAACACTAGGAAAGGATATCTCTTAAACCAAGGTATGTTGGATATTTAGTTTAAATTAAGAAGAGAAATAAGAGCTAATAAAACATTCATTAAATGAGTTTTATAGTGTCCCAACATGATACAATAATATAACTCCCATATAAGGATCAAAACAATGTATATATATATTCAAGGACCCTCATTATATATGAAACATTCCGTTATATTTATTGATTATTTAAAAAAATGTTTAAAATGTTTTAACTCCTTAAAAAATTTGGTTCATCCCTCATAATGACTGATTAATGTTTAAATGGTCATATTTAATGTTCCAAATCATTAAAATCTCCATCATATGATGAAAAACTAAGTATGATATAAATTAGAGTAAGAGAATAATAAATATATAATATATTATCTCTCTTTATCAGTGATCAAAATGGGATTTTTGAATGCTATAAATCACTAACGTGATCAGTGCCTCTAAAATATAGTCACTTTTATCAGTGCTAAAAAAATCACAAATAAAACTATAAAAAAAAATTGTGAAATGAATTGAGAAGAAATTGAAACAATAATTATTTTTGTAATGAGTATAAAATTTATGATCGAAGGTGAAGAGATAGTGAAAATGAAGAAACCTAAATTATTTAGAATGAATATAGTGAAACTAATTTAATGAAAATAGAATAAAATAAATAAAAGATAAGAAAAAACACATTGTATATCCCAAAGAGGTCTATCTCCCATTATATTATTCACACTTATATATAGGTTGGAATTCCAAAGGGTGAAGAAACCCATTAATGTTAGCCATTATTAGGTATTTTTGAAATTAGGTGTCATCATAAATATTGTAATTATGAAATCTATAAATGGTGGTTCATAACACTCCCCCTTAGATTTCATCATTTCATGGAATCTTATATAACCTTCATTGGAAAATCCCAGTGGGAAAACAACTAAAGTAAAAGCATAGTACCATGTCATTTTATCTCATTAAAAACCTTATCACAAAAATCTAGTTGGAAAAACATAATGAAGGAGAAATGAGTGTAACATTACCAACTCCCCCTTATTAGATCATTAAATTATTTCTTCAGGAGAAAAATTATTTAATTATGTCTTCAAGACATGGGAGTAATATTATAAGTTATAATGAAGTGTGTTATTGATAAAGTTAACTCATGGAGAAGTCCAATAGTTACCAATAATTATACATATCCATAATAATGTACAACACTCCCATGGATATCCATTATGATGTATAGTTTTATCATTAAAAACTTCATCAAGGAAAACCCCTTTAGGGGAAATACCATTGATTAGGGAAAATGTGTATAATCTACATCAATTCCCCATAGTGCTGCCTCGTTAAAAACCTTATCAAGAAAACTCAATGGTAAAAAGTTGACTAAGGAAAAAGGGTACCAGAATTATATTTTCCACTCATAACCTTATGATAGAATTTTCAATCTTATCATACCAATTTTATAAATAAATTTCTCCAAATTTTATGTTAGTAATGACTTTGATAATAAATTTGTAAGATTATTACAAGACTTTATTTGTTTCATATCAATCTCACTATTGTTTATAATATCGGGACTGAAAAATAATTTTGGTGAGATATGTTTTGTTCTATCTCCTTTAACATACCCACTCTTTAAATGTTCTATATAAGAAATATTATCTTCATATAATATATTTGTAATATTACCATACATATATAATCCAAAATTAAAAATAATATGTATAATATTCTACCTCATCCCAACACATTCCCCACTTGATTCATAAATTGAAATTAACCCAACATGATTGGAGGAAGTTGCATAATTGGTTTTTTTAATAGAACGCTAAGAAATGGAAGTTCTGCCATATGTAAATAAATATCCAGTCTAAGATATTTATTTATGTGGATCAAATAAGTATCCATAATCATCATAACCAACAAAGTTTGGTCCTAGAATTTTGGAATAAAATAATCCTTGATCTTTGGATCCTTGAAGGTATCCTGATATATATTTTATACCATTATAATGTTGATAAGTGGGAAAAGAACTATACCTTGCCAATAAATTTACAAAAAATGATATATATGGACTTTGATTATTTTAAATATATATTAGTGCTCTTATGGAACTTGGGTGTGGTACTTCAAGACCAACAAGTTCATAAATATCCACTTGTGGTTTAAAAATACATTTTTCTCTATTAAGAGATCATACAATAATTAGTGTACTTAATGGGTGTGATTTTTACATGTTAAATATTTGATTTAATTTTGTTGAATATCATGATTTATAAAAAACATTTTCAACATATTCAATTTTTATTCCAAAGTAGAACTTTTTCCTTCCAAATTACTTCATTTCAAATCCCATCTTTAGATATTAAACTACCTTAAAAAGTTCATCAAGGGTTCCAATAAAATTCAAATCATCAACGTATACTTATATAACCACAAATTCAGATCTAGTCCTCTTTATGAAGACACATGAAAAAATTGGATTATTTTTATAACCTTCGTTCATCAAGTATTTTCTCAGATGGTTATACCACATATTCCCTAACTGTTTTAATCCATATAATGATTTATTCCGCTTAATTGAAAAGAGATAACATGATTTGGGATACTTTTCCATAATTTTGAATCCTTTTCAGATTTTCATATAGATGTCAGTATCAACATTACCATAAAGTTATGTAAACACAATATCCATCATGAATAGTTCAAGTTGCTTGTGTAAAACAACCCCATGAGGTATCAAAAGGTTATCTCATCCATTATAGGAGATTATGTTCCATTATAATCAATCCTAGGTCATTATGCGAACCATTGATCCAAAATTCATGATTTATATGTTATGGATTTATTATTTTCATTTATATTTCTCACAAATACCCATTTATAACCAAAATGTTTAATCCCTTTAGGGGTTTTCACAATCGACCCAAAGACCTCATGTTTAACAAGTTAGTCTAATTTGGATTGTATTGCATCATTCCATTAATCCCAATATGGTATATTATAAAATTTGTTATCCATTTTGGGTTCTTGATACTCCCCAATAATTTCAAGTGCAACATTAAATGAAAATTTGTCATTAATAATGGTCCCTAATCAGTTCCAACAACTTCAAATGTTAGTAAAATTTATTGAACTTTTATCTTGATCATGAATAGGTACTTATGGTATATTGATTTCTTGAGGAATTTAATGATTAGTTGAATTTACATTATCCTAGGGTTTATTTATTTCAACTAACATGGGTTATTTCCCTTTCCTTTGAGGTGGATTTATGTCTATTAAACTATATAGTCTCTGACACTTCGAGCATCGATTAGAAGCATTGTTGGTAACACCATAATATTTTATTTCAAGGAAATTAATTCTTTATTGAGCATTTTTACTAGGTACATGTGATTTAGTGACCCATTTGGAATCATTGTATTCATCTAAAAACTGGTTTTATAAATTTTAAAAATTTATAATCTTTTGAAACTCAAGTTTACTCGTATTTGTACAAGGATCATGATGTAATAATAAATCTTTTTTCCAATGTATTTATTTTAATGTAAATTGATTTCCACATTTTAATGTTAGTAGTACCTTTTCATCAAAATTAAAATCATAAAATCTAGCTTTGAATATATCTCCTATCATTATCTCAAGATACTTAATAATCGAGGGAGGTTCAAACCCAATATAAATCCTTAATCTTCTTCAGGGTACCATCTTTGTTTATTTCAGGGGTATTATACATACATATACAGAACAACCAAATATTCTTAAATTTGAGATATTTGGTTCATAGACACAAGATAATTGTAGATGGGGATATTCATGATAGCTTGATAGACTAATTTGAATTAGTGTTGTCGTATGAAAAATTGCATGTCCCCATGCTGAACTCGAAAATTTAGATTTCATAAGTAGTGATCTACAAATAAGTTATTGCCAATTTATAAATGATTCAAATAAACCATTTTTCTTTTGAACATAATCTAAAATAATTACAACACTTATTCCTAGTGACATAAAATAATCATTAAAAACATGTGATGAAAATTCACCAGCATTATCAAGCTTGATATTCTGGATTGAATAATTTGGGAATTGTACTCTTAACATTATTATTTGGGCAAGAAATTTCACAAATTATAGGTTGTGATTTTTTAATAAATACACATGATATCATCTAGTTGATAAATAAATCATGATTATAAAATATCTGAATGGTCAACATGGTAGATGAATCAGAACACATATTCCACCATGAATCTATTCTATGAATATTGGGGATTTATTCCTGATTTTATATGGTGATGGTATTATGATCAATTTTCCTTTAGAGAAAGTAGTACATGAGAAATCATTAGGTTTGTGAACCCTTTTATCAACCAAGTGATGACCATGAGTATATTTAATGACTTTACTCATCATTTTTTATTCTAGATGGTCTAAAAGTTTATGTTATACAATAAATGTATCTTTTTTGGTAAAAATATAGTTTAGAATATTTGTATCAATTGTCAAAAAATTAACATAGTACAAACCTGAGGAAATATTTGGAAGTTTTTATAAAATCAACTTTTTCTCATTATTAAGGATTATTATATAGAGTTATATGATACCTTCTTCATCTATAGTCTCGATGTGATATCTATTTTCACAAACATCATTAAAACATAAAAAAACTCATCAACACTTAGGATAAATAAAATAATTATTTAGTAGTATTTTTGTACCACTAGGTAGGCATATTTTTTTTATTTTGGAGCCTTAAATTAATTTCACACTCTCAGTTAATGTACTTACATGAGAACTTTCCATTTTAAGTTTAATAAAATAATTCTCACATTTAAAAATTATGTGTGTCATGGCGCTATCAATGAGGTAAAATTCTTCATCAAGGGGATTAATCCTGATGTAGAATTTCATAGAATTAATTTCTATTAAAAATAAATAGTACATGAATATAATAAATAAAAGAAAACATAAAACATTCATCAAAAAATATTTTAAAAAAAACATCTCTATCATGAGTATTTATGCATTATCAATATGTGTGATACCTTCAAGGTCCATAGAATAATCAAATATGTCATAATTTATAATTTTATCATTATTTTTCATGGTATGGTTAGAAAAGTTTTGTTTAATACTCTTTTATTTTCCTTTAATTGACTATTGCTAAACATCATAAGGGTGTTTTGGCATACAATAGGTACATGACCAATTCCCCTTCACAACACACTGAAAACTTTTCTTTTCATCATTATATTATTCATTGGTTGGGGTTGTTATTTATTTTCCAACTTCTATTGGTTCCCTTTCTTGTTTTAATTTGAGGTATGAACACCTCAAGCTGATGATTTTCCTTAGCCTCATCTATGTTGATTCTTTCCAGGACCTTGATTACAAGAAGTTAGATTAGATTTAGGGAATAGAGCTACGATAATTGTTCTAGATTCATGATTTCTCACTAAGAGTTCATTATTATATTCCTCAATAAGAAGGAAATAGAGTAACTTAAAATATTTTTTAAAGCCCTTATCACTATATTGTTATTTCAGAATGATGTTTGAGGAATAATAAATTAGAGAATTTTTTTTTATATAATATTAATTTTAGTGATATTATCTCCATATAATTTTAATTTTTATGTTATTTTAAATGTGTCCAAGTTATATTCACTGACCAATTTAGAGTCTTGGTATCAAATATGGCTCCACTCGCATATTTCTCTTTGAAATATTACCAGTTAAAGGTGATCATACCACTCTTTGTGGTCTTTCCTTAAAATCATAAGATCCTTCACCATTGGGTATTTTTTCTTAAAATTCATATGGAGGTGGGGATAAAGGAATATTAGGGATCAGTCATGGTCTTGAGAAGAAGCGTGATTTACATATTTAATAATCTATCCAAGGCCTTATGCCTCAAGATATATCTTAGAATCCAAAATCCATGACATGTGGTTTATTTTAGAAATATCAAGAGGTATAAAACCATGCTTATAAATATTCACCCTGAAAAAAAATCTTATCAATTTGAATATACTTATAGACAAGGTAAAAAAGCCATGTTGATATCGTGTTATGAAATGGATTGGGTACAGATTGAAACAATGAATATTGTCATAATCAATATGAAAATTTTGGTCAAAGGAGAAATAATGGTGAACTATAAGAACCATTAAATATTTGGAATGTTTATGGTGAAATTAATTAAATGAAAAGATAATAAAAAAAATAACACATTGTATATCACTTAGAGGTTCATCTCCCATTATATTATTCACACACATATATGTGATGAAATTTAAAAGGGTGATGAAACCCATTAATGTTAGACATGGGGGTGGGGAAAACTATCTAAAATGAAATAAATAGTAAACCAAACCAAACTAAAATTAAATAGTGGTTTTTTCCATTTTGGTTTGGTTTGATGTCCTTTTTGAATAAACCCTTACAGTTTATGGTTTGGTTCAGGAGACAAACTGAACTGTACCTATTAGACTGAACCACACTAATTAAAAAATGATAATAATATTTTAATTTTAAAATATCATACTGATTAGTTTTAAAATATAATTTTAATTTAATTACATAATTTTCAATAAAAAAATATTTTTTTTAAAATTCTAATCAACTCACACCACCCATTATGCCCCACCTCCCTCCCTCCCTACCCTAAATGTGATCATCCCCTCCCTCCCCACTTCCCTAAGTGATGCCCTAATCACCCTAATAATGATTTTATAACATAATACCATCACTCCACTAATCCCCCCTCCCCTCTTTGTCCCTCCCCTCTTCTAATTCCCTAATCCCCCATGTCCACTCCCATATCCTTCCCCAAAAAGTGTCTTGTCATCCCTAGTCTGTTATGTTCCAATCCCCCCATCTAATACTCAATATTCTAATCCCACCTCATTATAATTACTCTATCCATTCTATGATTGGTTCATGACCCTCTTCTTATTATCGATCCCAACTCTACTCCCCACTTGTTCTAACCAATGATCAAACCATCCTCCTACGCACATGATTTTTTAAAAAAAATATTGTAGCCAACCACACAAAGGTGAGTTACCATCTTAAATGAGTAAACACTCTAATAGAAACCCAAAAATACTATTACTCTTCAACACTAACATCCCTAATAAACTCTTATGGTTGGTTCATACCATATTTTTACGTTATTAGACTCATATTTTACTATTCCTATGTCAATCGATTACTCCTTTTCTTGGGTTTTATTTTGGTACTTTTTGTTAATAATTAATTTTTCTTGTTTCACTAAAGTTTTAATAATTAATATAGTACTAAGAAATCTGATCTAGGTTTGTTTCTATATTCATTTATGAAATTTAAATGTTGGCAATGAGTTATTATTTACTTGAGTTTTTTTTCATGATACAAACAATGTCATGGATGGTTTTTTCTCCAAAATTCTTACTAATTATTCTATAGTATAATTGGATTATTTTTTTGGAGGATATGTCTACATATGTAACTGAATGACTTAAATACCATACCAATAGATTTGACCAATCCATTGTAATGATAACCCAAATGTAATTCATATTCAACCCTCAAGCTCGCACTTAGCATGACATAACTAATAATTCATGGTGATGCTCATGTATCGAATCAAACTTGCATTACTACAAAAACTGCCATTAATAGCGCTATAATAGAACATTATCATCACTAAAAAAGTGTAGAAAATTTGAGCTCGGTTAAAAGGGTGAAGCTTTTCTCAGTACTATTAAAGGCCCAATTTATAAGTGTTTTTTAGCCCTCTTCAAGTGGGACTTTAATAGTGATAAAAAGTGATGATAAATTCCCTACTGGTAAAGGGTATATTAAAAAATTCCACACCCCAAAGATCTCCCTTCATCAATGCTTCCCACCCCCCACCCAACCAACCCTTTTATCATCGCTTCCCCCCGCCCCTTTATCATCACTTTAGATAATCCCACCACCTCACGCAAACCCCTTCCTCCAGTGAGTTTTGAACCCCAGACCTCCAACATATACATCAAATCCTTTTCCACTCACCCATACAATTTTGTTTCACATTTTATGATATATCTATATATTTATATATATTTCATTACATTTTTTTATCTATATATTTATATATATGTTTATATATATGTTTATATATATGTTTATATATATATTTATATATTAACAAATATATTTCATATATAAATATATTTAATTATTTATTTATAAAATTAAATTTTTATGTGTGAATTTATAAAAAATGAATATATTGTTATATATTTGATTATAAATAACTATAGATTATGAAAAATTATAAAATTTTAAAACCATAATATCAATATGAACGTCAGATCTGGGAATAAATTCAATTCCCACCCAAAAAGGGAAAAAATACCCCCATAAACAAGCCTAAAAATCCATCGAATGTTAAAAAATTGGGGTACACCGACTAAAAACTCATTTTTTAAGGCCTTCCTGGCCTTTTTTGGCATCCAAAAATGTGATAAAGATTTACCTATGTCACTAAGGGTGTATAGATCATCACGGGAATTGATTTTATATGTGGTAGAGCCCAAACTGACACCCAAATCAAAATTTATGGTCGTTTGAAGTTAGAGTTACATTTTCAACTTATTTTAGATCTTTTGCTTATTTTTTTATTTTTTTTTATCTTCAAATTGATATTAAATGACTATTGATTTTTAATTTAATTGAAAATATTTTTTAATTATTTTATAATTTATTTCTACTAAATATATTATATATTAAATGTAAATGCTAATTTACCTTATCTAAAACATATTTTTTTTAAATATATTTATATATTTATATATATTTTTTAATGATATATAATTTTTTTAATTATACTTTTATCATCACTTGTAAGAAAGCGCTCATAGAGGGGGGTATTTCATCAGTGCTTCTAAAAAAGCACTCATACCCCCCCCCTTTATCATCACTTTTTTACAAGTACTGATAAACGATCCCATTTATCAACACTTTTTTAAAAGCAATGATAAAGGGTCGGCCTTTATCAGTGCTTGTAAAAAATCACTCATAAAGGCCCCCCTTTAACAGTGCTAAAAAATCATTGTTAAAGATCCCCTTTAACATCACTTTTCTTATAGCTAACAAAGGGGGGTCTTTAATAGCGATTTTAGCTACCATTGACAAAGGGGGTATTTAATAGTATTTTAGATAGTGATGTTAAATAACTAGTGCTATATAAACCAAATTTTGTTGTATTGTTGGCCATATAAAAATTTTAGGCATTGATTATTTCATATCGATGTTCATCTATCGAATAGAGATGATTTCACTATGTTATAGTTTTTAAATTGATAAAAGTGAAAATACTCAATCTAAAAATAATATAAGGTTATTAGTTTATATGATTTATCTTTTTTATGGTTCTTAATTTGGGTTCAAAGTTTTTTAGATCCATTTTTTAGATTGTTGGTGGTAGGTATTTGGCGGATAAAATTGATACTTATTAATTGGGGTAATATTTTCATTTATTTTATTGAATGTTCAAACTTTTTTTCATGAATTATCAGTATTTTTTTGACTAAATTAAATTTATTTTATTGAATCTCAAACAAAAATATAAAATGGTTTTTATTGTTGTATATTATATAAACATTTTCAATTAAATAGTTAATGAAAACTATTTATTTTGTCATTAGTGTTTTAGTTGTATTATTGGGACACAGTGCTATCATGTTTGTATTTTGATTTAGGTTTTGATTCTTCTACATTCTTAAAAAGGTATTGATTTATTATGTTTATAATTTATTAATCTTTATAGATATTTTTTTTTTGAGACCTTCGATATAATATATTGTGGTTTGTCAAGTTTTCATTTCATCTTGGAATTGAGTATACTACCTTGAGATATAAGTTATTTCTATGTTTATATATTATTTATTATTTTTTTATATTTTTTAAGTGAATAAACTAGTTAAAGGTGCACAGAATAATCGTAAGTTGGGTTTCTAGTTTATGTGGGGATTTTGATGATTTTTACACATATATCAATGTTATATATTTTATTTAATGAGCTGTTTATGAGGTCAATTGAATTCTTGATATTATAGTTATACTAAATTGGACTTTTTATGTTATTAATATTTTTTATATAGTTTTTTATGATTTTTTTAGAATTTAATTTTGTTAATCACTAACCCAGGACAACTAGAAAATCACCCAAGATAGTCTGCCACATGGTGAGGTAAAAAAATGCATAAGAAACATATCTAATAAACCCGAACAAGGAAAAGAATTAGGGTACAATGAGTAAGAAATAGAACATAACCATGATACATACAAAGTCAATACAAATAGACCAAACCAAAAAGTTAAAACATGGTGAGTCTAACAAAAATCATGTATGACCATCTGTCACCACCAAACCAACCCTTTAAAAATAAAATGACAATAATAGAAACCAACATGTCACATAATGCCCTTCCATTTACCTAAGTCTCCTAAAAATATCTACAATTACCCAAATGAAAAATTACGGTGTCATCATAAATCCCTATAGGATACCACCAAAGAATCTATTAAAGTTCTAATATCATTAATGCCTCAGTTGTAACTTTAAAAAAAATCCAATTTATAAAGAATTTTCATAAAATAATCCATTATGTAAAACATTAATTTGGTTTTCATAAAACAAACCATATTTACCAAATCTATGAATATGTCAAGAAATCAAGTAATAAACCATGAATACACCATAATATGACCATATGATCAAATAAAAATTAAATATACAATCATGCAATAAACTATCCATAAATGAAAAAACACATCATTTTGGATCTAACCTATGGGTATACATTCCTGACGAGAAAGAAAATCCCAAATCTTGGCCTAAGATGGATCAAACCAATAAAACCTCTAGTGGAATTACACACACAAATAGTTACAAGTCTATTCTTAATGCACCCAAGGTTACCCAATGTGCTAAGTCTGTCAAAATCCATTTCAAAAGCAAAACTACCCTTTAAAGAATTTAATCAAGTTTTTGGTGGGCGCAAAACCATTTTCAAAGATAAACCCTTTAAAAACGTGTATCTTTTACAACAAATCCATTCTAATGTAAAATCAATCGATTTCAATGAACAACGCAATAGAATTGACAATAACTTAAGGAAATTTATTAATTATAACAAATTTTATATATTCACCTACCTCAAAAATGGGGGAAACCTAATCAACTTCCACAATAGATATTAGAAATAAGCATATTGGCCTCTTAAAGACAAGTCATAAGGTAAAACAATAAATAATCAATAAAAAACCAAAACCAATCACAACTAGATCCATTAACATATCTAACTAAACTGTCACAGCCAAAGGAAAAGAAGAAACAGGAAAACCACTTACCAGGGAGAAGCAGCACAAATTCCATGAGGATCAAATACCAAATGGAGCGATCTAGAAGGAGGGAGATCTCCCAAAATCATCCTAGGGTTCAAGAGGAATGTGTTCACATCGAATGGAGAAGAGTTCAAGCGTGTAGCATAATAAAAACTAAGGGTCCCAAATAATTTGTGTCGTGAAACCTTTTCACATCATAAATTCAACAATTTTACAGATAACCCAAAAAAGGAATTTCCTTGAGTTGAGTTAATCCTAATCAACCCATTCATGATGTGAAATGATTTCACGTATCATAATTTTTCATGCTCTAAATGGGACTAATGGTATCTTCCATGTAACATATTCAGGTTATGTAACTAGTTCATGATGTGAATATGTCTAGCAGGTAGTGTGTAGTCCAAATTATATATAAAAATCTCAAACCATATTCTAATATTTTTAAACTCAAAAATAACCCCCTTAAAACTTTGAAACATTTATACCTGGACTCTATGAATTCAAAAAAAACATACATCCCCGTACTTTAGGTCATTTTTTCCAACAAAATATATTCATTCCAGTAGGGCCCAAAACATAGCCAAACAAAAATGGAGTAAATACTAGAGTTAAAAAGTACCCAAAGTAAGGTAACATAAAGTTACAACATTCCCACCATACAAGATTTCAATCCCTATAATTTCCACAAGATCCTAGACTCATGAAAACTGAAGTCCACTTATGTCTCATCAACAAATCATGATCCCACTTCTCATGGATATCTCACCAACACTGCCATAGTACATGGACCATTGGAATTGTTTTACCATTAAGTAACTTCTCTTGGTAATCCATAATCTGAACTTGTTGCTCAAACATAGTGGTTTTGGGATCAAGATCAACGTTTTATCACTCAATCGCAAGGGAAGGATCTGGTTGATACCTACTCAACTAGGAAACATGAAACAAATCATGGATTGAATTAAAATAAGTAAATTCCAACTGATATTACACCTTTACAAGATGCTACATAATCTCAAAGGGGGAAACAAACCTTAGTGACAACTTACCATGTCTAACCAACTGACGGTGTTCCAATAAAGGTGAAACTCTAATAAAAACCCAATCATCAGCCTAAAACTCTAGCAGCTGATGAAGACAGTACACATAAGATTATTTATGGATTTTTTCTTTGAATAATCTCTTCTAGATCAAATTCAAATTTTTTGTCATATCCTATACAAGACTTGTCCCAACCAAGGACTGATTTCCCAACACTTCCCATCGCAAGGGATATATACATAGCCACACATAAAAATCATAAAATAGTGTCATCTTAATCAAGGCCTCATAAATATTTTTATAGAAAAAATCACCATAGTAAAAAGATTCTATCAAGAACCACTAAAATCAAGCACACATGCCCATAGCATATCCTTAAGAACATGGATAGCCCTATCTATCTGTCCATCCATTTGTGGATGATAAGTCATGATCAATTTCCACTGGGAACCCATCACCTCTTTCACCCCTTTCCAATACATGGATGTGAACCAAGGGTCCCTATCATAAATTATCATAGATATAACCCCATGATGCCTCACAACCTATCAGACATAAAATTCCCTAAGTTGTTCCACTTTCATCATCTCCTTGATAGGGAGGAAATGTATCGATTTCATGAGTCAGTCAATGATCACCCAAATCACATCCTTCCCACTAGGATTATGTGGTAAACCAATAATGAGGTCCATGTAAATAAAATCACACTTCTATACTAGACTGGGTAAGGGATTTAGTAGACCAATAGGTCTTTGGTACTCTGTTTTAATTCATTAGCATGTAAGCCACTGTGATACTAATATGAATTTGACCACCTCATCCCCAGACACCAATAATAATGTCTCAAATCATGATATATATTGATGTTACTAGGGTGTATGGACCAAAAAGAATGGTGTTCAACTTATAAAATATCTTTTCTCAAAGAAAATGGAACAACCAACCTACTTCAAAAATGAAAAAAAAAATCTGGGAGACTGATACCACTCACCTGATGCCTCTCCACCATTTAGGATTTCACTAAGGTTCTAGAACTCGGTTTCATGAACTTTTTTGTGCTGAAACTACTCATAAAATAATGATTTAGATTTTATAAAATCCAAGAACACGTACTAACCATCCTTTTCCACTCCCAAGATCATATTGGGAAACAAACTCATCATAGACCACTATTCTAATGATTCCTTCAAGGTTTGTGTTAGTAATTTCCTGATCAATGTATATGTGGCCACGTACACCTTTTTGGGAGTATAAAATATATCAAAATAAAAATTCTATAGAAACTCAACCCAAGATCTTTTACACAAGTTCAGATCCCTCTAAGTGAAAATATACATCGGGGTTTTATGATCTGAATGTACTATAAACTGGTCCCCAAATATGTAGGGACTAACAATTTGAGTGCATAATTAACTGAATTTAAATAAATATCATGGGTAGGGTAGTTATTCTCATGAGGAAATAATGGGTAATGTCCATAGGCCACCACCCATTTCCCTTGCATCAAGACACTACCAAAATTCATACAAGAAGCATCACAGATAAAATCATAATTGGAACCTGGTTTGGGAAGAATCGAAACTAGATCTGAAGTCAACCTCACCTCTATCTCCTAAAAATATCACCAAAATTTGTTTTTCCATTCAAATATGATAGCCTTATGGGTTAAATATATCATTAGAGATGTAATCTTGGAGAAGTCACAAGCGAACCGCTTGTAATGACCAACAAACCCCAAGAATCTTTGGATCTCAAACACATTTTAAGTTTCTCATAGCACATAACTTCTTATACCTTTTCAGGGTCCACTAAGATTCCCCTCTGAGATATAACATTCCCAAGAAACTTTACTTATTTAATTCAAAACTCACATTTTTATAGCTTACCATTCAAGTGATTTTTCTTCAAGGTTCTGAGAATGATATCCAAATTCTCCATGTGATCCTCCTATAAATTGGATTAAAACAAAATATCATCCATGAACACAACAAAAAAAGAGACTAAGAACTAATGAAATATCTTGTTCATCGACATCATAAATACCATAGGATAATTATTGAGACCGGATGGCATAATTAGAAACTCGAAATTCTCATACCAGATCATAAATGATGTCTTAGGTATATCCTCTTCTTATACTCTCAACTAGCGGTACCCTAACCAAAGGTCAATATTTGAAAACCAATGATCCCCTTTAATCTAATCAAATAGATCATAAATCCTAGGATGGGATATTTTTTCTTAAAGGTTTCCTAATTTAGCTTATAATAATCAATAAAATTTATAAGGCTTTTATTTTCATTACTAGAAAATAAGATGGGTAAATCCCACTGTGATATGATGGGAAAAATAAATCCTTTTTCCTCGAGGTTTGAAAGCTATAAATTAAGTTATATCAACATAGAAAAGGCCATAATATAAGACAGCATAGAAATGGGAATCATACTAGGTAGTTGGTCTATGGTGAACTCAACCTCTACCTATAGTGGTAAAATAGAAAAATCATTTGTAAATACCTCGGGGTATGCACACACCACTATATAAAGTGAAAGGCTAAAACAAGGGCCAATGAAATACAATAACATTTCTAAAAACTGACATGAGATTACCCCAGCATAAGGAACAATAGGTTCCTCTCTCCCAGACCTAGAATCCCACTCACACTAAAAGACATGAGTGATTCCATCCAAAGATAAAAAATTAAACTTGAGAGCAATAATAATTGATTTGGGCCTTAACGTTGATCATCCAATCCAAACTAAAAATCAAGTCTAAGATATCAAGATAAAGAACCAAGAAGTACTACTCCAACACAAGGTCATCTATAATCACTCGACATATGGAACATTTGAAACCTTGTCCATACATCTTTCCCAAAGTTGTGGAAAGATCCAATAAGAATGAAATAAGATATGAATGTAATCGTAATGTGTCAACTAACTTTGATGATGTAAAATAATGAGTGTAACATGTATCAAACAATGATAGATCCATATAAGATGAAATAAACACCATACTTCTAACATTATCTGGTCCTACTTCAGATTCAGTTGGTGCATACTTCATTACATAAAGATGTTTGATATCAGCTCATCCCTGAGCTTTATTATCCACATGAACATCCACATTAGCCTAAGGATAAGACCCACCACCCTTGGAAGCATTGGTACAAACCTAATAATGCTTTGTGAGATGGGATCCATCCTTACTTCATTGGGGAATCCTTTCATAAAAATGTCTCAGATGGCTAGATTGTCTATAATGATGACAAGTCTTTTGATCCATCACAAAAGTAGGATTAGTATGACTAGGCCTTTCACACTAATTGAAACCAACCTACTATTATCCTAACAAAGCCCCAGAAATTGGGGATGAAGTAAACTAGCTTCCATTGTGATTCCTTTTTTGGCCATAACATACACCCTGGCTAACAATGGTACCAACTAAAGTTGTTCTCAACCCTATTTTCTAAATATTTCAACCTCTTCCAAGGATTCCTTATTTAATACCTCTATAAAGGTCATAAAAACAGGATAATTAGTATCAAATGAATATCAAACCTCAGACCCAACTCAAACCTCTGAGCCTTTAGGTAATCATTAGTGACTTGCTTTGAGGCCAAACAAACCAACTCAGCAAAATGAGTAGAATACTCTATAATGTTATGCTCCCCTTTCTCTAAGTTTAGAAACTCGTATGTATTTTCCCCTCACAATTTATTAGGATAAACTAATGGTTGACGATTTTCTTGAATGAAGTCTAGGTAATATCCTTATGTAACTTAGCTTGAAAATGGAGTCCAACCACTTAATTCAAGGTACATTGATCACATATATAGAAAAACCCACATTAGTGTCTTCAAGAGTTTTAAAGAAGTAGAATATCCACTCAATGTGATCAATCCATTTTTTAGATTCCTATGGTCCTTCTCACCCTGGAACATAGGTGAATGATGCTTAGTAAATTTTAAGCCATAATACAATGACCATTTTAGGTTCCTGAAACCTACTTTACCCAAAGTCTTAATAGTGAAGATTACAGCCTCTACCAAAGAAGGTTCCATCATAGGATTTTTCTATGGAATCTATCTCACATATTCCTCTCTTGGATTCAGAAGATATCATCTCGAATGAATTCTCTAACAAACACAAAACAAAATCCCATCAGTCATGAGAATATTCCAAAATCATAAGACCAACTTCAGGTATCCATATCAAAGTTTTTAAATGATAATAATTTAAAGAATCTATATATTTAACAAAAAAATAAAAGGAATATGTCTGTTTAAATAAACCCCATATCTGATTCATTCAAATACACCCAACCACCAAGTCTCATGCTTGGAAAAAAGTCCCTGAACACCCATGGTAACTTGGTTTCAGTCATGGAAGTGATCTGACTAGACCCCTTTTCTACACTTACTATCTGAAGTTCAATAGTCATAACTCTAATCTACCAAGACACTAAACCAAACTCAGGTAGTTTCACAACACTTCAGGCTGAATAATGGATCTGATACCAATTTGTAATGAAACCTGGGGAAACTAGAATCATCACCCAAGACAGTCTTCCACATGGTGAGGTAAAAACAAAGTGGAAACAATAAGTCTCATGATAAACCTAAACAAGGAAAACCATTGGAGTACAGTGTGTATGTAAGAGAACATAACCATGATACAAACAAATTCAATCCAAAAAGGCCAAACTAGAAAGATAAAACATGAAAAGTCTAAAAAATTCCCTGTGTGACCTTCTATTGCCACCAAAATATACCACTATGAAGACGGTGACAATAAGATAAACTAATATGTTACATAATTCCCTTCACTTTAATTGAGTCCTTCAAAATAACATCTACAATATCCCAAAGAAAATATTAGGTTGTGAGCATAAAACCCAGTAGGATTCCACCACAGAATCTATACAAGTTATAATATCAATAATTCATAAGTTCTAGATTTAAAAAAATCCAATTTATAAATAATTTTCATAAAATAAACCATTTTTTAAAATATTACTTTGTCATAAAACATTCCATATTCACCAAATCCGATAATATGTCAATAAAGTAGGTAAGAAACCATGAATACACCATAAGATGATCATGTGATAAAATAACCATGAGATATACCATCACATGACAAACAATCCATAAATAAAAAATAATTCCATTTGGGATCTAACTTATGGGTACGCATACTAGACATGAAAAAAAACCCAATCCATGCCTAAGGTGGATCCAACCAATATAACCTCTAGTGGAATTACACACACACAAGTGATATAAAACCTATTGTATAATTACACACACAAAGTGTGACAAGTATATTCCTAAAACACCCAAGTTTTCTCTATGTGATAAGTCTATCAAAATACATATCAAAACCAAAACTACCCTTTAAATAATTTAATCAAATACTCAGTGTTTGTAAATCCATTTTTAAAGAAATCCCCTTTAAAAATGTGTTTCATTTCCAAAAAAATCCATTCCATTATCAAATAAAAAAATTTCAATGAATAATCCAAAATAATTGAAAATAACTTAAAGAAAAATTCATGAATTAGAAACACTTGTATAGATACACCTATCTCAATAATGGAGTAAACCTAATAACCTTCAATAATGAAGATTGGAGACAAGCAGACTAGCCTCTAAAAGACAAGGCATGAGGGAAAAATGTAAAGGATCGATAAAAAACCCAAACCCATCACAACCTAATCCATAAACATAGCCAAATATTCTCTTGTAACTAAAGTAAGAGAATAAATAGGAAGATCGCTTTCTAGGGAGAAGTGAAACAACTTCAATGGGGATAAAATGTTGAATGGAGAAATCTAGAAGGATGGAGATCACCCAAAATTACCCAAAATCTCCCTAGGGCTCGATAGAAAGGCATTCACATCAAATAGAGAATAGTTCAGGTGTGAATTATAATAAAAACTATTGGAACCAAAGAATTTACATTTTGAACACTTTTCACATCATAAAATCCATGATTTTATAGATATTCTAAAAAAGGAATCACCTTAGTTTGAATTAATTTTGATCAACACATTCATGATGTGAAATGATTTTATGGATTCTAATTTTACATTATTTGAATGGGACTCAGAGTATCTACCCTAAAATAGATTCACGTCATGTATCTAGTTCAAGATGAGAATGTGTTTAGTAGGCAGTTCACAGCCTAGATTCTACAAAAAATCTTGAACCAACTTTGAAAACTTATGAATGAAAATAGAACCCTATTAAACCTTTAAAATATTTATACCCAGACTCCACTAATTCAAAAAAACAAACATCCTTAGAAATTAGTTCATTTTCCCTGATAAAATATCTTTATCCCTATAGGGCCCAAAACACACCCAAACAAAAAGGGAGTAAATACTAGAGTCAAAAAGTACATGAAGTAAGGTAACATAATGTAAAAATATCTCTTCCATACAATATTTTTGTCTACATAGAGTCCTCAGGATCCAAGACTTGTGAAAAGTGAAGGCCACTATTTCCTAATTAAAAACTCCTACTCCCACATCTCAGGGTTATCACGGCTTCACTGCCATAGTAAACAGACCAAGGGAATCATTTTACCGCATTCTACCTTCTCTCTATGATTCATAATATGAATTGGTTTCTCAACCATAGTGGTGTCAGGATCAAGTTCAACATCTTCCCACTAAATAACAGAGGAAGGTTCTGGTTGTTACCTATTTGGTTTGGAAACATGAAACACATTGTAGATCAATGTCAAACAAGAAGGCACATCCAATAGATATCACACCTTTCCAATATGCTCTATAATCTCAAAGAGGCCAACAAACTCAATGCCAACTAACACTATTTAACCAACCAAAAGTGTCCCAAGTGAGGTGAAACTTTGGGGAAAACCTGATCACCAACCTCAAACTCTAGCAACTGATGATGAATATCCACAAAAAAATTATGGCAACTCTATGTTGTGACTAATATCCTCTGGATCAACTGCACATTTTTTAATGTATCCTGAACAAGTCTCATCTCAACCAAGGACTTATCTTTCGACTATGCCCATTATAAGGGATATCTACATGTCCTCCAATAAAAATCCTCAAAGGGATCCATATTAGTCAAGTCTTTATAACTATTGTTATAGGTAAACTCAACCAAAGGAATATGATTTTCCCAAGAAACACTAAAATCAAGAACAAATGTCAGGATCATATCCTCAAGAAATTGGATAGACCTATCTGACTATTTGTCTATTTGAAGATGATAATCCATTCTCAATTTCAATTATTAACACATAACCTCTTGTAAAACTATCTCATACCTAGATGTAAACCTAGTTTCTTTGTCAGAAATGATCATAGAGGGAAACCCATGATGCCTCACAACCTATCAGACATGCAATTCCTTGAACTGTTCCACTTTCATCATCTCCTTGATAGGGAGGAAATGCACTGATTTCATGATTTGATCAATTATCACCCAAATTGAATCCTTCCCACTAGGATTCTATGGTAAAAAAATGATGAAGTCCATAAAAATTCCATCCCAATTCTATACTATAATGGGTAAGGGTTATAGTAAACTAGTAGGTCTTTGGTGATATGTTTTAATTATCTAACATGTAATATATCATGATACTAAATATAAAATCGACCACATCATCCCCAACCACCAATACTGATGTCTCATGTCATGATACATCTTGGTATTCCCAGGATGTATGGACCAAAAATAACGGTGTCCAATGTCCAATAACTCCTACCTCAAAGAAAAAAAACAATAACCAACCTACTTTGGAAACCCAAAGCACTATTGGGAGAGCAAGTCCAATCGTCTGAGGTTTTTCAAATCCAAGCACACCTTCCCACAAACTTCTTTCACTCCCAAGATCATCTTGGAAAATAAACTCATCAAGGACCACTCTTCTACTGATTCCTTAAAGGATTGGGTCAGTAATTTCTTTATCATTGCATCAGTAACCATATTCGTTTTTCTAAGATTATAAGTAATATAAAAATCAATATTATATAGATGATAGACCTAGCATCCATTTTGTAAGTTCATATCCTTCTGAGTGAAAATTTAATTCAGGATTTTATGATACGAACATATTGTTTACCACTCCCCAAAGAGGTAGTGATTCCAAGTTTTGAGAGAATTAAAAACTGTTTCTAACTCCAAATCATGGTTAGGGTAGTTCTTCTTATGAGAGAATAATTGGTGAGAGCCATAGGCCACCACATATTTCCCCTACATCAAGACACTCCCCAAACCAAAACCAGAAGTATCGTAAAAAAAATCATAACATGAACCTAGTTTTGTAAGAATCAAAACTAGATCCAAAGTTAACCTCACCTTAATTTGCTCAAAATATCTCTGACATTTGTCATTCTACTCAAAATTTACACCCTTATGGGTTAAATCTTTCATCAGAGATGCAAGTTTAGAGAAGTCTCGAATGAACCACCTGTAATAACCAGCCAACCACAATAAGATTAGAATATCAAACACATTTATGGGATTCTTCCAGTACATAAATACATATACCTTTTCATGATCCACTGATACACCCCTCATATATATAACATGCCCCCATAAACTTTACTTATTGAATTCAAAACTCACATTTGGAAAGCTTAATATACAAGTGATGTTCCCTCAAGGTCCTGAAAATGATATATAAATGGTCCATGTGCTCCTCCTCTAACTTGGAGTAATCCAAAATATCATCCACAAACACAAAAAAAAAATATTCTAAGAATCGAAGAAATATATTATTAATAAACACCATAAATACCGCTGGAGAATTAGTGAGACTAAATGGAATGACCAAAAACTATAAATGCCCATGCTAGCCCCTAAACATTTTATTAGGTAAATCCTCTTCTCAAACTCTCAACTGGTGTTACCCTAGTTGAATTCCAATATTTGAAAACCAACAATACCCTATAATATGATCAAAGAGATCATCAATCCTAGTTAAGGGATATTTGTTCTTAACAGTCCCCTAATTTAACATTTGATAATCAATACAATGTATAAGGCTCCCTTCTACCTTCTTAGAAAATAGGTAAGGAAAATCACATGGTGACATGATAGGAAGAATAAATCCCTTATCCTTGAGGTCTAAAAGTTGGACATTAATTTATTCTAACTCAATAGGTTCTATAAGATAAGGTGGCATGAAATGGGAATCATACCAAGTAGCTGGATTATGTTGAACTCAGCCTATATTTGTGGTGGTAAACCAAAAAAATCCTATGAAAAACATCAAGGTACACACACACCACTATAGGAATTGGACCAATCAAACAAGGGACAATGGAATCTAGGAACATTTCTGACAATTAACATAAGATTACCCTAGTATGAGGAATAATAAGCCCCACTCTCTCAGACCTAGAATCCCACTCACCTTGAAAGACATGAGTGATTACATCCATAAATAAAAACTAAATTTTATGGTGATAACAATTGATCTGGTCCATGATTTCAATCATCCAATCCATGCTAATAATCTGGTTGAAGACATCAAGATCAAGCACCAAGCAGTCACACTCCACATCAAGTTCAGAAATTATTACTCAACATGTGGAACATTTGAAACCATGTTCAGACCACTTTCCCAAAGGTGTGAGAAGATCCAAAAAGAATGGAATAATCTCCAAATTTAAGGCCAACATTTCAACTAAATTTGCTAACATAAAAGGATGAGTAGAACCTATATCAAACAAAGTCAGTACCATAGAAGATGAAATAAACATCGTACCTCTAACAGTAGTTGGTCATGCTTCATATTCCTCTAGTGTATAATCCACCACACAAATATGTCAAGACTCAGCTACTACGTAAGCTTTATTATCCACATGAACATCCCCCTTAGCCTGAGGATTAGACCAACCACCCATGGAATCATTAGTATGAATCTGAGAACCCTTGGTGAGAGTGGATCCAGCCTTACTGTCTTGGAACATCCTTTCAAAAAAATATTATAATGGTTAGATTCACCACAATGATGACAAGTATTGGGAGCCTTTGTACAATTAGACTTGGTATGACTAGGACTTCCACAATGATAGAAAACCATGTGTTGTTATCCTGATGAATCCCTAGAAAGTTTCCTTGAAGCAAAATCGTTTCCTTTGTGCTTCATTTTTTTCCCAGAAGATACACCCTTATTAACAATGATACAAACTAAAGATCCACTCAAACCTATTTTTCCAACTATATTAACATCTTCCAAAGTTTCCTTATCCACTGCCTCCATAAAGGTTAGAAGGCACATGAGAATCAATATTGACTGAATATCATCCTGAAAGTCCAACTAAAACCTACAATCCTTTAGTTAATCATTGGTGACTATATCCAGTTCCAAATGCACAAACTCAGCAAAATGAGTGGAATACTCCAAAACGGTATACTTCCCTTGATCTAAGGTCAAAAACTATCAGGTTTTTTCCCCTTAAAATGTCTTAGGATAAAACTGATGGTTGAATATTTTCTTGAAAGAATTCCAGGTAATATCCTCATGCAACTTAGATTGCACAATAGATCCCCAACACTTTCTTCTCAGTCCCTCAAGCACATACATGAAAAACCCCACCTTATAATCTTCATGATTTTTTAAGAAGTTGAAGATATTCTCAATATGCTCAAGCCATTCTTCAGATTCCTAGAGTCCTTTGTCACCATGGAAGCTAGATGGATGCTTCTTAGTAAATTACAATCCATGAACCACTGCTCATCCTGAGTTCCCAACACCCACTTGACCCAGAGTCTAACTATTTCAGATTAAAGATTCTACCAATGAAGGGTCCATCAAAGGATTCACTAGTGGAATCTATCTCCCATTTTCTTCTCTCAAATTTAGAAAATCGTTTCTTAGAGGAATTATCTAACAAACAGAAGACAAAATCCCATCAATCGTGAGCATATTCCCAAATCATAGGACCAACTTTAGGTATCCATTTCAACACTATTAAATGAAAATAATTTAAAGAAGCAATGGATTTTATGAACAATGGAAAGGAATATGTCTATTGAAATAAAACCCATATCCAGTTAATTAAAATAACCCCCAACTACCAAGTCTCAATATTGGTAAAAAAATCCCTAACCACCCATGGTAACTCAATTCTAGTCACATAAGTGAGTTGGCCAGGCACCTTTTCTGTACTTACTATACAAATACCGTTGTTCCTAACTTTTTTCTACCAAGACACTAAGACAAACCCAAGTGGTGTCACAACACTTCATACTGGGTAATGGATCTAATACCGATTTGTAATGAATGAACTCGGGGAAACTAGACAAGTAATCCAAGATGGTATGCCACATGGTAAGGTAAAAACAAAGCAGAAGTAGAATGTATTATACTAAACTTAAAAAAAGAAAACCACTAGGGTGTAATGTAGAATAAAGAGAAAATTACCGTGATACATAAAAAGACAAGACAAATTGGATAAACCGGAATGATAAAACATAATGAGTCTAAACAAGTCCTTGTATGACCATCTATCACCACCAAACCATCCTATTAGAATGATGATAACAATAAGACAAATATAAATTCTATATAATTCCCTTAATTTTACCAAAGTCCTGAAAAATAATATCTACAACCACCTAAAGATAAAATTAGGGTGTGATCAAAAATCCCAGTAGGATACCACCAATGAATCTATGAAAATTCTAATATCAAGAATGCATCGGTTCTATACTTAAAACAAATCTAGTTGGAAAATAATTTTCATAAAATAAACCATTTTGTAAAATATTTATTTGGTTTTCATAAAATATACCACATTCACAAAATATAGAAATATTTCAAGAAATAAGGTAATCGACTATGAATACACCATAAGATGAGCATGTGAGAAAATCACCATGAAATACACCATCAGGTGATAAAAAAATCCATAAATGAAAATGCATTCCATTTAGGCTCAAACGTATGGGTATATATGCTAGAAATGAAAGAAAATTTATCATACAGGCCTAAGGTGGATCCAACCAATATAACCTCTAGTGTAATTACACACTAAAGTGAAATAAAAGCTCTTATGTCATTACACACACAAAGTGTGACAATTTTATTCCTGACACACCCAAGGTTACCTATTGTACTAAATATGTCAAAATCCATTTCAAAAACAAAACCACCCTTTAAATCATTAATCAAATACTTGGGGTGGGAAAAGTCATTTTTAAAGAAATACCCTTTAAAAAATTTATCTTTTCCAAAAAATACATTCCTGTGTCAAGTAAATTCAATAATTAGAACCGCTTTTATAGATACACCTACCTCAAGAATGGATGAAACCTAATCACCTTCAATAAAAAAGATTGGAAACAAGACGATTGAACTCAAAAAGACAAGGCATGAGGAAAAACTACAAAATATCCATATAAAACCCAAAATAATCATAAACTAATCCATAAATGAAGAAAAATCCATTGTTTCAACTAAAGGAAAAGAATAAATAGGGATACCTCTTACCAAGGAAAAGTGGCACACCCGCTATAGGGATCAAACACCGAATGGAGTGCTTCAGAAGGAGTTAGATCAACCAAAATCACCCTAGGGTTTGAGAGGAATTACTTCACATTGAATAGAGAAGAGGTAATGAATGAAGTGTAAAAAAAACTAATAGATTTGAATAATTCATTCCATGAACCCCTTTCACATCGTGAATTCCATGATTTTACATACACACCAAAAAAAAGATTCACTTTGGGTTAAATTAATCTTGATCGACCCATTCACGTCATGAAATGATATCATGACTTGTAATTTTTCATGCTATGAACAGGACTCACAGGATCTTTCGTACAACATATTCACATTTTTGACTTGTACATTATGTGAATATGTCTAGTAGGCAGTCCTCGGTCTAGATTCTACAGAAAAATATTCAGCTATATTTTAAGATTTACAAAACAAGGAGAACCCCCTTAAACCTTTAAAACATTTATACCAAGACTCCATCAATTAAAAAAACATACATCCCCATTATTTAGATCATTTTACTTGATAAAATATCTCCATCCCCATAGGTGTAACACCCTAAGTTTTTATAATGTTTTTGCAAATAAATTAAATTTCTTGGATGCATTACATTGCATGCTACACCAAGTTATGATTTATATATATGCAACACCAATTAAATATTTCACTATACGAAAAACTTATATTATATTGAGGTACATACAACACTCTGTTTGGATTTTCTTACACATAATTTTGAGTTCCTTTGATATCTTTTGTCACATACAAGACTGAATTTTATCAAACTACAATATACTATTAATATTACTATTAAAATGTTATTATAGTTATCCCCTTTCCATTCAAATGGAAGATGTGAATAATATTTTTTAAATTATAAAACTATGGTTTGAACATTTTTTTAAATTAATTTATTAGTTATCAATTAATTATAAATTAAAATAAAAACCAATTGAATATAAAGGATGTGTTTTTATGAAAAAACTATTTCTATTCCCACAAAGTTGTTTTATATTAATAAATTAAATTAATTACTATTAGTGAGAGATATTAATGAAATTTATATATTATAAATTCAACCATATGTTTTTACATTCATCCAATAATTTTTATAGGCATAACATCAGAACAAATCCAATTTTAGGCATAAAAGGGTGTATTATTCTAAAAGGCAGTTTTATCGCCTTTTAATGGAAGACTTGTTTCAAAAATAATTTTTGAAAATTTTATAATTTTTATTTAAAAAATAAAGTTTATATTTTAAATAATGATATAAATATTTATTTTCGGTAAATTTTTGGTATTTTTCTAAGCAGCTTCATTTTTCGATGAATAATGAAAAACATTGAATTTTAATTGAAGACTACATTTTTGTTTAATTTATTTATATAGTTAAATTTTATTTTAAACTATTTTTAAAGTATATTTAGATAAATTATAAATCTATTAATACAATTTAGGTCATCGGTATCAATTTCACATTGAAATTTGATACAAAAACATTTCAAACTTTTGAATATTTTCACTTTAAAATTCTATTGTCTCGTCCCATCTGTGGAATTAATTTTAAATTAATTTCTGACACTTATATATTTTTAGTTTGTAAAAGTGGATTAAATATTTGGAATCATCATAATTTTTAATGTCTAGTAAGTTCAATTTATCTTTTTACCAAAAATATTAGTGAAATTAATTAAAATTAATTACAGCAATTAAGGTAAAAATGAGTTTAATTAGTGGTTAAACTTTAACTTAAGGGGACTAATAACCTAGAAACGTGTAAAAAATAAATTTTATAAAAATATTTAGACCATATTTTTCATTATATAGAAAATTGAACATTATTTTAGGCACATGATTTAGGGGAGGTCTCTCAAGAGTGTTTACCTTTTTATATTTACAAGAATGTCACTCAACCACTATAAAAGAGAACTCACCCCCTAACTTATTCACACCTCTCAAGACATTTGGATCATAAAAAATCTGACCAAATAGTATCAAAATATATCTAATATTAACCTAGATTCCTCACACTGGGCATAAATCAAACCAAGGAATCCCTTTGGTGCAAACCAAAAAGAGTTACCCAAAGAATAGGTAACATCCTTCAACAATCACTTCTGTTTTATTCCTTTATACACCCCTCAATTATTATTATTAAATTGTTATATAATAAAATAATTATAATAAAAATAATTAGATATTTTTATGTTAATTTTATAACATATACTCACACATAATTTCATCAACTTGAATACGCAATCATCATTCGTGTGTATGGTGGACTTCTGCCTCGCAAAATGATGTCGTTTGTTCTTCCATTACCACCTTTACATGGAATGTGTTAATTTTGGTTTTAATAAAAATATATAATATATATAACATAATAATACTAATATAAGTATAATATATATATATATATATGTCATTATCTTTCATTCTTTTAATACGATAAGAAAATGGAAAACACGTTCATGCGTACATATGGCCTACCGTTTCCACGAACGGTGTATCTCATTCTCTATTTATATATTTTACTGATTATTACAAATAAATATATAATGAATAAATATTATATTTATATAATTTTTTATATTCTTTAAATTATTAAATCATAACCTGAGTAACAGGATAAAGAATAACAAGTCAAAACATATATGAAAAAAAAGCGATTATTACCCAAAACGTAACTTTAAAAAGAAATTGTAAATAAATAGGTAAGATAAAGTCATAATAAAATCACATGTGGTATTATGTATAATAATATGATTTTTTTTGTATATTTATATTAAACTTATATTTATTATATAGGAGTTTTTAACATGTACGAAGAAATTCAAGACTGAATGTAAGGGTTTTCTTATCTCACTTTTATTTCTGTGAGATATATACTATATTCACCAATTATTATTATGTGTTGTATAGACTTCCATATGAAATATTAGATAATTAATTTAATTTATCTAAATATATTAAATTTTTTAATTGACGTTATTCTTTCATGGATCTCATGATTCAAAAGTTACTCAAGTAGTAAGTGGATTTTTAGTCTCGCTTTTATTTCTACAAGACTTATGCCATATTCACCACTAATTTATTTTGTGTGGGGTATATACTTGCCATGAATATATTATATTATTATTATAATTAAATTTATTTTTATTCAAATTTCCATTTTATGATCTATCTTTCATGGAGTTTACGATTCAAACATACAAAATAGGTAAAGTAATTTTGTTTCAATTTTCCTTCTTTGAGACGCATGTTATGTTATACACCTATATTATTTTATGAGGTGTATATATTTCCATTAGAAATTTTCTATCATTAATATCATTATTTTAATTATATTTTAGGCTTCGTTTAATTTTATCATTTCAGCGATATTTTTATTCAAAGTTATCAAAGTGGTAAGACTTTATTTCTAAAATCTCATTATTATCGAGATTGTTTATGATTATGCTTCAATTCATGAAATATTATGAACCATACCTCAAAATTTCTCAATAATTTTCTTCTAATCTTGTTATTCATGATATCTTCAAGTAATGGTACCATTTTTTTACTCTTTGTTATATAATATAATTAAGAAAGTGTTTATTAAAATATGACCTTATTTCTCTCTTCGGTCGGTAATTTGTTTTATTCAAATACTACATTTTCTAAAAATATTTTCAAACAAATTAAATGATATTTTAAGATAATTTTCAAGTAAAATCATTTAAAATATTTTTCATGTTTTAAAAATTATTTTAAATGATTTTCAAATCTGCCTTTATATGTTTTGATAGCTATTTTCAATGAAAAGAGTTTTCAAAAATGTTTTATGTTTTAAAAAGTGTTTTAAATGATTATAAAATATAACTTTATATGTTTTCTAAAATATTTGAAATTAAAAAGGTTTTAAAAAATATTTTATTTTAAAAAAAAATGATTTTCAAATCTTCCTTTATATGTTTTCAAATGGTTATTTTTAAAGAAAAAGATTTAAATGATTTCAAAGATTCTTTTATAAAATTTCAAAGCTATTTTAAAAGAGAAATCTTTTCAAAATATTTTACCTTATAAAAATATTCTTTCAAATAGAAATGGATATTTTCATCAGGAAATGTTTTAAATGATTTTTAAATATTAATTCATAAGTTTTCAAAGTGGTTTTCAAAGAAAAGGATTTTGAAAATGTTTTATGTTTTAAAAATTGATTTTCAAAGAAAGGTTATTTCCCTGAAGAAATTCTCTAAGTGATATTTTGAAATTCTTCTCCATGTAAGATTGTATCCGTTGATATAGTTTATGTTTTACTATAGATATGATCCAATGACACCACTCTTATTCTTTATTTTAATTTTTTATGATGTCAAGTTGTTTACAAAACTCGTTTCTCTTCCATGGGTTATACCATGATAAACTATTATGAAATATACTTCCTTTCAAGGGTTAATATATGATTATGAATCTTGTCTCTTTTAAATAGGTTATAATATGATGAAAATTTTATGATATCCATTTCATTTCCTGGGTTATGATATGTTTTTTATGAAACCCATCCCTTTTTAGGGGTCACGATATGATGGATGTTTTCTTGTATTATGGCACATGTATGTATGATTTAATTATGATATGGGTGGGACCCATATCTTCCACCAATTCATTGTGTAAAGATTTATATCTCATAATATAGACATGTATGGAATAGGGAGTGAAGTCGGTTCAGTAAAGGAATTTGTCCGCTAATATGGTCTTTGGAGTGAAATATAACTACTAAGATTGTCTTGGGAGTGATCTTTGACTACTAAGATGGCCTTGGGTGCAAATATTGACTACTAATATGGTTTGGGGAGTGAACCCATTCCACTATAATTAAAGGTCTATGACTGGGGATGGTGGTGTGTCCCACCCAGTCGGTGTATCCCCGGTGAAGTGTCCTAATAAGTTTTGGAAGTGAGCCTTGACTTATAGGAAATGATTTTATATGATTCTATGTATACCAAAATTCAATGTCTTATTCCTATGTTATGATTGCATGGATCATGATATTTATTCCCTTATGACTCATTTCTAATAAAAAACCAATATTTATGACATGAATCATGTATATGATCTTTGATATGCAAGGTATAATCTTCAAATGTTATTCTCATCTCCTCGTACCATTATGATCATGTCATGCTTATTTATCTCCTTTTTTTACCCTAATTGGGCATCTGATCTCACTCTTTCTTATGTTTAATTTTCCCAGGTTATGAAGAATTTTTTTAATTAAGAGTACTAATGGGGATATCTTTATAAGAGAAGTTAAATAAATTTTCACAAAATTAGAAAAATGTGTTCCCAATTTCCAAAAACACTAAAACATTATGGTCCTCAAGCATGTAATTTTTTAATGTGTTGAATATTCATCTAAAATGATGTAATGTTTATGTCTTTTAATCCTATATCACTATTGTTGGTATCAAAGGAAAGGTTTAGTTTTCCATTGGAAACTAGGATGAGAAAATTTTAATGATATCCCTAGGGATACTTCTAAGGATATTTCTAGTCATTTCTCTAAGGATATTCCTAAGCTGTCACAGATTTAGAATAAGGTGTCATGATTTAGACATCCTATAAGTAATTTTTCATTATTGAGTGGTTCTATACTATGTTAAGTGTTTTTAAAACTATGTTTTCTGATCTTAGTCAATATTGGCGGAACTAGAAGGAACTAGGTTAATAATGAATATTTCATATGCGAAAAGTATGGGAATTATGAAAATCAATATCCTAAGTAGAAATATCATAAAGAGAATCAAGAAGGTTCCAGAAGTATTGGATATACTACTAAAGATAAATATATTTTGAATGAAATGTAAAAGGTATAGAATGTTCTTAAAGTATTGTTTACATGATTAAATTTAGGTTAAGTAACCTTAAAAAATGATTAATATTTCATATTATAGGAAATGGGTATTGAGGAATAAGATGATGAATCCTAAGTAATGGTTTAATAATAAATTTTTATGATTGAAGTGTATATGTATAGGAATTAAAGAATTATGTAATGTGAATCATGAAGTATAAGTTTTCCATTATGAATTTTCAAAAAATATATTTAATGGTGCTGATGACATAGAAAAGTTATTTAATGGTAAAGTGATATTTTTATGTGTTCCTGATGTTGATAAAATTGTGTTCAGATTGGATAAAGATATGATTTATTCAGATAGAGTAAATTCCATAATACTAGTTACCTTGTAAATATATTAATGATTTGTTGAAAAAGTGGTTTATGCTATCAAGGATGGAGTTTATAACATTTTAGATTTAAGTAATATATCAAAAAATCTTTGGAATAAGAAATCATGAATGTTTTCAATAAGTATTTATTATAATTCAGGTTATTACCAAGTTTCAAGAGAATACATGATAAAGGTATTCATATTTTTGGTATCTGACAACCAAGAGATACTTTTTGATATATGGGGGGTCAACATCAAGCTGATTTAGTGACCTTATTTATAAATTATTGTATTTTCTTCTTTTGTAATGGTTACAAGGTTAACCATTTATGGAATGGTTTAACTTAATATTCAAATAAGTTTTTAGGGTTTAAAGTATTATCTTTCCATATGAGGATTTATGCATATTGGATAACCTATGATAACCATTTTGGTGTAATGATAACAAATGATAGATGGAATAGACTATAATTCTATTTATAAATCTCATAATCTATTAGTACTTCAGGAATGAAGAATCCACCTTCATTTCTCGGAGTAAGATATGAATTGTAAGTATATATTCTTGTGAAAAATTATTCAAATCTAGGAAAAGGATATTGAAACCAAAAATTTTATCCTAATACCTTCATTTATAATGAATCAAATGGTCCCTTAGATCATCATATATTTATGGTTTTGGGATTTTTAACTATATCTAGATCACACACTTCTTCTGATCAAAGTTATCTATTACTATCCATACAAACTTGATAGTTATATTTCTATTCCATGTCCATGTTTTCACTTGACACTGATGTTCTCCTATGTGGAAACCTAATTAGGAGTTACATTGGGTGACCATTATGTTTCCAACTTTATATTTTTAAAGGAGGTTTTATTATTCATTTTTATGATTTGTGTTCCTATGAAAGGAACTTTTAAAGGCACTATTTTGGGTGCTCTCAAATGATGTTCGGTTGTAGGTTATTTAGATTCACTAGAATGGCTGACCAAGGTCTCCAATCAAAGAAAGAAGTAATTTAAAACAATATATTAAAGGTATTTTGAAATTAAAATAAACAAATTAGAAGTATGGGAGGTTTTTTCAATATTTATAAAATAATAATAATAAGTATTTTGGAAGAATATTATATATATTTTTGAAATGTGACTGAGAAAACGCAACGAGAAGATGTTTTTTTTAGAAAATATTTTATAAAAATAATAATCAATATAAATCTTCCTATTAATTTAATTATTAATCATTATAATTTAAATTAATAACTACATAATTATGATCCCCTAATTTTTTAACCCTCAAACCCTATGGGAGTTAACTTAACCACAAATATGTTTGGAACATACAATCATAACACCCTGCTTTGATTGATGTTCTAAAGATAGATTATGGTAAGTGGTAAATTAGGTAACACATAAACTCTTTAAATGAGGAATAATTGAGTTTATAAATTATATTTTAACTCTATAAATTTATCTTAAGTGGTTTTATTTTACCTATTAAGTTTGCGCACTCACAATTTACAAAAATATTGACCACATATGTTTTTGTGTAAATTTTTCAATTACTTGATTAGTTTATTATAATTTAAAAAACCAATTCATGGAACATATTATGTGAATTAAAATATCTCATTTATTCAAAATAAATAAAATAACAAGGTAAGAGGTTGATCGATTACTATGAAAACTACTCTTCCATGGGTGGTGTAGTCATTGTAAAAATGTTTTGCATTTGTAAAGTTCATAGAAAGGGTATAACCCAATAAAATTTCTACTCTTGATTTCTAGCCCAAAGAGGAAGATTAATATAATAATAAAATTGAAAATAATAGAATAAATGGAAGGTAAACTAATTTTTTTTAAATAACAACAACATTAGAACAAAGAAGAGGAAAAGAATAGCATTTGGAGGAGATCCTAGCTTGGTAGCTTCCCTCCTCCAATTGTGATTTGAAATGGTATAGAACCACTTATCATCTACTCCCAATATCCTAATTTATTTCCCAAATCCTCCAAAAAAATACATATTTATAGAGTGTATTTGAGGCTAGGTTATAAGTGGTTTTAACTATGAATGGGGAAATTCAGCCAAATATCTTAATCCAACGTGCGCCACCATATTGACCAAACAATGCATGAATTATCTGTCCTTCCAGAATTATTGGTTGTTCTAAATTGGTTCCTAGATATCCTCTCCAAATTTGGGCCCAATCCAAGTAGGGATGAATAATTTATGGCCCAAATACTGAAGTGGTGTCCAATTTGGCGAGTCCATCCCACCTTTGACTTCATAGACCTTTTAGTCAAATCAAATTCATAATTTAGCTCCAATGTCCTGAATAAAAGTTGTGTACCCTTTAGCGATAAAAATTTTAAAAAACTAAAAGTTCAAATAATTCACATAAAAATATTTATCTCGAAATACTATAGTGAACTTTAAAGGGTAATACTAAAATTTTCATCAAATTTTCAAATTAATGATCTAATCCCAAATATTTTATAAATAAACATATTTAACATAATGTGAGGAAATTATTTCATTAATTATCAATAAAATATTCAATAAAATTTTGTTTTATCAACTTCCCCACACTTATCATTTTTCACTCTTGGGAAAAAACTCATATCATATATTCCAAAAAATTGTGAAAAGATATGGATGTTCATATTTCTCAATCCACAGTGGAAATATAGGAAAATTAAGAATCCCATAAATAACAAACATCAATAAATTTTAAATTTATTGCCTCAAAAATTCTTTCAAAACAAAATCCAGTGATATTAATAACACTAATCAGAGTGAAACAAGTCATGGGTCTATCGTACCACTAATTACCCATGTGTGTGTGTTTCAATAATTTAAAGCTTGTCTCTCCACACTTTATTAAGTATATTTAGGTCAATAGAAACTGTTCTTCTTACCTAATTATATTCCACCAAACCTATTCAACAACCTTTTCAATCAAATTTAAAAACCCACTCATTTAATAATTCCCAAAAGTAAAACCATAAGCCCCTGACCTAAAAATCCCCACATGTTGTACATTTCTTCACTCCCCTATTTATTGATTGTTTTTTAGGGCGTACAACATTTAGATATTAGGGGCACACACATACGTCAATTTGGTATAGTAATAGAAATGATTTTAAGAGAAACAAATGTATGGAAAGACCATGTTATAAGATAAAAAATAATTAATTACCATAAATATAAATTCAATTGGGTAAGATAAACTCACAAGTCCTGATTGTGTGAAAATATGTCTAGAGAAATAAATGATAAAATTTAATATGAAAAAAAAATATAAAGAATTGCGTCAAATTATAAAAGGTTTTATTATGACATAACCAATCATATCATCAATGAATTTAATTTTTATAAAAATCAACCCTTGATGATGAAATCAAGCTCATTCTCATCATGCCACCAAGGAATTTTAAAAACAGGAATTTTCCATATATTCAATATCTAAATTAGCATGTTACATGATATGTTTTTTTTATTGACTTTTTCTGGTGATTTCTTTTAAAAAAAATTCACCAAAAACTTAACAAAAAACACACAAATGAAAATCCTAAATATCTACCCCAAAATTTTGTCCCGTCACCCACACTTAAAATATTACACTGTTCTCAATTTGAACCTATGAGATGATATGTGCATATGAAATGTATAATTTTAAATAGGAAAATAAATATAAAATTGAAAGGGTTAGGAACATGCTGATATTCTCATGTGATTATGGGGTCATTTAGTGTGATAAAATCCACTACATTAGTAGAAATTCCTTCAATATATTTCTTAAAACGTTTCCCATTGACTATAAAGATCCTTCTAGTGTCCGCTTGTGTAATCTCTACAGGGATTTGCTTCAGTCATGGATAATAGAGTAAGAATTTCTATCCTACATGAAATTCCCTTTGTTAGATCATTCTATCATGAGCTTATTTTGATCTTTCCTTGTATATCCTTGAGTTCTCATAGGATGATAATTGAATCTCCTCAATCTCTTAAATTTAGAGCTTCCTTTGAATTCCATCTTGGGAAAAATCCATGTTTCTTTTAATTATATCCCAATAAGCCTGATTCTCGAATTATATGGGGAGATGAAAATCTTTCTCAAAAACAATTTGAAATGGGGTCATACTGATGGGAGTCTTGTATGTCGTCCTATAAGCCCAAATTGCATAATCCAATCACTTGCTCAAATCCTTCCTATTTCATTGAACGGTTTTCTTTAAAAAAAATCAACTCCCTATTTGAAACTTCAGTCTAGACATTTTTTTGGGTTGGTAGGGAATAAAATTTTTATGTTTCACCCCATACTTTTGAATAAGGGAAGCCAAATTCGGATTGTAAAAGTGTTTCCCTTGGTCACTGGTGGTGGCCTTTGGTACTCTAAACCTAAAAAATATATGTGCCTTGACAAAGTCCACTATAGTGTGAGAATCATCAGTCCTTGTGGCCTTATCCTCCACTCATTTTCTCATTTAATCAACTGTGACCAAAATGTATAAGAACCCAAATGATCTTCGAAAAGGACCCATAAAATAAATTCCCCAAAAATTAAAAATATCACAGAATAATATGGGTTTTTGGGGTGTCTTGTGACTCTAAGAAATGTTTCCAATGTCTTGTAAAAGTGAGAATGACTGAAAAAACACATGAGCATCATGGAATAAGATATACCAATATAATCCAGAGTCTAAGATTTTTCTAGTTGTTCATTGGGATCCAAATTTTCCACCATAAGAAAGTTTATAACAAAAATGTAAAATATATTCAAACTCATGATCAATAATACACCTTCTAAAAACTTGGTCACTATAAATGCGACATAGGTAGGGATCAACCCACACATAAAATCTAGAGTCACTCTTTAATTTTTGTACTTGATGTTTCTTTAAATTTTTTGGTATTTTAGAGGAAACATGGTAGTTAAATAAATCAGCTTACCAAGGATTCATACTTGAGATGGAATAAAGATGCTTATCGGGGAAAGTTTCCTGAAGTGGTACCTGGTCCAAGGCGTCACCCTCTAATATGTGAGTAATCTTACTCATGTAGTTTGCCACCAAGTTTTCTAGCCCCTTCTTTTCCTTTATCTAAATATTAAATTCTTAAAGAAGGAGAATCCATTAGATAAGCCTAGAATTTGCATCTGGTATCTTCAAGAGGTGCCTCAAAGCTGCATGGTTAGTAAAAACAACTTTAGAGCCCAATAAATATGAACAGAATTTATCTAAAGCAAATATTATGGAAAGAAACTCATTTTCCATGGTTGTGTAGTCTGATTGGTCTGAATCCAATGTCCTCGAAGCATAATAAATCACATGTGAACATCCCTCCACCCTTTGTGACAAGAAATATCTAACTGTGAAGTTTGAAGTATCACATATAAGCTCAAATGGAATTTCCCACTACAGGGGTAGTATGGTAAGTGGAGTGGTCAGACACTTCTTTATCTTGTCAAAGTAAGTCCTACAAGAATCATCAAACAAAAAATCATAATCCTTTTGAAGTAATTGCAACATAAGAATGTAAATCTTACTGAAATCTTTGATGAGGCACCTATAAAATCATGCATGCCCTGGAAAATATCTAACATCATGCACACATAAAGGATAGGGTAAGGATGAAATAATATCTACCTTATATCTATCAACCTCTATCCCATGTTTTGACACTACATTCCCAAATACAATCCAATGATCTATCATGAAATAAAACTTTTCAAAGTTCAATACCATATTCTTCTTAATACAGCGATTCAACGCCATTCTGAAACTAAAGATGCATTCATCAAATGAATATCCATACATTGTAAAGTCATTCATAAATACCTTCATAGATACCTCAATGAGATCTGAAAAAATACTCATCATGCATCTTCAGAAGGTACCTGGGGCATTGCATAGTCTAAATGGAATCCTTCAGTAGAAAAATACACCAAATGGACAATGAAATATTGTTTTATCTTGATCCTTCAGAGTTATAGGAACCTAAAAATATCCATAAAACCCATCCAAAAAACAATAATTTGTATTCCCTACCAGTCTCTCAAGAATTTGATCAATAAATGGGAGGGGGAATGGTCCTCAGGAGTGGATTGATTTAGTTTCTTATAATCAATAAAAACACACTCACTATTTTTCAGACTCATTAGAACATACTCCTATATATCATTCCTAAAAATAGTAACACCAATTTTCTTAGGCACAACCTGAATAGCACTCACCCACTAGGAATTTGAAATGAGAAAAATTATACCTACCTCGAGCAATTTTTAAACTTATTTTTTAACAACTTCTAGAAGAGTAGGATTCAGTATCCTTTGTGGCTACCTCACTCGTTTAGCCCCATCCTCCAAAAGAATACTATGCACGAAAATGGAGGGGATAAAACCAGATATACCATCCAAGGTCCACCCAATTTTCCTAATGTTCTCCCTCAAAAGATTCAAAAAAATCTTCATGTTCAAAAGGGATATTGTCAGCAATGATAACAAGTAATCTCTACCCACTAAACAAGTATGTGTATTTGAGATTTGGTAGTAACGAATTTAGTTCCAATGAATGGGTTGTAGTATGGATGGATACAATTAATGAACTGAAATATGTGAACAATGAACAATAGTACCAGAATAAAAAATTATCAAAATCAGAGAAAAATGAATCAAAACCATCAGCATGGTCAACATCAATGTCATAATCAGAGTAAACATGATCAAAATCAGAATATGAATCAATTTAAAAATAAAATCTAAGAGAGTTTTGGGTATTATAAACTGGTGTGTAAGTTATTTTAGACATCAAACTAGAAAAAATATTCATTATCTCCCTAATCATAGTATAATCAAATTCTATGGGGGTTTTATTTGGTGGTTCAAAATGGGAGATAAAAAAAGTAGAATGGTTCTCTTAGGGGTACTTCATGGATTCCATAACTTTAAATATCACAACTTCATCTCCAAACTCCATGGAAAGTGTACCCTTAAGGACATTTATGATATTTTTTTCAGTTTTGAGGAAGGGGCTACCTAATATAATGGGAGCATGAGAACTTATCTGATCATCCTCTACGTTAAGCACATTGAAATATACTAGAAAGATCATGTCTCTTACCTGAACAAGTACATCCTCAAGGACTCCTACTGTATATGTTATAGATTTGTTTTCTAACTACACCACTGCTCTTGTTGGCTACAACCCACCAAGCTATAAATAAGTGAATACAAAGTGAGGCATCACATTTATAGAACCTCCCAAATCACAATGATCAACAGAAAAGTGTAACTCCCATATAGTGCATGGGATGGTGAATGTCCCCAGATCCTTGCACTTTTTTAGCATTTATTGAGTTGGTGTAATGAGTTATAAAACATTACTTAAAAATATTAATCCACTCATTTAACTTGATCCCTCTTCGATTGTTATATAAGTTATTTTAATAATTTGGAAAACCTTGGTATTTACTTAATTGCTTCAAGTAGAGGGATATTGATCTCAACACACTTTAACGTGTTCAAAACCTCTTTTTGAATTGCCTCTTCAACCATATTTTTGGTTTGAACAACTCTATTTGGAAAAGTAAGGGGTTTAGGAGGAACATCATTAATTTTTTTCTAACCTTTTTCTTTTACCTTGGGTTGCTCATCAGCTGGTCTTGAATGGGGTTTCTCCTGAGTTGAGGTGAATCTTGGTGGAATGATAAGTGAAGATTCATCATTTTGCTTCCCACTTCTCAATGATAAAGAACTAACATTCCCATTGGGATTTGGAGTATATTGGGAAAGAATATTTTTATATTTATTACTTACCAGTTCATGGAGGGCGGTGGCATTCTGGCTCATTTTTTTCTTCAAAAACCTCAACTCAGAACCTTAACTCCTCATCTCATTCTATTGATTAAGACCAATCTGTTTCAAAATATCATCGATATTAGAATCTAACTTTGGTTGTGAATTCCCTTGTTGTTGACTTGTTGATGCTTGACTTTCAAATCTCCTTTGGGGTTTTTGGAAACCCTCTAGGTAAGGTAGAATCTGTTGGATGTTTTATTGAAAAGGGGTCCTTTGTTTTTTTCCAGATCCATACCTCACGTATGATTGATCCTTCCACCCTTGGTTGTATGTTTGATAAAAATAATAATACTTATTCTATGGATTTGTTTGTTTTTGATACTGATATACTATCACTAGGAATACTATTGTGAAACCCTCTATCTCTTGTAATTAGGAGGCAGTAGTCAGTTGGGCGGCCTGTTTCAATGAAAATTCCACAAGGTCTCATAGGAGGGGGTTGGTATGTCTTTTGATCCAAATAAATATTCCTCGCCATAATGGTAAACTCTTCCAACTTTTTATCAATTAAATTACTTTAAATAGAATATGGACTTACCCAATGTACTCCTCTAACATGTGGTGTACATTGATCGCCAAATTTTTGGTGGTTTTGTGCCATCGTGTCGATCAATGCACATGTAGTTTCTGGTGTTTTTTCCACCTATGCCCCTCCAACCACATAATCTACCATTATTCTCTCCATAGGTTTGAGTCCTTTATAAAATTATTGCATGAGTATTTTCTCACTGATTTGGTAATGTGGGAAGCTTGAACACAAATTATTTAATCACTCCCAGTATTCATATATTGACTCCCCTTGGGATTTCTTGATTCCTGATATCTCTTTTCAAATGTAAGTGTTCCTTGATGCTACAAAAAATCTCTATAATAAAAGAAACTTCAAATCATTCCAACAAGTTACATCTTAAGGTTGTAAGTAATACATCCAATCTTTTGTAGTTCCATCAAGTGAGAATGGGAATGCTCTTAGTTTGATTTGATATTCAGGTACATTTATTGGTTTTAGGGATAATAAAACCACATTAAATGCCTTTAGATGGTTATTTGGATCCTCCTTAGATAATCTATGAAATTTTTGAATTAGGTGAATTAACCCAGATTTCAGTTCAAAGTCTAACTCAAGGTTTGGATATGCAATAAAATTTGGTTGATAGTTAATGTCAAGTGCATCCAGTTATAGAATGGTTATATTAAGTTCATTATTATTGTTTAAAGCTATTGGTTCTTATTTTATGTTTGAATTAGAATTGTTTTCAATTTCAATGTTACCAGAATGGAGGAATTCTTAAACTAGTTGAATGTTGAAACTTCCTATAGACTGAGAATGTCGGATTCAATCCATAGGATATGTTCAATATTAGGGTTAGGATCTAAAAGATCCTTGGGATTAGTTCATGTCATAAATAAAACAAAAATGAAAATAATAATAATTTACCATAATAAAATAAATATAATAAGTTTGATTTTATGGTCTAAAAAAAAATAAAAAGAAAACAAAATATTAAGAAAAAATCACATTGGGTAAAGAATTAAGAAAGAATAGAAGAAGAGAATAACATGAAAAATAAAAGAAATAACTGTAATTGGTTGAAATAATTGATTACCTCTCTGGAAATGGAACCAATTTTAAAAGGGTTGTTGTGGGAGATCTCAAATGATGTTCAGTTTTAGGTTATTTAGGTGTAGTATATTGGCTAACCAAGGTCGTCTCTCAAAGGAGGAAGTAATTTAAAACAACTTATTAAAGGTATTTTGAAAATAAAATAAAATAAACTAAAAAACTTATAAGTATGGAGGGTTTTTTTAATATTTATAAAATAAGAAAAATAATTATGCTAGAAGAAGATTTTATTTTTTGTTTTTGAAATGTGACTGAGAAAACCCAATGAGAAGATGTTTTTCTTATAAAATATTTTTTAAAAATCATTATAGATCAAAATATTACTATCAATTTAATTATTAATAATTATGATTTAAATTAATATTCACTTAATTATTATCCCCCAATTTTTTAACCCTCTAACCCTATGGGAGTTAACTTAACCACAAAGATTAAATTAATTAAACCCTAAGTTAGATTCGGAACATGCAATCACAGAACCCTACTTTGATTGATGTTATAAAGATTTATTATGATCAGTGGTAAATTAGTAAACACATACACTCTAGAAATTAGGATAAATTGAGTTTAGTTATTATATTTTAACTCTACAAATTTATCCTATGTGGTTTGTTTTTACCGATTAAGTTTGTGCTCTAACAATTTACACAAATCTTGACATCGCCTATTTTTTTGTAAATTGTTCAATTGATTGTTTAGTTTCTTCTAATTTAAAAAATAAATTCATGAATAATATTATTTTAATTATATAAGATAATTTATTCAAAATAAATTAATTAATATGGTAAGATGTTGATCGATTACTAAGAAAAATACTCTTCCATGGGCGGTGTAGTCATCGTAGAAACGTTTTGCATTTTTAAAGGTCATGGAAAGTGTATAACCCAATAACATTTACAATATTGATTTAAAGCCCAAATAGAAAGATTAAAATAATAATAAAATTTATAATAATAGAATAAATGGAAGAGAAATTAATATTTTATTAAAATAATAACAACATTACAATAACAAGTGGAAAAGAAGAGTATTTGGAAGAGATCCTAGCTTGGTAGCTTCCCTCCTCCAATTGTGAGTTTAAATAATATGTAACCACTTCTAATATTCTCCTAATCTCATAATTCAGGTACCAAAGCCTCCAAATGAAAAAAATACATATTTATATAGTGTGGTGGAGGCTAGGTTATAAGTGGTTTTAAGTGTGAATTGGGAAATTCATCCAAATATTTTAATCCAACTTTAACCACCTTATTGACCAAAAAAATCATGAATTATCTATTCTTAAGAATAATTATTTGTTATAAATTTTTTCCTTAATATCCTCTTCAAATTTGAGCCCATTACAATCACGTATAAAGAATTTATGGCCTAAATACTTAAGTGGTTTCCAATCTAGAGAGTACAGCCCACCTTTGACTTCATACCCCTTTTAGTCCAATCAAATGCACAATTTAGTTCCAATGTCAGGAATAAAAGCTGTGTAACATTGAGTGAGGAACATTGTTAAAAAATTTAAAGTTCAAATAATATAAATAAAAATATTTGTCTCTAAAATACTATAGTGCACTTTAAAGGGTAAAACTGGAATTTTCATCAAATTTTCAAATGAATGATCTAATCCAAAATATTTTATAAATAAACATATTTAACACAATGTGGGGAAATTATGTTATTTATTATCAATGAAATATTCAATAAAATTGTTTTTCATCAAGCTTTAAAGTATTAAACCTTTGATAACCCAGATGAATTTAGAGGGTGAAATTCATTTTAAGGGGGGTAAAATGTAACACCCTGAGTTTTTATGAATTTTTTTCGAATAAATTAAATTTATTTGATTGTATGCATTGAATGATAAACCAAGTTATGATTTATTTATACGCAACACCAAGTTAAGCTTTAAATATATGAAACACATTGATTAGATTAATGCACATGAAATACTATGTTTGTCTTGTGTTACACACAATACTGAGTTCCTTCGAGGGCTTGCATTATAAACAATATTGAGTTTTACCGAACTACAATATACAATTAATATTATTATTAAAATATTATTATTGTTATCACCTAGACATTGGAATGTTATATGTGAATAATATTATATAAATTAGGAAACAATGGTTCAAAAATGTTTTTAAAATGAATTTATTGGCTATCAATTAATTAAAAATTAAAATAAAAACTACTTGAATATAAAGTATGTGTTTTTATGAAAAAACTTTTTTATGCGTACAAAGAAGTTTTATATTAATAAATTAAATTAATAAATATTATTGAGAGATATTAATAAAATTTATATATTATAAATTCAACCAAATACTTTTACATTCATCCAGTAAGTTTTATAGGCATAAAATAAGAACAAATCCGATTTTGGGCATAAAAAGTTGTATTATTCTAAAGGGAAATTTTATAGCCTTTTAATGGAACACTTATTTTAAAACTAATTTTTGACACTTTTATAATTTTTTTAAAAAAAAATAAACTTCATTTATGAAATAAAAATATCAAATTTTACTTTGGGTAAATTTTTTGTATTTTTCTGAGAAGTTTCATTTTTTAATGAATAATCAAAAATGCTGAATTTTAATTGAAAACTGCATTTTCATCTAATTTATTTATAAAGTTAAATTATATTTTAAATTGGTTTTAAAGTATAATTAGATAATTATACATATATTAATCCAATTTAGGTTATTTTAATAAATTTCACATTGAAATTTAATATAAAAACATTTCATACTTTTGAACATTTTCGCTTTAAAAACTCGTTGTCTCGTCTCGTCTGTAAGATTAATTTTAAATTAATTTATATCACTTTTGTGTCTATAATTTAAAAAAAATGGATTCCATATTTTTAATCATAATAATTTATAATTCATAGTAAGGTCAATTTAGTTTTTTATAAAAAATATTACTGAAAGTAATTAAAATTAATTACAGTGATTAAGGTACCAAAATAACCTAAGGGACCAAATAACCTAAAAACATGTCCAAAATCCATTTTATAGAAATTATTATACCATATCCTCCATTTTATATAAAAGGTAATATTATTTTAGGCACATGATGTAAGGGATAAATCTCAATAGTATTTACCTTTTTATATTTACAAGAATGACACTCTTCCTCCAATATAAAAGGGCACTCACCCCCTCACTTATTCACACCAATAAAGCCATTTGGATCATACAAACCATACAAAAATAATTTCACAACTTCTATACTATCAAAATATAAGCTTCATATTAGGCATAAATACAGCCAAGGAATCCCTTTGGTGAAAACCAACATGAATTACCCAAAGAAGGGGTAACATCCTTCAAAACAAACTTCTATTTTATTTCTTTATCTACCCCCTAAATTATTATTATTACATGACTATATAATAACCTCATTATCCTAAATATACTGATATTTTTTTTGTTAAGTGAAAAATCTAAACAAACACACACTTCCATGAAATGGGACACACAATCATCATTCGTGTGTACAACGGACTACCGCCTCGCGAACGGATGTCATTCGTTCTTCTATTACCACATTTCAAGGTTGGAAATAATGATGGAATTATTATTTTTATATTATATATATATATATTATATATATGATTTATTTATGATTCTGTAATTATCATATAACATATACCTTCATTCTTTTCCTTTTTTTGGAATATGATAAAATGGTTTGTGGACATGTGGATTATTGCCTCCTCAAAGCGATGTGATTCGTTCATGCTTTACATGGAATGTATTAAAGTTGGTTTTAATGAACATATGTGATATATATAACATAATAATATTATTTTAATTATAATATATATACATATACATATATTAAATTTACTTTCTTTCTTTTAATATGAAAAGAAAACGGAAACAATGTCCATGTGTACATACAGTCTGCCGTTTCCATTAATGGTGTATCTAATTTTCTATTTCTATATTTTATAGATTATTATAAATATATATATACTGAATATATATGATATTTATATCATTTTTATATTCTTTAAATAAGTAAATAATAACCTAAGTAAGAGGATCAAGAATAACAAGTCAAAACATATATGAAAAACAAAGCGGTTATTACCCAAAACATAAATTTTACATGAAATTGTTAATAAATGAGTAATATAAAGTCATAATAAAATCATATATTATATAATATATAATAATAAATTTCTTTGGTATATTTATAATAAACTCATATTTATTATATTGTAGTTTTGAATGTGTAAGAATAAATTCAAGACATAAGGTAAGGGTTTTCTCACCTCACTTATATTTTTTTGAGATATATGTTATATTCACCACTTATTCTTGTTGTGTAGTGTATATAATTCCATATGAAATTTTATATCATGAATTTATTTTATTTAATGATATTAAAAGTTTCAATTTATTTCATTATTTCACATATCTCATGATTCAAAAGTTACTCAAGTAGTAAGGGGATTTCAAGTCTCACTTTTATTTTTGTGAGACTTGTGACTTATTCACCACTAGTTTATTTTGTGTGATGTATATACTCCCTATGAATGTATTCTATGATTATTATCCTTAAATTTATGGGTATTTACATATCCATTTTATTATCTATATTTCATTGAGTTTACGACCCAAAAGTTACCAAATCTATAAAGTAATTTTGTCTGAATTTTCCTTCTTTAAGACATATGTTATGTTATGAAACTATATTATTTTATGAGGTAAATATGCTTCCAATTGGAATGATTCATCATGAATATACATCTTATCACTATATTTTAAGCTTCATTTAATTTTATTATTTAATATGAATTTTTATTCAACGTTACCAAAGTGGTAAGAGTTTATTACTACAATCTCAATGTTTATCGGTATTATTTATGATTATTATTCCATTGATGAAATATTATGAAACATCCATCCATAATTCTCATGAATTTTATTATCATAAATTTATTCTTTATATATTCAAGTAATGGTACCATTTTTATACTATTTGGTACTTAAGACAATTAATAAATTGTTTTTATGAAAATATGACTTTCTTTTTCTCTTTGATTGATAATTTTTTTATTCAAAATCCATGTTTTCTAAAAACGATTTTAAAAAAAATTAAATGGTATTTTCATATCATTTTCATGTAAAAGGATTTAAAAGATGTTTTATGTTTTAAAAAGAGTTTTAAATGATTTTAAAATCTTCTTTTATATGTTTTCAAATCAATTTTCAATGAAAAATGTTTTTAAAAATTTTTATATTTTAAAAAGTGTTTTAAATGATTTTAAAAGATTACATTGTATGTTTTCAATGATATTATAACTGAAAAAGGTTTTAAAAAAAATATGTTTAAAAATTGTTTTAAATGTTTTTAAAATCTTCTTTTATATGTTTTAAAAAAATTATTTTTAAAGAAAAATATTTTAATTATTTCAAATATTCTTTCATAAGTTTTCAAATATATTTTCAAAGAAAAATGTTTTAAAAATATTTTATCTTCTAAAAAGTTTTTTTCAAATATAAAAGGATATTTTAATCAAGAAATGTTTTAATTTTTTTTAAATATTAATTCATAAGTTTTAAAAGTGGTTTTCAAAGAAAAGGATTTTGAAAATATTTTATGTTTTAATAATTGATTTTCAAAGAAATGTTATTTCCCTTAAGAAATGATCCAAGTGATATTTCAAAATAATTCTCTACATAAGATGAAATCTTCTGATATATTTTATGATTTAATAGGGATATAATTCAAGGAAACTATTCTTATTCTTTATTTTAATGGTTTATGATGACAATTTGTTTACAAAATCTATTTCTCTTCCATGGGTTATACCATGATAAAATGCTTATGAAACCTACTTCCTATCATGGTCTATTCTATGATTATGAAACCTATAACTTTTTTAAAGTTTATGATATGATTAATTTTTATGATATCCATTTCATTTCATGGGTTATTATATTATTTTTATGAAACTCATCTCTTTTTATGGGTTATGATATGATTAATGTTTTCTTATATTGTGGCATAGGTATGTATGATTTCATTATGAGATTGGTGGGACCTATATCTCTCTTAAATTAATTGGGTAAATATTTATATCTAATATGAAAAACATGACTCGAATGGGGGTGAACTTGGTTCTGTAAAGTACTTTTTCTGCTAAGATGGTCTTTGGAGTGAACCTTGACTACTAATATTGTATTGGGAATGAACCTTGACTAATAAGATCGTCTTGGGATTAAACCTTGACTACTAAGATGTTTTGGGTAGTAAACCATACACTATAAGAAAAGATTTGTGACTGGGGATGGTGGTGTGTCTCTCCTAGTAGGTGTATCCCCCATGAAGTGCCCTGATAAGTTTTGGAAATGATCCTCGACTTATAGAGAATGATTTTATATGCTTATGTGTCGGACAAAATTCCATGTATTAATTCTATGTTATGTTTTCATGGATTATTATCTTGATTCTATTATGATTCTTTTCTTATTAACTTCCAATATTTATGTCATGACTAATGTATATGATCTTTGACATATAGGTCATGATCTTCAATTGTTATTCCCATGTTCTCATACCCTTACGATCATGTTATGCTTATGTATCTCCTTTTTTACCTTTAATGAGAATCTGAGCTCACCCTTTATTATGTCTCCTTTCCCCTAGTTATGAAGAAATGGTTTAAGTTGGGTTACTAAAGGGGAATATCTTAAATATAGAATTTTAATATCTTTCACAAAAATTAGAATAATGTGTTCCCAATTTCCAAAAACACTAAACTATCACAGTCCTTAGGAATGTACTTTTGTAAGGTGATGAATATTCATATAAAATGATGTAATATCCATGTATGTTAATCCTAGGTAGCAATAATAGGATCCAAAACACACCCAAAAAAAAGGAGTAAAGACAAAATTCAATAAGTACCTTAAGGAAGGTAACATAATGTTATAATCTCCCCACCATACAAGATTTTTGTCCCAAGAATGTACTCAAGATCATGGAATCACAAAGAGTTAAGGCCACTACTTCCTTGTCAAAAAATCATGCTCCCACATCTCATGGTTATCATATCTATACTACAATAGTACACAGGATAAGGGAGTTGTTTTACCATGTAGTACCTTCTCTCGGTGATCCGTAATCTGGACTGGTTTCTTAACCACAGTGGTTTCCAGCTCAAGATCAGCATCCTCCCACTCAATTACATGGGAGAGATCCAGTTGATACATCCTTATATGGGAAACATGTAACACATCATGGATCAATGTTAATCAATAAGTAAATTACAAACAATATTCCACCATTCCAATACAATCCATAATCTCAAATGGTCCAACAAACCATAGTACTAACTTACCATGTCTAACAAACCGATGGTGTCACAATTGAGGCGAAACTATGAGAAAAACCTGATCACCAACCTAAAACTCTAGTGTCTAATGATGAAAATTATTATAATATTTTTGATGACTCTGTTATGTGACTAATATCCTCTGGATCAACTGTACATTTTCCATTGTCTCCTTAATAACACAGGGCCCAACCAAGGAACTCTCTCCCAAATCTAACTGGTATAAGGAATACTTGCATGGATACCCATTCAAAGCCACAAAGGTTTCCATCTTAATTGAGGAATGATAATTGTTACTATAGTAAAACTCAACCAGTGGAAAAATATTTTCCTAATAATCTCTGAAATCAGGAACACATACCCAGAGCATATCCTCAAGAACCTAGATATCCTTCTCCATTTTTCCATCCATTTATGGATAATAATCCATGATCAATTTCAAATAGGAATCCATATCCTCGTGTAAACCATTCCAAGGACTAGATGTGAACCTAGGGTCCCTTTCAAAAATGATCATAGAGGGAATCCCATGAATCCTTACAACCTATCGGACATACAAGTCCTCGATCTGAACCCACACATCAAACAAATATTCAAATTTTTTCAAATACAATCACACATTCCCACTGACTTCATCCCATCTGAATATAATATCAAAAAATAAGCTCATCAGAGACCACTCTTCTACCGATTCCTTTAATTCTTATATCGGTAATTTCTTTCTTAATCTATCAGTGAATGCATTCCCTTTTCCAAGAGTATGATAAATATCAAAATAAAAAGTTTTTAGATACTCAACCCAATATATCCATCACAAGTTTAGATCCCTATTATTTAAAATATAATTCGGGCTTTTATAATCCAAATATACTGTAAATTGCTCCCTAAAGAGGTAGTGACACCATTTTTTGAGTGCATGCATACCTGCTACAAACTCAAGATCATGAGTAAGGTATTTCTTATCATGAGGATGTAACTAGTGAGATCCATAGTCCACCTCTTATTTTCCCTATATCAAGACACTACCAAAACTCATAATATAATCATTTTAGAAAACATCATAACTCGAACCTGGTTCTGGAAGAATCAAAACTAGACCCGAAGTAAACCTCACCTTCAGTTCCTCAAAATAACTCTGACATTTTTCATTCCATACAAACTATACATCCTTACAGGTTAAATCTTTCATTGGAGATATAAGCTTGGAGAAGTCCCGAACGAACCTCCTATAATAACTTCCTAACACCAAGAATCTTCGAATCTCAAACACATTTATGGGATGCTCTTGGGACATAATTTCCTATACCTTTTCAGGATTCACTGAGACACCCCTCTCAAATATAACATGCCTCAGAATATTTACTTCTTGAATATAAAACTCACATTTGGAAATCTTAAAATACAAGTGATGTTCCCTCAAGGTTCTGATAATGATATAAAAATGGTCTATCTACTCCTCCTCTAACTTGGATTAAACCAAAATATCATCCATGAACACACACAAAAAAGAGTCTAAGAATCGATGAAATATCTATTTCATCAACTCCATAAATACCATTGCAGAATTAGTGATACTGAATAAAATAACCAGAAACTTGAAATGACCATACCATCTCCTAAAAATTGTCTTATATATATCCACCTATATAACTCTCAACTGGTGGTACCCTAACCAAAGTTCATTCTTTGAAAACCAATGATCCCCTATAAGATTATCAGAAAGATCTTCAATCCTGGGTTAGAGATATTTTTTCTTGATAGTCACATGATTTAACTTTCGATAATCAATTAAAATTATGAAACTCTTATATGTCTTCTTAGAAAAGAGGACAGGTGAAGCTCATAGTGACATGCTAGGATTAATAAATCCCTTAGCCTCAAGGTCTTCAAGATGGAGCTTAAGTTCTACCAAATTAGAAGGTTCAATAGGATAATATGTCAGATAAATGGGCATCATACCAAGTAGAAGCTATATGGTAAACTCAACCTCTCTCTATTTAGGTAAACTAGAAATCTACTTTGGAAATACCTCAGGGTATGCATGCACCACCACAGGAAGTAGACTACTCACACAAGGTCCAACGACATATATGAACATTTCTAATAACTAACATGAGATCACCCCAGAATAAGAAACAACAATACCCACTCTCTTATACCTAGAATCCCACTCACAAATAAATACATGAGTGATTCCATATGGAGATAAAAAAATTATCTTGATGATGATAATCCTTAATGTAGATCATCCAATCCATGCCATAAATTAGGTCAAAAATATCAAGATCAAGTTCCAAGAAGTCCCACTCCACCTCAAGGTTATATATTGCCACCCAAAATGTAAAATATTTGAAACATTGTTCAAACATATTTCCCAAATTCATGGAAATATCCAACAATAATGGCATAATATACAAATTTAATCCCAACATGTCAACTAACTTTGATGATATAAAAGAATGAGTATCACCTAAATCAAACAAAGATAGGACCATATAAGATGAAATAAAAATTGTACCTCTAAAAGTATATAGACCTACTTCAAATTCCTCTAGTGCATACTCCACCACATAAAGATGTCTAGTCTCAGCTTCTCCCAAATAATTCTTATCCACATGAACATACCCTTTAGCATGAGGATAAAACTTGCATGTTGGAGTTGGTGTCCTATGACCAATTTTTTATACTTTGATTACATGTATATTCAATGTATTTAATATTAATAAAACTTATTGTTACATATTGTTTGTTATTATGAATGACTCTAATGTGATAATTTCCTAGAGTATACATTGCATTGATAAGGTCATAGTAGTTCCCTGCTACAATGAGAACATTGATGTGCTATGTTGATATTCTTAAATAATGTTTTGTGATTAGAAAACGTACTATGATGGGATCTATAGTATGTATACTATTAGGTGAAAATACTCGTAAGAAGATGAGGCTTATTCTTATGAAGTTCTCACTCAGTAATATTCAACATGCGAGATTATGAGAACAAACCCGCCACTAAAAATTCTGCATGTTTTGGTGTCATTGGATATTTCTATCTGTGAGTGTGTGTCTGTTGGTCTTTAGACTTTAAAATTTTTATTAATCCATGTTAAAATCTGTGTAATTAGATTTATTTAATAAAACATGATGATAATAGTTCATAGAGAAGTTGGATATGTTTGGTGCATCATGAGTGACATATCATTAATGGATAAGTCAAGGAAGGATTTCTCCCTTCCATCTTTATGGAATCTAGTATTGTTGTAGTTGGTTTTCTAGGACTAACTATTTTTCCTTTGATTAAATGTATATTTGATGTATTTAATATTAATAAAACTACTTATTACATATTTATAATTGTTCTACAGGACTCTAATGTAATAATTTCCTAGAGTATACATCGCATTGATAAGGTTATAGCAGTTCCCCACTATGATGATAACCTTGATGTGCTATGATGATATTCTTAAATAATGTTATGTGTTTGGATAACATACTATGATGGGACACATATTACATAGACTTCTAGGTGTGATTACTCATAATTATATGAGTCTTCTTCTCATGAAGTTCTCACTTTTTAATCTCCATGATGGTATATTATGAGAATAGATCTGCCAGTAGGAATTTCACATATTTTGGTTTCATTAGATATTTCTATCTACAAAAGTCTGTGATGGTCCTTAGAATTTAATATTATTATTAATTCATTTTACAACTCATTCAAATATATGTATTTCAAAACCATGATGATAAAATTTCCTGGTGAAGTTGGATACGTTGGGTGAGTCATGAGTGACATGTCATTAATAGATAAGTAGAGGAAATATTTTTCACTTCCATCTTTAAGGAAGATGATATATCATCCCTTTGATTGGAATAGAATCATCACCCTAACTTTCATTTCCCCATTGTATCGATGTTTTTATTTCTAAAGGTCAAAGAAAGACATCTCGATCATATAGGTTGGAGACATGAATGTGCAACCTTCTTGACGAGATATTAAGACAAAGGGATTATATTACACAGTGAGCATTTATATATAGTTTTCATCATTGAGAAATTAAGTTCTTTCTCTTGGTTACCTTGACTCATTTCTAGACATTAATCTTCTACTTTTCCAATGGGAAAGAATCCTAGAGGTTCACACACTAAGTGTTTATGTTGATATCGATTAAATTATATTTGAATTTAAATAATGGAATTAATATTATTCTAAAGACTCAGGAATAATTTTATTCAAGTTTTATTGATCACATAAATTAAATAAATTTTAATTCACTAGCATGTGAATAAAAATATATTTGTTTATTTTATTGAATAATTAATAAATATTTATTCTCTGATATATGAATGAAATATTTATTTATGAATAAAATATTTATTTAGGTATTCAATAAATATTGAGGAGTTTGAATAGACCAAGACTGTAAACGGTGATAAAATAATTATTTATAATATGGTAAATATTATTTATCAATTTTTGAAATTTGGAACACCATAAAATAATATTATTTTTATTATATAGAATGGGGTAAACTAAAGTTTTTAAATTTTATTTAATGGGTAGAATGAAATTAAAAAATATTTTAACATAAATCCTATCTCTATAAATATATGGTTATGTCTATTGTGTATTGCATCAAAATTTGAAAATAGATAATTGTTACACGTGGATAATTCTCTCTCATTCTCAAGAATGAAAAACACAAGATATATTTATTCAAGACCAAAGAATTATTGATCAATAACAAACAATATAGGACATTTAATTCTCCATATTAGCACCTAGAGAATGATTGGTGTTGTTTAGAGGTAATTGGAGCATGTTTGGATCACCACTAGATAGATTCTATACTTGGATCCTCATAGCGCAATGAAGGAAATCAAAAAGGGCATTTTCAGATGATCAACATTCTTTAAAGAATAAATTTCCTAAGCCCAAGTATTTATTTCTTAATATATTAAATAAATTATTTATAAATTTGATATGTAAGATCCTCGCTCATGATTTCAGGAAACGATTATAAAAATAAATTTTAATATATCACCCACCACTGCATACTTCCTTTATGCCCAGAACAAATAAGTTGTATCAAACTGGTCACATTCAAATTTAAAATTATTTATTTTATTGTTGTTCCATACACAACCATGGTTGAGTTTTCATTTCCTATTATCCATTCTTTAGTCTGATTTGAATTAACAAGCTTCTAAATTTTAATCATATTCATTCAGTGTTTATTTTTTTAAGGGTTTAATAATAGGTGAATAAATACTAGAGATTCCTTTGGGAAGTGCCAAATATTTGGCTAGTAAAACAGGGTTACACGACATGCAGCCAGAGTACACATCATGTATCTATGCACATTATACCTGATGCATCGAGCAGTTAATTACATATGGTGCATTTATTGTGCACCATGTGTTTTTCGGGCCAACCTAGAACATGGAAAGAGGATAAATGACATGTAATTGGCTTGTATATATCGTGTAGTTCGGTCGAGTTAACACACTAAACCCCCAGATGTGTGACTCGGATACATGACAACCGAGGTACACATTGTATAGTATGACTATACATACTATGTAGTCTCCCAATAAAGTACACAATTATAAAAATACATTAAATTAAAAAATTATAGCATTAAAACCTTATTTTATGGATTGGAACACCAATGTGTGTTTGACAATTAAATAATGGTTTTAAATAATTCTAAATTCTCAAATAATTTATTGTAATTAATATGTCATTATTGGTTCTACTATTTATTTTCCATGATTTCCATAAATTATGGGTATATCCAATTAAGATCATATGATCACTAAGAAAAAAGGTAATTAATTAATTAAATTAAGTGTTTTTATCTTAATAATAATGAACGAATAAAGAAATAAATGCTAGACAATTACTTTTTCATATTCATTTTATGTATGATCGATAATGAGCTTGAGAAAGACCTATGTATGTGCTAGCCTTAATTTAATTTAATTTATTTCATAGGTTTGAAATTATTTAATATTAAATTAAATTAAGTTCTATGAGTCATCCCTCCCTCTATCATTATGTTGGACCTACAAGTCCAAGGATATTTATGTAATCCCTTTTAACTAATCCATTGTTTCCCCTCGCTTGCGTATTAGTAATAAATACTTGTAATTAATAGATCATCCCAAGGAACATAAAGGCGGTTCAAGATAGAACCACGATGATGCCAACTCAATGATACACATATATACAGGTGAAATTCTATAACTCATGCCATGGCTGGAAAATTGAGTTGTTACTCTAGGTCATAGTTTCATTTAATGTCTACTCATTAAATCAACCATTATATAATATCGTGATCAGATCATTTACTTTATTTATTTATTTATTTCTATGAATTATTTATTTTATATATGAAAGGGTGAAATCACATAAATAAATTATTTAATAATAAAATATAGAATTTAAATAAATTGATTATGCATAAATTTTTTATCCAAAATAGTTAATTAAGTAAGTAAAATCAACTTAATATTAACAATTCATGTAAATGATAAAACAAGATAAAATTTATGCATTATTAAATAAAATCTCTCAACCTAATATTAAGTCACACTAAGCCTTCCATTACTTAATTGGGAGTGAAACCATAGAATTAATTGTAGTACATGGCCAAAGTCTATACACTTTCTTTATTAGAGAGTTCTCGTGGGGGTTTTGGGTTGACATAAACAAAATTTTATTGAGTTTAATGGACAAATTATTTTCAATAAAAATTTGGAGGTAAGTGTTGAGAAAATCCAAGTCAGGATTTTAGGATATAGGAATCCACTCAACTAATCAAGGAGCTCAAAGTCTGCAGTTGGAAAGAATACCTAACTAATAAATTTTTTACGATTTTTATGGCCAAATTATGGATCATTAAGAAAATTAATGGGGATCATTTACCCTAAAATTTTAAAGAAACTAGAAATTCCATGTTCAATGGTGAGGGATATTGGGACTTGATAAAATAGTGGGAGACTTAATAAAAACATTTTATTTATTATATCTCACCTAATTTATAATTAATAAAAGTGCTAATAATCCTCTATATTAATTCTAGAATAAAATTATAAGTTCATAATCTACACTATACCTATGATCAATAATAGAGAAAGACAACCTATTAACTGGAAGTAACTTCTAGAAGGTGTTTGGACACCATCGGGTTATATTATTCCATGAACGAAAATCTTACATGCTAGAATCATCAATGTCTAATCCACCTACTAAGGATGAAAGTGATGAAGAGTTCCTTATCTATGTAAAAATTTTGAGTGAAGGGGTTGATGTTCAATGTTTGATGCTTTCATCTATATCTAGTGAACTCATGAAGTCTCGTGAAAACATGCATGTGTATAGAATGCTTGAGAACCTCAGTGGTCTTTATCAGGAGAGAACTAGATAGGAACATTTTGAGATATCCAAGACACGCTTTCAGAGAAATCTTGGAGAGAGTTCCCCAGCTGGGCCTCATGTAGTCAAGATCATTGGCTACATTGGGTGCCTATAGGTTATAGGGTTTAAACACCCCCAAAGAACCGGTCAACAATCCCATTCTGGAATCACTCCCTCAGTGTTTCTCCATATTTTTTATAAATTTCAATATGAAAAACATTGATAAGTCTCTACTAGATATTATTAATCTCCTTCACCAAGTAGATAAGTATACAAAGAAAAAAAATATATCATACTTATGGTGAAAAAATGTAAAGAGAAATCGAAGATCTTTAAGCCCAAGGATTCTTCACACCCTTCCAAGAAGAGGAAGAATAAGGGGAAAGAAAGGGAATAGGATGATGGCTATTTTTCATGTGGAAAGAATGTCCACTAGAATAAAAAATACTCCCAACCAAAGAATCAAGGGAAAGCTTCAGGTGATTTTGTTATCAAGTGCAATTTATTTGTTTCTATAAATTAAGTATTAGATATAACTTATGGTGCTCACATATGTTTTAAAATACCAAAACCAAGTAGTTTCAGAAAGATTGACTGAGGGGAGGTAGGTCTGTGAGAAGCCAATGAAGCTAAAATTACTTTTGTAGCTATCGAGGACTACCACCTCACATTTCCAACTAAAATGATCTTGGTTTCAAAGGGTTGTTATTATGTGCCTTCAGTTACCAAAAAAACATTATTTTTGTATCCAGACTAGATATGGATGGATTTATTTTCAAATTTGGGAAGAAATGTTGATTCTTTTATAAAGATATAATTTTTTATAGTAATAAACATTTAAATAATGGTCTTCATGTGTTGGATTACACAAACCAGGTAATGGAAATCAATAACGAAGTTACTTCACATGACTCATACCACACCCAACTTTGGCATCACCGAGTAGGTCATGTAAATTAAAACTCTTAACCAAATTACATTAATATGGATATTTAGATTCTTTGGAACTAAAGAAATTTGGTTTATTTCATGAATGTTTACAAGGAAAATGAACAAATCCCCATTTAGTGGGAAATGTGAAAGGGATAAATATATTCTTGAATTATTTCATACCAATGTGTGTGGGCCATTTTCCATTTAGGAAAGTGGTGGGTACTCATACTTCATAAATTTTACTGATAATTTTAGTAGATATGCATATGTATAATTAATGAGGTATAAGTTGTATTATTTTGATAAATTCAAGGAATACAATAATGAGTTGAGAAACATCTTGGTAATAAGATTAAGAAACTCCACTCAGACTGTGGTAGAGAATATCTTAATCATGACTTCCTTGATTATTTACAGAAGTTTGAGATATTATCTCAAATCACTACTCCTTATACAACTCAGTGGAATGGTGTAAGTGAAATGAGGAACCACGCCTTATTGGATACAGTGAGATCAATGATGAGTCATGTGAGTCTTCTATTATCCTTTTGGTGATACGTGTTAAAAATAGTATCATACGTACTAAACCAATTTCCAATTAAAGAAAAAGATTGTATACCATTACAATTATGTAATAGAAATAAACTAGTGTTATCTTACTTATATGTGTGGGGTTTTGAAATGTTTGTTAAGTACTCTTTAGGTAATAATATTATACCCCGATGCACAAAGTGTATCTTTATAGGATATCCCAACTGAATAAAGGTATAATGCCTATAAAATCCTTTAGATAAAAAGTTTTTGGTTGATAGACGTCACAAATTTCTTGAGAGGATCTTATCTCTAAAATAGATAGTTGGAGGGAGATAGAATTTGATGAAGTCCAGGCCTAGGATACACAAGATTTTGTATATGAAAAAATTACACAAAGCCCTATGGAAGAAGAAATTATTCCAGTGACACAATTACTATATAGGAGTACTAGATAGTTTATATAACTATAGTGGTATAGTTTTCTAATTACTAAGGATGGTGAATCATTATTAATTGATAATAATGATCTTCCAACCTACAAGGAATCATTAAGTGGCATAGATTTTACCAAGTGGAGAGAATCCATGAATTCTGAAATAGATTCCATGTACCAAAACCAAATCTAGATTTTGGTAAACCCTCTAGTAGATATAAATCTTATTGGTTGAAAATTGGTATTCAATAAAAAACTATACATGGAATGGAAATTCAGTACCTATAAGGTATGACTGGTTGAAAAGGGTTAAACAGTGTCAAGTCATTGATTATGATGAAACCTTTTCAATAGTTTCAATGTTGAAATCCATAAGAATTCTAATTGACATTAAAACCATCCATGATTATTAGATTTGGAAAATGGATGACAAAATAGCCTTCCTTAATGGGTCTGAGATATGTCTATACGACACAACCTGAAGGTTTTGTGACTGTAAAGGATAACAACTAGGTATGAAAGTTTCAAATATCCATTTATATATTAAAGAAAGCATCTACGTCATGGAACATTAATTTTAATGAGGCCATAATAGAATTTGGTTTCATAAAGAATAAATGTGAGTCATGTGTCTATAAATAGTTTATTGGGAGTGCACTATTTTTATTAATAGTATATGTTGATAACATATTACTTATTTGAAAATAAATACGAGTATTACAGTTTTTTAAGGTGTGGTTTAATAAATACTTCTCTATAAAGGACTTGGGTGAGGAATTATATATTCTTGAGATCAAGATCCACCATGATTGATCCAAAAGGTTGTTTATCCTAAGTCAAATTACATACATTGATAAGATACTAAAGAGATTTAGTATAGAATAGTCCAAGAAGGGATTTTTTCCAACATCACATGGCATTCATATTTCAAAGAAAATGTTTCCTCTTACACATGATAAAATAAATAGAATGGGTCGGTCATGTATTTTATGTTATATACTAGGATAGATATTTCTTATAAATTAAGTGTGGTAGGAAGTTATCAATATGATCTAGGTGACCACTATTGGATAGTTTTTAAGACTATCCTTAGGTATCTGAGATGTATGAAGGATATGTTCTTGATTTATAAAGGATATAAGGAACCAGTCATCAGAAGATATGCATATTCTAGTTTCCAGATTGAACAAGATGACATGAAGTCACACACAGGATACATCTTCACATTTAATAGAGGTGTTGTGAGCTGGAAGAGCTCAATGAATTCTATAGTCATAGATTCTACATCAGAGTCTGAGTATATTACGGATTCTAAGGTAGCTAAATAAGTAGTATTAATACACAAATTCATCCAAGAGATTTATGTGGTAACCAACAGTAATGATACTATCACACTTTATTGTGATAATACTACAATGGTGGATCTTGCAAAAGATACAAGGCCACATTAGAGAATGAAGCACATACTTAGAAAGTATCATCTCTTGAGGTATTTTTCTCAAAGTGGTAGAGTTTTAGTTGGCATTATTTCTATAGAATACAATGTGGTAGACCCATTTATTAAAGACTTGATTTAATAAAAACATTACTATCATGTTAGGTCTATAATACTAAAGGTCGTAGGCAGTTGACTCTAGACCAAGTGGTAGTTTGTTAGAGTTGGTGTCCTCGGACCAACTATTTCTACTTTGATTGCATGTATATTTGTTTTATTTAATATTAATAAAATTATGTATTACATATTGTTTGTTATTCTTCATGAATATAATGTATAATGTCCTAAAGTATATGTTACGTTGATAAGGTCAAAGAAGTTTCCCACTGTGATGAGAACCTTGATGTGCTGTGATAATATTCTTAAATAATTTTGTGTAGTTGGATAAGGTACTATGATGGGACACATAATACTTATACTATCAGGTGTGAGGGCTCATAAGCAGATAAGGATTCTTCTCATAAAGTACATATTTAGTAATCTCCAAGATAGGAGATTATAAGAACAGACCTGCGAGTAGGAATTTTGTATGTTTTGGTGTCATTGGATATTCCTATCTACAAGCATGTGTGGTGGTCCTTAGACCATTAAGATTATTATTAATTCATGTTACAACTCATATAATTAGATGCATTTTGTAAACCATGGCGATAAAAATTCATGGAAAAGTGGGATATGTTGGGTGTGTCATGAGTGACATGTCATTAAAGGATAAGTTGAGGACGGATTTCTCCCTTCCATGTTTATGGATGCTAATATCTCATCCCTTTGATTATAATATAATCCTAACACTAAATTTCATGGTCATGGTGTATCAACATGTTCATTTCATATAGTCAAATAAAGATATATTGATCATATTGGTTTGTTATATGGATATGCAACCTACTTTATGAGATATTGATACAAAGAAATTATATCACACAGTGAGTGTTCTTATGTGGTTTTCATAGTTGTGACATTAAGTTCTTTCTATTAGGTTCCTTGACCCGTTGCTAAACAGTAATCTTGAACTTTAGGAAAGCATGCGTAATTTCAATGAGAAATAATCCTAGAGGGTCACTCACTAAGTGTTTCTTTTGATCTTGATTTAACTCTATTTGAATTTAATTAATAGAATAAATATTATTCTCAAGACCGAGGAATAATTTTATTCAAGTTTTATTTATTTCATAAATTAAATTAATATTTATTCACCGTCATGTCAATAAAAATATATTTATTTATTTTATTGAATGTTTAATAAATATTTATTCATCGGTATGTGAATGAAATATTTATTTATGAATAAAATATTTATTCGAGTATTCAATAAATACTATTAAATATTATTTATCAATTTTTGAAAGTTGGTGCACCACAAAATAATATTATTATTATTAATATTATTATTATTATTATTATTATTATTATGTGGAATGGGGTTTATTAAAGGTTTTAAATGTTACTTAATGGCCAACATGAAATTAAATAATATTTTAACCTAAACCCTAACTTTATAAATAGACGGTTATGTCTGTTGTGTATTTCATCCAAAATTGAGAATAGAGAATTGTTGTGCATGACGAATTCTATCTCGACTCCAACTTATCTCTCCTTCTAAAGAAAAAGAAACATAAGAGATATTTCTTCAAGACCAAAGAATGAGCAATCAATAACAAACAATGCAAGACATTTGATTCACTATGCTAGCACCCAAAGATCAAATGGTGTTGTTTGGATATCATTGGAGCATGTGTGGATTACTTCTAGATGGATTCTATCCTTGGATCCTCACAGCGTCATGAAGGCAATCCAAAAGGGTCTTTTTGGATGATCAACATTCATCAAAAAAATAAATCTCCTAATATCAGGTATTTATTTCTTCAGATATTAAATAAATTAATTATAAATTTGATGTATAAGATCATTGCTCATGGTTTAGGGAAACAATTATTAAAAGAAATTTTAATATATAAACCACCAAAATATGCTTCTGATACACCCAAAACCAACATATATCTTGGACCTTTGATTGGAATAGAATTGTAACCCTAAATTCCATGTCCATGGTGTAATGAAGTGTTTATTTCAAATAGTCAGAGAAATAGGTATCAATCATATAGGTTGGTGAAACATATGTGTAACCTGCTTCATAAGATATTGAGATAAAGGGATTATATTACGCAGTGAACAATCTTATGTGGTTTTATTCATTGTGACATTAAGTTATTTGTCTTGGGTTTCTTGGTCTATTGCTAGATATTAATCTTGAACTTCAGGCAAGCCTGACTAATGCCAACGAGAAAGAATCCTAGAGGTTCACACACTAAGTTCTTTTGTCGATCTCTATTAAATTCTATTTTGAATTTAATTAATGTAATAAATATTATTCTCAAGATTGAGGAATTATTTTAATCAATTTTTATTACTCTCATAAATTAAATAAATATTCATTCACCTGCATGTGAATAAAAATATATTTATTTACTTTATTGAATGTTTAATAAATATTTGTTATTATATATGTGAATGATTTGTTTATTTATAAATAAAATAATTATTCATGTATTCAATAAATAATTAGGAGTTCTAATGGTCCAAGATTGAATCCAGTGAAAAAATAATTATTCACAACTGGTAAATATTATTTATCAATTTTCCCAAGTTAACGCAACACAAAATAATAATAATATTATTATGTGGAAAGGGTTTCATTAAAGGAGTTAAATTTTATTTAATGGTCAATTTGAAATTTAATAATATTTTTATCTAAACCCTAACTCTATAAATAAATGGTGATGTATATTGTATATTGCATCCAAAATTGAGAATAGAGAATTGTTGCACATATCAAATTCTCTCTCGGATCCTCTTTATCTCTTATTCTCAAGAATGATAAACACAAGATAAATTTCTTCAAGAGTGAATAATGAGACATCAATAATGAACAATGCAAGACATTTGATTCACCGTGCTAGCACTCGTAGATCGATTGGTGTTGTTTGAAGATCATTGGAGCTTGTTTGGATCACCACTAGAGAGATTCTATCCATAGATACTCATAACACAATGAAGGAAATCTGAAAGGTACATTTCATATGATTAAAATTCATCAATAAAAAAATAAACCTAAGATGGTGTAATTTCTTTCTTCTAATATAAATATATTAATTATAAAATTAATGTGACATATCCTCTATTGGGGTTCCGAACAATTGAAATTAAAAGAAATTTTAATTATCATCTCACCCATTTCATGCTTCCATTATGACCAGAACCTTTAAGTGGTATCAGAGCAATCACATTTAAATTTATAATTATTTATTTTATTGTTGATCTATACACAATCATGGTTGAGTTTTCATTTCTTATTATTCTTTCTTTAATTCTATTTGAATTAACATGCTTCAACATATTAATCATATTCATTCAGTGTTTCATTTTCTTAAAGGTTTAAGAATAGATAAAAAATGATCATAGATGTTATCTAGAACTATCAAATATTTGGTCGGTAAAACTGAGTTACATGGATTGTATTCGAAGTACACATCGTGCATCCATGTGCATTTCACTTGATGCATCAAGCAGTTAATTACACATAGTGCATTTATTGAACACCACATGTTGAGTAGGAAAACCTAGCACATATAAAGCAGATAAATGGTGTGTAGATGGCATGTACATGCCGTGTAGTCTAGCTGAGTTAACACGTTGAAGCCCTAGGTGTGTGATGTAGATACATGGTAACTAAGGTACACAGTGTGAAGATGGACTGTACACATGGTGTAGTCTCCCATTAAAGGACAAAATTAAAAATTACATTAAATTGAAAAATTATAGTATTAAAACCTTATTTTATTGATTAGAACACCAATGTGTGTTTTATAATTTAATAATAGTTTTAAAGAATACTAATTATCAATTAATTTATTGTAATTAATATGTCATTATTGGTTATTCCATTTATTTTCCATGAATTCCATAAATTATGGGTATCTCCAATTAAGATCGGATGATCATTAAGATGAAATGGAATTAATTAGTTTATTTATTAATTAATTATTGCAACCATGTTTATCTTAATAATAAATAATGAATAAATAAATGAATTCTAGCCAGTTATTTTTTTTATATTCAATTAATGTATGACCAATCATGAGCTTGACCAAGACCTATAAATGTGTTAGAATTTATTTAATTTAATTTATTGAATGGGTTTGAAATTATTTAATATTAAATTAAATGATGGTCTATGAGTTATACCTCCATCCTTTATTATGTAGGACTTACATTTCCAATGATATTTATGTAATTCCCTTTAACCAATCCTTTGTTTCCCCTCATCTGCATGTGAGTAATAAATACTTGTAATTAATGGAGAATCCCAAGGTGGATAGAGGCAGTTCAAGTTGAAACCATGATAATTCCAACTCGTTGATACAAAAATATATAGGTGGAATGTTGTAACTCATTCCATGGCTGGGAAATGGAGTTATTCTCCATGTGTCATAGGTTGATTTAATATCCCCTCATTAAATCAACTATTAGATAAGCTCATGATCAGTTCATTTACTTTATTTATTTATTTCTTTCAATGCATTATTTATTTTATGTATACAAGACCTCAATCACATAAACAAATGAGTTAATATGCAAAGATGTAATTTAAATAAATGGATTGTGCATAAATTTTTATCCAACATGGTTAATTAATTAAGTAAAATCAACTTAATATTAAAAATACATGTAAATTATAAAACAAGATAAAATTTATGAATAATTAATTAAAATACCTCAACCTAATATTAAGTCAAACTAATCCTTTCATTACTTAATTGGTAATGAAACCATAGAACTAAGTATAGTACATGGCCAAATTCTAGACACTTACTTTTATTGTGGAGTTCTCATGAGGGTTTTGGGTTGACTTAACTGAACTTGTGTTGAGTTTAATGGAAAAAGTCTATTTAATAAAAATTTGGAGGTAAGTATTGAGGAAATCCAAGTTAGGATTTCAAATTATGGGAATCCACTCAATAGAACAAGGAGTTAATTCTACATTTTGCAAGACCACCTACCTAATTACTTTCTTTTGGTTTTTATGGACAAAGTCTGGATCATTAAGAAAGGTAATGAGGGTCCTTTCCACTATAATGTTAAAGCAACAAAACATTACGAGTTCAATGGTGAGGGATATTTGGACTTGATAAAACAGTGGGATATTTAATAAAAACATTTAATTTATTATATCCCACCTAATTTTTAATCAAGAAAAGTAATAATAATATACTATTTTTAATTTTAGAATAAAATGGAAAGTTCATCATCCACATTATCCCTATGATCAACAATGGATAAAATAGCCCACTAACTGGAAATAACTTCCAAGAGTTGTTTAAACATATTCAGGTTATGTTATTCCATGAATATAAATCTAATGTGCTAGAATTATCAATTCTTGATCTGCCTACTAAGGAGGAAAGTGATGAAGAGTTCCTTTTCAATGAAAAAAATTGAGTGACGTAGTGGATGTTTAATGTTTGATGTTTTTATCTAGGTCTAGTGAATTCATGAATTCTTACGAAAACAAGGATACATATAACATTCTTGAACACCTATGTGGTTTTTACTAGGAGACAGATATATAGGAACAGTTTGAGATATCCAAGGTGCACCTTCAGAGTAAGCTTGGAGAGGGTTCCCCAGCTATGCCTCATGTATTCAAGCTCATTGGCTACATTGAGTGCCTAGAGGGTTTAGGGTTTAAAGTCCCCAAATAACTAGTAACTGATCTTATTATAGAATTACTCCCTCATAGATTCTCTAGGTTTTTTGTAAATTTTAATATGAACAACATTCAGAAGTATCTACCATATCTTATTACTCTCTTTCTCCAAGTAGACAAGGATATGAAGCATGAAATGCCTTTAGTCCTTATGGTTAACAAATGGAAAGAGAAAGGGAATAGCTTTAAGACTGAAGCTTCTTCACACCCATCCAAGAAGAGGAAGATAAAGGGGAAAGTAAGGGAACAGGATGTTGTTTGTTTTTCATGTGGAAAGAAGGGACACTGGAAGAAAAACAGAAATCTACCAAAGAATAAAGGGAAATATTTAGGTGTGTTTTTTATCAAGTAAAATTTATCTATTTCTAAAAAATTTATATTAGATACATCTTTTTGTTCTCACATATGTATTCAAATATAGTAACCAAGTAGATTGAGAAATTTTGACCAAGGGGAGGTAGATCTATGACAATCCAACAGAGATAAAATTGTTGATGTATCTATAAGGGACTACCACTACACATTACTGACTAAAATGACCTTGGTTTTAAAGGGTTTTTATTATGATCCTTCAGTTACCAAAAACATTATTTCTATATCCAGACTAGATATGAATGAATTTATTTTCAAATTTGGGAATAAATTTTGTTTATTTTATAAAGAAAAACTTTTATGGTAAGGTGAATTAAAATAATAGTCTTTATGTTTTGGATTACACAAACCAAGTAATGGCACTGGATAACGAAGTTACTTCAAATGACTCATATCACAACCAACTTTGGAATCACGAGATAGGTCATGTAAATGAAAATATCTTGAATAAATTACATCAAGATGGATATTTAGATTCTTTTAACTAAAATTATTTAGTGTATATCACACATTTTTACAAGGAAAAATAACCAAATCCCAATTTAGTGGGAAAGGTGAAAGGGCTAAAGAGCTTCTTAAATTAGTTCATACCAATGTGTGTGGACTATTTCCTGATGAGGAAAGGGGTGGGTACTCATACTTCATAACTTTTACTAATGATTTTAGTAGATATAGATATGTCCACATAATTAGGTATAAGTCGTATTATTTTGATAAATTAAATAAAAATAAGAATGAATTTGAGAACCATCTTGGTAAGAAGATTTAGAAAATCTGCTCAAACCACAGTGGAGAATATATTGATCAAGACTTCATTGATTATTTATGGGAGTTGGGGATATTATCACAACTCACTCCTCCTTATACGCCTCAATGGAATGGTGTAAGAAAAAGGAGGAACCGCACCTTATTAGACATTGTGAGATAAATAATGGATCATGAGAGTCTTCCATTATCATTTTTGGGATACATATTACAAAAAGTAGAATATATACTAAACTAAGTTATAACTAAAGAAACAAACGATATATCATACCAATTATGGAATGGAAAGAAACCTGTGTTGTCTTACTTACATGTGTGGGGTTGAGAATCAATTTTTAAGGCATCTTCAGGTTACAAGCCTAGACCCTAAGGAACAAAGTGTATCTTTATAGGATATCCTAAAGAAAAAAGGGATAATATCTATACAATCCTTCAGAAAAAAAAGGTTATGGTTGAAAAATTCCCCACACTTCATAAGGATGAGATTATATTTAGAAGAGTTAGAACAGGAAAAAAAATTCCACAAATCCCTGTGTAAGAAGAAATTTTTCTAGAGATTCAATTACTATGTAGGAGTACTAGAGAGGTTAGATAACTATAATGGTATAGTTTTATAGTCACCAAGGATAATGACTCATTATTATTTGATAATAATGATCCTCTAACCTATAAGGAATCACTAAGGGGAATAGATGCTTCTAAGTGGCCAGAGGCCATGAATTCTGAAATGGATTCCATATACCAAACCCAAGTTTTGATTTTGTTAGACTCTCCAGTAGATGTAAATACCATTGGTATTAAATGGGTATTCAAGAAGAAACTGGGAAAGGAAGGACAATTCAGTACCTATAAGGAGATATCAATTGCAAAAGGGTCTAAACAAATTCAAGGAATTGACTATGACAAAACCTTTTCACCAGTTTCAATGCTAAAATACATCAAAATTCTACTTACCATTGTGGTTTTCCATGATTATGATATTTGGAAAATTAATGTCAAAATAGTCTTCCTTAATGGGAACCTTCAAGAAGATATCTATATGACACAACCTGAATGGTTTGTGACTCCAAAGGATTCCAACAATGTATGAAAGTTGAAAAGATCCATTTTTGGATTAAAGAAAGCATCCAGGTCATGGAACATTCATTTTTATATGGCTATAATAGAATTTAGTTCCATAAAGAATGAATGTGATCAGTGGGTCTATAAAGGATTTAGTGGGAGTGAAATAATTTTATTAATAGTATATGTTCATGAAATATTACTCATTGGAAAAAAAAATACCAATATTATAGTATATTAAGACATGGTTGAATAAATGGTACTCTATAATGTACTTGGGAAAGGCATGATATATTGTTGGGATCAAGATTTGTCATAATAGATACAATAGGTTTCTTGGCCTAATTAAACGTATATACATTGACAAGATACTGAAGAGATTAAATATGGAATAATCCAAGTAGGTATTCTTTCTATAGTCACATGTTGTTTACATTTTTTTCATATAATGGAAGATTTGATAACTCAAGAGGGGGGTGAATTGAGTTCTTAAAAATATTCTTTGAAATATAGACCACCCTCTTCAAAGTATGCATGTCCAGTTTTCTTTCATAATAATATATGCAGTGGAAATGTAAAACATGTATAAAGGAAATTGAAAATGGATTTTTATAGTGGTTTGAGGAATAAAAATACCCTATTCCACTCCACTAATGATCTACTCCATGAGCTTGGTGATTTTCACTAAGAAACCCTTTTATTGGGGGCTCCCAGCTGAGTACAAGAAGCTACCACTTAATACAAAGGTCCAAGAACTTTCAACCAGACCCTTCCTTTATAATACTTATCCTTTATCTTAACTACACTCATACACATAGTGAAAATATATTAGAGAAGATACCAATTTTCAGAAGCATTTACAGCACATAGTTGTAATCAACAACTAATAGTAGATGAATATTTTTCCTGATAAAAGATAAGCTTCAAGAATAGATCAAGATGATATTTTGTGTAACTGATGAGGTAGGTAAGCTCAGAACTTAACTTATGGATTTTCAATATTTACATATCTTCAGTGTTATATAGAGGTAACCTTATTTCATTCTCTTCATTCTTCATTCCATATGAACGCGTATGTATATGTATAAATGTTGTTGCAAACTATTCCTTATATAATCTATTTTGAACATAGTTCTAATGGTTAAAATTTTCTATACAGTGATTAAAATTAGATAGTCCAAGAAGATCATGTATCTGTTTCTTCCAAATATGCAAATGCTTTTGAGACCATAATGTCATAGATTTTCTTTTCGCTCTCTGAATTTTCCTATATAAGGTATGTCTTGTGTAGACCGATGTTTCCTTAAATAGGTAGTCTTATTTTGATGTACTGAAAAGGTATGAACTGACTTATCATGAGATTATCAAGGACAATTATGAAAATCTATACTAACATATCTTCAAAGGATATCATCTCATCATATGGTTCACCATCGGATATCTTCTTCATAAGATAAAAGAATCTGTCTTCATAAGATAATCAGTGTTCATCATATCATAAGATAATTTTATGGCATAAGATAAAGTGTTACTCACACATCATTCACTTTTCTTTAATCATATTATAACTATGAATATTCTTTAAAGTAATGAAGTCCTTTCATATTTTTATTTCTGACTTGAAGTTTCTTTTGAGTGAATTAGATGGAGATCATAATATAAAATCTTAAATTATCATTGCTATTTCTCAGTAACTAAAAAGGTTCTGTAAACTTAGTGCAATAATATTCTTGCATAAGATAAAAACTTTAGCACACAGCATAATATGAATAAATTATGAAACACTTAACAAACTTGTTATAATAAGAGTAGGGATATTTTGAATCATCAAAATATATAGAGAAGAGATGTACTGGAATAATAAACTTTACAATAATCTCTCCCTTTTTGATGACTACAAAACCCATGCGATGGAAAAAAAAATATTTCCAAATTTTGATTTAAAAGAATTTAAAAGGGATATCTTTTTATTTTCTTCCAGAAAAAAAAAATTCCTTTGAAATAAGAAATAATTTTATAATACAATTAAAATTTTGTATTTTATTTTTCTTCTCCCCCTTTTTATGTTATCAAAATTAAGTTTAAGAAGGAAAAAAATTTCTATTGTATACATATATTGGTTAATAATCATAGGTTTGGAATAAATACTATTTCATAATGAAATATTGAAATATCAGAATAGGAAATTAAAGATTTAAATTACACAAACATGATCTTGCAAAAGAAAAAAAACTTAACAATGAGAAACATCACATAAAAAGATATAATAAGGTAAGGGAAGTTAAAATCATATAATGAAAATTCAAAGAAAAAGTTAGAGTAAATCGATGTGTATATTTAAAAGTGATTAAAATGTTTAAAATTCCATAAAAACATTGGCATGATTCAAATGTTTTTGAAAGGCCCAAACACTAGGAAAAGAACTTCTCAAGGAATGAGCATCAACTGGCCTACTGGAAATGGATTTTAGGAGGTGGTTTCTTGAAAGAGAGGGGTTGGTAGTGAGCTAACGAATAAAATTTCATAGTAGCATTAGTTGTTGTACCAAAAACAAATTCTAACATCAGTGAGGAATCTTTAAGTCATGTACAATATTTGTGAGCGACCATGACTAGTATTGGTTGATTATTGTAGGCAGCTAGTTGTGCTCTCACCATATCAAAGTAACATCCATGAGTAAAGGGTGATTTAAGAATAGGTGTAGGGAAAGAAGAATATTTATCTTTTTCAATCCTTTGGTGTTCCCTGTATTGATCTACAGACAGATCAAATATTTCCTTTAAGTGTTGAGAGGTATACTGATATCGATGGGAGATTTGGGGTCCATGAAGCCTTCTTCCATGAATCTTAAAGATTTCATCCATGAACGCATCAATTATTCTCACTAAATCATTTTTCAGAAGTCTAAAATGATTATAAATTCATTCCATATTATTTGAGAGAAATTTACAAAAACAATTGGAGGTATCCTTCCTTCACACAATTGGATATTAGGTTCTTCAAAACTTCTACTTGATTATCCAACATCAGCATGACAGATAGAATTTATTTTTCTTTATAGGGATCTTATTTTTAAAAGGATTTAGTAAAAGCATAAATCTTAACTTCACCATCATATGAAAATCTTTTCTTGAAGTTGTTTATGACTACTTCTTGAAGATCATTAATATTCTTTTCAATATCACCACAGCTATTGGTAAAGGTTCAAGATATATTCCCAAGAAGATTAACAAAAAAAACTTATGTTTTTCTTCACTTGTAACAATCCTTCTTGATATTATTAAATCCATTTACTAAGAATAGAACTTAACTCTTATATTGATTGAAAAACACTTCCAATAGCTTCTCTTATCAGAACTGGTAATCTTCCAACTTCATCAACAACCAATTTTTAAAAACCTTTACATGATTCTATTGTCAAAATATCACACCAAAGTGAATAAATAGTGTTAGTGATAGAGTCAATGGATTTTGGTAGTTCCAAGAGTCTTGACTGAACTTCATAGCTGAGAGAGATTCCAGCATAGGGTCATTCTAAAAAAATTTCTAAGACAGATTGTATTAATAGTCGAATTTCTCAAACATAATCTTTAGAATCCATCTAATCCTTTAGGGACTAAACTTAAGATGCTAAAGTCAAAAAAAATTGGTGTGGTATTTCTGAGATAGTTGTTTCATCTTTTGGTCTTTCTTTATTTGGACTTCCTTGAGGAATATGGGAATCCCTTTCCTGATGTACTTTTTTACTTTTTCCTTGAGAATATTTATTTTCGTCGACATTGGGTACGGAAACCTCATGTGATGATTCTTGAGAATATATTTTTATAGCTCTTTATTCAGCTATTCTTTCCATTTCTTGAGAGTAAGAGTGAGATAATAAAGGATATAGTATTTTCCTTATTCAGATTGTCCTATCTTGACCAATGGAAAACATTTGGGTGATAGATGTTTTTATCCTTTAATTTGGGTTTTCAAGGGGAAAAGAGGTAGGAGTGGGATGGTTCTCCTCATGAATATATTAAGGACTTGTAGAAATACTCATCCTAATTATCCTTATCAAACTAAGAGATCCTTCTTATTTATCAAGACTTTTTCTGGTCTCATATCTATGAGATTATCCTTCAACTACTATTGGATTTTTATCAAAATTGGAATGCTCCCCCTGAATCGGAGTAGGGTACATTTCAAGCATCAAACTATAAGGCATCAACTTTTTCATAGATAAATACAAAATTAATTCACATTTTACTAAAAAAAACATGGATTAATAGTCATAAAACCATGACACTAAGTTGTACCATTATCATCCAAGATAAATCCATCAATTCGAAATATTATTATAAGGATTTGACTATAAGTATAAAAGTTGAGAGACTTATTCTAAACATGGCACATATATCTCAAGATATATCAAGCTAGGATGACATTTTTTTCAAGAATAAACAGATAAATCAAATAGATATCTTGAAATAGAATTTTTTTCAAACTCACCATTTCTCTGGGAAACTCAAGACTAAATTAACTTCACTAAAATATTCCTTTCTGGTTCAAGATTCTTTACTTGATTCTTCTCCATAAAAGAAGTTACAAAGAGAGACTTCATGATTTTCATAACAGTAGAACCATATATAGCAGATATAGAGGTCTAATATAATAGATAACCTTCATGAGGGACTTTAAAAATTTCTGTGATCTTGAATTATGTTAGGGATATATCTTTCGAGTTGACTCTTGCAATAATTGTGTCCTCATATTTACTGAAGAGAAAAGTTGAAGACTCATAGAAATCAAGATCTTATTTCTTAAAAATTGTGGGGTTCATGATGAATTAAAGACTTATTACTAACCTTGATGATTTATAACCTTTTTCAATAGCATATCAGTTCTTTCCAACCACATGAAATCGATAGCTCTACCACTCAACACTTTCCTTGATATCTTTTCACATTTCACCCTACTGGAACAAAAACCAACTCCTTTAGTTTTGGCCATTTGTAGAAGTTTTAGGGATTGGAGGGGAAAGAGGGATAGGGTAAAATGGGTTCAATTAAAGAGAAAGAGGGGTTTAAAGGTTTTGAGAGTAGTTTCTCATGTGGAGTTGATGCTCAATCTCGTTTTTGATTTGTTCGTGAGAAACGAGGGGTCACACAGTAATGTCAGAGTAATTATTACTAAATATAGGTGATGTAGACTACGGGATATGACTAATACTTCAAATTACAGTGAAAATATATATTTAAATAAATCAAACAACGTTCTTACTATAAAATTTATAAAAAAAATTACTTCGTAAAATTAAAGATACCTAATTCAGATTTAATAAACTCAAATCTTTCAGCTGATAAGGGTTTGGTAAGGATGTCTACTCATTTTTTTCTCTAAAAACAAATTATAAATAGATATCGTATTTTTGTAAATAATATCATAATAAATGATGTATTAAGTCAATGTGATTTGTTCTTGAATGTTTTATCATATTTTTTGAGATGTTGGTAGCACTAGTGTTATCACATATGATTTGTACATGATTAAAATTGGATCCATAATATATTAAGGTGTGTTTCATCCACAACACCTATGCACAACAAATTTTAGCAGTAATATATTTAGTTTTAATATTTTATAGTGCTAAATAATTTTTCTTTTTACTTTAACAAGAGATGAGTGATTTTCCAAGAAAATGATAGGTTCCTGAGGTGCTTTTCCTATCTAATCTACATCCAACAAAGTCAGTATCCGAGTATGAAATTAAATTAGAATCAAAGATTTTTGGAAAAATAATAGAATGAGTTATGGTTGGTTTTAAATATCTTAAAATTCTAATCACAATATTTAAATACAATTATTTTTTATTAGATTGAAATCTTGCACAAAGACATACTGAAAACATAATGTCTGGTTTACTAGCACTTAGGTACAACTATCACACCCCGACCACAGACACCTGTTACTTTATTAATTTATCGTCCTTGTGTTGTTTGGACGAGGTTTAGTTGGGTCCCTGTTTGAACTTTTCCGAAGTTTTATGTTTTTGGTGGGTCTTCGGTCAGTGTACGATCACCACACCGTTAGCGGCGACCGTGAATTTGATCCTGGTGAATGCGCGGTGACGCGACACTTCAAATAAATAATAAATTAAGTTAATTGAAAATGGAAGCCAAATAAAAATTTGGTATCGATAAAACAAGGTTAATGTTTAAATTATAATAATGAGAATATGTTCGCGCAAATGGTTATTTAATTATTATTTAATCTGGTTATAATACTATTATTATTAAGCTGTTATAAATATAATTATTATTTAAAATGAAATGTAATAGAATTATCATTTTATTAACTTTAAGTTTGTTATTAATTTCTTTTGTTGTAATTAATATTGTTTTTATCATTTCTCTATTGATATTATTACCATTATTATTATTGTAACTTTTATATTATTATCATTTTTATTACTCAAAATAAAATAGATAAGAAATTATTATTATTATTATTTTGTTTTATTAATATTTATTAGTTTTATTATTAATATTATTAATATTATTATTGTTATTATATTTTATTATTATTATTATTATTATTATTATTATTAAAACCCTAAACCTACACTACCTGCATCCCTTTCTCCCCCGCCCCCCTTTTGTCCCTGCTTTGCACCGCGGGACGCGTCCCCCACCTCCTGCGCAGCGCCCGACCACTAGCCCGCCAGCCGCCGCCTTCCCATCCAGCTCACCCATCCCCGTGATCGCTCGTGCCCTCCGCTTCCCCAGTCCAGTGAAGCTGCCACCGGCCTTCTCCTCCTCCCAGCGCCACTACCCATACCGACCACCTCCCTGCGTCGTCCAGCCGTTGTGGCTCCACCTTCAATTCGCCGATCATCCGACGGGGCCCCTCCCTCCTTGTACAACGCCCTCCACCTTTCCCTCCTCTCCGGTCTTGCGAACACCCTCCTATTTTCCCCTTATTTTTCAGCGCCACACCACCCTTCCCGGCGCGATTCTGGTGAACCCATCCCCCTTCTCAACACGTTTCTGATGAACCCGACCCCGCCTATCCGACGACCAGCAGCGACGAACTCAATCCCTTTTGCACAGCGCCTCCACGTTTCTCTGGCGTGGCCGCGAATCCTCTTATCGGGTTCACAAAGGCTGTTTTGGGTCATTTTGGATCGCGTCCCACCCTCTGCCGCCGAAGGCAAAGCATTTCAGATCACTTTGGACTGACCGTCGTTGTTCCCAGGGCATGTTTGGCCTCGCTGTGTGTTTTCTAGGTTTTCCACCACCATCAAAAGTGAGTTTTAGTACTGAGAACATTTATTTTATTGTTTTTATCGTGTTTTGAATTCCTTATATTTTACTTGTAGTACGAATAATTATTTTGGTGTGCAATTTTTCCTTTCCATGTTCTCATGATCATCGCCGCTGTCCGAGGTGGTGTTTTTAATTCCTTTCTTTTTTGCACACTTTTTTTCGGGTCGTGTCTATATCTTTGAGTCCTTGGTTTTTATTGAGAGTTTCATCGGTCTGTGCCGCTTTTTTTTGTGTCGGAAGTTGTTGTAGGGAGTGGAGATCGTCTCCAAGTGCGTGCACTTTTGTCGAAGTGTGTGCACGTAATTAGGGTGTGGTTTGAGTTTGAAATCTTGGCGTGACCATCATTCGAGGTAGGAATTTACATATTTTCTCTCTTTCAGAAGATTTAAAAAGTCACTTGAATGATTTCATTTGATTTATAGATGTTATTCGCACCCTTATCATCCTGATAGTTTATTCATTGTAGTGTTTATTCGATGGTTAAAAGTGTTAAAAACTACTTTGAAATAGTCCCTTAGTTATGTGTAGGTGTTTCCATGCCCTTTCTCCCAGTTTTAATCCATTTAATGTTTTTTTCTCTTAATTAAATCCTAGATTATGTTTTGAACCTTTTTTTATAGTTAACTTATGACCGTGTTTTTCCTGTTGAAAGGTTTGATCAAAAATGGATTTTTGGATGCTTCTTTATTTATGCATTTTTTTATACCTTGCCAACTTGGTTGGAACTAACTGCCTTTATCTGCAAATGGTATTGTTGGACTTATTGAGTGGTGTTTTCTAGTATAAACTTTTTATGGAACTTGTTTTTCATGTGTTGGTTAGTTTTATAGAACTTAGTGTTTTTGTAGAAATGATTTCGCATCTCTTTAAATTGGTATTTTTCTCGAATCCTTGGTTTTATAAGTGGTTCTTGTTTTCTAAATGGTGTGGGCATCTGTGTGTGGTTCTTTAAATTGGTTTGAAAATAAATCCATGAGTATATTCCCGTTTGTATTTTTAAATAAAAAAGTGGTGTTTAGAGTAGTTTTAGAAGAGCTTTTGCAATGTTTTCAAAAAGGCTTTTGATTATGTAAAATGAGAGGCCCGATTTACAAATCCAAGTGTTTGATAAAGTGGTTTTGATAACTGAATGTTGTGATGGCCCGGTTAGAACTTTTTATATTTTACATGTATGCATATATATAAGTATACGGGGTGCTTCTATCTAGGGTAACCCTTCATGGGTTAATGTATAGGAAATGTTCGTGTTTGGGGTAGGCAAGTGCGGTGAGATGAGTCACGCGTGTGAGGGCCTTCCTACTTACACAGTATTATTATAACCACCATGGGTTCCTGGGCATCTTTTAGATGATCGAGTGACGGTTGCTGATCAACCCCGATTAGACGGGTTAGTACCCCCTGGATTCGTTGTTAGGCTAGGAAGGTTTTTCCACTTTATTGGTCAGTTAGGGCAGCCGGTTGGTTATAGACTTAAGAGATTCACCATACTCCGGTAGGTGGTTCCGAAACCGAGTACGTCCAGGGGTCTTCTAGGGATGTTTAGTATCACCCATGGTTACTGAATTATTCACATTACTTGTTTACTTTTCATTGCACTGGTTTATTTTCAGTTGCACTTTTACTTGGTTTACTCTAGCCCAGCTTTGGTATTTTTCAGTTTTGGATTTCATTTATAAAATGACAAATGATTTTGGAAATGGTGTGTAGCGTGTGTTGGGTTTTTAAATGAGAACAACATGTTTCATATTTTAAAATGTGAAAACCCTACTTTCATATCTGTATTTCAAACTTGTGTCAGTGGACTGTTTTGTAAAAGAGAATTGTTGGATTCAGTGGTTTATTCTTGGCATCACTACTGTGCATCTTGATGATCATGCCTATTATATCTTTCCAGTTGCAGGTTCAGTTTCTCGTACAGGTTCCTGGTTCAGCTGCTCAATGTTGGAACAGCGTGGTCTTGAGTTGGGTGGTGACCTAGGAGGTCACAAGGAGGTATGTTCAGTTTTATTCTCTTTCTGCTGTCAGTTTTTATCTTTATCATCTGTTTTGTTTATCTTTTTATCTTTTTCTCACGGTCCAAATCATTCCCAACAGTTGAATTTTGATGCCCGGCATTGGTTTCCAGCCCGTGGGGATCTAGAATGCCCTTCGGGTCATGTCACAGACCGGATCGGGTGACCAGTTCAGGATCAACCTGGGTTGGTTCGTGAAAAAATGGTATTAGAGGCAGCCCTTGATATTTGGGATGTCTGGTAGAAGGAGATTAGGATTTTTTGGGACTCAGGAGGTAGGTTACGGGTTGGTGCTTGATCACCACTTCCTGTGACGAGACTTGAGTTACCAGGGGTAGTATGGGTTTTGAGTTTTTTTTCCTTTGATTGTTATGGTTTTAGGGATGATAATGAAGGTGAACTGGTTCATATTGTGGCCTCACATGGGGTGGTGACCCATGTGGAGTCCAAGTGTCCAGTTCAAGGTCCTTTTAGTGATATACCTTACTTGGGATATGGCTCACCACAATGTCACCGAGTTAGGCATATTCACTAGTTCCTCGTTCCGGTGGTTTATTGTTGACTATGTTTCGTTTTGATCTCAGTCGATGTGAGCGTGTGTTAAAAATTAAAGTGGCTTTAAAATGGAAAAGTGTTTTTTTTAATTGTTTTGAAATTGGAGAATTGGGTTTTTAAAGTGGGAATGTTTTGATTTGGAATGTTTTATTTCATGCTTGGATTTGATAAGGGAAATAAGTGTTCAAACCTTGTTATTCTTTATGGAGGGTCACACGTGCATCGATATGTGTAGAGAGTGTGTGGGAGAACTTGTTCGCGAACGATGTAGCCGGGATTGGGTGAACACACATGTGACAGTCCATAAGGGGCTATAGGTGAGTTTTAAAATTTCAAAGAAATTGCGGTTTTTGGAAAAGAAATTTTTTTTACTTATGTTTGTATATGTTTAGCTTATGAGTTTGTTGCCCTTGGCTCGGGCTATTGCTTTGAATGAGTTTTGTCTAGATGCTGATTTCAGTTGTGTTTTTCAAGTTGTTATGAGTATGCCGCCCAAAAAGGTCGCTAAGGTTTCTAATGATTCAAGCCCATCTTTCAGTTATTTTTTTATGTTGCCTATTGATCAAAGTAATCAAAGCCCGTTTGAGGCAGTTGTGTGGTTGTGAAATTAGAGTGGGTCTTCAGGTTGTCAGGAACTCCCAGGGTTGTTAGGGTTCATACTGTCTCGGGTTTATTTGAGGGTCCAGTTCTGGACTAGTAAAGATGGATGTCTCACCAGCGTTTAAGATTGGGGTGTGTTTGATGGTAATTGGCTCTAGCGAAGGTTCCCCATCAGGTAAGGAGTGCATGCCGAAGGAACCTGTCGCCAAGACACCATCTTCGTTGGTGTTGACTCCCAGTTTCTCTGACTATTCTCTTGTGTGACACTAGTTTGGCTAGTTTGGTGATTTTAAGCCATTATCTTTCATTCCTTTGAAAAACATGTCACTGTCGTGGTTGTTTGAATCGTCAAGAAGAAGAAGAAGTTAGGGACTGGAGAATGAAAATGCCTTACTGTGAGGTAAGAGATGCTTCATCCATCAGGCCCCCAGCCACAGGTCTTGGGGTGAAGCTCGCGTGCAGTCAGGAGTTGCCAAGGGTGTGTGGAACGTCGGTCCGAATCATGTTTTCAGCTTTGAGAGGCAAATATCCAACGTTTTTTTGTTCTGTTCTTATCACTTTCGTAAGCTCATCCTTGTTGTTGTGGTGTGATGAACATCTTCTACCGTAGTCCAAGTGGTCTTATCTATTCTCCGTGTGGCTTCTAAATCATTTGGATTTCCTTGAAGGGTGTTGGGCCCACGAATAAACAGGTCATTATAATTTTTATTTGGGTCTCAATTGTGTTCGTTAGGGGGATGTTTAGTTTCGAGAAATTAACGGGCGGTGTTTCGGGGTCCTTTCTGAGTTCGGTCTATAAATTCCCTAGTCTATGATTGCGATGTGGATTTTATTCGGTCAGTATGTGAGGGGTTTAGTTAATTCTTTATCCTTGGTTTTTTGGGTCGTTTCGTAGCAAGCTTTCTGTTTAAGTCTCTAAGTGTTGTTCGATCCATGTGGAGAAATTAAATGGGTTCAGTTTGGGAGTTCCCATGTTGGCCCCCTCTGGGTTGGTATGATCAGGTTTCAAGGTTTCCATATTAGTAAATTCTTGTGGTGGGGAGAACCCTCCCATGTTCTCCCCTCAACCTCGGGCTTCAGTTTCCTCTTGAGTTGGTCGGGTGTGACGTTTGTGGGGAATGGTCACCCTAAGGCTCTCGGTTCTCTATGTTTTTGTCTGGACATGGACTCAAGTTGTGAAAACTGTTAACTTGGTGAGTTTCTGGGGGAAGAAAGTGTCTGTGGTGGGAATAATTGTCACACCACGACCACGGACACCTGTTACTTTATTAATTTATTGGCCTCGCGTTGTTTGGATGAGGTTTAGTTGGGTCCCTATTTTAATTTTTCCGACGTTTGATGTTTTTGGTGGGTCTTTGGCCAGTGTACGGTCACCGCACCGTTAGCGGTGACTATTCATTTGATCCTGGTGAATACACGGTGACGTGACACTTCAAATAAATAATAAATTAAGTAAATAAATTAAGTTAATCGAAAATGGAATCCAAAGAAAAATTTGGTATCGATAAAATAAGGTTAATGTTTAAATTATAATAATGAGAATATGTTTATGCAAATGGTTATTTAATTATTATTTAATCTGGTTATAATACTATTATTATTAAGCTTTTATAAATATAATTATTATTTAAAATGAAATTTAATAGAATTATCATTTTATTAACTTTAAGTTTTTTATTAATTTCTTTTTTTGTAATTAATATTGTTTTTATCATTTCGCTATTGATATTATTACCATTATTATTATTGTAACTTTTATATTATTATCATTTTTCTTACTCAAAATAAAATAGATAAGAAATAATTATTTGTATTATTTTGTTTTATTAATATTTATTAGTATTATTATTAATATTTTTAATATTATTATTGTTATTATATTTTATTATTATTATTATTATTATTATTATTATTATTCTAAAAACCCTAAACCTACACTACCCGCATCCCTTTCTCCCCCCCCCCCCTTTTTCCCTACTTTGCAACGCGGGCCGCGTCCCCCTCCTCTTGCGCAATACCCGACCACGAGCCCACCGGCCACCGCCTTCCCATCCGGCTCGCCCTCCCTGCTCGCCCTCCCCCGTGATCGCCTGCGCCCTCCGCTTCCCCGGTCTAGCGAAGCCGCCGTCGGCCTGCTCCTCCTCCCGGCGCCACTACCCATCCCAGCTACCTCCCTGCGTCGTCCAGCCGCTGCGGCTCCACCTTCGAACCACCGACCGTCCGACGACACCCCTACCTTCTTGCACAACGCCCTCCACCGTTCCCTCCTCTCTGGTTCGGCAGACCCCCTCCCGTTTTACCCTTATTTTGCAGCGCCACACCACCCTTACCGGCATGATTCCGACGAACCTGGACCCCTTCTCGGCACGTTTCCAGTGAACCCGACCCCACCTGTCTGACGGCCAGCAGCGACGAACTTGATCTCTTTTGCGCAGTGCCTCCATGTTGCTCCAGTGTGGCTGAGAATCCTCTTACTGGGTTCACGAAGGGTGTTTCGGGTCATGCCGGATCGCGTCCCTCCCTCCGCCGCCGAAGGCGAAGCATTTCAGATCGCTTCGGACCGACCGCCATTGTTCCCGGGGCACGTTTGGCCTCGCCGTGTGTTTTCTAGGTTCTCCGCCACCATCCAAAGTGAGTTTTAGTATCGTGCACATTTATTTTATTATTGTTATCATGTTTTTAATTCCTTACATTTTACTTTTAGTACGAATAATTATTTTGGTGTGCAATTTTTCCTTGCCATGTTCTCATGATCACCGCCGCTGTCCGTGGTGATGTTTTTAATTCCTTGCTTTCTTGCACACTTTTTTTTGGGTCGTGTTTATATCTTTGAGTCCATGGTTTTTATTGAGAGTTACATCAGTCTGTGCTGCTTTTTTTTGGTGTTGGAAGTTGTTGCAGGGATTCGAGATCATTTCCAAGTGCGTGTGCTTTTTTCAAAGTGCGTGCACTTGAGAAGGGAGTGTTTTGAGTTTGAAATCTTGGTGTGACCATCGTTCAAGGTGGGTGTTTCCATCTTTTCTCTCTTTCCAAAGCTTTCCAAAGGCACTTGCATGATTTCATTTGATTTATAGATGTTATTCGCACCCTTATCATCCTGATAGTTTATTTATTGTAGTGTTTATTCGATGGTTAAAAGTGTTAAAAACTGCTTTGAAATAGTCCCTTAGTTATGTGTAGGTGTTTCCATGACCTTCCTCCCAGTTTTAATCCATTTAATGTTGTGTTCTCTTAATTAAATCATAGATTATGTTTCACACCTTTTTTTGTTTATAGTTAACTTATGACCGTGTTTTTTCTGTTGAAAGGTTTGATCAAAAATGGATTTTTGGATGCTTCTTTATTTATGCACTTTTTTATACCTTGCCAACTTGGTTGGAACTAACTGCCTTTATCTGCAAATATTACTGTTGGACTTCTTGAGTGGTGTTTTCTAGTAGAAACTTTTTATGGAAGTTGTTTGTCCTGTGTTGGTTAGTTTTATAGAACTTAGTGTTTTTGTAGAAATGATTTCGCATCTCTTTAAATTGGTATTTTCTCAAATCCTTGGTTTTATAAGCGGTTCTTGTTTCCTAAGTGATGTGGGCCTCTGCGTGTGGTTCTTTAAATTGGTTTGAAAATAAATCCATGAGTATATTCCTATTTGAATTTTTAAATACAAAAGTGGTGTTTAGAGTAATTTTAAAGAGCTTGTGTAATGTTTTCATAAATTCATTTGATTATGTAAAACGAGAGTCCCAATTTATAACTCCAAGTGTTGGATAAAGTGGTTTTGATAACTGAATGATGTGACGACATGGTTGGAACCTTGTATATTTTACATGTATGCATATATATAAGTATATGGGGAGCTCCTATCTAGGGTAACCCTTCATGGGCGAATATATAGGAAACATCCGTGTTTTGGGTAGGCAAGTGCGGTGAGATGAGTCACGCATGCGAGGGCCCTCCTACTTATACAGTATTATTATAAACACCATGGGTTCTTGGGCATCTTTTATATGATTGAGTGATGGTTGTTGATCAACCCCGATTATACGGGTTGGTACCCCCTAGATTCGTTGTTAGTCCAGGCGGGCTTTTCCACTGGATTGGTCAGTTAGGGTGGCCAGTTGGTTATAGACTTAGGAGTTTCACCATACCCCGGCAGGTGATTCTGAAACCGAGTATGTCTAGGGGTCTTCTAGGGATGTTTAGGATCACCCAAGGTTACTGAATTATTCACATTTCTTGTTTACTTTTCGTTACACTGGTTTATTTTCAGTTTCACTTTTACTTGTTTTACTCTAGCCCGGCTTTGGTATTTTTCTGTTTTGGATTTCATTTATAAAATGAAAAATGATTTTGGAAATGGTGTGTAGCATGTGTTGGGTTTTTAAATGAGAACAAGATGTTGCATATTTTAAAATGTGAAAACCCCACTTTCATATCTGTATTTCAAACTTGTGCCAGTGGACTGTTTTGGAAAAGATAATTGTTGGATTCAGTGGTTTATTCTTGGCATCCCTACTGAGCATCTCGGTGCTCACGCCTATTATATCTTTCTAGTTGCAGGTTCAGTTTCTGTAACATCATAGGTAAATAAAGAATATTACTTTTTCATATTTATCCATATTTGTGAATGAAATATTAATATTACTTTAAAGGGAACGCTATGCTCGATGGCGTACCCAATATGCGACAACGAGTTCCTTTGAAATCTTGTGTTGCACTCTAATAATAAAATAATTTTATTTTAAATGGTAGATAACACCTAGCCGTTGTAATGACGAGAATGAACAGAACTAACTACAAAATGATTATATACGATTGTCAAATATTTTTACTTTTTACAATAATGTTAGAGGTGTAAAATGTAAATGAATCCAATTTTAAGCATAAATCTTCTAATATTCACTAAAAGGCCGAACAATCACCTTTTGATGGAGAACCCTCTTTAAATATAGTTTTGGTCACTCTTATACATTCTATTGGACAAAATAAAATTCTTCTTTAGAATCGGGACATCAAAATTTACTTTGTGTAAATTTTTGGTATTTTTCTGATAAAGTTCATTTTTTTATGAATAGTGAAAAATGTTGTATTTTAACTCAAAACCTCTTTTTAACCTAATTTATTTGTATGGTTATATTATCTTTTAAATTGGTTTTAAAGTGAAATTAGAATATAATTTTACCATTTAATCCAATAGTGGTCATTGGAATTAATTTCACTTTGAAATTGGACTTAAACTAGTGTCAATCTTTTGATATATATTGTTTCATAAAAACACGCTATTTGTTCTGACAGCGGGAATTAATTATTAAATTAATTTATGTAACTTATATGTTTTTAATTTTGTAAAATAGACATCATTTTTGAACTTGGAATATCAAATATATCTTAGAGTTAATTTTTGGTATTTTTCTGAAAAACTTCAATTTTTGATGAATAGTGAAACCACAAAGTGGTAGTTAAAGAAACTGATTTTTTGTTTAAATGAAACTTTGCCACTTATGTGATTTGATTTTCAAAAATATGACATACATGGTTGTCATTAATAATTAAAATTTGGTTCAATGGGATTAAAATAATTTTTTGGTGAATAGTAACTTTTAAGTTTTATTAATCGCGATTAGAGGTAATTAGTGTAATTTAAGGTAAAAATAAAGTTTTAATAATATGAAATGACCTAGAAACATGTCCTACCCTCATTGTATGTGTCATGGCCGACCAAGAAAATCCATGGGTCAACTTGGGGACCCCATGGAGCCACTTTTGTAGGAAAATGACATCAATATCTTTTTATTTAATGATAAAATTAAAATGTCACAAACATGTGTTGTTTTACTAAAACAATTTTTACATGGGGTTATACAAGTAATATTTTTTACTATAAATATTAATTATAAAGCTAAAACTATTTCCTACATCATGATATTTTTTTTATAATTTTTAGACACTAAATAAATTAAGTTATTTATGACACCATGATGATGCAGCGATTACCTCATTATTTAACGATTTAAATAAAATGAAAATATAATGTAAAATCTAAGACCTAAACTTGTCAAAAACCTATTGTATGGGTGGATTTAGAAACCTTATCACCTTATCCTCGAAATATTTCCTTTTGGGACCTTTAAAATCCGAAAATCATTTTATAATAAAGTAATATTTTATAACTTTCCAAGAGTGCCCCTTCTTTTCTCTTATAAAAGGCCCCCACCTCTACCACCTTAACCACACCTATAAAGCCTTTTTATCGTCCAAAACCTGACCATTTCATCTCTACACATCCCTATATTAATCATTTAAGCCTCACCTTTTGGCATAATCCTTTCCAAGGAAGCCTTTGAGCTCAAATCAAGAAGAGTTACCCGATTTTAAGGTAATGTCTTCACTTGTGTTCTTTTGTTTTATTTTGCTTCTCCAACCCTTTATACTCTTTTTATTCCTTTATTTTGTAACAACACCAGTATCTTAAATATACTAGGATATAATTATGTGAAGGATTCAAGCTACACTTACACACACCTTCGTCTAATGGTTAAAGAACATACTTTTTCTGTGGTTGGCGAATTTCTGCCTCACGAAACGATGATTGTTCAATATTCTTTTAACACCTTTAATGGTGGCCATTATGATGTCACTATACTTTATATATGATATATATGGTATTTATGTTTTCTATATTCTTCTTAATTTTATATTTAAAACATTCCTTTATGCTTTTCATGTTGTGCAAATGCGATAATTTCATACGAGGAAGTGTGGACTACCGCCCCCTCAAGTGATGTGACTCGTTCATGCAATACATGGAATGTATAAAGAATGAAATTAATGAACATATGTGACCTATATAACATATATATTATACTGGAATTATAATATATATATATATATCTTAATTATTTTTAATTCCATTAATATGATAAAGAAATGAAAGTAGCGTTCATGCGTACGTACGGCCTACCGTCTCCATGAACGGTGCATTTCATTTCTTTTTATCTCCAAATGTTATGGAGTAGTATAAAATTAATATTTACTGGATATATATGATATTTAAATCATTAATACTATTCTATAGATGATTTACTCATAACTACATGGACAATCATTTTCAAACAAGTTCATTTTTGACTCATGTACCAAACATCGACAAAAACGTCTGATATGAACTCACATTATTAACAAATTATTATAACATTATAATATGTGATATAAACTGAATAATAATATTTTAAATAGGTACTTAAGAAATTATAAATTGACCAAAGTTTATTATTCAGGAATATAAAGAAATGAACAAGACAAGTCAGACTTGAGGTAAGGGATCCTACTCCTCTCTTTCTTTTTAAAAAACACTCTTTTATGTCATTCCTTTTAAGCTCATATTTATTATGATTGGGATGTTCTTTTATATTAATCTTACTGTACTTTTTATGTTCATATACCCTATTTTCTCTCATCAATCCATTTTTGGAAGTTTTAAGTGGTGTCGTTAGGCTGCTGAGTTTTCGTAAGGGATTTTTCATCTGACTTTTATTCCCATGAGATTTATGCTACATTTACCTCCAGTTACTTTGAGTGAATTATGTACCAACCATTATTATACTCTTTTTGTAATATAATTTCATTTATGGGTATTTACATAGTCATTTTACAACCCTTCTTCAATGGGGTGTACGTTTCAAAAGTTACCCAAGTCGGTAAGGGAACCTTTCACCCTCCTCTTTTTAAAAGACTTATTTTGTTATGTCTTTTAATTCACAAACTATTATGTTGGGATGTGTTCTTAAATATCCTTATTGATGTAAATTTTATGTCCAAGTGATGATATATCCTTTTTATCTCTCATCAACTCATTTTATGAATTTTGAAGTGACACCGTTAGGCTGTCGAATTTTTGCAAGGGAACTTCTTAACCCAATTTTGATTCTTTGGGATAAACTTGTACTCCTTGAATATGTCATTATATGAATATGTGTGAATAACATATGATTGTTTTACACTTAATATCCACTTATATTTGGTGTATTAGTTTGTCACACATAATTATGTAATTGATTTATCCTTAATCCAAGGATACCGTCTTTGTATGGGACTTCATCTCAATCTCCTTTCATTGAGGCATATTTTGTTTTATACACAACCTTATTTTATACGGTGTATAAACCCCTTTGACTTTTACATTTATCCAAATGGAATCATTTTATACGAAGCGTTTTACTAAATGAAAAAAGGGAATTTTTTTGTCGTACGTATGCGGTGACAACAACTTCTCCGCCGCCGTGACCATTATTTGAGTTCCGACTTCCTCTACAAGCCATACCTTTTTTTTAAATGAAAAATAAATACCATGTTTTACTTTTATTTTATTTTGGTATTGAAAATGGTTTTCATAATGTTTTTATATAAATGTGTTGTATTGATATCTTGTGATTGAAAAGTGGAAATGTTATGTTTCCTTTATGCATGTTTTATGTGATACGATTATATTATGGTTCTTGGGAATTATTAGGAAGATGGGTGGTTCGGTGATAAACTAAGGGCGGGTGAGCCTGATATAGCTCTCCAATGCATTGGGTAATGTGAAGGGGTTAAACGTTGAGGTTTATCTGAAGAGATTTAGGGGATATACTGTGATGGGTATTCCAAACGTAACCAAGAGGGTTACTCCCTACGTAAGAATGTTATGAATGCCTCAAGTTACCTTTATGCCTTATGATTTCTATGCTTTATTCATGATTTGATGAGGTATGTTAAATTGATTATGTTTAAAGAGTAAAGTGTGATTTCATTGATTCTTATGTATGAATGTAATCATGTTTCCTTTCCATATTTTTATATCCCTTACTGAGCTTTTTATGCTCATCCCAAGTTTTTGAAATGTTTTACACAGGACTTAAAGATGAATAGGGTCAAGGATGGGATCAAGGAAAGACATGCTATCTAAAAACATGGAACTAGACATGTTTCTTTTAAGAGTTTTTTTTATTTATGGAAACTTAGTAGAAGTGTCTACTTTGTAATCTTTTGAGATGTAATAGTTATGTACTAATTTTATAAAACTCTAAACCATGAAAAGATCCTCAATGTGAATTATTAATTTAATTCAATATTAAGTAAGGTTTAAGGCCGGGTCCTTATAGTTTCTCATACAGGTTCCTGGTTCAGCTGCTCAATGTTGGAGCAGTGTGGTCTTGAGATGGGTGGTGACCTAGGAGTTCAGAAGGAGGTATGTTCGGTTTTATTCTCTTTCTGCTGTCAGTTTTTATCTTTATCGTCAGTTTTGTTTATCTTTTTATACTTTTTTCAGGGTCCAAATCATTCCCAACAGTTGAATTTTGATGCCCGGCACTGGTTTTCAGCCCGTGGGGATCGGGAATGCCCTTCGGGTCATGTCGCGGACCGGATCGGGTGACCGGTTCAGGATCAACCCGGGTTGGTTCGTTAAAATAACAAACTTCCAATGATTCCTCTATACAACTTTTTGTCAACTAGTTTTTGGTTTTATTTGAATCATATTTTATATTTGAGATCATAGGAGTTGATTAAGTCTTACTAATTTCAAGTCCAAACTTCTTAAGTAAGTCAAGTATGTATTAACTTTGATTTAAAATCTTTTTAAAATCTTTTTGATAAACTTAAAATCCTAAAAAAATATTTTAGTTCTCTCATCATGCTCATTTAAAATTCTTTTTTTTTTAGATTTAAAAATTTATTTCAAATATTTTGATTATTTGAACCAATAATGAAATCATCTATATATATTTGAACTAGTAAAATATCAAAAAAAATAGGTTTCTTAAATAGGGTAGGATCTACTATTCCTACAATAAAACCATTTGAAATTAGAAAATATCTCAGTATTTCATAACATTCCCTTGGATCTTGTTTAATCCCATAAAGAGATTTGGTAAGTTTAAAAGCATAATTTTCAAAATAAAGATATTCAAAACCAAGAGGTTTTTCTATGTAAACTTCCTCCAATAAAAAACATTTAAAAAAACAAATTTTATATCCATCTGATATAATTTAAAATTCATATAGGATATATATTCTATAAGAATTATAATGGATTCTAATATTTCTATGGGGGGAATGCTTCCTCATAATCTATTCCTTATTCTTGATTATATCCTTTGGTAACCAATCTATCTTTATTCCTAATTATTACACTGTGGTCATCTTACTTATTTTTAAAAACCCATTTTTTCCAATTAAAGGATGTCTTGAGAATCTTTCAAATAATTCTAATAATTTATTTCTTTTAAAATGATTTAGTTCCTATTGTATTACTAAAAACCAAAATTCATATAATAAGGCTTCTTCTATAGATTTAGGTTCTAATTGGTATAGAAAGGCTAAGAATTATACTATATTTCCTACATTTCTTATGGTTCTTACTCCTTTATCTTTGTTTCCTAGAACAATTTCTAAATCGTGGTCTTTAAGTTTACTAAGTGTTATAAGAAACACACTTTTCCATTCTATAGCATCTTCCCTTATCAGATTTTATTTAAAGTAATCAAGCTCCAAATCATCATCCTTGTTGTCGTGAAAGAAAGATTTATATCTCATATTATTTGATTGAATCATTTTGATCATCAATTTGAATCACTTTTTGATCGAAATGATCACTTTCATAAAATTTCACATGATCTTATTCTTCCACAATTCTTGACCTTTTATTGAAAAATCTATAAGATTTGTAAGTTGTAGAGTATCCTAGTAAGATACCTTCATCAGCCTTTGGATTGAACTTTCTAAGATTATCCTTGGTGCTCAATATATAAACTTTATATCCAAATACTTTAAAATATCTTACCTTTGGTTTTATAATATTCCACAAATCATAGGGTGTTTTCTTTAAAATGGGACTTATTAGTATTCTGTTAATGATATAACATGTTGTGTTAATAGTTTTATCCCAAAAATGAGTGGGACTGTTATATTCACATAACACAGTCCTAGAAATTTCTTTCCATGTCTTATTTCTTATTTTAACAACACCATTCTATTGAGTCATTCTGAGGGTAGAGAATGTATGTTTAAATCCTTACTTAGATCATTCATAATTAAATTCATGATTCTCAAAATCACCTCCATGATCACTTCTTAAAGACACAATTTTTACATCCTTTTAATTTAACACAAGCTTACAAAAATGAATAAATATATAACAAGATCTGGTTTTAAGTCTTAAAAATCAAACCCATGTAAATCCCAAAAAATCATCAACTGATACACAAACAAAAGACTTACCAGTGAGGCTTACAGTTCTAGTAAGTCCAAAAAAATCCATGTGGGTAATTTAAATAGTTCTATAAGTAGAAACTTCTTTAATTAACTTGAAAGATGACTTATGTTGCTTTCCCATTTGGCATTCATCTCATAATTTCTTCCAGTTCAATATTAGATCTGGAAATTCATAAATCAAACACTTTTTATAAAATTTTCTCAAGTAATGAACATTGTAGTGTCCAAGCCTTCTATTCCAAATCCATGATTTTTCAACTTTATATTTAAACAATATACACTTTTTTTACATACAGAATTAAGATTTAATCTGTAAACATTGTCTTTTTGGGTTCATTAAATTTAAGATATTTATCTTTAAAAACTAAAAAGGTATTATTTGAAAATTCAATGGAATAACCATCATCATAAAATTGAGAAATACTTATCAGGTTGTGCTTCAAGCCTTTGATGTAAAGTATTTTTTTCATAAGAATATATTTTTGATTTCCAACTGATCCAATTCCAACTATTTTTCATTTTTCATTATATTTAAATGTGGCATACCCTCTATCTAATTTGGATAAAGAATGAAAATTTGAGTAATCTCCACTCATATGTCTTGAATATCCTGTATCCATAAACCATTTTACATTGCTATTTATGCGACTAGTTTCCTACAATGAAAAGTTAAATAATAGAATTATTTGGTCCCCAAATTATTTTGGGTCTAGATATGTTAGCTATAAAAGATGTAGGCCTCCAAACTCTTCAATTTTCTAGAAAACTTTGCATTTTGTTTTGAAAATTATTTTTGAAGGAAAAACATTTTTAACTCCACTAATTTGAGGATTTTTAAAATCCCAAATATTTTCATAGTGTCCTACTTCACCATAATGAAAACATGTAAATTTGGGAAGATATTTATTTTTTGAACAGGGAACAAAATATTTTTTTCAAAATTTGGATTTTTTTTCTTTTCTTCCAACTCTAAACTTTTTTTTTCTTGGTTTATTTTGACCAAGAATTGTTTTTAAATGGAATTATAATTTTGTGAAAACACTTGCAGTGTTTTTAAAATTTTAAACTTCCTCTTGATGGTTTTCAATTTTTTTGACTATTTTACCATTCAAAACAATGGATTTATTCAGTTGATATTTTAAATCCAAAATCTGATTATTCATATTTTCTTCTTCACCAATAAATTTATTATATGAATTTTTAAGAGCTTTATTTTTCTTTTTTTATGATTTCATACTTAATTTATAAAAATTTCAGTATTAATTTAATTATTTGTATGAGTAATATTAATTTTATAAATCATGATCAGAGTATTAAGAGTGTTTTATAGTGACCCTAGACTTTTACACATAATATTACAAGATTTTAAGCATAATTATACATCAGAGTACAAGCCAAGGATCGTGAAGACTTGTGTCTTTGAAGACTAGGTACATAAAACATAAAACATGGGACCAAAAAAATGATTATTTATTTAATATTCAATAAGATCCCCTGACTTCCATTGTTCTCATACATCTTCATAAGGTACCCTAGGGAACACATGAAAAAGGGATGAGCTAAATATCCCAGTAAGGGAGTATACAAAAGAATACGGATTTAGCACATGGGTTAGAAGGCATAACATAATGATAACAAAAGCATTGAACATATAGAATCATAACATATAAATGTGGGATCATATAAACATGTAGTCATAGAAATGTTACAGAAACATAAAACATGACTTTAGTGCAATTCAAGGCTAACCACCAAGATCGTTTCACATATTAGCACAGGCCAAGTCTAACTGCCAAGACCATCGCACATAACATCTCATGAGACTTAACTTTACCTAATGCATTGGAACACTATCTAGGTGCACCAATATTAACATTTCATGAATATGTTTTCCATATAAAGAATCAAACATAATCAATCTTACAAAAACATAAGGATTACCCATGGAAAGAATTGGGTACCACAATCATGACACAAAGCATAACAGATGGGCATAACACAAAAGTATCCATGAAAGAAGGAAAATAAAGTATAAATGGAAATTCATAAGGGGAAAACATATATATATATATATATATATATATATATCATGGTGAGTTATTTCAATTAGAAGTGAAAATATTTAAGAAAAATATTCAATAAATTTGGCATAAAAACATTTTTGAGAGGTTTTGAGGAAAATACTATAGGGCCTTTAAAATAGAAAAGGGAACAATAATTTATACAAAACAAGAAGTGAAACCATAATGTTTTAATAATAAAAAGGAATTATTTTATAAATAAAATGTTGGATTAAAATATAAGATAGAGTGCTCTTGAAATCGGGTAAGAATTCGAGAAGTTCCCTTAAAACAGGTTTCCTTATCGAGAAGTATTGAGAATAGAATCACTTAAAAGCATACATATCCCCAAAATAGAATGATGAATGGATATTGGTAAATTATTTTGGATATATAAAAATAAATTATAAGATGTAAATAAATATAATATAGGATTTCATTTGGGAAATGATAATGATAGAGTAACCTGAATGAATAAAGGAGGTTCGGGTATAATCCCTTATGGAATATCGGCATGGTATTGGGTGTACTTAAGAAGGATTAATGATAGAGAAAAGGGATTTATAATCTTTTATAAATCATGAGGACAGTATGGGGGTGAGTAATCATACCCCATCACTAGTAATTACACATAAAAGGGCATAACATAGAGTACAATCTTGAATAAAAGTGAAATAAAGAGGATCCCTTACCATAATTTCCGCTTAATTTTGTCTCTTATGTGCCTCCTGAATAATAAATTTATGTTTATTAAAACAATGATATAAAATTGAATTTTATTCATTTTATAAAAATATTTATCAGTTATATTCATTGGATTTTATTTCATAATTTTCATTGATGAAATTGAAGTGTTTTGATATCATATTTTACTTAAAAAATTTCCATCTTGCGATGATTTCACTTTTTATTAAATTTAATTTATAAATTAGTATAATTAGTTTCAGAAGAATATAATACATTTAATTTGATATTAATATATTATATATAATTTATATTTTTTATACAGTAAGGTGTTTATAATAATTATCTTGGAAACATCTCTGTAGATAGTTAACTGACCTTTAACGAGACATTGTCGATAGGGCAGGAAAGGGAAGTGTGACATTTATATTTTTCATTAATATGATGATTAAAGTAGGTTAAAATCATTAATATAATTTTAACATACTATATAATCAATTTTTTAGCATAATTTTTTGAAATAGATAGGGTAAAATAACAAAAGTCAGAAAAGATAGAAGATTTAATAGAGACTTACTCTCTCCTCGGTGTAGCTTCTCTTGCATGACACTATAACTCCCTTGGTGATTGAAGTTTGAGGGCTCTAGAACATCCCTAAGTATCCTAAGAGGATTTAGAGTGAGAATTTGGTCAGATATTAGGCTTAGTGATGGATGATAGGAATGGTTTGATAAGGGGAGGGAGAGGGGTTATTTATACTTGAGGAGGGGGTGTTTTTAGAATAAAATATTAAATAAAATAATATATCAAATGTTAGACTTGTAATAGTAGTTTTTTGAAAACATAAATCATATATAAATATAATATAATTCGTTTTAGACTTTAAATCATATTTATAATTTTAATTTATTAATTTATTAAAAGGAAAGTGAAAACAAAGAGAAAATGATATTTTAAGGAATCCCTTTTTGACGTTAGGTTTTGCAAAGTTCTTTTTAGGTTTGTAAATTGAGTTTATTGTATTTTAAGGAACCATTTATGAAATTAAATATAACATGGACTAATATAAATTTCTATAAAGTTTATGTCATCATTACATCAAGAATGATGCAATTTAAGATATACCGGTTATGTGAAAAACTGTATTTTTACTATTCACCTGAAAATTGAAGTTTTCATAAAATTACCAAAAAAATCATCCTAACCATTTTTTTATGTGTATAATCTAAAAATTAACTCCATTTTTCAAAAATAATTTTCTAAATGTGATTAATTTAATATTTAATTAAAATCACAATTTACTTGAAAAATACAAATTTTAAATTTAAAACTGCTTTTCTAAAACTTATAAAAATTACTTAAGGTCACATAAAATTATCTTAGAATCAAAATATTAATTTATGAATACATTTCATGAAACTGAATTTTCATTTAAATTATTAAATTAATCATTAAATTTTAATTCAATATTTCTGAATTATAAAAATACCAACACATTATTAATAATTTTTAAAATATTTATTTACTTATACTATGATATAATTATACCATATTGTCGCTTATAAAAAGATAAATTTTATTTATGCTTTCATTGGAGAGGTTACTATTACATTAGCCAGTTTACTATTCATAAGGGTCACATTACTATTCCAAAGTTCAGGTTACTGTTTTTATATGTTCTTTAACTTCTAAAGATACCTTTTATTTCACTTATTCTTCATTTATAAGGTTTTTATTATGTTCTAAAAGTAATCTTATGTGATTATACTATAAGATATAATTATAATAATGGAATTTCCATTGATAAAACTTTGGGTCCTTACATTCTTCCCCCCTTAAGAAATTTTGCCCTCGAAATTTTGTTTTACATTCTAGGCCATAAACGGGTGTGGGTACTTTTCCTTCATTGCCTCCACCAGTTCCCATGTTGCCTCTTTGTACTTATGATTCTGACAAAGTACCTTGACCAGGTGAGTAGTCTTGTTACATAGAACTTTATCTCTATGATCCAAGATCTTCACTAGATTCTCCTCATAAGAAATATCATCATCCAACTATACCACCTCTAAAGAGAGTACATGTGAAGGGTTTGGTATATACTTCCTTAAGAGGGATAAATGAAATACATTGTGTACTTTGTACATGGTAGACGGAAGTGCTAGTTGATAGGCCACATCTCCTAAATGATCAAGGATCATGAAGGGGTCTATTTACCTGGGACTTAGCTTCCCTTTCTTCCCAAATCTCATGACCTTCTTCCACTGATATATGTGGAGAAATACCATGTCTCCAACTTTGAACTCAAGGTCTTGTCGATGGTTGTCTACATAACTCTTTTGTCGACTTTGGGCTACATTCATGTGTTGTTGAATGTTTTTCACCTTCTCCATGGTTTCTTTGACCATTTTAGGTCCTAGAATCTTACGCTCACCGACTTTATCACAACACGCCGGTGTTCTGCACCTTTTCCCAAAAAGGACTTTGTATGGATCCATTCGAATGCTCGAGTGGAAACTATTATTATAGGAGAATTAAACCAGTGGAAGATATTGGTCCTATCCTAATGTGAATTCCATAGAACATGATGTCAACATTTCTTCCAGCTTCTAAATAGTTCACTTAGATTGGCCATCAGTTTGAGGATGGTAGGCCATACTGAAGTTCAGTTCAGTTCTTAGATCATGTTGGAGACTTTTCCAGAACTTCTAGGAGAATCTCATATCACGATCAGATACAACAGATAGTGGTACTCCATTCATCCTTTCCACTTCATTGATGTATATCTGTGCAATTTGATCCAATGATAAGTCCTCTCTAATTGTGATAAAGTGAGCTCTCTTAGAAATATTATCCACAATGACCCATATAGAATTGTTTTCTTTGTATGTCCTTGGAAGTCTAGTGACAAAGTCCCTAGTGATGTTCTCCCACTCGTATTTTGGTATGGGTAGTGCTTGTATCATACCCTTATACTTTTTTCTCTTAGCCTTAACTTTTTTACATACTAGTAACTTTGATGTATATTCAGCAATCTCTCTTTTCATATTGTCCCACAAAAAAATTTCTCGAAGATCTCAATACATCTTTATTCCCCGAGTGGATAGAGAAGGTTGAGCTAAGTGTGTCATTCAAAAGCTTCTTCTTCATCTATGGATTGGATGGTACACATAATCATGACCCAAATATTACAAATCCTTCTTCATCAATTTTGAACTTTGAGGATTTCTCGTTTCTGATAGCTTCCACCCTTTTCAGAATTTTCACATCTTTTCTTTGAGCATCCTTTATTTTCTCCATGAGGTATGGTTGAGGATTCATTTGATAAAGGATTGATGATGTTCCTCACTTAATGATTCTCATTTCTATCCTCTATAAATCTAATAAAATTAGATCCTTTTCAATTCTCATCATTGATAAAGACATAGGATCCTTTCTACTTTGAGCATATGCCACCTTATTTTCCCTATCGGGATGGTAGTGGATTGAGCAGTCATAATCCTTGATGAGCTCTATCCATCTTCACTGGCACATATTAATCTCTTTTTGTGTGAATATATATTTGAGACTCTTGTGATCAGTATATATCTCACACTTTTATCCATAGATATAATGGCACAAAATTTTTAAAGCAAATATCACCGCCGCCAACTCCATATCATGTGTAGGATAGTTTTTCTCATAGATCTTCAGATGCCTTGAGGCATAGGCTATCACTTTATAATTTTTCATTATCACACAGTGTAATCCCTTCTTTGAAGCATTACTTTACACCACAAAGATTTCTCCACTTGTTGGGAGTGTGAATATCAGTGCAGTGATAAGCCTCTTTTTCAACTCCTTGAAAGAGTCTTAACATTCCTGAGTCTAAACAAACTTTTCTCCCTTCTATGTCAGCTTGTTCATTGGGTTTGAAAATCATGAAAAGTTATTCAAAAATTGTCTATAATATCCATCTATACCCAATAAGATATGGATATCCATTAAAGATATTGTCCTTGGCCACTCTTCAATCTCCTTTGTCTTGAAAGGGTCCACAGATATCCCTTTTATGGTGACAACATGCCCCAAGAATGATACTTACTCCATCCAAAACTCAAATTTATTATACTTTTCATATATCTTGTCCCTTCGCAAAGTCCTTAACATGGTATTCAAATTCTTCTCATGTTCCTCCTTGCTCTTGGAGTGTTTCAAAATATCATCAATAAAGACTACCACAAATTTGTCGAGGTAATATCTAAAGACTCTATTCATCAAATCCATGAAAATTTCTAGAGCATTAGTGAGTCCAAAGGGAATCACTATGAACTCATAGTGTACATACCTCATTTTAAAGGCAGTCTTGGGAATATTTTCATTCCACACATTTAATTGGTGATAACTCGACCGAAGGTCTACCTTAGATAAATAATTTGTCCCACAAAGTTGATCGAACAAGTAATATATTCGTGGAAGGGGATACTTGTTCTTTATCGTGATTTTATTGAGCTCACGATAATCAATGTAGAGGTGCATTAAACCATCCTTCTTCTTGATTAAGAGGATAGGCGCACCCCAATATGAAGCACTCGGGTGTATAAAACCCTTCTCCATATTCTCCAGTAACTGATTCTTTAGCTCTTCCATCTCTACGGTGGCCATTCTATAAGGTGTCTTTGATATAGTTATAGATCTAGAAATAAGTTCAATTGATAACTCAACCTATCTATCTGGATGAAGGCCATGAAACTCTTCAGGGAATACATTAGTTAAATCCCTCATGATGGGAATTTCTTTAAGCATGATTCTCTCCTTTTTCTCAATAATTTGAGATATAAATTCTTGCTCATAAGGAATTAATATCCACACTTGAGACACTGATTCTAAAGGAGATTCATCTTCCTCCTTACACTTGTAAATAATTAGAGGATGCTTTGGTATGTGAAGAGTGATCTCCCTTTTCCGAAAATTGATGTTGTCTTTGTATAAATATAGCCAATACATGCCCAAGATAACATTGAACTCTACTAAAGGAAGTATGACAATATTTTCTGGGAGGTTCAGTCTAAAAATGTTAACTGGGGAGGAGTTATAAACCATGGATGTAATAATTTCCCCATTTACTATTCTCACAGATAACTTATCCTCCAAATTTCAAGGTGGTGTTTGAATAGTTCTACTAAACTTTTAAGATATGAAAGAATGGGTAGAACCAGAATCAAATAGTACATTTTCTATCGTTGAATGAATAACTAGCTTACCTATCATCACATCATTGTCTAGCTCCACCTCAGCAGTAGTGATGGAATAATCCCTTCCTTGTTTCCTTGGAAGTTGTTGTTGATTGCAACCAACAACCCTTATCTTAGGGAAATGTTTCGCATAATGCACATGATCCTTGCAGTTGTAACACTACACTATGGGCTGATTGTTTATCAGAGCTTTCCTTTCTTCTTCCACATTAAGAGGATTATTCATATCCCATTGGTATTTCTTGGCCAGATGTCCCAAATTTCCACATTTTAAGTAATTCTTGGTTCCCTTTAGATATCTCCCAAGATGCTTCTTCCAAAAAAATTTACAATTGGGATAGTTGGGCATTTTTTCATCATGGGATTTATTTGTTTACCCACCCATGTTATTCTCCATTTTCTGATTCTTGTCACTGGGCCCACGAAACCACTGAGAGTCTCCAATATTAATTTCAACCTTGAGGTCACAATAGAAAATATTCTCATAACTGTCAAAGTCTCGGATCTCCAGAACCTTCTATAGTCTCATCTTTATCCCGCTAAATAAGTGATCCACCTTGATTTCAGTGTTCGTGACAAATCCAAAGGCGTACCTTACAAGCCTTGTAAATTTTGCTTTATACACCCCGATTGACTCATATTCCTTCTACTTGAGACTGAGGAACTCTCTTTATATATTGAGACAGAGCTTTCGAGGAAAATATTTATTGAAAAATATCCTCTTGAATTCCTCCCAATCCATGGAATCAATTACCACATAGGGATTCATATTCTTGATTAGTTTCCACCACTTATTAGTTTCCCCATCAAAATGATAGACCACCACTACAACTTTCCCTTATTTCAAGAACTGGAGGATGAAGAATATATTTTAAATGGAGTTAATCCACTATTCTGCAAGGAGGGGATCATAGGATCTGCTAAACATGGGAGGCCTTTGCCGAATGAAGGCTTCTACGGAAACTTTCTCTTTCCTTGGAGGAGGGAGTTTCACATGATTCAAGTTATTATTTATAACTTGATCCAGCTAATCAAGTACTTTCATGAAGTTTTGATAACTCATTCCCATCATATCAGGCATATCATTAGGGAAATCATAACATTCCCTATAACATTTATTTTTGGCATGAGTTCCTCTATTTCCTACCATTAACTAAGAAAAAGACCGTACAATTATAGGGATTGAGTACTTAGCTATTGATCATAAAAAGGAAACTTTGAACATGAAAGGATAAACTTGTAGAGGAGAATTATATCCTAACTTGTGATTCCTTAGGTTTAAATCAAGGTTATCCTTGATCTATTTCTTAACTTATATTTTTATGGGCTTTTTTTATTCCCTTAATAATGGTTTGTACTAAGCTCATGAATTTACCAAAGCATATCCTCCGGGAGTGTCAAACCAAGAGTGCAACATGGCCCGTTGTTGTGTACCAGGATACCCTGGGTTTGGCATGAAACTCCTTGTTGGAGTTTTCACTCCTAGGTACATCTATGTCAGAGCCGCCTCTACCAGTTTATATCCAGATCGGGATGTATTTTCTTGATAAACCACTTACTCTATACTTACCAAAATTTTCGGATGTTTTCTTATACTTCATCTCATCCTTATGGTTCTTACTGAGGTGATTTATTCCTAATCCCAAAAAATAATTAGACCATCCTATGATACCAACTATAGTGACCCTAGCCTTTTACACATAACATTAAATGATTTTTAAGCATAATTATACATTAGAGTACAAGATAAGTATTGTGAATTCTAGTGTCTTTGAAGACTAGGTGCATAAAACTTAAAACATGGGACCAAAAAACACTTCTTTATTTAATATTTAAAAATATATACTAACTTCCTTTATGCTCATACATCTTAATAGGGTACCCTGGGAACACATGAAGAAAGGGATGAGCTAAATAGCCCAGTAAGGGAGTATACATGAGAATAAGGCTTTAGCACATGAGTTAGAAGGCATGACATAATGATAAAAAAACATGGAATATATGGAATCATAACATATAAACATGGGATCATATAAACATGGAGTCATAAAAATATGGTATAAACATAAAACATTACTTTAGTATGAGTCAAGGCTAGCCACCAAGATCATTTCACATAGTAGCACATGCCAAGGATAACCGCAAAGACCCTCGCACATAACATCTCATGAAACTTAACTTTCCACAATGTATTGGAGCGCTATCTGGGAACACCCATATTAAATTTTCATGAATATGTTTTCCGCATAAATAATCATACATAATCAATCTTACATAAACATAAGTATTACCCATGGAAAGAATTGGGTACCACAATCATGACACAAAGCATAACAGATGGGCCTAACACAAAAGTGTCCCTGAAAGAAGGGAACTAAAGTATATAAAGAAATTAATAAGGGAAAATATATATATGTATCATGGTGAGTGATTTCAATTATAATTTACAATATGTAATAAAAATATTCAATAAATTTGGCATAAAAACATTCTTGAGAGGTTTTAAGGAAACTATTATAGGTCCTTTAAAATAGAAAAGGGAAAAATACTTTATACAAAACTAGAAGTGAACCCAAAAGGTGTTCATAATAAAAAATAATGTTTTTATAAATACAATGGTGGCATAAAAAAGATATATAGCTCTTAAAATCGGGTAAGAATTTGGTAAATTCACTTAAAACGGGTTTACTTATCGAGAAGTATTGAGAAGGGAATCACTTAAAAGCATGCATATCCCCAAAAGAGAATGATGAATGGATATTGGTACATGATTTTGGACATATAAACATAAAATATAAGATGTAAATAAATAGAATATAATATTTCATTTGGACAAATAGAATGATAGATTAACCCGAATGAATAAAGGAGGTTCTGGTAGAATCCCTAACGGAATATCGGCATGATATTGGGTGTACTTAAGAGGCATTAATGAGAGATAAAGGGATTTATAATATATTATAAATCATAAGGACGGTATGGGGTAGGTTCGTAATCATACCCCATCACTAGTAATTACACATTAAATGGCGTAACATAGAGGATAATCTTGAATAAAAGTGAAATTGAGAGGATCCCTTACCTTAATTTCCACTTAATTTTGTCTCTTTTGTGCCTCCTGAATAATAAATTTATGTTTATTAAAACAATAATATAAAAGTTAATTATAGTAATTTTATAAAAATATTTATCAATTATAATCATTTTATTTTATTTCATAATCTTCGTTGATGAAATTGAAGCATTTTGATATCATATTTTGCATAAAAATTTCCCATCTTGCAACGATTTCACTTTTTATTAAATGTAATTTATAAATTAGTATAATTAGTTTTAGAAGAATAGAATGCATTTAATTTGATATTAATATATTATATATAATTTATATTTTCCATACATGAATGTTTTTATAATAATTATCTTGGCAACGTCTCCGTAGATGGTTAACCGACCTTTAACAGGACGTTGTCGATGGTGCGGGAAAGGGAAGTATGAAATTTATATTTTTCATTAATATGATAATTACAGTAGGTTAAAATAATTAATATAATTTTAACTTAATTTATAATCAATTTTTTAGCATAATTTTTTGAAAGGGATAGGGTAAAATAAAAAAAAGATGAAGAAAAGAGGGAATATTTAATAGAGTCTTACTCTCTCCTCAGTGTAGCGTCTCTTGCACGAAACTATAACTCCATTGGGGATTGGAGTTGGAGGGCTCTAGAACATCCCAAAAGTAACCTAAGATGATTTATAGGGAGGATTTGGGTATATATTAGGCTTAGTAATATACGAGAGGAATGGTTTGCTAAGGGGAGGGAGAGGGGTTATTTATACTTGAGGAGGGGGTGTTTTTAGAATAAAATATTAAATAAAATAATATATCAAATGTTAGACTTGTAATAGTAGTTTTTTGAAAACATAAATCATATATTAATATAATATAAATCGTTTTAGACTTTAAATTATCTTTATAATTCGAATTCATTAATTTATTAAAAGGAAAGTGAAAAGAAAGAGGAAATTATATTTTAAGGAATCACTTATTGACTTTAGGCTTTGGAAAGTTCTTTCTAGGTTTGGAAATTGAGTTTATTGTATTTTAAGTAAAAATTTATGAAATTGAATAGGACATGGCTGAATCTAAAGTTCTATAAATTTTATTTCATCATTACATCATGAATGATGCAATTTAAGATATACCAGTTATGTGAAAAACTGTATTTTTACTATTCACCTGAAAATTGAAGTATTTTAGAAAATTACAAAAAAAATCACCCTAACCATTTTTAGATGTGTAGAATCCGAAAATTAACTCCAATTTTCAAAAATAATTTTATAAATGTTATTAATTTAATATTTAATTAAAATCACGATTTACTTGAAAAATAAAAATTTAAAATTTAAAACTACTTTTCTAACACTTTGAAAATTTAATTAAGGTCGCATAAATTTATCTTAGAATAAAAATATTAATTTATGAATACATTTAATGAAACTAAATTTTCATTTAAATTATTAAATTAATCATAAAATTGTAATTAAATATTCCAGACTTATAAAAATACCAACATGTTATTAATAATTTTTAAAAAATTATTTACTTATACTATGATATAATTATACCATATTGTCACTTATAAAAAGATAAATTTTATTTATACTTTCATTGTATAGGTTACTATTAAATTTTTCGGTTTATTATTCATAAGGGTCATATTACTATTTCAAAGGTCAAGTTATTATTTCTATATATTCCTTAACTTCTAAAGATACCTTTTATTTCACTTATTCTTCACTTATAAAGTTTGCATTGTATTCTAAAAGTAATCTTATGTGATTATACTATAAGAAATAATTATAATAAGGGAATTTCCATTGATAAAACTTTGGGTTGTTACATGTACCACATCCAATTTTTGTATAAAGCATATATTGGCCTTTTGATTTATAGATTCAGATTCTAATTATGATGATGTTCATTCACTAGAATATTTAGAAGCACTCCATGTATCCTTGATATATTTATTCAACTTATTATATCCATTCTTCTTGAAGTATTTCTTTTCTGTATTCTTTTCATCTTTAATTCGTGGATATCTAGGCTTGATGTGTCCATCCATTTTCATTCATAACATCTCAATTCTTTATATTTATCGCCATGCTTTCTATGTTTTTTGAAAGGTATTCTGAATCATCATCTTTTGCAATATAATTTTTTGAACTTTCGTGAAAATTGAGAAAACACATCATTTGATTCATCTTTACTTGAGTAATCCTCCTCTTTAGATGGTTCAAATATTTGTTCACTTCTAATCTTTTTATCATCTTTGGAAGTAGAGACTTTCAAGGTAGAATTTTCCTTTTTTATTTTTCTATGATCCTAATTTTTATTTTCTATCTTAGATTCATACATCATAAGAGTTCCAATAAGATCTTTTATCTTTAAATCTTTTACCTCTTTAGATTGTCTGATAGTAGCAGATATTCCACTCCACTTTGGTGGTAATACTCTAAAAACTTTTAATGCTAGTTCAGGATTAGTGATAGGTGTTCCTAGAATAGCAATGTTATTCCTAATCTCAGTGAGTCTTCCATTCAATTGAGTAATACTATCTCCTTCATCCATTTTGAAAGTATCAAATTTGATCTTGGTTGTATCATATCTAAGATCTTTTACATTGTATGTACCTTCATATTCTATTGCTATAGTAGTCCACATTTCATGTGTTGTCTAACATTGAGAGACTCAGTTAAACTAATCTAGTGTTAACCCACAGATGATAGCATTCGTAGATTTTTAATTTAGATCATAGTTTCCTTTAGCTACAGCATCCCAAGTTTCAGGTTCAATCTTAGGAATTTCATAGGGTTTAACTACTTTGAGATATAGTTTCATACCAAGATTCTTTATATAGATGACCATGTGCACTTTCCAGCAACCATAGTTCTCACCATTGAAGTACAGATCTTTAACCATTGACATACCTTCTCGGTTATCATCCATATCAACCATTTAACAATAAATCTTTGGAATTCAACCTTTTATATTTGTGAACTTGAGATTCACTTTCTCTAATACTAATTTTTTTTCCAGATAATGACTGACTGAATAACTTAAGAATGGGTGAATTAAGTTCTTAAAAATATTCTTTGAAATACAGACCACCATCTTTAAACTATGAACATCCAATTTTCTTTCTTGATAATATATGCAACAGAAATTTAAAACATGCAGGAATAAAATTGAACATAAAGGTTTATAGTGGTTCGGGGAATAAAAATCCCCTAGTCCACTCCACTAATTATCTACTCAATGGGCTTGGTGATTTTCACTAAGCGGCCCTTTTACAGAGGGCTCCCAGCTGAGTACAAGCAGTTGTCACTTAATACAAAGGTTCAAGAGCTTTCAACTAGTATATTCCTTTACAAGACCTATCATGAGTCTTAAAAACACTCATACACAAATTCCAAATACAGTAGAGAAGATAAAAAGTTTGAGAAAGGTTTTCAACACACAATTGTAATCAACAACTGACAGTAGATGAAGATTCATCCTGAGAAAACATAAGCTTCAAGCATAGATCGGGATGATCTTCAGTGAAACTAATGAGGTGGGTAAGATTATCACTTGACATATAGATTTTCAATATGTATAGATCTTCATTATTAGCCAGGGGAAACCTTATTTCATTCTCTTCATTCTTCATTCCACAGGCACATGAATGTATATGTATAAATGTTGTTTCCAACTATTCCTTATATAAGCTATTTTGAACATAGTTCTAATGGTAAAAATGATCTATACAGATATTCTGATAATATAGGCTAAGAAGATCATGTATTAGTTTCTTCCAAATATGAAAATTCTTTTAAGACCGCAATGTCATAGATTTTCTTTTTGTTCTCTGAATGTTTCTATATAAGGTAAGTCTTGTAAATACCGATCTTTCCTTAAATCGATATTCTTGTTTTAATGTACTAAAAAGGTATGAACTGAATTATCATGAGATTAGTAAGGACAATCATTACAATATATACTAACATATCTTCGAAGGATATCAGCTGATCATATGGTTCACCGTTAAATATCTTCTTTATAAGATAAAGGAATTTGTATTCATAAGATAATTAGTGTTCATCATATCATAATATAATTTTATGGTATAAGATAAAGTGTTACTGGAACATCATTCACTTTTCTTTAATCATATTCTAACTATGAATATTCCTTAAAGGAATAATTTCCTTTCACATTTTCATTTCTGACTTGAAGTTTCTCTTGAGTGACTTAGATGAAGATCATAAGATAAAATCTTACTTTTTAATTAAAACTATTCCTTGAACTTCATAAGATAATATGCTTTCATAAGATAAATAATTGAGCACACATCATAAGATGAATAAAATTTGAAACACTTAAAAAACTTTGTAGAATAGGAGTAGGTATTTTGTGAATCATCAAAACACATAGACAGGAGATGTATTGGAATAATACACTTTACAACACATCTCTCCAAAAAAATGTGTCCTCAGACACATGAATAAAGAAATAGAATGGAAAGAATTCCATATTCATTAGTGATTGTGTCAGTCATGTATGTTATGATATATATTAGGCTAGATGTCGCCTACACATTAAGGGGGGTACGAAGATATCTAGTTCATCCTGGTGACTGCCATTGGATGGAAGTCAATACTATCCTTAAGTATTTGAGGCATACTAAGGATATGTTCCTGGTTTATATAGGAGATTAGGAACTAGTCATAAAAGGATATGTAGATTCTAGTTTCCCAACTGATCAAGATGATATAAAGTCACAAATGGAATACTTATTCACTTTGAATGGAGGTGTTTGAGATGGAAGAGTTCAAAGAAGGCTATGGTCACATATTCTACAGTAACATCTAGGGATATTACATCTTCTGATGGAGATAAAGAAGTGGTATAACTACTAGAATTTGGACCTATAGCTACGGATCTATAGCCACAGACAATAAAAATTGTGGATATAGATCACTTATACCCACTATTGTGTTTACTGTCTTTGGATCTAGCCTCACACACAATCCCTTTTCCCCCACACCCTCGTGAGTTTCCAATCCCCACTGCCACATGATCCTCCTCCCTCCCTTGATCCTCCTCCACTCCCGAAATCTCCGACGCATCCACCCCACCTCCTCACGACCCTCCTTCTCTGACATAGCTCCAACACAGTTTTAACATAGCTCTAGCACCATTTCAACGTGGCCACCTCCCCCCCCCCCCCCCCCGCGATCCTCCACCTATCCCGACTTTCCGACGCAGCCACCCCACCTCCCTACGACCCTCCTACTCCGACGTAGCTCTGGAACAGTTCTGACTTGGCTCCAGCACAGTTCTGATGCAGCTCCGGCAAAGTTCTGACATGGCCACCCCACCACCTAGGTTCCTCCTCCTTCGACGCAGCCACCCCACATCCCAAGATCCTCATCATACATGTGATGGATCCATGAATAAGGTAAATTTATCAAGTGTTGATTTCATTGGTACCCTATCTAGGTTTGATCCCACATTTAGAGTAGTTATTAGGTATGTTTGACGTGGGAATTAAAATATGGAATAACAAAAAATTGAAATAGAAATCCTAAAATCAATTCCCATTCCTACTAGTCAAAAAAATCAGAGAGGATTACACACTTGTTGTGTTGTTTTGTGGGTGGGGTGATATCAATTACTAGAAATAAAACTTTTAGTTCATTTTCACTTCATCCCTAGATTCCCAATCCCTCGTATTTACTTTAGGAATGTGAGAATAAACCTTGGCTTTATATCAGCATCCCTTGATGAGGATCATAAGATTTTTTATGATAGGATTCATATGCTCAATGAACCAGATATGTGCACATTATCAAAGTTTACCTTAGGATAATTTAATTATTTGGAGTTTCACTTGTTATTAATATCCAACCAGGAGCATGATGAGCGGGTGAGCAGAGTCTTGTCTAAATAAAACCCAGTTAAGTTGAACATACATTTCTGGAGGTTCTGCAATAAGGGAATACCAAAAAAAATTAATATCCATAGAAAAGTAATTTATATAACCTCACCATGTATGTGTTGTGATAGACTAAAATTTGAGTTAGTCTGGAAATTATTTTTTGATGTAGAATGGGCCTTCTTTTCTTGGGCCCCTGTTGGGAAACTTATGGTATTTCAATTTTAGGGGGCTGCATCTCTAACTTTTTGTATACATTATTTCTAAGTGTTGAGAAACATTCATATATGGTTAATCTTCAAGTAATAGTGTTTTTAGTGGTTGTTTGGGTGATTTAGGAGACAAGTAACAAGGGTCGTGAATGCAAGAATAGCTCCCTCTTTTCATTCAAGTTCATGTTCTCTCTCTCATAGACAAACTAGGTTCCCTTATTCCTATTAGAATAATTTTTTAAAGAAATATTGAAAATGAATTGTATATTTTCATCATTGAGATTAGATATATAAAAAATTAAAATGGTTATGTAACCCATTCCCACTTAGGTTTACCCTTCCTCAATATCTTAGAAGAATCTTGTTACACAAAAACCTCTCACGAATAACTCAAAGTTGTGACTATTCCCAAGAGTGGGAAAACTATTTTAAAACCTAAACCATTGATTCCTAAACAATTAGATTCTTCAAAATAATAGTAAAAAAATGAATAACCAATATTAGAAACTAAAAAATTAGAGCTGGATAATGAGTGAATTGGTTAGGGAATGTTGAAATTCAGCCAAAGGAACATGGGGAAAGTAGTGTATCGAATATCATTTTTTTACTACCTAACCTAAGACACTAAAGAGAGAGTGAATGGATTGAGATCTTGGGTCATTCCAGGGTATTATTAAGGGGGTGAATTTATTTTATAATTGATTATTATATAATTAATGAGAGAATTATATAAGGTAACCATTCATTATATTCATCATTTTTCACTTTTATTGTATTTCTTCCATGAACTTGTGGTTCAACTCCATTATTTATTTATTTTAAAATTAAAATTGTTATATTATTTTGGGTGTGAGGAGAATGAATGATTATATCCTTCCATGAACTTGTGGTTCCCTATCTCTTTTCACCATAAAATGTAGTATTTTTAATTTTCTATTGTATTACATTTCCATATTGGAGTTGAAAATTAGTTGCAATCATGTTTTGAGGTCTTAATAAGATATACCTATTGAATTAGAAATCACTAGTTCTTTTCATGCTGCACTTTGATCATCCTTTTGGAATCATGATTTTTTTAAGGACATTCTTATTGAATAATATCTATTAATTCCTATATGATAGAATGATTTGAATTTCTGTTTCATATAATCATGCTCAGTTGAATCTACATTTGATTAACTTGGACAGAGGGCTGGATAGTTCTTATTTACTTGATTGTCAGGTTGGTCCAAGAGGAATATGAAGACTTTTTTTGATGAAGTGAAACACTTATAATTATGGAAGAGTGGAAAAAGTGGATGTTGTAATAAGATTTTCTATATGAAGTTTTTCTGTGCTTTCCAGCTCATGTGGTGACTCCTTTTCCTCATTATATGAAGTTTTATTATAAGTCATGTTTATATCCATTTTGATTTATGACGAACTTCCAGAACTGCATCCCATGATGAAGGTTCCTATTTTCTTACCTTTATTCATGACTATTATATAAAATCATGGGTTTACATACCAAAAAATATATAATTATTTTGAAACATTTAAAACGTTAAACTTTATTGAAATATAGATTATAAATATAATAAAAGTAATGAGAATTGATAATTATTTAGAGTACTTATCTACTGATCTTGTCTAGTTCTATAAATTTGAGGGCATAAAATGATAGCATAATATTAGGGAGACCCCCAACATAATGAACTTGTTGATAACATGAGTAAAACTATTATTGAGTGTGTCTAAGGAATGCTTTCATACTCAGGTCTACCTAAATTCTTTTGGGTAGATGTTGGGACTATAATAGTATACCTATTTAATAGGTTCCCATATGCTGCTAATTAGTTCAAACCCACAGGTGAACTTTTTTATGGTAAACCACCTTTCAATGAACATAAAAGAGTCTTTTTTGTGCAACCTACACCTACATTAAAACTGATAAGTTGTAACCAAGATCTATTAAGTATGTTTTCATGGGATACCCCAATGGTGTCAAGGGATATATGTTGCGGGTTGAAAAACAAAGACACAAAAGGTGTATGATCATTATAGATGTTGTCTTTCATGAATTTAGTTCTCCTAAATCCTAATATATCACACATTATAGTGATGATACAACCCTTAGTGAGATTATTGATCCTTATTCGCCAACTGAGTTAGAGGATGCTGATGAGCCCCCTCATCCAGATCCTAAAGGTGAATTCCAAAATGAGTCTATTGATGATGATTCTAAAATCTATAATAAATTATTTAATGATATAGATTTCAAAGGTTGAATATCTAACATACATGAAGAAATGGAAACCTTGAATAAAAACCATACATTGTCTATTTTTAATAGACCTCCTAATGCCATGGATGTTGGGCATAAATGGATTTATAGGAGGAATAAATATAACACTAATGAAAGGAAAATAAAATTAATGGCCATATTAGTGGAAAAGGGTTTCCTTTAAAGTGAGGTTATTGATTATGTTAATATTTTTTCACCATTTTCTAAGAATTCTTCTATTTGGTTACTTCTTGTTTTTTATATTTTAATGACTTTTAGAAAGAATAATTAGATGAAAAAACTGCCTTCTTACATGGTGAAATTAATGGGAAATTGTACATGGAACCACTTTATGGTAACCAAATGTTATTTAAAACTAACCAATTTTGTCTTTTAAATAAATCCTTGTATGGTTTAATACTGGATTCTTGTTAGTGATATAGGAAATTTGACTCTTTTATATTGGATATCCAATTTAACAGGATCCAGTAGGATGCATGTGTTTACTTTAAATGGGTTAAAACATACATTCTTTACCTACTAATTTATTTTGATTATATATTGGTTATGTGTAATAATATGAAGCTTGTTAATTCTATAATGTATCAATTGAAAACGTTTTTTCAGATGCAATATTTATGAGTGAAAAAAAAGATATTAATTAAGAAAATCAAAGGGAGAGACCTAATAAAATGTTATATTTGTCCCAAAATATTATATCGTTAACTTATTGAAGAGGTACTTTCTTGAGACCTTAAAGCCAATTAATGATCCCTTTTCCCAACACTTCAAAGTATCATTGACTCAAGTTCATACTTCTACTGTAGAAAATTAATATATTTCAAAGAACCCTTATACCAACATTTTTTGGTAGCCTAATGTATTCTATGATTTTCACCAGGACGGACATATTTTTTTCTACTTTCATTATCAATATATTCACAAAAAAATAGGGAAACTTTATTGGTTGGTGTTAAAATGGTTACTTAGATTTTTTTCACATACTGCCATCCTATATTTTTGTTTTTCTAGAAATGTAAATACAGATGAAATAATTGCTGGATATGTTGATGCTGATTACGTAGGAAATATGGATACTGAGAAGTCGCTTACTAGATATGTCTTCACCACTTTTGAAGGAACCATATCATGGTAACGGAACATGTAATTATTGGTTTCTCTTTTAACCATAGAAGATGAGTATATTCCCCTAACTGCGGATATCAAGGAGGCTTTATGATTAAAGGGTATGGTTTCTAAACTGAATTTATTCAATTTTGTAATATCAGTTTATTGTTATAGTCTATAAGATTTCCATTTGTACAAAAAATTATTTTGTCATGGTAGATTCAAACATACATAAATTATGCTGCATTATATTAGAGATACCATTGTGGAGTGTTGATGGTATACCTTTATAAATAATAAGTTTGGTTTTTGGGTTGATCTAGAAGGTCCCAAAGAAATATGAATCATCATATCCAAAGTTTTTTCAACATTATGAGGGGATTAGAACTATTTGAGAGACACCCTACTTTAATTGTAAGAACTCCACTTCTTCTTTTTTAGTTATTGAAAATAGAATATTTTTATCATTTCTGTTTTCTTATTTTTCATATTGTTGGTTTGTTAAAGGGACCAAATAAAAATAAATATTTTGTTCTTATTTATTGTATTGTTTATTTATTTTGAATCAATTTATACTAATCATTCTTGAAGGAATTTATTTGTTATGTTAAATGGTGTGTACCTAGGGGACACATACTGTGTTTTTTGAACCACATAACTCAGCATGTATAGGTGTACAAACCATGATTTCGCACTCGAACACACATTTTGTGTGTTCTAGGGTATATTCCATATATGATATCGATAAAATGACATAGGAATTAGAAGAGGAAAAACCTATTAACCCTAATGATTCACACACCGTGTATAAAGAAGAAACAAGACATTTATGTTAGGTTAGATTGGATTGATGTATATTGGCGGTAGGATCATAAGTAACTCATTGGTCCCATATGTTGTGTACCCTATTGGGATATACTATATAGTTAACTCAACATGGATATATGAAAACATTACATGCCCTGCCTTTTACTGGGACTCTCAAACCATGTCATGAAAAGTACATTCAGTATACTATGTGACTTCCTATGTTTCTCATTTCTTCTCACCTGTGTCAGCATCTGAAAATTAAATATTATATTTAGAGTAATTTTATATTTAGAGAATGATGGTATGATCATATTATACATAAGATAAAGTTTATGATGAATCTTAAAGTGTTTGATATTATTTTTCCTACAGAGGAGACTACTAGGTTTGGACAACTTTATCAGAGCTGGAACATGGTTAAGTACTCCATGAGAGATATTCTAGTGACATGGAACGATTCCTCATAATTATATATAGAGTTATATACTAACTTAGAAACATATTTATTATAGGATTGAATTCCTCTATATTCTTTCTAGGAGTTTAACACTACCCCACATACTCAAAGTGGGGGTCCTCATTATTCATGAAAAAAACTACTTCTTTATATGTATGGTTCCATACTTATATCCTTTTCAAGAGGGAGGGTGGAGGGGGAATTAGTAGGGGGTTGGCATGGGGAGGGAAAACTGGCAAGGGGGTGGTCTATAGGGGGGTCTGCAGGGGGGGAGGAAAAATTGGCAGGGGGAGGGTGCAGGGGGAATTGGTAGGGGTCTGGTAGGGGGGAGGGAAAACTGGCAAGGGGTGGTCTACAGGGGGGTCTGTAGGGGGAGGGAAAATTGGAAGGGGAGTTTCAGGGGGTGGTCTATAGGGGGTGATCTACAGGGAGGTCTGCAGGGTAGGGTAGCGGGAGGGGCAGGGGCAGGGGGCAGGGGGAGGTCTGCAGGGTAGGGGGCAGGGGGGTGTTCTGCAGGGGGGTCTATAGGGAAGGGGGAGGGTGCATGTGGGATGAAAGGTGGGAGAGGTTGGTGGTCTTCAACGGGGTCTGTAGGGCAGGGAGTTCAAGGGGTGGGGTAAGGGGTGCAAGGGGGTAGTGGGGGAGGTAAAATTGGTAGGGGGAGGGTGCAGGGGGGAGGGGGTAGGGGGGTCTACAGGGGGGTCTGCTGGGTAGTGGGGAGGGTGCAGGGGTGGTGCAAGTGGGGAGGGGGTGGGGTAGGGGGTTCAAGGGTGGTATAGATTAATGATGAATTCATTCATGAATAACCTTTAGATATTCACCCATAACATATAGTTTTCCCCCTATATGGACTAATTTTTCATTTATTTTTATGAATTATAATAATTTCTCCCTTTCATGAAATCCATACATGAATGAATATATAGAATAATAGTTTCATTAAATAAATATAATTTAATATTTTAACCATCTTCAAACTTGATTACTCTCTCATTCTTATTTTGTTCTATTTAGACTATAAGACTCTTACTATTACTCTATATTCTAATCATCCTTCTTATTTCTCTTTAATTTTATGTTCTCGAATCATCATACATAAGAATATTTCAATGTTTTCATTAATTATATGTGTTCTAATTTTTATGCATTATGTTTATCAGTGTATTTTATTGGTAACATAATGATATTATATGAATCACCATATAAACATTGAATGTTTTCATTAATTAAATGTGTTCTCATTTGTATGCATTATGTTTATCAAGATTATTCCCTCCTTCCACTGATTTAGGTGCATAAACCAATGAATATTTCAATGATCATGATGGTGGTGGTGGAGGTGGTGTTCTGAGAGGAGGTGATAATGATATTGGTGTTTCTATAGGAGATGATGAGGGCCGTGATGGTTCTTGTGATGCTGATATTGAGGTACATTTCATGTAAATTTTATTTTTGGTTTATACATTTAATTTTATCAAATAGTTCTTTTTATTATGATGATGTTGATATTGAAATTTTATATTGTTTATATTGGAGAGAGTTTTAATTATTATGATATATATTGTATTGTGTTTGAGTTTAGTTTTATTTGGAAGGTGGTGTTTTTTTGCTTGTAGCTAGAGGATGTGAGTACTACTATAAGGTGAAGCTATTATGGAAGCATTTGGTGATTAAGTATAGCTGGGTAGGAATCAATTTACATGGTTATTAACTATGGCTTTAGGGTCTATTTTCCATGGTTTTGAAAGTGTTATTAGGGACCAATATCCATGGTTTAACCAAGGGGGTAGTGGGGGAGGGAAAACTGACAGGGGGTGCAGGGGGGTGGGGGAGGGGGAGGGGGTATGTAGGGTAGGGTGGGGTACAGAGGGTGGGGGCAGGGGTGGGGGTCTGCAGGGGGAGGGGGTAGGGGTTTGTAGGGTGGGGTGCAGGGGGTGGGGGTCTTTAGGGCAGGGGAAGGGGGCAGGGGGTCTGAAGGGTGGGGTGGGGTGCAGGGGGTGGGGCAGGGGTGTGCTAGGGGTTGGGGTAGGGGGTGAAAGGGGGGTAAGCAGGGAGGGAAAACTGGAAAGGGGTGTACAGGGTCTATCTAGGGGGGGTGTCTAGGGTCTGTGGGGTTGTCCAGGGTTTTTCCTGGGGGGGTCTGTCCAGGGTCTATCTGGGGGGTGTCTGGGGTCTGTCCAGGAGGGGGGTTGTCTAGGGGAGTGGAGGTATGGGTCTGTCCTGGAGGGGTATTTCCAGGGTCTGGGGGTGTCCAGGGTTGGTCCAGGGGGTGTTCAGGGTCTATCCAGGAGGGGGCTATCGAGGGGAGTGAAGGGGGGGATTTGAATTGGGGAAGGGGTGCTGCAGGGGGGGCTTGCAGGGGGTGTCCAGGGTCTATTCAGGATGGGGTCTGTTCGAGGGAGTGGATGGGGGGATTTTCATGGGGGAAGGGGTGTTGCAGGGGGGGCTTTGTAGGGGTGTCCAGGGTCTGGGGGGTGTCCAGGGTCTATCCAGGAGGGGTGGTGGTGTCCAAGGGAGTGGAGGGGGGATTTTCATGGGGGAAGGGGTGATGCGGGGGGCTTTGCATGGGGTGTCTAGGGTCTGGGGGTGTCCAGGGTCTGTCCTTGGGGGGGTCTGTCTAGGGTTTGTCTGGGGGGTGTCCAGGGTATGTCCAGAAGGGGGGGTTATCCAGGGGAGTGGAGGTCTAGGTTTGTCCTGGGGGGGTCTGTCTAGGGTCTGTCTGGGGGGTGTCCAGGGTCTAGGGGGATTTTCATGGGGGAAGTGGTGCTGGAGGGGGGCTTTACAGGGGGTGTCCAGGGTCTAGGGGGTGTTCGGGGTCTGTCCTAGGGGGTCTATCCAGGGTCTATCTAGGGGGGTTTCTGGGGTCTGGGGGGGTATCCAGGGTCTGTCCAGGAGGGGGGGTTGTCCAGGGGAGTGGAGGTCTAGGTCTGTCCTAGGGGGGGTCTGTCTAGGGTCTGTCTGGGGGGTGTCCAGGGTCTGGGGGGACTTTGCATGGGGGAATGGGTGTTGTAGGGGGGCTTTGCAGGGGGTGTCTAGGGTATGGAGGGGGTGTCCAGGGTCTGTCCCAGGGGGGTCTATCTAGGGTCTGTCTGGGGGTGTCTAGGGTTTGGGGGGTGTCCAGGGTATGTCCAGGAGGGGGGATGTTCAGGGTCTGTTCAGGAGGGGGGTCTGTCCAGGGTCTGTCTAGGGGGGTGTCTAGGGTCTTTCTGGGAGGGGGGTCTGTCCAGGGTCTGGGGGGTTCGAGGGTCTGTCCAAAAGGTGGGGCTTTACAGGGGGTGTCTAGGATTTGGGGGTGACCAGGGTCTATCCAGGAGGGGGGGTCTATCTGGGGGGAGTCTAGGGTCTGTCCAGGAGGGGGGGTCTGTCCAGGGTCTGGGGGGTGTCCATGGTTTGTCCAGGAGGGGGGGCTATCCAAGGGAGTGGAGGGGGGCTTTGCATGGGGGAAGGGGTGCTACAGGGGGGTCTTTGTAGGGGTGGGGCATTTTTTTATGAAATGGGAAACCCTATAGCCACGGTTTCAAACTGTGGCTACAGACCTATAGCCAATGTTTGAACCATGGCTACATACCTAAAGCCACAGTTTGAAACCATGGCTATAGTCATATGTGCCTTAAGCTTCTACCATGTTTTTGAACCATGGATTTAGGTATCTATCCATAGTTCAAACCATGGCTATATCCTTATAGCTATGGTTTGAACTGTGGCTATATCCCTATAGCCACGGTTTAAAACCGTGGCTATAGGTATTTCCCTATATCCACGCCAATACTAGCCACGAATCATAAAACCATGGCTATAACCTATATCCATGGTTTTTGGACTTATATCCATGGTTTTAAACAATGGATATAACCTAAATTTCCAGTAGTTTATGGATGCACAACTTCATCTAAGATCTTGAAGAGATTCCTATCAGTAAAGATCATGTCACACTCTGTTGTAATAATACTACAATGGTGGATTTTTCAAAAGAACCAAATTCACATCAGCAGATCAAGCACATACTTCGGAAGTATTATCTATTGAGAGATTTTTCTTAGAGAAGTGAAGTTTTAGTGAGAATTATTTCCATGGAATACAACATAGCAGACCCCTTTAATAAAGCCTTGAATTAGTAAAAACGTGACTATCATGTGAGGTCTAGTGAACTAAAGGTCATAGGCAATTAGATCTAGTCCAAGTGGGAGTTTTTTGGAGTTGTTATCCTAGGACCAATTTTTTGTACTTTTATTACATGTATATTCAATGTATTGAATATTAATAAAACTTATTATTACATTTTTTTTTATTTTACATGAATCTAATGTAATAATTTTCTAGATTATACGTCGCATTGATAGGGACATAACAGTTCCAGCTTTGATGATAACCTTGATCTGCTATAATGATATTTTTAAATAATGTTCTATAGTTGGATAATGTACTATGATGGGACACATAGTACATATACTATTATGTGTGAGTGCTTATAAGAATATTGGGATTCTTCTCATGAATTTTTCACTTGGTAATCTCCAAGATGAGAGATTAGGAGAACAGACCCGCCAGTAGGAATTCTTCATGAATTGGTGCCATCATATTTTCCTATCTGTGAGTGTGTGTGATGGTACTTATACTTTAATATTATTATTAATGCATGTTATAACGTGCATACTTAGATGTATTTTGTAAACCATTATGGTAATAGTTCATAGCGAAGTTGGATACCTTGGATGCGTCATGAGTGACATGTCATTAATGGATAATTAAATGAAGGATTTTTCCCTTCTATATTTATGGAAGTTGATATCTCATCCTTTGATTGGAATAAAACAATCACCCAAAATTCCATGGTCATGGTGTAATGACGTGTTTATTTCAGATAGTCAAAGAAATATGTATCGAGTATATCAGTTGGTGATGTGGATGTGCAACCTGCTTGCTGAGATATTGAGACAAAGGGATTATATTACACAGTGAGTGTTTGTATATGGATTTCATTAGTGTGAATTTAAGTTATTTATCTTGGGTTCCTTGACCCACTACTAGATAGTAATCTTGAATTTTAGGCAATACCATCTAATTCCAACGAGAAACAATCCTAGAGGGTTACACACTAAGTGTTTTTTTATCTCGATTAAATTCTATTTGAATTTAATTAATGGAGTAAATATTATTCTCAATACCGAGGAATAATTTTATTTATGTTTTATTAATCACATAAATTAAATAAATATTTATTCACCAGTATGTTAATAAAAATATATTTATTTATTTTATTGAATATTTAATAACTATTTATTCCCCAATATGTGAATGAAATATTTATTTGTGAATAAAATATTTATTCAAGTATTCATTAAATTTTGAGGAGTTTGAATGAACCAAGACTGCGTCTGGTGATAAAATAATTATTTACAAGCTGGTAAATATTATTTATCAATTTGTGAAATTTGGAACACCACAAAATGATATTATTATTATTATGTAGAGGGGGGTTTATTGAAGTTTTTAAATGTTATTTAATGGTCAGCATGTAATTAAATAATATTTTCGCCTAAACCCTAACTCTATAAATATATAGTTATGTCTATTGTGTATTATATCCAAAATTGATAATAGACTATTATTTCACATGTTTAATTCCCTCTTGACTCCTAATTCTTTCTCCTTATCAATAATGAGAAACAAAAGAGAAATTTTTTTAATACTGAAGAATGAGCAATCAAGAATGAACAACTCATGTAACGACCCAAGTATTTATAGAATAATAAATTTTCATTTCAATTAATATTTATGAATAAGATATTAATTTTTTTTAAAGGGGGTGATTTTTTCTGATTGTATAATCAACACACAACAATGGTTTTCTTCAAAATCTTACTTGCACACAGCATTGAGTTATATCGAAAAATAATACAATAATATTATTATTATTTTAAATGGTAGTTAACGCCTAGCCATTGGAACAGTGGGAATGAATAGTATCAATTGAATTATGAAAATATGGTTTAAAAATTTTTAAATAATGATTAATTGTTTACCAAATTTTTTTATAAATGGAAATAAAAACCAATTGAATATAAAGGATGTGTTTTTATAAAGACCTATTTAAAAAGAGAATAATTGTGTTTATAAAATCATATAACTATTTATGGATTCTTATTTAATAAAAAATATATTTTATATATTTAATTTAAAGTTTTAAATTCATCTTATATATTTTCTAGATATGATATAAGAAAAAATTTAATTTTTCAGATAAAAGAAGTATTTTTCTAAAAATGCAGTTTTACCACTTTTTGATGGTGAACCCTTTTTAAATTTAGTTTGTGATAACTTTATATGTTTTATTTTAAAAAATAAACTTATTCTTTTGAATCGGGACATCAAAATTTACTTTGGATGAATTTTTGATATTTTTCTGATAACTATCATGTTTTGATGAATAGTAAAAATATGCTAAATTTTAATTGTAAACAAATTTTTTCATCGAAATAATTTATATGGTTAAATCATATTATTTAGTGGTTTTAAAGTATAAATGGAATATATTTTTATCATTTAATAAAATTTTGGTTATTGTAAGTAATTTCCCATTGAAATTGGATATAAACACATGTCAATCTTTTGATAGTTATTACTTCTTAAAAACCTAATTTTTGGTTTTGAAAACAAGAATTAATTTTAAATTAACTACTGCAAATTCTATGTTTTGAATTTATAAAAACAGATTCCATATTTGGAATCAAAAGGTCCAAATTGTTTAAATAGGTACCTTTTTTTTTGGACATTATGAATAGTAACTCCAGTAATTATTTTATTTACCATGGTTAAAGGGTAAATCTGGTAAATAAGGGTAAAAAATAATATTATAATAATATTAAACTACCATAAATCATGTCTAAATCCATTTGTATGAGATATTTCTGACCATGGTCATCCTTGGGTCTATTTTGGGACCCAATTGATCCACTTGGATGTGAAAATGACATTTTATAAGAATTAATTTAAAGTAAAGAGAAATATGACATAAACATGTATCTTTTACTAAAAAAATTATATGGGGTTATATAATTGATCTATTCGACTATAAATAGTCATTATAAGTCTAAAAATATTTTCCTACATCATGATATTTTATTTATAATTTTTAGACATTAAATTAATAAATTTAATTATGACACAATAATGATGTAGTGATTGATTCATTAATAAAGGATTCAAATAAATGATATTATAAATATTAAAATAAATGTAATTTGATTATTTTTATTCCATAAAATAATTTTATAGATGATATTGATATCTTATCTTTGATTTAATGCCTTTTTTATAATTAATCAAGTTTTTATGACTTTAAGAGAATCGATTACTTTATAGTGTCAAAATTGACATAAATGAGTTTTTAAAATGAATACTATTTTATTAAATGGTATAATAGTCCTAAAAATATAATATTCAGCCAAATAAATTATATAATGTTAAAAATTTCATTAATGATCTACTTATGGTTTGCTTGGCATTTTATAGAAACAATAGTAACCAAAAATTATTAAAATGCAAGAAGACATGGTAAGAGTTAATGTTTTTAACTAAGGGTTAAAGAAAAAAAGATAAGGTTAAATTTGTGACCTAAACTTGTCTAAAACCAATTAGATGGGGGGGTTTAGACCCAAAAGCATCTTATATTTTAAATAAATGAGTTTGGGACCATTTGAAACCAAAAATCATTTTATAATAAAATAATATTTAAAAACTTTCTTAAAGTACCCCTCCTCCCTCTTATAAAATAGCATCACCTATACCCACTTACTCACACCTCTCAAGCCATTTGGCTCATCAAAATTCTTCCCAAATAAGCTCCAAACATCCCTCCCTCTTAGAATCCTTAACTTTGTCAGAAGGCAATTCAATTAATCCCTTTGGCTCAAACCAAAATAAGTCACCCGCTTTAGAGGTAACGTCTTCTCTCAAGTTATTTTCTTTTATTTTCCTTCTCCACTTCCTATGATCTTCTTATTATTTTATTACATAACAACACCAATATCCTCAATATACTAGGATGTTTTTGTAACATCCCAAGTAAATAAAGAATATGAAATTTTCATATTTATTAATATTTGTGAATTAAATATTAATTTTACTTTAAAGGGGATGCCAAGTTTGATGGTGTACCCGATACACAACAACGGGTTTCTTTTAAATCTTATGTTACACACAACGTTAAGTTATACAGAAAAATAATATAATATTATTATTATTTTAAATGGTAGTTAACGCATAGTCGTTGTATTAGAAGGAATGAACAGAAATAACTACAATATGATTATACATGTTTGTTAAATGTTTTTACATTTATCCAATAAATTTTAGAGGCTTAAAATAAGAAAGTATCCAATTTTAAGCATAAATACTCTAATATTCTTTAAAGGATCGATTTACCGCCTTTTAATGGAGAACCCTTTTTAAATCTAGTTTTTGTCACTTTTATATGTTCTATTTGACAAAATAATATTATTATTTAGAATCAGGACATCAAAATTTACTTTGGATGAAATTTTTGTATTTTTCTGAAAATGTTCATTTTTTATGAATAGTGAAAAATACAGCATTTTAATTCAAAACTGCCTTTTAATCTAATTTATTTAGATAGTTAGAATATTATTTTAATTGGTTTTTAAGTGTAATTGGATAATATTTTTACTATTTAATCCAATTTTGTTCATTGGAAGTAATTTTACTCTTAAATTGGACATAAAAAAAGGTAAAATTTTTGATAGTTATTATTTCTTAAAAACACACTTTTTATTTTGACAACAGGAATTAATATTAAATTAATTTATGCCACTTATGTGTTTTGAATTTGGAAAAATTAATTCTATATTGTAATAATGAGGTCCAAATTGTGTAAATAGGTAACTTTTATTTTTAAACATTATGAATATTTACTTTAGTAAATATTTTATTTACCATGGTAAAAGGGTAAATCTGGTAAATAAGGGTAACGAAATATTATTATAATAATATTAAATTACCCTAACATGTGTCTTATTCCTATTTTTTGATACTTGTTTGACCATGGGCATCCTTGGTTTTATTTTGGGGCCCCATGGATCCACTTGGGAGTGATAATGACACTTTATATTAATTAATTTAAAGTAAAGACAAAAATGACATAAACATATATCTTTTAGTAAATAAATTTTTACATGGGGCTATATAAGTTATATATTCAACTATAAATATTTATTTGAAAGATAAAAATATTTCCTACATCATGATATTATTTTTATAATTTTTAGACATCAAATAAATAAAATTATTTATGACACAATAATGATGGAGTGTTTACCTCATTAATGAATGATTCAAATAAATAAGATTATAAAGATTAAAACAATATCCAAAACCTGTCCAATTATTATTGGATAATTTTATTTCGAACAAGAGTCATATTATCTTATAATTTAATAAGTTTTGGATCTTTATAAACCTAAAATCATTATATAATAAAATAATATTTTCAAACTTTCCTAAAGAGCCCCTCCTCCCCCATTATAAAAAGCCCTCACCTCTAACCCATTACTCACACATCTCAAGACCCTTTTCTCATCCAAATTCTGACCAAATAATCTCTCAATATCCCTCTATTCTACCTAGAAGCCTTACCTTAGGCATAAGTCACTTTAATAAATCATTTTGGTTCAAACCAAAGGGAGTTACCCGATTTAAAGGTAACGTCTTCTCTTAAGTTCTTTTCTTTTATTTTACTTATCCCACCCCCTAAACTCTTTTTATTATTTTATTAAATAAAAACACCATTATAATCAATATACTAGGTTATTTTTATGATAATTATTCGAACTACACTTATACACACCTCCATCTAATGGGTAAAGAACATGCTGTTTCTTTGGACAGCAAACTAACGCCTCACAAAATGATGATTGATCAATTATATCCTACCACCTATCATGGTGGACATTATGATGGAACTGTATTTATATGTGATATATATTATATTTATATTATCTCTATACTTCTGTATTTTTCATTTATAGCATGCCTTTATGGTTTCCATAATGGGTAAACGTGATAATTTCATTTGAGGAAGTACGGACTACCACCCCCTCAAAGTGATATGACTCGTTCATGCCATATGTGGAACGTATAAAGGATGGAGTTAATAAAAATATATATGATATTATACTATAATTATAATATACCTATTCATAATTAATTTTTCATTCCATTAAATACAAAATAGTAATGAAAGTAGCGTTCATGCGTACGTACGGCTTACCGTCTCCATGAATGGTGAATTTCATTTCTTATCTCCAAATGTTATGTACTATTATAAATACATATATATACTAGATATATATGATATCTAAATCATGAATATCATTCTAGAGATAATTTACTTTTTACCACATGGATAACTTGTAAATATAAGAAGTTTATTTTTTACTCAAGTTCCAAATATCGACAAAACGGTCGTTATTAACTTAAATGATTACATTATATTTATAACATGGTAATAAGTGATATAAAAGGAATAATAAACTTTAAAAGGGTTCTTAAGCAAGTATAAATTAACTTCAGTTTATTATTTATGATATTAAATAATGAACGGGTCAAGTCGGACACAAGGTAAGGGACTTTGTCTCAATCTCCTTTCATTGAGGCATATTTTGTTTTATACATGACTTTCTTTTATACGGTGTATAAACACCTTTGACTTTTTATTTCATTAAAGGGGAATATTTTTCTATGAGACATTTTACTAAATGACAAAAATAATGTTTCTTTTAACATAAGCAGTGACAACGACATTTTCTGCCACTGCGAGTATTATTGATCTTTGGATTCCTTAAAAAGACGTAATGTTTTTAAAATAGAAATAAATACCATATACTCCTTTATGTATTTTGGTATTGAAAATGGTTTTGATAATGGATTGGTTATTTCAATATATTTAAATGATATATTGTGATTGAAATGTGGAAATGTTATCTTTCCTTTATGCTTGTTTTATGTGTTATGAATAAGTTATGGTTCTTGGGCATTGTTTACATATATGGGTGGTTCCGTGATAAACCTAGGGTGGGTGAGCCCAAGATATCTCTCCAATGCATTGGATAACATGACAGAGGTAAATGTTAATGTTTCTCCTAATATATTTAGGGAATATACTGTGATGGGTATTCCAAATGTAACTCACTACGTAGCTCTGAAAGCTAAAATTTAAGTTTGATATGGATGCCACAAGTTACCTTTATGATTTATGATTTCTATGTGTTATTCATAAATCTTATTATTTCATGAGGTATGTTAAAAATCTTATGTTTTTATGGACTAATGCTTTCTTTTTTTATTTTATAACCCTTACTGACCTTTTTATGCTCATCCCAAGTTTTGAAATGTTTTTCACAAGACTTAAATATGAATAGGGTCAAGGATGGGATCAAGGAAAAGTCATGTTGTCTAAAACATGGAACTAGACATGACTCTTTTTTTCAAGAGTTTTTATTTTATAAAAAAAATTGAAACAGAGTAGAAGTGTCTACTTTGTAATTTTTTATATGTAATGTAATAGTTATGGCCTAATTCTATAAAACTCTAAACCTAAAAATATCCTTAATGTGAATTATTCATTTAATTCAATATTATGTAATGTTTAAGGTTAGGTCCTTATAGTTGGTATCAGAGGTCAGTTTAGAAAACTTTAGGAGTTATAATATTGTTAAATTAATGTCCATAAATTAATTTATGGTAATATTGAAATGATATAACATTTACATATTACCATGTTTCTTAGCCAAAGATATTTCTGTGTTCAGAATGGTTTTCCACAGAGTAAATAGGGTAGCTATGATGGGACGACATCAGGAGGAAGACAACCTTCCAAATCAGATGTAACATCCCAGGTAAATAAATAATATTGCATTATCATGTTTATAAATATTTGTGAATAAAATTTTAATATTACTTTAAAGGGAATGCTATGCTCGATGGCGTGGCCAATACACAACAACGAGTTTCTTTGAAATCTTACATTGCACACTAATAACATAATAATATTATTTTAAATAGTTAATGCCTAGTTGTTGTAATGGCGGGAATGAACAGAACTAACTAATAAATGATTACCTATTTTTGCTAAATATTTTTACATTTATACTATAAATGTTAGAGGCTTAAAATGAAAATGAATCCAATTTTAAGAATAAATACTCTAATATTTTTAAAAGATTGTTTTACCCCCTTTTGATGGTGAACCTTTTTTAAATCCAACTTTTGACAATTTTATAAGCTCTATTTGTCAAAATAAACTTATTCTTTATAATTTGGATATTGAAATTTACATTGGATAAATTTTTGGTATATTTCTGACAAATGTTCATTTTTTTAATGAATAGTGAAAAATAATGCATTTTACTTCAAAATTGCTTTTTCATCTAATTTAATTATATGGATAGATTATATTTTTTTAATTGTTTTAAAGTGTAATTATAATATATTTTTACCATTTAATTCAATTTTGGTCTTTATAATTAATTTCACTTTGAAAATGGACATAAATAAGTGTCAATCTTTTGATAGATATTGTATCTTAAAAACACACTATTTGTTTTGACAGCGGGAATTAACTATATGATTTATTAATGAAACATATATGTTTTGAATTTGTTAAAATGGAAATCATTTCTGAATTTTTAATATTAAATATATCTTAGGGTTAATTTTTGGTATTTTTCTGATAATGTCTTTTTTTTAAGAAAAGTGAAAAATACAGCTTTTTAATTCAAAACTGCCTTTTCATCCAATTTATTTATATATTTATATTGTCATTTTAATTGTTTTTAAAGTATAATTGAATTATGTTTTTATAAATTAATACAATTTTTTTCATTGGAAGTAATTTCATTTTTCAATTGGATGTAAAAACAAGTCAATCTTTTGATAAATTTTACTTCTTAAAAACTCGTCTTTTGTTTTGACAACGGGATTTACTTTTAAATTAATTACTAAAATTTCTGTGTTTTAAATTTGATAAAATGGATTCCATATTTGTAATCATAAGGTCCAAATTATGTAATTAATACTCTTTTGTTTTTGGACATTATGAATAGTAATTACGGTAATTATCTTTAATTATCGTGATTAATTAGTAATCAGGTAGTTAAGGGTAATAAAATAATATCATAATAATAACAAATGACCCCAAAATTTGTCCTAATGATACTAGTTGTGTCATGGCCGACCATGGGATTCCTTGTGCCAAAATTTGGGACCCCATGGAATCACTTTTGGGGTGATAGTGACACTTTTTAATTTTATGTTTTTAAAAGGAAAGTATAACCAAAGTATGTATCACCCAAGTAAAACAATTTTAGTTTTGTCTCTGTAAATGATATCTTAGAATATAAATATTAATTGAAAATATAAAAATATTTCCTACATCATAGTAATTTTTTCATAATTTTTAGACATTAAATAAATTAATTTATTTATGACACCATGATGATGCAGCGATTATCTCATTAATGAACGATTTAAATAAAATGAAAAGATAATGTAAAATATAAGACTTAAACTTGTATAAAACCTATTGTATGAGTATATTTCGAAACCTTATCACCTTATCCTCTAAATATATCAATTTGGGGCCTTCAAAATCTGAAACGCATTTTAATATAAAGTAACATTTCATGACTTTCCAAGAGTGCCCCTCCCCCCTCTTATAAAAGGCCCCCACCTCTACCCCCTTACCCACACCTCTCAATCATTTTTCTTGGCCAAAATCTACTCATTTTATCTCTCCACATCCCTCTATTCATCAAATAATCCTTACCTTATGCATAAAGCTCTTTAAGAAACCCTTTTGGTTCAAACCAAGGGGAGTTACCCGATTTAAAGGTAAAGTCTTCTCTAATGTTATTTTGTTTTATTTTGCTTATCCAACCCCCTAAACTATTTTTATTCCTTTATTTTGCAAAACAACCAGTATATTAAATATACTAGGATGTTTTTATAATAAGGATTAGATCTACACTTACACACACCTCCGTCTAATGGTTAAAGAACATATTGTTTCTGTGGATGGCGAATTACTGCCTCACGAAACGATGATTGTTCAATATTCTTTTATCACCTTTAAAGGTGTCCATTAATATGTCACTATATTTATATATGATATATAATATGTTTATGTTTTCCTTATTCTTCTGTATTTTTCATTTATGTCATACATTTATGGTTTCCATTATGGGTAAACGCGATATCTTCATTTTCGGAAGTGCGGACTACCGCCCCCTCAAAGTGATTTGATTCGTTAATGCCATATGTGGGACGTGTAAAGGATGGAGTTAATGATATTATATATATACTGGAATTATAATATACCTTTATATAATTATTATTTCATTCCATTTAATATTAAATATAAATGAAAGTAGCGTTCATGCGTGCGTACGGCTTACCGTCTCCATGAACGGTGCATTTCATTTTTTACCTCTAAATGTTATATAATATTATAAATGAATTTATATACTAAATATTTATGATATATATTATATATATATCATGAATATAATTCTGGATACAATTTATATTTTACCACATGAACAAATTTTAATTATAAGAAGTTTATTTTTGACTCAAGTACCAATGATCGACAAAACGACCGTTTTTAACTTAAATAATTACATAATGTTCATAAAATGGTAATAAGTGATATAAAAGGAATAATGAACCTAAAAAAAGTTATTAAGAAGTATAAATTAACTCTAGTTTATTATTCAGGAGATTAAAGAATGATTGAGTCAAGTCGGACACGAGGTAAGGGATCCTACCTCTCTCTTTCTTTTTAAGTACTCTATTTTATGTCATTTCTTTTAAGATCATCTTTCTTATGTTTGGGGATGTTATTTTATATTCCTAATACTGTGATTTTTATATTCATATTATGAGAGACCCTATTTGATCTCATAAATCCATTTTTGGAAGTTTTAATTGGCGCCATTAGGCTGCCAAGTTTTCGTAAGGGGTTTTTCATCTCACTTTTATTCCCGTGAGATTTATGCTACATTTGCCACCATTTCCTTTGAGTGGTGTATGTACTACACATTATTATACTCTTTGTGTAATATAATTTCGTTTATGAGTATTTACATCAATGTTGTATAGTTCTTCTTTCATGGGGCGTACGTTTCGATAGTTACCCAAGTCGGTAAGGGAACCTTTCACCCTTCTATTTTTAAAAGACTTCTTTTTTTTATCTTATAAATTACATCTTATTATGTTGGGATATGTTCTTATATATCCTTATTGCTGTAAATTTTATGTCCAAGTGATGAGATACCCTTTATCTCTCTCATCAACTCTTTTTCTAAAATTTTATATGACGTCGTTAGGCTATGGAATTTTTGCAAGGGAACTTCTTAACCCAATTTCAATTCTTTGGGTTAAACCTCTACTTCTTGATTATGTTGTGCTATGAATATGTGTGGATGACATCTGATTATTTTACACTGAGTATCCACTTATATTTAGTGTATTTATATTTTTCACACATAATTATGTCATTTCTTTATCCTTGCTCTAATGGCATGATCCTTGATTGGGATTACATCTCGATTTCTTCTCATTGAGACATTTCTTAATGATATGCACTTTTATTCTTTTATAAGGTGTATATACAGCCCCTTTGACTTTCCATATCCATATTATGTCTATACAAAAGTCATTTAAATGTTTTGAAAATGGTTTTTATAATGGATTCATTATTTCAATATCTTAAAATGTTACATTGTTATTGCAATGTGGGAATGTTATCTTTCCTTTATGCTTAAGTTATGTGTTATGATTATGTTATGGTTCTTGGTAATTGTTTATGAAGATGGTTGGTTCTGTGATAAACTAAGGTCTGGTGAGCCCGATATAGCTCTCCAATTCATTGGGTTACGTGAAGGAGTTAAACGCTAAGGTTTCTCCGAAGAGATTTAGGGAATATACTGTGATGGGTATTCCAAACGTAACCATGAGGGTTACTCCCTATGTAAGAATGTTATGAATGTCTCAAGTTACCTTTATATCTTATGATTTATATTGAGTTATTCATAAATCTTATGATTTCATGAGGTATGTTAAATTGCTTATGTTTTATGAGTAAAGTATGATTTCATTGATTCTTATGTATACATGGACTAATGTTTTCTTTCTGCATTGTTATAACCCTTACTGAGCTTTTTATGCTCATCCCAAGTTTTTTGAAATGTTTTTCACAAGACATAAAGTGGAATAGGGTCAATTATGGGATCAATGAAATGTCATGTTGTCTAAAACAAGGAACTAGACATGACTCTTTTGTTCAAGAGTTTTTATTTTGTGAAAAAAATGGATACTGAGTAGATGTGCCTACTTTGTAATCTTTGAGATGTAATAGTTATGTCCTAATTCTCTAAAACTCTAAACCTGAAAAGATCCTTAGTGTGAATTATTCAATTTAATTCAAGATTAAGTAAGGTTTAAGGCTGGGGCCTTATAGTTGGTATCAAAGGTCGGTTTAGATAACTTTAGAGGTTAGAGTGTTGTTTAAGCATAAGTGACAAGTTGTGTATAACCACAATGGTTATTATATTAGATAGAGTCATTGTTATTTATGAAAGTTGGAATGAGTTTGAGATAACTTGGATAATTATATCTTAGTGTTTATCTTCCTATTTTGTACATGATGATTTTGTTGATATACTCACACTGACCTTTTTGGTTTTAGTAAATGGATAGATCTAGCAGGCACCAAAGTGACAATGGGTTTGAAGGAAATTGTGGTGGTTCTCTGATTAAGATATTGGATGAAATGGGGGATTCAATGAGAAATCTTGTGGTTATTCTAAACCAACTATCAGGAGTCATGATCAACCACTTGAACCTTGGTGATTTCTCTAATGCATCATGTACGAGAGAACCAACTCGATGTGGAAGTTCAGGTAATAATTATAAAGGTAACTGTTAGGGTTTATATAATCATTACTTTTGAGGTAATTATGGGTTACTATATGATATGATGGAATATGAAAGGCATGAGATAAACCTGAGGTTAAATTATGTTATGGTTATTTTTGAATATTTTATCACTTTTTGGGGAATTTTATAAGAATTATGTAGTTTTGGAAAAAGGAAAACACGTAGACCGTGTGACAACCTGTCACATCGGACGAAGCTGCGGGAATCGAACCCACAACCAAAGTGCAACTGGTATTTATCACCTACCACTGGACTACCTGAAGTCCCTGTTTAGTTTGACTAATTCTTTTTATTTAGATGATATTATGAATCTATAATAAGTTGATTTTCGGTTATCTATTGAAATTATTAACCTATCATGGAGGATATGTGATTAGGTTAATTACTTTTTAGTATGAGACTTTAAGAGTTACTGATGTTATTTGGAGATAAATGTTAAGATTTACCTTGGAAGACTGTGTGATTAAATCCTTCGAAGATTTGGGTTTCAATCATAGTTTGGTTTATCTTTGAAGAATTTTATGGACAGGTTCTTATTGAATGGTCTTTGTTGAACTTTGGATAATGTTTAACAAATTTTGGATATTAAGAGTAGTATTTCTTTTTATAAAGGATTATCCTTCTTGGGTATTATCTGATATCGTACTAAAAATTTTGGTTTTGGTTTTGGTCTAAGGACATAGGAAGTATATAGTTCTCTTTTGTGGATTAGGTGATTCTCTAAAGGTTGATTATAGTTCTCTTAATCTGAACAAGTTATCCTAAATACTCGTCTTTTGGAGAAAATATGAGTTTGTGTAAGAAATATAGAAAAAGTTGAAAGTCAACTTGACAAGTAAGTATGTTTCCTTATGTTTAAGTTAAGCACATAAATAAATTCCTCAATGAAAATTAATTTAAAACAAAAATTTTGTCTGTTAATTTTTCTGACTGGGGAATCAAATACCGTTTAACTCATCACAAATTTGTGATTTTCTGGTGGTTAACTTTCTCCTAAATATGTTTTCTATCACTCTCCCTCAAAACATGACCATTTGTTTTTTTCTTCCATATCCATGTTTTCCTACATGTAATCCTAGTATGGGTTAACTTGGGTGACCCTTGTACTTCTCTTTCTTTCTTTTAAAGTGATATTTAAATTTACTCTCTTTCTGATGTGTGGCTTTCAATGAAGTTTCCAAGCCCAATTTCAAAATTGTGAGGACGCAATTCCCAAAAGAGGGGAAGGATGTAACATCCCAGGTCAATAAATAATATTACATTCTCATGTTTATCAATATTTTTGAATAAAATGTTAATATTACTTTAAAGGTAATGCTATGCTCGATGGCGTACCCAATATGCAACAACGAGTTTCTTTGAAATCTTACGCTGCACACTAATAACATAATAATATTATTTTAAATAGTTAATTCCTAGCCGTTGTAATGGCGGTAATGAACAGGACTAACTAAAAAATTATTACATATGTTTGTTAAATATTTTTACATTTATCCAATAAATGTTAGAGGCTTAAAATGCAAATTAATCCAATTTTAAGAATAAATACTCTAATATTTTTAAAAGATTGTTTTACCACCTTTTAATGGAAAACCTTTTTTAAATCTAACTTTTGACAATTTTATAAGCTCTATTTTTCAAAATAAACTTATTATTTAGAATTGGGATATTGAAATTTACATTGGATAAATTTTTGGTATATTTCTGACAAATGTTCATTTTTTAATGAATAGTGAAAAATACTGCATTTTACTTCAAAATTGTTTTTCATCTAATTTAATTATATGGATATATTATCCTTTTTTAATTGTTTTAAAGTTTAATTAGAATATATTTTTACCATTAATTCAATTTTGGTCATTAGAATTAATTTCAATTTGAAAATGGACATAAACAAGTGTCAATCTTTTGATAGATATTGTTTCTTAAAAACACGCTATTTGTTTTGACAGTGAGAATTAACTATATGATTTATTAATGAAACTTCTATGTTTTGAATTTGTTAAAATGGACATCATTTCTGAATTTGGAATATCAAATATATCTTAGGGTTAATTTTTGGTATTTTTCTGATAATGTCTTTTTTTTAAAGAATAGTGAAAAATATAGCTTTTTAATTCAAAATTGCCTTTTCATCCAATTTATTTATATATTTATATTGTCATTTTAATTGTTTTTAAAGTATAATTGAATTATGTTTTTATCACTTCATACAATTCTGTTCATTGGAAGTAATTTCACTTTTCAATTGGATGTAAAAACAAGTCAATCTTTTGATAAATTTTACTTCTTAAAAACCCGTCTTTTGTTTTGACAACGGGATTTACTTTTAAATTAATTACTACAATTTCTGTGTTTTGAATTTGATAAAATGGATTCCATATTTTGAATCATAAGGTACAAATTATGTAATTAAGACTCTTTCATTTTTGGACATTATGAATAGTAACAATGGTAATTATCTTTAATTATCGTGATTAATTAGTAATCGGGTAGTTAAGGGTAATAAAATAATATCATAATAATAACAAATGACCCCAACATGTGTCCTAATTCTACTTTTTGGGTAATGTCCGACCACGGTGTGCCTTGTTCCAAACTTTGGGACCCCATGGAATCACTTTTGGGGTGATAGTGACACTTTTTAATTTTATGTTTTTAAAAGGAAAGTATAACCAAAGTATGTATCACCCAAGTAAAAAAAATTATTTTTGTCTGTGTAAGTGATATCTTGGACTATAAATAGTAATTGGAAATATAAAAAGATTTCATACATCATAGTATTTTTTTTATAATTTTTAGACATTAAATAAATTAATTTATTTATGACACCATGATGATGCAGTGATTATCTCATTAATGAATGATTTAAATAAAATGAAAAGATAATGTAAGATCTAAGACTTAAACTTGTCTAAAACCTATTGTATGAGTATATTTCTAACCCTTATCACCTTATACTATAAATATATCAATGTGGGACCTTTAAAATCCGAAAATCATTTTAATATAAAGTAACATTTCTTGACTTTCTAAGAGTGCCCCTCCTCCCTCTTATAAAAGGCCCCCACCTCTACCCCCATACCCACACCTCTCAAGCCTTTGGATCAGACAAAATCTGCTCATTTTATCTCTCAACATCCCTCTCTTCATCATAGAAGACTTACCTTAGGCATAAAGCTCTTAAAGAAACCATTTTGGTTCAAACCAAGGGGAGTTACCCAATTTAAAGGTAAAGTCTTCTCTAATGTTCTTTTGTTTTATTTTGCTTCTCCAACCCCCTAAACTCTTTTTATTACTTTCTTTTGTAAAAAAACCAGTATCTTAAATATACTAGGATGTTTTTATAATAAGGATTCGAGATAAACTTACACACACCTCCATCTAATGGTTAAAGAACATACTGTTTCTGTGGATGGCGAATTATTGCCTCACGAAATGATGATTGTTCAATATTCTTTTATCACCTTTAAAGATGGACATTAAGATGTAACTATATTTATATATGATATATAATATGTTTATGTTTTCCTTATTCTTCTGTATTTTTCATTTATGTCATACCTTTATGGTATCCATTATGGGTAAACACGATATCTTCATTTTCGGAAATGCGGACTACCGCCCCCTCAAAGTGATTTGATTCGTTAATGCCATATGTGGGATGTGTAAAGGATGGAGTTAATGATATTATATATATACTGGAATTATAATATACCTTTATATCATTATGATTTAATTCCATTTAATACGAAATAGAAATGAAAGTAGCGTTCACGCGTCCATACGGCTTATCGTCTCCATGAACGGTGCATTTCATTTCTTACCTCTAAATGTTATGTAATATTATAAATGAATTTATATACTAAATATTTATGATATATATGATATCGAAATAATGAATATAATTCTGGATATAATTTATATTTTACCACATGAACAACTTGTAATTATAAGAAGTTTATTTTTGACTCAAGTACCAATGATCGACAAAACGACCATTATTAACTTAAATAGTTACATAATGTTCATAAAATGATAATAAGTGATATAAAAAGAATAATGAACTTAAAAAAAGTTCTTAAGAAGTATAAATTAACTCTATTTTATTATTCAGGATATTAAATAATGATCGAGTCAAGTCGGACATGACGTAAGGGATCCTACCTCTCTCTTTCTTTTTAAGTGCTCTATTTTATGTCATTTATTTTAAGCTCGTCTTTATTATGTTTGGGGATGTTATTTTATATTCCTAATACTTTAATTTTTATATTAATATTATGAGAGACCCTATTTGATCTCATAAATCAATTTTTGGAAGTTTTAAGTGGCGCTGTTAGGCTGCCAAGTTTTCGTAAGGGGTTTTTCATCTCACTTTTATTCCCATGATATTTATGCTACATTTGTCACCATTTCCTTTGATTGGTGTATGTACTGCCCATTATTCTACTCTTTGTGTAATATAATTTCGTTTATGAGTATTTACATCAATGTTTTATTGTACTTCTTTCATGGGGCGTACATTTTGATAGTTACCCAAGTCGGTAAGGGAACCTTTCACCATCCTATTTTTAAAAGACTTCTTTTTTGTTTGTCTTTTAAATTACATCTTCTTATGTTCGGATATGTTCTTATATATCCTTATTGATGTAAATTTTATGTCCAAGTGATGAGATACCCTTTATCTCTCTCATCAAATCTTTTTCTAAAATTTGATTTGACACCGTTAGGCTATCGAATTTTTGCAAGGGAAATTCTTAACCCAATTCCAATTCTTTGGGTTAAACCTCTACTTATTGATTATGTCATGCTATGAATATATGTGGATGACATATTATTTTTTTACACTGAGTATCCACTTATATTTAGTTTATTTTTATTTTTCACACATAATTATGTCATTTCTTTATTCTTTCTCTAATAGAATGATCCTTGATTGGGATTACATCTCAATTTCTTCTCATTGAGACATTTCTTATTGATATGAACTTTTATTCTTTTATAAAGTGTATATACATCCCCTTTTACTTTCCATATCCATATTATGTCTATACTAAAGTCATTTAAATTTTTTGAAAATGGTTTTTATAATCGATTCATTATTTCAATATCTTAAAATGTTACATTTTATTGCAATGTGGGAATGTTATCTTTCCTTTATGCTTAAGTTATGTGATATGATTATGTTATGGTACTTGGGAATTGTTTATGAAGATGGGTGGTTCCGTGATAAACTAAGGGCGGGTGAGCCTGATATAGCTCTCCAATGCATTGGGTAACGTGAAGGAGTTAAACACTAAGGTTTCTCTAAAGAGATTTAGGGAGTATATTGTGATGGGTATTCCAAACGTAACCATGGGGGTTACTCCCTATGTAAGAATGTTATGAATGACTCAAGTTACCTTTATGTATTATTATTTATATTTAGTTATTCATAAATCTTATGATTTCATGAGGTATGTTAAATTGCTTATGTTTTATGAGTAAAGTATGATTTCATTGATTCTTATGTATACATGGACTAATATTTTCTTTCCGTATTGATATAACCCTTACTGAGCTTTTTATGCTCATCCCAAGTTTTTTGAAATGTTTTTCACATGACATAAAGTGGAATAGGGTCAAGGATGGGACCAAGGAAATTTCATGTTGTCTAAAACAAGGAACTAGACATGACTCTTTTGTTCAAGAGTTTTTATTTTGTGAAAAAAATGGAAACTGGGTAGATGTGTCTACTTTGTAATCTTTAAGATGTAATAGTTATGTCCAAATTCTCTAAAACTCTAAACCTGAAAATATCCTCAATGTGAATTATTCAATTTAATTCAAGATTAAGTAAGGTTTAAGGTTGGGACCTTATATCAGAAACCTGAGATGGCCTGAATCGAAACTAAACAGTTTTTTGTAGTGATGGAATAGTTGACTCAGGTTATAAATAATAGTGGTATCCATGCACGAGATCATCCATATCAACCACAGAGTAACATGTTAGTAGTGGAGCATTTAATGAGGCAACATCCCCCATCATTCATAGGATCATATGAAATTGTACTAGAAGAAGGGTGGATTAAAGCACTAGAAAAGATTTTTGATGTCATGGGGTGTTCAGAACATCAAAAGGTTAGTCTTTTTGTTTACCATTTTTAAGGTAAAGTCGATTAGTGGTGGTCGATGGTGAAAAATGTCAGGGATAGTGAGGAGATTTATGCTCTTGATTGGGATTAATTCAAAGGTATGTTTCTTGAGAAATATTTTCCTAAGGTGGTTCATTTTAGGATGGAAAAATAATTCCCAGAATTGAGGTAGGAGGATGACTCAGTGGCTGCTTATGAAGCAAAATTCACTCGACTAGCAATGTATTATCCAAATTTCATACAAGATCTTGATAGTAAAATCAACCATTTTTACTTGGGATTAAATCCAAAGTATCAAAGAGATTTAGCTTCTTGTGAGTTCAAAATTTATGAAAAACTTGTTTAATGTGCAGAGAAGGTGGAAATGGAGTTTTCCAATTATCAGGTGTTCTTTAAAAAACAATAGAATAAGAGGTTGAGGTGGTATACGAAAGGGAATAACTCTTCAAAAAAGTATGATGGTAAGAAACTTAAGTTTATAGTTTGTGAAAATTGTAGTAAAAAACATGCTCGGGAATGTCTTTTGAATTCTGGTAAGTGCTACCGAAGTTGTAAAATGAGGCATAAGGCTCGTGATTTCACTAAAAAAGAACAGGGTAATGGAAAGACAAAATCTGATTTATAGTCAATAAAATGTTTTAAGTTCAATGAAATGGGTCATTATGCAAATGAGTGTCCAACGAAGAAATCAACTGAGGGAAAGCATCCAGACTACAAGCAGAAAGGGGTGGTGAAATCATTTGTAACTACTTCAGCAGATTTTGGTCCATCAAATGAAGTAGTATCAGGTACACTGTTTGTTTATTCAGATTATGCCAATGTTTTTTTTATTCAGGTTCTAAAAACTCTTTCATTTCTAATAAGTTTTCTAGTAAATAGGGAATTCTATCTCAAGATAAGAATCCTGAACTTATGGTAAAAACATTGGGGGAAAATATTGAGACAAAAAGAAATTATAAGAACCTTCATGTCCTTTTGTACCAAAAGAATCTACCATAAAACCTTACTGTTTTTCCTCTAGTATAGTTTGATGTTATTTTGGGTATGGATTGGCTTTCTGTTTATCATGTTAATATTGGATGCAGAGCTAAAGAGGTTTCTTTTCAGAAAAAAAAAATCAGTTTTTTTACAAGAATGAACCCTTACTTTTGATAACATATCAAGAAGCTGAGAAACTAGTAAAAGATGGAAATGAATGTTACCATGTACATATTGTTGAAAATAAAGGAACTATTCAGATTAATTATGTTCCAGTGGTAAATGAGTATCTTGATGTTTTTCCTGATGAGTTTCCTAGTAAAATACCTTATCGAAAAGTTGAATTTACTATTGACTTAGTTCCTGATGCTAAGACAATTTCAAAACCCCCTTATCGAATAGATAAAATTGAACTTTTAGAGTTAAAGAATAAATTGCAAGAGTTATTAGATAAAGGTTTCATTCGACCTAACACATCACCATGGGGTGCTCCTGTCTTGTTTGTTAAAAAGAAATACGGTTCAATGAGACTTTGCATTGATTATAGAGCATTGAATAACATCATTATTAAGAAAAATTATCCTTTTCCTCATATAGATGATTTTTTTTATCAGATCCAGGGAGCTCAGTATTTTTTGAAGATTGACTTGAGGTCGGGGTACCATCAGTTGAAATTAAAGGAAGCATACATTTCGAAGACCGCATTTCATACTAGATATGGCCATTATGAATTTTTAGTTATTCCTTTTGAGTTAAACAATGCACCTGTTGTATTCATGGATCTTATGAATAGAATTTTCTGTGAGTTCCTAGATAATTTTGTGGTTTTTTTCATTGATTATATTTTGGTTTATTCCAAAAGTAAATAGGAACATGAAAGTAATTTAAGGGTTGTCTTGAAAACCTTAAAAGAAAATAAATTGTAAGGTAAATTCAGCAAGTGTGAGTTTTGTTTACAACAAATTTCTTTCCTTAGTCACATTGTTTCAAAAAATGTCATAACAGTTGATCCTGCTAAAACAGAAGTTGTTGAATAATGGCCAAGACCTAAAAATATTACCGAGATTTGTAGTTTTCTTGGTTTGGAGGGTTATTATCGGAGGTTTTTTGAAAAAAAATCACGATTATCTTTCCTGCTGACTAAGTTAACTCGAAGAGTTGTTAAGTTCATTTGGACAAAAGAATTTGATGACTGTTTTCAAGAATTGAAAATAAGATTAGTGAATGCTCTAGTTTTGGAACTGCCTTCCAGAAATTGTGAGTCTTTTATCTATAGTGATGCTTTGTTGAAAGGACTTGGTTGTGTCCTTATGCATAATTATCAGGTAATTGCTTATGATTCACGTCAGTTGAAACCTCGTGAGTTAAATTACCCTACACATGATTTGGAATTAGTTTCTGTTTTTTTTTTTTTGCTTTAAAAATTTGGAGGCGTCATTTTTATGGAGTAAAGTGTGAAATATATACTGATCACAAAAGTTTGAAGTATATATTCACTCAAAAAGAATTGAACATGAGACAGGGGATATGTCTATAATTAATCAAGGATTATGATTGCATGATCCATTACCATCTAGGAAAATAAAATAAAGTGACTGATGCTTTGAGTCAAAAAAGTAATTCTACATTAACCTTGTTATGTTTGGAATAAGATCCTTTGATTAAAGACTCTATGAACTTTGGTATAGAAGTTTTTGGTGCAGGAAATTCCACTGTTTTGTTTCAGGTGTCAGTGAAATCATCTCTATCAGACATAATTAAGCAAGCACATAAGGAAGACAGTGAGTTGCAGAAAAAGGTAGAGTTGGTTCAAAAGGTTAAGTTTCCTGATTTTAACATTGATAATGACTGTGTTTTTAGGTTTGGGAAGAGATTATGTGTGCCTTGTGATTCACAGTTGAAGAAAGAGTTATTATGTGAAGCTCATAGTTCTCTGTTTTCAGTTCATCCTTACAGTACTAAGATGTACAGAGATCTTCAAAAGTATTACTGGTGGGATGGAATGAAAAGAGATATTGATGACTTTACTGTGAAGTGTTTGACTTGTAAATAGGTTAAAGTAGAGTGGTAGTCATTGAAAGGGATGCTTCAGTATTTACCAGTTCCAGAGTGGAAATGGGAAAATATATCCATGGACTTCATTGTGGGATTAACAAAGACATCTTAATGTAATAATGAAATCTGGGTTATTATTGATCGATTGACTAAATCTTATCATTTTTTTCATATTCAAGATACTTTGTCTCTAGATCAACTTTCTCGATTGTATGTTAAAGAGATAGTCAGGTTGCATAGAGTTCCCCTCTCCATTGTATCTGATCGTGATCCCGGGTTTACTTCTAACTTTTGGAAAGGACTTCGGAAGTCATTGGGTACTGAGTTAAATTTTAGTATAGCTTTTCATCCTCAATCAGATGGACAGTCAGAACAAACAATTTAGACCTTGGAGGATATGCTACGTGCTTGTTCACTGGATTACCAGGGAAGTTGGGACCAACATTTTTCTTTGGTTAAATTTTCTTATAATAACAGTTTTCATTCCAGTATACAGATGGCTCTATTTGAGGCATTATATGGGAAGCGGTGTCAAACTCCAGGTTTTTAGGATGAAGTAGGTGAAAGGAAGTTGATGGGACTAGAATTGGTAGAACAAATGGTAGAAAAGGTTTGGTTGATTCAGAAGAACATGAGAATAGCTCAGAGAAGGCAAAAAAGTTATACGGATAACCGGAGGAAGGATCTTTCATTTGAGGTAGGTGATCATGTCTTTCTCAAAGTTTCTCCATGGAAAAGTGTGAAGCATTTTGGAAAGAAGTGAAAGTTGAATCTGAGGTTTATTGGACCTTATAAAATCCTAGATAAAGTTGGATCAGTTGCATACAGAGGGTTTTTACCTCCAACTTTATCCTAGGAACATAATGTTTTTCATGTTTCAATGTTGAGAAAGTATATGCTGGATCCATCTCATGTTCTCAGCCCAGAGGTAGTTCAGTTAGAAGAGAATCTCTCTTATGAGGAACAACCAGTCCAGATTCTTGACTGAAGAGATAAAGTGTTTCGGAATAAGGTAATTCATCATGTAAAGGTTTTATGGAAAAACAATATGGTTGAAGAGGCAATGTGGTAATATGAAAATTCTATGAGGGATAAATACCCCCACTTATTTGATAAGTGAATAAAATCGCGAGGACACAATTTCCAAAAGGGGGGAAGGATGTAACATCCCGAGTAAATAAAGAATACGAAATTTTAATATTTATTAATATTTTTATATTAAATATTAATTTTACTTTAAAGGGGATTCCAAGTTTGATGGTGTACCTTATACACAACAGCAGGTTTCTTTAAAATCTTACATTACACACAACGTTATGTGATACCAAAAAATAATATAATAATATTATTATTTTAAATGGTCGTTAACGCATAGTCGTTGTATTGAAAGGAATGAACAGAACTAACTGTAATATGATTATACATGTTTGTTAAATGTTTTTATATTTATCCAATAAATTTTAGAGGCTTAAAATAAGAAAGAATCCAATTTTAAGCATAAATACTCTAATATTCTTTAAAGGGTCGATTTACCGCCTTTTGATGGAAAACCCTTTTTAAATCTAGTTTTTGTCACTTTTTTATGTTCTATTTGAAAAAATAATATTCTTCTTTATAATCGGGACATAAAAAATTACTTTGGATTAAATTTTGGTATTTTTCTGATAATTTCCATTTTTTATAAATAGTGAAAAATACAGCATTTTAATTCAAAACTGCCTTTTAATCTAATTTATTTATATAGTTAGAATATTCTTTTAATTTGTTTTAAAGTGTAATTAGATTATATTTTTACCATTTAATCTAATTTTGGTTATTAGAAGTAATTTCACTCTTAAATTGGACATAAACAAAGGTAAAACTTTTGATAGTTATTATTTCTTAAAAACATGCTTTTTGTTTTGACAACGGGAATTAATTTTAAATTAATTTCTGCCACTTATGTGTTTTGAATTTGGAAAAATGGATTCCATATTTGGAATCAGGAGGTCCAAATTGTGTAAATAGGTAACTTTTATTTTTATACATTATGAATATTTACTTCTGTAAATATTTTAATTACCATGGTAAAAGGGTAAATCTGGTAAATAAGGGTAAAAAATATTATTATTATAATATTAAATTACCCTAACATGTGTCATATTCCTATTGGTTGATACCTGTCCGACCATGGGCATCCTTGGGTCAATTTTTGGGACCTCATGGAGCCACATGGGAGTGATAATGACACTTTATATTAATTAATTTAAAGTAAAGACAAAAATGACATAAGCAGATATCTTTTAGTAAATAAATTTTTACATGGGGTTATATAAGTTATCTATTTGAATATAAATATTCATTTGAAATATAAAAATATTTCTTAAATCATGGTATTTTTTTATAATTTTTAAACATCAAATAAATAAAATTATTTATGACACAATAATGATGAAGTGTTTACCTCATTAATGAATGATTTAAATAAATAAGATTATAAAGATTAAAACAATATTAAAAACCTATACAATTCTTATTGGATGATTTTATTTCGAACAAAATTCATCTTATATTCTACTTTAATAAGTTTTGGACCTTTAGAAACCGAAAATCAATATATAATAAAATAATATTTTCAAACTTTCCAAAAGAGCCCCTCCTCCTCATTATAAAAAACCCTCACCTCTAACCCATTACTCACACCTCTCAAGCACCTTGGATCATCCAACCTATGCCCAAATAATCTCTCAAGATACCTCTCTTCCACCTAGAAGCCTTACCTTAGTCATAAGTCACTTCAATAAATCCTTTTGGTTCAAACCAAAGGGAGTTACCCAATTTAAAGACATCTTCTCTTAAGTTATTTTCTTTTATTTTACTTCTCTAACCCCATAAATTCTTTTTATTACTTTTTTTATAAAAAACCAGTATCCTAAATATACTGTGTTGTTTTTATGAAAAGTATTTTAACAACACTTACACACACCTCCATCTAATGGGTAAATAACATATTGTTTCTGTGGACGGCAAACTAACGCCTCACGAAACGTTGATTGTTCAATTATCTCCTACCACCTCTCATGGTGGCCATTATGATATAAATGTATTTATATGTGATATATATTATATTTATATTGTATTTATACTTCTTTATTTTTCATTTATATCATACCTTTATGGTTTCCATAATGGGTAAACGCGATTATTTCTTTGAGGAAGTACGGACTACCGCCCCCTCAAAGCGATATGACTCGTTCATGCCATATGTGGAACGTATAAAGTATGGAGTTAATGAAACTATATATGATAATATACTAGAATTATAATATAACTATGTATCATTAATTTTTCATTCCATTTAATATTAAATAGAAATGAAATTAGCGTTCATGCGTACTACGGCTTACCGTCTCCATGAACGATGCATTTCATTTCTTATCTCCAAATGTTATTTACTATTATAAATACATATATATACTGGATATATAAGATATATATGATATCTAAATCATGAATATCATTCTATATATAATGGAATTTTGACCACATGGACAACTTGTAAATATAAGAAGTTCATTTTTGACTCAAGTGCCAAATATCGACAAAACAACTGTTATTAACTTAAATGATTAAATAATATTTATAACATAGTAATAAGTTATATAAAAGGAATAATAAACTTGAAAAATTTTCTTAATCAATTATAAATTAACTTTAGTTTATTATTCAATATATTAAAGAACGAACGGGTCAAGTCGGACATTGAGGTAAGGGACTTCGTCTCAATCTCCTTTCATTGAGGCATATTTTGTTTTATACAAGAATTTCTTTTATACAATATATAAACACCTTTGACTTTTCATTTAATTAAAGGGGAATTTTTTCTATAATTCATTTTACTAAATGACAAAAAATAATGTTTCTTTTAACGTAAGCGGTGACAACGACCTTTTCCGCCGCCGTGAGTATTATTTGATCTTTGGCTTCCTTAACAAGCCATAATGTTTTTAAAAGGGAAATAAATACCATATAATCTTTTACATATTTTGGTATTGATAATGGTTTTGATAATGTATTTGTTATGTTAATATATTTAAATTATATATTGTGATTGAAATGTGGAAATGTTATCTTTCATTTATGCTTGTTTTATGTGTTTTGAATATGTTATGGTTCTTGGGCATTGTTTACATATATGGGTGGTTCCATGATAAACCTAGGGTGGGTGAGCCCGTGATATCTCTCCAATGCATTGGGTAATGTGACAGAGGTAAACATTAATGTTTCTCCTAAGAGATTTATGGAATATACTGTGATGGGTATTCCAAATATAACTCCCTACGTAGCTGTGAAAGATACAATGTAAGTTTAATATGGATGCCACAAGTTACCTTTATGATTTTTGATTTCCATGTGTTATTCATAAATTTTATGATTTCATGAGGTATGTTAGAAATCTTATGTTTTTATGGAATAATGTTTTCTTTATTTATTTTATAACCCTTACTGAGCTTTTTTTATCATCCCAAGTTTTGAAATGTTTTTCACAGAAATTAAAGGTGAATAGGGTCAAGGATGGGATCAAGGAAAAGTAATGATATCTAAAACTTGTATCTATACATAGAGTTTTTATTTTATGAAAAAAATGGAAACTTAGTAGAAGTTTCTACTTTGTAATTTGTGAGATGTAATGTAATAGTTATGGCCTAATTCTCTAAAACACTAAACCAGAAAAAATAGTCAATGTGAATTATTCATTTAATTCAATATTATGTAATGTTTAAGTCTGGGTCCTTATAATTTTTATGATAAATATTAAAACTACACTTACACACACCTCCATCTAATGGATACGAACATATTGTTTCTGTGTACGGTGAACTACTGCCTCAAGAAACGATGATTGTTCAATTTTATCCTAGCACCTCTAATAGTGGCCATTATGATGGAACTATATTTATATATGATATATATTATATTTATATTGTCTCTGTGATTCTATAATTTTTATTTAAAACATACCTTTATGCTATCCATGATGTGTAAATATGATAATTTCATTTGAGGAGTTGCGGACTACCGCCCCCTCAAAGTGATATGACTTGTTAATGTCATACATGGAACATATAAAGGATGGAGTTAATGAAATTATGTAACATATATAAAATATTATATTATACTGTAATTATAATATACCTATGTATCATTTAGTTTTCATTTCTTTAATATGACAAATAAATGAAAGTAGCGTTCATGCGTACGTACGGTCTATCGTCTCCATGAACAGTGCATTTAATTTCTTATATCCAAATGTTATATACTATTATAAATACATATATACTAGATATATATAATATATATTATATTTAAATCATTAATAATATTCTTGAGATAATGTACTTTTGACCGCATGGACAATTTGTAATTATAACAGGTTCATCTTTGACTCAAGTACTGAACATCGACAAAACGACTCATATGAACTTGAATAATTATATGATTGTTATAATAAGGTAATAAGTGATATAAAAGGAATAATAAACTTGAAAAATGTTCTAAATCAAGAATAAATTAACTTAAGTTTATTATTTATGGAGATAAATAAAAAAAGACAAGTCGAACTCAAGGTAAGGGATCCTTTCACCCTCCACTTTTAGTCAAAGACTTATTTTATGTTATGTATTTTAATTTACATTTTATTATGTTGGGATATGTTCTTATATATACTTATTTTTGTACATTTTATGTCCAAGTTATGAGAGACCCTTTTCTCTCTCATCAACTCATTTTCTAAATTTTTAAGTGACATCGTTAGGCTGCTGAATTTTCGTAAGGGAATTTCTAAACTCAATTTCCACTCATTGGGTTTTATGCATAATTTGTTGATTATATTATGCCAAGATTATGTGTGGAATAACTGTTTATTTATTTATGTTTTAATTTCCACTTCCCTTTGTTTGGATGTACTTTTTCAATACATAATCACTCCATTGATAAATTTTTATGTCATTTATATGAACTTTGTAAGGGAAATCTTAGGTCAATATCCATTCATTAAGTTAAATATCTAGGTCATTGGTTTTATTTTTCCAAAAAATATGTGTGAATGACCTATGATGGTTTTACACCTAATACCCACTTATATTGGGTGTATTTATATTTTTCACACATAATTATTTCATTGATTTATCCTTAATATAATGATACGATCTTTGTAAGGTACTATGTCTGAATCTCCTTTCGTTGAGTCATAACTCAATATTGTACACCTTTAATATCCTATAAGGTGTATATATAACCCTTTTAACATTTTATATCATGAATTTCTATATTCTCATGATATTTAAAGTTTTGTTTGATGTTATTCTTTAATTATTTTTATTCAAGTGTTATGAGATTCTTTAACTGAAACATCGTTTTAAATGTTTTAAAGATTTATTCTTCTAAATACTTCTCATTAATGTCCATGTTTTCAAATTATTTTTAAGGATTTATTTATATGGACATTTTTTTTTAAAAATATGAATCTCAAATTTCTTTTAAAAGTTTCAAAGTGGTATGGGACACTTTGATTCAAAAATCTCTTTATTGAATGTTTTAAATGGTTTTGGAAATGGATTGAATATTTCAATATCTTGAATTGATTTATTGTGTTTGATGAGTGAAATTTTGATAACATAAATATTTTATGTGTTATTATTATGTAATTTTACTTGTACATTTTACAGGTGGTTACATGATAAACCAAATATAGGTGGTTCCGTGATAAACCTAGGGCAGGTGAGCCCGAGATAGCTCTCCAATGCATTGGGTAACATGATGAAGGTAAAAATTAATATTTCTCCTAAGAGATTTAGGAAATATACTATGATGGGTATTCCAAAAGTAACTCTCTATATATTTGTCAAAGATACAATGTAAGTATGTTATGGATGCCACAAGTTACCTTTATGAATTATGATTTCTATGCGTTATTCATAAATCTTATGATTTCATGAGGTGTGTTAAAGAGCTTTTGTTTTATGATTGAAAAGTATGATTTCTTGATTTGTATGTATCCATGGATTAATGTTTTCTTCCCTTATTTTATATCCATTACTAAGATTTTTATGCTCATCCCAAGTTTTTGAAATGTTTTTCACAGGTTATAAGGAAAGGTAAGAGAAAGGAAGAATTCAAGAATATTTTTATCAAGAAAATTATTCTTGTTTTATTTAAGGATTTTTATTATTGTGAAAAAATGGATATGGTAGAAGTGTCTAATTTTTAATATTTGAGATTTAATGTAATAATTATGGCCTAATTCTCTAAAACTATATACCTGAAAATATCCTTAATGTTAATTCTTGACTTAACTCATGATTATGTAATGTTTAAGGCTAATGCCTTATAGTTGGTATCAGAGGAAAGGTTTAGACAACTTTGGAGATTAGGATGTTTTCTTAATGGTTAGGAATATGATCATGGGTTTATAATTTTAAGGTATATTATAAGTTCAATTAATTATAAACCCCTTTTGAAACTTATGTTATTTCAAGGTGATTAATGGTATTTTTGGAGACATTTACCTTTGAGGAAATTATGGGTTATTAGTTTTTGGGATAAAAAATGTGAGGTATGAACTATACTTTGAGGTTAAAACATGTTATGGTTATTTTTTGAGGATTTTATCTCATTTTTTATTTTATTGTAATTATACAGTTTTTGAAAAAGGACAACACACAGACTATGTGACAACCCATCGCGTCGGAAAAAGCTGCGGGAACCGAACCCACAACCAAAGTGCGATTGAGATTTATCACCTACCACTAGCCTAAAGGAATTCCCTGGTTAGTATGACTTATTCTTTTTAGTTAAATGATTTTATGGATCAATAATAAGTTGATTTTGGGAAATTATGTTTTATCAAATGGATGTCCTTAATATAGGAAAATGATATGGTGATTGAGTGATAAATGTTATTTTGGAAGACTTTCTCTCTTTTGGGAACACTATAGGCCTAAGGAAAATAGAATAATATGGGATTTAATTTATGGAGTAATGGTTGAAATACTATTTTGTAATAATATATGTTTTTATTGTGGACATATGGCAATTTTGGTTATTTATGGAAATGATTAACCTATCGTACAAAATATGTGATTAGGTTAAGTATGAGACTTTAAGAGTAGTCAATGTTATTTGGAGATAAAATTTATCATGGAAGACTATGTGATAAAATACTTATGAATTTTTAGTTTCTATCTTAGTTTGGATTATTTTGAATAATTTTAAGGACAATTGTTTATTAAATGGTCTTTATTAAACTTTGGGTTTTTTTTATTGAATTTTAGAGATTAAGAGTAGTAATTATTTTCTTAAAGGATTATTCTTTTTGGGTATTATATTATATTTTACTAACCATTTTGGTTCTGGTTAATGTTTCAAGACAAAATTAATAGATAGTTAATCTTTTTTGTATTATTTGATTCTCTATAAGTTGATTCTAGCAATTTAGGTGTGACCAATTCATCTTGAATACTCATCATTTGAAGAAAAGATGAGTTTGTGGTAGATATTTATTAATGGATGAAACTCCACTTGAAAAGTATGTGTATTTCCTTATATTCTTATTCTAAGTAGTAAATTAATTCTTCAAATTTATTAAATGGATATTAAAACAAAAAAAAATTCTGTTTACTTTTCCTACTGGGAAATCAAATGTTGTTTAACTCATCACAAGTTAGTGGTTTTTTGGGTGTTAACTTTCTTCTGATCATGTTTTCTATCACTCTCTATCAGAAATTTACACTTAGTTTCTCTTCCATATCCAAGTTTTCCTACATGAAACCCTAGTATGTTTTATCTCGGGTGACCTTTTTACTTCTATTTCTTTCTTTAAAAGTGATAGTTTTATTGACTCTTTTTCTAATGTGGGATTTTCAATGAAGTTTCTGAGCCCAATTTTAAAATTATGAGGATTCAATTTCCAAAGGGGGGGAATGATGTAATGACCTAGGTATTTATAGAATAATACATTTTAATTTCTATTAAAATTATTAATAAGATATTAATTTTATATTAAAGTGGACGTTATTTTCCGATAGCATACTCGACATGCAACAACAGGTTACTTCTAAATCTTACATTGCACACAACATTGAGTTATACTGAAAAATAATACAATATTGTTATTATTATTTTAAATAGTAGTTAATGCCTAGCCATTGGAATGGTGGGAATGAAAATATGGTTTACACATGTTTAAATAATGATTCATTGGTTACCAAAAAATTTTATAAATGGAAATAAAACCCAATTGAATATAAAGAATGTATTTTTATGAAGACCTATTTAAAAAGAGAATAATTGTGTTTATAAAATAATATAACTCTTTATGGATTTTTATTTAATGAAAAATATGTGTCATATATTCAATGAAATTTTTTAAATTCATCTTATTTGTTTTCTAGATATGATATAAGAACAAGTTCAATTTTTCAGATAAAAGAAGTATTTTTCTAAAAATGCAGTTTTACCGTCTTTTAATGGAGAACCCTTTTTAAATTTAGTTTTTGACACCTTTATATGTTACATTTGACAAAATAAACTTATTATTTATAATCGGGACATAAAAATTTACTTTGGATGAATTTTTGATATTTTTTTATAACTATCATGTTTTGATGAGTAGTAAAAATACACTAGATTTTAACTGAAAACTACTTTTTCCATCGAGATAATTTATATGGATAAATAATATTATTTAATGGTTTTCTAGTATAAATTGAATGTATTTTTATAATTTAATCCAATGTCCTTCATTGGAAGTAATTTCCCATTTAAATTAGATATAAACACATGTCTATCTTCTGATAGTTATTACTTCTTAAAAACCTGCTTTTTAGTTTTGACAACGGGAATTAATTTTAAATTAATTAATACAACTTATGTGTTTTTAATTTAAAAAAATGGATTCTATATTTTTAATCATAAGGTACAAATTTTTTAAATATGTGCATTTTATTTTTTGACATTATGAATAGCAACTTTAAGAATTATTTTATTTACCATGGTTAAAGGGTAAATATGGTAAATAAGGGTAAAATATAATATTATAATAATATTAAACTACTTAAAATCATGTACTAATCTTATTGGATGAGATATTTCTAACCATGTGCATATTTGGGTCGATTTTGGGACCCCGTGGATCCACTTGGATGTGAAAATGACATTTTATAAAAATTAATAAGTAAAGATAAATATAACATACACATGTATCTTTTACTGAAACAATTTTTATATGGGGTTATATAATTTATATCTTAGACTATAAATATTAATTAGAAATATAAAAAATATTTCCTACATCAAGATATTTTATTTATAATTTTTAGACATTATTAATATATTTAATTATGACACAATGATGATGCACTAATTGCTTCATTAATAAAGGATTCAAATAAATGATGTTATCAATATTAAAATAAATTTAATTTGATTATTTTTATGACATCCATAAAGTTTTTTCATGATATTGACATCTTATATTTGATTTAATTCATTTTTTTTTAATTAATCAAGTTTTTATGTGTAACGACCTGAGAAACCGTGTTTTGAGTTATGACAAATTCGTTTTACAATGCCACCCTTTAAGTGAACAAACAATCAACTTATAAGGTAATAATAATGAAATAGAAAAATGCATCAAAAGAATGAAAGCTCCTTTTATTCCAATGAGTAACATCGTGGTGGCTACAACTCACACTGATCGAATAATAGGATAAGCTAACCAAAAATCCCAACTAAAAACCCGATTATAATAATTGGGAGACCGCTTAAAACCACCAGGACCCCAAGAAGGCGGTAAAGGTTTCTGGCATCCATTAGAATAAACGTGAGGATGGCCGAAGCCACTACAACCGTGCTGAGCACCAAGGGAATCAAACGAACCATCTCTTCCTTTCTCCTTCAGTCACCTGGAGTGAGGGATACCCCAAGACCAGACTCTTTATAAGAACATTAATTCGACCGTTGGACCCTAACGGCTATAAATATGACCGTTGGATTATTCTATACTCTGATGTTTTATTTTGAATGGTTTACCCCCGAAAGGTTCAAAAAGTTAATTATGTAATTTGCTTTAATATTTAAAGAATGACGTCAATGATAATATAATTAAATTATTTCTTGTTTCCCCAAAATGGGAATTATATTTTATGTTTCAAAACGGTGAAAATTAATATTATTATTTTTCCACTAATTCACTATACATATTTTCTTAATTAAACATTTATTTTCTAATTATATTAAATCTGATGGTTTTTTACTTTATGAGTTATATATATATTGTATCAAACCTTAAATTAAATGTATTATTTTTATCTCTAAATTAAATATAAGTAATAAAAATAATGTAAATATTTATAATTTGACTTTTTTTTTAACTGTTTTGAAACTTTGTCAAATTATGGTTTTATTTACATTACAAATTTTGCGTCTTTATGTTAATACTTACACGAATACTCTTATTACTTTAAAAACAATGAAGATAATAAAATGATTGTAAAAAAATTAAAATAATTGGTAATGTTATATGAATTTTTGTTTTTGAAATTATATTAAATATGGAATTAATCAACCAAATTTTTATAACAAATGTATTCAAATATTTCCATGAATTTATAAAATTAAGAAAATTGTTTTTTTAAGGAAAATAATAATATATTTTAAGACTTAAATAGGGGTTTAATAGTTTAATATATTGGTGTATTTATAACCCTTGACTTAGGATAATAATAGTTTATTAATAAGGTTATATTAATGGGTTTATAATAGGTTTAATAAAATAATAAAACAACAGTTTTTATATGGTAAAAACGTTAAATATATATATATATATATATATATATATATTATGTTAAGACGTTAAAAACAAAGTCGGGTTTTATTTTTTAAAACACCGCGTCAAGCTGGACCGTTCGACCCAGCACCCCTCCGATCGCGGTCGTCCGATTCTTTTAAAGTCGTGCTGTGTCTAAGCCGTTCGATCGATCTACATTGATCCCAGCCATCCACTGTTTCTCGGTTCTCCATATTCCCCACATCCCACGGCTTCTTCTCCTTCGCCGCGCAGCTGAACCAGTAGGGTGTAGGGCTTCGTTCTCTTCTCTAGGCCGACGAGTGGACTCACGTTGCTCCCTCTTTTCCACGGGTTGGCACCGACTTTGCCTCGGAAACTCGGGTCGTCGTCTTCACAAAGAGTCTGTTGCTTTCTTTTTTTAAAAAAAACCTTGGTTGCACCAAAGGCCGGAGAGGTTGCGCACCCGAAGCTTTTGGATCTCCGACCACCGGTCCGGCGTCACTGCTTCGTTTTCCCCTCCTCCTCTCTGAGAAAAGGTAAGGGACAAGTTCTTTTTTGGATTTTATTGAGCTTCAGTTTATGTATATACATATATATGTGTTATATGTATATGTATATTTTCTGAGTTTATACATCTGGTTTCATTTTCCTCGTCTACTCCTCCCCTCCGACCAGGTAAGGGAAATCCATTGTTTGTTCTGCTCTTCTCTAGTTTGATGCAACCATTTTATTTAGGGTCTACGTATGTATATGTTTATATAAATACATATATATGTATGCAAGGCCGTAAAGAACTTCTTTGTACCTGTTTTCACTTCTCCTGTTTTGTGAGTCGAACGAAGTTAAGGGTTGTCTTTCCTTTTGTTTACTTTTCTCTCCTCTTCCTTACAAACCGTTCATATATATGTAAAAATGTATACTGGTTATGTATATATATATATATATTACATATGCGGATATTTTCAAACAGGTTATCAAAACCTTTAAAGGCTTTGGTCTTTTCCTTTTTAAATCTAACTTATGAAACCCTCCCTGTATATACATATGTATATAATCTGTATATATATATATATATATATATATATATATATATATATATACGGTTTTGTGTACATGTTATATATATATATGCATATCCACACTCTAGTGAGGATATCACGTTACTTTTTTCATGATAAAACCTTTTTAGCAACATGTATATACAGTATTGCAAAAATAGATAACAATATATGCACGCGTCTACTTAGTTACGTTCTAAAAATTTCATATTATATAGTGGAAGTGTATTTTCATTATGTTCTAATTTATCTTGTTATAACATGAAAGATTATTATTTTTAAGAACAATGTCAAGAATGTCTATATATATATATATATATATATATATATTTGAGGTTTAGTTTGACATCAAAATAATTCTTCCAATTGAAAATTTTCAATTATCAACGTTCTTGACAATTCATATTTTTGTTTTGAGAAAATGGGTAGTATGAATTCCTTAAACTTTTATAAGTGTATACATGTATATATATATATGTACTCATGTTTATGGTTCGACCTTGTTGTATGCAAGACTGATTTTATGTCAATAATGGTTATATGGAAATGATGTTCACATTTTTCTTCTATGTAAAAGAACTCGAGATGTTTTTACCAAACATTAATTTAGTTAAGGTATAAACATGAGAAATATTTTTTTTGAGTATGGTTTAATTTGGTAAACCCATGCACATGTGTATACGCACCTAAATTTATATATATATATAGGTATATATAACCATGTATCAATATGTGGTCTTCTAATACAAGTTCTTCCTGTGTTGTTTGCAAACTTTTTATTCAAAGTGAAAATGAGTTTTTACACAACAATTTATTTATTCATGCAGTTTGCATACACATATACTTGACTTCCCAAGATGAACCTATTTGCACACTTTATACCTTAACTTTAATTATATTCACACAGTTTTAAATTAAACAACCACAATGCCCCTTTATCAACATGTGTATTAGTTATGAACGGCCTTGTTTTAACTTGGTATTATGATGCTTTGGAATGTTAAAGTGTTTATGTTCACCCATGTTTTCAATTGTTAAGATAATTTCTTATGCGTACGGATTTTTAGTATACATGTTTTAGTTTTATTAAGGATTGAACTGCCTTCAAGTTATGAATTAGCATGTAAAAAGGGGGTTTGATCAAAAATGTATGAAACCCTATGAATAAAAGACCATTTCAAGACATGTGAGGGATGGTTTGGACTTAAGTGTTTATGGACGGGTGCGCCCGGAATTATATAGCGCTCCAATGCATTGGGTAAAGTAATAGTCTCATGAGACGTTATGTGCGACGGTCGTGGCGGTTAGCCTTGGCTTGTGCTTTCATGTGCGACGGTCTTGGCGGTTAGCCTTGGCTTGTGCTTTCATGTGCGACGGTCTTTGCGGTTAGCCTTGGCTTGTGCTTTCATGTGCGACGGTCTTGGCAGTTGGCCTTGGCTTGTGCTACTATGGGAAACGGGATTGGAAGTGTGCCTTGACCCGTACTAAGTTATGTTTTAAGATCATGAAACAAGGTCCTGACAAGTTTAGGCATTATACTTTCCCTATACATGTAATGATGAATGGTCAACCAGGGGATAGTCCAACTAACAAGACATCCCCTGGTTGAAAATTCCCTTGACTATGAGAATGAAATCATGAGATAAGAATTTTAATTCTTGTGGTAAGCTGTTATAAGACCCTTATGTGCCCATGAATCATGTTATGAATATTTTTCCCTGCTTACTCACAGATTTTTAGAACTAAAGTAATCTTGGTTGTAAATTATGCATCTTTTATTCTTCACATGCTTGCGCTCTCTAATTTATGTCTTCTTTAAAGCTTATTTTAAGTATGTACTCCTTCACCATACATGTGGTTTTCAAAAATGTAGGATTTACATGTTTTAAGAAAAGATAATGCTTTGTTTTAGTAAAGTGTTTTGTTTTATTCAAAATGGCTGCTTTGAGAAAGAGTTTTCTTAAAAAAAAATTTTAAAACCCCTTACTGGGCATATTTTCTCACCCTATGTTTTTGTTTAAAAAATTTTAGGCATGTTATGTACTGATGAAGTTTATCAGAATCAGCTGGTTTCCCAGAATCCTGAACCTCGCGATCTTCTGTAGTAATGGGACATGATATATTAGTTGTAAATGTTGTAATGAAATGTTAGTATATCATGTCTCATGAGGCACCCGGGGATCGGGGTCTCTACAGTTGGTATCAGAGGATAGGTTCAGGCAACTCTGGAAAACCAGGTGGTATGAATGTATTACTATGATTGACAAAGTAAAAATGTTATAAATTTCATATGGCTGATGTACCTACCGACCTACGGTCACTTCCCACTGAGGCTCTAGAGAACATTGTATCTCTAGCTATCCGTGAGAACTTTCTAAATTATGCCCGAATTCGCATGACGTGTAAGCACCTGTATGATGTTTCAAGCTCACCTAGGGTGCTTAGTCTTCACCGAGGATTGGGGATGGATTATCTCCTAATGATGATGACCCAATTTCCCTCTTACGCGTGTCGAGGAAAGTATCATGAGGGACTCTTCCGAGTGTTCATGACTGGCGAGGAATTTGGAACGATGCTTGATAACCCCTTTCAAGAAGTTGTTGTTGCCGGAGACCTCCGAGCAGCTTACCTGTGCCAAATTTTGCACTACGGCTTCTGGGGCCAGTTAATGGACTTTGGGGTGTTGGAATATGAGTCCACCCGATTGTCTCTTAGGCAAGAGGTGTATACTGTTGTTTCCCAACTCCATACCCCTCATGCTAAACTCAGGAGGCGTCATAGATGTTCTCATGAGTTTAGTCCTGTCTGTTCAGCATGTGTGTGGTTTGAAGAGTTAGGAAGTTTTTCCACTCTTTGTGGTGTACGTCTAGTAAACTCAGGCTTTGTCATGTAAACTTTTGCTTAAATGAAAGTTTCATGTTTCCTTTCATGTCTCTACCTTATCAATGTTGTTAAGAGTTTCCTTTAAAATGTTTTTTTTCAGATGGCTGGTCAAACGAATTTCTCATCACTACCCGATGAGTTAGTAGAAGTTATCTTGATCAGGGCATGCACGGTGGATTATCCATCCTTTCTCCACCTGTGAGGGTCCTTCCAGTGTTTTCTCGATCTAGAAAACGGTCCTTGTAACATCCCCAAATGATAAAGGGTTAAATGACTAAATTATAGGACTCATGTCAACAAGGTGCACCTTCCTTTTTGGGAGCCTACCTGATTAGAACTTCACAGTTAAGCGTGCTTGGCCTGGAGTAGTGATCAGGATGGGTGACCTCCTGGGAATTTTCTCAGGGTGTGTGTGAGTGAGGACAAAACACACTGGAAAGGACATGTGTTGGCCTGTGGGGACTGTCATTAGTCAGATGATCCGTTCGGGCACGTGGGTGGACCCTAGGGTGGGCCCCACGTGTCTGCGGGGCAACTGGGGGTACCTGGTAGGCCAGGACCCGACGGCCATGTTAAGGCGGGGTGTTTGTGCTGTTACCGAGACCCGGTTTTCACATTTGGTATCAGAGGAGGAACCCAGCCTTAAGTGTGGTGCACTGCCTGGGTTGAGATGTAGGGCCCACAACGAGGGCGTTGTGCTCTAAAGGGGGGGGTGATTGTAACATCCCCAAATGATAAAGGGTTAAATTACTAAATGATAGGACTCATGTCAACAAGGTGCACCTTCCTTTTCGGGAGCCTACCTAATTAGAACTCCACAGTTAAGCGTGTTTGGCCTGGAGTAGTGATCAGGATGGGTGATCTCCTGGGAAGTTTCTCAGGGTGTGTGTGAGTGGTGAAAAAACACACTGGAAAGGACATGTGTTGGCCTGTGGGGACTTTCATTAGTCAGATGATCTGTTCGGGCACATGGGTGGACCCTAGGGTGGGCCCCATGTGTCTGCGGGGCAACTGGGGGTACCTGGTAGGCCATGACCCGACGGCCATGTTAAGGCGGGGTGTTTGTGCTGTTACCGGGACCCGGTTGTCACAGTCCTGAGATTATTCGATTGTGTCAAGAGGATGATCGTGTTTTTCACCTCATCGCCACTGCTCAACTTCCCTACTATAGGCGAAGGGTAAGATACTTTGAGGGTCTCTTTCAGTGTTTTACTCTGGTTCAAAACTTCTCTGCCAGAGCGTGCTTCCTCGTAGCTGCACAGGATGGCCAGCTTAGTGTAGCCTATATGTTCCATGTCTTGAATCTCAGTCTCCTTAATCGCATCATTCCTCTCGACTACCTCGAGCGTGATGTGGCCCGAAGAGTAATCAGGGAGTTTATCTACTCGTACTTTTCCGAGCTTTTCACCGCACGAGCCTCCCTTTGGAAGCCCGTGTACAGTATGCACGAGTAGGAGTTCAAGATGTACTGTTCGAAGTGCATCTGGGATAGGGAAACGGAAGAACTATGTGACAACTTTGGTATTCCGTTAACCAAGCCGGATCCACTGTTTCAGTAATGTTGTAAGTGTGGGGTCTCTGTTTTTCTTTTATGAATAGAATTGCGAGGACGCAATTCTTTGAAGGGGGAAATAATGTAACGACCTGAGAAACCTTGTTTTGAGTTATGAAAAATTCGTTTTACAATTCCACCCTTTAAGTGAATAAACAATCAACTTATAAGGTAATAATAATGAAATAGAAAAACGCATCAAAAGAATGAAAGCTCCTTTTATTCAAATGAGTAACATCGCGGTGGCTACAACTCACACTGATTGAACAAGAGGATAAGTTAACCAAAAATCCCAACTAAAAACCCAATTACAATAATTGGGAGACCGCTTAAAACCACCAGGACCCTAAGAAGGTGGTAAGGGTTTCTGGAATCCATCAGAATAAACGTGAGGATGGCCGAAGCCACTGCAACCGTGCTGAGCGCCAAGGGAATCACATGAACCATCTATTCCTTTATCCTTCAGTCACCTAGAGTGAGGGATACCCCGAGACCAGACTCTTTATAAGAACATTAATTCGACTGTTGGACCCTAACGGCTATAAATATGACTGTTGGATTCTCCTATCCTCTAATGTTTTATTTTGAATGGTTTACCCCCGAAAGGTTTGAAAAGTTAATTATGTAATTTGATTTAATAGTTAAAGAATGACATCAATGATAATATAATTAAATTATTTCTTTTTTCCCCAAAATGCGAATTATATTTTATGTTTCAAAACGGTGAAAATTAATATTATTATTTTTCCACTAATTCACTATACATATTTTCTTAATTAAACTTTTATTTTCTAATTATATTAAATCTGATGGTATTTTACTTTATGAGTTATATATATATTGCATAAAACCTTAAATTAAATGTATTATTTTTATCTCTAAATTAAATATAAGTAATAAAAATAAAGTAAATATTTATAATTTGAATTTTTTTTTAATTTTTTTGAAACTTTGTCAAATTATGGTTTTATTTACATTACAAATTTTTCATCTTTATGTTAATGCTTACACGAATACTCTTATTACTTTAAAAACAATGAAGATAATAAAATGATTGTAAAAAAATTAAAATAATTGGTAATGTTATATGAATTTGTGTTTTTGAAATTATGTTAAATACGGAATTAAGCAACCAAATTTTTATAACAAATGTATTCAAATCTTTCCATGTATTTATAAAATTAAGATAATTGTTTTTTTTAAGGAAAATAATAATATATTTTAAGACTTAAATAGGGGTTTAATAGTTTAATATATTGGTGTATTTATAACCCTTGACTTAGGATAATAATGGTTTATTAATAAGGTTATATTAATGGTTTTATAATAGGTTTAATAAAATAATTAAACAACAGTTTTTATATGGTAAAAATGTTAAAAATATATATATATATTATGTTAAGACGTTAAAAACAAAGCTGGGTTTTATTTTTTAAAACACCACGTCAAGCTGGACCGTTCGACCCAGCACCCCTATGATCACGGTCGTCCGATTCTTTTAAAGTGGCGATGTGTATAAGTCGTTTGATCGATCTACGTTGATCCCGGCCGTCCACAATTTTTCAGTTCTCCATATTCCCCACGTCCCTCGGCTTCTTATCCTTCGCCGCGCAGCTGAACCAGTAGGGTGTAGGGCTTCGTTTTCTTCTCTAGGCTGGCGAGTGGACCCGTGTTTCTCCCTCTTTTCCATGGGTTGGCACCGACTTTGCCTCGGAAACCCGGGTCGTTGTCTTCACCAAGAGTCTGCTTCTTTCTTTTTTTTAAAACCTTGGTTGCACCAAAGGCCATAGAGGTTGCGCACCCGAAGCTTTTGGATCTCCGACCACCGGTCCGGCGTCGCTGCTTCGTTTTCCCCTCCTCCTCTCCGAGCAAAGGTAAGGGACAAGTTCTGTTTTGGATTTTATTGAGCTTCGGTTTATGTATATACATATATATGTGTTAAATGTATATGTATATTTTTTGAGTTTATACATCTGGTTTCATTTGCCTCGTCTACTCCTCCCCTCCGACCAGGTAAGGGAAATCCGTTGTTTGTTCTGCTCTTCTCCAGTTCGACGCAACCATTTTATTTACGGTCTAAGTATGTATATTTTTATATAAATACATATATATGTATGCAAGGCCGTAAAGAAATTCTTTGTACCTGTTTTCACTTCTCCTGTTTTGTGAGTCGAACGAAGTTAAGGGTTGTCTTTCCTTTTGTTTACTTTTCTCTCCTCTTCCTTACAAACCGTTCATATATATGTAAAAATGTATACAGGTTATGTATATATATATATATATTACATATGCTGATATTTTCAAACAGGTTATCAAAACCTTTAAAGGATTTGGTCTTTTCCTTTTTAAATCTAACTTATGAAACCCTCCCTGTATATACATATGTATATAATCTGTATATATATATATATATATGGTTTTGTGTACATGTTATATATATATATGCATATCCACACTCTAGTGAGGATATCACGTTATGTTGTTCGTGATAAAACCGTTTTAGCAACATGTATATACAGTATTGCAAATATAGATAACAATATATGCACGTGTCTACTTAGTTACGTTCTAAAAATTTCATATTATATAGTGGAAGTGTATTTTCATTATGTTCTAATTTATCTTGGTATAACATGATGTTTTGTAAAATTATATTGCCCTTAAAGATTATTATTTTTAAGAACGATGTCAAGAATTTCTATATGTATATATATAAATATATATTTGAGGTTCAGTTTGACATCAAAATAATTCTTCCAATTGAAAATTTTCAATTATCAACGTTCTTGACAATTCATGTTTTTGTTTTGAGAAAATGGGTAGTATGAATTCCTTAAACTTTTATAAGTGTATACATGTATATATATATATGTACTCATGTTTATGGTTCAACCTTGTTGTATGAAAGACTGATTTTATGTCAATAATGGTTATATGGAAATGATGTTCACATTTTTCTTCTATGTAAAAGAACTCCAGATGTTTTTACCAAACATTAATTTGGTTAAGGTATAAACATGAGAAATATTTTTTTTTTTTTTGAGTATGGTTTAATTTGGTAAACCCATGCACATGTGTATACGCACCTAAATTTATATATATAGGTATATATAACCATGTATCAATATGTGGTCTTCTAATACAAGTTCTTCCTGTGTTGTTTGCAAACTTTTTATTCAAAGTGAAAATGAGTTTTTACACAACAATTTATTTATTCATGCAGTTTTCATACATGTATACTTGACTTCCCAAGATGAACCTATTTGCACACTTTATACCTTAACTGTAATTATATTCACACAGTTTTAAATTAAACAACCACAATGCCCCTTTTTCAACATGTGTATTAGTTATGAACGTCCTTGTTTTAACTTGGTATTATGATGCTTTGGAATGTTAAAGTGTTTATGTTCACCCATGTTTTAAATTGTTAAGATAATTTCTTATGCATACGGATTTTTAGCATACATGTTTTAGTTTTGTTAAGGATTGAACTGCCTTCAAGTTATGAATTTGCATGTAAAAAGGGGGTTTGATCAAAAATGTATGAAACCCTATGAATGAAAGACCATGTCAAGACATGTGAGGGATGGTTTGGACTTAAGTGTTTATGGACGGGTGCGCCTGGAATTATATAGCGCTCCAATGCATTAGGTAAAGTAAGAGTCTCATGAGACATTATGTGCGACGATATTGGCGGTTAGCCTTGGCTTGTGCTTTCATGTGCGACGGTCTTGGCGGTTAGCCTTGGCTTGTGATTTAATGTGTGACGGTCTTGGAGGTTATCCTTGGCTTGTGATTTCATGTGTGACGGTCTTGGCGGTTGGCCTTGGCTTGTGCTACTATGGGAAACAGGATTGGCAGTGTGCCTTGACCCGTACTAAGTTATGTTTTAAGATCATGAAACAAGGTCCTAACAAGTTTAGGAATTATACTTTCCCTCAACATGTAATGATGAATGGTCAACCAGGGGATAGTCCAACTAACTAGACATCCCCTAGTTGAAAATTCCATTGACTATGAGAATGAAATCATGAGATAAGAATTGTAATTCTTGTGGTAAGTTGTTATAAGACCCTTATGTGCCCATGAATCATGTTATGAATATTTTTCACTGCTTACTCACAGATTTTTAGAACTGAAGTAATCTTGGTTGTAAATTATGCATCTTTTATTCTTCACATGCTTGCGCTCTCTAATTTATGTCTTCTTTAAAGCTTCTTTTAAGTATTTACTCCTTCACCATACATTTGGTTTTCAAAAATGTAGGATTTACATGTTTTAAGAAAAGATAATGCTTTGTTTTAGTAAATTGTTTTGTTTTATTCAAAATGACTGCTTTGAGAAAGATTTTTCTTAAAAAAAAATTTAAAACCCCTTACTGGGCATATTTTCTCACCCTACGTTTTTGTTTACAATTTTTTAGGCATGGTATGTACTGATGAAGTTTATCAGAAGCAGCTGGTTTCCCAGAATCCTGAACCTCGCGATCTTCTGTAGTAATGGGACATAATATATTAGTTGTAAATGTTGTAATGAAATTTTAGTATATCATGTCTCATGAGGCACCCGGGGATCGGGGTCTCTACATTATGACTTTAAAAAAATCAATTACTTTATAGTGTCGAAATTGACATAAATAAGTTTTTAAAGCAAATACTATTTTATTAAATGATATAGTAGTCTTAAAAATATAAGATATAGAAAAATAACTTATATAATATTACAAATTCATTAATGATCCACTTATGGTTCTCTTGGCATTTTATAGTAACAATAGTAACCATAAATTATGAAAATGCAAGAAGACATGGTAAGAGTTAATGTTTTTAACCAAGGGTTAAAGCAAAAAAAATAAGGTTAAATTTGTGATCTCAACTTGTATAAAACCTATTGGTTGAAATATTTTCGACCCAAAAACATATTATATTTTAAATAAATTAGTTTGGGACCATTTGAAACTGAAAATCATTTTATAATAAAATAATATTTCCAAACTTTCCTAAAGTGCCCCTCCTCCCTTTTATAAAATGGCATCACCTCTACCCACTTAATAACACCTCTAAAACCCATTTTCTTGGACAAATTATACAAAAATAGGCTCCCAAAATCCCTCCATTACTCATAGAATCCATACCTTTGGAATAAGGCAATTCAAGAAAGCATTTTGGCTCAAATCAAAAGAAGTTACCCGATTTAGAGGTAACGTCTTCTCTCAAGTTCTTTTCTTTTGTTTTCCTTCTCCATACCCTATGCTATTCCTATTATTTTATTACATAAAAAAATTATCCTCAATATACTAGGATTTTGTTATGAGAAATATTCTAACTACACTTATACACACCTCGATCTAATGGATACGAATATACTATTTCTGTGTACGGTGAACTACTGGCTTACGAAACGATGATTGTTCAATTTTCTCCTAACACCTCTCATGGTGGACATTATGATGGAACTATATTTATATATGATATATATTATATTTATATTGTCTCTATGATTCTATAATTTTTATTTAAAACATACCTTTATGCTTTCGATGATGTGTAAATATGATAATTTTATTTAAGGAAGTGCGGACTACCACCCCATCAAAGTGATATGACTCGTTCATTCCATACATGGAATGTATAAAAGATAGAGTTAATAAAATTATTTAAAATATATAAAATATTATATTATAATAGAATTATAATATACCTATGTATCATTTAGTTTTCATTAATTTAATATGACAAATAAATGAAGGTAGTATTCATGCGTACGTACGGTCTACCGTCTCCATGAATGGTGCATTTCATTTCTTATCTACAAATTTTATGTACTATTATAAATACATATATACTGGATATATATGATATATATTATATTAAAATCATGAATAATATTCTAGTGATAATGGACTTTTGACCACATGGACAATTTTTAATTATAACAAATTCATCTTTGACTCAAGTATCGAACATCGACAAAACGACCCATATGAAATTAAATATTATATGATTGTTATAACAAGATAATAAGTGATAAAAAATGAATAATAAAATTGAAAATGGTTATAAATCAAGAAGAAATTAACTTAAGTTTATTATTCAGGGAGATAAAGAACGAACAAGACAAGTCAGACTCCAGATAAGGGAACCTTTCACCCTCCTCTTTCAGTCAAAGACTTCTTTTATGTTATGTCTTTTAATTTAAATTTCATTATGTTGGGATATGTTCTTATATATCCTTATTATTGTAAATTTTATTTTCAAGTGATTATAGACCCTTTTCTCTCTCATCAAATCATTTTCTTAATTTTTAAGTGACGTCATTAGGTTGCCGAATTTTCATAAGGGGATTTTCTAAACTCAATTTCCACTCATTGGGTTTTATGCATACTTCATTGATTATATTATGTCAAGATTATGTGTGGAATCATTGTTTGTTTATTTATGTTTTAATTTACATTTCCCTTTGTGTGTATATACTTTTTCAACACATAATCACTCCATTGATAAATTCTTACATCATTTATATGAACTTTTTAAGGGAAATCTTAGCTCAATATCCATTCATTAAGTTAAATATCCATGTCATTTTTTTTGTTTTTCCAAGAATATGTTTTAATTACCTATGATCGTTTTAAAATTAATATCCACTTATATTGGGTGTATTTATATTTATCACACATAATTATTTCATTGATTTATCCTTAATCTAATGATATGATCTTTATAAGGGACTATGTCTCAATCTCCTTTCGTTGAGGAATATCTCAATATTGTGTACCTTTAATATCCTATAAGGTGTATATATAACCCTTTTAACATTTTATATCATGAATTTTTATATTCTTGTGTTATTTAAAGTTCCATTTGATTTTATTCTTTAATTATTTTTATTCAAGTGTTTCTCAAGTGTTACGAGATTCTTTAACTGAAACATCATTTTAAATGTTTTAAAGATTTATTCTTCTAAATATTTATCATTAATGTAAATGTTTTCAAAATGGTTTTAAGGGTTTATTTATATGTACATATATGTTTTAAAATTCTAACTCTCAAATTTATTTTAAAATTTTCAAAGTGGTATGGGATACTTTGATTCAAAAATCTCTTTATTAAATTTTTTAAATGGTTTTGGAAATGGATTGAATATTTCAATATCTTGAATTGATTAATTGTGCTTGATGAGTGAAATGTTGATAACATCAATATTTTATGTGTTATGATTGTGTAATGTTACTTGGAAATTTGACGGGTGGTTATGTGATAAACCAAATACGAGTGGTTTTGTGATAAACCTAAGGCGGGTGAACCTGAGATAGCTCTCCAATGCATTGGGTAATGTGACGGAGGTAAACACTCATGTTTATCATAAGAGATTTAGGGAATTTACTGTAATGGGTATTCCAAACGTAACTCCCTATGTAGCTATGAAATCTACAATGTAAGTATGTTATAAATGCCACAAGTTACCTTTATGAATTATGATTTCCATGTGTTATTCATAAATCTTATGATTTCATGAGGTGTGTTAAAGAGATTATGTTTTATGATTGAAAAGTATGATTTCTTTATTTGTATGTATTCATGAACTAATGTTTTATTCCCTTATTTTATATCCATTACTGATCTTTTTATGCTCATCCCTTGTTTTTTAAATGTTTTTCACAGGGTATAAGGAAGGGTAAGAGAAAGGAAGAATTCAAGAATATTTTTATCAAGAAAATAATTCTTGTTTTATTTAAAAAGTTTTATTATTGTGAAAAAAATATATAGAGTAGAAGTGTCTACTTTGTAATATTTGAGATTTAATGTAATAGTTATGGATTAATTCTCTAAAAATCTAAACCTGAAAAGATCCTCAATGTGAATTCTTGACTTAACTCATGATTATGTAATGTTTCAGGTTAGGGCCTTATAACGAAAGACATTCAATTCCCCATCCTAGAACCTGAAGATCGAGTCATGTTGTTCAGAGATCATTGAAGCATGTGTGGATCACAGATATATGGATTCTATCCTTGGATCCCCACAGTGCAATAAAGACAATATGAAAGGGTCTTTTCAGATGATCAAAATTCATTTACAAAGAAAGAAACCTAAGATGTGATAATTTATTTATTCCAATCTAAATAAATTAATTATAAACTTAACATGAAATATCCTTTATTGGGGTTCTAGGTCATTGAAATTAAAATAAATTTTTATTATCACCTCACCCACCATGCGCTTTCGCTACACCCGGAACCTACACCACCACCCTTGGAAACATCGGTATAAACCTAAAAACCCTCGGTGAGAGTGGATCAAGCCTTACTATCTTGGGACATCCTTTTACAAAAACATCTCAGATAGCCATATTTTCTATAATTATGACAAGTTTTGGTAGCCTCCATACAATTAAGCTTAGTATGACCAGGCCTTCCACACTGATGGAAAAAAACCAATTGTTGTCCTGAAGAAGCCCCTAAAATTGGTCCTAAAGAAAATTGGATACCTTTGTGCTTCCTTTTCTGGCCAAAAGATACACCCTAACTGACAACAATACCAACTAAAGCTCTACTCAAACCTGTTTTTTCAGTTATGTCAATCTCTTTCAAAGCTTCTTTATTGACTACCTCCACAAAGATCAGAAGGCATATGAGAATCATCATCGACCAAATATCAGCCCTCGACCCCAACTCAAACCTATGATCCTTTAGGTAATCATTGGTTACTAGCTCCGTTTCCAAATGCACCAACTCAACAAAATGAGTGGAATAATCCAAAATGGTACGCTCCCCATGTTCTAAGGTTTGAAACTCTTGTTTATTTTCCCCTCAAAATGTATTAGGATAAAATAGTTGGTTGATGATTTTATTAAAATAATTCCATGTAATATCATTATGCAACTTAGCTTGCACAATAAAGTCCCACCACTTTCTTCCTGATCCCTCAAGCACATACATGGAAAAACTCACCTTAGAGTCTTCATGATTTTTCAAGAAGTTGGAGATCCTCTCAATATGCTCAAGAAATTCTTCAAATTCCTAGGGTCCTTTATCACCACAGAAGACAAGTGGATGCTTCTTAGTAAATTTTGAGCCATGATCTACTGATCATCCCAGGTTCCTAAAACCTGCTTAACCCATAGTCTGAATAGTATAAATTACAGCTTATACCAAAGAAGGGTCCAATAGAGGATTTTCCTACGGAATCTATCTCACAGCTTCCTCTCTCATATTTGGAAGATCGCTTCTCAGAGGCATTATCTAACAAACACAAGAGAAAATAAAATAATTCATGAGTATATTCCCAAATCATAAGTCCAAATTCAGGTATCCATATCAATTCTTTTAAATGAAAATAATTTAAAGCAGCTATGGATTTTATGAACAAAGGGAAGGAATATGTCCATTTAAATAAACCCCGTATCTAATTTATTCAAATAACCCCCAACCACCAAACCCTAAGCTTGGAAAAAAAATTGACCACCCATGGTAACTTGGTTTCAATCACGAAAGTGAGCTGGCCAAGACCCTTTTCCGCACTTAATATTTGAATTTCGATGGTCCTAACTCTAGTCTACCAACACACTAGAACAAACTCTGGCAGTGTCTTAACACTTCAGGTTGGGTAATGGCTCTGATACTAGTTTGTAATGAACCAACCTGTGGGAACTAGACAAATCACCCAAGATGGTATGCCACATAGTGGGGTAAAAAAAGTGAAAGGAACATGTCTCATAATAAACCTGAATAAGGAAATCCTCTAGGTTACAACGTGGAAGCAAGAGAACATAACTATGAGACATACAAAGTCAAGTCAAATAGGACAAACCAGAAAGATAAAACATGATGATTCTAAACAAGTTCTTGTGTGACTATCTGTCACCACTAAACCATACCACTATAAAGATAGTGATAACAAGAGAAACCAGCATGCTACATAATGCCCTTACCTTTAACTAAGTCCTACAAAACAACATATACAACCGGTCAAAGGCAAAAGTAGGGTGTGAGCACAAAGCCCACACTACAACAAAACCAGCGTTTAACAACGCTAGTATTTATCAGCACTAGAAAAAAAAGCATTGATAAATGGATGCTTTATTAGCACTAAAGAAATCATTGATAAATTTAACCCTTTATCAGTGCTATATTTTTAACGCTGATAAAGGGTACCCTTTATCAGCACTTTATTTTTAACGCTGATAAAGGGTACCCTTTATGAGCGCTATATTTTTTGTGCTCAACGTTTTTTAGCGCTAATAAAGATCTGAATAAATAAAATGAAATAATTAAATAAATATAAACTAGAAAATGAGTTTATTAAAAAAATATTACAAATTTTATTAATTAAATAATTATTGATAAAAATGAATAGATTGGTTATACTGTATATAAATAATAAATAGTAATAAATAGTATTTATTAGATATATAGATATGCAAAATGAAAATTAAAAAAATTAAAAATAAAAATAAGTAAATTGAGAAAAATATTAAACATTTTATTAATTAGATGATTATTGATAATGTTAATAAATAGTGTATATATATATATATTAATGAATATAAATATGATTTATATATTACAAAATATTTATGTGTTATACTTAGTAAATGATGGTTTATAATTAAAAATTAATATGAATTAAAAATATTGACTAATTGCATAGAGTAATGGACATATAATTGAATGTCATTTGATTTTTCAATTTAACATGGATAAAATGTGTGTTATATTGATTTCACATATATGTAATTAATAAATTTTTATATACAATGTACACACACAAAACTTGTCCATTTTTTCAATATTATTAAAGTGTACTTATTTTTAATTTATTTAATTTCACTCATTTTTAATACGCATTCACTTAAAATTAGATACTCGTTAATAATGTTAAAAAAATATTTGTAAAAAAAATTTATAAAAAAAATTTATAAATAAATATATTTAAAAATGTACATACTATATTTATAATTATAAATAAATAAATATTTTTTAAAGTATTTATATAATTATAAATAAATAATTATATATATTTAAATAATTATAAAATTTATAATAAATTTACTTAAATAATGAATATATTTACTATATTTATATTTCTATATATTTATTAAATATATATATAATTATATAAAAATATATAATGATATAAATATTATTTTAAAAAAATATATATATAATTATAAATAAATAATTATATATTTAAGTAACTATAAAATTATAATAAATATATTTAAATAAGGAATATATTTACTATATTTATATTTATATATATTTATTAATTATATATATATTTACAAATTTTTTATTTATAATTATAATTATAAATCATTTATCAACGCTTAAGTAATAAGCACTGATATAAGGATTTATCAGCACTAAAAAAAGCACTGATAAAATTCATATTTATCTGTGCTAAAACTTTAGCACTGATAAGTATGGATTTTATCAGTGCATTTTTAGCACTGATAAAGGCATACCTTTATGAGTGCTAAAAAGCGCTGATAAATATGTCTTTTATCGGTGCTTAAATAATAAGCGCTGATAAAAGTGTCCCAATCTAATTAAATAAACCTAACCTATTATGAACTCATCGTGGTATCAGAATCTTTCCGCGAAAGCCACCCATTGTCGGTGCTCCTCCTCAGTGAATTGAAGATCAAATCACACAAGCCCACTCGAATCACACAAACCCACTACCTCCAGTTGCTCGAATATCATTTGGAATCCGGTGTTTAGTAGTAGTTAGGGTTTCTAAAAAAATGATATTTGGATCCAAGGGTCTCATATTTTCTTCAACCTAACAAGGTAGGTCTATGTTTTCATTTGTGAGTTCCGATTTTATTTCTATATTTTTCATTTTGAGATCTGGATCTGTGGGTTTCTGATTTTCCTTTGAGGTTCCAATTTTTTTTCTGTATCTGTGCTCCAGTTGTTGTATACTGTTTTTCTTTTATTTATGATCCATTTTTTGCTTAACTACTATTTTAGATATCCTATTTTGGTCTTTTTAAATTGTTGTTTTGAATCAATTTTCTTCGTTATCTACATCTATACCCCAGCTTTCTTCGCTATTTTGAATCAATTTCCTTTATAGGTTCCTAGAAAATTGATTTAGCATAACCAATTCTCAGTCTGATGATGGTGCGAAGTAGAAACAGAAGTTGATTTTATACGATTCATGTAAGGAAATTTATTTATTTAAATTTTGTTCTAATATTCTAATGTGAGGGTTTTTTCTTAAAAAGTTATTTTCTCATAATTGTGTTTTTTTATTTTAAGTTAAATCTTATTAAGGGTGATACCATATTTATTTATTTTCAATGGCACTCTATTTTTAAAATTAGTATGGTGTTGTATTTATTTTGTTATGTTGTGATATTCTGTTGTAAGGGTTGCATATATTTTTATCAATTTATGTTTATTTTATAAATATATATATATACATATATATGTGTGTGTATGTGTGTGTGTGTGTAAATATATATCTTTCTATCTATTTATATGCATTTTCAGAACTTATAATGTAAGGGTGATTTTATAATTATTTATTCACAAATTATGGTTTTGGATTTCCAAATTAGGAAGGGATTCTATTTATTTTAATTAAAAATAATGTTTAAATGTGCATTTATTTTTCAATGATGTTTATTATAAATTCCATGATGTGTGTGTGTGTCTGTGTTTAAATGTGTATGGGATAGACGTTGTAAGGGTTGGTTTGTTTTTCTCCTTTGTTTATGATATATCTTGTTGATGTGTATTGTTGCTTTATGTCAACTTCTTTATAAAACTCCCTAGAATCTCAAGGATGGTTCAATGCGTATTATATGGCCTCCCTATAATCCTTAGGTTGTTGCATCATTTGATCCAAAAAAAATAGAATGGAAGTTATCAAATTCTATATATTAGAAATTATTTTTAGGTATTCTTCATTTTAGGTCTATATATAAATTTTTGGTCTATATATACATTTAATTAATAATAATATAATTTATACTTAAATAACCAATAAAATATTTTAAACTCATGATACTTTTAAAATAATAAAATTAGGTAACTATATATACATTTTCTTAAAATAATTTAACTTTCCAAAATTTAAATAATTATATTTTATACAAAATTACACAAAAAAAATAATTATTTATAATTAATATGATTTAAAAATTATTATTATTAGTATTTTTTTAGTTTCATTAGAAAAATAGTAATATATATATATACATTGAATAATATATTATATATTTAAATAAATTTAAATATGATAGATAATATACATATATATATAATTATATTCAAATAAAGTTACTAATATAATACATACATATATATAACATATTTAGGTGGATTCATTTTATTTATCTATGTATTGAATGGGGAGTGACCTCCATTTTATAGTTTTTTACGGTGGAAGGCATGAATCTCGTTCAGGTTTATTGCCTATCAAGGTAAGTGTGAACGAAGTACACACCTCCATCGACCTCTTTTCCCAAGAATATAAAGCCCTATAATTTTTTTAATAGAATAAAACCTATTAAAAAAAAGTTTTATCAAAAAAACAATATAAAAAAATCTTCAACCAATTATTTTATTAAAGGTTTATTCGGATCCTTGTGGATAAATTCGAGGATAAAAATGAAAGTAATTCGTCATTATCTCTACCTCCACGTCAAATCAAATAAATTAATTTTAGTAACATACACTCGTCAGCAGGCACTGTCTAAGTAGAGACATATTTCCAGGTTAATATAGTAGTATTGTAGCAAGCACTGTAGTAGGTATTGTTCAGTACTGTAGCAGCCGGAACTATTCATCCATTTGGGCCTCTAGGCTATCATTTTGGTCCTCAGGTCCTGCAAGGATTTCAGGCCACCCAACTCCTTCAGGACAGTTGTCTCTCAAGGCCTTCGGGCCACCTCAAGGAATTTGGGTCACCCCGAGGCCTTCAAGCCACATGAATATGTAGATGTACCAGTCAGACACCAAGGGACAAGGCTCCAAATGAGGATTCAGAGCATGATCATTCACAAGAGTAGAGCTAATCGGAATTGGAAGAATGAGAGGGTATGGAATTGTCATCGGTACCAGGCCTGTGAAGATCTGCACAGGATAGCTAGCAGACCAGCCCTGTGAAGGTGGAGTGCTGATATCATGATATGTGCTGGGGAGAAGCAGTTCCAAGTTGTCTTTTCTGGGTGATTCCCTCTAAGACATGCGGTTCATGTACTTGTCTCTAAGCCTTTGGGCCTTGTAAGGGTTTGAAGAACCTTTGTGGTGTTTTGTTTTAACAAGGTTTTTTATTTTTTGACAACTAATTCTTTTGTTGAAGAATTTTTTTTGAGTTACATAATGTTGAAGTTGCTGGTTGTTGAAGATTTTCCTAAAGAGGATGTTGTTGAAGAATAAGAAGTTAGAAGTTAAGAAAGTGTCACAATCTTTCTAAACCAAATCAGAAGATGCTTTGCTGATCTTAAATTTCTCAAAAATCATGAAAAGTTTCATGATAAAAGCTATTGAAGAAATGGTGAAGAGGTTTAACAATTTTCACTAAGAAAAATTCTGAGAAAATTTGGAACGTGTTTCCTGAACTTGAAAACCAGAACCTGTTTTCAGAACCTATTTCCTGAACCTAGAAATCCAAAACCTGATTTCTGAACTTAAAATTCAGAACCTGTTTTCTGAACCAGAAAACCAGAACCTATTTCCTGAACCTAGAAATCCAAAACCTGATTTTTGAACCATATTCATGAGAAAATTTGGAACCTGTTTCCTGAACCTGAAAACCAGAACCTGTTTTTGGAACCTGTTTCCTGAACCTAGAAATCCAGAACCTGATTTTTTAACCTGAAATTTGGAACCTGTTTTCTGAACCTGAAAACCAAAACCATTTTCCTGAACCTAGAAATCCAGAACCTGATTTCTGAACCTAATTCATGAGAAAACTTGGAACCTATTTTCTAAACCTGAAAACCAGAACTTGTTTTCAGAACCTGCTTCCTGAACCTAGAAATCCAAAACCTGATTTCTGAACCTGAAATTCAGAACCTATTTTCTGAACCTAAAAACCAGAACCTGTTTCATGAACCTAGAAATCCAAAACCTGATTTCTGAACCTAATTCATGAGAAAATTCAGAACCTGCTTCCTGAACCTAAAAACCAGAACCTGTTTTCAGAACCTGATTCCTGAACCTAAAAACCAGAACCTGATTTCAAAACCTGAATTTTTTAGAAACCTTATGAGGAAACCCGGATCCTACTTCTGGGTATGTTTCTGGGAAACTTGGATCCTTCAAACTGAGAATGTTGTTGATCTTAAGAAAATGTTTCTTACAACAAACTTCCTTAGATAAGGAAAAGTTTTTTAGAGAAAGAAAAGTTTCTTACAGAAAAGGTTTTTCAAGAATATTGAAGAGTTGAAGAAGTCAAAGTAAGATCAAGAAAAGTTTAGAACCTGAATTCTAAACCTTATGACAATTCTTAGCATCATGTTGAGAAATTCGGAATGAAAATTCTGAGCAACATGTTGAGAAAACCGGAATGAAAATTCTAAGCAACATGTTGAGAAAACTGGAACCTAAATTCTGCCCAATTCAGAACCTCATTTCTGAGTAATTCGTAACCTGTTTTCTGCACAATTCGGAACCTATTTTTTGAGCATGATTCTAAGAAAATAAAAACCAAGATCCATTTTTATCATTCTGAGAAAGATATGAAGAGTTCAAGAAAACCCGAATTTCAACTTTGCGTAAATCTCAGAGAAATTTAAAGAGATTTGAAGAAGTCAAATATTGAAGATTAAATGCAATAGATTTGCGGAGTTTTTGAGATTTGAGGAAGTGGGAAATATTTTCAAGATTCCCACCTTTGTTTTTTGAATTACCTATAAATATCTTCTCAGATCATTCACTCATTTGCAACTTCACACACGCGGAAAAGGCAGAGCACTGGAGAATTCAAAGTGAAATGTTACTTCCATCTTGAAGAAGTTTTCTTGAGTGTTTGAGAAGAATAGAATCAAAATCATCTTACCTTGCTAAGAAGATAGGAATTATCTTGAAGAAGTTTTCTTGAGTTTTTAGCAGAAGGAAATCAGAACCATCATTACCTTACTAAGAATACTGTTTTCAGAAAATCGGATTCAAGAAAATCGGACAGAAGATTCGGAGTGAGCTTTTGTGGATCAGCTTCAACAAAGTTCTTATTCTTATGTTTGGATCATCTTTTCTTTAAGAAAACATTGTAAACTGACAAGAGTCGTTATAATCTTTCCTATCGGGAGATAGAAAGTGTCTATCAGGAGTTGGCACAAGTTTTATTCACTTTTTTATTATAGTGGATTTCTATAGACCCACGGGAGTGTATATGGAAAGGATGTAGGTTCTCTTATTAAGGTCGAACCTTGTAAATATTGTGTGCCTTTCTTTCTTTACCTTTCTTGCATGATAAAGGTTGATAAGGAAATAAATCTTAACATGTTTCAAGGGTTAAGTTTCTTAAAGTTTTTGAAACTTATAAAAAGTTGAACAACTGATTCAACCCCCCCTTTTCAGTTGTTATTCGATCCTTGGAACTTCAAGTTGTATCAAAAGAATGTTCCCTTGTTTTATCCTTATCATGGAGAATATCAATTCTATCAACAGTAGAGGAATTCCTACATTCGATGGTAAGAATTATTATGGATGGAAAAATATGATGATTCCTTATCTTCTATCTCTTGTCCTTGAAGTTGTTGATGCTGCTACTATTGGCTTTCCACCTATTGAGAAAAATTATCCTATAATGTTTGCTGATAAGAGAAACATAGAAGTTGATGGAAAGGCTAGAAATGTTATTCTCATGTCCTTATCAGAAAATTTTTATCAAAAGGTGATGGGTCTCACAACATCAAAAAGCATGTGGGACAAGCTAGAAAGTTTTTTCGAAGAAAATACAAAAGTCAGGGAGGCCAAGCTATAAATCTAGCATAGTAAGTTTGAAGACATCATGATGAGAGATGATGAAAAAATTGATGAATAATTCACCATAGTTAATGAAATTGTATGCAACATTAGGGGATTCGGAGAAGACTTGGAAGATTCTATAATTGTGAAGAAACTTATGAGAAACTTTCCAGACAGGTTTGATTCTAAAATTCAGCTTTAGAAGATAAGGATGATTTATCTCTTGATGAACTGTATAACTTTCTTGTTGCTTATGAAATGAGGAAATCTCTGATCTTTAAGAAGAAGATGAAAGATGAAATGTATTTTGAAGCTATGAGAAAGATGAAAATCCAATATTATGATAAAGTTGATCTTTTTGAGTCTGTTGATAATGAAGATGAAGCGTTGAATGAAAAAATCATTTCTCTCATATCTAAGAACTATCGAAGAGGAAGAGAAGAGTATAGAGGGAAACTTCCTCTCAAATGTTTTGAGTGTGGTGGAATCAGACACTTTGCTATGAATTTCCCTAAGAAGAAATTTGGAGAATATCAATATGTTTCTAATGATAATCCTCGATGGAAGAAGTATAACAAGAATGAAAAAGAAGAGAATACTTCTAAAGAATTCAAGAAGAAGTTTTCTAGAAATAAAAGAAGTATGTTGATCAAGAAGGTTGAATCAAAATCATCTGACAATGATTCCTCGAAAGATGAAAGTAAATAAAGATTCAGAACCTTCATTGCAAAAGTTGAGAAAACAAATGTTTCCTCAGAGAGTGAAGAAGGTGGTGAAGAATCTTACATAGAGTATCAACTAATATCCGAACTTCTTGCATGTATTGAGAAAAACAAATCTCTTATGAAAGAAATTTGTGTGATGAAGAAAAATCATAAATAAGTTCATGATGGAATTAAAGATGTTACCAAGAAGGAAGATGAATACATTCAAGAAATTTTAAGTTACAAACTTAGAATTGCTGAACAAGGAAAGATGATTGAAGATCTTAGCAAGAAGATGGAAACTAAAGAAGAAGAGGTCAACAAGTTGCAATAAAAAGTTATTGAATCCGAAAATACCCTAAGGAAGATGAATGAAAACTTCCACAAAGCCACTGAAGCAAAATCTGAGACTTCCAAGATTTTTGAGAAGGCTTACCATGAAAATCAGGTGAAATCTTCTCCTATAAAAAATAATGTTTTATCTGATTCTTCTAACATTTCAAGTTATGGAAAAAGTATTACTAAATCTTGGGTGGAGAAAGGATGTAAGAAACCTATCAATCCTACAAAATTAGAAAACTCACTCAAAAGAATAGATGGCCTACATTCTAAGTTTTCTAGAGATGAAAAAAGTTATCAACCTCAACAAAGTTTCTATAAAGAAATATCATTCTTTAATAGAAAATAAATATTTAAGGGATATTTCTAGTGTTGTGGAATATATGGTCATAGAGCTTATAATTTTTGTCATAATTTATCTATACCCGGAGGAAGGTTTGAGCAAAGTGGAAGAAATAGTGAAATAAGAATGAGTAACTTTCCGTACTCACAGAAAGTTGAAAAGGTGAATTCTCAAGATGTCAAAAAAAATCCAACAAAGAATCAATTTTAATGTTTGAAAGAAGTTTGTGGAATATTTGATCAGTTTAGACATCATTTCGAATGATGTATGACTCTCCTTCCAGAACAAGTTTCTTATGATAAGAAAGAAAAGAAAGCTGAAAATGAGAAGGTTGATGAGAGAGATTTTGTTGTTGAGACTACTTTGAAAGAAAGTAAGAGGAACATACCATGGATTATTGATAGTGGTTTTTCTTCACACATGATAGGTGATATAAAAATCTTGGAACATGTTGAAAGTCGTGATGGAGGAGCGGTTACTTTCGGCAATGATAGTTCCTTAAAAATTAATGGAATCGAAACGACAGAGATTGAAGCAGAGAAACTAAAATCTAAGGAAGTCTTGCTTGTTGATGGGATAAAACATAACTTACTTAGTGTAAGTCAACTTTGTGATGATGGAAAAGAATTTATCTTCATAAAGGATTCTTGTATCATCAAAAGTGTGAAAAATGGAAAAGTGATTACAAAGGGAGAAAGAACTAGTGGAACTCTCTTTCAAATTGGAGAATCCAATAACTCTTGTTATTTGAGTGATGAGGATGAAAACAAAGTTTTAAAATTGAATAAAGTCTTACATGGGCTAAAAAAATCTCTACGAGCATGGTATTCGAAGCTTGACAATTCTCTGAGAAAGATGAACTTTTCTAAAGGAAATGTTGATAGCAACTTGTATGTTAAAGATGTTAACTCTAGAACTTTAATTGTAATCGTTTATATGGATGATATAATTTTTGTTGGAGATGAAGAAAAGGTTTGTGAAGAGTTTTCTAAAGAGATGAAGAAAATTTTTGAAATGTCAATGTTGGGTGAATTAACTTTCTTCTTTGGCTTACAAGTTCAACAACAAGAAAAATACATTTTTCTTATCCCAAGAAAAGTGTGCCAAGGAATTATTAAAGAAGTTTGGGATGGAAGAATCAAAGGAAGTTTCAACTCCTATCTAAATGGGCACAAAGTTGAGTAAAGATTAATCAGGGAATAGTGTGAATCAGAAAGATTTTTAAAATTTGATAGGAAGTCTTCTTTATCTTATAGCTTCAAGGCCTGATATTGCTTATATTGTAACTCTATGTTCCTAGTATCAAAGTAATCCAAAAGAATCACACATGTTGGCAGTTAAGAGGATTCTGAGATATGTTAAAGGAACAACTTCACATGGGTTGTTATATAAGAGAAACAATGATATGAAGTTTCATGGTTATACCGATGCTTATTGGGCTGGTGATTGTAATGATAGAAAATCAACATCAGGAGGAACATTTTTCTTAGGGGAATTTTGTGTGAGTGGGAACAGTAAGAAACAAAGTTTAGTAACTTTAAGCACAGCTGAATCCGAATATGTTGCAGCTACTCAGGCTTGTACTCAATGATGTGGATGAAGGTTCGGTTGGAATATTTTAAAATGAAAGTTTCTAAACCTTTAAAGATACTCTATGATAATAAAAGTGTCATTGATCTTTCTAAGAATCTTGTTCAACATTCAAGATCAAAACACATTGATATAAAGTATCACTTTTTGAAAGAGAAAGCTACTACTGGAGAAGTATTAATGGAATATATTTCAAGAAAGTATCAAATTGCTGATATTTTACAAAAGCAATGTCAAAGGAAAGGTTTGTTGAACTGAGGTTGCAACTCCATGTTCAGCCTCCTCCCATGACTTCCTAAAAACTTATAAGGAAGCCTCCCTCACCGTGCTTTGGATTATGTTGACAAAGGGGGAGATTAATTAAAAATGTTTACTTGGCTTTCATTTATGAATATAAAGTTATGGTTATCATATAATGGGGGTGAGAGAAAGAAGAATGAGAGTGGAAAAGAAACTTGAGAAAGTGAAAGATAAAAGTTGAGGGAGAGTTTGAGTAAGGTGAATTTTATCCTTACATGGCCAAAAAATTTGCTTGTCACTGAGGGATGGAAATACTGCAAAAACATTACTTTATCCAGTAGTGTGGTGTCAGGACACTCTCTTTTTGAGAAAGGCTATGTTTTGGTAAAGTTCACAAACTTTAGATGTGAAATTTTTTAGAAGAGAAAATTTGTTAATAAGGGTTGCCAAAAAATCCAAAGGGGGATATTAAAGAACATTTGTGGTGTTTTGTTTTAAAAAGGTTTTGTATTTTTTGAAAACTAATTCTTTTTTTAAGAATGTTTTTTGAGTTACAGAATGTTGAAGTTACTGGTTGTTGAAGATTTTCCTAAATATGATGTTGTTGAAGAATAAGAAGTTAGAAGTTAAGAAAGTGTCTCAAACTATATAAACCAAATCAGATGATACTTTTCTGATCTTAAAGTTCTCAGAAATCATGAAATGTTCCATGATAAAAGCTATTAGTGAAGAGGTTTGATGATTTTCACTAAGAAAAATTCTGAGAAAATTAGGAACCTGTTTCCTGAATCTGAAAACCAAAACCTATTTTCGGAACCTGTTTTTTGAACATAGAAATCCAGAACCTGATTTCTGAACCTAAAATTTGGAACCTGTTTTCTAAACCTGAAAACCAGAACCTATTTCCTAAACCTAGAAATCCAGAACCTAGTTTCTGAACCTGATTCATGAGAAAATTCAGAACCTGTTTCCTGAACCTGAAAACCAGAACCTATTTTCGGAACATGTTTCCTGAACCTAGAAATCTAGAACCTGATTTTTTAACCTGAAATTTGGAACCTGTTTTCTGAACCTGCAAACCAGAACCTGTTTCCTGAACCTAGAAATCCAGAACCTGATTTATGAACCTAATTCATGAGAAAATTCAGAACCTGTTTCCTGAACCTGAAAACCAGAACCTGTTTTCGGAACCTATTTCTTGAACCTAGAAATCCAGAACCTGGTTTCTGAACCTGAAATTCGGAACCTGTTTTCGGAACCTAAAAACGAGAAATTGTTTCCTAAACCTAGAAATCCAGAACCTGATTTCTGAACCTAATTCATGAGAAAATTTGGAACCTGTTTCCTAAACCTGAAAACTAGAACCTGTTTTTGGAACCTGACTCCTGAACCTAAAAACCAGAACCTGATTTCTGAACTTGAAAACCAGAACCTGATTTCAGAACCTGAATTTTTGAGAAACCTTATGAGGAAACCTGGATCCTACTTCTGGGTATGTTTCTAGGAAACTCGGATCCTGCAAACTGAGGATGTTGTTGAGCTTAAGGAAATGTTTCTTACAACAAACTTCCTTAGATAACGAAAATTTCCTTAGAGAAAGAAAATTTTCTTACAGAAAAGGTTTTTCAAGAAGATTGAAGAGTTGAAGAAGTCAAAGTAAGACCAAGAAAAGTTCAGAACCTGAATTCTGAACCTTATTACAATTCTGAGTATCATGTTGAGAAATTCAGAATAACAATTCTAAGCAACATGTTGAGAAAACTGGAACCTGAATTCTGCCCAATTCAGAACCGCATTTCTGAGTAATTCGGAACCTGTTTTCTGCACAATTCGGAACCTGTTTTATGAGCATGCTTTTGAGAAAATCAGAACCAAGATCCAGGTTTGTCATTCTGAGAAAGATATGAAGAGTTCAATAAAACCCGAATTTCAACTTTGCGTAAATCTCAGAGAAATTTAAGAAGATTTGAAGAATTCAAATATTGAAGATTAAATGCGAGAGATTTGTGGAGTTTTTGAGATTTGAGGAATTGGGAAAGATTTTAAAGATTCCTACCTTTTTTTCTAAATTACCTATAAATATGTGCTCAGATCATTCGCTCATTTTCACCTTCACACACGCGGAAAAGGTGGAGCACTAGAGAATTCAAAGTGAAACATTCCTACCATCTTGAAGAAGTTTTCTTGAGTGTTTGAGAATAAGAGAATCAGAATCATCTTACCTTTCTAAGAATATCAGAATTATCTTGAAGAAGTTTTCTTGAGTTTTTAGCAGAAGGAAATCGGAACCATCATTACCTTGCTGAGAAGACCGGTTTCAGAAAATCGGATTCAAGAAAACCGGACTGAAGATTTGGAGTGAGCTTTTGTGGAGTAGCTTCAACAAAGTTATTAGTCTTGTGTTTAGCTCATTTTTTCTTTAATAAAACATTGTAAACTGGCGGGAGTCAGTATAATATTTCTTATCGGGAGATAGAAAGTGTCTAATGGGAGTTGGCACAAGTTTTATTCACTTCTTTATTATAGTGGATTTCTATAAACCCACGGGAGTGGCTATGGCAAGGACGTAGGTTCTCTTATTGAGGCTGAACCTTGTAAATCGTGTGTGCCTTTCTTGCTTTACCTTTCTTGCATGCTTGAGTTTCTTGATAAAGGTTGGTAAGGAAATAAATCTTAACAGGTTTCAAGGGTTAAGTTTCTTAAAGTTTTTGAAACTTATAAAAAGTTGAACAACTGATTCAACCCCCCTTATCAGTTTTTTTCAATCCTTGGAACTTCAGGGTTCCACCTCACCCCTTGAAAGGTGGATTATCAAAAAATAATAAAAAATGAAGGCCTTCGAGCCATTAAAAAACATACACTCGTCAGTTGAAATTACACTGTAGCAACCCAAGACCCCCAGGCTACGCAACACTACAGTTGCGTATTCTGATTCTTCTATCTCCACCCTCTCCATTTCTTTCCCACTCTTTACTCTATCATTTCTACGGTTTTGTATAGATTTTCTCTGGAAGGAGGTGGTGACAATGGAGGTGTCAAGTTAATAACTAGTTTCAATGGTGTAATTCTCACAAATGGGAGGCATTGCCCCTTTTAGAGAACACAATGAAGTACAATTGTTATCCTCATCAAATTCATCTCCCAAATAGTTATTGTTGCATTTTTTTGCCTTGAGACTCATCCCCCATCTCTTTTATATTGCTTGTACTACTCTGAGCATTAGTCATCCCATGGATGACTACTTTTTATATTATTTCAAACAACATAGGTTCATGTCCACAATATATGGAGGATGTGTGTCAAACAACAAAATGCAATGATAAATTTTCGAAAGATGAGTTGGTAAGGATGAAAACTATACTTTATTATGTTCTCTAAAAGGGGTAATTCCTCCCGTTTGTAAGAATTACACCATTGAAACTAGTTATTAACTAGACACCTCCATTTCCACCAACTCCTTCCAGATAAAATATCTACATAACAATAGAAATGATAGAGTTAAGGGAAAGAAAGAAATGGGGAGGGTGGAGACAGAAGAATTAGAATATGCAACTGCAGTGTTATGTAGCTCAGGAGTCTTGGGTTGTTACAGTGTAATTTCAGCAAATGAGTGTATATTACAAAAATTAATTTATTTGATTTAACGTGGAGGTGGATTTAATGATGAATTAATTTCATTTTTATCCTAGAATTTATCCACAAGGATCCGAATAAAACTTTAATAAAATAATTGGTTGAGGATGTTTTTTTATAATGTTTTTTTCGATAAAACTTGGTTTTTTAATAGTTTTTATTTTATTAAAAAATGATAGGGTTTTATATGATTGTAAAGAAAGGTCTATGGAGGTGTTTATTTCGTTCACACTTAGGGAAATGGTCCATAAGTCATTTGAGACATGTAGGAATCAGCCACACCTCAATTCGATCCACGGTGTGACCGTTATGACTCAATGTGTCCGTTATCAATTTAAAATTGGCAGTTTGGTTCAAAAAATGTCACTCACTATAAACAAATAAAACGTGATCATATTTTATTTATAATTAGTTCATTGATTCATAAGTCCTTTTTGGTGTGTAGGAATCAGTCTCACATCAAACTGATACATGATGTGATCGGTATAGGTCAAAGTATGTGTTTCGAGTTTAAAATGACATTTTAGTAAAAAAAACAAGTGACGTACTCAAAACTGAGAAAGAACATTAGTATTGTTTTGATAATTTATTACAATTATCCATAATTCATTTGATACAAGTATTAATTAGTCATACCTTGATATGAAGCACGGTGTGACCGGTATGACTTCAAGTGCGTCTTTTTATTTAAAAATGACATCAATTTTAATAAAAATGACAATTGACCTACTCAAAACTAAGAAAACGCATTCATATCATTTTGATATTATATGGAAATTATCCATAAGTCATTTTTGACATGTAGGAATAAGATTCACCTCAATCTGACGCACGGTGTTCCCAGTATGACTCAGTGTGTCTATTATCGGTTTAAAATCGATAGTTTAGTTCAAAAAATGTCACTCACTGAAAACTGAACAAACACACTCATATTTTATTGATAATTTAGTATATTGATTCATGATTCATTTTTAACATGTAGTAATTGTTCTCACATAAAACTGATACACGGTGTGATCGGTATGAGTCAAAGTGCGTGTTTTTAGTTTAAAATGACATTTTAGTAAAAAAGACAAATGACATACTCAAAACTGAGTAAACGCATTAGGATTGTTTTAATACTTTATGAAAATGATCCATAAGACATTTTGGATGTGTAATAATTATCTTCATCTCAATCAGATGCACGGTGTGACCGATATGACTCAAAGTGTGTCTTTTTATTTAAAATTGACATCAGTTTTAGTAAAAAGGAAAACTCACTCAAAATTGAGAAAACGTAATCGGATTGTTTTGATATTTTAGGACAATGATCCATACGTCATTTTTTATTTGTAGGAATCATCCACATCACAATATGATACATGATGTTTCTGGTATGACTTGATGTGCCCATTATCAGTTTAAAATCAACATTTTAATTTAAAAAGTCTCACTCACTGAAAACTGAGAAAATGCACTTGGATTGTCTTTATAATTTATTAAAATGATTCATAATTTATTTTTGATGCATACGAATTGGTATCATGTTAAAACGACACACGATATAACCTGTATGAGTTAAAGTATGTGTTTCCGGTTTAAAATAACATTTTGGTAAAAAAGACAAGCGACATACTCAAAACTGAGAAAACACATTCGGATTGTTTTGATACTTTAGGAAAAATATACATAAGTCATTTTAGATGTTTAATAATCATGCACACCTCAATCTTACGCATGGTGTGACCGTTATGACTTCAAGTTGTTTTTTCAATACATAAGTATCATTTTAGTTTAAAACGCGCATCACATCGCCAAAACTGAGCAAACGAGCATAGATTGTTTTCTATTAATTTAAATTATATATTCATACTTTATTTTGTTGATTTAGTGGTGTTTTTGTTGCTTCGGTGTTCTATTATATCACACTTCACTGGTGGGACAGTGTGCTGTAACGACACACTACAGTATGCCCCTTTATCAGCGCTGATAAAAAACTCAGGCTTTTAATCTCACTCCAATAGTCATCACTTCTCTAACACTGATAAAGACCATTTTTAGTGCTATTAAAGGACTATTTTTTAGTATTTCCAGTAGGATACCATCAAAGAATCTATACAAGTTCTAATATCAAGAATGCATCAATTCTGGCTTTTAAAAAAATCCAGTATACAAATTATTTTCATAAAATAAACAATTGTATAAAACATTCTGTTGGTTTTCATAAAACATACCATATTCACCAAATCCAAGAATATATCAATAAAATAGGTAAGTAACCATGAATTCACCATAATATGAGCATGTGATCAAATAACCATGAAATATATCATCCTGTGATAAAAAATCCATAAATGACAGAGCATAACATTTGGGCTCTAACCTAGGGGTATACGTGCTAGACATGAAAAGCTCCAATATGGGCCTAAGGTGGATCCAACCAATATAACCTCTAGTGGAATTACACACACTCAAGTGACATAAAACCTCTTGTGGCATTACACACACAAAGAGTAACAAGACTATTCCTGACACACCCAAGGTTGCCCAATGTGCTAAGTCTTTCAAAATCCATTCCAAAACAAAAACCAGCCTTTAAATCATTTAATCAAAATTGTCCTCCCATCATTGAGAGGTATTCCCCTAGGGTTTCCTAGTTTTTTTTTTGGTGTGCCACCATTCCATTTGGTGTGGGTTTATTCTTCGGAAATTTGTTATGGTCCCATAGTGGCTCTACAGTGGTGACCTTTCCTCTTGTCCGATACTCATTTGATCTTCCCTCTCAGATCGACTCCTTCAACATCCGAATGTGCTCACGCCTCAGATCAACAACAAGGCAGACTCCGACTACTCAAAATCTTCTGATCATTTTCAGATCAGCGTCAGTTCTCTCTGACCGGTGTTCGTTCTTCTCGGAGTGGCTTCTGATCAATTTCAGATCAACCCAGACTTTCTATTCGGTTCCCGACCATTTTCCTTTTAGATTGGGGTGTGGTCACTCTTCCCCATCAGGTCGGAATCCGGTCGTCTCCCGAGTGTTCATGGAGACAAATCAACATCAGTGTGGATTATGAGGGTTCGCTTTCCACAAATCGCCACCAGAATGGCGTCTGAGTCTTCTCCCCTAACAGATTGGATTTGTTCATCCGACTGGGGTGTTTGTCTCCGGATCGCCGAAGTTATCTGCAAGGGTTGGGCTTTTAATGAGGTGTGTTCATTCAGGTTTGGTCTCGTGATTTTCTAGAATTGCGAAGGGGTGTGTTTGCGCTAGGTGGGATCGCAAAGGGTTCAAATTGACAAGTGCTTCTGACCGCGAAGGGGTGTCTGCGCAGGGTGCTACGTGAAAGGGTTTCTGGGTGGGGGGCTGCGCGAAGGGATCTAATTGCAAAGGGGTTTCCGCGTGAGGGCTGCGTGAAGGGGTGTGTTAGTGTAGGGTGGACTCATGAGCGAAGTGATCTGATCACCAAGGGGTTCCCGCGCAGCCCTCATGGTGGACTCGTGTGTGCACAAAGGGGTGTGCATGAGTAGGGTGGACTCGTGTGTGAGGGCTGGTTAGGCTAACTAAGGTGAAGGAATATTTAAGGATTGATTGATTCTCAAAGATGGGTTTGTTTGCAGCTTCTCTTTTCGTTAGGATGTTTGCAGTGAAGAGCCCAAAAGGAAGATTTGCGCTTTTTGGGGTTTTTTGGTTGGGTGTTTACCTTCTGTCAAACAATGGATTAAGACCTGATTCATCATTGGGAAGGTCTATCACTTTCTGAGAAGGATAAGGATCCAGTAACAGTGATAAACCAAGATGATTATTTTCTAGAGTGGCGGATGGATCTTCTAATAGTTTCAAAGTTCATGGCTAAGAGATCTGTCAATCTGATCGCCTTGAAGAACGCTCTTCAAGAGGTGTGGCGCCTGGAGGACAAGGTAGTAGTATGAGATGTTGGATTAGGTCTTATGGTGTTCGAATTTTTTAATGATAAATACAAGAGCAAGGTTCTCTAAGGGAGGCCCTAGACCTTTGATAATCATTTAATCCTAATGGAATATGTGGTAAAAGATGTGGACATGCAGAATCTATCTTTTAACAAGTCCCCCTTTTGGGTATGCCTCATGGGTATCCCATTTTGGAGAAGAACAGAGCATGTCATCTGGGATTTAGGGGACAAGATCGGATCCTTTATGCGTTGGTATCGATCGGATACCGTCCTATGGGGGGCTTCTGTTAGTTTCAGAGTTATGCTCGATGTGGATTTCCCTCTTGTTAGGGGAACCTTTCTCATAGCAGATGAAACAAAGAAGTGGATTTCCTGTGAATATGAGAGACTTTCTATATTTAGTTACTTCTGTGGATGGGTAGGCCATGCTGAAAAATATTGTTCAGCTAAGATGAAGGATGGGGATGGTATGATTGTTATGAAATTTGGCCCCTAGCTATGTGCCAAAACCTAGGGGATACCTTCCAGAATCATAAAGATCCAAAGACAGATATAACTTACCCAAATCTCATACAGGCATTCTAAAGTAGGCGATATCAATATCATAATGTTAAGGCCACCTTGTGTGTGCCCTCAGAATAATGAGCATCCAAAGACAGTCGAAAGTGAGTAACCACCTTCCATTTCACCACGAGACCCCAGAAAAACTATCATCCCAGGATATTGTGCCCTCCAAAATCAAAAGACTACAAGAGGCGAAGGGATGTATGCAAATACAACATGCATAACCTCTTTACCCCTAGACTGATGGTAAAATGTTCTGATCCCCTTGATCTAAATTTATCTCCACCAAGGGAGCCCCCTTGGTACCCCCCTGAGGGCGGTGATGCAATGTTGAGCCTAACGACACCAGGCCCAAGGGTTCACAAGACATGGAAGAGGAGAGCTAAAGGGGATACTTGGTCTGGTGTCTCTGAGGTGGTCCCCTGTGGGACTAAGCGAAGTGTCATCGATTATATACCAGTGGAACAACTCCCTAAGAGAAGGAGAGTTGACAGCGATAGATCACTTCTTGAATTTTCAGAGGCGGAGGTGGGAGTTCCCTAGCCCCTCCTAGGCCAATAAAAATCTTATGCTGGAACTGTTGGGGCCTTGGAAACCCCCAAATAGTCCGTATACTCTGATATTGGAGTAAAAAATATTGCCCCGATATGGTTTTTGTATCTGAAACCATGTTGGAAAGCAAGGATGCTAGTCTCTTGAGTTCAAGGGTTGGCTTTAGTAATGTGTTCCTGGTTGGGAGACGGGGGCATTACGAGGGACTTTGTATGATGTGTAATGACGGGCTTGGTATTAAAATCTCAAATTTCTCCAAAAACCACATTGCAGTGACGGTGGAGGAACCAGGATTGTCCCCATGGTCTTTCATTGGATTTTATGGGTGGCCCAAAAGCAATGACAAAAGAAAGTCCTATGAGATATTGAGGAGACTACGAGAATGGTTCCCTAGACCCCTTCTGGTGGGAGGTGATTTCAATGAGGTTTTATCCTCTTCCAAAAAGGAAGGTGGACGGTGCCAAGATAGAGAAGATATGGAAGAATTTAGGAAAGCCCTAGTGTTTAATTCCCTTCATGACCTCGGGTTCTCTAGCCCGCCTTTTACCTGGTATATGGGCCGATCTCTATAAGGACGCATTGCTAAGAGGCTAGATAGATATGTGGGATCTGATGATTGGAAATGCCTTTTTTGTGACTTCTCTGTCTCCCATTTTCCGCATGTGACATATGACTATGCTCCAATTTTCCTCTCCACTATACTGAATGAGGAGAAAAGGAGAACTAGGCATCCCTTTTAATTTGAAAGTATGTGGCTTTGGGATAAGATTTGTGAAGAAGTGGTTCGCTCCACCTGGGAGGGGCATAATCAAAGCGTTGTTTCTAATATCAACAATACGGCGCATTGTTTACAGAGTTGGAGTGAGAAGAATTTTGGGGATACTGACAAATGGTTCAATAATGCTGAATGGAGCCTAAAATACCTTTATAATATGTTTGGAAGTAAGAAGGTGTTAGATGACATCTGCTCTATAGAAAAAAATCTGAATGTTGCACTTAAAGAAAAGGAATGTTTCTGGTTCCAAAGAGCTAGTTACTCCCACATTAGGTACGGGGATCAAAACACCACATATTTTCACCAGCAAGAATCTGAGGGTAGAAGGAAAAATAATATATCTCAGTTCGAAGATTTGGAAGGTAGAGTGAAGCAGGATGATGAAAGCATTCAAGCCATTATTCTAGAGTTTTTTTTTTTGTAGTCTCTTCAAGGTTGAGTGTGTGGAAATCCCCCCAGGTGTTTCTAGCTATATCCCAAGGCGTGTTACGGCTGATATGAACCACATCCTGGAGAGAGATATTGCTGATGAGGAAGTCCTCAAGGCTCTGCACCACATGCACCCTTCGAAAGCACCCAAGTCAGATGAGTTCCATGCAATGTTCTTTAAAATATTTTGGCACATTATTAGCACTGATGTGACCCATCTTATGAAGGAGTTGTGGGATGGTAAGGCTTCCTTTAATGATATTAATGAAACTGTTATTACTCTTATCCCAAAAACTCAGTTTCCTTGAAAAATCACGGAATTCCAGCCCATCAGCCTATGTAATGTCATCTATAAAAGTTTCTCGAATATTCTGGTGGAAATACTATGGAGGTTCCTCCTACTCTTGGTGACTGAAAAATAGAGTTCCTTTGTCCCCTTGAGGTCTATTACTGATAATGTGGCCATTCCTTATGAAATTTTACACTCTATGAAGACTCGATCCAAGGCGAAGAAAGGAGTGATGGCTCTGAAACTTGACATGATGAAAGCCTATGATAGGGTGGAATGGACCTTCGTGTAATTATTTCTTATGAAGTTGGGGTTTGGGTCTAAATGGACTCTTAATGTTATGAACTATATCTCTTCGGTTACATATAGGATCCATATCAATGGGAGACATTTAGAAATTTTCACCCCCACAAGAGGCTTGCGGCAAGGAGATCCACTTTCTCCCTTCCTCTTCATCCTTGTGGCTGGCGTTTTCTCCCATTTTCTCTCGGACTCATCAAGGCGAGGTGTCACCTATGGGGAAAAGGTGTGCCAAAATGCTCCTCCCTTTTCTCATCTTTTCTTTGCAGATGATTGCCTTTTATTCTCTAAGGCCACCCCATTCAAATGTCAAGCAATTTTGAAGACTATCAGCCTTTATGAAAGGGCCTCTGGGCAGCGAATCAATGCTTTAAAATCAGAGATGTCTTTTAGTAAAGGTGTGACCATGTCATGAAAAAAAAGAGCTTCAGCATCTGTGTGGCTTTCCTCTTGTTGAGAAACACCAGAAGTATTTGGGGCTCCCGACTTGGGTCGGGAGATCTAAAAAACAAGTTTTTACCTCAATTGTGGATAAGGTGGATAGCCTTATCAGAGTTTGGTCAAGCAGAATGATTTCAAAGGATGGGAAAGAGGTCCTTGTGAAATCAGTTGCCCAAGTTATTCCGTCATATGCGATGTCACTATTCAACTTCCCAGATACTCTTGTGAACCATATTCATTCTCATCTTGCTAATTTCCGGTGGGTATCTTCAAATAGAAAACATAATACTCATTGGGTGGAATGGGAGAAATTATGTGTTTCCAAGTTTTGTGGTGGCCTTGGATTTAGGAACCTGAAGTGGTTTAACGATTCTTTGTTGGCTAAGTAGGGATGGCGTCCGCTGACCTGCCCCTCTGGCCTTTTTTCTAAAGTTTTCCAGGCAAAGTACTTTCCCCATTCTGATTTCTTGCATGCTCATTTGGGTCTGCACCCTAGCTTCATGTGGGGGAGTATATGGGGTGAAATTCCACTTCTTTCTAAAGGTTGTGTGTGGAGGATTGCTAATGGAAGCTCAGTTAATGTGTGGAATGACCCTTGGCTGCCAAGGGGAATCTTTCGAGAGTCACTTCAATAGATATTCTGGGTCATGAAGATGCTAGAGTCTGAGACCTTATTGATGATTATCTTGAGGACTGGGACCGGGACAGACATATACTGGTTCAATGATATTGACCGACAGCATATTCTAAGCATTCCTCTTATGTCGGGGCTGGGTTGCGATCACATCTTCTGGAATGGTGAAGTTACGGGGAAGTATTTGGTTTTCTCAGGGTACAAAATGCTGGTTTGGGATTCTTTTTAGGATCTTCTGTAGGACAGATGGAAGAAGTTGTAGGCTTTGGATGTCCCAGCTAAAGTGAAATTTTTCCAGTGGTAGATCTGTTCAGATGTCTTTCCTACTCGTGATCTTCTGTCCAGGCACCATATGGCTGAAGATGACTCGTGCTTGTTGTGTTCTCTTCACTCTAAAACACTATTGCAAGCAATCCTGTTTTGTCGTAATGTGACAGTGGTGTGGAAGGAATGGTCCCCAGGGTTCTCAAATTTTTTTTAGCCATTTTGTAGTTTAGCCCAAAAATTTTATGGATGGGTGGCCACCTTGGATTCAAACATGATTGGGCAGATCTGTACGTTGGCATAGTTGGTGTGGAGCAGAAGGAATGAGTGGATTTTTCAGAAGAAATCGACTTCTAACCGGATATGGGTTGAAAGGGCTTCAGAATGGATTGACTGATGGTTGGCTTCTAATAAGGAGCAATCCTCGACCCGTCCACAGCATGATCCACCAATCTAGACCCCCCCCCCCTCTACAGAGGAATTCATCGAGATTAAATCAGATGCAATAGTGTCTAATAGGTCGATGACCGAAGTGGGACTTATTGCAAGGCAAAGCGGCGGTCGAATGGTGATGGATCGCTGTATAAATTTCCAGTTCGGTTGGAGTCATGTCGTGGCAGAGGCGTATGCTCTTTTGTAAGGGATTCTCTTGGCTCAGGAAAAAGGGTGGACAAAGGTGTTGCTAGAGTCAGATTGCCTCGTTGTAATCAGTGCTTTGGAAAAGAAATAGGAGGATTCCCAACTTTTTGGGCTGATCTTGAGGAAAATTTGGGCTATTGTTGTGTCATTTTTCATTTGTAAGTTTTCTTTTGTTGGGTGTGGGGGAAATATTGATGCTCACTAGTTGGCAGGGTTTGGATTGTATCAGGGTTTCCATTGTTGAGATGGTTCCTTTTCCGATTGGCTTGGTCTGTCTGATATGATTGGTCATTAATATGATTCTTGATTCTTGGTTCAAAAAAATCATTTAATCAAATACTTGGTGTGTGCAAAGTCATTTTTAAAGAAAACCCCTGTAAAAATGTGTATATTTTCCAACAAAGTCATTTCAATGTCAAATCAATCAATTTCAATGAACACCCCAAAAGAATTGACAAGAACTTAAGACAATTCAGGAATTAGAATCACTTGTATAGATACACCTACCTCAAGAATAGAAGAAACCTAATCGCCTTCGACAAGGGAGATTGGAACCAATAAAATCAACCACCAAAAGAAAAAACATGAGGGGAAACTACTAAGGATCGATAGAAAACTCAAAATAATCACAACCCAATCCATTAACACAGACAACTCCATTGTTGCAACCAAAGACAGAGAAGAAACGGGAAGACCTCTTACCAAGGAGAAGCGACGCAACTGCCACGGGGATTAAACACTGAATGGAGTGATCCAGAAAGAGGGATATCACCCAAAATCTCCCTAGGGTTCGAGAGGAAGGCATGTACATCGAATGGAGAAGAGGTCAGGCGTGCAGTGTAATAAAAACCGTCGGACCTGAAAAAATTACATCGTGAACCCCTTTCACGTCATGAATTCCACGATTTTACAGATACACTGAAAAAGGCATCACCTCGGGTTGAATTAATCCTGATCAACCCATTAACGATGTGAAACAATTTCACAGCTTGTAATTTTTCATGCTCTGAATAGGGCCCACGGTATCTGCCCTACAATGGATTCACGTCGTGTAGCTAGTTCATACCATGAATATGTCTTGCAGGCAATCCACCGTCCAGATTCTGTAGAAAAATCTCAAACCATCTCTGAAGCTATCTGAATCCAAGGAGAACCCCCTTAAACCTTTAACCCATTTATACATGAACTCCATCAATTCAAACAAACATACATCCTCATAATTTATGTCAAATCCCTTGACAAATGCTCGTTATCCCCATAGGGCCCAAAACGCACCCAAACAAAAAGGGAGTAAAGACTATAATCAAAAAGTACATGAATGAAGGTAACGGAATGTTATACATTATCACTTTGTTTTTTTAGAATTTTTCATTACTTTGATTCAAATATGCAATTGAAAAGTGATTACTATAATATGTTGGGTTTTAAAGGTGATAGAATAACATCATATTTGGTTAGTTATCTATTTTTTATTACAGTTATATTTGAGGTTTGATGAATTTATTCTCTTAATCATTGCTTGTAACTTTTTTTGTTTGTTTTTTGTAATAAAAAAATAACTTAATCCACAATCCAAACCAAACTAAACTGCAAATTAATTTTTTAGAAAAAATTTAATCTAAACCAAACCATTATTATATGGTTTGGTTTTCTATGTATAAAAACCAAACCATAAATTGTAGTTTGGTTTAGTTTTTTTGTGAAAACCGAACCAAACTAATATGTGTCCACACTGAGTTAGCCATTATCAAGAGTTTGGGAAATGAGGTGTCCTCATAAATATAAACATTATGACATTCATAAGTGATTGTAAGCTTGAAGAATAAATTTAGTCTCTACCGAAAAAAAGATAAGAATACCCTCTTAAACGTTGTTGAAATTTTATTGAATGTTAAAAAATTAGGGTATCCCAACTAAAAACTTAGTTTTAGAGACTTTTTCAAATATTTTTGATCGATAAAATACAAGGACTGGAGTCTTCTCATGTTTAAACGGTACATATCTCTTTACAAGCTTTGATTTGGTATCTCATGGAGCTCAAACGGACACTCAAATCAAAAGTTATGTACGTTTGAAGTCCAAGTCTCATTTTCAATTTATCTTTAAGAGATTAATTAGTTATTTATTTATTTTTATCATAAAATTGTTGTTAAATATCTATTACTTGATAATAATTAATTAGTAAATCATTAATTGATATTTATTATTTATTATTTTATAAACCATCTTCGGTAAATATATTATATATTAAGTTTAAATACATATTTAGTATTATATAAATCGTATTTACAGTGGGTCTGGGGTGACGGTGAGTTGAGGAGGTCCTGGTTTTGAACCTCCGCATTTGCACTTTCTTTCCTTTGTACCCCCACCCACGGACATACTGTGATTATTATATAAATCATATTTAATAAAATATTATATATATATATATATATCAATATAAATGTATTTATATACTATAATATGCTATTTAATATCGCATGAAATGTTGTTTTATGAAATATGACTTTTATCATGGCTAATAATAGAGCTGACAAAGTGTGTCTTTATCGACGCTAATAAAAAACAATGATAAAAGATGTCTTTTATCAGCGCTAAAAAAAACACCGACAAAGGGTATTTTTTATCATTACTAAAAAAACGCTGATAAAATGCACTCTTTGTCGGCGCTAAAAAAAGTGTTGACAAATGATATCCTTTGTCCGTTTTTTATAGCGTTAATAATCACGACACCCTTTGTCACCACTTTTTTAAGCAGTGACAGATAGTAGTGCTTAATAAGGTGAAATGTTTAATAGTGAATCCATCTTATTATCTCATAAAACGATAATTCTCATGCTAAGCACAACGGCGCGGTGACATTCACCACTCCATGATATGTCCCAAGGATGACCACGGTCTAAACCACCACACAGTGGTTATGCCTTTAGTGCCCAATTCCAACAGAAAGGCAGGTATTTATCAACGGTACTCCCCCCGAATGGCTTGAAGGTCTTCATTTTTATTGATTTTTGATAACCCTCTTTCAATGGATGAGGGGGAACCCTTACAAGACCCGTAGGCTCAGAGATTACAAGGCCCGTAGGCTTAGGATCTTACATGACCCGAAGGTCTTAGGGAAAGATTATCAACGGTACTCAAGCATTGATAATGAGTTATTTAAAATACATATATTGTTTTTTTTAATTGTAATAGGCATTTGTATAAAAATTTTGTGTGCTTAATAATTCTCTAATGAGGATGATGATGATTTCGATAATACAAAGCAAACATGAATATCATTTTTACGATAAAGATGAATTAGATCTGGATGAATTTCTTTAGATTTCAATTTGTAAAAAAAATTGTGGAAAAAACATTTTGTGTGCCTTATGAAACCCAATTGAAGATCTCTGTGAATCTAAAGCCAATCTTTATATCATTATTCAACAATCACGATGATGACAAACTTTATCAATAGCAATGGAGGTCATTATTCTATTCTTCTAGAGTGAATGTTTTGTTAGACATAGAGATACACCTCCAAATCATTTTTTTTTTGTTTGGTATTTTCATTAAAGTCAATTTGAGGGTAGAGTGGGAACCGACCGAATTACACCATACGTGGGGCATTCAAAATTCAAAATTCAAGGAGAAACAGAATAAGGTGGCGGAGTGTTCAACGTGGGAACAAAATCCCGCAAATCCCGCAATTTGCCTTAGAAACCACTGCACCGTCGCGTCATCGTCGGCCTCATCACACCGTCTTCAGCCCCATCACCGCCGGAGATTATGACCGGAGCAAACAAACAACACCCTTCAATCGTTCAAACACTGTCGACCTTCACCATAGTTGTCACAGGTCACCGCTGTAAAATCCCATTAATGTCGTCAAAAACCATGACAGAACATCAACGTTAATTTTAAAATGGGAAATGGGATTTTACAAGGATAAATAACCCTTTCTCAAACTAATTTTAAAATTATTGAAATAAAATCCATTTTATCAACAAAAAAATCATTTATCAATGTTAATTTTAAAAGCATTGAAAAAATGTTACTCGGCTCAATGATTCGTTTTTAGCATTCGACATTAATTAAAAAATATTGAGAAACGCGTCATTTATTTTCCTTTTTTTTCTGCGTCAGTGAACAATTATTGATGAACAAATTTATTTTTGTAATGATATTATTTGTTACAAAATTCATTTGTTATGTGAAATAAAGTACCCCAAAATTTTGTGTGAGCAATAACAACTTTGACAATGTTGTATAAATTTCTGATAGTGCGGCCATTACACATTTTTAAGTGTAATTTTGACCCGTTAGCCTAGATATAACTCGACCCGGTATGAACCAAGTCATGATAGAGACTTATTTTAATATTTTAATTTGAAATATAATATTTTAATAATAATATAATAATCATCATCATGTTGGCTATGTTGATCCCTTTAGAATAAGTCATCCGATTTGAAAATTTTCATATTGTCGTGAAATTGGTCAAATGTTGATTGAAACTGCGGAGAATTTCTAAACTAAGAATAAATGATCAATCGTAGGTGATGTGTATTATTGACGAAATGTGCGTCGAATATTCGTATGATGATGATGACGACAAATGAAAATACAAATATAAAATAAAAACAAGAACCAAATGGAACACAATGTAGAGCCCCAAAAGTTTACTCATTTCATTAACACATAACCATATATATAGAGTACATGTGATATGATCCAACGGATAAGATTAGTTCATATAATATCTAATCACGGTTGAAAATCCAAAGGTTGAAGAATATGAAAGATTGGGTCATGTGAAGGGTTGTATGATGAACGTATGAGTTATCATCATTTTCACCTTTATGACCCATGAAGTGCAGTTCAGTGGTTCCGTCTCTGCTGTATCCGTGGTGGTGAGTTGAGGAGGTTCTGATTTCGAATCTATGTGTCTTTATATTCATTTCCTTTGTACCATCACCTCCGAACCTACCATGTATTAATATTCCACAACACATACCAAACTCATCCATAGTTTTTTTTGGAACAAGTTTAATTTTATTCGGTATTTGTAATAAAATTAAGACCCTACAAAAAATAATGATGTGTTTTGTTTTGTTTTATTTTATGAGAATTTTTTTTAAAATTGAAAATATTTTTTTGTGTAGAGTTGTAATTTTACATTATAAGGGAACATCGAAATGACGTATTCAGACCGTTACTTCCAATTTGGACATCTGGCGGAGGGCGGATCTGAATTAGTGAGCATGGGTGGCCATTTTGGCAATCATCATATTCACTGAGGGTATCTCTCTACGGAAAATCCGGTCAGACTGTCGGGAATCATATCGAATCTTGACCGTTCATCCCCCAACAAGGCTGCACCCTTTTCTCAGCCGCCGATCGCGTGACGCGTGGTGTTTTTTTTATATTTTATAATTTTAATTGTTTAGTTACAGTTGGAAATAAAATATTTTAAAATGTCAACTTTAAAACCAACATATTGAAACATAATGGGGTTAAAGCCCCTTATTTAGATAATAAAAGAAAAACGGTGCATGACAAGTAGATCCAATCACACATGATCCGAAGTAGATGACTCCAAGGTCCACAAACAAAAACAAGATATTGATGGTCTTAAATCCCATTGAATCAAAGTCAAACACTTTTTTTTTTTCAGTGGCCCAAACCCCCATAGCTCAAAGGTGCAAAGGTCGTCATGCCGCAACTCTTTGTCGCCGCAATAACACTGTGTTCATGAGACTTCAGTGTCCCTCCACTACTACAAAACAAGTTTTTAACAACACTAAAAAAGTCATCAATAATGCTAAAAAAACGATGATAATCGAAGTCTTGTTAAAAGGGTCCTTTTTTATCAACGTTAAAAAAATGTCGATAAAAAGAGTCTTTTATCGGGGCTTAACCCCCACCTTTAACAGCGCTCAAATCACCATTTGTCTTGCCATGGCTCAAAGGTGCAAACGCCGCCATGCCGCAACTATTTGTCACCACAACAACACCGTGTCCTCGAGACTTCAGTGTCCCTCCACTACTACAGAACATGTTTTTAACAGTATTAAAAAAAGCTATCAACAACACTAAAAAAACGACGATAATCGAAGCATCGTTAAAAGAGGTCCCTTTTATCAGCGTTTTAGTGATGATGAAAGGGATCCATTTTGTCAACGCTAAAAACAACGTTAATAAAAGGGGTTTTTTATCAACGCTTGACCCCCCAACATTAACAATGCTCAAAGCGTCCAATGAGTTTTGAACTTCACACCATTCCTTCACACACCCACACCTTTTCCACTCCCCTATATTGTTTTGTTTTATATTTTATGATATATTATATATATATATATATTCATATATTTATTTATATGATTATTTTTAAATACATTTATAAAATACGTTTTATGTGTGTGTGTGTGTATTTATAAATATAATTATCCATATTTATATTTATGAACATATATTATATATTAATATTTATATTCATATATTAGAATATATAGATAATATATATCAGTTTGTTAATACAAGCACACACAAAAATATATTTATATATATATATACACATTATATGGATATATAAATATTCATACATTTTTATTTTAAATAATAAAAATGATATTATTTTTTTATTTATATATGGTTTATATATTGAGAAAGATATTTTATATGTAAACATGTTTACATATTTATTTATAAAATTAAATTTTTATGAGTGAATATATACAAAATATGTATATATTTTTATATATTTGATTATAAATAATAATACAATATGAAAAACGATAAAAATTCAAAACCATAATATCAATATAAATGTAAGCCCTGAGAATAAATTCATTTTACACAGAAAAAAGACAATAAGACCCTCTTAAACAAGGTTAAAATTTCATAAAATCTTAAAAAATAGGAGTACCCCAACTAAAAACTCAGTTTTGGAGGCCTTCTGGGCCTTTTTTGGCCTCAAAAAAAAATGTGATGAGAGTTTCCTTGGTCATTTAGGCGTAGATATTTTCGAGAGCTTCGATTTGGTATGCATTAGAGCTCAAACAGACACCTTGATCAAAAGTTTTGGTTGTTTGAAGTTTGAGTCATGTTTTCAACTTATTCTAGACCATTTATTAATTTTTTGATTTTTCTATCTTTGAATTGTTATTAAATTACTAATACTCGATAATAATTAGTAAATTTTTAATTAATATTATATTTTTAATCATTTTATAACCCATTTTCACTAAATATCTTATATATTAAGTGTAAATGCGTATTTTGCCTTATGTAAATCATTTTTATAAAATATATTATATTTATATCAATATAAAAAAATTATATGTTCATATACGATTTTTAATGATAAATAACTTTTTTTTATGAAATATACATTTTATTAGCGTTAAGAAAAACACTGATAAAAGTACATTTTATCAGCGTTAGAAAAAAATGCTGATAAAGGGGGTACTTTTATGAGCGATAAAAAAAGTGCTGATAAAAGTATCATCTTTATCAACATTTTTTTAGTATTGATAAAAGGTGGTGCTGGATTAAAGTTGAATCTGTGGTATTGCTCGTTGACCCTCCTGACTGTCGATCCATTGCTGAAAACCAACATAATTTTCTAAAACATTTCAAAATGCAACACCCCCACTCATGGATCTGAATGTCAAGATCCAAGGTGGAATGTCACCAGATCTCAAGCACACTCTCCGATTGATGAAGATTGTCAACTTGTGGTGACAAATAAAACAAACCATTTGAGGAATGATTTAGCTCCAAAAGACATAAACCAAAAAGGATAATAAATGCATGCAAAGTAAAAATCTCATTTTTATATTTTTTTTAGTAAAATACAATTCCACAGTGATTTTTTTAGTTTTGCAAAAGCAATAAAAAAGAAATAAAATGAGTATATATAATGACAAAAAAAAGTTACTTGAGCACCAACCCGACAATTCCTCTGTCGCATCTCTAAGGATCCACGACTCCCCCATTGATGAATAACATAGTTTTACCTTTCTCTACACCACAATCAATAATGTCTTCATTGTTGGGGATCACTACCAGAAGCAACAAATGTAGAACATTGCTACGGAAGAACCCCCATGAATTTGGTGTTCGAAACTCGGAATTATAGACACCCCGACCACTGCATCGAGTCACCCCTTCATCTGGATCCGGTCCTCCTAAGGTCTTTATTCCGAGCAATGAAAAAAAGTGAACAATCTACATGAGAAGCAAACACTCATGCAAACACAAAACACAAAACAATGCACAACAGGATTATGTGATTTAGAATTTCATCATAGATCACCTGAAGATGTTCCACCCACACCGTTCGATCATCATATCTTCTGGATCCCTCCTTTTGGTCACCACCCTTGCGAGTCATGACCTTCGCCTTTAGCTTTGGTGACTCCAACACTTTGTGTGCATCTAGGCTAGCTTCCCCAGAAAGGGAGCGACGTGCTTATTGTAGGGTGGTTCAAAATATTATTTATTTTTCTAATGCAACACAGCGGCTGACCAGAGCCGTCTTACTTAATGAGCGTCGCATTCGATCAAACACTTAATTTTAAATCACCCATTCAATTTCTTTTTATTGTTTTTATTATTTTATGAAATCAATGAATTTAGGTTTATTTGAAAATATGAAATTTAAAAGCAATGAAAAACTAAACTAGATGCAGATAGAATGTATGTTAAGAAGAAAGGTTTGGTCCCAAGGTTTGGTAACATGAGTTCCTTCATTATTTGTTTGTTATTTAAATTCAATTTGATAATTCAATTTATGAAATCTCATAAATGAATTATTTTCCTTTGATTTATTGAGTATGAGATTTTAGCATTCCCAGGAAACCTCTTTAACACATCAAATTTCACCTCCTCTAATAGCCAAACAGGATAACACCTCGATCGAGAATGCAATTCCTAAAAGACCCGACTCCACTGTATGCTGTTTCATCCCTTCGAGTATCCTCAACTCCACCGTATGAAGAGTTTACCCGAGTAAAAGGAAGAAAAATAAATGAATTAAAGAAAGGGGATGAATTTGAGATTCTTGTCGTGGTGGACAACCACCACACCCGTGCACTTCTCTCAAGTTAACCAAAAACAAGATTAAAACATTAAGAATTTAAAGAACAATAATTAATAATACCACGAAACCTACCCCAAGACCAAGCCTCGGGTTAATCACTTTCCATTACAAAGTGAAAGAGATCATGGAAGAATGGAAGAGAGAGAGAATGAAATTAGGGTTGGAAAAGAAAGAGAGATGGAAGAAGATGAAAACACTTTAATAAAAGATGAATGTGTGTTACATTGGAAAAGAAAAGAAAAGAAAAACCTAAAACAACCTAATCCCAGTGTAGCGCAACGATAGAATCCTCCAATGGGTGACTGCTCCCTTTCAATCCACCACTGGACTCCTTTTTATATGCTTCAGTCCACCACCAGGGTATCATAATTTCCCAATAAATGAGTCTCCCATGGTCCCGAGTCATAATGGAGTCATAAAGGGGTGTTTGATTATTAAATTCATCAAACCGGATGTTTCTGGGCCTTGACTGTGTGTTTTATGAAATAAAAGGTGTTTTTACCACATAAATGTTGTGGGGATGAACCCATGAAGAGTTTTACAGCATGAAATTATAGCTTAAAAGTTCGAGGGGGAGCATCAGGGTGTGACGCATATCTGTCACACCATGACCCTTGTTAGTCATCTCCAGAATGATATTTTTCAACCCATCTTGCCTTATTCTCACTTCTCTGAAGTATCTTACATCATAAATGATTTATTTACGACATAAATAATCAATTTCCTGTAATTTTGGCTTTTTTTCCACCTAGATCTTCAGTTTTGAGCTTCGGGATCAAGCCGTCAATTGTCCTTTATCACGAGACATCATCTTAATGTGGAATTCACCACTTTTAGGTTATTTTTGATCATTTCCTATATCATGTCGTAAATTATAAAAAAAATTAAATACCGACAAGATCAATCAATTAAATTGTAAAAACAATGTATTTTATCTTTAAATATACATGCAAAATATGACTTTGTCAATTCCCTTACAGTTAGAACCTGCTTGTCCTCAAGCATGTAACTTCGACAACATTACAAAGGATTTTCATTATACTAATATTTAAATTTCAAAAGTAATATAATCAAATGTTTGGAAATAGAAAATAAACATTCAAATTTCATAAAAAATAATTCCTTTAACTCCTCACTTTTTAAATAAATAAAGCCAATAATGTATTTTACTTTTCTACATTTGAAATAACAATGCTCTTCCTTCTTTCAATTTTTATTTCTTAATCTATCATTAATGTGCACACCACTTTCAATTTACCTCACATTGAATTATTTTTACTCATCTATCAAGGTAATAAATGTAATAAAGTTGTTTTCATACCTCAATTACATGCCACTTACTATAGGCTTGCAGGACATCTAATATCTCCACTGTATAAAGATAGAACTCAAAATTAATCATGAGGTATTTTCATTAAGGTTCAAACATCTCTAAGGCTTAAGGTTTGTGGGTAATGAATAAAAATAAAGCTCAAAAGGAGGTTTGACTCTTCAATATACTACATGGTATTAAAAGATAAGCCTACTGAAAAACTCATGCATAAATATCATCTCCCAATCCCCAAAGCTCAAAGTAGGCACATGATAAAAATCAGTATAATGAATGACTCTCCCTCTTGTTTTTCTTCTTTTTTTCTTTCTTTTTTTACTTATTTTTTTCTTTTTTTATCTGAAATTTGTGTTTAAGAAAAATCTCACATTCACCACCTAACCACATGTAACCAAAATTATCGATCTAGTAATGATGATATTTGATCATCCCAAGACAACCCATTTTTTTCATTTTTTATTTTTTTAGAAAGTGGGTGAATAATATGGTACAATAAATGATACATGAACTCTCCCCAAAATCACATGACCCCCCCCCAAATGAATTGCATCCTCAACTAATATGTAAAACCTCCCCCCCACACTTATTATTTTAAATATTATTCAACATACTAAAAGTAGCGTAGCAATGGATATAATAGGCTTGTAACATGGATCATTTCCTAACAAGATCATTCATGGATTCTATGGGAAAAAGTAGGATTAGTGTCTAGGTGGGTCCAATGATAAAGGGATAATCAATAAAAATTCCTCAATCATATTAAAATTAATCATGTTCAATCATTGATTCGATAACATTCTAATCAAGTTCTAGAAGAGATCATGCCTGGATCTCTCAAGAAATATACTATAGAAATAAATGAGAAATATTTGGTTCAGAATTTTTCTTAGGGATGAGAACATATGGTTGGGGATAATTACACATTGAAATTCACAAATACAATAAACCAATCAATATCAATTTCAGAAATTCAAAACATTCAAAATCTAAGAAGAATTTTATTTACAAAAATCAACCCATATCCAAAAATCATGATTTTTCAAATTCATTATATTGGGATTAACCTTACTCATTAATTTTACTATTTCACTCATCTAATCATGCCAACAATGAAAATCAAAACATGGAATAATGATTATTCTAAGAAACTTATGTCTCCTAGATCGACACTAGAGTTCAAGAGTTCAAGTGGGGCATATAATTTTCATTTAAAGCTCAAAAATTAGATTCTAAAACTATGAGGGTAAAATTAAAGCATTGAAACTCATACCCCCCTTTCAATGAAGCTTCAAGTCAGTTTCATAGGTTTTATTTGTATAGTTTTGTTATACAACGTATTTATAATGTAATCTCCCTTTTTATGACAAAAACACTTTTTACAATGTCATATTAATTTTATAATGTAATCACCTTTTAAAGAATGAATTGTGCAACTTCTTTAGTTTCTTCTCCTACTTCATTGTTCCATTAAGATCAAGGACCTAAAAAATAAAACAACTCTTACAAGCAAAAGGACCATGTCAAGTAAAATTAATATTGAGGGAATGGGATGTATCCTAACATATTCCTAAAAGAAATTGAAAACTAAATTTAAATTTAAATTCTAGAAATAAAATAAATAAAATAAGGATAAATCTTTGTATAATCCCCCAAGTGGGCCCTGGATTTTTACTTCCTCCATAAGGGAAATACCAACAATTATCCATAGTCTAATTGTGGGTGGAGTTTCTTGGACATGAACCACCACACGTTGCTTTTCCCAGCTTGTGTTTATTTTTCTTTGTTGAGTAGGATTCCATGGATAGAGTACACCGGATCTCCCCCCTTCACAATAAGGTACAACTTTAATGGTAGGGGTAGGATAAAGTATGGGGTCCCCACCTTTATATTTTTTACTTGTGCAACATCTTCTTTACCATCCAAAATTTTCCCCAAACATGCTGTATTAATAGAATATTCAAAGGGAAAGTTAGCAGGTAAATTAATATGAATGAAATTAAAATTTGAAGAATTAATATAAAAATATTCCCTTTCAAAGTGAGCAACATTTTTCTTGATTCCTTAATGTAGAGCCACTTCAATCTCTTATTGTTTATCCTCCAATAAGTGTTCAATATGTTCAAGGAGCTCTATATGTTCCTCATCAGGTGCATATTTCTATTTATCATCTTCCTCTGGGGAGAAGTAAGTGTTGAAAAAATATAAAAAATAAAAATAGTAGGAAGTGATGCACAATTCAGTTTCAATAAAATTATATGAGATAAAGTTCGAGAAAGGATCATCTCCCTTAGTTGGTTTGGATTCAATTGCTTGTTTATTAAAAAGAGACTCTTGGAGTCGAGTAGTAGTAAATGGAGGCAGGTAGTCAGGATCTTATAATTTCTATTCAAATTCCACCACTTGGGTGGTGACTTTTTCCATGGCCAGAGCAAGGTACATAGGTGGTGATTCTTCTACCATGTAGACAAAGAGTATGAAAACACTTCTCTTTCTTACACATTAATTCATGATTTATTACATAAGATCACACATAATACAACCCAGAGGATCGATAATTATAGTGTCTTTGAGAATTAGGTTCACTACATAACAACTTAAAATAGGGAATACATCTCCATTGTTGAAAACTTCCTTAACATGATCATACTATTCATCCATACTTAAAACTGCATGGGATAACCTGAGGACATACATAAGAAAAGTGTGAGCTATAAATCCCAACAAGGGAATAAACATGGCATAACATGAATAAGTTATTACATGTTATAAAATAGACATATCAATGAAACATAAAAGGGGTGATAATCATAAACACGAGCAATGAGGTATGATATAACATGATAACATAAAGAAAACATGGGAAATGTGGCAACAAATTAAAACATGACATTATAAACATAGGTCAAGGCTAACTATTAAGATATCATGATGGAAAAAGTACCATGATATATTAGGTTTACTCCCCAATCCCTTTCATGGCGTCTCATGAGACTAAAACATTACCCAATTCATTGGAGCACTATATAATTCTGGACACACCCGTCGCTTTTATTTCATTCACATGAATAAGTGTGCCACATAGATCATAAAACATGGATTCATTTATCATCATATTTTATTACATGATAAAGGAGTGTGGAATAATTACATGTAAGTCCCCAATAAAACAAGTATAAGTGAATAAAGGTGAACACCCTTGATAGGAAATGGGTACGAGTATTCACTTCACATTTGTTTGGCATGGGAAAATCACAATGAAATTTCGGCAGCATAATGGGGGCGTATAAATGTTCATGGAAGAGATTAATGAGAGTGAAAGGGGTCTCTCATCATTTAGACATAAAATGTACAATAAGGGGTATATGGGAGAACATGTATCAACATTAGGAATTGGATATTAAAGATACAAGATAATGAAGATACTTGAATAAAGAGGAGAAGAAGAGAATCCCTTACATTGAGAGGGTGATTCCAAATGCTTGGGAGGAGATTCTTAAGAGATTGGGGGCACCTTGGGAGGACTATAGTGATGGTATGAAAGAGTAAGTATGTTCTCTAAGGGTTTTTAGTGAAGATAAATGGGATATTATGTGAGTTTATATATAAAATGAGTGGGGAATTCTTTATTATTTATCAAACATAGGTTTTGGAATATATATAATAAAGAAATCAAAACCAAAAACTTTCCCATGGTTTCTGCCAAAGAGGGGCAGTTTTCATTATTTTATAAGGAAAATTTCTGAAGTTATTAAAATATTAACCTTGTTGATGTGAAAGTGAGTCATGCTCTTAAAGAAATAATTTTAAAACCTTAAAATATATTATAGGTTTGGATGATTCAGAAAGGATTTATAAAATTAATAAATTAAACTTAAAATCACATTATTTTAAAGGGTAAACATATATTTGGTCTTCGATACCATATATAGTATTTATTACATAATTTTTGGGTCATTATGATGTCACAATACACACTATATATTTATACTGTATTTAAATTTCCCCAAAAAATTCTACTATCTCAGAAAATTATGAACAATTAACCATTGTATAATTTCAACATTATGTTTCCAAAAATAATATTTTCTTTATCCAAATAATTTTATAAATATTTTATTTTTCACTTTTAAAATAAGAATCGATATTTATTGAGAAATGTTGGGTTTTTTTTGAAAATAATAGTTTTCGAACCCTTATAAAAATTACATTTGACTTTGTTGGTCGGAGTGGATACTCAAGAGGGGGGTGAATTGAGTTCCAATTAAAATTTCTGTTAAAAATATTTCTATTAAAATCCACCTATATTAAAAACAAGTTAAACTGTAGTGAATTTATACAGATTGTAAAAGTTCAATTAGTTTCTCAAAGATTGATTAGGTCTCAGTTAATTTAATCAGAAGATTAAATTAAATTTTGAAACTAACTTACTGGTTCACAATAAGTATAAACACTTGATAATTTAACTATCAAAGCAACTTTAAAACAAATTGTATTTCAAAGTAATTAGCAGCAGAATATAAAATATATAGTATACTTTATACTTAAGCTAAGATGCACAACAGATGTAACCAAGAGGTTCAGTCTCAAGATGAGACTTATTCCTCTCAAATAATTTATATAAATTTGATCCACACCCTGGATCGGGGTAAACAACAGTGCAAAGACTGTCCAGGTACTAAGACCTCTACCACAGTTCTTCATGGGAAAACAGAACAACAACACACAGGCTGTCCCGGTCTTACTTGACCTCTACCACTATCCACAGTGGGATACAAAAAGGTTATGGAAGGTTTGTGTGAGGATTTAGAGATCCTCCAGTTCAGCACATGAGACAGTGTGAGTATAAAATATACAGAGCACACACACTGCTCAGAATTTAAATAAAAGAATCACTAAGAGAGTAGATATGAGTTTAGAATTCTCTAGTGATTTGAAGTGCAACTCTGGACTCTTTTGACTAATCACGAATGCCTCTGAGTCCTTCTCTGGTTTTTGTCTGAAAAATAGAGGGTTGTTTTCTTCAAGTTCAATTTGATCAGCTTGAGTGCATGAAGAGCTCATTGTAGTTCTTTACTCCTTGACTAAGATACAACTTGTGATCTCCTCTAGAATGAATGGCTTCGTGTATGTCCAGTGTTCTTCCAGTATGAATGCACCACTTTCCAACACTATTCAGACCTTGCTTTTCCACACACTTCATGTGCCTTCTTAGTTTTCTTCTGCCCGGTCTTTGTCCTTCCTTTTATAGCTTTCATCTCCGGTAAAAGGAATGATTACCTTTTCATGGGTAGTAGGTACGGTTCCATGACATGACAAAAACTATCATTAAATATCATTAATTTCATTAAAAACATCAAATATGACTGTTGCTTAATAAATAAATAATATTGAGTATAGAGTTTGACTGGTCAGTCTTTCATCACCAGCCTTCTGTTGGCAGATATGTATCGGTGGACTTTGTATAGTGGTGAGCTCCTATCGGTAACTCTTTCATCTTGCACCGATAGCTCCTTGTATCGGTAGCTGTTACTCCGTGTATCAGTAGCTCTAAGTACCAGTGACTCATTTTATCGGTAGCTTTTCTTCTATTGGTAGCTTGTTTTGTATCGGTAGCTTCATAGCAGTAGACTTGCTTATATCGATAGACTTACTCCATCGGTAACTCTGGTGTAACAATATCTTGTATCAGTAGACTTCTGTATTGGTAGTCTGTGCATATTAGTAGATTCGTTATGTTCCAGTGATTAAGTGTATACTAGTAGACTTATGCATACCGGCAGACTTGTTCTATCACTAGCTTAGCTTCTATCAGTAGCTGTTTGTATCGGTGGACTTGATCTATCAGAGACATGTGCTTACCGGTGGACTTATACATACTGGTAGCTCTTCATATCGGTGACCTTAGCTTATCGGTGACTATGTCTATTGGTAGACTAAGTACCGGTAGATCTGTATCAGTATCTATAAGCATATCGGTGACTTAACACTTATCTGTTTTATGAAAAGCATATCCGATTGAGTTAGAATTACTTCAAAATTCATATAAACATAGATAAATATTGATTAACATATTTCAAATATTATTTTAATATTATTATCAAATAGTATGTCATAGATTGAACAAATTAAAATATAGATAAACATTAATTGGGATTATCCAATTATGTGAAAGCATAATTAGGATTATCAAAACAGGTGTGGTCAACAATCTCCCCCCTTTTGATAATCACAACTTATGATATTATAGTCTCAAAATGATTAGTAATTGTATCAGAGGATATAGAATTAAATCCAATTGTATAAAACACATATATCAAAGATAAAATATGAAACAAATGCACTAGAGGGAAATGAATTAAACTCATAAAAGATAGTATTTATACCCCTTTGTCATAAAAGATATTATTACTAGATATGTTTCCCTTAGATAATATTTCTCCCCCTTTGTGATAATCAAAAAGTGGGACATGAAGAAAATATAGGAGAAGAGAAGTAACAATGAGTAAAAGAAAGTAAGATCACATGTATTCCTTGGAGCAAACAGATTACAAAGAGAGAAATAAATGAAAAAAAATATAGGTGATTCTTATAAAAAATACTAGCCATTGTTCAATCCACATCATCAGAATGAGATTTCCCCTTGGGATCAGAAGAAGGTTCAGGTGTGGTGGATGTAGGTGGAGGCTTAGGAACATCAGAGATGATCAGAGGTGGCTGAGCTACTGAAACTGTTCCTGATCTGTACTGGGTAGTTCTCTGAGTGATCATAGGAGTAAGGCTTTAGATAGCTTGGACTGGAGTCATCTGAGTAGGAGAAGTATCAGAGGCAGAGGTAGGTAATGCTGAAGGTACAATCACTAGCCTAGCATCGACATGCAAGAAGGGCAACAAAAGATTTTTGAAATCCATAATGATTCCTCCTCCTCTCTCCATAGCAGATATGAAATCATCCTTGTTCTCCATGAATTTTTCCAAGGCTGGAGTCAGTTCCCTTAGCTTGCTTACTTGCTCTCTAAAGACTTGATTGACAGGAGGCAACTTCATGTTTTCTAACATAAGTTTTAAATGGTTGTTGAGTTGATGTTTGGTATAAATCCTTTAGAAATAGTAATCTACCTTGTCTTTCACTTCTTTATGAGAAGCAGAAGCTTCTCTCATATAGTCCTGAACAATCTTCATTATCTCTCTAGTGGTATCTCTAGTAGAAGTTACTACTTTGGTCAGATCAGATGAGTCCACAGAGCCACTGGTTGATGCTGAACCAAGCTCCTCCTTCATCACAGCTCGAATCTGATTTAGTTCTATTGAAGGTCTGGAGGCAAGAGAACCAATAGAGAAGGTTATTGTTTCCTTGAAGTTTTTGGTCAACCCACTGATAAGGTTTTTCACTTGGGAATCCTGGGTGCTGACATGATATTTCATGGAGGTTTTAAATCCCTCAAAGAATGATACCATCTGGCTTACAACACTTTTGACATAAGCTAAATATTTGTTTTCTTGATATTTAGAACTCATATAAGATTCTAAAGAGATAAAAAATTTCTTTAGAACTTCAACATCCTCTTCCAGTCTAGATACTTGAGTCTTTCAAGCTGTAACTTCATCCACTATTTCTGCCACAAAGGTTGATACATTACACCCAAGATAGAGTTCAAAAGACTTTTCCAAATTGCTCATCTCTTCAACAAAGAAGTGCTTCAACTCGGTAACAGAAGCACTGAAAGACTCTTTCAGCTCATCCTTTAAGGATTCAAGATCAGCCCTAGTGATCATATTTTCAAGACCAACTCCAGGTGCTCTTTCAGATGCTATACTAGCCACAGATTCATTCATAATAGATTGGATAGATGACACCAGTGAGGCTTCCATTTTCCTTATTTCTTCCATAAAACTGATTTTGAGATCAGACTTGAGTTTATCCAGATCATGTATTCTGACCACATCTTCAGGTAAAAACTCAGTCTGAATATCATAATTGATTTTTGGTCTATTGAGGGATGCCTAATTATCAGAATTGGGATAATCCAATCCAAAAACCACAAAACCTGGGTCTTATACCCAATCCTCAATTTCAACAGCCACTGAAACACTTCCAAACCTGGTTAGATGCTCCCCCTCAACTAGTGCATTCTCTTGTACAACAACAACATTATCATAAAGTCTTTATTCCTCAGAAGAATATTCTAAAATAAACTCTATCTATACAACAGCAAGAGGCTCCTCTGGATTAGGCACAGGTCCATCTATCTCACCCACTACATCCTTAACAGGCACAACTGAGCTTCCAATCAATGGACTCAGACTTAAGCAGACAGAATCAGAGGCTTCATATTCATTCTCTCTTTCTTCTTCATTCTCAGGGGTTGGCTGGTCTTCCTCATCAGTAGGTGTTTCTTCTTCTAATAAAGTTTCCTTTCCTGAAGATATAATTTTAGCAACAGGACTTGGGGGAAGTCCAGATCCCTTCCATCAGCTATAGAAGTCTCTTCTTCATCAGTCTCATCACTGTAATCAGGTTCTTCTTCATCAGGTCCTAGACCTGGATCCCTCACATCCTTAGGCCTAGAAGGATGATCCATAAGATTGAATTTATCATATAGCTTCTTGTCATCATTAACCCACTCTACTCTCCATGGATTCCAGTTTATATTCATGTATTTGCAAACTGTGCTTGTGATACAAAAGTTATTCCTTACTACCACTGTCTCATCTTGAGACTCAGGTAACCCCTTCACTTTGATCATCACTGAGATCAACTTGGCAAAGAATAAGGCATTGGTTTTTGATTTAATTCTGGTCATATCCTCCATTTGAATCATTAGAAACCTGCACAGATTCACTTTCACTCCATGTCTCAAAAGATGTAACATATAGATATCTTGATATCTTAAATTTGCAAAGTCCCCCCTCCTTGGAATTAAAACATGATGAACAAACTTGAACAACAATCTGTTCTCTCCATCCATTTTAGCAGCCACCACCTATCTTTTCTTGCCACTACCGGTGAGCTCCTCTAAGGCAGTCTCATAATCAAATATGTCGCTTGTAGGTGGTACTGATTTCGAGAAATATCCAGAAAAACCTTCACGAGGAACCTTCAGGCATTCATCCCACTCAATAAAAGAAAAAGCTATCTCCTTTCCATTTACCCATGAAACCATTCTGTTTTCTTCATCTGATTCCTCAAAACTTACAAACTCATAGAACTATTTCACCAGCTTCAGATAGTAGGGGCCATTATTGTTCGAAAATAATTATACCCACTTCTGATCTTCTAGCACCTCGAGAACTAATGATTTACTAGCCAACAACCATTCCATGCATAGCTATTTTTCGATCACAATAACTCTATTTTGTAAATGCGGGGTCACTGGTCACCTCCCCGACCTTGTTCTACTAACACCGCCACTTGCTTCTGGATCTGTCTTCTGCTTCTTCGCATTCATCTCATGAATGTCATCTCTGACACTAGGGAGTTTGGTTTTTTCCATCTCTAGTTCGAGGAACTTAGGGTTTTCAAGAGATTCGGGAGCTAAGGCTTGAAGGTAAAGGAAAGGTTCAGTGGATTTAGAAGTAACTAGGACTTCGTTTTATCATTTAGGAATCATAAAATAAATAATTAAAATAAAATAAGTAAAGTATAAACGATACAGATTCTGGTGGCATATAGAAGTTTAAAACAGTTTATACTTAACGGTAGGGTATATCAGTGAGAATTCCTAATAGTGAGGTTTATCTATCAGTGAGGTCCATCGGTGAGGTTTCATATCGGTGAGGTACATCGGTGAGGTTTCATATCAGTGAGGTACACCGGTGAGGTTTCATATCGGTAAGGTTAATCATTCCTAACTCATGTCTAATGTAACTTAACCTATCCGAACTTAAAGGTTTGGTGAAAATGTAAGCTATTTAATGTTCAGTACCTATAAATTCAAGAGTAATATCACCTTTTTGGTAATGATATCTCAAAAAATGGTTCCTTACATCAATGTGTTTGGTCCTAGAGTGAGATACAGGGTTCTTTGAAATGTTAATTGAACCAGTGTTATCACAGTTAATTGAAACATGCTTAAAATCATATCCATAGTCCAAAAGAGTGTGTTTCATCCACAGAATTTGTGCACAACAACTACCAGCAGCTATATACTTTGATTCGGCAGTGGAAAAAGCTACAGAATTCTGCTTCTTACTACACCAAGATACTAAGGACTTACCTAGAAAATGACATGTTCCAGATGTGCTTTTTCTATCCAACTTGCAACCAGCAAAGTCAGCATCTAAATAACTCATTAACTCAAAAGATTGTCCTTTTGGGTAAAGCAAACCTAAATTTATAGTGTGTTTAAGATACTTAAAAATTCTTTTAATAGCAAGTAAATGAGATTCTTTTGGATTAGCTTGAAATATTGCACACATACACACACTAAACATAATATATGGTCGACTAGTAGTAAGGTAAAATAAGCTTCCAATCATACCTCTGTAATTTGTTTGATCCACTGGTTTCCCAGTTTCATCTGCATCCAATTTACAGACAGTACTCATAGGAGTATCACTTTCCTTAATACTATCCAAACCAAAATGTTTTAAAAGATCCTTTTTATATTTAATTTGATTCAAAATAATACCATTTTCATTTTGAAAAACTTGAAATCCAAGAAAATATTTGAGTTATCCCATTAAACTCATTTCAAATTCATTTTGCATACTCTTTGAAAAATCAGTACATAAAGAGTGTTTAGAAGATCCAAAAATAATATCATCAACATAGATTTTTACTATCAAAACATCTTTAGAAATTCTTTTAATAACAAGAGTTGGTTCAACAATACCTTTAGTAAAACCTTTTGAAATAAGAAAATTACTAAGTCTATCATACCAAGCTCTTGGAGCTTGTTTCAAACCATATAAAGCTTTAGAAAGTTTAAAAACATGATTTTGGAAATGAGGATTTGTAAATCCAGGTGGTTGTTCAACAAAAACATCTTCAATTATAAAACCATTTATAAAAGAACTTTTAACATCCATTTGATATAACTTGAAATTCATATGAGCAACATAGGCAAGTAAGATTCTAATAACTTCTAATCTAACTATAAGGGAAAAAGTTTCCTCATAGTCTATTCCTTCCTCTTGACTATACCCTTGTGCAACTAGCCTTGCTTTGTTTCTAACTATATTTTCAGACTCATCAACTTTGTTTCTAAAAACCCATTTAGTGCCTATGGTCAAAGTGTCCTTAGGTCTGTCAACTAATTCCCAGACTTTGTTTCTTTCAAATTGATTTAACTCTTCTTGCATTGCCATTACCTAAAATTCATAATTTATTGCATCATTGATATTTTTAGGTTCTAGGTGTGAAAGAAAGGATTGATGTTCAACCTGATTTCTTAGATAAGCTCTTGTCTATGTCCCTCTATCAGGATTACCAACTACATCATCTAAAGGATGATTCTTTAGAATCCTAGTTGATCTATTAAAGGTAGGACTAGAAATTTCAGGCTCTTCTCTAAGTTCGGGTTATACAGAAGAAGATTCTGGAATATGTCCATAACTGGATGTCTTTACAATAGGTTCTTTGGTTTTATCATTAAGGTCCAGAATAGACATATTTTCTTCAAGATTTTCAATAGAAGACTTATATTCATGTGGATTAGTTTCATCAAACTTGATGTGAATAGATTCTTCCACACATTTGGTTCTTTTATTAAAGATTCTATAGGCTTTGCTAGAAAGTGAATATCCTAAAAATATTCCTTCATCACTCTTGGAAGCAAACTTGTCAAGATTATCCTTTGTATTGAGAATAAAAACTTTGGATCCAAAAACTCTGAAGTAATTAACCTTAGGTTTCCTATTATTCCACAGCTCATAAGGGGTCTTCTTAAGAACAAGTCTAATCAAGAATCTATTGATAATGTAACAAGATGTATTTACATCTTCATCCCAAAAGTAAATTTGCGGGTCATACTCATTAAGCATAGTTCTAGCAATTTCCTAAAGGGTTCTATTTCTTCTTTCTACTACACCATTCTGTTGAGGTGTTCTAGGGGCAGAAAAGTTGTGACTATAGCCATTGTGTGAGCAATAAGATTAAAACTCATGATTTTCAAACTCACGACCATGGTCACTTCTTAGGGTCTTAATCTTAAGTCCACTAAGGTTTTCTACAGACTTGGAGTATTTAGTAAAGTAAGAACAAGCTTCACTTTTGTGAGCTAAGAAGTATACCCAAGTATATCTAGAAAATTCATCTACTAGGACATAGACATAGTGCTTCCCATTTAAACTAGAAACTCTATAAGGTACAAACAAGTCCATGTGAACCAACTTGAGAGGTTGAGAAGTTGAAACTTATTTATTTGATTTAAAATAAACTTTATGTTGCTTTCCCTTTTGACAGGGATTACAAACTTTGTCAGCTGGGAACTCGAGTTTAGGTAGGTCTCTAACTAAGTTTTTCCTAGTCAATTTTCTAAGTGAATGGATGTTGTAGTGTCATAATATTCTGTTCCAAAGCTAAGATTCCTTATGAAAATCATTTAAACAAGTAACATTTTTCTTGGCTAAATAATTTAAATCAACTGCATATACATTTTCATTTCTCAAAGCAGAAAATACTAAAACATTTTTTGAGTTAAAAACATTACAGGAATCATTTTCAAATTTAACATTGAAACCATCATCACATAACTGATAAATACTTAACATATTATATTTAAGTCCATCAACAAAAAAAACTTTATAAATCAAAACTGAATCAGTGTTACCAATCTGTCCTAGGCCGATGATTTTCCCTTTAGAGTTATCACCAAAGGTGACATGGCCTCCATCAACTTTGATTAAAATTTTGAAGCATGAGTAATCTCTAGTCATATGACTTGAACATCCACTGTCTAAGTACCATACCTTCTTATGAGAACTCTTCAAGCAAGTCTCCTACAAAATAGGTTTAAACAGAAAATAATTTTGGTACCCAGATTTTCTTGGGTCCAGACAGGTTAGAAATCAAAGCTTTAGGTACCCAGATTTGTCTTATGGGTCTCAAATAATTTACAGAATAAATAGATTTTGAAAGATAAACTTTATTTGATCTATAACCATATGAATAACTAGTTGAAGCATACAAATTTCTAGAACTAGAACTAGCAGCATTCTATCCATATTTAGAAATAAATCTAGTTTTAGTAAACTGTCTCTGTCCAGACTGATAGCCAATTCCAGTGGTATATTTTGGTGCCACTTGTTTTCATATAATTTGAGTAAGTGTATCTTTTCCATTTGTGATTTTTTCTAAGTCCTTCCTTAATTGATCATTGGACAATTTCAGTTCAGTATTTTCCTTAATTAATTGAGCATTCTTTTCCTTTTCTACATCAAGTGCAGATTTTACAGAGCTGGTTAGAGCATGCTATTTCTTTAAGGTCTTATACTTGTACTTCAATTCATTACATGTTTCTTATAGAATATTACAATATTCAAATAACTCTTCACTAGACATATTTTCAGATTCAGAATCAGAATCAACTCCAGAATAATATGAATTTAAAGCATGAGTATCAAATGTTACCTCAGAGGTTTTTGTCATAAAACACATGTTATACTTGTGGGATTATTCATCCTTAGTAGAATTATAATCAATTGAAGTGTCTTCTGAAGCACTCCAAGTTGCTTTCATTTCCTTCTTGTATTTAGTGTCCTTGTATTCATGTTTCTTCTTGAATTTCAACTTTGGACAGTCTGCTTTTACATGTCCTTTCCTTTTGCACTCATAACAGAAAATTTCATCACTTTTATCAGAATTTTTCTAATCCTTCTTCCAATGACCCTTGTTGTCATATTTTCTAAAGAATTTCTTCTTCCTATAGAAATTTTTAAATCTTCTGGCTATCTGATCCATCTCAGCATCACTGTCAGAATCTGAACTTTCACTTGATGAGATTTCAGTTGGTATGTGTACCTTTTCTTTGTCCTTTCTCCTTGAGGTAGTAGACTTAAAAGCCACTGACTTCCTTTTTGGTTCATCATCTTCTTTCGTATTCACTTTGAGTTCTTCCTCATATATCATAAGCTTACTAATAAGCTCCTTAACAGGAAAAGTACCAATATCACATGATTCTCTAATTGAAACTGATGTGCCCATCCACTTGTCTAGAAATACATCTTAGTATTCTCATGATCTGCTCCTTTGCAGGAACAACTTTTCCAAGTGAGCTCATAGTGTTGACAATATCATTGAACCTGAGATACATGTCAGAAATAGGCTCATCAGGCTTCATTTTAAAATTATCATATTTAATAGTATAGGTATTCAATCTCATTTCTTTGACATTGGTTGTTCCCTCATGGGAAATAGCCAAAGTGTCCCAGATTTCATAAGCAGTTTTACAAGAAGATATGCGATTAAATTCTTCATCTCCTAATGCACAGTACAAATCATTCACTGCTTTACAATTATTATTGTAGGAAGTCTTAGTAGGTTCATCCCAAGTAGTTCTAACAGTCTCATAAATCTTATATTGAGTTTCTATAGCTGTCCAGATATCAAATCCCATAATCTCTAAATACATTATAATTTTAAGATTCCACTGGGCATAATTTGTACCATTAAAGAAAGGTGTCCAGTTGGTAGCAGCACCTTATAATCTATTATCCATAGATAGAGTTTAGCAAAAATATTTAAAGATATAAAATTTAGAACTAACAGAAATTTAAGATCTTCAAGATATAACTAAAATCACAGTTGAAAAACAGAGTGTTTTGAAAACCTTTAATAATAAACAAACCTCTGATACCAAATGTTGGTCGGAGTGGATACTCAAGAGGGGGGGTGAATTGAGTTCCAATTAAAATTTCTGTTAAAAACATTTCTATTAAAATCCCCCTATATTAAAAACAAGTTAAACTATAGTGAATTTATATAGATTGTAAAAGTTCAATTAGTTTCTCAAAGATTGATTAGGTCTCAGTTAATTTAATCAGAAGATTAAATTAACTTTTGAAACTAACTTACTGGTTCATAATAAGTATAAACACTTGCTAATTTAACTATCAAAGTAACTTTAAAACAAATTGTATTTCAAAGTAATTAGAAGTGGAATATAAAATATATAGTATACTTTAGACTTAAGCTAAGATGCACAACAGATGTAACTAAGAGGTTCAATCTCAAGCTGAGACTTAGTCCTCTCAAACAATTTATATAAATTTGATCCACAACCTAGATCGGGGTAAACAACAGTGCAAAGACTTTCCAGGTACTAAGACCTCTACCACAGTTCTTCGTGGGAAAACAGAACAATAGAACACAAGCTGTCCAGGTCTTACTTGACCTCTACCACAATCCACAGTGGGATACAAAAAGGTTATGGAAGGTTTGTGTGAGGATTTAGAGATCCTCCAGTTCAGCACAGGAGACAGTGTGAGTATAAAATATACAGAGCACACACACTGCTTGAAATGTAAATAAAAGAATCACTAAGAGAGTAGATATGAGTTTAGAATGCTCTATTGATTTGAAGTGTAGCTCTGGACTCTTTTGATTAATCAAGAATGCTTCTGAGTCCTTCTCTGGTTTTTGTCTAAAAAACAGAGGGTCGTTTTCTTCAAGTTCAATTTGATCAGCTTGAGTGCATGAAGAGATCGTTGTAGTTCTTCACTCCTTGACTAAGATTCAGCTTGTGATCTCCTCTAGAATGAATGGCTTTGTGTATGTCCAGTGTTCTTCCAGTATGAATGCACCACTTTCCAACACTATTCAGACCTTGCTTTTCCACACACTTCACGTGCCTTCTTAGTTTTCTTCTGCCCGGTCTTTGTCCTTCCTTTTATAGCTTTCATCTCCGGTAAAAGGAATGATTACCTTTTCATGGGTACTAGGTACGGTTCCATGAAATGACAAAAACTATCATTAAATAACATTAATTGCATTAAAAACATCAAATATGACTGTTTCTTAATAAATAAATAATATTGAGTATAGAGTTTGACTGGTCAGTCTTTCATTAGTAGCCTTCTGTCGGTAGATATGTATCGGCGGACTTTGTATAGCGGTGAGCTCCTATCGGTAGCTCTTTGATCTTGTACTGATAGCTCCTTGTATCGGTAGCTGTTACTCCGTGTATCAGTTGCTCTAAGTACCAGTGACTCATTCTATCGGTAGCTTTGCTTATATAGGTAACTCGTTTTGTATCGGTAGCTTCATAGCGGTAGACTTGCTTATATCGGTAGACTTACTCTATCGGTAAATCTGGTGTAACGGTAGCTTGTATCAGTAGACTTCTGTATCGGTAGTCTGTGCATATCAGTAACTTCGTTCTGTTCCAGTGATTAAGTGTATACCAGTAGACTTATGCATACCGACAGACTTGTTCTATTGGTAGCTCAGCTTCTATCGGTAACTGTCTGTATCGGTGGACTTGATCTATCAGAGACATGTGCTTATCAGTGGACTTATACATACCGGTAGCTCTGCGTATCGGTGACCTTAGCTTATCGGTGACTATGTCTATCGGTAGACTAAGTACTGGTAGATCTGTATCAGTAGCTTTAAGCATATCAGTGACTTAACACTTATCTGTTTGATGCAAAACATATCCGATTGAGTTAGAATTACTTCAAAATTCATATAAACATAGATAAACATTGATTAACATATTTCAAAGATTATTTTAATATTATTATCAAATAGTATGTCATAGATTGAATGAATTAAAATATATATAAACATTAATTGGGATTATCAAAGTATGTGAAATCATAATTGGGATTATCAAAATAGGTGAGGTCAACAGACTTCAAAAAAATTATTTGATAATTTATAAAAATTATTTAATAATAATATTTTATCAAAATATTATTTATTTCAAAAATCCATTAATTAATTAAAATAAATGCCTTAATTGAATTTGAATATTACCCAAAAACACAATTTGTGTTTTATTATATCAAAATAAAAATCATCTAAAAAGTAACAATAATAGGATGAAAATATATCCATTTATTAAATACAATATAAATATTTATATTATTATGTTCTTGATATATATCCATTGATTACATCAAAAAATTCCTTAAGGGTAAGGTTTGTGATGATGAGACTTTCATGGGGTGGTTCAACGTACATGGTTTGGGCCGTGATCTCGATGAGATTGAAATTATCTTGTAAATGGTTTCTATTATGATTAAGTTATTGGATCTCATATTAGAATTGGTCAAGCAAAAAACCCAGTGATTCTATCTCCATCAGAATCTATGATAAATGGGATTTATATGGTATGATTCTACTGGTTGAGGCCACCACTTCCTTTGTTCGTGTCAATTAGATTTATCAAAACCCTATATTTATACTAATCATATGATCACTATTCAACAATTATATTATCAATGATTAATATTCCTAATGGAATTTTAAATATGATAGGATATAATAAAACCAGGTAATTTAATGTGTTTTCTATAACCATAATACATAATAATACATTTAATTCAACCACAAATGAAATTTTATTTATAAAAGTTCAGGTTGTTACAATCTTCCCCCATTCAGATTTTTGCCCGCATAATTTTCATTTCACACACTAAAAAATACAAGGGTAACTCTATTTCATCACCTCCTTTGGTTCCCACATCTCTTCATCAAACTTGTGGTTTCTTCACAACACTTTGACTGGGTGAATTGTCTTATTTCGTAGAACTTTGTATCTATGACCTAAGATCTTCACTGGTTACTGCTCATAGGAAAGATCATTCTCCAACGATACCACATCTAGATTGAGTACATGTTAGGGGTATGGTATGTAATTCCTCAAGAGTGATACATGTAATACATCATGTACTTGAGATAGGTTAGGCAGGAGTTCTAGTTGATAGGATACCGCTTCGATGCAATAAAGGATCTCAAAGGCACCAATGTATCTTGGATTAAACTTTCCCTTCTTCCAAAATATCATAAATTTATTCCATGGATATATGTGAAGGAATACCTTACTCCAAACTCAAAATCTAGGACTTGTTGAAGATTTTCAGCATAGCTATTTTTCAGACTCTGATCATCCTTGACTTGTTGCTGAATGGTCTTGACCTTTTCCACCATTTAGTCAACCATTTTAGGAGCTAGAAGTTTTCATTCCACAAATTCATCCCAAAATTCACGTGTTCTACATCTCATCCCAAAAAGGTATCCATAGGGAGCTATTTGGATGCTTGAGTGGAAACTATTCTTTTATGATAACTTGACCAGAGAAATATGTTGATCCCATCCTCCCTTAAATTCAATTGATCATGATATCAACATGTCCTCGAGTGTCTCGATAGTTTACTCAGATTTCCCATTAGTTTGAGAGTGATATGTAGTGCTTAAGTTTAGCTCAGTATTTAGAGAATGTTAGAGACACTTCTAGAACTTGGAGGTAAATCTTGTATCTTGATCATATAAAATCGACAGTGGGGTTCCATGTAACCTCATAACTTCTCTAATGTATATCCTTGTAAGTTGATCAAGTTAAAACCCCTAGAATTTCAATGAAGTGAGCGGTCTTTGTAAGACGATCCACCACAACCCATATAACATTATTTCCTATTTATGTTTTCAGAAGACCGGTGGCAATTTCCATGGTTATTTTTTTCCCATTTTCATGTAGTTATGGGAAATGGTTGCATCATCCCCTTGGATTTTTTTCCTTTCAACCTTCGCTTATTTACATACAAGACATCTTGATGTATATTCCATGATCTCCTTCTTCATATTTTCCCATAAATAGTGCTCTCATAGATCTTGATACATATTTGTACTCTCTATATGGATGAAGAAGGTTAAGATATGTGCATCATCCAACATCTCCTTCTTTAACTCAGGATTTGGTGGTCCACATAGTCGTGACCCAAATTTTACAACTCCTTTTTCATTAACATTGAACTTCTAAGATTTTCCTTTTCTTATAGCTTCCAATTTCTTTTGAATTCCCACATCATCTCTTTGAGAATCCTTTATTCTCTCTAGAAGGGATGGTTAAGAAATAATTTTTGAAAGGATTGATGATGTTCCTTCCTTTATGATTCCCATGTCCATCCTTTTAAAGTCTAAGAAGATCAGATCCTTTTAAATTCTCATTAATGATAAAATTATTGGATCCTTTCTACATAAAGAGTCTTACACTTTATTTTATTTCCCGTGATGGTAGTGGATTGAGCAGTTATATTACTTAATCAACTCTAACCATCTTTGTTGGTGAATATTCATCTCTTTTTGTGTGAATATATACTTGAGGATCTTATGATCTGTATATATTTCACACTTCACCTCAAAGAGATAATACCGAAATATTTTCAATGTGAAGATCACTACATCCAACTCTAGATCATGTGTTGGGTAGTTTTATTCATGAAATTTCAATTACTATGAAGATTACGATATCACTTTTTCATTCTGTATTAACACACAACCCAATCCATTCTTTGAATCATCACCGTATACCATGAAAATTTCTCCACTTATGGGTAGTGTAAATATAGGTGCAGTGATAAGCCTCTTTTAAATTCCTTTAACATATCTTCACATTTATTGTTCCAAACAAACTTGAATCCCTTTCAAGTTATCTTGCTTATAGGGTTTGAAAATCGCAAGATTTTTTTTTAGAAATTGACGATAATACCCAGTTAACCCAAGAAAACTACAGATTTCTATCAAAGATGCTGGCCTCATCCATCCTTTAATTGATTTTTTATTTTAAGGGTCCACATATATCCCATTTATTATGATAATAATACCCAATAATGAGACTTTATTCAACTATAAATTACATTTTATGCACTTTCCATAAATATTCTCCTTTCGTAAGGTCTTTAGAATAACGATCAGATGCTCCTAATAATCCTCCTTGATTTTGGAGTATATTAGAATATCATCAATAAAGACTACCATAAATTTGTCAAGGTAATATATAAATAATCAATTCCTCAAGTATATAAATATTCATGGAGCATTAGTGAGTCTAAATGACATTAATATGAACTCATTGTTCCCATACCTTGTACGAAAAGTGGTCTTGCAGATATCCTCTTTCTTCACCCTTACTTGATAATATCCCGACCGAGGATCCACCTTGGAGAAGTATTGTGATCCATGTAGCTGATAGAACAAGTCATCAATCCATTGAAGAGGATACTTGTTCTTTATCATGATCTTTTTGATCTCACTATAATTAATGAAAATGTGCATTGGACCATCCTTCTTCTTGACAAAGAGAACTAGTGAACCCCAAGGTGAAGCACTTGGGCATATGAACCCTTAATCCATATTATTCTGTAGTTGTTTCTTAATCTCCTCAAGTTCTACAAAAAAAATCATATAGAAGTATTGGATAATGGTAATGCTCCAGGTATAAGCTTGATTGAAAATTCAACCTCTCGACTAGGAGGAAGACCATAAAATTTATGGAATCCCACCTTTTTATTACATAACTTTTCATTACATATAATAAATAGAGGATCTTTTAAAGTTTAGTTTCTTTTAAATATGGTACATAATACATGAAAACATAAAACACCTTTATAAATCCACTTGAAATAAATCTTCATGGGTTCACCCTAAGTTACTTTTACTGCATATCATATCATGGGGATATAAATCAAATGAAAGGGGTGAGAACGATTCCCAGTAAGGTAATAAGCAATGGAAAAATTTAGCATGTGATCATGAGGAATATCAATTAGAACATGAGGTATAACAATATAGATTGAATAATTGATTATGAGGAATATCATAATAAATTAAACATTAAAAATAACATGGAAATGTGGCTATAATATTTAAATAATACATTCATAATCATATCACCAAGGTTTATCACCATGGTGTCATAAAATAAAATTACCAAGGTTATTCACCAAGGTATCATAAAACATGTCATCTCTAGAGATTAAATTCTTTACCCAATGCATTGGAGTGCCATCAGGGTGAACCCTTCATATCTATTAATTTCATGTGATCCACATAGATCATAATAAATCATTTCATTAATAACCCTTGGAGAATAAAAAATGAGTTTATTATAAAAATATTGGCATACAAAATAGCTTAAAAACATGATCACTACATCATTTTTAACCCATGAAAGGAAATTTAGGTTTCATATATGAATATATATGAATAAAAAAGTCATTTTCAAGTCTATTTAAATACCCATTGAAAAAAAAGATGATTGGGTATTCAAATAAAAAGGAAAATAGAATTTATCATGTAAAATAGGGAAATTTGAGAAGTGAATTCGACAACATGAAGGGTATAAAACATGGTTTTATAAAATAGTAAAATGAGAGGGGACAAGGGTCTACTATTCATAAAATACTATTATTATAGTAATGGGATAATATAAATTAAAAAAAGGTTTTTTTTTGAAAAAATAGAATGTAATGACCTGGATTTTGACATGAAGGACTTTATAATATTTCCTAAAATATTTCTGGAGTCGGGTGCTGAGTCGGCGCGGGAAGCTGGGGCCCAGTGATCCTTGGTATGATAATATTAAAAATATTAAATATATTTTTTCATGCACATGCAGTTTAACTTGAAACTTAAATAACTCCCATTCTGAGTCTCAGATCGGATTTCTAAGACCGCGGTTGAGTTTGGAACATCTTGTTTACCCAAGGCACGACCTAAGGTCATATGTGTTGGGAGTTTTGATCAGGGTCTGTTTTGGTGATGGGAGACATGAGGTGGATTAAATTAATTAATTGAAAAATTAATTAAAAAATATAACCTAACCTCTCCCCTCCCATAAATTGGAACGCACAACTCAAAGAGGAGGAAAAATCTCCTCCTCCCTATCCCTCCCTTTGGCAACGAACAAAACTGATGCCAAATCCATGCGAAGAGGTGCTGTTGATCTTGTTTTCTGACACAGATCATCATCAAATCGAGAAACTTAATGATCTAGGCATCGTTCTTGATCCAAAGCTTCAACGTTTCTCCCATAGGTAGGTGTATTTGTGTTTTGGTTTTGATTCCATTGTTTACGCATTGTTTTAAGGTTCTAGAGCCCATATACAATTGCTAGAGATCCCTTCTAGGTATATCTGCAGGTTTTGGGGTAAGCTGGGGAGAATTGAAGAATTTTTTAGGTGATTCCCAACTAGAATCACCATATACATGACATTTAGTTTAGTGACACAAGCCATGTAGATCTTCCTATTCGGGGAAGATGAACATTTAGGACTACGCGCCGTGTATGCGTTAGAGTTGGTGTCCTGAGAACCAACTGTTTTTACTTTGATTTCATGAATTTACACTTATTATATATTGTTCATTGTTCTGCATGACTGTAATATAATAATGTCCTGGAATATTTGTTGCATTAATAAGGTCATGGAAGATCCCCGATATGATGAGAACCTTGAAATGATATAACAATATTCTTAAATAAAGTTCTATGGTTGGATGAAATACTATGATAGGACACATAGTATACAGACCATCATGTGTGAGTACTCGTAAGAAGACAAGAATCTCTCTCATGGAGTTCGCTCTTGGTAATCTCTAAGATGGGAGATTATGAGAACAGACCCGCCAATAGTTATTCTACATGTCTTGGTGTCATCAGACATTACTATCTATGAGCATGTGTAATGGTCCTTAGACTAAAATATTATCATTAACTCATGTCATAACCCACGCACTTAGATTTTCTAATGAAAACTGTCAAGAAGACAGTTGGTGGGAAGTAGGGTACGTTGGGTGCGTCACGAATGACATGTTTTTAATGGATAAGTCAAGGAAGGATTTGTCCCTTCCATATTTATGGAAGTAGATATCTCGATCCCTTTGATTGAAATAAAACTGTCGCCCAAATTCCATGGCCATGGTGTAACAATGAGTTTATTTATGGAAGTCAAAGAATGACAGATCAAGCATATAGGTTTATGACACTGCCATGAAACCTGCTTAATGAGATATTGAGATAAAGGGATTAAATTACACGGTAAGCGTTTGTATGAGGTGACACGTCAATGCGGCGTCAAATTCTTTCTCTTGGGTGCCTTGACCCATTATTAGACAGCAATCTTGGACTTTAGGCAAGCCCACCTAATGCCAACGAGAAAGAGGCCTAGAGGGTCACACACTAAGTGTATCCACTTATCTCAAGTAGAATAAAGATTATTCCCGTACGTGGTTTAATAATTATTCAAGTAAGCCTATATCATTTTAATGTTGGAGGAATAATAAAATGAAAACAAGTACATGCCGTGTATTAATGATTACACACCATGTAGTTTTTATTTTTGAAAACAAGTACACACCATGTATTAATGATTACATGCCGTGTAGTTTTCATTTTGTAAAGGAAATAAAAAACAAGTACATGACGTGTATTAATTATTACATGCCGTGTAGTTTTTTTTATGAAAAACAAGTACACACCGTGTATCAATTATTACACACAGTGTAGTTTTTCCAGTCAGGATTTTGAGGAAATAATATTGTTTTATTAAATGATATTTATTATAACCAGCATGGGCACATGTCAAGGAATTAATGATTTGACATGGGGTTTTTCAATAAGAGTTAATTAAATAAATAAAATGCATAACACATTTATTTATTGTCATAACTCTATAACCTCAAACCCGATTATAAATATCCTCACAACCCCAACACTTTTCAAGGAGAATCATTGTGCACAAAAATTCTGTAGAATTCTCTCAAGAACTAAAGAACTCCATCCTCCAAGAATGCTATCAAGACCAAGAGAGATCCACCTCCATCGGATCAACGAGATCTAAGGCGGACAACGCAAGCAAAGGTTTCTCCACGCTAGCACCCGAAGACTCCTTTGGCGACATCAAAAGATACGTGGTGCACGTGTGGATCACTGATAGAGAAAGTCTACACTTGGATTCTGTGATGCAACGAAGAATCACATCGGAACGTGATCAGAAATATCAACGAAGAAAGAACACCGTAAAAGGTAATTCTTTTCAATTAATTAAATTAATTATAATCAACCTTTGACGATCCTCGATTGTGGTTCCGAGACTATTCTTCTTCTTTGTCTATTTCTATGATTCGATCTGTGGAGTCTGGAATTTATCATCGTATTGATCCCGGATTGATCATTGCAAATGAAAAAAAGAAAAGTGGCCACATCCACCCACGAGCTTCCGCTGCACCCGAAACCTTCAGTATGGGTGTTACATGCCATGTAGTGCCTTAAACCGTGTGATAATGAGACATGGATTGGGATAGCCGTGTGAAAACACATGGTTGTGTACTGACACACAGACAATATACACGAACATAGGGCCCAATAAATAGATATGGGATTTGATACATAGACACGGGAAAACTATAGTGGCAGGAGACTGTTTATCCAAACACACCATGTGGTATGGGATACATGGCATGTGAGTGATGCGGTTGGTTGCTCCGTGTAGAAGAGGAACATGTCCGGGGGATGAGAGATGAGGGACATGGTGTACACCTCCTCTAAATGACATGCACCCCGACATGGGTTGGAACCCATGTGGACCAGATACACGAGCTTGCGCTCGAGTGGGCTCATACGCCGTGTGTGCCCCGGTGCACGCCGTGTACTACTCAGAGATCCTTCAGGGATATTCTGCCTTCCGTATCTCTTTCTCAGGGATTTGGATTCAGGAATGTGAGTAGTCTATCCTGAGTGGTTTTCCATGTAGGATTCAATGGTGGCCTCCATTAGGACTTATGAGATACAAGGTGGTGTGAATAAAGAAAAATTATTGTGGAGTGGTATTGAGCTGATGTTTAAGATCAATGTGGTTCGTATAGAGAGACACTAGGAATATTAATCCCCTAATGGAATAGGGCATAAGTTTTTCCTTAAATCTATTATTAGGTATAGATGGGACTCCCCACATCATGGGAGATGGTTTATTACCTTTGGGTAGTTTCCTTCAGGGGCGTTACTCCCCTGATGGACTAGGGTGTGGGTTTCCCCGTGACGTTCGTGAAGGTAGAGTAGGTACTCCCATGTTGGACTAGGGAGAAGATCCTCTATCAGTGAATTCAGTACTCCTTTATTGGATCGGGGTGTGGGTCCTCCATAGAATATGTATAGATAGAGTGGGTACTCCCCTACTGGGTAGGGTGCGAGTCCTCTATTATAGGATTCAGTACTACCCTATCGTTCCAGGGTGTGGGTCTGCCATACGTGTTGTTCCGAAAGAGTCGGTACTACACTTCCATGTCAAGGAGTGGGTTCTCAATCTCGGGGTCAGTACTCTGCTACTGTGTCAGAGTGCGGGTCTCCCATAGTGAACGAGTTGGCAGAGTCGGTACTCCCCTATCATTCTAGGGTGTGGGTCCTCTAGCCACTGAGTAGTACTCCACTATCGCATTAGGGTATGGGTTCTCGATCTATGAAGTGGTACTTTCCTATCATATCAGGATGGGGGTTATTCATGAGAAGTACTCCCCTGTTGGATCAGGGTGCGGGTCCTCACTTATAGAGTAGTAATCTCCCATTTATGAGTAGCAGTGGGGAGCAGGTCCTCCATTGGAGTTGGAGCTCCCTCAGCTGTTGAATACAGTTACAAGGAGCGGGTCCTTCCACTTGATGTGAACAATACCTAGACATGGGTTAGTTCTCACTCAATAGAATGAGGTATGGGACACTCCTTACAGGAGCGAAAAATGTTTCATGGGTTATTTAGGAGTAGTACTCCCTCAATTACATGGTATTGGAAAGGTGTGATTCCCTCTATTATCTCTTGTTGAGAGGATTCATGTGGTGCATAGTCTGGAGTAGTACTCCCTCAACTGTATGCATTGGTTAGGGGAAGGCCTCTTAACTTGGGGTTTCTTTATATTGCACTGGGCACGTGGTAGCGATGAAAGGACCTCTAGTGCTGGGCACTAGAGCGAGACCTAGTAAGATGTTTTCGATGGAGCACGTTATCCTAGATGTACCATTAGTAAGGGTAGAGTTGTTACCGATGGAGTGAATCTCTTGGATGGGTTTCATCTAGGATGGCTGAGCTCATGGAGTGTGTTCTCTTAGCTTCATGTTATGGTTAGATCCTACAAAGAGAATCCTATTTCTAGCTATGAGGTTGGAACCCCACAAGATTTAATGTTTGATACGAGTATATCTGGGTTATTTTATGGGATTCCTTGTGGTGTTGTCACATGTTAGGGTTGACAACCCTTTTAGACTAAGATGAATTGTCATGTAAAACTGAGGATGGTTTGAGATGGATTTTCTCTCTCGATTGGGTTTCCCTCTGGCTAGGTCAAGCAGACTGTTGCCTTTCAGTTTCTTCCTTTTTATTTTAGGGTTTTTGGGGTGCCTACTGAGTATTTTTTATACTCACCCCTACATGATATTTTCCTGCACATGTTTTGTGTCTTGTACAGATCACATGTCTTTCGACAGAGTCCACGGATGACCCTAGATAGGTAGATCTTAGTGAGATATACATACCAGGGTATTTACTGGATATTGGACAAGGAGATTTTCGGTAGTTGTAGTTGAAAATGATCCCCTCATTCTGAATAGTTTGGACACTTTTATAGTTTTATTTTTTGGGTGTTATTTTCCCCTTTTATGCTTTCATTACTTCTATTGTACTCTGGTTGTGGGATATAGATGTATTCATGCATTGGTTGCCTTTGGTTTTTTACATTTCAGAATTTTATGAACTTTGAGATGTGTGTGTGCATATAGGTACATAGGAAATTCCTCTCATATTAGTGATATGCCTTCTCAGTGATAGTCTTCATCTCCTGGATGATTTGAGGTGGGCTTGGGGAGTTGCAGCTCGGGCCCCATCAGGACGGGTTGTGACAGAGTGGTATCAGAGGTGGTCGGTTCCCCAATGGGGCTGTAGTTTCATGAGATTGGTTTGGGTTTCATAGCGATAGTGTTAGGATGTTTCAAGTTCATCTCTCAGGATAGAAGTTCTAGTGTTGGTGTGACGACTAACGTATCCATTCATTAGGACTTTGATAACTTGATTTTCAACTCTTTACATTAGAATACTGGTTGTTGGGAAATTAATGGTACATGCATCATATAAGACATAATTTTTGTTTTTCCTGTCCTTATTGAGTTAGCTCCTCAGATATACTCTTTGACCATGGTATATATTGATTCTATTTCAGGATACCTTCATGAAGATATCCAGACAGGATTCTACAATGAGATCGTGATAACGATCTGCCCTATGTGGTGGCTTTAGTACATGGCACTGATTCTGAGGCATTACCTTCGGGTGGTTTGCCGATGGTGCCACCATCCATGGAGTAGAAGGCTTTACCAGTAGTTTAGGATGAAGATGCACATAGGATAAGTGCACTACAAGAGTTCTGGAGGCAGTGACCTATGAGGTACCAAGGTGATCTAGACCCCCAGGCCTGGCTTGAGGGATTCACACGAGTTTCCCTCTTAGTAAGGACACCTTCCAATCAGATAATGGTCCTAATGGTGAGCCTTCTGCAGGGTTCAGCCAGAAGATGGTGGATTTTGGTGATAAAAAATCATGATGAGGTGATTCTTACTTGGGAGGAGTTCAAGTGACTCTTCAGGGAAGAGTTTTACCCAAACACGTTGAGATCAGTGCATATCTAGGAGCTTCTGCAGCTTCAGCAGGGTAACATGATAGTGGAAGAGTTTTCAGAGAGGTTCAAAGACTTGTCGTGATACTCCTTTGATATGGTTTTGGACCCATTATTCAAATCATGGACCTTAGACCAGGGCTTGTGTTGGGATATCAGGGAATCTATGATTCCGATATGCATTCCCACCTACACTAGAGTGATGGAGCGAGATCTGGTGGTGGAAAGTTTCTTGAATGAGGAACAAGTGGATGTGACTTGAACTAGTGGTTACGAGGCTGAGGATTCTTCAGGATCTGGAAGACGATAGGTAATAGGGTCACGATGTAGTAGGTATACCCATGAATAGACATAGACGCATGGGTCTATGGTGCAAGAGCAACAATGAGGATCAGATTAGCCATAAGAGAGGATATTCTATACTTGGGATGACTAGGGACATCTCACTAGAGATTATCTAACCCACCGTGATGCTGAGAGGGAGCCGAATGAAGATCCACCTTGGCAGAGACAATTCTTGGATCTAGGAGTTTCTCAAGGTGATGGATGAGGCATAGGAGTTAGAAGAGCGGCAGGAGGTGGTAGGCAGTTCGAGGTGTTTCAACCACCACCCCTAGGTGGTCTGTGCCAAGCTCAGGGAGTCGAAGGACGTGGGTGAGGACATATACAATCCATAAAGTCCTTTGACCCAAAATCTCTAAGGATGAATAGAGATATGCCTTGTGTCCTTTATACTTTCTACAAGATCAATTGTTATACACTGTAGTGGGTGCTCATTTCTTTCTGCTCATGCTTAAGGTTTAACCAGGGTGATGCAGGTCATCGGTAGAACCCTGTTTTATTAGTTGTGATAGAGGTCCGGATAAGACCTAGTGCATTTTTGGGAATCCATTTGTTTTTCATGAGTAACCTCATGTGTTTTGTGTCAGCTTTGTATGCGACATGATCTAGGATGATGTGGTGCAGTTTGATATAGCTTTTAACTCACGAGGAAGGGGGAAACGTTCCCCACCAAGACACATTTTTGTGACGCGACCAGAACCGTGTGGGTGAGTTAGTTCCTCCCAAAGCAGACAATATCAATGTGCGGTGGATGAGTTCCTTAGACTTTCATGTTCAGGGTGAGGTTATATGATGAAGTGTCAGATCAGGTCCTGACATTTCTATCACGACCCGTCCCCTAGGGCCCGTGCCATGACTACCCCAAGCTCGCCTTCCATAGTCCAGGGGTTGGCAACTAGCACCAAAGGAGTAATTCCCTAAAACTGAGAAGGAATTGCCTTTATAACCTGTAAACACACACATAAGAAAGCACACAACTGGACGAAACACCAAGTAAACTGTATAACAAAAGAATGCTGAAAGTAAAAGGGGGCCAAAATACAAGCCCAACTGTGATACAATACAACTAAAGAAAAGGGAAAGTCAGCCGCTGAGTCTTCCTTTGAGGTTCCCACCTGAAGGGTAGGTACATATCACCTCCTCAACACTTCACGTCCATCCGTCTCCTCTGTGTACCAACTTGTCGTAAGGTCCACCTCCAGGTACCATCCAGTCCTGGTACTCTCAGCCTCAGTTAGCGCTGTCCGTCGTCTTCAACCAACACAACAAGGTGCAGGCATAGCCCGTGCATGGGTGAGTATAATGATACTCAGTGGGGACCCCAAGACCCTTTAGGTCTCACAAAATCCAAAAAGGATAAAACAAAAGGAATGAAATCAATAGATAATCTTACTTAGGTATATTCCCATACATATACCTAAGTTATTAAGCAATCCATCTCAATCATGATGAAAAAACAGAGGTTCTGACTCAGCTCAAACCAGGATTTATTATAGGGGCAGTATCAAGTAACATTCCAAACACAACGTCGAACACCTCAGATGCTGGAGAACTCCTCCTCTATCGAGTATAGTGGGCCTTCCGTGTCACACATAGGCACTTCCCACTAACCTTGGACTACTGAGGTACTTCTCCTGTCAAGTACCGTGGGTCTACCGCGTCACATAGAGGATCTCTCCACCGTGGGTCTGCCGCATCACACAGAGGCACTCCCCATCAAGGCCTACTGAGGTACTCTTCCTGTCGAGTACCATGGGTCTGCCAGTCACACAGAGGCACTCCCCACCATGGGTCTTCCGCAACACCAAGGCGCTCCCCACTGGGCCTATCAAGTCACTCCGAGTCAAAATGGTCAGCAATCGTCAAGTCTCATTCAACCACTAGGTCTTCGCACTATGCTCGCTCGTCTCCGGGAGGATCTTCTCCACAAGCTACTGTTCGATACACCAACTACCAAAAAGTCCCATGAAGAAGTATCTCAAAGGTCTACCTTGTCATAGGGGTCTCAACGTAACAGATGGCACGTCATTCAGACGCCCGATCTGTGAGTTATTAGCCTTTTAGTCCCAGGGGCCCAGTTGGATTCGTGCTCGATCCAACCTGACTATTCCCCATCTTAATCCTAAACACAATGGGGTATCACTCAAAGGGACCATCTCACTCCAAGATTTCCAGTGCCGCTAATGGTTCGTCAAATGAACGTCTGATGCCAAAGTTATGGCCAAAGGAAAGTAACTGGGTCATAGTGGGCCCGGGTCCGATCTGACCCGGTCAGATTAACCCGCCCTGACCCGGCCTGGGCCAACCCAGTTCGGGTTGACCCGGCTTGACCTGTTGGGTATGGCCCGACCCGCAGTATGGCCCGGCCCGTGAGGGGCTGCGGAGCCCGCGGGTGCCATGGGGGTGCCTCGAGGGCACGGGGCTGGTTCGGTCGGGGCACCACGGGGGGGGGGGGGGGGGTTCGGTTGGGGCGCCACGAGAGCATGGGGAAAATTCGGTCGGGGCACCGTGGGAGGGCGTGGGGCCGGTTTTCCCCAGGAGGGCATGGGGCCGGTTCAGCCAGAGCACCACAAGGAAGCTGGGAAAATTCGTCCGGGGCGCCGCGGGGGGCGCGGGGCTGGTTCAGCCGGGGCACCGCGAGGGTGTGGGGCCGGTTCGGCCAGGGCACCACGAGGGCGCGGGGCCGGTTCGGCTAGGGTGCCGTGGGGGGCGTGGGGCTGATTCGGCTGGGGCGCCGCAGGGGCGCAGGGCCGCGGGTGGCGGAGCGCCGTTGCCTTTGTCGCCTTCCTCCATTTCGAAGTACACATCAAAGAAGAATGGCGGAGGGGTCGGGCCATATTCATTTGGCCCGCACCCTCCGCGTTTAGAGTGGTAGCAAGTGGTTCAATTCATTCTTGAATTTCAAATAATTATCAAGAATGGAAGAGAGAATAATATCAATCAATCACCCTACAACTTCCCGCAAATAATCAAACTCAATTAAACCCCTACCCAGTTCTCTTGATGACGTTGGTGCAAGAAGGTAGTACGATCATCGATTCGCCTTAGATGAGGACATCCCACATCGGAAGAAGTACTGAGGAAGAAGGTCAAAGGGGGTCAACGTTCTTCATTGGAAGAGCATTCTTCGTTGGAGAGATTTCTCCCAAGTTCCCCCAATCCTCCTTTGCCAATACTTTTCCAACAAATGAATAGCCAACCAAATAAAATATGTTTATCTATTTAATTTGTTGGCAATCAACGTTGGCTTAATTAATTGGAAACAATAAATGGGTTGCGTTGGCAAAAGTTCAAATTGGAGGATACCAAGGGTTGGCATAAATTAATTAAAGGGGGTTGACACCATTAAGTGGGGAGCTCAAGAGGTTTCTCCCCACTTAATTATGGAGTTCAAGAGGTTTCATTCCACGGGTGGTCCCCACCATCATAATATCAACAAGAGGGTTAGGATCAGGTGGTCCCCACCACTGAGCATTCAATTTGGAGGATAAAAAATCCTGTGGTCCCCACCTTCACATTATTCACATGGGTGTTTCGAATAAAAATAAAATGTTTACACAATTTTACTTTTATTTTAGTCATTCATGAAAAACCCAAAAACTAAATTTCACACTCGACCAACTGCCGTCGAGGTGAAAGTATTCTTAAGCGAATATCGGTGCTGTGAGTTCAACGGTGCCCTTATATTTCGATTCCGAGCACCGGCTCAAAATTTAGAAAAACCCGCTCGCATGTTTACTGAATGCACCTGAATAAAACTTCAGAAATTTATTTTGGGCACTCTGGGCCTCAGAATCACGTGCCGTCAATTTTCATGGACTCGTAAAATTTCCATTTATTAAAAATAAAATTTACATGGAATTTACGGGTCTTTACATTCTCCCCACCTCATGGTTTTACGTCCCCATAATACACAACTCATAACTAGGTAAACAAGTGGGGGTATTGAGCACGCATCTGAGCCTCCCACTCCCATGTGCTCTCTTGGAGGTTCACATGCTAACAGTGAATACGCACTATAGGTATCGACCATCCATGCAGGACCCACTCCTATCGATCCTCAATCTCTACTGGAACCTCTGTAAAAGTCTCCCCCATCATCGACGTCCAGCTCGCCATGGTCGATGATGTGAGAAGGGTCATGCACGTATCTCCTCAGCTGGGATACGTGGAAGACGTTGTGTACCCAGTGCAACTAAGGTGGAAGAGTTAAGTGGTATGACACCTCACCAACTCTTCTGAGGACCTGAAAAGGTCTGATGAATCTTGGAGATAACTTTCCGCCTCGGCCAAATCTCTGTAGACCTCATCGGGGTGAGACCCGTAGAAAGAGGTGGTTTCCATCCTTGAACTCCAGAGGTCTCCATCTCCTATCGACATATGAATTCTTCCTACTCTGTGTAGTCTTCATCTACTCCTGGATGATCTGCACCTTCTCTATGGTAGCCTGTACCATCTCTGGTCCCACTAGTGCTGACTCTCCTGGGTCAGTCCAACACAAAGGTGATCTGCAAGGTTGCCCGTACAATGACTCAAAAGGCTCCATGCCAATGGTGGAGTGATAGCTATTGTTGTACGCAAACTCCACCAAAGTAAAGTGATCCTCCCATCTATGACTGAAGTTGAGGACACATGCACACAACATGTCCTCGAGGGTCTGAATGGTTCGCTCAGTCTGACCATCCGTCTGAGGATGGAAGGAGGTGCTCAAACAAAGCTGCATCCCGAAAGTCTCCTGCAACCCCTACTATAGCTGGGAAGTAAAATGTGCATCACGATCAGAGACAATCGTCGAGGGTAATCCATGCAGCCACACAATATTCTGCACATAGAGGCATCCCAAGCTCTCTACTGAACCCTTCTCTCTAATCGGTAGGAAGTGGGCTGACTTGGTGAGTCGTTCGATGATCACCCAAATCAAGTCATGTCCCCTAGATGTACGTGGAATTCCTATAACGAAGTCCATGGATATCCCATACCACTTCCACTTTGGGACCTCTAAAGGATTAATGAAGACTGCTGGTACCTGATTCTCTACCTTCCCTTGCTGATAAGTGAGGCACTGAGAGAAAAACTCTATTACCGCTTTCTTCATTCCCGACCACCAGTGCTATTGTCAGAGATCCTGGTACATCTTCGTCACTCCTGGATGTACTGCTAGAGGGGATGTGTGGAACTCCCTCAACACTTCCTACTAAAGTGACACTGGTACCATGGTACATCCTCTGAAGAGGATGACGTGATCCCCACCTTTAGAAAATCCATAAGGTGTCTGCCCTGTGGATATCTGAGCACGTTGAGCCTCACAGTCAGCATCCCCATGCTGCGCCTCCCTGATTCATTAAAGAAGTGGAAAAGTGACTGTAAGAGACTGAAGGAAAGCTTCTCTATCATGTTCCATGAAGGATATCTATAAAGCGGACAGCTGCTCCATCACCTCACCTAGTATCTGTATACTATAACTCCTGCTTAGTGCATCTGCTACAACATTCCCCTTACTAGGAATATAGACTATCTCAAAGTCATAGTCCTAGAGGAACTCAATCCAATGTTGCTGTCTCAAGTTCAGGTCCTTCTGAGAGAAGATATACCTGAGACTCTTGTGATCAGAGTACACTATAAAACGTTAACCCATTAGATAGTGCCACCACATATTCAAGGCGAAGAACACTGCTGCTAACTCCAGGTCATGGGTAGCGTAGTTCTTCTCGTGCTGTCTCAGTTGTCAAGAACCATATGGAATCACTTCTCGCTCCTGCATCAGGAAACATCTGAGCCCGGTCCCTGATGCATCGCAGTAGACTACGTACCCTACACCCTCCTCTGGAAGCCTCAAGATGGGGGAATTAGTCAGCCTCTGCCTCAGCTCTTGAAAACTTTGCTGGCATATCTCCGACCACACGAAGGGTTACCCCTTCTTCGTCAAGGCTGATAGTGGTTCTGCAACTCTGGAGAAATCTGGTACAAGCCTCTGGTAGTATCCATCCAACCCCAGGAAACTCCGTACCTCCTTCACACTCCTAGGTGGATCCCTAGAAAGTACCTCCCCAATCTTCACTAGATCCACTACAACTCCAGCCTCCGATATGACATGCCCCAGAAAGTGAACCTCTCTAATCCAGAACTGGAACTTCGAGATCTTAACATAAAGATGGTACTCTCAGAGTGTGTCCAGTACTATCTGCAAATGATAAGCATGCTCCTCCTCAGTAGCCGAGTAGATCAGAATGTCGTCGATGGATACTATTACAAAGTGATCAAGGTATGGCTAAAAGATCATGTTCATGAGTCCCATGAACACTGCTGGAGTGTTGGTTATGCCGAATGGCATAACCAAGAACTTGTAATGGCTATACCGACACCTGAAGGCCGTCTTATGCACATCCTCGTCTCGTACTCTGAGCTGGTGATATCCTGATATGAGGTCTATCTTTGAGAACCACTTTGATCCCTTCAGTTGATCAAAGAGGTCGTCAATCCTCGGGAGTGGGTACTTGTTCTTCACGGTCACCTGGTTCAGGCGCTGATAGTCAACACAAAGCCTCAAGCTCCCATTTGCCTTCTTGGAAAATAGAATCGGGGCTGCCCAAGGAGAAACACTGGGCCAGATGAATCCCTTCCCCTGCAAGTCCTCTAACTATACCCGCAGCTCTTGAAGCTCCGTGGGAGACATCCGATATGCTGGTGTAGATATCGGTGCCGTACCGGGGTACAATTCAATGTAAAAATACACCTCTCTATGAAGAGGTATACCCAGAACATCATCAGGGAAAACATCCGTGTACGGATCCACCACTACAGGATAGCTCAGACTCTCCACATCAATAGCTCCGAGGGTAAGGCTAGCCAACTGATGAGTAATTGGTTGCACTCTCCTCCGTGTAAGTCTATCCTGCGCTGTAAAGGCTCCCTTCTTGCTGTTGAAGGTAAACCTGGTCCCATCCGAGCGGACACACCACACCTTGCACCTAATACAGTTAATCTAAGCATGAACTGTAGATAACCAGTCCATACCCAAGATGACGTTGTAAGGCCTTGACGCCACTACTAGGAGATCCCAGCCGAAGCTCTCGCCTCCAATAGTAAGCTCGCACTACCGGCACCAATGCGTAATCATCAAATCTTCTCCCGTAGGAGTTTCTAGCTCTAAGGATTGAGCCAACGGATCCATCATAATATCTAAGCTTTGAACGAGGGCAGTGGCAATGAAAGAATGACCAACACCTGTATCTATAAGTACTGTAGCTAAGGTGGAGTAGACACAGATCGTAACTCGAATCATCTTTGGAGCGCCATGATCATAAGCCTCAGCTTCCTGGAGCTGAGCTCTCCCCCATCCACCATTTCCCTGCGGTCAGGGTGGACCTCCTGGTGGTGGTGGAAGTAACATCTCAAATCGTCTCCCACCGCCAGATGCATGACCAGATCCTCTGCCATGTCCGCCTGCTCCCTGCGGACCTCCTCGGTCGAACCTCTGTCTCTGAATGGACGGTCCTTCGACCATCTCTTGATCATCCGAATGGCGGGTCGGACAGTCACGAGCCATGTGACCCTTCCCACTGCATGCATAACACTGCCTGCTCCTGGAATGACTAGATCCACCTCGGGTGCCCCGTACAACCGATCCTGGGTCATGCAGTTGTCCACCTATAGGTTTGGTCCTCTTGGACCTCTATGATGTCTATCTTCTTCCAGCTACAGAAGACTCTGCTACGTGATGACTGGTAGTGGGTCTCGCTGCTGGTGACTGCTCAGCAAGAAAACTCTCCACCAAGAGGGATCTCTCTAATACCCATGCCTACGTCGGGATGCTGAGTGAGATCACCGAAGCCCTGATCTCCCGCCTGAGCCCCTGCTCAAAGGTCCAGGCCCTGAAGAATGGGTATCACACCATATATGTGGAGTAGCGTGATAGGTCACTGAACCTTGCTGAGTACTGAGCTACTGTCATGCTGCCCTACTACAGATGAAGAAGCTTCTGTATATGCATTGCGTGAAGAGTCGTTGGGAAAAACTCTGCCCAAAACAGGCTCTCGATGTATGCCCAGAGAAGCGTCACCTTCTCGTGAACCTGGAGCATCAAGCTTCACCATCTGCCTGCTACTTCCTGTAGAAGGCTAGTAGCAAGAATCATCATGAGATCCGCTGGTGTCCCTACGAGTTGGAAGAATCTCACCACAGACTCCAGCCAATCCTCAGCTGCCTGTGGGTCCGTCTCTCCCCTGAACCTGGGTATCCTCTGGAGTTGGAACTCGTGTAACTCACTCAAGCGGTGTGCACTGTCTGCTGCTGGGGATAGTGGCATCAGTGGCCCAAAAGGGAGTGGAACTGCTGATGCCTCTACTAGAAAAGGGCCCTGCACTGAGGCCTCGTCTCTTGGTGGGATATCAGTGTGTACAACTCTCGGAACTCTAGCTGTCTATCTATGTGGATGCATCCTACAAAGAAACAGGTGTTCCATGGTCAAAAGTTATACCTGATGAGCTGAAAGTTATACCTGGTGAGCTGACTCAAAAGATCACAAAGAAAACTTTTGAAAACACACAAACAATCAGTGTTTTCATGAACTGAGTCAGAAATCAGAAGTCAGGGTCTTGGTGTATGGATACATTGGACACCACACCAACACTGGACTCCCTAAACTAAAAACCTCACTCACTACACTTAACACTATTGCTTCACAGAAAATATCAGAGTCCTAGTTTTGCGATAGAACCAACTCCTCTGATACTAATTTTTCACAAACCGTCCCCTAGGGCCCATGCCGTGACTACCCCAAGCCCACCTTCCATAGGAAGGAAAGCTATAGACTAACACCAAAGGCATAATTCCCTAAAACTGGGAAGGTATTGCCTTTATAACCTGTAAATACACACACAAGCAAGCAGACAACTGGACGAAACACTAAGTAAACTATATAACAAAAGAGTGATGAAAGTAAAAGGGGGCCAGAATACATGACCAACTGGAAAGTACAAGTACAACTATGATACAATACAACTGAAGAAAAGGGAAAGTCGGCCGTTGGGTCGTCCTCCGAGGTTCCTACCTGAAGGGTAGGTACAGATCATCTCCTCAGCAATTCACATCCGTCCATCACCTCTTTGTACCAACACGTCGTAAGGTCCACCTCCAGGTACCATCCAGTCCTGGTACTCTCAGCCTTAGTCAGTGCTGTCTATCATCTGCAACCAACACAACAAGGTGCAGGTATAGCCTGTGCAGGGGTGAGTATAACGATACTCAGTAGGGACCCCGAGACCCTCTAGGTGTCACAAAATCCAACAAGGATAAAACAAAAGGTATGAAATCAATATATAATATTACTTAGGTATATTCCCATACACATACCTAAGTTATTAAGTAATCCATATCAATCATGAGGAAAACATAGAGGTTCTGACTCAGCTCAAACTAGGATTTATTCTAGTGGTAGTATCAAGTAACATTCCGAACACAACGTTGAACACCTCAGCTATAGGAGAAATCCTCCACTATCGAGTACAGTGGGACTGTTGCATCACACAGAGGTGCTTCCCACTAACCTTGGACTATTGAGGTACTCCTCCTATCAAGTACTGTGGGTCTGCCACATCACACAGAGGTGCTCCCCACCGTGGGTCTGTTGCGTTACACAGAGGCGCTCCCCCTCAAGGCCTGCTGAGGTAATCATCCTGTCGAGTACTATGGGTCTTCTGTGTCACACAGAGGCACTCCCCATCATGGGTCTGGTGCGACACCAAGGATCTCCCCATTGGGCTTGTCGAGTCACTACGAGTCAAAACGGTCAGCAGTCGTCAAGTCTCAGCCAACCACTAGGTCTCCGCACTATGCTCGCTCGTCTTCGGGAGGATCCACTCCAAAAGCTACTGGTCGATACTCCAACTACCATGAATTCCCACAAAGAAGTATCTCAAAGGTCCGCCTCATCATAGGGGTCTAAACGTAACAGAAGGCGCGACATTTGGATGCCCGGTCTGTGAGTCATTAGCCTTTTAGTCCCGGGGGCCCGGTTGGATTCCTGCTCGATCCAACCAGACCATTCCCCATCTTAATCCAAAACACAATGGGGTATCACTCAAAGGGACCGTCTCACTCCAAGATTTCCAGCGCCACTGATGGTTCGTCAAATGGACGTCCGGTGCCAAAGTTATTACCAAAGGAAAGTAACTAGGTCGTAGTGGGCCTGGGTCCGGTCTGACCCGGTCAAACCAACCCAGCCCGACCCGGCTTGGGCCGACTTGGTTCGGGTCGACCCGTCCCACAATACGGCTTGGCCCGTTGGGTCTCTCCCAGCCTGCGAGGGGCCGCAGAGCCTGCAGGTGCCGTGGGGCGGCTCAGCCGTGGGGGTGCCGCGATGGCGCGAGGTCGGTTCGACCGGGGCACTGCAGGGGGGGGGGGGGCTGGTTCGACTAGGGAACCACGAGGGCGCGGGGACGGTTTGGTTGGGGTGCCGTGGGGGGGGGGGGTACGGGGCCGGTTTGGCCGGGGTGCCGTGGGGGGCACAGGGCCGGTTCGGCTGGGGCGCCGTGGGGGTACGAGATCGGTTCGGCTGGGACGCCGCAGGGGCACGAGGCCGGTTTGACTGGGGCACCACATGGGGCACGTTCATTTGGACCGCACCCTCCGCGTTTAGAGTGGTATAAAGAGGTTAAATTCCTTTTTGAATTTCAAAGAATTATAAAGAATGGAAGAGAGAAGAATATCAATCAATCACCCTACAACTTCCCACAAAAAATCAAACTCAATTAAACCCCTACTTTGTTCGCTTGATGACGTTGGCGCAAGAAGGTAGTACGGTCGTCGATTCTCCATAGATGAGAACGTCCCATATCAGAAGAAGTCCCGAGGAAGAAGGTCGAAGGGGGTTGGCGTTCTTCGTTGGTGGAGGGTTCTTCGTTGGAGAGATTTCTCCCAAGTTCTCCCAATCCTCCCTTTCCAATACTTTTCCAACAAATGAATATCCAACCAAATAAAATATGTTTATCTATTTAATTTGTTGGAAATCAATGTTGGCTTAATTAATTGGAAAAAATAAATGGGTTGTGTTGGAAAAAATCAAAATTGGAGGATACCAATGGTTGACATAAATTAATTAAAGGGGGTTGGCACCATTAAGTGGGGAGCTCAAGAGGTTTCTCCCCACGTAATTATGGAGTTCAAGAGGTTTCATTCCACAGGTGGTCCCCACCATCATAATATCCACAAGAGGGTTAGGATCAGGTGGTCCCCACCACCGAGCATTCAATTTGGAGGATAAAAACTCCTGTGGTCCCCACCTCCACATTATTCACACGTGTGTTTCAAATAAAAATAAAATGTTTACACAATTTTATTTTTATTTTATTCTTTCACGAAAAACCCAAAAACTAACTTCCACCCTTGACCAAATTTCATCGAGGTGAAAGTCTTATTAAGAGAATATCGGCGCTGCAAGTTCAACGGTGCCCTCAGATTTCGATTCCGAGCACCGGTTCAAAAGTTAGAAAAACCCACTCGCACATTTACTGAACACACCTAAATAAAACTTCAGAAATTTATTCTGGGCACTCCGGGCCTCAGAATCACGCGCTGTCAATTTTCACGGACTCATAAAATTCCCATTTATTTAAAAAAAAAATTACTTGGAATTTCCGAGTCTTTACAATTGCTAGCGTAGTTTTCCTGCTCGACCCCTTTAGCTTGGCAGCTCTGGGAGAGGAAGAGCCTTGCTTATAATAATTCCATAGTGGTAGGGTTAGACCCTACGATGTTTCCACAACATGGATTGGTTTCCTACCATCCAAAATCAGCTAGGATTTCACTAGTGGGTGTGGTAGTGTTTTTGTTTTGATGAGTTGTGTTACAAATGGAGGTTTTTAGATGAAGGGCCTGGCAAGACTGAGTGTTACTCTTGGGCTGCCTTGTTTTGTTCATGAATACCTTCCCATATTCAGCGTTGACATTGAATGAAAAACTCTTGATGAGTCTATTGTATAGTCCATCTAGGGGTGGATGAGAACTGTGGGGTTCCCTCTGTGTCAGTGTCAGGTTAGCGAGGTAGTATACCGCTAGACCCCATGTATGCAGATGGATTGCGGTGCTTAGCGATTTCCCACCAATCACAACTGTGGATACATGTGCTCTTCGTTTCACAATGTTGACCTGGTAGAAGCTGGTCATAAGAGTGGTTTGATCTTGTTGGTTCCTTTATGTGCGTGCTTGTAAGTAGCATGAGAACCCTTGGTGAGCTCGCTGGCATGGGTGCCCAGTGGGGAGCTCACCTTCTTCCATTTTTCTTATACTTTCACTTTTTGGGGATGAAAAAACCTAAGGTGGGGATAATGTAATGACTTGAGTTTTGACCCAATGGACTTTGGAATATTTTAGAAAATATTTCTGAAATCAGGTGCTGAGTCGGCGCAGGAAGCCAGGGTCTGGGGAGCCTCGGTGCGGTAGTATTAAAAATATTTTTTTCCGTGCACATAGTTTCACTTGAAACTTAAATAAATCCCATTCAGTGTCTTGAATCAGATTTTTGAGACCGCGCTTGATTCCAGAATGTCTTGTTTACCCTAGGCATGACCTAAGGTCATCTACGCTAGGAGTTTTGATCAGGGGACATTTTGGTGATGGAGCGTCATGAGGTGGATTAAATTAATTAATTGAAAAATTAATTAAAAACTATAACCTATCTTCTCCCCATCCCATCAATTGGTGTGAAAAAATCAAGGAGGAGTAAAAATATACTCCTCCCTCTCCTTCCCTTTGGCGATGAATGAAACCGACACCAAATACACATGATGAGGTACTGCCGATCTCAGTTTCTAACATAGATCGTCATCAAATTGAGAACCATAATGATCTGGGCATCATTCTTGATCCAAAGATTTGGATTTTCACCCACAAGGTGGGTACATTTTAGTTTTGGTCCCAATTCCCTTGTTTACACATTATTTTAAGGTTCTAGATCTCATATGCAATTTCTAGAGATCCCTTTTAGGTAGATCTATAGGTTTTGAGGTAAACTGAGGAAAATCGGGGCGTTTTTTTGGTGATTCCGGACTGAAATCACCATCTACACGACATGTAGTTTAGTGACACACACCATGTAGATCTTCCTATTTTTGGAAGATGAACATTTGGGACTACATGCTATGTATGGGTGTTACATTCCATGTAGTGCCTTAAACTGTGTGACCATGGGACATAGCTTGGGATAGCCTTGTGAAAACACATGGCCGTGTACTAACACCCGACCAAGATATATGGACATGGGGTCCGGTACACAGACACAGGGTCCGGTACATGAACACGGGAAAACTACATGGGCAGGTGACTGTTTATCTGACCATGCCATGTAGTATGGGATACACGGTATGTGAGGTACAAGGTTGGCCAGGCCGTGTAGAAGAGGAACATGGCTAGGGGCCAAGAGATGAGGGACACAATGTGTACCTCATCTACATGTTGTGTACCCCTACATAGGATGGAACCCATGTGGACCAGATACATGGGAAGGTGCTCGTGCGGGCTCACACGCCGTGTGTGCCCTGATACACGCTGTGTACTACTAGGAGATCCTTCGAGGATCTTTCTCCTTCCGTATCTCCTTCTCTGTGACTCAGATTCAGGATTGTGAGTAGTCTATCCTAAGAAGTTTTCAACTTAGTATGAAATGGTGTCCTCCATTAAGGTTTACGATATACAAGGTGGTGTGAATCGAGTAAGAATCTTGTGGAGTGGTACTGATATGATGTTAGAGATCAGTGTGGTTCATATATAGAGACACTAGGACTGTTGATCCCTTGATGGAATAGGGAATGAATTTTTCCTTACCTATATACTTAGGTAGAGATGGGAATCCACACATTGTGGGTGCATTTTCATTACCTTTGGGTAGTTTCCTCTGGTGGTGTTACACCCCTAATGGAATAGGGTGCGGGTTTTCCTATGATGTTCATGAAGGTAGAGTAGGTACCCCCCTATTAGACCAGGGAGTGAGTCCTCTATCCGTGGAGACAATACTCCCCTATTGTATTGGGGTGCATGTCCTCCATAGGTGACATATAGATAGATTGGATACTCCCTTACTAGGTAGGTTGTAGGTCCTCTATGATAGGAGTTGGTACTCCCCTATCATTCTAGGGCACGGGTCCTACATACATGTTGTTTCGGAAAAGTTGGTACTCCTCTTTCATGTCAGGGTATAGGTTATCAAGCCCGGGGTCAGTATTCTCGTTCCATGTTAGTGTGCGAGTCTCCCTTAGTGAATGAGTTGGTAGAGTCGGTACTCCCCTGTCATTCTAGGGTGTGGGTCCTCTAGCCATTGAGTAGTTTTCCCCTCTTGGGTTATGGTGCGGGTCCTTGATCTTTTTTGTGGTACTCCCCTATCATATGAGGGTATAGGTTCTTCATGAGTAGTACTCCCCTATTGGATTAGGGTGTGGGTCCTCACTTATGGAGTAGTACTCCCCCATTTCTGAGTAATAGTGGGAAGCATGTCCTCCATTAGAGTTGGAGCTCCCTCAAATATTGGATACAGTTACCAGGAGAGATCCCTTACACTTTATGTGAATGATACCTAGATAGGGGTTAGTGACCCCTTGACGGGATGAGGTCCGTCCCACTCCTTATAGGAGCAACATAGGTTCTGTGGGTTAGTTAGGAGCAGTACACCCTCGACCGTGGGGAAGTGGCGAGGAGTGAGTCCCTCTATTATCTCTTTTTAGAGAGGATGCACATGGTGCATAGTATGATGCAGTGCTCCCTCAACTATGTGTAGTGGTGAGGGGTGGGCCTCTTTACTTGGGTTTCTTTAGCTTGTGCTGGGTGTGAGGTAGTGATAACATGACCTTTGGTGTTGGGAACTAGAGTGGCCCCAAGTAAGATGTTCCCGATGAAGCATGTTCTCTCAGACATACAATTAGGAAGGGTAGAGTTGTTCCCAATGGAGTGAATCTATCAGACAAGTGACATCTAGGATGACTGATCTTGTGGAGTGTGTTATCCTAGTTTTGTGTTACAGTTAGATCCTACAAAGAGAATCATGTTGCTTACTATTAGGTTAGAACCTCATGAGACTTAGTGTTTGAGATGAGTATATCTGGGTGATTTTATCGAAGTCCATGTGGTGTTATCACATGTTGGGGTTGACACCCCTTATAGACCAAGCTGACTTGTCATGTACAGCTAAGGATGGTTTGAAATAGAGTTTCTCTCTCGATTGGGTTTCCCTCTAGCTAGGTTGAGCAGACTGTTACCTTTCAGCTGCTCCCTTTTTCTTTTGGTTTTTTTTGGGCGCCTACTAAGTATTTTTATACTCACCCTATATGGACTTTGACCGCACATTTTTTATGTCTTGTATAGACCACATTCCTTTCAATGGAGTCTATAGAGGATTTGAGATAGGCAGATCTTAGTGATATAGAAAACCCGAGGTGTTTACTAAATCTTTTCCAAGGATCTTTTTGGTAGTTGCAGTTGATAGTGATCCCATCCTTATGAGCAGGTTGGATACTTTTATAGATTTCTTTGATGGGTATTGTTTTTCCCTTTTATACTTTCAGTACTTATGTTGTACCATGATTTTGAGATATAGATGCATGCATGAATTGGTTGCCTTTGGTTTTTACATTTCAGTATTTTTTCATCTTGGAGATGTGTGTGTTCATATAGGTACATAGGAAATGCCTCCCATGCTAGTGATATGCCTTCTCAGTGCTAGTCGCTAGCCCCTGGCCTATTGGAGGTGGGATTGGGGAGTTACAACCCATTCCATGTTGGGTGGGGTTGTGATATAGAATACATACCACAAAGAGGGAACTTGAATGGAAAAGAGAAGTGGATATTTCCCTTAACCTGAAGAGTTGTTCCTAAAGCTTGAGGATAGAACCTTGGGGGCTTGAGGACACCTTGGTAGGACTCCTTGGTTGAAAAAATAACCATAAATTCATGGAGGATGGATTGGGAGTGAAATTAAATGGATAAATATGTGGGTATTTATATAAAAATTGGAGGAAATTTTTAATAATTTCTAAATATAGGTATTGGAAAACTAGGTTGTAGAAAATGAAAAACCATTGGCTTACCCATGATTATTGCTAATGGTCTTGGAAATTTGGGTCACATTTTAAGTTATTTTAATCCACTAGAACCAAACACTATTTTTAATACTTCTTTTGACATGGAAGAGTAAAGATTCTACAAAGTAATGTTTTTAAAAATCAAAGTTTTCATTTTAGACTTTGGAAAGTAATTTATAGGTTTGGAAATTAATTTAAAATATATTAAAAATACTTGATATTAATAAAATAATTTTCAAGTATTTTATTGTGCTTAATTAATTATTACATCATTATGAAATAATTATGAAGTCATTAAACTTACCGAAAAACCCAAACTATATTTTTACTATTCATAGAAAAATAAAGTATTTTAGAAAATTCTCATAAATTCACCTTAACCTAATTTTGACATGTTGATTTAAAAAATGACTTTTATTTTTCCAGAATAATTCTCTAAATATAATAATTTTATCTTTTAAATATAATTTTTATTTATTTATTTAAAAATAGTAGTTTTAAATCATAATCAAATTTATGACACTTATACAAATTTTCCTAGGCCATTATAAAATTATTTTATCATTTATATTCATGAGATATTTTTTTAAAAGAGTATTTTATTAAAAAAATATTATTTAGAATACTTGAGTTTATTATAAAATGGTATATATTTTCTAGAAAAATACAATTGTGTTTCATTTGCATCCAAAAATCAATTTATCAAATTCATCTCTATTAAACATATATTTTATTAAGAAATACTATTCTTAAAATGTAATTTATGGAATACAAATTATATTTATAAGAATGAATTTAAACTTTAAGTAACTAAGTCCTGGACACATAACCCCTTATTACACCCGCATATGCTCTAAGGGTAAGGTGTGCGATGGTGATAGTTTTTTTATTGTGGCTCGGCTAACATAAATTGAGTGGTAATCTCCACTAACTTTAACTTCTCCCATAGGTGATTTCGTTCAAGATTCACTTATGGAATCTCATTATGGGCTTGGAAAAGGGTGAACCCGAGTGATTCTACCTCCCTCCCAAGTCCTGAAAAATGGGATTCAAATGACATGACTCTACTAGTTAAGGCCATCAATACTACTTTTTATATCAATTATCCTTTGTCATTACTACTTATAATAACCAATTATAATGGTAAAATTATCAACCAAGGGTATAATTTCCAATGGTCATATTGACCAATGGTCATACAACTGTTGAATCCCAATAATCACATTTCCCTTTATACCCTATAAACACCACTTCATTATTTCACTCAAAATTCACTAAAAATTTCTCCCTAAGGTAATATTTTCATTTCTTAAGATGTTGATTTGTTTAGTAATATTTTGTTTCATATTTATATAATTTTTAGTGGGGTCGATGATTCTAGTAGATTGGGAAAATCCATACTTTCCCATTTTAGCTATTCTATTTTATATTATTTTTCTAGTTGTAAAATTTGACATTTTAATTGGTTTCAAAGATGATTAATGTAATGATAATTGTTAGAGAGATAATTTTTTTGGTTTATATTTATTTTTTATGTTTATGATATTATATAATATGTAACAAACATTTATTTAGGAAAAATATATCATTTAAAAAGTCTGTATCATTACACAATTCTTCAGGAAACACATTAGTGTATTCCCTCATAATGGGAATGTCTTTGAGGATGATATTTTCCTTAGAATCAATCATTTTAGGTAGATACGCTTAATCATAGGGAAATAATATCAACGTTTGAGATGTTGGTGCTAAAGAATATTCATCCTCCTCCTTGAACTTGCATATAATCAAGGGCCCATTCATGATACAAAGAGTGATTCTTATGGAAATTTATGTTTTCTTTATATAAGGAAAGAAAACCCATACCCAGAATTGAATATAATTATAATAAAGGGAGTATCACATGGTTAAATGGGAAATTCAACCCACAAATTTTTACAAGGGAGAAGTTATATACCTAAGATGCAATAATTTCCCCATTTTCCATTTTCACGAACAACTCTACTTCCATGATTTGTGGTGGTGTTTGAATAGTTCTACTAAACTTGTATGATATGAAGGAATGTATAGAATTATAATAAAAAACTATGTTTTCTATTATTGAATAAATAACCAACATATTTTTCACCACTTCCTTGTCAGGATCTACCTCATTCGTTGTGATGACATAATCTCTTCCCTTGTTGCCTTGGATCTTGTTGGTTGTCTCTGAAAACCCTTAGCTTAGTGCATTGGTTTGGAAAGTGCCCATGTTTCTTATAGTTGAAACAATGAAAAATGTGATGAGGGTTGACTAGAGTATTCCTTTCCTCCATCAAATTAGTGGGTTTCTCCCATTGATAATCACTAGCTAGGTGTCTTTCCTTCCTACACCTAAAGCATTTCCTCACCCCCTTAGGCAATTTCCGAGGTGCTTCTTTTCGTACTTTTGACAAGTGGGATGTTGGAATTTCTTAGCACCATTAGATTTCTCCATCTCACTACCAGAATTAAACTCCACTTTACACTTCTTATCCCTGTGATACCCTTAAGATTCACCTATATCCATTTTGATTTTGAGGGAACATCATAAAATTTTCTCATAGCTATCAAAGTCTCAGATCACTAGGGTTTTTTGTAGACTAGGTTTTAGCCTACCAAAGAAGCGGTCAACCTTGAATTTGGGGGTAACGACAAAGACGAAGGCATATAATGAAAGTATTGTGAAGTTTTACTCACACTACCCAATAGATTCATCAATTTTTTTTTCTTGAGGGAAAATAAATCCCTTTCCATTTTAAGACAGAGAGTGCAGGAAAAATATTTTTTGGAAACTATTTTTTGGAAAAAAATTTCTTGAATTCCTTCCACCCCATCACTTCGATCTATTCCTCAGGAATAATATTATTTATAAATTCCCACCATTGATCAGATTCTAACACCATATGATAAAAAACAAGTATAACATTCTCTTGCTTGAAAAATTGAAGGATGGAGAAGATCTTCTCAATGGAGTTGATCCATTGTTCTACGATTAAGGGATCGATTATCCATCGAAAATCAGAGGCTTTTGTCGCATAAAGGTCTCAATTGTAGATTGTTCTTTCTTAGGGAGATTTAATCACTCCTCCTGATCTAGGTTTCTATTAAGAACATGAGTAATTTGAGATAGTATCATCACAAATTTTTCTATTCCTACTCCCATCAGGTTGGGAATCTCATTTAGGCAGTCATCACATTACCCTTCACATTAGTTGTTTACATGATTCCTCATATTTTTGGCCATTAGATAGAATAAAGAGAAAATTAGGGATGATTATTTTTTAACTATTTAACACATAAATGGGAATCCAATGGAATTAAATGTATAACTTAAAAATGACATCCATTCCTTAAATTATGAATTTATAGGCTTCAATCGATGTTATCCACGATCTATTCGATAACATGGACACTTATGAGCATTTTTTATTCCCTTAATAATGGTTCGTAATGATCTTGTGAATTTACCAATGCATATACCCCATGAGTGTAAAATCAGGTGTACATTAAGGCCCATTATCATGCACCAGTTCTCGATCGAGTCTAGCTCATTGAGGTGTTTTTGGGTTTCACCCCTATATACATATATGCCAGAGCTACATCTACAAATAGTATTCAGATAGGGATGTGTTTGCCTATAAATCACTTACTATATAATTTAGGTATGTATTCCTATATTTAGTCTTGTCCTTAATTATTTCTATAGAGTTTTATAGTCCTAATCCCAAAATAACTAAACTTTCATTTGTTACCAACTATGACAACCTTGCTCTTTATTACACATTAACTCAGGATTTATTACATAATATTAAACATAATAAAACCCAAAATATCAGTGAATATAGTGTATTTTTGAATTAGGTATATTACATAATAAATTAAAATAGGGAATACATCGTCATTATTAAAAATTTCCTTAACATGATCATAATATTCCTTTTCACTTAAAACTACATGAGATAACTTCGGGATATACACAGGAAAGGGGTGAGCTATAAAGACCAGTAATGTAATACACATGTAATAACATAAAGAAGTTATTATATTTTATACAATAAGCATATTAATAATAAATAAAAGGGGTGAGAATCATAAACATTATTAATGAGGCATGATATAACATGATAACATAAAAGAAACATGGTAAATGTGGAAAAAATAGAATCATAAACATAGGTAAAGGATAAATGCCAAGAAATCATGATGAAAAAAGTACCATGATGTATTAGGTTCACTCCCTAATCCATTTTATGACATATCATGAGACTAAAAAATTACCCAATTTATTGGAGTGCTATATAATTATGGGTGCACCCATCACTTTCATTTTATTCACATGTATAAGTGTGCTCCAGATATCATACAATATCAATTCATCTAGAATCATATTTTATTACAAAATAAAAGAGTGTGGAATAAATACATGTAATTATACAATAAAATAAATATATCTGCATAAATGTGAACACCCTTGATAGGACATGGGTATGGGTATTCAATACACATTTGTTTGGTATGAAAAAACCGCAGTGAAATTTCGGCAGCATAATGGGGGTGTATAAATGTTCATGGAAGGGATTAATGAGAGTGAAAGGATTAAATAATAATTTAAACATAAAATGGGAAGTAAAGGGGATATGGGAGAACATATAATAACATTAGTAATCAAAGATAAAATACATAAGATAATAAAGATACTTGAATAAAGAGGAGAAGAAGAGGATCCCTTACCTTGAGAGGCTGATTCGAAATGATTAATAAGAGATTATTGAGAGATTGGGGAACATTAGGAGGAATTTAGATAGGGAAGGGAAGAGTAAGTACATTATTAAAGGCTTTTTAGTTAAGAGAAATTGGATCTTGGGTGGGTTTATATAGGAAATGAGTTTAGAATTCTTTATTATTTCTCAAACATAGGTCTTGGACTCTATATAATAAAGTAGTAAAAATCACAAAAACTGCCATGGTTTTTGCCCATGATTTCTACCAAAGAGGTTTGGTTTTAATTATTTTATAATTAAAAGGTCATAAATTATTAAAATATTACCCTTGGTGATGTGGAAGTGAGTCATGTCCTTAAATAAATGATTTTAAAAACTTAAAATATATTATCGGTTTTGGAGGAGTTATAAAGGATTTATAAAATTAATAAAATAAAATTAAAATCACAATATTTTATAGGGTAAAAATATATTTGGTCTTGGATACCATTTATATTATTTATTACATCATTTTTGGGTCATTATGATGTCATAATAGACACCGCATATTTATACTATATTTAAATTTTACCTGAGAATTCAACTATCTCAGAAAATTATGAAAAATTAACCATTGGATAATTTCAAAATTATAATTCCAAAAATAATATTTATTTTATCCAAAAAATTTTCTAAATATGTGAATTTTCACTTTTAAAATAATAATTGACATTTATTGAGAAATGCTAGGTTTTTTGACAATAATAGTTTTCAAACCCTTATAAAAATTATATTTAACTTGATAAAAATTATATGATCATTTATAAACATTATTTAATAATAATATTTTATTAAAATAATATTTATTTAATAAATCCATTAATTAATCAAAATAAATTCCTTAGTTAATTTTAATATTACCCCAAAATAAAATTTGTGTTTTATTGTATCAAAATCAAAATAATTTACAAAGTAAAAATAATAGGATGAAAATATATTAATTTATTCTATATAGTATAAATATTCATATTATCTGGGTTTTGATACATAACCATTTATTACACTAGAAAATTCCCTAAGGGTAAGGTGCGCGATGATGATAATTTCATGGGGTGGTTCGATGTACATGGTTTTGGCCATGATCTCGATGAGCTTGAACTTCTCCCATAAAAAGTTTTACTCATGATTAAGTTGTTGAATCTCATCTTGGGTTTGGTCAAGGAGAAAACCCAACGATACTATCTCCCTCTGAAGCTCTGATAAATGGGATTCATTGGGTAGGATCCTACTGATTGAGTCCATTACTTCCTTTGTGTCTACAATTAGATTTGTCAAAACCCTATATTTATACTAATCACATGATCGATGTTCAAAAATTATATTATCAATAAATAAAATACTTAATAGTATTTTAAATTTGATAGTATATAATGAAACCAAGTAATTACATCTATTTTCTATAACCATAATACGTAATAAGACATTTAATTCAACCACAATGGAAATTTTATTTATAAAAGTTCGAGTTGTTACAAGAAAGTTCAGGTTGTTATAGGGAGATATCATTTCATTTCATCATTTTCACAATCACTCCAATATTGATCTAGGACCTGTTGTTATCTCAGATGTACATTAACACATGAGTCTTCATCTTCACTCTCTAGATCTTCATGGTAGGTTTCGATTTGGCTCATCATATGGTTGGGTTGTTGATGGTCTTCAAGTACAGCCGCAACTTCTTCAATTTCCTCAGAAAAATCAGGAAATACTAATGGTTCTTTCTCTAGTTTAGGTTTAGGTTTCTCAATTAAAGGATGAAAATATTCAAACACCCTTTCAACCTGGATCTTTATTTTTTATAATCCTACCTAAAGTTCTTTCACTTGAGATATATTATACTCTAGAATCGATTCTTATTATTTTTATTGTTTCACATGTGATTAATCTACCCATGCATAATAATCATAGTTTGAACACATCATGATTTTTTATATATATTTTTATTTGATATAAATGAAAGAAAATATTTTAAAAAAATGTGAAACTAGAAAAAGTTAAAGAAAGATAACTATCTCCATGACAATGGTGCTAGTTTCGATGCACCTATCATAAGGCAGTTCAAAAGTTTATTTTCCTAATATAGCACAAAGGCTAGCCAGGGTATTCTTACTTGAGGAGCATCACAGTCAATCATACACTTAATTATAAATCACCTAATATATTTATTGTTTTTTTTATTATTTTATGAAAACAATAAATTTTGGGTTTTTGGAAAATTTGTCATTTAAATACAATTCAAAACTAAACTAAATGGATTCAAAATGCAAGTTTGGAAGAAAGGTTTGTTCCTAGGGTTTGGTAACACAGGTTTCTTAATTATTTATTTGTTGTTTAAATTCAATTTTATAATTCAATTTATAAAACCTCATAAATTAATTAATTTCCTTTTATTTATTAAGTGTGGGATTTTAGCATTCCTAGGAAATCACTTTGGAACACCAAATATCACCACCTCCAATATCCAAATAGGATAAAACCTCAATCGAGAATGCGATTCCTTAAAGACTTGGCTCCAATGTATGCCATTTCATCCCTTTGGGTATCCTCAAATCCACTATATGAATAATTTACGCAAGAGAAGGTAGGGAAAAGAAATTAATCAAAGAAAAGGGATGAATTTGAGATCTGTTCTATGGTGGATGACCGCCACACCCATACACTTTTCTCTCATTCACCATAAAAAAATTTAAAACATTAATAATTTAAAGTAAAATACTTAAGAATTCCGTGAAACCTCCCCCAAGGCCAATCCCTGGGTTAATCACTTTCCATTATAAAGTGAAAGAGATCACTGTGAAATGGAAGTGAGAGAGAATGAAATTTGGGCTGGAAAAGAAATTGATATAGAAGAATATGGAAACACTTTAATAAAATATGAACGTGTGTTACATTGGAAAAATAAATAAAATAAAACAAAAAAGAAATAAAAAACCTAAAGTAGCCTAATCCTAGTGCAATGCAATGGAAGAAACCTGGAATAATTGACTTCTCCCTTTCAATCCACCTCTCGTTACCTTTTTATAGGCTTCAATTCACCCCTAGGGCATTATAATTTTCTAATAAATGAGTATCCTGTGGTCTCGGGTCATAATGGAGTCATAAAGGGGTGTTTGTGTATTAAATTCATCAAACCATATGTTTTTGGGTCTCGACCGAGTGATTTACAACATAAAAGGTATTTTACCATGTAAATGATGCGGGGCTAAACTTGAGAGGATTTTTACAGCCTAAAATTGCATCTTAAAAGTTCAAGGGGGAGCATCATGGCGTGACACATATGTGTCACCCCATGACACATACTAGTCACCTCCATAATGCTCTTTTTTGTTCTATATTGCATTATTATTTATTCTTTTAAGTATCTTACATAATAAACGAATGATTTATGATGTAAATCATTAATTTCCATTAATTTTGGCTCTGTTTCCACCTAGATATACAATTTTGAGCTCCGAGCTTGGACCTTAACTTCTACTTTATCACGGGACATCATCTAAATGTGGAATTCATCAATTTTTGATTATTTTTGATCATTTCCTATATCATTCCTTGAATTATAAAAATTGTTAAATACAAAAAATATTAATCAATTAAATTGTAAAAAATTTTATTTTATCTTTAAATATACATGAAAAATATGATTTATCAGGGATTCAACTTCGCCTTTTTCAGGACCCGTCAGTTCTCATTAGTCATACACAAAAAACGTACCACATCCATTTATATAGAAACCAAGACCATATATCTAATAAATAATATCAAAATTTATTTTTCCATCCATTAATATTGAGAATTTACTCTCAATTAATATTGATATAAAATCCTCTATCAATGTTAAGAAAAATCTCCCCATTAATAAATTTATCTCTCTAATAAATGGGATTGACCTAAATCAAATAGGCCCTTGAGAATTGTTTTCACAGGTTGAGTCCAACAATCTCCAACTTGAATATCATTCTCATACTCACACCAATGTTGAAACATATCAAGATTCTATTCACTGTTCATATGTAATGCCTGTATGGTTCTCCAATCTATGTTGCTTCAAACATTTAGGCTCCCACTAAAGTAGTCCCTCCCCATTCTTCTGGAATCATGATCTGATTGTTCAATTGACTATGTGAAACTCATTTAAATTCATACATGTAAAATTTCTCCAAATAAATTAAGAATGATTTTTCATTATCTGATTTTTTAAAATTTACAACAATAATCCATGCTGTTCACTATATCCATGCCCATGCTCTATTTAAATTCCATGATTTTTTGAAGACTCCACTACTAAGATTCCGCACCACCTAAGTGCTTTTTGGTACACTGAACTCTAGTGAAACCATAAAAACCAAACTTCATATAGTAATCATATATTTCAGAATGTTTTATTTCATTAACATGATGAAATCCCACTAAAATTTCCTTCAGTTGAACCATGGAAACAAGCTCCTTTTCTCCCACTACTTCCTGCTTGGTACCAGCTCTTTAAGATCCCACCTTAGTCATTGAAGTTCCTTCCTTTTTTAATACCAATACTTTGAAAGATCATTTCCATTAAGTAAAAATATAAAATATCCCTTCTCCATCCAAAATTACATGTAGAACAGGGTCACCAGTTGAATGTTCCATCGTCTTGAAATAAAAACTGAAAGATCCATCTGGCATCTCCTTCTGGGAAACTGAGTTATCTATCACTTGACTTCAATTTCCAAAAATACCTATGTCCTTGTTGTGATGGTATTCTAATCCTCCTACCATCTATAATTTTAATAGCCTTCCACCAAGCTCTAAATTCCACCAAATGAACAAAACACACCACCTGACACTTTCATCCATGAAGACTTTTTATATTTAAACAACACCATTGATACTGCTACCATTTTCCTATAAAATTATTTTGGACACCTGATAGACCACCAAACCTAAGTAACCTCAAAAGTATTCCACCAAGCTATGACTATCACCAATAATGAAACATGCCTCATGACTTTTGCTGGTCAATCATACTTTCAATATCTTATAAACACCTCCGGTACTGCCACTTCATTCTGATAACATCCTCCTATTCCTTGAAAAAACAAACCACTAGATTTCTACCATCATGTTCTACAATTAAAATCATCAACGAAGTCCTTTTATGCCATATGTTGGGGATCACAACTAGAAGAAACAAATGCAGAACATTGCTCCAAAATATCCCCCATGACTTTGGTGTCTAAAACTGGGAAGTCTAGGAACCCCATCCACCACACCAATTCCTCCCTTCAACTACTTCTGGTCCTCCCAAGGTCTTCATTCCAAAAAATGAACAAAAGTGAATGAGTTTCACAAAAAGAAAAAATTCATGCAAATAAAAAGTACAAAACAATGCACAACAAGATTACATGGTTCATACTTTCATCCTAGATCACCCTAAGGCATGACATGAACACCATTCGGTCATCACATATTATAGATCCATCCTTTAGGTCTCCACCCTTTCAAGTATCAACCTTTTTCCTTTGTATTTGGTGCTTTTGGCACATTGTGTGCACCCAGACACCCCAAACACCACACCGAGCCATCCCTTCATTTAGTCCTGGTCATCCCAAGGTCTTCATTCTGAGTAATGAAAAAAAGTGAACAATAAACATGAAAATAAAATATGTATGAAAAAACACAATACAAAACAATGTAGAACAATATTATGCAGTTTAGACTTTCATCCCACATCCACATGAGAACTATACCATAACTTTCATTCAATGAGGAGGAATATCTAGGTTACAAGAATTAAACTCTTCCATAACTCTACTTAGATCACTAGAAGATGTGCCACCAACACTGTTCAGTCATCGCATCTTCTGTCTCCCTCCTTCTAGTATTTTCATTTGTGAGTCTTGACCTTTGCCTTTGGTTTTAGTCCTATGGAACTTCTTGTGTGCCTATGTTGGATTACTTATAATGGGATCCACCTCGACCTTGGTCAGGCCTTGTTATCACTTGAAAATCATACTAAAAAAATGTCACTATATCCATTTGTATGGACACAAAGTCCATATATCCAATAAATCAGGTCAATATCAATTTTTACATATATTAGTATTGATAATTGACTCTCCATTAATGTTAAGATAAACTCCTATATTAATGTTGAGAAAAATCTCCCCATTAATAAATTTATCTATCTCTCTCTCCAATAAATGGGTTGGACCCAAATAAATTATGACTGGAGAATTATTTTCAATGGTTGAGTCCAACATACATTAACACCAAAGTTTACATGTTGGGAGACTATTTGAAAATATTACAAACATGGAGGGAAAATATAGGTGACCATCATAGGTGGTCTCTAATAGTTACCCGTTGAGACCATGAAAAGTGGTTTCCCATATCCCAAAAAGAAAATCCCACCCCACACATGTTTTCTTTCTCCCTACCCACAAAATATATCCAACCCCTAAGTTTCTCCTCTCGGCCGATGCTCATAGTTCGCTGATACCATAGATTCCATCCACCACCCACCTCAATCAACGTCACTGTGTTTATTTTTTTAAAACCCTATCTTTGTTTTCATTAAATGGATTATTCCCTAAATCCTTATGATATTGTATGGAATGATATAGTATGACATGGAGTATAAAATACACATGAAAACAGGATTATATTTAACCATTTAGGGTATATCATATTCTATGATATATGGATATTTTATTCTTAATGCTTGATCATATCATATTTTAAAATATGGTTGAGTCATAGTGCCATGAATTGAATGGTTCAATCCATTTGGCAATGACTCAATTCAACTAGCCATAGAAAGTTAAGGAGTTAATTCATTGATCTCCATTACATTGGATACCATTTATTATCCATTTCATAAAATGAAATAGATAAAAGAGTTTTTGGATGAAGGGTTACATGAGATATAACCAAAGGCATTACTCATACATTTATCAAATGCATGAGTAAATGCATGGGCTCGGGGATCATATCTATAGCCTATATAAAAAAATCTAGGTCATCAGTTTTATATAAATGTGTGTGATTTTCTAAAATATCCTCTGTATAAAACTATCTTTACCTCAAAGATCCATTCCTTCTTCATTATTTAATTTTGAGATATGAACATATCATGAAGGAAGAAGAGTCCTACCCAAATTCTTGGACAATTAGGTGAAAAGTGTGCATTCAAAATGGAGGGAAAATACTTTTGATTCTTCCTAAATTATCTTCATCAAGAAGTGGTTGAAGAAAATGAAAACAAAAATCATCGGTGTAAGGTATATGATTACTAATTTCTATTTTTATTTGATTTTAGTTTCAAAGACATGTACTTAGGTTCTAAGGCTTCAATACATTTTCATTGCTTTAATTAATTGTTAATAATTCCGTAGAAACATTTTAGTGGTATCAGATCCTTACCATTATTTTTTGATTCATGAAACTATTCTGAAAAATAAAAGTTTTTCAAATCGTTATGCCTATTGTGCTTTATGTTATAAAATGTAATTGATAATTTTGTTCTATCCAATTGAGTCACAACTTACGATATGTGATATCATAGTAATATTTTTTTTGTAGTTGGTTCCTTATAACCAACATACTTTGTAATTTTTATTTCCTGTATATTCAAATATTAGAATATTTAATAAATATATCTTATCACATGATGTTTTTTATTATACATAACATTAATGTGATAATTCCATTAGAGTATTTTTCACATTGAAAGATTACAGTCATTCCCTGCTATAATGGGAATCTTGAAGTGATATGATAATATTCTTAAACATATGTTTTATACCAAGATTAAATCTATCTGATGGGACATAGATGATGTTTGGTTATCAAGTATTGGGGGCGCATAAGACATTGATACTTATTATCATGATTTTTTCACTTGGTAATCTCTAATAGAAGAGGTTATGAGAATAGACCCGCCAATAGGAATTTCACATGTTTTATGTATCATCAGATATTCCTATCTATGGACATGAATATTAGTCCTCAGACTTGATATTATTATTAATGTATATCATGAGTAACATACTTTTATGTATTGATGAAAACTGTGAAAAAATATTCTCATGATGAGGTAGGATACTTTGGGTGTGTCATAAATGATATTACATTAATTAATAAATAAAGAAAGGATCTATCCTTTTTGTTTTAATAAAATTAGATATATCCAGGCCTTTGAATGAAATGGAAATATCTAAATAATCCCAAGTCCATGGAGGTTTATTTATGAGTTCATTTCAGAAAGTTAAAGAAAGATATATCAAGAATATAAGTTAGTGACACAGGTATGCAAATTTCTTAATGTGATATCAAGAAAAATGGATTACATTACACAGTGAGTGCCCATATGAGGTTATTGTCATTAAAGAATTAATATTATTCTCTATGGATATCTTGACATGTCACTATATGCTAATCATGGACTTTAGTCCAGGTCACCTAATGCCATTAAGAAAGATTACTAGAGGGTCACACACTAACTGTATCTAAAATCTCAGTTAAGTTCTATTTTAATTTAATATTAGAATAAATGTTATTCTCCATACCAAGGAATAATAATTATTCATATTTTATTGATTGTATAGATTCAATAACCAGTCCAGATGGAATATATGTGGGTTGGATATTAAATAAATATTTATTCTTCAATTAGTTAATATAATATTTATTTATTTACTAAATGAATAATATAATGATATTTATTTATTTAAATAATATTTAATATTCAAGGTTTGATAAAAATTGAGGAAGAATGATGTACCGAGTTAAGGGTCTAGATGAAATGATATATTTCATTTAATATATTTTAAATAAATATTGATTTATTTATTTAAAAAATGATATTTAAATATCTGTGGGTTAGAACACATCATGAAATAATAATAATAATATTATTATTATACATAAGGTTTACTTAGAATTAAGAGATTATTTAATTACATTGTCTAGAGTGTGTATATAACCCAGATTATATCATTTCTATGGTAAACATGGGGTTGTTGTACACAATGAATTCTCTTAAAAATAATTCTCTCAAGATCAAAGATAACTATTTCAAGAATAATCTTAGGAATGAGAAGTGGTCATCCTCATCTTCCCTCTCAAGGATGAGAGAACCAGAAGGAATCTTTCAAGATCAAGTGGATTATTGTTTCAATCAACAATGACTGATGCAATACATTTGGATCATCCAGACTAGAACTTGGAGTTCCAACAATGACTTTCCCAGGTTCATGGAACACATGCGGATACTGCTAGAGGGATTATTATTTGGATCCTTAATAAAAAATAAAATATGACTAAAAGGTCAACCGTAATCATTAATAAATAAATAATTCCAAGAAAAGGTAATTGTTTCTTATAAATTATATATGTAAATATTCTCTCATAAAATATTTTGGGGATGAATTCATTTAGTTCTGAAGATTTAATCTAAAGAAATTGATGAAAAACATTATTGGGAACAAACCCGATCACTTTCATTGTGCCTCAAAATCTTAAAGTGTAATCAAAATGTTTGCATAATAATTTATAATTATTTACTATTTTTTGATCATTTTATGAATTTATTTTTCATTTTTTTCAGTACCAGTTTTTCATTATTAATTAAAAAGTTGAGATAATATGATCATTTCATTTCACATGACCAAGAAAAGGATAAGAACAAATGAAGAATGATTGAATATCCCATCCAGATGTTCCATGATTTTGGATGGATGACATAGATACACAACATGTAACTGAATAATACATACTGTGTACCCATGGTCAACAACACTAGGAAGATCCATGCGAATCAGGCTACATCACATTGGAGAATAGTATGAAGTTTCATTACACACTGCATATTGAACATAAATTTGAATGCTATATAATGGGGATACATGAAATGTAGTCTTTGTAAAAGTCGTGTAACCCCACACGATTAGTCCCCACGAGAATCGTAGAAGTTTTGTGGTCAAAGTATGTGGGATGTAATTAATACACACCGCGTATTGACTTCCAGCCAAGAAACATGGGATAAATGTGATTAAATGGTGTGTAGCTGGCATGAACACCAAGAAACACATAAATATCCCACATGGAATAAACGCAGAGTCCATAAGCATGTTGGGTGAGATTCTAAATAAAAGAGAACATGATGTGTAACTCAAACCCACTTTTGCAAAGTATACATCAAGATAGACATGTCGTGTGAGTCAATCACATGGAAAAAAATATTAATTATAGAAAAACTGAACTATACAGTGTGTAGCTAGATATATATGCCATGCGACACGTTTTTTTTCATGAAATAATCATAGAGTGATTTTTGGTGGGTTATGTGGAATTAAATGCTTAAATTAATTATTTTATGCATTTTTCTAGAATTTCATGACATGTATAGTTATCATACATACTTTTTTACTTCACAATAATTACTATCAGTACATGATGCATATATTAATGGCATTCCATATGGAAATTCATTCAGTGTAGACTACATGGTTTTATCTTCATAATAACATGCTGTGTAAGTACACAATATATGATAGGGACTATATAGATCATAAGTCACACTTCATGCTAGTGAGAATACACACCTTGTAAAGAATAAGGGTATACACCGTGTTTATTCCTTTACAATATATGTATATTAAATTCTAGAACAAATTTAAATATGACTAGAAGAATACACATTGTGTTCCCTATTAGTATATGCCACATATGAATTAATTTTAAATTAAATTAAATTTATTAAATTTATTTAAAATTATAGAGTATGGAAATCACAAGGACTATTTGGATTTAAAATTATGATAAAATAAGTAATTAATTAATATGATAATTAATTTATTAATTTAAAATTTTTTTCTTAATAAATCATAGATTTAAATGAATTCCAACTAGTTTTAAATGCATAGTAATTGCATGTATGGACGATCATGATATTGACTAACCTATGTATGTGTTGGGTTTCTATTTAATTTATTTATTCACTATAATATTAATAATAAATGGTAGAAGTTTTTATTAGTGATTTATTAAACCATCTCTAAACATATAAATAAAATTTTCCAATAATTTATAGCGATGATTTTAAAATGCATCACTAAATGTTATATTTATCTGTTATTTTTAAATAAAACTGCCTATAAATAATTATTTAGCTGCAGTTTTAGGTAACACTACCATTATATGTTTTTTTAAAAACCCACCCTTCTTACCCTTCAGGCTCAAGCTGAATACCCCCATCCATAATCACTGAAAATCTCCCCCCCTCCGCTTTCATTACCTCTACTATCACTGCCTACTGACCATTTCCCTCAACCTCGACCTCGATACCCCTGATCCCTAATCACCAAAACTCTCCTCCCCCTCCATGATGTTTCTGACCACGTTTTGACTCCCCAGACTTCACCCCATTACTGCTATCACCTATAAGATGTCGCTTGGAGTCTCCTCCTACCTGACTTCTTCAACTAGAGTATATCCACTGACATTACATGCCTCTTTCCACATTAAATAATTGAACAAAATGCCTTGAATTTATATGATCCCAAAATAATGTTATGTTTTTACTGTATGTAACAAAAAATTTGTATTTCTATATTTTTATGATTTATGAATGGTGGTTTTAGTATAAAAAATAAGGATATGAGTGTAGGAATTAGGCTTGGACTATGTATTTTCTTCTTTTAAATTTAATTTTATACCTTATCCACATCTAATATATGATGAAATATCTGAAATATTTTCCATAGTTTGAATTTATTTTACTTTAATTTGAAAATGAAAAATTTTTTCTTCAATTTTTTCTCATTCTTTTACCGGGTCCTAATTTTTAAAAGATTTGAAAGAGTCTATGTTCAAAAACATGTATAAAAAATGTTAATAATTATTATTTTTTAAATGTGTATAGAAAAATTATACTAAGTAGTTACTCATAATAATATCATGATTTTAATGCGGTTATTAAGTGTTTATAACACACAATGTTATAAAATTATTTAAAATAAAATAGTTCTATAAGACTTATTTTATAGTGATTAAAATTCAGTTTCATAGTAAAATAATGATATTACAATGATTTAAAAACTAGGTCCAAAATTTATAAAATGATTATGCATTTGGGGTTGCTCAAAAATTCTAGTATTAATTTACTATTTATATATATTATTTTTATAACTGGGAAAAATTATTTTTTATCACTCATTCAAATGCTGTTTTATAAATTCAAGATTATTTTTCATAAAATAGATCAAATTCTACTATTTTATTAGTTTTCTTCCAAAAATTATCTAGCTTGTTTTATAAATAAAATAAACAAAACTTATTTTTTTTTAAAATTTCTTAACATAAGCGATAAGTGCTATAATGAGTTTATAATTATTATTAATCACACCCTTAAAAGTAAAATCACACTTTTTCATGAGACAAATAAATTTAATTTTTTCATACTTCTTACTCATCCTAAACATTTAACAAGTGTTTTTAAAAAACTCTAAATCCACACCTTTAGATCATGCAGTTTCATTATTTATAGTGTCTCTAAATAACTGATTTATTTATAGCTAAAACACATTTGGAAATGATGGTTGGGATAGTTTAATAAATTTCTAGGATGAGAAAAACAAGAAATAATTATATTCTGATGGATGGTTCCATTGATTGAGTAAATAAATATTTTTATTGATGGTGTTGAATGAGTTTGGTTATTGATTCTCTGTAGTGGGGTTTGTAATAATTAAATGAATAAATCTATTTTTATCATAATTTAACAAATTGATATTGACTTACTTTTTGAACTAAAATTTATTTTTTTAATTTTATATGTACTAATGTAATTATTTTTTTATTTGAAAGTTTAGGAAATCGATTACATATGGATAAGAGTTAGACAACCTTACCCTAGAACTCATCTCAGTTTGTTTTGAGTCTAAACATGTTTTTGGTTTTTTTAATTGTAAATTGATTCATAGATGGAAGAATAAAATGTACATTTACTAAATGTAAATTCAAACAATAGTTAAATAGATATTAATTATTTTATAATTTGATGTGAAAATAATTTCCTCCTCATTATGTGTGTTGGATTTGGCATGGAGAATCAAAAATTATAGAAATTTCAAGTAGTTATGTCCATAGTTAGAATGAACAAGTTAATTCCTCAATAGTGGATAATAAAATTTAAAACATGATAAATGATGCTTACGATATAGTAGGGAAACACCATCAACAATAAAACACATCAGTTGATCCGCTTATTGATATTGTAGATATTAATGACACTTTCAGAACTATAGAGGTTTGATCAGGGATCCTATGCCGTGGTGTCATAGCCATTCCACATAGCTCTTCTCTACATAGGTTTCATAAATATAGTGTATTTGTGGGTAGAACATTTGTATTTGGGTTTTGTGTCCGTCAAAATGAATTTATGGAATTAAAATTTGGAAGCTATTTTGGATTTTAAGAATAGGTTTTATGAAGGTATTTCCCTCATGGGTTTGGAATCATATGGTTCTATATATATGATGATTGTTTTCCCCATCTTTCAACATGGTTATAGGAGTATTTAAGTGCTTTATAGTACACCACACCATAGTCCTTTTCCTATACTGATGTGGAGTGTGACTCGACCTGACCCTATACCATAGTCCTTCTCCTTGAACCATAGAGGCTGACTTCCAGCCTTGTTCTACACAACGGTGTGTGCTTGATCCCATTACATAAATGAAGGTCTTGTAAAATGGAGACCTTATTCTCTAGTGCACCATTGTTCCATGGAGTGCATCCTATATTGTGGTGAGTTCGTTTGTTGCAACTTTTCATCATGGTGGTAGATTTTGCATCGGGGATGTTTCCAACACACCTCCACACCGCAACACCTATCTTGCACCATGGAGCCTCAAAATTTTCCACATCCTTCCTCCTCCTTTATTCAACTAATCTTAGAAATCATTTTTAAAATTGAACTTGGGAGTCCTTGGTGTGCAATAATTTTTTGGTTAGTGTGTGAGCGTAGTACAGGCGATGAAACCATTGATTATCCTTAACATAGATGTTGATAACTTGAGGTAGGAATCCATTGAATTTATGGAATGATTTATATGGGTTATTGGTATGATTTTTAGTTTGTGTGTGTATCCCATGAGATCCATGTTAGATAATTGATCACATAAGGTGTGTGTGTGTGTAGCCTTTGACTTGTGCTTGCATTTCCTACACATAGATTGTGATGACTATAATTATAGTACTTGATGAATTGATGTGATGTTGATATGTTATTTCTATTATATATCATATATTATGTATTCCTATCTATTGTAGTTGAGCATGCAGGTTTTTTCTATTTGGTCGGCATGTGAGATGTGACATATTTTTTGGTCGACATTGGACAATATGTGAGATGTGACACATGCATGGGACTATCCTCCGAGATGGATGTGCCAAAATTGGGTCAACATGTACTTGGACTATTCCATTTGGTGGGATGTGTCACATGCTTGGGTCTATCCATTCAGAAGGGATGTGCTACACTTTGTATGATATGTGAGATTTGATGCATGTTTGGGTTATCCACTTGAGAGGGATGTGCCAGATTTTGTGTCAGCATGTACTTGGACTATCCATCTGACAGAGTGCATCACATGATTAGGGATAACCATCAGAAAATATGTGTTAGGATGGTTATTGAGGTTCCTTATGACATGGTGCTGAAGTAGGTATGTTTCTCCTAGCATAGTGAAGAAGCAGGTAGATTCGGTCCTTGAGAACCTAGTAGGTGTTTTGTACTTGTATGATATATTATTGTTTATAACTATACCTTTTTTATAACCAAAAAATTCACTTTTATATCACATGAACTGATGTTAAGTTTCATTTTTGGCGTCCTATCGAGTCTGTTACTCACACCCTACTTGGAAATTTTGGTGCACTTATAGATTTCACAACCTAGAATCCGATAAAGGTAAAGGGCCCTATAGTGGATGGTTGAGCATGTAGAGTAGGAGGATGTTGACATTTATGGATGGCATTTGAGAAGGATGTCAGTTTCTATGTATATTAATGGCTTTACTCATACCTTGGATTCTTTTTTAGCGTGTTATTTATTGTAAAATATGTATTCCATATTTAGTTTCCACATGTACTTTGATTTTTTATGATATTGGTCATTTATTTGATCCATGACATGATACTGAGAGTATAGTCTCCACAGTGATTGAATTAGAACCTCGCTACTAGTTGATAGCCTCTTATCTATGGGGAGGAACGCATGAGGTCATGTTTAACTCTAGCTCAGACCCAGTGGTTTGGGTCACGATGTTATAGTTGAGGAGACTAATATAGGGGAAACATTAACTGATAAAAAAACTACATTTTATAAATTAGTTGAATATAGAAATCAAGAATTGTATGAAGGATTTGATAAATATTCAAAATTTTATTTTCTACAAAAGTTGTACTACATTAAGTGCTATGTTGAATTATAAATAAATAAATGTACATGATATTTGAATTATTGCGTAATGAATTTGCTGAAGGTAATATCCCCACATAATTTTATGAGATTAAGAAGGTTATTATCAATCTTGGACTCAATTATATGAATATGAATGCATATCCTAATGATTTAATGTTTACTGGAAAGAATATTTGAATTGGGAAAAGTGTAAAAGATGTTGTACTTATAGATGGAAGTTAATAAATAATTATTTCAGTCATAATCTATGTAGTAACATAAATAAATAGAAAAGGATAACTTTGGTTAGGGTTTTATGTTACTTTCTATTAAAACCATGATTGCAAATATGGTTTATTTCATCTAAAACTACTGAATATATAAAGTGTCACGATTTAGATAATAATAATGATAAGTTCATGTGACATCCAAGAGATTTAAAACCTTGGAAGGACTTCAATCCATCACACCCATATTTCACTAATAATCCTATAAATGTGACCAGGGATTGGAAGCTAATGGATTTAATCTTTTTTTGACTTTAAGTAGCAAGTACAACATATGGAAAATTTTACTGATCCCATATAATATGACTCCATAGATGTGTATGAAATATACTTCATTCACCATATTGATGATTATTATTAGAAATAAAATTTATATAAATTACATTGATGTATACCTTAAGCCTCTTGTTCAATAATTATAGGAGTTATGGAATGATGGTGTCGAAACATACGATGCATTTATCATAAAAATGATTAAAATGCATGCTGCACTTATGTGGACCATCAGTGAATTTCCTGGATTAGGAAATTTGTTTGGTTGGAACACACACTTATTTTCCTTTTCCAGTTTGCAACATTAATTTTAGACGAAAAATTAATTTTTTATTATCTAAACACTTTTAAGGAAAAAAGTGAGAAACCACAAAACAGTCCAACCAAAATATAACAACACAAGAAGAAAATAACTAGAGCCAACTATCGTACCTGCCCCACCCCAGCAAATATGCCAGGACAAGAAGCCTTCACCAACACAGGACCCTCCGGCAAGCAGTACCTATAGAATGCATGGGCACAATACTGATGGCCAAGCCATACCCTCTCAAGCCACCTAATCCATATGGCCTGCACCGATGAAGACTTTGCGCTCTGATCCCCTTCTGGCGTAGGTCCAAGTAGAAGATGGAAACAAGCACCAACCCTCCAAAAAAAGGCAGACAATAGGAATAACCAAAAGAAAACATAACACGCACCAGAAAACCTCCCAAACTGCCTGACCAAGACAACCAGCTTAAAACGAATCATTAAAGAAAAACTTAAGATTACTTGAATTCCTCTCCCTTAAAAGTTTCCAAGATAAGGTTGAAACTTGAAGATCGGTAACCTCCATCATTCTCTTCTCCAACTCAAAAGCAAGTTGATCCCAGGTCTAAATGCACTCCTCAACACTGATTTCCCCTCTGTTAAAACCCCCAACTAGAATTGAGTCCTGACTGTCAATCCATGAAAGTTGTTCCTCACTGAGATACACCTCTAGAGTCCTCTCCATCATTTTGGATACCTCCTCCTATGATGCGTTGAGCATAAAGACCTGCTCAATCACTTCATCTTCAGAGCTAAATAGGAGAATCAAGTCTTCCTCCTTTTCTCCTGGCCCATGATGGTGCAGAGACTCCATGTCCATCCTCTTGTCATTCAACTTATTTGTGGAGCGGGTCTCCAAAGGTGGGGGTAGGGAGGAGTAGTCCTTCTTCCCTTTCTTCTTTTTGAAACTCATTCCATTCTTTGGAATCGAGACTTCTTCATCCGAATGGTCCAGTTTACTCTTATTGGATTCCTTCATGCCAACCCCGTCTCCCTCACCTGGTGTGATGTGTTCTAAATTCACATTATCCTCTAATATACCTTCAAATCTATTGCATAAGGGAACTGAGGTCCGATTCAAGCCCGGACTCCTTCCCTCACCCAAATCCCTTCCGGGTATGGAACCACTGCCATCCAAAAGGTTATTCGGTGTGCCCAATCCCGCCTCCTCAGCAAGAGACATTCGACCAACTGCCTTAGCATGCCTGGCCTGTAAGAAGCCAATCCACATGAACTAAGGCTATATATTAGTGTCCTCTAAAGTCACCTCATGGTTTGCACGATCTGTTTGCACCATAGGGCCTTCCTCGTTGAGATCCGATTGGGAAACACCTGCAAGGTTATCCAGGCCAGACCTGTTATTGGCATTACCAATCGAAACTATGTTTGTCCTGCTCATTCCATCGAGGTCACTTAACATTCTGAAAAATACAGCTTGAACTTTTGGTCTAGGAGGCATGGCAAGTGGCTTCACCGGCCTCACCTAGTTTCCAGCACCTGCAATCAGTGGACCCGAGCCAACAGAAATAACATCGGCATCTTGTTCATCCTAGAACACACCATCAGAATGGACAACCCGAGCACTGCCTGATAATTCACTGCCTTCAGGGGGTCTATTGCAGGGTTCTCCACCAAACTCTTCCACCAACGGGTTCACCACCGTGTTATTCCCAGAGATTCTACACTCACAGTTGATCAAATTATTCTGGAAGCCAGTATCCCTTGCCCCCGCCTACATTTCTCCAGTGAATGGCCTAACCATTTGCAAGCGGAACAACAATGGACCCAGGATTCATAAACAACCAGCTATTTACACTATAACTCTTCACCTACGGTGATCCAAATGAAGTCCAAAGGATCTCTTGAGGCGTCCACCTCCACACACACTTGAGGGTTAACCAGATGACTGACAGCAGTGGTCCGGCTATCAGAGAAAAGATATCTCCCTAGAAGGTTTCCAAACATTTTAAAAATCGATGGATTTTGAAACGGTAAAGGGAGATTCAGAAAACTAACCCAAACGGCCACGTAAGGAGAATCGCGCCTCATATGGAAATCATACGACCATCGATACAGGTAGAACCGTGCACCGTTGCAGCTGCGAGGGGCTCTTGACCAGGCCCTTATCAAATATTCCTCCGAGGCAAAACAGATCAAGATATTCCTATTGTCCAACAATCCTACAGTTGCCTTCTCTTGCAAATATCAGGATCCGAACACAAATCTATCAAACAGACCAACTGAGGGTCTTCTCTTCGAAAATTGGGCAACCAGCGCCAGATTATGTAAAGCCGAGGCTTCGTTAAACTCTGCAACTGACATTAGAATATTAGGTCTTCCATCGTGAAGATCTAAAACCTTAGGACTCAGAAAACTTTGGGGAAATAGAGGGAGGAATTCCGGGTTGGAGAACGGGATAAAGGGAGATTCCTCTCTTGTTCGCCGCGGTGGAGGTCCCTCCCCCAAAGGGGGAGGAGCCTGCTCAATGAATACCTTATAGTATAAAGTGGTGTTTTACTTGTCATTTTTAGTTCCTTGATATATCTCATAGAATTTGGTTTAACAAAAAAATTTCAATGGAAAAATAAATTTGAGGCTACCACCAAAATTATTATCGAGATCATAGATCTTGGAAAAATTATCAAATGTCATTATAGAGTTTGTAAAAATATTTTCAATAGAATAAAGGTGGGAAAAGAGTTAGAAATCTTCTAGATATAATTAGAGCACAAAAATGGAATAAAATTAGAATATTTTTTGAGCCTTCATATTAGTAATTTAATTTGTTATGTCATAATATTAACCTTATGTACATTAAGAAGCATGTGTGGGAAAATTTTATTTTTTTCATTACTTAATGAGTAAGGAAAATCAAATGATCATTTAAATGCTTGTAAGGACTTATAATCACTCAATATCAAACATGATCTATGGGAAAATGGTAATGAGAAGTATCTAAAAACTATTTTCACATTGAAAAATAAATAAAAATATTCTTTCATTTAATGGTTAATTTTTTTTAAAGTGATCAATGGATTTGGTAGTAATATTTCAAGATGTGTTGATTTAAATAATCATAAAATAAATATATTGAAAATTCATGTCTCACATGAATCAATGGAGCAGTTTCTATCTTTGGAAATGTATAATTTTTTACTAGACAAAATAAATATTGTTCAAATCAAAATTTTCACATTCTTCATAAATATTCATGAGAAGACATTAAACCCCAATTAATTAGATAAAATTTAGGAAATAATTGTATGGAAACTATTACATTTAGAGATAATATTTTCCCTATCATTTTTCACTATGATGATTCGCCTGACAATGCATTTTTCTAAAGAGTCTAAAGTTGGAGGGCCCATATATCATCAATGGATGTATCCCATAGAGAGATAATTTTTGTTAATTTTATTTTCATTAAATAATTCTAATTTTCCTAGTCAATACTTATAAACTTCATTTATTACTTTATTAGATTTTATCATTAGGTATCTTGGTCATTTACGGTGTTATGTGAAAAAAGACCACCTAAAAGGTTCTATTGTAGAAGTTTAACTTGATAAAGAGTTCCAAACCTTCTATTTTAGGTATTTAGATTCAATAGAGACATTATTAAATTGAGTGGGACATGTTTATATTAATCCAAGCCATTTTAAAGTCAATAATTAATCATAAATGTTTCAAACTTTATATTAAAAATTTGGAAAAGTATCTTCATTTTTATTGATATATTTACTATTAAGACAAGCACAAATATATGTGATACTCAATAATTTTATTATTGATCAGTATGTTGAAAAATTAAGGTACATAATGAAAATATTCCTTAGGAGTCAAACTTAGAATGAGATAGAGATAAAAAAGTGGTCAATAAAGAAATAGTTTACTGGTTTGCATGTCATTCATGTCCTTAATCTAATATGTTGTTTGAATATGTTGAAATTTATCTAAATTAATTAACCAATATTATATCAACTTTTAGTGGTAATAAATGATGATAATCTAATTGAACTATCCAAATATTTGAAGTATTTAGATCAAGGAATTTTGAAGCATTATAGAAGATTCAATGCTTATAATATTGGTGGTTTCAAGTTTCATACTATTGATTGCAAGGATGGTTAAAAAACAAAAAACAATGGTATATTTATAGTTTTTGATCAGGGTTACTATATAAAGTTGGTTGATATTGTTGAGTTAAATTATAATGGGAAATTTTAAATTGTTTTATTAAAATGTAACTGGATTAATATTAATAGGGGTATAAATAAAGATTCCTTAAAAATTTGATTATGTCAATTTCTCTTGGTTGATCGATACTGGTGATCAGGAAAAACACAATCTATATATTTTTTATTCCCAAGAGAAAATGGTATATTATGTCGATAATATAGAGGATGAAGGGTGTAGTGTTGTTGACCATATGAAACCGAGAGACATGTATGATATGGCCAGTGGAGGTAAAGTAATTTGTGATAGTGAACCTATTAAAAAACAATAGACTGAATTGTTTTCACATGATGATGTTGAAAATTCTAGTCTTGTGAGGGATATTGAAGAATAATTAGAAGAATAAAAATAAGTAATTTTAATAATGGAACCTGATAACAATATGACCAACCAAGAAAATAAATTGTAAGTTGTTTTTATGATATTAATAAATGCAATGAATTTTTTTATTAATATTATAATTAAATAAATATAAATTTAATGATTTGAAATTTAATTATCGGTTTAATTGAGGTAGATATTTTTTTGACATTTTTTGAAAGTTTTCCAACCTGAAAGAGGTTTAGTGCTGTTACATGCTCTACATCACATGATTCTTGTTCTACCATTACGATACTTGGTAGAATTCATCATATACCTTTTATAATTTTTTGGTATTATTTCATCTCATCTTAATACACTTTCATATTTAGGTATTAATTCTACTGATGGTATTGGGGGATCAGATAGTACACCTACAATTGATCCATTTGGCAGTCTGGCTGATAATTAGTTACTATTGAGAGGTTATTGGTGGGTAAAAATCATTGATATATAATTCAACGTAACAAAATTAATTTCTTAAATGTTGATATTAATTTCATAATTCATATGTTAATAGATAAAAACAACAATATAAGGGATACAAACATTAATAATCAAGATGTTTGTAATTTCACCAGAGTAATGGTTGTTGTTTCTTTTGATGAATATGGGGTACCCATAGAGGACACACTAGAAATTTTTGAGTAGTTCATAGGCCATTTAGTATGTGAGGTAGTATACCTCCCTATTCATTATTCATATTGGTGGAATATTCCATTAGCTTGGAATAATGAGTTATTTAATACTTAGATAAAGGTAACATCATAATTATGTATTAAAATATAATTAAGTTTAACATTGTTACTTAATATGTTATAAATATAATAGATTCTTTATATTTAATGTATAAATGTTTTTCCATTTTACGTTCACGATACAATTTCACATCCATGGACAATACAAAATTTAGGTAAAAATAGAAAGATTTTAAGTGGAAATTGTGGCATAAATTTAAAGACACATCTATATCAGTGTCACAAATGTATGAGAAGATCCCAAAAGCATTCCTAGGGACTAGGGAAAATTTTTTTTGACCATAATCATACCTAATAACATAAGGTATTTTATTAAATGTTAGTATGTCAATAGAACTATATTAATAATATTTCAAGTTTTATTGACATATAATTTCTTTAGGTGATTTGTATGAGAAAATTTTTCAATTGAGAGAATAAAGTTATTCCCCTTACTTATGGGTTAATGATTTTTTCTAGGAAAAAAGTTTATAAGGTTACACTTAATGTTTTACAATATGTATCTACAACACTTCAAGTAATTTAGTTTTTAAAAATATTTTAGTCATGGAACTTTTTGAAATAGGTAAAGGAGGTATGTCATTTTGTTGGAAGTACATAGTTGTGGTTCGATGTACAAATAGAAAGATGACAATTATGTCAATAACCATGTAGAAAACATTAGGATAATTTTTTTAATTATTATTTGGTGTAACTAAATTACTTTATAATTTAGTATCATTAAATTTACAATGTATACTCAAAGAAGTGTGGGAAACTAAATTTTCCATGTTAGTGGCAATATCCTAGAAGGAAATTGTGGTTTAAGTTCTTGGAAAAGAGTATTATAGTCAGGAAAGGGGGATTGGTTGTGGATCAACTCTATAGTGAGTCTTTAGTAAGTCACATATATCTTCTTCGATGATGTTAGCAGCACGAGGATTTACAACTTTCAATGATCCTAGTGAAAAAATTAAATACATGAACAAAAAATATAGTAATAGATCAAGAAACACTTATTAAAACATAAAATTTTTAGGTCTCAACATTGGAGAGTGAACTAGATACTGCATTTGATAGTATGACTAGAAGTATTCCCAAATAAATAATACCAGTCCTATGGGATTTATAAACTAGATAAAAAAAGGGTTTTTTCACATATATTTGTTTTTGTGTTTTTAACGATGTTTAACTTGTGATGTAATTTTAGGCGACATTATAAATATGTTTTTCAGGTCAGTTATTATTAACAAAAGTCATAAATATTTTTTTAATGTCAGTTTTTTTAAAAACTATCATATAAATTAGATTAAAGCTACATAATTTGAATGGGTTTTCACATCAGTTTTTATATAACCAATGTTATAAAATAATGTCTCAAAATTTTTACATCGATTATAAAATGGCCGATGTGAAAAAAATTTAATAAAAATTAAATTCGAATACACTCACCAAGAAGTATAAAAAAACTAGAAACAAAGAAATAGTACCAAAATAACCAAAAAATAGCATTAAAAATTCAAATCTTTTTAAATTTACAATTTAAAATTTAAAATTTAAGATATATATATTAAAAATAACCTAAAAACCAATCAAACCTATGAAATATTCCACCCATTATATTTGTAAATGATTTAGATCTTGTGAAGTATAATGGAGAGAGTCATAAAAAATGTATAAATTAAAAATAAATCATTTAACATGTATTCTAAATATAATTGTAAGATAAATTAAAAGAAAATTTATTTATAAAATCTAACCTTGTGGAATTTTATAACTGTCATGATTGAAATTATTTAAAACCTAAATCTTAGAAAATAATATCCACATTCCTTTACTTCTTCTTGAATATGAAAATTATTCTTCAAAAAATGTTTTAATTCAAAATAAAACTTTAAGTACTTACAACCAAAATGTAGTAATTATAAATGATAAGTCCCCTTTACTTTTACATATTTGATATTTACGATCCTTTTTCCCAATGTCTCTCTAATGTGATCCCATTACCTATTTGAAAATGATAAGTATGAAATAAAATTAAAATTCATTATAATATAAAAGTATTCAAATAATAAAACTTACTTTTTCAATATGTTGATAAAATTTTCTCACATGTCACTATGTACAGAGCATAACCAGTAAGCTATCTTTTCTATTAGAAAAAACACAAAATATCCATTGGTCACTAATATAAAAAAATATAATGTTAGTGGATATTATGTTGAGGGAAATAAAAATTTAAGAAAAATATGTTTCATACCTTTCAAGATAAGGAATAATCCAACACTTAATTTCATTATTTTTAAATATTTAAATAATATATACTGTTATTTATTCATATATCATTGTCATTTCTATTGAAGAAATACATTGTGGGTCCAAAAATCCATATAATAATGTCACATCATATTTATTAATAAGATTATAAAGACACTTAATAAAAAAACATAAGTATTAGGTTTTATTAAATTTAAATAACTTAAATATATATAATAATTGACTTATATGGAAAGAAATTGCATCACGTTGATGCCAAAAAAATATAGTTACAAAGCTCCGTGATATATCTCTTTAACATAATCACTTTTAGTTTATGCCCATAAATATTAGTATCCATTTGAAGCTCATAAACTTCCAACAACAAAGATTAATATGTTGATAATCTGTCAAGTTTAAAAGATATAGTAACTAGAGTCCTAGAAGCATGTACTTGTTGTTGTCTACACAATATGTCTTTACCTTTAAAGTATTCCTGTAAAATAAAGATAAATATATAATTTTTAAAATGTAATTTTTTTAACACAAATATGAAATAATAAAAAATATAGTCTATACATACGTAGATAGTATTTTTTTGGATAATTCTAGATGAACAAACAAAAAAATGGCCGATACTTGGTTCAATTATAGTGACCTCATCTATAGGAAATGGTACCCTTGATGATATATCTATAATATTCTATATGGAGAGCCTAAGATGCTTAATATCTACCCATTGATGATAAATTGTATCCCCAATATAATATATAATCCCATATAAAACAATATGTTATTGGGGATCCTCAATATATAATACACAATAGATATGAAGATGTAGAGGAGGAGGTGTAAGAGTTGGAAAAGAATGAGGTGGAGGAGTGGGATCTGTAGGTAGAGGTGGATGAGTGGGATATGTAGGTAGATTTGAAGGAGTAAGATCTATATGCGGAGGTGGATGAGTGAGATCTGTAGCCTGAATCTATTTTTTCATGCTCGAGAACATCAACAATACTAAAGCTTTGATCCAATCCTCCATTATCACACCCATATCATAAACTTTAGCTTCTAAATGTTATATTTTCATTTTATATACATCTTCCTTTGAAGAATCTCTATAATGACCAAATAGTTTTTTTATTGATACACCTACTGTGTATCCTCACATGTGATTTGGGTGATTAGGATTTCCCAACGTAGTAGCTAAAATATCCTTTGCACCCTTAGGTATGAAGGTACTCTTTGTGCTGTGCTATTCAAGGGATTTATGTATATAATATTTGAAAAATTCATCAGTGAATCAAAATATATAAAAATTTTAGTTAAATTAAATAAATTAAATAACTTATTATAATCCTATCAGATACACCCCTCAATTCTTCCATAAGATATTAACCCGTTTTTTTGCATTCAGTCCCTCTTCCATTTTCATTTCTAGCTGGGGGGGTCAACCACTATGGAGCCAGAATACTCAACTCTCATTTTTTTAAAAATTTCAGTTATCATTGGTACTTCCAATAACGTATACCTTCCATAAGATAAAGTATGATGATATACATTTTTAGATTGGATCTCTTGATGAGATATCCATATTTACTGTAAATTAAGAATACAAAAATCATTAATATAAAATAATTATAAAATATTACATTGAACTTACCAAAAATGATTCTTGTAATCTATTTTCAAAAAACCTATTCCATGTATCTTTATCTACAAAAGGATATATATCACATGGATTTTCATTATTTATTTTCCCAAAAATGAAATCTGATGTGAGGGTTGATTTAAAACCCCTCCATCTCCTTGAAGAAAAATCTAAAAATTTCTTCATGAATTCTCTAGTGTATGGTATATCATATTCCATCTAATACTAAGGGGAAAAACCTATATTAATAAAAAAAATTCATGATAAGTAAAATAATAATAAATTATCTTCCCAAAATTGTCTCACATAATCGAGATATGTTGATTTTTTGACACTTCTCTAATAAAAAATCAAAATATTAATCTTGGATCGAGCATGCACTACAATAAAAGTCTTAAATTATTTTGAATTTGGACCCTTAGAAATATCATTACCATCAAACTCAACTGGTATACTTTGATCTTGACTATAGGAAAATGATAATTTTGGTAAACATGTGATGCCACGTTTACCAAACCTGGGATTCTTTTATACCCTTGTGGAAGTAGATGGATACTATGCAGGAGGATGAGGAGGCTCCTCAGTAGAAGTATGTGTACATTCCTCCCCATAAGATCGAGGAGACTTAGATGTTTTATTAAACATCATCCTACAAATAAAAGTAACAAAAAATTAGTACCAAAATATTAAAATCCAACCATTATTTATAAAATAAAATAAAAAATGAAAAATGATCCAAAAAAAGTAAAGTAAAGTAAAAACATATATTTTTTTTTCATATTTGTTAAACAAGTTAACTAAAATTCTAACATTAATGAGAGATAAAATGACATAAACAAAGGAAAAAAATCCAATTGTTACATAAAAATTTTATTAAGAAATTTAAAATGATACAAACATAACAAAACAATACTAAATAAACTACCCTTTTTCATATTTATTAGAGCATCTCCAATGTAATACACCATTTTGGAGTAGAGTTACTTCAAAATGGTGCATGAATAGTAAAAATTCTACAACATATTACACTATTTATTACTCCAAAAATAATATTATTTAAATATAATCTTTTATAAATTTTTTATTTTTATTTATTATATTAAATTTAAATTAATTATTTTTCTATAAAATACAAAAATATAATATATTTTTTTATTTAATAATATTAATAATTAAATTAATTTAAATTAAATTATACACACACATATATAATAATAAAATAAAATACGTGTCTTAAGTAAAAAAATAAAACTAATATATCTAACATTTTATGAAATTTAAAAAAGTAAACAAGAAATAAATATATGTTACTTGTAATATTAAGAAACTACTAAAGGATTTCCCCCCATATTCTTTCCTCATGATCATTCGATATAGAACAATTCATGTCTATAATGTGGGCATTAATATTCTCTACTAATCTTTCCATGAAAGTAGGGATCTCAAATAAATCAATATCATCATCAAGTTTTTCATCACAAAAATACTATTTTTTCCTTACAAAATGATATATCACAGCATATTTGATGGATCAAGAACATATAAAATTTGTTTTTCATGTGTTTCCATGATAAAAGGATCAGTTGTGTAGTTTAATTAATCTCAGATTAACTAGTGTTATACTAAATTTATTGTGTCTAACACTATTACCATCAATAACCCATTTGCTGTCAAACAATAGAACTAAAAATTTAATATAATAAACCTCCCATATTTCTTTAATGACTCCATAATACTCACTTGATACAGATATTAGGTTGTTGTCTTTGGCACTTAAAAAATGTATTACTTTTATGAACACCAATACACTCCTATTCTGAACTACAATTTTTTTTGTCATGATATTTTGTATGAAATGCATAACCATTAATGTCATACCCAAACCATGTTATCAAATTTAAACTTAGGCCACCTGCTAACCATCTCAATTTTTTGATGCATCTGATCTATTATTAATAGTATCTTTAATCCATGGAAAAAAGTTTTTTTATTCTCATTTAAAATCAACATATATTTCTTCTTTGGATAACATTATTTTATCACATTAATATGAAATGTTATATATAGATGAGCATCATCTATGTTATTCAAGATGTATAAATGTACCTGATTTATCTATTCACCTATCAAAAATTTTACTTTGAATCTATGGATCTCATTTACCATATAATTGACTCATTCAAGGAGTGATATAGGCAAACCAATATTCTCCAATGTAGACAAGTAGCTTGTACAAAAATCTACAACCTCCTCATAAATATAATTATCAACAATGGATGCTTCCGGTTGATATAGATTCTTAACACATCCCTTCAATATATTCATATAACTTTCAAAAGGATACATCCAATGAAGATATACAGGTCCCCAAATATTTATTTTTCACACCAAATGAATCATTAAATGCACCCTAATATCAAAAAAATATGGATGAAAATACATTTCCAGTTGACCAAGTATAGAAATTAAATCATTCCCCAAATTGTTTAATGAATTCAAATCAATCACTTTGTTAAAAATTATATTGAAAAAATAACACAACTTCATGATATTCATGAACCCCACCCTCCAAAGATACCAAAATAAAGGAAGAGAAATAATGACCCTTGATTTCTGCCCCCAGTAGGCCCCAGGTTGGCGACTAGCACTGAGGGTATAAAAATATCATAAATGGGAGGAATTACCCTCTATAAAAATATTGGATCAGAGATAGGGTGAATCAACCACAATAAACTCCATGACATAATATCAAAATAAAATCAAAACCATACCACAATTCATGTATAAATAAGGTAGGTAAAAATAAAAGTATAAAGTAAATACCAAAGAGTAAAACATAATTTAGAAACCACACAACAGTTCAAGGGTCTGAGCTAGTAATGTCCAAAACGGTTTATATAATCTTCTTAAAAACGAAAATCGATTTATATATATAGGGTGAGCATACAAGTATGCTGAATAGGAAAACCCAAATATATCATGCACATGTGAAAATAGAATACTAATACACTAATGAATAAATGGTAGAACCAATGAGCACCTAAACAGGTCAACTATAATTTCTAGCCTTACCATGGAACACTCACTAAATAACACAAGCTAAGTATAATAACATAATATGAATCATATAAAAAAGAAGGTAACCCACAACACTTTCCCACTGATTTCAACCCTCACACCCCAAATTTGTATATCTTGGAACTTATATTTCTTTTGTATAACACTTACCATTGCCCCATAGTATGGTCACATCACATCACCTCCATAGACACCCAGGTCATCACACCAAATCCACCACCATAAACAGAGTATTAGGGTATCAAGAACATGAAGGACATCAACCTCATTCCCTCCTTCTACCATACACGACCCCAAAAATAAGATGCCTCGCAACATGATTACAACACAACTCATCGACCCACAATAAGGTCATATCACATATCACCAGAAGACACCTAGTCTATCACTTAGTTCACTATCTGACATCCGACCATCATAACCTGTGAATATATATTCGTCTAGAAGTGAGAGAGGGAAAAAGTGGGTATCCAACCATCTATCCTCACCACTAGGATGTTGGGAAAACTCCCCCCATATATATATATATATATATATATATATGAGTTTTGACATGTGGTGCTCAACATGGGTGGGGTGCATATAGAAAATAACAAGGAATATTCAAGGTATATATATGCATAGCCACACAAAGGACCATTATATGGGTTCACAACAAGGCATTAACCAATTCACAACACCGTCACTTTCACTTCCACCACTAAATTCACAAAACCACACAAGCCATAATCCACACTTCACATTACCAACCCATTATAATTTCATTTAAACATCCCATTCCTTTCATTATTTATCAACAATCACATTTAACCACACAACCCATCATTAATTTTTCCACGAACCATTTCCATCCCATTAACCAAACTAGTACAATCCATTTAAAACATTATTAATCCGTTATTCCATTACTACAAGGGAAAATTACACAATACAAATGTTCTCATATCATCTTCCACATAACACAACCACACATTTCCCAATACCACATCACAACCACACATCGCCGCCCCACAACATGGCCTCATACCAACCACACATCGTATCCCCACAACACAAACCCACAACAAGCACACATATACCCCCACACTACCCCAAAATATGATCACAAAAAATAACAAATCTTACTCACACCACCCCACAACATGGTCACATAATAATCACACATCACATAACATTTTTAGATTTAGAAAGGATATTTTTATCATATCCTACTTATTTATTTATGGAATTCTCACACAATCCATAATCCAGGTACAATAATTTTATTATATAAATATAAGTGGTTAAAAAATTTCCATTTTTAGGGTGATAAAAAATAGAACACAATAAGTTTTCCATAACACATGTCAAACTAGCACAAAAAATACCCCAATGACCATGATTTTCAGAAGGGAATTTATCTCTTATAATCATAATATTACAATAATATCAAAGCTGTAAAAACATATGAATCAAACCCCCTTTGCCATTAAATTTCAATTTAACATTTTTATTATCTTGATTAGGAAATATAAAAACATCCCTCCTAGATAAAAAGTTGTAAAACCCTCCTGCATGATACCAAAAAGTGAGAAAGAAGGGATTCCCAACCTCAAAGAAGATTTTCCAAATCACTGTGCACTGAAGGGAAAAGAAGAAATTCCAACAAACCACAACCAAAAATGGGAAACCACGTATCAACCAATGTTGCACCCAAGGATCATAAAAAATTATCCTAACTCAACCCCAAACCAAAACACCATCACCACAGTAGATGCCCGATAGAATAATGAAAGGAAAACAATGGGGGAGGGAGATGAACTTACCACGGGTTAGTAGAACATGATCACTAGAACCCATGGATCAAATCAAAAATAAAGGAGATGTATTTTCTTTGAAAACCATCTAGGTATCACAAAAAATGAGATAGATATGATTGGATTAATGAAAGGAAATTTGGATGAAAAGACTTATAAATAACCTGCAAATCACCCCTTTTACAATGTAATTCCAAAATTTATGTCATAAAATCTATGAATCCAAAAAATTACCCCATAAAACCAACCTTTAGGCCATAAAACCTTCAAATCCTCAACTTACACTAAAAAATGTGGCATCTAGGTCTTAATTAAAATTAAACTATAAATTCCGTTCTTGCGATGTAATCCCATTTTACACTCTCCACCTCACCTGTATAAAATACATTAACTACTGACCACTCATGATATAAACTATTAAATAATAGTGTAAACAAATTTTTATGGCATAAAAATCTTGTTGTAGTTCTGCTATAGATCTAACCTCCACCAAACCTCCTCTGAGAACTCTCCAACCACAAAAACTAGAAAAGTAATGGGTCAGGAAGGCATGAACCATTAAATCAGATACCTTTCATATTATTATCACCTTTGAGAAACAAAAAAAACCTATAAATGAAATGGATTTGAAAAACCATCTTGAAAGATACTTCTCAATTATTTTGTTACACTTCAAACACCACTAACAAAAAATGCCAACCGAAACACCCACGAAACATCCCATGAAACTACATCACCACACAATCACATCACCACCTATCAACAGGCATGTCACTACATCATCTTGTAATATCCACATATTTATACATATTCATACAAACAATTTACAACCACCTATACCTATACACAACCCAATAAAACAATCGCTACAACCAAACATACAACACTACACTCACTAGGTGCATAAATTAGGGAATATCATCTTCCATATAAAGTTACTATCTAATTTGGATGGAACTAATACTAAAATTGTGACCTATAGTAATGGTTACAAACTATTGGGATAGCCCCTAGAACTGTTGGTATGTTAGCTATTGGGATATCCCTATAACAATTGTTTATAGTGAACTGTTGGTATAGGGTGGCTAAAATAACATGTTCTCAATGGTTCATCTTGAACCATTGGGATAAGACTTTCCCAACAGTTAAAAAACATTGAGATAGATTTATAAAAATGGTTGGAAAATCGTTGGTATAGACCCCCTAACTCCACAACAACATCCCAACACCTACAATAAAAAAAACACCTAAACAACACCTATAATGCACATACAATAAAAAAGAACTACCTGAAAAACTTCAAAATAGAACACCTAAAAAATAGAACTACCTGAAATGAAATTCACCTTCAATCAAAACATAAAAAAATAATTCACTTGCAATTAGAAATATCAACAATCGAAACAGAATACAATAAATAATGAAACTAACTGACCACTGCACCTTCAATCAAAATAGAACATCACCTGCAATGAAACCAATAGAACATCCTCAAAAACATAACTCACAATACAAACAATAAGAATACTAAAATATAATAAAACCAATATAGAAATAATTATAACAGAAAAAATCAATTGATTCATTTAACCAATGATAAAAAACATGAAAAAATTACACATATATTCAGTCACAACAAATCATCAAACTTCAAATGTCATAAATATCAGTAATAAATGTAATGGATCAATCTGCCCCTCATCACCATCACTATCGTCACCATCATTATCAACCTCATCCTTTTAATTGTCCCCATACACATCCTCATCTCCTTCCTCATCCCCATCCTCATCCTCGGCCTCGTCCTACGCCTCAACCTCAACCTTATCCTTGACCTCTTCCTCACCACCATCCTCACCATCATCCTCTCCATTACCATCGCCAAGAATGAAATCATCTCAACCACCACTAGGACTTCTTCCCAATGCACTATATAAATAACTCATCGACAAAATATATGCATCACAAGCCAAAATGGTCTCTGGTGGAAGTGATAGACATAAAACTTTCATCAGTTTAATAAATTCATCATTTTCCCTGTAAACCCATTCTTCCACCTATATGACCTTTTTTTGGCCTTTTCTGCCTTAGCCTCAGCTTGTGTTGTCCATGAATTATCCTTTTCCAAATCAGTGGTACTACAACTCATACTTGAAGTGGGATAATACCATGCTAGAAATATACTCTTCCCAGGTCAGTAGTATACCCTACCATGGCGCTCATCTCCCAAAACTTGATGTAAGTGATCATTTGGCATAAAGTTTTCAGTTTTTATTGGGTTTAGGTTAGTTTTAATCTTTTTAATACAAATATATTTTTTTATAGTCAATTTCATTTGGTTTAAATCTACTTGAATTAGCGTATATATGTTTTTTTGGTTCACTTATGTTTAGGTATTCCTAGGATAGTTTAGTTTAGTTTGGTTCTGTTTGAATTAATTAATTATTATTTAGGTATAGTTGATTTGGTTTGATTCCTTTAGGTGTCCTTCAGTTGTATTTATGTCAAGTAATGTTAAATAAATCTATTTCAAATCTATTTGATTTAGTTAGTTTTGATTAGATTATTTTTATTTTAGTTTATTTCAGTTTAGTGTGGTTTGGTTTGATATTCAATATCCACTGCTCTTCTAAAACTTTAGAAATGGAATGAAATATGGATGAAATAATAGAAATTTCAAGCCCTAATTAAAAATTATAAATGACTATCATACCTACACTACTGGAAATTATGGCATTTGCGATGGGTCATTTGCGTCGGGATCCCATCGCAAATAGGCTTTTGTGACGGGGGCCCGTCGCAAAAAGCCCGTCGCGGAAAACGGCGTCGCAACAACAATTATTTGCGACGGGCCCGTCGCTAAAGGTATTATTTGTGACGGCGATCCTTCCCGTCGCAAATATTAGTCCGTATATTTGTGAAAACCTTTTAAAATAGTAATTGCGACGGGCCCGTCGCAAATACTAATTGCGACGGGCCCGTCGCAATTACTATTTTTTTAAAAAAAATTTAAAAAAATTAATAAATTATTTTAATGAATATAATAATAATACTATTTGCGACGAGCATAGTATCCCGTCACAAATACTTTAAAAAAATAAAAATAATAAATTATTAATAAATTATTTTAATTAATATAATAATAATCCAATTATAATTCAAAAATAAAAAAATATTAATAAATGATTTTAATTAATATAATAATAGAATTATAATTCACAAATAAAAATAATAAATTATTAATAAATTATTTTAATTAATATAATAATAATAGAATTATAATTCAAAAATAAAAAATAATAGAATATTAATAAATGATTTTAATTAATATAATAATATTAGAATTATAATTCATAAATAAAAAAAATATTAATAAATTATTTTAATTAATATAAAAATAATAGAATTATTTTACATTCAAATATTAAAATAATTCTAATATTACAAAAAAAAAATAATAAAATTCTAATATTATAAAATTTTAATATATATATTAAATTTAATATTATAAAATATAAATAATATTATTATTCATATTAATATTGTTATTTCAAAATATAATATTATTAATATTTTATAATGAGACAGAAACTACGAATAGAAAATAAATTCATATTTTGATTTAACAAACTTTATAACATAAAAACAAACTCTAATCTGAAGGAGGGGGGGGGGGAGGGGGGGATCTGCAGATGCTGGTGGAGGAAACTCCATCCCTAAAGCATGAGTGGGTCGGTGCATGTACTCCATCTGCTCCTGCTGCTGCTGCTGCCACCGACTCGTCTGCTACTCGTACAGCTGCTGCTGGCGTCGACGCTCCTCCTCATGCTGCTGTTGCTGCTGACGCATCTGCTCCTGCTCCTGTTGGAGACTCTCTATCAGTGCAGTCTGAGATCGCAACTGATCCTTATACTGTGTAGCAGAAGAAGATGCACGAGCTCCTCTTGAGCTGGACGCCGACATCGCAGCACTGCCATAATAATCTCCGGGAGTCAGTCGAGAACTGATACCAACTACCCGACCCTTCTCAAAGGCATACTGGGTGGCCTGCATCCATGTCGCCTCATCAAACTGACGGCCAGTGGTCTGATCTGATGACTTGGCCTGACTCTCAGGCCGGGTCTGTGACGCTGCGGCCTCATATGACTCATGTAGTTTCAATTTAAAATTAAAATTGTGAATATATTATATGCAGTTAATTTTTAAATTTGAAAAAAAATAATACTGACCACGATGTGATGCTGACGATCACCTCTGAGCTCCCCAGTAGCAGGATCACTATACATCTGCCGATATACGTCATACTCCGTAATATCGGGGTGCTCGACAGCCTATAAGAATAAAAAATAAACTATTAATATTTATAGTTATATAAAATATTTATAAATAATGTACGTACCAGATGCTGTCTATGAGTACTGAAAGTACGAATCCCAGCTCGACCCCGATTCTGCCTCCCCACCGATGATCTCCTCTGAAAGGCCTCACTCAACCAGTGCACACATAATCCATCCCATACATGGGATGAAATGTACTCTGGTCGGTGTGTTTTACATGACCCATCAAAATTTGACACTCCTGCTTTCTTCGTGGTAGCTTTTCTTAAATTGTGCAAAAACTGACGAAAGCGATCACGCATGACCACCTCCCATGCCTCGTGGATGGCGTCACGCATGGTATCCTCGATCGGATACTATAAACCCTACAAATAAATCAAAATATCAAGTTATAAATGAAATAATTTTCAAAATAAAAATTATTTATTTACGTACGTACCAACCAATGGCCGAACATGGCCTGCTGCACATCAATGGGAATATGCTCTCATGTGGTCCAAGGCTGAGAGAAATAGTTGCGCAAAATAGCGCTGCCCTGTCCGACTGCTATATGCGGAAAACTGTAAAAATAATAAACTTTTATTATGTGAATAGATTAATGAAATCTTAGTCAAATCCACAGGTTATCACACAGGTTATCACACCTCTGTGTGCGTGGATCAAACCTAAGACGTGGACGTCGCTTAGGGACGGGGTCAGGAATCATCAATCGTGCAAGACTGCGCCCCCTCCGCGTACTCCCTGGAGCGCCTACAGGCTGAGGGTCATCTACCAGCAACTCATCTGCATTGAAAGGAAGGTCAGCATCCGCCAACTCACGAAATGTCTCGTCATCCATCTGAAACAGAAAATGTTAATGTTGTTAGCAAATAATTGATAATTACAATTATATATACATATATATTAGTTATGATTGTATATAACTAACATGGAATTCTATCAGTGTTCATCTTCATCATCATCTTCATATATGTCAAGTCATCTTCATATTCCTCCTCAACATCATCGATATCCATTCGAGTTCCAGTTGTTTCATCTCTTACCATTTCAAATTCATATGTGACATCATTAACATCATCGTCATCACCGACTCTTAAATGTGGGGCGTCATCATCGATACTCATGTCTCTTTGTAAAAAATATTGATTTTGAGTACTCTCTTGAAAAAATTCAATTATTTTCACATCACTGAAAGCACATTCACTTTGACTAAACTGATTGTCTCGAATTTTGGTTTTTATTATACTCCACCAATCAGTCAAGTCTCTTGATGTAGCACAGTACTTTGCGTAATAAACTTGATGTGCCTGTTGAGCCAATAAGAATAGTTCATTTACTGCGAGAACACTTTTACATTTAATATCGATGATTCCATGAGTCAGATGAACACGCACACCTCCTTCTGTATCCAACCACCGACATTTGAATATGGTTATGTAATGTTGTCCAAGATAACAGAGTTCAATGATTTCATCAAGTATGCCATAAAAGTCAACTTCATTTTCTCGATGATGAGATCCTCTCAAGCTAACTCCACTGTTCATTGTTTTTTTTATTCCCCATATGCATGTGTGTGAAATCAAAATCCATTCACCACATATGCATTATAAGTTTTAACAAGTTTGGAAGGTGGGTTACTCAATATACACAGTCGTTTGTCAATTTTATCAGCATGTCGAGACACCTGAAAATTTGTGAAATAATTATCAATATAGTAAACTATACATTGAGTGAGTTGCTAAAAGATAAAGAATTTATGTTACCAGTTTTTGAAACCACTGAGAGAAATTTTTCTGTCGGCGTTCTTCGAGAGCAGCTGCTGTAATTTATGGAATTTGTTTCTTGATATGATTATCATACAAACTATAAAAAACAAAGTTATTTAATGTAACATAAATGATAGAATAAGTGATATAAACACTTACAGTACAACTGATGTCATCTCTTTACAGTTGAGCAGAACATACGTATGAGCTCTGGGATGTTCATCATCCGAAAGCCAGCGTTCATAAACTCCACCAAAACCAAGCTCTGGCTGGTTGAAAACAGATAATTGATTGTCGATTTCATCAATATTCCTCTCGTTCCGTCCCATTCGGTTGTGTTTTTAAGGATACTCAGATTCAAAATAATGGGAGCAGAAAAAAGATATTTCCTCTTGCAAATAAGCTTCTACAATAGATCCTTCAACAGATGCTTTGTTACGTACTTTTCTTTTCAATTTTTGCATGCATCTTTCAAATGGGTACATCCATCGAAACTGTACTAGACCTCCACATTTGGCTTCATATGGAAAATGTAACATCAAATGTTCCATTGAGTCGAAGAAAGACGACGGAAATATTTTTTCCAGTTTACATATAATTTCAACAACTTCTTCTTCAAGTTTGCATAGAGCATCATAATCTGCTGTAGCCGCACAAATTTCCCGAAAAAAATGAGACATGTATGTTATGGAATCCCAAATCACAGAATTAAACAGACCTCTTAATCCAATGGGTAAAAGTCTTTCCATTATAACATGACAATCATGACTTTTTAATCCAGTAATATGACCATTCTTTACACATCTACCCAAATTGGAAGCACAACCATCTGGAAGTCTCAAATCTGCAATCCACTGACCATGTGTACTTCAGCCAGATAACATCCCATAAGGCGAGAATTCACTAATTTTCCACATCAATGCTGCTCTCGGTATGAAATTCTGTTTCGTAGCAACATCATATGTACTAACACCAGTACTCCACAATAAACTTAATTCATCAATCAATGGTTTCAAATAAACATCAATATTCTTCTTCGGATGTCCTGGAATTAGTAAAGTCAAAAAGATATATGGATCCTTCATCAACATCCATGGAGGTAAATTGTACGGAGTTAAAAAAATAGGCCAACATGAATATTGACCACCATAAGATCCGAACGGACAAAAACCATCAGTGGAAAGACCCAGTCGAACATTTCTAGCTTCTAAAGTAAAGGATGGATGCACTCTATCAAAATGTTTCCATGAATCACTATCGGCTGGATGATTCAAGCTTTTATCGGTTGAAATATTCGCTTTATGCCATGGCATCATTGTCGTTGTATTCTTAGACATGAATAAACGCTGAAGTCTAGATGTAAGCGGAAAATATCTCAACTGTTTTACAGGAATCAAACCAGACTTCTCATGTTGCCCTTCTTTATATCTCAGTTGCCCACATGTGGGACAACTATCTAACGACTCATTTTCCCTAGAATATAAAATGCAGTCATTTGAACATGCATGAATCTTATGACAAGTAAGTCCCAAATTTCGAACCAGCCTCTTACTCTCATAGTAATTTGCAGGAAAAACATTTCCTTCGGGTAACAGTGTTTTAAGCAAAGTAAATATATGGTCAAAACAAGTGTTTAACATTCCATTATCTGATTTGATAGCCATAAATTTTGCAACTGCTTCTAATTTGCTCATCTTGCAGCCAGGATATAATGCATCCTCAGCAGACCTCAACAACTCATAAAATTCAGACAGTGCCAACTTAGGATCTGAAGCTACATCAGCCGGAGTTTCTGTATGTTGAACAGATGAACCTGCAACATCATGTACTAAATCTTGAAACTGGGATGGATCCAGAATCAAGTTGGTATCACCTACTCTGGAATTGCGTTCACTGTGTTGATACCAAAAAACATAATCTGGTTGAAAACCAAAACGCAAGAGATGTCCCCCCACTTTGTCAAACGTGTCAAATGTTCTCAATGCACATTTTCTACAAGGGCATTTTATTTTGCCTTCGGAAACAAATTCTGGATTTGATGCTGCAAATGATAAAAAAGTCCCCACACCCTCTATATATACTGGATTTAAACCAGAACCGTTTGGATTTCTACGTTGATTTATCCATATGCGGTCATCTAATAATGACTGTTGACGACCTCGTTGATCCATATTTTCCTATAAAATATAAAAGCATTACTGGTTTTGAATAATTTTTTAGAAAAAACACTCAAGCAAGGATAATTATAGTCTACATCAGACACGACTGACGCAAACTTTTTATTGAGATAGACCTAAAAATTAACCCTTTAAGAATTGAATATGTTGAGAATAAAGCAAAACCTGTTACAAATATTGATAATTTTAATATTATATAAATTTTTTATTATTTTAATAATACTAATATTATTTTTTCATAAATATTAATTATATAATAATAACATTATTTGATTATTAGTATATTTTATTATTAATATTAAAATAATATAATTTTCTATATTATATACAATTATCCTTTCATCTGTGTGTCTAACATTCTGTCTCCACATGTAATATTTGCATTCACTTTCACCTCTCCATTGGTGAGTAGGTTGATAATTTTGAAAAAGAATACAAATATTACATGTGGAGACAGAAAACACACAGATGAAAGGAGAATTGTATATAATATAGAAAATTATATTATTTTAATATTAATAACAAAATATAAAAATAATGTAATAATGTTATTATTCCTAATTATTGGTAATTATTCCTAATTATTGGTAATTATTCCTAATTATTGGTAATTATTCCTAATTATTGGCAATTATTCCTAATTATTGGTAAATATTACTAATTATTACTAATTATTGGTAATTATTGGTAATTATTGGTAATTATTGATAATTATTGGTAATTATTACTAATTATCGGTAATTATGGGAAATATTACTAATTATTGGTAATTATTGGAAATTATTACTAATTATTGGTAATTATTACTAATTATTGGTAATTATTACTAATTATTACTAATTATTACTAATTATTACTAATTATTAATAATTATAGGTAATTATTGATAATTATTGGTAATTATTGGTAATTATTAGTAATTATTACTAGTTATTGGTAATTATTGTTAATTATTATTATTTTTTGGTAATTATTACTAATTATTACAAATTATTACTAATTATTACTAATTATTACTAATTATTAATAATTATAACTAATTATTACTAATTGCTACTAATTATTACTAATTATTACTAATTATTGGTAATTATGGGTAATTATTGGTAATTAATACTAATTATTGGTAATTATTACTAATTATTACTAATTATTACTAATTATTACTAATTATTACTAATTATTACTAATTATTAATAATTATTGGTAATTACTGGTAATTATTAGTAATTATTAGTAATTATTGATAATTATTACTAAATATTGGTAATTATTACTAATTATTGGCAATTATTACTAATTATTACTAATTATTACTAATTATTAATAATTATTGGAAATTACTGGTAATTATTAGTAATTATTAGTAATTATTGATAATTATTACTATATATTGTTAATTATTACTAATTTTTGGTAATTATTACTAATTATTACAAATTATTACAAATTATTACAAATTATTACTAATTATTACTAATTATTAATAATTATAACTAATTATCACTAATTATTACTAATTATTACTAATTATTGGTAATTATGGGTAATTATTGGTAATTATTACTAATTATTGGTAATTATTACTAATTATTACTAATTATTACTAATTATTATTAATTATTACTAATTATTATTAATTATTAATAACTATTGGTAATTACTGGTAATTATTAGTAATTATTAGTAATTATTGATAATTATTACTAAATATTGGTAATTATTACTAATTACTGTTAATTATTGGTAATTATTGGTAATTATTGGTAATTATTACTAATTAATGGTAATTATTGGTAATTATTTCTAACTAATGGTAATTATTAGTAATTATTGATAATTATTACTAATTATTACTAATTATTGGTAATTATTGGTAATTATTGGAAATTATTACTAATTATTACTAATTATTGGAAATTATTAGTAATTATTACTAATTATTGGTAATTATTGGTAATTATTTCTAATTATTACTAATTATTGGTAATTATTACTAATTATTACTAATTATTGGTAATTAGTGATAATTATTACCAATTATTACTAATTATTGGTAATTATTGGTAATTATTACTAATTATGGATAATTATTGGTAATTATTACTAATTATTGGTAATTATTCGTAATTATTACTAATTATTGGTAATTATTACTAATTATTACTAATTATTGGTAATTATTACTAATTATTACTAATTATTGGTAATTATTATTAATTATTACTAGTTATTGGTAATTATTGGTAATTATTTCTAATTATTACGAATTATTGGTAATTATTACTAATTATTACCAATTATTACTAATTATTGGTAATTATTAGTAATTATGGGTAATTATTACTAATTGTGGATAATTATTGGTAATTAGTAAATTATTACTAATTATTGGTAATTATTGGTAATTATTACTAATTATGGATAATTATTGGTAATTATTACTAATTATTCCTAATTATTGGTAATTATTACGAATTATTGGTAATTATTGTTAATTATTAGTAATTATTACTAGTTATTGGTAATTATTGTTAATTATTACTAATTTTTGGTAATTATTACTAATTATTACAAAATATTACAAATTATTACTAATTATTACTAATTATTAATAATTATATCTAATTATTACTAATTATTACTAATTATTACTAATTATTGGTAATTATGGGTAATTATTGGTAATTATTGGTAATTATTACTAATTATTGGTAATTATTACAAATTATTACAAATTATTACTAATTATTACTAATTATTACGAATTATTACGAATTATTAATAATTATTGGTAATTACTGGTAATTATTAGTAATTATTAGTAATTATTGATAATTGTTACTAAATATTGGTAATTATTACTAATTACTGGTTATTATTGGTAATTATTGGTAATTATTACCAATTATTAGTAATTATTGGTAATTATTGGTAATTATTACTAATTAATGGCAATTATTGGTAATTACTGGTAATTATTAGTAATTATTAGTAATTATTGATAATTATTACTAAATATTGGTAATTATTACTAATTACTATTAATTATTGGTAATTATGGGTAATTATTGGTAATTATTACTAACTAATGGTAATTATTGGTAATTATTTCTAACTAATGGTAATTATTGGTAATTATTACTAATGAATGGTAATTATTGATAATTATTACTAATTATTACTAATTATTGGTAATTATTACTAATTATTACTAATTATTGGTAATTATTACTAATTATTGATAATTATTACTAATTATTGGTAATTATTGGTAATTATTGGTAATTAGTGATAATTATTACCAATTATTACTAATTATTGGTAATTATTGGTAATTATTTCTAATTATGGATAATTATTGGTAATTATTACTAATTATTGGTAATTATTGGTAATTATTACTAATTATTGGTAATTATTACTAATTATTACTAATTATTGGTAATTATTATTAATTATTACTAGTTATTGGTAATTATTGGTAATTATTTCTAATTATTACGAATTATTGGTAATTATTACTAATTATTACCAATTATTACTAATTATTGGTAATTATTGGTAATTATGGGTAATTATTACTAATTGTGGATAATTATTGGTAATTAGTAAATTATTACTAATTATTGGTAATTATTGGTAATTATTGGTAATTATTACTAATTATGGATAATTATTGGTAATTATTACTAATTATTGGTAGTTATTGGTAATTATTACGAATTATTGGTAATTATTGTTAATTATTAGTAATTATTACTAGTTATTGGTAATTATTGTTAATTATAACTAATTTTTGGTAATTATTACTAATTATTACAAAATATTACAAATTATTACTAATTATTACTAATTATTAATAATTATATGTAATTATTACTAATTATTACTAATTATTACTAATTATTGGTAATTATGGGTAATTATTGGTAATTATTGGTAATTATTACTAATTATTGGTAATTATTAAAAATTATTACTAATTATTACTAATTATTACTAATTATTACGAATTATTACTAATTATTAATAATTATTGGTAATTACTGGTAATTATTAGTAATTATTAGTAATTATTTATAATTATTACTAAATATTGGTAATTATTACTAATTACTGGTTATTATTGGTAATTATTGGTAATTATTGGCAATTATTAGTAATTATTGGTAATTATTGGTAATTATTACTAATTAATGGTAATTATTGGTAATTACTGGTAATTATTAGTAATTATTAGTAATTATTGATAATTATTACTAAATATTGGTAATTATTACTAATTACTGTTAATTATTGGTAATTATTGGTAATTATTGGAAATTATTACTAACTAATGGTAATTATTGGTAATTATTTCTAACTAATGGTAATTATTGGTAATTATTACTAATGAATGGTAATTATTTATAATTATTACTAATTATTACTAATTATTGGTAATTATTACTAATTATTACTAATTATTGGTAATTATTACTAATTATTGATAATTATTACTAATTGTTACTAATTATTGGTAATTATTGGTAATTATTGGTAATTATTACTAATTATTACTAATTATTTCTAATTATTGGTAATTATTAGTAATTATTACTAATTATTGGTAATTATTGGTAATTATTTCTAATTATTGGTAATTATTTCTAATTATTACTAATTATTGGTAATTAGTGATAATTATTACCAATTATTACTAATTATTGGTAATTATTGGTAATTATTACTAATTATGGATAATTATTGGTAATTATTACTAATTATTGGTAATTATTGGTAATTATTACTAATTATTGGTAATTATTACTAATTATTACTAATTATTGGTAATTATTACTAATTATTACTAATTATTGGTAATTATTATTAATTATTACGAGTTATTGGTAATTATTGGTAATTATTTCGAATTATTACGAATTATTGGTAATTATTACTAATTATTACCAATTATTACTAATTATTGGTAATTATTGGTAATTATGGGTAATTATTACTAATTGTGGATAATTATTGGTAATTAGTAAATTATTACTAATTATTGGTAATTATTGGTAATTATTGGTAATTATTACTAATTATGGATAATTATTGGTAATTATTACTAATTATTGGTAGTTATTGGTAATTATTACGAATTATTGGTAATTATTGTTAATTATTAGTAATTATTACTAGTTATTGGTAATTATTGTTAATTATAACTAATTTTTGGTAATTATTACTAATTATTACAAAATATTACAAAATATTACAAATTATTACTAATTATTAATAATTATATCTAATTATTACTAATTATTACTAATTATTACTAATTATTGGTAATTATGGGTAATTATTGGTAATTATTGGTAATTATTACTAATTATTGGTAATTATTACAAATTATTACTAATTATTACTAATTATTACTAATTATTACGAATTATTACTAATTATTAATAATTATTTGTAATTACTGGTAATTATTAGTAATTATTAGTAATTGTTGATAATTATTACTAAATATTGGTAATTATTACTAATTACAGGTTATTATTGGTAATTATTGGTAATTATTAGCAATTATTAGTAATTATTGGTAATTATTGGTAATTATTACTAATTAATGGTAATTATTGGTAATTACTAGTTATTATTAGTAATTATTAGTAATTATTGATAATTATTACTAAATATTGGTAATTATTACTAATTACTGTTAATTATTGGTAATTATTGGTAATTATTGGTAATTATTACTAACTAATGGTAATTATTGGTAATTATTTCTAACTAATGGTAATTATTGGTAATTATTACTAATGAATGGTAATTATTTATAATTATTACTAATTATTACTAATTATTGGTAATTATTACTAATTATTACTAATTATTGGTAATTATTACTAATTATTGATAATTATTACTAATTATTACTAATTATTGGTAATTATTGGTAATTATTGGTAATTATTACTAATTATTACTAATTATTGGTAATTATTACTAATTATTTCTAATTATTGGTAATTATTAGTAATTATTACTAATTATTGGTAATTATTGGTAATTATTTCTAATTATTACTAATTATTGGAAATTATTTCTAATTATTACTAATTATTGTTAATTAGTGATAATTATTACCAATTATTACTAATTATTGGTAATTATTGGTAATTATTACTAATTATGGATAATTATTGGTAATTATTACGAATTATTGGTAATTATTGGTAATTATTACTAATTATTGGTAATTATTACTAATTATTACTAATTATTGGTAATTATTATTAATTATTACGAGTTATTGGTAATTATTTCTGATTATTACGAATTATTGGTAATTATTACTAATTTTTACCAATTATTACTAATTATTGGTAATTATTGGTAATTATGGGTAATTATTACTAATTATGGATAATTATTGGTAATTAGTAAATTATTACTAATTATTGGTAATTATTGGTAATTATTGGTAATTATTACTAATTATGGATAATTATTGGTAATTATTACTAATTATTGGTAGTTATTGGTAATTATTACGAATTATTGGTAATTATTGTTAATTATTAGTAATTATTACTAGTTATTGGTAATTATTGTTAATTATAACTAATTTTTGGTAATTATTACGAATTATTACAAAATATTACAAATTATTACTAATTATTACTAATTATTAATAATTATATCTAATTATTACTAATTATTACTAATTATTACTAATTATTGGTAATTATGGGTAATTATTGGTAATTATTGGTAATTATTACTAATTATTGGTAATTATTAAAAATTATTACTAATTATTACTAATTATTACTAATTATTACGAATTATTACTAATTATTAATAATTATTGGTAATTACTGGTAATTATTAGTAATTATTAGTAATTATTGATAATTATTACTAAATATTGGTAATTATTACTAATTACTGGTTATTATTGGTAATTATTGGTAATTATTAGCAATTATTAGTAATTATTGGTAATTATTGGTAATTATTACTAATTAATGGTAATTATTGGTAATTACTGGTAATTATTAGTAATTATTATTAATTATTGATAATTATTACTAAATATTGGTAATTATTACTAATTACTGTTAATTATTGGTAATTATTGGTAATTATTGGTAATTGTTACTAACTAATGGTAATTATTGGTAATTATTTCTAACTAATGGTAATTATTGGTAATTATTACTAATGAATGGTAATTATTTATAATTATTACTAATTATTACTAATTATTGGTAATTATTACTAATTATTACTAATTATTGGTAATTATTACTAATTATTACTAATTATTGTTAATTATTACTAATTATTGATAATTATTACTAATTATTACGAATTATTGGTAATTATTGGTAATTATTGGTAATTATTACTAATTATTACTAATTATTGGTAATTATTACTAATTATTACTAATTATTGGTAATTATTAGTAATTATTACTAATTATTACTAATTATTGGTAATTATTTCTAATTATTACTAATTATTGGTAATTATTACTAATTATTACTAATTATTGGTAATCAGTGATAATTATTACCAATTATTACTAATTATTGGTAATTATTGGTAATTATTACTAATTATGGATAATTATTGGTAATTATTACTAATTATTGGTAATTATTCGTAATTATTACTAATTATTGGTAATTATTACTAATTATTACTAATTATTGGTAATTATTACTAATTATTACTAATTATTGGTAATTATTATTAATTATTACTAGTTATTGGTAATTATTGGTAATTATTTCTAATTATTACGAATTATTGGTAATTATTACTAATTATTACCAATTATTACTAATTATTGGTAACTATTGGTAATTATGGGTAATTATTACTAATTATGGATAATTATTGGTAATTATTGGTAATTATTGGTAATTATTACTAATTATGGATAATTATTGGTAATTATTACTAATTATTGCTAATTATTGGTAATTATTACTAATTATAACTAATTATTGGTAATTATTACTAATTATTCCTAATTATTGGTAATTATTACTAATTATTACTATTTATTACTAATTATTGGAAATTATTACTAATTATTGTTAATTATTACTAATTATTACTAATTATTGGTAATTATTGGTAATTATTACTAATTATTCCTAATTATTGGTATTTATTACTAATTATTAGTATTTATTCTTAATTATTGGTAATTATTACTAATTATTCCTAATTACCATTAACTATGAATAATGAATACTAGTAATTTAAATTTATTAAGTAACAAAACAATCTAAACATAATTAAATTACAACTAATTAAGAATAATTAAAACTAATAAAAAATTTAAAATAAATATTAAATTAAAATGAACATAAATACCTTTAAAATTGATCTGAGGTTGATCTCTGATCGTTGTTGCAGACTTCAATATCAACTCCGGAAATAAAAATTAAACTTAAGAAACTCTGAACTCTAAAAATAGATTTTTGAGAGAAGTAGAAGATTGAGTTTGAGAATGAATGGAAAAAACGGATGAGGGTATTTATAGGTTAGCTTATTTGCGACGGGTGTCCCGTCGCAAATACCTTAGCCCGCATTTATCACGGTCAACGGTTAAATAGTTATTTGCGACGGGACCCGTCGCAAATAATAACCTGCCGACAATCTATTTGCGACAGGGGTATATTCCTGTCGCAAATGTTTTTTACCGCCGCCGGTTATTTGCGACTGGCGGTAACCCCCGTCGCAAATAACTTTCCCGCAAATAACCTTTTGCGACGGTGAGCTTTCACCGTCGCAAATATCTTTTACCGCCGCCGGTTATTTGCGACGGGTGGTAACCCCCCGTCGCAAATAACTTTCCCGCGATTTGGCGCGCATTTCGCGCCAGACCTTTTGCGACGGGTTAACTTACCCCGTCGCAAATAACTACTTATTTGCGACGGGAGAATTTGCCCGTCGCAAATAAATTTCTAACGAGACTATTTGCGACGGGATTTATCCCCGTCGCAAATACCCATTTTCCCGTAGTGCTACTTCCTCTCATGGTTTGACATCGTAGTCTACCCCAAAGTGTGGAGGTATTTCTTTGCATCAATGTTTTTATTTAATTTTTTTGTGACAATTACTAAAAAAATTCAACAATACAAAATAAAGTATTAATGACCAAAATTAATATTTTCATTTAAAAACATCAAATTTTATTGATTACTTGATCTTGGTACTCATCCAGTGAGTAATCATTTACCGGTAATGTTCTATTAGACAATCATCCATGAATAGTATGGCCTCTAAATCCATGCCAACTCTAGAAATACGACCAATATACAACTCATTCTTATAGGGTCTCTATAGGTAACCTAATTCCGTGATCTGTGAGGGCCTCACACCCTTACCATTGGGAAAATTAAAACAAAGTTGGCCCCAAAATATTAATTTATATAAATACAATAATAAAATAACATTAAATCCAATATATTTTTTACCCATATTTGTGCCCAAGAGTTATCCTTTACTTAGTTTGGAAGGTGTATCCAGTAGAGTGGACTGATAGGAATGATGTCAGAGTATTTGGAAAGCATCGCAAAAAAAAAAAAAAAACTCCTACATTCCTGCATTTTTTTCCGATCATTTGGTTTTCTACATTGTACAACTCCATCAACTACGTGTGGCAGTTCCACACCGTACACATGCAAGTATGCCCACACCGCCTTTCAGTAGATCTAGATTTTAAAGAAGAAAAACAAATATTATATCAATACATCTTATAATGAAAATAAATTATGGTAAATTTTTTTATTAGGGTTCTGTAAATATACCTATGACATTCTGATCAATGGGCACCGCTGGATCCACATGCAATGAAGGAACATCACCCTGTATAGATAGAGTGGGTCCCGGTGTATGCTCTGAAGGCTTAGAATGTGTTGGAGTCGGATTCGAAGAAGAAGGAATATAGAATCTCATATAGAAGGAAGTAGAAGAAAAAGAATATGGCATGGATGGCTGGCCAAATTCATGATATAGACGAGGAGTAGGAATCATCATCAGATATGGGAAATATGTGTGAGGAGGCTCAAATGTAAATGCTGGTGAAAACATGGGTGGTCTAAATATCCCATGTGTCCCTAAAAAAACCGCGGGATGAAAATGCATGGTAGTTGGTACGTTAGTGGGAGGGATAGGGTCTAATCAGGTACGCTGACTGGAGTGCCTAGCTGTAGTACCACCCCCATCTATCTTCGGCCTAAGTACTAGGACCACTAAGCTGCTCATTGAATAACTAGAGCCTAAGTGGTGGATCCTACATAAAATTTTAAAACAAAAGTAATCACATGAAATTATATGTTATTGATATATATATATATATATATATATATGAAATAAAATACTCACAATAGAAACTAATGAAGGAACACCCATCTCAGTCCTTCAGATATTGTTGTCCGTCATCCTTTTTCATCGTATCTCCTCAATAGGTTTCATTTCCTACATTTAAAAAAAAATATGGAATTAATTATAAATTTAAAACTAATGTGTAACCTAAAAAACAAAAAATATGATACATGACTTAATTAAGTAATAAAACTTGTCAAACTAAATACATGATACATAATGATATAAAAAAAACAGTTTTAAATTTAGTTGGAAGAATATCAAAACAAAATACATGCCATAGAGTAAAAAATAAATTCAAATTTGCATGTTTAGCATAGGTATGATATAGTTTTCTTATATTTTAAATTTGATCCAATTCAATTTTGGTCAGTTCATTTGTCCATTTTTATTTCTCTTACGTCATTTGGTTCATTTTTGTCAATTTATTTGGTCATTTGTTTGTTTTTATTTTCTTTTTTCATTTGGTTTAATTTTGTAAATTAATTAGGTTATTTAGTTCATATTTTGGGTTAGTTAATTTTTCCATTTTTTTAGTTAGGTCATTATTTTCCTTTGTTTTATTTTCATATTAATAAGTTTAACATGAACAATTTAATTCCTCTTGTTTTTTGTTATAATTTAATTTTTTCATTTGTGTTTGGTTTCATAGGTTTGAATAGAGTTCAATTAAATATTAGAAAATGCAACTCAAAGAAAAATACAACCAATAAATATTGAAAATGTACATGAAGGTCAATTTGGATACAAAATATTTGTAATCAATAGTAAATCAATTTGAATTGTACCAACCTTAACAACCCAAGTCAAGCTAAACCAAAAGAAATTAGAACATGGATGGATGATTATATATATTTTCCACCATAACGTCAGGTTCACAATCAAATCTGACAATTGAGCTATTGGAGTCATCATAAGTAGTAAATGGATCGGGGCCAATGGAAGTAGGGATGGTGTCAATTCCATCATCACCATGATAAAAAATATGTACTGTAATTACTTCAATATTGACACCAACTTTAGGTTGAAGATGATATTTGACATAAACAACTTGTTTTTCCATTGATGCTAATACATATGGTTCCTTAGAAGCAAGGGTGTAAGTCATGTCAATAACTCAAAATCCACAATCAACAATAAATGTTCCCCATATTATCATTGAATTAAACCATTGAAATTTCATTATAGTGAATTGACCATGAGAGTAATAATCCAATATTATTATTTTTTCAACGACTATATAATAAGCCACATTTTCAAATCGAGGTCTACTATCTGATACACTATAATAACAGTATGTTGTGGTAGTTACCATAACACCATCATGTTGTTTTCTCATGTTCTTTTCTTTTTTAGTGGTAATAAATATGTACCCGTTGATCACAATTTATTTACAGTCACGAACCATGGTATTATGAACAAAACCCAAAGATCTTATTTCCTCAGAGATAGAGTTAGTATGAAAAATCAATACATTCAATATAAATAAATATTAAATGTAATTAAATATTTATTTTATTAATTTATTACTGTAATATTTCTACCTTCAATTTCAACCAAGAAGAAAAATATTTTCTATAAAAAATCTCTCTCCTTATCAATGATAAAGAATGATGATTTATATTTATCATTTATTTATGTACTCTGTAGATAAAAATAGAAATAATTTAACAAATATGTAAAATTAAATGAGATGAGATAAGATATATATGTTCAATTTACTTACTTGATGTAGTCATCAAAAAAATTATAGTTAAACAAAACTATGCGATATGCCATCTCCCACTCTTCAAGGATTAATATCATCAATGTATATGATATGTGAATTCCTACTATTTGAAGAAGTTATGGAAAAATAGGTTCAATTTACTCATACTATTCTTCTTCATTTCTTATTGGTCCGTTTATTCTCGTAGTAAGACCTGACAAATACATTGAGTAGAAATCCATACATTCTTGAGACAAGTAACCATTAATGATAGAACCTTCAAGATGATTTCTGTTCCATACATAAGACTTCAATGCGTACATATTTCTTTTATTTGGATAAATCCAATTAAAAGAAACAAGCCTTATGAGAAGTATTTTGGTTGGAAGATTTACAGTGAGATGCATCATGAATGTAAAAAATTATGGAGGAAATATTTTCTCTAACTCACACAAATTAATATCTCCTCCGTTAATTTTTTTTTCAAGAAATACTTGAAAAACTACTTACTCAAAGATCTATAAATAAATGGAACAAATGAATGACTAACACCCTTAAATTATTATTCAAAAGGTGAAGGATTTCTATTTGAATCAAATCATATAGAATGGTGTGATAATCACAAGTCTTCAAATATTTCAGCTTCAACTCTCTTCTATTGACCCATTTTGATATGTTCATTGAATATCCATTAGGAACTTTAATTGTCTCTAGTAATTATAGAAATTTATTTTTTTCTGCAGGTGTCATCACATAAGAAGCACATAGAACTTTCCATTTATTTTCACTGATACACATAGAATGAAATTTCAGTCCGATTCCCCAATCCACCAAGTCATGCAAAGATCGTAAATCATATTTTGTCTTTCCCTTGACATTTAGATGATTCTAAAGAAATATTGCACATATATTATTTTCAAATTTCATTACATTTGAGCAATGATGTAACAAATTGTTTAACCAATAAGGAAAATCAAATAAGATACTCCTCTTCTTCAAATTGCAATAGGTTTTAGTGGAAACATTATTCCTCTTTCTAGATTTCATTTGATCCTTACTGAATGAAAAACTAAAATCTTTCAATTCGTTAAGAACATCATTTCCAGACATACACTGAGGTGGATCGTCGGTCTCCATGGCATTGTCAAATCTTTGACGATTATTTCTATATGGATGGTCCATTGGAAAGAATAATCTATGTCACATAAAACTTAAACTATGATTATATTTCAATATTTTGGATCGTTTATTCTTTATAAAAATATTACATGATAGTTTTCCCTTCTTTCTCCATCCAGACATCATTGTAGAAGTTGAAAAATCATTGATTGTCCACTTAATCACAACACACATCTGAAATATGTCTTTCAAACATGCATCGTATGTGAGCACACCCATATCTCAAAGAAGTTTCAAATATTTTATTAAGGGTTTCATGTATACATATATATCATTTCTAGGATAAGAGGGGCTATATATGAGTATACTCATGAAAATGAAAAGTTTTTTTCATACAAAACCACGAGGGAAGGTTATAAATGTTTATGAAAACTGACGATGTGTTGTGCATAGTAAGCATATTCTCAAATGGATTAAAATAATCACATGAAAGACCCAACCTCACATTATGCACATAAAATTTGAAATCAATATATCAAGCATCAAATCTATACCATGAAAATCCATTTATAGGGTGAAATAACTCATTATTATTCTTCTTTATCTCGGTATCATGCCATCAAATTTTTATTGATATTTCATCAGACATGAAAAGATTTTAAAGTCTATGGATCAATTAAAAGTGCCACATTAATTTCTGTAGTACATATAATGGTGTTCCAACCTCTTTTGGATTCTATCGGGATGTGCCACATTTTCTACAATCATTTCATTCATCAGTTTCCTCTCATAATAAGATACAATATTTTGGGCAATCATGATTTTTTTGAAAATCCAAGTTCCTCAACTAACTTCCATTCCATATAGTGGTTTTAGGGAATTTATTTATCATCTAGAAGTAAGTAATTCAAGAATTAAAGAATGTAATCTATGGAAGTATTAGAAATCACATACATGGTTTTCCCATGAAACAATCAGATTAAAATTCCATCCTTTTCATTTTTACTACATTGTCGATATAATGGAGTCATGGAAACATCATTCAATTTTTTAACCCTTTCAACATCATCATTTTCATTAGATAAATCATGTTTATTAAAATATAAATATTATTAGTTAGGAATCCTTTTCTTCTCATGATTAAAAATAAGTAGAAATCAACCATATAAAAAATTCCCTAATCCTGTTCTTTCATTTGGATCATCAACATTTTGAGATTCCATTTTCTCCCTATTGTGATACCACACATAGTAGTTTATTTTAAAACCATATTTGGTTATATGGTAGCTAACTTATTCATGGATCAAACAAGTTCTTCCAACACAATTATAACATGGGCAGTCTATGCGACCACTATCTGAATCATTTTCAAATAAAAAAAAATCTAAAAATCTCTCCAACTTGTTTTGAAAATTTCTTGAGATCTGATTGGTTTCATACATCCAACTTCTATCCATTCTTAAAAATTATTATAATTTATCTCGTAAAATCAATTCAATAATATGGAAGTTTAATTGATAATATATTTAAATAAATGATAATTGTTCACTTTATATGAAACCATAAATGGAAAACTACTCTATATGAGAATCATAATATAAAAGACAAAAAAATAATATATATAACAAAATACTATAAATATAAAAAATTATATTGAATTAAATTATAAATATGATAACATGATATTGATTGGTATTGGTTATTTTATTTGGATTGGTTCGGTGCAAGCTATTAGGTTTTATTAAAGATTGTTCAACCCATTTCATTTTTTATCGTTACTATAGAATTTATTTTAGTTAGGTTCAATTTAGTTCAATAATTTTTATTTTAGTTCATTTTGATGCAGTTTAGTGTTGTTTAGGTCTACTCAGGTCTACTTGGGTCAAATAATGTCATTTCAATTCAATTTACTTGGGTTGGTCTATTCGGCTTGGTTATGATATTGATAGGATTTTTTTGTTGAGTTTGTTTTAAGTATATAAAGGGTTGATAGGTTCAGTTCATTTATTTTCAAGACTGGTTAGTTTGGTTTGATAAATTTTTTTTCTTAGGGTATAATCAATTCATTTAAATTTAGTTTATTTAGTGGGTCATCATAATAAGGAATAAATTGGGATATTATGTGAATCATAGTGGATGTGATATAAAATCATTATATAAAGACAATATTGGTTGATGACGTCCTTATATCCTAGATATGAAAAATCCCCTATTAACACTATATTTTCTCTCAATCATTTCACAATAAAACCCAAAATGTAATAACATGTATAAAAAATAATATTATCATGATTTATCAGGTATTGTAGAGACAAAAAAATTAAATCTTTATTCAAATAATAATATAGAATATATATATCATTAAATATATTATCAATCATTACTGAATCACTCCACAACACCTTCTACTAACTATTTACACCACAAAATGAAACTCACTACAAAAAACAACCACACACAACCCATAAATCATCTCTTTCATTTACTGATTCAACCAATTTATATATTTTCCAATTTATCAACCAAGATCCATCTAATATCCATTTTATTCCATATTTATTGAAAAAACCCTTTTCATCACCAACATTTATTCCCATTTATCAACATTAATTTTTTTATCAATTACCACATATTGTATTCCATCCCACACTTATTTAATTTCAGCTGATGTCATTCCCATTTTATTATTACTAATGACATTCCATAGCCACTAGGAAACTACAAAAACAACACCACACAAAAACATGTCAAGATTGTAATAACCACCAAGACACCCCACCACTAAGCCATCACCGAATCATAACCATAACACAACAACAACCATACACCATTCACCCCTAACCATACCTCAACACATCCCATACCAATCCAACCATAACCTCATTTCTTCAACACAATCTACATTGGAAATGATCATCACCATCACCATAATTTACTAAAAGAATTTAAAAAATCACAATGTAAAAATATAATACACACTAGATTTCATAAAAATAGATTTCAACCACCACAATTACCACAATTTCAATTTAAAGGGGTATTTCAAAACATTTCCTCATCTCTTGCATTGCTATTTTCTCAAAATTTTCAAATTCACACACAACTAGTATGTTTAAGTGTATAACATTTTATGAATGGTGAGTTCAGAAAATCAACCACATAAGGGGATCATAATAAACATTGGCTAAAACAAACACAATAGAATAATGTTCAAGTTTAATGTGAGGGTATTTTAGTGGAAGCTTAATGAAAAATACAAAATAAATTGAGGCAAAAGATATAACTAACTTACAACTTACCGATTTGAAGTGGAAGAAGAGAAATTAAATAAAAAAGGATGGATCTCTAGTTGGGAGGAAGCATTCGCAAGTTGTGTAGAAGAGGAGAGATCTCGGTTAGGGAAAAATGTGGATAGATTGATTATGGAGTAAAAAGGATGGCTGTTGTGTATTTGGGGTTGATCTATCCCAGCATTTTTTAAACTGTTGGGATACCCTTAATGAAATGTACTATATCACAATGGTTTATAATAACCATTGGGAAAACCTTATATATAAATCCCTATCCCAATAATTTTTTGAAAATTTTGGGATAGGGGCGTTGGTATAGATGGGATTTCTAGTAGTTTTAACTCACCTTCATGGTTTCAATCATGTCAAAGTATAATGTATCTTGATTAGGAATCAGGTCCTACCCTTTTCATATTCTATAATATTTATCACACATCATACCCAAAGGAAAACAACTCATTTTATAAAACAATAAGGTCTAAACATCATATCACAAAACAAAAAAAAAAGAAGAGAAAAACTAAAAACAGATCTGGGTACTGGTCACACATCCACATATCTCACTCCCAGTTACTCATTTCTTGGACACCATGCCTCCACAACATGTGAACCATGGGAATGTTCCATCCTTGAAACACATTCTCTTTAAGATCCTAGATCTCTACTAGCCACTCCATGAATTTCACATCATCCTTGATATACAACCCTCCCCAGTAAATGAAATGAGATTCATTATGAAGATACCTATAAAGATGAGAGACTTGGAAGATGTTGTGGATCTGGTCAATCCATGGAAACAATTCCAACTAATACTTCACCACATTAACCCATATCAACACCTAAAAAGGTCCAAAAAAATGGGGTGAGATCTTACTCCCCCTGTCAAACCTTTACTTTCCACATCGAGGGAAAGCCTTAAAGAACACATAGTCTCCAACCTCAAACTATAGGGGTCACTTTCTATGATTGACATAAGACTTATGTTAGTCCTGCACTACTTTCATCCTCTTATAAACAATTTGAACCTTTTCTGTCATGCTTTACACTACATTTAGATCAAGAACTACAGACTCCCCAACCTCCTTTCAACATAATGAAGAATGACATGACCTCCCATATAAAGCATAAAATGGGGCCATTCCAATGGATGAGTGATAGTTGTTATTATAAGAAAACTTAAACAAGGGCAAGTTCCATTAACAAGATTCACCAAATTCTAAGATGCACTCCCATGACATATCCACCAACATCTGGATAGTTTTCTCTATCTTCCTATCCTTATGAGGGAGGAAATAAGTGATAAGGAATAACTGAGTGAAAAAGCATGATAAAATATCCTATAGACTCATGTAGTAAAATGTGAATCCTGATTCAAGAAAAAGGACCTTAGGACTCTATACAACCACACCACCTCATCCACATTCCATCTCACCAAAAAATACATGGTACTCGACTGATGGATCACTAAAAAGTGAGAGGATTTCATCAACAAATCCACCTCAATTGAAGTAATAATACTAGATAAACTCCATCCACCTCCACTTTATTAGATTCATATTGTACTATGAAAATATATACCTCAAACTATTTTGGTCTGTGAAGACCAAAAAACACTACCTGATGAGGTAATACCACCAAAAATTCAGTGAAAACACAACCACTTATTAATCCAGAACATGTGTAGTTATGATCATGGGGGGATAAATTCCTTGATCCATAAGTGATCACTTCTCTCTACCACACCAACACGCATCCCAACCCCAGATGTGAAGCATCACAAAACACCACAAACATCACCCCCTATAGAAACTAGAGAACTATAGAACTGACTAAATTATCTTTTAGATAACTGAACACTATATGAAACTAATAAGTTCATAAAAATACTATTCATTCCTTGTAAAATATGTAAGAGGAGCTAAAAATTGAGATAAATCCGATACAGATATCTGATAATAACCCACAAGATAAAGGAAACTGCGCACCTCTACCACATTCTTAGCTACCTCTTAAGTAAGAAATACCTCATCCTTCAACAAGTAAACTTCTATACCCTATTGAAACACCACATGATCAAGGAAATGCATCTCTTATGTCTAGAACTTACACTTGGAAAACTTTCCATAAAGCTGGTGGCGTCGAAGAACCTGTAAGACAACACTAATACGATTTTCATACTCCTTATCCAACTTCATATATATATATATATATCAATATATATTTGATTAACACAACAATGAAATGGTCTAGGAATTAATGAGACATGGAGTTCATGAGTCCCATGATCACAACTGGTGCGTCTATGAAACTGAATGACATGACCATAAACTTGAAGTTCCCATACCTATATTTTAAGGTAGTCTTTAGGATATCTATCTCCTTAACCCTTAACTAGTGATACCCAGATCATAGATCTATCTTAGAAAACTAACTAACTCCCCTAAAATGGTCAATAAGATCATCAATACTTGGAATATGATAGTTATTTTTGATTTTCACTTGATTCAATGCTCAATAGTCTATATAAAACCTCATACTACCATCCATATTCTTGGAAAACAACAATAGGGTGCCCCACAGTGACACATTGGGCTAGATGAAACCCTTTTTATTAGATCATCTATCTGAATCCTCTACTCTCGTAACTCAAAAGGTGCCATATGATAGGGATCAATTGATATTAGAGAAGTATCAGGCTCCTAGTCTATCCCGAACTCAGCATCATGTTGAGGGGGTAACATCATAACCTCCTCAATAAAAACATCAAAAAACTTCCCAATGACCCAAGGAACCTCCACTATCCTATAATCCACTACTTCCTTGGAAAACCCAGCTATAAAATAATAAAGGGGATCCACACGCCCACTTCCCACTTGATAACTATGCTTGCTAAAGAAATCTACACACTGGACATCCACATATGAGAACATGATTCTCGCCTAGAAGTAGTTGATAAAAACATGTATAGAAAACAACTAGTCGATGATGAGTATGAAATCGTAAATCTATATATATTGTATGAAAAGATCCCTCTAGTAATTATGTGGATTTATCATTAGTCTACACCCCATCACACATCAAACAAGATGGTATAGCCTCTAAGAGGTGTAGTCAAAACTAGGGGAATGGGATGCCTCTCTTTGTCTAGTCCCATAGAATGGACAAGAGTGGATGTAACAAAAGATTGTGAAGATCCTGAATTAAACAAGGAATAAACAAGAGAAGAAAAAAATCTGTGTATACCTCAAATGATATCGGGCCCCTCTGGCACTGTTGACACTACTGCCTACAATTAACGATGCCCAGCTCCCCTATCTCTCTATTGATGGATACCACCACAACCACACTCATCCCATGGTCCTTGAACTCGAGGGACATCCTGAGGTCAATATCTACCTACCCCATAAAATCTTAGTATAGTTTCAGCCTGCTTCCCCTACTACTGAGGTTGATACTGAACCTGTCTACCTCCACCAAACTAATATCGAAGAACCACTGGGCATTGGTTCTGATGATATCCATGAACCCCACAGACAAAACACACCGAACCAAATACCCTTGGAAATTCATAGAAACCATTATCCATAGAAGTATGGAAAGTAATATAATATGGTCGAATCCTAGTTGGATAAAAACTTGAAGGCCCTAAAACCTAAGATCTAATACTGAAAATCCTACCTCTCAAGGAACCTTTCTTGTTCCCTTCCCATGGTAAACCTTATCAAGAGTGAATCTTCTAGATCACCTCCATATTATTTTGAACCCCCAAATACATTGACATTGTAAAATGATTAATTTCATACTGGATAGTAGGATGGAGTTCCTCTTCAAGACATCTTTCATGAGACTCCTCATTTGAAAAAAGATATGGGAAAAATATAGGAGGCCCTTGAACTTAATTCCTAGCTCCCACACTAACATACTCCCCCACCAAATGGATAGAATATCTAGCATCTTGATTTCCTTCATGGTCGATGAAATGAATTCTATCAGGAAATATTTTTGAAATTCAAACCATGAAACATGTGCCTACTTCCGCTCACCATGATACAACACCCACCACTAATTTGTAGCTCCCTTCATCTGATTGACTACCAGTGGGACCTAATACCCTACCCGAGCCTAGATCAAACTAAAGTAAATCTTGAGCTCCTCCAACTATCTCTCTATTTCTACATCAGAAACACTACCCTCATACTTTCCCAAAACCTACCATTGAAAAGTGTGCAATATCATTTTCCACCGATCATCCTCCTCAATCAAATCATCCACTCGATGATCAATAGAATTATCCAAATAAACCTATAATTTCTCAACCAAATGAGGAAAAAACCAGGATCTATATCTGGAAATGGAAGTAAGGAGTTATTTATCCCGGTATTATGGAATTTTATTAAGATTTATTTAATTAATTTTAACTTATTTCAACTTTCCCAGAACCAAAACCACCTAATTCAAACGTGAAAAAAAGTTATCATGATGCATGTACCTCTCATAAGTATCTTCCCTATAAAAATTTACACCTCACTTGATCATTCAATAATCTCATATTCCATGCACTGTATCATGAACCCCCCTAAAATACCATGTTCTAGCTAGTCCACCTATCATATGTCATGCACCCAGGTCAACTAGAACTGTTTCCATACCAGCCTATGAAATCATCACTATGCCTAACTAAAAACTCCATCCTATTTCTCAACCATCACCTCTGATAAAACTATATCATGACCCCCTTTTTCCAAAGATACCACAATAAAGGAAGAGAGGCAGTGACCCCTAAGCCCCCCTCTTATAGGCCTTGAGTTGGAGACTAGAACTGAGGGTATAAAAATCTCATAAATGAGGTGAATTACCCTCTATAATAATTTAGGATCAGAGATAGGGTGAATCAACCACAAGAAACTCCATGACTTAATATTAAATGAAATCCAAAACCATCCCAAAATGAATGTAAAAATATGAAAGGTCACTACTAGAAATATGATCTATACCAACAGTTTTGGGAAAACCGTCGGTATAGGTCACTAATTTAGACCTATATCAACGGTTTGGCCAAAACCGTTGGTATAGGTCACATATATGGACCTATACCGATGGTTTTTCCAAAACCTTTGGTATAGGGTCCCGCTATACCAACGGTTTGTCCAAAACCGTTGGTATAGGTCCCAAAATCAAAGAACCTATACCAACGGTTCTCAAAACCATTGGTGTAGGTCTATACCAACGATTTTGAGAACCATTGGTATAGGTTCATGTATTTTTTTTGAAATCTTATTACCGAGAACATTAAATAAATCAAAATTTAAAATAATTATGATAATATATATATATATATATATATGAAATTATGTTCACAAAAGTCAAGTTAGGTTAGTGGTTAGGTTGTTCAATAATAAACTACAGGTACTAGGATCAAAACCCACCAAATGCTTCTTTTTTGAAATATATATACTAACGGTTTTAGGAACCATTGGTATAGATTTTTCATATTACTTATACTAATGGTTTTGGGAAAACCGTTGGTATAGACCTATCCTCACGGCTTACTTGGTCACAGTTGTCCAAACCGTTGGTATAGCCTATACCAACTGTTTGGATGCCTATACCAATGGTTCCAAACCGTTGGTATAGGGTATTTTTCCAGTAATGGGTACAGATAAATGCCTCTAATGTAAATAAAAAAAAGTAAAATCTAAATCAGGGACACCATGATAGTACAACGGTATGAGCAACATGGTTCATGTAATACTCCTAGAAACTTGAAAAATAGTTTATATACATAGGGTGAGTATGCAAGTATAATCAGTAGGAAAACCAAAGTTTCTCAGGAATATGTGAAAAGAGCATAATAATGCCCCTGTGATAAAACATTAGAACCAATGATCACCAAAATACGTCAACTATATTTCATAGCCTCACCAAGGAACACTCACAAAATTACCCCAAAAAAGTATAATAACATAATATGAATCATATTGATAAGAGTGCACCCCACATAGCTTTACCACTGATTTTACACCCTCACACCTCAACACCATATGTCCTGGCACTTCCATCTCTTCTGTATAACATATTCCACCACCCCACAACATGGTCACATCACATCATGCCCACACACACCTAGGCCATCACCCCACATCCACCACCATAACTAGAGTAGTAGGATATCATGAACATGAAGGACATAAACCTTATGACCTCATTTTACCATGCACAAACCCCACCATAAGCCTCCCTATAGTACGATCACATCAAAAATCAGAACCCCATTACACAATCATATCACATCTCACCCACAGGAACCTGGGCCACAACCTAGTGTAGTATCTGACCACTCACCATCACAACCTATGCATATATACTCATTTAGAAGAGAGATCGAGAAAGAGTGGGTAGCTAAGCATCCATCCTCACCACTATGATATTAGGGAAAACACCCCAATATATATATATATATATGAGTGTCGACATGTGCTGCTCGATGTGGATGGAGCATGTATATAAAATCACAAGTAATATACAAGGTATATATATATATAGCCACTCACAAGACCATGTTATGGGTTCACAACATGGCACTAACCAACTCACAACACCACCACTTTCGCTACCACCACTAAATGAAAAACACCACTCAAGCTTCAAGCCACACTTCTCATTACTAAAACAATATAATTTCATTTAAAGATCACATTTCTTTCATTATTTATCAACAACCTCATTTAACCATGAAACCCATCATTAATTTTTTCATTAACCATTTCCATACCATTAACCAAACCATCGCAACACATTTAAAACATTATTAACTTGTTATGACATCATTACCTAGGAAACTAGAACAACAAAACCATTCTCATATCATTATCTACATAAAAAAACCACACATCACCCCACACCACATCACAACCACACATCACCGCCTGATAACACGATCAAATACCTGCCACACATCGCTTCCCCGCAATATGGCCCCACAATAATCACACATCTGACCCACACCACCCCACATCTTGGTCACAAAATAAGAAAACATACTACCCACACCACCCCATAACATGGTCATACACCAAACACACATCACATAACATTTTTAGATTTAGCAAGGGGATTTTTATCAGATCCCACTTCTTTATTTAGGTAATTCTCACACTAGCCATAATCAAGGGGAAACCATTTTATTATCCAAATATAATTTATTAACCAATTTTAATTTTCTAGGGTGATAAAAAACAACATAAAACAAGGTTTCCACATCACATGTAAAACCTACAAAAAAACATCCCCCAACAACCATGATTTTTAGTGGGGCATTTAGCCCGTACAATCACTATATCACAATAATATCCAAGGTTTAAAAACATGAAAATCAAACCCCATTCTCCTTAAATTTCAATTTAACCCCTTTATTATATTGATTATCCTAACAAAAACTACCCCTAATAGATAAAAAAGAGTAAAACCCTCCTTCATGATACATAAAAGTGAGAAACAAGGGATTCCCTACCTTAAAAAGCTTTTCTAACATGATGTGCACCACAGGGAAAAGAAGAAACACCCAAAAACTACAACCGCACATGGGAAACTATGGATCAACCTAAAAAACACACAAGGATCATAAAAATGTAGCCCAAATCACCCTGAAACCAAAAAACCACCTCTGTAGTGGATCCCTAAAAGAATAATGGAAGGAAAAAAACAGGGGAGTGAGAAGGACTTACCATGGGTCACAAGAACTCAATCACTATAACCCAATACTAGAAATTTGAAATATACCAACAGACCTATACCAACAGTTTGGAAAAAAACGTTGGTATAGGTATCATAGAGAGACCCTATACCAATAGTTTTGGAAAAACTATTAGTATAGGTGCTAGAAATACCATCGGTTTTGGTAAAATAGTTGGTATAACTTCTATGATAAGACCCCATAGAAACATTTTTTACAAACTATTGGTATTGGTAATATTTATACCAATTTTTTGGCTAAAACCATTGGTATAGCTTCCATATTAAGACCCTATACCAATGGGTTTGAAAAAAATTTGGTATAGCTTCCATAATAATCCCTTATACAAATGGTTTTGTAAAACCATTGGTATAGGTACCAAAAATCCAAATACCCATACCAATAGTTTGGAAAACCATTGGTATAGGTCTATACCAACAGTTTACAAAACCATTGGTATAGGTATTCCATTTTTTTACATATTCTTTTATAAAATAACACTGATTACATCAAAATATAAATTAATTTTTAATATAAATATATATATTTATCATATTATGTTCACAAAAGTTATTATAGCTTAGTGGTTAGGTTGTTGACATACAAGTAAGAGGTAATGAGATCAAATCCAGTAATTTTTTTAAAATTACCTATACCAACAGTTTCTAAAAAACATTGGTATAGGTCTATATTGACAAACGATAGTTCAATGGTCCCCCAAACCATTGGTATAGGCTATACCAACAATTTGGGGGCCTATACCAATGATTCCAAACCGTTTTATAGGGTTTTTTTTCCATTAGTGACCCTCAGATCGAAGCAAGAGGAAAGGGGTTTGAAGATCTCTAAAAAATGTCTAGGGTTCTCCCAAAATGAGAGATTTATGAGTGGTTTAATGAATGGAACTTTTTCTGAACAAGACTTCTAAAAAACCTGCAACTCACCCCTTTTACAGTGTAATTCCCCCAATTATGGAATAAAATCTATGGATATGGAAACTTACATCATAAAACCAACCTTTAGACCATAAAACCTTTGAAATATCATCTTACACAAAAAACATTATAGTTGGGGATTAATTTAACTTACACTGTAAATTCTATTCTCACGATGTAAAACCATTTTACCCTTTTCACCTCAACCACTTAAAATACATAAAACACTGGCCAATCAAGTCATAAACCACCAACATATGGTATAAACACCTCTTTTATGGCATAAAAATCCTTCTAATATTCTGTTGTAGCTCCAACCACCACCAAACCTCCTCTATCCTCCTTCAATAACTCTCCAACCATAAAACCAACAAAGTAGCAGGATGGAAAGGCAGAAACCGTTATATTGATAGTCATTCTAAAACGGATGGTCAATATTCCATGAAATGGAACTGATTGGAGATACTTCATCATGACGTGACAATCATGAGATTCATGCATGCTAACTTTAAATATTTTACTCACACACATATTTTTACATTTTAAGAATAACCCTATGAAATTTTGACACAATGGAGACACTAAACAAAACTAAATTTATCCCTATTGGATAATGTATCACAAGCTAGAGGGAGACATGTCTGTCTTCCATTAGGAGTGGGGGCTAAATCTAAACTTATTCCCATTGAGAGTATGTCCAATTTTTCATTCAACCCATCTTTATTATTTCTTTTAGTATCTAACAATGTTTCAATAAAACTATCACATATATTCTTCTCTACATGTGTGACATCAATGTTATGTTTGACCTCATGATATCTCTAATATTAAAGCATAAAAAAAGTGATCATCTATTCCAAATATTTTTGTCATTACCATATTTTTGTGTCTTTCTAAATGTTACATAATTTTTTTTCACCCTCTCAAAATTATAATCGGTGGATTAAGGTTTTGGATCAATATGAAATTCTTATGATCTGTTGAATACCTTTTTAATCTTCGATAAGAGTGATCCATAGACAAAAACCTCCAATAACCCATGTACACTATTTTTCTCCCATGATGTAGTTGATAATATGAGTTCTATTATTAAAAAATTGGACAATCATTATGACCCTTAAAATTGTATCCATAAAAATTTCCATATACTAGTAAGATATTTATAGTGAATAGAATCATTGAATGTAGTTGAAAATCTTCCATTTTATAAGAATCACACATACTAATACCTTTCTCCCATAAAAGTTTGAAATAATAAATTAATGTTTACAAGAAAACATTAATATCATTTTCAGGTTATTTTGTAACACTTTGATATTTTTAATATATATTTCTCTTTAATTTTTTTTCAATAGATTATGATACATACAACCCCGAGTCTAAATGAACTGTAATATAATATACCATTATATCCTAGCCATTAAATTTGCAGTTATGAATAGGAATAACTATGTTATGAAAAATTAATGGTTTACACATGTATAAAATAAATTCATTGGCTTTCAACTGATTATAAATAAAAGTAAAATCATTTTAAAGTAAAAGAGATAGTTTAAAAAAATTGTTTTTATGCGCGCAATGTTTTTTTGTCTTAAGAAATTAAATTAATCAAAATTGGTGAATTATTTTAATTAAATTTATATATTATATATTTATTCAAATTTTTTACCATTCATATTTTTTTTAGGCATAGGACATGAATAAATCGAGTTTTATGCTTAAAAATTCATTTTTATAAAAGATGGTTTTCATCACATTTTGAACACTTATTTTAAAATGAATTTATCCACTTATAGAAATTGAATCTTAAAAAATGGATTCCATATTTAAAATTAAGAGGATCAAATTTTTTTAATAGTTCCCTTTTATTTTTGGTCAATGTAAGAACTCGGGTTTTTGGAACGGGTCAAAATCCCGACCCGGTTTGAATTTTTGATTGGTTTCTGAGGAAACTGGAGAAAACAGGAAGTTTTTGGAAATTTCCAGACTACACGCTATGTACTTTTAAGTAGACGCCGTGTATAGGTTAAGCGAGTGTCGGCCGTGTGCTCGCTAAGTACATGCCGTGTGGTGACCGTGTAGAATTTTCTTACTACACGGCGTGTAGTTTTAAACACGCCGTGTAACCCCGGCCGTGTGGTGGCCATACATGGCGTGTAGGCCTGTTGGCCGTGTAGAACCAAGGACACACCATGTTCCCCTTGGACACACCGTGTAGTTTAGCCATGTATGAGGGATATACATGGTGTGTGGGTAAGTCGGTGAGCTAGAGAAGAGAAACCCGGCACACGCCGTGTACTCATGTCGGCAGGTCGGCGAAATCCCAGCTGCCAAATGAACAGTTAAATGATATATACACAACATGTAGTCATGAAGTACATGCTGTGTACTTTATTTTTTTGCACTAAAAGGGGCAGTAGCCTCGTTTTTGAGGCAGAACACAATTCCTTCACCCGATTTCGTGAACCAAGCTGGCCGAACCTATTTCCTTCTCCCGATCGTCCTTTTGAGACCCATTTCGAGCTCTGATTAGTGCGTTGGAACACCCTTGGCAAGTACTCAATTCCTCTTTGTCCATTTTGTCTGATTTTTGTTCTAGAACGAGTTATAGGAGTTTGAACGGTATTGAATATTTTGTAGATTTACCCCGTTTTAGACCGAATTGGTAGCTGTTACCGGAGGAGTAGCGTCGTACGAGTCTCTAGTAGGTGGTGCATAATTTATTTTGTGTTTTCGTGGTTGTTTGGGTGATACAACATTCGGTGAATTTTCGGGTATTTTGAGTGGGACCTGTTTTATCTGTTATTTCATATTGAATTGCTTGTGGGACCTATGGGATACCTTTGGGTATGCCCTATTACCAATTGTGTGAGCAGGCCAGGTGAGGGTCCATGGCTCATCGAGGCATTTTGGCTGGGGAATGCCAAAATGGTTTTAATGGAAATATTAATATGTTAAACTATTTAGTTTAATTTATTAAAGCCTGTTATAAATTGTTAGAGGCATTTAAGACCTCAGTGCTGGTCTGGGACAACACCTTGCATAGTGCAATTCAACTTTTTAGTTTGTTTTGCCTGTTTATGTTTTCTATTAAATATGTTATATGTGTAATTGCCGAATGGAATCTGCTGGACCCTTTGGGTGGTGTTGGGCATGGTCTAGATATTCTTGAGTGATGCGGATCACAGGTTGGGCTTGGACCGGGTTACTTTGGGTGGTTTTGACTACGGGATTGGGCATCATGGACGTCAGCTTGAGGCAGTACGACTGTCAGGTTGGGCATGGCCTGGGTTACTAGGATGGCGATGCTGTCAGACTTGAGTGGAATGGTCGCAGGAACACGAGGTGTCAGATGTGTTGGTGGATTAGGACTATTTTGGTGATTACCGCTCACCCGAGACTTTGAGTAGTGTGCACACAGAGATACTCCGCGATGAGGTGGTTTTGACCACTCGTGTGGGTAGAGGCCCCCGTAGTTGCGGTTAGGTATTCTGGTTCTGGGTGCTTGCTGTAGAAAGCCACGTGGGAGGTGAGGAGCCTTCAGGGGATAGCATTGAGACTATTGGGTTGGGGGCTGAGGCTCGCCGTGATTTGAGGACATATATCGTTGTTCCTCTGGGTTACTTTTTGGGTGTGCCTTCGGGACGTCGGTACTTGAGACACGAGGTGTCAGGAGGAACATGGTGCTGGGTTACTATTCTTGGGTGCGCCTTCAGGATGTAGGTACTTGAGACACGAAGTTTCAGGTGGCACGTGGTGCCAAGTTACACGACAGAGATTCCGGCGTTGGCCGAAGCAGGTGACGCTCCATGGTGGCTGTTGAGCACCAGTGGAGTTTGTGTTTATTTGTGCATTGTACTATTTACTAATTTACTTAGAAATGCATGACTGCTTAAACACATATATTTGGTATGCACCGTTGGGTGGTATCCTACTGAGATTTGTCTCACACCTTGCATGGGCCCTTCGGGACACGTGCAGACTTTATGGATTTACGTGCAGGAAAGAGGCCAGCTTAAGGAGCTGGGCTGCGTTAGTTGTTACTTGGAGATGGTATGGACCTTGAGGTCATGCCTAGTTGGGGTTTACTTTGTTTTGTTTACATTTCTGTATCGGCATGCTTACTTGTTGTAGCTACTGTTGGTTAGCCATTGGTGCCTTTTTGTATTCAGTTGTGTATGACCTGCTTTGTATGCATGTTTTACTGTTCAGTAGTAGTTACATGTTATCAGCATGCTATTTTGTTTATTTTCGCTACTGTTGTTATATTTACCACTTCCGCTGTTTATCTATATTGACCGTGCTTTTGCTCTGCAGGTCTGGTTTGAGTCTGCTGAGTCTTTCTTTCCGCTGCATCTTTACTGTTATACTCGGACCAGTACCCTTACTATGTTCCTCTGAGAGGGTATAACCTCCCCACTATACCGAACAGACCCTCACTGCTAGTTGGCAGCCTTTGGCATTCGGGGAGGTGCGCCTAAGTTAGTGACACCCAACCCGTTTGGCACTGTTTGGGTGGCTGGCCGGGTCCGGGTCGTTACAGTCAATATGAATATTAACCATTGTAAATTTTGTCACCTCAGTAAGGGTAAAATGGGTAAAATATGGTTAAAACTTTGGGACAAGGATTTAAAATTTTTCTAAGAACCGACTTTATCATATTTTATGAGTTTAGTTCATCTATTTACATCCAAGTATCAAATATATGTCCACTTGGTGTCATATTTATTTGAATATGACCTTTATATTAATTTAAGAAAAGAATAAAAAAATAATGTCACTCACACAACTTTCATATATCTAATTTTTTCTGTAAGGATATGAAGAGGTTATGTTCATATTTAAGTTTTTATTTGAAAGAAAAAGTATTTTTTATCAAATAAATTTATTTTTAAATTTTTTGATTGAATAATATCTTTAAAGTCTTATACAACACTTACTCAATATTATTTAATTAGTAAAAAAATAAAATAAATGATTTTAAAAAATAAATGTAATAAAATTTGGATTAATTATTATTTTCCATGAATTTGGTATATAAAAAAATATCAGTGATGTGTAAAATTATTATATTCAAATTCCATCTTTGTCTTGGTGTCTTTAAAGTCAAATTAAAGGAATAGTTCCAAAATTGACATTAATGATATTTTATAATAAGTAATAATTTATTAAATAATTTAAAATTAATCCAAATATTATCTTCAACTAAGTGAATAGAATATGTTTGAAAATATAAACCATGGTCCATTTATGGGTCAATTTTCCATTTATGATAACAGTCATAACACTTAAATATTGAAATAGTTATTACCGTAGTTATGGTAAAAAATGGTTAACAAAGGGGTTAACCAAAAATAAAATATTTAAAATGTCACAAAAACCTATCTAAATTTCATTAGATAATGTTATTTTGACCCTAGTCAATTTTTAATTTTAATTAATTTCCATTTTGAGTCATTTTTCTTGGGAATGATTTTATTATATTTTAATATTTTAGAAAATTCCAAGTGTGTCCTCTCCCTCCCTTATAAAAGGAAACCCCTCATTTTTATTATTTACACCACTTTGATCCCTGAATATAGAAAAAACCATTAAAAATTACCTTCCAAAATTCCCTATCTATGAATTGGAGGTTATTTTCTTCTTATAAGTCCATTCTAGGGATCCTTATGAAATTTTATAAAGGAGGCATATTGAAGAAGAGGTAATCATTCTACCAGGCCTCTTTCAATATATTTCCTCTTTTAAATCCTATAATTATATGGTATTCATAATAAAATAATAAATTTAGTATACTTAATATACTGAAATTTTATTATATATATGGGATCACCATTATCCACACCATTTTCCATCAAATGGGAAGTGAAAGTATCGCTCGTGAGTACGTACAACTTACTGTCTCCATGTTGTGATACAATTAATTTTACATCACCATATTTAATGGATGGTTATTATTATGGGTTTAAAGTTTATATGTGATATTTATGACATAATTTTAATTTTATAATTATAATATCACATCTACTTTCTTACCTAAAAATCTATTGTAAAATGATAACGTCACTTGTGTGTACGTGTTGACTACCACCTCCAGGAAGTGATCTGATTTGTTTTTAATTTCTTTTTTACTTTTAGGGTAATAAGGATATAATTAATTAATATATATGATATAATAATTATTCTGGAAAGGTGAATTATTATTTATCTTTTTTTCATTGCGTCCATTGAAAAGTGAAAACAATGTTCATTTGTACGTACGACCTACCGTCTCCATAAACAGTGTAATTCATTTTTCTATCACTAAATTTTACTATTGACTCTAAATATATAGATAATGAATTTATATGATATTTATCATTATTAAAATTATGTATATGACAGAATAATGATCAAAGTATAAGGATCAGAACAACTGAATTGAAATTCTCATGAAAAACGAAATAATTAACAATCAAGAACGATGATTCTAATAATGAGTTATTAATAAATGGGTTTTGAAATATTATAATTGGATTATATATGATATTATAATTATTTAAAATACTATATTATATAATTATAATAAATTAAAATTTATTATATAGGATGTTAGAGTGTTTTCGAAGAAAGTGGAACTCGAGGTAATGGATTTCTAGTCTCAATTTTATTTCTAGGAGACATATTCCATATTCACCACTTATTTCATTTGAGTGGTGTATATGCTTCCCCTTTAACATGTTATATTTTGAATATAATTATATTCATTATATTTAAAGTTTAATTTGATGTTATTCTTTAAGGGATTTCACTATTCAAAAGTTACTAAAGTGGTAAGGGTTTTGTGTCACATTCTTATTATTTATCTATAATATTTATGATTATGTTTAAAATAATGAAATATTATAATATAGATCTCAATAAACTCATTAGTTTTCTTATCCTATGATTATTTCTTTATAATACACACTTTCCTTTTATTTTCCTCCCTTTAAACACTCATGACATCAAAAGAATATTTTTAAGGAAAACCGACTTTATTTTTAGCTTCGGTTAAAAATATTTTTTATTCCATATCCATGTTTTATAAAAATATTTTCATGAATGTTTTTAACATTATAATATTATTTTTAAGGAAATTTTTAACCATTATTGATGTAATATACTTAGATTTTATGATATATTTCTCTTTAAATAAAATTTCTTTTATAGCTTGATTTACATGCAACACTAAGTTTAAAAAAACCACATCAAGATATTAAAATATTATTATGTGATAATTATATCATTTTCAAATCATCATGTAAATATAATATTAGGTTTAATTTTTGTGAATTTTCCCAAAAACTTAATTTTTGGGTGAATAGTGAAAATATTGATTTTCGAAGAAAACCACATTTTCATTTCTTGTATTTTAAAAGATTAATTTTTATTTGAGATTAATTTTTATTTAATATATTTTTAAAATTAAAATTTTTTATTTTTATTAAAAAAAAATTAATTTATATATTTTTTATCAACTTTATACTTGATCTGGGTATAAAAATACTTTCACTTAAAAAATTATTTTTCAGAAAACCATTTTTCATCACGCTTTGAGGGATTATTATAAAATGGATTTCTTCTACTTATAGAGATTTAATTTTATAAATTTGATTATATATTTGGAAAGATTAGTTTTAGATTTTATATATAGGTCTCTTTTATTTTTAAGACTTATGACTAATGACCGTGGTAAAATTTATCATTTCAATAATGGGTAAATCAGGTAATTAAGGTTAAAAATAATGTGATAAGGCATTATAAATATATTCATAACTTTAAATTATTTAATTGGATGGGTATATTTCATCCATAATCATCTAAAATTTAAATATATTTTTTTTGGGAATCTAGCTTTGATTTTGACCTTTATAATATTTAATTAAATGATAAAGTCAAAAATGTCATTATCTTGATTTTAGTATATATAATATTTTGTGATAGGGTTGAAAACAACCTATGTTTGGTTATAAATATTTATTTTAAATACTATTTTTTGTATCATTGTATTTTATTTTTTAATTTTTAGTAATGAAATAATTACCTTAAATTATTATGCAACACTGACACCGTATTTATTAAATAAACAATAGAATAAAATAAATGATTTTAAAAATATTAAAAGTAATATAATTTGAGTAAATTATATTTCTCACTGAATTTTACTTTTAAATATACAATACTATTTATCTGTAAAAGTTTTATATTTGAATTCCTTTACTTTCATGCTATTTTAAAATTCAAATTAAATGAATAGTTCCAAAAAATGACATTAATGATATTTTATAATAAATAATATTTAATTAAATGATTTAAAATTTATAAAAATCATATATTCATTAAAGTTATTAGGATACGGTCTAAACATCAACCATGATTGATTTATGGGTTATTTTTCTTTTTATGGGGACATTCTTAACGCTTAAAGGGTAGAAATGTTTAATATGTTGATAATTGTATAAAGAGTTAACGTGGGTTAAAAATAAATGATCAGGATGAAAACATAACTAAAAATTGTCCAAATTTTATTTTATGAGAGGATTCAGACTCATCATTATCTTTTATTCAAATTATTTCAATTTTTATCCAGTTGGACATGGGAAAAATTATATTAATTTAATACTTTAAGAAATTACAAGAATTCCCATCCCTCACTTATAAATGAACAACCCTTTACTATTTTATTGGAACTACTTTGAGAAAAATATATCAACAAAACCCTACCCATTTATATTATATAATTACTTATACAAGTTCTATAGTTTTTGGTATTCCCAAAATACTATCCCTAATTTCATTAAGAGGAAATCTATAGGAAGTCTACTAAAGAAGAAGTAATCGTCTTTACCGACTCTTTAATGTTTATTTCTTATACTTCCTCTAAATACATAACACTAATCCTAAAATAATAAATCTCATATAATAAATATATCAAGGTATTATTTTTGTTATGGGAAAACCATATTTCATATCATTTCCATCATACGAAAATTGAAAAAAGCACTCATGCGTACGTACGACTTACCATCTCCACATGGCGAGGTAATTTATTTTTCATCACCACTTTACTTGTAAGGTTATAAATATGTTTTTAATTTTTATATATTATATTTATAACATATTTACCATTCTTTAATTATAGTATTATGTCTATGTTTTTACCATTGAATCCATTGGAAAATGATAACGTCACTCGTGCGTACGTGTAGACTACCTCCTTTACGATGCGATGCGATTCATTTTTCATTTTAATTTTTATATAGATGGTGATAAGGATATATTTAATGAATATATAAGATATATATGATATAAAAATTACCCTATTAAGGTGAATTATTATTTACCTTTCTTTTCTTCCAATTGTCAAAAAGTGAAATCCACGTTCATGTGCATGTACGACATACTGTCTCCATGAACGGTGTAATTCATTTTTCTATCACTATATTTTATGGTTGAATATAAATATATAAATATATAATATATATTATATTTATATATTGAATAAAATTCTGGATATTATGGAACCATGATCAAGATACAAGGATTAAAACTACCTAATAAAAACAGACATGCAATACGAAGCAGTTAACACTCGAAACAATGATAATAATGAAATATTGTAAATGAACAGGTGATAATATGTTATAATAGGATCATATATGATTTTACAAATATTAATATTTTCATTTTATAAATTAATAACATGTTCAAAACCATTATATAGTAGGTTAAATCACGTTAAACTAAGGGGAAGCATGTGGTAAGGGGTTTCTTAATTAAATTTACATTAATTGGATTATACTTATACTTTGTTCATTATTTTATTCCATGATTATGTGTGAAATGGCCTATTATTGTATTATATTTTATTTAAAATTTTTTTTATGGATTTAAATCTGTTAAATACAATCACTTCACAAATTAATTCTCACTTTAATGACACAATGTTTGTAAGGGTTTCTCATCTCACTTTTGTTTTCGTGTGATATATGCCATAGTCACCACTTATTTATTTCATGTGGTGTATATTTTGAATCTTTGATAATATGTATAATTATTTGAATTATTTTAATGGTATTTAAAATTTAATTTTAAGTTATTTAATTCATGGTGTTTATGATTCAAAATTTTCCAAAGCGATAAGTGTTTATTTCATAATCTTATCATTATCTAGGATTATTATATCTAAGTATCTAATGGGGGAAATATTTGATATTTATATCTTAAATCCAATATATTTTCTTATCCTCTAGTTATTTATAGAAATTATAAGTTTTATTTTCATTTTCCTCTCTTTAAGTACTCAAGAGACAATTTTTTTTAAAATCTTACTTTATTTCTCACTTCGGACAAAATCCTTTTTCTTCCATATCCATTTTTCTAAAAATGTTTTTAAGAATTTTTTAAATATTATCCTATGATAGTTTTAATTTATTTTTACCTATGATTTAATTTTTATGAAATGGTTTAAGAGGAATATTTTTGTATTTTTATGAATGAGTTAATTTTTAATTTTTATTGAAAATTTGAAAGGAATGTTTATTTTAGAGTATATGACATGAATGGAATTTACCACCATCATGATAGATCAATGATTTGAAGATAAATTTAAAATTTTATTAAGTTCTTTTCAATTAAAATGTTTTCTATTAATATTTTAGAGTTTTTTATATTTTAATAAAAGTGATTTGAAAATAAAAAACATATTTTCCTCAAGAAATGTTCTGGTGATATTTTTAAAGAATTTTAATCTATTTAAACATTATTTAGTGAATATTATGATTTTCTGGGGATATAATAATTTGATACCTTCCCTAATATTTCTATATATGTCTTATGATCATGTTATATTAATTGATTGAATAAAATATTATCATTTCATATGCTAGTTTTTCAATACGAATGTTTATGTTGATTAAGTATTGATTTTTTATTCACCCCTTTCATATGATGAATGCATTGGACTTAGTAAGTTATGGGAGGAGCTCTTTATATCCCCTTGATGCATTTCTAGGTATCACAAGACAAACTATTTTGGGTATTTGGCTTAGGACTTACCCATTTATTTAAGATGTCTTGGCACAATGCCTTGATGATAAGTTTATGATGATTGATATTATGCCTTCCATAATTATGAGATTAGTTATTGATTTCCATGTTATTATTTGAATATTTATGATATAAATTGATATGTTTCAATCACATTTTATTGTTTATATGATATTATTTTATCATCATTTATTTCTTACATATTATTATTCATGCTAAATTTATTGATTAAATAACATATGATTTCCGTTTTTTACCTTTCCATATTGATTGTGTCTTATTTACCCAAGATAACTTCCAATTTATGTAACCCTTAATGAGTATCTAATATCACACTCATTTTATTTACTTTCCCTATAATATGATGAAATAATATTTGAATGAGTTCAAGGATGAAAAATAATCACTCTCACTATGTTTTACATTTCATTTTCCAATGTAAAATGGGAAGAATGTATATATCTGGTTCTTAAAGACTACTAAATTGATCGGTATTTCAAGATGAGATCCCCTATATTTTATGAAAATGTAATAAAGTTGAAACTGACTCTAGGTTACTAGAGTTAGGATTGTTCTAGTTGGTATCATAGGAAGTTTGGTAGAAACCATGAGAACTATATTTAAGAAAATTTAGATTATAGAACAAAACCCTATGAATGAATTTGCGGAAAATCTAAGTATAGGACAACATCCTGAAGTTTTGGTAAGGTAGAGATTGTTGACCTCACCTGTTTTGATAATCCCAATTATACTTTCATATACTTTGATAATCCCAATTAATGTTTATTTTTTTATTAATTCTTTCAAATATATGATATTCTATGAGCAAGATGATAATAATATTAAAATAATCTCTGGAATATGTTAATCATTGTTTATCCATGTTTATATGAGTTCTGAAGTAATTCTAACCCAATCGGATGTGTTTTGCATAAAAACAGATAAGTGTAAGTCACTGATCTGTGTATAACTACTGATAAAGAGCTACCGGTACCCAGTCTACCAATAGACAGAGTCACTGATACACAAAGGTCACCGATATGTATAGAGATACCGATGTGCATGTCTATTGATACGAGCACAGATAATCACCAATAACCAGAGCTACCGACTGAAAAACCAGAGATACCGACAGATAAGAGCTACTGATAGACATAAGTCTTCCGATAGAGCCAGTTCACAGATAGTTACCGATAGAGTAAGTCTACCGATACAAGTACAGTCACCGATACTCGAGCTACCGATAGTCCAAGAGCTACCAATGGAACTAGAGAAACCGATGGAACGAAGTCACTGGTATATAGAGCAAATGATGCAAGATCAAAGAGCTACTGATGGAAGGACCTATTACATCCACCGTACACATTTACCAACACGAGCTACTAATTGACCAACCAGTCAAACTCTATACTCTCAATACTATTTATTTATTAAGCTAACAGTTACATTTGATGTTTTTAATGCATTCAATGTTATTTAATGAATTCTATTGCAATGTCAGGGAACCGTACTTAGTACCCATGCAAAAAGTAATCATTCCTTTTTGCCAGAGCTAAAATCTACAAAAGGGAAGATAAAGACCTAGCTGAAAAGATGAGAAGTAGAGAACACTGGGTGTGCATACGACAAGCATCAAGGAACTAAGAAGGCACACGGGTGAAAAAGAAAAGGGCTGAACATCATTCAAACATGGTGCATTTTCGAAAGGCTAAATCCATACTCCAAGAACACTGGACATACACGAAGCTACTCATTTTCAAGGAGAACACAAGCTACACCTTGAGTGAAGAGCTACAACAAACACTTCATGCACTCAGGCAGCTAAGCTGGACTAAGAACCAAAGAATAAAACGACACTCTGTTTTTTGAACAAAAACCAGAGAAGGACTCAGAAGCTTATCTGACAAATCAAATGAGTCCAGAGCTGCACTGCCAATCACTAAAGATTTTCTAAACTCTTTCTCACTTTCTTTAGTGATTCTATATTTATATTTCGAGCAGTGTGTGTACCCTGTTTATCTTACACACAAATTGTATCCTGTGCTAAGCCGGAGGATTCTCAAATCCTCATTCAAACTCTATAACTCTTTTGTTTCCCACTATGGATAGTAGTAGAGTTCAAGTAAGACCTGAACAACTGTGAGCTATTTTTTGTTTCCCATGAAGAACTGTGGTAGAGGTCTTTGTACTTGGACAGTGTGTTCACTGTTGTTAACCCCGATCCAGGGTGTGGATCAATTTATATAAATTGTTGAGAGGACTAAGTCTCAGCTTGAGACTGAACCTCTTGGTTAACTCCACTGTGCATTTTAATTAAAATCTATAAGTATACTATATATTTATTCCACTGCTGTTACTTTGAAATACACAATTATTTTAAAGCTACTTTTATAGTTAAATTAGCAAGTTTTTATATTTATTGTAAATTAGTAAATCAGTTTCAAAAGTCAATTTAATCTTGAGATTAAATTAACTGAGACCTAATCACTCTTTGAGAAACTAATTGAACATTTATAATCTATATAAATTCACTACAGTTTAACTTTGTTTTTAATTTGGGGGATTTTAAGAGAAATATTTTTGAACATAAATTTTAATTGGAACTCAATTCACCCCCCTCTTGAGTATCCATTCCGACCAAAATTTGGTATCAAAGGATTGTTTTTGTTATAGGATTTTTGACATAATCTATTTTTAAACTTTGATTTTAGTTTTATATTTAAAGATATTAAATTTCTATTAGTTCTAAATTTTTTATCTTTAAAATTTATTTTCTAAAATCTAGGAATGGACAATAGAATTGAGGGTGATGCTACAAACCTGCCACCTTTCTTCAATGGCACCAACTATGCCCAGTGGAAATTGAAAATGAAAATTTATTTAGAGAGTATGGGTTTTGATATCTGGACTGCTATAGAGTCTCAATATAAAATTCCAGAAACCGAAAGAACAACTTGGGATGAACCTATAAAGACTGCTTACAATAATAACTGTAAAGCTATGAATGCTCTGTATTGTGCTTTAGAAGATGAAGAGTTTAATAGAATATCTGCTTTCAAAACTGCTTATGAAATATGGGATACTTTGGGAGTTTCTCATAAAGGAATAACCAATGTTAAAGAAATGAGATTAAATACTTATACTATTAAATATGACAATTTTAAAATGAATAGTGATGAACCTATTTCTGATATGTATCTTAGGTTTAATGTGATAGTCAATACAATGAGTTCACTTGGATAGGTTGTTCCACCAAAGGAGCAAATTATGAGGATACTGAGATGTTTGCCAGACCGATGGAGAGGCACTTTTGTTTCAATTAGAGAGTCATGTGACATTGGAGCACTTCCAGTAAAAGAGATTATTGGTAAGCTTATGATGTATGAGGAAGAAATCAAGGTGAACAAGGAGGAAGATTATGAACCTAAGATAAAATCCGTAGCTTTCAATTCTACTGCCTCTAAGAGTAAAGACAAGGAGAAAATGAAAATACAAACTGAAAGTTCAACAAATGAAGATTCAGACTCTGATAGTGATGCTGAGATGGATCAAATAGCCAGGAGATTCAAGAAGTTTTATAGGAAGAAGAAATTATTCAGGAAATCTAACTACAAAGGAAAGTATGACAACAAGGGACACTAGAAAAAGGATTGGAAGAAAGATGACACGGATGATGAAATAGTCTGCAATGAGTGCAAAAGGAAAAGACACATCAAGGCTGATTGTCCAAAATTAAAAGTCAAAAAGAAATATGATTATAAGGATAAAAAGTACAGGAAATCTATGAAATAAACCTGGAGTGCTTCGGAGGATAGCACAAGTGAATCTGAAATTTCTGATTCTGAGAAGAATCGTGCCAACATGTGCTTCATGACCAACACATCCGAGGTACTTGTTTCCTCTGTTCTAAATGATTATTATTCTGGAAATAACAATGATTCAAAAAATGATGGAAATATGTCTAAGGATGAAATGTTTGAATACTATAACATGCTAGAAGAAACATGTAATGAACTTAAAGAAAAATATAAGTCATTAAAGAAACAACATGCTCTCACTGTCACTACTAAATCTGCCTTTGATATAGAAAAATAAAAGAATTATCAACTGTTAAAGGAAAATACTGAACTGAAAATGTCTAATGAGAAACTTAGAAATGACTTAGAAAAGTTCACAAAGGGAAAAGATACTATAACTCAAATTTTAGGTAAGTAAGTTTCACTTAAATACACTACTGGTTTGGGATACCAACCTAGACAGAGACAGTTCACTAAAACTCGATTTATCTCTAAGTCTGGACAAAATTCTGCTTATTCCAGTTCTGGAAATTCCTATGCATTAACTAGTTATTCATATGGTTATAGGTCAAATAAAGTTTATATTTCAAAATATATTGATTATGTAAATTATATGAAACCCATAAGACAAATATGGGTACCTAAAGCTTTGATTGCTAACCTTTCTGGACCCAAGAAGATCTGGGTACCAAAATCATTTTCTGTGTAAATCTGTTTTGTAGGAAACCTGTTTGAAGAGTTCTCGAAAGAAAGTATGGTACTTAGATAATGGCTGTTCAAGGCATATTTCTAGAGATTATTCATGCTTAAAATTTTTAATAAAGGTTGATGGAGGCCATGTCACCTTTGGTGATAATTCTAAAGGAAAAATCATCGGCCTAGGATAGATTGGTAACTCTAATTCAGTTTTAATTTCTAAAGTTTTATTTGTTGATGGACTTAAGTATAACCTGTTAAGTATTTCTAAATTATGTGATGATGGCTTTAATGTTAAGTTTGAAAATGATTCTTGTAATGTTTTTAACTCTAATAATGTTTTAGTATTTTTTGCTTTAAGAAATGACAATGTTTATGCTGTTCATTTAAATTCTTTAGCCAAACAAAATGTTACTTATTTAAATGCTTTTCATAAAGAATATTGGCTTTGGCAGAGAAGATTAAGACACTGAAACATCTATTCACTTAGAAAATTGACTAGGAAGAACTTAGTTAGAGACCTACCTAAACTTGAATTCCCAAATGACAAAGTTTGTAATCCCTATCAAAATGAAAATCAACATAAAGTTTCTTTTAAATCAAAGAAAGAATTTCAACTTCTTAACCTCTTGAGTTGGTTCACATGGACTTGTTTGGACCTTCAAGAGTTTCTAGTTTAAATGGGAAGCACTATGTATATGTCTTAGTAGATGACTTTTATAGATATACTTGGGTATACTTCTTAGCTTACAAAAGTGAAGCTTGTTCTTACTTTGTTAAATACTCCAAATATGTAGAAAATCATAGTGGACTTAAGATTAAAACCCTGAGAAGTGATCATGGCCGTGAGTTTGAAAATAAAGATTTTGAATCTTATTGCTCACACAATGGATATAGTCACAACTTTTATACTCCTAGGACACCTTAGCAGAATGGTGTAGTAGAAAGAAGGAATAGAACCCTTCAAGAAATAGCTAGAACCATGCTTAATGAATATGACCTGCCTATTTACTTTTGGGCTAAAGCGGTGAATACAACTTGTTATATTATTAATAGAGTCTTAATTAGACCAGTTCTTAAGAAGACCCCATATGAGTTGTGGAATAATAGAAAACCTAAAGTTAGTTACTTTAGAGTCTTTGGCTGCAAAGTTTTTATTCTTAAACAAAGGATAATCTGGACAAGTTTGCTTCTAAAAGTGATGAAGGAATCTTTTTTGGTTATTCTTTAACTAGAAAAGCCTATAGAGTCTTTAATAAAAGAACCAAATGTGTGGATGAATCTGTTCACATCAAGTTTGATGAAACTGATCCACATGAGCCTAAAAACTCTCTTGAAAATCTTGAAGAATATTTGAGTGTTTTGGACCTTAATGATAAGTCTAAAGAACCTCCTGTAAAAACATCCAGTTCTGGACATATTCTAGAATCTGCTGCTATAGAATCATAACCTATAGATGAACCTAAAATTTCTAGTCCTACCTTTACTAGATCAACAAGGATTCTAAAGAATCATCATTTGGATGTTGTTGTTGGTAATCTTGATTGAGGGACACAGACTTGAGATTCTTTAAGAAACCATGTTGAACATAAAGACTTTCTTTCACAGCTAGAACCTAAAAATGTCAATGATACTATCAATGATGAATTTTGGGTAATGTCTATGCAAGAAGAGTTAAATCAATTTGAAAGAAACAAAGTCTGGGAATTAGTTGACAGACCTAAGGACACTTTAACAATAGGAACTAAATGAGTTTTTAGAAACAAAGTTGATGAATCTAGAAACATAGTTAGAAAAAAAGCTAGGCTAGTTGCACAAGGATATATTCAAGAGGAAGGTATAGACTATGAGGAAACCTTTTCACCTGTAGCCAGATTAGAATCTATTAGGATCTTACTTTCCTATGCTACTCATCTGAATTTCAAATTATATCAAATGGATGTCAAAAGTTCTTTTATAAATGGTTTTATAATTGAAGATGTTTTTCTTGAACAACCAACTGGATTTACTAATCCTCATTTTCAAAATCAAGTTTTTAAACTTTCTAAAGATTTATATGGTTTAAAACAAGCTCCAAGAGCTTGGTATGATAGACTTAGTAAGTTTATTATTTCAAAAAGTTTTACTAAATGGATTTCTGATCCAACTATTTTTATTAAAAGAATTTCTAAAGATGTTTTAATAATACAAATATATGGTGATGATATCATTTTAGGATCTTCTAAACACTCTTTATGTACTGATTTTTCAAAGAGTATGCAAAATGAATTTGAAATGAGTTTAATGGGTGAACTCAAATATTTTCTTGGATTTAAAGTTTTTCAAAATGAAAATGGTATTATTTTGAATCAAAGTAAATATACAAATGATCTTTTAAAAAGTTTTGGTTTGGATAGTATTAAGGAAAGTGAAACTCCTATGAGTACAGTCTATAAATTGGATGCAGATGAAACTGGGAAACTAGTGGATCAAACCAATTACAGAGGTATGATTGGAAGTTTACTTTACCTTACTACAGTCGACCAGATATTATGTTTAGTGTGTGTATGTGTGAAAGATTTCAAGATAACCCAAAAGAATCTCATTTACTATCTGTTAAAAGAATTTTTAAGTATCTTAAACATACTGTAAACTTAGGTTTGTTTTACCCAAAAGGACAGTCCTTTGAGATAATGAGTTATTCAGATGCTGACTTTGCTGGTTGAAAGTTGGATAGAAAAAGCACATCTGGAACATGTTATTTATTAGGAAAATCCTTAGTATCATGGTGCAGTAGGAATCATAATTATGTTTCATTATCCACTGCTGAAGCAGAGTATATAACTGCTAGTAGTTGCTGTGCACAAATTCTGTGGATGAAACACACTCTTTTGGACTATGGATATGACTTTAAGCATGTTTCTATCAATTGTGATAATACTAGTGCTATAAATATCTCGAAGAACCCTGTGTCTCACTCTAGGACTAAACACATTGATGTAAGGCACCATTTCTTGAGAGATCATTACCAAAAGGGTGATATTATTCTTGAGTTTATAGGTACTGAACATCAATTAGCTGACATCTTCACTAAACCTTTGAGTTCAGATAGGTTAAGTTACATTAGACATGAGTTAGGTATGTTTAACCTTGATCGGTAGCTAACCTCACCGATGTAAAATTCTCACCGATGTAAAATTATCATCGATGTAAAATTCTCACCAATGTAAAATTCTCACCGATGTAAAATTCTCACCGCTGTAAAATTCTCACCGATGTAAAACTCTCACCGATGTAAAATTCTCACTGATAGGAATTCTCACCGATGAGTGCGCTGTTTTAAAACTTCTATCTGCCGCCAGAATCTGAATCGTTTTTACTTTATTTAATTTTTTTTATTTTATGATCCCTAAATGATAAAAACTAAGTCCCAGCTACTTCTCAATCCACCGAGCCTCAAACCTTGACCCTCAAACTTTAGCTCCCGAATCTCTTGAGAACCCTAAATCCCTCGAACCAGCGATGGCAAAAACCAAGCTTCCTACCGTCAGAGATGACACTGTTGAGCCGAAAGAAAAGAAGCAAAAGTCCGAGAAAGAAGCAAGTGGTAGTGTTACTGGAACTAGGTCGGGGAGACGACTAGTGAATCCTCATCTTCAGAATAGAGTCATTGTGATTGAAAAGGAGCTATGCGTAAAATGGTTGCTGCCTAGCAAGTCCGCAGTGCTCGAAGTGCTTGAAGATCAAAAATGGGTGGAGTGTTTTTCGAACAACAATGGTCCCTACTTTCCAAAGTTAGTGAAACTGTTTTACGAGTTTGTAACCTTTGAGAAATATGATAATGAAAACCGAGTGACTTCATTTGTGAATGGAAAGGAAATGTCGTTTTCATCTGTGGAATGGGCTGAATGTCTGAAAGTTCCACATGATGGTGTATCTGGATATGTATTGAGAGCTATGCCTCCTACTAGTGACATTTTAGATTATGAGACTTCTTTAGAAGAACTGACTGGTGATGGAAGTCAAAGACAAGTAGTTGCTACAGAAATGGATGGAGAGAACAAATTGCTATTCAAATTTGTTCTACATGTCTTGATACCGAGGAGAGAAGACTTTGCCAATTTGAGATATCAGGATATCTATCTCTTTCACCTCTTAAGACATTGTGTAAAGGTGAATTTGTGCATATTTCTGATGATCCAAATGGAAGACATGACAAGGCCGAAATCAAAGACAAATTCCCTATTCTTTGCTAAGTTAATTTCTGTGATGATCAAGGTAAAAGGGGTAGCTGAGTCTCAAGATGAGACAGTAGTAGTAAAGAATAAATTTTGTATCACATCCACAGTTTGCAAATACATGAGGATAAATTGGAACCCTTGGAGAGGAGAATGGTTCAATGATGACCAGAAGGTGTATGACAAATTTAATCCTGTGAATCATCCTTCAAAACCTAAGGATGTGAGGGATCCAGGTCTGGGACCTGATGAAGAGGAGCCAAAATACAGTGATGATTCAGAAGAGGAAGAGTCCTCTGCTGATGAAGGAGGAGACCCTGACTTACCTCCTAGCCCAACTCCAAAAGATCTAGATCAACATAAATAAGATAAGGAAGAAGTTGCTTTAGAGGATGTTTAAGTGGCTGCTGTAGAAAATGAAGAAGATGCTCATGAAAGTGAAGCATCTCTATCAGCTGATTTGAGATTGAGTCCAGTGATTGGACAATATTTAGTGCCTGCTAAGGATACAAATGAAGTTGACATACCCTTGCCTACTTTGGAAGACCCTCCTGCTGCTGTAGAGATGGAATTGATAGTAGAAGATTCTCCCCAGGATGAAAGACCTGCTGAGAATGCTGATGAGAATGCTACTAAGAATGCTGCTGAGAATGCTGCTGAGAATGATGTTGTTTTATTTGGGGATGAACCAATTGAGGGGGAGCATCAAACCAAGTTTGGAAGTGTTACAGTGGCTGTTGATATTGAAGATTGGGCAGAAGACCCAGATTTTGTTGTTTGTGGTTTAGACTATCCTGATTCCGACAATGAAGCATCTCTAAATAGACCAAAAATTGTTTATGATGTTGAGATTGAATTTCTACCTAAAGATTTGGTCAGAATGCATGACCTGGATACTTTAAAGAAAAATCTTAAGGACAGATTTTTGGAAGAGGTAAATAAGATGGAAGTTTCCCTGGTATCTTCAATTCAATCGGTTATGACTGACTCTATGGTCAGTTTGGCCTCTCAAAGTGCATCTGTTGCTATTTCACCTGCTGATTTAATTGCCAAGATAGATCTTGAATCCTTAAAGGATGAGTTAAAAGAGTGTTTTAGTGCCTCATTTGCTGAGATGAAGCACAATTTTGCTGAGGAGATGAGTATGTTGGAAAGATCTTTTGAACTTTCTCTTTCTTGTAATTTGTCATCCTTTATGAGTGATATAGTGGAAGAAGTTAAAAACTGCCAGGCTCAAGTTTCTAGACTTGAAGAAGATCTTGAAGCTCTAAAGGAATCTGTTGTTTCTTTAGATTCTTACATGAGCTCAAAATACCAAGAAGATAAGGACTTAGCTTATGTGAAAAGTGTTGTAATCCAGATGGTTTTAGTGTTCGAAAGTTTTAAAACTTCCATGAAAGATCATGTTAAAACCTAGGATTCTCAAGTTAAAAATCTTATTAGTGGGTTGAACAAGAAATTTAAGGAAACAGTAACCTTCTCTATTGGTTCTATTGCTTCTAAACCCTCAGTAGATTTGAATCAAATTCGAGCTATGATGAAGGAGGAGCTTGGTTCAGCTTCAACCAGTGGCTCTGTGGACTCATCTGAGCTAAGCAGAGTTGTGCTTTCTACTAGAGATTCAGCTAGATAAATAATGAAGATAGTCCAAGACTACATGAGAGAAGCTTCTGCCTCTCAAAAATAAGTGAAAGATAAAGTGGACTCCTACTTCCAAAAGATTTACATAGAGAATCAAATGACCAATCACTTCGAGCTTCTGATAGAAAATATGAAGCTTCCTCCTATCAATAAAGACTCCAAAGAACAAGTTAGCAAGCTAAGAGAATTGACTCCAGCGTTGGACAAATTTATGGAGAACAAGGATGACTTCATATCTGCTATGGAGAGAGGAGGAGGAATAATTATGTACTTCAGAAATCTATTGCTGCCTTTTGTGCATGTTGATGCTAGACCAGTAATTTTCCCTCCTGCTTTGCCTGCCTCTACCTCTACTGCTTATCCAGTTCAAATGACTCCTGCCCAAGCAATTCGAAGCCTCACTCCTATGATCACTCAATTCTCTCCTCAGTATCGGCCAGGAAAAATTTCTGTGGATCAGCCTCCAATGATCATTTTTGGAATTCCTAAGCCTTCAGCAGCATACTCACCACCTGAATCCTCTTCTGAACCAAAAGGAAAATCTCACATTGAGGATGTGGATTGAACAAGTGGCTAGACTGTTTGATAGGAATCCATTGTATTTTGTTTTCTTCCTTTGTACCTTATTTGGAACATTAAATAAAACTGGTTTTTATCTCTTCTCTTTTTCTTATTTTATTCCTCTTCTCTTTGGTTTCCCACTTTTTAATTATCAAAAAGGGGGAGAAATATTTTACCAAGATTATACAAAGAGGGAGAAATATTCACACAGGGGGAGAAGTCTTAAAGTGAGAATAAATAATGGGGATAAAGTATCAAAGGGAATTTTTTTTCTCTAAGGAAGAGTTATCATGCTTTTCCCCTCTGATACTAGTTCTTTTATTTTCATCCTCTGATACCATTTTATTTAATTCTCTGATACCACTAAATTTTACCTCTAATATCATTGAATTTTCTTTTATCTCTGATACTGTCACATTTAATTTTACCTCTGATAAATTATTTTTTCTATAAGAAAATTGAATTTAATTATATATCCTATGATACAATTTCTCACTATTTTAAAACTATAATATTATAAGTTGTGATTATCAAAAAGGGCGAGATTGTTGACCTCACCTATTTTGATAATCCCAATTATGCTTTCATATACTTTGATAATCCCAATTAATGTTTATTTATATATTAATTCTTTCAAATCTATGATATTCTATGATCAAGATTATAATAATATTAAAATAATCTTTGGAATATGTTAATCATTGTTTATCCATGTTTATATGAGTTCTGAAGTAATTCTAACCCAATCGGATTTGTTTTGCATAAAAACAGATAAGTGTAAGTCACTGATCTGCGTATAGCTACTGCTAAAGAGCTACCGGTACTCAGTCTACCGATAGACAGAGTCACCGATACACAAAGGTCACCGATATGTATAGAGATACCAATGTTCATGTCTACTGATACGAGCACAGACAATCAACAATAACCAGAGCTAACGACTGACAAACCAGAGCTACCGACAGACAAGAGCTACTGATAGACAGAAGTCTACCGATAGATCTAGTTCACAGATAGTTACCGATAGAGTAAGTCTACCGATAAAAGTACAATCACCAATAATCGAGCTACCGATAGTCCAAGAGCTACCGATGGAACTAGAGCAACCGATGGAACGAAGTCACTGGTATATAGAGAAACCGATGCAAGATCAAAGAGTTACCGATGGAAGGACCTTTTACGTCCACCGTACACATTTACCAACACGAGCTACTAATTGACCAACCAGTCAAACTCTATACTCTCAACAAAATTTATTTATTAAGCTAACGGTTACATTTGATGTTTTTAATGAATTCAATGTTATTTAATGAATTCTATTGCCATGTCAGGGAACCGTACTTAGTACCCATGCAAAAAGTAATAATTCCTTTTTGCCGGAGCTGAAAGCTACAAAAGGGAAGATAAAGACCTAGCTGAAAAGATGAGAAGTAGAGAACACTGGGTGTGCATACGACAAGAATCAAGGAACTAAGAAGGCACACAGGTGAAAAAGAAAAGGGATGAACATCATTCAAACATGGTGCATTTGTGAAAGGATAAATCCATACTCCAAGAACACTGGACATACACGAAGCGACTAATTTTCAAGGATAACACAAGATGCACCTTGAGAGAAGAACTAAAACAAACACTTCATGCACTCAGGCTGCTATGTTGGACTAAGAACCAAAGAAGAAAACGACACTCTGTTTTTTGAACAAGAACCAGAGAACGACTCCGAAGCTTATCTGACAAATCAAACGAGTCCAGAGATGAACTTCCAATCACTAAAGATTTTCTAAACTCTTTCTCACTTTCTTTAGTGATTCTATCTTTACATTTCGAGCAGTGTGTGTACCCTGTTTATCTTACACACACATTGTCTCCTGTGCTAAATTGGAGGATTCTCAAATCCTCATTAAAACTCTATAACTCTTTTGTTTCCCACTGTGGATATTGGTAGAGGTCGAGTAAGACCTGAACAGCTGTGAGCTGTTGTTTTTTCCCACGAAGAACTGTGGTATAGGTCTTTGTACCTGGACAATGTGTTCACTGTTGTTAACCCCGATCTTGGGTGTGGATCAATTTATATAAATTGTTGAGAGGACTAAGTCTCATCTTGAGACTGAACCTCTTGGTTAACTCCGCTGTGCATTTTAATTTAAATCTATAAGTATACTATATATTTATTCCGCTGCTATTACTTTGAAATACAAAATTATTTTAAAGCTACTTTGATAGTTAAATTAGAAAGTGTTTATATTTATTGTAAATCAGTTTCAAAAGTCAATTTAATCTTGAGATTAAATTAACTAAGACCTAATCACTCTTTGAGAAACTAATTGAACATTTATAATCTATATAAATTCACTACAATTTAACTTTGTTTTTAATTTGGGGGATTTTTAGAGAAATATTTTTGAACAGAAATTTTAATTGGAACTCAATTCACCCCCTCTTGAGTATCCACTCCGACCAACATAGATTTTGTTGTCTTACTAGAAATAAATTCCTATCTAGATACTATAAGTAGATGTGGTTTGACCTAGATTCATCTAGTGTTAATAACCCTAAAAATAGTCAGTTGAATATATTGTCCATGATTCAGATTCTTGGTGAGTGTACCGTTACTTCACACCTAGTTTGGAACTCTTGGGGGATATTCATGCATTAATTAACATTTTCTTTATGAACCATTATATATAATGAGAGAATAAAACCTATGGAAACCTATGATATGACATAGGTATATGGGATAAACCTAATGTGTCTTAGGTTTATAATTATAAGGTTTATCATAAGTTTAAGGGAATATATACCCATTTTTAAGTTTTATGTGATGGGAATTTAACATGATTAGGTATATTTTGAGATAAATTTATAGGAATTAAAACCTTTGGTTTAGTATATGTTTTAGTGAGAAGGATATTTGAGGACGAATGATTTTATATTTTTTTGGACATAATTTTAAAGTTATTTATAACCTTTAGGGTTAATATAATCATTGATATTATGGTAATAATAATTAATTAAGATTATTTTATTTTGTGAAAAAACTAAGCTATGTAGAAAACCTTAGTGGTTAAAAAGTGATTTGATGATTACTATTATTTTTAGGGATGATAATTATATTTTTTTGAATGTTATAGTAATTATACTAATATAGTTTGAGAAAAAGGACAAACCCATAGGTTGGGAGACAACCCATTGCATATGGAAAGTCTGCAAAGCTTGAACCCATAATCGAAGGGTGACATGGTTGAATCACCTAACACTTTCCTATGTGATGTTCTTGTTCGCATGACATTTTTTAGATGATTTTATGGATAAAGATTATGTTTATTTTTGGAAGATTATTTCAGGATAAAATATTTTTGATTTTTTGGGATTTTGAGGTGATTAATGATATTTCAGGAGACATTTTATTAGGTTAAGATAAATATAAACTTGTGGTTTAAGGTAAAGGATTACTTGGGAAGAATTATATTGTGTTTTTGTACATTAAATATATAGGTTATAGGATAAACTTTGAGGTTAAAACTTTAACATTGAGTTTATTGAGGTTATTTGAGATATAGGGTTATATATTGATCTATGTTAATAATTTGATTTTATTATTTAATTTTAGAGATTAATTTATTATTTGTTATTATAAATATTTATTCATTTTGAGTATTATATTACATTATACTAACCATTTTGGTTTTCGTAAAGAAAATATGAATAAATTTTTATTCTTTTTCGGATTATTTAATCTATTTGAAGTTGATTTTAGTGCTTCAAATATGAAAATTTCATCATGAATACTCATTGTTTGGAGAAAAATATGATACTTTAGTGTAAATTTATTAAATTATGAAATTATACTTTTCAATTAAGTATATTTCTTTATGTTCTTAGTCTATATATAAAAGTAATCCCTCAACTATAGGAAAAAGATCTTGAAATAAATATGTTATCCTTTTATCTTAATTTCTATTGAATTGATGGTATTTTCACCCCTCATCAAATTATAGTTTTTTGGTTGTAAAAATTCTTAGGACCATGTTCTCCATCACTCTATATTAGTCCTTTTACATTATTATTCTCTTCCATGTCAATATTTTAACTTCCCACTGATGCTCTTTGTATTGGGGAAGCCGAATATGTAATATTTTAGGGAACCTTTATTTTTCCCACTTTCCCTTTTCAAAATAAGTTTTATTATCCTTAAGTATTATTTGGGTTTTCAAAAAAGGTTGAATCTTTTTTTTAAGATAAAATTTCAAGTGCATAATTTAATTAAGGGTGTATAATGTAACCTTCTATGATTTTATAATATATTTCTCTTTAAATAAAATTTCTTTGTTACATTTCTTTATACACTACACCAAGTTTAATTGAATCATATCAAGATATAAATATTATCATGTGAAGATTATATCATTTTTAAAATCATCTTGTCAATATTATCTTAGGTTGATTTTTTGGGAAATTTCCAAAAAAGTTAATCACTTTGTAAATAGTGAAAATACTGATTTTTAAAGAAAATCGTATTTTCTTTTCTAGTATATTCAAAGATTATTTTTTATTTGATTTGGTTTTAAAATTAAAATATATTTTTTGTTATAAATAATTTAATTAATTACTTTTTGATCAACATTTTTTTGATCTTGTTAAAAAAATAATTTTACACTTAAAATGTCCTTTTTTAGGAAACCATTTTTCATAACACTTTGAGGAATTATTATAAAATGAATTTATACCACTTAAAGAGATTGAATTTGATAAAATTTATTACATATTTGGAATCATGAGGTTAAAATTTGGTATATAGGTCTCTTATTTTTAGACATTATGGATAGTAATTGTGGTAAAATTTATCACCTCAATAAAGGGTAAATTAGGTAATTAAGGCTAAAAATAATGTGACAAGGCATTAAAAATATATATAAAAAATTAATTTATTTAATTTTATGAATCTATTTCATCCATAATCATCCATACTTTGAAAATATAACCTCTTTTTGTAATTTATTTTTGATTTTTACCTTTATAATATTTAAGTAAAGGATAAGGTAAAAAATGTTAATCTCTTGATTTTAATATATATAATATTTTGTGATAGGGATTAAAAAAATTATGTTCAGTTATAAGTAGTTATTTTAAATTTTAATGATTTTTATCATTTTTTTAATTTATTAATTTGTAGTAATGAAATAATTACCTTAAATTCCTATATAATTCCAAAATTGTATTTATTCAAATAATAGAAAATTAAAATAAATGATTTTATAAATATTAAACATCATATAATTTGAGTGAGTTAGTTTTCCAATAATTTTATTGATAAATATAACATATTAACGATGTTTTAAGGAATTATATTCAAATTCCTTTACTTTAATATTGTTCTAAAAGTCAAATTAAATGAGGATTTCCAAAAATGACATTAATGATATTTTATAATAAGTAATTTTTTATTAAATAATTTAAAATTCAAAAAAAATCATATATTACTCAAATTTAATAATATAATATTTAAAGCACTAACTATGGTACTTTTATTGGCAATTTTTTCTTTTATGGTAACATTCTTGACACTTAGAGGATAGAAAACTTTTATATTGCAGTAATTGTAAAAAGGGTTAATAAGGATTAAAAATTAAATATAAGGGTGAAAAACAAATAAAAATTGTCAAAATTTTATTTTATTAGAGGATTTAGAATCAAAATAATCTTATATTTTAATTATTTCAATTTGGGTCCATTTTTAATTGAGAAATAATTTATATAAATTTAATTCTTTAAAAAATTGCAAGAATGCCCCTCCCCTAATTTATAAATGGACACCCCTTATCTATTTTATTTACACTACTTTGAGAAAACTAGCTCAACCAAACCTAAACCATTTTTCTTTAAAAAATCTTTATTTAAGTTATATATGTTATTATATTCCAAAATTACAAACCCTAAGTCCGTTAGGAAGATATCTATAGGACGTTTACCGAAGAAGTGGTAATCATTTTTACAGACTCTTTCATGTTTTTTATTATTCTACTTCCTATGAATCTGTCACAATAATATTAAAATAATAAATATATTATCATATATATATTTATATGTTATTTTTATTATGGGAAAACCATATTCTATCTCTTTACCGGTTGAAATAGTGGGTGTCCTAGACCGAACTATTTAGTTCTTTGGATTACCATATCGTGTATATAGTTAGCTATACAAGATATCATCTTACCATTATACTGTATAATTTTTTGTGTCCACTATTGGAATGGTAATTTCCAAAGATTAATTTCCATATTGAAATGTTATAGCAGTTCCCAGGCTATAATGAGAACCTACAGATACTATGACATTAATCTTAAATATATGTTCTTTGGTCCTGATATATCTTACTGATTAGACATAGTAGATGTTTGACTATCAGGTGCTATGGGATCATAAGAATTGATACTTATTCTCATGATTTTCTCACTTGGTGATCTCTAGTAGTGAGATCATGAGGACTGACCCGCCAATAGGAACACCATATGTTTCGGGTGTCATTGGATGTTCCTATCTATGATCATGTGTAATGGTCTCCTGACTTGAGATCATTACCAATATATGTCATTTTATTGCCTACTTTGATGAAAGATAAAACCATGTCAATGAAGTCGTGGCGAGGTAGTTTGTATTGGGTGCATCATTGGTGGCATGACATTGGTTGAATGGTCAAGAAAGGATTTGTCACTTTTGGGTTATGGAAGTAATATATCTTAGGACAAGTTGATAAGGATGGAAGTACCTTTATAAGACCATGGCTATGAAAGTCAAGGGTATATCTGTCTAGTTAGATCAAAAAACAATAAAACAAGAAAAGAGAGATGACATGTGAGTGCATCCTAGTTTATGAGATATTACAGACAAAGAGATTATAATACACAGTGCGTGTTCATAGGTTGGTTTTCACTGCTATGAAAATAGTTATCTTTTTAGGGGCTATGATGGGTTGCTAGATCCCACTCTTGGTCTATGAATAATATTTAAAACTATCGAGATAAGGGCCTAGAGGGTCACACACACTAGCGTATTCAAGAATCTGCCCTATTCAGTTGAATATGAGTTTTGGACATGGTGAGCCCCACCATCGGGGTCCAGGATTGTTCCAAGGTTAAATGATCACTAATGAAATAAATAAATTCATATTATTCGAGTTTAGAATAATGATCATTGAATTTATTTGTTAAATATATTTATGAGTTTTAAGTAAATACATGAAAAATATTAATTGAAAAATATTAAATTACTCAAGGTTCAATTAATATTTATGGGAACGAAAAGTCAAGTTTTGGACTCAATTATTGTCATGTAATATATTTAATATATTATAAGAAAATGATAATAATATTTATGACTCAAATTAGTAGTCATAAATGTCATTGATAGTGTGTTAAGTATTTAGGGCCGGTGAGGCTATACCGGATATTTTAATTAAACACTATAAATAGAAGAGGTGGGGCTTTTACCAAGTACTATTCATGGGGCTTATCTCTCCTCTCCACTCTCCCATGTTCTAGAGAGAGAGACACTCTTGATCCAATGAGCTTAGATCGGGCTATCTCTCAAGCATCTCAAGAAGAGCGATGCAGTGATCATTGAAGCATTGAAGGCTTCGTCGGAATTCCATGCTAGCACCCTGACTTTGATGAATGGTATTCCCACAGATTTTGAAGCATGTGTGGACTATCTAGAGGAGTTCGATGTCATATTCATTGAGTAGAGATCTCCAATGATGAGTGGACGTTGTGCGTGACTTAAAATTTAAACTAGGTATTTTACAGTTTATTTTTTTACTTAAAACCCTTCACGCATGATCCTCGACTTAAATCGGACAGCTATTCACCGACCTAGAAAAGATTACACCGATCGTCAATGATTTTTTTAAATCCCACTTGTTTGGGGCTTCCGTCACACACCCAGTTCCAACAAGTGGTATCAAAGTGACACGTGTTGATTTTAAGCTAAGTATAAATTAAATTTGCATTAAATTTAATAAAGGGTGTCAATACAGTTCCAACACCATAGACAAAATCAGATTCAGACATCGGATGGTCAGTTTGTTGTCATCCAATGTTTTGAATTTGGATTTGAGACTGAATTTTAGTGATGTTTTTTATTTTGACCGGAAATACTGTGGTCAAAATACTCACCAAAAAAATAGTTTAGTGTTGATATTATTTTCTTAAAAATAATTATATAATAATAATAATAATAAAATTATTTGATTTAATAATAATAATAATAATTTTATTTTGATAATAATAATAATTTTATTATAATAATAATATTATTAAAATAATAATATTATTTCTCTAAAGCCTATACATTAGGCTTGAGAAAGACAGGGAGACAAGACCAGCAAAGCAGGTCTTGAGAAAACAAATATGGTAGGGAGACCTACACAGCATGTCTTCATTCAAAAAAAGGGGGTGGGGGGAAGACCTACAAAGTAGGTTACAAAACTAAAAAATAAAAATATAGTAGGGTTTGGGGGGGGGGGGAAGCGCCCCCCCCTGTCCGGTGGTCTTCCCCATGGAACTGGAACAACACCCATCCAGGCGTAGCAAGCCGCCTCCGCCCTTGCACGCTGCCTGCGCCACTTTGCTCAGATGGCCGCTCTCGGCCCACCTCCTAGTGAATCGAGGCCGGCTCCTCCCTTCCGCCATACTGCAGTGGACCAGTCGCCACCTCCTGCCTTTCGCCACCTCTGGCCAGTAGCGTACTCCCTCCCGCCTTTTGTCTGGTCCTCTTCCCAGCATAGCACCCCGAGCCACCAGCTATGGCCTCCACACTGCGCACCCTGGTCCCTCCTCCTCTCTACACTACAATGGAAGCGCGTCACCGCCTCACTCGATGACACTGCAACCACCCCGGCCACCCCGAAACCCTGAAACCTCCCCAAGCCGCCTCCCAATTTCCCAATTCCGGCCGGAGATCTCCCGCACTAACCGCTGTCACCTTGGACCAGACCTCTCCACCTCAGTCCGCTGACCGTGACTCCTTAAAGTGGGAGAACCATCTTCTTGCATGTTTCAAACCCCTCTCGGCCAGCTGCCTTCATCACCACCCCACTCCCAGCCAGCCGACTCTAACAGTAGTACCCCACTGCCGGCTAGCCCCAACCGTTCTGTTCCTTGTGCCTAGGAGGGCGCGAGTATGTCCGCTGGATCGATATAGTCCGGCCAGACCATACTGTCCCAGACCTGCCTCGTCCCAGTCTCCGCTCGGTCTTCCTAACAGGCATGTAACATGCACTATCCCAAAACAGGCCCGAGGAGGTCTACCCTACCCGAAACGGTCTTAGGTGGACCTGCCCATCCCAGAACGCCTCTACACGGGGTCGGTACCGACCGAATTGGGCCTGTGCAGGTTCGCCCCGACCTGCATAGGCCCCTCCCGATGTTTTATGGGCTCAGGTGATGTTAATTTAATAAAAAAATTAATTAAAAAAATTAATTTGATTTCATTTGAGAAATAAATAAATTAAATATTAATTTTTGGTTATTAAAATTTAATGCAGCATAATTAATTTGATTTGGAGTTTAATTAAATTATTAAATTAAATTAATTTTTAGTTTTTGAAATTAAATTAATTAAACGTGGCTGAATGGCGTATTTATATTGAATTAAAATTAGAGTGAAATTTTAATTCAATAAAATAATTCCCTTGGATTATTTAATGCAAGTTTAATTTTTTATTTCGTATTTATTTAATATACACGAGGTTAATGCATATATGACTAATCATGATCCTTAGACTGACCAATGTATGTCTGGTTCCTTTTATTTGATTATTTATTTAATTATTGCATGGATTTGTAATAATCACTTTAATTAAATAAAAAGATGATCTGTGTGTCATCTCAAGTGTCATTATATGTGTAAGGGTCGGCGTGCCCATTCTCAGAGTTGTATTTTATACCTTGAGATCCCCTCACCTACATGTAAGTACTATTGTATAATGAAAAGATGAGGTGTGACACAGTTCGTGTTGAGTCATGGCGATGCACCAGACAAGAGTTGGATTAACAGACGTTGCTATTCAAGTTTCTAGCCTCGCAACTAAAGGTATTGTCCCTTGGGTCTCGATTGGTCCATTATTCACTCAACGGATCAACCAATAGTACCAGATCATGATTAGGTGTTCATTTTTTTTCATGGTTTATTTTTTTTTCATGTGTAATTTATTGCGTGATCACATAGTATAATAATAAACAAGCATGAAAGATAAAGTGAACATGTGACGTGATGAAATTTCTATTTCTTTCATGATCAGATGTGTGTGCGATCACATAGTACGTGCATATAAAAATAAAAAATGATTTATTTCATCAAATTAAATATAATAAAACCCTCAAAGATATATCAAGTTATAACAGCCTTCTGTCATTCAAATTTGGACAAAACCGGATGTTTGAGGTGCCGGTCATGCCATAGCTAAGGGTGCATCTTACTACTAGGGAGTCCTTATAAGAATGATGGGTTGAATTAACTAAAATTTCAGCAAAGAAATATCCATAGCTAGTTTGTTATAATTTTAGAGGCAAACATTGAGTAAATAAAGTTATGATTTTAGAAGCCAGGACTTCACTCAACAAATCAAGGAACCGCAAGTTAAAGCAGTCGACCAGCCAAAAGTCCACCTTGAACCCTCCGAGTAGTGGCGTAGCCATAGCTTGTGGACTACAAGGGGTGGTTCTAGGATCCTTTCCACTAGATTAATGAAGCGACAAAGTATTCCGATTCTAGCACAGAATGTTCCTAGAATTCGATAAAATAGTGGGATACATTTAATTAATTAATTAATCAAAATTTCTTAAATGGTAATCATGATAAAAAAAATAATCTACTAAAATTAATTTTTGTTGAAAAATGGTAAGTTATACCACAAGTTTATACTAGGATAAATACTGGAAAAAGTAAATGTCCTCACTGATATGAGTATCCATGAATAGTACAGGCACATGGGCATAGTACTATGATATAGGAAACTCAAGGTGCCAGTGTCCCCAACACTGTTAAACTACCTCAAGAAGCAAGGGTGAAATTGCTTACAGGAGACTAATGTACAAAGCATATGGTAGTTATATAATTATTCTTTCATCAATGTCCGGTGTCAGTTACAGTCTCTACACCAAGACATGGATAATATAAACCTGATGTCTCATCTCTGAGAAGTTTGAAAGGAGAAAGCATATCAATGATATGAATAAGGTGATGTTACACCAACATGTGTAAATTGAAATATTGATCACGATCTTTAAATGTACCCCTTTCCCATATCATTTTCACCACATTAATCAAGTCTCTTTTTAAGTTACAAAATGAACAAGTATTGAAGTAAACGCTTCATTACCAATTTAGGTAAGGTTTGCCAATATAATAAGAATATCAAAGATAATTTCATCTATAATTATTATGGTGAACAAATTGAAAGACAAGGTGAAAAGGTCAAAGGCATGTAATACCAATGGAACATTCACAATGTACTTCAATTAATGAGGTATTAACAAAGGTTTTTTGCATTTCATATTATAAAATAAGACAATGGATGTTGAAAAGCAATAAACTGAATTAAAGAAGAAAGTTACCCACTTCTTAAAAAATATTCATCAATTGTAATGTTTCAATTTTACTACTTGGGTATTTAATAAAATATGTTGGTGACATATGTGTATTCTAATACGGTAACCAAGTAAGTATAGAAAACTTACTAGAAGTCAGGTGTATTCTTCAAGTGGTTGTGGAAGGGTGATACCTAGGCTAGTGGTGAGAAGTACATGACTTCTTTAATTGAAAAGTGAAAGATTAGTGTTGAAATTGTAACACCCCGACCCATCTAGGATGGAGAGGGTGCATTACTTGTGATATTGGAATGGTTAGAAGGAATGAAAATCCTGAAGGAATGATCAGTTTAGTAGTCTTGAAGAAACTAGATACATAGATGTTACTCAAATTACATTCGAAAAGTTTACAAAATACAATACATAACAAAAACTAAAAACGACATCCCCAGGAAATCAATAAAAGATCTTCTCTTCATCACCTGTTGAAGGTAGACAATAAAAGGGGTGAGATAAAATTCTCAGTAAGGGTTACAAATAGCAGAATCATGAGTACAATAATAAGTTAATCACAATAAATCTCACATAATCAATATGGAATAGTTAATAAATTAATAACTAATACTATTAATAAACTGAGAATGAAACTAAATCCATAGATTTTGTCATAGTGAAATCCTCATGGATAATAATAATAACTGATAATGAATAAAGAGAATGCTTATTAATTGGAAATCATGTATCTGGCACATGAAACCATAATACAGTAAAAACGGTTTAGTTCTATGGGTAGAAACCCTTCTGATTTTTGGAAACAAACTCGAAGGGTTTGTCGCCAAACTGTTTTGTCTCATGAGACCTACAAATGCATCGAGGGGATGTAGTGGGCCCCACCCGCTACTACATGTCCAAATCATTCTTTATACATTGATTCAATACAAGATCAATATGACTTTTCAATATTTCCATAGAGTAGAGTATACAGATTCACCAATATTTCCATAATTAAAATAACTTTCCAAATAAACACCGTATGTAAAATGGTATACGGTTTAGAAAACAACCATATCCATGATATGAGATTATGGATATTTAATATAAATAAAATTTAAAATGAAAAGTGACCTCAAATGGTCAGTAGGTACACCGCATAGGGATTATTAGGTGCACAACACAAAGTTAGTCACAACAAAACGACAGTTGAGACAAAGTCTCTTACCACAATGTAATCGGTTGAACCGTATGACCAGAACTTAATAACCATCAAGTGAATAATTTAATAACATGAATATAAATAGTATCATGTTATTATATATCAAATGGAAGTACATATATAACAAATATAAGGAATAATTGGTGAACAATGGAAATCTCACAGAAATGAAAGTGAGATGAGAAAACCCTTAACTTATGCTTGAGTGTGTTATTCATTTGTTTTAATGACCTGAATAATCAAATTTATCTTCATTAATTAATATGTATAGAACCTCCTATATATATAATTTATTTATTATAACATTATCAGGTTCATTCATGGCCCTTTATATGGGTTCAATTGGTTCAATTTTCATGTTTTGGAAGCATTTTCTTCCTTGGTTTTCATGGTTCGCTTACTTATTTCCATGAATGGAAGTTCATTTGAAACATGGTTAAACATCCAGAATTGTTAATACATATTATTAATGAAATTATGGAGATATAAATTATCTTATAATTATTTTGGGTTATATACCATAATTATGATTCATTAGTTAAAACATTAATGATGTTCGTTTAGATTGTTTTAGTGGTTTTTTGATAATAACAACCTCATTTTGTTTTATAAATTAGAAACATGAGTACCAAAGAATTAAAGAACCATGGGTGAGTCATAAAACATATATTATAACCTGTTTCAACCATATAAATGGTTTCATGACCATACTTGAAAGAATTAATGCAAATTGAAATCACATCGTCTACGATGTCGGTAATTCGACACATCACGAACAATGTTTTTAATTCCTTGAACACGTGGGGGAAAATAAGAAGATTGGTGATGAATTTATCTTTAAAATTATAAAATCCATAATATACATGATTCTGGAGATTTCATTCCTCTTGGGTAAGAAGATATGAATAAAGAATAAATAAAGAACTGAAAATAAAATAATAATTTTTAAATTGCTTAAAAAAATTCGGCAGCCTAACAGCTACGCAACATGGTTTTAGAAAATATTAAAAAGAGAGGGTACAAGGGTCACCTATCTAGAAATGAATAATAATATACATTAGATCATTAATAAGAATAAAAATAAGAACATGGTATGGAAACTTGAAAAATATACCACATAAAAGAGAACATGAAAGGAAAAAGAAAGAAATTGAGAATTTTCTTACCTTGTAGAGTAACCCTTAGAACTTGAAGGTTGGGACCTTGGGGGCTTGAGGAAACCTTGGGAGGACAAATATGAAGGTAAGGAGTCCAGATATTAGTTGAGGGAGAATTGTTAATGAATTCAATGAAGGTAAGAGTTGGTATTTATAGGAAAAGTGAGGGATTATTTTAATAATTTCCAAGGGACACCTCATGGGTGGTATTTGAAAAACCATGAGCTTTCCCATGGTATTTTCCCATGGTTAAAGACACTTGGGAAACCTCAAATATTATTTAACTATACAAAATTCTACCAGATTTATGACATCATTATTACATCATTAATGATGTCAATAACACACCGAAACTAAAAACTGTATTTTTTACTATTCACTGAAAAATCAACTGTTTCAGAAAAATTCCCAAAATTCACCCTACCCATTTTTTGACGTGTAGAATTCAAAAGTGAAATCCATTTTTCAAAAATAATTTTCTAAATATTATTAATTTAATTTTTAAATAGGGTCATAGTTAATTCTAAAAATAACAATCTTAATGTGCAATTAGTTTTATTTCTCATTGAAAAACTAATTAAGATCTCATTATATTATTGCCTTAAGAAAATAAAATAATAATAATATTTACTATTCATAATGTTCATATTATTATTCATATGGGTATGTTACTATTCGCCAAAAATCAAGTTTGTTCTATGAGACTCCAAACGACTTACTGAACACAAATCTAGATGACCATTTTTCGAAATTCAAAACATAGAAGAGGCAAAGTTGTGTTTAATAGATAGATTATAAAATTGCATTCTATATTTATTTTCAAAACTTTGGGGTGTTAAATTCTCCCCTCCTTACAAAAATTTCATCCTTTAAATTCACAAAATATTACCTAAAAATATTCAGGTATGTCTTTAACATAAGCTCCTCATGCTCCCATGTTGCTTCCTCCATCTTATGGTTCCTCCATAGAACCTTTACCAGACGAATCATCTGATTTCTCAAAACTTGTTCTCTAGTATCAAGAATCTTGATAGGCTCTTCACAATAAGATAGATCTGGCTTAAGTTCTACTTCTTCATAAGTGAGTACATGTGTTGGGTCTAACATGTACTTTCTTAACATTGACACATGGAACACATTGTGAACCTTGGAGAGACTTAGTGGCATTGCCAAACAGTAAGCAATGAATCCAATTCGGTCCAGAATTTCAAAAGGTCCGATGTACCTGGGAATTAACTTTCCCTTCTTACCGAATCGTATAATACCCTTCCATGGAGATACCTTTAAGAAAACATGATCTTCTTCTTGAAACCTCAAATCCTTCCTTCAGTTATCTACATAGATCTTTTGCCTACTTTGAGCTATTTTGATATGGTTATGGATAATCTTCACCTTTTCCATTGTTTCTTCAACAAGTTCTGGGCCCATGAGCTTTCTTTCACCAACTTCATCCCAACAAGTTGGTGCACGACATCTCCTCCCATATAACGCTTCATAGGGTGCCATCTGAATACTTGAATGGAAGCTATTGTTGTAGGAAAATTACACAAGAGGTAAATATTGATCCCACATGCCTTGAAAATCAAGTGAACAAGACCTCAACATGTCTTCCAGTGTTTGAATAGTCCGTTCTGATTGTCCATCAGTTTGTGGGTGGTAGGCAGTGCTCAAACAAAGATCAGTATCTAGGGGCTTCTAAAGACTTTTATAGAATCTTGATGTAAAACGTGGATCATGATTAGAAACAATTGATAGGGGTACTCCATGAAGTCTCACAACTTCATTAATATATAGTATTGCTAGACGTTCAAGTAGTAGATCTTCTCTTATAGCGAGAAAATGTACTGACTTGGTAAGATGATCAATAATGACCCATATTGCATCGTTCATTCTAGGAGTCTTTGGTAGTCCCATGACAAAGTCTATCATGATATTATCCCATTTCTACTCAGGTATGGGAAGAGGTTGCAATACTCCTCTAGGTTGTTGCCTTCCAGCTTTCACTTGTTGACAAACAATACATCTTGACACAAAATCATAAATCTCCCTCTTCATGTTGTCCCACCAAAAATATTCCTTCAAATCTCAATACATCTTAGTGCTACCAGGGTGTATAGAGAAATTGGAACTATGAGCATAATCAAACAATTCCCTTTTTAGATCAGGTATATCAGGAACACAAAGTCTCTTCCCAAATTTCAAAATTCAATCTTCATATAGGAAGTCACTCAATCTCCCATCATTCACAGCTTTAATCTTCTTTTGAAACTCCTCATCATTAGCTTGAGAAGTTTTTATCCTTTCTACTACAGATGGTTTGGCAACCATTTGGAAAAGCATTGATGTTTCACCTTCCATGGTTATTCCCATATCCATCTTTACTAGATCCATGAAAATAAGATCCCTTTCAACTCTCATCTTGTTCAAAACTCCATGATCCTTTTTTCATAAAGAATCTTCCACCTTATTTTCCTTCCCCAGGTGGTAGTGTATCGTGAAATCGTAATCCTTGAGTATTTTAAGCCATCTCCTCTGCCTCATGTTGAGTTCTTTCTGTGAGAAAATATACTTCAAACTCTTGTGATCGGTATAAATCTCACATTTTTCACCATAGAGATAATGTCTCCATATCTTCAAAGAAAAGATTACAGCAGCTAACTCAAGATCATGAGTAGGATAGTTTTTCTCATGAAATTTTAGCTGTCATGATGCATAAGCAATAACCCTATCATTTTGTATAAGGACACAACCAAGTCCTTTATTTGAAGCATCACTATAAATAACAAACCCGTCATTCCCCGATGGTAGAGTAAATATAGGAGCATTGACTAATCTTATCTTCAGTTCTTTGAAACATTCTTTACAATCTTTTGTCCAAAACAATTTAACCCCTTTACGTGTGAGCTTCGTTATCGGGTTAGCCAGTCGGGCGAAATTCTTCACGAAACGCCGATAATAACCTGCTAAGCCAATAAAACTGCGTATCTCAGTTTTGTTTGTTGGCGTGAGCCATTCTTGGATTGCCTTTGTCTTTGTAGGATCAATTAGGATTCCATCCTTAGAGAAAATATGGCCTAGAAAAGAAGCTGACTGAAGCCAGAATTCACACATGCTAAACCTCCCAAATAATTGATTTCTTCTAAGAGTTTTCAGAATAGTTCGCAAATGATCCTCATGGTCTTCATAGATTTTTGATTATACCAGGATATCATCGATGAATACCACAACAAAGTTATCAAGATATTCCTTAAAAAATCTATTAATTAAATCCATGAAAACAGAGGGTGCATTTGTCAGTCCAAACGGAATCACTGTAAAATCATAATGCCCATACCTGGTTCGAAATGCTATCTTCAGAATATCTTCCTTCCTCACACACGGTTGATGATATCTGGATCGAAGGTCAATCTTCAAAAAGTATTGAGATCCATGAAGTTGGTCAAATAAATCATCTATCCGGGGAAGAGGATACTTATTCTTTATTGTAATAGCATTGATTTCCCTGTAATCAATGCAAAGCCTCATGGATCCATCTTTCTTCTTGACAAAGAGGACATGGGATCCCCATAGAGAAACACTAGGTTGAATAAATCCCCTTTCACTCAAATCCTCTAGTTGTTTCTTTAGCTCTACTAATTCCACAGTGGCCATTCTATAGAGAGTCTTTGATATAGGTCGTGCATCAGGAATTAAATCGATAGAGAACTCAACTTCCCCCTCTGGAGGATGTCTAGGTAAATCCTCTGGAAATACATCAATGTACTCTTTCACTATGTTCACATCTTCAATTTTAATATTTCTTTCCTCACCCATAGATATTGGTTCATCTTCCTCTCCAAGTATTGCATTCAATAGAGCTACTGGGGGTGGTTCTAGATAAGAATCAGGTGGAGAAGTTTCTTCCCTAAAGACAAGGGATTGTACACCATTTTCAAAAATTGTAACTTCTTTTTTCTTGAAATAAATCCTCAAATCATAATTTAATAGCCAACCCATACTGAGAATTATATCAAATTCAGTCATGGGTATGATGATAAGGTAAGTAACTAAAGCGCGTTTTGGTGTTTTCAGGGGGACTAGTTGACATGCCTTTATTGCCATGATACATCCCATGGGAGTTTTGACTGACAACTCCTTTCTTAAATCAAATTGGACATATTTAATTTTCTTGGAAAACTGAGAGGATATAAATGAATGTGATGATCCGGAATCAAATAAAGTGTTGGCTAAGTTTTAGGAAACAATTAAAGTACCTTCCACCATGTCACTAGGAACTTCAACCTCTGCGGTTGTAATCGCATAGGCTCTCCCTTGCTCTCTTGGATTTTTCTAAGGCATGTTTCCTTGTCGCTTAGGACACTCATTTGCATAGTGTCCCATCTCTCTACAATTATAGCATTGAATATCATTGAATTGTTTCTTCCCCTTGCATTCATCAGATCAATGACCCTTTTCTCCGCAGTTATAGCATACTCCCATGCCTTTCAAGCATTTACCGAGATGATTCTTTCCACAGTTATCGCATAATAGGAAACTATTTGTTCCCTTTATCTTCTTTGGTGCTTCTCCTTTTCCTTTGTTATCATAATACCACTTCTTATCTTGGTTTCCTTTGAAAAAAATTGATCTAGAAAATTCCTTCTCTGTTTTGATGGCACTTGATACAATTTCATCATATGATGAAAATGATTGAGAAGCTAGTGCCCTTCGAAGACTTGGCTTAAGACCTTCAAAGAAATGATCAATCTTGTCTGCTGGGTCACGTACGTAATACAAGGTATACCTGGCTAGCCTTGTGAAGGTATCCTCATACTCTGTAACACTATCTTCTTCCCTTTGTTTCAAACCAAGGAATTTCCTCTTCATTTCAGTTCATTGCTCACGAGGGAAATATTTTTCGAAGAATATTTCCTTAAAAGTCCTCCATTCCGTATCCTGTATCTCTTCTTCCTTTTTGGTATTTTGAATCAGGGACCACCATTGATCAGCATCGCCCTTGAGACAATATACTTCCAGTACTACCTTTTCATTTTCATTGCATCTTAACGCCATGAATATCTTTTCAAGGGACTTGATCCATTGCTCAACAACCAATGGATTAGTATTCCTACTGAAAGATGGGGGCTTCTGCTGCATGAAACTATCCAACATAGGCGTTGAATGGTTATTCGTTACAACTTGAGTAAGTTGTCCCAATATGGCCACGATCTGATCTACTCCAACATTGACTGTGTTGACTTGCTCATTAGGGAGATCCCTACCTTGCCCACAAGTATTGATTCCCCTTATTCCATTAGATGACATTTCTAAATAATGGGATATACTAGATTAGTTTTTGAATATCAAATATAAAACCACTCAACATAGATTGAAATTATATGCATAGCTAATCTTATAAACACGGTTCCTCTGAGGAAAAATTTACATTAACTCCTTTATAATGGCTTGTAAAGAAAATATTAATTATCCTAAGCATATCCCCCGGGAGTGTCGTAACCAAGAGTGCAGTAAGGCCCATTGTCATGCACCAGTTCCCGTTCGAGTCTAGCTCAAAGTAGTGTTTTCAGGTTTTACCCCTAGAAACATCTGTGCCAGAGCCGCCTCTACCTGCTCATATCCAGAAAGGGACATATTACTTAAAATATCCACATAATCTATTCCTTACCAAAATAACAGGACATTCTTGTATGTTAATCCTCAGATACTACCTTAGGGCTTTGTTCCCTACTATACATTTCCTACTTTAGTTTTCAAGTTTTCTACTAAACTTCCTCTGATACCAACTGTAACACCCCGACCCCTCTAGGCTAGATCCAGTGCATTACTTGTAATATCGGCATGGTCAGAAGGAATGAAAATCCTGAAGGAACGATCAGTTTAGTAGTCTTCAAGAAACTAAATACATAGATGTTACTCAAATTACATTGGAAAAGTTTACAAAATACAATACATAACAAAAACTAAAAAGGCATCCCAAAAAACTCAGTAAAAGATCTTCTCTTCATCACCTGTTGAAGGTGGAAAATGAAAGGGGTGAGATAAAATGCTCAGTAAGGGTTACAAATAGCGGAATCATGAGTACAATAATAAGTTAATCACAATGAATCTGACACAATCAATATGGCATAATGAATAAATGAATAACTAATGCCATTAATAAACTGATAATGAAACTGCATCCATAGATTTTCTCATAGTGAAAACCTCATGAATAATAATAATAACTGATAATGAGTAAAGAGAATTATTATTAATTGGTCGTCATGTATCTGGCACAAGAAACCATAATACCGTAAAAACGGTTTAGTTCTATGGGTAGAAACCCTTCTAATTTTTGGAAACAAACTCGAAGGGTTTGTCACCAAACTGTTTTGTCTCATGAGACCTACCGATGCATCGAGGGGATGTAGCGGTCCCCACCCGACACTTCATGTCCAAATAATTCTTTATACATTTATTAAATACAAGAGATTTATTCCTTTTCAATATCCTCATAGATTAGAGTATACATATTCACCAATATTTCCATAATTAAAATAACTTTCCAAATAAACACCGTATGTAAAATGGTATTTGGTTTAGACAACAACCATATCCATGATATGAGATTATGGATATTTAATATAAATACAATTTCAAATGAAAAGTGAACTAAAATGGTCAGTAGGTACACCACATAGGGATTATTATGTGCACAACACAAAGTTAGTCTCAACAAAACAGCAGCTGAGACAAAGTCCCTTACCATAATGTAATCGGTCGAACCGTATGAACAGATTTTAATAACCATCAAGAGAATCATTGAATAACATGAATATAAATATAATCATGTTATTATATATCAAATTGAAGTACACATATACCAAATATAAGGAATAATTGGAGAACAATAGAAATCTCACAGAAATGAAAGTGAGATGAGAAACCCCTTACCTTATGCTCGAGTGTGTTCTTCGTTCGTTTTAATGACCTGAATAATCAAATTTAGATTTATTAATTAATATTTAAAGAACCTACTATACATTTAATTTATTTATTATAACCTTATTAGGTTAATTCATGGACCTTTCTATGGGTTCAATTGGTTCAATTTTCATGTTTTGGAAGCATTTTCTTCCTTGGTTTTCATGGTTCGTTTACTTGTTTCCATGACTGGAAGTTCATTTGAAACATGGTTAAACATAAAGAATTGTTAATAAATATTATTAAAGAAATTATGGAGATATAAATGATCTTATAATGATTTTGGGTTGTATACCATGATGATTATTCATTAGTTAAAACATTACTGATGTTAGTTTAGATTGTTTTAGTGGTTTTTTGATAATAACAAACTCATTTTGTTTTATAAATTAGAACCATGAGTATCAAAGACTTACAGAACCATGGGTGAGTCATAAAAAATATATTATAACCTGGTTCAACCATATAAATGGTTTCATGACCAGAATTGAAATAATTAATGCAAATTGAAATCACATCGTCTACGATGTCGGTAATTCGACACATCACGGATAATGTTTTTAATTCCTTGAACAAGTGGGAGAAAAGAAGAATATTGATGATGAATTTATCATGAAAATTAGAACATACAGAATATAAAAGATTCTGGAGATTTCATTCCTCTTGGGTAAGAAGAGATGAAGAAATAATAAATAAATAACTCAAAATAAAAGAATAATTTTGAAATCGCTTACAAAAATTCAGCAGCCTAACGGCTACGCAACATGGTTTTAGAAAATATTAAAAAGAGATGGGACAAGGGTCACCTATCCAGAAATGAATAATAATTTAGATTAGATCAAGAATAATAAGAAAAATAAGAACATTTTATGGAAACTTTAAAAATATACCACATAAAAGATAACTTGAAAGGAAAAAGAAAGAAATTGAGAATTTTCTTACCTTGTAGAGTAACCCTTAGAACTTGAAGGTTGGGACCTTGGGGGATTGAGGAAACCTTGGGAGGACTACTATAAAGGTAAGGATTACATAGATTAGTTGAGGGAGAATTGGGAATGAAGTCAATGAAGGGAAGAGTTGTTATTTATAGGAAAAGTGAGGGATTATTTTAATAATTTTGAAGGGACACCTCATGGGTGGTATTTGAAAAACCATGGGCATGCCCATGGTATTTGCCCATGGTTAAATCCAATTGGGAAAACTAATATCTTATTTAACTATACACAAGTCTACCAGATTTATGACATCATTATTACATCATTAATGATGTCATTAACACACCGAAACTAAAAACTGTATTTTTTACTATTCACTGAAAAATCAACTGTTTTAGAAAAATTACCAAAATTCTCCCTAAAAATTTTTAGAAATGTTGAATTCAAAAGTGAAATCCATTTTTTAAAAATAATTTTCTAAATATTATTAATTTAATTTTTAAATAAGGTCATAGTTAATTTGAAAAATTACAATCTTAAAGTGCAATTAGTTTTATTTCTAATTGAAAAACTAATTAAGATCTCATTATCTTATTGCCTTAATAAAAAAAAATAATTTTATTTACTATTCATAAGGGTCATATTACTATTCATATTACTATTCATATGGGTATGTTACTATTCAAAAAAATCAAGTTTGTTCTATCAGACTCCAAATGACTTACTGAACACAACTCTAGATGACCATTTTTGGAAATTCAAAACATAGAAGAGACAAAGTTGTGTTTAATGGATAGATTATAAAATTGCATTCTATATTTATTTTCCAAACCTTGGGGTGTTACAGAAATACCATTGTGTATAACCACAAACATTAATGTCATGTGTCTTTAGATGTAAGTATATATTCTTTCAGGTTCAGGAATGAATGTTATTTTTGGTAAAGTCAATCACTAGTTCAGTAATACATGAATCATAGGTAATTAGTGATGAATATAAATGTAAGACTTATACCCACTTGTGATAAGATAATTCTTTTTCAAGTAATACTAAATGTGGACATCATGAATATACCAAGTATGGTATTTAGGATTGACACAACTAAATAGTTTTGGTATTATCGACGTATTTAATTTGGACAAAGGAGAATTTAGAAATAAAGGTATGCCATAGAGCTTTTGGAAATAGTTCAACAAGTGAATGTAAACTATTCAAGAATAACCTAGAGGTATATATACTCCATATGATTCCTTTAAGTAATTAAGTAATAAAAAGTGAGGTATATTAATGGTCTGAAGATATGAGTTGCTTCGGGTTGGTATACTGCAGAATATGTTAACCAAGCATTCATCAATCATGATAATGTAGTGTAGAGTAATTCCTAAATGCACATTACCTTATCGGCATCATGAAATTGATGTTAATGTGGAGGATTGATGATGAAGTCTTACATCAACATTGATCAACAAACATGTAGTGTGGATAAAATTCTAAATGCATATGTTATATATCAAAATTTTGATGGAAGTTGTATCAATGTTGTAACTTGCAGAAACTTCCATTATATTTCATGACGTGATTCACAAATAATAGAGTTATCCCATAAATATATTCCAAATATAAATGAAAAATGAATATCATACAATTCATAGTATGATATAAATCCTTTATGTCATAAGGACATGTGTTTGGATGCAAAGAGTTTGTTAGGACATAAAAAAACTTTCATCAAGGAAAACACATTGTGCATTTAGTGTAATAATCCTAACGATTTCTTAGGATAATACATAAAACCCTAAGTTATAAAAGTAGTTAGTCAAGTAATAGACTACACTTCTATATAAGGGTGCACATATCTATTAGATATAGTGGGAGATATATTGACTTGAGTTTAGTCAATGCTAAAAATGCACAAAAGTTGGCATAGGAACTAGTTCCACAAGCGCGTGTCGAATATAGTATGTTCCAGAGACACATACTGTGTAGGAAGGATAAAACCATGGTGATGGTATTATATTCAGTATGTCCAGTGATATATTACTCAATGTGAATAATATTTCCTTCAAGAAAGCAGTGTATAAAAATTAGCTAAAATTGATAAGACCAACTAAAATTCAATTAATGGATTCCATGTATTAAAGTGAAAGGGGGCTTATTATTTTGAATACTGCAGTGGGTATTCAAATGAGTTAATACATGGGTGGTACAATCACATTACCAATAAGGTTCAATTGTTTTCACCAAGTTGTTATGCTTGAATCTGTTAGAATTTTACTTATCATAACTAATATCTATGATCAAATTATTTAGCTTCGGATGTCATGACCACCAATTGTGGATGGTGTCTGTATGACGAAACTAGAAAGGGATGGTCACATCATAGAATGCTAATAGTGGTTGAAATTTACTAAAATCTAGTTTAGGATTAAAGTAAACAACTTGATCATAGAAATACATTTGCATTAAACGATTTCCATGTGTCTACGAGAGGTTAGTGGGAGCATCATGGTTTTCCAAGTAAAGTATGTTTGGAAACATATGGAAAACAGACATTGGTCTTCAAGTTATTTAAGACCAAGATGAAATTTATTCTCTAGTGATTTACTTAAAGTAGTAACCTAAGTTCTAGGGAATAGGATCTTCTAAGGTAGATCAATAGGTTTCTTGGTCCTAGTCAATCGTACATATAATGACATTGTATTGAAAAATACAAGTTAGAACAATTCAAGAGATGAATTGTTTCCTATGAAATAAGGTATAATCTATTCATATTGAATATATTAATAAAATAAATAGTATTCAAAAGTCCGTGGAATAATTTTTTTTCAAGTTAATACGATCACATAAATTAAATTAAATATATTTATTTATTGAACATTTAACAAATATTTATTTACTAGTCTGTAAATAAAATATTTATTTAAGATAATAAATTATTTATTTATTTATTCAGGTGTTCAATAAATGGAAGTGGAGTTCTAGTGGACCAAGGCCAGTCTGATAGTAAAATAATTATTTTCAAGATGATAAATAATTATTTAACTAGTTGGTACAAATTAAAATAACACTTCTATTATTTTGTGACATGAAATTTTATTTATAATTATGTTTTGCGCAAGTTGTCACACCATAAATAATGACACGATATTATTATTAATAGAATGAGGTTTCTCTAAGGTTATGAATGTATTTAATTTCTATTAGACAATTAAATATTGTAATTGAATCCACATGTTAATAAATAGATACATACATCTATTGTGCCATGTACCGAACTGCACACCCGGTGAATTGAGAATTGTTGAGCTAAAAAATTTCTCTCTCGAATCCTCTTCCCGCCCCTCTCAAGAATGTGAGACATTATTTAAGGCTGAAAAATAAGTGATCAAGAATGAATGACACAAGACACTCACTTCTCCGTGATAGCACCTGGAGAACGAGTGGTGTTGATCGAAGCCCATAGGTGCACGTGTGGATCACTGCTAGAGGGATTCGAGTTTGGATCCTTGTAGGCACAACAAGATAACTTGGAAGGTTCATTCCAGATGATCAAAATCAACAATGAAGAAAATACCGAAGATCTAGGTATTCTTTTCTTTACGAAATTAATTAAATTAATTATAAACATGATATACAAGATCCTATTTAAAGGTTTCATGCCTCCTCCTTCTTTATCTAAATCTTTGATTCTATTCCATAGAGACTGGAGTTCATCGTCATATTGATCCCGGAATAATAATTTATCATGGTAAAAATCAAAGTTGGGTACCAGCCTAACCACGCTTTCACTACGCCTGGAACCTTCAAGTGGTATCAGAGGGGTTATTTCATAGTTTATAATTATTTAAATATTTATTTGATGATTTAATCATTTAATAATTTAGTTGTTTCAATTCAAGTTAATCGTTCTACAAATCTGAATCTCAAGATCTATTTCTCCTCTTTCATTTCTCGTTCACCTTGTAGGAATGATCTTTTCTTTTATTTTTTTTTAAAATAAAACAAAGGATCTCATCCGGAGGTGCCAAAGGTTTCTATCTATACAACACCAGAAAAAACGATGTGTGTTTGGTAGTACACATTGTGTAGACAAGTTTCAATGCACCGGGTGTGGTCCGTAAAACCATGTCATGTCATTGGAGTTTGTCTAAGTCGTAATGACTCAGTGTGCTGACCAGGAATAGGTGGCACGCAGTTTCCAGATTACACACCATGTGTCCCACTAGACACGACGTGTAGTCACTTCAGGTTAGGGTTGGACTGTGTACCCCATACACGGCTTTCTCAGCTGGAAACCATGTAAAGAGGAACTACATGGCGTGTGGCCCACTGAACATGCCGTGTACTCCGAAAATTTCTGAAGTACACTCACACGCCATTTCCCCTGGCATGTACTTCATATGGACAGTGAAAAATAGCACACACCGTGGAGTTGGAGCTACAGGCCATGTACTTATCCAAATTACACAGATTTATTAAAATTTATTATTATATTATACAAACCCTTGAGACGTGTACCATCATGTGGTCATAAATCTGAGGCACAACACGTGATAGGTGTTTTATATACATGTGTTTAATTTAACATCTGCGTAATGTTTATTTATACTCATTGGGTAGTTATGAATAGGAATTCACTGGGTTACCTCCAAGGTACAATCTACGTACAATGATAATTTTAAATTAATTTATTTTTTTAAAATTATTATGGATGAGAATCTCAAGGAAATTCAGAAAAGGGTTTAAGATAAAAGGATTGATTAATTAAACATTATAATTAATTGATTTGAGCATGATTTATCTTAAACAAGAATGATTAAATAATTTTATGATAGTTTTATTTATTCATAAACATCATTTAATGTATGGATGATCATGAGCTAGACCAAGACCTTTTTATGTGGATGGTTTATTTTAATTTATTTATTTAAATTAAATTTTTTGTCCTATGAGCCTTCTCCTCATTAATATATAGGGCCTGCTTTCCCAAGGTTTCTTTTATGTAAAACCACTTTTTACCCCTCACCTATATGTGAATTAAAAAGATGCATATATAATGGATGTAACTCTCAAGCTAGTGGAGGAGGTTCAAGCTAGATCCAAGACAAAACCAATCCCATGAGATATAGAAGTGGACAGGTGGAAAGCTATGAACACAAACCCAAAATGTTCAAGATGTTTCTACCTTATTCTAGGGTTAGTTTATCAACCTTTAGATAAAATAACCATTATAAAATCTCATGATCATGACCTTTACTTTATTTTATTTCTGTCAGTTTCATGGTTTATAATTATGGATGTGTTTTCACGATCACGTAATTAACGAATTAAATAAGCATGTAAGATGGAACTAAAATAAACTAGACTTATACGTAAATATTATCAAGACATAGTTAATCACTTAATTAAGTTCCAATTTATATTAACAATCATGTGATAATGATAATAAGAAATTCATGCATAAGGGATAAAAATATCTCAAATAAAATATTAAGTCAGACCAAGCCTTCCGTTACTTGATTAAGGGAAAAACTTAGTAAAACTATGTGTTTGACCAACCCTTGTAGGGACACTTAATTTTTTAAAGGAATCCCTTATGAAAGTTTTTGGGTTGACTTAACCATATTACATAAAGATAAGTAGCCCTTGCTAGACTTGGTGTAATATTGGAGGCAAGTGTTGAGGAAATCCAAAGTTAGGATTTCAGGATTGGGGAGTCCACTCAACAGATCAAGGAGCTGCAAGTCCGCATTTGGAAAAGAACCACCTACCTAAATACCTTCAAATAGATTGACCAACCCTTTTTGGGGTTATGCGAAGGGGAATATGGATCCTTTCCACTAGAATTTCATGGCAACTGGACATTCCGAGTTCTATGGTGAGGGCCATTGGGACTTGATAAAATAGTGGGAGACTTAATAATTTTTTTATTTCTCATAAAATATAATCAAGAAAGTACTAATGATCTAATCTTTTAATTGTAAAATAAAACTAACTAGCTCATAAACCACACTATCCCTGTGATCAATTATGGATAAAGACAACATCCTCACCAACAATAACTTCCAGGAATGGTTTAGATGCCTTCGAGTTATCCTACGCCATGAACAGAAGTCTTATGTGCTAGAGTCATCATTACCTGATATTCTTTCCAAATAGGCGAGTGATGATGATTTCTTGGTCTATGAGAAACATATCAACTACGTGGTTGAATTTGAATGTTTGATTCTATCATCAATGTCTAGTGATCTCATGAAGTCTCATGAAAACCTGGATTCTTATAGCATGATCGAGCACCTCTGTGGTCTTTACTAGGAGAGAGAAAGACAATAAAGGTTTGAGATCTCTAAGGTACTCTTTCAAAGTAAGATTAGAGAAGGTTCCTCAGTTGAGCATCATGTAATCGAGATCATTGGAAACATTGAGCGCCTGGAGGTTCTAGGGTTTAAACTCCCTGAAGAACTAGCCACCGATCTCATTATCACATCACTCCCTCAGAGATTCTCCAGCTTTGTTGTTAATTTTAACATGAACAACATTGAGAAGTCTCTATATGATCTTCTTATACTCATTCGTCAAGTGGAAAAAGATATGAAGAGAGAAAACCCTTATATCCTTATGGTGAATAAGAAGAAAGGGAAGGCGAAGAGATTTAATCCCAAAGCTTCATCATGAACTTCAAAGAAAAGGAAGATCAGAGGGGAGGAAAGGGAATAAGAGGCTGTTTGTTTCACATGTGGAAAGAAAGGACACTGGAAGAAGAACTTCACCTGGCCGAAGAAGCAAGGGGAAGCTTCAAGTGCATTTGTTATCGAATGAAATATATCTATTTCTACAAATTGGGTATTAGATATAGGTTGTGATGATCACACATGTATTGAAATATAGGAACAAAGTTGATTTAGAAATATTGACTAAGGGTAGGTAGATCTACGAGCAACCAATGGAGCCAGACTTTCTATTATTGCTATCAGAGACTACCACCTCATGTTTCCAACTGGGGTGATCTTGGTGTTAAAGGGTTTTTTTATGTTCCTTATGTAACCAAAAACATAATTTATGTATCCAGACTAGATACAAATGGATTTGTTTTTAAGTTTGGAAATGAATGTTGCTTATTTTATAAAGATAGCATTTTTTTTGGTAGGGCACATTTATACAATGGTCTTTATGTGTTGGATTACACAAACCAAGTAATGGAAATCGATAACAAAGATACTTCACATGAATCATACCACACCCAACTTTGGCATCACCAGCTAGGTCATGTAAATGAGAAACGCTTAACAAAGTTACATCAAGATGGATATTTATATCCTTTTGAACTAAAACCACTTGAAGTATGTCATGTATATTTATAAGGAAAAATGACCAAAGCCCCATTTATTGGAAAAGGTGAAAGGGATAAAGATCTTCTTGAATTGGTTCATACCGATGTGTGTGGACCATTTCTAGTTGAAGAAAGTGGTGGGTACTCATACTTCAAAACTTTTACTGATGATTTTAGTAGATATGAATATATCTACTTAATGAGGTATAAGTTGGATTCTTTTGATAAGTTCAAGGAATACAAGAATGAAGTTGAGAACTAGCTTGGTAAGAAGATTAAGAAACTCTGCTCAGACCGAGGTGGGAAATATCTTAATTATATCTTCATTGATTTATTACAGGAGTTTGGGATCCTATCCCAACTCATAACTCATTACACATCTCAATGTAATGGTATAAGCGAAATGAGGAACCACACCTTTCTGGACTTGGTGAGATCAATGATGATTCATGCAAGTCTTCCATTATCCTTTTGGAGTTATGTGTTACAAATAGTGAAACACATACTAAACCAAGTACCAACTAAATCGATAAATGGTATTCCATATGAGTTATGAAGTGGAAGAAAAGCCATGTTATTGAATTTACATGTGTGGGGTAGTGAAGCTTTTGTTAAGGCCTCTTCAGTTAACAAACTCACACCCCAAAGCACAAAGTTTACCATTATAGGATACCCTAAGAAAACAAGGATATATTACCTATACAAACCCTCAGACAGAAAGGTTATTGTGGAAAGACATTACATATTCCTTGAGAGGGAGCACATCTCCAAAATATATAGTGGGAGTGAGATAGAATTCGATGATGTCGAGGCTCAAGGTACACAAGAGTTGGTACAAGAACAGATTCCACAATGCTCTGTGGAAGAAGAATCTGTTCCAAAGACACAAGTACTGCGTAGGAGTACAAGAGAGGTTATATAACCAGAATGGTATGGTTTTGTAGTTACCGAGGATGGTGACTCATTATCATTTGATAATAATGATCCTCTAACCTATAAGGAAGTAGTAAGTGGCACAAACGTTGCCAAGTGGCAAGATGCTATGAATTCTAAAATGGATTCCATATACCAAAACCAAGTCTGGATTTTGGTAGATCCTCTAGTTGATGTAAAGACTATTGGTTTCAAATGGGCATTCAAGAAGAAACTAGACATGGAAGGACATGTCATTACCTATAAGGCACAACTGGTTGCAAAAGGGTTTAAACAACATCAAAGAATTTATTATGATGAAACATTTTCACGAGTTACAATGCTAAAATCCATCAGAATTCTACTTTACATTACAGATTACCATAACTATGATATTTATAAAATGCATTTCAAAACATCATTCCTTAACAGGAACCTTCAGGAAGATGTCTACATGACATAACCTGAAGGGTTTGTGACTCCAAAGGATGCCAATAAGGTATGGAAGTTGCAAAAATACATTTATGGATTAAAGAAAGAATCCAGGTCATGGAACATTCGTTTTGATGAAGCCATAACATAATTTGGTTTTATTAAGAATGAATGTGAGCCTTGTGTCTACAAACGGCTTAGTGGGAGTGAAATCATTTTCCTAATAGCATATGTTGATGACATATTACTTATTGGAAACAAGATACCGGTCTTATAGTCTGTTAAGGCATGGACGAATCAATGCTTCTCCATGAAGGACTTGGATAAGGAAATATATATTCTTGGGATCAAGATCCATCGTGATAGATCCAAGAGATGTTTGGGCCTAAGTCAAATTACATACATTGATAAGATACTAAAGAGATTCAGTATTAAAAAATCTAAGAGGGGATTGTTTCCATCATCACATGGCATTCATGTTTCAAAGAAAATGTGTCCTTAGACATATGATGAAAGAAATATAATGGCATGGACTCTATATGCATCAACGATTGGGTCAGTCATGTATGCCATGCTATGTACTAGGCTAGATGTCACCTATGAATTGAGTTCGGTAGGCATATAACAAGTTGACCCTAGTGATCGCCATTGGATGGTAGTCAAGACTGTCCTAAAGTATATGAGGCATATTAAGGATATGTTCCTAGTTTATGGAGGATATGAGGAACTAGTCATCATAGGATATACAAATTCTAGTTTCGAGACTGATCAAGATGACATGAAGTCGCAATCGAGATACATATTCAATTTGAATGGAGGTGCAGTGAGCTGGAAGAGCTCAAAGAAGAGTGTGGTCACAGATTCTATGGGAGAGTCTGAGTATATTTCAGCTTCTAAGGAAGCTAAAAAAGTAGTTTGGATGCGAAGCTTCGTCTAGGAGCTAGATGTGATACCTAACAGTAAATATCTCATCACACTATACTGTGATAATACTACAATGGTGGCTCTTGTAAAAGAGCCAAGTTCACATCAGCAGACGAAGCACATAGTTCAGAAGTATCATCTCTTGAGGGATTTTTCTCAGAGAGGTGAAGTAGTAGTAAGTAACATTTCTACGGAAGACAACATGGTGGGCCCCTTGAAAAAAGCTTTGACTTAGCAGAAACATGATCATCGTGTAGGGTCTAGTGGACTGAAAGTCATAGGTAGTTGGCTCTAGTCCAAGTGGGAGTTTGTTAGAGTTGGTGTCCTAGAAAAAAATATTTGTACTTTGATTACATGGATATTTAATATATTTAAATATTAAATATATTATTATATATTGTTCATTTTTTTTGCATGACTATGATGTAATAATGTCCAAGAGTATTTTTTGCATTGATAAGGTCATGGCAGTTCCCCGCTATGATGAGAACCTTGAAATTATATAACAAAATTCTTAAATATAGTTCTATAGTTGGATGACATACTATAAAGGGACACATAGCATGCACACCATTAGGTGCGATTAATCATAAGTAGATGAGACTTCCTCTCATGAAGTTCACACTTGGTAATCTCCAAGATAAGAGATTATGAGAACATACCTGCCAGTAGAAATTCCGCATGTTTTGGTGTCATCCAATATTTATATTTGTGAGCATGTGTAATGATCCTTAGACTTTAAGATTATCATCAATATGTGTCATGAATCGTACACTTTGATTTACTGATGAAAACTGTCATGCAAACATTTGGCAGGAAATAGTGTACGTTGGGTGCATCACGAGTGACATGTTATTAATGGATAAGTCAAGGAAGGATTTTTCCCTTCCATTTATGGAAGTTGATATCTCGGCCCTTTGATAGAAATAGAATTATCGTGCAAAATTCCATGTCCATGGTATAACGAAAAGTTTATTTCAGGTAGTCAAAGAACGATGTATCAAGCATAAAGGTTGATGACACTATCATGAAACCTTCTTGATGAGATATTGAGATGAAGGGATTATTTTATACAGCGAGTGTTCGTATGTGGATGTCATTTTTGAGACTTTACATTCTTTCTCTTGGGTTCCTTGACCCGTCGCTAGACAATATTCTTGGACTTTTGGTAGGCCTGCCTAATGTCAATGAGAAATAATCCTAGAGGGTCATACACTAAGTTTTTTTGGTGGTCTCGGTTAAATTATATTTGAATTTAATTAATAAAATAAATATTATTCTCAAGACCTTGGAATAATTTTATTCAAATTAAGATGATCTCATAAATAAAATAGAATATATTTATTTATTGAACATTTAATAAATATTTATTTACTAGTTTGTAAATAAAATATTTATTTAAGAGAATATATTATTTATTTATTTATTTAGGTGTTCAATAAATGGAAGTGGAGTTTGAGCAGACCAAGGCTAGTCCGGTAGTAAAATAATTATTTTCAAGATGATAAATAATTATTTAACTAGTTGGCACAAATTAAAATAACGATGCTATTATTTTGTGACGCAGAATTTTATTTATAATTCTGTTTTGCGCAAGTTGGCGCACCATAAATAATGATGCGGTATTATTATTAATAGATTTTTTTTCTCTAAGGTTGTGAATGTATTTAATTTCTGTTATATAAAGAAATATTGTAACTGAATCTACATGTCAATAAATAGACACATATGTCTATTGTGACATGTACGGAACTACACACCCTGTGAATTAAGAATTGATGAGATAAAAAATTTCCCTCTCAAATCCTCTTCCTGCCCCTCTCAAGAACGAGAGAAGTTCTTCAAGGCCTAAGAACAAGCGATCAAGAATCACTGATACAAGACACTCGTTTCGCCGCACTAGCACCTAGAGAATGAGTAGTGTCAATCGGAGACCATCGGAGCATGTGTGGATCACTACTAGAGGGATTATATTTTGGATCCTTTCTAGCGCAAGAAGATAATCTAGAAGGGTCATTCCGAAAGATCAAAATCATCATAGAATAAAGTACTGAAGATCCAAGAATTATTTTCTTTACGAAATTAATTAAATTAATTATAAACATGATGAGCAAGATTATCTCTAATAGTTTTGGGCCTCTTCCTCCTTTATCTAAATATTTTATTCTATTACATGGAGATTGGAGTTCATTGTCATATTGATCTCAGAATAATCATTGATCATGGTAAAAATCAATGTTGGGTACCGGCACAACTGCGCTTCCACTACACTCGGAACCTTCAATATCTAGTAGTGAGATCATGACGACTAAACCGCCAATAGGATCCCCACATGTTTCAGGTGTCATTGGATGTTCCTATATATGATCATGTGTAATAGTCTCCTGACTTGATATCATTACCAATGTATGGAATTTTATTGCATACTTTTATGCAATACAAAAACCATGGAAATAAAGTCATAGAGAGATAGTTTGTGTTGGGTGAGTCCTTGGTGGCATGACATTGGTTGAATGGTCAAGAAAGTATTTGTCACTTCTGGGTTATGGAAGCAATATTTTAGGACCCGACCCGTACTTGGGATTGATCCGAAACTATCCTAAGCCTGCCTCTATAGGCCAGGGGCTGGTGACTAGCGCTGAAGGAACAAAAAACTAGGGGAGGCCTTTTCCTAAGAAACTATACACACACATGCAGCCAACTCAATGAAAAAGTGCAGAGAAAAGAAAGTAAGATACAAAACTGCTAAAAAAGGGAAACCAAAATACATGCATCGATCTCTAACCAGAATGACGCCACAACCCGACAACAGGTAAAACGAAAGTAAACCGCTGGTGAGTCTCACGCCCAGAAATCCTACTACGACCACTAAATGCAGGCCAAGCTCCTATGTCCTCTACGCTCCTCCATAGTCTCAATCGACCTATCCATTGTCTGCAAGGGCACACCAAGTGCGGGCAAAGCCCAAGCAGGGCTGTGTATAAAGATACACAGTAGGATGCTCTGAAAGCTCGGGGGAGCAACAAAGTAGGTACTAAAACAGTGAGCAGTAGACAGAACAAAGAACAGTGCAAGAGTACAAAAGAGAGAGTGCAACTCAACCCCAAAAAGGAAGGAAGTAGACTTGTCCAATCAAAGAGGAGCTAGATACGGAAAGCACGTGGCATACCCCGTGCATCTTTGCCCCTTCCAGAAGGAGAGTAACTGAACCCAAAGAGTGGGAATAAAAGTAGGTTGTATATAAATGCTCAACAAGAAACCCAAACGAGTGTGTAAGGGGATATATATCTCCAAGATCAGCCCAAGAGAAATCACCAGCAGTTCTAAGGGTATCCATCACTGATGCCCAATTATCCCACATGTCAAAACTACCTCATCACTGAACCATACAACCAAGGGACCCGCTCCGATAAACATGGAGAAAATTCACCGACTAGCCACATCGAAAGGGCTGAGTCCGAAATAAGTCGTCGGGTAACCCACTGCCCAACCTCGCTGGTGTGTAAACCACAAGAGGTCGTCAGGTAACCCACTGCCCAGCCCCGTTGGAGGGTAAACCACAAAAGGTCATCGGGTAACCCACTGCCTAGCCCCGCTGGAGTGTAAACCACAAAAGGTCATCAGGTTACCCACTGCCTAGCCCCGCTGGAGGGTAAACCACGAGAGGTCATCGGGTAACCCACTGGCCATCCACGCTGAAGGGTAAACCACAAAAGGTAATCGGGTAACCCACTGCCTAGCACTACAAGAGGGTAAACCCTAAAGTTAATAGGTATCCCACTACCCGACCCCACTGGAGGGTAAACCCTAAGGTCAACGGGTAACCCACTACCCAGCCCCGTTGGAGGGAAAATCCGGAACTCGTATTATAACTCCGCACTACCCGTGCCATCACTGGGTGTCACTAACACTGCTACCATGCGTAGGTTCGGAGTGCATCAAAGGAGCCTCCGACCAATGACCTTTCATGCTTCCACATTTAATGAGATCTCTAAATAGGTTCTGCACGCCCAAAAAGATTACACTGTTGTAATCCTTGTGAAAAAACACGCGATATAGACTACTTACTCGCTGGAAACGGGCTCATGGTGGAAAAGTTATTCAACACCACTTTATGCGCATACGAAGTCTCATGGGTCCCACACCTCAGTCCCAAAAGAGGTCGGGCGAACTGCGCCATTGCGATTCTCTCCGAAAAACACTCCAAATTTACTATTCATACGCCCCAAACGGACGCCTGGGGGAAAAAGTCACAGTATGCTGCACACAGCTCAAAAGACGGCCCATGGGGTCCACGCCTCATGTCCATCTTCAATGCCTGAAACCACCCTGGTCGACTTTGTCTCGATGCCAGGGTCACAACACCACTGACGGTGCCTAAAACGGACTCTGGATGTAGAAGCTGCAACTCCCCGCGTTATATGTAAACGGGGCCCTGTGGGGCCCACACCTTGACCCCGAAACACGTCACACAGATCGTATAATCACATTCCTTGTAGATAACCATGTGGCGCAGGCTATTCATTTTCCCTGAATGGACTTATGTAGCATAAGTCGTAAAAACGAAGCATACGTCCGAAAACCACCTCGTGGGGCCCATGCCTCTGGCCCTAATTTAGGCGGACAGATTGCGTCGTTGCAATCCCCTCGAAAAAACACTCAGAAATGATTAGTCAAGCACCCTAAATGGATGTCGAGTGAAAAAGTGGCATTTCACCATAAAACGTGGGAACTAGGCCCTATGGGACCCACATATTGTCTCCAACCCGAATGCTTCGAAAAGCATATCAAAAAGTCCGCACGAGGACTGGGGTCACACATCCACTGACGGCACATTAATCGGACATCCCAAGCAGGAGTTAGGTCGAACACAAGATTAATTAATTAATTAATTAAATAATTAATTATTTGCATTAAGAGTTTTGTGCCTCCGAGCAACGAAACCAAGCCGCAAGGGTTTCGAACCAACTTTGGAAGGATCGTCGCAACTCCAGAGCTTCAGCGCCTCTGATGGGGCGTCAAACGGACATCCGGCTCGCGAACCACACCCGTCACAACTTTAATAATAATTTAATATTATTAAAGTAAAATGTTTCGGGGCACCCGTCTTCGGGTGCAGAAACCAAAAACCCTGAAACATACTTAAAAAGTATGTATCGTTAACACAAACCTACAACCATAGATGGTGCGTCAAACAAATTCGTCGTTTATAAATTTCACCCCCCCCCCCCCCCCCGAACGCAAGGGGGCCCAACCGGGCCGGTTCACCCCGGCCAGCCCGGTCCAAACTTCCGGCCCGCGGCCCACCGGTGGGTCCAGCCCTAACCGCCACGGATCACTGGCCGTGGCCCACTCCAGCTGCACCGGACCCCCTCAGGTCCGGTTATTCAAGCATACCAGCCTTTTTGTAGGTCTTCGTCGCCCAACAGGACTCGCGAAGCGCGGGTCCTGGTCTCCTCCGCACACCCGAGGCGCTGACTGCCTCGGGTTCTGTAACACCCGTTATTTTTATGAGAAATGTCTTGTTTTTATGTTATATAAATCATCAAAGAATCTTTCACTACACACAACATTAGCTTGAATTGATTTACACGCAATCACGACCTTCCTCGATAGCTTGCGTCGTACGCAATACCGAGTTTCACTAAACGACGTTATGCTATTAAAATATTATTAAAACTAGCCGTTATGAATAGTAATACCCACTTTTTGAAATTTTGTAAATTTTATCTTTCAAAATGGACTTCATTTTTGGATTCGGAATATCAAAATTATCCTAGGGTGAAATTTTGGTATTTTTCTGAAAACTTTCTATTTTTGATGAATAGTGAAAACACTAGGTTACCATTTAAAAACTGGCTTTTTATTTAAATAATTATTTATTTTATTTAAATTTATTTTATGTCAAAATTGATACGTAATACCTATATAAGTTCAATGTAATTCATTGGATTCATTTTATAATAATTTTAGATATATAAAATTTTATTGAACTTTTCACCGTCTTTTACCCACCTCCTAGGAGAATTTTCAAATTCACATAAAACATAATTTTACCGCTTCTGTGAGTGGAATTTCGAAAATCAAAGAGACACGGTTAATAACAAGGACTAAAATTTGGTTCAATGAGATGAAAATAATTTTTGGTGAATAGTAACTTTTTACTTTTTTTTACCACGGTTAAAAGTAAATAGGGTAATTTAGGGTAAAAATGAAATTATTATTAACCTAACACATGACCTAATTCTATTGGATAAGTTTAATTCGACCAAAAACAACATTAGGAATAAAATATGACCATTTAGGTCCACTTGGATTAGATTAGGACATTTAATATTATTTTATTTAAAGAAGAGTTAAAATAGTTAAAATCAAAGTTTAATAACTAAAACATTTTTAATATAGGGTTATACATAAGATAAAATAGACTATAAATATTAATTATAAAGATAAAAATATTTCCTACATAATGGTATTTTATTTATAATTTTTAGACATTAGATAATTTAATTTATTTATGACACAATGATGATGTAGTAATTATCTTATTAATGAAATATTGACATAATTGATGTTATAAATACCCAAATAAATGTAATTTGAGACTTTTTATGAATTACAATAATTTTACAGGTTAATATGACATGTTAGTATTTATTTAATTAATATTTTTCTAACTAATCATTCTTTTATGATTTTTACAAAAATCAATTACCAAATAGTGTCAAAATTGACATAAAATAGTTTTTAAAACAAATATTATATTATTAATTGTTATTTTATTCCTAAAAATCTAAGGTTTGTCCAAATGACTTATATAAGGTTATATAGATTAATAATAAGCAACTTGGGGTTCGTTTTGCTTGTTATAGTAAGTTTATTAACCTTATAGTGTAAGAAAACAAGAAGACACGGTAAAAGTTAAATTATCTAACTTAAAGTTAAATCTAAATGATAAGGTTAAAATAGAAACCTAAACTTGTCTAAATTCTATTGTATGAGAGTATTTATACCCATCACCACCTTAGCTTAGAAATAAATCAATTTGGAGCTATTAAAAACCGAATATGACTTTATAATAAAATAATATTTTTAGTTTTTCCTAAGGTTCCCCTCTCTTCCCTTATAAAAAGGGCACCTCCTCCCTCTCCTCCTCACACCACTTTGAGCCTTAAAGCTCGTCCAAAACCTGAAAATTTCTCCTCTCCACTTCCCTAGTAATATTCTAGAGGTCCTGGTATTCTTCAAAGATCATCTTTAGTGCCCTAAGAGGAGGTTAAGAAGAGACGCTTCAAAGAAGAGGTAATGTCCATTACCGATTCTTTCAACTTTATTTCTTCTTCTTCTTCTTCTTCTTTAGTTGTTTCATTATAAAGTACTAACATAAGTATCACTAATATACTGATATGTTATTATAATTATTAAACAACTCTATTTCACCATCTATCCATCCTACGGAAAACGAAATCACCGCACGTGCGTACGTACGGAATACCGTCTCCACACCGTGGTGTAATCTATTTTCCACCACCACATCACTTGGATGGGTATAATGGTGTAAATAATAACTATATATGATTATTGTAAAGTGATATTGATTCTGAAATAGTATACATACACTTCAATACGATTCCACGATCAGGGGAACGATTTCATCGCTCGTGCGTACGTATGACCTACCGTCTCCACGATGTGATGCGACTCGTTCTACATGATCTTCATTGCATAATGATTATATAAATGAATTGAATGAATAAATATGATATATATTACACTAATACCATTCTGTAAATGATTTATCTATAACCTAAAAGAAGAATAAGAATTTATTCGACAAAACACGCATAAGAACAAAAAGCAATAAACACCCGAATAACAAGTAACAATGAAATATTACTAATAAGAAGCTAAGAATATGACCATATATGATATCATAACAATAAGTATGATTCTAGAATAAGTCAATGACATTATTTAAATCATTATACAGGAGGTTCAGACACTTACGAAGCAAATCGGACCTAAGGTAAGGGAAAATCTTGCAATCTCAATTTTAATCCGAGATTGTTTATACTTCAGAATTTACTGGGGAATATTTATCATCTACATCCATGTTTCCTCAATATGTAATATTATATCCTCCTACAATTGTTTAAATCCAATTTTACCCTTCGGTGAGTTTTTAGTAAAGGATATGAAAGGAATCTTTTGTCTTTTTTCCTATGAGGTACTTTTTGACTTTTCCGGCCAAAGTACGAGAAGAATGTTTTTTAAATTATACGGCATGAATGGATTTTTAGAACATTATTTTCATGAAGATTACTTTACAAGTTTTCAAGTTTATTTTTAATCAAATTCTTTTAGTTTAAAATTATATGACATGTTAAGAAAGGAAGCTGTTTTTGAAGTAGAAAGGATATTTTCTTCAAGAATGAAGTTCAAGTGTTTTTATCAAAATTCTTTTCCATATAAGATAATATAGGGTTCTGTTTCTATACCTATTTTACATTGATTTGATTATGTTATGATGGAATTATTTTTATGATGTATTTCTATCTTATATGGATTATGTTATGATGGCATGATGTTTAAGAATCCCATTTTTATTACATGGGTTATGCTATGGTGTATGATTTATGATTTTGTGGCACACATAAGAATGGTTTCATTATGAGATGGGGGGGACCTATATCTCCCTCCAATTCATTGGGTAAAGATTTATATCTCATGAGATAGACATGGCTGGAACGACAGGTTAATCCGGTTCAGTGAAACAGGACTGAAACGAGGAGTGAACTCAGTTCAGAAATGGACTTTTTCTACTAAGATAGTCTTGGAAATGAGTCTTGACTACTAAGAAATGATTCTACATGATTATGTGTGTATGCCACAAAGTTTCATGTTTTAAGTTATGATTATTGGGATTACATTTCACTATTATGATTTATCTTATGTTATGAAATTATGATCTCTTTTGCAGGTTAAGATTTCCAAAAATGTTATGTTATTATGAATATGATGTGATTGATATTTATTTTGATTACCCTTATTGAGCATTTGAGCTCACAATTTTGTATGTTTTCTTTTCCACAGGTCAGGAAGAAGGATATTAAGTAAGATATTCCAAAAGGGACTCTAGATATGATAAAAAAATGGGAGACAGTGTTGATGATTTATGAACCAGTTGTTTATGTTTCCCAGTTTCTAAAGACACTATACCTATACGGTCCTTTCCTAGTTTTGTTATATATTGTAATAAGTGTGCTTCAATTCTAATGTAACAACAATGTTTGTAAAGTATGAGTCGTTATAGTTGGTATTAGAGGAAAGGTATAGTCAACCTTTGGAAACTAGGATGTGAAAGCCTTAGTAAGAACCCTAAGGATAAGTCTAAGCATAGAACACAATCTTAGTGTTTTAGAAATGGACATGAATTACCTATGATAATACCTTAAGTGTAAAATTTTATTCTTGATTATGTGGTTTTCCTATTATAATTAGTGTTTCTCACACTATACCTCTTGGTTTTAGTCAATGGCTGGAACCCAAAGGAACTGTGTTAACGCGGAATGCGACGGGCAATGCAATGATTGTCCCCCTGAGCAACCAAACGTTATTGGAGTTGGAATGAAAAATCTTGTAGCCATGCTCACACAACTTTCTCAAGCAATGAATCATGAAGGACTTCCAAATGAGCAAAGTAATGAGAAACATTCTGTTGAATCCTTCATGAGGCAGCGTCCACCCTCATTCAGCGGGTCTACTAATCCATTAGTTGCTGAACAATGGATCAGTACTAATGAAAAGATATTTTCAGTTCTTCAATGTTATGAACATGATAAAGTCATCTTATCAATTTATCGTTTGTAAGGTGAAGCTGATCAATGGTGGAATCTTATCAAGAATACGAGGCAAAGAGATGAAATTGAGTCCATGGAATTGGAAGAGTTCAAGAACTTATTTTTCAATAAGTACTTCCCTCGTATTCTTCGAACAAAGATAGATAAGAAGTTTCTTGAACTAAAGCAAAAGGATAATGAATCGGTTGGTACCTACGAAGAAAATTTTACAAGACTTGCAATGTACGCCTCTGGGATTATTATCCAACCTGAGAGTAAGATTGATCGATTATTTAGTGGCTTAAAACCAAGTCTTCGAAGGGTGTTATCCATAAGGTACTTCAATAGCTACAAGGAAATCATTCGATGTGCTCTCAAAGTTGAGATGGAGATTGGAGTAACCCATAAATTATATGGGTTTGATAAGAAAAGGAAAATTGAATTCAAAGGAAAATCTAAAGACCACACTGAAAAGAAGATGATTTTTCCCTTATGCTCAAAGTGTGGAAAGAAACATGGAGGGATTTGTCTTAAAGGGACAAGTAAATGTTTCAAATGTGGAAAAGAAGGTCATCGGGCATTTGAATGCCGCAATGATGGGAAGAATATGTCTAGTGATGCGAACAAAGAAAAGGCTACACAGAGTGCACCTTCTACACTTAAATGTTACAAGTGAAAGGAAATGGGGAATTATGCTAATCAATGCCCTAATACAAGGGTTGTTGATGATGACCGAAGTCAAAAAACTCTTAAGGCTAAAGACAAAGGAAAGTCACATATAATTTATATCAGTGATGTGGAGTACGATAACGAAGTGGTTAAAGATACACTTACCATCCACTCTAAAGTAGAAAATGTTTTATTTGATTCTGGATCCACCCACTCTTTTATTTCTGAAGATTTTTTTAAGGGTATCGCCATATTACCTCAACAATTAGATGTTGAGTTAGCTGTGACAACCCCTAATGGCACAACAGTCGCATCAAAAGTTTACAATTCTTATCCGATTGAAGTTTGTGGGAAAGTGCTTCCTACAAATCTTGTGGTCCTTCCTATAGTGGAATTTGATGTGATTCTTGGAATGGATTGGCTTTCTTTATATGGAGATCATATCAATTGCCAAAGAATGGAAGTCACATTTCATATTCCAGATTAATCTATGATCGTCTATCGATCCAAGGATGAACATAACCTTCCAGTGGAAATTTCTTCCATCTTATGGGTCTCGATTCCACTAAATGAAGGTTATTTATCTCAAATGGTTGGCAAGAAACTCATGATTAAGAATATGCCCATTTTACGGAAGTTTGATGATGTCTTTCCGGAGTAATTACTGGGTCTTCCACCAAATCGTGAAGTTGAGTTTTCAATAGAACTCATACCGGGTGCTATGCCCATTTCAAAGACACCTTATAGAATGGCCCGAATTGAGTTTCAGGAATTGAAGAAGCAACTCCAATAGAATCTTGATAAGGGATTCATACGCCCTAGTGCGTCACCTTGTGGAGCACCTATTCTGTTTTTTAAGAAGAAAGATGGATCAATGAGACTCTGCATTGATTATCGAGAACTTAAGAAGATCACGATCAAGAACAGATATCCTCTCCCTTGCATTGATGACTTATTTGACCAACTACGCGGAGCTCAATATTTTTCCAAGATTGATCTTCGTTCATGGTATCATCAATTAAGGGTCAAAAGGGAGGATATACCAAAGACATCTTTCCGTACAAGGTATGGACACTATGAATTTATAGTGATGCCATTTGGTCTTACTAATGCCCCTGTTATCTTCATGGATCTAATGAATAGAGTCTTTAGAGACTATCTTGATCAGTTTGTGGTAGTCTTTATAGACGATATTCTTGTCTATTCAAAGAGCAAGGAAGAACATGAAGATCACTTGAGAATTATATTGAAGACCCTAAGAAAGAGAAGCTTTATGCCAAATTTACCAAGTGTGAATTTTGGCTTCAAAAAGTTTCATTTTTGGGTCACATTATCATGAAAGAGAGGATATTTGTGGATCCAGCAAAAATAGAGGTTATCGAAAGATGGTTGAGACCAACAATAGTAACTGAGATCCGAAGTTTTCTTGGTTTGGCTGGATATTATCGATGTTTTGTGAAAGATTTTTCACGATTATCTAACCCACTCACCAAATTGACTCAGAAAAAAGTTAAGTTTGTGTGGATAGAGGAATGTGAAGAGAATTTCAAGGAGTTAAAAAGAAGGTTATCCAGTGCACCTCTGCTCACACTGCCTTGTAGTGGAGAAAGTTTTGTGATCTACAGTGATGCATCCAATAAGGGAATGGGGTGTGTTCTAATGCAAAACGATATGGTGATAGCTTATGCCTCACGACAGTTGAAAATCCATGAGCAAAATTACCCAACTCATGATTTGAAGTTAACTTCGGAAATCTTTGCATTAAAAATTTGAGGCATTATCTTTATGGTGAAAGGTGTGATATTTATACTGATCATAAAAGTTTAAAGTATATTTTCACACAAAAGGAGCTGAATATACGCCAAAGAAGATGGTTGGAGCTGATTAAGGATTATGACTGCTCAATTCATTACCACCATGGGAAAGAAAACAAGGTGGCCGATGCATTAAGTCGACAAGACCATGCTAGTTTATCCATTATGAGGATCACAAAAGATCCAATATTTATGGATTTATAAAGGATGGATCTTGGAATTATAATGGAAGGGGAATGATATTATCTTTATCAAATGAATTTTCAACCATCTATACATGCGAAGATTAAAGAGGCACAGAAAGAAGATGTAGAGTTACAAAAGAAAGTGAGAAATGTTCCTGAATTCAACTTCGATTGTGAGGGGATAATAAAGTTCAAGAATCGGGTTTGTGTTCCTCCCATCCCCGAATTAAAGAAGGAGCTGCTGGATGAGGCTCATAGTTCTTCATTCTCTATTCATCCTGGAAGCACGAAGATGTATAGGGACCTGAAAGAGTACTTCTGGTGGGATGGCATGAAAAGAGATTTTGCTGAATATGTCTCTCGATGCTTGGTTTGTCAGCAAGTTAAACCTGAGAGACAGAAGTCTAAGGGGATGTTACAACCATTACCCATACCTGAATGGAAATGGGAAAACATCACTATGGACTTTGTCACTGGACTTCTTAAAACATCCAAAGGCAATAATGATATCTGAGTCATAGTTGATCATCTTATAAAGTCTCCACACTTCATTGCTATTAGAGAAGATTTCTCTCTGGATCAGCTTTCCATGATATTTGTGAAGGAAGTGGTAAGATTGCATGGAGTACCACTTTCCATTATATATGATCGGGATCCAAGGTTTACCTCAAAGTTCTAGCGAAGTCTTCAGTATACTCTAGATACAGAGTTGAGTTTCAGCACTGCTTATCATCCTCAGACAGACGGTCAGTCTGAGAGAACAATTCAAACTCTAGAAGATATGTTAAGAGCTTTCTCTATGGATTTCAAAGGTGGTTGGGATCAACACCTACCTTTTGTGAAATTTTCTTATAATAATAGCTTTCACTCCAGTATTCAGATGGCTCCTTATGAATCTATCTATGGAAAGAAATGCCGAACTCCAACTTGCTGGGATGAAGTTGGGGAAAGAAAGCTATTAGGACCTCATCTTGTTGATGAGATGGCAGAAAAAGTCAGATTTATTCAACAACACATTAGAGCAGCTCAGAGTCGACAAAAAAGTCATGCTGATAACCGAAGAAAAGACCTAGAGTTTGAAGTGGGTGAGGGCCATTGGGACTTGATAAAATAGTGGGAGACTTAATAATTTTTTTATTTCTCATAAAATATAATCAAGAAAGTACTAATGATCTACTCTTTTAATTGTAAAATAAAACTAACTAGCTCATAAACCACACTATCCCTGTGATCAATTATGGATAAAGACAACATCCTCACCAACAATAATTTCCAGGAATGGTTTAGATGCCTTCGAGTTATCCTACGCCATGAACAGAAGTCTTATGTGCTAGAGTCAGCATTACCTGATATTCTTTCCAAATAGGCGAGTGATGAGGATTTCTTGGTCTATGAGAAACATATCAACTACGTGGTTGAATTTGAATGTTTGATGATATCATCAATGTCTAGTGATCTCATGAAGTCTCATGAAAACCTGGATTCTTATAGCATGATCGAGCACCTCTGTGGTCTTTACTAGGAGAGAGAAAGACTATAAAGGTTTGAGATCTCTAAGGTACTCTTTCAAAGTAAGATTAGAGAAGGTTCCTCAGTTGAGCATCATGTAATCGAGATCATTGTAAACATTGAGCGCCTGGAGGTTCTAGGGTTTAAACTCCCTGAAGAACTATCCACCAATCTCATTATCACATCACTCCCTCAGAGATTCTCCAGCTTTGTTGTTAATTTTAACATGAACAACATTGAAAAGTCTCTATATGATCTTCTTATACTCATTCGTCAAGTGGAAAAAGATATGAAGAGAGAAAACCCTTATATCTTTATGGTGAATAAGAAGAAAGGGAAGGTGAAGAGATTTAATCCCAAAGCTTCATCATGAACTTCAAAGAAAAGGAAGATCAGAGGGGAGGAAAGGGAATAAGAGGCTGTTTGTTTCACATGTGGAAAGAAAGGCCACTGGAAGAAGAACTTCACCTGGCCTAAGAAGCAAGGGGAAGCTTCAAGTGCATTTGTTATCGAATGAAATATATCTATTTCTACAAATTGGGTATTAGATATAGGTTGTGATGATCACACATGTATTGAAATATAGGAACAAAGTTGATTTAGAAATATTGACTAAGGGTAGGTAGATCTACGAGCAACCAATGGAGCCAGACTTTCTATTATTGCTATCAGAGACTACCACCTCATGTTTCCAACTAGGGTGATCTTGGTGTTAAAGGGTTTTTTTATGTTCCTTATGTAACCAAAAACATAATTTATGTATCCAGACTAGATACAAATGGATTTGTTTTTAAGTTTGGAAATGAATGTTGCTTATTTTATAAAGATAGCATTTTTTTTGGTAGGGCACATTTATACAATGGTCTTTATGTGTTGGATTACACAAACCAAGTAATGGAAATCGATAACAAAGATACTTCACATGAATCATACCACACCCAACTTTGGCATCACCAGCTAGGTCATGTAAATGAGAAACGCTTAACAAAGTTACATCAAGATGGATATTTATATCCTTTTGAACTAAAACCACTTGAAGTATGTCATGTATATTTATAAGGAAAAATGACCAAATCCCCATTTATTGGAAAAGGTGAAAGGGATAAAGATCTTCTTGAATTGGTTCATACCGATGTGTGTGGACCATTTCTAGTTGAAGAAAGTGGTGGGTACTCATACTTCAAAACTTTTAGTGATGATTTTAGTAGATATGAATATATCTACTTAATGAGGTATAAGTTGGATTCTTTTGATAAGTTCAAGGAATACAAGAATGAAGTTGAGAACTAGCTTGGTAAGAAGATTAAGAAACTCTGCTCAGACCGAGGTGGGAAATATCTTAATTATATCTTCATTGATTTCTTACAAGAGTTTGGGATCCTATCCCAACTCATAACTCATTACACATCTCAATGTAATGGTATAAGCGAAATGAGGAACCACACCTTTCTGGACTTGGTGAGATCAATGATGATTCATGCAAGTCTTCCATTATCCTTTTGGAGTTATGTGTTACAAATAGTGAAACACATACTAAACCAAGTACCAACTAAATCGATAAATGGTATTCCATATGAGTTATGAAGTGGAAGAAAAGCCATGTTATTGAATTTACATGTGTGGGGTAGTGAAGCTTTTGTTAAGGCCTCTTCAGTTAACAAACTCACACCCCAAAGCACAAAGTTACCATTATAGGATACCCTAAGAAAACAAGGAGATATTACCTATACAAACCCTCATACAGAAAGGTTATTGTGGAAATACATTACATATTCCTTGAGAGGGAGCACATCTCCAAAATATATAGTGGGAGTGAGATAGAATTCGATGATGTCGAGGCTCAAGGTACACAAGAGTTGGTACAAGAACAGATTCCACAATGCTCTGTGGAAGAAGAATCTGTTCCAAAGACACAAGTACTGCGTAGGAGTACAAGAGAGGTAATATAACCAGAATGGTATGGTTTTGTAGTTACCGAGGATGGTGACTCATTATCATTTGATAATAATGATCCTCTAACCTATAAGGAAGCAGTAAGTGGCACAAACGTTGCCAAGTGGCAAGATGCTATGAATTCTAAAATGGATTCCATATACCAAAACCAAGTCTGGATTTTGGTAGATCCTCTAGTTGATGTAAAGACTATTGGTTTCAAATGGGCATTCAAGAAGAAACTAGACATGGAAGGACATGTCATTACCTATAAGGCACAACTGGTTGCAAAAGGGTTTAAACAACATCAAAGAATTTATTATGATGAAACATTTTCACGAGTTACAATGATAAAATCCATCAGAATTCTACTTTACATTACAGATTACCATAACTATGATATTTATAAAATTGATTTCAAAACATCATTCCTTAACAGGAACCTTCAGGAAGATGTCTACATGACATAACCTGAAGGGTTTGTGACTCCAAAGGATGCCAATAAGGTATGGAAGTTGCAAAAATACATTTATGGATTAAAGAAAGAATCCAGGTCATGGAACATTCGTTTTGATGAAGCCATAACATAATTTGGTTTTATTAAGAATGAATGTGAGCCTTGTGTCTAAAAACGGCTTAGTGGGAGTGCAATCATTTTCCTAATAGCATATGTTGATGACATATTACTTATTGGAAACAAGATACCGGTCTTATAGTCTGTTAAGGCATGGATGAATCAATGCTTCTCCATGAAGGACTTGGATAAGGAAATATATATTCTTGGGATCAAGATCCATCGTGATAGATCCAAGAGATGTTTGGGCCTAAGTCAAATTACATACATTGATAAGATACTAAAGAGATTCAGTACTAAAAAATCTAAGAGGGGATTGTTTCCAGCATCACATGGCATTCATGTTTCAAAGAAAATGTGTCCTTAGACATACGAGGAAAGAAATATAATGGCATGGACTCTATATGCATCAACGATTGGGTCAGTCATGTATGCCATGCTATGTACTAGGCTAGATGTCACCTATGAATTGAGTTCGGTAGGCATATAACAAGTTGACCCTAGTGATCGCCATTGGATGGTAGTCAAGACTGTCCTAAAGTATATGAGGCATATTAAGGATATGTTCCTAGTTTATGGAGGATATGAGGAACTAGTCATCATAGGATATACAAATTCTAGTTTCGAGACTGATCAAGATGACATGAAGTCGCAATCGAGATACATATTCAATTTGAATGGAGGTGCAGTGAGCTGGAAGAGCTCAAAGAAGAGTGTGGTCACAGATTCTATAGGAGAGTCTGAGTATATTGCAGCTTCTAAGGAAGCTAAAAAAGTAGTTTGGATGCGAAGCTTCATCTAGGAGCTAGATGTGATACCTAACAGTAAATATCTCATCACACTATACTGTGATAATACTACAATGGTGGCTCTTGTAAAAGAGCCAAGGTCACATCAGCAGACGAAGCACATAGTTCAGAAGTATCATCTCTTGAGGGATTTTTCTCAGAGAGGTGAAGTAGTAGTAAGTAACATTTCTACGGAAGACAACATGGTGGGCCCCTTGAAAAAAGCTTTGACTTAGCAGAAACATGATCATCGTGTAGGGTCTAGTGGACTGAAAGTCATAGGTAGTTGGCTCTAGTCCAAGTGGGAGTTTGTTAGAGTTGGTGTCCTAGAAAAAACTATTTGTACTTTGATTACATGGATATTTAATATATTTAAATATTAAATATATTATTATATATTGTTCATTTTTTTTGCATGACTATGATGTAATAATGTCCAAGAGTATTTTTTGCATTGATAAGGTCATGGCAGTTCCCCGCTATGATGAGAACCTTGAAATTATATAACAAAATTCTTAAATATAGTTCTATAGTTGGATGACATACTATAAAGGGACACATAGCATGCACACCATTAGGTGCGATTAATCATAAGTAGATGAGACTTCCTCTCATGAAGTTCACACTTGGTAATCTCCAAGATAAGAGATTATGAGAAAATACCTGCCAGTAGAAATTCCGCATGTTTTGGTGTAATCCAATATTTATATTTGTGAGCATGTGTAATGATCCTTAGACTTTAAGATTATCATCAATATGTGTCATGAATCGTACACTTTGATTTACTGATGAAAACTATCATGCAAACATTTGGCAGGAAATAGTGTACGTTGGGTGCATCACGAGTGACATGTTATTAATGGATAAGTCAAGGAAGGATTTTTCCCTTCCATTTATGGAAGTTGATATCTCGGCCCTTTGATAGAAATAGAATTATCGTGCAAAATTCCATGTCCATGGTATAACGAAAAGTTTATTTCAGGTAGTCAAAGAACGATGTATCAAGCATAAAGGTTGATGACACTATCATGAAACCTTCTTGATGAGATATTGAGATGAAGGGATTATTTTATACAGCGAGTGTTCGTATGTGGATGTCATTTTTGAGACTTTACATTCTTTCTCTTGGGTTCCTTGACCCGTCGCTAGACAATATTCTTGGACTTTTGGTAGGCCTGCCTAATGTCAATGAGAAATAATCCTAGAGGGTCATACACTAAGTTTTTTTGGTGGTCTCGGTTAAATTATATTTGAATTTAATTAATAAAATAAATATTATTCTCAAGACCTTGGAATAATTTTATTCAAATTAAGATGATCTCATAAATAAAATAGAATATATTTATTTATTGAACATTTAATAAATATTTATTTACTAGTTTGTAAATAAAATATTTATTTAAGAGAATATATTATTTATTTATTTATTTAGGTGTTCAATAAATGGAAGTGGAGTTTGAGCAGACCAAGGCTAGTCCGGTAGTAAAATAATTATTTTCAAGATGATAAATAATTATTTAACTAGTTGGCACAAATTAAAATAACGATGCTATTATTTTGTGACGCAGAATTTTATTTATAATTTTGTTTTGCGCAAGTTGGCGCACCATAAATAATGATGCGGTATTATTATTAATAGATTTTTTTTCTCTAAGGTTGTGAATGTATTTAATTTCTGTTATATAAAGAAATATTGTAACTGAATCTACATGTCAATAAATAGACACATATGTCTATTGTGACATGTACGAAACTACACACCCTGTGAATTAAGAATTGATGAGATAAAAAATTTCCCTGTCAAATACTCTTCCTTCCCCTCTCAAGAACGAGAGAAGTTCTTCAAGGTCGAAGAACAAGCGATCAAGAATCACTGATACAAGACACTCGTTTCGCCGCACTAGCACCTAGAGAATGAGTAGTGTCAATCGGAGACCATCGGAGCATGTGTGGATCACTACTAGAGGGATTATATTTTGGATCCTTGCTAGCGCAAGAAGATAATCTAGAAGGGTCATTCCGAAAGATCAAAATCATCATAGAATAAAGTACTGAAGATCCAAGAATTATTTTCTTTACGAAATTAATTAAATTAATTATAAACATGATGAGCAAGATTATCTCTAATAGTTTTGGGCCTCTTCCTTCTTTATCTAAATATTTTATTCTATTCCATGGAGATTGGAGTTCATTGTCATATTGATCTCAGAATAATCATTGATCATGGTAAAAATCAATGTTGGGTACCGGCACAACTGCGCTTCCACTACACTCGGAACCTTCAATATCTAGTAGTGAGATCATGACGACTAAACCGCCAATAGGATCCCCACATGTTTCAGGTGTCATTGGATGTTCCTATATATGATCATGTGTAATAGTCTCCTGACTTGATATCATTACCAATGTATGGAATTTTATTGCATACTTTTATGCAATACAAAAACCATGGAAATAAAGTCATAGAGAGACAGTTTGTGTTGGGTGAGTCCTTGGTGGCATGACATTGGTTGAATGGTCAAGAAAGTATTTGTCACTTCTGGGTTATGGAAGCAATATTTTAGGACCCGACCCGTACTTGGGATTGATCCGAAACTATCCTAAGCCTGCCTCTATAGGCCAGGGGCTGGTGACTAGCGCTGAAGGAACAAAAAACTAGGGGAGGCCTTTTCCTAAGAAACTATACACACACATGCAGCCAACTCAATGAAAAAGTGCAGAGAAAAGAAAGTAAGATACAAAACTGCTAAAAAAGGGAAACCAAAATACATGCATCGATCTCTAACCAGAATGGCGCCACAAACCGACAACAGGTAAAACGAAAGTAAACCGCTGGTGAGTCTCAGGCCCAGAAATCCTACTATGACCACTGAATGCAGCCCAAGCTCCTATGTCCTCTACGCCCCTCCATAGTCTCAATCGACCTATCCATTGTCTGCAAGGGCACACCAAGTGCGGGCAAAGCCCAAGCAGGGCTGTGTATAAAGATACACAGTAGGATGCTCTGAAAGCTCGGGGGAGCAACAAAGTAGGTACTAAAACAGTGAGCAGTAGACAGAACAAAGAACAGTGCAAGAGTACAAAAGAGAGAGTGCAACTCAACCCAAAAAAGGAAGGAAGTAGACTTGTCCAATCAAAGAGGAGCTAGATACGGAAAGCACGTGGCATACCCCGTGCATCTTCGCCCCTGCCAGAAGGAGAGTAACTGAACCCAAAGAGTGGGAATAAAAGTAGGTTGTATATAAATGCTCAACAAGAAACCCGAACGAGTGTGTAACGGGATCTCTATCTCCAAGATCAGCCCAAGAGAAATCACCAGCAGTTCTAAGGGTATCCATCACTGATGCCCAATTATCCCACATGCCAAAACTACCTCATCACTGAACCGTACAACCAAGGGACCCGCTCCGATAAACATAGAGAAAATTCACCGACTAGCCACATCGAAAGGGCTGAGTCCGAAATAAGTCGTCGGGTAACCCACTGCCCAACCTCGCTGGAGTGTAAACCACAAGAGGTCGTCAGGTAACCCACTGCCCAGCCCCGTTGGAGGGTAAACCACAAAAGGTCATCGGGTAACCCACTACCCAGCCCCGCTGGAGTGTAAACCACAAAAGGTCATCAGGTTACCCACTGCCTAGCCCCGCTGGAGGGTAAACCACGAGAGGTCATCGGGTAACCCACTGGCCATCCACGCTGAAGGGTAAACCACAAAAGGTCATCAGGTAACCCACTGCCCAGCCCTACAAGAGGGTAAACCCTAAAGTTAATAGGTATCCCACTACCCGACCCCACTGGAGGGTAAACCCTAAGGTCAACGGGTAACCCACTACCCAGCCCCGTTGGAGGGAAAATCCGGAACTCGTCTTATAACTCCGCACTACCCGTGCCATCACTGGGTGTCACTAACACTTCTACCATGCGTAGGTTCGGAGTGCATCAAAGGAGCCTCCGACCAATGACCTTTCATGCTTCCACATTTAATGAGATCTCTAAATAGGTTCTGCACGCCCAAAAAGATTACACTGTTGTAATCCTTGTGAAAAAACACGCGATATAGACTACTTACTCGCTGGAAACGGGCTCATGGTGGAAAAGTTATTCAACACCACTTTATGCGCATACGAAGTCTCATGGGTCCCACACCTCAGTCCCAAAAGAGGTCGGGCGAACTGCCCCATTGCGATTCTCTCCGAAAAACACTCCAAATTGACTATTCATACGCCCCAAACGGATTCCTGGGGGAAAAAGTCACAGTACGCTGCACACAGCTCAAAAGACGGCCCATGGGGTCCATGCCTCATGTCCAGCTTCAATGCCTGAAACCACCCTGGTCGACTTTGTCTCGATGCCAGGGTCACAACACCACTGACGGTGCCTAAAACGGACTCTGGATGTAGAAGCTGCAACTCCCCGCGTTATATGTAAACGGGGCCCTGTGGGGCCCACACCTTGACCCCGAAACACGTCACACAGATCGTATAATCACATTCCTTGTAGATAACCATGTGGCGCAGGCTATTCATTTGCCCTGAATGGACTTATGTAGCATAAGTCGTAAAAACGAAGCATACGTCCGAAAACCACCTCGTGGGGCCCATGCCTCTGGCCCTAATTTAGGCGGACAGATTGCGTCGTTGCAATCCCCTCGAAAAAACACTCAGAAATGATTAGTCAAGCACCCTAAATGGATGTCGAGTGAAAAAGTGGCATTTCACCATAAAACGTGGGAACTAGGCCCTATGGGGCCCACATATTGTCTCCAACCCGAATGCTTCGAAAAGCATATCAAAAAGTCCGCACGAGGACTGGGGTCACACATCCACTGACGGCACATTAATCGGACATCCCAAGTAGGAGTTAGGTCGAACACAAGATTAATTAATTAATTAATTTAATAATTAATTATTTGCATTAAGAGTTTTGTGCCTCCGAGCAACAAAACCAAGCCGCAAGGGTTTCGAACCAACTTTGGAAGGATCGTCGCAACTCCAGAGCTTCAGCGCCTCTGATGGGGCGTCAAACGGACATCCGGCTCGCGAACCACACCCGTCACAACTTTAATAATAATTTAATATTATTAAAGTAAAATGTTTCGGGGCACCCGTCTTCGGGTGCAGAAACCAAAAACCCTGAAACATACTTAAAAAGTATGTATCGTTAACACAAACCTACGACCATAGATGGTGCGTCAAACAAATGCGTCGTTTAGAAATTTCGCCCCCCCCCCCCCCCCCCGAACGCAAGGGGGCCCAACCGGGCCGGTTCACCCCGGCCAGCCCGGTCCAAACTTCCGGCCCGCGGCCCACCGGTGGGTCCAGCCCTAACCGCCACGGATCACTGGCCGTGGCCCACTCCAGCTGCACCGGACCCCCTCAGGTCCGGGTATTCAAGCAGACCGGCCTTTTGGTAGGTCTTCGTCGCCCAACAGGACTCGCGAAGCGCGAGTCCTGGTCTCCTCCGCACACCCGAGGCGCTGACCGCCTCGGGTTCTGTAACACCCGTTATTTTTATGAGAAATGTCTTGTTTTTATGTTATATAAATCATCAAAGAATCTTTCACTACACACAACATTAGCTTGAATTGATTTACACGCAATCACGACCTTCCTCGATAGCTTGCGTCGTACGCAATACCGAGTTTCACTAAACGACGTTATGCTATTAAAATATTATTAAAACTAGCCGTTATGAATAGTAATACCCACTTTTTGAAATTTTGTAAATTTTATCTTTCAAAATGGACTTCATTTTTGGATTCGGAATATCGAAATTAGCCTAGGGTGAAATTTTGGTATTTTTCTGAAAACTTTCTATTTTTGATGAATAGTGAAAACACTAGGTTACCATTTAAAAACTGGCTTTTTATTTAAATAATTATTTATTTTATTTAAATTTATTTTATGTCAAAATTGATACGTAATACCTATATAAGTTCAATGTAATTCATTGGATTCATTTTATAATAATTTTAGATATATAAAATTTTATTGAACTTTTCACCGTCTTTTACCCACCTCCTAGGAGAATTTGCAAATTCACATAAAACATAATTTTACCGCTTCTGTGAGTGGAATTTCGAAAATCAAAGAGACACGGTTAATAACAAGGACTAAAATTTGGTTCAATGAGATGAAAATAATTTTTGGCGAATAGTAACTTTTTACTTTTTTTTACCACGGTTAAAAGTAAATAGGGTAATTAAGGGTAAAAATGAAATTATTATTAACCTAAAACTTGTCCTAATTCTATTGGATAAGTTTAATTCGACCAAAAACAACATTAGGAATAAAATATGACCATTTAGGTCCACTTGGATTAGATTAGGACATTTAATATTATTTTATTTAAAGAAGAGTTAAAATAGTTAAAATCAAAGTTTAATAACTAAAACATTTTTAATATAGGGTTATACATAAGATAAAATAGACTATAAATATTAATTATAAAGACAAAAAGATTTCCTACATAATGGTATTTTATTTATAATTTTTAGACATTATATAATTTAATTTATTTATGACACAATGATGATGTAGTAATTATCTTATTAATGAAATATTGACATAATTGATGTTATAAATACCCAAATAAATGTAATTTGAGACTTTTTATGAATTACAATAATTTTACAGGTTAATATGACATGTTATTATTGATTTAATTAATTTTTTTCGAACTAATCATTCTTTTATTATTTTTACAAAAATCAATTACCAAATAGTGTCAAAATTGACATAAAATAGTTTTTAAAACAAATATTATATTATTAATTGTTATTTTATTCCTAAAAATCTAAGGTTTGTCCAAATGACTTATATAAGGTTATATAGATTAATAATAAACAACTTGGGGTTCGTTTTGCTTGTTATAGTAAGTTTATTAACCTTATAGTGTAAGAAAACAAGAAGACACGGTAAAAGTTAAATTATCTAACTTAAAGTTAAATCTAAATGATAAGGTTAAAATAGAAACCTAAACTTGTCTAAATTCTATTGTATGAGAGGATTTATACCCATCACCACCTTAGCTTAGAAATAAATCAATTTGGAGCTATTAAAAACCGAATATGACTTTATAATAAAATAATATTTTTAGTTTTTCCTAAGGTTCCCCTCTCTTCCCTTATAAAAAGGGCACCTCCTCCCTCTCCTCCTCACACCACTTTGAGCCTTAAAGCTCATCCAAAACCTGAAAATTTCTCCTATCCACTTCCCTTGTAATATTCTAGAGGTCCTGGTATTCTTAAAAGAACATCTTTAGTGCCCTAAGAGGAGGTTAAGAAGAGACGCTTCAAAGAAGAGGTAATGTCCATTACCGATTCTTTCAACTTTATTTCTTCTTCTTCTTCTTCTTCTTTAGTTGTCTCATTATAAAGTAATAACATAAGTATCACTAATATACTTATATGTTATTATAATTATTAAACAACTCTATTTCACCATCTATCCATCCTACGGAAAACGAAATCACCGCACGTGCGTACGTACGGAATACCGTCTCCACACCGTGGTGTAATCTATTTTCCACCACCACATCACTTGGATGGGTATAATGGTGTAAAGAATAACTATATATGATTATTGTAAAGTGATATTGATTCTGAAATAGTATACATACACTTCAATACGATTCCACGATCAGGGGAACGATATCATCGCTCGTGCGTACGTATGACCTACCGTCTCCACGATGTGATGCGACTCGTTCTACATGATCTTCATTGCATAATGATTATATAAATGAATTGAATGAATAAATATGATATATATTACACTAATACCATTCTGGAAATGAGTTATCTATAACCTAAAAGAAGAATAAGAATTTATTCGACAAAACACGCATAAGAACAAAAAGCAATAAACACCCGAATAACAAGTAACAATGAAATATTACTAATAAGAAGCTAAGAATATGACCATATATGATATCATAACAATAAGTATGATTCTAGAATAAGTCAATGACATTATTTAAATCATTATACAGGAGGTTCAGACACTTACGAAGCAAATCGGACCTAAGGTAAGGGAAAATCTTGCAATCTCAATTTTAATCCGAGATTGTTTATACTTCAGAATTTACTGGGGAATATTTATCATCTACATCCATGTTTCCTCAATATGTAATATTATATCCTCCTACAATTGTTTAAATCCAATTTTACCCTTCGGTGAGTTTTTAGTAAAGGATATGAAAGGAATCTTTTGTCGTTTTTCCTATGAGGTACTTTTTGACTTTTCCGGCCAAAGTACGAGAAGAATGTTTTTTAAATTATACGGCATGAATGGATTTTTAGAACATTATTTTCATGAAGATTCCTTTACAAGTTTTCAAGTTTATTTTTAATCAAATTCTTTTAGTTTAAAATTATATGACATGTTAAGAAAGGAAGCTGTTTTTGAAGTAGAAAGGATATTTTCTTCAAGAATGAAGTTCAAGTGTTTTTATCAAAATTCTTTTCCATATAAGATAATATAGGGTTCTGTTTCTATACCTATTTTACATTGATTTGATTATGTTATGATGGAATTATTTTTATGATGTATTTCTATCTTATATGGATTATGTTATGATGGCATGATGTTTAAGAATCCCATTTTTATTACATGGGTTATGCTATGGTGTATGATTTATGATTTTGTGGCACACATAAGAATGGTTTCATTATGAGATGGGGGGGACCTATATCTCCCTCCAATTCATTGGGTAAAGATTTATATCTCATGAGATAGACATGGCTGGAACGACAGGTTAATCCGGTTCAGTGAAACAGGACTGAAACGAGGAGTGAACTCAGTTCAGAAATGGACTTTTTCTACTAAGATAGTCTTGGAAATGAGTCTTGACTACTAAGAAATGATTCTACATGATTATGTGTGTATGACACAAAGTTTCATGTTTTAAGTTATGATTATTGGGATTACATTTCACTATTATGATTTATCTTATGTTATGAAATTATGATCTCTTTTGCAGGTTAAGATTTCCAAAAATGTTATGTTATTATGAATATGATGTGATTGATATTTATTTTGATTACCCTTATTGAGCATTTGAGCTCACAATTTTGTATGTTTTCTTTTCCACAGGTCAGGAAGAAGGATATTAAGTAAGATATTCCAAAAGGGACTCTAGATATGATAAAAAAATGGGAGACAGTGTTGATGATTTATGAACCAGTTGTTTATGTTTCCCAGTTTCTAAAGACACTATACCTATACGGTCCTTTCCTAGTTTTGTTATATATTGTAATAAGTGTGCTTCAATTCTAATGTAACAACAATGTTTGTAAAGTATGAGTCGTTATAGTTGGTATTAGAGGAAAGGTATAGTCAACCTTTGGAAACTAGGATGTGAAAGCCTTAGTAAGAACCCATAAGGATAAGTCTAAGCATAGAACACAATCTTAGTGTTTTAGAAATGGACATGAATTACCTATGATAATACCTTAAGTGTAAAATTTTATTCTTGATTATGTGGTTTTCCTATTATAATTAGTGTTTCTCACACTATACCTCTTGGTTTTAGTCAATGGCTGGAACCCAAAGGAACTGTGTTAACGCGGAATGCGACGGGCAATGCAATGATTGTCCCCCTGAGCAACCAAACGTTATGGGAGTTGGAATGAAAAATCTTGTAGCCATGCTCACACAACTTTCTCAAGCAATGAATCATGAAGGACTTCCAAATGAGCAAAGTAATGAGCAACATTCTGTTGAATCCTTCATGAGGCAGCGTCCACCCTCATTCAGCGGGTCTACTAATCCATTAGTTGCTGAACAATGGATCAGTACTAATGAAAAGTTATTTTCAGTTCTTCAATGTTCTCAACATGATAAAGTCATCTTATCAATTTATTGTTTGTAAGGTGAAGCTGATCAATGGTGGAATCTTATCAAGAATACGAGGCAAAGAGATGAAATTGAGTCCATGGAATTGGAAGAGTTCAAGAACTTATTTTTCAATAAGTACTTCCCTCGTATTCTTCGAACAAAGATAGATAAGAAGTTTCTTGAACTAAAGCAAAAGGATAATGAATCGGTTGGTACCTACGAAGAAAATTTTACAAGACTTGCAATGTACGCCTCTGGGATTATTATCCAACCTGAGAGTAAGATTGATCGATTATTTAGTGGCTTAAAACCAAGTCTTCGAAGGGTGTTATCCATAAGGTACTTCAATAGCTACAAGGAAATCATTCGATGTGCTCTCAAAGTTGAGATGGAGATTGGAGTAACCCATAAATTATATGGGTTTGATAAGAAAAGGAAAATTGAATTCAAAGGAAAATCTAAAGACCACACTGAAAAGAAGATGATTTTTCCCTTATGCTCAAAGTGTGGAAAGAAACATGGAGGGATTTGTCTTAAAGGGACAAGTAAATGTTTCAAATGTGGAAAAGAAGGTCATCGGGCATTTGAATGCCGCAATGATGGGAAGAATATGTCTAGTGATGCGAACAAAGAAAAGGCTACACAAAGTGCACCTCCTACACTTAAATGTTACAAGTGAAAGGAAATGGGGAATTATGCTAATCAATGCCCTAATACAAGGGTTGTTGATGATGACCGAAGTCAAAAAACTCTTAAGGCTAAAGACAAAGGAAAGTCACATATAATTTATATCAGTGATGTGGAGTACGATAACGAAGTGGTTAAAGATACACTTACCATCCACTCTAAAGTAGAAAATGTTTTATTTGATTCTGGATCCACCCACTCTTTTATTTCTGAAGATTTTTTTAAGGGTATCGCCATATTACCTCAACAATTAGATGTTGAGTTAGCTGTGACAACCCCTAATGGCACAACAGTCGCATCAAAAGTTTACAATTCTTATCCGATTGAAGTTTGTGGGAAAGTGCTTCCTACAAATCTTGTGGTCCTTCCTATAGTGGAATTTGATGTGATTCTTGGAATGGATTGGCTTTCTTTATATGGAGATCATATCAATTGCCAAAGAATGGAAGTCACATTTCATATTCCAGATTAATCTATGATCGTCTATCGATCCAAGGATGAACATAACCTTCCAGTGGAAATTTCTTCCATCTTATGGGTCTCGATTCCACTAAATGAAGGTTATTTATCTCAAATGGTCGGCAAGAAACTCATGATTAAGAATATGCCCATTTTACGGAAGTTTGATGATGTCTTTCCGGAGTAATTACTGGGTCTTCCACCAAATCGTGAAGTTGAGTTTTCAATAGAACTCATACCGGGTGCTATGCCCATTTCAAAGACACCTTATAGAATGGCCCGAATTGAGTTTCAGGAATTGAAGAAGCAACTCCAATAGAATCTTGATAAGGGATTCATATGCCCTAGTGCGTCACCTTGTGGAGCACCTATTCTGTTTTTTAAGAAGAAAGATGGATCAATGAGACTCTGCATTGATTATCGAGAACTTAAGAAGATCACGATCAAGAACAGATATCCTCTCCCTTGCATTGATGACTTATTTGACCAACTACGCGGAGCTCATTATTTTTCCAAGATTGATCTTCGTTCATGGTATCATCAATTAAGGGTCAAAAGGGAGGATATACCAAAGACATCTTTCCGTACAAGGTATGGACACTATGAATTTATAGTGATGCCATTTGGTCTTACTAATGCCCCTGTTATCTTCATGGATCTAATGAATAGAGTCTTTAGAGACTATCTTGATCAGTTTGTGGTAGTCTTTATAGACGATATTCTTGTCTATTCAAAGAGCAAGGAAGAACATGAAGATCACTTGAGAATTATATTGAAGACCCTAAGAAAGAGAAGATTTATGCCAAATTTACCAAGTGTGAATTTTGGCTTCAAAAAGTTTCATTTTTGGGTCACATTATCATGAAAGAGAGGATATTTGTGGATCCAGCAAAAATAGAGGTTATCGAAAGATGGTTGAGACCAACAATAGTAACTGAGATCCGAAGTTTTCTTGGTTTGGCTGGATATTATCGATGTTTTGTGAAAGATTTTTCACGATTATCTAACCCACTCACCAAATTGACTCAGAAAAAAGTTAAGTTTGTGTGGATAGAGGAATGTGAAGAGAATTTCAAGGAGTTAAAAAGAAGGTTATCCAGTGCACCTCTGCTCACACTGCCTTGTAGTGGAGAAAGTTTTGTGATCTACAGTGATGCATCCAATAAGGGAATGGGGTGTGTTCTAATGCAAAACGATATGGTGATAGCTTATGCCTCACGACAGTTGAAAATCCATGAGAAAAATTACCCAACTCATGATTTGAAGTTAGCTTCGGAAATATTTGCATTAAAAATTTGAGGCATTATCTTTATGGTGAAAGGTGTGATATTTATACTGATCATAAAAGTTTAAAGTATATTTTCACACAAAAGGAGCTGAATATATGCCAAAGAAGATGGTTGGAGCTGATTAAGGATTATGACTGCTCAATTCATTACCACCATGGGAAAGGAAACAAGGTGGCAGATGCATTAAGTCGACAAGACCATGCTAGTTTATCCATTATGAGGATCACAAAAGATCCAATATTTATGGATTTATAAAGGATGGATCTTGGAATTATAATGGAAGGGGAATGATATTATCTTTATCAAATGAATTTTCAACCATCTATACATGCGAAGATTAAAGAGGCATAGAAAGAAGATGTAGAGTTACAAAAGAAAGTGAGAAATGTTCCTGAATTCAACTTCGATTGTGAGGGGATAATAAAGTTCAAGAATCGGGTTTGTGTTCCTCCCATCCCCGAATTAAAGAAGGAGCTGCTGGATGAGGCTCATAGTTCTTCATTCTCTATTCATCTTGGAATCACGAAGATGTATAGGGACCTGAAAGAGTACTTCTGGTGGGATGGCATGAAAAGAGATTTTGCTGAATATGTCTCTCGATGCTTGGTTTGTCAGCAAGTTAAACCTGAGAGACAGAAGTCTAAGGGGATGTTACAACCATTACCCATACCTGAATGGAAATGGGAAAACATCACTATAGACTTTGTCACTGGACTTCTTAAAACATCCAAAGGCAATAATGATATCTGAGTCATAGTTGATCATCTTATAAAGTCTCCACACTTCATTGCTATTAGAGAAGATTTCTCTCTGGATCAGCTTTCCATGATATTTGTGAAGGAAGTGGTAAGATTGCATGGAGTACCACTTTCCATTATATATGATCGGGATCCAAGGTTTACCTCAAAGTTCTAGCGAAGTCTTCAGTATACTCTAGATACAGAGTTGAGTTTCAGCACTGCTTATCATCCTCAGACAGACGGTCAGTCTGAGAGAACAATTCAAACTCTAGAAGATATGTTAAGAGCTTTCTCTATGGATTTCAAAGGTGGTTGGGATCAACACCTACCTTTTGTGAAATTTTCTTATAATAATAGCTTTCACTCCAGTATTCAGATGGCTCCTTATGAATCTCTCTATGGAAAGAAATGCCGAACTCCAACTTGCTGGGATGAAGTTGGGGAAAGAAAGCTATTAGGACCTGATCTTGTTGATGAGATGGCAGAAAAAGTCAGATTTATTCAACAACACATTAGAGCAGCTCAAAGTCGACAAAAAAGTCATGATGATAACCGAAGAAAAGACCTAGAGTTTGAAGTGGGTGATAAAGTGTTCTTACAAATATCTCCTTAGAAGAGAGTAATGAGATTTGGAAAGAAGGGAAAGCTGAGCCCTAGATATATCGGTCCTTTCAAAATACTGGATCGTGTTGGGAAGGTAGCTTACCGATTGGAGCTTCCACCGAATCTCTCTCAAGTTCATGATGTGTTCCATGTATCTCTCTTGAGAAAGTACATACCCAATCTTTCACATGTACTCAGCTCAGAAGTTGTACCGCTGGAGCAAGATCTTTCTTATAAAGAACAACCGATAGAGATTCTGGATCGTAGCAAAAAAGTCCTACGGAACAAGACCACTCTCTTGGTGAAAGTTTTATGGAGGAACCACCGATTATAAGAAGTTACTTGGGAGCTTGAGGATATGATGAGGGAGAGGTATCCTCATCTGTTTGTTACAAAGTGACAAATTTCGAGGGCGAAATTCATTTTAAGGGGGTAGAATGTAACACCCGAGATTTTTATGAGAAATGTGTTGTTTTTATGTTATATAAATCGTCAAAGGAATCTTTCACTACACACAAAACTAGCTTGAATTTCTTTACACGCAATCACGACCTTCCTCGATATCTTGCATCATACGCAATACCGAGTTTCACTAAACAAAGATATGCTATTAAAATATTATTAAAACTAGCCGTTATGAATAGTAATACCCACTTTTTGAAATTTTGTAAATTTTATCTTTCAAAATGGACTTCATTTTTGGCTTCGGAATATCGAAATTAGCCTAGGTTGAAATTTTGGTATTTTTCTGAAAACTTTAAATTTTTGATGAATAGTGAAAATACTCAGTTACTATTTAAAAACCGACTTTTTATTTAAATAATTATTTATTTTATTTAAATTTATTTTATGTGAAAATTGATACATAATACCTATATAAGTTCAATGTAATTCATTGATGTCATTTTATAATAATTTTAGATATATAAAAATTTTATTGAACTTTTCACCGTCTTTTACCCACCTCCTAGGAGAATTTGCAAATTCACATAAAACTTACTTTTACCGCTTCTGTGAGTGGAATTTCGAAAATCTGAGAGAAACGGTTAATATCAAGGACTAAAATGTGGTTCAATGAGATGAAAATAATTTTTGGTGAATAGTAACTTTTTACTTTTTTTACCACGGTTAAAAGTAAATAGGGTAATTAAGGGTAAAAATGCTATTATTATTACCCTAACACATGTCCTAATTCTATTGGATAAGTGTAATTCGACCAAAAACAACCTTAGGAATAAAATATGACCATTTAGGTCCACTTGGATTAGATTTTGACATTTAATATTATTTTATTTAAAGAAGAGTTAAAATAGTTAAAATCAAAGTTTAATAACTAAAACATTTTTAATATACTGTTATACATAAGATAAAATAGACTATAAATATTCATTATAAAGATAAAAATATTTTCTACATAATGGTATTTTATTTATAATTTTTATACATTTGATAATTTAATTTATTTATGACACATTGGCGATGCAGTAATTATCTTATTAATGAAATATTGACATAATTGATGTTATAAATACCCAAATAAATGTAATTTGAGACTTTTTATGAATTACAATAATTTTACAGGTTAATATGACATGTTAGTATTGATTTAATTAACTTTTTTTGAACTAATAATTCTATTATGAGTTTCACAAAAATCAATTACCAAATAGTGTCAAAATTGACATAAAATAGTTTTTAAAACAAATATCATATTATTAATTGTTATTTTATTCCTAAAAATCTAAGGTTCGGTCAAATGACTTAGATAAGGTTATATATATTAATAATAAAAAACTTTGGGTTCTTTTGGCTTGTTATAGTAAGTTTATTAACCTTATATTCTAAGAAAACAAGAAGACGCGGTAAAAGTTAAATTATCTAACTTAAAGTTAAATCTAAATGATAAGGTTAAAATAGAAACCTAAACTTTTCTAAATTCTATTTGATGAGAGTATTTCGACCCATCCCAACCTTAGATTATAAATAAATCAATTTGGAGCTATTAAAAACCGAATATGACTTTATAATAAAATAATAGTTTTAGTTTTTCTTAAGGTGCCCCTCTCCTCCCTTATAAAAAGGGCACCTCCTCCCTCTCCTCCTCACACCACTTTGAGCCTTAAAGCTCGGAAAACCCCTGCCAATTTATCTTTTACACTTCCCTAGTAATATTCTAGAGGTCCGGGTCTTCTTCAAAGACCATCTTTAGTGCCCTAAGAGGAGATTAAGAAGAGGCGCTTCAAAGAAGAGGTAATGTCCGTTTACCAATTCTTTCAACTTTATTTCTTCTTCTTTTTCTTCTTCTTTAGTTGTTTCATTATGAAGTAATAACATCAGTATCACTAATATAAGGATATGTTTTTATAAGTATGAAACAACCCTATTTCACCATCTATCCATCCTATGGAAAATGAAATCCCCGCGCGTGCGTACGTACGGAATACCGTCTCCACACCGTGGTGTAATCTATTTTCCACCACCACCTTACTTGGATGGGTATAATGGTGTAAAGAATAACTATATATGATTATTGTAAAGTGATATTGATTATGAAATAGTATACATACACTTTAATACAATTCCACGATCATGGGAACGATATCATCGCTCGTGCGTACGTACGGCCTACCGTCTCCACGATGGGATTCGACTCGTTCTACATGATATTCATTGCATAATGATTATATAAATGAATTGAATGAATAAATATGATATATATTACACTGATAACATTCTGTAAATGAGGTATCTATAACCTAAAATAAGAATAAGAATTTATTCGACAAAACACGCATAAGAACAAAAAGCAATAAACACCTGAATAACAAGTAACAATGAAATATTACTAATAAGAAGCTAATAATATGACCATATATGATATCATAACAATAAATATGATTTTGGAATAAGTCAATGAAATTATTTAAATCATTATATAGGAGTTTCAGACACTTATGAAGCAAATCAGACCTAAGGTAAGGGAAAATCTTGCAATCTCAATTTTAATCCGAGATTGTTTATACTTCAGAATTTACTGGGGAATATTTATCATCCACATCCATGTTTCCCCAATATTTAATATTATTTATATCCTCCTACAAATTTGTAAATCAAATTTTACCCTTCAGTGAGTTTTTAGTAAAAGATATGAAAGGAATCTTTTGTAGTTTTTCGTACGAGGTACTTTTTGACTTTTATAGCCAAAGTACGAGAAGAATGTTTTTTTAACTTATACAGCATGAATGGATTTTTAGAACCTTATTTACATGAAGCTTACTTTACAAGTTTTCAATTTTATTTTTAATCAACTTCTTTTAGTTTAAAATTATATGACATTTTAAGAAAGGAAAATGTTTTTGAAGTAGAAAGGAAATTTTCCTCAAGAATAGAGTTCAAGTGTTTTATCAAAATTATTTTCCATCTATGATAATATAGGGTTATGTTTCTATCCCTATTTTACATTGATTTGATTATGTTATGATGGAGTTATTTTTATGATGTCTTTTTATCTTATATAGATTATTTTATGATGGAATGATGTTTAAGAATCCCATTTTAATTACATGGGTTATGCTATGGTGTATGATTTCTGATTTTGTGGAACACATAAGAATGGTTTCATTATGAGATGGGTGGGACCTATATCTCCCTACAATGAATTGGGTAAAGATTTATATCTCATGAGATAGACATGGCTGGAATAGAAGGTTAATCCGGTTCAGTGAAACAAGACTGAAACGAGAAGTGAACTCGGTTCAGAAATGGACTTTGTCCACTAAGATAGTCTTGGAAATGAGTCTTGACTACTAAGAAATGATTCTCGATGACTATGTGTGTATGCCACAAAGTTTCATGTTTTAAGTTATGATTCTTGGGATTACATTTCACTATTATGATTTATCCCATGTTATGAAATTATGATCTCTTTTTCAGGTTAAGATTTCCAAAAATGTTATGTTATTATGAATATGATGTGATTGATATTTCTTTTGTTTACCCTTACTAAGCATTTGAGCTCACCCTATTGTATGTTTTCTTTTCCCCAGGTCAGGAAGAAGGATATTAAGTAAGATATGCCAAAAGGGACTCTAGATATGATAAAGAAAGGGGAGACAGTGTAGATGATTTATGAACCAGTTGTTTATGTTTCCTAGTTTCTAAAGACACTATACCTATACGGTCCTTTCCTGGTTTTGTTATATGTTGTAATAAGTGTGCTTCAATTCTGAAGTAATAACAATGTATGTAAAGTATGGGTCGTTATAGGTTCCGCCTGCCGAGCGCGATAGCCCGCGGGACGCCGACACCTCCGCAATCCACAGCACCGCCGCGCTACCCTGGACGACTTCCCCTTCGACCGCGACAGACCTAGGACGACACCCCCTGTAGCGCACCACCGCGCCTCGCCGCGGCCAGTGCCTCCCGACACCGCTCCGAGCTCCTCGCTCCGCCGTGCTCCACCATCCGCACCGACCGGTCCTCTGCTCTCCGCACCGGCGACACTCAACGCCGGAACCTCTGAGCCCGCACCTCCGGCCTCCGCTTGAGTCCTCCGTTGAATGCCACCACACCGCACCGGCCTCCTCCGTGCTCCACAACGCATCCACCACGCTCCCCGTTTCGTCTTCCGGCCGCCGCCCCTCACCGGAGCCGAACCTTCGGCCGGTCCCCCTGACCACCCCGGTGGTCGAAAAAATTATCCGACACCGGTTTCGGGATCCTCGGAACCAGATCTTCACAACATCGCCCCTTGCTCATCGATCTGACAAGATTTGCGCGCATCTAAAAATTTGGACAAAGAACACCCAAGAACGATGATTAAACGGGGCTCAGGCGTTGGCCATGTTCATTCGGCCAATGCCCCAATTCTAAAATTTATAGAATTTAAACGAATAATTGATGATAACCCAGAAATCGACGAAGGTGTGAAAAACCAACCGGAATCCTACCTCAATCCGACCGTTCGATGTTGGCGACGCATCCACGATGCTCTGACTTTGATCTGCCAAGGTTCCGGCGGTGGTTGCTCCTTGATCTGATGAAGAATGGTGAAGCATTCCGAAGAACAGGAGAGAGAGAGAGAGAGAAATGGAGAGAGAGATGAACCCTAACTCCAACTCCTCACTTTTCTATTTATAGAAAAACCACTTAGCGCGGAATCAGAAATCACCGCTCCCTCTCATTTTATGTCGCGCCTAGGCAAAACGGCCCATTTTGAACTCAACAGAAGTCTCAGTTTTCCATTACAAGACTTTGTTCGAAAGATAATTGAAAAGGACTCCAGTGATAAAAATCACCAAGTCATTAATTTAAAATGACGATTTTCCCCTGGGTGACATCTCTCATAGTAGGCCTGCGCCCGCAACTTTTACACCCCACCTAGGGTGAACGACACGCTCCAGACGCAACCGTGCCCTCAGATTTCCGATCCGAGCTACAGTTTAGGAGAAAAAATAATCCCGCCACATGCATAGTATGAAAACACTTAATATTTTTATAAAATTTATTCCGGGCACACCGGGCCTCGGAATCGCACGCCGTCTTCGCGCCTAACTCTATAATTATATTTAGAAATATTCCAAAGTCTTAAATGATAAAAAATGGGTCTCTACATCATTACCTCCAATATTTTCATCCCCGAAAATCAAAACTAGGAAAAACTACTTGGGATACAGAGCTCACACCTAGCTCTCCCACTCCCAAGAAAATTTTTCACGACACCATGCTGGTACAACATGCAAACCAAAGGGATGGTTCATACTTATAAGGTCTGCTACTCTCGAGGAAATGCATAGGAATACGCACACAACTCATTAGTTGTGACACGTGGAAGACATCGTGATCCCACTCCCACTGTTGGGAGGGTAGGGAAAGATGGTAGGAAACCTATCAACCGCTTGCACGATTACCGAACGACCCAAAGAAACTTGGGGGACTTCCCCGGCCGAACCTCTACTTTCCATGTCATGACCGAAATCATGATTTTTTCATATAACATGGTCTCATGATTCCCTCCTTCTGAATACCCATATGGTGAATCACCCAAGGATATCCGGTCACACAAGTTTTCATAGTCGGTGGATCAAAAACGAGGCTCTCTGCTAAGGGAACCTGCTACAACACTGCCATCTTCTGGAACATAGACTACCTTGAAGTCATAGTCTTGCAGTAATTTCAACAAGCACCGTCGCCTCAGGTTCAAGTCTCTATGGGTGAGGGCACACCTGAGACACTGGTGGTCTAAGAAAACCACAAAGTGCTCTCCACATTTTCAGTGCAAAGACTACCACCACCAGCACCACATAGTGAAACACGTAGTTCTGTTTATGGGGTTTCCATCACCTCGACCTGTACTTGATAACGGTATTAAGATTGACGTTGAGCACGCAAGGTACCAACGAACAGGGTAGGTGAGAAAACTCATCCAACCGCCAGAGTCTAGACACAGAAAGCACATGGCATACCCCAAATGTCTTTTCCCCTCTCAGAATGAGAGTAATCCCCAAAACATGCACTTTTCCAAACCCACTAGAAGCACCTCAAGCAAAGGGAGGTCAAGCAGAAAAGTCCCACTGGAAAATCCAGAAACTGCTCTGACTCTCCACCGCACAACCCTGCCATAAATGCACATGTTAGAGGGACTCATCCACCGCACCTCAATACTATCCACTTTGGGTGGTACTAACTCTCCCTCACGGTTTTGGTCACATCAGAAAAACACGTCTCAGTGGGGGAAGAACCCCTCTTTCCCATGAATTCAAAGCTATGTCGGACAACACCAACACAGGGTTACACCGATGCCCTGCATCACCCTTAGTAACCCCTCAAACAAGAAGTTAGATGAAAAGAGTACTTCCCGCAGTGTCAAACAAGTTCTACTGAGAAAAGTAGAAAAAAGACACAGAGCGTACCTCTTATCATCTCATGCGTTGAAGGATTGTAGACATCCATAGCACACAGCCGCCCGCGACCCTGTCTGTCAGCTCCCTGAGCCTGGCATGGTCCGCCTAGTGGTGGTGGAAGGACCTCGAAACATCGTCCGCCAACCACATTTATTCCTACCTTTCAGCCAACACCACCTCTCTAGGGACCACCCTGTCCTCACCTGGGAGTTTTTTGATCACGACACTGCCTCTGTCGTGGCGGCGCATCTACCAACTATCTAGAGGACTCAGCACATTTGGTCAGATAGTCTCATGCCACATGACCTCACACATCACAACCTAGCACTAGGCCTCATTGGGCTATCTCGGTGCTCTACGTAGCCCCCCGAACATGTGCCTGAGTCTCATCAAGGGGATACCTCCGGTGTCGAGGCCCTTCCAATCGACGTCCCTCTGCCAGAAATTTCTCTATCACCAGTACCAACTCCAACACCCTGAGATGGGTGAGGATGAACAAGGGAACTACCCTGGAAAGAATCTACTCCACAGAGATCTCGCTCAAAATTATTTTATTGGACGTTTCCATCATGGACCACATTCAAAGAGTACCGAGTAAGGTCTGTGAACCAAGTCACGTACACAGCCACTACCATCACTCCCCGCTGAAGCTCCAGAAGCTACCAAAACCGTAAAAAGCGTAAGTGGGAGGGGTATTAATCCTCACGAAATAGCTTCTAGAAGTCATACCATGAGAGTACCGACTCATCGTGCATCTGAGTAACCCTAGCTCTACTAACACAAACTATTTGGTGGAAAAATACTGGCTGTCAGGGCCACCAACCAACCTGTCAGTATCCGAACAAGCCTACCGAGGAGAACCACTGACTCTAGCCAACCCTTCACTGTTTGAGGGTCTGGACCACCATGGAACCTCAGCGGTCTATGATGATGGAACTCACATAGTGCACTCAGCCTGTTCTTTTCATTGGCCGTCGCTGCTGGTACTATCCGCTACTCCACAGGTGGAGGTGCTACTGCCTGTCCTCCTGGAGAAAGGATAATCGTATGATGAATCTTGAACTGAGGCCTCATTGCTCACATAGCCGTCGTCATGAACCGAAGCTAGTATCCAGGCTGGCTATCATCGCGGAGACATCCTGAATCCGATCAAGGATTACCATGGTCAAATGAGAATATATATATCAACAACGATGGGGAGCTGACTGAAGAAGGATAGTCAAAGACTCAATCCTATATGATGCACGAACCAAATTCCCTGCAACAAGCGTCTCAGTGTGCCGAGTTGACAAGCGGGTTATCAGGGTACTTGTGAATGGATACGTCGGCCGCTGCACCATCACTGGACTCCATGGCTTGAGAGCCTCTCTTAAGACACGTTGACACTATTTCCCCAAAACTCAACCAATTTTTTAGGGACATCCGAACGACGCCCCAAGGAACGAACCACCTCTGATACCACTTTGTCACGACCCGACCTGTACCGAGGCTCAAGTAGCAACTACCCTAAGACCGCCTCCATAGGCCAGGTGCTAGTGACTAGTGCTTAAGGCATAAAAAACTAGGGGATGCCTTTTCCTAATAAACTTTACACACACACGCAACCAACTCAATGCAAAAGTGCAGAGAAAAGAAAGCAAGATACAACACTGCTACCAAAGGGAAACCAACATACATGCATCGACCTCTAATCAGTACAAGTAAAGTGCTGAAAATTACTTACAAATAAACTGAATAGTTAAAGGGGAAAAACACGCGCCCAAACAGAAAGGGGCCACAACCCAGCAATAGGTAAAACGAAAGTAAACCGCTGGTGATTCTCACACCCAGAAATCCTCCTACAACTAATGAACGCAACCCAAGGTTCTATGTCCTATACGCTCCTCCGTAGTCTTGGTCGACCTGTTCGTCATCTGTGAGGGCACACCAAGTGCGGGAAAATCCCAAGTAGGGGTGAGTACAATGATACTCAGTAGGATGCCCCAAAAACTTGAGGGAGAAACAAATGAGGTGTTAAAACGGTGAGTAGTAGAAAGAATAAAGAACAGTGCAAGAGTACAAAAGAGAGAGTGCAGCTCAGCCCAACAAAAGAAAGGAAGTAGACTCGTCCAATCCAAGAGGAGCTAAACACGGAAAGCATGTGGCATACCCCACGCGTCTTTGCCCCTGCCGGAAGGTGATTAACTGAACCCAATGAGTGGGAATAAAAGTAGGGTGTATATATATGCTCAACAAGAAACCCGAAAGAGAGTGTAAGCGGATCTCTATCTCCATGCTCAGCCCAAGAGAAATCTTCAACAGTTATAAGGGTAGCCATCACTAATGCCCAATAATCCCGCATGCCAAAACTTCCTCATCACTGAACCGTACAACCAAGGGACCCGCTCTGATAAAACCGGAGAAAATATACTGACTAGACACCTCGAAAGGGTTGAGCCTGAAAGAAGTCACTGGGTAACCCAATGCCCAACCTCGCTGGAGGGTAAACCACAAGAGGTCGTCAGGTAACCCACTTCCCAGCCCTGCTAGATGGTACACTAAAAAAGGTCGTTGGGTAACCCACTACCCAGCCCCGCTGGAGGGTAAACCACAAAAGGTCATCCAGTAACCCACTGCCCAGCCCCGCTGCTGGGTAAACCACGAGAGGTCAGAGGATAACCCACTGGCCAGCCCCACTGGAGGGTAAACCACTAAAGGTCGCCGAGTAACCTACTGACCAGCCCCACTAAAGGGTAAAACCTAAAGTTAATGGGTATCCCACTACCCCACCCCGCTTAGAGGGTAAACCCTAAGGTAAACGGGTAACCGACTACCCAGCCCCACTGGAGGGAAAACCTGGAACTTTTCTGATAACTCCGCACTACCCGTGCCATCACGGGGCGTCACTAACACCACTACCGTGCGAAGGTTCGGAGTGCGTCAAAGGAACCTCCGACCAATGCCCTTTCATGTTTTCACATTTAATGAGATCTATAAAGAGGCGCTGCATTCCCAAACAAATTACACCATTGTAATCCTCATAGAAAAACACGCGAGATAGAGTACTTACTCGCTGGAAACGGGCTCCCGGTGGAAAATTTATTCAACACCACTTTATGCCCATACGACATCTCGTGGGGCCTGCACCTCGGTCCCAAAAGAGGTCGGGCGAACTACGTCATAACGATTCTCTCGAAAAAACACGCCGAATCAACTATTCATACACCCCAAACAGACGCTTGATGAAAAAAGTCGCAGTACGCTGCACACACCTTAAAAGACGGCCCGTCAGGCCCACACCTCAAGTCCGACTTCAACGCCTGAAACCACCCTGGTCAACTTCATCTCGGTGCCAGGGTCACAACACCGCTGACGACGCCTAAAATGGACTTCAGATGTAGAAGCTGAAACTCCCCGTGTTATATGCAAATGGGGCCCTGTGGGGCCCACACCTCGACCCCGAAACATGCCATGCAGATCATACCATCGCGTTCCTTGCAGCTATCCACGCGGCATATGCTATTCATTTTCCCTGAATGGACATATGTAGCATAAGTCGTAAAAACCCAGCATACGTCCGAAAACCACCTCGTGGGGCCCACACCTCGGGCCCGAATTTAGGCGGCCAGATTGTGCTGTTGCAGTCCCCTTGGGAAAAAACTCAGAAATGAGTACTCAAACACCCTAAATGGTTGTCGGGTGAAAAAGTGGCGTTTCACCGTAAAACGTTCGAACTAGGCCCTGTGGGGCCCACACCTTGTCTTCAACCCGAATGCTTCAGAAAGCTTCTCAAAAAGTCTGCACGAGGACTGGGGTCACGCTACCGTAGACGGCGCGTCAATCGGACACCCAAAGCAGGAGTTAGGTCCAACACAAGATCAATTAATTAATTAATTAACTAATTAATTATTCACATTAAGGGTTTTGTGCCTCCGAGCAACGAAACGAAGCCGCAAGGGTTCCGAACTAACTTTGGAAGGACTGTCATAACTCCAGGGCCACAGCACCTCTGACGGCGCGTCAAACGGACATCCGGCTCGCGAACCACGTCCGTCACAACTTTAATAATAATTTAATATTATTAATGTAAAATGTTTCCGAGCACCCGTCTTCGGGTGCAGAACCCAAAAACCCCGAAACATACTTCAAAAAGTCTGTCTCGTTAACACAGACCTGCAGTCGTAGACAACGCGTCAAACAGATGCGCTGTTTATAAATTTCACCCCCCCCCCGAACGAAAGGGGGACCAACCGGGCCGGCCCAGTTCAAACCGCCGGCCCATGGCCCAGCTGCGGGTCCAGCCCGAACCGCCGTGACCCGCTGGCCACGGCCTGATCCAGTTACACTGCACACGCTCGGGTCCGGTTCTTCAAGCAAATCGACATTTTGGCCGGTCTTTGTCGCCCAACAGGACCCACGAAGTGCGGGTCCTCGTCTCCTCTGCACACCCGCGACAACCCACGGGATACCGGCGCCTCCACACTCCACAGCACCTGCACGCTACCCCGACCGACTTCCCCTTCGACCGCGACAGACCCAGGCAGACACCCCCTGTAGCGCAGCGCCGCGCCTCGCCGCGGCCTGCGTCTCCCGACGCCGCTCCAAGCTCCCCGCTCCGCAGTCCGCACCAGCCGGTCTTCCCCGCTCCGCACCGGCGACACCCGAAACGGACACCTCCGAGCCCGCACCTCCGGCCTCTGCTCGAGTCCTCCACCGAACGCCACCACACCGCACCGGCCTCCTCCATGCTCCACAACGTGGCCGCCGCGCTCCCCGTTTTGTCCTCCAGCCACCGCCCCTCACCGGAGCCGAACCTTCGGCCGGTCCCCCCGACCACCCCGGTGGTCAGAAATATTATCCGACACTAGTTTCGGGATCCTCGGAACCACATCTTCACAATGCCTCCCCTTTCTCATCGATCCGATAATATTTGCGTGCATCCGAAAATTTGGAAGAAGAACGCCCAAGAACGAATATTAAACAGGGCTAGGGCATTGTCCGTGTTCGTTCGGCCAATGCCCCAATTATAAAATTTATAGAATTTAAATGAAAAAATTGACGATAACCCAGAAATCGACAATGGTGCGAAAAACCAACAGGAATCCTACCTCGATCCGACCGTTCGACGTTGGCGACGTGTCCACAACGCTCCGGCTTTGATCCGCCAAGGTTCTGGCGGTGGTTGCTCCTTGATCCGATGAAGAATAGCGAAGAACGCCGAAGAACAAGAGAGAGAGAGAGAAAGAGAGAGAGATAGAGAGAGAGAGATAGAGAGAGAGAGAGAGGAACCCTAACTCAACCTCCTCATTTTTCTATTTATAGAAAAACCATTAGCGCAGAATCCGAAATCACCACTCCATCTCATTTTATGTCGCGCCTAGGAAAAATGCCCCATTTCAAACTCAACGGAAGTCTCAGTTTTCCATTCTGAGACTTCGTTCAAAAGTTCTTTGAAAAGGACTCCAGTGATAAAAAATCACCAAGTCATTAATTTAAAATGACGATTTTTCCCCTAGGTGACATCTCTCACAGCAGGCCCGTGCCTGTAACTTTTACACCCCGCCTAGGCTAAATGGCATGCTCTGGACGCAACCGTCCCCTCGTATTTTCGATCCGAGCTACCATTTAGGAGAAAACAAAACCCCACCACGTGCATAGTATTAAAACACTTAATATTTTTATAAAATTTATTCCGAGCACACCGGGCCTCAGAATCGCACGCCGTCTTCGCGCCTAGCTCTGGAATTATATGTAGAAATATTCCAAAGTCTTACAGGGAAAAAATAGGGTCTCTATATAATATATCTCATACCATGTTTATAAGTATGGAAGTACCTTTATAAGACCATGGACATGGTAGTCAAGGGTTAATCCATTCAATTAGATCAACATACAATAAAGCAAGAAAAGGGGGATGACATGTGAGTTCGTCCTACTTTTTAAGATATTACAGATAAAGATATTATATTACATAGTGCGTGTTCACTGGTTGGTTGTCGCTACTGTGATAATCCTTATCTCTTTATGGGCCATGATGGGTTTCTATATCTCACTCTTGGTCTTTGAATAATATTAACTTCTATCAAGATAAGGGCCTAAAGGGTCACACACAATAGCGTATTCAAGAATCTTCCCTATCCAGTTGAATAGAAGTTTTGGACATGGTGGGACCCACCACTGGGGTCTAGGATTTTTCCAAGGTTAAACGATCACCAATGCAATAAATAAATTCATATTATTGGAGTTTAGAATAACGACCATTGAATTTATTTATTAAATTTATTTATGAGTTTTAAGTAAATAAATGAAAAAATATTAATTGACGAATATTAAATTATTCAAGGTTCAATTAATATTTATGGGAATGACAATTCAAGTCTTGGAATCAATTATTTTCATATAATATATTTAATATATTACAAGAAAATGATAATAATATTTATGACTCATATTAGTCGTCATAAAATTTCATTGATAGTGCGTTAAGTATTCGGGGCCGGTGGGGCTATACCAGGTATTTTAATTAAACACTTTAAATATAATCAGAGGTGATTTTCTATGTACTATTAATGCGGCTTATCTCTCCTATACACTCTCCCATTTTCTAGAGAGGGAAGCTCTTGATCCAAGGAGCTTAGACCGGGCTCTCTCTCAAGCATCGAAAAAAGAACAATGCAGTGATCGTTGAAGCATTGAAGGCTTCTTTGGAATTCTATGCTAGCACGTGGACTTCAAAAAATGGTGTTCCCACCATTTCTTGAAGCGTGTGTGGATGATATAGAAGATTTTGATGTCAGATTCTTCAAGAATTGATCACCAAGGGCGAGCAGACGTCGTGCACGACTTTGAATTTAAACCATGTATTTTATGGTTTATTTTTGTGCTTAAAACCCTTCATGCATGATCCTCATCTTAAATCGGGCAGCTGTTCACTGACCTCGACAAGATTACATCGATCGTTAGTGATTTTTTTAAAAATACCACCTATTTGGGGCTTCCGCTGCACGCTCGGTTCCAATATTACTATCCTTAGGAAACCAAAAACATTGTTCGTGCAAACGTATGGATTCCCGTCTTCACATAGCGGTGTAATTTGTTTTCATCACCACTTTACTTGGATGGTTATAGATATGAAACTAATGTTTATATATGATATTTATAACATTATTAATCATATTTAATTGTAATATCATATCTACATTTTTACCTTACAATCCGTTGAAAATTGATAATGTCGCTCGAGCGTATGTGTGGACTACCCCCTCTATGAAGCGATGCAATTAATTTTTCATTTCTACTTTATATAGATGGTAATAATAGCATATTTAATAAATATATAAGATATATATGATATAAAAATTATCTTTTAAATGTGAATTATTTTATGAACATTGTAATTCATTTTTCTATCTCTAGATTTTATAGATGACTATAAATATATAATTATTGAATATATATGATATTTATATCATTAATAAAATTATGAATATTATGGAACCATGATCATGATACATGGTATAAAACTTAAAAATTAAAACATACATGAAATATGAAGCAATTAACACCTAAAACAATGATAATATTGAAATATCGTAAACAAACAGGTGATAAGATGTTGTAAGAGGATCATATTTGATATTAGAAATTTTAATATGGTTCTTTTATTAATTAATAACTTTTTTAAAATTATTATAAATTAGGTTAATTCCTGTTAATCTAAGGAGAAACATGAGGTAATGGGTTTCTTAACTCAATTTCTATTCATTGGGTTATACCTATACTTTATTGATTATTTTATGCCATGATTATCTGTGAAATGAAATTTTATTATATTATATTTTATTTCCATTTTTTTCTATGGATTTAAATACGTGACACATAATCACTTCATTAATTAAGTCTCACTTCATTGATTCAATCTTTATAAGGGTTTCTCATCTCACTTTTTTTTTCTGTGAGACATATTCCATATTCACTACTTATATCTTTTATGTGGTGTATATATTCCCTATTTGATATGATATATCTTGATTAACTTTGTTTAATGGTATTTAAAGTTTCATTTTTAGTGATTTATTTCATTTTGATTATGATTTAAAACTTAGAAAAGAGGTAAGAGTTTATTTTACAATCTCATCATTATTCAGGATTGTTCATGTCTAAGTCTCCACAGGGGGAATTATTTGATATTTATATCTTAAATCAAATTTATTTTCATCCCATTTGATTTTTTCTAGAAGTTACAAATTTATTTTCATTTTCCTCTCTTTATGTGCTCTAGAGATCCAAAGAATATTTTTTAATAAAAAGTATTTATTTTTATCTTCGGTCAAAAATCCCTTTTCGTCCATATCCATGTTTTCTAAAAAAAATTTCAAGAATTTTTTTAATATTATATTACGATAGTTTAATTTAATTTTTATCCATGATTTTTTTTTTCAAAATGGTTTCATATGAATATTATTATCATTTTATAAATGAGTTACTTTTGAGTTTTTATTAAAATTGTGAATGGAATGTTTGTTTTAACTTACATGACATTAGAGAAATTTCCCGTTATCAAAATCGCTAAATTATTAGAGGATTAATTTATACATTTCAAAATTTATTTTGAAATATAATATTTTCCTTAATATTTTAGAAAATTTTATATTTTAATATAAGTGATTTAAAAATAAAAAGGGTATTTTCTTTAAGAAGTATTCCAGTGATCTTTTAAAAATATTTTCATTTAAGACAAAATTATTTAGTGAATATTATGATTTAATGGGGATATAATATTATGATACAATCTACCGTATTACTCTATTTGTCTTATGATCATGTTATATTTATTTATTGGTGAAAATATTAACATTTTGTATGCTTGTTTTCATTATGAATGTTTATTTTGATTATGTATTGATTTTTTATTCATTAATTTCATATGATGAATGCATTAGAATCAGTAAGTAATGGGTGAGTCTCATTATAGAACCTAGATGAATCAGTATATATCATGTAAAAAACTAGTTTGGGAATTTGGCTGAGGCATTACCCATATATTTAAGATGTATTAGTATTAAGCCTTGATGATAAGTTTACAATGGCTGGTATTATGCATTCCATCATTTTGTGATTAATAATTGATTTACTTGAAATTATTTTAATAGTTATGGTATCCACAGATATGTTTCAAGATCATGTGATTAGTTATATGGCATTATTTGATCATCATTTATTCCCACTATATAATTCTTTGTGATTAATTTATTTATTAAATGACATGTTTTTTCAACTATTTACTATACTATATTGATTTTTCCTTATTTACTCAAGATATATTCCACTATAAATAACCCTTAAACTTATTCTATTTCCTTTAAATGGGATATAATGATGGTATATTTGAATGAGTTTAAGGATGTAAAGTAATTACTCCCATTCTGTTTTATATTTCATTTTCTGATATAAAATGAGAAGGATGTGTTTATTTGGTTTTTCAAGAATACTAAACTGGTTAGTCTTCAAGATATAATCCATTGTATCTTATACCAATGTAATAAAGTAGACACCTACTTTTTGTTACTAGATTTTGGTTTGTTACAATTGATGTCTATGCCTTAGAATTATTGTCTTCTTACATGGTTAGACATTGGCCATCGAAGGCAACATGTTGCACCTATTGAGAATGATTCTCAATTTATTTAAGGAAGGTGTTTATTTTAATTTAATTTATTTTGTGTGTTACTATAGTATTTATTCTTTTAAATTCCTTGTTCATGAAATTATATCTATACGTGATAAGTATAATGTATTTTATCATTTTTTTTCAAGTGATTCCGCACTTGGAAAACAGGTGCGTTAATGGTTTTCCTTATTTTAAAAGTGGTGTGGAGCACAAAATGTTTGTTAAGGCAATTAAAAGGTTTTATTTTTATTGAAATGAAATATTTAAGTTTATTTAACCATTTTGGTTCATGAAATGGAAAAAATCCAATTTTATAAATTAATTTGTAAAAGGGAATGAATTTGATTTCATAAATGGGTTTAATTGAAATAATACACTATCTTAAAATAGTTTTAAATGTGATTTTCAATAGTTTTTAGAGTATTATTTTAATTGGAAATAAAAACTTTATGAAATGGGTCTCAGCATTCTAAGATATTTTTATTTAGGCTCATTCGAAACATTTGAATGGTTTTTTGATTTTATCGTTGTGTGAGGCCCTCTTATACCCCCATGTTTCATTGTGATATTATAAATTATAAATAAATAAGGGGGATGTGAAACATATATTTTTTATAGTATGAATGATATGAAAGAGGTTGTATATTGTTAGTGTGTTGGTAGTGAAATGGGATTTATTATTATTGTTGATTGATTTGTTGATCATGTGATTTGATTGTTTGATCTCCTCCGGTTTATTGTTTCATGGGAAACCCTAGGTACTGGGGTAAGTTTAGCTATATGGGCGAGGTCCCATTCCAAACTATCTATGATATAGAAGTACTTTATATAAAACCCAAACTAGCCAGTGATGTAGTTTAATATCCATTATACAAACTGAGTGAACAACCCAAATTTGTGATATGGAATCTCTATGTCCACAAGCCTTAGTGACCATAGGGTGCACTCCCATGATACCTAGTATTTTTTTGGAAACCTTATAGGGTTTTTTTCTTGTTCTTATTTTCTTCTCCTAGTTTTATTGACCCATATTCTACCATTGCAAGTGTGGTTATTATTTTGATGCATTATTGATATGGCCCCATGCTGATCATTTTTCAATTTTTATGTGAAGTGTTTAATTATTTAAAAAGGATATTTTATAAATATATTTTATAAAGGAGATTAAAATGAAATAAATGGTTTTCAATAAATGAGTGTTATTTCAAAGAAAATTTCGAAGTATTTAATTTAAATAGGTTTGTTTTATTTTAGTTTTATAACAGGAAAATTTATGGTTATGGGAAAATGAATTGACACATGATTTGTGTTATTATTCTTACTCATGAAAACATATTTTCTAAATATAACTCAAACTAGATTAAATGAAATTTCATTTTAATTGAATTGAAAAAAATATTTGGGGATATATTATGGGGATTTACTTCACTCACACCTCTTATAGAAAAATGGATGTATACAAATCTTATGTTTTCATTTCATGATTCCTAAGCTATGAAATATTTCTTATTTTAGATTCAAGTTGGTCTGATGGAATTTAGTTTGAGATGTTTTGAGAGACCATGGGTAATGTGCATGTTATTAGTATTTGTTCTAATCCTTTTTTTATTCTTGGGATGTTTATGTATTAGACTCATAGGTCTAGGATTATCTTTTATATTATTCTTGTATATGATATGTTAGTTTTTTCCTCATGTTTAATTTATGTGATTACTTATTTATTCATGTTTTGTTTAGTCTTATTGGATGTTTCTATTGATTTTATGCATTGGAATCTGAAATATGGGCAGATCATTCCAGATTTTCTAGTGGAATCCATGATGTAGTGTTTTGGATATGAGGGTGAAATCATTCCCAATTGTTTTTTTGATACTATGGGCCTTGTTTTCATCCCATGGTGATTGGGAAAATTCCTTGGGATTTCCTCCTATTGGTTTTAGTGCCCGATTTAAGGGTCACTTGGGATGGTATGAGACATATTAACTAGAATAGTACCTCTCATGAGAGAATCACCCATTACCCCTACCATTGGAACCTAGTCTAATGAAAACATATATACCGTCATTGGATTCATATCCATGACCCTAAAACCCCTAACAAGATTTAGGAGATATCCCCTAACATATCTGTTACCTCTTACCTTGAGATCTTCAACTAGATCCATACTTTTCCATCTAGATAAATTTTAACTATCTATCAACTAAATTCCTCCAGTCCATGATTGAGAAGGTTGTGCCAACCCTGAGCCTCTTCTAAAACGCTGAAGAGGCATCATCTTCCTAAATGATTTATATTCCCCAAATGAACATAAGCATGGATCTCCCTTACTAGGTTAGAAAATTAACTTTCGAAATGGTCAGACGTCATGTATTAGTAAAAAATAATGGAAACTCCACTTAAAAGAGGAAGAAAAGTACCTAACCTCTTTCCAGACTACCTCTCACCACCTTGGTACACCTCTTCTTCCCTCTACTTCCTACCGTAGTAAGAGGAACTACAAGATCCAATATAAAGTCCACGAGGGAAAAATATCATACTATTCTACCATCCACTATTCTATTCTAAACAATGAAATCCTTGTGGATGAAACATCCTCACTTGTTGCCTTAACTCTAGTCGAAGGATAATATCAAAAAAATGATCTATTTAGTCCTGGTACCCTCATCCTCATTCAGCTTTTTCCGTCGTCTACACCAAACACAATAGGGTGCGGGCATAGCCCGTGCAGGGGTGAGTATAACGATACTCAATAGGGACCCCGAGACCCTAAAGTTCTCACAAAATCCACAAAGGATAAACCACACAACAAGAATTCAACTAACAACCCTACTTAGGTATATGACCATACATATAACGAAGTTATCAAGTAAGACCATCTCAATCATGAGGAAACACAAGGTCCAACTCAAAATCCAAAAGCTCATATGTTCCGAAAAGGAAGGATTACCATGATGGTAAGTACAACACAGGTACACCACATAGAATAATTCCACCAAGGAATCACCATGAAGGTATAGACCACAAAGGTACAGACTCAGCTCACACCAGGTATAACTTAGGTACAATATTAGAGATGATTAGATGTAACTACTAATTCATATTACTCTGTTAAGAGGAAGACCCATGTAGGATCCTAAATCATCATCAGACCCACAAAGAATCATAGTACATTGTCAGACCTGCACAGGATCCTAGTACCTCGTCATACCCAAATAGGATCGTAGTACATCGTCAGACCCACACAAAATCCTAGTATCTCGTCAGACCCACATAGGATCTTAGTACATCATCAGAGCCAACTACAGGGTTCCCGCACTAAGCTCACCTGTCTCCGAGAGGTTCCGATCATCAATCCACTGGTTGATACTCCAACTAAGATGAAGTCCCTTGAAGTAGTATTCCAAAGGACCGCAATGTAATAGGGGTTTCAATGCAACAGATGATCCGTCAATCGGACACCCGGTCTGTAAGTTATTAGGATTTTAGTCCCGAGGGCCTAGTTTGATTTGTGCTCGATCCAACCTGACCATACCCCAACTTTATCCAAATCTCAAGTGGGGTATAAAAAAAGGATCATCTCACTCCATGGTTTCCAACGTCACAGACGGTTCGTCAAACGGGCACCCGGTGCCAAAGTTATGGCCAAAAGTATGGGATGGGTTGAAACTGGTCCGGGTCTGGTCTGACCCGTTCGGACTGATTCGGCATGACCCGACCTGGGATAAACCATTTCGGGTTGATCCGGCTCGACCCGCTGGGTCCGGCCCAGTTTGCGGCATGACCTGGCCCACAGAGTGGCCGAGACCACACTGAGTGGCCCTGCCTAGGCGGCCCGCGAAGCAGGGTGGCCGTGGTGTGGCCGCGGTGTGGTGGGGTGGTCCACCGTGGATGGCCGGATGGCCAGCCGTCCTCTCCACGTGGTGCGGGCGCAGACCGCGCCTTCACCGGCGGCCAGCTCGACCTAACGTCCTCCCTTTTTCGCCATGGCACAGGCTCTGGCCCTTCCTCGCAGGGCGGTGCCGACGCGTGGCGCCGTCCTTGTCGTGCAGCCGACTGCCGCCTTTGCTCCGCCACGGCCGACGAGCCGTGACCCTTCTCCGGTGGCACGGTCGCGCTGCCGCCTTAATCGTGTCCGACTGTGGTTCCGACCACCATTCCCATGACCCACCGGTGTCGGTTGACATCCTCCTCCTTCGTGAAGAACATACCAACATTGAAGAATGATAGAGGGATCATGCCGTTTTCATTTGGCCCGCTCCCTCCACATTAGTTCGGTTACAAGAGGATCATGAGGATTAATTCAATGTAAAACATGAAGAATAACAAAACCCCTACCTCAGAGGTTTATTGATGTCGAGGAGGATGGGAGGTCAGACGTCAGTTCATCGTTGTTGAAGACGTCTCAATTTGGAGGTGGCGCGTTCTTCGTTGGAGAAGATGGCACATTCTTCATTGGGAGGTGTTCTTCTTTGGAGAGAATGTTCCTCCACTAGTTCTCCCCTTCTCTTTTTCCAACCAAATCCTCCCCAAGGAAAGAGGTTCCTATATAATTTAAATGAAGTAGATCAATTATGTTGTCACAATTAAAATGTTGACACATTTCATTAATTTTTAGTTGGCTCCAAAAATTAAATGGGGAGTTGGCCTAATTAATTTATGGGAGAAAGTCCAAGAGTTATCTCCCATTAAAGGGGGGTTCGGGTGGTCCCCACTTCTAGAATTTAATTTTGGGGGGGGGGGGTTTCTAGTTCGGGTGGTCCCCACCTCCATAACCCATGTAGAGAGGTTTCAAAAATAAAAATAAAAAAATTACACATTTTATTTTTCTTATTCCATGAACATCACGAAAACTAACTTTCACCCTCGACCAACTGCGGTCGACGTGAAAGTCTCATTAAGTGAATACTGGTGTTGCGAGTTCAACAGTGTCCTCAGATTTCAATTTCAAGTACCAGTTCAAATGTTACAAAAAGCCGCTTGGATATTTACTGTAGGTACCTGAACAAAAAGTTTAGAAATTCATTCCGAGCACACCAGGCCTCGGAATCATGCTTTGTCAATTTTCTCGGACTCGTAAAATTCCCATATAATTAAAAAATATTTACATGGTAATTCGGGGTCTTTTCATTCTCCCCACCTTAGGGCTTTGTGTCCCCGATAGCCACATCACAAAACTAAGAAAACAAGTGGGGGTTCTGAGCACAAATATGATCCTCCCGCTCCCATGTGCTATCCTAGAGGTTCTCGTGCTGCCGGCGATTGCACACTAGAGGTATCGACTACCCACAAAGGACCCTCTCCTGCCGATCCTCAATCTCTACTGGAACCTCCATAAATGTCGCCCCATCATCGACGTCCAGCTCACCGTGGTCGATGATGTGAGAAGGGTCTTGAACGTATCTCTTCAGCTGGGATACGTGGAAGATGTCGTGCACCCGGTGCAACTGAGGGGGAAGTGCTAGGCAGTAAGCCACCTCGCCAACTCTACCGAGGACCTGGAAGGGTCCAATGAGCCTCGGAGATAACTTGTTACCCCGACCAAATCTCCGCAAATCTCGTCGAGGTGGGACCCGTAGAAAGACATGGTCGCCATCCTTGAACTCCAGAGGTCACCGTATCCTATCGGTATAAGACTTATGCCTGCTCTATGGAGTATTCATCCACTCTTAGATGATTTGAACTTTCTCTGTGGTAGCTCATACCATCTCTGTTCCCATGAGGGCTGACTCCCCTTGGTCAGTCCAGCACAAAGGTGATCGACAAGGTCTTCCGTACAATGCCTCAAAAGGTGACATCCCAATGGTGGAGTGATATCTGTTGTTGTATGCAAAATCTACCAAATTCAAGTGATCCCCCCAACTGCAACTGAAGTTGAGGATGAAAGAACACAACATGTCTTCAAGGGTCTGAATAGCCTGCTCAATTTGGCCGTTTGTCTGAGGATGGAAGGCGGTGCTCAAATGAAGATGCATCTCGAAAGCCTCATGAAACCCTTTATATAGACGAGAAGTAAAACATGCATCATGATCAGAGACAATCATCGAGGGCACTCCATGTAGTCGCAAGATCTCCTACACATAGAGGCATCCCAACCTCTCTACTAAACCCTGCTCTCTGATTGGTAGGAAGTGGTCCGACTTGGCGAGTTGGCTGACGATCACCCAGATAGAGTCATGAACTCTTGATGTACATCGAAGTCCTATCACGAAGTCCATGGATATCCCATCCCACTTCCACTCTGGGACCTCAAAAGGATGAACCAAGCATACTGGTACCTGATGCTCCGCCTTCACTTGATGAGAACTAAGGCACCGAGAGACAAACTCTACTACTGCTTTCTTAATTCCTGGCCACCAGTGCTGTCGTTGGAGATCCTAGTACATGTTCGCCCCTACTGAATGTACCATTAGAGGGGATGTGTGGAACTCTCTCAACACTTCCTCCCAAAGAAACATTGGTACCATGGTACGTGCTCTGAAGAGGATGACGTGCTCCCCACCTTCATAAAATCCATCAGGTGCCTGTCCTATGGATATCTGAGCACGTCAAGCCTTGTAGTCAGTGTCCCCACACTACGCCTCCCCGAATCCCAGAAGAAGTGGTGGAGTGACTGTAAGATACTGAAGAAAAACTACTCCATCATGATCCACAATGGATATATGCGAAGTGGCTAGTTTCTCCATCGCCTCACCTAGTAGCTGTATACCAGATCTTCTGTTGAGTGCATCTTCTACTACGTTTCTCTTCGCAGAAGTATAGACTATCTCAAAATCATAGTCCTGTTGGAACTCAAGCCAACCTCGTTGTCTCAGGTTATGTACTTCTAAGAGAATATAAAACTGAGACTCTTGTGATCTGAGTAGACTGTAAAATGCTCACCCATCAAGTAATGTAGCCACATCTTCAAGGAGAAGACAGTAGCTGCTAACTCCAGGTCACGGGTAGCGTAGTTCTGCTCGTGCTATCTCAGCTATTAATAACCATATGCAATCACTGCTCGCTCCTACATCAGGACACATCCGATCCCGGTCCTTGATGCATTGCAATAGACTACGTACCCTACGCCCTCCTCTAGAAGCCTCAATATGGGGGCATTAGTCAACCTCTGCCTCAGCTCCTAAACACTCTACTGGCATCTCTCCAACCACACGAAGGGTTTCCCCTTCTTCTTCAAGGCTGATAGTGGTGCTGCAACTCTGGAGAAATCTGGCACAAACCTCTAGTAGTATCTAGCGAAACCCAGGAAACTTCTTACCTCCGTCACACTCCTGGGTGGATCCCTAGCAAGAAACGCCTCAATCTTCACTGGATCCACCGAAACCGCAGCCTCCGATATGACATGCCCCAGAAAGTGAACCTCTCGGATCTAGAACTGGCACTTCGAGAGCTTACCATAAATCTGGCACTCTCGGAGTGTGTCCAGTACTACTTTCAAATGATAGTCATGCTCCTCCTCAATAATCGAGTAGATCAGAATGTCTTTGATGAAGAATACTATAAAGTGATCAAGGTATGACTAAAAGATCCTGTTCATGAGTCCCATGAACACTGCTGGAGCATTGGTTGTGCCAAATGGCATAACCCAGAACTTGTAATGGCCATACCTACACCTAAATTCCATCTTCTGCACATCCTCATCTCGTACTCTGAGCTGGTGATAGCCTGATATGAGGTCTATCTTTGAGAACCACCGTGCTCCCTTAAGCTGATCAAAGAGGTCTTCAATCCTCGGGAGTGGGTACTTGTTCTTCATGGTCACCTGGTTTAGGCACCGATAGTCAAAAAAAATCTCAAGCTCCCATACTCCTTCTTGACGAACAAAATCAGGGCTACCCAAGGAGAAACACTGGGTAGGATGAATCCCTTCCCCTGTAAGTCCTCCAACTGTACCCACAGATCACGAAGCTCCGTGGGAGGCATCCGATATGCTGGTGTGGATATCGGTGCCGTCCTGGGGTACAAGTCAATGTAAAAGTCCACCTATCTACAAGGAGGTAGACCCGAAACATCATTAGGGAAGACATCGGTATACTGGTCCACCACTACAGGATAACTCAGACTCCCCAAACCAACCGCTCCGAGGGTAAGGCTAGCCAATTGATGAGTGATCACCTGCACTCTCCTCTGAGTAAGTCCATCCTATGCTATAAAGGATCCCTTATCGCTGATGAATGTAAACCTGGTCCCATCCATGTAGACACACTGCACTTTGCGCCTAATACAGTCAATCTGAGCATGGACTGTAGATAACCAGTCCATACCCAAGATGTCGTCGTAAGGCCTCGATTCTAGTATTAGGAGATCCCAGCCGAATCTCTCGCCTCCTAGAGTAATCTCACATTGCTGGCACCAGGGCGTAATTTTCAAATCAACTTCTATAGGAGTATCTAGCCGTAAGGATCGAGCCAACATCTCCGTCGAAATCTCCGAGCTCCGAACGAGGGCAGTGGAAATAAAAGAGTGACTGATACCTGTGTCTATAAGTAATATAGATAAGGTCTTGGAGACACAGATCGTACCTCATATCATCTACAGAGCACCATGGTCATAGGACTCAGGTTCCTGGAGCTGATCTCACCCTACCCACCTTCTCCCTGTGGACGGGGTGGACCACCTGATGTTGGTGGTGGTAACATCTCGAATATTTTCCCACCGCCAGCTACACTGCCAGCTCCTCTACCACATCTGCCTGCTCCCTGTGAACCTTCTCGGTCGAAACTCTGTATCTGTATGGGCAGTCCCTCGATCGTCTATTGATCATCCACATGGCGGGTCGGGCAGTCACGAGCCATGTGACCCTACCCGCCGCATGTGAAGCACTGGCTGCTCCTCGCATGACTGACTCTTTCTCCGGTGCCCCGCACAAATAACCCCGAATCCTGCATTTTTCCACCTATAGGCCTGGTCCTCTTGGACCTCTGTGACATCTTTCTACTGTTAGCTATAGAAGACTCGTCTACATGACATCCGGTGGTGGGTCTCGCTGCTGGGGACTGCTCAGCAAGAAAACTCTCTACTAAGAGGGCTCGCTCTAACACCCCTGCCTGCATCGGGATGATGAGAGAAATCATTGATGCCCTGATATCCCACCTGAGTCCCTGCTCAATGGTCCGGGCTCTAAAAAATGGGTCCCACACCATATCTGTTGAGTAGCATGAGAGGTCGGTGAACATCACTGAGTACTGAGCCACAGTCATGCTGCCCTGCTATAGATGAAAAAGCTCCTATATGCGTGCTGCGCAAAGAGTCGCTGGGACAAACTCTGCCCGAAATAGGCTCTTGAAGTCTTCCCAGAGAAGTGTCACCTCGTCGTGAACCTAGAGCATCAAGCTCCACCATCTGCCTACTACTTCCTGTAGAAGACTAGCGGCAAGGATCACCATGAGATTAGCTGGTGTCCCTACCAGTGGGAAGACTCTCACCACAACCTCCAACCAATCCTCAGCCGCCTGTGGTTCCGTTTCTCCCATAAACTCAGGTGGACTCTGGCGCTGAAACTTGTGCAACGTGGTCAAACGGCGTGCACCCTCTGCTGCTGGGGATGGTGACATTGGTGGCCCAATGGTTAATGGTACCGCTGGTGCCTCCGCTGGTGCCTCTATAGGAAGAGGGCCCTACACCGAGGCCTCGTCGCTCAGTGGGCGATCAGTGCGTACTATACCCAGAACCCTAGCTAGCTATATGTGTGGAGGCATCCTGAAAAGAAACAGGTGCTCCATGGTTTAAAAGTTATACCTGGTGAGCTGACTCAAAGAGATCACTAAGAAAACTCTTGAAAACACACATGCAATCAGTGTTTTTGGGCACTGTGTTGGAAATCAGAAGTCAGAGTCCGTGTGTATGGATATGTCGGCTTCCACACCAATACTGGGTTCCCTAAACTGATAACCAAACTCACTACACTGAACACTATTTATGTTAAAATAAAGATCATATTCCTATGTTCTATGGTAGAACCAACTCCTCTGATACCAATTTTTCACGACCCGTCCCCCAGGGCCCATGCCGTGACTACCCCAAGCCTGCCTTCTATAGGCCAGGGGCTAGCGACTAGCACCGAAAGACATATTCTCTAAAACTAGGAAGGAATTTAATTTATAAATTGTAAACACACACAACCAAGCACACAACATGATACAAAAACATGCAAAATATATAATAAAAGGAGTGCATACAGTAATAAAAAGGGGCCAGAATACAAGCCCAACTGAAAAGTACAAGGGAAACTATAAAGTACAAGTAAACTGAATGACTCTTGTGAACACCCGCCAAAGATCCTACCTGAAGGGTAGGTACAACTATCGAATGGTCATCTCTACGGTACGCCTCGTTTAAGGTCCACATTTGAGCTACCTCCAGTCCTGGTACCCTCGTCCTCAATTAGCGCTATCCATCGTCTACACCAAACACAACAGGGTGCGTGCATAGCCCGTGCAAGATTACCACGATGGTAAGTACCACACAGGTAGGCCACATAGAAGAATACCACCAAGGTATTTCTACAAAGGAAAAATACAAGACATGTAGGCCACAAAGAAGAATACCACCGAGGTATCACCACGAAGGTATAGACCAGAAAGGTACAGACTCAGCTCACACCAGGTATAACTTAGGTACAATAGTAGTGATTATTATATGTAACTAATAATTAATCTTACTCTGTTAAGAGGTATACCCACGTAGAATCCTAAATCATCATCAGACCCATAGAGGATCGTAGTACATCATCAGACCCACACAGGATCCTAGTAGCTCGTCAGACCCAAATAGAATCCTAGTATAGTGTCAGACCCACACATGATCCTTGTACCCCGTCAAGCCCACACATGATCCTATTACATCGTCAGAACCACACATGATCCTAGTACCTCGTCAGACCCACACAAGATCCTAGTACATCGTCAGACCCACACAGAATCCTAGTACCTCGTCAGACCCACACAGGATCCTAGTACATCGTCAGACCCACATAGGATCCTAGTACCTTTTCAGACCCACACATGATCCTATTACCTTTTCAAACCCACACAGGATCCTAGTACCTTGTCAGACCCACACATGATCCTAGTACATCATCAGATCCAGCTACAGGGTTCCCACACTAAGCTCGCCTGTCTCCGGGAGGGTCTGATCCTCAAGCCATTGGTCGATACTCCAACTGCCATGAACTACCTTGAAGAAGTATTCCAAAGGACCTCCATGTAATACTGGCCTCAATGCAACAAAGGTTGCATCAATTGGATGCCCAGTCTATAAGTGATTATCCTTTTAGTCCCAAGGGCCCGACTGGATTTGTGCTCGATCCAACCTGACCATACCCCAACATTATCCAAATCTCAAGTGGGGTATACCAAAAGGACCGTCTCGCTCCAAGGTTTCTGGAACCACAGACGGTTCGTCAAACAGATGCCCTTTTCCAAAGTTATGGTGAAATGTATGGGATGGGTCGAAAGAGGTCCGTGTCTAGTCCGACCCGGTTCGGGTCGACCCGGCCCGACTTGCAGGGTCCGGCCCGGCCCACGGATCAACCCGACCCAGGTCTCAGAATGATGCTCCGTCAATTTTCTCGGACTCATAAAATTTCCATATAATTAAAAAAAATTACATGGAAATTCCGGGTCTTTACATATATCATAATTATCCACTGAAAATTCTCCTTGATAGAGATTTATTATTTCCTAAACTCAATCTAGATTGAGTGAATCAGGGAAACACTCATGAAATAAAATTTCTCTAAAGGCTCACTAGTATATGAACTCATGCTTCCTTACATAGACTAAACATCCATACAACACCTTTAAAGTTCCATGAAGATTAAAGGTTACCAACTTTATCATATTATATACAGTGTCTCAATGAGATTGAATATAATCTCAACCACATCAATCAAATCATCGGTATCTTGAGGACCACCAGTTCCTAGGATGGTTATAGGATATTTCATATAATATTATTGTATGAAGTCCATAATAATGTTCTCACCTTGATTTACACTTATACCCCCAACTAATTCTATGAGAATCACCTGAACCTAAAGAAACACATTAGCCTAATCAACTAGAGCAGTTTTGGGAGCATTCCCAACTTCTCTTTCTTGGATAAAAATAAATATAATAGTGGTTTTCTTAGCATTAAATACCTATTTAACCCTATCTATGAGTTTATCTATGGAAAATTATTTAGGAAAAACTTATAAATTTGTAAAACATTGATTTATAATATTTTAAAATATCAAAAATATCAACTAAGTTTAACCACGATCAAACATACAATTAAAAAACCTTTACCTATGACCTAAAAACTGAATACTACAAGATAATCCCTAAGGGTTTACTCAATGAGACACTAGGTCACTACAAAACAATATTTAAATAAGACCTAACCCAATTTATTTATTAATATAGATATAATAATAACACCAACACAATGAACACAAAAATACCTATGACTTAATTAATTGTATGAAACAAATAATTTATTTAGGAAAACTCTAGATAAATTATATTTGTAATTTAATTAATTAGAAACTCATTTTTAAAATGTTTCATAATTACACACAAGTAGACATATGATATCTAATTCCATGTTCCAACATGATACATGAACTCACACTCTCACTACACAAAACCAATGGAAAAATATAAAAACTAAAACTCCAAAAAACAATTTATAAAAAAATGAGAGAACATAACTATTGGATAGAGAACAACTACACAAATACTCAACAGTGTGAGGTGTGAATTGAGTTCTTGAAAATTTTCTATACTTTAAAAACCAATCTATTCAAGGTATGATAGGTTCTGATATTTTCTTAACACAAGTATGTAACAAATAAAATAAAAAAAAGTATAAAAAATAAGATATTTATACTAGTTTGGGGAACATATATCCCCTAGTCCACTCCACTAACTCTCAACTACTAGAATTTGATGAATTTCACTAGCACCAATACTTTTCCTAGGGAATACTTGACTGATTGAAAGAAGCTATAAATTGGTACACAATTAAGAAATTATACTAGAATCCTACAAGGATTTATAAACACCACCCTTCAAGGTACTTTTACGATTAACCTTCACATATTAGTACAATAAGCTGACACTTATTATAGTGAGATAGAGAAAGATGATAGTTTACAAATGAAACTCACAATTTGAAGAAGCAACTGACATAAGAGAAGATTTCTTCAAGAGAGAGGGTAAGAGTTAAATATATCCTAAGGATAATGTTCTAAAAATAACAATATTGATATTTAAAATCAAAACTACATCACTTGAAACTTATTTTTATTTTTGAGTTATACAAAACAACACATAGAGCTTCAAGAGAGGGAGTGTTGAGAGTTCTTATTTTTTTATACCCTATCTTCTATATTTTATACTAAAAATCAAATAAATATTTCATGAAAAATATCTTGATATTGTACACAATAATTTAGCATAAAATGTGATTCTTGAATTAAATTTTTGAGGACATTTTCTTGAAAATTTCTTGGCAATAGGAATGAGCAATACATTATTCTTGAATAATTTTTTCTCTTGGTACTTGAAACATTTTTAGAATAAATTTTATTATAAAGAGTTAATCCAATATTTAATGCATCAAAAAAAGAATTAAACTCCACTTAAAGTACCAATAATAATAAATATATTATAGAATCACGGTGCTGATTCTCAATCACCATGTAGCTAAATTTCACAAATTTGAATTCACATAGTAGAATCAATCCACTTCACCATACTTCATGTTGCTGATTTCTTACATAGCCAAATCATGCTTCCATATTGCTCATGTATCTAGATTTTAGTGTATAAAAATGAATCATGCAGCCATTTGGAACTACTTAGCTGAATTTTTGATGGATCCAATTCATGTAGCTGAATACCCTACATATCCAATTAACATAGGTATTTCATCAACACATATATTTTATCATTTCGGTGATTCATCGACGTAGGTGATTTAAATATAGCCATTTTTCAATGTATTTTTTTTATATAGGTGTTTCCTTCAAAAAGTTGAATAACCTCTATAATTTCTTAACCTAGCCATATATCTACATATTCGGTTGCCTCACATAGCCGATTTTCTTGACTTAGGAAAACTTTCGTAAAACTTATAGAATTGTAGAGCTTTGGAAGAATGAATGAAATAAAGAAAAAACCTAATAAACACATTACAAATAAAAATAATTAGAAACAAGTGAAGGGTCTTTGAGTTCATCAAAACATAAATCACATAGAATATATTGAAAAATGATTAGTAGTCAAACAATATCACCCTTTTAATGATATTTAAATAATAAACATGAAATTATAAAGGTTTTAAAGGATTTTATAGAGAAAATGTTTAATATATAAGTTTATTTTAAAATTTTGTGTTTATTTTTTTTCTCCCCCTTTATTATAATTCTCCCCATTTGGGAGAGTTCTTCCCCTTTTTTGTGTCATTAAAAAGGAAGCATAAGGTGAGGAATAAACTATTAATTTAGAACTTTGAATAATTAAATCTTTATGTATAGTGCATATTTTGAAGTTGAATTAGGTTAGGATTGAATTATAGAAGTTACAATAAGTAAAATGTTCCCAAAGATGAAAAAAATTAAAAGAAAAAAATCTATTAAGAAACAAAAAAAAGATAAAATGAATTAAATGAAAATAATCACTTTGAAACAAAATAAATATAAAATAAATTAAATGAAAAAAATCCATAAATAAAAAGAGATAAAATACTTTCATTTAAAATGTAAAAAATAAAAAACATACAACAAAAGAAATTGCGAAGAAATAACTCAGTCAAATGAACCTTATTTTTGGATTGGATAAAAATTAGAAGGTGGTTTGACAAGAGGTTTCTTTAAGGAAGGATATGATACAAAGGTCAAAGAAGGGTAAATTATTAGAGGAAGAACCACTCTTCCAAGTTATACTATAGTTTTCTGAGTCTCAAAACCTAACTGGTCTTATGATATATGGAAAGGTATGATTGACAACTTTTCAAGTTTCCTAGAATCTATACAGAATTCATAAGACCTAGCACCGAAAAAGGGTTTTTATTGCAGGCTTTGATGAAGTAACACAATTTTATGAAGACTCAAAAGTAACTACATCAACATCATTAGACTATTATTTTTTGATAAATCTTATCTGGTTCAAAAATAGTGTCCACTATTTACCTGGTATATCTGTAGGTTTTTAGTGGTTATGGGACAAGATATCTTCTTACCCTTATAAATAACAGGAAATCGACAAAAATATCTATTCTCCTAATGATATATGACTTACATAATTACAGAATGGAAGTGGTGGCTTCTCTATGCATATAGGAAAAAATTTCTGGACCATTTTTTACATCCATTTGAAATATTCAATCCTATTAGTAGAAAATTTATAAAAGCTGAGAATGATTGTAGGTAGAGAACTGGATGGAGCTACAAGAGGATTTGAATACAACCTTTTCTAAATCCTGTCATTTGATAATTGAAAACCAATTTTCCTACTTTCCAAACAAATTAAATTATGATCTAGGTTTTCTAAATTTTCTATCATTATTTGAAAAATCACATTCAAAGAATTTGAAGGAGATTGGGGCACTGAAGCACTAGGGGCAGTAGCTGGAACATGAGAACTTGAAGTAATGTTCTCTAGAACAACCAACCTAAATGGTCTATACACTACAATATATCTTCCTATAGGTGAAACTGGAATAATAGGGGATTGATTAGATTTTGAGGAACTTGAATCCTATTCTGAATACTCTATATGTATGTCTTCTATCCCTTTAAAAATTTTGACCAGCATATGTGAAAATCACCGATTGTTTCTACTGATTGGAAAAATCGAGAATTAAATAATATCCCTTTCTTTCTTGGTTACTTCTAAAGTCTGATATACCATATAAGAAATGATTATTTAAGTTTTCCAACCTTTCTATTTAAGGAGAAATCAGTCCAAAGTCCCATTATTCTAATTGATTCTATAGTTTCCTAAAACCAACCTAACAAATCCCTTTTGAACTCTTTTATAAGACCAGGGGTGAACATGACACACTATAAATATTAGATCTGAGAGGTTACTGAATTCATATCAGATAACACTTGATCAAACTGATTCTTGAGATATGGATCCACATAATGTGTAAAGGATGATGGCGTGTTAGTTGACTGAAACCTATTAAAGAATTCAAGACGACTCACAACTACACTCTTCAAAGGGTGTAGGATTTACTTCATCTCAGTCTTGAAGTTTTGAATTTCATCAAGGTATTCCACTCACATATTTAATTGAACTATTGGAATATTTTTAACCATATCTATTTATGGTTCCATAAGAACTTCAAGTTCATTCACTTTGGATTTGGTAGAAAGAATTCATTTCAACTCACTCAATTGAGCTATCATATCCTTGGTTTCCTAAACAATTACACCAAATAAAGCATGTTTTACTAGTTTATCAAATATGTTTGGGAAACCATCATCAAAACTAACTTATCAAAATTAATTTTAGAAACTAAATTCTATTTCAGCCATTTGATTTCATCCTTAAAAGACAACATCTCCATTTTCAACTCATCTTAACCCCTTGATATTATCAAACTCAATAATCACTATAGAGGAAAATGTTTACTATGTTTCTCCACATCATAACTTTTAGAAATCTTACTTATATAAGGATCGTTCTATTTCACATGAGGTGGTGATAGAATTGGTAGTGGTGTATGTGAATGATCAAAAACATCATCTATAGACACATCCCCAACTTTATCCCTATTAGCAATATCTAATATAATATTTAGATCATATAATATATTCTCAACCCGAGGTTCCTCTCTTACCTCAGTATTAGGTACACTAGGCATAGTTTGGATTGTACTTTCATCTATAACTTCAACTTTAGAAGCTATCTCAACATTTGGAACAACTGGATAATATAATTCATCATCACTTACCATAATAGATTCTTGTATTTGAAATATTTTTTCCATAAGTAGAAATATGTCTCGAATTTAAATCTTTTTTCTCTAAAAAAATAACTCCTACATATCCCTAACATGTGTTTTGTCAATAGGCGATGCATCCTTAGGAGGTGAGGTAATGTATGGATCCCCCTAAGTTGGTGCTGGAGTTGTTCTAACTCTATTTTCAACAAGATTTATAGAAATTGAGGTTGCATCCCAATTATAACCAAATGTTTTTAAGAAAAATTCAAAAAGGGCGTGACTCTTATGACACTTCATAGCTTCTCCTTTATTCAAGTCCACCTCTTTCTTTTTCATAAAAAGGGAGATCAACCGTCCATAGGGATAACAATTAGATTTTCCCTTACCTTAGTAGCAATGGTCCATGAAACGCATCAATTACCGAGCTAGATTCACCTTAATACAATTGATCGACTAATATAAGAAGTACAAATCCTAAAATAATACTTTCTCCATCTCATCAGCTATTTGAAAAATCCCAATTTGAATAAACATACAAAGAACCTTCCATTTTGGTTCTAATTCATTCCCAACTTTATTTTCAAAATTTGAGGTCCAAAAGATAAGCTTAAAAATTTTAATAGGTCTAACAGTGCTCATAATTACTAAAGAATGACTAAAGTTGTACTCACCCTCACGAGGATAGTGAAAAAATTCTACCATTTATATAGATATAACTTGAGTGGCCTTCTAATTTATAGTTTAAGAAAGGACATCCTCTATTTTTCCAAACTGAAATTCATTATTTTTCATAAACTCATTTACCTCCTCCTAAAATAGAAAAACAGATTTATTTTCATAAAAAATTAATTTTTATCCTTGGAATTGGAAAAAATTATTTTATAGTATTTTGATTCTTTATAGCCAATCCATATCTACAAATGTTCCTATAAGAATATGATATGACACACTTCCTGCTTTTTCTTTCTCAGAAGATCTGTGACCACCACCACCTCCTTGCTTCAACATCTCCATTGTATAAAGGTCGTTTGGAGGATAAGAGAATCATAGGGTTATGGTTCAACTTTATGGATGGAGGGAAGTATGATAATGGTGGGGGAGGACATGTCTTATTTGGTTTTTAGGTCACATACTAAATTTTAAAAAAGGTTATGTATTAAATTTGGACTAGGGGTCAATCCAATTTCAAAATAAATAAAATAAAATAACATAAAATAAGATAAATGAAATTTATTTTCTAAAATTGTTTCAGGATTAATTAAATATATAAGTAGAATAAACTAAAAAAATAAATTCATTTAATTTTAAAAAGTCATTAAAATATAAATACATTAATAGTTAACGAAGAAATTAAAATATAAATAAAATAAAATGGGATAAAGTAAATAGAATCTTTTAAATTAAAATAAACCTAAATATCACTTAATAAAATCAAAACATTCATAAGCAAGGATCTTAGTAAAAATATATTCTAATTGATAGTTAGAATAGATAAATTCAAGAGTGATATCACCATTTTTACCATGATCTCTCAAGGAATGATGCCTTAGATCAATATTTTTTAGTCATTGAATGGTTTATTAGATTCTTTGAAACGTTGAAAACACTAGTGTTGTCAGATTTAATTGTATATTGATTATTACTAAATCCAAAATCCAATGTTTTGTGTTTCATTTATAGTAATTGTGTATAAAAACTACAAATTTTTTTTTATTCGGTAATAGGTAATGAAACTGGGTGTTGCTTCTTACTAAACTAGGATATCAAAGATTTTCCTAGAAAATGGAAATTACTTGAGATACTCTTCCTATCTAGTCTACATCTACCAAATTTGGCATCATAATATGAATTCAAATTAATTTTAGTGGTTTTTGGAAAGAGTAAGGAAAGGGAAATTATTCCTTTTAAACATCTTAATTTTTTTGGCACCTTTAAAATGAGATTTTTTGAGATTTTATTTTAATCTAGAACATGAGAATACTAAAAAAAATAAAGTATGGTTTACTAGCATTCAAATATAGAATAATCCAAATCATTACTATGTATAAATTATTGTTAACTCTCTAACAACCGGGTCCCTGTGACAGCACATACACCCCACCTTAACATGACCGTTGGATCTTGGCCCACAAGGTACCACCAGTTGCCCCATAGAGATGTGGTCCCCACCCTGGGGCCCACCCACATGCCTGAACGGGTCATTTGACTAATTACAGTCCCAACAAGCCAACACATGTCCTTTCCAGTGTGTTTTTTCCTCACTCACACACACCCTACGAATCTTCCCAGAAGGTCACCCATCCTTTCCAGTGTGTTTTGTCCTCACTCACACTTATCCCGAGAATCTTCCCATAAGGTCACCCATCCTGATCAATACTCTAGTCCAAGAACACTTAACTGTGGAGTTCTAATCAGGTAGTCTCGCGAAAAGTAAGGTGCACATTGTTGACATGAGTCATATGATTTATCCATTTAACCTTTTATCATTTGGTAGTGTTACAAACTTGTTTCCAAGTATCATCTAAATTAATATTTTCATTAGAACTCATAAGAATTGCATGTACTCTACTATTTTCAAATTCAAACTTCTTAAGTAAGTTAATTATGTGTTTAATATGATTAAATAAATTCACAAAGTCTTCTTGATAAATCTAAAAACCCAAAAATTCATTTAATCACCTCTCATTCGCATTTCAAATTCCTTTTACATGAGTTTTTAAAAATCATTAAAAAATTATTTATTTTTAGAACCAAATATCATATCATTAACATATATTTATACTATAATAATATCTAAAGATGAATATTTCTTAAAAAGAACTGGATCTTCCACTCCTACCAAAAATTAATTTGATAAAATAAAAGAGTTTAAACATTTATAACATGCTTTAGGTGATTGTTTAAGGCTGTAAAGAAATTTCTTAAGTTTGAAAAATGAATTTGGAAAATGGGAATTTTCAAAACTAGGATGTTGTTAAACTTAAAATTCTGCCATATGGAAGCCATTTAAAAATGAATATTTCACATTGATATGATATAATTTGAAATCCATGCATGATTCATAGTCTGGAGAATCATAATAGATTATAATCTAGATACAGGTTCAAATTTCCCTTTGTAATATATCCATTCCTCTTAGTAATAACCTTTATATACTAATCTATCCTTATTCCTAGTGATCACACCATGATCATACTATTTATTTCTATAATTTATTTCCTGTAATAGGATAGTCTAATGGTCTACTAACTAATTCCAATACCTTATTTATTTTAATCTGATTTAACTCTTCTTTCATATCCAAAACACAACTCTCACCAGTTAAGGATTCTTCTATAATTTTCAATTCAAGTCTAGATAAAAAGTAAAAAACTATAAAATTTTTCCATCACTCATTTTAGTCCTAATTACTCAATCTAAGATTCCTATTATATTTTTTAATGGATTATTTTTAAGGATCAATATTTTCTAGACATCAAAATTTTAGGTTCACTAGTATCCATTATTTTGGGATTTGGTTCTCCAAAATCAAGTTCCAAATTATTATACTTTTTATTTTCATAGAGAGGTTTAAGTATCACGTTTTCAAAAGAATCACTTATCTCATAATCTTGAGTCATTTTATGATCAAATGGATCAATTTAATAAAATTTCACATGAGTCAATTCTTTTATAATTTTAACCTTTTTTAAGGACTCTATAAGCCTTATACGTAGTAGAATATCCTAGAAAGAATCATTTTTCAGCATCAGGATCAAATTTACCCTTATTTTCCTTATTGTATTTAATTTAAAACTTTTATTTAATCACTTTTAATCATCTGAATTTTGGATTTCTATTATTTGTTATCTTATAGGATATTTTCTTCAAAATAAGTCAAATTAGAACTCTGTTTATGACATAACATGCTGTATTTATAGATTTATCCCAAAATTGAGTGGGTAAGTTATATTCACATAACATATCCCTATAAATTTATTACAAGGTCCTATTTTCCTTTTTAACAACACCATTTTTTGTGATATTCTAGGGGAAGAAAAAGTATTTTTGATTCTATGTTTTGTATAATAATAATTGAAATCATGGTTTTCAAATTCTCATCTATGGTCAATTTTCAAAGATATAACTTTTGAATATTTCTCTTCTGATCCAATTTACAAAATATTATAAAAATAAAACCATATTCTCTCTTAAAAATAAAAAATTAAACCTAAGTAAATCTATATAAATCATCAAATAACGCATAAATAAAATATTTTCAACTTAGTATAGCTTTCCTAGATGCCCAAAAAAATCAACATGAATAAGTTATATATTCCTAGATATAGGGACCTATTTAGTTGATTTAAAATATGTGTTTTGTTTTTTCCCATTGGGAATGCATCACATAGTTTCACTTTATTCAATTTCTGTTGAGGTAAATTTGAAACTAAATTTCTCTTAGATAATTTTCTCTAAGAATAAACATTAAAATGTACAAGTCTTCTATGCTAAATTGAAGATTTTTTTTCATCTTTTAAATAGTTAATTTTTATATACATAGAGAATTAAGATCTAAGGTATATAAATTCTTTGTTATTAGTGCATTGAATTTAAATATATAATCTTTTAAAATAAAAAAACATTATTTGAAAAATTGATAGAATAAACCTCATCACAAACTTGAGAAAAAATTATCAGATTATGCTTCAATATTTCAATATAAATTATCCTGTTAATGATTAATGATATTAAATTTTAAACTGATCAAACGCCCATAATATTTACTTTCTAATTATCACAAAAATTGAAAAGCCTTTATTAATTTTAGATAGGGAATTGAAATTTTAAAAATATCCACTCTTGTTCTTTGATCATTTTATGTCTATATAGCATTTTTAATTGAAAAATTTGGAACTTTTTCCTAAACAAAAAATCAAACAAGTAACTATTTTGGTTCCCATATTCTCTTAGGTCCTAAAATGTTAGAAAAAAATGATTTGGGAACCCAAATGTGCTTATGGTATCCTAAAAATCTTGCATTATATGATTATTTTTTTGAAAGAAAATCTTCCATAACACCAAACAACTTTGGGTTTCTTAAAATAAAATTATTAGTATAATTATCTATTTCTCAACAATGAAAAAAAGAACTTTTTAGAAGTTTTTATTCTTTGATCTGGAAACAAAAATAATTTTTACACAACTTTGGGTTTTCACCAGTACTTCCTATTCCAAATTTATTTTTTTGGATCTTATTGTTACCAAGAATTTGATTTAAGTAATTTTATAATTTTATGAAAACAATTGAAACATATTCAAGTTATTGAGATTATTTTTAAAGGATTAATTTTTTTATCATATTCAATACAATATGAAACTAAATTTTCTTGCTTGGATTCAAGGTATAAAATTTTCTTATTCAAGTCCTCTTTTTCATTAACAACAACACGGTATAAATTCTTGAGGTGTTTATTTTTATTATTAATGATTTTATATTTTATTTCATGCATGGTACAATATTTATTTAATTATTCATAAAATAAATTTTTATTTTATGAATCATAATCAATATTAAAAGAATAAAATGAGTTTAACTCATTAGAGTGTTCTATAATGCATATTTTGGCCTTTTAATTGGGTATTTCAGCTTCTGATCCTGAATATATACCATCACTAGAATCTTCAGAAGTTCTCCATGTGGATTTCATGGATTTATAAGATTTATTCTTATATAAAACGTTTTTAATATAATTATTTAACTAATTATTATTTTATTATATCTATGGATAATAAGGTTTTATATTCCCAGGTTTTCTACATTCACAACACCTTACTTATTTATAACTTTCATCATATTTCTTGTACTTTTTAGAGGATTTACTCACTTTCTTTCTATTATGGGAATTTTTTTGAACATACTTATAAAAGGATAATGATAAATATCTAGATAAAAATATTTCTTTATAAAAATGAGTAATTTTTATTCCATTACTCTTATTTTTATATATTAAATTTCATACTTTTAGAGCATAATTTTCATTTTTAACCAATATATTCTCATCAACTTGAGTTTCTATCTCTGAATCATACATCATAAGAGTTCCAATGAGATTTTTTATTTTGAAATATTTCACATTAGTATATTTCCTAATGGAATTAGAAATTCCACTCTACTTGGATGGTAGAACTCTAAGAACATTTAGTTCTTGATCAGATTTAGGAATTGGTGCTCCAAGAGAAATAATGTTATACACAATATCTGCCATTTTTCGATTCATTTGTGTTATGGTTTGTACCTAAACCATCATAAACATGTGAGAATTCATTTTTAAGTATTTTAGATTATATTTCTTATATTATCAGTACCCTCATAGGATACTAATATTTTATTCCACATCACATGTGCTATTTTACCTTGTGTGACTATTCTGAACTCGTTAGGACCTAGTCCACATATCATTGCATACATATATTTTGAGTTTAGATCAAAATATCATTTAAAAGTATCATACCACTTATCTTTATCTCCTTCAAGAATATTATAAGTTTTTAAAACTTTTAAATAAACCTATAAACCAAGTTTCTTCCAATATAAGATCATTCGTGCCTCCCAGGAGACATAATTCTCTCCCGTGAATTAGAGAGATATTACAATAGACATACCTTCTTTATTTTTAGTCCCAACAACCATTTTTAATATGATATAAATACTTAAAACTTTTATATCTAATAACTCAAAATTCACTACCTATAATAACAATTATTTTTTAATGAACATCTACACAAAGATTCAATAGGGAGGTTAATTTAGTTCTTGAGAATTTAATTTACTTTAAAAACCACTCTCCTCAAGGTATGATAGGTTATCCTATTTTTTTAACATAATAAATTAGTAGAAATAAAATTAGAAACAAACAAGATCATACATAAGAGTTTTATAGAGGTTCTTGGAACAAATATATGATATTCCACTCCATCGATGCTCAACTCCCAGAGCTTGGTAATTTTCACTAACATCAGTCCATTTACTAGGGACTAATCAACTAAGTGTAATAAAAAATCACTTGGTACAAAACCAAGGGATTTTATTTTGATCCTATAAGTCTTTACAAACAACAAACATAAAGTTTTTTTACAAGGAACCTTTATAGGTTAGTACAAGAAGATTCCACTTATAATAGCAAGAGAGAGAAAGTTGAAAGTTTACAAATGAAACTCAGTGTTGCAATAAGAAACTGATAGAAGAGAAGAGTTCCCTAGGAGATAAGATAAGATTTAAATATATCTTGAGAAGAATATTCTAAAATTATAAATATTTATATTTGAAATTATGGTTGTAGAACTTGAAACTCATTTTTCTTTTTTTGTTGTACAGATCATCACACATAGTTTTTAGAAAGAGTGTATTGACAGTTCTTTATTATATAAACCTGAACTTTTATATTTTCTCTTGATACTTGAATAAATATTCCATGATTTTTTTGATATTCCACACACCGATATCCCATAAAATTTGGTTCTTGAATTAAAATTTAGATGTCATTTTCTAAAAAATACCTCATTAATAGGATGGAGTAATAAATTATTATTGTTCTATTTTATTCTATTAGTACTTTGAACCTTTTTATAGTAAATTTTTCTATAAATAAGTAATAAAATATTTAATTCATTGAAAAAATAATTAAATTACACTTAAATATAACTGTAATAAATATGTAGGTTTTAGAACCATGCAGCAGATTCTGGATCACAATATAGCCAAATTTCATGGATTTAAATTCACGTAGATGAATTGAACCCTGTAGATATTCCACACATAGATTATTTATCACATATCCAAATCACGAAGCTATTTTTCTCAAGCATATGAATTTTGGCATAACCGAATGCATCACATCGACATTTTGAGCTGCATAGATAAATTTTCCATGGATCCAGTTCGTGAATCCAAATACTCCTTGTAGTAAATTTACATAAACATTTTTTCAAAGTGTCCATTTTCTCAAATTGGTTATTCATAAATGTTGTAAATTTCCATTATCTATTTTTATGATGTATCAATTTCACATAGGCGTTTCCTTCACGTAGTCGATAAACGCAGCTCATTTCTTGATGCAGAAAAATATTTATGTAGCTAATTTCATAATGAAAAGACCCCAATCCTAGTAGAATAGAGTTATTATTTACTATATTGAATCAGTAATACGTTTAAGTTATTTTACCTAAAAGGATCAAAAAGTTTAGTAGTCTTGTAAAAGGAGATACATATTTAAAAATCACATTACATTTGAAAAAATAAAATACAACATATTATTTTATTCAAGAAAACCATTATTAAATTTAGTTTATATATCTATAAAAATAATAAAACACTTATTGGAATCCTAGGTAAAGTAAACATAATAAAGGGGTGAGATCAAAATCTTAGTAAGTGTATGCGTACTATGAATGCTATCACAAATAACATAGAAGACAAATGATCAATGATTTAATTTTTTAACAGATGGGAAAAGAATATAGATAATAATTCACCTTTAAAGAATATTTATTATGTCATATAAATCTTATATTTTCATAAAATTAATCCTTATTAACATTCATGTCAAAATAAAATGAAAAATGAATTTCATCTCTTCTTGGAGGTGGTAGTCCACACGTACTCACGAGTGGTGTTATAGCTTTTCAAAAGGTTGAAAGGTTAGAAGGTATATGTGATATTATAATTCAAGAATTATATTTATATCATAAATAACATATATAAACATTAAATCCATCATTATATTAATCCATGATAGATGGTTATGGAAAATGATTTACATCGGTTCACGAGGCGGTAGTTCGCCGTACACATGATCGACGGTTTCATTTCCCATTTTATGGAAGAGGAGATGGATATATGATATGAAATTAACCTAATAAAATATATAAGTATGTAACACAATGGTGTTATTATTTTATCAAAGTTTTGGAAGTTTTTTAGTGGGTATATTAATAAATTAAATGAATACGCACGGTTAAGAACTATACCTCTTCTTCAGAGAACCTCTTTAAGTTTATACCTAAAACCGTCCTAGATTGGTTTTATAATAAAGAAAAGACTCTAGGTCATGGGGAGGTATTTAATTAAGGTATTTTTTTGATATTGGACGAAAAAATGGCTCTTTATGTTTGGATAAGAGATGATAGGGGGTTATTTTTTATAAGTGGGTGATATGACGCACTTGAAAGTTTTGAAAGGAAAAAGATATACTCACATTTTACACATGATAGAAGGCTAAAAAATGGATCATTATCAAAACTAAGATAATATAAGGTTTAAATATGTAAATAAAATAGATATTAGACAAGGGTTTGTTTCATTTTAACCCTTATATTTTTAGTTTTACCCTCAGTATACCCATTTTAACCTTAACTGTTATAATTAATTTTTAACATTTTTACTATTCATTAAGATAAAAAATTTAGTTATCCATATTAAATAATATTAATTATTATTATTAAAAATATTCCATATATTTTTTAAAATTAAAATAATATATTTTTTATATTTTAATTCAAATTTAATGGTGCAAGTTCCTTGAAAAAAAACGACAATCCAAAGGAAAAGTTTTCTTAAATATAAAAATTTTTTATATAAACAATAAACATAAAATTGGTTAAAATAACATAAATTATGTTAATTATATAATAATTTAACTAATTTTAATTTTCAAATAATTTAAAATAAAATTTAAATTTGTAAATGCGTTAATTGAAAAGATAGTTTTTAATAAAAATCAGTATTTTTTACTATTCATCAAAAAAATTAATCTTTTAAGAGAATTCAAAAAAAATAAATATAATATAATCTTGACATAATTATTTCAAAAATTAAGTAAATTTATCCAAATATATTTTATAAAAGTGATAAAATCTAATTTTAAAATAAATATTCAAAGCACGATGATACCGTTTTTAGAGAAACAGAGATTTCAAGCATAAAACTTGATTTATTCTTATCCCATGTTTAGAATTTTTTTTGGTGAATGATAAAAAATTTTATTGAATAAATAATATAAAAATTTAATTATAATAATTCAACAATAGTGACTAATTTAATTTATCATATTAAAACACACTACATGCATAAAAATATTTTTTCATAAAAATATTTCTTTTACATTCAAATGATTTTTATGTTTTTATTTATAATAAATAGACAGCTAATGAATTTATGTTATACATGTTTAAGACATATAATTTTAATAATTTTGTTATAATTATTCATACCCACCAATTTAAATTATAGTTTATATTGGTATACCATATTAAGTTTTTGACATTTGATCCTGTGCTGATAAATTAATTTTTTGACATTTAAGAAAAATATTTATTGAAACCCAGCATAATAAAGAGGATTAATAAAACTTCCTGTTGATAAGATAGAAAGGGAAGTATGGTGGTTATGTTGAATAAGAAACAACTAGGCTTCCAAGTTTGAAAACATTAATGGGAAGTCAAAATATAGACATCAAAGAATTGTGTAATTCCAAAATAATTATGTAGAGTGATAAAGATCAATAATCATAATAAAGTGAATGATCAAGAGAAAGTTAATGACCAAAAAACCATAAACCGATGATGCGTTAAAAATACCATTTTATTCATAGAAAAAAAGGAAAATATATATGCTTTTTATTTCAAGATCCTTTTCTTAAAGTTGAGGGATTGTTTTACTATCAAGATAGATAACACTAGAAAATATACTTAATTTATATATTTTTATTTCATAAGCATAATTTCATCCATTTATTGTACATCTATTAATTTCTATTTCATTTATTACTCTAATAAATTAATATTCAATATGATTTTATTATGATTGAAGTACGGAAATTAAATTTTAATGGATAATAATATCTATACAAGAATTAAAAGTCCTTCTATATGTCTCTAAATAATACAAAAACCAAAAATGGTTAACACAAGTTATCCAATATAATACATTAATCTCTAAATCTCAATAGTAACACCCAATGTTCAACTTAACCCATTTCATAAGTATTTTTTCCAAAACCCATTATCTTAAATCTCTTGAAACATAGTAGTATTCTTTTAAAATAATCCATTATGTTAAACACCGTGATTATATATGTATCCCAAATAATAAAACATCTCTTTAAATATCATTGGTCACCATAAAATCATGAAAATTAAAAAACATTCGATCGAATTAGTTTTTATTCATCAAACCATATGAGTGAAAACAATGTCATATTAACCCATACATCACATATGCTAGTGGTAGGTGCTGCTTCCTTATCACTCATTGATTGTGGGTTCAAGTTGCACGTCCTTACTGAATGTGATGGGTTGTCTCCCGACATGAGGGTTGTTATTTTTTAAAAACTATATCATTACAATTCCTAGTACATTCCCAAAAATATGATAAACATCCTCAGATTGTGAAATTTTCTGGTATGATGTCATGATGTATTCAAACAGATTTTTTGATGGTATTCTTATTTTGGAAATGTCAATGGAGATTCTTGGATGATAATCATGTGGTGGAGCTTTAGCTAGTTTCTGTATGAAGACATATAAATTCGTTCTACAAATTATTATTATTTTTCTTGGTTGTACTAAAGTTTTGACCTTTTCATGTGTAATCTTTAAATCTCTAGTTGGTGCAAGAACATTTCACATCATGAATTCACTTTGTAGATTTCTTTTTAATAAATTTTGGGGGTGTGGTTTGGGTCATCTACTCATGCTCAAACTTCTTATCAATATTTTCTTATTTAATTTCAATCTTGGAATAAACAAAAAATGAATTAGTCATCAAATCACTTTTTAACCTCAAATATTTCTTATAAAACTTATTTTTTTCCACAAAATTAGATAATCTTAATTGACTATTATTAACTTAACATCAATGATCATATTTACCCTAAATGATTTCAATACCTTTAAACTTATGTCCAAAAAATGAAAATTAATTCTTCCTCAAAAAATCATTTCACTAAAATATATACTAATTCTAATGGTTATGTTACCATAAATTTCTCCCAAAACAATATTAATCAATTTGGACTTTCATTACTTAAAACCTAGAAAGGATTTTCTCTAGGAATTTGAACTTATAATTAACCTTAAACTCATAAACCCATAATATTATCCATAACTATTAATTTAATATTAGATGAAGAAATATATTCTTCCAAAAATGCACACAATCCTTAGATGTTTCATTATTTTTATTACCAAAATACCATCGATAAAAATATTTCTACAACATAATTTCTATATACTAATACATAAATACTTCAATCCTTTTACTCTAATGATTAGTATAACATAGGTCCTTATTTGGTATTGGAGTTAACATTTAAAATAGGTAATTAACGTGGGTAATTCCTAGGTTCTCTACATTTAAGACAAAAAACTATAAATGGATCTCTAAGATTAAATTTATTTCTCTCCATTAAAATCATCTATTTTACTTGATAATTCATTTCCCTAGGAATTTATTTTTAACACATAAAATATTTTCTTGTTCCTTAGAGACGTTCTCCAAGGTGTCTCTTTCCATATTTTAAGCATGAAGAAAATTGAGCCTTCTTTACTCCATAATCTCTACTACCCAATCTCATATAGGACACCATCATTCTCTTCTTTGGTGAGTGTAAGAGTTGGTTAAGGTATATCATGTTAATCATATATCAAGATAACTGATTATAAATAATAACAATATCTTTTACTTCAGTCATAATCCCATTTAGTTGCTTAGAAACACTGCATTTTCCATCACATTCAGCGTTAGCATCATTATTCCTAGTTATATCCACTGACTAAACCAAAAATATTGGTGTAAGAAACAATAATCATAATTATGAGAAACCATTTATAGGATATCAAAATCCTGGTACATTATTTTCAATCTATGGCTCCTTAAGTTCAATATAGATCATCCATGATCATAAGATATTCATGTCCTTCATGAGGAATCATAAAGAAAATGTGAGTTAAACCTAGAATATAAAAAATAGTGTCAAAATAAGTGTGTTTCATTTCCCATTATCAGGCACTAGGTGAAGATCGATTCAAATCCTAATGAACCCTTTTCATAGTTATTAACCCTATGTAAAAGTTTGTTAAATCCACATCCACTTGTAATATCCAAATAGGGATGTATTTCTAAAAAATCCATATAATATATATCATACCAACACTTTAGGATATTATCTTATACTTAGAATTATCCTTAAAGTCTTTCATTGGGTTATGTTCTCTAATATATGTTTCTAAATCCAGTTCCCAAGGTTTCTACTAAACTCTCTCTAATACCAACTATAAAGACCCTAAACCTAGTAGTCTAGAGCTAGTGGTTACTTTATTACATTGGTACTGAATACAAGTGATCACATCCCAAATGTTTGAATAGTTTATTAGTTTTTTAAAACTAGAAACATACTAAAAAAGCACGTTATATTTGAAAAATTAAAATAAAAAATGTATTTTGTTTGATAACTCCATTATTCTTTTTATTATATCCCTATATATCAATCATAAGACACTTCCTAGAATCCCAGGGAAAGGAAAAATAATAAAGGGGGAGATCAGATGCTTAGTATGGGTATCTGTATTACAAAATAAATCATGAAAAAATAATACATAATCAATATAGAAGGGTAAATATCTAAAAAAAATTCCATTTAATAAATAACTTATGCATTAATAATAACATGTAAGGAATGAGTGATAATTAAATAATGTTTTATAAATAATGAAATGATCTTGAAACTTATACATAAATTCCATAATTAATTAAATAATCACCTAGAAATCTATAACTAATATTATAATGAGGTAATTAATAATTCCAACCTCTATAAAGATTCCGTCAAAGCCTTATGTTAAAACATCTTACATAAATGGGTAAGAATTTGTCCAAATACCCAAGGTAGTTTGTCTCATGAGACCTACCGATACATCGAGGGGCTATATTGGGTCCTTACCATCACTTAATAATTCCAAAAAATTTATAATATGAAATTGGAGAAACATAATCATTTTAAACATTCATATCGAAAAACTTACATATGAAATGTTTATAATTTTCCCTAATCAATAAACTTAATCAGCAAAAACTTTCATATCATAAAACTGGATTTTTTTATTATATTCCCCAATTAAACTTATCATATTCCATATAGAGAAAGAACAAGTATTATATCATTAAAAATACCCCTATTGGATCATAAGTAAAATAAGGGTTTTTACGTTGATGAATATATATTCCATAAAAAATTCAATAAAAACATTCCTGATGAAAATACCCCTTTGACCTTGAAAACTAAATTTTAAAAACTAAATTTTTTTATAATACTAGTAAAAAAACTTTATTTGAAAATAATCATGGAAAATTTTAAATTAAGATTCAAATAATTTATTTTTCATCATGGTGGAGAGTTCCGTTCATGCCGTGTATGTTAGAACAAATATTACTTTCACATCTTCAATAAAAAGTCAAAAGTATATCATTCAGAAAACAACAAGAAGATTACTTTTAAGACATTTATTAAAAATTAAAACAAGGTTAAAATTAACTTTAAACAATATTTTTATAGTATTAAAATCATTATTCATAACATTTTTAGAGAATATGTTCATGAAAGAGAAAGTGTTTTCAATCAAAGAGAGAAATAAAGTCGGTTTTTCCTTAAAAACATTATTTTGGACTATTGAGTACATAAAGAGAGGAAAATAAAATTAGAGAATATGAATTTTTAAAAATATACATATGAGAAGAAAATATATAGGGCTTAACATATTAAGATAAAATAATTTCACCAATGGAGGCTTAATCATAAACAATCCCTAATAATGATGAGATTGTGAAATAAACCATTACCCCTTTGGAAAATTTTGAATTATAAACCACATAAAAGAAATAAATTCAAATGAAACTTTAAATAACATTAATATAAATACATTCATGATATAACATATCAAAGGGGAAATATACATAGTGCACTAAATAAATAAGTGGTGAATATGACATACATCTCACAGAAGTAAAAGTGAGATGAGAAACCCTTACCTCAGGTCTGAATTCCTTTATATGTGTCAGGAACTCAGAATAATAATTTTATATTTTTTATACATATATTATATAAACATAAACATATATTTAATACCTTACATTATTTAGTAATAATCTTTTATCACCCATTCATTAATAATTATTCATTAAAATCACTTTTTTGGGTATGACTACTTAATTTTTCATGTATGTTTTGGTTTGGTAGTTTCAGTGATTGTACTTTGATCATGGTAATATTATATATATAATTTTAAACATTATTTAAATATCATATATATTAATTATATAATCATTTATAATTTTCCAAAAAAGTTTGAGATCAAAAAATGATGTACACTATTCATGGAGACGGTAGGCCGTTACGTACGCATGGATGCCATTTTTATTTTTTTGACAGATGAAAATAAAGAATCTTAAATAATAATTAACCATTAAATAATAATTATTATATCATATAAATAATATATTTTCATCAAATACATCCTTATTACTATCAATGTCAAAATAAAATGAAAAACAATTCACATTGTTTCGTGGAGGTGGTGGTCCACACGTATGCATGAGCGATGTTATCATTTTACAATGAATTATAATTTTAGAAGATAGATGTAATTTTATTACTAAATAACTAAAATTATTTCATGAATATCATATATAAACATTAAATCCATCATTTTATTCATCTGTTATAGGCAGTGATGGAAAACGAATTACATTAGTTCGTGTGGTGGTAGTCTTCCGTACACACGATCAAAGGTTTTGTTTCCCATTTAATAGAAGATGAGATTGATATTGGTTATTAAATTAACATAAAAACATATCACTATAATTTATACACTAGTGTTACTATTTTATCATATTTTTATAAGATTTTTATGGGGTATAGTAAGAAATAAAACAATGATGCATGGTTAAGAACTATACCTATTCTTCAGAGAACCTCTTTTGGTTTATAACTAAATCCTCCCTAGATTGATTTTATTAATAAAAATGTACTATAGGATATATGGAGGTATTTAATTAAGGTATTTGGGTATTTCTTTAATGAAATAATTGGTTCTTTATGTGTGGAGGGGAGAGGATTGGGTGTCCCCTTTTATAAGTGGGGGAGATGACACACTTGGAATTTTTAAAAAATAAAGATATACCCACATTTACACAAGAAAAAAGGATCTAAAATGAATAATTATAAAACCTTATATAATATTAGGTTATAATATGACCATATAATCATAATTGTATAAGTGGTTGGGTCATTTTGACCCTTATCTTTTAATTTTAACATCGAGTAAACCCGTTTTAACCTTAACCGTTGTAATTACTTTTTACTATTTTTACTATTCATTGAGACAAAAAATAAAGTTTAAATTATTACCTAATTTTAATTTTCATTATTAAAAATATTTAATCCATTTTTTAAAAATTAAAATCATAGGAGTGGCAGAATTGAATTTAAAATTATACCTGTAATCACTTAAAAAAATGGGTTTCTAATGGTAAAGTTTTCTTAAGTATATAATGTTTTTATTTAAAAATAAACATAAAATATTTTAAAATGACAAAAATTTTAATAATTATATTATAATTTAAATAATTTTAATTTTAATTTTTTCAATTTTAAATTTTTTAAATGCTTTAAAATAAAAGGTAGTTTTCAATAAAAATTAGTATTTTTCACTATTTAATGAAAAAATCAATATTTTCATAAAATTTTCAAAAATTAACTCTAGGATAATTTTAAAAACATGATTTAAAAATTTAATTTCATTTATTCAAATAATTGTTCTTAAGGTGTTAAAAATTAATTTTAAAATAAGTGTTTATAATGCGACGAAACCATTTTTTAGATAAATACAATTTTTAAGCATAAAACTGGATTTATTATTTTCCCATGATTATAAAAAATGTTAGATGAGTGATAAATAATTTTATAAAATACATAATATTTAAATTTCATTAAAATCATTCACCAATAATGAGTAACTTAATTTATTATGAGAAAAATATATTGCACACAAAAAAACTATTTTTCATAAAAATATTTATTTTAATTTAAAACAATTTTTATGTTTTTATTTATAATAAATTGATAACTAATAAATTTATTTTATAAAATTTTAAACCATGTAATTTCATAATTTAGGTATTCCTATTCATAGTCATCAATTTAATGGCTATTTTTAATGGTAAACCTTTTTATGGTTTATTTAGACTTGAGGTTGTGTGTTTCATAAGAAATCGAAGGGATTAAATTTATTTAAAATGCAATTTTTTATAAAATATTAGGGAGTTACAACTCATGTAGATGATTTTATAGACATCGGAAAATTTCAAAAAAAAATAATCAGAATTCCAGCGGTACAATAGAATGAATCAAATAAAGATGAAACCCAAAAAAAACACTTAAAACAAAAATCATTAGAAACATGTGAAGGTTATTTGAGATCATCAAAACATAAAGAACATGGGATATTTTAGGACAAAATTAGTAGCCCAAAAATAATCTCAAAATAAATATCAACAATCTCACTACCTTGGAAACTTGAGATTCCACCAAACCTGCATTAGCTAAACACAATAATATCTTCAAACTTGAGTTCTGATCATTCTCTCTATATTATAACAAGTTCCAAAATAATACATCAAGAACCTAGGTGTACTAATACCATTTTTTATTCCCCAGACAAATTCATTCGGTCCTTATTATATTGGCATATTGATACGTGCATGCCTTTTTATATGCAAGAGGATTCTGACTAGCAGTAAGTGTGAATGACACACATTACCGAGGATTTTCCCTTAGCATTGAGTAATATAACATATATAAAAGAGATATAAATAAGTATCAATAAAGGGAATATTAAAAAATTATATCTATAAACCAAACATGTTATTAATATAAAAGACAATAGATAAATTAACCCATGCCCGTCAATATCAGTATAAAAAAATAAGATACCCATAAGTGGTGAATAAATAACCATAATATATAAAATTACAAAATAATTATAAATTTCATGATATAAAATGATCTTAGAGAATTTATTAGTACTACCTTGGTCCATATCTATCTCCTCCTTCTCAAGCACTTAACTTGGGTGCTTCACCCTTTCCATGACCCTAATAACAGTTTCTTCACATGCATTGTGATTATTATGAAGTTTGTGAGTATAAAATTTAGTATGAAACCACCAATGGGACTTTAAAATATGTGATAAAATATATGTGAGTGCATTCATTGAATGGTAATAAATAAATCACAATAACCTTGCACCTAATTTGGGTTATCATTATATAACCAGGAAGCCACAAATCTTGACCATAACTATTATTATTAATGCTAGAATCAAAGGTCCATATCATGTCATGAAACTATCACCGGACCAATGGTAAGTGGAATTAAGGAAGGAATAACCTATCCGACCTCTTGTGTGAGCTAAACCATCCCATAATTTTGGGTAAGGTTCCATGGTTAAGTCTCATTGATAGAAAGCATAACTATGTTGTGTGTAATATAGACAACCTCCCATATTATCCAAACCAAAACACCATCCAATATAAGTTCCCATAGAGAAAATTATATTATAAACGAATATTGATAAGTGAATTAAATTTATGACCTCCTATATGATTTTAACCTCTCCATAATTTAGGATAGGGTCCCAATGCTATGTCTCATATGAAATCGAAGCACTTTCTAATTGGGATTACCAAATCCAACCAACAAGTTTACACATAGTCAAGCCACTAAAACTAGAACTCATTATCTTAATCACATATTCATAAGGATATAGTCAATCAGAAACACATTTAACCCATCCCATATCAATCACCCCATACCAGCCATTTTCAATCCCCAACCTCTTTTTAATTGTGGTCGAGTATAACCCATTCCCTTAAAGAAAACCACATGCATTCTTGTACTAATAACGAGCTTAGTAAAATCAATTTATTAATAATTAATCAAAGTGGTAAATCATACACAGTCACACCAAAAATATTACAGTTAGGTCATGATCAATCATAAACACCCTAAAACCACCTTTATAAGGCATATTTTTTCATTTACAACCTACATGGACACTTGAATACCACTAAAAAAAAAGGATAAGAGGAATACAAATTAACCTTTATACATGAAAATAGATGTAATACCATATAGATTATAAAAAATATAAGTACTTCCAATATTAATCCACAGGGATATAACTCAAGAAGCGACATAGTTTGATTCAATACTAATCAATAGAAACTTAAAAATATGATAAAAACTTATTTCCAAGGAAGAATAATCATTGGATGATTTCCAAAAATAACACTTAAATAATACAAGACATTCCAAAAGTGATTGATGACTACTAAAATCACTTCAAATGAAAAATAGATGAGATATATAGAATATTTGGAAGTAACAAAGGGTGTTAAAATGGGGGTTAAAACATGGATGGGTTAAGGAATGAAGAAAACAAGGTTAAGAAGGGGTTTATGGGAAAATTATTAAAAGTTTTTTAGTGGGATTTACCTATATAAACCACTAGGTACAATGTCTTCCCTTACCAAGTACCAGGTTCCCCACATGTCACCTCGTATATCCCCACTGACTAATATATGGGAATTTATGGTATATAGGATCCCTATAAATTCCACCAGGTCCATAGTTAACTATATAAGGTTCAAAATAACATAAAACTTCATTTCCACAATGAAGTTCTGACTAACACTCTTTGAAACTACATTAAACCTGGAACACCTTATGAACATAAAAAAATAAAACATTAAAAATTAATGTAAATCCAAAGTGATGCTTGAATGTACCTTAAAATTCAATAGTCATTACACTTAATAGTGGGTAGAACCTTGAAGGATGGTCTCATCATTATTATTCTTAATTTAATTTATATGGAATTCTTTTGGTTATAACTAGTATAAATGAGGAATTTATAATAGATCATCACTCATCCAAAGGGTGTTTTAATCCAAAAATTTCAATGATGTTTTATAATATCCATATTTTTATTTTGGAGGCCCAGAATATAATGAGAAATAATCAAGTTTATATATAACTACTTCACTTTCTAATGTGTAAAATAGAAACACTATTGATCTTCCTCTATCTTACAACCACTTTCTATACTTTTATGAAAATGGGAGAAGATAATTATGTATTTAATGACTGTATTTCTGTGATATTTGAAAGGTATAGATATGGTGATCACTATTGATGATTCCTTGAACAAGATGACCTATTCTATATTCATTCAAAAGTCTTATACAACGGATGAGATTAGAAATTTATATGCCTTAATGATTATAAATATTTATAGGGAATCAATAAAATTTGTTTCAGATCATAGAATAATATTTATATTAATGTTCTGGGAAGGGGTTAGATGTATCTTAATAATCATGTAAAATTATGTACAACTTATCACCTCTAGACTGATTTTCATTCTGTGCTAAAAATTTATATTTTTAATGACCTGATATAGTATTATATGAATTATCATGGTGAATTATAGGAATATCACCCATCACTTATATTGTTTTCCTATAATAATAGTTATCCTTAATCTATTGCGATAACACTTTTGAGGTTCTCTAAGTTATAACTTATAGTTCTCCCATATTTTGGATAGAAATCAGTGACTTATCTTTTATTGGACCTAGTATGATTTAGGATATGATTTAAAATTAAAATCCAATATAAAAATGATTTATTACTTCTCTAAGACTCCAAATTTCATATGTATTCCATATGATATAACATTGACAATTAAACTTCAATGATATTTTTTTTCTTTTATTTTCTCCAAGATTAGGTCATTTATGGGATCTATAGAAAGGTAAGATGGAAATGAGATTTATCAAACCATTTAAGATTCTTGAGAACATTAAATAAAGTTCTTATGAATTGAATTACCTCCTAAATTTAGTAAAATGTGTAATTTTTTATATGTTTCCCAACTATGAAAATATGTTCTTGATATATCTATTGTGAGGAGAAACATGAATAAAAACTTTAAATATTTCATCCTTTTAGCTGTATTTTCAATAAAAATATTAATTATATAGACCTAGTACCATAATGGTTTAGTGTCCTTAGAGATTAGATACATAATAAAATTATCTCATGAAAGATATTCAATATATCCTAAAAAATTCTCCACACACAGAACCCTTCTTAGACATATCATACTGAAAACATTTATTCATAACCTAGGGAAAAAAAACATACTAAAGGGTGAGGTCAAATTCCCAATAAGGATAAGCATGGGAAATATCAATAGATGATTATAAGAGATCATAAGATAATAATAATGGTATGAGAACATGATCATAACTCATTAAAACAAACCAAATATCTCATAGAACATAAATCATGATTCATAGAATAATGATTTTTTATATCAAAAGACATGAATAATAAGATTTTGAAATCATCAATAATCAATAATGAGCCATGAGAGAATTTAATAACCATAATACATATGTTTTTGGCAAAAAAAATAAGCATAGAAAACTATTTCCTTAGTTAAGGCTCAATTACAATACTATCATAGTTGACAGAGTCCCATAATGGATTGGGTTCACTTATCATTACCATCACTTCCTTAGCCGAGGATCACTGAAAATACCATCAAAATGAAAAAGGTACCCTATGGGATTGGGTTCACTCTCCATTCCAGTCCATATTATCTCATGAAGCATAAAAAATTACCCAATGCATTGGAGGTATATATAATTTCTATCTCAACTATCAAACAATAAAAACAATACATATGTGTACTATGAGATAAAAAAAATGGGAATATAATTTCTTTAAAACCTTATAAACGTTTTGAATATGATTTATGACGAAGAAAATACATGAAAGTGATAAAATATGTTGATGTTGCAAACATTAAAAGATGACAATATTTTCACAATTTTGTAAAAATAAAAATTTGTGTCATATGAGAAACATTTTAAAAGATTACTTTTAGTCATTTTAAATAAAATTTTATGTTAGGGAAAATTAACTCTTAAAAATATTTAATTATAGGTAAAAAATTCTTTAAATAAAATTAAAGAATGTGGATATGGAAGAGAATGTTTCATGAATAAAAAGAGGAAATAAGGTTGGATTTTCTTAAAAATATTTTCTTAACAATTTAATGTAAAAAATAGTGGATAATCAAAGTAAAATATGAAAAACCAAGAAATATTCAAAATATAATACAATTTATGGGTTTTAAGAGAGACAAAGAGAGTTCATATGATTTCATCCTCAGAAATTTAAACATGGACAATACTGATTGAAAAATGAGATTGCATCATAAATCCTTACCTATGGTTTGAATTTCTTCATACATCCTCACAATATCCTGTATAAAAAAATTATATTTGTTATAAATATATAACATAACCATATTAATACTTACCTTACAATATATCACTCTATTATTATTTTAAATTTCCTATTTATTAACAATTCTTTATTAAAATCAATATTCGGGGTGTTAACTATTCCGTTACCCATGAAATTTTTAGTTCGAATGTTATGATCTTTATAACATGGTCATGGATTAATAATATAAATATTCTTACTAATTTTATAATTTACATATTTATTAAATGTATACCCTTTTTTGATCCATTCATATAAAGTGACGATGAAAAAAGAATCACATCACCTTGTGGAGATGGTAATCCACATGTATACATGAGAGGTGTTATCATTTTACAATAGATGGGAGGGTATGTTGGTATATAATATTTTATATTTTATTAACAATAATTAGGATATAAAATCATTTATATCCATTAAATACATATATATGACCATCCATGATAGATGGTCATGAAAAATAAAATACATTTCTTTATGAAGATGATAGTATGTACATATGCATGACTGATGTTTTTATTTTAAATTAGATATAATGGGGATTTAAAATGAATGTAACATTGAAATATTTTTTTTTTCAGAGAATCAATGATACTAATTTCATCATATTAATATCATTATGGGATATTTGGATGGGGTTAAGGAATAAATACACTCAAAACAGACCAGGAAAGAAAATTACCACTTCTTTAGGTATATTCCTTTATCTTATACATTTAGACATCATGATATGGGATTTTGGTAATACTAAGATGTGTAGGATTTGGGGAGGAATTGTGGTAAAGTATTTGGGTAGTGATTGTATTAAATGAAGTGTTTGAGTGATGTATGTAAGTGGGAAGAGGAGGTGTCATTTTATAAGTGGGGTGGGTGGAAAACATGTAAATACTTTAAAATTTATTATATAATACATGTATTAATATAGTAAAGTGGATCCAAATTGTCATAGGTTAGATGATAATAAAATTACTGTAGAAATAAAATCAACCAATTATATTTACACAAGTGTTTTTTTGATATTTTAAATAGTATCTCTTAGGTTAACCGCTCTTTTAACCCTTTTAACCATTATCACAATAACTATATTTTTACTACGGTAACTATTAAATAAAGGTAAAAATTAATTTAAAATTACTATAGAATATTATTTATATTTTTCCCCAATTTGAAATACATTTTATAATATTCAATTCCATGAATTGGATAAAATTAATTATAAAATAAGTGCACGAAAACCATTTTTATAAAAACTATATTTTTATGTGTAAAAAGGAATTTATACTTATTTAGGCCAATGATTCTTGAGTAGTGGTTCGTCCCATGAATTTATTGTATTATTATTAATTTAATTATTTTTTTACATTATAACCACTCCAAAACCAAATTTCATCATTGAACCACCTAATTAATTGTAAAGAATAAAAAATGGAGTTTCATTAGAACAAAATAAAACCTTGGTTCAAAAAGGCATGCATGGGTTTCCAAATTCAACATAATAGTTTTAAATATTTTTTTACTCCTTAAAAATATATTTGGTTGATACAAATGTTTGAAATATTTTTATTTTATTCTTATATCAAAATTATGTCACCAAAGTTACTTTATTCATAAAAATGATATTTTCCAATATCCATTAAAAAATACACCTTTACAAAAAATTCCTAGTAGTTAACCCCACAATAGTTTTGAAAATTTTAATTCAAAAATTATGTTCATTTATTAAAACTTCAATACTAATATTTATAAATTTAGCTTCCAAATAAAACTTATATAATATATTATAAAAACAATGTTTTAAAAAAAACATTTCTATTGAGAAATAAATAATTAAAATAGTAATTCTTGTAATCTATTTCTTAATTATGTTTGATTTAATTTTATAATAACTTAATTCACTTTGTATTATAATAAATCATTATTAACTTTAGTTTGGTTTTACAAGCATCACAATCTATCAAATACATTGAATTTATCAAAGAGAAATATATTCTAAAACCTTTTTTGTGATACAATCTACCACCTTATAATAATTTCACCCTCAAAATGTTTTACTATAAATAAAAAATTGAGGGTTATTTTTCCACATTTCATCCTTTGGTTACCACATAGATTCATTAAATTTATGGTTTCACCACAAAACTTTGACTAGGTGAGTGTTCTTGTTTTGCATCACTTTATCTATTGTATCCAGAACCTGAACAGGTTGTTTATCATAAGAAAGATAATTTTCCAATGGAATAAACACTTAGCTAATTACATTTTTAGTTTCATGTTTTTTCTTTATTAAAATGGATACATGGAACACATCCTGAATGTAATAGAGGTTCGATGGAAGATCCATGTGAGAATCTATCATCCCTAATCAATTAATAATCTTTAAGGGTAAAATGTATCTAGTGGTCAGCTTCCCCTTAATTAAAAATATCCTAAATCTTTTCCAAGGATATATATATAAGATTAACTTACCACCAAAATTGAAGTCTAGATCTCATAGATGACTAAAAATATTACTTTTTATATCTACTATGAGCTACCTTGATGTGATAATGAATATCTTTGACCTTGTCTAAAACTTCCTTATCTTTATGAGTTCCCAATTACTTTTGTTCCCTAACTTCATCCAATTATATTGGATCCCTACACATGTTTCTATAGAGGGCTTCATAAGGAGCCATCTAAAAGCTTGATTGAAATATATTGTTGTAAGAAAATTCAGTTTGAGGAAGTTGTAAATCCTAATAAAATTTTAAATCCATATATAATGATCTCAACATATATTATAGTGTTTTAATGGTCAACTAAGACTAAAAATCTATCTAAGGATGATATACAATGCTAAATCTCAACAATGTTTTCAAAATTTATGTAATTATTCCCTAGAACTTCAAGCTAAACATTGGATGTCGATAAAAAACAATATAATATAGTACTAATTGAAACATCACCACTTCCTTAATGTATATCCAAGAAAGATTATCAGGTTGAGAATTCATCCTTCATAGAAATTAAGTGAGCTAGCTTTGTAAGGTGATCGACTATAACCCAAATAGTGTTATGGAATTTAGATGTCTTGGGGAGTCCTATGATGAAATTCTTGGTGATTCTTTTCCATTTACATCCTATTTTGTGTAGTGGTCATAAAATAACATTATACTTATGGAATTTTTCATTGAATTGATGACATTCCTATCATCAATAAACATACTCTACAATATCCCTTTTCATGTTTTACAACTAGAATACTCTTTGAGATATATATACATCTTCTTGATTCTAGGATGAATAGAGAATGATGAGTTATGTTCTTCATCCAATATCTCATTCAATAATTATTGTATTGTTGGTAGAAATACCTGGTTTCCAAATTAAATAATTTCATCATGGTCATGGTAAAACTTGAAAATAATCCTTACCTTCTACTGTAGATTTACATCTTCCTTTTATTCCTCTTTAATCATTACATGAATGTGTGGTTGGACATTAATATAAGAAAGGTAAAATATTTACACTTTAATTATGATTTCAAGGTCCATCCTCTATAAATCCATAAGTATTAGATCTATTTCAATCCTTATCATGAACAAACTAGCAAGGTCATTCAGACTAGAGAATTAACCACCATTTTTTAACTTCCCACAGGGGTAATGTATTTATAAGTCATAATCCTCAATCAAATCCAACCATATACTTTTTCATGTATTAATATATTTCTATGTGAATATATGCTTCAAGAATTTATTATCTAATTATATTTCACACCTTTAATCATATTGAAAATGCCTCTATATTTTCAATGCATAAATTACCACTACCAGCAACAAATCACGAGTTATGTAATTCGGTACATGAAACTTTAATTTTTTGAGGCTTATGATACTACCATATCATTATGTATTAGAACACATATCAATCCATTATTATATGCATTACTATATATCACAAAACATTCTATACTTTATGTTAGTGTAAGAACTTGTGCACTGACAAAATTTCTCTTTAGTTCATTGAAAATTTCTTCCCATTCATCTATCCAAAGGCACTTGGCTCCCTTTCGTGTAATGTTTTTATTGGATTTGATATACATGGGAAATTTTACAAAAAACATGGGTCTTATCTATCCTACATAATAAAAATATAGATTTGGGTCACTATGATTGGTCTAGGTCATTTTTAAACAACTTCTATTCTAGATGGATCAATAGATATACCCTCACTTGGAATAACATAGCCTAAGAATTATACTTTATATTTCCAAATTAACACTTGATAAATTTGGTGAAAAGTTTATATATCCTTGGTGTATTTAAAACAATCCTAAAATGATATTCATGCTCTTAATTTGTCTTTAAATATATAAAAATATCATCTATAAACACTAATATAAAATGATAATGTAATCTATAAAGACTCTATTCATTAGATCATAAAGATAGTAATGACATTGGAAAGTTCTATTCAAATGAATATAAATTTCTAATGGACATACCTCATTTAAAATTTTTTCATGGGAGTATCCTTCATCTTGAACCATAATTGATGATATCGAGAATGATGACCTATCTTTGAAAAGTATTGAGCTTCATACATTTTATTAAAGAAGTCATCAATACGGGGTAGAGAAAGTTTTCCTGAGAGTGATATTATTATATTATTGACAATTAATTAAAAGATTCATTTACCCATATTTCTTCTTAAAAAAGAAAAGGTTCACCCAAATGGGACACACTCATACATATGAATCCCATTTCTAAATTTTCTTATTATAGATTTATCAATTCCTATAATTCAATCATGGAAATTATATATGGAGTATTTAAATTTGGTATAACACTAGATATGAGTTCTATTAAAAATATAATTTCACGATTCAATGGAAGACTAAGAAATTCTTCATAAACTACCACAATATATTAGAAAACAATAAGCATATCATCAATGTTGAGTTTCTCCCTAACCATTTGAGATAAATACCCCTCATGAATAGGTACTAATACCCATATAATGGTAGTAATTTCCATTAGAAATTCATGGTTATTTTCATACTTATATATGATCATAGGTAGATTTGGAATATCAAATTTGACTTATTTTCCATGGAAGCTGGCATATAACCCATATTAACAGATTGAATCCGTGACCAATATCACATAAAATTTAACTAGAGGCTGAATAACAAGGTTTTATGAAATCATATTCCCATACACATTTATCTAAGAGGAGTATTAGTCTTGATATGTGATCAGCATAACATTAAGAGATTTCATTGAAAATTCAACATCTAATAGTTGAGGTTGTGATATGATACCCTTAGAAAATTATTTAGATATAAAATAGTGGGTAAAACCGAAATAAAATAATACATTTATAGTTTTAAAGTAGAAGATAAGTGTACCTTTCAACACTTCATTATCATGACCCACTTCAGTGGTTGTGATCACTTGAGTTTCCCATTTATTTTCTATTTAAGAGGCTGTTGACATCAATTTTCATCAGTAACCCTTGGATTTATTCACTCACTAGAAAATAGTATATTCTAATTGAAATAATAACAATAGAGTATTGGGGGATTATTTAGTCGAGATTTTACTCCATTCAATTCATTTTTTACCTATTTATATCACTTAAACATTAATTTTCTCGATGAAATTATTTACCCCACTTAAAACATTCACAATTCCCAAAATTTAATTTACTCCATGATTCTATACACATTTTTGGCATAAATAATGATTAATTTTCTATCATCCATTTGTTTTATTATTGAAATCTCCTAAAATTTACATATTTTTATTTTTATCCCTAAAACCAAGTTAAAAATTGGAGTCCCTACTATCTATTTGTTCTTTTAGATCACATTTAATAATTTTTTCATAACTACTAAATTCCCTTATGGATAATGAATTTCAAAGACTTGGTTTTAATTTACTAATGAATTGATCAACTTTGATTTCAATGTTGATGATAAAACCATAATAATGACTTAACAATATGGTGAAATTTTCATCATAGGTAATAATGGATTCCTCATTATTCTATTTTTTCTCAATAAATTATCTTTATATTATCATGTAAAGATTTTAGGGATAACAATCATTTAAAAATACCTCATCATAATCTTCCCATGTGATGGTTTTGGTCTATTCCTCTTACCTTATATTCCTAATAAGAGTCCATAATTGATCGATTTCATATTCAAAATGATAAATTAATTAATTTTTTTTTCATTCTCTAAGTACCAGATAACAAAAAATATATTTTCAATAGCACTGATTCAATACTCATAAATTAGTGGATTGAAGGAACCACTAAAGGATGGTAGATTCTGCCTTATAAAAGGCTCAATGGTGAATTACTCATTTCTTTGGTTATTTTAAAGCTCAACATGATTCATATCTTGAGAGAATTAATGATACTAGTGATAATATTTTTCATTACATCTCCCATTCTATTAATTTTATCATAAGTACAATCATTTCATTGTCCTTGATATTAAATTTTAACATGATTTCTCTTATATTAATCCTTTTAATAAAACCAAAAAGTATAGTGGGAACATAAAAAATTGTTAATTAGAGTGAGAAATAATATAATTATAAAAATCATTCAAAATATGTCCTAAATTTGAAAACCTTATTATAAACTAATGAAATTTCAAGTTTATCCTATTCCACTTTTAGTTTTTCAAAAGTTGTCTCAGGTTATATCCAAATTTAACTCATAAAGTAATATCTATAAATAAATAATCCATACTCTAATACCAGCCATATAAACCCAATATTAACATGCATATTTATTTCATAATTTTATATGAATGTTCAACACAAATCCCAATAATACGTGTTCCCAAACCATTAAAGAACTCAACACTTAACTCAGAAAATATTCTGTAGAATATTCCAAGATACTAACCGAGATTTTACCCTTATAAAAATCCCTTAAAAAATTTATCAATTGATTTTTATTGAAAAGTTATATTTTCTCATAAAATACCTATAAATCATTAACCAAAAATGTTTTTATTATCTTTAAAAAATTAAAGATAATACATTATCTTTGGAGATTAGATAAATAATTAACTTATTTCATGAATTATATTCAGAATCTCCAAAAATTTATTCTCAAATAGAACCCTTCAAAGGCATACCCTACTTGATAGATTTTTTATAAACTAGGGAAAAATAAACACAATATATTGTGTGCTTAGATTCTTAGTAAGAGTAAACATGAGGGATATTAATCGATTATCATCAGTGAAAATAATTCAATAATATGGTTATGATAATATAATCATATCTTAATAAAGTATACCCAATATTTAAGAGATCATAAATCACGATTCATGGAATAAATCATTTTCATAATAAATACATTAGTCCCAAGACTATAGAATCATCAATAATCAATCATAACTCATGAGGGTATATAATAAGCATAATAAATAAATTTTTGGCACACAAATAGGAAAAGAAAATAATTTTATTATTCAAGGATTTTTATCAATACTATAATATTGGATAGAGTCCCATAGTGGACTGGGCTCACTCCTCATTCCCATCATTTCCATTGGTAAGGATCACTGTTAAGACTATCACAGTAGACAGTGTCCCTAACTAGATTGGGTATACTCTCCATTCTAGTTCATGTTATCTCATGATACAAAAGTTATTACCTAATTCATTGGAGGTTTATATTGTTTCAATCTAACCCATAAAATAATTAAAATCATACATATTTATTCCATAAGACCATAAAAAAATCATAATTACGTCACTGGGTAATTAACCCATGGTAAAGAAATAAGTTTCCTGTAATCATAATTTAAACACTATCATCATAAATCATACATAAAAACAAAGTGGAAAGTATCCTGATATAATATCATAATGAATCATAATAATCCTAAAATTATGTTAACATAGAAGAAAAATCTCATTTATAAAAAACGTTTTAAATACACTTTGAAAATAAATAGAAAATATTCCTTCACTTTTAGTATCTTTTAAATACTAATATTACTAAAAAAATAGGTATAGAATTTTACACTTTTGTGAAATGTCAAAAGTGAGTCATATGAAAAAAAATTAAAAAAATTATTTTAACAATTTGTAATGAATTTAAAAGGTAAATAAAATTACTTTATTAAAACAATTAAGTATATAAATAAACATCAATAAATCAATTTTAAGGACATGGATATGTTTTATAAATATTCGCGACTCAAAAGAATAAATAATGTCATATTTTCTTAAAAAAATTCGTTATTAATTTAACTTCCAAAGATAGGAGAATGAAAGAAAAAAATTAAAATCCAAAAAATATCTATATGATAATAAAATGGATGTGTTTTTAGATATAGTAATCATACAATTTACCCAATGAAAAATTGAACATTAGTAACTCTAATTAAAAACGAGATCACAATATAAACCCTTACCTCATCTCTTGACTTTATTATTATTCAATCTTAAGAACCTATATAATAAATTAAGATTTAATATAAATATATTAAATAACAATATTTATATTTATCTTACAATATATCATTCCCTTATAATTTCCAACTACCCATTTATAAATAATTATTCCTTAAAATTAGCATATTTGTTGTTAACTATTCTATTTGTGATGCATGTTTCAGTTCAATGATTATATACCATGAACCTAGGTAACTATTTCAACATATATATAATTTTAATCATATAATATTTATCATATTTATTATTTAAATACACTTTTATAACTATTCATATAAACCATTGATGAAAAATGAATCACATTACTTCGTGGAGGTGGTAGTCCACACGTACGCACAAATGATGTTATCGTTTTCCAATGGATTAGAGGGTAAGAAGGTAGATAATATATTATAATTATTAAATCATAATTATTTTATAATCATAATATATATATATATATCCATTATATCCATCTATATATCAAAAAATTAGAGATGGTGATAAAAAATAAAATACATAACTTTATAGAGACAATTGTTTGTATTTATACATCAATAATGTTTTTATATTAAATTTGATATAAAAGAGATAGAAAATGGATGTACCATTAAAAAAAGAAAATTTAAGTATATTAAAAATAATTATTTCATCATATTATCATGATTATTGAATATTTAAAGGAGGTTAATGAAGAAATACACCCAAATATATCAATAAAGACAATCACCTATTCTTTAAGTATCTACCTTTAGATTAAACCTCAAGTAGTCTTGATATGGTATTTTGGTGAGGAAAAGGATACTACGACATGGTGAGGAATGATGGGAAGGGGTTATTGTAGGTACATCTCAATCTATAGTTCTCAAGTGGTGTGTTGTTGGGAGATGATTCCCTTTTATAAGGGAGGTGCATGGAAACCTTTTAAATACTTTAAACTTTATTATATGATACAAGTATTACTAAAATGAATTGTCTCCAAACTATCATAGTTTCAAAAATAATAATGTAAATGTTGAAATATAATGAACCAATAAGATTTAAGAAACTTTTTTGCGTCACTTTAAACCTTATCTCATAGGTTAACCCTTCTTTCAACCCTTTCGACCATTATCATTTTAACAAGATTTTTACCATGGTAAATATTTATTTAGAATAAAAATTAAGTTGAAATTTTTACCAAATATTAATTATTCTGATTCAAAAAATGGAATACATTTTAAAATATTCAAATCCTATTAGTGTTCTATATTAATTATAATTTAATCACATAAAATCCATTTTTAGAAAAAAAGTATTTTTATGGGTAAAAATAAATTTACACTTATTTTTGAAAATTATTATTTAGTCATAGTCATTACCATGAGTTTATTGTATTATTATTAATTAAATAAAGTTTTAATGAAATTTTAACAATTCCCAAATCGAATGGAACCATCGAACCACCTCATTAAAGGTAATGAATTAAAATTAGTTTTTAATTAGAATAAAATATAACTTAGGTTACAAACAGTCAAGAATGGGTTTCCAAATTTAATAAAATATTTTATAAATATTTATTTTACTCCTTAAAAATAAATTTGGCAAGAAATGTTTTTCACATATTTTTAAGTGTTTCTTATTTTATAATGATTTCATGTGTATTACAGTAATTATAAAAATAGTATTTTCAATATTCACAAGAAAATCAACCTTTTAAGAAAAATCCCAAATTTTTTCCCCCAAGATAAATTTGAAATGATAAATTCAACATTATAAATTTAAAAATGAAGTTATTTTTTCAAAACTAAATTTATACAATTTTTAAATTTATCTTTTAAATAAAAAATATATGATATTCAATAAAAAAATACTTTTTTAAAAAATTTATATTGATTTATGATTAAATAGATTAATACTTATTATAATTGATTTAAAAATTATGTTTCATTTAATTTTATTATAATATATTTCAGTTGGTATTATAACAATTAATTATTCACTTTAGTTTTGTGTCCCCTGCATCACAATCTTTCGAACAAATCAATTTTATTATTGTGAAATATATTTGAAAATATCGGGACATTACATCTTGTGATATTGTTTGATGATATTGAGTTTGAAGTTGATGATTCCTATCAGGAATATCCTATAATAATAGTTGAATAGAGTGACAAGGTTTTATAATTAAAGGTTATTCCTCTTGTGTGGGTATGATGGAAACATGGAAAATTTTAGGATGAAATATAGGAATGATAAATAGTAGTAAAATCTCCAAGGCTAGTTTATTTCCTCAAGATACTTGTTTAAGATTATAGGGTGTGACAATATTGATAGTGTGTAGTTTTTAAAAAAACATCATCTTATGTGTTAGATTTCTTAATAATTTTTTTATTTCATTCAGTATTAATCTTGTGTGAATTTAATTATTAGAAGGAAGACAAAATAACAGAATGGGAAGGAAATGAAGGAGGGTGTTTGCATAAGTATGTCACAAGGTGCCTAGGGGAGAAGTACTAGGTATAAAATGGTATCAGGTGTCATGTAGTGGTTACTGGTGTATCCACTAGGTACTTAGTGGCCCCTTACCATATACCAAGTATAATTATATGATATTTTTTAAATAAAGGGTAATTTTTTTTAAATTCAAAAATATAAACCCTTTTATCCATAACATGGGATTTTTTTATTATTTGGCCTTTTATATTTTCTATCAAAAAATCCCTCTATTAACCATCTTCCACATGTGATTCTTCACCCATAGTTAATCTACATTATCTTTTTCTAGTCACAGGATCAATTCAGAAGTGAGTAAAACATAGGATCCTCCTTTATTTTAATTTTTTTTCAATCCCCAATAGTAATGATGAAGTCCCTTATTCCTCTTGTATAGGTTTTGGGAAATCCATTACATGCATTTACTTTTCTTTAATATGGTTTTTAAAAAGTAAATTTTTATCAAATATAAGTTGAGACTATCATTTTTATTTATTTAATTCTTTTATTTAAACGGGTGGCAACTAGATATCTAGGTTACTTTTACATAGGTTTGTCTTATCTTTGGTGTGGTAGTGTCCTTCTTTCCTCTGGGATTAGGAATCAAGTTATGAATATCTTTTTCATGGTTACCCATCTCAATTATCATAATATTTTAGTATATTTGATATCAATGGAATGTGATAGAGTGATAATACACCTAAACTATTTTATTTGTAGAGATAAGTGATATTTCATAAAAATAAATTATAAAATGATCTTAGTTTTGATATGTAAGTTTAAATTCCTGATATTATATTTAACTATTCCCGTAGCATGGTTACTTTATTTTTGGCTCATTAGTTATTACTCATAATATAATACTATATTTACTTATTTATATTGGGATATTCAAGTTATGTATATGATATACCCAAGAGTTTTGATTTAATTTTATTTTGAAAATGTTTTGTATAAGGATTAATTTTGAATGTGTTGTACCATTGTCTAATTAATGAATTATGATATATGTATATATTTACTAATGTAATAAATTAAAAATGATATGTGTATATTATTCTAGATCTTGTTGGAGGTCATAAGTAATTAGAAAAAAGTTGGGAATAGGTACCCCAGCTACCCATAGTCATGTAAAAATAGAAAATACATTATATATATTTATATATATATACCTAGAAAAATAAATTATACCATTATTATTTTTTTATTCAAGTTAATGTAATAGAACATACTAACTTATGGTGGAGGAATACAATATCACAATCAATCCAAGCTAAAGGGTATAGGAAAATCCATAATCATCCTAGTATATAGTATAACCACTATTAAATTTCATATGAAATCAAACTTGATTATTTATAGCATCGTAATAAAATTATTAGTATAAAACCTTAGTATTCACATTCGTTTTATGAGAAATTCTCCCTTTAAAGTATTATATAATTTTCCCAAAACCCTATGATCCTTACTCAAAATTAATCCATTTAATATTAATAACTTTTTAAAGGTGAAATATTTTCTTACTATTCCAAAACTTATGTTTTTTTTGAATGAATTATTGTAATTATTTTAGTGTTATATGATAAAGGTTTATCCACATCCATGTCCTAAAATAATATAGGTTAGTGAACCTCCCAGTCTGAAACATTTATAATAAAAAATTCAAATATTGAGAGGAATAGTCTAATGTTATAGAGGTATTGAATGAATCTACACTGATATCATTCAAAATAAAAGAGTGTGATGTCATCCCCACTGAAGAAATATCCTTATTGAGAGATATACTAACCACTGTATATTGAATACCTGAGTAATTATTATGAAATATAGAATTTTTCATATAATAATTCACAGATTTATTAGCATCAATATTAGTTCCATTTTTTTTAAACTTTTTGAATGATTAATGTTAATGGTAGGATCATAAATGGGTTATGGGGGGACATCTAATTCTTATGATGATTTCATTAACCCATCATTAAATTAATTTAACTTTTCAAGTTGATCCATAACAATAACTTATCTATAATTTTATTAGAGAGGATCAAGGGACATTAAGGGAACCCAATATTTGTTCAATTCAAGAACTATAAAGTAAAAATCATTAAATAATAATAATGATTTCATAAATATATAAGAAAGATGATGAAAATGATTCCTCTAACCTAGGTCTAAATTCTTCTTAGTCTCTCATTATTGCATACAATTTTGTAACTATTCTTAAAACCTTCCTAAGTTATTACCTTGAAGACCAAATTCGCCTTATTTTTCAAATAACAACTTCCCAAAATAAAATATGTATCTTACTCATTGAGAATGGAAGTTACATCATTTTTCAGAACATAAAATGTAAATAAAGTTTTCCTTTTGTTCTCATGTGTGAAGAAAAGTAATTTTCTACTACTCTAAACCTTTTTATTAGAATAATCATGTTACTAAAATTCATTAACACATCTAAATCCCTTAAAATACAAGCAGTATAAGGTTGTGATCCATTATTATTTATCAAATAAATATTGATCAACTACACCAAAACAATTCCAAAAACCCACATTACTAATTCATTAAAGAGATTAATCAGTACACATGGTAGGGAGACCCAAATAGAATCAACCGATTACTCAAAGAGAGGATAAAAATCAATAGTTAAATTAAAATTTTTATATAAAATAAAATAAAATTACTATGGTATTTAATATATAAACAATAATATTATTATTCATAATCAAAATTTTTAAGTAAGTGTTTATTATCAATCAGAGTTATTAAAATAAAAAAAAAAATTTCCTCAAGTGATTACTTGATCAAAAAAACATTAAGACAACGATAATTAAAATTTACAACTTGTGCAAGTCCATATTTTCAATCTAGATAAACATACTTATCTTCTATATTAAAAATTAAAGTACATATATAAAGTCTGAATAGAAATTTATCATCTAAATGAATTTGATAATTAGTGATTTATGGGCCTTATTCGAACAAAGGATTTCATCTTTTTTGTGACCACATCTATGAAAGACTTTGTGATTTTCAATGGATTGAGTTGAATTGAATTTGGTTTTTTTGTGTATTTATAATTTCATCATTTTATGGTTCATTGATCTCAAAAAATAACATCTATATATATATTGGGCATTAGTATTTAATGGAATCACATATAGTTATGTTACATTATTTCAATGCCTGATATGGAGGATCTTTGAGGATTTAGATTATCATCCATCTACCGTATATGTAGGTTACTTGAGAATTGTTAATTTATTTTTAGTGTTCCCCTAGTGTGAAAAGTTATTAACATGAATTATGAGTGTGTGGATCAAAGAATGTATGGATGGGTTTTTTGGTGTATTTTCTAACACCTAGAAATTAACTCTAAATGATTTATAGTTTATTTAATCATATCATTAATTTTATAATTTTTTTATATTTTGTAATTTTTTTAAACTTCCTAATTTATTCTATTTTTTCATGCATGTTGTTTTATGATAAATTGGAAGGGGTTGGGTGGTGTCTATATAGAGGGTAAGATGTACTCATGCCATGCATGTGTCCCTTAGATCTGTGTATAATTTTTGTGCGTGTTATCTTTGTAATGTAAAAACAAATGAGAATGGGGGTTCATATGAATTAATGTTGTAAGTTGTGTTGAATATTTTAGAGCAATTAACGCTAAACTTAGACCGAATTTCTAGGGTCATTTTATCATATATTTTGATCACTCTATTTATATTTTGGTCATTTATTCATATTTTCTATCAAATGAATGTGCCTATATTTTTTCTGGTTTGTACGTGAATCTTATTTTTATAAATTTAGACATACATATATATTAATTCACATGTAAAACATGTACCCTTTATTTATATAAATTCTTTAATTGGTGTATTGGTTTATGTTTTTTTTATTTGATAGTTTTTGTTTTCATCCCTATTTTTCAGTAGGGTATAGTCTTAATTTATCTAAATCTAAAAGTGCTTCAATGAAATCACACATATTTTCACTTTATTCCTCATCATTTATTACCAACTCTTGTGATTGGGAATTTATCCTTAGGTATTAATATGTTTTTCATCAAGTAAACTGGTGAATAAGGTCTGGTCATTAGAAAAAGTGATTGTAGGGATAATAAATATTAATTAGAGAGTAAGTAAATCATTTAGGAATTTTATTAGACAATGCCTTCAATAAATCAAAGAGAAGAATGATGATGGTGGAAATACTGAGACACATAAAAAATATGATATAACATCCTTCCATATGAAAAATCAATTAAATATGAATCGGTTGTGCTGAAATGTTTGAGATCTATATCATTAGAGTTTGAATTCACATCATCATCATCATAATTGTTTGGTTTAGAAATTTTAATATTTTGAAATACTTGAATTATTTTTTCCTAAATTTTATTGATTTGTATGGCTGGTTGTGCTTACCTAAATAAAAATGAACTCATATAGTAGTTATGTACTCTCATTCAAAAGAAAATAGGTTATTCTTATCATTTAAACAAGTAAACTCAATAGTTTATTTAAAAAGATGTTTAGGATATTAATATCTATAAAATTCAATGTGCCTATGCATATTACTTATAAAAGCATGGTAGTGTGAATATGATAGATCATATTATAAAGAATTGTAACTACCTTTAAAGTTGAATCCTTATTGAAAATCACAACACTCTATGACTTAAAGGGAGTGATGATTTTAGTGGAATTAAATTTATATGAACTACTATAAAAATATTTATTACTTTATATTTTTATATATTATTATTATGTTTAATTTTTTATTTTCACCCCATTATTTTAGTTTCATTGTGAGACATGAATTTTTATATTTCTCTAAATTTATTATTAATGCATCACTACCATTTAAATAAATTAAATTTTTAATGGGATAATTCTAACCCCAAGCATTTAATTTTATCCAACTACCATAGAGATTTATTTATTAGTATTAGAGGATAAATTAGTTATTACATTTTTTTATTTAAATATTTTCACATAGTATTATCTATAAACGTTTTTGAATAAATATTTTAGAATATACCTGAAATGGTTGTGGGATTTAGACTAGTTTTTCATTGATATTTAAGTGTGTAAAAATAGACCAAATTATTTTAGAACATAATTATTTAACAATAGAAATTATTATATTTTTAAAAATAAAAAAGATTCATATTTAAAAAATCATAAAGAATCAAATTTTAGTATTATTGTAAATTCATATGACATTTCAGATTATGATTTAGATAGAGTTGATAGTCATCTTGGTTACAATTATGAGGAAAAATAAAAATTTAAGTATTTATTATTTTTCAATTCCCATTAAAAATATTTACAATGAATTAATTGAATTATTAAATACTCACAATATTCCAAAATCCTATATACAATATAATATATAATTTCAATACTTTGATTAAAAAAATTATAAAATAATTTATTTCTTTCCAAACAAATAATATTATCACCTCTTATATTTTTATGAGATTTAAATTATTGATCTGAGTTTCTACTATAAACATTTTAAAAATAATGTGTATACTGTAGGAAAAAAGAATAACATAGAAACAAGTGTTATCGTGGTTGATTTACCTGATACATTTTTAATGAAGATGTACTATTACTATTATTAATTAAAAAATAAATGATATTTAATCCATGAATTCATTTTACTTATTTAAAATTTATACTTATATTGATGATAATAATTTATTATCTACTCTTGAAACACATTTTCCATCTATCGATAAATTATATAAAATATTTTTTAATTAATAATGAATTTAAAATTGATATATTGAATGTTTTTTCAAGTAAAAACGTTAATAAATTTATTTTTAACAAATCCATTGAATTACATGATGACAAACATATTAATCTATTTTATAATTTAATTACCTGTTAATGAAACACCCTAATATTACAAAAATAAACACTATGCTCGATAGTTTACAAGACACACAACATCGAGCCTAAAGGAACCATGAAATATTATTATCTAAACAAGATCATTATAACTTAGATATTGAATTGGAGGGTATGAATAATAATAATAACATTATTAAATATATTTATAAAGTTTATAATCAATAAATATTTATTTATTAATGTTTAGGAAATAAGCATTAAATTTTTAGTAAATTTATTTTATTCTTCAAAAATACATATTTCCTAAGAAAAGGTTTTTATTACAGTTTGTGAGAAAATATGATAATTAATTTATACAAATTTTATATAATGTATTTGAAAAAATAAAATTCAATTTTAAATTCATCATGTAAAAAATATCTTAGAGATATTTTTTGATAATTTTCTGAAAAGTTTTATTTTTTAATGAATAGTTAAAATAATGATTTTTACTGAAAATCGAATTTTCATTTCAAAAATTTAATAATTTATATATTTTTTTAAAATGGTTTAAAAATTTAATTATTTCACTTATATAATTTATTATTCAATTAAGTTCATTATAATCAATTTTATGCTCGATTTCGGTTTAAAAACATTTTTTACTATGAAGACATTTTTATAGAAAATCACTTTTGGTCACATTTTTAAGGATTAATTATAAATTAAATTATGATAATTATTCCAATTTAATTTGATAAAAAGTATTCCATATTATTAATGAGGATAATTAATATTATTTAACATGTTTAACTTAATGTTTGTTCATAATGAATATTAAATATGCTAAATAGCTACAACCACATTAAAGGGTAAAACAACTTAATTAAGGTTAAAAATAACGTTAAAAGCATTTTAAATATACATAAAACTTTTCTTTATCCTATTGTATAAGTGGATTTTATCCGTAATAATCTATGTTTTGAATTTATTTTTATCTGGATCCTTTTCCTTTGATAATGACCAATATAATATTTTTTTGTAAAGGAAAATACAAAATATCAATCTCTTTCTTTAAAATTTATCTTATACGTTCACATAGGGATGAATTTTTTTTGATAATGAATCTTAAATATTATTTTGAGTAGAATTAAATTTTATATAGTTTTAATTTATTTATAATTTTTAGGGATTATATAATTACCTTAAATTCCTATACAATGCCGATATAGTTCTTGTATAAGTAGTATAAAAATTAAAGTAAATGACTTTAAAAACCTAAAAATTAATATTTTTTGGATGCCTTATGGTGTCCAAATTTTGTTATGGTTAATAATAATGTATAAGTATTGGTTAAAGAGTTTGTATTTGAATTCAATAACTGTCTTGTTATTTTTAAATTCAAAATTTCTGAATCATTCTTAAAAAGACATTAATGATATTTTATGATATATAATATTTTATTAATTGATTTAAAAATAATAAAAATCTTTCAAGAGGATACGTTTAATGATAAATGGAATAATTTTTTATCCATATACCATTTATGATCCAATTATTACCTTATAAGTAAATTTGTAACCCTTAGTGATTAAAAAAAGTGTTATTGTGGGTTTGGATAAAAATGGTTAACGAGTGGCTAAACTAAATATATTAGGGTTGAATGAACTAAAATCATTCCTAAGTCACATTGGCTGAGTTCATATTTATCCTATATTATAATTACATAAAAATTAATTTAATTTGGAACCACTTGGCTTTGAAATTAATTTTTGGATGTTTTTCAAAATTACAAGAGAGACCCTCCCCTCACTTTTAAAAGGAAAATCCTCTCCTCATCTCTTTAAACTTAAAGATCTTTTTGGTTCAGCCAATAATTACACAAATAAATTCCTAAAATACATTTGAAAAATTTATAGGTCTTAGTTTTGGAATAATACTAAGCTTGTAGGGATTAAGGTGTAAAAAAAGGTGGTTGTTTGAGGAAGAGTAATTAAAGAACATACGACAATAGATAGTTTTTGAGGAAAGGTATTTCTACACTACTAAAAAAATGGGCTCTAGCCACGGTTTTCCAAAAATAGGGATATAGGTTTTTATTCCAAGTTTATAGCCATGTTTTTATTTAAAACTATGGCTATAGGGTACATTTTCAAAGGTTATAGCCATAGTTCAGTAAAACTGTGGCTATATAGTTTTTTTCAAGGGGAATAGTCCCTGTTTGTGTAAAATAGTGGCTATAGAGTGTTTTTTCAAGGGCTATAGCCATGGTTTTCATAAATCGTGACTATAGAGGTTTGTTTTATTTTCTATAGCCACGGTTTTGAGAAACCGTGGCTATAGGTCTCCTGCCCTTCCCTAGGAAAACAATTAACCTGTGAAAAAAGAGAGGGAAATGGATATATTCATGGTTACATGCTATAGCCACAGTTTTTAATAATATATATATATATATAGACACACACACACACACACCAAAAGTCATCAATAGTGTATTGGTGTGATAGCAGGTGCGCATAGCGGAGGTACAAAGACTGAATCCGGCTGGGCACATATTATTTTCTAGCTATAAACTTGGTTTACTTGGGCTGTATCCATAGTTTTCCACTATGGAAATAATTTTTTCCATGATGAAAAATCGTGCCTATAGCCCATATTCCATGGTGGATAGCTATGGGAGATATTTCCATAGTTTGTAAAACCGTGGCAATTGCACTGCTTCCATGGTGGACAACCATGACAATAGCTCAGAGAACCATGGCTATAAATTATAGCTATATCCATGAGAATATGTGCCACAACCATCTAAAACCATGGCTATATCTTATATCCATGGTTTTGAACCCTATAACCACAATTTTAGGCCATGGATATAGCTAAAATTTCTACTTGTTCTAGTCTCAATTCACTTTCTTTGAAAATTAATCTATTTTCTCCACATGCTTTATTTTGTGTGGTTTATAATACTACATTATGGATTTATTTTATCATTATTAAAAATATATTCAAATTTATTTCATTCAATGCTTAATTGGTTAAAAAATTATCAAGTCACAATGGACACTTTATATGAAATAATTATTTTAAGTATTCTAATGATTTATTTTATAAATTATTTAATTCCATATCTATATTATTAAAATTATTTTATAGATGTATTTTTATTGAAATAATTGAATTATAAAGGAAATTATATGTCTATTTTTACTATTTCAAAGGTTTTTCAAAAGGAATCTGTCTATAAATTTTATAAAAATTGTATTGAATTTATTTAAAAAAGGGTAAAAGAAATGTTATATTTTTACATATATGACGTTAAAATATTTTCCTAGCATGATAAACATTATTTTATGTTTGTATTCTTTTAAAAACGGCCATGTTTTCTTCCACGAAAATCCCCTTTTAATTTATTCTAGGTATTTTAGTATTGAAAATAAGATCTTAAAGGAAAGGGATATACCAATATTCAAAAATGTTCTGTTTATGGGTTGAAAAGTATATTTTTATGATTTTAATGGTGTAATGTTTTTTTTATAAGTGTTTAGTTTAAGCTATAGTCCTTATAGATTGTTTATAATGATGGGTGAGCCTCTTATAGCTCTTCAATGCATTGAATAATGATTATATTCTCCTGATAATTATGTTAAAAGTTAACCATATAGACTATTCTACTTATAAGGGTTCTTGTAAGGGTTCTATGGATATGAAATCCCAATGAACCAACATAACTTTTCTATGTCTGAAAATTATTTTTTATATTAATATTTGATTTTACAGGCTATGAAAATGATCATTTTTTAATGAAATGATCATGCCCTTTTAGGAAAAAATGTATGTTTTTATAAAAATATTTTTCATGGGTTGTTATGTTTTTTAAGAAACCTTCATGATTGTGATTTTTTCTTTATATATTCTTATGAAGTGTTTTATGAAGAATCTTGGGTAGTAAAATTGATTTCATGTTTAAGTAAATGATCATTTAATCTCAAGTTTATTATGTTAATGGATTTTTTTAAGATATCATTGTTTTGGAATGGATTAATTGGTTTATTTTATTATATGTCCCTTACTAAGGTTTTTATACTCATAAAATGTTTTTAAATGTTATTTATATGGTGTAAGGATGAATCATAACAATTATGAAGACTTAATACGGAAAATTAAAACCAGGGTTAGCAGAAAATTTTTTCACTCAAAGACATGAGTATTGTTATGTAAGAGTTTGGGTATTTCTATAAAACTATAAACCTAAAAGTTCCTTGGGTATCTTAGTGACCCAATATTTCAATTTGATGTTATATTTTTTGGATGAATAAAATTATTTCATGTTCATTAGTATCAAAGCTAGAAGTATTAAGATTATGTTTTTAACACTGAATATGGGAGTATGTTTTTTTGGTTTTATATTTAGTATCAGATCCAAGATTACATAACATTAGAGATTAAGATGTTTTCTTTTGAGAATAACTTAAGAGTTATGAATAATATCATGGATTAATAATTTTAAGGATGATCATATGTTCAATAGTGTAAATTTTCATTTTAAGGTCATAAGTGATTATGCCTTTAGGTGATTAAAAACTTTTAATAAGTTTTTGGAATAATGACATCTTGAGTTTTAAGTAAAAATATGGGTTACTAAAAGATTTTATGTCAAGGTAGTTATTGTCTTTGATATATTTGTATATATATAATCTTGATGGTTGAAAAGTGATTCATAGATAAGGTGATATTTTTATAGATATTTACGCTCTATTTAAGGATTAAATTTCTAATTTGTATATAAATTTGTTTAATTCTATTTTTGTGAATTTCACTACCATTTATGATGAAAATTTTAGGTGTTTTGTGTTACTGACTGTTTTATTATATGGGTTTGAATGTTTCATGATCATTCACATCGAGTTTTCCATTTTAAAACAAATACCAATGGGGTTTTTGTATACCTAGAAACAGCCAATGGTTCCCTTATTCAAGTTGTTTCATGAACTTGGTTTCCAAAGGAAAGTGGTCATTGAAAAATGGATCTAATTATTCTTTGGTGCTCACATTAGTTAAGAATATGGGTGGTCTGGCTCATAACACATTTTTGGGGGGAATTATTACCTACTCCAGAAATATCTTAAAGATTTAATGTATATTTGTGAATCTGTCATTAAATCGCATGTATGACACAGGTCAACCCTAAATTAACAATCAATTATAAGAATATATTAACTTTAGAGTCATCTATATGTATCCCAGGTTCTTCATTGATAGAGATATATGTATGTATCTGAGGTTCTCTATCGATGGTACCCTTTCGTAAATAGATTTGATATTTTTATGTTATTTATTATTAAGATGATGGTTTTAAGGCACACAATGGGGTTCTTTGAAATTTATCATCATCTAGGAATATGGGAGTTGTTTTGATGTCAATATGAGGACCATGAGATGGGATTCCTATGTATCCTTGTGAAATGAATCAAAACCCATGTAGTTCATTGCCACTTAGTGGGACACATCATACCTTTTAAGGTCATGTGATGGGGACCAAACCATTTAGTTTAATGTCATGTTGAAAGGGTGTCTAGGTGAAAAGTTCCTAGTAAAATTATGGAGTGGTACTTACACCAAAGTGGCCTTGGGAACCTGGAAGAGATGTTGCCTCCCGGGATGGATGTTACCCTATTAGTAATATGGCCCAAAGTAGAATTAGGGTTATATTGGGGGTGTTGGGTTTGAACCTCACGGAGGCTTCTAAAGTATCCCATTTGGAAGGGAATCAAAGAACATATAGTTCACATTTTTGGGAATTACACCTATAGAGGAAGCCATGTTAGAGGTTTTTACCATAAGTGAAATGGACCTTTGATATGGATACATGGATTTGAGGACCCACTCATATAGAGGCCATCTGATGAAAGGTGATTGGTAGATCTAGGAAAGGATTCTCTATCGAGACAAGCGTGTAATCATGGAGATTCCATGATTGTTACTAACCTCTAAGACCATGTGAGTTATGATCAATGTGAGAAATAAGTATAAGTGGAAGATATTAGAAACCACAATCTCCTTTATCTTATGGTGGATAAGACCAGGGATATGGGAGAGAGAAAGAGTTTTTATGTGACTGTATTATATCTTGTTTTCATAACTAGGGGGGAAAGATAGGAGGGGTATGAACTATTGTAATAAATACTTGGGGCTTAATCTAATGGTATTTCCTATTCTTGATTTTAGTGAATAGAGGAGGATAATGCACTAACCCTAATCAAATGTAAAGGAAAGCACCCCTCCCTCACCGTATACAATGGAGAGACCCTTGTTTTTAGAGATGATAAGAGAAGGACAAGGAAATAAACCTCATGTCTGAAACTAGTGAGTCCCTGGAATTTACCCAAGGTTAAGGTCCTCATTATAGAGGTGATGAAAGACTATGAACACCCTGAGGACCCTACCCATAATGTAGTACAAGTGCAAGACAACTCTTATCAAGGGAATTTACAAATTAATGGGAGACATGTTGGTGTTACTTTATTCATGATACTAAAAGTTTGGAGGCCTTAATAGAGGTTTTTATTTTGGTACTCATCATAAAAGAGTCCTAAGGAGAGGGGTTCCCTACTATCATTGGTAAATGAGAGGTCTCAAAGGGTGTCTCATGAAGGTAAGGGATGGGTGAGCAGTAGGTGCCTTGTGTGTGGTAGTTCTAGGTGAGCTGAGGGAGCTTCACGCTAGGTAGGCCTATTTGAGATGGTGATGCCTTTAGGTAATGGAAAACCTGGGCAAAGAAACTTGTTCGAGGAACATCTCTAGGCTCAAAGGGTATAATCAGGTGTCCCTGGAAGCATGTCACATATGTCTCGAGTTTGGGAGGAGACCTTCCCGCAAATACTTTTCAAATAGGGGAGTGGATACTCTCATAGGTGTCTTGTGTTTCAAATACTAGAGAAACTTTAATCCCATAATTAACCTTAATTTACTATTATATTTGTTTTTGGAGAGATACCTAGATACTTTTGAGGGCCTGAGTGAAGGACTAGGGTGATCATAGCTTTAGGGATTCTTTTGAACTTATAGTTGTTCGAAATGAGGTGTCCCATGGTCCTATTTATTTTAAATTTTGGGACATTGGGTAAATTTAGTCACTCGTGATGGTCCATCTCATATTTTCCTCACACATGTGCCTTTTGAAAGTGTGCATTATCCTTCTATACCATGCAAACAGGACTTGTGCGAGCCTTTTAGTGCATAGTCTTAGTTCACGTAGGTTGACCTGGGTGAGTTCCATGATTTTACTTGGTGTTATTCACTGCTTGATATCTCAAAGTATTTTCCTTTGAATATTATCACCCTCATGTGACAAAAAATAGTGTCAAAAAAATCACTCCCATTAGATTAGATCCGATTAAAAGGAGAGGGTCTGATCTTGAGGTAGAGGAATACATATTTCCACCACTCAGACGAGCCATATAGTTAGATTCCAAAGGTCATCTATATAGGTACTCTGTGTAGGTTGACCACATAGGCCATTCACATTGATAAATACCAGTGACTAATTAGTAGTTATTCCCTTCTATTTAACTATTTCCTTACTCTCTCTACAGTAGTATCACGCACTACAATTCTCATTGTGTTTTTAATTCATGCAAGATTTTTAGAGAATCCTCTCACCGAAGAACTTGGCATGAATTTTCTAGAATGGAAGAGAACTATGAGTGAGTGATTTACATGAGTTCACTTGGGAGAGTGAATTACATGAGGTCACTTAGGTGAGTGACATGTGTGAGGTCCTCCATTTTCCAAAATTTCAGAATTTTTCAAAAACTAAGACTTTAACTTTAATGAAAGTGTTGGTACTTCATTTCAAAGTTCCAATATTTTTCTCCAAGGGATTATGATGAACAATATTTTTCTCATATTTCCAAAATTATTAAATCTATTCAGCTATATTTCAATGAAACGTGTTACTCCATACTCCCAAACATAGAGAAACACTTTAAGAAGTGCCAGCATGAGTACTTGTGGAGTGATTTTCTGCCTCTGTATAATCATGGACTCTTGAGTGATGTGCTCATCCTCAAGCTTCCAAATTACATGTCTAAGTATTGGTTCATGGAATACACCAATTTTTCCCCTACCAAAGTTTTCTCTAAATGCGTATTTATCAATGAAGGTATAGTTCCTACTTCATGCATCATGCACCATAACCAGTGTTCCCCAAACCTGAAAGCTCACACCCATGAATTGAAAACTCATTGCTACCATTTGATATTTAATGCATTAAATATGAAACAAACTCAAGTATAAAAGGAGTATTAATACTTTATTTTAAAAGGGGGAGTCATTCCTGAATGGATGTGGGCATACTGGGTGTGCCAAACCTACAGAGAATTTAGGAATGAGCTACAAAACATTAGTATTTAGGAGGCCATTTGTGTGTTGAAGAAAAATATTTTTAATAACCTAGAAATAATCCCTGATATGTTGAGTTTATGGACCCCTCAAACCAATAATTTCCATATTATGCATGTAAAATTTATAATTAGCCTATGGTATGTCTACACGATCTCTAGGGTGCCCATTTTTGGAGAGATGTAAAATGAGTTCATACCATTGTAATCCAGTTGGGATGATGCTGAAAGGACACCTATTTTGGACCATAATCTATTGAAGATGCCTTGAAATATTAATAATCTATACCTTCACATAAGAAGAGAAATCCATATTAAAGTATGGATAGAGGGCTTCCTAGATCCAAAAGGAGAAGGTCTTATTTTCTAGTACCCAATGGGATGCCCCTCATTAGAGAACTGAAGCATCCTAGAAAAAACCTGGCCTATATTAGAGAAAGGATAATATCACCAGTGGGGATATGAGGTCAAATATGATGTATCCCTAAGTAAACATATCCCCGTATTTATTTCAATGTGGTTAAATACCCACCTTATACTGGTTTACAAATCTAATAGTGACGTGAGGTCGTGAACATTCATCATAACAGCCAAATTAGTAGAAGGGAACAACTTAGGGATAAATTCCCCTACCCTGGGAAAAAATATATCAGTGTTTACTGAATGTGTACATCTAGAAGGAACCACATCTAATTAGATATAAAAAATCATTGAACATTTTTTAATGTCTTTTTACCCACCTTCTAGTCACATTTGCAGATTAGCGTAAAATATAATTTTACTATTTTTGTGAATTTAATTTTGGAAAATAGACATGCATGGTAATAATCATTATGAATTTTTTTATTCAATAGGATCAAAATATTTTTTGGTGGATAGTATTTTTTTATCTTTATTTATAATGGTTAAAGGTAAATAGAGTAATTAAAGGAAAAAATAATATTATAATAATATAAAATTACCATATCACTTGTCCTAATTTCATTAGATAAGTGTGTTTTGACCAAAAAAAGTCTTAGATCAAAAATATGATCCTTTTTAAGCCACTTGTGTTATATTAAGACATTTATTATATTTTATTTAAAGAAGAGTTAAAAGTGTCAAATTCAAAGTTCAATAACTAAATAATTTTTAATATAGGGTTATACATAAGATAAATACTACCATAAATATAAATTGTAAATATAAGAAATTTATCTACATAATTATAATTTATTTATAATTTTTATACATTAGATAATTAAATTAAATGGTAACACAATGATGATTCAGTAATTGTTTATTTAATTGAGATATCAAATAAATGACATTAAAAATTTTAAAATAAATATAATTTTACTTAATTAATGACATAAAATAATTTTATAGATAACTTAGACATGTTAATAAAATATTGGATGTATTGTTTCGAATTCATCATGTTGGTTTTATTTTTTTTAAAATGAAAATACTAAATAGTATTAAAATTGACATAAATGATATTTTTAAAATAAATACTATTTTATTAAATGATATAAAAGTAATAAAAATTTATGCTTCATCAAAATAACATTTATAATGTGAAATATTTCATAAATGATCCAATTGGGGTTCTTTTGGCTTTTTATAGTAACTATATAAACCCTATAGTGTAAAACTACAAGAAGACACTATAAGTGTTAAACTGTTTAACTAAGGGTTAAATCTAAAATATAAGGTTAATTTTATGACCTAAACATGTCAATAATTCATTGGTTGAGGTTTTTCGAACCATAATCATATTATATTGAAAATAAATAACTTTGGAGCTATTTGAAACTGAATATAAATTTATAATAAATTAATATTTTAAGATCTTCCAAAAGTGCCCCTCACCTCCCTTATGAAAGGGCATTTCTCTTTCTCTTTAATTAACATGCCCAAAGAAATTTTGATTGGAAAAAACCTACCAATTTCCTCTCCCAAATTCCCTCACTAAATATTATATCCCATACTTTGTGTGTAGATCCATCCCATGGAATCCTTTGGTTCAAATCAAAAGGAGATACCCGAAAAGAGGTAATTGTTTTATCACCTCTATCAAAGTTTTTTTTCTTATTATACTTCATATTACTATGTTTTTTCAATAATAAAGTAATAAATACAGAATATAATATATTATTATATGTTTTTATCATTATGGGACAACCATATTCCTTTTTTTACCCATCATGTGAAAAAATATCACTGTGCGTGCGTACGTAGGACTTACCGTCTCTATGCTGTGGTGTAAACTGTTTTTCATGTACATTTTATTTATGTGTGTATAACGATGAATATAAAGGGTGTAAATAAAAAATATAACATGATATTGTTTTTGTAAAATTAATATTACATCCAATTACAAACCATTTAACCATTAAGGAAATGATACCGTCGCTCGTGTGTACGTACAACTTTCTATCTCCACGACGCGATGTGATTCATCTTCCACACTCACCATTCAAGAGTGATTATAAAAATATATCCTATTAATAAGTTTATATGAAATAATAATTATACTGTAATAATATATATATGTATATATATATTGTTTAATATATTTCGTTCACTTCCATTGAATATGATAAGAAAATGGAAACAACGTTCATGCTTACATATGGCCTACCGTCTCCATAAACGGTGTATTACATTTCACATATTTGTCTATTATGTATATTTATATTTTGAATATATATGATATATAAATAATTTATACATTATTTAAGTATTTATATCATTATTTAAGTAATATGATCAATAATAACAAGTCAAAACACATAGGATAAAGAAAGCGATTATTACCCAAAATGTTGCATTAACATGGAAATTATTAATAAACGGGTAATATAATGTAATAAATGAATAATGTACAATATAATAAATATTATTATGGTTCTGGTAGAAGTTAATATTATGTTTATAAACATTATACATGAGTTTCTGACAAGTATGAAGAGTATCAGACATAAGGTAAAGGAAATCTTAACTCAATTTACACACATTGAGTTAAACATCTATATCACTGGTTATATTCTTCCATGAATATGTGTGAATGACACCAGATTGTTTTATATTTAATATCCAATTATATTGTGTTGATTTATATTTTTTACACATAATTTTTTCATTGATTTATCCTCACTCTAATGATATGATCTTTGTAAGAGAATTTCGCCGCAGTTTTAATTTTCATGAAATATAACCCATGTTCACCACCTATTTGTTGTTTGTGGTGTATGTACTTCCCATATTATGTTTGATATAATGAATACATTTATCTTCATTTTATTTAAAGATTCATTTAAATATATTAGGATTATTATTTCAATGGTCAAATTTTCATGGGATGCTTTGAATGCTTACAGAATTAATCCTTTATCCATTGTAACATTCTTGATTTTATTTTACATAACTATTTATATGGATATAAAAATATTATGAAAGAAATTTTATGTCTATTTTTAATTTCATTAAAATGTTTTAAAAAATTAAACTTTTTTATGTTTTATGTAAGTGACACTTTAACTAAAACAACATTTTAAAGGTTTTAAAGATTTATTCATCTAAATATTTCTCATTGATGTCCATGTTTTAAAAATGGTTTTAAGATTTTATTTATATGGATATGAATTCTCTAAAATTCTAATTAATTTCAAAATTTTCAAAGTGTTATGGGACAATTTGATTCAAAAATATATTTTTAAATGTGTTCTTTTATAATTACGCGGATTTTGAATAAATGATTTTAATGAAAAGAAGGGTATTTATCTCAAGATATTTCTAATGATTTTATTAGAGTATTTTCATCTATGTCAACATATTTTTTTTTTCATTTTATGCTTTATTGAGGTTGTTTTCATATGATAAAATCCTCTATATTGTATTATGTTATGTTTTAATTTGGATGTGCTATTTTTATACCATTAATGGTTTATAGTTAAAGTATTAACATTTTGTAATCTAGTTTAAATATGAATATTTATGTTGGTTTTGTTTCACCCTTTTTATATGAGGAATGCATTGGAATTATTAAGTAATGGGTTGGGGACGATTAATGAAATCCCTATGGGTTGGGGATAGGTTAATGAAATCCCTACAGGTTGGGGACCGGTTAATGAAATCCCCTCGATGCATCGATAGTTCTCATGAGAAAAACTAATTTATTTTTTTACTCATATGGTCTTGGCACGAGGCCTTGATGGTATGTATGACATTATGCATTCTATTATTATGAGATTAGTTATTAATATTACATGTTATTATTCGACTATTATAATATCCATGTGAATGTTTAAATGGAATTATTTGATTTACTCTTTCCATATCATGCTGAAGATTATGTTTATAAGGCTTGTGCTTCAGTTTTATACTTGCCTTAAAAGTTTATTATTATTTATGAAAGCTTATTCTATATTGTTTAACCTTACTAAGCATATGATATCTTGCATTTCTTATATTTTATTTTTCCCGGATTCCAAGAAGTGTTTTATGATTGATATATAGGGTTAATCTATGATGATAATGGTTTTCTCAAAGAATTATCCATGTTGAATTTTATGTTTTGAATTGTAATGTAAATTCCATATATGTAATCTATTTTCCATGACTGCTAAACTGATCGGTTCTTCAAGATTTCATTCTTTTTAATCATTCTATAATATTAAAATAATGCACCATCTTTGGGAATCTGGGCTTGGGGCATTAGAAATGGTGTATAATGATGCTGAGAAATTTCCCTAAGGTAACCCCGAAAGCACATTTCAAGGGGTTCATCATAAGGACACGTGGTCATAGTTTGTTGAAGATGGTCTCAAGATTTTCTAGGTGGTTGGAACACTATTGAGAATTCACCATAAGATCATTGACATATCATTTCTCATACTTCCCTAAGAAATGTTTGAAGATGCGACTCATGGCACATTGATATGTATCAATGACATTCTTCAATCCAATGGGAGTTAATTAAAAGAAAAATACTCCAAGGGGACCCCCCTGAAGGTGGTGAATTATTTATATTATGTGGCAATTCATATTTTATTACACCCTGAATATCGATCCATGATGGAGAGGATTGATATCCAACCATTGCATAGATCAGAGGTTTTTCAATTCGAACAAAAAATTCATCTTTTAGATAGTACTGGTTGAGATCTCTAAAGTTGATGTGGACCCTAATTTTCCCTTTCTTCTACTTTACTGAGACTATTTTGTCTAGCCATTTTTGTACTAGTCTTATTTAATGAAATTGGATTTGATAATCCTATCAACTTCCTCCTCAATTTCGGTGGTGTGAGTCGGGTGTGTCCTTCTGGCTACCTGTTTGTATACTCAGTGGTTTTTTGTAATGCTTAGGTGGTGAGTGGAAAACTCATGATTGAGTTTGGAAATTTTTATTTAATTAATGGAAAACATGACTTAATTATATTTTATAAATAAGTTAAATAACTCTTCTTCTCTGGAAGATATGGACACACTAATCAATGTGAGTTGTGGTTCCTCTTTTATACCTAGATTTATTTGGCTGAGTTTGTTAATGGTGGTAGAGACACCTTCCTCAAATGTTGGTGGGGGAATACCTAAGTTCTTATACCTCTTCCTCTTCTTATTCCTATTCATGGTCTATCTTACACTTAGGGGAGGTAGGTAATGAAGCAAATTATCCACATGAGAGGATTCAAAATTTTAACTTTCAAAAGATGAAGTGACTTCCTCTGACCTCACCAATGATGTGGTAATTATTTAATGTTTTAGAGGGTATGAAAGGGGTAGATAAAGATTATCTTCACTCTCTCCCTATGACATGACATATTATTCAAACTTAGCTAATGTGGAAGGGATTTTTTGAATCACAGGAGATGGAATGAGTGAAATTTCATCCAGGATTTTACCACCATATAGAGAGTCAGTGACCATTTCAGTGCTACCAAGATCAGTTATCATAGATTATATCATGAAGGTTGTTGAATATGCACATGAATTATAGACAATACCTTTTATATTATTGATGGGAAACACATATTCTTCAATGATATAGTTTAAGGGATTGACCAAGATCATTTCCAAAAAATTGGGGAAGTGATTTGGATGAAACTATTAGTCATGGATTGTATCTCTTCCCTATAATAGAATATTTCATCAATATATTATGTTTTTTAAAATTTTAATTGGGATTTAACTCCATGTAATGTCCCAATTTTACCATTAATGAAATATTTGAGGCATTAATTATATGATGAGGGGACTTCCACATATTGATACAACTAAGGCCTTCCTAGAAGAATGTTGAAAGCCGCATCTTAATGGATAACTATAAATTATGAGTTAGATATGAGGTCCCCAAACAAATCCTTGATCTTGATTATTTCAAGAAGATTTTGTTTTTTTTTCATAACCATGTAGCATTAGAGCGTAATGTGATAAGTAGGATTTGTAGTAACCTAACTGATGAAGTGTTCTTATTGGAATGAGGTGGACACATGAGCCATTATTAATGAATTCCCATTGGATATCAATGCCATTTATCATTCCTAACACATAAAAGGGTATAATGTTTCCTTGTATAATATCATATTTTTCCAGCTCTATAAAAGATTTGGTCGTGTGGAATTAAGCGGGATCTATTTCTGCACGATAAATTTTAGTAGTGGAAACTTGAGCTTCAAACTCATGAGGGCTTAACAAAGATTCTATGAGTAATTCCCAAAGGTCATTTGATAGACTTAGAGAATCTATTATCGAAAACTTGTTCAGCACCAAGGATAATTATTTTATAATGTCATACTTTTGGGATCAATTTATGCACTTCCCATCATGAGGATGCTCTTTGATAGGTAATTTTGGAACTGAAGCACTTGACGTTGGTAGTTCAGCCTTTGGAACAGGAGTTGAAGGTGCTTCTATCCTGGGTGGGTTAGGTCGACTAGGCCTACCTGGGTTCTGAGGTTTATTTTTTGAGGACTCCCCCTCTAATAAATATTCCAGGATGATCGATCCAAGGAAACCTATAGAATATGTGGGGAAAATTTCCTATTCATGTTGGGCCCACTGGAGGGATCTCCCAAGAGTTTCAACTGCATAAATGGTCTGAGAAAGAACATAGCCAGGATATTGATTGTTTCTACAACCTTGTCTTCCCCTATATCCTCATCCCCATGGTATCTTCCAGTGATTACACAATAATATGTAGGTAAATTGGTTTCATGACCATATTCATCATTAAATAAGGGATCCATTAAGTGAATGAAATTAATGGACATGTAGATCAATTCATCTTATGATGAAGATTCCATCTTACCAATTGAATATTGTGGTAACTTTGGGGGGGCGGGGGTGGTGCCTTTTCTTTTGGATATATAGGTATGAAGGTCAGGGGATTCAAATACAAAATTTTCCTTAGTATAGGTTCATCTTTTTTTTTTGTTTCTCACCCTTCCAGACATGTCATTTTTTAGAGGATTGGGTTTTGAGGAATGCGTTGCTGTCAGAGTTAGTTATGCCATAGAGGAAGTGTATTGGGAATAATTGGTTGCTTTAATATTTATTACAAGATATAATGATCCTTTTTGATCATATTTTGAGTTATATAATCACTAAAATTATTCTCCACTTTCTTTGTTACTTCTATCCCCTCACCCTCTTCCTCTGGGGTCATAGTGGAAACACATTCTACTTGTGCAGGTAGTTTTCCCAGCATCAATTCCCTAGAATCCACCATTTTTTACATCATGTATTTTAAAAAATTAATTACTTTATTGTGTGACCCAATTCCTAGTGAAATGGAAAATAATTTGAGAGATCTCTGAGACCAGCTTGATTGGACCTCTTGGGCTTTGGAAACTTGAGTAATTTGTTCTTCAAATTCAGGATGAAGTTTTCGGAGAATTTTTCACCTGAGAATGAATAATTTTTTTCTTTAGTTCCTTAAAATATATTTTCCTCTTCTCCCTTCACTCATCCTAATATGGCAGGTGTTGTTGCTAATTCTTGAGAGGGGTGCTGCACGGTATGGCATGAGCATTAGAGCTGGAGCTTGTGTAGAGTCTAGTTTAAGTGTGACTGAAAAATCCTCTAATTTCCTTGATCTCTTCCTTTGATCTGATGGAATTACTTGGGACTTTTCCTTGGTTTATAATATGAAATCTTCCAATCTTTCAGAAACTACGACGAGATACCAAAACCCTCATGTATATCTCATAGGGATGAGTGGTGTGCACAAATCATTGCATAGATTCTATATATTCATGGGAAAAAATATTCTTATGAGATATATAGGTTTAGGGAGTAGGTAAACCCCATCCATTAAGTAATGAAATCTGATACCCTATCATTCTACCATTTTTTACAATTTGATATGTTGAGGACTATCTTCCTCTGTAATATTGATTTGAATGGAAAGAGAAACTGCCAACAAAAATCTTCTCATATCATGATTGATCAAGATATAAGATTGGTGTACCAAATGAATTCTAGTACTTTTAGTGTTTTAATGAATCATATATACTTAATTTCTTCTTTTTGTATAGTGGTTCCCATCATCGAATTACATTCGGTCATGAAATACATCAAATGTTTCTTTGTGTCCTATGAGACATTAAAATTTTGAAACATAGGGTTCCAAAAATTTGGTGGGGGAGGGGTCGGATGAACCCATTGAGGGCAAGGATTACTTTACAACGACAAAGGTTCACTTTCTTTTTCTATAGATTCCGTTTGAATTGTTAATGAATCAATGGAATTGATAATCCCTTGAGGGATATCTGGTTGGACATGAGTTTAAGTGGGAGAAGGAATAGGTAGGTCCATCTGTAGTGGCTCTATTTGTACTCATGGTGGGAATCCTATAGGGTCTAGTCCATGATGAAGGGTCTGACCTTGCCCTAGTTGTGTACCCAATAGAGGGATATCCTGATATCTTGCTTCCATGGGTTCGATATATGTTGGTTGTCAGTAACCCACATTGATAGAATGTTTTAGCTCGATTTCAACTTCTGGGATGAACCCTCTTTACCGAGGCACATAAAATGGGAGCAATGGGCGAGGATCCACTTGTAGAGAATATCCAGTAGGTATGTATCCTTATATTAGTTCTGGATTGAGTCTTCTTAACTCCATCATCTCTTCCCCCACTGAGAAAATCGTTCCTCAATTATGAGGAGTTCAAAATCTTCAAGAGGTGGGTGGTGAAAGACCTTACCTTTACCTTTTTATTTGGTGGATTCACATAAATTAGGTAGTAATGGAGTAGTAGAGTGAATCCTCAAATTCATATCAAGTCTCTGGTTTCAGGTATTCACACCTTCTCTAGTTATTTCGGTGTGGACCATCACTACTACAAAACTGGGCATTCCTGGCACCACCCTTTTTCAGCGCTAATGAAAAAGCACTGATAAAGGGAGGTACCTTTATCAGCGCTAAAAAAAGCACTGATAAAGGGTACCTTTATCAGCCCTAAAAAAGTGCTGATAAAAGTACCTCTTTATCAGCGCTTTTTTTAGTAGCTCTGATAAAGGGGGGTCTGTATCAGCGCTTGTAAAAAAAGTGCTGATAAAGGGTATACTTCCAAAAATACATTTATTAAACAAAATATATTAATATTTAAATATATAGATATAGTTATATTGATATAAATATAATATATATTTTTTAAATATAATTTTAAATATATTTTAGATAAGTATAAATATACAGTTACACTTAATATATAAGATATTTAATGAAAATGTATTATAAAAAAATTAAAAAAATATTTTTAATTAATAATTTTCTGATTATTATGGAGTAATAGTCATTTAATAACAATTTGAAGACTAAAAAAATAAAAAAAATTAAAAAAAGATCCAAAATATGTTGAAAACGCAACTCGAACTTCAAACGACCATAACTTTTGATCCTGGTGTCTGTTTGAGCTCTACCACATATCAAATCGAATCCTGCGACGAGCTCTACATTGTTATATTTAAGGGGGACCTTGATGAAGGTTTTTTCGAGGCCAAAAGAGGCCCAGAAGGCCTCCAAAACTGAGTTTTTAGTCGGGGTACATTGATTTTTTAACATTTTGTGGATTTTCATCCTTGTTTAATGGGGTATTATTGGCTTTTTTTGGTGGGGACTGGATTTATTCCAAGGTATTACATTCATATTGATATTATATCTTTGAAATTTTATCATTTTTTATATTTCACTGCTATTTATAATCAAATATATAACTATATGTACATATTTTTTATATATTCACACCTAAAAATTTAATTATAAATATAAATAATAAAATATATTTACATATAAAATATATTAGCTTTATCTAAATAATAAATAATATCCATTTTATTTAAAATACAAATATATGAATATTTATATACCTATATATTAATCTAACTATATATATATATTAATATAACTACATATATATATTGATATAACTATAAATATATATATTAATATCACTATAAATATAAATATAAATATATATATATTAATATAACTATATATTTATATTAATATAACTATATATTTATATTCATATAACTATATATATATATTAATATAAATATATATTACTATATGAATAAATATAACTAAATATATATATAAATAAATAGATATATCACTAATTGGAGAACAAATCAATATAGGGGAGTGGCAAAGGCTTCAGGCGCGCAGGGGGGAGGTCTCGAGATCAAATCTGGGTGGAGGCAGGGACGCATGCGCATGGGTGAATCTGGGGCTAGTGCTGATAAAGGGTGGAGGGGTGCTTGCAGGGCGCTGGAGGGGGACAGAAAAGCGCTGTAAAAGGGGGGGGCTCAAGCACTATAAAATCCCCCCAATTGGGAGGATTTTTTTTAATTTTTTAATTTTTTTTATTTTTTTAACTTTTATCAGTGCTAAAACAAAGCACTGATAAAAGGGGTCTTTTATCAGCTCTAAAAAGAAAGCGCTGATAAAATACCCCTTTATCAGCGCTTTGTTTTAGCGTTGATAAAAGACCCCTTTTATCAGTGCTTTTTTTGAGCACTGATAAAAGAGGTCTTTTCCAGCACTTTTTGGAGCACTAATAAAGGGGACCCCCTCCTTTATCTTTGCTGGAATTTATAGAACTTTTATAGCGCTGTTAAAGACCATTTTTTGCGCTGATAAAAGCCGTATTTGTAGTAGTGCATTTTACAAACAAAAATTTCATGCTCATGATCCTCTATATCAATCTCATGTTCTTTAGCATCTGTAGGTTTGTAGTTAATGAAATTTACTAATTTGTAATTAATTTTAGGCATTTCATTAGTCACTTTGACAGGTTTATTTTGATTTTTCCCAAAATGAGGCTTCGTTCTATCCTTTACTAGTCTCCTTGGGATCATCTGATGAACTGCGATATCAAGGAAATCTCTAGAATTTTTTTGAGCATGTTATGAGTGAGGGAACCAGGTTATGGGAGGGGTTGAAATGTGAGGATTAATTTTGTGGCAATCCCCCTAAAAAGGAAAATAATAACTTCCATTTAGGAGGATGGGGTTTGGGTAAAAATCCCATAGCCTCATGTGATAGGGATATTCCTATTCCATTTTCGCAAACTTTTGAGCATGGTTTACCAGCCTCGAAGGTTTTGTTAAAAAATTCCCCAACCCAATGGGATATGGTTTCTCATAGATTACAGTGTATTCTATTACCATAACTTCTTTATTGATTTTAGAGAGCTTTGTTTGAACATGGGATATGTGTATTGTATGATTTTTACTTATTCCACCTACTTCTAAATATATTGAGGATACTTGACGATTGAACTCTATTAATTGGGAGGATTTCTCAATATTTTTGGATTCTTGATACATAAGTCCTTTAATGTATTTCTCTCTTCTGACTTGATAACTTTGAGAGTAAGTCATGACAGATTTTTTTTGATCATTCCATATGTTGCGAACATATTCCAATTGTTGAAGCGAACCCTAGGTTATGAAATTGCATGATGTCAATTTTGGGGGGATTTTATGATTGGGGTGTGAGGTGAAATCCAATTCTTTGTTCTTTCCCCATCCTCTAATATAGACACCATATGTGGAATCTATGATAAGATGATGTATATATTTTAACATGGTGAGAAATGTGTGTTGATGGTATCTTTTATGTTTTCCCAATTTTAGGTTTTATGCAACTAGAAGTGCCACCGATTCAATTTGATTTTGTGTCCCTTATATTACCATGACATGGATTGGATATTATTATTAAAGAAATGATTTAGTTTTTAAGTGTTGAAGAGTGGTATATATATTTATGTGGATTTTGTGCACAAAATATTTTAAAAATTCCTCTAGAATGATATATTGGGGGGTGGCTAAAGTCCATAACATGAATCGTAAATTGTCTTTATCCAAATATATCCCCATGAGAATCATTTTTTCTTTATCCTTTACCATAGGATCCTCAACTTGGTTAGACCAAAGTGGATGTTTACCCACTACTTTATTGTAAATATCTTGATTGACAGGTATTTCCTCTATCACATTGGAAGGCATGTGGTTCAAGGGTGGTTTGGAGAATGAATATTGCCTTGGAATGTATTCTAGTTGAGAAAGTATTTCAATTGTCAATGATGAGGCCTCAAGTATGACTAACCCCATTTTCCCAAGTTATTCACTGTAGGAAGGATTTATCAAAATTAAAATAGAAAATGGAGGACCACCTTGATGAAGTGAAGTGCAATACAGGAAGGACCATTGCAATGAATGCCATCATAGGGAGGACTGCCATCATGGGTAGAAGTACAACTGGAAGGGATATTCCTAAAGTGTATACACTATAGAGGTCCTTATAGGTAGAAAATAGCAAGGGAATGACCTCCTTTCTACTTGATCTTCTGGATATGAAGACAACTACCATGACACTCATCAGGAGATAGGATTTCAAGATCAATCAGATTATAGACAAGAAGTGATCCTTCATGGATAGATATTGAGGGAGTAATTCCAAAACTACTATTACTATTTTTTTTAATTTGGTAATGAAAAGTTTTTCCAAGGCACCATAGATAAATTTATTATGGCTTTATGAAATCCAGAATTAATCAAAGTGGAATCAAAGATCATCTCATAATTTTCTAATAAACTTTTATGAGGGTTATTTTTGGATTCCTTCTTGCAAGTGACCGAGGATGCTTTCTGGGGATACCAGTTTTCATATAGAATATTGTTTGATTAGATACCATGTCACTACCATAATTTTTTGATTGTTTTATATAATTTTTAATTGGATTTGTGCATACCCTTGAATATCCATCTAAGTAAACCAATGACCTACATTTGAAATGGGGGTATAGACCAAATATTATTGGCTGTATATCATGGGATTTTGGCCACAACCCTCCTGGATAAGAGAAGAGATGTGTGTCTGCTCTAGAGTAACTATTATTTTGTATTAACGAGTCAACCCAATTGTGGGGATAGATTTTTATGTCCGGCGCTCTACCATTTACGCTTATATTATTATATACTAACAAGTTTTTAGATGTGGGAAGGAATTATTGTCTGCCCTTTCACCATCATGAGGATATGATGGGTGAATTCAATGGCCAGAACGACAATATATGCCCATTATGTGGCTAGATTAGGGTTTTTTACCTAATACTATTCTCCATTTTCTACTGGTATACATTGGAAATACTCAGGTGTAGGAATAGAGATATGGGTCTACCCCCTGTTGGTTGTTGGGACACTCTAGATGGTTTCTTCGAATTCAACCAGACAAGGTTGGAAGGATTAATAGATGCAGGATGGTGTGTGCACCTACTCATAGTTTTCCAAGCTATTTGATTTTAGAGCTTCATTAATGTGGGAAGGTGTGTGGTTATAATTATGTTTTCCATTGTATTTGATTGGTGGGATTCAATGGATACTACAAAACTATGCTTGTAGGTTTGGTTGGTGCAGGAAGGAGTTTGTCCTTACTTTTAATTTTCCACCAAATTTGACTAATGGGATTATTTAGAGGGAAAATATGTATTTCCATTTTAAATTTTTTATGGTTTCTTCCGTCACTAGTCCATCTTGAATTCTTTGGTTTGGGTGACCTAGGGAAGACTCCCAAGGGTAACACCCCCATCACATTGTGGGTTTGTTTCCGCGTGGTGTTGGCAGTAGCTGCTGATTGAAGGATCCCTTTGGAGGGATACTCATTTCATCTAGATAAGGTCATCAGTGACCTCTTGATCTACCTCCCTATGATAAAGGAAGAATTTTTTGTTTCATTTTTGGGATAGGATCCCAAGATGGTTTGATATGAAAACTGGTTCTATTTGATTCTAGTATATGAGTCATCTTTGTGTAGAAGTTTGGTGGGGAATCATGAGTTGGAGGGATTGTGAACATATTCTAGGGTTCAGATGATACCGTTTAGGTTGTACTCTCAAAATAGTTCATTTAAGACCAAATTTTGAAGATGCTGGGTCGGTGATAGTGTCCACTATTTAGTCAAGGACCCATCTTGTGCAATGGCTGGAGCACATGTCTATTGGAAATGATAAGTTGCTATTTGGATCAAAGAGAGTTTTTCTTGAAGGTGGCTGAATACATATGAAAAAAAAACACGAAAAACCCATAAAATAAGCATCTCAATAAGTGATAACATGAATAACTGATTGTTTTGGATAAAAGTTTGGATCTTTTTCATTTTATTTGTGAAAGGGTCCTGAAATGTGGGCAACACAGTAATCTTGGTTATGGACTCACATTAGGTTCACAATTTTTGTTTTTGATGAAAATGTGAGGAACTGTGTTTTACTGATGGTTTGATTGTGGGGTTTTGAATGAATCATAATTATTTAGATCATGTTTTCCATTTTTTAACAGCTTCCAACGAGTTTATTTTATGGAGCCGGAAAAACACAATGGTTCCCTCATTCGATATTTTTCACTTACCTTCTTTCCAAATATAGGTGGTCATTTGGAAATGGATCCATTATTATTAGGGACTCATATTGGTTGATAGGATTTGATGTTGGGCTCCATAACCCTTTTAGGGGAATTATTTTCTAATCCTAGACCCTCTTAAATATTTAAGATACATTCATGAACCCTTTATCGAATCCCAAGTATGACATGGGTCACCCATAAATTAACAACCAATTATTTTCATGTATGGAATTTAGAATAATATGATTATATGAGGTGGATCATCGTTAAAGACATCTATATATATCTTAGGTTTTTCATTAATGTAACCCTTCCATAAATAGATTAGATATTCTTATTTTATTTATTATTGTTATGCTGGTTTTGAGCCACACAGTGTGGTGCTCTAGAATTTAACATCATCTTAGAAGATGAGAGTTGTTTTTTATGGTGTTATTGGGCCCAGGAGTTGGGATTACTATGTATCCTAGTGAAAGGAATCATACCTAAAGTATTTCAGCTCCACTTAATGGGGCAAATCATACCTTTTAAGGTCATGTGATGTGGACCAAACCATGCAGTTTAACGTAAGGAAGCAAGGAAATCTTGGAAAAAGGTGCCTAGTAAAAGGATGGTGTGGGATTTATACTGAAGTTGACTAGGGAACCTGGAAGAGATGTATACTCATAGGATGGATGTGACCCAATTGGGAATATCTCCTAGAGAAGAATTAGTGTGAAATTGTGGGTGTTAGTTTTCAACCTCATAGAGGCTTCCCACATATCCCATTTAGATAGGATTTGAAGTCCATATTGTTTATATGTTTTGGGATTACACCTATGTAGGAGGCCCTATTGGAGGTTTTTATTTTAGGAGATATGGAAATTTGATATTGATACATGAATTTGAGGACCCATGCCTATAGATGACCTCTGAAATAAGGCGAGAGGAAGACCTGAAAAAGGATTATCTACCAAGATATGAATCTAATAATAAATAGGTCATGATCATTACAAACATATAAGCCCATGTGAGTCCTGATCCGTGTAATAAATAAGATATAGTGGAAGATCTGACAAATGAAGATCACCTTTGTTTTCTGGTGGATGATGTTGGGGATACATGAGAGGGAAAGATATTTGATGGGACCGTCTCCTCTCTTATTTTCATAACCAGGGGGACAAAAGACATGAGGGGTATGAAATCCTACAAGATAGAAATGGGGGTTACTAAATAAGGGATTCCCTATCCCCATTTTTAGGGAATATATGAGGATAATCCACTAACCCTCATCAAAGGTAAAGGAAAGTATCGCCCCTCACCTTCTGAAATAGGGAGGTCCCTGATTTTAGAGACGGTGAGGGAAGGATAAAGAACTATACATCATGTCTATAACCAAGAGGTACATGGAATTTACCCTAAGGCTGGGGTCATCATTACTTATGGGATTCAATACTATGAAAACCCAAAGGAATCTACATATTATCTAGGAAAAGCGCAAGACAACTCTTAACAAGGGAATACACAACCAAATGGGAGATTCATTGGTGTTTCTTTCATAATGATCGTGTAAGTATGGATTCCTCAGTGGAGGTTTTGATTTTTTATCCCTTTGATGGGATTACATGGGATATGGGGTTCCTTCCATCAGTGGTTAAGGAGTGGTCTCAAATGGTGGCTCGCTCAGGTAAGGGTTGGACAAGCAGAAGGTGCTTTACTGGGTAGTCATGGGCGAGCTGAGGATGATTCATGCATGGTAAGCCTAAACGAGCTAGAGATTTCTTTGGTTGATAGAAAAACTAGGCCATAAAACATAGGAGAGGTCTTTCTCTAGGATCTAATGGTTTCCTCTTGAGTCTCTATAAGGGTCTCACTTTGGTTCCATGTTTTGGAGGATACCTTCATGCTAATATTTTTCAACTATGGGGGAGTGCCTTCTCTTATAGGTGTCTTGTATTTCACACACTAAAGGAACTTTATTCCCAAAATTATCCTCAATTACCTAATATATTGGGATTTATAGTGATACCTATATGGTTTCAAGGGCTGGGTGAAGGACTAGGGTGACCAAATCTTTAAGGCTTCTTCTAAACTTCCAGTTGTTCGAAATAAGGATTCCCTAGGCTGTATTTATAAGAAATTTCAAGACCCTTGGATAAGGTAGTCACCCAAAAAGGTCCATCACATAGATTCCCCATGAAGGTTCCTCATACAGGCATGTCTACTTCTTAGGGTTCATGTAGGAAGGGCCTACATGATCCACTTTGTGTGCTGTCTTGGTCCATACAGGGTGACCTAGGTGAGTTCCTTGATTTTCCTCGGTTCCCTTCACCTATTGATTTCAATAAGTATTTTACTTTGAATCCTATAATACTAATGTGACTAAAAGGAGTGTTAAAAACAATATTATAATATTATATAGTGATTTATCATGGTTATTAATGATATTTTGGTAGTTTTTTCATTAGATTAAGGTATATGTAACCCTAAGGATTAATATGTTATTTAACATGACAGATTATTCGTCAAGAATGAAAATAAATTTTTGTGGATGTAACGAGATAGTTATGAGATCAACTTTAAGGTTAAAAATTTCTTTAATGTTGATATTATTGAGGTTAATAAGGATATAGGGTCATTTATTTATGGAATGATCTAATTTGAACCCTTGGTGTTATTATAGAAATTTTTGAGTTAAATTTATTTTTTCTTCATATGGAGGTTTATACATTTTGGATATTATGTTACCATGTGACAACTATTTATATTTTGGATTGGATATTAATACAATAGTAATATATTATTTTCCTTTTGTGGATTATTTTATCCATTAGAACTTTATTTTAGTGATCCAGACTTAGAAAATTCATCTTGAAAACTTATCGTTTGGAGAAATAAATGAAAATGTGGTTGAAATTTATTATATGATGAAATTAGAAATGTCTATTAAGTATAATTACTTATGTTGTTATTATAAATTATTAATGAATTCATAAAATATATGAAAATGATCTTGAAATAAACTGTTGTTTTATTACATTCTTTTCTAAATAATTGATGGTCTTGTTTACACTTCATTTTTTACGGTTTTATGGTCATTAACTTTCTCATGATCATTTACTTTCTTATAATCAACATTATTGATCACTCTCCATAATTATTTAGACATTAATTCCATCCTCCATGTACATAATTTCACTTACCACTATTATTCTCCAATTTGGGAACCTAGTTAGGTGTAATTTTAGATGACCTTCAAATTACCCATTTCCTTTTTCAAAAGGATGATTTATTAAAACTTTTTATGATATGGGTTTTCAATAGAGGTATTTTAAAATTATAAAACCTTTATTATCTATATCAAGTTAAAATTTTAATAATGAAATTTTATTTAAGGAGGTAGAGTTTAACACCTTAAGATTTTAAAATATGAACTATATATTCGATAACATACTAGACACCCAACACCAAGCTTAAATGAACAATGAAAAATTATTATTCAAGTATGATCATTATAACATTCCCATTGAATTATAAGGTATGAACATGAAATAACAAATTATGATATATATATATATATAAATTTCCGAATAAATAACAATTTATTTAATAATTCTTATAAAATAAGTATTCAATTTTTAGTAAAGACATTTTATGATTCAAAAATACATTTTCCCCAAGAATTAATTTTATTAATTTTTGTGAGAAAATATTTTAATTAATTTAAACCAATTTTAGTAAATTTATATGTAAAGATTAATTTCATTTTTTAAATAATCATTTCAAAATTATCTCAGAGCTATTTTTTTAGAATTTTCTTTAAACATTTATTTACTATTTTTTGTGAAAAACTATTTTTTTTCAAGAATTTAAAAGTTTAAATTTTGTTTTAAAATAGTTTACAGGTGTAACGACCCAAAATTTTGAATAAATCTTTTTTCCTAATTTTGTGTGTTATTTTATTTTTCATACTCAACAAAATTGTTTCATTTGATAACATGAGTATAATTAAAATGAGACCGTTGGGTTTTGACTGTTATATGACCATTGGTCAATATGACCACTGGAAACTAAACGTTTTGATTATTGTCTCTAAATATAAGTAATCTTGGTTAATTAATATAGAAAAAAGATTCCATGGCCTCACCCAGTAGTCTTGGACCGATCGAAGCCCATCTAACAGAACTTGGGAAGGAGGTAGCACCACTGGGCTTTGCTATGGACCAAACCCAATCTGAACTTCATCTTGTGAAGCTAGAACGGCATCGCCTTCACGAGAAGTTCAAACTGATAGAAATTACTACTTGTGCGATGTTGGCCGAGCCTCCCTCGGATTCTCTCACCTTAGCACACCTTACACTTAGGTCCTATGCTGGTGTGATAAGGGGCTATGTAAGGAGACCGTAACTGCCTTGTGTAATCCTTTGTTTTAAATGCAAATTGGGATTTCTTCTTATGATGAAGTTTATGAATTTTCAAATGACCGAATAAATATAGTATGCATATTTTTATGAATTTTAGAAAAAGGATATTTTAAAAAAGTTTATGTAAACCTTAAATAATTATAAACGTGTAATGATATTCAAAAAATGGTCTTCTACAATTATGTCCAGTACGAAATTTAGAGTCTAATAAGATCAACTTGATTTTTGATGAATAGTAAATTATGAATAGTGATTTTATGCTTAGGATTAGTAATGTGACCAAATGGATTAGTAATCTCATTTAAATAAAGCATTAATACAATCTAGGCACCTTGATTAAGTAATGTGATTCGATAAAATGGTTAAATAACGGTTTCATAAATTATTAGTCAAGTACTAGTTTTTTCACGTGAATAGTGTTTTTTAATTAAAAATTTAATTAAAAATATTTAGAAAATTATTTTTATAAAATGGACTTCATTTTTGAACTCAGAGCATCGATATTATGTTAAGGTAATTTTTGGGGGTTTTTTCTGAAAAAAATGAATTTTCAGTGAATAGTGTTTTTATTTAAAAATTAAATTAAAAATATTTAGAAAATTATTTTTATAAAATGGAGTTCATATTTTTAATCAGAGCGTCGATATTTGGTTAAGGTGAAATTTTGGTATTTTTCTGAGAAAGATGAAATTTCAGTGAATAGTAAAAAAAGCAGTTTTAGGGTTTCAGTATGTTTAATGACATCATAACTGTGTCATGGTGATGTCATGAGATATTTTAAGTGTTGGCCGACCAAAGGTGATGAATTATTTTATTGGGGCCCCCATGTGGCCTAACTTCATGGGAAATATCATGGGAGAGCACATGGTTTTGAGAAACCCACTTATGAGGTGTCCCTTGGCCATTAATGCCTTGTCCCCTCACTTTCCCTATAAATACCAAGCCATTATCTCATCCTTTGGACTCCAAAATAATTCTAAACGAAGTTCGGGTCTCCTTACCTCCCAAGGAGTCCTTACAAGGTTCCCTAAAGCCTCTCAATGTCCCAACCTTTGAGTTTTAATAGTTACGTTTAAGGTAAGGGATCCGACCTCTCTCTTTCTTTTCAAGTAATCTCTTTCATGTCATTTATTTTATGCTCCATGTTATTGTGTTAAAATATGTTCTTTTATATTCCTATTACTGCCCTTTTAATGTTTATATACTGAAAGACCCCCTCTTAATCTCATTATTTCGTTTTATGATGTTTTAAGTGGCGCCGTTAGGCTGCCGAAATTTTTGTAACAGATTCTTTCTCTCTTCTCATTTTTCAAGATCTATTTTCATGTAAAGTATTTCAAGTTTCTTTTTATTATGTTGGCGTATAATCTCTATATCTATCATACTGATATTTTATGTTCATATGATGATAGACCCCATTTTATCTCTTCAATTCAGTATTTTCAAGTTTTCAGTGGCGCCGTTAGGCTGCCGAATTTTTAAGTGGTTTTTTCACCATTCTCGTTTTCAAGTTCTACTTTAATGTTCCTTTTTATTATGTTGGGGTATGATCTCTATATCTATCATAATGATCTTTTATGATAATATTATGAGAGACCCCATTTTATCTCTTTAATTCAGTATTTTGAAGTTTTAAGTGGCGCCGTTAGGCTGCCGAATTTTTAAGTGGTTCTTTCACCTTTCTCCTTTTTCAATGTTCTTATTCCTTGTCAAGTCTTGAAGGTTCCTTTTTATTATGTTGAGGTATGATCTATATATCTATCATACTGATATTTTATGTTCATATGATGAGAGACCCTATTTGATCTCATCAATTCATTTTTGGTTGAAGTTTATGTGACACCGTTAGGCTGCCGAATTTTCATAAGAGAAATCTTATTTTTGTCTTCCTTTAATGTTATTCATTTCATATGGTATATTTTCAAATTTAATTACCATGTTCTTAAATCCCTTATATTCTGTCCCTCTACTATTTTATGGGTCATTTACGAATGTTTGACCCATGTCCCCTCTCTTTTCAATGTTTTCTAAAACCCTGAAACGTAGTCGTTATGCTGCAGAATTTTCGTCTCAAAATGCCTCTCTCTTTTCTCAAAATTATTTTATGTTATTAAGTGAATACTCAAAGCACTTATTTCTACAAGGGTATTCACATATATATCAAAATATTCTATTTTAAATTCTGGGATTTACATACATGAAACCCACTTTCCCTTTTCGTGGGTTTAAAGTGACATAAAGATCATGTCTTTAAAACAGTTTTTAAAACGTTATGATTATGAAATGAAACCCATTTATTTTATACTATATGGGTTATTTATGAAATATTTTATGATGATATATGTTTCTCACATGATAATAAAGAAAAATTTAAGGGTGCGCCCTGATAGCGCTCCAATGCATTGGGTAATGATGTAACCACTAGAGATTACAATTTTCACGATATCCTGGTGAATAAACTCGGTAATTTTCAAATGACACCTTGGGGATGGACCTTGGTGATATGTTCATGATTGTCTATATTAAATTATGTAGCCACATCTTCAAGTTATGAAAAATTTTATTTTTATTATGATATATCTCATGATTTATTTCTCATGCCTTAAAGTTCTTTTCATGACCTTATTGAAGTATCTCAAGTTCACATGAAAAATGTTTCTCTTGTTTCTCTTACTGGGCCTTCTGCTCACCCTTTCATTTGATGTATGTCTCCAGGTTATGAGATTCAATAATGAACCTAGGATGAACATGAGGAGAAGCCTTTCAAGTGTTTAAGAAGAATGTTTTATGTTTTCATGTTTTAAGTTCCCGGTTTCCAAGACACTAAACCTTAAAGATCCTCAGTTTTGTAAAATGTAATAAAAGTTTATGTGATAAAAAGGCGGGATGCTATAATAGGTAAAACTAGTTCAGTAATATAATAAATAATCTAATTAAGGTCATTGGAATCAATTTTATGATTTATTTTCGTATAATTTTTTTATTCTTAAGAAGTAATTTTTCTAGAAAATCATTTTTTATTGTTGTTTATAGGTTTAATTTTAAATTAAATTCTGTAACTTTTATGAATTGAACTTGAAAAAATATATTCCATATTTTCTATTATCATCATTTATATTAGTTAATTAGTTTAACTTAATTTTTGGGCATAATGAACAATAACTATGGTAAATAGTTATAAACATTGTAATGGAAAATATAGGTTAATTATGGTTAAATCTAATGTGAAACAGATTTAATATATTCCTAAAGCTTTTCATTACCATATTGGTAGAATTTTTTCCATCCATAATAATATAAGTTTGTAATTTAAGGCCACTCGGTTCCTTTTTCATTGATAATTCCCTATATCACATTTTATGAAAATAAAAATACAAAATGTTAGTCTATTGATTTTAAATTTATATTCTATGATCACAGAGGGATAAAAACAACTTGTGAATAAATAATAGAGGTTATATTGAGAATAATGAATTTATTTGAATTATATTAATTTATCTATATTTTTTAGTGATTATATGAATACCTTAAACACTTATACAATGCTAACACAACGCTTATGCTAATAGTAGAAGAATTAAATTAAATTATTTTAAAAACATAAAAAGTAATATTTTTTTGGAAAAATTATAATATAACGTGAATTTTATGGTTAATAATAATGTATCCATTATATTTAAAGACATTATATTTTAATTCCATACCTATCTTGATGTTTTTAAAGTAAAAAAATGTGAATAGTTCTTAAAATGATATTAATGATATTTTCTATTTAACAATATTTTTTTAAATGATTTAAAATTCAAAAAAATATTATAATGGGTGAAATGGAATATAAGATGATGTAAAATTTAATCCATGTACCATTTATGACCCTATTTTTACCTTATAAGTAAATTTATAACCCTCTGTGATTGAAAATTGTGTTACCATAGTAAAGGATAAAAGAGATAATGGGGGGTTAAACTAAAGAGATAAGGGTTAAATTACCTAAAAACTAGAATAAATCCTATTGATGAGTTTATTTTACTAATATATAACCTTTAATAATAAATTAAGACAATTTGAACCAAATTCATATCAATGCAACATTATAATATTTTAATGTTTTGAAAAATTACATGATTTCTCCTACCCTCACTTATAAATGGACACCCCTCTCACCTTCTATTCACACTTCAAGAGCCATTTGGGTTGGCCAATATCTACCAAAATCCATTATTAACATCCCTATGAAAATACTATTGGTATTAATTTGGAAAAAATACTTACCTTTGTGGGATTAAGGTGTAAGGAAAAGAAGGTTTCCCAGAGAGGAGTAATTAAAGAACGTACGACGTTCGACAATTTTTAAGGTAAGAGATTTCTAGTATAAATTACCTTCATTTGAGACTTAAGCTATTTTAAAAATGTGTTTAATTTTGCGTAGTGTATAATACTATCATATGGATTTATTTTATCATTCTTAAAAATCCATTCAATGTTACTTCCTTCATTATTTTATTGTTTAAAAATTATCAAGTCGTAAAAACCTCGTTTTATAGGTTTTAAAGTTATATTTTCTAAATATTTTTCTTCCATGTGAATATTATAAAAATTATATTATAGACATATTTTATTGGATATAAATAAATTAGAAATAGAATTTTATTTCTCTTTTGACTCTCAAAATATGGTTTTTTCAAAAGGAATCTTTTTACATATTTTATAAAGTATGTTTTGACTTTATTTAAAAAGGGGAAAATAAATGTTCTATTTTAACATATAAGACATCAAATGATTTTACCAATGTCATAAAAGTAATTTTATGTTTGTAATAATTTATTATATTCTATATTTTCTTCAATTAAATACGCTCGTTCTCTATTTTATGAGTAGTTTAGATTTTAAAAGTGGGTGTTAGAGGAAAAGGATATAACAAAATTTGAAAATGTCTTCCTTATGGGTTCAAAAGTTTATTTTTATGAGTTCTATGATAAAAATTATTTTTATGTGTTCTAGGCATGTTATGATCATTTTAAATTATTTTTAATGAGGGGTGATGCAAATATAACTCTCCAATGCATTGAAAAATTATTACGTTCTTCAAAGAATTATGTTGGAAGTTAACTATATATGTTATTCCAATTGTATGTTTTATTATAAGGGTTTTATAAAGATAATGTACCAATTAACTTACATGATTTTTTATGCTTTATTATGAGTTTTTATGTAAATTTTTTATTTCAGAAGGAAAGCTAATGATCTTTTGTTCAAATTAAATAATTATTCCATTTTAGCGTAAAAAGGAATGTTTTTAAGAAAATATTTTTAATAGTTTTCCTTGTTTTCTAAGAAACCTTCCTGATTATGGGTTTTTACTTTATGTATTATTTTAAATTTATTTATAAAAAAATTTGGTACTAAATATAATTTAATATGTATATAAATGATTATTTATGGTCATGTTTATTATATTAAAGAAAAACTTTCTTTTATATTATCATGGGTTTAAAATGGACTAACATGTTTCATTTCTTATATATCCCTTATCGATATTTCTGTGCTCAAACTATATTTTCAAATGTTTTTCATGTGGATTAAGGATGAGTTGGAACAATGATGAAGACTTAATATGGAAAAAATAAAATCTAGTTATAATGAAAACAATTCCCACTCAAAGTCATAGGTACTATTATGTAAACGTTTTAAAAAATTCCCTAAAACTATAAACCTAAAATGTACTTGGGTTTTTATGTGATCATTTTTTTATGTTTTTTATGACTAAAATTAGGTCACGTTCATCAGTATCAATGCAATAAATGTGAATATTTTGTTTTTAGCACAGGATCTGGGAGTATGAGTTCAAGGTAGTTATAGTTAATGGATTATCTGTTATAAAAATGATTATCTTTTGGATAAATTTAATATTTGTGATGAATTTGACATAATTAATGTAATTTATTTAATTTTAAGAAATATTTATTATTACATTATTATTAAAAATTCTATTTTAAATAAAGGTAATGAAAAATTTGGGAAAATTTATTTATTATACCAATGTCTATAATGTCATTTGTTTTTATAAAAAGGTAAGTAAAATCTTGGTTACATTAACATAAAGGAGAAAAACCTTGTACATTCCACTACCAAATAGAATAAATTTTAAAAAATAAAGGTTTTATGACATTTAATATTGAAAATAAATATAATTTTAAAGAAAATAATTTATTTTTATTAATAAGAAAATTCATAATGATCGTCATCTTTCTAGTGGAAAATTCTAACACTCACTGGGATAAAATTGAGCTCCAATTCTACCTCTACTATATAATGAAATTTTATTGAAATTTATTCTTTTTGGATTCCAAATCATTCTCGAAAAAAAATTAACGAAAAAATGCATTTTAATGGAAATGTGATTTTTTCTTATGGATCATGTCTATATAATGATTGTTTAGTTTTTTCCCATTAGTATGTGCCTCAATATTGGTTTGTTTTAATTTTAGTTATACAAAATATCTTTTATTTCATTGAAAATCTTTTTCCAATTGTTATGGATTATTGGTTTAATAGTTTATTCAAGGGGTGAATACTAGTATTCAATGGGTGTATACTAGTCGATATGTGTATTTACTATTATATTTAATCACTTTAATATATTGATGTTAATTATTTTAATATTATATAATATCATTCATTTATAAATATATATATATTTTTTTGATTCGAATATTTTATTAAACATCCAAAAAATTATTTAATATTTAATATTTTCTCTTATAAGTTAAGTGGTGTTGTACTTTAGATGTCTATACATGAAATTTTATTTTATTCACTTTCACACTCCTTTGAGGGTATGATACATTATTAGTGATTTTATATTGTATATACTAATCTCATTAATTTTTTTTGAAGATTTGAGCTTGATTTCTACATTTATTTGATTAATTTAAAAAATTTGTAGACTGGTTGTTTGTTCCTTGTATTTTTTTGAAACTCCACATTTCATGATACCTAAGAATTGGTATCATATAGTAGTTTGATATCTAAATATAGGTATTAAATATGAACTCCCTCTATACAAATCTACTTCATTTAACTGAACATGTAATAATTTATATGAACTATTGGTATACAAAAAGTATATTTTGGTTGTTTTGTACTTAAATATTTTATTAGGGGAGTCGAATAGTTATATTTTTTTTACAAATCATTGATATTATTTTGATAAATATTATTCCTTTTTTCTATATTATTTATCCTATTAATTTATTTATATATTTTTTAAAAAAATTGGTATTTAAAAATTTTAATTTCTGTAATGACCTTACCTTGAATTCCAAAAACCATTGTACCCAACCTGAGACCACTGAAAAGCCACCTATTTGTTCTTCAATCATTGTAGGAAGAAAACTCGTGTTTATGTATATATTTTAATTATTATAGAATGATTATTACCCAAAATAAAGAACCTAAAAAGGTGAAAAAGATGTTTCAATTGAAATATAAAGCCAATATTCTAAAAAAAAATAATTTAAAAAGAAAATCCGATAGGGTGTAGCGGGGAAAAATAACATATGTCACGAAACAACCTGAAAAACTAAAGAAGTTGAAAATTTTACAAAGTTGATTTCCCAACTCCTCCAATTTTGAAGATTTAAACCCTACCATATTCATCATGAATACACTGTAATGGTGAAAAAATTATTATATCAGCAAATTTAATGAGAGGATGAATTGAAGTAAAATTTGTGTTTTTTTATTTTTAAATTAATTATTTTCTTTAGATAAAATAATATTTTATGTATTTTAAGTGAATAATTGGATGTTTCAACGGTGGGAATAATAGTGAAAATACCCAAAATAAGATTTTAGGTGTGTAAAATGTGAAAAATTAAAATATGGTGGATGAATTAGCCACCACAAACCCAGTATTACACTATTGAGTACTTGATGAAAGAAATGGGATTATCCCACTGGTTTGGTCACCGAGTGGTCGGTGTTCTTCCATTGAATGCCCAATGAGCGACTAGGTGCCTAGTGGGTGGAAATCACATACCTAGAAGGCCCTTAAGCCTTTTATTAAAGGTTTTTTTTGTAATTTTATAGGGATTATATTTTTGAACTCCCTCGACCCACCTTGTGATTAGGTGACTATTATATGGGAAAACACCTCTTTTTATCTCCCTCCCTCCCCTTTGTCTCCCTTTAATCTAAGTGTATTTTGATCATTTTGTTATATTGTTTTAAGAGAAGATATTCTCTTTCCTCATCCATTGATCCACTTATTCATTATTATATTATTTTTATTCATATTAAAATTTAAATGATGATTCCATTTAAAGATGGTGGAATCATTTAGATTGATGAGGATTTTTTGTGTGATGCATAATAAAGAGAAAATAATGTTGTATTTTTGTCGTTAAATTCCATTTGATATGAGTTATGTCATTAAGTGGATTAATTTTGTAATTTTTATATTATTGTTTGAAATTGATGGTTGATTGAGAATTATAATTTTTATATTTTCTATAACATTGGATTGGGTGTGTTTTAGAAGCACATCAAAACCTTCATGGTTTCGATATCACAACATTACCTTGTGAATTTACATCAGTTATGAAATTATGGGGTTTTTATGTTTGATGACTGTATTATATATTTCAAGTGATTTTTAATATGTTAGGTTTCCATGGAGGTGAGGATTTTTAATATATTATTGTAGTATTATTTGGATTTTGTAATAATGGTTGGAGGAATTTATATATTAATAATACTGATTGATCGGTTTTCTTGGATTAAAATTTTTAATTTTATATTGTTCTGATTATTATTATTAAAAATTGTTTTGTTTGACATAATATCAATCCATATGTAGGATGGGATAACAATGGACTCATATTATATAAGGAACTTATTCTTTCTAAATGGTTCATATAAGGTACCTTGATTTAATGTGTGTTAGTGTACCACTTCATCAATTTTATGGTGACTTGGGTTTATTTTTAAATAAAATTACTTCTTACTTTAAAAATGAGATTTGAAAAGGGATTATTGTTTAATTTGGATTTCAAATAAAAAACATATGATTCTAAATTTTTATTTTAACGGAAATTATTTTTAGGAAGTGTTTTTTTAAAATAAAGGGTTTTGAGTGATATTGAAAAATAAATAGTACTTTTTTCTAATGAAGTTCCTTTTCAAAGAGACCCAATGTGTGAAAATACATCATTTGATTCATTTTGAATGTGTTTTTTTAAATAGGATTTAAAATTTTATTTTAAAGGAACGAACAAAGTGTTGATTTGATGAATGATTTTGTCAAATTGTCCTCATGATCATGAATCCTAGTTTTCAAAATATTATGCACTTATTTGCACGCTTATAATATTTTGTTTCCTTATTATAATAAATGGACATCCTATATTGTAATATTCATGGGATGGAAAATTTGGAAACTTCTGACACTCTAATGTTTTTTTAAATTGAATAATCATTCATTAATGACTAGAAATATGGATCCCAAAACTAAATTTTCCTCTTTCAAAGACCTTAATTCCACCCCTCTAAGTTATAATACTGTTGGAGTCAATTGACATATGAAATAAGTATAAACTATTTGGGTTTAGTTTCAATGAAATACACTTGTTGAAATTTACTTCACATATGTTAGTATATGATTAACATGAGTATATATATTTAAGGTAGTATTTTTCTTTCATTTATTTATTCTCTCCCAAACTAATAAGGGAGAAGATTCCTATGTGAGAAAATTTAAAATATGAATAAGGATATTAAAGGATTATGGGTACTCTCAGGTGATTTCAATGTGGTTTTAGGGTTATATAAAAGAATGGGAAAATTGGCATTTTTATTTCTACAATAGAATTTATGAATTCATTTATCATAATGACTAAAATAAAGTTAGTCTTCAATGAGATAAATACACTAGGTATTGTAAAGTGGTAAACATTATTATGGCCACCAAGATGGACTGAAGCTTTGTTAAATTTAGTGTGTTAGACATGTGGGTGGAAGTTAAATCCCTAAACCTTATGAAGAAAAACTTATATCACCCCCATTCTGAATACCAATATTTTAAAAAAATAAAAAGGGGTAAATTTCCTTTTAAATTCAATAATTCATAGTTTAAGAATCCAAAATATTGGGTAATTCTTCAGGAGGTCTAGTATAATATCGAATGCAATGATCATATTTTATTATGTGTCCTTAAATGTAATTACCCTAGACCTAGTAGCCTAGGGATAGTGGTTATTTTATTAAATCAGTACTAGATACAACACTTCTCATCCCAAAGGATAATGTAGTTTAGTAGTCTTGGAAAACTTGATATATACTTAAATATCACATTTCATTTGAACAATTAAAATACAAAAAAGTATTTTATTTGAGAATACCATTATTCCTTTTAATATATTAATGAATTTCAATCATAATACACATCTTGGAATCCTAGGGAAAATTAACATAAGAAAGTGGTGAGCTTAGATGGTTAGTAAGGGTATGCGTATAATAGAAGTTAACACAAAGTAAATAAAACAAGAATAATATGGTTGAGATAAATAATAATAAATTATTACATATTAATAATACCATAAAATAGGGGAATAAATGCATTTATAACATAGAAATATAAATAATCACATGGATAATAATAATTAGTTTCATTATATTTTAATGAATAATGAAGGACATTATAATCTTACCGTGAAGGAATTCTGTCCAGAAAACATATATAAATAGGTAAGTAATATGCCAAATATCCAAGATAGTTTTTCTCATGAGACCTTCCACTACATTTAGGGGCTATATAGGGCCCCTTTTATCACTTACCAAGTCTAATTAATTCATCAAATGAAGTGGGTGAAACATAATGTATGTAAACATTCATATTAAAAAACAAGAATACAAAATGTAAATAATTTTCCTAATTAATAAACACCATCATAAATCATACAAGGTAATATGGTGATTGGTATCAAAATATTACATCCCTAATAAATCATAATGTTCACCGAATAATGTTAAAATAGATGAATATAATTTAAAAAAAAATCACTAGAAGATTTCATGAGGAAGAAATCCATTTCATCTTGAAACAAAATCCTAAATAATAAGTAAAAATTTAAATTTTGAAATAAATTTTAAACTTGAAAAGTAGGTTTTAAAACATTAAGTGTTCATGGTGGTATTTTTTGTTCTTTCCTTATAAGTAAAAAACATTCCTTTCACACGTTTTTTAGAAAATTAAAAATACACCTAGTTCCAGAAATGATAAGAAGATTAATTTTTAAAAAATTACACGTCAAATATGGGTAGAAATTTATTTAATAAATCATTTCATTATAGTAAAAATATTCTTTAAATTTTTTTAAGGAAAATATGGATATTGAATAAAAAATTTTCCGACCGGGAAAGACACAGTTGATTTTTGTTAAAAAAACATTGTTTTAGTATCTTGAGTTCTTAAATATAGGAAAATGAAAGGAAAACTTCTAAATTAAATAAATTACTATAGGATAATAAAATATAGTGTGTTTGATATTAAAATATCAAATAACTCTCGTAGCAGATACTTTAACATAAACAATCTTGAATAATGAGAGATTATGAAATAAACCCTTAACTAAGATATGAATTAAATTGTAAGTGATTTTATCCTCTTGTATAATATTTTAAATTAATTATAATTCTATATAAGAACCATATAATAACTTATAATATTATATATGATCTAATTATTACATTTTAGAATTTAGTTATTAATAAATCATTATTAAAATCATCGTTTTTGGGTGTTAAGTGTTTCATTTATCAGTAGTATTATAGTTTGTTAGTTTTAGTAATTTTAATTTGATTATGGTTTCATAATTTATGTATTGTTAATAATTATTTAAATATATATTTATTATATATATATTTATATATTTAGATTCATCCATAAAAGTTAGAGATAAAAAAATTAATTTCACCGTACATGGAGATGGAAGGTCATGCATACATATGAATATTGTTTTCACTTTTAGATAGATGAAACGGAAGGAAAATAAATAATAATTAAACTTTATAGAATCATAATTATATAATATAAATAATTTATATTAATTAAACCTACCTATATTACCATCCAAGTAAAATATAAATTAAAAAATTACAATGCTTCATGGAGGTGATGGTCCCCACATACGCACAAGCGACGTTTTTGTTTTCCAATAGACTAGAAGGTAAGAAGTTAGATGTTATATTATAATTAAATAAGTATAATTAGGTCATTATTATCACATATAAACATTAAACTCATCATAATAACCATACATGAAGTATGGGGGTGGAAAATGAATTGCATCGCTATGTGGATATGGTAAGTCGTATACACACACGAGCGATACATTTTCTTCCTATTTGATGGGAAAGGGGGTGGATACAAGTGATTTGATAATAATAATAATTTTTTATTATACTTTAGATGACTAACTTTTTATCTTATGATAAATAACATATATTTTGGGGAGGTAAAGAATAAGTGAAAAGAATGTGATTGACTAAGGTGATTTCCTTTTCTTTGAAAGAAGTCCTTTAGATCAAATCTTAAGGATGCTAAGGTTGGTATTTTTAGAATAAAAATACATATAAATGTGTATAATAAATATTATAAGGTATTTTTGAAGGAATGTTTTGATCTAGACGGATCAAAGTGTTGTAAGGCAGTGGAAGGAGCATTTTCCTTTTATAAGTGAGGGAGAGGACACACATATTTTTTTTTAAAAGTTTAAAATCAAATAAATTCATTCTCAATAAATATTATTCAAAATAGAAATTAATCAGAATAAATCATGTATAGGGTTTAAATAACATCATCTTATCGAAATTATACTTGGATTGGTTCCATTTTAAACCTTATCTTTTTGATTAATCATTAGTTAGTTACTTTTAACCTTAATCACCGTAAGAAATATGTTAATAATAAAGAGTTAAGAATGTTACTATAAATTGAGAGGTGACTCATAAATAGACCATGTATTATGTTATAAATCATATTCCATTCACATGTCAAAATATAAGTTTTTTTTATTAATTTGAAATCATTTAATAAAATATTATTTATTATAAAATATCATTAATATCAATTTTGGAACAATTCATTTAATTAGATATTAATGGAAACAATAAAAATATTAAATGTGAATGTCATCCTTTTATACATCACTAATATTTTATATTTATCTATAAATTGCATGGAAAACTATAAATTTCTCAAATTATATTACTTTTAAACCCACATACGAACCAGATGTATAGAAATAGGTTAGTAAAAGAAATAAAGGGAAGGGAATTTACCTAGATAGAATTGAGCCTTCAGGAAAAATTGAGCCTAGTAAATTGGTTAAAAGATATATTAATACATTTTATGTGAAAAAGATAAATGAAAAATATAGGGCCTCCCTTATTGATGAGGAAGAAAATGAGGATGTTGATTCTAGTTCTTTTATTATTTATTAACCTCTTAACAATAGTTTAGATTTATCTAATATCTCAACAGGTGAGGATGATAATATTTCACTTGATATATTTCATGATATTTTGAATATTCTTAATGTGATGATTTTTTCTTAAAATTTATCTAATTATGATCAGTCTGATTTATTTCCTATTCAACCTGATGGAGAGTCCTCACATGTTTCTCCTCAGGTTCATTGGTAGGAAATTTTTTTATCATTACCATTGGGGGTCCTCTAGATATGTTTCCAATACCTCTCTATGTATCCTAGGAAATCATCTATCTGATTATCCTCAAATCCTTGAGTTTTATTTACCTTATAGTGAAAATAATAATAATATTATAGTAATCTATCAACCTAATATATCAAGAATATCTTTTGTACATGAGGATTATTTGAACAATGATAATTTAAAAATGGAATTAGTTGTTCCTAGGTCTAGTAATGTTAACGAGGGAATTAAAAATCTAGATATAGGGTTCAATCAAGGGAAAATTTCTATTATTCATAGTGGGAAGTTCATTAATCTAGGTTTAACAGTATCTAATAATGCTGATTAATATTCTAATCTAGAAATTTCAGCTGACTACTCAAGTCTAGTTGATCAAAATTTAGCAAGGGCTGATGACCCTACTAGAAAATCGCCAAAACCTCACACTGATACTGATAAAACCTCTTTTCTAGACATCATAGTGGACCAATCAAGTCCAACTGATCAAATCCCAACAAATTCTTTCGATTATTGTATGGATGTTTATTTATAAAATCCTAAAATTAGGTAACCAATAAAACTTAACAATGATGATGATAAACTCTCTATGTTGGACACCACAATGGTCTACTTAATTCTAGATCAAGTTTTATTCGAGGCTGGTGATTTATTAAGGATGGTAAAAAACACCCTGAAACTAGACAATCAACTTGAAACAAAAATATTGGTGGAAAGAAAAAAGGGTTCTTTTCACTAATCCTTGGTTTAAAGGAAGATCCTATTTTGGAAATGTTAAGGGATGTCAAATATTGAGATATTTAGGTCCCTTCAATTCTTCTTAAGAAAATAATAATACATATATCTTAGGTCTATCTAATCCTAAAAGGAATTTCTCATAGAATATTTATTCATTTTATAAATTGGGTTATCAACTTATTGAAAGAAATTTTTATAACAATGAACCTAAGAGACTTTGGTTCCACATTCACTATAGATTGGTAGAAATTTATTCTATTATTTCACAAGAATATATGGTCAAGGTAAATTACTTTAATAATTTAATTCAACAACGTTTCTCAATCATTTATTACTGTAATGGTTATTAACAAAGACGTGGTCTATGGTAGAACATTTTTGACATCAGAAGAATTATAAATTGCCTATGAACTCTCTTGGGTGATTTTAATGAAAATATTAATCCCAATGAGAGACTTGGAATTGATAATTATTCTTACTCAACCATATATTTCATGTAATTTATTAAATATAGTCTTATATATGAAATTAATCTTGTTGAAACTAAATATAATTGGAATAGAAGACACCTTCACTCTTTTGTAGCTCGTAAATTGGATAGAGATTATGTTAATTATATAGCCCTTAATTTTTGGTCCTCTATCTCAGGTTCCTCCAATACAAAACTTAACTTTGACCAAAACCCTATTTTAGAAAAATTAATTTATGAAACCGAAAATCCACCCTCACCCTTCAAATTTAACAATGCATGGACTTCACACCCTAGTTGTACACTTCTTTTCAAAGAAACTTGAAATTCCTTTAACTTTAGGTATGACAATATTTCTTGTGTTTTAAATCTCAAAATCCGAAAGAAAAATATTAAACCTTGGAGTAAAAATTTATTCAATCATATTGATGAAATATTTTCTATCTTGATTATTTTCTTATTTCTATTAAAGAAAAGGATACTAGGAGTGATTTTTCTACTGGCCTTGAACCAGAAAATAAGTTCACACATGATCTAAATGTTCTTAATATTAAGGAATAAATTCAAAAGAATCATTAAAAAAATGGATAAAGGGTGGAGATATAAAAACTATATTCTTTAATTTTCTTAAAAGGGTTAGGAAAATTAATTAAACTTTGTCTATTATTAGTGATATTGGAAACATCTTTGAAAAAAGAGAAAACTTGGCAGAACATGTTGTCCCCTACTCTTTGACGACCTTTGATTCCTCCAACACTCCAACTAAAATATAAAAAGATATCATACCTAATAATTTCACCAAAGAGGATAATTCTGACCTGTCTACCATTCCTCTTTCTTTGGAGATTTGAGAGGCAGTTTTTGGCCTCAATTCTAGGAGTTCTCTAGGACCAGATGGTTTTATGAACTTCTTCTTTCCATATTATTAGGATATCATGCAAAATGAAGTCTGTATACTAGTTAATTATTTTTTATAGGTGGTAAAATAACTCATGGTGTAAATACTCAATTTATTTCCCTCATCCCTTATGTTTATAATGAAAATGAGATACATCTCTTCAGGAATATTTATCTTATAAATAAAATTTATAAAATTATTAGGAATATTATAGCTAACAGATTGGCAGGAATTTCCAACAAGATTGTGTCTACTAACCAATTTGGATTCATCAAATATAGGACTATAAAAAATTGTCTTATTAATACCTCTGAATCTGTTAACCTTCTTAGAAAAACCCAATAGAGGATGGAACATTTCTATTAATTTATATGCCAATAATGATTTTGAAACTCATGAATTGATATTCTTTTATGATGTATTAACCAAGTTTGTCTTCAATGATACATTTTTCAATTGGTTTAAAATCCTCCCAAGATCAGCCCATATTTCGGTGTTGATAAATGGCTCTCTTGAGGGATATTTATCATGCTCAAGAGGTTTTAGACAAGTTGACCCCCCTTAAATGATTCATTTCTCAATTGATGAGGACTTACTGAGCAGGCTTCTTCTCAATTTAGTAAAGGAGGACAAGATTACTCCCATCAGGGATGGTAGAGGTCTTGCTACTGCCAATCATCTTTTATATACTGATGATACCTTTATTTTCGTCTATGGGATAAAAGAGACATTAGAAACTTGAAAAATGATATTCTTTACTTTGAAAAAGTACTGGGTTATAACATTATATGAAACAAATATTTTCTATACTTTGGTAAAATAATACCTGTACCCAGAAGGGTGATAATCACCATTGCGTTAGGGATTAGAGAAGGTAGTATTCCTTTTATTTATCTTGTTTCCCCTATGTTTTTGGGAAAAAAACAAGCCTACCACTTCTCTCATATTATGGGTCAAGTTATGATTCATCTCCCTTCATGGAAAGGGAAAATGATTTTAGTGGCAGGATTAGTTAACCTTATTAAAGCAAGCACTATTTCTAATTTTTTTCACTCTTTTATGGTTTACATTTTTTTTTGTATTATCTCATAAGTACTATAAGTTCTTTTGAATTTTTTTTTGGCATCGAAGTATCCTCCAAATGGAAATTTACACTATTCCTTGGAAACAACGCTTCCAGTCAAATGACTGTGGTGGGATGAGAATTAATAATCTCAATAAGTTTAATCATGATTTATAGGATAGTTTTGTATGGAGACTCATCACTAAGAAATATGATGCCATTAATTTTATCTGAGAAATATTCCTAATCAAGATCAAGGCTAGGTATGTGAATTATACGGAATCCACCACATGTCCTACTATAAAGAATTAATATTCCACAATATTAATTTACTCCCGTTAGATTGTTAACACAACTTCCTCTCTCTATTTATTGATACACAATTGGACCGGTACTACTCTCATCAACAAACTTGTTTAATAAAAAATGTATCTAGACACTAATGTATCTATTAAAGAGAAATTGGAGGCTCCTCTTGATACCCTTTCTGTGGAGATTAAAGACACTCCTTTAAATTAGAATTTTACTGGTGGAGATGACATTCTTATTTGGGATAATTCTACCAATGGAATTTCATATTTAAAGGAATTATACCATATATAAACTCTTTAAAACATTAAAAACTATACAAAAATCCTCACCAGGCCTTGTATTCTACCATCCAAATTTACTCATTCATAGAGATTATTTTATTCTGAACTTCCCACTGATGATTTCTTTAAAATTGTTGATATTAATATTTTCTCTAAATGTGTTCTTTATAATCAGCATAGAGAAGACCTTGATCATATTTTACTTAGTTATAATATAGATACTTCCCTTTGGATTGCAATTGCAGACTTGTTTTAGGTCTAGCTTCTAGACTATTTCTCAATAAGAGACCCCTTGGTTTCTTGTCCGCATGTGTAATTATTGAAGAAAATGCAGAATCTACTACATGCAGCCTACCTGGAAGTTATTCATGTTATCTATTGAAACCAAAATCACCTATCCCAATATGGAATACCTTTATTTATACAATTAGAATTACAATGAATAATTGGAGTAGTAAAAGGGGTGAATTTCTTTCCAAATGGTAAATGTGATAAATCTTTACAAGATTTTTTTATTCTTAACTGTTTCTAAATTACAGGTAATTATAATCCTCTTCAGGGAACTTTGGAAGTATTATGGACCCATCCATTTATTGGTTGGATCAAATGTAACTTGGATGCTTCTTTAAGAGGTAATCTAGGTCCCTCCAAATATGGATCTATTTTCAGAGGTCACGTAGGATGTGCAAGAGGTTGTCTCTTTGGCCCTTGTGGCTTTTGCACTTCCTTAGATGCTGAAATTATTAGTATTATCAATGTGGTTTAAGTGGAACAACAGAAAGGATGGAGAAATATATGGCTGTAATATGAATCTACCATGATGGTTCAAGAAATTATAAATGGTTTAATTAATTTGTCCTGGAAACTTACTATTAGATGGATTAGCTGTTTGGAATCTCTTTCAGCTATTAATTACATTATTAAACATGTATTTCGTAAAGAAAATCTTGTGTATGATGACTTAGCTAACAAAGGAGTGACTTCTAGTGGATTGACTTGGCTTAATGATGTACCTGAAGATATTTTTTTCTTTTTTTACTAATGAAAAATTTAAAAGTCCATAATTCAGACTTTTGTAACTTTATTTTATTTTAATATAGGAGGCATGTCCTTTTGAAAATTACCTTATTCTATAAAAAAAATATAGATCATTTTCTTGGAAAAACGTCTCTCGAAAAATTATATTTAGGGAATATGGTGATAATTTTATAATTACCATCATCCAATTGAAATTTAGATTAAAAATGGTGGGCTAATCACTTAGTTTATCCTAGATTAACCCGATTTACCATTTACTATAATGATAAATTTTACTACGTTAACCATTCATAATGCCCAAAAACAAAAGAGAAACATTTAACATATTGTAACCTATTTATTCTACATATTGAATATATTTTATCAAATTAAATACCTAAATTTGGTAGAAATTAATTTTAAAATAAGTGCGTAAAACGTGATGAAAAACTTTTTAAAGAGAAAAATACCATTTTATATTTGAAAATGTTTGTATAACAAAATAAATATTTAAGTTGATTCCAAAAAATGGATTATTAATAATATAATAGAAATAATTTTATTTTGAAATAGTTTTTTAAAAAACATAACTTTGTAGTTGCTTGAAATAAAAATTCAGTTTTCATTAAAAATTGGTATTTTTCACTTTTCATTGGAAGATCATTTTTTTAGAAAATTATGAAAATTTCCTGATAAGATAATTTTTATATTATGAAATAAAAATGATATTATTTTTATATAATAAAATTCATAAATGTTATATAAATTTATTATAATATTTTCTTATAAAAATAAATAAAAATTATTTTTGGAGAAAATATTTTTCTAAATCATAAAATAACTTTACTGAAAATTTAGTAATTACTTCCTAAAAAATAATAAATGAACTTAAATTGAGTAGGTTTTGTATATATATTTCATAATTTTTTAATACTATTCATACCCCCCAATTCAACGGCTAGGTGATAATGACAACATTAAATTATAATATTTTAATAGTATATCATGGTTCGCTTAAACTCATTGTTTAATATCCTTTATGATATCAAACATAGTTCTCTTTTATATCTAAGTATATTAAATTCTACCCCTTTAAATAAATTTCAACCTTTTAATTTTATCTTGATCAAGAAATGTATAAACTTTGTTGAAAACCCACATCATACATAGGGATAATAAAACATCTTTTAAAAAGAAGAAGTGGGAAACATAAATGTTAACCAAAATATCACGTATACAAGTACCTAGATAGAAAAAACATTTTTGGGAAGTTAAAATATATACATGAAAGAGAATACTATAATCCAATGAATAATATAGAATGATTTCAAATATGGAAAAGAGAAAGTCAACGACAACAAAAACCTAAATCAGTGAGCAGTGTAGAGACCATCAAATCATAAGAAATGAAGGTAATAATATAATGTTTTTATTTCAAGATTCATTTCCTAATGAGGAGGGATTATTTTATTTTCCTAATAAATAACTTGAGAAAATATAGTTACTTTATTTATTTCCATTTTATAAGTATAATTACACCATTTTATTATTCTTCAATCAACTTACACTTCATCTCTTACTCTGTGAAATGAATATTTGAGTTAATTTTTTTATACCTAAAGAACTAAAATTAACTTTCATTTAATCATAAGATATATAAAATAATTAAGAGTAATTTATCCCATCTTTATATATTTTTTGAAACCAAAATGGTTAGACCACGTCATACAATATTTTTCTAATCTTTAAAACCTTAATAATAACAACCAATTTTCAACTTAATCCATTCCATAAATGGTTAAAATTAAGACCATTCCAAAATATATCTAACAAAATTAAAAATACAAAAATTTACAAATAGGTCCAAAAACTCAAATTAACATCAATCATCCAAATAAAAAAAATGTATCTCTTAATCATCACATTCCAAATATGTGAATACCTTGATCATATATTCTCCCAAAATATAATATAACCTGAATTACCTTAAAACCTCAATGAAAACATACATTCTTCTAAAAATTAACTCTTTCCTCATTCCTTAAATAAAATCCTTGATTTTCAAATATATTCCCTCAATATTAATGTTTTCCGAATTTATCAAAGATAACATAAACCATTTTTTCATCAAATCACTAACCATTTTCATGGTAACCAATACTATCCCATTTACTTCTTCAATTTTAATATTCAATTCATCCCAAATAAACATTATTAAATGAAAATCAGGAATATATTAAGTGTTATCTTTCCATTATTCATGTATTCTCTATAAATATCACCTTATCACTAAATCACTTTTCTTGGTTATCGTTACCATTCTATATATGCTTTCAATTACTTAAAGAAAAACTACTATAGTACAATATTTATATGTTTCATGATTCTTATGACTAGGGTATCAATGATAAAATACTTAAACAATATAATTATCAGATAAAAATACCCAATAACTTCAATAATTCCACTTCAACTGTAGTAATAACATAAGATTTCCATTTATCTCTTAGATAATTTTAAGGTATATTCCCTTGATGCTTGGGGAATTAATTTTCATAGTTACCCATCTTGTTATAGTTTAAGCATTGAACATTAGTAGATTTTTTATTTCCCTTACAATCAAAATCCTGGTGCCATTTCTTTCCACACTTTAAGTAAACTCCCATTATTTGCAAGCATGTTCCAAGTTGTTTCCTTCCAGTTTTATTACAAGTTAGAAACTCCACCCTTCCCTTCCAACCCTTTTTTCTATATTTACATTTCCATAGTGCTCAAACACCCTTTTTTAAATTTTTATTCATCAAAGTATTAAGACTTGGATAATTCCTTCTCTATTTTTATATTAAATGATAATATATTACCATATGATGGGATTGTTTGGGAGACTAGTTCCCTATGGAGTATTGGCTTAATCCCATCAATGAAACTATCAACCGTGCACTTGTGGATCATGTATGTAGTGTTCAACATTCATTTTTAACCCTGTAAAATTATCTCCATACTTAGAAACATTTTCCTCTAACTTTTTTCTTAGTCTCAATAATTTTCTCTCCATATCCACTCATTGTTCACAAGGAAAATACTTTTCCAAGAAAATTTACTTAAAATCGTCTCATTCCATGCTTTTTATTTATTCACAATCCTTAGTGTTTTGAATAATTTAACACCATTGATCCACATTCCCTAAGAGATGATAAAATACCATGAAAACCATGTACCTTTCATTACTTCCCAAAGTTAGAAATATATTCTTTAAGGAACTCATCCATTTATGAACTATAAATGGATTTATAGTAATATTGAATGATGGGGGTTTCTAAAACATGAAGTAGTATAAAATTGTTACATAACAATGTATATCTATAGGCTAATCCATTTGAGATAGGTTATTGGTAAAATCCAAGTTATCTTCTGCAAAATAGTTATATTTTTTTATCTCCAGCTACATCTCCAACTCCAGCTTCATAATCTTTCCTCAGAGGGAAATCCCTACATGGATTACATACATTGATACGGTTTCAATTCCTTTTCCTAGGAGAAATTTCTCTATAATGGAATACACTATATTATATTATGACACTATTAATCATAAAGTTTAATTTCAAGACAAGTGAAGACTGAGACATAAATTTAAAATTTTTTATAACTAAAATAAATATTAAAAGCTTGGTTTCTTTGGAAATATTATCAAATTCATTCATAGAATTACGTTCCATAATCTATTTTTTTCCTAAATCTAGTTCCCATGGTTTCTGATAAAATTTATCTGATATCAACTATAAGGTCCTTGACCCTAGTATCCCAGGGTTGGTGGTTACTTTATTGAACCGGTACTAGATACAAGTGTTCACATCCCAAAGGATTGAGTAGCTTAGTAGTCTTGGAAAACAAGATACATACTTGAATCTATCATTACATTTGAAAACATAAAATACAACATAGTACTTTATTTGATAACACCACTACTACCTATATATTATCAATTTATGTCAATCACGATACACTTCCTAGTATCATGGGGAAAGTAAATATAAGAAAGGAGTGATCTCATATTCTTAGAATGGGTATGCGTATAATGAAACATAACAAAAATTAAATAAAAAATAAATAATATGGCCAAGATAAAAAATTATTAAAAATTCAAAAAAAAAACTAATAATATAATAGAGGGTACTAAATGAATGGATAATATAAAACCATAAATAATCACATGCATAATAATGACTATTTTCATAATGATTTAATTAATAATACCAGACATCATAATATTACTATAATGTCCTTGTTCCATGAAAACATACACAAAAAGTTATGGCATACAACAAACACCCAAGATAAATTGTCTCATGAGACTAACCGATGAATCTAGGGGCTACAGTGGGCCCTTCTCATCACTTTCTAATTCTAATGAATTCATCACATGAAAGGGGTGAAACATAATCAACATAAAAATTCATATTGAAAAACTAGCATACAAAATGTTAATAATTTCTCCAATCAATAAACATAAACATAAACCCTCTAGATAAATGTGGAAAATGGTACCAAAAAAGTACATTCTCTGTAAAATATAGTATTCACCAAATAACATTGAAAAAGATGAATATATTTTTAAAATATCACTCAAATATTACTTAGGGGAATACATCCCCTTAATTTTGAAATAATTATTTCCCAAATTTTAAGGAAATAATTTTGTTTGAAATAAAAATTTAAAATTGTAAAGGATGTTTTAAAATATTAAGCAGTCATGATGGTGGAAAATTTAGTTCTTTATATATAAGTTTAAAATATATTCCTTTCACAATTTTGTAAGTAAAGTAAAAAAGAACATCATTCAGAAAATGGAAGGAATATTTATTTTAACCCATTTTATAAAAGTAAAATATGGGTAAAAATGTATTTGATAAATAATTATAGAATATTTAATATATTCTATAAATCATTTTATGTAAAATATGGATATGGAAGGAAGATATTCATGATCGATTAGAAAGAAAAAGTCAATTATCCTTAAAAAAATTGTTTTGGTATCTTGAGTACTTAAAGTGTGTATAATGAAATGAAAAATTTTAATTTCCCTAAACAACCATAGTATAATAAAATATATTGGGTTTAAGATATAAATATCAAATAATCCTTACAATAGAGACTTTAACTTTAACAATCTTGAATAATGATGTGATTGTGAAGTAAAACCTTGCCTTAGGCCCAAATTCCATTGTATGTGATTTTCCCCCTTGTAAAATCATTTAAATTTATTATAATTATTTATCATAACCATATATGTACTTATAGTTTCATATATGATCCAATTATAATACATCAACACCCAGTTATCGATAATTATTTATTAAAATAGTTGTATCTGGGTGTTAACTATTTCATTTATCATAAGTATTCTAGTTCAGTGATTTTGGTACATATACATTAATAATGGTTCCATTATATCCATAATTTTAGTAATGATTTAAATATATCTAAGTTCATCTATAAAAGTTAGATATAGAAAAATTAAATACAACGTTCGTTGAGATGGTGGGGTGTACGTACGTGTGAATGGTGTTTTCAATTTTCAAAAGATAGAACAAAAGAAAGGTAAATAATAATTTACCTTTACAGAATCATTATTATTTCATATAAATATTTTTTTAATTAAACCTATCCTTATCAATATTCAAGTACAACAGAAATGATAAACAAATCACATCTCTTCAAGGATGTGGTAGTCCACATGAATGCATGAGAGTCATTATTTTTTTCCCAAATCGTTAGAAGGTAAGAAGGTATATGTGATATTATAATTTAATAAGTATAATAATTTTATTTGTATAATATAAAACATTAAAACCATAATAATAACCATCCATGAATTATGGTTGCAGAAAATGATTTGTATCACTACGTGGAAATAGTATGTGATACGTATGCACAAGTGATGATTTCACTTCTCATTTGTTGACTAATAGGGTGGATAATGGTGATTTAATAAAAATAATAATATTCAATGATATTAAGTATTTTTATGTTACACTTTTCTGATAAATACCATATACTTATTATGGGTAAAGAGAATTAAAAAGAAAGTGATTAGTTGAGGTGATTACCTCTTCTTTGAAAAAACTCTTTAGATCTCCTATTAATGGTCCAAGTGTTGATATTTAGGGAATAAAATGAAATATAGAATGTGTATAAAAAGGTTTAGAAGGTACTTTGGAAGGATATGGTCGAATTATATGGCTCATAATATAGTAAGGAAGAGGAAGGAGGGGTGTCCTTTTATAAGGGAGGGAGATGACACACTTAGAATTTCATAAAAGATTAAAATATAATAAATTCATTCTGAAACCAAATGCTTCCAAATAGATAATAATTTTAAGAAAATGTGTATATGGTTGAAATGACATCATACAATTAAATTTATATTGGTTTTAGTTCTATTTTAAACCTTATCATTTTGATTAATCTATTTGTTAATTATTTTTGACCTTAACCAGAGTAACAACTATTTTGATCATAACGGGTTAATAAATTTTAACATAAATGGAAAAGTGAATAATAAATGGACCGTGGATTATGTTTTCAACTATATTACATTAAAATGGATGAAAATAATATTTTTTTTAATTTAAAATCATTTAATGAAATATTATTATTTATAAAATATCTTGAATGTCAATTTTGGAACTATTCATTTTATTTGACTTTAAAGAGACAAATAAAAGTTAAAATTTGAATATAATCCTTTTAAAAATTAATAATATGTTATATTGTTTTAAAAAATTCATGTAACACTATAAATCACCTGAATTGTATTACTTTTATTATTTTAAAGTCATTTATTTTATTTTTTTGAATAAATAATGCATTGGTGTTGCACAATAATTTAAGGTAATTATTTAATCCCCAAAAAATTATAAATAAATTACCATTATAAATATAATTTTATTATTAAAAAAATCACTATTGATATTAATTCACAAATTTCATTTTCCCCTATGTGAATATATAAGAGATACTTAAAATTAAGAGAGTGACATTTTGTAACTTTCTTTTATTGAAATATTATATAGGTCCTTTTCCTGGAAAATTTTCTTTTAAAAAATTAAATTTATATCCTAAGTTGATAAGGTTAAATATAATCCAATAGGAATTTATTTGAAAATGGTAGCCTTGTCATTTAGTTTTAACCTAGATTAACTTGATTTTCCCTTTACCGTGGTGATAAATTTTACCACATTTATTATTCATAATTTCTAAAAATAAAATAATTCTATTTACCAAATTTGGACATCAAAATTCAAAATATGGAATCCTATTTAAAAAATTAAATATATATAATTGGTATAATTTTTTAAAAATAAGTGTGAAAAATGCGGCAAAAACCTATTTTTTGAAAATAATGTATTTTTATGTATAAAAATGTTTTTATACAAAATTAAATCATGATATTGATTCGAATGAATTTAATTATATTATTCATAATATTAGATAAATAATTTAATTTTAAATAATTTAAAAATGGAACTTTGTAAATGATTGAAACAAAAATAATGTTTTAAATAAACATCTTTAGTTTTCACTATTTACTAGAAAGTAAATCTTTTCAGAAAAATCCAAAAAATTAACCCTAAGATAATTTTAATATGCTGATTTCCAAAATGATATTATTTTTATAAAATAAAATTTATATATGTTCTATAAATTAATTATAATATTTTCTCATAAACATCAATAAAAATCATTTTTGAAGAAAATGTATTTATGAAGCATAAAATAACTTTACTAAAAATCGAGTAAAAATTTCATAAGAATTAATAAATGAATTTATATTAAGTAGGCCCTTTATATATATTTCTTAATTTGGTTAATTTTATTCATAACATCCAATAAAATAACTATGTGATAAATGTTACAATAAATAATAATATTTTAATAGTATACTACAATTCACTTAAACTCAACATTTTATATCCCATACAATATCAAACAAAGGCTTCATTTAAAATATAAGGATATCACATTAATCTTAAAAACAAAAATCCCAAGCCTAAATCTTAGATTAAGGAGGTTTTCAATTCCATATATGGGACATTGGGATCCTCGAGAGGGAGTTATCAAACCTTAAAAAAACATCATGAGTAGTTTGACATGTCTTAATTTAATAGGAAGGTGGAAATTTCCTCAAGGATGAATGAGAAAATTACCCCAAGGGAGGAAATCCTAAATGAAAATTTTAGGATCAAGTTCCTTAAATAAGGGGATAAGAACACTATTTTTTCCATAATATTTTGTGGGTTATAAAAGCATCAAAAGTCATTACGTACTTGAATATTAGGAGTGATATTATCATCATGAAGAATGAAATCAAGGATCATATAATTCACACCTTCTATAATCTCTTCAAAAATGGTTCTTATTCTAACCTAGTGTATTTTAAGAATTTCACCATCATGTTTTTTGACTATTCAATTAATGTGATTCCCACTAGGATCCTGGACCTAGTAGAAGTTAAGGCTACCACTTTTTTTATTAATCTAGGGAATGACCCTATACTTGATATTTAACGAACCGACCTATTGGTGCCTGATTGGCCTATAGAAGGATGAGTTTACAAAACCCTAATCCCATATCCATAGGCTAGTGTCAAGCAAAAAGAGCTGATAAGGAATAATTATATGGGAGGAATATCCCTATTGTACCTGTACAGACACAAACAACCACCTTCATATAGTAGTGTAGAAGAATATAAAATAAATACCGTAACATATAAAGATAAACCATGCATTAAATAAACTCTAGGGAATAAAACAGAGTATGACAGAATAAAATTAAATTGTAAAGGGAAAAAAAGTACACACCCCACTAGAAACGAAGTCCCATCCTCAAAAACAACTAGATGAAATGATAGCTGATAGAGCCCGAATCTTGATCTCCAAGCCCAAACACTGTATGTGGCATATTCACCTGAGTATTCTATGATCCACCAAAATCACCTCCCATATTTCCTTAATCTTCATAATATATGACATGTGTGGGAAAAGAACATGCCAGGGTGAGTAAACACATTACTAGTAAGACACCCTAAAAACCGAAAGGGGGAGAAATAGAAGATACTATAGAAGTAGTCAGCTCAACCCCAAGAAATAGGGAAACAAAATCCAATAAAACACATATATATGATGAAAAGAAACTCAAATTTGAAAGAAAGGACATATCTATATCATATCCTATCCTAGGTCAATGAGTCTGACAATAGATCCAAAGAGGTCTATCTCTGATGCCCAATATCTCATGTATCTGTTGAGGTAACCATGTGAAGGACACATACCTCCCCACTATTTTACATAGACGAGGGGGAATGATCTATAATAGAGTACCCATTAACTAGTTCTATAGGGGGGTATTGACACTTGGTAGATAGAGGAATCACATCCTAGTGCACAAATATGTGACACTTAGTAGGTAGAGGACCCATTCCTTAGTGCGTCATGGGGGTGTCACTTAGTAGATAGTGTAACCACACCCTAGTCTGTCATAGGCTTCCAATTTGTATATATAGGACCCATTTTCTAGTCCATTAGGTGGTTTACACTCAGTATATAGAGTAAACACACCCTATTCCATTAGGGGGTTCCACTCAGTAGGTATAGGACCCATGCCTAAGTGCATTAGGGGTTCCACTATATAGCTAGATGACCCGCACCCTAGCCCTCCAGGGAGGTTCCACTCAGTAGGTAGAGGACGCATTACCTAGTACATTAGGGGGTTACACTTAACCAGTGTAAAGAGTATGGATAACTCACACCCTGATATGATAGTGGGGTTGCCGACCTCAGCCTCTCTCACTAATGATCCTACCGAATCACTACCAATTTCAACCATCTCCTAAAGAATTGTCCTACCCAAGAAGTTAGAAATTGTATCTTGAAGTCTACTATGACAGATACAATCGCATAGTACATAGAAAAATTCTCAGTATTGGAAACTCATGGTCCATAATATGCTATAATATGAAGGATATACACAAGGTGAACATTTCTCATAGGGGTACATGGTGTGTACTAGGACAACACGACATATGGTCTTGCTCTGATACCTTGATTTGTTCTATTATGTACATGTATTTTATTCCTTGTCACCATAAAGGAAATGTTTGGTGTCCCAAACAGCATGTCTCAACCACCAAAGACCTACCCATTTACTCTTGGCTATGCTCGTATTAGGCCATGCCCATTTAACTACCTGTGATCGAGTACCGGCCCGTGTCCATGTACTCATAGATTAAATGGTGTGACCTTCCACATAGGGTTATAACCATGTACATCTATAAAATTGAGCAACCACCTAGGGAGGGTCACATGTCATGTGGACCTTTCCGCATGGCGTATGATGTTAATGTTACTCAAAACCCTAGCTGTCGTAGTAGGGTGGGGCTACATGGTGTGTGTTCTTCAACTACATACAATTTTTTTTTGACTTTTACATATAAATTTTAAAGATTAAAATGGATCCCATATACTCCACTTCTTCCATAATTCCTATAGTTTGATCACCCAAAAATGGTGGGTTTTGCCTATGAATGATGATTCCACCCCTCCAATATCCAGAAATTGAAAATTGATCATTTTCATAAATCCCACACACCATTCAACACAAATCCCTATTTATTTCTTTAATAATACAGATCTTGGATCCATATATCCTAACCCATAACCTGTGATCTATCCCAATCCATCCTTGATTTTATAATCCATTCGTTGCATACACATCTTCCATGAATCTGAAGGTTCAATCTCACTCGAACCCACCCTAGAAAAGTTGAATTGTGATCCCGTAGGTCAAAAATGAAGAAAACTAAGAACTTAAGTGGTTGGAGCACATAAAAAAGTGAATATATCATTGGATAAGTGTTATTGGAAAATGATCATAAATTGGGGATTACAAGGGGTGATAACTAGTGCTACCAGGGAAGAATAATATTGGATCAATATAAACAATAAATTACAGGGCTGATGTGAAGAATAATTATCATAGAGCTAAAGCAGATAAAACGCATACTCAATCATTTAATAAAAAGGTGTGGAAACAACAATTTATGAGACTTAACTCAATTTAGGATCGATATTTGGTAAATTATGAATTCAATAGCGATGAGGATGATGTGCTATGTTCGTTTCCAATCCACCTTGAACTAGTCATTGTTCATTGTCTGATTCCGATTCACCAATGATTTATGATTTGAATTTCCACTCTGGTCTTTCAAGGTTTGTGTTGCTGGAAATTGAAAAATAATCATAATTGGGTATTTATATAGTATTTTTATTAAGTTATTTAATAAAAAACATACAAATTATTTTTTTATTTTAATTAAATGCACCTGGATATTGTTTCCTCAACCGTATGTCTAACACCGATCAACCTTATGTCATGCCTATGGTAAACCCCACATCCCAAAATTAACTATGGCATTGGATTTTAAATTTTAGGTTATATTAAAGATTTATTACATTATTTTTTAAAAAATACGTGCTCATGACTTGAATATATATTATATTTTTATAATATCAAAACTGGCCTCATCGGGCCTTGGAATACCACACCGTCTTTGCACCTAGCTCTAAAAATATTTATTAATATATTTAAAAGTATTATAATGAAAAAATAGGTCACTACATTATTCCCTTTTCAAGTATTTTCTTCCCTAAAAATAAAAAGCTAAAAAAATCATTTGGATACTAAGTCGCGTCTGGATCTCCCTCTTCTAAGATATTTCCTACATGCTCTCATGTTGCCACAATACACTAACTATGACAATAGTACATCCTTGCAGGATACTCGATCAACACTAGGTACTTTTTGAAGGTGGATCGATCCTCTATGTCCATCTCTCCCCGGTTAATGACTTTCATTGGATCATGCACATATCTCCTCAGTTGCAATACATGGAAGATGTCATGAACCCACTCCAAATGCGAGGGTAAGGCTAGGTGTTATGTAACCTTTTAAAACCTCCATTAGATATTGAACATATAGATGAACCTTACAGATAACTTGACTCCTAGTGAGAACACTATAATCCTCATCATTGGGGAACTCTTAGGAAAACCTAATATCCCTTCTCGAACTCCATGTTCATATGATATTGATCTTTATAAGATTTCTATCAGATCTGGGATATCCTCATATGCCATGGATCACCTGGACCAGCTCCATCATTTACGAAACCATATATATACCAATAAGAGATGTATCACCTATCTCAATCCAACATAAGGGTGACCTTCATTGTCTCCTGTACATGGCCTTAAAATGAGACATGATAATTTTATAGTTATAGCTATTTTATAAGGAAAATATACCAATGTAAAGAGATCCTCCTTGATTTGGGAAAAATATAAAACACAAGATCTCATCATATCGTCCCACACCTGGATAGTGTGCTCAGTCTGCCAATCTGTTTGGGCTTGAAATGCTATACTCATTTTCAATTGGGTCCCGAATTCCTCATGTAGGCCTCTCTACAACCATGATGTGAACCACACATTATGGTCAAAGATAATCGTTGAGGGTACCACATGGGGTCAGATAATCCCCCGCACATATAACTATCATAGAATCTTCATTGAAGTTTTCTCCCTGATGGAAAGGAAGTGCGCTGTCTTTGTATTTCGGTGAACTACCACCCATTTGGTATCATTGTATATTTCTATCCATGGAATCCCTATCACAAATTATATAGATATTCCATCCCATTTATGCTTTGCGTTCTCAAGATATTGTTTCAAACCTACCAGAACCTGGTGGCTAGAATTTACCTACTGATATATGAGACACTGAGAAGCGAAACTGGATATGCTTCGCCACATGAAAACCCCCCAAAAATACTGCTGACGGTCCTTATAAATTCTTACTATATCAGGATATATAACAAAAGAAGATGTGTAAAACTCCCTCATCACCTCCTCTCACAATGTGACCAGAACCACCATCTATTTCTGAAAATGTATGAGATGCGCCTCTCCTAATGAAAATATATCTGGTGAATCTCTTGAGGATATTTGTTCATGAAGAACCTCAAATTCAATGTCTCCCAAGTGGGACTCTATCACATTATTGAGAATCATAGGATTCAACACCATAAACTAAAGATAAGATACAACCCACTCCTCCACCAGGGTTAGCTATAAAGGAGCCAAATACTTAGATGCCTCCACCACTAGGCATGAACAATACGTATTTCTAAAGGGAATATTCCTCCATGTTGCACTTCCTAGAAATATATAATATTTTAAAGTCATAGTTCTTTATAAACTCCAACCACCTTCTCTTTATAATGTTTAAATCTATTTGTGTGAAGATATACCTAATACTTTGATGTTTTGAGTAAACAATAAAGTTATCTCCTAGAAGATAGTTCCTACACATCTTCAGTGAAAAGAATACTACCACAAACTCTAGGAAAGGAGTAGTGTAGTTTTGGTCATGGATTTTGAACTACCTTGACGCATATTCCTTCACATCACATCTATGCATCAACACGAAACCAATACTATCTCTAGAGGCATAAAAAAACATTGGTCACTCTATGCCCTCATTTAGTAGTCTCAAAATAATATAACTAGCCAACCTTAGCCCCAACTACTCGAAGTATCTATGAGATTGATCATTATAGGTAAAAGGGTTCCCTTTCTATGCCTTAGAAGTCAAAGGGGATTCTACTTTGGAAAAGGTTGGTATAAACCTTATATTTTACCCTACCATGCTGAGAAAACTACACACCTCCAAAATGATCTTAGGTTACACCCATGAAAGCACTGCACCATCTTCACCAAGTCCATAGAAAACCCATGACCAATAGTTAAATTACATAAAAAGTGAACCTCACAGATCCATAACTAACATATCAAGAGCTTACCATAAGGCTGGTGCTCTTGGAGTGAGTTTAAGACCATCATGAAGTGATTTATATGATCCTCCTATGATGATGAGTATATGAGTATGTCATTAATAAAGATAACCCCAAATCAATCCAAGTATGGATGAAAGATATGATTTATCAAAGACATGAAAACAACAGGGGAAATTTTCACACTGAAAGGCATACTAAGAATGCATAATGTTAGTAGCGACATTTGAATTCCGTCTTTGGACTATAAACCTCGTGAGCCCTCAACTGGTGGTAACAGGACCTAAAATAAATCTTTATGAATTAAATAATGTCTCAAAACTGGTCAAATATTCCCTAAATCCTTAGTAAGGTATAATTATTCTTTCTCATTACCTGTTTCATATAACGATAACCAACCCAAATCTTCAAGCTCTTATCCACCTTTTTTTGGAAAAAAACTGGAGCTTCCTAAGGGGACACACTTGGTCTAATGTAACCCTTCTCTCTTTGGTCCACCAAGTACACTCTTATCTACCTAAGATTTATAGGGGATATTTGATACACCTTATAAGATATCCATGAAATATTGGGGTATAATTAGATATATAATTCAAGATCCTTCCTCAAAGGTAGTCTTGGAACATCCTTAGGAAATACATCTATAAATACCTCCACTACTAAATAAATATAGATGCCAAAAGAGACCATTGCACAAATGGATAAACTCTATAATTGATGGGTGATGGGATATAGTCTCCTACTCGCAAGACCCACTTGCTAATCCATGAGATCTCCCTTTCACAAAAATAATAATCTCATCCCATATGTCCAAAGGAATCTGACTCAGCTACGATGATAGTCAAACTGGGACCAAACCATGGAAAAATAGTCCACACCCAAGAAGAATCCATAAGGATTGATTGCGATGACTAGGAGGTACCACATGAAGATCTATCCACTAAACGATATCTCTCACTATTATTAGAAAATATATATAGAATAATCACACCCTTTCGAAACATCTTATAAAAATTTGTATACTAAGCTCGCAATGGGGAGATATAGCTCTCATAAAAGGGATAACAAAATTAATGAGTGACTCAAACCTATGTTTAAAAGTTATATATCAAGTATAGAATAAAAAAATCGTATCTCGCATCATCGCAAGATCTACTAAGTCATAAGTCTCAATGGACTGCTGCTACCTAAGACCTTGCCTGCCAGCTCCTTGAGCCTAGTGTGGGATACCTGGTGGTGGTGGAAGTAGATCATAGTTCCAACCTCCATGAGTAGATCTTACTGTTTATCTTATAGAACCACCTCTCTGGGTGCTACCCTAGCCACATCTAGGAGAACCCTGATCATGGGGCTACCTATGCTATGAAAATTCATCTATTGACTGCATGACCTCCTTGGTATGTAAGGTTAGGAAATCATATTCCATGTGACCATGATCATCACATGAATAACATATATTCTCTATGGTATGACCTATTTCTCTATGAAAACCCTACACTACATGTTCACATGACTAAGACTGAAATTGGGAAGATCTCCTACTCTGAGATCCAATCGATTACTATCTCTTAGCCTATTTAGATGACTCATCCCCTAGATTCCAAATCCCATATCTAGATATATGGCCTCCCTCTGATAAGAATCTCTTCATCACTAGTGCTAGCTCTAACACTATAAAATTGGTGGAAATGTTTAGGGGAACCACACTGACATTAATATTTTAGAAGAGACCATTCTCAAACATCTAATCTTGGAAGTAACCATCCTGGACCATATTAAGGGAGTGCCACATAAGGTTGGTGAACCTTGTATTATACTTAGATACTGACATACTAACTTTATGATGCTCTAGAAGCTCTTTATTGTAAATTGAGTGAAATAATAGGGGGCTGTTCTCCTAAAAAAATGACTACTAGAGGTCAATCCATGAGAGTTTCAAATCATTATGCATCTATGTGACTAGAATCCACCCAAATCATACATCTTAATGGAATAGACTGGATACCAGAAAATCCATTTGATTGGGCAGGGACTTCATAAGCTTGAAAAATTAGATCACTAACTCAAGCCAATCCTCCACTTCCTGGGGATTTAGCTCACCGTAGAAACTCAGTGGGCGATGGTGCTGGAACTCACAGAGTTTACTAATCCTATACACATATTTATCTTGAATTTCTAGTAAAATATTCTTCTTGAAAGGTGGGGATGCTAATAATTTACCACATAGATGAAAGATCTTGTGATATTTCCCTTGAACTGAGGCCTTATTGCTCATTAGATCATGATCATGATCCTAAATTGGTAACATGGATGGATATATTTTTGGAGGCATCCTGAAGTGATCAAGACGTACCACAATAATATGAGTACATATATACAGAGAGATGAATCAATAAAGATAATCAAAGGAATCAACCCTATATGATTCATGTAACATTAATCCCTGCAATCAATGTATCAATATATCGAGTTGACAAGAAGGTATTCAGAGTCTTGGTGAATGGATACATCGACCGCCACATTGACACTGGGTTTCTTATGCTAGAAGTTGTACTTGGGAAACTTTGAAACTATTTCTACATGACCCAACCAATCTTAATAATGGTCAAAATCCAAAAACTATCCCATGGAATGAACTTCTCTAATACCACTCTATAATGACCCAACCCATTGGGCACACCTGGCCAGTGGAAGGCTGAACTGCCACAACTCTATGCTTGCCTCCATAGACCAAGGGTTGGAAAAAAGTACGGAAAAGGAATAACTATATGGGATGCCTTTTACTAACATACCTATATGCACTCACCCAACCATATCAATGTAGTTATCCAGAGGAATATAAAATAAAGACCGTAACATATAGAGAAAAACCACGCATGTAATAAACTCTAGGGAATACATCATTGTGTGATAAAATACAATTAAAGTGTAACATGTGAAAAATATATGTCTGACCAAAAATGAAGTCCCAACCTGAAAAAATACTAGATGAAATTATAGATGAGAGATCCCAACTCCTGATCCCTAGTCCCAACCTTTGTACTTAGCCTATATACCCAAGTATCCTATTCTCTACCAAAATAACCATTGATCTATGTGTTGTCTGCATAAGGAATGACATGTGCCGGAAAAGCCTATATAGGGGTGAGTATATACATTTCCATTAGGGTACCATGAAAATATAAATGAGAGTAATAGATGATATGATATAAATATTTAGTTCAACCCAAATAAATAGGGAATCAAAACCCAAACACACACACACACAGATATATATTCTCAAAAGAAACCCATATGAGAGAGAAAGTGGATATCTGTCGCACCACAAATCCAAAGTCAATTAGTCTTCCAATAGATCTAAAGGGATCCATTTCTAATACCCAGTATCTCATTTATCCAATGAGTTAACTATGCGGAGGACCCACACCTCGCAACTGTGTCGCACAGTTGAGTGGGAACAATATTCTATAGAGGAACCATTCCATAGTTCTTTTGGGGGTGCCACTCAGTATATATAGGAACACAACTTTTTACATCAGGGGCATTCCACTCAGTATGTTGAGTACCAACACCCTAGTGCTTCAGGGGGTTCCACTCAGTAGATAGAGGACCCACTCCCAAGTACTTCACGGTGGTTCAATATTATAGATCGAGGAACCATGCCCTAGTCCGTTAGGGGGAACCAATCAGTTGATAGAGGACCCACTCCCTAGTTTATTAGGGGTGGTTCATCTTAGTATGTAGAGGATGAACACACTTGTGAATTGGGGGGGGGGGTCCACTCAGTATTAATAGGACCCACACCTGAGTCTGTCAGGGGGGTGCCACTCAGTAGGTAGAGGACCCATGCCATAATACATTAGGGGGTTCCACTCAACCAATGTAAGGAGTATAGATGACTCCCACACTGTTATGACAGGTGGGTTTCCAACCTCGATATCTCTCATTAATGATCCCTACTAACCACCTCCATGGCCAAACATCACTTGAAATAACATCATGCACAAAAAAATCCACGTTGTATCTCAAAATCCACTACTGAGGCTACCATTGTTTTCTACGAATAACACTACTTAGGAAGGATACTCACATGCCAAAATATGATTCCAGAATAAGGAGATACACATGATAGAAGTTTCTCATAAGGGTTCATGGTGTGTATAGGTCCCACATTGAATGTGGTCTTGCTCCATTGCATGAACGTGTTCTCCAGTGGATATGATTCAGAGGCCATGTCAGTGTAAACCTTTTTTAGGGGTCCCAAATGACATTTCATTGCCACATGGGGCTTACCCTTGTGATTCTAGTTGTGTCTGTGTTCATCAGGCCATGACCGTATAGCTGGATGGGTACCTAGCCATGCCTAGGTACCCGCTTGTGCCCATTACTCCTAGAGTGCACAATGTGTCCTCCCGAAAGGGGTCCTATACTTGTGAAACTGGTACATAGCTCATCCACCACAGGAGGGTCACACATCATGAGGGACCAAATACAAGGGGTGTGGTCCTTATCTTCTCCAAAACCCTACCCACTGTAGCTAGGTGGGGCTACATGACATGTGTTCTTCGAGCACACACCATGCAATTTAATTTTCTATGGAATGTTCAGATCATCACATGGATCCAAGATTTCCCATTTATACTATAATTATCAATATTCACACACCTAAAACTAGTGGGGTTTTCACCTGGCCATTGATTCTAGCCCTCCAGTGGCCGAAAATCAGAAATTGGACATTCTCATGAATCCTGAATACCGTACTCCACCCTAGACGCATACAACTAGATCTCATCAACTCAATGAATCATGCATCCATAATGTATTACTTGAAACCAATGATCTAACCTAAACTATATTATATATTCAAATTTGTTCATCACATGTGCATCTTCCATGAATCTGGGGTTTTGATAATGCTAAAACCTGTCCCAGAAAAGTCAAACAGTGACCCCATTGGCCAATGATGTAGAAGATGAAGAACCAAGGGGGTGAAGCACATAAAAAAAATGAATATATCTCTAGAAATATATTCTTGGATAATGATCATAAATCATGGAGTACATGGTGTGATAAAAATAAAAACCAGGAATGAATTATACTGGATCAATATAATCTTTAAATTTTGGGGTCATGTGGAAAACAATTATCATAAGTCAAAAGAAGATAAAATAAATTCTCAATATTTTAATCAAAAGGGGAAAACAACATTTGAAAATCCATTCCTTGATTTAGGATCAATCATTGGTGAAGAACACATTCAACAATGATGTGTGTAACACCCTGAGATTTTATGAGAATTTTTTTTTGTCTTATGTTATACGCAACACCAAAGGAATATTTGACAGCACACAATACAGACTTGGCTTGCATTACACGCAATGACGACCTTCCTCGATAGCGTGTGTAGTACGCAATACCGGGTTTCACTAAACAACGATATATTATTATGAACTAGACATTATAAATAGTATTAAATAAATTTTTAATTTTATTATTTATCTTACCCATTTTCTAGAACATGGTAAGAGAACAAAATAATTTTTTCGGGTAAAATAAGTATTTTTCAAAAAATGCACTTTTTCCGCCTTTTGATGGCGCACCCACATTAAATCTAGTTTTTGACATTATTATAAGTTCAATTTGACAAAATAAAATTATTCTTTTGAATCAGGGTATAAAAATTTACTTTGGATAATTTTTTGATATTTTGCTGATAACTTTCATATTTTGATGAATAGTAAAAATACGCTAATTTTTAATTAAAAACAACTTTTTTCATTGAGATAATTTATATGGTTAAATTATAATATTTAATGGTTTTAAAGTACAAATAGAATATATTTTTACCATTTAATATAATTTATGTCATTAGCATTAATTTCACATTGAATTCATAGGAAAAAACATTTCAATCTTTGGCAATGTTTTAACTTCTAAAACCCGTTTTCTTAACAACGAGATTTATTTTAAATTAATTATTGCAACTTATAGGTTTTGAATTTTGAAAAATGGATTCCATATTTGGAATTAGTGGGTCCAAATTATGTTAATAGGCTACTTTTTATTTTTGGGCATTATGAATAGTAACTATGGTAAATTTTATTTACCATAGTTAAAGGTAAATCGGGTAATTAAGGGTAAATATAAGATTATAAAATTACCCTAACACCTGAAAAAATCATATTTGATGACTAAAAGTCGACCCATATCACCTAAGGGTCGGATTAGATTCATTTAATGAACTTTTGTCCATGAAAATAATTTAATTATTACTAAAACCAAAGAATGTGACAACATGTCACTTTCTTAAATATTATAAGTATAATAATTTTAATTTAATGATAAACTTAATGAAACTTAGAAAATGAATAGTCTCCAGAAATATAATACAATTATCTAAATCATAGGAATTTATTTAGAATTTTTATGGATTAAATAATTATCATTAATTATGACACAATAGTGATGTTGAAATTATTTTATTAATTAAAATATCAAATAAATGGTTTTAAAAGTATTAAAATTAATATTATATGAACTATTTAATGTGATCCACTAATTTTATAGATACATATGACATTTTATTAATATATTAAAGCTTTTAGTTCGAATATATCTTCTGTATATATTTTATTTAAATTCAAATAAATGAATAGTGTCAAAATTGACACTATTGTTATTTTATAAAAATAACATATTATAAAATTGTTTAAAAATCACAAAAATATTTAAAAATTATAAATTAAAATTTATATGGTCTAAAATGTCATAAAGTGTCAAATTATGTAAAATTCACAACAAATATGTAATTATTAATAATAATTTAAAATTTAGAATATTATTACCACAAATAACATTAAATTGATAAATAAGGATAAATCAAGTTGATAATGTTTAAAATAAATTCCTAACATGTCTAAATTTTATTGGTTTATGATATTACAACCCTATCGCATCTAATATATGTATATGAGTCATTATGGAAGTATTTAAGTGGGGTTGAGATTTAATATAAACTAATATTTCTTATATTTCCAAAGGTGCCCCTCTCCTCCCTTATAAAAGGGCACCTCCTCCCTCTCCTCATCACACCAATTTGAGCCTTCAAGCTTGGCCAAACCCTGCCAATTTAACTTCCCCACTTCCCTAGAAACATCCTAGAGGTCCTGGTCTTCTTCAAAGACCAATTTTAGTGCTCTAAAAGGAGGTCTCAAAGAGTCGCTTCAATGAAGAGGTAATGTCCGTTACCGATTCTTTCAACTTTATTTTTTCTTATAATTATTCTTCTTTAGTTGTTTCATTATGAAGTAATAACATCAATATCAATAATATACTGATATTTTATTATAAGTATGAAACAACCCTATTTCACCGTCTATCCGTCCTACGGAAAACAAAATCACCGCGCGTGCGTACGTACGGAATACCGTCTCCACGCTGTGCTGTAATCTATTTTCCATAACCACCTTACTTGGATGGGTATAATGGTGAAAATAAATAACTATATATGATTATTTTAAATTGGTATTGATTCTGAAATAGTATACATACACTCCAATACAATTCCATGATCATGGGAACGATATCATCGCTCGTGCGTACGTACAGAATACCATCTCCACGATGTGATGCGATTCGTTCTACATGATCTTTATTTCATAATGATTATATAAATGAATTGAATGAATAAATATGATATATAGTACACTAATAAAATTCTGGAAATGAGGTATCTATAACCTAAAGAGGAGAATAAGAATTTATTCTACAAAACACGCATAAGAACAAAAAGTAATAAACACCCGAATAACAAGTAGTAATGAAATATTACTAATAAGAAGATACGAATATGACCAAATATGATATCATAACAATAAGTATGATTCTATAATAAGTTAGTAACATTATTTAAATCATTATACAGGAGTTTCGGACACTTACGAAGCAAATCGAACCTAAGGTAAGGGAAAATATCACAATCTCATTTTTATCCGAGATTGTTTATACTTTGGTATTTACTGGGGTGTATTTTATCATCCACATCCATGTTACCTTAATATGTAATATTGTTTCCATCCACGTACAATTGTTTAAATCCAATTTTACCCTTCGATGAGTTTTTAGTAAAGGATATGAAAGGAATCTTTTGTCGTTTTTCGTACGAGGTACTTTTTGACTTTTCCGACAAAAGTACGAGAAGAATGTTTTTTTAAATATAAGGAATGAATGGATTTTGAAAACATTATTTCCAAGAAGCTTCCTTTAAAAATTTTCATGTTTATTTTTAATCAACTTCTTTTAGTTTAAAATTGTATGACATATTAAGAAAGGAAAAATGTTTTTCAAGTAGAAAGGATATTTTCCTCAAGAATGGAGTTCAAGTGTTTTATCAAAATTATTTTCCATATAAGATAATATAGGGTTCTGTTTCTATCCCTATTATTAAATTGATTTTATTATGTTGTGATGGAATTATTTTTATGAATTCATTTATCTTATATGAATTTTTTATGATGTCACGATGTTTAAGAATCTCATTTTTATTACATGGGTTATACAATGATGTATGATTTATGATTTTGTGGCACACATAAGAATGTTATCATTATGAGATGGGTGGGACCTATATCTCCCTCCAATGCATTGGGTAAAGATTTTATATCTCATGAGATAGACATGGCTGGAACAGCAGGTTAAACTGGTTCAGTAAAACAGGACTGAAACGAGGAGTGAACTCGGTTCAGAAATGGACTTTGTCCACTAAGATAGTCTTGGAAATGAGTCTTGACTAATAAGAAATGATTCTCTATGATTATGTGTGTATGCAAAAAAGTTTCATGTTTTACGTTATGATTATTGGGATTACATTTCACTACCATGATTTATCCCATGTTATGAAATTATGATCTCTTTTGCAGGGTAAGATTTCCAAAATGTTATGTTCTTTTGAATTTGATGTGATTGATATGTCTTTTGTTTACCCTTACTGAGCATTTGAGCTCACCCTTTTGTATGTTTTCTTTCCCCAGGTCAGGAAGAAGGGTATTATGTAAGATATTGTCATGACCTGTCCTCGGGGACCGTGCCATGACTACCCCAAGCCCGCCTTCCATAGGCCAGGGGCTGGCGACTAGCACCAAGGTGTAAATCCCTGTAAAAAGGGAAGGGATTGCCTTTGTAAAGTAAACAAACACCACAGAGAAAGCAAGCAGTAGAAGTAAACACTAAGCAAAAACTGAGTACAATAGTAAGTGCGGAAAAGTAAGTGGGCCAGTATACAAACCCAAACTGAAAGTAAAGTACAACTGGAAGGGAAAATAGCTACTGACAAGTAAAGCCGCAACGCCGAGCTGTCCACTGGAAATCCCACCGGAAGGGTGGGTACAGATAGCCTCCACTGCTCCTCGGGTCCAGCCGACCGCTCCGAGTACGTCCCACCCAGTGGTCCACCTCCAGGTACCGTCCTGCTCCGCAAGGCTCAACCACGATCAACGCTGTCCGTCGTCTGCAACCAACACAACGTAGTGCGGGCATAGCCCATGCAGGGGTGAGTATAAGCTACTCAGTAGGGACCCCGAGACCCCCGAAGGTCCCCCAGAATCCACAAGGGATAATCCACAAGGAAAGATACAATCACGAAGTAACATCCGACACTGCTTAGGTATATTCCCATACATATACCTAAGTCATCAATTCCAGTACGCTCCAACATCCGAGCCAAAGTACAACCCAGTCCACACAGGAAATAAAAACTTAAATCCACACAGGATAGCTCAACACAATCCAATAGGAAAGAAAAACGTAAATCCATACAGGATAGCACAACACAATCCACATAGGAAAGCTAAGCAGGATTCAGCTCACACAGGAATACTTCTTTGTATGACGACAGAGACGATCAAATATTGCCACTGATTCATCTAAGCCGTCAGACCCACAAAGGATCAATAGGTACTAACCCCCGCAATGACCCACAAAGGATCTGAACCACAAAGGATCGATAGGTAACTAACCCCCGCAATGACCCACAAAGGATCTGACCCACACAGGATCGATAGGTAACTAACCTCCGCAAAGACCCACACAGGATCAGACCCACACAGGATCTGTAGGCGCTGGAACACACAGGACCGCTGAGCGCTGACCCACACAGGATCGGACCCACACAGGATCTGTGGCACTGACCCATGTAGGATTTCTGAGTGCTGTAGTCGTCGCCGTCGAATCCACTGAGGATCTCTGCACAGTCGTCGTCGTCGCAGTCGCAGCCAACACTAGGGTTCCCGCACACAGCAAGCTCGTTCGGGAGGGTCCGCTCCAAGAGCTGAGAGGCTGATACATAAAATGACACGTAGTCTAGAGTTGATGTATCAAAAAGTTCCGTATCGACAACAGGAACTCAACGTCACAGACGGCGCGTCAATCGGACGCCCGGTCTGAGAGTTATTGGCTTTTTCGTTCCAAGGGCCCGGTTGGTTTTTAAAGAAAAACCAACCCGACAGTACTCCACCTGCGTCTAAACCTCAGGATAAGTAAGCCAAAAGATCTGTCTCACTTAGAGGAATCCATCAAAGTCGACGACACATCAATCGAACGTCCGAAGCTCAAGATATAAGCGTTTCTGCTCCGAGGGCCTGGTTGGATTCGTGTACGAACCAACCCGGCCAAACCCAGAGTATTCCGAAACCTTGAGTGCGATATATAGAAATGACTGTCTTGATCCAAGGATCACATCGCCGCTGACGGTGTGTCGATCAGAGGCCCGTTGCTCAAGTTACGAGAAAAATACCGAAAAGGTCCGAAACTGGGGGGTCTGGGCCCGGACCAACCCGGGTTGACCTGACCCGGGTACGAGTCCGACCCAGCCGGCGTGGCTTGGCCTGGCCTAGGTGGCCCGGCCCGGCCTGGGCGTGACCTGGACCGGCCGGCGCGGGCGCGGCCTGGCCGCCAGGCGGTTCGGCTCAGCCGGTTACGACCGAGCGGTATGAGGGGCGCGCTGCCCCCGCGTGAAGGAGTCTCGACCCCGTGTGGGGACACCCTTGCCAGCGGACACGGCAGCCAGCCGCGTCCCGTCCTTCACTGGCCCCGCATGGTCGCGGGACGGCCAGCCCGCCACCGCGGCTTCTGCCGCGGTGGTTCTTCCCGGCAGCGCGCCGGGCGCCGCCGCCTCCCGCCGCCGGCGCCGCCGTGCCGGCTTGGTGTGCCGGTGGGTTGCTCCGCGGACCATTGGACGAGTTCCGATGGTTGGAATTCCTCGTCGTCTTCACCAAAATCCCTCCCAGGGTCTGTCCTTCACTATGAGGACCTTACATCGCCCGTGCGGCTGATTTTGTCGACGTCCGCCGTTTCTCACACCCAGAACGAAAGGGGCGGTGGGTTCGTACTTGTTCGTTAGTCCGCACCCACCGCTTTAGTGGTTTTAAAAGTCTTCCAACAATTTTTAATAATACACCGCAGGTATAAATCACAAAGATTTAAAATAATCAAACCCCTACCTCATCGTTGTCGTCAGACATGAGTTCTTCGCGGGATTGACCGTCACGGAAGAAGAGGATCGTCGCGTCGCGGAAGGGGGCGTCACGTCGTCGCGGTACACGACGTCACGTTGTCGCGGTACACGGAATCGCATCGTCGCGGTACACGGCGTCTCATCGACGATCTCCGAGGGTTAAAGAAAACACACAGATTTAATTGCATGTTTAAACCCATGTTGTGGATAAAATCCACAAAGAATTAGAGAACCGTAATCCCCGACCTCTAGCAGTTGATGATCAGAGATTATTGCGGGGAAGAAACGTCGCGGAAGAAGCATCGCGGAAGGAGAATCGTCAGTGTCGCGGAACACGACGTCACGTCGTCGATCTCCGAGTGTTCGGTGTTCTTCGCATTTATTCGCGTTCTTCGCGTTCTTCATGAAGGAGGATGAAGATCTCAAGCCTTAGAGTCTTCTCCAAATCCTCTCAACGAGCAATCCTCAAGAAAGACATGTTTTGGTCTTATTTTATTTACATGCCAACAATTTGAAAAACAAGTTAAGAAACGAACCATTAATTCAGTGAATTAATGGTAACGTCTTAACTGTCCAATTAATAGGAACGTTAAGAGTTTTAGAAAATGCACGAGTTGACTTTCATTAAAGAGGAGTTTTCGCGGGTGCGTTACTTATAAGAAAAGAAACGGTGGGGTTCGTACGGGCCCCACCTCACAAATATCCTACCAAGAGGGTAGGATATTTTGGGTTCCACCCTATCCGCTTCAACTTAGGTTCAGTGTCTTTAAGTGGCTTTAAGTGGCTTTAAGTGAAATAAAATAATGTTGTTGCACCACCTTATTTTATTTTCTTAACTTAACCCCAAAAATTAAAAACCACACCCGAGAAAACGCAACTCTGGAAAAGGCGTTTCTAAGCAAATACCGGCGCTGCGATTCTATTGGTGCCTTCATAATTCGATTCCGAGCACCGGTTCAAAAGTTAGAAAAAACCCGCTCATTCGTTCACTGAACGTACCCGAGCCAAACTTCAGAAAATGATTCCGGGCACACCGGGTCTCGGAATCAGGTACCGTCAGAAACTGCGTTCTTGTAAAATTCCAAAGAAAATTAAGAAAACAAATTTCCTTGAATTTTATGGGTCTTTACATCACTCCCACCTCAGGGCTTTACGTCCCCGTAATGATACATCATAAACTAGGGAAACAAATGTGGGTACTGAGCACACATCTGATCCTCCTGCTCCCATGTGCTCTCCTGGAGGTTCCTGTGCTTCCATATGATGCGCACTAGAGGAATCGACCGTCCACGTAGGACCCACTCCTGTCGATCCTCGATCTCCACTGGGACCTCCACAAAAGTCACCCCATCATCAAAATCCAGCTCCCCATGGTCAATGATATGTGACGGGTCATGCACGTATCTCCTTAGCTGAGATACGTGGAATACGTCGTGCACCCGGTGTAATTGAGGTGGTAGATCCAGGCAATAAGCCACCTCGCCAATCCTGCTGAGGACCTGGAATGGTTCGATGAAGCGTGGAGACAATTTTTCACCTCGGCCAAATCTCTGTAATCCATGTCGAGGTGAGACACACAAGAAGACGTGGTCGGCATCCTCGAACTCTAGTGGCCTCTGCCTTATGTCAGCATATGACTTCTGCCGGCTCTGAGCTGTCCTCATCCGCTCCTGGATGACCTGGACCTTCTCTTTTATGGCCTGGACCATCTCTGGTCCCACAAGTGCTGACTCCACAGGGTCTATCTAGCACAAAGGAGATCTGCAAGGTCGTCCATACAATGCCTCGTATGGTGCCATCCCGATGGTGGAGTGGTAGCTGTTGTTGTACGCAAAATCCACCAAGGGTAGGTGGTCCTCCCAGCTGCAACCAAAGTCGAGAACACATGCGCAGAGCATATCCTCGAGAGTCTGAATGGTCCTCTCTGTCTGACCATCCGTCTGAGGGTGAAAGGCGGTGGTCAGATGTAGCTGCGTCCCGAACGCCTCTTGAAACCCCTTCCAATGCCTGGAAGTAAAGCGAGCATCTCGATCGGAGACGATAGATGAGGACACACCATGAAGCCATACAATCTCCTGAACGTAGAGACGTCCCAAGCTCTCCACTGAGCCCTGATCTCTGATGGGTAAGAAGTGAGCTGACTTGGTGAGTCGGTCGACAATCACCCAAATGGAGTCGTGACCTCTGGAAGTGCGTGGAAGCCCAGTCATGAAGTCCATAGATATCTCGTCCCACTTCCACTCCGGGACCTCCAAGGGTTGTACCAAGCCTGCTGGTACCTGGTGCTCTGCCTTCACCTGCTGGCTGGTGAGGCATCGAGAAACGAACTCTGCCACAGCCTTCTTCATGCCCGGCCACTAGTGCTGTCATCTGAGATCCTGGTACATCTTCGCCACTCCAGGATGTACCGCCAAAGGGGAAGTGTCAAACTATCTCAGCACCTCCTCTCGTAAAGCAACTGGTACCATGGTACATCCTCTGAAAAGGACGTCGTGCTCTGCTCCAAAGGAGAAACCATCAGGTGCCTGACCTGAGGATATATGTGCACGCCGCGTCTCATAGTCAGCGTCCCCACGCTGTACCTCTCGGACCCGCTGTAGTAGTGGAGGAGAGACTGTGAGTGACTGAAGGAAAGCTGTTCCATCTCTATCCACAAAGGATATCCGCAAAGCGGCTAGCTGCTCTGTCGCCTCCTCAAGTAGCTGAATGCCCATCCTCCTGCTGAGAGAATCGGCTACCAAGTTCCCCTTCCCAGGAGTATAGACTATCTTAGAGTCATAGTCCTGGAGGAACTCAAGCCATCGCCGCTGTATCAGGTTCAGGTCCTTCTGAGAAAAGATATACCTGAGACTCTGATGGTTAGAAAAGACTGTAAAGCACTCGCCCATCAGATAGTGTCTCCATGTCTTCAGAGAGAAGACCACTGCTGCTAACTCCAGGTCATGGGTAGCATAGTTCTGCTCATGCGTCCTCAAATGATGTGATCAATAGGAGATTATTGCCTGCTCCTGCATCAGGACACATTCGAGTCCGGTCCCTGATGCATCGCAGTAATCTACGTACCCTACTCCCTCCTACGGCAACCTCAAGATAGGTGAACTGGTCAATCTCTGTCTCAGCTCCTGGAAGCTCTGCTGACATCTGTCTGACCACACAAAGGGTTTCCCCTTCTTCATCAAAGCTGAGAGTGGTGCCGCAACTCTGTAGAAGTCTGGCACAAATCTCCGGTAGTATCCAGCTAGTCCCAAGAAACTCCGCACCTCCGTCACGCTCTTGGGTGGCTCCCAAGCTAGTACTGCCTCAATCTTCGTAGGATCCACTACAACTCCCACCTCAGAGATGACGTGCCCAATGAAGTGGACCTCGTGTATCCAGAACTGACACTTCGAGAGATTTCCATAAAGCTGGTGCTCTCGGAGTGTGTCTAGCACAACACGCAAGTGATAGGGATGCTCCTCCTCAGTCGTCGAGTATATCAAAATGTCGTCGATGTAGACCACGACAAATCGATGGAGGTATGGCTGAAAGATCCTGTTCATGAGGCCCATGAACACCGCTAGAGCATTGGTTACGCCGAATGGTATAACCAAGAACTCGTAGTGTCCATACCGACATCTGAAGGCCGTCTTCTGCACGTCCTCGTCCCGAACTCTGTGCTAATGATAGCCTGACTTGAGGTCTATCTTCGAGAACCACCGTTCTCCCTTGAGCTGATCGAAGAGGTCATCAATCCTCGATAGCGGATAGTTGTTCCTCACTTTCACCTGGTTTAGGCGATTATAGTCGACACAAAGTCGCAAGCTCCCATCCGCCTTCTTGGCGAACAAAATCGGGGAAGCCCAGGGTGAAACACTGGGTCAGATGAATCCCTTGCCCTGCAAGTCCTCCAACTGTACCCATAGCTCTCGAAGCTCAGAAGGGGCCATCCGATATGCTGGAGTCAATATTGGGGATGTCCCGAGGTACATGTCAATATAAAAGTCTACCTCTCTTCAAGGAGGTAGTCCTGGAATGTCTTCGGGAAAGACGTCCGCATACTGATCCACCACTGTAGGAAAACTAGGACTTCGCACGTCAACTACTCCTAGGATGAGGCTAGCCAACTGATGAGTGATGGGTTGTCCTCTCCTCTGCGAGAGTCCATCTTGTGCTGCGAAGGCTCCCTTCTCGGTGGTGAAGGTGAACCTGCTCCCGTCGGTGCGTACACATCGCACCTTGCGACTAATACAGTCAATCTGTGCATGGACTGTAGATAACCAATCCATGCCCAAGATGACGTCGTAAGGCCTCGACGCCAATACAAGAAGATCCCAGCCGAAGCTATCGCCTCCTAGAGTAAGCTCACACTGCCGACACTAGTGCGTAATCATCGAGTCTGCTCCCGTAGGAGTCTCTAGCCGTAAGGATCGAGCCAACGACTCTGTCGGAATCTCCAAGCTCCGAAAAAGGGCAGCGGCTATGAAAGAATTACTCGCTCATTTGTCTATAAGAACTGCAACAAGGGTGGAATAGACACAGATAGTACCTCGAATCATCTCGGGCCCGCCGTGGTCGTAGGCCTCCGCTGCCTGGAGCTGTGCCTGTCTCTGCCCGCCAGCTCCCGGTGGCGGGGGTGGACCTCCTGGTGGTGGTGGTGGTAGAGCCTCAAAGCATCGCCCACCACCTGCTGCTCGGCCAGATCCTATGCCTCGTCCGCCTGCTGCCTGCGGACCACCATGGTCGACCCTCTGCCTCTGCCTGGGTGGCCCCTAAACCGTCTGCTGCTCCTCAGCACGGTGGGTCGGGCAGTCACGAGCCATGTGGGCCTGACCGCCGCATGTGTAGCACTGCCTACCTCTCAAAAGACTCGATCCATGCTGTGTGCCCCGCACTACTGAGCCAGTGTCCTGAGGTTGTCTGCGTGAGGGTCTGGTCTGCCTGGACCCATGAGTCATCCGTCGACTGCCTGCTGCAGAAGACTCTGCTACGTGCCGCCCCGCGGTAGGTCTCGCTGCTGATGAAGGCTCAGCAAGGAAGCTCTGGATCAAAAGGGCTCGCTCCAGTACTCCTGCCTGAGTCGGAATGCTGAGGGAGATCAGAGATGCCCTGATCTCGTGTCTCAATCCCTGCTTAAAGATCCGGGCCCAGAAGAATGGGTCCCGTACCATATCTGTCGAGTAGCGCGAGAGATCGGTAAATCTCACCGAGTACTGGGCGACCGTCAAGCTTCCCTGCCGCAGCTGGAGAAGCTCCTGGATGTGCACTCCACGGAGGGTGGCCGAGAAGAACTCTGAGCGGAAGAGGATCTCAAAGTCTGTCTAGAGAAGCAATGCCTCATCGTGCACTTGGAGCATCAAGCTCCACCATCTTCCTGCTTCTTCGTGCAGTAGGCTCGCTGCGAGGATCACCATGAGGTCTGCTGGTGTCCTCACTAACCTGAAAACTCGTTCCACTGCCTCTAGCCAGTCCTCGAAAGCCTAGGGGTCTGTCTCCCCACGGAACCTAGGCGGTCGCTGGCGCTGGAACTCGTGCACTGCACTAAGGCGACGTGCAACGTCAGCGGCTGGGGCTGGAAGCATCGATGGCTCGGCGGGTAGAGGTACCGTCGGTGCCTCTGCTGTGAAAGGGCCCTGTACCGAGGCCTTGTCGCTCGGTGGGATGTCGTCACACTCAACTCTCGGAACCCTAGATGGCTGCCATCGTTGGGCCATCCTGAAAAGGAAACAGGTGCGCCATGGTCAGAACAATATACCTGGTGAGCTGACACAAAGTAATCACAAAGAAAACTTGAAACACACATGCAATCAATGTTTTCGTGCATTAAGTCAGAAATCAGAAGTCAGGGTCCTGGTGTACGGATACGTCGACCGCCACACCAACACTGGACTCCCTGAACTGATAACCACACCCAATACGCTTAACACTATTGATTCACATAGAAAAAGATCAGAGTCCCAAGTTCTGTGGTATAACCGAACTCCTCTGATACAAATTTGTCACAACCCGTCCTCGGGGCCCATGTCGTGACTACCCCAAGCCCGCCTTCCATAGGCCAGGGGCTGGCGACTAGCATCAAGGCGTAAATCCCGGTAAAAAGGGAAGGCATTGCCTTTTTAAAGTAAACAAACACCATAGAGCAAGCAAGCAGTAGAATTAAACACTAAGAAAAAACTGAGTGCAACAGTAAGTGCGGAAAAGTAAGTGGGCCAGTATACAAACCCAAACTGAAAGTAAAGTACAACTGGAAGGGAAAACAACTACCGAAAAGTAAAGCCACAACACCGAGCTGTCCACTGGAAATCCCACCTAAAGGGTGGGTACAGATAGCCTCCACTGCTCCCCGGGTCCATCCGACCGCTCCGAGTACGTCCCGCCCAGTGGTCCACCTCCAGGTACCGTCCTGCTCCGCATGCCTCAACCACGATCAGCGCTGTCCTTCGTCTGCAACCAACACAATGTAGTGCGGGCATAACCCGTGCAGGGGTGAGTATAAGCTACTCAGTAGGGACCTCGAGACCCCCGAAGGTGTCCCAGAATCCACAAGGAAAGATACAATCACAAAGTAACATCCGACACTGCTTAGGTATATGCCCATACATATACCTAAGTCATCAATTCCAGTACGCTCCAACATCCGAGCCAAAGTACAACCCAGTCCACACAGGAAAGAAAAACGTAAATCCACACAGGATAGCACAACACAATCCACATAGGAATGAAAAACGTAAATCCACACAGGATAGCACAACACAATCCACATAGGAAAGCAAAGCAGGATTCAGCTCACACAGGAATACTTCTTTGTATGATGATAGAGATGATCAGATATTGCCACTGATTCATATAAGCCGTTGGACCCACAAAGGATCAATAGGTACTAACCCCCGAAATGACCAACAAAGTATCTGACCCACAAAGGATCGATAGGTAACTAACCCCCGCAATGACCCACAAAGGATCTGACCCACATAGGATTGATAGGTAACTAACCCCTGCAAAGACCCACACACGATCAGACCCACACAGGATCTGTAGGCGCTGGACCACACAGGACCGCTGAGCGCTGACCCACACAGGATCGGACCCACACAAGATCTGTAGCACTGACCCACGTAGGATCACTGAGTGCTGTAGTCATCACTGTCAAATCCATTGAGGATCTCTGCATAATCATCATCGTCGCAGTCACAACCAACACTAGGGTTCCCGCACACAACAAGATCATTCGGGAGGGTCCGCTCCACGAGCCGAGAGGCTGATACATCAACTGACACATAGTCCAGAGTTGATGTATCCAAAAGTTTTGTATCGACAACAGGAACTCAACGTCGCAGATGGCGCGTCAATCGGACGCCCGGTCTGAGAGTTATTGGCTTTTTCGTTCTAGGGGCCCCGTTGGGTTTTAAAGCAAAACCAACCCGACTATACTACACCTGCGTCCAAACCTCAGGCGGAGTAAGACAAAATATCCGTCTCACTTAGAGGAATCCATCAAAGTCGACGGCACGTCAATTAGATGTCCGGAGCTCAAGATATAAGTGTTTCCGCTCCGAGGGCCCGGTTGGTTTCGTGTACGAACCAACCCGACCAAACCCAGATTATTCCGAAACCTTGAGTGCGATATATCGAAACGACCATCTCGATCCAAGGAACACATCACCGCTGACGGTGCATCTATCGGAGGTCCGTTTCTCAATTTATGAGCAAAAGATCGAAAAGGTCCGAAAACGGGGGGTCTGGGCCCGGACCGACCCGGCGCAACCCCCCCTGGGTCGGCCCGAACCGGTCCTGACCCGGCCGGCACGGCGCGGCCCGGCCTGGGTGGCCCGACCCGGCCTGGGCGCGACCTGGCCCGGCCGGCGCAGGCGTGGCCCGACCTCCAGGCGGTTCGGCTCGGCCGGTTACGGCCGAGCGGTGCGGGGGGCGCGCTGCCCCCGCGTGAAGGAGCCGCGACCCCGCGTGGGGCCGCCCTTGCCAGTGGATGTGGCAGCCAGCCGCGTCCCGTCCTTCTCTGGTTCCTCCGCCGCAGCTTCAGCTGTGGTGGTTCTTCCCGGCGGCGCGCCGGGTGCCGCCGCCTCCCGCCGCCGGCGAGTTGCTCCGCGGACCACCGGACGAGTTCCGATGGTCGGAATTCCTCACCGTCTTCTCCAAAAGCCCTCCCGAGGTCTGTCCTTCACTACGAGGACCTTACATCGCTCGTGCTGCTGATTTTGTCGATGTCCACCGTTTCACACACCAAGAACGAAAGGGGCGGTGGGTTCGGACTTGTTCGTTAGTCCACACCCACCGCGTTAGCGGTTTTAAAAGTCTCCCAATAATTTTTAATAATACGTCGCGGGTATAAATCACAAAGATTTAAAAGAATCAAACCCCTACCTCTTCGTTGTCATCGGACGTGAGTTCTTCGCGGGATTGACCGTCGCAGAATAAGAAGATCGTCACGTCGTGGAAGGGGGCGTCGCATCGTCGCGGTACACGGCGTCGTGTCGACGATATCCGAGGGTTAAAGAAAACACACAGATTTAATTGCACATTTAAACCCATGTTGAGGATAAAATCCACAAAGAATTAGAGAACCGTAATCCCCTACCTCAAGCATTTGATGATCGGAGATTGTTGCGGGGAATAAATGTCACGGCAGAAGCGTCGCGGAAGGAGAATCATCAGCGTCGTGGAACACGGCGTCACGTCGTCGATCTCCTTGGGTTCGGCATTCTTCGCATTCTTCGCGAAGGAGGATGAGGATCTCAAGCCTTAGAGTCTTCTCCAAATCCTCTCAATGAGCAATCCTCAAGAAAGACATGCGCTGGTCTTATTTTATTTACATGCAAAAAATTTGAAAAACAAGTTAAGAAACGAACCATTAATTTGGTGAATTAATGGTAACGTCTTAACTATCCAATTAATAGGATCATTAAGAGTTTTAGAAAACGCACCAGTTGACTTTCATTAAAGAGTAGTTTTCGCGGGTGCATTACTTAGAGGAAAAGAAACGGTGGGGCTCGTGCGGGCCCCACCTCACAAATATCCTACCAAGAGGGTAGGATATTTTGGGTTCCACCCTATCCGCTTCAACTTAGCTTAAGTGGCTTTAAGTTGTTTCAAGTTAAATAAAATAAAGTTGTCGCACCACTTTATTTTATTTTCTTAACTTAACCCCAAAAATTAAAAACCACACCCGAGAAAACGCAACTCCGGAAAAGGTGTTTCTAAGCAAATACCGGTGCTACGATTCCATCGGTGCCTTCAGAATTTGATTCCGAGCACCAGTTCAAAAGTTAGAAAAAACCCACTCGTTCTTTCACTGAACGTACCCGATCCAAACTTCGGAAAATGATTCCGGGCACACCGGGCCTCGGAATCAGGTGCCGTCAGAAACTGCGTTCTTGTAAAATTCCAAAGAAAATTATGAAAAAAAATTTCCTTGAATTTTACGGGTCTTTACAGATATGCCAAAAGGGACTATAAAAATGATGAAATAAATGGGAGACAATGTAGATGCTTTATGAACCAGTTGTTTATGTTTCCCAGTTTCTAAAGACACTATACCTATATGGTACTTTCATGGTTTTGTTATATGTTGTAATAAGTATGATTCAATTTTGAAGTATTAACCATGTATGTAAAGTATGGGCCGCTATAGTTAGTATCAGAGGAAAGGTATAGTCAACCTTTGGAAACTAGGATGTGAAATCCTTAGTAATAAACCTAAGGATATGTTTAAGAATAGAACACAATCTTAGTGTTTTAGAAATGGCCATGAACAACCTATGAAAAGACCTTAAGTGTGAAATTTTATTCTTGATTATGTGGTTTTCCTATTATAATTAGTGTTGCTCACACTATTCTTCTTGGTTTTAGTCAATGGTTGGAACCCGAAGAAACCGTGTTAATGCGGAATGCGAAGAGCAATGAAATGATTGTCCCCCTGAGCAACCAAACGTTATGGGAGATGGAATGCAAAATCTTTTAGCCATGCTCACACAACTTTCTTAAGCTATGAATCATGCAGGACTTCCAAATGAGAAAAGGAAGGAGCAATATTCTGTCGAATCCTTCATGAGGAAGCATCCACCTTCATTCAGCGGGTCTTCTGATCCATTAGTGGCTGAACAATGGATCAGTACCACTGAAAATATATTTTTAGATTTTCAATGTTATGAACATGATAAATTCATCTTAGCAGTGTATAGTTTGGAAGGTGATGCTGATCAATGCTGGAATCTTATTAAGAATACGGGGCAAAGGGATGAAATTGAGTCCATGGAATGGGATGAGTTCAAGAACTTGTTTTTCAATAAGTATTTCCCTCGTATTCATCGAAAAAAGATGGAGAATGAGTTTCTTGAACTTAATCAAAAGGATGATGAATCCGTTGGTACCTACGAGGCAAATTTTACAAGACTTGCAAGGTACACTTCCAGAATTATTATCCAACCTGAGAGTAAGATCGATCGATTCTTTAGTGGCTTAAAACCAAGTCTTCGAAGGGCGTTAGCCATAAGGGACTTCAATAAATACGAGGAAATTTTTCAATGTGCTCTCAAGGTTGAGATGGAGATTGGTGTAACCCATCAGTCACATGGGTTTGATAAGAAGAGGAAAATGGAATTCAAAGGAAAATCTAAAGACCACACTAAAAAGAAGATGAGTTTTCCCTTATACTCAATGTGTGGAAATAAACATGGAGGAAATTTTCTTAAGGGGACAAGAAAATGTTATAAGTGTGGAAAATAAGGTCATCAGGAAATTGAATGTTGAAATAATGGGAAGAATATGTCTAATGATGCAAACAAAGGAAGGGATACACAGAATGAACCTACTACACTTTAATGTTTCATGTACTAGGAGATGGGGAATTATGCCAATAAATTCCCAAATCGAAGGGTTGATGATGATGATTGACGTCAAAAAACTCTTATGGCCAAATACAAAGGAAAGTCACATGCAATTACTATCGGCGATGTGGAGTACGACAACGAAGTGGTGAGAGGTACACTTACCATCCACTCTAAAGTAGAAAATGTTTTATTTGATTCTGGATCCACCCAATCTTTTATTTCTGAAGAATTTTCTAAGGGCATCACCGTATTACCTCAACAATTAGAAGTTGAGTTGGCTGTGACGACTCCTAATGGCAGAACAGTCGCATCAAAAGTTTACAATTCTTCTCCGATTGAAGTTTGTGGGAAAGTGCTTCCTGAAAATCTTGTGAACCTTCCTATAGTGGAATTTGATGTGATTCTTGGCATGGATTAGATTTCTTTATATGGAGCTCATATCAATTTCCAAATAAGGGAAGTCACATTTCATATTCCAGATCAATCTATGATCGTCTATCGATGCAAGGATGAACATAACCTTCCAGTGGAAATTTCTTCTATCTTATGGGTCTTGATTCCACTAAATTAAGGTCATTTATCTCAAATGGTTGGAAATAAACTCACGATTAATAATATACCCATTGTACGGGAATTTGATGATGTCTTTCCGGAAGAATTACCAGGTCTTCCACCAAATCGTGAAGTTGAGTTTTCAATAGAACTCGTACCGGGTGCTTTGCCTATTTCAAAGACACCTTATCGAATGGACCCAATTGAGTTACAGGAATTGAAGAAGCAACTCCAAGAGAATCTTGATAAAGGATTCATACACCCTAGTGCGTCACCTTGGGGAGCACCTATTCTGTTTGTTAAGAAGAAAGATGGATCAATGAGACTCTGCATTGATTATCGAGAACTTAACAAGATCACTATCAAGAACAAATATCCTCTCCCACGAATTGATGACCTATTTGACCAAATACGTGGAGCTCAATACTTTTCCAAGATTGATCTTCGTTCAGGGTATCATCAATTAAGGGTCAAAAGGGAGGATATACCAAAGACGACTTTCCGTACAAGGTATGGACACTATGAATTTATAGTGATGCCATTTGGTCTTACTAATGCCCCTGCTATCTTCATGGATCTGCTGAATAGAGTCTTTAAAGACTATCTTGATCAGTTTGTGGTAGTCTTTATAGATGATATTCTTATCTATTCAAAGAGCAAGGAATAACATGAATATCACTTGAGAATTGTATTAAAGGCCCTAAGAAAGGAGAAGATTTATTCCAAATTTACCAAGTGTGAATTTTGGCTTCAAAAAGTTGCATTTTTGGGTCACATAATCTCAAAAGAGGGGATATCTGTGGATCCAGCAAAAAAAGAGGTTATCGAAAGATGGTCAAGACCAACAACAGTAACTGAGATATGAAGTTTTCTTGGTTTGGCTGGATATTACTGATTTTTTGTGAAAGATTTTTCAGGGTTATCTAACCCACTCACCAGGATGACTCGAAAAGGAGTTAAGTTTGTTTGGATAGAGGAATGTGAAGAAAATTTCAAAGAGCTGAAAAGAAGGTTAACTAGTGCACTTGTGCTCACACTACCTTGCCGTGGAGAAAGGTTTGTGATCTACAGTGATGCATCCAAGAAGGGACTGGGGTATGTTCTCATGCAAAATGATATGGTGATAGCTTATGCCTTACGACAATTGAAAATCCATGAGGAAAATTACCCAACTCACGATTTGGAGTTAGTTGCGGTAATATTTGCATTAAAGATTTGGAGGCATTACCTCTATGGTGAAAGGTGTGATATTTATACTGATCATAAAAGTTTAAAGTATATTTTCACACAAAAGGAGATGAATATGCGTCAAAGAAGATGGTTGGAGCTGATTAAGGATTATGACTGCTCAATTCATTACCACCCTGGGAAAGCAAACAAGGTAGCATACGCATTAAGTTGACAAGACCATGCTAGCTTATCCCTGATGAGGATCACAAAAGATCCAATATTTATGGATTTACAAAGGATGGATCTTGGAATTTTAATGGAAGGGAGAAATCTTATCTTTATCAAATGAATGTTCAACCATCTATACATGTGAAGATTCAAGAGGCACAGAAAGAAGATGTCGAGTTACAAAAGAAGGTGAGAAATGTTCCTGAATTCAACCTTGATTGTGATGGGATAATAAAGTTCAGGAATCAGGTTTGTGTTCCTCCCATCCCCAAATTAAAGAAGGAGCTGCTGGATGAGGCTCATAGTTCTTCATTCTCTATTCATCCTGGAAGCACGAAGATGTATAAGGACCTAAAAGAGTACTTCTGGTGGGATGGAAAGAAAAGAGATGTTTCTGAATATGTCTCTCGATGCTTGGTTTGTCAGCAAGTTAAAGCTGAGAGACAAAAGTCTAAGGGGATGTTACAACCATTACCCATACCAGAATGGAAATGGGAAAAAATCACTATGGACTTTGTCACTGGACTTCCTAAAACATCCAAAGGTAATAATGCTATCTGGGTCATAGTTGATCGTCTTACAAAGTCTTCACACTTCATTGCTATTAGAGAAGATTTCTCTCTAGATCAGCTTGTCAGGATATATGTAAAGGAAGTGGTAAGATTTCATGGAGTATCACTTTATATTATATCTGATCGGGATCTGAGGTTTACCTCAAAGTTCTGGGGAAGTCTTCAGTATACTATGGATACAGAGTTGAGCTTCCGCACTACTTATCATCCTCAGACAGACGATCATTCTGAGAGGAAAATTCAAACACTAGAAGATATGTTGAGAGCTTGCTCTATAGATTTCAAAGGTGGTTGGGATCAACACCTACCTTTGGTGGAATTTTCTTATAATAATAGATTTCACTCCAGTATTCAGATGGCTCCTTATGAAGCTCTCTATGGAAAGAAATGCAGGACTCCAACTTGCTGGGATGAAGTTGGTGAAAGAAAGCTATTAGGACCTGATCTTGTTGATGAAATGGTAGAAAAGGTCAGATCTATTCAAAAACACATAAGAGCAGCTCAGAGTCGACAAAAAAGTTATGCCGGCAACCGAAGAAAAGATCTAGAGTTTAAAGTGGGTGATAAAGTGTTCTTACGAATATCTCCCTGGAAGAGGGTCATGAGATTTGGAAAGAAGGGAAAGTTGAGCCCTAGATATATCAGTCCTTTTGAAATTCTGGATCGCGTTGGGAAGATAGCTTACCGATTGGCGCTTCCACCGAATCTCTCTCAAGTTCACAATGTGTTCCATGTATCTCTCTTGAGAAAGTACATACCTGACCCTTCACATGCACTCAACTCAGAAGTTGTACCGCTGGAGCAAGATCTTAATTATGAAGAACAACTGATAGATATTCTAGATCGTAGCGAAAAAGTTCTATGGAATAAGACCACTCGCTTGGTGAATGTTTTATGGAGGAACCACCAATTAGAAGAAGCTACATGGGAACTTGAGGATATGATGAGGGAGAGGTATCATCATCTGTTTGTAATGAAGTGAATAATTTCGAGGGCGAAATTCATTTTAAGGGGGGTAGAATGTAACACCCTGAGATTTTATGAGAATTTGTTTTATGTCTTATGTTATACGCAACACCAAAGGAATCTTTCACAGCACACAATATGGACTTGGCTTACATTACACACAATCACGACCTTCCTCGATAACGTGTGTAATACGCAATACTGGGTTTCACTAAATAACAATATATTATTATGAACTTGCCGTTATGAATAATATTAATTACATTTTGAATTTTATTATTCATCTTACAGATTTTCTAGAACATGGTAAGAGAACAAAATAATATTTTCGGGTAAAATTAGAATTTTTCAAAAAATGCAGTTTTGCCGCCTTTTGATGGCGCACCCACATTAAATTTAGTTTTTGACATGATTATAAGTTCAATTTTACAAAATAAAATTCTTCTTTTGAATCAGGGTATAAAAATTTACTTTGGATAAATTTTTGATATTTTTCTGATAACTTTCATATTTTGATGAATAGTAAAAATACGCTAATTTTTAATTAAAAACAAATTTTTTCATTGAGATAATTTATATGTTTAAATTATAATATTTAATGGTTTTAAATTATAAATAGAATATATTTTTACCATTTAATATAATGTATGTCATTAGCATTAATTTCACATTGAATTCATAGGTAAAAACATTTCAATCTTTGGCAATGTTTTTACTTCTAAAACCCATTTTCTTAACAACGGGATTTATTTTAAATTAATTACTGCAACTTATATGTATTGAATTTTGAAAAATGGACTCCATATTTGGAATCAGTGGGTCCAAATTATGTTAATAGGCTACTTTTTGTTATTGGGCATTGTGAATAGTAACTACGGAAAATTATATTTACCATAGTTAAAGGTAAATCAGGTAATTAAGGGTAAATATAAGATTATAAAATTACCCTAACACCTGCCAAAATCCTATTGGATGACTAAAAGTAGACCCATATCACCTAAGGGTCAGATTAGATTCATTTAACGGACTTTCTTCCATGAAAATAATTTAATTATTATTAAAACCAAAGAATGTGACAACATGCCACTTTCTTAAATATTATAAGTATAATAATTTTAATTTAGTGATAAACTTAATGAAACTTCTAACATGAATAATATACAGAAATATAATACAATTATCTACATCATAAGAATTTATTTAGAATTTTTAGGGATTAAATAATTATCATTAATTATGACACAATAGTGATGTTGAAATTATTTTATTAATTAAAATATCAAATAAATGGTTTTAAAAATATTAAAATAAATATTATATGAACTATTTAATGTGCTCCACTAATTTTCTAGATACATATGACATTTTATGAATATATTAAAGCTTTTAGTTTGAACATATCTTCTGTATATATTTTATTTAAATTCAAATAAATGAATAGTGTTAATGATGAATGCTCTAAACCACCTCTCAGATCTCATAAGGTTTATGTAGATAATCCTAGGTAAATCATCATAAGAGGGTATTTATAAATTATTTTAATTATATCATTTAATAAAAAAATTAATTAATTAATTTTAGTTAAATACACTCACCAACAGCTGCCTTAACCAGATGTTGAACACATACGAACCTTGCACCATTCCTTGGGTAAACTCCACATCCCAAAGACAACCGTGGTCACCAATTTTACAATTCGAGGAACTATTAGGGATTTATTCCCTTATTTATTAAAAACAATGTGGACATGATATTATTATATATAATATTTTTATATTATCTATTCAAGGATAAATGACCTCAAAATATCATACCATCTCTCCCTCTGGCTCCAAAAATATTTTATAATTTATTTCAAAGCCTTAAAAGGAAAAAATGGGTCACTAAGTGATGTATACAACAACCTATTATTTTAAGAACATTGGTATATTATCATGAATTAACATATAAGTATTATTTATATTTTATTTATCAATGGAACTCTTAAAAAGGGTAAGAACTCTCAATTTTTGGTTCTTTTATCCAATCATGATATTGATAAAACCCTCACCTCCTTCAACCTTGTTACTTTAGAAAAATGTTTTTACCAGATTCATAGCAAGATCCTATCCACCAGGATTTCTATCATCATTAACCTAGTGGTCTCTCGCAACTAATACAATTTTTTCCATGGAAGAAGGGTATATGACTATCTTCCATCTTATTTTGACCACATTAATTTACCGACGAAGACTAATAGAAGAAGAAGAATTACCCTAAATATTGATTTTTGAAATGAATTTGAAACTATATAATGAGACTTTATGATTTAATAACTTCATTATTTTGGATTAAATGAATTTTCAATGACATGATACTCTCTTTTTTATGACTCGGTATTGTTTATTGTCAAATTAATTTTACTCATGAAGTATATTTCTCCTACACCGTTGGTATTTGGAAAGGTGATCCTTTTATTGCCACTACTTTTACCATTTTTAATAATATCTAAGTTGATTCATTATTTAAATGGTTGAGAAGGGAAGCCTAAATCTCATTTAGACTAGGAAAGGGTTTGTAACAACCCAATATTTTGAAATATATTTTCCTTTAAGTAAACTTTGTATCAATAAATTGTTTCACATGAAACACTAAACTAAGATGATATACGAAATATAAGATTAATATTAGTAAGAATATTTGATAATAATAAAAAATTTAGTAAAGAAATAAATTATAATAAATTATAAATGATTACAAAATATTTTAAATAATATTTAATGTTTTAAAAGGGAATTTTTCAATAAAAATAGTTTTCTATTTTTTATTTTATTTTAATTTAAATGATAATATATAAATTTAAGAATTATAATTTTTTAAAACGAAATTTATTTTTTAATTTATTCTATAAAAATTATCACAGGGTGAATGTTTTATATTTTTCTAAAATAATTTTTAAACTGTGTAAAATAGTTTTTTTACTAAAACCATTTGGTTTATGACTATATAAATAAGTAAGTATAACATAAAATATATAACAAATTTTCCTTATAAAAAATATATTTATGAAGTGAATAATTTCTTCAAAAATACAATGTTTAATTTATGAAACCCATGTTTAATGTTTTTGGAATCTTATGTAATATTTTACTCTAAAAACTTTTTCATTTTTCTTATATTAAAAATTTGATTTCATCGCTTATAGAAATTAAATTTAAAGAAATGGATTTAATATTTTTGTTTTGAATGTCCATAATATGTTATAATTTTAATTTCATTTTAGGCATAAGAGTATGAATACTAATATTAAGGTTAATGGCTATTATAATCCTGAAAGGGCTATTTTAAAAGAATAGTATTATTAGTTTTTTATAATTTTCAAATAACAAATTAAATTGATATATTTTTCATAATTAATAATATATAATTAGAAAACATATATAAAAATATAGTATCACACACTTAACTAATAATTAACGTTATATAAGATTAATATAACTCAATGGTTAAAACATCATTTTTCTATAAAAACAATCTTTTAATATACTATTAATTTTAATTTAAAAATTATTATTCAAATATTTATAAAATGAATTTTATTATACAGAGATTGAATATAGGTTCATATAATTATAATTTGATAATAATGGTTACCTATTATTTTTAATAAAATATAAATTACTTGGGTAAAACTAGTTATCAAGGTATAAACCAAAATAGAAAAATATAAAAAATCAAGTGTTAAAAGGCTTTAAAAAAATTTAAAACATGTGTAAAAATGAATTTCGGAGGATTAATCAACCTTATATCACTAAAAAATTCATTATTTCCCACTTTTGGATCCATTGACCCTTGAATAGTGTCATTCCATCATTGAAATGTTTTTGTGTATTTACAAGAGTTAAAATTTCTTCACTGGTAAATGGGGATAACTTCGCCCACATTTATACACCCATTATAAATAAATAGCTATACCAAAACTCTTACATATTATATACTCATCACCCACATTGAAGAATCCATATTATTTCCAAAATTTCAAGTTATGGAGACTTAAGTTGCCCCCTAAGGCAAATATCCAGGGGGTATTGTTCTCAACCAAACCGTCTTAGTTTTATTCTTCTACTCCCTGAAATAATATCTATCCATGAATTTTTGATAACACTAGTATGGTTAATATAATTAAATTCTATTATATTAATGGAATATCTCTTTTCCTACCTCCCTCGAAAACCATTTAAAAAATGAAGATGTTCTCATGAGTGTCTACGAACTACGACCCCCATTAATGACACGTTCTATTTTTCAAAACCACCATACATGGTTGGTTAAAAAGAGAAATTTAATTAAAAAATAAAATAATTAAAACATTATTAATATTATAAAACTATAATTATTTATATACCCCTATTATTCTATGAAAAATGAGAGTGTCATCCTTGTGTTCATGCGAACTACCGCCTCCACAGAACAATGTAATTTATTTTCTGTTACCTCCTAAAATGGTAGATTTTTTTAAAAAATAATATGTAATAATTATATTTAGAAAACTATTACTATTATGGAATTATTATATTATTCTTTCTCTATGTTATATTATCAATAAACAATCATTATAAACTTAATTACCAAAAATGATCATATTAAGAAACCTTCGTTAATTTTGAGCCCATTTTGGGAAAATATATAAATTTTGTGCTACTGGAAATATAAAAGACATAAAATTACCAAATTGTGTTGATTGTTAATAAATTTTACCATTTTTTTACCATGATCAACAAACCAACTATTTCTTATAGACATTGACTGAGCCACCTCAAATAACCACCATAAGAGAAATATATTTAATAAATAGATAAATTATGATAATATATAGAGCTTAGAAAATCAAATATATATGGAAAGTTTTCATTATTAACTTTTTTATAAACTTAATTTTATTATCTAGTATAATAGGAGCATGTGCAGAATGAATCAGGACCCGAGGTAAGGGTCTTTTATCTTTATTTTAAATTCTACATGACATGTTTGATATTAAACACCATAATTTCATTTATATGGTGTATTAAATATCTTATTGACTTCACGTATAATTATTATCTTTCTTTTCATGATATGTTAATTTCAATTTCATGTTATGTAACAACCTGTCGTAGTTGGGTTAATGTCGTGACTCCCCAAGCTTGCCTTAAATAGGCCGGGGGATAGAGACTAGTGTTGAGAAGGCATATAAAAAACATGGGATGCCTTATACTAAGTACCTATATGAACAAAAGAATATCCAAGCCTATAAAATGATGGAATGAAACACAATTGAACAACCATGCAAGCATACATCTAAATCCCAAAACCATAACACAACAAGAAGTAAATGAAAGTAAACAGGGCCAAATAAAATCCCACCACAAAGAGTCTAAAAAAAGTCCAACCTGAAAGAAAAGGGGAGACAATTAGAATAATATAGGAACATACCTCAGTCTGTCCAATATCACTAAGAATAATCTGGTCCTAGTTCATCAAGGTCTCTATCGAAAGGTTGGTCATCTGAACAAGACACATCACATGTGGAGAAAGACCATGCGTGGGTGAGTATAACAATACCCAGCAGGAAACCCTAGAATCACAAAGAATACAAACAAAGAAGTAAAATCATCTCTAAGAAGGTATATTTCTATAAAAAGTATTACAATAATATGAAAATGTAATAAAAAAGGCACACAGTCTAGCGGTAAGTCACCAGACCATAGTATACCAACCTAGGATTCTAGCTTGAAGATTCCATATATCACTCATCTGGGGGAACAGACTCCTAAGTCTCATAGAATTGATAATGTTTAAAGAGATATGATACATAGATGAGGATCACACCCAAGTACATGTGGAGATACCAACAAAGTAAATCTGGACTAATCCACAAAGTAGAGGATTGACAGCTGCATACAGTTGTTCATGATGATATATAAACTCCACTTCGGGCATAAGGATGAATACATGATCTTACTTCGGCCTCTCTGAGGGATTCCAAAAACTCTATCAAAGAAGTCATGCTGAAGGGATCAATTTCCTAGGAGTAGGAGATGATTTTACAAAAACCATCAGGGAAAGGATAAGTGAAACGTACCCTAAGTAAAATTATTCAAGATACAGAGGACAAGGGATCTAATCCATGCATAAAAGATTACATTACATATAGAAGGGGTTACATTCCCTTTCCCTTGACACCTAGTCCGACCCATGTAAACAACCCATGTCATCATTCCCTATTCATGTAGAAGTACATGGTGTGTAGGCTTCCCATGTACTCTTACCATGTTCCACTACACAACCCAGTCCTTGTACTCTAGTGAAGGTCGTGTCTGTGGGGGGGGGAGTACATGACATGCTCTAACCCGTGTAGTCCAACCTGTGTCTGTGTACCCTCTGACGTGAAAAATTAGTATTTGGGGAAGGGCCCTTATTCCTTTTCACCAGTGTCATATTCCATGTGATACTTAAGTTCATCCAAAAACCTAGTTTCTACACAAGGGGTTTCACATAGAATGTCGATCCGACTTACACACCGTGTAAAGTGAGATTTTCAATAATCCTAGATCTGGTTAAGCATGTTATGAATAATCCTCCATCCTTTGATGTGGCGACTGAATTTCTAGGAAATAAAATATCCCATCTATTCTAAGCCTTGTTTTCATTAAACAATGCATCCCACCATCAAATCTATTTGGAAAACAGATCTACACATCGTTCTTAATTACATTCCGAAGAACAATGAAGAACGTGAAATCAGATATCCGAAGCCATCTAATCGGCTATCACTTCTATCATCACACCACATTCATGTCAAGTCGATACAAGTTCTATGATATTATATAGTTGTGATAATAAATGGGTATATAATGATCGATTAATCAAGATATGTCAAACCATTGGACAAATGAAGGATGCCCACAATGAATGTAGAATCGAGGGAGAAAAGCTCAAGAAAAAATGAGTGGAATGAACCATTATTGATGTTCATGTCAATCATGATTCAGTTCTATGTGAATAAAAATGAATAAATAATCAATTCAAAGTAGTTCCCCCAAAATCACTCCACAATAAATCCATCCCACAAATACAGATGATCCACAGATAAATACGTTAGTAGATTGATCCATGTTCGTCTTATGAGTCATGAACAAGGAATTAAAATCAAATCAAACAACTACCCTACCTTGATTTGGACCAATCCCTGATGAAGAACATTTCATCATCATTTTTATTGGCAAGATCCTTAGATATTGTTTTATGCCGATCATGACTCCACAATCTAGTTGCCGTTCACCTTATAGAAATCCTACAATTCTCTCTCCAATGGTTCTCTAATGGCTCCAGGGTTATGAGGATATCCTTGGGATTTTCCATTATTGTCTATTTAAATAAACACAAATTTCTTCATCAATAATAAGAAATAAAATAATTTATTTAATTATTTTTTTTCATTTCCATGCCCATGATGACCTTTCCTCAAAAAACTTATGCTAACCAAGGTTAAGTCATGCCCAGGGTAAACCCCACATTCTAAACTGATTAGTTACCTCAAATTTCTAATCTTGATAAATGTTTTTAAGTTATTCATATTTTTCCGAAAAAATGCATGCTCATGCTATTTAATATATTTAATATATTCCGATAATTTGTTCTAGGAACACTAGACATCAGAATCAAACGATGTATCAGTTCTTGGTATAAAAAATAATTCATTCAATATCCCAAAATAATACCAAGAAAATATGAGTCATTACATTCTCTCCATGTTGGGGTTTACATCCTTGAAAAGCCAAAACAATGGATACTCAAAGAGATGTGGGTTATGAGCATGAATATGAGCCTCCCGCTCCCAATTTCTCTCCTAAAGATTTCTATGCTACCACCAGAAATGAACTAAAGAAATAAATTACCCTTGAAGGATCTTCTAATGTTGATCCTCGATCTCTACTGGGTACTCAATAAAGGTATCTCCATCCTCGATGTCCAGATCACCAGAGTCAATAACAGGTAATGGTTCATGCACATACCTCCTTAGTTGCGAAATATATAAGAAGTCATGTGCCCTATCTAAATACAGAGGTATAGACAAGGTGTATGCCACCTTTCCAACTATACAAAATATCTAGAAATGTCCAATTAATCTCAAATATATCTTGCCACCCCAACTAAATATCCATAATCTATGTTGGTGTGAAACCCATAGGAATAGATGACCCCCTTCATTGAACTCAAAATGCCTCCATCATCTATTAGCATAAGACTTCTGATGGATCTATGTAGTCTTCATCCACTCCTAGATGATCTCTACCTTCTCAATAGTAGCTCACAGTGACTATAGAGCCACGAGTGCCGACTCTCCTAGGTCAGTCTAGAAATGTGGTGACCAGAATTATCGGCCATACAAATCCTCGAATGGTTCCATATCGACGGTGTAATGGTAGATTTTTCTATACACAAACTCCACCAGTGGAAGGTAATCCTCCCAACTATGTACAATGTCCAATTTAAAGTTCATAGCATGTCCTCCATAAACTGAATTGTCTGCTCAGTCTGGCCATCAGTCTAGGGGTGGAATCTAGTGCTCAAGCATAGATGAGCTGAAAAATCCTCCTTTAATCCCTTCCACAACTGGGATGTGTAGTGAGAATAAAAATCAGAAATGATCATCAATAGAACTCCATGTAGTCAAACTATCTTCTAAACATTTATGTGTCCCAATCTCTCTACTAAACTCTTCTCTTGAATAGCTAAGAGGTGGGTCGACTTAGTGAGTTGATCTACAATAACCCAGATGGAATCATGTCCCCTGGACATATGTGAAACTCCCATCACAAATTCTATGTATATCGCATCCCACTTCCACTCTGGAACCTCCAGGGTTGAGCTAAACCTGCTGGAACTTAATGGTCAACCTTCACTTGGTGATAAATAAGGCATCAAGAGACAAACTCTATAACTCCTTTCTTAGTCCTTGGCCACTAAAACTGACGTCAGATGTCCTGGTACATCATTTAGACATCTTGATATATCACTAAAAGATATGTACGAAACTCTCTCAGAACCACCTCCAACAATATCACTGATACCATCATGCATCCTTTGAAAATAATGGCATTATCCCACATTTAGAAAATCCATCAAGAGCATGTCTGGTAGATATTTGAGTATGTAGAGTCTCAAAATCTATATCCCCTATTTGTGCCTCCCTAAATCTCTATAAGAGTGGAGGGGTAAAAGAAATCGACAAGAGGTGAAATTATCCATCTCCATCCAAAAAGGATAACTGCAACATGGACAATTGCTCTAATGCCTCGTTTAGTAATAACAAACAAGATCTCACGTTGAGATCATCTGCTATCATGTCTACCTTCCTTGGAGTATAGAAAATATTGAAGTCATAATCTTGGTTAAACTCTAGCCACCACCTCTATCTCGATTTAATATACTTTTGAGAGAAGTTATACATGAGACTCTTCTGATTCGAGTAGACAATTAACTACTCTCCCATCTAGTAGTGTAACCACATCTTTAGTATGAAGACTACCACTGCAAACTTAAGATAATGGGTCACATAGTTCTTTTCATTTGGTCTCAAATGATTAAAAACATAGGAAATCACTATCTACCTTTAGAGAAAACCACAACCAAGACCAGTTCCTTATGTATCATAGAACTTTACGTACTCGATACCCTCTTTTGGAAAAATAAAGATGGAAGCTCTCATAAATTTCGTCTTTAAATGTTGAAAATTATACTAAAACTTATTTTTCCATTGGAAAGGATTCCACTTTCATGTCAAAACTATCATGGGTGCTCGTATTATAGAGAAATTTGGAATGAATCTCTAGTAATAGCCTTCTAAACCAAGTAAGCTCCCCACATCCATCATGCTCTTGGGTGGCTCCCAAGATAACACTGCATTGACCTTGACTGTGTCCACTACCACTCCATCTTATGATATAACATGTTATAGAATGTGGAACACCTAAATTTATAACTGACACTTCTAGATCTTCCCATAAATCTGGTTCTCCCAGAGTACATATTGAATAATCAAAAAGTGTATCGCATGCTCTTGCTCAGATTCCAAGTACACATGGTTATCAACAATGAAGAATACCAAAAACTAGTTTAATAAAGGATGAAATATCTAGTTGATGATTCCAATGAACACTAATTGGTTGTACATCATGACGAAGGGAATCAACATGTACTCATAGTGACTGTAACAATATCAAAATGTCATCTTGGGTATATCCTCATCCGGTACTTTCAATTGGTGATTTCCTAACCTGAGGTCATCCTCCGAGAACCATGATTCCCCTCTCAACAGATCATGGAGGCCATCAATCCTTGGTAGTGGATAATTTTTATTCACAACCACTAGATTCAAGCATTGGTAGTTCACACACAACCATAAGGTCCTATCCACCTTCTTGGAAAACAACACTAGGACTGCCTAGGGTGAAATAGTGGGTCTAATAAATCCGTTCCTCTAAAAATCCTCCAACTTCACCCTCATCTCAGAAATATCTATGGGAGCCATCTGGTATGATGGCGCATATATTAGTACCGTCCTGGGGTGTAGATCAATGCAGAATTTTATATTTCATTTGGGTGGTAATCCTAGAAAATCCTTAAGGAAGATGTACTATTACTCCTCCACCACTATAATAAAATGGAAAATCATAACATCCAATAAACCAAGGGTTAGTCTAGAAAACTAATGAGAAATCAGATGCACCATCCTATGAATGAGTCCATCATATAGTTCCTGGGTTTCCTTTTTACTGAAAAAGGAGAACCTAGTTCTGTCACTATGGACACACCACATCCTTTGACTAAAACAGTCAATCTGTGTATGAATTGTAGATAACCAGAACATAGAAAGAATGAAATCATAAGGCATCGACACTGATACCTTAAGATTTAAGAAAAACTATCACTACAATGAGTTAGGTCACATCGTGAGCATGAGTGGATGATCACTGAGTCCTCTCTAGTAGGAGTCTCTAAGCGCAATGGTCAATTAAAGAGATCAACCAAAATCTCTAAGTATTTAACACGATATGTGTCAAGAATGGAATGAATAGCACCTATGTATATAATTTTTTAATATAAGGTATAAAAGAAATATATCATACCTCAAATCATTCCCAAATCCCCTGGTTCATAATATTAAACCACTTAGAGTTGTCCTTGCCCCTATCCTGCTGCTCCCTTAGCCTGGCGTGGACCACCTTGGGGTGGTGGTGGTAATAGCTCCAAGAACCTAACATATCCTACTTCTATCCTATCTCCTCTGCCACATCCACTGACATGAGGATGTTTATCCTTCTACCAATTCTTGGAATCCCATCCATGGTTTCCCTATCAACAATATGGTGGATTGGACAATCTTGAGAAAGATTTCCCCTACTGTCACATAATTAGAACAACCTCTATCTAGGATGACTAGACCCACCCTGTGAGACCTGAACCACAGGTCATCCCTCCTGGGACCTCCTCCTAAAACATTTCCCAAATCTAGGTCCTTAATCCTGATGTTGACTCCCTACTACCATGGTCTCTACTCTTGTGTGCCCACTACTGGTAACCACTGGCTGTATTTGCTCATACAAGAAACTCTCAACCACCAAAGATTTCTCTAGAAACCCAAAATAAGTAGGAATTCATAAATGGATAACACTGGCTCAGATGTATCCACACATACCTCACTCAAAGGTTAGATCCCTTAATAACTGATTCTCAACCATATCCATCGAGTACCTAGAGATATTGGTAAACCTTGATGAATAATAAACTGCAATCATGCTACCCTGCTAGAGATGCAGAAGCTCTTGGATATATAAATCCCTCAACATAGCTACAAAGAACTCCTATCTTAAGATATTCTCAAACTTTGACCTTGATAAAGTCACCTCATCATATGTCTGGGTCACTAAAACCTATCATAAACCTGCTAATTCATAAAGAAGGCATGCCGCTAGGACCACCATCTTCTCTGTAGGTGTCCTGAAAAGATGTAGAATTAGGGTCACCACCTCAAGTCAATCCTCAAACACCTGTGGGTCGTGATCACCGCAGAACCTAATGTGTCCTTATATTTGAAACTCATGAATCACACTCATCCTGGACATTTTTTCCACTGATACTATGAGTACCATCATCTTCTCAATAGGTGGTGGTACAACTGGTGTACCACTTAGAGGTAGAACCTATAGAACTGGTCCCTGTATCAGTGCCTCATCAGTAAGGATATCATCATAGTGATCACGATGGTGAGTCCTAGCTGGTATATGTCATGAAGGAATCCTAAAATAGAAAATATGTACCAAGATTAGTGAGTATATCTGAAGAATTGACTAAAGAATGGAATGAAAACCAAAATTCATTACTATATGATGCATTTACCATTTTTTCCATGAAACTAGTGTTCTCATGTACCAATTCAAAAAACAGGTGATCAGACTCCTGATGTATTGATAAGTCAGCCTCCGCACCAACACTAGAGTCCCTGTCCTAAAATTGAAACTCAAAACACTTAACACTATTTCCCTAAACCAATATAATATAATATTGGTCCTAATGTAGAACTGAATACTATGATACCACTCTATAACTAACCGACCTAGTGGGTCCCATGATGAGACTCCCAAGACCACCTCCAATAGGCCAAGGGATGGAGACCAACACCGAGAAGATATATCACTAACATGGGAGGCCTGAGTTTAAGTACCTATACACACACACACACACACACACACACACACACACACACACACACACACACACACACACACACACACACACACACACACACACACACACACACACACACACACACACACACACACACACACACACACACATCTCCAAGCCTATACAATGCAAAAAAGTAAAAACAACTGAACAAACGTGCATGCATACATCTAAATCCCATAACTATAATATGTTAGGATGTAAAGGAAAGTAAAAAAGTCCAATTATAAGTTCACCGAAAAGTGTCTGGAACAAGTCAAACATAAATGTAATGGGACCACTATCTGAATACCACTGTAAAACACACTAGTCTATCCAGTTTCACTAAGCACCATCTAGCCCTAGTCTATCATGTAATCTATAGAAAGGCTGATCATCTTCACAGGACATGACATGTGTGGGAAAATCCATTGCAAGGGTTAGTATAAGAATACCCAATAGGACACCCCTAAACCATAAATCAAACAACAAAATAAGTACAACTAGCTCTACACAGGTATATGCCTACAACACATATAAAAAGAACATCCAGTTATAATCAACAAAGATAAAAAATATATTGGAAAGCCGCCACCATAGTATACCAACCCAAGATTCCATATTTAAGAATCCACATAACACTCATCCGATAGAACAGACTCTTGATTCTGATAGAACTGATAACGTCTAAAGAGATACGATCACAGATGATGATCACATCCATGTCCATGAGGAGATACCACAAAATCAATCTATATTTTCTCAGAAATTAGAGGATCAACACTAACATATTTTTGGTCACAACAATTTCAAGAAATCCACCTAGGATATGAACCTGAATATAGAATATCACTTCAGACCTCTTAGAGGGATTCCAATGGTTCTATCCAAGAATTCCTACTGATGGGATCACTATCCTAAGAGGAGGACTTGATTCAATACGAAAATTTAGGGAAAGGATAAGGGGAATATAAGATAATGAAACTTGTTCAAGATACATAGGAAAAGGGAACCAAGCCATATATAAAAGAGTATATGGAATTTAGAAGGAGTTACATGCTGTGTCCCTTGACCCCAGGTTTGGACTATGTAAACAGTTCATGTAATCATTCCATGTCCATGTAGAAGTACACAAAATGTGGTCTTCCCATGTACTCTAACCATGTGCTATTACACAACTTAGTTAATGTACTTTGGTCCAAGATTTTTCCATATGGGGGACCATAAAATGTGATCCAACTTGTGTACTCCACCCCATGTTTGTGTACCCTCTGAGGTACACTCTGAGTCTCCATGGAGTGACCACATTCCATGTGATAGGTGTCACAATACGTGTTATAATTAAGTTCCTCTGAAACCTTATCCACCACATATAGGTTTAACACAACATGTTGATCCCACTTACACATCGTGTAGCACATGATTTTCCAAAATCCCAAATCTGGTTCTGCACATTACAGTTGATCCTCTGGACTTCGATCTGGTGACCAACTAGGCAGGAAATTGAAGATCCCATCTCATCCAAGCATCATCATCGCTGAAAAATGAATTTCTCTATCAAATCCAATTGAAAAAAAAAATATAAAAATCATTCATCCTTTCATGCTGAAGAACCCCGAAGAAATAGAAATATTTTATCCAAATCTGTCTAATCTGCCGCCGCTTCCATCATTGCACCACTACGTTTTCACACCGATCCCAGATATTTGATATTGGATTGTTTCACGAAGAAACAATTTATCAATGATAAATTTACTAGGATATGCCAAAATGTTGTGAGCTCCTTCAATTACTTTGTGCATCAATCGTTGATCCATGATCTGGTCACCGTTTTCCTAAGAGGAATCCTCCAGCACTCTCTCCAACAGCTCTCCAATGGCTCGGGGGTTATGCTTCTAACCCTGATATTTCTCCATAATTGTCTATTTAAATATACATCAATAACTGTATCAATAATTTGAAATAAAATAACTTATTTAATTATTTTATTCATTTTTTTCTCGTGATGATTTTTCCAAAAAACGACCCACGCCGACCATGGTTAAGTCACACCTAGGGTAAAAATCAAATTTTGAACTTAACAGTGGCCTTAGATTTCTTATATGGGAACCCATTTATAAGTTATTCCACTTCTTAAGGAAAACTTCGTAGGCATACTATTTAATATATTTAATATATTTTGAACATTTATTCTAGGTACAACGGGCCTCAGAATCATACATCGTTTTAGTGTTTGGTCTTCAAAATAATCTATACGATATCCAAAAATATTACATAGAAAATCAAAGTCATTACATATAAACCCTATTATATTCTTTTTATTCTTACATTACCATTATTATAATGGTTTTTGAATACCGATATAGCTTTATTGAGATATGATTCTTATTCACCACCTATTTAACCTTTTAGTGTATATATTTTCTATGTATTTTATTTTATCATAATTTTAATTCAATCTAATGATTTTTAAATCTATCACTAGTTTAAAATTTCATGATTTTTTTGATTTTAATTATAATGAATTTGTGAGTGGTTTTCCATTAATCAACTTCTTTTATTGAATAATAATTCTTCTTATTTGAATAAGGATTTACAAGATTGATTTCATTTTTTCTATGATGATATTATAATTTATTTCATACTTCTTTTATAGGTAATTAAATTTATAGATCTATTTCTTTATAATATTTGGTTATGTTAAGAACAATTCACATCCTCTCTGAATGAAGTCTTTTCATTCCATGTATAAATTTTTAATTTGAACAAATGTTCTTCTTTATATTTAGAATCCCAATTATGTGATATCTCATTACACCTTAATATTTACCTTAACCAATTTTTAAAAAATAATTTTTATTAGTCTTATTTTGATGTGGGATTTAAACAAAAATATTTCAAAAATTTAAAAGGTTTTCCATCTTTCATTATCAAATGTTTCAACAACCACTGCACATTAATTTTAGGAATCCTTTATTTATTTTTAGGGATATATTATTGAATATTCAATTTAGAAGTAATTGTCTTCAAAAAATTTCACTTGAAATTTTTATAGATTTCATTTAAATTTGATTTGTAACATATTATTTTAGAATAATGATAATTTTTTTTTCTGAAAACTCTTACAATTTTTCTATTATTATCCCATTTATCTCTAAAGGCCTATTTTCCATTGAAATTATATTTCATTAATCATTCTATAAATGATATTATAAATTAATATTTTGGGGTGATTCTATTTTTGGCATCAACCATTTACATTTTTGAGGTAAATTTTGGTGATATCATTTGGAAATATTTTGAAACCCATTTCTATTTCCATGGATTCTTTATGATGTGATGAATGATTGATGAGTGGGGTCATACATCTCCCTACAATTTGATGGTTGTGTTTTTATATCTCATGAGATTAAAAATTTATACCTGTACATAATTTTGTTATCATTTTTTCACATGATGGTGTTAGGACATGATCGTATATGGCATTGTTTACATGATGTTGTGTGGGCATGATCACATATAAGTTTTTTAATATGATGGAATGTGGTCATGATCACATAGTTATTTGTTCACATGATGATACATGGAAATGATCAAAAATATCTTTGTTCACATGATCGTTCATGGAAATTATCTTGATTTATTTTTCCAAAATATTACACCTCGACATAATTTCACTTAACCATGTTCAAAATATTACAATTTCCAATGACTATGATTATGAGATATTTTTATATATACTCTATAGCTCATATTTATTATCCCACACTCTTATGGAATCATACATGATTGTTGAAGTGAGATTATATGACTTTATATAAGGTTATATAGACAACTTCTATTGTTCTATGCTATTTTAATAATATATTTCCCCATTGCTAATGTTTTCTTGATATGATTATGTTCTATCCCTTTAATAACCCATTGATGAGTTTTCCATTTTCGAGTGTTAAAACTCATCCCTTTCTTATGTTTCCATTTCCTAGAATATGATGATGATTATACATTATAATAAGTATAGAATGGAGTTTAGTCTGGCACAATTATATGGAAATATATATAAGGGTTGTTAAATAATTTTCTTATGTAACTAGTCATCAAAGACACTAAGTCTTATGTTATTAAGATTGTGATATTATTATGAGATCTAATGTTTAAGATTTAAAAATTTATGTAATATAATGATATGTTTAGCTTGGATCATTATAGTTGGTATCATAGTAGGGTTTATTTTTTAATATTTTTTTAGTTATTTTTTGGGATTAATCTAACTATTTTTTAATATGATAAGGGAACTTCACTGAAAAAAGGAGGGATAAATCTAATGGATATGATTAAGTGTTTGTCAATATCCTGATTTTTTTAAAGTTTTGAGTATGTGGTTTTCCTAGAAATTAATTTATTCTCTAGATACTGGTCAGTATATAAAGTTGTGGCATACATTCACCTTTGGGTAATTAGCTAGAAAAAGTTTAGTTACGTATTAACTTGATCTTCACTCGGGGCATGATGAGTGGGCCTAAGACACACACCTAAAAAACACTCCCTGGGGATATGATTGGGATAATAAAATTATTTTTATATACCTTTACAAATGATTTAATATGTTAGGGAATTTAGTTAAGGAGTACGAGAGAACCCAACCTAAAGAACCTGGAATCAAACAAGAGAAATTTAGGTTAAAATGAATGCTAATGTGATGTTTTTGAAGAGTAATACATTTTATGGTTGAGTTTTTCTTGAGAAGATTTATGATAATTTCCTTATGATGTTAATCAATAATTAAGCACATCAACCCCTTTTAGTTTTAATATTTGCTGGAGTAAGGATAAATTGAGTAAAAAATCATTATGGTGGGAAATGTGATGACTTTACCAATGAGAAACTAACTATGATGGTATTAGTGATTATTTATTGAAGTTACATGTGTATGGATAATATAGAATACTAATTTTATCACAAAAAATTCTCAAGTAAGGAAAATTATGTTATTGGACATTTCATGAGGAAATGTCCACCCTCCTTTAGTGAATCTTCCAATCCACTTATTTCTAGGTAATAGATCACTGAGATGGAAAATATATTTTCTATTCTCCAGTGCATAGAACATGAGAAGGTTATCTTGAATGTATATTGTATATAATATTAGAATGATAATTGTTGGTCTATGATTAATAATACAAGGGAAAATATGGAATTAGAATCTATTTAATTGGAGGAGTTTAATATTGTATTCTTTACCAAGTATATTCCATGAAATCTTCACACAAAAATGGAATGATAATTCCTTTAGTTGAAACAAAAGGTTGATGAATCTATTGGATCTTATGAAGGTAACTTCATGAGACACACAAGCTTCACCTCCAGTTTTATTAGTAGACCATAAATTATGATTAAAAAATTATATAGAGGATTAAAACCAACTAATTGAAAGGAATTAGTTATAAGAAACATTTTTAGTTATAAAGAAATTGTTTGATGTCCATTTATGTTAGAAATTGAAACTTGAGACTCCCATTATTTTAGATATAATAAGATAAAAATGGATTCTCATGGGAATTTAAAGGATAAATCATAGAGAGGGAATAAATTCCAATCACCTACATGCCAATTTTTTTGAATAAGAACACATGATATTATTGGAATGGAATAAGATAATGATGTAAGTTTGGAAGGCTTGTCTATCGAGCTCATGACTGTCACAAAAGGGTGAAGTGGTTTGATGATTAAATAGGGGAGGAGATAGTACCAACTAACGCTCCACCCAAACCTTAATGTTTCAAAAGAGTTTGAAAATTATTGAAATTGATGCCTAAACCTAAAGAATATCGATGATAATAGGTATGTGAGTCTTCTAAGACCAAGGGAATACGGAATAACCTATGATATTAACATAGCTGGAGTGGATTCTAGAAATTAGGGAAAACTTATAAAACACCCCAATAATTCATGTAACATTATCTTTAATATATTTTGTTGCACGCAACATCGACTAGGCTTGTGTAACACGCAATATCGAGTTTCTCTGAAACATCACTTTAATGATAAAATTATTTAAATGATATATTTATAAATTATCCATTAAATATAGTAACATAAATAGTAATAAATAATTTTTAAATCTTATTTATAATGTTATCACATAAATAAAATATATTTATAATGATATTTATAAGTTTCTGTAAAATAGTTATATTTTTAGGAATACTAATTTCTTAAAGGAACTATTTTTTTTTGTCCTTTTGTGAATAATAATAAAATTAATTTTATCCACTCATAGAAATTTAGTTTATTAAAATAGACTTCATTTTTGAATTCATAATATCAAAATTATCTTGAGGTTTTTTTTTATATTTTTCTGGAAACTTTAATTTTTGATGAATAGTGAAAAACACTACATTATTGTTTTACAACTGCTTTTATCATTTAAATAATTATTTCACATTAAAGTGATTTTAAAGTACCAATAGAAAAATTATATATATATTAACCCAATTTAGGTCATTTTAATTATTTTTATAACAGAATTTGATATAAAAAATCATTGAACTCTTTTAACGTCATTTTACCCGCCTTCTAGCCACATTTACAGATTAACATTAAACAGAATTTTAGCGCTTCTGTGAATTGATTTTGGAAAAGTGGTCATACATGGTTGTAATAGGTATAAAAAATTTGGTTTAATAGGATCAAAAATTTTTTGTGAACAGTAAACTTTGAATTTTATTTACCACTATTAAAGGAAAATGAGGTAATTAAAGGTAGAAATAATATTATAATAATATAAAATTACCCTAAAACTTGTCCTAATTTCACTAGATATATGTGATTCCAAAAAATAATTCTTGTGTCAAAAATATGATCTTTTTTAATCCACTTCTGTTATATTAAGACATTTATTATATTTTATTTAAATAAGAGTTAAAAGTTCCGTATTCAAATTTTACTAAATAAATAATTTTTTATATATAGTAATACATAAGATAAATTTTACTATAAATAATAATTAGAATGATAATAAATTTATATACATCATTATAATTTATATATAATTTTTTGACATTAAATAATTAAATTAAATTACAACACAATAATGATGCAATAATAGTTCATTTAATTGAGATATCAAATAAATGACATTAAAAATATTAAAATAAATATAAATTGACTTAATTGTTGACATCCACTAATTTTATAGATAACTTAGACATGTAGGTGACATATTTTATGTTTTTGTTTGATGTTATCATGATAGTTTTATTTTTTTTTAAAAATGAAAATAATAAATAGTATTAAAATTGACATAAATGATGTTTTTAAAATAAATACTATTTTATTAAATGATATAAAAGTCATAAAAATATATGGTTCTTCCAAATAACTTGGATATTTTCAAATATGTAATAAATAATCCAATTAGGGTTTATTTTTATTTTTATATTAACTATATTAACTCTATTGTTTAAAAAAACAAGAAGACACGATAAAATATAAATTGTTTACCGTCTTACGAAAAAACAATATCACCATGCGTGCGTACGTACGGCTTACCGTATCGACATCGTGGTGTAAACTATTTGTCTTGTACACTTTATTTCTATGGGTTTAATTATTAATATAAAAAATTTAAATAATAAATATAACATGATATTGTTTCTATATAATTCATATTCTATCCAATTACAAACCATTTAACCATCATGTAAATGATACCGTCGCTCGTGCATACGTAAGAATTATCATTTCCATGATGCGATGGGATTAATCTTCCACGTTCACCATTCAAGAATGATTATAAAAATATACATTATTAATAAGTATATATGACATAATAATATTACTAAAATAATATATATCTATATTTACATATATTTTATTAACTTACTTTCATTCCATATGTTAGGAAAACAGAAACAACGTTCATGCGTACGTACGACCTACCATCTCCATGAATGGTGTATTTCATTTTATATATTTATCTATTATGTATATTTATATTATGAATATATATGATATATAAATCACATTATACATTCTAGAAGTAAGTAAATTATGATCTAAGTAATATGAATAATAATAACAAGTCAAAACACATACGATAATGAAAGCGATTATTACCCAAAATGTTGCTTTAACATAGAAATTGTTAATAAAAGGGTATTATAAAGTCAAGAATGAATAATTTATGATATCATAAATATTATTATGGTTCTATTATAAGTTATTAAAATTTAAAAAACCATTATATAGGAGTCTCAGACACGTACGAAGGGTATCAGACCTATGATAAGGGAAATCTTAACTCAATTTCCACACATTGAGTAAAACATCTATGTGTGGTCTATGTAATTCCCCTATTATGTTTGATATCATGAATACATTTATCTTCATTTTATTTAAAGATTCATTTGAAGATATTTTACTTATTATTTGAATGTTCAAAGTGGCATGAGACGCTTTGAATGTTTAAAGAATTAATCCTTTATCCATTGTAACATTCCTGATTTTATTTTATATAACTATTAATATAGATATTAAAGGATTATAAAGGAAATTTTATGTCTATTTTTATTATCATTAAAATGTTTTCAAAAATTAATCTTTTTGAAGTTTTATGTAAGAGACACTTTAACTAAAACAACATTTTAAGTGTTTTAAAGATTTATTCTTCTAAATATCTCTCAATAATGTCCATATTTTCAAAATGGTTTTAAGGATTTTTTTATATGGATATGAATGTTTTAAAATTAAAATTTAATTCAAAATATTCAAAGTGGTATGGGACACTTTGATTCAAAAATCTATTTTTAAATGTATTATTTTATAAGTATGTGGATTTTGAATAAATAATTTCAAAGAAAAAAGGGTATTTGTCTCAATATATTTTTATTGATTTTATATGAGTATTTTCATCTATGTCAATATCCTTTGTTAGATTTTATTCTTATTTTATATTAATTTCATACAATAAAATTCTCCATATTGTATCATGTTATGTTTGACTATGGATGCTATATTTTTATACCATTAATGGGTTATGGTTAAAGAATTAACATTTCATATTCTAGTTTAAATACAAATGTTTTTGTTGGTTATGTTTCACACTTTTTTTATGAGGATTTCATTGGAATTATTAATGGGTTGGTGACTAGTTAGTGAAATATATACGGGTTGGGGATCAGTTAATGAAATCCCTATGGGTTGGGAAACGGTTAATGAAATCCCCTCGATGCATCGATAGTTACCAAGATCCAAACTAATTTGGGTTTTTACTCATATGGTCTTGGCACGAGGCCTTGACGGTATGTCCACCATTGTGCACTCCCTTATTATGAGATTAGTTATTGATATTACATGTCATTATTTGACTATTATAATATCCATGTGAATATTTAAATGGAATTATTTTATTTATTCTTTCCATTTTATTCTGAAGATTATGTTTATTAGGCCTGTGTTTTAGTTTTATACTTTCCTTAAAAGCTAATGATTATTTATGAAATCTTCAGCTATATTGTTTAACCTTATTGATCACCCGAGCTCACCCCTTTCTTATGTTTTATTTTACCTGGATTTTAAGAAGTGTTTTATGATCGATATGAAGGGTTAAGCTAGTATAATAATGGCATTCTCAAAGAATATCAATGTTGAATTTTATTCTTTGAAGTGTAATGTAAAGTCCATGTATGTAATCTATTTTCTGTGACGGATAAACTGATTGGTCCTTCGGGATTTGATTCCTTGTAATCATTAAAATGAATTAAAATAATGCATCGGCTTCAGGCATCTGGGGTCTGGGCATTACAACTTATCCTCCAATCTAGAGATGAGTATGCCTCATTGGAGTTTTTTTCTCAAAAGTTTAGTAAACCCAATAAAATTTCCAAGATTTAAATTACAACTGGAATGATTTAATTATCAAGGAAAACTTATATTTGTGTGGTTATTGTATCCCAATATTATGTTTATGGTAATATACTTCATGTTAATCTTATTAAATATTTTTTAGAGTTATTATATGTTATTTTTGTCATTTAGTATATTTATCTACACATATCCCACATCAGTTGCGAGAATAAGGAAATCATGTTTCAAATTTAAATAAAAAATATGATCTTATATCAGTTCATATATGACTCTACATTGTGACCCATACATTTCATTCATAAATATTACATCTTAATAGATGAATATTCAATACATAAAATTATTTTCCATAATATAACCATAATGTTTTAGTGTATTTTGAGACTATATATAAAAACATATTTTTTAGGTATATTATCCATCACCCTCCATAAATTTCTTGTCACTTTATTCCCTTCTTGAAATACTCTACATAAAATATTTCTTCATAACCTGAGGAAAGGAAACATAAGAAATGGTGTGATCAGATGTGTTTTTTTAAAAGGTTGGGGCCGAAGCCTCATTTATTATTAAAGCAAAGCAAACACCTCTTTAAACAGGGGAGAGGGAGACCCATTACAGAGCCCGAAAGCCCAGTGAGCATTTAGCCCATTACATGACCCGAAAGCCCATTTTTTGGCCCAAATCCCATTCTGTGAATAGTACTACTACAGTACCCGCGCTGCTACAGTACTGCATAGTACCCACCACTGCTACAGTACTTTTCCACTGCTACAGTGACCTGCCGCCACTACAGTGCTTGCCGTTTCTACAGTGCCGCCACTGCTACAATACACTACAGTGCTGTTACAGTACCTACGCCCAATGGGTTTTGAACCCCCATTTTTCATGTAGAATTAAAGGGTTCTTACCACTAATCCAAATCCCAACTACATGTGATCATATGTGTAATAAGGGCGAACATGTGAGATATCTATCAATGATCATATGAAAGCATAAGATAATTATAATGGTATAAAATCATGAACACAACATAAAAAGTTCATAGAAAACATATAAGATATCATAAAACTGAGTCATGGAATAAATCAATAGCATTTTAAAATACATGAATGATAATAGTGACAAAACATCATAAATACATTCTAAACCATAAGTTCAGATCATAATAATGTCATTATTTTTTGGCACCTTCCTAGGTAAAGAATCCATTTCATGTGTCAAGGTTAAATACTGAGACCATCAAGTCATAGTGGATCAAGAATCAACACCCATTTATCATAACATAATGGATTAGGAATTATCACCTATTTCAAATAGCGAATCAGGCATCCCTAACCATTTCCCATAGTAGATCAAGTACATCATCTTGTTCCCCATAATTTTCTCATGACATATAAAAATTTTCCTAATCAATTGGAGGGAAATATAATTACATTCCCTCCTATTATATAATGAAAACTATACATATATGTGAAACAAGTTCATAGAAAATTTATCATATCATCATAACATGACCCATGGAAAAAAATGGGCATCATTAAAATTTCATCAATTCATCATAGCGTAAAAGGTAAAAAGTAAATGGGTTTGATAAAACTCTCACCATCATAATAATAAACCATAAAGGGATATAATAAGGATGTTATTATTGGATCATATCTTTATCAAAGCATAATTAACATCAAGGATTTTATAATAGATGTCAATTCCTTGAAAATACCACTGGAATATTTATTGAGGAAAATATCATTTTTATTTTGAGTACTTAAAGTGAGGAAAAATAAAGGATAAAATTTATTCATGAGAAATAAGTATTGGAGAATAAAAATGAACGTGGTTTATTGGATAAGGATAATAAAATTTTCTTAACAAAAATTCAAGCATAAACAATCTCGAATAAAATATGATTAAAACATAAATCCCCTACCTCAACTCTCAGCTTTCTTATTATGTGTTCAAACCTCCTATATAATAAATATTGATTTATTATACATATATTACAGAACCATATTCATATATATAAAACTATATATGGTTTATTTATATAATCTTATCACCCATTTATCAATAAATTGTTATCAAAATCACCGTTTTGGTGATAATTGTTTAATTTTTCATGCTTGTTTTGGTTTGGTTATCCAATTCCTCATAATTTTATCCTAGTTCCATTAGCCCAAAATTTTTAATCATGATAGAAATATCATTTATATTACTTATATATATTCATACTCTTTTATAAAAGTTATAGATAGAAAAACTAATTACATAATTCATAGATACGGAGGACCATTTTCATATACATCATCTATAGAGGTGGTATTACACACGTACACATGAGAAACATTATTGTTTTAAATGGATGGGAAGAAGGTAGATAATGGTCACTCCATAATCATGAATTCCATTTTTTAAAATATATAAAATATTATAATATAATATATTTATTACTCTTGTGAAATGGTTCCAAAATGATATGGATTTGAATATAAGGAGTATATGATCTTAATATAATCATCCAATAATTTTTTTACGTGTTTATATATCATTTTAAACATTTTGTTTTTGTTTAGAACCTTGTATAACCAATTTTAACCTTAAAAATGGTAATGAATTTTTGAATATAAAATGGCTATAATTTTACTTAAAATGCAAGAATTGGATTATAAATGCACAAGGTATCACATTATAGACCATTTATAATCATAGTTGTCTTATTGGAATATTTTTATAATTATTTAAAAAATTTATAAAATGTATTTAACATAAAATAAAATTTATTTCATTTTATAAACTACTCACATCATTTGAATTTGAAAACAATATGAAAAACATGGAATTAAAATCTAAACTATTCCGTAATCTCTAATATGTTATATCTATCTTTATAATTCATGATACACATTAACTAACCCAATTTTTTTTTTTGTTTTTTTAAAACCATTTAATTTATATTTTTTCCTATTTTCACATGTACATTTTTAGTGTTACATAAGAATTTAAAGAGCTTGTTTCATCATAAAAAAAATAAAAAATATTCACTCATATTTAAAAGAAATTTTTTTAATCGAACATAATTTTTGTTATCTATGTGAGAGAATATTATATATATTAAAATAAAGAGAGTGGTATTTTTAACTTTATGTTTTACTTAAACTATTATAAAGGTCAAAATCAAATATAAATGTAAATAAAATGTCAAATTTTTCAATTAACCCATTTTAGATTTGTTGTAATAACAAAAATTTGCTATGGTTATTTTTCGTATTGAACGAAACTTAATGGGAATGATTTGAAAAATTTATAATATCTCATTTCATATATAGATTATATTTTAAAAAATTCAATTTATAGAAGTGTAAAAAGTTATTTTAGGATAAAAATGAAAAATGCAATGAAAAGCAGTTTTTCAGAAAATGCCTTTTTAAGTATAAATTTTTTATTATACCAAATTAAACCCTAAAATTTATTCTAATATAATTAATTAGTTTTTTAATAATACAATTAACTACTGATACTTTGAAACCATTTTAATTCAAAATTTAATTTTAATATTCTTAAAAAAAAAATTAAATTTTCAATAAAAATCAATATCTTTCACTATTCATTATAAAATCTATATTTTTAAAAAAGTACAAAAAATTTTCAAGAAGATAATTTATATATGATGATTTAAAAATAGATATTATTTAAGTTAAATAAATATTTTAAAATTTCCAATACTAATTATAATATTCTCTTAAAAAACTATTTTTGAAGAAAACACATTTTGATGAATAAGATGAATTTACTAAAAATTGAGTGCATATTTCATAAAAATTTATGAATACATTTTAATTAATTTTGTCCTTTATATATATTTAATAACATTTTTACTTCTATTCAAACCTTTGTATTCAATTGCTATGTTATAACGATCATAAAATAATAATATTTGGTGGTTCTTTAAAGCTCGGTGTTGCGTATCGAAAATAGTGTTCTTATAAATTGTTAAGGGTTTTAGATTCTCCCCTATTTAATAAATTTAATGTTCAAAATTTGAACTTGTCCTTAGTAATCAAGGGTTTGATATTTGAAAATTCATTTTTTGGAAACTCACATCATAAAAAGGGTCAATAAAAATTCATAATGGAAAGAGGGAAAGGGAATTAAAAAAGGCCATCTAGAATAATACATAACTAGGTCTACAAATAGTATATAATGAGTTGGAATTGAAAATATGGTCATGGATTAAAAAAATATCCAAATATTTATAGAAAGTTTCAAAAAGTCATTGATCGCAAGAAAGTGAATGATCATGATAATGTTAATGATTCAGAACTATACACCAAAGAGGTATAGAAAAGACCATTGATTCTTCATAAATTAATTTAATAATACAACATTTTTATTTCAAGATCCTATTCTTAGAGTTGAGAAATTTATTGAAAATCTAGTATAAGAGAATTTGGAAATATATTTACTTTAAAAGTTTAATTTAATCCATTAATCAATTTATACCACAATCTCATATGTTTCTTTAAATGATAAGAATTAAAGATGTATTTTTCATAATTAAATAAGTAAATTAAACTTATAATAGGTCATGTGATTCCAAATAATTAATATCAACATATTCCCCATATATTTAGGATTAAAAAAATGGTTTTCACAGGGTAATATAATTCCAAAAATAAATAAACTATAATATTAATATCCAAAGAAAAAGTTCAATTTAAATCATTCCATAAATAAATAACCCGATATACCAAATAACCTGAATAATAAATAATGTTTTAACCTCTATGGATTATCATAACCTTCAACTTAAATATTCAACAATTTAATTTTTTTCTTCTAACATAATATTTTTTATTAAATCACATGTTAAACCTAAGGGTTATATATTTCTAAAACTAATGAAATATCCCCCAAAATTTCATTAATCACCATTATAATTTTCTATAAAATTTTATAATGTAGTTAAATTCACCAAAATATCATTAATTAAATTTAGATACTAACATGAATGACAATACTTATCTTGACCATAAATATCTTGAAAATATTAGCTTTTCATTGAATGATTTATTAACTATAAAATTTATATATATCCCAATATCCAATAGACCATAATAAACTTAACATCAAACCATATAATAACCGAAATGGTTATTTGAACCTCAATAGAGTTTTATTTCTAAAAGCAAGAAAAAGTTACAAATTTCCAAAAAATACCATCACTTAAAACCTCAAAAGGAGTATCTATTCCCTTAAATTTAGGATAAAAAATATACTTATAAACCCATGATATTATTCATAAATTTTGTGCTAACCTTACATGAAAAAAATTTATTTCTCTAAAAATTAACACAATCCTTATTTCAAAAATAAAATCAGAGACTATTGAATATAATATATAAATCCATAAATTCAACAAAATTAATCAAAGATGATCAAAATTACTCTGTTATCAAATCACTAACCAATTTCATGGTCACCAATACTATTAAATTTACTTCATAAATGTCAACCATCTTTTTATTCTAATTAAAAATTATCAGCTTCCACAAAATTAATTTTCTTGGTCATTATTTCTATTCAAAAAAAGTTTTCAAATCCACAATGAAAAACTATCGTGGAATAATCCTTTTATGTATCATGATTCTTATATCCAGAATATGATTGATATAACACTTCAACAACATAATTATCAAATTCCAATATACAAACACTTTAATACTTTCACTTAGTTGTTTGGTATAATATATGTCGTTCATTTATCTTAGAGTTAACTCTTGTACTAGGGAATTTAATTATATAATTCCATTGTTCTCAATATATAATACATTGAACTATAAATGGTACATTTGGATGAAATTTATCTTCCACCATCTAACTCTTCATTTTTCCTTGGCAATTACTTTCTCTATGCCCTTTGTTTCTACACATAAAACATTTTACCCTTCCATTGAGACATTACCTTGAGAGATTCTTCCCTAACTATTTACTTTTAGGAAGAAAAATATTCTTTCATCTATGGTATTCGTGATACCCCATCTTTATCTTATTAGGTGTGTTATTAAAGTCACCTATATTGAGGTTGTTAATCTTAAAATGAGATATATTTTTAGGAATAATCATATGGTTTCATATTCTACCTCCCATTAGTTTTTTTATCATGAGAAAAATAATTACATTTTCCCCTACATTCAACGTTAATGTTATCATGAATCCTCATATTTCTATCCATTTACTAAAACAAAAAAGAATAGGTTTAACCTAGACCATCCTTCACTGGCATTTATTCAAACCCCTCACAATGGTTCTTGAGGAAAAAGCGAGTTTACCCCAGAATATCCCCAACTAGTGTCAAAATAGGTGAAAAATAAGGTCACATTCACCGTACACTAGAATAATGATAGAGATATACTAAACCAACTCCTTTTAGGGTCATTACCTGTAGATGAATTTGTGCAAAAAACACATGCACTTGTATTTTCTAGACTAATAATTATTTCAAGGAAAACTACATTATCCCCATATTATCAATAATTTATGATTCTATCATATTATTAGGATTATACCCAATGTTTTCACTGAATTTCTCTAATAATATTCTCTAAAGATCAGTTAAACTCTACTTTGATACCAATTATAGTGCCCCATATTTTCATACATAAATATTATAACTTAATAGATAAAAATTCAATATATAACACTATATCCACACCAAAACCATATATGTTTAGTATAATTAAAAACTAGATACAAAATTTTTTATTTAGGAATATTCTCCATCATCTATTGTGATTTTATTTTCACCTTGTACCCTTCTTGACATATAATACTTATAATAATTATTCACAACCTATGGAAAGTAATGGATTGATCATATGATTAGTATGGGTAATCATTGGATATATTAATAGATGATCATATATAAACATAATATAATCATGATGGTATGATATAATGACCACAACTTACAAAGTTCATTTCCAATCCTTCATAGATCATAAACACGATTCATTGTATAAATCATTAGAATTTCAAATAGCATGAATCATAAGAGTGATAAAATATCATAAATCAATCATGAACCTCAATTTCAAATCAAAATAATGTCATAAAAGTATGGAACCATCATTGTTATTAGAACCATTTCAAATTTTAAAATTAACTACCAATCCCATTAAAAAATAATGGATTAGGCATCAACAACTGCTCCTCTGTCATAATAGATCATGCATCATCACCAGTTTTCCATAGTAGATCATGTATCCCTACATGTTCTCTATAGTGTATTAATAACATATACATGTTTTCTTTTATTATCGAATGAGATATAAAACTATATCCAATACATTGGAGGTATACATAATTCTAGGACCACCCATCATAGAATTAAATCCATACATATGAGTGACATAAGATCATAAAACATTCATCACATCATCATGACATAACTCATGGAAAGGAAATAGGTTTCATAAGCATTTCATCCATTTATTAGAGCATTACCCATGGAAAATAAACGGATTTCATAAAAATATCATCATCACAATTATAAACCATCTAAAGAAAGAATAAATATTGTATTATTGGATCATATCCCCAGTAGATCATAATTAACATCAAAGATGTTATCATTGTTGAAAATTCCTTTAAAATATCACTAAAATATTTCTTTAGGAAAATACCATTTCTATTTTAAACCTATTATTTAAAATATATTTTTTTTCAAAATATTATATAAAAAATTTATTTAGAAAGAACCATAGAAAATTATAAAGTAAGATTAAAATATTTGAGTGGTTAAGATGGTGGTAAATTCTATTCATGTAATGTACGTTAAAGAAAAGTTTCTTTTCACATTTTTGGTAAAAATTGAAAAGTAATTTGTTCAGAAAATGACATGAATATTCTATTATAATTTTTTATAGAATGTAAAAAATGGTTAAAAATTATTACTAATCATTAAAGAATAATAAAAAACATTCTTAATTGTTTTAATGAAAATATAGAAAAGTTATAAAAATTTTCCCCACCGAAAAAAAAACACAATAATTTTTCCCTAAAAACATTCTTTTGGTCTCTTGAGAACATAATGTTTTAAAAATGAAGGGAAAAAATTATTCCTTAGAAATAAATAGTGAATAAAAATTAAAGGGTTTTATCTGATAAGGATTATAAAATTAACTTAGTGTAATTTCGTGCATAAACTACACCAAATAAAGTATGATTGAAACATAAATCTCATACCTAAAGTCTCATATTTTCTTATATACATTGAAAACTCCAATATAATTAACATATATATATAATAAATTTATTACAGAACCTTTCATGACCTGACCAAATGGAGCTCGAGCTGCGAATCACCAATCCCACCTCCAATATGATAGGGGATGGAAACTAGCATCGAGTAGGAAATCACTCAAATGGGAGGCCTTAGATTATTCTACTTGTATTCATGAACCCACATTCTCCTCCATGTAACAGTGAAGAGATATATAAAATTTGAAAAACAAAAAATTTATGCATACATCTATTCCAAACCAGAGTACAATATAAGTACAAAAGGAGAAAAAAATACACCCATCAAAAGAAAACTAAGATAGAATCCAACCTATTTTAAAGGAGGAAGTCACTGTCAAAACACCCAATAGTGAGCTCTGTGGAAAATCTCTAGTAAAATCCCTAGTTATTTTAGTTACTATGCTCTTCTTTCACTGGGTCCTACTGGGACTCTGTTGAACTAGAAACACAGCCCAGCTAGCCCTCATGGTACTTATCCATGAGGGCACTCTCTATAGACAACACCATGGAAGAAATAACCCAATGAATAAATCAACCACAACTCCTCAGGTAGTGGATCCCACCAGGGTCTATTGGGGGATACTATAATCCCCATCTAGAATAACAACACACAAAACACCTAATAGAGGATCAATTCCCGTGTATAGTTGGTCACACCGATTCAACAAAATCTTCTTGGAAAAAATGTCATGGTATATTGTAGAAAGAAATATTGGATCTTGATACACAAATAGAGGATATACACCTAGAGATCACTGGGGTATCAATCCATTAATGGAACAACCTCCTGGGTAGAGGATCAATGATTGGGTAAATATTAATCACACCTATTCCAAGAACCCTACCAGGGAAATAAGAATGGACATGAGGATCACACCAGGACTCTTGGGGTGACACATGCTCCAAATATTCCATTTTTGAAATTGAATCAAATTGACATAACTCACTATAGAAAGTGGTCATACACCCACACCACACATACAAAAAACATCCAAAGACGGGTCACAATCCTGTGAAGAGGACATGATACCGAAAACCTTATAGAAAAAGGACTAGGGGGGCCCACTCAACCCTTCTAGTCTAAGAGTTTGTAATAATTACCAGGGACCCATTCAACCCTTCCCGTTAAGGAGTTTCTACTACAAATTAACCACAAAACAACACCTTCAAACCACATATCCTAGGCGCAAACCATTGCCAATATCGCATTCTATGTGTAAAAATACTCAGGATAGGCTACTTGTAGGCTAAAATATGAGCTACGGAGGGGGATATATGGATGGAATAAGATCTCATGAAGATCCCCCAAGGACTATAAGAAATGAAAAGGTGCCACACAGTGTGTGATATTTCTTGAGCACCTTGACGTGTATCCGTTTTACATGATTTTTTGACCCATGTAGCAATACATGGCATGTAGAGCTGGAACAAATCATGTCTCGCTTCACCCGAACCATGGACATATTTATCCATCACACGGCCAAGACAACCGTGTCCCTTACATTCCATGAATTGCATAATACATGTTTTTTTGGGTTATACAACCACCTGGTTGTGTGGATTTTCTATGACCATGTACTAGACCCCCTGTCCAGGTTCTTTGGCCGCGTTCTTTTACATGACCGTGTACTATCACACGGTTCCCAATCCGTTTCCCCATCCACAAGACAAGGGATAACTATATAGTGTGTAAACTCTAGTACATGGTGTGTAGACCCCAAAACATCATATTCTCCAAAAAATAAGAACACATGATGTGTAGGATTGGTTTACACACAACGTCGATAGGAAAATATGCCAGAAATCACTTGTAAACATCCCGAAACACCCCTGTTCAACCCTAAAAACTCAGATCGACCCTTGAGGGGTTCCAAATAAGCATATAAGGTCTCTAAAACCTTAAATTGATTCATAAAAATCGGTATCAAGGATTAAAACATAAATATACTACCTTAAAGGCAAAATGACAAAGCTTCGGGTGCAGAAAGACACCCAGGACACTCTGATTTTTGATCTGGCGATGATCAGACTCAAAAATGATATCTGGAGGCACCTCCTTGCTTATGTTCACCTATCAGTAAAAGGGATATGAAGATGGGGAGAGGGGGATCAGCCTCCTTCTTGCAAACAAAATGGAGAAGTGGAAGTGGGGATATTTGTTTTCATTTTTATTAAAACAATGTCCACTTAACACCCCGACCTGAGTCGACTTGACCCAACACACTGTGCTGAAAACCTTTATATCGCACCTAGGGTGAAGATGATGTTCTGAACTCAACCATAGTCTCATAAATCCAATCCTAGAATATTCTCAGGATTTATTCTTGTTTCAAGAGAAACTACGCATGCGTGACAAAATATATTTAATCTTTTTAATATCCCCACACCGAGGCTCTCCGGTCCTCATATTTTTTGTGCCAAATCAACACCAAGATTCATAAATTTTCTAATAAATATTCCTATGTATTATAGGGAAAAACCCAAGTTTCTATATCCTCCCCACCTTAATGTTTTTCTTTCCCAAAAATCAAAATCCTTGGAACATGGGAAAGGACAAGAGCTCTCTACTGATACTCCCATGCCAGCAATCCTTCTAGAGGTTCTTTTTCTAAAACTAACACGCACCAAGAACCCTAAGAACACCACAAAGGCCAACAAGGGTTCCTATGATTCCCACAAGAATGCACTATAGGGATCCTTAAAGTGCCTCCACACACTGTCCATCTCCCACCAGGTCAACATCATGCAATAAGAGACACTTGTTTCCTCAGCTACGAAAGTGGAAAACTCAAAAATCCAACCACCTAGGTTACCTGATGGCCTAGTTACATGAAACCTCACCAAAAGACGCTAGTAATGAAATATAGGGTTTATGAAACTTAGAGAAATCTTGATTCCCCAGTTGAAACTCTAAATCCTCAAACATTTCCAAGAAAACACAAGACGTCATCATCAAACAACCAGGTACACCTTCATCAGTCTAAAACTACCCCAAACAAGCCCTAATAGACCTCAACCAGATCCGAACAGTCAGTTCCAAAACCAAAATGATGCTAAGGGAAAATGACCACCTCATCACCCCATCTCAACATGTGACTAGTGCCAACACCATACCTTAGAAGGTTGACACACTTCCCACCTTACGAAAAATTCATCGAGCACATGTCCAATGGATATCCTGTCTTGCGAGACCTCACACCAAATCCTCAACACCCCAAGAAAAATATATCCTCCACATAAAAAAATAGTGGTGACCAAGTGTACACACAAGGTCTTACATGACCTTATGAAACTGGAGAAAACACCAAAAAATCACGTCAAACTCACAGGTCGAAGAAAATCATCCACCACACCTCGACCCTATTCAATTTTTATGGCACCGACTCATCCACATTGTTTTGTATCACATCATTAGGGCACAAATTATTAGGGGAAGTTCCCCTTATTCCTATGAATTTTAAGCCATGTTGAACCACACTACAACCTCCTTGAGTTTCCCACATAAAATCTAACATCAGGCACACAAGGGTACACATGACTGAAAAAGGCCTACCCATATGCCCACATTAGGTTTTACCACGACCTATGATTACAAACCACCCTTAAAAAATATATGAACACACAAGTCTAAAGGAATCATCCACCACACATCAATACCATCCTCTTTGGAAAGCACTGACTTGACCACATAATTTTCATCACATTCCAAAAATAAATCTTGGTGGGGGACGGATCCCTATTCCTCATATATTAAAAGATACAATGAACTACATTGATATAGGGCTCCACCGCTGCCCTGTGTCTTCCTGAACAAAAAAAAAGAAAGAAACATAAAGAAAAGAGTACCTCCAAATAGTTTCTAGCAGTACTACTTCAGAAAGTAGAAAGGATATAGATAATACCTCTATTCATCTTGAGCCTCTTAGTCAACACCTTTAATCACCTATGACAACCCAAGTCCCAATACACCAGCTCCCTAAGCCTAATCTGGACCACCTAGGGGTGGCAGTGGTGGAAATATATAGAAGCGCCAACCACCTCATGATGCTACGACTCCATAGTCTCATCCACTGCTCGATGACCCTCTATGAATATGCTTCCACTTTAAAGATGGCCCGTCGACCTAATATCCCTAAATAGAATGAAGGGTTGGAAAATATTTCAAAATATTTCCTCAACCATAAAAAGCGTAGCAGCACCTCTCCCACTATTGACCAAAACCCTGGCGTGGATCCTGAGTCTGAGCATGGGTATGCCGTTGAAAATGATGGTTCCTCATTCATTGTACGTGTGATGACTGCTGGTCCTCCTTGACCAAGACCTATGAAGAATTTTTTCATTGAAGCTTGTGGTACATGTGTGACCCTAACAAATCTCCACCCAACACCAACAAATAAATACATAGCTCAGCCTCATAGGATGCATCAACATGAACCCTCGAAGGAGGGTCAACACATTGCTTGATGGGTAGTGTCTCCACCAGCTGTACAAACAGAGAAAAACCTACCTCACGACCAGGCCCCAACAAGGAAACCTCCTTACAGATCGGGGAATAATCCAAATATGTTTGTGGGTACATTGAAGTTTGTCTTCATGGAAACATCTTAAATAAATTTCAAGATACCCTAGAGTCAGAGTCGATCTCGTGAGTTGATTCAATAAAGATTGGAAAAACCCAAAAAACAATACTATATGATGCATGTACCTTTATTTTCCTACAACCTGTGTCTTAATGTATCAAGTTGAAAGGAAGGTTATCAATGTTATAGTGAATGGATACATTATCTATGTGCACTAACATTAGAGTCCCTATACTAAAAGACAAACTGAAAACATCCTAAAGATGTCTCTATGAAACCCAAACCAAGATCACGACTGCAGTCCCAAAGTTGAACCCACTATGATACCACTTTGTCATGACCTGAACCAACAAGGATCAAGTTTTGACTCCCCAAGATTGAATCTAATAGGACAGGGGCTGACGAATAGCATCGAGTAGTCTATCACACATATGGGAGGCCTTTTTCTATTCTACCTATAAGCACACACCCACATACTCCTCTATGAAATAGTGAAGAGATATATAAAAGCTTAAAAAATGAAGATGCATGTACAAATATATACCAACCCAGAGTAAAATAGATGTAAAAAATGAAAAAAATACATGCTTCCCAAAAGAAAATTGAAAAGAATTCAACTTTATCTAAAAAAGGGGATCACTGTCGAAACACCCACCAGTGAGCCCCATGGCCAGACTCTAGTAAAAACCCCAGTCAATCCAGATACTACAGTCTACCTACTCTAGGTCCTACTAGGAATCTATCTAAGGACCTATGGAATGAAAAAGACCCAAAATGTATGGGAAATGTATGTGCAAGGGTGAGTATAAGAATACTAATTAGGCACCCCAAAACCCAAACCAAAAAAGAGAGAAACTGATAGGAAAAATTTAGCTCGACCTAGCCGGAGGGAACCCAAACAATAGAGAAACTTAATTTCGAGACCATCCTCATCTAAAGACGACTAGTCATATTAACACCCCCAAATTGTCAAAGAAACAACACATACCATACAGTCTCCTAGAAAAAACCCATATATACTTACAATAGAGTCCCAAGTCTCATGGTCCTGACTATAGACTGTCCATGATAACCAAATCTAGTTTCCAATGCAATGTTTGAAATGGTATAATGAGGTACCGACCTCAAAGACAACAACATGATCCTACTCCTAGCAAGAAAACAAACCCCACCTAGGAGAAGATTACACCAAGAGCCTAGCCAATCCTGATGGAATGAAAAATGAGAGGGGAAAAGCATCTACAACTCATAGTGAATGATCCAACCTTGCCTTCCCAGATGGAACTCGATTGAGATATGTCACTCTATTGGGAAAATGAACTAATGGAACAACCAGACCAACACTCGTGGAACTTATCCATAGGGGAACACTTGATAGACAATGCCACAGATGAAGTCACCCAGTGACTAAACCAACTCAAACTCCTTAGGTGGAGGACCCCACCAAGGGTCTACTAGGGGATACTAAATACCCCATCTGTAACAATGATCATGAAACACACCTAAGAGAGGATTAATTCCCATATAGAGTAGGTTATTCCGATTCCAAAAACTCATCGTAGGTAAAATGTCATGGTAAATTGTAGAAAGAATGATCAAATATCGATACATAGATAGATGTTCTATGCCCAGGGATCATTGGATGCTCCATACCCTACTTGAATAAACTCTTGGGTAGAGGATCGATGCGCAGGTAAATATTGGTCACACTAATTCTAAGAACACTGCTAGGGAAAAACGGAGGGACATGAGGATAGTGCTAGGCCTCTCTGGGAGACACATGCTCCAAATCCATTTAGTATATTTTCAAATTGGATTGAGAAAACTCACTCTAGGAAGTGGAGATACACCCATACTTCACATACACAAACCATCCTAAGAGGAGTCACAATCCTATGAAGAGGATGTGATATTGAAACCCTCATAGCGAAAGGACCAGGGAGACCCACTCAACCCTACCGGTGTAAACATCACCAACATGGAACAGGGGACTCACTCAACCCTTCTGGTCAAAGAGTTGCTAAACCAAACTACCCAAGAAAACATCTCCTTTACATCGCATCTTTTAATCCCAAACTATGGCCACCATCTCATTCAACGTGAAAAACTACTCAGGATAGGCCAATCACTGACCTGAATATGATATTTGAAGGAGAAGATATGGAAGGAATAAGATCTCAAGAAGATCCCCAAGAATTAATTCATGTGAAAAGGGGCCACATGGTGTGTTCTCCCATCCAAAAACCCGATTGTTTATCATTTCTACATAGTTTTCAACCCATGTAGTGGTAGATGACCTGTAGAGATGGTACACGTAGTGTCCCCCTTATCCCAGACCCTGGACATGTTTCTCCATCACATGGCCCAACCATCCAAGTCCCTTACATTCCGTACATCTCATAATACATGGAACGTTCATGTTTTACAACCACATGGTTGTGTGGCTTTCCCGGTCCCGAGTATGTGCCCTGTGTCTGTGTACTTTAGTGATGTTCTTTTACATGGTTGTGTACTATCACACGGTTCCCAGTCCGTTTACCCCGGACACATGATAGAGGGCCACTAAATGAAATTTAACCCTTTTACATGGAATTTAGGACTGTTTCACATGGAATATCGATGGTAAAATCCATAAAAAATCCTCTATAATTGGCCCGAAATGCCCCCGTTCACCCGGTAACACTCAGATCGACCCTCGAGGGGCCCCAAATAAGCATCTAAGGGATATGAAACCATAAAATGATAAATAAAAAGGGGGATTGGGACTTAAAACTAAATCCTACTACCTCAATGAAGAAATGACAAATATTTGGGTGAAGAATGATGCCTAGGATGCTCTAATTCTTGATCTGGAGATGATCGGCGCTAAACACCAGATCTGGAGGTGCCTCCTTAGCTAGGTTCTTCTGTCTGTTGAAGGGAGAGGAAGAGGGGGATATAGGGATTACCATCCTGTGTGAAAAATAAGGGGATAATGGGAATTGGGGATATTTATTTTAATTTTTATTAATATAAAATCCACTTCACACCCTGGACCGACTCACCATGACCCGACAATAGACACTGGCAATGTTTATGTTGCACCTGGGGTAAAAAAGATATTCTGAACTGAACCATGGTCTCAAAAATCCTTTCCAAGACTCCCATCATTAGTTATTTAAATTTCAAGTGAAACTACACACACATGATAAAATATTTTTAATATTTTTAATATCACCACGTTGAGGCTCTACGACTCTCAGATTCCTACGCAGACTCAACACCTGGCTTTAAAAATATTCAAAGAAACATTCCGATGTCTTACAGGAAAAAAACTGAGTCACTCATAACCAAAATCATATATATCATACCATATATTATTTTATTAAAAAATCTTCTCACTTGTTTGTCAACAATTATTTATTAAAATAACCATTTTGGTGATAACTACATTGTTTTTCATGCATGTTTTGGTTCAGCAGTACAGATCCCTATACTTCAATCATGGTTCCATAATATCCATAATGTTAATCATGATATAAATTTATTATTTATTCATTATGTATATATATATATATATTTGGAGTTATCCATAAAAGGTAGAGATGGAAAAATGAGTTACACTATAGGTGGATATGTTAGGTTGTACATACATATGAATGATGTTTTTACTTTTTGAAAGTTTTAATGAACTTAAATTAAATAATAATTTACTGTTAAATAATCATTATTATATAATATATATAATTTATATTTGTTTAATTTATCCTTATCACCGTCTAGGTAAATTAGAATAAAAAAAATAATCACATCAGTTTGTGGGGGTGGTTGTTCACACATACACCTGAGCGACATTATTATTTTCAAATAGATGGGAAGAAAGTAGATAATGGTTTTAACATCATCATAATAGAAATTAAATATATTTTATATACTAAAATAATTATTTTATATTGGATACCATAGATTTATAAGATGTATAAAAAATTAAAAAATTGAAAAACCTTATTTAAGAGTTATACCTCTTTTTCAAGAAACCTTCTTTGGCTTATAACTTAAGACTTGAAAAGATGGTATTTTTGAAATAGAAAAAGCTATAAGATATGGTGAAGGAATCTTGAACTACATTAGGGTAGGTATTTTCTGATCTATAAGGATAATATATTATGAATAATGAAGGATAATAGGTTCCCTTTTTATAAGTGAAGGGTGGGGAACTCTTGTAATTACATAAAGTATTAAATAATATAAATTAAATTTCATGTAAAAATGGATCAAAATTTATATATTTAAAGATAATAAGATTATGAATATAAATCCTCTAATAAAATAAAATATAGATATGTTTTTGTTATGTTTTACCCTTTTCTCATAGTTTTAACCCCCATTAACCCTTTTGATAATTACCATTATGTCAATGTTTTTTTAATGCTTTAGGGGTTCAGTCAGTTTCTATAAAAACGAAGATTGATATATTGATAGATCGTTTTGATATTTTTAATAATATACCATTAAATTGGTGGAATATATGATCTTTTTATGACTTTTTAATCATTTAATTAAATATTATTTATTTTAATATATTATTAGTATCATTTTTGAAAAAACATGGAATATTATAATATAAAATGTGTCTTATTCTTGAAAAATGCTTCCAAAATTTCATGTAATCAATGATAAGTAAAATTTTATCTTAATATAATCAACCAATTAAATTTTTATAGGTTTAGATATCATATTAAATCATATCTCTTGGTGTATAAACTTAGTTAACCAATTTTATCCTTAACCATGGTAATTATTCTTTCAATATTAAGGGGTTTTAATTTTACTTATTATGTGAGAATTGGATAATAAATGGCCAAGGGATGAATTTTTGGCCATTTTTCATCATAATTTTATTATTTAATTTTTTTTATTTTTTTTAAATAATTTCATAAAATTTATTTACCTTAAAATATTAATATTGTCATTTTAAGAACTAATTCACATAATTTGTCTTTGAAAACAACATGAAAGAAATGGGATTCTAATATACACCTTTAAAATAATTTTAATATGTTATTTTTATCCTTAAATTTCATATAACTTTGTAACTCACCCGAAACATAATACTTTTAGCGTTTTTAAAATCATTTTCCTTATTTTTTATACTACTTGAACAACCATTGTATCAGAATTGCATAAAAATTTAAGGTAATTATATCAACATTAATAAAATTTAAAATAAAAATTTATAGTCTAACCAAAATTTATTTTTCCCCTCTCAAAAAATATTATTAATATTAAAATCTAGAAAGTGACATTTTTCACTTTATATTTTACTTAACTATTATAAAGTTAAAAATCAATGTTAAATGGAAAAATGATCATAATTATAAAGTTTTTTTGATTATTGACAAAATAAACTTATAAAATAAAATAATTGAAAGTGTTTTAATGAATTTGAAGCCTTATCACATCATTTTTAACCCTAATTAACCCATTGTACGTTTATTGGGGTAACATTAACTTAATATGGTTACTTTACATATTAATTAAACATAAAAGGGACCTATTTACAAAATTTGGATCCCATTATTAAAAATATGGAATCCATTTTTTAATATTCAATTTTTAGTTGTGGAGTAAATTAAATTAAGATAAAACATAAAACACGAAGAAACATTGTTTTTAAGAAAAAAATATTTTTAAGTATAAATTTTTTTATACCAAATTCAACCAAAACATTATTTCCAATTAAATTCATTGGATTATTAATAATATAAGAGAACTAATTTTACTTGGAAACCATTTTAAGAAAAGATGAAATTGTTTAAATGCTTGAAATATACATTTTAGAAAGAATTAATATTTTTACTATTCACTAGAAAATCAATCTATATATAAAAATCCACAAAAGTATGCCTAAATTAATATTTACATGATTATTTAATAACTATATAATTTTTATAATATTTTTCAAAATTTCTAAAAAATAATTGCAATATTCACCCACAAAGAGAAATAAAAATCGTTTTTGAAGAAAAATTATTTTAAAAAATAAGATGACATTACTAAAAAATGATTTCTTATTTCATAAGAAGTTATAAATAAATTTTTATTGATTAGGTAATTTATATATATTTAATTAATTTATTACATCTATTCATACCTTATAATTTAATGGTTATGTTATATTAGTCATATAGTATTGTTATTTCATGGTTTGTTAAAGCTGGGTGTTGTGTGTTACATACACTATCGAATATAGTGTCCTTTTAAAATATTTGGGCATTTTACTATAAAATATATAGTAAAATAAAATAGATATTTTTATTCATGGTAACCAATCATGAGTTATATTTTTCACAATGTTTGTAGAAAACACAATAGTCGGATTGACGTATTGTGAGGAAAAAGTGATATATTTATTACCTTTTAAAGGTTTATATTTATCTAGAAATTATATCTCCTATCACACATATCATTTAGATACCATTATATATTTTCATTATCAACTGATAATTAAATTTTTGAGGATAAAAGTTATTTAATGTAGGAGAATGTGACATCCATATATTTTAGAATGTGTTTTCCTTTAAATGAATACTGTATCGATAGATTGTTCCGTACACAAAACCAAACTAAAATGAGCCTTGAAAAATTAAATGAATAATATTATGAAAATTTAATAATAATAATTAACACAATATTTAAAAAATTTCAATCAATAACAAATTCAGACAAAATTGGATTAAGAACACATACAGTTTTAAAATGGATTTTTTATATAAAATCATTTTTATTTATACATGTTATTTTAATTTAAAAGTTTATTTATAAATTTTAGAATCTTATTTTTGAAAAAAATTAATTGTTAGTTAATCATGTAAATATTATCTTTGGGTCAATTTTTTGATTTTTTTCTAAAACAATTGATTTTTATGTGAATGATGAAAAATAATGTCTTTACTAAATCCATAACGTTTGTGAATATATAATTAATTATGTATTAAAAAACTATCCAAGATTTTTAATTATAAAAAAATATTTATAAATTTAAATAAATCATTGAAATAAAATATTTTGAATTTATAAAACTCAAGATTAATGTTTCCAAAAGAGAAGTAATATTTTACTCTATAACTATTTTTATTTTCTTTTATTAAAAACAATTCATCACTTATAAAAACTAAATTTAATAAATTTAATTTCATATTTTAGATAAATGTGTTCATATTATGTAATAGGTCTGATTTATTTTTATTCATAAAATTATGATTACAACTATTAAAAGAACTTACAATGATAATGGTTAAAGTGTTATTTTCAAGGAATAATTTTATTGATGTTGTGTAATTTTCACCTAATAAATTTCATTTATTTATTTAATATAATGAGCATAATATGATGTGTTAAAATATATAAAAATCTATTATCACTAATTTAATTATAAATTAATGTTATATATGGTTATGAACACTTAATGGTAAAACATTATTTTTATATAAAAAGAGAGTTTTTTATTATGTTATATGATTCAATTAAAAGATTTATTTTCATTTATTTGTTAATTGAATTAGATTATATGGATTATAATTTTTTTTATGAAACATAAAAATTTGGTAAAATGTGTTATGTTATATTTTTTTATAGGATATAAATTACTTGGGTAAAACTAGTTACCAATGTAAACACCAAAATTGTAAAATGTGTAAATATTATTGTAAAAGTAATGAAACATGATTAAAACATGATTTAAAATTAATTATTGAGGCTTTATCAACCATTTTTTCCCACTAAAATAATTATTTATATTTTTAGATCCATTGAACCTTGAATAATATCATTCCATCATTGAAAATGTTATGGGTATTTACAAAATTATCATTATATTTACTTATAAAAGGGGTCACATCCAATATGTTTCTACACCGATTCTAAAGTATTAGATCTACCAAAACTCTACCATTGTCACTATTATACCCTATATTCTTTTTTTATAATCCTTATTCATTATATAAGACCAAACTAAGGAGCCTTAAGGTGTAACCCAAGAGAGAACATGCATAGGGATAAGTAATTTTCACAAGGGAACGTTCTTAGTTTTCTTCTTTTTATACCCCCTAAACTATTATATATACCTTAAATTATGATAACATCTTTGTGTTTAATATTTTGAAATTTTATTTTACTAATCTAACATCCTATTTTCTACCACCCATTAAAACTATTCTAAAAATGAATATGTGTTCATTCATTTTTCCAGACTACCACCTCCATGAATGATGTGTTATATTATTGGAAACCACCATACATGAATGTTAAAAATGAGTTATTTAATGGAAAAATTATTATGATTAATATTATTAAATTATATTTATTTTACTTTTGTGACCCCCTTATATTTTATTAAAAATGGGAGTGTCATCCATCTACATGTGTGGACTACCACCTGCACAAAATAATACATTCCATTCTCCTTTAAAACATATCTTAGACGAATAAAAAAAATTTAATATAAAAATATGGTATTTATGAAAATATTAATATTATAAAATTCTAATATTTAAAATTTTATAACTTTTATTAACAAGAAATTATTGTATTAAACATATTTGTTTAAAATAAACAAATTAGGGATCCTTTCTCTATTTCCGAGAATTTTGGGGAAATATAAGAAACTGAATAATTTTTTTGCTAATGGAATAAAAAAATTAATATAAATGTAAAATTTCAAGGATTATGAAGTAATTTTATAACACTTTTTACCTTGGTCAACAAATCAAATATGTTTTAGAGAAATCTTCTGAACTACCTCAAGTAACCACCATAAATGAAAACTATTTAATTAATAGATAATTTATGATAATTATTTGAAAATATAAACTGAAATATATATGTAAATGTTTCTTAATTTTTTTAATAAAATTAATTTTAATATCTAGGATATTTGGTTCATAAATAAAACAAATTAATACCCAAGGTAAGGGTTAATTTTCTTCATTTTGATTCCGTGAGACATATTTGATATTTTGAACCATAATTTTTTTATATGGTGTATTCAGTACCCTACTTACTTTAATTATATTGAATATCATTCATTCTATGATATTTTAATGTCTATATCATGGAAAGCCTCTTATTTTTTTGATTATAATTTTACCATTAGTGTAAGGGTTTTCGCATCTTAATTATTGTTCATCGATATTTGATTCGTAACCACTAATTCATTCTTTTTTGTGGTGTATAAATTGGATATAGATTTATTTTTATCATAGTTTTCATAAAATATAATGAATTTAATATTACATCATATGGTCTACCTTTTTTGGTGGATTTGAATGTTAATGAAGTTGTAAGGGGATTTTCATTACTAACCCTCTTTCCCTGAGCCATAATTCTTCCTCTTTAAATAAGGTATTACAATATTGATTTTTTTTCTATGATGATATTATAATATAATTCCCCCTTATTTTATGTGGAATTAAATTGACGGATTCAATTCATCATAAATGTTGATGACATTAATAATTATTCTCATACACTCTAATTAAGATCTTTTTATTCCACATCTATATTTTCTCTTCCTTCCGATGTTTGAATTTAAATTTGGAAACCTAATTATGTGTTATCTATTGTGAACTTAGTATTTTAAGCCGCCTCTTCTCAAAATTAAGTTTAATTATAGTTTTTATGATTCCATTTTTCAACCTGGGTATTTCAAAATATTAATTTTTTTCCTTAGTTTCATAATGAAATGTGTATCTTTAACTCCACATACCATTTTGATAACATTTATATCTTTTAATGTATCTAATATTAAATATTATTTTTAAATTTAATTACTTCAAAATATTTTACAAAACACTTTCAAAAATGTATTTTCAATGTGATTTGTGACTTCTTCTTTTAAGACAATTTTAAAAACATTTCTAAAACATATTTCACAGTTTTGATACAATTTTTCTAATTATCTAAAAAGGATTAATTTAATTAGAAATTATATTTCACGAATCACCCTATAAATGGCCTAATAAAAAACATTTTTGGGGTGATTGAATTTTTGGGATCAATTGTTTACATTATACAGGTCATTTTTTAATACCACCAATTTTTTTTATGAAACCCATTTTTCTTTCATTGGGTTATTTATGATATGATTAATTATTGTTTTAAATTAATAACATATATACATGTATAATTGATGGGTTGGGTCCTATATCTTCCTCCAATGAATTTCTTATTTTTTTATGTCTCATGAAATAACAATGTTGTGCATAGTCCTGATCGTGTAAAGCTTTATTCTCATGATGGTGTATAGATATGATCCTATATATAACTGTTATAATGATGGAGTGTGGAAATTATCTTATATAGATTTTTTCTTGTGATTGTATGTGTACATGATCATGTAAAACTTTTTTTTAACAAGATGGTGTGTAAAAATGATCACATATAGATTTGTTCATATTATTATGCGTGGACCTTGTTGTGTTTTCTTTGTTCACAAATATGTTTTTGGATAAGAATTATGTTATCCTTATTCATAATATTATGATTTATTATGCCTATAAATATGCCATATTTTTATATATTCTCCATTTTTCATGTTTATTATCTCATAATCTTATTCCATGGTACATGATAGTTAAATTGAGATTACATGTATTTCTATGAGGTCTTTTGGAAAACTCTTATCATTACATATTCTTTTAATGAGGTATTTATACCTTTCACATGTTTTAATCATATTCTTATGATATGACACTTTAACAACACATTGATGAGTTTTTTGTTTCTGAGTGTTTGATAAAACCCCTTTCATATGTTCCCATTCCATATGTTATGAATATTTTTATAATATAGGTGTTATCTAGAAGGGAGTCTAGTGTGTTTTAATTATGTACAAATATTTAAAAGGGATAAAAGATAATCTTATTATATTTTTATTCCTGAAAGAAACTATAAATTTTATTCTTTGAATTGTGATATTATTTTTACATTTAATGTTTAAGATATGAAAATGATGTCAAATAATGATATGTTTAGCTTGGTTCATTATAGGGTAAAGGCTCCTTCATAATTATTTTATGATTATGTCCTAATTCTATTTATTTAGTGAATTTTGATGATTATTGGGGTATTTTAGAATTATATATGCATATCTTACTTGAACATAATATGAAAAAAGTCAGAAATTGTTTTTATCCACAATTTTTTCTTCCATGAGAGGTTGAAAATTTAAAGTTATTTGAACATGAAGGATAGAAATTTTACCTTCATTTATATAGGAATACCCTTATTCCAATGAAGGATTAATGGTTCTCACTTCAAGGATAATTATAATGTAATTAATTCTTATTTATGTTCTTGGAAACATAAATATATCTCCCTTTTTAGAAGGATTTCCCCCATTATAGTTATCATTATTCCCAATCATGTATACTAATTTATAGCTTGTAAATGGACAAGTGATCTGATAAAAGTAAAGAATAAATGTTTTAGGAACTTCTTATGGAGTGGAAATATTTATGAAAGCACAAAATTTTTGGTCAAATGTAATAATTTATTTTAATCAATTAACTATAGAGGAATGGATATTTTTTTCATTTATGATGATACTTTCCAAGATCAGTTTTTTTAATGTATCCTCACTCAAAACATAGAAAAACTTCATTTTTTAAAGAATATATTTATTTATTAGATATATTATATAAGGGTGTACTACCTTCTTTCCTACGTCTAGCCTTGTATCTATAAGTCCAACATTATAGTTATTAAGTATATAAGATAGTTTTCATCCCTTAAATCCAAAAAAAAAATTCTAAAATGATAACTGGTTGGGATATATCATGATTAAAGGATTTAAGGGGATATTTTGGTTGCTTATTTAAGATTATAGATAAAATTGATACTCCCCTAGATCAATTATTAGATACTCTAAGAGAATATATATCTTTCTATACTTCCAAACCCAATATGAATTCATTGATTTGGGAGATAGTGAGGTATAAAAACCTCAACTATAAGTTGTATTATAATTTATTTATGGGATGGCATACTGATATGCATTCCTAGTTTAATTATTTCTATAATCACTAGACTACTCCTTCCTATTATACTCAATTTTAAGGAATGATATTCATATACTTTCATCAGTTTCTTTTCTTGTGAATATAGTTGTGAATCTAGAAACTATGTGTGGTGTATGTAGGGATGCATACATTACATAGATCACTTATTTTTCCAATATTAATTTTCAAAAACCTTATAAGATATTTACGAAAACCTGTTTGATGTGGAACTGTTTAATTATATTGAATTCAAATCTATCCTTTCTTTTTTATCACAAAGGAAGGATCATCATAGCTGAAGATACTTATCTTGTATGTTGTGACTGAAACCTTTCATCTCATTTGGTGGAATAGAAATTCTAAATGATATTAATATCAGATAATTGAGCTAAACATGATGATAATGAACACACTTTCTATTATCAGAGTAGAATATAGAGAAAATAGGTTTGTTTGGGAACTTAATTTTTGAATTATCTATTTTTAATAAGATGGGAATCTGAGGACCTTTAAAAATACAGTTGCTATATTCCGATTTTTTAAAAACCTCCCATTATAGGTTGGATCAATATCAACATGGATATGGATTTAAAAGGAAATCAATAATCTAATTTTTATTTTGTAATATTCAGTAAGTCAAATGGAGGGGTAATCTCATACTTCTCTAAAGAATATGGAATGGGTATTGCTTATTAAGATAATATGGAATTAGTGGTAATGTCTATGCATATTATAATATTTAATAACTAAAGTGAACCTTATGTTGAGAGAGAATACTCTTTATTTATGTTGGCCATTAAGTTGAGGAGATCTTTTATTCATTGAATTTTATATGTGGATTGGGAATATTTTCCTCACTATTGCATTTAAATCAACTTTATTGTATATTATATCAATAAAGAGGGTAATAAAGTAGCTAAATTTTTATCCAAATTAGGATTCTAGATATGGCGATTTAATTGAAATTGTTCTATAACAGAATATATTGAGAATATTTTTTTCTTATGTATCTTTAAATCATCTTATTTCCATGTTTTATATCATTTTCAAGTCTCAGTGTTTCAATCTATTGGGGAACATTATTATTTTCTGTTGTGATATGAGTCATGATAGAATAAAAACCATGGATGAGACCATCCATTATATTATTGCTGTTTATATAAGATTTAGATACTTTTTATATATCCTTTTTATATTTCTATAATAACAATGAGATTCCATTTTGGGATGAGAAAGATTTAAGAATATTTGGCTATCATGATCATCTAGAGGGAGTTTTGAGGTTTTACATGGACTTTAATTGAGTTATAAAACATGAGTTTTGATGAAATAATGGGTTTAATTTGGGATATAATGTGATACTTTGACATTAATTATGTGATGGGTGAGATTTTTCACAATTATCCATTAAGAAATGGTTGATATTTTTAATGAGTGATTTCTCTCTATAGTTCTTGTTGAAGTAATATCATGATAGACCATGATGATTTAGGAAGGAGAAAATATCTTTGTTATTATATAATGGATAATAAAATATTACTGGTAAGTACTACCAATACATTGATTAATCCGTTATTTTGGTTAGAATTTGGTTACTTGAGTCTAGTAGGCTTCATATATAGTGTTTGACTAGGAATGGAGTAGGCTTACTCCTCATTGTTGGTTTGGGAGGAGAGTAAGTTTCTTCTTATTTTTTTTCATATGAATAAATGATATATGGGGGCTAAGATTATAACCTATGTGGTATTTTTGAATTTTTATAGACCACTTGATCAATATATTTTTCCTATGGGAGGTGAGATATAGGATAACCTCAGGGTTCACGATTTATCTCTAAGAGTTTGACTACTTTTACTTATGTGGTAATGTGCATGATTTCCTACTCACTCTTGAGATTATATTTATGATAGAGGTGACGTCTTCATTGATCGATCATACATGGTGTTTAGGTTTATGAGACTCAAGTAAAGATAGTGAGTATATATTGGGAGGATTTTTCAAATTTTCAAGATAGAGAAGACTCATATTCTATAAGGCTCCACCAATGGTAAGACCATGTCAATGGAACATACTTCTTTTTGATGATGATGATATTATATATGATCTAAGGGATAAATTTATATTCATATTGTTTAACTATCATGTATTTAATACATCCCTATGACGATTCATGATACCTGTGTTAGATACAATGGTTCTTTATGGGAAATTGTCTTTATAGTTCCATTGAGGATTAGTGTGATGAGATGGGGTAGTGTGTGAGAATCAAGATTGTCATCTGATATGGTTGGTGTCAATTCTTTGATTTCTATTTTAATTTTTAATATTATTGATGTTTTAATTATACTTTTTTATTTGGTAAATATTTTAATTCTCATCTAATATTTCATTATCATTTTATAATTTGTTTTTTGTTGAGCCCTATTTGATTTAAGGTTTTTAGTATTCTTGATATGATCATTATTTCTCACGTTTTTTTTGTTATTTGATAGAGAATGATATGATTAATGGGCCATATGGGACTCTAACAAGTGTTTTTTGGTAGTTATATATTAAACAAAATTTATGATAAAAAATGTGATTAGAGATACTATGAGGTATTACTCACTATTATATGATATTATATGAGTCATTCATTATAAGTATGTGGGACCTGGCCTATGTTGGGTGGAATATGTCGAGTGTTCAAGGTGCATGCATCTTTTATCCATGAAGAAATGGTGTCATAGTTTGGTAGTATCATTCTTGGGTTATATTTCCTTGTAGGTTAAAGTTCACTCATTATAAACTACTACACACCATAGACTTTCACACACATCAACTTGATAAATGGTACTCAATGAGTCATGGTGAGTGTGGGTGATCCCAATGGATTTCAAATTAACTCCCTAGATACATACACATAATAGGTTTTTATATATGTGGGTAGTCTATATTTTATTAGAGTTATACTTTTCCATTTTTAGTTGGATAATGTTTTTGAGATAAAAGGTGTATTATATTTTTAGGATTTGACGTGATTTACCTTGTGTGTTGGAATTGAGTGCATTATATTTCCTTTCCTTATTTTAGTGTATTGATTTTTTTTCAATGGGAAATACTATTAATGTACATATAATTAATTTATATGATGTAAATTATTCTAGTATAAACATATAGTATTTTTCCAACATGTAAACTATTTAAATTGACATTGAGGATTGTGGGACACCCTATTAGCAATAATTTTATGACTACATTTTTTTGGTATGTCTATTTTATTGACTAGTTATGTCAAAATTTTAGTAAATTTGGGAATGACCATTGTGCTTTATTTTTTCAACCATATCATCCCAAAGACACTCTAGAAGTGGAGAGTATTTAAAGTATCAAATTATTCCTTATATCAAATGGATATTGTTCACAAATTTGTAAGAACACAATAAAACAATTAATATTAAGAATAAAAACATAATATGTTGATAAATAATGTAAATTTGGAGTCATGGAGATTTTAAATGGGTTCTCTAAAAATGGGTACATCAAAGGAGATTAGATAGAAGACAAATCCATGTACTAAATTATCCACCACTCTCTATTTAGATTATAGAAATATATAAGGGGATTATTTCCAATTGGGAGATCACTCTCTAAACTTATATCTCCACACACTTATTTAGAAAAAGGTATATTAAAATGTTGAAAAAATTATCAATCATAAGAATCTCACATGAAATTATCTAGACCAAGAAATGAGTGTATTTGTATTTTACTCTAATATTCTAAAAAACATGAATCCTTAGTAAAATTCCTCTCAATAAAAATAATTCTATTCCTTTTCTAGGAGTAAAAATATATACACTTAATATTATGTATATTTCATCTAAAATTTCATCTTTCCTTTTTAAGAATATTTTAAAAATAATTCTACTTCATGTTTTACAATTATCACAGAATTACTAGGAATCAATAACATCTATGATACACTTATCAAAACCATTATGTAATCCAGCAATCAACCCAATTTATAAATCCATCTGAATATTTTATACAATATCTAAAAAACCAAATCATAGCTTGATGATTGAGATTTTTACATTATAATATTTAATTTCAACTATTTCATAGTGAGGAATCAGAATATATGTACATATTTTCATGTCAACTAAATATACACAAAATCCAATTAAAATCCAATTTCTAACCCATTTGAAATCATGGTATAATCCTTTTAATTTTCACAAATCTTAGACCCATTATAAAAAGGACCTCTTAGTTACAAAATGCTTTATTATTTAATATCCAAGCATAAATATACCAAATTTTCATATACAATAATTTATACATGGTATAAACATTTTATTATTCATATAAACAACTTCTGTGACGTGGTATATAGTATCATGTTTTGAAAAGATCAACCAACCTAAAAATCACTATATAATATTTCACAAAGTCTTTATCACAATAAAAATTCTCTAATTATAGTGAAAACTTATCATTGAAACATGGGATATCTCTCATATATTTTTATTAGTCATGTAAGATATCATTCATAGTGTGACTATGTCTATTTCACTATGATATTGTCTTCATGAAATAAAATCTAAAACTCCTTCTGTCTTTTTTAGTATTCCTTAATACTTCAAAAATTGTAATAATTTAAAAAATCTGGTCTATTGAAATTAAGAATTAAAAAAAATTTAGACTTTTTTATCACGTATCAACATTATATGATTCAAATAATCATGGTTCAAACATTTTACCCCATTGTGTTTGTTGGAAACCTAAAGGTCCCCTAAATATCACAAGGAAATTAGAACCAAATCACACAAAAAATAGAACAACTCAATTATCACTCTATAAAAATGTAATTAATGACCAATGTAGTAAAAATTATATCTATAAAAAATTTATGCCCTCTTACATTCCTTTAAACTCCATCCCAGAAACAAATATTTTTAAACACAATCTTACCAAAACTAACTATCTTCTATCACTCCTAGATGATTTTATTTCTTTTACCTATGGATTGTATCTCCCCTGTCTTATATTTTAAACTAACACTTAATTATCAAATTCCCCTTAATATTTGGATTATTCTCTCAAACCAATATTGTTTATCAACTTGATCATTCCTTTTAAAAATGAAATATTCTTCCAATGCCACAGTCTTTCAAAACTAACAAATTTCTCGACCATCGATAATAATCTAGAAGGTAATGTACTTATAAACAAGATAAACCTAATTAAATGATAAATTCATAAGGGGAGGGGGAATTTAAAAACTGCCTAAATTTTAAAGAGTTAGTTAAACCCCAAGGTTCAACCATGATTATCAATAATTTGTGTAGCCAATGGTTCTGCAAGAATGTCTTCCAGTTGATGATTTCTTCCAATATACTCAATCTTAATCATTTATTACTCCATAATTTAATTTATAAAATGATACCTAATATAAATATTCATTTTTTGCTAGTATTGTACTGTATTATTCATCAACCCATCCACAATATTTTTATCACAATGGATCACCATGGTTTGTTCCATATCTTTATTTTGACCTTCTAGTAAATGATTCATCTATAGATATTGATTATTTTACATTATGAATAAAGCTTATTCTACTTCAGAAATAGTAGGATATATTCTCCCTTATTTATTACTTATCTATCTACAAAAATTTCACCCAGAAAATAAATATCCTACACTTGTTTATTTTGTGTCCATAACATCTCTATACATGTCCAAATATGAATATGAAATGTAATATTTTTCTTCCCCTATATCAAAAACTGTACTATAATTATGTTTACCTTAATTATTACTACTAATTCTCTTCACATTGGTATGATAATATTTCATTTTATTATAGTAAAAAATCATTTCCAATAATGGTACATAATCAATATTTAATCTTTTTTTATTAAACATAATAAGATTCAAATCATTCTCTAACATAGGGTTAAATTAATATCCCATCTATCTTCATTATTTATATATTTGATTCGAACTGAAATTGGTGTTGAAAATTGTTTTCTATCATGAATATCAAAATTATTTAGTCATTATACTTTTTATATTTCTTAATATATATATATATATATCTATTTATTTAATTGAAGTCAAAAAGTAGTTACTACCACCCATAATAATTATCTGAAATTCTTATCTTATCAAAAAATAAAATTAATCCAATAATTTATATTTATTATACAAATATGATATCATCATCATATAAAATTAAAATTAAATACTCATAATGGGTTTATTTCATAAAGATATTTAGATAAAGACCATCACTTTTTAATTCTGTTTTCCTCAATTTAATGTCAAACTGAGTGTAAAAAGATTGAGGTGATAGATTTATTCCATACAAAACCTTATTAAAGTGCTCCATCATTTCTTAATCATAACTAATTTAAAAACACACTATTTGTTAAATGGATACTTCCTAATTTATAACTCCATACAAAATGTTTGATTCAGATACATTTGATACACTTTAAATGATTTATAAATAACAATAGTTAAGGAAATTTTTATCCACTCAAGTATATCCACAAGTGTAAATTTATCTCCAAATATATCCCATAAATTTATGAATAGACCTTATAAAATGATATTTTTTATTTATTATTACCTTTTTATTTTCATCAATTTTGTTATTAAACTCCCACTTAATTCCAATTATGTTGATATCAACTGGCCTCTTCATAAGTAACCATTTTTTATTTTATCAATTTACTCTAAATCCTCATTTATGAACTTCAAAAATTATTTATCTGTTATTTCATATTCAAATGAATATTGGTAAAATTTAGATACAATGGCAGTATTCCCTTTATTACTAACCAATTGGGTTCAAATTGAAGTATATTTTTCTCCAATTATACTTGACACATCAATTTTAAATTCTTTATACCTCTTTTAATCAATGATTTTTTTCTATAGCCTTATCGTTATTTGATTTTTCCAAAAAAACCCTCTTCATGTGTTCAATTTTGAGTTCCTCTAATTTTTTTAAAGACATTACTCTTAATCCAAAATTTGAATCGAATCAAAATTTTCATATCTATTTCGTTTTTTTTCAATGACCTTCAAATCATTGATAACTATAATTTTCCTAATATATTATTGAATAACTTATAATATGTACCCTTTTTTAGTTATCCTAAAAAATACATCATTATCCATAAATACATAATTTCATTGATTTCCTTCCTTATTCAAGATATAAAATTTAATTTGAAAGAATCTAAAGTTTCGATATTTTTCATCTATTAGAATAAAACCACTCAGATAATTTTTCCATTATTTTTATAGAATAATAATGTGAATGATATTATAGGAGGGATAAAGTATTAAGGATAAATAAACTTCATGAATGTTTTTAGAGTATATGGGAAGATATGAATGTTTTTTCTAATAAACATAAATCACACCACAATAATATGTGTCACGATATAAGTTTTTTTTTCATGTAATTGTGAATTTTTTTCAATAAATGAATAATTAATCCATGAATGATGTGGATACCCCACAACTATGTTATAAAATATCAAATTATTATAAATATGTATGTCAAGGTTAAGTCTCATGTCATGAAAGGTACCTGATGAATAATTTGTGTTTAAATATTTGGATATGGAAGTAGACACTACTAGAAAACAACCATTTAAAGTCAGTTTTTCTAAAGACTGTTAAAAACTGACATTGATACCAATGAGGTTAAAAGTAATATTTTTTATTTCATTTATTTTTTTTTAATTTTTAAAAAATCCAAACATTTTTTTTGTAAACTAATGTTTAATGTTTAAATAAAACCAATTTTTAGATATTCAACCTTAGTTTTGTATAAAACAGATGTTAGAAATAAAATAATGTTATTTTAATTTCATATTTTTTTAAAAATGATGCTGAAAGTGTTAAATATTTTACTTTAAACATGGATTTTTATAAAAAATTGATGTTGAATGTCAAATATTTTTACTTTTAAAATTGGTTTTATAAAAAACCAAATTGAAAGACTAAAAATAAAATAATAATAAAAGAAAATTTATGCTCTAAAAACCTGTTACAAGATTTTGAGAATTGAAATTTTTAAAAAAGTTAGAAACTAGAAAAAACTAGTTCAAATACATAATTATTACACTTGAATCAATAGAAAAATACAAATGTGGAACTTGTTTAGAAATTAGTCATAATAAAAAATATGTTGAATACAGATTTTGAAGGTGGGAAATGTATTCATTCATATACAATGAAACATCATTGAAAACCTAAAAAACGAATTTTTTGAAATTAAAAAATATAACATTTTTATTTTAAACCAAAAAAATTATAATATAATTACCCTTATTAAAATATGTCTTTTTCTAGGTTGTGATAATCTCAAACATTAATATTAAAACATTAAAACCAAATACAAATTTTCCCTTTTTATGATGAAATTTCGATTTTGAAACATTACCTTAAAAGTATGAACCAATATATATAATCAACACAATAGATGTTTTGTTTAATATAAATTTTATTTACATATAATTTCACATATTTATTATTATTTGGATCCTTTATCAACAAGTGGACATTTTTCAACACTTCCCATAACCTATATTTTCATATATCAACTAATTATACATATATAAATAGAAAATTTAATATTAAAGAATGTATAAAATAGAATAAATCTTACTATTAATAAATTTAATAAATGATTTTTTAACTCCACCGAGTAAAGATCAAAACCAATATATCATGAATTCATGTCTGAAGAATATGCATAACGTCCAATAACCACTAAAAATAAAATTTCATCTTTATTGAAATTATTTTAAATAATAGTTGATAATTATCTTAGTATTTTTTAACTTTTAAATAATCAAATACACCAATACCTAATATCCATATTTTCTAATATTTCAGATATATAATTAACTCTAACATCAATACTAAGATATTACACATATGTTGAAATATATTCTTGATCAATAAATCTATAAACAGAAGTGCTATAATTTTGAATTCACATGTTGTTGAGATACCTAACTAGATAATTAATTAACTAATTAACCATATGTAATATTTATTTAAAGAAATAGAAATAGAAATAGAAATTTACTTGCATAGAAAATGAATTCAACACATGTATAATAAGATGATAAAAAATAATCAAAACCATTACATATTTTTAAAATAATATTAATGCATAATTTCTCCCACATATATAATCGGACATAGAAGAATCAAAATTGGGATCCATGATTGAAGTATTCGGGGATCATCTTGTTATCCTATCTAGATCCTGAAAATCACATTAAGGTGTTTTTTCCTGAAACTTTTTGTTTCTTTTTTATTATTTATTTTGATTTCAGATTCTCCCATATAAAAAAATATGTTAAATTATTTATATTAATTTGGAATTAAAATTAAATAAAAACTAAAGAAACACATACCTCATAGGTTAGGTGATGTAGATGGTTATTTGGATAGAGTAAAAAATAACCCACACTATCTCCAACACTAGAAAGCTTCTCTATAGGCAATGATAGTGGATCATTTTGATAAATAATATCTCATATCATTACACTTTCCTAACCTAGCTTCATAGGCTAATGATGTACATAATTCTATAAAATATGTATTATTCTATAAGATAAAATACATACATAGCGATCTTCTGCATATCACTCACTATACATTATCAATTACGAAGGAGGAGGTGGAGGATATGGGTAGGAAGGTTACATAGGTTGTGTTTTTATCATCATTTTATCCTGCATATATTGAAAAAATCATTTAATATGATCACCCATTGACTGTCTCAAGACATTAACCTTATCCTTCGAGGAGTCCATTTCTACATCCCTTGAAGTTGTATTAGGATGAAAAAAACATTCCTAATAATGAAACCCACCTCTATCCTATTACATGGTCCAGGTGTTCTAGATTTCCTAAAGTTGAATCCAAAATATTCATCCTACCCTCATGGAAAAAATTATACTACATCACTTTCTCCTAAATATCACGTTGAAGTGATATATTGAAATCTTATATTAGTGTAATTAATTATAAAAATAATTATATTCATGGAAAATAAAAATTATTTATTTAGAATTTCATGAAGCATTTCTTTAGAAGGATCCATAAGAAACATTCCCTTTTTATTATTCTCAACCTTTTCTATTTTTATTGGTGAGTAGGGGGGACATGGAGGCCCTAACTAGACTTTTTCCTATCCTTTATGAGATTTAGTTCTTAATGCATCAAAATTTTCCGCATTAATTTTCTCCTATAGTAAGTGATACTCTTTAGGTGATGATGTATGAGGTTATACGTTATAAAATTGGATCCCTTGGAAAAATCTCTTAGAGGTGTTTTAAATAAAAATAAATGAATAAGTAATCATGTAATAAACATAAAAAATTATAATTGAATTTATATAAAAAAATTATCAACCAAAAATGGTAAATCATGTTGGATAGAAATAAGTTTAATCAACACCTATACAAATAGAAACCCATATATAAGCCATGTGTTTCCAGTTTGAAACATCCCAAAAAATGACTTTTTTTCAAATTTGTTATAAAATCAACCCATATAACTGCTACATACGATAGAAAACATTTCTTAATTTATAACATTTCTTAAAATTCTTATGTAATCTATATTTAAATATATTAAATGTTAGTCATGTAAAATATATAATATTTGAATAATTTGATAAAAAATAAACTAGTTGAGATATTATGCAATTACAAACTCACAAATATTCTCTTTCATCATATGTTCTACTAACCTCCACTCAGGATATAGAATATTAATCCTATAATCATTTTTTCTCAAATAATTCCAAAATTTCTTTCTATTTAGTCCAGATCAGTTATTATTATCTTCAAATTCAATATATATCCTCCACCCGACATGAGAAAGTCTTTGTTTGGATATATGTGTAATTACACCTTTACTAACTATAGGAATTTTCTTCTTTGGATAAGAAGAATAAACAACTGTAGGAGACTCACCATTAGTGATACAAATAATTTTAATACATAAATATTACTTAAATTAAATAAATTTATTATTGAAGATTTATACATATGAAAGAACATAGTGATACCTCATAAATTGACCCTCTGACTATATTTCTTCCATTTAAATAGATGAATATAGTGATATTATGTGTACCTACATATTATTTGAATTAAATTATTGTTAAAATGAAATTTTTTTGATAATATAAATGAAAGTGTATCTATTATTTTAACTAACATGGCTAATGAAAACCGAATATCTAAAAACAATGAATATAAAAGTATTTAAATAATTTTTTATTACATGTGTATGTTTCAAAATAATAATAATAATGATGTTAGTATTATTAGTAAAAAATTATATAATTAAAACTAATAAAGTATACAAATTAACTCAACAAATAGGTAGAATGATCAAGATTTATAGATTTCCATATCTGAATTATATAAAAATTGTTTTTATATGTGTAAATTTCACTAAAAAATGATGATTTCAAGCTTTTGTTACCGAAAAAATATTTCAATAGAACTAATGAATATACAATTTCACTCAAAAAATAAAAGAAATTATAAATATTTAAATATTTAGATATTAAATTTTAAAAAATGGAGTTTTTAAAAATGAAAGTTTCACAAAAAGTATTAAAAAATAGTTATTTAACTAAATAATTAGTAGACTAATAGTTTTTCCCATATCTCTACAACATGATCATTTCATATAGAATAGACTATGTCTACATTGAAGTCATTTTTATGATCAGGTAATCACATAATAGATGAAGAAACTTCAAATAAGACTACAACATCATCATCATCATTAGAACCTAAATGAATTATCTTCCCTTTCAAAATATTGGACCACTTATCATTTGATGGGTTAGTTACACAAAATATTTTCTTTGAATGTATCTCCATGATAAGGGGATCCTCTTTACAACTAAATATTTTTAAATCATTGAGTAAAAATAAATAATCATTATATTTTACAACATAGTTACTATCTACTTGGTTAAACATAAATACTTATATTCAAAAATTTGTATCCCATATATCCTTAACAACTGCAAAATATGTTGTTGATGAAAAAATTGGGTTTTATCTTTTACACTAAAAAAATATAGTGCTTCATTGATTACCATTTCTCTAATATTTTGAATAAAAATCTTATCAACATAATTTATTTTGTAAAATTTATAACCATTAATACCAATACCAGAAAATGTTATCACATTAAAAAATTCCCGCTACTAACCATTTCTATTACTCTAATGAAGATAAATCACTGTTTAATTTCTCTTTAAAGCATGGGATAAATGTATTTTTTTTAAAATTAATTGACCAATTTTCATTTAATTTGGGATATAGTACCTGGAATACAATATTATTTGACGATATATATAGTTAATCCTCATATGTATTGTAAAAAACTTCTTCATCACTTCATCGCATGGAATTAACTTTACCTTTAAGCCAAGAATCTATTTACCATCACTATCACCAATCAAATGTCTTGATATTGGGAGTCCAACATGCTCCAATTAATAAAAATAATAAATAAAAAACTAAATAAAATCTTTTAATATATATTTTCAAATAACATAAGCATCTATTTGATGCTGATTTTTGACATATACCTTTAAAATATTCATATATCTGTCAAAAGGATATGTCTAACATAAAGAAACTGGACCACATATTCTCATATATATCACGAAATGAGTCACCGGATTAACAATTATATTAAAACATGGTGGTAAAAAATACATTTCTAGTTGAATAATTATGAATGAATATTCATTATCCAAGACATCTAGTAAATTTTGATACATGAAATTTGTATGAATGGAATTGAAAAAGTTAAATAACCTAATGACATCCATTTTGATTAGTATTTTAAAGATTACATGTAGTAAAAATAGTAGCATTTGTTGCAAAAATATAATGCATTAATGATATTTCATACCTATTGATTAAAAATAATTTAATTACACTAAATTATTTACATTTAAAGAACACTCAATGGGTATTTTAATACCTTGCAGACTTTGAAAAAAAATCATTTTCTCACATTTTTTAATGTGTGAATAGCATGAGGTAAATATATTTTGTTTCCTTTTATAGTGTGATCTAACTTCAGTTGTATTCCCATGGATATTATATCCACTATTACAAGAAACCCATATTTTATATTTATTATTATGTTTAAAAATATTCCAATCAAACTGTCACATAGGTTTTTCTCAACATGCATAATGTCAATTTTATATTTTACCAAAAATACATTCCATATGGTAGTTTGAATAAGGGGGATAATTTCTTCCACTTATGTGTTTATGATAATAATTTCCTTCCTTTCCAAATATAAAATTGATGTATTCACTTTTTTGTAATATTATTTTTTTTGAAAATGTTTGAGTGGGAGATTATACTATATAAACCATTAAATTCATTTTTGAGTCATCAATATCTATGATCCATTCAAAAAAAATCATGATATACCATATACACTATCTTTATTCCATCTTTAAATGGATAATAAAATGTATCTTATTCACAAAATAGGAAATATTTATGCCCTTTAGCACTATATCGAGATAAGTTTCCTTATGCAAGAAAATAATTTACAGTGAACTGTAGGATAACATGAAAAAGAAAATATTCTATCTTGTATGTATCAAAATCTATAACACTTATCTCCCTTGAAAATTTCAAATCATCAATAAATATTGATAGATAAGCATAATTATCATTTATACACTATTTTGGTCAAGAAATCATCAAACTCACCATAACATATTTTTTCTTCATACATATGTGAGAGAAAAATTTATAAAATTAAAACATAACTAGGCATGAACTATGTTGGCTATTAAGGCTCTAATATAGATTCATTTCAAATTTTGATAGTGCCATTATGATCTTTTAATATTCACTTAAAAAATATAGATTTATTTATCAAATTGCACCCATTGTGGAGAATCATAAGGGTGAAATATGTTTCCATTAGAGATGTGATCATCAGTATGTAATCTTAAAATCCTTTCATCATTTTTAATTTTTAAATAAATTCTTCAAATGGTAAATTTTTTAAAGATAAAAAAGTTATTTAGATATATTTTTGTTTCATTTTCTTAACAATGAATTTGAGTTTAATATGTCATTTCTTTTATATCACGATGTACCACATTTATGACATTCTGATAAACTTCCATATTCCTTTATATTCAACTCCTAATCATTGGGGAAACCATGTATATTTTTATATCCCAATCCCATTGGGCATAATATTTTCCTTAAGTTATAATTGGAATCTATAATCTTGTTTCCTTATAAAAGTAGATCTTTTAAAAGTTTAAGAAATTCTTTGAAAATTTTATCACTCCACCCATTTCATTATTTCAAGTTACCTAATCTTTTCACTATTAATATTATATTGTCAAGAATAAAAACATATATTTTTTATCAATTTAACTTCACCATAAATAAGTAGAAGTTTTGATTTTGTTTTTTTCGAGAATTTATAGTTAACACCATGAATATAGGCTTACATTGTGAAGTAATAGTTGAGTTTTTTTATTTTTATTCCACCATGACATGAGTGTAAGAATTTGATCCCTGATTCTAAAAGGAAAAGGACTTCATACAGAAATGAATATTGTCATTTAATGATCATGTTAGAATTGGTGGAACCTAAATTATATATTTATAAGTAATTTTTTTTGTTATATCGTAACACAGTGTATCACACTATGAGAAAATTCATTTAATCATATTTTTTAAAATTTAGACTTCGTATCTTTTAGTTATATTGTGAGACTAAAATTATGAAAGGTTTTATATAAACTATAGAAACATTTTTGATTGATTTTTATAATCCTAATAAATGAAATTAAAATATTATGTTCAATGGAAACTATTAATTTCTCTCAATAGTAAATAAATATATTTCTCCATGAAATGGGGAGGAGGATAGTGGGTTTAGTATGTGGGAATTTATATCTTTACAAGAAATAAGATAGATAATATAATTTTATCTAAGATTTGATCTCACTATAGGTACATATAATTTAATAAAAATAATAATGGAGGACATGTTGATTATATAACCATTCATGTAATTTACATTCTTTTTTAAAGAAGGTAAAGATAGTTTTTCTGGGAGTAGTAATGATATTTTGGAGTGATTGATAGAAGTGAATTTTCTTATTCATTAAGGTTAGAAACCTAGAGGGACAATGTGGTCACTCTAAATTATTGAATCATTGATGTGTATGGTGTAGTTGTTTCATCAACACAACATCATTGTATACTCCTTGGATATTTCATAGTGTGGCTGAACCAAGTAAAAATTTCTTGTTTCTCTATTTAATTTCCTTTTCACTTCAATAGTATTATGATAAAATAACAAAGTGTTTAGTTTATTTGTGGAACATTATCACTGGAAGGGTCTCTTAAAAAGAACATAACATGATTCACCCCTCCCGTCTACTCAAGTTATCTTCCTTATACAGGACTAACTAGTGGTGTCAAATTGAAACATTTAGATTTGGTTGAAATCTCTTTAGAAATCCATGGAAGTGGTAATTAACCACAAAGATGTTTTTATCTTTGATGGAAACAGTTTTCAATTATGGAATAATTGGATGAAATTTTATTTATGATCATTTTGCATGGATTTCTACACAACTGTTATACAAGGGATCCTGATAAAAAATGGAAAGCGGGGAATAATTTAAGAGTGACCAAAGGAATCCTAGCACTAAAACCAATGTTTTTAAGGCTTGAGGGGTAGCATTATCCAATGTATTTTACATAAAATTAGCGTTATGAAAGTCCTCATGTACCATATTAAAATAATATCAACATCTATGATAGTGGTTCCAAGATATATGAAGTTAAATTAAGGGTTTTTTAAAACTTATAAGTTTACTTAGGGATTAAACTGAATTAATATTATGAAATATTTTTCGATTTGGTGAATGTAATTATGGAATACATATGCAAAATTTTGTAAATAATCAATTATAACGTGATCCTAAAAAGTATACTAAAAAAATTATCATCACGATTCAATGAAAAGGTCTTGATACTTTACAAAATGGATACAAAAGAGGTTTTATTAGATACTATTAATAGTACTCTCATACTATAGGATATGAGAAACAAAAACAATGAGTCTTTTTTGAAGGTGAGTTCTCAAGAAGGTTCATTCCAAGGATGTAATAAACTGTGATTAGAGAATGGTATCAAATACAGAAAAGTCAATGAATCTATGTATTTTATTTCCTCTAACATAAATAAGGGAAAGTAAAATTAAATGGTTATATTTTAATTTATTTACTTTTTTGTATAATGGTTGGGAAAAACTATGAAAAGTGTTTTAAAAAATTCAGATATGATGATGATGATGAATGAACATTGAGAAAATCATTAGAAGAAGTTAAATTAATGAGGCATTAATATTAGATATTATTATATATGAAAAAATTCTTTTAAAATATGATTTTTGTGAAACATATATGATAAAGAAATTTATGAATTTAAATAAAAAATAAATAATTTCATTATGATATAAAAGAAAATTTAGAAATACAAGAAAATTATTTTAATGAAACAGACCATAGGATAAGAGTAAACCTTAATGTTGAAGTCAACGTTACACTCAATGAGATTGATGTTTGAAGATACAAAAAATAAATCCAACAGGTTTTAAGATTTTTAACTTTAAAAGTAACAACAAGAAGTAAATAAGCCCATGATGAAGGAGTAAATTATATTACTAGAAATTGGAAATTTAAAAAACTCATAGAAAGAGGTCGAGTAAAAACTAAAAATAAAAGATAGGGACCAAATCATTGATAATTTAACTATCTCAGTTAATGTTTTAATCAAAAACATATAGAATATTTACGGATAAAACATATATTAATGAAAAAATACTAAGGATAAAAATAGGCTCTTGATTCATTGTATGACTTTAAAATTTTGAATCATATGGGATATCGAAAATGTTGAATATAATAATGGATTAAAAATTGTTATGGATTTCCCAAAAAATAAAATTTTTTATAATGAAGTAAATGTCGATTTTTGGCCTGATCTAATGAAATATTACATCATAATTTATGATAATATAGTAGAACACACACTAGAAAATAAATTATATTTAGGTTTCATTGAAATAAAAACAGGCTACTGAACCATCAATGAAAAAAGTACACCACATGTTTGATGTTATTATTTTCAAAATATGGGACGTACAAAATACCTGAAATCTACAACATAGTGGGACTTCATGGAATAATAATGATAAAATCAGAAAGTATAAAATCTAATTCTTGATATGATTTTAGAGGATTCATTTTTGTGTGTGATGGTTACACACATAAGGCTATATATTTTTCAACAATATTGAAAATGGGTTTACTGAAGGATACATAAACAGAAATTTTTAGCTATTAGAAGAAAAAGAAAAATAAATTTTCATCCCTACAAGATTACAATGGTTATTTTTTTAGAGGAGGAACATAAATATTCTTTATGAAAATAAGTGAATCATTAAACATGGATTAAGATAGATAAATCTATGAAGGTAATTATAGTGGAGGTTTATTTCAAAATAAATGGACCAAGATAGTGTTTGGATATTTATTAGTGGACACACTTCTCACTTAAATGTAAAAAAAATTATTTTCATTGGAACCATGTATAATAAATAATATATAAATTGATTTGGAAATGATGAAGTCTGAAATATAACCGTCTTTCTAAAAGATTTTTTTTTTCTGAAATACATAAACAAGTTTAATGTCTAGGTGGTCAGTGACTTTGGTCACAATTATCTATATATAATCCATTTATGTGACTAGGTGAATGAATTAAATTTTAAAAATAATATTTTCATGTCAAATAAATATATAATGAAATTTGTATTCAATAGAATTGTAAAAATGGGTATCATTAACCCATTATTGGAGTAGAGTACAAGGAATTTTTATTAAAGGAATATGAGAACAAGTTGTTGCACAAAACACTTGCTAACTTAAGTCAAATGTATGGGATGAATTGGAAAAACATAAATAGGACTGTGATAACCCTAAAACTTCATGTCATTATTCTTACATGTTCAATATATTATAGAAGTGAATGATAATTATGAAGAGTTACAAGCTAAAGGAAAATAAGCCAACAAGATTTCTTGAATTGGGGATATTGATTTTTGGGGAGTAATATCACCTAAATAACTCAATTTAAAGAGGTATTTTTTTGTATTAATTTATTATTACAATATAGTTTCATGGTTAATAATGGAATCTCCAAAACTAAAATTATTTAATTAAGTTATGTGATATCATAGATTTCTAGGGAAGATTAAAAAAAATGATTTTTAGGAAATTTTGGTGAGGAAATAACATAGTGTTTACCAATATCCAAGTATAATATTATGTCAAGAAGAATGGGATAAGGAACCATGTTTTAGTGGTAAGTAATCCTTAATAAAATAGTGTCATTAGTAGGAGGAAAGAGATCATCCACAATATGGCTTAGATTATTCTCATTAAGAAGGAGCAAACAAAAAGAAATTTCAACGAAGTGGTATTGAAATTAGTCTATATTTATATAATGAATTTTTTGTGTCTAGTTAAAGAGAAGTCCCATATATGAGATTTATTATAGTAAGAATCAAAAATTGAAATATTTTTGAATCCTTAGAAGAAAGTGATTTATTCTTAGTAAATAAAGAACCACTAAAATGTTCAATCTTATAGAGACGAATGAATGTTTTTGGTTACTCATCCAAGATAAATTCATTAAATTATTTAAATAAATTACTTAAACAATAATCAAGTTCCATGACATCACTATCATGGAAAATGAGTAATATTCTCAAATCCTTAAGAAAATAATGTATGATAGTGATGTAGAAGTGAGATTATTAAGGAATGTACGTGTAAAAACCTTGGTAATCCATTAAATAAATTTATTTTATGATTTATATGTAATCATTTAAAGGATTATTATTCCTCATAGATTTATAAATAATTTTATATAATCTTTCAATTTAAAAATTAAGTGTTTACTTAACTAAATTTACTTTTCTTATATTACATGATTTTATTTAAAAGTTAAATTTAATAATTTTAAAAATTGAAATTGTTAAAATAGATATAATTTATGAAATTTTCGATTGAAAAAATATTAAGTTATTTTTTTGGGCCTTCTTTAAAATAGTTGATTTTTGGGAGAATAGTGAAAAATACCGATTTCAGAAATTTTATACTTTTATGACATTGTCATGATATAAGAGTGCAACACCTTGAGTTTTTGTGAATTGTTTTAAAATAAATTATTAAAACCCAACCAACTAGGATCTACATGTGTCAGAGAAGCCTGGGCAGAAACTGCTATAAGGCCCCAGCCTTAAACCTTACTTAATATTGAATTAAATGAGTAATTCACATTGAGGATATTTTCAGGTTTAGAGTTTTAGAGAATTAGGACACAACTATTACATCTCAAAATATTACAAAGTAGTCGCTTCTACTAAATTTCCATAAAATAAAAACTCTTAAAAAGAAACATGTATAGTTCCATGTTTTAGGTAGCATGACTTTCCCTTGATCCCATCCTTGACCCTATTCCACGCTAAGTCCTGTGAAAAACATTTCAAAAACTTGGGATGAGCATAAAAAGCTCAGTAAGGGATACACAAAGAATGAAAACGGTTATTTTTTCAAAACAACAAGTAAACCATGAATACTTTATCAAAGTAATACTTTTCACCTTCATGAAGTAGTAAAAACTCTTCACTGAAAAAAAGTATCATTACTTTCCTTTTTGTAACCAAAGGATTGCCATAAAACCCATATAAAGAACACATAACATATATAAAGGTAACTTGGGACATAAACATACTTAAGTGGAATAACCATACAGTCAACTTCCACACATATCACTTAATGGAATAGCCATATGGCCAATTTCCATACATACTTAATGGAATAGCCATACGACCGACTTACATACCCAATGAATTGGAGGTTATAACGTAACCACCCGTCCTGGTATTCACGGCACCACCCGTCATATGGTTTATCACGTAACCACCCGTTAAATGTCCAAGTACCATAATAAAATCATAAGACATAAAACAAATATAATGGGAAGAAAACATTTCCACACTTTGATCACAATATATCACTCAAATATATTGACATAAAAAATCCATTATAAAAACCATTTTCAATACCAAAATTCATAAAAGAGTATATGGTATTTATTTCATTTTAAAAACATCACGGCTTGTTGAGGAATCCAAAGACTAAATAATACATGTGGCGGCGGAAAAGGTCGTTGCCACCGCGTACGTTAAAAGAAACATTCCTTTTTTTCATTTAGTAAAATGCTTCGTATAAAAATATTCCTTTTGTATAAAAGTAAAAGTCAAAGGGGTTTATACACCGTATAAAAGAAAGTTGGGTATAAAACAAAATATGCCTCAATGAAAGGAGATTGAGACGTAGTCCCATACAAAGACGATATCCTTGGTTTAAGGATAAATCAATTACATAATTATGTGTGACAAATGAATACACCAAATATAAGTGGATATTAAGTGTAAAATAATCAAAGGTCATTCACACATATTCAAAGGATGACATATTCAATAACTACATGTTGAACCCAAAGAAATCAAAATTGGGTTAAGAAGTTCCCTTGACAGCCTAACAGCGTCACATCAAAATGAGTTGATGAGAGATAAAAAGTGTATCTAATCACTTGGACATAAAAGTTACATCAATAAGGATATATGAGAACATATCCCAACATAACAATATGTAAATTAAAAGACCCAACAAAATAAGTATTTTAAAAAGAGGAGGGTGAAAGGTTCCCTTACCGACTTGGGTATCTTTCAAAACATACACCCCATGAAAGAAGGACAATACATCATTGATGTAAATACTCATAAAAAGAAAGTATATTACAAAAAGAGTAGAATAATGGTCAGTACGTACACCACTCAAAGGAAATTGTGGCAAATGTAGCATAAATCTCACGGGAATAAAAGTGAGATGAAAAATCCCTTACGAAAACTCGGCAGCCTAACGACGCCACATAAAACTTACAAATATGGATTGATGAGATCAAATAGGGTATCTCATCATATTAAAATAAAGTTTATAGAAATAGTAATATAAAATAACATCCCCCAACATAACAAAGTGGAGCTTAAAAGAAGTGACATAAAGGAGAGTACTTAAAAAGAAAGAGAGAGGTTGGATCTCTTACGAAAAATTCGGCAGCCTAACGGCGCAACTCAAAACTTCCAAAATGGATTCATGAGAGAGAATAGGGTCTCTCATCATATGAACATAAAAATTACAGTAATATTAGTATAAAATAATATCCCAATAACAAGAAATATGATGTTTAAAAGGAATGACATAAAAGAATGTACTTAAAAAGAAAGAGAGGTGTTGGATCCCTTACCTCGTGTCCGACTTGACTCGATTGTTCTTTAACATCCTGAATAATAAACTTGAGTTAATTTCTATTTTCTTAAGAACCTTTTTCAAGTTAATTATTCCTTTTATATAACTTATTTCCATGTTATAAACATTATGTAATCATTTAAGTTAATAATGTTTGTTTTGTCGATATTTGGTTCTTAAGTCGAAAGTGGACTTCTTACAATTACATGTTGTTCGTGTCGTCAAAGGATCTTTATATCCAGAATGACATTCCTGATTTGGATATCATATATATCATATATATACAGCATATACATGTATTTATAATATTACATAATCATTTAGAGGTATGAAATGAAATGCACCGTTCATGGAGATGGTAAGCCGTACGTACGCATTAACGCTACTTTCATTTCTTTGTCATATTAATGGAATTAAAACTAAATGAGAGGTATGTATATTTTAATTCAATAATTATATTCATCATTTAGATATATCATTCATTATATATATCCATTATATATATGTACTTTTAATAGTACATTCCATTTTGGGATAAGAAATGAAATGCACCGTTCATGGAGACGGTAAGCCGTACGTACGCATGAACGCTACTTTCATTTCTATCTCATACTTTAATGGAAATAAATAATAATGATATAGAGGTATATTATAATTCCAGTATAATATCATATATAATATCTTTAAATCCATCCTTTACACATCCCACATATGGCATTAACGAATCACATCACTTTGAGGGGGCGGTAGTCCGCACTTCCTTAAATGAAGATATCGTGTTTACCCATAATGGAAACCATAAAGGTAAGCCACAAATGAAAAATACAGAAGATTAAGTAAAACATAAACATATTATATATCATATATAAATATAGTTACATCTTAATGGACACCTTTTAAGGTGTTAAAAGAATGTTGAACAATCATCGTTTCAGGAGGCAGAAATTCGCCATCCACGGAAACAGTATGTTCTTTAACCATTAGATGTAGGTGTGTGTAAGTGTTGCTCGATTACTTCTTATAAAAACATCCTATTATATTTAGGATACTGTAGTTGTTACAAAAGAAAATAATAAAAAGAGTTTAGGGGGTTGGAGAAGCAAAATAAAACAAAAGGACTCAAAAGAAGACATTACCTTAAAATCGGGTAACTCCCCTTAGTTTGAGCTCAAAGGCTTCCTTGGAAAGACTTCTGCCCAAAGTGAGGATTCAAGGAGTAATAGAGGGATGTGGAGAGACAAAATGGGCAGGGTTTGGCCGAGCCAAAGGCTTTGGGTGTGTGGGTAAGGAGGTAGAGGTGGGGGCCTTTTATAAGAGGAGAGGAGGGGCACTCTTGGAAAGTGAAGAAAAGTCACTTTATTTCAAAATGGTATTCGGATTTAAGAGGTCCCACATTGATGTACTTCGAGGATAAGGTGATAAGGCTTATAAATCCACTCATCCAATAGGTTTTGGACATGTTTAGGTCTTATATATTACATTATCTTTCCATTTTATTTAAATCGTTAAATAATGAGGTCATCACTGCATCATCATGATGTCATAAATATTTTAATTTATTTAATGTATAAAAATTATAAAAAAATACTATGATTTAGGAAATCTATTTATATTTCCAATGAATATTTATAGTAAAAAATCTGACTTGTATAACCCCATTTAAAAATTGTTTTAGTAAAACATCTCATGTGTGTGTCATTTTTACTTTAACATTAAATAAAAAGTTAGTTATGTCATTTCCCAACCAAAGTGGCTTAATGGGGTCCCAAAGTTTACCCATGGCTTTTCTTGGTCGTCAATGACACATCCAATGAGGTTAGGACAAATTTCAAGTTCATTTCATATTATTAAAACATTATTTTTACCTTAAACTACACTAATTACCGCTAATCGCGATTAAAAACTTAATAAGTTACTATTCACCAAAAAATTATTTTAATCCAATTGAACCACATTTTACTTCTTAATGACAAACATGTATGTCGGATTTTTGAAATTCAATACAAAAAGGTGGAAAAATTTCATTTAAACGGAAAATCAATTTTTATAAGTACCACTTAGTGGTTTCACTATTTATCAAAAATTGAAGTTTTTCAGAAAATTACCAAAAATTCACCCTAAGATATATTTGATATTCCTAATTCAAAAATGAAGTCTATTTTAAAAAATTCAAAACATATAAGTCACATTAATTAATTTAATAATTAATTTCCGCTGTCATGAAAAATAGCGTGTTTTTATGAAACAATAAGTATCAAAAGATTGACACTAGTTTAAGTCCGATTTCAAAGTGAAATTAATTCCAACGACCACTATTGGATTTAATGGTAAAAATATATTCTAATTTAACTTTAAAACCAATTAAAAAGATAATCTAATCATATAAATAAATTAGATTAAAAAGAGGGTTTGAATTAAAATACAACATTTTACACTATTCATTTAAAAAAATGAACTTTATCGGAAAGATACCAAAAATGTACACAAAGTAAATTTTGATGTCCAGATTATAAAGAAGAGTTTTATTTGGTCCAATATAATGTATAAGAGTGAACAAAACTATATTTAATGATGGTTCACCATCAAAAGGCGATAAGTGAACCTTTAGTGAAAACTAGGGCATATACGCCTAAAATTGAATTCTTTCCGTATTTTAAGCCTTTATCTTTTATTGGATAAATGTAAAAACATTTAAAAACATATATAATCATATTTTAGTTATTTCTATCAATTCCTTCCAATAAAACGGCTACATGTTAACTTCCATTTAAAATAATATTATTTTATTATTAGAGTGCAACGTAAGATTACCAAGAAACTCGTTGTTGCGTGTTGGGTACGCCATCGAGCATAGCGTCCCCTTTAAAGTCATATTAATATTTTATTCACAAATATGGATAAATATGAAAATGTCATATTCTTTATTTACCTGGGGTGTTACATCCTTCCCCCCTTTTGGGAATTGCGTCCTCGAAATTTTAAAATTGGGCTTGGAAACATCCTTGAAAGTCCCACAACGGAAGAAGAGTCGGTAAAACAATCACTTAAAAAAAAAGATAAGTACAAAGGTCACCCAAGTTAACCCATAATAGTATTCCAAGTATGAAAACATGGACATGGAGGAGAAAAAATAGGGTCATGTTCTGATGGAGAGTGATAGAAAACATGTTTAGGAGAAAGTTAACCACAAGAAAATCACAAACTTGTGATGGGTTAAACAATATTCGATTCCCCAGTAGGAAAAGTTAATAGGAAACATTTTTGTTTTAAGTTACTTTTTATTGAGGAATTTATTCATAAGGAAACATAATCACTTATCAGGTTGACTTTCAACTTTTATTAGATTCCTTACACAAACTCATATTTTCTCCAAAAGACGAGTATTTAGGAAGACTTGTTCACATAAAGAGTACTATAATCAACTTCTAGAGAATCACCAAACCCAAAAAGGAGAACCATATACTTTCCATGTCTTTAGACTTTAACCAAAACCAAAACCCAAAATATTAGTACAAGATCAGATAATCCATAAAAGGATAACACTTTATAAAAAGAAAATCTATTCTTATTCTCCAAAATTTGTCCAACAAAACCCAAATTTCAATGAGGACCATTCGATAAACAATTTGTCCATAAAATTCTTCAAAGTAAACCAAACTAAGATTGAAACCCAAATATTTGAAGGAGTTAGTCACATAGTCTTCCAAGTTAAATCGTAACATTTATCTCCAAACAAAATCAGTTGCTCATAATGTCTCGTATTGAAAAGTAATTAACCTAATCACATATCCTCCATGATAGGTTAATCATTTTCATAAATAACCCAAAATTAACTTACTCTTAATTCATAAAATCATATAACTAGAAAGAATCAGTCAAACTAACCAGGGACTTCACATAGTCCAGTGGTAGGCGATAAATACCAGTCGCACTTTGGTTGTGGGTTCGATTCCCGCGGCTTTGTCCGACGCGACGGGTTGTCACATGGTCTGCGTGTTGTCCTTTTTTCAAAACTATATAATTCATAAAACATTCCACAAAACGAGATAAAATCTTCAAAAATAATCATAACATATTTTAACCTCAAGTTTATCTCATGCCCTTCATTTTCCATCATATCATATAATAACCCATAATTACCTCAAAAGTAAGGATCATATAAACTCTAATGGTTACCTTTATAATTATTACCTGAACTTCCACATCGATTGGTCATCTTGTACATGATGCATTACAGAACATACCAAGGTTCAAGTGGTTTATCATGACTCCTTGATAGTTGGTTTAGAACAACCACAAGTTTCCTCATTGAATCCCCCATTTTATCTAGTATCTTAATCAGAGAACCACCATAGTTTCCTTCAAACCTGTTGTCTCTTTGGTGCCTTCTAAATCCATCCATTCACTAAAAACAGAAATGTCAGTGTGAGTATATCAACAAAACCATCATGTACTAATGATGAAGGTAAACACTAAGATATACTTACTCATTTACTTTATCTAAATTTAGGACTCTTTCTGAAATCCTAACCATTATGGTAATGTCACTTATGCTTAGAGAATACCCTAACCTCTAAAGTTATCTAAACCAACCTTTGATACCAACTATAAGGCCCCAGCCTTAAACCTTACTTAATATTGAATTAAATGAGTAATTCACATTGAGGATCTTTTCAGGTTTAGAGTTTTAGAGAATTAGGACACAACTATTACATCTCAAAAGATTACAAAGTAGTCGCTTCTACTAAATTTCCATAAAATAAAAACTCTTAAAAAGAAACATGTATAGTTCCATGTTTTAGGTAGCATGACTTTCCCTTGATCCCATCCTTGACCATATTCCACGCTAAGTCCTATGAAAAACATTTCAAAAACTTGGGATGAGCATAAAAAGCTCAGTAAGGGACACACAAAGAATGAAAACTGTTAGTTTTTCAAAACAACAAGTAAACCATGAATACTTTATCAAAGTAATACTTTTCACCTTCATGAAGTAGTAAAAACTCTTCACTGAAAAAAAGTATCATTACTTACCTTTTTGTAACCAAAGGATTACCATAAAACCCATATAAAGAACACATAACATATATAAAGGTAACTTGGGACATAAACATACTTAAGTGGAATAACCATATGGTCGACTTCCACACATATCACTTAATGGAATAGCCATACGGCCAATTTCCATACATACTTAATGGAATAGCCATACGGCCAAATTACATACCCAATGCATTAGAGGTTATAACGTAACCACCCGTCCTGGTATTCACGGCACCACCCGTCATATGGTTTATCATGTAACCACCCGTTAAATGTCTAAGTACCATAATAATATCATAAGACATAAAACAAATATATTGGAAAGAAAACATTTCCACACTTTGATCACAATATATCACTCAAATATATTGACATAAAAAATCCATTATAAAAACCATTTTCAATACCAAAATACATAAAAGAGTATATGGTATTTATTTCATTTCAAAAACATCACGGCTTGTTGAGGAAGCCAAAGACTAAATAATACTCGTGGCGGCGGAAAAGGTCGTTGCCACCGCGTATGTTAAAAGAAACATTACTTTTTGTCGTTTAGTAAAACGCTTCATATAAAAAGATTCCTTTTGTATAAAAGTAAAAGTAAAAGGGGTTTATACACCGTATAAAATAAAGTTGTGTATAAAACGAAATATGCCTCAATGAAAGGAGATTGAGACGTAGTCCCATACAAAGACGGTATCCTTGGTTTAAGGATAAATCAATTACATAATTATGTGTGAAAAATGAATACACAAAATATAAGTGGATATTAAGTGTAAAATAATCAAAGGTCATTCACACATATTCAAAGGATGACATATTCAATAACTACATGTTGAACCCAAAGAAATCGAAATTGGGTTAAGAAGTTCCCTTGACAGCCTAACGGCGTCACATCAAAATGAGTTGATGAGAGATAAAAAGTGTATCTCATCACTTGGACATAAAAGTTACATCAATAAGGATATATGAGAACATATCCCAACATAAAAATATGTAAATTAATAGACCCAACAAAAGAAGTCTTTTAAAAAGAGGAGGGTGAAAGGTTCCCTTACCGACTTGGGTATCTTTCAAAACATACACCCCATGAAAGAAGGACAATACATCATTGATGTAAATACTCATAAAAAGAAAGTATATTACAAAAAGAGTAGAATAATGGTCAGTACGTACACCACTCAAAGGAAATTGTGGCAAATGTAGCATAAATCTCACGGGAATAAAAGTGAGATGAAAAATCCCTTACGAAAACTCGGCAGCCTAACGGCGCCACATAAAACTTACAAAAATGGGTTGATGAGATCAAATAGGGTATCTCATCATATTAAAATAAAGTTTATAGAAATATGAATATAAAATAACATACCCCCAACATAACAAAGTGGAGCTTAAAAGAAGTAACATAAAGGAGAGTACTTAAAAAGAAAGAGAGAGGTTGGATCTCTTATGAAAAATTCGGCAGCCTGACGGCGCCACTCAAAACTTCCAAAATGGAATGATGAGAGAGAATAGGGTCTCTCATCATATGAACATAATAATTACAGTAAGAGTAATATAAAAGAATATCCCAATAACAAGAAATATGATCTTTAAAAGGAATGACATAAAAGAATGTACTTAAAAAGAAAGAGAGGTGTAGGATCCCTTACCTCGGGTCTGACTTGACTCAATCGTTCTTTAACGTCCTGAATAATAAACTTGAGTTAATTTATATTTTCTTAAGAACCTTTTTCAAGTTAATTATTCCTTTTATATCACTTATTTCCATGTTATAAACATTATGTAATCATTTAAGTTAATAATGTTTGTTTTGTCGATATTTGGTTCTTAAGTCGAAAGTGGACTTCTTACAATTACATGTTGTTCGTGTGGTCAAAGGTTCTTTATATCCAGAATGAAATTCCTGATTTTGATATCATATATATCATATATATACAGAATCTAAATGTATTTATAATATTACATAATCATTTAGAGGTAAGAAATGAAATGCACCGTTCATGGAGACGGTAAGCCGTACATACGCATTAACGCTACTTTCATTTCTTTGTCATATTAATGGAATTAAAACTAAATGAGAGGTATGTATATTTTAATTCAAGAATTATATTCATCATTTAGATATATCATTCATTATATATATCCATTATATACATGTACTTTTAATAGTACATTCCATTTGGGGATAAGAAATGAAATGCACCGTTCATGGAGACGGTAAGCCGTACATACGCATGAACACTACTTTCATTTCTATCTCATAATTTAATGGAAAGAAATAATAATGATATAGAGGTATATTATAATTCCAGTATAACATCATATATAATATCTTTAAATCCATCCTTTACACGTCCCACATATGGCATTAACGAATCACATCACTTTGAGGGGGCGGTAGTCCGCACTTCCTTAAATGAAGATATCGTGTTTACCCATAATGGAAACCATAAAGGTAAGACACAAATGAAAAATAGAGAAGATTAAGTAAAAAATAAACATATTATATATCATATATAGATATAGTGACATCTTAATGGCCACCTTTGAAGGTGTTAAAAGAATGTTGAACAATCATCGTTTCGGGAGGCAGGAATTCGCTATCCACGGAAACAGTATGTTCTTTAACCATTAGATGTAGGTGTGTGTAAGTGTAGTTCGAATACTTATTATAAAAACATCCTAGTATATTTAGGATACTGGAGTTTTTACAATAGAAAAGAATAAAAAGAGTTTAGGGGGTTGGAGAAGAAAAATAAAACAAAAGGACTCAAAAGAAGACATTACCTTAAAATCGGGTAACTCCCCTTAGTTTGAGCTCAAAGGCTTCCTTGGAAATACTTCTGCCCAAAGTGAGGAATCAAGGAGTAATATAGGGATGTGGAGATCCAAAATGGGCAGGGTTTAGCCGAGCCAAAGGCTTTGGGAGTGTGGGTAAGGAGGTAGAGGTGGGGGCCTTTTATAAGAGGAGAGGAGGGGCACTCTTGGAAAGTGAAGAAAAGTCACTTTATTTCAAAATGGTATTCGGATTTAAGAGGTCCCAAATTGATGTATTTCTAGGATAAGGTGATAAGGGTTAGAAATAAACTCATCCAATAGGTTTTGGACATGTGTAGGTCTTAGATATTACATTATCTTTCCATTTTATTTAAATCGTTAAATAATGAGGTCATCGCTGCATCATCATGATGTCATACATAATTTAATTTATTTAATGTCTAAAAATTATAAAAAAATACTATGATTTATGAAATATTTTTAGATTTTCAATGAATATTTATAGTAAAAAATATGACTTTTATAACCCCATTTAAAAATTGTTTTAGTAAAACATCTCATGTGTGTGTCATTTTTACTTTAACATTAAATAAAAAGTTATTTATGTCATTTCCCAACCAAAGTGGCTCAATGGGGTCCCCAAGTTGACCCATGGCTTGTCTTGGTCGGCCATGACACATCCAATGAGGTTAGGACAAGTGTCAAGTTCATTTCATAATATTAAAACATTATTTTTACCTTAAACTACACTAATTACCTTTAATCGTGATTAAAAACTTAATAAGTTACTATTCACCAAAAAAATTATTTTAATCCCATTGAACCACATTTTACTTCTTAATGAAAACCATGTATGTCGGATTTTTTAAATTAAAAACACAAAGGTGGAAAAATTTCATTTAAACGGAAAATCAATTTTTATAAGTACCACTTAGTGGTTTCACTATTCATCAAAAATTGAAGTTTTTCAGAAAATTACCAAAAATTCACCCTAAGCTATATTTGATATTCAGAATTCAAAAATGAAGTCTATTTTACAAAATTCAAGACATATAAGTCACATTAATTAATTTAATAAATAATTCCTGCTGTCATGACAAATAGCGTGTTTTTATGAAATAATAAGTATCAAAAGATTGACACTAGTTTAAGTCCGATTTCAAAGTGAAATTAATTCCAACGACCACTATTGGATTTAATTGTAAAAATATATTCTAATTCCACTTTAAAACCAATTAAAAAGATAATCTAATCATATAAATAAATTAGATTAAAAAGTGGTTTTGAATTAAAATACAACATTTTACACTATTCATTAAAAAAATGAACTTTACCGGAAAGATACCAAAAATTTACACAAAGTAAAATTTGATGTTCCGATTCTAAAGAAGAGTTTTATTTGGTCCAATAGAATGTATAAGGGTGAACAAAACTATATTTAATGACGGTTCTCCATCAAAAGGCGATAAGTGAACCTTTAGTGAAAACTAGGGCATATACGCCTAAAATTGAATTCTTTCCATATTTTAAGCCTTTATATTTTATTGGATAAATGTAAAAACATTTAAAAACATATATAATCATATTTTAGTTATTTCTATACATTCCTGCCAATACAATGGCTACATGTTAACTGCCATTTAAAATAATATTATTTTATTGTTAGAGTGCAACATAAGATTCCCAAGAAACTCGTTGTTGCGTTTTGGGTACTCCATCGAGCATAGAGTCCCCTTTAAAGTCATATTAATATTTTATTCACAAATATGGATAAATATGAAAATGTCATATTCTTTATTTACCTGGGGTGTTACATCTGCCCCAAGCCCACCTCAAATAGGCCAAGGGCTGGCGACTAGCACCGAGAAGGAATATAACACACATTGAAGACATTATCCTAAAGTACCTGCACACATGAACACATATACATGCCCATACAATGATGAAATGTAAAAAAAATGATAAAACTTCATGAAAAAATATATATTACCACAATTATAGTACAACATAACATACTTAAAATCCTAAAAAATGAGCCAAATATAAGCCCGCCCAAAAATAGAATGTAAAGTCTGACCTTCTCAGAAGCATGAGAATGATATTAATTGATGAGACATTATATACATAAGTTTTTATAGACTAAAATAATCTCCACCTTCTCCAAGTCCTCCAAGGACTCCGTAATATGATCCTTCATCTGCCTAAGATATGACATTTGTGGGCAGATCACGTGTAGGGGTGAGTATAATAATACTCAATAGGACTTCCTAAAATCCCAAATGATAAAACATTAAGACTAATCATCTCATTATATGATTTTAAATCAAAAAATTCAAGACATAATATCCAGATATAATCATAGTATACATACATAATCAAAGTGAGTTCACAACCACATTGCTAGCCTAGGATTTCGGCATGATGGTACCATTTAATACTCAGTTGGGAAAACACACTCCATGAGGTATACTTCCATTTACAACACTCATACTAGAGGTAAAAATCTTTATTTATATCCAAGAAGAATCACAAAGGATAGTTAGAGGTTTCATCCAAGAAAAAAACTTGACCAGGCTACACCTCATCATAATGATCAGATATCGATACATAAATTGGGAGTTAACAGCTAGTGATCACTGGGGGGACACTAGACTCTACTAGAAATTTCCTCCTAGATAGGGGATCAATGGCCATGTAATTATTGGTCATAATTATTCCACAACCCCTACCTAGGTAAACACAAAGGGCACAAGGATCACTCTGGACATCTCAAAGGTATACATTCTCCAAGCTGATGAGGGTTCTAGTCAAAGTGGGATAAAACAAATAACTCTAGAATATGGTAACACATCCAAGCTATACTGAACATCAATAAGCTAAAGAGGGGTCACCATCCTATGATGTGGATGGGATGGTACACCAAACCATCATAGGATTGGACCAAGGGAACACACTAAATCGATACTGGTTATGCATCACTAAAAGAAGAGTCTTTTTTACGTTACCTCACATCATATCTCTGATTCCAAAATAATGTTAATCACTGTGGTCTATGAGGGAAAATACTCAGGGTGGAATACTTGAGTTCACACATCTGAGTCTATAAAAATCCAGATGAACGCATGAGGTTCATTGTTGGTTTGAATGGATTAAACATAAATCCATTGATATGTCACCACAAATTTTTAATATTGACGAAATGTATCATGAAATTTCAATTCCTTTGAAAAAATAATCATGATAGGATATTCAATTTACATAAAGATACACCTGGTTAAAAAATGAAATTTTAACTGAACAAATATATACGATGCTTCATGGTTCAGATCCATGAGTCTAAATTAAATATATGACATTGGCCTTGAAATGTTTGCCTCAATATCAGGGTTAAAAATAAAAAGGAAATTCTTCATTCTGACACCATATAAAGAAGTTATGTTAGCTACTAGATTCCGTGACGATAATAATAATAATAATATAATTATTATTTGGTGCTTTGTGGACCTAATCCATGAGACCAAATTAAATATCCAACATTGGTCTTGAAATTATCATCTCAATATCCAGGCTATGATGCCAGCGACGACATGTCAATTCGCCATCTCAAGTAAATGATATAACAGAAACATGGATTGTAAATAATAATAATAATAATAATAATAATAATAATAATAATAATATATTATTTTCTATACTTAAAAGTGGAAGGAGGATTTCTGGATGTGCTTATAAGAGATTTTTCTCCACTCCAAGAAAATCCCTTATTATTATTTTTTGATTTAATAATAACCATAACAACAAAAACAACATTAATAATGATGATAATAATAATAATAATAATAATAATAATAATAATAATAATATGCTAAAGAAATGATAAGACATGCTGGCCTTCTCCATTTCCATGCCTCCCCCTGACGCACCCCACCTGAAATGCACCCATTTGTTTACTCATTTAATTAATTCATCATCCCACCAACTTCTTCCCCAATTCATGCATATACACTACCAAAAAATAGGGCAATTAGATTGGGTTTTTTATAATTTAGATGGGGTTATAACCCATATAAACACTTTAGAAGTGGTTACCCATAACCTCCTCTATAGTGCCTACCTACTTTCATCGGGGTCGGTTCTAGGTAAGCATTGGTAAAATAGGTCTGTATTTAGTGGTGGTTATAATAGAGGGGGTTTTAATCGAATCTATTTTTTTTGTAAATTCACCATATATAGATAATTTTGGGGTAGTTTTAACCACCCTTAATTGACTTTAGGGGTCTAAGTTTAGTGGGTTTATAGTATAACCACCCCTAAAATAACTTTATTTTGAAACCCAGACACTCCTGGAACCCTAAGACAACCCCCCAGGACAACCCCTAGAAGCCCCAAGACACCCCAAGACCCCAGGCACCCTATAGATGCCCCAGGACACCCGGAAAACTCCTCCAGGACAACCCCCTTACACCAAACATACCACCGATGCCCCAGAACACCCAGACAACCCAGAGGACAATCCACCAAGACACCAGACACCTCGCAGATGCCTCAGGACAACCCCGTAGATGCCCCATGATAATTCCGCATATTCCCCAGGACACCTGATCAACCCCTAAGACACCAGGCACCCCGCAGATGCCCCAGGAAAACCCCATAGACGCCCACACGCCCTCACGCACACAATCTATATCCCCTACCAGTAGGTAGTAAATAGAAATTGCTCCCATTAGGCATCGAACCCGGGTTCCTACACATATACCCCCACACCTACACCCCTATACCAATCTATCATATGTACATTATATATAATTATTTATGTTAATTTACATAGAGAATTATTATATATTATATATATATATATCTTTGTATAATATATATGTATATATTTGTGTATAATATATATATATATTATATTTCTAATATATTAGATACATAAATATTCAATAATATATAATATATTTTCATACAAAAATAATATATTTAAATTCAAAAATATATAATTATACATATATTTACATAAATTAGTAATTATATAAATTATAACATTTACATACATAAATATATATTTATACAAATATTTATAAATAATTTTGTATTTTGTTGTGTATATATATTTATATATTTATATAATATTTATAGATATAATACAATTATAATATATAAATTTACATAATTATTTTTATATATTTGTATATATGTCGGTGTGTGTGTAACAATAACAATATTAATTATTATTATTATTATTATCATCATTACATCCATTTTTTAAACTATAAAAAAAAATATTTTTTATAAATATTATACACTTATATATTTTGTGATTTATATTATACATATATTATATTAAATACATTTATGTTATATATTTATGTATGTGATTATATAGATTTATATTACATCATGCACACACACACACATATATAAATAAAAAACTAAATACATATATATAATTGGAAATATATAACAAAATTAAATGATATATATATTTACTAAATTACATTAAAATTAATATGGTATAATATAATATACATAAAATAATTTTATAATATATATAAATTTTTATATAATAAAATTTATAATATATATATATATATATATGTATGTATATTTATATTTAATTTTCTCTATATTATATATATTAATTTGTATACAAAATATAATATAAATGTATTTATACATAAATATAGAATACAAATATATATGATATAATATATTTATAATATAAATCATAATATAAATGTATAGTATTTATAAAACCATACAAGAATTTCAAATATTTGAATGAATATAATTATAATTACATATATATTATGTATACCAATATTTATATATGTATACATTTTTGTTTATATGACTAGTTGTTTATTTAAAGTATTTATATATATATTTATAATTTACTTAAATAAATTTATATAAGTTGTTTATGTAATATATGTATACACACACACATGCACACACAAATATATGAGATTTATTTTAAAAAATAAATAAAAATTTAGAGGGGGTTTAAAACCGCCTCTAATCAAAGAGATCAGAAGTGGTTAATGAACCCCCTCTACTTTCTTGAATTATAGGGGTTTGACAACACCCTCTAGTGTCATAAATTAGAGGGGGATCAAAACCCCCTCTAATTCATTAAATTATAGGGGGCTCACAACCCCCTCCAATGTCTTAAATTTGAGGGCGTTCAAAACACCCTCTAATCTAAGGGATTATCGTTGGTTCATGAACCCCATCTAATTTCTTAAATTATAGTGGGTTCAAAACCCCCTCTATATTTTTAAATTATAAGGGGTTCTAACCCCCTCTAATTTAATATTTGAGAGGGCGTTGTGAATTCTAACTATTTCCTTTAAAAAAATTCAATTATATATATAGACACTAATATTCAAATGAATATATATATATATATAACACCTCTAAAATCCAACAAAACATATATCACCAAAAATTATTAAATTAGCAGTGGTTTTGACAAAACCACCCCTAAAATCCATCCAAATATTTTAAAAACAATGCTACAAAATATATACTGGGTTCTGAACCCCCTCTATAATTCACAATTTGTGGGGGTTGTGCATAAACCCTTCTAAAATGAATTTTTAGGGGGATGTACATAATTCCCTCTATAAAACTGCCACAAATCTACTATGTTTTTTAGTGATAGGTTGTGCACCCACTCTAAATGTATTAATAATATTTTATAATATTACCATTATATAATTATATTCAAAAAGATATATTAATGAGGCCCCTTTTCATCAGGTATGTGAAGCACCTCCCATCCTTATCTCCTCATCACATTTAAAAAAAATATTATATCCATTATAATAATTATTATAAAAAGAATAAAAATGGAAAATTGGTTGGGGATTTCCCCCAAATACACCCAACTACAATCCAGAGATCCACCCTTGGTTTTATTTTCTCTGTTTTTTTATTTTAATTTCAATGTTTTTTTATAATGTTATTATTATTAAAAATTATAATAACACACCCGCACATCCTGAGTCCTAGGAACCCTGCTGTCTACACCAACACCAGATTCTGTCTTCATCGATGGGTAGATTCTTGCTACCCATTGTCCGGAAACATCAATCGCTTCTCCTCATCCACTCAAAGATCCCCTGGAAATTCTTCATAATTTCTTGAACTATATCTGGACCAATAATAGATGCCTCACCAATATTAGTCTAGCATAAGGGTGACTTGCAGGGTTTCCCATACAGGGCCTCGAAAGGTGCCCTGCCGATAGTAGAGTGATAATTATTATTAGTGAACTTTTTCTGCCCATTTATCTAGCGGTGAAATGTTATGATAATAATCATTTGTGTATCGAATGCCTCATACCAGCCTCTCAGCAACCATGTCGTGAAATGCACATCATGGTTGGAGACAATCATCAAGGAAACCCCATGAAGGTGTGGAATCTCTTGCATGTACAACTACCCCAAAATCTCAATCGAACACTGGTCCATGTTTACAAGGAGTGTGATGACTTCATAATTAGACCAATTATCACCTAGATGGTATCATGGCCTATCACTATATGCGTATTTCTTTTTGATAATTCCATGGATATGTTTCCCTGACACTATTCTCAAACCCCTAGACTATTGGAGTCGAACTTGAGGCAGTTTCAGCTTGTCCTTCTGCTAGCCTATTGGGCTCTGGTGGGTCGGGTCCTAACAGGATTGTATCAAAAGAAATAAACAACCTAAAGTGTTATGAAAGATCATTGGTTTAGGACTGAAGCTTTTTGATTTTTCTATATGTGAGGTTTAATTTGGGTATTTAGCAAAAAAATTTCAAAGTTTTTAGTGTATGGATTTCAGTCCAATGAACAGAATGTCATGATGATGATTTTTCAAGATATTAGTCCTCAACTCATGGACATACCATTGAGGTTCTTTTATCCAGGTGTTCATTGGGTAGTTCTACAACCTATTGAGTTGCACATGAATCTGTATGTGTATCAGAAATATGGTCATACGTATGTTGAGAAATTGATATCTAAATAAGGGAAGAACTATGGTACTTGTAGGATTATCATGTTACGTGATTTCCAATAGTGGATATCTTTGAGGTTCAATAAGGAGATACAACCTTAGGTAGTTAAAGTTTGACTCAAGGTAGGGGTCTAGGTTTTTGAAATTTTATGGACCCTAACTAATTAGATGGTTGTGTTTGTGACCAGTCTTCTTTGTGGAGAAGATTTTGGATCTGTATTTACCTACATTTGACACACCTTTGAGGAGTGTTCTTCAAAATTTTCAAAGATAGATATATACCAAGATTCATGGTGAGACAGACCCCTTAATCAGGTGTTAGGAGATTGGATTGATCCTATAGTGGAAATTTACCACTTGGATAAGACCCCTCCTAATGGTTTTCCAAGTGGAAATACTTTTCTAGGGTGAACCATGGTGTTGGTAGATCCATGTGTTGTTGAATTTAGATATGTCTTTATACATGCAAGAAACATGGAAACTTCCACCATCAAGATGCATTCTTGTGATGTGATTGAAAACTGTGAGGGTGAGTGAGTTCCACCCAAAGAAAATAGTATCTTAGTGTGGTGGATGAGTTCCTTTGACTCATAATTTCAAGTTTGTTTTGATGTGGTAAGGTGTCAGAGTGAGCCCTATTTTTGTCGAGCATGTGCATATGAGAATGCATTACTTCAGTCGGTAGAATATTTTTGTTTAGTGGATTCGAGTGTGTTTTAGGTATGAAATGTTTCTATAAAACTACAAATATCGTTATAGAAAAAATTCATAAGACACATATCCCTAGAAATAACCCCCATTCGAGTCCTAGTGATACCTGTGGCGGCCTTTTAGCTTGACCCTTATATTGGAATCTCGTGCAGAGAGGATTATTGATCACCCGTTTCTTCCGATGGTGTAACTTGAATCTATAAGGAGAGAGGGGGGGATGGAGTGACTTTAATGAAATGTTTCCATAGTGACAGTTGGACCCTAATATGTTTTCCATAGTATGGGATAGTTATTTACCATACCTGATCAGATTATTTCTACCATTGAGTATATCAGTGCTTCTAGTTTGTAAGCATTGATCTTTCCTCCTTTGATAAGGAGTGATATCCCAGAAAGGAAGTATGAGATAATTTTTATGAGGTACACCCTCTTACATATTTGTGTCCTAGTATTACCCTTGAAGTAAAATATGATTTGAGCTTTCAGTTTCCTTTGATGGTGTAGGATTATGAGGGAATCTATCTTGAGAACATTTTAGGTTTAACTCCGAATTGAGATTTTTTTTCTTCATATACTTTCACCAGGTAATATCTAATATCTATTATATAATATTTTATTATCCCATATATCTATGAAATATGGTGGTGTGTTTGGAGGAGCCTATAATGTGGCTGATTTTTAAGATTTAATATTTTCTCGGGTATCCCTATGTTGTTCACCTAGGGAAAGATGAGAGCTTGAGGTTGAGCATGGATAGACATCACCTGAGGTAGTTGACTATATTGAAGGAGTATCCAGCTCTAAGAATCAGTTAAATCTTCAAACAATGGGTGAAGGCAATGTGAATATCAAAGTTTCACCTTAGAAAGGGTTATCAACAGCTCCAAGTCCAAGAGGTGGATGTTTCAAGTTTGTTTTCCAAGATTTTTTTTTGTTTTCATTGAGTTTCTGGTGATATTACTTGGCATGTTGAATTCCCAAGAAGAGTTCACAAGACATTGGATCCAAATCCTAATGTTTATTGGATTAGTTCTTGGTAGTCATTTACGATGGTACCTAGGTTTCCTCAGTGTCGGATTTGGATTATGCAAATCAGAGTAGGACGGTTCTAGACTACTCTGGGAGTTCTTATCATGTGATATATCTCATGGAGTTAAACTTATATTGAAATGTTAATTTCTTGTGATATTTATTCTCAGACATGGGAGTGAGTTTGGAAACTGAAGAGGTTGAGTCAGTGTGAACTTGAGGGACACCCAAGTTGTGACCATTGAAATAGATGCTCACAATGAGATTTTCCATCCACTGTTGTCGAATGAGGTGATATAGCAGTTTTCCTCTTTGCAGATGACCCTGGTTTCAGAGAGGGGTGCTACTTATCTTCAGTTTATGGTGTTGAATTATTTACATATCTAGTGTGCGTGGGAGGCTTGGATGGAAACATCGACTATGATGTCCTACATGTTGATATATCCTTAGGAGATTCACCACATATATTCTCTATAGTAAGGAATCATTTTATCATTTTCCAGGGATGGATGGTGGTTTTGACCACATTACGATAAGAGGTGATGAGGGAGTTTCACACTTCTACTCTATCTATATATCTTGGTTTAGGAAATATGTACAAAGAACATAATGAATATTTTAGTCAGTTGACATGAGGTGGAGCATGGATGAGTTCATATATAAGTTTCTTACATGTCAGCAGGTGAAGGCTGAGCATCAGGTTCTAGTAAATTTTTTGCAGCCTCTTGAAATCCTGTAGTGAAAATGAGAGCATGCAAGAGTCCTCCTAGGATCAGGAGTGCTATATTTTGGATTAGTATCCCCACTTTTTTATTCAGTTTTGGATTTTTAGGGATGAAAATATTTGAAGAATAAAGAAATTTGGAAACTTTAGAATATTCCTAGGAATATTTATGGAGCCAGGAACTAAAATAATGTGTGAATTCAAGGTCAGATGATCCCAAAATTTATTTTATACAATTATTAAACATATTTTATATAACACACATGCAGTTTCCTAAAAAAATAGAATAAATCCTGAATGGATTCCCAAATCGAAAATATGAGACCATAGTTGATTCCAAAATGTGGAGTTTACCTTAGGCGTGATAAAAAGTTGATCGGTGCTGGATGTTTGGTTGAGGCAGTCATTGGAAGGTACAATAAGTAAATTAATTAACTTATGTAATTAATTAATTTAATACCCCTAGACCTAATAATCCTATTCAAAAAGCCTCTTATGTATAATTTTTAGGGTGATTCACTTAACATTGGAAGGACTTGAGAGGAGGCATGGGAGTTCATCATTGGCGGATCGGGGTTGGATAATGATGGACAATCAGATCAAGGATAATCATGAGATAAGAGAAAAACACAAATAGACCATCACCTACATCCCTGCAAGACACATTATTGACAATAAATTATTCAAATTTGAGTTAGGATGTATTTTTTTGGAATCATCCCCATTTTATTTTCCCACGATGAACTTGAATTAATCACCTAAAAAATTAATTCATAGATTGATCACTTAATTTATGTAATTTATTTATCTTACAATGGTATTATAATTTTAGTTTATTTTGTTTCTTTATTTATCTTCATTAATCTTCTAGTGACAATGAATCAATTCCAACACATTCATTGGATGAGCTCTATTCGTCATGTTTGTGTTTCATTCTTTTATCTCTCCATTATACATGCATTTAATATTGGTATACCTTTTGGCTATCAGTTTGATGATTTCCTGTAATCCAATCATTGAGTGTTTGATCTATAAGACAATGGATCATTTATATAGGTCTGGGTTCGATATTGAGATTGGTTGATGTCACGAAGGCATGTTGGAGGTGACAATGGGAATCAAACATTGGATCGAGTATTGGTTTTTTACGAACTGGATTGAGCCTATAAATTTGGAGGAGCATATAGATACTCTTGTGAATTTGACCATATACCATGGTTGGGGATTAGAGATATTGTGTTAGGCTTTATTAATATTTACTTTTCTAGTTATTATTATATGGGGACATCATTCATGTTGGATGTGTGTTTACCCCTTTACTATTTTAGAATATGCTCTTACAATCTTTTTTATTCCTTAGATACTGTTACATTAATGGTTTTTGTTCTAGATTTTACTATATTTAATTGTTATTAATCTTAAATTTTTCATGTAAATAGTTGGGTGCATGCATTAAAGTATAGGCAAATGCATCCAATTTTATCTTTTCATTTCGGCGCTAGTCGCTAGCCCCTGGCTAATGGAGGTGGGCTTGGTGTAGTTACAGATCAGCCTTCTATAATCTAGGTAGGCCACGATTGTTTGGTCCCTGAAAAAAATTAAAAATATTTAACAGTTTACAATACATGAAACATCAATTTAATCTTTTTCTACACACAACACTAGGTTATGTTGTATTACACATGACACTGAGTTTTTACAAAACCATGACACAATAGTAATAGATTTATTTAAACTAAAATATTATAAAATAGCTTTTAGACTTTGTGATATTAATATTAATAAATAACTTTGAAATATTATTTATAATTATTTTATATAAATAATTCATATTGATAAAAAAATCACTTAATTTTTGTTAAAGTCATTATATGTTTCGAAAATACTATTTTCTCAAAAAAGTTATTTTTGTTTCTATTTGTGAACATCAATAAAATTAAATTTTTATACTTTTAGAAAATTCAGGTGATAAAATAAACTTAATTTTATAAATTTTCATGTCAAACTTATCTTTGGGCAAATTTTTGGATTTATTCCAAATGTTTCATTTTTGGATGAATAGTTAAAAATACTGACTTTTAATTAAAAACTACATTTTCATTTAATCTATTTATATAGATAAATAACATTATGAATTGGTTTTAAAGTATTATTAGTTAAATTATACATAAATTAGTCCAATTTATGTAATTTTAATCAATATAATATTTAATTTTGATATGAAAACTTTTTAAAGTTTTGATCATTTTGTCTTTAAAAACCTGTTTTCTTATCTCGTATATGGGGTTAATTTTAAATTATAAATTTACACTTATATGAATGGAATTTATAAAAATTTATTCCATATTTGTAATCAAAATAAAACATATTATCTAATAAGTTCAAATTGTATTTTAAGAAAATTAAATATTGAAACCATTAAAAATTAATTACCACGGTTAAGGTAAAAATTGATTTAACAAGGGGTTACACGAAAATGATAAGAGATAAATGACCTATAAAATTATATAAAAACTATTTTATGTACATATATAGATTATACAACTTCTAATATATATAGTGGTCTATTATTGGATCCTTTTAAATGAAAAAACGTGGGTGGAATTATTTCATTTCCAAAATTACAATTGTGCCACTCACCTCACTTATAAAAGGACACCCCCTCTGCTCTCATATTGATACCTTAAACCCTTTTTGGTTTGGATAATACCATAAAAAATCACTTCCTAAATTCCCTCATGTAATCCTATATTCCATATTTTGGAAAATTGATATCTTTGGAAGGATTTTGTTGTGAACCTAAGGAAGATACTTGAAGAGGACACACCGTTCATCAAAAAGCGTTTTTGTTTTATTTATTCCTTCACATCGTTCAATTATTATTATTACATGATGATATAACAACCTCAGTATCTTACATATACTATGATGTTTTTATATTATGGTAATGACCTACAACCATCAACACTTCCATTTAATGGTGTTATGAAATCATCATTTGTGTGTACAGTGGACCACCGTTTCGCGAATCGATGTCATTCATTTATCCATTAACACCTATTTAGGTGGGACATAATGATTGATTTATTATTTTTATATATATATATATTATATATTTTGATATTGTTATTCTTATGGAATTATTATATTATAAATACCTTTATACTTTCCATTCTATGTGAATACTATAACAATGATCTTATGTACGACATACTACCACCTCATGAAGCGATGTGATTCATTCACACTTTACGTGGAAGGTATTAATGATGATGTTAATGAAAATATGAGATATATTTGACATATAAATTATTATATAATGATAATATATATAATTTATGTTTCTTTCTTTCAATTTTATAAGAAAATGGATACAACGTTCATGTATATGTACGACCTACCATCTCCATGAACGGTGTATTTCATTTCCTATCACTAAAATTTATGGATTTTTATAAATAAGTATATACTAAGTATATATGATATTTATATCATGGTTTAAATTATAAATATTATGAAACCATTATTTAATATATAATATCTAAAATAACAAGTCAAAACAAACATGAAAAACAAAGTAGTTATTTTCCAAAATGCGACTTTAACATGGAATTATTAATAAAGTTTTAATAAAATGTCAAAAGAAAATAATATATGGTGTGATATATATTAATATGGTTCTTTAATAGATATGTAAGAAACTTATATTATTTATATAGGGATTTTTAATTATTATGATAGAATTCATGAATTCATGTAAGGGATTTTTGTATCAATTTTATTTCTTTTAGACATATGTTATGTTTTGCACCTATATTCTTTCACGAAGTGTATATAAAGCCATTTTAACATGTAATATCATGAATTTATTAATCATAATGATATTTTTAGGTTCCATTTATGTTATTACTTCTTGGTACTTGTGATTCTAGGTTACCAAAGTGGTACATATTTAATGTTACAATCTCAACGTTTATCAGGACTGTTTATGATTATATTTCCTATAATTAAATATTATGATCCATATATCAAGATAATCACGAATGTTCCTCTAATTTAGTTATTAATGATTTTTTAAAATAATATTATAGTTTTTCTACTCTTTGTTACTTAATATAAATGAGATTTTTTTTAATAAAATTCGACTTTATTTCCCTCTTTGGTTGGAAATATGATTTCTTACAAAACCATGTTTTCTAAAAATGTTTTAAAAAATTATTTTACTATTCTAAAATGATTTTTAAAAGAAATTTTTACCCATGTTTTAAATTTTTAAAATATTTTTTTTGAATGTAACTTCATTTTTTTTCAAATAACAATGATTTGGATTTTACTGAAATTGTGAACAGAATATTTATTTTAAAGTGAAAATTATGTACAAAGTCATGAAAGGTAATTTATTTGAAACATAATCTATAATATTTCCAGGTTATTTTCAAATAAAATTATTTTAAAAATAATTTATATTTTAAATTAAAGTTTTGTTTTCCAATTGGAAAGGATATTTTCATCAAGAAATGTTTTAAATGATCTTTCAAAATCATTTTTCATCTAAGGTGACACGTATTGATGTTACCTATGCCTTAATGGGGATTTGATCCAAGGATAACATTATTATTGTTTCTATTAATGATTTATGTTTATGATGACATAATGTTTGTAAAACATGTTTCTCTTCCTTGGGATATGCCATGATAAATTCTTAAAAAACACTCTACTTTTTTCATGGGTTATGATATGATGAAATAATGAAATGATTATGAAAACCTTATCTTTTTTATAGGAAACGATACAATAAAATGTTCATGAAACCCATTTTATTTCATGGGGTATGATATAAAGAATGTTTTATGATATTGGTCACAAATATAGATGGTTTTCATTATGAGATGGGTGGGACCTATATATTCCCCCAATGAATTGGATAAAGATCCATATATCATGAGATATATAGGAATGGAATGGGGAGTAAACCCAACCCAGTAAGGGACTTTTTCCACTATGATGGCCTTGGGAGTGAACTTTGACTACTATGATGGTTTGGGGAGTGAACTAATTCCACTTTCATAGCCTTGTAAATGAGACTTGACTAATATGGAAATTATTTTCTATGATTTTGTGTATGAAAAAAAACTATGTCTTGTGCTGGTGTTACTCTATCATAGATCATGTTTTTTATTCCATTATAAATCTTGTCTTAAATACTTCCATCATTTATCCTATGAATCAAAATTCTGATCTTTGATTTGCAGGTTATGGTTTCCAAATGTTATTATCATGTTCTAATACCCATATTTTCAAGTTATAATAATGTATCACCCTTGTTTAACCATAGAAAGCATCTAATCTAACCCATTATTTTGTTTCCTTTCCCCAGGTTAAGAAGAAATGTATTGTATATGATATTTCTAAGAAGGGTTCTAGATATGAAGATCATAGTGGTGGAAGATTTAATTTACCTATGAACCAGTTATCTATGTTTCTAAGTTTACAAATACACTAACATATTACAGTGCTCTATCTTGGTTTTGTGTAATGTATTGAATATTCATAAAAAATGTTTAATATCTTTGTATGATAACACTGAGTTTCTATAGTTTTTAACAAAGGATAGGTATTTTTTACCTTTGAAAACTAGGATTATAAAACCTTAGTGAAATCCATGAGAAAATTTCTAAATATAAGTCTAAGGATGATTAAAAGTATAGGAAAATGTCCTGGAATTTTGTTAAAGGATGGAGTGCATGATTTCCAAGAAATTATTTCCCTTTTGGATAATAAAACTGTATGTGGATTTAGAATTGAGGTAACTAGGTGTAATAGATTTTAAAAGGTTTCATTGAGTTGGAATCGATATTTACTAGGTACATGTCAATTGGCCTTGCTACACACCTGGTTTGACACTCCAGGGGATATTCTTTATAACTTCACAAACTATTTACTAACCATGAGGTAAAATTTAAATATAATATGAATATGAATAACCTATAATAAATCTAATTTTTTATATATTAAATAATAAGTTATCATGATTTAGACATCTGTAATTTATTTTTCATGATCATTGGGTTTCCACTATGATTATTGTTTCTTACAGTATGGTTTTTAGTTTTAGTCAATGGTTTGAACTTGAAGGAACTTTTTAATGCTGAGTATAATAGAAAATGAAATTACTTTCCTTATGATACACTATATGTTATGAGTGTTAGAATTAAAAATCACATTGCTATGATCACACTACTTTATCAAGATATGAATCATGTAGGACTTCCAAACAAAGGAGGGGAAAAATTATATTGATTCCTTCTTAAGGAAACATCCACCTTCTTTCAGTAGAATGAATGATCTGGTAGTTTCAGAGTAATGGATCAGTACCAATAAAAAGATATTTTTCATTCTATAGTGTTTAGAAAATGGAAAAGTAATTTTGGATGTCTACACTGTGGAAGTTGAAGTGGATCAATGTAGGAATCTTATGAAGAATATGAGACAACATGATGAAATTGGATTAATGTATTGAGATGAGTTTAAGAAATTATTTTTCAATAATTACTTTACTCATTTTATATTTAATTAGATGGATATCAATTTACTTGAGTTAAATAAAAATGATGATGAATCTGTTGGTACCTCTGAGAAAACTTATAAGACTTGCTAGACAGACTTCTGTTATTATCATCCAACTTGAAAGTAATCTTTATAGATTATTTAGTGGCTTAAAATGAAGTGTCTGATAAGATTTTTCCATAAGATACATTATTAACAATAAATATACTGTTCTATGTGATACGAATGTGGAAATTAAGGTTGGAGTTACATGTCAATATTATGGGTTTGAAAAGAAAATGAAGAGGGAGTTTAAAAGAAAATATAAGAACTATAGAGAGAAGAATATAAACATTATTTTATGATCAAGATGTTGGAAAAAACATGGAGGAAATTTTCTTAAGGGGACTTGTAAATATTTTAAGCTTGGAAGAGATAGTCGTTGGGCAATTTATTTCCAAAGCAATGGGAAAATTTTAGTTAATGATACAAATAGAGAGACAACTGCATAGAATGCACCGCCCACACTCCAGTGATTCAAATGCAAGGAGCACGATCCCTACACTAACCAGTTCCAAAATATTATGGATAGTGAAGATTATCTAAATCAGTAACCACTTAATGTGAGGGAAATAGGAAATATCAAGTGATCACTATTTTTGATTAGGGACGAGATAATCATGTGGTGAAAGGTGCACTTACCATCAAATATAGAAATGATAATATATTATTTGACTTTATATCTACCCATTATTCATATCTAAATAATTTTATAAGGGTATAATGATTCCAACCAAACTAATATATGTGGAATTATTAGTAAAAAAACTTAATTTTATGATGATTTCATCACAATTATATTATTATTCCCTATTTTATTTATTTGGGAATGTGTTTCCTAAAAGTCTCGTCATTCATCCTTTGTTCAAATTTGATATTATATTTGGAATTTATTTACTTTAACAATATAAATCCCTCATCAATTGTCGAGGAATGGAATTCATGTTTGATATTCCAAACTAACATATGATCATATATTAATGTGATGGTAAGTTCAGAATTCCAATGGATATTCCATCCATTGTGTGGGTCTTAATTCCCATTCAAAATGGGTGTTTATCTGAAATGGTTAGGTAGAAACTCAACATCGATGATATGCCTATCATGTAAGAATTTTTTGATTTATTTTAAAAGGGGTTGCCTAATATTCCACAAAAATGTGAATTTGGGTTCTCAATATAACTCATACCTGGAGCCACACCAATTTAAATAAATCCCAACAAAATGGGGCTGATTGAGTTAAATTAATTAAATATGATACTCCAAGAGAACCTTGACAAGGTATTCATTTATCCAAGTGTGTAACCTTGGCTGTGTAATGACCCAGGTATTTATAGAAAAATTGTTTTTCATCTATATTAATATTTATCAATAAGATATAATTTTTACATTAAAGGGGATGCTTTTTCCAATAATGTACTCAACACATAACACCAATTTTCATTGAAATCTTACGTTGCACACAACTTTGAGATATAGTGAAAAATAATATAATATTTTTATTATTTTAAATAGTAGTTAACTCCTAGTCATTATATTGGTGGAAATGAATAGAACTAAATACAATATTTTTATATATGTTGGATAAATGTCTTTACATTTATCCAATAAATTCTAGAGGCTTAAAATAATAATGAATCCGATTTTAAGCATGAAATACTCTAATATTTTTAATAGTTCGTTTTGCCGCCTTTTGAAAGAGAACCATTTTGAATCTAGTTTTTGTAAATTTTATATATTTGATTTGGAAAAATAATCTTTTTATACAGAAGTGGGACATCAAAATTTACTTTGGATAAATGTTTGGTAATTTTATGATAAATTTCATTTTTAATGAATATTGAAAAATACAGCATTTTTAAGTCAAAAATTCCTTTTTATATAATTTATTTATAAATTTATATTTTCATTTCAGTTGGTTTTAAATTTTAATTTGATAAAAATTTTATCATTTAATCCAATTATGGTAATTGGAAGTAATTTCATATTTAAATTTGATATAAACACATGTCAATCTTTTGATAGATTTTACTTCTTAAAAACCCTCTTTTTAGTTCTGACAACGAGAATTAATTTTTAATTAATTTCTGTAAATTTTTTGTTTTGAATTTGAAAAAATAGATTGCATATTTATAATCAAAAGGTCTAAATTATTTGAATCGTTACCTTTTATTTTTGGACATTATGAATAGTAACTTCAGTAATTGTTTTTATTTTCCATGGTTAAAGGGTTAATCTGGTAAATATGGGTAAAAAAATTTAATAATATAAAAATACAATAAAACATCTATTTATAATATTTTATGAGACATGTCTGACCATGGTCATCCTTGGGTCTATTTGGGTAACCCATATAGCCACTTGGATGTAAATATGACATTTGATAAGAATTAATTTAATGTAAAGAGAAATATATCATAAACGTGTATCTTTTACCAAAACAATTTCATTATAGGGTTATATAACTGATATCTTTGAATATAAATAGATATTATAAATCTAAATTTATTTTTTACATCATTTGATTTTATATATAAATTTTAGACATTAAATACATTAATTTAATTATGACATAATGATGATGCAGTGATTGCTTCATTAACAAAGGATTAAAATAAGTGATACTATAAATATTAAAATAAATGTAATTTTAATATTTTGATTCCATATAATTATTTTATTGATTATATTGATGTTTTATATTTTATATAATTCCTTTTCTTTGAAGTAATCAAGTTGTTATGAATTTTTAAAAAAGTCAAGTATGAATAGAGTCCAAAATTGACATAATTCATAACTTAAAATTTAAAATAGTTTATTAAATGATATTAAATAAATAAAAATCTAATATTTGACCAAATGGTTAATATAAGTCTAAATATATCATAAATGACTTTATTGTGGGTCGATTGACATGATATGGTAATTACATTAACCCACAATATGTAAATAACATGGTATCACTGTAAGATTAAAAAGGGTAAAATACAGTTTAAACCAAATATATAAGGATACAAAAATATTAAAAACTTGTCTAAAAATTATTTGATGATTGGTATGAGAACCAGAATCATATTTTATTTTAATTAAATTATTTTGGACCATTTTTAATTGAAATTTAATTTATAATAAATTAATATTTATAGGCTTTCTAAAGTGCCGCTTCTCCCACTTATAAAAGGTCACCACCTCTACCCACTTAACTCACACCTCTCAAGCCCCTAGTATCATAACAATTCGGCCTAAATAATCTCCCAACATTCCTCCCTTAATATTATAAGCATTACCTTGGGCTGGAGGCAATTCAAAAAATCCTTTTGGCTCAAATTAAAAGAAGTTACCCGATTTAGAGGCAACGACTTCTCTCAAGTTCTTTTTTTTATTTTCCTTCTCTACTCCCTATGATATTCTTATTATTTTATTACATTACATCAAAAATATCATAAATATACTATGAAGTTGTTGTGATATGTATTATAACTAAACTTACACACACCTCCGTCTAATGGATATAAACATATTGTTTTTGTGTACAGTGAACTACTACCTCATGAAATGATGATTGTTCAATTTTCTTCTACCACCTCTAATGGTGGATATTTTGATATAAATATATAAATATATGATATATATTATATTTATATTGTCTCTATGCTTCTGTATTTTTTATTTACATCATTCCTTCACGCTTTCCATAATGTGAAAATATGATAATTTCATTTGAGGATGAGCGGACTACCACCCCCTCAAAGTTATATGACTTGTTCATCCCACACATGGACCGTATAAAAGATAGAATTAATGAAATTATGTAACATATATAACATAGATATTATACTATAATTATAATATACCTATGTATCATTTAGTTTTTATTTCTTTAACATGACAAATAAATGAAAGTAGCGTTCATGCGTACGTACAACCTACCGTCTCCATGAACATTGCATTTCATTTGTTATATAAAAATGTTATGTACTATTATAAATACATATATATAATAGATATATATGATATTTAAATAATTAATACAATTCTAGAGATAATGAAAGTTTGACCAAATTGACAATTTTTAATTATAACAAGTTCGTTTTCAACTCAAGTACCGAATATCAACAAAACAACCGATATGAACTTGAATAATTATATAATTGTTATAACAAGGTAATAAGTGATATAAAAGGAATAATAAACTTTAAAAACATTATGAATGAAGTAGAAATTAACTTAAGTTTATTATTCATGGAGATAAATAATGAACAAGACTAGTCAGACTCAGTGTCAGGGAACCTTTCACCCCCTCTTTTATTCAAAGACTTCTTTTATGTTATGTCTTTTTAATTTCCATTTTCTTATAATGGTGTATGTTATTCAATATCCTTATTTCTATAAATTTTATTTATAAATTATGAGATACCCTTTTCACACTCATCAACTCATTTTATAATTTTTAAGTGATGCTGTTACGATGCCGAATTTTCGTAAGATAATTTCTAAACTCAATTTCCATTAATTAGGTTTTACGAATACATAGTTGATTTTATTATGCCAATATTTTTTTTGTAAAATCAATGTTTATTTATTTATTTTTTAATTTCCTCTTTACTTTGTGTGGGTATACTATTTCTACACATAATCACCCCATAGATAAATTCTTACATCATTTATAAAAACTTTGTAACGGAACTTCTTAACCCAATTTACATTCTTTGGGTTAATCTTCCACTTCTTGATTATGTCATTCTATGATTATGTGAGAAATAAATTTTGATATCCCATCTTGTATTTATACTTGATTTATGTTTATTTATTGTGAATACACATAATCGATCTATTTTATTAACAATATGATCTATGTAAAGGAAATCTTATCACAATATCCATTTATTGAGTTAAATATCTATGTCATTGGTTTTGTTTTTCCAAGAATATGTGTAAATGAACTCTGATTGTTTTACACTTAAAATCCACTTATATTTTATTTATTTAATTTTTTCACACTTAATTAGGTTATTGATTTATCATTAATCTAATGATATGATCTTTGTAAGGGATTTCATCACAATATCCTTTGATTGAGGCATATTTTAATGTTATACACCACCATATTTTATATGGTGTATAATTTTACCCTTTTTCTTTTAATTTAATTCATTGTTTTTCAAAATAAATATTTTCTATTAAGCATTTCAATAAACTAAAAAGAGAATGTTTTTTTAACGTATGTGGCGACAATGACCTTTCCACAACCACAAGCATTATTTGATATTTGGATTATTTAACAGGTCATAATGTTTTTAAAAGGAAAATAAATAACATATACCATTTTTACATATTTTGGTCTTGAAAATGGTTTTGAGAGAGAATTTATTTTTTCAATATCTTGAAATTATATATTGTGATTTCAATGTGGAAATGTTATATTTCCTTTATGATTGTTTTATGTGTAATGATTACGTTATGGTTATTGGTAATTGTTTATGTATATGAGTGGTTTCATGATAAACTGAGGGTGGTTGAGCCCATGATAGCTCTCCAATGCATTGGGTACCATGAAGGATGTAAACATGAATGTTTCTTTTAAGTGATTTAAGTAATATACTGTGATGGGTATTCCAAACGTAACCATGAAGGTTACTACCTATGGAATTGCGAAAGCTACAATGTAAGTATGTTATGGATACCACAAGTTACCTTTATGATTTATGATTTCTATGAGTTTTTTATAAAATATTATGATTTCATGAGGTATGTTAAAGATATTACGTTTTATGTGTAAAAAGTATGATTTCATTGATTTGTATGTATTCTTGGACTGATGTTTTTTTCTTTATTTTATATCTGTTATAGAGCTTTTCATGGTCATACAATGTTTTTGAAGTGTTTTTCATATTGAATAAGGAAGGGTATGATAAAGGAATAATAAATGAATATTTTTTTCAAGAAAATAATTATTGTTTTTATTAAGGAGTTTTATTATTGTGAAAAAATTCGATATAGAATAAGTATAATCTTTTTAATTTTTGACATGTAATGTAATAGTTATGGCCTAATTCTCTAAAATTATAAACCTGACAAGATACTCAATATAAATTCTTGTCTTAACTCAATATTTGGTAATGTTTAAGGATGGGGACTTATAGGGTGTGCCAATTCTTTTAGTTAAAATTAAATATTGATTTATGATACGCTACATTGATTATTGATATTTGAACAAGATCCCAATCAAGAAAAAGTATCTGCTACTCCATGTTGCTGACCTATTCGATCAAATGTATGGAGCTCAATACCTTTCCATGATTTATAATTATTCTTGATATCATCAATTGAGGGTTAAGAAGGTGGATATATCCAAGACAACATTCCGTACAAGGCATAGACACTATGAATATATAGTCAGTTCCATCCGGTCTAACAAATTTCTCCCACTATCTTTATGAAGTTGATGAATAGAGTCTTTAGATATTACCTTGATTAGTTTGTGGTAATATTTATAGATTATAATCACATATATCCAAATATCAAATAATATCATGAAGGTAACTTGATAATTGTACTAAAGAGCCTGAGAAATGATAAACTTTATGAAAATTTTACAAAGTGTGAATTTTTTATATAAAAGGTTTCATATTTTAGTCATATAATCCCAAGAGAGGGTATATAAATAGATCCATCAAAGAAAAAGGCTATTGAATATTAGCCCAGACCAACCATGATGAACAAGATATTCTGTTTTCTTGTTTTATCTAGATATTATTGATTGTTTGTGGATAATTTGTCACTACTATCTAATCCTCTGACCAAGTTAACTCCGAAGAGATCTAAGTTCCCATAGACAGATAAATGTGAGGAAAATTTCAAGGAAATAAATAGAAGATTATCTGATAAAACTATTCTTACATTACCATTTAGGGAATAATGGATTTTAATAATTAGTGATGAATACTAGAATGGATTGTGATTCATTTATATATATAATGATAATTTTTAGCTTATTCCTCATGAAAATTTAAGATTCATGAGAAAAATTATCTATTTGATGATTTGGAGTAAGCTGTGGTAATTTCTTCATTAATGATAAAAAGGTATATAATTTATGGAGAAAAGTATGATATGTATATATTGATCATAAAATTTTAAAGTATATATTCACATAGAAGGAGTTTTATAGAGACCCGAGCCTTTTACATAAAACATTTGAGGATTTTAAACATAATAAATCATCAGAGTACAAGCCATGGATCGTTAAGTCTTGTGTCTTGGAAGACTAGGTACATGTAACAAAAAACATGGGGCTAAAAAAAATTCTTTATTTAATCTCCATAAAGAGCTTCTAACTTCCTTTGATCCCTTACATCTGCATAGGGTACCTTGGGGAACACATGAAAAGAGGGATGAGCTAAAAATCCCAGTAAGGGAATGAACAAAAGGATACATCTCAAGAACATGAGTTAGGAGGCATGAAATAATGATATCGAGAGCATGACACTTATAAAATAATTTAATATAAGAACGGGATCATATAAACATGGAATCATATAAATATGGAAAAATCATAAAACATTTCTTTAGTACGAGTCAAGGCTAACCGCCAATCCCGTTTCCCATTTTAGTACATGACAAGGATAACCGCCAATCCTATTTCACATCGCATCTCATGAGACTTATCCTTACCCAATGCATTGGAGTGCTATCTGGGAGCACCCATATCAACATTTTCATTAAAATTATTTCCACATAAATATTCTTACCACATATACAATAATACATAATCAACTATACATAAACATAAGGGTACCCATGGAAAGAGTTGGGTACCACAATAATGACATAAATCATAACCAATGGGAGTATCACGAAAGTGTCCCTGAAAGGAAAGGATTAGAACATACATGTATTTTAATTGGGTAAAATATTCATATAACATGGTAGGTGGTGTCAAACATAAGTGACACCAGATGAGAAATGTATTTTGGAAACATTAGCATTAAAACATTTTTGTGCGGGTTTAAGGAAAATACTATAGAACTTTTTAAATAGTAAAGAAGACATTCTTCTATATCAAACATGAATTGAAACAAGAAGGTTCTCATAATAAAAATAGTGAATTTACAAAGACAATGGTGTCTTGAAACAAAATATATAGTGCACTTGAAATTGGGTAAAAGTTTGGGAAGTTCCTTTAAAACGAGTGTGCTTATTGGGAAGTATCGAGGATAGATTAATTTAAAAGCATGTATATCCCCGAAAGGGAATGAGAGATGGATCTTAGAACATGATTTTTGGATCATATAAACAGAATTTTGAAGTTCTAAATAAAAATATAAGACAACTATATTTTGGTAAAAAGAAAGATAGAGCAATCTGAAGGAATAAAGGAAGTTCGGGTAGAATCCATTATGGTTTATCGGCATGGTATCAAGTGTAACCTAGAGGGCTTGATGAGCAATATAAGGTGTTTCTAATCACTTATATAACATTAGGGAAGTATTTTTAAGGCGATAAAACATACCCCATCACTTGATATTTCATAAAAAGGCATAGAATAGAGAAAAATCTTGATTAAGAGCGAAAATGAGAGGATCCCTTACCTTAAATCTGTTGGTGTTCTCCACTTCTTATTAACGACCTGAATAAAAAAATTAGGCTTATTAATTAATAAGTCCAAAACCACTTCTATATTCAATTTATTTATTATAACCCTTTTTAGTTCATTCAAATCCTTTTTGATTAGTTACAATGTTCAATTTCATTGTTCGGGCTCGTTTGTTTACGTGGCTTTAAAAGATCGGTTCACTTATATTCAAGTTTGGATTATATGCAAGATGAAAGTGGTTGTACATAATTGAAGTTATATTCTTTAGTTCATATCCAAAATATTACATGTTTTTAATTTTAATTAGGTTACTTATATTATAGTCTAATTATTATGTATATAACCATAGTGATAACCGTTTTTGTTAATCGATGGATTTGATTTCAAAGAATGTGTTTTGCTTTATAACTTAATTATATTTGTACCAAATGATTACAGAACCAAAAATAGGATATATAAAATATATAATAATCTGGTTCAACCATAACACAAATGGTTTCATGACCATAATTAAAGATAATAATAGAAATTGATATACCGTTGTCCTTGAATGTGCTAAATTAGCACATCTCAAACGGTGCTTTCATTTCATTCAAATAAAAGGGTGGGGAAATGAGAGAAGATAATTAAATATACTACTAGCATGAATAAATTCTAGTACATGTTTTTTACTGGATTTATCATAATATTATGGTGAAGGGCGGTGAGGATAGAAATAAAAAAGAAAAGAACTTAAAAGAAAAGAAGAAATTGGGAAGAAGAATTTACCTCTTGAGACTTCCTCCTTTGAGAACCTCTTAAAGGGATATGTTTTGGTATTTTGTGGAGGCTGAGAGCTTTTGGATGTGGGGGAGGATCTTGGGGATAGATTTTGGTAGAATAGTGGAAAGACACAAGGCTTGATAGGAGTGGAGAAAAGAGGGAGTGAAGGGGGATTTTTATAGTGGAGGAGAGGAGGGATTTCATAATATTATAATAATTATTTTATTATTTCTTCCCAAGACAAGGAATAGTAAGTAATACATGACCAAGAATAGTGATTTTATCATGTGATCCTGAACCAAGTGGGCTTACATCAGTATAACATCATCGATGAATCAATTAATCCATTATTTAGCATTTATTGGGTATTACAAAATTCTACTATTCAAAAAAAAATTCATGTATTTCAGAAAAATCCCAAAAATTTACCCTAACCATTTTTCGACGTGTAGAATCCAAAAATGAAGTCAATTTTTCATATTTTTTTTTCTAAATATGATTATTTAAATATTTAATTAAAATAATAATTTATTATCAAAATCAGTTTTAAAATATTCATTAACTTATTCTAAAATATAGTTATATCGTACTTCCAACATGAATATTATTTTTATACCACCATAGGTGAGGTTAATATTCATTAGGGTACATAAATATTCATAAGGGTCTCTTACTATTCATTAGGGTAGGTTACTATTCACCAAATATTATGTTTTCCTTATCAGACTCCAAATAATTTACTAATTACAACTGTGTTTTCCAGATTTTCGAAATTCCAAACACAGAAGTGACAAAATTATGTTTAAAGGTCACTTAGCACTTAGTATTTCATTGTGTTGTGTTTTCATGTGATTTTATGACATACTTATGAGAAGGGAATTTCCATTGAAAAATATTGTGTCGTTACATTCTTCCCCCCTTATGAAATTTCTCCCTCAAAATTTCGTTTTACATTCTAAGAAAAAAATAGGTGTGGTTACTTTTCGTTCATTGCTTCCTCCAATAACCATGTTGCCTCTTCGTACTTATGGTTTCTCCATAGTACCTTGACCAGATGAGTAGTCTTGTTGTGTAGAACTTTTTTCTACGATCCAATATCTTCACGAGTGACACATGATGCACTTTGATGTATATTCGACAATCTCCCTTTTCATATTGTCCCACCAAAAGTTTTCTTGAAGATCTCGATACATCTTTGTGCTCCCTAGGTGGATAGATAAGGTCGAGCTATGTGCATAATTCAATAGCCCCTTCTTTATCTATGGATTAGATGGTACACATAATCGTGTCCCAAATCATATAACTCCTTCCTCATTAATTTTGAAATCGGAGGATTTCCAATTTTTAACACCTTCCACCCTTTTCTGAATTTCAACATCCTTTCTTTGAGCGTCCTTTATTATCTCCAAGAGGGATGGTTGAGAAATAATTTGAGAAAAGATTTATGATGTTCCCCCATTAATTATTCCCATGTCCATCCTTTTAAAATCTAATAAGATCAGATCCTTTTCAATTCTCATCATTGATAAAGATACAGGACCCTTTCTACTTAGAGCATCCACCACCTTGTTTGCCTTACCGGGATGGTAGTGGATTGAGCAGTCATAATTCTTGATGAGCTCTATCCATATTCACTGGTGCATATTAAGCTCTTTCTGTGTGAATATATATTTGAGACTCTTGTGGTCAGTATATATCTCACATTTTCCCCATAGGGATAATGCCTCTATATTTTCAACGCAAAGATCACAACCTCCAACTCCAGATCATGCGTAGGATAGTTTTTCTCATGGATTTTCAGATGCCTTGAGGAATAGGCTATCAATTTATCATTTTTCATTAGCACACAACCTAATAATTTCTTATAAGCATCAATATACACCACAAAGAGTTCTCAACTTGAAGGGAGTGTGAGTACCAGCACAGTGATAAGCCTCTTTTTCAACTCTATGAAACAGTCTTCACATTCCCGTGTCCAGAAAAAATTTACTCCCTTCCGTGTCATCTTGGTCATTCGGTTTGAAAATAATGAAAAGTTCTTCATGAATCGTAGATAATACCCACCTAGAACTAAAAATTTGTGGATCTCTATTACAGAAGTTGGTCTCGACCACTCTTCAATTGCCTTCGTCTTGGAATGGTCCACAGATATCCCTTTCCTGGTGCTAACATGCCCCAAGAATGATACTTCCTCCATCCAGAACTCACATTTACTATACTTTTCATATAAATTCTCTCTTCATAAAGTCTTTAACATAGTTTCCAAATGCTCCTCATGTTTCTCCTTGCTCTTGGAGTATATCAGAATATCATCAATGAAGACTGCCACAAATTGGTTGAGGTAATCTCTAAAAACTCTATTCATTAAATCCATGAAAATTGCTGGATAATTAGTGAGTCCAAAGGGCGTCACTATGAACTCATAGTGTCCATACCTCATTCGAATGTCAGTCTTGGGAATATCTTACTTCATTACCTTTTGTTGGTGATATCCTTACCGAAGGTCCACCTTAGAGAAATAACTGGCCCCAAGAATTTGATCAAACAAGTCATCTATCAGTGGAAGGGGATACATGTTCTTTATCGTGATTTTATTGAGCTCACGATAATCAATTCAGAGGCACATTAATCCATACTTCTTCTTGATGAAGAGGACTAGAAATCCCCCTGGTGAAGCACTCGGGTGTATAAACCCCTTCTCCATATTCTCATTTAGCTGCTTCTTCAGTTCTTCTAGCACTACGGTGGCCATTCTGTAAGGTGTCATTGAGATTGGAAGAGATCCAGGGATAAGTTCAATTGAGAACTCAACCTCTCGGTCAGGAGGAAGACCAAGCAACTCTTCAGGGAATACATCAGTGTAATCCCTCACGATGGGAATGTATTCAAGAATGATTATATCATTTGTCCCAATCATTTGAGCTAGATATTCCTTCTCACAAAGAAGAAGTATCCAAACTTGAGATGAAGATTCTAAAGGAGACTCATATTCTTCCTTACACTTGTAATGAATCAGAGGATGCTTTGGGATGTGAAAAGTGATCCCCCTTTACAGATAATTGATGTTGGCCTTGTACAAAGATAGCCAATCCATGCCCAAGATAGAGTCTAACTACACTAAAGGAAGTATGATGAGATTGGATGGGAGGTTCCGTCCACAAACATTACCCGGGGAGGAGTTATAAACCATGGACGAAATAATTTCCCCATTCACTGTTCTGACAGATAACCTTTTTTCCAAATTTTGAGGTGGTGTTTTAATAGTTCTACTAAACTTGCAAGATATGAAAGAATGCATAGAACCAGACTCAAATAGTACATTAACTATTCTTGAATGAATAACAAGAGTTCCTATCACCACATCATTTTCCGTATCCACCTCAGCAATAGTGATATCATAAGCCCTTACTTTTTGCCTTGGAGGTTATTGACGATTTCATTTAACAACCCTCGGCTTAGGGAAATTTTTCGCATAATGCCCGAGCTCCTTGCAGTTATAACGCTACATTGTAGGCTGAGTGCTGATTTGAGCCTTACTTTCTTCTCCAACATTAGTGGGATTTTTCATATCCCTTCGGCAGTTCTTAGCCAGATGACCAAACTTTCCACATTTGAAGCAATTCTTGGTTCCCTTGAGACAGTTACCAAGATGCTTCTTCCCAAAAATTTTGCAAAGGGGAAAGTGAGGCTTCTTTCCATCATGGTATTTTTTTGATGAACCACCCGTGTTGTTCTCCATTTTATGCTTCTTGTCACTAGGCCCATGAGACCACTGAGAGTATCCAATCTTCATTTCAACCTTAAGGACCCAATGGACAATCTCCTCATATCTGTCTAAGTCTCAAATCGCCAAAACGTTTCGTAGACTCTACTTTAGTCCTCTAAAGAAGCAATCCACCTTGCTTTCATTTTTCATGACAAAGCTAGAGGCGTACCTTTAAAGCCTTCTAAAGTTCGCTTTATACACCCTGATGGACTCATCTAACTTATTCTTGAGTCCAAGGAACTCTCTTTCTATCTTGTGATTGAGGGTTTGAGGAAAATATTTTTTGAAAAACATATTCTTGAATTCCTCCCATTCTATGGAATCAATTTCCTCTTGGGACTTCTTATTTTTGATCAGTGTCCACCACTGATCAGCTTCCCCATCAAAACGATAGACTTCCAGTACAACTTTCTCTTCTTCCGAGCACCGGAGGCCAGAGAAATTTTTTTTGATGGAGTTAATCCATTGTTCTGTGAGGAGGGGATTAGAAGACCCGCTAAACAAGAGAGGCCTTTGTAACATGAAAAATTCTACAGAAACATGCTCTTTCCTTGGATGAGGGGGACATTCCACATGATTCAAGTTATTATTCATAACTTGATCCAGCTGAGCAAGTACTTCCAGGAAGTTTTGAGCACCCGCTTCCATCACATAAGGCTTTCCATTAGGGAAATCATCACATTTCATATCACATTGGTTGTTGGAACATATTATTCTATTTCACACCATTAACTAAGAAAAATAACATATAATTCGAGGTCTTGAATACTTAGCTATTAAGCATAAAAAGAAACTTTGAACATAAAAGTCTGAACTTATAAAGAAGAATTATATCCTGACTTGTGATTCCTTAGTTTTATATCTAGGTTATCCTTGGTCTATTTCTTAACTTATATTCTTATGGGATTATTTTTGTCCCTTAATAATGTTTTGTACTAAGCTCATGAATCTACTGAAGCATATACCTGGGTGTGTTATAACCAAGAGTGAAGTAAGGCCCATTATCGTGCACCAGTTCCTGTTTGAGTCTAGCTCAAAGCGGTGTTTTCGGGTTTTACCCCAAGATACATTTGTGCCAGATCCGCCTCTACCAACTCATATCCAGACATGGATGTATTTTCTTGATAAACCACTTACTCTATACTCACCAAAATTTAGGACTATTTTCTTATAATTAGTCTCATCCTTATGGTTCTCACTGAGTTTCTCTATTCTTAATCTCAAAAAATAACTAGATCATCCTCTAATACTAACTATAGAGACCCGATCCTTTAACATAAAACATTTGATGATTTTAAGCATAATTAATCATCTGATTAAAATCCAAGGATCCTTAAGTCTAGTGTCTTGGAAGACTAGGTTCATATTTCATAAAACATAGGGCTAAAAAAACTTCTTTATTTAATCTTCATAAAGAGCTTCTAACTTCCTTTGAGCCCTTAAATCTGCATAGGGTACCTTGGGGAACACATGAACAAAGGGATGAGCTAAAAAGCCCAGTAAGGGAATGAACATAAGGATACATCTCAGGCACATGAGTTTGGAGGCATGAAATAATGATATCCAAAGCATGAAACTTATAAAATCATTTAATATAATCATGGTATCATATAAACATGGAATCATATAAATGTGGCAGAATCATAAAACATTTCTTTAGTACGGTTCAAGGCTAACCGCTAATCCCGTTTCACATCGCATCTCATGAGACTTATCCTTACCCAATGATTTGGAGCGCTATATGGGCGCACCCATCTCAACATTTTCATGAAAATTATTTCCACATAAATATTCTTACCACATATACAATCATACATAATCAACCATACATAAACATAAGGGTACCCATGGAAAGAGTTGGGTACCACAATCATGACATAAATCATAACTACTGGGTGTATCACGAAAGTGTCCATTAAAGGAGAGGATTAACATATACATGGAATTTAATAGGGTTAAATGGGAATATAACATGGTAAGTGGTGTCAAACATAAGTGACAACAGATGAGAAATGTATTTCAGAAACATTAGAATTAAAACATTTTTGTGCGGTTTTAAGGAAAATACTATAGAGCGTTTAAAATAGTAAAGAAGACATTATTGTATATCAAACAAGGATTGAACCAAGAAAGTTTTCATAATAAAAATACTGAATTTAGAAAGACAATGGTGTCTTAAAATAGAAGATATAGTGCACTTGAAATTGGGTAAATGTTTGGGAAGTTCCTTTAAAATGAGTGTTCTTATTGGGAAGTATCGAGGAGAGATTCACATAAAAGCATGTATATCCTTGAAAGATAATGAGAGATGGATCTTAGAACATGATTTTTTGAGAATATAAACAGAATTTTTATGTTCTACATAAAAAGAAAATACAACTATATTTTGGTAAAAAGAAAGATAGAGGAACCCGAAGGAATAAAGGAAGTTCGGGCAGAATCCATTATGGTTTATTGGCATGGTATCAAGTGTAACTAAGAGGGCTTGATGAACAAGATAAGGGGTTTATAATCACTTATAAAACATTAGGGAAGTATGGGGAAGGTGAGAAAACATACCCAATCCCTCGATATTTCACAAAAAGGCATAGCATAGAGAACAATCTTCATTAAGAGTGAAAAAGAGAGGATCCCTTACGTTAAATCCGGTGGTGTTGTCCACTTGTTATTAACGACCTGAATAAAAAAATTAGGATTATTAATTAATAAGTCCAGAAACTCTTATATATTCAATTTATCTATTATAACCCTTTTATTTCATTTAACGCCTTTTTGATTAGTTACAAGGTTCAATTTCATTGTTCGGGCTCGTTTGTTTACTTGGCTTTAAAAGATTGGTTCACTTATATTCAAGTTTGGATTAGATGCATGATGAAAGTGGTTGTCCAGAATTTAAGTTATATTATTTAGTTCATATCAAGGAGATTATATGGTTTTAATTTTAATTAGGTTACTTAGAGTGAATTTGAATTATTATATATATAAACATAGTGATAACCGTTTTTGTTAATCGGTGGATTTGATTACAAAGAATGTGTTTTGCATTATAACTCAATTACATTTGTACCAAAGGATTACAGAACCAAAAATAGGATATATAAAATATATAATAATCTGGTTCAACCATAACACAAATGGTTTCAGGACCAGAATTAAAGATAATAATAGAAATTCATAAACCGCTGTCCTTGAATATGCTAAATTAGCACATCTCAAACGGTGCTTTCATTTCTTTCAAATAAAAGGGTGGATAAAGGAGAGAAGATAATGAAATATACCACTAACATGAATAAATTCCAGTAAATGTATGTTAATGAATTTTTCATACTATTATAGTGAAGGGAGGTGATGAAAGAAATAAAAAAGAAAAGAACTTAAAAGAAAGGAAATTGGGAAGATGAATTTACCTCTTGAGACTTCCTCCTTTGAGAAAATCTTAAGGGGAGAGGTTTTGGTATTTTGAAGAGGCTGAGAGATTTTGGACGTGGGGGAGGACCTTGGGGAGAGATTTGGGTAGAATAATGGCAAGACACAAGGCTTTAGAGGAGTGTAGATAAGAGGGAGTGAAAGGGGATTTTTATAGTGGAGGAGAGGAGGGATTTAATAATATTATAATATTTAATATATTATTTCTTCCCAAGACATGGAATAGTAAGTATTCCATGACCAAGAATAGTGATTTTATCATGTGATCCAGAAAAAAGTGGGCTTACATCAGTAGAGAATCATAAATGACTCAATTAATCCATTATTTTGCATTTATTGTGAATTATCGGATTCTACTATTCATCCAAAATTCAAGTATTTCATAAAAATCTCAAAAAATCTCCCTAACCATTTTTCAATGTGTAGAATATAAAAATGAAATCCATTTTATAAAAGTAATTTTTTAAATATGATTATTTTAATATTTAATTAACACAATAATTTATTATCAAAACCAGTTTTAAAACATTTTTTAACTTATTCTAAAATATAGGTATATCATACTTCCAACTTGAATATTATTTTTGTACCACCATAGGTGATGTTAGTATTCATTAGGGTATATCACTATTCATAAGTGTATGTTAATATTCATTAGGGTAAGTTACTATTTACCAGAAATTAAGTTTTCCTTATCGGACTCCAAATAATTTACTAATCACAACCGTGTATGCCGGATTTTCGAAATTCCAAACACAGAACTGAAAAACTTATGTTTAAAGGTCACTTAGCACTTAGTAGTTCATTGTGTTGTGTTTTCATGTGATTTTATGACATACATATGAGAATGGAATTTCAATTGAAAAACATTGGGTCGTTACAAGTTGCATATTCACCAAATAAGATGGTTAAAGATGATTAAAGATTATGACTGCTCAATATATTACCTCCCAAAAAAAGGGAAAAAGGAGGATGATGCTTTTCATACAAAGTATCATGATAGCTTATCCATAACTAGGACTAAAAAATATCAATTTTATTGGATTAGGAATGGATGAATCTAAAAATCCTGAAGTAAGGGGAAAATATTATCGTTCTCAATTTAATGTTCAACCATTTATCTATGTGAAGATTAAAGATACGAAAAAGGATGATATAGAGCTGAAAAGGAAGGTCAGAAATGTTCTAGAGTTTAACCATGATCTTGATAGAGTGATAAGGTTCTAGAATCACGTATGCATTACCTCCTTATAATATATGAAGGAGTTATTATATGATGCTCATAGTTCTTCTTTATCTATTCATCCAGGTAGTTCAAATATCTATAAAGATTTCAAAGTGTACTTCTGGTGGGATGACATGAAAGGAGATATTGTAGAGTTTGTATCTAAATGTTTGTTATGTAAAAAATTTATGGATGAGAGAAAAATTATAAGGAGATGTTACTTAAATTATCCACACCAAAATGGAAATGCGAAAACATCATTGTGGATTTTTTTGTTGGCCTCCACAAAATGTACAAAGGGAATAATTCTATATTGGTTGTAGTCGATCACCTTAAAAATTCAGTAAACTTCATCACTATTGTTGGAGAATTATCCTTGAATCTACTTTATAAGATATAAATTAAGGAACTAGTAAGGTTTCATAGAGTACCACATTCCATTGTGTCTGGTCAGGATTTGAGGTTTATAACAAAGTTCTGGTGAAGTCTTTAGTAAGCTCTTGATAAAGAGTTGTGTTTTAGCACTATGTGTCATCCTCAGATTGATCGTTAGTATGAGATAAAAATTAAAACCCAAGAAGATATGTTGAGATATTATTATTTGTATTTAAAAGGTTTTTGGATAAAAAATTTCCTCTAGTTGAGTGTTCATATGAAAATAACATTCACTCAAGAGTTTATAAGGCTCTTTATAAATCCCTATATGTAATGAAATGTATAGCTCTAATTTTCAATAATGAAGTTATAGAAAGAATGTTCATGGGACATATGATAGATTAAAAAATAGTGGATAAGCTTAAATACATTCAAAAAAACATCAAGAAAACTGAAAATCAATAAAAAAGTTATATTGATAATCTCCAGCATGATCTAGAATTTGAAGTTGGTGACAATGTGTTTCTATTAATTTTTCTGTGGAAGAAGGTTATGAGATTCACGATGAAAGGAATGATAAACCCAATGTATATTTGTATCTTTTAAATTCTTTATCATTTTGGGATGATAGCCTATCAGTTGGTGCATCCACTAAACATATCTCAACTCTATGATTTGTTCCATGTATTTATATTGAGGAAGTACATGCCTAACCCTTCACATGTTCTAAATACAGAGTCCACACAATTGGAGCATGGTTTTTCTTATGAAGAATAAATAATAGAGATTCTATATTATAAAAAGAATGTAATACAAACCGAAATCTCTCAGTTGGTCAAAGATTTGTGGTGAAATCACCAGTTTGAGGAAGCTACATGGGAATACGAGTATATGATGAGGCAGAATTATCATCACTAAATTTTATTAGAGATATGAAATTAAAGGGATAAATTCATTTTTAGGGTGGTAGAATGTAACACCCTGAGTTTTTTTAATTTCTTTCTGAATAAATTAAATTTCTTTGGTTGGTTCCATTACATGAAACACCAAGTTAATCTTGTTCTTCACAAAACAATGGGTTAACTTTTTTTTCACATGAAAATGAGTTTTTAAAAAACTACGATATATTATTAATATAATTATTTAAAGGAAAAAATTATAACATATTCATTAAACTTAGTGAGATGTATAGTAATGTATATTTTTTAAATATTTATTATAGTGTGTTTATATAAAGAAAACATATTGATAAATAATGTTCATAATTTATGTCAAAGTCTTTACATGTTTTGGAAATACAATTTGGTCAATAAATGTTTTTTGTTTCTTTTTATGAACATTAATAAAATTATATTTTGACACTTTTAGAAAATTAATTTTAAAAAATAAATATAATATTTTATTTCTTCATTTAAAAATTATCTTATGGTGATTATTTGTTTTTTTTCTAAAAATTTTCATTTTTTGATGAATAGTGAAAAATAATGAATTTGAATTAAAAATTGCTTTTTTATTAAATGTATTTCTAAAGTTAAATTATATTATAAATTTGTTTTAAAGTAAAATTAATTCAATTATGAATCCATGAATATAATATATGTTACTTTAATCAATTTCATATTTAATTCTATTAAATAACTTTGTTAATATTTGAACATTTTCTCTATGAAAACCCGTTTTCTCTTCATATTTACAGGATTAATTTTAAATTAAACTATTCCAATTATGTGAATGGAATTTATAAAAATGGATTTGATATTTATAATAAGTATAATTTAAATTATAAAATAATTCTAACTTAATTTTTGACCAATGTTTACAGTGAAAACAGTAAGAATTAATTACAACGGGTTGGATAAAAATGAGTTTTTCAGGGGGTTGGTGGTTAAACTAAAATGATAACTTTAAAATGGAATATAAAATTGTATAAAAACTATTTTTATTCTATATTTCAAGATTATAGCTTCTATTATATATATCGTTCCATTATTGGAGTCTTGTGACATGAAAAAATCATGGGTTTGATTCTTCCTTTTTAGAAATTATAACTGTTCTACTCACCTCACTTATAAAAGGACACCCCTCTGCTCTCTTATTCACACCTTAAAACCCTTTTTTTACCACCAATAATAGGAAAAATAACTTCAAAAAATCCCTCATCTCAACCTATAATACTTATTTTGGATATAAATATAACATATTAATGATTTTGTTGCAAACTTAAGGAGGATACCTTAAGAATTGGTAACATTCATCAAAGACTATTTTTGTTTTGTTTCTTCATCCAACTCCTAAAATCGTTACTATACCATTATAATATAGTAAAATAATTATATTAATTATATTTACATGTTTTTATGTTAATATAATTACTTACAACCATCTACACTTCCATCAAATGTGTTACAAAATCATTATTCGTAGATATGACAAACTACCGCCTCATGAACCATTGCCATTCATTTCTCCATTAACACATCTAGAGGCTATAAATAATGATGGATTTGTTTTTTATATATTATATTTATTATATTATTATAATTATGTAATTAATATATCACACATATTTTCATAATTTCTATTTTATGAGAATACGATAATGTTGCTCGTGTGTACGATGAACAATCTCCTCGTGAAACATTATCATTCATTTGTGATTTACATGGAAGGGGTTATGGATAGTTTTGTTGAAATTATATGTTATATTTTACATAAAAAATAATATTTTAATAAAAATATATATCATTTTATTTTCTTGCTTTCAATATCATAAGAAAATGGAAACAACATTCATGCGTACGTACGACCTACCGTCTCTATGAATGGTGTATTTCATTTCCTATCACTAAATTTTATGGGTTAATATAAATAATTATATACTTAAAATATATGATATTTTTATCATGGTTTTTATTTTGGATATGATGAAACCATGATCAAAGTAAGAGGACTAAAAATAACATCTCAAAATGTACCCGAAAAACAAATAAGTTATTGTACGAAACATGACTTTAACGTTGAATTGTTAGTAAATAGAAAATACAAGTTAAAAAGAAAATAATATATGGAATTATATATATGAATATGGTTCTATAATATATTTATAATAATCTCATATTTTATATATAGTAAATTTAAATTGGTACAACCAAAGTCAAGACTTAAGGTAATTGATTTTTGTATCAACTTTTATTCTTTGAGATACATGTTATGTTATGCATAAATATTCATTCACAAGGTTTATATAAAACTCTTTGATATGTAATATCATGAATTTATTCATCTTCATGATATTTTTAGTTTTGTTTTATTTTATTCTTTCATGAGGAATACGATTCAAGGTTACAAATGTGGTAAATATTTATGTTAAAATCTCATCGTTTATCAATATTGTTTATGATTATGTTTCTGATGATAAAATATTATGATACGTATCTCAAGAAACTCATGAATTTTATTATACTATATTTATTCAATATTTGTTCAAATAATTTTACGATTTTTCCACTATTGGGCACTTAAACTAATTACTAATCTTTTTCTATGAAAATCAGACTTTATTTCTCTCTTCAGTCAGAAATCTATTTTCTTCCAAAACCATGTTTCATATTTTTTTTATTTTTAACTATTATATTATAATTTTAAAATAAATATTTACCGATGTTTAACCTCTTTAAAAAATGTTTTGAGTGGAATATTCTTGTCATTTTCTAAATAAATCCCATTTATCTTTTATGAAAAAATGTGAAAGTAATCATCATTTTAACATGTATGGAATTCTCAAATGTCATGACCATTTATTTATTTGAAGAATAATTTATTATATTTAAATTTTATTTTCAAATAAAATGAGATTAAAAACATTTATGTTTTAAAGAAAAGTTTTATAAAGTGGAATGAATATTTTCAACAAGAAATGTTTTAAATAATATTTCCAAATAATTTTATGTCTAATATGACTCTATTTGATGTTAACTATGACATACTAAGGATACGATCCAAAAATTCCATTATTATTCTTTCTCTGAATGTTTTATGTTTATATTGACTTGATATTTATAAAACCCATTTCTCTTCCACAGGTTATTCCATGATAAAATTCTAATAAATCCTGCTCTTTTTTCTATGGGTTATGATATGATGATACAATGAAATTATTATAATAGTTATCTCTTTTATATAGGGTATGGTATGATGAAATGTTTATTAAACCTCTTTCATTTAATGGGTTATGATATGGTGAAATTTTTATCATTTTTGGCACACATAAATATGGTTTTCGTTATGATATGGGTGGGAATTATATCTAACTCCAATTAAATGGGTAAATATTTATATCTAATAAGTTATATTGGGATGAAATGGGGAGTGAACCTGGTTTAGTAAGGGACTTTGTCCAATTTGATTATCTTAGGAGTTATCTTTGAATACAATGATGGATTTGGGAGTGAACCCATTAAACTATGATATCTTTATAAATGATCCTTGAATAATATGGAAATGATTTTCTATACTTATGTGTATGACATAAATCTATGTCTTATTCCAATGTTATAATCTCATGGATCATGTTGTTTGATTCCTTTTTGTTTAATGTATTATTAACTGTTAATTTTTATCCCATGACTCAATATTATGATATTTTATATTAAGGGTATGGTTCTCAAATTTTATTCTATAGTTATCATACCTTTAGGTTCATTTTATGATTTTATTTCTCCCTTCTTTTACCCTTACAGAGCATATTAGCTAACCCTTTATTTTGTTTCCTTTCTCCAAGTTATGAAGAAATTTATTATGTATTGTATGTATAATAAGGGTGATCGTTATAAATACCATAGTTTTAGATGATTTAGTTTACCTATGGATCAGTTGTTTGTGTTTCCAAGTTTCTAAAGACACTAAACTGTTACAGTTCTCAGGCATGTGTTTGTTTACTATAATGAAAGTTCATAAAAATGATGTAATATCAATATATGGTAAGCCTGGGTTTCTATATAGAGTAAATTTAAAATTTATAAAACCTTTTTGATAGACCAAATATATATTTAATAATTTATATAAGGCACCTTGTAATATAATTTTTAACTAATAAATTTATGTTTGACATTTTAGAAATCCAAAATAATGTTTTTATTCGACTAAAAATGTATTTGGTTATTATTTTTTTAATCAAGTATTCACAAGGTTTACTTTATTTTTTGTTTCATTTTAAAGTAAAATAAGTATCATTTCATTAAAAAATATAATTAATTCATTGATAATCAATATTATAAACGATTTTTGTGCACAATCAATTTTATTCTTAAAAAAATGAATTTTTTGAAAAATAGTTTTTTATTGAATTTTGTGAACATATATTAAATGTAATTCATAATAAATTTGTAATTTTAATCTTATAAAATGGATTCCATATCTGTGATCATAATTTTGTAATTTTTTATTGAGTTCAAATTCATTTTAGTCATAATAAATGGTTAGCATGGTAAATGTAGCTGGGGTTTGGATTAGTGGTAAGGACCCCATAATCCCACATAAAAAATGGGGGTTCAAAACCCATTGGATGCAGGTTACTGTAGCAGAACTGTAGCACCTGTGGCACTGTAGTTCAGAGGGTACTGTAGCGGCGGTAGGGCACTGTAGCGGCTGCTGTATTGTGCGGGTACTGTAGCAGGCAGGTTACTATTCACATAATGGGAATTGGGCCAAAAATTTGGGCCTACGAGCTATATAATAGGATAGAAGCCAACTGGGCCTTTGGTCAATGTAATGGGTCTCCCTCTACCCTGTTAAAATAGGTCTTTTCTTTGCTTTAATAATAAAATGAGGCTTTGGCTCTAACCTTTTAAAAAAAATGGTTACGATGGTAAATGTTTGTCCCCATAGTAAGGGTTAAAAGGGATAAAGAGTGGGGTTTTACTAGAGTTAAGACATAAAATATCTCTATAAATTTTCTAACTTTTATCGATTGACTGGATGTAAAAATTAACTTGTCCTATATTAAAAATTACACTAAATTGGATCCAATTTTTCTGAGGAATCCATTTATTTTATTTTAAATTTCAAGTTTTTTATAAGGATAAAACTACCCTCACTTATAAAAGGGAATATCCTATCCTCACTTACACATAGACACACTAAGGGAAATAACCATACCAATATCTACCCAAATCCATATCAAACCCTCCTCCCCTTTTCCTTTATATTTTGGCATCACAAAGAAAAATAATTCTTATGGTGTAAGATAATATAAGATATCTACGGAGTAGGTATAAGTCTTAACTGAATAATTTCACATTTATTTTTTCTCTTAAATCCTTCAAATGATTTAAAACCATAATAATTTAATTAAATAATTATGAATAATAGGATTAAATATTATTATGTTGATTCGAAAACTATTTTTACCTCCCTTCTATCCAATGAGAAATGAAAACACCACTCATGAATACGTCCAGAATACTACATCCACAAAGGGATGTGCATCATTTTTCATAAGTAACTCAAATAGATGTTTGGAATGATGGATATAATGAATGTATACATATATTATATTTAATAAATAATTATTATTCCCTAATGATAAAATATTATCTAAATTCTTATCCTCTCATCTATTGAAAAAATGAAACATCATTCAAGTGTACGTCCGAACTACTACTTCCTTGAACGACACATTTCGTTTTACTTAACATTATTACATGGAAATTTAGAAGGATGGATTTAATGATTAAATTAAATGTTTTTAATATTCTCAATATTTCTAAAAGGTAACCCTATATCTACTTTATTTCCTTTTCATCCATTTAAAAAATGAAAAATGTCGACCATATGTATGTGTGGACAACCACCTCCATGAAAGTTGTATCTCATTTTTCATGATAAACTTATTTGGATGGGTTTGGGTGTATATTTCATGTATAAAAATGATAATTATTAAAATTTTATTAATTTTTAGATGTTGTAACCATGACTCATTTTGACCATAATCAAAACACCAAAGTTGTTTTGGACAAAAAGATTGCAAAACTTCTGACATAAAGTTAATCAATCTAATAAATAAATAAAACAATATATTAAATGAAATAAAATGAATAATTATCAATTACTTAAAATTAAGAATGTTTTTAATTATTTAATTAATTAAAATCATTTTATTGTTTATAAAATTATAAGATGTACGTGGCGATTCGGGGCTCAAGGTAGTGGATTTTTCATTAAAACTATGGTTTAAATATTTAATAATATTTTCCTAAAAAATCCATGTTGTTTTAAATGTTTGAATAATATTATTTTTTATAATTCAAATATTTTATCTAGTTTATTTTCATATACTATTAAGGTTCTTTAAATAGGATTAAAAATTTATATTTTCATGCTTTTCTATATGGGATATTTCTAATATTCATTACAAAAAAGTAATATTGTTTTTTACCATTTACCACATGACCGTATTTTCTCATAGTCACATCCATTATTATATATCGTTATTCATCTATATGTTTCTATGGTTTTAAAAAATATCTTATCCCCATTTTTCTATGATTTTTTATTTTATAAATGTTCTGAAGGGAAAATGTTATTTCTTCTCATTTTTATGATATAAATAGAAATTGTTTTACTTATAATCTTAAATGACTGTTCATTGGAGTATTATATTATTGAGGAATTATTTTACTTGTTTCGTTAATTTTATAGTTTTTTGGAAGTGATTAATGTATATGTGTGGGCCTATTATATCACTACAATGCATTAGGTTGTTATATATTCTCTAATAGGATACATAACGAAATTAACTAAGAAGGTTATTCCATTTATAAGGGTGATTGAATGAGTGATTTTAAGAGTCATATTAAGATAATTTCCCAAGTTAACTTAATGTTTTTATTTATTTGGAAATGTGGTTTTATGGAAATATTTTAATTTCATATGGTATGAAATCAATATTATGATTTAAATAATTTTTATGACCATTTTAGACAAAAGGTTTTTATCAAGGAAATTTTTTCTTGTTTTTTGTGAAACCCTCAGGATTATAATATTTAATTTTTTCTTGTTTAAGATATGTTTTAGGAAACACTTTGGGTAATAATGTTAGCTTTTATATGAAAGTAAATTATTATTTTATCTCAGTGTTTATTACATAAAATGCACAACTTTTAATGAGTTTTATGACTTTAAAACTGACCAATGAGTTTATTTTATTTCTATATACCTTATCGTGGTTTTTCTTTCTCATCCAAAATTTTTAAATGTGATTTGAAATTCTGATGTATGTGTCAAAATTTTTAAATCTCAATCGAGACTCTCCTTAAATGAAGAAAAAGTGTAATGAATGAATGAAAAATATAAAATTAAGTACCAATTTTTATGGGAAAAATATACACTGTTGAAATGTCCATTTTTTACATAATGTTTTCTTTAGTAATATAAAAATATAAACCTAAAATATCTTAGAAATGTATGAAATTGAAACCCTTATTATAAATAACATAATTATGGATTTTTTATGTTACTAGGTGCAATAGATGGTCACATTAAAAAGGTTTAGATAACATTAAAGATTAGCATGATATTAAAGGAAAGATTTAAATGATTTTAACTAATGGTTATCTTATTGTGAGATAAATTTTGAGGGTTTTCTTTTTTATTCACCAATTCATTTTAATTCTGAATGGATTTCTATGGAGAAAACATAAAGAATGAAGTGAAAATGTAATAAGTGAATTATATCCTTCTGAATTAGTAATATGGAATGGTTTTAATTATGACAAAGTGTTTTTTTTACTGTATTAACTTAGTTACCATAAAATATTAATGCACATACCTATTCAAGGTAATGATTGGATTCTATATAGAGAGAAATGTCTACAGTATAACTTTCATGAAACAACACCCGCTAGAATTTTTTTGATCTTTAAAACCAGCTATAATTAAAGGTTTAATAAATGACTTGGAGTTGATATTTAATGTTTTGGGTTGTAAAAAAAATTATAAGGTAACCCTTTGTATTTATCATTTTCAAGGATAAGACAATCAGTGGTGGTAATTTGTTTATAATACTAAGGTGAATAAAGAGATTTATTCCATGTAGTGGAAAAAATTTAAGCATATTATACTTGATAAATATTTTTTGTTGAAGTTATTCAACCAATAATGGAAAGAAATTCATGGAATTAAATCATTAAGAGAATAAATCTGTTGCTTCTTTTGAATAAAATTTTACTAGATTGGTTAGATATCAAATTTGATTCTAGACCATGATAATAAAATTGAAATATTTTATTCAGGATTGAAACCAAAATTATGAAGTTATTTTTTTTCTCATAGGATTGGAAATTATGAGGGCATTTTTTAATATTTTGATAAGGTAAAGATAAATTTTATTTAATTTTATATCAATAAAGATACGAAATAGTGTAGGTGGTGATCAATGGGGATGCATTTATTGAGGAAATATGAAGTTAAAAAAAATAATCTTCCTTTTTTAGATGATTGTGGTAAAAATAACACTAGAAAATGATTAATATAGTATAAAAAGTGGCAATGATGTGGAAATATGGGTTATTTGCCTTATCAATACAAGGAAAAGATAATCGTTAATGTTTAGACCAATTATGATAAGAATACTGTAAAATTTATAAATTATAATGAGATATCTTATTATGTTGATATACATTAAATAAAAATTTTAAAGGTAAGAAATTACCAAGACTATAAATATATTGGTGTGGAAAAGTCATTTTATATTACATCAATTAATTATAGATCATTAAATTAAGTAGAGAGATGTACTTTATTTGTTTCTTTAGATTATTCTTTTTACTTTTATTCAAACTCAATGAATTATTTTATTTCTTGGAAATTTTTGATTGTAATAGAAATACCACTACAATGTATTGAGAGAGATTTTTTTGAAAAAATTCATAGTGGAAGTATAAAAAATAGATATTTATAGTAACTTTTCTATAATAATTTTGATGAATAGTTATCCCATAAAATCTTATTTCCTTACTCTTCATGGGGTTTGATGTTATTATGGGTATCTTTTAGATTTTTGTTTGTCTTTAAAATATGGATTGTAGTGATAAAGAATTCAAATTCAATTTTTATAGCGATTTTAAATTATTATATAATAATAAACTCATAGCCAATATAAAATGTCAAGATGTGTAAAAATTAATTAAATATTGGGGTGAATATTTTCTTGCACATTTCATGGAAAAAGGAACTATTCAGTATATTTATGAACTTGTTATAAATAAATTTTCAAATTAATTTCATTGTGATTTTCCTAGTTTTATTCATGGTCCAAAGGTTGAATTTAATGTTGACATAGTTCTTGATACTAAGTCAATTTCAAAATCTTCCAATCGAATGGATCCAATAGAGCAGAGAGAATTGAAAATGAAGATGAAATAGTTACTTGATAAGGGTTTCATCCATTGTATCACTTAATCATTGTTTGATATTTTTTATTTGTTAAACATAAGGATGGTTATATGAGGATTTTCGTGGATTATAGAGAACTTAATAACATTACTGTTAATAAAATGTATATGTTACCTTTTATCGATGAATTATTTATTCAGATCTAATGCTCTCAATATTTTTCCTAGATTGACCAATTATCTAGATACTATCATCCAAAAGTGATGGGAGAAGACATTACACGGGTATTGATTTATACTTGGTTGAAACATTATGATCTGGTGGTTAAGCATTTCTTCCTAACAAATGCAGCTGTTGTATTTGTAGATATTTTAAATACAGTATTCTATGAGTTTTTGGATACATTTATGGTTGTTTTTATTTATTATATTGTAGTATATTATAAAACATACAAGGATCATGATTAAAATCTTAGGTTTTTTTTAAAAACCATAAAAGAAAATAAGTCAAACAGAATATTTTTATAATGTGAATTTTAAATGTAATAGATTTATTTATTTGGGAATTTTATTTCTAAACATGGCATAAATTTTGATCACAATAAAAATAATGTGTGGAAGAGTGGAAAATAACTAAAAATGTCACTAATATTTGAAGTTTTCTTGGATTAATAGGTCTATATTGGCTATGTGGTGAAACATTTTCTTGGTTATCTATTTCACTAACCATGTTAAAACAAAAGGGAGTTAAATCTATCTGGAAAATGGAATGTGATTCTTGTTTTCAATACTTAAATGGAATATTGTTTTATATGACAGTTTTGAACTTTTCATGGATATATGGTGGAATTTTTATCTATACTTGAAATTATTTTATGGGGCATGGATGTGTTTTGATGTAAAATGAGCATATAATTGTGTATGTTTCATTCCAATTGAATCTCCATATGTAAAATTATTCAATTTAGGATTTTGGGATTACAAATATTATTTTTTTGTATTAAATTTTTAGAGGAATATTCTATAAGGGAATATATGTGAAATATTTACCGATCGTAAAATTGTTGAGTACATATTCATAAAAAATGGGTTGAACATGGGGCATATAAGATGGTTGGAACTGATAAAGTGTTATGATTCCACGATTCACTATCAACTAGATAAATACCATAAGGTTGCTAATTCATTAAGTAGAAAGAATAATTCATCATTGACTATACTATACTGGTAACATCAAACTTTATTTTAAGATTTAGTGAATTTCGGACTAGAAATTTTTCATGTATACACCCCTTGTCTTTTGGATCTAGTATCATCACAATTATCTTTGTGAATAAGGAAAAATATGGGTAAAAAAGTTATTTTATTATAAGAAAGAATATTTTTTTATAAAAGGTAAATTTCTTGTGTCTAACTTTAAAAAATAAAGAATTATAGGATTTTGAAAGATTTTTTTATCAAGTGATTCACAATTGAGTAAGGAATTGTTTAATGAAGCATGACAATCTCGATTTTCTATTTATCTCAAAAATAATAAAATTTATTGGGAACATTGGGAATATTATTGATAGGATGGGTTGAATAAAGATATGTATAAATATACAAAGAAATTATTTACTTATAAATAGATTAGAGATGGGTGAAAACTACTAAATGGGATGATTCATCCATTTATAGCACCTTAGTGGAAATGACAGAATACACACAAGGATTTTGTGGTGCAATTCCTAAAGTCATATCATGGTAGCAATGAAATTTGGGATATTAATGATCAATTCACTATGGATTTTCATTTTATTTATATTTTAGACACGATTTATCTATATCTAATTTTTAGACTGAATATTTAAGAGATAGTTATGTTTTTATGGAGTTTCACTCTGCATTGTATCTGATTTAGACCCCAAATTTACATCAAAATTTTATAAATGACTTTAGAAGTTGTTGGGTACTTGGTTAGGTTACAATATATAATTTTAACCTCAATATTATGTATATTAGGATTAAAAAATTCACATTTTAGATATTTTCTATGGTCCTACTCATTTGGTTATCAGGGAAGTTAGGATTAGCATATTTAAATAATGTGATTTTCTTATAATTATATATTTCAGTCCAGTATATAAATGACACCATTAGGGAAATTATATCAAAAGTGATAATGGAATCTAGTAAGTTTGAAAAAAGTTGTGGATAAAAAGTTATTGGGAACTAAATTGTAAGAAGATATGGTTTAAAAGGTAAAAAACTTTCTGGCACCACATGAGGGTTTCTTAGAGTTGGAATAAGAGTTATGAAGATAACCAAAGGAATGATCTTTTGTTTGAAGTTGGAGACCATATCTCTCTTAAAATATCTATGTAGAGATATGTGAATCATTTTCATTGGGAAAAAATGGAGGCCATCATTTATTAGAAGGTAGATAATTCTTGAGAAAGGGATATCATTTTCTTATTGATTAGTCGTACCATCATGTTTATCTTAAGTACAAGATTCGTTTTAAGTTTCATTTTTATGGAAATATATACACGACACACCTTATAATTTTGATCCCCAACAATGGTTAGTTGAAAGCTAATCATTTTTAGGGGGGAAATACAATTCATATTATAGGTCTTTGAGAGTAGGTAAGGTGATTCACTTAGTTAATATTTTATATAAGAACAATATGATTGGAGAAGTAACATGGGAATAAGAAAAATCTATAGAGGAAAAATACCGTCACCTGGTTAAGTAATGAACAAAATTTAGTGGATATGATTTTTTTAGGGGGATGCGAAAACCTAGATAATCATAGAAAAAATCAATTTTGTTATTTAAAATTATCAATTTTAAAGATTCATATTCATCATCATTTTTAAGTGATTTTTTTTTCAATTGAAGAAAGAATGGTTTTACTTAACTAAAAAGTTTTTTCATAAATTATATAGTTTAGTTATGAATTAAATTTCTATATTTCTAAATTTATATTTATAAAATATACTTATTTTTTTTGAATTAATATAGTCAAAATACATTTAATAAAATTTATTTGGGTTTTTCTAAAAGAGTTCATTTATGAGTGAATAGTTAAAAAATGAAGATTTTATAAATACTATCACTTTTAGGAAATACTAATGACATTAGAATGACTTAAAATTTTTAAAAACCTTTTACAGACTAAATAAATAGTAAATAAGTAATATAATTAATTCAAGAATGTAATTTTGAACTAATGAATCTATGTTTTACATTTTTTTATTTCTATGTAATATTTTTATTCAAATAAAAATTATTTTTAGATGTTTTTTAATAAATTATTCACAAGTTTAGTTTACATTTTGGTTTGTTTTTAAAGTGAAATAATTCTTCTTTTATTAAAAAAATAATAATTAATTCTCTCCGAATCAATGTTATAATTGATTTTGGTTTAAAATCATTGTTATACTTAAAAAAGTTATTTGCTCAAAAAATGAGTTTTCATTGCATTTTTTGAACATAAATTAGAATTAATTTTTACCACTTATGTAAGTTGAATAAATGAAAATTTATTTTATATTTTTATTAGTATGATCTAATTTTTTAATGTTTTAAATTTCATATTTAGTCATAATTAATAACTACCATGGTAAAAGTTTGTAAGCGTGGTAAGGGTTGAAAGGGTTAAAGAGAGGGTTCATCGAAGATACAAGGCCTAAAACATATCTAAAGATTATCTAAATTTTATTGGTTGAGTGGATTTGTACATAAAAATTTCCAAGATTTGAAATTGGACTAAAATTTATCTAATTTACATGCAAAATATATTTATTATATTATTAATATTGCTAATATTTACAAGGGTGTCACTCCTCACACATATAAAAGGGAACATACTGTCCTCACTTACTCATAAACATTGTGAATATTATGTAGTCAATTATCTTCCCAAACACCTCAAAAAAGATCCTCAAAACATCCTAGATTCCCTTTTCATACCAATATTTCAATCCTAAAAGTTTTATGGTGTAAGCCAAAGGAAGATATCCAAGGCGATGGTATACGACTTAACCATACTATTTCATGTTTATTTATTATTATACATCATTAAACTCTATTATAAGCATCCTAACATAATGGAATAATTATATTTACCATAAATAAGTTTTATTATATATATGGGAATTATTTTTCTACTACGTTTCCATCATATGGGAAATGAAAACATCACTCGTGCATACGTACGAAATTCCGCCTCCATGAATCGATGTGTTTAATTTTTCATCCCCACCTCACAAGGATTGTTATAAAGGTGTATTTAAGGAATATAAATATATAATATTTATGAATTTATTATTATTATTTTAGGATAACATATTATCCACCTACTTACCCCTAAATTGTGGGAAAATGGAAACACTGATCATTTGTATGTGCGAACTGTTGCATCCACGAACAATTGAATTTCAGTTTTCATTACATTTACAAATTTATAGTAATAAGTTTGGATTTAATGAATAAATATGATTTTAATTATATTATTACAAATATATAATGGAAAAAATTTATCTAATATAGTTCCTCTTCACCTGTTTGAAAAATGAAAATGAAACTCACCTATATATACCGACTACCACCTATAAGAATGACATATCTCAAATTTCATATGAAAATCACATAGATAGTTTTAAAAGTTTGATAAATGTATAAAAATGATAATTATAACACATTAAATATATTTTTTTATTATGGAACCATCAACCCTTTTAACCAATGTCAAAGTAGCAAAGCTATTTTATATAAAAAACCCTCAAAACATCTGTCTTAAACTTAACCAATTTGGTGACTAAATATAACATGATAATAAATGAAATATAAATAATAAATATAATGGAATTAACTTGATAAAGTTTATTAATCAATTACATAATAAGTAGTATTATTATTTTAAAAATTAAAATATGTATGTGGTCTTTTGGGGCTCGAGTCCATAATTTTATTAGTAAAACATTGTTTTAAATGTTTTAATTTTCCATCCATAACCATGTTCATTAAAATGATTCAATAATGTTATAATTTATAATAAAGAAAATTCGTGGAAATTTTAAACTACTTATAACTTTATTTAAAATGTTTTATAAAATAATCTATTAAAACTTTTCTATATGGGTTATTTTTGAATTTTTTACAAAAGTGAAAAAGATAGGGTTTTTAACTTTTAATACATGACCAAACTTTCCTACCACAACATCCATTTTTTATTATAAATATTACCCTATATATTTATATTTATTTTTAGATAATATATTATTCATTTTATCCTATAATTTTTTAGTATGTAAATACTTTCAGTAGAAATGAATTTTTCAATTTATTTTTTAGAGTTAAATGATTGTGATTTTACTTATGGGATCAAAATAAAATTCTTATGAGTGTTGTGATGGAAATGAACTATTTTATGTGATTAATTCATGTTATAGTTCATAGACACTATTTATAACGATGTATTGGTATGTTTTATCCCTATAATAGATTTTGTAATGTTATTTTCTCCATGATGATACATAATATAATTTATCTTTAATGTTATTCTAGTTGTAAAGGTGATTCTGATAGTGATTATAAGGTACCTATGTGTTTATATAGGATTAAAAATGGGTTTTAGGGAAATAATTTCATTTAATAATGTAGTAATATGAGTTTATTAATTAAATAATGTTTGTTGCCTTTTGAGATAAAAAGCATCTTTTCTAGTATATGTTTTCATGTATTTCAATAAATTACCATGATTAAAGGACCTCAGTATGTGTAATAATTTTAGAAAATTTAATGGAGACACATCAACAAATAATAAAAATTCCATGAATAAAACATGAGTGTAAACATAAGAACCTCCATAGTTGGGGTTATAACCTGGTGGTAAAAAAACCCCATAATCCTACATACAATATCCTATGTTCACGTCTCGAATTTTTTAGAGGAGTTCTTATGGGTTTCTTAGTGTTAGTCCATCGAAGAGGTGCTGACGGTGAAACGAGGTTCGATGGAGGGTTTTGGTGATGAATGCATCAACATCAAACATTGGTAGTGGGATCAGGATTGGAATGATTATTGGTGGTTCTTAAACAGTCTTCTACTGAAGGTGGTCAGATCAAAATCGATGGGATATCCACAGATGGTGGAATTGGTGGAGGGATTTCGGGGATGAAGGTGTTATATTCGGGAAGCGATGAAAAAAAGATGGTGGTTCTCAACAGTTGATGGATGAACAGGTCACCCTCAGTTGTGTGGATGTATGATGTTAGAGGTGGAAGATTCGATGGAAGAGGAGAAATGAGGAGGGGAATAAATTTGGGTCAAATAACCAGGTGTAGTCACAGATGAGGTCAGAGCAAAAAGAAACCCCAAAAATGTATATCAGATTGGAGTAATGAGTTGGTATAGGTTTTCCATTGGTACCATGCCCCATGTATTCCTTTATGTGGACTTTCTTAGTGAGCATCATTCTAGGTGAGACACATTGGATAAAAAATTCAGTAGCAAGCTAGGTAGGATTTCTATTGGGTGTCTAGTATTTGGGCCTTAAATGGCCCTGTATTGGGCCTAGTGTCTTTGGACCTACAATCCATGTATGCTTACCCCTGAACCCAATTAAAAATGAGATTATCTATATCAATAAAAAATACAGGACTGTAGGTTTTTATGTAAACACAAGAACATATTTTTGCGGGAAAAAATGTATAATTTGTTGAAATTTCTACAATATTATGTAATGTTTTCCCCAATTCTCAAAAACACTAAACCCGAAAAATCCTTTAATTATAATAAAGTGAAACCCTTGGTAAGAATCATGAAATTATGTATTTTTTGTGTTATGATTTGTTATAATACATGGAGTTATGGATGATTCTAAAGAAATAATTTATGACGAGGTTGATGAAAATTTATAAACAGTAGCTAAGAAATCAAGGATAATGGAAGAAATTGATAAAGAATACATCAGTGATGAGCCACATATTTGATTGAGGAAATACAAGTTATACTGGTCTAACCATGTGAAATTAAGTTGTCTTGAGATGTGAGTAATGTAGGTAGAGGTATGTGATTTAATTTTTTGATAATGGGTTATTAATAGATTGGATTTAGTGGAATAATACCCCTAAAAGTGTTTTGGTGGCCCTAATAGTGGGCCTTTTCCACTAAGGAACCCACCCAAGTTCCAGTAGGGGTATAATGGATTTCTTATTAGGCCTTCAATGTTTTTAAAATAATTTGTTTTAAATAAATAAATTATTTAATTAATAGTTTAAAGTGGATGGTGGGTTTCCTGATTATATAGAAGTTTTGGCCCCTCTATCTCCCATAATAATCTCCACTAATAGGGTAGATTTAATATGGTTCTCATCAATTTTTATGGTGGTAATCTTACGAGGTTATCAAAGGTGAGGTTAACTACCCTCTAGTGTTCTTAACTATTTTTTTCTATTATTTTCAGATTCCTAGGGGTGGTGTCATGAGGGAAATTGAGGGAGATGGATATGTGTGTAATGTTCTTAATTAATTACTTAGGGATTATATGGAAAGTTTCTAATTGATGATACTAGATGACATATTTTATATTTGACATGGTGTGGTTCTTTAGGAACTTAGTAGGTGTGGATTAAGAATTCATGGGGCATTATGGTTCATCAGAATGAAGTGGTTGATGTGACCACTACCATGGATGGTGATCAAGGTTTTCTATATTATTTTTTCCAATAGGATGTTTGTGATGTTTCTCCCTATAATTCTAGGTTTTTTGGGTTTTTTGAACATAATATAGGGCCCATGAGGTAGTATTGGTGACAAGTTGTCTCATGGTATCCATCATAATTGAGTGGATTATGTTGAATTATTTTGGTCATATATTAATAGTGGGATATTCCATAGAGATACACATGATGTATAGGTGGTTAATGAGATCACTAAATGAGATCAATTTGTTTTTATACATGGGTTTCATCAATATTTTTAGCTGATTATTATAATGAGAATATTTTGAATATAGATAAAGATATATTGAATTTGGATGAGGCATTTAGGTATCATTTATAATGGAAATTAATAGCTATATGGGTAACTTGTGGGAAAGTATCATTATTTGGTGTGGAATTGATTGTAATTACAATGTAACTATTAGTGTGACATAATATGGATGCATTATACTATCCCTTAAAAGTATGAATAAAGTAATGTGCTCAGGCATGGATAGTTAATCATGTATTGGAGTGGGTTGAATACCTTTTTCATTTCTATTTATTTCACTTTCATACACTTGGTCACTTATCAATATTATATTGGGGAACCATTGGTGGTGTCCTGTTGAGTTCGTACTCACAATATTTATGGATCAATTAAGACTTGTGGAGAATTTATTGTTCATTATTCAATAAGTGTAAAATTCATAACATTTAGATCTTAGCATTAGGTGGTGTTGTACTTTCATAGGGTGGTTTTTATGCTTTTAGAGCTAAATTGGGTGGATCCTCGATGTCAGGATTGTGTTTTTTTAGACATGAACTTGTATAATAGGGATTTGAGTAAGCTAGTTTACTATTTAATAGATTGTATAACATTTTAGATATCAATTTTCTCATCCAATGATATATATATTTGTTTTGAGTATACTATTTTACATACCAAATATTGATTTTTGATTTATTTTTGGTTATTATCATTCACTTAGAGAGGCTATAGTCTCCCCACTACCACCCTTTAGACACTCACTACTATTCTATAACATCTATTATATGGGGAGGCATGCCTGGGGTCACTAGAATCCTAATTTTTTTTACCATTTGGGTGAATCAGATTAAGATATTCTAAATTTTTTTTGGTGACGTAATAGCTCCAATATAAAAAAGAAGGTTGAAGAGACTATATCAAACATATCATTTATCATTGGTGGAGCCCATTTTTTTAAATGTATGGTAATGATGAGAATATGATCAAATATATGTATTAAGAGATTGATCAAATTATGATTAATCAAATATGTAAATTTTTTCCACGGACAAATGAAAAGAATGTTATTTGAACAAAATGGGCCTTCAATAAAAACACAATAAATATGGAAAGGAAATTTAAAAATAAAGAATGGATAGTGTGAAAGGGGTATTTTCATATTAATGGAACTGATTTACAAGAAGTATTTTGTCCTAAGGAAAAGTTTGAGATGATTTTTCATTTTTTATCCATTAAAATACAAAGGGAATTCAAGGTGTTTCAAATGGGGATAAAATCAACATTATTAATGGATATATTAAGGAGAAAGTTTACATTAAACAACCATGTGGTTTTATTTTTTATGAAGAAAATTATAATGTTTATGGGTTGAAGATGGATTTTTATGGGATGAAGAAAGAACTTAAGACTCAGTATTCTAGGATTGATCAACACTTGATAATGTTTTTGTTTAAACAAGGAGGATTTATTCATGATATATTCATATAAAAGGAGAACAATTTCACTATGAACTATATATTCTTAAAACAACACAGTTAGTTAATATCACATCCAATTTATATGGATGAATAAATATCTTTATGATGTTGGAGTTAATGTAAAATATATTATTTAAATCAAATTTGATAACACTAATTATATCAATCATAGAAAAACTATTTTCCATCACACTAGGACGTAGAATATTGGGATAAAATATCACTTTATCAAGGAGAAAGTTGAGTAGGTTCTAGTATATATCAAGTATGTGTTGATGAAATTCAAGTTGGGGACATATTTACCAAGTCACTACCCAATGAAGTGATTGAAAATTAATGATTTTATCTAGGAATCCAATTTTATTTACCCAACTAGATGGTTTATGGAAAGGACCACCACTTCCCAATATTTGTTTTCATTATATAGATGATGGACCATTATCCCTCTCAACAAGTGGCTTCATAAAAAAATTGGTTTATAGGATTTTCATGCATTTCCCATATTATATTTTTTTCGGGTTTATAATTATCTATTTTGAACTTTAAAAGAAGTTAAATTTTGGGTTTTTGAAACAAAGAGAGAATATATTCCATGATTATGATAATTCTAATTAGAATTATTCTCTCATATTGAAAAGTGGATTTATATTTTATAAATTTAAATAGATTTTAATTTTATGGAAGTGAACATGGAAGTTTTTTATTGCAGTTTCTGTTCTTATTGTTTTGAAAAAAAATAGTGTCATATGGTATAAAGATTAATGAAGAGTTTTCATAAGGAAAATTCCATTTAATAGTTTTTTATCACACTAATATAGATTCATCCATGATTTATTTTGATGATTAGTGAATTGATGATACACTATCTTATAGATATGTACTCATTTTATGGTGTTTTAAAGATTTTATGATGGGTTTTAAAAAAACAAATTTAAGGATATTATTATAATAAATCCTATTATATAGTTTTATCATTTTGTGTTTTGATAAATCATACAAATTATATTTTATAAAGGATTAAGGATTCATGGAGAGAGACTGAGAGGGTTCACGTTGGAGCTTCCTGCATTCAAATTGATGATTAATAGATATCATGATAATCTTGAACTTTTTGTACTATAGAATAAAATAACCAAGATCGAAAAAGATCATTCAAGACTCTTAAATATGAGCTATTAATAGGGCCCAATTCTTTTTCTCTGCCTCGTAAAGAAAATTTCCTTCACATAAGCTCTTGTAGGTTCTACGAACAAACTGACAAACCAAAATAGACCCCCCAACATCTAGATTTTGGGGGAGGGTTCCATCATAGTTTTTTCTGATTCAGATTCAATTAAACAAAGGATGAATATCTGTAGTTACTCAGTGCTTGGTCGCATTAATTAAAAAAATGAGTAAAACCCTCATCCTACATGGATATGAAAGAATACATTTCTCACTGTTGGAATTTCTCTACATGGAGATTGATTTTGATTGGAAAGTGTTACTTCCCTGTCATACTAGATAAATAAGAAGATATCAATGTATCTTGGTGCTCAAGAACTTTAAACCTGAAACCAATGATTTTTCATCTCCCAGAATGGGATGTGAACTTTAATTATTTCACTGAAAATAATTCCATCGCACAGGTGTGAAAATAGATTCATGGACTCCCATGAATATACTGGTACCCCAAAATAATTAATTATTGGGACAATAGAATTGGTACTCCCTAAATATTGATCAACACATGATCAATGGAGACTTGGGACTTTATGAAAGAATTATTATTGATATTAACATGGAATAACCACCCCTAGGCTGGGTTTCTATGGATGTTAATGGTCATATGATTGAGTTTAGATTTGAATTTGAAAACATCCCTCAATACTGTGAAAATTGCAGAATGGTGGGTCATATACTCAAAAAACTTTCATGTGGTTTAAAAGACTGTTAAACCTGATAATGACAACATGGATTGGAAGGAGGTATCAAGAGGAAAAAATAAAAGAATAATGTAATATGTTATAAAGGTTACAACTAAACAACCCAAAGGGGTTTAATGGGTTATGTATGCTAGCACAGACACTACATGGAAAGATTTGGCTGAAGAGGAAGAAAAAAAGTAGACTTTCTCTGATGAAAACGTGGAGACTCAAAACATTCAGATTGAGGAAGATAAATAGAGTTCTGTGGTTGATAAATCTTTATCTCATTTTTTGGAATTATCAATAGGAGTTTTATCAATTGTTCTCGATATGCGATCTGAGGTCTTCCTGCTATATTTGATAAACTATGAATTAATTTAAGAAAGTAATATGGATAGGTCTCTGGAATATGATAACTTGTAGGTTATACCTTCTAAACAAGAGACTGGTGATCTCTAGGAAGAGAAACCAACTAATACTTTGGTGAAGGACACACCTGTCAAAAAGTCCATAATGGATGAAGTCAATTCATTAACTTAGGTGAGAATTGATGATTCCCAAAAAGAGTCACAGTATACTAACACATCTAAAAAGGAAGAGCCAAGAAAATATGAAAGAAGGAAGCACTTGGAATTAAAAGAAAAATGGGGATTCACCCCCCAAAAAAAATCAAAATAGGGATTATATTTTGAAACTGCCACGGGTTATCCAACCCTTGTATGATATGTAACCTCAGGCTCCTTATAGGTAGGTATAAACCTTGAATAATTGGTATCTCAGAAACAAGTAAAAATTTCATTAATAAATGGTATACTCTGGACAGTAAGGGTTTCTCAATTATAGGTACAAATCTTAAGTATTATTTTTCTCATAGATTATGGATTCTGGTTTATAATTATTTGGAGAAACCTGCTGTTGTTTGAGTGGATGACCAAGTCATTACTTTCATATTTTACAGATATGGTCGAAATGAATTCTTCTCAATGGTCTATACATTAAATAACTATATTTATAGAAGAATTATATGGTTGAAAATCACTGATGTGTCCAATTCTATCTCAGATCCCTAGTTTATTATGGGGGAGTTTCACTCAATCCTTCTTTCTAATGTGAATCTTGGTCCGGTTTCCAGCACTATTTCAATGAAGGAATTCAGAATTTGTGTTGAGGAGGCTAAACAAACATAGATAAATCTGATTGGGGAAAATTTTACATTGTACAAAATAAATTTATATTGATTGGTGTAAAGAATAATTGATCAATATTTTATCAATGAGGTATCACTTGGAATTTGAAAATCAATCTCATGTGTCACTCTAAAAAAAACACAACTTGGACTAACTTCCCATTATGGTGAATTTTATTGAAAAGGAGTAAAAACACCCGATTCCTTTTTTAGTTCAATAGTTTGTGGATAGATCGTCCGGAGTGCAGTCAAATTGTCAATGAAACTTGGGTAGTGGATGATCAAAATTTCAATCCCTTGGATTTTATTCTCAATATTAGAACGCTCAAGGATAAAATGAAATAATAGAGTAAGAAATAGTTTTTTTCCATGAAGAAGAGATACATTCCCTTTAATAATCTCTCTATGATATTCAACAATCCATAAAAAAAAACAAACTTCTCTGGTGATACTAGTTAAGAAGCTATGATGTCTTCTAAACTACAACATCTCATTATGATAATGGATAATATTGAAAAGGAACTCTTCAAGTTTAGGTGGCACACTGATGGGGATAGAAACACCAAGTTCTTCAATGCTCTTCAAGGGGAAAGAAAATCCAATATACCCCTATCATTTGTAAAGGATGGGGACACAATTTTGGGCAATAGATAGGCCTTCTCAAACCATAATTTTTCCTTCTACATGAATCTATTTAATGGAACATAAAGAAGTTTGGTAATTTTGGAAGGCATTATTCCAAAACTGATTAATGAGGATGATAATGAGTCACCCACCTTTGTTCTTTTGGATTTTGAGGTTAGGGATGCTATTTTTGGACTCAACAAGGGAAGATCACCAAGCTCAGATGGTTTCACCAATCATTTCTTTCAATTTTATTGGGATATCATTCAGAATTCTATTTGATGACTTGTTAAACACTTTTTAATAGGTGGATATTTCCATTAAGGATTCAGTGCTCTATTGATATCCTTAATACCAAAATTGGATAATGCAAGTGATATTATCCAATCCAGTCTAGTTTCCCATGTAAACTCCATTTATGAAGTCATTACAAAAATCCTAACCAATAGAATTACTCATATCTTAGATAGAATTATTTCATAGAATCAATTCAGCATTTTCAAAGGGAGGAAAATAAAGGACTTCCCGCTCACTGCTTCTAAATGTGTGAACCTTATTCAGAATACTAAAAGGGGAGGAAATATTAATCTTAAACTTGATATGAGGAAGTATTTCGATACTATGGACTGGGGTTTCATTGGTTAGATTATTTATGAGTTTGGTTTCAACACGAGGTTCATTCGTTGGGTTAAAGATCATCTTGGGTCTTCTCACCACTTAATTCTAAAAAAATGGGTCCCCAGAAGGATACTTCAAGTGATCCATGTGGTTTGGTAGGGGGATCCCCTTTCTTCTATCATCTCTTCCATTTCTAAGGATTATATAAGTAGAATTATTCTACATATGGAAGGAAAGGGTGATCTTAATACTATTAGAGTGGACCGAGGTACCTATTCTCTTTCTGATCTTTTCTTTGATGATGAAATTAATATTTTTACTCAAGGATATTTGTGGAGCATAAAAAACATCAATAATATTTTAATTCACTATGAAAGCCTAGTGGATCAACATATCAATTAGAGCACATATTTCATATAATATGAAAGGAACATATTATTCTCCAATAAATCTTACATTCTAAATAATATTGGTATTAGAGAAGGATATATTCCCTTAATTTATCTTGATATCCTAATATTATGGGGAAGGACTCAGGTCACTTATTTTATTGATGTTTTAATCCAAATCAGAATAACTCTCTCCCACAAGAATGGAAAGTATCTTTCAATGGAAGGAAGAATTTTCTTAGTCAATCATATGGTAGTTTCAGTTCTGGTATATTCTTTCATGGTGTACTCTTGGCCTACCTCTATCATTAAAACCATCAATTCCATGAGGAGAAATTTTGTGTGGAGTGGTAGTATTCTGAAAAGGAAAATTATCATAGCTCGTTGGAAATAGTGTTGTTTGCCTCAGTATCTGGGAGGCCTTCGTATTAAAAACATAGAGATATTAAATCAATCTCTAGAGGACAAATTTTTATGGATAATCATCAAAGAAAAGTCTAACTACTTGGGATTCCTCAGATCCAGATTTTTGAACAAATTTATTGAAGGAAAGTTGAGCTATATTCAGTACTCTATTTGGCCTAGTCTTAGAAGAATATTTCATAAAATAAAAATGTACTCTCATTGGTTATTCAGTGTAAGATCTTCTCTTAGACTCTGAAAATATAATTCGAGTAGTTTTCCTTTAATTGATGGTGTCATCACCCCTTATATATAAATTGATTATAATATCTCCATTAATGATCAGTTGGACAGTAGGAACTCATTGCCTCTTGAGGCTGTAAATGCTATCTCTTTATATGAATTCATGAACAAGGAAGACATGCTGGTCTGGGTACCTAGAAAAATTGATAGAATTGATTACAAGAGCTTTTATACGAATTTGACTCTAGTTTTCTGCAAATGGATAGTGAAATTCCACAAAAATGGATATATTCTTCAATATTCACACTGCTATGGTAATTTTCCCGCAACAAGCTGTCAGTTTATGGTAACTTGCATTGTTTTAGTTTTTCACTCATCTTAAGGGGTGTTATGTGTCATAAACATAGTGAATATATGGACCATTTGTTACTATGCTACCATACTGCGACCTCTTTTTAGAGAGAAGTTTTTGAATTGTTTGAGTTACATCCCCTACTAACCAGCAACATTAAAGAATTTCTGCTTGCTTTGATGGATATTAAAATGTACAGACAACTCCTGGCTCTCTTCATAGAAGATCATAATAAGGTTATTCACATTATATGTAAAAGTATAAATAAAAACATCCATGAACGTATGGTCTTCAATTCCAATAATGCAATTGAAAATGTTATTATGTCTGTTCACAATGCTGATAAGTTACATGGGGAAAATTGTAGCAACTTAGCCACAAAATTCTCCATTTTGAAAATGTTGGGAAATCTTTGGTAACATTTCTAAACCCTTGGGAAGTATTAAGGTATTTTGGTCTCCCCCTTTTGCAGACTGTCCAAAATGCAACTCAGGTGGTTCTTGAAGGGGGAATCCAAGACTAACAGGTTATGGGATTGTATTCAGAGATCATAACAGTGATGTTTTGGAATGAATTCATGGTCATTGTGGTCATTCCACATCTCTTGAAATGAATATTATGGGTTTCATTAAGGCTTGTTAATTTACTTTCCAAAGAAATTTGAATAATGTATGGTTCAAGAGTTATTCCACCACCATTTTCCAAGTATTTAGGATGGGAAAAATCCATATTTCATGAAATTTTACAAAAAAGGGCAAACTATCTTGACACACTTTCCTAAATGAACTATATAATCACACACTTATTTCATGAAGCTAATCACCTTGACAACAGAATTGAAAGTAATTGTTTATCCGATGTGGTTTGTACATATTCTTTTAATCTCCCTTAGGAATCTGTTAATGTTATCCAATGGGACAAATGTAAATTTCCTTACTTTAGACTCTTGTAACCTTGTGTTTATATATTAAGAGTATCAGTGTTAACTTTTCTAAAAAAAGGATTCATTTACAATAATGTTCATGATGGTTAGAGGATTTTTGAAGAAGTTGTAAAAGTTCAATTTATAGTAAAGAGTTCACCCCAAAAGAATATGCGTCACAATGAAATTTATTTTTGGTAAGATTAATTAATTTTTATCTGAGTAAATAGTTTCACTGTGAAGGATAATTATATATTATATCTCTATAATATAATATTAATATTTTATATAGTTTTTTTCAAGGGAAGGAATAATTTTATGATAGGCACCCTGTATAAAATTAGTGTTTCGCCATCTATTTCTAGAAAGGGAATCTAGTTTAAATGAATGTCACTCCTGCACTATATATTTTTTTTTGTTTTGAATAATTGAACTAAACCATGATGAATAATGTTTTGGGATATGGTGTTATTTTCCAAAGTCAGAGTAGAGAATATGAATAGAGGATTGACCTGCAAAGTACTAGAGAAGGTTTTACCACTACTATTTGAATAGGTCATTATTGTATGACTCTGAGATGTGATTATTGGAGGGGGTGGAGTTCACACTATAAAAAAGGTCATCACATAATCATTATTAAAAAATAATTATAATCACAATATTGAGATTTAGAGAAAATGTGGGAGCTACACCAAAATTCATAAGATCATGTCATGAGGAAGGCATGCAAGTAGTTTTTTAAAACCTAAAAGTTCCTATATTTTATGGATTTTGTGAGACTCAAATTTCAAATGTTTGAATCAATACTATAGATCTATTTTAGTTTTGATCCCCCATTATAACCATGGAAATGAAATTATTATGTTCTATAGTAAAACAAAATTTATCTAATGCGCATAGATATATCTTTCTCTATGAAGTGGGAAAGAGGATCTCAGAACAAGTATTTGAAAATATATATATTTTCTTAAAAAAATACAGAGAATTTAAATATATGTAAGGTTATATCTCACTATAATTTTGTAGAGATTTATCATGTTCATAAATAAGTAGAAATGTATAGCACATCATTAGTGTAATCTACATTCTTGTTCAAGGAAGATTAATAAGGTTTTTCTTAGAGTAGTAGAGTAATTTTTAAGAGATTGAGAGTTTACTTTTTTTACATTGTGAGATTTATAAATTTAATTAGTCTATGTTGCAACTATAATTTTGAAGACAAGTAGATCACATATTTAATTTGGTATATCATCAATTTTTGTATATACATCTTTTGTGTATCCCTATATAGGATAATCAAGAAATAAATTTATATTTTATCAGTTTACTTTATTTTTCAATTTCATATTCATCTAAGAGAAAGAATGGAGTTTTTATCTTAGTCATTTAAGAATATAATTTGAAGGTTAAGTTAAAAATTTAAATACAAGGAATCACCCCAAACACACTCTCAAAGTATCTTCCTTGTCTAGGAACAACTTCTTCCTTGCAAGCCATATCTCATATAGTGTTCTTATCACTATAAGACTTAACAATGTGCTATTTTTTATATACAAAGGCACTCACACCATATTGTTAAAATTGTTCATTGAGATACCACTTTCTATGAGTAGTAACATTTCTATATGATCTAAAATCTAATTCCATCAATCCATGACACCATTTTTTTGTCGTGTCTTCATGGATGATAACATAGCATTGATTTCATACTTCTCTAAATAATACTTCCCTACTATAGAGGTATATATTATGCCATTTCTTAGAAATTATTTTTAACCAATCATATCATATCATTTTTATCTATCCTCTAAGAAGGTTTAAGGAAACTCAGACTTCTTGTTTAGTATGAAAATGATGAAATCTATTCTAATATAATAAATAAAAAATAAGATGAAGTACCTCTAACCACATGTTTTGAGAATTTTCCTTAGACCACACACATTGATAGAAAATTTTATTGCCTCTTCTTATTTTGTTGGTAAGGATTTCCCATAATTTTCACTCTCATAAAAGTAACTTAAGGCTTATCCCATTCATGCATTACAATTAGAATATCCACAATAACATTTTTATTTGATATATTTTCCTTGCCTTATTGATATATGTTCCCAAGCCTTTAATGTAAAAAACAATCTATTATTCCATTATAAAGAGACATGTGTTTTCTTTTCTATACACTTGATAAAAGTTTCCATTCATTCTACAACCCTACATCAATGAATTTATATCTCCCCAAATAATTAAGAATCTTATTTTTTTGCATGTGATTTCATGTTTTGAGCCATATGGTTGGATCAAGTTCAGATACTTGTGTCCAATTCCATCCTCATAAATAATATTCATATTTCTCAATTCATCTGTAGTAAGTATAGTTTTTTACAATTATTTTTTTCTTTATGTATCTATAATGTCAGAATAAAACCTTACCATCAACATGAACATTCATATTATTCAAATCATTGGTGTTTTTATTCATCTGGGATGGTCATCCACTCTCATCAATCCATGTGATATTTTTCTTTGATTATCTCAATATGATCTTAGTATAGACTTATTTCTCTTTATTCTTTTTCTTAAAAGAAATTCCGAATTGAGTTAAGACATGTGATAGTCTCTACTCATTCTTCTCAACATAACTAAGTGCACTCCAAATAATTTTCTTTATTTGGGAAAAATATGTTTCTTAATTAAATTGAGTTCTTAAATCTTATATCTATCCACTTTTGTCCCATATATATACTATTTTCACTTTTTGGTTTCCTATATTAAATGTCATTTTTAAATTGTTACTCTAATAAAAATAATTTTCATTGAAATTTTTTCTTCTTAAAAAGGTTGGATACATTTTATACACCTTTTCTAGATTTCATGTTCTTGTCTATTCTAGTTACTTTTTACCACTAAAAAAATGTCAAAATGTGGAGTAATTTACCATTAAAGTAACACTTAATTAGTGGAAACTATTTTATACATTGTTACACAAATATAGAGTTTTTTTATATCACGTTAGTCTCTTATATGGTCTCAATTATTTAGATTTATCAACAAAAATTTTAATTCCTTTCTTCTTTTCAGATGTTCCCTTGGATACAGTTGTTTCAGCTTTAAAATTGATTCTAAAATTTTTCATGAATCCATGGCTTTTATGTTTAATAACATTTTCAACACTCCCCATGCATATTTTAAACCTTTAAATTAGTTATTATTCCAAGAACTACAAAAAATGTATTATTTACTTTGAGTTACCTATTTTGATTTAAAAAACAAACTACTTCCTTGATGTTACTTCTTCTTCATCATAGATTTTGATCTTTTTTTTTCTTTTTCATTGATACATATATTAAGTCTGTCGATCAGTATAGACTTTTGTTTAATTTTAATCATGAAATCTATAATATCTCCAAATGATTTTGAAGATATATTTGGTCTTCCATAACCTTCTATAACTAATTTATTTTATTTTGAGTGGGTCAATATAGGTTTATAACATTTTTATTATTCTATCAATTCATTATAATTATTCATTAAGAAAACACACTCCTAAATATCACCATAAAACTACACCTTCATATAAAGGACACCTTTGCATTGAATTTATTCTGCAATTTTTGATTATTCCTTATCAACCATTGTAATTATTAAATATAATTAATCCGATTTGAATTTAGTTTCACATACTTTGAAATAGATATTATCATCATCCTATTCCTTTACCACTATTATTTCTTACTAATAATTGTTTCTATATTGTGTTATATATTTATATTTTCTTTTTATAGGAAATTTTCTTTATTATCCCTGTGGGTAATTAGTTTTGGGATCTCCACTAAACACATGTTGACACCTCGATCAAATGTTTCCTACCTTACCATAATAGAAACAAGACATTGATATATTTCATTCAGAACATAATTTATCACATTTGAACTTAATTTCTAGATGAGATATAAATTCATCACTTACATCCTTTTATCCTTTTCCATTATTAAGAATATCAATATTCTATTTGGCCTTAAACTCTATATCCGTGGTTGAATGACTCTTTATTTTTTCTATCTTCAAAATAATCTCATATAAGAATGGATTTCTATGTAAATCATCAATAGATAACTCTAAAATGGTTTGTTCATCAATCACTAAAAACATGTATAGTAAAAAGGTGGAAATATACATATATTTTCCATCATGATTTCATCATCTGTCAACTTATTACCTTGTAAAATTTTTTATCCAACCACCATAATGATCTGGTCAAATGAACAATCAATGTTATCCTTTTGATGAAACCTAAAATTGTATTTTTTTAATAATTTAAAAAATATATCTTTTTGCATGTTTTCTCCATTATAAACATTGGAAATCATTTATCAAAATTACCATGTGTTTTTCCATATCATCACTCTCTGGTATATATAATTTTAAAATACTCATGATAAGGAATATTTTTCCTTAAAATTATCATTGATAAATTCTCAAGTTTTAAATATATTTGTACAAGAACCCACATGTATTATATGAATATAAATAGTGTAATTATGATGTATGAGAGACCATAGGTATGGTATAATTTTATTCTTCTAGATATCATAATTGAATCTATTAAACAATGGTCCCCTTTCACATTCATATCGTTCTCCATGTCAAAAATCATTTCATTGTATATTTATCAATAATAACCTGATGGATGGATTTTTTTTAATAATTTACTAAATATGTATGGTGAATTAGGGTGTAAAACTATTTTTAACTTGAAATTGATGTTGTCATAATATTTGTGGGAACAAATTAAACATTTTAATATCAATTACATATGAAAAATCAGATAAAAAAGTAAATTAGTGACACTGATAGTTTTACTTGGTTCTACCCTATGGAATATATCTAAAGGGAAAACTTTTATGATGTGATGATATACCAAATTAACCACTACTCTATGATGTGATTGAAAATTTATAGAAAGGGTGAAATAAGAATCCCAGAGTAATTCCCTCATGTTATCTATTAACTAACATCTATAATAAAAGCTAAAATAAAATGTTGATATAGTGTTTACATAAAATAATTTCACATGAAATGATCTATACAAACCTGAGAGATCATTTCCATTATAATCCATTATCCACAAACAAATCTGAAATTTGTTTCTAATTCTTCACAAAATCAAGTTTTCTCCACCTTTTTCAGATGTGTGAAAATAATCTATGAAAATACTATACATTTAATCTTAATTTTATAATGGAATAATGTGACATATTAATAAATACAAAACATAAAATATAACCAATTCGTAGAATGAAATATAAAATTTCAACATAGTTCTCAATTAACCAAATATCCAAAATAAGTCTAGTTAAATTATAATTTTAAATTATTTTGTAATCATCCAATGATACTCTAAATATTTATTTATATTTAACTAATTATGGTGTGACCATCCATGTTGTAACGTGATGAACTATTCCAAATCCCACTGAAGACTCACAAAAGTTTCATGTCCCATTATTACAGCATGATATAAACATTATCTTATTTCGATTGATGATCATTTTTGTATGTTAGAATATATTTTTTCATGAAAACATTAACCCACATAAAACCCTTTCCAAATATTTTTATGGGGTCTTTATAATGGTGAAATTACTCTAATTATAATGTAAGATCATAATTGAGGAGTGCAATATCATATATCAATTTAGTTTACTCATTTTAAACAAAATTAATGGGATGACTATTTCCATTTCACCATGATTTTTTTCTTCATGAAATCAACTCCACAATTCTTCAAATCTCTTCTATAATTCTTTTTGTCTCTAAAAATTGTAATAATATCACCAAAAAACCCATTTACAACACAAAAAAATACATTCTAGTTTTTAATATAAATTATAAATAATAAAAAAAATCAAATAACATTGTTTCCAGTATTTATATTTGAGTAAATAAACTCCTGTTGACTATTCTGGTCCCCTTTCACTAGTCTACAACCTATGGTGTATGGGGTGGTGTTACTAAGGTGATGTGAAATTATTGAATTTTTATTGTTATGGGAGTCAATAAATTTTGTTATAAAGTGGCATAAAATCCAATATTTGGTTAAGGAAAATTCAATTAAAGGAGGGTAAATTATTTCAGGGCTTTAAGGGTAGATAAAATGTATACTTTCACAACATGGCTTTGTTGAAACCATAATGTCTAGTGTATTTTAAATAGTTGAACTAGGAACTCGAGGTTGAGTGAGGGTTTCTATGAAAAGTTTACAGTGCGAAGAACATGAGATGTGGAATAGAGAATGACATATAATCTTTTTTTTCATTTGTCAAACACTATAATAGTGGCATGATTAGGGAATGATAAGCACCCCTATGAGCAGTAATGTGTGAAATATTTACTCATCTTGGACTATTATTAATTGAATTAAACATATAATATATTTTTAATTTTGGAATTAAATTATAAGGGGTGAATATATTAGTATAGATCATAGGTATTTTTTTTGTGGATTCTTCTGGATTTCCACCATAGGAAATTGGTTATGTGTGTTTTATGTTTTGAGAAAAGTATTGTTTTTGAAAAGTATATTTCTGTAGTTTCATGAGTTTTTTGAGATATGGATTTCATGAAATTTGGATAGGATGTTAAGTGTTTTCATATTTTCTTATTCTTATGAAACCATAAAAAACTTAAATAGATGTTTGAAAATGCGTTGTAGGAATAATAATTGGTTGTATGAAAAATACTAACATAGAAAGATTTTTTTGTGTTTCTAGTTTTGATGAAACCCCTTGGCAGAAAAGGGGATTTTGTGAAAAACTATAGACTAGTTTTATTTGTGTAAAGTGATTTGATTGGTTTTAAATAATCAACCAATTATATTTATTTTTTGATAAAAACAGCTTTTGTTCTATGTCTTAACAATGGGGTTTTTAAATAAGAAAATAATGATGTGCTATTAGGTATGCATGGATTTTTTGTGTTTTTATAGGTAGTGAACTAGTCATTTGTAATTATAAGGTTTGAATTATGTGAAAGTATTTATTTAAGATATATCTATGGAATTTACGCTCAATAGATGGGTGTTTTTTGTTTGGATCCATTATCTAGTGATCAAATTTGGTTCTTCGGATTAAATAGTTCATATTGTATTTTAGTAGGTGATTTATATGTTTGGGAGAACCAATAGATATAATATGTATTTTTTAGTTAGTCCCAATAGTGTAGAGCACTATAAGGATTGAGTGATGGCTGAAATATAGTGTTTCTATATTGATGGGTGTGTTTGTGAACTTTCATGGTGGTGTGCTAGTAGATAGGATAATAGTTCCTAGAGGATTGGTTATGGGTTATAGGAGTTATAATGAGGGATGTGTAGTCTAATGGTACCAACTAGGTGATAGAGTCATGGATAATTTGTGAGTGTATTTATGAAAAAATGGTGAAACATTTGGTAAATAGTATTATATGTGTTTATAGTCACATGAATGAAGAATGGTACACATTATTAGATAGAGTGATGTGAGTTGGTGATTATTTGATACTCGATGTCAGTCAAGATCTATAGAGAAAAGATTATTATGGCTTATTGAGGAAAGGAATCATTATAACATAGTGTTTATAAGGATCCATTAGTTTTGATTTCAATGAATTTTGAAAGAGTAATGTTTGTTGTGGATTTATTTAAATGTTAAATTTTATTTTTTTTAGATTGGAGGGAGGAAGTTTTAGATATAATTTAAAATAATAACAAGAAGTTTCATAGGTGAAAAGTCAAGTAAGAAATACCCCGAATGATATTTAAAATATGTGGACAATGTAAAAGAATTTAAAACTGGATGATAATGCTATTGGACTCCCGATATAGTACTATAATGTACTAAGTTTAATATACAATAGTATTTTACTATAGTTTTTTCCACTGAGTGGCTAGTTTTCTTCCACTAGGAAACCGGTGGGGGGACCATCAGGTATCTAGTAAGACACTAATTTTTTGGTGGGGAAATTTCTTTTTTTATAGGTGTTTTATTTTAGAACCCCCTTGGGAATCTATGTGTTATTTCAGCTGAAATAGAAAGGAATCCAATCCTTTTTTCTCCCTTTATCCACCTTTGTTTATATTTTATCAAGGCGTATTGGGTTTATTTTTTCATGTTGATATGAGTTAATAACTTATCCTTCCAATTACCTTGATCTTTATCTTTCTTCACTTTAAACTTCACTGTGTCTACCTTGGAATTTAGATGAATATATCACCAAGTCATGGTAATGTTATAACGCGTGATGAGGCTATCATGGGTGGTGTGTATAAGAGGAATTTAAATTAAGGATTCACATTTTCACAAACCATTCAAATTGATGCATGTCACATAATGTATTTACTTATGATTTATTTGATATCGGATAAATCTAATTGTAGATTGGGTATTTTAATTTGGGTTTTTTTTATTTTTTAGTTTTAGGTGTTCATTGGGAGACAACTATTCCAAATTTCTTTTAGGGTTTTCATCATATCATCACCTGATGAGTTTTATTTCATTTATTTCATTTATTTCACTATAGGGATTTAATTTTGAATTGATGGATTCTTTATTTTGGGTGATCTAATTTCAAGAACTAAAAATATCACCATGGATTATTATTTGGATCATGTAATCAATGTAAGTGACAATTAAACATTGATAATAGTGATTATATTCATATGTTATCCCAACTACTAGAATTTGTGTTTGTGTGATTATTATTATTATTAGTTTAATGTTTTTATTACATATAATCACTTTATAATTGGGATATGCATACATAAAAATAATTTTTAATAAGGATCATATATATTGTTAAATAATTTGTTAGTGGTTCGTTTTTTGAATGAGTTTTGGTGGCCAAATTCATTGATTCAATACTGATGTGAGTTTTTTTAATGGAAATGGATTCTTCCTTTTTAAGTAGGATTTAAAAATAAATTTTTTTATAAATATTTTTTAACGTTAAAAAATGGTATTACTTTCAAAATGAGCATTTTATGGGAATGTATTTTGGAAAATGAATTTTTTAAGGGATGTGGTTTCCATTGAATAATTCATATAGAATTATATTTCAAAACAATATGTTTATTTTTATAAAAGTGTTTTTTCATTACACCTAGATTACTTATATGGGTAAACATGAATTTTAATTTCCTTTTACTGGGTATTGCTGAATTTACTTTTGACATATAATTTAAAGGAATGAAAAGAGAGTTTTTTAGTTGATTGATTTATTCTAATTGACCATTAGAGGATTATTCCATGCTTTCCAATGATTATGTAATTTTTTGATCCATATTGAGTTTTGATTTTTTTGTTTTTTTCTCCTATCACATGATGATACATGAAATTATTGGGAAATTGCATGAGAACCCCTTTGGGTGATGTGTTGGTTAGAAATAACTAAGATACTTATTTGGTTTTGATTTCACATAGGTCAATTGGAATCCTATGATGTCATTAATGGAAAAGTTAACATTATAAATCTTATAATACCTAGGATTATTAGTTTTAATCAAGGTATTACAGTCATATAATTATTGATTGATAACACTTGAGTTTTGATAATTCCATAGGGTAACTTTTGAATGATATTGGTTATAATGGGATTGATTGAGTGATAAGTTAGAAAATTCTTCATCAATATTTTGGAAATAGTTGATATTGTTAATGAGTGATTGGAATAATTTTTTCTAAAAATAGTGATTTATTGACAAACCTTATTGATTGGTTTTGGTTATGTTTCCATTTTTATTCAATAGATGGCTAAGGAAAAATTATTCAGAAGTGATCCCACTGCCTTGATAAATCCTTAGGGTTGGATGAGATTTGGGGGTCGGTATAACTAACAATCTTCAATTATAGTAAGTGTACATTATATTTTAATAAAACTATAATTCAATTCACATTTTAATATTTCATGGAATAAATATTAAAAATATGATTGTATGAATGTCAATTTTGAACTTATTGGTTAAAATAGGCATAAAACGTTTTTTTGAAAATTTCCCTTACTAATAATATTTATGAATAATAGAAAATATAGTATTTAAATATTATAATTTTTATTTATAATGATGAGTTATAATATTTATAATTAACCATATATTTATTATCAATTTTATATAAATAATAATAATTTTATTTGGAGGTTTAAAGGGTTTTGTTTCTTCAGAAAACCATTTTTAAACGCGTTATGTATTTCAATTTTAATTAATGAAAATAATTTTTAATGATGAATGATTTTAAATAAATGTATAGTTTATATATCAAAATATATTAATTTAAATCCCTACACTTATGATTAACTGTCATATAGTTAATGTAAGCTCATATTGTGCTTGAAAATGGATTTCTTCAAAAAAAAATTGACACATTTTGTGGGTTTATTTTTAAAATAAATTATACCACTAATACGAATTTTATTCAATAAAATGGATTCCATATTTTGAATCCAAGTAATTAATATTAAGTAATAATTTCTCCTCAATGATTGGTCCAAATGAATAGTAAAAACAGTAAAATGTAAGTACTATAGTTAAGGAAAATATGGGTTTACTGAGGGTTAATATATAAAGATAAGGGTTAAAATGTCCTAAAAATATTATAAAACCCCATTTTTTGGTTCTATTAAAACCTTAACATTATCACCGCATAATATGATCTATTTTTAATACTTTGAAAAATTACAAGTATTCCACTCACCTCAATTATAAAAGGGTAGCTCCTCCTCCCACTTATTCAAACAAATTAAGCCATTTAGCTCTAAAAATATAGAAAAAATCTCTCCCCAACATCCTTATTTATGTCATTGAGCTTCTAGTATTCCCAAATTCCAACTCTATAGTCCTTAAAAAGAGATCCAAAGTAGGTTTTTCTAAGTGAATGTTATTGGCTTCACTAAGCTGTTTATTTTTTACGACTTCTTTTAGCAACATCAATTATGTATTAATAATTAAAATATAATATAAAAACTATATAACATATAAAAAAATATTATTAGTTTCATTTAATAATATTTATCTATTCAATTCTCCATAAAATGAGAAACAAAATCCTCACTCATGTGTACAATACACTACCGCCTTGCGAATTGATGTAATTTCTTTTTCATCACCGACTCACATGGAGAGTCACAATGATGAAACCAGTTGATATATGTAAAGCACAGAACCCGAACTTTCAGATCTAGTAATAAAACAGGATTTGTATTTTTTATAAAGGATAAAAGAAAAGTAAATAGTAAATTATACATCTGATGACCATTTCTGAACTTGGTATTGGAGGATTAGACAAACCATGCATTAAAATAGAGTTTACAATTTTTTTTACAAAATAACTAATTGGGTTCATCTGCACTAGCACTTTAACCATCCTTTGGACTTCTAATGAATTCTATGAAAAACATTTTAAAAACATGGGATTAGCATAAAAACCTCAATATGAGAATAATCATAAGTATAAATCTTAGCACATGGTTTATAAGGCATGCCATAATGATACTAAATGGCATGGAATGTGATTGAACATATAGAATCGTAAAATGTAAAACATGGGATCATATAAACATGAAGTCATAGTAATGTGGAAGAAACACAACACGTGACTTTAGCATGAGTCAATTATCCTTTCAAATAGAGGATGAAAAGTCAAGGATAACCTCAAAGACCATTGAACATAGAGCACAAATCAAGGCTAACCTCCAAGACCATTGCACACAGATCATGAGTCAAGGCTAACTGCCCAGAGCATTGCACATAATGTATCATGAGAATAAATATTACCCAATGAATTGTAGCACTATCTGGGTTTTCTCATCATAACATGTTCATGAATATTCTTTCCACATACATAATCATACATAATCAATCATACATAAATATATGGGTACGCATGGAAAGAAATGAGTATCATAATCATGCCATGAAGAATAACCAATGGGCGTATCATAAAATATTCAATGAAGGAAAGGAATTAGATCATACATGGATAATAATATGGTATAATAGTAATATATCATTAGAAGTGATTTTAAATTTAAGTGATAACATTTTAAAAGTGTTTTTAAGAAATTTTAGAATAAAAAACTTTTAGTGCAGTTTAAGGAAAATATCAAAGATCATTTGAAACAGAGAAGAGAATAATATTTTATATAAAATGATATATTAAACAAGAATGTTTTTATAGTTAAAATTTTTGTTTTATAAAAATAATGGTTCATTTAATCATATTATGGAGCACACTTGAAAATAGGTAATAATTTGGTAAGTTTCCTTAAAACAGACTTGCTTTTCTAGAAGAATTTAGTAGGGAACCTTTGAAAGACATGTATATACACAAAGAAAAATGATGAGTGGATCTTGAAAAATTAGTTAAAAAATATAAAAAAAATTCATAAGTTAGACATTAAATAAAATAGGGATTTATTTTGGGTAAAGATAGAGTAAGAATAACCCGAAGGAATAATAGAGGTTTGTGTAGAATCCCTTACCTTAAGTTCGATGGTGTTCTTCAATAGATGTTAAAGTCATGGATAATAAAATTACAATCATTAATTAAAAATTATAGAAAAAATTATAAATTTATTTTTTTATTATAACCTTATTATGTTCATTCATGGCCTTTTTGAAGTGTCAAGAGGTTCAATTTCATTGTGTGGGAGCATTTTTTCCTTGGTTTTCATGATCGGTTTACTTATATACATATACAGATTAACATGTAAGATGAGAATGGATTTTAATAATTGAAGTTATAAGTTATTATTAAACATCCAAAAGATTACATGGTTATAAAATCCATTTGTTTATTTAGAGTGAGTGTGAATCATTATATAAAACTTTAATGAAAACCATTTGGGTTAAAAGGTGATTTTTTATCAACATGAATTCATTTTGATTTATTAATTAATATCAAGTATAAAAATTGATTACAGAACCCTAAATAAGATATAATACATATATCATAGTCTCTTTTAACCATAAAAATGTTTTAATGGCCATAATTGAATACGGTTATAAAAATTGAAAACTCGCCGCCCTTGAATGTGATAAATTAACACATCTCGAATAGTGTTTCCATTTATAGTATAAAAGAAATTTATATGAGAGATTATGGTGAAATATTACTATAAGAAAACAAAATTTCATTAAATTTAAGGTACTCGAGTTATCACACCATTTGGATGAGTATATGTTAGGATAGAAAAGAATACAAAGGAACTTGAAAAGAAATTGAAAGAAAAGGGAAGAGGGTTTAACCTCTTGATTCCTTCCTCTTGATAACCTCCTCAGGGGAGAGGTTTTGGCCTTTTCTATGAGAACAAGAGATATTGTACAAGGGAGAGGGGATTAAGGAGATATTTGATCTGAATTTGGACAAGGCACAGTGGTTGATAAGTCTGAGTAGAAGAGGTGGTGATGGGTGGTTTTTTATAGTGGAGGAGTGGAATGTTTTATCAATATTTTATTCAATATTTTATTATTTTTCTCAAGAAAAGCAATAGTACAGGTTAACAAAAATTGTAATACGTGCATGTGACTTCGAACTAATGGACATTTACATCATCCATGACTCAATTATAACTGAAAAATTCAGGTTTTATCATTTATCGTAAATTATCGTATGTCACTATTCATGAAAAATATAAGTATTTCAGAAAAATAAAAAAAATCACCCTAAATTTTTGTTGATGTGTAGAAATAAAAAATGAACTCCATTTTATGAAAATAATTATCAAATGAAGATAAATTTAATTTTTAAATAATATCATAATTTATTCGAAAAATGAAAATTTTAAAACTATAACTCATTTTATAACACTTTAGAAAATTTATCTAGGTCTCAAAAAATTATATTATAACCATAATACAATAATATAATAATTAATTATTATATTTTATTAAAATAGATTTTTATTTAAAATATTAAATTAATAAATAAATTATAATTAAATAATCATGACTTAAAAAAATACCAACACTTATACTATGATCATATTGTTTCTTATAAGATGCCTGAAGTTTATTTATACATTCATGTGTGTGGTTACTATTCATTAAGATGATTTATCAATCATAAGGGCACATTACTATTCATAAGGCTACATTATTATTCATAAGGGTAAGTTACTATTCACAAAAAATTATGTTAATCCTATCAGACTCCATATATCTTACTAATCGCAATAATGTATGTCCATTGTTTGAAATTAAATCATAGAAGTGGAAAAATAATGTTTAACTACTAGTCTATAAAGGTTATACAATATTTCATAGTTTATTTAAGCACATAGTGTTTATTTTTAAAATCATGGGATTTTACAATATATATGATAATTATGAAATAATATCTATTATTTAAATTTAATATATCATGTATTCCTTTACCCTTTCACCCATTAGTGGAATGATGACGTCACTCGTGCGTAATTACGACCTACCATCCCCACAATGCGATTTGATTCATTTTATATGTTCAAATTTTAAGAATGATTATAAACATGTATAAAATGAATAAATAGGATATTTAAAACTTTAATATCATTCTAGAGATGATGTAACTACATCATATGTACCTGAACCGGAACTTACATGATAAAGAATGTATGAAAAAATGAAGCGGTTATCAAACAAAATAATGGAAATAATTAAATTTTATTAAGAAATAGGTGATAATATGTATTAAGAAGATAATATATGATTTTATAAATATTAATTTGGTTTTTTATAAATTAATATTTTTTTTAAAAATATTATACATGATGTTAAATCACGTTCAATAAAAGGAAAGAGTGAGGTAAGATATTTCATCTCAATTTACACTCCATTTAGACATATTAGTTTTCACAAACCTATACAATTTTATATAGTGAATATAATAAAATTTTATATATTTATCCTGAATATATATTTATTCATGATGATTAATTTTTCAATTCAATTTTATTCTTTCAAAGGGTGGTGATTTAAAAGTTACCTAATAGGTATGGATTTATTCTGCAATCTCATTTCTGGGCTTACCTTAATTTTCATTGAAGAAATATTATAATCCATTTTTTATAAGATCAAATAAATTTCTTATACTATATATATTTAATTATTTTCTATATTTTCTTCCAAATTTTTCTGTCTTTGGTAAATGAATCAAGGAATGAAATGTGAAAATGAAAAACTGATATTATTTCTATGTTTGATTGAGTATGTTTTTCCCATGTACATATTTTTCAAAATTGTTTTACAAAAGTTATTAATATTTAGTCAAATTATTTATTAAGGATATATTAAGTTATCATTAAATTTTTAACACATTTTAATGTAATCTTTATAATGTTTTATATATGGTTCATTTTTGAATTTACTTCTAAAAATTCATAAGTATTGTTTCATTTTAACGTATACGACATTGACAAACATTCTAGCTTCTATAAATGTTTCATGATGTTTAGATTATTATATAAATTTTCTATGGTTTTATAATGAAAAATATTTTAATAAATATTATTATATTTTTCTTCAATTTTATTTTAGCCTAAAAAATTTATAAATTCACCAAAAAACAGTATTAGCTCTCTTTAATTTTTTTGTTGTTAAAATTTATCGTTTCATATGATAATTGGATATAAAATTTCTCTTAAATATCCATAGTCATTGTATCATGGATATGATTATTTACTAAAATACATAACACTTATATATATGGATTTTATTTTTAAACTTAGTTTATTGATTTGAAAATATTAATGTTTTGTATTCTTTACTGAATACAGATATATATTGATAATATATATTTTTAATAATATAATTTTTTTATTCAATATATGAGGAATATATTGGAAATATTATGACGAGTGGGCCCTAGAATTATATAGCCCAACGATACATCAATATGTCTTATGCGACTAATTTGTTATCCAAATTAAATGTGTTTTTGTTGTATACCTACCCACCAATTAAGTTATCTTGAAACAAGGATTTAACAATATGGATTTCATGATTGTTGAGATCATTAAGTCCAATATTATTCATTTTCATCATCAAGAATTTAATTATTATTATCCATGAGAATATTTAATTGATTATTATACATGGATTTATTTCATGCTCAATTTAATGATTAATTATCTTGTGTTTTAATTTATCTACCTTATCATATTGATTATGACTTATTTAATCATGGTAGCTTCCATTATACATAACCCCTAATGAGAATTTTAGATCTACGTTACTTTGTTTCCTCTCAATAGGTTTTAAATAAGAAAAATCAAAGATACATAATGTATACTTTTTTATATTTGATATTTTATTCACAATGTAAAATGAGAATCATGCATATGGTTATCCAAGACTAATAAACTAACAATTAATTTTGGATTAGATCCCATGTATGAATGCCAATGTAATAAAGTAGACTATAGTTATGGGTTACTTGAGTTGGGGATTTTATTGTTGGTATCATATAAATTTTCTGAGAAACATTCAGAATTAGATTTTGGAAAATATAATCTTGGGAGCATAAACCAGTGATAGAATTTGAGAATTATTATTATTGTAGAATAATATATTAATAGTTTTTCTAAGGTAGATATTATGTGGTTTTTCATAGAAATACACCACTATCTAGATAATACAATGGAATTTGGTTTTGGAATTGATGTATCTATGAGTAATAACTTATAAAAGAGTTGGTTGAGTATATCTATCATGAACCATCCTGGGTCAACCATCAACCGATCACTTGGTCTGGCCCGTAACAAGGTTCGAGAGGCATTTTAGATCTTCTTAATCTGGAAACTATTGTTGGGAATCTACCAAAACTTAATTGGGAATGATTTATCCTATTAAAAATACATAAATAAATAAATTAATATAAATGAAATTGTAACTAGCAGTGGAAAAGAAATAAACTAAACATACCTTCATGTGACCTCGTGGGTCACCATCAACCATTGAATGACACTCACTTCCTGAGAGAACCAGAGTTGGGTAAAATTAGAACTAAAAAAATGATAAAGGATATAGGCTTGAGGATTAAAATTACAAGTAGGAATTACAAAATATAATAATGCCCTATGTATTACCTTTAAATGAAATCCAGTCATGCTAGTTTGAAAATAAGATATATAAAAATAGTTTTTCATACTATTTAATAAAAACCAATAAAAAACTTACATTTTTTGAATAAAAATACTCTTCGATATATTTTCAAAATATATTTGAAATCCAAGAATAGATTTTAGGAAAATTATTTATGAAAGATAATTAATTTCTAACCTGGATGTTAGGGTATGGGAACATAATAAAAAAGTGAATTTTAAAACAAGTACCATGTAAAAAAGATTAAAAGTTAGAAATAACCATGATAAATACATAATATCTTTCGTTTTTGGGGACCTAGTATCCTCTTACCTTAGTGGTCAATCCATATAGAGTGTTCTTGTGCACAAGCTTCTTGAGGGGTCTTAAGCAATGTTCTAGAGGTCTTATAGTCATCATCAATAGTTTATTTAGTGTAATAGAATGAAATTTCTAGAGATCCCAGTTCATTTCCATCCTGAACCAAACATCATACAAGTCCGTAGCAACTGACCTAGATACCCAGGTTCCTCATGTTCTGTATTATAGTTTACATATCAAGTGAATTCCTGTTTTATACAATCAAAATTTCAATAATTGAAACCACGCTTGAAAAAAAACCATTTACAAATGGAAATTCACCATTAAACCATGAAATCAGACCAAAAAATATTTAAAAATACCCATTATACACTCATGACCATTTAGGATACCACTTTCGAAATTTTGAAATGTTGATCATTCTGAAACAAGATTAGAAGAATATTTAATTAAATAATACACATGTGAACACTAAAAGGAAAACATGAAAAAAGGAGAGTCTCATGGTAATCATCACCAATATTTTCCATTGTTTATACATACTATTTAATGTTTAAAAAAATACTTTTAAAACAATCAAGTAGTTAAGAAATTCTAAGTAATGATTCATACATAGGGAACCTACCTCAAAACGGAGATAACTAAGCCGAAACACCTCGGCACACAACACCTTCATGGATGACCACTCGAATATTCCCATTTCCACATAAATGAATATTCACCTTCAAATATATATAGTGATACCTAAAACCAATGGTCATATTCACATGGACACAAATACGAATAAGGGGGTCATTATATATGTTCAAATACTTGCATATACCCCTTTACACTTACACACATATGCATTTTTCGTATATATAAGAAAAACTATCCAAAATATATATTTATAATTCCATGAGTGGATAAATATAAATAGGGAAAATATATACGTAAATTCCAACCTATGCATAGACATGAATTTTTCCTTTGATAATTATAGATTTAATCCACCGTAAGGAGGTAAAAAGTACAATAGAAAAATATAATAAACAAAAAAGTATCAAATCCCCAATTAAAATTGGTCCAAAGATAAAGAATGGAGGGAATACTACTCGAAAATAATGGCTAACAAACTAACTTTGATCATGGTGGCAAGAATGAGACTCAGTAGGAACTAAGAGCCCCAAAATTCAAGATACCAAAAAATAAACATCCAAAAGGGGGTTAGGGTTTGGACAACTTTCATGTACCGCCTGGTAGAAATGGAAACCAATAAATAGAAGAAGAAGAATGAAGAGATGATGTGGAGAAGCATATTGGACTTGATCACACCCATGATCACGATGATAATCTTCCAATGAAGGAGGGGAAATGGAGGATGTCACACATCGGGAGCCCCCAATGGGTGTTGAACAAGGAGGGAGGGGGACTGGCCATCAATTAGAGGGTGGGGGGGGGAGTAGAATAAAAGATATTAATAAAAATAAAAATAAAAATTATTAATAAAAAATTATATATATATTGAGGGAAGACTAAAGGGTTTGGCCACATGATTTTCTAGGCTATGTACTAACCTTGTGATTACCTCTATCCCAAGGGGGAGGAACTGTATAGGATACTGGGGAATTCTATTGAATAAAAAATTAAGACAAAAAATAAGTAAATTAACAAATAGGTTTTGGGTCAGGGTATGAAATTTCCATAGAATTTACAATTTCTTCCAACATAAAGTCACAAAACAAAAACAAAGAATAAAATTGGAACATTCTAGTTATAACGAGACCTCTAAACCATGATTGAAACTGAATGACACCAAATAAAAACCCCTAACACTTGTGTGACCTCGTAAATCTACAAGTACCACCCTTAGAACTCAAGAGAGAACAATGAGACACATGTAGAGGGGAATAATTGGGGTCTACCCAACATTTAAAAACAAAATAGCATAGACCAACCCCCAACAAAAGTGGATTCCCCAATGAGAGAGTCTAAAACATAACACCATATCAAACCAAGATTCAAAATTTCCATAGGACTCAAGCTTCTCAAAATGGGGATAACACAAAAAATAAAAACATTATAGAAGTGCATCATCTATTAAAAGTATACATTTAAAAATCACAACCATAGAGATCTAAAAATAATTGAGTCCAATCAAACTGTCAAAACTAAAAGGGTTCGATAAGTAGACACCCATAAGAAATGAAAAAATAGAACAACTTCATTTACAACGTCAGATACAACAAGTTGGATCTACATCCCCTACCATAGAAAATACTTGGAATATGTGAAAAGCTTCACTCCGGGTCCTATGGATAGATCCTTGATGTCTTGAAGCCCCTATTTAACCATAGTTAGGAGATTAAAACCTACGACTTCAGATTCTCCCTCTGGAAACACGACCTCCAAAATTTCTATAGATGACCAAAAAATTCATACCTTTGATAAGAATTCAATGGATAAAGATGGACATATTAGAATTACCAAAACTACCACACTAGAAGAAAACAATTAAGTGGTCTATAAAAACTAAAGCAATAATGATGAAGATAAATCCCAAGAATAGGTTACTGTGGTTCAAAATATTTACAGTATGGGGAACCTTTCACTAGTACCTCATGAAACTAGATTTCACACTTCCACAGACAGATCTCTGCAAAAAAACTCATCTAGGGACACCTCATCCACCAATATTCCAAATTGAACATGACCAGAGTAGTGAAGAAATCTATGGATTGAGACCCCACATGAATAAAGTATATTTTAGTTTTTCTCTCAATGTTAATAATGAGACAAAGAAACAATCTTGGTGAAGATGGTCAACACAACCATTCCCCACATGTTGACATTGCTGAACACCCACAAAGTCTACCATCCTAAAACATCTAATGGCCATTGATCACCATGTTAAACAAGTAACAAATGATAATTACTCAACCCCACCACTCCTCTAGGAGTTATGGAAAAATAAAAAATTGGAAGATACCCCTTAGAAACCTTTGGACCTTTATCAGTGGAATATTCAAAATAACATTGATGCACGAAACCAAAAGAAAAAAAATTGAACTCAACTAAAAATACCAACCTCGTAAACTAGAATAAATTACTATTTATAATCAGAAACCTCTGTTAACAACCAAAATTTTGTTAATTGAAACCCATTTCCCCCACTTGAAAAATCATTTCAAATATCAATCCTATTTCCCACATTTGTTTTTCATTTTGAGTCCTCTTGAGAAAATAACTATTTCATTAAATTCAATTTAAAAATTCAAAACACCACCTCAATTTTCCTTTTAAAATCCAAAATCCTATCAAAAAAGAATAAATTATTATTTATTGAAAACTATTTTCCTTTTATAAAACTAGTTTGGAAAAACCAAGTAAAATATTTTATTTCTAATACTCACCCCTGCTATCCTATGAACTATCACATATGAGTTCATCCCACTTCCTCTTATATCCATACATGTATAAAAACCAACATAAATATTCCTCTCTCTCTCACACAAACACACACACAAACACACACACACATATATTAATGCTCATAAGTGATACTAGGGGTCACACATACCATTTTATCATCAAGACCAATCATTAACCAAACTCACAATTCTCTTTTTCATTCCACTTCTCATAAATAATTTTTAAAATTAGAAATCACTTTCCAAAAAAAGTCCATTTTCAAAACGACACATATCATATTAAAAAATATTCAAAGTTTTCATTTTTTAAATCCCATTTTGATTACCCAATCAAATTTTTTTCAAACCAAACATCATTTTAAAATAAAAATTGTAACACCCAAAATCACCCCAGTCCATAATTAAGAACAAATAGAAGAAACCCACCACTCAACAAGTAAAAAAATTACAAAATATCCCTGAAAAACCACAATATATACCTTGGTCTCCAAGTTTGGAAGGTCATCCGCCAACTGGGTGAGCACGTCGGAGGTCATCAGAGGTAGTTCCATGGTTGGTACATGGTTTTCTTGACCATGCAACATAATCACAAACCTTATGAATCCCTCCCATTACAACCAAAAAATCCTTAAAACCAACCCAGAATGTTAAAAAAAAAGAAATGTTCTAAAAACAACCTAAGGTCACGACTTAGATTTTGAGACGCATCCATCCAGGACCACCATGGAAATTCCACAATCCTTCTGAATAAGTGGTGATCAAGAACCAACCCCTGACTTACCACTTTAATTCCTACAATCCTAGTATTGAACTACCAAAAATTCCCAAATAAAAAGTGACAAAAGCTTTGATACCATTTTTTCATGAACCAGCCCAGGCCATCCCTAAACAGATCAACCAAGGCATCTTGTAAAAAGGTTTGAGAGGTGTTTACAACCCTCCCAAGCTAAAAAATAATGATATTAATCTGGTAAAAATCAATTGGGAATTATTTAGCCCATAAAAAACAGATAAATAAATAAAGTAAAAAAAATAAAACTATTACAGGGAAAAGAAAAGAAATAAACTAAATGTACCTCCAAGTGACCTCATTGGTCACTTTTATCCCTAGACTGACTCACTCTCCTTGAGAGAATAAAAAATGTGTAAGAACTAAAATGAAAAATTATAAAGTTTATAAGTGTGATAAATAAAATCCCAGTAGGAAATCCAAAAGATAGCAACACCCTATTATGTACATTTAAAAGAAATCTAGTCATGCCCGTTTCAAAATAACACATATAAAATAGGTTTTTGTAGTATTTAAGAAAATAACTAACAAAATTCAATTTTTTTTAATAAATATATTCTTCAAAGACTTTTAAAAATAGTTTTCAATTCCTATAATAAATTAAAAAAAATTCTTTATGAAATATAATTGATGCAATGGTTGTCACAGTATGAAAACATAACAACAAAGTTTATTCTAAAACCAGTTCCATTGAAAACAGGAGTAAAAGTAAGCAATAACCATGAGAAATATCTATATTTCATGGTTATTAGGGACTTTCGATCCTTATACCTTGGTGATGAATCCATATATAACACTCTCATGGTAAAACTTAAAAGGAGGTCTCGAACAAATCCTTAGAGGTATAGAAGATATCATCATTTGTTTAATTAATTTTTCACAGTGAAATTTTTAGAGTGCCAAAATTATTTCCAATCCAACCCAAATTATGTACTAGTATATATCAAACCACCTAGATACTCATGGTTCGAAAGTTCCTTATTTCAATTTCTATATCAAGATAAATTCTATTTTATACAATCACAATTTCAATAACTGAAACCACCCTTGATAAACAACCATTTACAAAGGGAATTTCACCATTAAACATTGAAATCAAACCAAATTATCTTTGAAAATACCCACTACACACTTGATACCATTTATGTAACAATTTTTTTTAATTTTCAATATTTTTCATTATTAAACAACCTTAGAATCACATTTAAATAAAGAATACACATGTCAAAACTTAAAAATAGATATTAAAAACAAAATTAGGTATAATAAAAATAATCCAAACCATTTATTTGTAGAATATACATACTATTAAGTATTAAAAACAATCATTTAAAACACTCAACCAGTTAAGGAATTGAAATTAGTGGTTCAAACCGAAGGAATCTACTTCAAAATGGAGACTACCAAGCCGAAAGACCTTGACACTCGACACCTTCATCAGTGAACACTCAAATATTCCCCTTTATTCTTGAATTCATATTCACCTTCACATATATATAATCAAATAGAGTCCTAATGTATATATTTGTATGATTATGAAAATGTACAAGGGAGTCCTTATATATATACTTATACTTTTATGTACACTTTTACACTTACAATATTATGAATTTTTAATATATTCTTATATATATAAGGACACCTGGCCCCAATATATACATACATACTACCATGAGTGAATATTTATAAAGGGGGAACTTATATATGTTAATTCATACCTATGCATACACATACACGCCTCCTTTAACAACAATGGCTTGAATCCACCTTAATGTTGTCCAAAGTGATCTAGAAAACTTTAAGAATATAGGGAAACCTATCTAATTCCCATTGAAAACCAACCTCCATTGATGGTGATGTCTAGAACTAGCCTCAATGGGAAAACAAATTCCTGAACATCAAGAGATTATGAAAGAAACACCCAAAAAGGTGGTTAGGGTTGGACTACCTGTGTACACCTCCCAGGGGAAAAGGGAACCAAGAAATAGATAAATAATAATGAATAACAGAAGCTTAATATATTTTATCACACCCAAGATTTCTTGGATAATCAGTCAATGGAGGAGGATAAATAGAGGAGGTTGTGTGTTAGGAGCCACCTGTTGGCGTCGAATGGGGGGGGGGGGGTGGTCTTGAATGGGGCAGGGGGAGATAAAACCTAATAATAATAATAATAATAAAACCTTACAAATAAAACATTATATATTTATACTCAAGGAAGACCAAATTATTTGGTTGCACGGTCGGCTAGAACAAGCATCAAATTTGTTGTAGCTTCTCTCTCATGGGGAGGGATTGCATGGGCTACTACGGGGATGAACACAACCGTGTGCCTACATGTGATCCATGGATAGTGCCACTATCTTGGTTTTATGATTATAACTATTTCGGAGCATGATTTCCCCTAACCATTCACCAAACATAAAACATATTCTTCCAACCCACAAAACCATATTTTTTTCTAAAAAAACCTAGGAATAGAATAGAATAAAAACCATGATAAAAATAAATAAAATATTAGAGGTGTGTTGGGTTGGGGTGTGACAATATATCGACCATAATTTTGGTGCATTGTGAGTGTATGCTTACAATACATTAAGTTTGACACTATAAAGGGATATTATTTGGTTAATTTATATTTAATTTAGAAACTATTATGAATATTTGAAAATATTATTATGATTTAAAGATATTACTAAAGACACCAAGGTTATAATTATGATATTAACAATGCATAAATTTTTAATTTACGTTCAGTGTTACATTAGATTTACAATTAGATATTGGGATTTAAATTAATTATGATATAACCTAGTCTGTTATATTACATTATTTAAAAATGGAACATGGTAGAATTAATGGTATCATTAAAAATGTAAAATTTATAAATTTCCCTACCGATCAGTTCAATACAACTAGTGTTAGAGATAAGTAGGACATGATTTTATTATGGAAGCTTACCCAGGGTATGACTAATGATCTTGCACATATGGAGAAACATGATATTCCATGACATTATAAACTTATATGTGGTCATTTAATGAGATATGATACCCCCATATTTTAGTTTCACAACTAATATAGTGGTAGCTGAGTAATGGATTAAGTCCCTTGAAAAGTTATTTATAGACTTCAGATGTAATGAAAGGGAAAGTGTTATACAAGAATTATATTTTCTCATGGGTGATACTCATCAATTTGGTTATTGATCTATAATACTTGAGATGAATAAAAAATATAATATTTGGAATGAAGATATTTTAAAGTGTCATTATTTGATAAATATTTCCCTTATGAGCAATGAATTGAAGTGAATAGAGAGTTCCTAAGCTTAAATAAAAATGGTGAATAAAGTTTTTCAAAGTATGTGGATTCCTCTAAAATACTATCTTGGTATGATTAAATTTTATATGTAATATTTAAATAAAAATTGACCATTTATATTAAGTTATTATGCCTAGTCTCTGAGTGGAATAGGTTTATAAACATTTTCATCATATGATAGAATAAGTTTACATGCCATTAAAATAATGAATGTATTTTGTTGATCATATATATTCAAGGGAAATCAAGTGAAGAATAGTTAAACTTGACACCAAGAAAATGAATCACATGAAAGTAGAAGAAGAAAATTAAGAAATTTATACCAAGTGAAAATTGTGGAGAGAAACATCCTAGAAAATTTTCTAAGGTATCTTGAGTTTGTTACAAGTGAAATGATAAGGGTCATCTAGCTAATGCACTTAAGGTAAATAAAGATAGAACTATAATATAGTGATTAAACTATAATGAAATGGGGAATTATTTAAACCAATGTCCTAAGTATGAAGGGAACTTACCATAGAAGAGGATAAGGGGAGAAGGCCAAGCTAATTCGATCCCTATAGCTAATGTTGAAGATCTTAAAGATGTGTTGGTAAGTAATTTAATCATATATTAAAATTTATCAAATTATTTATTTCAATATAGATATTTACAGTCTTTTATATCTTCCATTTTTTCCTAGAAAATTAGTTATTTTCCAATCATGTTAATAAGGGAGTTGTCAGTCAAAACTCCTAGCAGGAATCTCAACATAGAAAGGATGTTTCAATATGTTTTTTTTATTTTACACAAACATTTCCCATTTTTAGAAATTATTAATATACTGATGGTTGAATTTTATATAATCTTTGATATGTACTAGATTTCAAAATATGATACAATTTTTTTTCTAAAGAGAATAGAATTATTATTTTTGATGAAGATTTGAAATTTATTATCTTTATAGTAGAGAATTCATCCTCCGATTCATGTCTAGATCTAGACCCAATAGATCTTTTGAAAGAGATTTTTAGGGAAGTAGTGAAGTCCCAATCTACAGATAAAAAAATTAATCTTCAAACTAAATATGCAACAATTTTATAGGATTACATTGATATATATCCTAAGAAATTACCTAGACATCCACTAGATTGTGAAGTTGAGTTCTCCATTGATTTAATCCCTAATTCATGTCCCATATCAAAGACACCCTATAGAATGGACACTATGGAATTAGTAGACTAGAAGAAACAACTAGAGGAGTTGTGTGGTAGGGGATATATACACCATAATTTTTCACCTTTGGGATCCCCTATTTTTTTATTATGAAGAAAGATGAATATATGAGGCTCTGAATTGGTTATAGGTAAATCAATGCCATTATGATAAATAATATCTATCCTATTCCTTTCATTGATGAATTGTTTGATCAACTTGAGGGAGCTCAATATTTTTCAAAGATTGACCATCATTCTGGGTATCATTAGTATTTATTCAGAAAGTAAGGTATTCTATAATCAAAATTTAAAATTAGGTTTGGGAATTAGGATTCTATAGTAATTCTATTTGGATTAAAAAATTCAGCCTCTATTTTTATGTATGTAATGAATTGAATATTCAAGTAATATCTCAATATTTTTGCTATGGTATTTATGAATGATATCCTAGTTTATTCTAAAGTCTATAAGGGCTATGAGAATCACATGTGGATCATTATTGAGATTCTTAGAGGAAAATGGTTTTATCATAAATTTAGAATATGTGAATTTTGGATTTTTAGACATTATTTTATTTTCCATATTGTCTCCAAGGATATAATTTCAATTGGTCTAGTGAAGATAGAGGCATTAAATGAATTACCTAAAATGATGAAAATAACTTTTCTACTAAGTTTTATTGGTTTGGTAGGTTACTCTCTGTGATTTGATAAAACAATTTCCAGACTGGCTACCTTATTAGCTAAACTTACATGTAATGGGGTTAATCTTGTATAGATAAAGGAATGTGAAGAATGTCTTAAATAATTGAAGGGGATACTGGTCAATGCTCCAATTTTGAGTCTACCATTAGGAAATTATTGATTTTTGATATATAGTGATGTATTGAAGAAGGGAAATGGTCATTCCATTATGAATAACAATAAAGGTATGGCATATGAATTAAGGTAGTTAAAGACTCGTGAATAGAATTAGCTAACCCATGATATAGATTTTTAGATAAAATATTTTCTTTATCGATTTGCATACATTATCTCTATGGAAAATTTTTTATATATACACACACCATAATATCTTAGAATACATCTTTTCATATAAAGAGTTCAGTATGAGGAAAATGTTACGGATCAAGCTACTCAATAATTATGATTTCTCAATACACTACCACCCTAGTAAGGAAAATAAGGCATTAGATTCATTGTGTAGAAAATATAATGGATTTTAAACAAAAAATATGATTGACAGGGATCCTATGTTCATGGATCTAGTAAATATGGACATGGGAATTATTAAGTTAGGGGATACATCACTCCTTTTTCAAATGATTGAGAAAATATATTTATTGAAAAAGAAATAAGTTTATCAATATAATGATTAGATTTTTTAAAAAAAAAATTAAAACTGCAATTACGGGAAATTTACAGACTTCATATATAAATATATCTTTTTAAAATTTAGAAAAATGATATGCATTGAATTTATACTTTAGTTAAAAAGAGAATTGTTGGATAATTCTCATAGCATGAATTTCAATATACATCTTGGATGCCAGAAGATGTTTAGGTATTTGAAGGAACATTTTTGGTTGGATAATAAGAAATCCGAAATTTCTAATTATGAATCAAGATTATTGGGTTTTTAATAAGTAAAGGATGAGAGATATCATCCTAGAGGAGTAATGAAACCTATACATAGTTCTATGTAGAAATGGGATAACATTAGTACCGAATTTATTACCATATGATTAAATACTCTAATAAAGACTGATAAAATATGGTTTATTATTGATTGCCTAAACAAATATAAAAATTTACTCACTATAAGAGAAGATATACCTCTTGAGAACCTTGTAAGACTTTATTTTAATTAATTCTTAAGACTTCATAGTGCACCTTTTTTAATTGTTGATAATCATGATCCTCAATTTTTATCAAAATTCTGGAGAAGTATTTAGAAGGATCATGATACTAAGCTTCATTTAAGCACATCCTACTATCCCAAAATGATGTTCAATTAAAAATGAGTCTTTAAAATTAGAAGAGATGTTCAGATCATCCCCATTTTACTTTCAAGGTATTTGGGATCAATATTAACATTTGGTGGAGTTTTATAATAAAAATAGTTTCTATTCAAGTATTATAATGGCGTTGTATAATGTATTATATGGTAATTTATGTCATACTCCAACTTATTGGGAAGAATTTAGGGAAAGGAAACATGAATGGTTATAACCTTTTTAGGATAAAAAGACAAGGTATTTACTATTTGGAATCTTATTAAGAAAACATAACATTGTAAAAAGTGTTATTATGATAATTAAAGGAAGGAGTTTGAATTTAAAGTGGGATATTAGGTTTTATATTGAAAGAATCTATGTAGATGGCTATTACAAGTTTTGATAAGAAAGGGAAACTAAGACCTAGGTAAATTGGATATTTTGAGATTCTGGAAATAATTGGAGTTGTGGATTACTAATCAAAAATTACACCGAGCACCTCTAAAGTACATGATGGGTTCCATATATCATAGTTATATAAGATCATTCAAGACCCAATGCATGTTCGCAAATATGAAGAAATATAATTGGAACTAAATAAATATTATTTTGAAGATCCTATACATATATTTGACATTATAAAGAAAGTGGTAAGGAATCCGAATACTTGACTGGTACAAGTAATTTGGAAAAATCATAAAATGGAGGAAGTAATGTAGGAATTAGAGGATATTATGAAAAAGAACCACCTATCATGACCTGGCCCAATGAGAACCAAATAGTGAATACCCCAAGACCACATCTGATAGGTTTGGGGATATAAACCAACACTAAGTAGGCATATCAGACATATTTGAGGCATTAGCCTAATGTACCTTTTCACATTCACTCATATCCATGACCATACAATGATAAAATGTTAAAGAATTGATAACAATGAATGCATATATCTTAAATCTCACCATCAGAGTATAAGAACAAAGTAATGGAGAGTAAGAGCCAAATTCAAGAACATTGATGTAAATAGAAAATAAGTCCAACATGATAGAAGAGGAATGTTCTCAATAAAACTATAGGAACCCACCTTGTTCTTTCTGGACCACTAATATCGACCTAGTTCTTTTCCCTCGAGGACTCTGTCTAAAGGTCAATCATCTGCATAAGACTTGTCACATATGGGAAAAGCATATCCAAGGGTGAGTATAACTATAATCAGTTGGACACCCCAAAATTATTAACAATATGGCATCATCAATTGTCATATCATCACATGAATTTTTCAACACTCTAGAGAAAAGAACATCCAGAAATAATCAAATTAGAGACACAATGTCAAGGTAAGATCACACCCATAGAGGTTTCCTAGGATTCCTGCTCAAAGTTTCCATATAAAACTCCTCCAAGAGAACAAAATCCATGAATTAGATAACACTAATGGTTTTAATTTGAGACTTGATTCTTAACACATATCTCCATAATAATTACATGTTGGAAGCCTGAATAGATTTATATATAGATGGGGATCACACCCAAAGACATGGGGTACACCAATAACCCAATATAGATTAACCTAATAACTAGAGGAGTGACACATGAGTAGTGTTGGTCATGGAGATAACAAGAACCCCACCTATGGAAAAGTTGATGATAGAGGATCTCACTGCATGCCACATAGAGGAATTCCTACAACTCTATGCAAGATTGAAGTTCCATATAGGGGATCACCATCCTATGCAAATGGAATGACTCTATACTTAACCCTTATGGAATATATCAATGAAAAACTCCATAAATAAGCTTGTCTCGGATTATGAGGATAGGGTATCCAAGCCATTTTTGAAGGAATATGTAGTGTTTTCCTTCATCATCAGGTTTTACCCATGTATCACAGACTATGCCTATGCCTGTGTCCAATTATATGATGTGTTTATTCTAGTTCACTCCTAACTACGGCCGTGTCTAAATGACCATGTTCGTGTTTGAGTACAATGATTTTATAATCCCATGTAATCCTGGATATTCCCATGTACCTCCCTGTGTTCATATACAGCCTTCGGTAAAGGGTTACACACCGTGTTTTTTTCTTTGCATGGAAATGGAATCACCATTGCATGTGTGTGTGTGTGTGGGGGGGGGGGGGGGTTGGGTCCTAGGGGGTGTATAATTCTAGATGACACACCATTTAACCTAGGATTTTCCAAAATCATTGGTTATTCTACTTTGTATTCCCACACTACCATCTACCCTAGTTTCATCATATCTCTCATCTAGAGATCATGTATCTTGTTCGATCGAGCCTCCCCATCACATGCTCAATGGATATCATGCCTCATTCCACTCATAATTCTCCCATCGAGCTATACCATCATAAAAAATAAAAGATATAAAGAATGTGTATCCCTAAATATATTACTGATTGATTACGAATCATCGTATCTCGATCACATCATCGAACCAAATAATATCATCAGTATCAATCCATTTTACTAGGAAACGAGTGTGTAACTATTAATTTATTTGGTTTTATTCGAACCACCATTAAAATGAAACGACATTCATGAAAACATAAGGAATGATGGTAGAAAACTAAGTACAAAAAGTTTGAATGAACCTTGGATATTTTTGGGTTGGCCTCAATCAATAACCATTATAAAAATGAAGGAAATACAAAAAAATAGAAAATTTCACCCAAATTGTCCATAATTAATCTTGAACCCACAATACAATCAATCCATGAATCAGTCAATTGGTAGATTTATTAAAAAATCTCATAGGATAAAAAAATAAGAATAAATACAAATAAAAAAATGTCTTACATCAACATAGATCGTTTACTGATGTAGAATGAATCTGTGCCATTGTTGTTAGTGAGATCCTTGAATTCAGATGACACTGTAATCCTCGATCCCAATATGATATAATATTGTATTCCAGGAGAAATATCCTCCAAATTAATATCTCATTTTTCAGGGTTATGTGGATAACCTAGAAATTTGATCCTAACGTTATATTTATATACCATTATAGCTCATGGTGAATAAATAAAATAAAATAAATAATTTATTTTATTCAATTAACAATCCTCTCGTAAATGCGCTCAACTCGAACATCAAACATGATCCATTGTTAAGTCATGCCTATGGTAATACCCATGATTTGTACTCAACAAAGGCATCATATTTTTAATATGGTCCTCCATCAAAGAGTTATCCCACTATTTTTTCAAAATTGTGAAGACATGATATTCAATATATTTAATATATTTTAGAAATTAAATTTTGGATCACCCAACCTCGAATGGAATCTCATGCCATATCAGTGCCTAGATCCAAATATAATCCATATAGTATTATAATTAAATACATGAAACAATTATATTTTTTTAAATTCTCCCAACCTTGGTGATTTATGTATTTGGAAGATAAAAAAGACTACATAAAGTGATGTGGTTACTAATCACACATCTGGGTCTCCCATTCCCACATACTCTCCTAAAGATTCTTATGCTACCACTAGACACACACTAAGGAAATCACCTACCTAATGAGTATCCCCTCCTTTTGATCCCAAATATCTTTTGGGTATTCTTAAAAAGTTAATCCACTCTCGATGTATAGAAAAGTTCAGTCGATAACATTATACATGTCATGCATATACCTTATCAACTGCAACACGTGGAAGACATCATATACCTGGTCTAACTACGGTTGTATATCCAAGTGTAAAGCCACTATTAAAATTCTATATAGTATCTAGATAGGATCATTGAACCTCATATGTAGCTTTCCGCCCCAACAAAATATTTTCCACCCACATCGAGGTGAGATCCTCAGGAACACATGGTCTCCCTCCTTGAAATCCAAAGGCCTTTGTCATCAATTCACCTAGGACTTATGATGGATCTTTAGATTCCTCATCCACTCTTTTATGATCTTCACCTTCTCTATAGTGTCTCACACAAACTCCAGACCCATATGTGATGACTCTCTTGGGATGGTCCAACATAGTGGAGACCTGTTGGGTATCTCATATAAGGCCTCGAATGGTGCTATACCGATGGTGGAATGGGAGCTGTTTTTGTACAAAACCTCCACCAATGGTAGTTCATCCTATCAACTTGGGGAAAATTTCAACATGCTACCCTATAAAATTTCCTCCAAGACCATGATGGTTCATTCATTCTAGCTTCCATTCTAGTGGTGGAATGTCATGATCAAACACAACTGAGTCCCAAATGTCTCTTGAAATCCCTTCAATAACTGATATGTGAAGCGATCAGCATGATCAGAAATGAACATCGAAGGAACTCCATGTAGTTGTAGTATATTTTTCATGTATAGCTATCCCATTATCTCTACTGAATTCTACTTACAAATAGGTTTTAATTAGGCTTCCTTGGTGAGTTGGTCTATGATCACCCAGATGGAATTATGTCCCCTAGACGTACATGTTAACCCCATCATAAATTCCATGTATATCTCATCCCACATCCACTTTGACACCTCAAGGTGTTGAGCTAAACCCATTGGTACTTGGTGCTTGGCCTTCAATTACTAAAAATTAAGGCATCAAGAGACAAAATCTACAACTTGATTCTTTATCCTCATCCACCATAAGTTCCGTCATAGGTCCTGGTACATCTTTGAAAGACTTGGATGTACTAATATGGAGGAATTATGAAAATACATAAGCACCTCCTCTATCAGTACAATTGGTACCATCGTTCATCCTTTGAAAGCAATGAAATGCTTCCAGCCTCCAGAAAATCCATTATGAGCATGTCCAGTGGATATCTAATTACGTAGTGTCTCATAGTCAATATCCCCAAGCTATACCTCCCTGAATCACTATAAAAGATGATGGGTAATAACCATTGAATGGATGTAAGATTCTCTATCTCCATCCACAGAGGATATTTTTAACAAGGCTGACTACTTTGATGCCTCACTCGGAAACTATGAAGAAGATATCCTTCTCCGAGAATATGCTACCAAGTTCCACTTCCAAAGAGTATACCTAATGTCTAAGTCATATTTTTCTAGGAACTCAATTCATTTACTCTATATTATGTTTATATCATTCTGAGAGAATATGTACTTGAGACTCTTGTGCTTTGAATAGATGAAAAATACCTTCCCATTAGGTAGTGTCGCCATATATTTAGTGAGAAGACTACCACTGTTATCTCTATACCATGGGTCTCATAGTTCTACTCATTTGTTGTCAACTATCACGATCCATAAAACATCACTCCCCACCACTATATAGAAACACAACCAAGCCAAATCTCTAGTGCATCATATAACTTTACATACTCGACACCATCCTCTAAAATTCTCATTATTGGATCAATAGTAAGTATTTTCCTCAATTCAAGAAAATCCCAGTGGAACCTATATTTCTACTAGAAAGTATTCCCCTTCATTGTCAAGGAATTCAAGGGAGATGATATCCTATAGAAATTGGGTACAAATATCCAATAATATCCAGCCATCCCAAGTAAGACTAGTTCCTCCATCACAATCTTGGGTGGCTCCAAAGATAACACATCCTTATCCTTCACCAGGTCCACTACAACACTATCTGAAAAAATAACATGTCCTAGAAAGTGGAACTACTAAATCCAAAACTATAACTTTTATATATTCCTATAAATTTGGGTCTCTTGGAGTAAATCTGGTGCCATCCCCAACTATCTTGCATGATCCTCCTCAGATGCTAAGTACACTAGGATATCATCGATTGAAGACTACCGAAAACAAGTCTAAGAAAGGTTGAAATATCAGGTTCATGATTCCCTTGAACATTACTAGGGAATTTTTCATGCTAAATGACATCAATAAGTACTCATAATGACTATAATGACATCATAAAACTTTCTTCATTATATTGCCATCTCATACTCGTAGATGGTGATAACCTGATATATGGTCAATCTTTGAGAACCATCATACCCCTCTTAGATGATCAAAGTGGTCATCAATACCCAGTAATGAATAATTTTTCTTTATGTTTACTGTGTTTAGGAAATTTTAATCCACACACAACCTCAAGCTCCTATCAGCCTTATTAGCGAACAACACTGGGGATACCCAAGGTGGAACATTGGGTCTGATAAAAGCCTTCCTCTAGAATTCCTCCAACGAAAACATCAGATCACGATGCTCTAGAGTAGTCATACAATATGATGGTACATATATTAGGGTATTACCAGGGTGTATATTAATTCAAAATTTTGTCTCTTGTTGAGAGGTAAGCTTGGAACTTCCTTAGGAAAGAAGTGATCATAATCCACCAGCACTGTTCAAAACTAAAGAATCATATATTCTACTACAGCAAGAGTCATGCTTGAAAATTGTGGTGTAACTGGGTGTAACCTCCTATGAATGAGTCCATCCTTGTCTATCTGGGTTTCCTTTTCACCCATAATGTAAAACCTCTTCCCATCTCTGTGGACACAACACATCCTCCGCATGAAACAAACTATCCAGGGATGAACTGTAGATACCATTTCCATACCTAAGATGACATCATAAGGCCTCATTGCTACTAATAAGTGATCCAAAAAGAAAATATCACCTCAAAGAGTTATGTAAAACCATAGGAATAAGTGTGTGATCACTAATTCACCTCCATAAAGAGTCTCCAAGTGTAAGGGTTGATCCAAGGGATCAACCAAAATCTCTTAGTCTCTAACCAGATAAGTTGAAATAATGGAGTGGATCACACCCATATCTATTAATATTGTCGCGTAAATATAGAATACATATATAATACCTCATATCATCCATGGAGGCTCTCGGTCATAAGACTCGACGAATTTTTGCTGCCCTCACCCCTGTCCCCCAACTCCTTAATCCTGGTGCGGACCACCAGGGGGATGTGGTTGTAAAAATGATAATGTATTCCACCTCTATATACTCTCCCAAATTCTTTAACACATATAATGACCTATGAACATATCTTATTTTATCACTACCTCTATGTAGGAAGTCCATCCACTACCTATCTATCAGCCATAAAACGGGTCGAACAATCTCACACGAGATGTCCCCATCTATCACAAGAGTAGCACCACCTCTTTTTAGGATGAATAGATACATTATATAATAAATGAACCACAAAAACTATATCCTATGATCTTATACTAAAACATAAAACATTTCTAGGTCACTGCATCAATTTTCAGCTTCCTTCTTCCGAAGTCTCATCTCCAATGTACCAACTGCCGACACCAAATGTTTGCGTCATCTCATCCAATAAAGTATCCACCACCAAAACACTCTCTATTCCCCAATAAGTGGTAGTAATTCATAGAGATATCATGATAGAAAATATATATCTTCAAATTCCTCACTAAAATTCCCGAGCCTGAAATTACTTAACACATACCATATCCATCAAGAACTAAGAGAGGTTGGACAACCTCTATGAAAACTCAACAACAGTTGTGCTGCCCTATTAAAGATGTAGAAGTACATGGATGTAAAAATACCTCAACATAGCTATAGAAAACTCCTCTATGAAAATTTTCTCAAATAATAATAATGGGAGAGTAACCTCATCATAATAATAGGTCACTAAGACTCACCATAATCTTGTAGATCCTGGAAGAAGGCTCATTTCCAGGACCACCATCTGGTGTGTATGTGTCCTAAAAATATTAAATACTAACATAAATTCCTCAAGAAAATATTTAGGAACATATGGGTCTATATATCCTTATATATTTTGGGATTTATATCTCTAAAACTCATGAAGAGTACTATTCCTACACACCTCATCGACCGATAATGCCAATACTATCTTCTTCTTAATAGGTGTTGGTAAGACTGGTGCACCACCTAGAGCTAATAGCTCCAGAATAGGCCCCTATATAGAATCATCCTCTCCCAGGGGAGAATCCTTGTGATCATAATTTTGTATACTTACTAAAAAATGACATGGATGCATCCTATAACAAACAAGATGTACCACAGTCAACGATTATATCTGGAGAGCTAACTCAATTAAGACATAAAAACCTCAACCCATTCATATATGATGCATGTAAATTTTTTTCCTTGAAATCAGTTTGTACATATACCAAGTCAAGAAGGATGTTTTATATTTCACAGTAAATGGATAAATTTACTACTACCCCATCAATGAAATTCCTCACATGAGATCGAAACTGAAAACACTGAACACTATTTCCCCAATCCAATCTCATAGACTCTTATCATAAGGTAAGAAAAAATCCTCTAATACCACTTTGGAACAACGCCACCCAACAATGATTGAACCATGACTACCCCAAGACCTCTCTCAATAGGTCAGGGGCTAGAATCCAGCACTGAGTAGGAATATCACTCACATGAGATCCCTTAGCATAATGAATTTGTACACACACACCTATATCCAATCCCATTCAATATAGTAAAGTAAAACAACCGATAATTATGAATGAATACATAAAAAATCCCACCATATGAGTATAAAAACAAATCATCATAGAGAAAATTCCAAATATAAGGGCATAAAAATAAACTGAAAACAAGTCCAACATGGTAGAAGGGCACTGCTATTAATACATCTGCGAGAAAACACCTTAGTCTTCCTAGATCACTAAGATATTTTTTGGGACTGGTCCCTCAAGAACTCCATCAAAAGTTTAGTCATCTGCATAGGATTTGAAATGTGTAGGAAATGACCATGCATGGGTGAGTATAACAATATCGAATAGGTAAACCTAAAAACACCAAGATTATAGAATTATGAATAGTCATATCATTACAATAATATGACAATATCATATGTTATATAATATCCAGATATACTCAAACAAGACATGAAATATCTAGGTAAGATCACACCCATAATTCCATCCTTGTATTCCTACTTGAAGGCTCCATAAAATAGTCATATGGGAGAACACATTCCATGTGTTAGATAGTAATGATTGCATCCATCTGAGATGTCATTCTAATCAGGTATCACTATAATAAGTAGACACCTGAAGTATGAAGAGATCGATACAAAAATTGGAATCACACATAAGGCTAGGGGGTATACCAATAACCCAATATGAATTAACTTGATAAGTAGTGTATTGACACCCACATTGTTTTGGTTAGAGAAATACTAAGAACCAGACTTAGGGAAAGGATGATGGTAAATGATATCACTCTGTGTCTCATAGAGGTATTCACAAAACACTATCAAAGACCAAAGTTCCTTAGATGGGATCACCATCCTGTGCATATCACATGACTATATACTAAACTATTAAGGAATGGATTAGGGGAACATAACCTATTGAGCATTTTCTATGCTAAATAGGATTAGGGATTTAATAAACCTTTGAAGAAGCACATGGTATGCCCCTTTGGAACCGGGTTCTACTTGTGTATCAGGGCCCGTGATCATGTCCATGCCTTAGTATACAATGCCTCCATGCCAGTGTACTTCTAGACTTGTTTGTGTTTGGATAACAATGTTTGTGTCTGAGTACATGGTGTGTCTATGCCTATTTACTCAATTCTGTGGTTGTGTACATTCCTGGATAAACGTTTAGTTTCTTGGTAAGGGTCACACACTATGTGATATTATTATCCTCCTGAAAACCCAAGCATGGACACTATCACACTGCATGAGGGTGGGGGGGGGGGACATTGTGTAATTTTAGATTATATTCCATGTAACTCGAGATTTTCAAGAATCCAAGGCTCTTAATTCATGAATGCCTACACCACCATTTCCTTTGGTTCTGCCAATGTCCTCACCTAAAGATTGTGTATCTGGTCCAACCAAGAAGCACTGTCACATGCTTACTGAAGATCATTCCTCGATTTACTCAGAAATCACCCATAGTCCTCATTGTTATCTCGCACTAATGCTATGAAGAATGAGTATCCCAAAATCCATTCTTGATCGATCATCCATCGTCATAGCTCGATCCTATCATCAAATTGTACCTGGATCTGTAGTATCAATCCATATCTCTATGAAACAAGTGCACAATGATTTATTTATAAGGTATTCATTGAACAACTAGTAAATCCAAACAAGGGATATGAATTCACATGTAATAGTGGGTGAAAAGAAAGTAACAACAAATGGTAACAAACCACAACTATGTTTGGGCCGTCCTTGATCCGTATCCATTAGAACAACAAACTAGGATCCAATATAAATAAATAATTTCTCCAAAACTCTCCAAAAATAAACCTTTACCCATAATACTATCGATCTAAGAATCAATCCATTTGATCAATTGATTCGTGTTCGTCATAGGATATGAAAATGAGAGTAAATACACATTAAACAAACTTCATACCTCGATATAGATCGATCAATGATGAAGAATGAATCTATGACAATTTGATTAGAAAGATCCTTGAATTCCCATGGGACAATGATATTCAATCCCAATTTGACCCGATATCATCCTCCAAGAACACTCTTCTTCAATGATCTCTCTCAATTTACAGGGTTATGTTGATAACCCTACAATTTGGTCATAACAACATATTTTTAGACCATGATTGGGTGTGGAGAATAAATGAAATAAAAAAAAATTATTTTATTCATTTAATAATCTGACCACAACTGTGGTCAACCTAAACGTCTGATTCCATTCTCTCTGTAATATTTTTTAAAACTTTTTTACAAAACCTATGCACATGTGATATTCAATAAATTTAATATATTTCAAAAATTAATTTAAGAATGCCCATGAATCATAATATTATCTGATATCAATGGATAGATATTAAAATCTTTTATATAACATTCTCAATCAATTCATGGAAAAATCAGAGTTGTTATACCACCCTCATTTTTTATAATGTAAAATCTTGGAAATGTTTGATAATGTAATTTTTATAGGAGGGAAGAATATAAAACCCGAGCTTAAATTATAGTAAGTGAATGATATATTTTTGTCAAACTATAATAAAATTAAAATTTTAATATGTAATGGAAAAAAATTATAAATTTGTTGGATGAATATCGATTTTGAATTTTCAAGGAAAAAATATGCCTGGAATGTATTTTTGAAAATTTCCCTTCAAAATAATTTTTATGAATGATTGAAAATTAGTATTTAAATATTAATATTTTATTATAAAAATGTATTATAATATATTTAATTAACCATGTATTTATCTTCAATTTTATTGAAGTAAAGGAAAGATATTTTAGAGGTAAAATGGAATATTTTTCATAAAACTGTTTTTAAATGTATAATATCTTACTATTTTAATTAAATAAATTAATATTTAATGATGAATTATTTAAACTAAATTTATATATTACATATATAATTATATGAATTAAATCCATATAAATATTATTACTTGTAATATAGTTAATGTAATATCATCTTATTCTTGACAATTTTATTCCTTGAAAAACTTGTTTTGGATACGTTTTGCAGGTTTGTATTTAAAATAAATTATACCACTTCTGTGAATTAAATTTGATAAAACTAATTAATTTTTTATAATAAGAATAATTAGTACTATTTAATAAGTTCAATTTATTTTTTTTTCATAATGAATAAAAAAATTAAAAATTAAATACTAAAGTTAAAGTAAAAAAGTTTATGGTGGGGATAATCTTTAAAGATATGGGTTTACATGAAATGAAAAATTTTAAAAACCACATTGATTAGTTTTATTTAAAGATTATTTTTTTCACCTTAAAATATGAGCTATTTTCAATACATTTTTCCAAGAATGTGACTTGACATTACTCTAAAACTTTGAAAAATTAAAAGTATGCCACTCACCTCAATTATTAAGGTAAATTCATCCTCTCACTTCTTCACAGATATTATTCTATTTATATAAAAAAACCTGTAATAAAATCTCATAATAAAGCATATCGATATTATATATCTACATTTATTTCCAAAATACCAACCCTAGGGTCCATAATAAGATATTCAGTGATGGTTTTTTTAATCAAAGGCAATTTTCTTCATCGAACTGTTTATTTTTTTACTTATTCTTTCACAACCTTAAATTATGTCATAATAATAACTATATAAAAAAAATTATATAACATATAATTCAATGTTTTTATTTTCATTGAAAAATATTAATCCATCTCTTTCTCCTTCAAATGTGAAACAAAACCATCGTTCGTGTGTATGATAGACAACCACCTCACGAACCGATATAAATTTTTTTCCATAACCAAACCACTTGGATACTAAAAATGATGAATAAAATATATATATGATAATTATTAAGTAAATTTATAATTTAATTTTAATATATCATTTAATTCAATTCCATTTCACCCATTAAGGAATTGACGACGTCACTCGTTCATACATAGGGCCAAAAGTCTCCACAAAGAGAAGTGAATCATTTTCCATTTTAAAATTTAAAACTGAGTCTAAAAATATAAGAAATGAATAAAAATTTTATTAATAACTTTAATACCATTATTTATATTATTTAACTATATCCTATTCATAAGAACCGAGATTTCCATGAAAAAACCTACACAAGTAAACAAAGCAGTTAACACTCGAAATAACTGTAATAGTGAAATTTTATTGACGAATGGGTGATTTGATGTTATAAGATGTTCATATATGATATTATAAAAATGGATATTATTATGGTATAAATTAATAATTTCTTTAAAACTGTTATAATAGAGGTTAAACCATGTTCAATTAAATGGAAGCATGATGTAAGGGATTTCATCTTAATTTACCTGCCATTGAGATATATTTTTCATTATGCACCTATTCACTTTTATATGGTGTATAAACTAATTTTTTTATGTTTAACATGAATAACTATTTAGTCATGATTATTAGTGTTTCAATTAAATTTTATTATTTTGATGGGTTACAATTTAAAAGTTTACAAAGAAGTACGGATTTATTTGACAATCTCGTTTTTGGGGTTTCCTTAATTTTTATTGAAGGAATATTGTTATCCATCCTGAATAAGATTGAATAATTTTATTATCCAATAAATATTTAAAGAGTTTCTATATTTTATATCATATTTTATTCTCTTTGGAACTTCAGTCAATGAATGAATTTTTTGGAAGAAAACCAATATTTCTATTTTTTAATGGGTATATTTTTCTTCCCGGTCTATATTGTTCAAAACTATATTACAAAAGTACTTTTAATTTACTCAGTTAATTTGGTGAGGATATTTTAAGTTATAAGTTATTTTTTAAAAGGTTTTAAAGGAATATTTCTTCTATAGTGATGGGTGGGTCCTGAAAGTATATGGCCCCTCGATGCATCAAAGGTTCTCATGAGACAAATTATTTGGGAAAATTAAGTGGGTATCTGGTGTACCCCAACCCATTAATTAAAATATCTTAAAACAAGGAATTGATGATATATATATATCTTGATATCTAAGATATTGAAATAAAATATTATGAGTTTACTTCATTTATAATTTAAATATTATTATCTATGGGATTATATCATTGATATTGTCCATGGATTCATTTCATACTGAAGTTATTTTTAAATTATCTATGTTTTTAGTAATATAACTTTTCTTATTGATTGTGAATTTATTTTTTAGGGTATATTTATTTATATGTAACCCATACTAATAATTTTACATAACCGTTATTTTGTTTCCTTTCCCCCAGTTATGAAGAAAAAATCGTTAAATTAGTTTAAAGGATGTATAATTTTTTTAATCTTTTAAATTTTATTACCAATGTAAAATGGGTATCATGTATGTATTTAGATCTTAATGACTGATAAACTAATAGGTCCTTTTGGATTTGATATCTTTTATATATTCAAATTTAGTATTCTAAACATATTCTCTAGGTTACTAGAGTAGTTTTTTATAGTAGGTGGTTATTTTGTATCATTCTTGATATTAATTCCATAATACAATTAGTTTCTCCTTAGAGTTAGATTATTCCTTCTTGAGATGGATAGATTGGTAATATAAGCTGTGATGTAGTATTGTAGCTTTAAAACCTGATTGTTTGAGATTCATGTTCCCTAGGAGTTGGAATCTTGGATTACCTAATGGATTGATATTTTTCAAAAGGATCATGAATATTTATGATTTTAAGGTTATTTGTTTTGGTTTTTATGATCAATTTTGAAAATACATAATCTAGAGATAACCAATTTATTGAAATTATAGATATATCATGGTGACTGACAATGATCTAAATTAGATATGTGATGGAACTCAGAGGAGTTACCAACTATGTGTGATAGAGTAGACCTATATTCTATAAGGCTTAATGTATAGTAATAAAATAACCATGGAACAAACTTTTCTAAAGTTGTTGTTATGTATTGGTGTTAATTATTATATTTATATTCTCATATATGGTATCCAACCCTATGATAACTGATGATACATTGTTATGAGACAAAGGTTCCCTATAGGTTGTCCCGTTTCAGTATTTGGTGATTATTAGTGAGGTGAGATGGGGTAAATAAGGGGAATCTTAATAGTTATTTGATAAAGTTAAAATCCATTCTACCATTTCCAATTAGTTTTATCATGTTATTGTTATTTTGATGACAATTTTTTATTTGGGAAATATTTTACATCCATTATTAGATTTAATTTATTAGTTAATATTTATTTAATTAATTTCCTTATTGGATATCATATTATTATTATTCATGATACAATTGTTATTTCCCTTGGTATTTTTATGTTTCTATTTTTTATGATTAGTGAGATGTCTAATGGGTCCGGTAGGACTCAAATGAGTGAGACGTTTTGATTATATGATATCCTTATTTTATGATAGGGTTTTATGTTATAAGAGACACTATAAGGTATACCTTACTAGGATATATAGGTATAAAATCATGAATTATTGGTTGGTGGGATATCTCTAGAGTTGTGGAGCATCTTCTAATTCATTATTATGTATCAATATTTTCAAAATAATGGCATATAGGTATATTTTTTAATGTGAATTCATGGGTTATGATATCCTTATTTTATGATAGGGTTTTATGTTATAAGAGATACTATAAGGTATACCTTACTAGGATATATAGGTATAAAATCATGAATTATTGGTTGGTGGGATATCTCTAGAGTTGTGGAGCATCTTCTAATTCATCATTATGTATCAATATTTTCAAAATAATGGCATATAGGTATATTTTTTAATGTGAATTCATGGGTTATGATTCTTAGTGGGTTGAGTGGAACTCAATAAACAACATCCTGCACCATAAAACTACACACAGGTCAACTTAATCAGAAGAACTTAGTGATACTAGGTGAGTGGGGTAATCCTATTAAGTCATAAAACTCATCCGATACCAATGTATACAACACACGTTTTTTTGTAAATAGGTAGAATTTCTTGTTTATTTTAGACATAGGTATTATCATAGAGTAGTATTAAGGAAAGAGGATGTGTAGGGTATTTGAGTCTCATGATTTAGTTGGGGTTTCTTAGTGAATTGGGTTACAGGATGTTGTATGTACTGTATTAATTTCAATGTACTTATTTATATTGACTAAGGGTACATCATATTTTCTTACATAATATTAGTGTTTATGATGTTTATTTTACCACTATTTCCATATCTTAAAATTTTTATATGAGGTAGACTATTTAATTTTATATTCAAAATCATGGGGCACCATATTGGCTCCCCGTTTTTTGTCTAAAGGTTTTGGATATGTCTATTACATGGAATATCATGCTTCATTTTTAGTATATTAAAGAATGGACCATATGATTTATTTTGGGATCTTAGTATCCCCATGAATATTTTAGGCCCTCTATAATAGTTTATATCCCCTAGTATGAGGGGTGGTCAGCCTAAGGTGATTTAATATTCTAACACATATACCACTCAAATGTGTTAAATTTATCACATTTTACATATATCCAAGGATTTATTGTCAACAAACATAACTAAATTTGTCATTAATATATTAAATAACATAAAATTTACATATACTTTTAATCGTAAAGATAAGGGAGAGTATAAAGATACCTTATTTCTATTCCCTATACAACTCCCATAGAAGTACATGCATGATCTATTATAAACAATGTAAAAGGACATTGAAAAAATATTAGCACACATAAAAAAGATTAATATTAGTTCCAAATAAAATCATGTAGAACATAAGAAAACAACAAAAATTTTCTGTAAAAGTAAGGAAAAGACTTCCATGTTCAAATCTGTTGAAGTTGGTTCCTTTAAGAAAACATAATTTGAACTTCCGAATACTAAAATATTAATATTCGTTAATATATTATCATAAAATAATTTTTCCCCTTTGTAAAATTTATGTGGTAATTTATTTCAAGTATTTTTCCTATAAAAGTTTATAGAGGTTCTCCACTCTAATGATAACCTATAGATTCAATGAAATTATTTTTAAACATTTAACCTTTTTTTTCTAGATAAAATTACTCTATCTAGACAAAGAACATATTTGAAATTCATGTGATACATGTTCTTAAGAAAATGGGGCTTCTTCTCTGGAAATTTTCACTTTGTAATCTCCAAGAGAGGAGGTTTTGAAGATAGAGTACCCGATTTAAATTCCACAAGTTATATGTGTCATTCGATATTCCTATCTACAAACATGTTTATTAATAATTAGATGTTATATTATTGTTATTATATCTCATGAATCACACAATTTATTGTGTTAGTAGAAACCATGTTGATTTAAAGTCATAGTGAGGTAAAATACCTTCGGTATATCATAAGTAATATGATATTAATTGACTAATTCAAGAAAGTAATAGTCCTTTCCAAGATATTGAAGATGATATTTATGATCCATTAATTAAAATAAAACTATATAATTAAATCCATTTCTATGATAGTTCATTGATGAGATCATTTAAAAGTTTCATATAAATATAAATCAAGTATATAGGTTGATGACACAAGCTATGAAGCCTCCTTATTGAGAGATCAATATAAAGGGATAATATTACATAGTAAGAATTTGTAGGAGTTTTATTTTGTGATTTTGACATTAACCTTATTCTACATGAGCTTATAGTCAAAAGAATATTTGTTTGAAATCTGGTGAATACAATATATTTTTATCTTTTTTAATTTATTCACAAGCTAAAAAATAAAAATTTAATATAAAAATTACATGAACATAAAAATAATATTTTTTCAAAATTATGGTGAATGTAATTCTTATTTATTTGTTGTATGAGTAATACAATGATATTAAGTTATTTAAATATTTATTACCAAATGAAAAATACATTCTAAATATTATTGATGGTCCAATAGTAGGGATCTATGGAAATGATATAATAATTCACGAGTTTTTAGAAAGTCATGGTAAATAACAACAACAAAAACAACAATAATATTTGACATGGAGTTTAATTAGAACAAACAATTAGATAATAGGACTTTATATAATTAATGATTACTTAAAACCATTTATATAATCTGAATTATATGATTTTATAGGTATTGAAATTGTTATGGACAATAGTTATTCCGAATATAATTCTCTAAAATACATAGAGAGAGATTATTAAAAACTCTCTCAATAAAGAGAGATAAACCTATTCACCCATCTAAAAAACAGGTGTGAATAATTGGTAAATTTTCTAGACCTGAGGTGTTTCATGATGTTGTCAAGGGTGAATGCCGTCAAGTGCATGGTTCCCTCATACTAACACAAGTAATACCAATGATGTGTTCCGAGATTCATGAAGCTTGTTTGGATATAACTAAGGGGATCCTAATTTGGAATATTTATCACAATGATCAGACTACAAATGTGGATAATGAATTGATTAGTGATGAAAATATGTATGAAGTTGAGTCAATTATTATTATAAATTAATTATAAATTACATGTGAATAGATCCACTATATGAATATTCTGAGGTTTTCTCTTTAACATCTTATAATTTTCCACTGAAACCATTGAAAAACATTGTTAGAAATTTACCCAACCACTTTTTTTAGTCCCATGGAAACTTAATGTTTCATGAGAGTGGTAACATTACAATTTATAATTATTTTATATTTGGTTGACTAGTCTGAGATTTTTTAGAAATATTAATTTATTTTTGTTCTTTAAATCAAAAAATGAATACGGTGACTTTTTTCATTAATATAACAAAAAACACACCCATAATATATAAAGAATTTTCAAAGGTACTATTTGGAGTTTCTGAGGGTGCCGAATATTGGGAACATTTACAAAGTTTGTAACTGAAATTATATGTTGTGTTCCCTTGTTCAACCACACAACAACATGATGAAACAATCACAACACATTGTGTGTGGTTTGGTATATGGTACATTACATATCACATATTGACGATAAGTTGGCACATAGTTTTATAGTGAGTACATGACATGTATTTGATGTACATGTCATGTAACCCCACATTGTTTTGAACCTATAAAATTAATGAACACTTTGTGGTAAAAGTATGAAGTGCCATTAGAAAACACATATTGACACCCTGCCGAGTGATGAGACATTACATGAACTAAATAACTTGTAGTAATAAATATAATCATTGTAACATTTCATACCCCCCATGAGAAGCATTTATAGTCCCTAGGTGTATACTATGTATGGTGAATAATGGATTATATTTCATTTAACTAGTTCTAAATATTTTGTAACTTGGGAAAACTCCCACAAGGAACATGCTAAACCAAGAATTTCATGCGATTCAAAAAAATTATAATTAAATTAGGGATACACTACATGGCGTGTCTTTAAATATATATCCCATTTGACTTGGTTTATACATACAAAGTACACATCAAATCAATTCAATTGGATCATGATGAATTAAATTATTTATAAATAATTTTCCGCATAATTCGATAAATTCATGTCTGGTATGGTCATCGAACACATTATGTACCTCACAACAAATAATCAAAATTACTTGATATAAATATTATTATGTAATATAATTTGGCTTTATATATCATTAAAACTACATGGCTTGGCCCATGAAAAACACCCCATGTACATCGTGATGTGTTGTGAAGTGATTAACGTCATGTAAGTTCAAAGTACATGATAAGGACTGTACAAAATGTTAGTCGTATGCTACGTCGAGTGAGAGTACATTCCATTTAAGTATTAAACTATTTAGGAAGTTTTTATTAGATTCATAAGGGAACATTCCACATTACCTCTAGTACATGGTAGGTATATTAAATTCTCTAGTGAATTTAATCTGATTTGGATGTTACACACTATATTCTTGATCAGTACACACTGTGTACTCATTAATTTTAAATTAAAATTAATAATATATATTTATAAATTATATAGGATTGGAATCTAAAATAATTATTCGATTTTTAATAAATAAAATAAATTAATTTATTAATAATTTTGTAAATTTATTAATATAAGTAAATTCATTATAAAAATTAATGAATATAAATGATTTTTAGAAATGCATTGCATGTTGTGAATGATCATGAGCTTATCTAACCTGTGCATGTGCTATGTTTCTATTTAATTTAATTTTTTTTTGTGATTCGTATATTATTATATCAAATATGATGATATATGAATCATCCCTTTCTCCTTTATTGTGAATAGGTTTGGATTTTGAAGGATTATTTATGTAACCCTAAAACACTGGTTCCTTTCACCTATGAATTAGTAAATAATTTTTAATGGGCGAACCAAGCAATAATAGAATCAAAATTTGAACATATGTTGTGGTGATACCAATAAAGGAGATATATTAGTAATTTATGGAATTTTTCAACCCAACCCAAGTATTAGGTCAAGGAGTTCTATCCCATTAGGTATAAGTTTCATTATTTTTATTTCAATAAACCAACAATTAGTTAAAATTATAGTACTGTATATATTATTTTTTTCATAGTTCTTTACTTATGTGAGGTATATTTTTTCGATGATTAAATATGATCACATAAATTAAATAAAAAACCAAACTGTAAGATGTAATAAAACAAATGAATATGCATAAATTATTTTATTGAACATGGTTAATTAATTATGTAAAATCCAAATAATATTAAAATAACTATGTATTTTAAAAAAAAATATTTAAATATAATATAAATAAAATCCCATAAGGAAAATATTAAGTCAAATAAATCATCTTGTCTTCTATGTTAAGATTCACTCATAGTTAAAGTGTCAGTCAAGAAGAAGTCAAATGAGATTTTCAGTTATTGGGGAGTCTTAACAAATATAATGGTTTGATTGAACTAAATTGTTATTGTGGGTAGCAGAAAAAGTCTACTTGATACTATTTAGAGACATGATTTCAAGAAATTTAGTTTTGGGATTTTAAGATTTGGGAGTCCACTCAACAGACCAAGGAACTACGAGTTAATGCATTTGGAGTGACCTTCTACCTAAATAAATTTGAGTAATTTCTATAGTCACTGTTCATATTATTTTAAGGTAATATGGATCATTTATACAAGAATATCTATGGGTCATGATATTTTTAATCTAATGGTGAGGGATATTGGAATTTGGTAAAATTGTCATAGATAGATAAAAAAAATTTATTACATCACACATGGAAAAGAAGATAAATTTTTAAATTTTCATTCATTTATGATAGAAAATGAAAATTCATTTGAAAAAAATAATATCATATTGATCTATATCGGATAAATAAAATATTTTAATTAGTGATCACCTATAGGAATAATATAGTTTCATGACCCAACCCATCGTGGTTCGACCCATGACTACCCCAATCCCACCTCTAATAGGCCAAGGGTTGGCAACCAGTGCCAAGTAGGCATATCCCACAAATGCAAGATGTTGTTCTAATGTACATATACACATGCACACATATACAATGCCTCACAATGTTGAAATTAAATACAACAAAAAAATTAATTCACACATCTAATATCCCACAAGAGAGTACGATAATAAAAGTACTAAAAGAAGAAAAATGATTCAAATACAAGACCAACCAAAAATTTTAAAGAGTGAAACACACTCCAAGGGAAAGGACTAAGTCAAATGATTTCTCTTGGAAACCTCCTCAGTATGATAATCTATAGATATTCTATACCCTCTCACTATCCCCCTAGGACACCATTAAAAGGGTTATTGTTTTCATAAGAGATGACATGTGCGAGAAAAGCCCATGCCGGGTGAGTATAAAAATGCCCAGGAGGACACCCCAAAAACACTAAAAACATAGCACAAAGTATAATCAGATCAATAAAATATATAAAAATAAATATATAATAGAACACCCACATATACTTATAAAAGACACCACACCACCAGGCAGTAATAACCAACTGCCAGCCATAGGATTCTTCTTGAAGCAACTCTCATTCTTGGAGATTCAAATCCATGATCCGTGATATCATCAGAGATAATCATTGAAGAGGTCTAGATCATTTTATCCTCTCTATGAAATCACACTGGTCTAAGAATACCCTGACACACAGATAGGGTTTCATGCCCAGGACTACCGAGGGACACCACGAATCCAATCTGGATGAACCCGCTACATAGGGGATCATATGTTAATGTTACCAAAAACCCTACTAATACAACCTGCTAGATAGAGGATCAATTCCATGCTCAGGGAGTTTTTTTTGATTCCAAAAACTCCACCTAGGGAACAAAGGTGACAGAGGATCACACTCCAGTCTCATGGAGGTACACCACAACTCTATATGTGACTCGACCTCTAGAGAGGATCAAAATCCTATTACGTGAATGAAATATCACACTGTAACCTCAATGGAGAGGAACTAGGGAACATAATCAATCTATAATGGTCCAAAATAAGGAAACAAAGAGCTAAAAAATTCTTGATTTGGGTATATACTGTGTACCAGAGGGTAAAAAACGTTTTTACTATTCCAAAGTATTCCCATGTAGAGATGACTAACAAAACATGTAAGTCTCCATATACCTGAAATGTAGGAGAAGTGAATAATTTGTAGAGACACATATTATATTTCCCATGTAACCTATCCATGTCTATGTATGGTGGCCGTGTTTGTGTGCCGGTCCATGTACACCAATCTATTTTAGTGTCCAAGTACACAACGTGCCATATGGACATGTACTTTTTCCCATGTATGCGTTATTCCCGAAGTACACAACAAGCCATATGGAGGGGGTCATAGGGAATGTGACTGATTCACATGACTTTTGATACTTAACTTCGTCTGGTACCCTCGAACAACATCCATGGGGCCCATATAGTGTGTAACATTAGATTACACACCATGTTTCTCATGATTTCTAGATCTACTTTCGTGCTGTCCTATGCCTCATTAAAGCTTCGTCCCCTTCCAGAACCTATATATTAGAGTTTAGTTGGGCCTCTAGAAGCTATATATTTGGACTCATTGTTTTAAATCTACTTAGAAAATGATCCATTGTGTAACACCATCACTATTCATCAATACTGGGAAGAACGAGAACAAAAAATCCATCTGATCCACTATCAATTGTCAACTATCTTCATTGCACCTTAACTAAACCATCGATTAAAAACTTCACCCACAATACCAATTCATTATACCAAAAAATGGTTCTGCAATGATCGAACACCAGGTATACAAAGAACCATGGCCCAAAAGAAAATGCATGTGATGAACATGAAAAGAATAGGTGGAAAAATTACATAACCCATAAGATGTGAGGAAAGAACCTCGATCGTGGTTTGTTTGTAATCGATTCATTATCATAGAATGAAATGAACAAATAGGGAGAAATTAATGGTCAAAACAAGTTTTCTATAAAATTCATTCTACTGATGATACATATATCAATTCTTTTCGTCAAATTAATTTTCTTTTGTTTGGAATTAAGAAGTGGGATGGACATAACAATGAAATATATCCTACCAAGATTTTGGATAAATATTTTTCAAAGAATGGTTTTTTTTCATCATTGAAAAGATCCTCGAAATCCCTTGGTATGACGATCCATGATCTGATCCCTATCCATCATTGTTCTCCAGGAAATCTCTACCGCAAAGGCTGCTAGGTATCAACGATTTAGTGGCCAATCTTGGGACACTTTTCATAATAAAATACTAAAATTATATGTCATTATCTATATAAAAAATGACCAAAATAAATTAATTATTTAATTTATTTCATTTAATTACACCTGGGATGACTTTTTTATAAATTTCCCACATTGATGAGGATTATGTCATTCCAAGGGTAAAACCACTTTCTAAAATCAACGATTACATAAAATTTCAAATCCGATCCCCCCATTTGGGAGTTATTACACTTTTTTAGGAAAATTATACAGACATTCTATTTAATATATATAACATATTTCAATGATTTATTATGACAACACCTGGACTCAGAATCACATGCTTTCTCAGTGCGTAGTCTTGAAAATAATTCATATAATATCCAAATATAATATATGGAAAATCCAAGACATTAAATTCTCACCAACTCTAAGATTTTCATCAAAAAAAGTGAAAAACCTACTAAAAAGATGAGGGTATTAGGACAACCTATGAGACTCCCACTCCCAAGTTCTCTCCCTAAGATTCTCATGCTTCACCAGACACACACAAGGGGAATTGAATGCTCATGAAGGATCCTCTCCTAATAATCCACAATTTCCACTTTTTAATTTTCAATGGTATGTCCTTCCTTGATATCTAGATCTCCCCAGTTAACAATATGCAATAGGTTATGCACATATCTCCTCAGATTCAACATGTGGAAGAGTTCTTGTACCCAATCCAATTGTAGTTGTAGAGATAAGCGGTACACCACCTCGCCTACTCTACACAATATTTGGAAGGGGATAATATATTTTGGAGATATCTTGCCATCATGGGAAAATCTCCTCAATCCACATTGAGGCGAGACTCTCATGAACACATGGTATTTCTCCTCTAACTCCATAGGTCTTCATAATCAGTTCCAATAAGACTTCTGACATCTCTATGCTGTCCTCATCCACTTTGGGATGATCTTCAACTTCACCATAGTAGCTTGCACCAACTCCGGGACCATGAGTATTGACTCACATGGACTAGTCTAGAAAATTGGTGACCTTCAGTGCATACCATAAAAATCCACAAATGGTTCCATGCTAATGATGGAATGATAACAATTTTTGTATGAAAAATTCTCCAATGGTAGGTGATACTCCCAACTACGTTCAAAGTCCGACATGTTATCTCACTGCATGTTCTCCATGACCGAAATGATATACTCTGTCTGACCATCATTGTGGGGATGAAGCTCCATGGAGTCATACTATCTTCTGAAATTATTGGCATCCCAAGATTTCAACTAAACTCTACTCTCGAATATCTAAGAAGAGGTATGACTTGGTCAGTAAGTCTACAATAACTGAGAAGGAATCATGTCCCCTGAATGTAGGTGTTAAGACCAACATGAAGTAACTTTAAATCAAATCAAACTTCCACTATGGCACCTAAAGGGGTTGAGCTAAACCCATTGGAACTATGTGGTATTCCTTTACTTGCTGACTAGTAAGGAATCAAGACATAGACTTTTCAATTCCTTTCTTCATACCTATCCACCAAAACATACATTTTGGGTCCTGGTACATATTTTAAAGACATTAATGTACTGGAAAAGGGGATGTATGAAACTCCCACATCACCTACTCCCACAATATAGAAGGTATCATCGTTTATTCTTGGAAAATAATTGTATTATTCCCACCTTCAAAATATATACATCAGGAGAATGCTCAGTGGATATCTATGTAAGTATGCTCTTAGATTTAGTATCTCCAAATTCAGTATACCTGACATGCTAAGTGGTGAGGTAAAACCATAGAATCATGATAAGAAGAACTATCCTTGTCCATAAAGGACAACTATAATGAGGATAAATGTGTCTACTCCTCAACCAACAATTGAGAATAAGATCTTATACTAACAGATTATTTGTCCACCTTCCCCATCCACAATGTATGGACAATATCAAAGTCATAGAGCTAGAGTAACTCTATCCATTGCCTATATATCAAGTTATGATCATTCTGACAGAAGATATACTTGAGACTCTTGTGGTCAGAGTAGATGATAAACTGCTCGGCCACCAGGTAGTGTTTACACATATTCAATGTGAAGGCTACCATTACTATCCCAAGATAGTGGGTCACGTAGTTCTCATTATGTGGTCTAAACTGGTGTAAACCCTATGCAATAACCACTTTACTCTGCAACATAACACAACCATGTACTATCCTTGAAGAATCACATAACACTACATACTAGACACACTTCTCTAGAAATATTAAAATTGGACCACTCATAAACCTCTATTTCTACTTCTAAAAGAAATTTTGATATTCTTCCATCCACATGAATTGATTCCCCATCTATTTCAAATCTTTCAAGGGTGATGAAACTTTAGATAAATTTGGTGAGAACCTCCGATAGTAGCCTACCAAACCAAGGAAATTCTACACCTCCGTAACTATTTTGGGTGGATTCTAAGCAAGTATGACCTCAAATTTTGATGGATCCATTACAACTATAGCCTCTGAGATGAAAAGTCCTAGAAGGTGGACATCATGATTCCAAAACTGGCTCTTTGAGAGCTTCTTGTAAATCTGGTTCACTGAGAGTGTGTCTAGGACTACCCTCAAGTGTCTCAAGTGTTCCTCCCCACACACCAAATACACTATGATATATTAGATAATGACTACCAAGAATCAATCTAAGAATAGATGCAATATTAGATTCATGATTCCCATGAACACTGATGGAGTATTCAATATTCTAAATGAAATCACCAAGTACTTATAGTGATCGTAACGTCATATGAAGGTCATCCTGGGTATATCCTTATCCCTTACTCAGATATGGTGTTAACCTGATCTGGGGTCAATCTTTGAAAACCATCAAACCCCTCCTAGCTAATAAAAGTGGTCTTTGATCCTTGGTAGTGGATAGTTATATTTCACAGTCACCAGAATCAAGAGCTAGTAATCCACACATAACCTCAAGATTTTGTCTTCCATCTTAGCGAACAACACTGTGGATGCAATGTGGGAAATGATAGGTCCCACAAATCCCTTCTCCAAATAGTACCACAACTGCACCCTCAACTCACAATTCTCTATTGGATCCATCTGATATGCTGGTGTAAATATCTGTGCCATCGTAGAATGAATATCAATGAAAAAATCTAACTCTTAGTGGAGAGGTAAACTCAAAACATCCTTATTAAATATTTCCTCATACTCCACCATCACAATAAAAAAATGATACCCCAATGAATACACTTCTCCAAGAGTAATTATTTCCAACTGGTGACTAATCAACTGCAATCTCTTATGCATGATCTCATACTATATTTCTATGGTTTCATTTTCACCCACAAAGGAAAACCTCATTCTTTCACTGCAGATACACCACTTCCTTCATCTAAAGTAATCAATATAGAAATGGAATATGGATATCCAATCCATACATAAGATGAAATTGTAATGAATCATTGATTAAATGAAGTGATAGTACAGAAAAGTTTCACCAAAAAGTGTCATATCGCACCATTGGAACAAGTGCACAATCATAGAGTCACTACCTATTAAAGTCTCTAACAAAAAGGGTCAAACCAGTGTCTCAACCAAAATCTCTAGGTTTGAAAATAGAGAAGTGGAAAGGAAGGAATGACATGAACCTATATCTATCAATATTGTATCTAAATTATAAAAGGCATAGATCATACCTCATATCATTCCTGGAGACTTGGGGTCATTTCCCTATATAGCTTGTAGCTAGACTCATCACTTCCCATTAGCTTCTAGAGCTTGGCATGGACCATCTAGGGATGGTCGTGGTAATAGGTGAAACCTCCAACCACCTTATCCTACTGTGTGGACCCATTTTACACATCAACTACCCTGCATACCACCCTGATCCTACATCTATATCTTCTTTAGAGGTCCCCTGACCTTCTCACAATTAGCTGTATGATGGGTTAAAAAATCCCAATCCAGATGCCCCCAACCATCGAAGGAGATACACAGCCTATCCCGTGGCTGATTCAACCCACCTTGAGAGCCCTTTACAAATGACCCTGAGTCCTAGGATCAACTCATGAAGTGTATGACATGCTTGGATCCTTATTAATGTCGTTAGTATCTTACTATCGATGTCTCAACAACCAAGTACCCACTACTAGATCCCCTACCAATGTACGCTCTTGCATAAATATCCCCACTAGTAAGGATCACTCAAGCACCCAAGAATAGGTTGTAATAAAAACAAATACTTATAATGACCTGATGTCTTGGTGTATACCATGTTCAACGGTTCGATCATTAAATAACTGATCCTATACAATATCCAAGGAGTGATGTGGGAGATTAGTAAACCTCACTGAGTAATATATCACAGTCAAACCACCCTGCTATATATGTAGAAGGTATTGTATGTATACAGATCAAAACGTGACCAGAAGATTAGTAAACCTCACTAATCTCCACCATCGCCCTAAAAAAGACTCTCCATGAAGACTTCTATCCGATTTGTAGGCATCCTCATAAGGCAGAAAATGTGAGTGACTGCCTCTATCTAGTCCTCAGCCACCTAGGGTTCTTTCTCACCCTGAAAGCTAGGAGGTAACTACCTCTAAATCTCATTAAATCCACTCATATTTCATGTTTCCTTTTTTGGAACTATCAGGGCTCGCTACTACTCAAAAAATATTGGTATATATGGTAAATTACATAGAAGTGCTATCTCTGGTATAGTCTCCTTTACTGATGCCTCTTCGCTAAATAGATCATCATTATGATAGTCAAACTCGAAACACTAAACACATTTCCCCCAAACTAATCTTGCAGAATCCATTTCTAAGGTAGAACTGACTTCTCTGATACAACTCAGTCACGACCCAACCCACTGGGGTCTAACCTATGACTACCCCAAGCCAACCTCCAATGGTCCGGGGGCTAGTGACCAATTACGAGTTGGAATATCCAACTAATGGGAAGTATTATCCTAATGTAACTATATATACACACAAAAATCCAAGAACACACAATTATAAAATGTAAAAAAACTGAAACAATCCATGCACACATCTAAGATCCCACAATAGTGCATGAGAGTAAAAGTATTGAAAGCGAAAAAGGGGCCAAAACAAGCCCAAGCAAAAAATATAAGGATTACAAACCACTCTAAGGAAAAGGAATTATTCTAAAGAATTGTATGACCCTACAAAACTTCTATATTTTTCTTTTATAATAAATTTAATATTTTTGATAGCTTTGAAAACATGTAATACAAATTTAGTTTTCATTGCACACAACACCCAATTTAAAGAAAAAAACACTCTTTAGTCACATTTTTCAGAATTAATTAAATTCTGTCACATTTTATGAAATTTATATAGAAAATTTATATATTATATATCCAATAAATTTTTTTTACTTTTTTCAAATATATTTGATAAGCATAAGATAATAACTAACCCAATTTAACACATAAAAAACCAATATTTTTATAAAATCAATTTCACTACCTTTTAATGGTCTATGTACTTAAAATATTAATTTTGAAACTTTTATAAAATTCATATGTCAAAATAAAATTCATTTTTGAAATTTAAATGTAAAAATTATTTTAGGGTGATTCATTTGGTGTTTTTATATAGAGTAATATTTTTTGAGGAATAGAGAAAAATGATGAATTTTAATTCAAAAAGTTTTTCTTCTATTTTATTTATAAAGTTAAATGATGGTTATAATTTGTTTTAATGGTAAATTAATTAAATTATACATCAATTAATCCAATTTAATTTATTGTAATCAATTTTAAATTCAAATTGGATATAAGAACTTACAATCTATTGAACATTTTTACTTTTAAATCTCAATTTATTACATATTATATAGGGTTAAGTTTAAATTATTTTCTAATAATTTTGTGATTAGAATTTGTTAAAATTGATTCTATATTTTTAATCAGAGTAATTTTTAATTTCTAATAATGTAAAATTATTTTTTTTACAAAAATATTAGTGAACCTTATTAAAATTAATTATTTCGATTGAGAGAAATATTAGCTTAAGAAAAAACTAAACCTTAACCTTTAGGACTGAAATAACTAAGAATAATTCTCCAAGAGATGTTGTATGTTACTATTTATACCCTATAAAACATTTTATTGAATTTTTAACATTTTTGGAGAAACCTTATATGGGAGAAATGTGGGTGGAATCCCCTATTAAAAATTTACAAGAATACTACTCCTCCTCCACTAGAAACTACACTCACCCCTCCCACTTATTCACACCTTTCAAGACCTTTTTCTCGCCCAAAATTTAATAAAATAAGCTTCAAAATTCCCTAAACTCAACCTAGAAGCATACATTTGGTATAAGAGCCAACCAATGATGTCCTTTCGTATAAACTAAAAGGAGTTAACTAATTAAGTGGAAACACATTCCAACGACCACTTATATTTCATTTACTTATTCACCTCTTCAATTATTTTTATATCATGGTTATATAATAACATTTATAATTTCAATATTATGAGATGTTGATATTCTATGAGTTATACCTACACTTTCCCACACATGCATCAAATGGGAAACACAATCATCATTCCTATGTAAGGTGAACTACTGCCTCATAAACCAATGTTGTTTTTTCTTCCATTTACCACATTTAAATGTAGGAATAATGTTTTATTTATAGTTTATATATTATATATATAGTATTTATATTGTATTTATGATTATTTATTTTTTATACAATACATAACTTTTTCCCTCCATTTTTGGGAAAACAATAATATCATTTGTGGATGTGTGCAATCCCCCTTCTCAAAATGATGTGATTCGTTCATGCTATACAAGAAATGTATTAGGGATAGTTTTAATAAAAATAGGTGAAATATATGACATAAATATGATACTATAATTATAATATACATATATATATATATCATTTAATTTTCATTCATTTAATTTGAAAAAGAAATGGAAGCAGTATTCATACATACGTACGACCTACTATCTCTGTGAACGGTGTATTTAATTTCAAATCTCCAAATATCATGAGTTATTTTAAATAACTATATACTGAATATATATGATTATTTAATCATTATGTACATCCTATAGTTGATGAAATCATGATCTACATAAGAAGTAAAAAATAACATGTCAAAACATACTCGAAAAACTAGCCAATTAACACCCAAGATAGTAAAGATAACAAAATATAATTAACAAACGTGTAATAAGAAGTTATATTAAGTTAATATATGATGTTATAAATATTAATATTTTTTTGTGATAATTTAATTACAATATTAAAATCATTATATAGGAGGATAATGCATTTTTTCAAGAAAGGAAACTTAGGGTAAGAGATTTTCATCGCACTTTTTTACATCTCTGAGATAAATGTCATATTCACCACTTACTTATTTTGTGTGGTGTATATATAGATTATTTTGATATAGAATAAGTTATTTTATCTGAATTGTATTTTTAGATTCAATTATAATTATTTATTCTAAGGGTATTTGAATTAAATTTTCCAATTGGTGAAGAATTTCATAACTCGATTCATTTTCATTGGGCTATATTACTTCCTCATTATGATTAATAATCTATGATTTTGTGAGTAATAAATTTTTAATATATAATTTTTTATTTCAACTTTTTATGGGGATTTAAATTTTACACATAACATATTCATCGATTGATTCTCTCATCAACGTTATAGTATTTTCATTGGTATACTTCACAATCTCAATTTGTTCGTGATTAATTAAACTTGAATTTCGATTAGAGAAAATGATTGGATAATTGTTTAATAAATTCTTTAATTTTTTTATTTTATGGTTATTCATGACCCATTTCAAGTAATAGTACCATTTTTACACTCATTGTACTTCTAATTTTTTAGGATTTTTTTTGGAAACATGATGTCAATTCCCTATTTAGTGAGAGAAACAATTTTCTTCTAAAAACCATGTTTTTTAAAAAGGTTTTAATTTTTTTAAACCTTAATAAAATAATTTATTAATGTAATTTTACCCATTTTTTCTTGGAAAAATGTTTTCAAAGTCATCTTTTTGTTCCTTTCCAAAAATTTATTTTTCTATGAAAATTACCTGAAAAAGGATTTTTTTTACCTTGTACAACCTATATGGATTTACTGAGAATCATTTCTTCTATGATTACTTTTCATGTTTAAAAGGTTACTTTTTAAAGAAACTATTTTTTTTAATTCATTATCAAAGAAATTCATTTTCAATTTTTTTTCAAAGTAAATAGTATATGTTCCTAAATAATGTTTTTAAAAGATATTTTAATAATGTTTCTATTCATATATGAAAAAAACCTTTATTTTTACTCCACATGGGATGTATTTTATTCATAGAATCCTTTTTATTCCTCTAGATTTTTTTCTTGATTTTTTTAGACAATGATAGTATTTACATCCACTTCCTTGATTAATTTTTGTAGTCCCCTTGAAATATTCTATTTTATATGTTCATTGAAAAATGAATTTACCCTAATTATCTATATTATTTATCATGCATATTTTTATTTACTAAAATGTATACCATTTTTTACATATGGTGTTTACTTTGTAATTTATTTTATTTATAGGGTAAATATTGAAAAATACACATCGTTTACTAAATATAGATATTTGATAAGGCACATTGTGTCTGAATTAAGTTGATTATTTGATATATACTGAGTGATATAGGTTGGGGACAATATAATGTAATTCCCTCGATGGATCGATAGTCTAACAATACAGAAGGAGTTTTTGAAAAACCCTTTAAGTTTGTTTCTAAGAATAACAGATGGGTTTATACCCATAGGTTTAAAATGTTTTGTGAATGGTTTCTAAAGATTTATGATAAACTATATTTTGAATTGTCCTAAAGGTAAACATATCATGTTCCAAGGAAACATGAAATCCAATAAATAAGCATTTACTTCATTAAATATTCAGTGATTATTATCTATGATAGTTTTTATTTCACATTATCTATGGAGGAATCTCATTCGCATTTCATTAATTAAATGGAATGTGTTCAATTTATTTGACATACTATATTGATTATTCCCAAATATTTTTATATAAATAGCATGTGTTTTCAATTTTTTTTACCTTTCCATAATTTTTACACCCTCCCTTCTTTGTTTATTTATTATGTGGTAGGTTTCATTAGTTATTACCTATCTATATTCACTATTCCCATTGATTAATTATTTATTTTTCTATAGTTAAACCTTACAGATTATTTGATATCCCCTTATTTTTTTTCTTTCCCCAGGATTCCATGAAGAGTACTAGGATATATATTAAAGTATACCTTAGATGGAATAATGTTATGATCAAAAGAAAAAAATAATGTTTTAATTAGTGTATACATTTATAATACAAGACTCAGGTATGTATATAGTCTACCCCAAATACAATACTCATTGGTCCTTCGAGATATAATTTCTTGTAATCATTCCAATGTAATGTTAGTAGATACAGGATATAGGATGTTTGGGGCTGGGTCGCTACAAGAAATAACCTAGTAAACTCCTCGATCTGACAAGCTCCAACTACGCTCCACCTACTCCCTATCCTCCCAAGGCACCATCAAAAGGGTTGTTCTCTCCATAAGACACGTCATGTGTTGGATGGTAGAGTATAATAATAGCCAATAGGACACCAAAAAAAACTAAACATGAATCCCCATGTATAGTAACCTCAATGTATGATATAAAAATCAAGGTATAATAGAACACCCAGATATACTAAACCACGATCCCATGCCACTAGGCAGCCATAACTAACTGCCAGCCACATGATTCTGGTTGAAGAAACACTCATTCTAGGGGAGTAAACCCCAGGAGAAATAGTAGCATCCGAGATAGTTGATGAAGTGGTATAGATCATTAAGACCCACCTAATGAAAGCTCACTGGTTTAAGAAGACCCTGATACACATATATAGGATCACACCCAAGACCACTAGGGGACACCGTGAACCCAATCTGGATCAAACTTCTATGTAAGGGATTATATGTCAATGATACCACAAACCCTACCGATATGACTTTCAAGATAGAGGATCAAATCCCTACTCTGGTAGGTTATGCTGGTTTGACAAAATCCACCTAGGGAATAATGGTGATAGAGGATCACACTCCAATATCATGGAGGGATGTAACAACTCTATCTGAGAATCAAACTTTAGAGGAGATCAAATTAGTATGATGTGGATGAAATTCCATACTTTACCCTCAAGGTAAAGGACCCAGGGAATCTACTCAACCTATGATGGTCTGAAATAAGGAAACAAAGTACTACAAACACTCTTGAAGGGGGTACACAGCCTGTCCAGCTATTCCAAAGTATGTCTATGTAGAGAAGCCTCACATGACATGTAGGTCTCAATATACGTGGCATGTAGAAGAATTTCACAGAATGTAGAGACACATGGTATCCTTCCCTTGTTTTTTTCCATGTCTGTGTATGGTGGCCATGTACATTTTCTAGATAGTGTACGCTAAGCCGTGTTAACGTCCAAGTACACAACATGCCATTTGGTTGTGTTCTTATCCCGTTTTAGTGTATTTTAAAAAGTATATTCCAATACATATGGATGGATTCACATACTGTGTAACCAATTCACATAACGTGTGATACTTAAATGTCATTGGAACAACAACACCATAGCCATGGAGGTCCACATGGCATGTAATACCAGATTACACGACGTGTCGCTACAGATTTCCAGGTTTGATTATGTGCCATCCCTATCCAATCCAGAGTGACCGATATTTCCAAAACCTATTGATTAATTTCCTTTTTAGCCTCTAGTATTTAGATATTTGGATTATAATTTTAGATTCTTCTCAGAGAACGATATGTCAAGAAAAACCGTCACCGTTTTCAAAACTAGGATAAACGAGAACCACAAAGACATCCATTCCTATCAAGATTACCCACTGTTGTATTCATACAATAATTGAAACATTGATCATGAACCAAACTTGAGAAACATATCCATTTTACTGAAGAATAATTGTGAGATGATCAGATATCAGGTATTCATCGAACAATGGTCCAAAAATAAAACACTAGTGATAAACACAAGAAGAATGGTGGAAGAAATCCGAAATCCATAAGATGTGTGGAATTAAACTAAACCATTTTTAGTTTTTATTGATTATTTATCATAGTAAAAGATGATAGTAGGGGGATAGATCAACAAAAAAAACAATTATTCCTTCAAATTAATTCTACCAATGATGCACATATAAATCTTGTTCGTGGAATTGATCCACATTTATCCGATACAAAGAAGAACGATTCAAATCACAAAGAAAAACATCCTAACTAGAGATTGTATTGATTTTTGATGAAGAATAGTATCATTTCCTTCATTGGTAAGATTCAATATGTTCCCAGTCAATGTATTGTATCACTAAGTGGGGAAGGGGATGAATACGCGATACACTTTTTTCCTTTTACGTTTCAATTGAAAGAACCTTCACCTCCTCTTAAAGATTCAATTCCCTCCTGAAATAAATTCAAACACACATACATAGAAACACCAAGGTTTACAAGATTAACTATTCAATATTAATAGCTCTTCCCTTAGTCTGGTTTGGAGAAAATCCAATACCATATAATCCACTAGAAAAAAAATACATGGATTACAAAAAAGTAGAATATACCCTTACAATCATGTGGAACATTGAAGATAATCCAAAAGTGTGTGTGCACCCTCTTAGCATAAATATTATGATTCAATTTTTATGTAGCAACTCATGTTTACTATGGTTCTTTTCAAATTAAAAATGTTTAAATTGAAATAAATTTATTCAATTCCTTACATAGAATAAATGTAACAACCTTTTGGGATTTTTTTTTGCAGAAAACTCAGTCTAATTTTTCGAGGGATGATTTTCCCAATCTGATTTCTCCAAGTCTTATTCTCCATAATATAGTTCTATCAGTCTAATTTTCTGAGAGAATAAAACATAAATGAATTGACACCACTTTAATACTCCTTTATTAGTTCAAAAATTACTTGTATGGTAAAACTCAATACAAAGATCCTAAATCCAATTAATCCAACCCGTTACAATGATCAACCAAATACAAATTCTCTTATCCATCAAAGCCACTTCCAAAGATGATCGGTATGAAGAAATTTTATTCTCCCAAGAAACTCGGAGCATCAATCTCTACAATGGTGAATAATACTTCTTCATTATTCAATTACAATATAACTTTTCCACTTTTATAGGTGAACTTCTATGGGTTTTCCAGGAAACTCAACCAACATTCATGCTCACACAAATTCACCAAAAATGAAATTTATCCAAGAATCTTGAAGTAATCATGACTTCATTATTGCTTCCTGATTTTTCTAAAAAATTTCATAATGATCATCTCATTTTATAGGATTTCATTTTAATTTTGAGTCCAATTTCAATTTCTAAGTTAGATTCTAATTATTGATACCAATTTTAATTGACGAGACCTATTTCAATTGAATTTCAAACTCCCCTTGATATCACATATGATAAAATCCTTCATCTATGATCTTGTCCACTCAAAAATAAATGTAATATTCTTCTCCTCTTCTCTTAGACATATTGAAACACCACTTAAAAGGAAAGATAATGTAAATAAACTCTCGAACCACTTGATAAAACATTTGAAAATTGACCGGAGTTCGTCTCTCTCTTCACCCATTGCTACGATTAGCCTAGAAACGATCATTATGATATCGATCATTCTGATGTCGATCATCCTAATACTGATCTTTTCCTTCTTGATCCTGATATTGGTTTTTCTGATAATTATCATCCTCATATTGATCACTATGATATTGATCATTCATATATTGATCATTATGATATTAATTATTCTGATTTTGATCATTTTATTATTAATCCTTTTGATAGTGATCATTTTGATATTGATCATTCTGATATTGATTATTTTGATATTGATCATTTTGATACTAATCATTTTGATACTGATCATTCAGAGATTGATCATTATAATATTGAAAATTTCTATGTATGAAAAATTTTATATCATCCGATGGAAAACCTATATGCTATAGTAAATCAGTACAACCTTTTCAATCAATACCACCTTTTCAAACCATACCACCTTTTCTTTTAATACCACCTTTTTAATCTGTTTGGGTATGATCATCCTAATGCCAATATTTTATTAAGTGGTTGATGGATAACAAAAAACTATAGTGACTGAATACCACTTCTTTTTAATCCACCTAGATTCCATTCGTTTTGAAAAATAATTGATATCACTTCTTTCTCTAGACCAATCAGATATGATAAATCTCGATACAATCTTTTTCAGATTGGAAGCATCTTCATTCACTCCCCATTTCTTATATTATTCTTGAATCACTAGTTCTAAATTCAACTTGTGATCTATATAAAATTAACATAAAAAAGAATCGTCACATTTAAAACATCATAGTTATGGTGACTCCTATTCTCCATCAAAACAACTAATTCTTTCATATCGAATCCAGAGTGAATCTGATCAATTCCTCGTTACAATATTTTCTAATACTAGACCCTCATTAAATTATTTTTCAATACCAGGCCCTCATTACAATCTTTTTTAATACCAGACCCTCAATAAAATCTTTTTTAATACCATACCCCCATTAATATCATTTTTAATACTATACCGAAATATATTCTTCTCATTACGATGGACAATGTGAGTACAATTCTTATCAATACCATGAGTCTAATTTTTATGAATACCAGACACAAAAATCAACTTTTTCAACATGCTTTCTTTCTTTCAGGATACTGATTGATTGAAAACCAATACAACCAAAACACAAATTGGTCTAAACAATCTTCCCATTGTATTTATTCTCAATACCCACTTCAATCACTTCAACCACAAGGAACTTTTCTTAATTTTTATTCTCTCCATTCATTTCCTTATCCCATATTTCTTTTATCTCCCCCTTTCTCTTTTCTATCCCCCTTATTGACAATCAAATTCAGAGGTACCATTAAGATAAGTTTCTCTCTTATTGATAAATGATATTCATTTCTAAGGGTTGGAAACTATCTTAGACCTAGGTATCACATGAGTTTCTTAACAGTGAACCTTTAACTAAACAACTCTAAGTCTGTATGGGAGAACCCGGTGTAGAAAAAAAAGTGAATAATCAAGGTGATCAATGTTTTCCATTATAAAACTTTTATTTAGTAACTTTTAATGTTTCTTCAAGCATTTTCATGAATGGGAAAATTATTGAAAGAATTTGTTTAATATAAAAGTAACCTGCACGCATCTCAACAAACACATCAGAAAGTTCCGGTGTATAAAAACAAAACTTCTTAAAACCTTATATCATTAAAAACCTCATTACGTTATTTTACAAGAATAATAAGGGTCTAATTAATTACATATTCCTTATTTACACTACTTCAATTCCCTACATGTTAGCACAAGTATAAAAATATTTAAAGGAATAGGAATAAACCTTGATTGTTCCTTATAAACAACAATTGGACTGAGAGTCTTCTCTTAGTCTTGGATTCGTCTTCTTTTTCTTGGATTTTTCATTGGACATGATTTCTTCCTTTTGTTCATCCTTCTCTGGTTTTATAAAAACTTTTTCCTTATGTGTAGAATCTTCATATGTGGATGTCATATTTTATTCTTATTTCAAAAAATATTTGTTACAATGAGTTTGTTACATTTTTCACATGCATGTCATTTCTTTTTGAATGATATTTGAATAGGTTTTGATATCATGCGTCACTTTATTATATACATAATCTGTTGATACATTTTTGTCAACATTACTTATTTCATCAAAAGTATTTCCCTTCCTATCTTATATCAATTTCTTATTTGCTTCATCCAATTTCCTAACAGAGTCAATGTGTTCTAACTAGACAACTAGGCACTCTTTTTTCAGACTTAGCAGATCTGCGTTTCTTAAATTCCAAATCTACCTACTTTTGATATTTGTTTAAAATAGGTTACTTTTTCGACAACAAAAAAACATATCCTTTTTCAAGGTGTCTTAGTTGATCATATATTTCACAAATATTTTCCAATTATTGGAACCTATTTTCAATATTTACTCCAACCTTCTCATGTTTCTTCAGACAAACTTCTTAGAATTCATTCTTTAAGTAGATTAACTCCCCCTAAAGCTTTTCCTTTCATATCTTGTGGAATGATAGAAATGTTTTTGGTTAAACCAAAACATATTTTCAGTGTATCTAAATCCCTCACAATACTAGAAATATCCATAGACGGATTATTTGACCCAGAGACTTCCATATAATCAAGAATTGTGAATACGTTTCTCAATCACCTTCTTCTCTTTCTTTTCTTAGTCTCCAAACTTTCTATTACCGATCAAAGACTTCCTTTTCTTGTATGATTTATCAAAACCAGAAGTGTTTGAAACATTTCTAGATTCAGATTATTTCAAAATATTTTTAGAATTAGGATATTTTTTAACTTATGAATTCCCATCCTTGTTGGTTTTTACCACATATATAAATTTCCCAGCATTTTTCTTCTCAGAAACTATTCAATCTTACTTATCACCATTTTAAGGTAACTTTTATTGAACCTTCTCAAGTTTCTCATTTCGATAACTTTCACCAACTTCAATGATAATGTTTTTGGAACTTGTATTCCTGAATTCATCTTTAGATTACTTTTGTTGAACAAGTTACAAACCTTCTTCCATACTTTCATATTTACATGAAGATTCTAATTATGATTATTTTCTTCATGAAGATATTTATTTAATTTTCTAATATCTCCCGGAAGATTTTTCTTCTATTATAAATAGAATTATTGAATTTTTGAGGAATATTCATCTTCCAACTCTTGGTTTATCTTTTCAAGTATTCTAATATTTCTCGAGAATTTTTTAAACTCTTTTTTTCTAATAAATTTCATGACGAGTTTATTATTCAAAATATCCTTTGATTCTAAATTATTCATCAATAATTGTTTCAATAAAATTATTATCCCCATTATGTTCAATATATTTTTCAGATTCAGATTTACTTTCTTCTTCTTCTTTTTCTTCAGAACAACTAATTTCACTGCTAGAAGAACTTTCCTCATCAAATTTTGCAATAAACATGTTGTATTCACCATCATTTTTAACATCCTCAATATAAAAATTATAAGAAAAAGGTGTTTCCTTTTTTTATTTAGATAAATTACTATTTTTCCTCCAAGAATAAAATTTTCCTTTATCACCATTATTCTTCAAAGATCTCCCTATCCTTCTTTCTTCTTCTTCACTTTATTCTTCATCAATTTCTTCTTCATTACCTCTTTGAGGATAATTGGAAAAAAATTTCCAACAGCCCCACATCCAAAAAAAATTAATATATGTTTCCCTTTATAAATTATTATAAATCCTTTCACATTTTAAAAAAACAAGGATAAAATATCATTAATATTTTTTCGTACCTTATTTTTAGAGTGAGAATCACCATCATATCTTTCAAAAAGAATATTCTGTGACTTTTCTTTTTTTAGAGCCCTGAATGACATTTCTATATCAATTTTTGTTTTTCTATTCATAGATTTTTATCTTCACATTTCATATGTAATAATAGTGGAATTAAAATTGTCAAGAGATAATGTTTCAAGAGCCCTATATTCCAATTAGGAAACATTTTGCATTAAATATTTCTGGTTGTATTATCAATATAATTTCAAAAACTATAGTGTCAGGCATATTTTCAACCATTCATCTGATTGTACTAACTTTATCATTCACCTTGGTAAATAGGCTCTAAACATATTATTTCTCACCCATCTCGAGGTCTTTATAATTCAATATCTATATTTGATGTTTTTAATTTTTTAATTTTGTATTGCCTTCATATATGTTTTTCAATTTATCTGATATACCTTTGGATATGGAAACACCTTTCACTCTTAATAATTGACTTTCAGAAAGAAATGACAATATATCATTCTTTTCCCTTCCATCGTTCTCTAGATGCTTCTCATCAATAGGTGAAAGTGGAGCTTTATCATTAATGTGTGGAAACCGAACTGTTTTCACTTAAAGAAAATCATAATTGAAGGACATAAGTTAAGGAAGCATTATATCCTTTAATATAAGATAATTCTTTCCATAAAATAATGTAATACATTTACTGTTCACACAATTCAAATAATCCATCACAACTTCTTCTTAAAATAATTTAGTAAAGAATAAGCGAAGGGAACCATCACTCCGATACGATTTGTAAGTGCCCTATTAGTGTATTGTATCACTAAGAGGGGGTGGGAGTGAATCAATGATACTATTTTGTTTTATTTTTTGTTTCAATTTTAACAGACTTCATCTCATATTAAATATTCAATTCCCTACTAAAATTAATTCAAACACGCATCCACATGAGCGCAAATATTTACAAGGTTCACTATTAAAAACAAATAGATAAATACTTTCTATGGTTTGGAGACAATCCAATACCTTACAATCCACTAGAAAAAAATCCATGGATTATAATGGATAAAACCTTAATATCGTGTGGCATTTTGAAGTCAATCCAAAAGTGTGTGTGCACCCTCTTAGCACAAATAGGGTAATACAATTGTAATGTAACAACTCATGTTACATATGCTTCTTTTCAATTTAACAATGTATTCAATTGAACTAAAATTATTAAATTCGTTACCTTAAAGAAAGGAATAAACTTAAAGGCTTTGTTGGAGAAAACTTTATCTGATTTTTTGGGGTTGATTTTCCAAATCTGATTCCTACGAGTCTGATTTTCCCTGATATAATTATCTCAGTCTAATTTTCTTAATAGAAGACAATAAAAATGATTTAGAACAACTTCAATATTCCTTCCTCGGTACAAAAATTATAAGTACGTTAAAAACCAATACATAAATCCTGAAGGTGATTAATCCAGCCCAATATGATGACCAGTCTAATACAAATTCTATTCTTCATGAAAATATCTTCAACAAAATACCGGTACGAAGACTTCTTCTACTATATAGAAACTCAGAGCTTCTATATCTATCACGGTGAATAATACTTCATCTCCAGTCATGTATAATGTAATTTTTATCCTTTCATAGGCTACCTTCAATGTTTTTGGTGGGAAACCCAAAAAGCATTCCCGCTCACACAAATACACCCAAAATGAAATTTCTCTTGGAATCTTAGATCAATTATGAATTCATCAATGATTCTTGATTCTAATTAAAAATTGTAAAATGTTTATATAGTTTTCTAAAATTTCATTTGAATTTCTAGTCTAATTTCAATTGCTTGGTCCGATATCAATTGGTGAGACCAATTTCAATTGTTGGGAATGATTTCAATTGAATTTCAAGATCCCCCTTGAAAACACATCGAACATACTCCTTCATCTCTTCTCTTGACCCACTTAAAATATAAGGCATCTCATTCTCATATTCTCTTGACCTAGTATAAACACCACTTAAAAGGATAGAAAATGTAAATCAACAATTGACCCACTTGAGAATGAAATTTAAAAACAAATAAGAGTTCATCTATCTCTTACACCATTACTACGATTATCCTGGATACGATCATTGTGATATCGATAATTCTGATGTCAATCATCCTAATATTTATATTTTTATTCTTGAGCTTGATATCGATCATTATGATATTGATCATTCCAATATTTATCATTCTGATAATGATCATTCTAAGATTGATCATTATAATTGATCACTTTGAAATCGACCATTCTGATATTGATCATTCTGATATTGATCATTCTGTTATTCATCTTTCTGATATTGATCATTCTGAGATTGATCATTATTATATCGATCATTTCTTGGTACTAAATTTTTTTATATTATTCGACGGAAAACACAGATTCTACTGTAAATCTGTACCATATTTTTAATTATTATCACATTTTCAATCAATACCACCATTTTAATCAATACCAACTTTTTAATCAATATGGGTACGATCCTCCTGATGCCAATATTTTAGTTTGTGGTTTATGGAAGAAAAATTCGATATTCAATTAATACCACTTCTTTTTAATCCACCCATAATATGATAATTTTCAAAAACAATAAATATCACTTCTTTACCACAGCCTCCCGAATACAATAAATATGGATACAATATTTTTCATGTTGATAGAATCTTTTTTAACTTCCCCTTTATTCCATCAAGCTTAAATTATAAATTCTCAATTAAACTCATGATCTATTTGAAATAAAAATCCACAATGGATAATCACATTTAAAACATCATACTCATAGTGACTCAAATTCTCCATCAAAATAACCACTTATTTCATACCGGATTCAGAGTGAATCCGTTCAATTCCTTATTAAGATATTTTACAACACTAGACCTTCATTATAATACTTTTAAATTCCAGACCCTCATTATGATATTTTTCAATACCATACCCTCATTAAAATATTTTTCAATACAAGGACCTCACTATGATCTTTTTCAATATCTGACCCAAACATCTTCTTCTCATTACGATGGACAACGTGAGTTTTTTTCTTATCAATACCAGGAGTCCAATTTTTATCAATACCATAACCAAATTTCATCTTTCACAACATAAAATCTTTCTTTGAGGATACTGATTGATTGAACTCAAATACAACCAAAACAAAACATGGGCCCAATAGATTCTCTTACTCCATTGGCATGATGATCCACAATTTGAACATAATCCATCATAATTATCCAAGAAATCTCTCCCCCAACAACTTACTTGTATCTAAGGTTTATTAGCCTACCATTGGATAATTTTTAAAGCCCTGTACTTAAAGGAAATGTTATTAGATGTGTCAAAAATAAACAAAATAAATTAATTATTTCATTTATTTCATTTAATTATGCTCGCAATAACTTTTTGACAAACGATGCATGACAATAAATATTATTCCACACCTAGGGTGAAAACTGCATTATGTACTCAATGGTACCCTCATATTTCTGATCCAGGTCCCCGTTTAGGAGTTATTAATCTTTTTTCAGAAAATATGTGCATGAATTATTTTTAATATATTTAATATATTTCAAACATTTATTTCGGGAACACAGGGCTTCAAAATCGCATGTTGTCTCAATTCATAGCCTTGAAAATAATTTATTTAATATCAAAAAAATAATTCATTGAAAATCCAAGACATTACATATAGGGTATTTTGCGTTGCACAACCCCAAGAGCCATATTTTTTCATTCTACGTTCCTGAGTTACTATTTATCCCTATAAACAGGTAATTGAAGAGAAATATTTTGATTCTGGAAAAACGTATTGATGAATTAGATTTATAATGCCTAAAATTGTCATACACAAAGAGTGTCCTTGAAAATATTCATGAAGGTATGGATACATACAATAAGTTTTCTTATCTTTATGATATTTGTCAAGAGAAAGTTAAAAAAGATAATTTTGATATTTCCAAGGAACTATTTATTTCAAGCATGGAGAAAGTGTACTATAATTACTTAATATAGATTATATAGTTAGGCATATTAGGTATTTGGAAATTCCGGGTTTTGAGATTCCCCTTGAGTTTAACATATACCCTATTCTCCCTTAACTTACATTGATGCTTTCAATTTTTATAATGATTTTTAACATCAAAATGTAATGAAGATGATCCCAATTACTTTGTGTCTAATTGTTCATGAATATAAAGATATAAACTATTAGAAAACATCAATCATTATGGTGAAAAAAGATGAAAGTAAATATGAACATATCTAATATTAATTCCATGTATAGGGAACCACACTACCCTTAGAAGAGGGGAAATATCTAGGGACATACTAAAGAGTATGGTGTAGTGTGTTTTTCCTATGTCATGAAAGGGAAATAAAAAGATAACTATGACCTATTAAATAATAAATAGAAACATTTAGGTGCATTTGTTGTCAAGTAAAATCTATCCATTTATAAGTATTTTGTGTCATTTTCATCTTGTTGATATCCAATTTTAATCCAATTATAGGAACCATATAGATTTAGAATGATTTGTAGAGGTGAGGTTGATCTCAAATCTTCCAATAGAAACATATTTGTTATTTTGGATATTATAGACTAATATATAATGTTACTGACTAGATTGGTTATTGTTTTTAATGAATTTTTACTGTGTTCCCATTGTGACAAAAAAACATAATATCTATGTTCATTTTAGACATGGATTGGATTATTTTCATAATTAAATTATGATTTGATACTTTCATAAATGAATCACATGATATGTGGGGTAACATTTGAATAATTGGATTTAGATACTATAATATGAAAATTGAGTCTTGAAAATAGATAATGAATCAATTTTACAAGTCTCATATCATACATAGCTGTAGATTCAGTGTCTTGGTCATACAAATGAGAAGAATAAGAATAAATTATATTAAGAATTTTATTTTGATTCCTTTGATCTGAAACCCATTAACATATGGAATTCTTGTTTAAAAGGATAATGAACATTTTATCAATTCATTTTAGAAGGTATAATTGTTTTAGAGTTTGTAAAAATAGTTCATAGAGATGTGTGTGGATCATTTTCAGCCTAAAATACATGTGTATACTCTTACATCATAAATTTTACACAAAAATTTAGTAGATCTTCATATGTTTACTTAATGTGATAAAATTATGATTCATTAGATAAATTTGTGGGATAGAAAAATGAATTAGAAAATCAGCTTCAAAAAAAGATAAAGAAACTCTACGCAGACTCTACTAAGAATATTCTTAACCAGGATTTAATCATTAATATGAAGAATATTTAGATAATATCTAAACCCACTTCTATTTATACACCATATTGGGATGGTGTCATTGAAACGATAAACTACACCTTGTTAGATATGCTGAGCTCAATGATGAGGTGTGATGATCTTTCGATACCTTTTTTGGGATATAAATTACAAAATGCATCACATGTAATAATTTTAATTAAAACTAATGTAGCAAGAATGATTATATAAGAGTTTTAGTGTGGGAAGAAATCCAATTATTCAAATATTCATGTATGTGTGTCGATAAAGGTGTATCTAAAAACAAACTAACATCAAGAGGCATAATGTTCATCCATACTGATTATCATTCTGAAACTAAATCATATTATCTATATAATCTGTTAGACAAAAGGGTTTTGGTTGACATATATCCCACCATTCATAAAAGTGTGAAAATATATAAAAGATATAATAAGGGAAAGGTATACCAAATTGAAGTTAAAGATCAGGATCTGAAAAATTTAGAACATGAACAAATTATACATCCCTAGTTGAAGGAATAAATATAGGAATAAAATTTCTTATCTGGGGCACCAAATATGTTATATTTATAGTGAGATGTAGTTTTCTAGTAATTAATTAAATTAATATATTATTAGTTGAATTTAATGATCCTATTTTCTATAAGAAGGTAGTAAGTAAATCACTTGTTTTAAAATGGAGAAAATCTGTCAATTCTAAATTGGATTCCATGTACTAGAACCAATTCCATGTATTGGTAGATCCTCATATTCATCTAATGACTGTTGGAAGAATATTTTCATTCATGGAAAACTAAACATGGATGATAAATTTTGAACTTATAAACTATGTCTAGTACCTTAGTTTTTAAAAAATTCAATTTATAGACTATGATTAAACCTTTTTAGTAGTCTCTATGTTGAAACCCTTTATAATAATACTTGTAATAAAAGCTTGAAAATATTATGAGATTTGAAAAATAGATTTCATGATAGCTTTCCTTAATAGGAACCATATGGATGTTGTCTATGTGACATAACTAGATGGGTTTGTGACACCAATGGATTCTAATAAGGCCAAAATGCTATAGAGTTCTTTTTATATATTGAAGAAATTATATATCTAATGTATTTTTTTGATGAATCTATAAGATATTTTGGTTTCTTAAAAAAAGAAATTTTAGCCTTTTTCCTATAAATTGTTCAATGGGAGTGTAATAGTTTTTTGAAAAGATTATATTGATGATATAATAAATATGAAAAATGAGATACAAGTTATACAGTTAGATAAGAAATGGTAAAACAAATGGTTCTTCAAGAAAGAATTAGGTGAATCTACCTATATTTTAGGGGTCAATACCCATCATGATAGATCAAAGAGGTTTCTTAGACTATATAAAGTTACGTACAATATCATGGTATTGGATATATTAATTATAGAATAATCCAAGATATGATTTTTGATAGAGTCATATGGTATAAATAAATATAATAAAATGTGTCTTAAAAAACAATACAAGCGAGAGTTAATGAGTATAATACATCACGTATAAAATATTTGATCTTTCGTGTATGTAATGATATATACATGGGTTGATGTTTTCTATACCTTGGGAATGGTTGGAAGATATAAAAAAGAACTAATAGAGAAATAATAGGACACTATAAAAATAATTTTTAAGTATCAGAGGCATACAGAGGATATGTTCCTTATTTATTGAAGTCAAGAGGAACTGGTTATGTGTGGATAAATAAAATCTATTTTGGAGAATTATCAGAATGATCTAAAATAATATATGGTATATTTTTTTCTACTTTAATATATGAGATATGAACTGGAAGAGTTCTAAGAATTAAGTGGTTAATGATTCTACAATCAGGTTCAGGTATATTGCATCTTCTGATGCAATAATAAAAGTAGTTTGGATATGAAAATTCTTCTAGAATCATGATGTTGTGCCTATAGGTAAATTTTATATAAATTAGTGTTATGATAATACTACAATAACGATTATATGAGAAGAGACTAGAACATATCAATAGATGAACTATTTATATAATAAATATCACTTCTTGAGGGATTTTTCATCAGGGGGTGTGGTTTTAATAAGCAGACTTTCAATAGAAGATAATACGGTAAACCCACTGAATAAAGTTATTTATTAGAAGAAAAATTAATATCATGTTAGAGCTAGAGGAATAAAAGTTATAAATATCTTTCTCTAGTGAAGGTGAGAATATTTTGGATTTGGTTCTCTGAAATTAATAAACTTTTTACTATTTATTACCAAAATAATAAAATTTATTAATATCTCATTATATAATTTTTATTGTTTTGTCTAACATCAATATGATATTGCTGATAATGTATTCTTGAAATGAATATATTTTAAAAATTCATCTATATAATGGGAACCTAGATATTTTTTTGAAATATATTAAAACATATATCCAATGGTGTAGACCTGAACTATATAACTTGACACATGCGTTATATGACTATCAATTGTTTGGTGCTCATATTCAGACGAGTATAACTCTCATGAAGTTATCAATTTATAATATTAAAGAGATAAGGTGTTGATGGAAAACCCTATAATAATAATTCTATAGTTTATATGTAGAATAGGATATTTTTATCCAAAAAATCGTTTATTATACCTTAGATTTCAGATTCCTATTATTATATATACCGAATCACATACTTTGATATATCTGTAAAAACCATGGTGAAATATTCTCATGGAGAAATAGAATTAATTAGGAGTATCCTAAGTGATATGATATTAAATAAATAAATCAAGAGTTTATTTATCCCCAACTAGTTATATAATACGATATATTTTTCCCTTGGATTGAAATGAAACATTTTGATTAAATCCATTTCCATGTTTGTAACAACCCTGACCTAAGAAGCTTGGAGTTAGTGGTTATTTTATTACAGTGACATAAATATATGAGATAAAATAAAAACTAATATATTAGTTTAGTATTATTGGATAACTAGATAGATTCATGGTTTCCATATTACATTGGTAATTAAACGTAGAACATAATAAATGAAAATAAAATACTTCCTTGACAGTTATTCAATGATTTCATCTTCATAACCATTGGAGGGGAAAAAATTAAAAGCGTTAGATAGAATTCTCAGTAAGGGTTACATGAATCAGTAATGAGTGAAGGATAGTAAATAAAGCATAATAAATATGGAAAGGTAAATAATGGAAAAAAATTCCAATTTAATCAATAAACTGAGAATGAAAATGCAACCAATGATTTTTTCATAGTGAAAATATCTTGGATAACAATAAATGAAAATTGAATGAAGGAAATGATTAATTATTGGATTCCTTGTATCCCCCACATGAACCAATACCATAAAAATATTTCACAAGATGGATTAAGAATATGGGTAAAAACCAACCTTGTTCTGCTTGTAAAAAAATATGAAGGTTTTGTGGCTAACTATTTCCTCAAATGAGAGTTGTCGATGCATCGAGGGGATATCAATAATAAGTCACCACCCATGTTTTAATTTCCAAATAATTACTAAAATATTGAAATGATTGATTTATTTAATGAATAAATATGTTTCATTAAGACAACTTTATTGAGTGGAGGATACAAAATTATCAATATTTCTCCAGATAAAACAACATTCAAAGTAAACACCATATGAAAAAAGGGATATGACTAAGATAATTTTCATATACATGATACAATAAATATGGATATTAAATTTAATATTTAATGAATTATTATCATAAATAAATGGGTCAGTATACATATACTACACATAAGAAATAAGTAGCGAATAAGGAAAATTTCACCGAAATAAAAGTGAGATGAAAAACCCTTTAACTTATGGTTGAAAGAGTCATGAACTTATAATTAATGTAATAGATAGTCAGTTTAGATTAATAAATTAAATAATTGAGAACCAATTAAAAATATATTTAATTTATTATAATTTGATTAAGTTCATTTATGGCCATTCCAATTAGTTATAATGTTTAATTTTGTTGTTCTGAGAGCATTCATTCAATGGTTTTGTGGTCAGTTTGTTTCTGTATAATTATGGAAGTTCTTGTCAATTTAGAACAATAATCCGTAATAAAATTAGTTAGTACTAATGAGCCTCTAAAATATTAAATGACATCATATATAATTTGTTTATATGGTCTGATCACGATTCATTAGATAGAACATTAATGAAAAATTATTAGTTTATTTTGGTGGTTTTTATGACCATCAAGAACTAGTTTCATTTTATTTTATGTTTTATTTATATACAAGTTATAGAAAATTAAATAATTTCTAATACACAAATTATAATATTTATTAACCATAAAGTGGTTTTATGACTATATTATAAGGTGGTAATGGAAAATGAAAACACACCTCCCACGATGGTGGTAAATCGACACATCACGGATGAGGTTTTCACTTTGAGAATAAAAGAAGAGGATAAGGGGTTTAATGATGGATATTAAAACATAATATAATTATTGTATATATAATATACTATATTTATCATTACACTTATATAAGTTATGTTTAGGATAGTATAAGAAAAGAAAGAAAATTTAAATGGAAGGATTGAGGGGTTTACCTCTTGAATTTTCTCCTTGAGAACCTCCATGATGAACTTAGTTTGGGTATTTTATTGATACCAGATGCTCCATAATGAGGGGAAGATTTTTTTAATGGAATTGGTAAGAATATAAGTATTTTATAAATCTTAGAAGGTGTGAGGATAAGTGGTGGCAAGGGGCAGTATTTATAGTGGAGGAGATATGTGTTTTTTGATTATTTTAATCATTTTTTATTATTTTGTATCAAGGATATCAATAGTGTTGATTATTTCAACTTATTATAGTAAATAGAGCCTATGAGTTCGAAATTATGGGTGTTTACCTCATCCATACGCCATCCATAACTCAATAATTCATTTATTTACTAATAATGTTAAATACTGTAAATTACTTTATTTCATTATCCACAAAAATTAAACTATTTTAGAAAAAAAATCACAATAAAACTTTTACATATTTATTTTCCAGAAATGGACTCCATTTTTTTAAAATAATTTTCTAAATATGATAAATTTAATATTTAATTATAACCTGTTTTTATTAAAAAAATGACGATTTTAAAATTATAACAGATTTTATGACACTTTTAAAAATTAATTAAGTGTCATAAAATAATGTTATAATCCTAAGACAAGAAAATATTAATTTATGAATCTATTTTGATAAAAATGAATTTTATTAAAAATTATTATATTAATTATAAAATTTTAAATAAACATTTATGTTTCACAAAAATACCAACACTTAATTTATCTTTTTTAGAACATTTATTTACTTCTAACATGACATAAATATATCATATTTTCAATTATAAGATACTTAAAATTTATTTATATTTTTATAGGTGAATTGGTTATTCTAATGGTCACATTTTCATTTCTAATAGTCAAAGTACTATTTCTAATAGTCACATTACTATTTGTGGGTAAGAATTAATAGGAGGTTATAATTGTTGAAATAATAATTTCCTTATATATGGGTTCCTTAAAATATTTCTAGATGTTGATCTTGTAATTAAGGCAAGTAAGCTTAATCCCATTAATAAATAGACCTAGAGGGTCAAACACTAATAATTTCCATAATCTTAATTAAACTCTATTGAATTTAATATTCAGATATAATTTTATCCTTGTCTTGTGGAAAATAAATATTTATGTTAATTAGATTGAAAATAATCCATCACTAGCTATTCATGTTTAAAATATCAATGTGTTTAGTTTTAATTTACAATAATTCATGAGTCAGTGAATATAATATTTTGTTTAAATATTTTTTATTATTAAAAGTTTAATAAAAATCATTTAATATAAATATTTATTTAGTTATTTATATATCAAAAATAAATATTTATACCCATATTTTGGTTAATATATTATTAATTAATTAATTAATTAATTGAATTATAAAAATAGATTTATTTTTATAAATATGTGTTATGTAAGGATCAATAAATTTTGATGAGGATGGTTGAGCCGAGTTAAGATCCTTATAGAAATGATATAGTAATCTATGGGTATAGTACATGTTAAGAGAATATTATAATAATAATAATAATAACAATAATAATAATAATAATAATAATTGATGTAGGCATTACATAGAACAAACAATTAGATAATGGTCTTTTGTGAAATTAATAATTGATTAACCATAAGTATATATTATTATTTATGACATTTTCCGAAGAGTTAAATTATTGTCAAAACTGGTTATATTAATAAAATTGTCTAATTATCTAGAAAAACATCATAGGAACTATATAAATAATGGGAGAAAATCCCACTACCCTTCTGAAGAATAGAAAAGAAAAAGAGAGAATTCACTCAAGACGAATATATTTCTTATTATAATAAAATTTGAATGAAACTAGGTGCTTGTCTTCTCTAGGCATATTCCCAAAATACCAGTGGTGATGTTCTATGATTTGTGGGTCACATGTTGATACAATTAGAGTGATCTTATTTTGGAATCTATATCACAAAGATGAGACTATAAGAGTAAAAATTGGATTGATCAAAGATGAGAAAAATTATTTTGGTGTGGTAATTTTGGTTTGTAAATATTTATCTATCATAAGTGAAAAGATATTATATATAAATATCTTGTGGTTTAATTGTCATGTTTAGTGGATTTATCCATGTAAATTAATGAAAATAATTATTGGTCACCAACCCAACCACTTCTCCATTACCCTAGAGTCATCAAACCTAACATCAACCAAATATTTGTCCATAATAAAAAAGGTGACTTAAGTAAAAATGAATAAAATACTCTAAATTTAATAAAATGGACAAAGAATACAATTAAAAGGGATCTTCACCCACTCAATTATTTTCTGAGGTTCACTTCCTCCCCAATAATATCACACAAAAATTTTTAACTTCCCATTCTACATAATTACTCGACCCTTCCATCAATACCAATCACTTTTATAAAGAATATTCATAGATTTATAAAATCCAAGATCTAATGTCGATGATCACAATATGATTTATTAAAATATAAAAACATGATACCAATATCTTTAATTTCAGATTTATGATCTAACCCACTTTAATGGAAAATACTAGTTCCATCTTTCCTGGTAGATGTTACTAGAGAAAAGGAAATAAAATGATAAAGAAAGATATAAAAGTCTTCCTCGGACTAAAAGAATTTTTTTATCATAATGGAATCATTTAGAATACTTAAAACCCAATATCTACTGTGATTAGAATGTGAAATGTTATATAAATAAATAAATAAAACTATACACTTTTCATCATATATCAATTATTCCTCTACCTTAATCAATATTTATGGTGATGATTACGAAGTGTAAGCCAAAGGAATCCCTCTCAAAGGGTGAATCTATTGAGAAACATGAATAAAATTATTTTTGGTTGGGACTCTCCTCACACCCACAATTTTCTAGAATATCATTCATGAAATTGGATAGGGATAAATAGAGCTCAGGTGAATCCAAAAATTCTTATAACACATATCTATTCTAATTTTACCATTTTATATTGGCTTTAGAGATACTCCCTCAGCTCTAGGAATATAATCTCACATTACAAAATGCATGAGTAAATCATTAATTATTCATAAATTTTTAGAATAAATATATTAATCCAAATATATATTATAATGTAAGAGATGTCTATAAAAATTATATCCCCCATAGAAGAATGAATCATTAATGATTTTACATTCCACTAAAGTTCCAATATAGTGGAATGTTATCTCATAATAGGCCTTATGATATCCCTAAAAATATGATATAAATTATCTTTCATTCATGTAATAAATTATAGTATTCACATATAATACAATACAATGTCACCTAAATCATGTAAAATATGCATGGTCTTTAGATCGTATCACCTTCAACCTCCCACTTTCACTAAAGCATCAAAAACATCATGTTATATTACCTTATATTATATCATATTCAATAACATATGAAACTATGTCCAAAAAAGATTTTAAATTTTTCCAAAAGAATTTTTTAAATACATCATTAATTTCACTGTGTCTCCCAACATATGAAATACCATGTGAATAATAATCCAATACTATTTTTGAATTAACTATAAAACACTTTTACAGTATCACTCTGAGAAATAATCAGTCCTTAGTCAGTCAAATACTACGTGTGAATTCATGATCCTTTATATCATTGAAAAAAATATGAATTATTGAATCTATAAATGTATAAAAAGAAAAATCTATAGAAATACGTTAGTGCTACTCAAACATCAAAGGGATATAATGCATTCTTCATCAAGAACATATTTCTTTTTACCTATGTACACTAGATACAACATATACACACAATCATTTTATTATAATCACCTTATCAATGACATTAACTGACGATGATACAAAGAGTATGTCAGTCCCATATATCTAACTCAAGGATTCTCGGTTCCCTATATATAGACACACTAGACAGATTAATATATCAAATGTCATTCACTATAATGTATAAAGTAGAAACATGTTATATAGGTATGATTATAGAATTTGTAAGTCTATATCAGTCTAGCACCCATATATTATACATTTAATATGAGAGGAAAAATAATATATGGGTTTAGTTCCAACTGATGACATGATCAAAAAATACCCATTCACCCCTGATTAACTAAGCCTCCTGCATTTCATAATAAAGGTATCTAAGAATTAAGGTTCTCATTCTAGGTATTTATCTAACCTTAGATATTGGGTACTGCAAATATGAACCATGCACCCCTATTATACCAAATGCATACTTTATCACACTCTTTGTGGTATACTTTTGGGGTTATAAAACTCACAATCTTCATTTTGTGCCTAATGGGCATTTTTTATGTCATAGAATATGAATCTCACTCATGATAACCTTGAAATTTCATCAAAACCTATAATACTCCTCGAAAAAGATCAGTTAGGGATAACTCAAAGTCATAATTTGAGATCTTAATTATAATCTCACTTCATGATATATATACATATATAACTAGTGTGAATTAATTTAGAAGTAAATATTTTCTTTTGTATAATTGAATAAATTTTATATTCTTAAACTCATTTAAGAATACATTAAAATCCATATATAAACACCTGTCTCATCATATCACATATAATAGACCATAATACTAACCTTATGCTTTCTAGACTTTTTCAAACATTGATTTTCTCATTATATCACTAAGTAATTCTTAAAACATTTATATGTGACTATCTGATTAACCCCCCCACTAAAATATTTAGTGGGTAAAATTTATAATGTAAGTTAGTTCTAATAAATGTGAGACTTTGGAAATATATTCCTAATGTTCAAATCCTTGAACAATTACTCAAACTTATTAACATCAAAAAAGAAAATAATCTAATATTAATGAATTCTATATTTTCTATAGAATATTTTTGGTTTGTCAGAGTATTACAATCAATAGGGGGTGAATTAAGTTACTATAAAAATTTATATCTAAAATTATTATTTAAAAAGCCCCCAAATTTAAAAAAAATACTGGGCAGTTAACTAATGTATTAGATTTATAAAATATTTTTTTGTTATAAATATTTCACAATGATTGATTAATTCTCAATTAAAACAGTATAAGTTATTATTATAAATTTTGAAATTAGACTATGAATACCAATTATAATATAAAGACTATCTATGATTAACTATGAATGAAAAATTAGGTTTTTTGAAATAATTAGAAATATAAAGAAATAAAAACATGAAAAAACACAAAATAAGTAAAAAAAGGTTCAGTCTGAAGATGAGAAATAATCATCTCCACACGGTGATCACATTCCACTAGGAAGTTTATATTAAATAAAGTTGATCCACACCCTAGATCTATGTAAAACAGTACACAAAATTTCCATGTCACTAGAACTCTTCCACATTTTTTGTTGGTGTGAAAAAAATAGACAACCCATGCAGGGACCTCGTCCACTATTATATGTGGGAATGTAAAGTACGAAAATACAGGTCAATGAAGTTATCTTTGTATCATTCATTTTAGCATAGGAGTCAGAGTGTGTTTATAAAATATAGATTCACACACTACTTGAAATGGAAATAATATGCCTAGGTAGAGTAATGTAATGAGAATAGGGCTTATAATGCTCTGTGTGATATTCTATAAAGCTTTTGGACTCCTTCAGGATAGTATAAGTGAAGATGGAGTCATATTATAGAAATAGAATGCAAAACATTATATCATTTTTTCTTTTGTATTATATTAAAAGTGATTCTCAAAGTGTACATTTATTCTAAATTTTTGGTGCATAGATTTTTTGGTCTTATAGTTCTTAGTAGTATCTTTTTGTATGTAACATAGGGAGATATTATATTTTTCTATTTAGTGAATGAAAAACCTTGTACATTTCTTCCAAGTCTCCTATGTTCTCCTTCTTTTTTTTCTGGTTAATCCAAATATTCCCTTTATACTAACAAGAATCAAGTTCTATGGTACCTCGTTCTGGTATCTGACATCATTAAATGTTGTTTATAAAATATATACTTGTTCATTAATATAATAAGCAGTTTTCAATTTCATAAATATGACCATTAGACGTAAGTTCAAATTTAAGAGACAGATCATCCGTGACTCAGTCTATCTATAGCTCAGACTATCAGTGTCTCATGATGTAAGTATATCATTCTATCAATAGAAAATTTTATCAACATATCATTTCTATCAGTAAATCACACTATCAATGGATCATTCTTTTGGTATGTCAGACTATCGGTGGATCATTATGTTGGTTGGTCAGACTATTGGTGGATCATTCTATCAGTAGATCAAACTCATATCAGTTGATCAAGCTATCTGTAAATGATACGTCAATAGTTTTTCCTTTGGTAGGTGATGCATCAGTAGCTTGGTTTTTGGTAGGTGATGCTTTGTTAGCTTGACTATAGGTAGCTCATACATAGAAATTTTTTGAGTGTCGGTCAGTCACTCTATCAGTAGGTCGAACATCGTTAGGTTATGTCATCATAAGATAAAATATTAGTGACTTTTCTATTGGTAGGACAAGTATTGGTAGCTCATACTTAACAAAAATATAAAATGTTGTATTATGATGTTAACACTAACACCAGAGGTTAAAATTATACGTGAACATCATTAAACATAGTATATCTTAACAGATCATAATTATCATAGTTGAGCATGATTTATGATCATTAAAAATAGAGTAGGAGAAAAATATACCACATTTTTATGATCATAAATCATGGAATTATATACCATAATAATTGAATTGATTTCTGATGGTCAGAGAAAAAATCTTCCGGACATAGTATACAGATTGTTGAGATGAAATTTTAAAAGAAACACAAGTACATATTAATTATTAAATGGACTGTCTATTATATGTTCCCTTTTAATATTCAATCTTAATCTTAAAATCCCCCTGAGAGAGATTCCATATTAGTTCTCCACATTTTGGGATTACGAAAAAGGAATAATGTAGTAAAAAAGAAAGAACAGATAAGGAACTAACAAGAGAATGAAATTACACAAGGTATCTTATTAATGAAGTAGTATAAGGGATATAAAAAATAATACAACAAAAAGAGTACATCAAATACCTATCAAAAAGTGATCCAACTACTTATTGAGCTCAAGATATTCCATCACTTACTTGTCTTTATCAAAAGTAGAGGAGGGAGGAGAAGAAGGTTTACCACTAAGAGTGGTGAAAGGCGTATAATGGATACCGAGGGAATAAAGATAAACTCCAGTAATGACTAAGGGATAACGGATGGGTCTATATGAGAAAGTAGGTCATCAGAGTTATTGGTGGATGAAAGGTATAATTTGGATAAGATCATGATCAGGGGTCATGTTCAAAGGTTCCAACAGTGTAGAAGAAGAGGTTGAAGTAGGAAGGACGGGTCTGATAGGAGCCTTAGAAGGAGCAACAATAGCTATGCAATGATGATGCATGTACAGTTTGAGAAAATTGATGAAGTCTCTAATGAGATCACCACCATATGTCATTTACTTCTCAGAATCATCTTTATTTTCCATGAACATCTCAAGAGTGGGGTTAAAATACATCAAATACCTAAATTTATGTTTGAATGCATGAGTCACTAGAGGTAGCCTCAAATTTTCCACTAAATATTTGAAGTGATTGGTCAACTGGTTTTGGGGGTAAATTCTCCTGAAATAGAAATATAATTTCAGGGTAATTTTCTCTTGATTCTTTGTATCACCAGTGGAATAAAACATAAACTTATCATAAAGATGATCACAATTCTTCCTGACTTTTGAGATACTCTCATGGTTAGTGCTACCCATCATAATCTGAATATTCTCTCTAATTACATTTCTGACCATCTCAAAATCTAGAGTGTGAGAAACAAGAGTAGCTGAGCTTGAGTCACCTTGCACTATATCTATAATATTGGATCTAAACTGAGTTAGATCAAGAGTTGGATTATGAGGAGGAGTATCTACCATTGAATACATAGAATTGGTGTCTCCAAGAATTTTCATAGCTTTTTTATAAAGAAGTTCTATATTCAATTGTGAGACCATTAATATCAGAAACCGTAGAAATTAACTCCTTAATCATCTTCTGATTATCTGAAACAATAGCTTTCGCAAGTTTGATCATCCTTTTCTCAATTTGAGATACAAATATCTTAGTAATAAAATTATCATATCTTTCACTAATTCTAGAAACCGGAGTAGGTGGATAAGAAGGGGTGGATCGAACATAAGCTGCCAACTCTTCTTTTAAGGAATTAAAATGAGATTTGGTGATATATTCAATAGGTTCTGAACCAACCAGAAAAGTAGTAGCAGTCATATCCTCTACATCAAGATAATCCTATCCAAGAATCACATATCCTGGGTCGCTCCTCCAGACAAGTAGAAAAATATCATTCATGAGAGAAATCATATCAGCCTTTTCGATTTTATCTTGTCTCTCCCCCTCAACCAATGACCATTTTTATTGAATAAACTAACTCCCTCATTAGAGTCATTGATATATCCATTACAACCTAAATTTCTTCTTGAACATGGATAAAACGAGCTCTCACTTCAAAAACAGTTGGTTCAACATGACCTTCATGACCCATTTCCTCAATCACAATATATTTATCATCTCTATGGGATTCCCAATAGGTTCTTGTCCCACTAAGGAAGGACCATCAAGATTCTCATGCTCAACATGATCTAGGGTTAGATCAATAGTATCTCCACGAGGACCTTGGTCATCATCACCATGTTATGATCCACTATATGAATCATCACTTTATTTATCTTCTATGTCACCTCAATTTTTACCATCACTTACATAAGATTACTCAACATCTTCCTTAGTTCCGTCTTCTTCTTCACTGCCACAACCATATTCTTCACCAGATTCTTCATCACTTCCAAATCATCTCTCAAACTCAAAATTTTCTAACACTTCTGTCTCATTACTGGAATTATAAAGTAGTAGTGGTTCCTTAGAAGGTAGATGTCTAGGTGGGCTTACAGGACCAAAATACATCCTCTTTGCATGGTAATCAATATCAGGATCACTACTGTCATATATAGGAGACTCATTTCCTTGACCTTCCTCTGCCACATCCTCATCGGAATACTCACCATCTTCATCTAGTCCTATACTACGATCAACCATATTCATTGGCCTTGAGGGATACTAAAAAGGATTAAATTTATCATATAGCTTGTCATTATCCTCAACCCACATATTCTTATAGCGATTCAAATTAATTATCATCCTCTTACAAATAGTTTTGTTAAGACAGAAACCATCAAAGGTAGAGACAATATCTTCACCATCATTTAAAAATCCCTTATCCTTAAACAAGGAAGAGATAATTCTAGGATAAAATAAAGTGTTTTTCATGAAATTGGGATTGATCACCCCGCTGATATGCACTATTAGTGTTTTTCACCAATTTACCTTACTACATTTCATCAACATCTACAAAAAATAATCATCCTAAAACATAAGAGAAGCAAAGTCTCCTTTCATGGGACACAATTGATGCTAGATGAATTTAAAAAAAATCCAACACTAACCATGGAGCCTTGTAGAAATCCGAATCCTATGATATCCGTTCCCTATCAACTCAACCAAGGATACCTCATAACTATATAGGTCACTAGTTGGGGGTGCACTTCCCTAATGGTCATTATAAACACCCTCATGGGGTACCTTCCAAAATTATTCCCAATTCATTGATGAAAAATACACTCCCTTTAAATAAACTATCAAATTTATACAAAAAACCTCATATCCCTCTATAAAAAACTCATCATACTGGTAAAAATAAATTACCAACCTCTGATAATAGAACCTCTCATTGTTAGAGAACTACGCCAAACACCCTTGGGTTTTCAACACATTCAAAAAAAGGGACTTACTGGATAACAACCATTCCAAATACACTTCCTTATTAGGGGTTATTATACGTTTCATGAGTTATAGATGGATAGGTTTAGGCTTAGGCTTAGGGAAACAAGATTAACCTCTTTTCCTCATGGGAGGATGCTACTCATCCTCATATCCTTGAAGGAAATGCGTGACATGAGCAATTGAGAGAGGTTTGAAGGGATCAGTTAGAGAGAGAAGGGTAGAAGCTCGAGATAGGAAGGTCCAAGGGTGAGAGTCTGAGAGTAATAGAGAGAGGGTAAAAATTATTGGATATAAACTTAATTTTATTATTTAGAGTTTGAAAACATAAAATACTAAATGTGGTTTAAAATAAAATAAAAAAATAAAATCATGACGTTTCAAATTCCAGATATATCAATAATTGAATATCAGTCAGTGAGACACATTGGAGAGAGTCATTAGTAAGTCTCTCTCAGTGAGTCTTATTGGAGAGACATCATCAATGAGTTACGTCAGTGATATATCATATGTGAGTCAAGTAAGTGCGACATCATTGGTTTTTCATGTCATTAGGTTCTAAAAATTTTATCATCCCTAACACATGTTTAATGAAACTCTTCCTCTCAGAATTTAAAGGATTAGAAAAAATATCAGCATGCTGATGTTTTGTGCCAATGAAATCAAGAGTTATATCTACTTTTCATAACAATATCTCAAAAAGTGACTCCTTATATCAATATGTTTTGTTCAAGAATGAGAAACCAGATTCTTATAAATTTTAATCACAATTGTGTTGTCACTTTTTATAGGGACATTCATAAACTGGTATCTTTAATATAGTAATGTGTGTTCCATCCAAAAAACATGAGCACATAAAGTACCAGCCACTATGTATTCAGATTTGGTAGTAGATAATGCAACATAATTTTGTTTTTTACTACACCATGAAACTAGAGACTTTCCTAAAAAGTGACTTGTTCCATAGGTGAGTTTTCATTATAACTTATACAAAATCAGCATTAGAATAACAAACTAAATCAAAATGTTGTCCTCTATGATAGAAAGATCCTAAGTTGGTGGTATACTTAAGGTATTTGAAAATTACTTTAATAGTAGTTAAATAGCATTCTTTGGGGTTTTCTTGAAAACATGCACACATACACACTCTAAACAGAATACCAGACCGACTAGTATTCAAGTAGAGTAGACTTGAAATCAAACCTATATAATTGGATTGATCCATAGATTTTCAATTTTCATCAAGATCTAATTTAAATTTGGTTCTCATTGAAGTATCACTAGATTTTATACTATTAAATCCAAATAGTTTCAAAAGATCTTTAGTGTACCTACATTGATTCAAAATAATACCTTCTTTATTTTGTTAAATTTGAAATGATAGAAAGTATTTGAGTTTACCCATTAAACTCATCTCAAATTCACTTTGCATCATTTTTTAAAAATCAATACGTAATTTTTTTTTTCAAGATCTAAAAATAACATCATCAACATATATTTGAACAACTAAAACATCATTAGAAATTATTTTTATAAAAAGTGTAGGATCCGATCAACCATTTGTAAGACCTCTTGAAATTAAAAAAGTGTCTACCCAGTCATACCAACCTCTTAGAGCCTTTTTTAAACCATATAAAGATTTTGATAATTTGAAAACATGATTTGGAAAATGAGGGTTAGTAAAATCATGAATTGTTTCAACAAAACATCCTCAACTATATACCCATTTAGAAATTCACTTTTAACATCCATTTGATATAGATTAAAATTGATATGTGTTGTATATGCTAGTATAATTTTAATGGATTAAGGTCTAGAATCCAGTGAAAAAGTTTCTTCACAGTCAATTCCTTCTTCTTGACTACATCCTTGTGCTACAAGTCTAGCCTTACTTCTCACTTTGATACCAGCATCATCTACATTATTTCTAAAAACCCATTTAGTGTCTATAGACAAGGTGTATTTGGGTCTATAAAAAAGTTTCCATAATTTATTTATTTCATAATGATTCAAATATTCATTCATATCCATTACCCATAATTCATCATTGATTGCATATTTGATGTTCTTAGGTTCAAGTTGTGACAATAAGGCTTGATGATCAACCGGGTTCCATAGAGAATCTCTAGTATGAATCCCTTTTTCTAAGTATCAAACTAAATCATCTTTGGGATGATTATTAATAGGTATAATATTTCTAGAAATAGAAGGGATAATGATTCTAGGATATTCTACACATTCGGGTTCACTATGAATAGAGTCTGGATATTTTCCAGAACTTGAGGATTTTTCTGGTTGCTTAATAGCAGAGTTTGAAAGTTTAGCATTTAAGTCCATATTGGATAGATCATACTCAATATTTTTTAGAGAGGTTTTAGGTTCACATTGATTTCTTTCATCAAATTTGATATGTACAGATTCTTCTACACACTTGGTTAAATTACTAAAGACCCTATATACTTTAATAGAGGTCGAATAACCTTGGAAAATTCCTTCATTACTTTTTGAGTAAGAATTTTCAAGTTTATTTTTTGAATTTATGATAAATAATTTGTAACCAGGAACATTAAAGTAATTAAACATAGGCTTCCTATTGTTCCATAACTCATAGGAATTTTTCTAAAGAATACATCTAATTAAAAATCTAGTAATTATATAAAAATATTTATTAACATCTTATTCCAAAAATTAAACAGTTAAGTCATACTCATTGAGTATAGTTTAGGAAATTTCTAGTATGGTTATATTACTTCTTTCTATAACACAATTCTACTGAGGTGTCCTAGGATAAAAGAATTTGTGACTATAGCCATTTTTTATGAAAAAATATTCAAACTCTTGGTCTTCAAAATCACAGCCATGGTCATTTCTTATGGTTTTAATTATAATAACACTTATTTTTTCTACATTTATATCATACGTAGTTAAGTTGGAACAAGATTCACTGTTATGATATAAAAATAAAGCCCAAGTATACCTAGAAAATTCATCTTATAGAACATAGACATAATGATTTCTGTTTAAACTACAAACTCTAGGTGGTCCAAATAAATCCCTGTGAAGCAGCTCAAGAGGTTGAGAAGTTGAAACTTAATTATTTGGTTTAAAATATATTTTATGATTTTTTCCTTTTTGACAAGGATTATATACTTTTTCATTTGGAAACTAAAGTTTATGTAGATCCATGAATAGTCATTTCCTAATAAGATATATAAGAGGGTGAATATTACTGTATCCTAATATCCTATGCAAGAGACATGGATCTTTATGAAAAGAACTCAAGAAAGAAACATTTTGAGAAACTAAAGAATCTAAATTCACAATATCAAAATTTTCATTTCCAAAAGTAGTTAATACCAACTCATTATCAGGATTGAAAACATTATAATAATCATTTTGAAAATTAACATGAAATCCATCATCACATAATTGTGAGATGCTAAGTTGATTTTATTTAGTACCATCGATAAAAAGAACATTATAAATTAAAATTGAGTTAACGTTACCGATTTTGAAAATGAAAATTATTTTTCCTTTTCCATTATTCCAAAAAATGACATGCCCACCTTAAATCTTGATAATAATATAGAAGCAACAATAATACCCTATCATATGTCCTGAACAACCACAATTCAATTACCAAAAGCTTTTACAAGAACTCTTCAGAATTTTTCTAAATTAAATTAAATCAAACAAGGAATGATTTTGGTATCCAGTGTTTCTTGGGTCTAGTAGAATTTGTAATTAAAGCTTTGGGAACTGATATTTTGTTTAGGGGTTTCCTATAAATAGTTTCTAAAGTCATAGAAAAGTAAACTTTATTTTGTCTAGAATAAAATGAAACAACAGAAGATGGTCCAACATTGGAACTTACAGTAAATGATCCAAAAATTGGAATAAAACCAAATTTTCCATATTTGGATACATAATTGGTTTTAATAGAATTTAGTTGTCTAGTTTAATATCCAATACCAATAGTATACTTTAGATCAACATGTTTTCCAAGAATTTAAACTAAGGAATCTTTACCATTTATGAATTTCTCCAAATCATTCATTAATTTCTCATTAGATAGTTTAATTTCATTACAATCATTATGAAACTAAGCATTCTTTTCCTTTTCATTAGTATGGTCAGATTCAATAGAAATAGTAAGAGAATATTTTTTATTAATATATTTATATTTATATTTCAATTCATTGCATATATCCTCAAGAATTTTACTGTATTAGAACATTTTTTTTTCATATTTTCCAAAACAGATTCATTTTTGAATAATTAGAATTCTGTATAGGATATTTTAGGGTTTTCTCATAAGTAATTGTCATGAAACATTTATTATATTCATCAGCCTTCTCATCATGTGAACATTCATATTCTCTAGGGTTATCCTTAAAAACTTTCCTTGTGGTCTTAATTGTTTTTTGTACTTTCTATATTTGTATTCATATTTACTTTTGAATTTTAACTTAATACTATCAATATTTACCTATCCTCTTCTCTTAAACTCATAGAATATGATTTCATTAGTGTTATCACTTCTCTTCCAGTCCTTTTTATAGTTTCCTTTGTTTTCATATTTCACATTATAACTGGGATTCTTAAATAAATTCTTCATTCTATATAACATTTTAAATATCATGGCCAATTGATCCATCTCCTCATCATGGTCTCTTGATGATTCTTAATTGATGGAACGTTCAACATGAACTGTAACTTTCTCTTTTTTTAGAGGTAGTGGTTTTTGAAAACCACTTACTTTATCTTTGGTTCATCATCCTCGTCTCTATTAATGTTCAGATCTTATTCATACATAAGAAACTTAGCTATCAGCTCCTTTAGAGGTAATGTATTGATATCACAAGATTCCATTATTGATAATGATTTCCTCTCCATCTTTCTGGTAGACATCTGGGTATTCACATTACTTGTTTTTTGGGTGTGATTTTCTTTCCCAGAGTGACCACCATGTTTAAAATTTCATTGAACCTGAGATAAATGTCAGAAATTGGTTAATTATGACTCTTCTTATTGTTATCATATTTAATAGTATATATATTAAGCCTCATTTCCCTAACACTAGTGGTTCCTTCATGTTAAATAACCAATGTATCCCATATTTCATATGCTGTTACACATGAATAAATACATAATGTTTACAATTTCATTTAACCTAAGATACATGTCAGAAATAGATTCATCAGGCTTCATCTTAAATTTATAATAATTAATAGTATATTTATTAAGCCTCATTTCCTTAACACTTGTGGTCCCTTTGTGTGAAATTTCTAGTGTATCCCAAATATCATATACTATTTCACATGATGAAATAATATTAAATTATTCATCCCCTGAAGATAAATATAATGTATTCATAGATTTATAGATATTATTATATGGTGCTTTAGTGGAATCATCCCATGTGTACCTAGTAGTACCATGAATCTTATATTCATCTACAATTGAAGACCATATTTGAATACCGATAATTTCCAAATGCATTTTCATTTTAATTTCCCACTGATCATAATTTGTTCCATTAAAATAGGGAGGTATGTTTGTAGCATAACCTTCCAATATATTTTCCATATTAAAATAATAGAAAAAAGTTTTAAAGAACTAAAAATTTATAACTCACAGAGATTTAGAGATCTTTAATACACAACTAAATTCACATTTGAAAACATATTTTGAAACTGATTTAAAATGAACATTGATACCAAATTTTTCTTAGAGTAATACACTCAGGGGGGTGGGAGATGAATTGTGTTCCTATAAAAATTTATATCTAAAAAGTCTATTTAAAAAATTCCCCAATTTGAAAGAAAATACAGAACAACTTTCTAAAGTAGAAATTTCATTATTCCAAATAATTCTCGAAGATGGATTAATTATTAGTTCAAAAAATATACATTATTATTCTTTCTTTTGAAATCATCCTACTAAAAATAATAATTATATAAACACTATCTATGTTTAACTATCAAATAAAAGTTATGGTTTCTGAAATAATTACAAAGACAGAGAAAAAAACATGAAAACTCCTAATAGATTTGAACAAGAGGTTTGGTCTCAATCCAATACCTAATCCTCTCCACTTGGTGATCACGTTCCACCAAGTAGTGAATATTAAATAAACTATATCCACCCCCTGGATCAGGGTAAAAATCATATAAAAACTTTATAGATCACTGGAACTCTTCCATAGTTTTTATGGGAGTGAAAAACAAAAAAATAAACACGCCACACATGAACCTCTTCCAATATTATTTGTGGGAATGTAAAGTATTAAAAGATAGTTTGGTGAAGATATCAGGGTATCTTTTAGCTTAGCACATGAGTCAATGTGTGTCAATAAAACAGAGATACACACATTTCTCAAAATGAAAAAATATGAATAGGAAGAGAAATGTAATGAGATTAGGGTTAATAATGATATGTGTCAGGATCGATGATGCTTCTAGACACCATTATGATTGTAAAAGTGAAGTTGGATTCATGTTCAAAAAATAGAGAGGAAAAAAGAGTCTTTTTTCTTCTGTCAACTGTTTCTAGTGAGTCTCAAAGTGTTATTTTCTTCTAAGTTATTTCTATGGAGAGTTTTGGTCTTTTGGTTCTTAGTTGTATCTTTATGTAAGCTTAGTTGAGAGCTCTTGTTTTTTTCTCTACAGTGGATGAAAAACATTGTATATTTCTGCCAGGTTGCCTCTTTTCTCCTTCTTATTTTTTCTTTTTGATATAGATATTACCTTTATATGGACAAGCAACAAGTTTTATGGTACCTTGTACCTTGTACTAGTCTCAGACATCATTACATGTTTTCTAAAAAATATAGACTAGTTCATTAATGTAATAACTAGTATTGAATTTTAAAAATATGATAGTTAGAGGTAAGTTCAAAATTAAGAGATAGATCATAGATGACTCATTTGGTCAGTAGCTCAGACTGTCGTTGTCTCAATCTGTCGGTAGATCATTCAATTTTTAGTTCATTCTATTAGAGGACTATTTATGTCGGTAGATAAGACTATCGATGGATCATTCTGTCGGTAGGTTAGAATATTGGTGGATCATTATGTTAGTAGGCCAGAATACCGGCAGATCATTATATCGGTAGATCAAACCTGCAACAGTCAATCGATCTATCTGTGGATGATGCGTCAGTAGTTTGGATTTTGGTAGGGGATGCATTGATAGCTCGACCGTTGGTAGGTGATGCATCGATTGCTAGGCTGTTGGTAGGTGATGCTTTGGTAGATCGGTTTTCAGTATCTCATACTTAGCGAAATTCTAAGTGTCATTCATTCACATTGTTGGTGGGTCGGCTGTTGGTAGGTTATGTCCTAGGTAGCTCATATATCAATGACTTGTCTATCAATAGGACATGTATCGGTAGCTCATACTTAATAAAAATCTATGATGTTTTCTTATGAAGTAAAAACTAACATGAGATGTTAAAATTATATTTAAACAAGATTAAACACAAGGTATCTTAATAATTCATAATTAGCATAGTTAATCATTATTTTTGAGCATTAAAACTAGAGGAGTACAAAACATTATATGTTCATTATAATTATCATATTTAACAACTTTCCATCAAAAATTTCCTAGAAACCTTTGGGTAACCAATGTAACTATTAAAATAAATATTTTCCAATATACATAAATACATTTGGGATATTAATTGAATTTAATGATGTATTTTGATTAGAAAAATATTTCATTTATTAACTTTGAACTTAATAAAGTTCAAACATACTCTCTCTATAATCTTAGATGCTAAGTTATTTTTAGAATTTCATACAAAGATAAAAAAACTATTTTGTGTTTTGATATAAATATGATTTTATTGAATGAGAATATTTAACAAATAAACTACTTTATCCGAATCACATATGTTTCTCTATATGTTAGGAACATTAATATAAACAGAATACTTTATTCTTTAAAATATTTCAGTGATGGTTATATTAAATCACTCTTATTATAAATAAATATGGGTGAACTATATTATCAAAGATTAAATATTTTAATTCTGTACATATCAAAAAAAGTATAGAATTTGATGAATCAATAATCATTTATATAGAATCAATAATATATATATATTTTTAAAAAAACATATAAGAGTAATAATATTTAAATAAAAATATTTTTATTTTGGACACATATAACCTTTATATATTAAATTACATGATTCAAAAACCGTTTCAGCATTATTTGAAAACAAACTACAAGCTATATCAACAAATACATTCATATTTAACTCCTGAATACTTATAAAATTTGTACAGTATACATTTTGTTTAATATACCCTCAATATCAATGACATTATTTAGAAAACATTAATATATAAAAAGGATATTCCATATATTTTTTTAAAATATTTTTAGGTATCCGAAACAATTCCATTATATAGAAACAATGAACTTCCTTTTGATTATCTCATTTAGTTTTAAATGATTGTGGTTTTCTAAAAAAACAATCCTTATTAGATTTCAGAGATAACTTTTCTTCTTATATTGTGAACTTTTACCCAATATTACTATTTATAATTCTCGAAAACCATCATATTATATTCCTAGTTAATCAAATATCAACAATTAGAGAAAATATTCTAAACACTACTTTAACCCATTCACATTGTTGAAACATTTTAATAGAGAAAAAAGGATGAATTATTCAATAAGAATAATCCTTATTTTAAACATCCAGTCTCACCAATTCATTAAAATATTGTATCATATTGAATATATGTGTGGAAACAATGTTCCATTGGTAATTATGTATATAATAACTTTTAAACCTATAGTGATGAAAATTGAATTTTTTATTAACAAGAGGGGGTTGAGGTTGGGAAGAAAACCCCACCACAAAACAAAATAGAGGATCATTAAGGGAGTTATAAAGTAATGAAGTCCAAGGGAATCCCCTAGAATAATGTTTTTTCAATAAATTGGAAGAGAACTCAATCTGGAGTAAAGGATAAGAGGGTCACCTGTACAACCTTCTATTGCTAAACCATCTGGTGCAATGTTTCCTTCCTTCCAAATATGTGTCACTATAACCCCGGGGGAAAGATCCCTTTTTCAACCTCAAACCAGATACAAAAGGTCCCAAAGATAGTCCACCTTCCCATGAAAAATGTTCACCATCACCTCCGAATCAGATTCCACCACCTTGACCGGAATAAGAAAACTTTTGAGCAATGACAAGCCTGCATTCATTGGCCTCTTCTCCACCCCCAAGAAATTGCTCGGGCCAAAAAAAGAACTATAGGTAAGGAAAACTAAACCCTTCTGATCTCTTACTACAACACCTCCTTTCATCTACCCATTCAAGTAAGAACCTTCCATGTTGAGCTTGAAGCCGTTGCAAGGAGCAGACCATTTTCTGTTTATTAAATTTGATGTCTCTGATATCTTTTGATGCACACAAAATTGATCTAAAGTTAATAATAAAATTTTATAATAAATAGTGAAATATTTTAAGAGAAAATTAAATAAAAAAATTATTAAAATCAATTATTTGAAAGATAAATTTATAAATCTAATAATTTTTTTTCGAAAAAATGAATTTTTTTAATAATTTTATTCAAATTTATCATAGATTAAATTGAGGTAATTATTTGAAAGGGTTTACTTTTTAGTGTATAGTGAAAAATAATTTTTGTTTTCATACCATAAATTTAATAATAATATTATTATATAAGGATGACATAAAAAACTAATAAATATCTAGATTGACCAAATATATGTGTAAGGAGTAAAATAAAAAATTTGAAACTATTATTTTGAATTTGGAATCCCATTCCAGACCTTTTGGGAGAAAAGTTAAATTTTGTTCTAATAAAAATCTATTTATGTATATTTTACTTTTTTGAGGTATTTGAATAATGAAATTGAATTTTGGAATGACTAAAAAATAAAAGAGCCCTAATTTATTTAATAATAAGACATTAAATTACAAGGAATCAATAATACTCAATAATTGTTTTACTAATAAATTAAAAATTCAATTTTTTACATATTATTATTTATAATATTGGTTTTTATGAACTTATATTAGAATTAATTTCTACCACTTATAGGAATTTAATCATCTAAAATTGATAATATATTTTGAATAATCATAGTTAATATTAGGTAAAACAGTTAACTTTTTTTATCCCTTAATAATACTTACTAGTGTAAAAATATTGCTACCACAGTAAGGGTTAAAACGGTTAAAAGAGGGTATAAACTTATAGATAATGTAACACCCCGAGATTTTATGAAAAATATTCTTTTAATTTCATTAATGTCTTGTGTTGTATGCTACACCAAGATTACCTTGTGCTATACGCAACACCGTATTAGCTTGCAGTATACGCAACACTATTCTTGGATCGTGTTACTCACAATTTTGATAATAGTTATTCTACACAACATTGAGTATATATATATATATATATATATATATATTCAATGTATAAATGAAATATGGTTGGATTCCATTATACGAAACAAAGAAGGATTCTTGCACAACACACAACCCTGACTTGGCTTGCATTACACGCAATCACGACCTTCCTCGATAGCGTGTATTGTACGCAATACCGGGTTTTACTAAACAACGATATATTATTATAATATTATTATAATATTATTATGAACTAGCCATTATGAATATTATTCACTAAATTTTGAATTTTATAACATTATTATTCATCTTACACATTTTCTAGAACATGGTATAAGAACAAAATAAATTTTTCGGGTAAAAGAAGTATTTTTTAAAAAATGCAGTTTTGCCGCCTTTTGATGGCGCACCCACTTTAAATATAGTTTTTGACATGTTTATAAGTTCAATTTGACAAAATAAAATTCTTCTTTTGAATCAGGATATAAAAATTTACATTAGATAAATTTTGATATTTTTCTGATAACTTTCATATTTTAATGAATAGAAACAATACGCTATATTTTAATTAAAAACAACTTTTTTCATCGTAATATCTTATGTGGTTAAATTATAATATTGAATTATTTTAAAGTATAAATAGAATATATTTTTACCATTTAATATAATGTATGTCATTAGCATTGATTTTACCTTGAATTCGTAGGTTAAATCAATTCAATCTTTTGCAATGTTTCAAACAAAAACTCGTTTTCATTCGACAACGGGATTAATTTTAATTTAATTGCTGCAACTTCTGTGTATTGAATTTGAAAAAATGGATTCCATATTTGGAATCAGTGGGTTCAAATTATGTTAATAGGCTACTTTTTATTTTTGGGAATTATGAATAGTAACTACGGTAAATTTTATTTACCATAGTTAAAGGTAAATCGGGTAATTAAGGGTAAATATAATATTATAAAATTACCCTAACACATTACAAAATTCTATTTGATGGCTAAAAGTAAACCCATATCAACTAAGGGTCGGATTAGATTCATTTTATGGACTTTTGACCATGAAAATAATTTAATTATTATTAAAACCAAAGAAAGTGACAACATGTCACTTTCTTAAATCTTATAAGTATAATAATTTTAACTTAGTGATAAACATCATAAAACATAGAACATGAATAGTATCCAGAAATCTAACAAAATTATCTACATCATGATAATTTATTTATAATTTTTTGGGATTAAATAGTTATCATTAATTGTGACACAATAGTGATGCAGAAATTATTTATCTAGTGAAAAATCAAGAATATAGTTTTTATTAAACTAATAGTGACCATAAAAGGCACAAAACCCTGACCAAAACTTATTGGTCATGTAAATTGAAACTATAATCATCCAATGGTAGAATATTTGACCATTTGGAGTCTTATACAAGAAATTATGACACTTATATTATTTTATTTTAAATGATGCCAAAGTTGTCACCTTCATAATTTAATAAATATAACAATTTAAATATTGTGGTTTTAAGATGATAAATTCTAGTAAAAGTATTACTGTGAAAGGTAATATATTTATCTTCATCATTGGATTTTATTTTAAATTTTTATGCAAAAAATAAGTATATTAAATAATTATACAAAAAAGATGTAGTAATTATTTTATTAAGAGATAAACCAAATAAATGGTTTTAAAAATAATAGAATAAATAATATATGAACTATTTAATGTGATCCACTAATTTTATAGATACATATGACCTTTTATTAATTTATTAAAGCTTTTAGTTTGAACATATCTTCTTTATATATTTTATTTAAATTCAAATAAATGAATAGTGTCAAAATTGACACTATTGTTATTTTATAAAAATAACATATTATAAAATTGTTTAAAAATCACAAAAATATTTAAAAATTATAAATTTAAATTTATATGGTCTATAATGTTATAAAGTAAACAATTATGGAAAATTAACAACAAATAAGTAATTATTTGTTATAATTTAAAATTTATAATTTTATTACCACAAATAAACTTAAATAGATTAAATAAGGATAAATCAAAATGATATGGTCTAAAATAAGATCCAAACATGTCTAAATTTGATTGGTTGATGAGATTAAAACCCTATCTCATCTAATAATGTAATATGAGTCATTTTTGGAGGTTTTTAAGTGGGGTTAGATTTATTATAAATTAATATTTTTAAGAATTCCAAAGGTGCCCCTCTCCTCCCTTATAAAAGGGAACCTCCTTCCTCTCTTCCTCACACAACTTTGAGCCTTCAAGCTCGGCCAAACCCTGCCAAATTCTCTTCTCCACTTCCCTAGAAACATCCTAGAGGTTCTGGTCTTCCTCAAAGACCAATTTTAGTGCCCTAAGAGGAGGTCTCAAAAAGGCGCTTCAAAGAAGAGGTAATTTCTGTTACCGATTCTTTCACCTTTATTTCTTCTTCCACTTATTCTTCTTAGGTTGTTTCATTATGAAGTAATAACATCAGTATCACTCATATAATTATATGTTATTATAAGTATGAAACAATCCTAATTCACTATCTATCCATCCTACGGAAAATGAAATCACCGCGCGTGCGTACGTACGGAATACCGTCTCCACGCTGTGGTGTAATCTGTTTTTCCACCAACACCTTACATGGATGGGTATTATGGTGTAAAGAATAACTATACATAGTTATTATAACATCATAATGATTCTGATATATTGTATCATCCACTCCAATTCAATTCAATAATTATGGAAATGATATCATCGCTCGTGCATACGTACGGACTACCGTCTCCACGACGCGATGAGATTAATTCTCCATGTTAACCATTTAAGAATGATTATAAAGTATATATAAGAAATAATAATGAAATATATGACATTATAAAGCTACTGTATTTATTTGTATATATATGTATGTCATCTAATTAATTCCACTCAATTCAATAAGGAAACGAAAACAGCGTTCATGCGTACGTACGGCCTACCGTCTCCATGAACGGTGTATTTCTTTCCATTTATCGATCCATTATATATATGTATATTATGAATATATATTATTTATAAATCATGTTTTATATTCTATAATTAAGTAATAATGATCTAAGTAATCATATGAATAATTACAAGTTAAAACACGAACGACAAATGAGACGATTTACCCAAAACGCTACTTTAACATGAATTTTCAAAAGAACGGGTAATATAAAGTCATAAGTGAACCATATATGATATAATAACAATTAATATGATTCTGAAATAATTCAATGACATTATTTAAATCATTATACACGAGGTTCAGACACTTACGAAGCAAATCAGACCTAAGGTAAGGGAAATATTACAATCTCATTTTTATCCGAGATTGTTTATACTTTGAAATTTACTAGGGTGTATTTTATCATCCAAATCCATGTTTCCTCAATATGTAATATTATTTCCATCCACCTACAATTATTTAAATCCAATTTTACCCTTCAGTGAGTTTTTAGTAAAAGATATGAAAGGAATCTTTTGACGTTTTTCGTACGAGGTACTTTTTGACTTTTCCGACAAAAGTACGAAGAATGTTTTTTTAACTTATACGGCATGAATGTATTTTTAAAATTTTTTTTTCCAAGAATATTCCTTTATAAGTTTTCAATTTTATTTTTAATCAACTTCTTTTATTTTAAAATTGTATGACATGTTAAGAAATGAAAAATGTTTTTTTGAAGTACAAAGGATATTTTCCTCAAGAATGAAGTTCAAGAGTTTTATCAAAATTATTTTCCATATAAGATAATAAAGGGTTCTGTTTCTATCCCTATTATTACATGGATTTGATTATGTTGTGATGGAAATATTTTTAGGAAATATTTTATCTTATATGAATTGTTTTATGATGTCACGATGTTTAAAGATTCCCATTTTTATTACATGGGTTATGCAATGATGTATGATTTATGATTTTGTGGCACACATAAGAATGGTATCATTATGAGATGGGTGGGACCTATATCTCCCTCCAATGCATTGGGTAAAGATTTTATATCTCATGAGATAGACATGGCTGGAATGGTAGGTTATACCGGTTCAGTGAAACAGGACTAAAAGGAGGGTGACTCGGTTCAGAAAGGGAATTTGTCCACTAAGATAGTCTTGGCAATGAGTCTTGACTAACAAGAAATGATTCTCTATGATTATCTGTGTATGCCACAAAGTTTCATGTTTTAAGTTATGATTATTGGGATTACATTTCACTACTATGATTTATCCCAAGTTATGATATTATGATATGTTTTGCAGGTTAAGAATTCCAAAATGTTATGTTCTTATAAATATGATGTGATTGATATTTCTTTTGTTTACCCTTACTGAGCATTTGAGCTCACCCTTTTATGTTTTCTTTTCCCCAGGATATAAAGAAAGGTTTTAGGTATAAAAAAAGAAGATCTTTATGGGAGATGTTGAAGATCTTTCACCAGGATTAGAAGATTATATTCCGAGTTTCCAAAGACACTAAACTATTACGATCCTTGTGTGTGTGTTTTTGTTATGTACTAAGTATTCCGCAAATGTAATGTAATGTCAATGTACATCAGGATTCGGGTCTCTACAGTTGGTATCAGAGGAAAGGTTTTGTCAACCTTTGGAAACTAGGATGTGAGAACGTTAGTGAGTTCCCTAGAGATATTTCTAAGGTATGTCTAGGGATGTCCCTAAGGATAAGTATATGTATAGGATATAGTCCTATAACTACGGTAACGATCTTAGAATTTAACCTAAGATGTTAGATATTGAGGGTACTCCCCCTTTACTATGTTGTTTTCTCTAGCATGATTTTTTCCTCTCAACGAATTCTTTTTGTGTTTTAGTTAATGGAGGGAACCAGACGAAATTCGGTTAACATTGAATCCAATGGACAAATTGGTGACTATAAGAAAAAAAATTATGTAATGCCTAGAGATAAAGATATTGTGATTATGCCGAATCAGTCATCGCGATATATGATTAACAAGGTGAAATTTAGTGGTATACCTAATTCATCAAAGAAGAGGAAGATAGACTATTATGCATGTTCGCATGTTGAGAAGCATAAAGAAAGGAAGATTGAGATTTCTAAATAAGGGAAGAAGAACCTTGAAGAATACCTCAAATGGAGGGACCGATGTTATTTGTGTGGAGAAAAGGGTCATAGAGTGACAGACTGTTATGGAGTTCAATGTATTATTTTTGGAGAACATGGGCATTACCCAACTCAATGCCCTGACCTAAAAAGTTACTTCTAAATCATGGAAGGACTTATTGCAGGACAATAATTGAAGAGGATGGATTGAAGTGTTTATGTATTGGTATTCAAGAATAATGTTGTCGAGGTAATTTTATTGTTTATTAGAATGTTTTTGTATTATTGTGGTTTTCAATAATTTTAAGGTACCGGTAACCATGAAAAGTGATTCAAATATTTTGGAAAGCAGATGATATGCGCATAATGAAGGGATAAGGAGGAAATTAAATGTTTGATAGTATTCCTGAGCTCATGACTGATATAAGGTTTGAGTATATAGAATTTTTGGATTTTGGTATGTGGAAAGAGTTAACTTTTGACAGCATTCATGTTTTCACTAAGGTTTAATGGGTATTCATTTTTTAAGAGAATACATCATTAAGGTATTCACATGATTGGAATGTGACCAACAAGATATATGGGGGATAAATGATGGTATTCACATGCTTGTTTGACGACATTTCAAGTTATCGTTTTCTTTATACTATGAGCTTGGACCGAATAATTTTAGATAAGCCTAAAGATTGGAATGGATTATGTTACCCATAAGTTAGTATTTTTTAAGGATAGAAATTTTTTTTGATATTATTTATGTGATGATATAGTAATGTAGTTTTAGAAAAAAGGACAACCTGCAGGACAGGCGACAACCCATCGTGTCAGACAAGGCCGTGGGAATCGAACCCATAACTGAAGTCCGACTGGCCTTTATCGCCTACCACTGGCCTACAAGAAGTCCCTGTTTAGTAGAAACTAGTTTTATTATATTAAGCAATATGATATATGAAGTATAAGTCCATTTTAGGAATCATATATGATTAATCTCAATATAGATGGACTTATGTTTTTTTTGATAACTTTTCTAACCTTTTTTTTGAGACAGATGGAATGACCCATCATTCTATCACATGATCTGCTAACACATCACGAATGACAAATTCAACTTCATTTCTTTAAGAGATGAAGTGGAAATTGTCCAAAGAACGAAAAACGGTGAGACTATACCAAAATCACGGAAGTATTTCTTCTAATTCCAATTTCATCAACTTTAGGGAAAAGATATTGAAAACCAAAAATGTTGTCCTAGTGTCTTATATCTGATGAATCAGATGGTACCTTAGATCGTCACAACTTTATGGCTTTGTGATTGCTGGCTTTTCCATAGCCATGTTCTCTACCACTCTCCATCAGAACATGATGTTATATTTCTCTTCCATATCCATATTTTCACCTATGTGGAAACCCAGTGATTAGTTTATTTGGGTAACCATTATGTTTCATACTTTTGTTTTTAAAGATTGGTTTTGGTATTCCTTTTTACGATGTGGGTTTCTATTAAGAAATCTTTCGAGTAGTGAACCATTTATAACCCCGACGAATTTCGAGGGCGAAATTCATTTTAAGGGGGGTAGAATGTAACACCCCGAGATTTTATGAAAAATATTATTTTAATTTCATTAATGTCTTGTGTTGTATGCTACACCAAGATTACCTTGTGCTATACGCAACACCGTATTAGTTTGCAGAATACGCAACACTATTCTTGGATCATGTTACTCACAATTTTGATAATAGTTATTCTACACAACATTGAGTATATATATATATTAAATTTATAAATGAAATATGGTTGGATTCCATTATAAGAAACAACGAAGGATTCTTGCACAACACAGAACCCTGACTTGGCTTGCATTACACGCAATCACGACCTTCCTCGATAGCGTGTGTTGTACGCAATACAGGGTTTTACTAAACAACGATATATTATTATAATATTATTATGAACTAGCCGTTATGAATAGTATTAACTAAATTTTGAATTTTATAACATTATTATTCATCTTACACATTTTCTAGAACATGGTATAAGAACAAAATAAATTTTTCGGGTAAAATAAGTATTTTTAAAAAAATGCAGTTTTGCCGCCTTTTGATGGCACACCCACTTTAAATATAGTTTTTGACATGTTTATAAGTTAAATTTTACAAAATAAAATTCTTCTTTTTAATCAGGATATAAAAATTTACATTAGATAAAGTTTTGATATTTTTCCGATAACTTTCATATTTTAATGAATAGTAAAAACACGCTATATTTTAATTAAAAACAAATTTTTTCATCGTAATATCTTATGTGGTTAAATTATAATATTGAATGGGTTTAAAGTATAAATAGAATATATTTTTACCATTTAATATAATGTATGTCATTAGCGTTGATTTTACCTTGAATTCGTAGGTTAAATCAATTCAATCTTTTGCAATGTTTTAAACAAAAACCCGTTTTCATTCGACAACAGGATTAATTTTAATTTAATTTCTGAAACTTCTATGTATTGAATTTGAAAATATGGATTCCCTATTTGGAATCAGTGGGTCCAAATTATGTTAATAGGCTACCTTTTATTTTTGGGAATTATGAATAGTAACTACGGTAAATTTTATTTACCATAGTTAAAGGTAAATCAGGTAATTAAGGGTAAATATAATATTATAAAATTACCCTAACACATGCCAAAATTCTATTTGATGGCTAAAAGTAAACCCATATCAACTAAGGGTTGGATTAGATTCATTTTATGGACTTTTGACCATGAAAATAATTTAATTATTATTACAACCAAAGAAAGTGACAACATGTCACTTTCTTAAATCTTATAAGTATAATAATTTTAACTTAGTGATAAACATCATAAAACTTCGAACATGAATAGTATCCAGAAATCTAACAAAATTATCTACATCATGAGAATTTATTTATAATTTTTTGGGATTAAATAGTTATCATTAATTGAGACACAATAGTAATGCAGAAATTATTTATCTAGTGAAAACTCAAGAATATAGTTTTTATTAAACTAATAGTGACCATAAAAGGCACAAAAACCTGACCAAAACTTATTGGTCATGTACATTGAAACTATAATCATCCAATGGTCTAATATTTGACCATTTGGAGTCTTATACAAGCAATTATGACACTTATATTATTTTATTTTAAATGATGGCAAAGTTATCACCTTCATAATTTAATAAATATAACAATTTAAATATTGTGATTTTAAGATGATAAATTCGAGTAAAAGTATTATTGGGAAAGGTAATATATTTATCTTCATCATAGGATTTTAATTTAAATTTTTATGAAACACATAAGTATATTAAATAATTATACAAAAATGATGTAGTAATTATTTTATTAAGAGATAAACCAAATAAATGGTTTTAAAAATAATAAAATAAATATTATATGAACTATTTAATGTGATCCACTAATTTTATAGATACATATGACCTTTTATTAATATATTAAAGCTTCTAGTTTGAACATATCTTCTGTATATATTTTATTTAAATTCAAATAATTGAATAGTGTCAAAATTGACACTATTGTTATTTTATAAAAATAACATATTATAAAATTGTTTAACAATCACAAAATTTTTTAAAAATTATAAATTTAAATTTATATGGTCTATAATGTTATAAAGTAAACAATTATGGAAAATTCACAACAAATACGTAATTATTTGTTATAATTTAAAATTTAGAATTTTATTACCACAAATAAACTTAAATAGATTAAATAAGGATAAATCAAAATGATAAGGTCTAAAATAAGATCCAAACATGTCTAAATTTGATTGGTTGATGAGATTACAACACTATATCATCTAAGCTTCTAATATGAGTCATTTCTGGAGGTTTTTAAGTGTGGTTATATTTATTATAAATTAATATTGTTAAGAATTCCAAAGGTGACCCTCTCCTCCCTTATAAAAGGGAACCTCCTCCCTCTCTTCCTCACACAACTTTGAGCCTTCAAGCTCGGAAAACCCTGCCAAATTCTCTTCTCCACTTCCCTAGAAACATCCTAGAGGTTCTGGTCTTCCTCAAAGACCAATTTTAGTGCCCTAAGAGGATGTCTCAAAAAGGCGCTTCAAAGAAGAGGTAATTTCTGTTACCGATTCTTTCACCTTTATTTCTTCTTCCACTTATTCTTCTTAGAGTGTTTCATTTTGAAGTAATAAAATCAATATAACTAATATACTGATATGTTATTATAAGTATGAAACAATCCTAATTCACCATCTATCCATCCTACGGAAAATGAAATCACCGCGCGTGCGTACATACGGAATACCGTCTCCACGCCGTGGTGTAATCTGTTTTTCCACCAACACATTACATGGATGGGTATTATGGTGTAAAGAATAACTATACATAGTTATTATAACATCATAATGATTCTGATATATTGTATAATCCACTACAATTCAATTCAATAATTATGGAAATGATATCATCGCTCGGGCGTACGTACGGACTACCGTCTCCACGACGCGATGAGATTCATTCTCCATGTTAACAATTTTGGAATGATTATAAAGTATATATAAGCAATAATAATGAAATATATGATATTATGAATCTACAGGATTTATGTGTATATATATGTATGTCATCTACTTAATTCCACTCAATTCAATAAGGAAACGAAAACAGCGTTCATGCGTACGTACGACCTACCGTCTCCATGAACGGTGTATTTCTTTCCATTTATCGATCCATTATATATATGTATATTCTGAATATATATTATATATAAATCATGTTTTATATTCTATAATTAAGTAATAATGATCTAAGTAATCATATGAATAATTACAAGTTAAAACACGAACGACAAATGAGACGATTTACCCAAAACGCTACTTTAACATGAATTTACAAAATAACGGGTAATATAAAGTCATAAGTGAACCATATATGATATAATAAAAATGAATATGATTCTTCAATATTTCAATGAAATTATTTAAATCATTATACAGGAGGTTCGGACACTTACGAAGCAAATCGGACCTAAGGTAAGGGAAATATCACAATCTCATTTTTATCCGAGATTGTTTATACTTTGAAATTTACTGGGGTGCATTTAATCATCCAAATACATGTTTCCTCAATATGTAATATTATTTCCATCCACCTACAATTATTTAAATCCAATTTTACCCTTCGGTGAGTTTTTAGTAAAACATATGAAAGGAATCTTTTGAGGTTTTTCGTACGAGGTACTTTTTGACTTTTCCGACAAAAGTACGAAGAATGTTTTTTTAACTTATACAGCATGAATGTATTTTTAAAACAAAATTTCCAAGAATATTCCTTTACAAGTTTTCAAGATTATTTTTAATCAACTTATTTTATTTTAAAATTGTATGAAATGTTAAGAAAGGGAAAATGTTTTTTTGAAGTAGAAAGGATATTTTCCTCAAGAATGAAGTTCAAGTGTTTTATCAAAATTATTTTCCATATAAGATAATAAAGGGTTCTGTTTCTATCCCTATTATTACATGGATTTGATTATTTTGTGATGGAAATATTTTTATGAAATCTTTTATCTTATATGAATTGTTTTATGATGTCACGATGTTTAAAGATTCCCATTTTTATTACATGGGTTATGCAATGATGTATGATTTATGATTTTGTGGCACACATAAGAATGGTATCATTATGATATGGGTGGGATCTCCCTCCAATGCATTGGGTAAAGATTTTATATCTCATGAGATAAACATGGCTAGAATGGTAGGTTATAACGGTTCAGTGAAACAGGACTGAAAGGAGGGTGACTCGGTTCAGAAAGGGACTTTGTCCATTAAGATAGTCTTGGAAATGAGTCTTGAATAACAAGAAATGATTCTCTATGATTATGTGTGTATGCCACAAAGTTTCATGTTTTAAGTTATGATTATTGGGATTACATTTCACTACTATGATTTATCCCAAGTTATGATATTATGATCTGTTTTGCAGGTTAAGAATTCCAAAATGTTATGTTCTTATGAATATGATGTGATTGATATTTCTTTTGTTTACCCTTACTGAGCATTTGAGCTCACCCTTTTATGTTTTATTTTCCCCAGGATATAAAGAAAGGTTTTAGGTATAAAAAAAGAAGATCTTTATGGGAGATGTTGAAGATCTTTCACTAGGATTAGAAGATTATATTCCGAGTTTCCAAAGACACTAAACTATTACGATCCTTGTGTGTGTTTTTTTGTTATGTACTAAGTATTCCGCAAATGTAATGTAATGTCAATGTACGTCAGGATTCGGGTCTCTATAGATAAAGTTTAAAATAAAAAAAATGATTTCCTAAATATCATTGGTTGATTGTTTCTAATCCATATCCTTATAATCATTGAAACTATTATAATTTGGATCAAATTTACTTTAGAAAGGCATGTATTATAAATTAATGTTTCATGTATGTACAAGTTTCCCACCCACCTCAGGTATAAAAGAGAACCTCCTCTCCAATCTTCTACACAAAAGTTGACTACTATAGTTCTACCAAGACATACCCATATAACATTCCAATATTTTTACCCACTTTGTAGTGGTACTGTTCTCACTAAAAGTGTAACATATTGACCAGAACCATTGGGTCCGAGCCAAAATGCCACGTGACAGGGAGGAACACCTACCCATATTCTAGAGGGTTCCAACTAGATGCGAGGCACCTAGGTGGAACCATGGGGAGACTAAACCCTCCATCATAGTTTAGAGAAAAAATTAACAAAGAACATAATAAATAAAATAAATAATTATAGTAATACATTCTGAAACTGGATGATGAGATACATGATAAAAAAACAAAACACAACAGGGACTAACAATAAGATGTAGTTGGAAATAAAAGAATAAGTAGACATCACACTTGAACTCCATCAAGAAAAATACTGCATCATCTTTCTCCACAGTCTCAATTTTCCATCATAGAGCCTTTTCACTTCAATAGATCTCTAAGTATGAAATCTATAAGCGCATTGAAATTTTTGAAAAGGGTGTGAGTACCAGACTCTATAAGACACTAAAAATGGACCCTAACAATATTTTATAAAATATAAATGTATATTACAAGAATATAAATAGGGTAAAAATATAAAAATAATATATCACACAAGTACTAAGAACATGTTGGGTCATCAGGGACCCACTCTAATAGCTTTAGCACCATGCTAGAAGAAACATATGTGATTCGACACAATGCCAGATGGAACATCGGTAACCGGTCAGACACATCCTCATCAAGTGGATATCCCCAATAATGCGAAATGTTCTACTAACAGGAATGGTTTAAGTGCATTTTGCCCAAATTATAACACATCCATATTGATTGGATAGGCCAAACATGTGTTAAATCTTACATTCTGACCCAAGTCTAGCACATCCCTTATTTATGGACGTCCCCATGAATGTGACACATCCCGATGATTTGAATACTCCATATGCATGATGGAAAAATTTAAGTGTTTACTATTTTCTCATATCGACCTTTCAATGGTTTGTTACTCTGTTAATGTGTATAGTGACACTTACGTCAAATTCTCAGGGATGATTATATTTTCTAGTGTTGATTGTTTTTTATTTTTATTTTTAATGGGGGGGGGGGGTTAGAAGATAATAATTAAATTTATTGATGGATGAAGTTTTATTTAAAAATTTTATAAATATTGTGGTAAGTTCATTATTGGGGATTTTATCTTATGATATACTTGGGGATTTCTTTATATTTCATTAAATTAATACCCACTTCATAAGAAGATTTTGATCATAATTCCCAACTATTGAGGATTTAGTCAAATAATTAAATTAACAAGGGTTCTATTATCTATTTATAATTATTTAAGGTAGTGTATTTATATTTTAATTTATCCATGGAATCCACACATCAAGAAAAATATTTCATTAATCTATTATGTTTTATGTTTAACATACCCAATGTTAACCTAAAGAATAATTAACAAGAAAAATATCTCAATCACATAACATCCAAAAATTAAGTCCAGCCACAATGAGATATTTACTCATCTATTTGGATGTTTAAAAATATGGTAAAATGTTTTTTATGTTTTGGTAAATGAAAAAGTAAAATAATGTAATGATAAATTATAATTGTACACTAAACACACACAAATGAATGTAGGTAAATAGAGACTTTTGATTGAATAAGATAGAAAAAGAAGAAACCTGTATTAAATTGACTTAGAATATTTTATGAAAAAAAATATTTCAAAATAGATAGTGTATTATAATTATATATTATTTTGAAGAAACATGCATCAATATTCAATTGAAATTAAACATGAACTACATGATTATAGATAAAAAAACAAGTAAAAATGAACATGAAATAAAATATGAAGCAGAGGTTTGACTTGTTTAAACAAGAGTATGGATATTCATACCAGGACATTGGAAATGATATTTTCATAAAAATTATCCTCCTTAAGTTCTTAAATTCTAACCCATTTTAAAGAGAGGATGGAAATGTATTTATAGCCCAAGGTGGTGTATTTTTTCCTTCCAAAACTACCCATAAATTTGGACAAGCCATTTTAACTTTTATATAACATAATATGAAGAAATATTTTTATTAGATGTTTATATATTGGTTTGGAAAGTTCAAAATCCAAATTTTTCATCCATTGGGATTTTTTAGCCAATGTTATGGGTGTTTTCCTAAATCATGTGTTGTTGTCAATTTTTATACAGACTTCTTCAAAGGCCAAAATATTAATTGGTTTTAGGCCAGAAACATGCACTAAAATAAAAAATATTTCTTACATATATTTGGTAGAATATATTTTTAATTTTTTACAAAAAATATCAGATCAATTGGAAAGTTGGATTGGTAGAAAATATGAATATTGTGGGATGCAATCAAATCCTAGAAAAAATTATGGGAATGAATTAGATGCATCAATTGGGACAATTATTTTATTGGTTTGGGACATGAATATTTTATAAAATATGTAATGGAATGTCCTTGGTATTATTATGGTGTATCAACTAATTTTGATTTAGGGATTGATCTTAAAAAATTTTACATCATTACCGATCCGATTTCTTTGACAGATTCTTTAGGCCTTTTTGTGTGGTCCACATGGCCCTTAGAATGGATAAATTGGACAAAAATATAGATGAATTATTTGTATTAATTTTAATAATTAACCATAAAAAATAATGATGACAATATATTCATTAGTATTTTGAAATATAAGATCAAAACATTAAACTATATTATAATTGAATGAATTTCAATAATGTTCTCTGTATGTGTTTATGGTCAAAATTATAACATTGACTATATATAAATAATTTTTAGTAAAAAATAAGAAATGAGAGTAGTGTGAAATCATGAATTAATATTTAATATAAATTACCCTACATCTAAGATAATGCATGTCCCTGGGCACATAAAAAAACATTAAAAAATCATTTTCACTCACAAAAAAAATACTAAAATATTATTTTCACCTATCACAGAGGGAAAGAATAGTTCAATAATTCATAAATAATTCCACCAGAATTTTTAATGCAATAATGTTCCAACAAAATTCATTTTTTAAGTTCAAAATTTGAATTTAAAAACATGATCACTCAATACTTAATCCTCTCAAGTTTATATGAAATTATTCTAGGAAGTCCAATCATTCATATAAAAAAAGTAAAAATCATTGTGTTTATAAGATATATCAGCTCCAATTTCATATTATAAAGTGAAAAAGAATAAATATCTATATTTAGGTGGTTTTGGTGGCTATGATATGGTAGGAATATAATTACCAAGAGAGGGGAAAAGAGGGGAGAAACAATAAAATAAAAAAATGCCCAATTTTAGAAACAATGATTGGAAGGTTATGGAAACACATAATAATAAAGGAAATAAAATATGAAGGAAGATATAAAATAGATAAAAATTTGGAAGTGGATGAAAAATGAAATATCTAAAAAACAAAAAAACATCTCCCAATGACACATGGAAAATTGATATAAGTGTTTTTTTTCTTCATTTTTATTTTGTTTTGTTTTTTGAAGATGAAATTGGAATAAATGTCACACAAATAACCCAACTATTGTATGGTCTCATCAATACACTAATTGTTATAGTTATAAACAGAACAAATGTTAGTGAATAGTGATTTTTTAAATTCAGAAGACACAACACATTTTTTTTTTACATTTTTAACATTTTATAAACAGTTTTCAATAAATTTTATAGAAAATGGAAGATACATTTATAAAGTTACAAACCTCACTAAATGAGAACCTCTAGCCCAAACTAAAATGGAATATTTCTCTCTAGAATTTGATGAAAGGTTCAAAATCAAGTAAAAGAAACCCTAAATAAAATCCATTCTTGAGATAATGAAATTCTAATAAATCATGTAATGAAAATCCATGCAGCTGTTGGGTGGGACAAGTTTTTGGGATCATAATGATGTTATCAAAAAAGAATTTTCATTGTTTCAAATGGGATTTCAAAAGGAAGATCAATTTAAGGGAATGGGATGCTATTTGTATATTTTATTCTCAAGTGGTAAAAAAAATGGATTTATGATATTAATGTATGTAACGACCCAAACTTTCATTAATGTAAATACCTCTTGATCTAATTAAATGTCTCTTTATGTAAAATGTTTATAAAAAATTTCAAATTCTTTGGTTTTATGTTTTTGGATACTGTTAATGTAATGAACCAAAGTTTCATTAATGGAAATCCCTCTTGATATAATTTAATGTCTCTTTATGTTTATATAAAATTTCAACTTCTTTGGTTTTATGTTAAGAATTTTGACCGTTGCTAATATAGTCATTGAACAGTGATCAGATGATTAGTATAAATATAGGGCTTTAACAAATCCAATTTACTCAGACAAAGGAAGCGATGACCTCATCCAGTAGAATTGCCCCATATGAAGCCCATTTGTCGGAGCTCAGAAAAGAGGTGTCATCCTTGGGATTCGTTCTTGACCAAGGCCCAGCTGAGCTTTATCATGTAAATCTCGAACAGGACCGTCTACGGGAGAAGTGGAAGTTGATAGAAATTACCACTCGAGCGATGTTATCTGAGCCACCCCAAGAGTCTGTCACCATCACACACCTTACAATTAGGTCTTATGCGGCTGTTTTAAGGGGTTATGTAACAACTCTATAGTACTATGTTCATGTATATTATTTTTGTATATAATAATGAAAATACCTCCTTGTCATTTTTGATACATTGTAAATAGTTTTTAAAGTACAAATAATGTTTTAGTTATTATTTAATTAAGAATTATATTTTATTAAATTAAGGGATTTTTTAATTAAATAATATTTTAATAAAATATTATTATTATTAAATTAATTTTTATTAAATATAAAATATCTTATAATTTTATGAATGCAATTGTAATTTTTATTAAGGTTTGAAAGCCATTTCTGTCAAAACCCGTGAATTTTTGATAAATGTCGGTTTTTATTTTAAAAGTGAAAATTAACATATTTATAAAATTATTTAGACAAAATTAAGGTTATTTCTAGAATCATGACATCAAAATTGTCCAACTTTGAATTTTTCATAATTTTCTGAGACAATCAAATTTTTGGGTAAAAATTAAATACTGTTTAAATATATAATGTGTTTTATGACATCATAATGACCCAATAGTGATGTAATAAAATACTATAAGCTTTATGTTCGGCCAATATATGTTTTATCATTAAAATAATGTGATTTTGGGTTTGTTTGACCTACTTTTCAAAGCATTAATGGACCCCTCAAGACATATTAAACATCTTGTCTTTTTAAATTATTTTCCATGGGAGTGTGACTCACCTCCACACAAGAAACCTCATTATTTTAAGAAGTTCGGACTTTGACCTTATAAAATAATTTTTTCCTCTTCCCTTTGCCAAAAAACATTGGCAAAAACCATGGGATGGTTTGTGGTTTGGATTAATTTAATGTAAGGGGCCCCAAACCTAAATATTAAAGAATTCCGTCACCTTTCCTATATAAACCCATCCAAGCTCCCACTTCCTCTTCACTCAAAGCCTTTTGAGTTCATCCAACCTCTGCCCTACTCTCTCTAGAATCCTCCCAACGTGCCCCAATCTCCCAAGAAGCCTCTCACAAGCCTCTCTCTAGCCTTTGGAAGCACACTTCCAAGTAAGGGTTTTTTTCTTCCTTTCTCATTTTTGTCCAATTTTCTTTAGGTTGTTTTTCCCTTTTAATTTCAATTATGAATGTTGGAGTATGGTTTCAAACCTCCCTCATACTGACCTCTTTATGTTTTAATGATGGGATACCCCTTTCTCTCTCATTAAATGCCTCCCATGTACACCCGTTACGATGCCGAAATTCCGAAAGGAACTTCTCTCTCCTCTTTTACATTCAAGCAATACATTTGTATCATGAATCTAAATTCCATAACATTTGTTGGGAAATGTATCTATTTGTCCTACTTACTGTCCATTAAATTTAAATATTATGAGGAACCACTTTCTCTCTCATCAACCGTTTTTTATGAATTCTTATGTCACACCGTTACGCTGCAGAAATCACACCGATTTTCTAAGCCAATGCCATTGTGTGGTGATTACCATGCTCATTTCTCCATCAAGGGTATTCACATTTATGCACATTTAATTATTTATTATAATGTTTCATGTATTAATTCCACATTCCTTTATCGTGGAATAAATGATTATGTTTTATGAATCCATGTTTTATGATCCATGTGTCACACTTATGCATGAAATGAAATGTTTAAGAAGGGTGCACCCTTATATCGCTCCAATGAATTGGGTAAAGTATAGTATCATGATACGTCATGTGCAATGAGTGTTGACTCATTCTAATTCAAGTGCAATGAGGGTATAATCGTTCTTCATGTGAAATGAGGATTTACTCATGCTCTATGTGCAATGAGCCATGGTTCATGCTAATTCCATGTTAAGTGTTGTTGCCACATTTCCATGTTATGATTATCATGCTTTATCATTCCTTTATGTTCATGTTTCTCTTATGCTCTATTGATATGCCGATTTCCTAACATTTATTGTACTCCTCATGTTATTCCATGTGTATTCCCTTAGTGGTCTTTATAGCTCACGCTTTTCTTATGCATGTCCTCAGGTTATCCCATGCAATGCTAAGTACGAGGGAATGTAGTGGTCATGTAAATGAAGTTTTCAATAAAGATGTTTTAGTTCATGTTTTAAGTTTTTATGTAATGATCCTAAGTCCCAAAGACACTAAAACTCTTGATCTTCTTTGCTGTATCAAGTGATGTTTTATGTAATAAATAATGTTTATGTTTGTAATAAAAGCAGGGTTGTCACAGTTGGTATCAAAGGATATGTTTAGTTATTTTTGGGATTAGGATTATAAAACCCTAGCAAAGCCTTAGAGATAAAACTAAGTATAATTAAAACATCCCTATGTTTTGGTATGTACTGAGTAAGTGGTTTATCAAACAAATACATCTCTGTCTGGATACGAGCAGGTAGAGGAGGCTCTGGCAGAGATGTATCCTAGGGGTAAAACCCGAAAACACCGCTTTGAGCTAGACTCAAACGGGAACTATTGCATGACAACGAGCCTTGCTACACTCTTGGTTACGACACTCCCGGGGGATATTCTTTGGTAAATTCACAAGCTTAGTATGTACCCTTATTAAGGGAATAAAAAAATTCCCTTAAGAATATATGTTAGGAATTAGATCATGAAAAGCCTAGATTGAAGCATATAGACTCATGAGTTAAGGAAATAAAAGTTTATTTATAAGTCATCAACTTTTGTCTTTGGATTACCCTTTATGTGTTACACCTAACATTCCCTTTATTCCAGCCAATGGCTGGTAATAGGAGGACTCAGGCTAACAACCATTGTGAAGATCAATGTGATGACTGTACTAATGAGATTCCCAATCCAATGGGAGCGGGAATCGCGAACTTTGTCACACATCTCTCTAATATAACTCAAGTTTTGAATAGAAACACGGGTCAAGAGGAACGTTCAACCCCCCCTAAGAAAGGACAAGTCTCTATCGAGAGCATTATGAGACAAAGACCTCCTACTTTTAGTGGATCATCTGATCCCACGATCACTGAACAATGAAACAACTCCATTGAAAAGATCTTCTCCATCATTCAATGTTATGAACAAGAGATGTTTCTCCTGGATGCTTATCCTTTGGAGGGTGAAGCTGATCAATGGTGGACATTGACCAAAAATACGAAGCCTGAGGAGGAGATTGAGGCATTGGAATGGAAGGATTTCTGGAAGATGTTTTTCAATAAATATTTTCCGCACACCCTCTGGATTAAGATGGAAAGGGACTTCGTTTCCCTCAAGCAAAAAGATGAAGAATCTATTGGAGCGTATGAGGAAAACATCACAAGGCTTGCACGATACGCTTCTGGCTTTGTCGTTACCCCCGAATGCAATGTTGACCGCTTCTTTGGTGGGCTGAAGCCTAGCCTGTGGAAAGCATTGGCGATTCGTGGCTTCGATAGGTATGAGAAATTGTCCGATGTGCCCTCAAGGTCGAAATGGAGATCGTGGAATCACAGGGGTATCCTGGGGACAAGAAGCGTAAGGTGGACTTCAATGCTGGTGGTCCGATGGATAAATCCAATGGTGATAAGAAGATCCAGCACCCCACTTGCCAAAACTGTAGAAAGAAGCACCCTAGAAATTGCCTTAAGGGGACAAGGAAATGCTTCAGGTGTGGAAGAGAAGGGAACCTAGCTGTTAGCTGCCAGCAAGAAAGACCCGCAGCTGCAAAAGAGGAGATGGACGCTTTGTTCAATCCTCAACGCGTTGTTCAATGCTACAAATGCAAAGAACCATGCCATTTTTCAAATCAGTGCCCTAATCCAAGGGTTTTCAGAGGCAACTAACAACCTCCAAGACAACAAGGAAGATATTTTTCCATCACTTCTGCCGAAGTTAACCCCGAAAACGAAGTGGTGACAGGTACGATAGTTATTCATTCAAGAATAGCAGACATACTTTTTGATTCAGGTTCTACACATTCTTTTATATCTCGAAAGATTAGTAGAACAATCTCAACACCTCCACAAATCATGGAAGTGAAGATGTCGGTGAGTAAGACAAATGGGGAAATCATTGCATCCCATGAATACAAGTCCTCCCCTATTATAACCTATGGATTGAATTTCCCGGAGAACCTCATTATACTCCCTCTGGTGGAATTTGATGCAATTTTTGTCATGGATTGGCTTTCCTTATATAGATCCAACATAAATTTTCGGGAGAGGGAAATGACACTTCCTATGGAGAATCGACCCCCGATTCTTTACAAGTGTAAGGAGGAAGATGAATCTCCTTTAGCTCCATAATATCAAGAATGGATATAACTGCCTTATGAGCATGCGTATCTGGCTTAGATGATTGAGTCCAAGGAAGAAACCATCCTTGAAGAAATGTCGATTGTGAGGGAAATCGCTGAAGTGTTTCCCGAGGAACTGCCTGGTCTTCCTCCTAGAAGAGATGTTGAATTATCAATTGAACTTATACCCGGGGCTTTACCAATATCCAAGACTCTATATAGAATGGCTATTTTAGATCTTGAAGAGATGAAGAAACAACTACAGGAGAATCTGGATAAAGGGTTTATACGCCCAAGTGCTTCACCATGGGGTGCACCAGTCCTCTTCTTCAAGAATAAGGATGGGTCAATGAGGCCTTGCATAGATTATCGTGAACTTAACAAAATCACGATAATGAACAAGTATCCTCTCCCAAGAATTGATGAATTGTTCTATCAGCTGCATGGAGAACAATAATTCTCCAAGGTGGACTCGCGGTCAGGATATTATCATGTAAGGGTGAAGAAGGAAGATATCCCCAAGACTGCTTTTCACACAAGATATGGGAACTATGAATTCATAGTAATGCCTTTAAGACTCACTAATGCTCCCGAAATCTTCATGGACTTAATGAATATAGTATTTAGATATTACCTAGACAAATTTGTGGTAGTCTTTATAGATGATATTCTAATATACTCCAAAACCAAGGAGGATCATGAGGAGCATTTAAGAACTGTACTGGAGTCTTTGCGCAAGGAGAATCTCTATGAAAAGTACAACAAGTGTGATTTTTGGGTGAAGGAATTCTCATTCTTGGGCCATATCATCACAAATAATGGGATATTTGTGGATCCCTCCAAAACAGATGCAGTTGAGGGATGACTGAGGCCAACATCGTTAACGAATATCTGTAGCTTCTTGGAGTTAGCTGGATATTATCGTAGATTTGTGAGAAATTTATCATGATTTTCCAACCCTATTACCAAGATAACTCGAAAGGGAGTAATGTTTTCTTGGAGTGATGAATGCAAAGAAAGCTTCAAGGAGTTGAAAAGGAGGCTTATCACTGTTCCAGTGCTCACATTACCCACTAGTGGGGAAATTTTTGTATTATTTAGTGATGCTTCGAAGAAGGTCTTGGGCTATGTGCTGATGCAGAATGATAAAGTTATATCCTATGCCTCAAGGCAGTTGAAAATCCATGAGCGAAACTATCCAACGCGTGATCTGGAGTTGGCAGCGGTGATCTTTGCCTTGAAAATCTGGCGGCATTATCTCTATGGAGAGGAATGTGAGATATATACTAACCACAAGAGTCTAAAATATATATTCACATAGAAAGAGCTTAATATGCGCCAGAGAAGATGGATAGAGATCATCAAGTATTATGACTGTTCAATACATTACCACCCTGGGAAAGAGAACAAGGTGGAAGATGCCCTAAGTAGAAAGGATACATCGATTCTATCAATTATGAGAATTGAGAAGGATACAATCTTCTTAGACTTGATGAATATGGACATGGGAATCATAGAGAAGGGAACATAATCAATCCTTTCACAAATGATTGCTCAACCGTATCTTTTGGAAAGGTTAAAGGATGCTCAAGAAGATGATGTGAGAATTCAAGAAAAAGTGAATGCTATCGGAAAAGGGAAATCCTCGGAGTTTAATGTTAATGAAGAAGGAATTATGCGGTTTGGGAAAATACTATGTGTTCCATCGAGTCCGAAGCTGAAGAAGGAACTTTTGAATAATGCACATAGTTCAAATTTCTCTATTCACCCAGGGAGCACAAAGATGTATCGAGATCTCCCAGAAAACTTTTGGTGGGATAATATGAAGAAGGAGATCGTTGAATATACATCAAAGTGCCTGGTGTGCCAGTAAGTGAAGGCAGAGAGGCATAAGTCTAAGGGGATGATGCAACTATTTCCCATACCATAATGGAAATGGGAGAACATCACAATGGACTTTGTCACCCGACTTTCAGGGACATCCAAAGGCAACAATGCAATATGGGTTGTTGTGGATCATCTTACAAATACTACACACTTCATTTCTATTCGGGAGGATTTCTCATTAGATCAACTGGAACAGATATATATCAGGGAAGTGGTAAGGTTGCATGGAGTACCACTATCTATTATGTCTGACTGAGATCCAAGATTCACCTCTAAGTTTTGGAATAGTCTTCAACATGCTCTGAATACTGAACTGAACTTCAGTACGGCCTATCATCCTCAAATTGATGGCCAATCCGAATGTACTATCCAAACACATGAGTACATGTTTAGATCATGCTCAATGGACTTTAAAGGAGGATGAGATCAATATCTTCCCCTGGTTGAGTTCTCATATAATAATAGTTTCCACTCAATCATCCAAATGGCACCATATGAAGCCCTATATTGGAAAAGGTGCATAACACCGACATGTTGGGATGAGATCGGTGAACGTAAGCTGCTTGGACCAGAAATGGTGGATAAGGTGAAAACCATTCAACAACATATCAAGGCAGCCCAGAGTCGACAGAAGGGTTATGCAGATAATCGTCGATGAGACCTTGAGTTTAAAGTTGGAGACATGGTTTTTCTACGCATATCTCCATGGAACAAGGTCAAGAGGTTTGGAAAGAAAGGGAAGTTAAGTCCAAGGTACATCGGGCCCTTCGAGATTCTTGATCGTGTCAGGGATGTGCCCAATCGACTAGCACTTCCACCTACCATGGCCAAAGTACATGATGTATTTAATGTATCCCTCTTAAGGAAGTAAATACCGGACCCCTCACAAGTACTCTCTTCTGAGGTGGTATAATTGGAAGATGATCTTTCTTATGAGGAGCAACCAGTGAAGATCTTAGATCTTAGAGAAAAAGTTCTTTGAAATAGGACAATGCCCCTCATCAAGGTGTTGTGGAGAAACCACAATTTTGAAGAAGCGACTTGGGAATCGAAGGAAATGATGAATTTGAGTTACCCACATCTGTTTTAGTGTGGGAAAAGGAAAATTTCGAGGGCAGAATTTCTTAAGGGGGAATATTGTAATGACCCAAAGTTTCATTAATTGAAATCCCTTTTGATATAATTAAATGTATATTTATGTTTATATAAAATGTAAACTTCTTTGGTTTTATGATAAGAATTTTGACCGTTGCTAATATAGCCATTGAATAGTGATCACATGATTAGTATAAATATAGGTCTTTAACAAATCCAATTTACTCAGAAAAAGGAAGCGATGGCCTCATCCAGTGGAATTTCCCCATACAAAGCCCATTTTTCGGAGCTCTGAAAAGAGGTGGCATCCTTGGGCTTCGCTCTTGACCAAGCCCAAGCTGAGTTTCATCATGTCAAGCTCGAACGGGACTGTCTACGGGAGAAGTGGAAGTTGATAGAAATTTCCACTCGAGCGATGTTATCCGAGCCACCCCAAGAGTTTGTCACCATCGTACACCTTACCCTTAGGTCTTATGCGTCTATTTTAAGGGGTTATGTAACAAATCGCTAGTACTATGTTCATGTATATTATTTTTTTATATAATAATGAAAATACCTCTTTGTCATTTTTGATACATTGTAAATAGTTTTTAAAGTACAAATAATGTTTTAGTTATTATTTAATTAAGAATTCTATTTTATTAAATTAAGGGATTTTTAAATTAATTAAAATTTTAATAAAATATTATTATTATTAAATTAATTTTTATTAAATATAAATGATCTTATACTTTTATGAATGCAATTGTGATTTTTATTAAGGTTTGAAATCCATTTCTGTCAAAAACCGTGAATTTTTTATAAATGTCCGTTTTTATTTTAAAAGTGAAAATTAACATATTTAGAAAATTATTTAGATAAAATAAATATTATTTTTGGAATCAGGATGTCAAAATTATCCAATGGTGAATTTTTCATCATTTTCTGAGACATTCAAATTTTTGGGTAAAAATTAAATACCGTTTAAATATATAATGTGTTTTATGACATCATAATGACCCAATAGTGATGTAATAAAATACTATAAGCTTTATGTTCGGCCAATATATGTTTTATCATTAAAATAATGTGATTTTAGGTTTGTTTTACATACTTTTCAAAGCATTAATGGACCCCTCAAGACTTATTAAACATCTTGTGTTTTTAAATTATTTTCCGTGGGAGTGTGACTCACCTCCACATAAGAAACCTCATTATTTTAAGAAGTTCGGACTTTGGCCTTATAAAATAATGTTTTAATCTTCCCTTTTCCAATAAACATGGGAAAAAACTAGGGGATGGTTTGTGGTTTGGATTAATTTAATATAAGGTTTCCCAAACCTAAATACTAAAGAATTCCCTCACCTTACCTATATAAACCCACCCAAGCTCCCACTTCCTCTTCACTCAAAGCCTTTGGAGTTCGTCCGACCTCTGACCTACTCTCTCTATAATCCTCCCAAGGTGCCCCAATCTCCCAAGAATCTTCTCACAAGCCTCTATCTAGCCTTTGGAAGCACACTTCCAAGTACGGTTTTTTTTTCTTCCTTTCTCATTTTTGTCCAATTTTCTTTAAGTTGTTTTTCCCTTTTAATTTCAATTATGAATGTTGGGGTATGGTTTCACACCTCCCTCATACTTACCTCTTTATGTTTTAATTATGTGATACCCCTTTCTCTCTCATTAAATGCCTCCCATGTACACCTGTTACTATACCGAAATTCCGAAAGGAACTTCTCTCTCCTCTTTTACATTCAATCAATACTTTTGTATCATGAATCTAAATTCCATTACAATTGTTGGGACATGTATCTATATGACATAATTACTGTACATTACATGTAAATATTATGAGGAACCCATTTCTCTCTCATCAACTGTTTTTATGAATTCTTATGTCACGCCGTTACGCTGCCGATATCACATCGATTTTCTAAGCCAATGCAATTGTGTAGTGAATACCATGCCCATTTCTCCATCAAGGGTATTCATCTTTATGCACACTTAATTATTGATTATAAAGTTTCATGTATGAACTCCACATTACTTTATCATGGAATAAATGATTATGTTTTATGAATCCATGTTTTATGATCCATGTGTCACACTTGTGCATGAAATGAAATGTTTAAGAAGGGTGCGCCCTTATAGCGCTCCAATGCATTGGGTAAAGTATAGTATCATGATATGTCATGTGCAACAAGTGTTGAATCATTCTAATTCAAGTTCAATGAGGGATTACTCATGCTTCATGTGCAATAAGGATTTACTCATGCTCTATGTGCAATGGGCCAAGGATCATGCTAATTCCATGTTGAGTGTTGTTGCCACATTTCCATGTTATGATTATCATGCTTTATCATGCCTTTATGTACATTTTTCTCTTATGCTCTATTGATATTACTATTTACTAACATGTATTGTACTCCTCATGTTATTCCATGTGTACTCCCTTACTAGTCTTTATAGCTCACCCTTTTCTTATGCATGTCCTCAGGTTATCCCATGAAATGCTAAGTACGAGGGAATGTAGTGGTCATGTAAAGAACGTTTTCAATAAAGATGTTTTATTTCATGTATTATGTTTTTATGTAATGATCCTAAGCCCCAAAGACACTAAAACTCTCGATCTTCTTTGTTGTATCAAGTGATGTTTTATGTAATAAATCATGTTTACGTTTGTAAAAAAAGGAGGGTTGTCACAGTTGGTATCAAAGGAAAGGTTTAGTTATTTTTGGGATTAGGATTAGAAAACCTTAGTAAAGCCTTATAGATAAGACTAAGTATAATAAAAACATCCCTATGTTTTTTAAAGTACTGAGTAAGTGGTTTATCAAACAAATACATCCCTGTCTGGATACGAGCAGGTAGAGGCGGCTCTGGCACAGATGTATCGTAGGGGTAAAACATGAGAACACCGCTTTGAGCTAGACTCGAATGGGAACTAGTTCACGACAACAGTCCTTGATACACCCTTGGTGACGACACTCCCGAGGGATATTCTTTAGTAAATTCACAAGCTTATTATGAACCCTTATTAAGGGAATAAAAAAAATGCCCCTAAGAAAATATGTTAGAAAGTAGATCATGAAAAACCTAGATTGAAGCCTATATAATCATGAGTTAAGGAAATAAAAGTTTATTTATATGTCATCATCTTTTGTCTTTGGATTACCCTTTATGTGTTACCCCTAACTTTCCTTTTATTCTAGCCAATGGCCGGTAATAGGAGGACTTAGGCTAACAACCGTTGTGGAGATCAGTGTGATGACTATACTAATGAGATGCCCAATCCAATGGGAGCGGGAATCACGCACCTTGTCACTCTTCTATCTAAGATAACTCAAGTTTTGAATAGAAACACGGGTTAAGAGGAACGTTCAACCCCCCCCCCCCCCAAGAAGGAACAAGTCATTATCGAGAGATTCATGAGACAAAGGCCTCCTACTTTTAGTGGATGATCTGATCCCACGATCGCTGAAAATTGGATCAACTCCATTGAAAATATCTTCTCCATCCTTCAATGTTCTGAATAAGAGAAGTTTCTCCTGGATGCTTATCATATGGAGGGTGAAGCTGATCAATGGTGGACGTTGACAAAAAATACGAAGCCTGAGGAGGAGATCGAGGCATTGGAATGAAAGGATTTCCAGAAGATGTTTTTCGATAAATATTTTCCACGCACCCTCCGGCTTAAGATGGAAAGGGAATTCATTTCGCTCAAGAAAAAAGATGAATAATCTGTTGGAGCGTACAAGGAAAACATTACAAGGCTTGCACGATATGCTTCTGGATTTTTCATTACCCCCAAATGCAAAGTTGACCGCTTCTTTGGTGGGATGAAGGCTAGCCTGCCGAAAGCATTGGCGATCCGTGACTTCGACAGCTATTAGGAAATTTTACGATGTGCCCTCAAGGTCAAAATGGAGATTGTGGAATCATAGGGGTATCATGGGGATAAGAGGAGTAAGGTGGACTTCAATTCTGGTGGTCTGATGGATAAATCCAACGGTGCTAATAAGATCCAGCACCCCACTTTCCAAAAGTGCGGAAAGAAGCACCCTGGAAATTGCCTTAAGGGGATGAGGAAATGCTTCAGGTGTGGAAGAGAAGGGCACATAGCTTTTAACTGTCGGCAAGAAAGACCCGCGGCTGTGACATAGGAGAGGAACGCTCCGTTCGAACCAAAACGCGTTGTTCAATGAAACAAATGCAAAGAACTGGGTCATTTTTCAAATTAGTGCCCTAATCCAAGGGTTTTCGTAGGCAACCAACAACCTCCAAGGCAGCAAGGAAGAGCTTTTTCCATCACTTCTCCCGAAGTGAACCCCGACAATGAAGTGGTGACAGGTATGCTAGTTATTCATTCAAGAATAGTGAACGTACTTTTTGATTCAGGTTCTACGCATTCTTTTATATCTCGAAAGTTTAGTAGAACAATCCCAGAACCACCAAAAATCATGGAAATGAAGATGTCGGTGAGTACGACAAATGGGGCAATCATTGCATCCCATGAATATAAGTCCTCCCCTATTATAATCTGTGGATTGAATTTCCCGGAGAACCTTGTCATACTCCCTCCGGTGGAAGTTGATGCAATTCTTGGAATGGATTGGATTTCCTTATATAGATCCTACATAAATTGTTGGGAGAGGGAAATCACACTCCATATAGATAATCGACCCTCGATTCTTTACAATTGTAAGGAGGAAGATGAATCTCCTTTAGCTCCATCATCTCAAGCATGGATATTACTACCTTATGAGCATGTGTATCTGGCTCAGAAGATTGATTCCATGGAATAAACCATCCTTGAGGAAATGCCTATTGTGAGGGAATTCGCTGAAGTGTTTCCCGAGTAACTACCTGGTCTTCCTCCTAGAAGATATGTTGAATTCTCAATTGAACTTATACTCAGGGCTTTACCAATATCCAAGACTCCATATAGAAAGTCTGTTGTAGAGCTTGAAGAGATGAAGAAACAACTACAAGAGAATCTGGATAATGGGTTTATACGCCCAAGTGCTTCACCATGGGGTGCACCAGTCCTCTTCGTCAAGAAGAAGGATGGGTCAATGCGGCTTTACACCGATTATCGTGACTTTAACAAAATCATGATAAAGAAAAAGTACCATCTCCTAATAATTGATGAATTGGTTGATCAGCTGCATGGAGCACAATACTTCTCCAAGGTGGACTTGCGGTCGGGATATTATCAAGTAAGGGTGAAGAAGGAAGATATCCCCAAGACTACTTTTCGCAAAAGATACGAGCACTATAAATTCATATTAATGGCTTTAGGACTCACTAATGTTCTAGGAATATTCATGTACTTCATGAATAGAGTCTTTAGAGATTAGCTAGAAAAATTTATGGTAGTCTTTATAGATGATATTCTAATATACTCCAAAACCAAGGAGGATCATGAGGAGCATTTAAGAAATGTACTGGAGACTTTTCACAAAGAGAAACTCTATGCAATGTACAAAAAGTGTGAGTTCTGGTTGAAGGAAGTCTCATTCTTGGGCCATATCATCACAAGCAAAGGGATATCTGTGGATCCCTCCAAAACAGATGCAATTGAGGGATAGTCGAGGCCATCATCGGTAACGGATATTCGTAGCTTCTTGGGGCTAGCTGGATATTATCGACGATTTGTGAGAAATTTCTCATGATTATCCAACCCTCTTACCAAGCTAACTCGAAAGGGAGTAAAGTTTTCTTGGAGTGGTGAATGCGAAGAAAGGTTCAAGGAGTGGAAAATGAGGCTTATCACTACGCCCATCCTCACTTTACCCACAAGTGGGGAAATTTTTGTGGTATTCAGTGATTCTTTGAAGAAGGGCTTAAGCTGTGTGCTACTGCTGAATGATAAAGTTTTATCCTATCCCTCAAGGTAGTTGAAAATCCATGAGTGAAACTATCCAACGCATGATCTGGAGTTGGCGGCGGTGGTCTTTGCCTTGAAAATCAAGCAGCATTATCTCTATGGAGTGAAATGTGAGATATATACTGACCACAAGAGTCTTAAATATATATTCACACAGAAAGAGCTTAATATGCGCCAGAGAAGATGGATAGAGCTCATCAATGATTATGACTGTTTAATACATTACCACCCTGGGAAAGCGAACAAGGTGGCAGATTCTCTAAGTAGAAAGGATCAAGAAATTCTATCAATGATGAGAATTGAGAAGGATCCAATATTCTAAGACTTGATGAAGATGGACATGGGAATCATATTGAAGGGAACATCATCAATCATTTCACAAATTATTTCTCAACCGTATCTTTTGGAAAGGATAAAGGATGATCAAAAGGACAATGTGAGAATTCAAGAAAAAGTTGAATCTATAGAAAAAGGGAAATCCTCAGAGTTTATTGTTAATGAATAAGTAATTGTGTGGTTTGGGAAAAGACTATGTGTTCTATCGAGTCCGGAGCTGAAGATGGAACTTTTCAATGATGCACATAGTTCAAATTTCCCTATTCACCCAGGGAGCACAAAGATGTATCAAGATCTCCGAGAAAACTTTTGGTAGGATAATATGAAGAAGGATATCGCTGAATATACATCAAAGTGCTTGGTGTGCTAGAAAGTGAAGGCAGAGAGGCAGAAGTCTAAGGGGATGATGCAACCATTGCCCAAACTAGAATGGAAATGGGAGAACATCACCATGGACTTTGTCACCGGACTTCCGAGTACATCCAAAGGCAACAATGCAATTTGGGTTGTTATGGATCATCTTACAAAGACTGCACACTTCATTGCTATTCAGGAGGATTTCTCATTGGATCAACTGGAAAAGATATATATCCGGGAGGTGGTAAGGTTTCATGGAGTACCACTATCTATTGTGTTTGTACGAGATCCATGATTCACCACTATGTTTTCGAAGAGTCTTCAACATGCTCTGAAAACTGAACTGAACTTCAGTATGGCCTATCATCCTCAAATGGATGGCCAATCCGAGCAAACTATCCAAACACTTGAGGACATGTTGAGAGTATGCTCAATGGACTTTAAAGGAGGATGGGATCAACATCTTCCTCTGGTTGAGTTCTCATATAATAATACTTTCCACTCAAGCATCCAAATGGCACCATATGAAGCCATGTATGGGAAAAGGTGCAGAACACCGACCCCTTCAAGATTCTTGATCGTGTCGGGGATGTGGCCTATCGTATAACACTTCCACCTACCATGGAAAAAGTACATGATTTCTTTCACGTATCCCTCTTATGGAAGTACATACCAAACCCTTCACATGTACTCTCTTCTGAGGTGGTACAATTGGAAGATGATCTTTCTTATGAGGAGCAACTAGTGAAGATCATAGATCGTAGAGAAAAGGTTCTACGAAATAAGACAATGCCCCTCGTCAAGATGTTTTGGAGAAACCACAAGTTTGAAGAAGTGCCTTGGGAATCGGAGGAAATGATGAAGCTGAGTTACCCACATCTATTTTAGTGTGGGAAAAGGAAAATTTCGAGGCCAAAATTTCTTAAGGGAGGAATATTGTAACGACCCAAAGTTTCATTAATGGAAATCCCTCTTGATATAATTATATGTCTCTTTATGTTTATATAAAATGTCAACTTCATTGGTTTTATGTTTAGAATTTTGACCATTGCTAATATAGGCGTTGAACAGTGATCACATGATTAGTATAAATATAGGGCTTTAACAAATCCAATTTACTCAGACAAAGGAAGCGATGGCCTCATCTAGTAGAATTTCCCCATACGAAGCCCATTTTTCGGAGCTCGGAAAAGAGGTGGAATCCTTGGTCTTTGCTCTTGACCAAGACAAAGATGAGCTTCATCATGTCAAGCTCGAACAGGACCGTCTACGGCAGAAGTGGAAGTTGATAGAAATTACCACTCGAGCGATGTTATCCGAGCCACCCCAAGAGTCTGTCACCATCACACACCTTACCCTTAGGTCATATGCGGCTATTTTAAGCGGTTATGTAACAAATCTCTAGTACTGTGTTTATGTATATTATTTTTCTATATAATAATGAAAATACCTCCTGGGCATTTTTGAAAGATTGTAAATAGTTTTTAATGTACAAATAATGTTTTGGTTATTATTTAATGAATAATATTATTTTATTAAATTAAGGGATTTTTTAATTAAATAATATTTTAATAAATTATTATTATTATTACTAAAGTAATTTTTAATAAATATAAATGATATTATAATTTTATGAATGCAATTGTAATTTTTATTAAGGTTTGAAAGCCATTTTTGTCAAAACCCATGAATTTTTGATAAATGTCGGTTTTTATTTTAAAAGTGAAAATTAACATATTTAGAAAATTATTTAGATAAAATAATTTTTATTTCTGAAATCAAGACATCGAAATTATCCAACGGTGAATTTTTTATAATTTTCTGAGACAGTCAACTTTTTGGGTAAAAACTAAATACCGTTTAAATATATAATGTGTTTTATGACATCATAATTACCCAATAGTGATGTAATAAAATACTATAAGATTTATGTTCGGCCAATATATGTTTTACCATTAAAATAATGGGATTTTGGGTTTGTTTGACCTACTTTTCAAATCATTAATGGACCCCTCAAGGCTTATTATGCATCTTGTCTTTTTAAATTATTTTCCATGGGAGTGTGACTCACCTCCACATAAGAAACCTCATTATTTTAAATTTTTTGGACTTTGGCCTTATAAAATATTGTTTTCCTGTACCCTTTGAAAAAAACCAGGGGAAAAAACCATGGGATGGTTTGTGGTTTGGATTAATTTAATATAAGGGGTCCCAAACCTAAATATTAATGAATTCCCTCACGTTTTCTATATAAACCCACCGAAGCTCCCAGTTCCTCCTCACTCAAAGCCTTTGGAGTTCATCCGTCCTCTGCACTACTCTCTATAGAATCCACCCAAGGTTGCCCAAGCTCCCAAGAAGCCTCTCACAAGCCTCTCTCTAGCCTTTGGAAGCACACTTCCAAGTAAGGGTTTTTTTCTTCCTTTCTCATTTTTGTCCAATTTTCATTAAGTTGTTTTTCCCTTTTAATTTCAATTATGAATTTTGGGGTATTGTTTTTCACCTCCCTCATACTGATGTTTGAATTATGGGGACCCCTTTCTCTCTCATTAAATGCCTCCCATGTTCATCCGTTACTATGCCGAAATTTCGAAAGGAACTTCTCTCTCCTCTTTTACATTCAAGCAATACTTTTGTATCATGAATCTAAATTCCATTACAATTGTTGGGACATGTATCTATATGACCTAATTAATGTTCATTACATGTAAATATGATGAGGAACCCCTTTCCCTCTCATCAACCATTTTTTATGAATTCTTATGTCACGTCGTTACGCTGTCGAAATCACACTTATTTTCTAAGACAATGCCGTTGTGTAGTGAATACCATTCCCATTTCTCCATCACGGGTTTTCACCTTTATGCATATTTACTTATTGATTATAATGTTTCATGTATGAATTCCACATTCCTTTATCGTGGAAAAAATGATTATGTTTTATGAATCCATGTTTTTTGATCCATGTGGCACACTTATGCATGAAATGAAATGTTTAAGAAGGGTGAGCCCTTATAGTGCTCCAATGCATTGGGTAAAGTATAGTATCATGATATGTCATGTGCAACAAGTGTTTAATCATTCTAATTCAAGTGCAATGAGGGTTTAATTGTGCTTAATGTTCAATGAGGATTTACTCATGCTCTATGTGGAATAGGCCATGGCTCATGCTAATTCCATGTTAAGTGTTATTTCCACATTTCCATGTTATGATTACCATGATTTATCATGCCTTTATGTTCATGTTTCTCTTATGCTCTATTGATATTCCTGTTGCCTAACATGCATAATACTCCTCATGTTATTCCATGTGTACTCCCTTACTGGGATTTATAGCTCACCCTTTTCTTATGCATGTCCTCAGGTTATCCCATTAAATGCTAAGTACGAGGGAATGTAGTGGTCATGTAAAGGAAGTTTTCAATAAAGATGTTGTATTTAATGTTTTAAGTTTTTATGTAATGATCATAATCCCCAAATACACTAAACCTCTTGATCTTCTTTTTTGTATCAAGTGATGTTTTATGTAATAAATCATGTTTAAGTTTGTAATAAAATCAGGGTTGTCACAGTTAAGAATTTCGACCATTGATAATATAGCAGTTGAACAGTGATCACATGATTATTATAAATATAGGGCTTTAACAAATCCAATTTACTCAGAAAAAGGAAGCGATGGACTCATCCAGTAGACGTGCCCCATAAGAAGCCCATTTGTTAGAGCTCTGAAAGGAGGTTGTGTCTTTGGGCTTCGATCATGACCAAGCCCAAGCAGAGCATGAATATGTTAAGCTCGAGCGGGACCTCCTACGAGAGAAGTGGAAGTTGATAGAGATTACCACCCGAGCAATGTTATCCGAGCCACCCCAGAGTCTGTCACCATCGCACCCCTTACTCTTCGGTCTAATGTGGGTGTTATAAGGGGTTTTGTAACAATACCTTAGAACTATAGTTATATACAATATTTTTTTTATATAATAATGAATATACTTTCATTTTATTATTGTTACCTTGTAAATAATTTTTGAAGAAAAAATAATATTTTTAGGTAATGTTCAACTAAGAAATATATTTTTATGAATTAATGGATTTTTGAAATAAATAATATTTTAATAAATTATTATTATTATTATTAAATTAATTTTTATTATATATAAATGATCATATAATTCTATGAATGCAATTTTAATTTTTATAATGGTTGGAAAGCCATTTTTGTCAAAACCCATGAATTTTTGATATATGTCGGTTTTTAATTTAAAAGTGAAAATTAAAATATTTAAAAAATTATTTAGATAAAACGAATATTATTTCTTGAATCAGGATGTGGAATTTATCCAATGGTGAATCTTTCATAATTTTCTGAGACAGTCAAATTATTTGGTAAAAATTAAATACCGTTTAAATATATAATGTGTTTTATGACATCATAATGAACCGATAGTGATGTAATAAAATACTATAAACTTTATGTTCTTCCGATATATGTTTTACCATTAAAAGAACTTTATTTTGGGTTTTTTTGATTTATTTTACAAAGCTTTAGTGGACCATTCAAGACTTATTAAACATTTTGTCTTTTTAAATTGTTTTCCTTGGGAGTGTGACTCACCTCCACATAAGCAACCCCATTACATTAAAAAGTTTGGATTTTGGCCTTATAAAATATTGTTTTCCAATTTACTTTTCCAAAATCTATGGGCAAAAACCATGTGCTGGTTTGTGGTTTTGATTAGATTAATGTGAGGTGTCCCAAACCTAAATAATAAAGAATTCCCTCACCTTTCCTATATAAAACCACCCAAACTCCCACTTACTTCTCACTGAAAGCCATTTGAGTTCGTCCAATCTCATCCCTCCTCTCTCTAGAATCCTCCCAAGGTGCCCCATGCTCCCAGTAAGCCTCTCTCAAGCCTCTCTCAAGCCTTTGGAAGCACACTTCCAAGTAAGGGTTTTCTCTTCCTTTCTCATTTTTGTCCAATATTCTTTAAATTTTTATGCCATTTTAATTTCAATTATAAATGTTGGGGTATGGTTTAGATCCTCCCCCATACTACCCTATTTATGTTTGAATGATGTGATACCCCTTTCTATCTCATTAAATGCCTCCCATGTACACCCGTTACTATGCCGAAATTCTGATAGGAATTTCTCTCTCCTCATTTACATTCAAACAATTCTTTGGTATCGTGAATCTAAATTCCATTAAATTTATTGGTATATGTATCTATATGACCCCTTACTTTCCATGTCATGTAAATATGATGAGAGATCTCTTTATCTCTCATCAACCATTTTTATGAGTTCTTATGTCACGCCGTTATGCTGCCGAAATAGCACCGCGCTTTTCCAAGACAAAGTCATTGTGTAGTGAATACCATTCCCATTTATATATAAAGGGTATTGACCTTTATGAACATTTTCTTATTATTTAAAGAGTTTCATGTATGAATTAAAAATTCGTTTATCATGGAATAAATTATTATGTAGAATGATTCAATGTTTTATAATCCATGTTGCACACTTATGCATAAAATGAAATGTTTAAGAAGGGTATGCCCTGATAGTGCTCGAATGCATTGGGTAAAGTATAGTATCATGATAAGTCATGTGAAATGGGTGTTTACTCATACTAATTCAAGTGCAACGAGGTTTTACCCGTGCTTCATGTGCAATGAGGATTTACTCATGCTCCATGTGCAATGAGCCTTGGCACATGCTAATTCCATGTGAGTGTTATTGCCACATTTCTATGTAATGATTATCATGATTTATCATGCCTTTATGTTTATGATCTATTTTTCTATATTGATATTCCTATTATCTATCATGTATTTTATTCCTTTTGTTATTCTATGATTATTCCCTTACTGGGCTTTATAGATCACCCTTTTCTTATGCATGCCCCCAGGTTATCCCATGAAATGCTTAGTACGAGGGAATGTAGTGATCTAGTAAATTATGTTTTCAATAAAGATGTTGTTTTTCATGTTTTAAGTTGTTATTTAATGATCATAAGCCCCAAAGTCACAAGACATCTTGATATTTTATGTTGTATCAAATGATGTTTATGTTTATGTTTAATTGTGTAATAAAAGATCAGGGTTGTCATAATGTATTCTAAAGTGGAAAATGTAGATCAAATGTTTATAAATTCAAGAATAAAAATTTGGGGAGAAAAAACTAAAATATTGAATTAGGTGACCTTATTATGAATGATAATTTTGTTCCTCATGTGGTGGGGTGGGAAGAATCATTTCCAAAATAAAAAATTTAGAATTCAAAATTTGTTGTACTTTACACAAAATTATTTATCTTGGTATATGATTAAAATAAAAAATGTTTTAGATGATAAAAAGTCATTGAATCCCAAAAACTGGTTGGATAATGTTACAAAAGTTGGTGGCGATTAACGATGACTATTTTTTTATTCTTTTTTTAGTAACACATCCACACAAAAAATGAAATTGTGGTGAAAGTGGGTAAATTTTTTTAGAGAAAGTGAGAATGAGAGTGGATGAAGAAGAATGAGAGGGAAATAGAGAGAGAGAGAGAGATGAAGGGGAATATAGGGAGAGGTAGTTAATGGGAAAGAGGTACCCATAGTTTGGATGTGGTGGTCCATTGTCTCCATCCATTGGTGGGTTTACCACTGATGTTAGGGATTCAGTTGAACTTGATCTGGTTCCTAGGGTGTTTTCCCCTCACATTCATGATTTAACTGATTTCCATTAACCATGAATATCCTTTTGGAGGAAGGGACCTTGACTTGCACTTCACCAAATGGGTAAAAATTAGTAACAATAACAAGACCCTCCCAACAATAATTCAATATACCTAGGTGAATCCAAAATCAATATTTAAAGGGTGTGACCTTTTTAATATCATGAAATACCATTCGAAGGATGTTATTTTCATGGAGTACATTGGAAATTTCATTATAGAGATTAGAATTCTCATAAAAATCATATCGAGGATCCTCTGATTCCTTCAATTGCAACAATATCTCTTCACCAGTTTCTGAAAAATCAAAATTAAATGATTTTATTACTAAAAAATACTTATTTTGGATTTCAACTTGAAAATGAAATGATTTTCCAAAAACTTTCCCAAATGTAGGTATCCCATTTGGTGATTTATAAGAAATTTAATAATCCGAAATCACTTCACTAAGTCTTCGAGAAAGTCATGTCATGTTGGATTAAAAATTCTCTCAAGAAATATATTCACTTCTATGTTAGAAAGTTCAGCCTTATAATTTTATAGGGGGGATATGTAGTTGATGTTTTATTTATAACATCATTATTTTTCAAAAGAGGTTATGTGGTTTTACTAAAAAAATGTATTCCTAAGTCACCTATAAAGGCACAAAAAATTTCAAATTGATAGAAAATGTGGTTTTTGAGGAATTAATTATAGAATATTCCTCATAATTTCTAGTGATATTGGCCTCAACCCACTTAGAAACATAGTAAACCATAAGAAAAATGTTGGAGAATCCATCAGAAGGGGGTGACGGTCCTTTGAAATTGATACAAAAAACAAAGAGGATCTCAAAAAATATTAAGTGATTTTAGAGAAATTAATTTCTTTTGGAAATTGTCCCAATTTTTTTTAAATTGAGACATGATTTAAAAAACTCATGTGAGTCCATTAATATTGAAGTCTAGTTGAATCTAGAGACAATGGACTTTTTGGATGTCCTTTTTGTTCCAAAGTGGATGTCACGACCCATCTTCGAGGCCTGTTCCATGACTACCCCAAGCCCGCCTTCCATAGTCTAGGGGCTGGCGACTAGCACAAAAGGCGTATATCCCGATAAAAAGGGAAGGCATTGCCTTTATATAAGGAAACAAAAACAATAGAGTACGCATGCTGTAGTAAAAACTAAGTAAACTGAGTACAAATGTAAGTGCTAGAAAGTAAATGGGCCAGTATACAAACCCAACTGAAAGTACAGTACACCTGAGAAAAGTAAAGTACGACAGTGGAAAAGTAAAGCAGAAACCGCCGAGACGTCCTCTGGAAACCCCACCTGAAGGGTGGGTACAGATGGTCTCCTCTGCTCCCTGAATCCGTTCGTCCACTCCATGTACATTCTGCCTGATAGTACACCTCTGGATACCCTCCCGCTCCACAAGCCTCAACTACAATCAGCGCTGTCCGTCATCTGCAGCCAACATAACGTAGTGCGAGCATAGCCTGTGCAGTGGTGAGTATACAATACTCAGTAGTGACCCCGAGACTTCCGAAGGACTTCCAGAATCCACAAAGTAATAATCCACAAAGGAATAGAAAAACAAGAAGTATCAACCAACACTACTTAGGTATATGACCATACATATACCTAAGTCATCAATTCAGTTCGGCTCCAACTCCCGAGCCCAAGTATAACTTAGTCCTCACAGGAAAGTACAACTCAGTCCACACAGGAAAGTACAACTCAGTCCACAGAGGAAAGTACAACTCAATCCACACAACAAAGCAAGACAATCATATTGAAGATAATGATTGAAAGTCAAGACTCAGCTCATACAGATATACTATTCATGAAGAAGCGTGGAGAGGATAGATGTAGCCTCTGAATCATCTCCCCTACCGAACCCACGTAGGATGCAAGTACAGAAGTCGTTATTGCCGAACCCACGTAGTATCCAAGTAAAGTAACCATTGCTACCGAACCCACGTAGGATCCAAGTACAGTCTTCATCGATGCCGAACCCACGGAGGATCCAAGTACAATCGTCCTCACTACCGAACCCACGTAGAATCCAGGTGCAGTCGCCATCGTCTTCGCAGTCGCAGCCAGCTCTAGGGTTCCCGCACACAGTACACTCGATTTCTGGAGGGTCCGATCCTCGAGTCGTAGATCGATACATCAACTTTCAGTAAGACTAGAGTTGATGTATACCATAGTTCCCTCCCACTTCATAGGGGAAAAACCAAGAAAAACGTGACAAAGACATGGAGAACAAGTCGAGCAAGCCTTTTTTCTAAAGTACACGACACGTAGGTAAGCGATACACGTCGTGTCATCAGACACAAGGTACTGCCCATGTCATACGGCCCATGTCGCAGGGCTGGTCATGTAGATAAGTCAGTACACTGAATGCAGTATGGTTACACGCCCTGTCCAAACCTCTAGGGTCAGTTCCATGTGCGTTGTCCATGTCTGGTCATGTAGTGGAGTACATGCTCGTGTACTCCAACCCATGTCTGTGTATTTTCTGAAATACACGTCTAGTCATCATAAAGCTGCTTCTGCCAATGTGAAGGCAGTACACACCGTGCCTCTTGGCCATGTGGTTCTGCCCGTGTCCGTGTATCTCCCAGATTACACGCCGAGCCTCACGAAGCTGCAACTGCCTTTCTTAAGAAGAGAATACACGTCGTGTTACTTGGTCGTGTATTACTGTCTGTGTCCGTGTATTTTCCTTCAATACACGCCATGTCCATCAAATCCTCCTCTATCAAACAGTGTGGAGAGTACACGCCATGTGTCTAGAGTCACATGCAGTGTACTTCTTTTCTAACGTCGGAAACGGAAGCCTTAATACACTTTTACGACACGGTGTGTGCTCCTAGAGGACACGCCGTGTATTCTAGAATTTTCTAGAAATGACGCCTCTGGCCAGCACGCCTCTCGAGATGTCTGTTCTTCATTCCGATGATCCTTTTGCTACAAAACTTCCGCTTCTAGGTCACCCTGATGCTCTGAGGCCTTTATCGATTTTTTCGGGCCTCCAATTGGCTCTGAAAACATGACTTGATTCACTGCTTGAAGAACGGTTCAAGAACACCATACAACAACAAGAACAGTGGAGGAATCAGACCGTGTTAGTTTGGTCTGGTTCCTTCTGCATTAGTCAGATATCAAGTGGTTTTATGATAAATATCAACATGGAATAAAAACCCACATTGCTTAATCAAAACACACCCCTACCTCGATTAACGATGTCGTTTGCCAGTGACGTGGAAGATAGCACCGCGGGGTAAGGTTTTGAAGACGTCGTTGGAGTGCGTCGAAGGAGGGGATGATGTCTCAGAATAGCTGCGAAGAGACGAAGGAAAGTCACGTCGTCTCTACTTGTGGTGATGGCGTTCTTCTTTAAAGGGTGATGTTCTTCACGGAAGGAACTAGAGCTCTTTCCCCAATTCTTAACACAACAAGCTGACCCCCAAAAGAATATAAGTCTCATCTTATTTTATTAATTCATGCCACTCATTTTAAATTTTAAAATTCAAAAACATAACTCTGTTAATTGATTAAGTGTGTTGGAATGATTTAATGTGGGGAAGGTGGGGAGAGGAGAAGTCACCCACATAATTACAAGGGGGTTTAACAAGTTTAAAGGGGGAGAGTTAAGGGGTTAGGGAATGTGAATGGTTGGGGCTCGTGTAGGCCCCACCTCACAAACATCCTAACATGAGTAGTTAGAAACTTGTGGGTCCCACCCCAACTTCCCCATGTAGATTAAAACCACCTTAGAAAAATAAATAAAATTGTAACACAATTTTATTTTACTTTTCATTTAATCCACATTTTTTTAACTCCTCCCAAGAAAACGCACCTTCGGTAAAAGTTCTCTTAAGCAATTACCAGCGCTACGGTTCCATCGATGCCCTCAAATTTCAATTCTGAGCACCGGTTCAAAATATAGAAAAACCCGCTCATTATTTCACTGAACGTACCCGAGCTAAACTTCGTAAAATGATTCTGGGAATACCGGGCCACAGAATCAAGTGCGGTCAGAAACTGGGTACTCGTAAAATCCGAAAGAATTTAAGAAAAAAATTTCCTTGAAATGTTCGGGTCTTTATAGTGGCCACTTCTAGGCATTGAGTGTGAGAATTATAAGACAAAGGAATGTTCATTTTCACCAACACATATGCTAATTTCAATGCCAACTATAGTTTTTAAAACTATATTATGTTTCCAAAAATTAGATTTTGAATAACTTTTCAGCTTCACTTTTTTTTTTCATTTTAATGTTTCCAAATAAAATATACCAAAAAATTTACAATCGTGGAATTCCATAGTAACCTTGAAGTGAGAGATGATAATTGTTCAGTGGTAAATTTAGGATTAATTATTTTATAATAATAGGAAATATAAATTCAACGCATGTGATTAGCCAAAAGGTTTTCTTTTCCTAGTCTATCATTGATCTCAAAGTCAAAATATTGGATCATTAGTATCCATATTATTGGTCTCAGTTTAGAATCAATTTTCTTCAAAAGGTTAACGTAGAATGGTCTGTATAGATGATGATTTTGGTACATATGATATTGGGACACAATTTATCCATGAAAAAACACACATTTAGAAGTTCCTTTTTAGTGAAAGTGTAACGAGATTGAGTTTTATCCAATTTTTTGAGGTATAATTGATGAAATTAGAAATTTTTCTATTCTTTGACCAAGAACGGCCCCGAAAACCCTTTCAGAAGAATCACACACAAATTTTAAGGGTGTGGACTAATATGGGGGTTATATTATCGGGGTATATGTAAGAACATTTTTTAAGTTCGAATATGGAATCTCTTAAAAGACTCATCAAAATGGAATATGACATCATTCTAAAGTAGATGAGTGAGTGATAGGGAACTCCTACTGATGTTCTGGATGAATCAATAATAGAAATAGACATGAACAAGTAATGTACGGATGTCTCAAACAGATTTGGGATCATAAAGTGATTATATCACCTCAATTTTAGGTTGATAAACTTGAATACCCTCTTGATAAATTATTTTTCCTAGAACAATCCCATTGGAAACCATGAATTGAAAATTTTCAAAATATAAGACAAGGTTACATTTAACACACTTTTGTAGGACAAGAGACAGTGAATTCAATCATGATTCAAATGAATCAGGATAAATGGTAAATTCATCAATGAATACATTCATGAAATTCTCAATGAATATTGAAAAGATAGTCACTGTATACATTTGGAATGTTTTAGGAGCATTGAAAAGGACAAATTGAATTCTCATATATGAATATAATCTAATGGGACAAGTGAATTTGTTATTTTGTTGAACATGATATGTGGATTTGATTTAGAATTAGCTAGTGGATCTATAAATAAATTAATAATGTGAATTCTTAGCTAATGATTCTTGAATTTTACAATGGAAAGGAAGGGTGTACTAATATTTCCATGTTTCAACATTCAATTTTTGATAATCAATGTACACACAAAATTTATTTTTCACTCAAGTTATGAATACCAATTTTTATTATTTAAATAGTTATATCACCCTTATTATGCACCACTTGAATTAGGAAAACACATTCACTATGGTAAATTGGATAGATAATACCACATTGAATAATCTTGGTGAACCTTTCCCTAACTAACTCATGTATGAGTGGATTGGTTCTTCTATTGGTTTTTCTAATTTTTTTGGATGATTATTCTTTATGGTTGTGTTGTATAAAAATATAAGGGGTTGATGTCTGGTATGTCATATAGGGTATAACCTAAGACATATTTTTGTTCATCCAACACAAGAAAAAGTTTGGAATCATCTGTTTCAATAAGTGCAGCAGAGATAATGATAGGTAAAGAGTGATCATGGAAAAGGAATTCATACATCAGGTGTGAAGTAAGGGGTTTTAGATGAGTTTCATCATTCATTTGTGGGCAATCCAACTTAGGAATAAAGGAATTACTTCCAGTTGGTTTGGATTCATTTTACTCAATATTTTTCAAGGTAGAGTAGTAGATACAAGAGTAATGATGTGATTATATAGAGTTTCTAAGATCCTTTAGATTGATGTATTATATGAATGAAAGGTCAACATAAACTTTCCCATTTATTTATTAGTTATTCATGGTGAAAATTTATCAAAATTATCTCTCTTTAGTACTTGTTGAACATGATAACATGGGGGTGAATACACTCTCATAAGTGTCTTCTAAATTATGGATATTTAAGGAAAAGTAATCTAATGATGAGTATCACATGGATTGGAAAATATTTAACTTGACCAATTAGTCTCAAAATTACATGGATAAGATTCCCGCATAGACATCAATATTATTTCTAGCTACCATGAGTAATTTTCTTACTATAATTAGGGGATATCGAGAAGACTCCATCTCATCTTCCATGTCAAGGACAAAGAAATTAGTTTGGAAGATATGACCACTGACCCGAATAAGGACATTCTCTGTTATTTTCTCCGGACTGGTAGACATTCTATTGGATAACTGAATGAAAACATTTTTTGGGTGAATAAGACCTAGAACAAGGTTGTAAAAGATAGATTTGGGAAGGATATTTATCATGGACCCTATGTTTATGAGTGAATAATAAAGGTTGGAACTCTTTACTTGGTATGGAATGGTAAATATCCATAGACCATTGAAATTTTTGGGGATGAACTATTGGGTTGAAGAATTTTCAATTATCCTTAGATATATTTTATGGGTGAACAATCACTTATGAACATTTACATAATAAGGTATTTTATTTCCATATAAGAGGTGATTTTTTTCTCCAACATGTCTAAACATGTAGAGAATTTTAGAATTAGGTTTAAAGATTTTCTTCAGCTTGAAGATTACTTAAGGAAAAGGAATTGGGTTCCTTAGAGCAATAGAATGAGGCGAGGGAGTGGATTCATATTGTTTTCATATAGTTTATTCTTTCTCTAGATCAAAATTTAAAGGTGATTTAGAGGATTCATCATGAGTAATATAAATTTGTTTTCCGGATCGATGTGAAAATGATCTTACATTATCCTTGGGGTTGGGAAATGTATGAGGTGGGATTTGGGAGGAAGTTGATCATTACTGCTGGATTAAGTGGGATTTAGTAGAAAAATTTTATTTTTAATGTTTTTGAGGCTATAATGGGTGAAGGAAACAAGATAGTACACAATTATTTCCCTTGTTTTCAAAGAAGAAGAGGTGTGTCACCCATTGGGATTTCAATTATTTTTGTTATTGGGAAGGTGCTGGTATTTGGTTGGGAATTTAGAAGGCCCACTAGGATAGTATAATCTAGGAGGAGAAGGGGTTTTTTTCCTCTAATGCTTATGTACAATGGGATATTGTTTTTAGAAGTTACCACCACCTTGATCATTTTGGAATTATTTTAAATGTTGAGGAGGTAATTGAGTGGGATGAAATATGGGACTACAATTTTAATTTATTATTTGGTTAATTTTATAATTGAGAGGGGTAGGGTTGAATCAGTGAAAACTATTTTATTTTATGTTTCCTTCTCAAATGAAACAATATTTTTTTCCCATTAAAGACTTATTTCCCTACTGAAAACAAATCAATCACACATTTAATGGAACACAAGTATTTACAAGTCCTCCTATTCAATAATAATATCTATATCCTTATTTTGTTTTGGAAATGATACAATACCACAAAATAAACTAGAAAATGAATCCATTTTTTGGAATAAAAAATGTATGATGTTCCCTTACACTTGTGTAGCAGTATGTAAAGAGTCCAATAGTATGTTTTCTCCCACCAGAAAAAATTATGTAATACAAATTTTTTGTAACAACACATGTTACCTATGCTTATTTTTTAACATCCATAAATTCATCATTTAGAAAATAATTCTTCACTTTCTTACCCAGAATCTGATAATAACTTCAATGACTTTTGATATAAAACTACAATTCAATTTTTAGTATTATTGTCCCAATACAGTTTATAAATTCTGATTCTCCCAATAATGTTTCTCAATATGGAAAATATGATTCTCCCCAAATACGGTTGAGAAAATTCTAAACACATTCTGTTTTAGTCCAGAAATTCCAATATGATAATTTTTCCCAATACGATAATCTACTGAATAGGTTGAAAAGCTGAATATGATAATCATCTAGATATTTTGATCATCTAAACACATTGAGATCTTTTATCTTATCCTTCTACATCTGTCTAGAAACACTTCTCCAAGAAATACACAATCCAAAATCCTCTTCCTATCTCTAGAAATTCATAGCTTCTCTCTCTTCCGGTGAATTGTACTCCAACTTCAGAGAATTATGATACACTTCTACCATTTTATACTTGTCCCAAATATTGTTTTGTTTGGAATCCTAAAAACATTACCTCTCAAAAAAATTACCAAATTTTTCTTGTATCCCTGAATTTCGGGTGCATTTATGACTTCATCACCACTTCTCAACTATTCTAAAATCTTTTACCTCTTTAACATTTTCTCCATACATCCTATTCAAATTCCAGTCGGGATCTGATTTCCCATTCCAATTTTCTCAATCTGATTTATTCATAACAATGCTCTGAACCAATTAAAATATATAAAGAAATCTAAAATTTTCATCTTCTTCTCAAAATACATTCTGATTCTTCTTCCCAATTGACAATATGATTTCATTAATTAATTTCTCTATATCAATAAAAGAATCAAATCATCTTCTTTGAATTTTATAATCCCCCTTGACAACACATACAACTATTGCCATCATCTATTCTTTTGATCCAATTGAATGAAGTTAGTCTATCATATCTACTTCTTATTCTCTTTAGAATGATGAGTTATTATCAACTTTGATATTATGGATCTAGATCCAATGGAAAAACAAAACAATTAAAAAATACCAGAGTTCATATTTATCTTCTAAATATGACACCCATCAGCTTCATTCCTTGAAGATTTATATCATTTAGATATTGTTCTGACGGAAAACCCATACCTTCTATTTCTCACATTTTTCATAGATCTCCCCAGTCTTCAAATTCTAATATATTCATTTAGTAATTCATTAAACCATCATAAATAGTTGATTACATTGTTGATTGGTATATTTCATTACATTTGGCATTGGATTCAACTCAATTGCTTTACTATCAGTCTTTTCGAAAAAAATTCCGCCTTTGATTAATATGGTGGTATGCCGAATATGATGGAATGGTGTCCATTTCTTCCACTTCAGAAACTTATTTCAATTCAAATATTTTCCTTTTATCATGACTTTATTCAGGGATTTGAATGCATTTGGGAATATATTTGTCATCTTCTAATTTATAAGGGATATTATTGTAACTTCTTAATAAATTCATTCATTTTATTCCCATCCTGAATATGGTTTACAGAATACAACTGACCTGAATATGATAGACATGATTACAATTAGAATGATTACAATCAGGCTGAATACAATCTCCCACACCTCTTTTCTCTTTCTATAAAGATCCGGTTAATCTAAATATGATTAGAAGAATCTCTTTCACTCCCCATTAATTTCACCAAGCATGCATATCATGTTTACCAAATAATTATTATTTTTGGGAATTTGATGATCAATAAAGCATCAACACATTTATATCATAATTATACAGACTCAGGTTCATCCTCTTACGATCAAACATTTCAACACGGTTTCAATGTAAATGAAATGAACCCTTCTTCATCAGAAAACTCCTACTGAATATGATGAACCTTTCCAATCATTTTATGTCTGATTTATTGAATACTATTGTTGATTTTATTTTTTAAAAAATTAAATGTGAGGTGATTTATTTTCTTCTAAAACATCATTTTATTCTCAATCTTTATTGACGACGAAATACAACACCTTGAATACGATCATCCTTATCATCTTGGTCTTAAGAAACTCCCCTTTGGATTTTTTGTCAACCAGGATTCAGAAATCAATAAGCATTAAATCCTCAAGAAATGAGTTACATATCAACAATTTTAATCCTAATTTACAAACTCATTGTACAAAACACACATCATTGACAAGAAAACCATGTATTTTAAAAGCATTGATCATGAAACTTATTCAACTTTTCTTCATAGCTTTCTTCCTCAGCTTTAGGAAGTTATTTAATTTCCCTATAATACAAAAAAAATGTTTGCTACCACACCTCCAATGAACCGTTATAATAGTTTACAAACACATACAATACTGGATTCATTGCTACCCACACCTACCCCTATTTACATTCTTACATAAGGATAGATAAATTAAACAATTTTCTTTTTGACCGTAATATTATAGAGTATGATAAGAGATATAAAAAAATGTGATATTTTAGAGAAATTATATATCTCTCATGTAAGGTAATAAAATAATCAATGTTGGGTCTTGAGGTAGTCAAATAAAAAAACATCCAATTGCTTTTCTGAATTCATTATAATCTACTTCCTTACCTTCTCTATCTTTACTGAACTTGGTTCCCACTAATGTTGGTGTCGAAAATAGTTTTAAATTATCTATGTTGAATTAAGCAAGATGTTTCTTAGAATACATTTCCTGTGAAAAAGGAATATATTTCTTCTTTTGTAAAATTTTTAACCCAAGAAAGTTTTTCATTTCCCCCCAGCGTAAATATTTCAAATAGATTTTTCATTCAATCATCAAATATTTCAAAAATTCTTTCATCATTCCCATAAAAGATAAAATCATCAACATAAAAAAGTACAATTATGAAATAGTGTTTACATTCTTTGATGTAAATATTCATACAAACTATTCATTTCTTTAAACTCATATTCCTTAAGAAAGTATCAAACTTGGAACACTATGCCCATGGAGCTTGTTTTATCCCATACATGGATTTCTTCAATCTATAAATGCAAATTTTATATTTCCCAACAACAATTCCACAAGGTTGTTCAACGTAAACTTACTCAAAAAGATCACTATTCAAGAATGGGGATTTAATATCCATTTGAAAGATCTTGTAACCTCATTGTGAAACAATAGAAATAAATATTATGACAGCTTCCATTATTTCATTTAGAGTAAATGATTAATCAAAATTAATACCTTCAATTTGTGAATACCATTTGGAAACAAGTATTTATTGTTCCCTATCACTTGTCCTTCTTCATTCATCTTGTTTTGGAAATCCCACTATGTGAAAATAATATTTTTTTATCGAGCATGTGTACAATTTACCATGTATCATTATTTTCAATATGATCCAAACATTCATTCATGGATTGAAACTATTGTGGATTTTCAAAAGATTATTTCACATCATTTGGATCAACTTTTGAATACAAAAAAGTATGTGTAATAGAATGTTTTTTTCATGTTTAAACTTCTCATGTTGATCCCCAAAAATATTTTGATCATCCACTTGCTTCATTATCTTAGGATGATATTTTTAATTATATTCATCATCATTGAAAATATCTGAGTCTGATTCTTCTTGGTTACATTTTTCGGTATCATTATTTGAATTTTCATCAAGACTATTTTTATACTTCCCAATTTACTTGTCAATCTGATTATATTTGTCTTCATTAGATATTTGAATTACTTTGACATTAATGGAATTAAAAATTATTCATATTTCTATGTTGAAACATGCATATTCTCTTCCTTCAAGAGTATATCCATGAAAAATTACTTCTTCACATTTCAATTACATTTTTCTATAGTTTCCACCTTTATTATTTGTAATACAAGGACTCCCAAAAAGACATAAGTGTTTTAAACATGGTGTTTTACATAAAAAAATTCACATGAAATCATATTAGAAAATGTCCTTTAGAAACATCAATTTGAATATAAACTGTAGTTCTCATTGCTTCCCTCCAATAATAATGAGAAAGACTATGTTCAATTAACATAGTTCTTCCCATTTCCACCAAGATTATATTATTTCTTTCTAAAAACATATTTTTTGAGGAGTGTATGGGGAAATATACTCATACCTAATTCCATGATTCTCTAGATAACACTCAAAATCTCCACTTCGGTATTCTCCTCCATGATTAGTTCTCAGCTTCTTCACTGAATACTCACATTATTTCTCATATTTCCTTATGAAAATTTTTAACATTTTCAAAGAATATGATTTATGTTTCATATCTATAACAAAATTAATATGAGTAAAATAATCAATTAAAATGATGGAGTACTTATGTCTATTTGTCGATTTTTTTTATAATTGGTTCACAGATATTGGATTGAATTAAATCTCGGGGTTGTTTTGAAGAAATGTAAAATTTTTTGTACATGACATTTGTAATCCTTAATTTCTAAAAAATAATTCAACACGAGTATATTCTTCTTCGAAAATTAGGAATGTATCAAACAATATCTTGTTTTGATAGTTTTATCATGTTTCTTTGACACATGTGTCCCAACCTTTTATTCCACAATTGATTTTCATCTACCAAATAAAGTAACAAGAGTTTTTATTTCACTAAATTGAAACAAATTAACTTTTTTATGTTGGCCTATTGAAACAATCTTTCTATATTTTTAAATTTTAAGAAAAAATACATAATTTATAATGTTAAATTTTTCGCCTTATTCAAAAACTATGGAACAATTAACAATTTGTGTTTCACCCCATCAGCAAACAAAACCCTTTTGGATTTCATTTTGTATTTTCCAATGATTACTGATCTAGAACGTTTAATTTTCAGTGATTCATCATTGCCGAAGGTTAGAGTTTATTATTTGAAATAATTTACATACATAAATAATATCAATTCTCCTATCATATGAGAAGAACACCCACTATCAAGAATCAATTGTTGTTCTTCATTCAATGTTTTCCTACCGACTTTTGAGAATTATTAAGTCACTTTTGTTGTGATGGTTATAAAACAAGAATATACTTTGCAAGATGTCCATGTTTTTGACTCCATTGAAAAAGAGTTTTTAGTTTTTCGAACCTATTTTCAATCCTTACTCCAACCTTCTCATGTTTCCTAAAAAAATCTTCCTTAAACTTCTTTCTTTAATGAGATCGAAATCCCCCTCAATCTTTTCATTCCATAACCAATGGAACAAGAGTAATTTTTTTGGTCGAAACAAAACATATTTTCCATATTTACAAATCTAATATAAAACCAATAGTATCCATAGAAATAATATTTAATTCTGAAACTTCCATAATGATTGGAGTTGTGAACAAGTTTATCAGTAGCCTTATTTTATTTCTATTCAGAACCACCAACCATTATTTTATCAATCAGAATATTATTTTACATCATGACATTATTTGTAGATGTAAAAAATAATAAGTTTTAGAAACCTTTTCAGATTTATAATGTTTAGAAACATTTTCTTACTCAGAGTATTTTGAAACATAATAATTATCCACTTTGTTAGTCTTGTCAAAATACATAACCATTCAAAAATTTTCTATTCTAGAAAAAATTCCAACTTTATTTTAAACCTTTGATGTTAAATTTTTTTGATACTACCTAGGTTTACCCTTTTTAGAACATTCAAAAATTTATGAAATAGATTCTTCAAAACTTTTATTCCTAATTCCAACTTTAGTTAGTTTTTTTGGACAATTTCGAGATCTTCTTATTTTTTTCCTTCATATTTAATTATAGATTCTCATTTTGATTATTTTATTCCTCAAGAGATTTCTTCAAATAATCAATATCCACTATCATATTATTTTTAACATCTGAAAATATTTCTTGAATTTTTTAGGAACATTCAAATTTCAACTTCTTGTTTTTATTTTCAAGTATACTAATCTATATGAATCATTATTTCAACTCTTATATCAAATGAATTTTAAGGTGAGTTTATTATTCATCAGAACTATTACTTATGAATTATTCATCATTCACTGTTGTAATAAAAGTATTCTAACCAACATATTCAACAGATTTTTATGATTTAGATTCACAACTGTCTTATTTTTCATCTTTAGATAATAAAATTATTCTTTTGGATTTGAATATTTTTTATCTTTTCCTCTAGGAAAATTTTTGTCTTTATTACCATTTTTGTTCCATGATTTTCTTTTATTCATTTTTTTCACAACTATCTTATTCTTTCTATATTCAAGGAAAATTGCCCGTGAAGTGACTAATGACTCCACATTCAAATCATTTCAAGGGTAGTTTCCATTTTTATTTCTCTACAACTTTTTTAACATTTTTTATTAAATAATGGTAAAATGGTATTATGATTTTTACTTTAACTCATTTTCGAAATATGATTTACCAACTTCATGTTCAATAATAATATTCTTTGAATTTTGTTTCTTGACAACCTTGAAAAAAGTTTCTCTATCAATTGTTTTTTTCCATTTCTTATCTTTCTCCCATCTCATTTGATAAGTGATGTTAGTGTTACAAAAATCATAAAGAGACAATATTTCAAGATCTCTATCATCCAATGAAGAAACTATTGCATCAAACTTGTGAGCAAGGATTCTCATGATCTTCTTAAAAACCATTTGATCTTCTAAATTTTGACAAATACATCTAATAGTACTGAAAATATTATTTACCCTGGAAAATAATTCCCCAATATATTTTTATTCACCCATATTCAAATCACAATACACGAGCCTATAGATTTATATATTTTCCTTCTTCAAGTTTTAATTTTCTTCATATATGCTTTTCAACATGTCCCATATACCTTTGGCTATAGAAAAACCTTTTGCTATTGAGAATTTACTTTTAGAATGTGATGAAAATAAAGCATTATTGTCCCTTAAATCATTCTCAAGATTATTATTATCAAAATATGTAAGAGGGACATTTTTAACATTAGGAGGAAGCCCATATGTTGTAGCTTCACAAACATCATATCCAGTAGAAATAATATATGAAAACATTAAATATTTCCAAATAAGATAATTATTACAATAATAAACTGAAATTCCACGATTATTCACATAATTGAGATTCTCCATCAACTTATCTTCAAAAATTATGAAAATAATATGTGAATGGAACATATGATTTTATACCAATTACAATTTCGCAATCATGAAAATTTTATCACTGAGAGGGGGAGGGGTGAATCAATTATAATTTTTTATGCTCCTTATCAAATGAAACAACTTTCAAATCCTGTTAAATATTTCTTTCCCTAGTGAAAAAATAAAAACACATCCATATGAATATAATTATTTACAAGGTTCCTTATTCAAAAAGAATAGATACATCCTTGGTGTGGTTTGGAAATGATCCAATACCAAAAAATCCACTAGAAATAATCCATTTGTGTGGAATAAAATTAGTAGGATACACCCTTACACCCATATAGCACTATGTAAAAAATCCAATTGTGTGTGTGCTCCCTAAGGAACAAAATATGTAATAAAAAGTTTGTGTAACAACACATGTTTCCTATTATTCTTTTCTGAATTTCCAAAAATTTATCCATTGTAAAAAAATATTCATTTTCTTTCCCAAAATATGGTAAGAGCATCAATGACTTTTGATACCAAAATCGAATCCAATTTTTAGTCTGATTTTCCCAATATGATTCATGTCCGATTCTCCCAGTCCAATTTCTCAATATGAAAAATATGATTCTACCCAAATATTATTGAAATTTTTTTAACACTTTATTCATCAATCTATAAAATTCAATACAATAATTCTTCCCAATATGATAAATGACTAAATATGTTGATAAGATGAATATGATAATCATTTGGATAATATGATTAGTTGAATACATTTCAATCATGTATCTTCTCAATCAACTTCCTTCTGAAAAAACTTATTGAAGAAATTCACAATATGGAAACCTCTTCTTATCTCTCAAGAAATTCATATATTCTCTATCCTATAGTGAATACTACACCATATTCGGAGAAATATGATGTAATTTATCAGTTTTATTCTTACCACAAAGTTGGTTTGGGTGATAATCCTAAAAACATTCCCTCTCAACCAAATTAACCAAATTTTCATGTATCTTTCAATTTTAGGTGAATTTATGAATTCATTAATTCTTATAGAATCTTCTATGATCTTCCATGATGTCCAACATTTCTTCAATCTTTTATTTCAAGCCCCAGTCTAGATATGATTTTCCAATATGATTTGTTCAATCCAATTTCTTCATTACAATTCTCTGAACCAATTAAATTATATTATGAAATAGACATATTTAATTTTCTTCATAAAGTAAGTCCAGATTATTCTTACCAATTAAAAATATGATTAGTTGAACAAATTTATCTTCATCAATTAGATAATCAAAGGATCTTATTGAAATTTAAATCTCCCCTAGACAACACATTAATCTATTTATTTCATCTCATCTCCTAATACATAGGAATGAAGTGATTCAGTCATATCAACTTATTTGTCTATTTAGAAAGATGAATTTATATCAACTCTAATATGATGGCTATTTACCCAATTTAAAAATAAAAAAATTGAAAGCAAATAAGAGTTTCACTTTATCTTCTAAATATGATACCCATCATCTTAATTCTATGAATATTTACATCTCTTTCAATTTTCTTTGACTGAAAAATAGTATCTTCAGTTTCTCACATTTACCCCAAATCTCCGTAGTCTTCAAATTCAAAGAATTTCCTTTGATACTTCATTAAACAATCCAAAAATGGTTGAAAAAATTGTACATCAGTCTCTATCATTACATTCTCATCAGCTTCAATCCAATTTCTTTACCATAATTCATGTTGGAAACAATTCTACCTTTGATGAATATGATGGTACGCTCAATACGATGGACCAGTATTAGCAGCTCCAAATTCAACGACTTCCTTCAATTCCAAACTTGTGTTTGTATCATGACATATTTCATGACTTTGAATACATTTCAGAATAACTTTAACATCATCTTATTTTCAGTAGAGAGTATTGTTACTTCCTAATCAATTCCTTTCTTTCCTTCCCCACCAAAATAAAGTTTTTGAAAATACAACTAACCTGAATACAATATACAAGATTATGATCATCATGATTATAATAAGGTTGAATAAGACCCAACACACCTTTTCTTTTTCTATAATTATCTGATCAATTTGAATATGATTGACAACATCAATTTTACACCCCTTTTTTTCATCAAGCTTGCATCACATGTTCACATAATAGTTTTGATTTTTGAGAATTCCAAGATCAACAGAGAATCATCACATTTATATTGTAGTCATAGAGGTTCTAATTATTACCATTATGATTAAACCCTTCATTCTTGAACTAGTGTGAATTTAATGACCCCTTTTTCTTCAGACAACTTCTCATGAATGTGATGGGCCCTTTTAAGCATTGTAAGCTTAGTTTCTTGAATATGAAGATCAATATGATTTTCACCAAATAAACATTTAGGTGATTAATTTTCATCTAAAACTACATTTTCTTCTAAAATTATTTGAAAAAAATAAACACCTTGAATATAAAAATACTTATCATATTGGTCCTAATAATACCTCAAATATGGGTTATAGGTAAAACAGAAGGGATCAAAGTGTATGTAACGAACCAAAATATTATAAATAAAATTACTCCTTTTGATTTATTTTAATATCTCATCTTGATATATGGTTAGATAAAACACATGCATTTATTTTGTTTTATTATATCCTATTGCATTTAAAATACCACTGAGAATCATTACCATTGATAATATAGCCACTGAACAGTGATCACATGGTTAGTATAAAGGTAGGGTTTTTAAAAAATATAATTGTCATGAAAAAAGGATTTGAAGGCCTCAACCCATAGGATCGTACCCTATGAAGACCATTTATCATTGATTCCAAGGGTGATAGAATTTATAGAATTTTTTCTTGATGAAGATCAAGTTGGGATCAAAAAAATTAAGCACGAGAAAAAACATTTTTGGGATAGGTTCAAGCTCATTGAGGTCACGATCAAAACCACATTCTCCAAATCAACCTAGAAAAGTCCCACCATTGTTCACCCTACTCTTAGAGTGTTTTTTGGTATATTAAAGTTATATGTTTCAGAAAACTATAAATATGAATATTTAATTTATTTTTTATAGAATAATTAATATATTTTATCCTATTATTTCTACTTTGTAAATGATTTTTTTGATACAATAGAGAATTTTTTTATTTTCAGGTAATATTCAAATTAAATTATTGAATTATTGAATTAATGTGGTTTGTAAATAAATAATATTTTAATATTATTATTAAATAATTTTTGTCATAAATAAATTATCATAGCATTTTTATGAAGTCAAATGGAATTCTTATAAGGGTTGGAATATATAATTGTGAAAGAAGACATTTCCTAATAATTTTCAATTCTATTTTAAAAGTGAAAATTCACATATTTAAAAAATTATTTAGGTAAAATGTATATTATTTTCGGAATCAAAATGTTGAAATTATCCAATGGTGAATTTTTCATAATTTGCCTATGTAGCTGAATTTTAGGGTAAAAATTAAACACTCTATAAATATAATTTGTGTTTTATGACATCATAATGACCCAAAAGTTATGTAATAATTTATATAAATTGAATCTAAGATGAAATAAAACTTTTCCATATATAATAATGTGATTTTATGTTTATTTTATATATTTTTTAAACCCATTACGAATCCTCCAAAACCTATAATATATTTTAAGGTTTCAAAATCATTTATTTAAGAATGTGAATCACCTCCACAAAATCAAGGCAATTATTTTGTTATTTTTATCCATTTAACTTTTAAAATAATCCCAACTGCACTGATTTTTATGAAACCATTTGTAAAAACAATGGGATGGTGTGTGGTTTTAGATATTTTAATATGTAGAGTCCAAAACCAAAATAATAAATAATTCCCCCATGTTTCCTATATAAAGCCACACAAGATCCCATTTTTCATCACAAAACATCCTCGGGGAACTAACATACTCTTACCTAAACTCTATAGAGTCCTCCCAAGGTGCCTAAATCTCTCAGTAATCCTCTCAGAAGCTTTTGAAGTCACACATCCAATAAGGGGCCTTTCTTCCCTTCTTTCAATTCGAGCACCTTATTTTGGATTTTCCTTGTTAATTAAATTTTTTTAATTATTCCATTTATTTATAAACATTACATTATTTACAATTTATTTTATTTTAATGAGGTATTATTTGTTTTCCCTCATTTTTAACCTCTCTTAACTCATTACTATGCTGAAATTCTGTAAGATATTTCTCTCTTATCATTTCAAATCAAGAACTATTTTTATGGTACGTCTATTAAATTATATTTAATTTTATTGAAATATGTTATTATATATTCCAAATAGATTAAATTTAATTTTTAAATGATGTGATCCCCCCTTTCACAATCATTATTTATCCCATGATCCTGTATATACACCTATAACCATCCCAAAACATCATAAGGTTTCTTTTCCATTATCCTCTTTATTCAATCATATTCATTACCTTATTTTTATTATCATCATTTGCGTTTGATTGGATATGATATTACATATCCCACTTAGTTTCAAATATATTTCCAAATTATGATAGAACACTTTTTATCTAATCAATCCAGTTTAGGAATTTGTAAGTAACACCGTTATGCTACAGAAATTTCATCATGATTTTTCATGGAAAAACAATTGTGTATGGAATACCATATACTTTTTACTATCAAATGGAATAAAATTTATGAATATATACTTATTGGTTTTTGACATAAATGCCTCTATTCCACATAAATTTATTGTGGAATAAATTATGATGATGAATGAATCAATGTTTTATGATCTATATGGAACTCTGTAGAATTATAGTGAGAATGAGATGATTGGTGTTCCTAGATAATGCTCAATGTATTGGGTACTTTTTAGTATCACGATATGTCACATTGGGATAATGAGTGTACCTTATTCTTTTTTGGGATATTTTCCACCATTATATCTTGATGGGTTTAACCTTAACCAATGTTTATGATTCAATGTTTTATATTGTTCCAAAATTTCCGACGTTATGATTATCCTTCTATATCTTGCCTTATTGTTCATGTTCCTTTTATTCCTCATTAATATTTATGTTGTCTAATATGTATTATCTTCTTCCTATTATGCCTTTTTATTACTATACTAGAATTTATAGCTCTTTCCTTTCTTAGTTTTCCTAGGTTATCACATTCAGTTATAAAAAGCCATTGAATTTTAGAAACATGTTAAGGAAGTTTTCAATAAAGTTATTATATCCCATGTTCATTTGTTATGTTATGCACCTAATTCGCAAAGACACTAGAATTATAGATCTTCTTGGTTTTTATTAAGAGTTATTTTACACAAGGAATAATATAAAATTTTTAAATAAAGTGAAGGGTTTTTATAATTGGTATTAGAGAGAGGGTTTAGTTACTTTTAAGTTCTGGATTAGAAAACTCTAGGGAAATCCTTAGGGATAAGAATAAGTTTAAGAAAAAACACCAAAATTTTGGTTATTATATAGTAATTGGTTTGTCAACAAAAAAATACATATCAGGAAACTACAATTGGATGTCGTTCTGATACTAATGTACCATGGAGTAATAACTTTGATGAGGTGTTCTGGGCCTCCCTCGGGGTAACCTAGTACACAACAATAGACCTTCTGACACACTGGGATTTACAGTCCCCGAGGATATGCTTTGAAAAATTAATAATCTCATTAAAAACGAATACTTAGGGAAAAAAATGCGCATAAGAATATATGTAGGGATTTAAATCACGGATAACATGGATTGAAGCTGAGAGATTCATAATTTAAGGTAAAAAATTGATGTGATGAGAAATGTGATGACTGCCCCCAATGAGATACCCAACCCAACGGGGGAAAAAATTTAAACTTTATGATGATACAATCTTAGCTAACACTGGTTCTGAATTGAATCCTAGATTAAGAAGAGCACCCAAACCTCCTAATAATTAACAAGTTACAATTGATTTTTTATGCAAAAATTCCCCCAAATTTCAATGGATTATCTGATCCCTTTATCATGGAATAATGGATCAACACCATTGATAATATCTTCTCCATCCCTCAATGTTTTGAGTAATATAAGGTTTTATTGGATGTTTATCTTATGGAGGGTGAGGTTTATAAGTGGTAATCCTTGATCAAGAATACACGTCTGAGGAAGAGTTCAAAGTGATAGGGTGGAAGTAATTCCATAATATATTTTTTGATAAATATTTTCCTCAAACTCTTCGACATAAAATTTGAAGGGATATCCATTCCCTCATGAAAAAAGAAGATGAATCTTTCAGGTCATTTGAGAAAAACTTCACCAGACTTGCATGATGTGCCTATAGCTTTGTAATTACCCTCAAATGAAAAATTTAACACTTTTATGGTGTGCTAAAACCGAGTCTATTTAAATCCATAACGATATATGACTTTGATAGCTATGAATAAATTGTCGGATGTGTCTTAAAAGTGGAAATAGAAATCGAATAATATCAAGGGTATCAATTGGATAACATTAATAAAGTTTAATTTAATTCTAAAAGTATAATAGAGAAACCTAATGGTGCCAAGAAATTTTAACATCCCACTTGTCAAAGAATTGAGAGGGATATGATGCCAATGAATTACTACTCAACCATCTCTTCTAGAGATGTTTAAGAATGTTCAAAGAGGTGACATGGGAATTTAGAATAAGGTAGAAACTATTAGGAAAGGGAAATAATTATAGGTTAATGTCAATGAAAAAGAAAATGTGAGATTTGGGTCAAGACTATGTTCTCCATCAAATAATGAGTTAAATAATGAACTGTTGGATGATGCACATAGTTCGACTTTCTCTATTATCTCTGTAAGCACAAAGATGTATCAAGATATCTATGAGAAATATTTGTGGGATAATATGAATAAGGATATTTCTTAATATGCATCAATGTTCCTGGTATTCCAGTAAGTGAATGATGAAAATAAGAAGTCTAAGGGGATGATGCAACCATTACCCATACGAACATGGAAATGGGAGAACATCGCCACTATCGATGGTATCCGATCGAGATTTGAGATTCACCTCTAGAGCTATAAATGTATAAAACATGATTTAAACACTAAGATGAACTTTAGTAAGACCTATTATCCTCAAACTGATGGAAAATATGACTGTACTATTCCTAAATAGGAAGACATGTTTCACGCATGTTCTATGGAATTCAAAGGAGGTTAGGATGAACATCTTCCTCTGGTTGAGTTATCATATAACAAAATTTTCCACTCAAATATCCAAATGGATACCTATGAAGTCCTTTATTAGAATTGGTGAAGAAAATATGCATGTTGGGATGAAGTTGTGGAATGAAAATTACTAGGTCTGGAAATGATCAATGAAATGGTTGAAAAGGTTAATACCATTCATTAGCACATCAAGGTTTCTTACAGTTGAATGAAGAGTTATGATGAAAATCATCGATGAGACATAGAATTTGATGTTGGAGACATGATATTCCTACAAATATGTCAATGGAAGAAAGTGATGAGATTTGGGGAGAAGGTAAAGCTTATTCCAAGATACATCAGCCCCTTTGAGATACTTGATCACATTAGAGTGGTAGCTTATCGACACGAACTACCACCGAATCTATATCAAGTAAATGATGTATTTTATGTATCTATCTTGAGGAAGGACATACCAAAACCTTCACATGTACTCAGTCAAGAGGTGGTACAATTATAGAATGATCATTTCATATGTAGAGCACTCGGTGAAGATCTTATATTATAGAGAAAAGTTCTATGAAATTGGAAAATTCAGTGTTGTGGAGAAACCGAAATGTTGAATAGAAAACATGAGAAATTAGGGGGGGGGGTGATAAGATAAAGTTACCCTCATATTTATAGTGTGGGAAATGAAAATTTTTAGGGTGAAATATCTTAAGGGGGGAAGATTGTAACTAACTGAACCGTTATAAATAAACTTCCCCTTTATGATTTATTTAAATGTCTCATCATGATATATCGTTATAGAGAATAAATTCACTATTTTTGTATTATTATATCCTATAGTATTTAAAATACAATTAATAATCATTACTGTTGATAATATAGCCATTGAGAAGTGATCACATGATTAGTATAATTATAGGGTTTTAACAAAACCAGTTGTCACAAATAAAGGAATTGATGGCCTCAACTAGTACAATCACACCTTAGGAATCCAATTTATTGGATATTCAGAGGGGGATATAATTTTTAGGATTTTCCCTTGAAAAATCCCAAGATGATATCCAGCAACTTAAGTATGAGTGAAACCATTTTGGGGTAAGTTTAAGCTCATCGAGACCACTACCCAAACCATTTTTAACAAACCATTCCGTGAAATCCAACCACAGCAAACCATACTCATATAGAATCTAATGGTGTGTTAGAGGGATATGTATCAAGACCCTGGTAATTTGAATATGTACTTTTTTATAGAATAATTAAAATATATTTATCCTATTATTGTTACTTGGTAAATGATTTTTATTTTGATACAATAAATCAAAAATTGTATTTTTAGTTATTTTTCAAATTCAAATAATGAAATTATGAAATAATGGATTTTGGAAATATCTAACATTTTAATAATATTTTGAAATAATGTTTATCATATATAAATAATCATATTATTTTTATGAATTCAAATGTAATATTAAAAAGGGTTCGATAAATGTTATTATAAAAAACTGATCAATTCCTAATAAATGTCACTTTTACTTTATAAGAAAAAATTCATATATTTATTAATTTATATAGATATAACAGATATTATTTTTGGAATCTTAATTCAAAAATTTTCTAATGGTTAATTATTGATAATTTTCTAAGATAGTAAAATCTTCGGGTTTAAATTAAATACCTTACAAATATACATTGTGTTTTATGACATCATAATGGAAAAAGGTTTATGTACTAATTACTCTCATTAGGATCGATGACCAAAAAAATGTTTTACATTAAAAATAATTTTATTTTAATTTTATTAAAAATATTTTTTAAAGCCATTATGAATCCATCAACACCTATAATATATTTTATGGTTTTAAAAACATTTCTTTGAGAGTGTGACTCACCTCCACATAAGAAGACATTATTTTATTTAGTATGAACCCATAACATGTAAAATAATTTAAACCACTCCAATTTGGCAGAAAACATGGGAAAAAACATGGGTTGGATTGTGGTTGTGGATATTTTATTATATGGAGTCTAAAACCAAAATAATAATGAAATCCCCTCTATTTTCCCATATAGACCCACCCAATATCACATTTATATTCACAAAAAATAATTAAATCATTGAAATAATCTTATCTCTAATCTATATATTCATCCCTAGGCTCCCCAATATCTCAAGAATCCCCTCCCAGGATTTTGAAGTCACACACTCAAGTAAAGGACCCTCCTGTCCTTTCAATTTAAGAGACTTATTTGGAATATGTATTCTTAATAGAAACTTTTTATTATGGAATTTATTTATAATAATACCATAATCACAAATGTATGTTATTTTAATTAGGTATCAATTAATATCTCTCATTTTAACTTTACTTAATATGTTACTATGCCAATATTCCGTAAGGGGTTTCTCTTTTCTCATTTTACTTCAAGAACTCCTTTTATGTTAGGTCTATTAAATTACATTTTATTTTCTCACTATATGTACTCCCATAGTCCCCTAACTGTGAATTTAAATTATTAATGATTAAAGATCTATTTTAACTCTTATAAAGCCTCCCAGGATCCTTTATGTACATCTGTTACCATGCGAAAATTTTATAAGTGATCTTTTCCTTTATCCTCTTTATTCAATTATCATCATTACCTGATGTATTTTATCATTATTTAATTTTAATGGGATATGATATTACCTATACCACTTATTTTCTAATTTATTTCCAAATGATGATATACCACTTTCTCTTTCATTAATCCCTTTTATGAAACATTAAGTAATGTCGTTATGATGTAGAAATTTCACTATGATTTCCCAAGACAAAACAACTCTGTAGTGAATACCAAACCCTTTTTATAATCAAAGTTATTAACATTTATGAACATATAATTATTTTTTTGGGACTTACATGTATTTATTTTACATTCCTTTATCAGGGAAAAAATTATTATTATGAATTAATCCATGTTTTATGATCTACGTAGAACACTTAAGCATGAGAATGAAATGTATATAATGGGTGTGCCTAGATAGGGTTCCAATGCATTGGTTAATGTTTAGTATCATTATAAATCATTATGGAATAGGGATTGAACTTTATTCTATTATGGGAATTATTCCACCATGATTTATTGGTCGGTTTTTCCTTTTCCTATGTTTATGATTTAGTGTTTTATGATGTCACCACATTTCCCATGTTATGCTTATCATGCTATATGATGCCTTGTTGTTCATGTTCCTTTTATTCCTCATTTATATTCCTATTTTATAAAAAGTATTATCTTCTGCATTTTATTCCTTTTTTATTCCCTTATTGGTTTTTATAGCTCATCTCTTTCATATTTTTTCCCGAGGTTATCGCATGATGTTTTAAATAGCCGTGGAATTTTAGAAGCATGTTAAGGAAGTTTTCAATAATGTTATTATGTTCTATGTTCAATATGTTATGTTATGTATCTAAATACAAAAAAACTATACTTATCATTATTTTTTATTATGTGTAATTTTATCTTAGAAATTATGTATTAATGTTAAATAAAGAGCAGGGTTCCTATAGTGTGGTTGGTTGAAGCTTCTAATGAAATGACTTCCTAGTTGAGGGTTAGCATTCTGTTGAGAATATACTATGTTGAGCATGATTATACCAAAATCATTTTATTGATCATATTATAGGTGAGGACATGTGTCCTTTGAGTGAGATGCTAAGCAGTAAATTCCATTTTTTTGATAGGTCCAGTGAACAACGCTTATGGAGAAGATGAGTTTTGGGCTTTGGTAGCCACTGATAGTTGTATCACAAGACTTGTAAGTTTACTCATCCACTCATTCATATTGTTATTCTATTTGTATTTATTTTCTCATAATTATTTTACTTGATCATGTTCTCAATTATTGAATTGATGTATGTTTTCATACAAGTTTCTTATTAGATCTCATGCTTCTAAAAGAATTTTGTCAACATGAGCATTTCCACTGGTAACATCATGGAGAGTTATATCTATATCTAATAAAAACTCATATAATTATTGTGTCATGATTTTTTAAGGATTTTGTGGTGTGGTCAAGTTTGCACAAGATTTTTGAACCTCTCCTAATACTCATAGAGTAATTCATTGGTGGAATAGAAAGATACCACTTATTTCATTTAAAATAGAAGTAGTTTGAAAAGCAGTGAATAATTTAAATAATAAGATTCAATTCATGTATTTCTATGTGTTTATTTAACTAGTAGGTAGGTAATAGGTCCGTGACTTGGTAGATTTGTCTAGGTAGATTGAGAATTCTCGAAGATTGATTTTTTGTTTAGAAAGCCCTTGAGATTTCATGGTTGAGTATACACATGAACTCTTTGAGATGAAGATTTGGATCCTCAATGGATATCCCAAAAAAGAGAAAAAATATGAATCAAACCTGATTTTAATTCAAAATCATACTTGATGTTTTGATAATGAATACCAAGGGGTTTGTGTTTTATATCAGGTACAGAATTTTCAATAAAGTTGTGTTCCCAAGTATTGACCATATCTCATTCAATTAGATGGGGGAATTAATCAGCCTTTAGTGATTTAATTATCACTAATTTTCCTCGTGAATCAAATAAGAGTTCACTGGATTTTTGGTAAAATAACTATTGAATTTTTCAGGAGGCAACATGGTATTCAGAGAAATTTTAAAAGGAAAAGGATTGTGGATTTTTCATTGTTTTTCCAATTTTTATTATTAATTTTTATTTTTTTTAAGAAAAAACAAAAAATTATTTCCTACTTGTTTTATAACCACTAAGAACAACATCTAGTTATATGCTAATGTTTATAATGACAGTTGGGTTGAATCCTCGATGATTATTCTATTTTTTAGAGTTGATTTTTTTGTTTTTTATGTGGGGTTTGTGGGAAGAGGTTAATTAAAATGATATATGAATGAATGTTTTCTTTGAAAATTTGATAATGATTTGGGTGATTTTATTATTTGGAATTTAGTCTTATTATATCCTTGATCTTGTCATTATTTTCCATTAAATTAACACTCGCTTCACAAGATGATATTTATCAGAATTCCCATATGCTGAGGCTTTTATCCTAGCCTTAGCATAACAAGGGTTATAATATAAATCAATAATTATTTATATTAGTTTATTTATTGTCCCAATAATCCATATAACTTTCACTTTAAACATAATTTGTCATTAATCCATGACATTTTAAGTTTAACATACACAATGTTAACCTAAAAAATATTTAATGAGAAAAAGATATCATTCACTTAACATACCTAATTAATTAATCTCCCAATGATATATTTAATCACCCTTTTGGATGGTTAATAATATTTGGGGAATGTTTTTGATAATTTTTAAAATGAAAATAGAAAATAATGGGATGAGAAAAGGTAATTTTTGATCAGGCAAGCATTAACGAATAGAGGTAAATGAATTCTTTTGATTGAATAAGAAAGTTAAAAAGTAAAGGTGAGTTAACTTGATTTGAACTATTTTAAGACAATTAAAATATCACAATATAATGTGTATGAGAATTATAAATTATTATGAAGAAACATGCATTAATATTTCATTTAAATAATTACAAACTATCATGATTACAATTGAAAAAAAGTAAAAACTAAGAATAAATAGAAAGTGGAGGATATGTTTCTATTATAGAATAATGAGTATGGAAATTAATCCAAAGACTATGGAAAGGATATGGTAATTATTGTTCTCTACCTTAATTTATGAAATTCCAGCCCCTTGTAAGGATAAGAGGGGAGTGTATTTATAGCCTAATGTGGTGGACTGTTTGTCTTTCAATACTTCTCCCCCTTCTAGTTAGCTTGACCATTTTTCCTTTTAGATAGCCTAATATGGAGAAATATTCTTCTTCAATGAGGAAAGGGAAATCATTAGAGTTCCATGTCAATGAAGAAGAAATTGTGAGATTTGGTTCAAGACTATGTTCTCCATCAAATCATGAGTTAAATAATGAACTTTTGGATGATGCACATAGTTGGACTTTCTCCATTCTCTCTGTAAGCACAATGATGTTTCAAGATCTCTATGAGAAATATTTGTGGGATAATATGAATAAGGATATTTCTTAATATGCGTTAATGTGCCTGGTATTCCAGTAAGTGAAGGATGAAAAGAAGAAGTCTAAGGGGATAATGCAACTATTACCCATACCAACATGGAAATGGGAAAACATAACCATGTAATTTTTCACCAGACATCTAAAGAAATCTAGGGGAAATAATGATATATGGATTTTTGTGGATCATATTATAAAGAAAACTCACTTTAGTTCAATTTGAGAGGACTTATCATTAGATCAACTTGTGTGGATGTACATCAATGAAGTGGAAAGGTTGCATGGAGAACCACTATCGATGGAATCCGATCGAGATTTGAGATTAACCTCTAAAGCTAGAAAAGTATACAACATTATTTAAACACTAAGATGAAATTTAGTAAGACCTATTATCCTCAAACTGATGGATAATCCGACTGTACTATTCAGACACAGGAAGACATGTTTTAGGCATGTTCTATGGAATTCAAAGGAGGTTGGGATGAACATATTCGTCTGGTTGAGTTATCATACAAAACATAATTCCACTCAAATATCCAAATGGAAACCTATGAAGCCCTTTATGGGAAGAGGTGAAGAATAACTGCATGTGGGGATGAAGTTGTAGAATGAAAATTACTAGGTCTTGAAATGATCAATGAAATAGTTGAAAAGGTTAATACCATTCATTATCCCATCAAGGTTTATTAGATTTAACAGAAGAGTTATGATGACTATCATTGATGATAACTAGCATTTTTTGTTGGAGACATGGTATTACTAAGAATATTTCCATGGAAGAAATTGATAAGATTTCGGGAGAAGGGAAAGCCTATTCCAAGATACATCAGCCCCTTTGAGATCCTTGATCACATTAGAGTGGTGGCCTATCGACTAGAACTCCCACTGAATCTATAACAAGTAAATGATGTATTTTATGTATCCATCTTGAGGAAGGACATACCAAACCCTTCACATGTACTCAATCAATAGTTGGTACAATTAGAGAATGATCATTTCATATGTAGAGAACCCGGTGAAGATCTTATATTATAAAGAAAAGTTCTATGAAATTGGAAAACTCACATTTTCTAAGTGTTGTGGAGAAACCGAAATGTTGAATAAACAACATGAGAAATTAGGGAGGGGATAAGATAGAGTTACCCTCATATTTTTAGTGTGGGAAATGAAAATTTTGAGGGTGAAATATCTTAAGGGGGGAAGATTGTAATGAACCGAACCGTTATAAATAAAAATCCACTTTATCATTTATTTAAATGTCTCATCATGATATATAGTTATAGAGAATAAATTCACTACTTTTCTTTTATTATATCCTATAGGATTTAAAATACAATTAATAATCATTACCGTCGATAATATAGCCATTGAAAAGTGATCACATGATTAGTATAAATATGGGGTTTTAACAAATCCAATTGTCACAAATAAAGGAATTGATGGCCTCAGCTAGTAAGATCGTACCTTAGGAATCCCATTTATTGGATATTAAGATGGGGATATAATTTTTAGGATTTTCCCTCGACAAATACCAAGCTGATATCCAACAACATAAGTATGAGCGAATCCATTTTGGGGGAAGGTCAAGATCATCGAGACCACTACCCAAACCATGTTTAACAAACCATTCCATGAAATCAAACCATATCACACCATACTCATATATAATTTAATGGTGTGTTTAAGGGATATTTATCAAGATCCTAGTAATTTGAATAGTTACTTTTTTATACAATAATTAAAATATATCCATCATAATATTATTACTTGGTAAATGATTTTTATTTTGATATATTAAATCAAAAATTTTATTTTTAGTTAATTTTCCAATTAAAATAATGAATTTATGAATTAATATATTTTTTAAATACCTAAAATTTTAATAATATTTTTAAATAATGTTTATCTTATGTAAATGATCATATTATTTTTATGAATTCAAATGTAATTTTTATAAGGGTTCGAAAAATTTTATTATAAAAAACAGATCATTTCCTAATAAATGTAACTTTTACATTAAAAGGAAAAATTCAAATATTTATTAAATTTTATAGATATAATGGATATTATTTTTGGATTCTTAATATAATAATTTTCTAATGGAAATTTTTTGATAATTTTCTTAGAAAGTCAAATTTTGGGTTAAAATTAAATACCTTACAAATATAATTTGTGTTTTATGAAATAATAATGAACAAAAGTTTATGTAATAATTACTATAAATGGGATCCATGACCAAAAAAAATGTTTTACATTAAAAATAATTTTATTTTAAGGTTATTAAAATTATTTTGTATAGCCATTAGGAATCCTTTAAAACCTATAATATATTTTATGGTTATAAAATCATTTCTTTGAGAGTGTGACTCACCTCCACATAAGAAGACATTATTTTATTTAGTACAGGCCCATAACTTTTAAAATAATTTAATCCTCTCCAATTTGGAAGAAAACCTGGGCAAAAACATGGGCTGGATTGTGGTTTTGTATATTTTTTTATATAGAGTCTAAAACCAAAATAATAAAGAAATCCTCTCTTATTTCCCATAAAAACCCACCCGATATCACATTTCTATTCAAAAAAATAATTAAATCATTAAAATAATCTTATCTCCACTCTATAGATTTTTTCCAAGGCTCCCCAACATCTCAAGAATCCCCTCCCAAGATTTTGAAGTCACACACTCAAGTAAACGACCCTCCTCTTTTTCTTTCAATTTAAGTGACTTATTTGGAATTTGTCTTCTTAATTGAAACTTTTTATAAGGTAATTTTTTTATAATAATCCCATAATTACCAATTGATGTTATTTTAATTCGGTATCAATTAATATCTCCGATTTTTAACTCCACCTAATATGTTACTTTGCCAATGTTCCGTAAGGGTTTTCTCTTTTCTCATTTTACTTCAAGAACTCCTTTTATATTAAGTCTATTAAATCCATTTTATTTTCTCGATATATGTTCTCCCATATTCCCCTAACTGTGAATTTAAATTAGTAATGGTTAAAGATCTATTTTAACTCTCATCAAGCCTCCCATGATCCTTTATGTACATCTGTCCCCATGCCAAAATTTTATAAGTGATATTTTCCTTTATCCTCTTTATTCAATTATCTTCATTACCTGATTTCTTTTATCTTCATTTAATTTAAATGGGATATGATATTACATATAACCCTTATATTCAAATTTATTTCCAAATGATGATAGACCACTTTCTCTTTCATAAATCCCTTTTATGAAAATTTAAGTAATGTCGTTATGTTGCAGAAATTTCACTGCGATTTTCCTAGCCAAAACAACTCTGTAGTGAATACCAGTCCCATTTTATTATCAATGTTATTAACATTTATGAACATATACTTATTTTTTGGGACATACATGTGTGTATTATACATTCATTTATCAGGGAAAAAATTATTATTATGAATTAATCCATGTTTTATGGTCTACAAGGAACCCATAAGCATGAGAATGAAATGTATATAATGGGTGTGACTAGATAGGGATCCAATGCATTGGGTAATGTTTAGTTTCATTATAAATTATTCTGGGATAGGGAGTGAACTTTATTCTATTATAGGGATTTATTCCACCATGATTTATTGGTAGGTTTATCCTTTTCCTATGTTTATGGTTTAGTTTTTTAAGATGTCTCCACATTTCCCATGTTATGCTTATCATGTTATATAATGCCTTTTTTTTCATGTTCCTTTTATTCCTCATTGATATTCCTATTTTATAAAAAGTATTATCTTCTTCATGTTATTCCTTTTTTATTACCTTACTAGTATTTATAGCTCATCTCTTTCATATTTTTTCCTGAGGTTATCGCGTGATGTTTTAAATAGCCATGGAATTTTAGTAGCATTTTAAGGAAGTTTTCAATAATGTTATTATATCAAATGTTCAATATGTTATGTTATGTATCTAATTCAAAAATAAACTATACTTATAATTTTTTTTTATTTTGTGTAATTTTATGTCAGAAATTAAGTATTAATGTTAAATAAAGAGAAGGGTTCCTATAGTGTGGTTGGTTGACGACTATAATGAAATGAATTGCTAGTTGAGGGTTATCATTCCGTTGAGAATATACATCATTGATCTTGATTAGACCAAAATAATTCGACGGATCATATTATAGGTGTGGACATGTGTCCGTCGAGTGAGCTGCTAAGCAGTAAATACACCTTTTTTGATAGGTAGAGTGAACAATGCTGATGGAGAAGATGAGGTTAGGGCTTTGGTAGCCACTGATAGTTGTTTGAAAAGAAATGTATTTTTACTCATCCACTCAATCATATTTTTATTCTATTTTTATTTATTTTCTCATAATTATTATAATTGATCATATTCTGGATTATGGAATTGATGTATGTTTTCATACATTTTTCTTATGAGGTCTCATGCTTCTACAAGAATTTTGTCAACATAAGCGTTTCCACTCGTAACATCAAGGAGAGTTCTATCCATATCCAATAAAACCTCATATAATTATTGTGTCATGATTTTTTTAGGGATTTTGTGGTGTGGTCATGTTTGCACAAGATTTTTGAACCTCTCCCAATACTCATAGAGTAATTCATTGGTGGAATAGAAAGATACCACTTATTTCATTTAAAATAGAAGCAGTTTGAAAAGCAGTGAATAATTTAAATAATAAGATTCATTTCATGTATTTCTATGTGTTTATTTAACTAGTAGGTAGGTAATAGGTCCGTGACTTCGTAGATTTTTCTAGGTAAAATGAGAATGCAGGAAGATTGATTTTTTGTTCAGAAAGCCCTTGAGATTTCGCGGTTGAGAACACACATGAAATATTTGAGATGAAAATTTGGATCCTCAATAAATAGCCCAAAAACGAGAAAAAAGATGAATCAAACCCGATTTGAGTTCAAAATCATCCTTGATGTTTTGATAATGAATACCAAGGGTTTTGTAATTTATATCAGGTGTAGAATGTTCATTAAGGTTGTGTTCCCAAGGATTGACCATATCAAATTCAATTGGATGTGGAATTAATCAGTATTTAGTGATTTAATTATCACTAATTTTCCTCCCAAATCAGATAAGAGTTCACTTGATTTTACGTAAAAACATTTGAATTTTTCATGAGGCAACAGGGTATTCCGAGAAATTTTAAAAGGAAAAGGATGGTGGGTTTTTCATTATTTTTCCAAATGTTTTTATTAATTTTTAGTTGTTTTTTAAAAAAAATAAAAAATTGTTGACTACTTGTTTCACCACCACTAAGAACAACATCTAGTTCTATGCTAATGTGTATAATGAAAGTTGGGTCGAATCCTCGATCATTATGCTATTTTTTGGAGTGTTTTGTTTTGTTTCTGTTTTAAATGGGGGGTTTTGTGAGTAGAGGTTAATTAAAATGATAGATGAATGCGTTTTTTATTTGAAAATTTGATAATTATTTGGGTGATATTATTATTTGTAATTTAGTCTTATGATATCCTTGATCATTACATTATTTTCCCTTAAATTAACACCCACTTCACAAGATGATATTTATCGGAATTCCAAAATGTTGAGGGTTTTATCCTAGCCTTAGCTTAACAAGGGTTATAATATAAATCAATAATTATTTAGGTTAGTTTATTTATAGTCCCAATAATCCATGAAACTTTCACTTTAATCATAATTTGTCGTTAATCAATGACATTTTAAGTTTAACACACACAATGTTAACCTAAAGAATATTTAATGAGAAAAAGATATCAATCACTTAACTTACCTAATTAATTAATCTCCCATATGATATATTTAATCACCCATTTGGATGGTTACTAATATTTGTGGAATGTTTTTTATTATTTAGTAAATGAAAATATAAAATAATGTGACGAGAAAAGGGTAATTTTTTATCGCGAAAGCATTAATGAATATAGGTAAATGATGTCTTTTGATTGAATAAGAAAGTTAAAAATTAAATGCGATTTAACTTGATTTAAACCATTTTAAGACCATTAAAATTTCATAATATAATGTTTTTGAGAATTATAAATTATGATGAAGAAACATGCATTAGTATTCCATTTAAATGATTACAAACTTACAGGATTACAATTGAAAAAAAGTAAAAACTAACAAGAAATATAAAGTGGAGGAGAGGTTTCTATTATAAAATAAAGAGCATGGAAAGTACTCTGAAGACTATGGAAAGGATATGTTAATTATAGTTCTATACCTTAATTTATGAAATTCCAGCCCCTTGTATGGAGAATATGGGAGTGTATTTATAGCATAATGTGGTGGACTGTTTGTCTTTCAATACTCCCCCCAAGTTAGCTTGACCATTTTACCTTTCAGATAGCCTAATATGGGGAAATATTCTTATTCAAAGTAATATGTATGATTTTTCATAGTTTAAACTCCAAATTGGAAACCATTAGTCTTTTTAATCTAATTTTATTGTTTTTTCTAAACCCTATGCTTGTATCAATTTTTACCAATACTTTATAGAAGTCTATAATGTGAACTGGTTTTAGGCCAAGTAGATTCCCTCAATACAAAAAATTTACTCTTCAAATTTTGGACCTATAAGTTTAATTTCTCTATAAAACTATTCAACTCAATTAGACAATTTGATTGGGAGAAGTGTCAAGGATTCTGGGTTCTTATCAAATCTAAGATAGAATTGTGGGTAAAATTTCATGAATCGGTTTTCCACATATTTTTTGATTTGGGAATATAAATTTTTATTCTGTATGTAATGGGATGTACTTGGTATTCTGAAAGAGTATCAACTAATTTTAACTTTTTGATTATTCCTAGAAAATATAACATCATAGTTGGTCTTTACATTTTATTGATTATTTGGGCCTTCTTGTGTGGTCTATATGGGTCTTCAAATGGATTAATTTTCCAAATATCTATTGTAATTATTATTTTTAAGTTTAATATAGAACTCTTAAAAATAGGAATAAAATAATTCTAAAAATTATTTTCAAATATATGATCAAAATATGAAACTATAGTTTAATTTATTAAATTCAAAGAATGATCATATAATGTGTTTATGATCAAAATATGAACATTTAAAAAACCTTAGTATTTTTCGTAAAAATTATGTGATGCGAGTTATTTAAAATATTAATCAATATTCAATATACAATCCCACACACTTTACATAGTGCATGTACTCTAGAGAAAAAACACAAAAACATAAAAAAATCATTTTCACTTACCAAAAAATATTAAAATTTTATTTTCACCAAACATGTAAGGACAATATTATCTCACTCTTTAAATTTTTTTTAATACCTTTCAATAACCTTTATTGAAAATGGAAAAACATATATACATTTTCTGACCTCACTGACTGATAACCTCTTTGCCAAACTTAAGTTAAAGTCTCACCTCAAGCATATGATTGCATTTTGAGAATCAATTAAAGTATACCCAAAATGAAATCCATTACCCCACAATTAAATTTAAATAAATTATATATTGAAAATCCATATAGATGTTGGGCGGGATACGATTTTTTTCTTGAAATGTAGCTATCAAAAAATGGGTTTTCAAATGTTCAAAAGTTATTTCCAAAGGAGGGTCAATGTAAGGTTAATGAGAGGCTATTTTTCTATTTTGATTCTCAAGTGGTTTAGAAAATCCCTTTATCATATTAATATATTATAAATTAGGAAATTTTGGTCAAATTATCCTAAACTCAAGACTCCAAATTTAGTGTGAAAAATAAACAATATGAAAATATGGTGTTAAGAGACCTTGGAATCAAGGATATCATTGTTCTTCACGGTTGAATAATAATCATTTTACAAATATAAAATTTACCATTAAAAATTTATTACACTTGAATAAAAACTATATATCCAAACTTGTCATGAAAATAGAAAATCCATGTGATGAATAAAATTCCCTGGACATCCCAAAAAATTAGAGAAAATTTTCAAAAGTGGTTGGTGAGTATCTATGACTATTTTTTTATTTTTTTCTTGAAAAACACATCCACACAAAATAAAAAAAATGAAATTTTGAAAAAAGTATTAAAAAATTGAGAAATGTGAGAATGAGAGCGGAAAATGAAGAAATAGAGGGAAATATAAGATAAGTAGTAGTAAGATAAGAATATGGGGTTACAGAAAAATTAGTTCCCCTATTTTGGATTTGGTGAATTTTCGTCTCCATCCATTATTGGGTCTAGTGCAATTGTTATGGATTTAGTTAAAGTTCATGTGGTTTCTAGGGTGTCTGCCCTCTCATGGTGATTCTTTAACTGATGTCCATTAGCCCTAAATGTATTTTTGGAAGAATGGTATTGTAATTTCATTTCAAAAAATGTGTAAACATTAGTAACAAAATAAGGACCTTCCCAATGAGAATTAATCTAACTGAGGTGAATCTAAAATAGGGAATTGAAGGGTATCACCTTTTCACCTCCATGAAATACATTTAACAGGATGTGTTTACCATGTAATTCCTTGTAATATTGTTTTTAGTTATTTTAATTATCATAACAATCAATTCTAAGCTCATATAAGTCTATGAATTTCTATAATATCTCTTTAAAATATTTTTCACAATATAAATTATAAGTACATATAGCCAGAAATTATATTTTTTGGATTTCAACCAGTCAATGAAATTCATTACCAAAAACTCTCCAAAATGCAGACATCTCAATGGGTATTTTATAGGTAGTTCAATATGACTACAATGCTTCACCATGTCATTGAGACCAGTCATTTATTGTGGGATTAACAATTTTATCTAGCACCCTTCTCACTTATCTATTATAAAGCCCAACGATGATATATTTTTGTGGGTGATATGTAGTTAATGTTTTATGTAAAACCTCGTTTTTTTAAACATATCCCATGGTTTGATTACAAAAATGGGTTCCTAAGTCACTCACCAATCCACACAGAGATTCAATTCTATTAGAAATCTGGGTTTTGAGGAACTCACAAACAGTATGTGCATCATCCTTTCTAGTGGGTTCATCCATTTCTTACGTAGAAACATAGTCATCCCCATGAAGAATGTAGGAGAATATATTGTAAGTGGTTAATTATTCTATGAAATCTATACCCCAACATTGTAGGTCTCACAAAATATTAATGTTTTTTGATTAATTTCATTTCTTTAGGAAATTTTGATATTTTTTTTGAAAAATGAGACATCCTTGATAGAACTCATGTTAGTCCTTGAAGAGTGAATGCTAACATATTTTAGTGTCAAGGACATTTTGGGAGTTTCTTTGTTGTTAAAATTTTCCATTTCTAGACATTTAGTGGAAAAATTATAGGATATATGAATTTTTATCTTCATCAACACATCTCTTAGTCACCATTTCAACTCTAGTTTTAAAAATTTATTATCTTCACAAAAATAGTATTTTGAATAACTTTTCAAGTTATCTATTTGTTATTTTGAATTTTTTTTAAGAAAAACACTAAAAATCATATAATTTTCAATTGGGGAATACCATGGAAAATCTAGAGTGAGATATGATATGTTTTTAGTGGGAAAATCAGAAACAATTATTTTAGAATGAGAAGAATTATAAATTATACTCTGGTAATTATCCATAAGGTTTTCTTTTTCTAGGTCTCTTTTGGATTCAAGGTCAAAATCTTAGAGAATTAGGATCCATATTTTTATCCTCAGTTGGGAATCAATTCTTTTGAGTAAGATCAATAAAGATGAATAGTTTCTAAAGATGGCGATTTTGGAACCTAAGAGAGAGGGATTGAATTTATCAAAGGAATAAACCATATCTAAAAGATAATTTATAGTGAAAGTGTAATGTAATTGAGTTTCATCTGATGTTTTTGAGGCATAATAGATGAGATAACGAATTGTTTTCTTTTTTGACCAATAATATCCCCAATGGACCTATCAAAATAATTACACATCAATTAGAAGGGTAAGAACCAATATGATGGGTAAGATTATTGGGCTATATGTGATAAAATCTTGAGTTAAATAAAGGTTCTCTTATAAGTCCCATATTAATGGATTATAACATCATTCTGGAGATGATGAGTGAGTGGGAGGGAAATACTGCTTATGTTTTGGATGAATTACCGATTAAAACTATCATGATCAAGGAATGAATGGATGTCTCAAAATGATTTGGGTCCAAGAAGTGATTGGATCACCTAAATTTTAGCTAGATCAATTTGAATAACCTTTTGATAAATTATGTGTCCTATAACAGTCCCATTTGCAACCATTAAGTGACATTTTTCAAAATTTAACACTATGTTACATTTGATACACTTTTTTATGACCAAAGAGAGTGAAACAAAATATAATTCAAATAAATAACCATAAATGGGAGATCATCAATGAATACTTCCTGGAAATTATAAATGAGTTCAAAATAGATTTTCATCATACAAATATGGAATTTTGAAGGAGTGTTGAAAAGGAAAAAAGGCATTATATTTTATTTATATTTTCTAAAGAGGTAAGTGAATGTAGTCTTTTCTTGACCCTGAGGTGCGATTCATATTTGAAAGTATCCTATTAATCCATCAAGAAAGTAATATTGTGACATTACAACTGTTCCTTATATCATTTTATCAAGGAAAGGAAGAGGGTAGTGATCTTTTCATGTTTCATCATTAAATTTCTAATAATCATTGCACACACACCATTTGTTTTTTACTCGATTTGTGAGCCCCTCCTCTAGTTCATTTGTAACAAAAGATTTCAAAAACTTATTAAGAACCACCAAAATTAAACAAACCCATTAACTATTGAAAATTGTTTAGATAATAACTGCTTGAAGAATCTTGGTTAACACTTCTTAAACTACCACAAGTATGAGTGGATTGAGTGTTTTTTGAGGGTTTTTAACTAGTTTCGATGATTCTTATAGATGGATGTGATGTATGATATTGGTAGGGTTGATTCATGGTATATCATCTTGGTTCAATCATAATTAATTTTGGTCTTACTCTAAGATATGAACAAGTTTAGACTCCTCTTCCTTAATAAGTGTATTTGATATAATTAATGAAGTACATATTTCCAATGTACATGAAGGGGTTTTAGATCAATTTCATTCTTCATTTATGGGCCATAAAATAGGGATATGGGATGGGATTATAGTAGTTTGATTCATTTTACTCATTATTGTGCAAGGTGGAGTAGTAGATATCATATTTTAGATGAGATTCTTGAGATTTTTTAAGATCCTTTAGATTGAAGAAATCTATGAATGAAAGGTATACATTAACATCTCCATTTATGACATAGTTAATCATGGTGAAAATTTCACAAACTTTTCACTAATTATAACATTATGAACATGATGTAATGGGGGTTAATACACTCTCATAAGTGTACTAAGAAGCATAGATAGATAGTGAAACATGATCCTTAGATTGGTATGAGACGGATTAAAAAATATTGAACTGGGCCAGTCGGTGGCCAAATTCTGGGGATAAGATGCTCGTATAGACATCAATCATAGTTCTTGATCTCATGAGGAATGATATACATTTAATTAAATGATATTGTGATGACATTGTCTCACCTTACATTCCAAGGACATAGAAATCAAATGAGAATATAAGATCACCAACCCAGAAAATGAAATCCTCAATTATTCCCTCAAGACTAGCAAGGATTTGATTTGATAACTATATGAAAATACTTTTTGGATGGAAGGGTCCCTCTATAAGGATGTATAAGATGTATTTTGGATTGAAATTTATCAATTATCTTAGGTATATGAGTGAATTATCAAAGTTGGGACTCCCTATTTAGCATGGAATAGTAAATTTTCCTAGATCATTGCACTTGATGGGGATAGACAGTTGGGTTGAAACATTTTTAGTGGTCATACTTAGGTGGTTGTTTGATGTCATTTAATATGGGAATATTGACTTCAACTTGTATAAACCTATGGATAATTTCATTATTAGGTTCAATGGGATTCTTTGGATTAGAGTCAGATAAGAGAAAATGAATTTGGTTCTTTAGAGTAATGGAAGGAGGAGAGGGTGTGGATTCATATCTTTTTTTAGGATTTTTTCTTTTATTTTCTCTATCTCAACATCTATATAGGATTTAGATGATTCATTAGGAGGAATATCAATTTTCTTTCCACATCAAAGTTCAATTACACAAACATTACCATTGGGGTATGGGAATTCTTGAGCAAGAAGTTGGAAAGAAATTTATTATTGATGCTGGATTATGTAAGATGAATGTTAAAAAATTTGATTTTCAATTTTTTTGAGGCTGAATATTTGAATGAGGCAATATATTCTATAACACATTCCCTAGGATTTATAGATGAAGAGGCATGTCCTACATTGGTATTTCCTTGATTTTGGTTCTTTGGAAAGTTCAAGTATTGGCTTTGGAATTGAGAATGATCACTAGGATATTGGAATCTAGGAGGAGAATGAGGTGGATTTTACATTGATGTTAAGGTATTAAAGGATATGGTTGTTATAAATTATCACCACCTTGACCATATTGGATTTGTTTTGGATTTTGAGTTGGAAATTGAGGGTGAGGAGAGTTCGGATTACCATACCTTAAGATTGGGTTATAGGTAGAAGAGAAGGGATCAAAATGGGGTCAGATGATGTTTCTAATGAACTGAACTTATAGTTTAGGGTTGGTTTTTTGTTGAGCATTTGATGTGTTGACTTCAATTGGACCATAAAAATATGATGGATCATCTTGTAGTTGTGGACATGTGATAGTTGGGTGAGCTAGTGAGATGAAAAATCAACAATTTTGGATTGTATTAGGGAATAGATATTTTAGATAATATGAGGTAAGGGATTTGGTAGCCAGAACTAGTTGTCATACATAAACTATAAGTTCCCTCATCCACTCGTTCATCTTTTTAGGCTATATGGATTTATTTTTATAGAATTTATTGAATTGATAATGTGCTTGAGTATAAAATTTGTGTGTGTTTGTATCCATGTTTTTTGTGAGTTCACATGCTGCTGAAGGACCTTTTTCAATAAGAGAATTTCAACTTGCGTCATCGATGGTAGTTATCTCCATTTTCAATAACCCCATATATAAGTACAATATTAGGAGTTTTTTAGGGATTTGGTGGTGTGGGAATGTTTCCATAATATTTTCAAACCTCTCCTAGTACTAATGGAGTGATTCACTGGGGAATTGATGAATACCAATTATTTCCATTTGGATATCTAGGTTGAGTCTCTTTATGTCACTCCATGTGATTTTGGATCTAGGAGGGAGGTAATAGTTCCAAGACTTTGAATATTAAGTTAGTTTGAAAGGGAATTCTTGAAGTTTATTTTTTTTCTTTAGAAACCCCATGAGGCTTCATGGTAGAGAAAAATACAAGGAACTATTTGAGATGAATATGAGGATCCTCCCCATATAGATCATATAAATGAAGTAAAATATGAATCAAACCTAACATGAGTTTGAAATCATCCTCTATATTGGAATATTTAACACCAATCGGTTGGTAATGTATATTTAGTGGCATCGATTTCTTTATTAATTTTTCCCTAGGATTATCTATATCTAGTTAAATTGGATAAATATGGAATAAGTCTTGAGTAATTTTTTTATCTCTAATGTTCCTACTTAGTTGCTGAAGATTTCACTGTATTTTGGGGTTAAGTTAATTTTATGGGTTGTTTGGAGGCTATGGGGTAATTAGATAAATTTTTATAGGATGAGTAATGTGGGATTTTTTTCATTATTTTCTAAAACTTTATTTTATTTTTATTTTTTTTCATTGTTTTTTAACAAAAATAAAAAAGATCAACTTATTTTTTCTCTATCCACTACAACTAAACCATTGGATGCTTAGATGATTGTCTCCTATAGATCGTTCAAATGTGCAGTGGTTTTCTAATGTCTATAGCGACACTCGAGTAGAATCCTCAATAATGATATTATTTTTTGGAGTTGATTAGTTTTTTAATTTTCTTTTGAATGGAAGGTTTTTTTGTAGAGCATAATTAAATTTATTGATGGAATATTTTTTAGCAATTTTATAAATATTGGGGTGAATTTATTATTGGGGATTTAATATTATGATATTTTTGAACATTGGGTTATATTCACTACTGGAAAATGGGTCCATACCCATGGTTTTCCCAAAAATTGTGGGTATAGACTCACCAATACCCATGGTTTTCATAAAACATGGGTATAAGTGACATTTTCTTACCTACTCCCACGGTTCTTGCTAAACCGTGGGTATTAGGTAATCATGTAATCATGTGAATCCAAAACATTGCATGAGAATACTGTGATAAAACCTATACCCACAGTTTATATTGAACCGGGTGTATAAGTGGCATCTATGCACACAGTTTTAATGAGCCATGGGTATGTCCTTTGGTATATAATCCTATAGCCACAGTTTTTAAAAACCATGGGTATTGATGAGACCTATTCCCACGGTTCTCTGGAACCATGGGTATATCCTTCAGTATATAAGCCTATACCCATGGTTTATGAAAAGCGTGGGTATATATGTGACTTATACTGACAATATAACTAATCTGGGGGTAAATTGTCCATTAGTTTTTGAGTGAAAAAATATAAATAATTTAATATATTTATCTGTAGTTCTAATTACAATTGGTATAGTGGTTAGAGATTTATGCTATAGAGGAGTGATGCGGGTTGGAAACTCCAGTGCATTAATTTATTTATACCACTTTATATATATATATATAACATTTTGTATATGATTATATATAAACTCAAGTGTAATTAGCATAGTGGTAGTGGACCTTAGCTACAACCTCGTAGCGTGGGTTCGAAACTAGCTGCGGATGTTTTTCTATACATGCGGTTCTAATTAATATAATTATGTAGAAATAGATTTATATAAACCTAAGTGATGCATGTGGGTTGGTGAGATGATGGATTTCAGTGGTGCATGTCATGGGGTCGACATGCGCCGAACAATTTTTTTCTTATTCGGATGGTGTATATTAAAATGTATTAGTAGATGTGGAGATATGCCAACATATATATATATATATATGAGTTAAGTGGCTTAGTTGGTTAGACACTCTGGGTTTGAGCTACAAGTCACAGGGATGATACTCAATGTGAACTATTTAGGTATTTTTTTCTATGTTTTACTGATATTTTATACCCATGTTTCTAAAACTATGAGTATAGTCGTTTTAGTGATATTTATATCCAAGGTTGTAAAACCGTTCGTATAAGTGTATGAAATGGTGAAAAAAAGGTATTCCTACGGTTTGGAAAACTATGGGTATATGCCATGTAGCTATACCGATGCCTCAGTTTTCCACGGTTTCAATAACCATGGTTATATCCTATACCTATAGTTTTTAGGGCTATACCCATGGTTTGGAACCATCAGTATAGATCATTTTTTTTAGTAGTGATTGTTTTAAATTTTCACCCACTTCACAAGATGATTTTGATCCAAATTCACAAGAGCCAATTCTTTAGTCTATGACTTAAATTAAAGGGGATTTTAATATAAATAAATAATTTCTTATGGTAGTGTATTTTTGTTTTCAATATCCACATTTCAAACAAAACATGTCATTAATCCATGCATATTTTATATTTTATATATAGAATGTTAACCTAAAAATATTCAACGAGAAAAATATCTCAATCACTTAACATCCCCAAATTATATCTCAAACCAATAAAATATTTACATATACATTTGGGTGTTTAATAATTTGGTTTGAAGGTTTTTTATGATTTGATAAATGAAAAAGTAAAATAATGGGATGGGAAAAAAGAATTGTGCATTGAACATGCCGAAATTAATGGAGGTAAAAAATGATTTTGACTGAATGAGAAAGTGGAAGAGGAAATGGATTTTACTATATTTTAATATATCTTAGGATCATTAACATTTCACAACAAATGGTGGATGATAATTATAGATTATTATAAATAAACATGAATTAATATTCAATTGAAATGAAAAAAAGACTTTCATGATTGCAATTGAAAACAAGCAAAAATGGACATGAAATGGGAAGTAGAGGAGAGATTTATCTTGTTGAAAAGGAATGCAGAATGTACTAATTTGTCCTTGTAAATGTTATGGTCATGCCAATTCTCTTGATTAAGGGCTGAAATTCCAACCCCTTTTTGGAGCATATGTGAGTGTATTTATATCCCAAGGTGGTGGACTATTCTCCATCCAAAGCTACCCATCAAGTTGTCTCGACCACTTGACATTTCAAAAAACCAAATATAGAGAAATCTTCTTTTTAACGGTTTTATATATACATATATGTTTGAGGTTCAAAATAAAATCATTTTAGCTACTAGAATTTTTTAAATACAATGTTATGAATATTTTCCTAAACCATGTTCCCCTATCAATTTATTATCTTGACGTTTTCATAGGCCAAAATGTGAATGGGTTTTAGTCTATTATGATTCCATAAAATACTAATAATATATTCTACAAAGTTTGCTTTGTATGTTTTGAATTTCTCCCCAAAAAATATTATCAAAATTGTAAAATTGGTTTGGAATAAATGTCAATAATTACGGGTTGTAATCAAATCCCAAACAGAATTGTAGGATATATTTTATTACATTAATTGGTATAATTATTGGTTGAGATGGGACTTGAAATTTTTATCTGATATGTAATGTAATTTTTTTCGACTTTTAGTGATGTACCAACTAATTTGGACATGTGGATTTATCTTTTAAAACATAGCATCAGATCCAGTGTAGTTTCCTTAACATATTCTTTGGGTCATTGTGTGTGGTTCATATGACCCTTCAAATGGATGAATTGGCCAATCATCCAGTGGTATGATTTTTATTAATTTTAGTAATTAACCATTAAAAATAATTATTAAAAATTTTAAATTAGTATACTGTAATATATGACCAAAATATTAATATATAGAGTAATTAAATAAATCTGAACAATGCTCCCCTTATTTGTTTATAATCAAAATATGGGCATTGACAAGAAATTAATCAGTTATAGTAAAAAATAAGTGACATGAGTAATGTTAAATCATTAATGAATATATAATATCTTAAATCTTGACATAACCCTATCAGATGATAGTCTGTAACATGCATGAAATATCACATGTCGTCAATCAAGTGTCATTTTTCACTTGTCTTCCAATGTCAAATAATACATATTTCACATCTCACATGTTGAAAAAATAGGCCAAAAACACATAGTAAAATACAATAGACATAAATACAACATATATGATATATATGTATGAAACAAAATAAATTTTCAAGGGCCACACACATTAACAAACCTCCTATGGTCAATCATCAAAAATAGGTCTCATGGGATACACACTCAGCTTAACGATCTTGCCAATAACCTATAATAAATTATGAACTAATGTCCATCAATTATTATGACAACACATATATTCCTAAAATCATGTGAATAACCTATATAAGTCATGCACTAATGTTAATGACTTCCTACACGTGAGTTTCAAACTAGCCTACATTAGTGCACCAAAAACCTTGCCAATAACCCATATGAATAATTCACTAATGTCAAGGAATTCCTATGACTACACATTCCCGCTAATTGACTCATGTCCACAAGGTGAACCATTATTTTTAGGATCCTGTGATTAGATCTCCATATTTAAGAGTTCCTGGTCCAGAGTAGTGAATAGGATGGGTGACCTCCTAGGATGCTTCCCAGGGTGTGTTTGAGTGAGAGAAAATTATAGTAGAAAGAACATGTGTTGGCCCATTGGGAAAATCATTAGTCCGATTAGATGTTTGGGATTATGGATGAGCCCATGGTAGGGGAATAAATTTCTTTATAGAAATTGGTGGCACCTAGATGATTAGGATTTGAAAACCATGATAAGGTAGAGTGTCTGTACTATTAGTGAGGCACAATTTTTATAATAGACCACCTTTGGTCATGCATCATCGTATTAAGGGTTAAATGGATAAACTATATGGCTCATATAAACTAGGCGAACCTTTATTTTCTACACAGACACTTCACATTAACATGAAATACTGGGAAAATGGTCCATACCCATGATTTTCCTAAATACTATTGGTATATACCTACCTATACCCACTATTTTCATGAACCATGGGGTTAGGATACATTTTCTAACCTATAAAAATATTTCTTAAGAAATTGTGGGTTTGGGGAACCTCTGTAAGTGTAGGATGCCAAAATATTTCACGAGAATTCCATGGGAAAACCTATACCCATTGATTTCATGAAAACCATCGGTATAGATGTCACCTATACCCCTAGCCTAGTGTGAACTATGGGTTTAGGGTCCCTTATGTTTTGTGTGATAAAAAATAAATATAAGATAGTATATGTCTATTTAAATAGAATTACATCTGGTATAGTGGTAAATGAGTTCAGTGTTGTAGAAGAGGTGTTGGTTTAAAATTAGCCCTCTACTCCTAATTTATACCAATGTCTTATGAATAGGTATAAAAGATATTATATATGTATATAAATATTAGTACATTTGGTGTAGTGGTAAAGGAGTTTAGCAACAGAACAATGATCGAGGTTCGAAACCCTCATAGAATGTTTTATTTATACCCACATTTTATATATATGTATATATATGTATATATATATATACACATATAACCATATGTTCATTTGGTTTAGTAACAGGGGAGTTCCGTGATGGGGAAGAGGTTGAGTGTTCAATACTCACAAGATTAAATTATTTATAGATAGTTCATATCTATATTTTTATGTAAATATAGATACAAAATAACGTAGGTTCAGTAGATGGAGTGGTTAGGCATTGTGTGTTTGAAGTTTAGGTCCTGTGTTTGAAAATTATGGATGGGTTTTTATCTATACAGGTTCTTTAGATTAATATATTTAGGTATATATTGATATATATAGAAAAATGTTGAGTATCTAAGTTGGTGAGACACTGTGTTGTAGATGATCCAGTCATTGGTTTGAAACTCTCCCTCTTCATTTTTCTATTATTTATACCCACGCTTTAAAACTGGGGGTATAAGGCTATTAGGTGTCTAGTGGATATGACATGGTGGAAAAAGATATTCCTATGGTTTGGAAAACCATGGGTAAAGCATGTGGAGCTATACCGACATCTCACTTTCCCATGGTTCCCAAAACCATGGGTATAGCCTATACCCTTGGTTTTTGGGTCTATACCCACAGTTTGGAACTATGGGAATACTTCAATTTTCCAGTAGTGATGGCCATTGGGTCCTGGCCTGGTAAGCGCCACCCGTTTCATTATAGACATGTGGTCCTTTTCCTAGGGCCCATGTACATACTCAAATAGATCACCAAAACTATGTCTATCCTTATAGGCCTACACCTTTTAATTTCAGTGTGTTTTTTATCACTCACACAAGATGTGGGAAACTTCCTAGAAGGCCACAAATCCTTATCACTACTCTAGTACATGCATTCTTAACTTTGAAGTTATGACCAGTTAGGATCATGAAAATAATGGTGCACCTTGATGGCATGAGTCATACTATTTTGTCATATAACCCTTTTATCATTCTAGGGTGTCACATTTACCCCGTATTTAGAGAACGACATCCATACTGTGGACCCTAAATCTCAATCCAGGATGTCCCACCTCACTTAAGGTTGGGTTCCTCCATTGATATCATTTTGTAACATCCTAACCCGAACCACCGAGCCTAAGGCAGAATTCCATATGACCTTAGGCACACCTCTTCATATTCCAAAGGGTATCAAATAGTTGTAAGGATATCTGGTTGAACAATGGGGATACCATACCCACCATCAGAGTGCATAAAAAAATAACCTAGAAAATAAATAAAATAAATAAATCGAGTAATACATGTGAAAAATGGAAGATGAAAAACAGGATAAAAAAATGAAACACAACAAGGTTCCTACTATAATATAAATCTAGCAATAAAATAAGAATCAAACATCCCACTAGAACTCCATCCAGAAATGTCAACATCATCAGACTTCACCTTCTCAACCATTCATCACATGGCACTTTCCCTTCACTATATCTTTAAGCATGAAATCTATAATCCCACCAAATTCTTGAGTTGGGTGTGATCACAACACATAGTAAGTCACCCCCAAAATTCCTTAAGAACAGTACATAAAATATAAAAGTGTATGCCAAGAATATAAAATTGGTAATGATATAACAAAAATGTAGCACTCAAGTACCAATCACATGTTGGGTCCCTGAGTACCGACTCTAATTGATTTGGAACTGTGTTGGAGAAAACATACCTACTTTGGAGAAATGCTGAATAGAACATCAATAACCATCCAAATACATCCTCATCTTGGATATTCTATGGAAATTAGGGATCCCTTAATGCCAAAAACACCATTCATTAATATGGACATTGGTTCCTGGCCTTCCAAGCATAACTAGTTTCACCATAGGCACACAATCCCCTTCTCAGGACCCACCCACATGCCCAAAATGATCATTAGTCTAATGACTATCCATCACATGACCTATACCATTCAATGTATCATTAATAATGAAATTTACAAGTGCGCTAAAATTATTGAGTAGGGTGTGAGTACAAGACTCAGTAGGGCACCACCAACGGCCCTTAATAACAGTGAATAAAATATACAAGTTCATTATATGAATATAAACATGGTAAGGATATATAAAATATTTCACACAAGTAAAAACCACTTGTTGGGTCATGAGGGACCAGATTTACCTACTTTGACACCATGTTAGGAACAACATACCTGCTTCAGCACAATGACTAATGGAACATCAATAACTAGCTAGAAACATTATACTACAAGATACTCAATAGTGATTGTGGTTCCCATGATAGAACAAACAACCCTCCATTACATGGCCATTGGGTCTTAGCCCACTAGGCACCACAATTTTCCCCATGGACACATGGTCCCCTACCAGGGGATAACCCAAATTTCAGAATGGATCATCAGACTACTGAATTTTCCCACAGGACAACACATTTTATTTTCAACGTTATTTTCCCTCACTCACACACTCCCTAAGAAACATCCCAAGAGTTCACCCATCCTGATCAGGAATCCAAGTCAAACATATGTTAATATGGAATTATAACAAGGTATGATCCAGAATAAAAAGGTTCACCTTATTGACATGAATCATATAATCTATTCATTTATTTATTTATCATTCCAGGGTTTCATTAAAAGCCCATCATAATAATTTTCATGGTGTACACTAAATAAAGATACATAATGAAGAGGTAATTAATTTTACTGATATATTTCCTATGTATTTATTTCTTATCCACCTATAAATCTTCTATAACCATTATAATATATTCAAATAGGTATATTTACTATATGTAAATGTTATTAAATTAAGGGTATATTGATTTTGTATGTTATTTATATCTAATTAAAAATTAATATATTACTTTTGGTTATGTGAATAATACTGTCTCTGTGAAGTGATTTATTTTATTTTTAATCCCCACGATTCATTGATGGGTATATAGATGTATTTTTTGGTCAGATATTGAAAACAATAAGGCTCAAAATGTTAGGGGGTTAGTTGAGTTATAAAAATTTTATTGACTTAGAAAACCATCATCTTTAAATATATTCTTACTTCTGATATTGTATTAACACATGAACACAAAATAAACAAAAAATACAGGGAAAAGAAATCTAAAACAATAGATTTAATGGGGTTCAAGGAATATAGATCCCCTAGTCCACTTCACCAATGATCAACTAAAATGTCTTGGTGATTTTAAATATACTAGTCCTTTTATCAAGGACCTCTAGTCCTTTAACTAGGGTCTACTAAAATGAGTGAAGAATTCACCACTTGGTACAATATCAGGATCTTTCAATAGGGCTCCAAAGAGACATTACAATCACCTTCATAAATATTTCTTTTACCAAGATCCTTAAAAAATGAAAAATTAAAAAAGCGGGATTATAAATGAGGTTGAAGGTTGTAAGATACAATTTACAGAAGAGAAGAAATATCTAGGGGTGATGATTAGAATAAAATATATCATGAGGACAGTATTCTAAATCATAAAAAATATGATCATGATAGCACATCTATAGATATTTAAACATTCTTCTTGTATTTAATATTGTTCTTCTCATAAAACATAGAAACACTCAAAATTCTTCTAGAGAGTTTATATATAAGAGTGAAAGTGCATCTGTTCTTATCAGTACCGTATTCTTCACGTTCATGAAAAAATAGGGATAACTTCTCTTTTAGTCACACAACATCAAATCCATAAAATCCGATATTAGAATTATATTATAGATGTCATTTTCATTGAAAATTACTTTTTAATAGTAATTACCAATAAATTATCCTTCCAATTATTTACTATATCTCTACCTGAAACTGTTTATAATAATTTTCACCATATAGAAGAAAACCATTAGTTAATGCATGTAGGAAAACCTTATTTTCATTTGAAATTACTCAAACAATAATAAACATAAGGTTATAGATCGTAATAACTGATTTTGGATCACCCCCTTTTTGAAATACAAATATTTTAATCCATTTTGATAATTAATCTACACAATAGTTCTTCACATAGAGAAATTATCCATATATCTGAATTTGTGTAGGTCATCTTCACATAGCCAAATTTCTTCTTGTAGGCATCCTACACACATATCTAAATTGGACATATCCAAATGAATTACGTATCCATTTGGAACCATATAGATCATTTAACCATGTATCCAAATCAAATATCCAATTACTCCACATAACTGATTCACATAGCTATTTGATTTATCTAACCAACTGTTCATGTTGTAGATTCATCAATGTACATGATTTCTACATAGTAGATTTCATGACCTAGCAGTTTCTCATAGTTTTTAAATTCCTAAAATTGATTTACAAAACCAGTTGTCTAACATAGCCATTTCTCTACATAGCTAAATGCCTCTTCTAGTCAATTTTATATTCTTTGGAAAATTTAATAAAATCTACTTGAAATTATAGTCTTCAACAGAATGAAATAAAATAATGATAATAAATGATGAATTAAATTAATTGAAAAAACAATAACATATGAGGGACATTTAAGATCATCAAAATATAAAGTACATATGATATATTGGATGAACATTACTAGTCTAGAAGTCTCCCCTATTTGGATGATCACAAAACCCAGAAGGCATTAAAAATTAATGTTTTAAATGGTTTTACCATATTTTAAAAAAATAAATAGAATATTTCTTTTAAGATGTGGTGGTTATCATTTTCTTCTCCCCCCTAATTAGACACTACTTTCAGTTTTTAGGACTTCTCTCCCATGGGTAAACTTATCTACCTTGATTAAACCTCTCCCCATTTTTTATTATTCAAAATAATGGGCAAGGTAAGAAAAACACAGTGAATTTAAAACACAGAGTTATGAAGTGAATAATTATAGTGTTGAAAGTGAATGAGAATTATAGGAAGTACATGAAATTTATTAAAGAAGAAAATAAAATGAATACAAACATTAAATTAAAAAAAATCACTATAAACCATATTAAATGAAAACAATCACCAATATACACATAATAAATTGATAAATAAATATTTTTTATAAACATTTATAGAAGATACATTAAATCAATTCCCAGAAGAATTACATATATAACATACATTAAAAAATTCTAAAGATTGTGAATAGGGTAAAACTGGAAGGTAGTTTGGGTGGATGTTTCATGAAGGTAAGAGTGGAGTGAGAGGTAGTAGGAGGGTCCATAACTAGTGGAAAAACTAAATTCCCAATCTCTATAATAGAATGTTTTTTTATCTAAATGATAATACGTTTCTTAGATCTTGATCATGCACTTTGAGAACTGCTTCAATATTTCTTGGAGTAATATTGAAATCGTATGAACCAGTATGAACAAAATCCAAATTCCTCGGAGGTCCTAAAGATGTATCTCCTTGGGAATATTTTTTAGAAGATAAGGTAACATCCACCTTGGATTGACCATTCTTATCAATGATGTTCAGATCATAGTTAGAATAAAATCCTTGATGATTACCTCAAAATGTTTCCATAGGAGTTGGAACGATATTTATTCTACCTCTTAGATTGAATAGAGCATCTACACACATTTCAGTTATTTTAATGTTATCTAACATTAAATATTATAGAATTTTATGAGATGCATTTATTATTTTTAAGGTTACTGCTGACAAAAAATTGTTTAATATTCCAATGAAATATTCTAGAAAACAATAAGAAGAAATTTTTAGTATCACAAAACAAGGCAGTTGACTCAAAATGGGATGAAGTAACTCAAAGCTCTGAAATCTTCTTCTGAATGGTTTGATCAATAGAAGCTTTAAAACTGACCTGTCTTCCAATCAAATAATTATTATTCCTTTTAAAACTGGCTAGCTACTATATTTAGAATTGAGATACCTCCTAAAAACACTATATTTAGGTTGAGAGACTAGAACAATAGTAGTAAAAATAACTATCTTAGGGGAATTTGTACTAGATATTACAGTGGTATTAGTATATTCCTGTAATGAAGGAATAATCTTGAGATACCTATACACAAAAAAATATCTTACTGTTGGAGAAACTAAAAAAACTAGTGTTTCTTTAGACTCAATAGAATTGGATTCCTCTTATAAAGAGTCAGAGTAAAACCCTTTCAACCACCTCATAAACCATGACTAGAAAAGTTTTGAAGCATTGATGATTATTTTTTTTAGCTTTGATCGACCTAGAAAACATGATCTAAAGATTCTATGAAACTTGTAAGATATATTTTAGTTTCACACCAACTAATTACTAAATATATCCAACCATGTCATTCATTGATATATTAGTTCCAACTCTAAGTTTTCAAATAAATTATTTTATGTCCTTGAACTCATCCAAAATATCATTCCTTAAATATGGATTTAAGATAATTGTTAACATATCACACTAAAGAGATTGAATCTGATAATCCACCTAATTACTATATTATGAAATATATTAACTGTTTTTGAGTTCTATAATTATAGAAGGTTCTAGAATGATTGTGGAATATGGATGAAACCTATTAACAAACTCAAATTGGATTATCATTAAAAATTTTAATGTGTAAAATATCTCTTTTAGCTCAAATTTAAATATTTATATCTCATCAACTACATCCTAAGAAATATCATATTAAATCATAAAAATAATTTAAATCATTTTATATTGACGTGTACAAAGGAAACATTTCTCATACAATTTTGAATTTGAAAGAACTGACTTATCAAATACAAAAAATTGAGAATTCAGAAAATAAAAACAATTATCATTCAAGTTAGAGTTAAATTTTTCCATAAGAGATAGTAGTTATATATTTTTAATCAGGTGTTCCTAAGCTATTAAGATTGTAACTATCCCATAAAAAATTTATTTTAAAATAGAATATTAATTGAAATGTTTATCTTATCCTTTGAGGATCTCATATCACTTTTCCACCAATCATAGTATTTATTGAGATTAACAAATCAATCATATTGGTAGAGGAAAAAGTCTAAATATCATATTTTTCAATTTTTTTACTCACTGAATGTGTATCCTTATAAAAACTATGAGCATCAACCTATGACGTATGGGGAAAACTCTAGATTCTTAGAAAACTATATCTCCAGCTTTATCTCTTGCAGTAGGTCATCCAATATTGATTAAATCAGCTGTATGTGGTTCAAACATAGTATCTACTATTTTATAAATATATTACACACTAGGAACAATATCCACTATCCTCTCCAGATGATATATGACAACTATCACAAAAGATGGTGCATCATGCTAAAGAGACTCAAAATGCTAACAAATCCAACTTCATATGTCTATATTGGATTCTACACAACAAGTATAATAAGTAGAAACTGATTCTATTATTTGGAATGTACTATATATTGCACCTACCAAGAAAGAGAAATCTCATCAGGTGTTACATCCCTGAGTAATTAGGTTTGAGATGGACCCCCCCAGAGCTACACATTATATTGTAATTGGTATCAAGGAGTTCAAAGATGCATCAATATAGTAGAAAATTTTCTTGTGGGGTACATATGAAAGAGTATTACATTTAGGTTATTTCAAATCCTCTCCCTCATTGATATCCACATCCTTTTTTTAAAAAACTAGTGATACAAGCTCTCCAAAAGGGTAATAGTTAAACTTCACATTCCCTTTAAAATTGGGATATATAAAATAGATCATATATATTAGAAGATTCAGATTGACATTTCTAAGGAGGACATATAAGAGGTACTTTCCTATGAAAATAGATTCTAAATTTCACATACTATCCTGTAAATCATAATCTAAATAGATTTACATAGGACCTTCCATTGGGTATTTAAGTAATTTAATGGATTGATCTCAAATGAAGATATTTCAAATAGGAACTCAAAAACATTATTTGGTACTATTGAACTTGTAACAACTGGAGTCTGGATAATGTTAGGCTCCTCATACTTTAGAAAATGATAGAATTATTCTATTTATTTTGATTAAACAAGTAAAAATTTACCATTTATATTTGATGACAATACATTCTCTATATCACCAAAGTAGAACTCATCAATCCTCATAAACCCATTCACTAATTTCTCAAATAAGAAACATGACCACATTTTATAAAAAGCTCCTAACCATGAAACTGATATAATTTAATCAACAGCTTCTCTGTAGACTTTAATCTACTCGAATCGATGAGTTTTCTAGTTAGTACTATGCTTGATGCACAAGTTGACTGAGATTTCTTGGAAGAACTGGAAGTTCCATCATCTCCAGACCTGGAAATTCCCATGGAATAAGGTCATTAGAAGGTCGAGAGGAAATTGAGAGAGATAAGTGGAGAATAGTGTGAAGTTTCTTCTTCTAAGAGAAAGGATGTAATTGAAGATAGAAATGAATGAGGGAAAATCGGGCACTTTGGTAAGGCATCTGATATGTAGAAGGGTTACACACCCAATTTAGTATTCAGGGTCAATTTTTATTTAAATAAATAAATAAATTAAATAACTAAAATGGCCCAATTTTTTTTCAAACAAACATATCCAATAATATTGAAAGAATAGAAAATAGTAAAATGTTAAAATATACTAAATAGATCCAGTTAAATATTACAAAGCATTAAAATTCCTAAAAAATTATAATTTAAATAAAAAATAAATTAAACTTATTTAAATTAAAATATCCCAAATTCCCTTTTGATAAAATTAAAATGCTAATAGGAAAGTGGATTAGTAAAAATATTTACGAATTGTTTTTTAGTAGAGATAAACATAAGATTAAAATCCTCTTTTTGGGAAAGATATGTCAATAAATCATCCATTAAGTATATATGATTTGTTATTGAATGATTTATCAGAATATTTGAAGTGGTGGTATCCTTTGTGCAATCACATTTTATTGATAATTGATAGAAATAGAATCCTAAAATCACATCATCAATATATACTTGAACAAAACATATATTGGAAGATTAATTTATATTAAAAGGTGTTGGACTTCCACTTCCACTAAAAATCCATTTAAGAAATTAAAGGAACTTAACCGTTCATTCTGAGCTCTATGTGCTTGTTTAAGGGAACAAAAAACTTTAGAATATTTGAAAACAGAATTCAGAAAATGAGGATTTTCAAAACTATGATGTTTTCACCATAAACCTAGATTATAAGAAATCCTTTAAGATATAATATTTTATATGTATCTTATATAATTATAAATTCATGTGTGATTCATAGGCTAGGATAATTGCAATGGATTATAATTTGTCTACTCGTGAAAATGTCTCTTCATAATCTATACCTTCTTCTTGGATGAAACCTTTTGAAACAAGTCAATCTTTATTAATAGCAATGAAACCATGATCTTACTATTTATTTCTAAAAACCCACATAGTTTCTATGAAATGATAGTTAGTGGTTCTATTAAATAATCTTCAATCCTTGTTCCACTGGAACTAGATTAATTCTTATGGAATTTATAAAACCCATTTCTCATCTACTAAGGCTACTTAAAAAGTCTAGGGCTGTAGTTGAGATAAAAATAAATGAAATTATAAAATATTTACTACACTCCTTATAGAACCAATAAATTTATCTAAACTTTCTATAATAGTTTCTAATGGACTGTTTTTAATGATTCTAGGCTCTCTTGGGAGAATACTTTCTGATTCACTAGAATCCATCCTTTCAGGATTTGTCTCAACAATTACATATTTCAAATCGTCATCCTTTTTATTGTAAAAAATATGTTCACATATCATATTTTCAAAACAATCAATTAACTCTTCAACATGGGACATTTTTTTACAAAAAGGATCACTTTAATTATATTTCACATGAGTTTATTCTTTAACAATAATTTACGATATTCTAAAAACTCTATATAAGATAGAAATATTTCAATATTCAAGGATAATTCCTTCACCAACGATTGGATCAAATTTACCATTATTATATTTCATATTTAGAGAATAAACAATGCATCCAAACACTTTAAAGTATATAACATTTGGTTTTATGTTATGCCATAGATCGAATGATTTTTTCTCCAAAATAGGTATAATTTGAACTCTGTATAATCATAAATGAATTTAGTTTCAACATCCCACATTTCAGGTTGTGGTTTGGAAGTTTTATATGTCATTATGACTATTAAATAAACTTTAAGGCCAAGGTTATTTAGATAGATAATAATCCACACCTTCTAGAACCCATAATTATCACCACTAAAGGTGGGAGATCTGACCACTAGAATATCTTATCTATTGTGAGTCATATAATCCATTTTTATAATGAACATTAGAATTCATCCTTTTAAAGATTATAGATAAAAAGTTAGATCCTTTGATACCAATTGTGGGTTTGATATTGACTTCACTAAGACTCAAGTGGGGGGTGGGGTGAATTGAGTGCTTAAAATTTTATTGACATATGAAAACTCCCTATTTAAAGTTATGATTACCTTTTACCATTTCATAATACATGAAAAAAGGAGAAATAAAATCAAAGATAAAAGAAATAATTCCCCAAATATGTATAGTGGTTTGGGATGTATAAATCACATTGTCGACTCTACCAATGCTAAAATCCAAGAGCTTGGTGATTTTCACTAAACCATTCATTTTACTGGGGATTACCAATCATTTTCTAAGGGATTTAATGACTGAGTGAAAGTATTCATCACTTGTTAAAATACCAGGATATTTCAACTAGGCCCCAAAAGGGTTTACAAACACTATCATTTGAAGGTAATTTACCAGGATCCTTCCCACCAAAAGAGATAATAAAAAGAGGGTTTTTAGATGATAGTCATAATTGTACGATAAAAATGACATAAGAGAAAAAATCCCTATTTTAGATGATAATAATAAAATAGATCTTAGTGACGGTATTTTAATGGAAAATAAATATGATCCTAATAGAGTAGTTGTAGAGGTTTTAATATTGTTTTATTCTTCTCATAAAAATGAGAAGTACTCCTAAATATTCGATATAGTTGAAAGATATGATTCCATATGATTCTATTTTTATCAATATTCTCTTACCCAAACTCATTAAAAAACATTCATAAATTCTCTGTTAAACACACAACAACATATCCATAAAATCCGGGCTTGGAATTGATTTCCACAATTACTTTTATTTGAAAATAAAAAGGCATTTGTATTGGTCATCAGTTATCATTGTATATATTTCTACTAATGGTAATTGTATATTTTTAAAATCATTTTTTAACATAATGAATAACAATTATTGGTAATGTATGCATGAAAACATTAATTTCCACAAAAAGTACACCAATGGACATATCCAAATGAAGTATACAACCATTTGGAATAATGTAGCTGATGTCACCATATATACAAAACACATAACTGATTACTCTGTGTGACCGATTCACTTATCCATATGATGTACATATGTGATTTCTCTCATAGTCGATTGATCAACATATGTGACTTCCAGAGAGATGATTTTGTGATATATCCATTTCATGGAGGCATTTCCTTTATATAACTAAGGGGAACAACTGATTGATCGACATATCCATTTCTCCATTTAGCTAAATTTCTAAAGTGGATGATTTTCTATACTTTGGCCAATTTTCATCAAACATCTAGAAATTATAGATTTTAAAAAATTGATATAAAATACTGATAAAAACATACGAACACACTTAAAGAAAAAATCAATAACATATAAAGGGTATTTGAGATAATCAAAACCTAATATACATGGGATATATTGGAGAAAAATTAGTTTTTGAATAGTATTTAATGTATATATATGATTTTTATAACTTTATTATTATTATTTTAATGATAAAATATAATCTACATTCTTACTCTCCCATGTGTTGTAAAATGAAAATGTCACTCATCTCTATGTTAGGACTACCACCTTCACAAATATATGTGATTCCTTTTTTCTCATCAATTTACAAGAAAGGTTATAAAAGTGAATCTAATGAATAAATATAAAAATTATGATAACATTAAGATTCTATAAATGATGAAAAAATGAATAAGTTTCAAGAGACATATCTTTAGAACTGAAACGATCATAGAAAAAAATATTTAGCACCCCAAATATTTAGTTTAATTTATAATTGTTAATAAATGGGGAAATGGAAATTATGAGATAATTATAAATTTAACGATAACAATGAATATAGTTCTATTATAGATGTATGGTAAATATAAATTTATTTTATTTGATCTTTAGAGGAGGATGTGAGTTGAATGTCAGGACCAGGGGTGAGGTTTTATGTTTCAATATAATTTTTAATCCGGATGGTTCATATTTAATTTTTTATAAGGGAAATGAAATTATATATATATATATATTCTTCCCTCTTAAACAACATCAATTTTATTCTCTTATGATTATTTCTATGATTCTCATATTTTTCATTCCCTTCTATAGCCATGTTATTTAAAATTTTTGGTGATGATTTTACATATACATAGATGTTTTGAAAAGGTCATTTTCACTACCATATAAGTTATTTTCTGATGGTTAAAAGAAATATTTTCAAATGTTTTTATGACTAAATTTTAAATTTTTGCAGAAGGATGAAAATAATTCTATGTTTTAACATATATAACATCAACGAATTCTATTTCTATCATCTCTTTACTTCATCATGATGCATACTTCATATGTTTCAATGGTTTTACAAATAAAATATTATTCATTTTTTCTTGTAATTTTAGTTTTTAAAAGTTACTGAAAGAGAAGGTATATTTTTGTTGAATTTCTAAGTGTTCTTGAAATTCTTTTTTAAAAGATATTTTTCCTCTATAACAACATCATTTGAGTGTTGTTGTACTTCCCCTGGATATGCAATTATGATACCATTAGCACTTTTTATATATTCCTTACAATTATGATGTTTTAAGGATGAATTCATAATACCAGTTTCTTTCCCATAGTTTAATTATCCTTTTATGAAAAGTTAACTGTTTTTTGATCCTTTTGTGTATATATGTATGATTTAAATTAGGTAATAAGTTTTCCTAGAATGATATATACCACTAATAAATTGGGTCAATATTTATATCTCATGAGATTATATGAACAAGAATTGGGAGCAAAACCAGTATAGTAAGAGGATATATCAAATAGAATAGTCTTGGTAGTGAGCCTTGACTATGGAAATGTTGGGAATGGTGAGTAAACCGAATCTAATTTGGGGATCTATACACCATGAATGTATTAGCAGTGATGCTTGACGCTAGAAATGATTTTCTATGCTTATGTGCCTCCCATAGACCTAATTCTTATGATTATTATATTATTTAATGGCTCATGCAATAATATTGTTTATTTCTGACTCTTATGAATCATTTCTTTTATTATAAATACAACTTATTCCTTGAATCAGGATTTAAGTGCTACGACAAGTTGGGTATTTCATTGTATGTTATAGTTATGTTATAATATTCTTATGCTTATATTATGAATAGTTATTATCATCGATCGTTATCTCTCTTGTTTACCCTGACAGACTATATGAGATCACCCTTTCCTTTTTTTCCTTTTACCTTGGTTATGAAGAATGGTATTAAATAAGGTATGTCTAATTATAATTCTTGGTGATAAGAAATTTCTTAGAGACATTGATGATCTTTCATAAAATTAGTTTATTAGGTATATAGTCACTAAAGAAACTATAAATTTAATGCTATGCGGAATATATTATTGTGAAATGTATTTAATATTTATAAAAAATGAATTAATATTTATGTATGTTATTCTTGGGTTACATTATTTTTTATTAGATATTAGTTTATTCATATTTTAGGGATTATGTTATGAGGAAAATGGGGAGTATTCCTAAGACGACCTATTAGAAATTAAAAGTGATGTAGGATAAACCTTAATTGTCATATGTTAATAAGAATATGTCATAATATAAGAAATGTATTAAATTTTTTTGATCATATGATTTATCACTCCAATTAAAAATGCTTGATTCTAACATAATTATATTTAGTTTTCTTTCACTGAATAGAACCTGGGGGAATCATGTTAATAATAGATGTGAAGGAAAATATAATGACCATTATAATGACAAAATGAATGAATTGGGAGTATGAATAAAAAATTATGTAGTTATTATGCCACAAATATCTCAATTTATGAATCATTATGTGCATTAAAATAATAGAAGGAATAACATACCACCAAGTCTTTCATGATGCAATGTCCAACTTCTTTTAATGGGATTTCTGATCCACCAATTTTTGAGTGATGGATTAGTACCTCAAAAAATAAATTTTTAATTATCTAGTTATTAGAGAATGAAAATGTTTCTTTGGTAATTTATCAATAGATAGGACAATTTGATCAGTGGAGTATCCTTATTAAGAATACGGGGAAAGATTATTAATTTTTCAGGAGGAAATGGGAATATTTTTAAAGGGTATTTTTCAATTAGAAAACTCCCTGTACTCTTAACACAAGAATAGAAAGGGAATTACTTGATCTTATAATCAAGGATGAAGAATCAATTATAAAATATGATGAAAATTTCACAAATAATTCTTAATAAGCTTCTAGTTTTATAATTGACCATGACATTATTTTGAAAGAAACTTTCATTGCTTAAATCCAAGTCTCTGAAAGGGGTTATCTATAAGTTACTTTAGTATCTTTGAAGAAATAATTCTATGTGATATCAAGGTAAAAATTTACCATGGTGACTCCCATTATTCGTGTACTTTTGGAGATAAGATGATAAATTTGGATCTTCATATAGATTCAAATAATAACAAACACAGGGGAAAGAAAATTAACATATCTATATGCTTAAAGTTTGTTAAGAATAAGGAGGGAAATTTTATTATGGGGAATGTTATATGTTTTAAGAATGTAAAATAATCCCGTTGAGTAAAATAATTCATAACTAATAAAAAGAGATCAACCAATGAAATAAATGGAGAGTAATCTCAACTAATTGCACCCCCAATTATGAAATGATATAATTGAAAAGAATAAGGAAATTATACTAATAATTGAATGAATCCAAGGATTAATTATGATAATAAAGGTTAATATCCTCTTAATATAATATATAAAGGTAATGATTATGAAATCATAACACCCAATTTGGGTTACCAGAATGAAGTTGTAACAGGTACACTTATCATGCACTATAGAACTGAAAATATCAACTATTTATTCTAGTTATAACAGATTTTATTTATATAATAAGAGTTTTCTATGGTTGTCACAACACCACATCCAAGATTATTGTTTAAATTATTGGTTAAAAATAATAATTGTTTAGTAATCACAACACAATTATATAGTTCCTCTTTAATAGAAGTTTATTTGAATATTTTTCCAATAAGCCTTTTTATTCTAACCCTAGGTAAATTTTATGAGATATTTGGGAATGAATAAGCTCTAATTATACAGATCCTAAATAATTTTTTCAGTGCAGTGAAGTCACATTTATTATTTTCAATAAATCTATGATCATCTATATGTGAGATTGTGAATCTTAAATTATGAGTTAAATTACTTACATTATATTTCCCTTACTGTGTATTAAAGAGTGGTATTGATCAGAAACAGTTGGTGAGAAAATCAACATTAAAGATATATCAATATTTTAGGAATTTTGAAATCTATTTTGTAAATAGTGTAATATCATTCTGCTGAATCTTGACTTTTTTCTAGAACTCAATCTTTGTTTTTTAACAATTTCAATGTATCCTCATAGAAAAGACTTTATGTAGTCAAAATTAAAGAAGAAACTCAAGGAGAAAATAGAAATGAGATTCATATTCCTGACTACCTCACTATGGGACAAACCTATTATTTTCTTTAAGACTAATGATAGATCAATCCTTATTATCATTTATTATTGAGAACATAAAAAGATCACTATGTAAACCAAGTATCTACTACCCATTATTGACGACTTTCTCAGTCAACTGAATGGTGGTCAATAATTTTCAAATATTTAACTTCATTATATATATCATTAATTAGGGTCAAGATATTGGATATACCTAATAAAACCTTCCACATGATTCATATTCATTAAGAATTTATAGTGATTCCATTTGGAATTTCCAATAACCCATCTATCTTTATAGATATAATGAATTTATTCTTTAGAGATTTCCTGGATTAGTTTTTGGTAGTATTTATATATGATATTATTATATATATAAAAGATATAGGAAGAGGATGATTAACATTTGATTATTTTTCTAAAGACCTTGAGGAAAGAGAAACTATATGCCATATTGCAAAAGGATGAAGGTTTACTACAAAAGATTCATTCATAGGTCATTTCATTACAATAATATGTATATTTTTTAATCTTTTTAATACCAATGTTACTAAAAATATGGATTAAACCAACCATGGTGACTGATGTTCATAATTTTCTTCATTTGGTTGGATTTTACCTGTGCTTTTAGAAAAATTTATCACAATTATTAAATCAAATAAAAAAGTTGATGTGGAATGGAAGTGAGTTTCTTTAGAAATATGGATGCGAACAAAATTTTGAGGAACTGAGGATAAGATTAGTTAGTTCACCTATCCTTATACTACCCTATAGTAGAGAATGGTTTTGGATATATAGTAATGCATCAATGAATTGAATGAGATGTAATATTATGAATAAAGACATGGTTATAGAATATACCTCATAGAAAGTTAGGGTCATGAACAAATTTAGTAGTATTATTATTTTGATATGAAAAATTAATGTTTTTATTGTAAATTTTTAGATATTCTATTTTTGGATAAAGGTGTGATATATATACTGATCATAAAATCTGGAAGTATATATTCACAAATAAAGAGTTTAATATGATCCAAATTTGAGGGTTGGAGTTGACCTGTAACACCCCACTATATTTTGAGATATATTATTTTATAATTTCTTTTATGTATTTTGTTGTACAATACATGAATATTATCTTGTGCTATAATAAACATTGTAATAGATTAAAATATATGCAACACTATTCTTGGCTGGTATTGTACAGAATTTCGAGTTATTTTGATAGAATTAATTTCACGCAACACTGAGTATAGATTAACCTTTTGTTTATGTTATTAGTAACACCAAAGGAAAATTTCTCTACATGAAAAACTGTATTCTCTTGCGTTACACGCATGACCAACCTTCCTCGATAGATTGCGTTGTACACGATACCGAGTTTCACTAAACAACGATATATTATTAAAATATTATTTTTTAATGGGATATAAACTAGCCATTAGGAATAGTATTAACCATATTTTCAATTTTATATAATATTATAATTTATCTTACACATTTTCTAGAACTTGATATGAGAACAAAATCAATTTTTCGGATAAATGAAATATTATTCAAAAAATGTTGTTTTACCGCATTCTAATGGAGCACCCATTTTAAATCTAGTTTTGACACTTTTATAAGTTAAATTAGACAATATAAAATTTATATTTCGAAGAGGGACATAAAATTTTACTTTTAATTAATATTAGGTATTTTTCTAATAAAAATAAAATTTCAATGAATAGTGAAAAATACTGCATTTTAATTCCAAACTGCATTTTTGTTTAATTTATTTATATAGTTTTATTATCATTATAATTGGTTTTAATTTGTAATTAGATAATATTTTTATCATTTAATCCAATTTTGGTCATTGTAATTAATTTAAATTTTAAATTATACATAAACACACACCAATTTTTGATAGTTATTATTTCTTAAAAAACCTACTTTTGGTTTTGACAACGGGAATTAATTTTTAATTAATTTCTACCACTTCTGTGTTTTGAATTTGAAAAAAAGTATTTCATATTTGGAATCATAACGTTCAAATTTTGTAAATAGTTACATTTTATTTTTGGACATTATGAATTGTAACTTTTGTAATTATTTTATTTACAATGGTTAAAGGGTAATTCTGGTAATAAGGGTAAAAAATAATATTATAATAATATTAAACTTCTTTAACACATGTAATAATCCTATTGGATGAGATATTTATGACCATGGGAATCCATGGGTCTATTTTGGGTCTCCATGGATTCATTTTGATGTGAAAATGATATTGTATAAGAATTAATTTTGAAGTAAAGATAATTATAACGTAAACATATATATTTTACTAAATATACTTTATAATAGTGTTATATAACTGATTACTATGCCTATAAACAGTCATTAGAAATATAAATTGATTTCTTACATTTAATATTTTATTTATAATTTTTAGACATTAGTTAAATATTTTTATTTTTGACATAATTAGGATGTTGAGATAACCTCATTAATGAAAGATTTAAATAAATGAATTTATAAATAATTAAATAAATCAAATCTGAACATTTTGATACTATCCAAGAATTTAATGGACGAAATTTACATATAAGGGATTCATTAATGCTTTTTGGTTCAAATTAACCAGGTTTTTATGATTTTTTAAAAAGCGAAGTATGAATAGTGTCCAAAGTTGAGATAATTCATAACATAAAATAAAAAATAGTTTATTAAATGATAATAAATTCCTAAAAATATAATATTAGTCAAAATGTTTAATATAAGACCAAATATTTAATAAATAACTTTTTATTTTTCATTTGACATGATATTTTAATGACATAAACCCTCAATGTTTAAATAAAATTATATCACAGTATGATTAAAAAGGGTAAAATATGGGTTAAACCAAAAAGATAAGGATACTAAAATATTCAAAACAAGTATAAAACATATCAGATTGTGGTTGTTCGAACCATAATCATCTTATCTTAAAATTAAATAATTTTTGTTGCCATTTTTAATCGAAATCTAAATTATAATAAATTAATATTCTGAGAAATTTCCTAAGTGTCCCCTTCTCACTTATAGAAGGGAACCTCCTCCATCTTCTCATCACTACATTTTGAGCTTTTAATCTTGGCCAAACCCAACCCATTTCACTTATGAAGTTCTGTAGTTACATTCTTTTGGTTCTGGTATTCTCATAAGACCAACTCTAGTGCCCTAAGAGCAAATTTAATGGAGGCACATTGAGGAATAGGTAATCTCCTCTATCGATTCTTTCAAATTTAATTCTCCTTCTACTTCCTATTCATTAGTTGTTTCATTAAAAAGTAATAACATTTGTAACACTCATATAATAATATATTATTATAAATATGAAACAAAACTATTTCACTATCTATTCATCCTATGAAAAATGAAATCAATGTGCGTGCGTACATACAACTTACCGTCTCCACGCCGTGGTGTAATCTGTTTTGCACCACCACCTTAATTGGATGGGTTAATGGTAGAAATAATATATATATTTGATTATTATAACATGATACTAATATGAAATATTATACACCATCCAATTCAATATCTTTCAACAATTATGGGAACGATATCGTCGCTCATGCATACGTACGACTTACTGTCTCTGGGACGCGTTGATATTTATTCTCCACATTAACCATTATAGAATGATTATAAAGTATATATAATAAATAATAATTAAATATAAAAAATAATAATGATAATGGATATATATACATATATATATATATATATTTCATTTACTTTCATTTAATTTTATAAGTAAATGAAAATAGCGTTCATGCATACGTATGACCTACCGTCTCCATGAACGATGTGTTCCATTTTTTGTCTATCTATTATATTTATTTATTGAATATATATAATATATAGATCACGTTTTACATTCTGGAATTAATAAAATCATGAAATAAGTATTAATATAAAGAATAACAATTCAAAACAAGTATGATAAATAAAACGACTATTACCCAAAACGTTGCTTTAAGATGGAATTGAAAAATGAATGGGTAATATAATGTCCTATGTGAATCATATATGATATCATAAAATTTTTATGGTTATGTTACAAGTTAATAATATTTTTAAACCCACAATACATGAGTTTTGTGCACATATAGAATAAATCATACCTATGGTAAGGGAAAATTTGTAAATCTCATTTTTAACCAAGATGACATATATATAAGTATTTAATAGGGTTATATTTGTAATCGATGTCCATATTTTCTAAAAATGTTTTCATAAAATGTTTACTATTGTTAAATGTATGTTTAAATTAACTTTTACCCAATTTTTACTTTTACTACATGGTTTGAAAGGAATCTTTCTTTTGTTTACCATTCATGGTACTTTTTTGACTTTTCTGGTAAAAGTACAAGGATAATGTTTTTGTATAACTTATATGACAGGACTGGATTTTTATGGTTTCATGACACATTATATCCATAAATATTCCACCACACTATTTAAGGTTTATTTTCAACTAAATTATTATATTTTAAATTGCATGACATTTTGAGAAAAGAAATTTTTTTTGAAGTAGAAAGGATATTTTCACCAAGAAATAAGTTCAAGTGTTTTATAAAAATTATTTTACATCTAAGATGACACACATAAATAGGGTTATGTTTAAATACCAATTATTATTATGATTTTATTTCATTAATAATGGGATGATATTTTATATGTATTATCTTATGATGAAATGATTTTTAAGAAACCCATTTTATTTCGTAGGTAATGCTATGATGAAAGATTTTTGTTTTGTGGAACATACAAGAATGATTTCATTATGAGATGGGTGGGACTTATTTCTCCCGACAATTCATTGGGTAACGATTTATATCTCATGAGATATAAATTACTATAATGAAAAGAAAATCCAATTTAGTAATATAGGGTTGTAACGACAAGTAAATCTTGTTCAGTAATACATGGCTAGAACGGCAAGTAAACCCAATTTAATAATGGAATTTATCAACTATGATGGTATTGGAAGAAATGCCTTTCCTGTTATGGAAATAATATTATGTGATTATTAGTTTTCCACAATTATATGTTTTATTCCATTGCTATTCTATAATGGTTAATGTTTCTTTATGATCAAGGCCTTACGTACTGTAAAGTTTATTTCATGACACAAGATTTTGATGTTTAAACATTATGTTAATATTTTAACATTCAAATATTTATGGTTTATTTTATGTTCTCCACTCTTACCCTTAATGAGAATTTGAGCTCACCCTTCTTTATGTTTTCTTTTCCCTAGGATATAACGAATGTTTTTAGGTAGGGAAAAAAGGGGAATATCATTATGGGAGATGTTGAAGATCTTTCACCATGATTAGATGACTATGTTCTGAGTTTAAAAAAGAAAATAAACTAATAAGATCTTTGGTCATCTGTTTGTGTCATGTATTAAGTATTTCACAAAAGAAATGTAATGTCTATGTACATCAAGCATGAATCTCTATAGTTGGTATGAGAGTGAAGGTTTAGTCAAAATTTCGAAACTAGGATATGAAAACTTTATGGAGATCCTTAGAGATAATTTTAAGGTATACCAAGGTATATATCTAAGGTTAAGTATAAGTATAGGTTACAGTACTAAAATTATGGTAACTATCAGGAATATCTTTGAATTAAACCTATGATTTTAGAGATTTAAAGTACACCCCCTTGATTATGTTGTTTTCCTTGTATGATTTTGTCCTCTCACACTATTATTTTTTGTTTTAGAAAAATGGGGAAAAACAAGAGGATTCATATTAATGTATAATATGAGGGATAATAGAATGGTATTGTTCATGAGAAACCAAATTAAATTGGGGTGGTAAGGAGAAACTTAATTATTATTCCAAATCAATAATCTCATTATATGATGAATAATCCCAACTTTGGTGAGTTTCATGAAGCTGATAATAAGAGAAAGATAGTGTTTCAAGGTGATCCTAGAGGAGATAAAGTTAAATTTTCATCATCTAAATCATTTGGGTAGAGGCATAAAGGAGAATGTTTCAAAGGAATAAGAAGATGAATTGGGTGTGGAAAAGAAAGGCACAAATCTAGTAATTGAAAAGGAAAAGTTTTTTTAACACAATGGGAAAGGATAATTGAATTACTAGGACATCAACAATGGTTAAATGATTTAAATGTGGAATGTACATTCATTATTAAAATCGAGGAGCTAAGGGAAAATCTCATGAATAGAATCATCATGGTTTTATGGGTTGTTTTTATGTTGATGATGAAGAGACTACAAATGATATATGATATGAAAGAAGTGTCATGGAATAAAACGATGAAGCTTGTTCAATGGTTTAAGAAGATAGTGGAATGATTTCATGTCTATCAATACTAATGTATAGTATTTTGGAATAAGGAAACATCTATGGATTGTTACACTGTGGTTTCTCATTAAGTATTTGATAGCATATGTTGAATGGTACTGGTAACCATGAATAGTCCTTCAGTTTTTTTGAAAAACACATGATATATGAATTTTGATTAGATAAGAAGATAATGAGTTTATTGATAGTATGAATGACATCATGAAATATATAAGGACTAAGTGATATCATGGTTTGAGTATGTCACGTCCCGTTCTGAGGGCCCGTGCTGTGACTACCCCATGCTCGCCTTCCATAGGCAACGGGCTGGCGACTAGCACCAAAGGCGTAAATCCCGGTAAAAGGGAAGACATTGCCTTTTAAAAAGTAAACAAACACAACAGAGTATGCAATTGAAGTAAGCACTAAGTAAAACTAAGTACAAAAGTAAGTGCTGGAAAGTAAATGGGCCAGTATACAAACCCAACTGAAAGTACTATACAACTAAAAAAAAAGTACAACAACAGTAAATTAAATCAGCAACCTCCGAGTCGTCCTCCGGATATCCCACCTGAAGGGTGGGTAAAGATGGTCTCCTCAGCTCCTTAGGTCCAGCCGTCCACTCTGTGTATGTCCCGCCAAGTTGTCCACCTCCAGCTACCATCTAGCTCTACAAGCCTCCACCTCAATCAGTGTTGTCTGTCGTCTGCATCCAACACAACGTAGTGCGGGCATAGCCTGTGCAGGGGTGTGCATACAATACTCAGCAGGGACCCCGAGACCCCCGAAGGTCTCCCAGAATCCAGAAAGGATAAACCACAAAGGAAATATATTAAGTATCAACTAACTATACTTAGGTATATGCCCATACATAAACCTAAGCCATAAATTCCAATTCGGCCCCACCTCTTGAGCCCAATCACAACCCATTCCACACAAGAAAGAAGTCAATCACACCGATGGTAATGATTGAAAGTCAAGAGTCTGCTCACACATGTATACTACTCATGAAGAGGGGTGGAGATGATTAGATGTAGCTTCTGAATCATATCCTCTACCGAACCCACGTAGGATCCAAGTGCAGAAGGCATCGCTGCCGATCCCACATAGGATCCAAGTACAATAACCATCACTGCCAAACCCACGTAGGATCCAAGTACAGTCGTCATCACTGCCAAACCCACGGAGGATCCAAGTATAGTCGTCCTCGCTACCGAACCCACGTAGGATCCAAGTACAGTCCTAATCATTGTCGAACCCACAGAGGATCCCTGCACAGTAGTTATCGCAGTCGCAACCAGCTCTAGAGTTCTCGCACACAGCGTACTCGATTCCGGGAGGGTCCGCACCTCAAGTGAAGGGGGTTGATACATAAATGGTCATGAAGTACGAATTTGATTTATCCTGAAGTTCCTTCTCTTCAAAAGGAACTCAACGCGATAGACAGCGCGTCAAACGGACGCTCGGCCTGAGAGATATTGGCCTTTTTATTCCAAGGGCCCGGTTAGAAAATTTGCTCGTTCCAAACCCGAACGTTTACCAAAGTTTTCCAAAACTCACTTAGATTATCAAAAAAGGACCACCTCGTCATTAGGGTCCGAGTTCCACAGACGAACCGTCGATCGAACGTGCAGTCTTTAAGTTATTCACATTTAAGTGAATAGTAGGCCCGACCCGTTAAGCCCTGTGGGCTGGCAGGTCGGGTCACCCAGTTTTGGCAGGTCCGACCCATTAGGGGTGTCAGACCGGCCTGAAGGTTCGTGTGGCTCAGCTAGAGTGGCGTGACCCGACCCAAAGAGAGCGTAGCCCATCCCGGTCTGGTGCGGCCCGACCCTGTGCGGCTCGACGAGGCATGGCCTGGCTGGGTGCACGGCTCTGCTGGCTCGGCCCGAAGGCTGAGCGGTCCGAGGGCCCCCCCCGGTAGTCTGAACCGGCGGTGCCATATGGCGCCGCCCTCCCAAACCGGCCGGTTAGGCCGGCCGACCTTTTGGCGCAAGCGGCTCGCACGGGCGTGCCGCAGGTTCTTCAGCGCGGCGCCCTCCGGGTGTCACGGCTTTGCTCCACCCGGCCGGTCTTTCAGCCGAGGCAGCCCGCGAAGCGGGCTGCGGTTCATCCGCACAGCCGGTGCGACGGCTCCGGCTTCCTCCGCCTCCACCGGCCCTGGCCGCGGCTCCATATTCCCGGCATGGAGCGACAACGATGTGCTTCTTCCTCCACGGCCCGTTTGGTCGTGGCTTTCTTTGCGTGTGCGATGGCGGCCCTTGCACCGCCGGCCTCTTCCGTGTTCCGCCTTCGGTTGCCATTTCATAAATAAACAAAATCAAACGGAGGGTCGTCGGTCCGTGTTTGTTCATCCCGCGCCTTCTGCGTTAATTGATAGTAATAAGACATACAAACAATATGTTAAACAACAAATGAGGAACAATTTTAATCCATTAAAATTGAACTTAATCCCATACCTCGATAATTGATGTCATACGTCGGGTGTCACGGAAGACGGCATCACGGGGTGAGGATTTATAGACGACGTCAGAGTAGGCCCGAGGAGGAAGCGACGTCTCCTCACTTGTCGCAGAGAAGAGAGAGGAAGGTGCGTCGTCGTTCTTCATGGAACCGGCGTTCTTCGTCGAATAAAACGCTGTTCTTCGTTGGAGAGAAAAACTATTCTCTCAAGAGCTTTCTCTCTTCACACAACGAAAGCTCCTCTAAAATAAAATAATATGCTACTCTTATTATTTTATTAACACAATCCATTTAAAATTTAAACATTCAAACACTTAATTAATTAAATGAGGAGGTTCCATTCATTAATTAAGGTATGTTGGAAAGAGTTAAAGAGGGGGAGAGGGAGAGGAAAGGTCCTCATAAATTAAAGGGGTTGTCATGAATTAATGGAGTGAGGAAGGTGGAGAGTTTGGAAATTAATGGGGTATTTCCAATTTAATGAAGGGGGTTTAAGGAGTTTAGAGGAAAATGAAAGGTTGGGGCTCGTGTGGGCCCCACCTGTCAAACATCCACACTTGGGTAGTTTGGTGTTTGTGGGTCCCACCCTTAACTCCACTTTGTAGGATATAACTACCTCAGATAAAAATAAAATTGTACACTCCAATTTTATTTATTTAATTCTAGATTCCCAAATATTAACTTTCGACCCACTTAAAACGCAACTGCGGTGAAGGTCCCATTAAGAGAATACCGGCGCTGCGAGTTCATCAGTGCCCTCAGATTTTGGTTCCGAGTACCATTTAAAAAGATAGAAAAGCCCGCTCGTTCTTTTACTAAATGTACCTGAGATAAACTTCAAAAATTGATTCCGGGCACAACGGGCCTCAGAATCAAGTTCTGTCAGAAGCCACAGACTCATAAAATTCTAATGTATTTAAAAACAAATTTTCCTTGAAATTTACGGGACTTTACAATACTCCAACCTCAGGGCTTGACTTCCCCGTAAAGCTACAACATAAACTAGGGAAACAAATGAGGGTACTGTGCACGCATCTGTGCCTCCCGTTCCCATGTGCTCTCCTGGAGGTTCCCGTGCTGCCAATGAATGCACACCCGAGGAATCAACCATCCATGTAGGACCCGCTCTCATCGATCCTCGATCTCCACCAGGACCTCCGTGAATGTAGTCCTGTCATTGATGTCCAGCTCCCCATGATCAATGATGTGGGTCGGGTCATGCACGTATCTCCTCAACCGAGATACGTGGATGACTTCATGCACCCGGTGCAACTGAGGTGAAAGGGACAGGTAGTAAGCCACCTCGTCTACTCTACTGAGGACCTAGAAAGGCCCGATGAAGCGTGGAGATAACTTTCCACCCCATCCAAATCTCTGTAATCCATGTTGAGGTGTGACTCATAAGAAAACATGGTCGCTATCCTTGAACTCTAGTGGTGTCCGTCTCCTATCAGCATATGACTTCTGTCTGCTCTATGCAGTCCTCATCCACTCCTGGATGACCTGCACCTTCTCCGTCGTAGACTGGACCATCTTTGGTCCTACAAGTGTTGACTCCCTAGGGTCAGTCCAGCATAAAGGTTATCTGCAAGGTCGGTCGTACAGTGCCTCGTATGGTTCCATCCTGATGGTAGAGTGGTATCTGTTGTTGTACGAAAACTCCAACAAGGGTAGGTGATCCTCCCAGCTGCGACCAAAGTCAAGGACACATGCACGGAGCATGTCCTCGAGTGTATGAATGGTCCTCTCCGTCTGGCCATCCGTCTGAGGATGAAAAGCGGTGATCAGGCATAGCTGTGTCCCAAATTCCCCCTGCATCCTCTTTCAAATCCGTGAAGTAAAGAGAGTGTATCGATCAGAGACGATAGACAATGGTACACCATGAATTCATACGATCTCCTGAACCTAGAGGCATCCCAAGCTCTCTATTGAGCCCTGCTCTCTGATCGGTGGGAAGTAGTCCGACTTGGTTAGTCTGTCGACAATCACCCAGATAGAGTTGTGTCCCATGGATGTATGGGGAAGCCCAATCACAAAATCCATGGATAACCTGTCCCACTTCCACTTCGAAACTACTAAGGGATGTACCAAGCATGATGGTACCTGTTGGTCCTCCTTTACTTGCTAGAAAGTGAGACATCGTGAAACGAACTATGCTACAACCTTCTTCAAATCCGGCCACCAGTGCTGTCGTCTAAGGTCCTGGTACATCTTCGCCACTCTTGGATGTACCGATAGTGGGGAAGTGTGAAACTCCCTCAAAACATTCTCCTATAGTGCAACTGGTACCATGGTACATCCCCAGTTGAGGATGACGTGCTCTCCTCCATCAGAATATCCACCAGGCGCCTGCCCTATGGAAATATGAGCACGTCACATCACACAGTAAACATTCCCATGCTGAGCCTCTCTGAACCGCTGAAGTAGTGGTGGAGTAACTCTGAGGGACTATAGAAAAGCTGCCCCATCTCTATCCACGAAGGATATCTGCAAAGTGGCTAACTGCTCTGTCGCCTCTCCAAGTAACTGAATTCCTGATCTCCTGTTGAGAGCATTAGCTACTAAGTTCCCCTTCCCAGGAGTATAGAATATCTCAAATTCATAGTCCTGGAGGAACTCAAGCCATCACTGCTATCTCAGTTTCAGATCCTTTGGCGAGAAGATGTACCTGAGGATCTGGTGGTTAGAGTAGACAGTAAAGCGCTCGCCCATCAGATAGTGTCGCCACATCTTCAAGGAGAAGACCACTGCTAAGAACTCCAGGTCAGGGGTAGCGTAGTTCTGCTCGTGCTACCTCAACTTCTATGAACCATAGGAGATCACTGCCCGCTCCTACATCAGGACACACCCGAGTCTAGTTCCTGATGCATCGTAGTAAACCACGTACCCAATGCACTTCTCTGGTAGCCTCAAGATGGGAAAAATGGTCAATATATGTCTCAGCATCTGAAAGCTCTGCTAGAATCTATCTGAAAACACGAAGGGTTTCCCCTTCTTCCCCAATGCTGAGAGCGGTGCTAAAGCTCTAGAGAATTATGGCACAAATCTCCGATAGTACCCAGATATACCTAGGAAACTTCGCACCGCCGTTACGCTCCTGGGTGGATCCTAAGAAAGTACTACCTCGATCTTCGCAGGATCCACTGCCACTCCCACCTTCGAGATGAGGTTCCCCAATAAGTGAACCTCTCAAATCCAGAACTGGAACTTCGAGAGCTTACCATAAATCTAGTGCTCTCAGAGTGTGTCCAGTACAACCCACAAGTGGTAGGCATGCTCCTCCTCAGTAGTCGAGTAAATCAGTATCTCGTCAATGAAGACTACGACATAACGATCGAGGTAAGGCTGGAAGATCATGTTCATGAGACTCATGAACACTTCTGGTGTGTTGGTTACACCAAATGGAATAACCAAGAACACATAGTGGCCATACTGACACCTAAAAGTCGTCTTCGGCACATCCTCATCTCGAACTCTGAGCTGATGATAGCCTGACCTGAGATCTATCTACGAGAGCCATCGTATACCCTTGAGTTGATAAAAGTGGTCATCAATCCTCAGGAGTGGGTACTTGTTCTTTACGGTCACCTGATTCAGGTGATGGTAGTCGACACATAGTTGTAAGCTCCCATATTCCTTCTTGGCGAATAAAATCAGAGAAGCCCAGGGTGAAACACTGGGTCGGATGAATCCCTTTCCCTGTAAATCTTCCAGCTGTACCCGCAGCTCACGAAGCTCGGTAGGAGCCATCCAATATGCTGGGGAAGATATCAGTCCTGTCCCAGGGTACATGTCAATGTAGAAATATACCTCTCTGTGAGGAGGTAGACCTGGAACATTATCAGGAAAAACGCCTGCATACTGATCCACCACAACCGGAAAACTCGGACTCTGCACATCAACCACTCCTAGGATGAGACTAGCCAACTGATGAGTGATCGGCTGCCCTCCCATCTACGTATGTCTGTCCTGTGCTGCAAAGGCTCCCTTCTCATAGGTGGAAGTGAACCTGGTCCTATCTGTGCAGACACACCGCACATTGCGCCTAATACAGTCGATCTGGGCATGGACTGTATATAACCAGTCCATACCCAAGATGACGTCGTAAGGCCTCGACGCTGCTACAAGAAGATCCCAGCCAAAGCTCTTTCCTCCTATAGTAAGATCACACTGCAGGCACCAATGCGTAATCATCGAGTCGTCTCCCGTAGGAGTCTCTAGCCGTAAAGATCGAGCCAACGACTCCGTCGGAATCTCCAAGCTCCGAACAAGGGAAGTGGAAATGAAAGAATAACTCGCTCATGTGTCTATAATAACTGCAGCAAGGTTGGAGTAGACAAAGATATTACCTCGAATCATCTTAGGTGCGCCGTGGTCATAGGCCTAGACTTCCTAGAGCTGAGTCAACTCCTGTTTTCCAGCTCCCTGTAGTCGGGGTGGTCCTCCTGGTGGGGGTGGTGGCAGAGACTCGAAACGTCTTACACCACCTACTGCTCGGCCAGCTCCTCTACCTCGTCCACCTGCTCCCTACGGACCGCCACGGTTGAACCTCTGCCTCTTCTTGGGAGGTACCTCTACTGTCTGCTGCTCCTTTTCATGGCAGGTCGGGAAGTCACGAGCCATGTGGCCCTGCCCGCCGCATGCATAGCACTGCCTTCCCCTCATATGGCTAGCTCTACTCCGTGTGCCCTGCACATCCGAACTAGTATCCTGAGGTCGCCCACCTAATGGCCTGGTCCACTTGGACCTCTGCGACATCTGTCTACTGCTGGCTGCAGAAGACTCTGCTACGTGTCGCCCTGCGGTGGATCTCACTGCTGGCATCAGTTCAACAAGAAAGCTCTCCACAAGAAGGGCTTTATTCAGTACTCATGCCTGCGTTGGATGCTGAGGGAGATCATCGAAGCCCTGATCTCATGCCTCAGTCCCTACTCAAAGGTCTGGGCCTGAATGAATGGGTCCCGTACCATGTCCTTGGAGTAGCGTGAGAGGTCGGTAAACCTCACCGAGTACTGGGCTTCTGTCATGCTGCCCTCACACAGCTGTAATAACTCCTGGATGTGCACCACACGGAGGGTGGCTGGAACAAACTCCGAGCGAAAGAGGATCTCTAAGTTCATCCAAAGAAGAGATGTCTCATCATGCACATGGAGCATTAGGCTCCACCATCTACCTACTGCTACGTGCAGGAGACTCGCGACGAGAATCATCATAAGGTCTGCTGGTGTCCCTACCAATCTGAATACTTTGACGATAGCCTCCATCCAATCCTCGACTGCCTGAGGGTCCATCTCTCCACAGAACCTAGGCGGCCTCTGTCGCTGAAACTCATGCAACACGCTCAGGCGGCGTGCACTCTCTGCTGCTGGGGCTGGTGGCATCGGTGGCTCAGCAGGTAGTGGTATTGTTGGTGCCTCCGCTGTAATGGGTCCCTGCACCGAGGCCTCATTGCTCGACGGGCTACCATCTCACACGTAACAAGGAAACCTAGCTGGCTACCTTCGTGGGGCCATCCTGAAAAGAAAATAGGCGCGCCACAGTCAAACAGTATACCTGGTGAGCTGACACAAAGTAATCACAAAGAAAAATTTTGAAACACACATGCAATCAGTGTTTTCGAGCACTGAGTCGGAAATCAGAAGTCAGGGTCCTGGTGTATGGATACGTTAGCCGCCGCACCAATACTGGACTCCCTGGACTGAAAACCACACTCAATACTCTTAACACTATTTCTTCATAGAGAATAAATTATCAGAGTCCCGAGTTCTGTGGTTCAACTGACTCCTCTGATACCAATTTTTCACGACCAGTCCTTAGGGCATGTGTCGTGACTACCCCAAGCCCACCTTCCATAGGCCATGGGCTGGAGACTAGCACCATAGGCGTAAATCCCGGTAAAAAAGAAGGAATTTCCTTTTAAATAGTGAACAAAAACAATATAGTATGCAAGTGATGTAAGTACTAAGTAAAACTGTGTACAAAAGTAAGTGCTGGAAAGTAAATGGGCTAGTATACAAACCCAACAGAAAGTACAACACAACTGAAAAGAAATTACAATAGCAGAAAAGTAAAGCATCAACCTTCGAGTCTTCCTTCGGATATCCCACCTGAAGGGTGGGTACAAATGGTCTCCTCAGCTCCTCAGGTCTGGCCGTCCACTCCGTGTACATCCCGCCAAGTGTTCCACCTCCGGGTACCGTCCAGCTCTACAAGCCTCCACGTCGATCAGTGCTGTCTGTCGTCTGTATCCAACACAACGTAGTGCTGGCATAACCCGTGCAGGGGTGAGTATACGATACTCAGTAGGGACCCCGAGACCCCCGAAGTTCCCCCAGAATCCACAAAGGATAAACCAAAAAAGAAAGATATGATGTATAAACCGACTCTACATAGGTATATGTCCATACATACACCTAATTCATCAATTCAAATTCGGCCCCAACTCTCGAGCCCAAGCACAACCAAGTCCACACAGGAAAGAAGTCAATCACACCGATGGTAATGATTTAAAGTCAAGACTCAGCTCACACAGGTATACTACTCATGAAGAGGGGTGGAGATGATAATATGTAGTTTCTGAATCATCTCTTCTGCCGAACCCATGTAGTATCCAAGTACAGAAGTCATCACTGCTGAACCCACGTAGGATCCAAGTACAATAACTATCGTTGCCGAACCCACGTAGGATCCATGTATAGTTGTTATCACTGCTGAAACCATGGAGGATCCATGTACAATCATCCTTGTTGCCGAACCCACAAGGATCCAAGTACAATCATCATCGTTGTCGAACCCACGGAGGATCCAAGCATGGTAGTCGTCGCAGTCGTAGTCAGCTCTTGGGTTCCTGCACACAGCGTACTCGATTCCGGGAGGGTCCACTCCTCGAGTAAAGGGAATTGATACATAAACTGTCACTAAGTCCATATTTGATGTATCCTAAAGTTCCGTCTCATCAAAAGGAACTCAATGCGACAGACGACACGTCAAACAGACGCCCGGTCTGAGAGATATTGGCCTTTTCATTAAATGGGCCCGGTTGGAAAATATGCTCATACCAAACCCGACCATTTACCAAATTTATCCAAAAATCACTTTGAGTATCGCAAAAGGACCTCGTCATCATTAGGGTCCCAGTGACATCAACGGCGCGTCGATCAGACGTGCAGTCTTTATGTTATTCACGTTTAAGTGAATAACAGGCCCGACCCGTTAAGCCCCGTGGGCTCGTGGGTCGGGTCACCTAGTTTTGGCGGGTCTGACCTGGTATGGGTGTCGGACCAGCCCGATGGTTTGCGCACCCTGGCCTGAGGGGTGCGGCCCTTCCCAAAGAGAGCGCGACCCGGCTCAACGCAGCCTGGCAGGGTGCGGCCTGGCTGGGCGCACGGCCCGGCTGGCTTGGGAGGAAGGCCGAGCAGTCCAAGGGCCCCCCCGGCTATCCGAACCGGTGGCGCCATATGGTGCCGCCCTCCCAAACCGGCCGACCTTATGGCACAAGCAGCCCGCACAAGCGGGCCGTAGGTTCTCCAGTGTGGCGCCCTACTGGCGCCGCAGCTTTGCTCCACCTGGCCACTTGACGGTCTGGTCGGTCTTTCTGCTGAAGAGGCCAGTGAAGCGGGCCGCGATTCATTGGCACAACCGGCGCGGCGACACCTGCTTCCTCCGCCGCGGCCTTCCCTAGTCGCGGCTCCACGTTCCCGACTCGGAGCGACGGTGCCATGCTTCTTCCTCCGCGACCCTCTTGGCAGCACCTTTCTTTGCGTGTGCGATGACGACCCTTGCGTCACCGGCCTCTTCCATGTTCCGCCTCCGGTCGCTAATTTCATAAATAAACAAGATCAAATGGAGGGTCTTCGGGCCGTGTTTGTTCAGCCCGCGCCCTTCGCGTTAAGCGATAGCAATAGGTTAGACAAACAAGATGTTCAATGAACAACGAGGCACAATTTTAATCCATTAAAATTGGACTTAATCCCCTACCTCGATAATTGATGTTGTACGTCGGGCGTCGCAGAAGATGGCATCTCGGGGTGAGGATTCACATACGAAGTCGGAGTGCGTCCGAGGAGGAAGCGACGTCTCCTCACTTGTCGTGGAGAAGAGAAATGAAGGTGAGTTTTCCTTCATCGTGGAACCGGCGTTCTTCGTCGATGAAAACGCCGTTCTTCTTCGGAGAATAAAACTATTCTCTCAAGAGCTCTCTCACTTCAGACAAAGAAATCTCCTCCAAAATAAAATAATAAGCTACTCTTATTATTTTATTAACACAAGACAATTAAAATTTAAACATTAAAACACTTAATTAATTAATTGAGGAGGTTCCATTCATTAATTAAGGTATATTGGAAAAAGTTAAAGAAGGGGAGAGGGAGAGGAAAGGTCCTCATAAATTAAAGGGGTTGTCATGAATTAATGGAGTGAGGAAGGTGGAGTGTTTGGGAATTAAAGGGGTGTTTCCAATTATATGAGGGGGGTTTAAGGAGTTTAGGGGAAAATGAAAGGTTGGGGCTTGTGTGGGGCCCACATCTCAAACATCCACACTTGGGTAGTTAGGTGGTTGTGGGTCCCACCCTTAACTCCCCTTTGTAGGATATAACTACCTCAGATAAAAATAAAATTGTACACACAAATTTTATTTATCTAATTCTAGATTCCCAAATATTAACTTTCGACCCGAATAAAACGCAACTGTGGTGAAGGTCCCCTTAAGAGAATACTGGCGCTACGAGTTCATCGGTGCCCTCAGATTTTGATTCTGAGTAACGATTCAAAAGATAGAAAAACCCACTCATTCGTTTACTGAACGTACCTGAGCTAAACTTCGGAAATTGATTCCGGGCACACCGGGTCTCGGAATCAGGTGTCGTCAGAAGACACAGACTCGTAAAATTCCAAAGTATTTAAGAAAAAATTTTCATTGAATTTTCCAGGTCTTTATAGAGTATATAGAATATTTGGTATTTTTGGTGTGTGGAAAGAGTTAATTTTGATAGAATGCATGTTTTCACTATGGTTCAATAGTAATTCATGTTATTATCATGTTTCAAAAGAATACATGACTAATGTACTCACATGTTTGGAATGGGAAAAACATGGACTGCCAAATGAGATATGGGACACAAATATTAAGTTGATATAGTTAACCTCTTTCTAAAGTTTTCTGTTTTTAGTTTTTGTAAGTATTTTATAAGTTTTATGCAGGTTGATGTTTTCAGATTAATGTATTATCTCACTATATGTGTCCTTATATATATAGGATTACCTATGCTAAATTTTTTGTTGGGATAGATGGAATTACCTACATTCTATCACATAATCTTCTAACACTTCATGAAAGAAAAATTAAACTTCATTTCATTGAATAAGAGATGATGTAAAAAAAATTAGGGAACGACCAATTATGATATTTTACTAAAACCAAGTACATTTTTATTCGCATGAAAAATTCTTCAACTATAGGAAAAGAATACTGAAAACAAAAAATTTTATCCTAGTACCTTCTTATCTGATGAATCTTATGGTCCCTTAAACCATCATATATTTCTGGCATTCTAGTCATTTACTTTTTCCAAACCTTATTCTCTACAACTACCAACCAAAACTTGATGGTTAGATTTCTCTTAGATATCTATGTTTTTACTTACCACCTATGTTATCCTATGTGGAAACTCAGTGACTATTTACTTTAGGTAGTTGTTATATTTCCAACTTTCCTTTTTCAATTTATGTTTTTGTATCGGTTTTTATGACGTGAGTTTCCATGAAAGAACATTCCAAGTAGAAAACAATTTATAACCCCAAAGAATTTCAAAGGGGAAATTAATTTTAAAGGGGGTAGAATATAAAAAACCAAGATTTTATGAGATTTGTTCTTTTTTAATTTATTTGATATCTTGTGTTGTATGATACACCAAGATTAGATTTTTCTATATGAAACACCTTATTGGCATGCAATATACGCTACACTATTCTTGGCTTGTATTGTACACAATTTTGATTTCATGAAAAAAATTAGTATAGATTTAAGTTTGGTTTAATTTATAAGAAACACCAAAGAAATATTTCACTATACGCAACACTTAATTGGATTACGTTACACACAAGAGAGACCTTCTTTGATAGTTTGCGTTGTACGTGATGCCGAGTTTCACTGAACAATGATATATTTCTAAAATATTATTATTTAATGGGATATAAAAAAGATATTATGAATAGTATTAACCACATTTTGAACTTTATATAACATTTGAATTCATCTTAAACATTTTCTATATCATGATATGAGAACAAATTCAAATTTTCAAATAAAATAAATATTTTTCAAAAAATGCAGTTTTACAACCTTTTGACGACACATAACTTTTAAATCTAGTTTTTTACTCTTTTATATGGTATATTTTATAAAATAAACATTTTATCTGGAAAAAGGGACAAAAAAATCTACTTTTGTTGAATTTTTGGTACTTTAATAATAAAATTAAAATTTTCATGAATAGTTAAAAATACTACATTTTAATTCGAAACTTCCTTTTTATCTAATTTATTTTTAGAGTTATATTATCATTTTAATTGTTTTTAAAGTGTAATCTTATTATCTTTTTGTCATTTAATACAATTTTGGTCGTTGTACGTAATTTCACTTTTAAATTTGACATAAAAAATGTCAACTTTTCGATAGTTATTACTTCTTAAAAACCCTCTTTTCTGTTTTGACAATAGGAATAAATTTTTAATTAATTACCACCCCTTAGGTGTTTTCAATTTGGAAAAATGGATTCTATTTTTTTGAGTAATAAGGTTCATATTTTATAAATTGGTAACTTTTATTTTTGGACATTATGAATAGTAACTTCATTAATTATTTTATTTACCACGGTTAAAGGGTAAATATGGTAAATAAGGGTAAACAATAATGTTATAATAATATAAAAATACCCTAACACATTTACTAATACTATTTTATGAGATATGTTCGATTATGGGAATACTTGGGGTCAATTTTGGGACCCCATGGATTCACGTGGATGTGAAAATGAAATTTTATAACAATTAATTTAATGTAAAGATAATTATAACCTAAACATATATCTTTTACTAAATTTATTTTAAAATAAGATTATACAACTGATCTATATGTCTATAAAAATCAATTAGAAAACTAAATAGATTTCCTACATCATGGTATTTTATTTATAATTTTTAGACACTAGATAAATATATTTATTTATGACAAAATTATGATGTAGATAATACCTAATTAATGAAAGATTTAAATAAATGAATTTATAAATATTAAAATAAATTTAATTTGTAAATTTTGATACCATATATGAATTTTATGGATTCAAATGAAATATTAGCAATTATTTAATTCCATTGGTTCAAATTGATAATGTTTTTATGAATTTTTTAAAATGTCAAGTATGAATAATTTCCAAAATTGACATATTTCATAACTTAAAACATAAAATATTTTATTAAATTATATTAAATTCATAAAAGTATTATATTTGGTAGAATGGTTATTAAAATTCCAAATATGTCATAAATAAATTTTTTTGGGTCGTTTAACATGGTATGGTAATTAAATTAACCTACAATGTGTAAATAACAAGATATCTTGGTAAGATTAAAAGGGTAAAATAATGGTTAAACAAAAAATATAATGACAAAAAAAATAAAAACATGTCTAAAAATTATTGGATGATGGTTATTAGAACAAAAATAATCATATATTTGAATTAAATATGTTCTGGGCCATTGTTAATTGAAATTTAATTTATAATAAACTAATATTTTGAGAGTTTCCTAAAGTGCTCCCCCATATCTTATAAAAGGGCACCTCCTCCCTCTCCTATTCACTCTATTTTAATCTTTGAAGCACGTCCAAACCCATACCATTTGTCTTCTAAACTTCTCTAGTTACTTTATAGAGGTTATGGTCTTCTCAAAAGGCCAACTACCGTGCCCTAATAAAAAATTTCAAGGAGACACTTCGAGGAAGAGGTAATCTCTTCTACCGATTCATTCAAATTTATTTCACCTTATACTTCCTCTTAATTAGTTGTTTAATTATAAAGTAATGAAATATGAATCAATAATATACTTATATTTTATTATAAATATTAAACAACACTATTTCACCTTATATCCATTTGAAAAAAACAAAATCACCGGGCGTGCATACGTACGACTTACATTCTCCACGCTGTTGTGTAATATGTTTTTCATCACTACCTTACCTAGATAGATATAATGGTGGAAATAATAACTATATATGATTATTATAAGATTTTACTAATTATGATATATTATACACCATACACTTCAATACCATTCTTCAATTATGGGAACGATATCGTCGCTCATGCATACGTACGACTTACCGTCTCTACGACGCGATGAGATTCATTATCCACATTAACCATTAAAGAATAATTATAAATTATATATAATAAATAATAATGAAATATATGACATAATAATTCTACTGGATTTATGTTTATATATTTTCCATTTACATAATTCTATTCACTTTAATAAGGAAATGTAAATAGCATTCATGTGTACGTACAACCTATTGTCTCCATGAACGGTGTATTCAATTTATTTTATCTATATATTATATTTATATACTGAATATATATAATATATAGATCATTTTTTAAATTATACAGGTAATTACATCATGATATAAGTAATAATATCAAGAATAGGAATTGAAAACACGTACGATAAATAAAATGATTATTCACCAAAATGTTTTTTAACATGGAATTGACAAATGAACGGGTAATATAAAGTCATAAGTGAATTATATATGATATAATAAATATTATTATGGTTTTTTATAAGTTAATAATATGTTTAATCCCACTATACATTAGTTTTGGACACATATGGTAGAAATCAGACCTATGGTTAGGGATAAGTTTGAAATCTCATTTTTATCCGAGATTGCTTATACTTAAGTGTTTACTATGGTTATATTTATCATCCAATTCCATTTTTTTCTTAAAATGTTTTCAGAAATTTTTTAATATTATTCCATGTATATTTAAATTCATTTTATCTATTTTTTACTTTTACTACATGGTATGGAAGGAATCTTTGTTTTTTAACCATATGAAGTCTTTTTTTTGATTTTTCTTGAAAAAGTACGAGCAGAATGTTTTTGTGTAACTTGTGTGTCATGAATGTATTTTTATTGTTTCATGAACTCTTATTTCCACAAACCTTCCTCATAACTATTTCAAGACTATTTTCAATTAAATTATTTTCTTTTAAAATTTCTTGACATTTTGAGAAAAAAAAAACGTTTTAGAAGAAGAAAAGATATTTTCCTCAAGAACTAAGTTCAATTGTTTTTTCAAAACTATTTTCATTCTAAGATGTCTCTCTTAAATAGGGTTATGTTTCTATCCCTATTATTACAATAATTTTATTTCAGAAATTATGGAATGATCTTTTATATAGATTATGTTATGAGGAAATGATATTTAAGAAACCCATTTTATTTCATGGTTTATGATATGAGGAATGATTTATATTTTGTTTTACATATATGAATGATTTAATTATGATATGGGTGGGACCTATATCTCCCTCAAATTAATTGTTTAATGATTTATATATCATTATATATACATGAATGGATTGAAATGTAAATATGGTTCATTTGTACCAGGCTGGAAAAGTATGTAAATCCTGTTCAATAATACATGGCTGGAAAAACAAGTAAACCTGGCTCAATAATGGACTTTGTCCACTATGATGGTCTTTGGAAGAAATTCCTTTTCTACTATGGAAATAATATTATGTGACTATTAGTTTTCCACAATTACATGTTTTATGACATTGCTATTCTATGATGGTTAATGATTCTTTATGATCTATGCCTTAAGTACTGCCAATATTTATCTCATGAATCATGATTTTGATGTTTAATCTTTATGAACATGTTTTCACATTCAAATATTTATGGTTTATTTTACGTTCTCCATGTTTAACCTTACTGATAATTTTGGATAACCCATTTTTATGTTTTCTTTCCCCCAGGATAAAAATATTGGTTTTGGTTAGGAAAAAAGGGGAAGTTATTTATAGGAGATGTTGAAGATCTTTCACCATGATTAGAAGATTGTGTTTCAAGTTTGAAAAGATACTAAACAAATACATTGTTTGGGTATCTATTTTTGTCATGAATTAAGTATTCTTCCAAATAAATTTCATGTCTATGTACGTAAATCTTGGGTCTCTAAATGACTAATGATTATGACTACTCAATACATTACCACCCTTGAAAGGTTAATAAGGTGGTTTATGCTTTGAGTTAGAAGGACTATGCTAGTTTTTATTTGACGAAGATTTAAATAGATAAAATATTTATTGATATAAAAAAGATGAATATTGATATTTTTTGTTAAAGGGAAATAGCCTATCTTTTATACATGAATGTTCAATGATCCATTCACGTAAAGATTAAAGACGCACTAGATGGAGATGTGGAGTTTCAAAGAAGGTATGCAATATTCTGATGTTCAGAATAGACCATGATAAAATGATTATATTTAGGAAATGGGTATTTATCCCATCAATTAATTAGATAATAAAGGTGTTGGGGGATGAAGAACATTTCTCTGGATTCTCAATTTATCTAACAATCATGAATACTTATAGATATCTCAACAAAAACTTATAATAGGAAACATAAAAAGGGATATTTTAGGTTATTTATATCGATACATAGTATGTCAGCAAGTCAAGGTCTAACATCATAATTCTAATTGGATGTTATAAAAATTACCCATAACAAAATTGAAAATTGAAAACATCCCCATATATTTATTTTTAGGACTACCCAATACATTAGTGTCTATAAAACCTTTTGGGTAGTAATCAATTGCCCTGTGAATTTGTCTCATTTATTTTCTATTAGGTAAGATTTATCTATTTATCATCACTTTAGAAAATAAATTATAACAGTGGTATGGTTGTATGGTGGGAAAAATTATATTATTTTTTATTAAGATCTATGTTTTACCACAATGTTATAGCGAATTAATCTGTAATAATGGAATAAGAAGTGGTGATTTAGAACCAAATATCATCCTCAGATAGATATTCAACACAAGAGAAACATTGAAAACGTAGAATATATGTTGAGAACTTTTTATTTGGATTTAAAAGGTTTTTAGGAATATCACCTTTTTCTATTGTAAATTTCTTAAATCAATGGTTTTCACTTTATCATTGATATGGATGCTTGTAAAGCCCATTTAAAAAAAGTTCATTTGTTTAATATGTTGGGATAACATTCAGGAATGAAATCCATTGAAACATGTTCTAAATAAGGAAATCGATAAAATGGTTAAATATTTTAAATAAAACATATGTTATTCTTTGATTAGAAATATTTTTTTTTTCTAATAGTCATTGGTGGGATCTATATTTTGAATTTAGTAATACTATATTCTTATACATATCTCCTTAAAACAAGGTTATGAGATTTAGAAATAATGGGAAGTTGAGCTCCAGGCACACTGGCCCTTTTAAGATCCCCGATTGAGTAGATATGGTAGATTATCATTTGTAACATCCACTAGATGTAATATCCCATGAATTTAAAATAAATACTATATTTCATAACATACAAGACACACGACACTGATCTTAAACAATATAAAAAATATAATTATTTAAAAATGATCGTTTTAACCTATCCATTGTATCATAAGGTATAAATAATGTAAAAAACATTATGATATATATATAATGGTCTTAATAAATAAAAATTTATTGATTTATTCTTATTAAATATGCACAAAATTTTAAAAAAGTCATTTTATTATTCAAAAATACATTTTATTCAAAAATGGGTTTTATTTCCATTTTCGAGTGAATGTTATAATTAATTTACAGAAATTTCAGAATTTTTATTTGATAAAATGATATAATTTATTTATATCATCATATAAAAATTAATATTGGATAATATTTTAATTATTTAATTTAAATTTATGATTTTCTAATGAATAGTGAAAAATATTATTTTTCATTGAAAAGAGTATTTGGTTTCATGAATTTAGAAAGTAAGATTTTTTTAAATGGGTTTAAAAGTAAAATTAATTATATTATATTGTGAATAATACAAATAATTTCAAAGGAATAAATTTTATGCATGAATTTAGGATAAAAATATTTTTGTACTTAAATGGCATTATTTGATCAAACTATTTTTTATTTCGTTTTACATTTTTATATTAATTTAATTTTTGACACTTATATGAATTTAATATTGAAAAATGAATTATATAAATTGAATTAATAGGTCAAAATTTTTCAAACAGGTTCCCTTTATTTTTTCCCGTTATGAATATTAACCATAGTTAATAATTATCAATATGGTAAGAGGTTTCTTAAATAAATTTCCATTCATTAGGTTATACTTATACTTTATTAGCTATGTCATGCGAAGATTATGGGTGAAAAGAGATATAATTGTGTTATGTTTTATTTCCACTTTTCTTTTGTGTATTTAAATTTGATACAAATAATCAATTCATTTATTAAATTATAAATCCAACGATACAATCTTCCTAAGAGATCTATCCCAAACACCATTTTTCTTTGGGTTATGATATTTTTATTGCTTACTCAAATTATCACTCATTTAGTTCTATGGAATTCGTATAAATTATGTATATATGTCTCTAAAATATATACCTAGATTATTCGACCTTCCTTTTATGGGGTAATTCATGCCTTATGTTCATTTCTGAAATCCATTCTTTATGAGATATCATTTGGTTACGATATGAGTCGAGATGATACAACCCATTTCTTTTCATGGGTTATTATTATGATTATTCTTTATCATTGAATTCAATTTAAGGAAAACATTAGCATAAACATGTTATTATAACGTGTACCCATATAGTTATCCAATACAATCGGTATATTTTTGGTTATATGTGATGTTAAGCATGGGATTAGGGAGTAAAACTAATCCAGAATGGGACTCTGTCAAATTTGTGATATTGTCATAAAATTAATACTTGACTTATTCTTATTTCATGTTTTGTGTTTCTTATATGTTTCCATTATTGTCGTGATCTTATGATCCCATTTTATTTTTGTTATGGTCCCAAGTCACCAACATTTATCTTCTTTGATTGAAAATTATTTTTCATTGAAATAATTTTTTTTAAAATGTATGTTTATGATATTTTTTAAATGAACTATTATTCTATTTTGGATAAAATTTAGGTTCTTAAGAATTTTTTTTCTATTCACACTCATGTTTTCTAAGAACCCACATAATTATGAATTTTACATAATTTTTTCTCAAAAGTCTGTCATGAAATACATTGGGAAGTAAAGCTAATATCATATATAAGTGAATTATTATTTGAGATCAAATTTTATTATGTTAATGTAAAATTATTTAATGAGATCATGGTTTTTAAAATGGATTAATGAGTTTCCTCCTTCTTTTTATGCGCCTCTTACTCATATTCTTTGTTCTCATCCCATGTTTTGAAATGTTCTCCACTAAGTTTTTAGGATGAGTAGGGACAAGGATGAGGTAAAGATGAAAATTGTGGTGATTTTTTAGGGAAATTACTGACTGAAAATTAAATTTTTTTATTATGAAAACACTTTTAAGGAAAAAGTGAGAAAACAAACAACACAACATTGCCACACCACACCATCAAAACACCATGACACCACTTCACCTTTCATCACTTCATCACATTCAAACAACAAAAACAAGGCCAAGAAACCATGAACCAAGGCACAAAAATCAGACAAGCAGACCAAATCTCCAAGCCAGCCTCCTCAAACATCCACCGGTGTGACCATCGACACCAGCCCAAATCCTCCCATCAGCAAACTTCAGACGAAGTTTGCCCAACCGTCCAGCGAAGTGAGATGAACCTCCAAGAGAATCCATCCACAAAAGGATGTTAAAGAAACTAGAGCGAAGATCAGTCTACCCTGAGATGAACCTCCAAGAGAATCCATCACATTCTAAGAGGATGTTTCCAACACGTATTGTATGGGTTTGTTATGTTAGAGTTATGACCAAATTATCTAAAATTATAAGCTTGAAAATACCATTGAAGTGATAGAAAGTGAATTCATGTACAAATCCAAAATTTATATATTATTAATGGTTGGGTCCTTACAGTTGGTATTCGAGGTTTGTTTAGATATATTTTGAGATTATCAGGTTTTCACGAGAGGTTTGGTTAATAATTATGCATACCATCGTGGGTTTATAATTTTTTTCAATCATATGTATAAAGCATTAGGAAACAATTTTGAGGTTTTGAGTGATTGGATTTTGAGGTGATTACTGTTATTTTGGTAGAAAGTTTATTGGTCTGAGGTATATGTAATAATTTCAATGGGATGTATTATTTTAGAATAATCGTTTTACATTTTATGGATGTAAGACAAATGTTATGAGACATACATTGCTGTTATTGAAATATTTAATATTGAAGTTATTAAGGTTATTTTTTAGGATGTTATTTATATTTTTGGGAACCTTATAGTAATTTTATTAATATTTTTTTTATAATAGGACAAACGACATGGAAAGAGAAAAAACATTACATCTAGCAAGGCCATGGGGGTTGAACACTCAACTGAATAGTTATTAGGGTGTAATTATTACCATTGGCCAACGTGATGTGCTGGTGAATGTGATATTTTCTCTTTTATTTAAAATATATTATTGATAAACATAATTTGATTTTGGGAATATCTGTATGAGTGTATTGGTAACCCTGAAATTGGAATGTAATTTGGAGATCTTGTGATTAATTTTATTTGGGACACATTATATGACGTATATAAATAAAATTTTATGGAATTTTATTTTATGAATAATTATTTAATTATATTTTTGGAAAAATATATCATTTTGAAGTGTCTTTACTGTGATTCCAGTTTTTCATGAATATAATTTTAAAATATTGGATATTATATTGTTATGAAATATACATTTTTTTATGAGAAATTAATAGCGATATATGTTATTTGGAGATAAATTATAAGTTATATAAGAAGAATATGTGATCAAAAAAATATATTATCATGGTTTCAATATATTTTAATAATTTATTTATGAATCACAATGTTAGTTATTTTTCAAATGATCTAATATGAACTTTGGGTGTTATTCTTGAGGCTTTAGAGATGAATAATTTATTTTATCATATGATGGTTTATTAATTTTTGAGAATTATCCTACTGTATTATAAAAATTTTGAAATTAGATAATATCCAAATATATGATCAATATACCTTTATACTTTTTTGGAATTATGTGATCAGTTAGAATTCTATTTTTTGAGCTCTAGACAATAAAAAATAATCTTGAATACTCATAATTTAGAAAAAAAGAAAAAATTATGGTTGGAATTTATTATAGGATGAAGATATACATGTCAATAAAGTATATAATTTTTTAATTGTTTTAGTAATTTAATCCCAAAAATCTGGGAAAATTAACTTAAAAATTAAAATTTTATCCTATTGCATTCATTTTGGATGAATCTATGGTATTTTTCAAACCTCCTTGTTTTATGGTTTTTTGGTAATTAACTTTCTCATGGACATTAAATTTCTTTTGATAAATGTTATATATCACTTTACATCAGTTTTTTGGACATTATCTTTTCTTCAATGTCAATATTTTCACTTCCCACTAATTTTCTCCTTTCTGGAAACCTAGAATTTGTAACTTTGGATGACATAATTCATCCATTTTTTTATTTTTAAGAGGATGTTTTGTTAAACCGTTTTATGATGTGTAATTTCAAAAAATTTATTTAAAATAACATAAAATTGAAATAATCAATTTTATAAAGGGGGTGGTGGAGAAAATTTAATATCCCAATAATTTAAAATAAATACTATGTTCGATAGCATATAAGGCAAGAAACTCCAACCTTAAAGAAACTATGAAATAATATTATTTAAATATGATCATTATAACCTATCAATTGAATTGGAAGATATAAATAGGATTAAATATATTATGAAATATATTTGTCCAAATTAATAAAAGTGTTTTGGTTAAGTCCTAGGAAATAAGCACTGAATTGTTTCTAAAGTTTTTTAGTTTTCAAAAATAAATTTTTATCAAAAAGGGGTTTTATATAATTTTTTGAGTGATTATTATAATTAATTTATATAAAATTTATAAATTTAGTTTTATAAAAATGTTTTAATTCTTTGGAATCATTATATCCGAATTATCTTAGATTTTTTGAAAATTTTCTGAAATGTCTGATTTTCTAGTGAATAATGGAAAATAATTTTTTTATTGAAATATTTGTTTTATTTCAAGAATTTTTAGAGTTCCATTTTGTTTTAAATTTATTTAAAATTAAATTTTTTATCATGTATTATAAATAATCCAATTATTATAAATGGAATAAATTTTATGGATGAATTTGGTATAATCTTATTTTTATACTTAAAAGCGCATTAAAAAAAATTTGTTTTGTTTTTTGTTTTAATATTAAATTAATTTAAAAAAATTATTTATATTTAATCTGGAAAAATAGATTCTATATTTTTAATTAAAAGGTCAATTTTTTTAAAAAAAATTCCCTTTTATTTTATGTCACAATGAATTGTAATAGTTGTAAATAATTATCACTATTGTAAGGGGTTTATAAAATCAATTTCCATTTATTGGCTTATATTTCTACTTCATTGAATATGTTATTCCCTGATTATGTGTGAAATTACCACTTAATATATTATTTTATATTTCTAATTGACCAATGTCAATTTACATTTATGACATATAATCACATCATTTATTAAATTCTCACTACAATTATATGATATTTTTAATGGATATCTCTAAACCACCCTTTTTCTTTGGGTTATGACCTTTGTCTCTTTAAGTCACATTCTATTTGAGTATAATATTATTAGATTCATATATATTCAGTATATTTGTCTCAGACATGCATACATATCTTAATCTCCCTTCCTTTGATGGTTTAATAAATAACTTATGTTCATTTCTCAAATGACTTTATTATGAATATTATTTTGATTATTATTTGAGGAAAGATTATACAACAAATTTATTTCCATGATTAATTCTTTTGTTTTTTCATTATTAATAGTTTACTTTTTACTCATCCCATGATTTAAAATTTTATTTAAATGGTTTTAAGGATGATGAGGGACAATTATTCAGTCACAATGAAAATTTTTATTATGTGTTAAAGAAAGAAAACTTTTTAACTTTTCAATGATTTGTTTTGTTTAAAAATAGAAACTAATAGGAAGTTTGCAACATGTATTCTATAGTTTTCTATATAAGTCTTTTGACTGAATTATATGAAACTCTAAAATTGAAATGATCCTTGAAATACATGAAATAGAATTCCTATTTATTGATTTAATTTATTGAAATTTTAAAGTATGGTCCTTATATGAGACCTCTCCCGATCTCATGATGTGTTCTATATATCACATTTGAGGAAGTGCATATATAATTGACACTTTATATTTACTTTTCTCAGAGGTCATACCACTATAGTATAATCCTTATGAGAAAATGGTGTAGAGTTTGGATAGAATAGGTAATGTATCTCGGAATAATATCACTCACCCACCCTTTGTTTTTTTGGTGAAACAATAAAATTTTAGGAAGCTATGTGGGATCCTATGGAAGTAAAAATATTCTTTGGAAAACATTATAATTTTTGTATATTATATATTTTTAATTTAAAATGAAAATACATAAATTTTATTATTTGAGTTTGAAAAAATAAAAATCATTTTTAAATTCATCATATTAAATTTATCTTAGAGTGATGTTTTATAAATTTCCTTTAAAGGTTGATTTTTAGTGAATAGTGAAAATATCATTTATAGTAATACTATAAAATCAATGAAATCATTATGATTTGAGCACTGAATTAAAATATTTCCAACCTTTGTACCAACCAATGATATGTTTAAGGGGTAAAATATCATATTTTAAACAAAAATGGGGAATTTGGAAACCAATTCTTGACATTTTGGAACCTAAGTTATAATTTATTTAAATAAAAAAATATTATTGAATCATTACCTTTAATAAAAGGAATAAATGATTCTATTTGATTTTGGAATGGTTATATTTTCAAATAACCATAATTTAATTAATATAATATAATAGATTCATCTGAATCATCACCAGTCAATAATATTTGGATTAAATAAGAATAAATTCATTTTTACACATCAAAATAAATTCTGTCAAAAAATTGTTTTTTAGTGCTTATGTTATAATTTGTTTTTTAATTTTTTGAATTGATTATTTTAAAATGGATTCTATATTTGGAATCAAGAACATTAATATTATTTAATAAGTAAACTTACTTTTTAGCTATAATGAAAATTTACCATGATAGAATTCTTATAACGAAGTTATGAGTTAAAAATGTTAAAAATGGGTTAACCTAGGAGATAGTGTATAAAATAAATTTAAACCAAGAATAAATCTATTTTATTTTATTTTAATTTAACCTTAAACATATTATATATAATAATATGAAAATTTGGGTCCACTTGACTTGAGTAAGTCATGTATCATATAATAAAGTTTCAAGTATTTATGAGATTTATGCCCATGCCAAATAAAACTTGAAACCACCTCTTATCAGTTATACATGCTACTTGGTTAGTCTTGTTCATCAGAGCCCTACCCAAATGCCTTCTAATCATTCCTTCCCATGTCCTAGTGTTCCTAGTCTCACCCAAATACTATCTGAAGATTTTTTTTGTTATATTCTAAAGGAAGATACTTGAAGAAGAGGAAATTTCTTTTAGAGATCTATTTCAAATGTCTTTATTCCTTAAAAACCCTAAAATATTATAAAACCATATTAATATGATAAAATCAGAAAATTTTATCTACTGAATTCTTTTTAATTCTAATGGTACTACCATTTATTATATACTTTATAGATAATGGAAAAATAAAAACATCGCCCGTGTGTGCCTATGAACTACAGCTTCTATGAAGAGATTTATTATATATTTCATAATTATATCTTATTTATGGTTATATAGATGAATTTAATGGATATATATGGATCATAAACATTGTTCTGATTTCATAAATGTAAAATATTATCTATATTATTTCCCTACCATCCATTAAAAAGTTATAATGTCGATCGTTCGTACGTGTGGACTACCACCTCCACAAAGATTTGTTTTTCAATTTTCATCATCAATTTATATGAATGGTTATAAATGTGTGTATACTGAATAAATATTATACTTTAGTTAAATCCCCTCCTAATTGGATTTATTAGAGGTAAAAGTGCTTCTCAGCATTAGGGAACATCCCCAAGGTGCCAAGGGATAGAAATAAATGTCGAGGGCATCATGAATGGTGGGGAACTATTTTCCCTTTGAAATGTAAAATAACAACCAAATATTCAAATGTCAAAAACAATTACATAACACATTTCAACAATGCTTTTCCACACAACAATATCAAAGTTCCAATACAACCAAAACACAATAATATAGAATCAGAGTATCGAGCAGAAGACTAAAACAACAATGCTCAAGACACCAAGATAAAGCTCCATATCTCTACACAAAACCCCAAGATCCTACACCATAATATTACCCAGAAATCATAATGAAAGACTAATGAAATGAGATTCTTTACCTTTACCTATTTTCCAGAGTATAACTTCTACAAAAGAGCCAAAGTGAAAAAGTAGGGGGTTAGTAATAATACTTAGTAGGTTTTTCCGAAATGACTTCCCAACACACGCTGCTAAGACCGAAATAGTTAGATCATTATATAAAACAATTAATGTAAAAAAATTAAAAAATTCCACAATTTATAACAAGGAAAACACACCCTTACTAAGCCATTTTACCCAAATCATCCCAATACCAAAGAAAGAAACCAAACATGTAATTAACCATTTTCCCATGATATATTGGAATAAACCATTACACCTTGCATGGATGGATGCATACTTGAACCATATTCATAGATGTTTTACAAATGCACCAGAGCTCGATGTTACCATGATAGAAAAAATTCACTTCCAATCTTTTCCACCTTTATAGTAGAAATTCGTGCCACTTTTAACCAATTTTATAGTGGTACTTCATTCCACTATGAAAAACAATTTATAGTGTTACTTCATGCCACTGTATATTCCATCCAACACATGCTTAAACATATAAGTCGACAATGAAGAAAATAAAATTTACTAAAACCACAAACACATGACAATAAAAAATTTCTAAACGAAACAGTCCATTAAGAAAATAAAAAATTCTAATAATATAAAAAACCACTCTAATAAATCACCCATTTATTGAAAAATCTCTTCATCCATTATCTATGGAAAACCACACATTAATAAAAAACAATTTTGTTAAAAATAAATTTCAAAAACCATTTCCATAAACCTACCAAAGAAACCATTTTTAAAAATCACATTTAAAATACAACGATAGAGAATATCTCACAACAATAACCCAATTTACCCGAAACCCCCAAATCATTACTGAATGGGTTTCAATCAAGATTCATACATCACATTCACAATAAATTTAAAAAACTTGGAATCAAGCCTTTTATTTCTATGAAAATGGAGTCATGAGTGAAGTCACCTACCATAATATCTATCTAAATCAATCCACCACACAACCGCACACCAAAACTGGGAAAACATTTTATGTAATAACCTTACATTTCTTTCCCTAACATCAAAATTACCAAATAATACCATTATATGCAGGAAACAATTGAGATCTACATGTGACAGAAGTATATCTTGGAAGACAATAGAGAGAGGATGTTTGATATGATAAAACCACCAAACCACAGAGACATGATACTTACCGAGGTAGAATCGCCTTTACCGCATGATGAAAATCCTTCGAATACCTCCCTGATGAGTTGGAAAGGTTCCATAACAACTTAGAAGATGAAATCTAAAGTGGGGTTTATTTTGGGGATTAAATGGGGTGTTTATGTAAAATAAAAACAATGAAAAATCTTAAAAACCTAAATTTTAATCCGTGCATGATTTATCCACATGGTTTGGAAAACTGTGTGCTAATCGTACATGAGCTAGTACCTAAAAGGGGACCCTATATGGTTAGACCACACGATTAGAAAAACCATGCACTGACAATACTAAATACCACTTCCAAAAAAATGCATAGTTGACCTGGGTGGTCACATGGTTTGGAAAACCACTCTCAAACCGTGCACCCTAACTGGGCACCAACCCATAGCCCAATGTCTCATTATGCACGATTTCCAAGAGAAGCGGCACGGTTTCCACAAACCATGCTCAAACTGTGCACCCTTAGAAAATCCCCCTAACCTAACCAAACCCCTTAAACAAATCCCCCAAATCATTCCCAACCACTTTTACACATAAAAATATACAAATAATGGTTACATACCTTAAAATTATGGTGTTAAATTATCCCCCGATTGAACATTCCATCCTGAGAAATTAGAGATTCTTCTATTTGTCAAAATAGATCCAGCCATTGTTCGACCATATCTTTATCACTTTCCCAAGTCTCCTCCAGAATCTGACCATGTTTCCACAAAATCCAAAAATGACCACTGATTTCACCATAAAAAATATTCTATTTCTTATCCACAATCTGCATAGGCATGCGCACCACTGAAGCATTGAGATATATCTCAACCTGATCTCATAAAATCACATGGTCAAGATCTGGCTAATACTTCTTCAACAAAAAAACATGACAGGAATTATGCACCACACTGAACATTGATGGAATATCCAAACCATATGCCACCTCTCCATCCTAATAAAGTACCTCAAAATTCCCAATGTACCTCCGAGATAAGATAAAATTTTACAATATAATGATTCCCCAACCTTAGAGAGATTCTCAAGAACACCTGATTAACCACCTCAAATGACAACGTTCATCGACATTGATCCACACATGATATCTGATGAATCTGATCTATCTCCATTATCTTCATGAACAACTCAATATTCTCCTTAGTCTCTTGTAAAAGGCTCGGCCCGACCAGCAAAGTCCCACCTATTTTCACCCAGCGCAGTGGAGAACAACACAGATTCCCAAACAATGCTTCAAATTGATCCATATGTATTGAGGAATGATAAATAATGTTATATAAGAACTCTATAAATAGAACTTTCTCCTCCCATGGGCCTAAAAAATCCTTGACACAAGCACGAAAAATATTTTCCAATGCTTGTAACATCCACCAGGATTTCCTATATATTTGGGGATAATACTCTGTATTCATTGAAAACTGATTCACAAGAGCCTATTACAATGATTTACAGAAACAATATGTGATATTCATATCTGAATCTGATACCATTGAAACTGTCACACCACGCCTCTTTACCAATACACATATATAGATTTTGGATAGGCCCTCCATTGTCTGAGATTGACCAATAGGTATGAAATGAGCATAATTTGTGAGCTGATACAATATCACCAATATAGAATTGTTTTTCCAAAATAATCTTGGGATACCTATAAAAATTCGTTTCTATCTTTTAAAACATCCACATAGGTATTGTAAAATACATCAACATACCTACCAGCCATTAATAATATGGCTTGACTTGCTGAAAAGTTAATAATCTCGAAAAAATCTCAATAACATTTCTTTTCATACCATCCCACAAAACAATTCTTTCAATGCTGTATACATTTTATTAATTCTTAGATGAACCACCCATCTTGAATAATGATATTAACTAAAAAAAAAATCAGTACAAGACATTGGTACAACAATCCAATTTTTAAATAACAAAAAATAATTCCTTTCCAATTTCCATACCTTAATGGTCTCCCCAACATTGAGTTTCATCCTTATAAATACACAATCTAAATTGGTAATATGTGCCTGTTTAATCAAAAAAACCAATTCATAAACCAACAGATTGAAAATTAAACTGCCACATCACCCTGGTATTCCCATTCTAGCCACATGTTTTCTATAAATAACATCAACTAACACTAATCTGATGCTTGTTTCACCACCTTATCATATTAATTTATACTTAATACATCCACCATAAAATTTACTTTACTCGGAGTGTACATCAAGGAGAATTAAAACATCCAGAGATACTCCATCCTTCTCCATTGCCACAAATTCAATTCTCTTTGTGAAAACAATCTTTTCATGCTCTTATGATCAGTGAACACTATGAATTTATCACCATAGAGATGATGATTCCATCTTTTCAAAGAATTCACCACTACCACTAACTCCAAATTACGCGTTGGGTATTTCTTCTCAAGCGACCTCAACTTATGTGATCCATACATGAAAACAAGATCCCCTTACATGACAAGACATGTAGGAACCCGAAGCTTGATGTACATGGACATTACATTAATTTTTCATAATACTTAATACATAACAAAAAAAGACACATAAGGACCGTAATAGTTTAGTGTCTTTGGAAACTCGGAATATAAACAACTAGTCATGTTGAAAGATATTCAATATCTCCCATAAAGATCTTCCCCTTTTTGTTTCCTTACCTAAAACCTTTTTTTATTTCCTGGGGAAAATAAAACATAAAAAGGGTGAGATCAAATGCTCAGTAAGGGAAAACATAGAGAACATAAAACAATCCATAAACATTTGAAAGAAAAACTTGAACATGAAATCTAAACATTAAAACCTTGAGCAAAGACATAAATCATGGAATTATGTAAGGAATATATCATAAAGGAACATAAATAAGGATAAAATAGCATGGGAATAAGACATGTAATTGTGGCAACCATTCATCACTTGTTATGACTTCCATATTATCCAAGGCATTGCTGCCAAGACCATCTTAGTGGACAAAGTCCCTTTCTGAATCAAGTTCACTCCTCGTTCCAGTCCTGTATTACTGAACCGGTTTAACTTGCCGTTCCAGCCATGTCTATCTCATGAGATATAAATCTTTACCCAATGCATTTGAGGTAGATATAGGTCCCACCCATCATATAATGAAATCATTCTTTCGTGTTCCACACAATCATAAATCATACATCATAGCGTAACCCATGTAATAGAATGAGATTATTAAACATCATGCCATCATAACATAATCCATATAAAACTAATGGATATCATTTTGTCATATGATAAGTGAAACCATATAAATCATAGATACATTATACTTGAAACATACACATATGAAATAATGTCATATTAGATGGAAAATGGTTTTGATAAAGCACTTGAAATGAATTCTTGAGGAAAATATCCTTTCTTCTTGAAAATCATTTTCTTTTTAAAAAATGCCATTCAATTTTAAAAGAAAAGGATTTTATTGAAAATATTCATGAAATCTTGTATAGTAACCTTTATGAAAATAATGTGTTATGAAACCGTAAAAATCTGTTTGTGCCGTATAAGTTAAAAAAACATTCTTCTCGTACTTTTACCGAAAAAGTCAAAAAAGGTATCTCGTACGTCAAAAGATTCCTTACATACCATGTAGTAAAAGTAAAAATGGTTAAAAATGACCTTAAACATACATGAAAACATTTTTATAAAACTTAGACATGGATGATAAATATAACCTCAGTAAATACTTACATATAAGCAATCTCAGATAGAAAACAATTGAGATTGCAACATTATCCCTTACCTTATGTATGATATGCTTCGTATGTATCCGAACCTCCTGTATAATGATTTAAATAATGTCATTGACTTATTACAGAATAATATTCATTGTTATGATATCATATATGGTTCACTTATGACTTTATATTACCCGTTCTTTTGTAAATTCCATGTTAAAGAGTGTTTTGGGTAAAATCGTTCCATTTTTCGTCCGTGTTTTGACTTGTAATTATTCATATGATTACTTAGATCATGATTACTTAATTACAGATTATAAAACATGATTTATATATAATATATATTCAGAATATACATATATATAATAGATCGATAAATGGAAATAAATACACCGTTCATGGAGACGGTATGTCGTACGTATGCATGAACGCTATTTTAGTTTCCTTATTGAGTTTAATGGAATTAAGTAGATGACATAAATATATATATATACACAAAAATAAATTAGCTTTATAATGTCATACATTTCATTATTATTGCTTTTATAATCATTCTTAAATGATTAACATGGAGAATGAATCTCATCGCGTCGTGGAGACGGTATTCCGTACGTACGCACGAGCGATGATATCGTTTCCATAATTATTGAATTGAATTAGAGTGGATGATACAATATATCAGAATCAGTATGATGTTATAATAACTATCTATAGTTATTCTTTACACCATTATACCCATCCATGTAAGGTGTTGGTGGAAAAACAGATTACACCACGGCGTGGAGACGGTATTCCGTACGTACGCACGCACAGTGATTTTGTTTTACGTAGGATTGATAGAAGGTGAAATGGGGTTGTTTGATATTTATAATAACATATCATTATATTAGTGATACTGATGTTATTACATTATAATGAAACAACTAAAGAAGAATAAGGTGAAGAAGAAAGAAGCTTGAAAGAATCGGTAGAAGAAATTACCTCTTCTTCGATACGCCTCTTTGAAACCTCCTCTTAAGGCACTAAGATTGGTCTTTGAAGTAGACCAGGAACTCTAGGATGTTTCTAGAGAAGTTGAGAAGATAATTTTGTAGGAGTTTGCCGAGCATTAAGGCTCAATGTGTTGTGAGGAAGAGAGGGAGGAGGTGCCCTTTTATAAGGGAGGAGAGGGGCACCTTTGGAAATCTAAAAAATATTAATTTATAATAAATCTATCCCCACTTAAAAACCTCCAAAAATGACTCATATTCGAATATTATATGAGATAAGGTTTTAATATCATCAACCAATAAAATTTTGACATGTTAGGAATTTATTTTAAACATTATCAACTTGATTTATCTTTATTTAATCAATTTAATTGTATTTGTGGTAATAACATTATAAATTTTAAATTATTACAAATAATTACTTATTTGTTGTGAATTTTTCATAATTGGATACTTTATAACATTTTAGACCATATAAATTTAAATTTATAATTTTCATATATTTTTGTGATTTTAAAGAATTTTATAATATGTTATTTTTATAAAATAACAATAGTGTCAATTTTGATACTATTTATTTATTTGAAATTAAATAAAATATATACAGAAGATATGTTAGAAATAAAAGCATTAATAGATTCATAAAAGGTCATATGTATCAATAAAATTAGTGGAGCACATTAAATAGTTCATATAATATTTATTTTAATATTTTTAAAACAATTTATTTGATATTTCTTTTAATAAAATAATTTCAACATCATTATTATGTCACCTTTAATGATAATTATTTAATCCCTAAAAATTATAAATAAATTCATATAATGTGGATAATTTTATTAGATTTCTGGAGACTACTTATATCCGAACATTCAGGAATTTTATCACTAAACTAAATTTATTATACTTATAAGATTTAATAAACTGACATGTTGTCACTTTCTTTGGTTTTAATGATAATTAAATTATTTCCATGGAAAAAAGTCCATTAAATGAATCTAATCCCACCATTAGGTGATATTGGTCGACTTTTAGTCATCCAATAGGATTTTGGCAGGTGTTAGGGTAATTTTATAATCTTATATTTACCCTTAATTACCCGATTTACCTTTAACTATGGTAAATAAATTTTACCATAGTTACTATTCATAAAGCCAAGAAATAAAAAGAAGCTTATTAACATAATTTGGAACCAGTGATTCCAAATATGGAAACCATTTTTCCAAATTAAATACACAAAAGATTCAGAAATTAAATTAAAATTAATCCCGTTGTCGAAAGAAAACAGGTTTTTGTTTAAAACATTGCAAAAGATTGAATTGATTTAACCTACGAATTCAAGGTAGAATCAACGCTAATGACATAAATTATATTAAATGGTAAAAATATATTATATTTATAATTTAAAACCATTAAATATTATAATTTAACAACATAAATTATTACAATGAAAAAGTTTTTTTTTAATTAAAATATAGCGTGTTTTTACTATTCATTAAAATATGAAAGTTATCAGAATAATATGAAAGTTTTATCCAAGGTAAAATTTTATATCCTTATTCCAAAGAATAATTTTATTTTGTAAAATTGAACTTATAAACATGTCAAAAACTAGATTTAAAGTGGGTGCGCCATCAAAAGGCGGAAAAACTGCATTTTTTGAAAAATACTTATTTTACCCGAAAAAATTTATTTTGTTCACATAAAATGTTTTAGAAAATTTATAAGATGAATACTAATGGTATAAAATTAAAAATGTGGTTAATACTATTCATAACGGCTTGTTCGTGATAATATTATAACCATATATCATTGTTTAGTGAAACCCGGTATTGCGTACAACACACGCTATCGAGGAAGGTCGCGATTGCGTGTAATGAAAGCCAAGTCAGGGTTGCGTGTTGTGCATGACTCCTTTGTTGTTGGGTATAACAAAATCCAACCATATTTCATTTATACATTGAATATATATATATACACACTCAATGTTTCATAGAATAACTGCAATCAAATGAACTTGAAATTGTGTATAACATGATCCGAGAATTGTGTTGCGTATATTGCAAGCTAATACGGTGTTGCGTATAGCACAAGATAATCTTGGTGTAGCATAAAACACATGACATCAAATAAATTAAAAAGAATACTTATCATAAAATATCAGGGTTTTACATTCTACCCCCCTTAAAATGAATTTCGCACTCGAAATTCCTCGGGGTTATAAATGGTTTGTTACTTGAGAATTTCTTTCATAGAAACCCACATCGTAAAAAGGAATGCTAAAAATTAATTTTAAAAAGTGAAGTATGAAACATAACGGTTACCCAAATTAACTCATCACTAGTTTTCCATATAGGAGATCATAGGTGAAAATATGGATATGGAGGGGAAATCGTACCATCATGTTCGGATGGAGGGTGGTAGAGAACATGGCTATAAAAAAGCCAACAATCACAATGCCATAGATTTGTGATGATATAAAGTACCATCTGATTCATCAGATATAAGAGAACTAGGACAACAATTTTAGTTTTCAATATCATTTCCCTAAATTTGAAATATTTGAATTAGAAGAAATACTTACTTGATTTTGGTACAATCTCACTGTTGTTCGTGCTTTAAACAATTTCCACTTCATCTCTTAAAGAAATCAAGTTGAATTTGTTATTTGTGAAGTGCTAACAGATCATGTGATAGAATGATGGGTTATTCCATTTATTTCAAAGAAAAGTTTTAGCAAAAGTTATCAAATATACGTAAGTCCATCTATGGTGAGGTTAATCGTATACAATTCCAAAAATGAACTTATACTTCATATATCATGCCTCTTAATAAAATAAAACTAGTTTATACTAAATAGGGACTTCTTGTAGGCCAGTGGTATGCGATAATGGCCAGCCGCACTTCCATTGTGGGTTCAATTCCCACAACCTTGTTCGAAGTGATGGGCTGTCGCCCATCCTGCAGGTTGTCCTTTTTCTAAAACTACACTATTATAACATTAAAGAAATAATTTTAAAAAAAGTTCTAGCCTTAAACAATACTATATGATGTCCGACATAACACTTTACAATCATTAGACTTATCCAAAATACATCTGACCAAGCTCATAGTATAAAGAAAACAATTACTGGAAAGGTCATATAACAAGAACGTGAATAACATCATTTATCATATGATATGTCTTGTTGGTCACATTCCAAACATGTGAATTCCTTAATCATTTATTCTATTGCAACATGAATTACCATAGAACCTTAGTTGGAAACATGAATGCTGTCAAAAGTTGTCTATTTTCACATTCCAAAATCCCAAAAATTATATATACTCAAACCATGATACCACTTAGTCCTTATATCAATCATGAGCTCGTGAATACTATCAAACATATTAGATTCTCTTTATCCCTCCATTATGTGCATATCATCTGCTTTCCAAAAATATTTCAATCACTTTTCATGGTTACCAATGACAAATTCTTATGGAAAACCACAATGGAACAATACATAGATATTCCAATATACCATAAATGTACCTCAATAACATTATTCTTGAATACCAATACATAAACACCTCAAACCATCATCTTCAATGATTGTCATGGAATAAGTCCTTCCTTGTTTTAGGAGTAACCTCTTAGGTCAGGGAATTGAGTTGGGTAATGCCCATGTTCTCCACAGATAAGACATTGAACTCCATAAGAGTCTGTCACTCTACGACCCTTCACTCCACACAGATAACATCTTCCCCTCCATTTGAGGTATTCCTCATGGTTCTTCTTCCCTTATTTAGAAATCTCAATCTCCCTTTCTTTATGATCCTCAACATGCAAACATGCATAAAAGTCTATCTTCCTCTTATTTGATGAATTAGGAATACAACTAAATTTCACCTTATTAATCATATATCGTGATGACTGATTCAACATAATCACAATATCATTCTCTCTAGGCATTACACAATTTCATTTCTCATAGTCACCAATTTGTCCATTCGATTCAATGTTAACCGAATTCCTTCTAGTTCCCTCCATTGACTAAAACAAAAAAAGAATTCTATGAGAGGCAAAAAACATGATAGGTAAAACAACATAATAGAGGGGGAGTAACTTCAATATCTAACATCTTAGGTTTAATTCTTAGATCGTTTCTAGGACTATAACCTATAATTATACTTAACCTTAGGGACAACCCTAGACATACCTTAGAAATATCTCTAGGGATCTCACTAAACTTCTCGCATCCTAGTTTCCAATGGTTGACTAAACCTTTCCTCAGATACCAACTGTAGGAACCCGAAGCTTGACGTACATGGAAATTACATTACTTTTGCAGAATACTTAATACATAACAGAAAAACGACACACAAGGACCGTAATAGTTTAGTGTCTTTGGAAACTCGGAATATAAACAACTAGTAATGTTGAAAGATATTCAACATCTCCCATAACGATCTTCCCCTTTTTGTTTCCTTACCTAAAACCTTTCTTTATTTCCTGGGGAAAATAAAACATAAAAAGGGTGAGCTCAAATGCTCAGTAAGGGCAAACATAGAGAACATAAAACAATCCATAAACATTTGAAAGCAAAAACACGAACATGAAATCTAAACATTAAAACCTTGAGCAAAGACATAAATCTTGGAAGTACGTAAGGGATATATAATAAAGGAACATCAATCATGATAAAATAGCATGGGAATAAAACATGTAAATGTGGCAACCATTCAGCACTTGTTATGATTTCCATAGTAGCCAAGGCATTGCTGCCAAGACCATCTTAGTGGAAAAAGTCCCTTTCTGAATCGAGTTCACTCCTCGTTCATGTCTTGTATTACTGAACCGGTTTAAATTTCCGTTCTAGGCATGTCTATCTCTTGAGATATAAATCTTTACCCAATGCATTGGAGGGAGATAAAGGTCCCACCCATCTCATAATGAAATCATTCTTTCGTGTGCCACCAAATCAGAAATCATACATCATATCATAACCCATGTAATAGAATGGGATTCTTAAACATCATGCCATCATAACATAATCCATATAAAACAAATGGATATCATTTTGTCATAAGAAAAGTGAAAACATATAAATCATAGAGACATTATACTTGAAACATACACATATGAAATAATGTCATCTTAGATGGAAAATGGTTTTGATAAAGCACTTGAAATGAATTCTTGAGGAAAATATCCTTTCTTCTTGAAAATCATTTTCTTTTCACAAAATTACATTAAATTTTAAAATAAAAGGAATTTTTTGAAAATAGTCAGGAAATATTGTAAAGTAAGATGTATAAAAATAAGGTGTTATGTAACCGTAAAAATCCGTTTGTTCCGTATAAGTTTAAAAACACATTCTTCTCGTACTTTTGCCGAAAAAGTCAAAAAAAAGTATCTCGTATGACAAAAGATTCCTTACATACCATGTAGTAAAAGTAAAAGTGGGTAAAAATGAAATTAAACATACATTAAATTTTTTTTATAAAACTTAGACATGGATGATAAATATAAACCTAGTAAATACTTACGTATAAGGAATCTCAGATAGAAAATAATTTAGATTGCAACATTATCCCATACCTTATGTTCGATATGCTTAGTATGTATCCAAAACTCCTGTATAATGATTTAAATAATGTCAATGACTTATTACAGAATCATATTAACTGTTATGATATCATATATTGTTCACTTATGACTTTATATTACCTGTTCTTTTCTAAATTCCATGTTAAAGAGTGTTTTGGGTAAAATTGTTTCATTTGTCGTCCGTGTTTTGACTTGTAATTATTCATATGATTACTTATATCATGATTAATTAATTCAAAAATATAAAACATGATTTATATATAATATATATTCAGAATATACATATATATATAATAGATCGATAAATGGAAAGAAATACACCGTTCATCGAGACGGTAGGTCGTACGTACGCATGAACGCTGTTTTCGTTTCCTTATTGAGTTGAATGGAATTAAGTAGATGATATACATATATATATATACATAAATAAAGTAGATTTATAATGTCATATATTTCATTATTATTTCTTTTATAATCATTCTTTAATGGTTAACATAGAGAATGAATCTCATCACGTCGTGGAGACGGTAGTCCGTACGTACGTATGAGCGATGATATTGTTTCCATAATTATTGAATTGAATTGGGGTGGATGATACAATATATCAGAATCAGAATGATGTTATAATTACTATTTATAGTTATTATTTACACCATTATACCCATCCATGTAAGGTGTTGGTGGAAAAACAGATTACACCACGACGTGGAGACGATATTCCGTACGTACGCACGCGCGGTGATTTTGGTTTCTGTAGGATGGATAGAGGGTGAAATGGGGTTGTTTCATATTTATTATAACATATCAGTATATTAGTGATACTGATGTTATTACTTTATAATGAAACAGCTAAATAAGAAGAAGTTTAAGAAGAAAAAAGCTTGAAAGAATCGGTAGAAGAAATTACCTCTTCTTCGATACGCCTCTTTGAAACCTCCTCTTAGGGCACTAAGATTGGTCTTTGAAGTAGACCAGGACCTCTAGGATGTTTCTAGGGAAGTGGAAGAGATAATTTGGCAGGGTTTTGCCAAGCTTGAAGGCTCAATGTGGTGTGAGGAAGAGAGGGAGGAGGTGCCCTTTTATAAGGGAGGAGAGGGGCACCTTTAGAAATCTGAAAAAATATTAATTTATAATAAATCTATCCCCAGTTAAAAACCTCCAAAAATGACTCATATAAGAATATTAGATGATATAGGGTTGTAATATCATCAACCAATAGAATTTAGACATGTTAGGAATTTATTTTAAACATTATTATCTTGATTTATCCTTATTTAATCAATTTAATTTTATTTGTGGTAATAACATTCTAAATTTTAAATTATAAAAACTAATTACTTATTTGTTGTGAATTGTACATAATTGGATAATTTATAACATTTTAGACCATATAAATATAAATTTATCATTTGTATATATTTTTGTGATTTTAAACAATTTTATAATTTGTTATTTATATAAAATAACAATAGTGTCAATTTTGATACTATTCATTTATTTGAATTTGAATAAAATATATACATAAGATATGTTCGAACTAAAATCTTTAATAGATTCATAAAATTTCATATGTATCTAGAAAATTAGTGGACCACATTAAATAGTTCATATAATATTTATTTTAATATTTTTAAAACTATTTGTTTGATATTTCTCTTAATAAAATAATTTCAACATCACTATTATGTCACCTTTAATGAAAATTATTTAATCCCTAAAAATTATAAATAAATTAATATTATGTAGATAAGTTTTCTAGCTTTCTGGATACTACTTATATCTGATGTTTCATAAATTTTATCACTAAAATAAAATTATTATACTTATAATATTTAAGAATGTGACATGTTGTCACTTTCTTTGGTTTTAATGATAATTAAACTATTTCCATTGAAAAAAGTCCATTAAATGAATCTAATCCGAACCTTAGGTGATATGGGTCGACTTTTAGTCATCCAATAAGATGTTGGCAGGTGTTAGGGTAATTTTATAATCTTATATTTACCCTTAATTACCCGATTTACCTTTAACTATGGTAAATAAATTTTACCGTATTTACTATTCATAAAGCCCAAAAATAAAAAGTAGATTATTAACATAATTTGGACCCAGTGATTCCAAATATGGAATCAATTTTTCCAAATTCAGTACACAATAGTTGCAGAAATTAAATTAAAATTAATCCTGTTGTCGAAAGAAAACAGGTTTTTGTTAAAAACATTGCAAAACACTGAATTGATTTAACCTACGAATTCAAGGTAAAATCAATGCTAATGATACAAATTATATTAAATGGTAAAAATATATTCTATTTATAATTTAAAACCATTCAATATTATAATTTAACCACATAAATTATTACGATGAAAAAAGTTGTTTTTAATTAAAATATAGGGTGTTTTTACTATTCATTAAAATATGAAAGTTATCAGAAAAATATGAAAATTTTATCCAGGGTAAAATTTTATATCCTTATTCCAAATAATAATTTTATTTTGTAAAATTGAACTTATAAACATGTAAAAAACAAGATTTAATGTGGGTGCTCCATCAAAAGGCGGCAAAACTGCATTTTTTGAAAAATATTTATTTTACCCGAAAAAAATTTATTTTGTTCACATAAAATGTTTTAGAAAATTTATAAGATGAATAATAATTTTATATAATTAAAAATGTGGTTAATACTATTCATAAAGGCTAGTTCGTGATAATATTATAACCACATGTCTTTGTTTAGTGAAACCTGGTATGGCGTACAACACACGCTATCGAGGAAGGTCGTGATTGCGTGTAATGAAAGCCAAGTCAGGGTTGCGTGTAGTGCATTACTCCTTTATTGTTGCATATAAAAAAAATCCAACCACATTTCATTTATACATTGAATATATATATATATATATAGACTCAATGTTGGGTAGAATAACTTCTATCAAATGAAAATGAAATTGTGTATAACACGATCTGAGAATTGTGTTGCGTATATTGCAAGCTAATACGGTGTTGCGTATAGCACAAGAAAATCTTGGTGTAGCATAAAACACATGACATCAAATAAATTAAAAATAATACTTATCATAAAATCTCGGGGTGTTATAAGACACCCCTACCCTAATCTCGATGCCTCACAATACACCACTTACCCTCTACCTAGTTTTGGGAAAACCAATACTATTGATGATGTAAGGTGACTCTAAATCTCTTCAAGAGAATTCTGGAATTACTAATTCCATTGAAATTATACATTATTTCTCATCATGGTTGTCATCGATGAAGATATTCAGGAAAAATCATGAATAAAGAATCAGTAATACCCATATAGACTACGGAAGCTTCATACCTGAATGATATTCTATGGAGATTTTCAAAAGATAGAAGCCTTTATCTTCTCTGGATCTACTAAAACACTTTTCTCTAGAATGAAATGTCCAAGGAAACAAACCTCTTGAATCCAAAAATCAATCTTTCAAAATTTTTCATACAACTAATTATCTCTCAAAATTCCCAAAACTATTTCTACGTGTTTCTCATGCTCATCCCTTGTCCTAGAATAAACAAATATATCAATGAAAAATACGAACATTAATGAATCTAAATATATCTAAAATATATCATTAATAAATTCCATAATGACTACTGGTGAATTCGTTTTACTAAAGAGAATAAATATATACTCATAATGGCCATATCTACTTCTGTAAGCTCTTTTCAAAATATCCACCTTCCATGCCCACAAATGATGATGTCCTGATCGCAAGTAAATTTTAGAGAACCACTAATCTCCCCTCAACTGATTGAATATATCATAAATATGTGGGAGGGAATATAATTTTTTTTATTATAACATCGTTAATATTATGATAATCAACACATAGACATAGAGTTCTATCATCCTTTTTAACAGACAACACCAATGCTGCCCACAGAGTTTTGATGGGCCTACTAAACCTCTTTTTATCAAACTCCTCGAAATACACATTCAATTCAGTAAATTCTACAGGTTTCATTTAGTCTGATTAATGTAATATAGTAATGGTACATAAAAGGTGATAAATCATAAAATCCACTTCTCTTACGTGTGGAAACCATAATAATTTTTCTGGAAAGACATCCAGAAACTGATGAACAACTACCAGAAAAAATCTTCCATAAACCTTTTCTATCAATTCCAAAGACAAAAACATAAAATGTTTCGAGATCTTCCCAACCACTCGTGCTAACAGGCCCGTTGGACCTAGATTTACCTTCTCCTGTCCTATAAAGAAATAATCAATGTCATCATCCCTTGTGAAACTAACCATTCACAAATTGCAGTCGATGTGGGCCTTAAATATCATCAACCAATCAATTACCAGGATTATATAATAATAATACATCTTAAGCACTATTAAGTCCCACATTAAGTCAACCTCATAAACTATTATAAAACATGCTCTACATACAAAGGCTCTTCACTCTCTTTGTCTAAGAGGAGTTTATTGTTTCAAAATAGAAGGCATCATTTCCAAATTTGAAAACAAAAAATCCATGATACCAGATACAATGAAATAATTAGACCCACCTATATCAAACAATACTTTCATAAATATTGGTTTCAAAAGATTCTTACCTCCCACTGTGGGTGGTACATACTGATCATCCACCACAACATGCTTAGTTCCAAACAACATGTTTCTTTCTACACTCTAGTCTTTATTACCCTTCTGTAATTTCCCTCGCTAAAGAGTCATGGTATTCCTAGAATCACGGTGACTAACTATACTCTGCTGATGAGGGGTTCGTTACTGCCCTCGTCCCATCGAGGCATAGGATGCCTACAACCCCTGAGGAGCGTCATGAACACGTGACCTCAGTCATTGAAACAGTAATGATGAAGATGCCTCATATGATTGAATTTATGGGTTTTCAAGATATTTCCCTAAAATACCTCTTTATGTGGATGGTGGAACCACATAGGAAACATCCTATAATACTCTGAGGCTTCAGAGGAAGATTCACTAGTCCTTCCTGTAGATTCTGAGCCATAATACCACCTTGGAAATAAGTGTCCCTCTTCCACTTTCTCCCTATGTAAGATTTCCCACCATTTCCCATGGGCACCAACATGTTTCCCCACATATAACCACCCTGATATCCCTTTCATCTTCTATTTATCTATTTACCATTTTTGTATAATCCGTTATAGATAGAACCACAAATTTCAAACGGATTTCCTACCTGAGCCCTGATTCAAAGATACGCCCTTCCATAATGAACTTGATGAAACCTATGGAACAAAATGGACTACGTTCCTAAACTTATCCTCATATATCATCATAGAGTGGTTCTTCGGGTTCATGCAAAGTAAATATGTTGTCCACTAAATTCTGAACATGTGATGATAGAATTGTTTGTTAAATAATTCCTTAAAATCCTCCCATGTAATGCCTTGGTCCCCTTTAGCATTGACCACTAAATACCACCACTAAAATGAACGCTCTTCCAACTTGTATGTCATTGACATGACTTTTAACTCTTTTGGTGTTCCCATGAAATCAATGATTCGATTAAATCATATTCAACCACGCATCCACCCTTTCCAATTCTGAATCACATCAAAAGATGGGTGGATTATGCTTCTAAAACTAAACTGAGTGATCCAAATGATTTGGTTTATCCATTATATTCCCAAATTCCACAGCTTTAAAGGATTGAACTATTCTCAGAACAAGATACAATTTCACCCATGGATTCGGTACAATAACATTTTTAGTAGCTTCCTCCAATTGGTCTCTACGACGCCTTCCCAGAGCCATTTATTTCAACACAACAACCACTAATTCTCACTCCCTAGAAACAGAAGACTTAAAATTAAAAATTATAGCACATTTTAACTATCAAAACCATGATTTATCAAATTAAAATCTGTCTATGTTCATTCTTTTTTGAAATAATGAAAAATATTTTGAAAATCAACCCATTTTAAAAATACCTCAACCATTTTCTTTTCCAAATATGCACATTTGAAAACAATTTCCAGATCTTTCAAAAATTAGTACATTGATACCACAACATAAATCCTTACTCCAAACTAAATATGAAATCATAGTGTAATGTCCTGTATACCAGGCATGCCATGCTCATCTCATTAGCTCCACCCACGACAATGAGATCGTGATCCTATAAGTGTCTCCAAATCACTTATGTAACCAACTCCATGGTAACAATAATTTTATCATAAAAGGGTTAGAAACATTATTTTATTATATAAATTTCATGTTTCTACAATACTACCCCTTGGTACCATCCCAGCCTGAGGAATAATCGAAGAATGAGTACCAACTCTGAGACCGACAACAAATGCTAAAGGACAGAATGAGGTCGATTTCACCTATAAGTCAAGGACCAAAAAAACTGATACCACTTGTAGCATCCTTCCTCTCATCATTGAATGACTAGAGGTGAAAGTTATATGAAATATTAGGCCACATGCCCAGGGTGCCAAAGGATGGAAATAAATGTTGAGGGCTTCCTGAATAGTGGGGGATGATTCTTCCCTTTGAAATGCAAACAACCAACCAAATATGCCATTTCCAAAACCTATTACATGATGCATGTCAACAATTATTTACTATACAACAATACCAAAGAACCAATACAACCAGACCACAATAATATAGAGTTATAGTACCAAATGAAATACATAAACAACCTCGATCAAGAAACCAAGATAAATATCTATATCTCTACACCAAGCTCAAAGATCCAATGCCATAAGACTGCCCAAGAATCATGATGAACGGCTACTGAAATGAGATGCTTTACTATTACCAGGGTAATGGAGTACAACATGTGAAAAAGGACCAATGTTACAAATATGGGGGTGAGATATAATACTCGAGAGGTTTTTTCCAAATTATTTCCCTACACATCCAACTAGGATAGAACTGGTTAGCACATTATATATATATATATATATATATATTTTTATATAAAACTATGTAACAATGAAAAAATTTATGGCATGAAAAACACACCATTAATAATCCATTTTACCCAAACAATCACAATATCAAGGAAAAAACTTTAACACATCCTTAACCATTATCCAACACAAATTATCATAACCCAATTCATCTTGCGTGGCCATAAGCATTCTCCCAAAATATTCACAAATCCCCCCACACCCGAGGTTAGTGTTAGCATGTGGATGGAACTTCACATCTAAACCTGTCCACATTATAGTGTCTCTTTATTCCATTTTCCATCCCTTTTTATAGTGGTACTTCACACCACTATCCAAAACTTTTTATAGTGTTATTATATGCCACTATCCATTCCTTACCACACATGATCAAACACTAAATATGAAAATCAAGAAAATAACATTTATGAAAACCACAACAACATTCCAATAAAAAACTTCCAAAAGAATTAGTCCCCTATGAAAATCATCCACTCTAAAAACCTGCCAAAACCACTCCAATAAACCCCCCATTTTTTGAAAATGTTCTTATACCATTATATATTACAAACAAAAATTCTATAAAACAACATTTTTATTGAAAATAATTTTCAAAAAACATCACCATAAACTAACCAAATCAAACAATTTTAAAACAGTCATTTTAAAATTCAACAACAAAAAATATTTCTCCAAAATAAACCATTTTACCCAAAATCCACACATCACCACAAAATGGGTTTTAATAAAGACTCACACATAACATTTAAAATAATCTTCAAGAAAAACCTATTAATTGGAATCAATAATTCTTATTCTATAAAAATGGATTTAAGAGTAAAGCCACCTACCTTAGGGTTTGGTGAAATCGACCCATCGAACAACCGCACACCAAAACGGGTTGAAACATTCAAAAAATACACTTATATCCATTTCCCTAACATAAAAATCCCCAAATAATACCATTATAGGCCAAAAACCATAGATCTACACGTGATGGAAGTAGATATTGGAAATTGAGGGAGAGAGGTGAGTAGATATATGGGAAAAACAAACATACCAAGAGAGGAGACTTACTAATGTAGAATCACCTTTACCACATAAAGAAAACCCCTTAAAATTCCTCCTAGATTAGTGAGAAATTTTCCCTAACCCCTTAGAATATAAAATACTAAGTGGGGTTCATTTTGAAGAAGAAATAGGGTGTTTAGTGTAAATCATAACTCATACCCATTTTTAAACATCCACTTTTTAAGCCTCAAACTATTTATCTGCATGTTTAGGCACTCGATGCACTAACCGTGTACCTACTACTACTTAAAATGGGACCTCATACTATTGGTCCTGCATGGTAATACAAATCATGCGCCAACTGTGTGAAAGAACACTACCACAAAATGAACAGTTTGCCCAGGTGGGTACATGGTTTGGAAAATAGTGATCAAACCATGGACCCTAACCATGCGCTAACCCATAGTACACTTCCTCTTTGTACACGGTCTCCAGGAGAAACTGAAAGGTTTTCAAAAGCCTCTTTAAAACTGTGCACCCTCATAACATCCCCAAAACCTTCCCAAACCCCTTCTAAACTCTCCCAAATCATACCAAACCACGTTATACACATAAAATGGCATAAATAAAGGCTACATTCCTCAAAATGGGTGTTCTAAAATACTTTTTAAATTATTCAAATTATAGTGTTATTGATACCATAAAACAGGTGCAAAGAATAACTCCATTTAATAGAAACTCACATTGGAAATAGAATAGTTTAAACACCAATATTGATTTGAATGAAGATTTTCCAATAACCTGGTTTTGGGAAATTATAAGGTAATAATATATTTTATTATAATAATCAATATTTTTCTGGTATATGTGTATAATAAACATTAATTAAATATATTTTATTCTAAGAGTGTGTATAATGAATGTTAGCACCTGAGGTAAGGGTTTATGTTACAATATTCTTTTTAATCCATATTTTTCATTTTTAGATCTACATTGGGAAAAATATATTTCATCTCTCTTTTATAAATAAAAAAATTTATTTTCATATTTTTAATTATTATATTTTTTTCCATTCATTTAAATCTCTTTGGTACTTAAAATTATAAAGAAATTATTTTTAATAAAAACCATTATTTTTTCCCCTTTTCAGTTGGGAATTTTTCTCCTCCACATCAATGCCCTTTAAAATATTTTATAGAATTTATTACCTATACACAAATTCTTAAAAGGTTAATTTCACAAACATGGATTTTTTTGAAATATAATTAAAATGAATCATGGTAATGATTATTCATATGACCCTCTTTTGAGTTTTTATAAAAGTTAGAAAAGAATGTTCTCTTTTAACGTTTACAATATGAATTGTTTTTCATGACATCTGGTCCTTCCTTATTCATGGATATTACATTAAATGTTTTGAAATTTTATAAGGAAGGGATTATTCCTATTTTCTATGAATTTTTTTTTAATAGTTTTCGTATAAAAAGGGATACTATCCATTTGATTTCATTGGGTATGTTATGTTCTTTAATAATCGATATTTTCATCAATGACAACATTATTTGAGGATCATTATGATTTAGTGGGATATGTTATTATATTTCCATCTAATTTATTTTTCTCTATAGACTATGATGAATAATTTTTAAAGATGATATCCAAAAACGTTTTCTCCCGTGGGTAAATTATTATATGAACAAATGATGTATATTTTTATGATATTGTGGAAAAAGTCTATATGATTTTCATTATGTGATGGGATGCCTGGAGTTATATGATTCTGTAATAAATTGAGTAAAATTTTTCATCTCATGAGATAATATGAACTGGAATTGGGAGTGAACCTATTCTAATAGGAGAATCTATCCATTATGATAGTTTTGGCGGTGTTCCTTTTCTATGTAAATGATGGTAATGTGGAGTGAACCCAATCCACTTTGGGATATTTTCTACTATGATAATACTTTAAGTGGGAATTAAATAACGAAATTATTTTCTATTCTTATTTGTATGAGGAAAAAACATATGGTGATTATGATATGCTTTCATGGATCATGATTGATTATTGATTATTTTATAATATTACGAATAAAGACTATTGTTTTGAAAAAACCCTATTCCATAACCCATGATTTATGGTCTATTGCATGTTGGGTGTGTTTTTGTAAGTTATGATCATGTTTTTAGACCCTTATGATTATCTCACACTCACTTATTATCATCAATTTATATCTCCCACGTGTCCCCTTATATGGAATTAGTCCTCACCCTATATTATGTTTACCTTTCCAAATCTTTTTAGGAAAAATATTTTTTTGGGTATGTTAATGAATAGTATTATGTGAGAATATATTTCTAGTAGATTTTAAATACCTGTAATGAAATAAGTTTATTATGGGTTTGGTATAAAAATAAACTAATCCTCTACACTTCTTGGGTATGTAATATTCAAAGATGAAATGTATATTTATCTAATCTATGTAATATTTATATATGTTATGTTTGATTCACCTCAAATCATATCATATATGACTCCTATATGGTTTAGTAGGAAAATCATTTCCCAATCTATCATATGTATGAACACGACCTAATTCCTCTATAATAAAAAATAATAATGTTTTTTAGATGATTCATACCGAAAATACAATGTGAAATCTCATTTATTAACTTACAGGGTTTTATATTTACTCCATGATTTCACAAGAGAGTCCATGCAATCCTTTTTTTGAGGAACCTATTGGATGAATGATGAATGATTTGAATAGCCGGATTTAAAATAAATAAAAACATATTTTTTTAAAGGGGATGTAACCTGACCATATTATCTCACATGAATTACTAATAATGTATGCATGATTACAATAATTATTTTGGTATTTTATTCCATTAACAAGTCTATATGTTCAAACCACAGTGATGGGTAACTCTTTACACAACCTAAAACTTATGTTATCGACCCAAATTAAAATTCAATTATATATATACATTTCAAAAATTCATTACATGAAAAATGTATATGAAGCCCTTTAATATAAAGGATTATAATTATATGAAACCAATAATCCCCATAATAGTTTTCTAGGAGTGATTGGTTGTTAACTCCCATTTTTATAGGTCAGGCATAAACCTAAAAAGAAGTGAGTAGTCTGACAGAAATCCCTAACAAGCTAAGATACATTACTCATGCGAGATATAAATTTCATAATAATTTTTATAACTAATGCATATAAATTACAATTTAATAATTCATCTAACCTCATAACTCCATATATTTTAGATCATGGTTGAATATGTAAGAACCATGATTTTACTTGAGGTATGAAACCTTTTTTTTCAGTTTAATTCTATAATCATATTCTAATGGATTTTTATAATGATGTAAAAAACTATTTGTGGGTGTATGGGGCTTGTTCGGAGAAATATAATTTGGAAATCATAGGTGGGCAGAATGTTTAGAAGAAACCATGCGTCTTTGTTGACATGGCTTGGTAATACAATTTGGGGTGGTAAAATGCTCTATTTGGGGCCACACCGTTTTTCCAAACCATACAGCCTAGGATACATGACCATGTGAGTGTTGTAGACTTTTTTTCAGAGGGTTTTTCATTAGAAACATATAGTTATAAAAACCATGCACCAAGCCTGTGCGAGGGGCATCTTGGGATAATTTGGGGCACACGATTGGCATCCGATTTTGCCATTTGTGCGACCGAACTGTGAAAATTGTTTTAAATGGTAAACTGATAATTATTTTCATACTACTTATTTGACCCCTCTCTTCCTTTGTTTTTTATCCGATGTGCAGTATCCCCATCCCTACAAAGCATACTCCATTCCTAAATCTAGGAATTGAATGATCTCTATCATCTAGACTCCAAATCACTTTCCATAGTTCAAATTGGACAACCACAAATAGGATCTCCATTCCCCTTTCACCTTTCATCATATATCTTTCCATCAATAGAGTTTTTTGTGAGATCTTATGTCCTATTTTCATATAGTTTTTATATTTTCTGGATTTCTTCTATTTTATCCTAGATTAGTGGGCAACAATGTACATGAGTCTACTACCACGCTATGGTAATTTTCTCCTGATTTTTCCTTGTTGTCTTCAGGTTTATGTACCATTATATATTGTTTCATGCCATATTTTCTGAGAGATGCATATTAAATGTACTTATTCTTAAATTAAATGATGGTCTTGGCCTATATGCTCGATGTGACCCATTTATATATAAATTTGGAGGTTAAGGGACTTAAATTGAACTACCCATCTTGGGTGTGTTAGTTAAATGAGTAAAACCAACATGGATGGCCTATGAATTGATCCACCACTTAAGGTAATTAATTTTTCCACTTGACTTTGGTATTTTAAATGATTTTTTTGAATTTTAAATTGAATTTATTGAAAGATGTATTGGAAGACCATGTCCATACACCTTTTTCCATTGTCACTTTTCACTTCGGCTTGAGATATTCATTAAAAAAACTCCAAATTTAGATGAATGAGAAAAATCATTGGATTCTATAACTTTGAAGACTAGGATATTATTTGAGACACCTTCCTTAGTGATTTAATCGATTATATAAATGTGATTTCCAAATGAATTATATGTGAACATAAATTCAATCATTAAACGTTGATCCCCTGACCATTCATATTGATGTTCCAAGAGAGATAGAAGGGTTTTGAATCAGAATACCATGATTGGACTCATCTGTCATATTTAATTAAATGAATTGTAATCAAATTATTATGCACTAAGGGTGACAGTTGGGTTTTCATATAAACACCATGTATAAACTCACTTGGAAGATAGATTATATATACTTGAGTGATACTTGGACTCCCTTTGTGCATTTCCAATGATAGACTCATATGGAGACTCCCTATGTGGACTGTTGAGGATATGTTCAGAGTAATGATCATTATATACACCCTTTGTGACACTTATGTTCCCTTTTTGGATGACCATGTACGATCTCATAGGGTAGTTACCTTATACCAAACCTAGTTTGATTCTAGGGTTCCTATGAGGGATTCCCGGGATGTGATTGTTAGGTGATTGGTTTATGTTATGCCTAGAGTGATACTTGGGTTCCAAATTAGGAACCCCAAGTATGGTCTTTGGATACTTGAAAATTGAATAATAGATTTATTATACAATAAAATTTTTAAGACAAGGAACACTCTGGGATTCTATCAAAGTCTTACTTTTTTATTGAGAACCTTATTATAAATACCATCTTTAAATTTGGTTCATGGAGGATGATTTGGCTATGATAGGGGACCTAATTATTTATTATAATTAAATTAGGATAGATTTATTACTCATAGATACTTTTATTAGGTCAAATCTTGTAACATTGGTTAGGAATTACATGGGAACTCGAACCCTTGTAGGTTATTTATCACCACATTTCCTTGAAAAAGATTAATTTTAAATACACACTGTTTATTATATATTAATAGACTTGATATAATTATACTCCATTGGTGGTGGAATACATAGTATATCTTACACCCTCATTGGGCCACTGTTGGGTACCTAGACAGATTTCATGGATGGAGTTAGATATAAGGGAAATATATCTTCCACGGATGCATTACTATCATTTTAGGATGATGTACATATGTAGAGGAGTGATCCTACATTCAAGATTTTACAAGATATATATTAGGGTATTTTGTTCATTTTTTTATATAATGTTTTAAATTCCCATTACCCTAATCCCCCTGTATGGAATTTTTTTATAGAATTCCATGATCCTTATTTTTTATATGACATTGATGAATCTGATTTCTTAGTTATTTATGTGATCGATGATTACTATTACAATTTTTATTTATCATGTATTCTTATAATATTGATATATATTATTATAATAATGTGATACAACCTAATCATGAGGGTATAGTCTCCCCACTATTCCACCATAGACCCAGACTATTTGTTGGTAACCTCTATCATATGGAGAGTTGTGCTTAAGGTCATGTGGCCAACTAGATCTAGTTACGCTTAAGTGAATTGGATCTATGACATAACAATGTGGTATTTGTGAGGTTTATTTTCTTTTCCCTTCTTTAATTACTAATTAAGTGGGTAGATAGGAGAATTATGATGTGTCAAGAGTTTTTCATGAGGCTGTTCATGGGAGCTGCTAACCAAAATGTAGTGAATATAAAAATTAAATAGGATGAGATATGTATCTATAGATTATTCTTATTTAGTTATTTTGATATCACCATTGGGTGATGCACTTTATGTTCGATATTCCTTATGAATATGGATTTTTACCCTTGGACGATATGGAAAGTAATAACTGAATCATCCATCATAATAGGAATATGGGTATTTATATATCCTGAATATGCCATGCCTAGTTTTTATTAATCTGTGTATTCAATATATAATATTTTGGTGATGTGATTCATTTTCTATGAAATGTGGTTAACATTTCAGGGGTATGTTATACATAATTGGTTGTGATTATGGGGGTGTCATGTATCAATTTATAAATTGTATTGTACATTAAAAAATTCGATACAGTGATCCATGTTATTCAACAATTTAATGAGTTTCTATATAAATGAGTATGAAATTTTATTAAATTAAAATATATAATGAAATTATTATCACCAAATGGGAATTAAAACTTAAAGGGTGGTTTCCTCTATAAGTATCAATTGATACTCTTTATACTGGGACATTTGACTTATATCATAGAACTTGACCCTAACCTAAACTATATAGTGGGATATAGGTAGTGTCTATTTCTTTTCCATTGATATGTACGTCACCTAGATTTGGATTTAAGAGTATTAAAAGTGGTGTGACTTTTATATTGGGAAAATATAATCTACCCTTTTCACACACGCACACACACAGATATATATATATATATGATTTTATCATTTATTAAATCTTTTATTGAGATGTATGATTTGAATATATAGAGTCATTCCACAATTATGGACTCATGTTGTGCTCTAGTAGGGTGGAAACAAACATTATCTTTTGGTGGTGGGACATAGGCCTCTAGTAGAACCTATAGTAGGGTAACATGTGGAACAAACAATTATACTTGATGTGGGAGACAATGACCAATTTCGGGAAGGTTTCCAACATTTTATGCAGTCTGTTCTGGAAACTCTATGACTTTCCCTGACTAAGGAAAACATGATGCATGAGGTTCAGAAGTATAATCCACCCACCTTTTTTAGGGATGGTGGCTCACAAGCTGCCAATTCAGGGATGGAGGTGATGTTGTCTATTTTCAAGCATCGTGAGACACCTCCCAAGAGGAGAGTGAATATTGCTACATATATGATTTTGGATTCATATAAGATATGTTTTGATGTTATTACCTAGATGGAACACCATTGGGATATATCATGGAGGGATTTTTAGATAGTCTTTTATGGTAAGTTCTATCTCCATATGTTGAGGGAATATAGAGCTAGAGAGTTTATGCACCTTGATTTGGTAACTATATCAGTCATGGACTACTCTACCCATTTTATAGAGAACCGATATTTCATACCAATTCTATTAGGTGATGAGTTATCCCAAGCTATGTTATTTGGGTATTGTATTAGGTATGATATATAATTGAAAGTGAATTTATTTTGTCTTGAATAGTATTTGTAATAGTGTACTAGGTGGTTATCATAAATAATTATCTAATAAATGAAAGGTTTGTGAGCTAGGGATGTTCAACATGAAGATCAAGAACATCATCAACAATAGTAAGAAGCATCATTTAGATCTTTCATGGGGTGATACCAGTAGTCATGGTGTGTACTCAGGTAACTAAGTGAAATGATATCAGTGTAGTAGACTGAGACATGAAAATTCTAGTATACTATGGACCTAGTCAAGTTCCAATATTTTGACAAGATGAGTCATTTTCATCGATTTTGAAGAGACAATCCTCTAGTATAAAATAAGATAAGGTCAACACCGACTCCATATTTTGCAGCAGGGTTAGAATGTTCTCATTAGGTAGGGATATAGGGTGTGGCTGACCTATCAGGTTGAGGTGGTGGTCGTGGCCAGGGTTTCAAGAAAAAATAATTATAGTGCTAGTAGAGCAGACATGCTTAAGTCATCCAAGATATATTAGGGCCGAAGATCAGGACAGATGTATTCTGTATAGCTGATACCTGTGGTGTAGAATGCCAAACCTTATGTAGTGAGAGGGACTATTCTAGAAGCCACTACTTTATTATCTACCCATTTCAATATGGTTGCTTCCCATTCCATCAAATATGTGCTTCCTGTGGAGATAATTGGGTTTGATTTTTAGTTTTTTGGTGTTGGGATAACATTCGATACTCCATTAGGGGTTAGATCGAAGAGTGTGTTCCGGTGTAAGGAGTTCCACCTCAAGATAGGTGGGTATCAATATGTATGATATCTATTTTTCCTTGATGAAATAGGGTTTGACATTACTCTTGGGATGGAACGGTTGGTTTTATATCATTATTATGCTGATTCATATCACTTGAGGGTGAATTTCACATCACCATAGGGTAGGGAATTTATTAAAAATGGTTAAAGGGATTTTCTAGACAATCTTTTATGGAACCAGGAATTGTGGTATGAGTAGCATGATTGCCCAGATTGATAGTTGTTATCTATATGATTAGGGAACACATTAGGTAGATTACTCATCAATCGTAGATTTTTTATAAGTTGTTTTCTCAGATGAGCTTTCCGAAGTACATCCCAATAGAGAAGTAGATTTTTCAATCAAGATAGTTCTATAAGTTACACTAGTATATATTCCAACTTAGATGAGGAATAATACTATGTTATAGGAGATTATGATGGATATTGAGGATTTGGATGATAAGGGTTTTATATCACCCTATTATCTTCCATGTGGTTCACAAGTCCTTTTCCCCAATACGTTGTATGATTCCTTCGTGTTTTTGATGGATAAGCATTTGTTAAACCAACTTATGGTTAAGAAATGGTATCCACATCCTCATTTATATGATATCACTGACCAACTAAGTGGATAAATTATTTTTTTTATGAATGATATGATATCGAGTTGTCATCAAGTGATTGTTAGACCATCATATATACCATATAAAAAGTCTTACAGAAGATGTGGACTTTGTGTGTATTTGTTCATGTCATTCGACCTCATGAGCATGAAAACGGTTTTAATGGAACCAATGTACTATATTTTCCACCCTTATCTAGATTCATTTTTGTTGTTCTTCATGGATGATATATTGGTGTATTATCATACTCGACACAACCATTCAAAACATATTGATATTATATTTAATACACTAAAATATAATTATTTATATTCTTAGATAAAAAGTGCCACTTTTTTATGGATAGAGATCACTTCTTGGGTCACATTATCTAAGTGATAGATGAATCCGTTGACCCAAAGAAGGGGAGAGTTGTAGTTTTTAAGGACTATCCCATGGACATCTTCGATATTTAAAGTTTATTAAGATCATTCAGTTATTAAATGTGAAACATTGAATAATTTTCACACCTATAATAATATCTTATAGTCTTGTTTAAGAAGGGTGTGGAGTTCATTTGGTCATAGGCTTATGAGATATCATTCCAAGAGCTAAAAGCGAGAAAAATTTAGTGTCAATCCTGATTATTTTAGATCCATGTAGATGATAATTGGTTTATTGTGATGAATTAGTAATTGGGATAGTAGAATTTATGATGTAGTAAGAGTGAGTTTTGGAATAATAGTCTCACCATTTTTGGAAACATGAGAGGAACTATGTGATACACAATCTTGAGTTAGATTGTTTTGCATTACTTGTTTTTTTGGAGGAATTAATTACTAGTTGAGAGTATTGTGGAGTATATGTACTATAAAATCCAATGGTAAATATTTACATGGGGTGATTTGAATATTAGGAAATGAATGTGGGTTTGATACCTATAGTATTTTGAGTTTTAGATTGGATACAATCCTTGAAAGTTAAATGAAGTTGCTGATGATTTTTGTAGGAGAATATTGAAACTGGTATTTTAATAGGTCAGTAGCAAGTGAAATCTTATGGAACTAATTTCTAAGTTTCATATGTAGGTTTAAGTCCATAACTGATAGTTCGTAATTTATTCGTTATCAGTGAACTCTTCACTTTTTGATAGAGTGAATAAGAGGATACTATCAGGTCTTAATGGATTGGTTCTATAAGAGAGCATTGAAGGTGATGACCCGCCTTCTGGTTGGGTCAATGAATAAAATGAGATCTTATATGTTTAAAGATGCATATGGGACCCTATTGAAATTTGGGATGATTTTATGTGAGTGTCCCATGACTCGTTATGGAAAGTATATCCCTGTCTTACCATGATGTATAACGAATTACACCACAAATACTAGTGGCCAGTGATGAAAAGAAAGATAGCTGGGTATGTTACCTAATGTTCCACTTATCATCAGGAGAAGGTATAACACCGACTACTATAAGGTATTTTACATACATTACCTATTATTGAGTGGAAGTTGGACAACATCACAATGGATTTTTTTGTAGTATTGTTTAGATCACCTTGGTGTAGTGAAACTGTATGGGTGATCATGGACATATTTACAAAGTCAACCCATTTAATACATATTTAAGAGACCTTTTCAATGGATGTTTCTGGGAGGTACTACATTCATGAGACTATATATCTCCATGGAGTTCTTGTTTTATCATTTTGGATAAAGTCGCTTTCTTCACATCACAATTTTGGGAGTGGTTGCAGATGGAGATTGGTTCATCGGTACTTTTGAGTATAGCCTACTGCCCATAGATCAACTCTTAGTCTAAGAATATGATACATTTTTTGATGGACATGCTTTGATCATGCATTATTGATTTTGGAGGTTTGGTGGAGAAACACCTACCTCTAAATGAGTTATCTAACAATAATAGATACTAGGTGACCATAAATATGGAACCTTTTATGGCCATATACAGTAGGTATTTCCATTAATTATTATGTTGGTTAGAGGAAGGTGGGGTATCAAAATTAAGATCTCCTTTTTTTAGGATACTTAGGATAATGGTATATTTTCTAGAAGCAGATGTCTTTAGCACAATCTTGGTAGAAGTAATACATTTATCTTCACCACCAACCAATATAGTTTTAGGTGGAGAGTGGGTTTTTCTTATGTGTTTCACCTAGATTAAAGAATTGGAAGATTAAAAAATAGTGAAGCTTTCACTTAATTACATTTTTCCCTTTGAGATTTTGGAGAGAGTCAAGACGGTAGCCTGTTAGTTTCAATTATACTAGAGGCAATGGGAAATGCATGATTCCTTACATGTATCTCATCTTAACCAATATCATTTATATTGAACTAGTAATATTCATCCATTAGAGTTTGAATTAGAGGTTGATTCATCCTTCGAGGAGCATTCTTTCAATATTATTGATCGATGCATGAAGGTTATCTGAGGCTAGTCAGTTCCTCTAGTATACGTATTGTTGAAGAATGACCATTTATAGGATGAGACTTGGGATATGGAGGCCAATGTATGTTCCCAAGGAAATGTGTTGTTCTTAGATGATTCTTTACCACCCTTTGAAGGGAAACATAGGGACCCGTTTCTTTATGGGGTGGAATATTGTTAAAACCTATATTTTACATGAGGTATAATACCTTTTATTTTATGTTTAATTATTTATTTTTATCTTAATTGAATTTCATAATGAGGTCATGTGTGTTTTTAGGGTGTTCGAGGCTTGTACAAAGCTTGAACCCTAGCTTTTGAGTTAAACAGGTGGGCCGTAGAGTTATTAAAAACCATACCTCCCAATAGACATGGTTTGATTGGACCATGTAGGGTGGTCTAGTGATCTTTCTAGGGTTAGATGGTTTTTCCTAAACATTCACCCTAGGATAATTGATTGCGCTTGTTTTCAAACCTCTTTTCAAAGTTGTTTTCGATGGGAACATCTCGATTAGTCAAATGTTGCACCTAGATCGTGCAAGGGGTTTCTTGGGACACTTGGATGTGCATGGGTTGTTCAGGGTTTGTCCATCCTGGTTGAAAATTGATGGGCATCATTCATAAAGGGTAAACTTATGATATTTCCACTCATTATAATTTAATCCCTATTTCTTTTTATTTTATCTCCCACACACAACAACCATCTTTCCCATTGAATATTCCTCTATTCCTAAAGGTTGGCATTGAAGGATCTCAACCATTAGAACTCTCAATCGTTTGTTCTCAATATTTTTGGATAACCACCTGTAAGATCTAAATTAATTCTACACCATCATCTATTTATATCTCTATCTATAGAGTTTTTTTTGTGTTATATCTTATTCCTAATTTTTAGGAAATTTTTATTATTTTCTTAATTTATTAGGCTCTAGCCCATATTAGAGGCCAATAATAGACTAGGATCCAACTAACATGATAAAGTAGGTGGTTACATGATTTTCCCTTAATATATTGGAGTTTATGTACTACGCCATTGTACCACGATCAAATATTTTTGAGTGACACCCATTAAATGTATTTATTCATAAATTAAATGATGGTCATGACTTATATTTAGAATTATAACTATTTATATATATATATATATATATATACATATATCAGAAGGTTAAGGACCATGAATTAAACCACCCCCTTGGGTGTTTTGGTAAATTGAATAAAATAACCATGGGTTTCCTTTGAATTAATAAACCTATAAAGGTGTGTTATTTTACCCATTTAATTAGATATTTCTAATAATTTGATTTAACTATAAATATAATTGAATGAAATTAGATATCTAAGACCATGTGCGTATGTATTGGGATATTGTGCCATATCACTAAGGCTTGAGATTTTCTTTAAAACAAAAAATTCCATTAAATATGAAAGAGATATTTCATGGGATGATAAGCCTACAAATTCAATTCTTTGATTTTTTCAAAATTTTGAGGAATTTAAATTAATTATGTAAATGTGATGGCTAATTTAAATAAATTTGAACATAAATGTTATGGCTAGACTTTAGGTTCATGACCATTCATTTTACCATTCTGTGATTAATACAATAGTTCTGACTCAGAATTCCATGAACAGACTCTTCCATATTATTTAATTAGATGAACTATAATGAAAATACAATATGCAATGGAGGACACATGGGTTATCATCTGAAAACCAATGATATAATCACTTGGATACTGGATTATATAGGCTTGTGTGATACTTGTACTCCCTAGGTGGACTGCCATGGAATGATATAGGGGATGATAATTATATATTCCTGAGTGATACTTGGACTCCATATGTGGGCTTCCATGTAAGGACTCAGAGGTATGATCATTATAAACACCATGATAGACACTAGGGATCCCTTTTTTGACAACTAAGGATGGAATCCGAGGGAGGTGAACTTATTCCACACCTAGAGCGATACCAGGATTCCTATAAGGGATGCTTAGGAACAACATGTAAGCAGATGGGTTCATGTTATTCCTAGAGTGATACATAATTTCAAAATTAGGAAATCCAAGAATGGGTTCGTGATGCTTTTGAATTTAATAATAAATTGAATATATGATGCAACTTCCAAGATGAAAAAAATGTTTGGATTTGGTCAGATCCTTACATATTATTGACGACCTTATTATATATATCCTACAGAGATATGGTTCAAGGGTGGTAATTGGGATTTGATCTAGGTACTGAGAAATTATTATAATTAAACCATGAATGATTGATTACTCAGAGATATTCTATCTTATAATGAATTATGTATAAAAGGATGGGAGTTCCATGGGAACTTAGACCCTTGTGGGTTGTTTACAACTATAAATGATTTATAGATTTTACGGTTACCAACATCCAATTTATTATATATTCATAGAGTGGATTGAATTAGACACCATTGAATAATATGGAAGATTCTGTTTGAGTACCCCAATTGTGGGGTACTCAAACATACTTCATGGATGCATGAATAGAAAAGTGTTAGCCCCTTCCATGGACGATTGATTATCATGATAGGACGGTGTGTGAGGAAATACAGTCGAGACTATGATTGAAATTTTACTTGCGATATACTGGGTTTTTTTTCTAGTTTTATATTGTGTTGTATATGGGTATTCCCCTGACAACCTATATTTTCTTTTTTGTATGCCATTCCAGGAAGATTATTATTTATATGAAATTTATGGATGTGATTACATGGTTAATTATGTGATGGATGAATACACTTCTGAAGTTCGGTTATCATTTATGATTCTATTGTTGATTGATATGATTATACCACTGTGTTACACTCTGATCATACGGGTATAACCTCCCAAATGTTCCACAATGTACCCTAACTACTATTCATTAGCCTCTGGTGTATGAGGAGGAATGCCTGATGTAAAACCCTGAGATTTTATGAGAAATAGATTTTTTTATGTCTTATGTTATACGCAACACCAAAGGAATCCTTCACAGCACACAATACGGACTTGGCTTGCATTACACGCGATCACGACCTTCCTCGATAGCGTGTGTAGTACGCAATACCGGGTTTCACTAAACAACGATATATTATTATGAACTAGATGTTATGAATAGTATTAACTACATTTTGAATTTTATTATTCATTATAAACATTTTCTAGAACATGGTAAGAGAACAAAATAATTTTTTCAGGTAAAATAAGTATTTTTCAAAAAATGCAGTTTTGCCGCCTTTTGAGGGCACACCCACATTAAATCTAGTTTTTGACATGATTATAAGTTCCATTTGAAAAAATAAAATTCTTATTTTGAATCAGGTTATAAAAATTTACTTTGGATAAATTTTTGATATTTTTCTGATAACTTTCATATTTTGATGAATAGTAAAAATACGCTAATTTTTAATTAAAAACAACTTTTTTTCATTGAGATAATTTATATGGTTAAATTATAATATTGAATGGTTTTAAAGTATAAATAGAATATATTTTTACCATTTAATATAATTAATGTGATTATCATTAATTTCACATTGAATTAATAGGTAAAAACATTTCAATCTTTGGCAATGTTTTAACTTCAAAAACCCGTTTTCTTAACAACGGGATTTATTTTAAATTAATTATTGAAAATTATATGTTTTGAATTTTGAAAAATGGATTCCATATTTGTAATCAGTGGGCCCAAATTATGTTAATAGGCTGCCTTTTATTTTTGGGCATTATGAATAGTAACTACGGTAAATTTTATTTACCATAGTTAAAGGTAAATCGGGTAATTAAGGGTAAATACAAGATTATAAAATTACCATAACACCTGCCAAAATCCTATTGGATGACTAAAAGTCGACCCATATCACCTTAGGGTCGGATTAGATTCATTTAATGGACTTTTTTCCATGAAAATAATTTAATTATTATTAAACCCAAAGAATGTGACAACATGTCACTTTCTTAAATCATATAAGTATAACAATTTTAATTTAGTGATAAACTTAATGAAACTTCGAACATGAATAGTCTCCAGAAAGATAATACAATTATACACATTATAGGAATTTATTTAGAATTTTTAGGGATTATATAATTATTATTAATTATGACCCAATAGTGATGTTGAAATTATTCTATTAATTGAAATATCAAATAAATGGGTTTCAAAATATTAAAATAAATATTATATAAACTATTTAATGTGATCCACTACTTTTCTAGATACATATGACATTTTATGAATATATTAATGCTTTTAGTTCGAACATATCTTCTGTATATAGTTTATTTAAATTCTAATAAATGAATAGTGTCAAAATTGACACTAATGTTATTTTATAAAAATAACATATTATAAAATTGATTAAAAATCACAAAAATATTTAAAAATTATAAATTAAACTTTATACGGTCTAAAATGTCATAAAGTGTCAAATTAAGGAAAATTCACAACACATATGTAATTATTTATAATAATTTAAAATTTAGAATATTATTACCATAAATAAAATTAAATTGATAAATAAAGATAAATCAAGTTGATAATGTTTAAAATAAATTCCACACATGTATAAATTTTATTGGTTGATGATATTAAAACTCTATCTCATCTAAGCTTCGGATATGAGTCATTTTGGAAGTGTTTAAGTGGGGTTGGGATTTAATATAAACTAATATTTCTTATATTTCCAAAGGTGCCCCTCTCCTCCCTTATAAAAGGGAACTTCCTCCCTCTCCTCCTCACACCAATTTGAGCCTTCATTCTCGGCCAACCCCTGCCCATTTCACATCCCCACTTCCCTAGAAACATCCTAGAGGTCCTGGTCTTCTTCAAAGACCAATTTTAGTGCCCTAAAAGGAGGTCTCAAAGAGGCGCTTCAAATAAGAGGAAATGTCCGTTACGGATTCTTTCAACTCTATTTCTTCTTCTACTTATTATTATTTAGTTGTTTCATTATTAAATAATAACATAAGTATCACTCATATACTGATATGTTTTTATAAGTATTAAACAACCCTATTTCACCATCAATCCATCCTACGGAAAACGAAATCACCGCACCTGCGTACGTACAGAATACCGTCTCCACGCCGTGGTGTAATCTATTTTCCATCACCACCTTACTTGGATGGGTATAATGGTTCAAATAAATAACAATATATGATTATTGGAAAGTGGTATTGATTCTGAAATAGTATACATACACTCCAATACAATTCCACGATCATGGGAACGATATCATCGCTCGTGCATACGTACGGAATACCGTCTCCACGATGTGATGCGATTCGTTCTACATGATTTTCATTGCATAATGATTATATAAATTAATTGAATGAATAAATATGAAATATAGTACACTAATACCATTCTTGAAATGAGGTATCTATAACTTAAAGAGAAGAATAAGAATTTATTCAACAAAACACGCATAACAACAAAAAGTAATAAACACCCGAATAACAAGTAGAAATGAAATATTACTAATAAGAAGCTAATAATATGAACATATATGATATAATTATGGAATAAGTCAGTGACATTATTTAAATCATTATACAGGATGTTCGGACACTTACGAAGCAAATCAGACCTAAGGTAAGGGAAAATATCACAATCTCATTTTTATCCGAGATTATTTATACTTTGGTATTTACTAGGGTGCATTTTATCATCCACATCCATGTTCCCTCAATATGTAATATTTTTTCCATCCACCTAAAATTGTTTAAATAAAATTTTACCCTTCGGTGAGTTTTTAGTAAAGGATATGAATGGAATCTTTTGTCGTTTTTCGTACGAAGTACTTTTTGACTTTTCCGCTAAAAGTACGAGAAGAATGTTTTTTTAACTTATACGGCATGAATGGATTTTTAAAACATTATTTCCATGAAGCTTAATTTACAAGTTTTGATGTTTATTTTTAATCAACTTCTTTTAGTTTAAAATTGTATGACATGTTAAGAAAGGAAAAATGTTTTTCAAGTAGAAAGGATATTTTCCTAAAAAATGGAGTTCAAGTGTTTTATCAAAATTATTTTCCATCTCAGATAATATAGGGTTCTATTTCAATCCCTATTATTACATTGATTTGATTATGTTGTGAAGGAATTATTTTTATGAATTCATTTATCTTATATGAATTGTTTTATGATGTCACGATGTTTAAGAATCACATTTTTATTACATGGGTTATGCAATGATGTATGATTTGTGATTTTGTGGCACACATAAGAATGGCATCATTATGAGATGGGTGGGACCTATATCTACATCCAATGAATTGGGTAATGATTTTATATTTCATGAGATAGACATGGCTGGAAAGGCAGGTTAAACCGGTTCAGTGAAACAGGACTGAAACGAGGAGTGAACTTGGTTCAGAAATGGAAATTGTCCACTAAGATAATCTTGGAAATGAGTCTTTACTACTAAGAAATTATTATCTATGATTATGTGTGTATGCCAAAAAGTTCCATGGTTTAAGTTATGATTATTGTGATTACATTTCACTACCATGATTTATCCCATGTAATGAAATTATGATCTATTTTGGAGGGAAAGATTTCCAAAATGTTATGTTCTTATGAATTTGATGTGATTGATATTTCATTTGTTTACCCTTACTGAGCATTTGAGCTCACCCTTTTGTATGTTTTCTTTCCCCAGGTCAGGAAGAAGGGTATTAAGTAAGATATTCCAAAAGGGACTATAGATATGTTGAAATAAATGGGAGACAATATAGATTCTTTATGAACCAGTTGTTTATGCTTCCCAGTTTCTAAAGACACTATACCTATACGGTCCTTTCATGGGTTTTTATATGTTGTAATAAGTATGCTTCAATTTTGAAGTAATAACCATGTATGTAAAGTGTGGGTCGTTATAGTTGGTATCAGAGGAAAGGTATAGTCAACCATTGGAAACTAGGATGTGAAAGCCTTAAAAAGAAACCTAAGGATATGTCTAAGCATAGAACACAATCTTAGTGTTTTAGAAATGGCCATGAACAACCTATGATAAGACCTTAAGTGTGAAATTTTATTCTTGATTATGTGGTTTTCCTATTATAATTAGTGTTTCTCACAAAATTATTCTTGGTTTTAGTCAATGGCTGGAATCCGAAGGAACCTTGTTAATGCGGAATGCGACGAGAAATGCAATGATTGTTCCCCTGAGCAACCAAACGTTATGTGAGCTGGAATGAAAAATATTGTAGCCATGCTCACACAAATTTATTAAGCTATGAATCATGCATGACTTCCAAACGAGAAAAGGAAGGAGCAACATTCTGTTGAATCCTTCATGAGGAAGCATCGACCTTCATTCAACGGGTCTACTTATCCATTAGTCGCGGAACAATGGATCAGTACTACTGAAAAGATATTTTCAGTTCTTCAATGTTCTGAACATGATAAAGTCATCTTAGCAGTGTATCGTTTGGAAGGTGATGCTGATCAATGGTGGAATATTATCAAGAATATGAGGCCAAGATATGAAATTGAGTCCATGGAATGGGACGTGTTCAAGAAATTATTTTTCAACAAGTACTTCCTTCGTATTCTCCGAACAAAGATGGAGAAAGAGTTTCTTGAACTGAAGCAAAAGGATAATGAATCTATTGGTACCTATGAAGAAAATTTTACAAGACTTGCAAAGTACGCTTCTGGTATTATTATCCAACCTGAGACTAAGATCGATCGATTATTTAGTGGCTTAAAACCAAGTCTTCGAAGGGCGTTATCCATAAGGGACTTCAATAACTACAAGGAAATTATTATATGTGCTCTCAAGGTTGAGATGGAGATTGGTGTAACCCATCAGTCACATGGGTTTGATAAGAAGAGGAAAATGGAATTAAAAGGAAAATCTAAAGACCACACTGAAAAGAAGATGAGTTTTCCCTTATGCTCAAAGTGTGGAAGGAAACATGGAGGAAATTGCCTTAAGGGGAAAAGAAAATGTTATATGTGTGGAAAAGAAGGTCATCGGGAAATTGAATGTCGAAATAATGGTAAGAATATGTCTAATGATGCAAACAAAGGAAGGGATACACAAAATGAGCCTACTACACTTCAATGTTTCAAGTGAAAGGAGATGGGGCATTATGCCAATCAATGCCCAAATCCAAGGGTTGATGATGATGATCAACGTCAAAAAACTCTTAAGGCCAAAGACAAAGGAAAGTCACATGCAATTACTATCGATGATGTGGAGTATGACAACGAAGTGGTAAGAGGTACACTTACCATCCACTCTAAAGTAGAAAATGTTTTATTTGATTCTGGATCCACCCACTCTTTTATTTCTGAAGAATTTTCTAAGGGTATCACCGTATTACCTCAACATTTAGATGTTGAGTTGGCTATGACAACTCCTAATGGCACAACAGTCGCATCAAAAGTTTACAATTCTTCCCCGATTGAATTTTGTGGGAAAGTGCATCCTGAATATCTTGTGATCCTTCCTATAGTGGAATTTGATGTGATTCTTGTCATGGATTGGATTTCTTTATATGGAGCTCATATCTATTTCCAAAGAAGGGAAGTCACATTTCATATTCCAGATCAATCTATGATCGTCTATCGATGCAAGGATGAACAAAACCTTACAGTGGAAATTTCATCCATCCTATGGGTCTTGATTCCACTAAATGAAGGTTAATTATCTCAAATGGTTGGAGAGAAACTCATGATTAATAATATGCCCATTGTACGGAAATTTTATGATGTCTTTCTGGAGGAATTGCCAGGTCTTCCACCAAATCACGAAGTTGAGTTTTCAATAGAACTCATACCGAGTGCTTTTCCTATTTCAAAGACACCATATAGAATGGCCCCAGTTGAGTTGCAGGAATTGAAGAAGTAACTCCAAGAGAATATTGATAAAGGATTCATACGCCCTAGTGCATCACCTTGGGGAGCACCTGTTCTGTTCGTTAAGAAGAAATATGGATCAATGAGACTCTGCATTGATTATCGAGAACTAAACAAGATCACTATCAAGAACAAATATCCTCTCCCACGCATTGATGACCTATTTGACAAACAACGCGGAGCTCAATACTTTTCCAAGATTGATCTTCGTTCAAGGTATCATCAATTAAGGGTCAAAAGGGAGGATATACCAAAAACGGCTTTCCGTACAAGGTATGGACAATATGAATTTATAGTGATGCCATTTGGTCTTACTAATTCCCCTACTATCTTCATGGATCTGATGAATAGAGTCTTTAGAGACTATCTTGATCAGTTTGTGGTAGTCTTTATAGATGATATTCTTGTATATTCAAATAGCATGGATGAACATGAAGATCACTTGAGAATTGTATTGAAGACCCTAAGAAAGGAGAAGTTTTATGCCAAATTTACCAAGTGTGAATTTTGGCTTCAAAAAGTTTCATTTTTGGGTCACATAATCTCAAACGAGGGGATATCTGTGGATTCAGCAAAAACAGAGGTTATCGAAAGATGGTCGAGAACAACAATAGTAACTGAGATCCGAAGTATTATTGGTTTGGCTGGATATTATCAGTGTTTTGTGAAATATTTTTCACGATTATCTAATCCACTCACCAAGTTGACTCGGAAAGGAGTTAAGTTTGTTTGGACGGAGGAATGTGAAGATAATTTCAAGGTGTTGAAAAGAAGGTTAGCCAGTGCACCTGTGCTCATACTACCTTACAGTGGAGAAAGGTTTGTGATCTACAGTGATGCATCCAAGAAGTGATTGGGGTGTGTTCTTATGAAAAATGATATGGTGATTGCTTATGCCTCATGACAGTTGAAAATCCATGAGCAAAATTACCCAACTCATGATTTGGAGTTAGCTGCGGTAATCTTTTCATTAAAGATTTGGAGGCATTATCTTCATGGAGAAAGGTGTGACATTTATACTGATCATAAAAGTTTAAAGTATATTTTCACACAAAAGGAGCTGAATATGTGCCAAAGAAGATGGTTAGAGTTGATTAAGGATTACGACTGCTCAATTCATTACCACCCGGGGAAAGCAAACAAGGTGGCAGATGCATTAAGTCGACAGGACCATGCTAGTTTATCCATGATGAGGATCACAAAAGATCCAATATTTATGGATTTACAAAGGATGGATCTTGGAATTATAATGGAAGGGGGGAAATAGTATCTTTCTGAAATGAATGTTCAACCATCTATACATGTGAAGATTAAAGAGGCACAGAAAGAAGATGTAGAGTTACAAAAGAAAGTGAGAAATGTTCCCGAATTCAACCATCATTTTGATGGGATAATAAAGTTCAGGAATTGGGTTTGTGTTCCTCCCATCCCAGAATTAAAGAAGGAGCTGCTGGATGAGGCTCATAGTTCTTCATTCTCTATTCATCCTGGAAGCACGAAGATGTATAGGGACCTGAAAGAGTACTTATGATGGGATGGCATGAAAAGAGATGTTGCTGAATATGTCTCTCGATTCTTGGTTTGTCAGAAAGTTAAAGCAGAGAGACAGAAGCCTAAGGGCATGTTACAACCATTACCCATACCTGAATGGAAATGGGAAAACATCACTATGGACTTTGTCACCGAACTTCCGAAAACATCCAAAGGCAATAATGCTATCCGGGTTATTGTTGATCGTCTTACAAAGTCTGCACACTCCATTGCTATTAGAGAGGATTTCTCTCTAGATCAGCTTTCCAGGATATATGTAAAGAAAGTGGTAAGGTTGCATGGAGTACCACTTTCTATTATATCTGATCGGGATCCGAGGTTTACCTCAAAGTTATGGCGAAGTCTTCAGCATACTCTGGATACAGAGTTCAGTTTCAGCACTTCTTATCATCCTCAGATAGATGGTCAGTCTGAGAGGACAATTCAAACACTAGAAGATATGTTGAGAGTTTTCTATATAGATTTCAAAGGTGGTTGGGATCAACACCTACCTTTGGTGGAATTTTCTTATAATAATATCTTTCACTCAAGTATTTAGATGGCTCCTTATGAAGCTCTTTATGGAAAGAAATGCAGGACTCCAACTTGCTGGGATGAAGTTGGGGAAAGAAATCTATAAGGACCTGATCTTGTTGATGAAATGGCAGAAAAGGTTAGATCTATTCAACAACACATAAGAGAAGCTCATAGTTGACAAAAAAGTTATGCCGACAACCGAAGAAAGGACCTAGAGTTTTAAGTGGGTGATAAAGTGTTCTTACGAATATCTCCCTGGTAGAGGGTCATGAGATTTGGAAAGAAGGGAAAGTTGAGCCCTAGATACATCAGTCCTTTTGAAGTTCTGGATCATGTTGGAAAGGTAGCTTACCGATTGGCACTTCCACCAAATCTCTCTCAAGTTCATGATGTGTTCCATGTATCTCTCTTGAGAAAGTACATACCTGACCCTTCACATGTACTCAGCTCAGATGTTGTACCGCTGGAACAAGATCTTTCTTACGAAGAAAATCTGATAGAGATTCTCGATCGTAGTGGAAAAGTCTACGGAACAAGACCACTCACTTTGTGAAAGTTTTATGGAAGAATCACCAATTAGAAGAAGCTATATGGGAACTTGAGGATATGATGAGGGAGAAGTATCCTCATATGTTTGTAATGAAGTAACGAATTTCGAGGGCGAAATTCATTTTAAGGGGGGTAGAATGTAACACCATGATATTTTACGAGAAATAGTTTTTTTTATTTCTTATGTTACATGCAACACCAAAGGAATCTTTCATAGCACACAATACGGACTTGGCTTGCATTACACGCAATCACGACCTTCCTCGATAGCGTGTGTAGTACGCAATACAGGGTTTCACTAAACAACGATATATTATTATGAACTAGCCGTTATGAATAGTATTAACTACATTTTGAATTTTATTATTCATCATACACATTTTCTAGAACATGGTTAGAGAACAAAATAGATTTTTCGGGTAAAATAAGTATTTTTCAAAAAATGAAGTTTTTCCGCCTTTTGATGGAGCACCCACATTAAATCTAGTTTTTGACATGATTATAAGTGAAATTTGACAAAATAAAATTCTTCTTTTGAATCAGGGTATAAAAATTTACTTTGGATAAATTTTTGAAATTTTTCTCATAACTTTCATATTTTGATGAATAGTAAAAATACGCTAATTTTTAATTAAAAACAACTTTTTTCATTGAGATAATTTATATAGATAAATTATAATATTTAATGGTTTTAAAGTATAAATACAATATATTTTTACCATTTAATATAATTTATGTTATTAGCATTAATTTCACATTGAATTCATAGGTAAAAACATTTCAATCTTTGGCAATGTTTGAACTTCTAAAACCCGTTTTCATAACAACGGGATTTATTTTAAATTAATTACTGAAAATTATATGTTTTGAATTTTGAAAAATGGATTCCATATTTGGAATCATTGGGTCCAAATTATGTTAATAGGATACGTTTTATTTTTGGGCATTATGAATAGTAACTACGGTAAATTTTATTTACCATAGTTAAAGGTAAATCAGGTAATTAAGGGTAAATACAAGATTATAAAATTACAATAACACCTGCCAAAATCCTATTGGATGACTAAAAGTCGACCCATATCACCTAAGGGTCGGATTAGATTCATTTAAAAGACTTTTTTCCATAAAAATAATTTAATTATTATTAAAACTAAAGAATGTGACAACATGTCACTTTCTTAAATCTTATAAGTATAATAATTTTAATTTAGTGATAAACTTAATGAAACTTAAAAAATGAATAGTCTCCAGAAATCTAATACAGTTATCTACATTATAGGAATTTATTTAGAATTTTTAGGGATTAAATAATTATCATTAATTATGACACAACAGTGATGTTGAAATTATTTTATTTATTAAAATATCAAATAAATGATTTTAAAAATATTAAAATAAATATTATATGTACTATTTAATGTGCTCCACTAATTTTATAGATACATATGAAATTTTATGAATATATTAAATATTTTTGTTCGAACATATCTTCTGTATATATTTTATTTAAATTCAAATAAATGAATAGTGTCAAAATTGACACTATTGTTATTTTATAAATATAACGTATTATAAAATTGTTTAAAAACCATAAAAATATTTAAAAATTATAAATTAAAATTTATATGGTCTAAAATGTCATAAATTGTCAAATTATGGAAAATTCACAACACATATGTAATTATTTATAATAATTTAAAATTTAGAATATTTTTACCACAAAAAAAATTAAATTAATAAACAAGGATAAATTACGTTCATAATGTTTAAAATAAATTCCTAACATGTCTAAATTTTATTGGTTGATGATATTACAATCCTATATCATCTAAACTTTGGATATGTGTCATTTTGGAAGTGTTTAAGTGGGGTTGGGATTTATTATTAACTAATATTTCTTATATTTGCAAAGATGCCCCACTCCTCCCTTATAAAAGGGAACCTGCTCCCTCTCCTCCTCACACCAATTTGAGCCTTCAATCTCGGCCAAAACCTACCCATTTCACTTCCCCACTTCCCTATAAACATCCTAGAGGCCCTGGTCTTCTTCAAAGACCAATTTTAGTGCCCTAAAAGGAGGTCTCAAAGAGGCACTTCAAAGAAGAGGTAATGTCCGTTACCGATTCTTTCAACTCTATTTCTTCTTATACATCTTCTTATTTAGTTGTTTCATTATTAAGTAATAACATAAGTATCACTCATATACTGATATGTTATTATAAGTATGAAAAAACCCTATTTCACCATCTACCCATCCTATAGAAAACGAAATCACCGCACGTGCGTACGTACGGAATACCGTCTCCACGCCGTGGTGTAATCTATTTTCCATTACCACCTTACTTGGATGGGTATAATGGTGAAAATAAATAACTATATATGATTATTGTAAAGTGGTATTGATTCTGAAATAGTATACATAGACTCCAATACAATTTCATGATCATGGGAATGATATCATCGCTCGTGCGTACGTACAGAATACCATCTCCACGATGTGATGCGATTCGTTCTACATGATCGTCATTGCATAATGATTATATAAATTAATTGAATGAATAAATATGATATATAGTACACTAATACCATTCTGGAAATGTGGTATCTATAACCTAAAGAGAATAATAAGAATTTATTCGACAAAACAAGCATAAGAACAAAAAGTAATAAACACCCGAATAACAAGTAGCAATGAAATATTACTAATAAGAAGCTAAGAATATGACCATATATGATATCATTATGGAATAAGTCAATGGCATTATTTAAATCATTATACATGAGGTTTAGATACTTACGAAGAAAATCGGACCTAAGGTAAGGGAAAATATCACAATCTCATTTTTATCCGAGATTTTTTATACTTTGGTATTTACTGGGGTGTATTTTATCATCCACATCCATGTTCCCTCAATATGTAATATTGGTTCCATACATCTACAATTATTTAAATCAAATTTTACTCTTTGGTGAGTTTTTAGTAAAGGATATGAAAGGAATATTTTGTCGTTTTTCATACGAGGTACTTTTTGACTTTTCCAACAAAAGTATGAGAAGAATGTTTTTTTTAACTTATACGGCATGAATGGATTTTTAAAACATTATTTCCAAGAAGATTAATTTAAAAGTTTTCATGTTTATTTTTAATCAACTTCTTTTAGTTTAAAATTGTATGACATGTTAAGAAAGGAAAAATGTTTTTGAAGTAGAAAGGATATTTTCCTCAAGAATGGAGTTCAAGTGTTTTATCAAAATTATTTTCCATCTAAGATAATATAGTGTTCTGTTTCTATACCTATTATTACATTGATTTGATTATGTTGTGATGGAATTATTTTTATGAATTCATTAATATTATATTAATTGTTTTATGATGTCACGATGTTTAAGAATCCCATTTTTATTACATGGGTTATAGAATGATGTATGATTTATGATTTTGTGGCACACATAAGAATGGTATCATTATGAGATGGGTGGGACCTATATCTCCCTCCAATGCATTGGGTAAAGATTTTATATCTCATGAGATTGACATGGTTGGAACGGTAGGTTAAACCGGTTCAGTGAAACAGGACTGAAACGAGGAGTGAACTCGGTTCAGAAATGGACTTTGTCGACTAAGATAGTCTTGACAATGAGTCTTGACTACTAAGAAATGATTCTCTATGATTATCTGTGTATTACACAAAGTTACATGTTTTAAGTTATGATTATTTTGATTACATTTCACTACCATGATTTATCCCATGTTATGATATTATGATCTCTTTTGCAGGGTAAGATTTCCAAAATGTTATGTTCTTATGGATTTGATGTGATTGATATTTCTTTTGTTTACCCTTACTGAGCATTTGAGCTCACCCTTTTGTATGTTTTCTTTCCCCAGGTCAGGAAGAAGGGTATTAAGTAAGATATGCCAAAAGGGACTATATATATGATGAAATAAATGGGAGACATTGTAGATGCTTTATGAACCAGTTGTTTATGTTTCCCAGTTTCTAAAGACATATACCCATATGGTCCTTTCATGGTTTTTTATATGTTGTAATAAGTATGCTTCAATTTTGAAGTAATAACCATGTATGTAAAGTGTGGGTCGTTATACCTGAGGTCCTGTGGCAAATGATGCTCAATTATTTTTTAGTGAACTAGGTCCGAGACATCACAATATAAAAATAAGTCAATTATCATACCTAGTATATAACTACTTATATAATTGTAAAATTATCAATTAAAGTGGTTTAACACTTTAAATTAAAGAATATATCTACTCATAAAAAATTAATTGTATTTATAAATACAGGATGGATTAAAATGAACAATTTAAAAATTTAAAAATTTAAAAATGAGATAAATAGTTAATGATCAATTCATATATAGGATTGTAATAAACACTTTATAACTTAATATGAATAATGAAAAATTCATAATTAATAAATATATAAACATTATATATATTTAAAATATGAACTCTTTCATATTATCATTATAAGAAATTTAATTTAACTATATGATATTAAATGAAATATAATCATTTCATATTCCTATATTTTTATTCCAACAATTTTCATAATTAAAATATCACTTATTTATTGTTAATAAGATATAGATCATATCAACTATCAAAATTGATTTTGATATTGTTTAAAAAAAATCCCACAAATAAGGATTTGAAAGTGAAAAAAAACTAAATATGAAGGATTAAAAATGTAAAATATTTAATAATGCATTTATGCACTTTTTTATAATTTTAAATGTTTTATGAATTACACATATAATTTTCACATAAACAATTTATATCTAAATCAGACGTCATACAATATAATTTCACAAATGTATTTTAATATTAATTATCAATTTTAAGTGATATTTATTTAATAAATATTTAATAAGCATTTAATAAGTAATTATAAATAATTTATAATTAAATAAGTAATAATCATTTTATAAACTAAATAGATATAAAAAAATACCATTTTCTATAATTTATTACTAAATTATGAACCATATTATTAAAGTGTAAATCAGTATTTAGAAAAAATCACATTTAATTGATATCATATTCAATGATAATGTTAATATTGTAAATCATGGCTCACATTTATTATATATCATATTCTATAATACATAACCGTGTTAGTGGAGGTTTTTTTCAGTCACCACTTATGATAACCATCCTTCATCATATTAACTCAATGAGAAACTTATAATCATAATAAAAGAAAAATGATCAACTAATATTACCATATTCTATAGACTATATTTAACGATATGTTGTAATATATCCTCAATTATATGGGGTTTTGTTTTTCTTCCTTAAATTGGAATATTCAAACTACATATTACCATTTTTTATATTTTGAAATATATAAATTCTATCAAATTTAAAGACATATCTATCTATGATATGAAATATCATAATAAAAATATTTATTTTATGATATCACATATCACAAGAACAACAATAGTTTGAAATTTTATTGTGTATCATAATTTGAATTATGAAAATGGTTTTCCTCCTTTTCAAAAATTATTTTTAAAATAAATGACCTTTCAATTAATATATTATAATTTAAATGTTTCATTATTTTATATTTTTTATAATAATGGAATGTAATAGGTTGGACCTCTTTAGTCCAATCCCTTATGAAAATCGTGTGTTTGAAGTGTTCTGGGAAGTCATGGTGACTCATTTCAAGAGCTTTACAAAATTCGAGTTTTTTTAATGCTAGGCCAGGACTAGGGACTCACCAACCATAGGTCTCAATAGTAACTTATAACGGTACCTTGCACTAGTATCTTACAATAGTGAGTTTAGAACGGTGAGTCACGAGCAGTGAGTCGTTGCGGTGACTCGCCGAATGGTAGCTTACCCAAAGGTGACTTATCAAACGACCCAATTGTGATGCACTGAATGGTATGTCACCCAATAGTGACTCGTCGAGTGGTAGCTCTACCAACATTGACTCACCGGGCAGTGCCTCGCATTAGTTTTGTGAGAACCCAGATATTTTTTTTTAGGTTTATTTTTTCTTTTCTGTTCATTTTTGAGGAAAAAGGAAATTTTGGAAATTTTATAAGTACACCCCATGTACTTTATGTGTACATGTCGTGTACTTACTTTTTGCAGGAGTTCATGTGTTGGCCATGTAGTATCCGCACACACGGCCATGTGGGAGTAACCTGGAGGCCGCTTAAAGTGAAGTATGGAAAATGAGAGTGCATGCTGTGTACTTAAAAAGAATACATCATGTACTTTCTGTTTTTCATTAAACACATCGGGGTCACATCTAATCTCCAAAATTCTATTCTTTTAGGTCTCGTTCGATCAAGAGCTCCATACGACCGCTGATCTTCGATGAACCCCCGAGCATGCGTCCGTCCTCCGAATTGAACACTCTCGGTTTCATTAGAATTGCATCGATGTGTTCTCTTTTCTCCTAGAGCATCATCTTTTGATTTCTCATATCTCATAAGATATTGTGGGTTAAACATTTTAGACTTTTTTGTAGATATTATAAATTCTATGGAGATTCAAGCATCGAGGTTCACATATAGCGATCTCCTAACCCCGAGGTAGGTGGTTTGTGCCTTTCCATTCAAAGTCTTTGAGTATTATGTGCAAACTCCACCAATACCCTTGAACAAGGTATTGCATGTTTTTCTTCTTACCCCTGTTGATTTCCTGCCATGCTAGTATGCTTGTTTATAGGTGATTTGGATATGAATAGGGTTCATTACTATACTTTGGATATATTTCCCTTGCATGTTCTATTTATGACCGTTTTGTCCTATTTAGAAAGTTTGGTGGCCTTGCCTGTTTTCCATGACTATTATTGTATGATAGAGAGTTTGTGTTCTGACATGCTTGATATGCTATAGACTAGTTATACAAGTAGTTTTGTAGGTTTACTTTGGCCATATTGCACTACTATGCTCGTTGACCTACACAGGGCTGTGAGAACCTATTATAGTAGACTATAAGGGGAATTGACCGAGTGAGTTTCCTCATAGAGTCTCTGAGCACTTTAGTCTATACGGGGGGGGGGGGGGGGGATAGACTGTGTAAGCTTCCACAGAGACCCTAGGACCACTTGGGGCTATAAGGGGAATTGACCTAGTGAGCTTTCTCATAGAGTCCTTGATTTCTTTAGACTATAAGGGGAATTGACCATGTGATCTCCCTCAGAGAGTCTCTGTTTTAATTGAACAAAATGGGCTCTAAGGGTAATTGACCAAGTGAGCTTCCTCAGAGAGTCCTATACTTTGGGACTATAAGGAGAATTGACAGTGTGAGCTTCCTCAGAGAGTACCTGACTACCTTAGACAATTAGGGGAATTGACTGTGTGATATTCCTTAGAGAGTCTTGTTTTACCTTTGAATATAAGGGGAAGTGACAGTGTGAGCTTACTCAGAGTGTCTTTAGCAATTCTTATAACTGAACCAGAGAGGATAGGATTTGTGCACTTCCTAGAGGGTTACTGTGCTTGGTTGATTGTTTCAGATTTTTGGAATAATTTACTTCTGAGCACTTTCCTGTTTACAGTTTTCGGTACTTTAACCTTCCATATCTTCACTGACTATAAGGCACAGATCTTCGGGTGGTTGCCTACTGGAATTTAGTCTCACACCCTATTTGGGTCATGTTTTTGGGCCCAAACGGATTATATTATTGCATGTATAGATATGGTAAAGCGCCCATATACTTCAGGAACTTAATTTGCTGTGGATCTTATGAGCGTGGGACCAAGCTATAACTTGCGATGATGAGGTGTAATGGCTCGGACCTCTCTGGCCCATTCCTTTGTCAAAAAGAGGGCCAAGAAGTGCTCTAGAGGGTAAAATGGACCTTTCCCACACCTTCCAGAATTTTGAAACTACACGCCATGTAGTTTGAGTACACACCATGTACCCCTTTCCGGGTATACCCCATGTTGCAGGCCGTGTCCTCTCCGTGTGAAGTAAATGAGTACACGCCGTGTAGTGTAACTACACACCATGTACCACCTTTCTGGGTATACCCCATGTTGAAGACCGTGTCCTTACTGTGTGGAATAAATGGATACAAGCCGTGTGTCCAAACTACACGCCGTGTAGTCCTTCCCGGCGTACACATTACCAGTCAACCGCCGTGTACCATGTTGGAGCCGTGTCCTTACCGTGTGCAATAAATGAGTACACGCCGTGTGTCTAAACTACATGCCATGTAGTCCTTCCCTGCATATGTGTTACCCTCAAACTGTGTGTTGACCAGTCAATGGTCGCAGAGCCGTGTTGGAAGTCGTGTGGAGACCGTGTAAAATAACTAAGTACATGCTGTGTACCGTAATGTACACGTCGTGTACTTTTCCTTTTCTCTCCAATAAAAGGAGGGGTCCCCTCCTCCTTTCAACTCACTCCTCTCCTCCCCTTTCCTCTGAGCAGATCTCTCCCAAGAGACTCGAAGGCTCCTTTTCTTCCATAAATTTTTCGTCCGAGCTCCGATTTATGATCCGTCAGCGGCCACAAGATCATAACGACGAGGCGGAACTTCCGAGCATAGATCTATTTTCTTTCCTTCGGCCTCTCCTTTCCGACTTCCACCCGAGGAGGTTTCACCGGGACTCGACAGAAGTGACGGACGCCGGCAGACGTCTTCTAAGGATGATCTGGGGGAACGTTGCGATCAGAGCCTGTTGATATAGGGATCTTACCTTTGTCTCTCTAATTTTTTCATCATGCGGGGTGGGTATCATCTTGTTTTCATGAGAAACAGTTGAACCATTAAATGAAGATAATAACTGGTTAAAGAACGGGGTTGGGAAGTTTTTGTTTGCTGTTACTTTATATCCTGTGATACTATGTTGTGAATTGAATGAGTTTATACCTACTGAAAATCATGGTCATTGGGGGCCTTTGCTTACACAATTAAATGTTTCCCTCTCCATCTGGATTTTCTTCTGGATGTAAACTTTGTGGAATGTGGAAATTGGTTAGTCACGTAATGTTGGCTGTTTAAAATCTGGAACCCTTGTGTGATCACCCTGGTTAAACAAAAATGGAATAATGAACATGTGGGTGTTTTCTTGGATACGTGGCATGTGATGGGGGTGTTTTGTGGGTTGTTGTGGATCGGGTGAGCAGTGGGGCTGCGGTTGGCTTGGTTGTGGGTTGGTGTGAATGCTATGTTGGTGACGGGCAGCGGGGCCGCGATAAGTGGTATTAAAGGGATAATGATGTATGGGTTATGGTGTGGTTGTGGTTATGGTGGTTGTCAGCGGGGCTGCGGGGATGGGTTGAATGTGAACATAAATTTGGTTGTGAATAATAAATAAAAAGTGGAATATTTAATGAATGGTGGGGCATGGTAATGAAGCAGAGTTAATAATTAATTGGTTGGTTGGCTGATAAGAAAGGACATGGTTGTGTTGCTTGTGTTTTCCTAACTTGATTTGTGGATGGCATGGATATGTTTTATGAACGATTGATGTGGTTGGTTGTGGATTGTTTCCCAGAAGTTAAGGAACTAAATAAACTACTTCTGCTGAAACGTGAAAACCTAAATGGGGTTGGGGTTGTTTGTTTAATGCATGCTTCGTAGTAGTAGTGCCGAGGCACGCGCTCATTTTCTCTATTTAGAAGCCATAGGTTGGGCTGTGTGGTTGGTATATATATATATCTGTATCTTCTGTGTTTTATCGCACCCCACCCATGTTGAGCACTTAGGTTCGAACACTCCCATTTCATGGGAGCGGGTGTTTTTCCCTTAGTTACTAGCTCATTCCTGCTCCTTCTCCCCTAGGCTGTGATGGCTTGAGGTGACCTTACACCTAAGACTCTTCGGGTAGGTTTCGATTTGGGTGGCTTTTTCCCAAGACTCTTTAGGCAGGTTTTACTTTTTCCTAACAATCATCAGAATGAGGCCAAGGTGTGTTGAGGCAGGATATGTGGTTGTGAGGCCCAGGTGTGTGCGGGCGGGATATGTGGTTGTGAGGCCCAGGTGTGTGCGGGCAGGATACGAGGTTGTGAGGCCCAGGTGTGTGCGGGTGGGGAGAGTGTGGCAGCGTCAGGATGTTTTCCATTAGGAAGAGAAACTAACTAAAGGGAAATGGTGCGGGGTACCCAATACTCTTGTTCTTATATACTACTACCTGTTGTGAATGTGTTTTTGGTGAGTGTGGCTGGTGAGGTTGGGTGGATAGAATTCCTTGCTAGGTTTCTTCTGTTGTTCTCATGGGACATTATGTTGTCTCCCCAATTGTGAGCAAGAGATTTAGGTTTCCCTACTGAGTATACTTGTATGCTCACCATACGTTTACTTTCAGGTTTCCAGGAAGACTACCAGGGTCGTGCGGGACCCTACTAGTCGGACTGTTGGAGTTGTTGCAGTTGTTGTACTCTTGTTTTCTTTTGGTATTGTACTTTGAACTTTCTTGTACTTGTATCTTGTTATAAAATTGTTTAAACATGCATGTGGGCTTGGTTTGGGTTTATTTCTATACACTTGTTCTTTTCATTTTTGGTGGTTTACTTTTCCTATTTCATGATCCTAAATAAATAAAAAGGGTAATGCTTCCCATATTTGTGAAAACTCATACCCTTGGTGCTAGTCGCCACCCCGGGGCCTACTGGAGGCGGGATTCAGGGGTCACTATCTCCCTTTCACCATTGCCAGCTCAGGAGGGGCGTCTTTGGTGGGAGGGGGTCATGACAGAATGGTATCAGAGGTGATGGTTGAGAGATAGGATGGATTCTGGAGTTAGGAACAATGAGGATTGCATGGGATGGTAGGGGGACAATGTTAGTCAATCTTGGTGCGTGACATAGGCTAGGGAAGACCGGCTAGGACACGGGATTTTAGGGCCCCCCGTGATCCGATGCAAGGAATCTAAGCCTACCGAACGACCAAGTGAGACTACATTGATTGCAGGGTAGAGACCCTAGGGAAGGTACATGAATCATCATGATTGCATTTTACTTGATTTGGGTGTTCTGGGAAAGAAATTGAAATAAAATAATAAAATAATACCTTGAATTTCCTTACTACTTGGGCTTAGGAGATCCTTGTTTACAATACAGCTATGGAACCTGGACATCGTCCCCGGGTGGCTAAGACGGCCGAGGCCCAGTAGATTCAGGCGGTCGATCTGTTGAGGATTGACCGAGAGGAGGAAGATAGCCAGTGGCAGAAGACTCTCCGTTCTTTCCATTGGCAGACCCTCAAGAAGTACGAGGGTAGTACTTCGGATACGGAGACAGAGGGGTCGCTTGAGGAGCTACAGATCGCTTTTACCTTGATCCGTGCTCCGACAGAGTACTGGGTTCCCCTAGCAGTCAGTCAGCTGAGAGGTGCGGTGCGACAGTGGTGGACACTCTACCTCGGATAGAGGATAGAGGCAGAGGTTCCATGGGATAACTTTGAGAAGGGATTCCGAGAGGAATTCCCCTCTTCCATGATCAAGGTGGAGAAACGGTAGGAGTTACTCTCCCTTCAGCAGGGGAGTATGTCAGTACGAGAGCTAGGGATCAAGTTCAAGGATATCTTGCGCTTTTCTCCGAATCTCTTTTCGGATGAGGAGTCTCGGGCGAGACGTTTGGAGGAGGTGCTTCGTCCTTCGCTCCAGTATGCTGTCACCCCCTTCCCCGTTCTGACGTACTTGGCGGTACAGAATAAGGGATAGGTTGTAGAGAGGATGCACTCGCTGGGTGGTGCAGCCTAAGAGGGGAACTAGCCAAGCTCGTCGAAGGGGGATGTAGTCAGCAGCAGGTCTCCTGCGACAGGATCTTCCAGGTTCAGGCTAGTGGGGAGCAGGCCCCAGCCGTTCCAGTTCAGTTCTTCGGGTCCTCGTACCTTTTTCACGAGCCCAGTACCGAAGTGTTTTTCTTGTGGAGTTTTCCGGAATGTTCAGAGTCGGTGCCCGACCCGAGCTCAGTACGGTGGAGGTGGGCAGGTTCAGCGCCCACCTCAGCAGCACCAGTTTCCAGTGAGGCTCTTCCAGCAGTAGCAGGACCATGCTCCTCTGAGGGCAGACTTTGTGGGAGGAGGCCGACCTCAGGGTGATCCTCAGGGACCTCGACCAGGGCGTGGTTGGGGAGGTGGACGACATCAAAGAGGCAGAGGAGCTGGGCGTGGACAGTTGCACGCAGTAGAGTTGACAGCTCCAGCAGGACCAGAGGTGGTGCAAGGTATGATTTGTTTGTTCAGCACTCTTGTTTCTGATTTGTTCGATTCGGGAGCCTCACACTCCTTTGTTTCACCTGGTCTAGCCCATGCTTTGGGACTAGACGTAGAGATAATTTCCGTACCACTGGTGCTGAGTACACCAGTTGGAGGCCAGACCAGTGTATCATCTGTTTTCCGGGGATGTGGGCTGACATTGGGACCACATCGATCTATTGGGGACCTTCTTCTGTTACAGATGCTGACATACGATGTCATCCTAGGCATCAACTGGTTGTTTTATGTTAGTGTCGTTATCAACTGCTTCCAGAGAAGTGTCATGTTCTCCGACGTAGATGGGAAGTGCGTATCTTTTGTTGGCGAGAGGAGCTATCAAGTGGGAAGCCGGCGTGTGGAGCCTCTACTTTCTTTGTTAGGTGGGATATCAGTGGTTCCAGCTAATACAGAGATGATGTATGTCCCGGAGGTTGTTGGGGAGTTCCTTGATGTTTTTCCTGAGGAGGTTGTGACTCTACCCCCCCCCCCCCGACGTGACGTTGAGTTCCGGATAGACTTACAGCCTGGTGCCCATCCGATTTCGATGGCCCCTTATCGGATGGCACCTTCGGAATTATGGGAGTTGTGGATTCAGATTGATGATCTGATGGAGAAGGGTTTTGTTCAACCCAGTATATCAACATGGGGTGCTCCATTCTTGTTCATTAAGAAGGCAGATAGTGGCCTCAGGCTATGCATAGACTACCGAAGGTTGAACCAGGTAATGGTCAAGAACCGTTACCCACTTCGAAGGATTGATTATCACTTCGACCAACTGAGGGGAGCAGATTGGTTTTCCAAGATTGATCTACGATCTCGATATCATCAGCTGAGGGTAAAAGAAAGTGACATCTCGAAGACGGCTTTCAGGTGCAGGTATAGGCACTTCGAGTTTGTGGTGATGCCGTTTCGAGTTACGAATGCACCGGCTGTGTTCATGGGACTTATGAACTTTTTCTTCTGTGAGTTTTTGGACCGGTTCGTCATTGGGTTTATTGATGACATTCTGATCCACTCAAGATCAGAGGAGGAGCACGTTGAGCATCTCAGGGCAGTCTTGGGAGTCCTTCGACACCACCAGCTTTATGGAAAATTGTCAAAGTGTAAGTTATTGACACAAGAAGTACACTTCCTTGGGCACGTGGTGTCACAACATGGAGTGTCAGTGGACCCGTCGAAGGTGGAGGCAGTTGTTTCTTGGGCAGCACCCAAGAGCGTGGAAGAAGTTCGTAGTTTTCTAGGGTTAGCAGGTTACTATCAGAGGTTCGTTTCAGACTTCTCTCGAGTTGCTTCTCCATTGACAGCTTTTACTAGGAATAACCAGGTCTTCCTATGGAGCGAGCATTGCCAGAAGGACTTTGACTACCTGAAGGAGAAGTTGGTTAGTTCTCTCGTACTTAGTTTTCTAGAGGAAGAGTTGTTGTATGAGGTGTTTTGTGATGCTTCTGGCCTTGGTCTGGGGTGCGTGCTGATGTAGAAGAAGGGAGTGATCTGTTATGGGTCTAGGAAGTTACACCCTCACGAGCATAACTATGCTACCCATTACTTAGAGGTTGAAGAAGTAGTGTTCGCACTGAAGTTGTGGCGACATTACCTATTTGGGGAGTGCTTTGTGGTCTTCTCAGATCACAAGAGCCTACGTTATATCTTCTCTCAGCATGACCTGAACTTACGACAGTGGAGATGGGTCGAGTTTCTCCAAGACTATGACTTTGAGATCTCTTACACTGAAGGTAAGGGAAACATTGTGGCTGATGACCTGAGCAGGAAGTCGCATCAGGAAGTAGTTCAAGAATCCACTAATTCTTGGAAGGCGATGGGAGAGTTGGCTACATTGCACTTGGATGCCGGGTTAGAAGGTGTTAGAGGCTGTTTGTTTTAGATGACGGTACAGTCCTCCTTGTTGAAGTAGGTGGAAGAGTCCCAGTGGGGGGACTCCGAGGCGAAAGTGATGCGGTATCGTGTCGATCAGGGGAACGCTCCAGAAGGATGGTCAGAGGACATCCTACATCAGATGCTTTTCCATGGAAGGTTGTTTGTCCCAGAGACAATGCGTGAGGGAGTTCTCCATGAGTTTCATAGCTCATCCTTGGCGGTACATCCAGGAGTTTCAAAAATGTACCAAGGCCCGAGGGAACAGTTTTGGTGGCCCGGGGTGAAACGGGAAGCTGCAGAGTTTGTGGCTAAATGCCTAGTGTGTTAGCAAGTGAATGTTGAACACCGTGTTCCCAATGGTTTCTTGCAACCTTTAGATGTACCTGAGTGGAAGTGGGATGACATCTCAATGGAATTTGTCACAGGACTACCCAGAGCTCAGGGTGGTGGTGGATCGACTGACGAAATAAGCTCACTTATTAGCAATTAAGGAGTCAATCCCAGTGAGTACCTTAGCACAGAGGTATGTAGACGAGGTTGTGTGTTTGCATGGAGTTCCAAAGACTATCGTCTCAGATCAGGATACTCGGTTTACCTCACGAGTCTGGAGGGGGATACAACATGCTTTTGGCACCCAGCTACGCCTTAGCACTGCTTTCCACCCCCATACCGATGGGAAGACGGAGCGGACTATCCAGACGTTGGAGGACATGCTGCGAGCATGCGTTCTGGATTTCGGAGGATCATGGGTACGACACTTTCCTTTAGTAGAGTTTTCCTATAACAACAACTTCCACTCTACTATTGGCATGGCACCGTGTGAGGATTTGTATGGAAGACCATGTTGTTCACCCATTTGCTGGGCAGAGGTTGGTGAGACAGGTGCTCTTGGCCAGAGGTAGTGCAGAGCACCACAGAGAATGTCCAGCTTGTACGTGAGAGGTTGAAAGCGGCTCAGGACTGAGAGAAGTCTTATACTGATTGTCGGAGGAGACCCTTGGAGTTCGACATGGGAGATCATGTGTTCTTGGAGGTTTCCCCTCGACGGGGGTAGCAGAGGTTTGGGAAAGGGAGAAATCTCTCACCTAGGTTCATCAGACCTTTTGAGGTGCTGAGGCGAGTCGGCGAGGTGGCATATCAGCTGGCCCTACCACCTCAGTTGGAGAAGGTTCATGACGTCTTCCACATCTCCCAGCTTCATCTGTACTTACACAACGACTCCCATGTTATCGACTGGGGAGAGTTAGATATGGGAGACGACGCGACCTTCGAGGAACGACCAGTCTGGATCGAGGATCGTAGAGAGAAGGTGCTCCGTGGACGAACCATTCTATTGGTTCGTGTGTTGTGGAGGCATGGTGGCCTCGAGGAGAGCACTTGGGAGAGGGAGACCCAGATGCACGCTCAGTACCCGGAGTTGATTTGACTTGTGTTTTTCCCTTGTTCTTCTGAGCTTTGTGTTGATGTTGTACTCTGTACCTTTGATATATGGAATGCTTGGCTTGTTGGTTGTGAGACCTTTTGTTTCCTTGTTTCTTTGGAAGTGTGTAGCGTGTCTGGATGTGTGGGGAAAGGGGAAAACCTGACCCTTAATCGAGAAACATTAATGAGGATGCGATTGAACCCGTGCGGGTGAGTTAGTGTCACCTAAAGCAGATAATATCTCGACATAGGTGAAGGAATTTCCGAAAACCACATGTTCGGGTAGTGTGTTGGTTGTGTGGTGTCGGGGGTAGTACGAGTTGAAAAATCCAAATGTATGAAAGTGGGAAGACCCAATTCTTAATCGAGACGCATTAATGAGGATGCGATTAAACCTGTGCAGGTGAGTCAGTGCCGCCTAAAGTGGATAATATCTCGACATAGGAGATGGAATTCCTAACACATATGATTAGGTTTGTTGGTTGGGTTCCGGTTATAATGAGAACCCTAAGAGGTATCTTATTGGGTTTCCTCTCTGTTGATTTTTGAATTTCGGGGACGAGAATGTTTTAAGAGGCATCTGATGTAATGGCCCGGACCTCTCCGGCCCATTCCTTTGTCAAAAAGAGGGTCAAGAAGTGTTCTGGAGGGTAAAATGGACTTTTCCCACACCTTCCAGAATTTTGAAACTACACGTAGTGTAGTTTGATTACACGCCGTGTACCCCCTTTCCGGGTATACCCCATGTTGCAGGTCGTGTCCTCGCCATGCGAAGTAAATGAGTACATGCCATGTAGTGTAACTACACGCCGTGTACCACCTTGCTGGGTATACCCTATGTTGAAGACCGTGTCCTTGCTGTGTGGAATAAATGGATACACGCCGTGTGTCCAAACTACACACCGTGTAGTCCCTCCCCGCGCACGCGTTACCAGTCAACGGTTGTGTACCGTGTTGGAGTTGTGTCCTTGCCGTGTGAAATAAATGAGTGCACACTATGTGTCTAAACTACACGCCGTGTAGTCCTTCCATGCGTATGCATTACCCTCAAACCGTGTGTTGACCAGTCAACGACCACGGTGCCGTGTTGGAAGCCGCATGGAGACCGTGTAAAATAACCAAGTACATGCCATTTACCATAATGTACACACCATGTAATTTTAATTTTCTTGCCTATAAAAGGAGGGGTCCACTCCTCCGTTCAACTCACTCCTCTCCTCCCCTTTCCTCTGATTAGAGCTCGCCCAAGAGACTTGAAGGCTTCTTTTCTTCCATAACTTTTTCGTCCGAGCTCCAATTTACGATCTGTCAGCGGACACGAGATCGTAACGACGATTCAGAACTTCCAAGCTTGGATCCATTGTCTTTCCATCGGCCTCTACTTTCAGACTTCCACCCAAGGAGGTTTCTCCGGGACTCAACAGAAGTGACAGACGCTGACGGATGTCTTCTAAGGTTGATTTGGGGGAGCGTTGCGATCAGAGCCTGTTGAAGTAGGGATCTTACCTTCATCTCTATAATTTGTGCATCATGCGGGGTGGCTATCATCTTTTTTTCATGAGAAACAGTTGAACCATTAAATGAAGATAATAACTGGTTAAATAACGGGGTTGGGAAGTTTGTGTTTGCTGTTACTTTATATCCTGTGATATTATGTTGTGAATTGAATGAGTTTCTACCTAATGAAAATCATGGTCGTTGGGGGCCTTTGCTTACGCAATTAAAAGTTTCCCTCTCCTTCTGGTTTTTTTTGGATGGAAACTTTGTGGAATGTGGAAATTGGTTAATCACATAAAGTTGGCTGTTTAAAATCTGGAACCATTGTGTGATCACCCCGGTTAAACAAAAACAGAATAATGAACATGTGGGTGTTGTCTTGGATACGTGGAATGTGAGGAGGGTGTTTTGTCGGTTGTTGTGGATCGGGTGAGCTGCGGGGCTGTGGTTGGCTTGGTTGTGGTTTGGTGTGAATGCTATGTTGGTGACGGGCATCGGGGCTACGATAAGTGGTATTAAAGGGATAATGATGTACGGGTTACGGCGCGGTTGTGGTTATGGTGGTTGGCAGTGGGGCTGCGGGGATGGGTTGAATGTGAATGGAATTTGGGTTGTGAATAATAAATAAAAAGTGGAAGAGTTAATGAATGGTGGGGTGTGGTAATGAAAAGAAGTTAATAATTAATGGGTTGGTTGGCTGATAAGAAAGGACTTGGTTGTTTTTCTTGTGTTTTCCTAACTTGATTTGTCGATGGCAGGGATATGTTTTACGAACAATTGATGTGGTTGGTTGTGGATATTTTCCCAGTAGTTTAGGAACTAAATAAACTACTTCTGCTGAAACGTGAAAACCTAAATGGGGTTGGGGTTGTTTGTTGTATGCATGCTTCGTAGTAGCAGTGCTGAGGCACGTGCTCAGTTTCTCTGTTTAGAATCCATAGGTTGGGCTATGTGGTTGGTATATATATATATATATCTGTATCTTCTATGTTTTATCGCACCCCACCCATGTTGAACACTTAGTGTCGAACACTCCCATTTCATGGGAGAGGGTGTTTTTCCCTTAGTTACTAGTTCATTCCTACTCCTTCTCCCCTAGGATGTGATGGCTTGAGGCGACCTTACACCTATGAATATTCAAGTAGGTTTCAATTGGGGTGGCTTTAGCCCAAGACTCTTTGGGAATGTTCTACTTTTTCCCAGGAATCATCAGGATGAGGCCTAGGTGTGTGCGGGCGGGATACGTGGTTGTGAGGCCCAGGTGTGTGTGGGCGGGATACGTGGTTGTGGGGCCCAGGTGTGTGCAGGCGGGATACGTGGTTGTGAGGCCAAGGTGTGTGCTGGTGGGATACGTGGTTGTGAGGCCCAGGTGTGTGTGGGCGGAGGGAGTGTGGCAGCGTCAGGACATTCACCGTTAGGAAGAGCAGCTAACTAAAGGGAAATGGTGCGGGGTACCCAATACTCTTGTTCTTATATACTACTACCTGTTGTGATTGTGTTTTTGGTGAGTGTGGATGGTGAGGTTGGGTGGATAGAATTCCTTTCTAGGTTTCTTCTTTTGTTCTCACGGGACATTAGGATGTCCCCCCAATTGTGCACAAGAGCTTTAGGTTTCCCTACTGAGTATACTTGTATGCTCACCCTACGTTTACTTTCAGGTTTCCAGGAGGACTACCAGGGCCGTGTGGGACCCTAATAGTCGGACAGTTGGAGTTGTTGCAGTTGTTGTACTCTTGTTTTCTTTTGGTATTGTACTTTGAGCTTTCTTGTACTTGTATCTTGTTATAAAATTGTTTAAACATGCATGTGGGCTTGGTTTGGGTTTATTTCTATACACTTGTTCTTTTTCTTCTTGGTGGTTTACTTGTCCTATTTCCCAATCCTAAATAAATAAAAAGGGTAATGCCTCCCATATTTGTGAAAACTCATACCCTTGGTACTAGTCACCACCCCGGGGCCTACTGGAGGCGGGACTCGGGGGTCATTATCTCCCTTTCACCATTGCCAGCTCAAGAGGGGCATCTTTTGTAGGAGGTGGTCCTGACATGACGAGTTTATTGGATTTATTTTTCTCTTTGTTTTAGCACTATTTTATTCCAGAATTTTGACTTGTTTAGCTATTTTCTTAGACATATGCATCATGCATCATTTTATATATGTTCCTCAGTTTATACTTTCAGTTTTCTGATGTTACTGTTGTACGCCATTATTACTACTTCCTATCTTATAAGTATTTGTTTACTTCCACTATGTACTCTTACAATGAGGGAATAGTTTACCACTATCACACCCAAGGCCCTCGCTACTAGACGGCAGCCTCTGGCATTCAGGGAAATGCGCTGGAGGCTATGTGATCAACCTGGTACGGGGTGCGTCTGCGTGGCTTCCGGAACCGGGACATTACAATGTGGTATCATAGGAATTATTTTCTTCTTGATTTACTATTTGGAACTTTTAGACAAGGATATGACAGAATAGGTACTTGGTAATAAGATGTGCCTGAGAGTAGCTAACCCGTGTACAAGGAAAAGCCAATCTACCTCATTAATTTCAATTTTCCTGGTTTTGCAATTATTAGAGTTGATCTGATTTCACCTTGAGTCATTCACTTGATTTTTTCTATTGTTGTTGATATTATTGAGGTTTTCTTTCTCTTTCAACCCGATTTGATAAGGGTATTCCATTTCATGCATCATATAGGTACTTTCTAGAAATCACACGTCATGCATTTTTACCATACCATCTAAGATGCATTAGTGATTTCATGTTGTTTTGATAGATGTTTTGTAAAATATGCATGCAATTATGATAGTTTCCTTGATAAATTTTTTTTTGTTTCATAGGGTATTGTTGGGTGTAGAGATTTTCTTGATTGGATGACAAACATTGGTTCTTGAGGTTTTATGGGCCCTCATGGACATGAATTTGGTGGATCGTTTTCTTGTTTGCCTTGTTATAATGTGTACAAGATTCCAAACTTTTATTCGTGGGGAGTATGGGCCCTCACGGATCGGAATTTGGCATTCTCAATTCTCGTTTTAGTGTTTTTCTGGGTTCTGGAGTAGTTCTTGAGGCTTACTATATGAAAAAACCCAAAATACACACCGTTTAGTGTTAAGTACACACCATGTGTTCTACTGTTCGGGAAGAAATTTTTTTTCTTAAGTACACGACGGGTACTTTATATACACGCCATGTAGTCTCTAACCATGTCATAGGCCATGTGGGAAGGGACACAAGATGGATAATGTCTGTCCAGAACACACTGTGTACCAGTCAAACACATCGTGTAGTGTTGAACCTGTGTCCCCCTGTGTAACTAACAACATGGATGGATAAAACCTTAAGCTATACACGTCGTTTCAGTATTGAACAAGCCGTGTACTCGGACCCAGGTACCCCGGCCATGTCACGAAAAACATAGGCCAATGTTATCCTTTCACGTACATGTCGTGTCCTCCTATAACATGTAGTGTAGTCTGACCCAGGTACCCAGCCGTGTAACAAACAACACGGGTCGATGTTATCCTTTCACGTACATGTTGTGTCCATCCAGAACTCACTGTGTAGTGTGAGTCGTGTGTCTGGATGTCTCACTAACCACACGGGTCAAGTGAAGCTTGTCTAGTACATGCTGTGTCTACCTTTCACATGTAGTGTAGGCTAGTCTTAAGAGATCTGTGTTTCTTAACCATGTAGAAGGACTCAGGCAGGAGAAGAGGATTCAAGTACAACCCATGTGTCAGGACAACACGATGTGTGTTTAGGGTGCTACACAACCCTTTTAGGCAGGAGTACACACCCATGTATATAACTTAAGGGAACACACTGTGTAGGAAATGTACACGCCATGTATTCATGTTTTGTAAACTTTAGTGCTTTAATTATTCTGTTCTATTATTACACTCCTTGTTTTCAGTCCTTGAAAATCTTGATCTAAGGTGTCTGCTTGACCTTGAAGAGTCATGCCACCGAGACAACTTATGGTTTTTGGCCAATTGCCAGGTGTTGATCAGACACTGGACATGGCTGATCAGGGACTACCTGTAGATCCTCCAGTTATGCCAGCCTTGACACCAGCCATTCACTAGTAGAAAAATCATTTTTAACGTCGTAAATTTGACGTCGGTTTCTTATAAACCGACGTAAAATATTTTTGCAGATAAGTTTTGGCGTCGGTTTTTTAAAAACCGACGTGAAAAAATAAAAAAAAGTTATGACGTCGGTTTTTATGAAAACCGATGCTAAAAATGTAAAAACAATTTACAGTCCTATATATAATTCTCTAAGCTTTGATTTGACTGGTCATGGAGCAAAAACGAAGTTACGGATTAAAAGTTATGGATGTTGGAAGTTGATCTTCTCTAAAAGAAGTGTTAATTAAGTCCAACTTTCAAAGGCCATAACTTTTAATCTGTAACTCCGTTCTAGCTCCACGACTAGTCAAATCGAAGCTTAAGAAATTTTCTAACACATGGTAATTTTTTTTATGTTTTGACGTCGGTTTTCATAAAAACCAACGCCAAAAATATTTTTTTTTACTTTTCGCGTCGGTTTTCATAAAAACCGACACCAAAAATGTTTTTTTTTATTTTTCGCGTCGGTTTTAAAAAAAACGACGCGAAACATATTTTTTTTTATCTTTTTAGCATCGGTTTATTTAAAAACCGACGCCAAATAGTATTCACTAATACGCGGGATCAAAATTTCAATTTTTTTCACAACGCGCGTTTAACTTTTTAAAATCCCGCCTATATTTTCATACAACTCAATCGAAAATATTTTCATTTACTATATATAAATCTGTTTGTCCTTCATTTATCATTTTCATCCTCTTCGATTCAATCAAGTTTTCAATGCGGCATCAATCATTAATTTGATTATGGTACGTATTATATTCATTCATTTTATTTATTATTAATGTCCTTCATTTATTACCAACTCAATTAGATTTCAAATAATGACGATTTACTTTTATTATTGTGTTAAAAATATAAAACGTTCGGATGACATTTACCAAGCTTGGTGTAAGTTTAATTATTGATCGTCGTTTTTATTATCACATGAGATCTATGCTAAATATAAGAGATATGATGATAAACAACATATCATTTCAATGGAAGATCGAAAAATAATCGAAATGTGTTTGAAGTATTATGTATATTTTATATCATTTGGTGTACGTGATTTTAACTTGTGTTTATCTTGTTTTCTTTAAAACATATTGTATCAATCGATACTTTGACATGTTCAACCTCTGACGGCCATAACTTTTGATCTGTAACTCCATTTTAGCTCCACGACCAGTCAAATCAAAGATTAGGAAATGCTCTAAAACATCGAACAATAAAAATTGCTTTTTGGCGTCGGTTCTTGTAAAAACCGACGCCAAAAATAAGTTTTTCCATTTACGGCGTCGGTTTTTTTCATGAACCGACGCCGAAACTATTTTTTAAACTTTTTGGCGTCGGTTTTTAAGGAAACCGACGCCAAAAATGACGCGGATGAGTTTATTTGGCGTCAGTTTTTTACAAAACCGACGCAAAAAAGCAATTGAAATTTGTTTTTGGCGTCGGTTTACAAAAACCGACGTAAAAAGTCATATTTTTTTACGTCGGCGACTTCAACGACGGTTAAAAACCGACGAAAAAAATAAAAAAAACCGACGTTAAAGACCTTTTTTCTACTACTGGTTGTACCTGACATAGGTGCTGATGCACAGTTTAGGGAGGGATTTTTTAGGATGTTGAAGACCTTTTAGGAAGCGTCGCCTCATGCCCCATCTATGGCTGATTTGACGTGGGTCATTCAGCAGCAAAATCCTACCGCTTTCTCAGGGTATGGAGGAACCTAGGATACAGAGTCATGGATAGAAGCCATGCTGATGATTTTGGAGCATCTGGAGATACCTCCAGAGAAAAGGGTAAATATCGCTACCTACATGCTCCAAGACTCCACCAATAGGTGGTGGGATGTGATCTCATAGGCAGGGCTCCAATAGATTATGGATTGGGATGAGTTTCGACGCATCTTCTATGATGACTTCTATCAGGAGACCTTGAGGGATGATCGAGACCGAGAGTTCATGAGTCTGGGGAAGGGTATTCTTACCTTTTTGGAGTATTCCTCACGCTTCACATATCTTCAACATTACATGCCTATTATAGGAGGTAATGATTTGTTCCTTGCACGGAAGTTTGAGGATGGCCTGAGGCATGACATCCGATCTCAGGTGAACATCTTCAGGTTGACATCGATATCTTCTATCATCAACCAGGCACTAATCACAGAGCACAATCTGAGGGATTCTGGAGCTGTGAGCCAGGGTGGTTTGGCATCTAGAATTAGTACTCCGTGAGCTGATAGCAGGAAGCGCCGTAGGGAGACTACACGAGGAGATCAGAGTAGGCAGCATGCATCTTCTGGTAGCCAGGATGTGTGCTACCAGTGTGGGAGAAGCGGGCATACAAGGCCATGTTGCTCGAGATCCCCAGTGGAGTGTCGATCTTGTGGCAAGATGGGTCACCTTCAATTCTTTTTTCAGTTCTTATCACTAGTAGCTAGTGACAGGGGTTCTTCTATGACTCCTCGTTCAGGAGAAACACCACCAGTTTCTCACCAGTCTGGGAACTGGAGTTCTTCCAGCCGTTCAAGCCGAGTTGGAGGTCATGGCTGTGGTAGTCAGTCGCTGGTTCTTCAGTAAAAGTAGGGTGGATCAGCTTAGAGTAGTTAGGCAGGGTCACAGGTCCGTGGCATAGGCCAGAATTTTGCAGTGGAGTAGACCCAACAGGAGCAGGATCACAGACCCTCCACAGTTTGAGGTACGATCTTAGTAGCCTTAGTTTTAGATTTTGATCTTTTCGATACCGGAGCTTCCCATAGCTTTATATTTTTTGATGTTGTGGAGAGCCTTGGCCTCTACATCTTTTATTCTGCTGATATATTGATGCTAGACACTCTGTTGGGTACTAGAACAACTAGTGTATGTCCGTGCAGAGAGTGACCTCTACAGGTTGGTGGGTGTCACTTCTTATGGGACCTCTATGTCTTAGAGATGACATTCTTTGATTTCATTCTCGATATGGGCTGGTTAGTTCTATTCCAGGAAATCGTCAACTATTATTGCCATAGGGTGTGTTTAATATCACATGAGGGTGGATCTTTTCTTCATAGGGGAGAATGGGATGTCCAGGCGAGCAGAGTGGGTCCAGAGAATCATGGGATGTGAGGAGTTACATACCAGATTGCTTGTCTACATCTGGATGACTAGGGGACTTCACAGTTAGACTTTAATCTAGTGGTGGATCATTTCAGAGATGTCTTTCCAGAGGACTTTTCAGGTTTGCCTCCGGAGCGTGAGGTATACTTTTCTATTGAGATTATGCCAGGAGTGACATCGGTGTCCATTACTCCTTATATGATAGCTACACCATAGTTGCAGGATCTCAATAAATTGTTGTAGGAGTTTTAGGCAAAGAGTTTCATCAGACCTTGTACTTCTCCTGGGGGTTCTCTTGTCCAGTTTGTGAAGAAGGCGGACGGTACCCTCAGGCTTAGTTTGTATTATTGAAAGCTAAACCAGTTGACGATCAAGAATCGATATACCTTTCCTAGGATTTTTGATATCTTTGACTAGTTTCAAGGATCTCAAGTGTTCTCTGAGATTGACTTGAGGTCCGTTTATCATCAATTTCATGTTACACCCTCAGATATACCTCTTACAGCCTTCCAGAGCAGGTATGGTCTATAAGAGTATATGGTTATGTCGTTCGATCTCACGAAAGCGCCTGCAGTTTTCATGGCACTGATGAACCGAGTGTTCCATCCATAATTGGATTCCTTCGTGGTTGTTTTTGTGGATGATAGCGTGGTGTAATCTCACACTCCACATGACTATGATACCCATCTTGAGATAGTTTTGAGTACACTAAAGTATAATCCGTTATATGTTAATATCTCAAAGTGCCACTTTTGGATGGATCAGATTCACTTCTTGGGTGATATTATCTCAGTGGAAGGGGTATCAGTAGACCTAGAGAAAGTGAGATCTGTAGTTTCTAGGGAGTAGCCAATGAACGTCTTTGAGGTGAGAAGTTTTCTAGGGGTGGTTGGATACTACAGATATTTCATACAGGACTTTTCATGCTTAGCAGCACCGCTGACAGGTCTGACTAAGAAGGATGCGAAGTTCTTATGGTTAGATAATTATGAGTCATCCATTCAAGAGCTGAAAGGGAAGTTGACTTCCGCACTGATACTAGTCTAGCCAGATCCGGGAAAGAGCCTTACTGTTTATTGTGATGCATCAGGTTCCAGGATGCGAGCTGTGCTTTTGCAGGGAGATGGATTCGTTGCGTACGGTTGTTAGCAGTTGAGGCCACATGAGAGGAATTACCTGACACCTGATCTTGAGTTGGAATCTGTTGTTCATGCCTTATGGTATTGGAGAAATTACCTTCTGGGAGAGAACATTGTGGTTTTCACTTACCACAAGAGTCTCAAGTACATCTTCACTCAAAGTGATCTGAATTTGAGATAGCACAGGTGGGTTGAGTACCTACAATCCTTTTACATTGAGATTGCCTATACGCCAGGGAAGTGCAACGCGGTGGAATATGTGTTGAGTAGGAGGACTCAGATACAGGGAGTTAAGGATGCCAACAATGAGTAGCAGCTTATGGCTCTGTTCTATGAGATGCATTTAGAGGTGCAAAATAGTCAGGGGTAGATGATTCTTTCTTCTGTAGTTGTTAACTCTACTCTTTTTGATCGTGTTCGAATTAGGAAACTATCAGATTCTGAAGGCCTAGTCCTAAGGGAGAGTGTTTCAGGAGAAGTCCCTATTCCTAGATGGACCATAGGCAAGGATGAGATCTTGTATTTCTAAGGGCACATTTGGGTTCCAGGAGATATGCGTGGGGAGCTGATACGGGATTTTCATTACTCAGTTTGGGTAGTTCATCCTGGTGTCACCAAGATGTATCGTGATCTACCACCATCAGTATTGCTGACTAGGTATGAAAAGGGACATAAATAGTTTCGTCGTGAGGTGTTCCACTTGTCAGTAGGTGAAGGCAGAGCATCAGCAACCCACATGGCTTTTACAGCAGTTACCTTAGAGGTACCGAGCTGTGCACGATGTCTTCCATGTTTCTCAAATTTGACGTTACTTCTCAGACTCGTCTCATGCCTTTCAACCCGAGGAGGTTAAGCTCAATGTGGATGCGTAGTTTGAGGAGAATACTATCCAGATAGTGGATCACAGTACAAAGGTTGTTTGTGGCCAGTCTGTTCCTCTGGTACGAGTGGTATGGCTGCACAGGAAGGTGCAGGATGAGACTTGGGAGAGGGAGGCCGATGTACGAGCTCAGTGGCTGGAGCTGTTTGAGGTTTCTTCTTCTACTTCACGTTAGGGAAATTAGGGGACAAATTTATTTAAGGGGGGAAGTTTGTAAGAACCAGGATCTTTTTTTTTTCAGGTATCTTTTTCCTTTTTAGGTCATTTTTGAGGTAAAGGAAAATTATATAAATTTTCTACGTACAAGCCATGTACATTATGATTACACACCGTGTACTTCCTTGATGCAAGAGGTTGTGTGCGGGCCATGTAGTAGGCACACACATGGCCATGTTAGAGTGACTTGGAGACTGCTTAAAGCAGAGTACAGAAAAGGCGAGTACATGACGTGTACTTCAAAAGTACACGCCGTGTAAATTATTTTTTTCACTAAACACACTGGGGTCACGTCTAATCACCATAATTATCTTCTTTTAAGTACCATTCGACTGAGAGCTTTTTACTTCCATGGATCTTCGATGAACCCTTTAGCGTGCATCCATCTTCTAAATCGAACACCATCAGTTGCGTTGGAATCACATTAGTGAGTTCTCTATTCTCCTAGATCATCATATTATTATTTATCCTCTCTTGTGAGATATCGTGGGTCAAACAGTTTATAAGTTTTTGTATATCATCAAGATTCTAAGGAGATTCAAGCATCGAGGTTCACATATAGCGATCTCCTAACCCTGAGGTAGGTGGTTTGTTCCTTTCCGTTCAAAGTCTTTGAGTGTTATGTGCAAACTCCACCAATACACTTGAACGAGGTATTACGTGTTTTCCTTTTTACCCCTGTCTATTTTCTGCCATGCAATTATGCTTGTGTAGATGGGATTTGGATATGAATAGGGTTCATTACTATTCTTTGGATGTATTACCCTTGCATGTTCTGTTTACGACTGTTTGGTCCTATTTATCCAGTTTGGCTACCTTGCCTGTTTTCCATGCCTATTGCTGTAGGATGGAGAGGTTGTGTTCTGACATTCTTGATATGCTGTAGACTGGTTAGACAAGTAGTTATGTAGGTTTACTTTCACCATATTACACTACTATGCTCGCTGACCTACACATGGCTGTGAGAACCTGATAGAGTAGACTATTAGGGGAATTGACCGAGTGATCTTCCTCAGAGTGACTTTGAGCACTTTAGGCTATAAGGGGGATAGACATTGTGAGCTTCCTCAGAGAGCCTAGGACCACTTGGGGCTATAATGAAAATTGACTGAGTGATATTTCTCAGAGAGTCCTTGATTACTTTAGACTATAAGGGGAATTGACCGTGTGAGCATTTTTAGAGAGTATTTGTTTTAATTGAACGACTTGGGATATTAGGGAAATTGACCTAGTGAGATTCCTCAGAGAGTCCTAGACTTTGGGGATATAAAAGGAATAGAATATGTGAGCTTCCTCAGAGTGTCCCCAACTACCTTAGACTATAAGGGGAATTGATTGTGTGAGCTTCCTTAGAGAGTCTTATTTTTCCTTTGACTATAAGAGGAATTAACAGTGTGAGCTTACTAAGAGGGTCTTTATGAAATATTATAACTAAACTAGGGAGGATAGGTTGTGTTCACTTCCTAGAGGGTTACTGTGCTTGATTGATTATTTTATATTGTGGAACTGTTTACTGCTGAGCACTTTCCTATTTATTGTTTTCTGTACTTTTACCCACCATAAATTCACTGACTATTGGGCACAAATGTTCGGGTGGTTTCCAACTAAGATTTAGTCTCACACCCTATTTGGGTCTTGCTATTGGGCCCAAACAGATTATATTGTTGTAGGTATAGATAAGGGCAAGCACCCTTCTATTTCAGGTACTTGATTTGCTATGGAGTTGGAGAGTATGAGACCAAGCTATGGCTTGTGATGCTGAGGAGTGTATCTTCTTTCTTTTTCACTTTGGTTTAGTACTATTGTATTCCAGCATTGTGACTTGTTGTAAGTTTTCCTAGAAATTTGTATCATGCATCATTTTATATATGTTCTCTATTTTATACTTTCAGTTTTCTACTGTTACTGATGTATGTCATTATTACTGCTTCTTATCTTATATGTATTTGTTTACTTCCGTTGTGTACTCTGCCAATGAGTGAATTGTTTCCCCACAATGACACCCAAGGCGCTTGCTGCTATTTGGAAGCCTCTAGCATTCAGGGAAATGCGATTGAGGCCAGGTGACCAATGGGGTACGAGGCTCCTTTGGGTGGCCTATGGAACTAGGACGTTACAGGTTACTCACAATAGTGAGTTGCAATAGTATGCTGCCAAATCTGACTCACAATGGTGACTCAACCACCATTAGCTCACCAAATAGAGACTCATCCATCGGTGACTCGTGATGGTGGGTGATCCATTGGTAGCTCTTCCAGGCATGTGTCATCCACCAGTGACTCACCCACTGGTGACTCGTAATTGTGACTCACCCAATGGTGATTCATTTCCAATTTTTTTTTCAAATTTCATGTTTTTCCAGCTTTTTTTCTAGTTTCACAACTTTAACATTTTAGTTGACATGAATTGAGTAAATATTGTTTTCAATTTAGTTTTGAATATTTTATAAGGGATAAAAAATATATCCATAAATTCCTAATGCTCGAGAGGGTTTTTGATAGTCAAAAGGCGAGGTATTGATCCTGATCCAGCTTTAATGGCTTTTGTAATTGTTTCATTATTTGATATAAGATGTGTCCTTTCTAAATATTAGATCCTTTCTTATGTGAAAATTTTAGTTATTCCTTAAAACTGAGTTCCCATAAAATCTTTCTTCCCTGAGTGACTGTACATTGTGTTGTGGCCTTCAGATCACGTTTCCTAAGAGCTTTGAACACCCTCTATTTAGAACAACAAGAATATGTTGATCATCTATTTCTCGAGGTACGGATCCCTTCGTCTCTCTTTTATTTTTTGTTTTATTCAAGGTGGGTTATGAATTTAATCTTTTAGATATATTAGGATTCCAATTAAGTGAAGGTAATTGAATTAGTTTAATGATTAACATGAGGGTCTCTGAAAAAGTGATTTGTGTTCTACTTTGTTATCTGTTGATATTTTTTTTATGTGGGTTATATGCCTACTGAAAATCAAGGATATTGGTAGTATTTGTTTACGCACCTATGATGGCTTGTGAATTCTTGTTGATGGTATCCTGTTGAACAACAATATATTTGAAATTGTCTGACCACGTATACATGGTTAAATAAATGCATGCCTCAGGATTGAACCTTCTTTATGATAACACTAGGTTTATCAAAGTGAAGTTAATGAATGAGTGTTTTCAAAATCTGAATACACCTTTCATTGTTAGGTGTGGCTATGTGATGTGTGTGGTTTTGTTCTGTCTTGTTGCTTGTGCAGGTTTACAGTGGTTTATTTGGGAGCATAGTTGTGTGTATGGGGTTGTTCAGGTGGTGTAATGGGATCTAAGGTTGAGAGATTGATTGATTGTAATTGAGGAGTAGTGTTGTGCAGTGGTGATATTACCGGGTTATGTTTTGTTTGTGTTGTTGGGTGTGGTGTGTTTGTGCAACATGGATTTCATTTGTTGCGATGAGAGATGTTCATGGGTGTGGTTATGATTTGTTATTTTTTCTCCTTTGGGGGATGGTTTGGGCGAGATTACATTGAATATTTATTATGGTAGTGATTGATATGGGTGTTAAATGGAGCCGAAATATGAATTGAGTAACTTTACCAAGGTTCTATTTCATCTATGTGGTTTGTCCTCTGTAAATTATTACATGGTGTGGTTGGTAGTTTCCTCGGTAGGGATTGAAGGAATGAATTTTTTCCTTATTAAAGAAAGTTAAATGATTAAATGAGTTGGCTAGTGTTATGGATCTGATTATGGATTGTCGTGTAGTTGTGCATATAGAGGTTAAAGCAAAGGCAGTTTTTTGGGCTGGTTGTTTGTTTGAAAAAATCTCTAGGTTGGTATGAGTGTTCTCTACCTATATATATACTTATACTTCCTTGTGATTTCTATATGAACCCCACCCTAGTTGAGCACTATGTGATGAAAACCCCCATTTTCATGGGGACATTGTCTTTCCCAAACACCCTAGTGGGAGGATGGATGGATTGTTATTGGCTCTTCTATGATCATTCTTCATGGAATTGTTAGCCCAAGACTCTTCGTGTATATTGTGGTATAGTTGAGAGGCATATGGGTCTGGAGGATAGGGTTGCTTTCCCAGGTGTCTACAAGATGAGATGTGGTGTGATTTACCAGATTTCATCAGGATGTTGTATGGTTGTGGCCCGAGTGTCTGTGGGCGGGATGTAGTGAATTTTGATTCCCTAGGATGTGGGGCTAAATCTAAGCCCTAGGTGTGTGTTGGTGGGTTTTGACATGGGGCTTGTGGAAGAGTGTAGAAGCACCATGATGTTTTCTGTTAGGCTATGAGCAGTTAGCCAATGGGAAGTGGTGTGGGGTACCCAAATATTGGTGTTCTTATTACATTACATTACTTGACTTGTGTTGTTTGGTGAGTGTACCTTAGTGAGGTTGGGATGACTAGTGTTCACTGTTATGTGTTGTTGGCTTCTACTATTTTATGATAGGGGCATTTTAGGCCTCCTATTAATGAACAAGAGATCTTGGTTTTTACTACAGAGTATACTGATATGCTCACGATACATATATAAAACTTTTTTTAGGTTTCTAGAAGGGTTATGTGGATTGTGTGGGACCTTACTAGCTCATACATGGGGACAGTTTCCATGTCTCTTCTTAGCCTTGTTTTTTGTATAAAATTTTGAGACTCCAGTTTTGTAACAGTAATATTTTAAGCATTCATATCAGATTGTTTTGAATTTCTTTTGTGTATATATATGTTGGAGTTGTTTTTTGAGGGACCATTTTATCTCCCGATATTGTTTACAAATTAAATGGTCAATGCCTCCTATCCTTCTGAGAATGTACCTACCCTTGGTGCCAGTCGCCATCTCAGGGCCTACAAGAGGTGGGTCTTGGGGGACATTATCTATCTTAATTAATTGCGATCTCATGAGGGGAATCTTTTAAGGGAGGGTTTATTGAAAGAATGAAATCAGTGGAAAATAATTGAGAGATAGGGTGGAGTTAAAACTTAGGCACAGTGAAGAAAAAACATGGGCTATTGGGGAAACCTCTCAGTTGACCTTAGTGAATGACATGGCCCAAAAATACTGGCCAGTAAAAGATATTTTTTCCCCCACGATCTAGTGTAAATACTCTGAGCCTATAGAATTTCCAAGTGAGGATACCCCATTTTTAGGGTAGAGGCCTTGGTAAAGGTACATGATTCATGATGAGATGCGTTCTTACTTTCACTGGTTGATTTTCTGAAGTTAATATGAATTCAGTGAATCCTGAATTCTTTCTTGTATCTCTCTTTTTTTCCTATGATTATATTACTTATAATATTCATTAATTATTGGCGGGTTATTTTTATAACAAACAAGAAATAGTAATATGATTTTTAATTGTCTTGGACTGTTTGAAGCCTTCTTGTGGTTTGAGTGTGTTGTTTTCTTTCCTACTATAGCTTGATTATTAATAAATTGGGCTTTTATTACCTTGTTAGAAAAGTATAATATTCCATCTTGTTTTTCTATTGTTTGAAATGTTTAGGAAGAGATGCTTAGTGTATCTTGTTATAATAAAATTGTTTAATTTTGAACTGTTAAAAATCAGTCTACCTTAAAATAGTCTTCACACTTGCATGATAAAATAAATTATTTAAAAACTATTATTGTAATTATTCTAGATTCCTTGTGAGGTCACATTCCATTTATTTATTTACATTGTAATTTGGCATAGGTGTGTGCTATTTACTTATTGAAAAATGTTGATTTGGACATTAAAATTCAGAGATTTTTGAAATGGCTATCTTAATTGATTGATAATTCCTCTTTATTTTCAGATTTTTTTTTAAGAATAACTTTAAATTTTTTGGCATGATTTAAATTCTATAGTATTGATATAACTATATGTTGTGAGAATGGGTTAGGGTATAAATTCTTGTGACATTTAAATATAATCCTAGAAAAATTATAAGCATGCATAGTGGTAGCTTTTTTAGGCTTAAAAACAAATCAAATAACTAGACTTCTAAATTTATGATTAATAATAAATTTTAGGTATTAAAATAAACGTACCTTACATGTTATTTCATGACTACTTTGTCATGGGAAGCATGCCTACGGTTGAAATCATTGGTGTTGAAACTAATGATATAATTGTATGAGAGACTTGTTCATATAGCATGCCTGATATGTTACATTTAAATATGTACGTAGAATCATGTTATCCTTTTATAATCATATTTTCTTGAACTATGTAGTGATTAAATGATGTTCATCCTGATCATGATAACACATAAAATATAGAAATACAACATTTTTAGTTTTAGTTTTATTTTTAGAATGCATGTTTTACTTGAATGATTATGAGATCATGTTATTGATGAAATTTAGTTTTTGAATTTAACATAAGAACATAGTATGTGTATTTTTTCAAAGGAAGTTGAAAGTGTATTTCCTTGATAATAACATGAACCCAAAAAGTATTTTTTAACCATATTAAACATGGTGAGTGATATAACATGTGTGAAATTTTATCTTTATCTTAGTTTAATGTTGGAGATATTTAAATGCAATACATAATGTTTCACTAGTTTTTTATGGTTTCATTATTACCATTTCATTGATGTGTTGTTATAACTTACTAAAAATAGTTCTCGTTCGAAACCTTTTTTATGTTTTGATTTTTGTAGATTATGAGACCCATGATATAAATGCTTGATTGAACTCAACATTTATTAAAAGGCTTATCACTTATACATGAATAATGAACTAATTTCCCATGGAAAATTTAAAATTGTGTAAAATTTCCTAGAATAAATAACATGTTGAAATAATTTAATATGCTAAAAAGTTTGGGAAGATTCTATATGGGGTTTTTCTTGTTGTGTTCCCTTTTATGATGTATGATTAAAATTCATCAAGCACTTAATTATGGTAATACATGTTCTCTAATTGAGATGTGTTATAGATTTAAGCAACTGAAACTATTCCAACATATTAGTTCCGCCCAAATAGGATAATATCTCGACATGGGAGATGTAATTCATCGATTTCTGTTATTAGGGATTTGTTTGTGATGATAATTTTGATATTTTTTTGGGGTAGTGTGGAGGATGAGATGGAATAGATTGTAATGTGAAAAAGGGTAGTTTCTTGTTTTTTGTAAAGTGTTGTGGTTATGTGGTTTCATGGAATCCTAGTGGAAGGTTTTGTTAGTTTGGGTGTTTGTGGTAGTGGTTTTGATGTGAAGTAGTGGTGATGTTTTGTGGTTGGGATATATGGTTATTATGGTTTTTTTAATTTTTTTGTTTTTGTGACGTGCTGTTATTATGTTGATGAAATGCATCTCGACCAATAAAAAGGATTAACCACTTAATGTCGATAATAAAATAAAATTTATTTTTAGGGAATCTTGAAAGAAATGAAGATGAGATTTCCTACCATGTGTAGTATATTTTAAAAAGGAAGTGATGAGATGGATAGACTATTATCTTGTTTTTGAGTATTTTGTGATTGTTTTTACATTTATGACTTGTGTTATAACCTCAAACATATGATGAAAGGGGAAATTATTTCCCACATCATGACACATTATATTACGACATGTTCTAAAACAGTGTGGGTGAGTGAGTGCCGCCCAAAGCAGACAATATCACGATGTGGTGGATGAGTTCCTTTGATTTTCATGATTGTGGTTGAGATTATCATTTAATATAATTTTTAGTGTGGGTATAGGAATACTACTAGAAACTATTACAAGTAATGATATAATCCTGTCAAAAATAGGAATTAGAATGTTAAACCCTTTACTGTTTCTGTATATGAATGGTCCTGGAAATTAATGTCATTATGAAAATCATATAATACTTTTGAACTTTGATAATCTAGTATATTTAAAAATCAAGTTTTATTTATGATGAAATCCATATGTTAATTTGAGATTTCTAAATTTGATATTAAATTCTTCTAATATTAATTTAATAATGAGTATAGAAGATTTCTATTATTATAATAAAATAAATTTAGATGGAGTGTGAATCCTTAAAATTTATTTTTGTTGTTCTGGGAATCATTTTGTAGAAAAATTGGTTTTTTATTTTTTTTAGAAGTGTTTTCACAATGATCAATTTGATTAATACCATGTACAAAAAGGATTCAGAATTTGATTTTTGACTCAAAATGGTTTTCGTAGCCTACTTGGTTTTTTAAATAAAAGGTTTTTCATGGACATGATAAAACAAGTGAGACATTTTTTAAATGATTTGAATTTAAATTCTTTATGTATTATCAGATAATGATAATTCATGTATAGATATTCATGGATGGCTTGTCTATGTGATGCAACTGAAGTAATGGGGTAAAAATAATGTGAGGGAATTGTTTTTGAATGTGATCCCTTACTTGGAATTATTATGGTTGTTTGATTGATATGAATTTCTTACTAGACATATTATACCTATATATGTACCATTATTCTATTTGAGAGGAATTTTCTTAGGGATATTGTTTCATGGTATTATTTAGGTTTACAATTATTTTTCTGTGAGATTGTTGTGTTCCAAATATATTGAGAATCATGAGAGGGGTCTAATGGGTTGTTTAGACCACCATTCACTTTCCTTTTAGTTTTGTTTCTATTATTAAGGATAAACCATTCCCCTGGTCCGGGTTCTAGGGAGGCATGGTTCCCTAGTGGGTGGTATTATCTTACTTCCTATGTTTAAGGGTGTTTGTTATGATGTTGTGGGTGAGTGTGGAAATAGGTCTAGTTATTGACAGTGTTTCAAGTGTAACAAGATTCATGGGAGGTATCTAACAGGGTGGTTTTTCAGATCCATTTTTCCCTTATGGTGTTGGTTTTAAATTCTCAAGGTAGAGAATAGTTTGAGAGGTATCTAATGTAATGGACCATACATCTCCTACCCATTACTTTTTGAAAATCATTTGTTTGATGTGTTCTGGGAGGTCTTGGTGACTCATTCAATAGTTTTCTAAACTTTATGTTTTCATAACGGCGACTCAGAACCAGTGAATCACCAATGGTAGGTTTCAATGGTAACTTGTGATGGTGCTGTGAACTAGTAGCTTGCAATAGTGAGCCAGGAACGATGAGTCAGAAGAGGCGAGTCACAATGGAGAGTCTCCAAATGAAAGGTCACCTAATAATGACTCATCAAATGGGTACTCACCCAATGGTATCTCGCCCAATGGAAACTTCCCAATTGGTAGCTCACACAATGGTGAGTCTCTGAGTAGTGCCTCGCAATGTTGAGTCACAATATTTTGTTTCTATAGGTGACAGACAACAGTGACTCATCCATCGATAGCTCACCGAATGGTGACTCATCCACTGGTAGCTCATCCATCGGTGACTCATAATGGTTAGTCATACAACGGTAGATAATCCAGTGGAAACTCAACCATCAGTGACTCATGATAGTAACTCACCCAAGGATGAGTCTTTTTGGACAATATTTCAAATTTTTAGTTTTTCCCAGTTTTTTTCTAGTTTCTCCCATTTATATATTATTTGACGTGAAATGAGTTAATACTTATTAAGTTATATTTGAATCCATTTCAAAGGATATAAAATGTATCCTTCAATTCATAATTCTCAAGATTCTTTTAGATAGTTAAAACTTGTGGTATTTTACATAATTCAGCTTTAATGGATTTTGAAAGTGTTTCATCCATTGATATAGGATTTGGCATTTGTAAATTAAATACCCTTTCTTCCTTGTACATTTCCATTTACCCATGCTATAGAGAATCCCTAAATCCTCTTTCCAGGAGAAATCATGCATTTTTTTGTGGCCTTTAGATCTCTTTTCCCTGGAGCCTTATGTACCCCCTGTTTGGAACATCGAGGAGGTGCTAATATATTATTTCTTGATTAAGGGATCCATTTGTCTCTCTTTTAACTGTGTATCATGTGTGGTGGGTTTATGAATGCACTCCTAGAAATATAATTGAATTCCAATAAGTAAAGGTAATTGAATCTATTTAAATATTAACATGCAGGGCTGGAAAAAAGTGACGTGTTTCCAACTTCTCTATCGATTGATATTGTGATCTATATGCGCTATATGCCTACTGAAAAAGTGACTTTTTTACTACTTTTTTATTTGTGTGTGGTTTTGTTCTGTCTTGTTCCTTGCATGGGTTGTGTTCTGTCTCAGTTGGGAGTGTGACTGTGTGTAACAGTCTGTTCATGTGGTGCAATGGAATTTCAGGTTGATATATTGATTGATTGTGGAATGGATGAGCAGTGTTGTGCAGTGGTGTTACAACTGGTTTGTGTTTTGTTTTTGTTATAGGGTGTGGAGTGTTTGTACAGTAGGGTTACCGACAGTTGTGATGAGGGGTGTTTATGGGTTTGGTTATGAGATGAAGGTTTTTCTATTATGTAGAATGGTCTGGGTGAGATTACATTGAATATTGATGATGACAGTGGTTGGTATGGGTGTTAACTAGAGAAGAAATATGAAGTGAGTTTCTTTACCATGGTTCTTTTTACTATGTGTGGTTTATTCTATGTGGCTTATTGCATGGTGTGGTTGGTATTTACCTAGTTAGGGATGGAATAAATGAATATATTTATTATTAAATAGAGATAATTGTTTAAATTAGTTGATTGGGGTTATGAATCGAATTACGTCTTGTTATGTTGTTATGCATTTATAGGTGACAACAAAGGCAGTTTTGTGGGATGGTTGTTTATTTGAAAAAACCCATAGGTTGGGCTGAGTGTTTGATACCTATATATATACTTTTACTTACTTATGATATCAATATACACCCTACCTTAGTTGAGCACTATGTGACAAACACCCCCATTGTCATGAGGGATGTTGTTTTTCCCCAACATCCTAGTTAGAGGATGGATGGAAGGTTATTCAATCATCCCTACTCCCTCTTCTAGGTATTGGTAACCAAAGAATCTTCAAGTAGGTTGTGGTGTGGTTGTGAGGCCTAGGTGTCTACACGCATGGTGTGATTTACTTGGTGTCTATGAGATGTGATGTGGAATTATTTTATATGTGTCTCTGGAAATTTGTATGTTTTTGGCCCAAGTGTCTGTGGGTGGGATGTGGTGTTCTTTGTTTTCCTATGTTTTAGGACTAGCTCTGAATCCTAGGTGTGTGTGGCTAGGTTGTGACATGGGGCTTTTAGAGGAGTGTGGAAGTTCCAGGACATTTTCCGTTAGGGTATGAGTTATTAAATAGTGGAAAGTGGGGTGGGGAAGCCAAACAACGATGTCATTATTATATTACGTGGCTTGAGTTGCGGTATTTGGTGAGCGTGGCATAGTGTGGTAGGGATGGATAGTGTTCCTTATTATCTTATATTTCTTTCTATGATTTTCTCACAAAGGAATTAGTATGCATCTCCCACTTGTAAATGAGATACCATGGTTTTCCCTACTGAGTGTACTTGTACACTCACCCTACGCATATAAAACTGATTTCAGGTTTCCAGGAGGGTTATGTGGACTGTGATTGACCTTACTTGCTCTGATGTGGGGAGAGTTTCTTTGTTGCTACTTTTCCTGGTTTTTGGTATTTACTTTGGAGACTTTTGTTTTTTAATGGTTATATTGTAAACATTCATTTATAATGGGGTTGTATTTCTTTTGTATATATATGTCTTGTAGTCTTTTTTGGGATGAAACATCTTATCTCTTGATCTTTTTTTTCAAATAAAAATAACAATGCCTCCCATTATTGGGAGAATGTATATACCCTAGGTGATAATAACCACCCAGGGCCTACTAGAGGTGTTAATCACAATTCATTATCTATCTTTATTCATTGTGAGCTCTAGATGGTCAACTTTGAATGGAGGAGGTCGGGACATGGAAGAATTTACCATCCTTAAAACCCAAGATATACCTTGATTTGAAATCAAAACCACTCATTACATAAATTAAGTACTATGTATACCTTTAACCATAGAAACTAAGGCCTATTTGTTCATAAATATACTTGATAATGGCCACTAAGAATTATTCAAATGAATCCCTTCTCCATTGTGAATCAGTAGGCCAACACGAATCACCTGAAATTCGGGTGAGACTCTCCTCACACCCATGATGTACAAGTATGTCACTCATGAATTGCACGAGTTAGTAAATGATCTTGATATATTTGATAGAATCTATCGAGTACCCTTCAATATGGGTTTGGACTATTTATATAAGATTTGGGGACACTCCGTGGTGCTCAAATATTTTCCCATGCATTAAAAAATTCCAGAGTAATTATATTTCCAATCATAAATTGATATGGTGAATTAATTAATAATACCATGAGTGTATACATATGAAAAATCCAAAATAATTATGTCACATGTAAAAGAATATATAGTTTATCCTTTAGTGTTCAACTTCCAAACCAAGGAAGTGGAATGTTATTTCATAACTTGCCAAAACTATTCATTAAAAGGAATATGATATGCCTTATTATTCATGAATTATATACTCTATGATATAAAAATACCTAAAAATATAATATGTCCCAATTCACATCAACATCACATCGGATTTAGGGTATATCACATTCAATAGATAGATCAAGGAATCAATGGAATCCCAAAAATCTAATAGTAATCTAAGGACAATATGACCAATATTTATGAAGAATACATTATTAGTTCTTAAAGATTCCACAATTTTTTTCATTAAAATTCCTTTTTATATCAAAGGATTCAATATGGTGTTAATGGGGGGTTTTTGGAATGATAAATAGCGTCTTAGTAAAAATAATTGTGTAAATTTTCCTGACATGCATGGTTAGGTTGCATGATTAAATAAACTATGTGCTTAACAATGTTGAATTAAATTTCTAGATTTCTAGGATACATGATATTCTTTTATGATCTCTCAGATCATGCAGATATCTATATACAAATCCACCGATCACTTTTAGGATTTCATGGATACAATGAATGATTTATAAGACCATGATATTATCCATGATTCTCCAAAAAACACTATTTTTTTAGTTCTAAAACACCATACTGTACGGGTGACATTATAATTAATGATGGGTTGTCAAAATCCTATCTAACCTGGGAAATTTCATCATTGAGAAGACAATGATATCAAATATTCATAAATAGATCCATCCATTTATATAATATTTTTTCACCCCAGTATCATAGGGATTCATCATATTACACTATACTACCCTCTCCAAAATAAAAAAAAACATCCTCTGAAGATCTTCCACCAATTATTAATAACCTACCCCATCCATTACCTTAAAGTCATATTTGATTCCAAATCTACTGCATAACTAGGAAAGATATTATATATATTATATTAGTACTTCTTTAACTCAATGTTATGTGAGACATCATGTACTACAAGAAACTGTGATGGAAATTCTAGTGAATGACACATATATTTGATCCAATCCACATTCTTAACTGGTTAAACATACTATTGTTCCAAATTCCCCTCATTCTTGAGTTATGTATTTCCTAATAGGGGTGATACAAAATAAAAGACTCGATTCTAACAATCTTTCAGAGAATGATATGACATTACCATAATTAGTTTGGTATCTAAAACATTCTATTATCATCTCCAATTTCTTAACATAAACTATATATCGTCATTAAAAATAAAAGAGTAAATAGACTCCATGAATGATGACAACATTATATATGTACAACATTCCCATTTTCTATACTAATAACATCTACCAACTAGGTAATAATCATGTAAACCTTAACAGTTTCTCTAAAATAAACCATATAATGAATTTTTTTTATATTGACATAATTTAACCAACTAAAAATTTCATTCAAATTTCTCCCCCTTTCCATTTTTTCATAAGTTAAGGCTATAAAAGTAACACTAGAGACTTATTTATAGTCTTAATCTATTTAAAAGTTAATAATATAGAGTTATGATCCACTATATATCTATTCCTCATTAACAAAAAAACCATAATATGCTGTAATTGTATATCTTTGTATCCCATATATTTCCAATCTAACTGGAGTTATAAAATTCTTTCATAAGGTCTTACCTAAGGCTCAATTATAACATCACTCTATTTGTAACACCCCGACCCCAGTTACCCAGAGTTGGTGCATTATTACATAACATTGGCATGATCACAAAAGGTCATGTCTCGAAAGACCAATTAGTTTAGTATCCTTAGAAGTACTAGATACATTCATAAGGTTCACATTACATCATAAAATGAAAAAAACTGCAACAACATTGCTTCCATGGACATCACTGGGATACCATAGACTATCCCTATAGGTCAGTCATAAAATACTTCTTCACATCCTGGGAAAAATAAAACATAGAAAGGGGGTGAGCTCAGATGCTCAGTAAGGATAAAAATATAGAGAAAACTTTCAAAAACAAGCATAAAAAATTAAGGCAATGTATAAGACTAAAACAAAAGACATTTAAACTTGAAATTCATCATAATATGTGAATGATAAAATCAACATAATTCAATTTACTTACTCACATGGATATTCTACTAGTCTAATAATCACATGCAATATCAATATCCAATTTCATAATGATGGAATTCATAATGTCAGACTATCATAACCAAATAGTCAAGGCCTTGTGCCAAGACTACATATATGATTTTGTACAGGCCTTATGCCATGATACTAGTTTGTCTCAAGAGACCTAACGATGCATCAAGAAGCTATAGCAGGCTCCACCCGTCACTTACTAAGTCCAATACATTCTTCATATGAAAAGGTTTAAACATAGCATAAACATTTGTATTAAAACCGGAATATAAAATGTCAATACTTTATCCATAATCCATGAATGGTATGAAATAACACATCCATATTCAAACATATCCCAAAACATTCAATACAATATGGAAGTTATGTATCATAATAAATCAACTTCAAACAAACATAAAATCCATCAAAGGATGTTGACATAGATGAAATCAAAACCTTTTTAGAGAAATATCTCTTTCTATTTTGAAATCATTTAAAATTTTTGTAATTATAAAATAAAACATTTATATTTGAAAATATTCTTGTAAGCTTGTAAGGGAAGATTTTACGATGTTATAAAAGTGGAAAATAGTCGGACCCACGATATAAGTTAAAAAAACATTCTTACCTTAATTTTGTCGAAAATGTCATAAAGTACCTTGTTTGGAAAATGACAGAAGTATTCCTTTATAAAAATCTTATAAATGTCAAAAAAGGGTATAAATATCTTTAACCCATATTCTATAAAATAGTAATAATTTTTTGAAATACATTTTATAGAAACATAGATGTGGATGATAAAGAGGTCCCAGTAGATAATTACATATAAACAACCTCGGATAATGAAGAGATTGTGAAATTAACCCTTACCTTGTACTTTTCCTTGGTTGAGGGTAGGTTAAACTATTTTATAATATTGAAATAATTGTTATTAATTTATACAATAATCATATGCATTAATATGATATCATATATGATCTTTTAAAATATATTTGTTAATAATATCTCAGTATTATCGTTGTTTCAGGTGTTAACGGAATTGTTTACCTTTATATTATTTGTTATGTGAGTCATATTTTTTATGTATGGGATGTATCTTATTCATATCTCTAATTATATCATATCTTTAAACATTATTATTAATCATCTAATGAAAATTAGTCTTGAATGGATTACGATGGGGAATGAATCTCATCACGTTCATGGAGACGGTAATCCGTACGCACGCATGAGCGACAATATCATTCTTCTGATATTAAAATAATATAAAATTAGATGGTATATCATGTATAAAAAATCATTATCATGTTGTATTTATTATTTACATCAATTACACATCATTATTATACCCATCCAAATAATAATGTATTGAATAACAATTACACCACGACATGGAGACGGTAAGCCGTACGTATGCATGTATGGGGATATGTCATTCAAAGGATGCATAGAATAATGAATATGGTTGTAACATATTTATAATAACAAAAATTTATATAGAATATAATAGATTTATTATTTTAGAATGGAAATAACATAGAAAAAGGAAGTGGAAGAAGAAAGGAACTTGAAAGAGGTGATGAAATATTTACCTCTTCTTCATGTTCTTCCTTTTGATTTGATCAAAAGGCCTCTTTAGGTTGGATTTATGACTACAGGAATGCTTCTAGGATGAAGGGAGGACAGTTGATAGGGAATTTTTCCAGAGGATGGCCGAGAAAAATGGCTTTGATGGCGTGAATTAGAGAGAAGGGGGAGTGCCCTTTTATAAGAGGGGTGAGGGGTAACATAGGAAAATCCAGAAATATAATTTTATAATAAAATAATTTTAGGTTTATAATGTCTCAAAAATGAATTATTTAAATTCTAAGGTGGGGATGGGTCAAAACCCGCTCAACCAATAGGTTTTAGACAGGTTTGGGTCACTATATTAACCTTATCTTTTAGATTTAACTTTTAGTTAAATAGTTTGAAATTTACCAAATCTCTTTGTATTTATATATTATATGGTTAATAAACTTACTATATACTTCCAAGAGAACCCCAAGTGGTTCATTAATGATACATCTATCATTATATAATTTTTTTGGCCTAACATAATATTTTTAGGAATATAATTTCAAATAATAATTTAAAATTTGTTTTAAAAACTCTTTTATGTCAATTTTGACACTATTTGGTATTTTGTTTTTGCTAAATTAACAACAACATTATTACTTAGAAGAAAATTCATATAACTAACCATAATAAGACATATTGACCTAGAAAATCAGTGGTATTCATAAAAAGTCTAAAATTACATTTATTTGGATATTCATAATATCAATCATTTTAATCATTCATTAATACGTTAATTACTGCATCATAATTGTGTCATAAATAAATTTAATTATTCAATGTGTAAAAAATATAAATAAAATACGATTATGTAGGTAATCGTTTTATCTTTCTATTTAATATTTATTGTATAATTTATCTTTTGTTTAGCCCTATATTAAAAATGGTTTAATTAATAAACATTGAATTTAACACTTTTAACTCTTCTTTGAATTAAATAACAATAAATGTCCTAATCTAATCCAAGTGGACCTAAAGGATCATATTTTATTTCTAAGGGTGTTTTTGGCTGAATTACACTTATAGAATAGAATTTGGACATGTGATAGGGTAATAATAATATCCTTTTTACCCTTAATTACCCAATTTACTTTTAACCGTGGTTAATAAAAGTAAAATGTTACTATTCATCAAAAATTATTTTCAACTTATTGAACCACATTTTACTTAATAATATCAACCATGTATCTTGTATTTTTTAAATTAAACTCACAGAAGCAATGAAATTATGTTTTATGTAAATTTGCAAATACACCTAGGAGGTGGGTAACAGACGGTAAAAGTTCAATAAAATTTTTATATATCTAAAATTCTTATAAATTGAATCCAATGAATTAAATTGAACTTATATAGGTATTATGTATCTATTTTTACTGAAACTAAATTTAAATAAAAAAAATAATTATTTAAATAAAAATTCTGTTTTACACTATAACTCAATGTTTTTCACTATTCATAAAAAATTGATAGTTTTTAGAAAAAAACCAAATATTCACACTAAGCTTATTTCGATATTTCGAATCAAAAACTAAAGTCCATTTTGAATGTTAAAATTTATAAAATTTCAAAAATTGGGTATTACTATTCATAATGGCTAGTTTTATTGGTTGTGGTGTGTTAGAACTTGAAGTTGCGTTCAACACACGCTACAGTATTATCCAAAGACAAGCGTACCATGGAAACTTGGGGTGTTACACTATTTAAAAAATATCATTGATATAGCTACTAAAAAACATGTAAAAAAATTATCCCCAATAATTTTGGAGTTACTTATCCACTTTCATTTATTATCTATTACTTTTCAATCCTTTACTTGGTCCATAACAGCTGAATTGATATTGATCTCATGTAATAACATATAACTTCCCACTTTTTGATATTTTATTTAAAATTCTATGATCAATACCATTTACATTAACCAATCATATTACTCTTTCATCACTTAATTATTCCAAATCTATGAATCTACTACAACATTACACATACCATGCATATATGATAAATAAAAATCAGAAGACTGAAGATACTCTACCCACATCTAAAGCCACTAGTTAAAATCTCACTGATAGAAAATATAGACACTACTTTTGTGATTTGAATATATTTGGAACCATTCACTAAAATGGAAATATATGAAAATAATTAGGGAGTGAACAAATATTTCATACTCTAAATCATGTATGGGATGAATATTCTATTGTGGTCACAAATGTGTTGATCCATACTTCGACACAATATGTACTTTTTTGAGAAAATAAATCGTACAGTTGCATTAGATGCATAAAAATATATAAAAAATTCTTCAACAAGGTTTTGTATGAATATCACTATTAAATAAGTCAATATTTTACTCATGTCAATTAAATAACTATAGAAAATATCTTCCCTTTTAAAATCTATTCATTTTAACTAAAAACCATCAATAACGACACTATTTTGTGAAAGTCACAAATCAATCAATTTTACTAACCTATAAACCTGATGAAATATCAAATCATGAAAATATTCTTAGATCACTCATAATATTTCCTAATTTAAATTTCTCTTTCAACTAGGAAACATTTCACAGAAATAACTTTCCCCAAAAACATCATCTCTTGCATCCAAAATTGAAATTTTAATAGCTTTTCATGTAAAGTGTGCTTATGAAACATATCTAATACAATCCGAAAATTCCATCCATGATCATCCCTTGATCTAAAATTAATCAAAAAGTTTTATAAAAATACCAAAAAAACTTTTGAAAGTATTTAAATAAGAAATGAATCATCAAGGACATGAAAATAGTAAGATTGTTTGTATTCACAGGTGACATGACCATGAAATCATATTTTCCTTACCTACACCGAGATCTATATTTGGAATGTCTACCATCTTTAAATATATATCATGATTTTCTAGATCATAAATCAATATTTTAAAAGTACTTATCCTACTACAATTGATTGAACAAGTCCTTGGTTGCAGTTAGAGTGTATCTATACATTACGGTAACATAATATAACTTTTAGAAGTTGATTCAGAAATACACATTTCAATTAATATTTATTATATTCTGGAAAAACTACAACCAATGTGAGATAGATGGGAAAATAAAATCACATTTTCATTACATCAAGTATCTAGGGATTTAACTATAATAGTCCAAGATGCCCAATGTGATATAAATACAAATCATTCCATGAAACATATTGGTTGAGAAATATACATCTATCTATGGTGTATGTTTAGATAATTATTTTATAATCTAATATAAGAATTATTACACAACCACTAAAAACTAGAATAGATTCACTTATTCTATTGATCAAATAACTAATCCATCCAACTGATAGGAAAAATCTCTGAGATCTTTCTCAAATGGACATACTCAATTCATTTGAATACCCAACACTCCTGAAAATGTATTAACACATTAATTTGATTAAGTAAGGTTAATGACATGATTGAACTAGAACCACACATCAGCTAGTAATGAAACCAAGAGTTAATCCTTTGGCTAGCCTCTAATATTCTATGAGTTAGAGTCTAGAACTAAACATTTAAAGCACAAAAATAAGAATAATTACCCACCAAATATAAAAAGTGAAGAATATAGAATCAATTATAAACCACAAAAGGATGAAAAAACAAGGAATCCATGATTAATGGAATTATTAACCAATGTAAAATTTCAATTTTTCATTAAATATAGCTAAGATTAATGACAACTATAACAATACCCATACAACCACTAAATCCAAAAAATATTATAAAACATAGACATAGATATACCATAGTGGTATATATGTAATTATAAGACTCCAAACTCTTATTATAAACCACAATTATCAAGATAACTAAAATAGATATGTCTGGAAGGCCAAACTATATTATACTGAATTAGTATATTTTTGGGTACAATATTCGTGGACCTAAAGGTATATAATATGTCCCGATAAATGGGTTTTCATAATACTTGTTATAATTGATAACATCAAACTACCTATGGAAGATTATTGAAATGTGTTATCAGATATTTATTATTCTAGGTTGGCTATCATTATTGAATGATTTTTAATAAGAATTACATGAGAGGATTGATTCATTCATTAAATGAATTCATAAGTAACCAATACATTTACTCAGGCCTCATAACACATGAGTGAATTAATGATGATGGGGTAATGTCTAAATTGAATATATAAGGTGAAAATATAATTAACAATGGTGTATGAAAATTAAAAATTCTATTCTCAATTATCTTCCTACTTGTTGAAATTCCTATTTACTCCTCCTCCCATTACCTTGAGAGGCATGAACAAGCTATGGGAATAAAATATGGTCCTACCAATTTTTTTTCATTTATCCCATCGATACACCATGGGGGAGGATTCTGTTGGATTTATCTCCATTATTATCAATCATAGCGAGAAATAAGGTCCCAATGGAATTCATTGGTGGGTACACACACTTGATTTTTATTTTAGTTAATTAATATTTCATTTTCATGCATTGTTTATCAATTTTAATTAAGGTTTCTAAAAACTTTTGGTGCATTCATTAAGTGTTAATCAATCCTTATAGAATCATCATTAGTATCAAATAAATTCCAAGTGGTTTAATTTTGACAATCGTGAAACAAATAAACCATTTTGTAATTACAATTCATATGGTATTCGAAATCTTAAAATATTAATGATCTTTTGTCATTTTACCTATAATAAGATATCATATTTCATGATGGTATCATTGTATATGATATAAGATATAATAGTTTGTGTTCTATAAAAGTTTCTTTAGGTTATTTGTATAAAAGTATTTAATATAGTATATCATATCCTATAAAAGTGCTAACATGGGAAGAAAAATGGAGGCTCATATCATCGAGGTGAAAAAACATTGTATCCTAGAACAATATAGCTTAGTCACCAGTTGTTTTTTTCTTTTGCAGGTTCTATATAATAGCCCATGAAAAATTTTGAAGCCATGTTATTCTGACCTAGAGAATAGAATTTCGTAATTCTATCTGACACAAGTGAATATTGTATGGAGGGATTTCCTATGATTCTAAGATAATCCAATATAGCCACCATGTAGAGTTATGAAAAATGATTATCAATCATAATATACCACTGATATCGCTAGAGGGTTTAGGTTCATGTCCATATCCATCACCCCTCACCACATCTAAATATTTTAAAAATTGATATATATATATATATATTGATATTGTTCTTATAGATATTAATTTATAATTTATTTAAATACTTTATAAAATGTCTATAAATCATAATAAAAGATAATTTATGTTGTTTATTTAATTTATAATGGTGTTTATAAAATCATTAAATGTTTAATTTTTAGAACTAATTAATTAGAATATAGTGAAACATTTATTAAATAAATATTCAATTTTATTTATTTTTAATATAAAATGTATTTTTATAATTTTATGGAATAAATGATAATTTGTATATAAAATTTTATGAGGAAATTATAACTATAATTTATAATAAATTTATAAATTAAAAATGACCCTTAATATATAATGGACTATATTTAAATTTTGGATTGTTCATAATTTTTAATTTATTTTGTTCAAATTAATGGGAATATTTGGGATTTTTATCCATATTAAATAGAGTTTTAATAATTATTATTGTCAACTTTTACATAATATAAATTAAGTTACATTTATATTATATTAATCATTCACATATAAGTGTTGAAGTATATGTTGTTTTGAATACATTTAATGTCATAAATTTATGATTAAATTTGATATAATGAGTAATGTGATAGATTTGATATTGGACTAAATAGGAAGTATTTATATTTATTTAGTGTTGTTAGGTACATATTTCATGTCTTAAATATAAAATGTTTATTATATCATTATTTATATATTCTTAGAAAACATATTATATCCTGTTTGAATTTATGAATTATTAATTAATTTATTCTATTACATATTTTATTAACAGATATAAAGTATTTATATTATGAATATATGTATATATTAATATAAATTTTAGAAAAACTTCTATAAATTATTATATCAGGAGTTACATACAAGGTATGATAATGGATTTAGTTTTATTTTATTTTGACTCCATCTTGTACTAGGTTATGAGGTTTATTTTAAAATATAATTATGGTTTAAACATATTATGTGTTTAAATTATTGTATAATAGATATATATATAGAGTAATATATCTTTGAGTAGATGGTCTTTGGGTTTGACTTCCCATAGGACAAGTGGCTTATGCCTCCTCAAGAAAAGTTCAGATTGCATATTTTTCACTCCAAAATCAATCTTGGGTAGATTATTGATTTAATATGATTCAAAACCTTTAAATGAATGGATTTTATATACATTATGTATGGGATATTTTTTTATATTTATGAATATTTATTGATAAGTAATTTTAGTTTGTAATACAAGCTATGAGTCGTGAAATAGGTACACATCAATACTGTTTGAACATATTGATTATGGAGATGGAATAATATTCTAAATAATATATCTAAAATCATTAATACATTTTACTACAGTAACATGAAATAATATATTGAGATTAAATACATTATAAAAATACAACGTTTTGGATTTCTTCAGAAGAAAACACATTTTAAGACCTCAATCATTCAATAAATCTGTTCTTCTAAAGCAGGTTTTCGCTAGATTATCTTATATAAAGCATGGTGGAAATGACTAACCCTAAGAGTTAGGTAACAAAATCACAGTTTTTTCTTTGGGTTACAGATATATAGTAATCCATTATGAATGATATTAAAGGAATGGTGTTGATTTTATACGCATAGTGCATTGGGAAAAGTGTTTCCTGATTCTCCATCCAAGAGTTATATATTATATTATTTTGAAAAGGACAAACCTAAATAACAAATTTGATGGAGGAGTTGAATTTTTGAATACTTATATAGTGAAATATAGATATTGGGCCACTAAGGGGTTCGATTAATTTAAAATGGTTAATCAATTTATAATGGTTAAATTTACTAAAATTCCAAATTAAATGAATTTGAAACATGATAATCTAATGATAAAAAGTAAACATCATCATCTAGATTATCTTTGAGATAATACCTTATAAAAGAGATGTTTAATGTAATAAATATATTTTATTGGTCTAAAAATATAATAATTGTTCCTAGGAAATGAAAAATTGTATGTATTATAGTAAATTCTTCATGTGTAACCAACTGTGGAAGTAATTCAATAAGTAGATCCAGATTCTTATTTGAAACATATAATAATTCACCTAGGGTTACATTAATTCATAATATATTTATAAAAGACATTCTATTTTCATTTTTTGTAACTATTTTGACAACGTTAATAATTTCAAGAAATGTTTACCATATTCTATCAGTATATTGAGAAGGATGAACTAAGTCATCTGATAGCCAGGATTTAGAGAAGTATTGACATTACAAGTGGGTAGAAGTTCAAAATAGAAGAATAAAAATATATTGAGACCCAAAAAATGTTTCTTCATCTATCTTGAGAGGGTCATTAAAGAATAAATCAATTTTCATGGGAAACAAGAAAATGTTTGACAATATTTAATGGTTTAATGAAACTTTATTGTGTGTCCATGTCAGGTATTAGTGTTAGAGAAATAAATTATTTAATTTTTAAGGGTATATGATACCAAAATATTTTTTTTCGATTATATAAAAGTTGAAAATGATGGAAAAAATGGGTGGAATTTTTAAATTTTTATTCAATTGATAAATTAAATGGGTTTTTGATCATGGAATATATTTAAAATAATTTATCGCCATTGAAATATCATTACAATGGAAGTGAAAAATCATATCATTCATTTTATATGAAAATATAAATTATTTATTAACAAATAATTGTTATAAATAATATGATATGATGGATTGAAATACTTAGGGTGTAATATCTTGGACCTTTTGACACATCTTACTATGGTTTTTTTGTGCTTGGAGTCATTTTAATAGAGTATATGGGTTTTCCAATGATTGGGTTGAGTTTTGGCCACCCGAGACAAACATTATCATAGAGTTTGGATTAGTAGTAGTCATATTGAATATACCTTGAAGATGTTGGCATGGATAATGGTATTTTTGTATATTTGGTATTTTGGAATACCATTTTGGCTATCCATTTTTTTTTGAGTTCTTGATGTTGGATTCATGGTTATAGGGTGGACTATAGGTGGTCAAATAGGTAGGGTAGACATCATACTTGATTTTTTTGGATGAGTAAAATTAAATGAACTCAAATAAAGGTTAACTATGTTTTTTCAGGGAGAGAAGACTAATTTACATCTCTTGTAATGATTATTTTGATTCACATGTAATACTATGTCTTTTATTATGTTGAAGTATCCAACTAATGTTAGGATATGTTTGGGTTTTACGTCACTTTTTAAAGATTTTTGTCAAACCCAGATGATGTTTTTAAATATATTGTATAAATTTCTTTAGTTAATTTCTGTATTTAGAAAGGTTATACTTGTGTAATGGTCATTATATAATGGCCTTTTTGGTATTTTATTCCTATCATGGTCATTTGAGTTTTCGAAATCAAATTTTTCTATTAATTTACATGATGAATGACTGGGTTAAAATGTATAGGTAAGACATTTTGAAAGGAAATTTTATTGAATAGTTCACCCATGGTAAATAGGATTTCCAAAAAATATTCCCTTCAATCCATGGAATTGAAATTAGGTGTGCAGTATGAGATGTTGGAAACCATGATTTCAGAGTCACCCCATATTTGGTTTATGTTTGGTTGATGGAGATGTGTCACAGTTTTACCTATATGAACTGGGAAAGTTGAATTGACATAGGTGTCAGTGTATTAGTGAGTGGGTGAAGTTGATCATATTTTAGCGTGTGGCTGGGGGTGAGATAAATCGTGAATCATGTGGAAGTAGATAATGGTCTTGGGATTAGTGGTTGTTTAGGAATCCAAAATAGTGAGGATAATTTATCTATTTCATAGATGATATTATGATAATTCCATCATATAAATAGTGGTAGTTATTCATTTAAGTAGTAGAATTTGTGATCCCATTTTACCATGGATATTATGGTCATTTTGAATGGCGTTATGTTAAGGAAGAGACTTATAAATTTTCCACATAGATTAATGGTCAAACTATTTACCCGATTTGACATATTTTCATTCAATTTAGATGTTGGATAATTTTGGACTCTAGAATTGGAGTTTAAAAAATCCATTTGGGGATCCTTATCTTCTTGATTCTGAATGAATCACTTCTCCTTTTATTTGAGTTAACTATCTCAATCCCTTCTTTGATTATTCTTATTCATCACTCTCGGTTGATGGTATCCGCTTTGGTGTGTAGTATCTATTTATCTATATCAATTTATTGAGTATATATATGATGTTTTAGGATTTATGAATACTCTCAGGTATCCATTGGTGTTCAAATTCCATTCCCTTGATATGAAGAGTCTCATATTTTGGAGGTAGGGGATTTATAGACTTGTCTTATGCCTTTTGGAATAATGTGCTAAATTAGATATGTCATGATTCCTTACATGGATTCAATAATTACAAACTTCTATATTGATTTATATTTCTCAATTGTGTAATTGGTTTATAGTTATATTGGGATAATTTATTCAAAACATACTAATCGAGAATGAGATTAATAATGATATGTTAAACTGGGAAGTGGAAACAATGAATTAAAAGGGGGAATTCATGATACTTATGATATTGATTATTTTTCTATGTGTTTATCCCTAATCTTTTTCCTTTTATAGTTTTATTTCCTTAAATTTTAAGTTGTTAAAAAAAATTTATACTTTAATTAATTAAATAAAAACACAGAAAATGGGATGTTAATATTCAGATATTAAATTTTAATCTATTTATGTTGTTGATAAAACAATTTTTGTAATGATGTTGACAAAGGTGAATTAAAATAATTCCTGAAAAATGTGGATTAAAACAATGATAATTTAGTGGGGTAAAAATAACTTAAATTAATAATATGGGATTACAAGATAATTGTTTTATTATGATTCCCTTGAATATGAGTACTTTTTTTGAAGGTTTATGAATAAAAAAGAATGAAATATTAATATGAATATGGTTATTGAGGGGTTTTTGTATGTGATAATGTGTAAGATATGAAATTGGATGTTTTTAATGAAGAATAGATGTTTAATGGATCACAAAGCTACATATAAGAGAAAAGAAGTGGTTAAAAGGTAATTATCTTCTATGTGAAGACTAATACAGGGTTGGATATATTAAAATGGGATAAATGGTTCATGATATACATGTGAAATGATATTGGATGTAATTATTTTCATAATATTTATTCAAAATATTAGCTTAAATAAATGAATAATAAATCCAATAAGTTTGAGAGTTAGTAATTGATGGAAATTGACTGAATTCTGAAATAATAAATTATGATTTGTGTGGTTTCTATTCTTGAATTGTTTTTTGTGTTTTTATTGATTTTTATATATTATGAAACATGATTCTTGATATATAGTTGATATGTTGTGGGTTTTTTTAAACATACCTATTCCTTGGAGTGCACTAGAGAAGAGTTACCGATTTTACTTCGACCCCATTTATTTATGAGGGTAATAACTATGGATACATGAGAGAAAGATACATGGAGGGAGCTAACCACATTTTAGTGATAAGAGGCACAAAAAATGGGAGTCAAAAAAGTTGAAATTTAATTAAAGAGGCAAACAACTGAAAATTGAGCAAAAATAATAATAAAATATAACTTTAATTAGAGTGAATGTCTATGAATATTCAACTTTGATTGATTACACATTTATTTCACCTACTGTATCAATTTAATGAGATCACCAATATTCTATTTTAGGAATTGGATGAATTGAGGGTGCCAAGATTTAGTCAATATTTATCAATCCCCTTTCATGTTCTATATGGTCATATAGGGTAATAAATGTTCAATAAATTTTTTTATTTCAATAGTAATTAGATAATGAATAATCCATTATATTACCGTTCCTATACATAAAGAGAAGATCTTACACGTGGGAGTTAGAAATAAACTTATAGATGTTTCGTAGTAAATAATCAATCTAGATACAGGTTACAAGTGTCTTTTAATGTATCTAAACCCAGCTCGGGGATTCTATTTCTATAGTCTAATTCAATTATATTTTATTTTTTACCCAATTGGTGTCATAAATGAATGATAAAGCCTCCTCTTGTAACATAGTACTATATGAAAATTTCTTGACTGAGGAATTAGTAAAACCATCTAGACAGTTTATAATAATGAATGAAATGAAATAAGAGTCCATGTAACAGGAAGAATTAATAAAGATTTATAGGAGGCCTTCTTCTAGGGGTAGAAACCTCACCATTAAAAAATTTAAATTCTTTGAGGGAGAGGTTGTGTGGTGAAAATAATGATTAATTGTGTGGGAATGTATTGTATGGGGAGGGAAAGAGGTTGAAACTCTACATGTTCTATAGTGGCCTAGGTATTTCATACATAGATATTTTATCTTTTTAGGTGAATATTCATTACATTAAAGAGGAACAAAACATAAGAGTATAATAGTTTAGTTTCTCTTGAGAATAGGTACAAAATAATCTAATTTGGTGAAATATCTTTATCATCTCCCACAATGAGCATCTCCCATAGTAATTCCTTTAAGAATACCCCACATAAACCTTCATTCATAACTTGAGGAAGGAACTATAAAAAAGGCTGATCATAGATATTTGTAAGGGTAATCATAAGAGATATCAATTTATGATCGTATGAAATCGTAAGCTATTCATAAGGGCATGTGATCCCGAAAATTACTTATGAAGTTCATACCCAACTAGTCATAGATCAAAAACATGGGTCATGGAATAAAACATTATCATTTCCAAAAACATGGTCTATAATGTTGATAAATCATCATAAGTAAATCATAAACCATCACATAGTTTCATAATATTGTGAAACCATCATATAAATAGAAAACTAATTCATATGTCAACGTTAAATTATATGGCCAGAAACATAGTGGATCGCAAATCATCACATGTTTCCCATTATTGATCATGATAGAATTTTTATCCATAGTTATTAAGGACACACCTGTCTCTCATAGTGGACCAGGATTCACCTATTTCCCATAGTGGATCAAGCCCATAGAACTATTTCCCATTGTTATCTCATGAGATATAAATCTTACCCAATGAATTGCAGGTATATAGATTTCATACACATAACATAATGAAAATTATACATATATGTTACACATTGTCATAAAACATTCATCATTCCATATCACATGAAATAAAATGGGTTTCATAAACATTTCATCATATCATATCTTATAGAAAAGAGTCAGGTTTCATCACCTTTTCATCATTTCATCATAGAACAACCCTCATAAATGAATAGTGTTCCATAATAATTTTATCAAGGTATAACATGTATAAGAGAAACAAGTTTCATGAACAACATGTCAACAAAAACAAAAACCATTAATAGAACGAATAATAATGGCATATTTGGATCATATCCCCAGTAAAGAAAAGGTAACCTTGAAGGTTGTCAATATAGATAGATTATGAGTTTGGAAGATAAAGAAATTTTAATTTTATTTTAGAAAGATAAATTTTCTTTGAGAATCACTTTTTAAATCCAAAATTTCATAAAATAATTAGAAAATTCTTTTCTTTTAAAATAACCATGAAAACATATAATGAAATATTTAAAAACCATTTAAAACATTTCTTAAGGAAAATAACCTTTCTACTTTGAAAAAAAATTTTATAGCATAAAAATTTTTAAAACTCATTTTTTATAATAACATTTAATAATTATAAATTATTCCTCAAATAAAATAATGGCCATGATAAAAACATTTTTTTATACTATACATGATAAAACAAAGATTTCTTTCAATTTTTAAGATAATAGAAATGATTATTTATTGGAAAATGAAATAAAGACTCCATTAAATAAATATTTTTATTAATTGAAACATATTTAAATTTAAAAAAAATGGACAAAAGTAAACTATTTTTATAAAACATTTTTTTTGGAAGAAATCATATTTCAGAATGAAGAGGGAAATAAAGTTGGATTTTATTAAAAATATTTTCTCTATTATTTAATGTACAAAAAGTGGAAAGTGGTTCTATTAATACCATGAATAACCAGAGGAGAATAAAATTCATCATTATATTGAGATATAGATCATAATATTTTATCATCAAAAACATATTCATAAACACTCCTGATAAAGGATGAGATCATAACATAAAGTATTTACCCCTTTGGAAGCTATAATATAGAATAACCTTGGAGGAAAATTATGAAATGAAACATAAAATATCATGAGGATAAATTAATTCATTATATTATTGTAACATCCTAAGATTTTACATTATGCCTCATTTTAATTTAATCTCTTTGATAGCTTACGTTGCATAGAATACTGAGTTTGAGCATTATATGATTTATCAAACTATCTGTTTAAAAAGTAGTTATGGATTGTATTAACCACATTATAAAATTTAAAAATATTATAATTCAAAATAGACTTTATTTTAGAATTATTAATATCAAAATTATCTTAGGGTTATTTTTTGATATTTTTTTGAAAATTTTCATTTTTGATAAATAGGTAAAAATACTTCGTTGTTGTTAAAAACTGAATTTTTTTGTCTAAAAAAATATTTTAATTTAAATTGATTTAAATTTAAAAATATATAAATATGAAATATAATAATCTAATTTAGGTCATCAGAATCAATAATATAATAGAATTAGATATAAAAAATTATTAATCTTTTAAACGTCTCTTTTACCCGCCATCTAGCCACATTTGAGGGATTAACATTAAAGGTAATTTTAACTCTTATGTTAATTGAATTTCAAAAAATGTTCATATATGGTTTTAATCAGAATGAAAAATATGGTCTAATGGGATCAAAATAATTTTTAATGAATAGTAATTTTTGAATTTTATTTACCATAGTTAAAGATGAATAGAGTAATTAAAGGAAAAAATATTAAAATAAAATAAAATTACACTAACAATTATCCTAATATCATTGTATAAGTGTGTTTAAACCAAAATCAACCTTTGGTCAAAAATATGATCAATTTTAAGATCCTAACATTTTTTAGACTCATCTAAGGTGCGTTTTCAGGTACATTTTGATGTTTTTATGTACCATTAGCACAGATTAGTGGCTTCACATGGGTTTTGGTGAAATTTTAAGGAAAACTAAAGGATAGTGGGCTATTCATGGTTTTCTCACGGTTTAAAAAGCCATGCGACCAAACTATGCCCATCGTGAAACACTGGACATAAGAGTCCACACTGTTTGCACACATTTTGAAAAACCATGCGACCAAACCGTGCCAACCCTACAAAACTGTGTAGTGGACTCCCCACGGTTGGTGCAAGATTTTCCTAACCGTACGCCTCTGCCCAAGAAACCATGAAAATGGGTTTTAATGTCCAAAACTCTGTTTTAAAACCATCTGAACCCATAGTACTCCCTTATTCAACCTTTTCTTGGTCTTGGAAAATTATAGGTGTTCTCAAAGCCTTATGGGGGGATTCTGAGGTGATATGAACACCCTTATTTGAGATTAAATGCCCAGATTGACGATCCACTCTCCTCCCAATAAGTGGATTTCATCTCAATGCGTTTCCAGTTCTTACCTCCTTCTTTATTGAATCATTTCTGGGAGGATCATCACCTTTTTCTTAGATCTGAACAAATGAGTTAAGATCTAGAACTAGATTTCCCAGACCTTGATGTGTTTCACCATAAATTATGTTTTAGGGTTTTAGATCCGGAGTATGATCGTCGATGTTGTACGACATAGATTTCGGGGATTTCTATAGGGATAACTTCCATTAATAAACCAAGGTAGGTGGTCTAAATTGAACTCCCTAAGTCATGATTTATGATATGTGTATGTGTTATGAAATTTATAGATTCCCTTGATAATTGAATTCCTAAATATGATTAATTTGGAATATGGTTTTGACATGTGGTTTTCCATGGTGGTTAATTGATGGTTGATCATAGAACAAATGAAGGGGGTTTCCCAAATTTATCTTTTTGAGGTTTGATATTGTATTTGAGATATTCAATTGATTTTGGAAGGATAATTAAGTAGGGGGAATTAATTATGAGATTATGTTTGGCTATGTAAGATAATTAATTGTGAGAATTAATTATTTTCCAAGAGGAATACCAAAGATTATTAATTTGAAAAAGTAATTATTTGTCATGATGTGATTGAAGATAATTTATTGTGAGAATTAATTATGAATTGATGGTTTTGAATAAGATAATTAATTGGAAAAATTAATTATGGAAAGATAATGGTTTTGATTGATTAATTAATTGATTCATTAATTAATGGGTTATGTGCTTAGTTAATTGTTGAATTAACTAATGGCCTTTTAAATGTTTAACAAATCAATGGATAAGTAAATGATTAATGTGGAAAATTATTTTGAATTACAGAAATATTAAATGGAAGAGATTCTATGGTTCTATGTATGGCATCATAGACCTATGTAAAAGTTGAGAATTGGACCTAGCGTTCCTCCCCAATAGTTATCTAAGTGCATAGATATAAGGGTGTTAGGCATCATGGCCTATACTGAATGAGAATTGGAGTGCTAGTAATGACGTCCTAAAATCTACGAGATTTGTGGTGCTAGGAATGACATCCTAAACCAAATGATTAATGATAATAATGAATGATGATTCAAATGATATTTGGGGTGCTTGGCATGACGACCTACACCAAATGATTAATGATAATAATGAATGATGATTCAAATGGGATTTGGGGTGATAGGAAAGGCAAAATACACTAAATGATTAATGATAATTAATGATGGTTCAAATGGGAAACATGAATTGAACATGGCCTAATGAGATGATTAAATATTAAATGAAAATGAGATAACTATTTAAATTATGAATTTTATTTGTAACATCCTAAAACTGCATGAACTATCTTTTGACTGGGCTCGTTTTAGACACCGTTGATGGTGGCTTACTGAGTTGTACTCACACTCTATTCAGTCCATTTGATTGTCACTCTAGAACACATTGTTATTTCTTGACATGATATGTCCATGGCCTTGGGATAGATTACTATTTCGGTTTAGATCAAGGGAGAGGAAACCAAACTTGGTTCATGACCCTTTTTGGAGTCTTTGTTTCTTTATTTTCAGTTCCATTGTAGAGACTTGGCACTTTTGTTGTTATATCATTATTTACATTTAATTTGAATATTTTATTATCTGGTTTTCACTATCATATGTCATGGATCTATTCTGGTTATTTATATATGCTTTCATACTTTGTTAATTGTTATTTTCTTCCACCAGTGTTTTATTCTGATAACAGAGGGTATAGCCTCCCCATGACTGACTTACCAGACCCTCACTGCTAGTTGACACCCTTTGTCCTACCAGGAGTTGCGCTTGAGGGAGTCTGGCCAATCGACTCGGGGCACCGTTCAATGGCGTCTGGGTTAGGACATCAAGAAGTGTTATCAGTGGAGTTTTCTTTTATTTATTCTTCTTTTGTCTTACTATTTTTCAAAAAGGTAGACATGTTACTAGAAATAGTCGATGCATGGTAATAAGATCGTCCATGGGAGTTTCAAACCCATTTACGAGGAAACATTCTAGTTCTCAGAGTGGAATTATTGTGTTTTTTGTTTTTTGTTAGAGTTTTATATTATTTCACATTGGGTGACGAACTTGTGGTATGATGTGATATTTGTTTTAAAAATTGTTAAATTTTTATTTGTGGCTTAAAGAAGCCCAATATTTGAGTCTTCATGCATCATTCCAGGCACTCAGGGTTTTTGACACATGCATCATTCTAGGAACTCACAGGAAAATAGGTTATGAGTATGTTGTTAAACATGAACTATTTTCCTTGATGTGATATTGAAACAATGTTGAAAAATTAGAATAATGTGTCTAATGAGAACCTTGATTGATTAAATGGGAATAATAAATTAATTAATTTTTGAATTAATTAATTTTAAATAATTTGATTAATTAATGTATTATTTAATTAATGAGAATGAATGTACCCTTGTTAACCAAGACCTAGGTATAAGATTGTTAAGGGTTGTGATAAGGCCTCAGTGTTGATCATGTGGCGAGAAAAGGGAGAAATCACATGTTGAAACTTGTTGTGTTAGTTTGTTACCCTACATAAATGTTGTAAGGTTGTGTTATGAGACCTAATATGTGAGTGTGGAGTTGTAGAAATATGCCTCCACAATGCTTGTTGAGGGAGAGGCCAAGTGGTATGACCTAGAACAAACTTCCAGATAGGGAGCTTGAGGAACCATTGGTGCAAGCTATGGAAGAAATAGAGATGTTCCAAGAGAACATTGCTCGTTTCATGAAATTCATGTACAGAGACCTAGGGCGGGTTCATAAAAGCATGTCTGAGTTGACAAGGGAGTTTCAGCTGCAGCACCCTCCTAACATTATTGGAGAGGGTGGACCTAAGGGAGATGAATTCCTGATTGAATCAATTGTGATGATACATGAACATTTGGAGACTCCGAATGATAGGAGGGTCCAGTTGGAAGATTATATGCTATGGGGTTTAGCGAAATGCTGGTGGGAAATTCAGGTATGATCTGGATAGACTGATGAGGTGTTATGGAAGGAATTTTTGGGGAAGTTCTTGGAGTGCTTCTATCCATACATGCGAAGTCAATAGAAGACTTCAGTTTTTCTTCATATAACACAAGGAAAATTGTTCATAATGGAGTATGTTGAACATTTAATGAATATATAGTGTTTTTCTCCAGCTTTGGTGGTAGATGAGGAATCTTCGAAAAAATTATTTTAGGATGGACTTAAGTGTGAAATTATGTGTCAGGTGAATATCTTTTGGCTGATGAAATCTTCAAAAGTGTTTAATCAGGATCATATTTCAACGGGGAACCTTAAAGTGGATTCCATTACTATATAGGTAGCTAGATGATTAGGGAGTGGGTCCTTTGAGAGCAGGAAGCTCCGCTCTAAAAATCTTAGTCAACACAGTGGAAATCAGGGATGAATAGTTACACCAGATCTTTCTTATGTGATTTTCCACCAGTGTGTTAGGTAGGGACACTATCATATAGATTGTCCCTGAACACCAGTTTAGTGATGGATTTTTGGAAATATGGGACATCCATAGAGGTTTTTCAGGAAACAGCGACATGCTGGTGTTGAGGGATCAGCTGCACAGATTCAGAGTGTGGGAAGGGGGTCTTCTACACCATATAGGTCTGGCAGTTGGAATTCTACTGTCAGAGGTAGTAGAGAATGTGGGCGTGGTGCTTCAGGGTTCAAGCACTCATACTAGAAAAGTGGTGCTACTCAGGGGAGTCAGACGACACCCAATAGAGTAGGGGTAGGACAGTTACTTATAGTGCAACCTACACTTTTGGAGAGCGAGGCTAGTCTATCGACTGTGAGAGGTAATATTCTCGTTTCTTCTACTTTAGCTTCTTTTTTGTTTGATACTGGTGCCTCTCATTCCATTGTATCTTCCAATCTTGTTAATGTATTAAGCCTAGAGGCGGTGTCTGTAAGTGGAATGATGAATATCGATACCCCATTAGGAGCACAGACTAGAGATATCTTTTTATGTATGCGATGTCCACTAGAGATCAGAGAGTATCCTTTCATTTAGAATATCTAAGCCATTGATATAATGGGCTTCGACCTGATTATGGGTAAGGACTAGCTAGTCGCATACCGAGCCCACATAGATTGTTACCACAATAGGGTGATCTTTTTATCTCTTGAGGCTGACCAATATGTCCTTTGTGGAGAATTGGATATCTATGTAGGATGTGTTGGACCAATTACTCCGAAACTGGGAGAGATCACAACCCATGTTTCTAGTCATTTGTTAGATGATGAGAGTGGTAAGGAAGAATTCCTTCCTCCAGTAGTAGAACTATTTCAAATATGTATTTCCTAAATAATTTTCAGGGTTTCCACCAGAGGGACATGTGGAATTCACTATTAATCTCATGATGGGGGCTGAGCCAGTATCTATTCCGCCTTACAGAATGGCACCGACTAAGCTTCAAGAGATGAAAACGTAGTTGGAAGAGTAAGAGGATAAAAGTCTTTATCCATCCAAGTACATCGCTTTGAGTATCACCTATATTGTTTTCAGATAAGGCCGATGGGAGTCTATGCTTGTGTGTGGATTACAGGAATTTGAATAAAATTATAGTGAAGAACTGATATCATCTTCTGCATATCGATGATTTATTTGACTAGGTGAAGGGGGCTAGTTTATTCTCAAAGATTGATCTGAGATCAATGTATCATCAGGTGAGATTTTGGACTTTTTATATACTAGGAACTACTTCCAGGAGTAGGTATGGCCTTTATGAGTTTGTCATAATTCCATTTGTGTTGAATAATTCTCTATTTGTGTTTATGGCCTTGAAGAATATGATCTTTCATCCGTACTTAGATCAAATTGTGGTGGTATTTGTGGACAACAACTTAGTGTACTCTATGAATCATGATGATCATGCTCAATAACTTGACATTGTCTTGGTTACACTGAGATATCATTGACGATATGCCAAGAAATCTAAATTTTAGTTTTGGATTGACATTGTACACCTTTCGGGGCACATCAACTCGGAAGATGGTGTAGAAGTGGACCCAAGAAAAGTGTAGGAAGTGATTTCTTGGGAGCAACCCAATAATGTTTTTGATATTAGAAGCTTTTTTGGATTAGCTAGTTATTATAAGAGATTCATCCAGGACTTTCGAATCTAGCTTCACTGCTTACTCTTTTGACAAAGAAAGGGGTAAAGTTTGTTTGGGAAGAAGCATGTGGGAATTATTACCAGGATTCGAAGAAGCGCTTGACTTCGACACCAATTTTGATCTTAACTGAGTTAGTTGAGGAGTACATGGTGTATTTTGACACTTTTGGGATCGTACTTAGAGTTGAGTTTATGCAAGGGGGGTAAAGTCATTGCTTATGGGTCTCGGTAGTTCAGACCACATGAAGAAAACTATCCTATACATGACCTTGAGTTGGCAGTAGTGGTTTATGCTCTTAAGTATTGGCGACACTATCTATTAGGTTAAAAGTTTGAAGATTTCACGGATCACAAAAGCTTGATGTATATCTTTTCACATCACAACTTGAATGTCCTATAGCAAATATGGGAGGATTATATGCAGTCCTTTTATTTTGAAATGGAATATACACATGGAATAGTGTATAGTGTGGCCAATGATTTGAGCAGAAAAACTCATACTCAGTTGGAACATGAGTCAAGTGCGGAGTGGAAGATGATGACTTTCCTGGAGGAAATGCATGTGGTATTTACGTAGATTCTAGAGAGGATAAATATGGTTTCTCTAGTAGTGGAGCCTACACTCTTAATACATACGAGAGATATGATGTATGGGGATATGGAGTGTTTAGCCTTGAGGGAAAGCCTTGAAGCTGGGGAGACACCTTCAGACTGTAAAATAGATGAGGATGAGATCATAATTGTGAAAAAATCGTTTTTGTGTGCCTAAGAGTATGTGAGAGGAACCCTTATGAGAATTTCATTCTTCAAAGTGGGAGGTACATCTATGGGTGAAAAAAATTTACAATGAACTTTGAAGATAGTTTTGGTGGCCAGGCATGAAAAAGGGGATATCAAGGTTCGTAAAATGATGTCTCACATGTCAGTAGGTGAAAGGAGAGCATCAATGACCTGGAGGCCTATTGTTGTCGTTACCTATTCTGGAATGGATGTGGGATGACATGAATATGGACTTCATGGTAGGAAATCCATAGAATATTTGTAATAATGATGCTATTTTGGTTGTTGTGGATTGAAAAATGAAAGTTTCACACTTATTTCCTATTAAGGAAGCCATTACAATAGGGCAGTTGGGAGAACTGTACGTGAGAGAGATATTTCATTTTCATGGGGTGCCACAGACTATAGTCTCAGATTGAGATTCACGATTTACTTCATGCTTCCTATATGGATTATATAAGGTTCTTGGTATACAGTTTCTATTATGTATGGACTTCAACCCATAGACAGATGGGCAGTCAGAGCATACCATACATGTGTTAGAGGAGATGCTACAGTCATGTGTGCACGATTTAGGTGGTTCTTGGGAGAAGCACTTGGATTTAGTATAGTTCTCATATAACAAAATTTATCAAGCAACTATACAAGTGGAACCTTATGAGGCACTTTATGGAAGACCTTTTACATCACTGCTATGTTGGTTAGAGGCAGGTGAGTTAGAGAAGTTTGGACCGAGTCTCATTTAGGAGACATCAGAGCAGGTGCAGTTGATTTGAAAGCGTATGGCTATGGCTCTGTGTAGGTAGAAGTCATTTTATGATAAATAAAGATGGCCCCTAGAGTTAACAGAGTGTGATCATGTATTCCTTCTAGTTTCTCTAAGAATTGGTCACCACATGATACATTGACATGGAAATTTAGCACCTAGGTTTAGGGGACCGTTTGAGGTACTAGAGAGAATCAGGTCGTTGGCGTACCGAATAGAACTTCTACAGAAATTCAGCACTATGAATGATATTTTTCATGTGTAAAAACTATGAGGGTATCACCCCGACCCTTCTCATGTGATTTATGTGGAAGAGGTTGATCCTAAGATTGATTCATCCTTCGAGGAGCATCTGATACGTGTACTGGGTTGCAGTGAGAAAATACTATGGGGAATGGCCATGCAGTTAGTTCATGTGTTATGGAAACATGGTAATGTTCAAGAGGAAACCTAGGAATCGGAAGAAGGCCTGAGGGCTCAATGGACCAATCTTTTTGGCTTAGAATCTTATTGAAGTTTGGGAGTGAAGCTTGTTGATGATCTTTTATAAGATGGGGATATTGTAATATCCCAACCATTTCTTGATTCCTCTCGGGAATTTTTTCTGGTACTATTTGATGTTTTAAGTAAAATTAACATGTAGTAGTGGGTTGGGGTTAGTTTGCATGATAATTTGAGTAAATCCAAAGGATAGTGGCCTGTGTATGGTTTGCGCATGGTTTGACAAACCATGAAACCAAACCATGCCATGTGTGCAAAACTGGACAGAGGAGTCCACACGGTTTGAAAAACTGTGCGACCAAACCTTGCCAACTATGAAAAACTGTGCAGTGGATTCGGAAAATTTGGCACACGGTTTTCCTAACCCTTCCCCTCTACCTAGTACAACGTTCACATGGTTTTTAATATCCAAAAATCTCTTTTAAAGCCACCCAATCCCCCCGGGACTCCCATATTTTGACCTTGGATTAGGCTTGAAAAATTATAGGTGTTCTCAAAGCCCTCTGGAGGGATTATAAGGTGATATGAACACCGTTCATTGATATTTAATGCCCATATTGGAGATACACTCTCCTCCCGAAAAGTGGATTTCCTCTCGATGCTTCTCAAGTTCTTTCCTACCACTTTCTTGAATATTTTCATGAAGGATATTCACCTTTTTTTCTATCTATACCTATGAATTACGGCCTAGATCTAGGATTGTAGTTCTAGATCTATTTTTTCAATATTTTTATGCCTTCGATCTTAATTTTAGTTTTAGAGATTTAGATCAAATGATTGATCGATAACATTGTACCGCTCAGATTTTGGGGATTTCAATAGGGATAACTTCCATCAATAAACCAAGGTAGGTGGTATAAATTTAACTCCCATAGTCACGATTTATTATATGTGTATGAGTTATGAAATTTCTATATTCCCTTGATAATTGAATTACTAAATTGGAGTAATTAGGAATGTGGTTTTGACATGTGATTTGCCTCGGTGGTTAATTGATGGTTGATCATAGAAAAAATAAAGGGGGTTCGCAAATAGATATTTTGAAGGATTGATACTGTATTTGAGTTATTAAATTGATAGTGGAAAGATAATTAATTAGTGGGAATTAATTATGAGATTATGTTTGGCTATGTAATATAATTAATTGTGAGAATTAATTATGTTCCAAGAAGTTGACCAAAGATAATTAATTGGAAGAATTAATTATGTTTCATGATGTGATTAAAGATAATTAATTGTGAGAATTAATTATCACATTATGGTTTTGAATTGGATAATTAATTGGAAGAATTAATTATGGGATGGGAATGGTTTTGATTGATTAATTAATTGATGAATTAATTAATGGGTTACATGCTGAGTTAATTTTTTAATTAACTAATGGCCTTTGAAATGTCTAAATAATATTTGGATTAGTAAATGATTAATGTGGAAAATTCATTTGAATTAATGAATTATTAAATGGATGTGATTTCGTGGTTCTAGTAATGGAATCCTAGACCAATGTAGAAGTTTGTACTTGGATATGACGTTCCTCCTCAATAGTTATCTAAGAGCATAGATGTAAATGTGTTAGGTATGATGACCAACACCGAATGAAAATTGGAGTTCTAGGAATGACATTCTACACTCAACGAGATTTTTGGTTCTAAGAATGACTTCCAACATTAAATGATTAATGATAAAAATGAATAATGATTCAAATGAGATTTGGGGTGCTAGGCATGGAGACCTACACCAAATGATTAATGATAACAATTAATGATGATTCAAATGAGATTTGGGGTGCTAAACATGAATACCTACACCAAATGATTAGTGGTAATGAATTATGATTCAAATGGGAAACATGAATTGGAGTTGGACAAATGTGATGATTAAGGACTGAATGATAATGTGATAAATTTTTAAATTATTCATTGTATTTATTACTTCATAAAACTGCATGCACTATCTTCTAATTGGACTTGTTTTGGACACTGTTGGTGGTTTCCTATTGAGTTATACTCACACCCTATTCTGGCTGCATGATCGGCACCTAAAAAAACATTGTTATTGTAGGACATGATAAGGGAATGGACTGGGGATAGATTGTTGTTTTGGTTTGGAGCATGGAAGTGGAAACCTGACGTGGTTCGAGACCCATTTTGGAGTTGTTGTGTCTTTAATTTCAATTGCATTTAAGACACTTGGAACTTTTGTTATCATTGCATGCTTTACCTTTCAGTTGAATATTTTATTTTCTAGTTTTGACTATCATATGTGATGGATCTGTTCTGGTTATTTATATATTCTTTTGTACTTGGTAAACTGTTATTTTCTTCCTCTGGTGTTTTATTATGATAACGAAAGGTATTGTCTCTCCATGATTGACTTACTAGACCCTGGCTGCTAGTCGTTACCCTCTAGCATATAGGGAGGTGTGCTTGAGGGCATGTGGCCAACCAGCTCAGGGCACCGTTCAATGGATTCTGGGTCTGGAAATCATATCATTTTAATTCACTTATTTATGATTAAGACATTTGTTATATTTTATTTATAGAAGAGTTAAAAATGTCATATTCAAATTATAATAAATAAATTATTTTTAATATAGGGTAATACATAATATAAATTATACATAAATTATTCATTCGAGAGATAAGAAATTTATATTTATCATGACAATTTTTTTTATTTAGATAATAAATAACTTAATTAATACCTTTTATAATAATAATACAATAATTGTTTCAATAATTAAGATATCAAGTAAATGATATTTAAAATATTAAATTAAATATAATTTTAATTAATTAATGGCATAAACTAATTTTATAAATAATTTATAAGTTTTAGATAAATATTGGATTTATTGGGTTGAAGTTATCATGTTGGTTTATTTTTTTCAAAAATACAAAATATTGAATAGTATTAAATTTTTTATAAATGATGATTGAAAATAAATAAAAAATTATTAATTGTTATAAAATTCATAAAAATATACAATTCATCCAAATAACTAGGATAATTTTAAATTTTTCATAAATAATCCAATTTGGGTTCTTTTACCATTTTTTATTTACAATATTTAACATATAGTGTAGAAAAACAAGATCTCACAATAAGAGTTAAATTGTTTAACTAAGGGTTAAACCGAAATGATAAGGTTTCTTTATTGACCTAAACATGTCAAAAATTCATTGGTTTGGAGGAATTATATACAGATAGTTATCTTATCCTAGATATAAATCACTTTGGAGCAATTTAAAATTGAAAATAAATTAATAATAAATTAATAGTTTTGGAGATTCCTAAAGTGACCCTCCCTTCTCGACCCTAACATTATCTTTAATTCCGACCTATAAATCTATTTATCTCGATCAAACCCTTCCCATTTCTCCAAAAACATTTCCTTAATTCTTCATAGAGGCCGTACATTTGGCCGAAACGCAACATAAAAAGTCCTTTTATGAAAATCAAAAGGAGACTCTCGTAGAAGAAGTAATTATTTTACCAACTCTTTCAAAGTTCTTTTCATATTCTACTTATTTTTACTGTGTTTTCTATTATAATTTAATAACTAAAACATCTAATATATTTTGAGATGTTATTATTATTATGGTACAACCATATTCCTCCTTTTACCCATCCTATGAAAAACAGTATCACCATGTGTGGGTATGTATGACTTACCATCTCCACGCCGTGGTGTAGATTGTTTTTATTTATAATTTATTTTTATGGATATAAATAAGAATATAAATGATTTAAATAATAAATATTTCATGAAATTATTTTTTTATTATTCATATTCCATCCAATTCTTTAGCCTTTTCCATTACAGAAAGATATCACAGCTCGTGCATACGTATGACCTACTATCTTCACGACACGATGCGAGTCATCCTCCCTTACAACCATTTAAGAATGATAATAAAAATGTATATACTAAATAATTATGAAATATATGACATAAATATGCTACTAGAATAATATATATATATATATGTCATTTAATTGCTTCCATTTAGTACGATAAGAAAACAAAAACAATGTTCATGCTTACATACGACATACCATCTCCATGAATGGCGTGTTCCATTTAAATTATCTATCTATTATGTATATTTATATACAGAATATATAAGATATATAAATCATGTTTTAATTTTTTTAAGTAATTTAATCATGATCTAAATAATAAGACCCTGAATAATAAGTCAAAAAAAACGTACGATAAACAAAGTAGTTATTAACAAAAATGTTGACTTAACTTGGAATTGTTAATACATAGATAATGTAAAGTCCCGAATGAATCATATATGATATTATAAATATTAAAATTATTATTTTAGATGTTAATTATATGTTTAATAACATTATTCATGAGTTTTGGACATGTACGAAGTGTATCATATCTAAGCTAAGAGAATTCTGTCTCACTTTTAATTTTCATGAGATATAATCCATGTTCACCACCTATTTATTGTGAGTGGTGTATGTACTAACCCTATTAAATTTTATATCATGAATAAATTTGTCTTTATGGTTTTTAAAGATTAATTTTATGATATTTGTCTTATTATTAATATGTTAAAAGTGATATTAGACGCTTTGAATGTTTAAAGAATTAATCCTTTCATTATTTCTATATTCGTGATATTATCATACATATATTTGTATATGTATATAAAGGATTATAAATAACATTTTATATCTATTTATAACTTCATTAAAATGTTTTAAAAAGAAATATTTTTATGTTTTAATGTAAAGGACTCTTTAAATAAAACATCATTATAAGTATTTTAAGTAATTATTCCTCTAAAGAATTATCATTAATATCCATGTTTTTGAAATGGTTTTATGTATTTATTTATATGGACATGAATGTTTTAAAATGTAAATTCCTTTAAAAATACGCAATGTGGTATATGAAAAATTAATTCAAAAAAATCATTTTGAATTTCTTCTTTTATATGTGTGAGGCTTTGGAATAAATTATTATAAAGAGTTGGGGTATTTTTACCAAGACATTTTAATGATTTTATTAGAGTATTTTCACTTATATAAACATAAATTTATGAATATTATGATTAATTGAGGTTGATATCATATGATATTAGTTACCATATTTTACTGATTGGGTTAGGAACAGTTTGTCTGTGATTGTTCTATATAGATACCACTCATGGTTTATGGTTAAAGTATTAACATTTCATATGCTAGATTTAATATGAATGTATATTTTGGTTATGTTTTACCATTTTCATAAGAGGAATGAATTGGACTTAGTAACTGATTGGATGGGTATTCTATATCCCCTTGATGCATTGGCAGTGTGATGGCCTAGACCCTCACGGTCCATCCCTTTGCCAAAATCTGGATCCTAAGGGTGGCGTTTAGTGGGTGCGACCGATCGGCATGCAATAGACTGGTGTGTGACCAATCGGCGTGCGACCCATCTGTGTAAAACCAACTAGCGTGTGACTGATCGGTATGAGACCGACCGGCGTGCGAGCGATCGGTGTGCGACTGATCGGCGTGCGACCGATCGGTGACCCACCAACTGGTGGAACACGATCGGTGTGACCGATCAGTGCGACCGATCAGTGTGAACGATCGGTGAGACCGATCAGTGTGACTGATTTGTGTGTGGTATGATCGGTGTGTCACCGATCGGTGTCTCGTAGATCGGTGCGATGGATCGGTGTGACCGATCGGTGTGTGGCACGATCAGTGCCACCTGGCCTAGTCTTGTTTTTATTCTGCAGTTTCTCCCATAACACCACTTTTATCCCTTTTATCCTTTTTGAAGTGCTTCAAGGGAGTTTTCTTTTAGCCCATAGTCAATGTTTAAAATTATTAAGGGTGGGGAGACCCTCAACGGACCCAGCTGTGTGTCCGCGTAACATGCCCCTCTACTTTTATAAAATCCTTAAAGTCACAAATGTTACCACCTTTTCTGATGGAATCATTAAATAAAAAATAATTCAAGCGTGCATAACCACCCAACCGTGTGGTGAAATCACGGTCTGAATTCAAAGCCGTTCAAATCCCCATATACCATAACAACAAGATCTTATCTATATATCACATTGGAATTTATTCTTCTTCTTTTCCTTTTGGATGATCTCCTTTTTCTTCCCAATGTGTTTGGAGTCTCCCTTCTCAAGACAAGAGGTGCACCAGTGCCAGATCCTTTCTGCTCACCCTTGGAGTCCTCGATGATCATGGCGCGTGGAGAAGAGCTTCGATAGTTGATAATCTAAGTAGGGTTTTTTCCTTTGTCTATCCTTATGGTGTATCAGGAGGGGTGGGTATGCTATTGTTTCTGTGGGGATTGATGAAACGAACCTTAATGAAGATAATGAATGGACCTTTAAAGAATGAAGGGGGTGTGATTGATGTTATGCTCTTTTATGTTAATATGTGTTTTGAACTGTATTGGCTCGTGCTCACTGAAAATCATGGCTGTTGGTGTTATTTCCTTGCGTCCTAATGAACCCTTGTCTTTTTTTTGATGGCTATATAGCTGTAACATGGAATTGGTTAGTCACCTAATCTCAGTCTGGTTTAAATGGATGTTCAGTAAAATAATAATCCCTATGTGATCAACCTGGTTAACAAACAGAAAGAAGAACCTAATGAATAATGTGCTTAAACCTGGAAGTTTCCCACTATGTTTTGGTAGTAGGTGTGTCTTTCTGTTTGATTCATGTTGGGTGATGTGGGTGAGGATGGGATCCTCTACTGTGGCATGGTTATTGGTTGTGAATCTGCAATGGCGTGGGGCTATATTTCGAGAGTTTATTTGGTTCCATTACTTCGAGGGATCCCACTTATCCCTTTGTTGTTGTGACTTCACAAGAGAACCAAGTGTGAATGCTTAAATTTCTATTTGGTTGTTTCTCTTTTCCTGGCCTGTGGTTATTCCTATTATTTTCCCAGTAGTGCATAATTTACCTAAAAAATGTCACTTGAACATGAAACTGAGAATTGGTTAAACGGGAAATTAGTTTTGGGAATGAGTTGTGACTTGGCTGTGAGTGTTGTTTCTTCTTTTATGAATGAATAGTAATAAGGGTGTTATGCTTGGGTTTGCTTTGGGAACCCTAGGTTGGAATGAGTGCTTTTTAACTATACATATACCTGTAGTTTTTATGTTTTTATTATTCGCTCCCCACCCAAGTTGAGCACTTAGTACCGAACACCCCCAATTCATGGGGGATGGGTGTTTTTCCCAACACTCCTTTGAGTGGCTGGTTGTTAGCTCCTTCTCTGCTCCCTTTCCCAAATAGCCCATGACTCTTCGGGTAGGCTGGGATGGCCTGAGGTCCATTAATGCCCAAGATTCTTCGAGTAGGGTAGTTGTGGTGGTTGGCCCAGGTGTGTGCAGGCATGTTGTTCCCAAGAATCTTCGAGATGAGGCCGAGGTATCATCAGATGTGGCAGTGGTTATTCTGGCCCAGGTTTTGGCGGGCGTGGTTACATGTGATGGTTGTGGAATAGGTTTTTGTGAGTGGGATGATGGTTGTGGCCTAGGTGTTTGTGGGCGGGATATGTGGTTGTGGCCCAGGTGTGTGTGGGCGGGTGTAGTAGTGGGACTGCTATGAGAATGACTGGATTTGTATGATGCATAGGATGTCTTCAATAACCAGTGGGAAAGTGGTGTGGGGGTACCCAAATGTCGATGTGCAATTATTATACATTACTTGACTTTCGTTATTTGGGCAGTGTGCCTTGGTGAGGTTCAGGTGGATAGTTTTCCTTGCGGGGTGCCTTGGTTGTCTTTTTCTCACAGAGAATTAGAATTCCTCCCCACTTGTGCCCAAGAGTCTTTGGTTTTCCCTAATTAGTATTCTTGTATGCTCACCCTACATATATAAAACTACTTTCAGGTTTCCAGGAGGACTTCAGGGATCATGCAGGACAGTACTAGCTCGGACCTTCGGGCTGTTTCTGTTATCGTTTTCCTTTTCTTGGTACTTTACATTTCGAGTTCTTGTGGCCTGTATATTTTACTTTTGAACATGCATATGGTAATGGTTTACTTTCGACTTTACCATTACTTTTTTCTTTGGTGTTGTTGGAGTTTCTATCTTATCTCCCGATCCTATAAAAATAAAAATGGTAATGCCTTCCATCTTGTGTGTGATTCTATACCCTTGTTGCTGGTCTCCACTCCGGGACCTATCAAAGGCAGGTCTTAGGGGTCATTATCTCTCCTTCAACTTAAAGAAGGAAGGGTCTTTCAATCTGATGTACCTTCTCTCCTTTTGGTGAAGGCGGGTCGTGATAGAATGGTATCAGAGGCCGATGATAAAGAGATAGGATGGAGTCTGGAGTTAGGAATGGTGATGATTGTCTGCGATAGTAGGGAAACAGTGTTGGGTGATCTTGGTGCGTGAAATACTCCCAGGAAGACCGGCTAGAACATGGGATTTTAGGGCCCCATGATCCGATGCAAGGATTCTGGACCTACCGAATGACCAAGTAAGGCTACACTGATTGTAGGGTAGATAACCTAGGAAAGGTACATGCATCATAATGACTTGTGTTATTATATTTTATGGGTATTTTTGGGATTTAAAATGAACAAGAAGTGTAAGAAAAATTTAAGAACAATATTCTAGACTACTCGGGCTTAGGCATTCCTTGTTTACCTTGAAGCTATAACACTTGGGTGACGACCACGAGTAGTGTGGACGATTGAGGCCCCATAGGTTGCTTTGGCTGATCGACAGTAGGCTGACCCAGAGGAGGAGGATTAGTGGAAAAGGATGCTTCGTGCCTTTCAACGGTAGACCCTTGGGAAGTACGAGGGTAACATCACAGATGCGGAGACAGAGAGCTGGCTTGAGGAGATAATGATAGTTTTTTGCTTGATTTGGGCTACGATGGAGTACTAGGTTCCTCTGGCCTTCATATAGACGCGGGGAGAAGCGCGTCAGTGGTGGACTCTTTATATCGGGGAAAAGATGGAGGCTGAGGTTGTGTGAGATGACTTCGAGAAGGAGTTCTGGGCGGAATTCCTCTCTTCCACGATGAAGGCAGAAAAGAGGAAGGAGCTGCTCTCCCTCCAGCAGGGGAGCATGTCAGTAAGAGAGTTGGGGATCAAGTTCAAGGATCTCCTTCGCTTTGCTCCGGAACTCTTTCCGGATGAGGAGTGTCGGGTGAGACGTTCTCTTCAGAATACTGTTACTCCCTTCACCTTACCGACCAACTTAGAGGTCCAGAAGAAAGCTGAAGTGGTAGAAAGGATGAACACGATGGGAGGTCTATCATGAGAGGGAATCCAGTTGGTCTCGTCGTAGGGGAAGGCCGTCAGCAGTAGGCCTCCAGCGTTAGCACCCTTTAGGTTTCAACCAGCAGAAAGTAGGCCACATAAGTTCCAGTTCTGATCCCCCGGTCCTCGCGATTTTCTTTCGGGCCCAGGACTGAGGTGCTTCGTTTGTGGGAGCCATGGAAACCCTCGGAATCAGTGCCCGGACAGAGTACAGTACAACAGGGGTGGGCAGGTTCAACATACACCTCAGCCGCAATAGTTTCCAAGTAGGCCCCTTCAGAAGTAGTAGTAGGGGCAGTAGGCTCCCGCCCCTCTGAGACCAGACATGGCGGGAGAAGGCCAACATCAGGTCACCCCTTTGGGACCTCGACCAGGGCGTGGTCAGGGAGGATACCGACAGCCGAGAGGTAGGGGATCTGTCTGTGGACATTTTCAAGCCGCAGAGGTAGCAGTTCCAGTAGGGCCAGAAGTCGTTCAAGGTACAATCAGCCTGTTTAGTACTCTTTCTTATGCCTTGTCCGATACAAGATCCTCACACTCCTTTGTTTCACCTAGTCTGGGCCATGCTCTGGGTTTAGACGCTGAGAGACTTCAAGTGCCCCTAGTTCTGAGCACACCGGTCGGAGGTTAGTCCGACTTATCTTATGTTTTCCGAGGGTGTAAACTGATGATAGGGCCACATCAGTCTATCAAGGATCTTATACTGTTGTATATACATCCATACGATATCATCCTAGTCATTGATTGGTTGTTCTCTGTATATTCCATCATTGACTACTTTTGAGGAAGGGTTGTGTTTTCAGATTTGGGCAGATGACGTGTAACTTTCATCGGCAAGAAGGGTTGTCAGAAAAGCAGCATACGAGAGGAGCCCCTCCATTCCCTGTTGGCTGAACTATTAGTAGGGTCAGTGGATGCAGAGATTTTGGGAGTCCCAGGGATCATCAGTGAGTTTATGTACATCTTCCCTGAAGAGGTGGTGACTCTACACCCTTGATGTGATGTTGAGTTCGGGATATACTTGCAACCTGGTGCCCGTCCGATTTCGATGGCTCCCTACCGGATGGCACCTTCTGAGTTGCGGGAGTTGCGGATCCAGATTGATGATCTGATGAAGAAGGGTTTTGTTCGTCCAAGTGTGTCACCGTGGGGTGCTCCTGTCTTGTTTCCAAAGAAGGCAGATGGTGGTCTCAGGCTGTGCATAGAAAACCAAAGGCTGATTCAGTTGACAGTCAAGAATCGCTACCCTCTCTTGAAGATAGACAATCTCTTTGAATAGGTGAGCGGAGCATGTTGGTTCTCAAAGATTGACCTACGGTCGGGATATCACTAGCTGAGGGTGAAGGAGGGTGACATCTCGAAAACAACCTTCAGCTGCAGATATGGGAACTTTGAGTGTGTGGTCATGCCATTCGGTGTTACGAATGCTCCTACTGTATTCATGGGGATCATGAACTCCGTCTTTCTGGAGTATCTGGACCGGTTCGTAGTCGTGTTTATTGACGGCATCCTAATCTACTCAAGATCATAGGAGGATCACGCTGAGCACCTGAGAACTGTTTTAGAGGTCCTCATACAGCACCTACTCTATGGGAAGTTGTCCAAGTGAAAGTTCTTGACATGAGAATTACACTTCCTTGGGCTAGTGTTGTCTGAGCCGGGGATAGCGGTGGACCCATCGAAGGTCAAGGAAGTTGTTTCTTGGGAATCTCCCAAGAACCTGACATAGGTTTGTAGTTTTCTTGGACTGGAAGGTTACTATCAGAGGTTCGTACCCAACTTATCTCGAGTTGCGACACCTTTTAAAGCTTTAACCAAGAAGGACCAGTCTTCCTCATGGAATGGGAAGTGCCAGGAAGCCTTTAGCAATCTGAAGGAGAAGTTGGTAAGTACCACGGTGCTGAGGTTTCCAGAAGAAGGGTCGGCGTATGAGGTGTTCTGTGAGGCTTCATGGAAAGGATTCAGATGTGTGTTGATGTAGTGTAAAGGGGTGATCTCCTATGGGTCTAGGTAGTTACGTCCCCATGAGCGTAATTATGCCACCCACGACATAGAGCTTCCGGCAGTCGTTTTTGCACTAAAGTTGTGGTGGCATTTCCTCGTCGGGGAGTGCTTTATGGTCTTCACCGATCACAAAATCTTGAAGTATATCTTCTCCGAGAGGGACCTGAACTCGTGGAAGCGTAGGTGGGTGGAGTTCCTTCAGGACTACGACTTCAAGATTTCCTACACCTCAGGAAAGGGGAATGTGGTGGCTGATTCCTTGAGAAGAAATTCACAGAAGAATGCGGTTTGAGAGTCGGCAGATGCTTGGAAGGCGATGGAGGAGTTGGTTTCCCTGAACCTAGATGCAAGGATGAATGGTGGTAGAGGTTTCCTGTATCAGATGACGGTGTAGTATTCTCTACTACGGCAGGTGGAGGAGACCCGATGGGGAGACTCAGAAAGTGAAGTGATGCATGACCGGGTTAACCAAGGTGATGCTCCAGAAGGGTGGATGGAGGATGGTCAGGACCAGATGCTTTTCTGAGGGAAGTTGTTTGTACCAGAGGTGATGTGTGGAAGGGTTCTTAGTGAGTTCCACAACTCACCCCTAATAGTGCACCTGTGAGTTTCCAAGATGTACCGGGGCTTGAGGAGTCAATACTGGTGGCTCGGGGTAAAACGGGTGGTGGCAGAGTTCATGGACAGGTGCCTAGTGTGTCATCAGGTGAAGGCTGAACACCGTGTTCCAGGCGGCTTGTTGCAGCCCTTGGATGTATCCGAGTGTAAGTGGGATGACATATCGATGGATTTCGTCACTTGGCTACCCAAGGTTCAAGGAGGCCGCGACGCCATCTGGGTAGTGGTGGAACGATTGACAAAATAGGCTCACTTTCTAGTGATCAAGGAATCAAGAACAGTGGATGCCTTAGCACAGAGGTATGTGGATGAGGTGGTTCAGTTGCATGGTGTTCGAAGATCCATAGTCCCACATAGGGATGCATAGTTTACCTCATGAGCCTGGAAGGGATTGAATCATGCTTTTGACACGTAGCTATGTCTTTGCACTGCTTTCCATCCCCAGACATATGGACAGATAGATCGCACCATCCAGAACATAGAGGATATGTTGTGGGCATGTATACTAGATTTTGGGGGATTGTGGGTCCAACAATTGCCTCTGTTAGTGTTTTCCTACAATAATAGCTATCACTCTACCATTGGCATGGCTCCGTTCGAATCCTTTTATGGAAGGCCGTGATGCTCACCCATGTGCTGGACTGAGGTTGGGGAAACAAGTGTTCTTGGCCCAGAGGTGGTGCAGAGCACGACGTAGAAGGTTCGACTTATATGGGAGAGGATAAAGGTGGCTCAGGACCGATAGAAGTCATATGCCGATAACTGGAGGAGACCCTTGGAGTTCGGGGTTCGGGAGAAAGTATTCTTGAAGGTCTCCCCTCACTATGGACAATGGAGGTTCAGAATGGGGAGTAATATTTCTCCAAGGTTCATCGGACCCTTCGAAGTGTTGCGGCGGGTTGGAGAAGTGGCCTATCAGCTAGCGTTACCACCACCGCTACTAAGGATACAAGACATCTTCTATGTGTCACAAATCTGACGGTATCTGCACGATTTTTCACACGTCCTCGATTGGGGAAAGTTGGACATCAAGGCCGATGTGACTTTTTTGGAAAGGCCAGTGAGGATCAAGGAACGTGGGGAGAAGGTGCTCCATGGATGGACCATTCCATTAGTTCGTGTGTTGTGGAGGCATGGCGGGCTCGAGGAGAGTACCTGGGAACGGGAGACGTAGATGCGCACCCAATAACCAGGGCTATTTTGAGTTTTGGTTCTGTTATACTTGTTGTGATGGAACACTTTACATTGTTAAGTTTGGAATGTATGGTTTTCCTTATTCTCTAGATGCATGTGATAAGTCCGGGCTGTAGGGAGGGGAGGACCCGATCCCCAATCAAGATGCATTAAGACGGATGTGATTAAACCTGTGCGGGCGAGTCAGTGCCGCCCTAATCGGATAGTATCTTGACATGGAGGAAGAAACTCCCAAACCCATATGTCTAGACAACTGACCCTTTAATGTTTCATGGTTTCCTGGGGGGGAGCGGTGTTTCTAGATGTCGGAGAGGTTCACTCCTGAGAGGTATCATTCGAGGTGGTTGTTTAGACCCTCTCCTTTTTCTTCTGGTTTGGTTTTAATTCTCGAGGGTGAGTATAGTTTGAGAGGTATTTGATGTGATGGACCATACCCTCACGGTCCATCCCTCTGCCAAAATCAGGATCCTAAGGGTGGAGTATCAGTGGGTGCGACCTATTGGCGTGCGATCGATCGGTGTGCGACCGAGAGGCGTGCGACTGATCGGTGTGCGACCGAGCGGCGTGCGACGGATCGGTGTGCGACCGACCTGCGTATGACTGATCGGTGTGCAGCCAACCCGCGTGCGACTGGTCAGTGTATGACCGATCATCATGCAATCTATCGGTGACCCACCGACTGATGTAACACGATCAGTGCGTCACCGATCGGTGCGACCGATCGGTGTGTGGCACGAGCGGTGTGTCACCGATCGGTGTCTCACCAATCGTAGCGACCGGTCAGTGTGACCGATCAGTGTGTGGCACGATCGGTGCCACCCGGCCTAGTCGGGTTTTTATTTTTCAATTTATCCCGTAACACCACTTTTATCCCTTTTAACCTTTTTAAAGTGGTTCAAGGGTCTTTTCTTTTAGCCCATATTCAATGTTTAAAATTCTTAAGGGTGGGGAGACCCTCAACGGACCCAGCTGTGTGTCTGCATAACGTGCCCCTCTACTTTTATAAACTCTTTAATGTCACAGTTGTTACTACCTTTTCCGATGGGAATTATTAAATAAAAATTAATTCAATCGTGCGTAACCACCCAAAAGCATGGTGAAACAATGATCTGACTTCAAATCCATTCAAATCCCTATATACCGTAACAACGTGATCTTATCTATATATCCCAAGGGAATTTATTCTTTATCTTCTTCCTTTTGGCCAGCCTGATTTTTCTTTCTAGTGCGTTTGGAGTCTCCCATCCTGAGAAAAGAGGTTCACCAGTGTCGGAACCTTTCTGCTCACCCTTGGATTCCTCGACGATCTTGGCGCGTGGAGAAGAACTTCGATCATTGATCATCCATGTTGGGTATTTCATTCATCTCTCCTTACTGTGTATCATGCGGGGTGGGTATGCTGTTGTTTCTATGGGGATTGATGGGACCAAACTTAATGAAGATAATGAACAAACCATTAAATAATGAAGGTGGTGTGATTGATGTTCTTCTATTTTATGTTATTATGTGTTGTGAACTGTATGGGCTCGTGATCACTAAAAATCATGGTCGTTGGTGGTCTTTCCATGCGTCTTAATGAACCCTTGTCTTTTGTGATGACTATATAACTGTAACATGGAATTGGTTAGTCACCTAAACCGAGTTTGGTTTAAATGGATGTTCAATGAAACAAGAATCCCTGTGTGATCACCTCATTTAACAAACAGAAAGAAGAACCCAATGAATAATGTGCTTAAACCTGGAAGTTTCCCACTCTGTTTTGGTAGTAGGTGTGTCGTTCTGTTTGATAGTTGTGGGGTGAGGTGGGTGAAGATAGAATCCTCTACTATGGCACAGTTTTTGGTAGTGAATTTGAAATGGTGTGGGGCTGTATTTTGAGTCTTGGTTTGGTTCCCGTACTTCGAGGGATCTCACATATCCCTTTGTTGTTGTGACTTCACAAGAGAACTGAGTGTGAATTCTTAAAGTTTTTTTGGTTGTTTCTCTTTTCTTGGCCTATGGTTATGCTTGTAAGTTTCCCAGTAGTGCATAATTTACCTAAAAAAGGTCACTTGAACAAGAAACTAAGAATGGGTTAAACGGGAAATTAGTTTGGGGAATGAGTTGTGACTTGACTGTGAGTGATGTAGCTTATTTTATGAATGAATAGTAACAAGGGTGTTATGCTTGGGTTGGATTTGGGAACCCTATGTTGGGATGAGTGCTTGTTAACTATACATATACATGTAGTTTTTATGTTTTTCTTATTCGCGCCCCACCCATGTTGAGAACATAGTGTTGAACACCCCCATTTCATGGGTAGGGTGTTTTTCTCAACACTCCTCTACGTGACTGGTTATTAACTCCTTTTCTTCTCCCTTTCCCGAATAGCCCAAGACTCTTCGGGCAGGCTGTGAAGGTCTGAGGTCCATTATAGACTAATATTCTTCGAGCATGGTAGTTGGGGTGGTTGGCCCAGGTCTGTGCGGGCAGGTTGATCCCAAGAATCATCAGGATAAGGCCCAGGTATCTTCGGGCATGGACGTGGTTGTTCTGGCCCAGGTGTTTGCGGGCGTGGTTAAGCATGATGGTTGTGGCTAGGTGTTTGTGGGAAGGATTATGGTTGTGTCCCAGGTGTTTGCGGGCAGGATGTGTGGTTGTGGCCCAGGTGTATGCAGGCTGGTGTAGGAGTGGGACTGTGGTGAGAATGGCGGGATTGGTACGATGCATAGGATGTCTTCAATATACAATGGGAATGTGGCATGGGTACCCAAATGTCCATGTGCTATTATTATACATTACTTGACTTGCATTATTTGGGGAGTGTTCCTTGGTGAGGTTCGGGTTGATAGTTTTCCATGCTGGGAGCCTTGGTTGTCTTTATCTCACAGTGCATTAGAATGCCTCCCAACTTATGCATGAGAGTCTTTGGTTTTCACTACTGAGTATACTTGTATGCTCACCCTACATATATAAAACCTCTTTTAGGTTTCCATGAGGACTTCAGGGATCATGTGGGACCGTACTAGCTCAGACCTTGGGGCAGTTGCTGTTGTCGTTTTCCTTTTCTTGGTACTTTACCTTTGGTGTTCTTGTGGCTTGTGTCTTTTACTTTTGAACATGCATGTGGGAATGATTTACTTTCAGCTTTACCTTTACTTTCATATTTTTTGTTGTTGGAGTTTCTATCTTATCTCCCGATCCTATAAAAATAAAAAGGGTAATGCCTTCCATCTTGTGTGTGATTCTATACCATTGGTGCTAGTTGCCACTCCGAGACCTATTGAAGGCGGGTCTCGGGGGTCATTATATCCCCTTCAACTTAAAGAAGGAAGGGTATGACAATCTACTGTCCCTTCTCTTCTTTTGGTAAAGGCGGGTCGTGACAGGTAGGGATTTTGAGACAAACTAGTTTGGGTCTTTACCTATTTCTGTATGGTCCGGGCGTGAGGCCTTGACAATGTAGTTATGATGTCTAGAATTATACATTCTCTCATTATGAGATTAGTTATGGATATTACATGTTATTATTTGACTAGTAGAATATCCATGTAAATTTTTAAATTGAATTATTTTAGTTATTCGTATCATATTATGATGAATAATATGTTTAAAAGGCATGTGTTTTAGTTTTATAACTTTACTTAAAAGATTACACTTATTTACGAAAACTTCTTCTATTTTTTTAACACTTACTGAGCATCTGATATGAACCCTTTCTTATATTTTCTTTTTTCATGATTCTAATAAGTGTTTTATAAATGATATGCAGGTTTAAAGTAGGAAAATAATGGAATTTTTTAAGGATTATCTATTTTGGATTTTATGTTTTGAATTATAATGTAATGCCCATGTGTGTAATTATTTTTTCAAGTTAGTTAAACTGATCAGTCCATTGGAATTTTATTCCTTTTATTCTTGATAACGTATTAAAATATGACACCAGATCCAAGCTTAGGGGGTTGAGGTGTTATAGTTGGTATCAGAGGAAGTGTATCTACAAATTTGGAAATTGGATGTAGAAAATTTAGATTGGATCATTACCCTAATATAGACTTTGAGGATAATAATAGAAGAACATACAAGAAATTTTTAATGTATAAATAATGTTTGTATTCATAGAAAATAAATCCCTCTATGGATAATACAAGAGGAAGTGGTTATAGAATAGATGTAACTTGGAGTAATAACTCTAAGAAGGTGTTTTGGGCTTGACTCAAAGTAACCTAGAACCCAACAAAGGGCCTTAAAATGCATATGGTTTGAAAATACCAGGGGATATTTTTATGATAATTTACATTTCGTAGAAAACATTTTTGAAAGATTTATGAGTAAATATATCCCCAAAGAAACCAATTTTATGATTTTGAGATTAGATACACATAAAATTTTCAATTTATGTTATATGTGATTCTGGTTTTTTATTATACATTGTGATAAGATCTAATATATTATATTCCATCATTTATAAATAGTGTCTAGTAGAAGGAATGTGAAGCTCACCGATTCAGGCGAACCAAATAGTAAAAAGGATCATATCTTTTATGGTATAATAAAAATATTTCGAATGCAAATAGTCTCCCATGAATTCTGATCATGTGAAGATATAGTCTCTTATTCTATCAAGGAAGAGAAATAATTTTCTATTTCTTATGAATTTAGGAGAATGAAATATAAGAATTGAATGTTGTAGAAAGAAAAAGATAATGAAAAGAAGGGAAATAAATATTTTCTAACATATTACAATTGTGGAAGGAAACACCCTACTAACTTTTTAAAAGGAAAAAAAATTGTTTTAGGTGTGGAGAAAATGGCCAACTTTCTCATGATTTCAATGAAAAGAAAGAATTATCAAATGTGAAATGTTTCCACTGTATTGCCATGGGTCACTATGAAAAAAAATGGTACAAGTGTTAGTGATATATTGCTTAAAAATTTATGGGGCTAAAGTTACAGCTTATGTAGTTACTACAATATAAGTGGAATAATTATTGTATTTGTATTATTGTATTCACAAATTATGTTATGGAATTAGGATTATGAGAATAATGATATATATAAGGATTGTAATGCCATACTTTTTCTTTAATAATTTAGAGGAATGAACATTTCCATTCATTTTTAAGGTGATAAAATATTTGGTATGTTTCTTTAAGAGCTACATGACATTGTTTGGAGAATATGATGTTACAGTTGATTTTGGAAATTTGAAGAAATTTTTAGTGTGTGAAATTGGAAAAAATTATTTTCGAAAAGTATTAAGTTTGGAATGGAGTAAGTTGAACATTGGATATTATTATTTCAGGTTAAAGTATGATTTCTGGATACTTTGGGATAACCTTTTTTTTAGTATTAATTTAGAGGATAAATGAAATACATTCAGGCTTTATGATTTATCATATGTGCATTAGGAAAAAAAATTAGTTCTTAACTTTCATTTCCAGATGTAATAGATGACATTAAAATAGGTCAATGCACAACCAAAGGACGAGATTACACATATGTCATAGAAAGAAATTAATTAAGTTATTATATGAATAGTAAAATAATTCTTCAATTATAGGGAATAGATCTTGAATCTAAAATTTCTATGTTAGTACTTTTTTAAATGAGTGAAATGGTCCCTTAGATCATCTTAAATTTGTAGATTTGTGATTTTTAACATTTTTGTAACCATGTTATCTATTAATCTTCATCATAACACGATGGTTAGATTTTTCTTTCATGTCCATATTTTTTTCTTGGAATCCTTATATTTTTTATCTTTTGTTACCTTCGTACCTCCCTTTCTTTATTTTGAAGTGGAAGATTTATTGACCTATGTCCCAATGTGATATTTCCATAAAAGAATTTTGATTAGTCAAACCTTAGTTACTAAACCCGAATTCAAAAATTTCAAGTATGAAATTTTTTGAAGTAGGATATAATTTAAAATACCAAGATTTTTCATTAAGTATATTTTAATTTTAATCTCTTTGATATCTTATGTTGCATGCAACACCGAGTTTGAGCACAATATTATCGATCAAACTAGCCATTTAAAAATGGGTTATGAATATTATTAACTAAATTGTGAAATTTATAAATTTTATTTTTCAAAATAGACTTTATTTTAGAATTCATAATATCAAAATTATCTTAGGGTGAATTGTTTGTTTTTTTCTAAAAAGTTTCATATTTTTATGATTAGTGAAAATAATGCATTGTTATTTAAAACCGACCTTTTTGTTTAAATAATTATTTTACATTAAATTGAATTTTAAAACACAATATACAAATAATATATCTATTAATCCAATATAGGTTATTAGAATCGCTATAATAATAAAATTAGATATAAAAAATTATTGAACTTTTGAACATCTCTTTTACCCGCCTTCTAGACACATTTGTGGGATTTAGATTAAACAAAATTTTACCGTTTTTGTGAACTGAATTTTAAAAAAACAAACATACATGGTTGTAATAAGTATGATAAAAAGGGTCTAATGGGATCAAAAAATTTGTTTTGTGAATAGTAACTTTTTGAATTTTAGTTACACGCGTTAAAGGTAAGTATGGTAATTAAAGGAAAAAATAATACTATAATAATATAAAAAATACCCTAAACATTTCCTAATTTCATTGGATAAGTGTTTTTCTACCAAAATACGCTTTATGTCAAAAATAAGATCCTTTTAAGCCACTTTTGTTAAATTAAGGCATTTAATATATATTATTTAAATAAGAGTTAAAAATGTCATATTCAAATTTAATAATTAGATTATTTTTAGTATAGGTTTTTACATACGATAAATTAGACTATAAATATTAATTTTAAATATATAAAATGTATCTTCATCATGATATTTTACTTTTATTTTATATAGATGAATAATGTTAATTAAAGACCTCTATAATAATAATGTAATAATTGTTTAAATTATTGAGATTAAAAATAAATAACAGTAAAAATATTAAAAATATTATAACATAAAAGTTTTTACTTAATTAATGACATTAACAAAATTAATAGACAACATAGACATTTGAGTGACATATTTTATGTAATAATTCTATGTTATCATGTTGTTTGATTTTTTTAAAAATAAAAATATTGAGTAGTATCAATTTTGACATAAATGATAATTTAAAATAAATAATATTTTATTAAATGTCATAAAATATAAAAAAGTAGATAATTAATTAAAATAACTATTATAATGTTACATATTTTATAAATTATCTAATTGGTGTTAGTTTGTTTTTTTAATGTAAATATATTCACCATATAAGGTAGAAAGAAAAGTTTTCATGGTAAGAGTTAAATTGTTTAAAAAAGGTTTAAAGACAAAGGATAAGGTCACTTTTCCATAATAAATAGATATAAAATTAATTGTTTTAGAGGATTTAGAACCATAATAATTTTATCCTCGAAATAACTCACTTTAGATCTATTTGAAATTGAAAATAAAATTATAATAAATTAATAGTGTTGGAGTTTCTTAAAGTGACCCTCATCTCTCTTATAAAATGGAATGTCTCCTTGTATTTTATTCAAAAATATAAATACATTCAGTTCATCCAAAATATTCCCATTTATCCTCAAAACATCCCTCAATGCATTCAAGTGGCCATACTTTGGGAATAAATCCAACTTAATGAGTCCTTTTGTGCTAATCTAATGGAGACCCTCGAAGAAGAGGTAATTGTTTTACATACTCATTCAATGTTCTTTTGTTCTTCTAATTACTTTTTATAAGTTGTTTCCATAATAATATAATAAATAAAACATATAAAATTTTTTATATGTATTTATGATTATAATACAACCATATTCCTTCTTTTTACCTATCCTACGAAAAATAATATCCCCATGCATGGGTACATACAACATACCTTCTCCATGCCGTGGTGTAATTTTTATATATATATAAATTCTTTTTATGGTTATAAATAACGAATATAAAGGATTTAAATAGTAAATAATACATTATATAGTTTATTTATAAATCTTATTCCTTCCAATTCCTTACCCCCTTCCATTACATAATGATATCGTCACTTGTGCGTACGTACGACCTACCGTCTCCATGGCACTATGAGATTAATTCACCATTACAACCATTTATGAATTATAATAAATATATATATACTAATAAAATTGGAAATATATGATAGAAATATTCTACTAGATGAATATATATATTTCATTTACTTTCTTCCATTCAATACGATAATTAAACAAAAACAAGGTTCTTGTATAGGAATGAAGTACTGTCTCCATAAACTGTGAGTTACATTTTATATATTTATCTATTATTTATATTTATATAATGAATATATATATATATATATAAACTGGGTTTTACATTTAGGAAGTAATTATATCATTATCTATGTAACAATATCAGGAATAAAAAGTAAAAAACAAACGATAGACAAAGCAGTTATTACCTGAAAGGTTTCCCTAACTTGGAATTGTTAATAAATGTGTAATGTGAAGTCATAAATGATCATATATGAAATAATAATTATTATTATGATTATGGTATATATTAATAATATGTTTTGAAACATTATATAGAAGTTTCAGAAATATACGGAGAGTATCAAACCTAGGGTAAGGAAATTCTCTCTCACTATTAGTTTTAGTGAGATATAAGCCATGTTCACCACCTATTTCTTGTGTGTGGTGTATGTAATTACACTATTATATTTGATATAATTAATAAAATTATCTTCATGGTATTTAAAAATTCATTTGGTGATATTTTTCTAATTTTTTAAAAGTTCAAAGTGGTATGGGACACTTTTAATGCTTAAAGATTTAATCCTTTCTCCATTTCAATATTATTTATATTATCATACCTATTTATTTATATGTATATTAATGATTATAAAGAAAATATTATTTATATTTTTAATTTCATTAAAATATTTTCAAAAGGAATATTTTTATGATTTTATATAATAGAATATTTAACTGAAACCTTTTTTTAATATTTTAATGATTTATTCTGATAAATTTTTCTCATTAATGTCAATGATTTAAAAATGGTTTTAAGTATATATATATGGACATTAATATGTTAAAATGTTAATTCCATTCCAAAATATTCAATGTGGAATGAGAAAATTTGATTCAAAAATATTTTTTTAAATTAATTACTTTGTAAGTGTGAAACTTTTGAATAATTGATTTAAAAGAAAAAGCGGTATTTGTCTCAAGATATTTTATTTATTTTAATAGAGTTTTTTAATATATGAAAACATACAATGTTGGATATTATTATTAATTGAGGTTCATATCATATGATATCATTTACTATATTTTATTGAATGGTTTATGATTAGTTTGAATGTATTTTTTCTTTTTAGATACCATTCATGTTTTATGATTAAATTATTAACATTTAGTATTCTAGTTTTAATGCAAATGTTTATTTTGGTAATCTTTTAACACTTCTATAAGTTAAATTAATTGGACTTAGTAAGTGACAGGCGGGGTACTCTATAGCCCCTTGATGCATCGGTAGATATCGTGTCACAAACTAGTTTGGGTTTTTACCTCATTATGTATGGTCTTGGAATGAGGCATTGATAATAGAGTTATGATGTCCGACATTTTTCATTCCCTCATTATGAGATTAGTTGTTTACATTACATGTGATTGTTCGAGTAGTATAATATCCATGTGAATGTTGAAATTTAATTATTTTATTTATTATTGACATATACGCTAAATAATATTTTTAAAAAGCTGTTATTTTTGAGTTGTATACCTTTACATAAACGTTTATGCTTAGTTATAAAAGATTCTACTATATTGTTTACCATTACTGAGCATCTGAGCTCCCCCATTTCTTATGTCTTATTTATCCACGATTCCAAGAAGTGTTTTACGAATGATATTCAGGGATAATCTTGGAGAATAATGGAATTATCAATGGATTATATATGTTGGATTTTAGGTTTTTAATTGTATTTTAATGTTCATGTTTGTAATCTATTTTCCTAGACTGCTAAATTGATCTTTCCTTCGGGATCTGATTCCTTGTATTCATGGTAATGTTTTAAAATAATACACCAGATCCAGGATTCTGGGATTATTGAATTACAATTACATGTAAATTTTTATATATATACACTTCTTAAGGTAATATAGGTATAGAACATAATATATTTCTCCAAGAAGGAATATTGAGACACAATACCCTTACAGATTTGGTAAAATTTTAACCGTAAACCAAATAAAAGGGATATCATAAAATTGATATTTATAGACTAGTAGTTTTAATTATAATAATAATATAATACATTCATGGTATTTATATACACCACATAAAGAAACGTGTGGGGAATATGAAATGTGTCACACAAAAATATAAAAGTGTGACAAAAATCCCTTACCTTATGTTTTGAATATCTGCATACACCTTAACACCTTGTATAAAATAATAATAAGTTCATTAATACTATATTAAATAACAATTCATATATATATATCATACCATATATTATTTACTTATGACCTTCTATGAAACATTTATTAATAATTACATGTTAAATTAAAATTTCAGGCAATAACTACTTTGTTTTTCCAGAATATTTTGATTTGTTATATTTGGTCTGATTGCTTTGATATTGGTTCCATCATATAAATAACGTTAACCATGATATAAATATAAAATATATTCCTTATATATATATTTATATTAATATATAAATTCTTTATAAATAAATGGAAATACAACATTTATGAAGGTGATATTCCATATCAGAACATGCATGTTCTTTCCATTTTATTGACAATTTGAAAGAAGAAAGGTAACAGATATATTGTAATTAAAGTATAATTTTCAGTTAATATATTTCACATGTGTTAATTAAAACCATAATTCTCACCTTCCATGTAAATAATTAATGAATCCCATCATTTCACGAGGTTGTAATCTGCCGTACACATGAGAAATGTTGTCGTATTCCTACATAATGGAATGTATAAAAGATATGTTTTAAGTAATAATTAAATAATAATAATAATGTCATAGATATAATATATAAAAAATAAATTTATCATTATGTACATCCTTGAGTGGTGTAAATGAAAAACAAATGACATTGGTTCCGGAGAAGGTAGTTCACCGTATAGAAGAATGAAGATTTCGTAACCCATTTAATGGAAGTAGAAACGGTTGTAGGTTTTTTCATTAACCTAATAACATATCAGTATATAGGACATATCTGTGTTATTATATTATAAAATATAATAATTAATTAATTTTAGAAAATGAATAATTTAAAAAGAAGGATCTTAGTGAAGAAACTTACATTTTCTTAGCAGCACCTCCTTTATATCTCTTATTAAGGACACTAGTGTTGATATTTTTATAGGAGAAGTAGCTTCATATCATGTCTGTGAATTATGGGGAGATATTTTAGAATTATTTAAATGATCTATATGTATTTATAGGTGTGAATATGTAGCGGATGGGGGTTACCTCTTAAAAGTTGGGGAACATAACCGACTTAGAAATTACTTGGAAATTTCCTAAATGAATCCAAAATAAAAAAGCCATTACCAAGAAAAAAGATTCAAAATAAAAATATATGTGTGATTTTGGAAGATAATACTGAAATATGTTCAGGAAATAGAAATTTTACAAGTTTTCTATTCTTTTTTACCCATATCCTTTTAGTTTAATCCATATAAAACCCATTTTTATCATAACAATGATTTTTTTATTATTCATTTTGGTAAAAAATGGGATGAAAATATAATATAATATAATTATTTTTATTATCAATATATAACTAATTATTTAAAATTATATTCACATATTTGGAAAAAATTACTTTAAAATTAATCTTCCAGAAGTGACGAGAAATCAGGTTTTGGAAGGGAGAATGTTAAAATTTACATATTTTTATATCCTATTTCAATATGAAATTAAATAAAATGACACAAACTGGATCAATAGATATATAATATAACTAATAAAATTTAAAAATGAGTTTAAAATATAATTTAACTGTATAAACAATTAAAATTAAAAGGTAGTTTTCAATTAAACATCAGTATTTTTACTTATTTATCAAAAAAATAATCTCTTCATAAAATCATACAAATATTTCTATTAGATATTTTTTAGGTACTGATTTTATTTTTTTATTTATTTTAATTTTTTAAATTTATAAAAATATATTTTTGAAATAAGTCCATAAAAGGGAACAAGACTATTTTTTTTGAAAAATACACTTTTTAAGCGTAAAATTTCATTTATTTTCATCTATAATCTATAAAATAAATAAGACAAATTTTTATTAGTTGATTGAATTTATACTATGTATATTTAATTAAAATAATTCCCAAAAATGGGTTTTTAATTTATTTTTTTAAAAAATGTTATTTTTAATTTAAAAAGTTTTTTATAAAAAATACTTCATTTATTTTAAAATAATTTTCATTTTCATTTTTTAATTAATTTTTGACATAAAAATCATTTTATATAAATGTTAATACCATATATTTTCATAATTAATTTAATTCCATTCTTACACTTCATTCCAATGGTAATGTGATAACCATCATATTTATATTTTAATAGTATGCCATATTTGTTTTAAACTCACTGGTGCATGTAACACATGCTATACTTGGTGCTTCATGTAACATAAGGTAAAATTAGTGTTGTGTTTAATAGAAGATAAAATAAGTTTTTTGGAACAAACTATAAAATCAATGTTTCATCTAACATAAAATATTGAAATGATTAAATTCATTTAAATTTTTTCCCCAAAATCATGGGGTATAATATTATACCCCCTTAAAATGAATTTCCCTCGTGATATTCTTCTCAGTAATAAATGGTTTTACATTTCTATATTTCTTTATAGAAGATGACATCATAAAAAAACTGTTAATAAAAATCCTTTTGGAAAACAGAAATATCACTACAGGAAAACTAACCTTTACCAACGGTTTGGAACCGTTGGTATAGGCCTCCAAACTGTTGCTATAGCATATACCAACGGTTTGGAGAACCGTATCCAAGTAATCCGTTGGGATAGGTCTATACAAACGGTTTTCCAAAAACCGTTGGTATAGACCTATACCAACGGTTTTGGAAACCATTGGTATAGGTAATATGAAATCTATACCAACGGTAATGGAACCGTTGGTATATAAATTCCAAAAATAAAACATCAGCTGGGATTTGATCCCAGGACCCCTCGTTTATAATTTAACGACTCAACCACTAACCTAACATGACTTTTGTGATCATAATTACATAAATATATATATGTATTCTCATAAATATTTTAAATTTTGATTTAGATTATGTTCTCGGTATGATGGTCCGATAAAAAATGAAAGTACCTATACCAATGGTTTTAACAACCGTTGGTATAGGTCATTGGTTGTGATTTTCATTCTGTGAAGGATGTTGAATTTTGGCCCACTTTTCCCAACGGTTTGGGCAAACCGTTGGGAAAAGTGGCATATTTGGGGACCTTTCCCAACGGTTTGGCCAAACCGTTGGGATAGGTCCACCTTTCCCAACAGTTTGTCCAAACCGTTGGGAAAAGTGGTATATTTGGGGACCTTTTCCAACAGTTTGGCCAAACCGTTGGGAAAAGTGTCCAATTTGAGGGCCTTTCCCAATAGTTTGGCCAAACCGTTGGGAAAGGGGAACTATACCAACGGTTTTTGCAAACCGTTGGTATAGAAGCGTTGGGAAAGATCTAATTTTCAGTAGTGTATATTGGTGAAATTCATGTACAATAATGCATCATAGGTTTCCAAACAGGATAACATAGGCGGGATGTGAAAAATGGAAATAGAAGAGAAAAATAACACCCAAATACTAATAGATAGTGATAGATAAAGTTTATCAAAAAAAGTGGGTTATCCAGAGAAGGTTAGAGACCAAAAATCCTTAAAACAAATAAGAATAAAAAGTTCATTCATACCATAAAAATGATAATAACAGGAAAATATTATATTTCAAGACCCTTTTCATAATATTGTGGAATTATTTTTCTATATTGACTGACAACATTTAAAAATGTACTTACTTAAAATATTTTTATTTCATAGGCACAATTTAATCCTCTTTTTATTCCTTGAATATTTTATACAACATCTCTTACTAAAAGATATGATTATTTTTCATATACATAACAATAAATAATATCCATAAAAGCATGATAAGTCATTCCATCTATCTAAAATTTAAAAAGGGTTAACAATCATTATACAATATGGATAAATATTTATATGGTGAAGTAATATATTTATCTCTAAAACATAGTCCTATGTTAGAAACAAACCATTACATTCATGGTTAACCTGATAACCCTCCAGCACTCAAAAATTATAAATGTTGCTAAATTTATCAAAATATATATAAAATTAATCCTCCATATATCATAATGTATCTCTTGATTGTCACATACCAAACATGTGAATACATTAATCTTGTATTCTATTGAAACATGGTAATAACCTGAATTACTATAAAACCGTATTTAAAGCATACATGATTACCTTCATAAAACATATATTATTGGATATATTCTTTAAATCCAAACATTTTGTATACTCCAAAAGTGATAGAATTAAACATTTTTTCGAATTTTTTTTAATGAATTGTAAGGTAATTAGTTCAATCCAATTTAGAATTTCATATCAAACATCCCTTTATCAGAACATCACTATCTCAACATTTGTAATATATTAAGGGTTACAATAATCAAAATATCACATTTATATTAAATTAAATTTCTAGTCCCTCAATAACATTTAATATATATTTTCATATCCTTAAAAAAATTATACTGAAAAATAATTATATATTTCTTGATTCATATATGATAGTCATTGAATTTCAATACATTATTACATCAATCCTCCAACTTCCTTCTCAATCCATTAAAATAGAATTGTTATTTCATTCCTTAATATCTATTTATTATCATATTTCATTTGAAGTGTATTCATCATGAAGAAAAAAACCATGACTCATACAACGTTGATTATTCTATTCACAATATTTCCACTTACGAAATTAATTTTCATGATGCCCATACTTTCCACATTTAAAAAATTCAATAGTCAATGATTCTTTAGGGAGACCATTATTAACATCCATTGCGTTAACAAAAAATTAATTTTTTTATTTTTCGTTACATTTATTGTGTCTTTATATTCATACCAAAAACATATTCATATCTCTCTATGATAGTCCTCCGAGTTCTTTATTCCACATTATTTCCATAATTTTTTTTATTATCTTTCCTCCATGGTCCCCAATACCTAAACTATATTTTAACTCTATCATTCCCTTATTTAGTAATTCTTAATGTTGGTTAAGGTTTACATTATAAATAATATTTCTTGATTACCGATTTAGAATACTCAAACTATCATTCACATTATTCATAAAACCATTTTACTACAAATCAGGAAATTTTCATCCATATTTAATGTTATCCATGTTCCTTCTAGTTCATTACACTATGTAAAAAAAAGCATAGGTGAAGAAAATATATTCATAATGGGGAACCAAATAATCATGAAAATCAAATATAGGATGTCTAATTGCTGACACATTATTTTTAATATATTAAACCTTAGGTTTATAATAGGTCTTTCATAGTCATAATATATTTAAATACATCATGATTGTTTATAAAGAGTTTGTGAATTTCCAAATAAAATTCCTGAGGAGTGTCAAACTCGGTGTTTCGGAAGGCCTATTTTCTTGAACCAAGTGAAGATCAAGTCCAACTCAAATATCCAGTTTCAGAGTTATAACCCATAGAAACCTCTATTATAGGGACACCTACACTTTTTGTAATCACAAAAGGATTTAATTTATTATAAAACACATAGTCAATCCTTTACCAAAAATACATGACATTTTCCATTACTATGACTCATACTTAGAATTATCATTGGAGGAATCCCTAAGCATATCAATATAATTATACCTAGGGGATGTCACTAATGTGTTATCATCAAATGTTTTTTAGGATAATTAAATATTTCATATGATACCAACTATATATAATGGATATTTTCATTAACAGATATTACATTTTTTAGATGATTATTCAATACATTACACAAATAGAATCCTGAAGACTACAATATATAAGTTTCTTTAGAGAATAATTACACAATATTCTAATTATATAAAATATCTTCAACATCTCCCAAAAATATCATGTTACATAGTACTTATCTTAGGTGTAATTGACATAAAACATTATTATTAAGTTAAGTAAGGAAATATAAGAATGGGTGAGCTTAGATTCTCAGTAAGGGTAAACATAATAGATATAAATATATGATCATAATATAGCATAAGATAAGAATAAGGGTATGTTATTATGGAGATAAATTATGATGTTCGTACCCAACCTATCATAGATCTTAAACCTGATTCATGGCATAACACTTTATAATTCCAAAAAACATATAACATAAGTGTGATAAATCATTATTAAAGAATCATAAACCACAAAATCATGTAATAAAAGTGTGGAATCATCATAAATTTTGAAAACCATTACATATTTTGAGGTTAACATCATAGACCATTAACACAGTGGATCACAACTCATCAACTTTTTCCCATAGTGTATTAGGAATCACCAATTTTCTATATTTCATTAGGAAACACCAGTTTCCCATAGTGAATTTTTTTAAATCTATTTCTTATAGTGGATTTAGACCCACATATTTCCCATATTGGGTCAATCCCATTGATTTGTTTCCCATTATTATCTTCTGAGATATAATGTTTTATCCAATGAATTTGGGCAAGATAGAGGTACCACCCATCAAAAAATGAAAATCATACATATGTGTTTCAAAATATGATAAAACATTAATCATATCATAAGCCATGAAATGAAATGGTCTTTATAATCATTTAATTATATTATTACATGTCGAAAAGAGATAGGTTTCATAATATTTTCATAATTTCATCATAGCATAACCTATGTAAAATAAGAGAGTTTCATAAGAATATAATCATTGTGTAACCCATGAAAGAGAAATGGGTTTAATAAAAATCACATCATCATAAGCAAAAACCATTCCTATATATAATATGAATGGTATCCTAGGCACATATCACCAGTTTAGTATAAGTAACCTCAAAAGATACCATTTTAGATGGAGAATGATCTTAAAATATAAATCAATTAGATTTAACTTTTAAAAAGAATATTTTTATTTCATAAAAAATTTTTAAAAATAAAAAATCATAATATATTTTCGAAACCCTTTTCTTTTGATATAACATAGAAAACATATCTTGGATTCTCCAAAAATCTCTTAAAACAGTTCTTGAGAAAAATATATTTTTCACATTGAATATTTTTTACTGAATAAACCATTTTAAAATACTATTATTTAAAAATAATCTTTAAATATAGTAATGAAATCTTCAAATAAAATAATTTTAATGAAAATAGAATGTTTTGATTATGTCGTACACATTCAAGTAATGATTCATTTCAAAATTTTGATAAAATCCAAACATGAATTGTTTAGAAATTGACATGAACATTACATTCTATAATTTTTTTTAATAAGATAAAAACTATAAAAAATATTATTTAAAAATAATAGGGTAATAATAATTTTTTTAAACATATTTAAAATACATGATTTTGGAATAAAATGAATTTCCGACCAAAGAGATAAATTATGTATGATTTTCTTAAAAACAATTGCCTAATTATTTTATTTTATAAAGAGTAAAACAATAGTACAATTTGCATCATGAATAACTAAAGTGGAATAAAATTCATGATTTTATTGAGATATGGTTCATTATATTTTATCATTGAAAATATAATCATAAAAAATCCTGATAAATGATGAGACTATGACATAGAATCATTTCCACTTTAGAAACAATGAAAAGTAAGAACCTAAATGGAACATCAATAAATGAAACTTAAATTTTCAACATAATAATTTGATTCATGGAATTAAATGTCCAAGGGGTTTTATATACACATCGAAAATGAATATAGGTGAATAACATAGCATATGTCATAAAGAAAGAAAATTAAAACAAAAATAACCTACCAATTTATTGACTTTTGAACCGTAAACCCCCTAAAAGGGTGATCCTAGAATGGATATGTAAATACTGATAATTTTAAGTATAATAATCATAAAATAAATTAATCAGTATTATTTACACCCCATAAATGAATCATGGGGTGAATATGGAATGTGTATCATAAAAAAATAACTGTGAGACCGAAATCCAAGACCATAATTCTTGACTTCCTTTGTACATGGTCAAACCTTCTTTCTAATAAAAATAAGTTTTTTATATATATATTAAAAATATATTAATATATATATCATAAAATTTATTATTTACTTATTAACTTTTGATACCCGTTTATTAATAATTCGATGTTAAATTATTGTTTTGAGCAATAACTACTTTGGTTTTTGGGTAAGTTTGGATTTTTAATTTTTTCCCTCTTAATTTGATCATGGTTGAATCATATCCTTAATTTTTAACATGATATAAATATCTTATATATTAATTATATATTTATTTATAGTGATTCATTAAATTTAGAGATAAATAATGAAATGTACCGTTCATCGAGGCGGTAGGTCGTACACACGAGCGACATTATTGAATTCCTTTAAAATGGAAAGTAAGAAAGTATGTTTGTTAAAATAATTCCATAGGATTAATAACATCATAAATACAATATATCAAAAATAAATACATCATTATTTACATCCATGTGATTTTTAAATGAAAAAATGAATGGCGTTGTTTCGTTTGGTGGTGGTCTTCCATATACACGGATGATGAATTCATAACCCATTTGATAGAAGTGGAAATGGTTTGATGTTATTGCATTAAAAAAGTAAAAATAAATCATATAAGATAATATGGTGTTATTATATTGTAATAGTTAATAGATAATTAAATTTGGGTAAATAATAATGAAAAGGAAGGAGCTTAGTGAAGACAATTTTCTTTCCTTGGGAGCACCTTATTTAGATCTCTAATTAAGGGCCCTAGTGTTGGTATTTTGGTATGACCAATGGATCTTGAACATATATGTGGATATTGGTTATGTATTTTGGTAAGAATTGATTTCACTATATTTATTTAAAGGTTTAAGTACTTGGAGGGTGTTTTTGGTCTTTTATAAGTGGCGTAATGGAACACACTTGGAAACTACATAGAAATTTCCTAAAGGAATCTAAAATAAAAAGGATATTCACAAGAATAGAAGGTTCCAAATGACCATGGATTCAAACTTTAGAAGTATAATATTGAATTATTTCTATAAAATAGTTTTTTAGATAAATTTATAGTTATTTTAAACCTTGTATTCTTATTTTAACTACTTGAAAACCCATTTTTACTTAAACCACAGACTGTTTTTACTCTTTTCACTATCCATTTAGGTAAAAATGTAGTCAAAATTATTAGAGCATATGAATTTTGTTTATTACAATTATTTAATCTAGTTTATGAAATTAAACACACATAATTGAAAAAAAATAATTTAAAAAAAATCCCGAAGTCATAATGAGAAAGCGGGTTTTGAAAGAGAGAATGTTCAAAAGTTTACAAAGTCTTTATATCCAATTTAAATATAAAATTGATTCCAAAAAAATAAGTTAGATTAATATATATATATATAATTGGAATAATTTTAATTTAAAAAAAATTATAATTGTATTTAACTTTATAAATAATTTAATCAAAAAGTCGGATTTCAATTAAAATTCATTATTATTCACTATTTATAAAAAAATAAACATTTTCATAAAATTATCAAAAAATAAATCTATGTTAAATTTCACTTGATGATTTAAAAAATGGAAAATATTTTTTCAGATTATTTTTTCTAAAATTTTCAAAAATTAGTTTTAAAATAAGTTCGCAAAAAGGTGAAAAAATTATTTTAAAACAAATTCAATTTTTAAGTGTAAAATTAGATTTATTCTTATCTATTACCATAAAAACATATTAGTTGAATTTTAATCAGTTTCTTGAATATATAATATTCACATTTCATTCAAATAAAAAAAAAGTGTTTTGTTTAATTTATTTAGGTAAAACAATTATTATTTCAAAAATATAAAATTTCAGAAAAATATTTCATTTATTTTAAAATAGTTTTGATTTTTATTTTTTAATTAATTGGTGCAATATCCCAGGGATTTAAAAATAAATTTAATATATAATGTTATACCTGAAAAACATGTTCTATGTGAAAAAACTCATTATAATTGTAATTATTTAAATAAAGCAGTTATAACCAAGGTTTGAACCTAGTAATATTAATTGTAATAACTATTGTTAATTTTTTATTTATAACGGTTTTGCATAAATAAAAAAAATTATAATGAAATATATATTTTTTGGTAAACTATTTATATATTTTGAAATCAGATTTTCATTAAGGAATTGATTTTTATGTCTTTCTATGAACAACATTAAATTTAATTTTAGACACTCTTAGAAACTGGATTTTGTAAAATAAAAATAATAATTTTATTTTTTCAAAAGGTCAAAATTAGCATAAGGTGATATTTTTAGTAAATTTATATGTAGTTTAACTTTTTTAGTGAATAATGAAAGATACTCCATTATAGTTAAAAGATGTATTTTTTTTATTTAAATATTTACTACACTTTTAATATACATTTTTTTTAAAAAAGTTCAATTATAAAAATATTAATTCAATGAAGATCATTAAAATAATATTTATATTGAAATTAGATATGAAGACTTATTTATCTTTTGAACATTATTTTTACCCAAATTCCTATCACACCTGAAGGATTAGCATTAAATGTAATTTGGGAGCTTCTGTGATTTGATTTAAAAAAATTGACATGCAGAGTTGCGATAAGTAAGACATTTAGAATCTGATAAATTCAACATAATTTTTTGGTGAATAATAACTTGGTCATTTGGAATATTATTTTTACCCTTATGAATATTAATATGACCCTTATGATTTGTAAATTGACCAAATTAATAGTAAGCTCATACATGAATGTAAACATAAAATTTAGGCATCTCATAAATGACTTTTTGATATAATTATACTGTATTATAAGTAAATGAATAATTTAAAAAATATTAACTAAGTGATCATATTTTTGTGATTAATAAATATTTAATTAAAATTTAATAATTAATATATTTATTTAAAAGAGAAATTATTTTCAAATAATTTAGTCATACATAATTTTTTTATCTTATTATGTTAGGACAATATAATGAGGCCTTTATTAATTTTTCATAATGTTATAAAATACGGTATAATTTTCAAAACTATATTTTTTGAGTAAATGAGGATTTAAATTAAAAATTAAAATTCTCAAATTATGATTTTTTTTATAAAATGGAGTAATTTTATTAACTCTACACATCAAAAACTGATTGGGGTAAATTTTCAGGATTTTTCTTCAATACTTGATTTTTTAATGAATAGTTAAACAAGATATTATAAGATAAATTCGAAATACATGAATTATTTAGACATAGGTGTTGTAAGGATTATATAATCCCATAATCACAAACTATAATCCATTAATTTATTATATTTGAGGATAATTATGACAATATTCTAACTCTTTATCCAAAATAATAATCAAATGAATAAAATATTCAAAAATCACCCCACTCCACTATAAATATCACCACTCACTACCACTTCTTCTCAAACCTTCCAAGTTTTGAGACTTGTTAAATTTCTACCCAATTCTCTTCCCAAACCTCCCACCACACCACAGATCTCTTGGTCTCATCAAAATACCAAGACCAAGGGGCCTTATGGAGGTTCTCAAAAAGAAGAATTCCAGAGGTAAATTCTCTTTCTTTTTCTTTCAATTTCATTTCAATTTCCTCTTTCATTTCTTATCCTCTACTCACCTCTTCTGTACACATGATAATAATAACTATAGAATCATATATATACTAGAATTATATTATAATAAAGTAATATACTTTATCAAAAATGAATTTTACTTCTTCAAATATGATCATGAAATAATTTTTTATAGGTAATAAAAATTATAATATAAGTATTTAATCTTATTTATTTTTATATAACTAGTATACGTAGATAATATTAATTCATACGAGAAAACTAGTTCGTGATGATCGAAAAACTACCAAAATAATCAAAACGATTATTACTAACGACTCATCTAATTATTCATCCTCATAAAATATTACCAAATGATATATAAAACCATTTTTTTTATAAAAAGAAAATAATTACAATTCTAAAAAAATATACCCATGTTACATGAAATCTATTACATATATACAAGTGAACCGATCTTGAAATCCAAGAAAAAAATTCTCTCGAATGATAAAATTAGACTCTATATATCATAAATATGGATATAAGTGAACTTAATAAAACTAAAATTAATCAAATATAGGTATATAAGGATATTAATAAATTAGTTAATATATTATATTTTAATACCCAGGACATTATTGTCTTGTGTATAACACATTTGGACATATGGTAAGGGATTCTCCCCAAACCTCCATTTTTCATTTAAGATTACGCTTTCTTTATCTTGGAACTAATTAAATTATTAATCATTCCCATTTAATCATCATACATTTTATTTTATTTTTATATATATGTGTGCCAATAAAAATCCTTCTTTCATTGATAGAGGGTAACATTTTCTATAAGGATCTTTCTCAATTAGTCCCGACACGCAAGCTCGATTAAAGGGAAATATCAATTTTTTGTCCAATTTAAAGTATCATACATAATATATTTTAGTACTATATTATTTTTAAAAAATAATAAAAAAATTTATTGATAATATATATTAGTTTATTTCTAGTTTTATTCAAATATTTTTCATGAAGAAATTTTCATTGCAAAGTAAAATGGGCGTTTCCCCCAAGAATTTGTTGATGTTTTTTTGAGTATTTTCATATATTTCAACACCATTTTTTTATTATTATGTTTAAATGGGATTTATATTTTATTATATAATATTCCATAATATATTGAATATTTTATGATTATTTTGACTATGGATGTTCAATCTTGACACAATTCACCGTATTACTCTAAATGGTTAGTGATTACATTTATTGATTGGGGAAAGTTATTTACACTTCATATGTTAGTTTCAATATAAATGTATATGTTTAGTATGTTTTACATAATTCTTATAAGGAATTAATTGGACTTATTAATTGTCAGGTGGGTCCCCCTATAGCCTCTCAATGCATCAGTAGGTCTCATGCAACAAACTAGTTTATGTTTTTTCCCATTTATGTATGGTATTGGCATGAGGCCTTGATATTGGGGTTAAGATGACCCACATTATGCATTACGTCATTTTGAAAATAGTAATTTAAATTCCATGTGATTATTTGGATAGTATAATATCTATGGTTAAGTATCTTTATGGAATTATTTAGTCAGTTTATTTTTCTTCCATATTATGGTCGAATTTACATTTAATTCCATGTTTTTTCAGTCATTAAAAATCCATATTGTTTATTTATGCTTTATCTAAATTTATTACCCTTTCTGAGCATCTCATATCACCCCTTTTTCATGTTTAAATTTTCTATAGGATGTGAAGATATGTATTATAAATGACCTACAGGGATAATCTGGGATATTATGTGTGATTCAAAAGAAGTTGATATGTTGAATTACATTTCATGCTGTAATGTAAAGTTAATATATGTAATTTGGTTTTGAAAAATACTAAACTATTTATTCCTTCATTAGGTGTATTCCTAGTTTACATTCCAATGTAATAAATTATGGGATCGACACTAGGCAACTGGGGTTGGGGTATTAAAGTTGGTATCAGTGTAAGTTTTATAGAATCCTTGGAATCTATCTTTAGAAAACATTGATTAAATAACAAAATCCTTATATAGACTTTGGAGGAAATTGTAACATCCTATAATTTTGGTAAGGAAGAGATTTTGTGGACTTATATATAATTAAACCATGTATGGGTACTACAATTGGACATGGTTCTAGAATAGATTTACTTATGGTTAAAAAAATTGACAAGGTTTCCGAGGCCTAATTTGAGGTAACCTCGTACCCAACAACTTTTCCTAATGCACACCTGGTATGACACACTTGAGGGATATTTTTAGGATAATTCAAATTTTCTTTAAAAAACATTTTTAGGATTAAAAAGTAAATATATCTCGAAAGAAACCATTTTTTTATTATGAGATTAGTTACACATAAATAAGTCATTTTATGTTAGGTATCCCCCTAGTATTTGGATTATACATTATATTTCATAATTTTATGATCTAATATAGTGTATTCCATTTTTTATAAATGATATCTACCAGAAGGAATGAGGACCTCATCAATGCACATAATCAAATGAGTAAAAATGAACATTTCTTTGATGGGTTTAAGCCAATATTTTAAAGTTAATTAGTATCTACGGTTTTATCATCATATGAGAAGATAATATCATGTTATAAATATAAGTAGAGTTATTTTAGTATGTATTATATATTTAGAAGGTAGAAATAGAAGAATAGGTCAAATGGGAAAATGATAGAAAAAGGAAGAAGGGAATGAATTATTTTCCCACAAGTGATAATTGTGGAAAGAAACACCCTCGTACTTGCTTGAAAGAAATGGGAGTTTGCTACAAGAGTGGAGAGGAAGTCCATAATTCTTTTGATCTAATGGGTAGGAAAAGGTTTTCCAATGTACAATGATTCACTTTCAAGGAGAAGAGAAACTATGAAAATCAATGTATCTAGTGTCAAAGGAATATACACCAAAAGAGGATAGTTGAGGAGGTTCAAGAGTATGGTGCCACCATAGTCAATGATTATTGGTTAATATGATTGTGTTTGGATTCAATAATTATGTTATTTTATTATTTTATCAAAAAGGATATGGATATAATAATAATAAAGCATATACGGATTTCACTGTAGTATTATTTCATCAAGGATTTAATAATGTATAATCATACAATGGAAAAGTGACTCAATAACAAGTTAAAATCATGGGAAAGTATATTGTTGACGGAAATAAAACCCTTAATATGTTCCTTATATTATTATATTTATTTCAAAATAATGATATTATTGATTTGGATATCCCTTACTTTCCTTTATGTAAATAATGAACTATCGACAAATTGGTTTATTATTTCATTGGTAGAGTATACAACATTTTAGATTCAAGGATTATAACCAATTTCTTATGTTTTACATATTTAATAAGGAAGAATAAACGTATTCAATATGTTTTTATGGTAATTCAAGTTGTTACCATGCTTCACGGTAATACAAGGAGAACAGTCTTAGATGTTGGTATGTGAATATTAAGTGACAGTTAATGTTGATTAACAGGTTCATTATGGAAGTAAAGTGACCCTATTTCTAAAGTGTTCAATTGTGATATTTTAGAAAATTGTAACCATTTAGGAAATTCATTAAGTTGATCATTGTATAAGGAATTAGTGATTAATGTATTACATCACCACTTGACGCAACCTATGCTAAGATATGGTGTATTGATAGTTCAAGGAACAATAAATGGATAAGATGATGTTTATGAAATTTAAAGGTATATTTATAGTATTATCATGTAAAATGATTCCTCAAATCTATGAATAGTCTTTTAAAAAATGTTTTCCGATTATCATATGATTTATGATATAAATGAAATCTTTCATAACTATAGTTTATGGATTTGTGATGATTAAATTACTAATGACCATTTCCTCTAAAATTATCCATCATAAATTGATGTTTATATTCCCCCTTTAGGTCAAAATTTTCACTTGTAACTAATATTTTCCTAATATAAAGCATAATTTTGTGGTGACCACCTCATTTACCTTAATCTATTTTTAAGAGAATATTTTAACAACACTATTTCTATTGTGCATTTCCCATAAAATAATTTTCAAGTATCAACAATTTACTTTATAAAAGAGAAATCAAAAATTGGGAGGTTGAAATTTATTTAAGGAGGAGAGAATGTAACACCACAAGGATTTAAAAATAAATTTTATAAAGAATGTAATTCATGCAACACTGAGCCTCTCTAAAGAAAAATTTTGTTATTATAATTAATTAAACAAGATACCTATAACCTAGCTATTAAAAATAGTAATATTAATATTAACAACTATTATTAATTGTTATTTATAATGGTTTCACATAAATAAAACATATTTATAATGAAATGTATAATATTTGGAGAAATATTTATATGTTTAGAAATAAAATTTTCTCAAAGGAACAGATTTTTATGTCCTTATGTGAACAATAATAAAAGTAATTTTAGACACTCATATAAATGTAATTTGATAAAATATACTTAAATATTTTTATTTGGAATTTCTAAATTAATATAGGGTTAATTTTTTTTATTTTTCTGAGAAATCTTATTTTTTTGATGAATAGTGAAAAATATTGCATTGTAGTAAAAAATTGTTTTTTCCGTTTAAATATTTATTAAACTAAAAATTATTTTTTAAAATAAAAATATATCAATTGTAAATATATTAATCCAATTAATATGACTGGAATTAATTTTTATGTAGAAATTAGATATAAAGTCTTATTAAACTTTGGAACATTCTTTTTACCCGCATTCTCTCCAAACATGTGGGATTAACATTAAATTTAATTTGTCCACTTCTGTGATTTGATTTTGAAAAATAGACAAAAACGATTTGTATTATTACGACATTTATATTCTGATAGGATCAACTTAGTTTTGTGGTGAATAGAAACTTAATCTTTTGGAACAGTAATGTTAATCTTATAAATAGTAATATGAACCTTATGAATAGTAAATTGGCCAAATGAGTCGTGAGATCATCTATGAATATAGAACTAAAATTTAGTCATCTCATAAATTAATATTATGATATAATAATATCATTGTGTAAGTAAATGAATATTTTTAAATTTATTAATTAATTGTTGGTATTTTTGTGAGTCATAAATATTTAATTACAATTTTATTATTTGTAAAAGGATTTAAAAGAAAATTTATTTTCAAAAAATTTATTCATAAATTATTTTTTGGCTTATGATTTTAGTTAAATTTAATGTCACATTTTTTTAATTTTTCATAATTTTATAAAACACACTAATAATTTAAAAAACTGTATTTTTCAAGTAAATGATGATTTTAATTAAAAATTAAAATTTTCATATTTAGAAAATTATTTTTATAAAATGGAGTTAATTTTTTAATTATATATTTTGAATAACTATTTGGGTGAAATTGTGGGAGTTCTCTAAAATACATGATTTTTGGTGAATAGTAAAATATTAAAAATTATGAGAAATGCTAAATACATGAATTATTGAGTCATAGGTGATGCATGGATTATGTAATCCCATAATATCGAAAAATGACTTCATTATTTTAATTTATTTTATTTTAATTCTCTAACTATTCATACTCTTCATCTAGAATAATAAATAAATAAATAAAATACTCAAAAAACACCCCATTGCTCCACAATAAATACCTCCACTAACCACCCCTTCTTATCATTCCTTGCATGCATAGATACTTGTACAATTCCTACCCAATAATCTTCTCAATCCCCTACCCATGTCCAAGAGCTCTTGGTTTCATCAAAAAATTAAAATGAAGGTGCCTTAAAGAGGTTCTCCAAGAGAAGAATTCGAGAGGTAAATCATTTTTCATTTTCTTTTAATTTCATTTCAATTTCCGTTTTCTTTTCATATATTCTACTATTTTAATTTTTACAAATGAGTATGATAACCACAATATCTTCTATATACTATAAATATATCATTTTAATATTATATCGTTCATCAAAATTATCTATCTATCTTTCTATGTTTCCCTCTTTTAAAATGAAATCATCTTCTGTGTGGTGCCAATTTAAAACCTTCGGGGACGAAGAATTATCGTTCTTTAATTTATTCTTAAATTGTGATCATGAAACCATTTTTATGGCTAATATAGACTATATTATATGTATTACAACCTATTTAATGTTATACAACAAGTATATATACATAATATTAATTAATACAATAAATCTTGTTTGTGATGATAAAAACCCCCCCAAAATAATCAAAATGATTATCACTATTGAACTGTACAATTATTTATCCTCATACCACATAAACAAATGATATATGAAACCAAGAAAACTTTTGGATGTTCATCAATAACATATAATTCCAATTTTTTAGAATTATACCCATGTAACATAAACTCCATTACATATAAACATGTGAACCAATCATCAAAGCCTAGAGAATGAATGCTCTAGAAAGATGAAATTAAACTCTATAACCCATAAATAAGGATATAATGAAACTTAATAAAACTATAATAAATAAAATATATGTATATAAGGTTATGAATTAATTATTTAATAGATTTATTTTAATTATCTAGGAAATTAACGTCATGTGGAGAACACATTCAGACATAAGGAAAGCTTTTCTCCATGAAACTCAATTTTTCATTCGGGATTATGCTTTCTCTCTTTATACCACAATGAAATTTTTAATTTTTCTTATATACTCCTCATAAATTCTATTTGAATGTTCTATATTTTTATACCAATAAAAATATTTCTTTCTTTTATTGGGAGTTATATATTTTATATGGATCATTCTCAATTCTTCCTAATACACAAGCCCATTTAAAGGTAACATCTCAATTTCTTACCCAATACCATGTGTCAAACATATTATGTTTTCGGACACTATTTATTTTCTAAAATCACTAATTTTTTAATTGAAAACAAATTTAGTTCATTTCTGGTTTTATATGAATATTCTTCCAAAATAACTCTTGTTTTCAATGTAAAAAAAGTATTTGTCTCATGAATTACTTGATGATTTTATAAGAGTATTTTCATCTATTTAAAAACCCCTCTTGATTACTTTGTTTAATTTGTATTAATATTTTATGTTATCGACTTCCATATTTTATTGAGTAGTTTATTATTAGTTTGACTTTGGATATTCTATCTTCCTACCATTCACCATATTACTCCAAATGGTTAGTGATTATATTTCATGATTGGGGGTAGTTATTTACATTTTATATGTTAGTATAAATATGAATGTATAATTTTATTATATTTCACTTCATTCGTATAAGGAATGAATTTGACTTATTCATTGTCAATTGGGGGCTAGTATAACCCCTCAGTGAATCAGTAGGTCAAATGAGGTAAACTAATTTGGGTTTTTACGCCTTTAAGTATGGTCTTTGCATGTGGGCTTAAAGTTTTTATTATGAAGTACAACATTATGAGTTCCCTCATTATGAAATATGTAATTGATTTTCCATGTGATTATTTTAATAGTATAATATCTATTTTTATGTATTGTTATGGAATTATTAATCACTTTATAAATAAACCATCTTATACTGATGATTACTTTTATTAGAATGTGTTCTCAGTCATTCACAATACATTATTTTTTATTTATGCTTCTACTGTATTACTTACCCTTAGTAAGCATCTGATCTCACCCCTTTATTATGTGTTATTTTTCCTTGGGATGTGTATTATAAATAACCTGTAGAGATAATCTTGGATTTTGTGTGTGATTAAAAATAAGTTTATTTGTTTTATTTCATTTCATGTTGTAATATAAGGTTCATAAATGTAATCTAGATTTCCAGAAATACTAATCCATTTGGTCCTTTAGGATATGTCTTCCTTTTTTTCATGCCAATGTAATAAATTAATTCACCAGATCTGGGATACTAGGGTCAGGGTTCATACCATTGGTTTCTAAAGAATTGATTTTATAAATATGTGTAAACCATATTTTTTCCTAATTTAGTTAATTCAATTCACACTCAACATTCTAAAGGCCAGGTGATAACTATTATAATATTAAATTAATAGTTTTTCACATTTCCTTGTTACTCTATGTTACATGTAAGGAAATCTGGTCATGGTGTTTTTCATAACACTAGAGAAATTCAGTGTTGCGTGTAATGAATGTTAAACTTGTTTTTTCATGCAACTCAAAATATTTAATTGAATAATTTAATCTAAAAAAATATTTCATAAAATATTAGGGCTTCATATGTTCACCATAACCAAATATGATTGTTACATTTTTACATTTGTGGAACCATTAGGGAAATGTTTAGTGACGATTTCTCAATTGGGGATGATTCTTGGTGAAGATATAATGTCATGGAATGTGGTTATATGGTCTTATGTGGGTTATGTTCAAACAATTATGAGGCAATAAGTTTTATAGGTTAGGGTGGGGATAAAAATTTCTTGGAAATGAAAAGGCATTGTTGGCGTTCTTTTAAATTTGGGATGAAATTTGGGTTTTTTTGTTAGTGATGGTTTTCTTTATGAATTATCATTTAAGTTTTCTATGTGATAGGTACCTGATTGTAATTGTACATTGATTATATGGATTTATTATTTCATAAATTCTTACCATTGAATACTATTTTCACATATATGTCAATTTGTTTTAGAATTTTGAAACTATAGAGTACTCCCATGTTCTCCCCCACTATTGTATGATATGTTTTTCTAGAATGATCTAATAGAAATTGAAGATATTGTTTGGGTTTCTTATATGAGGTTACTAGCTGAATTGGTTTTTATAATTACACACACACACACACACACATATATATATTCTTTATGTGATAAATTTTACCTATATGTTTCTCTAAAGCAGTGTAATCTTATTTTTGGTATAAAAATTCTGGGTATTGATTGGTGTATCTCCCCTTATATATTGTTTGTAAATTCCTATATTGGAGGTAACACCTCCCAATGTGTGTTCCATTCCCTTAGTGTTGGTTTCCAGACTTTGGACTCTTTGAGCTGGGTTTCATGGGTCACTCTATATCATCAATACCATTCCATGATACCAGTGTGGGGGGGGGGGGGGTCATGACATATAGTTAATGATTCATTAGGTTTTATAAAATATTTTGAAAAGAACATAAGGATAAAACTATTTTATCATGGATAAAAGAGTTTATGAAGGTATTTATTAAAGTATGAGTGATTAAATCCCATCGTAAGTGGAATATTATAATGAATAAAGTCTTCTATTCATACCAATTCAATAAAAACATTGAAATCCAAATAAGGTATGAATACAATAGTTTATTTGTTATATCTTCTCATTTAATAATATAAAATTTATTTCATATATATAAATGAGTTTTTATATTTTATCATGATAGTGTAAAGATTTTACAGTGTCGAAGAGTATAGTGGGACTATGTTTAGACCTTAATAAGTTCAATTTTAAAAATTAAATGATTATAACTGTCAGATAGATTTTAATTTCACTTAATATCAAAAGTCTTTTTAGTGAATTTTAGAAAAATACTAATTTAAATAGTTCTATTAATTTAAAAAAAATAAAGGGAATGGTTTGATACAAAGGGATTAAATAAAAATGGAAGTGAACTTAATGTTTTTTATTTAGACAAAAGTATTTATTAATATCATAATATTTAATGTTTTAAAGCTATAGAGTTTGAATATTTTGTTTAATAGTAGAGCACTAGAAATATAGTTCCTATGATTCACCATTATTCAATATATATTTATACATTTATTGTTGTCACTAATTATTTTAGTTGGATTATTGTATCATGACACATGGAGGTTTTGTAGGAATTACTAATCAAAAAAGGGAATTTTTTATTTCTATCACTTTTAATGAAAAAGTGAGAATCCAATCATCAACCACAACAGGATAAAGAAGAGTTATTGAAGAACAATTTAAGCCTTACATAAACCTTTTCCCTATGAAAATTCTAGTAGATATTGGTTACCTGAGTGCTTGGTTAATCCCTTTATATCTCTTGAAAGGAATATTTTAGCATGTTCCAGGAATGAATTTACTCTTTGAGGTTAATATTCCCTTTTTTGAAGACCCCCACTAGAATCAGGTCCTTCTTTTCAGTCCAGGCGTATGACACCTCATTTAGAGTCATCCTTAGTGACCTCCCCATATTTTTGGCTGCTTAATCTTTAGAAGCAACGAGTAGAATTACCTGATCAATCATTTATTCTTCTAAACTCATAATCAAATCCAATGGTTGTTCACATAGACATCATTATTTCTATTTACTTACAACCTCACTGCCCATCTTATATTTTTTTCTTTTTTGTAGAATGAGTCTCCAAAGGGGGTGGTAAAGAAGAGTAATACTTCTTACCCTTCCTCCTAATCGTACCCATATTACACATCAAAATTGAAGCCTCACCTGCTGAAAAACTATTTTCTAAATCATTGGGCTCTTCCACACTGGACCTGTTACTATAGGTTGATCCTCTTTGGTTAGAGACCAAATATTCCATCACTATACCTTCTAATCACTTTCTAAATTTAATTGGAAACCGGTTCCTCGGTACAAGAACCCATTACCTACCAACTATAGCTTGGTCATCCACACCGAAGTAAAACCCCTGCCTTCCTGTGCCAAGAGCGCCATTACCTGAGATGAAAACCTTTTCATAAGAAACATCAGAAACACCCACTTCAATGATCTATACCATAACTACAATAGCAGTACTCACATCCATTTGAGATCCTCTAAAATAATCCTCATTCTTGATAAGTCCCACACACCCTTAACATTGTCATTACTGATATGTGCACTATGACTGGAGGGTCCAGAAAAATCCCATTTCAATCAGAAAAATACCTTAGTGACCTTTGGATTATGTTGAACCATCACGACCTATTTCCCCTTAACCACATCCAATATAATCAAAGTAGTATCCTTCCTATTTCTTTTAACCAAACCATAATAGACCTATGTTGAAACATTGTGATATGGTGAGACCCTATGAGAACACATCTCCTCCACAGACACCTCATTCGCAGGCATTATTGACTGAGGTATTCCTTGGTCATGCAAAAAACCCCCTAGATAACGAACAACTCGGACATGATCATCCCTACCATTTTCCATATGTTCCAGAAATCCTTCCTCAACATGAACCTTTGTCTCCTTGTCACAGAAATTTCCTACAATTATAGGAAACTCATCCCCCCCGTCTAGAATAATCATTTTAGGGATCCTGGCACTCGAAAAAAACATAGATATAAGTCCAGGATTCGTAAACCACTCTTTGTTTACAAAAGTATTCCTCACCAATAGTAATTCAAACATATTTGAATGGAACTCTTGACACATCCATTTCAACACAAACACATCGGTTGACAGGATGACAAAGAGACTCTATGTGACTATTCGAGCACATATACCTACCAAAAGGTTCCCGAGAATACAAATAATAAGATTATTGTGAAATGATAGGGGGATATTGGGAAAACACACCCAAATCTCCATTATAGGTGGATCACACTTCATTTGGAAATCGAATGACCATATGAACAGGTAAAATCTAAATCCAATGAAGGTTCAAGGTTCACTTGACCAAGATTTAATAAGATCTACCATTTACCCAAATTGATTCATTATTTTTTGGTTGTCCAGTAGACCCATTGTCTCCCTCTCCTGAAAATCCCAAGCATTGAAGAAATACTAGTCGAACGAATCAATTGATGGTAGTGGTTACCAGAACCGAGAAACCATGGTAAGAATCTGGAGAGCCTAGTATTCTAAGAACTATGTGTTCAAGATCAGGTTATTTGGGAAACCATCCACTAAATCCAGAACATTTGAGAAGAGCGATACATGAGCTCGACCTTTTCATTCTTTTAAATTGGATATATATATGTCACATAATGTACCATGGTAATACATCTCTCAAAAGGTGAGTTATTTATAACCAATGTTCACCATGACGTATTATAGGTTATGATGAAACATTGGGGCTATCCTAGGAATTATTAATATATCAAAATACCAAATATTCTCAAAATCTACAAAACATGTTTTTTATGCTCAATGATGCTTGAATTATACCATAAGATGTGATATAAACATTGTATTTGTTATACAAGGTATAACATCCCCAACCATACACTTCACGGTTTAGTGATAAAAGTATATTTACATTTTTGAATTTTATAATGATAAAAATAACCCATTTTTCCATAAAAACATGAAACATCAAATGGAAATATCAGATCACTTAAAACCCCAAGGATATTTTAGGTTTTGAGTTTTAGAAAATTAAGACAGACTATTACATAAAAATATATGTTCCCTTACCTGATCCTTTTTATACTATAATGAGATTTTTAAATCCACATTATTTCTTCCTCATCACACACATGAAACCATTCTAAAAATAGATTACCTAACAAATTTATTTATTACATTATGAAAATAAACACAAGAAGGGTGAGTTAAAATTCTACGTAATGGTAAACATAGGAATTTAAAATTTAACTTCTTCGATGAGAACAAGATGAGAATAAGGGTATGATAAAATATTCAATGTGCATGAGATTTTTTTATGATAATTCATACCCATCAAAACACGGATCATTAAACACATTATAATATATAAAGAATTAATAAGTTCAAGAGTCATACGAATCAAGAATCTTTATCCATTTGATGTTAATATTGATAAAGGAACCATGAAGCCTCATTGAAATAATTGATAAAATCATCCAGTATCATGGAAAATTTTCTTCATCAACCATGCTTACAAATTTTAGGAATAAATGGATCCTAGTTAAGCCCATATGAGAAACCTCCCCGATTAACTCCCCTTTTCTATCCTCTAAAGATGATGAACATTACCCAATGCATTTGAGAGAGATATCAGGATCACCCATCATATAAGATATATCAGGATCACCTATCATCATTATATATATCATGATCAACCATAATTACCAATATTCTCCATTTACTATACAATAATATAACTCATATCGACTTGAATTGTTTTATCATCATAACCATTAATAAAATTTATATTTACCGCATGACTTAACCATAGAAAGGAAACCAGTTTCATGGTAATAACTATGAAATTAACATCATATTAAATCCATTTAAATAAGATATGTCAAATTAAAATAACTTATTTCAAGTGAAGTATATAAATCATTAAAATATGGTGACATTGATAAAAACACATTGGAAATAACATCTCTAAAAAATCATTGAAAATAGAGGGAAATATTCTTTTCATTTGGTACCATTAAAAACTAAAAATTCAAAAAATATCAAGAAATGTAATTTATTTAAATATAAAAAAAAGAATTTTTAAAGGAATATTATGAATGAATAATGTTTTTATTGGAAATTAAATTTGTTTAATCCATATAAATTAAATAAAAAATATTTCCAAAATTCTGTAAAGAGTGTCAAAAGTGAACCATGTGGAAAAACAGAAGAAATTCCCTTTTAAATTTTATTTAAATGGATAAATATCCTATATAATTATATTTTAAAATAAAAAATTTATGGAAAAGAAACTTCTTGAAATTGGATATAGAACATGGAGTAAGATTTTGAAAAAAAAGTAATTAAAAACCTTAAAAAAATTTTTAATGATGAAAATTATATGGAATTTTAAAATAAAATACTATTTTAAATTAATAAAATAATAAGGAAAAGATACCATTATCTGAAAAAGGTTAATGATATTATAAGTTAATATTCATTATATACATTTTATAAATTAATACAGGTTCATCAATAAAAACATGTCTCAATGAAAGAATTTGAGATGGGAAACCATGACGACTTGGGTAATTCCTTAATCGAAGATACATTGAATGAATTAAAATAAGATGATTACATAATTCAAATAATTTACATGAATCAATATGTTGAAACATGTACATGAGGCTTTAATCATACTATATAAAATAAAAAAAATTTCATTAAATAATTGTGTCCCAAAGAATTGAAATTGAGACCATGAAAACAATCAAAATTTTTATAACATTTGAATCCATATATCATGAAATATATTACCGAAATTTAGGATTAAATATCATGATAAATGTTTAATTATAGATATAATATCTTAATAGTCAATATATAATCGACATAAAAGGTTGTAGGTGCATAATACAATATATGTCACGAAGAAATAGGATCGAGGTTAATAATCCGTTCAAAGACTATATAATTGATGTAAGAATTTATTTAGTTTTGGGATTATATGTGAAAAATGTAAAAATTAAAAAAATGAAAATATAATATAATCACATTAGAGGTTTTTTCATACATAATACTATCAACACGTAGTCAAGGAAGTATAAGTATGACACAACGAATGGAAATTGAGTTAAAAACCTGGTACCTCATGGCTATAATTACTATGTATGTCATGTCACTCCTATGTCAAAAAATTATATTAATTATCTACATATTTCAGATCCTTTAAATATTTATTAATTTATTATTAAACAATTTATTTCATTTAATTTAGTCTCATATTAAATTACATAATCATTTAAATTGACATTAAGTGTTTTGAGGCTGTTTGATTCATAATTGAAAAATTATTTTGGTAGGTCACCTATGGTAAAATGGATCATTGTTAATGATCTATATAAAAATATTATTTCCATAATTATCATTTTAAAAAAAATATTAGCTTGTTTTGTGATAATCTTCATGTACACCCGAGCGATGTTTTTAATTTTCATTGAATAGAAAATAAATTAATAAAATAAATATTTATATTTACATAATCACTAATTTTTTATAAAAAGGAAATAAATTTCTTAAATACAACCCTAAGGCATACCATGAGTGGGGGGGTTTCGAAAAACAAAGTAGCTCAATATGTGTTGATGAAAGTCTATACCTATTCAGGTGAAATAATTTTTGTAATGATTTTAATTGTATGAAGATAGATGATATATTATATTTCAAGAAGAATTATAATGTAATTAATATCATATATATATATATATATATGTGAAATAAATCATAATAAAAATCCAATTGAGTATATGATTGACAGTGAATCCTATCGCTTCGTCGATGGGGTAGTCCACATGTACACATGATCCATACATTAATATACCATTTTATGGAAAAAAGATTATTATGGTTATGAAATTTACATAAAAAAATATAATTATATGTAAGATAATGATTTAATTATATTTTAATAATTAGGACTAAATTTATAGAGTTGGAAGAATAAGTGAAATTAAAATACTCAGTTAAGTGAGCAATGGGGAACCTTTGAAATTAATTAAAGTATTAAATTAATACAAATTAATTTTGAAGTTAAATGGGATCTAAATTAATATATTTCGAATGTAGAATAATTATAATTATATATAAACTAATCCAATAATATTTATAAAGGTTTAGGTGATTTTTATTCCTTATTTCTTTGGCTCAGCACCATGTTAATCTATTTAATGATTATAGTGATATCAATATTATTTACTCTTTAGGGGTAAATATATATACAATGAAAGGAATAGTGATGAAAAAAATGTACGATGGTTAATATTATTGGTCATATACCATTCACTTGTATAAATATATTTTTTTGTATGAATTTTCAACCATTTAATAATATATTATTTAACATAAAATACCATTGAAAACATATTGAATACTATTCAGATAATCGAAAATAAAAAATATCAAGAAAGTAATGTAACTTGATTATAAAATTTTAACACATTAGTAATAAATTATATGTATCAAAATAATTCCTTTAAACTATAAATATTCTAAAACAAAATATTACTTTTATTGTTCTTAAAATCATTTAATTTATTTTTCTACAACTTCTATAATCACTATGTCAGCGTTTTATAAGAATTTAAGTTATTTATCCCATCACTAAAAAATGTTACCATGAAAAAAATATTAATTCATATTTCATATATCAATTTATAACTAAAGATTACCACTTTTCCTCCCTATGTAAAATATTAGCCAAGTTAGAAAAAGAGTGCGACATTTAATATTTATTATTTACATAGAATTATGTTAAGGCCACTTACAATGTCAAGTTGAAATAAATTTCTATATTTTATAATTTGGGATTATTATTTTCGAAAAAAAACAAATCCATTGAAATTAACTCATGTTTTTTTAGATTTTAATGTCGTATCCCAAAATTTTTATGTCTTTTTACCTTTTTAACAATTAACATGGCGACAACATTTGTACCATGGTTACTATTCATAATTACATAATCTAGAAGGGAAATATTTATGAAATTTTAACCTCCTGATTGTAAATATTGAATAATTATTATTAAATTAATTTAATATATATTTCATAAATCAAATTTAAAATAAACTTGCTGAGTGAGACAAAAAACATGTTTTTTTTGAAAAATGTATTTAATGTATCAAATTGTTTTTATATCAAAATTAAGAATAATTATTGTTCTAATAATCATAATTGGGTTATTTTTAGTAAAAAATAAATAATTAATTTTTTATACAAATTCAATGTAAAATAGGACTTTGTAAATAATTGAATAGAAATGTCAATTTTCTATAAAATTTATTTTTTTCATCTATTCACTATAAAAATAATATTTTCAGAATAATACAAAAGTTTCATCCTAATATTATTATGTTGTTATTATCTAAAAAATGACATCATTTTTATCAAATTAAATTTCTAAAAGTGATCGAAATTATTTATAATATATACTCACAAAAACATATAAAACCCATTTTTCTAGAAATAGTATTTTGAAGCATAAAATGAAAAATGACATCATTTTTATCAAATTAAATTTCTAAAATTCAATGAATTTATTTAAAATATATACTGAAAAAAATAAATAAAATACATTTTATAGAAAAAGTATTTTTGAAGTCAAAAATGATACCACCAACAATTGAGTTATTATTTTTTAAAAATTATTCAATACATTTCATATGAGTAAGAAATATATATATATATCATAATCCCAAAATACTTATTCATACCAACCAAGTCAATTAATATGTAATAAAATTCATATTAAAATAATAACATTTCATGATCACTAAAGCTAGATATTACATGTATTTTGTGCTGTTGAATGTAGTATTCTTTTAAAAAAAATAAAAGTATTAAACTCTCCACCAAATTAATATATTGAATCATCAAAAATTTATCTTGAACAAGAAAATAAAAATTTTAACATCTAAAAATATCATTTTTGAAAACCCAAATCATATAAAATGTTAATAAAACTACATTTTGTATACAGTGAAATGGAAATATGATTTTTATATGGAATAACACATAGCTGGGTCTCTAAATTGAATTAAAGTAGTGGTATTTGAAAATATGGACATGTAAGGTTAAAATAATATCCAAATAATGATGAGGAGTGATAGGGAACATTGATCACAATAAAGTGATCAATTGATAAAACATCAATGGACATAAAACCATAAATCAAAAAAAATCAATAAGGGTATTAATTTATCAAAAATGAAGTTGAAAAATACTATTTTTATTTGAATATAATTTTTTTAGTGTTCAATAAATAATTTTACAATTGGAATTGGAAAATAATAAATATAATTTCTTTATTTTGTTAAAATCCATAAATGAAATTACTTCTTTTAGTGGTGTATTTAATTTAGTTTATAATATTATAAAATATTATTCAACAAATAATCAGTATTAATATTAAATTCTCAAAGAACTATAATAAAATTTTGATTTACCACGACATATAAAAAATGTTGAAAACATATTCTTCTTATTTTACTAAAACTAATGTGGTTTTCACATGAGAAGATAAAAAAAATAAACCATTATATAATGTAATAAAACATTAATCTCTAATTAATAAATAATAAAACCAATTATCTATCATATATGATTTCATAAATATTTAAACCATAAAACTATTAAAAATATGTTTCCCCAAAATAACATGAATAAATATAGAATCATATAATGTACGGGGCTTTACTAGAATACAATGAATCACCATTAGATACTAACCGTGTAGGTTATCTATAACTTTATCATAAATATCTCCAAAAATATTACCTTGAAACTTAATTTTTTTCACAATAATGGTTAACCCAATATCCATTAGACCATAAGTACCTCAATGGAGTATTTTTTTTAAATCCCTTTAAAGGGTTCAAATCATCTTAAAATATCACCACTTAGAATCTCAAATGGGGTGTTTGTGCCTTTTTTACTTATGATCAATCCTAAAATTATAATCCTTTAATGGTATCTATAACTATTAAGTTAACATTACCAAAAAATATAATAGTATAAAAAGTTATCTAACCCCTTTTTAACGCCAAATATTACATCCCCAAACCCACACTTCTAAATCCAGTTCCAAAAACACAATATTTACATTTATAGTTTTGCCACCGATAAATATGTCCCAATTTTATTAATATAAATCATATAATATAAAATTTAAATTTTTTATCAAACGAATACCTAATAACAATTTAGGTTTAGAGTATTATATAATTAGTAAAAACTCTTAAATAGTAATGCTTGTGTCATTAAGTGATCATTTTCCCACTATACCCATCATTTTTTATTCCACATTATTTATTCATCGTCACTAACATGAAACCATTATAGATATATCTTACTTAATATATTTCATTAGAACATAATAAAAAGAGACATAATAAGAGTGTAACATATTATTTTTTTTCCATGTTATGCTTTGAAATATAAGTAGTAATTTGTTTTTCAGAACAAGGAAATGCGAGGAGGTGTGATTCCATGAACATGTTACCCCATAATTTATAGTTTAAAAATATAAAATAATTTAATATCATGTGCAATCGTTTTTCCTAAATTTTTGTCATAAACCCCAAATGGATTCTTGGATCAAAAATACCAGAAAGCCATTGGATCCTGAGAATGGACTTTACCCTATGCTCGATATAATTTTTTTTCAGTGTTGGATGTATGTAAAATTGTTCTTATATGAAGAAGTAATAAATAAATAAATAAATACATTTATTTTACTATATATACATAGTGACCTTAAAAACCAATTTGAATATACATTTTTAATTTTTTTTTGGTTTATCTGCATAACCTTGAGATTGTGAGGGGAGCCATTAGAGGAGGACCTGTCGAACGACATTGGATGGATATCATGATTTGGGATCATTTCACTAAATTAGGTAATGGATATCACTAATGAGGTATATGTGTGAACATTATTCATTATAAATTTATTCAACTAGATGAATGATGTTTTATTTATGTAGATTCACCCAGTTTTGATATCCCATTTCAAACATTAATCAATTATAATAACAATAATTTATTTGTGCATTGAAAGATAATTTTTATTTATGATTTATTGATTATTTTTTATTAAATATATTTTTATTATAGTAGAAATAGATCTAGGACAACATGAAAATGGATTAAGTTCATTCATATTTGGGTTTTAGGGATCACCCCCTAAGTTACTTTGCACATTCATCATAGGTAATTTATTTGGCCTACAGTTCAAAAAATACCTATTATTCATCCTTATAGGATGGTACTTTTAGGCACTGAATCAATAACTTGGATACAGTTCATGATAGTGGGTGCATTTGAGGTGTGACATTGACCTTGGAAAATCAAGGGAGGATCAATATTGGATCGGTATATTCCTTTGATTGCTTTAGCATGTGGTGATGGTATGACATGATGGATGATGATTTCTAGGTAAATTATATGCTGGAATCTAGTCACAAATTATGGAAATCACTATTTATCATATAACTATAACTCATGGTTGATTTTTTAGAAGAAGAAATGGTGATGGTGGTGTGAGCATACGTGTAGTAGAACCTTGGGTTTTTTTTAAATTCAATGGTACATGTCATTTAATCTGGGGATACATGCCATGTGGGACCGTTGGATGTCACACGAGTTTTTCCACATAAATATAAGGATAACATAAAATATGTTCCCTAATAGAAATCGCGTGAGCCCATGCTAGCAATAATCTATGTAATATAGAAGTACAAGGGGGTAGACATGACCATGAACATGAGATTGGGTTGAGTACATGGGCACAACCCGAAGTATTTGAGAAGGACTAGGTGTAACCAAGAATGGGAAAGTAGCATGCCAAGTTCTAACCAAAACTCTGCACACCTTGTACCCTTATTTTATACACCACACATATAGAGTTTTACATTCCATGTGAGACGATGATTCACAAGATGAGCATATGTTGGAAAGACACTGTGTATACCCCAAGTACATTCCATGTACTCCCTCTAAGGATGTATAAAACCATTAGTTTCTTTAGTATAAACCAATTTTATATGAGTTCAATACGGTTTTCCTTTCACCTGAGGGTAAAGTGTGTCATTACTTCCTTGACATAGGATTGGGATACCGTCCATGGGTTTTTATTGGATAGAGTTTGATATGTCCCCCCAGGGACCTGTGTGGGATCCTTTATCATTCCAAGGTTGGTTTTTTAGTGTCTATGTGACCAACATGCATAGGGAATTGACAATATATCTATAAGGACGATTAAGTATGGTTCTTGGGGTCCCCTAGTAGACCTAGTTATGATCCCCAACCCTGATGATGAGATTCATCGGTGACAACATTTCTCTTGGATTGAGTATTCTTGAAACATGTTTTAACTTGAAGTCTCCAGTAGTATCTTTAGGATGGCAATGATAGTTGGGGCCTTTTGATACTACTTGTCTATTAGGACTATATCATAGTTTTACAATTTCTATATCTATTATCTTTTAGACATTTATTGTGTTGAGTTCACTTCTATTGATGCCTTATTATCAGTGGTTTCACGGTTTCCTACAAGGAATTATTATGCAAACCCCAACATGGGTTTTCCATTACATGTCATATCTTATGGAAACAACAAGCTATTTGACAGTGTCATTGGAAGATTAGATGAATGTGGAGCATATATTAGGATAGACAGACTGAGGTGTTATCCATTTGTTTCATTTTATAGTATTCTCCTCCTTCAAGGTTGGTTGGACTACTTTACAATTTTATTAGCGACCATTTTTTCCCTTTTATCACTTTCTATACTTATTGTCATACTTTAAAGTGGGATATATGTTTTACGTGAACATAGGGTGCCAATAATTTTACTTCCTCATCATTTTATTATATTGGATATGTGTGTGTGTGTGTGTGTGTCTAATTAAATATGGATAAGGCCTCCCATATGTGGGATATTCCTACTTGGCACTAGTCACCAGTCCTTAACCTATTAGATGAAGATTTGGCATAGTCACACATATATTATCATTGTATAGGAATACCTTTTCATTTTGGGTTGTGATAGAGTTATATTAGAGCAGTTGGTTCTACCATAAGAATGTAGAATAATTTTTTTCTAGATCTGAGGATGGTTTGGTATTTATGGAAACCAGGTTAATGTTTTTTGAGTTTCTATTTAAATCTAGGGACTGTAGTGTTTTTTTTGTGACAAATGCATACATTCACCGTGACTCTGATGACATGCATGTTGAGTTGGTACATGAAAACACTGGTTGAGTGAAAAATATTAACATTGTTAATATATAAGAATGAAATTTGGTATTAATTTCTTACAAGAGTTATGTCTCAAAATATATCCATTGACCATGGTGTATCTTTTTTTCAGTTATGATACCACTTGGTGAGTAGCAATTTGTTCCATATATTCCAGATGAGGATGAGTGTATTGTGAGTAAACTATATGCGTTTTATAGGTACAAGCCTCCTAGGTTTTGGGATGTTCTAGACCATAGGTATCTGAGGACTTGTTTGAGGTAGTCACTGATGATTTACACCACACAAGGATACCTAATGATCAGATGGTGGTCAAAGGGGAAAGACTTCAGTAGGGATCCAATGAGATATGGCTGACAGTGGTGACTTAGTCACCTGAAGAGAGAACTAACTTTTGATGAAATTTTTATTATCTTTTTAAGTATAATTTCAATCCAGACATGCTGTGATAAGTGCACATCGAGGAGCCTCTATATTTATAGTAGAGATGTATGACCAAGGTGGAGTATTTGACATGGTATTCAAATCTATTATGATACTCCCAAGATATGGCATGAGATTTTTTTCTTTAGAGTATGAAACATTGATTAGGTATTATTCCAATATATTAGGGATTAAAAAATATATCTTCGAATTATCTCCTTTATAGGAGTTAGTGAATAAGATTTAGTTTTGGAGAGCTTCTTGGCAAAGCAGACATCGAAAGTGGGTGATGGTAGTTGGAAACCAGAAGTAGATACCTCATTAGATGTTATTATATGACATTATCAGGAATTCAAGAATGCAATATTCATTAAGAGGTGATCCCTTGACAGATGATCAGTAGTTCAATGCTCTTAGGATGGCTCAAGATAGATGATGGAGAGGGGAATCTTCATAATAAATGGATGGATACATATCTCTTAGGATTCTCTGACGCATCTTACAACTAACAGATATATGGATGAAATGACACCTAGATAGAAAAAGATACAGGATTTGGGAGGTTTGTATGGCATAATATGTGGTAGAGGAGCAGGTATAACATTTAGAGGGAGTATAAGTTTTGACTTGTTTCAACCCACACCTCCACATGGTCCACACCAGGCTTACGAATATGGGGGTTATGGGAGCAGAAAACAACATATATTAGAGGCCTATAACCCAAAGTCTATAGTGATGATACATGTTGAAATATGCGTCTTATATACTTTATGTACTGGAATGGTAGGCATATATTTGATCCACTCTCACCTTGTCATTTCTCCAGTTTGAAAATTAGAGATTCCTATTGATACTTTCTCCCAACCCTTGAGCTTGGAGACTCCTATCCATGGTGAATTTATGATCACACACCTTTTACTATGGTGGGAGTATATTCTTGGAGGCCAAATATTCTTATAGGAACTATTTAGATTAGTAATGAGGCCTTGTGGTTTCATCTTAGGTAAGGACAAGCTATCAATATTTCATGTAACACCCAAAGATGTTATGAGATAGATTCTTTTTAATTTATTTAATGTATTTTTTTGTATGCTACACCAATATTATCTTGCGCTATATGTAACATCATATTATCTTGTTGTACACCCAACACTATTCTTAGCTTGTGTTGCACATAATTTCATGTTCTTTTGATAGAATTCATTTCACGCAACAATAAGTATAGATTTTTTTAATGTATAAATGACATATGATTGGATTATGTTATAAAAAACACAAAATGATTTTTTAACTACACAAAAAACTAATTTTTCTGGCCTTACATGCAATAATGAAATTCCTCGATAGCTTGTGTTGTACGCGATGCCGAGTTTCACTAAACAATGATCTGTTATTAAAATATTACTATTTTTAGGATATAAACAAGTCTTTATGAATATTATTAACTATATTTTTAATTTTAAATAACATTATAATTCATCTTATACATTTTCTAGAACATTATATGATAACAAAATCAATCTTTTCGAATAAAAGCAGTATTTTTTAAAAAATGCCTTTTACTGCCTTTTGATGGCACACCCATTTTATATATACTTTTGAAACTTTTATCAGTTAAATTTAAAAAAATAATATTATTCTTTGGAAGGAGTACATCACAATTTACTTCTATTTAATTTTTGTTATTTTTCTAATAAAATGAAAATTTTAATGAATACTGAAAAATTGCTGTATTTTATTTTGAAAACTTTCTTTTAATGTAATTTATTTATATAGATTGATTATAATTATAATTTGTTTTAAAGAGTAATTGTATTATCTTTTTATCATTTAATCCAATTTTTTAAATTTTAAGTAATTTAACTTTTGAATTGGACCTAAAAACGTTTTAATCTGTTGATAGTTATTACTTCTTGAAAAATGCTCTTTGGTATTGAAAATTAGAATTAATTTCAAATGAATTTATGCAACTTCTACATTTTGAATTTGGAAAACAAGATTTCATATTTAGAATCTGAGGTTTCAAAATGTTTAAATAGTTACCATTTATTTTTGGACATTATGAATAGTAACTTTAGTAATTATTTTATTTACCATGGTTAAAGGGAAAAATTTGTAAATAAGGATAAATAAATTATATTATAATAATATTAAACTACCCAAACACATTTCCTAATAATATTTTATGAGATATTTCTGACCATGGGAATTCTTGGTTCGAATTTGGGAGCCCATGGATTCACTTGGATGTGAAAATGACCTTTTATAAAAATTAATTTAAAGTAAAGAAAATTATTACCTAAACATATATCTTTTACTAAATTGATTTTATTATAGGGATATAAATTAGATATATATATCTATAAATATTAATTATAAATATAAAACTATTTTCTATACCATGGATTTTTTTATAATTTTTAGAGAATAGATAAAAATATTTATTTATGACGTAATTATAATGTAGTGATTACCTCGTTAATGAAAGATTCAATTAAATAAATTTATAAATATTAAAAAGAATTTAATTTGAACATTTTGATACCATACATGAATATTATGGGTTAAATTAACAAATTATGGTTGATTTAATGCATTTTATTAGAAGTAATCTAGTTTTTTTTTGATTATTATTAAAAAGTCAATTATGAATATTGTCGAAAATTGATGGAATTCATAACTTATTACATAAAATAATTTATTAAATGATATTAAATTCCTAAAGATATAAGATTAGTCCAAATGGTTAATACAATTCCCAATATTTTATTAATAAATTTTCGGGGACGTTTGGAATGATATTCTTATTAAATTAACCCACAATATGTAAATAACATAATATCACAGTAAGATTAAAAATTCTAAAACAATTGATAAATAAAAAAGATAAGGGAAAAAATATATTCGAAACTTACCTAAAAAGAATTAGATGATGGGTATTCAAAAAAAATCAACTTATATTCAAATTAAATAAGTTTTGGACCATTTTTAATCAAAATTGAATTTATTATAAATTAAAATTTGGAGAGTTTCGTAAAGTGCCCCATCCTGTTTTATACAAGGTATCCTACTCCCTCTCATCTCCATACCATTTTAGCCTTCAATATCAGCAAAAACCTGATAATTTATATTCTCAATTTCCCTAGTTACATTTTAGAGGTTATGGAATTTTCAAAAAGCTAACTCCAGTTCCCTAAGAGGAAATTTAAAGGAGGCATGTCGAGGAAGAGGTAATCTCTTCTACCGATTATTTCAAATTTATTTCTTTTTCTACATCATGTAAATTAGTTGTTTCACTATAAAGTAATAACATCAGTATCAATAATATGATGATATGATATTATAAATATTAAATATCACTATTAAATCTTATATCCATCCTATGAAAAATGAAATCATCATGCGTGCGTACACACGGCTTACCGACTCCACGTCATTGTATAATCTTTTTTTCACCACCAACGTACTTGGATGAGTATAATAGTGAAAATAATAACAATATATTATTATTATAACGTGATACTAATTCTTATATATTATACTCCATCCGATCCAATATCATTCAACAATTATGGGAACGATATCGTCGCTCGTGCATACGTACGACATACCGTCTCTACGATGCGATTAGATTCATTCTCCTCGTTAACCATTCAAGAATGATTCTAAAGTATATATAACAAATAATCATGAAATATATGACATAAAAATTCTACTGGATTTATGTATATATATATATATATATTTCATTTACTTACATTCATTCAATTTAATAAGGAAATGAAAACAACGTTCATGCGTACGTACAACTTACCGTCTCTATGAATGGTCTATTCCATTTCATTTATCTATATATTATATATATAGTTATATAATTAATATATATAATATATAAATCATTTTAACATTATAGAATGTGATATAAGTAATGATATCCAGAATAACAATTCAAAACACACATAATAAATAAAATGATTATTACCCAAAAATGTTTCTTCAACATGGAATTGAAAAATTAATAGGAAATATAAAGTAATAAGTGAATCATATTTGATATCATAAAAATTATTATGGTTATTTTACATGTTAATAATACATTTAAACCCACTATACAAGAGTTTCAGACACATAATCAAGATAACAAAACTAAGGTATAGGATAACTTTGCAAATCTCGTTTTTAACCGAGATTGTTTATATTTAACTACTTACTCAAGTTATATTTATCATCCATTTCAATGTTTAATAAGAATATTATTATAAATTTTTTAATATTATTATATATATTTTTAAATTCTTTTTTACACATTTAACTTTGACTACATGATTTAGAAGGAATATTTCTTACATTTACCATACAAGGAACTTTTTGACTTTTCCAACAAAAGTATGAGAAGAATGTTTTTTAACTTATACAGATTGAGAAAATTTTACATCTCAAAACACCTTATTTCCCCAAATCTTCCTCTATGCAATTTCAATATTATTTTCAAATAAATTATTATATTTTAAAATTGTGTGGCATTTTGAGAAAAGAATATGTTTTTGAAAAAGAAAGTATATTTTCCTCAGGAATTAATTTCATTTGCTTTTTAAAAATAATTTTCCATCTAAGATTTAACTTTTTGAATAGGGTTATTTTTCTATCCCTATTATTAAAATGATTTTATTATTTTAATTTGGGAATGGTATTTTATATAAATAATTTTTTGATGGAATGGTGTTTAAGAAAACCTATTTTGGGTTCTTCTATGATTTATGTTTTTGTGGAACATATAAGAATGATTTCATTATGAGATGGATGAGGCCTATAACTCCATCCAATGAATTGGGGAAGATTTATATCTCATGATATATACATGAATAAAATTTAAGTAAATATGGTTCAGTAATACATGGCTGGAATGGAAAGTAAGGCAAGTTCCAGAATGGACTTTGTCCACTATAATGGTATTAGAAGAAATTCCTTGGATACTATGGAGATCATATTATGTGATTATTAGTTTTCCAAAATTAAATGTTTTATGAAAATGATATTATATCATGGTTAATGTTATTTTATGATTCATGACATACTTACTTCCATGATTTATTTCAAGACTCGAGAATTTGTTGTTTAAACTTTATGTTCATGATTTTACATTCAATTGTTTATGATGTTTTTTATGTTCTAGATTTTTACCCATATTGAGAATTTATTCTCACATTTTTTATGTTTTATTTTTCCCAAGATATTAAGAATGTTTTTAGGTAGGAAAACAAAAGGGGAAGATCTTCATTGGTGATTTTGAAGATGGTTCACCATGATTAGAATATTATGTTTCTAGTTTCCAAAGGTACTAAACTAATAGAGTCCCTGGGCCTCTGTTTGTGTCATGTATTAAGTATTCCACAAAAGAAATTTAATTTTTATGTACATCAAGATATGGTCTCTATTGTTTGTATTTTAGGGAAGTTTTATTCATCCATTGGAAATTAAGATGCGTAAAATTTAATGAGATTCATAGAGATATTTCTAAGGTATGTCTAGGGATGTTCCTAAGGTTAGGTATAAGAATATAATATAGTCCTAGAATTATGATAACGATCATGAATAATGTTGGATTAAACCTATGATTTTATAGATTGAAAGTCTCTCCCCTTGATTATGTTATTTTCACAGTATGTTGTTTTCCTCTCACACTATTTTTTTTGGGTTTAGACAATGGTCGGAACCTGAAGGAACCGTGTTAATGATAAATGCACTCAGCAATGCAATGATTGTATTTATAAACAACCAAATGTTATGGGAGTTGGAGTGGAAAATCTTATTGCAATAATTAAACAATCTATAAATCATTCTGGAATTCCAAATGAGAAGAGAAGAGTACAAAATTCATTTGATTCCTTCATGAGGCAATATCCACCTTCTTTTAGTGGGTCTACTAATCCACTTGTTACTGAACAGTGGATCAATACCATTGAAAATATATTTTTCATCCTTCACTATTTGGAAGATGAGAATTTCATTTTGTCTCCTTACCATTTAGAAGGTGATGGAGAACAATGGTTGACTCAAATTAAATACAAGGAACCAAGATGAAATTGTATCCATGGAATGGGATGAGTTCAAGAAACTATTTTTCAATAATTACTTACCTCACATTATTCTAAAAAAATGGAAACGGAGTTTCTTGAGCTTAATAAAGAGGATGACTAATTGATTGGTACATATGAGGAAAATTGTACAAGGCTTTCAAGGAATGCTTCTGTATTTATCATCCAACCTTAAAGTAAAGTTGATCGATTATTCAGTGGTTTAAAACCAAGTATTCTATGGGAATTAGCTATAAGATACTTTAGTAGCTATGAAGATATTTTCTATTGTTCTATTAAGGTAGAACTAGAATTTGGTGTTACATATCTATTTCATGGTTTTGATAAGAAATGAAACACGGAGTTCAAGGGAAAAATCTCGAAAAAATGGTGTAAAGAAGATGAATGTTTCATTATTCTCTAAATGTGGAAAGAAACATGGGATATATGTCTTAAAAGGACTAGAAAATGTTTCATGTGTGGAAAAGAAGGACATCAACCAGTTGAGTGCTGATGTAATGGGAAAAAGATTGCTAAGGATGTGAACAGAGAAAGGACTACAGCGAACACACCACCCACACTTAAATGCTACAAGTGCATGGAAACGAGGCATTATGATATCCAATGCACTTATACAAGGGTTAATGATGATAGATGCCAGTAACCACTTAAGGAAAAAAGAAAAAGGGAAGTCACATGAAATCACTATTGGCGATGTTGAGTATGACAATGAAGTGGTGGAATGATTAAGTGTTTATTTAATAGGATTCCAAAAATAGTGCATGAAATCTCATTTATAGTACTGTGGAATATTAAAATATCTATGTATTTGTTTATTGTAGTTTTCAGTAGTTATATGGTTCTGGTAACCATGATAAGTGATTAAATATTTTTTGGAAAGAACATGATATGCACATAATGAAGGGATTTGGAGATAATGACATGTTTGATGGTATTAATGAGTTAATGAATGATAAATGAAAAAGTGATATCATGAATTGATTATACTGAATTTTTGGTATTTTTGGTGCATGGAAAGGGTTAATTTTGATATAATTCATGTTTTCACTGAGGTTATATGGTAATTCATTTTATTATATTGTTTCAAGAGAATACATAATTATGGTATTCACATGTTTGGAATGTGACAAACAATAACTTCCAAATGAGACATGTGAGACAAATTTTAAGTCGATTTAGTTCACCTATTTATGTTGTTTTATATCTTTAGTTTTTGGAAGGATTTTAATATTCTCCATTTGTGGATAATATAATTTATTTTCCATTTTTTGTTTGTTAGAATAATGTATTACCTCACTATAGGTGGACATATGAATATTTGTATACCTATTCGAACATTTTTGTTGAGATAGATGGAATGACATATCATTCTATCGCATGATATTCTAACACATCAATAATGAAAAATTCAACTTCATTTCTTTAAATCGGAGATGATGTGTAAATTATTCAAGGCATGAACAATGGTGATATTGTACCGAAATCGAGTAAGTATTTATTCTCATGAAAAAATCTTCCACTTTAGGAAAAGGATCTTGAAAACCAAAAATGTTATTGTAACACCAGATAATTTTATGTTATATAAATCATAAAAGTAATCTTTTTCTACACAACACTTGCTTGGCTTGCTTTACACGAAATCGCGGCCTTCCTCGATAGCTTGCATCGTACGCAATACCGAGTTTCACTAAACAACGATATGCTATTAAAATATTATTAAAACTAGCCGTTATGAATAGTAATAACCACTTTTTGAAATTTTATAAATTTTATTTTTCAAAATGGACTTCATTTTTGGATTGGGAATATCGAAATTAGCCTAGGGTGAAATTTTGGTATTTTTCTGAAAACTTTCATTTTTTGATGAATAGTGAAACCACTAAGTGGTAGTTAAAAAAACTGAATTTTTCATAAAACTTAATTTTACCGCTTCTATGAGTGTAATTTCAAAAATCCGAGATACACGGTTAATATCAAGGACTAAAATGTGGTTCAATGAGATGAAAATAATTTTTGGTGAATAGTAACTTTTTACTTTTTTTCCCACAGTTAAAAGTAAATAGGGTAATTAAGGGTAAATATGATATTATTATTACCCTAACACATGTCCTAATTCTATTGGATAAGTGTAATTCTACCAAAAACAAACTTAGGAATAAAATATGACCATTTAGGCCCACTTGGATTAGATTAGGACATTTATTATTAATTTATTTAAAGAAGGGTTAAAATAGTTAAAATCATTGTTTAATAAGTAAATAATTTTTAATATAAGGTTATACATAAGATAAATTCGACTAAAAATATTAATTAAAATCTAAAACGATTTCCTACATAATGATATTTTATTTGTAATTTTTAGACATTAAATAATTTAATTTATTTATGACACACAGATGATGCAGTAATTATCTTATTAATGAAATATTGACATAATTAATGTTATATACACCAAAATAAATGTAATTTGAGACTTTTTATGAATTAAACTAATTTTATAGGTTAATATGACATGTTAGTATTGATTTAATTAACTTTTTTCGAACTAATAATTCTGTCATGATTTTCACAAAAATCAATTACTAAATAGTGTCAAAATTGACATAAAATAGTTTTTAAAACAAATATTATATTAGTAATTGTTATTTTATTCCTAAAAATCTATGGTTCGATCAAATGACATATATAAGGTTATATATATTAATAATAAACAACTTGGGGTTCGTTTGGCTGCTTATAGGAATTTTATTAACCTTATAGTATAAGAACACAAGAAGACACGGTAAAAGTAAACTTACTTAACTTAATGTTAAATCTAAATGATAAGGTTAAAATAGGAACCTAAACTTCTCTAAATTCTATTGGATGAGAGTATTTCGACCCATCCCCACCTTATCTTAGAAATATATCAATTTGGAGCTATTTATAGCCGAACTTGACTTTATAATAAAATAATATTTTTAGTTTTCCCAAAGGTGCCCCTCTCCTCCCTTATAATAGGGTACCTCCTCCCCCACTTCCTCACACCACTTTGAGCCTTCAAGCTCGGACATCCCCTGCCCATTCCTCCTCTCCACTTCCCTAGAGACATCCTAGAGGTCCTGGACTTCTTCAAAGACCAATTTTAGTGCCCTAAAAGAAGGTCTCAAAGAAGCACTTCAAAGAAGAGGTAATGTCCGTTACCGATTCTTTCATCTTTATTTCTTCTTCCACTTATTCTTATTTAGTTGTTTCATTATTAAGTAATAACATCAGTATCACTCATATACTGATATGTTATTATAATTATGAAACAACCCTATTTCACCATCTATCCATCCTACGGAAAAAAAAATCACCGCGCGTGCGTACGTACGGAATACCGTCTCCACGCCGTAGTGTAATCTATTTTCCACCACCACCTTACTTGGATGTGTATAATGGTGTACATAATGACTATATATGACTATTATAAAGTTATAATGATTCTTAAATAGTATTCATACAATCCAATACGATTCCACGATCATAGGAATGATATCATCACTCGTGCGTACGTACGGAATACCGTCTCCACGATGTGATGTGACTCGTTCAACATGATCTTCATTTCCTATTGATTTTATAAATGAATTGAATGAATTAATATGATATATATTACACTAATACCATTCTGGAAATGAGGTATCTATAACCTAAATATAAGAATAAGAATTTATTCGACCAAACACGCATAAGAACAAAAAGTTATAAACACACGAATAACAAGTTGCAATGAAATATTACTAATAAGAAGCTAAGAAAATGACCATATATGATATCATAAAAATAAGTATGATTCTGGAATAAGTCAATAAAATTATTTAAATCATTATACAACAGTTTCGGACACTTACGAAGCAAAACGGACCTAAGGTAAGGGAAATATCACAATCTCATTTTTATCCGAGATTGTTTATACTTTGGTATTTATTGGGGTGTATTTTATCATCCACATCCATGTTTCCTCAATATGTAATATTATTTCCATACACCTACAATTGTTTAAATCCATTTTTACCCTTTGGTGAGTTTATAGTGAAAGATATGAAATGAATCTTTTGTCGTTTTTCGTACGAGGTACTTTTTGACTTTTCCTACAAAAGTACGAGAAGAATGTTTTTTTAACTTATAAGGAATGAATGGATTTTTAAAACATTATTTCTAAGAAGATTACTTTACAAGTTTTCATGTTTATTTTTAATCAACTTATTTTAAAATTGTATGACATGTTAAGAAAGGAAAATGTTTTTGAAGTAGAAAGGATATTTTCCTCAAGAATGGAGTTCAAGTGTTTTATCAAAATTATTTTCCATCTAAGATAATATAGGGTTCTGTTTATATCCCTATTATTACATTGATATGATTATGTTGTGATGGATATATTTTTATGAATTCCTTTATCTTATATGAATTGTTTTATGATGTCCTGATGTTTAAGATTCCCATTTTTATTACATGGGTTATGCTATGATGTATGGTTTATGATTTTGTGGAACACATAAGAATGGTATCATTATGAGATGGGTGGGACCTATATCTCCCTCCAATGCATTGGGTAAAGATTTTATACCTCATGAGATAGACATGGCTGGAACGGTAGGTTATACCGGTTCAGTGAAACAGAACTGAAACGAGGGTGACTCGGTTCAGAAATGGACTTTGTCCACTAAGATTGTCTTGGCAATGAGTCTTGACTAATAAGATATGATTCTCTATGAATGTGTGTGTATGCCACAAAGTTTCATGTTTTATTTTATGATTATTGTGATTACATTTCACTGCCATGATTTATCCCATGTTTTGAAATTATGATCTCTTTTGCAGGATAAGATTTCCAAAAGTTATGTGCTTATATATATGATGTGATTGATATTTCTTTTGTTTACCCTTACTAAGAATTTGAGCTCACCCTTTTTTATGTTTTCTTTCCCCAGGTCAGGAAGAAGGTTATTAAGTAAGATATGCCCAAAGGGACTATAGATATGATGAAATAAATGGGAGACAGTGTAGATGCTTTATGAACCAGTTTTTTATGTTTCCCAGTTTCTAAATACACTATACCTATACGGTCCTTTCGTGGTTTTGTTATATGATGTAATGAGTATGCTTCAATTTTTAAGTATTAACAATGTATGAAAAGTATGGGTCTTTATAGTTGGTATCAGAGGAAAGGTATAGTCAACCTTTGGAAACTAGGATGCGAAAGCCTTAGTAAGAACCCTAAGAATAAGTCTAAGCATAGAACACAATCTTAGTGTTTTAGAAATGGCCATGAATAAACTAGGATAAGACCTTTAGTGTGAAATTTTATTCTTGATTATGTGGTTTTCCTATTATAATTAGTGTTGCTCACGCTATTCTTCTTGGTTTTAGTCAATGGCTGGAACCCGAAGGAACCGTGTTAATGCGGAATGCGACAGGCAATGCAATAATTGTCCCCCTGAGCAACCAATCGTTATGGGAGCTGGAATGAAAAATCTTGTAGCCATGCTCACACAACATTCTCAAGCTATGAATCATGCGGGACTTCCAAACGAGCAAAGGAAGGAGAAACATTCTGTTGAATCCTTCATGAGGCAGCGTCCACCTTCTTTCAGTGGGTCTACTGATCCATTAGTTTCTGAACAATGGATTAGTACTACTGAAAAGATATTTTCAGTTCTTCAATGTTCTGAACATGAAAAAGTCATCCTAGCAGTGTATCATTTGGAAGGAGATGCTGATCAATGGTGGAATCTTATTAAGAATACGAGGCAAAGGGATGAAATTGAGTCCATGGAATGGGACGAGTTCAAGAACTTATTTTTCAATAAGTACTTCCCTCGTATTCTCCGAACAAAGATAGAGAAAGAGTTTCTTGAACTGAAGCAAAAGGATGATGAATCTGTTGGTACCTACGAAGCAAATTTTACAAGGCTTGCAAGGTACGCTTCTGGTATTATTATCCAACCTGAGAGTAAGATCGATCGATTCTTTAGTGGCTTAAAACCATGTCTTTGAAGGGTGTTAGACATAAGTGACTTCAATAGCTACGAGGAAATCGTTCGATGTGCTCTCAAATTCGAGATAGATATTGGAGTAACCCATCAGTCATATGGGTTTGATAAGAAGAGGAAAATGGAATTCAAAGGAAAATCTAGAGAGCACAATGAAAAGAAGATGAGCTTTCCCTTATGCTCAAAGTGTGGAAAGAAACATGGAGGGAGTTGTCTTAAAGGGACAAGTAAATGTTTCAAATGTGGAATGGAAGGTCATCGGGCATTTGAATGCCGCGATGATGGGAAGAAGATGTCTAATGATGCAAACAAAGGAAGGGATACACAGAATGAACCTACTACACTTCAATTTTTCAAGTGCAAGGAGATGGGACATTATGCCAATAAATTCCCTAATCCAAGGGTTGATGATGATGGTCGACGTCAACAAACTCTTAAGGCTAAAGACAAAGGAAAGTCACATGCAATTTCTATCAGCGATGTGGAGTATGATAACGATGTGGTGAAAGGTACACTTACCATCCACTCTAATGTAGAAAATGTTTTATTTGATTCTGGATCCACCCACTCTTTTATTTCTAAAGAATTTTCTAAGGGTATCACCGTATTACCTCAACAATTAGATGTTGAGTTAGCTGTGACAACACCTAATGGAACAACAGTCGCATCAAAAGTTTATAATTCTTCTCCGATCGAAGTTTGTGGGAAAGTGCTTCCTGCAAATCTTGCGATCCTTCCTATAGTGGAATTTTATGTGATTCTTGGCATGGATTGGATTTCATCATATGGCGCTCATATCAATTTCCAAAGAAGGGAAGTCACATTTCATATTCCAGATCAATCTATGATCGTCTATCGATGCAAGGATGAACATAACCTTCCAGTGGAAATTTATTCCATTTTCTGGGTATTGATTCCACTAAATGTAGGTTATTTATCTCAAATGGTTGGTGAGAAACTCATGATTAAGAATATTCCCATTGTACGGGAGTTTGATGATGTCTTTATGGAGGAATTACCAGGTCTTCCACCAAATCGTGAAGTTGAGTTCTCAATAGAACTCATACCGGGTGCTTTGCCTATTTCAAAGACACCTTATAGAATGGCCCCAATTGAGTTGCAGGAATTGAAGAAGCAACTCCAAGAGAATCTTGATAAGGGATCCATACACCCTAGTGCGTCACCTTGGGGAGCACCTGTTCTATTTGTTAAGAAGAAATATGGATCAATGAGACTCTGCATTGATTATCGAGAACTTAACAAGATCACTATCAAGAACAAATACCCTCTCCCACGCATTGATGACTTATTTGACCAACTACGCGGAGCTCAATACTTTTCCAAGATTGATCTTCGTTCAGGGTTTCATCAATTAAGGGTCAAAAGGGAGGATATACCAAATACCGCTTTACGTACAAGGTATGGACACTATGAATTTATAGTGATGCCATTTGGTCTTACTAATGCCCCTGCTATCTTCATGGATCTGATGAATAGAGTCTTTAGAGACTATCTTGACCAGTTTGTGGTAGTCTTTATAGACGATATTCTTGTCTATTCAAAGAGAAAGGAAGAACATGAAGATCACTTGAGAATTATATTGAAGACCCTGAGAAAGGAGAAGCTTTATGCCAAATTTACCAAGTGTGAATTTTGGATTCAAAAAGTTGCATTTTTGGGTCACATAATCTCAAAAGAGGGGATATCTGTGGATCCAGCAAAAACAGAGGTTATCGAAAGATGGTCGAGACCAATAATAGTAACTGAGATCCGAAGTTTTCTTGGTTTGGTTGGATATTATCGAAGTTTTGTGAAATATTTTTCACGATTATCTAATACACTCACCAAGTTGACTCGGAAAGGAGTTATGTTTGTCTGGACGGAAGAATGTGAAGAGAATTTCAAGGAGTTGAAAAGAAAGTTATCCAGTGCACCTGTGCTCACGCTGCCTTGTAGTGGAGAAAGGTTTGTGATCTATAGTGATGCATCCAAGAAGGGATTGGGGTGTGTTATTTTGTAAAATGATATGGTGATAGCTTATGCCTCACGACAGTTGAAAATCCATGAGAAAAATTACCCAACACATGATTTGGAGTTAGCTGCGGTAATCTTTGCATTAAAGATTTGGAGGCAATATCTTTATGGTGAAAGGTTTGATATTTATACTGATCATAAAAGTTTAAAGTATATTTTCACCCAAAAGGAGCTAAATATGCGTCAAAGAAGATGTTTGGAGCTGATTAAGGATTACGACTGCCCAATCCATTACCACCCTGGGAAAGAAAACAAGGTGGCAGATGCATTAAGTCGACAAGACCATGCCAGTTTACCCATGATGAGGATCACAAAAGATCCAATATTTATGGATTTACAAAGGATGTATCTTGGAATTATAATGGAAGGGGAAAAATCTTATCTTTCTCAAATTAATGTTCAACCATCTATACATGTGAAGATTAAAGAGGCACAGATAGATGATGTCGAGTTTCAAAAGAAGGTGAGAAACGTTCCTGAATTCAACCTTGATTGTGATGGGATAATAATGTTCAGGAATCGGGTTTGTGTTCCTCCCATCCCCGAATTAAAGAAGGAGATGCTGGATGAGGCTCATAGTTCTTCATTATCTATTCATCCTGGATGCACGAAGATGTATAGGGACCTAAAAGAGTACTTCTGGTGGCATGGCATGAAAATAGATGTTGCTGAATTTGTCTCTTGATTCTTGGTTTGTCAACAAGTTAAATCTGAGAGACAGAAGTATAAGGGGATGTTACAACCATTACCCATACCCTAATGGAAATGGGAAAACATCACTATGGACTTTGTCACAGGACGTCCTAAAACATCCAAAGGCAATAATGCTATCTGGGTCATAGTTGATCGTCTTACCAAGTCTGTCCATTTCATTGCTATTAGAGAAGATTTCTCTCTGGATCAGCTTGCCAGGATATATGTAAAGGAAGTGGTAAGTTGCATGGAGTACCACTTTCTATTATATCTGATTGGGATCCGAGATTTACCTCGAAGTTCTGGTGAATTCTTCAGCATACTCTGGATACAGAGTTGAGTTTCAGCACTGCTTATCATCCTCAGACAGACGGTCAGTCTGAGAGAACAATTCAAACTCTAGAAGATATTTTGAGAGATTGCTCTATGGATTTCAAAGGTGGTTGGGATCAACACCTACCTTCGGTAGAATTTTCTTATAATAATAGCTTTCACTCCAGTATTCAGATGGCTCCTTATGAAGCTCTCTATGGAAAGAAATGCAGGACTCCAACTTGTTGGGATGAAGTTGGGGAAAGAAAGCTATTAGGACCTGATCTCCTTGATGAAATGGCAGAAAAGGTCAGATATATTCAACAACACATAAGAGCAGCTCAGAGTCGACAGAAAAGTTATGCCGACAAACAAAGAAAAGACCTAGAGTTTGAAGTGGGTGATAATGTGTTCTTACGAATATCTCCCTGGAAGAGGGTCATGAGATTTGGAAAGAAGGGGAATTTGAGCCCTAGATATATCGGTCCTTTCGAAATACTGGATCGTGTTGGGAAGGTAGCATACTGATTGGTGCTTCCACCGAATCTCTCCCAAGTTCACGATGTGTTCCATGTATCTCTCCTGAGAAAGTACATACCTGATCCTTCACATGTACTCAGCTCAGAAGTTGTACTACTGAAGCAAGATATTTCTTATGATGAACAACCGATAGAGATTATGGATCGTAGCGAAAAAGTCCTACGAAACAAGACCACTCGATTGTTGAAAGTTTTATGGAGGAACCACCAATTAGAAGAAGCTACATGGGAGCTTGAGGATATGCTGAGGGAGAGGTATCCTCATCTATTTGTTACAAAGTGACGAATTTCGAGGGCGAAATTCATTTTAAGGGGTATAGAATGTAACACCCGAGACTTTTATGTTATATAAATCATCAAAGTAATCTTTTTCTACACAACACATTCTTGGCTTGCTTTACACGAAATCGCGGCCATCCTCGATAGCTTGTGTCGTACGCAATACCGAGTTTCACTGAACAACGATATGCTATTAAAATATTATTAAAACTAGCAGTTATGAATAGTAATAACCACTTTTTGAAATTTTATAAATTTTATTTTTCAAAATGGACTTCATTTTTGGATTTGGAATATCGAAATTAGCCTAGGGTGAAATTTTGGTATTTTTCTAAAAACTTTCAATTTTTGATGAATAGTGAAACCACTAAGTGGTAGTTAAAAAAACTGAATTTTTCATAAAACTTAATTTTACCGCTTCTGTGAGTGGAATTTCAAAAATCCGAGATACACGGTTAATATCAAGGACTAAAATGTGGTTCAATGAGATGAAAATAATTTTTGGTGAATAGTAACTTTTTACTTTTTTTTACCACGGTTAAAATTAAATACGGTAATTAAGGGTAAAGATGACATTATTATTACCCTAAAACATGTCCTAATTCTATTTGATAAGTGTAATTCGACCAAAAACAAACTTATGAATAAAATATGACCATTTAGGCCCACTTGGATTAGATTAGGACATTTATTATTAATTTATTTAAAGAAGGGTTAAAATAGTTAAAATCAAAGTTTAATAAGTAAATAATTTTTAATATAAGGTTATACATAAGATAAATTCGACTATAAATATTAATTATAAAGTTAAAAAAATTTCCTACATAATCATATTTTATTTGTAATTTTTAGACATTAAATAATTTAATTTATTTATGACACAAAGATGATGAAGTAATTATCTTATTAATGAAATATTGACATAATTAATGTTATAAACAACAAAATAAATGTAATTTGAGACTTTTTATGAATTCCACTAATTTTATAGGTTTATATGACATGTTAGTGTTGATTTAAGTAAATTTGTTTGAACTAATAATTCAGTTATGATTTTCAGAAAAATCAATTACTAAATAGTGTCAAAATTGACATAAAATTGTTTTTAAAACAAATATTATATTAGTAATTGTTATTTTATTCCTAAAATATAAGGTTTGGACAAATGTCTTAGATAATGTTATATATATTAATAATAAAAAAACTTGGGGTTCGTTTGGCTGCTTATAGTAAGTTTATTAACCTTATAGTATAAGAACACAAGAAGACACGGTAAAAGTAAACTTATTTAACTTAATGTTAAATCTAAATGATAAGTTTACAATAGGAACCTAAACTTGTATAAATTAAATTGGATGATAGGATTTAGACCCATCCCCACCATATCTTTGAAATATATCAATTTGGAGCTATTTAAAACCGAATTTGACTTTATAATAAAATAATATTTTTTGTTTTCCCGAAGGTGCCCCTCTCCTCCCTTATAAAAGGGCACCTCCTCCCCCTCTTCCTCACACCACTTTGAGCCTTCAAGCTCTGACAACCCCTGCCAATTAATCCTATACACTTCCCTAGAGACATCCTAGAGGTCCTGGTCTTCTTCAAAGACCAATTTTAGTGCCCTAAAAGAAGGTCTCAAAGAAGCACTTCAAAGAAGAGGTAATGTCTGTTACCGATTCTTTCATCATTATTTCTTTTCCAATTCTTCTTATTTATTTGTTTCATTATGAAGTAATAACATAAGTATCACTCATATACTGATATTTTATTATAAGTATGAAACAACCATATTTCACCATCTATCCATCCTACGGAAAAAGAAATCACCGCGCGTGCGTACGTACGGAATACCGTCTCCACGCCGTGGTGTAATCTATTTTCCACCACCACATTACTTGGATGGGTATAATGGTGTAAATAATGAATATATATGACTATTATAAAGTGATACAGAGTCTGAAAGAGTATACATACACTCCAATACAATTCCACGATCATAGGAACGATATCATCACTCGTGCGTATGTACGGAATACCGTCTCCACGATGTGATGCGACTCGTTCTACATGATATTCATTTCATAATGATTATATAAATGAATTGAATGAATTAATATTATATATATTACACTAATACCATTCTGTAAATGCGGTATCTATAACCTAAATATAAGAATAAGAATTTATTCGACAAAACACGCATAATAACAAAAAGTTATAAACACCCGAATAACAAGTAGCAATGAAGTATTACTACTAAGAAGCTAAGAAAATGACCATATATGATATCATAAAAATAAGTATGATTCTGGAATAAGTCAATAACATTATTTAAATCATTATACAGGAGGTTCTGACACTTACGAAGCAAAACAGACCTAAGGTAAGGGAAATATCACAATCTCATTTTTATCCGAGATTGTTTATACTTTGGTATTTACTGAGGTGTATTTTATCATCCACATCCATGTTTCCTCAATATGTAATATTATTTCCATCCACCTACAATTGTTTAAATCCATTTTTACCCTTTGGTGAGTTTATAGTAAAAGATCTGAAAGGAATCTTTTGTCGTTTTTCGTACGAGGTACTCTTTGACTTTTCCGACAAAAGTACGAGAAGAATGTTTTTTTAACTTATACGTCACGAATGGATTTTTAAAACATTATTTCCAAGAAGCTTCCTTTACAAGTTTTCAAGTTTATTTTTAATCAACTTCTTTTAAAATTTTATGACATGTTAAGAAAGGAAAATGTTTTTGAAGTAGAAAGGATATTTTCCTCAAGAATGGAGTTCAAGTGTTTTATCAAAATTATTTTCCATCTAAGATAATATAAGGTTCTATTTATATCCCTATTATTACATGGATATGATTATGTTGTGATGGATATATTTTTATGAATTCATTTATCTTATATGAATTGTTTTATGATGTCATGATGTTTAAGATTACCATTTTTATTACATGGGTTATGCTATGATATATGGTTTATGATTTTGTGGCACACATAAGAATGATATCATTATGAGATGGGTGGGACCTATATCTCCCTCCAATGCATTGGGTAAAGATTTTATATCTCATGAGATAGACATGGCTGGAATGGTAGGTTATACCGGTTCAGTGAAACATGACTGAAACGAGGGTGACTCAGTTCAGAAATGGACTTTGTCCACTAAGATAGTCTTGGAAATGAGTCTTGACTAATAAGATATGATTCTCTATGATTTTGTGTGTATGCCAAAAATTTTCATGTTTTATGTTATGATTATTGTGATTACATTTCACTGCCATGATTTATCCCATTTTATGAAATTATTATCTTTTTTGCAGGATAATATTTCCAAAAGTTATGTGCTTATGTATATGATGTGATTGATATTTCTTTTGTTTACCCTTACTGAGCATTTGAGCTCACCCTTTTGTATGTTTTCTTTCCCCAGGTCAGGAAGAAGGTTATTAAGTAAGATATGCCAAAAGGGACTATAGATATGATGAAATAAATGGGAGACAGTGTAGACGCTTTATGAACCAGTTGTTTATGTTTCCCAGTTTCTAAAGACACTATACCTATACGGTCCTTTCGTGGTTTTGTTATATATTGTAATAAGTATGCTTCAATTTGGAAATATTAACAATGTATGTAAAGTATGGGTCGTTATAGTTATCCTAGAAAATTATTATCCGATAAATTAGATTATCCCTTGAATCATAACAGATTTATGGCTTTCTTGTAGTTCACTTTCTCCAAACCTTATTTTGTATCACCATCCATTAGAACATGATTGTTAGATTTCTCTTCCATGCCAATGTTTTCAATTACCTCTTATTTTATAATAGGTGGAAACCCAATGATTAGTTACTTTGTGTAACCATTATATTTCTAAATTTCCTTTTTAACATTATGTGTTATTATCCCTTTATACAATGTGGGTTCCATTAAAGAAACTTTTAAGTATAAAACCATTTATAATCCTTATTAATTTCAATGGAACAATTCATTTTAAGGGGGTAGAATGTAACACCCTGAGATTTTATGAGATTTATTATTTTTAATTTCTTTGATGTATTATTCTGTAGACAACACCATGATTAGATTTTGTTACACATAACACTATTTTAACTTACAGTATACACAACACTATTCTTGGCTTGTGTTACAAATAATTTCATGTTCTTTTGATAGAATTTATTTCGCGCAACAATAAGTATAGATTTTGTTCAATGTATTAATGAAAAATGTTTGTATTATGTTATAAAAAACACCAAACGAACCATACACTACATGGAAGACTGGCTTGGATTGTGTTACACGCAAGAGTGACCTTCCTCGATAGCTTGTATTGTAAGCGATATTGTGTTTCACTAAACAATGGTATGTTATTAAAATATTATTATTTAATGGGAAATAAAATAGCCATTATGAATATTATTAGAGACATTTTTAATTTTATATAACATTTTAATTCATATTACACATTTTCTAGAACATGATATGAGAATAAAATCCATTTTTTCAGATAAAAGAAGCATTTTTCCAAAAATGCAGTTTTACAACCTTTTGATGGAGTACCCATTTTAAATATAGTATTTGACAATTTTATAAGTTATATTTGAAAAAATAAACTTCTTCTTTTGAAGAAGGACCTAAAAATTTACTTTTGTTGGATTTTGGGTATTTTTCTAATAAAATTAAAATTTTAACGAATAGTGAAAATATACTGCCTTTTAATTCGAAACTACATTTTTATCTAATTTACTTATATAGTTAGATTATCATTTTATTTGGTTTCAAAGTTTAATTGGATTATTTTTTTATAATTTAATCCAATGTTTTTCATTGGAAGTAATTTAACTTTTAAATTTGACAAAAACACATGTTAATCTTTTGGTAGTTATTTCTTCTTAAAAACCCATATTTTGGTTTTGAAAAAAAGAATTAATTTTAAATTAATTACTACAAATTTAGTGTTTTGAATTTGGAAAAATGGATTCCATATTTCCAATAAGAAGTTTCAAATAGTGTAAACATGTAACTTTTATATTTGGACAGTATAAATAGTAACTTGAGTAATTATTTTATTTTCCATAGTTAATGGGTAAATCTAGTAAATAAGGGTAAAAAAATTATATTATAATACAATTAAACTACAATAAAACATGTCCTAATCTTATTTTAAGAGATATTTAAGACCATTCTCATTCTTGGTTCAATTTTGGGACCCCATGGATTCACTTGGATGTGAAAATGACATTTTATAAGAATTATTTTAAAGTAACGACACTTATAACCTAAACATATATCTTTTACTAAATTTTTTTTAATATGGGGTTATATAACTGATATCTTTGTATATAAATATTCCATATAAATATTAAGAGATTTAATATATCATGGTATTTTATTTATAAATTTTAGGCATTATAAAAAAAATATATATTTATGATACAATTATGATGTAGTGATTACAAAATTAATGTAAGATTAAAATAAATGAATTCATAAATATTAAAATAAATTTAATTTGAATATTTTGATTCTATCCACCAATTTTCAGGAATAAATTGACATATTATGAATGATTTAATGCATTTTTAATGAAGAAATCAAGTTTTTATTATTTTTTAAAAAAATTCATGTACGAATAGTGCCCAAAATTGACATAATTCGTAAATTAAAACATAAAATAGCTAATTAAATTATATTAAATTCCCAAAAATATAATATTTGTAGAAATGGTTAATATAAGTTCAAATATTTCATAAATAAAATTTTTTGGGTCTGTTTACATGATATGGTAATTACATTAACCCACAATTTGTAGATCACTTGATGTCACAATAAGATTAAGAATGATAAAATAAGTGTTAAAGAAAAAATATAAGGATAGTTTTTTTTTGAAAAGATGTCTAATATTTATTTTATGATGGTAATTCGAACCAAAATCATATTTTATTCTAATTAAATAATTTTGGACCATTTTTAATCGAAATTTAATTTATAATAAATTAATATTTGAGAGTTTCCTAAAGTGCCTCCTCCTCTCTTATAAAAGGGAACCTCCTCCCTCTCCTCCTAACTCCATTTTGAGCCTTCATGCTCATCCAAACCATGACCATTTCTCTTATCAATTTACCTAGTAACATTCTTGAGGTTATTGTATTCTCAAAAATCTTACTCTAGTTCCGTATGATGAAATTTAAAGAAAGAACATTGAGGAAGATGTAATCTCTGCTACTGATTCTATCAAATTTCTTTCTTATTATACATCTTATTCATTAGTTGTTTCATTATAAAGTAATAAACTAATTATCACTCATATTATAATATATTATTATAAATATAAAACAACACTGTTTAACATTTTATCTATCCTACGAAAAACAAAATCTCTATGTGCGCGTATATACGACTTAACATCTCCACACAGTGGTGTAATTTGTTTTTCACGAACACCTTAAATAGATGGGATAATGGTGGAAATAATAAATATATATTATTATTATAACATTATAAAAATTCTGAGATATTATAATTCATCCACTAGAATACTATTCAACAATTATGGGAACGATATCGTCACTCGTGTGTATGTAGAACTTACCGTCACCACGACACGATGAGATTCATTCTCAATGTTAACCATAAAAGAGTGATTATAAAGTATATATAATAAATAATAATAATATATATATAATAATAATTCTACTATAATTATATATATATATATATATTTCATTTACTTACTTCTAGTCAATTTAATAATGAACCAAAACACATATGATAAATAAAACAGTTATTACCCAAAATGTTTCTTTAACATGGAATTAATAAATGAATGAGTAATATAAAGTCATAAGTGAATCATATATGATATCAGAAATATTATTGTGGTTATTTTACAAGTTAATAGTATGTTTAAACCCACTATATAGGAGCTTCAGACACATATGGAAGAAATCAGACCTAAGGTATGGGATTACTTTACAAATCTCATTTTTATCAACGAGTGTTTATGCGTAACTATTTACTAAGAGTATATTTATCATCCATTTACAAGTTTTTAAGAGTATTCTCATAAAAGTTTTACTATTATTATATATATTTTTAAATTCATTTTTTCATTTGGACTTTTTCTACATGGTTTGGAAGGAATCTTTCTAACATTTACAATACGAGTTACTTTTTGAATTTTCTGGAAAAAGTTTGAGAATAATGTTTTTTTTATATTATACATTATGAATGGATTTTTACATATTATAACACCTTTTTTCCATGAAGCTTCCTCTTCAAAATTGTAATATTATTTTCAATCAAATTATTTTCTTTTAAAATTTCATGGCATTTTGAGAAAAGAAAATGATTTTGAAAAGGAAAAGACATTTTACTCAAGAATTAATTTCAAGTGTTTTCTCAAAATTATTTTCCATATAAGATGTCTCTATTTAAATAGGGTTATATTTCTATCCATATTATTACTATTATTTTATTGTTCTAATAATGGAATGGTATTTTATATGGATTCTGTTATGACGTAATAATGTTTATGAAAACCAATTTTTGGGTTATGCGATGATTTATGTTTTTGTGGAACATATAAAAATGATTCCATTATGAGATGGGTGGGACCTATATCTCACTCCAACTCATTGGTTAAAGATTTATATCTCATGAGATAGACATGACTGAAATAGAAAGTAAATACGGTTCAATAATATATGGCTAGAACAACACATAAACTCGGTTCAGTAATTGACATTGTCCAATATGATGGTCTTGGAAGAAATGTTTTGGATAATATGGAAATTATTTAATTTTATTATTAGTTTTCAACAATTACATATTTTATTCAAATGATATTATATAATTGTTAATGTTTTTTTCTTATCTATTCCATATATACTGCCAATATTTATTTCATAACTCAAGGTTTTTATATTTAAACTTTATGTTGATGTTTTTATATTAAAATGTTAATGCTTTATTTTATTTTTCCCATGTTTACCCTTATTGAGCATTTAATCTCGCATTTTTTTCTTTTCCCCTTGATATAAAGAATTTTTTTAGGTAGAAAAACAAAATGGGAAGATCTATGTGGGATATGTTAAATATCTTTCTCCATGATTGGAAGATTTTATTCTATGTTTCCAAAGGCACTAAAAAAATACGGTCTTTGGTCCTCCATTTGTGTCATGTATGAATTATTTTGAAAAAGAAATATAATATCCATGTACATCAAGACTGTGTATCTAGAGTTCATGCCTAGATAGACTACATTGGTTGGATGATGGAATTTGTCCATGATGATGGGGTTAGTTTTTCTTAAATGTGGGATCAGGAATCCTAGGAAATGTTGTATGGGGTAATACATAATAGGGTGTAGTAAATCACTCACCAGTTGGCTTGAAATACTATCAGATAAGTGGAAGCAATGATCCCATAGCTTCCTTTTGTGGTGGCAGAGTATGAGGATGCCATTCCTAAGGACAATCCAAACTTTTCTCCCCATTGACATATTGAATTATTTACTGAATAAAAACCCCATATAACCTCTTTATCTATACCAACAGATTATATGACCACTGTAGAGACTCTAGAGAAAAGGATGTAGTTGGAGGACTTACAGAGGAAGGGATTTGTGGGACCTAGTGTTTCCACATTAGTACTGTTGATGTTGTTAATGAAGAAGGTGAATGTGAGATGAAGTTTGTTTGTGGATTATAGGTTCCTAAAATAGGTGACCCTAAAAAATAAGTATCCACTAATGATGATTGATGAACCATTCTATTAGTTGAGCTGGGGAAAAGGTTCTTGATGATGGACCTCATATTAGGCTACAACCAGTTGTAATTACAATATAAGGATAAAATTATGACATCATTACTATGTTTCTATGGTTAATATGAGTACATAGTGATGAATTTAGACTTGAATAATTCCTTAGTAGTGTTCATGAGATTTATGCACTAATCATTTTAGCCTTTCTTAGAGTAGTTTGTGTTAGTCTTACTTGATGGCATCTTAGTGTACACTGTGTTTGTGGAGGAGAAAACAAGACACTTGGGGATGGTCCTGGACATACTCTTTGTAAATAAACATTAAAGGAAGATTAGAAAATGATTTTTAGTTATTCATGAGGTTCAATTTCTAGGACATGTCATCTCAGCTAATGGTGTAGTAGTGGACCTAATGTGGATTGGTCAATGTTATCTTAGGATCCATCTAATATCATGATAGAGGTACAAATCTTCCATTGGTTGGTATTACACTATAATAGAGTCTGACATGATTTCTCTAGGATATCAGAACCATCGAAGTCATTAAACAAAAAAAGTAAATCCTTTCATGTAGATGGATAGGTTCCAACATGATTTTTCGAAGTTATAATATAAGTTGACAAGAACCCCCATCTTGACATTTCTGTAGGAGTGAGTCAAGTACATAGTTTTCTACAATGCCTCATGGACCATACATGGATTTATTTTGATGCATTGGATGGTTGTGATCATGTATGGGTCATATCATTTGATCCCATACACATAGAGATATAAAACTTATGATTTTTATTTGGTTTTATTATTCTTTTACTGGGTGATGTGTGGAAACTACCTTATGGATGACCAGTTTATCATCTACTAAGAGAGAATGATTATCAATTATATTTTCTCTTTAAAAGTTCTTAACCTAAGAAAGAGGTTATGGCAAGGGTTACTCCATTTTTATATCTTTGAGATAGGATATACTCTTGATAAGGGGAATGTTTTAGTAGAATCTCTCAGCAGGAGATCCTTACCATAGTTTTTACTAAGGCTCTAGATAAGTTAGCCTTGTAGTTATTGTCCTTAGTGGATAAGGATGATCATATATTCCAAAAATTTATGGTTTTTATCCCACAGAGTTCACATTTTGTAAGGAAATATCAATATAGAGATGATGACTATGAGACATTGTGTATTAAGATATCAACTGGACTTTCTTCAGATGGAATTTATAATGGTGGGGAGAACATTATCCTTTTAAGAGGACGAATTTTTGTACAAGTGTTATTACTGGAGGTGGTGATGATGGAGTCTCATACATCCCATTTGACTTCATATCTAGGAATATAAAATATTTAAGATGTCTTATATCATCAATTAGAGTGGCCAATAATGAAGAAGTCAATAGCATAGGATTTCTCTTGATACCTCACATGTCAGAAATAGATGTTTGAGCACTAGGACCCAGCAGGTTTAGCTCATCCCTTTATGGTGCCAGTGTGGGAGTGGTACATGATATCTATGGAATTGGTGATAGGCCTAAAAAATATGTCTATTGAACCTTATTCCAATGGGATGATCATTTAATGACTCACAAGGTCATCACACTTTCATACTATCATAGAGTAGAGTTTAGTAGATATATTCAGACGACATTACCTATAAGAGATAGTTCGACTTCACTGAGTTCCAAAGATGAACTTTTTATATAGTCATTCTCACTTCATTTCATGATAATTTATTGGATTTCATGAGTCCTTTTGGACTCAATTACATTTCATCGTGAACTTTCACCCCCAGAATAACATCCCGACTGAGAATAACATTAAGGTTTTGGAGGACAAGTTGTGATATTTCATGTTAGACATTGATCATAGTAGGGAGGGTCACTTACTCTTGGTGGAGTTTTTGTACAATAAATGATATCTTTCAAACAAAAGTATGGAACCATTCAAACCTTTTACGGTAAAATACACATGTACCCACTATTTTGGACTGATCTAGGAAAGTCAGCACTCATGGGACCAGAGGTTGTGTGAGCTATGATTGAGGAAGAAAATATTATCTAGGAGGATATGAGGACCACACCGAGACATTAGAGTCCTGTAAAGACAAAAAATGGAGGTATTAAGAGTTCTAATACTGAGACTATGTGTTTTTAAGGGCATCACTATAACATTGGTTATAGATATTAGTCCGGTCCGAAAAGAAATATCCATTATTGATGAAACTTTATCTGATACTACCTAGGTTCGGTGAGGTTGAGTACTTATTGGACCTAATATTTTAGTTATATTTGGCACACAATTTATTTCACATGTTGCAGCTAAGAATGTCTGTGAATAGACTATCACATGGTATCGACTTGGGTGATCAGGAAATTAGGGATGGAGGTACATTAGCATAGTACCCTGTAAAGAATCAGGATTGTTAGGAGGAGATAATCAATGGTATAGTGATTTCCTTGGTTCATGTTCAGTGTTAACACGAGAATATTCAAGAGAAAACCTTGGAGTGTGATACCCCGATGCAAACCCAGTACATTCACCTTTTATTTAGTTCATCTCTCTTTTTTGGATTAAAATACATATGGTGGGGAGAATGTAACATCTCTATTTTTTCAATGAAAATTATTTAAATAGAACATGGAATATTTTTTGACTGAGGCACCATGAAAACACATGATTCTAAGGCTCGGTGAACCTGAAATGGATTTTTGAAAAATATTAAAATTATTATTATCACAGATGAAAATTTTTCTTGAATTAGTAGAATAACTCCAAAATGGAGCATTGAATTGGATATCTTTGTCCTCCCTTGATTTTGGAGTGTGGTATTTACACTAGGTGGAATATAATCATTGGTTACATTAGATGATTGTTAATTTTTTTCTTGGGAAAATATTATAAATAAATAAAAAAATAAATTTATCTTATTTTTTTTAAAGAGGTAACTAGAAACCCTTTTTAAATATATGGTAATAAAAAAATTATAGGGTTTTCCTCATAAAACCTAGATTGTGAGCCGATCTGTTAGAAAATGATATGGTGATTGACGATGGATCATGATTTTGAACAAGGATCATTTCGACAAAGGAGGTTATAGATCTCACATGCAACATTGATGTGTGATTTTTATTCATCAGTTATTGATCCAACCTAAGAATGGAAAACCAATTTATATGTATTTTTCCCATTTTGATAACTCATTAAGTACATGGATCTATTCCACTAACGAGAATTGATTTGCACATCGACGATTGATTTTTTTACTGATTGTTTATTGGTCAATCCATTCATTGTTCTAACAGAAACTAATCATGTCCAACCCAAACATGGATTAGGTTTGTTCATATTTAGTTTCAATTGGATTTCGCTCCTGGTTCCTCAAAAAATTCATAAAAGGTAATTTATTTGGATCATAGTCTGATGAAATCCTTATATTCAATCATTGTGTGACTGCTATTCGATAATGTAGATCAATATTGGGGGTTTAGTTTACTATCGATGTGTGGAAATGACAATGGGTTATCAATATCAGATTAGTGGATTCAATTGTTGGTTCCTAATGAGATAATAGTATGGATTTATAGGTAACGATTTCTAGGGGAATCAAACACGATAATCTGGTCATCGGTGAGGGGAGGATCATTTGATCCTAGATCCATAACTCACGATGGATTTGGAGACGTAATCAATGGTGATGTTGGAATGAGTGTATGTAGAGACAAATCATAGGTTTATAAAAATACTATGCTAAAATTCATATAATCTTTAGATAGGAGTCTTGTGTGGCCTCTGGATGAGGCTATAAGGTGTCCATGTTATGGTAAGGACCACACAACATGTGGTCCCTATCAGATGTCATGTGACCCTATGCTAGTGGCCCAGTCTGTACCTATGGAGTACACATGAATGAAAATGGCCAGACAAAATTTCACATTTATATTAAATGATCATGAATAAATACTCGAACATGACCTAAAAATAGGTATACACAAAATACATGGGCACTACCCAAAGTATATAGGAATTTCTTGGTATTAATGGGAAAGGGAATGTGGTAGGATGAGTTCCAGCCAGAGTTCTAAATTCAATGTAACCCTAAATGAAACACCATATATATGTTGGTTTACATGCATTGGGGGATGGAGATACATGATAGGCCATAGGTTGGAATGAAACGTAGTGTACCCCTGGAACACCTCATGTAATAAATATGAGGATATTTGGATCCCTTTGTTTCATTAGTATAGGCCATGTTTAGTTGAGTGAGATATATTTTTTCGTTTCCCAAGATGGGGTAACACATCACTGCTTCCTTGTTATATGATTTTGATCTCCTTCATGTGTTCAGTATTGAATAGCATTCAATGTATCCCACTTGTGGGAGAATGGTGGACTCCTATATCATTAATATATATAGTTTATGGTATATCCATGACCACCATGCATAAGGAATTGATCCCCTATATAGTAGGCCAATCTAGTGAGGTTTATGGTGTCCCCCAGAGGCCCTGTGTGTGATCCCCTACCTAGATGATGAGATTCAATTGTGAAAGTATAACACATGGAGTGAGTCCCAAAATGAGTGTTATGTTGAATCCTTGAGAAATATCCCGAGGATAGTAGTGATGGTTGGGATATTTTGAGGATTCTTATCTATTGTGAGTATTCCTAGGTTTTATTATTTTTATGTCTCCTATTTCTTGGAATATATTTCCTTTATATGAATACTCTTGATGATTTATGCGTATTAATTTCTGAGTGTCCTTATGGGTATTGTTATACACACCCATTCATCTAGTTTTTTCAAAACATTTCATATCTAATATAGATGAGAGAACATTTTACGGTGTCCTAGGAGGATCGAGAATTGGAAGAGCATATATTTGGCTAGATAGAATGAGGTTCTTATTGAGTGTTGAATTTGATAGTAACCCCCCTCTATGTAGGCTGGACTCCTTTACATTTTAGATTGGGCTTGTATTTGGACCCTTTATAAATTAAAGTATTTATTTTCAAATTCCGATGTGGGATATATGCCTACTTAGCTTTGGTCATCATCCCCTAACCAATTGGATATGTGAATGGGGTATTCAAACTCATCTTATCACCAGCCATGTGTATAAGGCCCCGGCCTTAAACATTACTTATTATTGAATTAAATGAATAATTCACATTGAGGATCTTTTCAGGTTTAGAGTTTTAGAGAATTAGGACATAAATATTACATCTCAAAAGATTACAAAGTTGACACTTCTACTAAGTTTCCATAAAATAAAAACTCTTAAAAAGAATCATGTCTAGTTCCATGTTTTAGACATCCTGACATTTCCTTGATCCCATCCTCGACCCTATTCAACTTTATGTCCTATGAAAAATATTTAAAAAAACTTGGGATGAGTATAAAAAGCTCAGTAAGGGATACACAAAGAAGGAAAACTGTTAGTTTTTCAAAACAACAAATAATAATGAATACTTTACCAAAGTAATACTTTTCACCTTTATGAAGTAGTAAAAACTCTTCACTGAATAAAAGACCATTAGTTACACTTTTGTAACCAAAAGATTACCATAAAACCCATATAAAGAACACATAACATAAAAAGGTAACTTGGGACATAAACATACTTAAATGGAATAACCATATGATCGAATTCCACACATACTTAATGGAATAGCCATACGACCGACTTCCATACACAATGCATTGGAGGTTATAACGTAACCACCCGTCCTGGTATTCACGGCACCACCCGTCATAATGTCCAAGTACCATTATAAAATCATAAGATATTAAACAAATATAATGGAAGGAAAACATTTACACATTTTGATCACAATATATCACTTAAATATATTGATATAACAAATCCTTTATAAAAACCATTTTCATTACCAACATACATAAAAGAATATATGATATTTATTTCATTTTAAAAACATTACGGCTTGTTGAGGAAGCCAAAGACCAAATAATACTCGCGGTGGCGGAAAAGGTCGTTGTCACCGCGTACGTAAAAAGAAACATTTCTTTTTTTTGTTTTGTAAAACGCTTCGTAGAAAAAGATTCGTTTTGTATAAAAATAAAATTCAAAGGGGTTTATAAACCGTATAAAAGAAAGTTGTGTATAAAACAAAAATATGCCTCACTGAAAGGAGGTTGAGACGAAGTCCCTTACAAACACGGTATCCTTGGATTAAGGATAAATAAATTCCATAATTATGTGTGAAAAATGAATACAACAAATATAAGTGGATATTAAGTGTAAAAAAATCAGAGGTCATTCACACATATTAATATAATGACATATTTCAAAGAGTACAAGTTTATCCCAAAGAATCAAAATTGGGTTAAGAAGTTCCCTGGCGAAAATTCGACAGCCTAACGACGTCACTTAAAAATTCAGAAAATGAGTTGATGAGAGATAAAAAGGGGATATCATCACTTAGACATAAAATTTACCTCAATAAGTATATATAAGAACATATCCCAACATAAGAAGATGTACTTTAAAAGACATAACAAAAGAAGCCTTTTTTAAAAAGAGGACGGTGAAAGGTTCCCTTACCGACTTGGGTAACTTTCGAAACGTACACCCCATTGAAGAAGGGTCGTACAATGAATATGTAAATACCCATAAATGAAATTATATTACACAAGGAGTATAATAATGGGCAGTACATACACCACTCAAAGGAAATTGTGGAAAATGAAGCAGAAATCTCACGGGAATAAAAGTGAGATGAAAAATCCCTTACGAAAACTCGGCAACCTAATGGTCCCACATTAAACTTCCAAAAATGGATTGATGAGATAAAATAGGGTCTCTCAACGTATTAAAATAAAATTTAAAGAAATAGGAATATAAAATAACATCCTCCAACATAACAAAGGGGAGATTTAAAGAAGTGACATAAAGTGGATTACTTAAAAAGAAAGAGAGAGGTTGGATCTCTTACGAAAATTCGGCAGCCTAACGGCGCCACTCAAAACATCCAAAATTGATTGATGAGAGAGAATAGGGTCTCTTATCATATGAACAAAAAAAGTACAGTAGGACTAATATAAAATAACATCCCAATCATAAGAAATGTGAGCTTAAAAGGAATGACATAAAAGAGTGTACTTAAAAAGAAAGAGAGGAGTAGGATCCCTTACCTCGTGTCCGACATGACTCGATCGTTCTTTAATATCCTAAATAATAAAATTTGTTCAATTTATAATTTTTTAAGGACCTACTTTAATGATTATTATTCAGTTAATCTCACACAGTATAATGTTATAATAATTGGTTAATAAAGTGAGTTCATATCAGACTTTTTTTGTGTGTGTTTGGTACATGAGTAAAAATCGAACTTGTTGGAAATGAATTTTCCATGTAGTAATAGGTACATCATATCCAGAATAGTATTGATGTTTGAAATATCATATATATCCAGTATATATTCATTTTATACTATTCCATAGCATTTGGAGATAAAAAATTAAAAGCACCGTTCATGGCGATGGTAGGCCGTATGTACGCATGAACGCTACTTTCATTTTTTGTCATATTAATGGAATTAAAACAAAATGAGAGACATATATATTATAATTACATAATTATATAATTAATTTAGATGTGATATATTACATATATATCCATTATATATATGTACTTATAATAGTATATAACATTTGGAGATACAGAATGAAATGTACTGTTCATGGAGACGGTAAGCCGTACGTACGCATGAACGCTACTTTCATTTTTTTGTATTAAATGGATTTAAATAATAATTATATAAAGGTATATTATAATTCCAGTAGTATATAATATGTAATCACATTAATTTCATCCTTTATACATCCCACATATGGTATTAACGAATCAAATCACTTTGAGGGGGCGGTAGTCTGCACTTCGTAAAATGAAGATATCGCGTTTACCCATAATGGATACCATAAAGATGTGCCATAACTGAAAAATAAAGAAGCATAAGTAAACCATAAACATATTATATATCATATATAAATATAGTGAAATCTTAATGGCCACCTTTGAAGGTGTTAAAATAATATTGAACAATCATCGTTTCGTGAGGCAGTAATTCACCATCCACAGAAACAATATGTTCTTTAACCATTAGACGAAGGTGTGTGTTAGTGTAGCTCCAATAATTCACATAACTACATCCTAGTATATTTAAGATACTGTTGTTGTTACAAAATAAAGGAATAAACAATTTTAGAGGGTTGGAGAAGAAAAATAAAACATAAGAACACAAGAGAGGACACTATCTTTAAATTGGGTAACTCTCATTGATTTGATCTCAAAGGCTTCCTTGGAAAGGATTCTGTACAAAGTGAGGCTTCAATGATTAATAGAGGGATGTGGAGAGATTAAATGAGCAGGTTTTGGGCGAGGTAAAGTCTTGAGATGTGTGGGTAAGGTAGTAGAGGTGGGGGCCTTTTATAAGAGGAGAGGATGGGCACTCTTGGAAAGTTATAAAATATTACTTTATTATATAATGATTTTGGGATTCTAAAGGTCCAAAAAGGATATATTTCTAGGATAAGGTGATAAGGTTTTGAAATATACCCATATAATAGGTTTGTGACTAGTTTAGGTCTTAGATTTTACATTATCGTTTCATTTTATTTAAATCGTTAAATAATGAGGTAATCGCTGCATCATCATGCTATCATAAATAATTTAATTTATTTAATGTCTCAAAATTATAAAAAAAATATCATGATGTAGGAAATATTTTTATCTTTCTAATGAATATTTATAGTCAAAAATATTACTTGTATAACCCCATGAAAAAATTGTTTTATTAAAACAACACATGTTTGTGACATTTTAATTTTAACTTTAAATAAAAAGGTATTAATGTCATTTTCCAACCAAAGTGGCTCCATGGGGTCCCCAAGTTGACACATGGATTGTATTGGTCGTACATGACATATCTAATGATGGTAGGACATGTGTCTAGGTCATTTCATATTATTAAAACATTATTTTTACCTTAAACTACACTAATTACCTCTAATCGCGATTAATAAAACTTAAAAATTACTATTCACCAAAACTTATTTTAATATCATTGAACAAAATTTTACTTCTTAATTACAACCATGTATGTTGTATTTTGTAAAATCAAATAACAGAAGTGGCAAAGTTTCATTTAGATGAAAAATCACTTTCTTTAACTACCACTTAGTGGTTTGACTATTTATCAAAAATTGAAGTTTTTCAGAAAAATACCAAAAAATCACCCTAATCTATTTTTGATATTTCAAATTCAAAAATGATGTCTATTTTACAAAATTCAAAACATATAAGTTGCATTAATTAATTTAAAAATTAATTTCCGCTGTAAAAAAAATAGCGTGTTTTTAAGAAACAATATCTATTAAAAGATTGCCACTAGTTTAAGTCCAATTTCAAAGTGAAATTAATTCCAATGACCATAATTGGATTAAATGGTAAAAATATATTCTAATTTCACTTTAAAACCAATTAAAAAGATAATCTAATCATATAAAAAATTAGATTAAAAAGCATTTTTGAATTAAAATACAACAATGTTAACTATTCATTTAAAAATGAACTTTATTGGAAAAATACCAAAAATTTACACAAAGTAAATTTTGATATCCCGATTCTAAATAAGAATTCAATTTTGTCAAATATAACATATAAAATTGTTAAAAAGTGGATTTAAAATAGGTTCGCTATCAAAAGGCGGTTAATCGACCCTTTAAAGAATATTAGAATGTTTACGCTTAAAATTGGATTCATTCACATTTTTTATCCTCTAGCATTGATTTTAAAAAGTAAAAATATTTGAAAAACATATATAATCATTTTTTAGTTAGTTCCGTTCATTCCCACCATTACAATGGCTAGGCATTAACTACCATTTAAAATAATATTATTTTATTATTAGAGTGCAACGTAAGATTTCAAAGGAACTCGTTATCGCGTATTGGGTACGCCATCGAGCATAGCGTTCCCTTTAAAGTAATATTAATATTTTATTCACAAATATGGATAAATGTGAAAATGTCATATTCTTTATTTACCTGGGGTGTTACATCCTTCCCCCCTTTTGGGAATTGCGTCCTCGCAATTTTAAAATTGGGCTTGGAATCTTCATTGAAAATCCCACATCGGAACAAGAGTCAGTAAAACAATCATTTTAAAAGAAAGAGAAGTACAAAGGTCACCCGAGTTAACCCATACTAGGATTCCATGTAGGAAAACATGGATATGGAGGAAAAAAAGGGTCATGTTCTGAGGGAGAGTGATAGTAAACATGTCTAGGATAAAGTTAACCATAAGAAAATCACAAACTTGTGATAGGTTAAATGGTATTCGATTCCCCAGAAGGAAAAGTTAACATACAACATTTTTGTTTTATGTTACTCTTCATTGAGGATTTTTTTGATCTTAAGGAAACATACTTACTTGTTGTGTTGACTTTCAACTTTTACTAGATTTCTTACAGGAACTCATATTTTCTCCAAAAGACGAGTATTTAGGATGACTTGTTCACATTAAGAGAGCTATAATAAACATCTTGAGAATCACCAAATCCACAAAAGAGAACTATATATTTCCCATGTCTTTAGAAAAAATCCAAAACCAAAACCAAAAAGGTTAGTACAAGATCAGATAATCCAGAAAAGGATAACCCTTTATAAAAAGAAAATCTATTCTTAATCTCCAAAATTTGTCCAACAAAACCCAAAGATCAACGAAGACCATAAGTAAACCAAACTATGATTGAAACCCAAATATTTGAAGGATTTAACCACATAGTCTTCCAAGTTAAAGCGTATCATTTATCTCCAAACAACATCAGTTGCGCTTAAAGTCTCGTATTGAAAAGTAATTAACCTAATCACATATCCTCGATGATAGGTTAATCATTTCCATAGATAACCCAAAATAAACTTACTCTTGATTCCTAAAATCATATAACTAAAAAGAATTAGTCATACTAACCAGGGACTTCACGTAGTCTAGTGGAAGGCGATAAATACCAGTCACACTTTGGGTGTGGGTTCGATTCCTGCAGCTTTGTCCGACACGGCAGGTTGTCACACGGTCTGTGTGTTGTCCTTTTTCCAAAACTATATAATTCTTAAAACATTCCCCAAAATGAGATAAAATCTTAAAAAATAATCATAACATATTTTAACATCATTTTTATCTCATGCCTTTTATTTTCCATCATAATATATAATAACCCATAATTACCTCAAAAGTAAGGATCATATAAACCCTAATGGTTACCTTTATAATTATTACCTGAACTTCCACATCGAGTTGGTCATCTCGTACATGATGCATTAGAGAACTCACCAAGGTTCAAGTGGTTGATCATGACTCCTTGATAGTTGGTTTAGAACAACCATGAGATTCCTCATTGAATCCCCCATTTCATCCAGTCTCTTAATCAGAGAACCACCATAGTTTCTTTCAAACCCATTGTCACTTTGGTGCCTACTAGATCCATCCATTTGCTAAAAACAGAAAAGTCAGTGTGAGTATATCAACAAAACCATCATGTACTAAAGAGGAAGATAAACACTAATATATACTTACTCATTCACTTTACCTAAAACTACGACTCTTTCTGAAATACAAACCATTATGGTAATGTCACTTATTCCTAGAGAATACCCTAACCTCTAAAGTTATCTAAACCGACCTCTGATACCAACTATAAGGCCCCGACCATAAAAATTACTTATTATTGAATTAAATGAATAATTCACATTGAGGATCTTTTCAGGTATAGAGTTTTAGAGAATTAGGACATAACTATTACATCTCAAAAGATTACAAAGTAGGGACTTATACTAAGTTTCCATAAAATAAAAACTCTTAAAAAGAAACATGTCTAGTTCCATGTTTTAGACAGCCTGACATTTCCTTGATCCCATCCTTGACCCTATTCAACTTTCTGTCCTGTGAAAAACATTTCAAAAAAAACTTGGGATGAGCATAAAAAGCTCAGTAAGGGATACACAAAAAAGGAAACCTGTTAGTTTTTCAAAACAACAAGTAAACCATGAATATTTTACCAAAGTAATACTTTTCACCTTTATGAAGTAGTAAAAACTCTTCACTGAATAACAGAACATTACTTACCCTTTTGTAACCAAAATATTACCATAAAACCCATATAAAGAACACATAACATAAAAAGGTAACTTGGGACATAAACATACTTAAATGGAATAACCATACGATCAACTTCCACACATACTTAATGGAATAGCCATACGACCGACTTCCATACCCAATGAATTGGAGGTTATAACATAACAACCCGTCCTGGTATTCACGACACCACCCGTTATATTGTCCAAGTACCGTTATAAAATCATAAGATATTAAACAAATACAATGTAAAGAAAACATTTCCACATTTCGATCACAATATATCACTTAAATATATTGATATAAAAAATCCTTTATAAAAACCATTTTCAGTACCAACATACATAAAAGAGTATATGGTATTTATTTCATTTTAAAAACATTACGGCTTCTTGAGGAATCCAAATACCAAATAATACTCACGGCGGCATAAAAGGTTGTTGTCACCGCGTACATGAAAAGAAACATTCATTTTTGTCGTTTTGTAAAATGCTTCGTAGAAAAAGATTCCTTTTGTATAAAAATAAAAGTCAAAGTGGTTTATACACCATATAAAAGAAAGTTGTGTATAAAACAAAAATATGCCTCAATGAAAGGAGGTTGAGACGAAGTCCCTTACAAAGGTGGTATCCTTGGATTAAGGATAAAACAATTCCATAATTATGTGTGAAAAAAGAATACACCAAATATAAGTGGATATTAAGTGTAAAACAATCAAAGGTCGTTCACACATATTCATAGAACGACATATTTCAAGGATTACAAGTTTATCCCAAAGAATCAAAATTGGGTTAAGAAGTTCCCTTGCGAAAATTTGACAACCTGACGGTGTCACTTCAAAATTAAGAAAATGATTTGATGAGTGATAAAAAGGGTATCTCATCACTTGGACATAAAATTTACATCAATAAGGATATAGAACAAAATATCCCAACATAAGAAGATGTAATTTAAAATACATAACAAAAGAAGTCTTTTTAAAAAGAGGACGGTGAAAGGTTCCCTTACCGACCTGGGTAACTTTCGAAACGTACACCCCATTGATGAAGGGTCATACAATGAATATGTAAATACCCATAACTGAAATTATATTACACAAGGAGTATAATAATGGTCAGTACATACACCACTCAAAGGAAATGGTGGAAAATGTAGCATAAATCTCCTGGTAATAAAAGTGAAATGAAAAATCCCTTACGAAAACTTGGCAGCCTAATGGCGCCACATAAAACATCCAAAAATGGATTGATGAGATCAAATAGGGTGGCTAATCATATTAAAATAAAATTTACAGAAATAGGAATATAAAATAACACCCCAACATAACAAATAGTATCTTTAAAGAAGTGACATAAAGGGGAGTACTTAAAAAGAAAGAGAGAGGTTGGATCTCTTACAAAAATTATGCAGTCTAACGACGCCACTCAAAACATCCAAAATGGATTTATGAGAGAAAATAGGGTCTCTCATCATATGAACATAAAAATTATAGTATGAGTAATATAAAATAACATCCCAATCACAAGAAATGTGATTTTCAAAGGAATGACATAAAAGAGTGTACATAAAAAGAAAGAGAGGAGTAGGATCCCTTACCTCGTGTCCGACATGACTCGATCATTCTTTAATATCCTGAATAATAAAATTTAATCAATTTATAATTTTTTAAGGACCTACTTTATAGATTATTAATCAGGTAATATCACATATTATAATGTTATAATAATTGGTTAATAAAGTGAGTTCATATCAGACGTTTTTGTTGGTGTTTGGTACATGAGTAAAAATCAAACTTGTTGGAAAAGAATTTTCCATGTAGTAATAGGTAAATCATATCCAGAATAGTATTGATGTTTTAAATATCATATATATCTAGTATATATTCATTTTATACTATTTCATAGAATTTGGAGATAAAAAATTAAAAGCACCGTTCATGGAGACGGTAGGTCGTACGTACGCATGAACGCTACTTTCATTTTTTGTCATATTAATGGTATTAAAACAAAATGAGAGATATATATATTATAATTCCAGAATTATATACTTCATTTAGATGTAATATATTACATATATATCCATTATATATATTTACTTATAATAGTACATAACATTTGGAGATAAGAAATGGAATGTACCGTTCATGGAGACGGTAAGCCGTACGTACGCATGAACGCTACTTTCATTTTTTTTGTATTCAATGGAATTAAATAATAATGATATAAAGGTATATTATAATTCCAGTAGGATATCATATGTAATACCATTAATTCCATCCTTTATATGTCCCACATATGGCATTAACGAATCAAATCACTTTGAGGGGGCGGTAGTCCGCACTTCCTAAAATGAATATATCGCGTTTACCCATAATTGAAACAATAAAGGTATGCCATAAATGGAAAATACAGAAGCTTAAGTAAACCATAAACATATTATATATCATATATAAATATAGTGACATCTTAATGGCCACCTTTGAAGGTGTTAAAATAATATTGAACAATCATCGTTTCGTGAGGCAGTAATTCGCCGTCTACAGAAATAATATGTTCTTTAACCATTAGACGAAGGTGTGTGTTAGTGTAGCTCGAATCATTCACATCACAAAATCCTAGTATATTTTACATACTGGTGTTGTTAAAAATAATGTAATAAAAGAGTTTAGAGGGTTGGAGAAGAAAAATAAAACATAAGAACACAAGAGAGGACACTACGTTTAAATCGTGTAACTCTCTTGGATTTGAGCTCAAAGGCTTCCTTGAAATGGATTCTGCCCAAAGTGAGGATTCAATGATGAATATAGGTATGTGGAGAGATGAAATGGGCAGGGTTTGGCTGAGAAAAAGGCTTGAGAGGTGTGGGTAAGGTGGTATAGGTGGGGGCCTTTTATAAGAGGAGAGGAGGGGCACTCTTGGAAAGTTATAAAATATTACTTTATTATATAACGCTTTTGGGATTTTCAAGGTCCCAAAAGGATATATTTATAGGATAAGGTGATAAGGTTTCGAAATATACCCATCCAATAGGTTTGTGACAATTTTAGGTCTTATATTTTACATTATCTTTTCATTTTATTTAAATCGTTAAATAATGAGGTAATCGCTGCATCATCATGGTGTCATAAATAATTTAATTTATTTAATGTCTAAAAATTATATAAAAATATAATGATGTAGGAAATATTTTTATCTTTCTAATTAATATTTATAGTAAAATATATGACTTTTATATCCCCATGTAAAAATTGTTTTAGTAAAACAACACATGTTTGTGACATTTTAATTTTAACTTTAAATAAAAAGGTATTAATGTCATTTTCCAACCAAAGTGGCTCCATGGGGTCCCCAAGTTGACCCATGGATTGTCTTGGTCTTCCCTGACATATCGAATGAGGGTAGGGCATTTTTATAGGTCATTTCATATTTTTAAAACATTATTTTTACCTTAAACTACACTAATTAACTCTAATCGCGAATAATAAAACTTAAAAATTACTATTCACCAAAAATTATTTTAATCTCATTTAACCACATTTTACTTACTAATTAAAACCATGTATGTTGTATTTTTGAAAATAAAATCACAGAAGTGGCAAAGTTTCATTTAAACGAAAAAATCACTTTCTTTAACAACCACTTAGTGTTTTGACTATTCATCAAAAATTGAAGTTTTTCAGAAAAATACCAAAAATTCACCCTAATATATTTTTGATATTCTGAATTAAAAAATGATGTCTATTTTACAAAATTAAAAAAATATAAGTTGCATTAATTAATTTAATAATTAGTTCCCGCTGTCAAAACAAATAACGTGTTTTTAAGAAACAATATCTATTAAAAGATTGACACTAGTTTAAGTCCAATTTCAATATGAAATTAATTCCAATGACCATAATTGGATTAAATGGTAAAAATATATTATAATTTCACTTTAAAACCAATTCAAAATATAATCTAATCATATAAATAAATTAGATTAAAAAGAGGTTTTGAATTAAAATACAACATTTTTCACTATTCATTAAAAAATGAACTTTTTCGGAAAAATACAAAAAATTTACGCAAAGTAAATTTTGATGTCTCGATTCTAAAGAAGAATTATATTTTGTCAAAAATAACACATAAAATTGTTAAAAATCGGATTAAAAGAGGTTCTATATCAAAAGGCGGTTAATCGACCTTTTAATGAATATTAGAATGTTTACGCTTAAAATTGGATTCATTCGCATTTTTAATCCTCTAACATTTATTGTAAAAAGTAAAAATATTTTACAAACATATATAATCATTTTTAGTTAGTTCCGTTCTTTCCCGCCATTACAATGGCTAGGCGTTAACTAATTTAAAATAATATTATTTTATTATTAGAGTGCAACGTAAGATTTCAAAGGAACTTGTTGTTGCGCATTGGGTACGCCATCGACCTTAGTGTTCCCTTTAAAGTAATATTTATATTTTATTTACAAATATGGATAAATGTGAATATGTCATATTCTTTATTTACTTGGGGTGTTACAATGCGGGCTCAAATTGGTTGGGTCATGAAAAAGAGTGATCTTAAATGCTCAGTAGGGGTTGTAATATGTATTAACAACTGTACGTCATTGGTGAGAACAATATGATAATAAGCTTATGGGAAAAAATTCAAGTTGAATGAGAATATCATAATAGAATTAAAACCCATAAAAACATTGACCATTAAACATGTGATAAGGAATAATGATTTGATAAATGAAAGAGTCATTAGAATAAGTTATCATGAGACGTGGGATGTAATTATTTATCAAAGGAGCCAATAAAATTCATAAAAATCATTGATAAAATTATTTGGTCACTTGGAAAATTATCTTCAACACCAATTTTTACTTATTTCATAAATAACTGTAGCCTAGTTAAATCCATTAGAGAAACCTCCTTTGTTAGCTCCCTCCTTTCCACCTTTAAAGATAAGGATCATTACCAAATGCATTAGAGATCTATATCAGGTTCCCCTCTAAATAAGCTATATTAGGATCAACTATCATCATGAGATATATCAAGATCCTCATCATCATCAAAAATATACAAACACATAATACAAATTTGACATATGGAATATTTTATTTTCATAATAATTTTTTTAAAACAACTTAACTTCTTTATATATTGATTTTTCAATGCAAAAGAAAGTCATTCCAATATAAAATATTTTAAAAAATAATAATGATTCATCTAGATAGAAAAGATGGAAGGATTCAAAATACTATATTGACATCGAATTAGTGGAATCACTAAAGGATATTAACATATAATAAAATACAATAAAAACATCTAAAACATTTCTTTGAAAATAAGAAGAAATATCCTTTAATTTATATACATTTAAAAACTAAAAAGTCACAAAATATTGGAAAAAGGATGTTATTTTCAAAAATTTATAGATATTTTACAGAAAAATTCAATGAAAATAATATTTTTGAATATGGAAAAAGTTGTTCATGTCCTAAATGTAAAAAACAATCATTTCAAGAAATTTTAATGAGATTAAAAAGTGACAGATGGTGAGATTGTAAAGAATATTCATTTTAAAACCATTTAAATAAGGTCAATGGTCTTGTAAAAAGAAATTTGGAAATAATTTATTTTTATAAAACAAATTCATTAAATAAGATAAAGAACAGGGAGGAATAGTTTGGTTAAAATATATTAAGAAATAATTTTCTTTAAAGAAAACCTCATTACAGACAGTTTAAACAAAAAAAATAGAGATGAGGAACAGAAGTAATATGAAATATCATGAATATGAAAAGATTAATTATATTATATGTAAATAGTAAGTGTATACACCAAATAAATAATTATAGGTGCTTCAATAAAAATATTCCTCAAAGAATGAACTTTTAGATAAGAAACACTTGCAACATGGGTAATGATTGAATAAAAAATCCATTGAATATTATAACATCACATGATTTTTAAAAATACATAATTTATTGGAAAGAATATTTTAAAACATATTTTTATGTAGTTATGAACACCGTGTAAAATAAAACACGGTCTTTAACATGAATTATGTCTCAAAGAATTGATATTGAGACCATGGAAACCCTTGAAACATTTAAAACATTTCAATCAACATATCATGAAAGAGATAACTTCAATTAAACTTTTAAAATCATGAAACATGATTCATTCATGATATAATATCTTCATAGACAACATATACACCTTCTAAAATGACGTTGGTTCATAATACACGACTTTCCTAAAAGCCATTATATTGGGAGAAATAGTCCTTACAAAGATTATATCATTGCAGTTGGAATTTAATCAGTGAAATTGAAATTATTAACAACTTTAAAACCAAAAAAAATTGGTGGAAATATTCAATAAATAAATAAGATGTTATTTCACACATAATATTTTCCTAACATAGTCGATGGACTTGAAGTAGAACCTAATTAATGGAAATTTAGTCATGTAACCCCTTACATCATGTCCAGAATTGTTATGTATGTACTTTAACTACATTATAATAAACTTATATCAATTATTTAACTTTTTATGTTTTTATAGTTTTATTAATTTATTATCTAACCAAAAATTTATTTTATTTTAATGAAATCTATAATTAATTAATTGGTTAATTCCATGTCGGGTTTTTTGAGGTCCTTCATTTAATAATTATGAAAAGGAATTTGGTAGGTTGACCATGTTCAAAGGGGTCGTCATTCCACCATATTCAGAATAATAATCATGATATGATTATGATTTTTATACCCAATTTTTTATATATTTATCCATAAAATCCATTATGTAAAAATACCTTGGCTTGCAAGGCGGTAGTCTGAATATACACACAGGTGATGTTTTTTAATTTGATTAAATTGAAAATAAATAAATAAATAATAATATATTTCCATATTAATTATCATGTTATGAAAAATAAATAAATTCATTATATCCATCCCTATGACCATCCATGGGATACAGTTTTTAAAATAAAATATACATTGCTACGTGGACACACCTCCATGTACACCATAGTCTATCGACTAGAAAATGAAGATGAAAAAATGTAGGACATAAACATAATAACATATATGTATATGATATATACATATGTTATTATATTGGAATAGTTCAGATAGAAATTATGTCAGTATAAGAAGAAGTGAAATTAAAATAGTAAATTTAGACGATTACTTCCTCTTTGAAGAATCATGATTGGATCTATCATTAATAACCCTATGGATGGTATTTAAAGAATTACTGTTATATTATAATGCATATAGGGAGTATAAGTAGAGGTTCTGGTAGGTTTTGGTTATGAAAAGCTGTAAAGTCTCTAATTTGGTGATCCCTCAAGTGACATACCATCTTAGATATGTGACCACCGACACACCTCCCAGTACACCATAGGATATCAACTAGTAGTTAGGATCTAAATAATATTGTGGGGAGAATATACCCTCTATTAAATAGTTTCAATGATATAAGAAAATAATAAATAAGTTTTGTAAATAGTGAAATAATATGAAAACAAAATCATACAAACAAAGCTATTAATTTACCAACTAAATAAAAGGATAATTTTCTGAAAAGATAAAAAATGAAATTCTGAGAGTCTTATAGATAACATATTAAGAAGAGATTAATACAAATACCAAATACATCAGACCTTAACCCCATGGTTGTCTCATCTCGATTCTCTAACCCATACAGCTATCAAAAAATAAACAATCGGGTCCCTTACCCTTGTCCAATCTTGCTTCCATGAAATCGGTTCATGTTCCAAACAAAGGTCGATCAAGGGTGTGAGTCTAACTCAGTAGATCAACACCACCATCTCTAAAAAAATAAAATCTACATAAATTAGTGAATGTAATAGATATAATTATAGGGTATTAATTTAATATGTTAATAGAAGACATGAAATAAAAATGAAGACCCTCAATTTCCTGGGTGACACTAGGGGTGAGACTAAAACCTGCATTATCACACTGCTAGATACTGTTATCCAGGGATGGAACTTCCTGAATCAGGATAGATCACCTAATGGGAATTATATTATCCTACTTAGGATGAATCCCAAAAAAAATTTCTACCAAAATTGCATCTTCCCACAGGCTATCCAGGATCTTACCCTTAGGAAACCAATTATTTTTCATCTTGACATCATAGAACCAGTGTAATCATATACTATACTATATGGAATAATATAATTTTGTGCCTATTCCCCATAAATAAATAATAATCATGAACATAGACCTCAATAATCTATATAAACATGAGTTGTATTAAGAAAAAATCAATATCCCAATAATCATACAACCCTCAGGCATCAATCACATTGATGTGACATAAGTTCAAAATCTATGAAAAAATAATTATAAGGCCAATACCACACATACCATATATATCAACATAAGAAAAAATGACCATGTTATCAATTATCATCAATCTAACCAAATTCATTTCATTAATCTATGTTCCTAATTATCAACATAATTATGTCAAGCCTTTTTTATTTATCATTTAACCCTAAAGTCAATAACATATATTTAAACTCAATTTTTCCTTAGTGATTCTAATATATGAAATAATACAACATACATGTTATTACAATTGATAAGATTAATCCAACAATCACTCAATTTATTCCCAACATAGCTCAGGTCTGACTATGATGATTATAATTTAGTTTAGATTATCCAGTTTATTTAATCATGCACACATTATGCTGGTATGATTGCACATATTGAACATAATAGTGGTAATTAAATCAGACCAAAGGGATATTTTTTAGACCACCCACATTTATTTAGCATTGAAAAAAATTATTCCAATGGGAAACAAAATGAATAATGATGGTTAAGATGATATCAAGAATAATGTATATCAAACACAGTCATAAAAAATCATTAGATTCAACATAGTTCAAATATTACGGCATGATAATGGAGAAAAATGGAAGAAAGGCAAAAACTAAATTCAAAGAAATCACCAGGGATGAGATGCTTTTTCAGCATATTTGGAATAGAGGAATAATTCCGAAATTACTTGAAATCACATAAGGCATGAGATAGGAGAGATACATGAAGATGAAGAATCAATCACTCACACACTGTGGCCATAAAACCACTGATCATCAGAAATACATGACGTGTAACCCTTTCACTTCATGGATTTCTCAAATTATGAGTTACACCAAATTGCCAAAGGGTTTAAATAATACTTCTCAAACATTACACGATGTGAACTAAATTCACGATGGGAATTTCATTTATGTAATGACCCATCTCACATCATCTTCTCGACAATTATTACATGTCAGGTAACATGTACAGGATGTGTGAATCTACTACACATAGATATAAGACCAACTTCTACAATGGTTCCAAAATGAGCTCAGAACCCTTCCAAACTCATGGAGAACCCTCGTAATCCACATTAAGATCTTTATAATCAAGAATCCATTCATTTAAACAAATATACAACCCCAAAATTGAGGTTATTTTCCCTAGAAAATAGTCTTCATCCTTAAAATAACTCTACCACAATTGTTTAAGGGAAAAGTAAAAACAATGAAAAATAAGTTCAATAAAAAACTCAATGAAGGAATTACCTAAAATAATTTGGATTCTCACAACATATCAATTATATAAAAAATCATCCCAAGCTACTCCAAGCATAATTGTGGGATCTCAACGAACAAGTCTAGGAACTATGCTCGCATATTAGACTCCCTTTCCAAGGTATCCTCATAAATAGGTGGAATCTTCCCATACACATGATCTAGATGTATGGTTGTAACCCAAAGATAATTGTCACAATGGTCCACAATAATTATTAGATACTCTTTTGATGATGAATATACACCAAGATCAGTATCCTCAACATATACCGCATGAGAAGGGTCATGATGGTATATACGAATATACTATAGGTGAAACACCTCATGCATGAGTATATAGCACTATCAAAGGGCTAATCGGCATGCCACTGGACAAACCTTTTCCACTATCTCCAATTGATTGAAAAACGTGGCCACTTGCTTTCCATATTTACTAATATGGGTTTTCCCAAACCCAGATGACGCTCGAAGGAAAACTCAAAGACTAACCTCAATCTCCATATGTCATCTCTTATTGCCAATGTAATATTTCTACCTCCTCTATATGGTCTTGAATCTCCTCATGACCAACTAAACCATCCAAAAAGTATCATGTAAGAAACAAGGCCCAACAATCAATGACTCATCTGCAGCTAATAAAAAAGAGGTGAATAAAACATTCTACCATACAAAATCTCAAAAGGACCCATTTGGAATGATTACTATATACTTTTACTCTTTTTGAACTCTATTATTTCCAAAAGACTCTCCCATGAACCAAAGATATTCAAAACATTAGCTCGTAACATATCTTTTAGAATATAAATAGTCTAAATAGATTGTCCATCTGTCTGAGGATGGTAAGTTGTACTTATAAGAACCTATGATCCTAAGGCCTTTTGTAGACCATTCCTAAACTGAGGAGAGAAATAATGATATTGATCATAAATGATGATCCTTGGAAATCCATGAAACCAAACAATATCACACATGTAAATACTACCCAACTCTTCAAATTTTATGGTCCCCTATATATAAAATATGTGGATAGCTTCATCAGTCAATCCAAATGTACCCATATAGTGGTATTTGTGTGAGGTGGCTAGGGTAATCCTTTCAAAAATCCATAGTGACATCATCCCACTTCCACTATAGAATGTGCCGAGGCTGTAATATCCCATTAGTCCACTGATTTTCAGCCTTCACCTACTGATAGGTGAAAAATATCACCAAAAATCAAATATATCCTTGTTCAACCCTAGACAATAGTACTATCTATATAGATCATGATTCATATTTTTCAAACATAGATATACCACCTCTCAAGAATCACGAAATGCTCTCATCTGCAGCTCATTCAAACCCATAAGAACCCATAAATGGACACAGAAAATCATATAATTTCCACTTCCATAAGACCATCCTAGTGGTGGATCTAAACCAAATAAGATGTATCTTAGAACTAAGCCCTCTGGATAAGAGAACTAATCTGAATGATCCAATAAAGAAGCACATATATGATAGATTTTGAATTTAAAGCTACTCATCTATGGGACTCTTGAAAATCATGATGAATGTTTGAAGAGAGCTCTATCAACCCCCACTCATCAAAAGACTCTCTCAGTGAATCTACCTTCATCTTCCATCCCAAGTAATCATCAATTATATTTACACTTACTAGTGTATTATCCATCTTAAAGTCAAAAAAGTTTAGATAATCGACCCAAATCCTCTACCAAAGGTTCCTATATCAATTAGAAAAGATATTCATGATGATATTTTGGTCTGTGTACAGCAGGGACCTGTCAACAAAAAGATTATTTCACTAGAATACATGGGTATGAACCACTACTTCTAACACTAGATATTGTGAGGATAATTCCAATAATAAAGTCTTAGTTGTTTGGTTCCTTAAGAAACCACTCAAGCATCCTAAATCAGAAATTCTCTGAGTCTAACACGAGATGTGTTACAGTACATGGTATATGTCTTACATGGAATAGCTAAAGGGTGTATAGGTGTAGTGGTAAGACTTATCTTCATTACATAAAAATCCCTCTCATAAGAATCCAAAAAATTCAAACAACTTCCCTTTCTTGGTCATCCTGGACATCAGTGATTTAGGATATGAGAAGTCCAAGATGAAACACTGATAATAACCTACAAGTCCAAGATATCTCAAAATATCAAAGACATTATTGGTTCTCTCATAATACACCAGGGCTTCATCCTTCTCTAGGTTCATTTAAAGTCCATATTATGAGATAACTGGGACCTATAATTACATTCTATCATTCAAGAAACTACATTTGGTTAGATTAGCATAATTCCAATGCTTTAATAGTGTACTCGGGATAGTGTCCGCATGTTGAGAATCATCGTCTGATGAATGGGATTAATATAAGATTTCATTGACAAAATGTACCATAAACGATCTTAGAAATTATGAAATACCCAATTCATCGAGGACATTAATTCCACTAGTGTTTTTATTAGAAAAAACAGTATTACAACGAACCTAGATATTCCATACCAACTCCAAAATGAATTCTGTGGTATGTACGATGGTCTCACCATTAACTAGTGGAATCTTGATCTCAAATCAATCATGGATATGATATTATCACCTCTTCACAAATCAAATATATCTTTGATATGTTCAAGGAGATACTAGTTCTTTAACTTTATCTATTCAATATCTTATAATGCTCATATAATCATAAAGTCCCATCATCCTTATTAGAGAAAAGAGTTGTAAAACCCTAATAATATGTACTTTTGTTATGAAACCATTAATATCTAGATATTCCAATTGGAAATTCAACTCATGAAGTTATTTTAATACCATTTTATATGGTGGAATAGAAACTATCCCTACTCTTGGAACCAACTTGATCATGAACTCAATATCCCTTTTGGGTGGTAAGAAATAGATATTTTTAGAATAAACATCCTAAAAATGGATTAACATAGGAGGAAATGTATCTTGCAATATTCCTACTTAATCTCCAATTGGGATTACTATCTATTCTATGAGACAATCAAATTTTCCAAAATTGGTCCCACATGACCAGCCTGATTATCCCACTCACCCTAGTGAGTATTTTAGCCTCTTATATTATGTTTGAAAGAAATTTATCCTATGATAACATTCTAAATGATCCAAATATAGAACTAACCAATACATACCAACAATCAAATAGAGTCCTATCATTTCTATCGAAAACATTCATAAAGGAAATAAAAGCAACCAATTTTATGTGAACACTTCTATTGTGCTTGATACTCATTGAAAACACTCCAAACAGTATTTCAATGGTCATGGACCCATTTATTCTCTCAATAGAAAAACCAAATTTTTTTCTAAAAGATAAAATATAAAGGAATGCAATGCTCTTATATCAAACAATATTCATGCTAAGGTAGATGATACTTGAATAATGCTTATGACAGTAGAAGGTATTATACCAAAACTAGTCCAAGCAGACTATATAGTTTGAAACTAGCTTACACCTCTACCCTGGGTTCTAGTATGACATCCTAGTACTATTACCTCTATGTGGTACTTCCACTTTTGGACTGGGGTACCACATCTCCGGCTTCAGCCTGAACGGACAGTGAAACTCTAGCTACTAGTATTTTGAGGGTTATCTGAGCCCCTACCAGACTCTGATTCCTATCTTGATCCTTTTAAACTTCTCTATTAGGGGAATTTACCAAAAAAAACTAAATATTATACACCCCACCATATAAAGAACACTCCAATGTAGGGTAGGTGAAATTTATGTGCTTGTGGACTAACCTACCAGGTTGAAATATCTGCACCAAACTGTAGTTAAGAGGAGGAATTATGATCTCTTGACTTCTTTTCATTCTACTTGCATGAAAGTAATAGTTATAGAGGTGATTATTTGTAATAGAAGAAGAGTTACCGGGTCTCCCTAAAAAACTCTTTTTTCACCACTCAATCCCTCTCTCTGATTACCTTTTATGATGATAACCTAATTCATTAAATCCCTAAGGCTGCTCTAGTGAAATATCTTCACCTACAACAAAATCTGATAAAAAATATCATGGAGAAAGCCTCTCATCTAGGAGATTTTATCAGCTATTAAGCATTAAGAAAATCACTATAGGTTGGAGAAACATCTATAAAATTCCATCACTAACATGCCCTTCTATGTTAGATTGATAAAATTGGGATCCTTCTCATCCATAAACACCTTAAGACAGATGTGGATGAGAAACTTTTCTTCAAATTCCATCCATGATAACTCATCTTGCTACCCAAGTTTCATTATAATATACCAAAAAACACGTGATATGTCCATGAAGCATTTATGAAATAAGACTCACCCTCCTCTCTGAGGGTTTGATGAGGTGATTGATGATATTCTAGACTAACTCAATCCTGAACTCCTCATCTTGAGGGAATCCCTCCCCAGTGAAGGTAAGAATATGCTATAACTGAAACCCTCTCATCAAATCACATATCAAAGATATGGTGTGAACGGTCTCCCATTTCATGGATCACATGACCCGTATTAAAATATCATGAACATAAACATCCATGTGATTATTGGGAGCTACATGAATATCTTGTTCAACAAAATTAACAGCCTGCTGATTTCCACTCTCTTGAAGATGAAGAAGATTCATTTTTTATACAATACAAGTACACTCCTTAGAATATAGGGTAAAAAATATCTCCCTCAAGAGGTGATAAAAAAAGAGAAACATGAGCTCATGGTACCTCTAAACGTGGATTAATAAGCGAATTAAAATAACATTAAAGTTCATTTAGGCACTTCTTCATTAGATACAATAGATATCTTATTTCGCAACTCATATAGAAAAATATATCATATGCAAAAATATTTTCCCAATCATTAAAAAATTCTTGTCAATGAATATACCTATATGACTATCATGATTAATTAATACTCATCTCATGCCATACCATGCCACAAGTATAAATATTAAGAAATAATAACATCACACAACATATCTATCACACAAGGCATAATAACGTTAAACCATTGCAAGTGAATGTCCTGAACAACAATCCCATCCTTTGGTGCTTATAGTTTCCCACATACGTGGTTCAGCTACTCCCACGATCAAACTCATTACCAAGTCAGGAAACACAATTTCATGTTTTATAACCTTCAAAAATAGTAGAATACTTGAAAAGAAACTGGAAATCCCTTTTATACCACTTATTAACAACCCCGACCGGGTTCTCCTGGATGTGACATAGAAGGTTGGGTACATGACCACTAGAGTGCCTCCCAAAATTCCAGAGGCTACCATGTTATAGTGAGGGTCTACATAATATAGTAGGGATATTTTACAATATAGTAAAAAGTCTTATTGAAATAAAAAAACAGAAGAGTATAAGAAATAGTGGACATAATATTAATAAATAATTAGATAACCAAATTCAAGGAAGGAAAAATTGAATAAAACTAATTAATAAAAGAATATTGTAATGAAAAGATAAATGAAACTAAATTACATGTTAATATTAAGAAATATAAAATAATAAACTCAAATAAAGACTCCAATGACCTTTTGTCTCGAAACCCTTGTTAGTTTTTTCTCCATGCTCTGACTTAACTAGCTAGCCACAAATCAACAACATGGTCCTTTTATATAGTCCAAACATGCATCCTTTAAATCTTCCTTGGTAACAAATGGTGGCCTCTCCACAGTGTGAGTACAAATCATTATTTGAACAAAACATTTTGTAAACAAATCCATTATATAAAAAATAGTGCATGAAATAATGTGTATAGAAGGGTCTTAATTAAATAAATTAATATCGCACATGATATAAAAATTCTAGCCCAGAAATTCTAGGTTGACACCTGGGGCCAGCCCAAGACCTACTTCGACTCCCTTCCCAATATATCTACCCATTAAAAGATCCTCATGCATTAAGACATATCACCAAATTAGTGGACAATTCATCTACCAAATATGAATATCAAAAAATGCTACCTACCCAAATGGATTTTTCCTTAGGCTTTCCAGATTCTCACCCTCAGACATCTAGTGATTGTGCATCCAGCTCTCATACACCTAGGATAATCATATACTCATCCCTCAGGAGACAAGTTCCAATTATCCTAAACCTTATTTAGAATGATTAATTATTCAGGAATCCCTCAGGTGCCATCATAAATCATGAGTCATATCGAGGAAAACTCAACTTGCGAATCAACATCTCATCCTTAGGTATCAATCACATTGATACCACATAATATCAAAAGATAATTAAGACGAATCAGTTGGCCAATAACAGACATACCAAATATATCATAACGATAAAAAATGATCAATGTATCAATTTTTATCTACTTAACTAGAATTATTTCATTAATATAGGTTTCTAATTATCCCATAATAATTTTAAGCCTATTTTATTTATCAATAAACTATATGGACATTTACATATTAGTTAAAAAAAATTTACAGGGTGATTTTACTATAAGTAGTCACACTATATAAAAGTTATTCCAAATCATAATATTAATTCAAAAATCAATCAATTTATTCCCAATTAATCATATGTCTCTAATGTCAAACATATCAAGTCTCTACATGGTCTTGGGAGGGAACACCTATCAGGTGGACACAAGTCACAATATCTATGTATATGGATCCAACATAATCTAATGGATAGTCTATCTAGAAGGATTATAATTTAATATAGATTATAAAATTTATTTTTTCATGCACCTAGCATGCTGGCATAATGGCACATATTACACATACATAAGGTAATTAAATTAGAAGAAAGGGATAAGTTTTACACTATACCCAATTATCTGGAATTGAAGAAAAAACTCCAATGGGAGAACCCTAAATGAATTAATGGGATGAAGATATCAAGAAGAACCTATATCAAACAAGATAATGATCAACAGTAGAATCCATAGCAGTCAAATATTACACCACGATAACATAGAACAAAAGGAAGATAGGGAAAACCCAAAGCGAAAAAACACATCGGTGATCCGATGCTTGATAGAGATGTATGAAAGGGAATAAGGCACACCGAAATCACATAGAAATCATATAAGGATCAATAGAGGAGGGGTTCATACAGATAAATAATGAATCAAATGCACAACATGCCCCTAAAACCACTATGCGCATGAAATATATGGCCTGTAACCCATTCACATTTTGAATTTATCAAATTATTAGTTATCCTGGAAAACAAATCTCCTGGGGTTAGAATACCCTTTTAGAATACTATATGATGGGTAACAGTTTCATGTAGTGTATAAATTTCATGGCATGAAACCATTTCACAAAATCTTCCCATCGTCAGTAACACATCGTGTAATATATACAGGACTTTTAAATGTCCCATAGACAACTTTAAGAACAACTTCTATTGAAGCGGCCAAACCCCCTTTGAAGAATTCCAATCTCATTGAAAACCCTCATAATCCACAATAAAATGTTTATTACCTTGAATATATTAATAAAAATATAAAACCCTAAAATTTAGGTAATTTTACTCAAAAACATTCTCTCCATCCTTGAAGGAACTCGACCACCATGATTCAAAGAGAAAGGAAAAACCAAAAAATAGGTTTAAAGAATAACTAAAAGAGGTATGTACATGAAACAAGTTCAGATCTTAATTAAATGGATCAAGAAGGGTGAAAATATAGGGGATCTAGTTTCTTTTTATATGTGACGAGAGGTGAAGATTTGGAATTATTACACGTAATAAATTATTATAATAATTTTTCCCTGTTAATTATTATCAAATTTGATATTTTTATAATACAGGATAGGTATAAGACATAATAAACTAATATGATATTTTATAGACAAGTTAATTTGATGTTTTATCCTTTTGATCTTTGTTTTAACAAATGTTAACACTTTTTTATTATTATTGTGATATTAATGTTTTTTCTTTATGGGTTTGGAAAGTTATTATAAATGGAAAAGTGATTATAAATTGAAAATAACAAAGATTATGGACCATATCCCATTAAATTATCCAAAGATAATATTTTTATGAATTTTAAATATTTTCATATTATATTATTTTACATAAAATATAATTAATGTCCCATTTGAGACAATTCACATAATTAACTTTTAAAATAACAACACAATAATTTAATTACAATATAAAATTTTAAAAAATCACCACTGAATTTTATTTATCTAAAAAATAATAGGAAAATTCTAACATACTCAAAAATATTATTTATAAAGTTTTTAAAATAATTTACATAATTTTTCAACAGCTTGTACCAAAAATATGTAGACGTTGAATAGAAATATAAGGTAATTATTCCATCTCTATGATTTGAAAATATATTTTAATGAAAAAAATAATCCATCATTAAAATAACCATTTTAATCTAAAAAACATTTTTTATCACTATAGAAAATATTCAACATATTAAAATTGAAAGTGAATTTTTTTCATTATTCATTACATAAAATTATTTAAAATTTATTAATGATGGAATGTTGCAATAAATTAAATTTTTTTTTTAATTTGGGATGATTTTGGTAAAAAATGATGAATCTCTGAGGATATTATGAATTTTAACCGAGTTAATCTTCCACATGTCCTCAAGAATTCCTCTCCGAATGCAAGAGGCTAGTAACCCTGGAATATATTCCCAGATCACCCATTGAGCTAGATACATATTCACACAAGAATGACTAGAAAATTAAACATTGGATCCACAAATAACTATAGAATACATGATACCACCATTGATATAAATGTATTCATTGACACACTCAATAAATCCTAGAACTCTTTCCAACCTTTTTATCTGACTAGGTGAATGTTTTCTTCGGTCACTATGTAAAATAGCTTCTCGAGTAGTGTGTGAGTACAAAACTAAGTAGGGAACCAAAAACACAGTCCCATAGATAACCAGTGAAAGTACATTGTTTATGTAAATTAATTAGGTGAATAATAATAAAAATATTTATCTACTGAAAGTAAATTAAACAACCAATGTATTACATAAATCATTAAGGCTACCTAGGTCCGACCATAACTACATTGGCCATCACCAAAAATATGACTAAGAAACCTAAATCACCCAATGGGTATAAAATTCCTAGCCCCAAGATTACCCATACTCACCCCCACTAAATAAAAAACATATTTCTTGGTATGAAATAGATGTTCAATAAATTAAAAATTGATTTAGATCTCATTAATCCTAGGAATACCACTCGAGTTATGAGTAATCAATGGATCCCACATGATTTGTCAATGTTCCATATTCCAGTTCAATGATAGATTTCACATTATCTATCCATAGTATGTCAAGAAATTAAAAAATATAATTGATTTATTTGGTGATGATCCTTTATCAATATAATATTAATTTTCTCCACATCTATGCTAATAACATGATATCCATTAATCATTGGATCAACATCCCATTCCTCGAAATCTTTGGGAAATTCATTCATGGTGCATTCAACTATTCATAGAAGTATCACATGAATAAATAAAGGAAATAATCTCTAACCTTGAGTATATATTAAACATCTAGTGATCAGGGGATAATCATTTATAACACCATATTATTTTATGAAAATTATTTTTTTAATAAATTAAATTTTTTCAATAACTTGCGTTTCCTGAAACACCGAATTTTTAAGGAACCACAAAAAAATATTATTATTTAAACCAGACTATTATTAAATTTTGATTAAACTCACAATAATTAATAGGAACTTAAATTTACTTAATATATGTTTAATTGTTTTATCTAAAAACACATATTGTTAAAAGGTACATAATTTTTGGTAACTTCTTCATATGTTTCAAAATATGATTTCATCAAAAAAGGTTTTTTTTTGGAACAATAAAAAATTAATATTTGATAAAATAAAGTTCATTTAATTAAATAAATATTTCACAATTATCTTAGGTTTATGTTTTAATATTTTTATGAAATTATTTTTTTTGGGAATAGTGAACAATACAAGTTTTTGTTGAAAAGTACCTTTTAATTTAATTAATTTAAAAGATTAATTTTTTAAAATTTGTTTTAAAATGAAAATTAATTCAATTATATATATTTTATTAAAATTTATTTCATTTAAGGCACATTAATATTTAATTTTAATATAAAACCTTTTTAAACATCTGAAAATTCTCTCTTTGGAAAACTGATTTCTCATCATGCATGGAGGTTTAATTTTAAATTAAAATTTAAAGCTTATTTCATTTTAATTTAAAAAAATATATTACAGATTTTTAATTATAATAATTTATATTATATAATAATGTAAAGTTAATTTTTTACCATAACAGATAGTAAAAAAGTAAAACATATTTTGAATGGTTATGGTTAAAATGGATATACTGGAGGGTTGAAATAGAACATTATGGTTAATAATGACCCAAAACTAATCTAACACGCGTTATATGTAAATATTTACACCATATAATATATAATAATCTATAATGGTTGATTTTTTGAGCTTTTTATCATGTGAAAAACAAAGGTACACCTTTTTCTTTCAAAAAAACATAGAAGTGTGCCACTCAGATGGCTTATCGAAGGCCACCCCTTACTCTTTTATATTAAGAGTTGAAAAACCATTTTTTAATCCAAGGATATACCATATATGTTTCTTATGTACCTAATATCATCCTAGAATCCTAATTTTTTTTCAAAAATCCATCCTAGTACTGCTTTCGGTGGAAACCAAAAGATGTTTTCTAAAGAGTAGGTAACATCAGTAACTAAGAATTTTATTTTATTTAATCCTACACCTCCTTCAATTGTTGTTAAAAATTTATATATAATAACCCCAATATCTTTTATATTCTTATATTTTATTTATTTTATGTTCATAACCTAAAACCATCTCCACTTCTATCAAATGGGAATCAAAATTATTATTCATGTGTAAGGCGGACTTCCACATCGTAAACCAATGATAATTCTTTTAATCACCACATATCAAAGATATATATAATGATGGGTCAAATGTTTATATTTTATAAATATGGTATAATTATGTTTTCCTATTTATGATATCACTTATACCTACTTACTTTTTATTCTGCGAGAATACGATAATTTCACTCATGTGTACGATGGACTACCGCATCACGATGTGATGCGTTTTGTTCAAAATTTAAATGGAATTTAATAAGGTTGGGTTTAGTGAAAATATATTAAATATATGAAATAAAAATTATTATTTAAGGAAAATATATTATTTTTTTTTCATTCAATTATTTTATAAAATGGAAATAAACTTCTTGCGTACATACAATCTACTGTCTCTTTGAATGTTGTATTTCAGTTTTTATCTCTATATTTTTTGGATTAAAATAAACATAGATATGAATAATATATAAGAAATTTATATAATGGTTGGAATTAATTATATTATTTAACCATGATCCATGTAAGAGTTCTAAAAAATCAAAACATACTTGAAAAAAAAAGTAGTTATTTCTCATAATTTGACTTTCACATGGAATATTTAATAAACAGGTAATAAAAGAACATAAGTAAATCATATAATTTAGGATATTTATAATTATGATTTTATAATATATTCATAACAATATTATAATTGTTATATAAGAGTTTTGAACTTGCAAAAACAATGTTGAGAGTTATTCTAAGAGATTTATGACTCACTTTTTACTTCTGTGAGAAACATGCATTATTCACCACCATTTTATTTAATGTCATATATATAAAAACCATGAATTTATTTTTTGTTGATTAAATTCAAAATTATTTGGATTTAGATATCAATTTTATTTCTATATTTCTTGTGTTAATGGTTTAAACATTACCAAAGTGGTAATTGATTTTTGTCTCAAATTGACTTCTTTGGGACATAAGTTATATTATGAACTTATATTATTCTAATTGGAGTTTATAACTCCCATTTTACATTTATATAATCACTATAATCATTTTAATTATACTTAATGTTTCATTTTATGTTAATATCTAATTTTTTTATGAATCAAAATATACCAATGTGATAAAAAGTTTATATTACAATATCATATATTATCAAGGTTTTATATGATAATTTTTCTGATGATAAAATAATAGGATTCATTTCTAAATAAACTCACTAATTATATTATTATTTTATAATTTCATGATAATAAAAATTTCCCTTCATTTTACACTTCTAATGTACTCAATAATTAAAAAAGTTGTTTTTGGTAAATATAATTTTTATTTCTTTGCTCATTCGTAAACCAGTTGTTCATCTAAAACCATGGTTTTATAAAATGTTTTCAATAATGTTTTTATCATTTTATAATTAATAATTAAATAAATTCTTACCCTTATTTAATTATTTTAATTATTTTTTTAATTTATCTTCATATCATCTTTTATATAAGGCCCATTTGTATTTTACCAATAATGTGACATAAATCATTGATTTAGCATGTATAGTATAGACAAAATTTCCCAATGTCATGACCATAATTTGGGTTAATTATTACATTATATTTTTTCAAGGTTATTTTTAAACAAAAGTAATTAAATATTATTTTATTAATTTTTTATTTGTAAAATGGTTATTTTCGGGGAAAGGATCTTGTCCAAAAGAAACATTCTAAGTTACCTTTATTTCAAAATAATTTTGCATATGAGATTAAATATTTTAATGTTTCCTATGATTTATTGGGGATATGATCCATGAACACAATTATTATGCATTCTATGAAATATTTATGTTAAAAATGATAAATATCTTATGAAAAACATTACTCTTCCTTGGGTTATACCATAATAGAATTCTTATAAAACCCATTTTCCCAAATATTATGATTTGATGAAATGATGAAATGATTATGAAATATGATTCTTTAATATATGTTATTTTATGATGAAATTTTTATGAATCTAAATTTTTTTCATGGGTTTTGACATGATTAATGTTTTCAGATATTATGGAACACATACATTTGATTTTCATTAAGTAATAGGTGCGAACTGTATCTCCCTCCATTGAATTGGGTAAATATTGATATCTTAAGAGATAAAAATGACTAAAAGGGGGAGTGAAACTAGTTAAATAAAGGATTATGTAAACTATGATAGTATTGGGAGTGAAAAATTACAACTATGATAGTTTTGTTAATGAACCCATTCCAATATAAATGTCTTAGAAATGAGGCTTGAACTAATAAAGAAATAACTTTTCTGCATGTCTATATGACACTAATATATACCTTATGATAATGTTATGTTATCATTGTTCATGTTATTTGATTCCATTTTCATTCATGTCTTATGAACATCCATGATTAATTCCTAGACTCATGTTTATGATCTATGATATGAATGATATGTTTTTTAAATGTTATTATCATGTTCACAGACCCTTATAGTCATGATATTTTAACATATCCTTTGTGTACCATTTCTGTGCATATTAGGACACCCTTTATTATGTTTACTTTTCCAAATTTATGATGAAATATCTTTTGTATGATATTTTAAATAAGGTCCCCAGTTATGAAGAACATAGTGGGAGATGATGTAGCTCACTTATAGTACAATTAATTATGTTTCCATTTTTCCAAAGGAACTATATCTAAAAGATTCCGGCATGGATCATTATAACATGTAATCAATATCCATAAATTATGATATAATATTTATGTATGAGATGTTTGGGTAATTAAAGATGGTATAAATGTATGGATTTTTTAATATTTGGAAATTAAGATGTGAAATTTTCTTTGATTACTCTACGGTTATGTCTAAGGTTAAGTCAAAGTTTGATTTAATGTAATGGAAAATATTCTAGAATTTTGGTAATGTAAAGAGAGAGTGGTTTATAAGAAATTAAATCCCAGTATGGATAATACAAGTGGATGTGCAACTCATACAAATGTACCTAGTGGTGAAAAATATGAATATTGTACATTGAGCTAGACTTGATCTTCACCTGGTGCATGATAATCAGTGTTACTAAACACCTCTTTTATCACTCTTAGAGGATATTATTGGTAAATTCATAAAAAATTCATGAACCATCTAGAAGTATTAAAGGGTATTGAAATAATTAATAGCCTAAGATAAACCTAAGGCATCATTTATTAAAAAATTAATCCATGATTTAGACATCCATTAATTAATTATTCATTATTATATGGTAAAAAACATTAATTATTGTCTATTAAACTATTCCTTTTAGTGTTAGTAAATGGTTAGAACCCAATGAAACCTTGTTAATGCTTAGTTTTATGGAACATTAATTGGTTTTCTTGTTGAGTATCTAATAGTTATTGGAGTCCGAATGAAAAATCTCATTTATTTGCTCAAATAAAGTTTTTAAGACATGAATCAAGCTAAACATCAAAATTAGAAAAGTATCGGAAAATGATCTTCTGATTCCTTTATGAGTAAACAACTATCTTCATTTCCTTGTTCCATTGATCTGATAGTTTCTGAGTAATGTATCAGTACATATGAAAATATATTTTCTATTATCTACTGTTCTGAACATGAAAATATCATTCTGGTTGTATACTATATGGAAGGAGAAGATGATTAATGGTGGAAACTCATCACAAGTATAAAGGAACATGATAAAATGGACTCCATGGAGTGTGATGAGTTTAAGGGCTCATTTTTCAAAAATTACATCCCATGTATTCTACATTCAAAAATGGAAAAATAATTCCTTTGTTAATGTTGAATTTTAATGAATATGTTTGTACCTATAATGAATGTTTTGCAAGACTTGTGAGGTATTATTTTGGAATAATCATCAAAACTCACATTATGGTTTATTTATTCTTCATTGGATTAAAATGATTTCTCTTAAGAGAGTTATCCATAAGGGTCTCACTACCCATGGATAAATTGTAGGATGTAATATCAATGTGGAAATTGATATCAATATTACCTATTGATCTCATGGTTTCAAAAATTAATGGATAATGGATTTCAAAACAAACTCTAAAGCACATAGGGAGAATAAAATGATAATTCCTTGATAGTTGATGTGTCAAAGTAAACATGGAACAAATTTTATTAATGTTACTATTAAATATTTTAATTGTGGAAAGGAAGGTCAATAGGAAATCAAATTTTGATGTGATTGGGAAGAGTTAACTAATTATGTAGATAGAGGGAAATATCTACAGAATGAACCAACCAAAATCTAATGATTCAAATGAATGAATTATAAATTTTATGTTATCAAATTCCCAAAGATATGGGTTAATAATGATGATGGACATCACCAACCTCTTAAGACGAGAGAAAAAAAATCTTAGGTGATCACTATTTCTAATGAGGGTTGTAATGGACGTGCAGTAAAAGGTACACTTACTATCCACAATTGAAGTTAAAATGTATTATTTGACTATGGACCTAACTTTTCATTCATATATAAATAATTTTCTAAGGTTATCAAAATGAAAACCAAATGATTATATGTAAAATTCATTGTGAAAACACCCAATGGTACGATAATCAAACCTCAAATATATGATTCTAATCAGATTAAAATTTGCGATAGTGGGATTTATGAAAATCTTTTCATTATTCCCCTTGTTTAATTTAATTTTTTCTTTGGAATGCATTATATTTCTCTATAGAATTACCATATTAATTTGCAGGTAATGGAATCCACATTTTTTATTAGAAACCATCATATGATTATCTATCTATTAGAAAATAAATATGACCGTACAATGGATATCATATGCACTCTATGGGCTTTGATTCTTATTAAACAGGGTGTGTTTACCTAAATTGTTTTTGTGGAAAATTCTATTTTGATTATATGCATATTGTATGGGATTTTAATTATGTATTTCTATAATATTTTTCTTGCATTACATGAAACCATTAACTTTAGTTTTCCACAAAACTCATTCCTTGTTCCAAACCTATTTCAATGACTCCTTACATAATATCCTTGATTGAGTTTCTATAATTGAAAACGAAACTTTAATAGAAAATTGATAAGGGATTCATTCTTCCAGGTGCGTCACCTTGGTGTAAACCAATTCATTTTTTAAATAATAAATATGGATTTATGAGACTCTTTATAGATTATTGGGAGTTAAAAAATATCACAATCAAGAACAAGTATCCTTTACCTTGTATTGATTTTCTATTCAGTCAATTGTACAGATCTTAATAATTTTACAAGGGTAACATTCATATTAGATGTAATCAATTTATGGTAAAGAAGAAGGATATATTCCAGATCACATTCCATGAAAGTAATTTACAAAATTATTAAATAATGATTCCATTCGGTCATACTACTTCATACTGTTATCTTTATCAATTTAATGAGTATAGTCTTTAGAGATTACCTTAACCAGTTTGTGATAGAATTTATAGAAATATTTTTATCTACTGAAAGAGAGAGGAAGAGAATGAATATAACTTGGGAATTATACTAAAGGCAATAGGGATGGAGAAAATATATGTTAAATTTACATCGTGTGAATTTTTAATGCAATTTTTTTTTATTTTAGGCCGGATAATCTCAATAGAGGGTATATCAGTAGATCCATCATAGTTGGAAGTTATTGATTTTTGGTCCAGACCAACCATGTTTATTTAGGTCCAATGTATTCTTGGTATAGATGGATAATATTGAAATTTTTTGGATATTTTATCATGATTTTCTAATCCACTAACCAAGCTAACAAATAAGTGAGACAAGTTCCTCTCTATAGATGATTGTAAGGAAACTTTCATGGAGCTAAAGAAAAGATTAGTCAGTGCGACTCTGCTATCATTACCCTAGAATAGAGAAGTGTTTTTAAACTGTAATAATTCATTTAGAAAGGGATTGGGATGCATTCATATCAATAATTACATGGTTATAATTGGTTATAATTCACACCTCTTGATAATTAAAGGTTAAGGAGAAAAAATACACAACCCAAGATTTTGAGTTAGATATGGTAATTTTGGAATAAAATATACAAAAGTATTATATTTATGGTGAAAAGTGTGATATATATACTGATCACCAAATTATATAGTATATATACACATAGAATAAGTAAAATATGTTTTGGAGAAGATGGTTGGAGATGATATTAGATTATTAATACTCATTACATTACCACCATGAGAATGTGAATTAGGTAGTCAATTATTTGTGTTAAGATGACCATGAAATAATTTTAATGATTAGGATCACAAAATATCAAATATTCCTAGATTTAATAAGTATAGATATAGAAATATTAAATAAAGGTAAGAAAACATATCTTTCTCAATTGAATGTTCAACCATTAAACCAAGTGAAGATTAAAGAGGTGCATAAGGAAGATGTAGTGCTATAGAAGGAGGTTATAAATATTCCCATTTTTAACCATCATGTTGATGAAATATTAAGGTTCATGGAAAATTGATGTGTTCTGTCCATACCATATTTGAAGAAAGTTTTGTTAGAGGAATCTCATAGTTTTTTTCCCTATTTATCATGAAAATAAAAAGATATATAAATATTTGAAAGATTATTTCTTGTAGGATGGAATGTAGAGTGATATCACAAACTTTTTATCTTAGTGCTTTATATTTAATAATTTTAAGGATGGGAGGAGTATGTATAACGGAATTTTACATCCATTTCCTATATCATAATGGAAATGAAAAAACAACACCTTGGATTTTGTCATTAGACTCCCCAAAACACCTTAAGGGAATAATGTTATATGTGTTTTAGTTGAACACCTTATAAATAAAGAAAAATTCATCTATAATAAATTATATTTATCTTGGGATCAAATTTCTTGGATATATATTATGTAAGTGGTAAGGTTTCGTGGATTAAGGTAATTCATTATGTCTGATAGAGATATGAGGTGTAGTTCAATGATATGTTAAAGTCATCCCAATGAGCTTGATATAGATTATAGTTTCAACACTATGTATCGTCCCAAAATAGATAGTTAGTACAATATAAAATTAAAAACCTAGATGTTATGTTGTGGTATTTTTATTTATATTTTGAAGGTTATTTTGATAAACACCTTCTTTTAGTTTAGTATTCACACTACAATTGATATTAATCAGGCTTTCAGATCAATCCTTATGAATCCATATGTGGAAGTAAGTTTAGAAATCCATTTTAATAGAATTTTTTAAAGAAATAAATATATTGGGTCCTGATATAGCTGAAGAAAAAGCAGATAATGTCATATTAATTTAGCTACACATCAAGGTATCTTGGATTCGGCACAAACCTCTCTTAGGTTCACAATGTGTTCCATACATCTCACAAGAGGACATACATATATGATGCTTCTCATGTAATGAATGTAGAGTTTAGATCACTGGAGAGAGATATTTATTAATGTAAAAAATATTTGGAGATTATGTACTGAATAGAGAATATTCTATGAAGTAAGACCACTCACTAAGTCAAAGTATTATAGTGAAACTATCAATTCTAGGAAGCGATGTGGGAACTTAAAGATATGATGATGTATAAGTATCATAATATATTTTTACCAGAGTGATAGAATTTCAATATAGAAATTAATTTTAATAGGGGTGTATGGTGACAGGCCTAGATTTAATGATATATATTTTTTGAATAGATATAATTTCTTCGATATCTTGCGTTATACAGAACACTGAGTTTTAATGGACGTCAAAAAATTAGTAATATTATTATTTAAACAAAACCATTATTAAAATGAAATAATACAAACTGAAATGAATATTAATTACCATATTTTCAGAATTATTTATAATTGTTTTATATAAATAAACCATATTGTTAAAATATCACTTAATTTTTGGTAAACTCTTTATATGTTTTGAAAATACCATTTTCTATAAAAATATTTATTTTTGTGAACAATAATAAAAATAAAATTTTAAATTTCAAAAACTTAATATTATAAAATATTATTAATCTTTTCAATCATCATTTCAAAATTATCTTAGGTTTAATATTTTGGATTTTTATGAAAATATTAATTTTGGGATGAATAGTGAAAATAATTGTTTTTATTGAAAACATCCTTTTCAGTTAAATTATTTATATGTTTATTATTTTTTATAAAATGTGTTTTAAAGTAAAATTAGATAAATTATATATCTATTAACAATATTTGGTTCATTTTAATCATTTTCAAATTGAATTTTCTTGTGAAAACTTTTTTAAAATTTTGATCATTTTCTCTTTGGAGAATCGCCTTCTCATTGTGTCTATATGTAAAATATTAAATTAAAAATTAAAAATTGTTTGATTTTAATTTAGAATTATTTTCCCATATTTGGAATAATAATAATTTATATTATATAATAAGTTTAACTTAATTTTTTAACATAATGGATAGTAAAATCATTAAAAATTATTTACCATGGTTAAGGTTAAAATGAGTTTATTGAGCAATTAAACTCAAACTATACTGGTTAAAGTCAACAAAAAACCATTAGTTACAATTTTCTGGACATATTTAGATATTATAATGTATAAGGATTTATAATGGTCCATTTTTGTTCCTTTTGTATTTTAGAAAATGTAGGGGAACATTTTTTGTTTCATAAACATACAAGTGTGACACTCACCTCACTTATAATGGTTTCCCATTTTTATCAGAAATTGAAAATTTCAAAACCATTTGGTTCTAAAAATTCACACCCAAAAATATTAATTAATTTGATCATCTCATCCTACAATACTAGATTTTATATTAATGCTCACCGAGTAATGGTTTTGGTGGAAACCAAAAGAATTTGTCTGAAGAGGAGGTGATTTCCCTAACCTTGTGTTTTATAATACATCCTCTTCCAAATCCTTATATTAAAATTAAAATATTATGATATAATAACCTCATTTTATTCTATATATTTATATTTTGTCTATTTCATGTTCATGATATACAAATATCTTCCCTTCTATCAATTGGGATACAAAATCATTATTCATGTGTACGAATGACCACCACCTTGCAAACCGATGCTATACATTTTCCATCCCCAACATTAAAGGATGAATATAATAATGGATTTAATGTTTATATATGATATATGTGATATTATTATAAGTTTTTACTAATTATATCACATATACCATATAAGTTTCCATTATGTGGTAATACAATAATGACGCTCATGTGTACATCGGACTCCCGCCTTGTGAAGGGATGTAGTTTGTTCATGCCTTACATAAAAGGTAATAATGATTAGTTTAATAATAGTATACGATATATATGGAGTAAAAAATATTCTATAATGTTAATATAATCTCTACCATTATTTCTTTCAATCCTTTAAGAAAATGAAAAAAAATCGTTCGTGTGTGCATACGACCTACCGTCTCTTGGAATGGTGTATTTCATTTTCTATCTATAAATATAATGGATTACTCAAAATACATATATACTGAATATATATGATATTTATATCATTATTGTTACTATATAGATGATATAACCATGATCAATATAAGAGAAAAAAAATAAAAATTTCAAAATATACAGGAAAACTAAGTAGTTATTTCTTGAATCATGGATTTAATGTGGAATTGTTAATAAACTCATAATAAAAGGTCAAAAGTAAATCATATATGGTATGATATATATAATTATTTTATTTTTATATTTTTATAATCAAATTATATTTATTATAAATTTTTTATTAATGTGATGATGTAAGTCATGATTTAAGGTGTGGGATTCTCGTCCAAGTTTTTATTTCCACGAGGCAAATTCCTTATTCACCACCTATTTATTTTATGTCATGTATATACTGATCATGAATTTATTTTATGATTAATATTTTGAATTAATTTTTTTATTTACATATCCATTGTAGGATCTATCATTAATGGGGTTTAGAGATAAAATGATATCATAATAGTATGGGAATCTTGTCTAAAATTACCTTCTTTGGGGAATAAGTTATGTTATGAACTAACATTCTTCTATGAGGTGTATATAAATAAAATTTGATATGTTATATCTTCAATAAAATTATTTTAGTAATTTTTAAATTTTATTTTTTGAGTTAATATTTAATTATTCTTATGAATCAAAAGATACCAAAGTGGTAATGATTTTATATTACAGTATCATCATTTATTATGATTGTTTATGATTATATTTATGATGATGAATTATCCCATACACTAATGAATTTTATTTTCCTCCTGTTATTTCATGATAATAATTTTTTTTCACATCATTTCACTCTTTATATGTACTGAATTGGTTATAATAATGTTTTTAGAGAAAAATCTACTTTATTTCTTTCTTTACTAGAAAACACATTTTTCTTATAGAACCAAGTTTTCTTAAAAAATTTAAAAAATGTTTTTTTCATTCTATATATTAATTTTAAAAGACATTTGTATCCATGTTTTACATTTTATATTTTTATTTAAAATAATCAACATCTTGTTTTCCAAACATGGGGTATTTGGATTTTATCGAAAATGTGAAAGGAATATTTGTTTTAAAGTGTATGGAATTAAAATAACTTCCCAAAGAAATTACCATTATTTTCATTTAAAATTAATTTATAATTTTTAGAATTTATTTTTAGTGAAAATCATTTTTAAAATATTTTATTAATTTACAAATTTAAAAAATGTCATTTTTAAAGAAAGTGTATTTTAACTATATAAAATTTCTAATTGATTTTTTATTTCAAAGTAATTATTTATTTATGATTAATTACTTTGATATTAATTATAATTTACTAGAGATGTGATCCATGGATAAAATTATTATCATTTCTGTTAATTGGTAACATCTATGATGGAAAAATGCATAGAGAATTGGTTTGTCTTCCATGGGTTATACAATGAAAAAATTCTTATGAAACTTGGTTCTTTTTTCAAAAGGTTATTCCTTAATAAAATAATTAAAATATTATGAAACCTATTTATTTTAAACATATTATTTTATGATGAAATTTTCATGAAACCTATTTCTTTTCATTTGTTGGGATATGATAAATGTTCTATGATGTCATGGGAAATATATGTATGATGTTCATTATATGATGAGTGAGACCTATTTTTCCATCCAATGCATTGGGTAAATATTGATATCTAATGAGATAAACATGAATAGAATGGGGAGGGATCACTTTTTATTTAGGCAATATTCCTAACATAATATCCTTGGATATGAACCTTTATTAATAAAATGGTTTGGGATGTGAACCCTGAAGTTCCAACAGTTCGAATAACACCTGAGGGGGGGGGGGGGTGAATAAGATGTTTAATTTTTATCAGTTTCAATAATTTTTAAGAAAGAACCCCTAAAACCTGTTAATGTTATTATTTTTATCATCCTTTTAAAATTCACAGTCATGATAAATAATAAGGAATGTAAATCACACGATATTTAGAAGGCTTAGTCTCAGTGTGAGTACCTATATCCATGCCAAAACCACTATTGTGGGTCTATGGAAACTCTATATTATATAGAAGTGAACAAAACTTATTCAAAATCCAATTAGAAACCTTCTATATCCTTATAAGAGTTATTATATTAACTCCCATATATTTCCAATGTTTTATTATAAAACAATTGAGCCAAAAAAAGTAAAAATAGTTTTTTCAATTATCTCCAAAAAAGAGTTTCCGAGTTAGATGGCCCTGAATCTGATGACCTTCAATTCGATGAACCCTTTATAGTTTACTTAGTATGATTAAATCAATTTGATATTCACTTTATTATTATGAAATTCTTGAACTACACTAAAAAATTTATCCTGATATTCCATAGTTCTATCGACTCAATACAATGTTTCTTAGTTCAGTAAACAAAGCCACCGACGTGTGACCTTTTAATGAGATATCTGTCTAGAAAGAACTATTACTCAAATTCCATAGTGCTCATAAAATTCTAATATTATGAAAAGTTAAAAAATTTGAATGAATTTATATTTTATTTATAGGTGGCCTAGAAAATAAATGGTGGGAAACTATAAAACATTTCATGCATAGCCAAATTTGAAAACTATGAAAATCACTCGAATTTAAACATCAACTTTGATTTCTTCAAACCTTATCATGATTTCTCCTAGATCAATCTTCTAAAAAACAATCTTTTTAACAATAAAATATTACATCCTCAACTTTAATCCAACATATAATTGTCATAATAACTATGAAAAAATTTCTTTATCTCAAAAAGATGTGACTTTCTTCTTATACTCATTGTGATCTGACAATCTTCAACTCATTACAATCTAACAATTATAAACTCATTATGATATGACTATTATTATTAGAGATATTTTGATTAAATTTTCTTCTTAGAGTCATGTTGATGGAAACCTCATAATGATGGAATTAACAATATAATGGAATTCTTATTATAATGTAATTTTCTTTATAATTATAACTCCACTCTGAAAATTTGAAATTCTTCAAACTCCATCATCTTTACACTTTATAACATTTAAAATTACTATATCTGGTACTTCTGGATATGATCTTATGTGTATGGGTTTTTGTAACAAATAAAATATTTAATATTCCACAATTGTTTTAAAATATTTATCATGATTTGTGGGAACTTAATGATTGGTAAAGAATCATCTAACATAGTGTAGAATATATAAAATTTTTAAAACTCACAACATTATAATCTTCTTTCAAAACACTTTAGAAAAATTGTGACTTCTTCACTAAAAAAATACTGAATTTATAACAGACATCATGTCTTATGGATCTTGAAATTTATACCAATAGACCTTAGACCAATGGTGCATAAGATCAAGAACATCATATTTTTACCACTTCTAGATCTGATGCTTCATGATACGATAACCAAATTCAAAAAAAAAATTATTAAGGTTAAACATTTTCTCTCAATTTGTGTTTGGATTTAGTAAAATTTATCAAATTTTAGTATTCTAAAGAAAACCCTTTACTATGGTATGGTTTCGATCCAAACAAAAAAAATATTATATGAAAATCATAGGTGTCAAAAAATATAAAAACATTGTTCAACAAAATTGTCACATAGGTTCTTCACTCTCCCCTAGTGGATTTGAATAAAACCATTTTTTTACAACCTTTACAAATATTAAAATAATTTCAGAGTCAACATTTATAAACCACTCATGGTTTTAATATTTTATCAAAAAACACCCTTTCTCAAAATAGAGTGTCCTCACACAATACTACTTGAAAAAGAATTTTTTTTGAAGGAATTATTTCCCTTAGGGATAAGAAAAATTTGAAGCCATGTTATGATAAACCATATTCACATTTATATTTAGCACTTACTTTTCTTTTTCTCCCCATTTTCGTTTTCTCTCATCCATTTTATGATAACCACAATGTTATATTCATTTGTAAAGATAAGTTAAAACTATATAAAGGCTGATACTTTATCTCACCGTTTTTCAACATAATCCAAATCATGGTGGGTGAGTTCTTTATGAGATTTAGGATTTTATAATAGGAGGATGAACATAAAGTTGAAGCCTCAAATTAACAAACCTTTCTTTTGGTATTTCCTTTGTGAAGATATCAGTAGTTTGACAATTCATTGAGATATATTACAATAAAAAATATATAGTAGAAACTTCATCTTTAATAAAGATAAACATTATGTCAATGTGTTTTTATATTTAATGTTGGCTGGAATATTTTGAAATATAAATTTCACTATGATTATCACAAATGAATCTTCAATGGTTTATAAGCATTCACATTCAAGCCTACTATTTAAACTTTCATCCACAACATTTTAGTATAAGACTAAGTAGATGAAATATATTCTGATCCTCTTGTGCTTAAAGTTACTAAAACTTGTCTCTTACTCTTCCAAGTCATGCCACATTCACCTAAGAAAAATGTTCCTCCTGAGGATTATTTTATATAATTACAATATCCATCCCAATTGGTATCAGCATAACCATGAAACTTCATCTGAAATTTTTTTATAATATACCATGTGATTTTGTTCCTTTAACATATATCATATTTCTATTTTCTACCAATACATGTGATTATTTTTTATTACTTTGATACCTAGCACACTATGTCACAACATAAGCAATATTGGGTGTTGAGGATGTAAAGAAAAGTAGACTTCCTATCATCTTGCAAATGTATTTCTGATTAACACTTTCCAGAATCAACATTACCCAGAAACAAATCTCATAGAGATAGGAGTAGAATCATATTTGGATTCTTCATTGCTAAACTTTTCTAACAATTCCCAGACATAATTTTCTGGACATAAGAAAATGTATTTTTTGATGAACAAGTTAACCAAGGAAGAAAGTTAATATTCAATGAATTGAAAATTTCAAATTATTCATCATTTTTTTTAAAAAATGTTTTAAAAAAAACTTCTCTACCAAAAGATAAAATTATATCATCCACATAAAAAATTAAAATTAGAGTTTTGTGTTAAAATATTTCACATATAAGTTATTTCTAACTTTTTCTTTATAAAAATTGAACATTCTGACAAAATTTCCAGCTAGAATACCATGAACATGGATCTTTTTTCATCTCATAAAAGGATTTATTCTATCAATAATTATTATTTTCATCATTATTAGGTTGAAAACCACAAGTTTGCTTAATGTAAACATCTTCCCCAATATAACAATTTAATATATATTACATTATATCCATCTCATAAAGATTCTAATTCTATTGTGTGGCCACTGATAGAATAATTCCAATAGTTTATAAAATTGAAAATAGAGAAAAAATACCAAATGAAAAACTTCTATATATGCATTTCCTTTATAGAAAAGTATTTCATTGTTTTTTAAAACATTCCCTTACTCATTAATTATTTTTTCAGTAAACCCACTTTCTTATAATAATATTTTTTCTATCTATGAAACATGTTCATATGTACATTTTTCTAAATCTAATCCAAATATTTATTCATAGAATCCACCCATTATTTTTAATGAATAGATTTTGAAACTTATTTCGGTTCAACATTTTAGATAACTATAGGATAATTTTATAATCTAAACATTCCCCTTGTCTTCATTAGAAACTTCTTATATCTAATAATGTTTTCTTACTCAAAATATTTTTTAATGTAGGAAATTTCAAATTTTATTTTCATGCAGAACATTCCTCATCACACGATTCTCTCGAATATTGGTAAGGATGTTTTTACTTTATTTTACTATCATTGTAAATTTCCATTTTATAAACCTTTTCATTCCCAAAAACTTTTGTTAATGGATTTTTATTTTAAAATTATTACACGTCATATGAGTCCACCAACTATTTACATGTTTTTTCTGATATTTGGAACCTCTTCCATTTGGTTAATAAACCATTAAAAGTTTATTCATAAACATTCTCAACAATATTTCCCAAATCTGGATTTTTTTATTTTTAGTAAACATGAACTTACAAAAAAATTACATAAATGATATTTTTTTGTCATACCACATTTCAATAGAATTTATAATGGTTTTTGGTCTCAAAAAGCGTCGTTTTTTAACATTTACAATAGTAGTAATAGGTTATTTCCAATAGATAATTTAATTATTGTATTATGCTAATATAATTGTTCCCATTTCAACAAATATTATATTATTTATTTTTTCTACTCTATTTTTTTGGAGTACTGAGAGAACTATACTGATATTTGATTCATGATCTCTCGGATAATTTTCAAAATTATTTCTTGTGAATTTGGTAGCATTACCAGTTCCCAAATTCATTTAATAAAACTCAATTACGTTCTCAACATTTTTTCGGAGAAATCATAGATTTCAAAATGCTTGAAATTGTGTTTCATAAACATAATTTATATCATACGAGTTAAATCATCATTAAAAGCGATAAATTAAAAACATACTTTTGTTGACTAATGTCTCAATAGCCCACATAAATCAGAATGAATAATCTCAAGCGGTCAAGTAGATTGAATGTAAACTCTCATTCGACATTTGTTAATCACATTCCCTTTTTGAAATGTAACAAAAACATCATCAACTGTTATTTTCAATTTTGTAAAATAATGGACATCACGAACTATAGAATTTTTGTTCATTTTTTTATTCCCAAGGTTTCCATGTCTTCGGTGCCAATTTTTTTTTCATATTCAATACTAATGTAACACGAGTTATTAAACTCCCATATTTGGAAGATATTCCAAATGGTTATTTCTTCTTTATTTAGAAATTTTCTATTCATGAATCTTTTGATAACCAAATAATATTTTTTATAGATCAATTATTTTCCATCATTATAATGTTAACATACACAATGTGTGTTTTTTTAACCCATCAGCAAATACAACATCTTTATATTTCAAATTTTATTCTCTACTCTCAGCCATTTTAATTCCTATTATTTTGAAGGAAATATCATTAATAAAGGTAATTACTCCTCCATCATTACTTTCAACATGTTTGAGGATATTTGAAAAACCTTTTAAATGAGATGAACCACTAAAAGAAAGTAGATGTGATTTTTTAGTTTTACATGATTTAAAATAAGTCTCGACTAAAAATGAACTTTTCTAAATTTTTATATATCAAATATAATTTTCCATTCTACTATAAAATTTTTTTTCGGCGAGGAGTGCCATAAATATTTCAGCATGATGACAAGCCTGATCACATCATCCAAAAACTTATTCCCTATATTCAAATTGATTTTTTGTAGGAAGGTTTCAAATATCTTGATTTTTCCCTTTCTAACATTATGTGGGTTAGGAATGTTAGAATTACTTCTTCCAAAACTACTTTCTATTTGTTTAAACATTTTTACAAAAAGGAATAGTTTCTTCCAAAAATTATATGATCTTTCCCCATAGATTATAAAACCCCAGTAATAGCCATATAATATTGTCTTTCTACTGTTGAATGGTTATTCTCTATAGAAACATTGATGATATTGATAGATTATTTCTTCTCTATCATAATCAGGATGGGGACTATCTTTCATTATGTGTGAGGTTAGAACCTTTTTATATGTGACAGGTTCCCAAAAAACTTTCTCCACCCAATCATTCAGAACACCTTTTCTAAAAACATGAATTTTAAATGAATCGAATGAAACATTGTTTTCAGTGAGCGAGAATTTCACCCGATTATTTTTTTGTGCATTCTCAATAGCTTTAGAAGTATCATATTTTACATCCAATGATTTGGTTATGTTTCCATTCATCATCCTCAAGGTACTATTCAACCAAAAATGATTTATTGATTGTTCTTAACTTATTCTTTCTTATATGTATGATTTTTACTGAGATATTGCACCATATTTCCATACTCGTCAATTCTATTTTTTATGACTTTGTTTATAATATATGTATTCTTCTACCTATTTCAGGAAAACTTTTTATCCTTCACTGAATTCCCTACAATCATTCTTCATTTAATTAATTTATTTCCTGAGAGTCCTCTATTTTTCAAGAAATTCAACAAGTTATTTTCTAATTTCATACTCTCTATGTTATTATTCAAAAACTTATTCTCTTTCAAAAGAATATTTTGTTTAAAAATCATTTTCAGTGTTGGTTCTATGTTTTTATAAACTTCCATCTTCCATATAATTGTTTTTAGTTGATTGTGATTTATCTTTTTTACTAGACATACTTCTCTTGTTCCTAGTTAGCTTCTTTCTTGTTTTTTTTTTCAATGAATTTTTTCCTTTACAATTTTCATCCACTTCTTACTTCAATGTTTCTCATCAGAATCATCTCAATATCTTCCAAATTTATTCTTTGGAAAGTTTATAGAAATGTGTTTGATTCCAAAATTTTCAAAAAATTTGAGAGGAATATTACATGTATACTTTCCTATTAATATTTCATAGTTCTTAAATATAAGAGACAAGATTTTTGAATTCATCTCATCATCCTCTTTATAATTGATGTCCCAAGGATCAGTATCTTGAACATATTGTTTTTTTATTATTTTCATAGAATTAAAATAAATTTAATATTTTATCTTCTCTTTAAACATTGGATCTTTAATCCTTTCATAATCTAGAATAACCTTTTAAAATTCATCAAGAGATAAATCATCCAAATATCTTACATGTGTTTTTTGGTATCAAACATATCAGGATTGTTTCTCATATATTTATTCAAAATTGTATAATCTTCTAATAGATATCTGAATCCTATGATGTTATAAACAATTTCATTTAATCTAGGAAAGTAGTCATCAATGGTTTCTTCATCTCCCTTTATGATATCTTCACACTTAATATGTTAGAGTTTAAGTTATTCTTTCTCAAATTTAGTATTCCCTTCGAAAATACTTTCTATCTTGTCCCATATACCCTTCAATGTATTGAGACCCTTCACGTTTACATAAAAAATTTCTAATAAGGATATATGGTTATTTTTTATAACTTTTCCTTAAAATTCTATATTTCTCTCATTAGAAAAATTCATTGGGGGAATCATTCTCAATTGGGGAGATTTGATTATAGAGGCATAAAAAACTTCTAGGGAATGATTTTTGAGATAAGAAATCATCCAAATTTCCATCCATAATAAATTTCAAAAAAATTTATGAATTACTCTATTGCTTATAGAATTGATACTATCCATGATAAGTATTGAATAAGGTAACCTTTCATTTTTTCCAACTGAAGATCCAAAGGATCGAATAACAACAGATAGGGGAAGTGGGATGAATCAGTTGTTAAAATTTTATAAGTTTCAATATTGTATAAAAAATATCCCATTAAACATATTAAATTTCATATCATTATCAATATATTATAAATAATCATTTAGGAAAAAAAGGAAAGCAAGTAAAGATCATTATATTTACAAGTTTCAGTGTTAGCGTGAGAACCTACATCCTTTCCATATCCACTCTTGTCGGTGTATGGAAATTCACTATTATGATGATGTAAATAAAACTTGTACCAATTCCCATTAGGCACCAACTATCTACAGATATCAATTATTATACAAACTCTTGTTGATTAAAAAATACTTCTTATAAATAATTATCCAAAATAGTAAAATACTTTTTTCAATTTTCCTCGTAATAGTTATTGGGTCTGATAAAATTGAATCATATGACCTTCAGTCTGATGCACCCAGTCTGTTTGAATCAATACCATAAAATAAATACGATATTCCCTTTCTCAATCTTCACGTCTCAAAATATATTCAAAAACTCAGTCTCATAATCCTATGTATGATATACTAAATACGATTTTTCTCTGTCCAGAAGTAAAAATAATAGAAGTTTGACCTTCTAAAAAGACCTATATCTGGAATGAACTCTAAATCAAATTCCACAATGCTCAACCTTTTCATTTCTAATGAAATGTTACATAATGATATTGAACTTTGATTATATTTATATGTGACACAAAAACTCAAACGTGGGAAACTGAAAAAAATTTCTCGCTTACTCAAATTTTAGAACTCTGAAAATCACTGGCATTTAAATGTCAACTTTGACTTCTTCAGACATTTACAATATTTCTCATTGAATAGTCTTATCTAAAAAATAAATATTATTCAATCTGATATGTCTTACTTAGGTTCAATTCAATTTAAATTCCTCAACTTCATTATGGTGAAATTTATTCAACTCAGCACAATTTGATTTTCTTCCTTTTCTCATTACAATTTGACTATATTCATATCATTATGATCTGAATATCTTTATCTCATTAAGATGTGAAAATCCTTATCATAGTTAGTCTAATTGAATTTTCTTATTAAATTAAAGTCTACGGAATTCTCAAAATGATGGAATTATCATTATGATGGAAATATCATAATGATGATAACTCCACTCAGTAACTTTGGAATTATTGAAACATCATTATCTTTAAACATTTTGACTTTATATAATTTCTATGTCCGGTACTTCTAGACCTGATATTTTTTGAGAATATGAAGATAGTTTTCATGATTTGTAAGAACATCATGATTGGTTAAGAATTATCTAACATAGGTTGGAACGTTTGATAACTTTCTAACTCTTGAATTCACAGACTATTTTTAATACTCTTTAGCATCATTAATACTTATTTAATCTAAGTCATATTACATTCTATAAAACACAATTTCTATTGGATCTTGAACATCATAGTAGTGTCTGTATGATATATAGTGCATTTGATAAAAAAATCATCTTTCTGACCACATCTGCTACCCATTTTTCTCATTCTGATAACATGTGTTCAAAAAACTATGTCTGAAAAACAAATTTCCTAAGGATAAAAATTTTCTCCCCCACTGTGTTTGGACACATAAAAATTCATAAAAATTAAAATTTCTTTTCAAAAATCATTATAATGTACTGGTTATGATCTTAAAAATTTTAAAAAAACATATACTAAAAGTTATATGTCAATAAATAAAAAAATTGGTTAAAAAAATATCAAAATGTTTCTTCAAACACATTTCACTATGATATATTTGAAATGAGTCCTGATATTATAAGGAAATTATTTTATATACTTATGTTTATTCCACAAATCTATTGTTTCTACTAATATTATGTTTTCATGGTTTCTTTTCTACGATTCAACATGATTCATGTCATTTTAACGACACATATTAATTACTTAATTCTATTTTATAATCTATGTTGTGTAGCATATGGTTTCAAAATATTATTCTCATGCTCTCATACCCCTATATACTCATGAAAGTTTTTTATATCCCTTGTTTACCATTATTTAGCATCTGAGATCACCCTTTATTATGTTTCCTTTACCTAGGTTATGATGAAATTTATTATATATTATATTTCTAATATGTGTTGAATTTATGAATAACATAGCGAGAGATTATTTAGCACACATACAGACTAGTTATTTATGTGTCCAATTTTCCAAAGGCACTAGACCAAAAAATTCTAGTGAGAATTGTTCTACTATGTAATGAATATTCTTATATTAAGATGTAATATTTCTATATGTGATGTTTGAGTTGTTATAGTAGTTTACCGATAGTCTCTAGAGTCCTCTAGTTCCTAGAAGGCCATACATCTTAGGTGATACAAAAAAAAGAGGGGTTTTCAAGATGCACTCGGTGGCCTCTTATATTTTTGGGTGTGTGGAGGAATCCAAGTTACACTAGGAATTCCATAAATAGTAGTATTTAATATTAGATCATGATCTCAATAATATTTAAAGGATTTATAGGTATTGATCTCTTGAACATAAAACCATAAATTATTGTAAAAACAATCTTTGATAATCAAGAGGTGGATCCCAATATTCAGTGCACACTAATTAATAATTTTTTTCTAGATATCGAATTACAGAAGGAATAATATACATATGATTATAAATGCATACATAATGTTGAGTAGTCTCATTCAAAAATCACGTGTAACAAACATCCCTTCTATGAGAAATGTAGGGTTAGGTCCTGGGTGCCCCTAGAATTTGAGTATACAAGTAGTCGAGGGTTGAACATGCCTTATGAATTACTAGTTCATTTATAATTACCTAGTTCTAGTGAATTTAAATTTAACTAGTAAATAATTAAATATTTAACATGATGTTAGTGGGGTTATCAAACACTTGAACCGATCTTATTATGGTTATGGCCTTTATGTCCATGCTAGTTAATTGTAATTTATGGTGATACCCTTAGTTGTCACTACATGTTTCGAAAATTGCATTTCCATGTCCTGAATGTGATCTAAAACCCCTAAATAAGTTTCCTTACATTCCCTATCTCAATGATGAAGCATATCTATAAATGGAATAATTTCCCGAATGTGTACCCTCAATCACACTAGGGCCATTATAGCCTTATAAAATTAGGTATCCTTCCATCATTTCATGAATGACCCCTAAGGTCAAATATTCTACTTCAAAATCACCTCACAATTAATATTGTTTACAAATTCACCAAGGTCAAGGTCCATTAGTTATCCCTCTCCCATTATGAATTTTTGGATTTCAATCAGGGTCCATTTTAGTCTTATGAAATTTATTATAGTACCATCATGTCCAATGAAGGATGTGTAATTAAGCTGTTTTCAAGGGACAAAAGTGTCCCTTGAAACTTTTATTATATTTAGTTAAAGGAACTATATTTACATACATAAATTTAATCTAGTTACTTAAGAATTTTAATTAATTTTATTATGAACGAAATTTAAATATGGGTTCTTAAACATCATTGGTGGGATTCGAGCATATCATATCAGAAATATGCACTATGAAAAAATTTAAGGGGAAAGTATGATATACAACATAACTTTAAGGTGGTTTAAATTTTTATCGGTAGGCTCTAGAAGAAGCTCCCATGGCCCATCCAAAAAACTAGTAACCACGTACTTGATAAAATGGGATAGTTTCAATGTCCCAATCCCCTAAATCAAATAAAACATTAATGATTAATTTATTATATCCCTCAATATTAGTTAATTTTTCTAATTTAAAGAATAAAAAAACCAGATAACTCATTTTAAAATCTCATCATGTCATAACCATGACCTCATGGTTTCGGACAACCCATAACAATAGCCAACATAAAACCATGAAAAATACCGAATAATAGAAGTCAAAACAATTCTCCCATTAATTTACTTTTGGATTTTATTATTTAAAAAATCACTATAGTTATGTAACTCAATGAAAAATAATGCAGAAAAGTGCAGAGGTCATCATGGGTTACCCTCCTCATAGACCATTAAAAATCCCCAACATTTGTATTTTATTCCACCATGTAACATTGGAATATGAAACAAAAACCTGATCCAGGGATCTGAAAATTAGGTCCAATAGAGAAAGTTGTAAACTATATATTAAAAAAGGGCCAAACATACCTTGAATCACAAAGGGAAGCCTCTAATGTAATTATATTAAAGGGGTTTTGGAGAAGTGAAGGATAGGGGATGAAAGATGACTTGTTTGATGGGGGAAATGGGGAGAAATATTGTCATACACTGTTAAAATCTCATGAGGAAAAATTCTAATTTCCCCTCCTTTAATGAGCCACACACTTTTGTCCCATGGTTAGCCAAACCATGCACCCCATTTTCTAATGAATAAAACCATTCTTGATTAAGACATATGGTTGGAAATGCCAAAAATATAAATTTTACATGTATGTATTTATGTATTGAAACATGAACGATCTCAGAAGAATAGTCAAATAATTTCCCAACTTATACAACTACGCATTCTCAGCCACATAGTTTGGGTGCACAAACAAAAATTACCATGGTTCAACCATGAAACGTAGGTTGTCTTTCTCAAATCATAAAAAATGATCCTAGAATTCCTATTATGATCCTAAAACCATTGAACCATATAAATAACTTTACTCTTAGTCCAAATTAGGCCTTTTTAGGGAATCAAACCTTCTGAAATCCATTCTATTTCCCTGATCAAAATCTGACCCATATAGCAATTGAAAATTGAAAATTATTTTAATGATTTAAATTTTTACAGTCAATATAAACTTTTAAAACCACATATGAAATTAAATAATGATTTTTTTGTTATTTAAATGTTTTATCCCATAGTTTTAATATTGTTTTACAAATTTTACCATTACCATAAAGAATTTTTTTATCTACGTTACTATACACATTGAAAAAAATAAAAGGTCCTTATTTACCAAATTTGAACCTCCTAATTAAAAATATAGAATCTATTTTAGCAATATAAATTCATATAATATTAATAATTTCCTTTTAACATAAACATGCATAATTCGTTAAAAACAGTGTTCTAGAAAAATGAGTTTTAAGTGTAAAATGTTTTTTTTTCAAAATTAAGAAAAGTGTTAATTTCAAATAAATATATTGGAATATTTTTAATGAATATAATTTAATTAAAATTTAAAACCAACTTAAAACAAGAATTATATTTTTAAATACTTAAATGGAAAACGGAATGTTCTATAAGATTCTCATTTTTTCCCAAACACTGAAAAAATTATATTTTTTAAAAAATAATTTTTTTCCACCAGATAAACTTGATATTATGATTTCAATAATTATTTAATTTTTTCAAATATAATTTCTAATATAGTATAAATTGTTTAAAATTTTTCCTCACAAAAATAAGTAGAAATGAATTTTGAAAAAAATGTATTTTTTAAGCATAAAGTGACTTCAATACTAATTGAGTGATTGTTTACTAATAATTAAGAAAACAAATTATTTAGTAGGATATCTATGTGTGTGTGTATAAATGTTTCATAATGAAGTCACTCCTATTCATTTCTTTTCTGATTCCAAAGCTCAGTTCTAACCATCATATTTAAATAAAAGCATTTCACAACCCTTAAATCTTTCTATTGTGTGTATTGTATACTATCAAACATATTATTATTTTGAATTACTAATGTATTAAACTATGGATTAATGGTTCATATTTGTATTCCATAATACAATAGGTTTAAAAGAGCCCTTAAATGAGAATCTCTATAAATTGATACATTTCTTATCCAGGCTTTGAGTCTTTGAAAATCGGGGGGTTGTATGTTATTGATCCTGTCATTGGTGGGAGATTCAACATGATAAGATTTTTCCTCTCATATTATGATCATGAAATTTATTCTCACCATTAAGGTAGATTAATAAAATTTATAGTAGTTACTAAATAGTACATTTTATTTTATTATTGATCCTTTGTGGAGAATTTAATGTTCTCAACCATAAAGGTGAATGAAATGTGAAATATCCATAAAATTGGTCAGTATGTACATATAGAATCGAAAACATGTTGGTAGTAATTAGGTATTTAGAAATTATATGACCCGTGATTAATTTAATTCTTGGATAAAGAGAACAAATGAAAATGAAATTTTTCATCTGATGGAGCTGGTGAAAAATGGTATGGATAAACATGAGTTTGATAGAGATCATGCCAAATCCCTTTTTTTCTTGAGTTTTACTAATTAATTACCTGATTCTTATACATTAATACACATATGAAATTAAGAATTAAAATTATTTCCAATTTTATGGAGAATCATGGGGTTACACATTATTTTTGACTAAATAGAAATTGATTTGGACCCAAATATATGCTCTAAAGTCTTTTAAAGTTAATTAAAAAATTGAGTTGGAAGGGTATTTACAAAGAATATCATATGTTATCATACAAGGGTACATTTTTGTAAACATTAAAAAAATAAAATACAATATATCCTAAAAGTATGTTGGGATATTTTTTCAAATGTTATTGTATATGTTATTATATAAGATGAAATTGAGGTCTATGAGACATTAGTAAAAGTTGAAAATAGAAACATTTGAGTCCAAAAACCAACATCGTATTGTATAATAATTGAATTTAATTGATTATTACATTCATAGACCTAATGGAATACCATATTTAATAGTAAATAGAATATTTTGGGAAAAGAGGTCCCTTCCAAATCATTGGGTGATTCATGATATCAAGTTGAAACAACATGAAAGAGGGTGGCTTATGGTGTACTCTCAATGAAATTATTCAAATATATTAGAAATTATGGTAATAATTGAATTCATCATTGAATTGTATACTTTCATGTTTTATTTCATTGTTAAGAGTTATTTCATTTTCAATCTTGGATGGTCTTGGGATTTGATGTTTCTAATTGCTTTTATTTTCATTATTGAGTGTAAATCAATCCATAGAAACCCATCACTGAGGCCTCATAAACACTCTATAATTTCAACCCTATAAAATTATAAAATGATGATTTTGTTGATATAATTAGTTAGTTATCCACTAAGGAAAAATGAAAAAGTCCTTATCATTCATGCAGAATAATTAAATTATAATATCCATATTATATATTTATATCCTAAAAAACATAAATCATGAAGAGTAAAGTATATCATACATAAAGTAGCATTGTATCCTATGTAGAATACTTATCATTTAATATTCATGATTAACATATATTTTAAAATTATATGTGACATTATAAAAACATGTTTGTTTAATTATTTCAATCAAAATCCCACAAAAAACATCACTCTCTTGATAAAAATCTTCGTATATAAATAACTGCTAGTTTGAAAAATATAACACCTCCCCCTTAAAAAATGATTCTGACTAGTGAGTATCCAATATCACTATAATAGAAAATGTCTTGTGATCATTCCACTATTTTTACAACACCACATCCAGTTTCTATATATGAACAAGATTCATGATCACATTTCATTTAGTTTACATTCATTACTTAAATCCGAATCTAATCCAAAACATTACTGGGAGAGCTGGGAGGGTCAACTATGGAATTCATTCTTTTTTCCATGTGGGATCATAATGTTTTTTCAATATTCATAAAACTATATCAAATGGACATCATCCCATAAAATGGTAAACCCATCGCTAAAATATTATAATTATAATGTATGCAATGAATCTGAAACATGTTCCTGTAAATATTAAATTTACTATGTTGATTAGTTAATTGAAATTTACAAACATCCCAGAGAACTAGTCCACATGAGTAACTAATAATATAAGTCAACTAATCCTATTTAATATCAATATAATTTTTTATTTCCTTCTGAGAACTATCATATGTTCATGAATTTAAAAATGATAACAATTTAACTTCCCTCTACCTATTAAGATTCCACTAGGGAGATCTATAACCATGTCTTCGTCAAAATTAATCTATATCATCATCACCGTGATGTTTTAGTGTTAAACCAATCTAGTTCTGGACATGATGGCTTCATAGGTTAGTCAATGACATGTCAAACTATTATTGGGATATATTTGGTAAACTAGAAGAATTCTTACATTGTAAATTTGACTAGCAGAATATTTATTCATATCTTATCAGATAATGATTATTATTTTGTGTAATATTAATGTGATAATTTCATTAGTGTATATTAAGGAATTAGAAGGTTAAAATAGTTTCTTATTATAATGATAACCTATATATTATATATAAATACTATTAAACATATTCCTTATGGTTCAAATTACACAGATCTTGTTGGATACAAATGATGCTTGGTCATTAATTGTTCTGGCTCAAAAGTCAATGATTCATTTCCTAATGATGTTCACAGTTGGTGATACCTAAGAAGGGAGGTCATGATTATTGACTCATCAATATGAATTATATATGTTTATGTGTCTTTTGGTACTACTATCAATATTTTTTTATTAGACATTTGATATGATATTATTATAAATGTATATCATGAATCACAAACATTTTTATATGGATGAAAATCATGACAACATATCAATTAAATGAGGTAGTAAATTTTGATTGATTCATAAATATGAAATTAATTAAATAACTCATGAATATATTTTCCCATTTTATATTAATTAATAGAGATATCTCTATCCAATTGATGAAAATTTAACTTTCTAATTAAATCTATGTCTATGTTGTTTCACTAACAATTTCATGTCAGATTTTAAAAAAAAGGTAAATTAAGCATATATGGTGATGACACATGTATGTATCAAATTTTATGAGATATAGAAACACATATAGATATAATTGTTTAGTAGTATTCATAGGAATTAATTTTTTACTGTGATTTTTACTTATCCCTGTATCGGTAACTTTACATGTTAGTAGATGTTGATCTTGGACTATATTACTTATATGAATATTAAAAAAAATATTTATTCCTTATTTTAGCGAATATGAAATTTATTTATTCAATAAATGAATAATATTTATTTAAATAAACAGTTTGTTGATCAACATTTGATAAATTATGTTGGAGGATTAATGGTTCAAGTTAATAGCCTAATGGAAATAATATATTTCATTTAATATCATATTAATAAATGTTAAATTATTTATTTAAAAATAAGATTCAAATGAATATATTTCTTAGAATATATAAGAATATTATTATTATTTGATATAATGATTACTTAGAACAAACAATCTGAAAATGGGCCTTTGTGGAATTAATAACAGTTAAACCCATGTATGAAAACTCAGATAAATAATTTTATTAAAGGGGAAATGTTTTTCTCTCAAAACTAATAGAGAATAATTCCCAAAAAATTCATGTTAATAAAATAGAGGGAATAACATAATTCCTTATTGGAATAATTGGTGAATGACTATAAGGTCAATGTTCCTCATTAATAGCCCTTAAAATACAAAGAATAATGATTAAATATTTATGAAGATTATGTGGATCCATATAAAAAATACATCACTTGGATTATGAAGGAATATGAAAAAAATAAGTTTGTAAAATTAATTTTATCCTTGGAACTCCTAGTTTGATGTATGTTTAGTTTTTAAATTAATATTAAATTAATTGTAAAACATTTCATCTTGGAGGTTTGGGGGTTGAATTCATCATGTTATTCAGATATTTCCATTGAAACAAAGGAAAAAACAAAATTATGAACTCAACCAGAGCATCTACTATGCCCTTGAACTTTGAAATAGTATTATATAAATAAATTTATAATTTATAATTATTGTATATTTATTTGATCAATTTTCTATATTTGTTTGATATTTTTCATTTCTAGAATTCAGTTACTAATCATAAATATAACATAAATCATTTTTATGAATGTGTATGTTTATGAAATGTGATGGATGACTGAAGATCCCATCTAGATGTTTCAAGTAATCTAGCTCTGTGACATGGCTATGTTGAGTGAAATGGAAAATTACAAAATGTGTACCCATCTCTAACTCAAACAAGTTGAGAGTGATGAAATTATTATCTTGGAACCTGAAATGATTGATGGGAATATATCTTATTATTTATTTACCAATGGTGGATCACTTGATATATGGTTTCTAGCTGGAATACATGATACATAACCCTCACTGATTTTAACTCCATGTAATTTACAACTGACCATTTTGTAAAATAAATGGTTATATTACACACTATGTATTAAAAAACAACTGAGGGATATAGCAAGATGAGGACTATAATATTTCAAGATGGTATGCGAATGATTTTAATAATGTGAAAAACCACACAAGGTACATGAATTGATTTTTGGGATGTCATGGCAGTCAAAACACAAGACATTTTAATTGAGAAAAAACTATATGTGTGTATCTAGATATTCATTCCATGTGATATGTTTCATTCCACACTAGATACATAACGTGTGATTGTAATAATCCTATTTTGGTAAAAATTAATAATTATTATTCTCCACATAAATTATGCAATAGTATAAATTTTAATGGGTTTTGTTTATGTCGTGTACATCACATGCATTACCAGCTTCACTAAACACATATATTATTTCAGGTCTTATAGGCGTGAACACAATGATGACTATACAGCATGGCCCACATAACAACTTTCCATTTATATCATGATGTGTTATGTAGTCACACATTTCATGGAGGTACAACTTACATGAAAAAGAGCACACATAGCATGAGTCCCATAATATTTTGAGTGATGGTACCCTCCATATTAGTATTAAATTCATGAAAATTCTCTAGTGTGGTGAAAAATTTCCATGTCATGTGGACTCCTTTGTATATATCATGTACTTACATAATTTCATAAATTAAAATAAAATTTATTAATATTAATCAAAATAAAATTAGAAAGGATTCTTGATATATCATCAAGAATATTCAGATAGAATATTAATGGAATGAATTAATTGATTATTTCATTAACTATAGTACATTTATCTTAATTTTAATGAGTTGAAATTAATTCCATAAACTCTAAAACATTATCCATGGAACTTTTTGATTGATCATAATATTGAAAAACCAATGCATTAATTAGATTTTCTTTTATTTTGGTTGATTATTTACTATGTGGTATTATGTGATAATTTGTGATTTGATTAAATATAATTATCTATTAATCACACCTATCTCATTATTTATGTATAGGATGGAATGTATAATGTTTATTTTACGTAACCCTAAACACATGGTACCCATCACCTATTAGAGTGTAATAATTTGTGAAATAAAGAGATCCTGGTAAGAGGAGATGTTTGAGGACTTGAGTCGAGGTGAATAGGCCGTAGAGATGTAGAGGAAAATATAGGAATGTGGTAGCTGAAAAAAAGGATAGTATCAAATATTTATTTACCATAGTCTCATGGTTGGTTTATCTCTAGTCAATAAACCAATCATTAGATAAAAGATAATGAACATATCATTTATTTTATTTATTTTTCTTTTGTATTGTTACATTTTATTTTTGTGATGCATGGTTTTTATGATTAAACTCTCTCACATAAAGTAATTAAATTAATTATCATGACAAGATAAAAAATTGCAATTATTAGTTGTAAATTATTTTACCAAAAAAATTTAATTAATTACGTAAATTACATATAATTTTTACAAGAATGTAAAAAATAAAATTATGAATATTTACACATTAATCAACCAGAAACATTTAATAAAAAAAAGTCAAAAAACACATTTTAGCTTTTATGTTATGAGTAAACTATAGTTACAATGTCTATCTTGACATCGTCAGGGGAACACACAATTATTGGGGAGTCCTAACAATGAAATTATTTTGACATAACAAAATTGGACTTAAGGGTTATTACCATATTCTACATAAAACAATTTATAAAACATAATTGATAATGTAAGAGGATAGTATTTTAGGATTTCAGAGTCCACTGAAAATATAAAGGAACTTTGATTTAATGAAGTTTGAATGTAAATCCTACCTTTTGGTAATTTACATGTGCATTGAATGAATTATGAGAGGGGATATATGGATCCTTTATATGAGAGTATATTATATATTAGATCTTTCAAATATAATAATGAGGATTGTTGAGATTTGATAAAATAAAGGGAACTAATTAATAAAATTAATTAATTATATCAAAAATAGTAATCAAGGTCAATAATAATAATTCGATTTTGTTTATTGTACTGAAAATGGAATATTTTACCACTTAATACTTTGATCGGTATTATAGATATTAAATTTCTTTTTAAAAAACAATATGGGAATAAGAACTTGCCCAATGAAATGCTATAAGAATATTTTTTCATGATGGAATAAGAGATTTATGGTTAGAAACATCGGGAAAAAAGTGAGTGTGAAATGGATTCTTATAATATATATGCGGGGGATGCTTTAAATTTTTATTGTGTTATTCCATCAGCTATGCCAAGATAGATGAGTATGATTCATAAGGAAATGGATGAATACAACATGATACCACCTATCTAGTAACATTAAAAGGATAAACAGAGGCCAAAGATAAATGAGCCTATCACTACACTGTAAGTGTGTAAAATAGAATACATATATTTATATTGTGGTCATGTAATCAAGATGTAAAAATATATCAATTACTTAGAGAGTTTAGGTATTAATATGGATAAGAAACTATCTATTAGTTTCATATTCTACTAATTCATTACAAATTGTAAAATTAATAGTATGACGAATATCCCCTTGAATATTTTCACTACACTTCACTAAGATGATAGGGACTGGTGGGAAGGTATTTTCCCACCCTATATGGTGAATTATGTGAGGTATAAGGTTGAAAATATTATTATTTTTTTATTAAATGATTTTCTTATTGAATCCATGTAATTGGAAAATGATTATAAGGGAGAACAATGAGTATGTGTCTATATTCTTCACATGTTGTAATAAAGGTAAAAGGAAGAGAAATTTAAATGAATTGAATAATGATTAATTCTAAGATTTTAATTGCGGTATTTTTATCATTATATAAAATATTTCTATTTCTTTTAATTGGTATAAAATACATTATCTTATTAAAATATTTTTATCCAAATATAGGAACCAAGGAAGATCAAAAACCATAACCATAACTAATGTAAATATCAAGTTATTGATGTGAATGAAAAGATAAATCAGCTAAAGAAAATAATATGTTTGTGACTTCTAAAAGTTTTTATTCTCATATAAATATATATTAGTAGTTAGTGTTGTGAGAAAATTTAGCTTAGTGTCATGTTTTAGAAATAATGATACATTATTTAATATTTGAAGAGAATATAACTAAGGTATATCATATTTAATTAATAATTTAGTTACAATTTAATCATAGATATTCAAATAATATTGATTTATGATGAATATAGGAATCAAATAATACACAATTATGAAAATATAATTCCTATAAGATAAATCTTGGATGTTAATAAATAAAATCAATTTTCATGTATATACATAGAAGAGTGTTTATACTCATAGGAGATAAAATTATTTTGTAATTTTATAGAATTTATTATTATATTTTTATAAAATAAGAAAAATAAATATTAAATTTTTTATATAAAAATACATTCATTAAGTACTACAACAAGATACATTTTAATTATTCTCTGTAGAAGCTAGAGGTAAATTTATATAATTCATGAGATTACCAAAGTAATTTTAGAAATATAAAGTTATGTAGTAAATAAATTTTGTAAAAGATATAGAACACCTTGGGATAGTTTGATGAAGAATATCATAACCAAGAAATCATTGATCATTTAAATCTAGAGTGAATCTATTTCTAAAATCACATTACATTATACACATCCTAGAGATCATTGTTGTAAAAGGAGTATTATTGGTGAGTTCTATAACTATTTCATGTATTCCATAATTTCTTCCAAGGAATGATTCAGTAATAGTAGTGTTAAAAAATATCTACATGGAAACTATATAGGCTAATGGATATCATATAAGTTATATTATGAAAGATACCAACAATGCGATATCATTATTTTTATGATACTTTTTTCAAAAAAAAATCATTATCAATTAATATAAAATAAGAAAAATACTAAGTCCATCTTAATTGACTATTTAGAAATATAATTAGGATAAAAATACCCCTAATATAGAAGTTAATTAGTCAAGTGATTGATTATATTTATATAAGTGGGAATACCATATATTTTTAGATAGATGGACTAAGCTAGACTTCAATTAAATTAATTATCCATATGTACATGAGTTGGTATAAAAAAAACTAAACACCAAAAGAAATAGTGGGGGGAGCTATTCTAGAGACAAATACATCATAAAAAAAAGAATCCAAATTGGTCATTTTATACTCAATAATTTTGGTGATATATAATCCATCGAAAATCCTCAAAACTTTTCCTATAAAAAAGAAATAAATTGGGAAAATCTAATTCTCAAATGTATATATAAATTCAGAAAATGATTCCATGTACTAAAATTTAGTTCTTTGTTTTGGAGGATTATTTAGTTGATGTAAATCCATTTGTTTTGTGATTTTTAAGAATATAGAAAAATAAGTTAGAGTAGGTACCCATAAAGTCTTATAATTAAATGATGGTTTCCATTGATTTCAATAAATAGTCTATAACAAAACCTTTTCCTCAGTAACTATTCTAAAATACATTTGAATTCCACTTGTAATAGAAACATTCTATACCCATGAAATATTTCAATTAATATTAAGAATAACTTTCTTATTAGAAACCCAATAAGAGATATCAATACAAAGAAACAATATAGTTTGATAAAACCATGTACTTCCAATAGGTTTTGTGAAATGAAACATGTCAATATGAGTTCTGAGATTTAGATGGAATTTGGAATTTCTGTTCCCATAGTAAGAGACTCTTAAAATATGTTTTTTGGACATTTAATGGGACCTGGTCAGAAGTTTGTGAACCCAATTGATTTATTATATGGATTAGGATTACATTGTGTTGAAAATTGAACTAAATTTTGGGAACTATGGTGAAAAAAAGGGTAGAACCTAGGGGATTATTTCATAAGGAAATCCAAGATGAATGGTCTTGAGTCATGGCCCCACTAGTTATTATACAAGGTGATATCTTCTGATGTTTTTAGTAGTTATTATATAGCTCCTATAGTGATCTTATTCCGATTCATTCAGGTTTCTTTCCCATAGGATGCATGAGGGATATGGGAATGTCCCATTTTTTATAAATTTTTCCAAATGATTTCTTCAAAAAAATCATGGTAAGATTACTCATGTTGGGTTCCTTCATTTCCCTCTTTCTATCTTGGATTTTTTTCTAAAAAACTAGGGTTTCAAATATTGTATTACATTAGGTAATGGTGGATCAATCATTATTTATTGGGATATTGTGTGAGGATCACAAAGGACATCCCTAAAGGTAGTATTCAATACATTGTTCTTTATTACCTATAAGTTATATTGAAGTTAGTATGTATTTATTCTTTTTGAAACATTGGGTAATATGTTTCATTAATTAAGGTGTTTAACTTGGGTCTTCTATGTATCCTAGGTCCATGTGTTTTTTGGGAGTGGGATACACCTCATTTATCATGAGTTTTGTGTCGTGAAGTCTCTGGAATCATTTTTATCGATTATGCTAATTTTGATTTTAGTTTTTAAATGACCTATTTATTAATTTTCTAGTTTTAATTGATGAAATATGTGCTCATGGACTCATTGGAGGATAGTATGGACTTGGTTTGGATTTATATACTTTTTTTATGGCTATTTTGCCTGAATTTATTTGAATATATTTCTCTTTTAGTGATTTTTTATTGATTTCTCCTCATTATTATTAATTTCAACAAATCACATGATTTTTGGGATATTCCCTAAATATAAATATGTGCTAACATTAATCTAATTGTAAACGATTACTACATAACTTTATAAATGTTTTTATAGTAGTGATTTGGTCGATTGACTATCCATGGACCTCTTTTTGGCTTTTGTGGTGGTGAATCTTGGAATCCAAAGTGAAAAATATTTGCTTTTTAATTTTATAAATGGTTTTCCTCAAATTTAATTTCAATAGAAAAATTATGATCTGAAAAATGGTTATTGAAATGGAATTTCCAAATTAAAATGGTGTTTTCTAAAGACTGTTTAGAAAAGATTTTTTCCAAGGACCAATTTGCTTAAAATGAGAAAATAATACTCTTGAAATAGGATTTTACAAGGGAATTTGATTTGGTTTCTAATGGAATCCAGAGGGCCTTGGTTGTGTTTTTTGGTGTATTTTAACTTGTACGGGTGATTCCTTATCTTCCAATATTCTGTGCCTATTGTGCTTATTAATTTTGTTTCTTGGTGTGTACGTAGATTCATGATGAATCATGTTATGTGTGTTTTACAATTATTTCTTCATTCGGTATCAAAATGATGGGTTGATCTGAATGGATGGGAAAAAATTATTATAGGATTTATGTTGGTTTTATGATGGTATTGATGCATGGGGATACACATCGAGTGACTAGTGACCTAGTACGGGTTGGGACTTGTAAGATATGATACAAAACCAACTTTTTGTTGTATAAATGTGCATACTGATGTACTTGTGATAGAAAATAGAATCTAGTGTGGGCTATAGATCCTGAGTTTTGTCCCTAAAACGAGTCAAATGGAACTAGAAGAATATTCGTATAAGATATTGGTCCCAATTTGTGTGTGATGTCTATGCCAACATTGATTAACAATGTGTAGTTTAAGATAGGATGTGTAAACTACCTAGAGTGTGTATGAATTTCATGGGAAAATAACGTTCACCATCAATTGTGTGAGAATGGATGACCGAGATGCTCTGAAATTGACCCCCCTCGACTCAGTAGTGATGGATCTAGAGTTATAGATACCCATCTACGAACCTTCACGTAGTGAATATGTTTTTGATTAAATGATAACCTTTATATTCAGGTATGGGTTGATATTTTTATATCACCATACCCAATGGATATGAAAATGGGATGAATTGAGATACATAGAGACTATATTCCTTTTAGTATAGTGTCTAAGAGGGCATGGTCTAGTGTTATGGTTGACCAGTTAACACACAATAATGTTACATGTATAAATATATTTTTTTAATTGTTATGTATATTAGGTTGGTTTATTTCATTAGAATATCTTCAATTCATATATATATATATATATATTGATTTCACACCCACTTTATCATAATAGTACTAAATATTACTAAGGTTGTGGGGATTCTTACTAGGTTATTGGAAACTCCCCTACCCATGTACATAACATGGGTTTTGATGATCATGGGAATACTTTCCTGCTTCATCTTAGTATTTATGTTCTAGTTGGATATCAACATGTGGTTCAATTATCAGGTTGTAGAGTATCAGAATTTAGTAGGGCTATTATATAAGATGGTATGGTGTTTGGTGGGTTTTATTTTCCATTATTGATTGTCATATGTATTGTAAAGTGTTTTGTTATTTATATATTAATGTCCAGTTTTCCACTATTTCTCTATTTTACAGTATTTCATCATATAGGTAGATCTACTATTTTCTATTTTGAAGTGTTGTGACCCTATTGGATTACTTTTTATATCTAATGGGTTTTGTGATTTCCTTTATCTAGATGGGTTATTCTTAATTTTCATTATATTCAAGCATGAACCTATGGATTTACTTAAGAGGGATTGGTTTCCCTATTAATATGTTAGTCCCTATCTTATAGTTTACACCATCTAATATACAATGATATATGTCTGAGGACCTGTAGAGCCCCCAATTCAGGTTCAATTTTGGTTACCTATGTCATGGAATTTAAAATGGTATTAGAGTATATTTTAGGATGGGGTTCTTTAGAATGAGGATGATTTTTCTTTTCATAACCTGAGATAAAGTTCAAGTGCATTATTGGTATGCCTAAAATTAGTCGAAACCTATGTTTCTTAGGGTTTTCCAGTGTTGAGACTAGTATCTTTTGGATCCGTGAGGAATTGAACTAGACTAAGGATCCCAACGTAGGATGGTTTTGGCTTATAATGATCCATAAGGATCATTCGAGGGGGATTGAATATGTTCATGCATAATTATAGTGGAATATTTATATAGAAATTAATGGATATTAGGAGTTAATTTCTTAACATTTCCCATATCCCAATCCAGTGATAATGGAATAAATTTATAATATTATAAATATTTTTTCAATTAAATTATAATATATTATTAGATTAATATTCTTTTGATGTTATTGTTTGAATAATTTGGACTATGATTTTTTTATGATATAAAAAAATTGTTTTGGATATGTTGGAATATTTAGTAGACACATGATTTTGGAAATAAAATTCATGTGTTGGAATAAGGCTTGTGTGAAATGGTTTTATAAATTAGTCTTACTTAGAATGGATCATGGATTTTATGTTATCAAATGGTTTTGGATTTTATAGTTTCAAGAATACTATAGGAAATGTCTTTGGATATTGTATTTCAATTTTTTTTTGAAATTCAAATTAAAAATTAATTTTGAAAAAAATATTTCTTATCCAGAAAGGGATTAACTATTTTGGAATTTTGGTGGTTTTTTTGGTTGGAGAAAATTCGTGGATGCAATGGGGTGTATTTATAACTGATTTTATATTGGTGCATGTAAAAATGTTTTGATTTAGAAAATAGAAGGAATTAATACCTATGAAAATTAGATTTCTGGGAGTATTTTATTTGGACACGGGTGATCCAAATGTGAAATTTTTTTCTTGGTTACTATTCCATGTTTTCTTTGGACCACCATGTGAGGTCAACGGGTGAGGATTTTTTGTTTATAGAAAAATTCATCAATGCTAGTATAGACTGAGTTTTCTATTTTTTTGGTTGAATAATGTGTTCAATGTGTATTCCATGGTTGTTTTATTATATCCACCAATAGTGGGCTCATTGATGGGATCGAGAGGTATGTTTGACCAGTGCCTTGATTTCTGGGGATCAGTGTTCTCGTTTTCCACTCATGTATAAAGGATACATGGGAATTAGTCATTAGGTGTTTGAATTCAACGAGGTTATGTTAAGTATATCCCCATAGCTTGGAGCACCATTTTGTTCATTGATATACTACCCTAGTTTTGAAAGGGTTGTGGGTGTTGCAGAATTGATTGGTGGAAAATATAGATTACAATGGGCAAATTGTGAGAAAATAGACCATATTTGAGGGTTGTGGTTTAGTTTTTGATAGTTTTTTTATTAATAAATAGATTTGATAGTTGGTACTACGATTACAGAGTGGGTCAGATCAATGGGGTATAAGTGTTCATGATTTGACCTTGATGCTCGGATGGGATGGTTGAGGATCCCACAAATGAATTACAATAACAAATGTCTTAGACATTGATGTGGGTGTTTATATAGCACATATTTTACCTCAGGTGTAAAGGATAACATAATCATGTGATCTGGTTAGGTAGTACTGTGTTGGTGGTTGCATGCGATATATTTTAGTGAAACTTATTCATAAAAATATTGACTGTTATGGTTTCCTGGAATTTATATAGTCCAGTAGAAACTATATTGAGGGAGTTTATGGATATCTTTGAGAAATATTATTCTACAAGTTTGAATAATGTCATGGATATAGCTATGGGTATATCTTTTGGTAGGTAGCTCAATTTTTGATGGATACTACACTAGGTGAATCGAGTTATGAAACGAAAGGAAATTATGAACATGGAGATAGAATTTAGTTTGTTATCATATAATAAATGACCAAAATGGTTAGTAATAATTGTGTGAGTACTAAAATTAATTCTTATGTACTATAAGTGTTATAATGGGTAGTTTTTAATTTACCATGTCACTAAGGTTTATGAGATTTAATGTGAATTTGAATTTCAATTCATGATGAATGAGAAGTTTCATGAAATGGGATTCTAATTAACAATATGAACATAGGGAGACCTAAATGATTTTTTTTTGATGTGAAATAGAGTATTATTAGGGTCTTAGGTTCCCAAATGATCTTATGATAATGTTCAGGTGGACCCATAGCTAAAAATACAGTTGTATAAAGGATGATACAACATAGAGAAGGGAAATGTAGCATGGTGGATCATAGAAAATAAGGTTATAACATAGAAAGGAAAGGTTGTGATATAGAGGTACTAAATCAGAAATCCCTACAATGAATCCAAGAAGCTACACTATGGAGTGTTCTTATGAGGTAGGTCCTTAGGCTAATCCCCACTCCTATAGGTGGGTTTCATCATGGAGCTTTTCTATATTCTAAAAATAGGGACCAATGGTGGTCCCTTATGTAGAAACCTACTAGGTTTAACCAAAAGGTAATCCTGGGGGTGGATCCTTATGTTATTTCCCCAAGAGACATGCCAAAAGAGTCCCCCATCATATTTGTTTTCATACATGTTCTTTGATAATTTATCGGGGGGTTCATTATGAATCCCACTTGGGTTCTTAGACATTAAAAAAATTGAGGGAGATGGGAGGATCCCTATTGGATCTCTCTTTCCCCCCATTAGTTTCTCTTCAATCGTGAGGATTTAATTACATTGATTCACATTAATATTTCTCCCCTTATTTTCCTTATTCCACCTCATTCTCTCAATTATTTCTTGGTTAGACATCATTGGATTTAGATAGACAATTACCATAGATCATGGAGAAATGATCCCAATTGATTTATATTTCATTTATTAATGATAGGGAATATATTGGAATGTGATATTCATATCATAGTTTTTCATTATTTTTATGTTATATTGATCAGAATACATATTTAGTGTTTTAAAATTTTGGGTAAAATTGATCAAAAACTAATTTGTTTAGTTTTTGGGATTTTGTGTGGCTTAGGTCTTGGTTATTTTCAAGAGTGCACTATACCCCATTGATCATGGGGTTGGTTTCATGAGGGGACATTGTGTGTTTGTAATCAGTGATTCCAATTTGGGTTTTTGGTATTAAATGTGAATTTTATTAATTTTTTAATATTTGTTAATGAGTGTGCTTCTCGTGGACGTGGCATAGATTGATATGGGCATGGGATGAAAATTTGGATCATTAGTTAAGGTAGGATATATTGAATTTATTTATTTTTAAATTCAAATTTGGATATTTTATGTTTTGGACCAAGAATGATTATTATTACATATAATTTTCATGAATTTCAATCTATCCCAAAAATTGGTATCGACTCACACCATCTTAATAGTCATCATAAAATGCTTTTCTTGTTAAACAGTTTAATAGTGGCACCTAGTTTGAACGTGTGTCAGTGGATGTCCTTATTGTTTTAAAGTTGGAATGTATTATATTTCATTGAGAAAATTGATTCATATTTAATTTTTTTATAAGGGGTTTAACTAAATGTAATTTCAAAGGGAATTTTATGACATTAGAATGGGTTTTGAAATTTTATTTTGAAACCAAATTGAGTTTTTCTAAATTATTTTTTGATGGTATTTTGTCCATGAACCTATTGTGAATAAGGAATACTGTTTTCCTTATGAAATTGAAATTTAAATAGTCTTTTTATTTTATCAAGGATTTCAAAAGAACTTCGTTGAGTAGTCTTGGTCCATTTTGCCTCTTGAGGGTAGTTCCCTATTTTTCAATCTTCTGTTCTTATTATGATTTTTGGATTTATTTTCTTAATTTTTTTATCGATTCATGATAATATATGGTATGTATAATACCCAATGATATTTTATTTTTGAATTAATTTTTTTTATTACAATATATGTCATAGAACCCTCAATGTTTTGATGTCATTTTTTGGATTAATTTAATATGTGGAGAAATATTTCAAGTGACTATCACCCTAGACACGACTTAATGAGTTGTGAGATGGGATTTTTTCATGATATTTTATTTACTTTAATTGATTGATAATGAAATTTCTATCGGTTGTACATATTGTTATGGGGGTGGATCTTATTGCATGGACCCACTATGAGTGAGAAGTGGCTGGAGAAACAAAAAAGGGAAATATGGGTTACTAATTTTCTATGATATAAGGTCCGACCATTGGTGAAAATTTCTAGCAATGGACTCGATGTTTAGACTCCCTTTAGTGTGAAAGGAAATATAAGGTACATCATGTGTTCCATCCCTTGAGTAACAAGGGATGAATAAGATAATTGGAGGCTTACCTCCCACGAGTGAGAAGTGATGGGTCAATAAATTTGGACACCCTACAATGAAGATTTGGGTAGTGGTAATATTTTTAATGATACCTTACCCAACACAGTATGGTATGTCGTAATATTTGGGTAGAATAAATCTAAAAATACATGGGTTTGGTTCTGTTTGCGATACATGGTGAGTTTTTTCCATCTAGAATGGTACTGAGGTTGGTATTTCAAGGTTTAGTGGTGCCTTGGTTTAAACATGGAAACCTGAAACATATGAATGTATGAGAACTATCTATTATGTTTTACACATGGAGTTGTTACATGGTTGAAACTAAAATTTTTTACATACGTATTTTATTCACATGCACTTCTTCATATAATAATTAAGAACGGTTGAGGCATTGTGGATTACTATTAGATCTTTGTACTCACCTCACAAATCACAAACACACCCTGGGGTTTGATGTACATCAGCAGAGTTACCAATAATATTTTATGATAGTGGAAATTTATGGAGATCTAAATTGGTTTAATTATTTTTTCTTTGATATTGTGGATTTGAGAGGATTACTATGAGAGTTGTATAGGTAGATGATGAATTTTATTTGGAGTTATGGCTTAGCATGTGTATTATCCAGTTCTTTATTTATTGTATTCTAATTCCATAGTAATCTATTTCCTATATATTATCTAGTAATACTTATATTTATTGATTAATTACATTATAATTGATATGAGGAGAGACTTGTTGGTTTCCCATTTGGGTATGATTGTTACTTGGATGTGTCATGATGAATTTTCAATAGATTTAGGAAAGACACACTTTCTTTTATTAATAATAGATAATCGCCCCATGAAATTGTCTGTTGCTCACTTCTATTTGGCTACCTCTAGAATGATGGGAGAGGGGATTGAGGTGATGTGTCATCCCATGCATGGTTTTCATCTGTGTGATCTAGGTCAGGGTGTTACAGTATACAAGTTGCAGAGATCCATTTATGGGTTGAGGAAAACATCAAAATCATATAATAATTATTTTGATGAAGCTATAAGAGATTTTAGTTTTTATAATTGATTGTAATCCCTGTGTCTTCATGTGGTTGGTGTTTACTCTATATATTAACATGTAAAATATGTTAATGACATTTGTAAACAAATATTAATTCTTATAGTTTATTAAGACTAAGATGAATAATATTTATTGAAGAATGAATTACAGTAGAAACCCATGTTATAGGAGATAGTAATGAATAAGTTTTATCTTTGGGGTTTATTAGATCAATTCATTATATATAAATTTACAAAATATTGAAAAATATATCAAAATAATATTAATGATATTGTTGCTTCCATTGTCACATGGCACAAAATCTCTCCACGAAAATGTATTAGGTTATTGGAGAATATTATTATAATGGATATAATTACATATGACTAATTTTTTGAATACATCACATATACTATGATATGTACATATATTTGTTATAATAAATGTATCAAAAATAGTGTGGGAATATTAACCATAACTAATAAAAATAAATAATGTAGTAATCAAGATTATTCGATAGTACTAGAGAAAGTGTAATGGATTTGTTTTATTATAATTTGATAAATTTTAATACTAGTTTTAATGGTGATATATAAATAGTCTTATTTGTGATTAATTTAATATTACAACATAGATATACTATAGTAAATAAGAAATCAAATATTATTTAATCCTATAGTATCCAAATATTCAAATTCCATGTGTTTTGCAGCCTCTAATATAGATAAAGAATATGTTTAATAAATATTGTATTCTAATCCATATAATGATATCTAAAAAGTGTAATATATTCATAATATATATTTTAAAAATATTTTAGTATAGACACTATCCTATAGGTCTAGTTAAAGAAAATGGACAATTGGTAATACTCATAGATATCACATCATAGGTGTTTTTCTCTAAAAAGTTCTGTCAAATGGAGTAGAGCAGACTAAGAAGAATATGAAAGGAAAAATGACTATATTTATATTATAGTATAATCATTTTTATCAAGAATGTGATAATAATCTACTAGTTATCCTTTGGCTCTATTTTAAGTGTTATTTTTTTGATGATTCTCAAGAACAAATTCTCCTTGTACTTTTGATTAGAAGGGTATTAATTAATTTCATATGATATGGTTTTTTGTCTTATATGTAATATTAATTTGATTAATACCTTATAATATTTGTCATATAGAAATTTTATTATAGTTATATAATATAATCAGAGCCTAGAAATTATATTACACTTATTTTAGAATTTTTTATATATATTATTAGTCACATGTTGTTAATAGATACAAACATGTTCTACCATTAGGTGTGGGGTGCTCATAAGACATTGAAACTTTATGTCAATAGGTTATCACTTAGTGAATTCATGAAGAATATTCCTAAGGAAAAACCTACTAATATGGGTTCTTCATGTTCATATATCTTTGAGTATTGTCATTTTTTATTGGGATTATATGTAATTAGACTTTATATTACAATTTATCCATATCATTAATTTAATACTTTGATTTATGGATGAAAACAATGAAGCCAAATTTTCACGGTGAGGTTGCAAACCTTGGATGTTTCATAAGTGATATGAAATTAGTTGAATAATTGAAGAACATATTTTTTCTTCCCAAACTAATGGTAGTAAATATCTCTGAAATTTCTATTGAAATGGATCTATCTAATTAAATACCTGTCCATGGTGGCCCCTAAGATAATGAGTCATGGCTAAAGGCTATATTTTTCATCTTTGAAAAATTAGGGATACCTCATGAAAGGAGGGTTAATGTTTAAATTTACATGATTCATGGATTATAAAAGCATTATTGGTATGTCCTTAATCAGGATGATCAATATATGGGTATGGTATAGAGGGGATCATAGACTAGTTTCTATGATTACATAAACATAGAGAGATTGAGATCCAAATGAGCTAGGGAATTAATTCATCTAAAGTAGGGTACTCTTTCCATTAAGAACTTACCATGACATATAATATAACACCAATGTTTTGTTCATACTCTTTCTAGATTTTAATTAACCCAATCAAGGAGACTTTAAGATGGGCACTCGATGTTTATTTGATCATAGGTGAATATATTCTAATTGACTAGAAATTATAAAAGAGTGTAGAATGTGCTAATATCTTAGTATAACCTCAAGTATTCTGAGGGTATGGGGAATGTTTGTTTAGTTCCTATGTAGGGTGATAGTTTTTGTAGTATTAGACTGAATCACTTTAATCATTTTCATGGGAAATTTAGTATTCATAGTGTGTGTTGTGGTAGCCATAACTTGTTCCATCAATGCATTAGGCTAAGACACAAGAATCCCTAGTTCAGCAAATACCCAATATAGTTCTAGGATTGTGGATAATAGGACATTTTTAGTGGTTTTAAAGGAACTTAATTCTATTGTATATTTTGAGAGAATCTTCTTTTTATCGAGGTTTTAGAGAGGGATCAACAACTCCATGATATATAGGGTGTTAGAGTACTATATTCCATTCAGGCTAAGGAAGTGGACATGGTCCGTGAATCCATACTTATGAAATGAAACACAAATTATTGCGACTAACTCAGGGTAGTCAGTTTATATCTCAAGCTCATGGATGATAATAGATAACTGTTTTACAACCTACACCGGAGAAGAAAAGTGGTCATCCATCAATAGTTCACAGTACAATTTTAGTATCCCCAAATTTAGGATCTTTTTTTTCACACTAGTACCTCAAATTTTTTCCATGTCTAATTTATTAGTGAGTATCCCTGGTTTATATATTGAATACTTTTTTTGGAAGAAAAACTCTTAATACTAAACTATGAGTTAAATCCGAGAGTGTGCACTTATGAATTGATTTACCCTTTGAGGTAGGCGGCTATCATTTCTTCTAAATTATTTTCATCTTAGACATGACATGTTTTACTTTTATTATTAGAATAGAATGTAAATTTCCCATTTTATCCCATATTGATTGTTACCATCGACGGGTGTCCTTATCATTACCTGAGGGAAGTAGCTAGGTTTCTAAAGGCGAGTGGAGTGATTAGGAAAGCTGAGATAAAATAGAGCATCATGGGTTGGGATATCATTATCCAAGTTTAATATAATATTTTTAAAATGGAAATAGAACACATCAAATATGTTTCCCTCAAGCGGTGGATCATTTTAGGGATTTCGTTCTTGATAAATTTTCCAAAATACCTCCTGAGAGAGAGGTGGAGTTGACTATTGAGATTCATCCAGAAGTAGTATTAGTATACGTTTCTATATAAATTTTAGATAGTACTGAGACTTAGTAAATAAATAGATATTTAGAGGACATAGAAAAAATGGTTTTTAAATGACCCAATATTTTTCCTTGGGGTTCACTCATAATTTTGTGACAAAAAATCAAATGGGATCCTCATTCTATGTGTGGATTTCTAAAATTTGAAGCAACATTCCATTAAGAATAAGTACCCCCATAATCATATAGATGATAACATTGAATGGATCTAAAGATCTGTGGTTTTCTCAAATATTTAATTAATATTGAGTTATTATCAGGTAAGGGTTAGTCCCTTAGTTATACCATGTACACCTTTTTGAAGAATATATGACCTAGATGAGTATCTTGTGATCCCTCTCATCCTAAGAAACTCACGAAAAGTTTTTATGTATTTGATGAATCATGTTTTCCTCCAGTACTAGGAATCCATTGTGAACGTTTTTGTTGATTATATCTTTATATATTCCAAAACTCCACAAAATCATTGAAACCCTTTGACACTGTATTAAATACACTATTAGAGAGTTGTCTATATTGTATGCTTAAAAAATTAATCTTATGGATTAACACAATTAAATTCATGGGTCAGTTTATAATGGAATCTTGGGTATCTATGGATCTTGAGTAGGTGAGAGTCATTATTTCCTGAGATCATCCAAAGTAACTCTCTGATATATGGATTTTCTTATGGTAGATTTATATTATAAGAATATTATTTAGAATTATTCATTCCTAACATCACCTCTTATATGATTATAAAATAAAGGTGTTTATATGACATTGTTTGAATCTTGAGAAAAGGATGTTTAAGAATTGAAAGGTAGTTTATCCATTCTGTTGATCCTGATTTTACCAGATCCTAGAAGATGATATAAAACATATTTTGACGCATTGAGAATCAAGATGATATAGGTTTTGATAAAACTTGAATGTTTCTTGTTATACATGTCTCTTCAGTCAAGTATCACAATTTTAATTACCTGACAGAAAATATCGAGTTTGTAGTTATGGTTCATGGTTTAATTCTTAAAGATGCTATTTTTTAGAAGTATGGTTCATTTTATAAAAATAAAACAAAATCCTCAAATACATATTCACTCAGTATGACTTGAACCTTAAAAAGTGAAGATAGGTAGAATACCTTTAGTCCATCGATTTTGAGGTTGCTTATAAAATTTTGAATGGAAGTTAAGTGGTTGATGTTCTAAGACATAAGACTCGGACACATGTGATTCATAAATACAATAGTGAATGGAAGTTGATGAATCTATATTGTGAGATGCATGTTGATATTCAGGAGTGTCATGGGTATCTTATTCTTATGGATTTGGTACTGACCTCATCAATTTTGGTCTGAGTGATGATGAAAATGTTTTCAAATCAGGATGTTTTGTCCCTGAGGGGGTTTGTTTTATGTGAGGACCAACTTCTTGGTTGGTTCATTCATGGTGATGAGATCTTGAACATTCATGAATGTGTCTGGGTTCGAGGAAACATATGATAGGAGTGGATGGGATGGTCTCAAGGATCGAAATAGATAGTACATCCTAGATTCACTTAGATGTACTATGAATTACACTTCCTAAGTTGTTGTCCATGTATGAAGATGAAGATATAATTTTTTACTCAATGTTCCACCTATTTGTAGGTAAAGGTAAAACATCAATGGCCCACTAGGAAATTTTATCCATTACCCACTCCATATTCGAAATGGGAGGACATCCCCATGAAGTTTGTGATGGGATTACTAAAATCCACTTATGGTATTGTTGCAGTATTGGTGATTATGGATAGGTTTACCAAGGTCACTCATTTGTTGTATATTAGGGATACATTTGGTGTGGATTACCTCTAAATAATTTTTATGGAATTGATTATATGCCTTCATTATGTTCCATGTATTATATTGTTAGATATTGATTCTTGTTTTAGTTATCATTTATAGAAGGGATTGAAAAAGAATATTTGTACATAGGTTCTTTTAAGAAAACCGTATCACCTTCAGACCGATGCTTTGTCCGATCAGACTATACAAGTGCTAGAGGATATACTATGATCATACATCCATCATTTTGGAGGTTCTTAAGATAAATATCTTTCTCTTTCCATGTTTTCATAGAATAACCTCTTCTATGAGACTATAAATATGGATCCTTATGAGGACTTATTTGATAGGTCATGCTAATCATGCAAGTGTTGGTTAGAGGGTGTGGACGCTACACTTCTGGGACCTCGCTTCATTCTAGATACATCATAGTAGGTACAAATTATCTAGGAGACTATGGTTATAACTCAATAGAGGAAGAATTGTTTTGATGATCATCACAACCATGGAGTTAAAAGTGGTATATTAGGTTTTCTTGAATGTTTTCCCTAGAATGGGTCATCAAAATTTTTTTAGATAAGGGATGTCGGTGCATAGATTTGTCAGAACTTTTGATGTTTTTGAGTGGTCTATACAAGTGGATTATTTGATAGATCTTTATATAGATATATGGATATTCTTGATTTTCTTCATGTCTCTCTACTATAAATTTACTATTTATACCCATACCATTCCCTTTATATTGATGAGGTTTAGTTGGATGTTGATGATTCTTTTGAGTAATATCATATTCATGTAGTTGATTGTAGCATAAAGGATCTTATAGGAATTTCATTTCCTATATATTTTGGGATATGGAAGTATGTTCATGTATAAGATGAGACATGTGATTGAGTAGCTGATATATCATCACAATGGATAGAGTTATTCTCAAATGATTATTGAACACCCTTAGAAGGGAATCTTGGGGACTAGTTGTTTTAAGGATGGGAGGATGTAAGATGCAAGTTTCTCTATGTGGTATGAGTACATTATATTTCACTCTAATTTTTTAATCTAGGGTCATTTGAGTAAATGGTATATAAATGGTTTGGTAGTGTTTAGGCTTGGTTTGGATCCTAAAGATCTTGTTATTAGAGAAGTAGGTGAGGCCCATGGTTAGCGCAAGGTTAATGTTAACAATTACCATCAATCCTATAGGACACAAGTGTTTCCACATGGCCAATTTAACTATTAATATTGGGAGGCATGTTCATTTAAAACATAAAAAAAACTAAAAGTAAAACTCATAGGGTTTTTTCAGGGTTTATCCTAACTGTGAGACTAGATGTGCAAGGGGTGGGGGATTTGGACAATGAGAACATATATGATACATATGGTTTGTCTAACAATTTTTCTAGCCCTATTAGTGGGTGTCACCTTGGGAATTAGGTTGAAACAATTGGTGTATGGTTGGGGCAACCATGTGACCAAACCATGGTTTACTTTAAAAAGTGTTAAATGATAACTTTCCCTTATTTTTGTTCACCCTTTGATCCTGCTTTCCCTTCCACATTTCACTCCATTTATCACTCATTAGAGATCTCTCCTCCTCTTTAACCTAGGATTTGGTAGGTCTCCATCATTTAATCTTAGAAATGGATGATGTTTTCCATGGTTGATTTCTCATGGTAATTATAAGAGTATGCACCATTATTTTCATTAGTTAACAATTCCATATTGATTTTTTACTTTTTTGTGATCAAATATACTATTTTATAAATATTCTTTCATGTATCTTCAATTTCAATCATTCCATTACAAATTTGTCATGACCCGTCCCCCAGGGCCCATGTGGTGACTACCCCAAGCCCGCCATCCATAGGCCAGGGGTTTGCAACTAGCACTAAAGGCGTATTCCCTAAAACATGAAGGCATTTATTTTAAAATCTATAACACACACAACCAAGCACATAGTAAGATACAAAATAAAGTAAACTTAATAGTAAATAGAGTGAGTATAGTAAGTATAAACGGGCCAGAATACAAGCTTGACTGGAATGTACAAGGAAAATCGGAAAGTACCAGACAACTGTAAGTACAAGTAACTGGAACAGCTCCTCTGATCACCCACCAAGGATCCCACCTTAAGGGTTGGTACAGCTCTCGATCAGTCATCTCTGTGGTAAGCCTCGACTAGGTCCACCTCGGAGCTACCTCCAGTCCTGGTACCCTCATCCCCAGTCAGCGTTTTCCATCATCTGCATCCAACACAAAAAGGTGCGGGCATAGCCCATGTATGGGTGAGTATAAAAATACTCAGTAGGGTCCTCGAGACCCCCAAGGTCTCACAAAATCCATAAAGAGTAAACCAAAAATCATTAAAACAATAGATAACCTTACTTAGATATATTCCCACACATATACCTATGTTATCAAGTAATCCATATCAATCATGAAGGAAAAAATAGGTACTGAATTAGATCACACCAAGTATATCATTAGGTAAATTAGTATAGGTGATTAGATGTAACTACTAAATTAGCTTACACCATTAAGAGGCTCTGCTGCTAACCTGCACATAATCTCTAGGAGCTGACCCACATAGGATCGCTTGGAGCTGACCCCCACAGGATCTCTAGAAGCTGACACACACAAGTTCGCTGGAGATTATCCACATAGAATCGATAGGAGCTGACCCACACAGGATCGCTAGGAGCTAACCCACAAAGGATCTCTAGGAGATGACCCACACAAGATCGGTGGAGTTGACCCCCACATGATATCTAGGAGCTGGCCCACACAGGATCATTAGGAGCTGACCCACACAGGATCTCTAGGATCTAACCCGCATAGGATCGCTAGGATCTGACTCACACATGATAGCTAGGAGCACTCTTCTCGTCACAGCTAGCTACTAGATTTCCACACTAGGCTTTCTCATCTCTGATAGAGCCTGCTCCCCAAGCCACTGGTCGATTCTCCAACTACCACAATGTCCCACATATAAGTATTTCAATGGACTGCCTTGTCATAGAGGTCTCAATGCAACAGACGACGCATCAATCAGACGCTCAGTTTGTGAGTTATTAGCCTTTTAGTCTCGAGGGCCCAGTTGGATTCATGCTTGATTCAACCCGACCGTACCCCATCTTAACCCAAAAATCTAGTAGCGTATACTCAAAGGGACTGTCTCGCTCAATGATTTATAGCGTCACCAATCTTTTGTCAAATGGACGTCTGGTGCCAATGTTATGGCCAAAAGAATGTAAATGGGTCATAGTGGGCCCGGGTCTAGTCCGACCCGACCCAATTCGGGTTGACCCGGCCCATTGGGTTCGACAGGGCTCGCTAGGTCTGTCCCGATAGGCCGCCAGGGGACGAGGAGTGCTGCGGGTGGCCGCAAAGTCGCAGAGGGTGTCGTGAGGGCACGATGCCATGGAGCGGCTCAGCCGGGTGCTGCTGCGAGGGAACGAGGCTGTAGGGCGGATCCTCCGGGGCAGTTCAACTGGAAGGGCAGCGACGGCTTGGGTGGCAGCTCGGCCAGGACTACGGCGGCGGCTCAGACGACGGCTCAGCAAGGAAGCGGCTTGAGCGGTGGTTTGGCTTGGATGGAGGTGGCATCTTGGCCCTGATGGTGGAGAAAGCTCAGACAGCGGTGGCATCTCGGGCGGAGGCTCGACCCATATGGATGAAGTGTCTCGGTCCGGATGGTGGCTCAGATGGTGGCGGTGGCTTAGCTTGGCGGCGGCACCTCGGACAGTGGTGATGACTCGGTTCGGCTTGACTACGGACGACATGAAGCGGGGGAGGCTGCGGGGCAACGATGGATGTGGGGTAGTGGTGGCCATAGACGACGGAGTGTCGCGGCACGCGGATGTCGCGGGGTGTTGGGGCCCGTGGTTTGGTCGGCGATTCTATAGTTCCACCGGTGCCGACCACTGGCACCAGTTTCCATCACCAAATTCAACTTCTTCCATCGCGAAGGATACACCATTCAAGAAGAATGACGGAGGGGTTGGGCCATGTTTGTATGGCCCGGACCCTCTGTATTAGAGCGGTAGCAAGTGGATCAACAAGAACAAGAACGTGTATGGAATATATTTAAGATCATCAATCCCCACAACCTTCTTTAATCCCTAATCCCATTCCAGCAGAAAGAATCTTAGAAGGGAAGAACATGGGAACAAAACCCCTACATTGTTTGATTTGTTAAAAGAGATGGAGAGGGAGAATATGATGTTGTTGGGGAGGGGTACACGATCATCTATTGAAGACGTCCTACAATGGAGGATGTTTGGTGGAATAATGTCATAGTCGACGTCGACGTTCTTCGTTGGCATTCTTCATTGGAGAGATTTCTCTTATGTTCTCCAATTCTCTCTCCTTTTCCAAGCCATTTCCCCAATTCCACAAAAATGAAAATGTACCCAAGATAATAGATCATGATATTTATTATTTATTTTGTTGGAACAAAATCAAAACATCCTAATTAATTTAATTGAGTTGGCATAATAAATGTTTGAGGAGTTGTAGAGGCTCCCGCACATTTAATAGGAAGTTTGATGGTTTCCCCATTAAAGGGGATTTCAAGGGGGTTTATACCTCGGGTTATCCCCGCCACTATATCCTCTCATGGGAGGATAGTTTGGGTGGTCTCCACCATCATAACCTCTCATGGGAGGTTTAGGTCTGGTTGTCCCCATATCTCAACATCCACATGTGAGAGGTTTTAACATATATAATAAAATGTTACACAAATTTTATTTTATTTTATTCTTTTCACAAAAACCCCATTTTCTATCTTTCACTCTTGACCAACTGCAGTCAAGTTGAAGGTCCCCTTAAGCAAAAACCAGCACTGTGAGTTAAATGGTGTCCTCAGATTTCAATTCTGAGCACCGGTTCGAAAGATATAAAAACTCACTCGCACGTTTACTGAACATACCTGAACAAAAGTTCTGAAATTTATTCATAGGCACTCTGGGCCTCTGAACCACGCGCTGTCAATTTTTTCAGACTCATAAAATTCCCATATATTTTAAAAAATAAATTAAATCAAAATTCCAGGTCTTTACATTCTCCCCACCTTTGGGATTTTTGTTCCCATAAGCCACAACTAAAACTAGGTAAACAAGTGGGGGTACTAAGAACGAATCTGAGCCTCCCACTCCCATGTTCTATCCTGGAGGTTCTCGTGCTGCTAGAAAACACGCACCAGAGGTATTAACCGTCCACGAAGGACCCACTCTTGTCGATCCTCAATCTCTACTGGATCCTCCGTAAAAGTCGCATCATCGTCGATGTACAGCTCACGATGGTTGATGATGTGAGAAGGATCATGCACGTATCTCTTAAACCGGGATACATGGAAGATGTCATGCACCCAGTGAAAATGAGGTGGAAGAGTTAAGCGGTATTCCATGTCGCCAACTCTGCTGGGGACCTAAAAAGGTCTGATAATCCACGGAGATAACTTGCCACCTTGGCAAAATCTCTACAAACCTCATCGAGGTGAGACTCGTAGAATGACGTGGTCACCATCCTCAAACTCCAGAGGTCTCCGTCTCCTATCAGCATATGTATTATTCGTACTCTGTGCAGTCTTCATCCCCTCCTGGATGATCTACACTTTTTCTGTGGTAGCCTATACCATCTCTGGTCTCACTAGTGCTGACACCCATGGGTCAGTCCAGCCCAAGGGCGATATAAAAGGTCTCCCGTACAACACCTTGAAAGGTGCTATCTCAATTGTGGAGTGATAATTGTTGTTGTATGAAAAATCCACCAAGGGCATGTGATCCTCCCAACTGCAACTGAAGTCGAGGATGCAAGTATGCAGCATTTCCTCGAGGGTTGGAATGGTCTGCTTAGTCTGTCCTTCCATCTAAGGATGGAAGGTGGTTCTCAAATCAAGCTGCGTCCTGAAAGCCTCCTGAAACCCCTTCCATATCCAGGAAGAAAAATGTGCACCTCGATCAGAGACAATCGTCGAGGGTACTCCATGTATCCGCACAATCTCCGGAAAATAGAGGCATCCCAAGCTCTCTACTGAACCCTGCTCTCTGATTGGTAGGAAGTGGGACGACAAGGTGAGTGAGCTGACGATCACCGAAATCGAGTCATGTACCCTGGATGTACGTGGATGTCCAATCATGAAATCCACAGATATCCCATACCACTTCCACTTTGGGACCTCTAAAGGATGAACTATTCTTGCTGGTACCTGATTCTCCGCCTTCACTTGCTGACAAGGGAGGCACTGAGAAACAAACTCTGCTACTTCTTTCTTCATTCCCGGCCACCAGTGCTATCGTCGGAGCTCCCGGTACATCTTCTCCACTCTAGGATTTACCGATAGAGGGGAAGTTTGGAAGTCCCCCAACACTTACTCCTAAAGTGGCACTAGTTCCATTGTACCTCCTTTGAAGTGGATGACATGCTCCCCACCTTCAGAAAATCCATCTGGTTCATTTCCTCTGGATATCTGAGAACATCGCGTTTTGTAGTCAGTGTCCTCATGCTATGCCTCCCTGACTGACTGAAGTAGTGGGTAGTCAATATAAGAGACTGAAGAAAAGCTGCTCCATCTCTATCCACTAAGGATATCTACAAAGGATCCATCTGCTCTCTTGCCTCTTCTAGTAGTTGTATACAAGACCACCTACTGAGTGAATCTTCTACAAAATTCCCCTTCCAAGGAGTATAGACCATGTCGAAGTCACAGTCCTAGAGGAACTCAAGCCAATGTCGTTGTTTGAGGTTCAGGTCCTTCTGAGAGAAGATTTACATGAGACTGTTGTTATCAGAGTACACTGCAAAATGCTCTCCCATTAAGTAATGTCACAAAATATTCAAGGCAAAGACCACTAATTCTAACTCTAGGTCATGGATACCGTAGTTCTACTCATGTTGTCATAGCTGTCGAGAACCATACATGATCACCTCTCGGTCCTGCTTCAGGACACATCCTAGCCCGGTCCCTGATGCGTTGTAGTAGACTACGTACCCTATGCCCTCCTCTAGAAGCCTCAAGATGGGGGAACTAGTCAGCCTCTTCCTCAGCTCCTGAAAACTCCTCTAGTATATCTCCGACCAAAAGAAGGGTTTCCCCTATTTTATCAATGCCGATCGTGCTGTTGTAACTCTATAGAAGTCTAGAAAAAACCTCCAGTAGTATCCGGCCAAAACCAGGAAACTCCGTACATCCGTCAGCCTCTTGGGTGGTTCCCAAGAAAGTACCACCTCAATCTTCGATGGATCCACTACAACCCCAGCCTCTGAGATGACATGTCCAAGAAAGTGAACCTCTTGGATCCAGAACTGGAACTTAGATAGAATACCATAAAGTGGTTGCTCTTGAAGTGTGTCCAGTACTACCTGTAAATGATAGGCATGCTCCTCCTTAGTAGCCGAGTAGATCAGAATGTCGTTGATGAAGACTACTACAAAGCGATCAAGGTATGGTTTAATGATCCTTCTCATGAGTCCCATGAACACTACTAGAGAATTGGTTACACCGAATTGCATAACCAAGAACTCTTAGTGGCCGTACAGACATCTGAAATTTGTCTTCTTCACATCTTCGTCTCGCACTCTTTGAGCTGTTGATAGCATGATCTGAGGTCTATCTTCGAGAACCACTGTTCTCCATTCAGCTGATCAAAGAGGTCATCAATCCTGGGGAGTGGGTACTTGTTCTTCATGGTCACCTTGTTCAGGCACTGATAATCAACACAAATCCTCAATCTCCCATCCTCCTTCTTGGAAAAAAATTGGGGCTGCCCCGAGAGAAACACTAGGCCGGATGAATCCCTTCCCCTACAATTTTTCCAACTATACACGCAGCTCAGAATGCTCCACGGGAGCCATCCGATACGCTGGTGTAGATATCGGTGCCATCCCAGGGTACATGTCAATATAAAATTCCACCTCTCTGTGAGGAGGTACACCCATGACATCATCAAGGAAAACATCCGCGTACTGGTCCACCACTACAGGATAGCTTGGAATATCTACATCAACTACTCTGAGGATAAGGCTAGCCAACTGATGTGTGATCGGATACAATTTCCTCCAGGTGAGTCAATCCCGTGCTACATAGACTCCCTTCTCACCGGTGAAGGTAAACCTCGTCCCATATGTGCAGGTACACCGCTCTTTCTGTCAAATATAGTCAATCTAAGCATGGACTTTAGATAACTAGTTAATTCTAAAGATGATTACATAAGACCTCAATCCTACTACTAGGAGATCCCAGCCAAACCTCCCTCTTCTTAGAATAAGCGCACACTGCTGGCACCAATGCGTAATCATAAAATTTGCTCATGTAGGAGTCTCTAGTCGTAAGGATCGAGCAAACGACTCCATCGGAATCTCAGATCTCCGAACAAGGGCTTTGGTAATAATAGAATGACTGGAACATGTGTCTATAAGTACTGCAGCTAAGGTGGAGTAGACACATATCATACCTCGTATCATCTGTGTAGTTCCATGAACGTAAGCCTCAGTTTCCTGGAGCTGAGCTCGCCCATGTCCACCTTCTCCCTACAGTTAGGGTGGACCTCTTGGTGGTGGTGGTGGTAACATCTCGAATCGTCACCCATAGCCAGCTACAAGACCAACTCCTTTTCCACGTTCGTCTTCTCCCTGCGGACCTCTTCATTAAATCCTCAGTCTCTACCTGTGTGATCCCTCGACAATTTGCTGATCATTCGTATGGCAATTCGGACAGTCACGATCCATGTGACCTTGTCTGCCACATGCGTAACATGGCCTACTCCTGGTATGACCGGTTCTATCTCGTGTGCCCCACACAACTGATCCTGAGTCATGTGGTCGTCGACCTATAGGTCAGGTCCTCTCAGACCTCTACGACATCTGTATGTTTCCAGCTGCAGAAGACTCCGCTAGGTGATGACTAGTGGTGGATCTCACTACTGGAGACTTCTCACCAAGGAAACTCCCCCCTAGGAGGGCTCTCTCTAAAACCCCGCCTGTCTCAGGATGCTGAGTGATATCATCGAAGCCCCGATCTCCCGCCTGAGCCCCTAATCGAAGGTTCGGGCCCTGAAGAATAGGTACCACACTATATCTGTGGAGTATCATGAGAGGTCAGTGAACCTCATTGAGTACTGAGCTACAGTCATGTTTCCCTTCTACAGATGAAAAGCCCTTTTATGCGCACTGCGCGAAGAGTCTTTGGGACAAACTCTGCCCAAAACATGCTCTCAAAGTCTACCCAAAGAAGTGTCACCTCATCATGGACCTGGAGCATCATGCTCCACCATCTACCTGATTCTGTCTGTAGAAGGATAGATGCAAAGATCACCATGAGATCGGCTGGTGTCCCTACTAGTCGGAAGAATCTCACCACAGCCTCCAGCCAATGCTCAGCTATAACAACCCGATATTTTATGATAAGTATTATTTTTAATTTATTTTATTTCATGTGTTTTATGCTACAAAAAGATTATCTTGTGCTATACACCACACTGTATTAGCATGAAGTATACACAACACTATTCTTATATTGGGTTACACACAATTTCAAGTTCGTTTTATAATAGTCATTCTACGCAACATTGAGTGTATATATATATATATATTCAATGTATAGATGAAATATGTTTGGATTATGTTATATGAAATAATAAAATATTATTTCACAACACGCAACCCTGACTTGGCTTTCATTACACGCAATCACGACCTTCCTCGATAGCGTGTGTTGTACGCAATATCGGGTTTTACTAAAAAAATGATATATTATTATAATATTATTATGAACTAGCTGTTATGAATAGTATTAACTAAATTTTTAATTTTATGACATTTTTATTCAACTATCACATTTTCTAGAACATGGCATAAGAACAAATTAAATTTTTTGGGTAAAATAAGTATTTTTCAAAAAATGCAGTATTGCCGCCTTTTGATGGCGCACCCACATTAAATATAGTTTTTGACATGTTTATAAGTTCAATTTTACAAAATAAAATTATTATTTGGAATCAGGATAAAAATTTCTACCTTGGATAAAGGTTTCATATTATTCTGATAACTTTCATATTTTAATGAATAGTAAAAACACACTATATTTTAATTAAAAACAACTTTTTTCATCGTAATAACTTATGTGATTTAATTATAATATTGAATGGTTTAAAATTATAAATATAATATTTTTTAACCATTTAATATAATGTATGACATTAGCCTTGATTTTACATTGAATTCGTAGGTTAAATAAATTCAATCTTTTGCAATGTTTTAAACAAAAACCAGTTTTCTTTCGACAATGGGATTAATTTTAATTTAATTTCTGCAACTTATGTATATTGAATTTGGAAACATGGATTCCATATTTGGAATCAGTGGGTCCAAATTATATTATTATACTAATTTTTATTTTTGGGCTTTATGAACAGTAACAACGGTAAATTTTATTTACCATAATAAAGGTAAATTGGGTAATTAAGGGTAAATATAATATTATAAAATTATCCTAATAGTTGTATTAATACAATAGGATGATTATTATTTGTCCTAAGTCATATTTGTGTCGAAATGGAATCCATTAGAACCCACTTGGAGGTGATTAAGACCTTTAGTTTATTTTATTTAAAGGAAAGTGAAATATGTCTCACTCAACTTTAATAATTAAAGTATTTTTAATATAAGTTTATACAGAATATAAATTCTTCTATAAATACTCATTTGAAATATAAAATGTTTTTCTTTTTCATGGTAATATATTTGTAATATTTTAGAGTTATTTAATTACCTTATTATCTTATACTTTAATGATGCAGAAATTATTTATCTAGTGAAAAAATCAATAATATAGTTTTTATTGAAATAGTAAAACATCTCAAAAGGCCCAAAAATATGCAAAAAACTTATTATTAGTGTATATATGAACCCTAATCATCCACTGGACAAATGTTGGACCATTTGGATCCTTATTAAGGCGATTATGACACTTATATTATTTTATTTTAAATGATGCCAAAGTTGTCACCTTCATAATTTAATAAATATAATAATTTCACTATTGTGATTTTAAGATGATAAATTCGAGTAAAAGTATTATTGTGAAAAGTAATAGATTTATCTTCATCATAGGATTTTATTTTTAATTTTTATGCAACAAATAAGTATATTAAATAATTATACAAAAATGTTGTAGTAATTATTTTCTTAAGAGATAAACCAAATAAATGGTTTTAAAAATAATAAAATAAATATTATATGAACTATTTAATGTGATCCACTAATTTTATAGATACATATGACCTTTTATGAATCTATTGAAGCTTTTATTTTGAACATATCTTCTGTATATATGTTATTCAAATTCAAATAAATGAATAGTTTCAAAATTTACTGTATTGTTATTTTATAAAAATAACATATTATAAAATTGTTTAAAAATCACAAAAATATTTAAAAATTATAAATTTAAATTTATATGGTCTAAAATGTTATAAATTATCCAATTATGGACAATTCACATCAAATAAGTAATTATTTGTTATAATTTAAAATTTAGAATGTTATTACCAGAAATAAAATTAAATTGATTAAATAAGGATAAATCAAGTTGATAATGTTTAAAATAAATTCCTAACATGTCTAAATTTTATTGGATGATGGTATTACAACCCTATATCATATAATATTCGGATATGACTCATTTTGGAAGTTTTTATGTGGGGTTGGGATTTAATATAAACTAATATTTCTTATATTTCCAAAGGTGCCCCTCTCCTCCCTTATAAAAGGGAACCTCCTCCCTCTCTTCCTCACACCACTTTGAGCCTTCATGCTCGGCAAAAACCTGCCAAATTCTCTTCTCCACTTCCCTAGAGACATCCTAGAGGTCCTGGTCTTCTTCAAAGACCAATTTTAGTGCCCTAAGAGTAGTTTTCAAAGAGGCGTTTCAAAGAAGAGGTAATGTCTGTTACCGATTCTTTCAACTTTATTTCTTCTTCCACTTATTCTTCTTTTGTTGTTTCATTATGAAGTAATAACATCAGTATCACTCATATAATTATATGTTATTATAAGTATGAAACAACCCTATTTCACTATCTATCCATCCTATGGAAAACAAAATCACTGCGTGTGCATACGTACGGAATACCGTCTCCACGCAGTGGTGTAATCTATTTTCCACCACCACCTTAAATGGATTGGTATAATGGTGAAAGTAATGAATATATATGATTATTGTAAAGTTATATTGATTCTTTAATATTATACATACACATTAATACAATTTCGCGATCATGGGAATGATATCATCGCTCGTGCGTACGTACGAAATACCATCTCCACGACGCGATGAGATTCACTCTCCATGATAACCATTCAAGAATGATTATAAAGTATATATAATAAGTAGTAATGAAATATATAAAATAATAATGCTACTGGATTTATGTATATATATATTTATTTCATCTACTTAATTCCATTCAATTCAATAAGGAAACGAAAACAGCGTTCATGCGTACGTACGACCTACCGTCTCCATGAACGGTGTATTTCTTTCCATTTATTGATCAATTATATATATATTCTAAATATATATTATATATAAATCATGTTATAAATTCTGGATTTAATTAATCATGATCTAAGTAATCAGATGAATAATTACAAGTTAAAACACGAACGACAAATGAAACGATTTTACCCAAAACGCTACTTTAACAGGAATTTACAAAAGAACGGGTAATATAAAGTGATAAGTGAACCATATATGATATAATAACAATGAATATGATTATTTAATTGGTCAAGGACATTATTTAAATCATTATACCGGAGGTTTGGATACGTATGAAGCATATCTGACCTAAGGTAAGGGATAATTTTTCAAATCTCAATTTTATCCGAGATTGCTTATACGTAAGTATTTACTGGGGTTATTGTTATCATCCATGTACATGTTTTCCAAAAGTGTTTTTATGTATGTTTAATGTCCTTTTTACCCATTTTGTCTTTTACTACATGGTATGTAAGGAATCTTTATTTGCTTACGTTACGAGGTGCTTTTTGACTTTTCTGACAAAAGTATGAGGAGAATGTTTTTTAACTTATACGGTATGAAAGGATTTGTATGTTTTTATAAAGCCTTATTTTTATGAAGCTTCCTCCAAAATATTTCATGACTATTTTAAAAAAATCGTTTTCCTTTAAAATTTCATGACGTTTTGTGAAAAGAAATTGATTTTGAAGAAAAGAGGATATTTTCCTCAAGAATTCATTTCAAGTGTTTTATCAAAACAATTTTCCATCTAAGATGACATTATTTCATATGTGTATGGTTCAATTAAAAAGTCTCTATGATTTACATTGTTTCACTTTTCATATGATGAAATGATATACATTTGTTTTATATGGATTATGTTGTGATGGGATGATGTTTATGAAACCCATTTTTATTCTTTGGGTTATGATGAATGATTTATGCTTATGTTGTGGCACAATTAAGAATAATTTAATTATGAGATGGGTGGGAACTATATATCCCTCCAATGCATTGGGTAAATATTTATATCTCATGAGATAGACATGGCTGGAATGATAAGTTAATCCGGTTCAGTATTACAGGACTGGAACGAGGAGTGAACTCGATTCAGAAAGGGACTTTTTCCACTAAGATGGTCTTGGCAGCAATGCCTTGGGTACTATGGAAATCATTACATATTCTTAATGGATTCCACAATTACATGTTTTATTCCCATGCTATTTTATCATGATTTATGTTCCATTATGATCTATGCCTTATTTACTTCCACAATTTATGTCTTTGATCATGATTTTGTTGTTTAAACATTATGTTCATGTTTTTAAGTTCAAATGTATATGGTATGTTTTATTTTATCCATGCATACCCTTACTGAGCATTTGAGCTCACCCTTTTTATGATTTATTTTCCCCCAGGATTAAAACAAAGGTTTTAGGTAAGGAAACAAAAAGTGGAAGATCTTTATGGGAGATGTTGAAGATCTTTCACCACGATTAGAAAATTATGTTCCAAGTTTCCAATGACACTAAATTATTACGGTCCTTGTGTGTATGTTTTTGTTATGTATTATGTATTCCGCAAAAGTAATGTAATATCTATGTACGACAAGCTTTGGGTCTCTACATCAGCCTCATGTGGGTCCATCTCTCCCCTAAACCTGGGTGGCCACTGGCACAAGAACTCGTGCAACGTGCTCAAGCATCGTGCACCATCTGGTGCTAGGGCTGGTGACATCGGTGGCCCAATGGGGAATGGTACTGCTGGTGCCTTTGCTGGTGCCTCTACTAGTAAAGGGCCCTGCACTGAGGCCCCATCGCTCGGTGGGATATTAGTGCGTACAAATCTCGGAACCCTAGATGGTTTTCTACGTGGAGGCATCATTAAAAGTAACAGTTGTTCCACGATCAATAAGTTATACCCGATGATCTAACTCAAAATATCACAAAGAAAACTATTTAAAACATACACGCAATCCGTGTTTTCATGCTATTAGTCAAAAATCAGAAGTCAGGGTCCTGGTGTATGGATACGTTGGCCACCGCACCAACACTGGATTCCCTAAACTGATAACGACACTCACTACACTTAACACTGTTTCTGTTAAAAAGAAAGATTAGAGTCCTATGTTCGATGGTAGAATCGTCTCCTCTAATACCAATTTATCACAACCCATCCCCCGGGGCTCATTCCATGACTGCCCCAAGCCTGCCTTCCATAGTACAGGGGCTGGCGACTAGTACCGAAGCCATATTCCCTAAAACTGGGAAGGCATTGCCTTTAAAACCTATAACACACACAACCAATAACATAACATGTTACAAAATCAAGTAAACTGAATAGTAAACAGAGTGATTATAGTAAGTATAAAGGGGTCAGAATACAAGCCCAATGGGAAAGTACACGAACAAAATGGAAATTACAAGACAAATGTAAGTACAAGTAACTGGAATAGCTCATGTGATCACCCACCAAGGATCCTACCTGATGGGAAGGTATAGCTCTCGATCAGTTATCTTTGTGGTATGCCTCATCTAGGACCACCTCTGAGATACCTCCAGTCCTGGTACCCTCATCCTCAGTCAGCGATATCTGTCGTCTGCATCCAACACAACAAGGTGTGGGCATAGCCCATACAGGGTTGAGTAGAACGATACTCAGTAGGGACCCTGAGACCCTCATGGTCTCACCAAATCCACAAAGGATAAACCACAAATCATGAAAACAACAAATAACCCTACTTAGGTATATTCCCATACATATACCTAATTTTTCAATAATCCATCTCAATAATGAAGGAAAACATAGGTACTGAATCAGATCACACCAGGTATATATTTAGGTACTGTTGTAGAGATGATTAAATGTAACTACTAAAGCATCTTACACTGTTAGTAGGCTCTTCTGCTAACCTGCACAGAATCGCTAGGAACTGACTCGCACAGGATCGCAAGGAGCTGACCCGCACATGATCGCTTGAGATGACCCACACAGGATTGCTAGGATCTGACCCACAAAACATCTCTAGGAGATGACCCACATAGGATTGCTAGATATGACCCACACAGGATCACTAGGAGTTGTCCCACACCGGATCACTAGGAGCTAACCTGAACGGGATTTCTCGGAGCTAACCCACACAGGATCGCTAGAGCTGATCCACACAGGATCGCTCGGAGCTGACCCACACAGGATCACTAGGAGCAGAACCATGTAGGATTGATTGGAGGTGACCCACACATGATCTCTTGGAACTAACCGGCATAGCATCTCTAGGACCTGACCCGCACAGGATAGCTTGGAGCACTTTTCTTGTCACAGCCAACTACTGGATTTTCGCACTAGGCTTGCTCATCTCTGGGATAGTCTACTCCCCAATCCACTGTTCGATTATCCAACTTCCATGATGTCCCATGAAGAAGTATCTCAAAGTACCGCCATGTCCTAGGGGTCTCAACGCAACATACGTCACGTCAACCAGAATCCCGGTCTGTGAGTTATTATCATTTTAGTCCCGGGGACCTGGTTGTATTCGTGCTTGATACAACCCAACCACACCCTAGAATAACCAAAAACTCTAGTAGGGTATACTCAAAGTTATCGTCTCACTCCAAGATTTCCAGCATCGCTGATGGTTCGTCAAACAGACGTCTGGTGCCAATGTTATGGCCAAAAGAATGTAAATGGGTCATAGTGGGTCAGGGTCTGGTCCGACCCGGTGGGACTGACCAGACCTAACCCGGCCCAGGCCAACCCGGTTCGGGTCACCCGACCAGACAGGCCGCGAGGAGACACGAAGGGACGTGGGTGTCCAGGAGGCCACAGAGGATGCGGAGAGGGCACGAGGTCGCGGAGCGGCACGGCCGGGGGTATCCATGAGGGCCCGAGGCCATGAGGCTGCTCGGACGGGGCGGTTTGGTATGAAGGGAGGCAACGACTCAGGCGGTGACTTGGCCCAGACTACGGCGGCAACTCAGACGATGGATTGGCCTAGCGGGGGAGGATCTGGTGGCAGTTCAGCCCGGACAACGGCGACGGCTCGGCCTGGACGACGACGGTGGCTCAGACGGCGATGGCGACTTAGATGGTGGTGGCGGCTTGGCCCAGACGGTGGTGTCGGCTTGGCCCGGACGACGACGGTAGCTCGGATGGCGGGTGAGGCTTGGCCCGACAGCGGTGGCATAGACGGCAGCGGCGACGCGGGTCGGCTCGGCTGTGGACGATGCGGAGCGGTGGAGCTTATGGGGCGGCGAAGGCCATGGGGTGGTGGGGGATGCAGACAGCGGAGCGCCGCATGGCGTAGAGGACACGGGGAGTTGGGGGGTCGTGCTGTCATTGGCAGTTCTCGAGTTCCACCAGTGCCGTCTGCTGACACCGGTCGTCGTCACCAAAGTCACCTTCTTCCATCGTGACAGATACAATATTCAAGAAGAACGGCGGAGGGGTCAGTCCATGTTTGTTGGGCCCGCACCCTCCGCATTAGAGTGGTAGCAAGCATCACAACAAGAACACAAAAATGTATGGAAGATATTTAAGGACTTCAACCCCCACAACCTTCATCAATCACTTATCTCATTCCCAAAAAATAAACATAGAAGGGAAGAACATGGAAACAAAACCCCGACCTCGTTTGATTCATCAACGAAGATCGTGAGGGAGAAGATGGAATCATTAGGGAGGGGTATAATATCCTCGATTGAAGACATCCCACGTTGGAGGACGTCCCAAGGATGAAATTCGAAGTTGAGGTCGGTGTTCTTCATTGGCATTCTTCATTGGAGAGCTTTCTCCCATGTTCCCCATGCTCTCTCCTTTGCCAAGCCTTTTCCCCAATTCCACCAAAATGAAAAGGTATCCCAAGATAATAGATTATGATACTTAATATTTAGTTTGTTGGCACAATATCAAAATAGCCTAATTAATTAAATTGAGTTGGCATAATAAATTTTGGAGGAGTTTAAGAGGCTCCCCCACATTTAATAAGAAGTTTGAGGGTTTCTCCATTAAAGGGGAGTTCAAGGGTGTTTATACCTCGGGTGGTCCCCACCACCAAAACCTCTCAGGGGAGGTTAGTTTGTGTGGTCCCCACCATCATAGCCTATCATGGGAGGTTTATGTATGGTGGTCCCCACTTCTCAAAATCCACATATGGGAGGTTTTAACAAATATAATAAAATGATACACAAATTTTATTTTATTTTTTTATTTTCACGAGAAACCCAATTTCTATCTTTCAATCTCAACCCACTGCATTCAAGGTGAAGGTATCATTAATAGAAAACTGGTGCTACGAGTTCAACGATTTCCTCAGATTTCAATTTTGAGCACCAGTTCAAATGTTAAGAAAACCCACTCGCACGTTTACTGAACAAACACGAACAAATGTTTAGAAATTCATTCCGGGCATTCCGGGCCTAAGAATCATGTGCCGTCAATTTTCTAGGACTCTTAAAATTCCCATATATTATTAAAAAATTATATTGAAATTCCGCATCTTTACAAAACTAGAGGTCGATACTCAATGATGAGTCATCTACCGATATAAGGAAGGAGGTATAGTAGCATCACTAAATGTCTTGATTTCATTATCATACACCATTGTGTTGTTCATCATACCTTCCATGGATCAGCTCTTAAAAGAGAAAATAACTAAATTCATTACTAAAACCTTGAGTTTTCTATTTCTTGTACCCAAAATATCATCGTTGGAGGTTTTCAACCTAAAATTAAATGACCCCTTAGGGTGTGTGGCATATATATTTTGATATTAATTCCTTGGTTTAAAATGATAAACTCTCATTTGGTTGATTTTACTAAATTCTTGAACTTTCATGGTTTTTCTATGTAATTGAACCCCTTATAGGTTGGATTATCATATCATCAATTCATGAAATGTCTAAATTAAATGATTTGATGTTGAATGGGGAGACCTTAACACATTCCACCTTGATCCTTCTTACATTATGCATCAGTTTTCTAATATAAATTAAATGGTTATTATAATTATGTGAATTGTTAAATTGTATGGATAATTATTTAACCCAAGACCGTTGATGATGTTAATCCATGGGTGATACATTGGTTTTTATTTGAAATTCATTGGGTAGGCTCACCAGTAGTATTAAATTGAATAAACTATAAATTTAACTATACCATGTCGGGGAGTGGTACTTGGATTCTTATATGGAACATCATGGATAGAATAAATGGTTATACTATTTTATTTTATGACAATAGAGATACATGGGTTCTTACATAGAATTCCTTGGATGGTCTTAATGTAAAATTTGTAAAGACCTGTAAAATTCAAGGGAAATTTTTTCTTAATTTTTTTTGGGATTTTACAAGAACGCAGTTTCTGACAGCACTTGATTCTGAGGCCCGGTGTGCCCGGAATTTCTATCCAAAGTTTAACTTGGGTACGTTCAGTGAACGAGCGAGCGGGAATTTATAACTTTTGAACCAGTGCTCGGAATCGAATTCCGAGGGCACCGATGGAACTGCAGTGCCCGTAATTCCTTAGAAACACCTTTTTCGGAGTTGTGTTTTCACGAGAGAGGTTGATAAAAATTGTGGAAGTAAAAATAAAAATTTAACTACAATTTTTATTTTATCTAAGTGGATTTAAACTTTGGGTGGAATTTGGGTAACTACCCAACTTCCCTTAGGAGGTTATGAGGGTGGTGGGGCCCACAAGAATGCCACCCCTTCACATTCCTTAACTACCTCAACTCACAATTAAATTTGATATCTTAAGTTTTAATAACTTATGATATTAATGAAGTGTGTTTAATGTGAGTGTTTGAATTTCAAACTAATGTCAAGTTAATAAAATAAGTGTGGGCTTATTTTATTAAGGGATGAATTCTTGTTGTTGAGTCTTTGGGAGAAAAACGCTAAGGAACTTGAGGAACTTCTTCGTCTTCGACGAAGAACGAGAAGAACACATCGATCTCCGAAGAAGAATACTGAGTCCTCAGAAACCGACTACATGACATCGTATACCGCGATGTCGACGATGTCTTCTTTCACGACGTCTCTTTCCACGACAGATTTTCCACGACGAATTCTCGTTCGACGAAAATGCTTGAGGTAGGGTATTGTTTTTTGAATGTTAATGAACCCCATGTTACTTCCCTCTAAATCAAAGAACGCGGATCAACTAACACTAAGTTGATCCGCGAAAAATATGTTGCGGGTTGGGAATTCTTGTTCGCGGGAAAATTGTAGGGGTTTGATTCATTTAAATATTTGTGAATTATATCCACGACGTATGATTAAACTTTTGTTGTGAAATATTTTAAAACTGCTAACGCGGTGGGCACGGACCAACGAACAAGTCCGAACCCACCGCCCCTTCGTTCATGGTGTGCGAAACGGCGGACATTGACAAAACTAGCCGCACGGGCGATGTGAGGCCCTCGTAGTGAAGGACGGACCCCGGGAGGGCCTTTGGCGAAGACGGCGTGAATTTATGACCACCTGAACTCGTCCGGTGGTCCGCGGAGCAACCTGCCAGCACGGCGGCGGGCCGGCCGTCCCGCGACCGCCCAAGACCGGCGAAGGCGGGATGCAGCAGCCCGACCGCATCCACTGGAAATAGAAGGCCCCCCACACGTGGTCGCAGACCATTTAAGGGGGGCGGCGTCCCCCTGGCGCACCGCTCGGCCGTTACGGCCGAGCCGCCTGGCGAACGGGCCGCGCCCACGCCGGCCGGGCCGGGTCGCGCCCAGGCCGGGCCGGGCCACCCAGGCTGGGCCGGGCTGCGCCGGCCAGGTCGGACTCGGACCCGGGTCGGGTCGACCCAGGGGGGGTTGGGCCAGGTCGGTCCGGGCCCAGACCCCCCAATTTCGGACCTTTTTGGTCTTTTTCCCATATCTTGGGCTACAGACCTCCAATCGATGCACTGTCAGCGGCGATGTGATCCTTCGAACGAGATGGTCGTTTCAACTTATCACACTCAAGGTTTCGGAATACGTTGGGTTTAGCCGGGTTGGTTCGGTTACGAAACCAACCAGGCCCCCAGAGCGGAAACGCTTATATCTTGAACTCCGGATGTCTGATTGAGGTGTTGTCGACTTTTTTGGATTCCTCTTGATGAGACAAGAACATTTGGCTTACACCTCTCGAGGTTTGGATGTCGTCGGAGTGCGGTCGGGTTGGTTCGTTCATGAAACCAACCGAGCCCCTGGAACGAAAAAGCCAATAACTCACAGACCGTACATCCAATTGACGCGCTATCTATCTCGTGGATTTCCTCATGATGAGATGGAACTTTTGGCATACTTTTATAGAGTTTTGGATGCAGTTGGATAGTGGTCGGGTTGGATTGCACCCGAAATTCAACTTGCCCCTGGAACGGAAAAGCTGATAACTTTCAGACTGGACGTCCGTTTGACGAACCGTCAGCAGTGTTGGTGATCACATGGAGAAACGGTCCCTATTAGTTTACCTTATGAGAGTTCGTGGTACAGTTGAGATACGGACGGATTGGTTCGCACACGAAACCAACCGGCCCCTGGGGACGAAAAGGCTAGTAACTCACAGACCGGGCGTCCGATTGACGCGCCGTCTGTTGCGTTGAGACCCATGTGACATGGTGGTACTTTGAGATACTTTTTTGTGGAACTTTGTGATACATGTAGTATAGACCAGTAGCTCATGGAGAGGACCCTCCCGGAGAGGAGTGTGCAGAGTACGGAGACCGTGTAGCCGGCTGAGACCTGACGACTGCTTGACCGATCGACTCGGTGTGTTTTGGATAGCCCAGTGGGGAGCGCTTGGTTATAGCGGCAGACCCACGGTGGAGGAGTTCTTGGTTGTAGCGGAAGACCTGCGGTACTCAACAGAAGGAGTACCTCTGAGGGCTATGAGGGGGAGCGCTTGGTTGTAGTGGTAGACCCACGGCGGGGGAGCGCTTGGTTGTAGTGGAAGACCCACGGTACTCAACAGAAGGAGTACCTCTTGAGGCTATGAGGGGGAGCGCTTGGTTGAAGCGGCAGACCCATGGTAGGAAGCACTTGGTTGTATCAGCATGCCCACAGTACTCGACAGGAGGAGTACCTCAGCAGTCTTAGGTTAGTGAGTAGTACTTCGGAGTCATGACAGGACCACTGTACACTCCAGAGACGGGGCTCTTCATTAGTTATAGTTTCGATAATGAAAATCCTAGTTTGAGCTGAGACTCGATCTTTGTGTTTCCTCATGATTGAGATGGGTTACATGATAACTTAGGTATATGTATGGGCATATACCTAAGTAGAGGATATATTTTGAGATCTTATTTTTGGTTATCCTTGTTGGTTTTGGTGAGACCTTGAGGGTCTCGGGGTCCCTACTGAGTATCATTATACTCACCACTGCACGGGCTATACCCGCACCTCGTTGTGTTGGTTGTAGATGACAGGCAGTGCTGACGGAGGCCAAGTGTTCAAGGACTGGACGGTACCCGGAGGTGGACCACCTGACGAGTCAGTATCCGGAGGAGGTTGACAGGTGAGAGAATTGAGGAGATGCGCTATTTGTACCTACCCTTCAGGTAGGATCCATGGTGGATGATCCAGGAGCTGCGATATCTGTACCTACCCTTCAGGTAGGATTTGAGGAGGACGACACAGGAGCTGCTTCCTTTCTTCCAGTTGTTGTCTTTTCTATTGTACTTTCGTTCAGTTATATTTGTACATTCTGTTGGGGTTGTATTCTGGCCCATTTACTTTTCAGCACTTTCTTTTGTACTTAGTGTTTTACTTCCGCTTGTACTCTGTGGTGTTTAGTTTACTCTTATAAAGGAAATTCCTTCATAGTTATCGTGATTTACGCCTTTGGTGCTAGTCACCAGCTCCTGGCCTATGAAAGGTGGGTTTGGGGTAGTCACGGCATGGGCCCCGAGGATGGGTCGTGACATATTTGTATCAGAGGAGTCGGTTCTACCGCAGAACTTATAACTCTGATATTTTTATTTTTGTGAAGCAATAGTGTTAAGGGTACCGAGTGTGGTCTTCAGTTTAAGGAGTCCAGTGTTGGTGCGGGCGGCCAACGTATCCATACACCATGACCCTGACAATTGATTTCCGACATGGTGCACGAAAACACTGATTGCGTGTGTGTTTTCAAAAGTTTTCCCTTAAAACAGCTCAAACCAGGTCATCTCACCAGGTATAATCATTTGACAGTGTCATGTTGTTTCTTTCAGGATTCCATTTCACAGACGACCAGCTAGAGCCCAGAGGGATGTGCGTACTGACAGCCTGTCAAGCGACGAGGCTTCAGTACAGGGCCCTATTGCAGTTGCGGCACTAGCGGAGGCACCAGCAGTACTACCATACGTTGGGCCATCGATGCCACTAGCCCCAGCAGTAGGCGATGCACGCAACATGAGTGCACTGCACGAGTTCCAGCGCCAGGGGCCACCCAGGTTCCGGGGGAGACGGACCCGCAGGCGGCTGAGGATTGGCTGGAGGCTGTGGTGAGAGTCTTCAGGCTAGTGGGGAAGCCAGCAGACTTCATGGTGATCTTTGTTGAAAGCCTTCTTCAGGCAGCAGCAGGCAGGTGGTGGAGCCACTTTTTCTTGTTTTGCGACGGGATGACCTTCACATGGGAAGACTTCGAGACCTTCTTCAGGGTGGAGTCTGTGCCAGTAGCTCTACACCCTGAGCGTGTACATGAGCTTCTACCTTTTCCGCATGGGTTTTGATTAGTAGCCGAGTCATCTGTGGGAAGTAGACAGATGATGCAGAGGTCCAAGAGGAACAAAGCCAGCCATACGAGGAGCAGGAAGTGTTATGAATGTGGTGGGAAGGGTCTCCTGGCACGTGAATGTCCGAATCCTCATACAGTTGATCTGTAGGCTTTGGAGGAGCCACCGAGGCAGAAGCAGCGGCGGGTGCTTGAGCAATAGCTGAGTAGTGGACAAGGCAGTAGAGCTCCAGGAGCAGGAGGACAAGAGAGGAACTAGTGGATACATCCCTTGTACTTCTAGTTCCATGTTGCTATTGTATTTGTGTCTTTGTACTATGATCTACAATAATAAAAAGTCACCTATCTTTGTGATGTTTGCTTTCCTGTCCTTTTGTTTGGTTGATATTGAGTTGTCCCGATTAAGACTGTTGACTTGATCCTCACTTTTGAGATTTCTACTGGAGGAGGCCCAGTGACCTCACACTGATGCCGACAGTGTGACTCGACCCTTGGAGGCGTGAGTGACAGTTGGATCTCTTGGTAGTTACGTTGAGGCCTTACGACGTCATCCATGGAATTAATGCATCATTGATGTTAGGATTGAATGTATTAGGCAATGGGCGTGGTTCATCCAGGGTATGAGACTGAGTTTCCCTTTTCGGAAAAGGAGAAATTTTAGCAGCTCTTTCAGATCGTATTCTAGGAAGGTGCAAATCATCCAGCTACGGATGAAGACTGCACTGTGCAGTAAGATACGGGAAACCGGCGCCGGTCTTAGAGACTCGGGCATGTTAAATGTTTCAAGAAGTGGAAGCTTTAAGGAGAGATGAGTCTGCGAAGCAGCAGACGTAGAGGCAGAGTTAGGAGAGCAGCATGAGGTGGTATACATTTTAACATGCTACAACCACCCGCTTTAGTTATCCCTACCAGGCTCAGGGAGCTGGAGGCCAGAAGAAGAGAGTAGCTGCATGCGGTCAGGGAGAGTGACCCAATGGCTCTAAGAATGATTCGAGGGACAATATGTGTTCACTACTAGCTGACGTAGTAACAAACATTGATACGAATCATTCCTTCTTTCCACGAATCTTGTCCCAGGCCTAGAGTTTCCGGTAATCCGTGGACTTGACCCTCACGTCTGGAGATACCTTGGGAGAAGACTCGATAATCACACTTACACCGACAGTGTGGTCAGACCCTCGAGGCATGAGTTTCGGTTGGAATTTCTTGGTTGCAGCGTCGAGGCCTTACAACGTTGGTTTGAGTATGAACTGGGCAATCACAGTTCATACACAAATTGACAGTATTAGGAAAAAAGGATGTGGTTTAACTACGACGTCGGAATGTGTTTCCCTTGGTCGGCGAAAAAGGAAACCCTAGGCAGCACATGGTAACTCATGTACAAGAGGGTGCGACAGATCACTCTTGAGTCGGTCAAACATACCCTCGAGGCAGCAGTCATTTTGAGTTCCAATTCTAAACAGGAATTGGAGACCTCTGGAGTTCGAGGATGACGATCACGTACTTATACGGGTCTCACCTCGATGAGGTTTACGGAGATTTGGCCAAGGCTGCAAGTTATCTCCGAGGTTCAGCAAACCTTCTTAGGTCCTCAGCTGGGTAGGCGGGGTGGTTTACTGCTTGACCCATCCACCTCAGTTGCACTAGGTGCACGACGACTTCCACGTATCTCGATTGAGGAGACACGTGCGTGATACTTCGCATATCATCGACCATGGGGAGATGGACGATGGCGATGGGGTTTCTTTCACGGAGGTTCCAGTTGGGATCGAGGATCGAAAGGAGTGGGTCCTACGAGGACAGTCGATTCCTCAGGAGCACTTTCACTAGCATTACGGGAACCTCCAGGTAAACACATGGGAGCGGAAGGTTCAGATTCGTGCTCAGTACCTCTTTTGTTTCTCTAGTTATGATGTATCTTTACGGGGACGTAAATCCTGAGGTGGGAGTAATGTAAAGACCTGTAAAATTCAAGGGAAATTTTTTCTTAATTTTCTTTGTGATTTTACAAGAACGCAGTTTCTGACGGCACTTGATTCTGAGGACCGATGTGCCCAGAATTTCTATCCAAAGTTTAACTCTGGTACGTTTAGTGAACGAGTGAGTGGGAATTTCTAACTTTTGAACCGGTGCTCGGAATCGAATTCCGAGGGCACCGATGGAACCGCAGCGCCCGCAATTGCTTAAAAATACCTTTTCCGGAGTTGTGTTTTCACGAGAGAGGTTGATAAAAATTGTGGAAGTTAAAATAAAAATTTAACTACAATATTTATTTTCTCTAAGTGGATTTATGCTTTGGGTGGAAGTTGGGTAACTACCCAACTTCCCTTGGGAGGTTATGAGTGTGGTGGGGCCCACACGAACCCCACCCCTTCACATTTCTTAACTCCCTCAACTCACAATTAAATTTGACAACATAAGTTTTAATAACTTATGATATTAATGATGTGTGTTTAGTGTGAGTGTTTGAATTTCAAACTAATGTCATGTTAATAAAATAAGTGTGGGCTTATTTTATTAAGGGGTGAATTCTTGTTGTCGAGTCTTTGGGAGAAAAAGGATAAGGAACTTGAGGAACTTCTTCATCTTCGATGAGGAACGTGAAGAACACATCGATCTCTGACGAAGAGCGTCGAGTCCTCAGAAACCGACTACGCGACGCCATATACCGCAACGCCGAAGACGTCTTCTTTCGCAATGTCTCTTTCCGTGAAGGATTTTTTGTGACGAATTCTCCTTCGACGACAACGCTTGAGGTAGGGTATTGTTTTGTGAATGTTAATGAACCCCATGTTACTTCCCTCAAAATCAAAGAATGCGGATCAACTAACATTAAGTTGATCCGCGAAGAATATGTTGCGGGTTGGGAATTATTGTTTGCGGGAAAACTTTAGGGGTTTGATTCACATAAATAAATGTGAATTATACCCGCGGCGTATGATTAATCATTTTTTGTAAAATATTTTAAAACCGCTAACGCGGTGAGTGCGGACCGACAAACAAGTCTGAACCTACCGCCCCTTCGTTCATGGTGTGCGAAACGGCGGACATCTACAAAACTAGCCGCACAGGCGATGTGAGGCCCTCGCAGTGAAGGACGGACCCCGAGAGGGCCTTTGGCGAAGACGGTGTGAATTTCCAACCACCAAAACTCGTCCAGTGGTCCGCGGAGCAACCCGCCGGCACGGCGGTGCCAGCGGCGGAGGGCGACTACGCCCGGCGCGCCGCAATGGAGAACCGCCGTGGTGGTGGGCCGACCGTCCCGCGGCCGTGCGAGATCGGCGAAGGCGGGACGCGACAGCCCGGCCGCGTCCGCTGGCAAGAGGCGGCCCCCCACGCGGGGCCACGGACAATTAAAGGGGGGCGGTGTCCCCCTGGCGCACCGCTCGGCCGTTACGGCCGAGCCGCCTGGCGAACGGGCCGCGCCCACGCCGGCTGGGCCGAGTCGCGCCCAGGCCAGGCCGTGCCGCGCCGGCCGGGTCAGACCTGGACCTGGGTTGGGTCGACCCAGTTCGGGCCAACCCAGGGGGGTTGGGCCGGGTTGGTCCGGGCCCAGACCCCCCGTTTTCGTACCTTTTTGGTCTTTTGCCAATATCTTGGGCTACGGACTTCCAATCGATGCACCGTCAGCGGAAATGCGATCCTTGGATCGAGATGGTCGTTTCGACATATCGCACTCAATGTTTCGGAATACTTTGTGTTTGGCCGGGCTGGTTCAGTTACGAAACCAACCGGGCCCTCGGAGCAGAAAGGCTTATATCTTGAACTCCGGATGTCTGATTGACGTGCCGTCGACTTTGTTGGATTCCTCTTGATGAGACGGAGCATTTGGATTACACCGCTCGAGGTGTGGATGTCGTCGGAGTGCGGTCGGGTTGGTTCGCTCATGAAACCAACCGTGCCCCTGGAACGAAAAAGCCAATAACTCACAGACCAGTCATCCAATTGACGCACCGTCTGTCTCGTGGATTTCCTCATGATGAGACAGAACTTTTGGCATACTTCTCTAGTGTTTTGGATGCAGTTGGATAGTGGCCGGGTTGGATTGCACCGAAAATCCAACTTGCCCCTGGAACGGAAAAGATGATAACTTTCAGATAGGACGTCCGTTGGACGAACCATCAGCGGTGTTGGTGATCACGTGGAAAAACGTTCCCTATGAGTTAACCTTATGAGAGTCCAGGGTATAGTTGAGATACGGCCGGATTGGTTCTCACACGAAACAAACCGGTCCCCGGGGACGAAAAGACTAGTAACTCATAGACCAGACGTCCGATTGACGCGTCGTCTGTTGTGTTGAGACCCCTGTGCTGTGGCAATCCTTTGAGATACTTCTTCCTAGAACTTTGTGATACTTGTAGTATCGACCATTAGCTCATGGAGCGGACCCTCCCGGAGAGGAGCGTGCGGAGTACGGAGACCGTGTATCCGGCTGAGGCCTAACGACTGCTTGACCGATCGACTCGGTGTGTTTCGGATAGCCCAATGGGGAGCTCTTGGTTGTAGCGGTAGACCCACGGCCGAGGAGTGCTTGGTTGTAGCGGCAGACCCGCGGTACTCAATAGAAGGAGTACCTCTAGAGGCTATGAGGGGGAGCGCTTGGTTGTAGCGGCATACCCACAGCGGAGGAGTGCTTGGATGTAGTGGAAGACCCGCAGTACTCAACAGAAGGAGTACCTCTTAAGGCTATGAGGGGGAGCGCTTGGTTGTAGCGGCAGACCCATGGTGGGAAGCACTTGGTTGTTGCAGCAGGCCCACAGTACTCGATAGGAGCAGTACCTCAGCAGTCTTAGGTTAGTGAGAAGTACCCCGGAGTCGTGACAGGACCACTGTACACTCTAGAGACGGGGCTCTTCAGCAGTTACGGGTTCGATAATGAAAATACTAGTCTGAGCTGAGACTTGATCTTTGTGTTTCCTCATGATTGAGATGGGTTACACGATAACTTAGGTATATGTATGGGAATATACCTAAGTATAGGATATCTGTTGAGATCTTCTTTTTGGTTATCCTTGTTGGTTTTAGTGAGACCTTGAGGGTCTCGGGGTCCCTACTGAGTATCGTTATACTCACCCCTGCAGGGGCTATGCCCGCACCTCGTTGTGTTGGTTGCAGACGACAGACAGTGCAGACGGAGGCCGAGTGTTCAAGGACTGGACGGTACCTGGAGGTGGACCACACGACGAGTCAGTATCCGGAGGAGGTTGATGGGTGAGAGCATTGAGGAGCTGTGCTATCTGTACCTACCCTTCAGGTAGGATCTGTGGTGGACGATCTAGGAGCTGCGATATCTGTACCTACCCTTCAGGTAGGATTCGAGGAGGATGACCCAGGAGCTGCTTCCTTTCTTCCAGGTGTTGTCTTTTATGTTGTAATTTTGTTTAGTTGTAGTTGTACTTTCAGTTGGGTTTGTATTCCGGCCCATTTACTTTTCATCACTTTCTTTTGTACTCAGTGTTTTACTTCCGCTTGTACTCTGTGGTGTTTAGTTTACTTTTATAAAGGCAATGCCTTCCCAGTTATCGTGATTTATGCCTTTGGTGCTAGTCACCAGCCCCTGGCCTATGGAAGGCGGGCTTGGGGTAGTCACGACACGGGCCCCGAGGACAGGTCGTGACAAAATTATTGTTATACCCCACCTTGGGAGATAATTGCATTCTAATTTTTGATTCCATATAGAGGACCATAGTATTGTGGAATTATATTTTGACTAAAGTGAAACCTATATTAATTAATTGTAATTACTTGGATGAGCTTAGGATTCCAATTAATTAAATGATGTGTATTCCAAGTCAAAGAATATATTTGGATTCGCTAAATGTTATAAATTCTTAATGGGATTAAATAAATAAATGTATTGGTTTACCTATGACTGCTATGTCTTAATTTCAATGGGTCTTATTGATCCCTTAAATATTTAATATTTTTTAGGGAATCTTTGGTTATGTCCCTCAGGTCCCAATCCTATATTAAAAAATAATAGATACTCAGAGACATTCGAGTTTAGGCGGAAGTTATTAGTAATGATCAGTTATCCTGTGAGGATCCAAAAAGTCAAGGGAGCTATTTATTTATTTTACTATTTTTTTCCTTATCTACACACTTATTCATTATAAATTCATATATTGAATATTATTATACATTATTGGTGGTGGATAACTAACATTAACTCAAACCATAATTGGCCCACCAATTAGTATATGTAAAGGCTTTAGAGATGTAGGTAGGGACAAAGGGATGTGCCCTACAATAGATCTTTGATTTTATATTCTAGGATGTGTATGAGCGTAGAGGGAGAAGAAAATTATCATGATGATATTGGAGTTTTGTTTTTTTATTTCTTATTTTTTATATAATTTAATGTATCAACTTCATGTCCCCTACTTTTTTACAACATCATGGAATCCTTATTTTGTATTTGAAAAAGGACTGGAATTATGTTTGATTATATTTATCTAGATGATTTTTTACAGTATTCATTATAAAAATTTGAAATTAATTTTATATGAATGTAATAGTTGTGATCTAATCAATTAAAAATTTTATAGTCTCCCCATCATACCATTATAGACCCTCACTTCTAGTCAGCTTCCTCTGGAATTTAAGGAGTTACACTTGAGTCCATGTGGATAACTAGGCCAAGTTACTTCTAAGTGTTCTATATATAAGACACCAGTACATGGTTATCCAATAGAGGGGGAGTGCACACAACCTAAAACATTGTCAATAATGAACTTATGAATAGATAAGGGATTCAATGATGATCCATGGATGTCTTGTGATTCACACTTTGCAAGTGAATACCATGTATATTGTTTACTCGATGCCTTGTGATTGTAAATTAACATGATGAATCAATTCCATGTGAATTCTATGCAGTATGATTTACATAATTCATAGTGTATTCTGACTGTCATGTTAGCAGGATTCCTCAAGGATGTCAAGAAATATGATTAAATGAATTATGGATAGATTTTTATTACTAGATATATATTTATATTCCTTTCAGAATGGATAAAAAGATAGTATGACTGGGGATTATGGAAGCTTGGTTAGAAAATAGGATCTTGTTATGTATTTGTTTATGCTTGCTACTAAATTTATTATTAGCACGGTATACGCCTGTTATACCTATGAAAAATTTTCAAGGATTAATTGGTGGTGTCCTATTGGGTTTTATTACTCAAACCCTATAGGCAACAACCCCAAAATTTATATATTAAATTCCTTTATAAATAAATAAATACAATATTAATAAATTTAGTTATAAAAAATACATGCACTATATATTTTTCGACCATTATAAAATATGGATACAATATTTTTTGATTGAATGACTCTTCATCATAATAACCATTGGAAATATAGACATTGTAAAATGATGGATAAGATTTTAATATAATAAGTGTTATGATGAATCCTAATTGACATAAATAGAAGATGTGTTGGCCATTACTAGTTGGATTAGATGCTATAAATGTCATTAATCAGATCTTTCAAGGGAGATGGAATCACTAGAATTTTCCCTTAACTAATTCCAAGATGAGATTAAACTACTAAAACATGAGCAGAACCATTTATGTGATAAGCTTATGAATTTAAAGACCACGACCCAAACAATGTTTATTGAACCACCCTAAGAATGTACCACCATTGAAAACCTTACCATTAGGGAGAACATTGGTGTAATAACAGGTTCCACGTCTAAACCCTAGATCTGTGAATTTGAATAATTTATTTAAATAAAATAATTATTATATATATATATATATATTTAGTAATACATTATACAAGATTATATAATGAGTTTGATTAAAATTAAATTTTAACATAAATATTTCAAAATTGTATTTTTTAAAAGTATATATTTTAATTTAAAACACGGTTTTTGATTAGTTAAATATTTGTAAAAATTCTTGATAAAAGATTTAAAGATATAATTGATTCAAATTATTTTAATTGCATTTTTAAAAATATAATTTAAATATTTTTTTTAAATAAAATTATCCTTTTCAATTGGTAAAAATAAAAATAGTGTTTTAAATAAAAATATGAATTTTTTCACTATCCATAAAAAAAATGAATATTTTTCAGGAAAATATGAAAATTTCACATTATGTAAATTTTGATTTGGTAATTTTAAAATAGATTTTATTTTTATTAAATAAAATTTATATAATTTCTATAAACTAATTATAATATTTTCCCACAAGAAAATAGTAGAAATTATTTTTGAAGAAATATTATTCTGGAAGCATAGAATTACATTACAGAATATTGAGTACTGATTTCATAAGAATTATTAATTGAATTTTTATTGATTAGGTCCTCTATATATATATATATATATATATATATATATATATCAAAATTCCATTAATACTAGTCATACCTGCCAATTGAATGTTTAGATGATAATTGTTACACTAAATAATAATATTTTAATAGTGCAATGGAGTTCCTCTAGACACGGTGATGCATGTTGTGTTAGCTATCAAGGATATTGTTCTTATTATAAATTCATAGTGTCACATATAATGGGTTTGATAAGAATTAAATTTTTACATAGATAAATCAAAAATCAATTTTTAGGAAATATATAATTTCAATTAAACACAATTTTTGACACATTCAAAAATTATTGGAATAAAAATTATTTTTACCAACTATTATTATTAAATAAAAATTATTTAAAAATAAATTTGAATATAATTTAATATATCCCAATGTAATTTTTATAAGGGTTACAAGGTTATTATTTTCTTAAAAACTAGTACTTTACAATAAATAATTTTTTCTATTTCAAAGTTAAAATTGTTATATATTGTTTTTATCAAAAATAATTTCTTTTTGAAATCACAATGTTTAAGTTATTCAATGTTGAATTTTTCATATTTTTCTAAGGTAATATTTTTTTTGGGTAAAAATTAAATACGATATAAATATACTGTATGTGTTATGACATCATAATCGAAAAAAATGTTGTAATAAAAAGTAATATGGAAATAAAAAATTGATTTCAATAACAAAATATATATTTTTTATGTTTTTTGATTAATTTTACAAACCTCAAATTATTTCTTGAAACCCAATGTTATATTTTATTGTTTTAAAATAAATTCCATATGAACATGACACAAATTCACATCATCAATGAATTTTTTTTGACGTTCAGTTCCTTTCCTATTAAAATATTTTATTCCACCAGACTTTGGTAGAAAACATGGGAAAATCTTGGAATGGTTTCATGTTTTATTGTTTTATCACTTACAATCCCAAACATATGTTTATAAAATAAAAAAGAACCCCCTCTCTTTTGATATAAATATCCACCTAGACTCCCAATACTCTTCACTAAAAAACCATGTAGGATGAATTTCTCCTCCCTTTCCCTTTATAAATCCCTTCCAAGGTTTTCCATTTTATTATGAATCTTATCTCAATATTTTAGGAGAAGCCTATCAATGTAAGGTATTCATTCATCTTCTTTTTTATTTAAGTACTTTCAACATATTGAGAATTTTTATTTTCAATTGTTCACGTTGGCAATTATTTTTACAAACAGTGTTAACTATCCTTATGATTAAAATGTAATGATAGGCCACCATTCACTCTCATTAATCCCCTCCTTGAACCTTTATATAAACCAATTATGCTACTAAAATTATCCCATTATTTTCCATGCTGAAATTTTTTTCTGTTAATAACGAGAAAAATTTACAGTCAAGTGTATTCAAATTTATGTACCCATTTTTCATTGATTTGGGACTTCCTTTTTTGCAACCCACACACCTTAAATGTGGGATTAAAAGTGACTAAATAAGTTCATATATAGTATGATCTATATGGAACACAAATGTATGTATATAATATAAATGTGATGCTAGTCCGAAATAATATGTCTCTTTAATGAATTAGGTAGCATTTTTATCACATGAGATATATTCTATGGTGTATGAGCAGTTCGCCTAAGAACACTATGATATGATACATCAGTTTTTTTCCTCGACTTAATCTTATGATTCCATGTTTTATATTATTTTCATATTCCTTTGATACTATGATGTCATCATCATGTATCATACTTCAATGTTCATGATTATGATTGAAACCATTTTATGTCATCATGTTTTCCCTCTTAACTCACATATAACACTTTAATTTAGGTATTTATTTAATTATCACCGTACTCAGATTTATATCTTACCCCTTTTTTACTTCTGTCTTCAGTTTTTCTAATGTCTCTTTGGTAGATCAATGGAAATTTAAGGCCGTGATATTATGTTTTTAAATAATATTGTTATATCAATGTTTAATGTTATGGTTTTATGTATCTAATTATCAAAACACACTAGGAAACTTATTTTTTTGGGATTGTATTATCTGTATCGTACGGAAATTAATAATTAAATTATTTATATAAAAGACATTAGTTGTCACACTACAGAGGAATATCGATGCATGTGAAGAACTAATGCACTTGGATATGGGAAAGATAAAGGTACCGATAGAATATGGTTGAGATATGGAACATGGTGTTGAAATTGGAACTAGGATGGACTCTACAAGGTTTTATGGAGTGTTTATTTATTTACATATCTTCAGAACATGTACTATGCTTTTTCATTCCACAATAGGAGCTCATTAATTTATTTTAATTTCATATATTTCTTTGATTAAAAATCTAGATCTTTAGACTTTTTCTGTATATATATTCATTTACATTTATATAATTCATTGAAGGATATGAGACTATATCCATTCCACCGATGGTCTCCAAACCTTGCTCATAGTTGTTATCCTCTTTCATACATGTATGTGTCAAATAGATCACTTTACTCCCTATATCGGACCTAGTTGTTCAGATTGTAGAATTATATAATTTCAATGAATCATCGATTAATTATTTTTTTTAATAGAAATATGGAATGTTATAGATGATATAGGTAGTGTGGGACTCTATTAGGGGAGTTTCTAGGTTCCTGGAAAGCTCATGTGTAACGAACTTCTGAGTTACCATTGATAGGATTGTTGTCAATATTTTATGGTATTTGAGTTTGTCCATACATCCTAATTAAGAACATTGAATCAAATTCCACATATATTAATATATATTGAGTGTTATATAAAATTTAATCAATTTAATGCATTAATGTGTGATATCTATTTGGGGTAGACCGATATCCATTGAGTATGTGATATTTTGTGTTCTCATGCTATTATGATATATCTATATTAATTAATTAGTTGAATAAAATAATATTGTTATTTTTTCTATATATATACTTGTGAATTTTACTTATATGTACGGATATAGACCTTAGATAGTTGTTTGAGGGAAATACTATGTATTATGGGTGGACTCCTATGAGAACCTTGTGTGATCCCACTGACTGGTTTTGATATATCTTGAATTAACAGCTTTATAAATCTTAAATATTATTTTTGAATTTCAAATAATTCATCCTTAATACAGACTTATGGGACTACAGGTCATGATGGATGGTTTAATTATAAAAGATAGGATTCCACATATCTACCACTCATTATGTAGAAGAATGTACCTGAGCTTGCTTGTGCACCTTCTCTATAGTTTAGGCAGCATTCCTACATCAGTTATAAGTCTTTATCTGAGTGATTTTCTTAATCATAAGAGTCTATAACTATGAATTAATATATCATGACTTTAAAATCAAGCATTATCCATAATTTGAGGGAACCAGTGGCCCTCAATATGTTGAGAAATGAGTTTAAATGATTATCAGAATCATTGACCTAGTAGTGTCTCTAAATGATCAAGAGGTTAAGATATCCGATTTTTGGCTTCTGGATTTTCCCATTCATGTTTATTTACTCATTTTTTTTGTAGGGAAATGCATACTAGTTATGTAATATTTTGATATAATTTTCCTTGATAAACCATTATTCATGAATGTAGACCATCTTCAATTATTCATTAGGTATCCTATATTCCCCGACAATTATGGACATATACGAGACTAAAATATTCATGAGATGATTATATTAGATGTGATTCATGGAATAATATAGATGAATTATTATAAATATTATAGTGATTCAGATCAGTGGTGGTTATCTTTTACATCTCAAAAGGGGGATAATTTATTTAAGCATGGTGAATGGGAGTTGGGAGAAGTTGGTTTTGGTCTAGACTTTAGCCAGCTTGGGATGATCACGTAGAAAATCACATGCCAGGCTTTTTTGACAGGATCAATGATATCCCCCCATAATTTCCTTCAGTTTTAGATATATATTAAGAAGTATTAAAATATATATTTATAAGGCTTCCTCCTAATAGAGTATCTAAATTTGTGATATAACTTGTTTTAGGTGTGCCACCTATTTTGATATCCCATATCCCATGGTGCTGGCCAAGTCGATGGAACAAAAAGTACATGCCAAGATAACAGTGGATAAGGTATTTATTAGGCCAAGAATGTTACCATGGTTTATACATATTTTTTCACCAAGGAGGATGTTTGTCTCAGACTGAAAGTAGAATAAAAGAAGCTAAAACATGAAATGATGAAGAATATGTATACATTTCCTATTATTGGTTTTCAGTTTGAGAAGTTGTGTACACGTAAGTGCATTTACTAAATTTATCTCTATTTAGCCTATAACCTTTTGTTGGATAGAGATGATTACAATATGAATATGAAATTTTAGAGTAGGTATGAACGAAATGATTATATAGTCACGTTGTTTCCACAAGTTAATTTAATTTTAATGTTCATTGATTTCATGAACACAATTTTTCCCATATCATAACTCATTCATCATGGTATTTATTTATGACATCTTCATATACTCAATCACACTGAAGCTCTGTTTCAACATCTAGGTATTGTCTTTTGTGAACCTTAATAACAATAAATTTATTCCAATATAGTGAAATGTGAATTTTGGATTCTTGATGTGATGTTCTTGGGGAATGTGGTTTCTAAAAAAATTCATTACATAGACCTAGAGAATGTTGAGTTAGTGTTTCCATAGACAAGTCCCCCAATCATATTATAGATCATATGACTTCTTTTTTTAGCAGTATACTATCGATATTTTACATGGTTCATATCCTATTGATCAGAACCCATTACTATATTGATAAAGAAGTTGATGAAGTTTATGTGTTCATTCCAGTGTGTGGAGACTTTTCTTGAGATAACTAGGAGGTTTAATATAGATCCAATAATTATAATTACATTAATATGGACTGGTTATGTTATATACTTTGATGAATCCTGAGTAAGATTAGGGGATTTCGAAATGTAGAGTGGAAATATTTTTTATTTGGGTAACCTAAAATAAATCCCCATGAGTGGAACAATCACACCAATGAGTTGGAACTAGAATTCGTGGTGCATGCTATAACATGTTGGTGATGTTATATCCTCATATAGTTGTTTGTTTTCAACACAGACCATAAGATCCTCATCTCTATCTTGACACAGTGGGACATCAATTTGAGGGAGAAGTGTGGGGTAGAGTATTGACATATGTTCATTTTTTATATAGATTATTCACTAAATAAATAAAACATCATTGCATATACACATATCTGTAAGGCTCAGGTGGCTCAGAGGGTTGGAAAATGGAGTTCTGAGGAACAATAGTTCCATATAATCTTATTAGTTGATTAGTGTATTGATGCCTATAAGGAATATATATTGATAAAATGTTCCCTATTGGTGGTCATACCTTTATTGGTATACCTAGTAATGGATGGACATGAGGCTAACCCTATGTGTAATGTGATGTGGCAACATTTAACAGAAGGTGACCCAATACCCATGTGGTCATCACAGATTGATGATGTGACTCTAGTATATGGGAATGTTTTAGTCCCTTAATTTATTATGTAAGAGACAATCCATGACTTCTATAACTCTATGTGGGTTGTATAATCTATATCTAAAAAGATGTACCATGATTTCAGCAAGTAGTTCTAATGTCTAGGGATTAAGAGGGACATTACTGGTATCATTTCCTAATGTTTTACCTGAAAGAGATCAGAATGATTTTTTTCTCCAACCACAACCTATTCCCATGAAGATGTCATAATAAATCATAGTTAACTTTATTGCAGGGTTTCTCAGGATCCCAACGATCCATGATGCTATATGGGTGATTATTTATTGGTAAATCAATGTAATACATTTCTTATTAATCTTTGAGACTCACTTAGTAGGAGAGATAAGAAATATTAATTTATATGATATAGCATGATTTCATGGAGTCCCTTAATAATCATATATAATAGAGATTCACATTTTACTTTTCTATTTCGGAAGGACATACAGAAGGCTTAAGGGCGTGAGATGATACTAAACATAATGCATCAACCTCGGAGAGACAAATAGCCAATGTTGTTGATTTATACATTATGAGATATGCTCTAGGATTACATTATCGACTTAAAAATATATTGGGATGATCACCTTGAATTGGCTATGTTATCATACAACAATAGTAACTAGGATTTTATTATGTTGAAACCTTATGAGGCTCATGGTGGTAGGCCATGTCATTCACTGATTTTTTGGTACAAGGATGGTGGGGTTGTAGTTATGGGGATTAGTATGGTATAAGAGACCATTAAGTGTTTATAAAATATTCATAGGTGGTTGATCATAGTTTATACTAAATAGAGATGTCATTTCAAATATTGGAGGAGACCTCTTGATTTAACAATAAGTGACTCGGTGTTTCTGAGAGTGAATCCTCGATTTGGCCACCATTATATTAAGAATAAATCAGAGCATACCCAATATTTTGTTTGATCCTTTGATATCACTATACTTTTTAGGAAGGTGGTGTACTATCTATTGTAATAGTGGGTTCCCTAGAACCATTTTAAACTAAATATTTTGATTACCATATCATCTATTCAAGTATTTATGCATGATATACACATACCATATCAGTATTGATTATTATGTATCAACTATTTAAATGGTAATGTCCATAGATTAATTTTCACATCAAAATGTTATATTGATTCTGAGGATATAATGAAAACATTCATGTACTATGAATGTAATACTAAACTTATGTCCTATGGTATATATACATCATTATGAATAGAAATATATGTTATTTAACTATCAGGTTCCAGTGTATCATAAACACTGTTATTTCTTCTCATGAAGTTGAAACTTGGTGGTCTATATTATACAATATCATTAGGTCTGAACCAAAATTAGAACGCCACATATTTTTGGTGTAATTAGCAGTTTCTATCTTCAAACATCTGTAATGGTCTCCTAAATAGAGATCATTGGCAGTGCAAAATATTTGATTGTGTACATTGATAAAATAAAAACTATGGCATCGAAGTCATAGTGATAGAGATTTCATTATTTATTTCATTATTATTTTGATGTTAATTAAATAATGAAAATATAATTTTTCATTTTTGAAAGGAAAATTTATCTTTTTCCTAGTTTATTAGAATATTTGTATGTTAGGTAAATCCATGGCCACCGTAGAATAAGGTAATTCCAACTAGTTGGGTATACGAATTATAACTCAAGAAATGATTATGAGACAACGTCTGTGTCATGATTTATGATATATCATTAGACGAAGAGATTATATTACATGGTTTTTTTAAGTTTAATTTCATGGATATAAATGCTTCGTATCACTTTAAGAGCATTGATGGGTTTCTAGAATCCACTCATAGTTTGTGATTAGTATTAATTTCTATCAAGATAATGGCTAAAAGGGAACACACAATAGTTTATTCAAAAAAATTCTTATTTTTATGAGTAAGAGTATAGAAAATGCAGGTCCCTACAAAGGGGTAAAAGTGATGTCCAAAAATATATGATCACCAATGAATAAATAAGTCCATATAATTCAAGATTAGAAATGTTTTCATAGAATTTATTTTTAAAAATTATTTACAAGTATTAAAGTAAATAAAAGAAGAATATTACACAAAAGAATTTTATTTTAATATTCATGGTTGGTTTTAAATTTTCATGAATATCGAATTGAGTTAGTCGCTGGGTTTTATCACATAACATATTTACTATATAAAAATAAAGTTATTAAAATAAAAATAATATTTATTACTCAATAAATCATTTTTAATATGTTTTTAATAGTGAGTAATAAATATTCATGGGATGATGGCCCTATTAAATGTATTTTAGAATATAACTACATAATCTGGAAAGGGGATCCCATCCAAATGAATGTTGTCAACAAAATTTTAGTGGCTTTATCTCCTCTCCCACTACTTAGAGAGTTTTGTAGATAATCTAAGATATCAATGAAAGTTCATCCTCTTGGAACAGTGGATTGACGCAGTGGTGAAGGACAGGACATCAAATTTATTATAACACCATCACACTAGCATTAAAAATTGGATGATTGATGCTCTTACAGACTATTAAATAATGTGTAGAAGATCTATAGGGAATTATCTTTGATTATATTGAGTAACAATCATTGACGATGAATAATCAATGAATGAAAATTCAAATAAAATGATTTTATAGAAATACCAACATTTTTACACATATTATTTCATGTTTTCTTACATAAATATTCATTAATACAAAACAAGGATCTAAAAAACCCATTGTATTTAGAAGACTGGGTTAGTAATACATCAAAAAGAACATAAAAAATGACATCCTTGTTTTATTATCCATAATGATATTTTAAAATATATTTCAGCTCCTAAAACTACATGAGATCACATTGGGAGTACATGAAAGAATGTGGTGAGATAACAATCCCAGTAAGGGAATAAAGATGACAAGGAAACATAATAATTTAGAAAAAGGTGTTACATAATATCATAAAAGAGAAGGAACATGATTAAAAAAATTAGAGCATAAAATAAAGGGCATGGTATCAAAAGATCATGACAGTATAGTAATGTAACAATATCACAAAGAATGACATAAACATTATTCATGTATTACTTTTGTGAAAACATCACATTGTGAATAGAGTCCCATAATGGATTAGGATTACTCCATAATCTCATTCATGAAGTCTTAGAAGACTAAAATATTACCAAATAAATATGAGGGGTATATAATTCGGGCACCACCCATCACAACCAAATTATTTACATGCATATGTGATTAATATAAGGAAATCAATAATAATACATAAAAATAATAATTACCCAATAAATAAATGGATTTCATGATCTTGTCTCAAAAAATAATTAGAATAGATTAATTAATGAAGGAATTTTAGAAATGGTAATAGGAATGAATTACCCCATATAATGAAGAGATAATGACCTAGGTCTATATGTATGAGACACATATATATAATATGTCATCATTTTATATCATTTAATAGAGTGAGAAATTTATATATAGAGAGAGAGTGTCAATAACCCTAAGAAAAAAGGATGGTTTAGTGAGGTAACATACCTTGACCCTAATTCATCACGTGGGTTCATAATCATCCTAAATAATAAATTAAATTTAATGATTTAATATATTAATAACCTTAAAAAATATTATTATTCTATTAATTTTGTTCTAATTATTTCAAATTAAATTACTTAATAATTTAGGTCTGTGTCACCTGTTTTGATGATGTTCGACTCATATATGAAATATCACATTGTATATTTGACTAAGGTATGATATATTGTTAATTAATCATCTAAAAAATAATAATCATGAAAAAATTATCATTTTTTAAATAAATTATACGTTTTTAAACTAATCACCAATTGTGGTTTTGAAAAATGAACTACGTTACAATCATGGATATAGTATTCCATATGTAAGGATAAGTATCATCTATAATTTTAAATAATGATGATAAAAAGAATGTAAGTATTATTTAATCTTTCAATAATGATAAATATATCATAAATATTATATTATTTATTCAAATACATCTATATATACCATTCATGTAATGTTGTAAAAAAATTAATCACATCTCTTTGAGAGGCAGCGGTCCACCGTACATAGGAATGATGTTATAATTTTTCAGTTGATGGTAAGGACATTAGGTATATGAAATTTCACTTTTACATAATTATTAATATGTTTTAAATGACATATTAAAACATTAATTCCATTATTATGAATATCCTTGCGAGGTGATGATGGAAAATGAATTATATTAGTTCGCGTGGCAGTAGCCGACCATCCACATGAACCATGGTTTCCATTCACATTTGATAGAATAGAATATGGATTAATATTATAAAATCAACATAAAAAATCTCAATATATAGTATATATTATTTTTATTAAATTATTATTTTAAATAAATATTTGAAGATAAATAGTGAAGATATAAAAATGAATAAGCTTGGGGAAGATGATTACCTCCACATAGATGAACCTCCTTTTAATAGCTTATTATGGACCATATGGTTGGTATTTTGGGAAGGCCAAGAGATCCAGACAATTACTAAGTATATTGGAGAGATTATTTTTCGGTTTTTATCAAGACAAATGGTTTTTTGAAATGAGGAGTGTTGGAGAGAGGGAGAAACGTTTTATATGGGAGGAGGAGTGACATTCTTGTAAATACCCATAACAATTCAATAATGGGATGTCACTCTTAAGAAAAGTGCCACCAAAATTGATAAATAAGGGAGTGTATCACTGAGAAGGATGAGATTATCCTCTACCACTAAAAATAGATATTCTTAAATACAGTTACCCACTTTACATATAATTTTACTCACTATTACTACTTAAATTCGATTTACCATGATAAATATTTTTCACTATGTTTGCTATACATTATGACCAATAATTAAGTTGAAATTATTATATAATATTATTTTTTATGAATAAAAATATTTATTTCATTTTTTAAAATTAATTAAACTGATGTAGAATTATTAAATCTATATTTACACAAACACACATTCCTGTTGAAAAACTATTTTTTAAGAAATTTATTTTTACCTCATATGATGATTTTATAATATTTATACGATTATTAATAATAATTAAATTAAATTAAATTAATATTTTTAGACATAGAATATATAAATTCAATTAAAACAATTCCACATTATTGGTTATTTTAATTAATAAAAAGCGATTAAAGATAGGCATTATAAAACTACTTTTATAAAAAATTTGTTTTAAACCTAGAAATAGACTTATATAAAAATAAATTATAAAACTGATTTAAATGAAAATAATTTGATTAAATTTAACAAAATAATAATTATTTTACATTTAATTGAAACTAAAATAATTTTATTAATTTTAAATAATGTAATTTATCAAAAATAAAAGAATGTTTTATTGAATATCTTTATTTTTCACAATTCACTAAAAAATCAATATTTTCCAAAAGATCATAAAACATCACCATAAAATAAAACCAATATACTGATTTCCAAAATTATTTTAATTTTATATTGTAAAATTTATAAAATTTAAACAAATTAATTATAATATTTTCTCATAAAAATAAATAAAAATTATTTTTGAAGGAAACATATTTTTTTACAAAATAAATGTATTTATTAAAAGTTATGTGTTAATTTACTAATAATATATATATTGAGTTGAAAACTTATCTCTACTTCCTATAGTATTTACTCATATCCTTACTAAATAATTTTATGTCTTGGTTATAATAGTCATATTTAAATTATCATGATTCATTGGGGTTTAGTGTTGCGTGTCTAATTAGCTATCGAGCAAAGTTCTCTACTATAAAAATTTGGGGTGATACATTATTCCCCCATTAAGTAATTTCTCAATAAAAATTATATATCACACACTAATTTTAATATATTTTAGGTAACTTATGTGTCGTCTCCTTTTATTGTAACAATGTTACTACCTCAAAATTGTTTTTTCACCACAACACTTTAACATGGTGAGTTTTATTATTTTGTAGAAACTTATCTCTACAATCTTGGATATTCTTTCAGTGATCAACATATAAAGGATAATTCAATAATGGTACCCATAAAATATTAATTGAATTCGATTGGTCTAGTACATAATTTTTCGAAAGGGATACATGAAACTTGTCATGTACTTCAGAAAGGATTGGTGGAAGTGTCAGTCGATAGGTCACTGCTCTTTTGTGATGAAAATTATTAAAGGTGATGGTTTATCTGGGAAAAATATTTTCTTTATTCCAAAACCACTTAAATTTATACTATAGAGAATTATTATGGAACACCTTATCTCTAACCTCAAAATCCAAGTCTCATAAATGATTTTCTGCATATATTTTCTATTGACATAGTAGGGAATTCATGTAATGATGAATGGTTGGAACATTATATATACTCTCTTAGAAATGTTCAGTCCCCATCATCTTTTTCTCTCCAAATCTATACCGACATTTTAGAGTTCAAAATGGATTCCCATATATAGCCTCATAAAATTCAATTTGAATGTTATAATGGATGCTGTTTTTATATTAGAACATTATTATTGGAATGTGTAAATCCCAAGATCCTTGAAAAACCTTTACGGGAGATCTGTATATATCCTACAGAGTTTGGATAGTTATCAACACTGACAATCCATATAAGTGTGATTAGAAGTTCTGAAACTTAGTTTGGTTTCCAATGCATGAGGAAGGATTTTCTAGAACCTTGAGTTGAACCTCTAATCGAGCAGATTTATGTGTATATTTTTAATCAAATATTGATGTTTTGTTTTTGATGTTTTTCAATAATAAAAACCATGTATTTAAATATTTTATTAAAATAATGGGAAACTTAGATCATAAAATGGAAATGGACTAAAATATGAATATTTCTTAAATCCAAGTTTTTGACAAAATTATGTCACAATGGTATTTTCAGAATAACATTTAAAATAATTATCCAATTTAAGTGATTATTTTTTATGTATCCCTGATTAATTTTTTTAAAATTTTTCTTCAGGTCTAAGAGAATATTTTAATAGATAAAGGCCCTAAAAATCATTGATATTGTAGAATATTATAGGCGGACAGTGTGGAACCCCCCCCTCTTCCATATATACATAAACCATGATACCCACCTTTAATTGAGGTGATTCTATTAGAAATGTAACGAGGACTCTTAGAATAGTTCTTAAAAAAATTCATGGAGTTTTGAGATAATCAATATTTGTTATAAAAGAAATATTCTGAAGGAAGATTCCTGAAATATACATCTAGAAAACATAACAGTCAATAAAAAATGTATAACTCTTATATACCGTGGCTAATTAAAGAGAACGATTTAGAGTGATTGGAAGAGGAAATTATGAAGAACTTTTAGGAAGGATTTTATTTGTGAATTGTCTATTAAATGGGTCTAAAAAAAGAATTTTTTTGTAGGAAAATTTCTACCTATAAAAGAAGTTACTCACCTCCTTCCGAAATCATTAGCTCGAAACCTACAACTATAGAGGGATCCCATTGTAGGAAGGAAAACACATAAACTTATCTTTTCTCCCTCTGTTATTCTTCATTTTTTATTTTCATTTTAGTTTTTTAATTTTAATTTGAATTGTAATTTTAATTTTAAATATAAATAAATTAATGTATTCATCATTTTATTTTTATTTTTGTTTCACCACTAAATTTCTTCCTTCTTAATAAAAATTAAAATAATTGAAAATTATTATTTTATTATTATTATTATTTTAAATATAATTTTTAATATCACATTTATAATTTAAAACTATTTTTTTGTGGTCATTACTTTTATTAAAAAAAATATTTTCTTAATCATAATAATAATTTTTTTGTTGTTGTTGTTTTAATAGTAATTAAAAATTAAATATAAATATTTCTACTCGACCATCCACCATTATGATCTCCTACTCTCGAAAATGATAGGATTTCCTTGAGACCTGGCCCAAGAGGAGGTCAAGGTGTTCTCGAATTTTCTTTAAGGTTTATTTTTTGTTTTGGTTTGATTCACATTGCATGATTCAGTGTAGAGATTTCCCTGATGTGGTGAAAACCCCCAATGACAAGCAACATAAACTATACCTATTATGTAAATGAATAGTGATTCAAACATGAGATTTCTTCTTGGGATTATTAAAATCAAATAATCAAATAATGGATAATAATGACTGAACCTAAGACGAAATCCCAAAAAAATTTCTTTCTTGATCAACTATTTCTGTAGGAATTTCATGATAGTTTAGATTATTCATATAAAAAATATTCTCAAAACATTAATTTAAATAAATATGTACCAAAAGTGGTAGTTTAGGTTATATATATTATGTAAGTTAACTACACTTAAAGGATTATCTAGAGAGATGATGATGTCCATCATCTATGCTACACAATGAAAAATAAAATTGGTTTGGTCCACACCCCATGACCGGCATGTGTGAACCTCGTATATCGATCATATTCAATGGAGAGTGGTACTAGGGAGTCTTGTAGAGAAATCCATGGTCATGTTTTCTCATTTCCATACTATTATAGTCAATAAATATGTTATAACATTAGAGTCATGTCATTGAACCATGAATTTCTAGCATACCACGAACCCAGATAAGAATTCCATAATCTCTCTCTTCATTTTATCCCGCCAAAAATTTTAATTCAAATATCTTTGAATATTAGTGCTTCTTCGATTCATGGAAATTGGTAATATATGCACATCATCTATAATATCCCTCTTCTCTTTGGTTTTATGGGACATATATCCGAGTTCCAAGCCTTATAACCCCATCTTCTGGAGAATGGATAGTGGAAATGTTATTTTATAATTTTAGGATAAATATCATTTTATAATTACAACACCCATCCTTGAAATTATAATATTAATAATGGGTTACCCTCAATTTCCATCTTGTAAATAATTTTAGAATCTTTTATACATAGAGTTTAGGTCACTTTGTTTTCATTCCTAGGATGGTAATGGATTGAGAAGTAATAGTCGTCAATCAGCTCTAAACATATGCTTCAGAACATGTTATTCTCCTTCTGTGTTAATATATATTTGGGGAAGTTATTATCGGGATATATTCCACACTTCTGACTATAGATATATAGTATCTATATATTCAACAAAATGATTACTACATCCAAATATAGATCATGTGTTCGATAGTTCTTCTCCTAAAATTTTGATTTTCGTGAGGCAAAAGATACAACATTTTTACTTTGTATTAGACCAAAACCCAAACCCATCTTTTAATAATAGTTGTAAACCACAACATTTTCCCCACATGAGTGAAGTGTGAGTACTGGTGTAGTGATAAACCCCTTTTTCAACTCCTTGAGTCTCTCTTCAAATATAGTTGTCCACAAAAACATTACTCCCTTATGAGTTACAATGGTTATTGGGTTTTACAATCCTAATAAGTTCTTCAATAATCACTGGTAGTACATAGTTAGTCCATGGAAAATATGAATTTACATTAAAATAAATATTATAGGACACTCCTTGATCAATTGTTTACCTGATAAGGGTCCACATATAACCCTTTTTTTGGTGATATTGTGCCTCAAGAAGGATCCTTCTTCTTTAAGTCAAATTTTTTGTACATTTAATATATCTTATATTTTCTCAAATCCTTTAGCATAGTACTCAAATGCTCCACATATAACACCCTAAGATTTTGTGAATCTGTTTTCAAATAAATTTAACCATTTTGATATTTTTCATTACTAGTTATATCAATTTTATCATAAATTACACAGAACACTAATTTTAGCTTGTGTAACACGCAACGCTAAGTTAGAAAAAATGTGACATACTATTTAAATGTTATTATTTAATATTATAGTTAATTCATGGACATTTTAATGGGGGGTATTAATAGGATTAAATAAATTATGAAAATATATGGTTTACACATGTATATAAATTTTTCTATTGCATATCAAATTAATTAAAAATTAAAATTAAAACTAGTTGAAAACAGGGGAAATCATTTTCTGAGAAAACAATTTATATGAAAACAATAATGTTTTACCTAAATAAATTAAAAAAATCGATTTTGGTGAGTGATTTTAAAAAAAATTATATAGTATATATTTATTAAAACAAATTACATTCATATTATGTGTATTCTATATATGATATAATAATAAATTTCATTTTATGGCTAAAAATGTTGTTTTTATAAAAAGTAGTTATCTTTCCTTTTTTAAAAATTGTCATTAAAACTAATTTTCAACACTTTTAAAAAATTTATTTTACCAAATAAATTTCATTTTGGAATTTATAATGTTAATATTATGTTAGCTTAAACTTTTGAGAATCTTATGAAAATATTTATGTATCGTTGAATATTGAAAAATACTAAATTTTAACTAAAAACTGCCATTTCATTTAATTTTTTTGTAAATTTTTATTTTATTTTAAATTTGATTTAAATTAAAAAAGATCATATATATGTAATAATAAAATTTAATTCATTTTAATAATTTTCATATTGAATTTTGATATACAAACCTTCTAATCATTTAAACATTTTCTTGTAGAAAAACTGTTTTCTCGCCTCATGTGTGTGATTAATTATCTTAAACTATTCTCCTATTATGTGAATTTAATTCAGAAAAATGGATTCCATATTTGGAATATTAATAATATATATTATCTAATATGTTCATCAAAATTTTTTACCATAATTTAGAGTAAATGCAATAATAATTACTTACCACAGTTAATGTAAAAATGGATTTACCGGGGGTAAAAATAAAAAGATAAGGGTTAAAATAACATTATAATGTGTATAAAATTTATTTTAAAACCATATGTAGACCATGTAATGTCTAATTATATGTAATAAATCATTTTTGATCTTTTTTTAATTTTGGAAACATTGTCACACCTTTTTATTTTCATATATAACAATTGTGTCACTCACCTCACTTGTAAAAGGCAACTGCCTCACCTCTCATCTTCACGCCTCCAAACTATTTATGGAAAATACCAGCCAAAAAATTATAAAATCATTAATATCACCCTATATGCCTTATTTTGTTAAAATATACAACCTTATATGGTTTTTGGTGTGAACTAGAGGAGGTTACTTGAAGAAGAGAAAACATTCTTCAACTAGCATTTTTTTATTTATTCATGTGTCTCATGAAATTATTATTAAACCATGATGATATAATAGAGTTCATATATTTAAAATATTGAGATGTTTTTATATTAATAAAATTACCTAAAACCATCTCTACTTAAATCAAATATGTTATAATATAATTATTCTTGTGTAAGGTAGACTACCACATCTCGAACTGATGTTATTTGTTTTTCTACTACCAACGCTCACGTTTGGGTGTGATGATGCTTATAAAGTATATATATGATATATATTACATATTTATACCAATTATGTAATTATATTTTATATACCTTTTTAATTTTCAGTCTGTTGGGGATACAGTAACATCATTTGCGTGTACGGTAGACTACTGCCTCGTGAACTGATGTAATTCATTTTTAACTAACATGTTACAATGAAGATAATAAGGATTAATTTAATAAATATTTGTGATATAGATAACATAGTAATTATATTTATGACATTTTTATCATTATTAAAATATGATATATCATTTTATTTATTATTTTTTTACTCACTAAAAGATGATAACATTGTTCGTGTACCTGTGGATTACCTCATTCATGAAGCGATGTGACTCTCTATTTTCATCACCGAACCACGTGGATGAAATGTATTAGTATTTATAAATAAATATTATTTTATTTATCATATGAAGAATTTTTTTAAATATAAAATATTACATTACCTATTTTAAAAAATGGAAATGTAACTCATGCACACGTATGACCTACCGTTTCCATGATCGTAACATACGTCATTTCTCAAAACCATTTTCATGATTTTTACTAAAAGTATATTTTATGTATAAATATGATGATTTATTCAAGATTATTAATCTAGATATTATGTAACCATTATCAATTGAAGAGAACTAAAAATTAAAAATCAAAACATATACAAATAAGAAAACAGTTACTACCTAAAACATTATTTTAAAAGGTAAATAATAATAAACGGTTAAAGAATTGTCATAAGTAAATAGTATAAAGTATAATATATATATTTATGTTTATATAAAATATTTATAAAAAATTATATTAGTTATATAGGAGGTTCAGATGTGTATGATGGAAGGCTAGAATTAAGGTTAAGAATTTCTAATCTCTCTTTTATTTCTGGGAGACATTCATATTAACTACTATATTTTTTATGGGGAATATACTACCCATTCGACATGTTATATTAGGAATTTCCTTATATTTGTGATATCTTATGTTTCAGTTAATATTATTCTTTCATGGGTATGATTGTTCTATATTACCATAGTGGTAAAGGATTTATGTTATTATCTCATAATTTATAGAGATTCATTATGATTATGCTGCCAATAATGAAATATTATGATCCATCTATCATGAATCTTGTAAATTTTGTTATATTACTGTTTTTTCATGGTAATACATATTTTCCCTTAATTTTCTTCACTTTATATACTCATTATTTCAAATGAATTTTCTAAATAAAATCAAACTTTTCTATAGATAATACTTTATCTTTGAAACCCATTTTTTCTAAAAATGTTTTCAATGTTTTGTATAAAATTAATAAAATGATTTATTAAATAAATTTTTACCCATGTTTTACTTTTAAAAAAAAATTAAAAGTAATAATATGTAATTTTCTAAATAATTAATATTTTTTCTTTTATTGAAAATGTGTATGGAATTTTTCTTTTCACATGTACAACATGAAAAAAATTTCTATCTATCATGAACATTATTTCCTTTTAATATTCCGTTATATATTTTCATGGTTGTTTTAAAATAAAAATATTTTCAAAATGTTATATGTTTTGGAAATTGTTTTTAAAAGTTGAAAATCTATTTTTCTCAAGAAATTTTCCATTTTATCATTAAATATAATTTTCTTTAATGATAAAATACTTTTATATTAATTATTCTTTACTGGGGATAATTTTTAATGATACCATTATTTTTCCTTATCTAGATGCCAACTATTTATGTTGATCAAATTTTTATGAATCTCATTTTCCTTACACATTCTATAATGTGATGATATGATGAATACTTTATGATATTATGGCCAACAGAATTTTGGTTTTTAACTATGAGGTGTGTGCGACCTATATCTCCCTCCAATGAATTGGGTAAATATGGGAAACTCATTAGTAATTATATTATTCATGAACTTGATTATATTCTCACAATGTTATGAATTAACATGATTACATGTTCACAATGTTATTTATGAACTTTATTACATTTTCACAATGTTGTGTATGATGCTAATTATATTCTCAAAATTTTATGAATATATATATATATATCTCTTTTATTTCAATAATGTAATGTGTGGACCTAGTTTCATGTCAATATGCTTCTAATAGGGAATAATTTCTTGTCTTTAACATAATGAGTGAATGTTTCTCTATTTTTAAACGATCAAAATGCTATAAGATTTTGTGTATGTCATAAATCTATTTATTATTCCAATGTTATTATCTCATGGATCATGTTATTTTATTCCCTTATGATTCTTGTTTTATAAACATCCAATATTTATTCCAGGACTCAATATTAAAATCCTTGATATGTAGGGTGTGGTTTTAAAATATTATGCTCATGTTATCATACCCTTAAGACCATGTTATGCTTATGTATCTCCCTTGTTTACCCTTACTGATCATTTATGCTCTCCCTTTACTATGTTTCATTTACTTGGGATATAAATAAAGGTCTTAAGTATGTTATGTTTTAGAAGATTACTAAAGAGGAATACATATATGGAAGATGTTGAAGATGATTCTCCAAATTAGAATATTGTGTACATATCCTATAAAGACCCTAATATATTATTATTCCCTGACATGATTTTGTGTAATGTATTAAATATTTATATAATAAGATGTAATATCCATGTGTGAGAAGACATGGAAACTATAGTTGGAATCAAAGAAATGTTTTGTTAACCATCATAAGCATGGATGAAAAAAATAGTGATATCCCATGGAATATTTCTGAGAATATTTCAAGGGAAATATCTAAATATAAGTTTAAGGATGAGTTAAATTATATAAAATATCCTAGAATTTTGGTAAAGAATAGAGTGAGTCATTTTTAAGTAGTTAAATCTTTAACTAGATACTACAAGTGGGTGTGTCTATGACACAAAGGTTCCTTGGGGTAATAACCCCAAAAAGGGTGCAATGAGATAGAATTTATCATTACCGAGTGAATGATAACTTTTGATACTACACGCATGTGTTGACAGTCTAGAGGGGTATGCTTTGGAAATTCACAAACAATTTTTTAACCATCTTGAATGATTTAAATAGATTCCTGTTGTGAATAAACTATGGAAATACTAAGGTTTCATAGATTAAATAGAATGTGTTATGATTTAGACACCACATAATATATTTATCATGATTGCGTGGTTCCCTACTATGATTATTATTGAATGCACTATGATTTTTTCTATTTTTTAATGGATGTAACATGAAGTAAATCTATTAATAATGAATGAAATAAAAAATTCATTGATTTTCCTCCAGATAAAATGAATGTTATGGGAGTTGAAATGAAACATATACTTACTTTTCTCACATATCATTCTCAATGTATGAATCCTGATGAAATCGCTTATGATAAAAAGATGGAAAAATGTTTTTTGATTCTTTCATGATGAAACACAAAAATTATTATAGTGGCTTCACTAATATGATTGTTTATGATAAATTAATTAATAACCTTCAAAAAATATTTTTTTTATCCAGTGTTCAGAGCATGAAAAAGTAGTTTGGTCTATTTACCAATTAAAAGTTGGGGCAGATTAACGGTGTAATCTTACTATGAATATGTGGAAATTAGAAGAAATTGACTATGTGAAGTGGGATGAGTGTCAAATATTATTTTTCATTAAATAATTTACTTACATTCTTCATAAAAATTTGATAAGTAATTTCTCAATTTTATGTATAATGATGATGAATTTGTTTGTGTCTATGAAGGAAATTTTGTAATATTGCAAGTTTTTAATTAGGAAATATCATTAATCCTGAATATAAGATTGACCTATTATTCAGTGGAATAAAAAAATACCACAAAACTGTGTTATTGATAGTGGAATTTGGATGCCATGGAGAAATAATTTAATGTTCATTAAAAGTGGAAATAGAAGATGAAAACTCTCTTGCTTATGGTGATAAGAAAATAAATATGGGGTTCCCAAGATATTCCAATGACATGTCACATAGAGGGGTGAAAAATTTTCAAATTAATACTATCTAAAACTATTGGAAGGATTACTTAGGTGAGTGCCTAAAAAGAAAAAGAATGAATTTCATGTTCGGGAAGGCTGGCCATTGAGAAAATTAATGTAGAATTATTGTAAATAGGATAGTCAGTGAAATAAATAGAGAGATATCCCAATAGAATGAACCTCCCACACTCAAGTCATTGATCTGAAATCTGTTTTGTAATTATGTGAATCAATTCCCCAATATAGGGTCTAATGTGGATAATAAGACACAATAACCTCTGATGAATAACTATAAAGATAAGGCTTATAAAATCATAATGGATGAACTAAATCATGATAAATTGGGGAAAATTATCCACCCTCCTTAGTATGGAATTCCAGTTTTGATTTTGTCTGAATAATCCCTATGAAAAGTTTATTTTTCATCAATTAGTTAGATGTCAAGTGATTATCCTCCACTACATGGATTCTACACTAATAAAATCACATTTCATATTCCATCTATACAAGGATGATTAAAATATTCTAATGAAATTGTTTTTGTATAAGATAAATCATTTATAAGGAATAAATAATAAATTAACATTTGGAAGTTTACATATATCAATTTAAGATTAATATAGTTTTTATGGATACCACCATGGTATAATGAATTGATGTCTTATCATAAGTGAATAGTGATTTACACTCCATTTTATGTTTAATGTTATTTGATTTTATCATGATTAAGAATATTTTATATAAATTTATTATGATACAACCCATTGGGGTTTTATGTGATTTAGTGGAAAATTAATTTGAGGAGGAACTCAGTTTCACTTTGTGGACATATGGTTGATGGTAATGGTAACCTTTATGGTTCATCATATCTTTTATTTTGAGGTAATCATGGGTTATAGTTGATCAAGTTATGAAGACAACACACTTTATTGATACCAAGGACAATTTATCTTGGGATCCTCTGGCTAGAATATATATTAAGGAAGTGTAAATGTGTTATGGGTTACCTCTTCAATTATATCTAATAAAGAAATAAAGTTTACATTGATGTTTGGGAGATTTTTTAGAGATATATTGATACAAATATTATTTTAATCAATTTGTATCAACATTAGATAGATGATATTTCATTGGAAAAAATTAAAACACTATGGGATATGGTAAGATTTTTTTTCTGATTTAAATGGTGTTGTTCTGAGTGGAATCTCAAGAGCGGGGGGTGGGGGGGTGGTGAATTGGGTTCCTACTTAAAACTTCAGTTAAAAACATTATAATAAAGATTCCCAAAATTTTGAAATAGTACAGTTAATTAAGGAAATAGAGATATAAATGTCTTGTTGGTCAATAGTTTTCTCAAAGGGTGATTAGTCCTCAGTTGAATTAGTGTAAAAACACTTCTTTAACTTTTGAAAATAGTGTACTGAAGGAAACATATACACACACCAACCAAAACTATCTATCAAAGAGAATGAAAAACAATTTTATGTTTTAACTATTTTAAGCAGTAGAAAATAGATAAAACAGAGTATAAAAAAATATAGAGCACGAAAAAGTTAAAAAAAAGGTTTCATCTCAATCTGAGACTTAATCCTCTCGAATTTGTGATCACCTGCCACAAAGCATTTTTTATTAACAGTAAACTTGATACACAACCTGTATCGGTATTTTCTACAATTTTCACAACTGTCCACAGTCCAAACCCTCTACCACTATTCTTCAGGGGAAATACAAAAAATAGAGACACACATGTTCTCTTCCACAGTTATATGTGGGAAACTAGATCAAAGTGAAATTTTATGTGAGGATATTCAGTATCCTCTAATTTAAGCACAAGAGACAGTGTCTGTAATAGAAAGACACACACACTTCTTAGTAATGTTAAAAGAAGGAACATAATTTATCCAATAGTTTAAGAATTAATTTAGAAGGATCTATGTGTTTGTTGTTCAGCTCTTGATTCCTTAGAGTGAATAATTTGATGTTCGAGTCTTTCGGTAGTAGTTGTCTCCAAAACAGAGTGTCAAAACACCAGGTTCTAGCATTGAGTATTCTACCTCTAGTGTTGATCGAGAGTTGATGAAGCACATAAGGTAGAAGTAAGTTTGTCCCAAATGATCATTGTGATGCGTGTGGGTTCATAGTGTAAGTGCTATATGATTATTCATTGATCTAAATTGTAAGCTCCTTCATATGCACAAATGCGCTTCTTATGCCACTCTTCTCTTTTGTTATCTCCGTATGTATGTTGTCTTCCTCAGTCTTCTCCTTTTTGTATTTGAGGTCTGACAATATGAATGAGTAAATCACATGTGATCCTATTCTCACCTTGTACTATATAGATATGGTCTATTGAAATGTCTACAATAAGCATTAATTAATTTCAGAAGTATTTAATTTATCAAATTTTACTGTTAGAATAATCTTAAGAATTTGAAAAGGTATCGAGTAAAAGATTATGGTAGACTGGTAATGGTATCCTTCACAACGGTAGGCTTCAATAGTAGGTGCACATCGGAAGCCTTCATCGGTTACTTTTCCAATGGTAACCTTCCATTCGTAACCTTCATCGATAGCCTTCAGCAGTAACCTTCAATGGTAACCATCAATGGTAACCTTTAATGGAAACCTTCAACGGTAATGTTCAATGGTAACCTTCAGTGGTAACCTTCAATAGTAACCTTCAACAACAGTATCCTGGCATCGTTGACCTTGCATCTGTAACCTGGCATCGTTGACCTTTGAATCAGTGACCTTTGCATCGATGGCCTCTGCATCGGTGACCTTTGAATCGATGACCTTTACATTGGTGCCCTTTCATTCTGTTTCCTATGCATCAGTGACCTTTGCATCAGTAACCTTTGCAGCGGTGAACTTTAGAGTTAGATAAATTTTGCACTGTAAGCTTAAACATGAGATCAGTGAGATTAAAATTACATAGTTATTTATTTTAAATAAACATGATTTTTACATAAATGATTATACTGTAAGAGAAACAATATGATTTATATAAATGAAAATTGATTTGTGATCATCAAAACAAGTGAGTCCAGCAATATGCTTTATCATCCTTTTTGATAATAAAAAATTATTTCAGTATGTTTGAATCAGGGGTAAACACATTCTCTAATATCTTCAGAGGTGTTCATAAGAACATTTGAACCATGTTTATTAGGGAAAAAGATAAATTGTATATATATGAAAAATCCACTTAAAAACATCATCTCCTTTTAGTTTAGGTGGCTTAAAACATAAACTAACTTAGACGTTCTCCCCCTTTGTGATTAAAAAAATAATGAAAGACAAAAAGAAACATAAGAGGATTTTTTATTAAGGAAGAAGTTGGACAATATAAAAAAAATGTTACAAATATCCCTATCAACTAAGAAATCCCACATTCAATCCAAATCAAATATGTCCAAAGGAGCGTTGACTTTGGAAGATGGGGAGGCAGGTTCGGAAGATGGAGGGATATGCCTAGGTATGGAAGTAAGCAGGGTTGGAGGAGCTAAAACAGAGGCATCATTTGACCTATAGTGGGTGGATCTATAAAGAATTATAGGGGTCAAACTTCTGAGGTCCTGTGTAGGAGTCATCATTGGTGCAGCACTATTAAATACTAAAACTGTTGAGCTAGAAGGCATGGCTGGAGGAACAATGATGGGTGTGCAGTCCCCATGGAGGATGGGTAGAAGAATATTTCTAAAATCCATAATAATGCTTCATCCTCTTTCCATAGCTGAAATAAAGTCATCCTTATTTTCCATTAATTTCTCTAAGGCAGGAGTCAACTCTTTGAGCCTGCTAACCTGATCCTTATATTCTTGAGTGACAGGTGGAATTCTCATGTTCTCCAAAAACACCTTGAAGTTACCATCCATCTGATGCTTAGTATACACCATTTTGTAGTAGAAATCAACTTGTTCTTTGATTGACTTATGATAATGAGTAGCTTCCCTCAAATAAATTCCCACAAGGTTATGAATTTATCTGTTAGTAGAAATGACTTGAGTCATAGATTGAGAGTTTGAGGTACATGTACAAGATAACTTCTCCACCCCTTCTCTGTAAATTGATCTGAAAGCTTCTAGATAAATAAGAGGAGCAGTTGAAAATAAAGTAGATGCACAAAGAGGTGACATAGTGTAAGCCACTATCTCCTTAAAGTATTTTATCTACCCATTGATCAGCCTCTTCACATCATCATCTTGTCCACTCACATGTGTCTCCATGGACTTCTTAAAGTCCTCAAACACAGTGACTATTTTCTGAAACAATCTTTTAACATATCGAAGATATTTGTCCACCTGAGCCCTTGAAGCCATATAAAATTCTAAACTAGTAATAGACTACTTCATAGATTCCATATAATCTCCCAGGGGTTTGATCAGATTCTGATAGTCTTTTACTTCTTGTATCAAGATTCAGTGAGAGGTAGGAACAAGGCTTTCCACTACAGAAGTTACAACATCTTGATTGTGAGTCATAGTCCTCTCTAATACAACAAATTTATCATCAAAGTGGATCTTCTGATTTGATTTTATTGATTCTAAATCATTCTTATTCACATAATCTCGTGGAAAAAGAACCACTAAATGCACAATAGTAGTCTATGTAACTGAAGGGATTGGAAGACATCTGATAGGCTGGTCATCATCAGAATCTCCATAGTCTAAACCTAATACCACAAATCTCGGGTCTTCTGACCAGTCTTTTATCCCATGAGCAGCAACTGATCCAGTGGAAACAAGTTCCTCCCCCTCACATGAATCAATCCCCTGATCAACCATTTTCACTTCAGCCATACCTCTTTGATCTACATAATCAACAGAAGGGTCCACTGCCACTTTCTCGACAGAATCCTCAACAACTTCTAAAACAATTCCAACTTTAACCAAATCAGTAACCTCTCCTTCTAAACTTTCATCCATTTCTGTATGCCCTATCAAAGGGATGAGACTTAGTCCTTCTTTTTCAGATTCACCAGCAATTTTTTCAAAGACATCATGACTAAATTTAGTGTCCTCATCCTCATACGAGGTCTCTCTAATGTCTATTTAGACATTTTCTGCCTCTTCTTCTTCACTAGTCTCTTCATCATCAATGTCCCTTAGGATTTCCTCCCTTCTTGTAAATCTCTTTGGTGGACTGGGCTCACCAAAGGTTACAATATTAGAATGATGATTTGAGGGAAGCTGAGGATCACTCTTATCACTTATAGGAGAATCCTCTCTTTCTTTCACAGCAGCACCCTCTTCTACTTCATCTGAAAATGAAAGATCCACTTTATCAGGCTTCAGACCAGGATCTCTCTTATCCTTAGGCCTAGTAGGATGAGTATAAAGGGTTAATTCCTCATATATATTAGCTTCATCATGCACCCATATTTTTTCCAAGGGTTCCAATTTATCTTCATCAGCTTGGAATCACCTTTTTAATGAAGAAACTGTCCCTTACTACAATTATTTCCTCCTTATTTCTAGAAACTCCTTTTACCTTTAACATCAAGGATATCAATTTTTCATGAAACAATTCATTGGACTTGGAATCGGACTTTGTCATATCTTCTAGTTGAATCATCTGAAGCCTATACAAGTTAATATTCTGTTCATGCTTCAACTCATAGAAAAGAAATACATCCTGATATATCAAGGTAGAAACATCCCCTCTCTTAAGACCCATGACATGATGTAAAAACATAAACATCATCTTTTCTTCTCCTTCCATTATAGCATCAATGAATTTCTTAGGGATCCCACTCCCTATTAGTTGGGATAAGGCTTCTTTATAACAGAAAAGCTCGGTAGTGGGAGGCACCACTCCTGAGTAGGAATCATAAATCCATTCATGTTTTACTCTCAGACACTCAACCCATTCAATATAGGAGAATCATACACTTACTCCATCTACCCTTGAAGACATTCTATTCTCATCCTCAGTCTGTTAGAACTTCAAAAATTCATAAAACTCTTTCACTAGATTTGGGTAATAGGGTCCATTGTTGTTTAAAAAGTATTCGACCTGACCTTGAGCTTCATGTACCTTCAGAACTAATGATCTTCTCATCATCAACCATTCAGAAATTAGCTATTTTTCAATCATGATATCCCTCTTCGATAAATGAGGGATGATATGCTTTTCCACTACCTGGCTTCCACTACTCAACTCAGCTCGAGGTCTATTTGGATTTGGCACATATCCTTCATCACTGACCAATGGTTTCTTCAACCCTGCAATAAATCTGGAGTGGTTTTAGGGTTTTAGAAAAAGGTGGGGTTCTCAGGTTAGAAAGCAAGAGGTTCACGAGAGAAGTGGATCGAAATGTGGTATGTCCTTTAATTTTATCACATAGGGATTGAGAAAAAAAATATATAAAAGAAATAATTAATAAGGAAAATGTTTTAGATTCCAGTAGAGAAAACGCTAAGTCTTGGAAAAGTTCAACTATCGGTAAGGTGAAAACAGTGATGTATATCGATGAGGTCCATCGATGAAGTCTAATGGTGAGGTTCAATGGTGAAGTTCCAATGGTGAGGTCTATTTGTGAGGTCCAACAGCATGGTCCCAACGGTGAGTTTCCAATGGTGAGGTTCCAACGGTGAGGTCCATTTGTGTGGTTACAACGATGAGGTCCAATGGTGAGATCCATTGGTGAGGTCCAAATGGTGAGGTATATCACTGAGGTCCAATGGCGAGGTCTATCGGTGAGGTCCAATGGTGAGGTTCCAACGGTAAGTTCTATCGGTGATGTCTATCGTTGAGGTCCTAATAGTGAGGTCTAACAGTGAGGTCCTAATGGTGAGGTCTAATGGTGAGGTCCAACGGTGAGGTCTAATGGTGAGGTTCCAATAGTGAGGTTCTAAACCATAATAGTTTATCATACCTAAATCATATTTGATGTATATAAACCTCACAAAATTCAATGGATGTGTGAATATATGAGCCAATTGGTGTTCATTTCCAATGAATTCATGATTGATATCACCTCTATGATAATGATCTCTCAAAAAGTGATGTCTCACATCAATGTGCTTTGTCTTAGCATGAGATACTGGATTTTTAGGGATGTAAATTCCATATGTATTATCACACATTATAGAGACAAGTTTGAATTGATATCCATATTCTAGTAAAGTGTGTTTCATCCACAGAATTTGAGCACAACAATTTCCAGCAGCTATATATTCAGCTTCAACAGTAGATAATGCAACAAGATTTTGTTTCTTACTACATCATGATACTAGTGACTTGCCTTAATTGTGACATGTTCTAGTGGTTCGCTTTCTATCTAACATGCTACCAGAAAATCATCTTTTGAATAACTTATTTAATCAAATGATTTTCCTCTTGGATAAAATAGTCCTAAGTTTGTAGTGTACTTGAGATATTAAATTTTTTTGTTAATAGTAGTTAAATGAGACTCTTTGGGATTGTCTTGAAAATGAGATCACACGAATACAATAAACATAATATGAGGTCTCCTAGGAAGAAGATAAAGTAGACTCCCTATAATACATCTATAATTGGATTGATCCACTAGTTTACCAGTTTCATTAGCATCCAACTTACAGGTGGTACTAATAGGTGTATCACTACCTTTATTATAGTCCAAACTAACATATTTCAAAATATCTTTAGTATATTTACTCTGATTTAAAACTATACCATTTTTATTTTGAAAAATATGAAATCTAAGGAAAAATTTAAGTTCCTACGTTAAACTCATTTAGAATTCATCTTAAACCATTTTTGAAAAATCATTAAATAAATAAATTTTAGAGGATACAAAAATAATGTCATCTACATAAGTCTGTACTATTGGAACATATTTTGAAATATTTTTAATAAAAAAAGTAGGATCCTCTATTCCTTTAGTAAAGCCTTTTGAAATATGAAAAAAAAACTATGTATAACATACCAAGATATTAGAGCTTGTTTTTGACCATATAAATCATTAAACAGTATAAAGACAACATTTGAAAAATAGATATTTTTAAAATCAGGGGGTTGTCAACAATTACATCCTCAACTATGTACCCATTTAAAAATGATGTTTTGACATCCATTTGATAATGTTTTAAATTCAGATGAGCTGCATAAGCAAGTAATATCCTAATGGATTCTAGTCTTGCTATAGGTGCAATGATTTCCTTACAGTCTATTCCTTATTCTTGACTATATCCTTGTGCAGCTAGTCTATCCTTGTTTCAAACTATGTTTCCAGATTCATCAACTTTTTTTCGAAACACCCATTTAATGCCTGTGGTGAACGTTTCTTTAACTCTTTCTACTAATTCCCAATGTTTTTTTCCTTCAAACTGATTTAATTCTTAATGCATAGTTATCACCCAAAACTCATCATTGATTTCATCGTTGATATTTTTAGGTTCAAGTTATGAATGAAAGGCTTGATGTTCAACATGGTTTCTTAGAGAAGCTATAGTTTGTTTTCCTATATTTGAACCACATACTGCAACATCTAAAGGATGATTCATGAGAGTTATAATACCTCTAGAAGGAGTTGAAATAGACTAATCAAGATTGTCTCTAGGTTCATATTTTCACACACATATTCTGAAAAACTTCCAGAACTGGTTTTTTCACTAAGGGTTCACTATCTTCATCATTAAGATCCAGAATTGACATATCTTCCTCATGATGTTCAACAAGGGTTTTGGGTTCATATGGATAACTCTCATCAAATTTGACAATAATGTATTCTTCCACACATTTTGTTCTCTTATTGATCACACTATAAGTTTTACTAGAGATTGAGTAACCTAGGAAAATTCCTTCATCACTTTTGAATGAAAACATATCAAGATTATCTTTCGTATTAAGGATAAATACTTTTCAACCAAAAAAACTAAAGTAATTAACCTTAGGCTTCCTATTTTTTTGGAGCTTATAAGGGTTCCTCTTAAGAATAGGTCTAATTAAGATTATATTGATTGTGTAACGGGATATATTAAGAGCATCATCCCAAAAATAGATAAGTAGATTATAATCATTTACCATAGTCCGAGAAATCACTTGAAGTGTCCTGTTTCTACTTTCTATGACTCCATTTTGTTGAGGTGTTCTAGGATCACATAAATGGTGAGTATAACCTTTTTGTGAGAAAAAGGATTCATGTTTCTGATTTTCAAACTCACGGGCATGATCACTTCTCAAGGTCTTAATTCAAAGTCTGCTAAAATTTTCTAGAGGCTTGGAGTATTTAATAAAGTAAGAGAAAGCTTCACTTTTCTGAGAAAGAAAGTATACCCATGTATATCCAAAAAAATCATCTACAATAACATAAACATAGTGCTTCCCATTTACACTAGAAACTCTATATGGTCCAAAAAAATCCATATGAATGAACTCATGCAGTTGATAAGTAGAAACTTATTTATTTGGTTTGGATGAAACATTGTGTTATTTTACCTTTTGTTATGTGGGAATTCAAATTTAGGTAAGTCTCTAACTAATATGTTCCTAGTTAGTTTCTTAAGTGAGTGCACATTGCAGTGTCCTAATCTTCTATTCCATAACCAAGATTCCTTATGAAAATTATTTAAACATGAAACATTTTTCTTAGCTAAGGAGTTTAAATCAACTACATATACATTTTCATTTCTAAGAGCAGTAATTATGAATTGATTTTTAGAATTAAAAACATTTCACGCATAATTTTAAAATAAAATATTGAAACCATCATCACACAACTAAGATATACTTATTAAATTGTATTTTAACCCAAAAACAAAAGGTACTTTTGAAATTAATATAGTATTATGGTTACCAATTTGGCCTAAGCCAATGATCTTCCCTTTAGTATTATCCCCAAATGTGAAATGTCCACCATCAACTTTAACTAGGGTCTTGAAGCATAAATATCCTTTAATTATATGTCTTGAACATCCACTATCCATGTACCATAGAGTTTTATAGGAGCTCTTCAGACGATTTTACTCATATGTTTCTATTATGAAACACATATTTGCATGTTTTATCTTCTCAATATCTGAAGTGTTAGATCCACTTGACCTATCTTCTAATGAACTCTAAGTATTTTTCATTTCCATTTTATAACCCTTTCCCTTTTATTCATATTTCTTTTTAAATTTCATCTTAGGGAAATAAGCCTTCACATGGCCTTTTCGTTTACACTTATAGCAGACAATCTCACTAGTGTTTTCATTCCATTTTCGGTCCTTTTTCTACTGTCCTTTATTACCATACCATCCTTTATATTTTTAATATCTAAAGAACATCTTATTACAGTAGAACTTCATGAACCTTCTTGTAAGATGATCCATCTCATCATCACTATCAGAATCAGAGTCTTCACTGGTGGAAGTGTCTACACGAGCTTGTCCTTCTCTTTGTCTCTACTCTTTGAAGTATCAGAATTTAATGATATAGATTTCATTCTTGGTTCTTCATCTTCTTATAGATTTACCTTAAACTCTTATTCATACATCATAAGTTTTCCAATTAGTTCCTTTACTGTTATCTTGCCTATGTCACAATATTCTTAGATAGAAGCATAAGTTCCTCTCCATAAGTTAGGTAGGCATCGAAGGAATCTCAAAATTTGATCCTTGTTGTCCGCTGGTTTCCTAAGAAGACTCATGGTATTTACTATTTTATTTAACCTGAGATACTCTTCAAAGATAGGTTCATCAAGCATCATTTTAAAATTATAATATTTAATAGTATAGGTATTTAATAATATTTATTTAACATTGGTTTTCCCCTCATGAGAAACAGCTAAAGTATCCCAAATTTCATAATCATTTTTACAGGCAGACATTCTATTGAATTCTTCATCACCTAGAGAACAATACAACGTATTCATTTATTTACTGTTATTGTTATAAGTGGCTTTAGTCAACTGAGTCCATGTGTCCCTAGCAGTAGTTGGTAAGGAATGTTTTTCTTCAATTGTGTCCGAGATTTCAGGACCCATTCTCTCTAGATATATTTTCATTTTTAATTTCCATTGAGCATAGTTATTACCATTAAAGGAAGGTGGTCTATTAGTAGAAGCAACCTAAACTCTGTTATCCATCGTTAACTAGAAATTTAATGAACTGAAAATTTAGATATGATAGAAAGTTAAACATCTTTAAGATACAACTAAAAGCATAGTTTAAGAATTTTAAAAATGTCACAAGAAGTTCAGATAGTAACAACAAAATTTCAAATCCTTTGATACCAAATGTTGGTCGGAGTGGAATCTCAAGGGGGGGGGGGGGTTAAATTAGTTCCTACTAAAAATTTCTATAAAAGCATTATCGTAAAGATTCCCTAAATTTTTAAATGGACTAGTTAATTAAGGAAGTAGAAATATGAAGGTCTTGTTGGTCAACAGGTCTCTCAAAGGGTGATTAGTCCTCAATTGAATTAGTGTAAAAAAAACTACTTCGACTTTTGAAACAAGTTTACTGAATTAAAAATATAAACACACTAACCAAAACAAACTATCAAAGTGATTGGAAAACAATGTTATGTTTTAGTAGTTATATGCAGCAGAAATATATAAAAAAGAGTACAACTAAAATATAGAGCACATTGAAGTTAAACAATAGGTTCAGTCTCAAGATGAGACTTAATCCTCTCCACTTGGTGATCACCTGCCACAAAGCGGTTTATATTAAAAAAACATGATAAAAAGCCTGTATCGGTCCTTACAACAATTTTCACAACTATCTAGGGTGTACACCCTATACCACTATTTTTCATGGGAAATACAAATAATATATACCACACACTTCCTCTTCCATAGTTATACGTGGGAAGTAAGATTTAAGTGAAGTTTGATATGAGGACATTCAATATCCTCTAGTTCAACCACAAGAGACAGTGTGTGCAACAGACATACACACACACTTCTTAGTAATGTAAAAATAAGGAACACAATAAAGAAAATAATATATGAATTAGTTTAGAAGGATCTATGTATTTATTTTTCATCTCTTGACTCCTTAGAGTGAATAATTTTTTTGATTATTAATTTGTAAGTTGTCTTCAAAACAGAGTGTCACAACACCAGGTTATAACTTTGAGTATTCTGCCTCTGGTGTTGATTGAGATTTGATGAAGTAGAGAAGGTAGAAGTATGTTTGTCCCAAATTATCTTTGTGATACTTGTGGGTTCCCAGTGTAAGTGATGGATGATTCTTATTTTATCTAGCAGGTAAGATACTTCATATGCACAAATGATCTTCTTATGCCACACTTCTCTTTTATTATCTCCATTTGTATGTATTCTTCTTCATACTTATTCTTTTGGTATTTGAGGTCTGACAATATGAATGAGTAAATAACGTGTGATCCTCCTCGTACCTTGTACTGTCTAGATATGGTCTCTTAAAATGTCAAAAATCAGCATTAATTAATGTTAGAAGAATTTAATTTATCAAATATGACCATTAGAATAATCTTAATTTTTTTAAGAAGTATAGAGTAGAATATTATGATAGACCGGTAATGGTAGCCTTCACAGCGGTGGGCTCCAACAGTAGGTGCACATTAGTATCCTTCATCGATAACCTTTCCAATGGTAACCTTCCATCAGTAAGCTTCATCGGCAGCCTTCAACGGTAACCTTAAATGGTAACCTTCAATGGTAACCTTCAGTGGTAACCTTCAACGGTAAACTCTAGTGGTAACCTTCAATGTTAACCTTCAACAGTAGTAGCCTTGCATTAGTGATCTTGCATTGGTAACCCTGCATCGGTGACCTTTGCATCAGTAACCTTTGCATCAGTGACCTTTTCATCTGTGACCTTGGAATTAGGGACCTTTACATCAGTGACATTTTCATCGGTGGACTTTGCAACGGTGACCTTTTCATCGGTGACCATTGCATTAGTGACCATTTCATCAGTGACCTTGGCATCGGTGACCTTTATACTTAGAGAAAATTTTCACTGTATGATTAAACATGAGAGCAGTTATATTAAAAGTGCATAGTTATTACTTTGATTTAAACTTGATTTTCTCATAAATGATTATCCTATAAGAGAAACAAGATTCTTTATATAAATGAATCATAATTTAGGATTATCAAAACAAGTGATCCAAAAAATGTTTTTTTGGTATAAACGCCTTCCTCAAGTTGAGATTTATTGAATCAATTTCTTTCAAACAAGAATTCATAAGGCTCCGTATGATGAAACTTATATAAGTAGTGTAGAACTCTAATTTACTAAAATGATTTTTCAAAAATAATGATATTGGGGGATTAGATAAATAATGAATTTTTTGAGAATGGTATACCCATTCCACAAAATGTAAAGGATAAGTTGAAAAAAAAATTATGTATAATTTTTTTTGAGATGATATAGAATTTGAAGCTGGGGAGAAGAACACTCTATAAAATTCTCTATGTAAAAAGAAAGGAAAACTAATCCCTAGGTATATCAGTCCCATTGGTTTTTTTGATCGAATTGGGATTTCATCTTATCACATGGCAGTTCCAAAAAAACATACTTCGGTTCACTATGTGTTCTATGTATATATCATGGTCAATTATATACCTAATCCATCTTATATACAGAACTCAGAGGTAGTTCCAATGCAGCATGACCATTATTATAAGGAAAAATCGATTGAGATTCTCGAACAATCAGAAAAAGTTCTATGAAAAAAGATGACTCAGTTTCTCAATGTTTTGTGAAAAAAAAACACCAACATGAGTAAGTCAAATGGGAACCTGAGGATGTAATGGGATATAAGTATCCATAGTTTTAAGTACCAATGTAATGAATTTTATAAAAAATTACCAATTTACGGGGGTTAAATATAACACCTGGATATTTTGTGATTTTTTTTAAAAAATAATTAATTATTTTGATGTTTTTAATTACATAAACCAAAAATTTTATGTTTTATTACACACAGCACTAGGTCTAACCTTTTTAAATGTAACACTCAGTTAAAGGAAACCTGACATTTTATTAGAATATTAGAAATTAATATTTATGTATTGTAACAACTATTTTAATTGAAGTTATGTGTAGGATTAACAATGTTATAAAAATATATGGTATAATGATTTATATAAAATTAATTTTGTGGTGTTTAATTAATTAAAAATTAAAATAAAAACTATTTTATATGAAATTAAATATTTTTCTAAAAACTATTTTTATGAAAAAAAACATGTATTAACATAAATAATTAAATAAATAACTTTTTATAAATTAGTTTAATGAAATTTATACATTATATATTAAATTAAATATTTAACATTCATCTTATGTTTTTTAGAGATAAGATGTAATAATAAATCCAATTTAATGCTTGAAAATAATGTTTATAAAAAACATGTTTTTTCACCAATTTTTTCACTTATTTAAAAAATAATTTTTTAAAATTTTAGAAAGATTATTTATAATAAATAGTGATCTTTTTAAATAACAATTTCCAAATATCTTAGTGTTTATTTTTTATAATTTCCTATAACTATAAATTTTTTTAATAAAAGGTGAAAAAATTGAATTTAAATTGAAAACATTCGTTTTGTTTAAATTATTTATTATATTTAATTATATTATTAATTGGTTTTAAATTAAAATTATATCAATCATATATCTATTAATTAAATATTTGTCATTGTAATAAAATTTTTATTGTTTTTTGGTAATGAAAACCTATAAACATTGGAACATTATCTATTTGAAAACCTTCTTTCTCATCGCTTTAGTGTGATTAATTTTAAATAATTTTTTTTTCACTTCTGTTAATGGAATTTGGAAGAAATGAATTTAATATTTTTAATTATAATAGTTTATATTATATAATAATATCAACATAATTTTTGACCATAATTGATAGTAATAGTAGAGAAAATCATTTACCTTAGTTAAGGTAAAAATAAGTTTATCAGGACGTTTAACTAGAAAGAAAAGGCTTAAAGTAACATGAAAACTTGTCTGAAATATATTTTATTGAAATATTAAGTCCCTATAATTTCTAATTATCTTCAATACATTATATTTACCATTTTTTATTTTAAAAACATTTGTAAAACATATTCTTTTCAAAAATTACATGTGTTCCACTCACCTCACTTATAAAAGGCCACCCCCTATGCTCTCCTCTTCACACCATAAATATCTTTTGTTTGAAAATTACATGAAAAAATAACTTAATAAATTACCGAATATAATCATATTTCCCTTATTTTTGTTTGAATTACAAAGTAGGAATGATTTTGGTGCCATCCTAAATAGGGTTACCTAAAGAAAATGTAACATTCCTTAAAGAGTGTTTTTATCACCACATCTAGAAAATTTGATTAACCATGATGATATAATAAAAAATTTATATTAAATATGGTTTTATTTTTTATGTTATCTTTATGACCTAAAATTATCCCAACTTCCATCAAAATGGTTACAAAGTCCTCATTCATGTGTATGAAAGACTACCGCCTTATGAACTGATGTCATTCATTTTTCCTTTACCACCTCTCACAGTTGAGTATTATGATGGATATAAAGTATATATATATATGATATTTATAGTATTATTATAAATTTTGAGCCATTATATCACACACATATTTATATTTAAAAATTCTATTTCATGGGTTATATGACAACGTCGCTCGTGTGTACGACGGACTACCACCTCCCGATGCGATGTCATTCATTATTCACTAACACACTACATGGAAGATAATACAGATAAAATTAATGAATATATGTGACATAAATGAAATAAATTTGATATATATGAAATAATTATTATTATTAAAGTATTATAAGTCATTTTATCTCTTACCATTTCACTCACTTCATTATGATAACGTCGTTCGTGTACGTGTGGACTACCGCCTTAATGTAGTGATATGACCCTCTCCTTTCATCACCACAACACATGAATGATATTTATATGTAAATTTAATGAAAATAATACTTTTTTATGATATTATGTTTAGTTTTAAAATATTAAATAGGACTTACCTTTTTCCATAATAATCTTTGTAATATTGAAGTTTACTCTTACGTTTGTACAGTCTACCATCTCTATGATCGAAACCACCTTCATTTATCAAAAACATATTTCATGATATGTATTAAAAGTATATTTTATGTATAATTTTTATTAATAATTCATTATTTTTATTCTGTATATTATGGAACAATAATTAAAGTAATAGGATGGAAAATAACAAATATAGACATATATGAAAAACAGAGCAGTTATTATGAGAAACATGATTTTAACAAGGAATTGTTAATAAAAAGACCAGGAATTATGATATGTAAATAATATATGGTAAAATATATATAATTATTGTTTTATAATATATATATATATATATATAAAATAAACATATGTTTATTATAATGTAATTCCAGACTTATAGTTAGATATTTATAGTCTATCTTTTATTTTTGTGGAACAAATGCAAATTTGCCACACATTTCATTAGGGTGGGGTATATACTAACTCATTCAAATGTTATGTCATAAATATAATTCTATTAATGATAATTTATGTTTCATTTAATTTTACAATTTCACGATTCTTATGATTTAATACTACCAAATTGGAAAGAGTTTTATGTTAAAATCTCATTGTTTATCAAGATTGTTTATGATTATGCTTCCAATGATGAAATATTTTTATCAGTATCAAATAAATGTCATTAAATTTAATCTAGTATGGTTATATCATGAGAATAAATGATTTCCCTTAATTTTCTTCTCTTTGTGTACTAAAGAGTTTTATATAATGTTTTTAGGAAAAATTATATTTTCAGTTGAAAGCAGTTTTTTTCAAACCATGTTTTCTAAAAATTATTTAAATATTATTTTAAAATTTTTAAAATGATTTTTTTTTAAAATCACCTTTTTTTTCTGTTTACATTTTTTTAAATGAATCTCCATGTGCTATCCAAACTATGTTCATTTTTATTTTACCAATAATGTTAAAGGAATATTTATTTTAATGTATAGGGAATTAAAAAAATTATCATCTTTAGGACCATTATTTTATTTTAAGATTCATATATATGTTTTAATGCTTATTTGTAAAGAATAGGATTTTTAACATGTTTTATGTTTTAAAAAATGTGTTTGAAGGCATAAAATTCATTTTCAATAAGAAACCTTCCATGTGATCTTTATAAATCATTTTCAATCTTTAATTAAATCCTTTGATGTTACATATACTTTAGGATGGATAAGATTGAATGATACCATGATTATTATTTATTCTTTTGGTTAGTGTTTATTTTTATGAAATTTTAATGAATATACTTTTATTTACATGGGTTATAATGTGACGATATTGTCAATGTTTTAGGATATTATAGCTCAGATAAGTATGGTTTTTATCATAGGATGGGCGGTACAAGATTATCCATCCTATTAATTGGGAATATATGAATAAATCACGAGTAAATAAGTTATGAATGAACCTGATTACATGTTCATAATGTTATATATAATCTTCTCAATATGTTCACAAAGTTATGTGTGAACCTGATTACATATTCAATATTTGATGCATAAATTCGATTACATGTTTATAGTATTATGCATAAACCTGTATTTCATGTCTATAATATTATATGTGGATGTATTATTGTGTCCATATATTTATGTGAGGGACTAATTTCATGTCCTTAACGTAATGGGTGAACTTGTCTATATTCTTACATATTTCCAATGTTAAAAGATGATGTGTGTGCCATATATTTGTGTCTTGTGTGAATATTAATATCTCATATCTCATGTTCCTTGATTTTATTATGATTCATGTCTTATTAGCTTTCAATTATTATACAATGTCTCAATATTACTACTTTTATATGGATGGTATTGTTTTAAAATGTTATTCTCAGGTTCCCGTAATATTATGTTTATGTTATGCTTATTTAACCCCCTTATTTACCCTTATGAGATCTCACTTTCTTATGTTTCTATTCACAAGGTTATGAAGAAATGACTTAAGTATGGTATATTTATGAAGAGTAAAAAATGTTAAGATCTTTATAGGAGACATTAAAGACCATTCACCAAATTAGAGTATTGTGTGCCTAATCTCAAAACAAACTAAATTATTATTGTCCTCTTGTGTGTTTTTTTTAATTTATTGACTATTTATAAAAAATATATATTATATATGTATGATAAGCCTAGGTTTCTACACCTCATGGTCATATTTACTTTTATATTATCTTTGAATATCATATATAAGGAATACCATTTTTTGGAGGTATTTTATAAATGATCTATTCATTAATTGCATAACGATTGTTGGAGAATTACTGTGTCTAAAATTATTCACTATGAACTCAATGTTCCCATTCTTTGTTTGAAAGGATAATTTTGGAATGTGTTCTTTATTCAACCTTAATTACTGGTATCCCCACTGAATATCCACCACATAAGAATATTTAGTATCATGTAGTTGATCAAACAAGTCTTTTATCCATTGAAGTGGATACTTGTTATTTATCATGATTTTGTAGAGTTCATGATTATAAATGAATATCTGAATTGACCCATCATAATTCTTAAATAAGAGGACTTGTGCACCCCATGGTGAAGTAATTTTACATATAATTCGCCTTTTTATATTTTCTTATAGCTTCATTTTTATCTCCACTAAATCAATGTTGGAAATTCTATAAGGGGCCTTCGATATGGGTATAATTCTTAGTATATGGTTTATTGAGAACTAAAATTGTTGGTCAGGAGAATGGAAAAATAATTCCTTAGGTAATCCATCAGTATAATCCATAAATATGTGTATGACATCATGCATGATATTTTCCATATACTAAATGATTTGAGCATTAGATGATTTATCAAAAGGAAAAAATATGCCTTCTTGATATGAAGATACCAAATATGATTTATCCATATATTTTCACTCGTATCAAATCAAAGGGTGATTCATGATTCATAGGGTTATTTCCTTCTCCCAAAATTTTACATTGTATTTATATATGGAAATCCAAACCCTGAAAAGAATTTCATGAAATTACACTTTAGAAAATATCATAAGTTTTTTATGATGTTTATACTTCCAATTTATAAAAAGGATAGGTCACCTTTTTGGGATGAAATAATTGGACCATTCTTAATCATCATTAAAAACTAAAATTCCATGTTTTGAGGTGGTTCGTTAATATTTCTATTAAAAATGAATGATATGAAAGAATTAACAGAACCAAAATAAAAAATGATATTCACTATTCTGGATTGAATGACAATCATACCTATCACCACTTCATTGATGGGATCTGCCTATGCAGCTATGATGGCAAAAGATCAAGATTTCCCTCTAAACCTTAAAGGCTAATATTACTGATTTTCACCGAGAATCCTTGGAGTAGTGCAGAAGTATTCATGTTTTACTTACTAATTGATGTTAAAACATTTTAAAATAGGGTAAGGTTGGGATAGATAATTACATTCTCACATCACATTGGAGGGTTCTCCCATAAAATGTCACAATCATGGTGTCCTTACCTCCCACACCTAAAGAACACCTTTTTTATACAAATAAATTTATTGGATTCTTCACCCCAAACATTTGACATGTATGATTTTTTTTGTTTCCTTCCACCATTAAATTTCTCAATACTACAACAAAGATTAAACTCCATTTTCCTCTTAATATCCCCATGAAAACCCTATGAATTTTTTATCACCATTTTAAATTTTAGGGATGTCATTAATTTTATTCATTGTCCTTAAAGTCTCAAACTTCAAATGAAATTCACTGGTTTGGATTTATTCTACCAAATAAGTGGTCAACATATTTTCGGAGAGATAAAAATGATGGATGTGTGTCATGAAAGTCATGTGAAGTTAAATTAATATTCCCTGATGAATTAATCATCCTTTTTTTGAGGTAAATAAAATTCCTCTCAATTTTTGGGTGGATATATTGGGGAAATATTTTTTTGAAAACATATTCTGAAATTCCTTCAACTCCATTGCATTGATATCTTACTCAAGAATAATATTTTTGATCAAATTCAACCCTTAATCATATTCACTCTCTATAAGATAAATAGCCCAAAAAAACTTCTCTTTCTCATAGAATTGATGGTTGGATAAGATATTTTCAATGGAGTTAATCAATTATACTATTATTGTAGCGACCCAGTACTGATATCCTAGAGCTAGTGTTTTCTATTAAATACATTGGCATAATTTCAAGGAATCAATTCCTAATGGAATGATTGGTTTAGTAGTCTTGGTAAATAAGATACATAAATGAGTATTGCATTGAAATGAATACATTTCTTACAACAATTTTTTTTCTTCTTTCGAAATAAATAACTATGAGGATAACTCTAATACATATAGTAAAATAAATTCATATCTTTCATAGTATGCTTCTTGGATTACTGGGGAAAGAGAATATATGGGTGATAAATGAATATATGGAGTTAGGGATACAGATTTATCAATATTAAACAAGATAGTTAAATAACTATTAAATTAGGCACCATATATAAAATGATATACGGTTTAGGTAGTAGTAATACCCGTGATAAATGAAATGTATAATTTTTTGGAAATTAAATGTTAAATGATCATAAGAGATTTAATATTTCAAGGGGACTAATAAATAAATCATGGAAGTTAATGTGAATAATATCCTTGTCCAAATAAATCAAAAACCATATAGAGCAAGATTAATGATGGTATCAATACTACCAATCACATGTGGAGAAAAAATAGAGGTTTGTTTTCATAGAAGAAATAAGAGAATATATTTTAAAAAAATCATTATAAAAATATCCTTTAATTTTGAAAAATCTTGTGAAAATAATATTATTTAAAAATAAATCTTTTAAACATTAAAAGGAGGCTTCAAATAAATTACGGAGGATGAATTTTTATATGTCATATGAGGGATAAAGAATATTTTTTTTGAATGAAAAAATGATAGAAAATGACTCATTAAGAAAGAGACAAGAATATTCCATTGAAACATTGGTAAAATAATAAAAGGTTAAAAAATAATTTAAAATTTAATTATAAAAACATTTTTGAAAACATTTAAATAAAACATGATTTTTAAAATAAAACAGGTTCTCGGACTAAAGAGAGAAATAATGTTGGGTTTTCATAAAAACAATTTCTAAAACACATTGATTAACAATGAGTGAAAAAATGGTACTATGACTTGAAAATTTCCATTAATAACCAGTTAATAATGTATGGGATATAATAAAAATATATACAATTTCCTAGAATATCAATACCATTGAAAGATCATTAATGTTATTATTGATGAAAACAATCATTAAAACTCCCAAAGTGTCCTGTACCACATTGAAATATTTCAAAACATATTCCTAATGAAGGAATAAAATAATTTGATATTTTATAATATCATGATATTAAGGATATTATTGATATATCATGTAAAGGTAAGTATATACACCATGTATAATAAACTAGGTGCATAACAACAATTAAGCATTAGTGGAATGTAAATTCAGATGAAAATCCTTTACCAATGTGGTAATAAATGAATTGGAAAACCCCAAGGTATTAATCATTAAATAAAAAAATTTAATACCATGAATATAATAGGTTTCATGATATTATATGTCAATTTGATAGAATGTACACAATATATAAGAGATTTGTTGTACAACAATTAAGTAAGCCTCACGAAATTAAAATGATTCAAGAATCTCTTACCTCGTGCATCCATTCAAGTGAACATCATTTAAATTCTTGGATAATAAACTGATATAAATTCAAAACATTATTAACAACCCTTTTATGATTATAATTACTTTTATTTCACTTATTACCATGTTGTGTAGAACTACTGAAACAATTAAGTTTACATCGATTGTTTTTGACCAAATTCGGGTTATGTGTCAAAACAACTATTTTTGGTCAACTATGGTAATAAGGTTCCTTATATAAAATCTAAAGAATAATAAAAATTACATAATTATAAATTTTTTACATAAATTACTCTTAGAAAAGAAATAATTAAATACATTTATGAAAATGAGAATATGTTTCAATCATGGAGACATTGGGTCGTACGTACGCATGAGTAATATTCCCATTTCAAGTGATCATTGTTGAAAGAAGGTTAGTAACTAAAATATTAAAATAATGATAATTATATAATAATTATCATATTATTTAATCTTATATAATTATTTATAAAAAAATTTTGTGTAAAAGGAATAACATCATGTTGAGAATGCAGTAGTCCACGCATCTACGAATAACGTTATCAATTTTTAAGTTTGTGAAAGGGTAATAATGAAAATGATATTTATATTTATATAGAAAGGTTATAATGTAATTAATATCCTATATAAGTTTTTTATTTCTCATATTTTTAATTATGTTCATTCATTTATACATTCCATCTATCAAGCGAATGAATCACATTGCTTTGAGGGGGTGGTAGTCCAGACATCCTCAAACGAGATTATCATATTTACACAATATGGAAAGAAAAAATGTATTTCATAATTAAAATTTAAATATGTTTAAAAATCATAAATAACATATATATCATATATAAATATATTTTTCATCATAATGGCCACTATAAAATGAAGTAATTGAGAATTTTACAATCATTGTTTCATGAGGCAGTAATTCACCATTTATATAAATAGTATATTCTTTTCCCATTTGATGTAGGTGTGTGTAAGTGTAAGTCTAAACCATAGTTAAAAAATATCCTAGTAGATTGAGTCTACAGTTTTCGTTGTACAATAACAGAATAAGGAGTTTTTAGTGGTTGGAGAATAGAAATGAAACTAGAGAGATTGAGAAAAGGAATTACCTTTTAATATGGTAACTTCTTTTGGTTTAAAACAAAGGGCATAAATTGAAGGTATTCTACCCCAAAAAAGGATTACAGGTATATGGGAGGTATTATGGGAGACTATTTGGGAATATCTTGTCCGAAATTAATAGATCAGACATGTGTTGTCAAACCCAGATGTTTAAAATAATGTTATTTCAATGTTTTATCTCCATTTGAAATATTTTGACGAGATGTAGGCTAAGTCAGATTGATATCTTGTGTTTTTATTGGTAAATTATGGTTCAGGGGTTTTTCATCACTCAATACAAGTGCATGACATGATTGAAGCCATGCTAATTTTCTAACTCACCTTGCGGCCTACCTAGTACATAATTAATTTATAAACAAATAAAATGAAGTAAGAATGGGTTCGATAATAATAATAATATTGTTATTATTTAAAATTATTATTACTATTATGGTTAATATTTAATCATGTTATTATCATTTCCATTATTATTTTTATTATAAAATTATGAATATCAATAATGTTACTATTATTATAAGTGTTATGGAGAATACTTTTATTAAGTTATTGTAATTATTTTCTTCATAAAAATAATAACTATTATTATTATTATAACTATTATAAATTTTTGTCATTATTAACTTATTTTTATTTATTTATTATTACTTTTTCCCCTTGTTTAGGGTTTGGTCTCCCCTTGTACCGCATCACCTCCCCCTACCTCTACATATTGCGCGGCTACCCACCAGGTGAAAAACCCTCCGCCCACACGCACACCTTCTTGCGCCCCTCCACCCTCGTGATCACCCACCAACGCCCCTCCTCCCTCATGTACACCCTCTGACGGCCCCCTTGCATCGCCCTCTTCCTGCCCATAACCCCCCCCCCCCTCTTCCCACCAATGTGACCCTCCTTTGGTAAGAACTAACCGCACCGACACCATCCATCCACCTCACACAAGACCCATCGCACCCCAGCTCAACCAATGGGACTTCCTTACATGGATTTTCCCCTCTCAGTAATCTCCTCTTCTCCTTTCCATAGTGTTTTGGTTCTTGTTTTTGGTGTTTTAGGTTCTAGCGAGTATGTGGTCCGATTTAGGGTTTGATTTTGATATTTTTTGTTCAAATTATTTATTTAGGGTCTAATTTGGATTCTTCCAGGTGTGAATTTTGTGCGATTGGAGTTCCACACCAATTTTTTGGAGTCTTCGGCACGGAGGTATGTGGTTCCATTCCCTAACATATTTAGATGATTTAACATGGTGATTAATTAAATTATAATGCATTCTAATGATAAATTGTGTAGTGTGAAATTTATTTTGGACATTCTTCGATATTCATATGTGTGGTATTATATTTTTTAGTAAATGCCTATGTATTCTATATGCATTGTGTGGTTGAAATTTTTAAACGTGTTTCAGTTAATTTTTCAAGGTGTGAAAATTGTGTGTTTTAAGGATGCTTGAGGTGATGGTGGGTTTAAATTGAGTTTTTCAAAAGAATATAAACTATTTTGACTTGTTGTTTTTTATTATGAACCTTAAGTATATTCTAGGGGTGAGAATCGGGTTTTAGAAGGGTTAGGTTGTGAAATTGATTTTAAAATGGTAATGGCATAAACAATTTGTGTGTTTTAAGGTTAGAGCTTGTGGTATTCATGTGTGATGTTTTATAAATTGGGAAAATGTTTATTTAAATGGATTTTGAGATAGGAAAAATTGTATGAAAGTTTTTGGGGTTTTTTTGGTAGGTGTTAAATGAGTTTTCATGGTCTTTGAGGTGTTTGTATATTTAAATGGGGATTTTCAAAGGAAATGAGTCACTTTCGGTGTGTTTCCATATATCCTACACTTGATATTAAATTTAAAATAGTTTGAATAATGTAAAATGTGTTTTGATATTGTAACATTGATTATTATTTTTAAAGTAAAACCTCTATATAGGATAAAATAGTTTTCAGTATAGAGTTTTCTTGGTTTATCTTGAAATTATTTAGCAAATAGTTTAAATGAATTATTTATTTATTGAAATGGCACGAAAGTAGTATTTGGGAAAATTTGAATATGTTTCTGTGTTTAAAGTAGCATGTATATATAAAACGAGACATGTTTTTGGTGTAAACCCACTTTCCATCACTTGGAGGTATTTTATAAGTGGTGAAAATGGTTCATTTAATTTTTTAATTGGTGCAAAACTAGTTTTGAGGACAATTTGTCAAGCAAGTGGTTTGAAATGAATTTTCTACTTACAATTGTGTATGTTTATTTGTATCGTCCCTTGTTGTGTTATTTAAATAATGCTTTCTATGTGATGAACATTTTTTATGTTCTTCTTTGAGTGTTTCCAAATGGGTATTTTCAAAATTATTAAGTAACAAAAAATATATTAGAGAAAGGTATTTCGGTGTGCGTGTGTTTTTGAAATGTTGTTTGGGTATGAAAGTGGTGGATTTTTTGTGTAATGTCTTGTTTGGTCTATGATATGAAAAATAAATATACTATGTTAATGTGAAACTTGATTGAGTATAAGAAAAAACCCTGAGTATCTTGGTGGGAGGACTAGAACTAGCGTGTTATAGATCTGGAGGGGTATCTTCACTGTTTCACATCGCTGGATTAACGATTTTAGCACTAACTAAATATATGAATGCCTGAGGTTCGTGGTCACTAAGCCATGTTTACTGAGTTTCGTGGTTTCTATGCCATGTTTTCTAAGGATCTTTGTATCTAAGCCACGTTTCACCGAGACATGAAGTTCTAGGGTCCCACTCATGCTAGATGAACCTTAGGTGGTTTACCCGTAGTGATCTACTATTCATGATGTGGTGCCTTCTATTAGCATACAGAGGACCACTTGAGTATGTGAATGTTCATTACGAGTTTTCTATTCCATTTTATATTAGTATTTGTGAAATGGTTTTTCTTCAAGTGCTCTTTTCTTTTTCACTTTCATCATTTAAATGTTTTTCTAAAAATCTTTTTAAAAGTACGGTTTAAAATAAACATGTTAACTTTCCTCTTCGATGTTGTGGAAAAGAACATTTTATTTTGGGGTATCCTACTGGGCCTTTGGCTCACACCCGGTATACACCATTTGGTGTATTCAGACTCTGTTGCCTATTTGTTTTATGTTAAGGTAAGATGTGACAGGTTGGAAGATCATATTTCTTTAGTGTGTTAGTTTTGGGATCTTGGTAGCTGCGGCTTGAGGTTCTTTCCCCTCTTGTTTCATGATGGTTTAAGGGACGTTTTGGTTTCCCTTAGTGTCATTTTTCCTTTTTGTCATTCATTTAGTTCAAAAATTTACATTTCTAATTCTATTAAATGTGATTTCAGTTACATTTTTCATATTTGGTTCATTGGGTTTTATTTTTCATTTTAACAAGGTAAAAATGAGTAAATATTTCCCAAAGAATTTTATTTGACACCTGAGCACTTGTGCCAGGCCGTGGGGATTTGGAACGCCGTTCAGGCCATGCCACAGACTAGGTCGCTGCTGAGTTGGATGGTGACCCTTCCTGGTTCGTGATAAAATGGTATTAGAGGAAGGTTTCCTTTTTTGTGTCATGTTCTTTAGGGATAGAGTCAGAGAGACCAAAGTTGAGGGTCTCAAGACTCGACTTCCTAGCTATGTGTAAGGTGCTTGGCGAGCACTCCTCAGGGCGGGACTTGAGTTACCAGGGCAAATTGAGGTTTTTTAGAGTCTTTGGTCATTGTGGTTAATCTTGTTAAGGGGAAATGAATAGGTTATAGGTTCAGTGGTCATAGTGAGCTTGTAGGTTCTAGAAAGCTATGTGGAGTCATGGAAGGTGTCCTAGAATACCCTCTGTGGTGGTTGTGTGATTGGTATATGGCCGCCAACCACATGTTCCAGTCACCCACTAACACTTGTCTCCTCTTGAATCGTTCCTTGTCTCTGTTTTTAATTCGTGGAAATATGGTGTTCAGTAAAAATGATTTGGTATTGGATTTTTTTAAATGAAGTGTTCTAAAAAAAATAATGTGTATGTTTTTAAAAACTTGTGTCGAATGTTTTGGATTTGAAAAAAAAATGGAATGGCCCAGTTTGAATCCTTGGTGTTCACCCTGACAACCACATGCATGAGTGTATTTGGAAAAGGAAATGGTCAATGGCACGAGTGAATGAATTCTTGGATGGACATGAGGTGGGTGCCAATGTGGCACAAGAACATGCATGTACGATGCTTATTAGACACCATTGGTGTTTGCACATCCCACTAGGTTTTTTTATTTTCAAAAAAATTTGTTAAATGAGAATTTTGGGTTTTAGTAACCGGTGACTATGTAGTGTATCCATTCCTTTTGGAAAAGTTGTATGTAAGTTATTTCAATTTGAGAATCCTTTTTGAATTAATTTGGTCTTGAATTTGAATTATTATATGTATTTTGGGGTGAAAGTGTGTGGCTAGTGGTTTCTTTTGAAAATTGCTTCAGAAAAACGTTAGTGTTTGCTTGCGGTATGTATTTTTCATTGGATGATTTTGATTAGGTATATGGTCTTCTATCATTTCTATTGCATTCCCCCATAAAGCATTAGAATGTGATTGATGTGTGACCGTGGGTAGTTCATCGTGGGATGACCCTACAGTTGATCGAAGGGTTCTATTATTGAATTCTGGAATAGAACCCAGCACCTTTTTAAAACTAAGAAGATCTTCTCGCAGTGGGATGAAAAATATGAGGAGAGTTTAGGAGAGTTTTTGTCTCTTTGAGTTGTCTGAGTCATCAGGTTTGAAGTTTGAAGTTGTTAAATATAAAGGCCCCTGTGAAAATAGTGAAAGAAATTCTATCGGGGAAGGGTGAAGGTGGTTCAAAGTCATCGGTTCTCACCGATGACATGAAAGGCATGTTTTAATTCCATCGACGACAAGGGTCATGTTTGGTGATGTCTTGCAGTGTGAGTTTTCTTTGAAGAGAAAGGTTGGATTTCATAGAATTCATCGGGAATCCCTATTTTCAAAGGAGTGTGTCCTATCAGGGAGTTCTGATTTTTTTGATCAAATGTGAGTGTTTGTCGTGCCACTTCCCTTCTTATGTTTCTTGGTTAAGGAGAGAAGGTGACACATTTGTGTCATCTAAAACCCTGTTTTGGTGGATGTATCGCAAGGGAGTTGGTGGATGTCGGAGTGTGTTGTGTTCGATGGTGCTTTCTAGAATGCAGTATGGTTTCTTGTGGCACCAGGAAAGAAGAAGCTGCGGTCGAGGGTCTTAAATACCTGACTGAGAGGGGGGACATGCTTCAAACATCAAGGCTCTAGCCATAGGACTCAGAGAAAAGCTTGTGTATAGTCATGAACCCCAAGAGTGTCTCGGAACCGAACCTTCTTTCGGTCATTGGTGTTGGAGGTGAAAGAATTTTAAATCATTTGCTGTAAATGTTCCATTCTAAATGACCCATCTGGGTGTGGGATGTTTCTTGTGGCTATATGGAGGCGTAGTAGTCTCTTTACATTAAAGTCATTGGTGTTGCGTACCACCGGATATAATCACTTTTAGAGGACCATATAGGTTCTGTTTGGGTAAATTTGTCTCAAATTTGAATAGTGATCATCCAGGGATGTTGAGATGTTGTTTTGTCTTCGACCATCGTTTTGATTCCCCAGTAGTTGGTCCCTTCCATCCCTACCACATATAGTGGGGTTTTTTTCCACCATCAGGAAATATTCAATGTTTTGTATCTTATGTCAGTTCTAATGGTGGGAAGACACACAATGGGTCTCATTCAATTGTCTCTGAAATGAATTGGTTTTGGCCCTTCTTCATAATGGAAGGGATTCCACTTGGGCCTCCTCATGTCAGATTTCCTGTTTTGTCTCAGGCATCACCAAGTTTCTAATTCTGGGGTGCCCCTTTAGGCTTTCCCTATGATGTCCTTTTAGTTCTGTTCCAAAAGATGACTTGGTGGTGAGTGATAAGAGTGTTCCATGGATGTGGTCTGACATTGTTTGTTCATTCCAATCAAACGGTGGGTTTTTTTAAATGTTTCTTCTAGTGTTCGGTTTGTGAAGTGGTTTCGACAAGTGCGAGAGTTCCTATCTATGATTCATCAACCAGAGGTGTTCTATCTTTTTGGGGTGGGCGAAACATTTCAGGATATCTTTTACAAGTTTCTAGAGGTTGTCATTTAAGTCACTTTCTCAGATCACGACACATTTTCCACTTTTTACTATCATTTCATAGGGATCCTTTTTGAACCTCAAGGGGGATATTGGTTTCTGATTTGAGTCTCAACCTTAGCTATGGATTTTTGGGGATCGAAAGCATAATGGTGGGGAGAATTGTCATAGTCGGATGTTTGAAAAAAATGTTATTTTATTATTTTATCTACATTTGCAATATTATGATGAGGTATGGGCCGAGTCCGATTGATATCTTGTGTTTTTACTAGTAAATGATGGTTCTGGGGGTTGTCAACTCTCAATGCATGGTCATGACATGATTGAAGTCGCATGGCTTTGCTAACTCACCTTGCGGCCTACTTGGTGCACGATTAATTAATTAATAAATAAAATTAAGTAATAATGAATTTGAAAATAATAATAATAATATTGTTATTATTTAAGAATATTAATATTATTATGGTTAATATTTTATCATGTTATTAGAATATTTATTATTATTTTTATAATAAAATTATCAATATCATTAATGTTATTAACATTGTAACTGTTAAGGAGATAAATTATATTAAGTTATTGTTCTTATAAACCTCATTAAAATAATAACTATTATTATTATTATAATAATTATACTTTTTGTCATTATTAACTTATTTTTATTTATTTTTATTACCTTTTCCCCCTTTTTAGGGTTCGTTACCCCCTTGTACTGTGTCACCTTACTCTTCCACTACTTGTCGCACAGCCTCCCACCAGGTGCGCTACACTTCACCCTCACTCTCACCCTCTGACACCCCTCGGCCCTCGTGCTCACCCTATGACACCCCTCCATCCTCACGCTCACCCTGTCATAGTCCTCGTTGCATCTCCCACTTGTCGCCCACAACCCCCCCCCCCCCCCCCCCCTCGGTTGTGCAGCCCTCCTCTGGCCAGCGTGAACCGCACCAACGTCGTCCATCCACCTCGCAATGGAACCGTCACAACCCAGCTCAACTAATGAGACTTCATTCCATGGATGTTTCCCCTCCTGGTAAGTTCCTCTTATCCTTTCAAGGGTGTTTTGGTTCTTTTTTTGGTGTTTTAGGATCCAGGGAGTATGTGGCCTGATTTAGGGTTTGATTTTTATTTTTTTGGTTCGAAATATTAATTTATGGTCTAATTTGGATTCTTAAAGGTACGAATTGTGTGTTATTGGAGTTCTTCACTAATTTTTGGGAGTCCTCGACATTATGTTAGGTGGTTCCACACCCTATAATCGTTAGATGATTTAACATTGTGCTTAATTAAATTATAATGTGTTCTAATGATAAATTGTGTGGTGTGAATTTTATTTTGGATATGCTTCGATATCATTATTTGATGAATTTAAATTTTTTTAGTTAATCCCTATGTATTATATATGTGTTGTGTTGTTGAAATTTTTATATGTGTTTTAGTTAATTGTTTAAGGCGTGAAAATTGTGTGTTTCCAGAACTCTTCAGGTGCAGGTGTGATTAAATCAATTTTTTCAAAAGAAGATAAACTATTTGGACCAGTTGATTTTTATTATAAAACTTCAGTTTGTTCTAGGGGTATCAATGGCGTTTTAGAAGGGTTTGGATGTGCAATTAATTTTAAAATGTATCTGGAATATAAATTTTTTGTATTTTAATGTGAAGCCTTGTGGTATGCTTGTGTTATGTTTTATAAAAAGATAAATTGTTTATTTGAGTGGCGTTTGAGATGAAAAATATGGTGGGAAGGGTTTTCTGGGTTGTTTGCTAGTTTCTAAATTCATTTTCAAATACTTTTTGGTGTATGTATATTTAAATGGGGATTTTGAAAGGAAATAAGTAACTTTGTGTGTGTTTCCATGTTGTGCACACTTGAAATTAAATTTCAATTTGTTTGAATAATGGAAATAATGTTTTGATATTGTTACCTTGAGTATTGGGTTTTAATGTTACATCTCTATATGGGATAAAGTAGTTTTTGGTGTAAAGTATTCTTGTTTTATCTTGAAATTATTTAAGAAACACTACTGGAAAATGGACCTATCCCCACGGTTTTCCCCAAAACCGTGGGGATAGGTACCGCTATACCCACGGTTTTTGAAAACTGTGGGGATAGGTACCCCTATACCCACGGTTTTTGAAAACTGTGGGCATAGGTCAATTTTCACGACCTATACCCACAATTTTGAAAAACCGTGGGTATAGGGGGGTCTATCTCCACGGTTTTCCAAAACCGTGGGGATAGGTCCTGAAAATTCATCTATAACCACGATTTTCAAAAACCCTGGGTATAGGGGTACCTATCCCCATAGTTTTGGGGAAAACTATGGGGATAGGTTTTGGTTAAAATACCTATACCCACGGTTATGAAAAACCGTGTGTATAGGTTTCCCGTGTGTGCGCGGGAAAAAACATTTCCACGGGAAGGAATTTTTTTTGGCGGGAGTTCTATACCCACAGTTCTTCCCTCTATACCCACGGTTTATATAACTATATTTAACTAAATACAAATATATATACATAAAAGCAGTGTTGGGGTAGTGGTAAGGTGCTTCGTCTGCAGCGGAGAGGTTGGGGTTTGAAACCCGCATGCCGCATTATGTTAGGACATATACTAACGGTTTTGAAACCATGGGGAATAGCCTTTGACACAGTGGCAATTGGGTATGTTTTGTTGACACAATGGCAGAACACCTATACCCGCGGTTTTGGAAAACCGTGGGTATAGGCTGGGGACCTATACCAATGACGTTCCGGCCCACGGTTCCCAAAACCGTGGCTATAACCTATACCCACGGTTTTGTGGGCTATACCTACGGTTTTGAACAGTGGGTATAGGTTGTTTTTTTCAGTAGTGAAATATTTTAAATGATTTATTGATTTATTGAGATGGACCAAAATAAGTATTTGGGAAAAATTCAACATGCGAATGTGTTTAAAGTAGCATGTTCATATAAAATGAGACATGTTTTTGGTGTAAACCCACTTTTCATCACTTGGTGGTTTTTTATAAGTCGTGCAAATGGATCATTTAATTGTTTAATTGGTGAAAAAACTAGTTTTATATAAAATTAGTCAATAAAGTTGTTTTTAATGACTTTCCTACATGTAATTGGGTATATTTATTTGTGTCGGCCCTTGTTCTGTTATTTAAATAATGCTTTCTATGTTGTGAGAATTTTTTATGTTCTTCTTTGAGTGCTACCAAATGTGGATATACAAAAGGATTAAATAATGTCAAATATATTTTGGAAAGGTATTTTGGTGTGCATGTGTTTTTGAAAAGTTGTTTGGGTATGAAAGTGGTGGATTTTATGAGTAAATTTTTTTGGACTATGATATGATAAAGAATTATAATATGTGAATTTGAAACTTTATTAAGCACAATGGAAAACCCTGGGTATCATTGTGGGAGGACTATTACTAGGGTGCTAGTGTTCCGGAGGGGTATTGTCCCTGTTTCACTTAGCTGGATTGACGATTGCAACACTAACTGAACATATGAATGATTGAGGGTCGTGGTTTCTAATCCATGTTTACTAAGGGTTGTGATTTATAACCTATTTTTACTAATTTTCATGGTTTCAAATCCACGTTTCACTAAGACATGAGGTTCTAGAGTCCCACTCAAGCTAGATGAACCGTCGGGTATTTACCCACAGTGCTCTATTATAAATGATGTGGTGCCTTCTGTCAGTGTACAGAGGACAACTTGAGTATGTTCATTTTCTTTATAAATTTTCTATTCCATTTTAATGTAGTATTTTTGAAATGGGTTTTCTTCCAATGTTATTTTATTTTTTACTTTCATCTTTTAAATGTATTTCTTAAAAGCATTTTAAAAGTATGGATTTAAATAAGAATGATAAATTGTCTTTTTGATTTTGTAGAGTGAAACCTTTTATTTGGTGGTATCCACTAGGCCTTTGTCTCACACCCTGTATACAGCTTAGGGTGTATTCAGACACTTTTTTATCTTTGTTTTAGGTTAAGGAAATATCTGACCGGTTGTATGTTTTTTTTCATTAGTGGCCTGGTTTTGGGATCTTCGTAGTGGAAACTTGAGGATGTTGCTCCTCTTGTTTCCTGATGGTTTGAAGGTCATTTTGGTTTCCCTTGGTTTCATTCTTCCAGTTTTGATTTTTTAGTTGAAAAATTTACATTTTTGAATCTATTAAAGTAGTTTTTAATTACATTTTTCTGATCAGGTTTTGGGGGTTTTATTTGTTATTTTAACCAGGTAAATACGAATAAATTGTCCCCAAAGAATTTCATTTGATAACCAGTAACTTGTGCTATCCTGTGGGTATTGGGAACACCCTTTGGGCCATGTCATAACCAGGTTAGAACTAGGTTGGATGGAGACCCAACCTAGTTCGTGACAGGTGTGAGGAATGGGTAGAAGTGGTGGCGTTTTATAGGGAAAGAAAATGACTCACTTGGTATTCGTGAAAAGAAGTTAGGTGTGCACATTTTATTCCCAAATGAAAGTCATAAAAGAAAACAAAAATTCATGAATTTAAGTTTTATTGGAGAAAAACATCCATCAAATGAGTGTGGAACAAGTGTCTAGGTCATTTGTGCTCATAAAATTAAGGTTTTATTCCAATTTTATGCCTAATTTGACCTTAATAAATTTAATTAATTTTATTTACTTTCTCTAATAATTTCTATCAGAAATTAAGTTGATAATATTAGAAAAAAAATATGATATTTATTAAAATTGGGTTTGTAGTATTGTCAAAATTCAAATCACAGAAGCGATGAAATTATGATTACTGCTAATCTCGTAGACAGATAGATTAACTGGTTTTAGTCGAAAAATGTTACAAATATAGATATGTTTTTATATAAAATATAAAAATTAAATTGATCATAATGAAATAAATTATATTAATAGACGTATAATTTATAAAATAAGACTTTAAATAAAAATTAGAATACAATTTAACATTAATAATTATTTAAATGAAAAGGATGTTTTTTACCTAAACACAATATTTTTCACTATTCAGTAAAAAATGATGTTTCTCAAAAAATCGCAAAAACTCATCCAAATATTATTTTCACATTCTGTATTCATAAATAATGTTTATTTTCTAAATTAATATTTATAATATTTTTAAAATTAATATTTAAAATGATTTCTCCAATAAAAGGTAGTAAAATTTCATTTATAAAAATATATTTTTTATGGGAAATATTGGGTTTGCTCTTATCTTATGTTTTCCAAATCTATTGGATGAATATAAAATATAATTATCTTAATTTTAAAAAATTTATTACTTTAATATCACTCATTAAATGTATATAATTTGATCTATTAAGGTATAACAACTTTTTGAGCATGAAAATAGTTGTCTATAAAAAATCTTTTAATATTCAATTGTTTATATATTCATTTATAATTTATTTTTCACCAATGGTTTAGTTTTACAAACCATTCATTTTCATAATTAATATTTTAAATCTTATTAAATTAAATAATAACGTTTATTTGCAGATTGATTCTCTATAGGACTCACTATTGTGTGAAGATAAATCCATTGAAGTAGGAAACTATTGCATGTAACACAAGCTATAGAGGAAGATCATTGTTGTGTATAATGTTCTATAACATAGTGTTTCATGAATTGAAGGATAACTCAGTCTCTCATGCATTTAAATATACAAAATATATTTTAAACTGTAAAAATATAATAAACTATACATATATTATATTACATTATGTGATTGTTGTCGCATGTCATGCACACTATCAAACAAATGGTTTTTACTTTAGTTTTTTGGGGAATCACATTCTCCCCAACTTATTTAAATTGTGTCTTTAAAATTTAAAATCAATATTGTTAATAGATTATTTGATATTTCTTGTATTGAAATCCCACATCATGAGAACGGTTCTTAAATAATATTCTATAAAATAGAGAATGTAACGTATTAAGGTCACAGGAGCTACCAACTAATTGTGTTTTTATGTAGAAGAACATTAGTGGAAAGTAAGGATACATAATTGGAGTAAAGGTGTAAATATTCAAAGGATGTGAATGAGGCCATCAATCACAAAAAATTAAATGATTATAGAATGTTGAGCACCTTAAATACATAAATCGTTGATGATTTAGAAAGACATCAGTTCAAAAAAAATTACGTATTAGGAAATTTTTTTATTTCTAATTGATTTCATAAAGTTTGGTAATTCTTTTATTGCTCAATAATATAATTAAATATTTTTATGTGATAGGTTTCAAACTCATATGATCAATCCTATCTTTTGGTTTCACTTCAACAAAATTATAATTCCTCCCCTTACTCCCAAAATTAATTACCAATAATGAATTTTTTGATTCCTGGAACACTAAAAGAATCATTTAACGGATCGTAAGGCCTATAAAAGGGTGAATGTATTATTTTTTGTCCTTAACTGTCTCCCAAAATGATTATGGTTAATAGATTAATTTCTAATCATAACAAGTGTTACTACTATTTCATCATTAATATTTATTTGTTAAATTTTTTAACTAAAAACAATGAAAATTAATTTGGACATTATATAGGTCCTTGGTTGTTGTAAAACCCATATCGTTATTTGTTCATGGGTTAATGTCCTGTGGACTTGCCAGATTTTATTGGTTGTCACCCGGTTTATAGGTTTTCCTTTTCTAAAACCATATTAATAAAAACATTTAAATATAAATATGATGGAAATCCTTGAAATTTGGCTAATATCTATATATCATTTTAACTAAGGTTTTCAATATAACATCAATACATAAATATTTTACCCATTTTATTTCCACATAGGTCCTTAATTGGTCGAGTTTTTATCTATAATATGATTAGTTGGGTTTCCAAATCATGACACCCTATCTTCAATCTAAAATTACTTAGGTATAACCTAGGTTACTTGTTATGTATCCAAATCATCGTAATGTTTTGTAATGTAAAAGTGGTTTATTCTATGCATATCCCCTATTACTACGAAACCAAGTGTGTGGTAAGGCCCATTGTAGTGTACATGGTTACCCCAAGCCTAGAATAGAAAACCTTGTCAGAGTTGTTACTCCTAAGTACATCGGTTCCAGAACCACGTCCACTTGTAGTTTGAAGACATGGATGTTTTTCTAGGAATACCCACATAATCTATGCTTTTCAAAAATTCTAGGGTTTTCATCTATACTTATTCAAATTCTTACATTGGGTTATTTTTTCTAATATTGATTTTCCGAAATATAGTTCCCAAGGTTTCTACTAAACACTCATTGATACTAAGTATAGAGACCCTACCCCAGATAGCCTAAGTCTAGTGTCTACTATTAAATACATTGAAATGATTATAATTAATCAACCCCGAATGACCAATTATTTTAGTAGTCTTTGTAAACAAGATACATAAATGAGTATTGTATTAAAAATTAATATATTGATTAAAAAATTATTTTTTCTTCATTCTAAAAAATAACTCTAAGGATATCTCTAATTATTCTGTTAAAATCCAGGCATGTAATGAACCAGACCGGGTCACCATCCAACCCAATGCCTTACCCAATCTGTGGTAAGGCCTGAAGGGCATTCCTGATTCCCACGAGATTTCACAAGTGCTCGGGTATCAAAATCAATACATGTGAAAGAATTACCTGAAAAAATAAACAAAAAAGCACTAACAAGATAAATATACTAGCACTAGAAATAGACAACCAAACATTCCATTAAAATATAACTAGAATTAAAGTATACAATTCAACTAAAAACCCAAAGGTAACTACCAAAAATATTGAAAACTAAAACTCCAATACCAGTGTCCAAGCAACATGAAGCTCAGTATCCTCAAGCTACCAATACCAACCTACACACGAAGACCATCAACAACCCGAATCACCATCGCTAAGCATAATGCCTCATTCTGGGATAGAACAAGAACCAGGTATACATACACCCAATGGTGTATTTATGGTGTGAGCCAAGAGCCCAATAGGATATCATTGAGAGAAAAAGAGTTCCTGCATAACCATTAAATGATGAATACATTTTACAGTCAAATAAATAAAAAAGAAAATAAAATATTGACTAGTTTTAAAATAATTTTTTTAAATTAAAAGCGTTTTAATGAAAAAAATTTACAAGACAACAAATTAAATTAAAACACACACACACAATTAATTTTAAGATAACCCATGTGTCATGTCGTTGAACAAAAAGTAAACAAGGAGCACCAAATATGTGAGAGGCCTCACAGGTGATAACTGACATGGGTCCCTAGATTTTTGTGTCTCGATGAAATGTGTCTTAGAAACCATGATACTCAAGAAAGGAGGCTTAGAAACCAAGACCATAAAAACAAGGCCTAGAAACCACAACCCTCAGAAAACGCTGCTTAGAAACCACAGTCCTTGATCATTCATTTGTTTAGTTAGTGTTATAGTCGTCATTCCTACTAAGTGAAACAAGGATGAATCCAAAAGGCCATATAGTTTATAATTATCTATAATAATTCATTTTGACCGTTTTGGCATGTTCAAAACCTGTGAACACCTTTTTATTCTCATATATTACATGTGTGCCACTACCTCACTTATAATAGGCTATCACATCTCCTCCCATATTCACACCTTCAAGCCATTTATTTTGGAAAATACCTACCCAATAAATTTATAAAATCTCTAATATCACCATATATGACTTATTTTGGGAATAAATCCAACCATGTATTGTTTTTTGTTCGAACTAGAGGAGGTTACTCGAAGAAGAGGTAACCTTCTTCAACAAGAGTTTTTATTTTATTTATTATTATGTCACCATAAATTAATATTAAAACATAATGATATAATAGAATGAGTGTATTAAATATATTGAGTTGTTTTCATATTAATAAAATTACCTATAACCATATTAACTTCCATCAAACGGGTTATGATATCATTATTCTTGTGTGTGGTAGACTACCACCTCTTGAACTGATGTCACTTGTTTTTCCACTACAACCACTCAAGGTTGGGAATGATATTTTATATAAAGAATATATATGATATATATTACATATTTATACACTCTATGTAATTATATTTTATATACCTTTTTAATTTTTATTATGTAGGGGATACATTAACATCGTGTTTGTGTACGGTAGACTTATGCCTTGTGAAGCGATGTGATTCATTTTTAACTAACGCATTACAAGGAAGCTAATATGGATTCATTTAATGAATATTTGTGATATAAATGACATAATAATGAAATTTATGACATTTTTATAATTATTAAAACATGATATATCATTTTATTTCAATTTTTTTACTCACTAAAAGATGATAACATTGTTCGTGTACCTGTGGATTAACGCATTCATGAAGCGATGTGACTCTCTCTTTTCATCACCATGTCACATGGAAGAAATGTATAAGAATATATAAATAAATAATATTTTATTTATGATATGATAATTTTTTTAATTATAAAATATTACATAACATGTTTCTGTAAATGGAAACACAACTCATGCACACGTACGACCTACCATCTCCATGATCGTAACATACTTCATATCTCAAAAACAATTTCATGATTTGTCTTAAAAGTATATTTTATGTATAAATATGATAATTTTTTCATGATTATTAATCTGGATATTAGGTAACAATGATCAATTCAAGAGAACCAGAAATAAAAAATCAAAACATATAGGAATAAGAAAACAGTTATTAACTGTAACATGATTTTAACAAGTAATTAGTAATAAATGTGTAAATAATGTTTATAAGTAAATAATATACAGTATAACACATATAGGTATTTTTATATAATATATTTATAATAAAATTATATTAATTATATAGGAGGTTCAAATGTGTATGAAAGGAGGCTAGACTTATGGTTATTAATTTCGAATCTCTCTTTTATTTCTGGGAGACATGCATATTCACTATTATATTCTTTTTTATAGTGAATATACAACCCATTTGAAGTCTTATATTAGGAATTTAATTATATTTATGATATCTTATTTTTCAGTTAATATTATTCTTTCGTTGTTATTATTGTTCCATATTACCAAAGTAGTAAAAGTATTATGTTACTATATCAACATTTCTCAACATTTTTTATGATTATGCTTCCAATGAAGAAATATTTATATATATCTATCATGAATCTTGTGAATTTTATTCTAATCCAGTTATGTCATGGTAATACATGCTTTTACTTATTTCCTCTCTTTGAATACTTATTATTTCAGATGAATTTTTAAATAAATTTCACATTTTCAATGGATATGACTTTGTCTTCCAAAACCATTTTTTCTAAAAAAATAAACGTTTTTTTAAAAATTAATAAAAATATTTATTAAATAAGTTTTTATCCATGTTTTAATTTTTTTAAATAAATTAAAAATAATCTTCTTGTAATTTTCCAAAAACATAATATTTTTCTTTTACTAAAAATGTGAAAGGAATTTTTGTTTTCACATGTACAAAATGAACAAAATTTCTCTCTATCAGGAACCTTATTTCCTTTTTTTATTCCTTTATATATTTTCATGGATGTTTTAAAATAAAAATAATTTCAAAATGTTTTATGTTTTTGAAAATTGTTCTCAAAAGTTGAAAATCTATTTTTCTCAAGAATTTTTCCATTTGATCATTCAATGTCGTTTTCATTAAAGATTTAATATTTTTATATTACCTATTATTTACTAGGGATAATTTTTAATGACACTAGAATTATTTCATATTTGGATTCTTACAATTTATTTCGATGATATTTTTATGAATATCATTTTATTTACACATGATATAATGTGATGATATGATGAATGATTTATGATATTAGGGAAAATAGAAGTTTGGTTTTCAATTATGAGGAGGTTGTGACCTATATATCCCTCCAATGAATTGGGTAAATATGGAAAACTCATTAGTAAATATATTATGCATGAACTTGATTACATTCTCACAATGTTATGAATGAATACGATTTCATGCTCACAAGGTTATTTGTGAACCTTATTACATTTACAAAAAAATTTTGTGAAGATAATTATATGTCAAACATGTTATTAATATATATATATATATATTTCATGTCAATAATGTTATGTGTGGACCTAGTTTCATGTCAACATGTTTATAATAGGGAATCATTTAATTTCCTTAACTTAATGAGTGAACGTGTCTCTATTTTTACATGATCAAAATGTTATAAGTTGTTGTGTATGCTATAAATCTATTATTTATTCCAATGTTATTATCTCAGGGATCATGTTACTTGATTCCATTATGATTCATGTATTATGAACTTCAAATATTTATTCTATGAATCAATATTAAAATATTTGATATGTAGGGTATTGTTTTAAAATTTTATTCTCAAGTTATCATGCCCTTATGTTCATGTTATGATTGTATATCTCCCTTTTTACCCCTAAAGAGAATTTATGCTCATCCTTTTCTATGTTTACTTTCCCCATGATATAAATAAAGGTATTCAGTAGGTTATGTTTTTGAAGAGTACTAAAAAGAAAGATATTAATGGGATATGCTGAAGATGTTTCACCAAATTAGAATATTATGTACATAGTCTATAAAGACCCAAAAATATTAACAATCTCATGTATGATTTTTTGTAATGTATTGAATATTCATATAGGAAGATGTAATATCCATGGGAGGGAAGACATGGTCACTCTAGTAGGCATCAAATAATGGTTTCATTAACCATTAGAAACATTGATGAGAAAACATTAGAGATATCCCATGGGATATTTCTAATGAAATTTATAGTGATATGTCTGAAGATAAGTCTAAGGATGAGACAAATTATATAAAAATATCCTAGAATTTTGGTAAACCATAGAGTGAGTGGTTTTTAAGTAGTTATAATCTTATCTACAAACTAAAAATGGATGTGTCTATGATAGAAATTTTCTTAGGGGTAATAACGCTGTGAAGGGTGCACTGGGATAGAATTGATCATTACCTAGTGCATGAAAACATGCCCTACTGCACACATGATTTGACACTATAGTAGGGTATGCTTTGGAAATTCACAAACAATTTATGAACCATCTTGAAGGATTTAAATAGATGACTACTATGAATAAACTAGGGAAATACTAAGGTGTCATAAATTAAATAGAATGTGTCCTGATTTAGACACCATATAATATATTTATCATGATTATTTGGTTCCCTACTATGATTATTATTTATTACACTTTGATTTTTTTTTAAGTAGATGGAACCTGAATTAAATCTATTAATGATGAATGAAATGAAAAATGAAATGATTTTCCTCTGGAAAAATTGAATGTTATGGGGGTTGAAATGAAAAATATATTTACTATTCTCACACATATTTATCATGTTATGACTCCTAATGTAATACCATATGATCAAATGTCTAAAAAAACTTTTTTTTGATTCCATCATGATGCAATGACCAATTTCTTTTATTGGTTTCACTGATTTGATAGTTAATGATAAATAAATTACTACCCTTAAAAACTATTTTCTATTATCCAATGTTCAGATCATGAAAAATTAATTTTGGATATATACCATTTAGAAGGTGAGGAATATTAATGGGGGACTCTTACAATGAATATGTGGTAATTAGATGAAATTGACTCCATGAAGTGGGAGGAGTTTAAAATATTATTTTTCATTAAATAATTTTCTTACATTCTTCATAAAAAATTGAGAAGTAATTCCTCAATATTTATTTGAAAGAGGATGAATTTGTTGGTGGGTATAAAGAAAATTTTATAATATTCCAAGGTACTAATTGGGAATTATCATTAATCCTAAAAATAATATTTACATATTATTCAGTGGAATAAAACCAAACCCCCAATGTGAGTTATTGATAGCGAACATTAGATGCTATGAATAAATCATTTTATGTGAATTAAAAGTGGAAATAGAATATGGAAACTCTATTGTTTATGGTGATATTATGATTAAAAGGGGGTTCCATGGAATTTATAATGACATGTCACTTGATGGGAAGAAACATTTTCAAATTTCTACATTCCAATACTATAGGATGCATCACATAAGTGAGTCCCTAAAAAGAACATGAAGGAATTCTTAGTGTGGTAAGGATGGCTATCGAGAAAATTAATGTATAATTTGTGTAAATAGGATATCCAATGAAATAAATGGGGAAATATCTCAATAAAATGAACCCACCACACTATAGTGTTTGATCTAAAATGTTTTTTTGTAATTATGTGAATAAATTATCCAATATAAGGTCTAATGTGGATGATAAGCCACAATTACCTATATTGAAAAAATAAAAAGAGAAGGTTTATGAATTCGTAATAGATGAGTTGAATCATGATAATTTGGGGAAAATTATCCTCCCCTCCTTAGTGTGGAATTTCATATTTTATTTTGAATGAATGAGCCCTATGTAAATTTTATAATTTATCCATTAGTGAAATTTAATGTGATTATCCCCCTATATATAAATTATAGACTAATGAAATCACATTTAATATTCTATCGATAGAAGTATGTTGCCAATATTTAAGTGAAAATATTTCTGTATGAGATATATTATTTATAAGGAATAATGTATGATTTAACATTTGGTTGTTTACGTATCTCGACCTAAGATTGATATAAGAGTTATGTATACCATAATGGGTTGATGAATTAATGTTTTATCATAAATTATATGGGATTGAAACACTATTTTATTTTTTATTTTATTTAATTTCATCATGATTGATAATATATTAAATAAATTTATTATGATACAACCAATTAGGTTTTTATGTGATTTTGTGGAAAATTAATCTGAGGAGGAATTAAGTTTCACTTTTTGGACATATGATTAGTGGTAATGGTAACCATTAGGGGTTTCCATATCTTTTATGTTGTAGTAATTATTGGTTATATTTGATCACATTATGAATACAACACACTTTACTAATACCAATGATGATTTAGGATTGGATCATCTTGCCAGAATATACAGTAAGGAAGTAGAAATGTTGTATGGGTTACCACTTCAATTGTATCTGATCAGGAAAAAATGTTTACCTTGATGTTTGGGAGATGTTTTTAGTAATATCATGATACAAAGATTCTTTTAATCACTTTGTATCATCCATAGATAGATGATCCATCTGTGGAAAAAATTAAAACCCTAGGTGATATGGTAAGATCCAGTTCTATAGATTTTAAATGGTTTTTGGTATAAACCCCATCCTCAAGCTTAGTTTTATTGAAACAATTTCTTTCACAAAATAATTATGAAGGACCTATATAAATAACAATATATAAATAACTATATAACTAAAACACACATAAATGTTGTAGAAAAAACAAAGATATTTAAGGATTAGATAACTAATGAAATTGAAGAGAATGGTAGATCGATTCAAAAAAATGTACATCATAAGTTGAAAAAAATTTATGTATAAATGTTTTTAAACGATCTAGAATTTGAATATGGGGAGAAGATCTTTCTATAAATTTAAATATGTAAAAATGAAAGGAAAACTAATCCCTAGGTATATCAGTCCTATTGAATTTTTTGATTGAATTGGGATTGTATCTTCTCATAAAGATGTTCCAACAAAACTTTCTTCAGTTCTGTTGAATTTTATCACACTTACCATATTTATTTTATTCTAATTTTATTATTAATTAAATTTTATTCATCATCCTTGAACATCAGGCAGGACGTGCAATGAATAGGGTAAAGTCGTGCGGTGACCCAGGCGATGCCGCACAGCTTCGACTGCAAGGCGCTGAACACTGTTAAGGCCAAAATGTGTGTTTTTAAATAAGAACTCAAAAAATTTATGTCGGGATTCAACCACAACTACCCAATTCCTAGTAAAATTAATAAAATAAATAATTAATATATGAATTTTGTGACAAGGAATATCTTTTATAGTATGCATTTTGGATTCCTAGGGAAAGAAACATAATAAGGGTGAGGTCAATTTCTCAATAAGGGGAAAATATAGGAGAAACAATAATGAATCAATGCGAATAGTCAATATGGGATGTTGAATATCATAACACACATGCCATGTAATCAATAAAATGAATGGAAGTACGTAAGCAATATGGAAAGGTAATAACTGGAAGCACATTCCATTCATATAACTATATATGGAAATAATAATACAGAATGATGGGTAACTGAAAAACATGACGTTTATTCAATTAACAGAAAATAAAATGTATCCCTAGATATGTTGAGAAATAATCTCATTGATGAAAAATAACATAATCCTGATAATGAAACACATCCATAGATATTTCGATGCACAATCTAATGGATGGATAATATTTGAATATTAAAGAGGTTAATGCTTAATTATAGGGTGAAATGTTTCCTAGGTACATTGTACCATTTACATCAAGACATCTTAGAATATAGTTTACAAAATGTATAGTAAAAACACAACTACAGATTCCAGTCAAATTACTCATCCCATGGGACAATAGATGTATCGAGGGTATATCTGTATTTAGGCACCGACTATGTCGTACGAGTCTAAAAATTCTTCATCTACCAAATAATTGATTTTACAATGTTACTTATCAAATATCTCAATGGATTAAGAGATGAATATTTATGAATATTAACCTAGATATTCAAATAACTTTCAAAATAGAAACTATATATAAAATGGTATATGGTTTTGGTAGCAGTAATTCCATGATAAATTAAATGAATAATTTTGGGGGAATTCAATGTTCAATGGGCATAAGAGATTGAATATTTCAAGGGAACTAATAAATAAATAAATTATGTGAATGTGAATACTATCCTTGGACAACTAAATCATAAACCATATAGAGTAATATTAAAGATTGTATCAATACAAAAAATCCCATGTGGAGTAAAAACAAGGGGTTTCTATCATTAATGAAATAAAAGAATACATTTTATAAATAATATTGAGGAAAATATCCTTTATTTTTGAAAAACTTTTAAAAAATATATTTATTCAAAAATAATGATTTTAAACTTGATATGGAGTCTCCAAATAAATGATGGAAGATGAATCCATTCATGTCGTATGAGAAAAAAGGAATTTTTTTGTATGCCAAAGGGTTAGAAAAAGCCTTACTAAGAAAGAGACAAGAATATTCCTTTGAAACGTTTGTAAGAGATAGAAAGGGGTAAAAATTAATTTACCAAATAATTTTAAAAACATTTTTGAAAACCTATTAATAAATCATGGTTTATAGAAGAAAACATGTTTTACTACTAAAGAGAGAAATAAATTCTGGTTTTCTTAAAAAAAATCTAAAACACTTTGAGTAACAATGAGTGAAAAAATGGTACCAATACTTGAAAATGATATTGAATGACTAGATAAGAATTTAAGGGATATATTTAACAATGGTTATATAGTTTTCTTGAATGGAAATACCATTAAAATATATTTAATTTTACTATTGAGTAAAATAATCATTAAACATCCCCAAGTGTCCTATACCACATTGAAATATTTTAAAACATATTACTCTTGAAAGAATAACATTATATGAATGTTTAAAATATGATTAGAGTAATGAGATTCATGATATTTCATGTAATGTAAAGTACATAAACCATGTAAAACAAATATGGTACATAATAAAAATTAAACATTAATGGAATTTAAATTGAGACGAAAATCCCTAACGAATGTGGTAAAAATGAATTGGAAAACCAAAAGGTATTAATCATTATATAAAAGATTTCAAAAATGTGATGATAATAGGGTTCAAGATATTTTTTGTCAATGTGGAATTATGTACACCATATATATGAAATTAGTTGTACAATAATTATGTATGCCTCAAAGAAATAAAATGAGACATGAGTCCCTTACCTTGTGTTTCCTTTTAGGTGAATGTCCTTTAAATTCTTCTATAATAAAGGAATTTTAATTTTTTTTTCTTCTTTCAAAAACTTTTTAATTTTTATAATTACATTTATTTCACATTTTACCATGTTGTGTAAAACTACTCAAACAATTATTTTACATCTTGTGTTTTTGACCAAATTCGGTTTATGTGTCAAAATAACTATTGCTGGTCAACTATGGTAATAAGGTTTATTATATAATATCTATAGAATAATTACCCTGAAATAATTATCATATTTTTACATAAATTATAATTTAAAAATAAATAATGAAATGTGTTTCTAAAAATGAGAATATATTACAATCGTGTAGACTATTGGCCATACATATGCATTAGTAACATTCCCATTTTTAGTGATCATTGTGAAAATAAGGTAAGTAACTCAAATATTTCAAGAATGATCATTATATAATAAATATAATAAATATAATATTATTTAATAATATATAGTTATATATATAATAATTTTGTGTGAAAGGAATCACATCATGTCGGGGAGGCGGAAGTCCACACATCTACGAATAACATTATCACTTTTTAAGTGTTTGAAATGGTAATAAAGACAATGATATATATATATATATTACTGGAAATTTAATTATTTTATTAATATAATATATATTTTTATCTCTTATGGTTAATTATGTCTATTCATTTATACATTCCATGTATGAGGAGAACAAATCACATCACTTTGAGGAGGCGATAGTCCACACTTCCTCAAATGAGACTATTGTATTTACACAACTTTGAAAGCATAATTTTATGTTATAAATAAAAATTAAAGAAGGTTAAAACATTATAAATAACATATATATCATATATAAACAGATTTTTCATCATAATGACTACCATAAGATGTGGTAATGGAGAATTGAACAATCATCATTTCGTGAAGTAGTAATTCACCGTTAACAGAAACAGTATGTTCATTTCCCATTACATGGTGGTGTGTGTAAGTGTAGTATAAAACATATTATAACAACATAATATTATATTTATCTTACTATTATTTTTTACAAGAATAGAATAAATATATTTTAGGGGTTTGAGAATGGAAATTAAACCAGAGAGATTGAGAAAAGACATTACCTTTTAGTCTTGTCACTTGTTTTGGATTAATCCAAAAGGAATGCATTGAAGGTATCATATCTAAACAGAGGCTTCTAGGTCGAGGGGAAGGATTATGGGAGACTCCTAGGGAAGAATGTTTTCAAACATAATAGGTTGTAGAGGTTTGAGGAATAGGTAGAGGTGGCGGCATTTATAGAGAAGGAAAATGACTCACTTGGTATTCTTGAAAAGAAGTTAGGTGCGCACATGTTATTACCAAATAATAGTCTTACCAAAGCTCCTAAAATCAATAATGGAAGGTAAATTGGAAATATATTTCAAAAAAATTAGTTTTTTACTAGTAGAGAGGTCATTTGGATCCTTACACATAAATATTTATTCCATTTTATGCCTCATTACATCTTAATCAGTGTAATTAATTTTAATCACTTTCACTAATAATTTTTTTAAAAAAATTAATATGATCCTATTAAACCACAAATATGATCTTCATTACAATGGTGTCTGTAATATTTTCCAAATTAAAAACATAGAAGCATAGAAATTAAGATAAATGCTTGTCTCGCAGACCGATAGATTCACTGGTTTTAGTACAATCAATGTTCAAAAGATTGTTATGTTTGTATATTGAATTTAATAAATAAATTGATTATAATGAAAAAAATTATATTAATAGATATATAATTGATCCAATTTTACATTAAATATAATTTATAATATAATTTAACATTAATCATTATTTAAATGAAATGACTGTTTGTAACTAAAACACAATATTTTTCAGTATTCACTAAAAAAATTTGTTTCTCAAGGAAAGAAATCATATGAAGAACATTTTGAAATTATGAATACAAAAAAGGTTTATTTTATCAAATTAATTTATTAAGAGTATAAAAATAAATATTAAAAATGGGTTCTTTATTAAAAGGCGGTAATATTTACTGTATAAAAAAATTTGGATTTTTTTAAAATATTGGGTATGATCTTATCTTATGATTACCAAATATAAAGGATGAAGATAAAAAATATTTTATTGAATATGTAAAATATTTATTACCTAAATACACTCAATAACTATAATTATTTTAATCTATTGGGGTAGAATAACCTTTTGATCATAAAAATAGTTCCCTAAAAATAATCCTTTTAATATTCAATTGGTTCTTATATTCATTTATAATTTATCAGTAATCAATGATTCAGTATTATAGACCATATATTTTCATAATTTAGTTAATACTAACCAATAATTCTTGTTTTTATATTTTTATATTAAATAGTAATGTTTCAATTAGAGATTGTTTCTCAGTAAAACTCAATATTGCTTATAGATAAATCCATTGAAGATGCTCACTTTTTGCTGTAATTTAAGCTACAGATGAAGGTCATTGTTGCATATGATATATGATAACTCAATATCATGTTACTTTAAATCTAACTGGGTAATGAAATGAAATATATATAATTTATTTAAAATAGTAAATATATTATAAAGAATACAAATATTATATTACCATACACGCTTGCTGCTGTATGTCAGATGCGATATAAAACACTAGGTTTTTAATTACATTTTTTGGGTTGTCACAATGATTATAGGATCAAAATGTACACTAAGTATTTTAGGAAATTTTCACATAGATTCCTCTATCAAAACATCTTGTTTTGGTGGGGATTAAAGAGATTCTCCTTATTCGTGTTTTGGTTAGAAAACGTGAGTTAACTAGATATTATTTTTATGAAATTCTAGAACCATGATATCCATTACACATGAAATATAATTTTTTAAATCATCAATTTCCCCTCACATTCTAATTTGACTCGATTTCTCATATTTATATTCGTTTATTGAAAAATGGAAAAAATAGGGGTGAGTATTTTAAAACTATTAATCATATACATGGAATACCATGACTATTAAATGGATAACTCATAAATAACATATATACCTTAGCCTATGAATTTAAAAATTTCAATATATGTTATATATGATATATTTTGTATTATAAAATATTGTTATAATTTTAGTTCTCCTCATAATGGTTCGTAAAGAGCTTCTGAATTTACCAAATAATATCCTCAGGGAGTGTAATATGAAAAAAGTCGAGATTTTTAAAATTTGGTGATGAGTGATCCTAGATCAATGTGCCAATTTTAGGGTTATAATTCCTAGGTACATCTATTTTGGATGAACATTCACTTTCAGTATCAAAACATAGATGTATTTTCATTTAATCCACCCTCTCTATACTTCACGATAATTCTAGGATAGTTTCTTATACAAAGGATTAACTTTAAACATATTCTATAGGTTATAACTAATGTTCTCTCATAATATTTTTTAAATATTAACTAATACTTTTCTATAATACAAAATATATTGAACCAATCATTTCTAAAAATATTATTCCATTATTACTAACACAAATATTCATTAATAATAATAAATTATTGGAACGGTCTAGTGTATTTGGATGATCAGGTTCATAATACATAAAAGAGAACCTAATACAAAGGATCCTTATTTTATTATACATAATGATATCCTAAAATTCATTTGAGATACTAAAACCAAATGGGATAAACTAGGGAACATTTTAAAGAAAAATGATGTGCTAAAAACCTCAATAAGGGAAGAAACATGATAGGGTATCATATCATGTGAGTCAAAGGTATGACGTGACATTATATAATATAAGGAAGAAGAGTAATGTAATGAAATAATAACATATATAGAATGGATTCATAAAATCATCGAAACGAAGGAAATAGAAAAAAAAATATAAATCATGAAAAACTCATTTTCCAAGGATATCCACTATGAAAAAATCACATTGTGGAAAAAGTCCAATGATGGATTAAGTTAACTCCCTAATCCCATACATAACATCTCATGAGACTAAATTATCACCCAATTAATTGAAGGGTTATATAATTCAAGTCCCACCCATAAAATTAAAATTATGTAAATTTAGATGTGTTTCACATAATGAAATCAATCGTACGATAGAAATATAAGAATTACCCATCGAAATAAATGGGTTGAATAATATTGTCTCACAATAAAAAAGAAAATAGATTTTTAAAAGGAGGCATTCATGAAAAGGTCGTAATGAATATATTACATATAAAATTAATGGGTAATGAGATATGTATATATTTAAGATACATATATATATAATTTAGAATCATTACATATCATTAAAATGTGAGATAATTATATTTAGAGATATAGAGAGTGGTCATAACCCTAAAAAAGTGTGTTTTAGTGGGGTCCCTAACATTATGTCAGATTCATCACATGCACTCTTTATCTACAAGAATAATAAAATTATGTAAATTATTTAGTTCCATAATAATTTTCTCAAACTGTATAATTTATTTTATTTCACTCATTACTATGTCCTATTAATTTACATAATCATTTAGGTTCATGTAGTAAATTTTTACAATGTTTAGTTGATATGTGCAAAATAACATTGGTAAGTCTACTATGGTCAAAGATATTACTAATTCATCATATCCCACATAATAATAATGAAATTTGTTTTATTTTTATTCATAAATTATAATTTTTAATCTAATCATGATTTATTTTATGAAGAATGAACTACGTTGCAGTCATTGAGATGGTAGGTTCTACGTACGCATGGGTAACATCTCCCTTTTTTAGTGGTACTATTGTAAAGTAGGTAATTGTTATTTTTATATCCCGATAATTATACTTATATCATAAATATAATATTATTTAAATAAATATATTTACATATATCATTTATTTGATGTGTTAATAAAAACAAATCACATTTCTCCAAGAGGCGGTAATCTTCCATGCACACAAATGTTGTTGTGTTTTTTAAATGGATGGAGTGATAATAAGGTATTTGAAATGTTAATATTAAATAATTATTAATATTTCATTAATATCATATATAAACATTACATCCATCATTATTAAAACCCATTATAGGCAATGATGAAAAACATTACATCGGATCATGAGGTGGTAGACCGCCATACACACCAATGATGGTTTCGTTTTCCATTTGATGGAAGAATATATGGATAAATATTATTCCATAAACATAAAAAAAATATTTCAATAGTATTTAATTTTTTAATTATATTTTATTTTTTGAGAAATAATTTATGGTGTAAAAATAATAGTAAAAATAAAAGAGCTCGGTGAAGACGACTACTTTCACTTTGAATAACCTTCTTTGGATTTCTAATTAAGTACCTTAAGGTAGGTATTTTGGGAATAAAATAATATCTATACTGTTGATATAGATTTTTTGGAGAGGCTTTTGCAGGGGTTGGTCGAGTCAAATGGGTTTTCATTATTTTTAAAAGGAGGGGAAAGAGGGTTCCCTTTTGTAAGGGAGGAGAAGTGGCATTCTTGTAAATACCCAAAACTATTCAATAATGGAAAGTCAAACTCAATAAAGGTGCATCAAAAATTGATAAAAAAATTAGCGGGAGATATTTAAGTTTAAGTCACAATAATAAAAATTAAAATAATTTTTTGGAACATGTTATCCCCTTTAACTATAAGGTTACTCACTTTTTCTACATTAATTTTTTACCACAGTAACTATTATTTAACTTTTTTTAATATTTATTCTAACTAAAAATTATTTTGAACTTATTATATAATTATTATTATTATTCCTACTATTTAATAAATTTTTTCGAATTTAAGAAATATTTTTTGCAGAATTTATTTTAAAATTAGACCCAGAGACGTGTTGGAAAAACATGTTTTCCAAGAATGTATTTTTGAAGAATAAGATGATCTTATAATAACTATATGAAATTTAATAAAAATTAAATGAATTATTGTTAGTATTTTTATATATATAATCTATAAATTTCATTCAAATAATTATTCATTATGAGTTATTTTTATTATTAAAAATAGAGAGATAGTGTACACTATAAAACTGTTTTTAGAAAAACGTGTTTTTAAAATTAAAAATAAATATATATTAAATTATAGTGTAATTAAAATATAAATATAAATTTAATTAGATTTAATTTAACTAAATAATACCTAAATAACATTTAAAATAAATTAAAATAAAAATGGGACATTTAAGTTTTGTAGTTATTTAATAAGAAATGACAATTTTACTAAAAATCAGTATTTTTCAATATTCACTTAAAATTCAATATTTTCTGAAAAAATAGAAACATTTTTCCTACTTTAAAATTGATATGAAGATTTTAAAAATTATTTAAACTTTATAAAATATATTTTCTAATTTTTCCCAAAAATAATCGTAATATTTTTTCACAAAAAAGAATTAAAAACATTTTTTTGAAGAAAGCCTTATTTTTTAGAGAATAAATTTCTTTTTTTAGACAATTGAGTTATTATTTTCAAATAATTAATAATTTTAGTAGAACATTTATATGTATTTAATAGATTATTTAATCTTATTCATAGCCTCTACTTTAATATCTTTTTATAACTGTCATATCTAAATAATCATGGATCGTTTGTGTTCAGTAATGTGTGTCTCATATGCTATCGAACATACTTTTCACTTTTAAAAACTCAGTGTGTTTCATTCTTCACCTCATACATAATTTCGACTAGAAATTTTATATTATATAATAATATTTAAATATGTGAGGGTACTTCTATTTGAGCTCCTCTTTCAGTTTCCCTGTTCCTTCCTCAAAGTTGTGCATTCTCCATAACACATTGACCCAGTGAGTAGTCTTGTTTCATAGAACATTGTATCTATGATATAAGATATTCACTATATACTACTCATATGAATGTTATTTATCCAGTTGTCCCAAATTTGGATTCATTACATGTGAGGGTTATGTTATTTACTTATTTAATAGGGATACATGGAACACATCATGTACTTGAGATACGTTAGGTGTAAGTGTTATTTGTTAAACCACAACTAAGATATGATCAAAGATCTCAAGGGAGTTAATGTTTCTAAGACTAAGCTTTCCCTTCATCCCAAACATCATGAAATTATTCCCAGATGAAATATATAGGAAAAAATTATCATTGACCTCAATCTCTTGGTCTCTATTACCATTGTCTAAAAATATTTTTTTTCAACATTGTGTGGATTTCATGTGACATCGAATGGTTTAATATACCTCTATCAACTCTTGGACAAGATCGAGTCCCATCATATTCCTCTCTCTAACTTCATCCTAGCAAGTTGGAGTCTAAAAATACTTCCCATACAGACCCTCATATGGTTCCAATGCAATTTTAGATTAGAAACATTTTATATATGAGAATTTATTGAGGGGGAGTTGTCTATCTCAACATCCTTGGAAATCGATTGAACAAGATCTAAACATATACAACACAGTTTAGATTTGTAACAAACCAATAGTAGAAGCCTAGACTTGATGCATTAATTTAGTAAATTGGAATGATTAGAAGGAATAAAACCCCGAAGGACATAGTATTTTTGTAGTTTTGAAAAACCAGATACGTTCATATATTAATCCTTAAAACTTTAAAATAATAACAACATATAAGTTATATTAGGAGCATCCACAACTCTAATTTTATCCCTGCATTTCATTCATAATAAACCTCTCCATGTCCTGAAAAAATGAATCATAAGAATGGGGTGAGCACAAATTCTCATTAAGATTAATACATACAGTAGAAGCTAAAATAAAAATAAGCATTAGGCATGGTGAATAACTAAAAACACATGCCTTTTAAAATAAACATGAACACATTATGGAAGGAATATGTGCTGTGTAATTTTTTCCATAACAAAAAAAAATCATGGGTATTTTAATAGTCCAATAAACACACGAATTCTAAATTTCTAACTTCATAACAAGGAAAATGCATATGTTGTACATTCTGAAATATACCGTTAAGGCTGCTGCAAAGACATCTAAAAATGTTTAAGGCCTCAGCCAAAACCATATCTCAAAACGGGAAAGGCCTCAGCCAATTCCACGTCAATTTGTCTCATGAGACATACAGATTCATCTAGGGGATATAGAATGCCCCACCCATCACATAATAAGTCCAATTAAATCCTCATATGAGTGGGGATAAGAATAATCAACATATACATTCATATTAAAACTAACATATGAAATGTAAATAACTTTGCCTGAACATTAAGCTTAAAAACATACTATTCTGATTAAATTGTTGAATGGTTTTAAGATATCACATCAATAGTCTAAATAATCAAAAAAATCAATTAAATATGATAGTTGATATCATAAAATATTAATCCCAATAATAATTAAGAATCAATGAGAGAGTTGAAATAGATGAAGATACTTTTATGAAATCATTGAGTAATTCTTGAGATAAATACTCTTTTATTTTGAAAAGAAGAATTCTTTTGGAAAAGTATTGGTATAAAACCAGAACTGAAGTAATATTGTGTTATCATAATAAAATTGGTTATTTTAGAAAGGTAATGGGTTCTGAAAATATATTATTGATTTCCCTTGAATATATGTTTGAATTTTAGAAATTCCCTTGAATCAGTCTTGTATTTCAGAAATAATTTTGAAAGTTCCTTTTAAAATGTGTAACTCTCCATAAACTAAATAACAATTATAGTAGGTAAAATTATATCGACCAAAAACACATAATTTATGAGTAGTAAATAACTATACATAATAATTTTATTGAGGTAATTAGACAATAAAAGTACACCAAATAAAAATGGTGGTTCCGGTGGAAAACCCATACCACTTTAATTATACATACAGTATAAATAAGTAATAGTAGTGAATACAGAATGTCTCACAAAAATGGAAGTGAGTTGAGGAAACCCTTACCTTGAGTTCGATAGTGTTCTTCACTTGATCTCAGTGTCCTCAATAACAGAATTAAATTCATTAATTAATATTTACTAGACCTATTATACTTCTAATTAATTTATTATAACTTTATTAGGATCATTAAGGTTCTTTTTTATGTGTAAATAGATTCAATTTTATTGTAGAATTTCGTTTGTTTCATGATCGAAACACCTATATACATGAACGAAGAATCATGTAAAATGAGGATGGTTGTACATAAATAAAGATATATGTTACTAGTGAATATAAATATGGTTAAATGGTTGTGAATTGTTTTTGGATACTTGGAGTGAAGATGAATCATTATATAAATTATTTAATAATAACTGTTTGGGTTAATTTGGGGTTTTGTGATCAGAACAAACTCATTTTACTTTATAAATAAAAACCATGTGTACAAAAAGATTATAGAAACATATATGAGACATAAAAAATATATTATAGTCATTTTAATCCATAATAATGGTTTCATGACTTGAATTGAACACAGTAATAGAAATTGAAAACCTGTCGTCCTTGAATATGATAATTTAACACATCTTTGACGGAGTTTTCATTTCTTGTACAAAAGAAGGGGAAAGGGGAGATGATGATGAATTATTAAATTATCACCAGAAAATTTTATTAAACATAAGGAATAGGATTTATCATAATAATTGGATGATATTATGTAAGGAATAAAAATAATGAAAATAAAGGATCTCAAAATAAAAGAAAAGTTGAGAAATCCCTTACGAAAATTCACCTACCTAACGACTTCACATTAAAATTCATAAAATATTTTAATGAGAGAAAATATGTGTCCCATAATTATTACAGAATATTAAAAGTAATAGGGATATGTAATGACATATCCCAACATAATAAAATTATAAATTTTAGAGAATAACATAAAAAGAGTGCTTGAAAAAGAAAGATATTATGGGATGAAAATTCTGGAGCATAACAGTTATGAAAAATGGTTTTAGAAATCTTTAAAAGAGAGAGGGTAGGAATCACCAGTTAATAAAAGACTAATAATATTGTATATGTATATAATAAAATGGAAATAAGAAAATTTTATGGAAACATGAAATTCATACCACATGAAAGAGAACACGAAATAAAATAAATGGAAAGAGGTGTTTACCTCTTGAAGTAATCTTCATTGAGAGCCTCTTTAGAGGAGAGGTTTTGATATTTTTATGATAACAAGGGATACTGGACGTGGGAGAGGAAAATGGGAGGATATATAAGTATAATTTAGACAAGGAAATATGACTGAGAGGATTGAAGAGAAGGGGGAGTAAGGGAGTTTTACATTGGAGGAGAGGTGTAATTTTTGAATATGTTATTCATTATTTTGTTATTTCCCTCAAGACCACCATTAATATTGATTCATGTGACCCTTAATAGAAATAATTTAATGTGAGCTCAAACAATGGGTTCTTAAATAATTCATGATGCTAGTATTATTGAATTTAACTGATAATGTAAATATATGGTAAATTAACGTATTTTATTATTCATAAAAAATTTGAGTATTTATGAAAATTACCCAAAATTCTCACCAACCATTTTTCATTGTGTAGAATTAAAAAATGAAGTCAATTTTATGAAAATTATTTTCTAAATGATTTTAATTTAATTTTTAAATAAAATCATAATTGATTCCCAAAAAAATATTAAAACTATAACTTATTTTTATAACACCTTGGGAAATTAGTCAAGATCAAATAAAATTATCTTATAACCATAAGAAAATAAAGTAACACATTTTGATTAAATTTAATTAAAATAAATTTCCATTTTAAATTTGTAAAATAAACATAAAATTTTAATTAAAATATTTATGACATAAAAAAATTCCAATACTTATACTATGATCATTTTTTCACTTATAAGTTGTCTGAATTGTATTTATACATTCATGGGTGAGGTTTCTATTTTTTCTATTATACTATTCATTATTATTCAAAATGGTATGTTATTATTCACAATGGTGTGTTACTATTCACCAAAAATTATGTTAGTCTTATCAGAATCTAAATATCTTACTGAGCGAAACCATGTATGTCATTTTTTCAAAATTCAAATCACAATGGTGGAAAAATTATATTTCATGTATAGGTTTTAACAAAGTGGTGCTTGTAGAGGCTTAGGGTTTTTAAGAATTCAATATTAAATTTATTTGAAAAATCATGGGGTGTTACCTTATACCCTCATTACAAAAATTTCATCCTCAAAATTTGAAATTTAACATCTAAAGTTAATAGTTGATACATGAAAATTCCCTTGTGGGACACCCATATTAGGAATACAGTAAAAATAACCTATAAATAAGTTGAAGGGGAAATGCATCGATTACTAAAAACCAACGCATTATAATTGGATAATATGGTTATGGAAGGATAATAAAACCATCATGTTATGATGGAAACTAATAGATAACATGCTTAGATGAAAGATCATTACACATAACCTTAATCTATTGTTATTAAGAATTTCATTGATATCATGAAAAAATGATCATTGGACAAAAATTTTATTTAAGACTATTTTCCTGGTTTTGATGAATTTTTCCACTCTATAAGAGTGTAAATATATGTTTCTATTTCATAAACATGATCAATACTTCTTTGTTCCTTGAACTATCTATACATCATCTCTTAGCACATGTTGCATCAAATAGTGATATTAAACTCTAAAAACTCATACAATGATCAACTTAAACCATTTCAAAAATGGATTAATGTTCCAAAAGATCATGATCCAATACATTAGAATCATTCTCATATCCATATATTCATGATCCATATATATGGGGTCCTTGTAAAATCCCCATTCTGTTTAGAACTCCATGATCTATCCTACACAATTCACCTACAACATTATTTTCCTTTTATCAACCTGAAACAGCCTGAAATTTACACATTCCAAATATGTGAATATCTTCATCATGTTCCATCTTGAAATATGGTAATAACTCAAATTACTATAAAATCATATTGGAAACTTGACATCTTCCTTACACATGCAATTGGATATATTCCATATATCCAACAATGTTTTATATACCATCAATTATATCATGGCCCGCTTGTCGACAAGTCAAAAAGCAGTTTTGAGGAAGTCAATACTTATCAAAATTAATCATTTCTTCATCACTATCTTCATCATGAAAAATACATTAATTGTTGTACTTACATTCATCATTTGTTTTCTAAAACTTTTTACATTCCACTAAAAATTGTTTCGTGGTACCATTCAACACATGGGGTCAAATCCTCAATGAAAAAGTATTGCAGTACAATCCTCATATATTCCACAATTCTTTTAACTGGTACATTACTGAAAAAATATTCAAATGGAGTGATTATTAATTAGGAATATTAATCATTATAATTCATCTACTGAAGCACCATAAATTTATCATTATCCAGAATCATCCTTTTCGGTATATTCCATTGATGCCTGGGACAATGATTCACATTGTGTCCCATCTACTTTTCGTTAAAGCACTATACATTGGAAACATTATTCATACCCTTCAATTAATGAACTTTTATTCCTTTTTCTCTACACATGATGAAAAATCCTTTTACAATTAAGCATATACCAAGGGGTTTCCTTCCACAATTAAAACTTGTGATTAAATATATCATTCCCTTCTTGACTTTATTAATGTATTTCTCTGCCATCATATTATTCTTTTTCTTCTTCTCAAATCCATACAACTCAGAGATGTCTTAAAATACCTTATTAATACATGATACTATTTCCTCATACGATGATGATACTTGGGAGAAAATATTTCTTTGAAATGATGTCTTAATACCATTAGAGATATGACCCTTCTTCCTCTTCGCTTCACGTGTATTGGTGAAGTTCACATTCCTTCTTCTAGGTTCCATTTATAATCAATTCAATATAATATATTACCACATAAAATTATGAACTGTCAATGAACCTAATCATGGTATAACACATAGAAAAAATTTATGAATCGTAAATCATAGAACCATATACTTTGGTCACTTTGGGGGAATAAATCCTTCATAATGATGGGTATGTAAAATGTGAATTATTCTAAGCATATCCCCGAAGAGTGTCAGACTAGGCATGTAGTAAGGCTCATTTTCGTGCACTAAGATACCCCGGGTCAATCCTAAAAATCCTTGTCAGAGTTTTCACTCTTGTGTACATATGTGTCAGAACCATGCCCATTTGTAGTATCTATATAGGGATGTATTTTCTAAAAATATCCACATAATCTCTTATTAACCAAGATTCTGGTAATTTATTTTATATTTATCCTCATAGACTATCTTATGGTTTTGTTCCATAATCAATGTTTTCTTAATCTAGTTTCCTTCTTTCTTTCTAAACTTCCTATGATACCAACTGTAACACCCCAACACCAGAATCCTAGAGTTAGTGCATTATTTTAATACATTGGCAAAATTACAAGGAATCGAAACCCAAAGGACCGAGTAGTTTAGAAGTTTTGGATATCCAGATACGTAAATAGGTTCAAGGATACAATTTGAAAATAAAAACAACATATATGTTTTATTGGTAACACCCACAACTCTAGGTTTATCCGTGTAGTCCATTCATAACAAACCTCTTCATGTCCTGAGAAAATGAAAGATAAGAAAGGGTTGAGATCAGATTCTTAGTAAGGGTAAAAAATACAGAATAAGACATCATAAACTGAAGCAGTAGACATGGTGAATGACTAAAAACACATGCGTTTAAAATAAACAAGAACACATTATTGTAGGAATGTGAGCTGTGTAATTATTGAAATAAAAAAACAAAATCATGGGTATTATACTAGTCGAATAACCACATGAAATTTGAATTAATATCTTCATAATGAGTGAAATGTATTTGCCATAAATTCTAAGACATACCATTAATTCCACATCCAAGTCTTCTAAAAATGATTGAGGCCTCAACCAAGACCGTTTATCACAATAGGAAAGTTCTTGTCCAAGTCCATGTCTTTTTGTCTCATGAGACCTACCAATGAATCAGGGGCTATAGCAGGCCCTACCCATCACATAATAAGTAAAATTCATTCCTCATATGAGTAGGGATAAAAATAAACCACATATACATTCATATTAAAACTAACATATGAAATTTAAATAACTTTCCACAATTATTAATCTTAAATACTAACCGTTTGGTGTAAATTAGTGAATGGTTTTAAGATGTAAAATCTACAATAAAAATCATCTAAAAACATTAAATTAAATATGGAATATGATATAATAATATAAAATAATACATAATAATCAACAAGGGTGTTGAAATAGATGAAGATACTCTCACTACTACAAAAACGGGCTTTATAAGCGCTCAAAAAGTGTTTTAAAGCTCTGCACTGATAAAGGGGGATCCCCTTTATCAGTATTTTTTTAGCGTTGATAAAGGACTCCATTAACAGTTCTAAAAAGCACTGATAAAATACACATTTATCAGTGCTAAAAGAGCGCTGATAAAGGAATCCTTTATCAGTGCTCTTTTAGTGCTGATAAAGGCCATGTCTGCTGCAAAAAAAATCTGTAGCAGCACACCAAAACAGCACCAGAAAATAATTCATCATCTCAATAAGTATACCCATACAATATTAACACATAAATCATAAGATAATTACACCAAGTATTACCATAGACCATTAACACATAATTAATAAGTTAATTAAATACATAAATAATTTTATTCATAATTCAAGTGGTTGGGGATGTTGTTCAGGGGTTTCAGATGGCTGTCTAAGGGGTGGTAGGGGTGTCTGGGGGGGATGGGGTGTCCAGGGGGTGTGGGTAGTCCAGGAGGTTGGGTGGATGTCCAAGGAGGGTGGTGGTGTCCATGGGGTGGGGGTTTCTAGGTGGTGTGGTGGTGTCTAGGAGGGGGGTGTCCAGGTGAGGGGGGATGTCCAGGGGGTGGGATGGTGTCTAGGGTGTTGGGGGGTTTTCCATGGGGTAGGTGGGGTGTCCGGGGGGTGGGGGAGGTCCAGGGGGTTGGTGGGGATATCCAAGGGGGGAGGGGTGGTGTCCAGGAGGGTGGGATGGGCAAGTCTGGGGGGATCAGGGTGTCTAGGGGGTGGGGGTGGTTCAGGGTGTTGGTTGGGTTGTCCAAGGGGGTGGGGTGTTGTCCAAGGATGGGTGGGTCCAGGTGGGGGGGAGGGCTATCTATGGGGTGTTCATGGGGGTGGGCTGGTGTCCAGGGTGTCGGGGGGATTTTTTTTGGGGGGGGGGGGGGTTGGGGCGGTGGGTCAAAGGGGTTGGTGGGTCTGTCCAAGGTGGGTGGGATGGTGTCTGGGTGGGTAGGTGTGGCCGTCCATGGGTGGGGGTGTCCGGGGTGGGGTATGCAGGTGGTGGGGTGGTGTGAAGGGGGGGTGTCGTTCAGGGGGGGTGGTAGTTTTCCAGGGGGTGGGGGTTTCCGGGGGGTGGGGGGTTGGGGGGCTGTCCAAGTTGGGGGGATGTCCATGGGAGTGTCCAGGGGGTGGGGTGTCCTGGGGGTTGAGGGGGCTTTCCAGGGGGTGGGGTGTCCAGAGGGGTGGGGGTGTTCAGGGGGTGGTTTGGTGTCCATGGGGTTGGTGGGGTTGACTCTTACACATCACAAAGGACCCATGGATCGTTCTCATAAAGTATCAAGACTATCCCAATGCGTTTGGTCGGATTTCCGTAGGTCAGTTGTTGTTTTCACTTAAAATTATGCCCAATTTAAACAAAAGAGAGACCCTTTGAGTGGTACCAGCCTCACCATGCCTTGGTTTGAGGTTGGGATGAAGTGAACATGTAACAAAGGACTCTTGGATCATTCTCCTAAAAGATCGAGACAATCTGAATGCGTTTGGTTGAATTTCCGTAGGTCAGTTGTTGTTTTCACATAAAATTTGTCCATTTTAAACAAAAGTGAGACCCTTTTAGTTGTACAGGCCACATTGTGCCTCTAATTGAGGTGGGGTTCACTCCTGTACATCACAAAGGACCCGTGGATCATTCTACTAAAAGATCAAGACAATCCAAATGCATTTGGTCAGATTTTCGTAGGTCACTTGTTGTTTTCACTTATAAATTTGTCCATTTTAAACAAAAGAGAGACTCTTTGAGTGGTACCGGGCACACCATGACTTTGATTGAGGCAAGGATGACTTTTAGACATCCCAAAGGATCTGTGGATCGTTCTCCTAAAATATAAAGACACTCCAAATGCGTTTGGTCGAATTTTCATAGGGAAGTTGTTTTTTTCACTTAAAAATTTGTCCATTTTAAACAGAAGAGAGACCCTTTGAGTGGTACCGGCCACACTGTGCCTCATATTGAGGTGGGGATTACTCTCACATTTCCCCAACGCACTCATGGAAATTTCTCTTAAAGGATCAATACAATCCTAATGCGTTTGGTCAGATTTCTGAAGGCCATTTGTTGTTTTCACTTAAAATTATGTCCATTTTAAAGAAAAGAGAGACCTTTTTAGTGGTACTGGCCACACCGTGCCTCAGATTGAGGAGGTTATGAATCATTCACATTAAAAAGGACCCGGGGATCGTTATCCTAAAGGATAAATACAATCTGAATGCGTTTGGTCGGATTTCCGTAGGTTAGTTGTTGTTTTTACTTAAAAATTTGTCCATTTTAAACAGAAGAGAGACCCTTTGAGTGGTACTGGCCACACCATGCCTCAAATTGAGGCGGGAATGACTCGTACACGTCACAATGGACCTGTGGATCATTCTCCTAAAGTATCAACACAATCCGAATGCGTTTGGTCTGATTTCCATAGGTCAGTTGTTGTTTTCACTTAAAATTGTGTCCATTTTTTACAAAAGAGAGACTCATTGAGTGGTACCGGCCACACCATGCCTCAAATTGAGGCGGAGATGACTCTTTCCTGTCAAAAAGGTCCCGTGGATCATTCTCATAATGGATCAACACAATCTGAATGCATTTGGTCAGATTTCTGTAGGTCAGTTGTTGTCTTCACTTAAAATATTTGTCCATTTTAACCAAAAGTGAGACCCTTTGAGTGATACCTACAACACCGTGCCTCAGATTGTGGATAAGATGACTCGTGCACATCACAAAGGAACCGTGGATATTTCCCCTAAAGGATCAAGAAAATTATAATTCTTTTGGTCAGATTTCCGTAGGTCAGTTGTTGTTTTCACTTAAAAAATTTCCAATTTTAAACAAAAGAGAGACCCTTTGAGTGGTACCGGCCACACCATGCCTCGGATTGAGGCGGGGATGACTCTTACACACCACAAAGGACCCATGGATCGTTCTCCTAAAAGATAAAGACTGTTTGAATTATTTTGGTTGAATTTCCGTTGGTCAGTTGTTGTTTTCACTAAAAAAATTGTCCATTTTAAAAAGAAGAGATACCCTTTGAGTGGTACCACCCACACTGTGCCTAGGATTGAGGTGGGGATTAACCACACACAACCCCAACGCACTCGTGGATCGTTATCTTAAAATATTAAGACAATCCGAATGCGTTTGGTCGGATTTCCTTAGGTCAGTTGTTGTTCTCACTTAAAATTGTGTCCATTTTAAAGAAAAGAGAGACCCTTTGAGTGGTACCAGACACACCGTGCCTCGAATTGAGGCGGGGATGAATCATGCACATCACAAAGGACCCATGGATTGTTATCCTAAAGGATAAATACAATACTAATTCGTTTGGTAAAATTTCTGTAGGTCAGTTGTTGTTTTCACTTAAACATTTGACCCTTTTAAACAAAAGAGAGACCCTTTGAGTGGTACCAGCCACACCGTGACTCGGATTAAGGCGGGGATGACTCGTACAAGTCCCAAAGGACTTGTGGATCATTCTCCTAAAAGATCAAGACAATCCGAATGCTTTTGGTTGAATTTCCGTAGGTCAGTTGTTGTTTTCACTTAAACATTTGTCCATTCTAAACAGAAGAGTGACCCTTTGAGTGGTACCAGCCACACCATGCCTCAGAATGAGGCGGGGATTACTCTTTCTTGTCAAAAAGGACGCGAGGATCATTATCCTAAAGTATCAATACAATCCTAATGTGTTTGGTCGGATTTCCTTAGTTTAGTTGTTGTTTTCACATAAAATTATGTCCACTTATAACAAAAGAGAGACACTTTGAGTGGTACCGGCCACACCTGATTAAGGTGGGGATAACTCGTGCATGTCACAAAGCACCCGTGGATTTTTCTCTTAAAGGATCACAAAAATATGAATGTGTTTCGTCAGATTTTCGTTGGTCAGTTGTTGTTTTCACTTAAAATTGTGTCCATTTTAAAGAATAGAGAGACCTTTGAGTGGTACCGGCCACACCGTGCCTCGGATTGAGGAGGGGATGACTCATGCACATCACAAAGGAACTTTGGATCATTCTCTTTAATGATAAATACAATATGAATGCTTTTGGTCGGATTTCCATAGGTCAGTTGTTGTTTTCACTTAAAAATTTGTCCACTTTAAACAAAAGAGAGACCCTTTGAGTGGTTCCGGCCACACCGTGCCTCGAATTGAGACAGGGATGACTTGTACACATCACAAAGGACCCTTGGATCATTCTCCTAAAAGGTCAAGACAATCAGAATGTGTTTGGTCGAATTTTCTTAGGTCATTTGTTGTTTTCACATATAAATTTGTCCATTTTAAACACAATAGAGACCCTTTTAAAGGTACCGGCCACACCGTGACTCGTATTGAGTTCGGGATTACTCCTACATGTCCCCAACTCACAAGTGGATCTTTCTATTAAAGTATCAAGACAATCCTAATGCATTTGTTAGGATTTACTTAGTTCAGTTGTTGTTTTCACTTAAAATTGTGTCCACTTTAAACAAAAGAGAAACCCTTTGAGTGGTACCGTCCCCACCGTGCCTCGGATTTAGGCGGGGATTACTCGTGCATGTCACAAAGGTCAAATTTATTGTTCTAGTAAAGTATCAAGACAATTCAAATGCGTTTGTTAATATTTCCATAGGTTAGTTGTTGTTTTCACTTAAAATTGTGTCCATCTTAATCAAAAGAGAGACCCTTTGAGTGGTACCGGCCACACCGTGCCTCGAATTGAGGCGGGGATTACTTGTACACCTCCCCAACTCACCTTTGGATCGATCTCTTAAAGGATCAAGAAAATACGATTGCATTTTGTCGGATTTCCGTAGGTCAGTTGTTGTTTTCACTTAATATTGTGTCCATTTTAAAGAAAAGAGAGACCCTTTGAGTGGTAACGGCCACACCGTGCCTCAGATTGAAGAGAGGATTACTCGTACACGTCCCCAATTCACCCTTGGATAATTATATTAAAGGAACAATACAATTTTTATGTGTTTGGTCAGATTTCCGTAGGTCAGTTTTTGCTTTCACTTAAAATTGTGTCCATTTTAAAGAAAAGAGAGACCCTTTGAGTAGCACCGGACACACCGTGCCTCGGATTGAGGCGTGTACAACACTTTCATGTAACAAAGGAGCCATGGATAATTCTCCTAAAGGATAAACACAATCCAAATGCATTTGGTCATATTTCCTTACGTCAGTTGTTGTTTTCACTTAAAATTGTGTCCACTTTAAACAAAAGAGAGACCCTTTGAGTGGTACCGGCCACACCGTGCCTTGGATTGAGGTGAGTATGACTCTTGCACGTCCCCAAAGCACCCATAGATCGTTCTATTAATGGATCAAGACAATAAAAATGCATTTGGTTGGATTTCCATAGGTCAGTTGTTGTTTTCACTTAAAATTGTTTCCATTGTAAAGAGAAGAGAGACACTTTGAGTGGTATCGGCCACACCCTGCCTTGAATTTAGTAGGGGATGAATTTTTCATGTCACATAGGGCCCTTGGATCATTATCCTAAAGGATCAAGACAATCCGAATGCGTTTGGTTGAATTTTTGTAGGTCAGTTGTTGTTTTCCCTTACATTTGTGTCCATTTTAAAGAAAAGAGAGACCCTTTGAGTGGTACCGGCCACACCGTGCCTCGGATTTAGGTGGTGATTACCCATACACATCCCCAATGCACCCATAGATATTTCTATTAAAGGATCAAGAAAATATGAATGGGTTTGGTCAGATTTCTGTAGGTCATTTCAAGTTTTCACTTAAAATTGTGTCCATTTTTAAGAAAAGATAGACCCTTTGAGTGGTACGGGCTACACTGTGGCTCGGATTGAGGCAGGGATTACGCATAAACATCCTCAATGCACCCGTGGATCGTTATATTAATGGATCAAGACAATATGAATGCGTTTGGTCAGATTTCTGTAGGTCAGTTTTTGTTTTCACTTAAAATTGTTTCCATTTTAAAGAAAAGTGAGACCCTTTGAATGGTACCAGCCACACCGTGCCTTGGATTGAAGTGGGGATTACTCTTGAACGTTACAAAGGACCCATAGATCGTTCTACTAAATGATAAATACAATATGAATGCATTTGGTTGGATTTCCTTATGTCAGTTGTTGTTTTCACTTAAAATTATGTCCACTTTAAATAGAAGAGAGACCCTTTGAGTGGTGTCGGCCACACCGTGCCTTGTATTGAGGCAGGGATGACTCATGCACATCCCCAATGCACCTGTGGATTTTTATATTAAAGGATCAAGATAATCCGAATGTGTTTGGTTATATTTCCATAGGTCAGTTGTTGTTTTCACTTAAAATTGTGTCCATTTTAATGAAAAGAGAGACACTTTGAGTGGTACCAGCCAAACTGTGCCTTATATTAAAGCAGGGATGACTTGTGCATGTCAAAAATGACCCGTGTATTGTTATACTAAAAGATAAAGACAATATAAATGCATTTGGTCATATTTCCTTAGGTCAGTTGTTGTTTTCACTTAAAAATGTGTCCAATTTAAATAGAGGAGAGACCCTTTGAGTGGTACCGGCCACACCGTGTCTCTGATTAAGGCGGGGATGAATCTTTCATGTCAAAAAGGACATGTTGATCATTCTCCTAAAAGATAAAGACAATCTGAATTCGTTTGGTCAAATTTCCGTAGGTCAGTTGTTGTTTTCACATAAAAATTTGTCCATTTTAAACAGAAGAGAGACACTTTGAGTGGTACCGGCCACACCGTTCCTCGGATTGAGGTTCGGATTACACTTGAACTTTACAAAGGACACATGGAACATTATCCTAACGGATCAATACAATCTGAATGCGTTTGGTTGGACTTCCTTAGGTCAGTTGTTGTTTTCACTTAAAATTGGGTCCACTTTAAACAAAACAGAGAACCTTTGAGTGGTACTGGCCACACCGTGCCTCGGATTGAGGTGGGGATTACTCATACATGTCACAAATGACCCTGTGGATCGTTCTCCTAAAGGATCAAGACAATATGAATTCGTTTGGTTGTATTTCTGTAGGTCAGTTGTTGTTTTCACTTAAAATTGTGTCCATTTTAAACAAAAGAGAGACCCTTTGAGTGGTACCAACCACACCGTGCCTCTGATTGTGGCGGAGATTACTCGTACACGTCCCCAATGCACTCTTGTATGTTTCTCTTAAAGGATCAAGACAATGCCAATGCGTTTGGTCAAGTTTCCATTGGTCAGTTGTTGTTTTCACTTAAAATTGTGTCATTTTTAAAGAAAAGAGAGATCCTTTGAGTGGTACCGGCGACACCATGCCTTGGATTGAGGCAGGGATTACTCGTGCACATCCCCAACACACCCATGGATCGTTCTCTTAAAGGATCAAGACAATCCGAATGTTTTTGGTCAGATTTCCATAGGTCAGTTGTTTTTTCACTTGAAATTGTGTCCATTTTAAAGAAAAGAGAGACCCTTTGAGTGGTATCAGCCACACCGTGCCTCGGAATGAGGCGGGGAATACTCATGCACATCACAAAGGACCCGTGGATCATTCTCCTAAAGGATCAATACAATCTGAATTCATTTTTTTGGATTTCCTTCGGCCAGTTGTAGTTTTCACTTAAAATCGTGTCCACTTTAAACAAAAGAGAGACCCTTTGAGTGGTACCGGCCACAAAATGCCTCAGATTGAGATGGGGATGACTTTTTCATGTCCCAATTCATGCTTTTATCATTCCATTAAAGGATCAAGACAATCCTAATGCGTATGGTCCGATTTTCAAAGGTCAGTTGTTGTTTTCAATTAAAATTGTGTCCATTTTAAGGAAAAGAGAGACCCTTTGAGTGGTACTGGCCACACCGTACCTAGGATTGAGGCGAGGATGACTCATGCACGTCACAAAGGACTCTTGGATAATTCTCCTAAAGGATAAAGACAATCTGAATGTGTTTGGTCGGATTTCTGTAGGTCATTTGTGGTTTTCACTTAAAAATTTTCCCATTTTAAATAGAAGAGAGACCCTTTGAGTGTTACCGGAAACACCATGCCTCAGATTGAGGTGGTTATGACTCATAAAAGTCAGAAGGGACCCTTGGATCGTTCTCCTAAAATATCAAGACAATCCGAATTCGTTTGGTCGAAATTTCGTAGGTCAGTTGTTGTTTTCACTTAAAAATTTGTCCATTTTAAACAGAAAAGAGACCCTTTGAGTGTTACTGGCCACACCGTCCCTCATATTTAGGTAGCGATGACTCGTACACGTCCCCAACTCACCCGTGGATCGTTATCTTAAAGTATCGAGACAATCCAAATGCGTTTGGTCAGATTTCCGTAGGTTAGTTGTTGTTTTCACTTAAAATTGTATACTCTGAGTTGTGTCTTCTCCTTGCTTCAAACCCATACACGTTGTTATGGACTCTCCCTTCCATTGCAATCATTCTTCCAGGTTTTCTTGTTTTTCTCTCATTTGTTTCACTGTTTCATCTCTATAATCCGTTTTTTTTTCTCAAAATATACTCGGAGTGTCACCCCAAACCCCGCACCCCTGACACGACCGTATTTTTTTGGCTACTTCAAAGCCGCCGATAATAGGTCTGCATCCACTACAAGAGTACCTGATTCTTGTGACTGTCGGATATAGGAAAATAACTAATTATTTATATGTAATAGTAATTTAAAACAAATCTTTTTATCGTCGTGTCATACTTACAAACATTTCCCACAATTTTTGGGAGTTCTCGTCTACTAGCTTCCCTTCCTTATTCACACGTGCCTCCTTCCAAATCCCATGACATGGGATGGAAGTGTATTTGGTTTTAGACTCCTCAATATACATATAAACATAGAAAGATAATTATGATGTTGTCTGTTGGCACCTAACAATAATACGGTAAATTTAAAATACGTAACATTTTCTTTTCTAGTGAGGCGTACCGCATCCTTGCTTTACGATAGGGGTATGTTGGTTTTGATGCATGTTCCTTATTTTCTTTACAGAGTTGATGTTTCATAAATGAAATATTGAAAATCAAAGTGATGAATACACGTACCCTCAAACAATGTATTATCACTCACAATGTACTTGAAACTTCTCATCCCCACGACGGCCAATAAATGCATCCCATGCTTCTTAGGATATTAGGTGAGCGTAGAAAATGGGTTGGTGCGGGTTCATTTTACCATTGGAATCTTTCAGGTGACATCTTGTTAAAAAAGTGCGAAAACCATAATGAATCCTTCCTGCAAGCCTTATTACATAATCCTTGTGTGAATCGTCTATTATAAATGTATTATGCTAGAGATTGAGAAAAGCAAGACATTGTTTCATTATTTTATTTACTAGTAAATTAAAGAAATAAATTCATAATTTTACCATAATTTCTTCCCAGATCATAGCCTTCATCCCATACACAACATGGAGACATGAATCTATGTCAATCGGCATGCGTTGCCGAGTGACAACTCCAATGTGACAACTAAACATAGCCTTTTTGGGATTCACATGTTGTCCTCGTGCATTCCATCCGACATCAAATTTGATGCCTTTTCTTTTCTCCTTAAGAACTTTCCCTAACACCGTCAAACTACGACGCACATGTGTTTTCTGTGACATTGATCCTTCATTCCTGACCATTTCATCAATATCAACATCATATATATGTTCATTTGAAATGGTAGCAATGGAATGTGCTGATGGTTGTTGGAACTCAACACTAGGAGAAGTAGGAGCTGCAACAGCAGCAGCAGCAGGAGAAGCAAGAGCAACAGGAGTAGCAGCAGGAGTAGCAGGAGCAGCAGCATGAGTAGCAACAGCCGCAGCAGCAGCTGCAGCAACCGCATCAGCAGCTTGAGAGACTTGTTCAGCCTCAAGGTTAGGAGCACCAGAATGTGCAGAAGTCATTATCCACGATAGTGGTTGAACAATTAATTTAGATTACATAAATTTAGTAATGATAAGATAATAACATGAGATAAACAGATCTATTTTACAAAGAAAGGATAACCTATTTGTTGAACTCAATTTATTTTTTTCAAAGGCTGATGGGATTTGTCACCACTATCGATTACCCAAATACCTTCAATGTGGTCTCCTATAACATACAAAACATCATCTACATTGGGACCGCTCCGAAATGATTACGACGTACCACTGAAAGGATCGCCCTCAACCGAATTTTCATCGGAACCTTCAGTAATTCTAGATGCTAACTGAACAATCGACCACTTTTGGTTTGCAGGATCTCAAACATAAAAACATTTACCGCTTGTGATTCCATTATAAATTGTTCTTCTTTATACCTTTCTTTACTTTAATCAACTTCAACAAATCCCCATTCATCTATTTTAACACTGCTTTTTTTATCAACCCATTTTCATCGAAAAATCGGCTATTGGAATGTCGTATAATTCAACACCCACATTAGTTTGATAATGCCAAAGTATGACATATTTGCATAAATTGGATTTCTGTCCTTACTACTAGAAACATGTATCGCTCCATCCACTAGTGTGACTCCACTATTTTTCTGGTACTATCTTCAACATGTTCATTTGTATAGAATGTATAACCATTAATTACATAACCACTATAAGATAATACATACCCAGTTGGTCCAACAGCTAGCCATAAAAGTCATTCGGAAATTGAATTTGGATTTTCATCCAACTGCTTAATAATATAGTTCGGAATCCATCCTATAAACTGGTGATTATGTGAATTTGATAACCATTTTTCATCCCTTGATGGATTAAACTGCATAAGAATTTCTTCGTGAGTTTCAATATATGGAGCAACCTCCCAAATATTATTCAAAACATAAAGGTGGGCCTTCTACTGATCTATAATGCTGATTTCCACAACATATGTTCCTGAAATTCCCTCACCGTCAATGCATCCAGTGTGATGAGATTTCGGGAGACCAATGCTTTCCAAATCAGATAGGTATTCGGTACAAAACTCAATGGCTTCCTCAACAATATATCACTCCACTATACAACCCTCTAGCCGACTATGATTATTGACATACCCTTTAAAATCATCATATATAGTTCAACAAGATACATCCATCTATAGTGCATAGGACTACAAATTCTAATCTCTCTCACCAAGTGAATTATCAAATGAACCATCATATCAAATAACGTTGGCAGGAAGAACATTTCTAATTTACATAATATGGTGACAATTTATTTTTCCATAGCTGGAAATATCACCAGTTCTAAAACATTGCAACATATAGCTTTTAAAAAGAAACAAAGTTTGGTTAACGTATGACGAACATTCTTGGGGAAAATGCAACGTAAAGCTATAGGAATTAGATCTTGCATCAAAACATGGCAGTCATATGATTTCAAACATTTTAACTTCAAATCATTCATTGAGACAATGTTCTTGATATTTGATGAATACCCCCTCTAGAACCATTACATCATTGAAGAAGTTGCAAAACTGGTATCTCTCCTCCCTAAAAAGAGTATAAGCAGTTGGAGGAAGAAACATTCAATCTTCACCCTTCACAGGAGCCAAATCTTCTCATATTCCCATGTCAACGATGTCCAACCTTGCCTTATTTTCATGCTTAGTTTTTCCAGGGGAATTTAGCAAAATTATTATAACACCGTCACATACATTTCTTTCCACAAGCATCACATCAATAAAATGCCTAATGTACAAACAATTCTAGTATGGTGATTCAAAAAAACTGATCTCTTTTTCCAACCGATTTTCATAAGGTTTTTAGAAAATGGTTTACCAAAAACAGTGTTCACATATTTTACTTTCTCAAACAGCTGATCACCTGTTAGTAGAGACAGTGTTTCACGTTGTTCTGAACATCCATTGAATGATGTCATCCAAGATCGGTCCTTATGTCGACAAGGAATAAATCTACGATGTCCTAGAAACAAATATTTTAATGAATGATTAAACCTAATTTATTATGTATCTTTTTCACACATGGGACACCATTGAGATCCTTAAATTCTATAGCCTGACAAATTTCCATAAGTAGGGAAATAATTTATGGTCCCATAAAACATCGCTCTCAAGATGAAGTATTCACTTTTATAAGCATCATAGTACATAACACCTGAATCCCACAATAACATGAAATCCTCGATCAAACGAGCCAAATAAACATCAATATCATTACCTGGTAGTTTTGGTCCAGATATAAGCATAGATAACATGATGAATGTCCACTTTATGCATAACCAGGGTGGCAAGTTATAATTTACCAACATAACAGGCCATGTACTATGAGTACTGGTTTGAAAACCAAAAGGATTTACTCCAACTGTAGATAATGCAAGATGAAGGTTTCACGGATCTTTTCCAAGTTCAGGTTACTGATGATCAATTTTCTTCTATTGAGGAGAGTCGGTCGGATGACATAATTTCCCATATTTATTTCTTTTATCTTTATTCAATGACAATTGTCTTGAAATTTATTCACTACCATATAGACGCCTAAACCTTGGAATGATTGGGAAGTACCATACAACATTTGTTGGATTGGATTAATCTCTACTGTATTGAGAAGAACCACACTTTGGTCATTCTATAAGTGATTTGTTCTCCTTGAGAAGAAATATAGAGTCTTTTGGGGAGGCATGTATTCTTTCAGAAATCATACCCATCGAGCGTAGAATTCGTTTAGCTTCATATTTCCGGCATGGGAGCTCATTATCTTCAGGGATCATGTCTTTCAACAGAGCAAGTAGTTCCATAAAACTGACATCACTCCATTTTTTGCCTGCATTCAATTTATACAACTTCAGTAAAGCTGACAATGTTGTATAGTTGGTGAAACCAACATAAAATGGTGTCTTTTCCCAAATCTTCAAATTCTCAAACAATTTTTGCCAATCACGAAATTCATCTTCAATTGTCTTTGTCATTTCCTCAATATGATCTTCATCATCATTGACATTTGTAATCACATCCTCCATACGATATTCTTCATTATCCATGTTTGTATTCATATATGATGATCCATAAAATGCAGTTTTATCCCAGCCAGTACCTACATTCTCTTTTTCTCCATGTTTATTCCAACATTTATAACTATGATCTATTCCATGACATATCAAATGTTCTTCCTACCATTCTGGAGTAATAATTCTAGAATAACAACAATGTAAAACCAAAAAAAGGATTTGAGATGGATCCTTTGCATGATCCTTTTCAAATTTGATGAACTCTTTCACTCCATTCTCGTACTCTATTGTCAAACGATTAGCATCCATCCAATTTTTATTCATCTTCATCCTATTTGAATCTCAAATATTACTATTTATGGTTCAAGTACACAAAACAAGACTTCAAAATATAGTAGAATGGAACCACTTCCTTATAAAAATAGAGATTAACAGAGCGTAACCATTACTATTTATTCATCTTCACTAAATATAATTACTTTAGATTCACTATAGTTTCCTAAAATCACCCCAGACCAAACAAAAGAATAATAAAGAATGATACATCTACCAATACTAGGTCTCTTCCCTAAATTCAATATCATCATGCTTAAATACCCATATATCCACTCATACACATGTCACAAACACATAAAAAACCACATCCAAATCAGAACCAAAATACCAATATAGATTTCAATCAGGTTACTCGACTAAAGTGGTGGTGTGTAAGAAATAATAATAAAATATAATAAGTATATAGTCATACATAAATCACAAACTGGTTTTAATAGTTCAATAATCCCAAGGTATCATTCCATATATCAGAATACTCTGAAGGATCCCATATGCAATTGTAGTCCCAGGTGGTGAAGGTTCCTGAGGAGGAAGGGGCAAACACGCACCTATCAGGGTTTGAGGTCAGGTCACTGAGGTTGAAGGTGTCCCGATACTCCTACAGGGGTTTATTCTATATTTCACAAACCATGTCCAGGAACAAGTGTTCCTACAAGGGTTATTGATGATCATGCCAAGAATAAATGAAAACCAAGAGGGTGGAGTGGTTCAAAATACCTCAATCAAGATAGAAAAACATGGTATTTGAGAATAGGTTAGTGGTTTTCATGTTGGATAGACTCTTATCTAATAGAATACACACGTGGTGATGGCCCCTGCAGTTGTTGCACAAGGTGAATCTGTCACCTGAGAAGTTGAGATCAATGAGGCCCTTCCCATCCATGAACTAAACAAACTCCATGATGGCCTTCCTCTGGAATGGTCTTATAACATTCCTTTACCTTGGTTTGTAAATGACATTAATGTCACCCTCAACAAACAATGGATGGTGGCCGGGATCGAAGGTATTTTGTTCACTCCATAGAGATTCCCTTTGAAGAGGGTCCTAGGTTCCAAAAACAAAAGTCATAAGGAAGGAGGTGTCACCGTTGGACACCTTGGTAGTGTTGAATTGATTTCAATCTTGAACAGTCTCAACAACATATTTATTGTGCCAAAATACCCATTTGTTTCTATTAGAGGGGTCAGAGTGTAGAAATCCATCCAACTTAATCTTCCAAGAGAATTCTATGATTATTATAGGGTGTTTTGTGTTATTTGACAACAACAACAATGAAATTATGATTTTTGATTTCTATGGTGAGGAAGTCAGATTTAACATGGTAACAAAGATCATGAGGATTACAAATGGAGATAATAATGATGGGTAGGACAGAGCTCTGGCATTGGATCTAGAGCTAGTAGCCTTATTGAAGTGGGAGGATGATCTCTCATTGAGGTCCCTTGATTTTGAACATGTTCATAATCCCTTCTGGTTGGTAAGCATCATATGAGTGGGAGATGAGGATCCAAATGGTAAAGGGAAGGATGGGTAATGAAACTTGGGGGATGGTGACAGATTTCTCTCTAGATCAATAATTATTTGGAGCTGGATGACAGGCTAAGAGCCAACGGAGACAGAACAAACACTGCTAAGAAGGGGCCTGGCCACTACAGAGAAGTAGCCAGTAACCTCAGCGAGGGAGAAGGAAAGAGATAGAGTTAGGGGTGGAAAGGATAGAAATTTTGGTGGTCTGGGCATTATGCCATACAAGTGCACTTCCAGAAAAATTCACTTAGATATCATGAAGAAAATAATGGGGGAACCCCTCGAAGAAAATAGGGTTCCAAAATTGGATAACCTATAAATGCATCAGAACCGGGGGGCGTTGTCCTTAATGAAAAAGGTTATCCTTCATTCCCTACTTTATGGTGACATTTTATTGGATCTAAGGGAGTCGATGATACCTAGGATGAATCTAGTGAAACTGGAATCCAACTGGGAGGGACCTTAAATTTTTCATAAACTTCACTCTGATAGTGTAATCTCATTGATCACCATTGATGATGAGCATATCAATTTTTCCACCAATACTAGGTTTCTCAAGAGATTTTTTAAATGAATAAACAATCCCTTTAGTCTATGATATATGGATTTGAACTAAAAATACAACATCCTAGTTATATGTTGTTTCGTGTGGTGTTGATCCACCACAAGGCCCTTCTCACATCAAATCGTTATTCTTGCATGACACGCCAAAAATTATGGGACACACCCCCTTTGGTCCATGAATCATGAACTTAAACCTTTTTCATCGTCTACCAATATTTCACATGGTTTAGGGACTCTATTGATGGAAAATTCACCTCACCCTCACTATATGTTCTAGTTTCATGATATGAAACCGTGTGACATTTTGGTAAAATATATTCAACCTTAAAATACGTTATCATAATCATAATCTCAAGATATTAAAATATGTGTCCAATGTTCTCATTGCATTAATTTAAAAAACTTGGTTCATGTCCCTATTGTATGATACAGATATTTTAAATGAATTTATCCTTCAACCGAGAGGGATCCCCTTTTCTGATGTCGATCACTTACCACACCATGTTGAAGAACTAAATAATAATTGATTCACATTTAATATCATGGGATATCAATAAACTAAAAATTTATATATCATTAGCTCATCTCACTCATTTAACTACCTCAACACTTCCATCAAGGAAAAAAAGTTTTTCTCTCACTCACGAATGCACTCCATCTATTAAAAAATTGCATTAAATCTATTAAAAAACAAAACATTGTGGTCAAACATTTTTTAAAATATATATTAAATTTTTTATAAATGAAAAAACTCACAAGGATTTCTATTTTCATAACTTAATCTACTTTCATAAAAATAACAACACGCATATTAAGAAATCCCTTTTAAATAAAATCAACCCATGTCAAACATTCCCAAAAGATTCTACATTTTGATTTACTGTAAAAAAAGTATACTAATAGAAAATCCTAGAATATTGGAGTAATGATAGACAAAAAAATAAATAATCAAGGTTTGATAAAAACTAAACTATAGAAAAAGTAAATAATAAAGGTAATAAATTGGAGTAACTAATAATCACAAAATCATCCATTAAAATAATTAGGGGAAAGAAACTAATTTTAACTGGAGAAACCTAGGATGATATCAGACCTATAGGTTCTAATGGAAATTGACTCACTCACGGAACACCACCTGGTTATGTGACCAGATAATCAATATAAACGAGGCCTCTTGGGGACATCAAGAATAGAATCAAGTGATCACCTCAAGGCTGACTAGAGTAGAACCCATTTGATTACTCACAAATATAAGGTCTCCCATTTTCCAACTACCAATCATAAAGAAAAGTATTCATAACAATCATCAATAGTAAAATCCCAAAATCAAAAAATGATTTAGAAAACATGCCTTAAACATATCATTGACTTATTTCAGGTATATCTAGAACCTTGTCTTAGTCTCCTTATATTTGGATATTATCTAAAGATGTTTTCAGTATATTTTGAGAAATTTTTTTGTTTTGGGGGGGTGTTCATGGGTGGATCATTGTTATGGAAAATCATGTCATTGGGCCAAATAAACCATTCATCCTATGATGAGACACTACAAGAGGGTTCATAGATTTTTCAGACTGTGAAAAGCGAAGCTCGAAGGGCGGTGGAGGTCCGGCACGCGAAGATCAGCTGGTGGTAGAGGATCGGTAACGCGAAGCTCGAGGGTGGCGGAGGTCTGGCAACGCGAAGCTCAGCGGGCGGAGGAGGTCCAACAAAGCAAAGCTCTAGGGTGGCGGATGTCTGGTAACACGAAGCTCAGTGGGCGGTAGAGGTCCAGCAACGAGAAGTTCGAGGGCGGTAGAGGTCCGGAAACGTGAAGCTCAGCATGCAGCGGAGGGGAGTCACAGGGTTCCTGTACCGCGAGAGCATTAGGTCGCAATAAAACGAGGGAACTGTGTGACCGACTTTATAAACAAAAGGACTATGTTTTCAATAGTGCTAAAATTTTAGCGCTGATGAAGGTCCTCTTTATCAGCACCAAAAAAGCGATGATAAATCCTTCTTGTATCAGCACTAACATTTTAGCGCTGATAAAGGGATTCTTAATCAGCGATTTTCTAGCGCTGATAAAGGGTCGTTTTATCAGCGCTTTTTTAGTGCTGATAAAGGTTACCCTATATCCACGCTAGAATTTTAGCACTGATAAAAGGATTCTTTATCAGCGCTTTTCTAGCACTGATAGAGTGACTATTTATCAGCGCTAGAGAAGTGCTGATAAAGATGCCCTTTGTCAGCCCTGAAATTTTAGCGCTGATAAAGGGAATATTTATCAGCGGTTTTTTCTTAGCGCAGATATAAGGTGGTGCTTACCTTGCCCATTTTTGTAGTAGTTTCGTCTAAAATCATTGAGTAATTCTTGAGATAAATTCAATTTTATTTTGAAAAGAAAAGTTATTTTGGAAAAGTCTTGGTATGAAACCAGAATAGAAGTAATATAATATTTTCATAATAAAATTATTAATTTTATAAAGATAATGGATAATAATAACAGAATATACAGTTCCCTTGAAATTAGGTAAGGATTTGAGAAATTCCATCGAATCGAACTTGTATTTCGAAAATAATTTTGAAAGATCCTTTTAAAACGTGTAACTCTAGATAAAATAAGGAAGGATTCGGGTTGGTTGACATATATAGAACACTCAAATATAATTTATAGGTAGTAAATAACAATACATAATAATTTCTTTTAGGTAATTAGATAATAAATGTAACATGAATGAAAATGGAGGTTCGGGTGAAAAACCATTACCACTTTGTAATAATCAAATTTTATACCCCAGAATTAATAATATTAAAATGATATATTGAACACTATGCAAGTAAATTTATTCAAGATATTATAGATAACTTTTTATTATACATACACTATATAGAAGTAATAGTAGTGAACATGGAATGTCTCACAAAAGTGGAAGTGAGATGAGGAAACCCTTACCTTAAGTCTGATGGTGTTCTTCATATGGTATTGGTGTCCTTGATAGACAAAGTAAATTGTTTAATTAATATTTAAAGATCCTATTATACATGTAATTAATTTATTATAACCTTATTGAGTTCATTCAGATCCTTTTTAATGGGTTAATAGGTTCAATTTCATTGTTCGGGTTTGTTGGTTTCATGATCAGTATACTTATATACATGAACAAAGAATATTGTAAAATGAGGATGGTTATCCATAATTGAATTCATATGATATTATTGAACATCTATAATTTGAAATGGTTGTAAATTTAATTTGGTTTTCATGAGTGATGATGAATCACTATATAAATTATTTAATGATAACTCTTTGGGTTAATTGGCAGTTTTTAAACACAATGAACTCATTTTGATTTATAAATCAATACCATGTGTATAGAAAGATTTCAAAACAATATATGAGACATAATACATATATTAAATTTTGGATAAACAATAATAATGTTTTCATTACCATAATTTAATACATAAATAGAAATTGAAGCCCGTCTTCTTTGAATGTGATAATTTAACAAAACTCAGATGGTGTTCTCATTTCTAGTATACAATAAGGGGAGAGGAGAGATGATGATAAAATATTAAATTATCAAAAATATATATTATATGTAATTTAATTTAGTTATAAAAAAATTTGGATGAAATTAAGTGGAGAAAGAAAAAATAAATGAAAGGATCTCTAAATAAAAGAGATGTTGAGAAATCCCCTATGAAAATTCGACAGCCTCACGACGTCACTTAAAAATTAATTTTATATTTTGATGAGGGAAACGGGGTATATCATTATTATTACATAATATGATAATTAAGGGTTTATTTAATTTCATATCCCAACATAAGACAACTGAAAATAAAAGATAATAACATAAAAAGAGTGCTTGAAAAAGAGATAGATTTTGAGACGAAAATATTTCCGCACAGTAGCTATGCTACATGGTTTTAAGAAACATTCAAAGAGAGGGGATAGGGGTCAACCATTCATGAAAGACAAATAATATAGTATAGGGATAGAATAAATTGGAAATAAATGGAAACCTAAAATATATACTACAAAAAAAAGAGAACTTCAAATACAAGAAATTGAAAGAGGTGTTTACCTTTTGAAGTAATCTTCCTTGAGAGCCTCTTTAACAGAGAGGTTTGGCCTTTTTATGAGACCATGGGCTTTTGGAAGTGGGGAGGATATTGGGAGAATATTTTAGCATTATTTAATCAAGGTAAAGGTTTTAGAGGAGTTAATAGAAGGGGGAGTGACGGGAGAGGGGTTATAGTGGAAGAGAGGAGTAATTTTGGAATATCTTATTAATTATTTTATTATTTTCATCAAGTCAACCAATAGTGATGATTATTGTTACCCTTAATATTAATATGTGCATGTGAGTTATAACCAACTGTGATTACATCATACATGATTCTAGGTATACTAAATTTAACTAATAATGTAAATATACACTAAATTAATGTATTTTACTGTTCTACAAAATTTTGAGTATTTCAGAAAAATACCAAATATTCACCCCATCCATTTTTCAATGTGTGGAATTATTAAATGAAATTCATTTTTTGAAAATTATTTTCGTAAAATTTTTAATTTAATTTTTCAATAAAATCATAAATTCTTCAAAAAAAAAATTAAAATTGTAACTCATGTTATAACACCATGAGAAATTAGTCAAGATGCCTTAAAATTATTTTATAACCATAAGAAAACTAACTAAAAATTACTGAATAAATTTTATGAAAATACATTTCCTTTCAAAATTATTATGTTAATCATAAAATTAGAATTAAATTATTTTTGACATACAAAAATACCAATACTTATACTATGATCATTTTTTTATTTACAATATGTCTGAATTGTATTTATACATTCATGGATGAAGATTCTATTTTTTCTGATTTACTATTAATTACTATTAATTACTATTCACATGGGTATGTTATTACTCACAAGGGTATGGTATTATTCACCAAAAATTATGTTTTTCTTATCAGACTCTAAAAATCTAAATGAACGCAACCATGTATATCAATTTTTCATAATTCAAATCATAGAAGATGAAAAATTATGTTTACTGGATAGTTTATAACAAAGTGGTGCTTCAAGTGAATTAGTGTTTTAAATAATTCAATCGTGGATTTATTTAAAGAATCATGGGGGTGTTACATAGTTGGTTTTCTAAAACTGACCATCCATCTGAGTGTGTTAAGTTGTTATGAAACTAATTTCCTTATGAAACACTTGTTGAAAGATTATCTAGAACCTTGAGGTAAATCTATGATCTCAATAAAATACAATGTAGAGTGGAAATCTATGAAATATTACAACTTCCCATTGGTATATCATAGTGAGTTTTTCAAGAGACAATTATTGCTTAATGAAAATTAATTGTGATGACATTGTATGTAGATCAATTACGACATAGATGGTGTTATTTACTTTTTCTGTCCTAGTGAGTAATATGAGAAAATCCATGGTTATGTTTTCCCATTTCCATAATTCTATTGAAAAGGGATGCATAATACCCTTATACTTTTATCATTAGTCCTTGAATTTTTGGCATTAAAATCATTGGGATATAGATTCTAAAATATTCCTTTGTATGTTATACCACCAACATTTTTTCTTAAAATATTTATTTATCACAGTGCATCCCAAATGCATTGAGTAGAATGATCTATGTGCATCACCCAAAAGCTCTCATTTCCACTCTTCTTTTGATATGACACATATTCAAGTCCTAAAACATATAACTGCATCTTTGACAAATTTATACTCTAGAATATTCTCTACCATTTCCTATAGCACCTAGTCATCATTATAGGCCTCCATGATTCTCACAATAATAGAGAGTTGAAAAGTTAGTTGAGAAAGGTGTCATAAATATCCTCTAATTATTCCAATATAAACCCTTTATAAGTTTAAAATGACGTGATCCTTCTCAATTCTCATTATTGATAAAACTATTAGATCATTTCTACTTAGACCTTCTACCACTTTGTTTTCTTTCCCATGGTGGAAGTTGATTGATTTTTCAAATCCCATAATTTAATCTCACCCCATTATCTAGTGTATGTTGAGCTCATTAGGTGTGAATACATATTTAAGGCTCTTATGATTGATATATATACCAAACTCCTTCCCATAGTGACAATATATCCAAATATTCAATGAAATGATCACTATATAAACCTTAATATCATGTGTTGGATAGGCCATCTATTAAAGAGTGTACTACCTTGTGTAATATGCCACCACTTTATCATTACAAATTACTATAAAACCCAAAACATTGTTTTATGTCTTAGTTTATACCATAATAGGTTACCCAATTGAGGGAACTGTGAGTACTTGTGTAGTGATAAGTCTCTTTTTTATCTCCATAAAGACCTATCTACAATCACTGGTCTAGAAACAAAAAAATCCTTTACAAGTTATCTTAGTTAGAGTTTTGGACTATCATGATATGTTCCTCTAAAATCATCAAAAAATCCAAATAGTCTATGGAAAATACAAATCCATGTCACATATGTTGTTTTGAAATACTCTTTATTCACCATTTTATAATAATGTTCAACAAATATCATTTTTCTAGTGATAAAGTGTCCCAAGAATGATACATACTTTATAAAAAAGTCACATTTTTTGTAGCATATTATACCTTCTCCATTCATGAATTATTTATCATAGTATTCGAATAATTTTGATTATCCTCCATTAAATTTTGATTATATCAAAACATAACCTAAAAATACTACCAAAAATTTGTCTTGGTATTCTCTAAATACTCTATTCGTTATGACTACATAGATTATTGGAGCATAAGTGAGTCTGAAAAGAATCACAATGGACTCATAAAGTTCATAACTTGTTCAAATGGTTGTGTTGGTAATATATTTCTTCTTCACCCAAAATTGGTGGTATTCTAACCAAGTATCCAACATAGAGAAATAATGGGAACCTGGGTAGTTTATCGAACAAGAAATCTATCTATAGTAGGGGATAATTCTTATTAATAATTATTTTGGTGAGTTCAAGATAATCATTATAGAAGAGCATTGAACCATACTTATTCTTAGTGAAGACGACCAGTACACCTCATGGTAAAGAACTAAGATATATAAAACCCTATTATATATTTTCTTGTAACGATTTTTTAGCTCCACTAACTCAACATTGGACTTTCTATAAGTGTTCTTCGATATAGGAAGATATCCTGTTATAATTTTGATAGATAATTAAAACTATTGGTTAGGATAAAGACTAGGAATTTATTTTGATAATACATTCATATAATCGATCATTACAGGCATATCTTAAGGCATGATATTTTCTAAATTTTCAACAAATTCACTGAGATACACTTTCATAGAAGGTGAAAATATCCATAAATCTAATTATTATACCAATGAAGATCATCTAAAAACTTTCACTTATATTGAATCAAAGAGTGAATCGCGATTCAAAGGGTGATTTCCTTCTCTCATAAATTAATGTTGGAAGTATAAACAGACATCTAATCCACGTCAACAATTTAATCAAATTATACTAAAGGAAGTATCAAAAGGTTTTTGTGGAATTACAGCTAGAAATTATTTCTAGGGGTTTATTTATATACATTCAATGAAAAAATTATTCAATTCTTCATCTTTAATGACGACACAACTTCTTTATCTTGAGGTGGTTCTTGAATAGTTGTACTAAAATTTTGTAATATGGAAAAATGTGTAAAACCAAAAGCCAAAAGTATGTTCGCTATTACAGAATTAATGATTACTGTACCAATCAACCCTTTATTATTGTGATCCCCATTAATCGCTATGATGGAATACAATTACCCTTTATATCTAGGCCTTTAAGGTAGTTTTTATCGGGCTTCACTCATATTCCTGGGATTGGTGCATTTGTTCTCATAGTTTCTTTATTCTATGTAGTTGAAATATTGTAAACTAGGTAAATTCTTAGATAGTGTATTCATTTTAGCCATCAAAATTGTCATTTTCTCCTATCGAAGTCACTTTCTAGGTGAACATCATTCCAAAACCGAAAGGACATCGTTTTCCCCTTCATACAATTTCTAGGATGATTCTTCCCTCAATTTTGACGATTTGGATGTTTGAATTTCATTCCATTATTATATTTCTCCATCGTACCTCTAAAATTAAACTCCATTTTACACTACCTATCCCAATGAGAATTTACTAATTTGTTGATCTCTACTTTGACTTTTAGGATATATCAAACAATTTAGTCAAAGCTATCAATGATTTGAATCAAAAATTCTATTTGTACACATTCCATTGGCCCATAAAAGAAGCACACAACATTACATTCAATGGATATGACCAAGACATGGGTGTATCACGCAAGTCTTGTGAAGTTAACTTCATACACCCTGAGGGATTCCACATCCTTTTTTGGACTAAGGAAATCCATCACCTTTTTAATTAAAAATGTTTGAGGAAAATATTTGTTAAACAAACTTTTTATAGAATTCCTTCCACTCCATCAATTAAATATCTTACACAAGCTTCATGTTTTTGATCAGTTTCCATCATTAATTGGCTTCCATCTCCATATGATAAATAAAAAATAAAACCTTCTCATGATTTGAGAATTGGTGTATAGAGAGGAAATTTTCAATCAGGTAGATCCATTTTTATAAGATTAACAGATTATAAGATTCACAAAATGTTGTAGGACTTTATCATATGATGTTCTCAATTGTAACATGCACATTCTTGGAGGGATTCCCGCATTCCACCTCATTCATTATTAATTTAAAAATATGAGTTACCTGAGAAAGTATGGTAATAAAGTTCTCAAATCCTACTTCCATTATGTTAGGAATCTGAGTTGGGAAATCATCACATTTCCCCTCACATGTGGTTTTGACATAGTTTATCATATTTCCAACCATTAAAAGAAAAAAATGTAAAAATTAGGGATGATTATTGTCTAACTATTACACACAAACAAGGGAAACAATGAACATTAATGGGATAAATCAAAAATCACATATATTGTTTAACCTGTAAATTTATAGGATTAAATATAAGTCATCCATTTTCTTTTTCTTAATATATAATATTATGAGATTTTTTTTCTTAATAATGGGTTTTAATTATATTGTGAATTTACCAAATCATATCTCCCTATAGTGGAAAACCATGTCTTCAATAAGGCCAGTTGTCATGAACCAGTTGACGATCAATACTAGCTCAATGATTCCATTTTTAGATTATTATATCTAAGTTAATATAAATGAGAATGACATTCACAAGTTTTATCTATAAAGGGGTGTATTTTTTGGAAACTACTAACTCTATAGTTCACTAAAATTTCAGGATATTGTTTTATAACAAGGCTTATCATTAAACTTATCCCTAATGATATCACAAAATTTTTCTAATTCTAGTTTACAAATAATATTTAAGCCTTTTTATGATACCAATTATAGTGAACTGAACCATTTTTGACATATTATTGAATGATTCCTGATATAAATGTCAATTAATATGAAATAAGGATAGAAACGGCTGAGTGCCTTTGGAATAATAGGTTCACAATAAATCAAAAAGAACATAAAACATTACATCGTTATTTTGTTATCCATAACTAGATCCTAAAAAACACTTGAGATCCAAATATTTTATGGTATATCCTTAGTAATATGTGAAATAATGGGGTAAGATAAAAAATATGTATGGGAATTAACATGATAAGGGAACATAATTTGTGATGTAAAAGAATAACATGATATTATAAAACCCAAGGAACATAAATAATCAAATCGGATAATAACATAAATATCATGGTATAGTAAGATCATGTAAAGAAAAAACATAAATCATGATAATAATAAATGTCATGGATAACTGCTATAGAATTATCACATAGTGTATAAAGTACTTTAATGGATTAGGTTCACTCACTTATCCCATACACAACGTATCATGGGACTAAAATATTAACTAATGAATTGGAGGTATATATAATTATATTCCAACCCATGATATAAATTTTATGTACATTTATATGTGTTCCACATAATTAAATCCATCATAATGCTTAAACATAATAATTACATAGGGAAATAAATGGGGTTCATAATCTTGTCTAATAATATAATCCAAATATATTTCTTAAGTAAGTCTTCTAAATTGGTCGTAAAAAATGGTTTATCCCATAAATGGACGAAAAATGATATTAATATATATTTAAGAGTCATATATATAGAATTTGTATTCATTCCATACAATTAAATAGAGGTTCAATGTGAGTTAGAGATAGAGAGTGGACATAACCCAAAGAAAATGATGGTTCATAGTGATCACTTACCTTGAACCTAATTCATCATGCACAATATTCATCATCTAGAATAATAAGATTATTTTAATTTATTACATTATTAATAATTTTTTTCATTATTATTAGTCATTTTATTTTTTTCATTTCCATGTACTATTAAATTAAATAATCATTTTGGTTAATGTCAGACGTTTTGATGATGTTTGACTTATATGTCCAAAATCACAGTGGTAAGTTGATTAAGGTGAATAAGGTTATTATTTAATCAAAAAAATAAAAAAATTAAATAATAATAATTTTTTCATTAATAATTCATTTAAAGTAAATCAATAAGGTTGTTTATAAAAAATGAACAACATTATAATTATGGAGATGGTAGCTCGTATGTACCAATGAGAAACATCTCAATTTTTCAATGACCATGAAGGAAAGAATGAAAGTATTATTTTATATTTATATGATGATAATAATATTATAAATATTATATTATTTCTTTAACTACATTTTAATATACCTTCCATTTTATGTGGTAATGACAAATGAATCACATCATTTCTTGAGGCGGTAGTCTTTCGTACAAACGAATGATGTAATAATTTTTTTATGGTTGGTAAGATAAAAAGTAATATAAAATTTTACATTTATATAATGAATAATATTTCATGAATTTAATATATAAACATTAAATAAATAATTATTATTATCCATGGGAATCTAGTATACAAAATGGATTACCTCGGTTCGTGAGACAGTAGTCCACCGTACACAAAAATGATTGTTTCATTTCTCATTTGACTAAAGAGGATACAATAAAATATTATTCCATTAAAATAATAATATTTTAGTATGTAGGTTATAATTTTTTTTATATATTATATTTTGTAAGACATAATTTAGGGTTTAAATAGAATAAGTAAGATGAAGGATCTCATTGAAGGTAATTAACTTCTCTTAGAAGAACCTCTTTTAGATATCTTATTAAGGACAACAAGATTGGTCTTTTTAGCAGTTGAAAATATCTATAATTTGGCTATGTATATTGAGGAGATAAGTTTTTAGGGTATTTTCATAAAAAATATAGTTTTAATTGTGGAGAGTCAAGGACATGGGGTGCCCTTCTATAAATAAGAGTGAGATTTTGTAAATACAGAAAAATTTAAATAATGGGAAGTAACTCTCAAGAAAAGAGTCTAAAATTTTGAATAATAAATTAGGGGATGGGAGATTGACATTATACACACCTCAATCACATTTAAGATATATTCTTAGCCATGTTATACTCTTTTCCTATTAGGTTTCACACTTTTACCACATTAATTTTTTACCAAGAAAACAATTTTTTTTACTTTTTATACAATTTTTTATAACAAAAAAATTAGTTGGCCTTATTATATAATATTAATTATTCATATTAAAAATATAAAATCCATTATATTTAATTAAATCTATAGAAGTTGTTTAATTTAATTTTGAATAAAACATACATATGTATAAAAAAAACTATTTTTCCAAAAACATAATTTTTAAGGATAAGATGATATTAAAGAAACTATATGAAAAGTAATAACAACTAAATAAATTTAAAATGATATTTATAGATATATAATAAATACATTTAACTTAATTAATTCCTTATTCAATGTTATTTTAATTAGTTAAAATGGAGAAACATTATACACATTAAAATTGTTTTCTGAAAAATGTATTTTTAACAAAAAAGTAAACTTTTATTAAAATATAGTATAAATATGATTTAAATGTAATTTACAAGAATAAATTTAAAAAATTAATAGTTTTGTTTGATGAAAAATTAAAATGATAATGGTACATCTAATTTTCATTTTTTATTGTATAGAAATTAAATTGATTCTAAAAACCTATATTTTCAATATTCATGGAAAAATCAATTTTTTTTTAAAATCCAAAAATTTCACCCTATATTAGTAATAATATTTTTATTTATGAAATTATTTAAATTTTATAAAATAAGGTTATTATAAATTACAGTAATTGAATTATAATCTGTTCTTAGAAAATAAAATAATAATCATTTTTGAAGATAACATATTTTCTTACGAATAAGTGTCTATTAAAAATTGTGAGGTTATTTTATCAGAATTTTTATATTTGGTAGATAATTTACAGATATTAGAAATATTATTTAATAAAATTAATACATTTTAATTTAGGTTCTACTTTATAATGGACATATTTAAGTAATAATGGTTTATTTCAGTTTAGTTTTGTTTGTCTCACACGCTATCAGACATAGTTTTCCATTTTAAAAAAACATAATGTTAGAGATGTATTATATGGTTTTTTTGTGCATAAAAATTATCAGATGCAGATCCTAGGGTCGTTAGTGGGTGCACCACCAGATGATCCAAAACTAGATATCCAACATAGTGTCACCTTATTCCTAGACTATGCCACATTCATCTTCCCAAGACTACAAATACATCACCTATACTTCCTCTTTTGGTTCCACTCTGCCTGGTCCCCTTTAGCCTAATTTGGTGTTGTTGAACCAATGCTTAATACACTAGGGTTACCTTATTCCATGATGCACTCCAATCAACCCGACATGGAATGGGTTTAGAGGGTCTTTCCTAACTCGAAATGGGTCTCGATGGGTACAACCCATCCCAAGTTGGGGCGGTGCAGGTCCTTCCTCAACCGCCTGACTCTATCTGTGTTGTGAAGGGGGGAGGAATATAAATTATTTATATATATATATATATGTACAAAAAAATATTTCAAAAATAATTTATAATCTTAAAATATAATTTCAAAAAGTAAATTTTAATATATATAAAATATTTCAGAAGCTAAATTAAATTTGTGATATATTATTATATTAAATGGGGATATAGAGTATAAAATAAAAAATTAAATGATTTATTTTAATAAATTTATATATATTCAACATATATTGAGTAAATATAACAATATTTCTCTCTCTATAAAGAATAGACTAATCTTGGGAAAATAACATGAAATGTATGTCTTGATTTAATTTATTTAATAATTTTTTGCTGTTATATGTGATGTATGTAATAATTAAATAGGTGGTCTACACATCATCATTATTCTTTAATAATATGAAAAATGGTATGTGTGTCTAAGAGAGTAGTTTTTCTGGTGTATTATACAATCCTGGACACCTCACCTATGTGTGATTATTTTTATATTCTGATTATAATGGTATAAGACATGGACCACATTGAGATGAGGTGATAATCTAGACGATATAGAGGCATATTTGACCGGTGTGTGAGCTTCGATATGATTCAAGACCAACTCAAGTATTATACCCCTAGGGTCAGTCTTAATATATTGAGTATAAATGTATTAAAAATGAAAAATTATCAAGAAACTTTGAATAGTTTATTTGAATTATTAATGTTTTGTTATTTTTATAAATGTGTATGTCTGTGATAACCACATAAAATAATAATAAAATAATTAAACAATTAAATTAGTGTAAAGAAGTGATGAATTATTTTTTATTTATTTCTTCTTCAATTGTGAATGTGATTACGTAGTACGTTCATATCGAATAGAAAATTATTTCATATGTCCATAAATAAAAATCATCAATGAAATATTAAGTCCCAAACACTATATAAAATTGGAATTTGAAACAACCAGTTGTATGGAGAGATCACTGACCCCAAATGAGGGTTCTTCCTTCTACTAGGGAGTTATTATGAGATTGATGAGTTGACTTAACTAATGAAGGAATAAAAATATTATCCAAATATATCTTTTTGTATATTTTATGGGAAATAATCGATTAAATCATGTTTATGATTTTAAAATATGGGACTTCACTCAATAGATAAAGGATACATTTGTTAATGTGATTAGATACTCAAATGCCTAAATTTCACTCAATAGAAAAAGAATATATAAGTTAATGTGATTGGATACTCAGACACCAACATTAAAACTCTCCAAGTAGTTGCATAGCCAACTCACAAACTTTAAAGGATCATCCCTCTTTAATAATCTAGTGATGGAGTATTTTTAATCTAGTAGTGTGGGATACTGAGGTCAGATAAAATAGTAGTGTATATTTAATTATCTAATTAATTAGAAATGTATCTCATTAATCAAAATAAAATTACAATTTTATAGATTTTTTTGTTGAAAAATGGAATGTAATATCATTAGTTCACAGTGATTAATTTTTTTAAAATAAATTTTCTTAATAGGAATAAGATTCCAAAGTGAAATACCGGAATTTGTGCAGAGTCCTTTGAAATAGGAAATTAAAGTTGATGGAGCCCACATACATGTTTAGCTACTTAGAGAGCGATAGTGTGAAAATTGATTACCTAAAACTCAAGTATGTTGTATTTTATGTTTACATCCTAATTATATCATCAATTTTTGATGTTATTTGTGGATATAAAATCATGATGTGGATGATTTTACAAGTTTTCTCATATTTAAAAATCTTGTGAGGATAGTGTGAAACGAGATATAAATAGGATAATGTAGACATTGGATATGTGTAAGTTGAAAGATAAATCATGATCTTTAAATACATCCCCTTATTATATCATGATAATTAAATTTATCTGTTTTTTAACATAAAAACGAATAGTTTTGATAAAAAAAATATTCATTACCTTTTGGTAAAGGTTCTCCAATTTGATAAGTACATAAGATATCATTATCTTTAGATCTTATGGAAAAAAATTTGAAAGACACATTAACAAGTCCAATGGATAATATTTTATATATAAATCTAGTAAAACAATTGTAGATAATACTAAGAAGAAGATAATATACTAAAGTTATGGAAATATATTGTTTATGTAGTTTTCCTATAATTGCATCTTTATTTGGAAAATATAAGTGGATGCGGTTTTGTCACTGAATTTTATGTGCTAAATAATCATGGAATGATTTTTGATAAATATATCTAGACCATCAATCTGGTTTATGGTGTGACCACTGTTACTATGCACATGTTTTGAAACTCTCGAGGGTGTGGGATATAATTGGGTTAACTCCCATTTTCCTTATATATAATTATGAACGACTTGAAAAGATGATAACAAAGGATGGACTTAGTTAAACTTAATGTGTCATGGATTGAAATGATAATTTCATGATTTAGAAATCAAATGAATTATTTTTCATTGTTTTATGATTACTCACTATTACTACAATTTCTAACACTATACTCTTAGGTTTAGTCAATGGTTGGAAACAAGAGGGTTTGTTTTAATGAAAAATGTGATAGGTAATGGAATGATTTTACTCATGAAAAACCAAATAATATATGAGCCATACTATGAAACCTTTTGATTTTTCCTAATTATATATATTGTTATATGATTAACCATTTCAATATGGTTGACTTTATGAACACATGTAATAAGAAAAAAAATTGATTTTTAGGAAGACTATGGTGTGAACAATAATATCTATCACTCCCCATCATTATTTAGAAATTAAATTTTTACTTCATGTCCATATTTCAACATTATACTAATGTTCTCGTATTAGAAAACCTAGTTTTGTGTTCTTATAGATTAGATTTTTATTTCCCTTACCTTCATTATAAGATGAATAATTTTTTACCCATTTTTGAAATAGGTTTTCAATAAAGGTGTTTTATACTATAAAATCCTTCATTACAAAGCATAATTTCAAATTGAATAGAAAAATTTATTATATTGGGAGAATGTAACACCTCATTATTTTAAAATAGCACTATGTTTGATAGTGTATAGAACATGAATAACTGAGATTTAATGAACCATGAAATATTATTATTTTTTGAGTATTATAACATAGATATTGAATTTTTAGGTATGAATATAACTAACTGAATTTTGATATATATAAAATTTTCATAATCTATAAAAAAAATTTCGTAAATTCTCGTTATATTAGAACTCAATTTTTAGTAATGTCATTTAATTATTAGAAATACGTTTTCTTCCAAAATGGGTTTTATTTGATTTTATAAGTGAATATTGTATTGAATTTCAAGAATATTTAGAAGTTATATTTGAGTAAAAAAATATAATTTTTTAAATCATCGTATCACAATTTATTTTGAAATATTTTTTGGATTTTTCTAAAGAGACTACATTTCTTGGGATTTGTGAAAGAAAATGATTTTTATTAAGAAATGTATATTTGTTTCATGATTTTACAAAGTAAAATTATTTTTTAAAATGGTTTAAATGTAAAATTAGTTCCAATTTAATATAAATAATCTAAAAAAGATCATTTTAATCAATTTTTGTCCGAATTTGTTATAAAAATAAATTATATTTAAAATGAATTATTCTAAAAAATTGTTTTCGTTTCATTTTGTGCCATTATCCTAAAGTAATTTCATTCATATTTAGAATATGAATCATTTAAAATAGATTAGGAATTTCGAATCAGGATGTCCAAATTTGGTAAATAGGTCATTAAATTTTTTTTCAATATGAACAGAAACAGTAGTAATTTTTTATTGCCACAATAAAGGGAAAATAGTTTAACTAGTATTAAAACTAATGTGATAAGGTTTGAAGTTTATTCAAACACGTGAATTTACTATTTTAGATGAATATGTTTCATCCTTAATTATCTAAAATTGAAATGTAGGTATTTTTTTCCTTTTTACATTGATTTTGACTTTAATAATATTTAATTAGAAGATAAAGTCAAAAATTTCACTTTTTTACTTTTAAAATCTATAAAATTTTGAGGTAGGGAAATAAAAAAACTATTGTCCTGTTATAAATTTCTACATCTATGTCCTATTTTTGAGGTATAGTTATATTTATTAATAGTGTAGTTTTTATGGTTGGGATTCCCAATATTTTTAGAGACAAATTGAGAATTATATATTGTAAGTAGTTGGAACACCGTTGGCTCCCAGTTAGGGAAACCGTGTGACCAGCCAAAGAAAACCATGAATCCATTTGGAATTTTTGGACAGTATAAAACCATATGGTTAGTGAATGGTTTGTCAAACCGTGAAAGGGTTATCTTGTGGCTTTCTCCCATGGGATAGTTAGGGGGAACTTGATTAATGCATGGTTTGGAAAATCATAGGGGGAAACCATGTGACTTGTCTAGGTCATTAAAATTTTGTTTTTACCCTTTTCCTTTTCATGTTTAAACCTAAATCAACATCATATCACCCCCTAGAGATTTTCATCCCTAGGAACATAAAAAACTCCTCCTTGGTCCCTTTGATCTCCAATTTGAGGTGATTTGGGTGGGGATTTTTCAACAAACCTTCTTGTATCTAATATTATTTCTTTATTTCATCTCTTTACTCAGGTTTCTTTACATTCTTCATTGGGATTTTGTTCTCTAGTGGGTGGTAGACCTATTTGGGGTTGAATCTAGATTAATAGTGTTCAATATTGATGCTTATGGTTTTCTCATTCCTTTTTTCAGTTTCAATTTATGTGTGATTGGGGTTTCATATCAATTTATAGATGATTCCAAACTTGTGTTAGGTGATTCCATGATTTAGAATTTTTAAATGATTTTCATATGCTGACTTTGCTTCTTGAATGTACGATATGTATTGTGTAAAAGGTAAAAAATGAGTTTTTGAAAGGTTTTAAGATGCGTATGAATTGAAAGTGGGTTTTCTAGAGGAAATTGGTTGTTTTTCAACTATTCTTCCTTGATTTTGATTCATAAAGGTGTTTTATATATTTTGAAGTGAATTACTAAAATTTTCAACTGATTTGAATCATGTTTTAAAGTGGATTTGGTGTTCTTGTGAAATTTAAAGATGTATTTCTTATGGGAAATGGTATTTTTATATTTCTATCCACATTTCTTGTGTGTGTGCATGTGAATGTGGTGATCTATGTGATATGTGAAATAGATATTGATCATGAAAGAGATCCTAGGTATCTTGGTGGGGTACTAGTAATAGTATGCTAGTTGACTCAGATGTGGCTTTTCATGGGTTCATCTTGCAGCATTTATGATTACAACAGTAACTAAATTATGTTAATTATTGGATACTACTAGAACTTTTGATTTATTCCTCTATATTAGATCATTCATGGAAATGTTTTGGGTTTTGGTTTATACATCGCGTTTTGGTGATATATTATATTTCTATCGTCCCATTAGCGCAAGTACCTTAAAGTATCTCCAATGGTTCTTTTGTGATGTTGTTCATACAATTTACATATGATAAAAATTGTTAATTTGATGAAAAAAAACATATTTTGTTCTCTTAAATTTTTTACATAATATTTTTGTTAAAAAGATTCCATGTCCTTTCTTAAAACAAGCATAGTGATTCTTCTTCTAATGTTGTGGAATGGAATACTTATTTTGGGAGGCATCCTACTGGGCTTTGGATAACACCCTACATACAACCCTGATTTAGGTATATTTTATTATGTATGACCCATGTAAAGGAAAGATATCTTGTGGTGATGAGGGTGGACTCAGATGCTAGTGATCCACTTCTTACAGGTGTTAGTGGTACCTTGATGGTGATAGAACTCTTATAAAATGGAGGTTTTAGGGAAATGTTTTGTTGATCCCATTCAATTTTATTACCTTTGGGATTTGTTTAATGTTGTAAACATTAAATCTTAAAAATTGTTCCACCATGTTTGGTTATGATTACTCAATTATGTTTTCTTATTATTAATGTTTCATTATGATTATGTAAATGGGTGAAATACTTCCCAAATAACAATATCATACCTATGAACTAGTTTCCAGACCTTGGGGATCAGGAACACCCTTTGGTCCATGCCATGGACTAGTTCGGGTGTTAGGTTTCATGGAACTCTAGCTTGGTTCATGAAAAAATAGTATCAGAGTAGGTCAAACAATTTTTTGTTCACATTATTTCAGGACGAGTCTGAGTAGATAGGATCTTCGACTATCGGGGCATGATGTTCTGGTTGCGAGTAGGGTTTCTGTCTTGGAAACCTCATGAAGCGACTAGAGTTTCCATGGATTGTTTGGATTTTATTGACATCTCTTCAAGGTGGGACATACATGATGCATAATGTATACAAACATTGGATGGGGATGAAGGGTTTCTTTGTTTTGGATTATTATTGTGAAGTATTTGTTTATATTCTAATTTTTTGAAGTGTTGAGTATTATTTTTTTTTGAAAATTTTCATATTATATGATGATGGTTGAATTGATGATTTGCCTTGTGGTTATTGCTTCTTATACCAAAATGACTCTATAGTCTTCCTGTGTAGCTATGGGAAGAGGTCGGAGAGACTTCTCACTCACAAAATGGTCATATATTAGTGGAAGGTGTGGTTTGTTCTATCCATACTTTGGTATGATGATCATTATCCAACCATGATTGGGATAAAAAATTGAACTAGAATCTAGAATGGGAAAGGCTCAGAAGTTCCTCAATAACAAGCACCAGAAGAATCATAAGCGAGACCTGTGAATGTTTAAGGATTGATATTTATTACATCATCCTTATCATTCATTTTGGTTTACATTTGTAAATATATTTCATTTATTTCATCCCACCTTATAGACAAGTTAAAATTGAAAACTAGGAAAATGCCATATGTGATGGAGTTGGTAACATCTCTTGATAATATGAGAGAGATGGTTTTCAAGGGTCCTTCTTGTGAACTCACCATGTCAGGGGACAAGCGGGAATGGGATATCCATGTTTTCGAAAGGGACAACTTTGACGTAATCATTGTTACAGATTGTATGGTTTGATTTTAGGTGCACATCAATTTTTATTGGTGGAGAGTGAGTTTTGTGGAACCTGATGGGAGTATCCATGTCTTTCATTGTGAATGAGATCCTCAGTCAGGATGTGCTAGACCTCTACATCAAGAATTGGTAAATACTATTGTTTAGAACATGTCGCTCGCATTGGAGGTCAATGTTGATTCTCCTAATGGTGGATTAACTCTCATAGTGGATGAATTCTGAAATGTTTTTCCATAATATTTTCCAGGTTTTCCTTTAATTAAGGATGTGAAGTTTTCCATTGATTTTCCATTGGGAACACAACCGATATCTCTTCCCTAATTCCATAGGATCCCCACAGTGTTTATAGACATAAATGTATAACTGTATGATTTGGAAACCAAATTATTTAATTGAACGACAATCTTAACATGGGCAGCCCTAGTTCTATTTGAGAAAAAGGCCAATGGATGTATCTATATATATTCATTCCCCAAACCCAAATAAGGTGATGATTGAGAATAAGTACCATTTTCCTCTCATTTATGACCTTTTTTATTATCTTAAGGGGTAAATGAGGTTATCCAAGATTAAAATCCATTTTGGTTATCACCATGTTGGAGTTAGAGAGTTAGATATTCAAAAAATATCCTTCTAAATTGGTATAACCATTTTGTTGGTTTGGTCATGCATTTCAGGTTGAAAAATAATTCAACAAATTTTATGGTTCTCATGAATATAGTGTTCAACTAGTATATCGACTCCTTTGTTTTGGTATCCATGGATAACATCCATGTCTATTCTTAAACCAAGGAGGAACATGGGTATCTTTTGAGGATCCTATCATGATCTCTTTGGAATCATTGTTTCAATTACATTTTTTTTAAATAAACCTTCTAGATCAGTTAGGTAAAGTTTATATTCCATGTATTCTTAGATAATGGAGTTTCGGTGGAGCCTGTGAAGATTAGTGAGGTGATATCATGGGATAAGCTGAATAATGTATTTGAAATTACGAGCTTTTTGGGCTTAAAAGGGTATTACATGCAGTTTGTTTGAGATTTATCTTAGCATACTTCATCCATGAAAGTGTTTACTTGAAAAGGTGTAATTTTTTAATGGATTTTAGAGTTTAACGAATCCTTTGAGGAGATTAAGTTGAAGTTGACCAAAAATATTAATTAGATATTTCTAGAGTCCAGAATGGGTTATGTGGTCTATTTTGATGCCTCGAGTATGGGTCATGGGTGTGAGTTGATGCAGGATGGCCATGTTGTGGTTAATAGTTCCTTCCAACTCCGAACAGATGGAAATAATTACCCAACCTATGACATAGATTTATTAGCAGTTATTATTTAAAAAAATGTGGCGTGATTACGTTTTTGGGAAAAAATTTGTGGTTTATTATTATAATAATAGTTTATCCAACATTTTTCCCCATAAAGATTTGAATTTTATGTAGCATTATTAGGTTGATTATCTTCAAGGGTTTGAATTTGATATATTCTATACCCCAGACCATGGTAATTTTGTTGTCGATTAGTTGAGTATAAAAGTGATAGGGAAAATATTGAAAGTGTTTAATGAAGAGTGAAATTTTATGGGGATATTATCTCTGATTCACTTGGAGACTGAGGAATATAGGGGAGGTGTGTTCTTGGCTAGTGTGTAACTGACTCCTTCTCTTCTAGAGTTGATTCAATGAGATTATCCTAGTGATTAGTTATGCCAATAGTATACATAGTTTCTAAATGGTTGGGAGATGCCCAGTGATTGGTTGTTGTCCTTTAAGGGAGAATTGTGTTTGAATAGTCATCTAGTGGTGTGGTTGATATTGAAGAATATGGTGATGCATGACATCCACAAGTCCAAGTGGGAAATTTATCATGTTTCCACCACAATGTAGAAGGACATGAAATGACATTTTTTTGTTCCCATGTATAATATCGGATATAGTAAACATTGTTTTGTGGTTTTATACATGTCATCAAGTTAATGAAAAGCACTAAATGTGTAACACCCCAAGCATCCACAGTACGCTTCTCTTGGAATAATAAAATAGCTTGTGTTGTATGCAACTTTGAGTTCTAACACACCACGACCAACCAAACCAGTAGTTATGAAAAGTAATACCCAATTTTTGAAATTTTATAAATTTCATTTTTCAAAATGGAATTTCATTTTTGGATTCAAAATATCAAAATTAGGTTACGATGAATTTTTGGTATTTTTCTGAAAACATTCAATTTTTGATGAATAGTAAAAAACATTGTTTTATTGTTCAAAACCGAATTTTTATTTAAATAATTATTAATTTTATTTAAATTTATATTAGGTAAAAATAGATACATAATACCTATATATGTTCAATTTAATTCATTGGAGTCATTTTATAATGATATTAGATATAGAACTTTTCATTGAACTTTTTATTGTCTTTTACCCACCTATTAGGGACATTTGTAAATTTTCATAAAACGTAATTTTACTGCCTCTATAAATTAAATTTCAAAAATCTAAGAGACAAAATTTATATCATTAAGTAAAATTTGGTTCAATAAGATGATAATAATTTTTGGTGAACATTAACTTTTGACTTTTATTTACCAAGGTTAAAAGTAAATAGGGCAATTAAAGGTAAAAAAGATATTATAATTACCCTAAAACCTGTCCTAATTCTTTTGGATAAATGTATTTCGACCAAAATAAACCTTATAAATTATTTAGGATCCTTCTGGTCCACCTGAATTAGATTATGACATTTATTATTATTTTATTTAAAGAAGAGTTAAAAGTGCTAAATTCAAATTTTATAACAAACTTTTTTTTAATATAGGGATAAATATTAAATAAATTAGAATATAAATATTAATTAGAAATATAAACATATTTCCAACATCATTGTTTTTTATTTTTAATTTTTTAAAATTAAATAATTAAATTTATTTATGACACAATGATGATGGAGTAATTACCTTATTAGAGGAAGATTAAAATAATTGATATTATAAATATCCAACAAAAATGGAAACTGAGACTTTTTATGAGTTACATGAATTTAATAGGTTAATATGACATTTTAGGGTTATTTAAGTGAATTTTTTTCGAATTAATCAGTTTTTTACGACTTTAACAAAAGCCACATACTAAATAGTTTCAAAATTGTCATAAATGAGTTTATAAAAAAAAATACTGTATTATTATATGATATAATAGTTCTAAAAATGTACGGTTCATCCAATGGACTTATATAATAATACAAATGTCATTGATGAAAAACTTGGTGTTATCTTGGCATTTTATAGTATGTTTATTAACCACTTATTATAATAAGACCAGAATATATAGTAAAAGCTAAACTATTTTACTAAGAGTTAAATCTAAATGATAAGGTTAATATGGTGACCAAAACCTATCTAAAACCTATTGGTTGAGATATTTTCGACCCATACCCACCTTATCCTCAAAATAAATCATTTTGGGGCCATTATAACCCGAATATTATTGTATAATAAAATAATATTTCAAGATTTACCTAAAGTGACCCTCACCTATCTTATAAAAGGGTACTTCCACTTCTCTCAAAATCATATCTCCAAATCCATTTGTCTTGGCCAACCCCTTCTCAAATATCCTCCCAAATTTTCTCACATCTACTTAGAGGCCTTACTTTTATTATAAATCCAACCTATGGATCTCTTTTGATCAACTCAAAAGGAAATACCCGAAGAAGAGGTAATAATTTCACCACCTCTTTCAAGTTCGTTTGTTCTTCCACTTCCTCTTTCTTTGTTATCCCCATAACAAAAAAATAAATTCAGTACCAAATTCATAATATGATATTATTATAAAATTTTTACAACCATATTCATTACTTTATCCATCCTATGAATGACAAAGTCACCGTACATGTGTACGAACGGCCTACCGTCTCCACATCTTGGTCTAGTTTATTATTCAAACACTTTATTATTTGGATGGGTATAAGAATGAGTATAACTGATGTAAATAATAATTATTACATGTTAAGGATTCTATAAATACGATATAAAATCCAATTACATATGATTTCACCATTAATAGAATGGTATTGTCACTCATGCGTACGTATGGATTACCGTCTCGACAAACATGATGCGATTCATTTCCCATCTTAACCATTAAAGATAAATTTTATTTTATGATTAAAAATGATGTTTAAGAACTTAATATCATTCTAGATATTAATCAAATACATCTTACCCATAATAATCATGGCCTAAATAACCATTCATATAAAGGAAAATGAATCAGTTAACACCGGAAACGCTGATACTACTTAAATATTTTTAACAAAGCAATATTAGAAGATCATATATAATATCATATTTATGTATATGGTTATTGTGTACTTTTATAACAATTATTTGTCAATTATAAATTATTTTAACGTTCCCTCGATCAAGTAATAGTACAAGGTAAGGGTTAATTCTATAATCTCATCATTATATGAGTTTATTTATATGCGAGTATCTATTGGGACCTCTTTATCATCCAAATTTGTGTTTCATAAAAATGTATGTAACTACAAGACCCTAGTTACTCAGAGTCAGTGCATTATTACATTACAATGGCATGATCACAAAAGATCAAGTCTTGAAAGACCGATTAGTTTAGTAGCCTTGGAAACAATAGATATATTTATAAGTCTTAAATTACATCATAATGTGAAAAAAAAATACAACAACAACTTGTCTTCATATCCCCTCATACATTCCCTGCAGGTCATTCATAAAATACTTCTTCACATCCTAGGAAAATTAAAACATTGAAAGGGGTGAGCTCAGATGCTCAGTAAGGATAAAAATATATCGGAAATTTTCATAAATAAACATAAATATTTAAGGCAATGTATAACTAAAACAAAATCATTTTAAACATGAACTTCAGCATAATATGGAAAAGATAAAATGAAATAATTCCATTTACTTATTCACATGGATATTCTACTAGTCGAATAATCACAAGCAATATCAATAACCACTTTCATAATGATGGAATGCATAATGTTAGACAATCATAACCACGTAGTCAGTGCCTTCTGCTAAGACTACAAATAAGATTTTGTCAAGGCCTTGTTCCAAGACACTAGTTTGTCTCATGAGACCAACCGATTCATCGAGGAGCTATAGCGGACTCCACCCTTCACTTATTAAGTCCAATGCATTCCTCGTATGAATAGGTTTTAACATAACATAAACATTTGTATTAGAACTAGCATACGAAATGTCAATACATTCTCCATAAACCTTGAATGGTATAAAAATAACACATCCACAATCAAACACATCAAAAAACCTTCAATACAATATGGATGTTTTGTATAATAAATCAACATCAAATAAGATTAAAATCTATAAAAGGATGTTGACATAGATGAAATCAAAAATATTTTAGAGAAATATCATTTTTTTAAATCATTTAAAGGTCACATAATTATAAAAGAAAACATTTACTTTGAAAATATTCTTATAAGATTGTAAGGGAAGATTCGACGATTTTATAACGGTGGAAAATAGCCACACCCGCAGTATAAGTTAAAAAAAGACATTCTTACCTTAATTCTGTCGAAAAGGTTAAAAAGTACCTTGTTTTGAAAACGACGGAAATATTCCTTTATAATCTTCTTATAAAAAGTCAAACAAGGGTATAAAGGACTTTAACCCATATTCAATAAAATATTAAGAATATTTTGAAATAAATTTTTAAGAAACATGGATGTGGATGATAAAGAGGTCCTAGTAGATAATTACGTATAAACAACCTCAGATAATGAATAGATTGTGAAATAAACTCTTACCTTGTACATTTCCTTGGTCGAGGGTAGGTTAACCTACTTTATAATAGTTAAATAATTGTTATTAAATTATACAAAAATCATATACATAAATATGATAATATATATGATCTTTTAATTTTTTCTTTTTTAATAATATTTTATTATTATCGTCGTTTCGGGTGTTAACTGATTCATTTTACTTTATAAGTTTTGTTACATAAGCCATGTTTGTTATCCATAGGTTGTATTTTATTTATATATAGAATGATATCAAGTACTTAAACATTATTTTTAATCATCAAAAGATAATTAGTCTTGAATGGATACTGTAACACCCGAGACTTTTATGTTATATAAATCATCAAAGGAATCTTTTTCTACACAGCACTTGCTTGGCTTGCTTTACACGAAATCGCGACCTTCCTCGATAGCTTCCGTCGTACGCAATACAGAGTTTCACTAAACAACGATATGCTATTAAAATATTATTACAACTAGCCGTTATGAATAGTAATAACCACTTTTTGAAATTTTATAAATTTTATTCTTCAAAATGGACTTCATTTTTGGATTCGGAATATCGAAATTAGCCTAGGTTGAAATTTTGGTATTTTTCTGAAAACATTCAATTTTTGATGAATAGTGAAACCACTAAGTGGTAGTTAAAAAAAATGAATTTTTCATAAAACATAATTTTACCGCTTCTATGAGTGGAATTTCGAAAATCCGAGAGACACGGTTAATATCAAGGACTAAAATGTGATTCAATGAGATGAAAATAATTTTTGGTGAATAGTAACTTTTTACTTTTTTTAACCACGATTAAAAGTAAATAGGGTAATTAAGGGTAAAGATGATAGTATTATTACCCTAACACATGTCCTAATTCTATTGGATAAGTTTAATTCTACCAAAAAAAACTTAGGAATAAAATATGACCATTTAGGCCCACTTGGATTAGATTAGGACATTTATTATTAATTTATTTAAAGAAGGGTTAAAATAGTTAAAATCAAGGTTTAATAAGTAAATAATTTTTAATATAAGGTTATACATAAGATAAATTCGACTATAAATATTCATTAGAAAGCTAAAAATATTAACTACATAATGATATTTTATTTGTAATTTTTAGGCATTAAATAATTTAATTTATTTATGACACAATAATGATGCAGTAATTATCTTATTAATGAAATATTGACATAATTGATGTTATCAACACCGAAATAAATGTAATTTGAGAATTTTTATGAATTGTACTAATTTTATAGGTTAATATGACATGTTAGTATTGATTTAATTAACTTTTTTCGAACTAATAATTCTTTTATGATTTTCACAAAAATCAATTACTAAATAGTGTCAAAATTGACATAAAATAGTTTTTAAAACAAATATTATATTAGTAATTTTTATTTTATTCCTAAAAATCTAAGGTTTGGAAAAATGACTTAGATAAGGTTATATATATTAATAATAAACAACTTGGGGTTCTTTTGGCTGCTTATAGTAAGTTTATTAACCTTATAGTATAAGAAAACAAGAAGACAAGGTAAAAGTAAACCTATTTAACATAATGTTAAATCTAAATGATAAGGTTAAAATATGAACCTAAACATGTCTAAATTCTATTGGATGAGAGTATTTCGACCCATACCCACCTTATATTTGAAATATATCAATTTGGAGCTATTTAAAACCGAACTTGACTTTATAATAAAATAATATTTTTTGTTTTCCCAAAGTTGCCCCTCTCCTCCCTTATAAAAGGGAACCTCCTCCCCTCTTCCTCACACCACATTGAGCCTTCAAGCTCGTCCAACCCCTGACAATTTCTCGTCTCCACTTCCCTAGAGACATCCTAGAGGTCCTGGTCTTCTTCAAAGACCAATTTTAGTGCCCTAAAAGAAGGTCTCAAAGAAGCACTTCAAATAAGATGTAATGTCCGTTACCGATTCTTTCATCTTTATTTCTTCTTCCACTTCTTCTTCTTTAGTTGTTTCATTATGAAGAAATAAAATCAGTATCACTCATATACTGATATATTATTATAAGTATTAAACAACCCTATTTCACCATCTATCCATCCTACGGAAAAAGAAATCACTGCACGTGCATACGTACGGAATACCGTCTCCACGTCGTGGTGTAATCTATTTTCCACCACCACCTTACTAGGATGGGTATAATGGTGTAAATAATGACTATATATGACTATTATAAAGTGATACTGATTCTGAAATCGTATACATACACTCCAATACAATTCCACGATCATAGGAACGATATCATCACTCGTGCGTACGTACGGAATACCGTCTCCACGATGTGATGCGACTCGTTCTACATGATCTTCATTTCATAATGATTATATAAATGAATTGAATGAATTAATATGATATATATTACACTAATACCATTCTGGAAATGAGGTATCTATAACCTAAATATATGAATAATAATTTATTCGACAAAACATGCATAAGAACAAAAAGTTATAAACACCTGAATAACAAGTAGCAATGAAATATTACTACTAAGAAGCTAAGAAAATGACCATATATGATATCATAAAAATAAGTATGATTCTGGAATAAGTCAGTAACATTATTTAAATCATTATACAGGAGGTTCAGACACTTACGAAGCAAAACAGACCTAAGGTAAGGGAAATATCACAATCTCATTTTTATCCGAGATTGTTTATACTTTAGTATTTACTGGGGTGTATTTTATCATCCACATCCATGTTTCCTCAATATGAAATATTATTTCCATTCACCTAAAATTGTTTAAATCCTATTTTACCCTTCGGTGAGTTTTTAGTAAAAGATATGAAAGGAATCTTTTGTCGTTTTTCGTACGAGGTACTTTTTGACTTTTCCAACAAAAGTACGAGAAGAATGTTTTTTTAACTTATACGATATGAATGGATTTTTAAAACCTTATTTCCAAGAAGCTTCCTTTACATGTTTTCAAGTTTATTTTTAATCAACTTCTTTTAAAATTGTATGACATGTTATGAAAGGAAAATATTTTTGAAGTAGAAAGGATATTTTCCTCAATAATGGAGTTCAAGTGTTTTATCAAAATTATTTTCCATCTAAGATAATATAGTGTTCTATTTATATCTCTATTATTACATTGATATGATTATGTTGTGATGGATATATTTTTATGAATTCCTTTATCTTATATGAATTGTTTTATGATGTCATGATGTTTAAGATTCCCCTTTTTATTACATGGGTTCTGCTATGATGTATGGTTTATGATTTTGGGGCACACATAAGAATGGTATCATTATGAGATGGGTGAGACCTATATCTCCCTCCAATGAATTGGGTAAAGATTTTATATCTCATGAGATAGGCATGGCCGGAACGGTAGGTTATACCGGTTCAGTGAAACAGGACTGAAATGAGGGTGACTCGGTTCAGAAATGGACTTTTTCCACTAAGATAGTCTTGGAAATGAGTCTTGACTAATAATATATGATTCTCTATGATTGCATGTGTATGTCAAAAAGTTTCATGTTTTAAGTTATGATTATTGTGATTACATTTCACTGCCATGATTTATCCCATGTTATGAAATTATGATCTCTTTTGCAGGTTAAGATTTCCAAAAGTTATGTGCTTATTTATATGATGTGATTGATATTTCTTTTGTTTACCCTTACTGAGCATTTGAGCTCACCCTTTTGTATGTTTTCTTTCCCCAGGTCAGGAAGAAGGTTATTAAGTAAGATATGCCAAAAGGGACTCTAGATATGATGAAATAAATGGGAGATAGTGTAGACACTTTATGAACTAGTTGTTTATGTTTCCCAGTTTCTAAAGACACTATACCTATACGGTCCTTTCGTGGTTTTGTTATATGTTGTAATAAGTATGCTTCAATTTTTAAGTATTAACAATGTATGTAAAGTATGGGTCGTTATAGTTGGTATCAGAGGAAAGGTATAGTCATCCTTTGGAAAATAGGATGTGAAAGCCTTAGTAAGAACCCTAAGGATAAGTCTAAGCATAGAACAAAATATTAGTGTTTTATAAATGGCCATGAATAACCTAGGATAATACCTTAAGTGTGAAATTTTATTATTGATTATGTAGTTTTCCTATTAAAATTAGTGTTCCTCGCACTATTCTTCTTGGTTTTAGTCAATGGCTGGAACCCGACGGAATCGTGTTAATGCGGAATGCGACGGGAAATGCAATGATTATCCCCCTGAGCAACCAAACGTTATGGGAGCTGGAATGAAAAATCTTGTAGCCATGCTCACACAACTCTCTCAAGCTATGAATCATGCAGGACTTCCAAACGAGCAAAGGAAGGAGCAACATTCTGTTGAATCCTTCATGAGGCAGTGTCCACCTTCTTTCAGCGGGTCTACTGATCCATTAGTTTCTAAACAATGGATTAGTACTACTGAAAAGATATTTTCAGTTCTTCAATGTTCTGAACATGATAAATTCATCCTAGCAGTGTATCGTTTGGAAGGAGATGTTGATCAATGGTGGAATCTTATTAAGAATATGAGGCAAAGGGATGAAATTGAGTCCATGGAATGTGACGAGTTCAAGAACTTATTTTTCAATAAGTACTTCCCTCGTATTCTCCGAACAAAGATGGAGAAAGAGTTTCTTGAACTGAAGAAAAAGGATGATGAATCTGTTGGTACCAATGAAGGAAATTTTACAAGACTTTCAAGGTACGCTTCTGGTATTATTATCCAACCTAAGAGTAAGATCGATCGATTCTTTAGTGGATTAAAACAAAGTCTTCGAAGGGCGTTTTCCATAAGGGAATTCAATAGCTACGAGGAAATCGTTCGATGTGCTCTCAAAGTCAAGATGGAGATTGGAGTAACCCATCAATCATATGGGTTTGATAAGAAGAGGAAAATGGAATTCAAAGGAAAATCTAATGGGCACACTGAAAAGAAGATGGGCTTTCCCTTATGCTCAAAGTGTGGAATGAAACATGGAGGGAGTTGTCTTAAAGGGACAAGTAAATGTTTCAAATGTGGAAAGGAAGGTCATCGGGCATTTGAATGCTGTGATGATGGGAAGAAGATGTCTAATGATGCAAACAAAGGAAGGGATACACAGAATGAACCTACTACACTTCAATGTTTCAAGTGCAAGGAGATGGGAAATTATGCCAATAAATGCCCTAATCCAAGGGTTGATGATGATGGTAGACATAAACAAACTCTTAAGGCTAAAGATAAAGGAAAGTCACATGCAATTTCTATCAGCGATGTGGAGTATGACAACGATGTGGTGAAAGGTACACTTACCATCCACTCTAAAGTAGAAAATGTTTTATTTGATTCTGGATCCACCCACTCCTTTGTTTCTGAATAATTTTCTAAGGGTATCACCATATTACCTCAACAATTAGATGTTGAGTTAGCTGTGACAACACCTAATGGCACAATAGTCGCATCAATAGTTTATAATTCTTCTCCGATCGAAGTTTGTGGGAAAGCGCTTCCTGCAAATCTTGTGATCCTTCCTATAGTGGAATTTGATGTGATTCTTGGCATGGATTGGCTTTCTTCATATGGATCTCATATCAATTGGCAAAGAAGGGAAGTCACATTTCATATTCCAGATGAATCTATGATCGTCTATCGATGCAAGGATGAACATAACCTTCCAGTGGAAATTTCTTCCATTTTATGGGTATTGATTCCACTAAATGAAGATTATTTGTCTCAAATGTTTGGTGAGAAACTCACGATTAAGAATATGCCCATTGTACGGGAGTTTGATGATGTCTTTCCTGAGGAATTACCGGGTCTTCCACCAAATCGTGAAGTTGAGTTCTGAATAGAACTCGTACTGGGTGCTTTGCCTATTTCAAAGACACCTTATAGAATGGCCCCAATTGAGTTGCAGGAATTGAAGAAGAAACTCTAAGAGAATCTTGATAAGGTATTCATAAGCCCTAGTGCGTCACCTTGGGGAGAACCTGTTCTATTTGTTAAGAAGAAAGATGGATCAATGAGACTCTGCATTGATTATCGAGAACTTAACAAGATCACTATCAAGAACAAATATCCTCTCCCACGCATTGATGAATTATTTGACCAACTACGAGGAGCTCAATACTTTTCCAAGATTGATCTTCGTTTAGGGTGTCATCAATTAAGGGTAAAAAGGTAGGATATACCAAAGACGGCTTTCTGTACAAGGTATGGACACTATGAATTTATAGTGATGCCATTTGGTCTTACTAATGCACCTGTTATCTTCATGGATCTGATGAATAGAGTCTTTAGAGACTATCTTGATCAATTTGTGTTTGTCTTTATAAACGATATGCTTTTCTATTCAAAGAGCAAGGAAGAAAATGAAGATCACTTGAGAATTATATTGAAGACCCTGAGAAAGGAGAAGCTTTATGCCAAATTTACCAAGTGTGAATTTTGGCTTCAAAAAGTTGCATTTTTGGGTCACATAATCTCAAAAGAGGGGATATATGTGGATCCAGCAAAAACAGAGGTTATCGAAAGATGGTCGAGACCAACAACATTAACTGAGATCCGAAGTTTTCTTGGTTTGGATGGATATTATCGACGTTTTGTGAAAGCTTTTTCACGATTATCTAATCCACTCACCAAGTTGACTCGGAAAGGAGTTAAGTTTGTCTAGACGGAAGAATGTGAAGAGAATTTCAAGGAGTTGAAAAGTAGGTTATCCAGTGCACCTGTGCTCACACTGCCTTGTAGTAGAGAAAGGTTTGTGATCTATAGTGATGCATCCAAGAAGGGATTGGGGTGTGTTCTTATGCAAAATGATATGGTGATAGCTTAAGCCTCACGATAGTTGAAAATTCATGAGAAAAATTACCCAACACATGATTTGGAGTTACATGCGGTAATCTTTGCATTAAATATTTGGAGGAATTATCTTTATGTTGAAAGGTGTGATATTTATACTGATCATAAAAGTTTAAAGAATATTTTCACACAAAAGGAGCTGAATATGCGTCAAAGAAGATGGTTGGAGTTGATTAAGGATTATGACTGCTCAATCCATTACCACCCTGGGAAAGCAAACAAGGTGGCAGATGCATTAAGTCGACAAGACCATGCCAGTTTATCCATGATGAGGATCACAAAAGATCCAATATTTATGGATTTACAAAGGATTGATCTTGGAATTATAATGGAAGGGGAAAAATCTTATCTTTATCAAATGAATGTTCAACCATCTATACATGTGAAGATTAAAGAGGAACAAAAAGAAGATGTCAAGTTACAAAAAAAGGTGATAAACGTTCCTGAATTCAACCTTGATTGTGATGGGATAATAAAGTTTAGGAATCGGGTTTGTGTTCCTCCCATCCCCGAATTAAAGAAGGAGCTGTTGGATGAGGCTCATAGTTCTTCATTCTCTATTCATCCTAGAAGCACGAAGATGTATAGGGACCTGAAAGAGTACTTCTGGTGGGATGGCATGAAAAGAGATGTTGCTGAATTTGTCTCCCGATGCTTGGTTTTCCAACAAGTTAAAGCTGAGAGAAAGAAGTCTAAGGGGATGTTACAACCATTACCCATACCCGAATGGAAATGGGAAAACATCACTGTGGACTTTGTCACAGGACTTCCTAAAACATCCAAAGGCAATAATGTTATCTGGGTCATAGTTGATCGTCTTACAAAGTCTGCACACTTCATTGCTATTAGAGAGGATTTCCCTCTGGATCAGCTTTCCAGGATATATGTAAAGGAAGTGGTAAGATTGTATGGAGTACCACTTTCTATTATATCCGATCGGGATCTGAGATTTACCTCGAAGTTCTGGCGAAGTCTTCAGCATACTCTGGATACAGAGTTGAGTTTCAACACTGCTTATCATCCTCAGACAGACGGTCAGTCTGAGAGAACAATTCAAACCCTAGAAGATATGTTGAGAGCTTGCTCTATGGATTTCAAAGGTGGATGGGATCAACACCTACCTTTGGGAGAATTTTCTTATAATAATAGCTTTCACTCCAGTATTCAGATGGCTCCTTATGAAGCTCTCTAAGGAAAGAAATGCAGGACTCCAACTTGTGGGGATGAAGTTGGGGAAAGAAAGCTATTAGGACCTGATCTAGTTGATGAAATGGCAGAAAAGGTCAGATCTATTCAACAACACATAAGAGAAGCTCAGAGTCGACAGAAATGTTATGCTGACAACCGAAAAAAAGACCTAGAGTTTGAAGTGGGTGATAAAGTGTTCTTACGAATATCTCCCTGGAAGAGGGTCATGAGATTTGGAAAGAAGGGGAAGTTGAGACCTAGATATATCGGTCCTTTCGAAATACTGGATCATGTTGGGAAGGTAGCTTACCAATTGGCGCTTCCACCGAATCTCTCTCAAGTTCACGATGTGTTCCATGTATCTCTCCTGAGAAAGTACATACCTGATCCTTCACATGTACTCACCTCAGAAGTTGTACCACTGGAGCAAGATCTTTCTTATGAAGAACAACCGATAGAGATTATGGATCATAGCGAAAAAGTCCTACGAAACAAGACCACTCGATTGGTGAAAGTTTTATGGAGGAACCACCAATTAGAAGAAGCTACATGGGAGCTTGAGGATATGATGAGGGAGAGGTATCCTCATCTGTTTGTTACAAAGTGACGAATTTCGAGGGCGAAATTCATTTTAAGGGGGGTAGAATGTAACACCCGAGACTTTTATGTTATATAAATCATCAAAGGAATATTTTTCTACACAACTGTATCTTGGCTTGCTTTACACGAAATCACGACCTTCCTCGATAGCTTGTGTCGTACGCAATACCGAGTTTCACTAAACAATGATATTCTATTAAAATATTATTAAAACTAGCCGTTATGAATAGTAATAACCACTTTTTTATATTTTATAAATTTTATTTTTCACAATGGACTTCATTTTTGGATTCGGAATATCGAAATTAGCCTAGGGTGAAATTTTGGTATTTTTCTGAAAACTTTTAATTTTTGATGAATAGTGAAACCACTAAGTGGTAGTTTAAAAAACTGAATTTTTCATAAAACATAATTTTACCGCTTCTGTGAGTGGAATTTCGAAAATCCGAGAGACACAGTTAGTATCAAGGACTAAAATGTGGTTCAATGAGATGAAAATAATTTTTGATGAATAGTAACTTTTTACTTTTTTTACCACGGTTAAAAGTAAATAGGGTAATTAAGGGTAAAGATGATATTATTATTACCCTAACACATGTCCTAATTCTATTGGATAAGTGTAATTCGACCAAAAACAAACTTAGGAATAAAATATGACCATTTAGGCCCACTTGGATTAGATTAGGACATTTATTATTAATTTATTTAAAGAAGGGTTAAAATAGTTAAAATCAATGTTTAATAAGTAAATAATTTTTAATATAAGGTTATACATAAGATAAATTCGACTATAAATATTCATTAGAAATATAAAAATATTTCCTACATAATGATATTTTATTTTTAATTTTTAGACATTAAATAAATTAATTTATTTATGACACAATGATGATGCAATAATTATCTTATTAATGAAATATTGACATAATTGATGTTATAAACACCAAAATAAATGTAATTTGAGACTTTTTATGAATTAAAATAATTTTATAGGTTAATATTACATGTTATTATTGATTTAATTAACTTGGTTCGAACTAATAATTCTGTTATGATTTTCAAAAAAATCAATTACTAAATAGTGTCAAAATTGACATAAAATAGTTTTTAAAACAAATAATATATTAGTAATTTTTATTTTATTCCTAAAAATATAAGGTTCGGCCAAATGAATTAGATAAAGTTATATATATTAATAATAAACAACTGGGGGTTCGTTTGGCTGCTTATAGTAAGCTTATTAACCTTATAGTATAAGAACACAAGAAGACACGGTAAAAGTAAACTTATTTAACTTAATGTTAAATCTAAATGATAAGGTTAAAATAGGAACCTAAAATTGTCTAAATTCTATTGGATGAGATTATTTAGACCCATCCCCACCTTATCTTTGAAATATATCAATTTGGAGCTATTTAAAACCGAACTTGACTTTATAATAAAATAATATTTTTAGTTTTCCCAAAGGTGCCCCTCTCCTCCCTTATAAAAGGGCACCTCCTCCCCCTCTTCGTCACACCACTTTGAGCCTTCAAGCTCGTCCAACCCCTGCCAATATCTCCTCTCCACTTCCCTAGAGACATCTTAGAGGTCCTGGTCTTCTTCAAAGACCAATTTTAGTGCCCTAAAAGAAGGTCTCAAAGAAGCACTTCAAAGAAGAGGTAATGTCTGTTACCGATTCTTTCATTTTATTTCTTCTTCCACTTATTCTTCTATAGTTGTTTCATTATGAAGAAATAACATCAGTATCACTCATATACTGATATTTTATTATAAGTATGAAACAACCCTATTTCACCATCTATCCATCCTATGGAAAAATAAATCACCACGCGTGCGTACATACAGAATACCGTCTCCACGCCGTGGTGTAATCTATTTTCCACCACCACCATACTTGGATGGGTATAATGGTGTAAATAATGACTATATATGACTATTATAAAGTGATACAGATTATGAGAGGTATACATACACTCCAATACAATTCCACGATCATAGGAATGTTATCATCACTCGTGCGTACGTACGGAATACAGTCTCCACGATGTGATGCGACTCGTTCTACATGATCTTCATTTAATAATGATTATATAAATGAATTGAATGAATTAATATGATATATATTTCACTAATACCATTCTGGAAATGTGGTATCTATAACCTAAATATAAGAATAATAATTTATTCGACAAAACATGCATAAGAACAAAAAGTTATAAACACCCGAATAACAAGTAGCAATGAAATATTACTACTAAGAAGCTAAGAAAATGACCATATATGATATCATAAAAATAAGTATGATTCTGGAATAAGTCAATAACATTATTTAAATAATTATACAGGAGGTTCGGACACTTATGAAGCAAAACAGACCTAAGGTAAGGGAAATATCACAATCTCATTTTTATCCGAGATTGTTTATAGTTTAGTATTTACAGGGGTGTATTTTATCATCCACATCCATGTTTCCTCAATATGAAATATTATTTCCATTCACTTACAATTGTTTAAATCCTATTTTACCCTTCGGTGAGTTTTTAGTAAAATATATGAAAGGAATCTTTTGTCGTTTTTCGTACGAGGTACTTTTTTGACTTTTCCGACAAAAGTACGAGAAGAATGTTTTTTTTAACTTATATGGTATGAATGGATTTTTAAAACATTATTTACAAGAAGCTTCCTTTACAAGTTTTCAAGTTTATTTTTAATCATCTTCTTTTAAAATTGTATGACATGTTAAGAAAGGAAAATGTTTTTGAAGTAGAAAGGATATTTTCCTCAAGAATGGAGTTCAAGTGTTTTATCAAAATTATTTTCCATCTAAGATAATATAGGGTTCTGTTTATATCCCTATTATTAAATTGATATGATTATGTTGTGATGGATATATTTTTATGAATTCCTTTATCTTATATGAATTGTTTTATGATGTCATGATGTTTAAGATTCCCATTTTTATTACATGGGTTATGCTATGATGTATGGTTTATGATTTTGTGGCACACATAAGAATGGTATCATTATGAGATTGGTGGGACCTATATCTCCCTCCAATGCATTGGGTAAAGATTTTATATCTCATGAGATAGACATGGCTGGAACGGTAGGTTATACCGGTTCAGTGAAACAGGATTGAAACGAGGGTGACTCGGTTCAGAAATGGACTTTGTCCACTATGATAGTCTTGGAAATGAGTCTTGACTAATAAGATATGATTCTCTATGATTGTGTGTGTATGCCAAAAAGTTTCAGGTTTTAAGTTATGATTATTATGATTACATTTCACTGCCATGATTTATCCCATGTTATGAAATTATGATCTCTTTTGCAGGTTAAGATTTCCAAAAGTTATGTGCTTTTGTATATGATGTGATTGATATTTCTTTTTTTTTACCCTTACTGATTATTTGAGCTCACCCTTTTGTATGTTTTCTTTCCCCAGGTCAGGAAGAAGTTTATTAAGTAAGATATGCCAAAAGGGACTATAGATATGATGAAATAAAATGGGAGACAGTGTAGACTCTTTATGAACCAGTCGTTTATGTTTCCCAGTTTCTAAAGACACTATACCTATACGGTCCTTTCGTGGTTTTGTTATATGTTGTAAAAAGTATTCTTCAATTTTGAAGTATTAACAATTTATGTAAATTATGGGTCGTTATAGATACGATGGGGAATGAATCTCATCGTGTTCGTCGAGACGGTAGTCTGTACATACGCACGAGCGAAAACATCATTATGTTGATGTTTAAATAATATATAATTGGATGGTATATCATATATACAGAATCATTATCATGTCATATTTATTATTTAAATTAATTACACATAATTATCATACCCATCAAAATAATTATGTTTTGTATAACAATTTCACCATGATGTGGAGACGGTAAGTCGTACTTACGCATGTATGGTGACATTTAATTCAAAGGATGGATAGAATACTGAATATGGTTGTACCATAGTTATAATAACATCAAAGTATATAGAAGATACTGAAGTTATTATTTTAGAATGGAAATAACAAATAAAGAAAAAGTTTGAAGAAAAAAGGAACTTGAAAGAGGGTGGTGAAAACATTACCTCTTCTCTGGGTTCTTCCTTTTGATTTGATCAAAAGGGATACTTAGGTTGGCTTTATAATAAAAAAAAGGCACTTAGGTTGAATTGAGGGAAGTTGATAGAATATTTGGGCAGGGTTTGGCCGATCCAAAATGCATTGAGGGTATAAATTTGAGAGAAGGGGGAGTGCCCTTTTATAAGAGGGGTGAGGGGAACCTTAGGAAAAGCTAGAAATATTATTTTATAATAAATTCATATTCGTTTTCTAATGGCTCCAATGTGGATTATTTGAAGTTTAAGGTGTGGATAGGCCACAAAAAACTCAACCAATAGGTCTTAGACAGGTTTGGGTCACTATATTAACCTTATCTTTTAGTTTTAAATCTTAGTTAATTAGTTTGACATTTACCATGTCTCTTTGTAATTTTATATTATATAGTCAATAAACTTAATATAAACTTCCAAGAGACCCCCATGTGGTATATTAATAATAAAAATATCATTATATAATTACTTTTTCCGAACCTTATATTTTTAGGAATAGAATATCAATTAATAATATAATATTTGTTTTAAAAACCCCTTTACGTGAATTTTACACTATTTGGTATTTTGATTTTTCTAAATTCATAAAAGCATTATTAATTCAAAAATAATTCATTTAATAAATCCTAACATGTCATATGAACCTATAAAATTCGTGTAATTCATTAAAAGTCTCAACTTATATTTATGTGGGTATTTATAATATCATTTATTTTAATATTTCACTAATAAGGTAATTACTGCATCACCATTGTGTCATAAATAAATTAAATTATATAATGTCGAAAAATTATAAATAAAATATCATTATTTATTAAATCTTTTTATATTTATAATTAATATTTATAATCGAATTTATCTTATGTATAACACTATATTAAAAATGTTTTAGTTATTTAACTTTTATTTTATCTCTTTTAACTCTTCTATGAATTAAATAATAATAAATGTCCTAATCTAATCCAATTGGACCAAATAGGTTCATATTTTATTTATAAAGTTCTTTTTGGTCGAATTATACTTAGACAATAGAATTAGGACATGTCTTAGGGTAATAATAATATCATTTTTACCCTTAATTACCCTATTTACTTTTAACCGTGGTAAATAAAAGTAAACTTTACTCTTCAAAAAAAATTATTTTTATCTTATTGAACCAAATTTTACTCCTTGATATTAACCATGTCTCTAGTATTTTTAAAATTCCACTCAAATAAGCGGTAAAATTAAGTTTTAAGTGAATTTGAAAATTCTCCTAGGAGATGGGTAAAAGACGGTGAAAAGTTCAATAAAATTTTTATATATCTAAAATTATTATAAACTGAATCCAATTAATTAAATTAAAAATATATAGGTATTATGTATCTATTTTGACATAAAATAAATTAAATAAAATAAATAATTATTTAAATAAAAATTCAGTTTTCAACTATAACTTAGTGTTTTTCACTATTCATCAAAAATTGAAAGTTTTCAGAAAAATACCAAAATTTCACCCTATTCTAATTTCGATATTCCGAATCCAAAAATGAAGACCATTTTGTAAGATAAAAATTATAAAATTTGAAAATTTGGGTATTACTATTCATAACGGCTAGTTTGATTGGTTGTGGTGTGTGTTAGAACTCGAAGTTGCATACAACACATGCTACTGTATTATTCAAAGAGAAGCGTATCGTGGAAGCTTTGGGTGTTACATTCTCCCCTCCTTAAAATAATTTCGTCCCCAAAATTTCAAGAATACAACTGCATGAAAAGACTCGGGTGGTTTTTCATCATAAGTTCCTCGGGTTCCCACGTTGCCTCTTCCATCTTATGGTTTCTCCATAGAACTTTTGCCAGACAAGTCGTCCGGTTTCTCAGCACATTTTCTCTCGTATCAAGAAACCTGATAGGATCTTCTCAAAAAGGCAGATCGGGTTCCATTTCTAATTTCTCATAGGTGAGTACATGCGTTGGGTCGGGCATGTATTTTCTCAATAGTGATACATGGAACACATCGTGAACTTTGGAGAGACTTGGCGGCATTGCCAAATGGTAAGCTACAGCCCCAATTCGTTCTAGAATTTCAAACGGTTTGATGTACCTGGGACTCAATTTTCCCTTCTTACTGAAATGTATAACACCCTTCCATTGAAATACCTTCAAGCAAACATGATCTCCTACATGAAATTCCAAATCCTTCCTTCGGTTGTCAGCATAGCTCTTCTGCCTACTTTGAGCTCCTTTGATGTGGTTTTGGATTACCTTCAGCTTTTCCATCATTTCCTCCACCAGTTCTGGGCCTATGAGTTTTCTTTCACCAACATAATCCCAACAGGTTGGTGTGCGACATCTATTTCCGTATAACGCTTCATATGATGCCATCCGAATACTCGAATGGAAGCTATTATAATAGGAAAATTCCACCATAGGAAAATATTGATCCCACATACCCTGAATGTCAAATGAGAAAGATCTCAACATGTCTTCTAAGGATTGAATAGTCCGTTCTGATTGTCCATTGGTTTGGTGGTGGTAAGCAGTGCTCAAATGAAGTTCAGTATCCAAGGCTTTCTGAAGACTTTTCTAGAATCTTGATGTAAAACAGGGATCATGATCCAAAACAATTGATAGGTGTACTCCATGAAGTCTCACAACTTCATTAATATATAGTCTAGCTAGATGTTCAAGTGGTAAATCTCCCCTTATAGCAATAAAATGTGCTAACTTTGTAAGACGATCAACAATGACCCATGTTGCATCGTTCCTTCTAGGATTCATTGGTAGTCCCATGATAAAGTCCATTGTGATATTATCACATTTACACTCAGGTATGAGAAGAGGTTGCAATACTCCACCAGGTTGTTGCCTTCCAGCTTTCACTTGTTAACAAACCATAGATCTTAACACAAAATAAGAAATATCCATCTTCATGTTGTCACACCAAAATTGTTCCTTCAAATCTCTATACATTTTGGTGCTCCCAGGGTGTATAGAGAAATTGGAACTATGAGCGTCGTCCAACAATTCCCTTTTTAGATCAGGTATATTGGGAACACAAATTCTCCTCCCAAATTTCAAAATTCCATCTTCATTCACAATGTCACTCAATCACCCATCACTCACAGCTTTAATTTTCTTTTTAAACTCTTCATCATCAGTCTGAGAACTCATTATCCTTTATAGTAAAGATGGTTTGGAAACCATTTTAAAAAGTATTGATGTTTCATCTTCTATGGTGATTTCCATATCTATCTTTAATAGATACATGAAAATAGGATCTGTTTCAATCTTCATCTTGTTCAAAACTCCAAGATTCATTCTGCTCAAATCATCTGCCACCTTATTTTCCTTCCCCGGGTGTTAGTGTATCGTGAAATCATAATCCTTGAGTAGTTAAATCCATCGCCTTTGCCTCAGGTTGAGTTCTTTCTGAGAGAAAATATACAACAAACTCTTGTGACCAGTATATATCCCACATTTTTCACCATAGAGATAATCTCTCCATATCTTCAAAGAAATGATTACAGTAGCAAACTCAAGATCATGAGTAGGTTAGTTTTTCTCAGGAATTTTCACCTATCCTGAAGCATATGCAATAACTCTATCATTCTGCATAAGGACACAACCAAGTCCTTTATTTGATGCATCACTATATATAACGAACCCATCATTTCCCAATGGTAGAGTCAAAATAAGATTATTGACTAATTTTATCTTCTGTTCTTCAAAACATTCTACACACTCTTTTGTCCAAACAAATTTAACCCCTTTACGTGTGAGCTTTGTTAATGGGATAGCCAACTGGGAAGAATTCTGGATGAAACGTCGATAATAAATGCTAAACCAATAAAAATGCGTACCTCAGTTATAATCATTGGTGCTGGACATTATTCGATTGCTCTTGTCTTAGAAGGATCAATAGAGATTCCATATTTAGAGACAATATGGCCAAGTAAAGAAATCTCCTGATGCTAGAATTCACACTTTCTAAACTTCCCATATAATTCATGTCTATCAGAGTCTTTAGGATAATGCGCAAGTGATTTTCATGATCTTCGTAGCTTTTGGATTATACCAAGATATCATCAATAAATACCACTACCAAATCATCGAGGTATTCCTTGAAAACATTTTTCATTAGATCCATGAATACAAATGGTGCATTAGTCAATCCAAAAGGCATTTATATAAACTCGAAATGCCCATACCTGGTTCGAAGTGATGTCTTCGTAATTTTTTCCTTCTTCATACAAAACTGATGGTATCCAGATCGAAGGTTAATCTTTCAAAAGTATTGAGCTCCATGTAGTTGGTCAAATAAATCATCAATGCGAGGTAGGGGATACTTGTTATTTATTGTTATATCATTGATTTCCCTATAGTCGATACATATCCTCATAGATCCATCTTTCTTCTTATCAAAAAGGACAGGGGCTCCCCATTGAGAAACACTAGGGAGAATAAATCCCTTATTACTCAATTCCTCTAGTTGTTTATTTGGTTCAACTAATTCCTCAGTGGCCATTTAATAAGGGGTCTTTGATATAGGCCTAGAACCAGGAATTAAATCAATAGAAAACTCAATTTCTCATTTGGGAGGATGTCCAGGTAAATCTTCCGGAAACACATCTACATATTCATTCACAATAGGTACATCTTCTATTTGAACATTCCTCTCCTAACCCACATTTATTTCATTATATTCCTCCCCAATAATTGAATTTAGTTTAGCTACTAGGGGTGGATATAGATAAGAATTAAGTGGTGATGATTCTTCTCTAAAGATAAGGTGTTATTTATCATCAACATCAAAAATTGTAACCATAGTCTTATTATAATAAATCTTCGCATCATGGTCAGAAAGCCAATCCATTCTGAGGATTATATCAAATTCAGTCAAAGGCATGACGATGAAATCAGTGGATAAGGAACATTTATGTGCTCTAATGGGGACTGATTCACAAAACATTGTTTCAATGATACTTCCCTTATGAGTTTTAACTGACAACTCCCTTGTTAGATAAAATTTTAAATATCTAATTTTCTTAGAAAACTCGGAGGATATGAAACAATGTGATGATCCAGAATCAAATAATGCATTTTCTAAACTTGAGGAAACCATTAAATTACCTGCCACCACGTCTTTCAAAGCTTCTACCTCAACAGTAGTGATAGCATAATCTTGGCCTTGATCCCTTGACCTTTTCTGAGTTAATTTCCCTAGACTCTTAGGACATTAATTTTCATAATGTCCCGTCTCCCTGCAATTGTAGCATTGAACATCGGTAGCTTCTTTCTTCCCCTTGCAATCAAGAGCTTGGTGGCCTTTTTCACCACACTTGTAACAGACTCCCATTCCATTCAAGAAAGTACCAGGGTGTTTCTTCCCACATTTACTATAAGATGGATATTCAACTATTCCCTTATTCCCCTTATTTCCATTTCTAGTGTGATCAACAGATCTCTTCTTCTCTTGCTTTTCTTTAAAGTCATAAGACTTAGAGAATTCTTTTTCTGTCTTGATAGCACATTAGACAATATCTTCGTACAACGAGAAGGTTTTTGAGACTAATGATTGATGGAGAAATGGTTTTAACCCATCAAATAAATGATCAATATTACTTCTTGGGTTACGTATATAATCTTTAGAATACCTTTCTAACCTTGTAACGTTAGCCTTATACTTTGCGACAATCTCATCCTCCTTTTGTCTCACACTCAAAAAATTTCTTTCCATATCAACTTGATGGTCACGAGGAAAGTATTTTTCTATGAAAAGCTCTTTGAACACCCTCCATTCCATATTTGATACTTCATCATATTCCTTTGTGTTTTGAATCAATGACCACCATTGATCAGCATCTCATGTGACGCAGTAAACTACTATGAAAACTTTTTCCCTTTCACTACTCCACATGGCATGGAATATTTTCTCTAAGGAATTTATCCATTTCTCAGCTACTAAGGGATTTGTACTCTCATTTAATTTTGGTGGTTGTTCCCTCATGAAGCGATCTAACATTGATCCTCCACACTGCAGATCAGGGTGCTCCAAAAGGGTAAGGTTATTATTCATAACCTGAGTGAGTTGTCCCAGTATGGTGATTAGCTTATCAGCACCTGTTGCATCACTAGCTACACTATAATTATCTTGAGCAGGAGGGAAATCCTTAAATGGAGTGCGTTCATTGATACGATTTCCATTCCTTCTACTAGGCGCCATTTCTAAACAATGTCATAAACTAGATCAATTTATGAATAAAAATACATAATTCCATACTTGTAAAACACTTAACATAAATTAAACTATTTATGGATATAATTCATCATCATAAAAAAAATGTTTTCTTTGAGCAATTATATACTCATAAACCCTTCATAATGGTTTGTAACGGAAATGAAAATTATACTAAGCATATACCCCAGGAGTGTCATAAGCAAAAGTGCAGCAAGGCCCAATGTCATGCACAAGTTCCCGTTCAAGTCTAGCTCAAAGCTGTGTTTTCGGGTTTTACCCCTAGGTACATATGTGCCAGAGCCACCTCGACCTACTCGTATCCAAATAGGGATGTATTTCTCGGAAAACTCACAAAATCTCTACAATACCAAAATTCTAGGAAGTTATTCTATACTAACCCTCAAAGTCTATCTTATGGTTATGTTCTCTAATCAGAGTTTATTTAAATCTATCTCCAAAGTTTTGTACTAAACATCCTTTGATACGAGTTGTAACACCCCGACCCCAATTACCCAGAGTCAGTGCATTATTACATAACATTTTCATGATCACAAAAGATCAAGTCTCAAAAGACCGATTAGTTTAGTATCATTGGAAACACTAGATATATTCCTAAGTCTTACATTACATCATAAAGTGGAAAAAATACAACAACAACTTTTCTTGATATCCCCTCATAAATTCCCTGCCGGTCATTCATAAAATACTTCTTCACATCCTGGGAAAATTAAAACATCGAAAGGGGTGAGCTCAAAATCTCAGTAAGGATAACAATATAGGGGAAACTTTAATAAATAAACATAAACATTTAAGGCAATGTATAACTAAAAAAAATCCTTCTATACTTGAACTTCAGGATAATATGGAAAATATAAAATGAAATAATTCCATTTACTTATTCACATGGATATTCTACTAGTCAAATAATCACATGCAATATCAATAACCAATTTCATAATGATGGAATGCATAATTCCATACTATCATAACCACATAGTCAAGGCCTTGTTCCAAGACTCCAAGTAATATTTTGTTAAGGCCTTGTGTCAAGACACTAGTTTATCTCATGATACCTACCGATGCATCGAGGAGCTATAGAGGGCTCCACCCGCCACTTATTAAGTTCAATTAATTCCTCATATGAATAGGTTTAAACATTACATAAACATTCATATTAGAACTAGAATATGAAATTTCAATACTTTCTCTATAAACAATGAATTGTATAAAAATAACACATCTATAGTCAAACATATCGCAAAACCTTCAATACAATATAGAAGTTTTGTATAATAAATCAACTTCAAATAATCTTAAAATCCATCAAAGGATGTTGACATAGATGAAATAAAAAATATTTGAGAGAAATATCTATTTTTTTAAATAATTTTAAGGTCACATAATTATAAAAAAACATTTACTTTGAAAATATTCTTACCATAATTCTGTCGAAAAAAGGATAAAATTGTCCTTGTTTGGAAAAAGACGGAAAGATTCCTTTATAAACTTCTTATAAAAAGTAAAAAAAGGGTATAAATTACTTTAAACCATATTCTGTATAATAGTAAGAATTTTTTGAAATAAATTTTTAAGAAACATGGATGTGGATGATAAAGAGGTCCCAGTTGATAATTACGTATAGACAACCTCAGATAATGAAGAGATTGTGAAATAAACCCTTACCTTTACTTTTCCTTGGTTGAGGGTAGGTTAAAATCCTTTATAATAGTTAAATAATTGTTATTAAATTATAAAATAATCATATACATAAATATGATATTATATATGATCTTTTAATATTGCTTTGTTAATAATATTTTAGTATTATCGTCGTTTCGGGTGTTAACTGATTCGTTTTCATTTATATGTTTTGTTACATAAGCCTTTTTTGTTATCCATAGGTAGTATTTTATTTATATCCAGAATTATATCATGTCCTTAAACATTATTTTTTATCATCAAAAGAAAAGTAGTCTTGAATGGATACGATGGGGAATGAATCTCATCGCATTCGTGGAGATGGTAGTCCGTACGTATGCAAGAGTGACAATATCATTATTTTGATATTAAAATAATATATAATTGGATGGTATATCATATATACAGAATCATAATCATGTTATATTTATTATTTACATGAATTAAACATCATTATCATACCCATCCAAATAATAATATTTTGAATAACAATTACACCACTACGTGGAGACGGTAAGTCGTACATACGCACGTATGGTGACATGTCATTCAAAGGGTGGATAGAATACTGAATATGGTTGTAACATATTTATAATAACATCACAGTATATAAAAGGTGCTTGAGTTATTTTTTTAGAATGGAAATAAGAAAGAAAGAATATGTTTGAAGAAGAAAGGAACTTGAAAGAGGGTGGTGAAAACATTACCTCTTCTTCGGGTTCTTCCTTTTGATTTGATCAAAAGGGATCCTCAGGTTGGATTTCTGATCAAAATAATGCCTCTAGGTTGAAGTGAGGGAAGTTTATAGAATATTTGGGCAGGGGTTGGCCGATCCAAAATGCTTTTAGGGTATGAATTTGAGAGAAGGGGGAGTGCCCTTTTATAAGAGGGGCGAGGGGCACCTTAAGAAAAGCTAGAAATACTATCTTATAATAAATTCATATTTGGTTTCTAATAGATAAATAGTAGATTATTTAAATTTTAAGGTTTGGTAGGTCTCAAAAAACTCAACCAATAGGTTTTAGAAAGGTGTGGGTCACTATATTAACCTTATCTTTTAGTTTTAACTCTTAGTTAATTAGTTTGACATTTTCCATGTCTCTTTGTATTTTTATATTATATAGTAAATAAACATACTATAAACTTCCAAGCGAACCCCAAGTGTTCCATTAATAATACACCTATCATTATATAAGTCATTTGGATGAAACATAGATTTTTAGGAATCTAATATCAATTAATAATATAATATTTGTTTTAAAAACTCCTTTACGTCAATTTAGACACTACTTGGTATTTTATTTTTTCTAAATTCATAACAGCATTATTACATCGAACCTAATTCATTTAATCAACCCTAACATGTCATATGAATCTATAAAATTCTTGGAATTCATTAAATTTCCCAAATTATATTTATGTGGGTATTTATAATATCAATTATTTTAATATTTCACTAATAAGGTAATTACTGCATCACCACTATGTCATAAATAAATTAAATTAATTAATGTCTAAAAATTATAAATAAAATATCATTATGTAGAAAATATTTTTATATTTCTAATGAATATTTATAATAGAATTTATCTTATGTATAACCCAATATTAAAAAGGTTTTAGTTATTTAACATTGATTTTATCTCTTTTAACTCTTCTTTGAATTAAATAATAATAAATGTCCTAATCTAATACAAGTGGACCAAAGTGGTTCATATTTTATTCCTATGGTTGTTTTGGGTTGAATAATACTTATCCAATAACATTAAGACATGTGTTAGGGTAATAATAATATCATTTTTACCCTTAATTACCCTATTTACTTTTAATCGTGGTAAATAAAAGTAAAAGTTACTATTCACCAAAAATTATTTTCATCTTATTGAACCACATTTTAATCCTTGATATTAACTGTGTCTCTCAGATTTTCAAAATTCCACTCACAGAAGCGGTAAAATTATGTTTTATGGGAATTTGCAAATTCTCTTAGGAGATGGGTAAAAGACGGTGAAAACTTCAATAAACTTTTTATATATCTAAAATTATTATAAAATGACTCCAATGAATTGCATTGAACATATATAGCTATTATGTATCAATTTTGACCGAAAATAAATTATATAAAATAAATAATTATTTAAATAAAAATTCGGTTTTAAACAACAACTCAGTGTTTTTCACTATTCATCAAAAATTGAGTGTTTTCAGGAGAATACCAAAATTTCAATATAGGCTAATTTTGATATTGTGAATCCAAAAATGAAGTCCATTTTGAAAGATAAAATTTAAAAAATTTAAAAAAGTGGGTATTACTATTCATAACGGCTAGTTTGATTGGTTGTGGTGTGTGTTAGAACTCGATGTTGCGTACAACACACACTAATGTATTATTTAAAGAGAAGTGTACCATTGAAGCTTGGGGTATTATAATGTATTTCAAAAAAAATTACTATTTCCTAGACTATGGGTAAAATTAATTTATACACTTGTTTTAATTTTTATAAAATGTTTATAAAGGAATCTTTTCGTCATTTTCCAAACAAGGTACTTTATGGCCTTTTGAAAAATTAAGGTAAGAATGTCTTTTTAAACATATATGGTGGGTACGGCTATTTCCCGTCGTTATAACGTCTTTGAAAATTCCATTACAAGCTTATAAGAATAGTTTCAAATTAAATGTTTTCTTTTATAATTATCTGACTTTTAAATGATTTCAAAATAGAAAGAGATATTTATCACAAATATTTTTGATTTCATATATGTCAACATCCTTTGATAGATTTTACACTTGTTTGAAGTCGATTTATTAAGATACAAATCTTTCATATTGTATTGAAGGTTTTTTGATATGTTTGACTATGGAAGAGTTATTTTTATACCATTCGTGGATTATGGTTTATGTATTATCATTTCGTATGCTAGTTTTAATATGAATGTTTTTGTTATGTTTCAAACTTTTCATATGAGGAATTATATGGACTTTGTAAATGATGTTTGGAGCCCACTATAGCTCCTCGATGCATCAGTAGGTCTAATGAGTCAATCTTGTATTTTGGCACAGGTCCATGAAAAATCAAATTTTTAGTCTTGGCACGAGGCCTTGACTATGTGGTTACGACGTCTTGCATTATGAATTCCGTCATTATGAAATTGGGTATTGATATTTCATATGATTATTCGACTATTATAATATCCATGTGAATAAGTAAATGGAATTATTTGATATATATTTTCCATGTTATGCTAATATTTAGGTTTAAAATACTTATGTTTTAATCCTATACATTGTGTAAAATGTTTAAACTTATTTAGGAATGTTTCTGCTATATTTTTATCCTTAATGAGAATCTGAGCTCACCCCTTCCTATGTTTTATCTTTCCCAGGATGTGAAGAATTATTTTACGGTTGACCTGGAGGGATAGGATAATTGATATATGTTTGTTCAAAGGGGACAAAATGTTGTTTTTGTTTTTATCTCATGATGTAATGTAAAACATATGTTTGTATCTAGTACTTCCAAGTCTACTAAATTGATCGGCCATTCAGGATTTGATCCCTTGTGATCATGCCAATGTTATGTAATACTTCCCTGAATCTGGGTAACTAGGGTTAGTGTGTTATAGTTGGTATTAGAGGAAGTTTATTACAACCCTTGGAAAAAAGATTTAGAAAAACTCTGATTAGAGAACATTACCCAAAGATAGACTTTGAGGATTATTATAGAATAATTTCCTTGAATTTTGGTAATATAGAGATTTAGTGAGTTTTCTAAGAAATTAATTCATGTCTAGATAAAAGCTGGTAGAGGCGGATCTGGCACAGATGTACCTAGAAGTGAAAACTCCAACAATGATTTTTGGGTTTAAACCAGGGTATCCTGGTACATGACAATGGGTTTTGCTGCACTCTTGGTTTCGACGCACCCATGGGATATGCTTAGGATTGTTGAAATTTTCATTACAAACCATTGTAAAGGATTTATGAGTATATATCTCTTCAAATAATTTTTTTATGATTATGGATTATATCCATACACTTTTCAATTTATGTTAAGTGTTTTAAAAGTTTGGAATTTTGTATTGTGATTCAGAAACTAATCTAGTGTATTCCATTGTTTAAAAATTACTTCTAGTAGAAGGATTGGAAACTATATAAACGCACCTAATTTATGTAGGTATTTCACTCCTACTTATGATAATTATAGTGGAGATGGTGACACATCTGGTGCTGATTAGATTATCATCTTTCTAGGAGAACTCACTCAGGTTATGAATAATAACCTTACCCATATGGAGCGCCATAATCCACAACACGGATGATCAATGTTTGACCAATTTATAAGGCAAAACCCACCAAAATTAAGTGGGACTAGAAATCCATTTTTAGCTGAGAAATGGATAAGTTCCTTAGAGAAAATATTCCATGCTTTGGGGAGTAGCGAAAGGGAAAATGTTGTCATGGTAGTTTATCACCACACGGGAGATGTAGATCAATGCTGGTCATTAATTCAAAAAACAAAGGAGGATGAAAAAGTATCAAATAGGGAATGTAGGGAGTTTAAAGATCTTCTATTATAAAAATACATTCCTCGTGATGATCGAGCAGATATGGAAAGACAATTTCTGAGTTTGAGGCCAAAGGAGGATAAGAATGTTGCAAAGTATGAGGATAACTTTACAAGGATAAAAAGTCTTGTAGCTGATTATATATGTAACCCAAAGAGTATGATTGATCGGTTCTTTGATATGTTAAAACCATTTCTCCATCAGGAATTATTGTCAAAATCCTTCTCATTATATATAGATATTGTCTTTTGTGCAATCAAGACAGAAAAATAATTCTCTAAGTATTATGACATTAAAGAAAAGCAGGATAAGAAGAGATCTGTTTAGCACTCTGGAAATGGAAATAAGGGGAAGAAGAGAAAATTTGAATATCCATCCTACGGTAAATGTGGGAAGAAACACCCTAGTACTTTCTTGAAGGGAATGGGAGTCTATAAAAAGTGTGGTGAAAAATGCCACCAAGCTCGTGACTGTAAGGGAATGAAAGAGTCTGTCAGTGTTGAATGCTGCAATTATAGAGAAATGGGGCATTATGAAAATGAATTTCCTAGGAACTAAGGAAATGTACCTCAGACAAAGTCCAAGGGATAAAGGCCAGGCTTATGCGATCACTACTACTGAGGTTGAAGCTCTGAAACACGCTGTGACAGGTAATTTAATGGTTTCATCATGTTTAGCCAACTCTTATTTTGATTCTAGATCATCACATTGCTTCATATCCTCCCAGTTTTCATTGAAAATTAGATATTTCCAATTTGTTTTAACAAAGGAGTTGTCAGTCAAAACTCTTAAGAGGAGTATCATTGAAAAAATGTGTTGTCAATCAGTTCTCATTAGGGAATATAAATGTTCGTTATCTACTGATCTCATAGTTATACCCATGATTGAATTTGATAAAATCCTTGGTATGGATTTGATTTCAGAACATGATGTGAAAATTTATTTTAAGAACAAGGAGGTTACAATTTTCAATGATGATAAGAAGTACCTTATCTTTAGAGTAGAAATTTCACCACCTGATTCTTATCTAAATCCACCCCTATTAGCTATTCCAAATTCAATTATTGCTGAGAAAAAGAATGAAATAACTATGGGTGAGAAAAATAATTTTGTTCTCATCATAAAACACGTCAATGTAATTCACCTAATGCTACGAGACATGATCTCAGTGCAAAGATTGTTTCACAGGCTTCGATTTGACTGGTCGTGGAGTCTGAACAGAGTTATGGATTAGAAGTTATGGCCGTTTGAAGGAAGACAACTGGGAATGGCCACCGGGGACGATTTTGGGGAAAAGCACAGATTTACACATAAAAATGGAATCTTGCATGTAAAAATGGAAACTTTAATGTAAAAATGGAATCTTTCGAGTAAAAATGTAACTAGCATGTAAAAATTAAATCTTGCATGTAAAAATAGAATCTTGCACGTAAAAATGGAATCTTGCATGGAAAATCGCTTTGCTCGGAAAATTGGAACGGAATTTTACGTGCACAAACAATCAAGGTTTTCTCTGTAAGTACAGGTGAACCCCTTTCTTCTAAAGGGGCCTCTGGAGGTCGGTCGCTGCTCTAATGTAAGTAAGTCTTCATTTTCTACGCTTGGGTAAAAACCCCCCATCTTGCACGCAAAACATCACTTTTTCACATAAAGGGGCCAACATGCCCAATTTTTCGCACAAAGCATAATTTTTGGGTGCAACAGATCCACCGTGCCAAATTTTTCACGCACTAGTGTTGCAGCTATCCAATTGCGTGCACACCTTCCCTATTGCATGCAATTCCTACCCTATGGTGTGCACAGATCCCCTATTGTGTGCAAATTCCATATTGTGTTCCAACCTCCCCTATCGCGCGCAATTCATTCACTACTGCACGCCTTCCACCCTATTGTGCGCACATCTCCCATATTGCATGCCCTCTTGCCCTATTGCGTGTAGGGTTTCCCTATGGCGCACAATTCTACCTTCTTGCATGCAACCAATCCTTCATGAAGCCTATATTACGTGCAACTGTGCCCAGTCCTGCGCCAACCAGTATATACCGTGGGGGCTTCACCCCTGCACCCCCACTCGGTATTAGTGTCGAGATGTGGTCCCAGCCCTACCGCCCGATCCCTTCTCTACCATCATTAACCCCCATGAAAAATGGAGAGTCGCACCACAAAGTTTTCGAGTTGGGATGCCGACATTTTCCATTGCGCCCTTATACACATCAATCTTCTAACTATAGAATCATGTGATTTGAGATACCTCTCCGAACACAATAAAAAACATGCAGTCAACATATTCCTCTTTGTTCATTTCTCATGTCTTCAGTTGAGATTCTCGTCATCAATTCCCCGAGTACATTGAGTTGAACCATTCCTCGAGCAACTCATCCAAACCCCATCACCTGGATCTTATTCCAAGATCCCCCAGAAAGGGTTTCCCTTATGTAAGACTGAACAACATCCATTTCTTGACACCATATGCCTAATATTATTGTCTATATGACTTTAAACTATAGTACACCCAATGTTCCAAACATAGGATTCCTCTTGCTCCAAACAATAGATGCTTTATGCACCAAGCATAAGATGACAATAGTCCTCTATATATGACTAAAAATTGTAGTACTCCCGACCTGAAAAACATAGGATGCCTTATGTGATCGCCAGGTCTTTGATGCCTCTTTTTTCTCACACTGAGCATGAATCAGATGGGTTAGAGTTTGCATCGACAATTACATCCTCTTTGGACTACCTAGAGTGTAAGCACCACAACCATCACAAACACCTCTCCCGAACTACATGGACTTTGATCTTTGCCAAGGCAGGGTACGTAGGAAGCCTCTTTGAGGTTCAAGACCAACATCCTTGGGTTCCGACAACTTCATGGTTCTTCACCAATAAATCTCTCGAACTACGTGGACTATGATACTTTCTAATCAAGGGTACGTTGGAAGCCTCTTTAAGGTTCATGCCTAACATCCATTGGTCCCGACCACTTCACGATGGTTCACCAACACCTCTCCCGAACTACGTAGACTTTTATCCTTTCCATGGAAGGGTACATAGGAAGCCTCCCTCAGGTTCAAGCCCAACACCCATTGGTCCTGACCACTTCATTCCAGTTCACCATCACCTATCCCGAACTATGTGGACTTTGATACTTTCCAAGGAAGGGTATGTAGGATGCCTCCCTAAGGTTCAATCCCAACACACATTGGTTTCGACCACTTCACGATGGTTCACCAACACCCATATCGAACTACATGGACTTTGATCATTTCCAACTAAGGGTGTGTAGGAAGCCTTTCTAAGGTTCATGCCCAAAAATCATTGGTACCGAACACTTCACGGCAGTTCACCAACACCTATCACGAACAATGTAGACTTTGATCCCTGGAAAGGCAGGGTACATAGGAATCCTACTTGAGGTTCAATGGAAACACCCACTGGCCCCAACCACTTCACAGAGGTTCACCAACACCTCTAAAATTCTACTTGGACTTTGATCCTTTCCATGGAAGGGTATGTGGGAAGCCTCCCTGAGATTCAATCCCAAAACCCATTGGTCCTGAGCACTTCACGGAGGTTCAAAAACACCTCTCCCAAACTATGTGGATTGAGATCCTTGCCATGTGAGGGTACATAGGAATCCTCCCTGAGGTTCAATCCCAACACCCATTAGTGCTGACCACTTCACGGCAGTTCGCCAAACACCCATCCCGAGCTATGTGGAATTTGATCTTTACCAAGGTAGGGTACGTAGGAAGGATCCCTGAGGTTCAAGCCCAACACCCATTCGTCCCGAGATCTTCAGAGCGGTTCACCAACACCTATCCCGAACTATGTTTAATTTGATCCTTTCCAAGTTAGGGTACATTGGAAGCCTCCCTAAGGTTCAAGCACAACACCAATTGGTCCCGACCACTTCACGGTGGTTCACCAACACCTCTCTCGAATGAGGTGTACTTTGATCCTTGCCAAGGCAAGGTACCTAGGAAGCCTCCCTGAGGTTCAATCCCATCACCCATGTCTCATCCAAGTATTTCACTTGAGCCTATGTGTGTCGAGAAGGCCAATACCCAATCGAGAGGTTCCACTTCCTCTGGGACCCACTCATATGGGTTGCCTCCTTAGGTGTCCCATCGCCTCATCAAACTACATAGACATTGATTACCTGCTACAGGGATACGTAGGAAGTCTCTTCGAGGCTCAAGCCCAATACTACTATCACCTTCGTGGGGGTTCCATATCATAAATCCACCACTTCATTCTACTCTCCATCATCCATTCGGACTCTTACCCGGTCAACCACATCCCATTGGGATCACGTCCATTTACCTCCTAGCATCAGTGTTCCATCCAGGGGTTACACCCATCTGATCTAGTACCGTTAGTGTTCCGAACAGTCTGATCCATCTCTTCTAGACGTTAAACTCATGACATACTATGTGTAAAACGTGAGAAGATGAGGAAAACCTACGAAGAATTCCCATTTCATATAATTACCCACATTCGATGTGGGATGCCTCGGGCTTCCGCCCCCTCGAGAAGCCCTATCATAAGTGGAAGAAAACTGGACGTGATAGTGTTCCAGCATCCAGACACACCATTTATGTCCAACGTGACTACTCCTCTGACCAAAGGTTTTTTCCATGGTCGAACCCCTTGGAATGTCCCAATAGAATCATTGTAATTAACCGACGTCCATGAAGATATGGAACTGGGAAGAGTTTCACAAAAAATGTCTTAATGTATAAGGAAGACCTGGACAAGGTGAAGATTTCAGAGGAGGAATTAATGGATGGAAGAACATATATCCCGTCATCCAGTTTCGATAAAGAAGGAAACTTCTCTGAATAAGTGACGGATGCCGCCTACCATTGGATAGAAGGAATGTGGGGAAATAGTCAGCGTGTCCTCGTCATCCTCATACTGACGAATGTGTGCGCCCTGACGAAACCATCAGAAACATAAATGGTGAACCTGATGTGAAAATCCTCTCTTCAATGTGGAGATTAATAGAATTTGATAAATCCATTGACTAGCATGTCATCGGATCTAGTTATCTGATGTCAGGTCCCTCCGTGCAAATAACGAGCCAACTGTGAAACTCACCAGAAGTTGGGGTTGTTGAATGTTGGACATCTCAGTCAAAGATGTTGTTAAAGTGGATCCTACTTACAATCCATGGAATAAAGAATGGTGTTGGGGCACTGGACACTGATTTATTTGATTCAACACTAATTGTTCATTATCCCTTCTTTTCAAGAACCATGCTGCTACATCAAGAATCTGATCCCCACCCACCCACCGACATAGGGGCAGGGGCAGCACCAACTTGGCAATCCCACATGGCTCCACCACTTCTGCGACAGCTACCAAACCCGTAGCTACTGGGCTCCCATGCCCCATCTCCCCTTCTAAAATCATTCAACGAAGGGTAAGAAACAACCCCATACGCCGATATTAAGAGGAGGGGATAATCCCAACTCGAGATATGGTTTGCTAGGATTTAGAGGCGTCTACGCCTCATCATGACCACCGACCCCCCAAGGGCCATGCAGGGAGCCAATACTCCCTACCCCAACGTACAATTGGTTTGGGAGCCTCTCCTCGAATCGTCTCAAAGACTTCCTCCCCTATGCCGACGTGGTAGGGGATGTATGGGCCAACTCTACCTGGATCTCATTCTAGGGGCCCCCAAGGAGGGCCCCAACTAGGCCGTGTCTACACCACCTCCAGGTACCATGGGCTGAAGAGCAAGTAAGCTATGTAGCTGCGCCACCAAACCCGGTACGGTTGACTCGACATAAGCGTCGAGCGTAGGACGAGGAGGACGCCCGCCAAGGGGCAACGAAGTTAGTAACTACTCTGTCCCGGGCCACCGCCGACATGTATCATCAGGCCCCTATGTACACTGAGTAGGGGATCTTATATACCTATCCTTGATCAAGGCCCCAATAGACCCATGGGAAGACTGGGTCAACTCTCTTGGCCACCGGCGCAGGGAGCACCCACCATGGACCTACCTGTGATAAGGACACCCAATATGGAGGTCCTACCCATACCACCACCATAGAGAATGAAGTTACTCCCTACTTCCAATATCAGTGTGAAGGTCCTCCCCATTCTACCTTTAATCCGAATAACAGTCCTCCCCAATGCAGTGACACTAAATACGGAAGCCTCTCCCACGCTCATTACATCGGGTATGGGGTCATTCCTCCTGCCAATGACTGATGATATGGAGATGTTATGCATACAGTCAATCTCTAGTATGGGGGCCTTCCCCATGTCCTTATAGCAGTTGGAGAAGGTCCTTCTTACCTACGAAATCAAAGGGGAGATGGTCATCTTCGCTTCATTGGTACCCAGCACGGAGGTCCAACTCGTTTACGGCTTGACCAGTACGATGACCCTCCTCGCACTAACGCTGCCAGTGGAAGCATGCCTGGAGGTCCCACCTATGCTCATATTAGATCTGAAAGAGGTCCTACCTACTCCAACATTTCCAGAAAAGGTCCCCACCACACATCAGCTAGTGGACACAGTGGTCCTCTCAGTGTTCCCTTTGATATCTGTCTAGGTGATCCTTGCAGCATAGCTCACTCAGGAAGAAGTCCTCCCTACCCCAGCATAAGTACGGTTGAAGGAACTCCTCATGCCAGAAATCTACCATATCATGAAGAACCATATCGGGGCAGGAGGGCGGGTCATCGTCGCCATAAAAATAATGTCGAGAAGCTTCAGGCTGAGATCAAACTAGTTTTGTTCTCAGATTTTGAGGTGGAATATGACTCAAGGATAGAACTCTCACCCAGATCATCTATGTCAATTGACGGGGTATGAACAAGGTGTATCATCCTCATACTTCATGAATTTGAGGTCCATTGGATTCTTGCCTCCCTCCTCAGGTATATCCAGGAGGACGAACATTTGGCAACCCCACAGGTTCTTACCATGAAATCACCGCCATCATGACCAGATGATCTCTCTACCTCGATTTGAGATCATAAAGAGATATTCTGTAGACCAATGGTGGAAAAACAACAACATGGTCCATTTTCAGTATCCATAGTCCCTACCCCAAAAACTATAGTCATCATCCTATCTTACCGTGATGTGGTGGCTAAGTCACTACACTCTCTAGAGGATATCTCATGATGCATCGGCTTGTCATCTCGTTCGCTGTATTCTCCGCTAGCCATCATGTTGTATCAGTGGTCTACATCAGTACCTCTACTGGTTCCCCAAAAACCACTATTATATGAGTGGAGAAACAAAGGTCCAGACCCTAGATATGGACAATGGAGCTTGTGGGATATTCTCACAGCGGACCATTTCCCAAAGATGTTCTGGCCAGTTACATCGCCAAATTTTAGGGCACTAGAATCACTCACCCAGGAGGAGGTTGGATGCTTTCTCCAAATGCTTTGGGAGACCCATTTCCATATTCAAAATAGACGAGTGGCCTACGCCAAGAGTTAGGCACATTTCAAAGATATCAACAAACAATTTTTTTTGGTCGATTTGGCCGCACTCCCCACGACCCAATGCCCTGAGTCACCCGGCCACCATAAGACCCTCAAACAACGATGCGTCCAGAGTTTTAAGGTTCTCCATAGGATAATCAAGGAGGATTCTCCCCATGTTCAAATCAATGGCTGGGGGTAGTACGCGGCCCACCATTTCAGTTCCATCTAGTGCCAACCCTATTTTCCAGGAGATTTAGAGGATATGCCTCTAGGCAGGGTCGCGGTTAATATGGATGACCTATCAGAGGGAGAGAACAAGGCGGAGCTCCTTGATGGGGACATAACCCCTGAGGGAGTTCCTCAACTATTGGATCTTTTGGGAAGGGTCACTCGCTAGAAAAGAAATCTACTAGGTCTTCCAATGCCCACTGAGGCCCTAGTCCTCAGCCAGAATCCCAACAAGGGCATGGAACACCTCAGAGCTGTCAAACCCTCTGAACCGTCTGGCTCAGTGTAGAAGGAAGAAGACGATCTCGAAAAATCCACGCTGCATCAGCAACTCATTAAACACAAGAATATGGTCGAAGACCTCCTTGCTGAATGTGCTGCAGAGCGATGGCCATACTATAATAATCCTCAACCAAGGCAGTAGGGGTAGGCAGAACATCCCCTTGTAGAACTACCCCTAGGTGACCCCGCCCATCCTTCCCACGCATAGAGGGTTGAGGATGGAGCTTACAGAAATATGGCACAATATGTGATTCCAAATCCTCCTTAATGGAAGTACAATCCTCGGGACCTAGCTCAGGTTCCCCCAGCTACTCCACAGGTCATTCCACCAGCTGCTCCACGAGCCGCTGGGCATTTTTATCATGTCGATGAACCTGCCAACACACTATTGGTTCAGGATCCCCATCAAGATAGGAATCCCCACCCAGATGATCCAATGGGGGCACTCATCGCCTGCCTCAATGCTTTAGATACTTGATAGGTGGAAATCCCACCTAATGGCAGACCATAACCGGCATGGGTGGATGATATTCCAGCACCCCTAGTATTCAGAAATCCAACATTTTCTCCCTTCAATAGGGCAGGGGACCCACCACAACATGTGGCCCACTTTATCTCAAGGTGGGTCCTATGTTGGGGACACCAGCATAGCAGGAATCCACCAAACTCTGGTGTTTCATACAAACATTGGAGGGGATGGAGTTCGTCTAGAATAGCCAGCACCCCATCGGATCGGTAGCCGGCTGGGAAGATATTCGTCAGCAATTTCACAACCAGTTAAGTTCCACCCCTCCAGAAGAAGAGTATCGTAGACCTATACTTGTGAAAGAAGAGGCCTGATGAGCGTGTGGTATACTTTTTTTCCTAGTTTAAAGGGATTACATACTCCCTTAACAAGTCGCTAACTCAGGAGCAACTGCTGACAATGTGCGTAGGGAATGTCAAGACATAACTGGTCCCATCCTTGATCACCTAGAACTACCCAAAGGGATTACAAGACATATCTAATAAGGCCCAATGACTAGAGGAATCCTTATATTAGGCTAATAAGGAATGTCAATTTCCTCCGGAAATCCCCACGAGAAGGGCTGCCAGGGCCAAGCCCTCCACAATGGTTCAAATATAGGCACCCTGGAAACTAGAGTTGTAACTAGTGGAGATGCCTCCACTACCTTGCAGAGGCCCTCCACCTCAAGCACAACCTCTGGCCCAACAACGCTCACATCAGAATTGACAGGTGCCCCCGTGCAATGCACCTCCACCAGCTAGACGAGATAACTAGGATCCACCTTCTCAGCCGGCCCCTCCAACCCCACTTCAAGGTCATGCTCCAAGGGCCCCCTTCTCAAACAGGAGGAACTAGACCTAATCGTTCAATGAGGCACAAGTCCTTGGTTATTACTGAAGTTCCCTATAGTAGGGGATTGTACGTTTTCCTGAATGCTAGAGGCGAGAAGAGGTGAACCTCACACATCGCCCTAATTAATTCCCCTATCACCGGTTCCTAGGGCGCACCCTAAAATAGTGCTATGTGATTAAAGAATGGCTTCAATACTAGGGGGATAACAACATAGTCCAGTTAGGCCCTGCTCTGGCATAGGTGGCATGTGTCTTCGTGAGGCCAGGAAGCAGAAGTTACAGTGAATGCGAGTTGCATTAGGTTTCTAACCGCAGGTCCCAGAAGTATGATGAGTGTATGGCTTGAAAAGTTGTCTCCCATTCCCATGGGGTTATCCATGCATTCCTGAATCATCCAGAGCCTTCAGAAGCCACATCTACTACTTCTGCGTCATCGTATCAGCACTCCCCTTCTCAGAAGAGAAGGCACAGACAAGATATGGGAAAACAAAGTCCCCCGTGAATTTCGTCATCATCTCTTACTCTTAGCGACTTCATACCTCTAGATATGATTTTTCCTAGTATAATTTATCAGGTAGTTGAGGAATCTTCAAGTGACAGTCAAGGGTGCTCCTAGGTTAATACCATAGTGTTGGTAAACCCCAACATAATTCTGGATGATGAGGAGTGCCAGATGGATCCTCCCAATGTCCCTAGCTGTCATCAGCGTTGACAGAGTCTCAGTAATATGGGTCATCAAAGATCCTCAGTTAGCACTTCCAACTAGGATGTGCACATGACCGAATCTAGGTAGCAGGCCCAGTGCAGAGATCAGCTTACACAGCCTTTTAATCTGGTGACATCTGGCACAACTTTTCCGTCGTTCGTGTTGTTGGATCAGGAATATCCACCTCGACCACGCTGTGACTAGCCACACTTTTCTATAGGATGGTCTCGGTCTTCTATCCCTCATTTGGTAGTCACACTTTAGGCTTCGACTAGTGAGCAACATAATATTCCTAGCAGCAGTCAGTCGTCGTCTAGTCAGCAGGGCCCACCATACCTCCAGTCATAGAGCGACCTCCTATATGCATAAGTTCATGCCTGGTACGGAAGTATTATTTTCTAAAACAAATTTCTATAATTACAACATATATCTTCATCATTGAGTTCTTTTTCTTTCATTAGATATGTGTGAGTCCCTTGTCGAGGCTTTAAGAATCCCCCTCTAGTTAGAGACTGAGGTAGCAGCCGTAGAAGCCTTTCATGCTGAGGCGGTCGAGAATGATGAATTCCTGGACATCATCTCATTCACTAGAAAAGATGAAGGCCCTCCCATATAGGAGAACATTCTCCCACTGTACATCACTGGGCAATTCAACGGTGTGGAGTTTTGTCGATGTCTTGTCGACACGGGCTCTGGAATCAACCTAATCCTGATTCGGACCCTGCGAATACTGGGATTGTATGAGGATGATCTGAGTCCCTATGACCTAAGAATGAAAGGTTATGATAGGATGGAGCAAACACTAGTCATAAAGATCTATTTGAAGACAAATTTTGGTGTACAATTTCCAGCACCGAGTTTATGGTTGTCTCCCAGGACCCTGCCAACAATGAATTGATGGGTCGGTCGTGGCTCAACCTACATGTGGATGTTCCTTCATCATATCACCAGTGCTTTAAGTATCCCCTTAATGGTTGAGTGTGTGTTATTCATGGTGACACATCCCCCTTTGCGTCCTGTGAAGCCCTCTATCTGGATGCCGACCATTACAAGAGCAAGGATAAGCAGATTCATGCTAATGATTTTGAGCATGCTACGGCTGTGACCAACCCGTGGGAAGATCTAGATGATGCATACGTATTTCCAATCCATTTATTGGAGGATAATACTCTAGGCATTGGAAAATGATTATTTGTTTCTGGAATGAGGGGGGAACACATTCCCAAATCTATGCGATGCTAGAGGATCACCTCATACTCCTACACAATCCAGGCTCAGGTGATCCCGAAGCCTCCTACTCCCATAAGGTATTGGGATGTCCGCCCCATAGAAACTGAAATATGTCAAAACATCTTGTTTCTTTGGGCTGTAATTAACCAGGTCAAGTTGACGCGCCACTATTGCTTCGATATCATCATTTTTTCATTGGGGTCGAAGAACTGATGGGATCAGATCAACAGTCTTCATCGCTATGGTTGCAGCAACACAGGAGTTCCCCGATGCAGTGTCCACTGCCGCTCAGGCTGGTACTAGCCTCCCATCGGGAGCATCCAACTTAGAGGAAACTCCTCCCACCGTGTATCCACCCTTCATATGTGATGAAGAGGATTTAGATGATTCTCCCCCACCTTTTAAAATGGTGTTCTGCCATAGTTGATGAATAGGTATAGGTGAACCTCGGTACGAGGCATAACTAAAACTCACTCTGATCTGTGCCGCTATTCCCCTTGAGGAGAAACAACAACACAAATACTTCCTTAAACAACACCGTGAATTATTCACCTATATTTATGATGAGATTCTAGGACTATATCCTCAGGTAGCCATCCACTGCCTCAGTCTCCCGGAAAATCATCACGGGATCAAGCTGCCTCCTAGAAAGATTCTCCCTTCTAACGGTGCCACAGTTAAGGTAGAAGTTTATAAGCTCATCAAAGAAAATTTTGTTAAGGAGGTTCAGTACCCCATGTGGCTGGACAACATTGTTCTAGTTAGGAAGAAGAATGGACATATTAGAGTCTGGTTCGACTTTTAGGATCCCAACTGTCACTGTCCAAAGTATGATTTCCCCCCTCCTATGATGAAATTGTTGATTGACGATACAACAGGGTTCCAAGCCCTCTATTTCATGGATGGGTACTCCAGGTATAACGAGATCCAAATGGCCCCTGAGGATGAGAAGTCTACAGCCTTCAAGGAACAATAAGATACTTTCTGTTACCAAGTCATGCCCTTCGGTTTAAAGAATACAGGTGTCACTTGTCAATGGGCGATGAATCACATATTTAAGCCAATCCTCATATCATTGGTGTAATGTTATGTGGATGATATGGTGGTCAAATATTGCGAGTGTCAGGACCATCTTGATAACCTTGAGAAAGCGTTCGACTTCCTCCATTCATGCCACCTAAAAATGAACCCATTGAAGTGTGCCATCGAGGCCATCTCTGGAATGTTTCTCGGATTCATTATCAGATATAGGGGCATTAAGATCGAACTAGAGAATATTAATTTCATTATCTAGATTTCTCATCCGAGAAAAATTTGGGAGTTTCAAGGTTTCCAATCCCAATTAACCTACACATGCCGATTCATCATGAATTTGTCTCGAAGGTGTAATAACATTTCTTGGCTCATGAAGAAAGGCACCATATATGAGTGGGATGAAGAGTGTCAGACATATTTTGAGGAAATAAAGCAGTATCGTCTCTAGCCTCCGGTCTTAATTCCACTCATCTCCAGAAAGTTGTTAGTCATTTATGTGACCTCCCTAGAGTGATCTCTCTGTGCGCTTCTTGACCAAAAGAACAATGAGGGAATGGAGAATAGCCTATACTACCTCATCCACATGATCCTCGATACGGAGACCAGATACTCACCTATCGAGAAAAGATTCCTTCCACTAGCATTATTAATACAGAAATTGTGAAATTACTTAAAGCACCAGGAGGTACATCTGGTGTCCCGAGTAGATATACTGATGTACATCCTGAACCGCTCCATGATGACAGGCCATCTATCTCGGTGGGAAGTGATTCTCTAGCAGTTCGACATCATGTGTGTCTCCCATATGGCTATTAAAGTCCCAGCATTGGAAGACTTATTTGCTACTCATCAATCCCTCATGGACCAGTCTCTGGACATTGATTTTCCTAATGAGGAAATCCTATTAGTAGACCACTCCATCCGGTGTTGGAAAATTCACTTCCATGGTGCTTCCCTTAGCACCATCGGGAGATGGCCCAATGAACCCAGACACAACAGAGTAGTTCTAGGTATCATCTTCAATAACCCATCAGAAGCTATTCTACCATATTCAATCCTATCGTTAGAAGGCTTGACCAACAATGAGGCAGAGTATTAGGCTCTCATTACTAGCCTCGATTTGGACCAAGAGATAGACGTTCCCCATTTTGATGTGAAGGTGGACTCTGAACTAGTCATCAAGAATATCAACAATGACTATATCGTCAGAAATATAGAGCCCGTTCCATTGTTAGAATGCACTCTCAAGCTAATGGTCCAGTTCCCATATCGTACAGAAGTTACTCATGTCCCCCAATCTTATAACAGTCGAGTTGACACCCTAGATGGCCTAGCTACCTCACTTGTAGAGCCCAAATAGGATGATCTTATTATCCACATGGAAAACTGAATCATTATCGCTCTTTTTACTCCAGATGATGATGAAAGCCTGTAGGTAAACCACCTTACTGCCAAAGCCTCTACTTTAGGATCCCCAGGTCCCCTGGATGTAGTGATTTATGTGACTCCAAACTGGAGAACCTCCTTTACTGAGTATCTCTAGAATAGTAATCTCCTGATAGATCAGGCCGAGCATGAGCGAATCCAACGCTCTGTGTTACAGTTCACCCTCCCGGACGGACCCAGTCATGAGAAGATCCTCTAGAAGCACAGGTTTTTTGGGGTCCTCCATCATTGCATTCAAGGAGATGAGATTTCCCATGTCATACAGAAGGTTCATGTCGGTTCTTATGGGGCTCATCAGACTAGGCCGAAGAAATCTCACCAGATCCAGAGACTGTGGTCCTTTTGATCCTCTATGATCCATGACTGCATCGAGTTCGCTAAAAGGATCCATGCTTGCCAAATTATTTCTAACTTCATGCATAATCCACTAGAGCCTCTCCACTATACCATGTACTCTTGGCCATTTTTTGTACGAGGACTCAATATTGTGGGACCATATCCACCAGTGACAGCTCGCTAGTGCAGATTCATCCTGACTGCTATAGATTTCTTCTCCAAGTGTGAAGAGGCATTTCCACTCAATGAGGTCAAGGCTCATTCGATCATTGACTTTTTGAGCTCCAACATCATCTACCAATTTGGAGTCCCTCATGTCGTCCTCACCGATAATGGCACGAACATCCATGAAGATGAGCTAAAGAAATTGTATGCTAAGTACAAAATCCATTCTAATCATACATCCCGCAATCATGCATAAGAAAATGGGAAGATCTAGGCATTCAACAAAACCATCTCTAACATTCTATAGAAAATGGTTGGTCCAAATAAGAAGAGATGACCAGACAAGATCCCCAACGCCCTCTAGGCTTATCGGACGACAACTCGTAATTCCACCCAGGTGACCCCATATTCCCAGTTGTATGGGACGAAAGCCATTCTACCCATCAAGATTCAATTTCCATTATTGTGTAAAACTATCTATGATCAGCATGCACTAGATAAAGTAGCTGAAATCTGTCTGGCTGAGTTTGAGGCACTCGAAGAGAACATGCCGTGTCCCCTGCACAATCTATAAAGGCATCAGAACAAGATAGCTAGAGATTTCAACAAGAATGTTCACCTATGCTCTTTTATTCAAGATGACTTGGTGTTTTCCCTGAGAAGACCAATAAAACTTGGTAGGAAACCACCCAAGTTAGAGCCCAAATTGGAAGGACCTTTTGTTGTTCACAAGGTTTACTCTAATGGTGCATAATCACTGGTTACCTTGAATGGTGAGCCTATAAATCCTTCCATCAATGCCATGTTCCTCAAGAAATAAATTTCTTGAGTCCCTATGGTCCCGCATGAACCTAAACTACATTGGGGTCCGATATGGACTTAAACTATCTGGTCCTACATGACCTTAAAATTTGAAATGTCCCGCATGACATTAAACTATGTGTTGTCCTAGAAGACATTAAACCGCATCTCAAGAACTATGTATGGCATGATTCTCATCTTCATGGAATATATAGGAATTCTCAGATCCCACATCATGAGTCCTGACCCATGCTATTCTTGTTTGGCTACCCCTACCAGGTGTAGTTCTCTTGGAGGATCTCATGTGACACAACCTAAGATTCATTGGACCAACTCAGGGCAAGATAACTATGGTCGTGCCTTGTGCCCCTCCTTGTTATTATAATCCTCCCACATCCATAGCGCAAGACATTAAACTACATGGACCTTTCATAACTACATTTGTCTCAATTCCGATTTTCATGCGATACGTAGGACCACCCAGAAATTTCGTCTATAGGCCCATCCCCAAACATTGAGACCTCCCATTAGGTCGAAGAGCATGGTGAAATGCAGTCTTCCTCCCACATTCACAATGAGTTCATCATGATCGTACCGTGTATCCATCTCCCCTAATGATCTCCACCTCTTCTATTGTCTAGCTTGACATGAAATTACATGGGCACAATTATGCTTCACACACTCCCTATACATGGGACTCCATTATCATTCGCATCTGATGGGACCCCCAAATGGCATGGATGGTCATCCCAAAGGATCTCCTACCATGATGGGCCAATGTCTGTGAATATTTAGAGAAACAAATTGATACAAGTCCTGTGTTTTGAATGCAGTCAACGATCGATGCTCAATTAATTTTCCCCAAACTCTAGTCACACAAGGGAAGATACTATGTTGCGAACATGGTCAATAGTTTTCCTCTATCATCATTTCCTCTTTGTGGTCCTACAGATCCACAATGATTCACCCTTTCCACTCAGTTTTCCCATGAAAATTACATTAAACTATGTGTCTGCGGTCCGAGATCTATGACCTTAAAAAATGATCCTTATCACCCTCACTATAAGACCTTAAACTTCAAGCTAGCTGTGACATTCTGACTGTGGGCCAGCCTCAGGTCCCTCAGCCTTCTCAGGACCCTGAAACATGTTCACACTTAGGATTGTACGGTGTGGTATGGAATTATGTCCTTATTCACATCGGGTTACTCTTCGTGTCGTAAACGTCCCTCATTGGGGTATTTTTACCTTATTTGCGGCCTTGTTGCATGATGATAAATAACACATCACCTCTCTATAGAACTATGTGTGGCATTATTCCCATCCTTATGGGATACGTGGGACTACCCGAATGTCTAGTCTTCAGGTCCATCCCCATCTCTTAGCGACTTCCCAATCATCTAGGCCCCTTGACCTGCTTTCTTCCTCTAGAGAGGTATATGGTGTGGTATGGGCTTATGTCCTCATTCAACTTGGCTTTGTAACAACCATGCCACACACCTCTATCTCCGGAGCTCCCTTCTATCCCTTCCCCTAAACCCATCATTTCGAGTCATCTTCCCTTAAGTCGGGTCCCTCAACCCTCTTCAGTGATTCGCTAATGTGCCCTAAGAGTACTCTGGTTTATAACCTGGAGTGTCAGATTCTACCTGGACATGCTTTCACCCATTTTTTATGCTTTTTGTTCCCCTTAATTTGGCCTTTCATTATCTTTCATCTCTGAAGGGACCCCGAAATGGAATGGAAGCTCGCTCCAAGAGCTCTCCTACCATTATGGACCAAAGTCCTCGAGGACCTCGATCAATAGGTTGATATAAGTCCCGCGTTGCAAATATGGTCAGCCGTTGGTACTAATTTGTTGTTACCATTTCAGGTCACATGATCTGGATGCTGTGTTTTGAACACAGTCAACAGATATCCTCCATCATCACGCCAACCCCATCATGTCTTAAATGCCAGTTACAAGATTAACATAATTTTCCACTCCATCATGTCCATGTGGAATTTTAACACTCTCAGTATTATCCCTCAGTGCGCAATTGCACGTTATGATTACAAAACCACAGTAAGGTGTCTTTCGGGGCTCCACACTAACTTCCCCTTTTATGTGTATCCAATGTTCTGAAAGAAACTCTTTTGCCTTTATTTCCCACACTGAGTTTGACTCACGTGGGCTTAGGGACCGAATTGAGGCATACACTCACTTAGAAGAGTTCTTCTTCTTCATTGGTCCAATATGTATGACCATAAACTAAGACCAATCCACTTCCTTGCCGAAAGACATTAAAACTTCACAATATATTCAAGAACTATGTCTAACATTATTCCCATGCTCATGGGATACGTAGGAACGCCCATACATCTTGTTTGTGGTTCCTGCTTAACTGAGAGCTAGTCTCTCCTTCCCCATATTTTGCCACCTTTTCTGGCCCCTCGGCATAATGTTTTATTTCTCAGAGTCACGCGTGGTGTAATTTGGAACTCGTAATCATTTACATCGGGTAGGCTTTATCATTCCGTGCAACTCTTTTCTTGAACCTCATTTCTCTTGAATATTTCTAAGCCATATGACTTTAAACTATGAAGCCTAGTCTAACATAACTTGAAACTGTTGTGTCTATACTCCATGATGTTAAAATTCAAGGTTCTTCCTATCACAAGACCATAAATTGTGACATTATCCTCCTGGCCACCTGAAGAAAAACGGCACCACATCATGGTGTCCTCACTCGAGGGGACATCATGTTTGATATCAGCCACATACCATACCATTTGTAAACACCTTCATATGGCTTGATTCCTATGGTGATGCCTAGATTTTCCCTTCTAGGTCCATTGCTTCCCAAAAAAATACACCAATTCATCCTAAAGGACTAACAAGTCCTATCAAATTCCTCTTATATTGGTGGAAGGGCTAGCCTCGCACAAACTTATTATCCCTGGCACCACTCTCTTACTATGAAACTTTCAGAATTACATATGGCTTGATTCCCATCCTCATGGGATATGTAGAAATTCCCCGGTAACTTGTCTTCGGGTCCATTCCCAGGAATATAAAATCCTACCCCCTCCCTTTATCCCCTTGGAACAAATTCTTGTCTGATCATGTGGTGTGGTGAGTACCTTTTGGGTCCTCATTCACGTCGGGATTTGCAACAGTCGCACTATGTGCCTCCCTTGTCGTTTCCCAATCTGGTTTGGGTTCTATGACCCAAAAATAAGATCTCCCATTAATGGATCATTCTATGACCATTAAGTCAGAATCACACAACCCCAGGATCCCTGTCCTTATAAAGGGACTCGACTCCCTATATCTGATACGTCTTATAGTCGTACTCAGATGCGTTGTGACAAAAAGCCCTATGTGTGTACTTTTCACGGGGACATTCCATCATTCTACGTCCAAGCTTCGTGAGCATGTTATTTGGATCCTCATCCTCTTCCACATCTAAAGGGGACCCCTTTATGTCCTGGTCTCATTGGCTTACCTACCGTCTTGGGCCAATGTAACTGAGGACCCCCTACGACATTTGTGATAGGTCCCGTGTTTCGAAAATGGTTAGCAGTAGAACCTCAATTGTCTGTCCCCATTCCAGGATAACGCGAAATGGATACATTGTTTTAAACATGGTAAAAAATTATCCCCTATCATTATGCCACCATAATTGTTTTCCAGATCCCAAGAATCATGATTCACATGTTTTCAATTCCCTATGTTTAAGTGGAATTACAAAATACTCTACTTTACCCCTTTACGCATCTAGGTGTGTCAAGTAGGTGGGTTAGTGTTATTGGGATGTCATTAACCTAGCTTCCCATCATCCCCAAAAGGTAACATCCTACTCTTGGAACATCCCATCACTACTCCTCATTTCCCACATCGAGCATGACTCACGTGGGCTTAGTAGTTCTGGTAGGACGTGTACTGGCGCAACAAGGCAATGCAGGCCTTCCATCGTCCCACATGACATTAAAATGTGCTCTTAGAACTACTTTTGGCTTGATTCTCATCCTCATGGGATATATAGAAACACCCATGAATTTTTCCTTGTGCCCACCCTCAGGGTCATTGACCCTTCTGGCCCCTGGGGACCAATCTTGGTCCAGGAAGTATGGCCATTAAAATATGTGCATCATCCTCACCATACGTCATTTAAACTACATTCCCATCATCTTTATTGGTATGATGTAAAACTACAGAGAATCCAGGTCCTTCCAAGAGTGGTCCGGTTCAGAAGTAGGTATGATCCCTGATTAGACTGATGCACCCACCTAACATGTTTTCATCATGGCGGTGTAACTTCAAGAGTGTTGGACTCCAATCGAACAACCCATCACTCCATACACCATGATTTTCATGCAAGTTCTTCAGACCCAAATCCTCTTTCATGTCTAATGGAACCCCCTAACAGTATGGATGATCGTCCTATGGCTCACCTACTATCCTGGGATAATGTTTCGGAAGACTAATTGATGACATTTTGAGTCAGGCACCATGTTTTGAACAAGGTCAGTGGTTGACCCTCATTTTCTATTCCCATTTATGGCTAACACAATAACGATACTATGTTTTGAACATGGTCAACAATTATCATTCATTGTCACTCCATCCCTACAATTTTCAAAAACATGGGTATTGTGATTCAAAATTTCAACTCCCTTATGTTCATATCAGTCCCAACTCCCCTGTCATTACCCCACTCATGCACTAGAGCACGTTGGGAAATAAATGAATTTTTTTTTCTGAGAATCCTATTATCTAGACACATCTTCTCTCATCCTAGTCACTCCTAAAGGTAATTATTGTCCAATTCTGATCCCCTCACTTCTTCCACTATTTAACACACTCGTATAGTTGAATGACCTTCTATTATCTCTTTCTCGTACTAAGAATGGCTCATGCAGTCTTACATATTTAGCAGAATGTTTCCTCAATGCAATCGAGATTCAACGGACTCCCAAGGAGGTGTTTTCCCTATTCATCCCTAAGAATGTGGTCTGCTTCGCCCTCCTTGTCTTTGTTGGACCCCTTTCTTAGGGGGGGATTTTTTGGCACTGGAAAATGCATCAATGTATTTCACTGAATGCTGAAATAAATGATCGTAGATAAATACTCGTTCTGCAGGCTTCTATTTGAATGTTCGTGGAGTCCGAACCAATTTATGGGTCCGATGTTATTGCCATTGGAAGGTAGACTACTGGGAATGGACATCGAGGATGTTTTTGGGGGAAAGATATGAATTTTTTTTGTAAAAATAGAATATTACATGTAAATATATAATCTTTCACGTAAAAATGGAATATTGCGTGAAAAAATGGAATATTGTGATTTAAAGACCCATAATTTCCATGTAATTTTTTTAATTATATGGGAATGTTACGAGTCCACAAAAATTGACGACGCATGATTCTGAGGCCGATGTGCCTATAATGAACTGAACTTCTTTTCAGGTACGTTCAGTAAACGTGCAAGCGAGTTCTTGTAACTTTTAAACCGGTGCTTGGAATTGAAATCTGAGGACACCGTTGAACTCACAACATCAATCTTCATTTAAAGAGACCTCTACCTCTACTATAGTGGGTCGAGGGTGAATGATAGTTTTCACTTTTTCATGGGAAAATAAAAATAAAATTATTTAACATTTTATTTTTATTCAGTAAACCTCTCTATATGGGTTATGGAGGTGGGAAACACCCGAACTAAGACCCTTGATTTGAATTCAATGGTGTGGAACACCTGACACTTGAGATCTCGCTTTAATGAGGGGGGTGACCGTAGGTTTCCTCTAAATTAATTACACCAACTCCCCATTTTTGTGTTGGATCCAACAAACAATTAATGAAATGTGTCATCATTTTATTTTTGCCTACATAATTAATCCTTCTAAGTTAAATTATATTGGCACCTCAATATTTTTGTGGGAAAAGGAGAAGGGGTGAGCTTTTGGGAGGATTACGCTTCTCCAATGAAGAAAACCTCCAAAATAAGAACACCTCCCCATAAAGAAATTCTTCAACGAAGAATGCGCCACCTCCAATTTTGGACATCTTCGAAAATGACGAACCAACATCCACCCTTCTCTCCTCACCGATTTCAATAAACCTTCGAGGTAGGGTTTTTTTATTCTTTGTGTTTAAATCGAATTAATCATCTTGATCAGCCTACTACCGAACAAATGCGGAGGGAGCATGCCAAACGAACACTGCATGATCCATATGCAGTCCTTCATGGTTGGTGTGTTCATCGTGAGGGAGGAGGATGGAAACCGACACCGGTGGGGCATTAGAACGGTGGCTGGCACCATGGCCGGCCGTGATGAATGTTATAGCGTGACCACGCCCCCCGAAAGAAGAGAATTGCGGCCTTGTTCCATGGCGGCAAGGGAAGGGTGGTCAGCTCGCTACCGGCTGCCGGCGAAGGTGCGGTGCACGACATCGCTGCATGGAGAGGATAGATGGCCATCCGGCCAGCCGCAGCGGACCACCGCACTGCGGCCGCCCCGCCCCATTGTGGCCCCCCACACTGCGGGCCGAGCCGCCCAGCATGGTCCGGGCTAGACCCAGCGTGCCGGGCTGGACCCAGTGGGCCGGGATGGACCCAGCGGGCTGGGCTAGACCCAGCGGGCTGGGCTAACCCGAACCAGACCGGGTCAGCCCAGGCCGTGTCGGGCCGGGTTGGTCGGACCGAGTCTGAACGGACTCGGACCAGTTTCGACCCATCCCATACTTTGGCCATAACTATGGCACTGGGTGTTCGTTTGATGAACCGTCTACAGCATTGGAAACCGGGGAGCAAGAATGTCCCTTTGGTATACCTCACTAGAGATTTGGATAAAGTTGAGGTATGGTAATGTTGGATCGAGCTTGAATCTAATTGGGCCCTCAGGACTAAAAGGCTAATTACTTACAGACCGAGAGTCCGATTGACGCACAGTTTGTTGTTTTGAGACCCCTGTCACTTGGAGTTCCATTGAGATACTTCTTCGTGGGACTTCTTGAAAGTTGGAGGATAGACCAGGGGATTGAGGAGAAGACCCTCCCAGAGAGAAGTGAGATTAGTGTGGGACCCTTTTAGCTATCTCTGATGATGTACTAGAATCCTATATGGGTGTGACCACATACCAACGATGTACTAGGATCCTGTGTGGGTATAACGACGTACTGATGGTGTACTGGGATCTTGTGTGGGTCTGACGTGGTAATGACGATGCACTTGGATCCTGTGTGGCTCTGACAACGTAAAGGCGATGTACTAGGATCCTGTGTAGATCTGATGATGTACTGATGATATACTAGGATCCTGTGTGGGTCTGATGACGTACAAATGATATACTAGGATCCTGTGTGGGTCTGACAAAGTACTGATGATGTACAAGGATCTTTTTTGGGTCTGACAATGTACTGACGATGTACTAGGATCCTGTGTGGGTCTGACAAGGTACTAATGATGTTCTAGGATCTTGTGTGGTTCTGACGACGTACTGACGATGTACTAGGATCCTGTGTGTGTCTGATAATGTACTGATGATGTACTAGGATCCTCTGTGGGTCTGACGATGAACTAGGATCCTGTGTGGGTATGATGAGTTACTAGGATCATGTGTGGGTCTGACGATGTACTATGATCCCATGTGGGTCTGATGATGATTTAGGATCCTTCATCAGTCTGCCCCTTAACAGAGTAAGATTAATTAGTAGTTACATCTAATCATCTCTACTTCTGTACATAAGTTATACCTAGTGTGAGCTGAGTTCATACCAGTGGGGTACATTCCTTCGTGGTAATACCTTGGTAGTATTATTTTTTGAGGCGTACCTGTGTGGTACTTACCTTTGTGGTATTCCTTCTTTTGTGGAACAGTTGAGCTTTGGACTTTGGGGTCGGACCCTGTGTTTTTTCATGATTGAGATGGGTTTACTTGATAACTTAGGTATATGTATGGGCATATATCTAAGTATGGTTTTCAGTTTATTTTTTCATTTTGGTTTATTCGTTGTGGAATTTGTGAGACCTTGAGGGTCTCGGGGACCCTACTGAGTATCGTTATACTCACCCCTGCATGGGATATGCCTGCACCTTGTTGTGTTTGGTTCAGAGAACATATAGCACTGATTGAGGCTGAGGGTACTAGGACAATATGGTTCCCGGAGGTGGACCATAAGGTGTGTCAGTACGCAGTGGAGACGATTCGATGTGGAGTGCTGAGGAGGCGATCTGTACCTACCATTCTGGTAGGAACCTTGGAGGAAGACCCAATAGCTGTATTTTTCATTCTTCGGTTGTATTGTATTTCATTTGTACTTGTACCTTTACTATTGGTCTTGTATTCCAAACCCTCTTACTTTCAACACCTTTTTTCTATATAGTTTACTTGTGTCCGTATCATTTTTTGTGCTTGGTTGTGTGTGTTTACAAGATATAAAGGAAATGCCTTCCCGATTTTAGGGAATACGCCTTTCGGTGCTAGTCACCAGCCTCTGGCTTATGGAAGGCGGACTTGGGGTAGTCATGGCACGGGCCCCGGGGGAGGGGTCGTGATAAATCGGTATCAAAGGAGTTCGTTCTACCATAGAACATTGGACAATGATTTTTTTAACAACAATAGTGTTTTGTGCAGTGAGTTTGGTTATCAGTTTAGGGAATCCAGTGTTGGTTCGGTAGCCGACATATCCATACATCAGGACCCTGACTTCTGATTTCTGACTCCGTGCAAGAAAACACTAATTGCGTGTGTGTTTCATATGTTTTCTTGGTGATCTATTTGATTCAGCTCACTATGTATAACTTTTTGACTTTGGAACACATATTTCTTTTTAGGATGCCTCTATGTAGATATCCAGCTAGGGTTCCGGGTATAGTATGCATTGATTGCCCACCAAGCGACTATGCATCGGTGTAGGGCCCTCTCTCATTTGAGGCACCAGCGGAGGCACCAACGGTACCATTACCTATTGGTCCACCATTTCCACCATCCCCAGAAGCCGAGGGTGCACGCCCCTTGATCACGTTGAATGAGTTACAGCTCCATAGGCCACCCAGGTTCATGGGAGAGATAGACCCATAGGCGGTTGAGGATTGGCTGGAGGTTGTGGTGAGAGTCTTCCGACTGGTAGGGACACCAGCTGATATCATGGTGATCCACGCTACCAGTCTTCTATAGGAAAAAATAGGTAGATGGTTGAGTTTGATGCTCCAGTTTCACGACGAGGTGACACTTCTCTGTGTAGACTTTGAGAGCCTCTTTCGGGCAGAGTTTTTCCTAGAGACTCATTGCAAAGTGCGCATACATGAGCCTCTTCATCAGCAGCAGGGTAGCATGATTGTAGCTCAGTACTCAGAGAGGTTCACTGACCTCTCATGCTACTCCACAGATATGGTGCGGGACATAGTCTTCAGGGCCCATACCTTTGAGCAGGGACTCAGACAATAGATCAGGGCTTCGATGATTTCTCTCAGCATTGCGATGCAGGCGGGGGTGTTAGAGAAAGACTTCTTAGTGGAGAGTTTTCTTGGTGAGTAGTCAACAGTAGCGAGACCCACCACTAGTAATTACGTAGTAGATTCTTCTGTAGATGGAAGAAGACAGATGTCATAGAGGTTCAAGGGTACCAGACCTATAGGTGGATGATCGAATGTCTCAGGATTAGTTGTGCGGGGTACCATAGACAGAGTCAGTCATGAGAGGAATAGGAAGTGTTTCATATGCGGCGGTCAGGGTCACGAGGCTCATTACTACCCCACCCGACGTACGGATGATCAAAAGACATTCTAATGACCACCCAGGCAGAGACAATGGTTCGACCGAGGAGGTTCTCATGGGAGCAGGCAGACGTGGTAGAGGAGTTTGCCTTGCAGCTGGTGGTGGGTGACGATTTGAGATGTTACCGCCACCACCACCAGGTGGTCCACCCCGACCAAAGGGAGCAGTTTGACAGGGCGAGAACAGCTCTAGGTAGCTGAGGCCTATGACCATAGCGCTCCGGAGATGATATGAGGTATGATCTGTGTCTACTCCACCATAGTTTTTGTACTAATATACATAGGTTCCAGTCATTCATTTATTTCCACTATCCTCATTCGGAGCTCAGAGATTCCGACTTAGCTGTTGTCTTGTTCATTATGGCTAGAGACTCCTACGAGAGCGGATTTGATGATTAAACACTAGTGCCAGCAGTGTGAGCTTACTATAGGAGGTGAGAGATTTGGCATGGCTCTCCTAGTAGCTATGTCGAGGCCTTCCAATGTCATATAGGGTATGGACTAGTTATGTACATTCCATGCTCAAATTGACTGTATTAGGCGCAAAGTGTAGTGTGCCCACACAGATGAGACCTGGTTTACCTTCACTAGCGAGAAGGGAGCCTTTGCAGCACATGATGGACTTACCCGGATGGGAGTGTAGCCGATCACTCATCAGTTGGATAGCCTTACCCTCATAGAAGTTGATGTGGAGAGTACGAGATATCCTGTAGTGGTGGACTAGTACACGAATGTCTTCCCTGATGATGTTCCGGGTCTACCTCCTTGTAGAGAGGTGGACTTTAACATTGACTTGTACCCAGGGATGGAACTGATATCCACACCATCATATTAGATGGCTCTCGTGGAGCTTCATGAGCTGCAGGTACAATTGGAAGACTTAAAGGGAAAGGGTTCATTCAGCCCAGTGTTTCTCCTTGGGCAAGCCTGATTTTGTTCACAAAGAAGTCGGATGGGAGCTTGAGTCTTTGTGTTGACTATCGGCAACTAAACCATGTGACCGTGAAGAACAGGTACCCATTCTCAAGGATTGTCGACATCTTTGATCACGTGATGGGAGCCAGATGGTTCTCGAAGATAGTCCTCAGATCAGGCTATCACCAGCTCAGAGTGCGTGACGAGGATGGGCAGAATATGTCTTTTAGATGTCGGTATGGAAATTATTAGTTTTTTGTTATGCCTTTCCGCAAGACCAATGCCCCAGCAGTGTTCATGAGACTAATGAATAGGATCCTTCATCCATACCTTGATCGCTTTGTAGTTGTATTCATCGACGACAATCTGATATACTCAGCAACTGAGGAAGAGCATGCCTATCACTTGCAGGTAGTTCTGGACAGACTCCGAGAGCACCGGCTTTATGGTAAGATCTCGAAGTGCCAATTCTAGATCTGAGAGGTGAACTTTGAAGGAAACATCATCTCATAGGCTGGAGTTGCAGTGGATCCAGCAAAGATTGAAGCGCTACATGCTTGGGAGCCACCTCGGTGTGTTATAGAGGTAAAAAGTTTTTTTGGGATTAGCCGGATACAACGGGAGGTTTGTACCAGATTTCTCTAGATTTTCATCACATATATCAGCATTGAATAATAAGGGGCAACCCTTTGTGTGGTTGTAGAAATGTTAGTATGGTTTTCAGGAGCATAGGAAATGTCTGAATAGTTCCCCTATCTTGATGGTTCCAGTGGAGGGTGTAGGGTACGTAGTCTACTGCGACGCATTAGTGACTGGGCTCATATGTGTCCTGTTGCAGGAGTGAGCAGTGATCACATATGGTTCTCGATAGTTGATACAACATGAATAGAACTACGCAACCCCTGACCTGGAGTTTGCAGTAGTGGTCTTTACCTTGAAGATGTAGCGACATTACTTGATCAGTGAGCGTTTTACATTCTACTCAGACCACAAGAGTCTCAGGTATATCTTCGCATAGAAGGACCTGAACCCCAGATAGACACATTTGATTGAGTTCCTCTAGGATTATAACTTTGAGATTGTATATTCTCTTGGGAAGGGGAAAATTTTAGAAGACGCACTCTGCAGGAGATCTGGTATACGACTTCTAGGCGAGGTGATGGAGCTGCTGACCGCTTTGCAGATATCCTTTGTGGATTGAGATGGAGCAGTTTTTTATTTAGTCTCGTATAGTCTCTACCCCACTTCTTCAACGAGTCAGGGAGGCAGAGCGTGGGGACACTGACTGCGAGGCTCGACGTGCTCAGATAACCACATGACATGCACCTGATAGACTTTCTAAAAGTGAGGAGGATGTCATCCACTTCATTGGATGTACCATGGAACCAGTGTCGCTTTATGAGGAATTGATGAGGGAGTTCCACACATCCCCTCTAAAAGTACATACAGGAGTAGCGAAGATGTACTAGGATCTCCAACAATAGCACTGGTGGCTAGGAATGTAGAAAGCAGTACCTGATTTTGTCTATCGGTGCATCACTTGTCTGCAAGTGAAGGCGGAGCATCAGGTACCAGCAAGCTTGGTTCAGCCTCTAGAGGTCCTAGAGTGGAAGTGGGACAGGATATACATGTATGTTTTGATGGTACTTCCACTTACATTGAGGGGTCATGATTCTATCTGGGTGATCATAAACCAACTCACCAAGTTGGCCCACTTCATACTGATCAGAGAGAAGGGTTCAGTAGAGAGCCTGAGACGCCTCTATGTGCAGGAGATTGTGCGGCTACATAGAGACCTTAGACGATTGTCTTTGATGGTGATAAAAATATTACTTTCCATCTATCGAAGGGGTTTCAGGAGGCTTTCATGGTGAATCTTTGTTTGAGCATCGCCTTCTATCCTCATACGGATGGCCATACTTAGTGGACCATTCAGAACCTCGAGGACTTTCTGTGTGCTTGTGTCCTTGACTTTGGTCACAGCTAGGAGGATCACTTGCCTTTGGTGGAGTTTTCATACAACAACAGTTATCACTCCACCATTGGGATGGAACCTTTTGAGGTGTTGTACGGGAGACCTTGAATATCACATTTGTGTTGGACCGACCCAGGGGAGTCAGCACTCGTTGGACCAGTGATGGAATGGGCTACCATAGAGAAAGTGCTGATCATCCGGGTGTAGATGATGACTGCACAGAGCAAGCAGAAGTCTAATTCCAATAGGAGACAGAGACTTCTGGAGTTCGAGGATAGCGACCACACCTTTATACGGGTCTCACCTCGATGAGGTTTGCGGAGATTTGGCCGAGGTGGAAAGTTATATCTGAGGTTTATTAGACCCTTCCAGGTCCTCATCCGAGTTGGCAAGGTGTCTTACCGCCTAGCACTTCCCCCTCAGTTGCAACGGGTGCACAAAGTCTTCCACGTACCCCAGCTGAGGAGATACGTGCATGACCCTTGTCACATCATTGACCATGGCGAGTTGGGAATTGATGATGGAGCAACATTTATGGAGGTTCCATTAGAGATTGAGGATCGACAGGAGCAGGTCCTTCGTGGGAAGTCGAGACCTCTGGTGCGCATTCACTAGTAGCACGGGAACCTCTAGGAGACCACATGGGAGCGGGAGGCTCAGATTCATGCTCAGTAACCCCACTTGTTTCCTTAGTTTTAGTTGTGGCTTATTGGGATGTAAATAACTGAGGTGGGGAGAATTTAAACACCTGGAATTTCCATGTATTTTTTTAATTATATGAGAATCTTAGGAGTCCGTAAAAATTGATGGTGCATGATTCCAAGGCCCAGTGTTCCCAAAATGAATTTCTAAACTTTTTTTTTGGATACGTTCAGTAAACGCGCGAGTGAGTTTTTGTAACTTTTAAACTGGTGATCGGAATCAAAATATAAGGACACCATTGAACTCGCAGCGCCGGTATTCGCTTTAGGAGACCTTTACCTCGACTGTAGTGGCTCTATGGTGAATGATAGTTTTTCACTTTTTCGTGGGAAAATAAAAAAAAAATTATTTAACATTTTATTTTTATTTTTGAAATCTCTCTACATCGGTTATGGAGGTAGGGACCACTCGAACTAAATCCCTTGATTTGAAGTCAATGGTGGGGACTACTCGACTCTTGATCTCCCTCTTTAATGAGTGGGGTGTCTCTAGGTATCCTCTAAATTAATTACGCCAACTCCCCATTTAATTGTTGGAGCCAACTAATAATTAATGAAATGTGTCAGCATTTTATTTGTTCCCACATAATTAATCTTCTTATGTTAAATTATATTGGCACCTCATTAATTTGGTGGGTAAAGGAGAAGGGGGGGGGGATTTTGGGAGGATTGTGCTTCTCCAATGAAGAACACCTCCCAACGAAGAACACCTCCCAATGAATAACTTCTTCAATGAAGAATACGCCACCTCCAACGTCAGACGTCTTCGAAAACGGCGAACCGACGTCCGCCCTTCTCTACACACCAATGTCAACAAACCTTTGAGGCATGGGTTTTTTTATTCTTCGTGTTTACGTTGAATTAATCATCTTGATCCACCAGCTACCTAACTAATGCAGAGGGAGCAGGCCAAACTAACACGGCCCGATCCCTCCATCATCCTTTATGGTTTGTGTGTTCATCACGATGGAGGAGGATGGAAAAAGACACTGGTGGGTCATTAGAATGGCATCCAGCACCATGTTCAGCCGCGAAACAGGTGACGACATGACCACGCCCCTCGACAGAAGAGAACTTTGGTCTTGTGTCGGGGTGGTGGGGGAAGGGCGGATGGCTCACCGCCAGCCGCCGGTGATGGCGCAGTGCACGACCGCACCCCGTGGAGGGGACGGATGGCCATCTGACCAGCCGTGGTAGACAACCGTACCACACCCGACCCGCCGGGCCGCGGCTGCCTGCCACACCGCCGTGGCCACCCCACTCCGCGGTGCCCCGCCTCACCCCGACCGTCATGCCGCATCGCGGAGCCCCGCCACCCCACGGCCGCCCCATGGCCACCCCACACTGAGGGCTGCCCAGCACGGGCCGGGCTGACCTGAACCGGACCAGGTTCGCTGAGGCCAGGTCGGGCCGAGTCGGTCCGACCGGGTCGGACAAGACCCAGACTATTTTCGACCCATTCCATACTTTTGGCCATAACATTCGCACCAAGAGTCCGTTTTATGAACCATCTATGGTGTGGGAAATCTTGGAGTGAGACGGTCCCTTTTTTATACCCCACTAGATATTTGGATAAATTTGGGGTACAGTCATTTTGGATCGAGCACGAATCCAACCAGTACCTCGGGGCTAACTAGCTAATAACTTACAGACCAAGTGTCCGATTGACGCACCGTCTATTGCGTTGAGACCCCTATGATGTGGCGGTTATTTTGGATTCTTTTTCATGGGACGTTGTGACAGTAGGAGGATCAAACAATGGCTGGAGGAGAATACTCCCCCAGAGACAAGTGAGCTTTGTGCAGGAACCCTATAACTTGCTCTCACGAAGTACTAGGATCTTGTGTGGGTCTGACGATGTACTGACGATGTACTGACGATGTAATAGGATCATGTGTGGGTCTGACTATGTACTGGCCATATAATACGATCCTGTATGGGTGTACAAAGTACTGACACTGTACTGGGATCCAGTGTGGGTCTGACGACATACAGACGATGTACTAGGATCCTATGTGGGTCTGATGAGGTAGTGATGATGTACTTGGATCCTGTGTGGGTATGAAGATGTACTGACAATGTACTAGGATATTGTGTGGGTATGACAAGTTACTGATGATGTACTAGGATCCTGTGTGGGTTTGACGACGTACTGATGATGTACTAGGATCTTGTGTGGGTATGACGAAGTACTGACGATGACCTAGGATCCTATGTGGTTCTGACGACGTACTGACGATGTACTAGGATCATGTGTGGGTTTGACGATGTACTACGGTCCCCTATGGGTATGATTATGATTTAAGATCATTAGTGGTTCTTCCCCTAAACAGAGTAAGATTAATTAGTAGTTACATCTAACCATCTCTAGTTCCGTACCTATGTGATACCTTGTGTGAGTAGTGTTCGTACGTTTGTGGTACTTTCCTTCGGGGTAATACCTTGGAAGTATTCTTCTATGTGGTGTACTTGTGTGGTACTTACCTTTGAGGTATTCTTTTCTTTTGTGGAATAGTTGAGCTTTGGACTTTTGGTTTTGACCTTATGTTTCCTCATGATTGAGGTGGGTTTACATGATAACTTAAGTATATTTATGGGAATATACCTATGTAGGGTTGTCAGTTGATTTCATGCTTTGTGGTTTATCCTTTGTTGATTTGGTGAGACCTTGAGGGTCTCGAGGGATCTAATGAGTATCGTTATACTCACCCATGCATGGGCTATTCCTGAACCTTGTTGTGTTTGGTGTAGAAGACGGTCATTGCTGATCGAGGCAGAGGGTACCAGGACTGGACGGTCCCTGGAGGTGGACCATACAGCGTGTCAGTACGCAGAGGAGATGGGAGGACATGGAGTGCTGAGGAGGCGATATGTACCTACCCTTCAGGTAGGATCCTCAGAGGATGACCCAATAGTTTCCATTCTCTATCTTCAGTTTTATTGTATTTTAGTTGTATTTTTAGCTTTACTGTTGGGCTTGTTTTCTAGCCCCTCTTACTTTCAGCTTTCTTTTTGTTGTATAGTTTACTTGTGTTCGTATCTTTCAGTGTACTTGGTTGCGTGTCGTTACAGGATATAAAGGCAATGCCTTCCTGGTTTTAGGGAATATGCCTTTTTGTGCTAGTCTCCATCCCCTGGCCTATGGAAGGCGGGCATGGGGTAGTCACAACACGGGCCCCGGGGGACGGGTCATGACATGCATGTAAAAATGGAATCTTACGCATAAAAAATGGTACTTATGCATAAAAATGGAATCTTGCGAGTAAAAATGGAATCTTTCGTGCAAAATGGATTTGTAGAAAAATTATAATGGAATTTTACACGCACCGACATTCAAGGTTTCACCTATAAATACAAGTGAACCCCCTTCTTCTAAAGGGGGCCCCTGGAGGTCAGTCGCTGCTCTAATGCTCGTAAGTCCGCATTTTTCATGCCTATGTGAAACCCCCCCCCATATTTCATGCAAAACATCACCTTGGAATGTTAATGGGCCACCATGCACAATTATGTGCTCAAAGCATAATTTTTAAGCGCAATAGTGCCACTATGCCCAATTTTTCATGCACCAATGTTGAAACTGTCCAATTGCGCGCACAGCTTCCCTATTGCATGAAAAACCCTCATATTGTATGCAATTCCTCCCCTATTGTGCGTAGAAATCACCCATTGCACACACATTCCCTATTGCGTGAAAAGATACCCTATAGTGCTCCGACCTCCCATATTGCGTGAAATTCCTTCCCTATTGCGTGCATGACCCCCTATTGCACGCACATCCATCATATTGCACTCCCTCATACCCTACTACGCGCAGGTCTTCCTTATTTTGTGTAATCCTTCATTCTTATGTGCAACCCATACTACGTGTAGACTTTCTTACGCACAATAATTCCCAGGCCTCTACCCACCCGTCCATGCCATGGGGGTTGCGCCCCCACACCCCAACTAGGGATTCGTGACAGGCTACAGTCTTGGCTCTCTGGGCCGTTCCTTTCACTACCGTCACTGACCCCCATGAAAAATGGAGGGTCGCATCGCAACGTGTTCAGGACAGGATGCTAACATTTTCCATTGCGCCCTTATGCACATCAATATTCTACCTATGGAATACCATGATTTGAGATACTCCTCTATACACCATGATACACCGTCAGTTTTCATATTCCACCTGGTTCGTTTCTCATGTCGTGAGTTGAGATTCTCATCATCGATTCTCTGAGTACCTTTATGTGAACCATTCCAAAAGAAACTCATCTAAACCCCATCAGATGACTCTTTTTCCAAGATCCACCATAAAGGGCCACCCTTTCATAAGACCCAACACCACCCATTTCTAGACACCTTATGCCTAATAGTCTTATCTATAAGACATTAAACTATAGTACACCCAATGTACCAAACATAGGATGCCTTTGGCTCTAAATAATAGATACCTTATTCACCATGAATAAGATTCTAACAGTCATATATACATGACTATAAACAGTAGTACTCCCTATGTGACAAATAGAGGATGCCTCTTGCTCCAAATAAGAGATTCCTTATGCACCAAGTATAAGATTCCAACTGTCCTATGTAGAAGAATAAAATTGTATTATGCCCTATCATTCAATAATAAGATGCCTATTGTTCTAAGTAAAAGATGCCTTATGTTATAAGAATAAGATACCTTATGCCATGATTACAGTGGCATAATTTTAAGAGCATTGGAATCTATTTAAACATTCCATCACTCCACCTCATGCTTCATGTGTCGTACATTTAGATGTTCATCCTCATTCGTGTCTTAAGGGACCCCTAACGGCCTGGCCCCATGACACCTAGGCTCACTTACCATTCTAGGAAAACTCTCCAGATGACTTTGGAGGACACTGCAAGTTAGGTTATGTGTTTCGATCATGGTAAATAGTCGACCCACAATTGTTTGTCCCCATTTCAGGCTATCACGATATGGATGTTGTGTTTCGAACATGGTCAACAGTTATCCTCCATCGCCTTGTCACCATCACCGTGTTCTAAATTCCGGGCATATGATTCACACTTTTCATCTCCATTTGTTCGGACATATTCCAATGCCCTTGGTGTTATCCTGCTTGGGCACTAGTGCATAGGTGTGGGCCAAAATTTTTTGTCTTAACATACCAGTGAGTTGGGATACCCTCATGGACATACCGGAGGAAGAAAATATAGAAATCTTCCTTCCATAAGCCCCATTCACTATTGACGCTCCTTAATGGCAACCAAGATGCTTCCATGCATAAGCCCCACACAATCCACAATAGGTACATTAACATCTATTTCTTATTCACATATCCAAGATAACGTAGACCTGCCAATGGATCGTTCCACAAAACTTCATATCCAAGGCGTTGCTGAAACCTTCCCTTCCCCAAGTGTTGGAGGGTATCAGTTATGTATGTCATAGTGGTTCAGAGATAACCCACATCGTCTGAGCTGAAAGACGTTAAATTGCCAGGTGCCATCATCCTTAGCACATGATGTTAAACTGTGAACTCTCCCCATGCATCATACGCGGGGTTCCCCACCTTGAACATTATAAACGCGCACTAGTCTCTATAGGAGTGAAATCAATCCTCACATGGAATGAGATCCCCGTTATTGGAGCGGAGTTTGTCCGTGGGGAAAGGACAACCATCTTGGTGTAATCCCCTAGCTTTTATTGTTGGAGGTAGCATCACTGCTCTTCCTATCTTCTTCCTTGCCAAGGACTAAGAGGCGAGTAGGGCACATGGGAATACATTACCTCGTCCCTCTCTAGCTGGGTTTTGTCGCCACCGTGCATCCATCCTCGAGTAAGTCCCAATCTCTATATCCTTAGGCTACTAACCACTCGTAAGCCCCTGTTTCCATTTTGGTCTGCTAGCCACGCGTAAGCCCATGTTTCCACTTTGGGCTGCAGACCATGCGTAATCACTTGCTTCCATTTTGGGCTGCTCACTATGTGTCAGACCCATTCCACTTCCCACGAATTCACCATTCGCGATGTGATCATCAGGTCTTCACTGCCGCTTTTTTCTCACACCGATCATGACCCATGTGTCCTTAGAGTAAGCATCGACCATGAAATCCTCTATGGGTAGCCTACAGTGTATCCCCCCCACCCATCACAAACACCTCTCCTGAACTATGTGGACTTTGATCCTTTCCAAGGCTAGGTACGTAGGAATCCTCTCTAAGGTTCATGCCAAACACCCATTGGTCCTGACCACTTCACGACGATTCAAAAACACCTCTCCCGAACTACATGGACTATGATCATTTCCAAGACAGGGTACGTAGGAAGCCTCCCTGAGGTTCAAGAACAACACCCAATGGTCCCGAAAACTTCACGGCGGTTCACCAACACCTCTCCAAAACTACATGGAATTTGATTATTGCCAAGGAAGGGTACATAGGAAGCCTCCCTAAGGTTCAAGACCAAAACCCATTGGTCCCAAACACTTCACAGCGGTTCACCAACACCAATATAGAACTACGTGGAATTTGATCCCTGCCAAGGTAGGGTATGTAGGAAGCCTCCCTGAGGTTCAAGACCAACAACCATTAGTCCTGACCACTTCACGATGGTTCACTAACACCTATCTCGAACTACGTGGACTTTGATCTTTGCCAAGGCAGGGTACATCAGAAGTCAATCTAGGTTCAAGCCCAACACCCATTGGTCCCGAACACTTCATGGTGGTTCACCACCACCTCTCCCAAACTACATGTACTTTGATCATTTCTTAGGGAGGGTACGTAGGAATCCTATATGTCGTCTAATCCCAACACCCATTAGTCCCGACCAGTTCACAGTGATTCACCAACACCTATCTAAAACTACATGGACTTTGATCCTTTCCAAGGTAGGGTATTTCAGAAGCCCATATGAGGTTAATCCCAACACCCATTAGTACGGAACACTTCACGACGGTTCACCAACACCCATCCCGAACTACGTGGACTTTGATCTTTTCCAAGGTAGGGTACATAGAACACCTCTCTAAGGTTCAAGCCCAACACCCATTGGTCCTGACCACATCATCTCAGTTCACCAACGTCTATCCCAAACTACAAGGACTTTGATACTTTCCAAGGAAGGGTACGTAGGAAGCCTCCATAAGGTTCACACATAACTCCCATTGGTCCTAAACACTTCACGGTGGTTCACCAACCCCACTCACGAACTACGTGGACTTTGATCCTTGCAATGGAAAGGTATGTAGGAAGCCTCTTTGAGGTTCAAGCCCATCACCCATGCCTCATCATGGTATTTCCCTCGAGCCTATGAGTTTCGGGAAGGCCATGCCCCAACCTAGAGGTTCCACATCCTATGGGTCCCCCTCATACGGGTCACCTACTTAGGTGTCCAATCACCTCACTAAACTACACAGATTTTTATTCCCTGCCGCAGGGATACGTAGGAAGTATTTTCATGGATGAAGCCCAATACTATTGTCACCTTCACAACAGTTCTATGTCATACCTCAGAAACTTCATTCAGCTCTCCATAATCCATATAGACTCTTTCTCAAGCCACCACATCCCTGTGAGATCACGTCAATTCACGTCCTAGAAATAGTGCTCTCTCTACGGGTTGTACCCATATGATCCACTTCTGTCAGTGTTCCGATCAGTCTGATCCATCTCCCCATGATTTTAAACTTGAGGCATACACTATATTAAATGTGGGAAGCAGAAGAAAACCTTAGAGACATGCCTATGGATTATAATTCCCCATATTCAACATGGGATGCCTTGGGCTTCTGTGCCCTCGAGAAGCCACATCATAAGGGGAAGAAAACTCGACACGCCAGTGTTCTAACGCCGAGACATACCAGTGATGTCCAACATGACTACTCCCCTGACCAAAGGTTGCTTCCTTGGCCAGACACCTTGGAACGTTCTGACAGATGCAGTTTAATTAACCAATGTCCATGAAGATATGGTACTGGGAAGAGTTTTATGAAAAATGTCTTAATCTATAAGGGAGACCAGGACAAGGTGATGATTTCCGAGGAGGAATCCACGAAAGGAATAAACGACATCCCATCATCTCATTTTGATCAGGGATCAAACATCCCTCAATAACAAATGGATGTTGCCCGCCTTCGGAAATTGGGAATGTGGGGCAACAGCCAGCACGTCCTCATTGTCTTTAAACAGACGGATGCTCTCACCTCGATGAAATCATTGGAAACAAATGTTCAAATAGAGGATGTAACTATTGTGAAAGAATATGTTGATGTGTTTCCAAAGTATTTACCTAGACATCCTCAAGAATGAGAAATTGAGTTTTCCATTGATTTAATAACTGGTTCATGACCCATATCGAGGATTCCTTATAGAATGGAAACTGTGGAATTAGTTGAACAAAAAAACTATAGAAATTGGCTAAAAAGGATTTATTCACTGTAGTGTTTCTCCATGGGTAGTCCCTATTCTTTTGGATAAAAATAAATATGGATCCATGATGTTGTGAATTGACTATAGGGAGACCAATAATATAACAATAAAGAATACATATCCACTACCTTTAATTGATGATTTATTTGATCAAATTCATGGAGCTCAATATTTTTCAAAGACTGACCATCGATCTAGATGTCAATAGTTGCATGTGAAGAATGAAGACATTACAAAAACAACATTTTGAACCAGGTACATGCATTACAAGTTTACAGTAATTTCTTTTGGAATGACTAAAGCATCCTCTGTTTTTCAGGAATTTAATGAATAGTATTTTCAAGGAATATCTTGATGAATTTGTAGTAGTTTTTATTGATGATATCTTTGTATACTCAAATAGCTATGAAGACCATGAAAATCACCTTCCTGTTATTCTAAAATCCCTTAGAAGAAATGAATTATATGGGAAGTTTAGAAAGTGTGAATTCTGGGTTAAGGAAATTTCCTTTCTTGGCCATATTGTCTCTTCAGATGGAGTATCTAATGATCCTTATAAGACAAGATAAATACAAGAATGGTCAGCACTGACAAGTATAACTGAGGTACACCATTTTATTGGTATAGCTAGTTATTATCAGTGTTTCTGCTATAATTTATCATGATTGGATTACCCATTAACCAAGATCACATGTAAAGGGGTTAAATTGGTTGGGACAAATGAGTGTGAAGAATGTTTTGATGAACTGAAGAGAAGATTTGTGAATGATTCTATCCAGAATCTACCATCGGGAAATGATGGGTTTGTTATTTATAATGATTCTTCAAAGAAAGGAATTGGTTATGTTCTTACAAAGAATGATATAGTTATTGTATATGCATCACGACATATAAAAATTCATGAACAAAACTATCCTACTCATGATCTTGAGTTAGTAGTTGTAATATTTTCTTTGAAGATATGGAGACACTACCTCTATGGTGAAAAATGTGAGACATATACCGATAAAAAGAGTTTGAAGTATATTTTTACACATAGATAACTCAACATGAGGAAAAGAAGATGGCTTAAACTACTCAAAGATATTGATTTAACAATACACTACCACCAGAGGAAGGAAAATAAGGTAGAAGATTCTATAACCAGAAAAGATCATGGAGTTTTGAACAAGATGAGAGTTGAAAGGGATCCTATGTTCATGGATCTAGTAAAGATGGATATGGGGATAATAATCGAAGGTGAAATATCAATAATTTTTCAAATGGTTTCCAAATCATCTTTACTAGAAAGGATAAAAAGATCTTAGACTGATGATTAGGAGTTTCAAAAGAAAATTAAAATTGTGAACGATGGGAGATAGATCGACTTCGTATATGAAGATGAGATTTTAAAATTTGGGAAGGGAATTTATATTTCCGACATAACTGACCTAAAAAAGGAATTTTTGGATGATTCCCATAGATCCAATTTCTCTATACACTCTAGTAGCACTAAGATGTATAAGTATTTGAAGAAACATTTTTGGTGGGACAACATAAAGAGATAGATTGCAGATTATATGTCAAAATGTATGGTTTTTCAACAAGTGAAAGATAGATGACAACATCCTAGAAGAGTCATGAAACCTCTTCCCATACCTTAGTGGAAATGGGATGATATTATGATAGAATTTTTCATGGGACTACCAAAGACTCCTAGAAAGAATAATGCAATATGGGTCATTGTTGATCATCTTACCAAGTCAACACATTTTCATTCTATAAGAGAAGATCTACCACTTGAACGTCTAGCATGACTATATATTAATGAATTTTCAAGACTTCATGGTGTTCCCCTATCGACTGTTTCTGATTGTGATCCCCGTTTTACATCAATATTCTAGAAAAGTCTTCAAAAGGCCTTGGATACTAACCTTCGTTTGAGTACTACCTTCCACCCGGAAAATGGTAGACAATCAGAATGAACTATTCAGACCTTAGAAGAAACATTTAGATCATGATCACATTAATTTCAAGGTATGTGGGATCAGTATTTTCCTATGGTATAATTTTCCTATAACAATAGCTTCTATTAAAGTATTCTGATGGCACCATATGAAGCGTTATATGAAAAGAGATGTCACACACCAACTTGTTGGGATGATGTTGGACAATTAAAACTCGTAGGCCGAAAAAATGTTGAGCAAATAATGGAAAAGGTGAACATTATCCAAACCCACATAAATGCATCTCAATGTATGAAAAAGATCAATATAGATAACTGAAGGAATGATTTGGAATTATAGGTAGGAGATCATGTTTTCTTGAAGATATATCCATGGAAGGGTGTTATACATTTTGGTAAGTAGGGTAAATTAAGTCCTAGGTACATTAGAACATTCAAAATTCTAGAATGAATTGGAGTTTTAGATTTTCATTTCGTAATACTGCCATGTCTCTCTAAAGTTTAGGATGTGTTCCACATATCACTGTTGATAAAATACATGCCTGACCCAATGCATGTACTCCCCTATGAATAAATAGAACTAGAACCCAAAATGTCTTATTGAGAAGAGCCTATAATAATTCATGATACTAGAGAATAAGTGTTGAGAAACTGGATGACCCATCTGGTGAGTTTTCAATGGAGAAACCATACAATGGAAGAGGCATCGTGGGAACCCGAGAAACTTATGAGGAAAAACAACCCAAATATTTTGATGCAGTATTTTTCTATAAATTTCGAGGACAAAATTATTTCAAGGAGGGGAGAATGTAACACCCCATGCTTCCACGATATGATTCTCTTTGAATAATACAATAGCTTGGTTGTACGCAACTTCAAGTTCTACCACACCAAAGACCAACAAAACTAGCAGTTATGAATAGTAATACCCACTTTTTGAAATTTTATAAATTTTATTTTTTAAATTTGACATCATTTTTGGATTCCGAATATCAAAATTAGCTTAGGGTTAATTTTTGGTATTTTTCTGACATTCAATTTTTGATTAATAGTGAAAAAACACTACGTTATTTTTTAAAACTGACTGTTTATTTAAATAATTAGATATTTTATTTAAATTTATATTATGTAATAAAAGATATATAACACCTATATATGTTCAATGTAATTCATTGGAGTCATTTTATAATAAAATTAGACATATAAAATTTTATTGAACTTTTTACCGTCTTTTACCCACCTACTAGAAACATTTGAAAATTTACATAAAATTTAATTTTACCACTTCTATGAATTGAATTTAAAAAATTTGAGAGACATGGTTGATATCAATATGTATAATGTTGTTCAATAAGATGAAAATAATTTTTGGTGAATAGTAACTTTGACTTTCATTTACCATGGTTTAATGTAAATATGGAAATTAAAGGTAAAAATGATATTATAATTACCCTAACACATGTGTTAAATCTATTGGATAAGTTTATTTCTACCAAAATAAACCTTAGGAATAAAATAAGATATTTTTGGTCCACTTGGATTAGATTAAGACATTTATTATTATTTTATTTAAAGAAGAGTTAAAAGTGTTAAATTCAAATTTTAATAACTAAAACATTTTTAATGTTTGGTTAAAGATAAGATAAATTCAACTATAAATATTTATTAGAAAGATAAATAGATTTCTTACATTATGGTATTTTATTTATAATTTTTAGAAAATAAATTATTAAATTTATTTAGGACAGAATGATAATGTTGTAATTACCTAATTAATGAATGATTAAAAATGGATATTATAAATATCCAAATAAATGTATATTGAGACTTTTGATGATTTTAACGAATTTAATAGGATAATATCACATGTTAGGGTTGTTTAAATGAAATTTTTTCGACGTAAACAAGTTTTGTGAACATTAACAAAAATAAAATACTAAATAGTGTCAAAATTGACATAGATGAGTTTTTTAAAAAAATACTATATTATTAAATGATATAATAGTACTAAAAATTTAAGGACTGGCCAAAGGAATTATATAATAATAAAAATTTAATTAATTATCCACATGGGGTTGTCTTGAAATTTTATAGTAATTTTATTATCCATTTATTATAATAATACAAGAATACATGGCAAAAGTTAAACTATATAAATAAGACTTAAATCTAAAAGATAAGTTAATATGGTGACCTAAACCTATATAAAACCAATTGTTTGATAGGTTTTAGACCCATCCCCACATTATAATCGAAATAAATCATTTTGGATCCATTATAAACTGAATATGATTTTATAATAAAATAATATTTCAAGATTAACCTAAAGTGACCCTCACCTCTCTTATAAATAGGTACTTCCCCTTCTATAAATATTACACCTCCAAATCCATTTTTGTAACACCCCAAACTTCCATGGAATGATTCTCTTTGAATAATACAATAGCTTGTGTTGTACGCAACTTCGAGATTCTAACACATCGTGACCAATCAATGTAGCCGTTATGAATAGCAATACCCACATTTTAAAATTATATAAATTTTATCTCTCAAAATTCACTTCATTTTTGGATTCGGAATATCGAAATTATCCTAGGGTGAAATTTAGGTACTTTTCGGATAACTTTTATATTTTGATGAATAGTGAAAATTAATAAATTTTAATTAAAAACAACTTTTTTAATCAAAATAATTAATATTGACAAATTATGAATTACAGTGGTTTTAAAGTATATTTAGAATAAATTTTTACAATTTAATACAATTTTGTTCATTGGACATAATTTCAAAATTAAACCGGACATAAACAACTGTCAATCTTTTGATAGTTATTATTTCTTAAATACATGATTTTTGTTTTGACAATGGGAATTAATTTTAAATTAATTTCTTTCTCTTCTATGTATTGATTTTAGAAAAATGGATTACATATTTAGAATCAGGAGGTAAAAATTGTGTAAATAGTTAACTTTTATTTTTATACAATTTGAATAATTACTTCGGTAAATATTTTATTTACCATGGTTAAAGGGTAAATCCGGTAAATAAGGGTAAAAAATAATATTATAATATTGATTAATTACCCTAAAACATGTTCTAACCTTATTGGTTGATACATGTCTGACCATGGGCATCTTTGGGTGGATTTGGGACCCCATGGATCGACTTGTAAGTGATAATGACACTTTATATTAATTAAGTTAAAGTAAATACAAAAATAACATAAGTATATATCTTTTAGAAAAAAATTTTTTACATAGGGTTATATATGTTATATTATTGACTATAAATATTAATTAGAAAGATAAAAATATTTCCTACATAATTATACTTCATTTATAATTTTTAGACATTGAATAATTAAATTTATTTTTGACACAATAATGATGTTGTATTCTCCTTATTAATGAAAGAATCAAATAATTAGTATTATAAATGTTAAAATAACTATAATTTGAATGTTTTGATACCATAAACGAATTTTATTGGTTAATATTACATGTTAGTATTTCTTAAATGAATTTGTTCAGAATTAATAAAGTTTTTAGGACTTTAACAAAAATCAATTATTAAATATTGTCAAAATTGACATAAATGAGTTTTTAAAACAAGTATTATATTATTAATTGATATTCTATTCCTAAAAATCTTTGGTTTTAAAAAAGGACTTATATAATAATATTTTTATCATTAATGGAACACTTGGGGGTCTCTTGGATGAATATAGTATGTTTATTAACTATATAATATAAAAATAAAAGTGACATGGTAAATGTCAATCTAATTAACTAAGTGTTAAAACTAAAAGTTAAGGTTAATATAATGACCCAAACCTGTTGAAAATCTATTGGTTGAAAGGATTCAGACCCATACCTACCTTAGAATTTGAATAATCCACTTTGGAGCCATTATAAACCGAATATGAATTTATTATAAATTAATAATTTATGTTTTTCCTAAAGAGCCCCTCCTCCCCATTATAAAAGGACACAACTTCTAACCAATTATTGACACCTTCAAAGCCTTTTGGATCGGCCAACCCCTGCCCAAATACTCTATAAACTTCCCCCACTTCAACCTAGAGGCCTTAGTTTGATCAGAAAGACAACCAAAAGTTCTATTTTGATCAAATAAAAAGGAAGAACCCGAAGAAGAGGTAATGTTTTCACCACCCATTTACAAGTTCCTTTCTTCTTAAACTTATTCTTTCATTGTTATTTCCTTTCTAAAATAAAACTCTAGTATCTTCTATATACTGTGATGTTATTATAAATATGGTACAACCATATTCAGTATTCTATCCATCTTTTGAATGACATGTCACCATACGTGCGTACGTACAGCTTACCGTCTCCACGTCGTGGTGTAATTGTTATTGAAAAAAATTATTATTTGGATGGGTATTATAATGATATGTAATTGATGTAAATAATAAATATAACATGATAATGATTCTGTATATATGATATACCATCCAATTATATATTATTTTAATTTCAAAAGAATGATATTGTTGCTCGTACGTACGTACGGACTACCGTCTCCACGAACGCGATGAGATTCATTCCCCATCGAATACATGCAATTATAGTTATCATTTGATGATTAAAAATAATTTTTAATGACTTTATATCATTCTGGATATGAATAATATACAACCTATCCATAACAAAAATGGCTTATGTAACAAAATATATAAAAGAAAACGAGTAAGTTAACACCAGAAACGATGATAATACTAAGATATTATTAACAAATCAATGATAAAAGATCATATATGATATCATATTAATGTATATGATTCTTGTATAATTTAATAACAATTATTTAACCATTATACAGGAGGTTAACCAACCCTCAACCAAAGAAAAGTACACGGTAAGTGTTTATTTCACAATCTCTTCATTATCTGAGGTTGTTTATATATATAATTATCTACTAGGACCTCTTTATCATCCACATCAATGTTTCTTAAAAATATATTTCAAAACATTCTTACTATTTTACAGAATATGGGTTAATGTCAATTATGCCTTTGTTTGACTTTTTATAAGATGTTTATAAAGGAATATTTCCATCGTTTTCCAAACAAGGTCCTTTTTAACCTTTTGAACGGAATTAAGGTAAGAATGTCATTTTTTTAACTTACACGTTGGGTGCGTCTATTTTCCGCCGTTATAAAATCACCGAAGCTTCCCTTAAAATCTTATAAGAATATTTTCAAAGTAAATGTTTTCTTTTATAATTATTTGACTTTTAAATGATTTCAAAAAAAGGAGATATTTCTCTCAAATAGTTTTGATTTCATCTATGTCAACATCCTTTGATGGATTTTAAATTTATTTGAATTTGATTTATTATGATACAAAACTTCCATTTTGTATTGAAGGTTTTGTGATATTTTTGACTGTGGATGTGTTATTTTTATACCATTCATGGTTTATGGAGAAAGTATTGACATTTCGTATGCTAGTTTTAATACGAATGTTTATGTTATGTTTAAACCTGTTCATATGAGGAATGCATAGGACTTTGTAAGTGATGGGTGGAGCCCGCTATAGCTCCTTGATGCATCGGTAGGTCTCATGAGACAAAGTAGTGTCTTGGAACGAGGCCGTGACAAAATCTTATTTGTCGTCTTGGCACGAGGCCTTGGCTACGTGGTTATGATAGTCTGGCATTATGCATTCCATCATTATGAAAGTGGTTATTGATATCGCATGTGATTATTTGATTAGTAGAATATCCATGTGAATAAGTAAATGGCATTATTTCATTTTATTTTTGACATATTATGCTGAAGTTCATGTTTAAAAGGATTTTGTTTTAGTTATACACTGCCTTAAATGTTTATACTTATTTATGAAAGATTATGCTATATTGTTATCCTTACTGGGCATCTGAGCTCACCCCTTTCTATGGTTTATTTTTCCGAGGATGTGAAGAAGTATTTTATGAATGACCTACAGGGATAGTATTAGAGGATATGACTGTGGAATATGGAGACTATGTTTTTTTAGTTTTCATTTTATGATGTAATATAAACTTTACGAATGTATTTAGTTTTTCCAAAGCTACTAAAATAATCGGTCTTTAGAGACTTGAAATTTTGTGATCATGCTAATGTTATGTAATAATGCACCAACTCTAGGTTACTGGGGTCCGGGAGTTACAGTTGGTATTAGAGAAAGTTTAATACAAACCTTGGAAGCTAGATTTAGATAATCTCTGATTAGAGCACATAGACCTAAGATAGACTTTGAGGATTAGTATAGAAGAACTTCCTAGAATTTTGGTATTTTAGAGATTTTGTGAGTTTTATGAGAAATAAATCCCTTTCTGGATATGAGCAGGTAGAGATGGCTCTGGCACAGATGTTCCTAGGGGTAAAACCTGAAAACACCGCTTTGAGCTGGACTCGAACGGGAACAGGTGCACGATAACGGGCCTTGCTGCACTCTTGTTTACGACACTCTCGGGGGATATGCTTAGGATAATTCTCATTTTATTTACAAATCATTATGAAGGGTTTATGAGTATATACATTCTCAAAGAAAACATTTTTTTTATAAATATGGTTTATATCCATGAATAGTTCAATTTATGTTAAGTGTTTTACAAGTGTAGAATTATGTATTTTGATTCACAAACTGATCTAGTTTATGCCATTGTTTAGAAATGGAACATAGTATAAGGAATGGAAATCGTATCAATACACGGACTCCATCTAGGGATTTGTCACGACCCGTCCTCGGGGCCCGTGTCGTGACTACCCCAAGCCCGCCTTCCATAGGCCAGGGGCTGGCGACTAGCACCAAGGTGTAAATCCTGGTAAAAAGGGAAGGCATTGCCTTTGTAAAGTAAACCACAAACACCACAGAGCAAGCAGACAGAAGTAAACACTAAGTAAAAACTGAGTACAACAGTAAATGCGGAAGAGTAAGTGGGCCAGTATACAAACCCAAACTGAAAGTAAAGTACAACTGGAAAGGGAAAACAACAACTGAAAAGTAAAGCCGCAACATTGACCTTTCCACTAGAAATCCCACCTGAAGGGTGGGTACAGATAGCCTCCACTGCTCCTCGGGCCCAGCCGACCGCTCCGAGTACGTCCCACACATTGGTCCACCTCCAAGTACCGTCCTGCTCTGCATGCCTCAACCACGATCAGCGCTGTCCGTCGTCTGCAACCAACACAACGTAGTGCGGGCATAGCCGGTGCAGGGGTGAGTATAAGCTACTCAGTAGGGACCCCAAGACCCCCGAAGGTCTCCCAGAATCCACAAAATATAATCCACAAATGAAAGATACAATCACAAAGTAACATCTGACACTGCTTAGGTATATGCCCATACATATACCTAAGTCATCACTTCTCGTTCGGCTCCAACATCCGAACCCAAGTACCACCCAGTCCACACAAGAAAGTAAAACATAAATCCACACAGGATAGCGCAACACAATCCACATAGGAAAGTAAAACAGGATTCATCTCACACAGATATACTTCATTGTATGATGATAGAGATGATCAGATATTGCCACTGATTCATCTAAGTCATCGGACCCACAAAGGATCGATATGTACTAACCCCCGCAATGAACCACAAAGGATCTGACCCACATAGGATCGATAGGTAACTAACCCCCGCAATGACCCACAAAGAATCTGACCCACACAGGATCGATAGGTAACTAACCCCCACAAAGACCCACACAGGATCAGACCCACACAGGATCTGTAGGTACTGGCCCACACAGGACCGCTAAGCGCTGACCCACACAGGATCAGACTCACACAGGATCGGTAGCACTGATCCACAAAGGATCACTGAGTGCTGTAGTCATCATCGAATCCACTGAGGATCTTTCCACAGTTGTCATCGAATCCACTAAGGATCTCTGCACAGTCATCGTCGTCGTCGCAGTCGCAACCAGCACTAGGGTTCCCGCACACAGCAAGCTCGTTTGGGAGGGTCTGCTCCACGAGCCTAGAGGCTGATACATCAACTGACACATAGTCCAGAGTTGATGTATCCAAATGATCCGTATCGTCAACATGAACTCAACGTCACAGACGGCGCGTCAATTGGACGCCCGGTCTGAGAGTTATTGGCTTTTTCGTCCCAAGGGCCCGGATGGTTTTTAAGTTAAAACCATTCCGACCGTACTCCACCTACGTCCAAACCTCGGGAGGAGTAAGCCAAAAGATCTTTCTCACTAAGAGGTATCCTTCAAAGTCGACGGTACGTCAATCGGACGTCCGGAGCTCAAGATACGAGCGTTTCCGCTTCGAGGGCCCGGTTGGTTTCGTGTATGAACCAACCCGGCCGAACCCAAAGTATTCCGAAACCTTGAGTGAGATATGTCAAAACGACCGTCTCGGTCCAAGGATCGTACCACCACTGATGGTACATAGATCGGAGGCCCGTAGCTCAAGATACGGGCAAAAGACCGAAAAGGTCTGAAAACGAGGGGTCTCGGCCCGGACCGACCCGGCCCAACCCCCCTGGGTCGACCCGACCTGGTCGGGCGCGACCTGGCCCGGCCGGCGCGGCGTGGCCCGACCCGGACTGGGCGCGACCCGGTTGGCCGGTTGTCCAGCGGGTCGGCTCGGCTGTTACGACCGAGCCACGGGCGGGGGGTGCGCTGTTCCCGCGTGAGGAAGCTGCGGCCCCGCGTGGGGCCGCCCTTGCCAGCGGACGCGGTAGCCGGCCACGTCCTGTGCTCCTCCACCATTTCTGCATGGTCGCGGGACGGCCGACCCGCCGCCGCGGCTGAAGCCGCGACGGGTCTCCACGGCGGCGCGCCGGGCGCCGCCGTGCCGGTGTGGCGCGCCGGTGGGACGCTCCGCGGACCACCGGACGAGTTCTGGTGGTCATAAAATTACGCCGTCTTCACCAAAGGTCCTCCTGGGATCCGTTCTTCACTGAGAGGACCCCGCGTCGCCCGTGCGTCCAGCTTTGTCGACGTCCGCCATTTCGCACACCAAGAACGAAAGGGGTGGTGGGTTCGGACTTGTTTGTTAGTCCGCACCCACCGCGTTAGCGGTTTTAAATGTCTCACAACAATTTTAATCATACGACGCGGGTATAAATCACAAATATTTAAATCAAACAAACCCCTACCTCGACGTTGTCGTCCGATGAGAGTTCTTCGCGGAATTGACCGTCGCTGAAGAAGAGGATCGCCGCGTCACGGAAGGGGGCGGCGCGCCGTCACGGCACACGGCGTCGCGTCGATGATCTCCAAGGGATAAAGAAAACACACAAATTAAATTTCACAAATTAAATCCATGTTGAGGATAAAATCCACAAAAGAAATTTAAAAGATTCGTATTCCCCTACCTTAAGCAGTTGATGATCGAAGATTGTTGCGGGGAAGGATTGTCGCAGAAGAACGTCGCGGGAGGAGGATCGTTGGTGTCACGGTACACGGCATCGCCTCGTCGATCTCCGAGGGTTAAGCGTTCTTCGTCGCCTTTCGTCGAAGGCCGGCGTTCTTCGCATTCTTGGCGTTCTTCGCAACGGAGGATGAAGATAGAGTTTCTCCAAATCCTCTCAACAATGCGCACCCAAGAAAAATGTTTGTTGGTATTATTTTAGTATATGCCAACAATTTGAAAAACAAGTTAAGAAGCGAACCATTAATTTTGTGAATTAATGGTAACGTCTTAACTATCCAATTAATAGGAGGGTTAAGAGTTTTAGAAAACGCACCAGTTGACTTTCATTAAAGTGGAGTTTTCGCGGGTATGTTACTTAGGGGGAAAGAAACAGTGGGGCTCATGTGGGCCCCACCTCACAATTATCCTACCAAGAGGGTAGGATATTTTGGGTTCCACCCTATCCGCTTCAACTTAGCTTAAGTGGCTTTAAGTGAAATAAAATAAAGTTGTCGCACCACTTTATTTTATTTCTTAACTTAACCCCAAAAACTAAAAACCACACCCGAAAAAACGCAACTCCGGAAAAGGCGTTTCGAAGCAAATACCGGCGCTGTGATTCCATCGGTGCCCTCATAATTTGATTCCGAGCACCGGTTCAAATGTTAGAAAAACCCGCTCGTTCGTTCACTGAACGTACCCGAGCCAAACTTCGAAAAAATGATTATGGGCACACCGGGCCTCGGAATCAGGTTCCGTCAGAAACTGCATTCTTGTAAAATTCCAAAGAAAATTAAGAAAAACATTTCCTTGAATTTTATGGGTCTTTACATCACTCCCACCTCAGGTCTTTATGTCCAGGTAAAGATACATCATAAACTAGGGAAACAAAAGTGGGTACTGAGCACGCATCTGAGCCTCCCGCTCCCAAGTGCTCTCCTGGAGGTTCTCGTGCTTCCATCTGATGCGCACAAGTGTAATTGATCGTCCACGTAAGACCCACTCCTATAGATCCTCAATCTCCACCGGGACCTCCGAAAAAGTCACCCCATCATCAACGTCTAGTTCCCCATGGTCAATGATATGTGTCGGGTCGTGCACGTATCTCTTCAGCTGAGATACGTGGAAGACGTCGTGCACCAGGTGCAACTGAGGTGGTAGAGCCAGGAAATAAGCCACCTCGCCAATCCTGCTGAGGACCTGGAATGGTCCGATGAAGCATGGAGACAACTTTCCGCCTCTGCCAAATCTCCGTAAACCATGTCGAGGTGAGACATGAAAGAAGACGTGGTCGCCATCCTCGAACTATAGTGGTATCTGCCTCCTGTCAGTATAAGACAACTGCCGGCTCTGAGCTGTCCTCACCTGCTCCTGGATGACCTGGACCTTCTCTGTCGTGGCCCGGACCATTTCTGGCCCCACGAGTGGAGACTCCCTAGAGTCTGTCCAACACAAAGGAGATCTGCAAGGTCGGTCGTACAACGCCTCGTATGGTGCCATCACGATGGTGGAGTGGTAGCTGTTGTTGTACGCAAACTCCACCAAGGGTAGGTGGTCCTCCCAGATACGACCAAAGTCGAGGACACATGAGTGGAGCATGTCCTTGAGAGTCTGAATGGTCCTCTCCGTTTGACCATCTGTCTGAGGGTGAAAGGCGGTGCTCAGACGTAACTGCGTCCCGAATGCCTCCTGCAACCCCTTACAAAGCCTGGAAGTAAAGCGAGCATCTCGATCGGAGACGATAGATGATGGCACACCGTGAATCCGTACAATCTCCTGAACGTAGAGACATCCCAAGCTCTCTACTGAGCCCTGCTCTCTGATGGGTAAGAAGTGAGATGACTTGGTGAGTCGGTCGACAATCACCCAAATGGAGTCGTGACCTCTGGAAGTGCGTGTAAGTCCAGTCACGAAGTCCATAGATATCCCATCCCACTTCCGCTCCGGGACCTTGAAGGGCTGTACCAAGCCTGCTGGTACCTGGTGCTCTGCCTTCACCTACTGGCAGGTGAGGCATCGAGAAAAGAACTCGGCCACAACCTTCTTCATGCCTGGCCACCAGTGCTGTCGTCTGAGGTCCTCATACATCTTCGCCACTCCAGGATGTACCACCAAAGGAGAAGTGTGAAACTCTCTCAGCACCTCCTCCCTTAAAGCATCTCGTACTAAGGTACGCCCTCTGAAAAGGACGTCGTGCTCTACTCCAAAGGAGAAACCATCAGGTGCCTGACCTGAGGATATCTATGCACGCCACATCTCACAGTCAGCATCCCCATGCTGTGCCTCTCTGACCCGCTGCAGTAGTGGAGGGGTGACTGTGAGAGGATGATGTAAGGTTGCTCCATCTCTATACACGAAGGATATCTGCAAAGAGGCTAGTTGCTCTGTCGCCTCCTGAAGTAGCTGAATGCCCGTCCTCCTGTTGAGATCATCGGCTACCACGTTCCCCTTCCCAGGAGTATAGACTATCTCAAAATCATAGTCCTGGAGGAACTCGATCCATCGCTGTTGTCTCAGGTTCCGGTCCTACTGAGAGAAGATGTACCTGAGACTCTGATGTTCAGAAAAGACTGTAAAGCGCTCGCCCATCAGATAGTGTCGCCATTTCTTCAGAGCGAAGACCACTGCTGCTAACTTCAGGTCATGGGTAGCGTAGTTCTGCTCATGCGGCCTCAACTAACGTGATCCATAGGCGATCACCACCCACTCATGCATTAGGAAACATCCGAGTCTGGTCCCTGATGCATCGCAGTAGACTATGTAACCTCCTCCCTCCTCAGGCAACCTCAAGATAGGTGCACTGGTCAATCTCTGTCTTAGCTCCTGGAAGCTCTGCTGACATCTGTCTGACCACAAAAAGGGTTTCCCCTTCTTAGTCAATGCTGAGAGTGGTGCTGCAAATCTGGAGAAGTCTGGCAAAAATCTCCAATAGTATCTAGCTAGTCCCAAGAAACTCCGCACATCCGTCACGCTCTTGGGTGGCTCCCAAGCTAGCACTGCCTCGATCTTCACAGGATCCACCGCATATTCCACCTCAGAGATGACGTGTCCCAAGAAGAGGACCTCACGTATCCAGAACTGACACTTAGAGATCTTTCCATAAAGCTGGTGCTCTCGGAGTGTGTCCAGTACAACTCGCAAGTGGTAGGCGTGCTCCTCCTCAGTCGTCGAGTAAATCAAAATGTTGTCGATGAAGACCACGACAAATAGATCGAGGTATGGCTGAAAGATTCTGTTCATGAGGCCCATGAACACCGCTGGAGCATTGGTTACACCGAATGGCATAACCAAGAACTCGTAGTGGCCATAACGACATATAAAGGCCGTCTTCTGTACGTCCTCATCCCGAACTCTGAGCTGATGATAGCCTGACCTGAGGTCTATCTTCGAGAACCACCGTCCTCCCTTGAGCTGATCGAAGAGGTCATCAATCCTCGGTAGCGGATACTTTTTCCTCACCGTCACTTGGTTTAGGTGACAATAGTCAACACAAAGTCGTAAACTCCCGTCCGCCATCTTGGCGAACAATATCGGGAAAGCCCATGGTGAAACACTGGGTCGGATGAATCCCTTTCCCTGCAAGTCCTCCAACTATTCCCATAGCTCTCGAAGCTCAGCGGGGGCTATCCGATATGATGGAGTGGATATCGGGGTTGTACTAGGGTACAAATCAATATAAAAGTCTACCTATTTGCGAGGAGGTAGTCCTGGAACGTCGTCGGGAAAGACGTACACATACTGATCCACCACTGCAGGAAAACTAGGACTCTGCACGTCAACTGCTCCTAGGATGAGGCTAGACAACTGATGAGTGATGGGATGTCCTCTCCTCTGCAGAAGTCTATCATGTGCTGTGAAGGCTCATTTCTTGCTGGTGAAGGTGAACCTGCTCCCGTCAGTGCGTACACATCGCACCTTGCGCCTAAAACAGTAGATCTGAGCATGGACTGTAGATAACCAATCCATGCCCAAGATGACGTTGTAAGGCCTCGACGCCGCTACAAGAAGATCCTAGCCGAATCTCTTGCCTCCTAGAGTAAGCTCACATTGCCAGCACAAGTGCATAATCATCGGGTATGCTCCCGTAGGAGTCTCTAGCCGTAAGGATCGAGCCAACGGCTCTGTCGGAATCTCCGAGCTCCGAACAAGGGCATCGGCTATGAAAGTGTGACTCACTCCTGTGTCTATAATAATTGAAGGAAGGGTGGAATAGACACATATTGTACCTCGAATCATCTCGGGCGCGCCGTGGTCATAGGCCTCCGCTGCCTGGAGATGTGCCAGTCTCTGCCCGCCAGCTCCCTGTGGTCGGGGTGGACCTCCTGGTGGTGGTGGTGGTAGAGGCTCAAAGCGTCGCCCACCACCTGCTGCTCGGCCAGCTCCTCTGCCTCGTCCGCCTGCTCCCTGCGAACCGCCACGGTCGACCCTCTGCCTCTACCTGGGTGGCCCCTCAACCGTCTGCTATTCCCCAGCACAGTGGGTCGGGTAGTCATAAGCCATGTGACCCTACCCGTCGCATGTGTAGCACTACCTGCCTCTCGAAAGACTGGCTCCGCGCTGTATGCCTCGCACTGCTGAGCTAGTGTCCTGAGGTCGTCTGCATGAGGGTCTGGTCTACCTGGACCCATGAGTCATCCATCGACTGCCTGCTGCAGAATACTCTGCTACGTGCCACCCCACGGTAGGTCTCGCCACTGGTGTAGACTCAGCAAGAAATCTCTCGATCAAAAGAGCTCGCTCTAGTACTCCTGCCAGAGTCGGAATGCTGAGGGAGATCAGCGATGCACTGATCTCATGTCTCAATCCCTGCTCAAAGGTTCGGGCCCGGAAGAACGGGTCCCGTACCATGTCTGTCAAGAAGCCCGAGAGATCGGTAAATCTCACCGAGTACTGGGCGACCGTCAAGCTGCCCTGCCGCTGCTGAAGAAGCTCCTGGATGTGCACCGCACGAAGGGTGGCTGGGACGAACTCTGAGCAGAAGAGGCTCTCAAAGTCCGTCCAGAGAAGAGATGCCTCATCGTGCACCTGGAGCATCAAGCTTCACCATCGGCCCACTGCCGCGTGCAGTAGGCTCACTGCGAGGATCACCATGAAGTCTGCTAGTGTCCTCACTAACCGAAAAACTCGTACCACTTCCTCTAGCCAGTCCTCGGCTGCTTGGGGGTCCGTCTCCCCGCGGAACCTGGGCGGTCACTGGCGCTGGAACTCATGCAGTGCACTAAGGTGACATGCATCATCAGCGGCTGGGGTTGGAAGCATCGGTGGCTCGGTGGGTAGAGGTACCGCCGGTGCCTCAGCTGTCAAAGGGCCCTGTACCGAGGCCTCGTCGATCAGTGGTCTGTCGTCACACTCAACTCTCGGAAACCTTGATGGCTGCCGTCGTGGGGCCATCCTAAAAAAGAAAACAGATGCACCACAGTCAGAACAATATACCTGGTGAGCTGACACAAAGTAATCACAAAGAAAACATGAAACACACACACAATCAATGTTTTCGTGCACTAATTCAGAAATCAGATGTCAGGGTCCTGGTGTATGGATACGTCGGCCGCCGCACCCACACTGGACTCCCTGAACTGATAACCACACCCAATACGCTAAACACTATTCCTTCACATAGAAAAAAGATCAGAGTCTTGAGTTCTGCGGTAGAACCAAACTCCTCTGATACCAATTTGTCACAACACGTCCTCGGGGCCGGTTCCGTAACTACCCCAAGCCCGCCTTCCATAGGCCAGGGGCTGGCGACTAGCACCAAGGCGTAAATCCCGGTAAAAAGAGAAGGCATTGCCTTTGTAAAGTAAACCACAAACACCACAGAGCAAGAAGTAAGAAGTAAACACTAAGTAAAAACGGAGTACAACAGTAAATGCGGAAGAGCAAGTGGCCCAGTATACAAACCCAAACTGAAAGAAAAGTAAAACTAGAAAGGGAAAATAGCAATTGAAAAGTAAATCCGCAACGTCGAGCTATCCACTGGAAATCCCACCTGAAGGGTGGGTACAGATAGCCTCCACTGCTCCTCGGGCCCAGTCGACCGCTCCGAGTAAGTCCCGCCAAGTGGTCCACCTCTAGGTACCATCCTGCTCCGCAAGCCTCAACCACGATCAGTGTTGTCTGTCGTCTGCAACCAACACAACGTATTGCGGGCATAGCCCGTACAGGGGTGAGTATAAGCTACTCAGTAGGGACCCCGAGACCCCGAAGGTCTCCCTGAATCCACAAAGGATAATCCACAAAGGAAATATAAAATCATGAAATAACATCCGACACTGCTTAGGTATATGCCCATACATATACCTAAGTCATCAATTCTTGTTCGGCTCCGACATCCGGACCCAAGTACCACCCAGTCCACACAGGAAAGCAAAACGTAAATCAACACAGGATAGCACAACACAATCCACATAGGAATGTAAAACAAGATTCAGCTCACACTGGTATACTTCATTGTGGGGAGATAGGGATGATCAGATATTTCCACTGATTCATCTAAGCCATCAGACCCACAAAGGATCGATAGGTACTAACCCCCGCAATGACCCACAAAGGATCTGACCCACACAGGATCGATAGGTAACTAACCCCCGAAATGACCCACGAAGGATCTGACCCACATAGGATCGATAGGTAACTAACCCCCGCAAAGACCCACATAGGATCAGACCCACACAGGATCTGTAGGCTCTGGCCCACACAGGACCGCTGAGCGCTGACCCACATAGGATCGGACCCACACAGGATCGGTAGCACAGATCCACAAAGGATCGCCGAGTGCCGTAGTCGTCGTCGAATCCACTGAGGATCTCTGCACAGTCGTCGTCGAATCCACTGCGGATCTCTGCACAGTCGTCGGCGTCTTCGCAGTCGCAGCCAGCACTAGGGTTCCCGCACACAGCAAGCTCGTTCGGGATGGTTTGCTCCACGAGCCGAGAGGCTGATACATCAACTGACACATAGTTCAGAGTTGATGTATCCAAAAGTTCCGTATCGTCAACAGGAACTCAACGTCGCAGACGGCGCGTCAATCGGACGCCCGGTCTGAGAGTTATTGGCCTTTTCGTCCCAGGGGCCCGGTTGGTTTTTATGCTAAAACCAACCCGACCATACTCCAACTATGTCCAAACCTCAGGCAGAGTAATCCAAATGATCCGTCTCACGAAGAGGAATCCATCAAAGTTGACGGTACATCAATCGGACGTCCGGAGCTCAAGATACGAGTGTTTCTGCTTCGAGGGCCGAGTTGGTTTCGTGTACGAACCAACCTGGCCGAACCCAAATTATTCCGAAACCTTGAGTGCGATATGTATAAACGACCGTCTCGGTCCAAGAATCGCATCGCCGCTGACGGTACGTCGATCGGAGTCCAGTAGCTCAAGATACGGGCAAATGACCGAAAAGGTCCGAAAACGGCGGGTCTGGGCCCGGACCGACCCAGCCCAACCCCCCTGGGCCGGCCCGAACCAGGTCGACCCGACCCGGGTCCGACCCGGCTGGGTGCGACCCGGCCTGGCCGGCGTGGCGCGGCGCGGCCCGACCTATGCGCGACCCGGCTGGCCGGTTGGCCAGCGGGTCGGCTCGCCTGTTACGGCCGAGCCGTGGGCGGGGGGCGCGCTGCCCCCGTGTGAGGAAGCCGCGACCCCGCGTAGGGCTACCCTTGCCAGCGGACGTGGTTGCCGGCCACATCCCGTGCTCCTCCGCGTGTTCATGGGATGGCCGGCCCGCCGCCGCGGCTGAAGCCGCGGCGGGTCTCCACGGCGGGACGCTCCACGGACCACCAGACGGGTTCTGGTGGTCGAAAAATTTTGCCGTCTTCGCCAAAGGTCCTCCCGGGGTCCGTTCTTCACTGCGAGGACCCCGTGTCGCCAGTGCGGCCTTCTATGTCAACGTCCGCCATTTCTCACACCAAGAACGAAAGGGGTGGTGGGTTCGGACTTGTTTGTCAGTCCGCACCCACCACGTTAGCGGTTTTAAAAGTCTCACAACAATTTTAATCATACGCTGCGGGTATAAATCACAAAGATTTAAATCAAAAAAACCCCTACCTCGTCGTTGTCGTTGGACGAGAGTTCTTCGCGGAATTGACCGTCGCAGAAGAAGAGGATCGTCGCGTCGCGGAAGGGGGCGTCGCGTCGTCGCGGCACACGGCGTCGCGTCGATGATCTCCGAGGGTTAAAGAAAACACACAGATTCAATTTCACGAATTAAATCCATGTTGAGGATAAAATCCACAAAGGAAATTTAAAAGATCCGTATTCCCCTACCTTAAGCAGTCGATGATCAGAGATTTTTGCAGGGAAGGATTGTCGTAGAAGAACGTCGCGGGAGGAGGATCGTCGGCGTCGCGGTACACGGCATCACGTCATCGATCTCCGAGGGTTCGGCGTTCTTCGTTGCCTTTTGTCGAAGGCCGACGTTATTCACGTTCTTGGCGTTCTTCACGATGGAGGATGAAGATAGAGTTTCTCCAAATCCTCTCAACAATCTGAACCCAAGAAAAACGTGAGTTGGTCTTATTTTATTACATGCCAACAATTTGAAAAACAAGTTAAGAAACGAACCTTTAATTCGGTGAATTAATGGTAATGTCTTAACTGTCCAATTAATAAGAGCGTTAAGAGTTTTAGAAAGCACACCAGCTGAATTTCATTAAAGAGGAGTTTTCGCGGGTGCGTTACTTAGGGGGAAAGAAACGGTGGGGCTCGTGCAGGCCCCACCTCAAAAATATCCTACCAAGAGGGTAGGATATTTTGGGTTCCTCCCTATCCGCTTCAACTTAGCTTAAGTGGCTTTAAGTGAAATAACATAAAGTTGTCACACCACTTTATTTTATTTCTTAACTTAACCCCAAAAACTAAAAAGCACACCTGAGAAAACGCAACTCCGGAAAAGGTGTTTCTAATCAAATACCAGTGCTGCGATTCAATCAGTGCCCTCGGAATTCGATTCCGAGCACCGTTTCAATAGTTATAAAAACCCACTCGTTCGTTCACTGAACGTACCCGAGCCAAACTTCGAAAGAATTATTCCGGGCACACCGGGTCTCCGAATCAGGTTCCGTCAGAAACTGCATTCTTGTAAAATTACAAAGAAAATTAAGAAAAAAATTTCCTTGAATTTTACTGGTTTTTATAGGATTTACCTCCTACTCAAGATAACTATAGTGGAGCTGGTGATGCAACTGGTGCTGATCAGCTAATCACCATTCTGGGACAACTCACTCAGGTTATGAATAATAGCCATACCTATATGGAGCACCCTGATCCACAGCATGGAGGATAAATGATAGATTGCTTCATGAGGCATAAACCACCAACATTCAATGGGAGTAGAAATACATTAGTATTTAAGCAATGGATAAGTTCCCTAGAGAAAATATTTCTGGCTTTGGGGAGTAGTGAAAGGGAAAAAGTTATCATGGAAGTTTATCTCCTCACTGGAGATGCTGATCAATGGTGGTAATTGATACAAAACAGGAAGGAAGATGATGAAGTATCAAATATGGAATGGGGGGATTTCAAAGAGATTTTCTTAGAAAAATACATTCCTCATGACCATCGAGCATATATGGAAAGGCAATTTCTGAGTTTGAGGCAAAAGGAGGATGAAAAGGTCTCAAAGTATGAGGCTACCTATACAATTTTAGCGAGGCATGAAGAATATTATATACATAACCCAAGAAGTAATATTGAACGTTCTTTTGATGGGTTAAAATCATTTCTCCGTCGAGCATTAGTCTCGCAAACCTTCTCGTCGTACATAGATATTGTCTCGTGTGCTATCAAGATGGAAAAATAATTCTCTAAGTCTTACGACATTAAGGCAATGCAAGAGAAGAATAGAAATGCTGACCACTCTGGAAATGGAGATAAATAGAAGAAGGGAAATGTTGATTATCCATCCTGCAGTAAATGTGGGAAGAAACACCTCGGTACTTGCTTGATGGGAATTGGAGTCTGTTACAAGTGTGGTGAAAAAGGCCACCAAGCTCAAGATTTCAAGGGAAAGAGAGTTGCTGTAAATGTGGAATGATATAATTGTAGAGATATGGGACATTATTAAAAATGAATTCCCTAAGAATCAAGGGAACTTACCTCAGATAAGGCCAAGGGATTAAGGCCAATCTTATGATATCACTACTGCTGAGGTAGAAGCTCCGAAAGACATGGTGGAAGGTAATTTAATTGTTTCCTCAAGTTTAGAAAATGATTTATTTGATTCTGGATCATTGCATTGTTTCATATCTTCCAAGTTTTCTAAGAAAATTAGATAATTCCAAATTGATTTAACAAGGGAGTTTTCAGTTAAAACTCTTAAGGGAAATATCATTGCAACCAAGTTTTGTGAATCAGTCCCCATTAGAGCACATAAATGTTCTTTATCTGCTGATCTCATCATCATACCTATGATTGAGTTTGATATAATCTTCGGTATGGATTGGATTTCAGACCATGATGTGAAGATTTATTATAAGAAGAAGGAGGTTACGATTTTTGATGATGATGATAAGGAACACCTTATCTTTAGAGCAGAATCGTCACCACCTAATTCTTATCTAGATCCACCCACAGTAGCTCCACTAAATTCAATTATTGGGGAGGAAGAGAATGAAATTACTATGGGTGAGGAAAGGAATGTTCAAATATAGGATGTACCTATTGTGAAAGAATATGTAGATGTGTTTCTGGAAGATTTACCTGGACATCCTCCAAAACGAGAAGTTGAGTTTTCCATTGATTTAATTCTTGGATCAAGACCCATATCGAAGACCCCTTATAGAATGGCCAATGTGGAGTTAGTTGAACTAAATAAACAACTAGAGGAATTTATTAATAAGGGATTTATTTGCCCTTGTGTTTCTCCATGGGGATCCCCTGTCCTTTTTGTTAAGAAGAAAGATGGATCTATGAGGTTATGTATCGACTACAGAGAAATCAATGCTATAACAATAAAGAACAAGTATCCCCAACCTCGTATTGATGATTTATTCGACCAACTTCTTGGAGATCAATACATTTCAAAGATTGAAATTTGATCTGGATACCATCAGTTGTGTGGGAAGAAGGAAGAAATTCCCAAGACATCATTTCGAACAAGGTACAGGCATTACGAGTTTACAGTAATGCCTTTTGGATTGACTAATTCACCCTCTGTATTCATGGATCTAATGAATAAAGTTTTCAAGGAATATCTCGATGATTTTTTGGTGATTTTTATTGATGATATCTTGGTATACTCAAAAATCTACGAAGATCATGAAAATCACTTGCGCATTATCCTGAAGACTTTTAGATGACATGAATTATATGGGATGTTTAGCAAGTGTGAATTCTGGCATCAGGAGATTTCTTTTCTTGGCCATATTGTCTCCAAAGATGGAATCTTTGTTCGTCCTTCTAAGACAAGAGCAATCCATGAATGGCCAGTGCCTACGAGTATAACCGCGGTATGCATTTTTATTGGTTTGGAAGGTTATTATCGATGTTTCGTCCAATATTTTTCCCGATTGGATAACCCATTAACGAAGCTCACACGTAAAGGGGTTAAATTTATTTGGAAAAAAGTGTGAATAATGTTTTTAGGAACTGAATAGAGGATTAGTCAATGATTCTATATTGACTCTACCATCAGGGAATGATGGGTTCGTTATTTATAGTGATGCATCAATGAAAGGACTTGGTTGTGTCCTTATGCAGAATGATAGAGTCATTGCCTATGCATCACAACAACTAAAATGTCATGAGAAAAACTATACTACTCATGATCTTGAGTTAGCAGCTGTGATCTTTTCATTGAAGTTATGGATACACTATCTCTATGGTGAGAAATGTGAGATTTATACTGATCACAAGAGTTTGAAGTATATTTTCTCACAGAAAGAACTCAACATGAGGTAAAGGTGATGGCTCGAACTACTCAAGTATTATGATTGCACGATACACGACCACCCAGGGAAGGAAAATAAGGTGGAAGATGCTTTCAGAAGAAAGGATCATGGATTTTTGAACATGATGAGAATTGAAAGGGATCCTATTTTCATTGTTCTAGTGAAGATGGATATGGGAATTACCGTAGAAGGTGAATCATCGATACTTTTTCAAATGGTTTCCAAACAATCTTTACTAGAAAGGATAAAGAGTTCTCACACCGATGATGAAAAATTTCAAAAGAAGATTAAAGCTGTGAATGAGGGGAGATTTAGTGACTTTGTGTATGAAGATGGAATTTTGAAATTTTGGAAGAGGATTTCTATTCCCGATATACTTGATCTAAAAAGGGAATTTTTGGATGATTGTCATAGTTCCAATTTATCTATACACCATGGGAGATCCAAAATTTATAGAGATTTGAAGGGACAATTTCGGTGGGACAATATAAAGAGGGATATTTCTGATTTTGTGTCAATATTATGGTTTGTCAACAAGTGAAAGCTAGAAGGAAAAAGCCTGGAGGAGTCATCCAGCCTCTTCCCATACCTAAGTGGAAATGGGATAATATCACTATGGACTTTGTCATGGAACTACAAAAGACTACTAGAAGGAACGATGCAATATTGGTCATTGTTGATCGTCTTACCAAGTCAGCTCATTTTCTTTCTATAAGGGAAGATTTACCACTTGAACGTCTAGAATGACTATACAATAATGAAGTTGTGAGACTTCATGGAGTACCCCTATCAAGTGTTTCTGATCGTGATCCCCGTTTTACTTCAAGATTCTAGAAAGGTCTTCTGAAAGATCTGGATACTGAACTTCATTTGAGCACTTCCTACCACCCCCAAACTGATGGAAAATCAGAACGGACTATTCAAACCTTATAAGACATGTTGAGATCTTTCTCACTTGACTTTCAGGGTATGTGGGATAAATATCTACCATTTGTGGAATTTTCCAATAAGAATAGCTTCCATTAAAGTATTCAGATGGCACTATATGAAGCGTTATATGGAAAGAGATGCCGCACACCAACCTGTTGGGATGATATTGGTGAAAGAAAACTTGTAGGCCAAAAACTGCTGGAGGAAATGGTGGAAAAGGTGAAGGTAATCCAAACCCACATCAAAGCAGCTCAAAGTAGGCAGAAGATCTATGCCGATAACCAAAGGAAGGATTTGGTGTTTCAGGTGGGAGATCATGTTTTCTTGAAGGTATATCCATGAAAGGGAGTTATACTTCTTGGTAATAAGGGTAAATTGAGTTCTAGGGACATCAGACCTCCTGAAATTATAGAACGAATTGGGGATGTAGATTACTGTTTGGCAATGCCGCCAAGTCTCTCCAAATTTCACGCTGTGTTCCATGTATCACAATTGAGAAAATACAGGCCTGACCCAACGCATGTACTCAACTATGAGGAATTAGAACTGGAACCCGATCTATCTTATTGCGAATAGCCCATCAGGATTCTTGATACAAGAGAACAAGTGCTGAGAAACCGGATGACTCGTCTGGTAAATGTTTTATGGAGAAACCATAATATGGAAGAGGAAACTTGGGAACCCAAGGGACTTTTGATGAAGAACCACCAGAGTCTTTTCATGTGGTAGTTTTCTAGAAATTTCGAGGACAAAATTATTTGAAGGAGGGGGGAGTGTAACACCCCAATCTTCCACAGTACGATTCTCTTTGAATAATATAGTAGCGTGTGTTGTACGCAACTTTGAGATTCTAACACACTACGACCAATCAAAGGAGCCGTTATGAATAGTAATACCCACTTTTTGAAATTTTATAAATTTTATCCCTCATAATGGACTTCATTTTTGGATTGGGAATATCAAAATTACCATAGGGTGAAATTTTGGTACTTTTCAGATAACTTTTATATTTTGATAAATAGTGAAAATTATGAAATTTTAATTAAAAACATCTTTTTTAATCAAAATAATTAATAGTGATAAATTATGAATTTGAGTGGTTTTAAAGTATATTTAGAATATATTTTTAAGATTTAAAAAAATGTTGGTCATTGGACAGATCTTCACAATTAAACCAGACATAAACAAGTGTCAATATTTTGATAGTTATTATTTCTTAAAAACACGTTTGTTTGTTTTGACAGTGGGAATTAATTTTAAATTAATTTTTGCCACTTATGTGTTTTGACTTTATAAAAATGGATTCCATATTTATAATCAGGAGTTATAAATTGTGTAAATATGTAGCTTTTATTTTTAGAAATTTTGAATAATTACTTCGGTAAATATTTTATTTACCATGGTTAAAGGGTAAATTCAGTAAATGATGGTAAAAAATAATATTATAATAAAAATAAATTACCCTAAAATATGTCCTAACCTTATTGGTTAATACATTTCCGACCATGGGCATCTTTGGGTCGATTTTGGGACCCCATGGATCCACTTGTAAGTGATAATGACACTTTATATTAATTAAGTTAAAGTAAATACAAAAATGACATAAGCATATATGTTTTAGAAAAAAAAAATTTACATAGGGATATATATATATATATTATATTTTAGACTATAAAAATTAATTAGATTTCTAAAAATATTTCCTACATAATGGTATTTTATTTATAATTTTTAGACATTGAATAATTAAACTTATTTGTGACACAATAATGATGAAGTATTTTCCTTATTAATGAAAGAATCGAATAATTAGTATTATAATTGTTAAAATAAATATAATTTGAAACTTTTTTTGCAATAAAATAATTTTATTGGTTAATATGACATTTTAGGATTTCTTCAATGAATTTTTTTCGAATTAATAAAGTTGTTAAGTCTTTAACAAAAATCAATTATTAAATATTGTCAAAATTGACATAAATGAGTTTTTAAAACAAATATTATATTATTAATTGATATTCTATTCCTAAAAATCTAAGGTTCATCCAAAGGACTTATATCATGATAGGTGTATCATTAATGGACCACTTGGGGGTTTCTTGGATGTATATATTAAGTTTATTAACTATATAATATAAAAACAGAAAGTGACATGGTAAATGTCAATCTAATTAACTAAGAGTTAAAACTAAAAGATAAGGTTAATATAATGACCCAAACCTATCTAAAATATATTGGTTGAAAGGGTTTCGACCCATCCACACCATAGACTTTTAATAATACACTTTTTATCCATTATAAACAGAATATGAATTTATTATAAATTAATACTTTATGTTTTTCCTAAAGAGCCCCTCCTCCCCCTTATAAACGGACACAACTTATAACAAATTTTTCACACCGTAAAATCCTTTTGGTTCAGCCAAAACCTGCCCAAATACTCTCTCAACGTCCCTCAAATAAATCTAGAGGCCTTAGTTTGATCATAACGTCAACCTATGGATCCCTTTTGATCAAATCAAAAGGAAGAACCCGAAGAAGAGGTAATGTTTCACCACCCTTTTTCATGTTCCTTTCTTCTTCAACTTCTTATTTATTTTTTATTTCCTTTGTAAAATAATAACTCCAGTATCTTCTACATATTGTGATGTTATTATAAATATGTTACAACCATATTCAGTATTCTATCCATCATTTGAATGACATGTCACCATACGTGTGTACGTACGGCTTACCGTCTCCATGTCGTGCTGTAATTGTTATTTAGAAACATTATTATTTGGATGGGTATGATAATGATATGTAATTGATGTAAATAATAAATATAACATGATAATTATTCTGTATATATTATATAGAATCCAATTATATATTAATTTAATATCAAAATAATGATATTGTCGCTCGTGCTTACGTACGAACTACTGTCTCTACGAACGTGATGAGATTCATTCCCCATCGTATCCATGAAATTATAATTCTCATTTTATGATTAAAAATAATGTTTATGGACATGACATAATTCTGGATATGAATAGGATACAACCTATCAAAAACAAACACGGCTTATGTAACAAAATATATAAATGAAAACGAGTTAGTTAACACCCGAAATGATGATAATACTAAGATATTATTAAGAAATCAATATTAAAAGATCATATATGATATCATATTAATGTATATGATTCTTGTATAATTTAATAACAATTATTTCACCATTATACATGAGTTTAACTTACCCTCAACCAAGGAAAAGTACAAGGTAAGGGTTTATTTCACAATCTCTTCATTATCCAAGGTTGTTTATACATAATTATCTACTGGGACCTCTTTATCATCCACATCCATGTTTCTTAAAAATGTATTTCAAAACATTTTTACTATTTTACATAATATGGTTAAAAGTCATTTATACCCTTGTTTGACTTTTTATAAGATGTCTATAAAGGAATATTTCCGTCATTTTCCAAACAAGGTCCTTTTTAACATTTTCGACAGAATTAAGGTAAGAATGTCTTTTTTTAACTTATACAGCGGGTGCGGCTATATTCTGCCATTATAAAATTGTCGAAGATTCCCTTACAATCTTATAAGAATATTTTTAATGTAAATGTTTTCTTTTATAATTATGTGACTTTTAAATGATTTAAAAAAGACATATTTCTCTCAAATAGTTTTGATTTAATCTATGTCAACATCCTTTGATGGAATTTAAGTTTATTTGAAGTTGATTTATTATGATACAAACCTTTCATGTTGCATTTAAGGTTTTGTGATACGTTTGACTGTGGATCTGTTATTTTTATACCATTCATGGTTTATGTACATAGTATTGACATTTCGTATTCTAGTTTTAGTACGAATGTTTATGTTATGTTTAAACCTATTCATATGAGGAATGCATTGGACTTTGTAAGTGATGGGTGGAGACCGCTATAGCTCCTAGATGAATCGGTAGGTATCATGAGACAAATTAGTGTCTTGGAACGAGTCCTTGACAAAATCTTATGTGTAGTCTTGGCACGAGGCCTTGGCTACATGGTTATGATAGTCTGAAATTATGTATTCCATCATTATGAATGTGGTTATTGATATTACCTGTGATTATTCGATTAGTAGAATATCCATGTGAATAAGTAAATGGCCTTATTTCATTTTATTTCTTCCATATTATACTAAGGTTCATGTTTAAAAGGCTTTTGTTTTAGTTATACATGTCCTTAAATGTTTATTCTTATTTATGAAAGTTTCTGCTATATTGTTATCCTTACTGGGTATCTGAGCTCACCTTGTTCTATGTTTTATTTTTCTCGGGATGTGAAGAAGTATTTTATGAATGACCTGTAGGGATTATATGAGGGGATATGAGTGTATAATATGTAGACTATGTTGTGGTAGTTTTCATTTTATGATTTAATGTAAACTTTATGAATATATCTAGTGTTTCCAAGGCTACTAAACTAATCGGTCTTTTGAGACTTGATCTTCTCTGATCAATCCAATGTTATGTAATAATGCACCGACTCTGGGTAACATGGGTAGGGATGTTACAATTTGCCTCAACCAACCCCTGCTCCAATATCCTACCAAATACCGTCACTTCTACCTTGAGGCATTACTATGATCTGAAATCCATCCTAAGGAGCCCTTTTGATCAACTCAAAAGAAAACACCCGAATATGAGGAAATAATTTCACCACCTCTTTCAAGTTATTTTCTTCTTCCACTTACTCTTTCATTGTTATTCCCATACCAAAATAATAACTCCAATACCTTATTCATACTGTGAGGTTATTATAAATATGGTCCAAGCATATTCATTATTCTATTTATACTATGAATGAAAAAGTCACCATACATGCATACGTACGACTTGCCGTCTCCACGTCATGATGTAGTTTATTATTCAAACACTTAATTATTTTGATGGGTATAATAATGAGTATAAATGATGTAAATAATAAATATAAAATTTTAAGGATTCTTTATATATGATATACAATCCAATTACATATGATTTCACTATCAATAGAATGGTATTTTCGCTCGTGCGTACGTACGGATTGTCGTCTCCATGAACGCGATGAGATCAATTTCCCATCATAACCATTCAAGAATAAATTTCATTTTATGATTAAAAATAATGTTTAAGAACTTAATATAATTCTAGATATTAAACAAATACATCCTATCCCTAACAAACATGGCTTACGTAACCAAGCATATAAAGGAAAAAGAATCAGTTAACACCCAAAACAATGATACTACTGAAATATTATTAATAAAGAAATATTATAAGATCATATAAAATATCATATTAATTTATCTGGTTCTCATATAATTTAATAATAATGATTTAACTATTATACAATATGTTAACGTACCCTCAATCAAGGAGAAGTACATGGTAATGGTTAATTATACAATCTCTTCATTATCTAAGCTTGTTTATACGTGAGTATCTACTGGGATATCTTTATCATCCACATCCTTTTTTTCATAAAAATGTATTTCAATACATTTTTACTATTTTATAGATTATGGGTTAAATTCATTTATACCCTTCTTTTACTTTTTAAAAAAATTTTATAGATGAATATTTCCGTCATTTTCTAAACATGGTACGTTATGACCTTTTCGAAAAATTAATGTAAGAATGTCTTCTTTAACTTATACGGTGGGTGCCTCTATTTTCCACTGTTATAACATCTTCAAGGCTTCCCTTACAAACTTATAAGAATATTTTCAATGTAAATGGTTTCTTTTATAATTATGTGACTTTAAAATTATTTCAAAACAGGAAGAGATATTTCTCTCAGATAGTTTTTATTTCATATATGTTAACATCCTTTGATAGATTTTATACTTGTTTGAAGTTGATTTATTATGATACCAATCTTCCAAATTGTATTAAAGGTTTTGTGATATGTTTGACTGTGGATGTGTTATTTTTTTTTACCGTTCATGGTTTATGGTTTATGTATTACCTTTTGGTATCCTTGTTTTAATACAAATGTTTATGTTATGTTTCAATCTCTTCATATGAAGAATGCACTGGACTTAGTAAGTGATGAGTGGATCCCGATATAGCTCCTCGATGCATCAGTATGTCTCATGATACAAACTAGTTTTTTTTTTCAAAAGGCCTTGACAAAGTCTTATTTGTAGTCTTGGCACGTGGCCTTGACTATGTGGTTATGATGTCTGGCATTATGGATTCCATCATTATAAAATTGGCTATTATTATTGCATGTGATTATTCAACTTGTAGAATATCCATGTGAAAATGTAAATGGTATTATTTGATTTATATTTTCTATATTATGCTTAAGTTTATGTTCAAATGGATTGTGTTTTAGTCCTATACATTTCCCAAAATGTTTATGCTTATTTATGAAAGTTTTCTCTTTATTGTTATCCTTACTAAGCATCTGAGATCACCCCTTCCTATGTTTTATTTTTCCCAGGATATAGAGAAGAATTTTATTGGTTAAACTGTAGGGATAGGCTAAAAAATATTAGGGTGTTAAAAGGGGAAAAATGTTATTGTTGTTTTTATCTTAGGATGTAATTTAAAAATTATGTTTGTATCTAGTACTTCCAAGGCTACTAAAGAGATCAGTCTTTCGGGATTTCATTTCTTGTGATGATTCCAATGTTATGTAATAATTAAATGACTCTGGGTAACTAGGGTCGGGGCATTACAAAAGGACCTCCAATTTTATTTAGTCATACCCTATTCCTACCATTATTTGGGATGATATCCCCATATACATTATATTCATATTTCATCTTACACCTTAGGGATGTAAAGACATATGGGTGGTGATTGATCATCTAATAAAATATTCCCATTTCATTTTGATCAGAGATTCAATGATGGTGGATGAGCAGGGATGGGTACATGTTCTGGTGGTTGTGAGGATTCATAGTGTGCTGTCAGTGATTGTTTCTGATAGGGACCCCCATTTTACTTCATGGTTTTTGTGAGTTCTTCAAAAGGAAATGGGGTTTCAAGTCCGGATGATCACAACATACCATATTCAAATAAATGGTGAGATGGAGCATGAAAATCAGAATTTGAAAGACATTCTATAAGCATGTGTTTTGGATTTTGAAGGATCCTGTGATAGTCATCCAAGATTGTTTGAGTTTGAATATAAAAATATTTTCCAATCCACAACTCGAATGGCTCCGTTTGAGGTGCTTCATGGCCGGTCATGTCTGTCACATTTGTGTTAGGTTGAGGTGTGTGGTACCTCATTGTTGGGACCAATCCTTATGAAAAAGGATTCTGATAAAGTATAACTAATCAATCATCACTTGTTGACAAATCAAATTCAATATAATTTCTATTTCAATTAAAGGAATTGTGATTTTTATTTTTCTATGGGTGAGCAGATGTTCCTAAAATTGAAACCTCACTTGGGTCATCATTGTTTTGGTAGAAAAGGGAAGTTAACACCGAGGTTTGTCAAGATGTTTGAGATTACTGGGAATATTGTTTAGGTGGAATACATGTTAGATTTTCTCTCTTAGTTGTCATCAATTTAGGTTGAATTCTATATCTCTTAGCAAAAACATTATAACCCAAATCTGTCTCATGTGTTGAATTGGGATGTGATGGAGTTATAGCCTGACTTGTCTATGTTTGAGTGGCCAATAAGGATTATATATTCTTAGGATAATGTTCTCTATGAGAAATATATTCCATTGGTTTTAATTCTTTATAAACATAAGAATGATGAGAATTAGACGTTGGATAATAAGTATTTGGTTGAGGTTGAGTATTTGTTTTTGTTCTCTAATCAATGTTTTGACTGACTATCATGGGAAATAAATTTTACATGGTTGGGAGAATCGTCAGATATATGTCTTCCTTTTGTGGTATTATTCTATTTATTTTAATTATAGTATTTATCATTTAATTTACCACGTAGTTTGGGAAAAAATGGGGTTTTTTGGCTTAAAAACTAGTGGTGCACGGTTGGAACACGGTTAGGGAAAACCGTGTGCCCAGCTCTGTAAACCATGCAACCATTTGGTATTTTCGGATATTGTGCAACCACAAGGTTAGTTCATAGTTTTTAAAACCATGTAGGGTAACTATGTGGACTGATCCTCTTGGATAGTGAGGGATTCAATATTTTTGCAGGGTTTGGGAGACCATGTTGGAAAACCATACGATTGGTCCAGGTCATTAAAATTTTAGTTTTACCTTTTTTACCTTTTCATATTTGACCCCAAATCCAACAATTTTCCCTCACACTCTTGATTTCAAGCCCTAAGTTCCTTCAACCCGCCTCCTTGGACCCTTGGATCTCCATTTTGTTGTGATTTTTGGGGGATTCTTCAAGAAACCATCATTTAAGGGATTTTCTTTCTTAGCATCATTTCTTTTCAAGGGTTTCTATTATTTTGTTTTCAGGATGTTGTCCTCCAATGGGTTGGGTGACCTATTTCTGGTTCAATATTTATTATTAGAGTTCACCCTTGATGTTTATGGTTTGGTATTCGGTATATATGGTTACATTGTTGTGCGGTTGTGGGTTCACACCGATTTATGTATGTTTCCAGACTTCAAGTAATTGATTCCACATTTTAGCATTGTTAGATTATTTTTATGCTTTCCTTTCTTCATGAATGTGTGTTACGGAATGGGTGAAAGGAGAAAAATGTGTTTTTCAATTGTTTTATGAAGTTTATGGATTTAAGTTGGTATTCCAAATGAAATTTACTATTTCCCAAGTTTTCATCCTTGATTTTTCTTCTTGAAGGTGATTTATAAATGTTTGAAGTGTCTTTAGAAATTATAAAAGTGGTGAAACTCATTTTTTAAAGTGGATTTGTGGTTCGTGGAAAATTAAAAGTTAGTTTTCTTATGATAAATGGTGGTTTTATATTAGTATTGTCATTCCATGTGTGTGTTCATGTTAATGTTGTGATCTATGTGATATATGAAATGGACATTGGGCATGAAGGGTATCCAAGAGATCTTGGTGGAAGGACTGGGTGTAGTACCCTAGATGGCTCTGAAGTGGATTTGAGGAGATTAATCTAGCATGATTGATAATTTCAATAATAATGAAATTATGATAATGACTAGATACCACAAGAACAGAGGATGGATTCCTCTCCTGTGGCATATGCATAGGAACACTTTGATTTTTGGATACAACATCATGCTTCACAAAGATACAAGGTTCTTATTTTCCCATTAGCATTATTACCTTTAGGGATTACCTGTGGTCCTATTGAGATATTGTTCATACCATCACCATATGATGAACATTTTTAATTACTTGAATATCAAATAATTTTTTGTAACTTGAAGAACTTTTTCCTTAAAATTTTTTGTTAAGATTGATTCCAAGATAGTTTTAAAAACATATATAGTGATTTTTATTCTAATGTTATGGAAATTAATATTTGTTTTGGGTGTTATCTTAATTGGATTTGATTCACACCCTAAAAACACAATTGGGTGTACGTATATTTTGTTATGTATGATCTAGGTAAATGAAAAATGTGTTGTGGTGATAAGGGTGGACCTGAATGCTAGTGATCCACTTCTTACTAGTTTTGTTAGTGGCTTGAGGATGATGCTTCTCTTGTTATGTGGATTTTTTCAGTATAGTTTTTTTCCATTATGTTTTATTACCTTTGGGATTTGTTTAAATTTATAAACATTAAATCTGAAAAATTGTTGCACCATGTTTGTTTATGATTATTCAGTTAATTTTGGATTATTATTTTTCTTTTATAAGATTATATAAATGATTTAAATCATTCCCAAAGCACAATGTGATACCCATGCAGTATTCTCCAGCTCGTGGGGTTCAAAAACATGCTTCGGGCCATGCCACAGACTAGGCCGATTATCTGGTTGGATGTTAATCTATATCAGTTCGTGACATAAATGGTTATTTTAAATTAGAATTAGGTTTTATATTATGATTATAAAATATGTTTAATTTTTAGTGTTGAAATAATTACCTATAATTCTTATTTAATGTCGATATAGAGCTAGTCCAAGTATTAGAGAATTTATGTAAATAATTTTAATATTTAAAAAATTTATCTTTTTTGGGTGAAATAATGAGTAACATGAATTTTAAAGATAATTATTCCATATTATAAATTCATTGAATATTTATATTCAAATTCCATTACATTTATTTTGTTTTCAAATTAATTATTTATGAATTTTTCTTAAAGTGACATTAATAGTAGTAAATATTATATATATTTTAGTAAGTTATTTAAAATCGTAAAAATCATGAAATTGAAAAAATTTTATTTTATATTTTCAATATACAGTCCCTTGTCCATTTATGATCATATTTTAATCTTATAAGTAAAATCATAATAATTTATCATTTAAAAATCATTACCATAGTTATGATTAAAATTAGCTAACTAAGAGGCTAAACCACAAGAAAAGCTTTAAATTGATATCTAAACCTATAAAAATTTTATTGGATGTTTTTATTAACTCTATATATACTATTTATTTTATAATATCATTTTTGGACTCATTATACTGTATATACACACATATTACACTTTAACATTTCATAGATTTTCTAAAATGAAATTAGTAATATTTTTATTAAGTAATATATAATTAAATTATTTAAATATTTCTAAAATAATATATTTGTCAAAATTAATTCCATATGTTCTAAAACATAAATAAGTTTCCACTTATTGGCCACTTTTACTCTTATAGTAACATTCTATACCCCTAAAAAGTAAAAATCATTGATATAACTGCAATTGTGAAAAGGGTTAACAAGGGGTGAAAATTTTGAGGTAAGTGTAAAGACACCAAATAAAATTTTAAAAATTTTATTTTATGATATTATTAAAAAAAATAATATTATATTATATTTATAATAATCTAGATCCATATAAATAGATAATTAATGGATATGAATTTAAAACTTAATGAAATTTCAAGATTGACAATCCCCTCACTTGTAAACAGAAATATATTCTTGTCCATTCATCACATATTTTATGACTTCTAGTAGGGAAAAAATCTATCAAATTATTTTTTGAACATAAATATTCACTAATTAGGGGTTTTTTTTCTTGAAAGACTACTCCTAGGTTCTTTGAGAAAGCATCTAATAGAGGGCCATCAAACAAAAGGCAATTATCCTAGCATGTCTCTTTGAATTTATTTATTCTAATAACTCCTATAAATCAATGGTATCCAACATAAAATCATTAGTTTATAATAATAAATGTAATTAATGATTATGGAATAACCATAATCAACCTTTTTCCTCTACTTTGGAAAATGATGACGTCATTCGTTTGTACTTGTGGTCTACCACCTCCACAAAGCAATGTGATTAATTTTCAATGTCTACAATAAATGAATGGTAATATGAAAAGATTTAATTAATTTAAAATATATTTATAATATAAAAATTAAATTTTAGAGTTGATTTATTTAATTACCATTGTTTCATTCTCTTTGTCAAAAAATGGAAACAAAGATCATTTGTATGTACAACATAACGTCTCCATGAACATTATAATTATTTTTTATATATCTAGTCTTTATAGATGAATATATATATATATAATTAATATATATATATAATGAATATATATATATATAATTAATATATATATATAATTGGTATCATTTTAAAATTCATGATATTTTCTAATCATTATCAATGTAAATAAATCCAAACTGTAGAACCAAAACATCCATGAATGAATGAAAATGTTAACACATGGAAATGATGGTTTAAATAAATAATTATAAAAAAAGTGTGTTGAGATGATATAAATGGATAAAATAAAATATTTTATATATTTATATTATTTTTATGGAATTATATGAAATTCCAATTCATGGAAAATGATTTTAGATAACTTTTAATGTAAGTGGAAATAGAGATAAGGGTTTCCTATCACACATTTATTTCATTGATAAACATGCCATATTCCCAAATTTTTACTTTACGTGGTGTATATAATAACCACGAATTTATTTTACAATGATTCTAATAAAAATTATGGTATTTTATATGAATTTTAATGTTCTATTTTTCCTGATGTTTTAATTCAAATTTTACTTATGTGGTAATTTATTTATAAGTCAATAACATTTTATTCAGGGTTATTGTAATGAACTAAACCCCTCCTGGCCATTCATTTGTGAATAACCAGTGTTTGGGGTTTTCTGGGGTGGTGGGGTGTTGGTGACTCATTCTGAGGGATAGCCAAAAATATAGTTTCAACCATCGACATAGGTGATTTTGGGGAATCTCCATCCATGAGTCTGGGGAATCAACATCAGTGAGTTGAGGGTGTCTCCATCAATGAGCCAAGGGCGTCGATGTTAGTGAGTCATGGAATCGGTGCCAGGGCATTATGAGTCAGGCACGTCGGTGAGTCAGGGCGTCAGTGAGTCATTTTTTCGGTATCTTAACATCAGTGGATTAATATCAGTAGGTTGCATGAGTAGCTCACCCATCAGTGGCTCAGCATTGGAGGCTCACCCATCAATGGCTCGTTTCTTGTTTTCCCAGTTTTTTATGTTACCAATCTTCACCCCTATTACATTTTTTTATTCGTTAAATGAGAACCTATAAACTCTTAGCCATTTCAAACACCTTTTCCCCCATTTTCATGGGTAATAATTATTTTTCAAATGTTTCCTAACATTCCAAGACCTTTGAAACCTCCAAGATGTGTGGTCAACCATGATACGAAATTTAAGAGTTTTGAAATCATCTCCCAAATTTTATAATCTAGCCTTTTCATAAAGTGGATATCCTCTCTTACATATACCCATTTAGTTATCCCTTGGTGAAGCTAGAGCTTTTCCCCTCCTCGGAGTAATTCATCTTTGAGAAGGTCTTCTTTGGGTTTTATTTGAGTTCATTCCTACTACTTGTGTGATCCCCTGTTTTGGTTAAAAGAGGATTTTTGATTGCATGTTGCTTTAAGTGGGGATTTAATCTACCTCTATTTAATTGTGTATCATGTGTGGTGGGTGTACTAACAATTCATTGTGAAGAATAGATGGTTATATTCTTTAAATAAGTAATAAATAAGGGAATATTAATGGGTTGGGAGTGGTTTGACATTAATCACTTATTTTATTATTTTCTTTATGGTTTGTAGTGGTTGTATGCCTACTAAAAATCATGGTTGTTGGTGGTCTTTTCATGAACACTAGTGATGTCCTATTTTGTTGAGATGATTGATAAATGACAGTAATATGAAGTCTACTTAGTCATGTATGCATGGCTAATTGGAATGTATTCCCCATGATCAAACCTATTGTGCGATCACCCTGGTTATTTTAATGTGAAATAAAAAACCCTTCTTGCTAAACCTTAATAAACATGGCTTAATTTTGTGGTCATGTGCAGTTTTTAGATTGTTCTGTGAGTTGGGTTGGTATGTTTTTGTCGTGGGAATATAGTCTTAGTGGGGTTTGTTTTCGGCATTGTGTCTGGGGTGGTACAAGGGGCGTGTTGTTATCCCAGTTTGAGAGACTGATTGACTATGAAATGGATGGACATGTCGGGAGTGCCACAACTTTTTCTTGTGTTGTGGCTGTGGAGAGATGTTGGGAAGTGGGACTACAGCATGGTTTGGAACTTGAAATATAGTGGGACTGCATCTGGGAAATGTGTGGGAAGTGGGACTACAAGTTGGATTCTATCTATTGTTTTATAAATGGGTGTTAAAATTTAATTTCGTTACCTTGGTCTCTCATCCCTTGTTCAATGTTGGAAGTACTAAAGAACAAAGTTTGTTGGTTTCTATGTGTTTAGTTATTCATAATTTTCACCTTCTACGATGGTTGTAGATGTTGTGTTTGGAAGATTCCCTAGGTAGTTTTGGAATAAACTAAAGTGAAAACCTTTAATTAATAAATGGAAAGTGGTTAAAAAATGGTTGGGTTATGCTTTGGCAGTGGTGTATTATGTGGTTGTTCGTATAGGGATAACAAAAAAAGTGGTTCTGGTGGTCTAGTTGTTTTTTGAGGACCCATAGGTTGGGATGAGTGTTTTTTAGTATATGTATACATAATAGTTCCTTATGATTTTCTATATGCACCCCACCCTTTTTCAGCACCATGTTCTGAACACCACACCTAATGGGGGGTGGGTGTTTTTCCCAACATCGTGATGGAAGGACAGAAGGATGGTTACAAAAAAATTTTCCTCGCACCCTTTTTTGGGTTCTTTCCACTCGAGAATATTTGGGTAGATTCTAATTGCTTGAGGTTTACCAAAGTCCAAGATCCTTCAGGTTGGTTTGTTGTGGATGAGGGCATCAGGTGTTTGCGGGCCAAGTTTGTCTCCCATGTGCCTTTAAGATAAGGCCCACCTGTCTCTGGGTGAGATGTGTGTTGTGGTTGTGGGCGAGGTGTCTGTAGGAGGTATATTGTGTGTGGATTGAGGCTCAGGTGTGTGCAGGTAGGTTGTGGCAGAGGGAATTCATTTTTAAATAGTGGTAGCACCATGAAGATATCCATTACAGATGAGAAGCTAACTTGTGGGAAAGTGGTGTGGGGTATCCAAATATAGATGTTCTATGCTAATATAACTTCACATTACTTACTTTTTTTGGTCAGTGTGCCTTGGTGAGCCTGGGCGGGTTATTACTCCTTGGTAGGTACATTGAGGTTCTACTGTTCTCTCACTAGGGCGTTATTATGTTCCCCCACTTGTGCATGGGTGTCATTAGTTTTCCTACTGGGTATACTTGTATACTCACCCAATGTTTCAGAAAATGGTTTTAGATTTACAGGAGGACTATGAGGGTCATGATGGACTTTACTAGCTCAGGCATCAAGAAAGTTGTTGTGTTGCTGCTTTTTCTCTTTCTTTGTTACTTTTTTAGTACTTTGGATGTATTTTTGTCATAGTACACATTTAAACCATTCTTGGGATATTTTTTTTTCCTTTTTATAAATTTTTGGTGTTTTTTGGTGGGTTTACCACCTTATTTTCTAATCTTGTTTTCACGAAAAGGGGTAATGAATTCTATTTTGTGGGATATTATATACCATTTGGTGCTAGTTTACACTCTAGGGCCTACTAAAGGTGGATCTAATGGTTCATTATCATTGCCTCATCTTGAAAAGGTGATTCATGAAAAAATGGTATCAAAAGGAGGTTTGAGTGTTAAGATGGGGTTCAGAGTTAGGAACAAAGAGAAATTCATGGGATGGTAGGGAAATGGGGTTAGACAATCTTTGTGTGTGAGATAGGCCAGGGAAGATTGGCTAGGATAAGAGATTTTAGGGGGCCCAAGATCTGATGAAAGGACTCTAAACCTACTGAATGACCAAGTGCAGCTACACTGATTGTAGGGTAGACACCCAAGGAAATGCACATGCTTCATTATGGCTACTATTCATGTGTGTCTTGGGTGTTTTGGGAATTTAAAATAAATGAAGTGTTAAATTGAATTTTTTTAAAAGGGAATTTGTATACTATATGGGCGTAGAAGGTCATCATTTATCCTTTCCATCTATGTAGCCTCAATGTTACCCACATGTGGTACGAGCAGTTGAGGCCTAGTAGGCGGACCTAATTGTTTATTGGAGGGAAGGTCGAGAGGGATAAGATGACTTGTGGCAAAAGACCCTTTGTTCTTTACAATAGGGGACCCTAGGAAGGTACAATAAAATAATTTTAGTCTCATAGACGGTGGGCTGGATTGAGTAACTAACAACCACCTTTACCTTGATCTGTACTCCAAGGGAGTACTAGATTCCACTAGCAGTGAGATAGATGTGAATAACGACATGTATGTGGTCGATGCTTTTCCTCAGGGAGACGAATGAGACCGATATATCATGAGATTAATTAGAGATGATGTTTCAGGTATTGTTTCTTTCCCTGAAGATGAATGAAGAGAAGAGGCAGGAGCTTATCTCCCTCTAGAAGGGGAGTATGTTAGTGAGGGTGCTATGTATTATGTTCAAAGATATTCTATTCTTTTTTCCTAATGAAATTCCAGATGTGGAGTCACTGGTGATACATTGGGAGGAGGCACTCTAATATTCTCCTTAGTATGTACTCACACCCTATACCATACCGAAATAATTAGAAGTTTAGAAGAAGGTAGAAGTAGTGGAGAGGATTCACTCATAGGGACATTCACCGCTATAGGGGAGCTAGTCGAGTACATTAAAGGGAATGGTAGTCAGCAATAGGTCTCAGGCGTCAGGACCTACTAGGTTTTGGCCAGCGGGATTTAGGCCTCACTAGTTCCAATTTCAATCTCCTGGTCCAATCTCTTTACACATGGGCCTAAGACTAAGTTTCTTTATAGGTGGAGGCCATTGAAATATTCAGAACCAGTGCTCAGTTCAAGTGTAGTGAAGTGGAGGAGGATGGGTTCAGCTCCAACCTCAGCAGTAGCGGTTATCGGTCAGGCCTTTCCTGCAGTAGGGGCAGTGGGCACCTACTTCATTGAGGGTTGATGGTGCTGAAGTAGGCCGAAATCATGGTCCTCCTTAGGGACCTCGACTAGGGAATGATCAGGGAGCAGATCGATATCAGAGGGGGTAGAGGAGTTAGGTTTGGGATGTTGCACGCTATTGAGGTAATAGTTCCAACAGAGCAGGAGGTTGTTCAAGGTATGATCTATCTATTTAATACAATTGTGTGTGCCATGTTTGATTCAAGACATTCTCACTCCTTTGTTGCACACAGTCTAGATCATTCCTTGGGACTATAGGTAGAGATACTTTCTATGTCCCTGGTGTTGAGTACAGTAGTTGGAGTTCAGACCAGTTTGTTTGATGTTTTCCAGAGATATAGACAGGTTTTTGGGATGCATTAGTCTAGTGGGGATCTTCTTCTATAATCGATGCAATCGTATGATGCCATACTATGCATCGACTGATTTTTTTTTCTATGCACGCTATTAATGACTACTTCTCGGGGAGAGTCATATTTTCAAATATGGATTGCCATGATGTAATTTTTTTTGGTGAGTGGAGGTGTCAGGTGTGAATTCGGTGTGTGGAGCCTCTTCTATCTTTATCGGTCAAGCTCTCAGTAGGACCAAGATTCATAGAGATGGTGGAGGTTTTGGGGTTTGTCAAGGAGTTCTGGGATGTCTTCCCCGAGGAGGTTGTGACTCTACCCCCTCGATGTGACGTTGATTTTAGAATATACATGCAACCCAGTGCTTTTAAGATTTTGATTCCTTCCTATCAGATGATGTGTTCTGAGTTGAACGAGTTGCATATTTTTTTTAAGGCCTGATGAAAAAGGGTTTTATATAGCCGAGAGTTTTTCCATGGGGTGATCCAGTATTTTTTTCGAAGAAGGAAGATGGTTTTATTAGGATGTGCCTAGACAACCAAGGACTGAATCAGGTGATGATCCAGAACTCTTACCCCTCCCAAGGATCAATGATCCTTTTGACCAGTTTAAGGGAGTTGGTTGGTTCTCTATGATAAATATTTAGTCTAGATATCACCGGTTGGGGGTGAAATAGTGTAACATCCCAAAGACTCCTTTCAGGTTCTAGTATGAGAGCATTGAGTTCATGGTCAGACCCTTCAGTGCTACGTATGCACTATCCAAGTTCATAGGGCTCATGATCTTTTTCATCCACAAGTCCCTGGACTAGTTTATCATCATTTTCATCAACGACATCTGGATCTACTCAAGGTGGGAAGAGGACATGCTGATCATCTAAGGACAGTCTTGGCGGCCCTTTGAAACCATCAGCTCTATGGGAAGTTTTCAAAGTTCATGTTCTAAAAGAAAGAGGTGCAATTCAATGGAAACATGGTGTATCAGCAGGGGATATAAGTGGACCCTTCAATGGTTGATGGATGTGTTTCTTTGGAAACACCCAAGAATGAGGTGGAGGTTCATAGCTTTCTCAATCTAGAAGGCTATTACTATAGGTTCGTACCCGACTTATCACAAGTTGCAGCTTCCTTGATAGCCTAGAATAGGAAAGACTAGGCCTTTTTATAGAGTGAGAAGTGTTATACATAGTTTAGATACCTAAAGTGGAAGCTCGTTAGTGCTCTATTTCTAGGGATTCCTAAGGAAGGGCTGATGTTCAAGGTGTTCTGTGACGCATCTAGAATAGGTTTGGGGTTTGTGTGGATGCAGCAATGAGGAGTGATATTTTATGGGTGTAGGAAGTTACATCTCCTTGAACGTAAATATGAAACCCATGATATGGATCTTATAGCGGTTGTATTCAAACTAATTTTGTGGTGACATTACCTCATAGGGAAGTGCTTTGTGGTCTTCATAGATATCTAGAGTTTGAGGTATATCTTCTCCCAATGATACTCGAACCTATGATAGTGAAGGTGGATAGTGTTTCTCTAGGACTATGACTTCGAGATATCATACACCTCAGGAAAAGGGAATGTTGTGGCTGATGCCTTATCAAGAATTTGCATAAGGAGGTAGTTCGGAAATCCATAGATGCTTGGTAGGTGATGGAGGAGTTGGATGATTTTCATCTAAACGAGAGAGAAGATGGAGGCATAGGATGTCTATTTCAGATGACTGTGAATTCATCCTTGGTGCGGTAGGTGGAGGAGTCTCAGTGGGGAGACTCAGTGACTGAAGTAATTCATGATCACGTTGACCAAGGTAATGTATTGGAATGATGGTTGGAGGATGTTCATAACCAAATTTAGTTTCATCGAAAGTTGTTTTTCCTAGTGGAAATGCATGTGGTATTTCTTTGTGATTTCCATATCATACCCCTAGAGGTGCATCCAAGAGTTTCTAAAATGCACTGAGGCTGGGGGGAATAAATTTGGTGGCCCGAGGTGAAGAGGGTAGTGGTAGTGCTTTCGGAAAGGTTTCCAGTGTGTCAGTAGGTGAAGGATGAGTACCATGTTCCCACAAGTCTATTACAGCCCTTAGACATTCCTGAGTGGAAGTGGCATGACATATCGATGGATTTCATCACAGTATTTTCTAGGACTATGGAAGGATGCAATTCCATATGGGTTGTAGTAGAGCGGTTGATGAAATCGACTCAATTCTTAGAAATCAATGAGTTAAGTGTAGTGGAGGCCTTAGCACATATATATGTGGACGAGGTGGTGAAGGTGCATGGAGTTCCAATATCCTTTGTCTTGAATTGGGATACGTGTTTTAAATTGTGATTCTGGAGGGGATTGAAGCATCCCTTTGGCACTCAATTATGCCTCAACACGACTTTACACCCTCAGATAGATGGATAGATAGAAAGGACCATCCAGAAATTGGAGGACATGTTATGAGCATGTTTTCTAGAATTTATTGGGTCTTAGGTGGGACATTTTCCCTTGGTAGTGTTTTCAGACAATAATATCAATCACTCTTCCATTGTTATGGCTCTGTTCAAGTCTCTATATGAGAGGCTGTATCATTTACCGTTATGATGGATAGTGGTTGGGGAAGAAAGCCTTATTAGACCAATGGTAGTGAAGAGCACGATGGAGAATGTTTAGCTTGTGCGTGAGAGGATTAATGCGACTTAGGACCTGAATAAATTGTATTCTGATCATAAGAGGAAGCCCTCGGAGTGTGTGGTTTGGGACCATGTGTTGTTGAATATTTCCCCTCAATTTGGAAACAGAGGATTGGTAAGGAAAGATAGATTTCTATGAGGTTCCTCGGACCCTTCAAAGTGTTTGGACACATTGTTGAGGTGGCATATCATATGGAATTGACACGATAGTTAGAGAGGGTCCACAACCTCATTCATGTCTCTCAGCTCCATTGGTATCTACCCAAGGACTCTAGCATCATCAAATGGAGAGATTTGGATATCAAGGATGACACAACGTTCATGGAGTGGCCAATAAGAATTGATGATCTTGAGGAGGAGGTGCTCTGTTTATAGACCATTCCTTTGTTCATTGTGTTATGGAGGCATGGTTTCCTCATGTAGTGTACTTGGGAGTGGGAGGGGCAGATGCATGCCTAGTACCGAGAGCTGTTTTGAGTTTTTCTTCTATGTTTTACTTCTGAGCTTTTCCTTGTGATGTAATTCTTGACCTTGTTTGTTATTAGATGACTTGTTTCCCTATTCTCTGAATTTTTATGAGAATTCCTGAGTATGGGGAGGGGAGTAAGGGATCCCTAATCAAGACACATTATTGCAGATGCGATTAAACCCATGTGCGCGAGTTAGTGCCGCACAAAGTGAATACTATCGTAACATGGAGGATGGAGCTCCCAAATACAAGTGTCTGGATAGTGTGACCTTTGGTGTTTGTGTGATAGATTTGGGTAGTGGGGCCTTAGTGTTTATGTAGCTGTTTTGGAGATTGACGTCAAAGAGGTGTTATTCCACGTTAGGATTTCAGGTCTAGTTTTAGAACAACATAAGTTGTTACATCCTTAAGAGGTATCTTATGGGGTGGTTGTTTGGACCCCTCATTATTATCTATTATTTTTGAATTAATGAGGATGCTAATACTTTAATATTATCATATGTAATGAATTGGATCCATTTAGGCCATTCCTTTGTGAAAATCTAGTGTTTGGTGGAGTTCTGGTAGGAGGGGGTGTCAGTGACTCATTCCCAAAAATCATGTTTCAATAGTCAGCATCAATGAGTTTGGTGCATTGACATTAGTCAGTTTGGGGCATTGGAATCAGTGAGTCAGGGGTGTCGGCATCAGTGAGACAAGGGAGTCGGCATCGGTGAGTCCAGGTTGTCGGTGTCAATGAGTCAGGGAATCGATGCTAGGGCATCCGTGCCTGGGAATTGGTGAGTCAGGCGCGTTGGTCAGTTATTTTATCAGCATCTCAGTTTCGATAGCTCAGTGTCGGTAAGTCATGTCACTCGATCACCCATGGGTGGATTAGTGACGATGACTTACCCATCAAGGACTCATTTATAGTTTTCCAGGTTTTCCATTTTTCAATTTTTTCCCCTATTACGTGTTTTTCTTCATTAAATGATAACCTTTCAACTCTTAGTCGTTTCTAACACCCTTTCCACCATTTCTTAGGGAAATAATTAAATCTAAATTATTTCCTAATATTCCACGACCTTTGAAAGCACCAATCCATGTTGTCAAACCATGATCCTAAATTTATGTTTTCTAAAATTGTATCTCTGATTTTAGGATTTTTCTTTTTTTTTTAAACTGAGATAATCTCATAATTATATCATTTTAGTTTTCCATTGGTGTTCCCAGAGCTTTTCCCCTCCCCAAATTCTTCCATCTGGGCAGAGGTTGTTGTTGGTTTTTATTGGAGTTCCTTTATGCTACATGCATGATCCCCTATTTTGGAACATGCGGGATTTTTGTCGCCTTTTGTTTCAAGTAGGGATCTATTCCGCCTCTCTTTAAGTTTTCATAATGCAGGGTGGGTGTACTAATGGTTCCTTGTGAAGAATATGTTTATACTTTCTTAAAACAAGTAAAAAATAAGAAGGGAATATGAACATGTTAGGAGTGGTTTGATGTTGATCACCAGTTTTATTTGTTTCATTATGGTTTGTTGGGGTTGTACGCCTTATGAAAATAGTAGTTGTTGGTTATATTTTATTGTGCACTGGTGATGTTTGGTTCTGTCGTGATGCTTGATTGATGACTGTAATTTGAAATCTTCTTAATCATGTATACTTGGCTAATTATAATGGATTCCCTAGGACCAAACATATTGTGTCATCACCCGAGTTATTTTAAAGTGAAATTAAAGAAACTCTCTCTATAAACCTGAATATTCTAGTCTAAATGTTGTGGCTACGTGTAGTTTTTAGTTGGTTACGTGAGTTTTTTGGTATGTTTTTGAAGTGGGGATACAGTCTTAGTGGTGGTTTTTGTGGGATTTATGTATGAGGTGGCACATGGGGCATGTTGGTATGCAAGTTTGAGAGACATATTGATTGTTGAATGGATGGACTTATAGGAAGTGGGACTGCCTTTGCTTGTGTTGTGGTCCTGGAGAAACTTTGGGAAGTGAGACCGGGGCGTGGTTATGAACTTTTAATGTAGTGGGACTAGATTTGGGAAATGATTGGGTAGAAAGGCTACATGACTGGGTAGTGTCATGACTTCATGTTTATAGGTGTGTTGGGTGTGGCGTCGTTGTGTTGTGGGGCTACCAGTCCTTATTGTGAGACTACTATTGGGTGGTATAGAATTGATTATTGATAGTTAGAAATGGTTGAACGGGTGTCTAGGTAGAACATGGGGTGTGTAGTTGGACATCGGGTTGGCTGTTCTCTATTGTTTTATGAATGGGTGTTAAAATGGAAATTCCTTACCTTGGTCCCTCTTCCCTTGTTCAATGTTGGTGGTATCAAAGAACGAAGTGAGATGGTTACTGTGTGTTTAGTTAATAAGGCTTTTTTCCTTCTAATATGGTTTCTGATGTTGTGTTTGGAAGTTTCCCTCATTAGTGCTGGCATAATCTAAATTCCACCCCTTTTTTAATAAATAGAAAGTTGTTAATAAAGGGGTTGGGTTATGCATTGGAAGTGGCAGTTTGTGTGGTTGTGCATATAGGGGCAGCATCAAAAGTTGTTATGGCTGTCTAGTTATTTGTTTTTGGAACCTATAGGTTGGGATGAGTGTTTTTTTACTTATATGTATAAATTTGAGTTCATTATGATTTTCAATAGGCACTCCACCCTTGTCCAGAACCATGTGTTGAACTCCCCCATTCCTGGGGAGGGTTTATTTCCCAAAATCATTATGGGAGGAAGGATAGGTGGTTATTGAACTTCTTCCTCACACCCTATTCCAGGTTCTTACCTCTTGAGGGTATCCAGGCTGACTATAATGGCCAGAGGCCTAGTATATTCCAAGATACTTTGAACAAGTTATTATAGATGAGGGGCTCAGGTGATTGCGGGCCATGTTTGTTTCCCAAGGGACTTTAGAATAATACTCAGGTGTCTGTGAGTGAGATGTGCATTTTGGATGTGGCATAAGTGTCTACGAGTGGGATTTGTTCAGTGGATTGAGGCCCAAGTGTGTAAGGGCAGGGTGTGGTAATGGGTATGCATTTTTGGATAGAGGTAGCCTCAAGATATTAGATGTTACGAAATATTAGTTAACTATTGGAAAAGTGGTGTGGGGTACCTAAATGTCATTGTGTTATACTACTACTACTTTACCTAACATTCATTATTTGGTGAATGTAACTTTGTGTGGTCGGGCTTGTTCTTACTTCTTGGTAGGTGCATTGAGTATGTGATGTTCTCTCACATGGTCATTAGTATTTCCCTCTCTTGTGTATGGGTAGCTTTAGTTTTCCTATTGGGTATAATTGTATACTCACCCTATATTTGAAAAACCTTTTTCAGGTTTCCAGGAGGACATTGAGGACCATGCTGGACATTACTAGCTCAGGCATTAGGACAGTTGTTGTGTTGCTCCTTAGCCTCTATCATTGGATCTTATTTTAGTACTTTGGTTTAACTTCTTTCGCATTATTTGTTTAAACCATGAATGGGTTGGATTTTGGTTTCCTTTGTATAAATTATTGGTGTTTTGGGGGGTGTTCAACATCTTATCTCATTATACTGTTTTCATGAAAAAGGGAAATGCCTTCCATTTTGTTTGATATTTTATACCTTTGGTTCTAGTCACCAGTCTAGGGCCTACTGAAGGTAGATATCAGGGGCATTACCCTTCCCTCATGTTGAAGAATGTGGGACATGACAGTAATTTATGCCTGAATTTACATTGAATAAATTATAATACTTATCTAAAAAATTCATTTATTTTTTATTCTTATCTTGTATTTTCTGCAAAATACATGTTTATCATTCATTTTCATCACTTTAGTCAATCAAGTTACCAAAGGAATGTGTTTAAGGAAAAATGAAAATGGTATACTATTTGGCCCTAAATCCTATTCCTCTATGTCCATGTTTTCTTTAAAATGTTATCAAGAATGATTTTGATTATTCTAGAATGATTTAAAAAGGTATTTTTTTCAATGTTATAATTTTTTTCAGAAGTAACTTCTAGTCATTTTTCAAAATAAGATACATTAGAATTTTTGGGAATGGAATATTTTTTCTAACATACATAATATGAAAACAATTTCCCACTACCATGACCAATATAAGAATAGAATATTGCTTTATAACTTTACACGGATATTTTCAAATAGATATTGTTCCATAATTTTTTTTAAATATTTTGAATAAAAACAATTCATTTGAAATATGAATAGTGTTTTTTCCTCATGAAATGTTATTGTGTGTTCCGAAAGGATGTTTCATATATGATAACATCCTTTGAAGTTAATTATTTTTTAATAAGTATATTATCCAATTATACCATCACTTTTATTTCTCTCTATGGTTTATAATTATGATAAATATATTAATACGAAACTAGAATATTTTATTTCGGTTAGGAAATGATGAAATGAGGAAATTTTTATCTATCCCATATAATTCCAAAATATATATTTTTATAATATGATGATTGTTTTATGATCTAGTAGAATACATATATATGTATTTCATTATTTTATAGGTGGTCCTGAAATTATATTTCCATTCAATTTGTTGGGTATTGTTTATATCAAATGTTATAATTTTGGAAAACAAGTAAATGAACTTGATTAACTATGTAAAATGGGTAGGTATACCTAAACAACTATGGGAAAAAATAATGATTCCTGATCTACCATGACATGGGAAATTTGCGTTGATTCAATATCCACTATGATATGATGGCCTTGTTTGTTTACCTTGGCACATGAAATCGTTCCTATAACATTGATGGTTCCACATCATTATAACTTGTTTTCTATATGAAATTTTTGTTATGGACTTATTTATATTGGTTTTTCAATTTTATGATTCAATAATTTTGAAATGAAAATTCATTATTCCATAAGGTATTGTATTTAGTCTCAAAAAACCCTAATCCTTTACAGTGTTTCCAAGATCATAATGTTATATTCACCTAAAATGATGTAATATTTAGTTCTAAATAACTTTTGAAACTATAAAACCTCTATATTGAGACAATCTATTTCATAATGAAATGTACCACACAGGCCCTGCATGCAATGTTTTATAGCTTCCGAAATTTATTATGATAAATAATAAATCCCAAAATAGATCACAAATACATTCAATGATCCCCCAATGACCCTAAAAAAATAATTCTGCCTTTAATGAACACCACTACCAACAAATATAGAAACCCAAATAATTTCATTCCTCAGTCTCACGACCAAGGATGTATTGTTTTTAAGATAAAATGAAATTATAATTAACATATAATTACAATAATATATTTGAAAAGGAATCTTTCATGAATAATAATCCTTCAACAAAATTTTATGATATCTTACCTATGTTTTTTTATTCATGAACCAGTTATATCCCATTAACTAATTGATTAAATCACAAATTATTTGTAATGGACAAAATAAATTAATTGTTAATTAATTCAATTGATGACAATAAACATATAGATGTAGTCTACCGTCTTCCTTCTTTGGAAACAGAACCATTGAACCCCATGGTTACACACTAAGGCCAATGGTTCCTCTCTAAATAATATTATCTATATGAATTTTTATCTCCAAAATCCCAGAAGGGGTAATCTTATATAGATACATTGGTATATGAATAATTCTAATCATCAAATCTATCCTAAACTCAATATATCATCAAAGGGGAAAGGTCACAACTAGTTTTTGAAAGAAATAAATTAACACTCATATAACCTAGGTAAACACCATAATGTTATACTTTACGGAACTCAACATAATCTCAATAATCAAATAATATGGAGACTCAATATTACTCAAACCCATCTAAGGGACCCACTCTCCAAAAAACACACTCTGATCTCCATAAATGTCAAATAATATGAAATGCCTCCTAAAGAATTCCAAAATTTTCATTACTAATGGAATTAATTCATATTTATAATGATATCATATGGTCTTATCCAAAATCATAGGAAATATCCCAAGAGATGTGTTATCTTAGTGTTATCTCACAATCTCTGCACACATCATACAATTTATCTTGAACTACAATTGGAATAATAAAAATCAAGGGATCTATATTTATCTCTACCTTAGGTCCTAAATAATGGATTTAGAAAAGTGGAATAGAGGAGCATGTCTCATACAAATCAAAGAAAAAATATACATATGTATAAAATGGTTTGATAATTCCCCAAATAATGTCTGGATTATCTTGCACTTTCATCTCCATGGAATTAATCTTACCATTTACTCTCAAGGATTGATCGAGAAAACCTCCATGGAAATAATCTTCTATATATCCCTGAGGATGAGGATAACCATGTGGAAATCGTATTCCCATGCCATCCTCTACTAATGAGAAAAAAATTGAGCATTCTGAGGTTGTTTCTACCTTAGACTATACATCTCTGTAGCAAATCCGATTAATGTCCACCAACTGCACATCAATTTCTAGGGAATTTTGAACAACCTTTAATATAATGGCGTTGACACTAAAAAGAATAAAAACCCTGATGTATCTATAGTAAGTGGTCCAAGACCCACCATCTTTAGTGAACCAAGACTAATAAGGCTAGAATATACTCCCTTGTGTCTTAATCTTCTTATGAATAGGAAAATGAGAACATGTGGTAATATATTTGATCTGTGGAGAGTCTTAAAAAATCCCCTTCTGTAATGAACTAGTTCTTCCTAGAACCCATTTAAGGACATCTACCACCACCAATACCTTATGGTATGATTTCAAAAAAAATCAATTTGACCTAACATTATATCTATGAGTTTAATGTCTCCACAAAATTCCATTCTCTATATCCTCATCGAGAAAAAAGTTGAAGAATATTTCTAGAGGTTCCTAAACCTGATATTGATCACCCACGTGCTGTAATTCCCTTAGAAGAGATAAGGATCTCTTATTGATAATCATCTTTCCAGATTGAAGAAGAAAACTCATCCTCAAACCAATTTTAGAACATCTCCTATATAATAGTTGAATCCTATAAACCTATAGGGAATAGGAAACTCTATAATCAAGTATCCCCATGAAGAATCACCATTTCCTACGAAATCTAGTTCTCCCTTATAGAATTAATCTAATTTATGTCAAACTACAATCTTCCAACCAAGCTTTATTATCCTAATCTGAAATGGATCCATCATAATTTTTTATATTCTAGCATTAAAACTATAAAAATTTCCTTCTCTAGGATTTTTCATGGTTGATGTCAATTCTTATATGATCCACTACAAAATCATATTGAACATCATTGTTTTGAAACGGAAGTGGAAGTCAATCATGATCCATTTCTATAAAATAAAAATTTTAAGGTATATTAATACCATAATATTAAATATGTAATGTAAATTAATTTATTAATTTCCAATATATTTTCCATTGTCTACCCTATTCAAACACACGTGTCGACAATTATAATTCCTTATCATTACCTAGGTTTCTCCCCATAGGCATGGTCGCTTCTGTTATTAATCCAAATAATAATGAAGGACATTTCATCAGGTAATAGTGGCCCCAAAATACCCATGTCCAATTTTGTCTTCCTTGTTCTCATCACTTACTTTGTCCAATTGATAGTGTTTCCCTACCGACCCATGTAACCCTTGCAAGTTCCTATCTCCAAACATTATCTTATCACATAACCATAAGTTTTAATACAAATTTATGAATATTATTCATCTATTGGATTCCCTACAAAACTATATACAAAATGAGGGATATGACCGCAAATCCCACATCTAATTGGACATGGTTATGTGACTTGTATCAATGGTGAATATAACACAAATGGTAAGTATTAACAAATTTATGTAAATTTAACCAATAATAAATAATATTAGGTTCACCAATCAACTATATATAAAAAATAAATTAATCACAACATGTGAAATTGTTGAAAATACCTAAAAAACATATGAAGAAACCTAGAACTCTAGAAAATCCTGAAATGCTCTTCAATCTAGTAACAACTAGCTGGATCCACAACCATATCCACCAAACCAAAAATTGATTTTTATGTATATAGGGTGAACAAACAAGTATACTCCTCAGGATCCTCCCTAAAACCATTCATGGAAAATAAGAAGGATTATTTCCAAAAACTAGTGATTAAACAAATGAAATAAACTCATCACCTAAGAAGGAAACATTATACGACATCCTCACTGTGGATCACTCTCCATGAAACACATACAACTAATCATATATAAATATATATTATATATGAAAGAAAGGTACCCAAATTCCACATCCTCAATTTAGTGTTTCTCTAAAACCCTTAGATGTCATGTTCAATGCTCATCCCTCTAATGAATCACTATGTTTATGCCCATGAAAATGTATCACAGTCTCATCATACATCTCAGGTTTCTCATCACAGTCATATCATCATCATCAAATCAGTTTGTAACCTTACTAAATGTAAAAATATGATATAGATAATGTATTATTTACCTCCATCCACTAGAACCCTAATATATTCTCCCATGGGTAACCATATTCACCAATACTAGATACATGAATCTATTATAATCTCAAGAAATTATAGATCATCCATAAATTTAACGTTAGTTCAAAATCCATCACAACCCATGTTGACCTATAAGCTATACCATAATCTATAATGTCCCATATATACCTATAAATAATGATTTATTCTAGCAGAGAGTGGGGGTTTGGGGGATGGGAGAATTCAGCCCCCAATTTCTCCTCCATCCTATATTTGGGGAAAACATACCCCAAAACGTTTGGGTTTTAGTTTCCTTTCCAACTCAGGTGGTGAAGCATATGAAATCAGAAAATTTTGGAATCGAATCTGGGACATCCACTATAATGGTAAAAACATATCCCTAGAGTCATATGAAATTATCAACCAATAATACACCAAGATTCCACATCCAAGGTCAAGATTTCAAAAGTAAGCACACATAAATTGAGGGTCATCACTGACCAGTTCATTTAGTAATTATAAATTTTGAATAACTAATTAAACCTTACTATATCTTCTAGTTTAATCATTTATCTCATCAAAAAAAATCACTCACAGTTCATAACTCATTTACTCATAAAGCATTCATTACAATCATCTCACAGATATGATCAATAAATAAAACATTTTTCAACACCTCTATTGATCACACTCAATCACATGAGTTTATTATCAATAATTTTTTCTCCCCATAATTTTATGCTTCTCAACAACACATGCTAAGCTACCACAACCAAAGATACACATACTGTGAATAGAGAAAAACTATATAAGTAGTTGGAAACCAATACAAATTATATTTGGAATTATAGATATTTTAAAAAAAATACTAAAAAACCATTGATGATCATTCCTATATCTCAACTCATTTGGCCACCACAATTTCATCCCAAAAACCATTTCAAACAACAAATTTCATCACATCATAACCATTATAAATAAACCATCAGAACCCTATGTAAAATAGACCATATTCCATTAATTTTACCCACCATAACAAGTTATCAAAAAATTACATCAATACTTTGCCATCCTAGTGAAAAAATATGAGAAACAAATAGTTTCAACCTAGAACACTGATAAGGGAACTATTTCAATAAAAACAAAAATTTTAATATAATCCCACATAATAAAAGGCTAATTAAACCCTAAAAATTTATCTACATAATACAACCATTTCATTTCTATATTGAATTATCTAGTTAATTATTCATATGATTTATAGAAATGAGAATAAAATTTGAAGGATAACCACATATTTAAATCATGAACTAAAACACTCCAATTATTAAATTTATATTTTATAATATTCAAGTAAGAATGAAAATTAATTTACATTCCTAATTTTTTAAATAATTAAATCAATATGGATTTTTTTTGTATAAATTTCCATTCACGTTGGCCAGGCTAAAAAAATTAATCATTCAAAAACAATAGTCTCAAATTTAGGAAATCAAGAGGCATAATCAATAAGAAAAAATCACTTATGATCACAATAAACATATTCCCATTCACTCCTAATTCCCAATTATTATAATTTATTGGTTTATGAAATTAATACCCAATTAATATAAAGCATTATAATCTCCCAGATAGTCATATCAAAAGATATATATCGAATCCCTTAATTTTATAATAATTTCATTATTCTCTGATAAATAATGGAAAACATGGATCAACACCCAAATTAATTTAAAAAATAACCAAATATTATGAACAACAAAACATCATCAAGTATTATTCGCTTTTCACAACAAAATTTTGGTAACCCAACCAAATGAACCAACATTACAATAAAAATAAGGATAATTAAGAGGAGATAATAATAGATAATACAATGACTCGTGAGGCTTTTACTTGGATAAAAAAATAATTAAACTGAAAAGAGATTCTTTTAGAGTGTGGTGGTTGTGATAGGAGTCTTCTAGGGTTTGAAAAAAGAATAATAAATCCAAAATATGGGAATATAGCCCTCTAATTATAGAGGAATCCAGTAGGCCTTCATAAAGGAATGTCATTCTTCCTTAGTTTCATTGTTCTTTTCAGTCATTCAGAGATCCAATATATCATTTTTTGAATCTAGGAGGATAGTGATCCTTTAATACCAATTTAAAACCCCTATAAAACCACCATGACTATGACCATGGGGTGGTGGAATCACTAATTAATTTTAGTCTACAACACAAAAGACAACAATTTATAGATAACATGATCTTTATTTTTTCCTCATTGCACACACCTCTTCATGATCGTACTAACCCCAACTCTAGGACCAAAATAATGGGATCCCTTGGCATTTTCAGACACCCTTTTACCAAATAGATGCCTCTAAATGTACCCTTCATAGTCAAACAACTTTCTTCTCAATACAATTCACACATGAAGTGACAGCAAAATAAAACCCCAACCACCATGGGCTTTTCATTTACCGTGGTGTGATAAACCTGAGATTGTTTATGTGCATGATCTATTATCCAAAGCTACTAGAACAAAAAATCAAAATATTTGGTAATATCTACACTGTACAGTATAGTACCCCAAGAAAAATAGAGTGGTGGACCTTATGAGGCAAAAAACATACATCTAGCCTCTATAAAACCTCAGGACTTCCCCAAAGCACCTCAAAGACCCAAAAAATGGGGAGGTGACATATATTATAGAACTGTATAATTTTTATCGTATCCTTATTTCTATTATTTATAAACCCATTTTTAATCAAACCTATATTTGAAATATATATCTAAATTATAGTTCATGATTAATGTGTTTCACTTATTTAGTATACATCAAATTCATATTAAATCTGTAATTATTTCATGTCATTGAATCTTCTACAGTTTTGTGTTTTATTCTTCTCATTACATTAAACACTATACATGTTTGTACTTTTATCCTAAACTAATCATATTATTTATGTTATATAAAAATTTCCATAAATTAATGTTATTGTAGAATGAATAATATATAAACGTTTTTTATAAGAGAATCAAATACGGGTCTTTTTATATTCTATACATTCTTATAAAATTAGTTTTAAAAGTATTAATGCATATATTTTTTCTGTAATTTATAATTTATATGTATAATTTTTTTATAATATAAATAATTTTATTTATTATTCAAAAAATAAATCTATCCCTGAGCTAGCCCACCAGAGCAGCTAGTTATCATATGGATGATGACCATGCTTGAGGGATGGATGACCAATAGTTGTATATGATGTGAGCATAGGTAAATGTATGAATACTGAGTGTGGGGTGGTGGTAAGGAGATCCATGGTGTAGGGTTATGCCACAGACCATAGGCCTGGGGTGGTACCAAAGGATTTCAGGATATACAATCAATGTATCTAGGGAAATGAACAGGGGCCCTCATAAATCAATTTCTAATGTTAGATTCCTTTTGTAGGGAATGATTCATCATATCACATGTTTTAGGTTATGAAAATATGTTTTATATTCAATATTAATGTGCAATTCATGTGCATAAAACAATCAATATAATCACACTACCTATACATGGATCACTTATCCAATCCTAACCACACATCAACTCCCAAAGCAACATTATATTGATCAAAATGATGCTCTATTTTCTATGTCTCACGATATAGGGGTTGTTATCCTATTACAATTGTTTCACTTCACCCATAAGATAATATTAACAACATAAAATGAATTACCTGAATAGAGACATAAAATCAATTATTATGTTATCACATAAAATTAATACATACCTTTAATGATGCATATATCATATCTATCATTAAATAGTGAAAACAATCATTGATTCATTGGAGAAGATAAATTTGATACCACTGAGGGTATTTGGAGAACATCCCATGATCATTGGAAGCCCAAACAACCTAATATATTTTGAAATTTCCTTGATGCAATCAAAGGAGATCAAATTAAAGAACATAAAAAAAATATATCATTCCAAAAATTCTTTTGAAATAGCCTCCATATTCTTCTTCATTAGAGTAATGATTATTGATGACCACCAGAGTAAAAAAATGTTGGCTTCCTACCTCTATAACCAATTCATTTTCAAATGAATCCTTGATAATATCAGGATGACCTTGAAAAATAATAGGGGCCTGAGTGTCCTCACCTTGTGATAAATGAAATGTCATTTTATGAAAAAGCTCTCACAAGTTTGGCATGAATCTATTAATTTTTTGAAACATCTTATACCTGAATGAACTACATCCCCACATAAATGAGAGAACTCACTTTTATAGGATGTTATCAACAATTTTCAAAAATAAAAGCCTCAATAGTGGAATTATACATTACGTCATGTAGGTATGTAATTTAATTGTCTATTTTCAGGGATTTTACCCATGGATAAGAATTACACGAAAAATATTATAACCATAGAACAACCATAATGGGTTATGTGGTGGTGCAAGACAAGATGAATCCTATGGCTAGTTTTCATAACACACTGATCATCTGTACCGAAACGAGTATAAACTCATTCTTTTTCTTAAGGATGAATTGATTCCAACATATCCTTATTCCATATGAATTAGATTCATATAGTTTTAGTGAAAATCCAGAAAATTGGATGCTAACCATATTCCTTTTTTGATTTATTGGGAGCACCTCTTTAGTAATATATTACCTTTTCCATCATAGGTAGTACCACCACTATTGAATCTAATGGTTCTCAAATAAATCACAAATCTTTATTATCCTCCCCCAAAGGGTAGGAGAAAAATCCTACTATTTTGGATTCATCCCATATTTATGATGCTTAATATCCCCATTTTATATGAAATTAAAACCTTCTAGCATAGATTCTCTTAATATTTAACATATTAACATATCTTATCTTCTCATAAAAATAGGACTCCCTATATATCCTTGATGTCAAATAGAAAATATTTTTTCACTTTGAAAACATCAACATGGACATTATTCGATAAAACATTCCATGATACCAATTTTCCATCTATAGTCATCATCCATAAATCATCTATCCTAACTCAAAGTTGTCCATATATTAATTTTTTACTCTAGGGTCCCCACTTTTCAATATACTTTATGAAATATATAAGTTTTGGCTATATGTTTTACCTCTTTTTACCAATAGACAACACTTCCAAATCATAAAATTAAATCCAAGATAAACATTCAATAACTATATTACTCTATAAACTATGGATGATTACTAATGATATTTTCAATAATTTAACTCTAGACATAGAAATGAGATATCCACAAAATATAAAAGCCCACATAGACAAGAATCATCCTAAGAAATTATAGATTACTCCAACAACATGAATTTTTAAAATTTTCAAACACATTGACACAAAATATTAGCCTCACACAATTACAATCATCAACCAAGGATCATATTTGAAAATTCAAAACAAAAATCACCAAACCATATGTAAATAGAAAAAAACATAGTGTGATATTCAAAATATATTTTTCATCTTCCATTTTTTTATATTATTATTGACACTGACTGTTAAATGTAAGAGAGGTTAATAACAATAGGATAATTCATATTTCTATACATGCTTCCCTAGGTGTCCATCCTTGAATTTTATGGGTATGAAAGTTGTATAATCATCCAAAAACGTATATGGATATACCTAAATTTATCACTATAAATATAATGAAACTAATCTTCTTAAATATTATTTCGATGTACTAATAACTATTAAATTATATCAAACACGATACCCCTTCATAGAATATAATGAATAAAAAAATATTTGATGTTTCTTATTCTTTAGGATGTTTTGTCACAATATCATGGACTGATACCAAATGTGATTTCACTTGATAAAAAAATCATTACCTCTCTGATTATTCTTGTTTGCTCCATCTATTTTAATATCAAAATCATCTGGAAGACACCATTATTGATTCTAAAAATAGTTATAACATAATTAAAATCATAACCAAACACTTACACCAATAGATGAGACATCTCCATGGATTTTACTGCTTAGAATACATAAAAATACATGAACACTTGTTAATATAAATTAAATAACAAGGGAGAGGGTATTTTTAGCATCCTCAATTTGAGGAATTTGTTTTTTATTAGTAGAAGACCCACTCACTATAAAAATAATATTTTCCAATTTTCATGTAGTTATAAAAGAATGCCCTAAACACATCAATTCTATCTTCTTCCAACTCATTTTGTAATATTTTCTTCTTCAATTCCTTGAAAGTGGTGCTACATTGAGTGATTCCATTTAGGGAATTATGAATGTTTATATTTTATTTTGTATTCTTTACGCTATTTTGTAAGGATCCTTTTCAATACTGAGTCTTGTCTCACTTACAAACAACTCTTCTTTTTTTTAATACTAGTTTATCATTCCTCATTCATGCTACTCTATTGGTGAGAATTTTCCCTTACCATTGTCTCAATCATTTTAATATTTTTCAGAAACCACTTTCTCATACTACTTATTATATATTCATGTTAGATACCTATGAACTCTCCCTCCTCAGTGGATATTGTAGAACCCCAAGACACCCTGAGAGGGGAGGGGTGAATCCGGGTGAAAACTTTTTCTTTTAATGTGATGTATCTAGTTCCCACGTTGTTAGGAACTTCATAAACATGTATGATGAATATGATCAGAAAGAAAACATTAACTTGCAGAGAGATGACACAAAAAATTTTACTTGGTTCACCACTAAGGGCTACGTCCAACGAGCATACACCGGCAGGTTGTCAGTCTTACCAAATTCCACTAAACATAACTAGCTATGGATTACAGAGGTTCGGGCACAGTCACTCTGTCCCAGGCTCACTGCCTTTACAAAGGTTCATGGATATCTTACTGTGTCCCTCGGGTCATTCCCATTTACTCCCCCTAGCTCACTGCCTTTGTTGAAGTCCCACTCAGTTTATAGATGTGAAGGTCTCTTCATCTTTGCTAATGAATACATCATCTGTTGTATGTAGATGCTCTGTTTATGTCCAACTCTCACCCGTAGACTAATCTCACTTTGCACCGAAGGTATCGGGAAATCTTCTAGCATTCATGAAGCTCCAAAAAAAAAAGACTTGCATGCGTCAAATACTCCGGGAACGCTTCTCCAAGCCGACTTGCAAGTTTCAAAGCCGGCACAAAAGTCCACCTCAACCACTTGCGCGAATCTCAATTCTTCAACACCAAACTTGCACGACTCACACCCTTTTACGCCCAAACCGATTTTGGCACAGAACTGTCAACTATCACGCTTCTTCAAATCCTAGCGCACATGTGTCCCCATACCACCTGTGCAACACCTCCTTAAATAACTCCAATCATGGGCGACTCAACCCCTTTCTCACCCAAAACACCTTGAACGTGCAGCAAACAACTGTCGCACAACTTCAACTTGCACGACCCACCACCACTTGCACGACCACAACACCTACGTGACGGGAGCTCTAATTTTCTCTACGTCTGAACTTCATACCAAATGAGGAGGGGTCATGCATTTGGATACCCTATGTAGCGGCGTGAAAGTCTTCCCTCAACATGCAAGTTTCAGCGTGCAAGTCTATGCCGTGCAAGTCACTTGCACGACCAAACATAAAACTTCGGAGCCTTTATCCCTTTTCTTACTCGTGCAGTAGCATCTTCTGGTTTGACTCTCATTTCATATGCCACTAGGCATCTCAATATATCATCCAAATAAAGTGTGGATAGATCTCTTTACTCAATGGCTGACACATTGGCATTGTATAGCTGTGAACATCTTCTTAATATTTTCTTTACAATGTCAACATCTTTGATTTCTTCTCCTTGACCCCGAATTTCTCCAACCACTTCAGTAATTTGATTGAAGAAGGGGTCTTCTTTCTCATCAGGATGAATCTTCAGATCATCAAACTTATTGTGTAAAACTTGTAGTTTCTCCTCCAACAATTTTCTATCACCTTCACAAATATTTTCAAGTTTATCCCACATGTACTTTGATGAGGTGCAACTCATTACCTTTAGATAGATCTGATCAGAAAGGGCTGTAGTGAGAGCATTCTACGCTTTATCATCAACATCAAGAATTTTTCTATCAACATCCTTCATAGCCAGCCCTATTGGATCATTAACATGAATAATTTGGACAGTGGAAAAAAGGACTTCCATTCCAAGGGATCTTAGATGAGATCTCATTCTATTCTTCCGAATCTGGAAATTACTTCCATCGAAGAGAGGGACTCCCCTGACATTGATTGCATTCTCCATGATGACAAAGGACAGATTCAACACCAGCAACATTTACCCTTTGAAATTACTTGTAGAACCCCGAGACACCCTGAGAGGGGAGGGTTGAATAAGGGTGACAACTTTTTCTTTTAATTCAATGGATCTTGTTCCCATGTTGGTAGGAACATGTTAAACCTGTATGATGAATGTGATCAGAAAGAAAACATTAACATAAAGAGAGATGAAACAACAATTTTTACATGGTTCAACACTAAGGGCTATGTCCAAGGAGCAGACGCCAACTAGTTTTCGGTCATACCAAATTCCAGTAAACATCACTAGGTGTGGATTACAAAGGTTCGGGCACAATCTCTCTGTCCTAGGCTCACTGCCTTTACAATGGTTCAGGGATAGCTCACTGCATCCCTCGGGTTACTCCCGTTGACTCTCCTGGCTCACTGCCTTTGTTGAAGTCCCACTCAGTTTATAGACGTGTTGTTCTCCTCATCTTCGCTAATGAATACATCATCTTTTGTATGAATATGCTCTGTTGAAGTCCAAATATCACCCGTATACTAATCTCACATTTCACCGAAGGTATTCGGAAATCTTCCAGCTTTCATGAAGCTCAAAAAAATACCGGCATGCTTGAAATACACCTGGCGCACTTCTCCAAGCCGGTGTGCAAGTTTCAAAGCCGGTACGCAAGTCCACCTCAACCACTTGCATGAATCTCACTTCTTCAACACCAAACTTGCGCGACGCACACCCTTTTAAGCCCAAACCGGTTTTGGCATGCAACAGTCCTCTGTCGCACTTCTTCAAATCCTGGCGCACAAGTGTCACAAAACCACCTACGAGACACCTCCTTCACCAACTCCAAACATGGTGAACTTAACCCCTTTCTCGCCCAAAACACCTTGGACACGCAGTAAAGAACTATCGCACAACTTCAACTTGGGAAACCCACCACCACAACACCTGCGCGACGAGAGCTCTCATTTTATCTAAGTCTGAACTTTGTACCGAATGAGGAGGGTTCGAACTGTATTTGTATGAATTTTGATACCCTGCACGACGGCGTTCATTTCTTCCCTCGGCGCGCAAGTTTCGGCACACAATTATTTTCCGCGCAAGTCACTTGCACGACCAAACATAAAACTTGGGCGCCTCTCTCCCTTTGTCATATTTTCATGTTCTGATCTTGAAAAACAAAAGGAGTGCACGTTTCCTCTATATGATCACTTTTCTAGAACACATTGTGAACATCCACAGAGGATTTTCAACAAACAAAAACCATACTCCAATTCATGCACAGAACGACCATGGTTCCAACAGATACTTCTTTATAAGCTCATATATATTTATAACCATTAGATAAGATTCTTTATTTCTTTTCTCTAATGTATTTTTCATTTATTCCAGGAGGTCTATAGTGAGTAAAAATATATTTTTGATTTATTCCTCCATTGTTGAGATTTATCATTCTATTATAAGATAAAGAAGTTATCTTCCTCCATAGCACACATCCTTACAATTCAAATCCTCTTACTGTATGTCATGGGAAGGGATGAATTTGTATTGACCACATTTTCATTATTCATTCCATAATTCATTTTTATATATAAATCATTTGATTCTAAAAACAACTTTTGTCAAAATAATACCTTCCATAGATGTTTCTTATTTTATACAGTGACACAATATTTTATTATTTGCCCTTATGTATTTGGGTTCCCATACATAGGCTCATGATATTCCCCAACTAAATAAAATATAAAATTTTCAAATATATATTAAAATGTTTGTGTTTTATTCTAGATTATTGAAGACTAATTAATATATCTCTATATTCCATATTTATGTTTCTTCAGTCTATGTCTTTTAATGATATTGTAATGGAAAAATTCACATTATCGTTTTTCCATTAAGGAATCATACTTTTTCTCAAGTTCATTGATCTTCCGATCTTTGTTTTTTATATCCATTTCAATCTAACATATGTTTTCTTATATTATATATTTTATTATTTCATTAATATATGTTTCAAATGGAATGATTGTATCCATTAACTCTATATTTATGGGAATATATGCTTTTCGTTATTTGGATAGTTCATTAGTAAAATCCCTATCAACCTTTATCTTTGAACTCATATTATTTATGCTAATGTTAAGGTTGACCATGAATCTTGTTATCCTTTAATTTTATATGAACATTGAATCTAGAAAAGTATAGTAATGTCCATTAATTATCTCCTATTAATATACCTTTTATTATAAGTAGTATATATGTATATGAGTCACACACGAGCATCCAACACATTAGAAACATTTTTTATTTTCATTTCCCCATTAGGATTCATGTTTCTCTCAATCTCCTATGGTGAATCTGAATTTTGTGATTTAAAAACCTCATCAAAAATATTTTTAGGAATATGATAAATAATAAGATCAAAAATATTTACCTTATATTGAATTCTTTTCCTTTCTACATTATTCACTTATTTATATTAAATATATTTCTTAATAATATACATTCATCGCCAAGAATTCTCAAAGGTATATTTCCTTATAATTTCATTAGCATCATCTACATATCCTTAAACAAATTCTTTAAGAATGATTCCTAAAAATATCATTGTTTTATAGCTTCAAATATGTGACATTTTAGTAGTTGTATTAAACTCTAAATTTATTTCATTTGATTCAAATATATCTCACAAGTCCAAGAAGTGTAATTTCATAAAATAAGTCTTCACAAGGGACCCCAAAATTTACTTACAGGTATAATATAAATTTATTACTTTAGTGAGAAAAATTATTTATAACACATAATAGAATCCCATTACGATTTAATATTGTCCTAACATTAAAAAACATGAGAATATATTATTAAAAATCTCCAATAAAAAATTCATATCAATCTAGTTCAATAAAAAACCAATATAATGTAATAATTGATATGATACTTATTATTGCGCCCACAAGGGGATTATTTGAGATATGATATGATATGGTGAATTAATATAGGGGTGAAATATTGTTATAATTTCAGAACAATTCATTAAAATATAATGTCTCGATCTTGATACTTTCATCATTGTTATTATTGTAATTATTTTGTTTCTTATAAAAGCTGATGATCTTATTTATGATCATTTTACCTAAAAAATTTGAATGTTTTTTTATTTTTACGTACCATAATTTTTTAGTTATATCTTATAGAATATAATGTTATGAAATAAAAAAATATATAAGTATTTCATTGTTTCACATGTTCTGGGTTAATCAAGGGAGTATGAAATCAAAAATGTGAAGATACACACGAATAAACTAACCTCATAGATTAATGGTGGGTTTTGGATAACTCAATTTTTCTAATCATCACTCTCATTAATATGTTCAGTGATTGCTCATTTACCACATTGGATCACCTCCCTCACAATTCCTCCACATGTTATCCCATTTACATGAAAATATTACCATTTAAGCATAGAATCCATGATGAATAGTTTCACTACCGAGGACCAGATACATCTAGCTTGACCATTTGTGTGTTGTTGGAGACTACAGATCTCCAAATAGGCTTAGTGGAGTTTTATTATTGTTTGTATTTTAAAATATGGATGAAAGTATAATTCATATCACAATAGGCGGTTATAATGTATGTGTGTTTTATAGAGAAACTGTGGCTTATTTCCTGAATGGTTTTTATGGATTGTGTATCCAAGACCATTAAATTTACATCATAAAACTAAATTTTTTTGGTAAGTTATATACTAGATGTGTGGTTTGATATGGCTTGTTTTTTTCCATAAAACCAAATGTTCTATGTTTTTTACAATATAAACAAGAGTTTTTTTCAATAAATATTCCCTATATTGTTCAATTTATAACCTATTATTCCTCAGGTTTTCTAAAGAAAAACATATTCTATCTAAAATCATGATTCATATAGTGGTGATTATTTAGGTATTTTCGGATCCCTTTGAAAGGGATAAATTTCTGAATTTCATCTTTTATATGTGATGATCAAAGTCTTCTTGCTAGAGAGGTGATAGAGATCGATGACATGGGTTTGTTCTCATGTGAAAATTGTGTTTCTTTTAATGTAAATGATTCATTGATTCTATTTTATTTATGTGAAAAACATTTAACATGGTTTAACTCTTTAGATGAAAATGTAATTGACCAAATAAGTATTGAACCATATTTAAAAAGAAACTTGATTGCAATGAAATGATGATTTTTGAAACTAGGATAACAATTTGCCTCTTGTTTTACTAAATAGTGTGCTATATATAATATTCTTTCATAATATTTTTTCATGATTATTTTAAATTTCTTCTATCTTTTTGAAATGGTAAAGAATGTAAAAATATAATTAATTGATCAATTGGATCAAGAATTAAAGAATATGGATGCTTTTAATCTAGCGTATTAATTTAATGGTAATCCAAAAAAATTGAAATTTTGCATATTTAGTTGAATGTGCCTTACATGTGTTAAAGTAATTCATAAATAATGCGAATCATGTTAATGATTTTTTCTAGTAATGATAAAAGTCATGATAAATGAGGTTTGTACTTATCATAGTTTGATTAAACTAGTATTATGAAAGGAATCATGTTTGGTAGCTTGTTATAAATATTTTCATCAGTTTCTATAAGTTGGAAGCTATAAATAATAAATTGATTAATTCATTATGGAATAAAACTATCTTCATAAATTAAAAATCATTGTGGATGAGAGTGATTATTTTATTATAAATTTTGAATGCCTTGTTTTGGGCTCTGTGAGAGCTCACTTGCTTTTGAACACTAAATTCATTGATTTATGGATGAGTTTTATGATTGGCCATGAAATTTTTTTTTCTACCTTAAATGTTCTATATACACAATCATTCTCAAGTGATATTTTCCTAGGATGATTTATCCATTCACAGAAGATGTGACTTATGAGGGGAGACCCATATTTTGTGGCATCAGTTGACACATGTGACAGAGAAATGTTTGGGTATGTATAAGATGGTGTTGGGGATTGAACGAAGATGTTTGAAATGGGTTGAATCCAGGTTTACACACTAATTTTATAACAATGTATGGTTACATTAATGAAAGTGTTTAATGGATGATTGATGATTTTCTTATTTATCTTCATTACTTTCACCACTAATCAACGAGGCTTGATGTTATTGGTTAAATTTCTCTTGGTAGTATCTTAAGATGGATTTCCTAGAGTACATGGAAATATATAATGGTTAATAATGTTTAATAAATATTTATCCCATGTGTTGGTTTATCTAGAATGAAAAATTATAAAACATGAGAAATCATGGACTCGTTTTGGAATTTTCCCTGAGGTCATGAAATTAAATCTAATGATTAATGTAGTGAAACGTTTAATAATATTTATGGTCAATTAATGGATAATGAATTAATAAATAAAAGGATAAATATAAAAAGTTATTAAGTAATTTAATGTAGCCCTATAAGTGGTTGTGTGCTTATAGAATAACTAGTCCCTAACAGTTGTCTTCAGGTGTCCGTAGACATTAACTAATGATGAGATTAGGACTAGGGTAAGCCCTATTTTTATTTTGATCTATATTATATCTTGAATATTCTGTGATTTAATTTTCTACCGCAACCATGCCATCTATGGTGACTAAACGTAGTGTACTCTAGGAGGTTGTTTTCCCCAAAATCCTACTGGGAGCGTGGTTGTATGACTACCCCCTATAGACCCACTTTTTTCTCAAGGTTGATTCATGTACTAATATACACAGAGTTTATAAACATTATATATATGTGTAGAGGGATAAAATAACATGTGGTTATTTAACACACATGTATTTCCAAATATATCATCCAACAGATTATTATAGGTATTATGGGTATTGGTGGTGATTTATTTATGTACATTACTTAGTGTATTGGTCATCATGGCTTGAGCTATAATAATTGATGTTTGATACACATCAAATAGGCTATGGTGGAACCTAAAAAATAATCAGCTACTATATGGAGATGTGATATGGGATGACTTTTCTATGTGATTCAAGGGGATCTGGTTGTGACACTTTTCCCATGTTTTAAGGGATGTCATTGTTTTGGAGAGGGATGGACCATGACATGTGATATCGGGGAATCGTGGAAAACCGTTAGGGAAGTGGTAGCATAGTACATCTGTTGATTTGTTATTATAATACATGATCCCTAGTTTGGGAAACTTGGTCATAGATATCCATAGAGAAGAAGGGAACCTAGTATACCTATTTATTTGACCAGTTTGTTTCACTTTTCATTCTGTGGGATTTGGAATTTTTTTAATTTATTTTTCATGATAGGATTAAAAGATTAACCTACTGAGTATATAATTATTCTCAACCCCTTGCATATATATATATAACTATAATTTCTTAGGCCATGAGGAGTAGGTTGGAGACTGGGATGGTTATCACTAACAAGTTATTTTATAGGAGCCGTTTGGGATTCATGGTCACTATAATATCTACATTTTTCCACTTTTAGTTTTCCTTAAGTTTTTTTAGTACTATATGACATTCCATGTATGCACATGGGATTATTTTACATATCTATGATAGTATTTATTCTTATATCTGTCTTGTATCATCATATATATATATTATCTTAAAGGGAATTTCCTATCATGTGTATGTTTATTATACCCACGATTCTAGTCACCAACAAGAGGCATTCTAGAGTCAGGGCTTGGGAAGTCACAATGACCCTATTTTATTTCTGACCAGGGAGGGGTACTCTTTCGAGTGAGGGGTTTATGATAATAACTACTCTTGTAGATGAAGAATGTGTAGGTCTGTTTTTTTAATCTCTTAGATACATATTCATATGTAAAATATGAAGAAATACTTGAGCAACATCATAATTACATGAGATTTCATAGAAAAAAAATTATTCTTCCTTGAAAAAATATTCATTGATTTCGAAGCTAAAAACTTCTTATTCATTTTTAAGATGTTTTGATTTATCCTCAATTCTTATGAATTTTAATACTAATGTTCTCCAATATTTATAGAGCAATATATCACCATAATTCTCCAGTTTATAGAAATATATAACTCTATTTAAACTAGGATTCTACCATTTTACATTCATGAATATCTCTATATGTTTTTAGTAATATTAGTAAAATTCATAGTTCAATATTATTTAGAGACTATGCCAATATTATATAACATTTAATTTAATTTTTAAAAATAATATCATTTTTAATTTGCCTAAATTCCATTGATAAGTTAAGATATAAGTTTATTTTATTCTATTGACCTAACAACTTCCTCAGGTCAAGTGTCACCACCACATCATAAACATTATTTCCATATAAACTATACATACATTCTTCTACAAATCTATAGTGGATAATTATTTTTCTCATGTATCCCCCCCAAAAAATTGATGTCCAATGAATTCTTCTTCAATCTCTTGTGGAATTACATTCATCTCTATGGCATTATGAATAGTCAAAAACAAGATCCACAAAATTATTGTGATATATTATGTTTAATTCACATAAGGATATTCGTGAGATATTCTAAAAAATAATTTTCTTCAAATTCATTGTGATTTTTTATTCACTTTGGAACATTGGTCTCAAAACATTAAGTACCATTATAACTATTTGTTTTTTCCTAATGACATGGAGTATCCATAACTCCATGTTGTTGTTAAATAAATTAATTTTTAATTGTAAAACTACCCAAAATAGAAGGTCCATAGTAATCCAACCATCTCTCTTTATGGTTTAATGAGTTCCACCATAGTCTGGATACATGAGTATTAAAAACAATATACAATATATTTTTTCACTCTCGTGTAGTACTATATTTTTAAATGGGAATAATTTAATGAATAGTTCCCTACTATGTTGAATCCCACATTGAGGTTTACTTTAATATACCTCTTCCTAAAAATCAAGAGCACCCCATACACAACTCATTTTCCTCCCATTGGTGTCAATCCACACAATGTCCAATTTTACCCCAACACACAGCCTCGTGTTTCCTTTGGTCCTTCAATTAGAACCAAGTCATACTGGGTTATTCCACTACTATTTTCCCCTCAACATGGCTCTAATTTTGGTATTGTTTCATCCAATCATTTTTTATGTTTCAATTTGATATCTATGACTTTTCTCTTTTTTCTTTTATCCAAACTCCTTATTCATAGATAACTTTTTTACTATGGTATAATGGGACTATTTCTCAAAAAATATGGATGAAACATATGAATTATCTATCCAAACTGCGAAATTTTTTCTTTTAAGTGAAACCTAATATACTATGATGTTACTGATAACCTTTCAACTTTCATTTACGTGCAGATGCCTATGTTTTAGTGTTATTTTTTGAACAATCATTAAATTGGTTTTAAAAAACATAAACACCAAAAACAAATTCTAATTTATAACAATTTCAACAAAACAACATCAAATTCCATTAAACATAAATCCAATATTCTATAATTCTAAACACCTATTAACAATTAATCAAAAACAATTCAATGAGAATCTAAAATAAATTCTATCAGCTAGATTAGTGAATGGATTAAAATGTATATATTTATTTAGTTATATAAAGAAAAAAGAAATATTTATTTATGAACTTAGTGAACATAATATTCATTTATTTATAGAATGAATAATATTTATTTAAATGTATATTTTTTTATTCAAGGTTCTATAAATTCTATTGGAGGATTTATTATTCAAGTTAATAGATAGATGGAAATAATATACTTTATGTAATATCATTTAAATAAATATTAATATATTTATGTTAAAAATAATATTAAAGAAGTTTCTTTTCAAGGTATATAATAATATTATTATTTTTAATTTTTGATTTTGGTATTATATAAAATAAACATTTTGATAAAGTGCAGTTGTGAAATTATTAATTTTATAATTTTATGTTAAAAATATCTTTTATTTCATTTAGGACTAAGAAACTTGTCATTCATAATGGAAATGTCTCTAAAATTTTATCAAATCTAAGAGAGAATAATAATTTCATCCACCCTCTTAAAAATAATGTGAGAGAAAAATAACTCCTTTTGCGATCAACAGTGAATAATGTGAATTTCTAGGTTCTTATGTTCTAGTACATGGAATGAAAATGTAGAACCCCAATATTCTAATATATGATTTCCTTAAAATAAGTTAAATTTTTCAATATAATGATACACATACAAAAACAAGAATATATGAAATCGTGATATAATTATATAAAATACAAATATTTATGTAAAACCATTAAATCATTTTTGTTGAATTAATAGGAATGAATATGAGTAACCACATCACGAGATATTTATAAAAGTTAAATAAATACTACTTTTAATATGTATAAATGTCAATTAGTTCACCTAAAAAGACTAATAAAAGCATTTTTCATATGTAGAAACTACTTGTCTATAATATTTTCTTTTATTCGATCCTAATTTCTATTTTAAGAAAAATATGATTAATAATATATTTGGTTTGATAATAATAATTGGTTAAAACAAATTTAGTTGTAAATGATAAAAAAACAAGATTAAAAATATTAATTATTTTCAATTTCAATTTTATAATAAAAGTGGATTTTGAATATATTTTTGGATTTTATTCAAAAATTGAATTCTTATTTTTATTTAATTTTAAATAAATAAAAATGAAATTGATTTTTTAATTCCACAAAAAAATTCCTTAGTACAAATTTTATATCATTTAAAAAAAACATTTGTAGATGAAAAATAATGTATTTACGAAAATTATAATTTCCTCAATTTTTTACTACATAAGAATAATTTATAATATATAAAAATAGTAGAAGTAATAATATATTAATTTTAGGAATAACATTATTTATTTTAAAATATTCTTTGATATAATAAATCCAATGAAAATAGTTGTATAACTAATTAAAATGTTACTATAAAAAAATTATATTCAAAATTTTCATTAAATTTTTTTTTCAAGGTGAGGTTCGGTTTTGGATTTCACTAGATTCAAATTAAATTTTATTCAATTCCTTAGAGATCAATTTATTTCATTAAAATTTTTGTCCTTTATATAATATTACTGTGTAAAAACTTTATTTTTCTAAAAACTGTTTTGATGTGATTAAGTGCGTTTATTAGAAAACTAAATTTACCCACATTATAAAATTATATATGTTTTTTTATATTTGAAATCAGAATTATATAATTAGTTATTTTTTTAATATTAATCATTTTCATTAAATTTAATTACAAATGTTAGAAATTAATTAGCAATATAAATGTAAAAGGTGAAACTTTATTTAAAACTATTATAAAAGGCCTAAAAAATTTAGAAAAAATTAAAATAAATTATTAATTGTTATTTTTATCAACAAAGTAATGTTTTCCCTATAATTTTTTACACATTCGACCCATTGACCCTTGAATTGTGTCATGGGATCACTGTAAATTTTAAATGGGTTCCCAAAATAACTCTTTATATCACTTATAAAAAGGAAACATCATGACCACCTAAAGACCCAAATTAATATATAATAACTCCTTAAATATATTCCATTTTACTCACCCTATAACCCTACTATAATAACATAATCCTATGTTCACTCGTAGTTATCCCAATCCGAATAAATACATGGATAATTTTAATTAAAATTGAAGTCCCCAACATGAGTGTTATCAACTACATAGTTTTTATTATTAAATAACTAATTAAAAATTTATTCTATCCACAAAAATATAATTCTATTAGTATCATTTATAAACTATAATGTTTTTATATTAACGTAATTTTTATTTTTTATTTATTTTCACCATCCATTAAGAAATATAAAACTATTGCTCATGCATTGTAGGAACTACCACCTCCACATCATTGCACATTCTGTGTTCATTCACCACCATAAAAATATGGATATATGGTTGTAATAAATATATAAATACGATTTTTATGATATAATTATGGTTATTTAATTCCAAATTAAAGAACCAATTATTGATATGATCAATAAACCCCTGTCGTTAACTTACACATTTAAAACCTGAGGCTATGAGGAAAATGATCACTTTTTTATAAGTAGAGACATCATATAAATTTTATTCTCTTATTAATATTTATATTTGTATAATATCACATTGATAAACACTAAATAATATCATTAATCCTCTCCTATAGTTATATCACAACTAAAAAAATTTCATATTCATTTATTAAATCTACTTATGTTAATGATTGTGTTAGATTGACCACTGTATTGAACAATACTGTGAATTTAGGTCATTGATGACTATGATGACATATTTACTAATGTAATATGATATAAATATTTTATTAATGTTACATTTTTGTTATATTAAGGTCGTATCATCATTTAACTCTTTAATTATGAAAATACCATTCATTCATTGGGAATCATCGAAACATGACCATCATGGATTTATTCTTCATGGTTCATAAGAAAATGACATGAACTGAAAAATATAAATTTATAAAATATCATGAAAACACTACTAAATTATAATACATTGTATATTAAAAGTGATATTTTATATAATAATAAACACATACACCATTATTATGAAACTAGAATAAATGATCAAAACTATAAACACACAATGTGGGAAATCATGAGAATTCATATAGAGAATGACTAATTATGAAAATTATAAATTAAAATATATATGTGAATGATGGTGAATTAAATTATTTTGACAAATATAAATGTTTTAATGGATTTTAAATCACATATGTGGAATCCATGATTAAGTGGTTAGGATTTTAGACTCAATTTCACTTTATTGAGACAAGTATTGTATTCCTGCATTTTTTTCATTTATCTAAAGATTATACTAATTATTTGAAAAATAATATAATGAGTTAAAAATTCAAAAATTTATTTGAAAGTAAACTAAAATCTATATCTTTCATGGTGTTTTGATTAAATTATTACACAAGTCATAAGGGTTTTTAGGTTCTCAACTCTATTTCCATAAGACAACACATTTTGTACACCATATTTTCATTTAATGATCTAATAACTTCCGATAGGTAAATTTATATAATATTTTATTTATATCATTTGATTTATAATCCATATCATGTATTTATGTGGCGATTTATTACTTTGTTTCCCCATTAGTTGTTTTTTTGGTAAATCAAATATCCTGATTTATGTTATAATGTTTTATCTTGATTCTTATTATCTTGTGCATTGGTTATCCCAGAAAATATATATAAATTATTATATTTTATAATACATTTTTGGGATATTATATTTTAATACCAATAATTATTTGTTACACTTTTTTCAATGTTGTATTTCGTCAAAGGTAATTTCATATGATTAAAAAACGTCCCTTTTATAAAACATTGTGTTAGATCCATGTTTCCAAAATAAAATACGATTTCATTTTAAGGGCACTATTATAGGTTAATATTTTGAAATAAATGGTTTTTAATGAGTTTTTTCTTCATATCTTGAAAAATACATTTTGAAGTTACCCATAACTTCCTATATTAATCCAATTTCATTAATGTTTTTTGTAATCCATTTTATGTTTTGATGTCCAATTCCATTTAAATTGTGCAAAATTTGTTGAACTAATAGGTATTATGTTTCTATATTTATTCTCTAATATATATTTGTAATCATATGTGGTAAATTAACTCACAATACTAAATAATACAATTCCATACCTTTTCTTGGGTGGTATTGCTCAAGCATACTAGTTTATGGTTATTTTTCATCTATGTTAAAACCCTTCTTGATTACCATTATTACATAAGGTGATGTGTTATTTTGAATCCATTTACCCATTCAAATATATATATGATAACCATTTATTTTAAAGTGTTCTCTTAGAAGTATACTCATTTTTACATAATATGTGAACAACACATTATAAATAACTCATATTGGATGAGGTTCTCCTAGAAAGAATGTTATTATTTTGACACAGGGAAAATTGTTTGAATTAAACTATGGATTATGATTATAATGTCATCTAGATATTGTTATCCATCCACCTTCATCATCCATATGGGTTATGAATATGTTATTATTTTTATTGAAATGGAAAAAATAATTCCATTTATAATATTTTTATTTCAAAATGGAAAATTATTTGAACGGTTTATTATATATTTTTAATCATTTTATTGTATGGTTAATTAATTATAATTAAATAATTAATGGTTGGGGTCTATAATTATATAGACCCTCAATGCATTGATTGGTATCATGTGATAAAACAGAATGATTTTTGTGTATGCCTCTTCCAATAAGAGGGTATTTTCATGGAACAAATCCTTAATGGTAGTATGTTTTGGCAACAGACATTATAAAAGGTAATATATCATGGTATAAATCGTTTATAATAGTTGTTTGATTCCCAAAATTATTTATTCCATTAGTATGAGATCTGTATTATTGATATGAATTATTATATTTATTATCATGGATACATCATGCATGAAGATTTTTGTCGAGTATGTCTATAGCTGCTTAACTCTTCATACCAGAATATTTATGTCATGTTAATGAAAATATTTTTTCAGTTAAATATTTTAATTATAGTTCATTTCAGATCTACCATTATTATGATCTCCATTTCAATTAGTTATAGAAAAAAGTAGTACTCATGACCTATTTGAAAGAATATCTCATATGAATGAATTTTCATGATACACTGAAGACTTTCAATTAATTAAGTAGTTTCACATATAATGGGATAATTTTTCATTTGTTACAAAGAACATGATATTTATCATTTTTTCCATGTCATCTATAGTTTTAAACCCAAAATATCTATCAGATGTAAGTAATGAACTAATAATTTTCATTTTTTATTTAGGTTGGTTATTTCCACTATTTTACAACCAGTTTTAGAAAATTAAAGTAATATAAGTTTCTATTAAAGTTGCCTCTAAGTTGAATTATAATTTTTTCTATAATTCTGACTAGATTTGATATGGAATGGATCTCAATTTGTCAGTTGTAATGACTAATTTTTAATATATTTATAAAAATATCCTGAATATTTAATATGTTTATTGTAGAGTTGGCCTTAAGTTCAAAGACACGTGACAATGTCATTGAGAATGAAATGCTGATATCAACAAGGAATTAGGAGGGGAAGAAATTAGATCTTGAATTTTCGAGAAGTAGAAAACTATACATGGGCATGGTATTTTATATAGAATTTGTACTTGGGGTTTATATTGTATATGGACAAGTAATTTTTTTGCGATTTGATTAAAAATTTGGACAACCACACTTGACATCCATGAGATATACACATCACTTTTGAGGTGAGAAATTGCTACGTCTCCGTTAATCTAGTGTGGAGGAAAAGATTGTTCAAGGAACACCTTGATAGAGCTTCATGAGAAGGGTGTATCAACTATGCCCGGCAGTATGGCGGTGGAGAGGAAAAACAACAAGGGGAAGTACCAGAGGGTTAGTGGAGTGCTCGGTAAGAAATTCTGGGAGGCTTATGCGGAACCTTGTTATATGAAATAGATCTCAGCCGACCACTATTTTGATATGTTATTGTAGAGTAACGGTTGTTCAACTTCAAAAGCATGGACATAATAATAGATATTCCATCATATCATCTAATTCATTCGATCAACTCCACAGATCTCATCTTCTACCATTGGTCAGGACTTTCCTCTGTTTACTGGGATCTCCATGAAATCTCAATAGAAACTTGAGATGAGACTTATAGTTCACCATTTTAGTGTTCTTACGATTACAATGAGATTATAATAACTTGAAATATCGTTTTCATGTGTTAAAAAATATCAAACTTCTATGATAAAGTGTGGTAAAAATATTATTTTCCAATAATGGTGATTCCTATAATCCTGAATAAAGTGTTCAGGATTTGTGTGCTTGAACTGAGGTAGTGCACAAGCATTTATTTAGTATATTTATTTTCCTATAAATACCTCATCATGTGCTCATTTTTTTAACGAGATAGTTTCATATCAGAGAGAGTTTTGAGAAATTCATGATTCTGATAGAATATCTTCAAACCACTTTAAATTTTTATAGGAGAAGGGTTATGAGTAGTCTCTCTCTGTGTGCAAAAGAATAGAATTCATGGTCATACGAAATGTTCTTTGCATAGTAGTAGAGTTTTCCAATCTACATTGTTCTACAAAAAAACCAAGATAAAGTGATTCTATTTATGTATCTCTATTGGTGTGTGGGAATGAGGTGTTGGTTTCACGTATGCAACATTCAAAAAGGTCCTTGGTTAAAGAAGTACATGCATGGAATAAGAGTGCATACTATGGGTGAAGTATAAGTTCATAGAAGACAGTGATGTTTATCCTAACTCATATGTGTATGTGTGAGATCCCATACATACACTTCTGTATGAAAATAAAGAATTAGATAATGTGAATGTCCATGTAAAAAAATTGTAAAATGATATTGTGTGTGAAAAAAAGTGAATAGTGAGTCTTGTAAATTGGTTGTTCAAGTTTCTCATATACCTTTTGTGAAAATGGATTGTTCATGCAGATAGTGTTCATTGTGAACTAATTGAGACAGTGTATAAGTGTTTGATTTTAACTCATTATTTTCATGAACATGATATAAAATGCTCCAATTATTATGAAGACCTTATGAATTTTCATTATCTCATAAAATTATAATACAATGAAATGAATATGTATACATGAATGATGTTTGAGAATAGACACACACAATTCTTTACTTGTATATAGTGAGAAATTTTTTTTATTGAATTCGAGTAGGATTTCTAAATGTATATTACTAAGTTTTCAGTGTACTAAGATCAGTCAAGAGAATTTTATGATCAGAGGATAGTGGGAAGGATCAGAGAGTTACTTATTAGTTATCAAAGTTCAAGAATACTACAAACAATAAGATCAGGTGATCCAGTTTGTTGGTGGAGAATCATATCATCTTGAGTTAGTGAAGAAGTAGTTTAAAACTGATAGAGGAATTTTTACAAAAGTATCATATATTTTTTCATTCAGGATTAGTAGAAGTATTCAGTGGGACTCTAAAGCATAAGAATTAACCAGTAAAAATATTGAGCAGGTTGATGGGGTACTGGTTTTAACATCCTGACCTACGATCCACTTGACACTTAACCTGAAGTTGTGGGTCACATAGCCTCATGTGTGCCTCCCTATATTCCAAAGGCTACCGAATATTAGTGAGTACGTAATGGTTTTAAAGTAGAGATAATATACACTCTCATTATAGTGAAAAATTGGATACAACAAATAATAGACAAGAGTTGAGGAACATACAAATATACAAAATAATAAAGCTGCAGAAGAATAAATTATTCAGCAACTAAGTAATAATATCGAAATCCTTTAGCCAATGTCATAAACATGGATTCATGTAATGAAACACCATATTTTCTGTGGACCATGTTAAAGAGATATCATTTAAATAATACCAATAATAATCACACCAAAAAACAAGTGTGTCACCAAATGGTGAAGTCATATAAACCATAATAAGTAAAATAAATAATATTAATTTCTCATTCCATGTAATGTTGGGTTCCCTTGTATATAGGTTATCTACATCTATGCAGAAGGATGATTCTAAATACTATCAACTCCCAGTATCATGTATAATACAAAAATAGTAAGACAATGAAAAAATATGATCAATACTATATTAAAAAGTCTGAACATGGGATCCACTTAACTCGTGCCCTCAGTCAGTGGGTCACATGGCCCCAACTACACCTCCTCATATTCAAGAGGTTGCTGACTAATAGTGAGGGTGTGAAGGTGGTACAGTGGGAGACTGTACACTCTTATCAGAGGGCCCTGAACAATAAAATCAATAACATAAAACACTATAAGCATATATAAACATAAATAATAATAAACTAGTAGAAGAATAAATAATTGAGAAACTGAATAATAATATCAAAATTATCTAGGTAGTGACATAGACATGGATACATGGGTATCTTATATGAAATAGGGGAACATGAGAAAGCTATATGTAAACATTCTATAAAAAACTAAAACAATAAAAATAGGATACTATGCTGCAGTCTTGAGCATATGCTAATTCCTTTCCTCCTAGGCTCCATCTATATGTCAAGAATGTTAAATATATTAAGCAGGGAGCCTGACCTTATCCTTATATATAGACAATTAATATACCAGGGGACCAAAAGGCTTCCCAAGTAAGGTGTGTGAAAAAATCCCAATATGCCACTAGTAATGGTGTCTAGAAGTAATCCATGATGTTATGATATATGAACATTGTGAAAATATAAATAAATAATTAAAAATAATAATAAACAAATAACATCCTTCTTAGGTTCTTAAAGGAAACCTAGAGACTCTACCTTCTTCAGCTCATGGAACGAATGAATGTAACACACCGAGATTTTGTTAGATATATTATTTTTAATTTCTTTTATCTTCTATTATACACTACACCAAGATTAGCTTGTACTATACACAACACCGCATTAGCTTTCAGTAAATGCAACACTATTCTTGGCTTGCATTACACGCAATTGCGACCTACCTCGATAGCGTGTGTAGTACGCAATACCGGGTTTCACTAAACAACAATATATTGTTATAATATTATTATAGACTAGCTGTGATGAATAGTATTAACTAAATTTTTAATTTTATAAAATTATTATTCATTTTACACATTTTCTAGAATTTGGTATGAGAACAAAATAAAATTTTCATGTAAAATATGTATTTTTCCAAAATTGAAGTTTTCCCACCATTTGATGGCGCACCCACCTTAAATCTTGTTTTTGACATTTCTATACGTTCAATTTGAAAAAATAAAATTCCTCTTTCGAATCAGGATATAAAAATTTACTTTGGGTAAATTTTTCATGTTATTCTGATAACTTTCATATTTTAATGAATAGTAAAAACACGCTATATATTAATTAAAAACAAATTTTTTCATCGCAATAATTTATATTGTTAGATTAACTTTTTATTTGGTTTAAAGTGTAATTTGAATATATTTTTACTATTTAATTCAATGTTTTTCATTGGAATTAATATCACTTTGAAATTAGATAAAACAAGTATCATTCTTTTGATTATTTTTGTTTCTTAAAAACAAGCTACTTGTTTTGATAATGGGAATTAATTTTAAAATTAATTAACGCCACTTCTATGTTTTGAATTTGGAAAAATAGACATCAATTTTGAATTTGGAATATCAAATAATGCTTAGGCTGAATTTTTGGAATATTTCAGAAAAACATCAATTTTCGATGAATAGTGAAACCACTTAGTGGTAGTTAAAAAATCTGATTTTTTCATTTAAATGAAATTTTACCACTTCTGTGAATTGAATTTAGAAAATACTAGAGACACGGTTAATAAAAAGGACTAAAATGTGGTTTAATGAGATGAAAATAATTTTTGGGGAATAGTAACTTTTTACTTTTATTTACCACGGTTGAAAGTAAATAGGGTAATCAAGGGTAAAAATGATATTAATATTACCCCAACACATGTACTAATTCTGTTGTATAAGGGTAATTCGACCAAAAACAATCTTTGGAATAAAATTTGATCATTTAGGCCCACTTGGATTAGATTAAGACATTTAATATTATTTTATTTGAAGAATAGTTTAAATAGTTTAAATCAATGTTTAATAACTAAATCATTTTTCATATAGAGTTATACATAAGATAAATTCGACTATAAATATTAATTAGAAAGATAAAACTATTTCCAACATAATGGTATTTTATTTATAATTTTTAGACATTAAATAGTTTAATTTATTTATGAGACAATTATGATGTAGTAATTACCTAAATAATGAAATATTAAAATAATTGATGTTATAAATACCCAAATAACTGTAATTTGATACTTTTTATGAATTACACTAATTTTAATGGTTAATATGACATGTTAGTATTTATTTAATTAATATTCTTCTAACTAATCATTCTGTTATGATTTTCACAAACATCAATTACCAAATAGTGTCAAAATTGACATAAAAGAGTTCTTAAAATAAATATTATATAATTAATAGTTATTTTATTACTAAAAATATAAGGTTCTACCAAATGACTTAGATAAGGTTATATATATTTATAATAAACAATTTGGGGTTCTTTTGGTTTGTTATAGTAAGTTTATTAACCATGTAGTGTAAGAAAACAAGAAGACACGGTAAAAGTAAAAGTATTTAACTTAAAGTTAAATCTAAATGATAAGGTTAAAATAGATACTTAGACATATATAAATTATATTTTATGAGATTATTTCTACCCATACTCACCTTATCTTCTAAATAAATCAATTTTGAGCTATTAAAAACCGAATATGTCTTAATAATAAAATAATATTTTAAGTTTTCATAAGGTTCCCCTCTCCTCCCTTATAAAAGGGCACCTCCTCCCTCTCTTCCACACACCACTTTGAGCCTTCAAGCTCAGACAAACTTTGCCAATTTCTCTTCTGCACTTCCCTAGTAACATTCTAGAGGTCCCAGTCTTCTTCAAAGACCATCTTTAGTGCCCTAAGATGAGGTTAAGAAGAGGCGCTTCAAAGAAGAGCTAATATCTGTTACCGATTCATTCAACTTTATTTCTTCTTCTACTTCTTCTTCATTAATTTTTTCATTATGAAGTAATAAAAAAAGTATCACTCATATACTGATATGTTATTATAAGTATTATAAAACCTTATTTCACAATCTCTCCATCCTACGGAAAATGAAATCACCGCGCGTGCGTACGTACGGAATACTGTCTCCACGCCGTGGTGTAATCTGTTTTCGACCACCACCTTACATGGATGGGTATAATGGTTTAAATAAATAACTATATATGATTATTGCAAAGTGATATTTATTCTTAAATATTATACATACACTTCAATACAATTCCACGATCATGGGAATGAAATCATCGCTCGTGCGTACGTACGGACTACCGTCTCCACGACGCGATGAGATTCATTCTCCATGTTAACCATTCATGAATGATTATAAAGTATACATAATAAGTAATCATGAAATATATGACATAATAATGATACTGGATTTATGTATATAGATATGTATTTCATCTACTTACTTCCATTCAATTCAATAAGGAAACGAAAACAGTGTTCATGCGTATGTACGGTATACCGTCTCCATGAACGGTGTATTTCATTACATTTATCGATCTATCATATATATATTTATATGCTTAATATATATTATATGTAAATCATGTTTTAAATTCTATAATTATGTAAATCATTATATAATTAATAATATCAAGAACAAAATGTCGAAACACGTACAATAAATGAACCGATTTTACCCAAAATGCTGCTTTAACATGGAATTTACAAAAGAACGGGTAATATAAAGTCATAAGTGAACCATATATGATATCATAACAATGAATACGATTCTTTAATAAGTCAATGAAATTATTTAAATCATTATACAGGTGTTTTGGACACGTACAAAGCTTATCAGACCTAAGGTAAGTGATAATTATTCCAATCTCATTCTTATCCGAGATTGTTTATTCGTAAGTATTTACTGGGGTAATGTTTATTATCCATGTCCATATGTTCTCAAAATGTTTTCATCAAATGTTTAAATTTCTTCCATGTATATTTAAATTCATTTTTACCTTTTTTTTACTTTTACCACATCATATGGAAGGAATCATTCTTTTGTCTACCACACGAGGTACTTTTTGACTTTTCCGAAAAAAGTACAAGGAGAATGATTTTTTTAACATATATGGAATGAAATTATTTTTAGGGTTTTATAATGCCTTATTTTCATGAATCATCCTCCAAAATATTTCATCACTATTTTCAACAAAATCCTTTTCTTTTCAAATTGCAGGGCATTTTGTGAAAAGAAAATGATTTTGAAGAAGAAAGGATATTTTCCTAAAGAATTCATTTCAAGTGTTTCATCAAAACGATTTTCCATCCAAGATGAAATTATTTAATATGAGTATGTTTCATGTATAATGTCTCTATGATTTACATGGTTCCACTTTTCTTATGATGAAATGATATCCATTTTCTTATATGGATTATGTTATGATGGGATGATGTTTATGAAACTCATTTTATTAATTGGTTTATGATGAATGATTTATGTTTATGTTGTGGAACACGTAAGAATGATTTCAAAATGAGATGGGTTGGACGTATATCTCCCTCCAATGCATTGGGTAAATATTTATATCTCATGAGATAAACATGGCTTGAACGGTAAGTGAATCCGGTTCAGTAATACAAAAATGGATCGAGGAGTGAAATCGATTCAGAAAGGGACTTTTTCCACCAAGATGGTCTTGGCAGCAATGCCTTGCCTACTATGGAAATCATATCATGTGACTAATGGTTGCCACAATCGCATGTTTTATTCCCATGCTATTTTATCATGATTAATGTTTCTTTATGATCTATGCCTTATGTACTGCCATGTTTAATGTCTTTGCCCAAGATTTTGATGTTTAAAAGTTATGTTAATGATTTTAAGTTCAAATGTATATGATTTGATTTATTTTATCCATGATTACCATTAAATAGAATTTGAGCTCACCCTTTATATGGTTTCTTTTCCCCAGGATTTAAAGAATGTTTTTAGGTAAGAAAACCAAAAGGGGAAGATCTTTATGGGAGATGTTGAATATCATTCACCACGATTAGAAGATTATGTTCCGAGTTTCCAAAGACACTAAACTGTTACGGTCCTTGTGTGTATGTTTTTTTTATGTATGAAGTCTTCCACAAAAGTAATGCAATGTCCATGTATGTCAAGATTCGTGTCTCTACAGTTGGTATCAGAGGAAAGGTTTAGTTAACCATTGGAAACTAGGACATGAAAACATTAGTTAGATCCCTAGAGATATTTCTACGGTATGTCTAGGGATGTCCCTAAGGTTTAGTAATGTCCCTAAGGTTTAGCATAACTATAGGTTATAGTCCTAGAGTTATGTTGACGATCATGAATAACCTAGGGTGAACCTAAGGTGTCATGGATTAAATAATGTGTGATAAGTTAGACATCCCATAAGTGACTTTTAATGATTATGTGGTTCCTCGTTATTTTAACTATTACTTACACTATGGTTTCTGTTTTTAGTCAATGGAGGGAACAAGAAGAAATTCAGTTAACGTTGATTCCGGTGGAAAAATTGGTGATTGTGATCAACAAAATTGTGTAATGACTAGAAAGAAAGATATTGTGATTATGCCGAATTAGTCATCACGATATATGATTAACAAGGTGAACTTTGGTGGTATTCCTATGTCATCAAATTATAGGATGATGGAATTTTATGCATGTTCTCATGGTGAGGAGCATAGAAAAAGAATGATTGATATTTCTAAAGAAGGGAAGAAGAACCTTGAAGAATACCTCAAATGGATGGAAAGATGTTATCTGTGTGGAGAAAATGGTTATATAGTGATGGACTATTATGGAGTTCAATGTCTTATTTATGGAGAACATGGGAATTACCGAAATCAATGCCCTGACCTAAGAGGTTACTTCATAATCAAGGAAGGACTTATTCCATGACAATCATTGAAGAGGATGGATTGAGGTGTTTATGTATTGGTATTCAAGAATATTGTTGTTGAGGTACTTTTATGGTGTATTGGAATATTTTTGTATTAGTCTATTGTGGTTTCCAATAACTTTATGGTACTATTAACCATGAAAAAGTGATTGAAATATTTTTGGAAAGCAGATGAAATGCGCATAATGATGGGATAAGGAGAAAATATTATGATAGAAATCATGAGCTCATGACTGATATAAGGACAAAGTTATATCATGGTTTGAGTATATAGAATTTTTTTGATTTTGGTATATGGAAAGAGTTAACTTTTGAAAGCATTCATGTTTTCACTAAGTTTCAATGGGTATTCATTTTTCTAGAGAATACATGATTAAGGTATTCACATGATTGGAATGTAACCAACAAGATATATGAGGGATAAATGATGGTATTAACATGCTTGTTATATGACCTTTTTAGTAATCGTTCTCTCTATACTATTAGTTTGGAAAAAAGTATTTTTTATAAGACAAATGATTCGAATGGATTATATTGAACATACGTTAGTATTGTTTACGACTAGAATTTTTTTTGATATTATTGATAGAATGTTATAATAATGTAGTTTTAGAAAAAGGACAAACTGCAGGACGGGAGACAACCCGTCGCGTTAGACAAGGCTATGGGAATCGAACCCACAACCGAAGTGTGACATGCCTTTATCACCTACCACTGGCCTACAGGAAGTCCCTGGTTAGTAGAAACTAGTTTTATTTTATTAAGTGCTATTATAGCTGAAGTATAAGTCCATTTTAGCAACCACATACGATTAATCTCAGCATAGATGGACTTCTGTATATTTAATAAATAGTGTTAAACTTTTTGCGATAGAAATAGATGGAATGACCTATCATTCTATTGCATAATCTGCTAACACTTCACAGAAGACAAATTAAACTTCATTTATTCAAGAGATGAAGTGGAAAATGGTCAAGACATGAGCAATGGTGAGATGATACCAATATAAAGTAAGTATTTCTTCTAATTTAAATTCTTCAACTTTAGGGAAATGATCTTGAAAAAAAATGTTGTCCTAGTGCTCTCATATCTGATGAATCATATGGTACCTTAGATCATCACAAATTTATGGCTTTGTGATTGATATATTTTTCATAGCCATGTCCTCTACCACTCTTCATCAGAAGTTGATGGTTATATTTCTCTTCCATATTTATATTTTCACCTATGTTATCCTTTATGGAAACCCAGTGATGAGTTACTTTGGGTAATCTTTACATTTCATACTTTAATTTTTAAAATTAAGTTTTAGTATTCCTTTTTATGATGTGGGTTTCTATGAATAGTAAACTATTTATAACCCCGACGAATTTCATGGAAAAAATTCATTTTAAGGTGGGTAGAATGTAACACCCTGAGATTTTATGATATATATTATTTTTAATTTCATTGATCTTCTATTATACACTTCACCATGATTAGCGTGTACTATATGCAACACCGCATTAGCTTGCAGTATATGGAACACTATTCTTGGCTTGCATTACATGCAATCGTGACCTACTTCGATAGCGTGTATAGTACGCAGTACCGGATTTTACTAAACAACGATATATTGTTATAATATTATTATGGACTAGACGTTATTAAAAGTATTAACTTCATTTCTAATTTTATAACATTATTATTCATCTTACACATTTTCTAGAATATGGTATGAGAACAAAATAAATTTTTCATGTAAAATATGTATTTTTTAAAAATTGCAGTTCCCCGCCTTTTTATGGCGCACCCACCTTAAATATTATTTTTGACATGTCTATAAGTTCAATTTTACAAAAAAAATTATTATTTGGAATCAGGATATAAAAATTTACTTTGGATAAATTTTTCATATTATTCTGATAACTTTCATATTTTAATGAATAGTAAAAACACGCTATATTTTAATTAAATTTTTTTTTCATCGCAATAATTCATATGGTTAGATTATATTTTTAATTTGTTTTAAAGTTTAATTAGAACATATTTTTATGATTTAATTCAACTTCGCTCATTGGAATTAATTTCACTTTGAAATTAGATATAAACAAGTATCAATCTTTTGATAGTTTTTGTTTCTTAAAAACACGCTATTTGTTTTGATAACGGGAATTAATTTTAAAATTAATTAATGCCACTTATATGTTTTGAATGTGAAAAAATAGACATAAATTTTGAATTTGGAATATCAAATAATGCTTAGGCTGAATTTTTGGTATTTTTATGAAAAACTTCAATTTTTGATGAATAATGAAACCACTTAGTGGTAGTTAAAAAAACTGGCTTTTTCATTTAAATAAAATTTTACCACTTCTGTGAATTGAATTTCGAAAATCCGAGAGACACGGTTAATATCAAGGACTAAAATTTGGTTTAATGAGATGAAAATATTTTTTGGTGAATAGTAACTTTTTACTTTTATTTACCACGGTTAAAAGTAAATAGGGTAATTAAGGGTAAAAATGATATTAATATTACCCCAAAACATGTCCTAATTCTATTGGATAAGTGTAATTCGACCAAAAACAACGTTTGGAATAAAATTTGACCATTTAGGCCCACTTGGATTAGATTAGGAGATTTAATATTATTTTATTTAATGAATAGTTAAAATAGTTAAAATCAATGTTTAATAATTAAAACATTTTTAATATAGGGTTATACATAAGATAAATTAGACTATAAATATTCATTAGAAAGATAAAACGATTTCCTACATAATGGTATTTTATTTATAAATTTTAGACAATAAATAATTTAATTTATTTACGACACAATTGTGATGCAGTAATTATCTCAATAATGAAATATTAAAATAATTGATGTTATAAATACCCAAATAAATGTAATTTGGAACTTTTTATGAATGAAACTAATTTTATAGTTTAATATGACATGTTTTTATTGATTTAAGTAACTTTTTTTGAACTAATCATTCTGTTATGATTTTCACAAAAATCAATTATCAAATAGTGTCAAAATTGACATAAAATAGTTTTTAAAACAAATATTATATTATTAATTGTTATTTTATTCCTAAAAATATATGGTTCGGAAAAATGACTTAGATAAGGTTATATATATTAATAATAAACAATTTGGGGTTCTTTTGGCTTGTTATAGTAGGTTTATTAACCTTGTAGTGTAAGAAAACAAGAAGACACAGTAAAAGTAAAATTATTTAACATAAAGTTAAATCTAAATGATAAGGTTAAAATAGAAACCTAAACATGTCTAAATTCTATTGGATGAAAGGATTTAAACCCATCCCCACCTTATATTATAAATAAATAAATTTGGAGCTATTAAAAACCGAATATGACTTTATAATAAAATAATATTTTATGTTTTCCTAAGGTGCCCCTCTTCTCCTTTAAAAAAGGACACCTCCTCCCTCTATTCCACACACCACATTGAGCCTTCAAGATCGAACAAACCCTGCCAATTTCTCTTCTCCACTTCCCTAGAAACATCCTAGAGGTCCTGGTAGTTTTCAAAGACCATATTTAGTGCCCTAAGAGGAGGTTAAGAAGAGGCGCTTTAAAGAAGAGGTAATGTCCGTTATCGATTCTTTCAACTTTATTTCTTCATCTACTTATTCTTATTTAGTTGTTTAATTATTAAGTAAAAAAATCAGTATCACTCATATAATGATATGTTATTATAAGTATGAAACAACTCTATTTCACCATCTATCCATCCTACGGAAAATGAAATAACCACATGTGCGTACGTACGGAATACCGTCTCTACGTCGTGGTGTAATCTGTTTTCGACCACCACCTCACATGGATGGGTATAATTGTGTAAATAAATAACTATATATGATTATTGAAAATTTATATTGATTCTGAAATATTATACATACACTTTAATAAAATTCCACAATCATGAGAATGATATCATCGCTCGTGCGTACGTACGGACTACCGTCTCCACGACACGATGAGATTTATTCTCAATGTTAACCATTCATGATTTATTATAAAGTATATATAATAAGTAATAATGAATTATATGAAATAATAATGATACTGGATTTATTTATATATATATGTATGTCATCTACTTAATTCTATTCAATTCAATAAGGAAACGAAAACATCGTTCATGCGTACGTACGGCCTACCGTCTCCATGAACGGTGTATTTCATTCCATTTATCGATCTATCATATATATATGTATATGATTAATATATATTATATATAAATCATGTTTTATATTCTGGAATTATGTAAATAATTATATAATTAATAATATCAAGAACAACAAGTTGAAACACGTACGATAAATGAAACGATTTTACCCAAAATGCTGCTTTAACACAGAATTTACAAAAGAACGGGTAATATAATGTCATAAGTGAACCATATATGATATCATAACAATTAATATGATTCGTTAATAAGTTAATGAAATTATTTAAATCATTATACAGGAGGTTCAGACACGTACAATGCTTATCGGACCTATGGTAAGGGATAATTATTTCAATCTCATTCTTATCCGAGATTATTTATTCGTAAGTATTTACTGGGGTTATGTTTATTATTGTTGTCCATATGTTCTCAAAATGATTTCATAAAATGTTTAAATTTCGTCCATGTATATTTAAAGTCATTTTTACCTTTTTTTTTACTTTTACCACATCATATGGAAGGAATCTTTCTTTTGTTTACCATACGAGGTACTTTTTGACTTTTCGACAAAAGTACGAGGAGAATGTTTTTTTAACTTATATGGAATGAAATGATTTTTACAGTTTTTTAAAGCCTTATTTTCATGAATCAGCCTCCAAAATATTTCATGACTATTTTCAACAAAATCCTTTTCTTTTAAAATTTCATGGCATTGTGTGAAAAGAAAATTATTTTGAAGAAGAAAGGATATTTTTTCCTCAAGAATTAATTTCAAGTGTTTTATAAAAACGATTTTCCATCCAAAAAGACAATATTTCACATGTGTATGTTCCAAGTATAATGTCTCTATTATTTACATTGTTCCCCTTTTCTTATGAATAAATGATATCCATTTGTTTTATATGGATTATGTTATGATGGGATGAAGTTTATGAAACCCATTTTATTCTTTGGGTTATGATGAATGATTTATGTTTATGTTGTGGCACACGTACGAATGATTTCAATATGATATGGGTGGGACCTATATCTCCCTCCAATGCATTGGGTAAAGATTTATATCTCATGATATAGACATGGCTTGAACGGTAAGTTAATCTGGTTCAGTAATACAGGACCGGAACGAGGAGTGAACTCGATTCAGAAAGGGACTTTGTCCACTAAGATGTTATTAGAAGCAATGCCTTGGCTACAATGGAAATCATATCATGTGCTTAATGGTTTCCACAATCACATGTTTTATTCCCATTCTATTTTATCATGATTAATATTTCTTTATGATCTATGCCTTATGTACTGCCATGTTTTATGTATTTTCCCAAGATTTTGATATTTAAACATTATGTTCATTTTTTAAGTTCAAATGTATATGATTTGCTTTATTTTATCCATGATTGCCCTTACGGAGCATTTGAGCTCACCCATTACATGTTTTTTTCCCCTAGGATTTAAACAAAGTTTTTAGGTAAGAAAACGAAAATGGGAAGATATTTATGGGAGATGTTGAGGATCTTTCACCACGATTAGAATATTACGTTACGAGTCTCCAAAGACACTAAACTATTATGGTCCTTGTGTTTATGTTTTTGTTATGTATTAATTATTCCGCAAAAGTAATGTAATGTTTTTGTACGTCAAGATTCAGGTCTCTACAATGATTGTCTAATTATTCATTATATATATAGTAATAATATATATAGTTATATATTTCATCCACCCATATGGACCATGTATGTGTGGAAATAATTCACCATATACCTGGAATACATGGTGCTGGTTGGAACATGGTGTAACTTAGACATCCATGACTAGTTTTTAAGAGACTATAAGCTCAAGAAATAGGGTATATTCCCTACATCTCAATGTGAGTGGGAGACATCATGCTCTTCACTATAGATAGCGAGTGTTTCTTCACCTCAACAATTGAAACAAGGGATGTGGTACATCATTCCCATCATCCAATTAGTTTTAGTGGTGTGAGAGGTCATTCTCAACACCCTATTCAAGGGAGCATGAAACTACCATTCACAACTGCTCCCGTACCATCAATCCATATCATATATCAATGTGTAGTCATATTTATAGTATAATACATGAGGTATTACCTCATAGTAAGATATAATAACCAATAAGGCATTAAAATTCACAATGAGCATTTAATAAAATATAATGAAATGGTGTGGCCTTCCCACCCATTTCTAATTCAATCCATTTAAATCATTCAATTCATTTATGGAAATGAAAACCATCATGAAAAAGACATTCCAAATAATTTATCCATTCAAATCAATTAAAAAAGGATTTAAAAATTATGAGGTTCAATAAGGAACTGAGGAGGTATCATGGTAAAATGGTAAATTACCGTTATGAGAACATCCAATTATCAGTAGCGCCATGAAATTAAGAGGTTCCTTGAGTCCATTAAATATTTTTAGAACATGGGAAATTCTATTTTAGGTGTAATAAAAATTCAAAGAGTGTTCCAAGCATTTAAATAGTTAAATATAAATTGAAATTGAAGAATGAACACCCATGGGGTATCCATAACTATGGTCAATATCCTCTAGATTACTAAACATCGATCAATAGATGTTTATCAATGTTTGCAAATCAATTTAATATGAAAAACTCAATTAAATGGAGATGCATGGATTTGATGTAGGTTTAGAAAAGTTAAATAAATTTTCAAATTACCTGTAAATAAGTAATTATATATTGACCCTAAATATCACAATGGATTCAAATATAAACTAAAATAGAAAGGGAGTGGATTCCAGATCATACCTCCTAGCAACCTGGGGCATCCTTCAGATATTCATTTGGACTTCTTATTGAGAATTTACCTCAATTTCATTGTTGAATGGGTATAATATCTATTGGCTGAAAAGTGGAGGCTATAGACTAGAAAAAATAAGGAAAAAGGATAAAGGGTTTATTAAAAGATATAATTATGTTCAAAAATGAGTTTTCACCCACAAAATGAGGGAACACAGTTTGGCTGCATGGTTTGGCCAAACCATGAAAAAACAATGCTCGAGAAACTTCCCCAAGAGGGACCCCACATTATTAATGCCCAAAATATCCTTAAACATGTGAAAACTATAACAAAGGGCATTGTAAATACTCAACAGTTTTCACATGGTCATGTGCCTAGAGTCACAACCTTGCATACAAACTGTGTGGCTCCTGTTCCTCCTCTGTTTTTCACTTCACATTTTCTACAAACTGTGAATACTAGTCATATATCTAAAATCCCTTGTTTCTTGACTCTGACCATTTCCTATACAACACCATTACCCTTTTGAAATCATTATATACATTATAAGGGCCATTTCAAAGAGTCAATCCCCAAAAATCAGTCTATATCCATGAAAATAAGGGTCGTTACACTGGTAACAATGTGGGATGCATTATAAATATCCTCCTATGGGATATATGAGTCACTGGTGGAGTCTAGAACTTGTAAATTTTTTAGGGGTTCTAGAATGGGACATGTTAGAGTTGGTGTTGATGGGAGTGGGTATTTTTCTATTTGTTCCATATACAAATAGTGAATAATCTATAACCGGGGAGTATAACCGACTTCAGAAAGGACATAAGTCCTTGTACTGAACCCTGTAACAATATCTTTATATCATTATTTTTCTTTTATTATATATTTTATGGATATTATGTGATTTAAATAAAAGGGATTTAAGATTTATTCATTCATAGAGGTGGGATTAAAAAGATATAATTCATAAAAGAGTATACCACTAACAAACCCCCCCCATTTGTACCCAACTGATCCTTGGACACTTCAATTGGCATCAGATCCAAGTTATATCTATAGATAAAGATAACACTATGTGAACTGTGGAATTTGAATTCATTTAACAGTTTTGGAATACCTTCTTTTTTTGTTATGAACTACCGCAACTGGAGGAATAAAATGCTTCCTTTTATTTTTTCTCTAGGCTGGGAAGTGAGATATGTAGAAACAATGGGCTTCCCACATAGTGCTGATGATATTTTTATGACTCAATATTACATGATAAATCTATATGTTTATGGAAAAGATCAAAATAAAATATTGATGAATTTTTATGAAAAAATTATACAATAAAGTAATGGGTCATCAAACTACCATGGACATCTGGGATAATCTAATAAGCGGTTACAAAGGAAATCATAAATTCCAAGAATCTAAGTTAAAAATATAGAGACACAAGTTTTAGGATATTAAAATAAAAATGAAGATTGAATAAATGACTATTTCATTATATTCAATGATTTAGTGTGTAATATCTTGAGGTTTAGTGAGAATTTGGAAGATTCATCCATTGTAAAAATGATTATGAGAAATTTCCCTAATAAATTTGATGCTATGATTACATTCATGGATGATAGAGAAGAAATTTCATTGGATTATTTAATTAATATGATCATTTCTTATGAAATAAAAAAGCAAAAGGATTCTAAAAATAAGGTAGATAATTAAATAGCCTTTGAGGCTATATGGAATGTAAAGTTCAAAGACGTGGAAGTTGGGGAATCATGTGATTTTGTTGATGATGAAGTAAATTAGTACCTTAGAGAAATGTTTTACATAATTATAATAGGTTTCAAAAAGTTAAAATGGAAGTAAAAAGGCTAGAAATTACTCATGTTCTTGAGATGGAATGTTATTGGAAATTTTTCCACAAATTACCGTATGAAAATTGGTGAATTTAAATATTATGTCGAAAGAGAGAAACCTCATTAACAGAAAATGTATAAGAAGAAAATGTATTCCATTTATAAAAAGTAAAATTTTAGGACCATGAATACCCAAGAAAATTATTCATCTAGTTGTTCTTCATATAATGAAATTAATTTCTTTTCTCATGTTAAGAAAATATGAAATTTATCATTTAGTGGCAATTATGTTTATTTAAAAACTAATCTTGAATGGAGGTAGGAAGAAAATTTAGAAGCTTCTCGTGTGGATAAAACTCAACTGAAGAAAGAGAATATGATTCTTGAAAATGGAGAGAATTTTTTTGCTAAAAAGGAAGAGCATGATACAAGTTAAATAGATCTTATTATTAAAAATAAGAAATACAGATTAGAGGGAGCTGAGTCATAGATGATGGTGAGTGGTCATGAAGAAATATTTTCTCATAATAAAGATTTTTCTGAGACAAAACCAATGTATCTTGTAGTCCAATATGAAATGAATAAGAGAGAATAAGACTTCAATAAGTCTATTCAAGTAAAAGATAAGTAATATCAAGCTAGTGAGAAGTAAGGTTCCAAGAGACAATGAACATTTTTCCTATATAGTTAAAAAACAAATAATATTATTAATAGTGCAAGTGAGTCTCTATGGACGAAAATGTCATGATAAGGTCAATTGGAATCGTCAAATGATAAAAGATAAATTCTTGGAATAAAATTTCCCACTATGAGAAATAAATCATGGATTACGACAAGTCCAAATTATGAATTTCATGAACAAGTTTATTAATATAATAAAATATTAGAGATCAAATGTTTTTTCATTGTTGTGGAAAATATATATGTAAAGCCTATTACTTTCAATAAAACATTCCATTTCCCAAATTAGTAGTGTCAAGGGGGGTGTTATAATAAGCTTATGAGAACAGATTATCAAAAAAATCCATCAATGGTTCCAATACAAAATAGATATGAATGATTAAAATAATTGTGTATAAGGTGTGTATTAGAATGTCAAAGTTCTGAGGTATGATTGTGTAAATTTCCGAGAGAGGATTTCTATGATTTTAATGGGGATAAAAAGTATGAGTAAAAAGAAGATAAATCATGTACATCATAGAATCAGTGTAGGACACCCAAAAATATTTAACATATAATGAATGTATTCTTCAATATTTGTCTAAATAAACAGAAATTAGTTATATATTGAGAGAAAAATCAAATTGATGATACATTATAAGGTAATTAAGTTATCTTAGAATAATATATTTAATATCAAATTCAGTATTCCACTTTTGATTATCTAGAAAATTTGAAGAATTAGTGTGAAAAAGTTAGATATGACATGAAGAACTATATTAAATCAGAAGAAAATAATGTTTCATTATTTACAATGGTGGGTAAAATAACTTCACATTAAGAAACAATTTATTAGAAGGTGGTCTCTTTTAATTCATAGATCAAGGGGAAGAAGGGAAATACTATGTTGAGAGGAAACTATCAGAAAATGTTCTATTTTTGAGAGGCAAATTGGTTCCTCCACATTCCCTTATTTATTTATTTATACTAACATACAACGAATTGAAAGAGATCGATTAATCCCATGAGGGGGAGAATAGAAGATTTTTTTGAGCTAAAATGTGGCTCTATGTTTTTCATCACTCGAAATTTATAATGGCTTTGTTCACATGAGTGAAGAATTAATATGCATACTTGAATTTATTTTATAATAATCATCAATGTTTGAAGTGATAGTTATATGAGAATGATATCACATGTATGATTTTACATGGATAACATTGATCACTATGGTTATGCATCTTTTTTTGTGCACTGGGTTTTCTTATATAGACATAGATTTATTTGGATAATGGAATTTTTTAAAAGAAAAATATGTTGTATCATCTCTTAGAAAAAAACATTTTATGTGATATTCTGTCCCTTATATGATCTTTTTATAAATTATCACTAAGGGGGTTAAAGTAAAATTGACATATTGACCTTTTCATTTTTTGTTTGTATTGAAATGAAATTCAAAGGGGCATATACGTTTCATTTGATTTGAATTAAATTTTTTTCCAATAATGATGATTGGATTTGATCTGGATTTGATCTTAATATTTTAATTGTAATGAAGTGATGTTGAGGATGGATATAAAAAATTCTCAATATTTAATGTGATGATTGTAGATATGGTCTTCAGTTTGAAGACAAGTGTAATTGTTATTGAGAATGACTCATTGATCTCAATAATCAATTAGATGTGGAAGAAACTAGATCAATACTATTAGATGAGTAGAAGATTATATTTTTTTCATCGTATTTGATATGGAATTTTTATTTGAGATTTATATTTTATTTGGCCATATAATTATGTTGGGGTATTATTAAAAATTTATCCAACCAAACTGGCCAACCATGAGGGACTCAAACCACTACAGAGGTGGGAATGTGATACCTCTTGGCCATGCTAGTATGACAAAAGTGATTGTACAAGGCACACCTATAGGGAACTTCATGATAAGGGTGGAGCCACTAAGCAGGGAATCAATATGATGGAGAGGAAAACTTTAACATGATGATTAAATCGAGTGAGGGGATTTCTTGATAACCCTTTCTATAAGGCTGACGTGACACCTTTTTATTTAAAGGAGCGATCAAATGAGCATTGATTCAATGTTGGCTTGTTGAGTATATATTTCACTGCTATAGAAAACATTTAAAGAAGTATTGTTGTTAAATATTATCTTCCCAACTATATGATTGAAATCACCTAGACCATCTTATCATTCTTCTAATATCTCTTTATATTCAGTTGGATCTCCATGGAATGTCGATATATGTTTGAGTTGAGACATCTATTCATAATTTTAGCTTTTTGATGATTGCAATAAGACAGTAATCACTTGAAACATCATTTTCATGTGTTAATGTGGATCAAAGCTCTCTGATAAAATGTTTTAAAGATATTATTTTTTGATGGTGGTGATTTACCTAATTGTAAAACAAATGCTTAGGCCTTGTACGCTTGATGTGTGGAAGTGTACATGAATTGAGTTGGTGGAATATTTACCTATAATATCCCGAGGTGTTCTAATTTTGAAAATGATATAATTTTATATATGAGAGTGTATTGTTAAATTAAAGAATGTGATAGAATATATGCATACCTATATGGTTCATTGAAGGATGAGTGTTACATACTATAACTATTTGCGTGAAGAAGATGAGAATCTGCATTAACATGAAATGTTATTTTCACACTCATAGTGTTTTAGAAATAACACGATTTCATGAAGCAACTGAGATAATATAAAACTCATTGCATATCAATACCAGTTCATGAACATGAAGTGGGGGTATTCATGTATACAATTTGTTCAATGGCCCTTGGTTTAAGAAGAACGTTCATTGATTAAGAGTGTATACTGTGTGTGAAGGATATGTTTGATGAAGGTAGTGTTTTGTATTCGATATAAATTGTTCACATATGAGAACCCATGCATAAAATCTTGAGTGAAAAAAGGAATTAGAGAGTTTGAATGTATATGAAAATGTTAATAGGATCTTTGAAGTGTTCTTGGATGGAAAAAAAGGTGGGTAGTGACATTAAAAACTGATTGTTCAAGTTTTAGGAACATCTTGTATGAGAGTGGAATGAGCACAAATACAGTGTGAGTTGTGAACTAATTAAGGAAGTGTATAAGTGCTGGAATAAATAATCATTTTGATGAACATGATATATCATGTGAAAACTATAGTGGGTATTTTATGCATTCTCATTATTAAATAAAATTATAATACCATGAAATGCATCTGTATACATGCATGATATTTGAAAATGCAAATGAATTTTTTTTCATGTTTATAGTGAGTAGTAATTTTTGTGACTGAATATGGTTATTGTTTTTGAATGTATATACCTATGTTTTTAGTGTATTGAGATCAGTCATGATAATTTTAGGTTCAACAAACAATCACATGGATTATGAATTTGTTCATTAGTGGACGAATTTCTTGAATATTGTACCCAAGTCGATATGGTGGTTTGGTATGTTCTTGTAGAATGAAATCATGTTGAGGCACTATTGAAGTAGTTTGAATCCGATAAATATCATTCTATAAGAGGATCATATATTGTGTGATTCAATATTAGTGTATATCTTTCAGGTGAATCTAATGTAGAAGAAGTTTCAAGTTATATTCAGGAGAAGGCAAGTGGGATACTGCTAACATTTTGGGATATAGTATAAATATTCTCCTATAGGACTGAGGAGTTACTAGTATAGGTGAGAAGTTGTAAACTACAGTGGGACTCTAGAGTGGGACAGTGTAGGACTCAATGTTAATGGTAATGGGGCTTTCCCTTGATGTAACCATCTAAATATAGTGAATAATTGGAATCCTGGGAGTATAATTGGTAGTATTAATGGTGTAGGTGTTAATACCAAACCTTGTAAAAATATATGTTTATTGTGATTTATTTTTATTTTTCCTTGCACGGAGAGGTTGAGATTTAAATAAAAGGGATAAAAATTTTATTTAGTCATAGAGTTAGTTTTACAAAAAAATAATTTTGAAAACTTTGTGGCACTGATTCACCCCCCCCCCCTCTGTGGTACAAAAATGATCATCGAACACTTCATCTACGAACACCATATCAATGAGTTCAGGTCTGGGGAATCATAGATGGAATCAAAGAATGTCTTAGATAAATTTATATATTAGGATTTCTTTTGAGGATATTTTGAGGGTTGATATATCAAAGACTATCGTAATTTCAAAGTTATAGATTACAATTTTTAAAAGTATATTTTTTGGTTTCATGGAAATAATGGACATGTTATTTTAGGATTTTTTTTATAGAACCATAGTGAAAACCATTCTAATAAGTCTATGTATTGGATACCATCATTTTGTTTTCTAAAATTTTGAATATGCAGTTTTTACAAGAAATACATCCCTAAAATGATACTCTTATGTGGATAAAGTTGTGTAATAGATGTAATAATGGGAAATCATTCAAAAATGGGTTGGTTGATAATTCAATCAATCATCACTCTGATTCATGATTAGTGGGCCTAAGACTACACAACTGGAGAGACACTCTGGGAGGGTTATTCGTTGGGCATTCTCATTATCATTAAAAACAATTATTAAGGATTTAGGAATGAAGTTAACTAATTTAGTTATAGAACCTAATTGAAAATTCACATTTGATAGCCCGGGATCGAATAACGAGATTCATCTATTGATATGAAAGTATCATTTATTTAAAAAAAGTTTCCCAAGGGGGAATATTTAGGTTTATGTATTCATAATAATATTTTGGATATTATCATAATTATTTTTTGATTTAGTCTTTGGTTAAAACATGATCATGATAATGATGATGAGAAATGTGTATACATAAATATCACTATGACTTATAACCAAATGAGGTTGAATAGTTAAATGGTTTTTTATTTTAGTATATGATTCTTATGATGGAAAATGAAGGTTTATATATCTTACATTAAGGTAGTGAGATTGATATAATCATGAAACTCTTAGTAATTTTCTGTATCTAGTGATAATTATCAATTATATTCTTTAATGATCTAAAAATAGAAGGATTATGTGAAATATTTAAGGATTATTCTTCAGTAGTATTACATTAAATAAATGGTTACATATATTAAATAGTATCAAAAGTCTTGATATTGGATTTACTTTAAATGTATATTTTGTAACAACTATCGTAGAACAAATGATTTTAGTGTGTATAACTCATAAGTTTAATATAAATGAGATTTTTATGTAATAAAGGGTGGTATAATTTTAAAGAAGTAAGTTAAATAAAAGTTTCTATCATCTATATTAATAATTTAGTTATGATATTTTTGGAGGTGTTCATCTCATTTTTAGGATTCTCATATATTGTGACTAGTTTGTGACCTTATGTACTAGTAGTTAATAACATTTGAGGGTAAACTATATAGTTGAATTTTAATGAAATATTTAATCTCATTGTGATTTAATGTCTTGGTGAATCAAATGGTTTGGAAAAAGTTATGTTATTGAGATTATATGATTATGGTAAATATATACCTCAGAATTTGATTTTATAATTAACTGAGGTTATTTTAAGGATGCTAAATTGGAATTTTTGGACATATATATATATATGAATATATGGAATAGAAATTTTAGGAATGTTCAGGTTAATTTGGAAACACTATTTTAGGATTAAATTAATAAGTATGACAGAATCCAAATCAATGTAACATGGGTTGAACCAAGAATGATATATGAGTGTGATATAGGTTAAACCGGGTTTGATATAAGTTTATTTGTAATAAATTTAGGCTAATGTGATAGTGTAATAATGTGAAGCCATATTGAGGTAAAATTTTCATATAGTTATTTATGAAAATTCACTTGTAATGGTCATCACTCATCAGGAAACGTTTTGTTTTAGTAATTTATGGAATAATAAGGAAACTTCGTTGTGAGGGAAAATGTGATATTACCTTAATAAAAAACCCATAATAATGGGGGTTGGGGTGCAAATAATATTTTTTATTTCAAACCATCTATCATGAAATATGACTAATAATGTTAAAATAGTCAATTTACGAAACACTCCTAGAAAGAGAATGAGGGAGTCTCATTAAATATGAAGGCCGGGAGAAGATTAAGGGAAGAATATGAAATTTCATATATGTAAAAAATGTCAGAAGAAAAATTGGGGGAATTAAGTTAAAGGGATAAGTAAATGATATGAGTGTGGATAAGAAGGTCATAAAACTCACATGTGTATATAAAAGGTAGAATCTATAGAACATTCATTTCTTCAATTATACTAGAGTTGGGGAATTTGTAGCTCAATGTACCAATCCAAGGGAGATTAAAAAAGGTACTAACCGGAAACATGCGAACTTGTAATAGACTATGTAGATACCAAAAATAAATCTGTTAGTGATTTTTCACTCTAGATGTTTTGGAGACCTATATTAAGTATGTTTCACAAACCAAAGGGTATTGAATTATTAAACCCCTAGTGGTATGATTATCATATAAATAACTCTTAGGGTTTTTGGGAGTTATTACTATTTGATTTAGATCAATATCCCTTAGTAAAATTATATTTGGAATTAGGAATAGGCTAACACTTTTTATAAAGTATATATATTATTTTTTCATATAGATAAGTCTCCTTCGACATCCTAAAAAAATGGTGATCATCTAGAAGTATGTGGTTAATTATGAGTCACCTATAGAAATTTTTATGATCACGTGAGTCCAATTTTGGGGATTAAAATTATTTATGGTGGGTGAATTTAGGAACTAAAAATTATAATATATTATTACCTTTAAATAATTCAATACGTTCAATATCATTCTATACGCACAACACTAAACAAAAAAACCATGAAATATTTAATTAAAATGTAACTATATAATTAATAATTTTATAAAATATCCATTGTTTTAGTAGTATTGAACAACAATAACCAATTTATAAAGTCTATGTATAAATAAAATGATAAATAATATTAATTTCAATAAAATTTAATTATTTTTCCTAAAATGACTAAAATAATTTATTATTTTAAAAATTAATTTATTAAAATTGAATTTATGAGATACACAATTATATTTCAATAAATATTTGAAAAATGATAATTTATATATGATATTAATAAGTATTTTACTCCAATTTAATTGGTAAAAGATATGAAATAAGAATCAAGTTAGTAAATATTTTAAAGTTTCATTTTCTAATAAAAGTGGTTTTTAGTTATATTTTAAAATTGTACTCAAAAAATAAATTTATATGTTTTCTATTATGAAATAGAAAATAATTAACACCTTTTAAGAATTAATCATATAAAAAATAAATATTTATGAATTTTGGACATTTTATAAAAAGGTTGTTTTTAGTAAAAAACTGATGGGTTTATGAAAATTATAATCTCCAAAATTTTATCACTATATATGCATAACTTAAAAGATCTGAAAAAAATTTAAGAAAAAAAATTGAATCCTATGAATAAAAATATTTATTTTGAAATAGTATTTAATATTTGAAAACCAATATAATACAATTTTATAACCTCTTAAAATGGAACATAGTATAAAAAATATTTTGGGTCTTTTCCTTAAATAAATTATTTTTAAGGAGAGGTTGGGTTTAAGATTCACATGGTAGAATCATTCTGATTATTCAATGAATTAAAATTCAATTTGGTTCAGTGAAACCATTAACCATGTAATTTTTATCTTATATACATATCTAGATCATAAAAAGAACTTTTTATTAATTTTTTGAACAAAAATATTTGTGCTTATTTTAAAATCAACATCCCAAACCTATACTAATTATACTTCAGATAATTATCTATAAAATGAAACCATGTGTATGAAATTAGTTAAATGCTTTGATGATAAAAAAATTTCATTAAAATTATTATCAATGGTTTGAAATTAATTACCATGTTATTTTTAAAAGTGTTAAATTGCGTTTAACCTAGTGAATAAAAAAAATTAAAATCATTCCTAGAAATTAATTTTTCTAATTTAAATATACCAAAACAATTTTTCCCTTAAACTATTTAAAATTATGAACCAATTATCCATTAATAGTAACATAATATCATTGAAAAATTTAAATGTGCTCCAAAAAATACTCTTTCATTTACTTAGAAAAGGTAAAATATTAAACCTATTAATACACGTATTGCATTAAAATTAATCCTTAAAACTCTTCAATTTTACTCATCCAATATCCCTATTATAGTAAAAAAATCCTCTGGTCCCTTATAGTTGGAATAAAACCATCCAATTCAAGGAGACATTGAAGTAAAGTTGAAGTACCTAGCGTGAGTATTATGAACCACATAGTTTTAATTATTTATTATATTAATTAAAATTTTATATAGAAAAACTAATAAAATTTTGTTATTATAATTTATATAGATTAATTTAACTATATTAATGGAATTATATTTTTTTACTCATATACACCATCCATTAGGAGATCAAATTTTTTTGTTTTTGTATTGTGCATACTACCACCTCTATAACATAACATGGTTTGTTTTCCTTAACAACCACAATTTTTTTATTTAAGGATTATATTAAAGGATAAATTAATATTTTGGGATATAATTAATGTTATTTTATAGAAAATAGCATTAATATTAATGATATGATCAACAAAGAATCATTGTTAACATAGTTGTTTAAAAATAGAAAATAATGAAATCAAAGATCAATTTTCTTATATATATTGACTTCATATAAATTATATCATTTTTATAACTATCTATGTTAAAAATATACCACACTAATAGAAACTAAATAATTTGATTATTCCTCTTGTATATTTACATCACAACTGAACCATCTCATAATCATTCATTTAATCTGTATATATTCTTATGTAGGTCGGTTGTAACCACATAACAAAAAAACTATAAATTTAATTCATGAGTTGATATTATAACTTATTTAATATTTTATCATGATATATATATGAAAATATTGTTTTATTTCTTGTATGTTTATATGAACATTTATCTTATTAATAAATAATAAACCTTTCTTTTGTTATGTATCACTGAAACCTGATCATCATTAATTTTCTTATGATGTTTTTTAATCAAAACTGAACCGAATGAAATTATAAATTAATTAAATTTATCAAAAAAATAATCCTTTTTTATGATGTTTTATTAATAACGTACATTGGAATAAAAATAATCATATGTACCTATATTGTAAAACCAGTACAAATTATCAAAACTATAAACATCTAGTGCATAAAATCAGAATAATTCTTATAGAGAATAATTAATTATGAAAATTCTAAACGAAAATGGATATTATTAAATTTATAAATTATTTTATTAAGATAAATATGTTTGTGATGGATGATTTTAAGGTGTCTATGTGTTTGTGAGGAAGAAGTTTTATGGGTTTTTGTGTCAATTTACCTTTATTGGGAAAAGTATTGTATTTGGGGACCTATTTTATATATGGTGTATATATTTCCCATTTTATATTAGATATTAAAAATAATATTTTAATCATTATATTTTATGTTACATTACAATCCTTCTATTACTTCCCAACTCGAATGAATACTAATAGGATATCGGACCAGTGGCTCACATGGCCTCAAGAGCACCTTCTTGTATGCCAAAGGCTGCCAACTTTCAATGAGGGTGCAAGGAGGTTACGTGGGGAGACAATACTGTTATGGTTAGATTAGCACAATGGAGTAACAGGAAATAGAAATATGAAAATATCATAAGTTGTAAATAAATTAATGAAAAGTAATAGATGAATAAAATAAACTCAATACAAATGATGGAATACAATAATATATACTATGGAAGCATGTCCAGATGATGATACCATCAATCCATTTGTTATTTTTTTGAAATATCCACTTTATGGAAAAGTCAGAGCCATACAAAAACAGTCATCGCCTTATTTTAATTCTAAAATTACAAGATTCTAACCATTAAAAAAAAGAACAAACCATCATCATCACATTGGACCACATACCAAACTGCGATATGCACCCTGGCACAAGACGGACCCTATGAAAACACCAGCACACGAGCTGGAATTGTCCCTCGGAATCCCACTACTCCACTAAAAACACCATAGCTGATAACAACATAAATAAAAAACAATCAAACAACATGATACAAGATAAAGTACCAATATAGAAAATAAATAAAAGAATCCCCCATGAGTGATATCCATGAGTATCCCGTGCTCATGCTCTATCTTGTACTCATAACTCCAAGGTATAAGATAACAACAGAAATGATCAACCAACGCCCTATAAATATTATGCCTACTCGGGTACCTCAATTCGATGGTGACCTGATCAGTGTATGCGATAATAGTCCAAATTGGTTTTCATCCATAGTGTCTATGACTTAATCTTGTCTTTGAAATATGATATAAAATATTTTGCAGGTAAAAGAAGAAAAAGAAACAAGCAATGCTTAAAAATCAAAACAACAACCCCTAGTTCGTAAGGGACACCTGGATGCTGTACATTCTTCGACTCATATATTTAATGAGGATCCAGTTGGTAACCATATATATATATAGTAATAATATATACATATTACAAATATATATTTCTTCCACCTATATGATCCATATGCACAAAAAAACCTAATGGACATATAACTAGAATACTAGTTGCTGGAAAGAGAGGGGCATAACTCAAACACCCATAACCAGTATAAACAAACCTAAAATATCATGAAATTGGGTACACACACATCATCCCTAAAAATTAAGAGTTGTATTTCCACAAAAATTAGGATGGTGAGTGAGCCGATCTATAAGAACTCTATTCATGGTATGTGGAACCTCATCCCAACAGACATATAGTATCACTGGTGCAATATTCCATGCTCAAAACCCTATCTAAGGGAGCGTTATGCCACCATTCTCAATAGAAACCTTACCATCATAAATAACCTTCCCAAAATCATAATATCATTATATCTAACATGGGGAAATACTTTCCATCCATATCTTATATCAATCCCATACATATATATCAAAGAATAATCATATATTTAATAAACAGATAAGAGTAAATACTTCTCATTCATTACATTTTTCAACCCCATACAAGGAGTCTTCATATTTGTAATAAAATCCATGAGGCGATACTTATAATATATTGAAATTAAATTACTTATTATGATCAGGGGGATCAAAAATATAATAATTCACTATAATCAGTGCCTATTTATTAATAGTAAGAGTGTTGGTCATAACACCCGATTAAATTCCATATCAATTAAACCATATAATCAATTCATATCATTTCATGAATTCAAGGAATATTATACATCACGATAAAGTTTTCAAATAAATAAATATCATTTAATTAAACAAACATGACAATTTAATTTCAATTCACAAAGGGTAACTTATAAGGTTCTCTTTCCATTCAGGCAATTACCTACATGGGTAATTCCCTTTACCATTAAGAAAAATTAATACACTAAGAAGGTGAATAATTCACATTGGAAATTTATCTAACTTGAGAAATAAATTTTATAATAGAAATAATGACATAGTCTCAAACATGCCATATATCCTACAATTCAGAAGGCATAGGTTCACAAATCCATAAACCAATCAAAAATCACTACATTTTAGTTTAGAATAATGTTCACCTCATTTGAGATGTTTTATTATGAAATGATGACATTATTATTTAAACAATTCATTTTTCATAAACAATAATCATATTCAAGAATCAATGTTCAATTTTCTAAATTAATAAATTCAAAAAAGGAACAACCAATCATGGAATTATAATTCATAATGGTTTGACATGGAACTTAGGAGGTTACATTTAATTTTGGAAATTCAATTATAAAGATCAACATGGCATTTAAGAGGAGTTATTCACAGTTGGAAAATTACTAATGAGGGTAATTTAATGTTATAATCCCAACCTAATTATTTGAAGGAATTCTGAGAATTTAGAAAATTTAATTATAAAGGATAAAAACAAGCCATCACACCCATGGGTTCTCATGATCATGATTAATATTTTAAAAATTAATAACGACAATCCTTGGGTGTAACATAAGGAGAATTGATCAATTTAATATAAAAAACACAATAAAAAGAAACACATGAAAAATTCTAGAATATGTCAAAATTACCTTATTTATTCAATTATGTGAACTTGAGAAAAAGTCATAGACCACCTACCTTATTCTTAAAATGTATCACTCATCCAATATTGAGGTCTGATTTTCCAATTTAGAGGAAATCAATAAAACCGAACTTCAAATTGAAAATTGGGAAAATAAGATTGAACCTAATTAGTAAAAAATATCCAAAAGGAATCCAAGGCTAAACGTAAGAGGTGAGATTATCATAACTTAAGGATTCCAATGCCTTTGATGGATCTTGAATCAGGTACAAGAAAAAGGAGATAGAGGAGAACCTAGATTGAGGGAAACTTAAACCCATAGGAGGAGAAACAACACCCTAAAACTAGAACTAATAATGAAGAAGAAGGAAGAGGTAAAAATAATTACTTAAGGAAAAAATATTCATTTCTTCTCTAAAATCTGAGTCACATGATTTGGCCCCATGATTTGACCAAAATTTTCTCCAATCATGCAACACCCATTCCTTAAGAAATCACCTCGTATAGTTTAGCCTGCACAGTTACCAGAACCATGAACCACCCATGAAATAAATTTTGTGATGGTACTACCTAGGTGGCACTACCCATGCGAGAAGGGAACATGGTTTTTGGAAACCATACACAACCCGTGCATGGTGTCTCTGCTTCTCTCATATAGGCCACATAGTTTGTTTCCAAGGTCTGGATAGTTTTTGAAAAACTATATGCCCTATGCAGACCCTTAAAGCCTGAAATTTCAATCCCTCGGCGCTCTCGAAACTCAACGAGACATTCATAGGACCAATAAATCCTTCACCCAAGGACAAAAAACAATATGTTGATTTGTTCCAACTCTCATAATATTTTTTTCCAATGATTTTATTTAAAAATGGCCAGTCCAATTAACACCAAAGGATAAAATTCCTTTGTATTATCATCTAGTTCAGAAATATGGTTCATTACAACCCCCACCTTAGATCTTTTTTGCTAAATAATCCTTCAGAAACAACTTAAACATCACCCGACCTACTAGTGTCATGAAGCATCATTAAAATGAATAGATTTCATTTTGAAACTCCCAGTCCAAATTCAAGAATTAATTAAAAAACATGGTACTTAATCCGTAAACACTTGATCCAATGCTAATTTTCCAACTGAAATTTGAGATAGAATTTAATCGATCATATTTAGATAGAGACATGGTAACATCATCATATTTCTAAACATTTGACCAATTTTTTTTGCCCACCATAGGACTTCATGTTATAAAGGGGCCAATTCCAACCCATTGTTCCTCCCCCGTCTGAATTCCCTCAGAGATGACACTGCAAATCATTCTAGAGACAATCCTGTAGTGATTTTAAAATGTTCAAATAGTTGAGTCCACATAGACCATATTAAGATAGATCGAGTTAGATTATCATTAAAGGATTTGGCCAACAAATACATCACTCATATCCTCCAAAATACATGATTTAAAATAGTTATTCCAAAACATATAAATTGAACAAGGGAAAACCCAATTCAATCCACATTCGGTTAAAAATTATAAAATTCTCTACTTAGACGGCCAACACATTACCACATGAACTACAATGAATTATTCCAAGGTATATCAAATTCACCATGAACACATCCATCAATTTCCAAACTAGACCTTTAGTGATGTTCTATCATTAAATATTCGATGAGACTGAAAAATAGTCAAGGATATCCTCAAAATGAATGAAATGGATTTCATGAATCTGACCAAGGTACTACATGTAAGGACTCAGAATTTTCCAAGCAATATTTTTCATTATATGGAATTATTACAAGTCTGTGACTATTTAATGTGTAGGATTCCGAGGCCCAGTGTGCCCGAAAAGAATTTCTAATCATTTTTTGGGTACGTTCAGTAAACGTGTGAGCGGTGTTTTTTATGTTTTGAACAGGTTCTTGGAATTGAAATATGAGAACACCGTTGAACATGTAACGTCAATATTCACATAAGAATACCTTCACCTCGACCGCAGTAGGTCGAGGGTGGGAGTTATTTTTTTTCATGGAATAGTTAAAAGAAAAAAAATAATAAAATAATAAAATTACTTTTATTTTATTTATTTGAAACCTCTCATTTGAATTTTGTGTTGGGGAGCACCTGACCATGAAACCTTCTAACTCTTGGTTTTCCCCAATTGATGTGCCAACATGAATTAATCATGTAATTAATTTTTGAACTTAATTAAGTTGTCTCCTCACCTCATGTGGTGGGGGATCTTTGAAAAAGTTGAGAATTGGGAGAGCCTTTGGAAGAACATCCTCCAACGAAGAACCTCCTCCAATGAAGAACAAACCTCTGACGGGGACGAAGCATGAGGACGGATCAAGAGCATGTAGCGAGAGCAATGAAAGTTGGTATCTTCATCTTCTTCCTCAGGCCAACTCCAACAAATGAAAGAGGTAGGTAATTTGTTCAATTCGTTCTTCGTGGTAATTCATTGCTTCCAATCTACAAATCACCTGCTATCGATCTAATGCCAAGGGTATGGGCCAAAAAATCATTGTATGATCCATTTACACCCACTTTTTTGACGTGAGCTTCATGGGTGGATCAATGGTTGAGTGGAACCTGACCACAACACCGGTAACCGACGTAGGCGGGGTGCAAGGCGGCTGCCGACACATCGGTCGGACGCAGTGATGGCGGCGGCACAAACGCTCCACTGAAAGAGGAAACGACTCGTCAGTCGTGGCTGCATAGCCGCCACATTGCACTCGGAGGGTGGATGGAACCTGGCCAGCCAAGGGAGGACAACAACACCATCACGCCGGTAGAAGGGGGGGACCAGTCGGAACCGTCGGACAATCGTGTCATGCCGAGTGGGACCACTCAGGTGGGTCCCACGTGCCAGTAAGCAGAGCCACATGGCGTCACCAGGGTGGCCAAGACGAATGGTCTGTGGGACCATCTAGAACACTGGGGGGCATCTCCCCCCTCAATAGTGGTAGGGGCGGGCCCCACCATGGCGGACCGCACCCAACCCAGTGGGGCAATCCGAGTGGGCCTCGCCCATCGGGCTGCGCCGAGTGAGCAGTGCCCAGCAGGTTGGGCCACCCTTTTTGTAGGCTGGGTCGAACCTGGGTCTAGCCGAGTGGACCCAAACTGGGTCGGGTCGACTCAGGCTGGGTGGGGCCAGGTTGAACCAGATCCGGGACCGTCTGGACCCCAATACGCCTTTTTTATCAATAACATGAGAACCGAGTGTCTGTTTGACAAACAGTTTGAGGAACTAGATTCCTTGAATTGATATGGTGCTTTTGGAAATATTCACCTGAGTTTTGGATAATGTTGGAGTATTTCCAAGTTGGATCGAACCAGAATCCAACTGGGCACTCGGAACAGAAGCACTAATAACTTACAGACCTGGTGTCTGATTAACGCATCTTTTGTTGCGTTTAGACCCTTATGATGTGGAGGTTCTTTGTGAGAGTTATTTGTGGGACTTCATGGCAATTGAATTATCAACCGAATGCTTGTGGTGTGGATCCTCCATTAATCAAGAGCACTCAGTGCAGAAATCCTATGGATGGCTGTACTTGAAGAGTCTACAGATCCATTGTGGGTCATCATCATATCATGTGTGGGTCATCTTCATCTCTTGTGTGGGAGATCTTCAGATCCTATGTGGGTCAATAACTTTATATCAAGTGTGGGTCATCTTCAGATCTAGTGTGGGTCATCTAAGATCTTGTTTGGGTCAACAGTATATCTTCTTGACGAAGTAAGTTGATCTTGTGACATAGCTTAACATCTATACTTTCGTACTTAAGTTATACCTAGTGTGAGCGGAGTCTTTACCTTTGTGGTACACTTCTGTGTGGTGATACCTTCTTGGTATTCTTCTATATGGATTTATCTTTGTGGTACATACCTTTCTGGTGTTACCTACGTGGTACTTCTATCTTCATGTTGTTACCCATGTGGTACTTCTATCTTCATGTTATTACCTTTGTGGTATTCTTCCCTCACAAGTGAGATGAGAATATATTCATAACTTAAGTGTATGTATGGGCATATACCTAAGTATTGTTGATGACTATTTCATCATGCTTTGATATTGGGGTCTTGCTTTGTGGGTTATCCTTTGTGGGTTCTGAGAGACCTTCGGGGGTCTCGGGGTCCCTACTGAGTATTGTTATTGTCACCCTTGCATAGGCTACACCCGCACCTTGTTGTGTCTTGTACAGATGAAAAACAACATTGATCTAGGCTAAGGTTTCCAGGACTAGAGGCTGCTTGGAGGTGGACCCTTAGATGAGATGTACCGCAGAGACAACCGTTCGAGAGCTATACCTACCCTTCAGGTAGGATCCTTGGTGGGTGTTCACTGGAGTTGTTTTTAGTTTTTCTTGTTCTTTCTAGATTAGCTTGTATTATGGCCCCTTTATTTAATGTACACACCATGTTTACTATATAGTTTACTTTGTGCTTGTATCTTCTAGTGGGCTTGGTTTGTGTGAGTTTATAGGTTTAAAGGCAATGCCTTCCCAGTTTTAGGGATATTCCTTTCCGGTGCTTGTCTCTATCCCCTGGCATATGGTAGGCAGGTTTGGGGTAGTCACAGCACGGGCCCCGGGAGATGGGTCATGAAAAATTGGTATCAAAGGGGTTGGTTCTACCGGAGAACTAGGACTCTGATCTTTTCTTTGTGGCAATAATGATATGTGTGATGAGTGCTGTTTTCTGTTTGGGGAATCTAGTGTTAGTGCGATGGCCGAAGTATCCATACACCAAGACCCTAGCTTCTGATTTCCGACTCAGTGCACGAATACACTTATTTCATGTGTGTGTTTTTTAAAAATTTTCTTTGTGATCACTTTGAGTCATCTCACTATGTATAACCTATTAACCATGGCACACCTGTTTCTTTCCAGGATTCCTCCATAAAGACATCCATCTAGGGTTCTAGGTAGAGTATGCTGATGTTTTCCCTGGTGATGTTCTAGGTCTACCTCCTGACAGAGAGATGTACTTGTATATCAACTTTTACCCCGGGACGACAATGATATCTACTACAGTATATCTGGTGGCTCCTTCAGAGCTTCGAGAGTTGCGAGAACAGCTGGAGGACTTGTAGAGCAAGGGGTTCATTAGGCCTAGTGTTTCACCTTAGGTTGCCCTGATTTTGTTCGCCAAGAAGGCATATGGTAGTTTAAGACTCTGTGTGGATTATCAAAACCTGAACCAGGTGATCGTGACGAACAAGTAGCCATTACCAGGGATTGACATTCTTTTTGATCAGCTGAAGGGAGCATAGTGGTTTTCGAAGATAGACCTCATATCAGGATATCAACAGCTCATGGTATGGGATGAGGATGTGTAGAAGAAGACCTTTAGATGACTGTATGACCATTATTAGTTCATGGTTTTACCATTCGGTGTGACCAACGCCCCATCAGTGGTCATGGGACACATGAACAGAATCTTCCATCCATACCTCAATCGCATTATGGTAGTCTTCATCGATGACATCTGGATATACTCAGGTACAGAAGAGGAGCATGCCTATCATCCGTAGATAGTTCTGGACACACTCTGAGAGTACCAGCTTTATGGTAAGCTCTCGAAGTTCCAGTTTTGGATCCGATAGGTTCACTTCCTAGGACATGTCATCTCGGAGGCCAGATTTTTGGTGGATTCAGCAATGATTGAGGTTGTGCTTGCTTGGGAGGAACCCATGAGTGTGACGGAGGTACATAGTTTTTTGGGTTTGTCTGGTTACTACCGGATGTTTGTTCCTAACTTTTCCAGAGTTACGGAACCCTTACCAACATTGGAGAAGAAGGGAAAACTCTTTATTTGGTTGGAGAGATGCCATCAAAGTTTCCAAGATCTGAGGTAGAGACTGACGAATGCCCCCATATTGAGGATACTGGAGGAGGGAATTGAGTATGTAGTCTACTACGACACATAAGGGACTGGGCTTGGATGTGTCCTAAGGTAGGAGTGAGCAGTGATCATGTATGGTTCTCGATAGCTAGGAAATCATGATCAGAACTACATTACACATGACCTAGAGTTAGAAGTTGTGGTATTTTCCTTGAAGATGTGGTGACATTACATGATGGGTGAACATTTTACAGTTTACTCTGATCATAAGAGTTTTGGGTATATCTTCACTAAGAAGGACCTGGACCTGAGACAATGGCATTGGCATATGTTCCTCCAAGACTGTAACTTATAGATAGTCTATAATATTGAGAAGGGAAACTTAGTATCCTATGAACTCAGAAAGAGATTTAGTATATAGTTGCTGAGTCAGGAGATAGAGTAGCTAGCCACAATGTGGATATCCTATGTGGATCGAGATGGAGCAGCATACCATCAGTCTCTGATAGTCACTCACCCACTCCTTCAGCGAGTCAGAGAGGCTCAACTTGGGGACACAGATTTCGAGGCTCGACGTGCTCAAATATCCATAGGACAGGAACCATATGGATTTCTGTTGGTGGGGAGCACGTCGTCCTCTTTAGAGGGAGTACAATAGAAACAGTGGCACTATGAGAGGAAGTGTTGAGGGATTTCCATAAGTCCCCTCTAGTGGTATATCCAAGAGTGGTAAAGATTTACCCAGACCTCCATGGTCAACAATGGTGATCGGGAATGAAGAAACCAGTGGTAGAGTTGGTCTCACGGTGCCTCACTTGTCAGCAAGTGAAGGCAGAGCATCAGGTTCTAGCGGGCTTAGTTCAGCCACTAGAGGTTCTAGAGTGGAAGTGGGATATAATCTCCATGGAATTTTTCACAATACATCCATGAACGTCCAAGGGACATAATTCCATCTGGGTGATCTTCGACTGACTCACCATGTTGGACCACTTCTTACTTATCAGAGAAAAGGGTTTAGTAGAGTGCATGGGACACCTCTATGTGCAGGAGATTGTACAACATCATTGAGTTCCTTCGATGAATTTTTTTGATCGTGATGCACATTTTACTTCCTGGCTATGGAAGGGGTTGTAGGAGGCGTTAGGGACTTAGCTTCTATTTAGAACCACATTTAGACCTCATATGGATGGTCAAATAGAAAGGACCATTTCAACCCATGAGGGTATGCTGCATGCTTTCATCCTTGACTTCAACCATAGTTGGGAGGATCACTTTCCATAGGTGGATTTCTTGTACAACAATAATTATCACTCCACTATTGGTATGAAACCATTCAAGAAATTTTATGGTTGACTTTGCAGATCACCTCGGTGCTGGGAAGACATAGAGGAGTCAACACTCATGCTACCAGATATGGAATGGGCTACCACAGAGAAGGTGCGGATCTTCCAAGAGTGGAGGAAGACTACACAGAGTAAGTAGAAGTCATATGCTGATAGGAGATAGAGACCACTAGAGTTTGAGGATGTTTACCATGTCTTTATTTGGGGATCAACTTGACGTGGTTTGAAGAGAATTGGTTAGGGCGGAAAGTTATCTTCGAGGTTCATCAGACCCTTTTAGGTCCTCAACATAGTTGGCGAGGTGGCATATCACTTAGCTCTTCCCTCCCAGTTGCACTAGGTACATGATGTTTTCCACATATCCCAGCTAGGGAGATATTCACATGATCCTAGGCACATCATTGACTGGGAGGATCTAGACATCGATGATGGGGTGATGTTTTTGGAGGTTCTAGTAGAGATTGAGGATCAACATGAAATATTTATTCATGGGTGATCAATACATCTGGTGCACGTACGTTGGCAGCATGAGAACCTATAAGAGAGAACATAGGAGCGGGAGACTCAGAATCATGCTCAGTACCCCCACTTGATTCCCTAGTTTGTGTTGTGGATTTCAGGGACACAAACCCAGAGTTGGGGAGAATGTAAAGACATGGAATTTTCCATGTAATTTTTTTAATTATATGGATTTATTACGAGTCTGGGAAAATTGACGGCACAAGATTCCAAGGCCCGATGTTCCTGGAATGAATTTTGGAACATTTTCTTAGGTACGTTTAGTAAAGGCATGAGCAGCATTTTGTAACATTTGAACAGGTGCTCAGAATTGAAATCCGAGAATACTGTTGATCTCACAATGCCAATATTCACGTATGGAGACCATCAACTCGACCGCAGTAGGTCGAGGGTGGGAGTTAGTTTTTCCTGGATTTTCATGGGAGAGTCAAAAGAAAAAATATAATAAGATAAACAATAAATTTTATTTTATTTATTTGAAACCTCTCATTTGAATTTTTTGGTGGGGGCCACCCAAGCTTGAAACCCTGTAACTCTTGGTTTTCCCCAATTGATGTGCCAACATTAATTAATCATGTAATTATTTCTTGAACATAATTAAGTTTGATCCTAATCTAATGTGGTGGGGGATCATTCGAAAATAGGAGAATTGAGAGAGCCTTTGTAAGAGAATACTCCAATGAAGAACCTCCTCTAATGAAGAACGAACCTCTGACAAAGATGACACACGAGCACAGATCGGGAGCATGTTGCGGGAGTGACAAAAGTCAGTTTCTTCATCTTCTTCCTCATGAATACTCCAACGAACGAATGAGATATGTAATTTGTTCAATTCATTCTTCGTGTTAATTCATTGCTTCTAATCTATGTATCACCTGCTATCGATCTAACGCAGAGGGTGAAAGAAAAACAAAAATGGTTCAATCCTTCCACTCCCTCTTTGTTGATGTGTTCTTCTTAGGTGGATCGAAGGTTGAGAGGAACCTGACCACGAAGCTGGTGACTAATGATGGAAGGGTGCAGGGTGGCTTCTATCACTCTAGCCAGTTGTGATGATGGCAGTGGCACAACCACGCCGCCAAAAGAGGTTGCAGCCCATTGGCTGCGGCCGAAGAAGGGGGCGGCCGACAACCGGCCGACCACGTGGAACCAGGGTGGTGAAGAACAATGTTTCCAATAGTGAGAGAGGCCACGGCTCGTCGGTTGCGGTGGTGGAAGGCGGTGGTTGACACCCAGGTCGGCTGCATGGAACTGGGGCGGCGCGCGTCCGGACCACCGACTGAGGAGGAGGCTGCAACTTCTTAGTTGCAGCGGTGCACCCGGAGGGCGGCCGACACCTGGCCGTCCGTTGGAGGAAAGCAACGCCATTGCACCACTATAAGGGGGAAGTCGGCATGAACCGCTGGCCGACCGCGTCACGATGAGCGGGATCGCTCTGGTGGGTCCCGCGTGCCAGCAGGCAGCGCCATGTGGGGCCGCCAGGCTGGCCAAGCCAAAGTATTTGATGGACCTTTTAGAATACCGGGGGGAACCTCTCCTCGGGTAATGGCTCAGGCGGCCCCCGCCAAGGCAGACCGCACCCATCCGGCCACACTGAGTGGGCCACGCCAAGAGCCCCCCCAGCAGGTCGGGACACCCCCATTGAGGGTCGGGTCAGACCGCGGACCAGTAGGCTGGGCCCGCTGCAGCCCTGCACATCTGTGTCAGGCTGGGTCAACCCGAATAGGGTTGGGTTGGTCCCACTGTGTCAGACTGGATATGGCCCCATCTGGACCCGGATAATCATTTTTGACAAAAAAAAATGAGAACCAAGTGTCCTTTCTATGAACCATCCACGGAGCTGGAATCCTAGAATTGAGGTGGCCTTTTGGGTATAATCCACTTGAGTTTTGGATAAAGTTGGAGTATAGTCGAGTTGGAATGAACCCAAAACTAACCAGGCCCTCGGATAGAAACGCTAATAACATACGGACTGAGCGTCCGATTGACGCGCCGTCTATTGCATTTGGACCCTTATGGCATGGAAGTTTCTTGAGATACTTCTTCATGTGACTTCATGGCAGTTGAAGTTCTGACCAATGGATTGAGGTGTAGATCCACGCAGAATCAAGCACGCTTAGTGCGGAAACCCTATGGCTGGCTGTTCTTGAAGAATCTACAGATCCTGTGTTGGTCATATTCATATCCTATGTAGTTCATCTTTAGATGCTATGTGGGTCGTCTTTGGTTCATGTGTTGATCAACATCTTCAGATCATGTGTGGGTCATCTAAAATCCTATGGGGGTCAAACATAAATCTTATCGACAAAGTTAAATGACCTAGAGACACAGATAATCATATATACTTCCATACTTATGTTATGCCTAGTGTGAGCTGAGTCATTACCTTTATGGTACACTTTTATGTGGTGATACATTCGTGGTATTCTTCTTTGTTGCATTACCTTTGTGGTACTTACCTTCGTGGAGTTACCTGTGTGGTACTTCTATCTTTGTGGTGTAAACTGTGTGGTAATTCTACCTTCGTGGTGTTACCGTCATGGTATTCTTACCTCACGTGTGAGATGAGTATATATTGATAACTTAGGAATATGTAAGGTAATATACCTAAGTAGTGTTGATGACTATGGCTTCATGCTTTGAGATTGGGGTCTTACTTTGTATTTTATCCTTTGTGGATCATGAGAGACCTTCGGGGGTCTCGGGGTCCCTACAGAGTATTGTTATACTGACTCCTGCATGGGAAATGCCTGCACCTTGTTTTGTCTTGTGAAGATGACATACAACATTGATCGAGGTTAAGGGTTATAGGACAAGAGGATACTCGGAGGTGGACCATTAGATGAGTCGTACCGCATGACCAACTGTTCGGGATTTGTTCCCACCCTTCTTGTTGGATCCTTGGCATGTGTTCATTGGAGTTGTTTTTAGTTCTACATGTACTTTCATGTTTCCCTTGTATTTCAGCACCTTTACTTACTGTACACAAACTGTTTTCTATATAGTTTACTTTTTAATTGTATCATTTTGTGTGCTTGGTTTGTGTGAGTTTATAGTTTTAAATTCAATGCCTTCCCAGTTTTAGGGATATGTCTTTCCCGTTCTAGTCGCCAGCCCCTAGCCTATGAAAGGTGGGATTGGGTAGTAATGGAATAGGCCCCAGGGGATGGGTTGTGACACTACACACACCATTATTACATGTGAGACATTGAAAGAAATCCAAAACGTCCACTTCAGATCATCTATTTAGTCAAGAGAGGCAAATACCTTGTGGTCGAGTCAAATGGAATGAATAGTGTTAATGTGTTCATCCAAGGCGTTCCATTCTGGGAACCCAGGGTCACTCGTGTCTAACCAGTCCTCGTTGAAAAACCATGCATCCAGTGTGAAACCAGATAGAGGTCATATCTCAAGAATAATAGCTTTAAAACATTATCATTTTGTAATATTTATGGTCTCTTAGTCCATAAAGGTTTATTCTAAGATATGGTACATCCTTATATGAAAATAGAATACACTATGAGGATACTGATGTAACTAGAAAAAGAACAATCAAATTAACACTGGTAAATACAGTGGAAAGTATATCAGATTCACCTACTAATTCACCCTCATTAATCGATCCCCAATGACTTCACCACCTGAGGTATCACTTGATTATTCAAGATTAACCACCAAGGTCCACTATAGTTCAATGTTGTTTCCAGAGGTTTCACACCCAGCTAACCATAACAACTTCGTGTGGACAATAAGGAATTGCAACCTTTCAAAACACGAAATCCACAAAGGAATTGAAAAAAATCAACCAGTTCCCTAATGGGCCTCTTCAACTTATCTCTTTCTACTTGGAAGGACACATTTTCCAGAAATGATGTGTCACTCCCTACCATAAGAGTATTATAGTCTTCCAAACAAAAGATATACTAGCCTCTCATAAGCGCACTATATTACATTAACCTTATACATACATGCAACACTCCTCTGAGCTATGATATCCACATCCAAGCATATTTCAGGAAATAGAAACCCACCCAACTCAACTAATGTTTCGAAACACCTAAGATAGAAGGAAGTCACCCCAAAAATGGGATTAATTTATTTCTTTAACACCCTTGTCTCCCAAATATGTAGATACCCTATGACTGCACTAAACAGAACTAGGATTATTGATTTTACCAAACATAAATAGTTCATTACAACATTTTACACTCAAAGAGAACTGCTTACATGAACACATACTAACTCAAGGTTTAAACATAAATGGCACATCTTGGATACTACCCATAGTCTTATCATACATATTCAATTATGTATAGTATGGACCACAACGAAAAATGGCTGAAAAGCGCATTATCTCACATAACTATCAAATAGATAGATGACATACCGAGTCATCCACGAAAAAAATAATATGTTCATGAGAGATATGAAGCATCTGATCATGCCATATGGATGTACTTCTACCTAAAACCGAGCATTAAATAATGTTAATGTCCATAAAAAGGATCAATGATACCAAAAAGACACATCTGAACAAGGATTTAATTTCAAAATAAGGAGTCTTACAAGGAAAAATAACACCAAAGAGACACTGAACGTTAATAATCTCATGGAATTATCATGGAATTTAAAATCTAAGGGTTCTATCTACAATGTCCATCCCCTTACAAAGAAAATGAATTGACCCTATCACTAGGTCATGCTAAATAGAAGTCACTAGCTAAAGAGATAATAATCTAAGCCATTACTAAAACAAAATGATGCCTTTGAAAAATGCTCACATTTCCATTCCCAGGAGACCCAAAGAGACATTGAACAACCCTTAAATGAGGATCTCAAACAAGGAAACCACATTAGGTTATATTTTCTTGTCTTTAAATTAATTCAAATTTAATCTTTTAAAATTTAAAATATTTATACTGGACCTAAATTATAGATTACAAAACCATTATGTATCTAATTTAGCTAAATAACCAAGGCATAACATGCAGGTCTCATTAAAACATATTTTTAAAATAATTATCCTTTTATTTATGTCCCATAATTATAAGTCAATTTATCAATAAATTCGTTTTATCTTATAAAATGTTAGGCAGCTGATGGGGGTCCCATTAAGGCAACTCAGGTTCATCAAAATGCAACCTAATATATGTTTCTTAGTTGTTAAATTATGAACATCCAAACGGGTCATCTCATAAGAAGCATGCTCGAACTAACCTACTTTGGTCGATTTGAGAATTTTGGTGTTTTAGTAATTCATTACAGAATAAAATTAAACCAATTTTACATTTATAATCATTTAACAATATTATGTGTTAATATATATATGTTCTATTACTTGAGTTTCTAGTACCCCAATCTATAAAGCGCCCATACACATTATATACCAAAATCTAGCTCCCATTTAATAAACACCCATTTCATTTCAGTGTTTAACATGCATATATACAATGGTCCAGTCATGTGGGTGGCCCTCAAACAATCCATAAAGTTCCCAAAAACATTACAGTTTTCCATTTCGATACCATAAATAAAAATTCGTTTACATTTCTAAATTTACAATCTAGCAGCATTTTTATTTTAATCAATAGTTTCAAAAATATATAAATTTAAAAATATGATTCAAACATATGTGATACCTTTTCTTATTTGTAAAGCACCCATACAACGTAAAACTAAATAAAAACAAATCATTTAGTAGAAAATATTATATTTATACCATGAAACCATTTAAACATATAAAAATAATAACAAATAATGTTATCGTAATCTATAAACATAGAGTGATATACTGTAAACAAAAAAATAAAAATATATATGCAAGGTAAGCTAATAAGTAGGACACATGGCATATAATCATCTAACCATGTGTTATAAATGGGCATGATAAAGAATTGCCTAATTTGGTTTCAATAAATAATGTTATATAAATCCTAACATGGCATATCATAGGCATTCAAATCAAGAAAAACATGTCATAACACTCATTACACACAATCAAAGTCAGTGGGAAATCAAGAAATGAAACTATATGGCATGACATGTGAATTTTATCTGGGCTTATGATGATACATGTACACTTACCTATTTTCCATTCTGGGAAAAGGGAAATATTACACAATTCTATAAATCAATATACCTTGGAAATTACACCGTTCACTCAAGGTGAAATCATTTCAACTATATTAGAAAAAAAAACATGAACATCAATCCCATCCCTAGCCACTTGGTCATTTCATTATGGGTGGGTGATCAGTCCCAAAAACAACTATTTTACAATTTCCAACACATTACTAGTCATGTGAATACTAATACAAAAAATTATTAGGAAGGAGAAATTATATTTGAAATAACGTTGTAATGTTATGACCTAAATGAACACTAATACGGTAGCCAAACTGATGGGTCGAATGGCCCCAAGAACACCTCCCCATACACTAGTGGCTATCGATAGGTAGGGATAGTGTAAAGAGGTGATAATGGGGATATTATACCACCATCGTCAGATTAGCATAGTGGTGAAATAGGTGATGAACAATAAACATCAACTGAAGAAATAATTAAATGGATGCTAAGTAGGGGAAGAATAATGTAAATTGAATAAAAAAGATGTAGAACACCAATATATACAATGAAAGAATGTACATATGATGATACATGACTAAAAAAACCAAACCTAAATCATTCAATATGATAATGTACTTAACACGAAAATGAATAAAAGAAAATCCCCAAGGGATATATTCACGAGCATGCCGAGCTCTAGCTCATTCCTGTGCTTATAACTCCTAGGTACAAGCTAATATCACAAATGATCAACCAAGGTCCCCCAAATATTAGGTATTCTCATGTACCCTAGTGCAATGGTGGCCCAAGCAAGGTGTGGGTTAGTAATCCCAATAGGTTCCCACCCATGGTGTCTATAACTGAATCTAGTCGATGAAAAATTATGTAAAACATTATGTAGGTTTAAGTATAAAAATAAAAAATAATTTCTAAAAAAATAAAAAACAACCCTCATAGGATCCAAAGGGACACATGGAAAATATACCTTATTAGAACATTAACATGAATGAGGATCTAGTTGGTAACTATATATTTAGAGTAATAATATTTTCAAATTATAATTATATGTTACATCCACCTATATGGTCCAAGTGCGTAATGATTGTTAATGTCCATATACCTGGAATACTAGTTGTTGGCTGGACCAAGACGTAACTGAGACATCCATAACTAGTCGAAACAAGCTTAAAATCTCATGTAGTAAGGTTCATGCCCTATATCCCTATAGAGTGAGGGACAACAAAACTCAGAATAATGGGTGAGCCGCCATGGAAATACTCTAATCATGGACACAGTGCTTGACCCCAACACCCATATAGTATCCCTGGTGTGAGATTTCATGATCAACACTCGATGTAAGGGAACATGATTCCTCCATTATGAATAGAAACCTTACCACCATACACAGCCTATACAAGGGCATAATATCATTATAATTTTCTTGGGTAAATACCTCCCATACATCTCTTTTATCAAGCACACACACACACATATATATATATATCAAGGAATTATCATATTTATATTAAAATTACATGAGGATATACCACTCATTTCATACATTTATCAATCCCATATAAAGGCACCATCATAATTATAATAAAATTCTTGAGACAATGCCTCTCATGCTATGAATTTAAGTAAATAATTATGATCAAGGGAATCAATATTACAACACTTAAATATAAGTAGTGGTTATTTAATCACAGCAAGAGGCATGGTTGTACCACTCAATTCAATTCCATATTAATTAAACCATACAATCAAGGCCTATAATTTTAATAATTCAACGAACACTTTCCATCATGAGAAATATATTCAATTAAATATGTTTCATTCAGTCTAAAAACATGAAAATTTCATTTCAAATCTCAAAGATAAACTTATAAGGTTCTATTTTAATTTAGTAAATTACCTACATGGGTAATCACCCTAACCCATCGGGCCAATTCATACACATAAAAGGTTCATTGGTCCGATTAAACAATTATAGAAGGTGGGAAAACAATATTATAACTTTAATAAAGACCATGTCTCAAACATGACATATATCAAACGAAACCCAAGGCATAGGTAATCACCATATCCAGAAACCAAGAATTATATATATAACCAATCTATAATCATTATTTCAGAATATTGAACAACTAATATCAGAGGTTTAATAATAAAATAATGACATTGTTCTTTAAATAATTCCTTTGGAATAAACAAGAATCATATTCCTGAGTCACAATTAAATTTTATAAATTTAGAAATTCATAAAATTTATAACCAATCATAGAAATATAATTTATAAAGTTCATCTATAGAACTTAGGAGGGTTCATGAATGATTAAAAATTCAATTATAAAGTTCAACATGGAATATAGGAGGATCCATTAACTCATGGACAATTACCAATGAGGTAAATTTAAAGTTATAAACAAATATAAACACTTAGTAAGAATTCCATGAATTTATAAAATTAAATTATAAAGATAAAAAACAAGAAAACACACTCTTGGGCTGTCTGCAATCAAGATTGATCTTTTTCAAATTAACAAAAATGATCTATGGGTGAAAAACATGGTGTATTAGTCAATCAAATATTAAGAAACATTTAAATGAATGGAATAGAAAATACTGGTGTCTGGTGAAACAAAATGATTTATAAAATGACATAATCTTGAGAAAAAGTTTTATTACACCTACCTTTTTCTTAGGAAACATCACATGTCCAATATCATGGTTCGATTTGATCTAGTTTGGAAAAAATATAGGAAATGGACCTTCACCCTCAAAATTGGGAAACCGATATTGCACTAAAATATTATAGTGGATCTGAAACGAAACATATGAAGAAGTTAGGATATATGAATAGAATACATTAAGGAGTCCAACCCATTGAAGAATCTCGAATCATGTACCAATTGAAATCGATATAGGAGAACATATATTCCGGGAGAAGAAAACCCATGGGAGGAGATACCCCACCATGCCGCTGGAATGATGAATGAGGAAGAAGGAATAGAAAAAACAAATTTTTAAGGGAAAACTAGTAATTTCACCTCTAAAAACATGGTCTCGTATTTTGTGCAAAAGGTTTTTCGAAATCATGCATCAACCGTGCAACTCCCATTCCAAAAGAAATCACCTCATAGGGTTTTTCCCACATGGTAACCATAACTGTTTTCCACCTATGATATGAATAGTGTTAGGATACTTTATAAGTAGAAATTATCATGAATGAATGAAAAATAGATTAGGAATGTCATGTGTAGCCCATTAAGAGTGTTTTTACACATATGATATAGGACACACAACTTTTTGATGAGGGGAGAATGGTTTTATAAAAACCATGCACCCAGTGAAGACCCTCCAAACATGGAATTTTAAGCCCTCGATGCTATCAAACCTCAACAAGATCTCCAAGAGATCTCTCAGTCCTTCTCCCAAGTCCATAAAACAAAACATTGAAGTGTTCCAATTATCATAATTATTCTCTAAATCATAGTTTTTAAAAAGTCCCATCCAGAAAATTCCAAAGGTTAAAATTCATTTGTATTTTCATTCAGTTCCAAAACAAGAGTTGTTAAACCTTATTTTTTAGGGGTTTTGAATTAATGTGTTACAAAAGTCAAAACTGTTTTCTTGGTGTCAATTATTATTCTTTGGAATATAATAAATTTCTTTCACCATGGTGTATTTGAATAATATATTCACTATATACAGTTATATTTAGATCATACACATTTTTATTATAGAATTTAATATAAAATTCATGATTCCAAGTGGCAATTGATTAATTTTCTTCCCCATTTGTATGGTTTTTAGGTAATTCATATCTAGTTCATTCAGTTATATTTTTTATATTGAATATTTTTTGAAAATTCTAGGAATATACCACCCTAAATATTTTACAATACTCTTTTAGAGAATTATGTTTTAATTCATATAATTTTTTATTACCATTTATATGAAATGGAGTTTCAAAAAAAAAGTAATTAGAAGTATAAAAAAATTAAATTTTATAATCAAACGTTTTATATCCAAATTTCCAAAACATAACATTATTTAATTTTCAAGAATATAGTATTGGATAATCTTTTAAAATAAAATCATTTTAGTGAAATTACCCTCTACCTTTTGAAACATTCTTTTGTATGTGACCCATAACATCTTCATTTACATCAATTTTAAAATTCTTTTATAAATGTCCATTTAAGATTAATCTTATAAATCACGTTCAATTTTCAAAATGATTTACCGTTATATTTTTTATGTTTAATGACTTATAATCTATTATATATATATATATATTATTTTGTGGAAATGAATTCATGTTACAAAACAATGAAATTGAAGACCCATTATTGGGTGGTATCATTCAAGAATTATTATTTTTGGGACATTTTAAATCTATTACTATATAAATATAGGATTATTTTATTATTCTAGGGATATATTATTTTGAATCCATAAACTCCCTTTCTAGGGATGTCTTATAATAATGTTTTTCCAGTATTTTATTAGTCGTATAATAATTTTTTTATATGATATGTACATTAGATTTTACATTACTCAGATTAGATCATGTTATCCTTGAATGTATGATATTTTATTGATAAGGGGAAATGTTTTGGAATTCCAACATAGAATATTTTTTGAAAGGTTTCTATATATTGGCTTCCCAGCCACCCTATTCCTATAGATATATTATGATCAAGTAATCCCTACTATTGACATAATGAAGATTATTTGAAATACATATATTGATATTTCAATAATGATGAATATTTGAAAGGTGGATTATGTATTTTTTATTCAATTTATCTTATAGTGAATGTATTGTTCATAAACAAATGACTTGTGGGGATAGGATTATATAACCCCTGGATTTATCAATAGGTCTCATGAGACAAAATTTGTTGGGTTTTTCTATATTATTCTTCTAATAATTGGATATAATCTTAAACAAATTCCTTGATATTAGGTAATATTAAATAAAATCTCAATGAAAAGTTATGTGTCTTGTCATAAAGCATTGAGAGAACATTTTTTGATGTCTCAAATGATTCATTATATCTATATGAGATTTTTATTATTGATATCCATGTTTTCATTTATTATCACTAGTATAGAATTCTAACATTTTCCAATAAATAATGGATTCATATGTTTTAGATAGTCCCACTATAATATATATATTCCTTTATGGTTTATATTATATATTTCCATTCATTGTTTTTTAGTTCACCCCTTATTATATTTTTGATCTACCAATGTTGTGGGTAAAATAATATTTGTGACAATATTCGATGGATATCACATATAAATGAATTTGTTGGAGATGACAAAGGCATTAATAGTGTTAGTATTTTATCATATATTGGGGTTAATTATCCATTTTATAAAAAACCATGGGGTTTATAATTTTTGGTGTGTACTAATTATCTAAATCTCAAAATGGGAAATGATCCATCGGGTTTAAGAGATTCAAAAAGCATTTTGATTTAGTAAATAAAGATATCTATATCTTGGATTTTACCAATGGAATAAAGAAATTAATTTAATATATATATATATATATCTTTGAGAATCAGATATGGAAGTGTGGGTCTGAGGTGTCACAATGAATACCATTTTTTGGATGGTTTTAGATCACTTATCGATATAATTATAGGATCCACTATTTTGATTCTTAATGGAAATGAATGTAATAATAAGAAAAAAAATATTTTTTTCATTGTAATTATCTATGTTCCATAATTACAGATTTAAAATTAATTATAAATTTAATTTCAATGATCCTTTCCTGGGGGTTTGAATGTTTTTGTCATCAGGTTATTCTAATTTATCTGTTGAATATGATGAAAAAAAATTAAACAACCACCAATTTTTTAGATTCACCATGGAACATTCATGTTGATTAGAAAATTATCACAAAGTTATGTCTATGGAAGAAACAGTTGAATAATTTAAAAAATTAGAAAAAATAAACATCACCCATGATACCCTACAATAATATAAACAAATATAATGAATATCATAACTTGTACCACCTTAACTCTCCAGATATTTTGAGTATATAATCTATGAAAATTCATATCATACAATAATAAGTCATAATTGATACGTTAAAGTGAGTTCATTATTATATCACATTAATTATTTAATCTCAAAAAGTCCATATTTCTAATATGAAGATATTAAAAGTATCTTTCCATCAATTATTCACATAAATGAAATTATTCATCTAATTTTTCACATGGTTATTTCTCATCAAAAAATTCTCAATAAGGGTTCTAGACCACTCTCTCTTGAAAATAATATATTTAAATCTTTATTTTGTACTGAATCACATGTCAGTGAAAATCATACTATATATAATCCTGGTCATCGTGATAGTAATTAAACTATACACACAAATAGTCACATCTAAAAAAAATAATTTGGGTTTTTAACACAAGAGTCCCAAATATAGAATTTGATATTGTCATCAAGACAAACTAATGAAAACATGCCTATAGGAAATTTGAAACAAAAATTTCTGGATGGGTCACTGACGATCTTAGTGTCCAATATTTTAAAATGCCCAAAATTACTACAAAAATACAATACTAGCCTCAAATTTCATTTTCACAATATACATTTAAAATCAATTGAGATTGACTATTCACATATGGAATTCCAGAACCCATGAGATAATACCCAATCTTTCACATTTATATACATATGTGTGTGTGTGTATATATATTTATCTTTTTGTGTATGATATGATATTATTATTATTATATATATTAACAAGTATTTTTAAGACTATATATTATTTGTTTACATATAAAAATATATACATATTTGTATTACTACAATAATATTATTTTTGATAATATTGATATTTATATACTATATAAATAATATATATAATAAAATATATATATTTCCAAATTAAATATATAAAGGAGGTGGGGATTGATATTTTACTCCCAAAATTTTATATTATTATGAATATTTCATTATTTTGGTTTATTCATTTTTAATGACTTCTTCATCATGTTGAGTATTCTTTATTAGCCATAATTCTCCCACTCCCAATCCCTCCCACCCTTCCACTAATCAAATAGGCACACCTAACCAGGTTGATTGATCAAAACTCTTCAATTTTACTAACACAAAATTATTACCCCTTATTGGACACTTCTCACTAATATCATGGTATGATTTCTGCACCACATGATTACAATTTATTGTTAGAAGAATTTACTTATAGAGACTTTGTTGTTTTTATTGACCACCACCTTGTATTTAGTGGCATGGGAAATGAATAACAACAACCCAGTTTCTATGCTATAATATTAATAGTTTGAATGACTAGGCCACTCAAAATAATTTTGTCGAGTAGTAACTTGGATGTTTAACTGATAATTGTGTCCCATAGAACTGATCACTATCCATTTTAGAAGATAAACACACAAAATTCTATGCATTTTAACCCAAATATTCAATTAATATTTTTTCCATTTGATATTTCTCAGTTAATATACAAATAATCTAAAAACACAAGTAATGGGGTAAATTTATGAATGTTTGAAAGGATCCTATAGATATAACATTGGTTCCTAAAATAAAAAAAATGAAATCTATAACCCTGATGATCATATTTGACTTCCATTTAAAATAAAAGGATTATAAAATGCATATATCAATGTAAATATCACAATATATAGTGATTATAAAATCAATTTTATATTTCAATTGGATTCTTAATACAAAAAATAGATAAGTTGCGTTAAGGATTATAATAAAAAATCACAACATGGGAATTAAAAAGTTATATTCAATAAAATCATTTTCAAAACCAATACATGTTCTTACATATAAGAGTGTAAATGAAAAAATAAAAAAAAATTAAATGAAACAAAAATTGTATAAACTAAACATAAACATGTTTTTTCAATTAATTATAGTATAGATACAAAATATTATCCTAAAACAAGGATAACTCATTTCATAAAAGATCAAAATAGAATAAAGGGTCACCAATTATCCCATAGAAAACCTATGAATGAATATAGGGGGTGGGAACAATGATATATATGATTTATCTAATTGGACTATATAGTTGAGGTAAGATCAATATAGGTTTATACTATGAATGAAATATATTACTAGAAAAGAAATAAACAAGTAAACATGGACCAAAACATATATATCAGAATGGGGATTTTATTGTCTATGGGGCCCATGGTTATGCTAATCCCTTGGAGGGGATCCGTTCCCCAAATCATGAAAGACACAAAATAGAAAAGAAAAAAAATCGTAAATAGATATAGGAAATGTTCATTAATGTTTTTAAGAACTCACAAAAATTGATGTATCATTACACATGCTCAATCACATGTTGGGAGATATAGATAATTCCTAGCTCTGATGTAAATAGTAATGAACAAGTAGCCATCTATGTACATAATTACATCCTAGGTACATCATTATTGTGTATGTTTGTAAATTCTATATAGAATCATCCCTGTAATCAAGAACTTGTGTATCCATGGTTCATCTTTCTCTATTTTTAATAACATGAACAATTGAATCTTTATGATTGAATTACATATTATGCAACATGAAAAATATAGGATATTTTTTATGGTCCTTCTCTAGCCATGAGGATAATGAATCAATCTACCTTGGAAACTCTACTAGAAAGGTAGACTAATTAGATGGGTAGATTTATCTCTTTATTCTCTCTCTTAGAAAGGAATGTTTTCCTACACTAAATGGATATCTCTATAATAATATCAAAGTAATCTCCTAACACATTTTTCTAAATTGAATAACTAGTGGATAAATGGTATAATATCAATCTATTACATATAGTTTGGTAAAAAGATATAGGTGGACAATTAGTATCTATATGAATCACCTACAAGAATGCTAAATAAGAAATCCCATAATAAGCTATAAATAGGCAACACATATCTTGTTCTCCTTCCTATAGAAAAAATGAGTCAAAAAAGGAATTCAGAAAGATACATAAAATAAAGGAAATCTAGAACCTAGTCTAAGAGTAAGTAAGACAGTGTTAATGATCCATGTAGGAATAAATAAGGACTATCACATGTAATCCCAACCACATATCTATTAAATTTAAATATTAAAATTGAATTAAATCATGTAATTAATTATCTATTTTAGTAAATAAAAATTTCACAATTCTACGCATTAGTAATAAAATTTCATGATTATAGTTTAATATTAAAAAACCATAACTAATATGTTCATTGAAAATTAAATCTATACAACTCATCAAGATTTGGTTCCACTTATGACCATTAATTCTAGCATCGCGATCTAAATGGTAAATTACAATATGGTAAAATAATGGTATTTCTCATATCATCCATCAATGTAACACATGTTTCCTAAAATTGAAAAAATTATTAATGTAATAAATATACATAAATTTAACATCCTTAAATATAAGAAAAACATTCACCTCCACAAACTTGAGTTGATATCTATGAAAATCCCATTGAGGATATTCATACCCTCTAATCAGAGTAGAATAGTGGTCTCAAAAATTACTCAGTAGTTCTAGTAGAACACCATAAAACTATGAAGAATCATCGTCTAAAATAATGTAAGATAATATATTAATATATTTACAAATAAATAACTCATAATTAATAGTAAAACCATGCCAAAAAATAATATGATAATAAATACAACATGTATATAAAAAGAAAGACAATCCCAACCTGAACCCCCAATAATAAAGGATTAGAATACCTATCATTGTCACCTATAAGATAAGACTTTATATTGAACACCACTAAAAGGAATATATTAAATGTAAGGATACGAATAATTATAGAATAAGGGATCCATATTATATAACTTATGAGATCAAGCTGCCAAAACCAATTCTTCAAAGAATAATTCCTCAAAGAAGGCATCCCTTAAATGTATCGTGTAATCAAAAGGTATTAAATTTTATCTCCAAAGTGTGATAAAAACCGTCAGTCTAATTGGATCATTCAAGTGAATAAGTGAAACCACATCCCATTATGAAATACCTAGTGGAAAAATATCATAATTTATATAAAATATATTCCAAGCCCCTAAATGGTTCAATCAGTAAAACCAAGAAGCATGGTGTCCATCCAATAAAAAACTATAACTACACCTAAAAATTCCAAGAAAAATAAAAATATTGAATTGTTAAAAAAACCAACCCAACCTAGAAATACATATTGAAATAATCTAAAAAAAGGAAATCTCAACTCCTAGGAAAAAATGTTGATACAAATGATACTATAAAACACAGTGGAAGACGATGTCACACACCTCACAACTAATCAAAACACTCACCTAATACAATCCTATATTAAACCTGTTATACTAGATCATCTAAAAAACACAGTCAAGGATTATAATAGAAAGCCTAAAATTATCAAATAGGATAAGGAACACAAAAGAGACAACAAAACACCATAAATCGAAACTAAAAGAAAAATTACATCTATAGTGAGTAAACAACTGACCTATATGATTAATTAAATGTTTCTAAAAACTAATATCCACAAATAAAATCATTTTACGTAATGAAAATAGGATTTAGAATATTAAAAATATAATATTATAACCAATTTGGAATATATTACAACTATTATGTTTATATTTTTTTTCTCATTTAACATAGAATGTCTAGGATCCCATTAGTATAATTTTTCCATGTAACAACTCCAAAAAAATATTAAAGGATAAATTAAATATTCAAATTTCATGAAAAATATTTGGAGAAAAAAATTAAATATGATTTATTTCAATCATAGTAGTTCCAAAACAATAACTGGGCATTAAAAAAGATAACTTGGTTATTGAAACATAAAAATATAAGAGAAGTTTTAGTGACTACAAGGTTTATAATGAATTTTAAAGTGCAGTAGGGAGAAAATGGATATTTATATGCCATATCCAATTATCCAATTTTCATAGGGTATTATCATCACTAATTTCCACTAATAAATATATATAGATTAATAAACATACAATGATATGAAATCTGGAAATACAAAACCTTTCCAAGAATGAGGATGTCATAGTCAAACGAGATATTGACCAAGATGGGCCCAAGGAGGTCATGTATTTCAAAAATATGGACTATATAATAAAAAGTTATGCCTCCAAAACATGAACTAGTATCATATTCAGAGATTTTGAAAATTAGAAGATTTTATGTGAAAATTTATCTTTTAGAAAACATCATAGTATTTCATTTCTATCTAGGTTTATCATTATTTTAAAGGTTCATCAGAACTGTCTAGATTTATCAGCCAAGTCAATATCCATTATAATCAAGGTTCATCTTTGAAAAATCCACAATGTTTTCTAAAATTAGGATTATTAAGGTTTATATCCATTAAATTATCCTAATTAGTTATATATATATATATATATATTATTTAGTGGATTATAATTGTTTTTTGGAATATACTGTAAAAAGTCGTAAAACTAGATTTTTAAAAGATTATTTCAATTTGAAAGTATTTCAAACATAATTATACATTTATTATCTTATATTTGGATTTATATAGGTGATAAATTATGGAAACTAATGTTGAATATGATTTTATTATCCCAAGATCACCAAATATAAGATAAATGATTTTATCATTAGAGATATCCACACTATACACAATATATTTTGATGGCTAACGCATGTGAAATGTATGGCATCCTAGATGTTATGAACATATTTTTTCTAGTCCTGTGAGAGATTATTTCCAAAAAAATATGACCATTCCATTAAAATGGGGTTTAATTTTATAAAATTGAACAAATTTTATAATACAGGAAAATTTTAAGTGATATGTGTAGTAGACCGAGCTTTTTTTAAAAAAAATTTACACCATTATTTATGAATATTCAATATATAACATTACGATCCATTCTAGAATCTTGGAGGAATACTGAATTGGGAGAATAAATACATAAATATATTTTCTAGATATTTTCTTCAAGGTATTAGATAATTTTATTCCCACAAAATACCATTATGGACATAATCTACCAAATATCATTCATTATAACTTGGGGAAGGGAAACATAAGAAAGGGTGAGCTCAAATGATATGTATGGGTAAAAATATGATATTTGAATCAACCATAGTATGAAATCATATGATAATAATTAGGGGTTTGGATCATAAATAGAACTTAAAAATTTCATAGCCAATATTTTAGAGATTATAAACATGATTTATTGCATAAAGTGTTAAATTTTTAAAAGACATGAATCCTAAGACCGAGAAATCTACATAAATCAATCACAAACCCAAACATCATGTCCTAAAATGGATTCACCATCATAGGTGTAGAAACCATATCATATGTGATGTTAAACTACAAATACAATTACATCTTAGCTGCTAAGTAAACATTATCTTCTTCCCATAGTGGATCATGCACATTAACTTTCATCCCATTGTTGATTAAGCACATTGACATGTTTCCCACAATTATGACATGTGATTTAAAACATTACACAATGAATTATAGGGATATATAATTTTTGGATCTCCCATAAAATATTTATATCTATACATATGTGTGAAATAAGATAATCAAACATTCATCATATCATCACATTATACGTCATTACAGAGAATCCAGTTTTCATAAAAATTTTATAACTTAATTATAGATTAATTAATGGAAAATAAATGAGTTTCATAATGATCTCATAAACATATTCATAAAATTATAAATAACGGAAAAATAGGGTATCAATGTATCTTTCCCCAAGTATAATGTAATTTTAATCGAATGATGTTATCTTAGATGAAAATCCATTTAAAATATTTAATGAAATATTTCATAAGGAAAATACCATTTGGGATTTGAAATCACTTCTTTAGAATCTAAAAAAGTCTAAATTATTTAGGAAAACGTTTTTTTAAACAAAGAGAAATTTTAGTGTAGTATATATATTATTGATCCTTCGTCATTTTGGGAAATTCATTTCATTCCATGTAGGTTAAAATAAAACATTCTCATCACATTATAATAAAATATGAAAAGGTTATTCATTTTGAAAATGAAAAGAATATTCCATTCAAGAAATTTGTTATATTGTATAATATGGGTAAAAATTATTTTTAAAAATAATATTATAATTATAAATATACTACTTAAAACATTTTTATAGATAAGTGATATGTATGAAAATGTATTTTTGATAGAAAAGTGAAATAGGGTTTTCCTTAAAAATATTATTTTGATACCTTTAGTATATAATGTGTTGAAACTTGAAATAAAAAATTTATTCATTAGATATAACAAGATGAGAAGAAAAATTAAAGGAATTTATTTGATAAGGATCATTTTACTTTCATAATGGAAATTCAAGCATAAATAATCTCGATTAAAATATTATTGAAATACAAATCCCATACCACAACTCTCATATTTCTTCATACACATTTGATATTTTTTATAATATATATATATTTATTATATAAGTATTCAAGAACCATTATCATATTTATCATTCCATTTATGATTTACTTAGAACATATTATCATCTATTTATTTGTAATTTTTTTATTGAAATCATTATTAATGGGTGATAACCGGTTAATTTTTCATGCATGTTTCTGTTTGAAAGACATGGTCCTTAGACTTTAATCAAGAATTTATCATCCCAATAATGTTAATATTGGTATCAATATGATATATATTCATTATATATAGATATATTTATACCTAAAATTTAGGTATAGAAATATAAATTACATCGTTCCTGGAGATGGTTGGCTATATGTACACATAAACACGGTTTCCAATTGTTAATAGATAAAATAAAATAACAGTAAATAATAATTAAACTATATAGAATCATTATTATAAAATATTTATTATATAAATTCAATAATTCTATCCTAATTACCATCCATGTAAAGTGGAAATGAAAAATCAATCACATTGTAATGTGGAGGTGGTAGTCGACAAGTTCTTCTGAGAGATGTAACCTATATCAAACTAATTGGAATGTCAGAAGGTAGAAATGATATTATCATTGGAAATTATAATTATTTGATAAATATAATTCATAAATATTAAATCTGTGATAATAATCTTCCATGAAATATTGTAATGGAAAACTAATGGTATTGCTACATGGAGGAGGTAAGCCTTACTTAGGCACTATCAATACCTTCACTTTCCATTTGATGTAAAATGTAGAGAATAAAAGAGTTTTAATAATAATAATAATATATTATTATTATCTATAAGAGACAGATTTTATTTTTTATGGTTTATAAAATATATTTTGGTGGATTTAGGAGAAAAATAAAAATAAAGTGACCAATTAATTTGATTACCTATTCTTTGAAAGAACTCCACTAGATATCCTCTTAAGAATCATTGTGTTGGTACTTTTAGAATTCTAGAAGAAATAGAATGTGGATATGTATATTGAGAAGATAAATAGGTAGGGTTTTTTTGATCTTTAATTTTTATAGTGGTTTTAATAATAGAAAGGAGGGTTCCCATTTAAAATTGAGGGGAGCGTCACTCTTTTAATTTCATAACAGATTAAAATATAATAAATTAATTCTTTAGAAAAATGATTCTAAATAGTGACATATTCTGGGATAAGGTATGATAAAGTTTATATAACATAAAATAATAAAATTTTGATGGGTTTATTTGGTGTTCTGGACCTTATGTTTTTGATTAACCCCTTCATTAACCAATTTAACCATTAACAACTTTATCAAAGTTTTAACTTTTAAAGAGTTAAAAAATTTCTTATATTGTAAAAATTGTATCATAAATGGATAAAGAATAATACTTAAGAACATTTATTTAATCCTTCTCATATTTATATATTTTTATAATTTTTAAATAATTTAAAAATATATCATTTTCATAAAATATTATTATTTTCATTTTTCACAAGAATCATTTAATTTGACAATATGATAGAATAAAAAAGATAGAATTTGAGTATAATTTATTAACACATCCCTATTATTTCATATTTATCTATAATTTATTTGGAACTATATTATTCAATGAAATTAATTTTCTTTTAATATTTTTAAATAATTTATTTTATTATCCTATTAATTGTTGAAATATCATGACTGTATTGTATAGGAATTTGATGTAATTATATAATATCTAAAACTAAGATATAAATTAACTTCACTACAATAATTTCATCAATCTCAAAATAAATATTAATAATCATTAAAATCTTTTTCCTTTATGTGAACACATAAGAGCTATTTAAAAGTAAGGGAGATACATTGCTAATTTTTCATTGCCTTAAATAGTATATAGGATTTTCATGGAAATGTGTCATTTAAAAAACCAAATTTATAGTATAATAAGATAATGGTCACATTACCATCAATAAATATGAGTTATGTATAAAAATGGTGACCTTAGAAATTAGTTTTATCCAAGGATAACCTTATTAACCCTCTATAGAGGTGATAAATTTTTCAATGTTTCCATTAATAATGCTTAAAAATAAAAGTGTTATAGTTAAAAAATTCCATATCTTGATTCAACATATGGGATCCATTTTTAAAATTTAAATTTATATAAGTGGAGGAAATTATTTTAGAAATAAGTTTGAAAATCAAGATGAAAACTGTTTTTAGAAAAATACATTTTAAGTGAAAAATTAGATTTATTCCAATCCCATGAATATATAAAAATTAGATGAATGTTAAGTTTTTTAATTTAATATATAATAAATAAATTTCATTAAAATAATTTAATAATTGTTATTGATTTAATTTATTAAATTAAACATGTTTCACGCATAAAAACTATTTTTCATTAAAATAATCTCATTCAATTTCAAATGAATATTGTTTTTATTTAAAATTAATTGTTATTTAATGAATATGTTTTATTAATATGTAAAACAAATTTTTATCAATATTTAGTTATTCCTATTCATACCCATGAATCCAATGTAAATGTTATAACTATCACATTCAAAAATAATATTTTAACTGTATATTATCATTTATAAAACATGATGTTTCATGTAAAGAATAAAATAAAAGAAATTTATTTTATTTAAAGAGAAATATATTCTAAAATATCAGGGAGATGCAATATTTTCCCTGAAACTGAGTTATTCCCTTGAAATTTGATAACTCTTATACAAAAAAAATTAAGTTTATATCTGTTTTATCACATCCTAAGGTTCCTATGTTGCTAACTTAAATTTTTGGTTTCACCAAAAAGAATAATTGATCAAGTGAGTGTCATTTTTTAATAGGGATTTTTCTCAATGATTAAGAATTTCCATTGGTTATTCCCCATCCGATATATCTTTTTTCCATTGGTATGAAATTTGAGGTCGACATATGTGAAGGATAATATATATACTTTCTCGAGAAAGATACATGGAGAACTTTTTGAAATTGTGGTAAATTAAGCTGAAGAACCAAGGGAAACGATACATTCCAAATATGATCAATAATTTCAAATGGGCTTATATATAAAAGGCTCAAAATTCACTTATTTTTAAATATTATAACAACATTGTAAGGTGTAATTCATTAGAATACCTTTTCACCAACATTAAACACTATATTTGGTTGATAATTTTCAGATAAATGTTTTTATTGAATTTGAACTTCCATCAAGTGCTGCTAAATGGATCAGAAAATCTATTCCATTTCATCATCTACATCCAATAATAATAGTTTTCTTTCTCAAATATCATTCCATCACATTCTAGTTCTATAATTTGATCCATAGATGCCTTAATAAAGAACAATCTGAATTCTCAAGTGAAATTTGTTAGTATAAGAAAATAACAATAAAGGGAGTTATTGATCTTAAATTTATTTAAAATAAAGTAAAAAAGATATAAAAAATTCATCTAATTCATTAATAATTCACTCAGGATGACCATCTATCATGGGATTATAAATTGTTTTGAGACATTTTTCTTCATTCGGAGTCAGCTAAAGTCTACAAAAAAACTGTTAGGTATACCATAGTTCCAAATCAAATAAAATATAAAATGGTACTCTATGAAGCCTTTCCACTTACTTGACGTATATCTTAAAAATAAGAACAATATATAAATATTATCTAATTTTAATGAAGTATTTTAACTTTGTAAATTCACATAATATAAAACAAAATGTATTATTTCCTTTAGATGTTTTTTGGAGTCCAGTGAAAAAATCCATGTGACGGTTTCCCATTTGTATTCTCATATGGGTAATGTTTGTAACAATAAACATTGACTCTCAAATATCAGTATTACTTTTTTTGACATACCATGAGCCAAGATACATACAATGTAACATCTCTCTTCTTAATATAACAATAAAAAATCAATTTCAGATATATATATATATATATATATATATATTAATACATTGTGGATAGATAGAGAATGATGAACTATAATCCTCATAGAATAGATCCTTCTTAAAATATATTATTGAAGAAATTGAGAAATTATTCTTGAACATTTTAATTCCATCATAATAAATGTTGAACTCATGGACATATCAATCATTACTCTCTAGTTCCATAACTCCCTTTTGTACTTCTTTAATCCTGATCTGGATAAATGGTTGAACAATAATTTTATGATGATATATTTTTAACATTATTTTTAGATTTTTAGTTACAACATTTGAAAATAATGAAATATAGGATCTTAGGTAATCCTCACCCAATATAATAAAGAAAGATTCATTCATCTCGATGAATCAACCACCTTGTTCAGTTTTACATGGTTCTAATGTATATAGGGATTTATTGACTTTAATCAAATCCAACCCTATTATTTTTACTTCATATTAAAATATTAATGTGTGACTGAGATATTTAACTATTAAGATCATTATATATGTCACAACTTTCAACATATTGATAATTCCTCGATTTTGTCAATAAAAAAATTACTACTGTCACCTACAAATCCAGACTAAGTAAATGTTTTCTCATGTGTTTTCAATTTTAACGAGGCATATACTGTTACCATATCATTTTTTATGGGGATGAATCTCGTCTCATTTTCTATATCATCATGAAATATCAAAGAACCCTCTCCACTATAAGGTAATGTCAGAATATGTGCAATGAAAACCATATTTTTAGCCCCTTGAAATTCGCTTCACATTAAACTATCCACAAGATCATAAACCCCTTCCATTTCTACATGGTTAGTGGATTAGATAGTCTAGATAAATCAATAAAAAAGTGTTATAAATTTGTATCTAAACCCATAAAACTTTGAATTTTAGTTTCCATGGTTATTCGTCTCCATTTCTCAATAACATCTGTAGTTGAAGGATCCACTAATATACTCTCACTTGATATTATATGATTGAATAATGAAACATTATGAATCAAATATTCACACCATGTAAATTTTTCATAAAAATTATCCTACCTCAGGGTCTTCAACACAATTATCAAATAATATTCATTTTATTACTTACACCATGAATATATATTAGTGGCATATTTAAGTACTACCACAAACAGATCAAGTTAATCGCCTAGACAATATTCAAAAAATCTATAGTAATAGTGGGGTACTTAGTAAAACAAAAGTGTGTCACTATAAATTCACAATTCCCATTCATATTACAGATGAATTCCATGGGTATATACATGTTCTTATCCCTGAATTAACTATAACAACAAAAAATCAAAATTATAAAATTAATGAGGTACTCGTGATTGGTCAAACAAATAATTAATATAGGTTGTGGAAATATTTTCATGATAGTTATCTTTTTTTGTTATTGATAATAATTTTATAGTCATATGGATCCATTGTTATTTTAAAAAAAATTAGTGCACCCCAGTGTGAAGAACTCGGATGAATAAATCCATTATCATGATTCCCATATAGTTTCTTATATAATTCTATCAATTCAATTGTGGTTATTCTATAAGGATTCTTTGAAATACGTGTAACACCAGGTATGAGTTCTATTGAAAACTCTACATAAAAATTTAGAGGAATACTATGAAACTATTTGGGGATGTAATTAAAAAAATCCCATACAATTTTTGTATCACCAATGTTGAGTCTCTCTTTAACAATTATATATAGATAACCTTAATGGATAGGATGTAAAACCAACAAGATAGAAATAATTTCCATTAGAGTTTCTTATTCATCCTCATAGTGAAAAATTATCATTGATTCTTTCATAATATGAAATTTTACTTCCATTACATGGAAATTGACATGGAAAAAATATATAGAAATCCAATACATTCATATAATCACATCACATTAAACTAAGGTGATAATAAAAATATTTTCAAAAATAAATTTTCAACAAACAAAAAATAGAGAGCTAAAAAATCTGAATAGATCATCACAAAATATAGTGGTTTTACCAGTAATTTAATAAATAATTGTGGTGGTAAATATATTCCATTTTAATATTTCTTAGATATAAAAAAGTTGGTAGATCTAGAATAAAATAAGGCATTATATATTTTAGAGTGGATGATATGTGCACCTTCCATTGTCTCATTCTAGTAACCTGGTTTGGGAGTCTTGATAAAATTTGTAAAATAATAACCTTTATGAGAGATATCTTGAGTAGATTTATGGATTCTATTTAACATTATGTATATTAATTTTGGTTTTTGGTTTACTTAGGGGTGTGTTTTGGTGAAATTTGTAAATTATGGAAGGAAATGGGAAAGTGCATGGGTAGCGCACGGTTTTCCCAAAAAGTGTGCCCCGTCCCATCAAACTATTCCACAATAGATAGTGTGGAATTTCATGGTTGGATCATTGTTTGTAAAACCATGTGTCGTAATTGGATAAAATATGAACCCCCTCCACAGAAGAGGCACACCGTTAGGAATACAGTTAGAAGACATTATGTGCCCCGAGAATCAAACAACGTGTACACGATTTTATTCCCCAATTTTTTTTAAAAATAACCAGAACACCCATATTATACCCTTGAACAACCTATATTGACCCAGAATCAATTTATCTATATAAAATAGTATCCCAAAACGATTTCAAGGTAATCCGACCATGATTCATGGTGATTCAAAGCCTGGTTAGCATATCTTCATCTCTTCGGGTATGTGGTTTCAGCCTGATTCATGTCTCATCTCTCTCCCCTTATTATCCCATTATATAAGTGGGTTGTTATCCACTATTTTTTATATATAGATCAATATTTGATGAATACATTTATAGGGTTATTGTATATTTATCTTAAATTAATAGATCTTTTTTTTCAATCTTGATTTAGAGTTTTGGATTCAGATCTCATTCAATATTACTACACCACTCAATTTTTGGGGATTTCCATATGCTGAAAATTCAACAATGTATTGAGGTAGGTGGTTTATAATTATAATTACAACTTATTTCTTGAAATTATGTTAATGTAATTGTCTAATTCATATTAGATGTTCAATAATTGAGTTTACTAAATTGAATTAATTAATTTGGTGAAATAATTATTTAAGGGATTCTAAAGTTGGGGATGTTTGAATTATATATTATGAATCCTTAATTATAGAATTAATGGTGAGGGAATTCGGGTTATGAAATGAATAATTAATTTTCTAATTAATTATTGGGTAAAATATTATTACATTTAATGATTTATTGGTGAATTAATTGCGGATTAATGGGATTGAGATGATTAATTAATTTCTTACTTAATTAATAGATTTGATAAGATTAATTAATTATTTAATTAACTAATAAGATTGAGAATATTAATTAATTATTTAGTTATTTAATTGTATTGAGATGACTAATTAATGGAATTAAAATGATAAATTAATTATTGAATTAATTAATAGGATTTATATGATTATATAATTATTTCATTAATTAATGATATTGAGATGATTTAATAATTATTGAATTAATTAATCAAATTATGAAGGGTATAGAATGAATTCATTTAATAATTGTGATCTAGAATGGTGAAAATGGAATTCTAAGATATAACATGAGATAAATATTTGTAAAAATGGCGCTGTTTCTCATGATATTCCTTGTAGACAATTTATACTCTAGTGTGGGATGAAGCAGGTATTGAGGTTCTGGTTTTATCAGGAACCCATTTAGTTTATGTGGTTAAATAAAGAATAATTTTATAATGTGATAACTACTTTTTTATTCATTGTACTTATTTATTTATAAAACAATATACACTTTTTATTAACTGGATATTATTTGGGATGCCATTGGTGGGGGCCTACTGAGTTGTACTCACACCCTACTCAGTCTGCCTAATTGGTACCGAAATATATTTCATTGTTGTAGGACATGATTACTGAAATGAATATTTATTGGATGGTTGTGTTTGGATTGTGCTGTGATAAGGGAACGAGATGTGGTTCAAGTCCTGATTGAGATTTTTCAGTGTCTTTAATTTTTTGTCTTCTTTTTGACACTTGGCATGTACATTAGAAGGAGATATTTATTTTTCACTTTGATATTGTATTTACTATTTTTCCATCATGTTATGATGACAAATATTTTGCATTGGTTATATATTTTGTTTTTAATTTCTTTTTTGGGGGTGTTTTACTCTAAAAAATACGATATAGTCTCCCCCGGATTGATATTAGACCCCCACTGCTAGTCAGCAGGTGCTAGAATATGGGGAGACACCCTTTAGGTTACATATCAGACAGACATGTGGAAATAGTGTGTGGATCCTAGATCAGGATGTTATAAAGCGGTTTCAACACATCATCTTTCTCTTGCTTTTCTTTGCATTACAATTTGGGAAATGTAGAAAGGAGTCTAGGAATATTCGGTGCATGGTTATGCGCTTGGGCATTGAATTAGCTAAACCCTGTATAGGGTTGACCCATGTAACAATGGTTGGATTGTTTTTATTGTTACAATTGATGTTATTTCACCTTATATGAAACACTTGGGGTGTTATTTGATAATTGTTTTGATATTTTTTGTGTTTTTACTCATGTCCCATTATGGCATGGTATTTGAGTTTAATGTTTCATTCTAGGAAGTCATGAATGTTTTTTACATGAATCATTTTATGCACATATGGAAAATGGGGTTGGTGGTATGTTTTTTTAGATTGAACTATTTTTCGTTGCATGTGAAATTAGATGGAAAATGGTTCCTGACACCAAATTTAATGTGATAAAATGATTCAATATGATAATAATTATGTGTCTAAAGGAGAAAAAATAAATTATGGAATTGAGTTATCCTTAATTATCCGAGACCTACATGTTTGATGGTTAAGGGTAGTGATCGTAACTCAATTTTAACCATCTTCAGAGGGTTGGGAAACGAATTATCATGTATTTTTTTGTTCCCCCTGAATTTGTTGAGTTTGGAGGCCATATATTAAATATTTTATTTCAATTTGTAGAATTTTACACCGAAAATGATTCCAATTGTGAGAATGAAAGGAGTAAATGTGTAGATATGATCCTCCAGTGGTAGAACCTGAGGTACTAATAGTTCTAAATGAGTATGTTATAGAGTAGTTACGAGGGAACTTTTCTCAGTTCATGAAATTCATGGATAAGGACCTTGGGAAGTTTTTGAATATCATGTCTAACTTGATGTTGGAGTTTCAGTTATAGAACCCTACAACTTCTAATGGAGAGGGCAGACTAGAGGGATTTGATTTCTATATTTAGTGTATCTATACTATACATGGAAACTTAGAGACACATACTGAGAAGAGGGTCAAGTGGGCTGCACATTTTCTACAAATATCAGAGAAGTACATTGGGAACATTCAGGCTATGACTGAGAAAACTATCGGTATGTGATGGAAAATATTATTGTATATGTTTTTGGTGAACATCTATCTACATATTCTAAGTATGGATAAAGTGGTTGCGTTCATGATATTGACTTAGGGGAGTATATATGTAATGAATTATTCCATGATCTTTATAGATTTATAAAACATTATTTTGGATTTGGTATCAGATGATGCTTCCTCAGAAAAATTATATTAGGAATTATTTAATTGTTTAATTAAGTCCCAGGTGAATATTTTAGGCTGAATTTTTTTTAAAGTGGTTAATCATGCTATCATATTTGAGGAGAGACTGATGGAGGCTTCTAATGCAGGAAACATGGTTGTTGCGTGACGATTAGGAGGTACATCTTTCGAGGGAAGGAAGTGTTATTAGGAGAAAAATAGCTAGATTATTGTAAAATAGATTGTCTAGGGGGAATTTTCAGTTACATATGACATTTGTGTGGTTATTTTCCCACCCTTCCCTAGGCCAGAACATTATCGTAGACATTGTCCCAGACCACCAGTGGAGTGTCAATCTTACGGTGATATTGTACATCTATAGATATTTTGTAGGAACCCATGATATATGGGTAATTATAGGGAATGTAAACATCATTATAGTGTAGGAAGGAGATATTCTCCATAAAATTAGGCTAGTAGTTGGATTAATATGGGACATTATAGTCGAATAGGTGGATGTGTTACATATGGGAAATGGTACCAGTATTAGTATAGTGGTGCATCTCATGGGTCTCAGACCACATCATAAGGAAGTGGGGAAGGAGAGTTTAATGTGGCGTAGCCAAAAAATTTGGATAGAGAGTCTGGACCATTAATGGTTAAAGCTACTATTCATGTAGATTATATATTAGCCCATTCCTTATTTGATATTAGTGAATCTCATTACATTATTTATGAAAAAATTGTGAATGGAATGAGTCTAGAGATGGAGTTCATGGGTGGGGTGTTGCTGATAGATACACCAATGGGAGTGTGTTCAGTGTAAAATTTCTTGTGCAGGGGATGTTCTATCGAATTTGGAAAGTTTCATTTTGTTTGGAATCTTTACATCCTATACATGTAAGGATTCGACCAAATTTTTGTTATGGATAGTTTAGTAGCATACCGTGCCCATAATGATTGTTGTAGTAGGAAGGTAACCATTACATATTTTAAGGGGGATATCAATATTATTTAGGGAGAGTAGGATATCTAGGTTGGCTGAGTAGGTCCCATTACCTAGAAATTAAGAGTTATAATAGCACTGGTTGTAAGTATATTATTGAATGATGGAGGTGTAAAATATGATGACTTTCTACCTATATTAGACCAATTTTAGGATGTGTTTCCTAAAAAATGATTATGAATTTCTCTTGATAGAGATGAAGAATTTAGTATTTAACACATTTTAGTAGATGAACCAATTTTTTCCACCATAAAGAATGGAATTGATAGAGCTACAAGAGCTCAAGACTCTTCTAGAGGACCTAATGGATAAGGGGCTTATCCATCCATGTAAATCAACATGCAGATCACATAAATTATTTCCATAGAATGCTACTGGTAGTTTTTATTTGTGTGTATATTATCAGATGTTTAACTGAATGATAGTGAAAAACCGTTAACCTCTCTTACGAATCGATGCTATTTTTGACAAGTTGAGAGGACCATATGTCTTCACAAATTTTGACTTGATATTATGGTATCCTTTATTGAGAGTTTGATCTTCTAGTATACAAAGGATATATTTTATAAGTAGGTATGGCCTATACTTGTTTTCCGTAATAAAATTTTGGTTGAAGAACACACCAGTAGTTTTTATGTGCTTGATGAAAAGAATATTTCATACATACCTTGATCATTTTGTTGTAGTATTTGTGGATGAAATATTAATGGACTCAAATAATCCTGAAGATCATGCCCAACATTGTAACATATTACATTGTATACTGAGATAGCATCGACTATATGCCAAGCGATCTAAGTGTAAATTCTAGATTGATCAGGTACACATTTTGGGGCATATCATCTCAGGGGAAGGTGTGTAGTGGATCAAGATATGGTTTAAGAAGTTATTTCATGGAATTATACCCAGAATGTGTTCGATATCCATATATTTCATGGGTTAGCTATATTTTATCAAAAATTCATCCTATACCTTTCCCAATTGGAATCACCACTTTTAGGATTGACCAAGAATGGGATAAAGTTTAATTGTTTGGAATAATATGAGAATGATTTCCAGGGGTTGAAGAAGCCCATGGAATTAACACTGATATTGATCTTACCTAAGCATGGTGAGGAGTATATGGTGTATTTTGACTCTTATTGGATAGGGATTGGAGCAGTATTGATGATGAGAGATCATGTTTTGGAATATGGGTCTTGATATTTGGGGTCCCATGAACTGAACTACCCTATGCATGAACTCAGATTGGCCACAGTGGTTTATGCTTCGAAGTGTTGGTGGTATTATCTATTGAATGATAATTTCATCATGTTTACTGATCATAATAGATTAAGGTTTTCTTCCCACATTGGAATTTGAATCTCTAATAGTGGAGATGGGTTGAGTATATGCAGTCTATCAATTTTGTGCAATCATGTATGCCCAGGATGGGGAATAGTATTTTTCATGCTTTAATCATAATAACAAAGACTCAGGCTATTTGAGAGTCTAGTGTAGAGTCAAGAATGATGAATCTAGTTGCTATGATGCATGTGGTGGTTTATAATAGTTATGAGAAAGTATCCCTAGTAACAGTTGCAGTGGGGTCTACACTGTTGAGGTGGATTAGGGATAGTGAGTATGAGAATCCATAATTTTTATCTTTCAGGGAAATCCCTGATAGTGGGGAGACATATTCAGTCCGATTGATAGTTAAGTACAATATCATCTACATCAATAATCATGTTTTTGTGTATAAGACAACGAGGGAAGAGATAATGCCGATATTTTATGCCTCAAAATGGGTGGTAAATCTAGGTGTGACAAAATGTTAATGTGGCCTAAGTTGACAGTTTTGGTGGTTATTCATGATAAATGAGATAGCAGGGTTCATGACATGAAGATACACATATACGAAAGTGAATGATGAGTATCAACAACCTAGTGGATTACTACAACAGCTGCCCATTCAGGATTGGAAGGGGGAAGACATGTTCATGGATTTTGTGGTGGGTCTCCAAAGGATGCCTTTATGAAATTTATGTTTTTTGGGTGATTTTTGGCCATTTGTCAAATGTAGAAAATTTCTATCCTATACGGGAGACATTCTCTATGGAATAGTAGGTAGACTGGTACGTTTGAGAGATAGTCTCTCTATACTAGGTGCCAAAGACTGTTTTTTCTGGCCATGAAGCCCGCTTAACATCGTGCTTCAAGCAGGGATTACAGAAGGTGTTTGGTATGAAGGTACTGTTGAGTATGGATATACACTCACAAATAGATGGGCAGTCAAGTTATGTTATACAGGTGCTCGAGGATATTCTACGAGTCTGTGTTATAGATTTCCATGGGTCTTGGGAGGAGAAACTATCACTAGTGGATTTCGGCTATATCAACAATTATTAGGCAACTATTTAGATAACACCATAAAAAGGCTCCTTATGGTAGTCCATGCATATAACCGATTTGCTAGATGGAAAAAGGCGAGTTAGTGTTATTGGGACCGAGTCTCACTATGTCAAAATATGCACTTTGCGATGGTTTTCTTCATTTAATGGCAGTTTAAACTGTTCTTAAATCGTTCTGTGAAGGTTTTAGAAGACCACTGCTGAATCGTGCATCGATATATATTTAGCGGTGGGCATTTAAAATCGTTAGTGAATGATTTAGTTGCGGTTTTTTTTGTTTTTTAAAATTATTATTATTATTTTTAATATTTTTTAAAATTCTCTTAATTAATTTGGTTTATTATTTTATAATTTAAATATTTTATAATTCACATAATTAAATAATTAATTATTGATTTAGTTATTATTATATATTTAATTATCTATTATCTATTTATTATTTATTATTTGTTTTATAATATTTGTTATTTATTATATATTATTATTATTTTTCTTTGTGTTATTTTAATTATATTATTGTTATTTTATTATTTTATTATTATAATATTTTTATTTTTTTTTATGTTTTTTAATTTATGAGTTCTTTTAATTAATTAATTTTATATTTTTTATTGCATGCACATGCAGATGCACATGCACATGCACATGCAGATTGCAGAGGTAGGCATATTCCATATATTGAAATTCTTCCTTGGGTGGGATTTGAACCCCCTAGATATTTATTATTCTCCAAAGGCATTACCATTCCAATAAACTAATAATAAATAAATAAATAAATAACAGTTATTGAAGAAATAGATAATAAAATAATAATAAAATATAAATAAATAACAAATAAGACTGTGATAATAAATTCTTCATTAAATGATAATAAATTAATAATAAAATAATAATAAATTAAAATTTAATAATTAACGTATTCTGAATAATGAAATAATAAATAAATAAATAATAAATAATAAAGAAATAAAAAAATAAAAAAATAATTATATAAAGAATATGTAAAAATAATAATTAATAAACAATAATTATTAAATAATAAATAACAAATAATAAATAAAAGATAAATAAATAATTATGAAAAAAAATTAATTAATAATTAATCAATAAAGACATAATACATAATAAGTAAATGAATAAATAAAAAATAAAAAATTAATAATAAAATAAAAAATAAATAAAAATAGTCACTAAAAAAATAATAAGTAATAAATAATAAATAATAAATTAATAAATTTCAGATAAAAAATAGAAAATAAATAATGATTAAATAAATAAATAAATAATAAATAAATAAATAAATAATAAATAATAATCTAATAAATAAAGAATAAATAAATTATAAATAAAAAATTAATAAATAATAAATAACAAACTAATATTAAAGTAATAATTGAATAGAAAAATAATAACAAATAAATGAATAAATAATAAATAATATTTGACGAAATAATAATTTATAATTTAATAAATAATAAATAATAATTAACTAAATAAAAAATAATAATTAAGTGATTAGTAAATAATTAATAAATAATTTAGAACTTATTTCAAAATAATTTAAAAACAATTAATAAATAATTATTTATTAATGAATAAAGATATAATAAAGAAATTAAAAAATAACAAGTAATTGATAAATGAGTAATAAATTATTAATAAATGAATAATGAAAAAATAAAAAGTAAAAAATAGTGATTTGATATTAATTTAATAAAAAAATAAATGAAAAAAATATAAATCAACAATAAATATATATTAAAATAACAAATAACGAATATTAAATAATAAATAATAAATAATAAATAATAATTTAATAATTATTAAATAATAAATAATAAATAATAAATAATAAATAATAAATAATAAATAATAAATAATAAATAATAAAATAATAAAATAATAAAATAATTAAATAATGAAAATAAAAAAATAAAAAAATACATGAATAAAAAAATCATTAAATATATATACATATAACCAAATTTAAATAAATATATAGATACAAAAATGTATATTGAACAAATATATATAAACACACGTAGGTGTATAATTGTATATTAATATATATATATATATATAAACAAAAGTAAATATAATTATCACTCTATATATATACACATATAAAATATAAAAATATATATACATAAATATGTTTAAATATTTTAAAATGGATATAAATATGGAAAAATATTCAGAAATTCATATATATATATATAATTGATAATAAATTACTAAAATAAGGGAAATCATAGTAATTTAAACAACATTAAATCAACAGGAATGTTAATCAATAGAAGAAATCATAAATAGGATTAAAAGTATATGAATACACTCTTAAATGAAGATAAAATCTCATCTAATGTCTATGATATATATATACTTAAATTTATTTAAATATATAATATAATTATATTTATTTTCATATATTAGAGTTTATATATAAATTTATGTATGTTTATCAATATAAATGAATATGTATATATTATAGATATTTATATATATGTATAAATATATTCCTACTATTTTATTATAAATTCATTTATATAACATATTTAATGATTGTAATATATTTATATAAAAATACATTTATATATGATGTATACACACAGTATTATTGATATGCATGTAGATATTTATATTTCTCAAATACACACACAAATACTTACATATATATATATAATTATTTAATGACATATATTAGAATATGCACTTAAATATAGATTTAATTATTGACACTGACATGTTTATAAATAAATATTAACTTTATAGGTGTATATATACAAAATAATGAATTTTATAAGGTAAATAAAATTTATAAATATTTATTTTAAATTCATTTTAAAAAAAATATTTTTTTCCATATGGTTTATATTTTTAAAAATAAGTTTTATGTAAAAATGTATTTGTACAAGTGATTTATTATATGTAAATATATGAAAATATACATATATTTAGTATAAATAAAACCTCATTGTGATAAATGATAAAAAATCAAAACCATAATTTCAATATGAGTGTAATCCCTGAGAATAAATTCACCCCATTGCAAAAAAGGAAATAAGAACCCTGTAAATGATGCTAAAATTCCATCGAATGATAAAAATTTGGGATACCCTAACTGAAAACATATTCTAGGAGCACATAAGAGACACTTTTGACAAAAAAAAGTTACTAGGGTTCCACTATGTCACTAGGTCATTTATTTCACTACATACATTGATTTGATATGTGGTAGAGACTAAATGGATATGCAGATTAAAAGTTATGGTCGTTTGAATTCCAAATTTGATTTCCTACATTTCATGAAACTATAATAAATTTTATTATTTTAATTATTAATAAATATAAATCTAATTTTCTTTTAGACCATTCAATGGGATTTGATTTGACTGGTTGTAGAGTTAAAACGGACTCCAAGATGAAAAGTAAGGTTCATTTGAAGTTCAAATCAGATTTTCAACTTATTTATGATTTCTTAGTTTGAAATTAATATTAAAAAATAAATATAAATATTTATTAATTAATACATTATAATTAATTAACACTATAAATAATAAAGTATATATGATATTAAAAAATAAAAAACAAATCATAATAATTTTTTTAGTTCCCTTTAACTAGGAGGAATTTTATTAAAACCAACGCTATTTTCTAACCATTGTTGAAAATCCCACCACTAAAAATAAATATATATTTATTTTGAAAAGAAAAATAAAAAAAATATAAAACATTTTTGGTGGTATTAAAAACAACTGTTATTTTTTCGGGAAAAAAGTTTAGCTGAGGTTTTCAAAATACCGCGAAAACATCGTCACTAAATTTTGTTGTTCTCGTAGTGTCTCGTACTGGAGACATCAGAGGTGGTTTAAATGATTTGGAAAAATATAGGAGAGAGAATTCCTATGCTGGTAGACATAGATGACCCCTAAAGTATACAAAGGGTGATCCTGTATTCTTTCAAGTGTCTCCTAGATTAGGTCACCACATGACATGAAGACAGAGAAAGTTGTAACCCAGGTTCATTGGATTGTTTGAGGTTAGGAAGAGAATTGGGTTGGTGTCATACCTATTGGCTCTTCTATAGAGATACAATTCTATTCATGATGTCTTCCTTGTGTCATAACTTCGACTGTATCACCATGCGCCTTCTCATGTGATTGAGGTGGATGATGTTGATCATGAGATAGATGCGTCCCTTAATAAGAATTCAATATATGTGTTAGATCATAGTGAGAAATTGTTTTTGGGGAATATGGTGCCAATATTTGGTGTACTGCGGAAACATGGTCATTTCTAAGAGGAAAACATGGGAGAGAGAAGTAAATACGAGGGCTCAATGATGACACCTTTTTGAATAGGTTTCATAGTGATGCTTGGTAGTGTAGCTCGAGGATGATCTATTATTAGGTGGGGAGATTGTAAAACTATAACCATTTATGAATATGTCCCGAGAATATTTAATGATATTATTTTACATTGTATTCTGTTGTTTTCATATGTCTTTGACCTTGGGGTGCTTCTGTGTGAAATTTGGAAATTTTGGAAGGAAATGGGGTAGTGCACAGTTAGCACATGGTTTTCCCAAATTTTGTGCCCCATCCCAACCAACCGTGAAACCCTGAATAGTATGGATTTGCATGGATTGAAAAAATATTTTCAAATATCACCCCCTAATAGTAGAAATTACGCACCCCTTAGAGGAGGAGCATAGTTTGATGAAACCATTCACCCCAAAAATCAAACAATTTATATAGGATTTTCATGTTCTGAAAAATATTAAAAAAAATTCCCAACCACTATATTGTACCCCTAAACACCATAACATGGCCCATAATCAATTTATTTCAATTATATAGCCTCCTAGATGTATTCCAAGGCCATCTGACATTTGTGCTTAGGGATTTAAAATATCAGTTGGAAAATATACATATCTTCGGGTACATGGATTTATCCTAATTGATTTCATGTCTCTCTCCCATTCTCCTCCCATTTTTTGGTTTTTATCAGTTATTTTGTTAGATCTATGTCACATCCCATCCAAGTGGTGCATATTCCATGACACCCCAATCCCTCCTCCAATAGGTCAGGGGCTAGTCACTAGCACCGAGTAGGGATATTACTAACATGGGAGGAATCACCTAAGTAAATGTACAGACACACATATCCAAGAATAAAAATGCTGAAATGTAAAAAAAAACCACTAAGGAGAAAAATTAATGTATACATTTAAACCCAACCATCAGAATACGGTAGGAAGTAAAGTACTGAATGTAAACAAGGGTAGAATACAAGCCGACCACAAAACAAGAGTCTGAAAAATACGAAGTACAACCTGTAAACACAATGAGGTACTAGGACTACTACTCATAGTTGTAGGAACACCTCGGCTTGTAGGGAACTCAGAAAGATCATTCTTTTCCTGGTCCACACTGGACTTTGTCAAAAGGTTTCTCTTCTATACAATACATGACACGTGCGGGAAAATCCTATATAAGAATGAGTATGACAAATACTTAGAAGAGGACCCCGAAAACTACAAAGAAATACACAAAATAAAGGCACAATAAAATATACACAATATATGTCTTCTGAACATATAAAAGTTGAACACAATCTAGATATTCTCAAAACCCAGACCTGTAGTCTAGAGACAATTCACACAACCACATTCCCCCCTCTAGGGATTTAGTTTGATGATTCAACGAAGCACTTGTCTGAGACAACTCACTCCATGAGTCTGATAGCTCTGAGGACATCCGTCTGAGAAGTATTATCCATTGTGAAAAGTCACGAGAGATAGATACACTCATTCTTAGAGAATATACTCCTATGTGTGGAAAGATCATGAACATAGATGAGAATCACTGCTAGGGTCTTGGAATATACCACGAATCATTCGAATTCACCTGATAAGTATAAGATCAACTCCCTATGGGGATAGTCACATCGATAGATGACTCTACCTAGGGCCATGAATTGACTGAGGATCTCTCTCCCGGCCTCTTGGAGGGATAACTGACTCTATCTTGGAAATTCTTGCTGAAGAGATCATACTCCAAAGATAGGAAGCGACACCTGACCTCCAGGGGAACAAGTATATTTGGAACTAACCCGAATGAAACATGTCCATGATACGGTTGACAAGAAGAGCAAGACGTGTACTAAAAAGTTCATTGCATGTAGAAGTGTCACACACCGTGTCTTCTGACCCCGGGTACTGCCCATGTACAACAACCTGTGTCGTAAGGTTGGTCATGTAGAAGAAGGTATACACGACGTGTAAGTGAGTGACACTCCAAGTTCCTCTATCTGTGGAGGAATCAATGAATGCCGGCCATGTGCCCGTACATGACTTCAACCTATGTGTCACAATCCGTGTGACTGGTACATGGGGTAACCCATGCAGCCGGCCTGATCTGGCTGTGTGATGGAGTACATGGCCGTGTACTCAACCCAGTGTCCATATATCCCCTGGATACACGCCGAGTCCCGTTTATGGACCCACACACCGTGTTCTTTGTAAAACATGTCGTGTCATCACTTCATGCACCACATAACCCTAGCCGCGACTTAGCTGGGCCTAGATGATGTGTTCTTCGGGATTCACGGCATGTGTTCTAGAAATTTCCAGAATTGTGAACTTCCACTATCGTGTCTCAGGTGGAGTTCTGAACTTCAATCCGGCCATCCGTTTTCTAAAAAACATAAATATTAATGTCACCCCAATGTCCCGAAGTTGAATCCATTGTTTCCGGGCCTTCGATCGGCCCCAAAAATGCATATCTATCCACCCGTGCATAGAACGCTCAAAGAACTGTCTCACCCAATCCAAGTCGATTAGTCGTCTTCCATTGTTGTCGCACATCCATTGAGTCTTTGTGATGTCGGGTCTCCATTTTCATATTGTTTTTTTGTGAAAATGATTCCCATATATTGGTTTTTTTCACCCCACGAATAACACAAAGAAAAGAGGAAGAAAATCCAATAACAAAAGTGGAATGAAACATGATGGCATTCATCATGGTGTTAATTCAGTCCCATAAAAAGTATTTAAATGAGAGTAAATTGAAATAAAAAAAGGAATAAAAATCTCCCAGGAATGCATCCAATGAATCCCTCCTACAAAAACGACAATGCACGGATCAAACTGTTCATGGGTTGATCCATATTCGTTGTTAAATTCAAATTATAGGGAATAAAAAAACATTAAAACACAACCCATATCTTAAGGTGGGATGGATTTCTGATGAAGGTATTGCACTATCGTTATTGTCGAGATCCTTCCACTCTGTTGGCATAGAAATTCCCACTTTTTATTCACAGTCGTTCGTCGTCGAGTGTTCTCTCCAAAGCTCTAATAATTTACAAGAGTTTCTCACCATCGTATGCCAACGACCAACATTCAATTAACCCATAAAAAGGAGAAAACATGTTTCTGTGTCCTGTTGTGTGGTGCCATTAATGAGTCAGCATTTTTGTTTCGGAGTCATTATGGTGTGGTATTAATTATCAAAACAACTACCCCTTCGTTAAGAAATAACATATGTTTCCAAATAAAATAAAATAATATAAACCTTTTGAATTATTTTATTTTACTTAAAACATCCGAAAATTAACTTTTTCCCTCGACTCACTCCGGTCGAGGTTAGGCATGTTTGTAGCTAAAGTCATCGTCCTGGATGCAACGATTCCCTCTAATTTTTATTTTGGGCATCCATTTGAAAAATTCCACAACCTCTCTCACCCTCCAACTTACTTAGCTAAAAAAAGTTCAAACCAACATTCCGGTCTCATCAGGCTTTGGAATGACATGCCGTATCCAGGATTCGTCATGTAATAATTCTATATAATATTTTAAAATAATACACAAAAAATCTGAGACATACATTCTCCCCACCTTGGGGCTTTGTGTCCCAAAAAATACAAAAAAATGTTACTCCAAAAAATTTAGGTACTGGGCACGATTCTAAGTCTCTTTCTCCTGCATGCTCTCCTTAAGATTAATGTGCTTCCACTTAACGCACCCCAAGGGAATAGATCACCCACAGAGGATCCTCTCCGGCCGATCCTTGATTTCCACTGGGTACTCAACAATGGGAACTCCATCCTCGATGTCCATCTTGCCCTGATCGATGACAAGCAATGGGTCATGCAAATACCTCTTCATCTGTGACATGTAGAAGACATCATATGCCCGATGCGAATGTGGAGGTTGAGCTAGGTGGTAGGACACATCACCAACTCTGTGTAGTATCTTGAATTGTATAATGAATCTCAGAGATAACTTGCTTCACCGATAAAATCTCTACAACCCTATTTGAGGTGAGACCCAAAGGAAGATGTGGAATGCCTCCTTGAACTTGATAGGTCTCCATCATATGTTAGTAGAAGACTTATGCTGGCTTTGTGAAATCTTCATCTGCTCCTGGATGATCTGAACCAACTCAGTAGTAGCTCGCACCTACACTGGACCCATGAGTGCTGACTCTCCAAGGTCAGTCCAGAAAAGCGGTGACCGACATGGTCTCCCATATAAATCCTCAAACGGTGCCATACCAATGGTGGAGTGTAAGCTATTATTATACGTAAACTGCATTAGTGGTAGGTGTTCCTCCAAAATGTGACCAAATTCCAAGATACAAGCCCGCAACATATCCTCCAGAACCTAAATGTTCCTCTTCGTCTAACCATCGATCTGGGTATGGAACGTCGTGCTCAACCATAGATTATTCCCAAAATCCTTCGAAAATCCCTTCCACAACAGGGATGTGAAGCGGGCATCTCAACCCAAGACTATAGTCGAAGGGACGCCATGAAGCCAAACTATCTCCTTCACATAGAGGCACCCCAAGCTCTCTATGGAACTCCTCCCTCTAATATCTAGGAAGTGGGATGACTTGGTTAGTCGGTAAATGATCACCCAGAAGGAATCATGCCCCTTGAACATTCAGGGTACGCATGTTACGATGTCTCTCGATATTCCATCCCACTCCCACAATGGAACTTCCAGGGGTGAGCTAATCTCCCTAGAATATAGTTCTCAACCTTCACCTATTGGCACATAAGGCATCGAGAAACAAACTCTTTGACAACCTTCTTCATGACCAACCACCAGAACTGTCATCGGAGATCATTTTACATATTCACCAATCTAGGATTTACTGCCAAGGGGGATGTATGAATCTCCCTCGGGACCTCATCCTACAATGCCACTTATACAACAATGCATCCTATGAAAAGAAGTACGTGCTCCCCATCTTGCAAATATCCATCAGGAGCATGTCTTGTGGATAACTGAGCACGTAAAGCCTCATAGTCCACATTCCCAAGATGTGCCTATCTAACTCACTATAAGAGTGGAGGGGTGAAAACCATCGAATGAAGGTAAGAAACATTCCCTCTTTCCATGAAGGATAACTGTAACAAGGACAACTGTTTCTTCGCCTCAATCAGTAGCTGTTAGAAAGATCTCATTCTAAGAGCATCTTCCACCTTGTTCCCCTTATTAGGTGTATAGATGATATCGAAATCATAGTCTTTGAGGAACTCTAGCCAATTCATCTATCTCAGATTAAGATCCTTCTGCGAGAAGATGTACTTGAGACTCTTGTGGTCTGAGTCGATGATGAACCACTCAGCCAGAAGTGAAACGAACCTAGTGGGCCTAAATCCACATCGAACTCGGCCATGACTGATCCTAGACCTCTGTCAGATAGCATACCCCCACCTCGTGAGAAGATAACATGCCCCAACATCAGACTGTCCTAGATAACAATTGACAGGAATTGTCCACTGCTTGACGGGGATTTAATTCGCCTCACGTGCAACTCGAACCAGATACCACATGCTTAACAGCCAACCGAGAGCATTATGAGTAACAAATGGGCCGTTGCACATTTGGTACTCATAATGCTCCCAGTTGGATGTTAAGCATGTGGTATCTGGTTCGAGTTTTGGGGGAGACGAATTAAATACTTTTTAGGAAGGGGACAGTTCCTGGCACATGTTATCTGGGATAGTTTGAGGTGTGGGCCTGTTATCTGCTCGTGCGGTGGGGGTCTTCTATCTACCAAAGGGAGGGCTCGGGCATGGCCGAGTTCGATGTGGCTTTAGGACCACTGAATTCGTTACATAAAAAGGAACATTTTTATGTAACGAACCCCGTGGGCCTAAACCCACATCGAACTCAGCCACACCTGAGCCCAGACCTCTGGCCGATAGCAGACCCCCACCCCGTGGGCAGATACCATGCCCCCACCTCAGACTATCCCACATAACACATGGCAGGAATTGTCCCCATCCTGATGAGGATTTAATTCGCCACCCCAAAAATTGAACCTGAGACCACATGATTAACAACCAACCCGAAACATTATGAGTACCAACTGAGCTACAGCCTAGTTGGTACTTGTAATGCTCACGGTTGGCTTTTAAAGCCTGTGGTCTCCAGTTCGAGTTGCAAGGGAGGAAAATTAAATCCTCGTGAGGTAGGGGACAGTTCCTTCCACGTGTTATCTGGGATAGTCTGAGGTGGGGGCCTGCTATCTGCCAGCGGGGTGGGGGTCTGCTATCTGCCAGAGGGCTGGGCTTGAGCGTGGATGATATTGATGTGGATTTAGGCCCACCGAGTTCATTACAATAAGGTAGAGTCGCAAAATTTTCAACGCGAAGTCTAATGCTGCCAACTTTAGATCGTGGGTTGCATAGTTATACTCATTTGGCCTAAGTTGGCATGAGCCATAAGTAATCACTGCATGTCTCTACAACATGACACAACCAAGACTGGTCCCAGAAGAGTCACAGAAAAAAATTTACTCGACACCCTCCTCTAGTAATCTCATGATCGAGGTGGTCGTCATGATATACCTCAACTGCTAGAAAGCATACTGGAACTTCTCCTTCCACATGAAGGGGTGCCTCTTCTTGGTCAAGGCTATCATCGGTGATGGTATTTGGGAGAAATCAGGAATGAATTTCTAGTAATATCCTGCCAAACCAAGGATGTTTCGTACCTCTTTCACGCTTCGAGGTGGTTCGCATGCTAACACTGCCACCACCATGTCTAGGTCCACTGATACTCCATCTGCTGAAATGGCATGTCCTAGAAAGGGTACCTCCTGAATCTAGTACTGGAACTTTGAGATCTTCCCATAAAGTTAGAGTTCTTGGAGTACATCCAGAACCATCCACATGTGTCTCGTGTGCTCCTCCTCTGACGCTGAGTACACAAGGATTTCATTGAGGAAGACTATTATGAACGAGTTCATGTATTGCTGGAAGATTAGATAAATAAGTCCCATGAACACTATAGGGTTTTTTTCAGGCCAAAAGGAATCACCAAGTACTCATAGTGACTGTAGAGACATCTAAAAGAAGTCTTCGGTATACCCTCATCTCGTACTCATAATTGGTGATAACCTGACCGAAGGTAAACCTTCAAAAACCACGGTGTTCATCTCAGTTGGTCAAAGAGGTCGTCGATCCTCGTTAGTGGATATATGTTATTCACTGTCACTTGGTTCAGACACCCATAATCCATTCCCAACCTCAAACTTCCATCCACCTTCTTGGAAAACAAAACTCGGGCTACCTAGGTTGAAACTTTGGGTCTCACGAAACCCTTGCTCAGCAAATCGTCCAACAACACCCTCAACTAATGAAGCTATATGGGAGCTATCCGATATGATGATGGATAAATAGGGTCCATCCCTGGGTATAAGTCGATGAAAAAATCAACTTCCTGGGGGTGAGGTAGTCCTGGAACATTTTCAGGAATGAAATCCTCGTACTTCGCCAATACTACTGGGAACTGGAAGCTCACAACATCTCCTGCTCTGAGGGTAAGCCATTCCAACTCATGAGTGATCAGCCGTACCCTCCTATGCATTAGCCCATTTTGTGTGGCCTGAGTCTACCTTTCACTTTCAAAGGAAAACCCCATCCCATCGCTGCAGACACACCACACTCTTCGCCTATAGAAGTCAATATGGGAATGGACTAAGGATAACCAATCCATACCGAGAATGACGTCGTAAGGCCTCGACGCATCCACCAAGAGGTTCCAACTGAAGGTGTCACCTCCAATGGTAAGATCACACTGTCGAAAAAGGTGCTTGATCACCGAGTCTCCTCCCATAGGTGTCAAAAAGTGTTTTGATCGAGTCAATGAATCTACTTTAATTTCAAGGCTTCACAAAAGACATGTGGTGAGGAAGGAATGAATATCACATATGTCTATAAGAACAACAGCTAAGGTAGAGAAGACACAGATCATACCTCAGATCATCCCTCAATTTCCTCGGATGTACAACTCAACTGCTTGTAGTTGTCCCCACCCATGTCCCCCAGATCCCTAATCCTTGTGTGGACCTCATAGGCTAACTGGATCCATCCAGAGAGTTGTGGACTGCCAAACCACTATCCTGGGTCCTCCTTTGATGTCTCCCATGTTCTGATCCCTGTGGATGATGTTGGCATTCTACTGCTAAGGCCTCTGCACCTATCTTCCTACTGCGGACTACCGTCAGTTGTCTCTGCTGCACCAAGAAGCTCTCAATCACCATGGCCCTCTCGAGCACTCCAACATATGTTGGAATGAAAATTGGTATGACACTAGCTCTGATGTCTCATCGATGAACTCGCTCAATGGTCTGATCTCTGAAGTACTGATCCCCGACCAAATCCATCGAGTACCTGGCAAGGTTGTTGAACCTAGATGAATAGTATTCCACCATCAAACTACCCTACTAGAGCTAAATAAGCTCCTCGATATGCAATTCTCTTAGCGTAACCAGTGAAAACTCCTCCCTAAAGAGTCGCTAAAACTCCATCCATGAAAGAGTCTCATCATTGTGAGTCTATGTGGCTAGAAACCACCATCATCCCACCAAACCCTGAATATGGATCACTCCTAGGTTCACCATCTTGTCTGCCGGTGTCCTCACGAAATGGAAAACTCTGGTCACCGCATCAATCCAGTCCTCAGTCAGCGGAGGGTTGGGCTCACCTTGGAACATGAGGGGCCTCTGTCTCTAGAACACATGGAGTGCACTCAGCCTGCACCCCTCATCTGTCAGTACTGTAGGTGCCACAAGCTTCTCTACTAGTGGTGGTATAGTAGGTAAACCAATTGTAGGTAACACCTAGGGAACTGGTTCATGCATAGAACCCTCGTCAGTGATGGGGTTATCCTCATGGTTGTACTACTGAATCATAGTTGGTATGCGTTATGAAGGATTCTTGTAAGGAACAAGATGTACCGTGGTCAAAGAGTATATCTGGATATCTGACACAAAGGAAAAGTAAAACATAGCCCTTTCCAATATGATGGATGTACCAATATCGTATTTCTATGTAACTAGTGTTTTCATGTACCAAGTCGAATAGCAGTTTATTGGAGTCATGGTGTTTGGATACGTCAGCCGCCTGAAACAACACTTGAGTCTCTCGCCTGAAAGATGAGCTCAAAACAATTGAAACTATTTCCCCAAACCAATCTCATAGACTCTTGGTTCTATGGTAGAACTGAACACCTCTGATACCACTCTGTCACGACCTGCCCAAGTGGGGTCCACGCTGCGACTTCCCAAGCTGCCACCAATTGGCCAGGGGCTGGTGACTAGCACCTAGTAGGCATATTAATAACATGGGAGGAATTGAATAAGTACCTGCGCACACACGCACACACACACATTTCCATGCCCAAAAATTCTAAAATGTAAAAAACCCACTACGGAACAAAATTCATGCATACAACGAAACCCAACTAACAGAGTACGACGAGAAATAATGTATAGAAAGTAAACTGGGATAGGTTAAAAAACCACCACAAAAAAAGAGTCTAAAAACTTCAGTGTCCATCCTATAAAGACAATAAGGTACTGGGATAGCTAGTCGTAGCCGTAAGATCACCTCGGCCAGTTGGGATCTCAGAAAGCTTGATCCTTCCCTATTCCACCCTCAACTCTATCAAAATGATGACCTTCTGCACAAGACATAGCCCATGCCAGATAATCCTACATAGGGGTGAGTATAACCATACTCTGTAGAGGACCTCAAAAACCAAAATGAAATAAAAAAAGGAAAGGTAAAATAATCTCTATACAATATATGTATACTGATCATATAATAGGTTAAAACAATCCAGATATACTAAAAACCCAGACTCGTAGTCTAGAGACAAGTCACACAACAACATTCCCCTACTAGGGATTCATTTTGAAGATTCCACGAAGCACTTGTCCAGGAGAACTCACTCCATGATCAGAGAGCTCTGATGAAATCCGTATGAGAAGTACTATACATGGGGAAAAGTCATGAGAGATTGATACACTCATTCCAGGAGAACATATTCTTGAGTGGGGAAAGATCGCGATACACGGATGAGGATCACTTCCTGGGCCTTGGTGGATACCAAAACTAATCCAGATTCACCTACTAAGTAGACTATCAGCACCCTGTGGGGATAGTCACATCGATACCTGACTCTACCTAGGGTCAAGAATGGATAGAGGATCTCGCTCTGGGCCTCTTAGAGGGATACCTGACTTTATCATGGAAAGCCCTGCCGAAGGGATCATACTACTGAAAAAGGAAGTAATACCTAACCTCCAAGGGAACGAGTAAACGTGGCACTAACCCAAATGAAACATGTCAAAGATACAGTGGACACGAAGATCAAGCCATGTACTAAAAAGTACATAGCGTGTAGAAGTGTCACACGCCTTGTATTCTGACCCCGGGTACTGCCTGTGTACAAAGAACTGTGTCATAAGGTTGTTCGTGTAGAAAAAGGTATACATGTAATTTAAGTGAGTGATACACCATGTTCCTATATTAGGGAACGAATCCATGTATGCTGCCCATGTGCCCGTACATGGCTTCAACCCATGTGTCCCAAATTGTGTTACCGGTACACGGGGTAACCCATGTGGTCGGCCTAGTCTAGCCGTGTGGTGGAGTATAGAGCCGTGTACTCCACCCCGTTTCCATGTGTTCCCGGGATACACGCCGAGTCCCATGTAAGGACCCATATTCTGTATTCTTTGGAGAACCCGCCATGTCATTGCTTCATGCACCGTGGAACCCTAGCTGTCACTCAGCTTTTCCTACACGTTGTGTTCTTCAGGATACATGCCATGTGTTCTGGAAATTTCTCGAATCACGAACCTCCACTGACGCGCCTCATGTAGGGATCTGATCAATGATCCGACCATCTATTTGCTATGAAACTTGAAGATTAAGGTCACCCCGATGTCCCGAAGTCCTCTTCATTTTTTTGAGCCTCTGATCGGCCCCGAAAATGCGTATTATTCCACCTACGTGAAGAACGCTCGAAGAATGGTCTCCCCCGATCTAAGACGATTCATCATCCTCCATTAGAGTCGCACCTCTATTGAGTTGTCGTGATATTGGTTCTCTATTTATAGATCATTGTGTTGTGAAATGGAAGCCCAACGATCCGTTGTTCGCCGCCTCGTAAAGAACATGAAGAAAAAAGGAAGAAAATCCAATAACAAAAGAGGAACGAACCTCACTATCATTCATCATGACATTAATATGAACCCGTTAAACGGTTTTGAACGGGAGTAAATTAAAAGTATAAAACATGGAATAAAAATATTATAGGAACAAATTCAAAGAAGCCCTCCCTCAAAAACGACGATGTGTTGATCAACGAGATTGTGGGTTGATCCAAGTTCGTCATTAAATTCAAAGGACACGGAAGAAAAACAACATTAAAACATTACCCCAAACTCAAGGTGAGATCGATCCCTGAAAAAGGGGATTGATCTGTCATCATCTTCGAAATCCTTCAACTCTATTGGCGTAGTAATTAATACTTTTTATTTTTAATCATTCTTCATCGAGAGTTCAATCCATAGTTCTAATAATTCACCAGAGTTTCTCACAATCGTCATCTAACCACCAACATTTGATTAAACCATAAAAAGTAGAAGAAAAGTTTATATGTCCTGTTGCCCAATGACATTAATGAGTCAGCGTTGCCCTTTTGAGTCATTATGGCATGGTATTAATTATCCAAACAGTTGCTCTGTCATTAAGTTGCAAAAGATGTTTCCAAAAAAAAAATAAACCATTCTAATTATTTTATATTATTTATTTTAGTAAAGGAATTCAAAAATTAACTTTTTCCCTCGACTCATGCCGGTCGAGGTTAGGATTATTCTTAGGTAAAGTCATCATCTCAGATGCAACAGTGCCCTTGGATTTTTATTCTGGGAATCCATTTAGAAACTGCCGTAACCGCACACACCTGCCAACTTACTTAGCTAAAAATGTTCAAACCCCCATTCTAGGCTCATTAGGCCTCAGAATGACGTGTCTTCTCCATGCTTGGTATCGTAATATTTCCACTTAATATTTAAAAATAACACAATGAAAATATGAGTCATTACAATTTATAACATGATTTTTAGAATCTAGACATAGGATTATTGGATCTAGATCAAGATTTAAAAGATGTTGTTATGTTTGATCTTGATTTAGGGTTTCAGAATCAGATATTGTTTTACATCGTTATGCAACTATTTTTTTGGGATTTTCATTAGGAAATAATTATTTAATGAATTTTGGTAGGTGGTATTTAATTCAAACCCAAATTTCATTATTAAAATTATGTTTATTTAATTATAGAATTAATTTTATATTTTTAGCAATTGAGTTTCTGAAATTGAATTAATTTGTTTAGTAATTTAATTAATTAAGGGATAGTGAAATTGGGAATGTTGGAATTGTAAATTATGAGTCCTTAATTTGTGAATTAATAGTGAGGGAATTGGGGTTGTAAATTGAATAATTAATTATCGGGTAATGATATTTTTGAATTAAATAATTGATTAATGAATTAGTTTGTGGATTAATGGGATTGATATGAATAATATATTTTTTATTGAATTAATAGGTTTGAGATGATTAATTATTTTTTGAGTCAATTATCATGATTGAGAGGACTAATTAATTATTTAGAAAATTATTGTGATTGAGATGATTAATATATTATTGAATTTATTAATGGGGTTAAAATTATTTATTAAGTGTTGAATTAATTATTATGATTAAGATGAATAATTAATTATTGAGTTAATTAATGATATGGACATGATTATTTAATTCTTGAATTAATTAATGAAATGGTGAAGGGGAACATTGGGATTCATATTGTAATTGATATCTAGAATGGTAACAATGTAATTCAGAGATATGAAATGCGAGATAGAATCGTAAAAGTGTAACTCTAAGTGATCGTAACCCATGGGGATTGTTTTGACTCTAATGTGGGATGAAGTAGGTATTGTGGTTTGGGTGTCCTCAGGAACCCATGGAGTTTATGTGGTTAAATAAAGAATAATTTAAAAATATGATAACTACTTATTTATGAATTTTACATATTTCATTATGCAACAAAATACACTTTTTATTTAATGTATATTGTTTTAGATGCCGTCGGTGGTGGCCTACTTATTTGTACTCAAACCCCACTCATATTTCCGCATTATTATGAAAATAGAATTCGTGGTTGTATTACAATATAAGGTAAATGTCCATGTGTTATATGATTTAGTTTAGATGGATCATGGATGAGGGAACCAGATGTGGTTAGATACCATCTTGGATTTGGTCAGTGTATTTACTTTTCGTTCCACATTTTGATAGTTGGAAGGTACATTACCATGAAATACCTATCATTTAGTATGATATTGTATTTCATGTTTTGGTCATCATGTGATATTGTAATATTTCGGGTTATGGTTATATATTTTGTAATTTTTTATTTCTTTTATACTAGTGTTTTAATCTAAAAAAGATGATATTGTATCCCCATGACTAATATCAAACCCTCACTCCTAGTTAGCATCCTCTAGTGTATGGGGAGGCACACTTATGGTCACGTAGTAGACCAGCTCAGGGAACTGGTGTGTGGATCCAAATTCAGGATCTTACAACAGAAGACTTCCCATTATATTTGGGAATAATGTTTCTCCAATGTTGATAATTATAAATGAACACCTGTATTTTTTTCACTGGTTGGAATAATTTCCATACTGCTTAATTTTGAATCATTAGAGCATGGTTAGTGCATTTTTAGGAATCTTATTTTCCTCCATTTAATAAATTATACTATTCATCACCTTTATTGTTCCATAGGATTTATGACCCACCATTGCACATTAAAATAAAATACTAGTTTTATTCTTGAAATATCCTTTATTTTTCATCACATATATCTGACATGTAGAGGGTGGAAATTTCATTCCACCATGTTAATAATTTTAGTTTTAGTGGGACTCCGTCTTCATATTATTTTCAAAACCATAGAAATGATGATAATATATATAATTTCCATTTATTCCATGAGTATACACTAACATATTTTTCCACATATAGTAATGGATCTTATAGAAAAATCACTTTTGAGTCTTCGATTTATAACAACAAATAATCAATCAATTTTCCTTTTTGGGATAATGATTAAAACAAAATAATACCTTCAAAGACCAATAATATTTTTTCTATAAGAAAAAATGGATTGAACCTCATTCTTCTTAAGCTCAAGTAATTCCTCTATATATTTATACATAGAATACATTGTATGTAATTACTAAAAAATACCTCTTAAACTGTTCACTTTCCATGGAGTCATTTTAGCTCTAGACACATATTGATTATAAGATTCCACTATTGATATGATTTGAAATCTATATGATAAATGGATTCGAAAATCATTTAAATTTATAAGAATGAAATAACAAAAAATATTTTCTATGTGGTGTTGATCCATCTCTTAGACACTAGTGGATCAGAAGGCACACTAAAATTAGGTGGATATTTTCTCATAAGTGATTCAAAAATATATTGGACAATTATTTTATCATTTAGAATCTCCTCAAGATTCATGACCTGAGAATGCTTCATGAGAATAGTGGTAAGATTATGTATTATGAGGTATTAGATCATTTTGTTTCTCATGTGGATAATAATTCAATTTTCCTTAAAATTCATTATTTGCATGATTTATTTTAGTTCCATCCATTCACTAAACCCAAAAATAAATGTGCAAGAATAATTCTAAAATAATATTAATGTGACATAAAATAACCATGAAATATCATTCATAGGATATCTAAATAAAAAAAATTCTAGTCCATTTTACTATTACTTTAACCTAGGTTATCCAAGGTTATTTCCAAATTGTTAGGATATCATCCAATATTTAGACTTATACCAAGGGGTTTTCAGAAACAATTTCTAATCCAAATCCCTAATGAATAACTAAAACGAAATATGACACCAGATATTGTGTCTAAAATATTTTGTACATATGTACTACACCATTTTAGATAAATATTCTATGTATAAAATTGTGAACCATTCTAGAACCATGAAAGAATAGTTTCCTTAAAGACTAGTTAAAAACACCTATTATTTAGACACATTATTCATCATGTCACATAACGATCTTCCCACTTGGTAACCTTCTTTACATACCATACATAAAACCATTCATCGTAACCTAGGGAAAGAAAACATAAGAAAGGGTGTGTATATATCCTCAATAAGTGTAATTACATTTTATTTCAATCGATGATGATACAAAATTATAAGATAATTATAAGGGAATGAGATAATGACCATAAATTAAAATGTTCATATCCAATCTTCCAAATATCATAAACATGAGTTATGTAATAAAGCATTATATTTTCAGAAAACATAAATCATAATAATGGGAAGTCACCATAATATAATTAGGAACCATACAATAATTTCAAAAAATAATACCACTATCATACGTATAGAATACAATTCATATTTTTGGGTTAAATATTGAGACCATAAAATCATAGAGGATCAAGATTCATATCATGTTTCCTATAGTGGATAAAAAAAATAAACTTTTTCCCCCTAGTGGATCGAGCACATTGACTTGTTTCCAATAGTTGATATTGAACATCCACTTATTTTTTTAAAATTTTCGAATGACATAGAAAACATTACAAAATTAATTTGAGGGAGATATAATTAAATGGATTCACATAAAATAATGAGAAAACTAAATATTTGTGCTAGAAGATCATAAAAAATTAATTATATAATCACATTATAACCCATGAAAATATAAAAATCATCATAATAATTTAGAAATTTCTACTTGTAATAACCCATGTAAAATAAAAGGGTTATATAAACATCTCATAATCAAAATAATAAATCATAAAAAGAAAGGATAAGGATGGCATCATTGGATAATATACATATTATATCATAATTATCATTAAATTATGTTATCATAGATAAAAATTCCAATATAATATTAAATTGAATATTTCATGAGGAAAATAACATTTTAACATTGAAATAACATATTTACAATCTAAAACATTCCACAATATTTAGTAAAAAATTTCCTAAAAAATCAAAATGAAAAACATTAATGGAATATTTGATTTATTGGTTGTCCATGATGATTTTAAATTCCATTAATCTGGTATAATTTAAAATAAAAACAATTCTTCACAATATTATAAAAAGTAAAAAAGTGATGCATTCAAAAACAGAAAAAAGATTAAATTTTTAAAAAATTTGGAAAATATATAATCATGGGTTTATATGAATTTTAAAAAGTATAGTACAGTATTAAAAACATTCTTGAAATAATTTTTTAAAAAAATGGATAGGGAAGAAAAATGTTTTTTCTTATCCAATATAGAGATAAAACTGGTTTCCATTAAAATCATTTTTGTGATATATTGAGTAATTAATGTGAGAAAAATGAATTGAAAATATTTATTATTTATAATTTTCTATAGTATAAGACAATTTAATGGTTTTTATAAAATAAGGATCATATTATTTATTCAATTGGAATTCAAGCAAAAATATTCCCGATAAAAATAGGATTGAAACACTGATCTGTTACCTCAAGTCTCATATTTATTCCATTGTGATTTAAAATCCTATATAATAAATATATATTTATTATCAATGTATTCCATAATTATACTAATATCTATCATTAATTTTATTATTAACTTATGAAATATTATGACACATATATTAACATGTTTTTTTAAATAATTGTTCAAATAAAAAAATGGGGTAATTTTACATTCGTATTTTAGTTTTGAAATCATGGTCCTTTTACTTTGATAAAGGTTTCATCATCTCAAAAATTTTAATGATGATATTAATATTGTATATATTAACCATATGTATATAGTCATCCTTAAATGGTAGGTATAAATAAAATCATTTACACCGTTTATATAGATGGTTGGACATATGTACAAGTGAATGTTGGTTCCATTTTTCAGTAGAATGGCTAAAAGAAAGGGAAATAATTTCAAATTTAAAAAATAATTATTATATCATATATATCATATATATATTTATTAAATATATCTTTATTACCACCCATGTAATGAATAATTTCAAAACAAATCACATTATTTCATAGAGGTGGTAGTCCAGACATGCCAATAATCAACATTATCGTCTTCTAACAGATTTGAATGTATAGAGGTATATACGATGATAAAATTATTGAAGAGTATTTTTTTTCATAAATATAATTTATAAAAATAAATCCTATCACAATAAACGTTCATGAAATATAGAAATAGAAAAGGAATTGTATCCTTATGTGGAGACGGTAAGCCATACGTACGAAGATGCGATACTTTCACTTCCCATTTGATGGAAAAAAGTTCAATAATGGAGGTTTCTCAATAAAAATAACTTTACTATATATTTTGGACATTAATGTTATTTTTTTAAATTCCATAGATTTATGAGTGGTAAATAAAGAAATAAAAAGAAAGTTATCTGTTAAAGAAAATATCTATTCTTTAATAGAAAATAATTTTATATCCAATTAAAGATCCTAGGATTGTTATTTTCTGAATACCTTAACCTATATAATGAGAATAAATATGATGGGAATATAATTTTGTGGGGTTTTATGAAGCTACAATGGTTTTGGGGGTGTAGAAAAGAGATATAACAGGTTCCCTTTTATAATTGAGGTGTGGGGTACTCATGGAATATCATAAAATATTAAAGAAAAATAAAATTATTTTCTAGAATAATGATTATATATATCTTGATATTCTATGATAAGGATGGGTAAGGTTGAAGTAACATCATCCGATAAAATTTGGATTGGTTTATGTGTTGTTGAAAACCATATATTTTTAATTTAACCCCTAGTAATAAAATTTTAACCTCATTCGTGGTAAAAACTTTTTCAAAATTAACAAGTTATATTTATAGAATCCTAAGATTATCATGAATTAATATTCCACCTTTTTAGATTAATATTAAATTCATAACATATTGAATAATGTTATTACCGTAAATCTTTATTGTCTTTGGAGACTAGGTATAATAACTATTTATTTCAGAAATGAAATTCATCATCCCCCATATAGATCATCCCAACTAGTACAATTTTTGGCTTAGGCTTCAAAAAATATTATACATAACTTGGGGAAGGGAAACATAATAAAGGTTGAGTTTATATTTACATAATAGGTAAGCATGGGTGATATAAATTGATGATCATTTGAAAGAATAAGATAATTATAATGGTATAAGATCAAAACTATTACATAGATTATTCAAAACCAATCTGACGAAGATCATAAGAACTATTTATTTCATCAAACATTACAATTTCAAAAGTCTTTAACTATAAGAATGGGAAATCATCATAACTCAGTAATAAACCATAAGTTCAAGTCATAATTAAATTTCTTGATCATAAGTATAAAAACCCATTTATATATCAATGTTATGTAACAAGACCATTGAATCAGGGATCAACACATGTTTCTCATAGTGGATCAAGCACATTGAATTGTTTCAAATAACTAATCATGAACTTCAACTTCTTGACCATGACTGATCAAACACATAGAGTTATCTCTCATCACTATCTCATGAGATATAATTCATTACACTATGCATTGGAGGGAGTTATAGGACCCTCCCACCACTAAATGAAAAATAATACAATTTTGTGCCATAAGATCATTAAAAAATCATTATATCATCATATCATAACATATACAAGGAAAACATGAATGATATTGCATCAAATCATAGAATAAAAAAACTATATTTCATAAATATCTAATCATCATAAAAATAAACCATCCATATAAAAAATAGTGATAATTTCATTAGATCACATCCCTAGTAATATATAACCAACCCAATGGTTTTTATCATTGATAAATAGAAATACTATTAAAATATATTAAAAAACATTACAATATAAAATAAACTTTAAATTATAAATTATCCATTCAATGAAATATTTTTATAAATTTTTTTTGGAAAATATTATTTTGGAAATAGTTATAGAAACTTGTTGAGAAAGCTTAAATGTATTGAGTAGTCATGATGGTGGGGAATTCCAATTTTTTTAAATAGGATTGAAGGTCAATCCCCATTTATTAAATAAAAAATCATGAGAACCTATTTTGAAAATTGGGAAAGAGGAAATCCATTACAATCAAAGAGGAGTAAAATCCTTAATGAAGCTTGAAATAATAGTCTAAATATTATCTTGGGAGTATAAGTAGAAGAAAATGATATGGTAAGCAATAGAAAAACTCCCATTACTCCCCACCACACCCCTGAAAAAAATGAATTATTGATATTTTTCATAGATAATGTGTCTCCCCATTTCAAGAAGATTAACCGTGTTGGTCCAACACAACATTATAGAGAATCCCTCCAAATCAAACTAACATGTGATGTGACGACCAGATGAGAGGTTCCAACACACTTATCTCTCATTCAAGCTACATACATGATAATAAATGTAAGGAACTCACTACACTATCATCATGACACAATGAAAATAATGACAAAAAACAATAGAAAAGATCAAATCAGGGTTCCATCCCTAAAAAAGATGAGGAAAAATGGTAGAACGATGGGTGTGATCACCCCCATCTATTTTTTAATGTCACCCATATTACTATATCTAATGTAATATTCAACTCCATCCGAACAAAGTAAGGAAAATTTACGTTCTTGCTAAGATATTTTTGACCCAATCAAATTAGTAGTCCCACAAACTAGAAAGATAAAAGAAAACTAGTCCTAGAAAATAAAATATAATAAATAGAAATTGGTACCCACTAATCAGAACAACCGAGACATGATGTTAACCACACAGTTTCCAGCCATACCCATAGATTCACTATCAGACACACATACACCCATGTGAGCCTCCAAACCATTTCTAATAATAATACCACACCACACATCCCACGACCTTCATACACATCCTAACATATAACCTTAAAACACTGTCAAATGATTAAAATCAAGCCACCACCAAAACACTGAACACTGATACCCAGAAGGGACTCCATACATAATCCACCTGTCTCCAGATCACCACCACATGAATGAACCAAGATCTATGGACCCTCATAAAGACACTTTTATATATTGGGAAATCATATATATGAAATCAGATCTAGGTAAGAGAGAATATATCACTAGTGATAGGAAACTAATGATAATGACGATGGACACAAATTATAGATGATGATAGGAGAATCCTTCAAATTCAGAAATTCTAATGAGACTCCCTCAAGATAAGAAAATATATTTCTAAAAAACATAAACAATCCTCCACAAACAATTATTATTGAATGTTATTTTTCACAGTGATAGAGATAAAAGTACTATGGGAGAAGAAGATGCAAAAAACATAGATAGTGGAACCATCATGGCGGGAAATAAAAACTTGATTAAAAATTGAAACATGGGTAAAAAATGAAATTAAGAAAAAGAGTATTGTTTATGAAGGAATTATTAAAATATTTTTCAAAAATACGGATATGGAAGAAAAATGAAATTAGACCAAAGAGTGCAATAAAGTCAATTTTCATTACAGAAACTATTTTTTAATAAATATTTAAAGTGAGTAAAATGGAATAAAAAAATATATTATGATGAAATAAATCAAGGATAATAAAATTAGAGGGATTCATAATATAAGTATCATATAGTTTTATTAATTTAAATTCAATTATAAATAATCTCTACTAAAATAGGATTGAAACATAAATGTATTACCACTCAGGAAAATATTAAAATATAGTCCCCATGAATGAAATAACCTTAAATATAGTTGTAAATCCCCATAATATTTAAGATAATAATCATAAAATACATTCATGGGTAGAATATATACAGTAATAAATATAAAATAGGTGAATATAATAGGTATCTCACATAAGTAAAACTAAGACAAAAATCCCTTACCTCAAATCTAGCATTTCCTCTTTCACATTAAAACATCATGAATAATAAATACAAATTAATTATACATGTATTTACGAACCATATTAATATCTATAATAACAGTTATGATTAATTTAAGAAATCTTATTATATTTTTATTATAAATTTCAAAATCACAATTATTAGTGATAAGAGAATTATTTTTCAATCATGTTTCAATTCAGAAGTCTCGGTCCATATACTCATGGTTCCATAATTTACAGAATTATTATCATGGTATAAACATAATATATAATCATTATATATATATATATTTATAATATTTCTAAATATTTTGGTATTAAAAAATGAATTACATTATTCCTCGAGATGGTAGGTCGTACGTACATATGAATTCCGTTTTATTTTTTGATAGATGGAACTAAATAAAGGTAAATAATAATTCACCCATAAAATATAATTATTATATTTTATATATCATATTAATTAATTAAATCTATCCTAATTAGAATCCTTTTATAATTTAAATTAATATAAAATCATGTCGCTTCTTTGAGGTAGTAGTCCACACACACAAAAGAAACATTATCATTTTCTAACAGTATCAATGTTAGGAAGGTAAATTGGATATTATGTATAATTATTTCATAGATATGATATATATATATTAAACCAATCATAATAACCATCTATGAAAGGTCATAATGGAAAAATTAATTGTATCACTATGTGGACTTGGTAATCTAGGCATAAGAATTAGCAATACTTTCACATCACATTTGATGGAAAAGAGGATGGAAATGGTAAATTCATAATCATAATAAAAATTCATTTTATTGAAGATAATGCTGCTTTTATTTTATTAAAAAACCATTTTATTTAATGAAGTAAAGTATGAAATGGAATAAAAATGACCGGTTAAGGTGATTACCATTTTTGATGGAACTCTATTTGATCTCCTCTTAAGGATTATAGGGTTGGAATTTTGTTTTGATAAAATATTATTTATATCTATGATCACTATTAATTTAATTCAAATTAAAATACATAATGAAAAAAACTCAATTTCTAATAAAATATTTATAAAATTAATTTTTCACATTCATATAAAAAATTCATGGAACACAAAAACTATTTAAAATTACAATAATTTAAAAAAATTAATATCATTTATTTATTCCTATTAATTGAATAAATATTATTTTAGCATTGTGTATGTATTTAAGGTAATTCTTCGACAGATAAAAATTAAATATAAATCAACCAAACCAAAATAAGTTTATTATAATAAAAAATAAAAAATATGTCCACTAATATCTTACATTTGTTCTTATGTGAAAACAAAATAGATAGTTAAAACAAAGAGTGTGGAATTTTGAGAATTTATTCAATTTAAATAATATATTATTTCATACTCATTGATGTGTGCCCATAAAAAATGAAATTAAACCATAAGGTGATAATTTTGGAATTAAAATCATGATAGATGAATTTTTATGAATAATAGGGCCTTATCAAAATGATTTTCTAATATTAACATGATTTACCCCTTGCCGAGGTCAAAAATTTTATGATGGCAACTATTCATATTTTTTGGCAATAAAAGGGTAATATTTAGTAATTTTTATCATTATAATACTATATATTAAAGAAATTTTATAAAATTAAATACCTATAATTGGATGAAATTAATTTTAAAATATGTGCATAAAACATGATGAAAAAAATTAAAAAAGAAAATTTTAACCACAACACTTGGTTTTTTCCCATGAAGAGAAAAATATTAAATTAGTGAGATGTAATTTTATTTAATATATATTATATACATTTTATCAAAAATAATTCCTCAATATTGTATAATTTAATTAAAACAATATAATAATAAATTTTGTGCTTAATTACTATTTTTCATAAATACATCACTTTTATATTCCAATAATTTATATTTTGAATTATTTCCAGTTGATAAACAATGTGTTCTTTAAATAAATATACATATCCTAGGTTTTTTTATTTTATTTATTATTATTCATAATCACTAATCCAGTGAATAGGTAATAACCATCACCTAATAATATTTTAATAGTATATCATAGTTCTTTTGAACATCGTGTTATGAGCAACACTATCTATTAAAGAAGTCCTATTATTTAAAGGGAAATAGTTTTCTTAAAGATGATTATGATGTTACGCTATACCCCAATTAAAATGAAATTTCCCATGAAAATTTTCTATTTGATACAAAAAATTGAAGAAAACCTCTTTTTTATTACATCCATTGCATTCTAAGTATCATTATTGAATTTTTGGGGTTTTTAGAGAACATTAATCATGCGAGTATTCATATTCCATAGTTATTTATCTCGATGATCCAATATATATATTGGTTGTTCAATATTATAAATATCATTATCTAGAGTTATGAACTGTGATTTTAGTATATGTTATAGATTATGTATTCACAATTTTAAGAGACCTACAAAAAACACATCAGGAATATGAGAGATGTTTAGTGGAAGCACTATGTAATAAGATATCATCTCTACTTGATAATGAATATCTAAGAGGAATAAATATCTAGGTATTATCTTTTTGTTATCACCAAATCACATCCCCTTCTTTCATGGAGAAATTTATAGAAAAACCATCCCACCGACATCAAATTCCATATCACATCGATGATTTTTAGCATTACACTTATGTCACCTATGAGAATCCTTGATGTGATGCATAGTAGTTCTAAAATTATCTACCATTGATTCGGAATCTTTAGGACCTAATAACTTTATTTCTCAAACACCGATCTAACTCATTATAATCGTACTATTTTTCCTATGGAGTGATTAATAATGATCCATTTGATTTCATGATTTAAAGTATTAAGTGTAAGAAATATTTACTAAATAAATTTGTCAATATATCTTTTGGGGGTTTTAATATTTATCACATGTTGACCATCTATCATAGGATGATATTCAATACTGAAACTCCACACCATATCCATAGAAAACAGTTGACTTCACTAAAGCTTCAAGGTAAATCTTAGATCCTGATATGATATTATTAAAAAAAATTTACATGAATATTAGCACTTCCTTAATGTATATTATATAATGATAATAAAGATAAAAATATTCTCTGATAGTAATGATGTGTGCCTAATTCATAAAGCAGTTGATTATAACCCATATAACATTATTTCCTATGGATGTTTTGGGGTGTCCAATGAAGAAATCCATGGAGATGTTTTTTTATTTCCATTCCAGTATAGGAAATATATATAACACCCCCTTAGAATTATATTTATCAGCCTTAACATGATTACATACCAGTAACCGAGTTACATATTCCGCAATATCTCTATTCCTTTTTCCCACAATAAATACTCTTTCAGGTCACTATACTTCTGTGTACATCTTGGATAAATAGGGAATGATAGAATATGATTCTAATCTGACACCTCCTTTTTAAAATTTGGTATTAAAGTGACACATAGAAATATCCTAAGAATTAACATTTCATAAAAATCATGGTTGACCTTAGGAATATTTCTCACCTTCTTTTGTATCTCCACATCATCGTTATTCACTTGATTAATCCTTAAAAGGATTGATGTCCAATCATTTATTTCATGAAGATAATATTTCTCCCATTCCATTAATATTTATAGATCTATACTCTTCAAATATATAATTATTGGATATTTTTTAATCCTCATCATAGATATAATTACAAGGTTCTTTCAACTCAAATCATAATCAACCTTGTTTCCTTTACTAGGTGGTAATTTATTGAGAAACTGTAATCCCCAATCAACTCTAACCATCTTATATAGCGCATATTCATCACTTTTGGAGTTATTATATACTAGAAACTTTTGTGATCAATATACATAAAATTAAATTCTCTATAAATATAATTAATCGATATATTGAAGATAAAAATTACCATAGTTAAGTCCAATTCATGAGTTGGATAATTTTCCTCTGAATCCTTCAATTGGCATGAGGCATAAGTAATCACACTATCATTTTGTATAAGAAATCATCCTGGTCCTATATATCAAACATCACTATAGATTAAAATCCTTTCACCACTACGTGGTATTGTAGGCATATATTCACTAACCCACCTATTTTTTAGCTGTTTGAAATTAATCTCACATTCCTTAATCCAAAAGAACATAACCCCTTTCTAGGAAAACATGGAGATGATATGAGATAATGATGATAAATATATTACTAAACATCAAGAAAAAAAATCCAGTCCATGAAAAATATATATTTTTGTAAATGTGGTGGGTTTATTACATTTATCAATTACTTTGATCTATAATGTATCTACTAATATACCATCACTAGGGATTATATTACCCATGAATGAATATTTTTTATGATAAAATTCATTCTTGGTAGTTTTTTAAAAAGAATCACCTTTATGAGGGACATTTTTATATTAGTAGAGTGGATTTAATGATCTTATTTACTCTTACAATATATAATAATTACGTCTATAAATACTAGCACAAACTGAACTATGCAATCTCTAAATAACATGTTCACTAAATAAAAAAAGATAATATGGGAATAATTAGGACAATAAGGAATCAATATAAATTCATAGAGTCCATACCTTTTATGGATGGCCATATTGTGTATATCCTCTTTCTTGGACCTCAATTAATTATATCCACAGTGAAGGTCAATATTGAAAAAGTATTGATCTTCGTATATTTGATCAAATAAGTAATTAATATGGGGAGAGGATACATGTTCCTAAAATTGATCTTATTATGTTTTTGATAGTCAATATAATGACACATATACTTGTTAATCTTATTATCAAATAGAATTGCTATTCCCCAGGGCGACATACTAGAGCTTATGAATCCCTTATAAAAATTCCCATGGAGTTTCCTCTTTAATTCTTTCAAGTTAGATGGGTACATTGTGTAAAGAGTCTTTGATATAGGAATTGGACTAGGAATTAGTTGCATTGAAAATTAAACTATAATATTTGATGGTAGACCATGTAATTATTCTACAAATACATCCAAAAATCGCAACACAATAGGTGTATCCTTATTGTTGAGTTACTACCCAACCACTTGAGACTTATAATATTTAGTTGTATAAATTAATACCCATAAAATGGAAATAATATCCATTGAAAGTTTATAATTATCCTTGTATTAATAAATTATTACATGCACATCTAGACTATGAAATTTGACTTAACCTCCTCAAAAATTGATATGGTATTCTTATAAATAAATTCAATCCATTCCATGAATTCCATTGAATTTAAATGAAGGGAGAATCATATTATTTTTAGGATGTGAATTCCCACAACCATAAATTATAGAGGAAAAACAGACTTCATATTTTACCTTCATAACATTATATGTTTTAACAGCTAGAACAACATCAAATCATTGACGTGATACTATAATACCCGTATTAAACTCATTCTATATAAAATAGGGGATCGGTCTGTAATAAAATAATATATTAGTGATTATAGAGTGGATGATAAGTATTATTTTCACCAAATCATTCTCGTAACCCACATTGATAGTCTTGATTTGTTGATACTTTCATTTACCATTGTGATTAAGAGGTTCTTAATACTGATAATAAAAAAATTCACATTCATGCACTTATTAGATGAATCCCCATATTCCATGAGTTTAATGAGTTAGATCATGGGTGCTACATTAGTAGGATTCATATTTTCCTCAATTTAATTAACAAGAATATTCATTCCCTTTTGAAATTCATAGACTATTGGACCCGACTTTCCACATTTAAAGCACCTCATAGTTCCATTAAATCAATTCCATTGATGTTTCATCATAGATTAATGGAATGTATATGGAATTAATTTCATTCCACTATTTTATTTGTTCAGTTTTTCATGGGAATGTGTCTTCCTTTTGTTATCAATGCCAAGGTAATGATAGGAACATCCAATAAACATTTCTAAACTTAGTACACATAAAAGTACTTCTTCATAATTAACGGAGACTCTTATTACAAATGAAATTTCGAAACATGGGTTTATATCCCTAATGAATAAATAAATTTACTTTTTGGATTGACAATTTATCCAAAGGTATGCCTTTCAGCACTTGGAAATTTTTCTTCATAGTTACTAATGCATTCATCATCCTTTTTTCTTTAACTCAAGGAATTATTTCGCCATCATGATATGTAAAATTTGATGAATGTATTTGTTGAAGAATATACCATTAATCTCATCACATTACGTGGATTTAACTTCATCCTAATTCTGGTAATCCTAATAATATTACATGCTTGATCATCTTCACCTTCTAGACGACAAAAAACTTGGGAAATTTTTACACGTTTTGATATTTGAAGAACATAAAATATATTCTCAGTGGTGATAATATATCACTAATACAATAGTTGATTAAATGATACACTAAATTATAGTGTATATTGACTCATGAAATATTTAACAGTATGTTGTTCCCATTATCTGATCATAGGGAAACTCAACAATATCCATAGGTAGAGAAAGTTATGTTTCAATAATCGTAATATGTATTATACTAGATCCCATTATATATAGTTCGATAGATAGAAAATCATTTCATTTCTATCCACATTAAATATTGCAATGAATCTTTAATGTTCCATCAAATAAATGAAACTAAAAATCATAGTGTGAGAAACATTAATCGCAATAAAAACTATATAATCCAGAAAATTCATTTATAAAATGTCTAAATCATGACAAAAACTACTATGAAACCATAGGTTTAACAGTGGTTATTTATAATCATCTCCAAAACATTATAATTTTAAATTATACAAAGAAATATCCCTAGGGGTTTCAGGGAAGTTTTCTAACATTGACCTAAAATTACAGAATGAACCATTCTCTGAAAAAATCTATAGTGGTGCAATATTTTCATGAAGAAATATTACATCTTATTAGATGAATATTCAATTAATAAATTTTGGGTCCATGATAGATCTGTAAATTATTAGAGGCATTGGATAGTTGATATATCTCATTCTTATTTCCAAAAATATCTTCAAAAAAACAAATAAAGACATCCCCACGTAGTAACTTTAATAGGAATAGAATACATAAAAATTTATTCAAAACCCGGTGAAAGGAATGATAAGAAAGGGTATGCTTAGCTTCCCAGGTTTGGATTGTAAGGGAGATATTAATTGATGATCTAATGAATGAACCAGATAACCAAATTTGTATATAATCATAACCACCAGTTAAAAATTTCATATCCAATTTGGTAAAGATAATTTTCAGGAGTTAAGGCATAAAGAATTATCATTTCAAAATTAAATAATAATAATAATGATAAATCATCCTAACTCAATCATGAAACATAAGTTCATGTGATAAATTTGTTTCACCAATATAATTATAAAATCCATTTCACATGTTGAGATAAACTACCAAGACCATCAGGTTTGGCATCAAATCCTATTTCCTAAATTAGATCCATTGTGTTATATTATCTACCATAATAGATCAATAATTTTTAATTTCTTCCCATAATAGACCGTGGAAATTAATTGGTTTCTGATTAAATTATCATGAGATATAATAAATTAACCAATTCATTAAACTGAGATATAAGTCCCAACCATCATCTAATGTAAACCATAAATATATGTGCCACATGATTATAAAATATGCATAATATCATCATTTCAAAACACATGAAATGAACATGAGTTTGATATTTTATCAAATCATATAATAACACTTGAAAATAGGTTTCATAAATATCTAATAATCATGAAAAAAACACTCAATGAAATAATAGTGTTGGAATCAATTGACAACATACAGAGTAAAACATATAAAACCCCAACGGTAGTTGTCAATGATGAATAAAAATACTACAAGAGGATCATTAAAACCATTCATGATAATAATAACATTTTCATTTGAAAGTCAAATTTCAAAAAACTCAATAAAAAAATATGGAAAATATTTGAATTGAAAATAATCATGAAAACAGGTAAATAAATATTCAACATAGTGAGTGGTTATGAAAATGATAATTTTTTTTCATGTCAAATATGTTAAAAGAAAAAATTCCTCACAAATTTTTGTAAAAAAAGTAAAAAAGAACCTCATTCAAATAATAACAAGAAGATAATTTGTGAAAATATTTATGAAAATTTTGAAAGGGTAAAAATGAATTTAAAAAATTATATGATTATTTCAAAAGCATTCGACTTTTTTTTAGAATGTATGGATATGAAAGAAAAATGATTTTAGATTGAAGTGACAAGTAAAGCTTATTTTTCTAAAAAAACTCTTTTTTTCTCAAAAATAATTAATGTGATAAAAATGAAAGGAAAACATATATTGTGATTAAATTAATATATGAGATGAAAATGAAATTGATTCATCAAAAAAGTATCATATAAATTCTTCATATAAAATTCATGTATAAAAAATATCAATTAAAACAGGATTGAAACCTAAATCCCATAAAACTTTGGTAACATTTTTATTATATAACTCATGAAAGAAATATCATTATATAGACATGTAAATCCGAATAATTTCCGTGAGGATCATCATAAAATAATTTCAGGGGAATTATATATTTTACAAAAAAAATAGTGGTGAATATGGAATGCATCTCAAATAAGTAAAAGTGAGAGGAAAATCACTTAAGTCAAGTATTTCCTTTCCGAATTCACGTTAAAACTCATATATAATAAATTTGGATTTATTATTTATTAATTCTTGAGTTATATAAATATGTATCATACAAAGACCCAGCATTAAACATTACATAATCTTGAGTTCAGTCTAGAATTTAATTTCATTCAAATTGTGGACTTTTTCTTATCTATAGTTTTAGAGAATTACGCCTTTATTAATACATAACGTCCCATAATCATACCAGAGGACACTACCAAAATAGTATCCCTATTTTCCAAAATATTATAATTTTTAAATAAAGCATGATTTTTTTCTCGATAAAAATATTCTTGACTTCTTCCATTCTCTTAACTATACTTATAACCAGTGGAAAACATTTCAAAACATGTTGTGAGAACAAAAATCACAGTAAGGGATATAAAATAAAGAATGAAACTGTAACTCCATTAATATTTTAAACACAAGATTTTTTTTCAAAATATCATTCTTTTTAACAATAAAAACATAATCTCTATAACATAACTCATTTAGTCATAAGATTTCATAAAATAATTATTAGAAATGAGAAATCATAAAGGTATCTTGTGGTATCCATATCATATTCACATTGTAGCTTTTATAGATATATAGGATGTAACCTTCATTATTACATTGGGAATATCCATCACATTATATTACAAAATAAAATAGGAGAATCCCAATTATTTTTTTCCATATCATTACCCAATGATTTGGAGAGATATGATGAGCTCACTATACCTTGGGTTATTACGGAGAACCCATATAATTAAAAAATTCCCACGATCCATAACATAATCATAGCACATAATAAAAGATTAAATGAAAAATAACATTACAACATTACAATAACATTAAATTTTTACAAATATAATCACTCATAAATGGGAAAAAATTATTTCTAATTAAATGTGTAAACATTTAATGTTAACATCAAGACATTAAAGCAACATAAAAAAGAGAAATTCAGTTCAGGCGATATTTGTTAGAAAAAATTCCACGCTATTGGAATAATCTATCCATTTTTCAAACACAATTAAAACATTTAAAATAAATATTATTGAATAAATGTGTCCCTTACCTCTTTGGAACATTTTAATGGTATTAATTTTTTTAAACAAGAATATCCATATAAATATATCCTTAAAACCATTTTGAAAATATGGACATTAATTATAATTACTTACAAGAAAAAATATTAAAATCATTTTAAACGATGTTTTAGTTAAAGAGTCCCTTACCATTTCGATATTTAAATTAGAAGCCACATGATATTATAACGTTTTTTAAAACATTAAATAACAAAATATGTATAAATAGTTTCTAAGGGGTTGAATATACACTTTTAAACAAATAAAGGTTCATATAATCAAGAAATGTTTTATTGAAAGGAGATTGAGACGAATTCCCATACCAAGTTTGTATCAATAATGTAAGAATTTATCAATGGGGTGATTATTTGTAGAAAAGGAATATAAACACAAATGGAAGTCTAAAATAATAGAGATTCCATGCATAATTTTGAAAAATACAACAAACCAAGTCTGTATAAAACCTAATGAGTGAAAATTGACTTCAGAAATTCTCTTACCACTTGTAATATATCAAATCCAATGACCCATAAAAGTAAAAATCATAAAATTAAACATTTAATAAGATGAATATAAAAAGATTCAATATATTTCATATAATATGTAATTATATATACCCCACAAAAAAATAATTATTGGTGATTAATGTATATATCTCACATTGGTAAAAAGTGAGAAGAGAAAATATAAGGAGTCCACCATAAAATATTACATAATCATTAATTAAATGAATAATTTACACTAAGGTTCTTTTCAGGTTTAGAGTTTTAGAGAATTATGCGAGAAACAAAACATTAAATCTCAAATATTACAAAGTAGACACCTCTACTTAGTTTTCATTTTTTTCAAAAAATAATAACTAGTTAAAAAATGTTGAAGTCTAGTTCCATGTTTTAGAAAACATTACTTTACCCTGATCCCATCCCTGAATCTATTCATCTTTAAGTCTTGTGAAAAACATTTCAAAAACTTGAGAGGAGCATAAAAATATCTGTAAGGATAATAAAACAAATAAAGAAAACATTAGATCATCAATATATACATAATATGAGCTATTTAATATACCTCATGATATCATAATATTTACATAGTAAACACAAAGTATACAAGTAACTTGTGGCATCCAATACATACTTACGTTGTAGATTTCCCAACTACGTAGGGAGTTACTTTTGGAATACTCATTATAGTATATTCCATAACTACCTTAGTATCAAAATTCACATTTACCAATATCACGTTACATAATGAATTGGAGAGATATCTCGGTCTCACCCTCCCCAGGTTTATCACATAACCACCCATATATGTAAACAATGCCCAAGAACCATAACATATTAATAACACATAAAACAAACATAATGGAAAGATAACATTTCCACATTGCAATCCAAGAATATCATTTAAAAATATTGACATAACAAATCCATTATCAAAACCATTTTCAATAAAAAAAAATACGTAAATGAGTATATGGTATTTATTTTCCTTTTGAAAACATTACAACTTGTTGAGGAAGTCAAAGATCAAATTATACTCGCGGCTGGGGAAAGCTTGTTTTCAGCAAGTATGTTAAAAGAAACATTCTTTTTGTTGTTTAGTGAAATTACTCATAGAAAAATATTCGTTTTTAATGAAATGGAAAGTCAAAGGTGTTTATACACCGTATAATATAAAGTCATGTATAAAACAAAATATGCCTCAATGAAAGGAGATTGAGACAAAGTCCCTTAACTCGAGTCCAACATGAATAGTTCATTTTTTAATATCCTGAATAATAAACTAAAGTTAATTTATACTTGATTAAAAACATTTTTCAAGTTTATAATTCCTTTTAAATCACTTATTAAATTGTTATAAACAATATTAAATCATTTAAGATAATAACGGTAGTTTTGCCGATATTTGGTTCTTGAGTCAAAAATGAACTTCTTATATTTACAAGTTGTCTATTTAGTAAAAATTCCATTATTTACATAATTATATTAAGGATTTAGATATCATATATGTCTTATATATCCTGTATATATATGTATTTATAACAGTAAATAACATTTGGAGGTAAGAAATTAAATGCACCGTTCATGGAGACGGTAAGCCATACGTACGCATGAACGCTACTTCCATTTTTATTTCTTATTTTAATGGAATTAAAACATAATGAAACCATGGTATATTATAGTTCAGTATAATATCATATATAATATCATTAAATTTATCATTTATATGTCTCACATATGGCATTAACGAGTCATATTACTTTGAGGGGGCGGTAGTCCGCATTTTCTAAAATACAATTATCGCATTTAACCGTAATGGTAACCATAAAGATATGATATAAATGAAAAATAAAGAAGAATAAAGAAAACATAAAGATAATATGTATCATATATAAATACAGTTTCATCTTAATGGCCACCATTAGAGGTGGTAGGGGAAAATTGAACAGACATCGTTTCGTGAAACATTTATTTGCCATCCATAGAAAAAATATGTTCTTTACTGATTAGATGGAGGTGTTTGTATGTATAGTTTGAATAATTCATATAAAAACATAAAATTATATTATTAATATTGGTTTTGTTATTAAAAGAAGTAATAAAAAGAGTTTGGGGGTTGGAGAAGTAAAATAAAAGAAAATAATTTAAGAGAAACTGTTACCTTTAATTTAGGTAACTCCTTTTGGTTTGGACCAAAAGGACTTCTTGATGTGGCATATGCCTTAGTTAATGATTATAAGTGGAAGAGAGGGATATTTGGAGATTATTTGGGAAAATTTTAGATGATCTAAGGGGATTGAGTGGTGTGAGTAATGGGTTAGTGGTGAAGGATTTTTATAAGGGGGAGGAGGGTCTCTTTAGGAAGGTGTGAAAATATTATTTTATTATATATTGATTTTCGGTTTCTAATGTTCCAAAACTAATTAAATTCGAATATAGGATAACTAATGGTCGAAATAAAATCATCCAAAAAGAATTGGATAGGTTTTAGATATTTTTTTAATCTTTATAATATTATTTATTTAAATCATATATTAATGAGTCAAACACTGAATCAATATTGTGTCACAAATAATTTAATTTATTTGATGTCTAAAAATTATAAAACAAATAAAATTTTGTAGGAATTTCTTTAGCTTTCTAAAGAATATTTATAGTCTAAAATATAACTTATATAACCCAATGTAAAAATTAATTTACTAAAAGATAATTGTTTATATCATTTTTTCCATTACATTATGTTAATTAAAATAATGTGTAATTATCACAATTAAGTGAATCCATGGGGTCCCAAAATATTCCCAAGGATTCCCATGGTCTTCCATGACTCATCCAATAATTATAGAACAAGTATTAAGGTAACTTAGTATTATTATGATATTTTTTCCCTTGAATTACTCTATTTACCTTTAACCGCGGTAAATAAGTCAAAAGTTACTATTCATCAAGAAATATTTTCATCTTATTGAACCATAATTTACTTAATAATATCAACCATGTATTTTGGATTTTTTAAATGAAATTCACAAAAGTGGAAAATTTTCATTTAAATGAAAAATTCAGTTTTTAACTACTACTTAGTGGTTTCACTATTCACCAAAAATTTATGTTTTTATGAAAAATACAAAAAATTCAGCCTAAGATATATTTGATATTCTGAATTCAAAAATGATGTCTATTTTTCCAAATTAAAATCATAGAAGTTGGATTAATTACTTTAAAATTAATTCTCGTTGTCAAAACAAAAAAGCTTGTTTTTAAGAAATATTAACCATCAAAATATTGACCTTTGTTTATGTCCAATTTCAAAGTGAAATTAATTTCAATGACCAAAATTTGATTAAATGGAAACAATATAATCTAATTAAAAATTAAAACCAATTAAAAAAATAATTCGAAAATATAAATAAATTATATTAGAAAGAAGTTTTGAATTGAAATACATTTTATTTCACTTTTCATTAAAAATTCATTTTTATTAGAAAATTACAAAAAAATTATGCAAAGTGAATTTTAATGTCCTTATTCTAAAGTATAATTTTATTTAGTCATATAGAACATATAAAAGTGACCAAAACTATATTTAAAGAGGGTTCACTATTAAAAGGTGATAAATCAACCTTTAAAAGTAAATTATGCTTAAAATTAGATTCATTCACATTTTAAGACTTTAACTTTTATTGGATAAATGTAAAAAAATTTAAAAAATATATATAATAATATTGTTTTCAGTTCTATTCAATCCCACTAATACAACGTCTAGGCGTTAACTACCATTTAAAATAATATTATTATATTATTATTGTGTAATGTAAGATTTCAAAGAAACCATTGTTGCATATCGGGTACACCATAGAACATAGTGTCCCCTTTAAAGTGAAATTGATATTTAATTCAAAAAAAAAATAATTAAAATGAAAATGTATTATTTTTTTATTTACCTGAGATGTTACTTCCTTCCCCCTTTTGGAAATTGTGTCCTCGCAATTTTTATTCACTTATTAGATAAATGGGGGGTTTTTATACCTCATAGAATTTCTAGATTCCCACGTTGCCTCTTCAACCATATGTGTTTTCCAAAAAACATTTGCAAAGTGAATTACCTTATTCTGCAACTATTTCTCTTTATGGTCAAGAATCTGGAATGGTTGTTGCTCATAATAGATATCCTCTTTAAACTGAACAACCTGTAGACTTAAAACATGAGATGGATATGGCATATACTTTCTCAACATTAAAACATGGGAAAAAATTTTACCTTGGAAAAACAAGGATGTAATGCCAATATAAACTCAACTAATCCAACTTTACCTAGAATTTCATAAGGTCATATGATCCCTAGAAACAAATTTCCCTTCTTACCAAAATTCACCACACTTTTTCATGGAGAAACTTTGAGAAATACATGGTCACCTACCTCAAAAGAAAGATCCTTCCTCCGGTTATCCGCATAACATTTTTTCCTACTCTGACTCATTCTCATGTGCTTTTGAATCAACTGAACTTTTTATGCCATCTCTTCTACCAATTCTGGTCCCATCAACTTCCTTTAACGTACTTCATCCCAAAAAGCTGGAGTTCGACACCGCTCCACTTATAATTACTCAAATGGAGCCATCTATATACTAGAATGAAAACTGTTATTATAATTAAATTCAACCAAATAAATATGTTGGTCCCAAATTCCCTGGTAATCCAGCGAACAATCGCATAGCATATCCTCCATGTTCTGAATTTTTCATTTTGACTACCCATATGATTGTGGATGAAAAGACGTACTAAAATTTAATGCATTACCCAACGACTTCTGAAGGATTTTCCAAAAGATTAAAGTAAACCTGGGATCATAATCAGATAACTTGGAGAGGATAAATCCATGAAACTTGACCATCTCTTTAACATACAACCGAGAAAGTTGAAATAGTGACAATATATCTTGAATAGGAAGGAAATGAGTAGATTTAGTCAATATATCAACAATAACCCAGATTTCATTATTACCATGATATGTCTTTGGTAATCTCACAATGAAGTCCATTTATATATTTTCTCATTTCTACTCTGGCACCGATAAATATTGAAGCGTCCCTTTTGGAAATTGCCGCTAACCATTAACATGCTGACAAGTCAAACACTTCATATTAAAATCAACTATATCTTTTTTCATTCCATCACTCCAGTAATACATCTGAAGATATCTTGACATCTTAGTACTACCAGGATGAACTAAAAATGGAGAACTATGAGCTTCACATAACAACTCTTTTTTAAACTATGAATCAAATTCCACACCTAATCTCATACCAAACATCAAAACACATTCATTATCAATTTTAAAATCAAGAAACATACCCTTCTGAACCAACTCTACCTTTTTCTACCACTCACAATCTTCCTTATGCACTTTCTTAATTCTATTTGATAGAGATTATTTCACTGACACCTGAAACAAAATAAGGGAATTGTTTTCACCAAAAACATCTATGCCAAAGTTCATCAAATAAAAATATAAAGGATATCATTCTAAATGTTACATGGTTAATGAAGCATTACTTTTTCAACTCAAAGCATCACCCACTTTATTTTCTTTTCTTGGATGGTAATGAATCGTGCTATCATAATCCTTGATTAATTCCCACTGTCTCCTCTATCTCATGTTCAATTCTTTCTATGTGAATATATATTTTAATATTTTTTGGTCAGTATTTAATTAAAATTTTACTCCATTAAAATGATGTCTCCAAAATTTCCAAGAAAAAAAAATAGCATATAATTCCAAATCATGTGTAGTGTAATTTAACTCATGAGGTTTAAACTGACGTGAATCATAATAAATCAAATGATCATTATGCATAAGGACACAACCAAGTACTTTCAATGTAGCATCACTATAGATAAGAAACCCACCATTTATGGAAGGTAGGGCCAAAACTGGAGCATTCACCAATCTTCTTTTCAATTCCTGAAAACAATCATCACATTATTTTTTATAAATAAACATAACACCTTTTTGAGTTAACATAGTCAGTGGGCTAGATAACCACGAAAAATTCTCAACAAACCTCCGATAATAACCAGCAGAACCAAGATAGCTACGAATCTCGATTATATTTGTGGGTCTTGTCCTTTCTTTAACAACTTTTGTTTTAGTAGGATCAAAACTTATTCCATTTTTTTGAAACAATGTGACCAAGGAATGAAATTTGTTATAGCCAAAACTCACACTTGCTGAATTTCCCAATTAGTTTCTTTTATTTTAATGTTTTATGGACAACCCTTAAATCAATTTCATACTCCTCTTTACTTTTATAACAAACCAAAATATCATCAATGAACACAACCACAATCTTATCCATGAAATCACAGAAAATTATATTCATAAGATCCATGAATACATCAGGTGCATTGGGTAACTCAAAAGGCATGTCTACAAATTCATAACAGCCATAGCTATTACAAAACGCGGTCTTTGGAATGTATTATTTATTACTTTCAACTTATGGTACCTCGACCTCAATTCAATATTCGAGAAATATTGATCTCCCTGGTGCTGATCAAACAAATCGTCGATATGAGGAAAAGGATACAAGTTCATAACAATGATGTTATTCAATGCTCTATAATCAATGCAATATCTCATTGAACCAACTTTATTTTTAACAAACAAGACAGGAGAACCCCATGGTGATGTGCTAGGTCAAATGAAACCGTAATCTAATAACTCTTGAAATTGATTCTTTAACTCTAAAAGTTCAATTTGAGCCATTCGATAAGGTGGTTTTGAAATTGGAACAGCACTAGGAACTAAGTAAACAGTAAATTCAACTTCTTGATCTGGTATAATACTAGAAAACTCATTACAAAAAAAATCAAGATACCAATTTTCCACTGGAACATCATTAATCTGAACAGTTCCTTTTTTTCAACAATATGTACAAGGTAACATTCATTTCTATCTTTTACTATTTTTCCCACTTCCTGATATGTTATCAAAAGTAAGGGTTCATTCTTGTACACAAAATTAATTTTTTTAGAAAATAAACCTCTTTAACTCTGAAGTCAATCTTAGCATGATAAACAGAAACCCAATCCATTCCCAAAATAACATCAAACTCTACTTGAGGAAAAACAATAAGGTTTTCATATAGATTCTTTCCGTGCACAAGGACATGTAGGTTCTTATAATTTTTTTTCTTAGCATTTCTCCTGGTGTTTTTACTATAAGTTTAGGATTTATATCTTTAGATGGAACTACCATTTTAAAAGAAATCTTCATAGAAATGAACGAATGTGTAGTCCCTAAATCAAACAACAAATTGGAATAATATGAACAAACAAATAGTGTACCTGATAATAATTCATTTGATGGACCAACATCTACTGAAGTAGTTGTATAAGACTTCAATACCCCATTTTTCTTGTAGTCTGGTTTCTTTCCCACTGTTGAGTTATTCATTGGACACTCATTTGCATAATAACCCATTTAATTTCACTAAAAACATTTTAATGACTGTAAATAAAACATTTTCTTACCATTACCCTGATCATTTTTAGTGAAATTCTGAGCTTTATATCCTATTTTACCACATTATTAGCACTTACCATAATTCAAAAGTCATTCCCCAGCATGCTTTTTACAATAATTCTCACAAAGTTTATACATAAGTATCTTACCATCGGTCTTTTTTGAAGAGTTATTACCATTTTTCTGCCACCTCTACCGCTAATTTTATTGTTTTTCAAAGAAAACCTGATCATCAGAATACTCTATTTCCACCTTCTCTGCACATCAAACAAGCTTTTAGTAAATTTTGAACTCAATAGAAACTAATTCACTTTGATAATTTGGCTTTAATCTGGAGTAAAAGCGGTTGATTTTACTATCAAGATCACATATGAAATTTTGGGCATAACTTGCTAGTCGAGTAAATTTTTCTTCATAGGCAGCCACCAAGTCATCCTTCTACATCAATTCCAGGAACTGTTTTTCTATCCTAAGACAAACCACCTTAGGAAAATATTTCACTAGAAACATACCTTTGAATTGATCCCAATCAAGAGCATAAATCTCCTCACTATACCACATATTTTTCACCATCGACCACCAGTGATCAGTTTCACCTTCAGAACGTTAAACAATGAGACTGACCATTTGATTTTCCGAACACCCCAAAACATCAAAAATATTCTCTAGTGCTTTAATACACTCTTTTTCTAGAACAGGGTCAGATGATCCTCAGAATGATGAGGGATGTTGCCTCATGAAATGCTCCACTACTAACATGTTCCTCTATGGTTGATCTGGCTGATCTCATGCATGGATACGACCACCATTTATAGCATGAATCAACTATGACATCCTTACAACACACTATTCAGTTCTGATTCCAACCATCTCAGGTTACTAATTTGGAAGGTTTTCTTCCACATGATGTTGTTACAACATAACTGCCATGTTTCTTCTATGGAAAAACATTATGAACATAGAGATATCTTTGGCGAAGCAACATGGTAATTTGTAAATTCTATCATTTCAATATTAAAATAAATTAATTTACGGATATAAATTTGACAATACCCTTACTCCAAAAGTTATCTTAACCAACATTTGATACCAACTATAAGGACCCAGCCTTAAATCATAACATAATCTTGAATTAAATGAATAATTCACATTAGGGATCATTTCAGGTTTATTGTTTTAGAGAATTAGGCCATAAATATTACATTACATTTCAAAAATTACAAAGTAGACACTTCTACTCAGTTTCAATTTTTTTATAAAGTAAAAACTCTTGAAAAAAAGATTCATGTCTAGTTCCATGTTTTAGACAACATGAATTTCCCTTGATCCCATCCTTGACCCTATTCATCTGTAAGTCTTGTGAAAAACATTTAAAAAACATGGGATGAGCACAAAAAGCTCAGTATGGGTTATAAAAAAATAAACAAAATATTATTTCATCAATACATACATAACATAAGCTCTTTAACATACCTCATGAAATCATAAGATTTACATAGTAAACACAAATCATATAGGTAACTTGTGGCATCCATAACATACTTTAGTTGTATCTTTCACAGCTATGTAGGGAGTTACATTTAGAATTACCATCATAGTATATTCCCTAAATCAATTAGGAGATACATTCACGTTTACCTCTTCCACATTACCCAATGCATTGGAGATCTATATTGGGCTCACAATCCATAGGTTTATCATGGAACCACCCATATACGTAAACAATTCCCAAGAACCATAACATATTCATAACACATAAAACAAACATAAATGAAAGATTACATTTCCACATTTCAATCACAATATATAATTTCAATATTTGACATAAAAAATCCATTATCATAACCATTTTCAAAACCCAAATAAGTAAAATAGTATATGTTATTTATGTTCCTTTTAAAAACATTACATCTTGTTAAGGAAGCCAAAGATAAAATGATACTTGCGGCGGAAGAAAGTTCATTGTCACCATGTACGTTAAAAAAATCATTATTTTTTTCGATTAGTAAAATGCCTCCAAGAAAAAGATTTCTTTTGAATGAAATGAGAATTAACCGGTGTTTATACATGATATAAAATAATGTCATGTATAAAACCTAATATGACTCAATGAAATAAGATTGAGAAAATGTCCCTTACCTCATGTCCAACTTGACCCGTTCATTCTTTAATCTCTTGAATAATAAACTAAATTTATTTTCTAATTTCTTAAGAAAATTTTTAAAGTTTATAATTCCTTTTAAATCACTTATTACCATGTTATAAACATTATAAAATCATTTAATTTAATAACTGTTATTTTGTCGATATTTGGTACTAGAGTCAAAACGGAACTTCTTATATTTACAAGTTGTTTATTTGGTCAAAATTAAATTCTCTCCTGAATGATATTAATGATTTAGATATCATATATATCTTATATATCCAGTATATATATGTATTTATAACAGTACATAATATTTAGAGGTAAGAAATCAAATGCACCGTTCATGTAGACGGTAAGCCGTACGTACGAATGAACGCTACTTTCATTTAAATTTCTTATTTTAATGGAATTAAAACATAATGATAAATATGTATATTATCATTCCAGTATAGTATCATATATAATATCATTAACTCCATCCTTTATACATCACGCATAAGGAATTAAGGAGTCATATCACTTTGTGGGGGCGGTAGTCCACACTTCCTAAAATATAATTATCGCGTTTACCCACAATGGAAACCATAAAAGGTATTTTATAAATGAAAAATACAGAAGCATAAAGAAAACATAAACATAATATGTATCATATATAAATATAGTTCCATCTTAATGGCCACCATTAGAGTAATTAGGAGATAATTGAACAATCAACATTTCTTGAGGCGTTAGTTTCCATCCACAGAAACAATATGTTCTTTACCCATTAGATGGAGGTGTGTGTAAGTGTTGTTCGAATATTTATCATAACAACATCATAGTATATTAATTATACTGGTGTTGTTATAAAAAAAATTAATAAAAGAGTTTAGGGGTTGGGGAATTAAAATAAAAGAATATAATTTAAGAGAAATGTTACCCTTAATTCGTGTAACTCCCTTTTGTTTGAACCAAAAGGACTTCTTGAAGTGCCTTATGCCTATATTAAGGATACTAGGTGAAAGAGAGGGATATTGAGAGATTATTTTGGAAAGGGATGTATGAGAAAAGGGGCTTTAGAGGTGTGAGTAATAGGTTATAGGTGAAAAATTTTCATAAGGGGAAGGAGGGGCTCTTTAAGAAATTGAGAAAATATTATTTTATTATATAATTATTTTCAGTTTCTAAAAGTCCAAAACTAATTAAAGTCTAATATAAGACGAATCATGGTCTAAATAAAGTCATCTAATAACAATTGGACAAGTTTTGAATATTGTTTTAATATTTATAATATTATTTATTTAAATCATTTATTAATGAGGAAAACATTGCATCATTATTGTGTCATAAATAATATAATTTATCTGATGTATAAAAATTATAAAAAAATACCATCATGTAGTAAATATTTTTATATTTATAAATAATATTTATAGTTGAACAGATAACTTATATAACCCTATTTAAAAATTAATTTAATAAAAGTTATTTTTTTTGTCATTTCTGCCTTTACTTTAAGTTAATTAAAATAATGCGCCATTATCACTCCTATGTGGCTCCATTGGGTCCCAAAATAGACCCAAAGATTCCCATGGTGGGCCATGACTCAGCCAATAAGGTTATGACATGTTTTAAGGTAATTGTTTATTATTATGATATTCTTTTTACCTTGAATTACTCTACATACATTTAACCACGGTAAATAAAAGTCAAAATTTACTATTCAGCAAAAAAGATTTTCTTCTAATTGAACCAAATTTTACTTACTAATAACAACCATGTATGTTGAATGTTTATATTTAATTCACATATTCAGTAAAATTTCATTTAAATGAAAAATTCAGTTTTTAACAAATACTTAGTGGTTTCACTATTCATCAAAAATTGATGTTTTTCAGAAAAATACAAAAAATTCAGCCAATGAAATATTTGATATTTTGAATTCAATAATGATGTCTATTTTACCAAATTAAAAACATATAAGTTGTATTAATTAATTTAAAATTAATTTCCATTGTCAAAACAAAAAAACTTGTTTTTAAGAAATATTAACTATCAAAAGATTGACACTTGTTTATGTCCAATTTCAAGATGAAATTAATTCCAATGACCAAAATTGGATTAAATGGAAAAAATATAATCTAATTAAAATTTATAACCAATTAAAAATATAATATAACCATATAAATAAATTATATTAAAAGGTAGTGTAGAATTAAAATAGATTATTTTTCACTTTTCATTAAAAATTTAATTTTTTCAAAAAAATACCAAAATTTTTCCCAAAGTGAATTTCGGTGTCCCGATTATAAAGAATAATTTTATTTGGATAAATAGAACATATAAAAGTGATCAAAACTATATTTAATGAGGTGTCTCCATCAAAAGGAGGTAAATAAACCTTTTAATGTAAATTATTCTTAAAATTCGATTCATAAACATTTTAAACCTTTATCTTATATTGGATAAAAGTAAAAACATTTAACAAACATGTATTATGCTATTGTAGTTAGTTATGTTCATTCTCACAAATACAACAGTTAGGCATGGACTATCTTTTGAAATAACAATATTATATTATTATTGTGCAACGTAATATTTCAAAGAAACCATTGTTGTGTATAGGATACACCATCAAACATAGAAACACATTTGAAGTAAAATTAATATTTAATTCACAAAATATTAATTGAAATGAAAATATATAATTTCTTTGTTTACCTAGGATGTAACGCCCTTGCCCCAGTTACCCAGATTCGGTGCATTATTACGCAACATTGGCATGATCTCAAAAGATAAAGTCTAGAAAGACTTATTAGTTTAGTAACCATGGAAACACTAGATAAATTCATAAATGTTACATTACATCATATAGTGAAAAACTACAATAACATAGTCTTCATAGTCCACACTCATATCCCCTTCAGACTATCCCTGCAGGTCAGTCATAAAATATTTCTTTACATCCTGGGAAAAGTAAAACATACAAAGGGGTGAGCTCAGATGCACAGTAAGGATAACAATATAGCGGAAGCTTTCATAAATACACAAAAACATTTAAGGCAATTTATTACTGAAACAAAAGACTTTTAAACTTGAACATAAACATAATGTGGAAAAATTTAAATGAAATAATTCCATTTACTTACTCACATGGATATTCTACTGGTCGAATAATCACATGCAATATCAATAACAACTTTCATAATGATGGAATGCATAATGCCAGACTATCATAACCACGTAGCCAAGGCCTCGTTCCAAGACTACAAATAAGATTCTGTCAAGGTCTCGTGCCAAGACACTAGTTTGTCTAATGAGACCTACCGATGCATCAAGGAGCTATAGCGGGCTCTACCCGTCACTTATTATGTCCAATGCATTCCTTATATGAAAAGGTTTAAACATATCATAAACCATAACATAATCGTATCACATAAAACATGCATAAAAGAAACATAACATTTCCACATTTCAATCACAAGATATCATTACAACACATTGATATAATAAAAAATCTTTCAAAACCTTTTTCAATACCAAAATAAAAGAAAATTAAAACTTGGTATTTATTTTTCATTTAATAAAAGTTATGGCTTGTAGAGGAAGCTGAAACTCAAATAATGGTCACGTCGGCGGAGAAGACTTTGTCACCGCATACGTGTGACAAAAACATTCCCTTTTGTCATTTAGTAAAACTCTTCGTATAAAAATATTCCTTTTGAATTAACGTAAAATTCAAAGGGGTTTATACACTGTATAAAAGAAGTTTGTGTATAAAACAAAATATGCCTCAATGAAAGGAGATTGAGACGAAGTCCCTTACCTCATGTCCGACTTGACTCGATCGTTCTTTAACCTCCTGAATAATAAACTAGAGTTAATTTCTACTTGTTTTAGAACCTTTTCCACGCTCATTATTCCGTTTATATCAATTATTACCATGTTATTAACATTATGTAATTATTTAAGTTAATAATATTCGTTTTGTCGATCTTTGGTACTTGAGTAAAAATTAAACATTTTATAATTACAAATTGTTCATGTGGTAAAATATCCATTATATCTGGAATTATATTCATGATTTAGATATAATATATATCATATATATCTAATATATATATATGCATTTATAATATTACATAACATTTAGAGGTAAGAAATGAAATGCACCGTTCATGGAGACGGTAAGCTGTACGTACGCATGAACGCTAATTTTATTTCTATTTCGTATTTAATGGAATGAAATAATAATGATATAAATGTATATTATAATTCAGTATAATATCATATATAATATCATTCACTCCATCCTTTATATGTCCCACATATGACATTAACGATTCAAATCACTTTGAGGTGGCGGTAGTCCGCACTTCCTAAAATGAAATTATCGCGTTTACCCATAATGGAAATCATAAAGATATGACATAAATGAGAAATACAGAATCATAAGGAAAACATAAACATAATATATATCATATATAAATATAATTACATATTAATGGCCACCATTATACGTGTTAAAGTAATATTTAACAATCATAATTTTGTGAGGCAGTAATTCGCCACCCACAGAAACAGTATGTTCTTTAACCATTAGACAAAGGTATGTGTAAGTGTAAATAAAATCCATCTCATAACAACGTCCTAGTATATTTAATATACTGATTTTTTACAAAATAAAGGAATAAAAAGAGTTTATGGCTATGGAGAAACAAATTAAAACAAAATAACATAAGAGAAGACATTACCTTAAAATCGGGTAACTCTTTTTGATTTGAGCCAAAAGATTCATTGGGAAGACTTCTGCCCAAATTAAGGATTCTAGGAGTAAGATAGGGAATTTGAGAAAGTATTTGGGTAGAGGTTGGCCAAAAAAATGTCTTTAAATGTGTGAATATGATGGTAGAGGTGGGGGCCTTTTATAAGAGGAGAGGAGGGCCACTCTTGGAAAGTCATGAAATGATACATTATTGTGAAGTGATTTTCGGATGCCAAAGGTCCCAAAATTATATATTTCGACTCTAAGGTGATAAGGGTTTGAAATCCACATGTCCAATAGGTTTTTGACAAGTGTATGTATTAGACTTTACATTATCTTTTTATTTTATTTAAATCGTTAATTAATGAGGTAATCGCTGCATCATCATGGTGTCATGAAAAATTTAATTTATTTAATGTATAAAAATTATAAAACAATTAACATGATGTAGGAAATATTTTTAGATTTCAAATTAATATTTATAGTTGAAACTTTAAATTATATAACCCCATGTAATAATTTTTTTAGTAAAATAATACATGTGTGTGACAATTTTATTTTTACTATAAATAAAAAGTTATTAATGTCATTTTCTTACCCAGGTGGCTCTATGGGGTCCCCAAGTTGACCCATGGATTGTCTTGGTCGGACATGACTCATAAAATAAGGATATTACAAGTGTAAAGGTAATTTCATATTATTATAACATTATATCTACCATAAATTACACCAATTACCTTTAATCGCGATTAATAGAACTTCAAAGTTACAATTCACCAAATATTATTTTAATCCCATTGAACCACATTTTACATCTTAATGAAAATGGTGTATGTCGGATTTTTGAAATTCATATAACAGAGGTGGTAAAATTTCATTTTAATGAAAAATCAGTTTTTTTAACTACCACTTAGTGGTTTCACTATTCATAAAAAATCGATGTTTTTTCTGAAAAATACCAAAAATTCACTATAAGCTATATTTGATATTCCAAATTAAAAAATGATGTCTATTTTAAAAAATTCAAAACATATAAGTTTAATTAATTAATTTAATAATTAATTCCCGTTGTCACAACAAATAGCGTGTTTTTAAGAAATAATATATATCAAAAGATTGACAATTTTTTATGTCCAATTTCAAAGTGAAATTAATTCTAATGACAACCATTGGATAAAAGGGTAAAAATATATTCTAATTATACTTTAAAACCACTAAATATTCTAATTTATCACTATAAATTTTTTGGATTTAAAAAGTTGTTTTTAAGTATTTTTCTATTCATATAAAATTGGATGTTCTCAGAAAATTACAAAAAATTCAACTTAGGATAATTTGGATATTTTGAATACAAAAATGAAGTCCATTTTGAAATATAAAATTTATATAATTTCAAAAAGTGGGTATTACTATTCATAACTGCTACTTTAATTGGTCGCGGTGTGTTAGAACTCGAGGTTGCGTACAACACACGATGATCTATTATTCAAAGAGAAGCGTACCATGGAAGCTTGGGGTGTTACATGGGATGTTTCAATAAATCCTTAAAAAGTTCATCTTAATGACCTAAGAATTCATTAATGGGGTGATTATGTGTAGAAACAAAACATACACACAAATATAAGTGTAGTTACAATATAAACTCATAAAAAGTGATTCCACACATAATATTGGAATAACTAAATCAACGATGTAGATGTATAACCCAATGAATGGAAATTGAGTTTGAAAAATTCCTTACCTTTATTATGACTTGTCTCAAATATTATTTTCTTCCTGAATAGTAAAATAGTTTCATTTATTATTTTTTGGAACCTTTTTATGTTTTATTATTCATTTTATATGACATATTACCATGTTAAATAATTATATAAACATTAAATTTAGGTCGGTTATTTTTTCTATATACGGTAGCTTAGTCGATAATGAACTGGTATGATGTCAATAGTGCATGTAGTCATATGTCCATCATCAATAGAATATAAAAAATTATATATGTATCTTATATATTAATTATATACGTATTTATAATAATCTTTGAAGGAAATTTAAAAGCACCGTCCTTGGTGTCAACAGTCCGTATATATGCATGAAAGATCTTTTCGTTTTTCCAATCATATTAAAAGAGAAAAATTAAATAAAATTTATATAAATATGTATACATATATAATATAATTACATTAAAATTAATATTTCATTTATATCATATATTTTTAGTAAAAATACAATATTACATTCAATGTGATGTGTTAATGAATTGCATCATTTTGAGGAGGCAGTAGTTCACACATCCCCAAATGATGTTATCGTATAAGAACAATATGGAATACATGAAGGTATGTTTAATATAATATTTCCTGAATATGAAATAGATTGTAAATTAAATATTTAAATATTATATAACCTGAATAAAATGGACAACAACATAGTTTCATTGAATAAAATGAGGTGAGAGAATAAATGTATATGAGATATTCCATTAGAAACATAAAAATCTAGTTTTCATATGATTCTGGATTTATCATTCATTTATTGATGAAGTTGGTGAGGAAAATGTAGGAAAATAAAATAAATTAAGAGAGGTACTTTGAGAAAATTACAGCTTGAATATCCCCTCCATGAAAGACCCTATAGGACCTTGGATTTGGTCTTTTGATGAAACCATCCGAACATGGAGGTGGGGAGAGTGAATAGGATGGTTTTAGAATGATATATTATGAGATATAATGATTTTGGGTCGAAATAGTGTGGTAGAGACATGGTAATTATACTTGAGGAGATGTGGTTTCAAGTGATATATTTATTGATTATTTTATATTAAAAGCTAACCATATAGAGGTTTAATTAAGTACCACTAATTTGGATTGTAATTAATGTTTTATATTATGGTGAGGGTGGATCCAATCCTTAAACAATGAGTAAAATTTGTAGTTTTTTGGTATGTTAGGCTTTTAATTTTTAATTTTAACCCCTATCAAAATTTTACTTTTATTATGGTAAAAAAAAATTTAACATGGTAAAATATTTATAAAAAAAGATGAAAATTGAAAATAAAACGTAATATGGAGAATATAATTCCAAATATTGAATCCATTTTACCTAATTCATTTCACATAATTGGGAAAATATTATTTAAAATTAATTCTGAAGACAGAACTAAAAAGTAGGGATTTAAAGTTAAATACTCAAAATACTAATTTTTTTTATATTTATTTTAAATTTCAAACTAATTTTGATGGAATATAATATATTAAATCATATAAACATAGTTTAATTAAACTCTAAAAAAAATTAAAAAAATTATAAATATATAATAAAATTATTTGAAAAAACAGTTTTGAATTAAAATGCAGTATTTTTCATTATTCATTACAAATGAATATAATTTGAAAAATAAAAAGAAATTTATCCAAAGTAAAATATTATTTATTGATTCCAAATATGAAGTTTATTATGTCAATTTGAACTTATAAAAGTTTCAAAAACTATATTTTAAATGGGTTCTCTATCAAAAGGTAGAAAAAATGCCAATTTTTTTAAAATACTCATTTTATTCATAAAATTGGATTTGTTCTTATATAATGCTAAAAAATATAAGAAAAATTTAAAAATTATATTTAATTAATATTTCATTAATATAACTTAATAAGGGGGATTTTATTAGTTTTGAAACACAATTATTCACAGTTAAATAGTTTTTCATAAAAAACATCTTTTATGTTCCATAGGTTTGTAGTTTCATTTCAAGACAATTTTGTAACCAATGAATCATTATATATACATGTCTGAACCATATTTTCATAATTCAATTAATATGGTTCATTCCATCCATTCTAACAGTTCAGCTATTATATAATAATTTTATATTGTTCATTTAATCCTGTTGTAGCATATCATGTATTTTATCGAACGTAATGTTTCTTTTTTTAAACATGTGATGTTACATCCTCCCCTATTTAATAAATTACGCCCAAGACAGTTGAATTTGGGTTTGGTAACCAAGGTATGACTTTTTAAAATACCATTTTGGACATCCCATATCCGAAAAAAATGATTAAGAAAACTACCACTTTGAATGAAAGAAATATATGTATGAAGGTCAAATGGGATAAACAATCTAGGGTTACATGTAGGAAAACAAGGATATGGAAGAGAAAACGAACCATAATGTTCTGATGGAGAGTGATAGAAATTTTTTTAGAGAAATTTCACAATCAAAAACCCATAAATTAATAATTGGTTAAAAGGCCAATGATTTCTCATTATCTAAAGTAATCAGATAACAATTTTTATGAAACTTTTCATAGAATTAAAGAATTACATTACTATATATACGAAGATAATAAGGAAATATACTCAATTGAAAAGTATAGTTTCAACCTTTAATCAATTTATACTAAAAAATTAACTTTTTCTCCAAAAGATGAGTATTCAAGATGACTTGGTCACACCTGAAGCACTAGAATCAACTTCTATAGAATTACTGAATCCACAAAAGATTAACTATATATTTATCCTATCTTGAAACACTAACCAAATCTGATATGGTTAGGATAAGATAGAACATTTCTAAAAAACAAACCATTGGATAAGAAAAACTAATTTTACGCTAAAAAATTCAACAGTAATACCAGAAGTTCAAAATGGACCATTCAATAATTAACAGTCACTAAAATACCTAAAAAACCACAACAATTTTTGAAACCCAAAAATCCAAAAAAACTAGATTACATAGTCTTCTTTTTATAGATTTTAATATTTATCTCTAAAAAAATTGATCACTATTTATACCAAAAATTAATTACACTAATAACAAATTATCCAAGATAGGGTAATCATTTTTATATATAACCTGAATTACCATAGGTGTACAATAAAAACCTAGATTAATCCAAAATAATTTTCATCCATTACTAATAATATTAAATTACACTGTATTCTTTTTTACATTAGTCATATAGTGTTCCCAAAATAGTGAACAAATACTAGAGTATCATTTATCACTTAATCACCAAATAAGTTTCCAATACCAAGGATATCCATTTGAGAAAATGTATTTTTCCCAAATCAACTTATTATTAATCCATAAAATCATTAAAAAAATAATAATTCATACTAACCATGGACTTTAAGTAGTCTATTGGAAGGAAATACAAGATTGTTTCCCTTTGGTTGGGGGTTCAATTCCCATAGTTTTTACGGATGTGACGGGATGTTACCCATCTTACAAGGTGTATCTTTTCATAAAACTAAAAAACTAACCATAACTGGTTATATCCTTATAGAGTTTCTTATTGCTCCCATTTTCATCCCAACCCTTTATAACATCAACATTTTAATACATAATTTATTATATATATTGACATATATTTCTAATTTCATTTCCATATGATTTAATAAAACTTTTCCCAAAATAAATAAAATCGTACCTTAGTCACTGTTTCCTCCTAGATTCGTCGTCATTTTGTTCTTATAGATTGAAGGTCCATGAATTGAAATAATGATTTGTAGATTCTTCAAAATCAATTGCTTAATTTATCCGAATACACATGATAAAACACGGGTTGAATGGGTTTTCATAAAAAAATAGTTTTGGGAAATAATCATGTATGCCATATAATTTCATAACATCTGATAAAAATGTTTTTTATAAAACATTCCGACCGAGATTAACTTGAAACATTCATTCAATGGTCCTTTTAAAATACCATAAGTATGTGTTGAAAGAATATATTTTAAAATAAATTATAAATAGGAAACACAAGGGTCTCCTTCATCAACATATTTTACAAAATCAGAATATGATTCATAATCTTTTGACAAGGTAAAATATCTAAAAATTATTTGATAAAATTTCACTTTTTTTAAAATATGAGAATATTGATAAAATAGGATTTTATTAAAATCATCCCATGATCCATGACGATATCAAGGTATATAAGTGGTTTTTGATATCTCATACAACTATTTTCAAAAGATTTATATGTTTAAAAAATCTTTGAATCATCTGAACAAGGCATTACAAAAAGTATTACAAGCATGTCATTAGGAAGAGATAAGAATTTTGTTTTAGATCCTCCTCCTTCCATTTGAATCCAAAATTCCTCAATAAAAAATTGTTATCTAATAAGGTTTAAAAAACAATAGACAAAAAATCTTGTCATATATTTTACCAAAACTCCTAATCACTAAATTTGTGTAATCCATTCCTTTGATACAAACTATAAGGCCCTAGCATTAAACAATACATTATCATTAGTTTATTCAAGAATATACTTTCTTTTACTTTAAGGATCATTTCTAGTTTATAATTTTAGGTAATTATAACATTATTAATATATAACATCCCATAATAATACAATAGGATACTTCTAATATAGTATCTATTTGTTCCAAAATATAATTTTTTAAAAATAAAATATGATTTATTTTATTGATAAAAATATTCATGACTTATTCATTTCTCTTTACCAAATATATACCCTTTTGAAACCACTTAAAAAACATGGTATTATAACAAAAATCTAAGAAATTTATCTTAAATATTGAATGAAACCATTAGTCCATGAATATTTTAATCTCATGAAAACATTTTCACCAAATCATACTTGTAATCCATAAAAACATACACTCGTTAACATGCCTCATTACCACATAATATACATGAAAATAATAATGGGAAATCAAAAATCATAAAGGTAACTTGTGGAATCCATATAATTTATACATTGTAGATTTCACCTCTACAAAAGGGTGTAACCTTCATGGTTTCTTTGGGAATACCCATCACAAAATATTATTTAAATATATTATAAGAAACCCAATTTTTTAAGTCCATCTCATTACCCAATGCATTGGAGGGATATAATGGGGTCACCCACCATTTTTTATCATCGAACCACCCATATACATAAGAAATTCCCATGAACCATAACATAATCATAACACATAATACAATACTAAAGGGAAAATACCATTTCCACATTGAAATGATGTTTCATATTTAAATGGTTATGTAATAATAAATGAAAAAAAAATTATTTGGAAATAAAATTCTAAGACTATAACATTAACATGAAAACATTAATGAGAAATTAATGAGATAAATTAGGTTTTAGACATATATGTTAATCAAATTCCATTTTATTGAAATAATCTATCCATTTTTAAAACACAATTTTAAAATTTAAAAAGAATATTTCTGAATCAACGTGTCCAATACCACTTTGAAAATTTTAGAATTAATAAAACAATTTATATATGAATTTCTATATAAATAAATCCTTAAATACATTTTGAAAAGGTGTATATTAATGTAAATTATTTATAATAATAAAGTTTTTAAACATTTAAAATGATTATTTAGTTAAACATTACCTTAACATTTAGAAAATTTATATTACATGCCACATGAAAGAAGAAAATTTGAAAAGCGTTAAATAAAATAATATGGATACAGATTTTCAAAGGATCTGTATATACACATAAAAATGAATAATGTTGCATATCCTCAAGAAATGACTCAATTAATGGACATGGAGATGAAGTCTCTTACCATGTTTGTATCAATGAAATAAGAAATTATCAATGGAGTGGTTATGTGTAAAAATATTATATATAAAAAAGTGTAAATTACAAAATTAATAATTAAATACTTATTCCACACATAATCCGGGAATAATATAATAAAAAATGGATGTGTAAACGCAATGAGTAGAAATTGAGTTCTGAAATCCCCTTACAACATATAAACTCTTGAATTGTATGTCCTATAAAAGCACTAACTAATTAATGAAACATTTAATAACATGATTATAAATATGTTAAATATATTTAATATCATTGTAAATTATATATACACCACCAAAATGTAATTAGTGATTTATAATTCATATATCTCATAGAGGTAAAAAGGAAGACGAGTAAATCCTTACAAAGATCATATGAACAATGTAAGAATTAATCAATGGCGTGATTGTGTGTAACAATAGTATATCCACACAATGATAATTTTAAATAAAATATAAAAAAGTAAAATGTGGTTACACATCTAATCATGGAATAATAAAATCAATTAAGCAGACCTATAACCCAATGAGTTGAATTAAGTTAGAAAAATTGTTTACCTTGAGTATGAATTCTCTGATATGTTCTTTACCTTCCTTGATAATAAAATTAGGATAATTTAAACTTCCCTGATAACATTTTTTCAATTTTATTATTCATTTTATATCACTTCTAACAATGATATACCAATTACAAAATTATTTAAGTTCATGTCGGCTGTTGTATCAACATTCGGTACATGAGTCAAAAATATACTTGGGATGATGTCAATAGTCTATGTGGTCATAATTCCATTATATCTGGAATATAAAACATGATATAAATATCTAATATATTCATTATATAGGTATTTAAAATAATCATTGAATAATATCTAAAAACACCAATCATGGAGATGGTGGACCACACATATGCATGAACAATATTTTCATATTTTTTGTTGTATTGAAAGAGAGAAATTTAAAAAATGTATAAAATTATGTACATATATAATATAATTATAGTAGAATTAATATTTCATTTATATTATATATATTTAAAAAAAAATCCTTATTTATTTCGTTGTGATGTGTGAACGAATCACACCATTTTGAGGAGGCGGTAGTCTATACGTCCCCTAACGAAGTAATCATAAAAAATAATATATAAATCATTAAGGTATATTTAATTTAACATTTATGTAATATTAAATAAGTTTAATATACATATTAAAATATCATTTAACCTGAAACTTTGTTTTAAGACCAACCATGATGGTGGAAATGGAAATGGAACAAAAACATTATTCATGGAGGCAATTAGCATGCATCATTTAGACAACAATTTAAGTTCTTTGAAAAAGAGGAAGTGATAAAAGAAAAGGATATGATATATTCCATTAGTAACATAAAACTATAGTATGTACAATATTCTAGATTTATCATGCATTAATAGATGATTGAGGTGAGGAGAAAGTAAAAAACGAAAAGAAAGTAAGAGAGGTACTTTGAGAAAACTACCTTTCTAAGATCCCCTCACTGAAAGACCCTTGTTGACCTTGGATTTGATCTTTTGGTGAGACCAAGAGAACTTGTACGTGGGGAGATAGAGTAGGAGAGGTTTGGGAAGATATTTGAGGATCTGAATGGCTTTTTGGGTTTAAATACTGTGGTGGAGAGGTTGTATTTATACTTGAGGAGAGGCATGTTCAAGTGGTTAATTTATTGAATATTTTATATCAAAATCTAACCATATAGAGTTGGAAAAAAATTACATGACTTTGGATTATAATTAACGTTTTAAAGGCCAGTTAGGTTTTATCCAAAGCTCAACCATCCATTAAATGTTGTAATTTTTAGGTATGTTATGCTTTTAATTTTTAATATTTGTGTTTCCCAAAATAGTACTTTTACTATGGTAAATAATTTTCATCGATGGTAAATTTTTTATACCTAAAATTGAAAATTACATTTCATCATAATTTCAAACTTCATATTCCAAATATAGAATCCATTTTACCGAACTAAATTTTACTATTTGGGAAAATTAAATTGAATATTAATTTTGCAGATAAAACTAAAAAGTGGGTTTTAAAGTGAAATGTTCAAAAACATGAAATGTTCCTAACTGTATTTTCAATTTGAACTTAATTAAAATGACCTAAACTCGATTAAATTATAAAATCATAGTTTAATTACACCCTAAAATAAATTTAAAGGGTAATATAACTATAAAAATAAATTAGATGAAAAATTTGTTTCAAATTAAAATGCAGTATTTTTCAGTATTCATTAAAAAATTAATATTATCAGAAAAATAAAAAAAACTATCCAAAGTACAATTTTACATCTATCTTCCAAATAATCAGTTTATTTTCTCAAATAGAACTTATAAAAGTTTCAATTACTAGAATGGGTTGTCCATTAAAAGGTGAAAATGCCTTTTTATGAAAATGCACCTTTATTCGTAAATTTGGATTTGTTCTAATATAATGTATAGAAAAAACAGAAGATTAATTATAACGATTATATTGAAGAAATATTTCATTAATATATCCAATATTAATGATTTAATTATTTTTAATAAATAATTATTCACATTTATTTAGTTTTCCATTTAAACACTTACTTTATATTCGCATGATTTTTAGTTTAATTTAAGGTCAATTTTGTATCCAATGAATCATTATATCAACATGTTTAAACCATATTTTTATAATTTAGATAACACTATTCAATCCCTCCATTATAAAGACTAGGCTATTAAATTAAAATATTTAGTTCACCATCTAAGCTCGATGTAGCGCATCATGTACGCTATCGAACAAAATGTATATTTTTTAATAACCTTGAGATGTTACATATCATAAAATGGTTTCTTTATTTATTGTATCCAATCAACCATTTATTATAATTTTATAATCACCCTTCTTGGTGTTATCTGATTATTTTTCCAACCAAGTTTCAGATCAGTTGTCGTAGTAGTTTTAATTTTATTAGGGTTCCATCATTAAATAATATTAATAATCGTATGCAAATAATATGTATTCATTATATTCAAATGTGAAATCCCTCATAAAATTTAGAGATTGAAAATTGAATTTCACTGTTCATGGAGAGGGTATTCCATTGATTAGCATGAATGAAATTTTCATTTTTCAATGAATGGAATGACATAAATGTAAATAAAAATTTATAAATATTGGTTAATTATTTTATTACATATATCATATAAATTAATTAAATCTATCCTTATTTCCTCCCAATTATAGTGGAACATAAAAAAACACATCATTTCGTAGAGGTAGTATTTTATATGTAAGCATAAGTGGTGTTATCGTTCTAAAAAGGATTAAAAGTTAGATGGTATATGTGATATTATGATTCTATTAGTATAATTATGGAATGCATATAATTTATTATCTTTTAACCAATTATAATAACTATCCATTTTGTAAGGTGATGGATAAATGAATTGTATCGCTTCGTGGAGATGGTAAGCCATATATATGAACCAAAAATATATTCACATCCCACTTTTGGGAAAGAGGGTGGATAATGGTGAATTAATAACAGTATTAAAATTTAGTAATTTCTATGATAAATTATGTGTTACAATATGATAAATAACATAGTTTTATTTTAGCAAAAGAAGATGTAAAAAATAAGGTGATCAGTTTAGGTGATTTCCTCTTCTATGAAAAAATTCTTTTCGATATCCCGTATGGATCTAAGGGATTTTTTAGGTACATGTAAGTATAGAGGGTATTTTTTAGGGTTAATTGTTTCCTATAATTCTCAATGTATCTTAAAATAGAGAGGTTGGAGGTTCCCTGTTTTAATTAAGGTAAGGGGAAATTTTGAAATTTCTTAATCGATTAAATTATAATAAATAATTATCTATCCCAAATACCACCAAATTTATAGGTATTAGAATATAATATAGTATATGGTTGTAATTAAATCATCCAATATAATTTGGATACAATTTTATGTAATATTAAGCCTTATCATTTTGATTAACCACTTCGTTTATAAATATAAATCTTAAACATAGAAAAGTATTATTCAAACTTAAAGTGGTACAATTGTACTTATACGTTGATAATTGGATTATAAATGACCTTGTGATGACATTTTAGACCATACCCTTTACCCATTGTCCTCTTTTAATTTTTTTTATGATTTATAAATAACTTAATAAAATATTTCTATTATAATTTCCGTATTTTTTTTTATTCAATTACATTGGATTAAAATACCGAAAAAATATTTTTATTTGAATCCAATAATTCACCACAACACTAACATGTCATATTAATCTTAAAATTAGTGCAAAAAATTATATCAGTCAAATTATATCTCTCTAATTTTTTTTAATATAATATATTCTATTTTTTTGATTATTTTAATTAATAAAATTTCATTGTAGTTGAATAATTAATGTTATTATGATTTCATAAAAATAATAAGTAAATTAACAAAAAAAAATGTTTACTTTTAAAAAAATGGAAATTTTTGTTCATTAATGACATATATTTTATCATAATTGGTCTCTTAATAGATATTTAAAACCAATAGAGTGACATTTATTTAACTTTCATGGATTTTATTAATATATTGCAATTTTCATTAAAAGCATTCCTCTAAAAAAATATTCTAGAATATGGAGATGCAAGTTTAATTCCAGTTGTCATTTATAATTATGATGAATAATATATCTCTATAACATTTATTTACCCTAGATTATCCTAATTTACCCTTTACAAGGGTGATAAATTTTAACATGGTTCATATTTACATTGAACGAATATAAAAGGAGTCTATTTAAAATTTTGATCTACATGATTATGAAAAGGAATAAATTAAAAAAAATATATACTTATATTTCAAAGAAATATAATTTAAAATAAGTGCACAAATGATGATGTCAAATTATTTTCAGAAAAATTTAAATTTTAATAATAAATATTGGTTTATTCTTATCCCATATCTAAAAAATATTAAATGAATTTTAAATCATTTTATTGAATATATAATATATAAAATTGTTTTAAATTAATAAAAAATAGTGATTAATTAAATTTATTGATACAAAAATACATTGCTTGCATGAAATTGTTTTTCTTTGAAAACATAACTTTTATTTTCGAATAATTTTTATTTTCAATTCTCTTAATTTTATAATAAGTGAATTAATTTTATAAACTATATAAACCATATATTTTTTATACTTTATTTAGTACTCATCATACCCTCCAATATAGTTAATATGTGATAAAAGTCCCATATTAATATATAAATAATTTATCACAGTTCGTTTAAACTAGATGTTGCATGTAATATAAGTTATCAAGGAAATAAAATTTCATAATGTGAAATATTTTTTTTTAAAATGTTATGGTGTTATAAAAAGATTACTTAAAAGGTAAAATTTTATTCGTAAATGGCTGAGAGATGATAATTTCAACCACATTTTATCCTCTTTAACCAATTTCAATACTCTCAGGATTTTTAACAAATTTATTAATTTTTTTAATTTTTTAAACATTCTATTTAATTTTAAAATAAGATAAAAATAAAAAATGGAACTAGAATACAATCTTTCACCATAAACATAACATGTCATGTTTATCAAAAAATAATCATGTGACACTATAAATCACTCAAATTATATTAATTTCATTATTTTTAAATATTTAATGTTATTTTTCTTTTAAGTGAAGAAATATTCTACTCGTGCTGTGTAAGAATTTATTGTAATTATATAAATAATAAAATTTAAAAAAATAGTGTAATGAACATAATTTCATTAATAACTAAATACAAATTTATATTCATTCACAAATTTATTTTTCCACTATGTGAACACATAATAGATATTTAAAAATAAAAGGGTGGAATTATGAATTTTGATTTAATTTTAATATTATATATGTCATTTTCAAGGAGAAGTGACCATTAAAAAATTACTTTAGAAAAAATGGTGATAATGGTTGACTAAAACTAATTTAGTAAGAATTAATATGATGAATGAAAATGTTAACATTTAATTTTAACATTGGTTTACCCGATTTACCCTTTACCGACGTGATAAATTTTACCGTGGTCACTGTTCATAATTCAAAAAATTAGATGGTCATATTTTCCAAATTTTGATGCCATGATTACAAATATATAATACATTTCTGAAAATTCAAATTGATATTAATGAAATTAATTAATTTTAAAATAATTATTTCAAACATGACAAAAAACCAATCATTAGAAGAATATATTTTAAGAATAAAACTGAATTAATTCATATCCCACAGTCAAAAAAACATTTTAAGAATATTAAAATAGTTTATTGAATATATCATATATAACATTAATTAAATTAATTCACTAGTAGTGGTTAATTTAATTTATTAATGTAATGATACATTATGTGCATAAAAATAGTTTTTTTTTGGAAAAATGCCTCGTTTATTTTGAAGTGATTTATATTTTTATATTTAAATAATTAATAGAAAAAGAATTTATTTTATAAATATGTTAACCATATGTTTTTAATAACATACTAGTTTTATTTTTACTTGAGAATCCAATGACTAGGAAAAAATTGTCACATTATATAATAATATTTTATTACTATAACACAGTTCGTTTAAACAAAATAGTGTGTTTAATGGAAGCTATAAAAGAAATAAAATTTATATAAATAGAAATAAATTACAAATAAATGGTTTTTGAAATATATAATATCATTGGGACAATGGATAAAAAAAATTCTACGTGTAAGGACCATTGATTTTTTATTTGAGAAAAAGTTCCATGTTTCCCTGTGTTATGTGACATATTATTAGAGATATGTAATGTTTTATCCTAGTACTATTTTTTTATTTATAAGACAATATGAAACTTATAAAAAATAGTTTTTCTTCAATATTTTACTATGTTATTAGATTACATACATATGATTTTTCATAAATCATTTTTTTCAATCGACGAATGTCATGTCAGTTTAGTACATAAAGATATCTTGATAAGTAGTATATAGAAGATTCAATTGAATTTTATTGGTGAATATTCTCTACAATTTCTAAAATTCAACTTAGTTCCACATATCAAGGGGCGGTCTCTTGGTATTCATGTGAGATATAAGGGAGAATGAGTATATTACAATCTAATTAAATGGTCACTTTTGAAAAGGTTGATTGAGAAATCAGAAATGGGGGATGATTCAAGAGTTGGAGAAGGATTTTTTGGGATTATGGGAATAAATCATCTTCTTGAGTATATGAATAAATATTTTATTATACATGCGAGGATATTAAACTTTCTAAGATACCATCACATCTTTTTTTGTGTTATTCATCTTGTAATTTTTATTATAAAATAAAAATGAACTCATTTTAGCGGGGAGTTATATATTATGAATGTATCCATATTCTTATTGTATTGTCGTTGGGGATTGAACACTAGTTCTCTTCTTTCCGATCCATGAATAACCTTCAACCCATGTTTTTAATTTCCAAAAAAAATTATTTCAATTATCATTTTAATAATCTCACTAGAAATTTTTATTTTCCTAAATTATAGGATATGTACTTAGGTAATTTAAATTTAACACACTCCTATTCTTTTTTTTGGTTTTCCTACATTACCCATATATTTTCCTTACCTCTCAATCAATTAAGGGTGGTGGGTATAATTTAGTAGTGATTGTATATTATGATCCTTAGGGTAAGAAAAGGAAGATAATGAGGTGATCATTTAACACCACTATTTGAGATCGGAACTCTAAGTAATATTTCTTACCGGAGGTCTTAGATTATTAGTTGGAGAGTTTGAGATTTTAAATTATGTGAATTAATATTAACTATGTATGGTGCATGGAATATCCATAATGACTCTACTGCCTCAAAATAATTTAAAAATATAATTTTTTTGATCTCAGTACATACACAAATAGTTTTTAATATTTTATTATCACACTAAACCACATACACAAAGAAACAGTATGGATTCTACCTCTCTATGAGATAACCTGAGTCACATTATTGTATTATATTTTTCATGGGTATACATTTTTTTCATGAAATAATTGTGATATTTATGTCATGAAATTGGAATCATGTTGAAGGACTCAAGATAAATTCAACTTTTTTTATTAATTGAGATATTCCTTTTGTATGACCATATCCATTATCAATCATCCTATTATAACTGATTAAGAGGTGGAGATAAATTTTCCAAAAAAGGGACAAAAACATGTGGATCATTGTTAAATTTGATTGAGAGCTTGTTAATAATCCATTGAAAAACAATCAATCCTAATGACCTACGTATAGAACGTAATTAAGTAGTAATAATGTGGAAGTGAACCTATAAAAATTATACAAATCCCATAGAGATTAATTTAAACAAAAATTTAAGCATTAGAATAATAAAACAACGTTACAGAATAATACATCCTTTCTCTCTATAGCACTGAACCAAGAAATTGATATATTACCTATAACAAGCATAGTTACATGTTTTGGTGAGATGTGTAAATATTATAACTAGATATTTTTCCCTGAATCATGAATTATAAAAATCATAAAGGTGATTTATTTTATAATAAATGATAGTGGAGAGTGTATTTATGATCATTTAGAGAATATCAAGAAGTGGAATCTCAACTATACACATCAACCCATATAAGATTGGTTTTCTCCATTTTCATACAAAAATATATCTTAGAAAATGATTTAAATATAATTAATGATTCATTCGGAGAAGTGAAAAAAAATCCTAATATTTTAGTATGTATTTTCCATTAAATAATATTTTGTAAGATTGATTATGATACACAGAACACCAAATTAAATGTTCAATGAATTATTATATGATTATTTTCATTAAAATTATAATATGAATAAACTATCAATAAATAAAAACATTGTGATCAATTACATTTTATTACATTTTGAATATAAATAATTAATAGGATTTCTTTTTAAAAAAGATTGTTTATCACAGAACATTTTTTTAATTTTTTTTATTTTAACCTAATAAAATAGGTTTGTCATTATTAAAATAATATTTTAATAATATGTAATATTAAAATTCAGTATATAATATATAATAATTCATTTAATTATTAATTTATATGTAATAATATTAGAAACACTTGATGTTTAAAAAAATCATTTTATATAAATAATAGTTTTTCATTATGTTTTTTATATTTATTAAAAATAAAAATTTGAAATTTTAAAGTTATCAGTTGATAAAATGAACTTTATTTTTTAATTAATAGAGTCATAATTAACCAAGTGATGTTTTTTGATATTTTTAAATAAACACAAATTTTTTTGTGAATAGTGAAAATTACCGAATTTGAAAATGCTATCACTTTTATGAAATTACCACAATATAAGAATCACTTGAATAATAATGGAATTTTTTATAAATATTATATTTATTTAATAAAAATAATATAAAATATAAAATTATTATTTTTAATTTAGAGACTTATATCTGGCATTTTGAAGCCTATATAATGATTCATTCTAAAAAAATATCTAAAATTTTTCATTTTCATTAATTTTTTATTTATATGTTTCTATTCATTATGATATTCTTTTAACATAAGAGTTTATTTATTAATAGAAACCAATAAATGTAATGTGAATAAATTTTATACCCAATTGTATTATAAATAGATTTTTATTTTTAAAAAGATATTTTTCTCAAAAAAGGTTTTCCATTCTGTTACAAGAACATGTATTAAAACTGAATTATACCGACTAAAAATTTAGTTATATATAATGGATTAAATATTTTTCATCATTAGTTTAATTAATTTGATGTGTTAGTTTCATTTTTTCCATCAAAATATGTTAGCATGGTAAACTGTTAATCAGCTCGGTGGAGGGTTAAATAAGGTAAATGGGTTAAAATACTGAGATAAGGTTACAAAATGTAACACCCCATGCTTCCACGATATGTTTCCATTTGAATAATGAAACAACTTGCATTGTACAAAACTTCGAGATTCTAACAATCCCAGACAAATCAAACTAGCCGTTACGAATCGTAATACCCACTTTTGAAATTTTATTAATTTTATTTATCAAAATGGACTTTTATTTTGAATTTGAAATATCAAAATTAGATTAGGGAGAATATTGGGTATTTTTTTTAAAACTTTCAATTTTTAATGAATAGTGAAAAAACAGTACATTATTTGTTAAATCCCACTTTATATTATAATTATTATTATTTTAATTTAATTTATTTTATGAAAAAATAGATACATAATACCAATATAAGTTCAATGTAATTCATTTGATTCATTTTATAATAAGTTTAGATATATAAAAATTTTAATGAACTTTTTATCGTATTTTACCTACCTCCTAGGAGAATTTTCAAATTTACATAAAACATAATTTTATCGCTTCTGGGAATTAAATTTCCAAAATCCAAGAGACACATTTGATATCATTAAGTAAAATGTGGTTCAATAAGATGAAAATAACTTTTGTTGAATAGTAACATTTAACTTTTATTTACCACAGTGAAATGTAAATATGGTAATTGAAGGTAAAATGATATTATTATTATCATAAGACATGTATTAATTCTATTGGATAAGTGTAATTCGACCAAAAATAACCTTAGTAATAAAATATGATCCTTTTGGTCCACTTATATTAGATTAGGACATTTATTATTATTTAATTTAAAGAAGAGTTAAAAGTTTTAAACTGAAGTTTTTATAACTAAAACAATTTTAATATAGGGTTATAAATAAGATAAATTCGACTATAAATATTAATTAGAAATATAAAAATATTTCCTACATAATGATATTTTATTTATAATTTTTAGACATTAAATAATTAAATTTATTTATGACGCAATGATGATGCAGTAATTACCTTATTAATGAATGATTAAGATAATTGATATTATAAATATCCAAATAAATCTAGTTGGAGACATTTGATGAATTACACTAATTTTATATCTTTATATGAAATTTTAGGGTTGATTAAATAATTATTTTTGAATTAATCATGCTGTTACATCTTGAACAAAAACAAAATACTAAATAGTGTCAAAATTGACATAAATGTATTTTTAAAACCCATATTATATTATTAAATGATATAACATTCCTAAAAATCAATGTATTGGCCAAAGGAATAATATGAGGTTATATATATTAATAATTAACCACTTGGGATTCGATTTTCTAGTTATAGTAAGTTTATTTACCATATAATAAAAAATATACAAAGAGACATGGTAAATATCAAACTATTTAAATAAGAGTTAAATATAAAAGATAAGGTTAATATGATGAACTAAACCTGTCTAAAGCCTACTGGTTGAGATTTTTTCGACCCACCCTCACCTTATCCTCGAAATAATTATTTTTGGAGCCATTAGAAACCAAAAATGATTTTATTATAAAATAATATTTCAATCTTTTCCAAAAGTGACCCTCACCTATCTTATAAATGGGAACTTCCCCTTCTCTTAATTTCACACCTCCAAAGTCTATTGGATCTACCAAACCTGGATCAAATATCCTCCAATCATATCTCACTTAAATATATAGGCCTTACATTGATTAGAAATCCAACCTAAGGATCCATTTTGATCAACTCAAAAGGAAACACCTGAAGTAGAGGTAATAATTTCACTACCCTCTTTCAAGACCTTTTATTCTTCGACCTCCTTTTTCATTGTTGTTTCTATAAAAAAATAAAAAATCCAATACCCTATACATACTGTGATGTTATTTTAAATTTGGTACAACCATATTTATTTTTCTATCAATTATATAAATGAAAAAGTTACCATACATGCGTATGTACAAATTACCGTCTCCACATCGTAGTGTAGTTTGTTATTCCAACACTTCATTATTTGGATGGGTATAATAATGAGTATAACTGATGTAAATAATAAATATAACATTTTAATGATTCTGTGAATATGATATACCATCCAATTACATATGATTTCACCATCAATATCATGATATTGTCGCTCGTGCGTACGTACAGATTACCGTCCCCACAAACGTGATGAGATTCAATCCCCATCGTAATCATTCTAGAATAATTTTAATTTTATGATTAAAAATGATGTTTATGAACATAATACCATTGATTATATGAATTAAATTCCTCCTATACATTACAATCATGGCTTATGTAACCATGCATATAATGGAAAATGAATCAGTTAACACCTGAAATGATGACACTACAAAAATATTATTATCAAAGAAATATTAGAAGATCATATACGATATCATATTTACGTATATGGTTCCTGTATAATTTAATAACCGTGATTTCACTATTATACATGAGGTTAACCTACCCCTGAACAAGGAAAATTTAAAGGCAAGGGCTAATTTCACAATCATATTATTATCCGAGGTTGTTTTTACATAAGTATCTATTAGGACGTCTTTATCATCCACATCCGTGCTTTCATAAAAATGTATTTCAATTTTTTATTATTATTTACTAGACTATGGTTTAAATTCATTTATACCCTTATTCTAACTTATATGTTTTGAAAGGAATCTTTCGGTCATTTTCCAAACAAGGCACTTTAGGATCTTTTCAAAAACAATATGGTAACTATGTTTTTTAACTCATATGGTGGGTGAGCCTATTTTCTACTATTATAACATCATAAAATATTACCTTACAATCTTATAAGATTATTTACAAAATAAATTTTTTCGTTATAATTATATGACTCTTAAATTATTTCACAATAGAAAGAGATATTTCTCTCAAATAGTTTTGATTTCATCTATTTCAACATCCTGTGATAAATTTTACACTTGTTTGAAGTCGATTTAATTTTATACAAATATTCAATATTGTATTGGAGGATTTGTGATATATTTGACTATGGATGTGTTGTTATTATACCATTCACGAATTAGGGTAAAAGTTATGACATTTCGTATGCTAGTTTTAATACGAATGTTCATGTTATGTTTCGTCCTTTTCATATGAGGAATGTATTGGACATAATAAGTGACGAGTGGAGCCTGATATAACTCCCCAGTGCATTGGTAGGTCTCATGAGATAGTTAGACGTGGAATTGGCTGAGGCTTTTCCCAATTTTGATATATGGGTTTGGCCGAGGCCTTAATCATTTTTAGACATCTTGGCCGAGGCCTTGACAAGATGTTTCAGAATATCCTACATTATACATTCCCTAATTATGAAAATATTATTGATGGTTCATGTGGTTATTTGACTAGTAGAATACCCATTACTATGTTTTATTGTGTCATTATTTACACAACTCATATTCCTACTATAAATTGTTCATATTTATTATTGGTAAAGAAATTTTTTTTTAATTATTCACCAAGCCTTATGTTTATGTTATCTTATGGTGTATTTCTAACCCTTACTAAGCATTTGAGATAACCCCTTTCTTATGTTTCATTTTCCCATGATATGAAGAATATAGTTATGAGTGACTTTCAGGCATAATCTAGGTGGCCTGAATGTTTCTAATGGAATAAATTATTGTTGTATTTCTTTTCAAGTTGTAATGTTAAACTTATGTATGTATCTTGTTTCCAATAATACAAAACTGATCGGTCTTTTGGGACAACAATCCGTGTATCATGCTAATGTTATGTAATAAAGCACTGAATCTGGGTAACTCTTATCGGGGAGTTACAAAAAATATTATCTTTAATAAAACTTCATGAGTTTATTTTGACCAAACATGTATAACTATCTGACATTTCCCTTTTGAATTAATTTTCAATAAATGATATTTTAATATTAATTTAAAACATTGACTATGTACAATAGTGGCACTACCCAAACTTATAAAATTATATGTTCACCCACAACTTCTCAAAAAACATTGATCAAATTATATTTATTATGATATAACCAAAATACTCCTCTAATAAGTTTCGCACATCCAAGAGTCCCTTTTCTCACATAGATTCCAAATGAAGAAGACTTTAGGTATAAGCTAAAGGAGGATAACCATGGAAGTTGGAATGATTATAACATCGTTATTTCATATTTTTATCTTTTAAAACATCCTTAAAAGTATTCTATCAATCAAAAAATAATATAATAAGAGTCATTAAATAATACTATTATATTGATGGAAAAACTATTTTCTACTTCATTACCATAAACTAGAAAACGAGAACCTCCCTCGTGCATACGGGCTTACTACAACATCTATAATGGGATGTATTACATTTTTCATCACTGCTTCATATTGAATGTCATATAGATGTATTCAAGGAAGAAAAATGACATTTATAACAAAATTATGATTCTATAAAGACAAACTATTTTCTAAATCGTGTTTAATTTATCAATTTAAAAATGGAAATATTTCCCTTGCGTATATGGGAACATGATCATCCAGAAAAAAATAAATTTCATTTTTAATCACCACAAAAATGTATTGATTTGTGAATGGATTCAAAAAAATATTATAATTATACCACTATTAAGGCTTTTAAAGATGAATTTTTAATACTATCAATAATATTAACAGTGGATGGTCATCATAAAATTTGACCACAAAAAATGAATATACCAAGTGACATTTTATGTAATAACCTATTACCATTATTTTTTTTATTATTATTTATATAATTCATCAGTAATATTATTTAAAAAATATAATAATTTTTTTAAATCATTAAAATTTGTTAAAATTGATTATATCACAATACAATATAATTTTTACTCATTTGGTCATTATAACATTTTCCATTTTGTTTCAGTTTTATGACCTATATGAAAGATGTTATAGGTTTTTTGTGATAAATGATTAAACAAACATTAAATTTATTAAATAATGTAATAAATAGGAATTCAAGTTGTTATCATAAATAAATAATATTAAACCATCAATGTAATTTAACCAATGAAACAATGGTTATTTTAAACCATAACAAACATGCCAATCATGGATGATTCGTGAAAAAGTAAATAATTCACAACCAATTAAACTATTTTTTTCTATAATGATATGGAAATTTTAAACTAAAAAACTCATGGCATATATATATTTTTTAAAATACAATTATCATTACAACAATACCATGGTTTTTTAAAGGCTATGAACTGAAAAATTCCAAAACAAACAATTTGAAATAAGCCTAATTAGTACCTATGTGAAACGCAATAATATATTGAATAAAAAGAATTATAATAATTGAATGAAAATTATTTTTAAAAATCATTTAAATAATTAATATAATATTACTATTTCGGAGGGTTAAAGTTGTACGAATCTTGTTGGGACTAGAGGTAAGGGATAACTCTTCTCAATATTCTTTCTTAGAGAATTATTATATTTTCACCACATTTTTAATTATATGAGGTATATTAAATGAAATTTGGATTTATATTATCATTAATTATATAAAATTTAATTGGTTTATTAAACCATTTTAATTTCTCTTATTTAATGTCATTTTGATTCAGAATATACCAAATCCAAAAGATATTTATCTTTAAAATATTATATTAAATGTTTCAAACTATTTCTCTTCCATGTTAATATTATTTTACATATTTCATGAATGGTATTATTTACACTAAAAATAAATGATTAAATTCATTTTTAAATATCTTTTACTTTTTTAAAAATGTTTATAATAGAAATTTTTTAATATTTTTCACCCATGTAACTTTTGACAATCCGTCTTAATGTGTGAAGAAAATATATATTTTTAGTTTTAAGGAATTTTTTTTCATAAAATCCAACCCCTTATTCAATATTACATCCCATTTCTTTGGTTCAATGGTTTTGGAATTAAAATAAAATTCACTATTCTCTATGAATTTTTCATTTTTATATAGTTATTAAAATAAAATGTAATATTATCTAATTATTATGACATTATTGAAATTGAATTTGTTTATGGGATCAAATGTGTGTTATGATTAAAAATGAAAGATTATGTATATTTAGATCATGTAATGGTTTTGGAAAATTATAGATGATGTTGGGTGTGCCCAGAATACAGCCCTATAATTCATTAACTAGAGATTTATTCTCTAGAGAAATAATGATTGTAATTAAATAAATATAAGTTATTCTATATGAGTGAAATAAAAGATAATTGGGGTGATGAATTTGATTTTCAATGGTAACTTAATGGTTTTTATATTCATGGTATATGATTTAAAATGTTTTATATGAGAAGTTATTTTTTTCACATGTGATTATATTTTATGTAAAATGATAAACATTGATATTTAAAAAAGTATTTTTTTTGGTTTTCATGTTTTTTCAAGGAATAATGGATATATTCCAATTTATATCCAATTATGATAAGTTATACTTTGTGTGACAGAAAACAATATATAGTATGTTTTTAGTAATGTATTTGGGTGTATGTATCTTGGCTTTTGTAGTTGGAATTGGAAAAAATGGTATGGAAAATAATAGAATTTATGATATTATTATATGATAATAATTTAAATTATTTAGAAAACATTATGGGACAATATATTGGTTTTGGATGAGAAGTTATAATTATTATATATCCCTAAGGTTTAGTATGCGATGAATAATTATAATAATTTGGTTTTTTGGAATTAAAGGCTAAATTAAAAAGTTTATAGAAGGTGATATAAGGGAGAAAATTTTAGTATATATTTATTTGTTGGTTTATTATGTTTCTATTTTATATATTCAGAAAAACCATTATTTAGTAAATGACTAGAACCCGAGGGGACTATGATTAAAATGTGTGGTAAGAGAAATGAAAAGGTTTCCTCAAAGTGAAACCGATCACGATAGAAGCTATAGTGGAGAATCTATTGGTTATTACAAAAAGAAATTCTCATGTTATGATTAAAAATATAAACATAAAAGAACATTATAACATGAAAAACAAGAGAAAATCAAGTATCATGGATGTTAATGTGATAAATATCATAGAGAAAATATGATTCAACTTCATACATTTCAATATTGTGAGATGAATCTCTGTGGGAAATTTTTTAAAGGAATAAGAATGTGATTCATAAGTGGTAAAAGATGGAATAAAAGAATTAACTTCTAAGGAAAATATTGAAGAGTTTTAATAACACAATATATATGGGTAATGTTCTTCATAAGGTATCATATTCAATTTAACGTTTAAAATTTTTGGATTATGGGAATTTTGGAAATAGATACCCTATGAGAAAATATTTAAAAGAGATAATAAATATTTTATGAATAATGATTTTTAAAATTAACATACTATTTTTTATGAAGATGAATAAAATAAAAATAACATATATAACATATGAATTATTTTAAATAATATTTTATATGTAAAGTGATACAAATTATTATATTGATATTGATTAATATTAATAAATGATAACTAATTTTTATTAGAGGATGTAAATATTCAGGAATTAGATGAAAAATTTGTCTCAAAAGATTATAAGGGAAGTTGAATTGTTGAAATCTATATATATTAGGATCTGAAATATATAATATTGTGTAAATTTATTTAAGGGATGATATGTTAAAATATGATCATAAGTTCCAATATATAGATACAGATTTTTATTGTTTATGTGATTATAGTTTAAGTTGATTAATGATATTTTCCCAAATAATTTTATTATTTTTAAATTGATGATTAATGTATATATAACCCTTAGGATTTACATGTGAATTTTATGAAAATTATTGCTCAATTATTTTACAATATTTTATGGTCATATGATAAAAATTATAGATACAATTATGGTTTACTACATTCCTTCATAATGATGTTATTATAGTTAACTGGGAGAAAGTGTTTTCCTGTTTTTGTGAACATTATAAGATTAATGTTAATGGAAAATTAATGTCTAATAGATTTTTTTTTGAAAATGACTGATGCTATTTTAGAAATAAGAATTGTGTTTTCTATTATACGTATTGGTGATTTTTTAGTGATATTATGTTGTTGTAGTTTAAATTATTTAGAAAAAGATTAAATTATTTTGTAGAATATACGATTATACAGTATAAAAATTTGGTTATGTGACTATATATATGGTTGGGGGTAAAATTTATGTTGATTTTGGAAGAATGGGTAAACAATTTTGTTTTATATTTAGGTTTCAATGTTTACAAAATAAATATTAAATAGTTTTTGGTAATTTATGAAATAATTTATGTTGAACTCGGTGCTTTGTTATTTATATTGTTGTTTTGTTTATTCGATTGTTTCTTCCAAAAATAACTGGTTATTCATTCAGCATGTAGTAATCAGATAGAAAAGTGTGGAATTTGTTGAAATCTATTTCTAGACAACATTATCCTTTAGAAGTTTATTTTTTTCCATTATGATTAAAAAATTCATTTTAGTCATTCATTGTAGGAATGTGAAATGAGTCAAAGGTGAAATCCGGTCAAACCTAAAATCGAAGAATGAAATTATTCTTAAGAGAATTGAAATAAATCAAGTATGCATATTTTATCATTCTACACCTCGATGTTAAAATCATTCTCTAAACATAATAAAATTATGATAAATCTACCATGTCTTAGGTAGAAAATATCCTTTGTCTAAAAGGTATTGTATTAGGAACCCATTCAAATGTAAGAGTCATATAAGGACACATTCAGGGTTTTAAAGATATTTATTTAAAAAAAATTATATGTACTGATTATGAATTAGATATTAATTATAATCAGAAAAAATACATCTAATTACAATTTCATGGTATACACATTTCATTAGAATGAAATTAAAATTGTGAGGATGAAAATTATTTATGGGGTTGAGTGTTGCACAATGAGATTTTAAAATGTATTTTCCTTAAAATATTGATGTATTTGATAGATTATGTTACACAAAACTCTGAACTAAATGAAAATTAACAAATTTGATGATCATTATTAGGAAAATTATATGAATAATAATACATATAGTAAAAAAATATTATAACAAATTAAAAATATTTATATTTATAGGGTAAATAATTAATATGATTTAATGTAAACATTTTTTTCCAAGAAATATTTTTTTAATGTGTTTTATTTTTAACCGTATAAAATAAAATTGATCACTTTGATAATGTTAATATGAAATAATTCAATTTTTGGATTATTATATTAAAATTCATTTTATTATTATTAAATATGAAATAAGAAATGGAACACTTAATGTTAAAAGTTGAATTTGTATTTATATTTTTATATATTATTTCCCTTTAAAATAAAAATCTTATTAATTATAGAATTTGAAATTGATGATGTGATATTTTTTTAAATTTATACGTAATAATAATATTATGGAAATTGTTGTTAATTTTCTAAAAACATTGTTCTTTCAGTGAATTATGAAAAAATGATTTTAAAAATACATTATGTAAAATTAAAAAATCATGATATAAAAGTGTAATAATTTATTATGAAATATTTTTATATAATGAATTATTATATAATAAATAAAATAAATAAATCAAAAAATATATTATTATATCTATGAACCAATGTTTAAATTTTGACACCTAAGTAATGTTTTATTATAATAAAAAACATTTTTTCCAATTTCATTAATTATTTATTTACATGATTATATTTTATCATGATCCCCTCCCTCAAAAGGTACCCCTCTTAGGCAAAAAATGATAGAATAGAAATGGTGACTACCAGAGCCTCACCTGCAATAGGCCCGAGGTTGGATACTACCATTGTGGGTGTAACAAACATACATATAAGATGCATTACCCTATAGGCGAACATGTGAAATTGAGATATAACATTGATAAACCAATCAAATGCTACATAAAATATTTTTAAATAAATACCAAATGCATACAAGAAAATTCATATAGTATTAAACAACTAAATGAAAAACTACATGTACCAAAAGGTAAAGATGATAGTGACTATGAAGATTAAATGATCCTGAAAAACCACAACTAGAAATATCCAACCAGATCTCCATCCTCCTCCACCTGGCCTCAAAAATAGGTTTTACATACATAGAGTGTCAATAATAGTATACACTATAGGATCCTCCCAAAATCATTTCATGAAAATGATAATGAATGTATGCAAAAGCATAGTGAAACTAACTTGTCACCTAATCATCTATACTTAGTTTCAAACTACACCGTGGATAAATCTCAAGAAGAATCAAATAAAATTGAAAATATAATATAATAATGAAGAATTATGGGTACCCTAGTCTCTCTTCCCCATTAGTCTGCAACATAGCATTAACTTCACATTTTTTGAGCCATCTCTCTCCTAAATAAGCTATCCCATAGAAACCTGATAATTTTTTCACAACATAAAACTCATGAATCACATCATCACATCATCCCATAAAAATATCCACAAATAGTAATAATGTAGTTTATAGGAGCCACCACATATCGTAGGATGGGTATCACACATCAGGTATTATAACTCATGCCGCCATAACCTTTGAACTGAGTATACACCTCTAGAAATCACAACTTGTATACGTCACACCTATAATAATCCATTAGATAATATATTTGGGGATACATGTGTGTGAAGTACCCACAAGACATCACAACCCACAATACAAATATATAGGTAATATAACCACCCTCCAAACCTTCCCAAGAAACCACCATGAGAATAGATCTAGGTCAGTGGGGTTATTTAGTCATCCATCCTCCAACATGAATATTGGGGAAAACACCCAACCAAAGTCCACTGGTTTTCAGTTTCCCTAACTAAAAAGGGTGGGGTAATATATGAAATAACATAATATAAAATGTATAATATATTTGAAAATCACACTATTGCAATAACATATTTCTAAGAACAACTATTTCTATCGTTTCTCAGATACCCAACTGCTAATGTTACAGACTATATATCATATGAGCACATAATCCTTTAAAGATATACATTATTTAATTCTTTATTTTTCATGAATTAATTTCATTAATTAATATATCATACACTAAATATAAAATTAATAATATTTTAATATTCATTCATCAACCAAAAGTGTGATGTTTATGTCTTCCAAGGATAATCCATACAGAGTCCACAATTTCACAAGATTAATATATTTTATTCATTTTCATTCCATCAACACATACTATGTATGCTAAGACAGATTTATTAAACACTATTAAAATCATTCCAAAATATTGGAACTATAAGAAAACATCCTAAACTACAATTAAGAACTATATAAATGCACATCCATCTACTACAAGAAGTGGTGCATGAAATGTAGATAAACAAGCAAGCCAAACATCCACCATTAAACAGATTCATATCAAACAAGAATCCAAAATTATCACATAAATAAGTAGGACTAGAATAAATTTGTTCCATAATTTATTTATCCATCCATTACACCCACATGAATAACCTGATGCATCATTCCATAACATGCATCAATTGCTTCCACAATATCTTGGCCCCCAACCCCAAATCATGGTTTCAAACCACAACATGAAATCACTATCCAATTTATTTATTAAACTTTTTCAATATTTTTTTAAGTTAATTCAATTTACATTAAAGGATTAAACAAAGATAAATCTATGATTTCATGTAATGAAATTGATAATAAATGAATCCCTTTACTCTAAAGGTCAACGTTCTTTTCATGGGAGTATACAAATGTCAAGGATCTCAGATCACCTCTCTTATAATGAATTATGACATACCAATGATGTCATTGAGAAAAAAACCAAAAACAGCAATAGAAACATTATCTAAATAATGGAGATCAAAATTAAATTCATTTAATGAAAAAATTGGAGGAGAAAATATAAAATATTGAAAAAACATTCAAAAAAATGAGGTAGAAGTCACATTGGATTTCCTTGTATCAATCTCAGGAAGCCACAAATTAATTACTATTATGAGGGATTCAAATAACTTTTAAAAAAATATTGTACTACTAGAGTTTGAGTGGGAGAAGTAGGAAAAGTATGTGGTTTTAATGAGGGTAAATTATTTATAGGAATAACAAAACAGAAGGGTCCACATTGCACTCCAATATACCACATTGTATCATTTCCCGACACATGGCATTCTACAGTGCAACACGAGGGACCACACCACAACTACCCTTAGTTAGAGGAGGATCTAGGAATCTAGGTAATATCCAAATGAAGTGGAGATGGGGGATATTTGAAAACCTCCAACACCGTACTACAATCACCCTAAAAAAGAAACTATCCCACAAATCACACTGCCTCATGGAAAACCATTCCTAGTTATTGCACTCAACTACTATGGAAAGGTATATTCTAAAGCAAGCCTCTATGAAAGGGATACCCCCTATTTGGAAGTATCCTCAAATATACTCATAGTTCCAACCTACACTATAGTTGTGCCCACTATGATGTAGCAAGAAACACTACATTGTAGCTCCTACCTCCACACTACAACCATTCAATTTTTTGATGCTCCCTGAAAACTCCCCAAACACACTCTAAAACACCTTAGACCTCCTATAGGCACCTTAAACACCCAAAAAATATCATTTTACAGTTCTTCCTGAATTTGGAACCTTTCATTAGATACATCTGAAAACATACTCATCCATTAGAATTCAAAACTAGTTAGAAGATAATGAATGGAAAATAATTGGGGTTCATCCGAATAGACACCCCGTGAGATACTTCTCAAATATCTCTCCAACATAAGAGTGAAACTACCTTAAATAGAAGAATAATATAATAAAACCACATAATAAAAATAGAATACTCTAAAATATTCTTTTTTAAGAGATACCCCTCAAATAACGGTAATGTTTCAAAAAAAAGGCATCAAGAGAAAACAATCACCTAAACCACAGTGGTGCACATCCAAAAAAATGAACAACATTACAATTGAAGTTGTAATCCTAAAATATATTAGGGTATTGATTACACATCTAGGAATCTATATCCAAGGTAATATTCTGAAATAAACCTTTCAACTATAAGACACAAACCAACTGAATAATATTCTGACACATCGGCTTTTCTAGGTGGTCTTGGATCTCCACAAGCCTCTCCTTGAGGGTCACATCATTTTCAACATTGATCTCACCACAAAAATGAAATGAGAGTCCTCATGAAGATAATTAATGGGATAAAACACAAGAAAAAGATCATGTATTATACTCAACTATTAGGGAAGTACTATTTTATGTGACATAAATCCTACATGATCCAAAACCATGAAAGGGACAACAAACTAGGTAGAAATATTACACACATGACCAAACCATCATTGCCCACAACGAGGAGTAACATTAAGAAACATATGATCTACATTTTCAAACTCTAGATGTATCCTCGGATTTTAATTGGATATCCAATAATCCTACACTACCTTCATCCCATCATGAATACCATGAACCATATCTATCATATTTTATACTAGTTTGGCCCCAAGAATTGTTTCCTCTCTGACCCCAGTATAGAAAATTTTTTAACATAAAGGTTGGTAATTAAAATATACCAACAAATCCATATCAATGATGAAGTATAATCTATTATTAAATGAAAAATCAATAACATGAAGGTTCCTCATCCATGAACCGCAAAAATATAAGAAGTAACAGAACAAAATGTCTTCGTTTTTCTAGATGGTCTACTCAATATGAACATCCTTCTTTGTGTGGAAGGATGTGTTAAGGTAAAACTATGATTCAAAAGTATACCAAAGACCAATCCAAACCCTATAAGTAAAATGAAATTCTTTTTCAGATATGAGATTCCTTAGATCTCTATGGTGTTGCACCACCACCTCTAGATACTACCTTGAAAAATCCTCCACTAATATTAACTTCCAAATATTTGTTAAGTGGGATGACTTTATCAAAGATCTCCTATAACCCACATTTAATCATATCATCCCAATGATCAAGTCAAACCAATAATGAAGTCCGCAAATATATCATCCCATGTCCACTACGAGACATCTAATATTTATATAAAACCATTGGGGACACAGTTCTCAGACTTCATGTTCTGGACAACCATACATCAATTATAAAATTATTCAACTACATGTTTTCAACCAATAAAATTTAAAACTAACCTCTCATAGATCAATTCATCATCATGAAGAAGAGATTTACCATTGACGACAAGACGTGTAACTCACATATACCCACATCACACATCATCCATGGGATGGAAATCCTATTCTGAAACAACACCCATTGATATTAATCCTTAGACAAAACATCATGGGTATCACCAAAAACAACTCTGTCCCTCTAGAAGTCAACCTTAGAATGCCCTTACGGGACTCATCCACATACTAAACTAAATATGATAAAAAATCATCACTAAAAAGGAACCATCTTACTCCATCCTCTCTTATATATATATGCATCACTGAGAGTTATTCTATTACTCTCTAGAAATCTACAGATTCATGCACACCACCACTATGTGACTTACTGAAAATCACATAAGCTACAAAATATCCCTTTCCTAACATATACGAAATTATGAATTTGTAATCCTATATGAATTTAACCCACATACATTGAATCAAGTTCATGAAACAATGTTAGAAGGCCTAAATCATGCTCTAATGTCTAGTAAAAACTACAGAACTCTTTTTGATGAGGTAATTTTGATACAAATTCATAGAAAACACAATTTATTCCAACTCAATATCATGTATGGTATAGTTATTATAATGGGTACATAAATTCTAAGACCCATAAGAAATAAATTGATCTCATATGAATTACGAAATATCCTAATCTATGATGTGAAACATCATAGAAAACATCAAACTAAAGTACATATTTTTGGAAAAAAGGAATAGTGTACTGACCAAATTATCCTTCATGTACTCAAAATCTTCTTAAATACAGTTACACTATACTAATTCCTATTAATTCTTGGTTAATTCATTTAGAGGAGTTTCAACCAGAGTGGAATTGGCTACAAACCTTATCAAAAAGCCTAGAAGGAAATGAAAAATATGCTCCTAGGCCACTGTATTGGGTTATTCATAAGAGACAACCACTACTATCATTGAAGTTTCCACTTCTACTCCCTTATGGGACATGATGTTCCCCATGGAAAGGACTTCTGGATCACGGATCTCATACTCTGACAACCTTCTGAAAATCATCACATGATGAACATCTCCCAAAAGGTAATTCATATTATCTTTATGATCCTCCTTAGATATAGATAAAAAAATTATTTTATCAAGGAAAACTAGTATGATCTTATCCAGTAACTCTCTAAAATCTTTTCTTATTAACCCATTTTACATGGTTAGAGCATTATTCACATCAAAATACATTACAATTAACTTGTAATTCCCATTATGACAATAGAAAATATTATTATTAATATACTCAGCATTCACCCATATATGATGATATCCTGAAAATAGATCTATCTTCAAGAAACAACTTTCTCCATTCAGTAAATCGAATAATTCTTAAATTTTTGGGAGAGGATAGCTGTTATTTGAAATCAAATAGATCATGTGATGGTAATTTATACAATGCTTCAAACCAACATTAAACTTCTTCACCAACAAAACTGGGGCACCCTATGGTGAAATAGTCTTTAAAAAACAACCCTACAATAGAACATCGTGATTTAATCAAATCCATTACAATTCAGATGGCACCATAATATATTAATACATTTTTAATGAAGAAACCAATAGATTTTTCTCTATCCCAAACTCTATCTCCCATTGAGGTGGTAATGATAGAACCACCCATGGGAATACATTCATAATCTCTAGTAAAATCTTGGGAAACACATTCTACTAAACTTCTAATGAACTCCACATCAAATCAACCACAAATAAATAAAGATGAAGCACAAATCTTTTGATCTGAAGGTCTCACCCTCTAAAAACAAAAATGACTCCACAACAACATCATATAATACAACATACCTCTTAAAGTAGTTCAGGATAGTATTTTCTAAAGAAAATCAATAAATGGTGTCAATAATTTTATATGGATGTATTTGTAAACATAAGAACCCTTCCAAAGATAAGTGATACCCAAGATCTATCTCAAAAGTCACTACGTACTTCATACAACTCACCTCAACCTCCAACCAGAATAGATAATTCAAATGGAACTAGAAGCCTCACTACCACATGTCCCAATGCATGGAGAAGGGAAAGTGATTTAAAGGAATGTGTATCTATTGAATGAAATAAATCATGCTTCCTTTTTGAAAATATAAAAAGGGTACATAGAATGACATTTGTCTTTCCCATCACTGGAAACACTAAATCCTGATGGTGCCATCAAAAAAATATAGGGCCACTCTAACCTTGATGAAGATCACCATTATGTTTATGCTATTCTATCTAAGTATGAGGAGAATCTCATGGAAATATTATTCCTTCCTCATCTACTCTCTGTTGATTCAAGACTGGAATAACCATCTCTCGCTAACTTAGATGATAGTATCTCAAAATAGGACATAATACGGAACACCCATCTATTGCTAACAACTTGAAATGGTTAGACAATTTCTCATATGATTGCCCTATTTTCCATAATAAAAACAGATGATTTATTCCTCAGTATCAGTCTAAGATCCTCTAACTCTGAAAAAATGATATGCTGAAGGCTATGAACTAGCTCGACTGAATGATTTTTCTTCTATCTAATATACATCGACCCCAAAACTATAGCTTAACTACATGGGGAATCTTAACAATTCTCCTTTCTTGATAGTCGAGATTTTTACAGTGTCATCTCAGTGTCTTCTACTCTCAGCAACCCCTTGAGATACATCATCAGAATAAATTGGGTGACCTCACATTAGTCCTATAAATAAAAATCCTCCTTGAAATGCCTCGCCTTGGCCTTACATCCTTGAAATAGGTCTTAATCATACGAAATAAGGGAATTTAAATGGATCCAAAACTCCCATACATTGGAACTATTCGATTGAACACTATGTAACTCATGGAGAATGACCATCTCAATAGTTAAAGAAATGAACTCTCCTCCTAACTAGTCTCAGAATATCTCCCATGAGACTACTAATTCCCCATGTTCCATAAGGAACATGAACTTCCACTTCTTCACTACTGCACACATCATTATCACAACCAATGAAGACCAGTTCATCTTACGAGAATATATTAAACTAAAAGTTATCTAAACATCCACTAACTAGTATTATATAATTAAATATGAGACATATCTATTATACTTCTATATAATTAAATATTTAAACCCATGGTTTATTATCTTCTATTTTCTATCATCTTTGACCTCCACTCCATCGTGATCTTCTATCACATCGTAATAAACAAGTTCTATGTGAAACAAAAGTGTATTTTGACCTAGATCCATGTAGTTAAAGTGAAAAAAAAGATTCAGAGACACTAAACATGGAATATAGAATACATAACTTTAATTAATTAATTAATTTTTATCTTTTTAATGTTTTAACCTATCCTATTGTGAACCCATTGTAGACACATGCACAAAGAATAATGACGCATGATTCATTCCTAGGTATTTACCCTCCAACCAATATCACATCATTTTCTGGGTTTAGTTAACATAAAGGTTCCTGAATTAGATCATAGGGGAACCTAAATAATCATGTATCAGCTAATATATCATGTCAACATTTCTTACTAATATTAGATGACATAGTTTACTTTCCAACCGATGAAACCACTCATATTCATAACTCTAAACTCCATCATATCCATCAAACATGAACCTTTAATACCAAACATTCAGAACTTACTCCAACCAAAGGGTACCCCTCAAGGGATGAAAATTGGGGAAGGGAGAAGGTGACTTCCTAAGTCCTACCTCTAGTAGGAAAAATATTGGAAACTAGCACCCAAGATATAACAAACATAAATGTGTGATTTATTACCCAATAATAAAACAAGAAGAAGTGAGGGATAATAAAAACTCGCCAATAAAAATATACACTGACATATATATAAACAAATCCCAAGTAAAAAAATGAAATGTCATACAATATAAAAAAATTTAATTAAAAACTATTGGTACCAAATGGTAAAGATGATAGTAATCATAAAGCCCAAACAACTCCTACAAAACCACATTATAGTAATATCCATATTGACATCTGGCCAAATCTAGTTGAACCGAGAAATAGTTTATATATACATAGTGTGAGCATAATTGTATACTCATTAGGATCCTCCCTAGAGTATCTCATGTACAATAAAATGAAATCTTGCTAAAACACAATGATCATTACATAAACTAGATCTTTACATAAATTGTTATGCCATGTTATCATCTTCACTATCACACAGTGTCCTTGTAAATTATTTTAATTTATTCTTTTCATTATATCAGACCCTTTGGATGAGGCTCGGGTGGATTCCTGATTTGAATTTTTGAATTTTTAATGTTCCTGGGTGAGTTTTTGTTGAAAAAAATGAGTTTTTGGGCTTGGAAGTAATGTGGAACACGATTTGCACAAGGTTAAGGGAAACTATGCACCCCCACCCAGGTAGCCATGTGACTAGTGTTTTGGGGCTTGGAGTATAGAACATGGCCTACATACAGTTATAGAAACCAAGAAGAATACATTCGAAATGGTTCTGGATTTTGAAGGTGGTGTTTATCACAGTTGGCATAAATTTTGTGAAACAATGTGGCCAAATCACGCAAGGTATACCTCTTGGATAATTTTGTGGTAACAGTTGGCACATGGTTTAGAAAACCATGTTTCCAAACTATGTGTATTTCTAGATCATTAATGTTTTAAAATTATAATTGTGTCCCTCTTTTGTTTAATCCAAAAATTGGGTTTCTACCCTTTGTTCGGACCATGAGTACCAGGGTGCTCCAAAACCACCTCTCTTTATTTTTCCCTCCCATAGGGATTATCCTCCAAGCATCCATGTTATTTTTCTTAGGTTTTTGACTAATTTTATTCTCTTTTTTATATTCCCTCTTTTTAATTTTATTTTTCTTATGTTGTCTTCTCTCTTTGATGATCCAAAATAGATAGTTCTGATGTGTGATTCAATTTAATATATTTTAGGGTGTGCAGTTTGCCTATTGGGATTTCATCTTAGTTCTCCCTATGTTTTGTTATGTTCGAACATTGTTGAGGTAGGTGTTCCTTTCCTTTTCTTTTCTAGCACATTTCATTAATGCTTGAAATTTCCTTTAATTATTTTAAAATGTTATAATCTTTCATATCATGTTCTAGTCTATATTGTTTATGAATTTTTATGATGGGATATTGGAGTGAAATTGTTTTCCAAAGGTTTTCATTGATTATTCCTATTTTAAACGCATTCAAAGTGTTTGTTAAAATTTGAAATGATTTTTTAAAGTGAAATTGGTTTCTTTGAGTGTTGTTTAACCCGGATTTTTTTTATAATTATGCATGATTGGGAGTTGGGTATTGATTGTGGAATTTGGTGGCTCTTATGGTGTGACTCTTGTGCATGGAATGTTGATTTTTTTTTTGAAATTATGTGTTGTTTCATTTAAATGATGTTTTCATATGTGGGTTAAGGTGAGAATGTTTTCGAAGTTATTTTTCAGAAAAAGATCAATTGGCTTCCCCCTTATTTTGATTTATTAATTATTCATTAAATTGTGAAAGGGTTGAGGAGTATGTTATATGGTGTTTTTTATGTGAATATAAAATTTAAAGGGGTTATTCACATGAAAAATTTGGTGTGTGCATGTATTCTTATGGTGATTGTTTCAAATGGATTTCATAATTTGTTAAATTGGTTTGAAGTTTATTTCAAAATGCATTTAGTGTATGCATTATTTTGGAAAATGGGATTTACACATGTTTATGGTTGGTTTGAAAAATGTGTTTTAAAATGGTCAGGGTTCATTGTGTAAATTTGAAGTATTATAAAATGTTTTAATAAAACATAGAAATGTTTGGAATTTGAGATTTTTTAGAGAGAAATTGCTGTAAAGTACCATTTGGAATTTTGAGATAAATCTTGAATTCTAAATGATGTAAATTACCATTTCTAATTTTTTATGTGAATGTGGTGTTTCTCATTTAATTTGGATAAATATTATGAAATGGATTTTCATGTGAGTTTTGATGATTGGATTATTATTTGACACCGCTAGAACATTGGATGAGATCAACTCAAGTGTCTCGTGCAAGGAAACATTCTAATATTGTGTCAATTTGAACGTTGGATGTGATCTTCTTCAATGGATAATTAATGAGAATATTGTTTTTTGTGGGTTCTATACCATTTTTCTCCGAGTTTTATTATAATTATTATATTTTTTGTTATCTTGGGATTCATTGGAGTCTTTAGAGGTTTGAGGTATAGTTTCTTGTTGTCTATGATTAGGCAGGTTGGTACCCCTTTAACTTCATAGGGCTAGGTTGGTTGTGCCCCTAGATGGGATAGTTTAGAGTAGCTGGATGGTTATTGAATATGGAGAATCAATATATGATAGTAGGTGAGTCCGATCAGAGTAGACCTAGTGATCACTATTGTGATGTTTTGGATATGTTCAAGATTATCAGTGTATATACTCTTTTTATTTACATCTTCATGTGTATATTCACCATGCTATTATGTATTGGTTGTTTCATTTCAGTTACATTCTTCTTAAAACTATTTTTTATTCATTTTGTATCAATTATAATGTGGGTTCTAGTATTGAACTATATTGTGGAAAATGAATCGTTTTTTGAAAAGTAATGTTTCTTGTATAATTTTAATAATGGAGTATTAAGAATTTTATGATTGGTAGTTTAGAATGATTAAAAGCATATTTTGTTAATTAATTTTTAATATAGTTTTTTTGAAATATCTCCGGAAATGAAATTCATGGACTCTATAGTGATTAGCTGCTTAGGTGTGTAAGGTCCCACCATATTTGTGAAAATTAGCATATGTAGAACCGATCAAATTTAAGGGTTTAGATTCCTAGATTGGTTGTGACTTTAGTGGAACATTGTCTTATGGTTGTTGGTGAACAAGAGGTCCCTTGGAAATCATGTTGGATGGTCTAGTTTTGTTTTTGTTTTTAGTTTTGTTTTTATTCAATAATTATTGCATCCAGGTTAGTTTGTATATTTAGTTTTATTTTGATATTGTTTATTCTTATGAGTGTTTAAATTTTTTTATTTGTTCCTATTTTTTTTGGGAAAAATAATTCCCATTTTTATTATTTTCATTCCCAACACTTGTTTCTAGCCTGTGGGGATCAAGAACACCCTTCAGTCCATGTATGAGACTACTTTGGGTGTTGGGGTGGATGAAATTCCATCTTTGTTTATGAAAAAATGGTATCAGAGATGGCCCTCATTGTTTGGGGTTTCAGGTAGTTGGAGACCCGGGCTGTCAGGAATTGATAGGTAGGTACGGGAAGGATGTAAATAACCATTTATTATTATAATCCTCTAGTTTCAGAGGCTATTTCTTTATTTTAGTCCTTTGTTTTGGTTTTGGACTTATCAACGAGGAATGAAAATGGACGTGATCCAATGTCATGTCCCGATCTCACATTGATTAGTGATCCATTTGGAGTTTGAATGCACTGTTTAGTAGTTATTTCTCAGGGGAATAGTCCACTAACAATGTTTCTAAGCTATTAATAGACACTAGTTCTCCATTTCGATAGGTTGGTGATTTTTTTTGTTCTGGTTTGTGAATGTGGTATTTTAAAATGAAAAAAAATCTTTTGAAATATAACCATTTAATCTCAGGTTGTATCAGATTGAAATGTAAAATGGGTTTCAAATGAGAATGTGATTTGGAATTTTGGAAGTTTTGGAGAATGAGGAAGGAGTGTGAATTTATAGTTTGGTAAATGATTATTTTTTATTATAAAATGGTATTTATGATGCATGATATTCCTTAAGAACATTTGCATATGTATGGATGTTCATTGAATGTACATGTTGGAAATTTTTCATGGATGATTTAAGGGGATGTGGATGAACACATACATGATACGTAATAAGATTCAGTGGGTGAGTTTTTGAAACCAATGGTTTGGCGTGGTTTTTTTAAATGATACATGAAAGGGAATATGATTTCAGAAATTTATTTTTCATTGGGAAGTGTTTTTTGTTTCTTAAATTTTGAATTTGGAATTGTAAAGTACCCTTGGAAGAAGGTGGTTTTGAAATCGAAAAGAATAGTGGGTTTGGAAAAGTGTATTTTGGGTTGTCATTGAGTGAATTTTTTGTGAGCCTAATGTATTAGCTCAAGATGTTATTTTTTATTTGGGTTTTTTTAGTTTTCTTATTTATTAGGTTGATCAGAAATTCACCCCATAATGGTTTCCAATTATTGTGGAGGGTCTCATTCAATTTCTAGTTCATAAAGGTTATAAAAGGTTCTATTTGGGGATCAAGTTATGCTAGAGGTGGCGGAATAGCTTGAGGATGTCAAGATTTTCTTCAAAATGTTGGGAACTCTTGAAGTTGTGGGAGACCATGCTGTTTTAGATTCATGATGGGGGTCTACCATTTTATCATTGGATGTTTATTTATCTATCATTAATGCAATTTATAATGACTTGGGAAGTTTTTAGGATCACTTTTTTCTGATGGTGTTTTCTTTAATAGGAGAATAATTAGAATGTGGAAGAGCTCATTGTATTCGATTAGGCCAGTAGATAGTGAAAGAGAATGTTAACCACCTTAAGGATCATGTATCTTTTCAAGGGACCAAGAATTTTCAGATCTATTGAAATATAATTGTTTTATTTTTTGTCATTAAACAGAGATTATAGAGTGAGACCGATATATTAATGAAATTCGGTTTAAGAATCTGTGGGATGAAGGGTTCTTAACCAAATTGATTTTCAGAGTGACGGCTATGGTGTTTGATGAACCAGTTTCTATTAGTGCTCATGAAGGTTCCCCATCTAGTTAGAGGTGTATACCAGAGTAACTTATTATTAAGGGCACTCATTTATTGGTTCTAGCTTCATTATTTATGGAATATTTTTATGTGCATTTCCAATGTCATTGGTTTGGGCATTCAAATCCTTATTTTTGTGATCCATCGATGAATTTTCATCTTTGTCGCCAAAATGGTCACTTGGAGAAGCTTTGTAAGAAACTTTTCCTAAAGAAGAAGTATTGATAAAAGGGTTCTAGATACTAAATGTGGGAAATAAGAATATTTAAAAATAAGGGCTCTATATATAGGCCCCATAGTGAAGATTTTCATGCAGTCTGGAATTTCTAGGCACGTGGAGAACCTTGGCCCATTTTTTATCTTAGTATTTTTTGGAAAAGTGGTGGTTTATGTTTTATGTAGTTATTTTCCCTAATGTTATGAATTTTATCTTTTGTGAGAAACATAGTGTAATATTTCTATTGGAATTATAGATATGGATCCTTTTTATGTGAAAGTATTTATATTATATCTCTCTCTTGTGTGTGCTTATCATTTTTAGGATGGGATATGATTTTTGGTCCAGCTCATTCAGAGATGATTGACTTTTATGGAAATGATTAGTTTTTATTTGGTTCTTTGTTTGTTTTTTGTTCCTCCCGTGGGTTTTATAGGGTGTATTTTCCTTCCGGTTTTCACCAAGATTTATTAGTTTCTAGGTTTCCTTGTAGTTCATTATTGTTTTTCTGTCATCATGTTATGATTTTTTTATAATTGACCATGTTAGTGTAGTCATTTTTGTGGGGATAAACCTCTTATTTTATCCAATTTTTCATTATGTTTTGGCTACATCTAGAATTAGTTAGTTAGGGATTGTGAAGTGAAAGGCCACCCTATGGTTCGTGTGTTCATTTGATTTATTTCAAGACTGGGACTGAGTTTTGTTTATCAATTGGGTGAGTGAATTTATGGGGGAAGAATGTGTGTATGGTTGGAAGAACTATTAGAACATTACCTTGTAAGTACTTTTAGTTTAATATTTTCATGATATTGCATCCTTTGGAAGATGTTTGGGTTGAGTCCCGATTATAATTTTTGAATTTTAAAATATCTTGGGAGGGGTTTTGTTTAAAGAATGAGTTTTTGGACTTGACAATTGGGTGGTGAATGATTAGAACATGGTTAAGCGAAACCATGTAACAATACCCAGGAAAACATGTAGCTCAAGAATTTTGGCATGGGTAATGGCACATGGCATGTTCACGGTCAGGGTAACCATGTGACATGCATGCAGAATGGTTCTAGATTTTGACATGTGTTTAGCCCAGTTAGCGCATGATTTGGGAAACAATGTGGACATGCCATGTGGGGTGTCCCTATTTCATTTTAGGGTGATAATGGATGTGAAATAGTTTGGAAAACTATGTGAAAAAATTGTATGAGTTTCCCAAATATTTAAAAAGTTTAAATTCCAATTGTTCCCTACTTGTGTTTTAACCCAAAATTGGCTTCCACCCCTTTGTTCACACTATGTGCACTAATGGGCTACTGAACCCCCTCTCCATTTATATATATCCTCCATGGAATCTCATTAAACATGTCGAGGAGATTTTCATAGTATTTTGGCCTATTATCTCCTCTTCTTAACCATATCTCTTGGTTCTTTGGTTTTCCATGGCCTAGTTTCTCTCTTGGCTAAACCCTAATTGATAGAGTTGACACGTGACTCAATTTATTGGTTTTTCGGGTGTGTGGTTTATATCCTAGACTTATATCTCCACATCCAAATGATTTTTTGCGGTTGCACATTTTTGAGGTAGGTCTTTCCAACCATTTTATTTCCAGCACATTCGATTGATGCTTGAGCTTTCCATTAATTATTTAAAAATGTTATAATCTTGGTTTTCATTTTCTAGTCTACATTTTTTTTTTGAATTTTAATGATGGGATATTGGGGATAAATGATTTTCCAAAGGTTTTCTTTCATTATGCATATTTCAAACACATGGATGGTGTTTGATAACATGTAAAATGAGTTTTTGAAGTGAAATTGGGTTTGGTGAGTGGTGTTTACCATGATTTTATTTTGATATTGTTTTTGGAATGTGAGTTGGGAGTTAAATCATGAATGTGGTGGATCATGTGGTTTGACTCATGTGTGTGTATTATTTATTGGATTTTAAAGCATGCGATGTTTCCTCAAAATGATCGTTTCAATAGTGGAATGAGATGTGAATGTGTTGGATGTAGGTTTTCTAAAATAAATCAATTGGGTACCTTCTTTTTGTGATTTATAAATGTGTCATTATGTATTGAAAGGATTTATATGCTTGTAAATTTTTTTTTTAATGTGAATATAAAATATAAAGGGGCTATTCCTAGAGAAACCTTTGGTCTGCACATGTTTTCTTCTAGTAGAGATTTCAAATAGACTTCATAAATTGTTTATGGGGTGAGAAATGTATTTATAAATAGATTTGGTTTGTGTATGAATTTGGGAAAGGGGATTTTCCCATTGTAATGGTTGGTTTTCATATTTTTTTTTCTGAATGCCCTTTAGGCCTTGTGTGAATTTAAGTGTGGGTTCAAATGTATTTATAAAATATTGGGCTTTTTTGGAATTTATGTTTTGTTTTGGAGATAAAATATTTTAAATCCGCATTTGTAATTTTGAGATAAATCTTGAGTTATAAATGAAATAAAGTACCATTTATCATTTTATATACTAAAGATGAATTTTATATTTATTTTTTAAAATTATATAGATAGGTATTTTCATTTGAGTTGTGATGCTTGGCTTATTATTTGAGACCTCTTTAACATGAGATGAGATGTCTCTAGTGGCTCGTACCTGAAAATGATGTAGTATTGAGTATATTATAACTCTGTATTAGATCATCTCAAATGAATTGTGCATGAGAACACTATCGGTACCCCCTTTAATTGTTATAATCTATATGGTACGTGCCACTTTATTGGACTATTTGGAGTGGATATTTGGTTATTGAATATAGAGCTGCACCATATGCCAACATTTGTGTCCGATTTGAGTACGTATAGTGAGTTCTCTAGGGATTTTCATGAAATTCTCATGATTATCTATATATATGTTCTTTTTATTATCTGTTTCATATTGATATTCACCCTACTAGTTTATATTCACTGTTTTATTTCACCTATATTCGATTTATCCTAATTTTTTGGTCATTTGGTATGGTTTGTACTTGGGGTTTTGGTTTCTAACTGTATTGTTGACAATGAAACCATTTTTGAAACGGAAATATGTGTGTGTGATTTTAAAAAAGGATGTTTTGGAATGCTATGTTTGGTTTTTTTAAAAGGATTAAAATACCATTTCTGAATTTATTTGAAAAATCGTGTTTATGGATTGCCTCGAGAATGGAAATTCCTATAATATATGGTGATTAACTAATGAGATGTTTAAGTTCAAACTATTCTTCTTCCAGTCATCTTTGGTAGACCCAATCGGTTTTATCGGTTTTCGTTTTTGGTTTCATTGTACCTTCGGTGCATGCTAGTCTCATTGTTGGTAGTGACCAAGAGGTCATGTGAAGATCATGTTTTCATGGCCCAATTTCAGTTTGTATTAAGTTTTTTTGCTCAGCAGTTTTTGTATCTGGAACAGTTTGTATATTTAGTGGCATTAAATTATTTTTGATTCCTCTACATGTTTTTTATTTTATGCATGTTAATTTAATGAAAAATTGTTCCCACTATTATTATTTTGATGCCCAACAGTAGTTTTTAGCCCATGGGGATCAGAAACGACCTTCAGACCATGTATTAGATCAAGTCGGTTATTGGGTTAGATGACATCCCAACATGGTTTGTGACAATCACTATGGATAACTCTCACTTAGTATTGAATACATTATATCATATAATATAATAATGAAACTTCAAGGGTACCCCGATCTCAGTTCCCAATTCTTTACCCCTCTTCCATAAGGTCACGAATCTTGAGCAATCTCTCTCCAAAATATGACAACCCAATGATACCTATATAAGGCATCACTACATGAACCTAATGGATGAAATCATCTCATCATCCCACAAAAATAACCACATATAGTAACCAATTAGTTTTTGTGATCCACTGTATCTTGTATGGATTTTTTTTCATACATCAGGTAGTATACCTCATGCTATCACAACCCATATACCTAGTGAGAACCATAATCCATCATTGCCACTACATATCATACCTATAATTATACATTTGATGGTAAATATACAGATAATAGTGTTTTAATTATCCATAATCCATCACACCCCTCTACAAAAATATATGGGGATTAAAACCACCATACATACTAGCCCAAGTAACTAACAGAGGAAGAGATTGGGTTGATAGGGGTAGTCCACAATCCATCCTCCCACCGAGAGGTTGAAAAAAACACCATCCCCATGTCCCGAAGGTGTTAGTTTCCCAAACTGATTTGGGGGGGGGGGGTTGATAAAGTCACATATTATAAAGGATATAATTTATATAAATACAACATTATGGTCAAAACATAGTTGTAATCCCAACTACTTTTATAGTCACTCAGGCACCCGACAATAACTAATAGGGACTAGATATGATGAATGAGGTGCAAAATAATACTACCTAATAATAAGAACAACATATATAATAAACTATCAAGAAAACTGAGATGAAAACTATAATCATGGTATAAAATAATTATATATGATTAGTATCTAATTTCCATATTAATCTAGTTCAATATTTATTATGTTAATTCCATTTCCATAAATAGGGATAGGCAATGATATCTACATAATTTCATGTAAATAAACAGAGAAACATATAATCACCTACATCAACAACATTAATGTTCTTCACATGACAATAGAACAATGTCACAAATCTATGATGACCTCTCCCTCACTGAATTACGATCTCATAGTGATTTCGTGCCTTGAACACCCCATTAAATGAAAAAATTACCTTTATAAGAACATCTAAGATAAAATTTCAATGCATTGTAAGTATAAACCTGATGAAGTAGATCGAACAGATATAAAATGATAGAGAATGCAGATATAACTCACCATGGACATCTTTTGATCAATCTTAGGTTTTTAAGGACCAATTCCTATTGATAAGGATTCAAAGACATTCGAAAGTACTCTCAGACACAAGAGGTTTAAGGGAGAAATTTAAGAAAATAATGGGGTTTGAAGAGGGATTGATTATTTTGTAGAAGAGAAAACAGAAGGGTCAACGATGCTCCCCCTAGACCATGCCACAACACTTCTTAAGACAAGTCATTCTATGGCGATGACTGACGGACCACACCATAATTACCCATAGTCAAAGGTAGTTCAAAGAATCCATGAGAGATATTACATAAGTGGATATATGGGGTATGACATGGCCTTAAAAACAACACTTTAGTGAACACCAAAAACCATGTATCTATCAATTCCTACTATTTATTGACAATATATTACATACCACATCACTCAGCATCCCTTCTAAGGGCTACAACATATCATTCCTCCACATCACATATACACCTAATTATGAAGTAGGATTGAATCTCTTACCCAATCCCTCCCATGACGCACTCGCGGCCAGTACAACATAGCCACCCTAAATATAGTGAAATGAATACATTCACACTAAAACCATTCCTTATTTGAAAATGGCTACCCCAAAGCTCCTTAAAAACCCTCTAATCCACTTGGAACCTCCTCATGGTGTCTTTAACGCCAAAAAATCATAATGTAAAGGTATTTAATGATTATAACCCACAAAAATTGGGTTTGGATTGATTTTTATGTCACATGAATATAGGTTTCTTAATCATAATCATGAAAATATTGTGGGAAACAATATTATAAATGCTTTTTATAGTCATTTTTATGTTTAAAATGTCATAAAAACTGTATTTAATTATATTGTTAGTACATATTTTAAAATTTACTTTTACCACCTATAAAAAATTAATCATAGAAATGTATTATATATTTTATATTAGCGTGTTCATAATTTGTGTTGAGGAAAGTTTCTTTTTTATCATAAAATTAAAATAAAATAGTAAAAACATAGTCATATAAATAGAGGATTAAATGAGTTAATGGTATAAAACTATGAGATAAGGTACTAAAAAATATATCTAATATTATTAGTTGATTTTATTTGAACCAAAAATGTATCATCCTATAAAATTTTTCATTATGGACTAGTTTTTTTAATAAATTAATATTATTTTAAAATTTTTAACATTTACATGTGTGACACTCCCCTAACTTATTGAATGGTCCCTTTCCCATAACTTTTTCACATGGATTAGGAACCTTTAATCGAACATGTTATGATAAATACATCCCAAATTAAATTTACCATGTTATGTAGGTCTAGTATCATCAAAATAACATGATATTAAGTGTTATGGTATAATCCAAATGAGGGTATCCAAGGAAGAGGTTGTTTTCTTAACCAATTCCTTTTAAATTTTTTTTCCTAGTACACCCATTTTAAATCAACAATAACCATAATTATATAATTTCATTAGTATGCTTATTATAAGTATATGATATTATTTAGATGTAATAAATTTTTCAAGCCTCTCTTATATCTAATAAGAAATGAAAATGTCACCACTATTAATATTGTGAGCCTCCCTCCATCATATTCCTGTTAAATAATATAATTTATAGATTTTATAAATAATAAAAAACTTTAACCTTTCTTAAATGAGGTTATATAAAAATAAAATAATATATTATTACCCAATCTGTTGTTATAACATGTTATTGTTTAAGAAATTTTTACCACCTACACAAATGATGTTATAAAGAATCTATAATTATGGACTAAATAAACATAAATAATGATAATATAATGGAATAAATATTGATGTAATTTTTTTTAATAATTTATGAATATTTTATTTTCCATCAAATTAATCTAACTAAATGTAAGCAGTAATGGTTTTTTAAAACCATAAAAAACAAGCATATCCAAGAAAATTAAAAAGAATAATTATTTCATAACCTATTGAATTATATTTTTTCCATAATGAAGTGGAATATATAAAATGATACGGTCAAATATTATGGAAGTCTTGAAATAATTCCTTTTACCCTTACAAATATATCAATGTAATTTCACAGATTATGAACCAATAAATCCTAAAAATATCAAATTAAACTATGAAAAATATTTACCTAAGTAAAACATGATAATAAATTGAATAATTAGAATGGTAATTTGGTAGTTAATAAAAAATATGTTCTAAAGTAATAAAATAATTAACAAAATTTCCATATATTGGAGGGTAGAAGTTTTATGAAGCAAGTCAGGGGTTAAGGTAAGGGATTTTTGTAGAGACCCGAAGCCTGATGTACATGGACATTACATTACTTTTGCAGAATACTTAGTACATTACAAAAACACACACACAAGGACCGTAATAGTTTAGTGTCTTTGGAGACTCGGAATATAATCTTCTAATCGTGGTGAAAGATCTTCAACATCTCCCATAAAGATCTTCCTTTTTTTTCTTACCTAAAACCTTTATTTATATCCTGGGGAAAAGAAAACATAAAAGGGTTAACTCAAATGCTCAGTAAGGGTAAACAAAATAAATATCAATCACATCATATTAATAAGAACATAACATTTTGAAAATCATAACCTGCAAAACAGATCATAATATCATAACATGGGATAAATATTAGTAGTGAAATGTATTCCCAATAATCATAACTTAAAACATGAAACTTTGTGGCATACACACATAATCTTAGAGAATCATTTCTTATTATCCAAGACTCATTGCCAAGACTATCTTAGTGGACAAAGTCCATTTCTGAACCGAGTCACACTCGTTTCAGTCCTATTTCACTGAACCGGTATAACCTACTGTTCCTGCCATGTCTATCTCATGAGATATAAAATATTTACGAATGAATTGGAGGGAGATATAGGTCCCACCCATCTCATAATGATACCATTCTTATGTGTGCCACAAAACCATAAATCATACATCATTGCATAACCCATGCAATAAAATGGGAATCTTAAACATCGTGACATCATAAAAAATTCATATAAGATAAAGGAATTCATAAAAATATAATTCCATCACAACATAATCAAATCAAATAGGGATAAAAAACAGAACCCTTTATTATCTTCGATGGAAAATAATTTTGATAAAACACTTGAACTCCATTCTTGAGGAAAATATCCTTTCTGCTTCAAAAACACCTTTCCTTTCTTAACATGTCGTACAATTATAAACTAAAAGAAGTTGATTAAAAATGAACTTGAAAACTTGTAAAGGAAGCTTCTTTGAAATAATGTTTTAAAAATTCATTCATGTCGTATAAGATAAAAAAAACATTCTTCGTACTTTTGTCGGAAATGTCAAAAAGTACCTCGTACGAAAAACGACAAAAGATTCCTTTCATATCCTTTAATAAAAACTCAACGAAGGGTAAAATTGGATTTAAACAATTGTAGGTGGATGGAAATAATATTACATATTGAGGAAACATGGATGTGGATGATAAAATACAGCCCAGTAAATACCAAAGTATAAACAATCTCGGATAAAAATGAGATTGTGATATTTCCCTTACCTTAGGTCCGATATGCTTTGTACGTGTCCGAACCTCCTATATAATGATTTAAATAATGTTATTGACTTATTAAAGAATCATATTAATTGTTATGATATCATATATGGTTCACTTATGACTTTGTATTACCCGTTCTTTTGTAAATTCCATGTTAAAGAAGCGTTTTGGGTAAAATCGTTTCATTTATCGTAGGTGTTTGGACATGTTGTTCTTGACATTATTATTACTTATATCATGATTTACTTACTTCCAGAATATAAAACACAATTTATATATCATATATATTCAGTATATATATATATATATATATAATAGATAGATAAATGCAATGAAACACACCGTTAATGGAGACGGTAGTCCGTACGTACGCATGAATGCTGTTTTCCTTTCCTTATTAACTTTAATGGAAGTAAGTAGATGAAATACATATATATATACATAAATATAGTAGATTTAAAATGTCATATATTTCATTATTATTCATTATATATACTTTATAATCATTCGTGAATGGTTAATGTGGAGAATGAATCTCATCGCGTCATGGAGACGGTAGTCCGTACGTACGCACGAGCGATGATATCGTTCTCATGATCGTGAAATTGTGTTGAAGTGTATGTATACTATTTCAGTATCAATATAACTTTATAATAATCATATATAGTTACTAATTACACCATTATACCCATCCAATTAAGGTGGTGGCAGAAAATAGATTACACCACGGCGTGGATACGGTATTCCGTACGTACGCACGCGCGGTGATTTCCTTTTTCCGTAAGATGGATAGAAGGTTAATTAGAGTTGTTTCATATTTATAAAAACATATCAGTATATTATAAATACTGATGTTATTACTTTATCATGAAACAAATAAAGAAGAAGAAGTTGAAGAAGAAATAAATTGAAAAAGATCGGTAATGAATATTACCTCTTTTTGACACGTCTTTTCTTAACCTCCACTTAATGAACTAAGGATGGTCTTTGAAGAATACCAGGACCTCTAGGATGATACTATGAAAGTGGAGAAGAGATTTTGGCCGGGGTTGTCCGAGCTTGAATTCTCAAATTGGTGTGAGGAGGAGAGGGAGGAGGTGCCCTTTTATAAGGGATGAGAGGGGCACCTTAGGAAAATCTCAAAGTACTATTTTATATTAAGGTCAAATTCAGTTTATAATGGTTCCAAAGGGTCTTATTTCGAAGATAAAGTGGGGATGGGTCAAAATCCTCTCATCCAATAGGATTTAGACAAGTTTATGTTATTATTTTAAACTTATCAATTAGATTTAACTCTAAGTTAAATAATTTAACTTTTACCGTGTCTTTTTGTTTTCCTACACTATATGGTTAATAAACTTACTATATCAAGAAAAAAGAACCCCAAGTTGTTTATTATTAATATATATAACCTTATCTAAGTCATTTGTCCGAAACTTAGATTTTTAGGAATAAAATAACAATTAATAATATAATATCTGTTTTAAAAACTAATTTATGTCAATTTTGACACTATTTGGTACATGATTTTTATGAAATTCATAACAGAATGATTAGTTCGAAAAAATTTAATTAAATAAATACTAACATGTCATATTAACCTAAAAAATTAGTGTAATTAATAAAAAGTCTCAAATTACATTTATATGGGTATTTATAACATCAATTATTTCAATATTTCATTAATAAGATAATTACTGCATCATCTCTGTGTCATAAATAAATTAAATTATTTAATGTCTAAAAATTAAAAATGAAATACCATTATGTAGGAAATATTTTTCGCTTTCTAATGAGTATTTATAGTCGAATTTATCTTATGTATAACTCTATATTAAAAATTAATTACTTATTAAACTTTGATTTTAACTATTTTAACCCTTCTTTAAATAAATTAGGAACAAATGTCCTAATCTAATTCAAGTGGGCCTAAATGATCATATTTTATTCCTAAGGTTGTTTTTGGTCGAATTACACTTATCCAATAGAATTAGGACATGTGTTAGGGTAATAATAATAACATTTTTACCCTTAATTACACTATTTACTTTTAACCATGGTAAAAAAAGTAAAAAGTTACTATTCACCAAAAATTATTTTAATCTCATTGAACCACATTTTACTTACTAACATCAACCGTGTCTCTCAGATTTTTTAAATTCCACTCACAGAAGCGGTAAAATTAATTTTTACGAAAAATTCATTTTTTTAACTACCACTTAGTGGTTTCACTATTCATCAAAAAATGAAAGTTTCCAGAAAAATACCAAAAATTAAGCCTAAGTTATATTTGATATTATGAGCTCAAAAATGATGTGTATTTTACCAAATTAAAAAAATATCAGTTGAATTAATTAATTTAAAAATTAATTCCCGTCGTCAAAACAAATAGCGTGTTTTTAAAAGATAATAACTATCAAAAGATTGACACTTGTTTATGTCGGGTTTAAATGTGAAATTACATCCAATGAAAAACATTGTATTAAATTGTAAAAATATATTCTAAATATACTTTAAAACCACTCAAATTAATAATTTACCACTATTAATTATTTCAATTAAAAAAGTTGTTTTTAATTAAAATTTAGTAATTTTCACTATTCATCAGAATATGAAAGTTATCCGAAAAGTACCAAAATTTCACCTTAGGCTAAATTTTATACTACAAATCAAAAAATGAAGTCCATTTTGAGAGATAAAATTTCTAAAATTTTAAAAGGTGGTTATTACTATTCATAACGGCTAGTTTTAATAATATTTTAATAGCATATCGTTGTTTAGTGAAACTCGGTACTGCGTACTACAGACGCTATCGAGGAAGGTTCTGATTGCGTGTAATGTAAGGGAAGTCAAGGATGTGTGTTGTTCAAGATTTTTTTAGTGTAGCGTACAACACAAGACATTAATGAAATTAAAAAGAATATTTTTCATAAAATATCGGGGTGTTACATTCTACTCCCCGTAAAATGAATTTTTCCCTCGAAATTCGTCGGGGTTATAAATGGTTTACTACTCGAAATTTTGTTTAATAGAATCCCACATCGTAAAAAGGAATACCAAAACATGGATTTAAAAACTAAATTATGAAATGTAACGGTTACCCAAATTAACTCATCACTGGGTTTCCACGTAGGAGAACATAAGTGAAAATATGGATATGGAAGAAAAATCTACCCATCAAGTTCTGATAGAGAGTGGAAGAGAACATGGCTATGAAAAAGTAAACAATTGCAAATCCATAAATTTGTGATGATCTAAGGTACCATCTGATTCATCAGATATAAGTTCACTAGGACAACATTTTTGGTTTTCAAGATCATTTCCCTAAAGTTGATGAAATTGGAATTAGAAGAAATACTTTCATGATTTCGGTACAGTCTCACCGTTGGTCGTTCTTTGGACAATTTCCACTTCATCTCTTAAAGAAATGAAGTTGAATTTTTCATTTGTGATGTGTTAACAGATCATGTGATAGAATGATGGGTCATTTCATCTATCTCAAACAAAAGGTTAGAAAAGTTATCAAAAAATAAAAAACTCCATCTATAGTGAGATTAATCATATATGGTTCCTAAAATGGACTTATACTTTATATATCATACTGATTAATATAATAAAACTAGTTTCTACTAAACAGGGACTTCATGTAGTCCAGTGGTAGGCGATAAAGGCCAGTCGCACTTCGGTTGTGGGTTCGATTCCCACGGCCTTGACCGACGCGATGGGTTGTCGCTCGTCCTGCAGGTTGTCCTTTTTCTAAAACTACATTACTATAAAATCCCATCAGTAATATCGAAAAAAGTTCTATCCTTAAACAATACTTAGCATATTTCAAACATAATCCATTCCAATATTTAGGCTTATATAAAATACATCGGTCCAAGCTCATAGTATAAAGAAAACGATTACTTCAAATTTCATCAACCAAGCATGTGAATACCATCATTTATCCCCCATATATATATATTTTTGGTCACATTCCAATCATGTGAATACCTTAATCATGTATTCTCTTGAAAAAATGAATACCCATTGAACCATAGTGAAAACATGAATGCAGTTAAAAGTTAAAACTTTCCACATACCAAAATCCTCAAAATTCTATATACTCAAACCATGATATCACATAGTCCTTATATCAATCATGAGCTCATGAATACTATCAAACATTTCATTTTTTTTCCTTATCCCTTAATTATGCGCATATCATCTACATTCCAAAAATATCTGAATAACCTTTCATGGATACTGGTACCATTAATCATACACTTTCAAAACTCAAGGAAATACAACAGTGTAACAATCCTTATATGTCTCTTTATTCCATAGTACAATGATATTACTTATACAACATTACACATGATAAACATGTCATCATTCCACTACATTCTTAAACCATTGACCGAGCTTCAACAATTCTTTCATCTCACATATCATTTGTAGTCTCTTCATCATCATCAACATAAATACTACCCATACGACCATACTGATTCTCTTCATGAGACTTTCCCTTAGGGAATTGGTTTGAATAATGCCCGTATATTCCACATTTAAAACATTTAACCATTGTTGATGTCATAGAAATACCATTATCCTCATCCTTGGTGTTAACTAAACCTTTTCCTTTGCACTTACTGGCTTTGTGTCCTTATTTTCCACACCCAAAGCATCTTCCAGTTCTTTTGAAACATTCTCCTCGATGCCTCTTCCCACATGATTTACATAGGGGAAATTGAACTTTCTTTCCTCTATGATCATCATGAAACTCCATCTTTCTCTTATTAGTCGAGTCAGGAAACTTACCAAATTTTACTTTATTGATCATATTATGAGATTTCTGATTCGGTATAATAATGATGTTTGGACTTCCAAATCCCATTTCATTTGTTTGCTCATGAAGAATATCATTCCATTGTCTATCATATCCTCCATTATCGTGAATCATCTTGTTTCCAGCCATTTTCTAAAACCCAAAAAGAATAGTGTGAGAGGAAAAACTCATAATAAAGGGGGAGTAACTTCAATATCTAACATCTTTGATTTAATCTAATATCGTTACCATAGTTCTAGGACTATATCCTATACGTATACTTATCCTTGGGGACATCCCTAGACATACCTTAGAAATATCTCTAGGGATCTCACTAACGTTCTCATATCCTAGTTTCCAAAGGTTGACTAAACCTTTCCTCTGATACCAACTGTAGAGACCCGAAGCCTGACGTACATGGAAATTACATTACTTTTGTGGAATACTTAGTACATTACAAAAACACACACACAAGGACCGTAATAGTTTAGTGTCTTTGGAAACTCGTAATATACTCTTCTAATCATGGTGAAAGATCTTCAACATCTCCCATAAAGATCTTCCTTTTTTTTCTTACCTAAAACCTTTCTTTATATCATGGGGAAAAGAAAACATAAAAGGGTGAGCTCAAATGCTCAGTAAGGGTAAACAAAATAAATATCAATCACATCATATTCATAAGAACATAACATTTTGAAAATCTTATCCTGCAAAACAGATCATAATATCATAACATGGGATAAATCATAGTAGTGAAATGTATTCCCAATAATCATAACATAAAACATGAAACTTTTTGGCATACACACATAATCATAGAGAATCATTTCTTAATATTCAAGACTCATTTCTAAGACTATCTTAGTGGACAAAGTCCATTTCTGAACAGAGTCACCCTCGTTTCAGTCCTGTTTCACTGAACCAGTATAACCTACTGTTCCAGCCATGTCTATCTCATGAGATATAAAATCTTTACCCAATGAATTGGAGGGAGATATAGGTCCCACCCATCTCATAATGATACCATTCTTATGTGTGCCACAAAATCAAAAATCATACATCATTGCATAACCCATGCAATAAAAATGGGAATCTTAAACATCGTGACATCATAAAACAATTCATATAAGATAAATGAATTCATAAAAATATAATTCCATCACAACATAATCAAATCAATAGGGATAACAAAACAGAACCCTTTATTATCTTAGATGGAAAGTAATTTTGATAAAACACTTGAACTCCATTCTTGAGGAAAATATCCTTTCTGCTTCAAAAACACTTTTCCTTTCTTAACATGTCATACAATTATAAACTAAAAGAATTTGATTAAAAATAAAATTGAAAACTTGTAAAGGAAGATTCTTTAAAATAATTTTTTAAAAATCCATTCATGTCGTATAAGTTAAAAAAACATTCTTCGTACTTTTTTCGAAAAAGTCAAAAAGTACCTAGTACGAAAAACGACAAAATATTCCTTTCATATCCTTTACTAAAAACTCACCGAAGGGTAAAATTGGATTTAAACAATTGTAGGTGGATGGAAATAATATTACATATTGAGGAAACATGGATGTGGATGATAAAATACACCCCAGTAAATACCAAAGTATAAACAATCTCGGATAAAAATGAGATTGTGATATTTCCCTTACCTTAGGTCCGATATGCTTTGTACGTGTCCGAACCTCCTGTATAATGATTTAAATAATGTTATTGACTTATTAATGAATCATATTCATTGTTATGATATCATATATGGTTCACTTATGACTTTATATTACCCTTTCTTTTGTAAATTCCATGTTAAAGAAGCGTTTTGGGTAAAATCGTTTCATTTATCATAGGTGTTTGGACTTGTTGTTCATGACATTATTATTACTCATATAATGATTTAATTACTTCCAGAATATAAAACATGATTTATATATCATATATATTCATTATATATATATATATATAATAGATAGATAAATGCAATGAAACACACTGTTAATGGAGACGGTAGTCCGTACGTACGCATGAACGTTGTTTTCCTTTCCTTATTGTCTTGAATGGAAGTAAGTAGATGACATACATATATATATATACATAAATAAAGTATATTTAACATGTCATATATTTCATTATTATTCATTATATATACTTTATAATCATTCATGAATGGTTAATGTGGAGAATGAATCTCCTCGCGTCATGGAGACGGTAGTCCGTACGTATGCACGAGCGATGATATCGTTCTCATGATCGTGAACATGTGTTGAAGTGTATGTATAATATTTCAGTATCAATATCACTTTATAATAATCATATATAGTTACTCATTACACCATTATACCCATCCAATTAATGTGGTGGCGGAAAATAGATTACACCACGGCGTGGAGATGGTATTCCGTACGTACGCACGCGCGGTGATTTCCTTTTTCCGTAGGATGGATAGAAGGTTAATTAGAGTTGTTTCATATTTATAATAACATATCAGTATATAATAAATACTGATGTTATTACTTTATAATGAAACAACTAAAGAAGAAGAAGTTGAAGAAGAAAGAAATTGAAAAAGATCGGTAATGGATATTACCTCTTTTTGACGCGCCTTTTCTTAACCTCCACTTAAAGAACTAAGGATAGTCTTTGAAGAAGACCAGGACCTCTAGGATGATACTATGAAAGTGGATAAGGGATTTTGGCAGGGGTTGGCCGAGCTTGAATTCTCAAATTGGTGTGAGGAGGAGAGGGAGGAGGTGCCCTTTTATAAGGGAGGAGAGGGGCACCTTAGGAAAATCTCAAAGTATTATTTTATATTAAGGTCAAATTCGGTTTATAATGGTTCAAAGGGTCTTATTTATAAGATAAGGTGGGGATGGGTCAAAATCATCTCATCCAATAGGATTTAGACAAGTTTAGGTTATTATGTTAACCTTATCAATTAGATTTAACTATAAGTTAAATAATTTAACTTTTACCGTGTCTTTTTGTTTTCTTACACTATATGGTTAATAAACTTACTATATCAAGCCAAACGAACCCCAAGTTGTTTAATATTAATATATATAAACTTATATAAGTCATTTGGCCGAACCTTAGATTTTTAGGAATAAAATAACAATTAATAATATAATATCTGTTTTAAAAACTAATTTATGTCAATTTTGACACTATTTGGTACATGATTTTTATGCAATTCATAACAGAATGATTAGTTCGAAAAAATTTAATTAATTCAATAATAAAATGTCATATTAACCTAAAAAATTAGTGTAATTCATAAAAAGTCTCAAATTACATTTATTTGGGTATTTATAACATCAATTATGTCAATATTTCATTAATACGATAATTACTGCATCATCTTTGTGTCATAAATAAATTAAATTATTTAATGTCTAAAAATTACAAATAAAATACCATTATGTAGGAAATGTTCTTAGCTTTCTAATGAGTATTTATAGTCGAATTTATCTTATGTGTAACCCTATATTAAAAATGATTTACTTATTAAACATTGATTTTAACTATTTTAACCCTTCTTTAAATAAATTAATAATAAATGTCCTAATCTAATTAAAGTGGGCCTAAATGATCATATTTTATTCCTAAGGTTGTTTTTGGTCGAATTAAACTTATCCAAGAGAATTATGACATGTTTTAGGGTAATAATAATAACATTTTTACCATTAATTACCATATTTACTTTTAACTTGGTAAAAAAATGTAAAAAGTTACTATTCACCAAAAATTATTTTCATCTCATTGAACCACATTTTACTTACTAACATCATCCATGTCTCTCGGATTTTTGAAATTCCACTCATAGAAGTGGTAAAATTAATTTTTATGAAAAATTCATTTTTTAACTACCACTTAGTGGTTTCTTTATTCATCAAAAAATGAAAGTTTCCAGAAAAATACAAAAAATTAGGCCTAAGTTATATTTGATATTATGAACCCAAAAATGATGTCTATTTTACCAAATTCAAAACATATCATTTGAATTAATTAATTTAAAAATTAATTCCCGTCATCAAAACAAATAGCGTGTTTTTAAAAGATAATAACTATCAAAAGATTGACACTTGTTTATGTTTGGTTTAAATGTGAGATTACATCCAATGAAAAAAATTGTATTAAATTGTAAAAATATATTCTAGATATACCTTAGAACCACTCAAATTAATAATTTACCACTATTAATTATTTCGATTAAAAAGTTTTTTATTTATTAAAATTTAGTAATTTTCACTATTCATTAGAATATGAAAGTTATCCGAAAAGTACCAAAATTTCACCTTAGGCTAAATTTGATACTCCAAATCCAAAAATGAAGTCCACTTTGAGAGTTAAATTTCTAAAATTTTAAAAGGTGGTTATTACTATTCATAATGGCTAGTTTTAATAATATTTTAATAGCATATTGTTGTTTAGTGAAACTCGGTATTGCGTACTACAAACGCTATCGAGGAAGGTCGTGATTGAGTTTAATGCAAGGGAAGTCAAGGATGTGTGTTGTGCAAGCTTCTTTTGGTGTTGCGTACAACACAAGACATTAATGAAATTAAAAAGAATATTTTTCATAAAATCTCGGGGTGTTACAATTTTTATTCCCAATTTTCGATCTTTACAGAATATTCCATTTACATTACATGTTAAATTATTTCAAATAAAAATATATAAGTGTTTATATTAAAAAAAATTACAATAAATTAAATTTTTTTATAAATACATTTCCAATTCTACCATTTAATTTCCTAACGATTCTAAATATAAAAAATACATTGTGGATTCTTCTTTGAGACCTTATTTAAAGTGTTTTAAAATATTTCCTTCAGTGTTCCATACTATTTAAATGTTTCATGATTATTTTAATTATAATAAAAAATAATTATTAATTTCAGTTAAAACTAATTGTTGAATTCTTTATAAATTTTTTATAAACAGAGAGTTTAAACAATTTATGCACAGGTCACTTCTCTCTCCCCTTTTATAAAATTGCGAAAATAATTTATTCTATTAATGGTTTCCACATTAATTTAGTTTACTAAAAAAATCAATTTTCATTATTATTATTTATTTTCAGGTTTTCATTGGTTTTCAAAGATGATCATATTTTCACTATTCTTGAAATATTTAAATTTTAAATATTTATTAGAATAAAAAGATATTTATTTTATTTCTTTAATATGATTAAAATAAATTTTTATTATGGGTTCAAATGAGAGTACTAATTAAAAATTAAATCATATATATTTTCTCATAATGTAATGTTTCTTTGAAATTATAGATGTAGATGGGTGGAACTGGGATATTTCCCCCAAATGAATTGGGAAATGATTTAATCTCTATAGAAATGATGATTAAAATTAAATGATTATAATTTTTTTCATATGGATGAAATACAATATAACATGGATTATGAATAAGATTTCCCAAGTTACATTTTTGGATTATCTAATTTTTTATAGTTTTTAAAAGGCATTATTAGGATAAATAATTTTTTCAAATGTGATTGTGATTTATTTATAAACCTAAAATTTTTTATTTGAAAAAAATGTTCATATGAGTTTTCTTTCTTACCAATCAAAAAGATGGTTTGAATTATTTATAAATCTGATGATGATATTTTTTATTTATCATATGATTTAAAAAATCAAAGGGATTTGGGAACAGTAAGTATATTAATAAATTAAAATTTCTAGTCTTGGTGAATCATATTGAATGAAGAAAAAAGACACATGAATGAAAAATGTTGTTAATTAAAAGAATGAATTTTATAGGTAAAATGTACATTGATTGTAATTTTTTAATTTATTATGTAATGGGTATTCAAATTCTATGAAGATATACACAAAAAGGTCATGTGAATATAAGATTGTAAAATCTTTTTTTATTAAATTCATAATTATGGGCAGATTGTGTATGGCTTATCATAATTGATTTTAAAGAAAGTATGTAATGTATATTTTTCGTTCCACAAATCATGGTATGGTTATGGTGAATTATAATATCTCTTATAAAGATTTATAATTTATTAAAAGGATTCAAGATATTTGATCTATAATAACTCTCAACCTTTTAATAAAGATATCAATACTATAGGTATGGACGATGTAAAAATATCCAATTCATCATTACCTTAATCTATAATAAAAGAAAAAAACTTATCATGTTTGAAAATTAATACTAAATAGAGTTAATAAATCACAGTAACTTCTATAAATGGGAATTCCAAGTGTGAAAGTGATCATATAATTACATCGATCGACTACCTTAAATGTAATACATTGAAATCATAGATTTTGTGTACCAAAAATAGTTCTAATAAGGAATTAATAAGATAATCATAAGGGAATATGTGATAGTTTAATGTGGATCTAGAAAACAATAAACACAAATTTATCTATTCTAAAAGAGTTTTCAAAAAACATACCTACCACCATTGTTCTCTCAATAATGAAAAAGACATCAACCATGAATAATAAAAAATCAATAAACAACATAATCAAAGGACAAACATTGATTAATTGATAAGGAAAATGGTGTAGTACTAAGGAAATCAATAATATACTATGATAATCTATAGAACCAAGATTAAGGAATTGAAAAAATGATTCGGGAAAATCTTTATTACCATAAATGCATTGATATATCAATTTTTAGGTAACATTAAAACCCAAAAAAAATCTTTTAAAAGGATAAATGATGGTTTTATTTCAATGAGAAGTTGAAAGTAAGCCTACAGATGTGATGATTCACAACAAGAAGTTGAAGAGATAAATAAGCAATAAGTTAAAAAAGTAGAAGACCCTATAGATCCACAAGTGGTGAAATAAAATGTTCACAACAAGTAAAGGGGTAATGGAGAATCTAAAATGAATGATTTTCCTTATCCCTTATCACCAAACCCTATAATAATGATTTAAAATATTAATAGTAATGTAGAGAACCAACCTAATTAGGTGTTTTATAACTAGAAGTATGGGAAAATATATAATCCTATACTAGATGAAATTCACTCGATTAGGTTGTTTGAGAAAATTATTAAATTTTTTTGTACTCCAAGGAGAATGTTTTAAAGAGATAAAAGGGTATATTTAGGTATGAAATTTCTACTTCAATCATATCTCATTTTTCTAGGAATTGTTAATAGATTTTTACATCATGTATTCCATGTACTATATGAATTTTTATATTCACCAATTGATTATGTGATTCGAGAAAAAAATGTCCCAACTTGATCCATTTACTTTTCTTTGTATGTTGGAGATGATAGGATATCCTGACTGGTGGTACAGTTATCCAACCACTCCACAACCTATCTAGTGCTTGTTTTCGAATATTTACCAGAATTGGTGAAATTTCTAATGTTACATATAGATTAGTATTTATTTAACTCGAATAAATAATGGCGCACTACTCATTCTCTTATCATCCAAGGAATGATATTCCAAAAAACAAGAATGATCCGTTATTCGTGAACATGAATTTACCTTCTATTGAATTTAGTGAAGGAACCTTGAATTTCAATATCATGGTATCCATGAAATTTACCTTAGAGGATATCTCTATTTTTACTCATTATTACTTTTAAAATCAATCTAGATCAACTGTGAGCACTCAAATTTTCGATGAGATAATGAGTTTAAGAAATAATTTTATATCATAAAAATATTTTAAAGAATATATAATTTTTATAAGGAATTAAATATTAATCCAAATATATATAATGACTAGGTTAAATATGAGTGTCATAGTGTTTTTTATGATATAGAATCTTTATTTAAACTTGAAAATGATTCTTCCTCTTTGCACACTCAGGTTGAATATATTATGGAAAATTAGTTTTTTATTAGCTTTATAATTGTTAGAAAATTAAAATTAAAATTTTTTAAAACAAATTTAGAAATTTTATATCCATTATATGATGATATAATGCATGTGAAAATTTTAAATAACATGGAACAAAATGAATAATAAATGTATTTAAACTTTTTTTGTAAAAGTAGTAAATTCATAGGATGTACACAATGGAAAATTCCACATATTAATCCCACTTTTTTACATGCATCAAATATTTTATGATATCTATTAAAAACTAAGGAGGACATTTGAAGGAATTATAAATAAAACAATATTGAATTTATATATAATGTAGTATATTTTTTTGGGGATATTAAATCAATTACCAAATGTCAGAGTCAAAGTGTGTGAGACCACTAGTATAAAAAGAGGGTTTTTATATTGGTTTCAAATGTTTAAAGACTTTTTTTGCAGACATGAAATTTCAATCTATGTTATTAATATATAATTAACATCAATTATATACTCAAAAATTAACTATATATTTAAAAAATTATTATAATTGTTTTTTAATTTGTATGCCGGTTATTATAAAACTGACCCGAAAAATAAATTTTCATGTTGGTTTTTAAATAAATGACTAATATTTTTAGATGAATAATAAGAGAACCTATAAAGGTACATCATTATTTTAAAATAAAAAAAAATATATTAATATTTTTTTATGAAAAAACCAATTTAACACACTTAAAAGATAAAAATTAATTATTATTCAAATATATAATGATAATACTCAAAAAATAATATTAAAAGAGATTTGAAAACATTATATGATAATGGAAAAATACATTGATGTATTTTACCTCTATACAAATATATTTCTCATGTAAAAATATTCACAATATTGTTTTCATGATTGTATACATATCTTCCACCATTTTTCTCACCATACCCACCCTATCAATATTTTAAATGGGTATTAAATCCTGATTTAGTGACTAACAATGATGAATGGAAGGAGAAATAAAAAATTGGGAAAAAAATTCATGCCCATGATATACATGAAAATTTTATAGGTAAATGGATTTTTGATATTAAAAAGGAAGAAACAATGAAAAATACTAAATATTTTTAATCGTGAAAAAATAGACCATGATCAGAAAAACAGCATGGTCTGTGGGAATGATTTAGAGGTGGGGATGTTAAATAATATGAGCATGACATAAAAACGAAATTTCCCTATCAGGGATTTTTTAAATTTCATTTATAAAAATAACCTACTATAAAATTATTTTCCTATCAATTTTTAATAGTAATTATACAATAACCAATTAAAATAAGTATTTTTAGATCCTTTAATTAATTAATTAATGATTAAAATGTAATAGTTTTATATTTTTTATTCATTATTATATTAATTATGTAAAAAATATTTCGAACACTGATTGTTAAATCAATGACATTAAAACAAAAAAAATTAATTCTAATTTTTGTACTAGCATTCCCATCCGAACTATACTAATATATTTTTAATAAAAAATTTAAATAATGTAAATAATGGATCAGTTAATTCCTAAATTCATAATAGTTTGACTGTATATATTGATTATAGAGTAGATGACAATGGTATGTGAATGTAAAACTTCCCCATTCCCTTGATATATATAATTATCAATATACTAACAGAGATAGTTAAATATTTTTTTTGCTGATGGTTTCTATTGATATTTTTTACTTCTCATTGTACTTGATGATCAAAACAAAACAAAATTCACTTACCTCTATTGTAGGTGTTCGTATAATGGAACTCTTTTTCATTTATGAAATACCCTAGGTACATTCCAACATTGTTTAATAAGCCTATTTTCATACCACAATGAAAACTAGATGGTTGCATTACTATATAAAATTATAGTTTATGGATCCTATTTTGAATTTTTCCCTGAAAATCATGAAATGAAGATAAAAATGTATAAAGAAAAAATGTTTATGAATATTCAATCATGTCACCTTATAGTGTATAGAGAAATTGTTAAGGGAAATATAATTTACAAATATGGGATGAATATAGAGACATAGTTGGTCTCATCTCTTTAGTTCCATACCCAAACACATTAAAAAATGTTAGAGAATTTCTAGGAAATTCAAGGTTATATGTGAATTTTATTAGAGGATTTATCAAATATTCATTACCTATAACTATTAAAAAACATTGTTGTCATTATATTTGTTGAATCATGTTGTAATAATTTTGATGAACAAAAATAGAGCCTCACCAAAACCCCTATCATTAGGACACCAGCTTGGGATGAACATTTTTATGTGTTGTGTTATAATTAAAACCAATATACGAGAAAAAATTTTCATCCAGGATTGATATACACCCAGATATCATTACCTATGCTTTATAGACATTATAATCAACTCATATTAACTATAGGACCACTAAGTATGAATTTTCATCATCAGATTTTCCACTTGAAAATATTCAATCATATTTTTTGAGTGAAAAATAATAGTCTACTATAACCATGAACATCGTAGGTACATGATGAATAATGATTTCTCAAGACATTGTATAGTGTTCTGGTTTATCCTTTTATAAAAATTTAATATATAAATTATGGAAAAAAGGGTATGTGAGAACCAACTTAATGATATTTTTTGTATGATTTCCCATTCTTATAAAGCAAGAAATACCCCCCATGAATACCACTAAATGGCACACTAGTTAATGAGAAGCTATTTTAGATTAATGGTAAGTTACTATGGGTCACAAAAATGATAATATACTTTTTCACCTAAAAGGTAATTTCATTCTTTTCTATGATTAAAATAAAAAAAATCTAAATCAAGGCTATATGTTGGGGACTATGCATACATATATAAGTTATAAAGTGATCTGGTGATTAGGAGTTGAAAACTAAATCAGTTGAAATCTATCATTATTCAATTCTCTAACACTCATTTATATAGATTACATTTTCGTCCTCAGTAGAAATCTAATAATGTATTAGAAGCTATCTTTTTAATTCAATAATTCTTATTAATACTAATTTTTTTGTTAAATAATACAAAATATTCAGGTCACTAGATGTAAATAAAAAAGGTACGAAATAACCAATTTTTTTATAATTTTTGTGAAATATTGTAAATTTTTTGATTAAAACTCATATGGAATTTTTTTTTTTTTTTATTTACCAATATTCTATTAGTATGGTATTATGTATTCAAATTTATTAATGACCAATATATTATAAAAAAATAACTCCAGAATTTTTTATAGAATTTATCATATCACATTTTTTTTAACATTTCAATACTTGTGCTAGTTATTATTAATTAGGGTGTAGATTTTTTAAATAGAATACTAAAAGCATTGAGGGAGAGTTACAAAGTACAACATCAGACTTCAATACACCACCACACCCAATAAAAATGAGTTTTCCAACGTCTTCAACATATGGCAGAATAATCTTTTTTAAAAAATTTCAAATATCATGTTTTAATATTTTAGAAATAAAATTGATGGTTAACATTGTGTGTAATGTGTTTTTAGGAAAAAATCCCATTAGAACACAAAAAATTATCGGATATTAATAAAAATAATATTCAATTATAGAGCACTTTATAGGAGAAGAAATTTTAAATTTTAGATCTTGAGGTGTTTAGTATAGAAGCTTATAAAAATTAATTTTAGACAAAAAAAGAATAAATCATCCCATTAAAGACTAATTTAGGTAAATAACTTCAAATATTTTGATAAAATTTCACTATTTGCATCCTGATTATAACTCATTATTAGAAATATTCATTTTAGGTGGAATGATCCATTCTCTATGACTAATGAATTTCCATTTTCTAAAGTTGAAAAAAATTATAATCATTGAATCCCTTCAAGAGGAATTGACAATAATAGAAAAATTCCAAAGATGTTTTTTGGAAGGTTCCCTTGGAGGAGTCCACTATCATCCTAGACAAATTTAGGTATCTTTCACCATTAAAAATAATTAATTTATACCAATATTAATTCTCCAATATTTTTTATATCATTCATTTGTTTCTATGTGAAAACCGATTGATGGGAGTGTGATGGATATATTTCACAGGAGGGAAAAGTTATATTATAATGTAAATAGTTCATATGAGTATTCTTGTTCTTATTTCTGTTTGAGTCGTTGAATTGAAATGGAAATATGAATTTTTTAAAATTACATTCCCCTCACTTTAAAATAAACAAGTCACACTAGAGTGATGTATTTTGTTTTATAAATGGGGAAATTATTGTCAATTATATAGAACATAGTGGAATCAAAATTTTAAAATGATGAAGCTAGATTTCACTTCGTTATATTGGAAATAATATCCACTGTGAATAATTTACACCTAAATGTGCCTCCATAAATTAAAATTTCATTTTTATTATGAAATAGAGTTAAATAATAATATGATAACTGATAATGAAATATTCTTTATCCAAAAAATAACATGTGGGTATTAATTAGTCATTAGTAAAGAGTTTGAGGGGATTAAGATAGGGTTTTGGAAGTGTTGCTTCATTGCCCTAACTAATAAACATTAACCTATTTGATTCCTTCACACTTGGGATAGTTTTTTTGTAGGATAGATACTCACACTGTATATGTTATATTCATAAAACATGGATGCGAATGCACTAATTAGTGATAGTTTCGAAAAGAAATAGATATATTTGGTGAATTCTAAACATGGATGAAGTATAGGAAAGATGTATAAAAATATTTTATATAATAATCATCAAGGATGTGAAATATAGATTGGTGGAATAAGAATCCTAGGATGAAGGGTTAAAATAAATCTCCACCTACTATATTTTTTAATTCAACCAATCTCTCTTATTTTAAAAAATCATGTAATTAGAAAATTGACATGAAGAGTAGTGGGATCTTTGTGAACATATGGAAATGTATATGTTCAATTAATGTGGATTAATAAATCCACCATTTTTGATTTTTTTTAATTTATTTTCTAGTATGCTATATTTAATAACCATTAATTCTAAATAAAGAGGATTATTTGTTAAATATTCAATGGTTTTTAAATAATTTTAAATCGTTTAAAAAGGTGTTTTAATGGATTAATTTATTTTTAACATTATATTGATAATAATTATAAATGGATTATGTTTTATATTTATTTTTAATTGTCAAATATTTTTCCATATGTAGATATATGGCGTTTTCTATATCAAATCTGAACAAACAAAAGATAAATGCCTTTGTTTCAATAGATAACTATCCCATACATAAGATATTTTAGTTAGAAATAATATGTGAAACCGAAGATATCCCTCATGTTATGTAATATTTTTATCTAATTCATAAAAATATTTTATGGATATATAATTTTATCCCTTTATAATTAATGAATAATTTCACAGAATTTGATAAGTAATCATATTCAAGTGAAATTTCTAGTGATGTGTATGAGATTTCAAATCTAATATAAGAAAGCTTCCATACAAAAGGGAAATATTTTTTTCAGTTTAGTGAATAATGTATCTTCACTGGGTAATGTATCAGATTCATAATGAGACATAAGGTTCTACCAAGATTCAATTTTGATATATAATATATATTATAACATATATTAGTTTTTTGTGATGATTACATAATATTCTACATGGTACTCAGAATACTTACATATGATTTATACTTTTCCAAATTGATATGTATCAAAGATAGAAATGTTATGTATAGATCCGATAAAAAATAAATATTTATTGGAATGATTTTAGAGAATAAATTACCACATATCATAAATTAATCTTGAAACCACGAATCAAGGATGATGTTTTAGGGATATTATATAATAAATGAGGGACATTTAATGTATTCCATTCACATTACATATATGAATTTGGAAATGATGATTGTTAATTAATAGAAGTAGTATGACCTGAATGAGGGAGAATGATCCAATAAAGATTAAGTGAAATCATCATTCACTCAAGAATAAAAATTTCGTCCATGATATCCATGAGAGGATATTTAGCTTTCTAGGAAACAATACATATATGAAAAGATTTTTTTGATCATTCATATATCTATTATACAAATGAATTAAAATCACAATAACAGGTTTTATAATTTGGATCTATTTGGAATATTACGAAATACCTTCAATATTCTTATTTTAATAAAAAAATATTTTGATAATCCTGTTATGATGAATCACACTTGATTTGACATTCCTTATATAGAAGTTGTGAAATCTCTGATTCCTATGAAATATAAATTTCATATCAACCTATAATAAAGGCTAATGGATGATCCCAATCGAGAGTGCGAATTTTTCCAATACCAATCTCCATCGTATGTTGTTTCATCCACTGAACAGATCAACTCCATCAGTTAATTAGATTATGATCAAAGGAAGAGAAAATATTTAAATAAAATAATAGAAGTTGACTTGAGTAACATTTCTTGTTTTAAATTCACCACACACGTGGATTTAAAAGTAATATACCACTAATATAATTTAAAAATTAAGAATTTAAGAACATAATTCAATAATACTTAACCAACCTTGGGTGAATCCTAGAGTTACCCTACCACTATTGGGATTAATTGGTCATATGGTGGAAAAAATATAAATAAAATAATGAAGATAAAATAAAATGTATTTGAAATGTAGAGAGAGTGAATAAATAAAATATAATATATAAGAGAAGATAATAAATAAAAAATATAGAAGAAAATTGTGGAAAGATGAGGAAACAAAAGAAGAACAAGAAGAAGAAGAAGGTAAATAGGAAGAAGAAGATAATGATGATGAAAATGAATAATTTCGATTATATAGGGTGGCACACATTATTTTAACATAATTCATGATTGAATTACCAGAAAATGAATGAAAATAATAGAAAAAACAACATAATTATGTAATTGAAAATACCGAAGAAAATAAAAATCTGATCTCTTGTAATATGATATCTCCTCCTCGGTGGATCGAACTCTTTAGAAATGGGAGTGACCCTATTTTTAAAGTGGGATAGAAATATTATTGTCATTTTAACATATTATGTTTATTTTATTTTTTCATTGGTGTTTCAATATGAGATTCATCTTTCCAAATCCAACTATATCTCCAAATAACTGACAATATCAAGGTTATGAAAATTATAGTGCCATAGAGAAAAGTTTTTTTAGAAGCCTCACATATACAAGGAATGGTGTTGCCTTCTTCCATGTTGTATGTATGGATTAGTGCCACCTTTTTCATTGGGAAATAATTCAGCAGGAAAAGTGTGTATGTGGTGTAGTAGAATTCATCAAGCCCTTCAGTGATCATAGTGGCTGGAAGGATCTCTCTTTTTTAGGCATAGAATCTACTTCTTCAAAAAAGAATTATCAATTTCTTTATAAGGTCCAATATTAATTCATGGACATCACTAACATTGGATGTAAATTCTAGGTCAATCTTGAACATCGTAGGTGTCTTCCAGGCTGTTTCCTAGTGGTTACAGTGGCATTCATGGCGGTTTCGAGTGGGAGAGATGGTAGTGATGTGTGTCTATGAATGGGGCGAGGAGCTGGTGAAGCCGAAAATTTATGTTTTGGTATGTGGGGAATAATAACTTTAAAATCCAATCTAACATTGATTCTAATAATTGGTGGTGTGCTTGTTTCTAAAGAAACACATTCTATTCCATGTTAAGAATCTTGATTTAGGGGTGGGATCATGGTACACTTAACAAAAACATAATGGATTGAACATACCGTACACAGCCTATATATTCATATACCAAATCTTGTCATCAGTGGTTTCTCCTGTAGGTCATATATCCTATGCCTCAATGTGGAAGATCTCATCTGGCCTTCTTAGTAATCCAACCCCTAGATGGGTCTATCTATGTGGCTTGTGGGATGTGGTTGTTGGATAGATCCTATATTGACATATTTTTACCATAATATCATAAAACATAACTATATAAACGTAATCCAAATATAAAAATAAACACCAAAAATCAAAATTTTAATATTTTTATTCACTTTAAATTATTTTACTTCCATATTTTTAAATTTTCATTTTATAATAAATCGTTTTGTTTTATGTGATTATTCATACAAAAATTATTGAAAGTTATTATAATATGTTCAATACTTTAAAAGAAAATATTAGTGTGTTAAATACCTCCACACGGGTACAATTTTTATCATCAAACATTAAATACAAATATCGAATTAAATAGGAAACAAACTTTTCCAATATTCATATTTAAAAGAAATAAGATAAATAAATGTCAACAATAGGTGGAATTTTGAAGTTCCACATAAAATACCAATTCAATTTCACACTATTAAATGGAACAACCAATTCATCTATTCTATTTTTATCCCATTGAAAATGATGCAAAATATTATTTAATCGATTCATGCTCCTTAATTAAAAAATTCTAATCTGGAGTTACCTGCCCTTTAAATCAATTCACTCATCAATAATAATAGAAATTAAAGTATAGCTACAATCATGTAAAGAGGAAAATATTCTTATCCATATCCCTGAAAAATAACTTCTTTCTCAACTTTTAAAACGATAAAGGAACATTAATCCATGAGAAATTGGAATAATATTTCAAATGACATTGAGGCTTAAGGTTTGTCAGAATTTATGTTCAAAATAATGGTTTAAATTATGTTGTTTTTCACATAATCCTTATTAGATGACATGAAAAGTAAATATTTAATGAATATATCCACTTAAAATATTGAAAATTCCCACTTCCAAGCTCAAATTAATTGTATGACATTTTAAAATATAATGAATTATTTTCACCTTCAATTTTCTCTATCATTTAATATTTTTTCATTTCAAATTAATTTTTCATTTCTTTTTAATTTTTTTAATTCCATGATTAGAATCAATCCAAAATACACCACAAACCAGATATTCTAGATATCCTATGTATAGTAACTATTATTTTTATTCTTCCAACTAAGTTTTTCCCTATTTTTTCATTCAATCTGTTTGATCAAGAAAGGATACGAATTAAGTATAATGGATTAAAACATAAACCATTCTCAATTACAAAAATTTCCACTTTGAGAGTTTCTAATTATAATGTACTTCATCACTTTCTCCATGAATTCCCTCACCCCACTCTTAAAATTTATAAAATCATAAAAAATACTAATAGAAGTGAAAGAATGGATAAACAATTTATTGAAATATTATTTGTCCCTAGAAATTTCATAATAAGAGAATGGATAGGGTTTTTGACCTCCAATTTCCTCCCTCCCTCCTCTAGTATGGCACGGTCTAGGTTGGAGTCATCTACATGGTGTCGGTATTCCTTGGTTGGTTCATTATTCTTCTGATCATAATCCATGTTATGTCAGAACAGATATAGTTCTGGTGAGGCTTTGGTTCTTAGTGCTTTGGCTCTTTGATATGGCTTCTTCTTTTCTTTTGGAAGACCTGACATGGTTTTAGCTGAATCACTAGTTTGTCGAAGGGTTGTATCTAGCTTTGATAGTACTTTTGAAATTTATGGGATGGTTTCAACTTCAACATGAATCAGCGAGTTCAAAGCGATTTTCTCTTCAGGTGAGGCTCAGTGCTGGCCTCGATGTTTCATGGAGGGGGGAGGGATTCTCAATTATGGTTTCTGGCATCATGGGACTTTAAATTCAGGTTCGATTTCAATGTGTTTTTCATATGGTGTTGATTGTGGTGAAGATATGGAGCTTTGGTTCCCTGAGTGATTCGATGTTGGGTGTGAAATTGGGATTGAGTTTTTGTGGATTTTTGGGGTGTAGTTTGGAATGAGGTGATGGAGTTTGGTTCACTGTTTGAGTATTATGCCTTTTGTTGGTGGTCCATTGGCCTTGAGTTTTGAAGTTTGAGTCTCAATTCAATTGTTTTCATACGTATAGTTTCTTCATATGGGGTTCTGAGTAGAGTTTTTCTCTTGGTCCATGATTTTGGATTTGGAAGTTTAAGAGGGTATGGCTTAGGCATCAGTACTAGGAAACTGCAGTCATGCATGGGATCTCTAACCATGAAGTGATGAGTTAGAGGAAAATTATTTTTATTTTATGATGATGGGTATAGGCCCTTCTATGTAGGCTATGTGTTTTTTGTCCTTAAAATTTTTATCGTAGTGGGTTGATTGTTTTTAAGTCATTGAAGCCTGAGATGGTTTCCCACTTTTTACCCAAAAGTTTTTGGATTATAGAAATATTAATTTTTAGTTAGTATAAGGTGGTATAAAGGATATGGTATTACTAAAATTTTCCCAAATAACTGTAATTTTTTTTGATAATTTATAAATTTGACAAGTTTCAATAACGGTTCGGGAAGGTGTGATTCCCAATGATTAGCCATGAAATATTATAAAAGATAAAATGGGAAGTATGTTATCCAAAATCCTATTTAGAAAGGAAAACTTTATTTGGGACAATCACTCATGGATTGACTAATAATTTCAAATCAATTATTTTATATTTTAGAAATTCAGAGTATTTAGAAACAATATGGAAATTTCATTTACATGAATAAAAAAATTCACTAAATTCATGAGTCATTATTTCAATATCCACGATTCACTATAATTATTTTATTATATAATTTAATAATCTAATATAATTTTCAAGGAAATATAAACCAAGGAATCAAAGGGTTCGCAAAAAACCCACATATCCAATATAATTCATTTAAATCATAAATTCAATGAATTGGTATGAAAATTCATGTTTAATACTCAAAACAATCTTTTAGAAAAAAAGACTAGGAGAATTTAAAAGATAAAAAATAAAATTTTACTCAATTTTCTCATGACACTTTAGTCCTCTTACTCCACAATTATTCGAATACCATGTGACATAATATACCTACGAAAGATAATTATTCTTCAAAAATCACGGACCAAGTCATTAAATATCAAAATTATGTGGGGATCATGCAACATTTCTAATTCATACCAAATAAATTTAATTTCCCAAAAGTATTGAATATGGTTAAGTCTTTGATAAATATTTTATGTGGACCCTTTATTTTTATTTCCCATAAAAGGAAAGTATGAAATTATATCCATAAATAGATGGTGGGTTTTTCTTTTTGGATATGAACCACCATATGATTCATTTCCCATAATCCACTTCATCATTATTTTTGAGGTGTCCATATATATATTACACTAAATACACATCTTTGGAATTTGTTATATATTGAATGGAGGGTGTAGGATGAAGTGTGGATCATCCCCCTTCTTGGTTTCTTGTTGTGAATCCTCCTACTAGTTTATCCAATGTTAGTGAAACGCGATATTTTTGAATTTTAATTTCAAAAGGAAATATAGAATGTATTTTTTTTGATAGAAATTAAACATGAAAAATGAAAATAAAAAATTATACCTTTCAAAATTAGAATCCTATATCTATTTCTCTTTTGAAATGGTCATTACGTTCTTCTAATGGACTTCCTCTAATGAATGTTCAAAAAATAATGCTATATCCACGTGTTACTAAATATTTGAATGTATTTTTCATCATATTATTCTAAAATAATACCAAGATTTAATTAATTTAAAAGCTAAAATAGTTGGAGTTAATTCTAAAATAAATTTTAATAAAATTAGAAGTTATAGTGTTTATTAAAGGATCATATCTCTATGTTTGTTCTATAAGAATTTATTTTTTAAAAGAAAGTTTCTCTTGGAGTTAGATCTCAGTGGATGTAGGTATGTTTTTGGGATAGTATATATTTTCATTAATTTACACAACTTGGATCTCTTTCTCCTATTTTGTATCTATATATATGTAGAGTGGTCTTGAATCTTCTACCATATAGATATGGACATCACTTTTCATTTCATTATCTTCTCAATCTCTCAAGAATTGTTCAATGGATTATTGATCTCTCATATTCACATAAAAAATTTAGTATTGATCATCACTTTATAGATCATCATATTATATCTAGATATGAAATTTCAGATGGTTTGGATACGGATACTCCCCATGAATTGCCTTAACATTTTGGATGTCTTTAGAAAAAGTATTTATCTCCACTGGTGGTTACCTTGTGGGGTTTAACATTTCAATATCATCCTTAACTTGATTTTTTTACCATTAGTTCTTGATTATTGGTGTCTTTTTCATTCCCATTCAACATATTTTTTTACATATCAATTACTTCTTCACGCCCTCTATGTTGGAGGTCTTCTGTAGTGTTTTGAACTGGAGGTTCATGCACCTAAGAGTAATTGTTCCTTGCATAATTGTAGAGAATGTTTTGATACATCATGGAAAAATAATTAATTATGGTTCTTATCATAAACCTATAGAAACATCTATAAAAAAATTAAATAGAAGAAAATAAGAAAACAAATGACTGGCTCCCGGACTACAGTGTCAGTTATGATGCAGAACCTTCATTGGAAATTGTAAAAGAAATCTTCTATGTTCCCTCATACTGTATATTTTCTGACTAGGATTATACCATTTATGAACCATCATCATTTTTCACCTACTAATTCTAAATCACCAAAGAGTTACATATTTTTTTTATTTTTTTATTTTTATTAAACAATTATATTTTTGGTTTTATTATTATCTAAAATGATTAAATCACACGCAATTCTAAAATACTATTAAATTTTAAACGTAAATAATAATGCTGATGACCATTGTTTTTGGTTTTAGGTTCCCTAAATATTATTATTTATTTGTTTAAATTTCATATTGATAATTTATTTATGAAATACTGAACTGGAATTAAAATTATTTATATTGAAGTTGTGAAGTCACTAATGTGTATGTAATATAAATTTCACCTCCTCGTATAATATTGGTTAATGAAATTCCACTCTCAAGAGTGTGACATCTTTGAGGATCCAACTTAATCATGTGTCGATTCAAATATTGAATAGATTACCTCTATAATGTGAAGAGGTTATGTTCAAATGAAGGTAGAGGAAATAATTATATAAATAAATTGAAGTATAATATTATTTTATGTCATGGTAGAAAATCACTACCCCCATGAATTTCATTTTGATCTACCACAAAATTAAAAAAGACAATAATAATTTAATAAAATAATACAAGAACACCTATCCTTCCCTGAGGCATGTCTTTAGTTAACCTCCCATTACTAATAGTAAGAGGCTACTTGGTGGTAATAATTGATTGAATTGAATAAAAATAAAATTTAAATAATAAGTGATAGAGACATTAAAATAAATTAGATGGGTGATTTTAATGAAAATAAATAAAAAAATAAAGAGTATAATAGTAGAAAAATGATGAAATAGAATATGAAAAATAAAATGGATGAAACATGGTCACATAGATGTGTTGAAAATATAGATTAATGAAATAAGAAATTTAAAAAAATAGAAAACTAAAACTATATATGAATTGAAATTAAAATAGTGAACAAAAGAAGAATATGACTTCCAATAGCATGAGGCCTCCCCCTGATGATTATAAATCCTTATATGTGGGTGTTCCCCATATATTTAATGAGGGTTAAACCACTTCTCTAAATTTTAAATGCTTCTAAATCATTTCATTTCCTCAGTGTATAATGTTGAGAGTCATCCCTATAGAATGACGGTGTCTTAAATTCTCAAAGATATCAAATTTTTACTACATGAAGTGTCATGGGGAAATTTTTGTGGGGTAGCCCAGCACATGCATATCATTACATGGATTGATGCAACTATTTATGCATGGATCAATGCATTATTCTTTTTTGGGAAAAAAATTCATGCAATAAGGCTGACAGTGGAAAAATAGGCTTCATCCTGCCCTCTGATTTTCACAGTTTACTGAGGGAGATCTCATTGTTGTGTATAGAATTAATTCAGTCAAAAGAAATCAATTGACATTATTCTAGGGTCCCAAGTCGTTCCATGGTCATCCAGAACATTATAAGTACATTCTAGATCAAGATCATGCTTCATATGTGTTATCCACAGCGTTTCCCAATAGTTATGGATGTGGTCGTAGTCTCGAGTGGTGGTGTTGAGTGGGGGAGATAACGGTGAGGTGTTTCTGAGCATGGGTCGAACAATGAGAGAAATGTTATGACATCATTTTTGTATGTGGGGTAAACTAACCAAAAAAACCATATCCTAAATCATTTATCGACATGGGTGGTGTGCTATTTTATAAGGAAACATGATCCTTCCCTAGCTCTGGATACTACATCGGGGATGAGATCCTAGTACAAAACACACACACATATTGGTATGAGCGTATAACACATGACTTGTGTGGGATTAGTCTATATCTATGCATCTATAGTGTATCCCATGGACCTAAAATCCTCTTCCGCTATGATAAGGCCATGATACCACATTGGGGAATGACCTAAAAGTGAATTCAAAGAAAGTAACATTCAATATTTTAAGAGATTATTAAATTTGAAGAATAAGAGTTTATGGAAATTTAATTTAGTACCAGGAACCATGAAACACTATTTGAGGTAATTATATACAAAAATACATGTGAGGAACGGAGAAAGGAAGCTTCAAAGATCTAGATTGTGGGGAGGGATGGTTAAAAAGAGTATTTATATCCTGGGCCAAACAAGGTCATGTACTAGGAGTTGTTCATTTGGGAATTTTTTTCATGTATTGGACTTGTTCCTCTTGGCCTACAAGCCATTTATGGCTCCCCCATCATACCCTAAAAGGGGGATTATCCAAAAAAAATATATAAAAATATAAGGCCTTCAGTATTTAAGATTATAATTAATATGTAAAAGTTGAATCAACCATCCTATATGTTATTTAACAATAAATGATGATTATTGATGATAAAAACATCAAATAAAAAATAATGAGAGTGACTTATGTCATTGAGTCTCCTTCTTTGTCCTTGAATATGACAACACCCACTTCACTGTCTCCACCTTTGGTGAACCAGACTACTAAAATGGGGAGATTTCTCAATCACTTCATCTCCCTCTCTCTCATAGCATGTAAAAGTTTTTCACACCAAATGGATCTGTCCACAATTTCATCCCAGGGGTATCCATTTTTTTTCAAAAATCATAGTGATATAATTAAAATTATGTAATTTCATTTGGTTTGATCTAAAGTCAAATAAGTGGTTAAATAGATGAATTTTATCCATCACAACCAATTTTATGAAGGGAAAATGGGAAAAACCATAAGTAGCTAGAAAGAGTCAATGTAGAAAAAATTATCCTTGCTATGAAAGATATATGTCTAAAAAATAAATGTTATATAAAACATATATGTAAAGTCACAAGAATAATCATTTTGGAATAGGCGAAAGGAGTCACTAAGGACCACCATTGGATACCCCACAAACATATCCATTTATTCGATATATTAAAACAAAATTTAATTGTATAATTAATTTAAAATTTCACTGAATACACATTTAATAAAGCATTTTAAAAAATTACCCTCCATATTTCCTTGGATGGCAATATTAATTTTTTTAATTTCCTTAAACAAATATTTTTTGAATTAATATATTTACACAATATATTATAATTTAACAGTTATGACTAAGATACACAAATAGAATTCACAAGGTGGTCAATAATCAGTATTTAATATGGATAGTGAGGTTATACATGAATAATTGGAATTTATTAAACTTGATTCATGTGGGAAATTTTAAAATTAATAAAATGCATATTTATAGTAAAATACGAGAAATGGCCCTAGGTGATTTCTGATTCTCAACACTAAATTATTTCAGTAGAAAATGAAACAGCACTTCATGAGAATCATGGTGCATAAAAATTAATTTATGATATATTTTTCATAGAGACCCAAATTAGATTTTCATGCACAAAATAATTGAATAATTAAATTTAATGAAATTCCTGGAATATTGATGACCAATGGAAATCACTAAACCATCCAACTAATCCAAATAATGCATTCTGAGATCATTGGTATAGTTACAAAAAACATATTAATATTCCTAAGTTTATGGATCATTTTACAAAAAACTAAAAATAAAAAAATTGTAGGTAACTTTTAAATAACTAGTGATTTAAATTATAAAATGCATCGAAACTCAAAACTCAATGGATAAACACTATAAATTCACCTTAATGGAAACCAAAAACTAAAACACTAAATTGTAATATCAATAATATTGGGGTATTGACATTGTTAAATATTTTATTTTAAACCTCATGTGCGAATTTTTAATGATGGTGATAAAAATTCATATACCTTGTAACTAAAAATTTTAAAAACCATTACATAAGGGAATCTCTATATTCATAGTAGTTAATAAGAGCCTTGAAAATCACTATCTAATCCTATTTAATTATGTGGTCCTAATTGATCATTCCCAAAAGAAAAATGTACCATGATATTTTCATATCACTAATCATAGAATTAAAAGGATCGTTCCCTAGGACCTCATTCTTCTATTTCTATGAGAGGTATCTCAATCATCGTGGAATATGTCAATAACACTACTTGAAATTTTAATTTTCCTGGTACTCATATAGATAATAATGATTAATATTATATTATATCAAACTTATATGACACCATAATATATGAAATAAATATAGTGCCTCTTAGTAGGATTGGTCCAACCAAATATTTGTTCGGCGAATTATCTTCCACAATGAAATATCCCAGATTGATAAGACCCCAACCAAGCTATGAATTACTATTAGTCCATACTTTCGATTCAAATCCATCTTCCTTTGACTTATACATAGGCATCCCTAATCCCTACACATAGTGGAATCCTGGAAAACTAGAATCTTGAAATTACTAACTATAAAACCACTTTATATGGACATTTTTTAGACATCGATGAAATGTTATTAACTCATTTGGATAACCCCACATTTTCTATGTAGTACTATAGACTAGAAATAATAAATATTTCCCCTCCCCTGATATGTATATGGTCTCACTAACTTCATGTAATGAAACCTATGTTGGGATTTTTCTAGTTCCATTATATTCATTGTATAGATTTATGACCTCCCATTAGTCATGGGTGAAAATAATTTTTCCCTTACTATCCATCATGTATACTTCTTAAAAATATGCCTTTTTCACCACTAATGCATATATGGGTAGGTCAAAAAAAATACCCTATATTATATTTTGGTTCATTGAATTGTCTAGAACCAATTTTCATTGATAATTTCATTTGAGATAAAATCTAAAAAGTAATAAATATATCTATAATGATCATGAAATAGTTAATCATTGTTGTTTTTTCCAATCTGTAGTTCTAGGAAAACATTAAATTTACTCATTTTTAATTTCTTACGGTATAAGTACATATTGAAAATACTCTAAAATATATCCCATGTCAGCCCCTTATAAAACTATATATAAACATAAATATTCCACCATTTATGTGATAATACCTTAGTATTTTATATAATAGACTACACCATTAATTTATTTTGATTATGATGAAACAGAAACATTTAATTGATTCTCTCTAAAAAATATTTTATTCTTACACTCCCCCACCTCCAACAAATATATTTGGAATATTGGGTTTGAAAATATATGCCTCGATCAACTTCCCAAATTATCTATTGATATATTCCCTTTATAAAATTTAGACTGTTTTTGAACCAAAAACCACATTCCAAAGTCCATCCTCCTAAAATGATATATTTATGGAGTAATATTTATTATACAGTAAAGTAAAATGTTGAAATCGATTACTTTTAATGTATACATTCTACCAATAAGACATGGTTCTAAAACAAAATAAAAAAGTATCTGAATAACCTATTTAAGTGATTTTAATCACTTTTATATGATGTAATCTACTCCACAAACATGTTTTTTCAAATCAATTATATTGAATCACAACCACTTTTTTTATAATAAATTTTATTTACAAACCATTTGAAACCACTTTTAAAAACAATATCCAGTAGAGAAGTAATTTTTTATAATCTCACACACACATATATATATATATAATCATCGTATATACCTACTGTTATATATCAATAAGTTTACAATCCTAAACCATCATTGTTACAACCACATACATGGAATAATTGATTAGAAACTTATAATGTATTTTCTAATACAATATCTTTTCAGAACACCCTAGAAACTCAAGACTCTCCATAAAAGGGTTAGTTATTCAATTTTTTTAGAACTACAGTTATGACCAGTTGAATTTTCATTAAAATAAATCTTTTAAATCCATGCATTAATACCAATTTTAAACGACCCTAGTTAGAATCACCAATTTTTTATGACCCGATATGAGACCTTAGTAAGGACTCAGGTGTATTTTATGACTACCAATGTATGAATACTACTTCAATGAAATAAAATAAAATAATTGGGGAATAATTTTCCATTTTGAAAAAATAACCTACCACATGATATGTATAAGTATATTTAATTTTTAGAATGAAAACCCACACATTAATTTAACCATATAATGAAAAAAGATGAACATAGTAGAGTATGAATTAATGATAGAGGTCCATACATATAATGATAAAACAATAAATTTGAAGCCTATGTAATATAGGTTTTCAAAATACTCCGACTAGGAAATAAAAATGCCCATATTTTTATAAAGAACACAACTACTATGATACATCCTCAATGATTATCATAGCCTCCCCTTTCATGAATTAAAATAAATGATATCTATATGCACACAAATATTTTTTGGATGGATATATTATGAATATTTATAGAATGATTTCCCCATATTTCACCCGTAAAGTCCTAAGAAAGATATATTATGGAGTTTATAATAAATTCCATTGTGTTGAGTTTCCAAATTAAGAATCAAATGAGTTTAATTAATATTCCAAATTAAATAAAATTTATTAAAATATAATACATATCAGTGTTTTGCCATAATTAATAGAAACCCATCTTAGTTCCACCCCAGGATCAAACTAATGATTACTTATAATAAATTGAGATGCCTTAAGGTAAAATAAAAAATATATATGTAAATTATTATGATCACATCATACCCACACCATGGAACATCACCCACATGAGTGTTTTATGATATTTATGGACCTCCTCATCGACATTTCACAAAAAATATAAGTAATTTTCGAAAATAAATAGTATATCATATCATCAATACCTAGATATTCCTACTAATTTATTATTCCCCATTCATTTATTTTCTTAAAAATATTTTCTGCATATAAAAATTGTTACTCAAAAAATCCATAATTTTATTTATTTAATGTTAACAAATATAAGATGATGAAAACACTTTTTATAAACAAAATAGATTTACAACTAATGACCTTGGATTTTATTTAATTTTTTTCCCAAATCGATAGAATATATTATTTTTCAAATAAATTTTAACAAATTAAATAATAGATGAAAAAAAGGAAAGTTATCCAAAAGTGAAAAAATTATAGGGTAAATAATCTCAATCTATTAAGGAAAAAATGAGAACCACATACTATTGATGATATATATGTGACCACCCACTAAACCCTATATATTATATCAATGATAATTATAAAATTCATTGAAAACTAATAAAAAATATAGTTATAATAAATACACCATTAATGATCTAATTTACTATAATTTACAAACCATGACCTACCAATCAATATATATCTATATAGAGAAAATTAAAGAAAGGCGAAGAGAGAGTGGATGTGATGAAGTAAGAATTAAATGAATCAATGAGATATGTATCCATTGATTTGAGGTCAGTTCAACCAATCATAGAGGGGAACACATTTTTATGTGACGGATATGAAAAAATTTTCTCTCAAGAATCCATCGGCCTTTCTAGAGTCATAATAGTGTGTCAATAAGGGTTATGGGAGGATAATTATCATTTAAAAAAATCGGATACATGCACGGTCAATTCTCTCAATCATAGAGATGAGATAGGTATCATTGCACAATTTTCTGGATAGTTTTATATGATATATTGTCATATCACATGGTCTCTCATACTTTCATACATGTAGAGTGGAAGTCCCTGGAAATATTATGGAATTTCATAGTTAGCCAACATGTTTTAGGGAACTGTGTGCTTCTCCTCACTTCTCAGAAACAATATTTTTATACCCAGAAATCCCAAAATTCAACATGAGACATATCTATCAATTATATGTTATAAAAATATAATTGGTTTATATAATTTTTATGATTTAAAAAAATGGATTTTTATTATATGTTTCTATTAATATATAGAATAGTGATTATGTTGATGCATTGATCATTATTTTGATTTATTTTAATTATTAAAAAATAGGTGATGAAATTTTTTGTGATTAAAAAACCTAATATTTCAAATTTTTGGATGTTTTCAATTTTTCATATTGATATGTCTCTATGAATGAATGATGTAGCACTTCATGTGATAATTTTTGGTAATGCAATATATGATAGAAATATCACAAGTTGTGGTACATGTATATAGGATATGACATATATATTTTAATGTTGATGATAGTAGAATAATTATGCATATAGTTAGACAAACACAATCACTACTAGTGTTATAACTCTCTCTATACAAGTACTGATGCTCTATTTACCATGTATATTTTTAATGTTTTCTTATCTTATTTTATATGGATTAAATGTATTGTCTTTGATTTATAATTACTCGGGTATATATATTATTTATTTTTATGAAATGTTTTCTATTGTATATAATAAATTGAATGTGTTAGAGTATTTTATAAACTTTATTAAAGAATACAAATAGTCATTGATGTCCAATGATAAGTATAACTTTGAATGTGATATAAGATTGGTAGAGAAAAGGAAAACACTATGTCTGATATGTGTTGGATAGTGATATGGGGAGATATCTTTATATTACTAATTATATAACCTAAAATATGATGAAATACAATCTATAATGAATATATAAATATTTATTTAAGCATAAGGTAAAATGTGACATAGATTTGGAGAATCACACAATACTAATAATAGATCTCCAATAAAAATGGAACCAAAAACATATTGATAAGGATATCATGACACTTGTTTGGGGATTTATTGGTTATAATTTCCTTTGATATTTTATTGGTTATTTATGACTATTTTATATAAACCTATGAGCTTTTATTTAATGAATCAATGGGGCCACAATCCGGGATAAATTTCTAAAAAAGTTCAAAATGGAAATTTAGCATCCCAAACTTTTGAAAACTAGAACTCATAGTTGTTTTAAATTAATTGTAAAATGTACAAGAGTTCCTAAAGGATCGAAGAATTGTTTAGTGTTGGATGATCAGATATGTACATACATTTCTCAAGAAAACCTGACTATGAAACATAAAAGTATTGTGAGAAAATGATTATCCCTTCCATCATATAACTAAAAATTACCCATAGTTTTCCTCTAGGTTTCATAGGGAAGGGAAAATAAGTAAATATGAGATCAAATTCTTTGTAGGAAGTAGAATACAATGGAATAATTAGTAATGTAATCACATTATAAGAGATATGTCAAGAAAAAATGAACAACATGAATATATAATCAACTAAATCCAAGGGAATCAAATATCTATGACAATAAATTAAAACAAAAAATACAATAATCATTATCTCATACTGATGTAATGCATAATTCTAGAAATAAATAACATACTATGAAGAAATTATAACATGATACTATACATGTCTTTTAGACTAAATTCAAGAAATTTAAGATTATGGGAAGTGGCATACCAAAAAAGAGAACATGTTTTTATCAGGAAACTTATCATTGTATCAAGGTGTTATATAATATTGATCCCAATATATCACCTTTATAAGTCAAATTCATTCACTATAAGAATCATTGTGATATTTGATTGGGTTCCCTAATGAAGATATTACTAAAAAAAACTTGATTATCCTTATAATTAGATACATGGATATCCAGTACATTGTCATTTAAAAAAATAATATGGATCTCTATGGGAAAACCACATAACAAACATTTAAGTCATTGTGTACCATGAATGTAACATGATGTACACTTATCAAAGATATATAGTGGAGAGGGAACATAAGATGTGAAAGGATATATATAGAATTGTTAGGATGGTATGTCTGAGTATGATATACTCTATAATACCAAATGTAGGATCGAATATATAAGTATGAGATGCTCAAATACAAGAGGGGGTGAATTGTATTTTAAAAAATCCCTAAGGAATTTTTTCAAAACCAAATTAACAACTCCTCAAATTTCTAAATACTTTCTTGATTCTAGAAAACTGAGCCCGGAAATGAAACATAACAAAAGTTTACACCAACTAAGAGTCTAACTTAAAGCATATATAATCTAACTAAATACATAGTATAAGTAAGGATGTATAAGAAAGTTAAACTTTCCTTAACAGTACAAAATGCAGCAGAAAACAAAGTAGTAAAACTACAAGTAACATGCAATAACTCTTTTAACCCAAAGAGAAGGGTATCTAACAAACCTGGATAAGAGGTCCCTTGATTTATACTTTCAAGAAATTTTGTCTTACCCACACCATGGTAAGCCCTCGATATCAAGATCAGATTCTGTCTTGCTATCACCACAAGCCCTCAAATATCAAGTAGTCGACACCTCTATCTTCCTATCTGCGGAAGCCCTCGATTGTAATCAGCAACAATCGTAGTCGCACGAAGCATGTATTCGCATGGCAAGGTTTGAAAAAGCTGTTCAAACTTTCTGCATGATGCTTTGAGAGATCATAATCACCTTTCTATCTAGAAATCACTTCAACAGCATGTAAGCACCAATATCAAAGATGTTGTCAAGTTTTATAGATTCTTTTCAAAGCTCTTATTTATAGGCGAAGCTCCAAGGGTCAGCTCCCTCCTCCAATGGTCATATTTCTCCTTGAAATTCAGAGGGACCTTTACACATGTCACTCAACAAAAGGTTAGTTGATAACTGAAGCCACGTCCTCGTTTTATATTAGAACAAGTGTAAGAATAAGTAAAACAGATGTTCGGAATGAAATTAAATAGATGTTCAGAATGTAAGCAAAGTATGAAAGTTCATAGTCTAACTAAAAATAGAAATAAAATTCTATAATAAAGAGATATTCAGATTCTATTTTGTAGGAATTCAGAACATGAATTCTATAGAATTCCATAGTCGTAATTTCGAAAAAATCAGAGTCTAGATTCAAAAAAATTCAGAACCTGAACTTACAGAGTTCTGAGTTGAACTCATAGAAGTTTGGAGTCTAACTCATTGAAGTTCAGTGTCGAACAAGTAGACGTTTGGAGTCGAACTCGTAGAAGTTCGGAGTCAGACTCCTAGAAGTTCGGAGTCAAACTAGTAGAGTTCGGAGTCGAACTCATAGAAGTTTAGAGTCGAACTCGTAGAAGTTCAGAGTCTAACTAGTAGAGGTTCAGAGTCGAACTAGTAAATGTTCAGAGTCGAACTCATAGATGTTCGGAGATGAACTCGTACAAGTTCGGAGTCAAACTCATATAAGTTCGGAGTCCAGAATTCAGAGTTTTAAACAGAATGCTTCATATCTATGTATTATACAATTCCAAGGTTTTTAGTTACAATCTGAATTTTACACTTAGAAAAAAAATTTGATTGAATAATGAAAACAATGTAAGGATAAATTTCCTTTGGTATTGAAATTTACCTTATAGAATAAAATATAGACTTTCTTAAGTATAATGTATTTTTTATTTTCAAAACAAGAAGGAATGGAAAAGTAATAAGGAAAACGTTATTGAATCAACAATATCCCCCATTTTGAAAAGCACAAACAACCTTTCGAAAAAGAATATAAGGACATTGAAAAATTTCTTTATACTTTGAAATGAAAACTTATCTCCCTTTGTTTATAGATGATGGTGAATATAACTAACTCTCCCATAGGATTTGAAACTCTAAGGATTTTATTCTGGATTTCTAGAATAGAATTTTCATTATCATTAGAATGAAAAACTTCATAATGAGAAACCCCCCCTTAGGTAATATCCTCTTAACTTAGGGATAGTTCTTCTTTACATAGAGATTTTTCTTCTCCCTTTTATATTTTTCCTTCTCCGTTTTTAGTTCTTTTACCTTCTACCCCTTGGTGATTTTCAAAAAGAATTTGAGGGAATGTAAAAATAATAAAGTACCTAAAAAGTTAGAAAAGACATACAAACAACATAAGAAACCAAATTTTTCATTAATATTGAATGAATTTTTACAAGGAAAGACATTACAACAAAAGATCGGATCGGTCTATTTGTCTTATTTTTTCCTTGGGGATTAGCTTAATCAGAAGGATTTTTAGCTTCATTAACTCTTTGTGGTCCTCCTCAGCTAGCTTTTCAAATATTTTAATCCTGTTATCTTGATCCTTCAATGCCTCAAACTGATCTTTAAGAACATCATCCTACTTTTCAAGCCTCTCTCCAATCTCAATCCAGAGATCTCTTTCCGCTTTCCAGCTTTGAGCAATTGAGTTAAGCTTCTCATTCAGATCCTTCACCTGTTGATTCTATGCATTTTTCTCAAGGGTCTGCTTTTCGTGAGGATTCTTCATCTTGCCATCCTCGGTATCAAAAGCTTATTTTACATCATTCTGAAATTAATCAAGATCTGCCAAGTCTTCATCAACTTTCTTTGACCATAATGTAATTTTGCTGCATGATTTTCTATGGACCTCATAATTAATAAAAAAATTTTTATGGGCTGCCTCAATTTTCACACATGTATCCATCACCAGGGTTACCGATTCTGACTTCTGATTTAAACTGTGCTGAAGCATCTAGAATCAAGAGTCTATTGTAGGAATGATCGGAATTGTGTCTACCAACTTCTTCAGGGACTCAACGACAAAATCATGTCCCAATGCAGATGACTATGAATCCAATATCTTTCTAGGTGAATGTTCTTCTTATATTTCCACCAACATTATTTTAGAAGAGACTCCAACTTTATTTTTCCTTATGATATCTTTCTTTGGGGTGTCAATAAGCACTTCCTTACCCTTATGCAATTTAGGTATGGCTTCCTCATCAGGAGATTCTTCGTCACTTATAGATAATTGAACTCTCTTGTCTTCATCAGGTTTCTCCTTCTCTTATCCTTCCCCGATAAAGTGATTTTCTTAGATTTCTTCCTCATATAATTCATTCCCTTTCACTTCTTCCTTGTCTTCATCTTTCATTCCATCTTTAACTTATTCCTTTCTAGGAGTGACAAGCGTTGAAGATTCGGCCTCAGATGTTCGGAGTGGTAAATTTTCTGATGTATTTGCCTTATCATGATATTCTTTGACATGTTTAATCAGATCATCTAAATCACCACTTTCTTCTTCTACATCCTCTGCTTCTTCTACATCCTCTTCTTCTTCTATTTCTTCAACAACTTCTTCTTCTACTTCTTCAAGAGATTCTTTCTATTTATATTTATTTGGATTAAGAAAATTCTTCCCAGGAGTCTTGGGTAATTTCTAAATAAGAAAATTTTCCTGTACTGGAATATTTTCAGAAGCTATTTCTGTGGCTTTCAAAAGAGATTGTACCACTCCAGTCTCAGACATTTTCTTCTTCATCTTCTTCTCATTTTATTTCTTCTCAAGGTATTCAACAGTGTTTTCCCTTAAAGGCTTATCTTCAGCAGGGTCCAATCTGAACTGAGTCTCCCTTTCTTTCCTCTTTCCTAATTCTCCCTCTATTTTTCAACCACCTCATTTGGATACACTTTTGGATTCTTCGGTTTGGGAGGTGCGGATTGAGCTTCCTAAGCATTAGGAGTTTTTTCTGTCTCCTCCACTTCCTTCAGCTTCCTTTTCAAGCCAACCTTTTTGGATGGCTTAGCTTTTTCAAAAAAATTTGGATTGGCTTCTGCCTCTTCCTCTAGAAGATCATTAAATTCTTTTTTCTCTTTGGAATAAGCCATATTCATTCTTTTCAGACTATCATCGCCAACAAACATAAGTTTTCAATTCTGAGACTTGGATTTGCATGAAATCTTAAATTATTCAAGACACCGAACTATCTTCTTTGAAAGTAAGGTAGGAAACATGATAATTTGGGCTCTAATATTTCCATTCTTGATGTTCTTGATTGTAAGAAGTACATGCCTCATCAAATTGATTTTCCTTAGATTTACCATGACGTCTAAGAAATATATATCACTTTTCGTGAGGGTATCTTTGTCACCATTTCTCGGTACTAAGAAACCTTGTACCCATAGATAAAGGATCCTATTGTTAAAAGATAGGTGAGAAATTTTTTCTATCTTGACATCAGCAAGTCGAAGACATTGTAAGGCCTTTACCATAACAAAAATACCTTGAACATCTGGGATTTTGTGTGTGCAAAATTCAGCTTCTCCATCATATGCCATCTCCACCAAGCTTGCAGCCTTGGTTTAAGTAAGTTTTTAGGTCTTCCTATAAGACTTGAAAGAAAATTTTTCTCTACCCTCTTCCTCCAAGAAACAAACTAATTCATAGAACTCTATATGTAATTCTAGATAAACCATATCGTGAACACCTGTCGTAGATATCCATACATCTTCCCAACCATTCAACTTAATATTCATAGAAATGATAGAATCATTCTTGAAAAAGTTCGGGTAGAACAATATTTATTTGTATACTTTCCATTTTTAGATTGGCAACATGGTAGAAATATCTTGAGAAGTGGCTTCTACAGACATTCAGATTCTATGAACTCGGAGAGATTTGGAACAGGCTTTAAGAACTGAGGTAGAGCTTCGAGACGCGGGAGCTTGGAAATCGATGTGGGACAGCATTAGGGGTCCCCTTTATATAGGCGATGGTGGTGACCGTTCGACTTCCAAAACCAATATAATGATTGAAAAAACTCTCTGATCTGATCTGAAGGTTGAAAACATACCTGCAAGGAAATCTGGTATCTGATCTTTTGAGATTCTTAAAAAAATTCAGATTTAAGAATAAATGAATCCGAGAAATTTTTTTAAAAAAACTACTAGCAAGTTAAAGTGATTATTAAAATTTATGTAAGGAAGTCATACCTTTCGGATTTATCTAGGAAGATTATTCGTAATAGATGATATTCATCTTGAAGAAAAATTGACTACGAAAAAAAACTACGAAAAAACCACTATGAAGATATTACTACGAAAAAGAAACTTCATTACAAAAATTTCTAGTATCAAAAAGAAACTTCATTACTAAGGACAGTGGAGAGTGCTACTGAATGTTGCTTCTTGCAAGACCAAGAAACTAATGAATCTCCTAAGAAATGATAAGTTCTAGATGTACTCATTCTATCCATTCTACATCCACCAAATTCAGCATCTGAATATCCTTTTAAAACAAAATCATTTCCAGAAGTATAAAAGTGTTTTAAATCCATGGTTCCCTTCAAGCAGCGAAAAATTCTTTTCACTGCCTTTAAATGAGATTCCTTGGGATTGGATTGATATCTTTCACATAAGCATACTGAAAAAATTAAGTTTAGATGACTAGCTGTTAGGTAATGTTGTAACGACCCAATGTTTCATTAATGGAAATCCCTCTTGATCTAATTAAATATCTCTTTATGTTTATATAAAATTTCAAATTCATTGGTATTTTGTTAAGAATTTTGACCATTGCTAATATAGCTGTTGAACAGTGATCACATGATTAGTATAAATATAGGAGATTAACAAATCCAATTTACTCAGAAAAAGGAAGTGATGGCCTCATCTAGTAGAATTGCCCCATACGAAGCCCATTTGTCAGAGCTCAGAAAAGTGGTGGCATCATTGGGCTTCGCTCTTAACCAAGATCAATCTGAGCTTAATCATGTCAAGCTCGAACATGACTGTTTACAGGAGAAGTGGAAGTTGATAGAAATTACCACTCGAGCGGTGTTATCCGAGCCACCCCAAGAGTCTGTCACCATCGCACACCTTACCCTTAGGTCTTTTGCGGCTTTTTTAAGGGGTTATGTAACGAATCTCTAGTACTATTTTCATGTATATTATTTTTTTATATAATAACTAATATACCTCCTTGTCATTTTTGAGACATTGTAAATAGTTTTTAAATTACAAATAGTGTTTTTAATTATTATTTAATTAAGAAATATATTTTATTAAATTAATGGATTTTTGAAATAAATAATATTCTGATAATATATATTTTTTATTATTAAATTAATTTTTATTAAATATAAATGATCTTATAATTTTATGAATGCAATTATAATTTTTATTAAGGTTTGAAAGCCATTTCTGTCAAAACCCGTGAATTTTCGTTAAATGACAACTTTTATTTTAAATGTGAAAATTAACATATTTAGAAAATTATTTGGATAAAATAAATGTTATTTATGGATTTAGGACATCAAAATTATCCAACAGTGAATTTTTCATAATTTTCTGAGACAAGAAAATTTTTGGGTAAAAATTAAATATCGTTTAAATATATAATGTGTTTATGACATCATAATGACCCAATAGTGATTTTATAAAATACTATAATCTTTATGTTCGGACAATATATGTTTTACCATTAAAATAATTTGATTTTGGGTTTGTTTGACTTACTTTTCAAAGCATTAATGGACACCTCAAGACTTATTAAACACCTTGTCTTTTTAAATTAATTTCCATGGGAGTGTGACTCATCTCCACATAAGATACCTTATTATTTTAAGAATTTCGGACCTTGGCCTTATAAAATATTGTATTCCTCTTCCCTTTTCCAAAAACAATGGGAAAAACATAGGATGGTTTGTGGTTTGGATTAATTTAATATAAGGGGACCCAAACCTAAATAATGAAGAATTCTCTCAACTTTCCTATATAAACCCACACAATCTCCCACTTCCTCCTCACTCAAAGCCATTATAGTTCATCCAACCTTTTCCCTAATCACTCTATAATCCTCCCAAGGTTCCCCAAGCTCCCAAGAAGCCTCTCACAAGCCTCTCTCTAGCCTTTGGAAGCACACTTCCAAGTAAGGGTTTTTTTCCTTTCTCATTTTTTTCCAATTTTCTTAATATTGTTATGCCCTTTAAATTTCAATTATAAATGTTGGGGTATGGTATCACACCTCCCCCATACTGCCCTATTATTTGTTGAATGATGGGAGACCCCTTTCCCTCTCATTAAATTCCTCCCATGTACACCTGTTACTATGCCGAAATTCCGAAAGAAACTTCTCTCTCTTCTTTTACATTCAAGCAATAATTTTGTATCATGAATCTAAATTCCATTACAATTTTTGGGAAATGAATATATATGACCTCCTTACTGTCCATTACATTTAAATTTTATTAGTAACCCATTTCTCTCTCATAAACCGTTTTTTATGAATTCTTATGTCACGCCGTTACGCTGCCGAAATCACACCGATTTTCTATGCCAATGCCATTGTGTAGTGGATAGCATGCCCATTTCTCCATCAAGGGTATTCACCGTTATGCACATTTACATATTGATTAAAAAGTTTCATGTATTAATTCCACATTCCTTTATCATGGAATAAATTATTATGTTTTATGAATCCATGTTTTATTATCCATGTGGCACACTTTTGCACGAAATGAAATGTTTAAGAAGGGTGCACCCTTATAGCGCTCCAATGAATTGTGTAAAGTATAGTATCATGATACGTCATGTGAAATGAGTTCTGACTCATTCTAATTCAAGTGCAACGAGTGTTTACTCGTGCTTTATGTGCAATGAGGATTTACTCATGCTCCATGTGCAATGAGCCTTGGCTCATGCTAATTCCATGTTAAGTGTTGTTGCCACATTTCATGTTATCATTATCATGCTTTATCATGCCTTTATTTTCATGTTTCTTTTATTATCTATTGATATTCCTATTGTATAACATAAATTGTACTCCTCATGTTATTCCATGTGTACTCCCTTACTGGGCTTTATAGCTCACCTTTTTCTTATGCATGTCCTCAGGTTATCCCATGCAATGCTAAGTACGAGGGAATGTAGTGGTCATGTAAAGGAAGTTTTCAATAAAGATGTTGAATTTCATGTTTTAAGTTTTCATGTAATGATCTTAACCCCCAATGACACTAAACCTCTCGATATTCTTTGTTGTATCAAGTGCAGTTTTATGTAATAAATCATGTTTAGGTTTGTAATAAAAGCAGGGTTGTCATAGTTGGTATCAGAGGATAGGTTAAGTTATTTTTGGGATTAGAAAACCCTAGTAAAGCCTTAGATACAAGACTAAGTATAATAAAACATCCCTAAGTTTTGGTAAGTACTAAGTAAGTGATTTATCAAACAAATACATCCCTGTCTCGATACGAGCAGGTAGAGGCAGCTCTAGCACCAATGTATCCTAGGGGTAAAATCCAAAAACACCGCTTTGAGCTAGACTCGAACGAGAACTGGTGCACGATAACGGGCCTTGATGCACTCTTGGTTATGACATTCCCGGGGGATATGTTTTGATAAATTCACAAGCTTAGTATTAACCCTTATTGAGGGAATTAAAAAAATTCTCCTAATAATATATGTTAGAAAGTAGATCATGAAAATCCTAGATTGAAGCCTATAGACTCATGAGTTAAGGAAATAAAAGTTTATTTATGAGTCATCAACTTTTGTCTTTGGATTACCCTTTATGTGTTACCCCTAACATTCCATTTATTCCAGACAATGGCAGGTAATAGGAGTACTCAGGCTAACAACCGTTGTGAAGATCAGTGTGATGACTATACTAATGAGATACCAAATACAATGGGAGCGGGAATCACGAACTTTGTCATGCTTCTCTCTCAGCTAACTCATGTTTTTAATAGAAACACAGGTCAAGAGGAACGTTCAACCCCCCCTACGAAAGGACAAGTCGCTATCGCGAGCTTTATGAGACAAAGGCCTCCTACTTTTAGTGGATCATCTGATCCCACGATCGCTGAACAATGGATCAACTCCATTGAAAAGATCTTCTTCATCCTTCAACCAAGATAAGGTTCTCCTAGTGGCTTATCGTATGGAGGGTGAAGCTGATCAATGGTGGATGTTGATCAAAAATATTAAGCCTGAGGAGGAGATCGAGGCGTTGGAATGGAATGATTTCTGGAAGATGTTTTTTCAATAAATATTTTCTGCGCACCCTCCAGCTTATGATGGAAAGGGACTTCCTTTCCCTCAAGAAAAAAGATGAAGAATATATTGGAGCGTATGAGGAAAAATTCACAACGCTTGCACGTTACTCTTTAGGATTTATCGTTACCCCCGAATTCAATGTTTACCGCTTCTTTGGTGGGCTGAAGCCTAGCCTGCGGAAAGCATTAGCGATTCGTGACTCCGACAACTATGAGGAGATTGTCCGATGTGCCCTCAAGGTCGAAATAGAGATTGGGGAATCATAAGGGTATCATGGAGACAAGAAGCGTAAGGTGGAATTCAATTTTGGCGGTCCGATGGATAAATCTAATGGTGCTAAGAAGATCCAGCACCCCACTTTCCAAAAGTGCGGAAAGAAGCACACTGGAAATTTCCTTAAGGGGACGAGGAAAGGCTTCAGGTTTGGAAGCGAAGGGAACCTAGCTGTTAACTGTCGGCAAGAAAGACCCACAGCTGCGACAGAGGAGCGGAACGCTCCGTTCGAACCTCAATGCGTTGTTCAATGCTACAAATTCAAAGAACCGGGTAATTTTGGAAATCAGTGCCCTAATATATGGGTTTTCGGAGGCATCCAACAACCTCCCAGACAGAAAGGAAGAGCTTTTTCCATCACATCTGCTGAAGTGAACCATGACAACGAAGCGGTGATAGGTATGCTAGTTATTCATTCAATAATAGCGAACGTACTTTTTGATTCAGGTTCTATGCATTCTTTTATATCTCAAAAGTTTAGTAGAACAATCCCAGCACCACCACAAATCATGGAAGTGAAGATGTTAGTGAGTACGGAAAATGGGGCAATCATTGCATCCCATGAATATAAGTCCTCCGCAGTTATAGTCTATGGATTGAATTTCCTGGAGAACCTCGTCAAACTCCCTCTGGTGGAATTGGATTCAATTCTTAGCATGGATTGGCTTTCCTTATATAGAGCCAACATAAATTGTCAGGAGAGGGAAATCACACTCCATATGGAGAATCAACCCCAGATTCTTTACAAGTGTAAGGAGGTAGATGAATCTCTTTTAGCTCTATCATCTCAAGCATGGATATTACTACTTTATGAGCACGTGTATCTGGCTCAAATGATTGAGTCCAAGGAAGAAACCATCCTTGAAGAAATTCCTATTGTGAGGGAATTCGCGGAAGTGTTTCCCGAGGAACTATCTGGTATTCCTCCTAGAAGAGATGTTGAGTTCTCAATTGAACGTATACCTGGGGCTTTACCAATATCCAAGACTCCATATAGAATGGTTGTTGTAGAGCTTAAAGAGCTGGAGAAACAACTACATGAGAATCTAGATGAAGGGTTTATACGCCCAAGTGCTTCACTATGGGGTGCACCAGTCCTCTTCGTCATGAAGAAGGATGGGTCAATGAGGCTTTTCATCGATTATCGCGAACTTAACAAAATCACAATAAAAAACAAGTATCCACTCCCACAAATTGATGACTTGTTTGATCAGTTGCGTGGAGAACAATACTTCTCCAAGGTGGACTTGCGGTCGGGATATTATCAAGTACGGGTGAAGAAGGAAGATATCCCCAAGACTGCTTTTCGCACAAGATACGGGCACTATGAATTCATAGTAATGCCTTTCAGACTCACCAATGCTCCAAAAATCATCATGGAATTAATGAATAGAGTCATTAGAGATTACCTCGACAAATTTTTGGTAGTCTTTATAGATTATATTCTAATATGCTCCAAAACCAAGGAGGATCCTGAGGAGCATTAAGAACTGTACTAGAAACTTTTCACAGGGAGAAGCTCTATGAAAAGTACAGCAAATGTGAGTTCTGGTTGAAGGAATTCTTATTCTTGGGCCATATCATCACAAGCAATGGGATATATGTGGATCCCTCCAAAACAGATACAATTGAGGGATGGATGAGGCCAAAATTAGTAATGGATATCCGTAGCTTCTTGGGGTTAGCGGGATATTATCGACGATTTGTGAGGAATTTCTCATGATTGTCCAACACTCTTACCAAGCTAACTCGGAAGGGAGTAATGTTTTCTAGGAGTGATGAATGCGAAGAAAGCTTCAAGGAGTTGAATGGAGGCTTATCACTGCGCTCGTTCTCACTTTACCCACAAGTGGGGAACCTTTTGTGGTTTTCAGCGATGCTTCGAAGAAGGGATTAGGCTATGTGCTGATGCAGAATGATAAAGTGATATCCTATGCCTCAAGGCAGTTGAATATCAATGAGCGAAACTATCCAACACATGATCTATAGTTGGCGGCTGTGATCTTTTCCTTGAAAATATGGCGGCATTATCTCTATGGAGAGAAATGTGAGATATTTACTGACTACAAGAGTCTTAAATATATATTCACACAAAAAGAGAATAATATGCACCAGAGAAGATGGATAGAGCTCATCAAGGATTATGACTGTACAATACATTACCACCCTGGGAAAGCGAACAAGGTTGAATATACCCTAAGTAGAAAGGACCCAACGATTCTATCAATTATGAGAATTGAGAAGGATCCAATCTTATTAGACTTGATAAAGATGGACATTGGAATCATAGAGAAGGGAACATCATCAATCCTTTGACAAATGATTGCTCAACTGTATCTTTTGGAAAAGTTAAAGGATGGTCAAAAGGATGATGTGGGAATTCACGAAAAAGTGGAAGCTATCGAAAAAGGGAAATCCTCGGAGTTTAATGCTAATGAAGAATGAATTATGCGGTTTGGGAAAAGACTATGTGTCCCATAAAATCCGGAGCTGAAGAAGGAACTTTTGGATGATGCACATAGTTCAAATTTCTCTATTCACCCAGGGAGCACAAAGATGTATCGAGATCTCCGAGAAAACTTTTGGTGGGATAATATGAAGAAGGAGATCACTAAATATACATCAAAGTGCCTGGTGTGTCAGCAAGTGAAGGAATATAGGCAGAAGTCTAAGGGGATGATGCAAACATTGCCCATACAAGAATGTAAATGGGAGAACATCACCATGGACTTTGTCACCGGACTTCCAAGGACATCCAAAGGCAACAATGCAATCTGGGTTGTTGTGGATCGTCTTACAAAGACTACACACTTCATTGTTATTCGGGAGGATTTCTCATTGGATCTACTGGCATGGATATATATCAGGGAAGTGGTAAGGTTGCGATGGAGTACCACTATTTATTGTGTCTGACCGAGATCCAAGATTCGCCTCTAGGTTTTGGAGGAGTCTTCAACATGCTCTGAATACTAAACTAAACATCATTACGGCCTACCATCCTCAAACTTATGTCCAATCCGAGCGGACTATCCAAACACTAGAGGACATGTTGATAGCATGCTCAATGGACTTTAAAGGAGGATGGGATCAACATCTTCCTCTGGTTGAGTTCCCTTATAACAATAGTTTCCACTCAAGCATCCAAATGGCACCATATGAATCCATATATAGGAAAATGTTTAGAACACCGGTATGTTGGGTTGAGGTCGGTAAACGTAAGCTGCTTGGACCATAAATGGTCGAGGAAATGGTGGAGAAGGTGAAAACCATTCAGCAGCATATCAAGGCACCCCAGATTCGACAGAAGAGTTATACAGATAATCGTCGACGAGACCTTATGTTTAAAGTTGGAGACATGGTTTTTCTATGCATATATCCATGGAATAATGTCATGAGGTTTGGAAAGAAAGGGAAGTTAAGTCCAAGGTACATCATCCCCTTCAAGATTATTGACCGTGTCGGGGCTGTGGCCTATCGACTAGCACTTCCACCCACCATGTCCAAAGTGCATGATGTCTTTCATGTATCCCTCTTAAGGAAGTACATACCAGACCCTTCACATGTACTCTCTTATGAGGTGGTACAATTGGAAGATGATCTATCTTATGAGTAGAATACGGTGAAGTTCTTATATAGTAGAGAAAAAGTTCTATGAATTAAGAAAATTCCCCCTCGTCAAGGTGTTGTGGAGAAACCAAAAGTTTGAAGAAGTGACTTGGGAATCAGAGGAAATGATGAAGCTGAGTTACCCGTTTCTTTTTAGTGTGGAAAAAGGAAAATTTCAAGGGTGAAATTTCTTAAGAGGGGAATATTGGAACGACCCATAGATTCATTAATGTAAATCCTTCTTGATATAATTAAATGTCTCTTTATGTTTATATAAAATGTCAAATTTATTGGTATTATGTTAAGAATTTTGACCGTTGCTAATATAGCCGTTGAACAGTGATCACATGATTAGTATAAATATAGGACTTTAACAACTCCAATTTAATTAGACAAAGGAAGTGATGGCCTTGTCCAGTAGAATTTCCCCATACGAAGCCCATTTGTCGGAGCTCAGAAAAGAGGTGGCATCCTTGGGCTTCGTTCTTGACCAAGACCAAGATGAGCTTCATCATGTCAAGCTCGAACAGGACCGTCTACGGGAGAAGTGGAAGTTGATAGAAATTACCACTCGAACGATGTTATCCGAGCCACCCCAAGAGTCTTTCACCATTGCACACCTTACCCTTAGGTCTTATGCGGCTGTTTTAAGGGGCTATGTAATGAATCTCTAGTACTATGTTCATGTATATTATTTTTTCTATAAAATAATGAATATACCTCCATGTCATTTTTGAGACATTGTAAATAGTTTTTAAAGTAAAAATAATGTTTTTAATTATTATTTAATTAAGAACTCTATTTTATTAAATTAATGGATTTTTTAATTACATAATATTTTAATAAAATATTATTTTTATTATTAAATTAATTTTTATTAAATATAAATGATCTTATAATTTTATAAATGCAATTATAATTTTTATTAAAGTTTGAAATCCATTTCTGTCAAAACCTGTGAATTTTCGTTAAATGACGGTTTTTATTTTAAATGTGAAAATTAACATATTGGGAAAATTATTTGGATAAATTAAATGTTATTTCTGGAATCAGGACATCGAAATTATCCAATGGTGATTTTTTCATAATTTTCTGAGACAATCAAATTTTTGGGTAAAAATTAAATGTCGTTTAAATATATTATGTGTTTTATAACATCATAATGACCGAATAGTGATGTTATAAAATACTATAATATTTATGTTCGGCCAATATAGGATTTACCATTAAAATAATGTGATTTTGGGTTTTTTTTGACTTACTTTTCAAAGCATTAATGGACCCCTCAAGACTTATTAAACACAATGTCTTTTTAAATTAATTTCCATGGGAGTGTGTCTCATCTCCACATAAGAAACCTTAGTATTTTAAAAAGTTCGGACATTGTCCTTATAAGATATTGTTTTCATCTTCCCTTATCCAAAAACCTTGGGCAAAATCCACGGGATGGTTTGTGGTTTGGATTAATTTAATCTAAGGGGACCCAAACCTAAATAATAATGATTTCTCTCACCTTTCCTATATAAACCCACCCAAGCTCCCACTTCCTCCTCACTCAAAGCCTTTGGAGTTCATCCAAAATATTCCCTACTCTCTATAATCCTCCCAAGGTTCCCCATGCTCCCAAGAAGATCCTCTCACAAGCCTTTCTCAAGCCTTTGGAAGCACACTTCCAAGTAAGGGTTTTTTCTCCCATTCTCATTTTTTTCCAATTTTTATAATATTGTTATGCCTTATTAACTTCAAATATAAATGTTGGGGTATGGTTTCACACCTCCCCCATACTTCCCTCTTTTTTTTAATGATGTTAGACCCCTTTCTCTCTCATTAAATGGCTCCCATGTACACCCGTTACTATGCCGAAATTCCGAATGAAACTTCTCTCTATTCTTTTACATTCAAGAAATAATTTTGTATCATGAATCTAAATTCCATTACAATTGTTGGGAAATGTATATATATGACCTCATTACTGTCCATTAAATGTAAATATGTTGAGTAACCCCTTACTCTCTCATCAACCATTTTCTTATGAATTCTAATGTCACAACGTTATGCTGCCGAAATCGCACCGATTTTCTAAGCCAATGCCATTGTGTAGTGGATACCATGCCCATTTCTCCATCAATGGTATTAACATTTATGCACATTTACTTATTTATTAAAATGTTTCATGTATGAATTCCACATTCCTTTATCGTGGAATAAATGATTATCTTTTATGAATCCATGTTTTATGATCCATGTGGCACACTTATGCATGAAATGAAATGTTTAAGAAGGGTGCACCCTTATAGCGCTCTAATGGATTGGGTAAAGTATAGTATCATGATACATCATGTGCAATGAGTGTTGAATCATGCTAATTCATGTGCAACGAGGGTTTACTCGTACTTTATGTGCAATGAGGACTTACTCATGCTCCATGTGCAATGAGCCTTGGATCATGCTAATTCCATGTTAAGTGTTGTTTCCACATTTCCATGTTATAATTATCATGCTTTATCATGCCTTTATGTTCATGATTCTTTTATGCTCTATTGATATGCCTTTTTTCTAACATTTATTGTACGCCTCATGTTATTCCATGTGTACTCCCTTACTGGGCTTTATAGCTCACCCTTTTCTTATGCATGTCCCCATGTTATCCCATGCAATGCTAAGTATGAGGGAATGCAGTGGTCATGTAAAAGAAGTTTTCATTAATGCTGTTTTATTTCATGTTTTAAGTTTTCATGTAATGATCATAAACCCAAAAGGCACTAAACCTATCGATCTTCTTTGATTTATCAAGTGAAGTTTTATGTAATAGATCATGTTTAAGTTTGTAATAAAAGCAGTGTTGTCATAAAAGTAGACTTCCCATCATACCTCTAAATGTTTTTTGATCTACTAGTTTCCCAGCTTCATCAAGTTCAAGTGTGTTTGAGGTACTGATGGGAGTACTTATAGTCTTAGTGTTGTCATATCCATAATTTTTAAGAAGATCTTTAATATATGTATGTTGGGATATGTAGATTTCTTCGGCTTTTTGGGAAATTTGAAAACCAAGGAAAAATGATAACTCACCCAGTATACTCATTTAAAACTCAGATTTCATTAGATCCGCAAAAACAAGCAGTTAAAGATTGATGAGTTAAACCTAATATAATGTCATCAACATAAATTTGAATAGTGAAATTTTTTTCTTATCATTCTTTATAAAAAGGGTTGTATCTGCATTTTCCTTAACATAGTTATTTTGAAGCAAAAATCCTGTAATTCTATCATAGTAAGCTAGAGGGGCTTGTTTAAGGCCATACAATGCTTCGGTATGTCTAAAAACACGATCAAGATATTTTGTGTCTTTAAAGCCAGGAGGTTGTCCAACAAAAACATTATCTTAAACATAACCATTATAGAAAGCACATTTCACATCCATTTGAAAAAGTTTGAAATTGAAGAATGCTGCAAAGGAAATTAAAATATGAATAGATTCAAGTATGGCTATTGGAGCATAGGTTTCTTCATATTCTATTCCCTCTTGCTGGTTATAGCCTTTAGCAATGAATCTAGCTTTATTCCTAAGAGTGATTCCATTTTCATCACACTTATTTCTGAAGACCCGTTTTACTCCAATTATAGGAGTTTCCTTAGGTATTTGAACCAAGGTCCAGACTTTATTCCTTTTGAATTCATTTAGTTCATCTTGCATGGATTTAATCCAATAATCATAACCAAAATCTTCATCAGATCTTTTTGTTTCCAATTCAGAAAGAAATGATAGATTTTCTAATTCATTTCATAAGGAACTTCTAGTCCTTACAGGTTGATTCACATCACCAATGATGCTATCACTAGAGCGATTCTTAAGAAACGACTGATTTGGGTTTTGAAGAACCTGTTCATCAACATAGGGTAGGAAATCCTTTGGGGTAAATGTTTCAGAAGAATATTCTTGAACATTTTCCTTATAAAAAGTATTTTCTATCATAGGTTGATAATTAGTTTTTGAAAATACATATGAAGATGTAGGTTGGGGTTGTTTGAAAACAAGGGGATCAGTTTCATCAAATATTACATGTACCATCTCTTCAACAGTGCAACTGTTTTTGTCAAAAACATTATATGCCTTAGAAGTTGTGGAGTAGCCTAAAAAAATTCCTTCATTATATTTTGGTGCGAATTTGTTTAAGTTATCTTTAGTATTCATAATGAATAATTTTCAACCAAAAACCTTAAAGTATGAAAGTCTAGGTTTTCTACCATTCCATAACTCATAAAGTGTTTCATTAAGGATATGTCTAATCAAAACTCTATTTATAGTACAAAAAGTAGTACTTATAGCTTCAGCCCAAAAATGTTTATCTATAGAATACTCACTCATCATGGTTCTGGTTATCTCTTGAATAATTCTATTTCTTCTTTCAACAACACCATTTTTTTGAGGTTTTCTGGGTGCTAAGAAGTTGTGAGTAATACCTTTTATACTACAAAAAATTCAAAATCAGAATTTTGAAATTCTCCTCCATGATCACTATGAATAGTATTCAATGGAAGGTTTTTCTCATTATTGACATGGGCTCGAAAACTTTTGAAATAAGAAAAATCTTTAGACTTCTTTCCTAAAAATAGACCCATGTAAATCTAGTGTAATCATCAACCAAAACAAATACATAATATTTTCCCCCAAAGCTTTTAGTTTTTGTAGGACCAAAAAGATCCATATTCACTAGCTGTAATGCATCAGTGGTTTAGACTTCACCGACTGACTTAAAACTTGATTTATGTTGCTTTCTATATTGACAAGGGTCACAAACTTTTGAAGAATAAAATCTAAGCTCTGGTAGATCCTTAACTAAACCATTCTTAGAGAGTTTTCATATGTTTCTAAGGTTACAGTGTCCTAACCTTATATGCCATAACCAAGAATGATCTTCCATTGCAATAAGGCAAGGTAGATCTTGGCTCCTAAGGTTTTTTATGTTTAGTGTGTAAGCATTCTCTTGCCTATTGGAAGAAAGAATAAATTCTTTCTTGGAATTGTGTACTAAGAACTTATCATTAATAAAATTCACAAGGTAGCCTTCATCACATAATTGACTTATGATGTTGAGATTGGTCTTAGGACCCTTAACAAATAAAACATTTTAAATCAATTTTTTTCCATGTAGAACAATGTTACATATACCAATAATTTCTCCCTGAGCATTATCTCCGAAAGATACTCTTCCTCCTTTTTTCTCGATAGTATTTCCGAAATATTTTTTGTTACCAGTCATATGCCGGGAACATCCACTATCCATGTACCATGAATTGCTGTTGATACTGTCCCTATTTTCCTGAAAATAAGAAAAAGTTAGATTTTCGGAATCTATAATTTAATGGATCCGGAAGTTTCAGAAAACAAAATTTTGGTTACCCACAACTTTTTAGAAAAATAAGCCTTATAAAATCCTAATTATTGGGTTTTGTTTAAGGAACAATTCTTTTCCCAGTGACCACCACACTGACATTTAGTACAAAATGGGGAACTTTGAGGAACAAAGTAGTTGTTACTAAAAATTGGTTTAGAACTAGTGTAACCAAAACTAGAAGTATTCCTTCGAGGTCAGATTTTTGAATACATTTTATCAAAATTTTGTTACCATTGGTGAAGTTTGACAAAAACTTCTTCAAGGAAAATATTTTGGATTTGAGTTTGATAACTAAGTTCTTGTCTTAAAAAAATTCTGATTTTGAGCTAGAGTTAGGCTCGAAAACATTTTTCATAGAAATTACGTTTTCCAGATCTTTAGAAAGTTTATTCTTCTCAGAACTTACTTCCTCAAGATTTTTTGAAATACATTCAAAATCAACATTTTTCCTATCAAGATATTTAGAAAGATATGATATTTCCTTAGTAAGAATAGTATTCCTAGAGTTTTCCTTATCAAGATTTTTCATGAGTTTGGATTTCTCAATGTCATGATGTTCAGGAAACCTAGAAAATTATTCATAGGTAGGTAAAGTATTTTCTTTATCAGAAGTTGATTCTTCATCAGAAGATTTATAATATTTTCTATCATTACAATTTAGATAAACATTGGTCATGGATTCAACATTGTGTACCTTATCAATAAAGCAATGATTTTCAATTGTTAGTCTGGCTATTAGCCCAGGATTCTTCTGTCCTGAAGATTCATAATCAGATGATTCTTCTGAGAGTCACCACCACTGGCACTCCAGGTGTCATTATATTTCAGAACGTTCTTAGCTTTAGCTTTGTAAAACATCTTCCTATTCCTTTAAGAATTCCTTTCTATTTTTTCTTTTCTCTTGAGCATAGGAAAATCTGGTCTTATGTGTCCATCTCTCTTGAATTCATAGCATGTGACCTCTAAATCTTTCTTATCTTTCCTTTCCTTATTCTAATACTTGGATTGGAAATTTCCCTGTCCAGCTATCTTGTTCATCCTTCGAGCAAGATTAGCTAACTCATTTTCTGAGACTTCACTCTCACTAGATTCATATTGGATAATAACCTTCTTAGATCTGGATTTAGTAACGCTCTCAGGAGTCTTAGCTTTCATGTGATTTGATGTTGTAATAAAAGCTACACTTCCATTACCATTCTTCTTTTTTATGTTGTCATCATCTCTCTTCAATATAGTCTCATGTTGAAGAAGAGTTCCAAATAGTTCATCAAGAGAAATTTGAGTAACCTTTCTTTTTTCATCGATAACAGTTCTTTTTGAATCCCACTCATTAGGCATAATATCTATGATCTTGTCAATAAGGGCTTCATAATCTAGACCTTTCTCTCCCATATATTTTAAGATATTCACAATAGTCATGAATCTCTATTTCACCTTACAAATTGGTTCTCCGTAAGGAAAATTAAAACCATGATACTCAGCTCTGAGCATGGCTCTTTTAGTCTCAATCAATTTAAAATTAAATCCATGATACTCTGCTCTGAGCATGGCTCTTCTAGTCTCAATCACTTTAGATGTACCAAAATGCATATCTTCATGTTTCATCCATATACAGTTATCTGTTTCACAAGAAGAAATTTGGCTATATATGTTCCTAGTCATTGAACAAAGCAATGTATTGCGTACCTTATAGTTGAGTTGGTATTCATGCTTTTCATGATTAATAATGCACTAACTTCCTTGTTAGGAATTTTATATCCTCCGGTAAGCATGAAAAATTTATCTACCCCAGTATTGATAATGACTATATTCATGTGGTCTCTCCAATATTCATAATCATTACCATCAAAAATTGGTTGTCTAGTAGGATTTAGCTTGTCGATAGAACCAAAATTTAAACATGTCGTCTTTATGAAAAACTTTGGCACATAAACTTGTTAGAAGTATAAGTTTGTAAACAAGAGAAAATATTCTAAGCATGAAAAATTGTATCTCTATGAAAAAAAGTGAGTCATAACAATGATTCCAAAAAAATAGATTCTGAAAATAATGAATCTGGAAATATAAATCTGAATGATCAATTCCGAATGTTATGAAAAAAAATCTTCTGAATCTAACCATGAGATTAATTTAGATTGAACCAATTACCCTAATACCAATTGTCAGGATGGTATGCCTGAGTATGATATACTCTATAATAACAAATGTAGGATCAAATATATAAGTATGAGATGCTCAAATACAAGAGGGGGTGAATTGTACTTTAAAAAACCCCTAAGGAAATTTTGCATAACCAAATTCACAACACCTAAAAGTTCTAAAGACTTCCTTGATTTTGGAAAAGCGAGTCCAGAAATGAAACTTAACAAAAGTTTACACCAACTAAGATTCTACCATAAATATTATAGAATCTAACTAAATACAGAGTATAAGTAAGGAAGTATAATAAAGTTATACTTTCCTTAACAGTACAAAATTCCGCAGAAAAACAGTGTAGTAATATTTAAAGACCTGTAAATTTCAAGGGAATTTTTTTCTTAAATTCTTTGGGATTTTACTAGTACGCAGTTTCTGACGGCACCTGATTCCGAGGCCCGGTGTGCCCAGAATCAATTTCCGAAGTTTAGCTCAGGTACGCTCAGTGAATGAACGAGCGGGTTTTTCTAACTTTTGAACCGGTTCTCGGAATCGAGCTCTGAGGGCACCGATAAAACCGAAGCGTTGGTAATTACTTAATAAGACCTTTATTGGAGTTTCGTTTTCTTGGGAAGAGTTGTTAAAAATTGTGGATTAAGTATAAAGAGAAATAAAATTGTGTTACAATTTTATTTCAGTTATAAGTGGTTAAATACCATGCATGGGAGTTGGGGTTGGACCCACTAAAATCTTATCTCCTCTTGATAGGATATTAGTGAGGTGGGGCCCACACAAGCCCCACCCCTTCAAATTCCCTAACACCTCTAACTCCCTCCACATGAGTTATGTAACACTTCAACATTAATGGATGCCAACTAAACAATTAATTAATTTGAAAACACAAGTTAAATTAATTAGGTGAATTCAACTTTTGAATTTTTAAAAATGTTGGAATGTGTAAATAAAATAAGGCAAATCCTTATTTTATTTTGGGTTGTTGTGTTGTGTGGATAATTGAGAGAAGGAAACTTCTTTACTTTGAGGAACTTCATCTTCCTCATTGATGAATGCGAAGAAAGTCGTCATGCCATTCCATCTTCCCTTCGCGTCAAAGAAAGGGAGACACCGCTTCTTCCACGGATGTTCTTCGTTGACATATACAGAGCCTCATCCCGCGACACTGTATTCCACGATGCTAGCTTCCTCGAATTTCTTTGAGGTAGGGGTTGTTTTTATGTTTGAGATTGATTTGAAATTCATCGTTAATTTATTTTGGCCCCCTGTTATCAATATAATGGGAGGAGGTCGGACCGCACGAACACGGCCAAACCTCCTCCCCTTTTAATGTTGAACACCGTCGTGGTTTGGAACGGAGGCTGCGTGGTGCAACGACACCCCGCGAGAACGAGAGAACCGCAGCCCGAGCGGGCCGCGATGAAAGAACGTGGTGCCGTTGCGCCGTGCTGGTGAAGCCAAAGGAAGTGGCGACCAAGACGGCACACCGCCAGTTGGACAGGGGCCATGGAAAAAGCTCGCAGCGGTGCAGAGGAGGGCAGCTGGACTCCGCCGGCCACCGGCGCCTTGGAAGGCGGGACCTGCAGGGATCCCGCGACGGCACACCGGCCGGCCATTACGGCAGTCCGTTTTGCAGAATTAAGGGGGTCATAACAACTGGGAGGTGGCAAGGGTGGGCCCCCCAAGTGGGGCCGCTGTTTCTCAACCAAGGGGGGAGGGGGGGGTAGGGGCCCCGCATCCCGCTTGGCTGAAGGCCAAGCCGCTGGCCACGCGGGTCGTGCCGCCCGCGCCGGGCCGGACCACCTGCGCTGGGACGGACCCCAGCGCCGGGCCGGGCCGCGCCGCGCCCAACCGGGCCAACTGGGCCCAACTGGGCTGGACCAGAACCAGGGTCGGGTCGACCCAGTTCAGGCCGACCTAGGGGGTATTGGGTCGGGTCGGACCTGGCCCAAACCCACTGTTTTCGGACAGATCCATTCAGACGCCCATATCTTGGGCTACGGACCTCCGATCGACGCACTGTCAGTTTCGTTGGGATATTTGGATCGAGCCGGTCGTTTCGGTATATTACAATCTAGGTTTCGGAGAACATTTCATACGGCCGGGTTGGTTTGAACACGAAACCAACCTGGCCCTCGGAGCAGAAACGCTTATAACTTGAGCTCTGGACATCCGATTGATGTGTCGTCGAATTTGTTGGATTCCTCTTAGTGAGACAGTTCTTTTGGATTACATTGCTCAAGGTTTGGATGCAGATAGTGTATAGTCAGGTTGGTTTTAGCTTAAAAACTAACATGGCGCCTGGGACGAAAAAATCCAATAACTCTCAGACCGGGCATCCGATTGATGCGTTGTCTGTCGTGATGAGTTCCTATTGAAGAGATGGAATTTTGTGATACATAAACTCTGAAATTTTTGACAGTAAATGTATCCACCCCTTGGCTCTTGGAGCAGACCCTCCCGGAATCGAGTGTGCTGTTTGCGGGAACCCTAGAGCTGGCTACAACTGCGAAAAAGATTACAACTTCCGTACAAGGATCCTCAGTGGGTTCAATGTGGATGACTGCCATACTGGGATCCTCCGTGGGTTCGACGAGGAAGACTACCGTACTAGGATCCTTCGTGGGATCAACGACGAGGACTACCGTACTGGGATCCTCCGTGGGATTGACGATGAAGACTACCGTACTAGGATCCTCCGTGGGTTCGACGAAGACGTCTACCATGTTGGGATCCTCCGTGGGTTTGACGACGATGAATTCTGTGCTGGGATCCTCCGTGGGTTCGAAAACGATTACTCCTCCACTTGGATCCTCTGTGGGTTCGGCAGCGACGACATCTGTATTTCGAACCTACATGGGTTCGTTAGAGGAGTTGATTCAGAGACTACATCAATCATCTCCACCTCTCTTCCTGAATAGTATTCCTATCTGAGCTGAGCCTTGACATTCAATCATTATCTTCGTTATGATTGACTTGCATTCCTATGTGGATTTGGATGTACATTCCTGTGTGGATTGAGTTATAATTTCTTGTGTGGACTGGGTTGTACTTGAGCTCGTGAGTTCGAGAAGAACTGTAATGGATGACTTAGGTATATATATGGGAATATACCTAAGTAGTGTTGGTTAATACTTGTATTCATATCTTTACTTTATGGTTTATACTTTGTGGATTATGTGAGACTTTGAGGAGTCTCGGGGTCCCTACTAAGTATCATATACTCACCCCTGCACGGGCTATGCCCACACTACGTTGTGTTGGATGCAGATGACGGACAACGTTGATCATGGTTGAGGCTTGAGGAGTAGGACAGTAGATGGAGGTGGTCTATCAGGTGGGACATACACGGAGAGGACGTCCGGACTCGAGGAGCCGATGAGACTGATGGTACTCACCCTTTAGGTGGGAGTTTGTAGAGACCCGAAGCTTGACGTACATAGACATTACATTACTTTTTTGGAATACTTAGTACATAACAAAAACTGACACACAAGGACCGTAATATTTTAGTGTCTTTGGAAACATGGAACGTAATCATCTAATCATGGTGAAAGATCTTCAACATCTCCCATAAAGATCTTCACATTTTTGATTCCTTACCTAAAATCTTTCTTTTAATCCTAGGGGAAAAGAAAACATAAAAAGGGTGAGCTCAAATTCTCAGTAAGGGTAAGCATGGATAAAATAAAACATACCATATACATTTGAACTTAAAAAACATGAACATTAAAAATCATGAGCAACGACATAAAACATGGATGTACATAAGGCATAGATCATAATGGAACATAAATCATGATAAAATAGAATGGGAATAAAACATGTAATTGTGGAATACATTAAGCACATGTAATGATTTTCATAGTAGCCAAGGCATTGCTGCCAAGACCATCTTAGTGGACAAAGTCCCTTTCTAAATCGAGTTCACTCCTCATTCCAGTCCTGTAATACTGAACCAGATTAACTTATCATTCCAGCCATGTCTATCTCATGAGATATAAATCTTCACCAAATGCATTGGAGGGAGATATAGGTCCCACCCATCTCATAATGAAATCATTCATACTTGTGCCACAAAATAAACATACATCATTTATAATAACCTAATAAATAAAATGGGTTTCATAAACATCATCCCATCATCAAATAATCCATGTAAAACAAATGGATATCATTTCATCATAAGAAAAGTGAAACCATGTAAATAATAGAGGCATTATACTTGAAACATACAGATATAAAATAATGTCATCATAGATGGAAAATGGTTTTGATAAAACACTTGAAATTAATTCTTGAGGAAAATATCCTTTCTTCTTCAAAATCATTTTTTTTCACAAAATGTCATGCAATTTTAAAATAAAAGTATTTTTTTGAAAATAGTCGTGGAATATTTTGGAGGAATCTTCATGAAAATAAGGCTTTATAAAACCGTTAAAATCGGTTCACGCTGTATAAGTTAAAAATAACAATCTCTTCGTACTTTTGTAGGAAAAGTCAAAAAGTACCTCGTATGGTAAACAAAAGAAAGATTCCATCCATACAATGTGGTAAAAGTAAGAAAAGGGTTAAAATGTCATAAAAATACATGGAAGTAAAGTAAAATTTTTATGAAAACATTTTGAGAGCATATGGGCATGGATAATAAACATAACCCCCAGTAAATACTTACGAGAAAACAATCTCGGATAAGAATGAGATTGGAATGATTATCCCTTACCTTAGGTCCGATTTGATTCGTAAGTGTCCGAACCTCCTGTATAATGATTTAAATAATGTTATTGAATTATTAAAGAATCATATTCATTGTTATGATATCATATATGGTTCATTTATGACTTTATATTACCCGTTCTTTTGTAAATTCCATGTTAAAGAGCGGTTTGGGTAAAATCGTTTCATTTGTCGCCCGTGTTTTGAATTGTAATTATTCATATGATTACTTAGATCGTGATTACTTAATTCCAGAATATAAAACATGATTTATATATAATATATATTCAGAATATACATATATATAATAGATCGATAAATTGAAATAAATACACCGTTCATGGAGACGGTAGGTCGTACATACGCATGAACGTTGTTTTTGTTTCCTCATTGAATTGAATGGAATTAATTGGATGACATACATATATATATACATAGATCCAGTATCATTATTATGTCATATATTTCATGATTACTTATTATATATACTTTATAATCATTTATGAATGGTTAATCATTGAGAATGAATCTCATCGCATCATGGAGACGGTATTCCGTACGTACGCACGAGCGATGATATCGTTCCCATGATTGTGTAATTTTATTAGAGTGTGTGTATACTATTACAGAATCAATATCACTTTACAATAATCATATATAGTTATTATTTACACCATTATACCCATCCATGTAAGGTGGTGGTGGAAAATAGATTACACCACGGCGTGGAGACGATATTTCGTACGTTGCACGTGCAGTGATTTTGTTTTCCGTAGGATGGATAGATAGTGAAATAGAGTTGTTTCATACTTATAATAACATATCAGTATATGAGTGATACTTATGTTATTACTTCATAATGAAACAACCTAATAATAAGAAGTGGAAGAAGAAATAAAGTTGAAAGAATCGGTAATAGACATTACCTCTTCCTTGAAGCACCTCTTTGAGACCTCCTCTTAGGGCACTAAATTTGGCCTTTGAAGAAGACCAGGACCTCTAGGATGTTTCTAGTTAAGTGTAGAAGATAATTTTTCAGGTTTTTGCCGAGCGTGAAGGCTCAAATTGGTGTGAGGAGGGGAGGGAGGAGGTGCCTTTTTATAAGGGAGGAGAGGGGTACCTTTGGAATTCTTAAAAATATTAATTTATAATAAATCTAACCCCACTTAAAAACCTCAAAAATGACTCATATTCGAATACTAGATGATATAAGGTTCTAATAGAATCAACCAATCCACTTTAGACATGTTTTGATCTTATTTTAAACCTTATCATCTTGATTTATCCTTATTTAATCTATTTAAGTTTATTTGTGGTAATAAAATTCTAAATTTTAAATGGTTATAAATAATCACTTATGTGTTTTTAATTTTACATAATTGGATACTTTATGAAATTTTATACTATATAAATTTTACTTTATAATTTTTAAATATTTTTGTGATTTTTAAACAATTTAATAATATGTTATTTTTATAAAATAACAAGTGTCAATTTTGACACTATTCCTTTATTTTAATTTAAATAAAATCTAAACAGAGGATATATTCGAAATAAAATATTTAATAGATTCATTAAAGGTCATATATGTCTATAAAATTAGTGTATCACATTAAATAGTTCATATAATATTTATTTTATTATTTTTAAAACCATTTATTTGGTTTATCTCTTAATAAAATTAATACTACAACATTTTTGTATAATTATTTAATATACTTATTTTTTGCATAAAAATTAAAAATAAAATCCTATGATGAAGATAAAGCTATTAACTTTCACAATAATACTTTTACAATAATTTATCATCTTAAAATCACAATATTTAAATATTTATATTTATTAAATATGAAGGTGACAACTTTGGCATCATTTAAAATAAAATAATATAAGTGTCATAATCGCTTTTATAAGGCTCCAAATGGTCAAAAATTCGACCATTGGATGTTTATGGTTTACATTTACATGACCAATAAGTTTTGGTCAAGGTTTTCTCAATTATATGGCCACTATTAGTTTAATAAAAACTATATTTTTGATTTTTCACTAGATAAACAATTTCTGCATCACTATTGTGTCATAATAAATGATAACTATTTAATCCCTAAAAATAATAAATAAACTCATATGATGTAGATACTTTTTATTATCTTTCTGGAGACTACTCATGTTCGAATTTTCATGAAGTTTATCACAAAATTAAAATTATTATACTTATAAGATTTAAGAGAGTGACATGTTGTCACTTTCTTTGGTTTTAATAATAATTAAATTATTTTCATGGACCAAAGTCCATTAAATGAATATAATCCCACCCTTAGGTGATATGGGTCGACTTTTAGTCATCCAATAGAATTTTTTCATGTGTTAGGGTAATTTTATAATATTATATTTACCCTTAATTACCCGATTTACCTTTAACTATAGTAAATAAAATTTTCCATAGTTAGTATTCATAATTTCCAAAAATAAAAAGTTACCTATTAACATAAATTGGACCCACTGATTCTAAATATGGAATCCATTTTTCGAAATTCAATACACAAAAGTTGCAGAAATTAAATTAAAATTAATCCCGTTGTCGAAAGAAAACGGGTTTTTGTTTAAAACATTGCAAAAGATTGAATTGATTTATCCTACGAATTAAAGGTAAAATCAATGCTAATGAAATACAATATATTAAATGGTAAAAATATATTATATTTATACTTTAAAACCATTAAATATTATAATTTATCCATATAAATTATTACGATGAAAAAAAGTTGTTTTTAATTAAAATTTAGCGTTTTTTTACTATTCATTAAAATATGAAAGTTATCAGAAAAATATCAAAACTTTATCCAATGTAAATTTTTATATCCTGATTCAAAAGAATAAGTTTATTTTGTAAATTTAAATCTATAAACATGTAAAAAACTAGATTTAAAGTGGGTGCGCCATCAAAAGGCGGCAAAAATGTATTTTTTAAAAAATACTTATTTTACTCGAAAAAATTATTTTGTCCACATACCATGTCCTAGAAAATGTGTAAGATGAAATAATAATGTTATAACATTCAAAATTTAGTTAATACTATTCATAAAGGCTAGTTCGTAATAATATTATATCCATATATCATTGTTTAGTGAATCCTAATATTGTGTACAACACACGATATCGAGGAAAGTCGTGATTGTGTGTAATGAAATCCAAGTCGGGGTTGTGTGTTGTGAAAAAATCCTTCGTTGTTTTGTATAATAGAATCCAACCATATTTCATTTATACATTGAATATATATATATACACTGAATGTTTCGTAGAATGACTATTATATAACGAACGTGAAATTGTGTGTAACACAATCTAAGAAAAGTGTTGTGTATAATTCAAGCTAATACAGTATGGCGTATAGCACAAGATAATCTTTTTGTAGTATAAAACACATGACATCAAATAAATTAAAGATAATACTTATCATAAAATATCATGTTGTTACATTCTACCCCCTTAAAATGAATTTCGCCCTCGAAATTTGTCGGGGTTATAAATCATTTACTATTCATAGAAACCCACATCGTAAAAAGGAATACTGAAACATAATTTTAAAAACTAAAGTATGAAATGTAACGATTACCCAAATTAACTCATCACTGGGTTTCCATGTATGAGAACATAGGTGAAAATATGGATATGGAAGAAAAATCTAACCATCAAGTTCTGATGGATAGCGGTAGAGAACATGACTTTGAAAAGGCCATCAATCACAAAGCCATAAATTTGTGATGATCTAAGGTACCATCTGATTCATCGGATATAAGAGCACTAGGACAACATTTTTGGTTTGCAATATCATTTCCCTAAAGTTGAAAATTTTGAATTAGAAGAAATACTTGCTTGATTTTGGTACAATCAAACTTTTGTTCGTGCTTTGAACAATTTCCACTTCATCTCTTAAAGAAATGATGTTGAATTTTTTATTCATGAAGTGTTAACAGATCATGTGATAGAATGATGGTTCATTCCATCTGTTTCAAAAAAAAATGTTAGAAAAAGTTATCAAATATTTATAAGTCCATATATGGTGAGATTAATCATATATGGTTCCTAAAATGGACTTATACTTCATATATCATACTTCTTCATATAATAAAACTAGTTTCTACTAAACAGGGACTTCCTGTAGGCCAGTGGTAGGAGATAAAGGCCAGTCGCACTTCGGTTGTGGGTTGGATTCCCATAGCCTTGTCCGACGTGATGGGCTCTTTGCCATCCTGCAGGTTGTCCTTTTTCTAAAACTACCTTACTATAACATCCCATCAATAATATCGAAAAAAATTTTGTCCTTAAACAACACTAACTTATGTCCAACATAATCTATTCCAATCATTAGGCTTATCCATAATACTTTAGTCCACTCTCATATTACAGTGAAAACGATTACTAGAGATTTCATATAACAATCATGTTAATACCATCGTTGATCCCCATATATCAAAAGATATGTCTTTTTGGTCACATTCCAAACATTCTAAGGCCTTAATCATGTATTCTCTTGAATAAATGAATACCCATTTAACCTTAGTGAAAACATGAATGCAGTTAAAAGATAACATTTTCCACATACCAAAATCCTCAAAATTCTATATACTCAAACCATGATATTACTTAGTCCTTATATCAATCATGAGCTCATGAATACTGTCAAAAATTTCATTTTCTCTTTATCCCTTCATTATGCGCATATCATCTACTTACCAAAATATTTGAATCACTTTTCTTGGTTACCGGTACCAGAAAAGTATTGAAATCCACAATAGACTAATACAAAAATATTCTAATACACCATAAAAGTACCTCAACAACATTATTCATGAATACCAATACATAAACACTTCAATCCATCCTCTTCAATGATTGTCCTGGAATAACTCCTTCCTTGATTTAGAAGTATCTTTTTAAGTCAGGGCATTGAGTTGGGTAATGCCCATGTTCTCCACAAATAAGACATTGAACTCCATAACAGTTTGTCACTCTATGTCCCTTTTCTCCACACAGATAACATATGTCCCTCCATTTTAGGTATTCCTCAAGGTTCTTCTTCCCTTATTTAGAAATCTCAATCTTACTTTCTTTATGCTCCTCAACATGCGAACATGAATAAAATTCAATCTTCCTATTATCTTATTAATTAGGCATACCACTAAATTTTACCATGTTAATCATATATCGCGATGACTGATTTGGAATAATAACAATATCTTTCTCTCTAGGCATTACACAATTTTTTTGCTCATTGTCACCAATTTGTACATTGGATTTAATGTTAACCGAATTCCTTCTGGTTCCCTCCATTGACTAAAACACAAAAAGAATTCTGTGAGAGGAAAAAATCATATAAGGAAAATAACATAATCAAGGGGGAGTACCTTCAACATCTAAATCCTAGGTTTAATTCTAATATCGTTACCGTAATTCTAGGACTTTAACCTATACTTATACTTAACCTTAGGGACATCCCCAGACATACCGTAGAAATATCTCTAGGGATCTCACTAAATTTCTTGCATCCTAGTTTCCAAAGGTTGACTAAACCATTCCTCTGATACCAACTAGAGACCCAAAGCATGACGTACATAGACATTACATTACTTTTGTGGAATACTTAGTACATAAAAAAATAGACACACAAGGACCGTAATAGTTTAGTGTCTTTGGAAACATGGAACGTAATCTTGTAATCGTGGTGAAAGATCTTCAACATATCCCATAAAGATCTTCCCATTTTTGTTTCCTTACCTAAAATCTTTCTTTTAATACTGGGGGAAAAGAAAACATAAAAAGGGTGAGCTAAAATGCTCAGTAAGGGTAAGCATGGATAAAATAAAACATGGTATATACATTTGAACTTAAAAAACATGAACATTAAAAATCTTGAGCAATGACATAAAACATGGAAGTACATAAGGAATAGATCATAATGGAACATAAATCATGATAAAATAGCATGAGAATAAAACATGTAATTGTGGAATCCATTAAGCACATGTAATGATTTCCATAATATCCAAGGCATTGCTGCCAAGACCATCTTAGTGGACACAGTCCCTTTCTGAATCGAGTTCACTCCTCGTTCCAGTCCTGTAATACTGAACCATATTAACTTACTGTTCCAGCCATGTCTATCTCATGAGATATAAATCTTTACCCAATGAATTGGAGGGGTATATAGGTCCCACCCATCTCATAATGAAATCATTCATACTTTTGTCACAAAATAAACATACATCATTCATAATAACCCAATAAATAAAATGGGTTTCATAAACATCATCCCATCATCACATAATCCATATAAAACAAATGGATATCATTTCATCATAATAAAAGTGAAACCATGTAAATCATAGAGACATTATACTTGAAACATACAGATATGAAATAATTTTATCTTAGATGGAAAATGGTTTTGATAAAACACTTGAAATGAATTCTTGAGGAAAATATCCTTTCTTCTTCAAAATAATTTTCTTTTCACAAAATGTCATGAAATTTTAAAAGAAAACGATTTTGTTGAAAATAGTCATTAAATATTTTGGAGGAAGCTTCATGAAAATAAGGCTTTATAAAACCGTAAATATCCTTTCACGCCGTATAAGTTAAAAATAACAATCTCCTCGTACTTTTGTCAGAAAATTCAAAAAGTACCTCGTATGGTAATCAGAAGAAAGATTCCTTCCATACGATGTGGTAAAAGTAAGAAAAGGGTAAAAATGTCTTAAATATACATGGAAGGAAAGTAAACATTTTATGAAAACTTTTTGATAGCATATGGACATGGATAATAAACATAACCCCAGTAAATACTTACGAGTAAACAATCTCGGATAAGAATGAGATTGGAATAATTATCCCTTACCTTAGGTCTGATTTACTTTGTAAGTGTCTGAACCTCCTGTATAATGATTTAAATAATGTTATTGAATTTTTACAGAATCATATTCATTGTTATGATATCATATATGGTTCACTTATGACTTTATATTACCTGTTCTTTTGTAAATTCCATGTTAAAGAGCGTTTTGGGTAAAATCGTTTCATTTGTCGTCTGTGTTTTGACATGTAATTATTCATATGATTACTTAGATCATGATTACTTAATTAAAGAATATAAAACATGATTTATATATAATATATATTCATAATATACATATATATAATAGATCTATAAATGGAATGAAATACACCGTTCATGGAGACGGTAGGCCATACATACGCAAGAACGTTGTTTTCATTTCCTCATTGAATTGAATGGAATAAATTGGATGACATACTTATATATATATATATATATATACATAAATCCATTATCATTATTATGCTATATATTTCTTGATTACTTATTATATATACTTTATAATCATTTATGAATGGTTAATCATTGAGAATGAATCTCATCGCGTCATGGAGACGGTATTCCGTACGTACGCACGAGCGATGATATCGTTACCATGATCGTGGAATTTTATTGGAGTGTATGTATACTATTATATAATCAATATCACTATAAAATAATAATATATAGTTATTATTTACACCATTATACCCATCCAAGTAAGGTGGTGGTGGAAAATAGATTACACCACGGCATGGAGACGGTATTCTGTACGTTCGCTCAAGCGATGATTTCTTTTTCCGTAGGATGGATAGATGGTGAAATATGGTTGTTTAATACTTATAATAACATATCAGTATATGAGTGATACTGATGTTATTACTTCATAATGAAAAAACCTAAGAAGAATAAGTGGAAGAAGAAATAAAGTTGAAAGAATTGGTAATGGACATTACCTCTTCTTTGAAGCGCCTCTTTGAGACCTCCTCTTAGGGCACTAAAACTGGTCTTTGAAGAATACCAGGACCTATAGGATGTTTCTAGGGAAGTTTAGAAGAGAATATTTCAGGGTTTGGACGAGATTGAAGGCTCAAATTGGTGTGAGGAGGAGAGGGAGGAGGTGCCCTTTTATAAGGGAGGAGAGGGGCACCTTTGGAATTCTTAAAAAATATTAATTTATAATAAATCTAACCCCACATAAAAACCATCATAAATGGCTCATATTCGAAGCTTAGATGATATAGGGTTCTAATCTCATCAACCAATCAAATTTAGTCATGTTTTGATCTTATTTTAAACGTTATCATTTTGATTTATCCTTATTTAATCTATTTATGTTTATTTGTGGTAATAAAATTCTAAATTTTAAATGTTTATAAATAATCACTTATGTGTTGTTAATTTTACATAATTGGATACTTTATGATATTTTAGACTATATAAATTTCAATTTATAATTTTTAAATATTTTTGTAATTTTTAAACAATTTAATAATATGTTATTTTTATAAAATAACAATAGTGTCAATTTTGACACTATTCCTTTATTTGCATTTAAATAAAATATAATGAGAGGATACATTAGAAGTAACATATTTAATATATTCATAAAAGGTCATATGTATCTATAAAATTAGTGTAGAACCTTAAATAGTTCATATAATATTTATTTTATTATTTTTAAAACCATTTATTTGGTTTATCTCTTAATAAAATAAATACTACAACATTTTTGTATAATTATTTAATATACTTATTTTTTGCATAAAAATTAAAAATAAAATCCTATGGTGAAGTTAAATCTATTAAATTTAACAATAATACTTTTACTAGAATTTATCATCTTAAAATCACAAAATTTAAATTGTTATATTTATTAAATTATGAAGGTGACATCTTTGGAATCATTTAAAATAAAATAATATAAGTGTCATAATCGTTTTTATAAGGCTCCAAATGGTCAAATATTCGACCATTGGATGATTATGGTTTACATTGACATGACCAATATGTTTGGGTCAGGTTTTGGTGCATTTTATGGTCACTATTAGTTTAATAAAAACTAGATTCTTGATTTTTCACTAGATAAATAATTTCTGCATCACTATTGTGTCGTAATTAATGATAATTATTTAATCCCTAAAAATTATAAATAAATTCATATGATGTAGATACTTTTATTAGATTTCTGGAGACTACTCATGTTCTAAGATTCATTAATTTTATCACTAAATTAAAATTTATATACTTATAATATTTAAGAGAGTGACATGTTGTCACTTTCTTTTGTTTTAATAATAATTAAATTATTTTCATAGAAAAAAAGCCCATTAAATGAATCTAATCTGACCCTTAGGTGATATGGGTCGACTTTTAGTCATCCAATAGAATTTTGGCATGTGTTAGGCTAAGTTTATAATATTACATTTACCCTTAATTACCCGATTTACCTTTAACTATGGTTAATAAAATTTACCGTAGTTACTATTCATAATTTCCAAAAAATAAAAAGTAGCCTATTAACATAATTTGTACCCACTGATTCCAAATATGGAATCCATTTTTCTAAATTCAATACACAAAAATTTGCAGAAATTAAATTAAAATTAATCCTGTTGTCGAAAGAAAACGACTTTTTGTTTAAAACTTTGCAAAAGATTGAATTGATTTATCCTAGAAATTCAAGTTAAAATCAATGCTAATGAAATAAATTATATTAAATGGTAAAAATATATTATATTTATACTTTAAAACCATTAAATATTATAATTTAACCATATAAATTATTACAATGAAAAAAAGTTGTTTTTAATTAAAATATAGCGTGTTTTTACTATTCATTGAAATATGAATGTTATCAGAAAAATATCAAAACATTATACAATGTAAATTTTTATATCCTGATTCAAAATACGAAGTTTATTTTGTAAAATTGAACTTATAAACATGTAAAAACTAGATTTAAAGTTGGTGTGCCATCAAAAGGCGGCAAAAATGCATTTTCTGAAAAATACTTATTTTACTCAAAAAAATTATTTTGTTCACATACCATGTTCTAGAAAATGTGTATGATGAAATAATAATGTTATAACATTCAAAATTTAGTTAATACTATTCATAAAGGCTAGTTCATAATAATATTATAACCATATATCATTGTTTAGTGAAACCTGATATTGCGTACAACACACGATATCGAGGAAAGTTACGATTGCGTGTAATGAAAGCCAAGTCAGGGTTGTGTGTTGTGAAATAATCCTTCGTTGTTTCGTATAACGGAATCCAACCAAATTTCATTTATACATTGAATATATATATATATATACACTCAATGTTGCGTAGAATGACTATTATAAAACGAACTTGAAATTGTGTGTAACACAATCTAAGAATAGTGTTGTGTATACTTCAAGCTAATACAGTGTGGCATATAGCACAAGATAATCTTGTTGTAGCATAAAACACATGACATCAAATAAATTAAAGAGAATACTTATCATAAAATATCGGGTTGTTTCAGAGTTCCTATTGGATGTCCTGGTGGTTGCTGCTTTGTCTTTCAATTGTTGTACTTTACTTTTCTGTTGTACCGCACTTCAGTTGGGATTGTATACTAGCCCATTTACTTTCCAGCACTTACTTGTGTTTTTAGTTTACTTTGTGTTTACTTCAGTTTTTTTACTATGTGGTGCTTGTTCTCTTTATAAAGGAAATGTCTTCTCTATTATCGAAATTTTCGCATTTGGTGCTAGTCACCCGCCCCTGGCCTATGGGAGGCGGGCTTGGGGGTAGTCACAGAATGGGACCCGAGGACGGGTCATGAAAAATTGGTATCAGAGGAGTTCGGTTATGCTACAGAACTCAGGACTCTGATCTTTCCTCGATGTGAAAAAATAGTGTTAAGGGTATTGAGTGTGTTTATTAGTCGTGGGAGTCCAGTATTGGTGTGGCGGCCTACGTATCTATAAAACATGACCTTGACTTCTGATTTCCGACTCAGTGCACGAAAACATTGATTGCATTTGTGTTTCAATGTTTTCTTTGTGATTACATTGTGTCATCTCACCAGGTATAATATATTAACCATGGATCACCTGTTTCTTTTCAGGATGGCCCCACGATGGCAGCCATCTAGGGTTCTGATCTTTGTGCGAGATGGCAGCCCACCGGGTGACGAGGCCTCTGTGCTGGGGCCCATTAAAGCGCAGGCAACGACGACACCTTTACCCGCTGAGCCACCGATTCCACGATCCCCAGAAGTTGAGAGTGCACGTCGCCTGAGTTCACTGCATGAGTTTCATCATCAGAGACTACCCAGGTTCTGCGGGGAGACAGACCCTTAGGTAGTCGAGGATCGACTGGAGGCTTTTGATCGAGTTTTCAGATTAGTAGGGACACCACCTGACCTCCTGGCGATCCTTTCGGTGAGTCTCCTGCACGTAGCAGCAGGTAGATGGTGGAGCCTCATGCTCTAGGTGCACGATGAGGCATATCTTCTTTGGACGAAAATTGAGCGCCTCTTCTTCTCGAAGTTCGTTCTAGCTACCCTCCATGCGGTGCACATTCAGGAGCTACTACAGCTTCGGTAGGGCAGCATGATGGTAGCCCAGCACTCCGTGAGATTTACTGATCTCTCACGCTACTCCACAGATATGGTATGGGACCCGTTCATCAGGTCTCGGACCTTCAAGTAGGGACCAAGGCATGAGATCAAGGCTTTGATGATCTCCCTCAACATCCCGACACAGACAGGGGTGTTGGAGAGAGCCCTTATAGTGGAGAGTTTTCTCGCTAAGCAGTCACCAGCGGCGAGACGCTCCTCAAGACAACCCGCAGTGGAGTCTTCTGTAGCCGGCCGTAGACAGAAGACGTAGAGGACTAAGCGGGCCAGACCATCAGATAAGAAATAATAGGAAACAGGTTCGTTTGTGCGGGGCACATAAAATAGATCCATCCCCACGAGGAGCATATAGTTCTATGCATGTGGCGGGCAGGGTCACATGGCTCAAGACTGCCCGACCCACCCTGCAGATGAGCACTAGGTGGTAGAGGGACCTCCCAGGCCGAGGTTCAACCATGGCGGTTTGTAGGGAACAGGCAGACAAGACATAGGATCTGGCCGAGTAGTGGGTGGTGGGCGACGCTATGAGGCCCAACCACAACTACTAGGAAGACCACCCCGACCGCAGGGAACATATGGAAAGGGGAGAACTCAACATTAGGCAGTTGTGGTCTATGAACATGGAGTTGCGGGAGCAGATGGATAGGAGCAGGACTAGTTCCAGACATGGAGGCTTTTGTTCATGGTGCTTCTAGCGTTGTTGATGTTTTGTTTGTCTATGCTTTGTGTCTTTGTACCTTGAGCAACAGTAATAAAATACACTTATTCGTATAACTATTTATTCGTTGTCCTTTTTAAGTATTTGATATGGAGTGGTTCCGGTTAAAACCGTTGACTTGACCCTCACTTTCGATAGTTCTACTGGAGGAGACCTAGTGACCACACACTACTGCCGACAGTGTGACTTGACCCTTAGAGGCGAGAGTAATGGTTGGATCTCTTGGTAGTAGCGTCAAGGCAATATGACGTCATCCATGGCATGAAATAGTACCATTCATGTCAGGATTGACTGTATTAGGAAGAGGACATGGTTCATCCAGGGGATGTGACCAGATTTCTCTTTTCGGTAGAGGAGGAATCTCAGAAGCTCTTGTAGATCGTAGACGAAGAAGGGTGGAGTTGATTTCTTACAAATGGCTAGTCTCACCCATTGTTCGTCGAGTGAATGGTTTACTGTTATCACCAACATAATAGTCTCAGGTGTATCTTTTATCATAAGGACATGAACCTAAGATAGCGACGATGGCTTGAGTTCCTCTAGGACAATGACATCGAGACATTTTATACTCCTAGGAAGGGTAACGTTGTAGTAGATGCTCTTAGTAGGAGATCATGCATTCAGCTGTTATAAGTGGCGAGACAACAGGTGGCCACGTTTCCAGATATCCTTGTGCATAGTGTTGGAGTGAGTACGTGTGGAACCAGAGATGGTTTAGGCTACAACGGTGAAGGTGCAGATCATCCAGGAGCAGATGAGGACAGCTCAGAGGCGACAAAAGTCTTATTCTGACAGGAGACGGAGACCACTAGAGTTCAAGGATGGGGACTAACTTTTCTTACAGGTCTCACCTCGACGTGGATAACAGATATTTGGCTGTGGTGGAAATTTTTCTCCACGCTTCATCATACCATTATAGGTTCTCAGCAGGATAGGAGAGGTGGCTTGTTGCCTAGCTTTACCACCTCAGTTGCACTGGGTGCACGACGTCTTCCACGTATCTCAGCTGAGGAGATACGTGCATGACCCGACGCATATCATCGACCATGGGGAGCTAGACATCGATGACGGGGTGACTTTTGCGGAGGTCCCGGTGGAGATAGAGGATCGACATGAGTGGGTCCTATGGGGGTGGTTGATTCCTCTTATGTGCATCAGGTGGCAGCACGGGAACCTCCAGGAGAGCACATGAGAGCGGGAGGCTCAGATGCATGCTCAGTACCCTCATTTGTTTCCCTAGTTTATGTTTTATCCTTACGGGGATATAAATCCCTGAGGTGTGAGTAATGTAAAGACCCGTAAATTTCAAGGAATGTTTATTCATATGTTCTTTGGGATTTTATGAGTACACATTTTCTGACGGCACCTGATTCTGAGGCCTGGTGTGCCTGGAATCAATTTCCAAAGTTTATCTGAGGTACGTTCAGTGAAAGAACGAGCAAGTTTTTGTAACTTTTGAACCAGTGCTCAGAATCGAGATCTGAGGGCACCGATGAAACCACAACGTTGGTAATTGAATAAGAAGACCTTTACTAGAGTTGTGTTTGCTCGGGAAGAGTTGTTAAAAATTGTGGATTAAGTATAATGAGAAATAAATTTGTGTTACAATTTTATTTCACTTATAAGTGGTTAAACCCCATGTGTGGGTGTTGGGGTGGGACCCGCTAAAATCCTAACTCCTCTTGATAGGATATTTGTGAGGTGGGGCCCACAAAATCCCCACCCCTGTAAATTCCCTAACACCTCTAACCCCCTCCACATGAGTTATGTAACTCTTCCACATTAATGCATTCCAACTAAACACCTAATTAATTTGACAACACTAGTTTAATTAATTATGTGAAATCAACTTCTGAATTTTTAAAAATTTTGGCATGTGTAAATAAAATAAGGAAAAGCCTTATTTTATTTTGGGTTGTTGTGTTTTGTGGAGAATTGAGAGAATGAGAGTTCTTTACTTTGAAGAACCTCATCATCCTCGTTGAAGAATGCGAAGAACGCCGTCACACCATTCCATCTTCCCTCCGCATCAAAGAAAGAAAGACGCTGCTTCTTCCACGCTCGTTCTCCATCGATGTATACAGAGACTCAACCCGCGACGACATATTCCGCGATGCTAGCTTCCTCGAACTTCATTGAGGTAGGGGTTGGTTTTACATTCGAGATTGATTTGTCATTGATCGTTAATTTCTTTTGGCCGCCTGTTATCAATATAACGAGAGGAGGTCGGAGCGCACGAACATGGTCGAAACTCCTCCCCTTTTGATGTTGAACACCGTCGTGGTTTGGAACAGAGGCGGCGCAGTGCGACAACACGACGCAGGAACGAGGGAACGACAGCTGGAGTGGGCCATGAAGAAAGAGCGTGGTGCCATCGTGCAGTGCCGATGAAGCCAAAGGAAGCCACAACAAAGAGCGGGCCACGGGGGAGGGGCCTGGCATCGTCGCGCCGCGCCGGTGCACCATGGAGGGTCGCATCCGGGGCGGGACGCGACGGAGGGGCACGGTGCCGTCGCACCATGCCGTTCGGACAGGGTCCGTGGCCTAATTTTGCGGCGGTGAAGAGGTGGGTTGTCGGACTCTACTGGTCGCCGGCGCATCGGAAGATGGGACCCGCGGGGGTCCCGCGGTGGCAAACCGGCCGGCCATTACGGCCTGCCGTTTTCTGGAAGTCCGGGGGTTGTAACCCCTGGAAGGTGGCAAGGGAGGTCCCTCGAAGAGGGGCTACCATTTCTCAATCAAGAGGGGGCAGTGCCCCCGCATCCCACGCAGTCGATGGCCGAGCCGCTGGCCACGCGGGCCGGGCCGCCCGCGCCGGGCCGGACCGCCTGCATTGGGCCGGACCCCCGCGTCGGGCTGGGCCGTGCCAGCCGGGCCGGGCCGCTCCCAACCGGGCCAGACCCTGATCCCGGTCAGGTCGACCTGGTTCGGGCTGACCCAGGGGGTATTGGGTCGGGTCGGACCGGGCCCAAACCCCATGTTTTCAGACAAATCCGTTCAAATGCCCATATCATGGGCTGTAGACCTCTGATCGACGCACCATCAGTTGTGTTGGGATCCTTGGATCACAACAGTAATTTAGGTATATTACACTCAAGGTTTTGGAGAACATTGGGTACGACCAGGTTGGTTTGAACACAAAACCAACCGGGCCCTCGGAGCGGAAACACTTATAACTTGAGCTCCGGATGTCCGATTGACATGTTGTCGACATTTTTGGATTTCTCTTAGTAAGATGGTTCTTTTGGATTACTCCACTTGAGGTTTGGACGCTGATGGAGTATGGTCGGGTTGGTTTTATCTTAAAACCCAACCGGGCCCCTAGGACAAAAAATAATAACTCTCAGACCGGGCATCCAATTGACGTGTCGTCTATCGCGATGAGTTCCTATTGACAAGAGAAAACTTTGTGATACATCAACTCTGAACTTCGTGACAGTTGATGTATCGAACCCTTGGCTCGTGGAGCAGACCCTCCTGGAATCGAGTGTGCTGTGTGCGGGAACCCTAAAGCTGGCTGCGACTGCGAAGAAGATGATGAGTTCCGTACAAGGATCCGTAGTGGGATCGATGTGGACAACTACCGTACTGGGATCCTCCATGGGTTCGACGAGGATGACTACCGTACTGGGATCCTCCTGGGGTTCGATGACGATGACTACCGTATTGGGATCCTCCATGGGTTCGACGACGACGACTACTGTACTGGGATCCTTCGTGGGTTCGACGACGACGTCTACCATGCTGGGATCCTTCGTGGGATCGACGACGATGACTTATGTGCTGGTATCCTCCATGGGTTCGACGACGATGACTTCTATACTTGGATCCTCCATGGGTTCGACAGCCACGACATCTGTACTTGGAACCTACGTGGGTTCGACAGAGGAGTTGATTCAGAGACTACATAAATCATCTCCACCTCTCTTCATTAATAGTATTCCTACGTGAGTTGAGTCTTAACTTTCAATCATTATCATCGATATGATTGATGTGCTTTCCTGTGTGGATTGGGACGTACTTTCCTGTGTGGATCGAGTTATACTTTCTTGTGTGGACTGGGTTGTACTTGAGCTTGTGAGTTGGAGCAGAACTGGAATTGATGACTTAGGTATATGTATGTGCATATACCTAAGTAGTGTTGGTTAATACTTGTATTCATATCTTTCCTTTGTGGTTTATCTTTTGTGGATTCTGGGAGACTTTCGGGAGTCTCGGGGTCCCTACTGAATATCGTATACTCACCCCAGTAGGGACGATGCCCCCACTATGTTGTGTTGGATGTAGACGACGGACAACGCTGATCGTGGTTGAGACTTGAGGAGAAGGACAGTACCTGGAGGTGGTCTATCAGGTGGGACGTACACGGAGAGGATGTCCGGACTCGAGGAGACGATGAGACTGATGGTACTCACCCTTCTGGTGGGAGTTACTAGAGGATGCCCTAGTGGTTGCTGCTTTGTCTTTCAGTTGTTGTACTTTACTTTTCAGTTGTACAGCACTTCAGTTGTGTTTGTATACTGGCCCATTTACATTCCAGCACTTACTTTTGTTTTCAGTTTACTTATTTTTTACTTTAGTTTGCGTACTCTATGGTGTTTGTTCTCTTTATAAAGGAAATGCCTTCCCTATTATCGGGATTTACACCTTTGGTGCTAGTTTCCAGCCTCTAGCCTATGGTAGGCGGCCTTGGGGTAGTCACGGCATTGGCCCTGAGGACAGGTTGTGACCTAAAACTATAGGTAACAAACAACAACACTTTTAACCCAAAGAGAAGGGTATCCAACAACCCTGGATAAGAGGTCCCTTGATTTATACTTTCATGAAAGTATGTCTTACCCACACCAGGGTAATACCTCGATACGATGATCAGATTATATCTTGCTATCCCCACAAGCCCTCAACTATCAGGTAGTTGGCACCTATATCTTCCTATCCCCGGAATTCCTCAATTTTAATCAGCAACAATCAGAGTCCCACGAAGTAAGTAAGCCAAAGGCAAAGTTTGAACAGGCTGTTCAAACTTTCTGCACGAATCATTGAGAGTTGACAAGAGCCTCTCTCTCCAGAAATCAATTCAACATCATGTAAGCAACAATATCAAAGATGTTTTCAAGTGTTATAACTTATTTTCAAATGTGCTCCTATTTATAGGTGAAGCTCCAATGGTCGACTCCCCCCTCCAACGGTCATATTTCTCCATAAATTTTGGAGGGACCTGTACACGTGTATCTCAACCAACAGTTAGTTGATAACTGAAGGCACAACATGTTTTTAAATTAGAACAAGTGTAATCATAAGTAAAAATGAAGTTCGGAATGAAAGTAAATAGGAGTTTGGAATGTAAGCAAAGTAAAAAATTTCATAGTCTAACTAAAAATAGAATTCTAAGTCTATTATAAAGAGATATTTAGATTCTGTTTTGTAGGAATTCGGAACCTGCATTCTATAGAATTCTATAGTCAGAATTTCAAGGAAATTTTGAGTCTAGATTCCCAATAATTCAGAACCTAAACTTACAGAGTTCGGAGTTGATCTCATAGAAGTTCAGAGTCGTACTCGTAGAATTTCGGAGTCAAACTAATAGAAGTTCATATTCGAAATCGTAGAAGTTCAGAGTCGAACTCATAGAAGTTCGGAGTCAAACTAGTAGAATTTCATAGTCGATCTCATAGAAGTTCGGAGTCCAATTCCTTTAAGTTTGGAGTCGAACTAGTAGTGGTTCAGAGTCAAACTAGTAGATGTTCGGAGTCAAACTCATAGAAGTTCAGAGTCGAACTTGTAGAAGTTCGAAGTAGAACTCATAGATGTTCAGAGTACAGAATTTGGAGTTTTAAAGAGAATTCTTCATACATATGTATTATATGATTCCGAGGTTTTTAGTTACAATCTGAATTTTACACTTAGAAAAAAAATGTGATTGAATAATGAAAAAAATGTAAGGATAAATTTCCTTTGGTACAAAAATTTTCCTTATAGAAGTAAAATATATATTTGCTTAAGTATAAGGTGTTCATGATTTTAAAAAAAGAAGAAATGGAAAAGTCATAAGGAAAACATTATTGACTCAACAAGAAGATTGTAATTGTATTTAGTACATTTAATTGGTCAAAGACAATTTTAATTGTTGGAAAAATCTGTCATTGCGGTTCATTATGTGTGAATGAATATTCAAAACCATTTTCTATAAGAGTGTCTCACTATGTGTGTAATATTAGGTCCACTCATAATAAAATAAGGTGATTATTGAATCAATTATCATCCAAACATTTTTAGGGTGATTACCCCTACATGAATCTGTGGTATAACTGCTTCCACTTTATTGTATCAAAACAATTATTTTTTTAGGAAATTACACACACTATTAACATTCTAAAACTTATGATGATTTTTATATCATGTAAAATGAATCACATGAATCAATATAATATTAGATAGAGATTAGAATATAAAATTTTAACTCCCTTAAATTTCATTATAAAAAATTAAAATATATTTAATGGAATCATATACCCTACAATGTAGGTGGTTATTACCACAAGAATCTATATTAAGATGGAAACCCACACTTATTCATTTAGGAGAAATAAAATAAAAAAAATCGAATAACTATGTATAAAAATGAATTTTAAAACCACGAATAAATTCATTTCAAGATATAACCTATCAAATTGGTAGTTTACACACCACAAAAATAAAATTAGGTGCCTAATACAACATATATCTCTAATAGGGGAATTGGAGATGGAAAATTATAACCTATTGTCTGAATACTCTTGAGAATAAATTATCCACCTATATCAGAAAAATTTCATTCTTGGTCAAAAAATTTGAAGCATACTAATATCTATTTGTATTTATACTCTTCAAAAATATTCATTCTTTGCATGAATTCTAGTGATTTCCCAAAATGGGGTTTATAGTTGTGATTTTTTAATGTTTTTTAAAATAGTTATGTTTTTATACATTTCTCATCCAATTTATATTTATAATAGGTAATTAAATATATTTTTATGGATGAATTATAGTAATTTCGGATGATTTAAATCACTTTAATGAGTATTTTAGACAATATAATTGAAGATGAAGTCAATAATTATCTTATTTTGTCGAATTTTGAGGAACCCTGGGTGTTTTCTTAATTGATGATTCATACCATAACATAATATTTTCATAACCAAAAATTATAAATTTACATAGTCATATGATAATATAATTGTAATTAGGTTCTCGTAGTAATTTATTTTATAAATTCAAATTATTTTTAAAGTATGTGGTTAAGCCAACCCAAAGAGGAACATACATTGTTTTAATGAATAATTATGACATTTTTTATATAATATACATATACAATGACGATAGTGATCTTATTTTTCAATATTACTATGTTTCATTGGAATTATAATGATGTATACGGTGTAATGGATATGGTTTGATTTCATACTTTTTAGGAAATATTATCCACGTAGTATGAAATTTTTTAATGACTAATCTAAAAATGATTATTTGTTGGTAATATCATTAATTGGTTCATAAATGTTTCACAAAAAACCATGATAATATCATAAAAATAATTTTACCCTTTAATAACATACATATATCCAACATTTAATAGAGATAAAGTACAAAAAACATGTTATATCATAGAGACGATAGTCCATACAATGCATGATCAAAAATTGTGTTTCCCATAATGTATGTGGTATAAAAATTTAAAATGTTAAACCCATATTATTGTAATATTAAATTAAATAAATTATAAAAATAATAATATCTTAGTGTGGATGTCATACATTTTAGAGAATATAATTAAATTGTAAAACCATGTTGCTAATTATACTCCTATTGGATACATGATTCTTCCTTGGAAGCCTCCATGAATTATTAAGGATTTGGATAAATATGACCGGTCAAGGGATTAGGTAATTTTATGAGGTTTTATGGATAGAAAAATTTCATCTTTCAAGAGTAAATTAGAATCAGAGGTTTTTTTTTGAATGGGGTGAAGATGGCCCCATTTTATAATTAAATGAAATGCTTGTTTCGGGAACACATGTACATTTTTTCATAGTTTCCATGGAATTGTTCAAAAGTCAAGGTGTAAAAAATTTAAAATGTATAGGTTTCAAATAAATATCTTGATTTAAAACACAATAATTCAAATATATGTTTGTTATTTAAAATTTTTACGACTTTTACACTACGCCAAATCAAATTTACCAAATATAGTTTTATAATGGAAATGAATTTCTAATATTTTTAAATGATTTTAATGGAACAGACTAAGATTACCATTTTATCTAATTTAATACTAAAAATTTCATATTTAAAAATTATTTTATCCAATAAAATTTATAAATTTGTGAAACATAAATTATGAAATAAAAATTCTAAAATGCAAAAAAAATGATTTTAGAAAAATGAAGTTTTTATGTTTTATATTTATATATAATGTAAAATTATTTTTATTAAGGTTTGTTTTAAATAAATTATTTTTTGTAAAATAAATAAATTTTATTAGGAATTAATTTAAATGAAAATTTTAATATACCTGGAAATTAATTTATTCAATGAAAATATTGAAACAATATACTTATATTGATGCAATATTTTAATCTGTTTTAAAAAAATCATTAGTATTTTATGTTCATAGAATATTGAAAAGGGAAAAATTTTATTTCTTAAATTTATATTTTATTACATAAAATAGTTTCTAAACATCCTAGAAATTATAATAAAATGTAATAGTGACAAAAAAATATGTTTTTTTGCAAACTGTAATTTTTTTTTACTAAAATCCAAAATTTTGAAAAGATGATGAAAAATTAATGATATAGAAATTTTGATACGATAAATTAAAAAAAAATTTGTTTGGTTTATTTCAATTTATAAAATTTATCTTTTTAATTTTTTATAAAAATCCACTTTAAATGGTGGATTCTTTCAAAAATTCATGACTTAGTATTTACCTACTATATTAGAGTCTGAGGTGTTACATTTTCCCATGTAAATAATTCTATCATCAAAATTATGATATATATTTTCTATTGAAATGATACTGACACACCACCCTTATATATTATTTAGGATCCTAGGGAATATCTTCCAACTTGTAATTTTTTAAAGGAATTTCACAAAATTAGTTTTTTGATTCCCCAATACATACTCTCTTATATCATGAGTCTAGATTGGCTCCTTGTAACAAGAAAAAACAGTCACTGACTATATTCCCTCCTATTTGAGTAGATGTATTAAATTTTAAATTTATTTCCACTATAACGAAACAGGGAAGACATCTTATAAATTGTAAAGGTCCTATGTACTATAAAACCAATAATCTAAAGATCTAATTCTTAATAGTTTTTCAAATGGCCCAAGATACCTAGGGAATAAATTTCCAATTTTAGAAAATCATAAAACTCCATTCCATGGTCAATCCTTCTATATTAAATGATCCCTAATATGAAATTAATTTTTTTTATTATATTATTCATGATTGTTTTTCTTTTCTAGGTTTTTTTAATATTTCATTGAATAGTTGACACTTTGACGGTCATCTCCTCCTTGATCTCTCATCCAAATTACTTTCTTAGTCCAACTTGTTCACAAAATCTTTTAGTACGACACTTCTTCCACTAAAATACATTATATAAATCCATCAGGATGGTTGAATTGAATATATAATATAATAATAACCCCACCTATGGTATATTCTAATATGTCATACATTGAAATTAAAGATAACACATTCCCCCTTTGTCTTCCAAATTCACTATAATTATTTAAGACTACCCATCAATCTGGGGATGATTGGAAGTACTTAAATGTATCTCATTATTGAGATCCTTTTGATTCAATTTCTATAATTTTGATTTGAACCATGATTTGTAGTTAGAAAAATAGGATATACGTTCCCTATGAATCCTTAGTTTTTTTTGATATAGAGTCGGGAAAGGAACTCCAGTGGCATATTTTTTTATCACTATTAAACTATCATACATTATAAAAAGATCTATAATGAACCATATAGAATTTTTTCCCATTATAATATTTGGGAGTCCATTGAAAATATATATTAAAAACTTTTACCACATTTCTATTTTTATAGTCATGGTTTTCAAAACACCCTTAGGATGTTTCCATTCAACCATTACCTACTGGTGTATTAAGCATCAAGATATATAATCCACAATTTCCCACATCATTCCATACTGCCAAAACTATTCCCTTAAAAACATGTATATATTTATTCTTCAAGGGTTTATAGAAATATTTCGTCTATGTGGTTAATCATTTAGTTCACTTTCCAACGCTATTATGGATGAAAAAAATAACATAATCCCAAACATTAACACTCTATATCTATAGATGAATTTTTTCAACATAACGTCATTTACCACTTTATCATTCGTTTGTATGTTCTCATCACCCATATGGTAATTCCTTATCCATTATAATAAGTATGTTTTTGCACCATCTTTGAAAAGGAATCATAGATCCCCTTTCTTATAAATCATCCTATTAATCATTACAGGATAACTATATATTGGATCCTTGTTAATTATCATCATGGATAAAACTCAATGGTCTCTCCAACTCAATGCATTTTCCACTTTGTTTACCTTCCCAAGGTGATAGTGTATTGAGAAATGATAGTTCTTATTAAGTTACTACCATCTTATATTCCTCCTATTGATCCCATAATGAGAGAACAAAAAATATATTATGGTCCATCCATATATATATATATATATATATATATATATATCACATCATACACTATAGAGGTTGTGTAACCATATTTTTAAATCAATGATTATTGATGTTTGTCATTGTGGAAAACTCAATAGGGGGTGAATTGAGTTTCCAATAAATATTCTATTTATAGATATTTAGTAAAATATACCCCATGATTTAATAATATTTCTAGTTAACACAATAATTATATTTATATAAGTAGATAATATGAAAGGATTCCCAAACAATCGATCATAGCTCAATTAAAATACTTCAGAAATTATTCTATCTTTTAAATCTAATCAACTCATATGAAACCTAGAATATAGAACACCAATTTAATTTAAATATCAGAATTTTTTTTCTTAATAAACTATAGAAATAAACTAATATTTTTTTAATGTTCTGGAAAAATAGATAAAGGATATTAAATGAACTTCAATAGATCGAGAATATAATAATTTTACAAGGGTTTTGTTGTCAAGTAGAGACTTAATCCCAATCACATGGGAATCACATACTTCCAAGAGTTTTAATATAAAATAAGTAGATATAAAACTTGGGCTAGTATTCACAATCAAAAAAACCTAATGACGTATAGGCATAATGCCTCTTCCCCAGTTAAGTGTGGGAGAAAACTAGTGTAGTTGACACAAGACCTATTCCAGAGTTATCCATGGTAATGTTGATGATGAAAAGTGATAGAGTGATTCATATAATTTATAATTTAGAACAATATACTTTTTTATGAATATATAGAGTTTTTATTAAAAAAACACCAAAAGTTAATCATGAACTGAAAGTAAAAAAGACTAGAGATACGAAAATGTGGTGTGGTAATGAACCCAACTCTATTGACCCAATGTTGGTATCTAATTTATTAACCTATCACTAGATACATGGTATCACATCCTGAATTACCTAGTAGTTAATTATTAATGGTAAGCTGGGCATATAACTAAAATTAACATTACATATAAATATATTAAATACAAAAATTATTTACCTTGAGAATTCCATTCTTCCCCTAAGCATATCTCATTATAAAAATCACAAAACACATCCTATTATCCTACGGAAAATAAAACATTAGATATGGGTGACCTTATATGATCAATTAGATTTATAATACAATGAAATATATCATGAATTAATAGTCATAATCTATATGGAAATGAAAATAATTGAACACATGCCATTCAACCAATAAATTGGGGATAATATGGAAGAAATAAATGATGTCCAAAAAATTCCATATAAATAATTACACGAGCTTAAAAATTTTACGTTGAAATTATAAGTAATCTAATAATCACTTAGAAATCAATGAATTATCTCATAATGGGAGAATTAATAATTCCAAAAATCTAAAATAATCAAGACCCATCTAAACTCAATTTAAATATGTGGGTAGAGACTCATCTAATTTGGCCAATTTATTTGTATCATGTGACCTATAGATGCATCATGGTTCTATATATAACTCACCCTCAACCATAACATGAAAATTCAAATTATTTACTCATATGAAAGTGGTGAAACCTAACCAACATAAATATTCATATTGAAAAAGTAAAATATAGAATGTTAGTACTTACACTAATAAAAAATATTCATTAACCATCGATAATAATATGGAGACCAATAATAAAGTTATACATCCTTGATCATAATGATCATAAACCATTCAATGATAGAATAAGTTTTTTATCAATAAAATATATCCCTAGTGGATCTTATTTATAATAAATAATTAATATATTTGATGAATAAAAATACCATAAAACTTCACATTAAAAAATCATGTGGAAACATCAATTGCACGTTGAAAATTATCTTTTAAAAAAAAATTCACAAACCATTTGGAAAATAATTATATTGGAAAATAATCTTTTATGTAATGTAAAATATTATTTAAAAAAACTATTGGTCGTGATGGAGGAAAATTATATTCATTTTATACACGTTAAAAAATTACTTAATTCACATTTGATGTAAAATCCAAACATGACTAGTTTTGAAAATGTCATAAATATTCCCTTAATATGAATTTTTCATAATTATAAATGTATAGAAAAATTATAATTCAATTTTATATTTTAGAAAAATTTTTGAATTTTTTTGAAATATGAATATTTATGAAAATAGATTTTGAACCGAATAGAGAAATAAAGTGGGATTTTAGTAAAATAATTATATTAATCATTTTCATTTGCCAAAGAGTGAGAAATGGGTACTATTACATAAAATATTTCATGAATAACCATATGATAATAACATATATTGAATTTATGAGAGAAATAACAAATAATTCCCCTAAAGGAGACAAAAACAAAAATAGTCGTGAATAATGATGATATTGTACAATATACCCTTACGACCTGTTAACATTTGAATCATAATCCCCTTGAATGAAATAAAATAAAATGAATAAATAAATACATTGAAAAATATATATATTCATGATATAAGATATCAGAAGGGGAAATATATATACCACACAATGTAATAAGTGGTGAATATGGTGTTTGTCTCACGAAATTATAATTGAGAAGAGAAACCCTTACCCTAGGTTTGAATTCTTTCATATCTATATGATCCTATAATACACTAAATATATGTTTATTATAAATATTTTATAGATCAGTTATCATTTATATATATATATCATATTATATATTATATACATATAATAGTCTTATCACCCTATTATAAAAAAATCATTATTAAAATCATTATTTCATGTGATAATCACATTGTTTTCAGGTATGTTTTTGATTTATAATTAATTTAATTTTTAATTTATCTTGGTTACAACATATAATTTTTTTTAAATGATATAAATATTATATAAATTCATTATATATGTATTTCAAGTAATCTATTAATGTTAGTGATATAAAATATATTATAGTGTTCATTGAGATGGTTGGTCCTTTATATGCATGAACACCATTTCTATTTTCATAGTAGATTTAATGAGAATGAAAAAAATATTATATTACCTTTCTAGAATCATTATTATACCATATGTTTCACATATATACAATGATTTTATCCAAATTATATTTAAAGAAAATACTCACTCAGAAACAAATCACATCACTTCGTGAGGAGCTAGTCTGCTATACACACAAATGATGTTATCATATCCCCCAGGAAATATAAAGTAAGACATTATATGGGATATAATAACTCCATAAGTATAATTATATATAAAATATATTTGTTTAATTTTTCCTTATTACAATCCTTGTAAAACCTAATTTAAAATCACATCACTCCGTTCTATGAGGTGGTAGTTCAAAGTACACATGAGGCACGGTATTGTTATCCAAATGGATGGGAGGTAAGAAGGTAGCTGTGGAATTTTAATTTAATAAGTACAATTATATGATTGATATATCATATATAAGATAAATTCATCATTATATCCAGATGTAAGTGGCCTTTATGGAAAATGAATAACATCGGTTTGGGAGGCAGTAGTCCGCCATACACTCGAATGGTGATTTCATATTTCTTTTTATAGAAGTGGAGATGGATATATGTCATAAAATTTTAAAAATAACATAAAATAATTTATTAGAAACTATTTCTAAATATTTATCATTTTTGTAAAATATTTTAAGGATTTAAGAGAAGAATTAAAACAAAGACACTTAGTTAAAAAATTTATAACTTTTTCAGACTACATCTTTAGGTTTATCCATAATCCATTGAATATTACATTTCTAACATCATAAAATACTCTATAATGGGGGAATAAACTAAGGAATAAATATTTTATGGTATTTTCTGAACCAAATGGTTTTGGATTTGTGAAGTGGATAGGAGGGGGGTCCTTCTTTATGTGAGGTGAGGGGGACACATTTAATTTTTGAATAGTAAAGGTTTAACATATGATTTTATAGGAAAAAAGGAACCAAAGTGAGACATTATAAAACCAAATATGTCATAATGTCTAAATATGGTAGAAAATGGGTTTAGGATTTATTTCTAAATCATTTTAACCATTATATTTTTTTGTTAAACCCTCGATAAACCAATTTTCACATTAAAAATAATAAAGGAATGTTATTGATTTTAATATTAATCGGGGTTAAAAATTAAGTATAAATTGTTAGATAATTTTTTTATTTCAAATATGAAATTCATTTTCTCAAATTTTCTTCAGATAATAGAAAATTTTAATTTAATATTAATATAGAAGATGCGATGAAAAATCAGTTTTCCAAATAGAAAAGTGGCAAAAGTTAAGAAAAATATTATATACAATTTATATGTTAAATAGATTATAATGAACTAAATTGTATTAATGGACATATAATTCCTATAATTTTACTTTTAAAATAATTTTAAATGAAATTATATATTTTAAATTGTTTGAATGAAATGGTTGTTTTTAATTAAAAGTAGTTTTCTTCAATAATCAGTGAATTATTTATCATTATGAAAAATATCAAAAATTCAACGAATGATAATTTTGAAATGATAATTTTGAAAGTAAAGATTCAATTTTTAAAATAATTATTAAAAACTTGGTAAATATTAATTTTATATTATGTTCTCAAATAGAGTCAAGACAACATTTTAGAAAAATATTGTTTTTCAGAAAACATATTTTATTTAAAATGGTAGTTATTTTATTTCAAATCAACAGATTACCATTGAATAAATTTTTTCCCTACATTAAATTTATTATATTCATAATTTTTTAATAACTAATCATACCCTCAAACATAATGTCTAGGTTATAATGTTCATGTTAAAATAATAATATTTTAATAGAGTATCATGTTTTTTAATAACCAATCCCACACTAATTTCTAGCCATTAAAGAGATTAAATTTGTTTAAAAAATTATATTGCAAGGTCTAAGGGTTTTTTATTCTCTTCTAAGAAATTAATTATGTCCCAGATTTTTTATCAAATATGATGTTCCTATTTTAAAAAGATTTGGGAGTTACAGGTGCCACTCAATCTAAATAGGTTTTATTCTTAGGAGTCTTTGAAAATCATTATGACATGATTACACAGGTTTTTCATTGAAGGTCCACTGAAACAGAGTATCTTACTCAGTCTATAAAATCAACTTTTATTTTTTAGTTCTTATTTCACTATATTGGGTTCAAACTTTTACATATTAAACATGCCTTCACACACATGTTACTCATTATTATGAATTTATATACTACCATGTATTCCTATTATCCATTTCAAAATAATAGTTAAATAATCTAGATTTCCATACTAAGTCCTGAATCTAAAAAAATTGACATTTTATTTATGCATTACCTGGATTTTTTTAAAGTATAATCATTCTTAAATCCATGTGATTAAATCCAATAATAAATGTATCTATTATCCATTATATAATTAATTTCAAAGTAATTATTGATATTCATGGTCGCTCCATTAGTATTAGATTCCATGATGGGGAAATCTGGAAATAATGTTACTAGCCTTTGATATTATATCGATATCGTTAGAATCTCAAGAATTAGATTAATTAATGGTGAAAATGTTGTGGTTGTAGTAATAACATATCCTAGAAGTAGCATGATACATTAGTAGATCATCCTAGATATATCACTATGCCACTATATGTTTAGAAATTTCTTTACCATTACAGTATCATCGAATGATAGTCTCATATACTAGAGGTATGATCATTTTACTATAGAAAAATATGATAGTCATGATAGGAAATTTGAAAAAGTATCGAATAATGGTATAAATTCTCGACGATAGATCTGCTGAACAGTAGAACAACCTGATGGTAGCTCAAGGAATTTGTTAATTTAATTAATGGTATATTAAAAAACACATACATTTTACTGTTTAAACAAAATATAATTTAATATAATACGAAATAGAAATCAATATAAACATTAAAATCATGATTTTAGAGAATTATTATAAGTATGTGATAAAAAATCTCTACTTGGGATAACCACATATTATAGAATACATAAATCATATAGAAAACCATGAATGATAAACAACATATACAAATTAATATTCTTCTAAACATTTCATGTCCATATGTGATACACATAGTTATACATTCATGTTATACAATTCCTCATACGGAGTTCCATTTACTCACTCCCCATTTTGGGATTATAAAAAATAATAGAAAATAAAATAAAATATGATACTTAAAGAGAGATAAAAGAGGATTTGATTAGAGATAAATTTCTATATGTTACATCACAAAAAGGGATTAGAAACATATAATGTGATGACATGTGTAATAAAAAATGACTATAAAAACTAATTAAAGTTCAAGGACTCCTCCATATCTTTATTTGAATAAGGATCCACTAGATCATTCCCTTTACCAAAAATAGTAGGAGAAGGGGGTGGAAGAGCAAGAGGTGCCTGAGGTTGAAACATAATGGTAGATGCTATTGGCCAAATTTGTGTGACTGTTTCTATTGGAGTGAGCCAAAATGGACAAAATTCAATAGATATAATCTATAAAGTGGTAGAAAGTGGAACAAAAATGTATTTAGTGATAGGAATATCATCATGAGTTGTTGTAGGTTCTATCAATATTGACTGCGTTTAGTATAAAACGAGTTCGATCAATTGAGTCACCTTATCCTTGAAGGCCCTAGTTATAAAAGGCATCCTTATATTCTCAGATAATTATTGAAAATGGTAATTGATCTCATAATTATTATAAATACCTGAACAATAATATTTAATAGGTTTATGATTGTATCTCAATCACATCTAGCCTCATTCAAGTGTTCTCTTACCAATTTATAAATATGATCACCATGTGATTTTATGTGAAGATGTTTTTATTGATGAGAACAAGTAAATTCACCCATTTCAGCATGTATCTATTCTATATAAATTAAACTAAAAAATTCATTATCAATATAGGATGAATTAAGAGGTGTATCTCTAGAAGAATAATCTCTCGTAAAAAACATTGAATCCCATCTCTCCCGAAGTTATAACTGTCTTTGAGAAAACCCCCTCCTATATCCAGCAAAATGGATTCAGTTTCATTCATTTTATCATATGATATTTTGATCTAATTTTATAGTTCTTTAATTATCTTTATCATTCTTGTTTAGAGATGAGAAATTAATATAGAGACAAACATACCGGTATCCAATTCATTAATCTTATCATGTGGAGTACAAGATGATCTAATCATCTTACATAGATATGATGACATGATTTATTTTAAGTAATTTAGATCACCATTATTCATATTTATAGTTTATAAGAAATTATAATTTAAATTAGAATGAGTATGAGTTCTCTTTTTTCTAGTAATATCAACCTCTTCATTCCTAGAATGTACAACATGAAAAAATGATGTTACAAATTATGAATGATCAAACTCATCTATTGTCTCCACATTAAGATGACAAGTACAAACAATATCCAAATTCTATACCAAAATAACTTACACAGTTAGGAATCCTTTATGATCTCTCAACATTGTATATATGGATGATACACCATGATATTATGTTATTGAATGATCATCATCCCCATTATGATCATGATATGTGATTTCCAATAACAAAGATTCAATAGGTTGAACAACCTTATATGGTGCCTCATATTTATTTTTTCCTAAAGAAACTAGGTCACCCTATGAAAATAGTTTTGGTTATATGACAAATGATGAGTTGAAATGGGACTTACTACTCAATATACTAACATTATTTAGAATTACTTTGAGTAGGATTTGATAATTCTTACTCATATCTATAATAATTATCATGATCAGATCCATCTGATCTCGCATTAGTATATTTGGAACTCTCATAGGTAGACTTATAAAAATGGTGTTTACGATATATTTTTGTTTATTTAGATTCATCACATTATTTTAATGAATTTCAATTGTGGAAATATATAGAGGTGGAATGAGAGTTCTATATGACAAATTATTTCATTTGACCATATCAGTGTCAATCCCCTCTTCAAATGAAATAGGTTCAGATACTTATTTAGAGAACTCTGAATCCATTTTCTCATCATAGGATTATTATACAAACTCATATGGATATAACCAATGGTTCTTTAAATCTCTTGGTCTAGAAGCCTGTTCAATTGGGTTGAATTTTTCATACAACTTATCATTATCCTCGACCCGTTTTCTTATCAAAGGGTTCTAGTTAACCATTAATTTTTTTTGGGTTCGTTGACTAAGACATTAACCACATATATTGTTTTTCTTTCCATAACCTTAAAGAATAATTCCATTATAATAAAAAAATGTAGAAATAATTTTAGGATAATATAAAGATATTTTTCTTTAGGGAGTTTTGAAACGATCTATTATATATATTATTATATGCCGACCAAGGGTTATGCTATCTACTCTTCTCATAATAAATAATAAAAATATATCATGATGATTCATTTTTCCAATTTACCCCTTAATTAGAAATATAACATGTTTAATAAATTTAAATAGAAAAAACATTCCTCGCTATAATCCACTACAAAAGCTCAACGATCAATCACATTCCATGTTAGTTCTAGAAGAACATCATCTATTACTAAATCATCATTATTTCGAAATGAACACTGATAATCCTAAAATAAACCATGGTGGGGAACATTAAATCATCATTTCGACTTATTTAATGAAAACACAAGATCTATTATATATAACACTTCAATGATAATGTATTTATTTTCCTTGAACTCATACTATGGAAATAGATATAACTCAAAAACCAACCCCACAATTAATGGTTGAAAATTACAAGGGAACCATTTATCCCATCATTGGTTTGGTATTAATTTCTAGACAATTGGACAACTTGATAAAAACCACGTAGCATCGATTTCCATTTTAGGGATGATAAATCATTATGTCATCTTTATAAGCCATGGTTTCAATGGATGACTAGATTTCCCTCTTGATTTCAATGAAGGATGTGGACAATAAGTTGAAATGTCTAGATATTTCTATTGCACCATTTTCGAAAATATTCAAGAGATGATGGATAAAATCATAGAGGGTTGAGAGAAAAAGAGAGAATATAATAGGGTTTCAAGGGAGATATACATGAGAAAGAGAACCTGAAACATTAATGGTAGGTAGATTTATTATTTACGGATTTAAAAATTGGAAAATTATTCTGTTTTTAAAAATTAATATAATATTTAAAATTAAAATTGAAAAACAATTATGATTAGTAGTTGTAAGAAAATTTAATGGTAGAACATGGGATAGTATGTCACAATGATAGTATGTGATTGTATTATTTCACGTTGGTCAGACCATGACATAATTTTTACATTAGCAAATAATGGTGGTATACAAATGTTGGATCATTATGGTATTGAGAGTCATGGTAGAATATCTAGCTGTACAAGGATAAAAATAGCATAGATAATGGTACAATACTAACAATAAAAAAGATAAGGGTAGAAAAGTAATTGCATAATAAGTAATAGTAGTATAGCTACCTATGACCATATGATAGTTGATACAAATGGTTGATTGGAATTGATAACATTAGCCTAAATAGTTTTCTATAAGATATAAATTAAAATTATCAAAAGTAGACTAACTAAAGATTGTCATTCCATTTTTATGTGTGATATAACTTATTCTAAAAAAACACAAATTATTTTTGAGTATTTCAATAATATAATTCTCAATTATAATTAAATCAATAGTTATATAATGTTTTTGTGAATGAAATATCAAAATTTTGATGACTTATATAAGTATGTTTTTATTAGAATGAGATAATGAATTTTTAGAGATATTTATCGCACTCGTATTATGAAAATTCATAGGGTCTTATTGAAATGTATGTTAATAGTCTAGTGACATGTATTTCATCCACAGAATCTGTACACAACAACTTCCTACTACTATATATTCAGTTTTATTTGTAGATAATGAAACTAAATTTTGTTTAATACTCTACAGTGAGACTCCTATCGTACCCAATATGTGACATATTCCAAATTTACTCTGTCAATATAATATAAAACCCCTAAATTCATCACATGAATAAATAAACATGTCAAATTATTTTCCTCTATAATTGAAATATCGAAAATTGGTTGAAAATTTGAGTTATTTTACAAATCATTTAACAAAATATAAATGATAATATTTTATATTTTCTTAAAAATGAGCATAATCCGGACACTAAAAATTATATCAGAATGACTAGTAGTTATGTATGGTACGCATCCATTCATACCTCTATAAGGGGGTTGATAAACTAATTTCCTAGTTTCATTAAGATCCAAATTATAGATGTTACTCATGGGAGTATCACTATCTTTTTTGTTAAACATACAACAATAAGTTAAATGTCTTTTTGTGTACTCTATTTGATTTAAAATAATTCCATATTTATATAGAATAATAAAAAAACCATGAATCAATATAATTTCACCCATTAAATTCAGTTGAAATTTACATTGTACAATTTTCCTAAATGTAGTACACAAATAATTTCAAGAAGATCCATAGATGATATCATCAAAATAGATTTTTACACTAAAACTAACATTGAAATTCATTTAATAAATCTTGTTGGATTAACTATTCCTTTGGTAAAACAACTAAAAATTATGATTGAGGTTTGTTGATCATAACAAGATTTATGAGAATATTTTAAACCAAATAAAGAATTTGTTAATTTAAAATAATTATTTGGAATATGAGGGCATTAGAGTGTTGGATGGTTTAAAGATAAAGACAAACTCGGCTATATAATCATTTAAGAACACACTCTTGAAATATATTTTATATTGTTTGAAGTTAAAATGTACAAAATAGGAATGAATATCCTAATGACTTAAAATCTAGATATTAGTGAATTATATTTCCTAATAGTGAATAATAACCCAATGTAACCAATATAGCATTTTTCTTCATTATTTTTCCTAAAAGATTAACCTTATTTCTAAGCACCCATTTTGTTCTAATGTTTCTATAGTGATTGATCGTTTTCTATAGTTCCAATACTATATTTATTTAAAACCATTTTAATTATTCATGTATTTATATTACCCATTACTCATCATTAATAACATTATTGATTTTATTTAGTTCAACCTATGATAATAAATATTGATGTTGAACTCAGTTTCAAAGATATGTTCTTGCATGAGTTCCTTTATATCGATTTTCCACAACTACATCTATGGTATGATTCCAATGATACCTATTAGCATTAGGGATTATAGTGTTAGACACTATATATTCAAATATAGTTTTATTATCAAGTTATTTATCAAAACTAGGTGATTATTTTGTAGGTCATATGGATATATTAGAGGGTTTGTTGTCAATATTTAGATTGTTATTGTAATCATTAGGTTTTTATAAAGTGGTCATAGGTTTATATAGACATATTTCATCAAAGATGACAAGTATAGTTTCTTATAAAATCATAGTCTATTTATTAAATAGCCTATATGATTTACTTGTTTTATATTACCCATGGAAAATTACTTCATAAATTTTGGAAGATAACAAGTATAAATTATCTTTTGTATTGAGTATAAAGACTTTAAAACAAAAAACACTAATGTAATTATATTTGGCTTTCTTCAATTTACCAATTCATATGTGGACATGTTATATATATGTATATATATGTATATATAAATTATATAGAAATACAGATTGAAATATTATACCCAAGAATAAATAGGTAAATCAAAATCATTGTACATGGCTTGGGAAATCTATTGAATGGTACTATTTGTTCATTATACTACATGATTCTACTGTGGGGTCCTATGAGTGGAAAATTATTATTATAGACATGTTCTGAGTAGACTGGTTTAAACTCTTTATTTTTGAACTCATGGATATAATCACATCTTAAGGATATAATTCTATGTCCAATAATATTTCCTACAAATCCAACAAATTTTTAAAAATAGGAATATGATTCATTTTTTTGAGAGAGGAAAAAAAGAAACATGTTTATCCTGAATAGTCATCAACTATAGTATAAGCATAATTCATTTGAGCTAAAATAAAAAACTCATGTTTTTAAAAAAATAGCAGTATGAGCTAATAATAAATATTGATAAGTCGATAATTCATTATTTGGGTTGAAATCACTTTTATTTTTCTTTCCCTTTTGAACAGGACTAACAACATTGTTTTTTGTTAATTCTATTTTGGGGAGATCCATAGCTAAAAGTTTACTACTAATTTTTCTAAATGACTATAGCATTCAAAGGGAGATTATCCTACGAATAACAATATTTTTTTTAAGTCACCCAAAATTGGAATATTTAGAGAAAAAAAGAATTTAAATCTATAAAATAAACATTATCATTTTTAATGAAGAAAACTTAAAAAACAAATTCAGAATTAAGATTTTTTTCATTCATTATTTTCAATAAAAACTGGTATGAAGCATCACACAATTAATATATGTGAAGAAGATTTTATTTTAGTCAATCTACAAATATTAAATTATAAATTTGAATAGTATTAGAGATACCAAATTTACTAGGAAAAATTATCTTCCATTTATAATTATCACCAAAGGAAATATATCCACCATAAAATTTGATCAGTTTATTGAAGACCAAGTAGTCCCCAGTCATATATCTATAATACCCACTATCCAGATACCATATTTTTTAAGTGGAAATTTTCAAGTAGGTTTCCAACAAAGATATTTTATAAAAATGAATTTTCTGTCCATATTTATTAGATAGAAAAATGTTAGTAATTATATAGTTAGGGATACATGCCAATTTGATTACGTTTTTAGAATATTTAATTATAATTTCTGAAATAAAATCCTTATTGGGTCTTGTATGGTAGCAAGCGTTTACATATTTGGAATAACTAGAACTTGAAAAAATTTACTTTTATTAATTATTATCTATCTTGGTTGGTATCCTATTAATGGATCATATTGAGGATCCACTTTCATACAATTTATTTTATTCAATATTTCTATGTGATTAATAAAACTTCTAATATCGTATTTGATTTTTTGATTTGAAATTTTAATATCACTATTTTCCTTTAATAAGTGAGAATATTTCACCTTTTTAGAGTATATTTAGATTTTAAATTAGTAAAAGATGCAATAAAAATATTTGATAACAAATATTTGTTTTTCATAAAGCACATATTGGATTTGTCATTTACAAATTCACTAATTGATTCTAAATCCCATGACCATTCCTATGAGGCACTCTAGGTGGATTTTATAGATGTTATAGATTCTATACATCTTTCATAATATGTTTTCTTATATTTTAGATTGGGAAGCTCAAGTTTAATGTGTAATATTATATTTCACTTGTAACTAGTTATTTAATTTTTATAATCATTCTTTCTAAAGTCTTTTAACCAATTTAATTTTTCATAAATACATCTATAATTATGTATCTTGAAGTATTTAATCGTTATATATATATATTAGTAAATCATTCCAATATACTCCTTCATTGGTATCATACATATGTCACATGATTCCCATATGAAAACAAAGGTCCCTCCCAATCAATATAGTAACACCTAAGAAGTCTCAATACTAGTTATTTATTATTAATGGACACCAATTAAATAAATTGTGTTTAAAATTTCATTGGACCTGAGATACATATCATAAATATGCCCACCATGTTTCACATTTAATGTGTACTAATTAATATTGTATGTATTTTATCATATTTCATTAATATTGTTACTTCATTCCGGAGAAACCACTAGAGTATAAAAAATAATGAATTTCTATGTACAAGAATATATTCTACTAAATTATTCATCTCACAAGACACAATATAAATAATTCAAAATGTTATATTTACATTAAATGGATTTAAATAGTGGTATCAATCCAATAAAATTTTGAAGGATTAATAAATCTATATTTATCATCAATACCATTCCAAATATCCAAAACTATGCTCTGTATATAAATTTTTATGTTAGTCATGCATTCAGTATTTTTAGTTCCATTCAAATAAGGATAATGATTAAGGGTGAATTGAGTTTATAATAATAACATAAACATAAAAAAATTAAATACATAAATCCAAATAATTAATAAAGATTACCATTTAACGAACAAAAATATTTTTTTAAAATTGATCTTTTTATAATAAACTTATCTACAAAATCGATCAAATTTTACCAAAGAATAGCACACAAGTATTTCCTCAAAAAAAATTATATCATAGTTATGTATGGGATAAAAAAATTACAAGTTACATAAGACCCCTTTAACATTATTTCATGGGAGTACAGATGAAGAATATTGAACAAGTGTGACCATTTCTCTAAAGTTTAGTACATGAGGATTTTTTTATGAATATACTAACTGATGCTAAACACAAATAAAAGTAAACCATGAAATTAATTGATAAAAGATTAAGGATGATAAAAGATGGTGTAGTTTAATTTTAATAGGTTTTGTTTCTTAGTTACGTTGAAAATATTACTCATAAGATTCTATAAGGTTATAATTGAGGTTTTAGTAAACAATAGTATCATAGTCATTCTAGAAATTCCACTGTTCTTTGTCAGTTCTTTTTTCACTATATTTTTTCACTCTGTAATATGTTCACTATTCATTCACCTAATTTTCACAAATTAGGGGGATCATCTTGAATATATAGCATTCTAGGATATCTAATTATCCATTTTTAAAATAATAATAAAATATTATATATCATCATACTGTGAAAAAAGAGAGGGAAGTATGGATCTGTATTTATGTCCTCCATGAAGTTGTTTAAGAATAATCATTCATAGAAGCACCGGACTATGTCCAAAAATAAAAACCTCAAACAAAAATTTTACTATTAATTTTAAATAAATTCTATAAATCCAAGAGGGATGAACTAGTGGTAGATTTCCTGATGAAAGAATATTAAATATATGGTATAATCTATTGGTGTTAGATAATTAGAGTTAGCAATTCTAAATGTAGATTCCTTGAGGGTATAAATGTTATGGTGGTAGCAGTAGTATATCCCTGTATTAACATGATCTTGTGGTAGATTATATTGGAGGTGGAATCATTTGACTATATAAGTAGTGATAGATTTTTTTTGGTGGTAGAATCAAGTGAATGCAGTTGATATTGGTAGTATGAGATTTTGATGGTTGCGCCATCTAATAGTAGCATTAGAAAATGGGAAGAAGTACCGTGAAATGGTAGCGGTTTTTAGCGGTATATCTATTAAATATTAGTAGAAAATAATGGTATATTATGGAAATAATCATATTGAACTAACATTATATTCATACTTAACAATTTTTATTGTTAGCGAGAAAATAATTTACAATAACTAATTATTGAAAAAATTATACATATAAATTACCAGATTTGTGAGAATCAACATTAGGTGGTTATAATTGATTCTAGAAAAAGGTTTTGAGTTGGGTAGTTTTATTAATATTTTTTCAATTTCTTTGATTCATATATATACACTCTATCATTCTATATAAGGACACAAATAATTTGTCTCGTTATTGAATTAGTATAAATCTTAATCCTCCCTTACTTGATAGTAATGTTAATACCGGTACATGAATAATTCTCTTAATTAACTCTTAAAAAGATTCTACATAGTACCTTGAACATTTTTATTTAAACCCTTTATGTGCTACCTTGTATAATGGGTTTTCCAATCAAGAAAAATCATGGAAAAACCACAAATTGTAAACTACTAAAACTTGAAAACTTTGGATCCCAATTATTTTCATTTGTGTAGGCCATTATTTGACTACCTTTATCATTCATATTTGAAAATATATCCAATAAATTGAGAAAATAAGGCCATGAAATAAAATTTCATTGATCCATAATTCACACTTACTACACTTCAAGTATAATTCATTTAGTCTAATCGTCACTAGAACAATTTGCAAATGAATGACACTCTTGACATATATCTTATAGTAAACCAATATATCATCTATTAATACCTCCAAAAAAGTTATTGTGTATTCCTTTTATACTCTATTAATAACATATATAATCATATACGGCCCATTATTAAATAAAAAAGGCATTAATTAAAACTGACAATGTGCATAAGTTGTTTTAAATATCCTTTCGTATAACACCATTATTCAACCATAGAAAATGATTACTGGAGATAATATCAATATTTGAAAAGTGTTGGGATCTTTATGTTGATCAAATAAGTCATCAATACATTTAAAGTGATACATATTACATATAGTGATAGAATTTACCTCCCTATAATCAAGACACAATATAATAGAGCCGTAGTTATTTTCTAAATGTCAAATTGGTGCTCCCAATTATGAAATTTTTGGGCACATAAATCAATATTCAATAAAATCCTTCAATTGTTTCTTCAATTACACTAACTACATATATTTAATTCTCAATGTAGTATTAGATATCTTAATTACATCAAGAATGAATTTAATGTAGAATTCCACTTGATGATCAAGCTAAATACCATGTCATTCTTTTTGAAAAAATAAATAAAACATTAGATAATTAGTAAATTCTCTAATCATAGGATACCATCCTCATCCATAGATGTCTCTTTATATTCTTATTTACAAAAAATTTAAATACGTAGATCTAATAGGGGAGGGTCCACACATGATTTATATAATGATGTTTCCCCTATAAGGAATATATAATCCACCTCATATTCATGAATCCTAATCTCATTCTCTTGGAAATATTTTTTTCATTAAACATTCTAATCAAATCCATAAAATGCATCCTATCAAATTAAACCATATGAATGATAAAAATATTTTAAAATAAAAAAATATATACATCTTAATCCCGACTTCATGGTAATGTGTCGTTTCAATATGAATACCATTTTGTGCCTTAAATATAAAATCATATCGCATTGAATTTTTTAGGAGGAAAAAACCTATATTGATTATGATTGTTGATATTGTTTCCATTACTCCCATTAATCAGAATATTTATAATATGGAATATAAATAATTGGCTCATGATATTGAATTTGGAAATAAAATTGCTAATAATATTTATATAGTGTTCCCATGATATCTTGATTAGTTTTCATTGAACTTCTACAATCATACTTTTTTCAACAAAATATAATCCCCAAGGTAGAAAGTAAATATCTATTAATACCATTTATATCATCATACACTCCTGAAACGTTGATCTTGTCGTTTTATTATATTATAGGTAAAAAGTAAAATATTTGATAGAGTATTTAACTATTTAGTAGTCTTGATATACAAAATATTTCCATATATTACACATGAAATAAATATGATTCCCCATGAACATCTATTTTAAACATGATTATACAATCCATAATTTCCATGAAAATTACACATAGTCCCACAATATGTTTCATGGGGAATGGAAAAAAATATGGTTGGGATTATATTCTCATTATGGAGAATCATACAATAGAACATTACATAAATTAATTATGGAATAAGTGACATGAAAATAAATAATATACAACATAAATCCATAATAAACTGAAATTAAGGGAACCTTATATCTATGATAAAGGAAGAAAAAATTTATAAAATAATCATTAATATCATGCTAATTTAGGGTAAAATAACTATAATCAATAACATACATCCAAGTCCATGTTCCAAGACACATAAAATAACCTCAAGACTAGTGTAAAGATATTATATTATTATAGGAAGATGCATAACCAAAAACCAAAACATTTTTATTTTATGAGACACGTTGATGCATAAAAGGATTAAATACTATCATGCCTGAAAAATAACTTTTTTTAACATCATAGAATTCATGGGGTATCATCAAAATAAAATTAAGTACCCTTATGAAATTATTAATGTAGATTCGGTACCAAAAAATTACTTGGTTGTCCACAAAAGATAATAATTAGATTCAATAGATTGCCTTGGATAGAGACCATGATAGTAGTGGGAAAAATACTTTAGAATAGATTATTAAGGGAATATGAATATTCTATATAAATATCCAAATGAGTGTCTTACTTAGTGTGATTCAATTATCCCAATGATCATAGATCAGTGGGATGATTGAGTTTATGCTTATATGACCATATTTGGGGTGATTTATACATAGTTCATTTGGCCCATTGATATTCCCATTTTGGAGTACCTAGATAGTGATATATTTTTTATGTAATGAAAATAAATTTTGAATAAATTAAATATAATGGGTAACAAGGGAAAACAATTCTATGAAAATTTATACAACACCCAAAATCAAATAAGTGGTATTTGCAATACGAGTCCCAAATAACGAAAACTGAGATGGAAAACGCCACCTATGGGTTAGGTTGTAATTAAATCATAAACTCATTGTAATTTTATTCTTAATAACGATATTAAAATACCATGAATAAAGATATCTCATGAAATTACATTTCAAATAGGTATTATATACTCTGCATAATGAAAACTAGTTGAATATTAAAAAATATACATCAATGAGAGGAATTAGAGATAGAAAACCAATACCTCTTTTCATAAATTCCAAGACCGTCATTTAAAATCCCATATTATAAAAATTTCAATCCGAATTACTAAATTCTTAATGTAACTCATATTTTTTTGTCTATAATCATCACAAATCGTATTTTCTTCTTGAATTATTATTATTTTCTACATATGTGTTTATAATTTATCGTATGTATGAGTTTCAAAATAACATTTTTCATATTCATTAGTATTAAATATTTGATTATTAATAGGTCATTAATGTTACAGTTGCATATGATTTACAAAAATATTTTATGTTTTAAATCCATTTCATGAGTTTTTTAGGCATTATCCTGGATGATGATGTTTATAAGAGGCTTTCTTTGTTTCCTTAATTGATGAATTAGATATTGATATAATATATCCAAAACAAAAAAACCATTATTAAAACATTTATATCATATTATACAAGTAATTATTTACTATGGATATTAATTGTTTTAATTCAATGCTTTGTTGAAATAGGTGGTTAATCCGACCCAAACATGAACATACATTATTTCAATGAATTATTATGCTGTTGTTTTTTTTGTAATTTGATTAGAAAATGAGAATAATGAACGTATTCATTTTGAATTAGGGTAATTATTAAGAAATATAAAAAATTATATGTATTATTAATGAATATTAAATCATTACACTATTTGAATAATTGATAGTCATCTTAGTATTGTTATTTTAAATGAGCAAAATAACGATGATTTTTGTTCATTATATAATTCATAGTTTATTTAATTCATCACACAGAAACATTAATGATATTATTAAATTTATATTTATCAATTAATACCATCTATATATCCAACCCTATAATGTACTTAAGAAAAAAACATATTACATCATGGAAGCTATTGTCCTCACAACACATGGACAATAAGTTTTTTCTCTTAATAGATGGGGTATATAAATAAACAATAAAATAAAAGATTTATTATAGTAATATTAAATTATATAAATGATAATAATATCATTAAATTATTATTCCCATAATAAATATGATAAGAAATAATTATGAATGAAATTAATTAGTTTATTATACTCACATCAATGACAAGATTTTTACTTGGATGTCGCCTTGAATATGAAGGTATTAGGACAAAAATTAGTGACCTGGAGAAGATATTCCTAAGAGGGGGTTCTAGACAGATAAAAATGGAAAATTATCATATTGAAATTATAATGTAAGGTGTGTACTGAAGTGGGGATGATGTTACCCTATTATACTTGAAGGGAAGTGTAGTTTTTGAAAATATTTTACATTTTTCAAAAATTCCATTAACTTATTCATGGTTCAATGGATCAAAAATGGGACACATTTTAGGGAAAAGATGTATTATTTGATCTGAATACCATGCATTCAATTCTAGTATTTATTTTATATGTTTTAGTACTTATACACTTAGTTAAACTCAATTCACCCTTTTGTAAATTTTACCTTGAAAATTATTATTTTTATTAATAAATAATTTAAATGAAAAATATTTGGAAAGAACATTTTCCATATATTTTTAATTATAATTACATATTTTTTAATAACTTTATCCAATTACTTTCTATTGGGGTGAAAATTTAAATTTAATATATAGACAACTAAATACGTAAGACTATGTTTTTGAGGTGACATCTTTAGGATTTGAATTTATTTATAATGTCAACTTATTATTATTACTTGATTCAATGACATAAATTTAATTATTATATAAAAAAATTAATGGTGCTTTCAATGAAATCCACAAATGAATCTACCTTAAAAATAATTGATTCAATTAAAAGAGTCAAAACATATTTTTTACATTAATGTAACATTTTAATTAGTTCTAAAAATGTTTTCTATCAGTTTTATATGATTAAATAATAATGTGAAATGTAAAATATTATTCAGAAAATACATATTTGACCACAAAAAAGGAATTAAAACCTTTATATTGATTCATTTATACATGTAAAGTCATACGAATAAAATGTTTTGAAAAAAACTATAATGATAAAAAATGAAAATTTATTGAAATGATCAAAATTAATTATAAGATAATTTCAATATCATGAATTCAAAAATATAATTAGTTGATTCATTTTAAATTTTAAATGATAACTTTTAAATAATGTCTTGAATAAAGTCTCTTAAATGGGTCTATTTCTGGATTTTTTTAATGATATAATATTTACCTACTATTGAATTGAATCATGTGTTACAAAAATAATTTATTAAATGGATAATAAAATTTCATTTCAGGGGAATTATACCGTTGTGGTATTTTCATATACATGTTTTTTAATTGAATAAATAGGGTAATCATGATGTGGTAAATATAAATATAAAAAAAGTATTGAACACTTCATATCAAAGGAAACATCAATAATGTTCTAAAGGGATGTATTGTAAGACATTGGATCCTAAAAAACTTCATATTCATGAGTTATTATTATTATTATTTTTCAATTTTTTCTAAAAAAACATTTAAATATTTTTTATCATTGATTAATCATAAATAAATTGTTATCCCCACACTAGTTATAGTTTCCCATTAATAACATGTTTTGGTTATATACACTACATGAAAAGGGACACATGATTGTACCTCTGTTAAAAGGAAATCTGGTTGTTCCACTCCATAAATAGTATTTTGGTTATTCACATCATATAAAAAAGCAATGGTTTATTTATATATTTTTAAATAAAATATTGGTCATATGATAGATTTTTATCACCCTTAAAATTGTAGTCATTTACGGAAATAACATCTATCAAAGAATTAAAATGCCTATATATTGGAGTAGGATCACTATTTTTTGATATTGATAAAATATTTATGCCACTAGTTTTCAATATTTTTTTATTGGTGTTTTATTGGTCATTATCCCATCATTATTCCAACTAAATAGAGAATCATTAGTTATTTTGTTACTTTGACTTTATTATTACATAACTAATGTCTTTTAAATTACACTAACTTTATAAAGAGACAATTTACCCCACCCCATTTCCATTAATTCCCTCACACATAGGTACCCGACTTAACCGATGGATTTTAAATTTTTTATTAGTTTAAATATTATATATTTAACTAATATATATTAAAATATTATTTTATATATAAATACAACGTGTTAAAATTTCAATTATATAAAAAATTTAAATTGACTAACATATGATATATATAAATATTACGAATATCATATTAATAGTAAATCTATGATATTAAAATATAATTAAGTCACTATTTTTAGGAATATAATATATTAAAAATAGTATATGATATATATATATATATTACATGTAATATTATACATATATCTCCCCCTCTGTTATTGTTAAGTTACTACCAGATAAAAAAATGAGATTAACCTAAGACATGATCTAATTAGATGTGTTTCACATGTGAAAAGTTAATATAGCACTCCATTAAGGATCTATGAGAATTTTAAAATAAGGAATAATGTTTTAAAACAAAAAAATACTAAAAAACATGTGGTAATAGGTGAAACCCTCAATCAGTGTGAAAAAACACCAATAATAGGGGTCTCATTATCAGTGCTGGTCAAATGCACTAATAAATTGTTCCTTTATCAGTACTAAAAATAATTTATTAGACAACCCCTTTTAGTCACCTTTTTAGCACCGATAAAGGTCACTTTTATAAATATCTTTCTTAGCATAGATAAAGAGTGACCATTATCCATGCTATTTTAACATAGATTAATGTTATATTTCATATATATATATATATTTATTTATTTATTTATAAACTATATCAAAATGTTTATATATATATATATATTAATATTGATATAAATTTAATATATTTTGTTAGATATGTTTTATATGTTATTAAATATGTAATTAAACATTATATGTTAGATATTTAGTGAAAACTGGTTTATAAAATAATTAAAAATAATATTAATTATAATTTTCAAAATTATTATAAAAAAATTGTCATTTTATAAATATTTTTGTATATGAAAAATTAATAAGTTAATGAATTATCAATAATTTGTCGACAACATGAATTGAACCCTTAATTTCCATAAATTTGGATCTGTGTGACCTTTTGGGGTTTATCTTATTTTAAATAAAATTTTGTAAAATTATATATGTTATGGTAATGCAATAGAATTTTGGAATGTAATGTTTTGTTTCCAAAAGACTCATAAGTCACATAGAACTGAGTTTTTATCGGGTACCCCGATTTGATTACATTTGATGGAATTTCAACTTTGTTTGATGGGGAATTATTTTCTTTTTTAGTGGATACTTAAATGACCACCAAGTATTTCATTTTTGTGGACATTTGGGTGTTCAATTTGTTTTCATATTTTAGTTTGGAATATAACTAAATATGTACATATTTTCATATATGTTCCTATAATAAATAAATTATATAAATAAATATTCAATCATATATACAAAAAATATATGTTTATATATGAGGACCTTATGGAAATAAAGATTTATCATTCTTTTTATTTTAAATAAAATAATTTAAATTTTATTTTCTTATGAAAATTCATTAATATATATTCATTTACAACTGTGTGACACCCATATGTCATGATGCTTTTATTTCAGTAATTTTTTTTTGTTTTTTTGTAGTGGTTTTCAGTTTAAGTAGTATGAATACCAAATTTTTTATTTTTTTAAGGATTTTAGATATTGAACTGCTATTTTAAATAGTTATCAATAACACTGCAGTGCTCGTGCAAGTGACCAGGTGAGTTGGTGGTGTGCCACATAGCTTGCACATGATCTATTAAACCATGTGGAAAGCCTGTGGTTTGGATATGTATGTTTACAATCCTATGTGGCCTGGTTTGAGCTTAGTTTTCTCAATCTTGCATCAACCTATGGGTAACCATGCGAGTGGGTTCTGGGCCATTGAAGTGGCCAACACACAGTTTAGTAAATTGTGTGCAAACCATGTGATTTTCGATTATTTTTAAATATAGGTTTTTATTTTTTTCTTTTTTTTCTTTCATTATTTTCATTCTCACCATTCTTAATCACCCATTTTCTACCATTTTTATCACACAAGCCCCTCCCCCTTATTCTCTAGTTATGCACCACTCTCCTTCTAGACCCTCTCTTATTCTGAGGATCCTAATAGATTTCTCCTATTTTTTGGTTAGTTATACTCTTCTACCATGATTTGTCATTTTTCTTTCTTCACGTTACATGGATCTATTCGACCAAACCCTTGGTCAAGGGTTAATCTAAATTTTTGATGTTTATTACTTTGTTAAGGATCTCAATGGGCTAGTCAGGTCATATTTGGGCATGTTTCAGTATTCACTGCATAAGGTGATGTGTTTCTAATTGTTTTTGTTTAGTATTCCCACTTGAGGTAGTATTTCTTCTGTTATTTTGTGTAGCACCATTTTTATTTTGGTTATTTTTGGTTATTTTAGGTTCATAGTAATTTTTCTAGTGTGCTTTTTCTTCCTTGTGGTGGGTTCGAGTCAACATAGTCGAAGGAGAGATGCCTATGTCTGCATAGGTAGGAATATATATATATATATATGTGTGTGTGTGTGTGTGTGTTCCCCCATTATATAGATTCACTCATGGAGGTATGAATATATATTGGGGCTAGGTGTGTCTATACATATATATATATATATGAACAAAGCATTTGTGGGTAAGTGTAAACGAGTATGTGAATATGTGACCATATACATAAGTATCCCATAGTACATATTAATGGCCATGTATACATATGGTCTAGGTGTCCTTATGTACATATGAATGTGAATATGCACTAGGGTGCGAAAGAGAAGTTTCAAGTGGTCACTGATGAGTGATTCAAGGGACGAAGTGTTTCGGCTTGGTACTCTTTTCGGTGATGTAGGTGTTATTATTAAATTACTTTCCTTTTATAATTATAATATGCTCGAGCATTTTTATATTCCCTTTAATAGATGCATATATACATGGATAACAATATGATTCAAGAGAACATTTAAGCGGGGAGTTGTATTTGTCATAATTGGGTTTTAATGTACAATCCTTGTTAATGTTTTGAAATTGTTGGTTTAGTTAAGAAATATATTATTAAATGACTTTGGTACATTTTAAATGGGTTTGATAAGTTGGTGATGGTTTTTAAAGTAGTTTTGTTTTTTACTATGTGAATGAATGGTTTGAGGGGGATTTTTATCATTAATTTATGTGTTGAACCCCAATGACCTAAAAATGGGTTTTAAGTTATATTTTCAATAGATATTTTAAATGTGTGGCTGGTTTAACATTTGTGGAAAATCCAATCTAGATTCATTATTGGTGGTTTAGTGGAAATGAAAATAGCTTTTTTCCTTTCTTTGGCTTTTCACATGGTATCTTGAATTTTTGTTTTAAATAGATATATTTGTTAAACCTTTTAAAATGTTTTAAGTAGTTTTTATTGAATATGTGATGGAAGAAAGACTATTTTACATGTTTCTTATTTTCAAAGAAGAAATACATTATGTGGGGATGACCTTTATTTCCTTTAATGGATTGCACGCTTCCTCTAGAAAGAAGTGGTGTATTGGTGGCATAATAGAATGGGTTTTATATAGGGATCCCTTTTTGTTCAAGTGGTTTAGTTGTTTTAAAAAGGGTTCTGGGTTTTATAAAGTAAAAATGGAGTTTTACTTGACACATGTGGTTGTGTTATTTCCATATTCTTGTTGTTATTTTTTATTTATTTGGTGATAAATTATAGATATATGGATTAAAAAATAAATTAAAACATTATTGATCCCCATGGGATGAAAATATGATGTTAGCATTGATATTGAGGCTACCCATGGGGGGTTCCATATTCATAATTTTTTTTCATTGTTAAATATGAAATTGGTGGAAATTAAGTGGTTAAACCTAGAATTGATTTGTTTAACATTTTAAAATGGGTTTATGAAAAGAAATTTCTAGAATTTGGTTTAGTTGGATAACATGGTTTGTATGTGAAATTGTTGTTATTTGTGTTTAATTGACAGTATGGAATGAGGGAGTGTTTGGTATAATATTAATGGGTTAATGAGAAGTGATATGGAAATGCTAATGTGTTCATGGGTTTTGACATAAAAATGATTTAGGTATTTATGAATTAGGAATTATGAATGTAATTTTGTTGTTGGAATATGTTTGTGAAATTATATATGTGGGATATGGTTAAACATGAATCTGCACATGGCTTGTTGTTATGTGGGGTATTGAAATTATGTTTTATAACCAAAGGTCAGGTGGGACTATGTCTCTAAACCCCAACACTTGAATAGATGGGATAGGAGGTTAGAATGAGGCACTATTCCCATAACTATTTCATTAGATGACACTACCTAGATCGATTATCTATGTAACACCACAGGTAAATAAAGAATATTACATTTTCATATTTATCCATATTTGTGAATAAAATATTAAAAGGACTTTAAAGGGGACACTATTCTTGATGGCATACCCAACACCCAACAACGAGTTTTTTTGGGAATCTTACGTTGCACTCTAATAATACAATAATATTATTTTAAATGGTAGTTAACATGTAGCTGTTGTATTGGTGGGAATGGATCGAAATAAATAAAATATGATTATATATGTTTTCAAATGTTTTTACATTTATCCAATAAAAGATAAAGACTTAAAATAAGAAAAGAATTCTATTTTAGGCGTATATGCCCTAGTTTTCACTAAAGGTTTACTTATCGCCTTATGATGGTGAACCGTCATTAAATATAGTTTTGTTCACTCTTATACATTCTATTGGACCAAATAAAAATCTTCTTAAGAATTGGGACATCAAAATTTACTTTGTGTAAATTTTTGGTATCTTTCCGATAAAGTTCATTTTTTTAATGAATAGTGTAAAATGTTGTATTTTAAGTCAAAACCTCTTTTTAATATAATTTATTTATATGATTATATTATCATTTGAATTGGTTTTAAATTGAAATTATAATATATTTTTACCATTTAATCTAATAGTGGTCGATGGAATTAATTTCACTTTGAAATCGGACTTAAACTAGTGTCAATCTTTTGATACTTTTTGTTTCATAAAAACACGCTATTTGTTTTGACAGCAGGAATTAATTATTAAAATAATTCGTGAAACTTATATGTTTTGAATTTTTTAAAATAGAAATCATTTTTGAATTAGGAATATCAAATATAGCTTAGGGTGAATTTTTGGTAATTTTCTGAAAAACTTCAATTTTTGATGAATAGTGAAACAACTAAGTGGTACTTATAAAAACTGATTTTATGTTTAAATGAAATTTTTCCACCTTTGTGATTTGAATTTCAAAAATCCGACATACATGTTTTTCATTAAGTAGGAAAATGTGGTTCAATGGGATAAAAATAATTTTTTGGTGAATAGTAACTTATTATGTTTTTAATCGCGATTAGAGGTAATTAGTGTAGTTTATGGTAAGATTAATGTTTTAATAAAATGAAATGACCTAGAAACATGTCCTACCCTCATTGGATGTGTCATGGCCGACCAAGACAATCCATGGGTCAATTTGGGGACCCCATGGAGCCACTTTTGTTGGGAAATGACATAAATATCTTTTTATTTAATGTAAAAGTAAAAATGACACAAACATGAGATGTTTTACTAAAACACTTTTTACATGGGGTTATACAAGTCAAATTTTTGACTATAAATAGTCATTGGAAATCTAAAACGATTTCCTACATTATAGTATTTTTTTATAATTTTTATACATTAAATAAATTAAATTATTTATGACATCATGATGATGCAGCGATGACCTCATTATTTAACGATTTAAATAAAATGGAAAGATAATGTAATATCTAAGATCTACAAAAGTCCAAAACCTATTGGATGAGTGTATTTAGAACCCTTATCACCTTACCCTCGAAATACATCAATGTGAGACCTTTAAAATCCGAAACTCTTTTGAAAATAAGGTAACATTTTGTAACTTTACAAGAGTGCCTCTCCTCTCCGCTTATAAAAGGCCCCCACCTCTACCTCCTTACCCACAATCCCAAAGCCTTTGGCTCGGCCAACCCCTGCACATTTTGTCTCACCACTTCCATCTATTACTCCTTGAAGCCTCACTTTGGGCAGAAGTCTTCCCAAGGAAGCCTTTGAGCTCAAACCAAAGGGAGTTACCCGATTTTAAGGTAATGTCTTCACTTGAGTCCTTTTGTTTTATTTTACTTCTCCAACCCCCTAAACTCTTTTTATTATTTTCTTTTGTAACCACTCCAGTATATCCAAAGTACTAGTATGTTTTTATAATAATGATTTGATCTACACTTACACTCACCTACATCTAATGGTTAAAGAACATACTGTTTCCGTGGATTGCGAATTTCTGCCTCCCGAAACGATGATTGTTCAACATTCTTCTAACACCTTCAAAGGTGGCCATTAAGATGACACAATATTTATATATGATATCTAATATTTTTATGTTTTACTTAAGCTTCTGTATTTTTCATTTATGGCATACCTTTATGGTTTCCATTATGGGTAAACGCGATATCTTCATTTAAGGAAGTGCGGACTACCGCCCCCTCTAAGTTATTTGAATCGTTAATACCATATGTGGTAAGTATAAAGGATATATTTAATTATATTATATATGATACCATACTATAATTAAAATACTATTAATTATCATTATGTTTTAATTCCATTAAATATGAAATAGAAATGAAAGTAGCGTTCATGCGTACGTACGGCCTACCGTCTCCATGAACGGTGCTTTTCGTTTTTTATCTCCAAATGATACGGAATAGTATAAAATGAATATTTACTGGATATATATGATATTTTAATCATTAATACTATTCTGGAAATTATTTACTTATAACTACATGGGCAATCTTTTTTCAAACAAGTTCAATTTTGACTCATGTACCAAACATCGGCAAAAACGTCTGATATGAACTAACATTATTAAACAATTATTATAACATTATAATATGTGATATGAACTGAATAATAACCTCTAAAGTAGGTACTTAGGAAATTATTATTTGAAAAAAGTTTATTATTCAGGAATATAATGAAATGAACAAGACAAGTTGGACTTGAGGTAAGGGATCCGACTCCTCTCTTTCTTTTAAAGTACACTCTTTTATGTCATTCCTTTTAAATATCATATTTCTTGTCATTGGGATGTTATTTTATATTAATATTACTGTAATTTTTATGTTCATATGATGAGAGGCCCTATTCTCTCTAATAAATCTATTTTGGACGTTTTGAGTGGCGCTGTTAGGTTGCCGAATTTTCGTAAGAGATCTAACCTCTCTTTTTCTTTTTAAGTCATCTCCTTTATGTAAATTCTTTTAAGATCCACTTTGTTATGTTGGGGGATGTTATTTTATATTCCTATTTCTGTAAACTTTATGTTAATACGATGAGATACCCTATTTGATCTCATCAATCCATTTTTGGAAGTTTTAAGTGGCGTCGTTAGGCTGCAAAGTTTTCGTAAGGGATTTTTCATCTCACTTTTATTCCTGTGAGATTTATGCTACATTTGCCACAATTTCCTTTGAGTGGTGTATGTACTGCCCATTATTTTACTCATTGTGTAATATAATTTCTTTTATGAGTATTTACATTAATGTTTTATTGTCCTTCTTTCACGAGGTGTATGTTTCGAAAGATACCCATATCGGTAAGGGAACCTTTCACCCTCCTCTTTTTAAAAGACTTCTTTTGTTGGGTCTTTTAATTTGCATATTTTTATGTTGGGATATGTTCTCATATATCCTTATTGATGTAAATTTTATGTCCAAGTGATGAGATGCCCTTTTTTGATGTGACACTGTTAGGCTGTCAAGGGAACTTCTTAACCCAATTTCGATTTCTTTGGGTCCAACATGTAGTTATTGAATATGTCAACCTTTGAATTTTTGTGAATGACCTTTGATTATTTTACACTTAATATCCACTTATATTTGGTGTATTAGTTTGTCACACATTATTATGTAATTGATTTATCCTTAAACCAAAGATACTGTCTTTGTATGGGACTTCATCTCAATCTCATTTCATTGAGGAATATTTTGTTTTATACAAAACCTTCTTTTATACGATGTATAAACCCCTTTGAAATTTACGTTTATCCAAAAGGAATCTTTTTTATATGAAGCGTTTTACTAAAAGAAGAAAGGGAGTGTTTTTGTCGTACGTATGCGGCGACAATGACTTCTCCGCCGCAGTGACCATTATTTGAGTTTCAGCTTCTTCTACAAGCCATACCATTTTTAAAAAAGGAAAAATAAATACCATGTTTTACATTTCTTTTATTTTGGTATTGAAAATGGTTTTCATAATGTATTTATATCAATGTGTTGTATTGATATATTGTTATTGAAAGGTGGAAATGTTATGTTTCCTTTATGCATGTTTTATGTGATAAGATTATGTTATGGTTCTTGGGAATTGTTATGAAGACGGGTGGTTCCGTGATAAAATAAGGGCGGGTGAGACCGATATAGCTCTCCAATGCATTGGGTAACACGAAGGAGTGAAACGTTAAGGTTTCTCTGAAGGGATTTAGGGAATATACTATGGTGGGTATTCTAAACGTAACCAAGAGGGTTACTCCCTACGTAAGAATGTTATGAATGCCCCAAGTTAACTTTTATGTATTATGATTTCTATGATTTATTCATGATTTCATGAGGTATGTTAAAGTGCATATGTTTTATGGGTAAAGTATGATTTCATTCTTATGTATATATGAACTCATGTTTCCTTCAATATTTTTATAACCCTTACTGAGCTTTTTATGCTCATCCCAAGTTTTTGAAATGTTTTTCACAGGTCAAGGGAATGGTACATGATGTGATGATAGTGTTAAGGATGTGTCAATAAAGAATCCATGTTTTATTTTCAATATGTTTTCGTTGATGGGAAGAATGAATACTGTCTTTTATGTAACCACTTTGTTTAAATGTGGAATGTAATGCAAGTTTCATGATCTAATTATCTAAAACACTAAACCTGAAAAGATCCTCAATGTGTAATCTTGTAATAACTCAAGATTAAGTAAGGTTTAAGGCTGAGTCCTTATAGTTGGTATCAGAGGTCAGTTTAGATAAGTTTAGAGGTTAGGGTATTCTCTAAGCATAAGTGATAGTACCATAATGGATAGGATTTCAGAAAGAGTCCTAGTTTTAGATAAATTGAATGAGTAAGTATATCTTGGTGTTTATCTTCCTCATTATTATATGATGGTTTTGTTGATATACTCACACTGACCTTTTTTTTAGTAAATGGATGGATCAACAATAGGTTTGAAGGAAACTGTGGGGGTTCTCTGATTAAGAGACTGGATGAAATGGGGGATTCAATGAGGAAACTCATGGTTGTTCTAAACCAACTAGCAAGGAGTCATGATCAACCACTTGAACCTCGGTACATTCGGTAATGCATCATGTACGAGATGACCAATCGATGTGGAAGTTCCGGTAATAATTATAAAGGTAACCATTAGAGTTTATATGATCCTTACTTTTGAGGTAATTATGGGTTATTATATGTTATGATGGAAAATGAAAGGCATGATATAAACTTGAGGTTAAATTATGTTATGGTTATTTTTGATGATTTTATCTCGTTTTGGGGAATGTTTTAAGAATTATATAGTTTTGGAAAAAGGACAACACGCAGACCGTGTGACAACCCGTCGCGTCGGACAAAGCTGCGGGAATCGAACCCACAACCAAAGTGCGACTGGTATTTTTCTCCTACCACTGGACTACGTGAAGTCCCTGGTTAGTTTGACTGATTCTTTTTAGTTATATGATTTTATGAATTAAGAGTACGTTGATTTTGGGTTATTTATGAAAATGATTAACCTATCATGGAGGATATGTGATTAGGTAAATTACTTTTCCATACGAGACTTTAAGAGCAACTGATGTTGTTTGGAGATAAATGTTACGATTTAACTTGGATGAATATGTGACAAATCCCTTAAATATTTGGGTTTCAATATCAGTTTGGTTTACTTTGAATAATTTTATGGACAAATTGATTATAGAATGGTCCTCGTTGAACTTTGGGTTTTGTTGGACAAATTTTGGAGATTAAGAATAGATTTTCTTTTTATAAAGGGTTATCCTTTTCTGGATTATCTGATCTTTTACTAACCTTTTTGGTTTTGGTTTTGGTTAAAGTCTAAAGACATGGGAAGTATATAGTTCTCTTTGGTGGATTAGGTGATTCTCTAGAAGTTGATTATAGTACTCTTAATGCGAACAAGTCTTCCTAAATACTCGTCTTTTAGAAAAAATATGAGTTTGATTAAAGAATCTAGTAAAAGTTGAAAGTCAACATGATAAGTGATTATGTTTCCTTATGAATAAATTCCTCAATAAAAATTAACTTAATACTAAAATGTTGTCTATTAACTTTTCCTACTGGGGAATCGAATACCGTTTAACGCATCACAAGTTTGTGATTTTCTTGTGGTTAACTTTCTCCTAAACATGTTTTCTATCACCCTCCATCAGAACATGACCCTATGTTTTCTCCTCCATGTCCATGTTTTCATACTTGGAATCCTAGTATGGGTTAACTTGGGTGACCTTTGTACTTATCATTCATCATTTTAAAGTGATTGTTTTACCGACTCTTGTTCCGCTGTGGGACTTTCAAGGATGTTTCCAACCTCAATTTTAAAAATTGCGAGGACGCAATTCCCAAAAGTGGGGAAGGATGTAACACCCCAGGTAAATAAAGAATATGACATTTTCATATTTATCCATATTTGTGAATAAAATATTAATATGACTTTAAAGGGGACGCTATGCTCGATGGTGTACCCAACACGTAACAACGAGTTTCTTAGGAATCTTACGTTGCACTCTAATAATAAAATAATATTATTTTAAATGGTAGTTAACATGTAGCCATTGTATTGGCGGGAATGGATAGAAATAACTAAAATATGATTATATATGTTTTTAAATGTTTTTACATTTATCCAATAAAAGATAAAGGCTTAAAATATGGAAAGAATTCTATTTTAGGCGTATATGCCCTAGTTTTCACTAAAGGTTCACTTATCGCCTTGTGATGGAGAACCATCATTAAATATAGTTTTGTTCACTCTTATAAATTCTATTGGACCCAATAAAACTCTTCTTAAGAATTGGGACATCAAAATTTACTTTGTGTAAATTTTTGGTATCTTTCCGATAAAGTTCATTTTTTTAATGAATAGTGTAAAATGTTGTTTTTTAATTCAAAACCTCTTTTTAATATAATTTATTTATATTATTAGAGTATCTTTTGAATTGGTTTTAAAGTGAAATTAGAATATATTTTTACCATTTAATCCAATAGTGGTCGATGGAATTAATTTCACTTTGAAATCGGACTTAAACTAGTGTCAATCTTTTGATACTTTTTGTTTCATAAAAACATGCTATTTGTTTTGACAGCGGGAATTAATTATTAAACTAATTAATGCAACTTATATGTTTTGAATTTTTTAAAATAGACATCATTTTTGAATTCGGAATATCAAATATAGATTAGGGTGAATTTTTTGTAATTTTCTGAAAAACTTCAATTTTTGATGAATAGTGAAACCACTAAGTGGTACTTATAAAAACTGATTTTCCGTTTAAATGAAATTTTGCCACCTTTGTGTTTTGAATTTCAAAAATCAGACATACATGGTTTTCATTAAGAAGTAAAATGTGGATCAATGGGATAAAAATAATTTTTTGGTGAATAGTATCTTATTATGTTTTTAATCGCGATTAGAGGTAATTAGTGTAGTTTATGGTAAGATTAATGTTTTAATAAAATTGAATGACCTAGACACATGTTCTACCATCCTTTTATGTGTCATGGCCGACCAAGAAAATCCATGGGTCAACTTGGGGACCCCATGGAGCCACTTTGGTTGGGAAATGACATAAATATCTTTTTATTTAAAGTTAAAGTAAAAATGACACAAACATGAGATGTTTTACTAAAATACTTTTTAAATGGGGTTATACAAGTCACATTTTTAACTATAAATAGTCATTGGAAAGATAAAAATATTTCCTACATCATAGTATTTCTTTTATATAATTTTTAGACATTAAAAAAATTAAATTATTCATGACATCATGACGATGCAGCGATGACCTCATTATTTAACCTTTTAAATAAAATGGAACGATAATGTAATATATAAGACCTACACATGTCCAAAACCTATTGGATGAGTGGATTTCGAACCCTTATAACCTTAACCTCGAAATACATCAATTTGGGACATTTAAAATCCTAAATTCTTTTGAAAATAAAGTAACATTTTGTAACTTTACAAGAGTGCCCGTCTTCTCCTCTTATAAAAGGCCCCCACCTCTACCTCCATACCCATACTCCCAAAGCCTTTGGCTCGGCCAACCCCTACACATTTTCTCTCCCCACTTCCCTCTCTTACTACTTGAAGCCTCACTTTGGGCAGAAATCTTCCTAAAGAAGCCTTTAAGCTCAAACCAAATGGAGTTACCCGATTTTAAGGTAATGTCTTCACTTGAGTCCTTTTGTTTTATTTTACTTCTACAAACCCCTAAGATCTTTTTATTCTAATCTTTTGTAACAACTCCAGTATCTTAAATATACTAGGATGTTGTTATAATAAGTATTCGAGCTAAACTTACACACAACTACATCTAATGGTTAAAGAACATACTGTTTCCGTGGATGGCGAATTTCAGCCTCCCGAAACAATGATTGTTCAACATTCTTCTAACACCTTCAAATGTGGCCATTAAGATGACACTATATTTATATATGATATCTAATATGTTTATGTTTTACTTAATATTCTGTATTTTTCATTTATGGCATACCTTTATGGTTTCCATTATGGGTAAACGCGATATCTTCATTTAAGGAAGTGCGGACTACCGCCCCCTCAAAGTGATTTGATTCGTTAATACCATATGTGGTACGTATAAAGGATATATTTAATTATATTATATATGATACGATACTGGAATTAAAATACTATTATTTATCATTATGTTTTAATTCCATTAAATATGAAATAGAAATGAAAGTAGCGTTCATGCGTACGTACGGCCTACCGTCTCCATGAACGGTGGTTTTCATTTTTTATCTCAAAATGATATGGAATAGTATAAAATGAATATTTAATGGATATATATGATATTTTAATCATTAATACTATTCTGGAAATTATTTACTTATAACTACATGGGAAATCGTTTTTCAAACAGGTTCATTTTTGACTCATGTACCAAACATCGGCAAAAACGTCTGATATGAACTAACATTATTAGAAAATTATTATAACATTATAATATGTGATATGACCTGAATAATAATCTCTAAAGGAGGTACTTAGGAAATTATTAATTGACCAAATTTTATTATTTAGGAATATAAAGAAACGAACAAGACAAGTTGGACTTGAGGTAAGGGATCTGACTCCTCTCTTTCTTTTAAAGTACACTCTTTTATGTCATTACTTTTAAATCTCATCATTATTGTTATTGGGATGTTCTTTTATATTAATCTTTATGTAATTTTGATGTTCATATGATGAGAGACCCTATTCTCTCGCATCAATCCATTTTGGAAGTTTTGAGTGGCTCCGTTAGGCTGCCGAATTTTCGTAAGAGATATAACCTCTCTTTTTCTTTTTTTAAGTCCCCTCCTTTATGTCACTTATTTTAAGCTCCTCTTTGTTATGTTGGGGGATGTTATTTTATGTTCCTCTTTCTGTAAACTATATGTTAATATGATGAGAGACCTATTTGATCTCATCAATCCATTTTTGGAAGTTTTAAGTGGCGTCGTTAGGCTGCCCAGTTTTCGTAAGGGATTTTTCATCTCACTTTTATTCCCAATAGATTTTTTCTACATTTGCCACAATTTCATTTGAGTGGTGTATGTACTGCACATTATTTTACTCATTGTGTAATATACTTTCTTTTATGAGTATTTACATCAATTTTGTATTTTCCTACTTTCACGAGGTGTATGTTTCGAAAGATACCCATATCGGTAAGGGAACCTTTCACCCTCATCTTTTTAAAAGACTTCTTTTGTTGGGTCTTAATTTACATATTATTATGTTGGGATATGTTCTCATATATCTTTATTGATGTAAATTTTATGTCCAAGTGATGAGATACCCTTTTTTTTATGTGACGCCGTTAGGCTGTCAACGGAACTTATTAACCCAATTTCGATTTCTTTGGGTTCAACATGTAGTTATTGAATATGTCAGCCTTTGAATATGTGTGAATGAACATTGATTATTTTACACTTAATATCCACCTATATTTTGTGTATTCGTTTGTCACACATAATTATGTAATCGATTTATCCTTAATCCAAGGATACCGTCTTTGTATGGGACTTCGTCTCAATCTCCTTTCATTGAGGCATATTTTGTTTTATACACAACCTTATTTTATACGGTGTATAAAACCGTTTGACTTTTACATTTATCCAAAAGGAATCTTTTTTATATGAAGCGTTTTACTAAACGAAAAAAGGGAATGTTTTTGTCGTTCGTATGCGGCGACAACGACTTCTCTGCTGCCGTGACCATTATTTGAGTTTCATCTTCCTCTACAAGCCATATGTTTTTTTAAAAAGGAAAAATAAATACCATGTTTTAGTTTTCTTTTTATTTTGGTATTGAAAATGGTTTTCATAATGTATTTATATCAATGTGTTGTATTGATATTTTGTTATTGAAAGGTGGAAATGTTATGTTTCCTTTATGAATGTTTTATGTGATAAGATTATGTTATGGTTCTTGGGAATTGTTATGAAGACGAGTGGTTCCGTGATAAACTAAGGGCGGGTGAGCCCGATATAGCCCTCCAATGAATTGGGTAACGCGAAGGAGTGAAACGTTAAGGTTTCTCCGAAGAGATTTAGGGAATATACTGTGGTGGGTATTCCAAACGTAACCAAGAGGGTTACTCCCTACGTAAGAATGTTATGAATGCCTCAAGTTACCTTTTATGACTTATGATTTCTATGATTTATTCATGATTTGATGAGGTATGTTAAAGTGCCTATGTTTTATGGGTAATGTATGATTTCATTCTTATGTATATAAGAACTCATGTTTCATTTCCATATTTTTATAACCCTTACTGAGATTTTTATGCTCATCCCAAGTTTTTGAAATGTTTTTCACAGGTCAAGGGAAAGGTACATGATGTGATGATAGTGTCAAGGATGTGTCAAGAAAGAATCCATGTTTTATTTTCAATATGTTTCTCTTCATGGGAAGAATGACTACTGTCTTTTATGTAACCACTTTTTTTAAATGTGGAATGTAATGCAAGTTTCATGATTTAATTCTCTAAAACTCTAAACCTGAAAAGATCCTCAATGTGTAATATTGTAATAACTCAAGATTAAGAAAGGTTTAAGGTTGGGGCCTTATAATCTATGTTACGTGTGATAGACTAAATGGTCTGATACTCCAAGGTAAGTGTGATGGACTACCTATATTGATCTCAATGGTAAGGGAGATATAATTGTGGTGAATTTTTTACCTAGTGAGATTGGGAACATGACTTATCTATTTCTACATAGTAGTTTACCAACATAGTCCTTAGTGTAATGTATGAAAATTCATAACTATATAAAAAATGAAGAAAATGATTATGGTAAATATTTTTAACTAATAGAACCCTGTTTATTCTTATTTACCTTTTCATTCCATTAATACACAGTTCAGGTTTTCTAAATTGAGATGAAATGTTTTGGATAACCAAACATGGAATTTTAGATCCTTTGGGATGTTTGGTACATGGTGGGGGATTTTTGTTTTCATGATGTAATTTTGTAGTTCCATGTTTGATATTATGTAATGAGGTATGTAATTATGATTATTTTATTGATTATATGTTGATGTTTTTACCGACCTTTTAAATGAAATATTTTTATATTTCAGAACATGTTCCTATGTTGCTTTAGTTGATTATTTGAGCCTTGTTGGAAAATTATTATGTGATTATTTTTATTTAAAATTAATAAACAAGATGTTTCTGTGAAATGAGAAAAGGGTGAAAATAATTATTACGTCCTAGGCCATTGGAGTGGTTTTGAATCACATGTGTTTAGTTTGGGAAAATAAGGGAAATGTTTTGAATTTTTCTAAGGATTTAATTTATTTTTACTAAATATTATTATGTCTGTGAAGCTTATGTTCTAGCTTTATTTTTTAATTATCATAGATTTTAAGCCCTAGGAAACAACTTACATAGTTTCAGAGGGGTATGGTAACTTAATGGGATTTTATCTCATGCCTATATATTTCCAGGTTCCCAATTGGATTCCTTTGGTTCTTCGTGGCCTACAGGTGTACTATTTGGTGGAGGTGTTTTTGGTATCTACTTGAGTTAGTTATTTTTCGAATATTTATTTCTTATGACTATTTATTTTATTTATTTTGTTTTTTACATGATACCTTCAATCATATTTAATTATTTCAGTTTTTTAATTTATTTGTTCTATTTTTGATTAAATACCAACTTTGGAGAAGTCGTTCCCAATAAAAATTCTATGATTCCCCATCACTTGTCACTATACCATGGGGATAATGATTTACCTTTAGGCCTTATATAGAATCTGGTGGGGAGTTTGGTAGGATGGAATCCCGGGCCAGTTTTTTGCAATGTCGCATTAGAGCCAAAGATTCTAATGGGACATGGGTTTGGTACATCCCTTTGTATTTAAGGATTTTCTCATTGAAGTGATACTAAGGATAAAATAGAATTAAAGGTAAGGGAAGTGAGATTCTAGCCACCTCTTGCATATCTTGTGCCTCAAGATGCTAGAGAAATTTGGGTTTCGAATCATGGATTTGATTTTTCCTTGGGATTCATTGATGGATTTTGATGTGATTGATGTTTTGATCCCATTTGAGAAAGTGAGTGAGATTAGGGGTTTCTCTTGGTCACTAGGTGAAATGTAATGAGAAAATGAGCCATTTGGTTAGAACACATGGCATGGGAAACCATACTTTACCCATGTAGTCATGTCGTCCTTTTATATGGAGTGTGCTTCCAGATTGGATCGTGATTTGGGAACCATGGGGGCAGTGCATTCATAAATCTATACCCTCTGCAGTTGGCCTATTTTAGAAGCCTCTTGATTTTGTATTTCTCTTATTGTTGTTTCCATTTGATGGAATGGGATTTTGGAGTGCCTTGTTATATGATTCATTTATTATTATGACGGTTCATATGTCAAACTAGTGTGTGGCTGGTTTTGGAAACCATAATTGATAAATAAAAATTGATTTTGGGGAAATATTTTATTTTTAAATTTCATTTTGTTTGAAATATGAATGGGAAAATTTCCATGGTTTTATAATGTGATTTATAAAATGTTTTACTCCTTAAGAAATGGGTTTTTTCTAAAAGGATTGTGTTTTTTGATTGGGAATATTTGGGATCATAGTTTTCAAAATGATATGGAGTTTTAGAATTCATTTGGTGTGATTTATTATTGTTTGGAAAATGTTTTGGTTCCAAAATGGACATTTTGAATCAATGAAGGTTGGATTGGATTTTGGGAAATACCTTGGTGCACATAGATTTTTAATGATTATTGGTAAATGCTATTTTTATAATGTAATGGTTATTCTCATAAAATTGTGTGTTCCAATATTGAGGGTTGTTGGGTGCTTTATTATGGCATAAGATTTTGTTTATATTCATTGATTTAGAATAAATAATTTTGTTTGTGTTAATATAAATAGATTGATGATGTCCATGTCTAATGCCGATATTTTTTTTCCCCAGATGGCAGAAAGAGTTTCCTTGGATTCATTTCCTAGACTGACATTGAGTTTAAAAGTTAATGAAAAATTTTCCTTGTGAGAGTGGTTGAGTTCTGGCTTGTCGGTTCTTGTAGATTTTGATGAGTTGAGTATCATTTGGAATCATTTCTTTTAGTGGTTCTGATTATATCATAGAGATTTGGTTGTGGTTGTTATTATCTTGGAGATGATTCATCATTTCCATGTTGAGCCATGTATGTGATCCTTGATTTAGAAAAGGGAGAGGCCTTGGGTTCACAATCGAGTGACTATGGTGTTTGATATAGCATATGTGGTTGGAATATTTTCTAGCATTCGACTATGGACATTTGGGATACACAATGCGGGGGTTTTCATGATTTTGAACTTAGGTTAACCACATGTGTTGTGACATATTGTGAGACATATGGTCCCCTTTTGAGGATCCTTATATTTTTTTCATCCTTATGAGTGGAAGTGCATTTGATTTTGAATGTGTCCTCTACATGGATGTTTAGTGATCTGATGATACATCTCCTGGTATTTATTTCGAGAAAAACAATTTTAGAGGAACCCTAAATTGTTGGAGTATCGTATTAGAGGTTCTCGAGCTGAATAAACATCCATGATTTAGGTTCTCATTCTAGTAGTACATTCAGATGTGGATACTTTATAGATGATTAGAACAATTATTTTAAAGGATTTCAGTCATTCCTTCTAAGGATAATTCATATCATGGGTATTATTTGGTTACTTCATCTTTGGAAAATTCTTTCTTACATATATATTCCTTCGACCGGTGCTTTCTAGGGACAAAAAATGGAATGGTGGGGTGATTGTTACACACATTTGTCACATTAATTTTTTTTTATCATTTTTTGAGTGTGGTTGAGTTTCATATGTTGGTGGAATTTTTTTGAAGCTTTTTATCTATTTCACGGTTAGACCAGATGGTATGAAGAATCCGTGGGGTACACGTGTAGGTGTCTGGGTGAGTTAGTGGTGTTGCGCAAGGCTTTTGCATAGTCTATTAAGATGTGTGAAATTGAGAAGCATGGTTTTTTAAGATGATAGTAAAAACTTAAACAATTTAATAATGTGTTTCTCAATCGTGAATCTACCTATACATAATCATGCAAGGGGGTGACTGGCCTAGGTAGTGTTCAGCGCACGATTATCAGACAGTTTTGTTTGTCATGCCTAAACAATGTCATTTCACAAAATTTTTAAATTTTGGTTTTTTATTTATGTCTTTGTTTTGTTTTTTTTTTATTTTTTTTATTTCCTCTATTTTTTCCCTCCTCTTGTCCCCCATGACCGTTTCACAAGTCCCTCCGACTATCCCTCCCGCCGTGTGGCACACTCCTTCTCATCCATCTCTTCTTCCGATGATACACTCAAATTTATTCTATATTATCATATGTATCATAAAGATAATACCTCATGTCATACTCTTCTCCCTCAATTTATTGTTTTTCTTCTCCCTATCACCTAGTTACATTTGGCCGAACATCTCAAGTGTTAATGTTATTTTTTTCTATTTCCCCCTTGGTTAGGGCATGCAATGGGATACTCAAGTTGTCTTCGACTATGTTTCAGTATTCACTAGTTAAGGCATCAAATTTGGTATCATTATATTTTTCCACCACTACATGAGGTAGGATATAATCTTCTATTTTTTATCACAATTTTTATTTGGTTCCTTTTTCCATTTTTTGATTCCTAGCTATTTTTCAGTTAGTATTGTTTGTCTAAGAGGCAGGTTTGAGTTTCTAGAGTCTAAGGTTACATACATGTGTATTCATAGGTAGGAATACATATATATATGTGTGTGTGTGTGTGTGTCTGTTCCCCCATCATATATATATATATATATATTCACTCATGGTGGTGCATATATATATATATATATATTTGGGCTAGGTGTTGTTATGTATATATATGAAAAATGCATAATTGTGTGATCATAAATGAGAATATTCATATATTACCATATATATAAGGATACCTTATTACATATTTATGGACATCCTAATATGCACATTGGGGCTAGATTTAGTCATCCATATGAGATGGTTCATATAAGGGGGAAATAAAGAGTATCTTTGAGTGGTCGCTGATGAAAGATTCAAGTGCCGATGTATTCCTGATCAATCATATCCACTTTGAGATATGTGTTATTATGAAATTATTCTCTTTTTGGAATAAAAATATGTGTGTTCATTTTTAAATTAACTCATATGGAATCATAGATATTTGGATAGCCTTATGATTTTTGAAACCATTTCTGCGTGGTTTGTACTTGGTATTATTGGTTTTTCTTATGAAATTTGTGCTCATGTTTTGAAACGACAAGTTTAGTTAAACAAATATTTTACAAAATTACTTTGGTACTTTCGAAATTGTTTTTTTATGTTGGTGATATGTTTTCAACCGGTTCTAGTGTTCAATATGTGAAAATATGGTTTTAAGAGGAAGTTGTTCAAAATATAGGTGTTGACCTCAAATGACATAAAAGTGTTTTCTAGTTTTATTTAAAATGGTGGATTGAAATGTATGTGCGGTGTATCTTTTTGGGAAAATACAACTTGGATTCTTTAATGGAGTGGAGGTTTAAATGAAAATGTCTTTTTCTTCATTTTTATTTTCCAAAAAGTAGTTTTCAATGTTTTATGAAATGAATGATTTTTCTGAATATCTAAAAATGTTTAACGGGATTTTTTCTGAACAGTTTGAGGGATGAAAGGAATTTAAGCTATGTTTTGGATTTTCAAAGAAGTTATAAATTGTGTGGTGGTGACCTTGATATTCATTAAAGGCTTTGGTTCTACCTCTAGAAATAATTAGTGTACTGCTTAGTATAATTGAATGGGGTTTTAATGTGGGATACCATTTTCATTTTATGGGTATCATTATTTTAATTAGTGTGTATAGTCTTAGAAAGTTAAAATAGAGTTTTCCTTGATATATGTGCTTATGTTTTCGGTCCCTAGTTGTTTTTATTTTGGCTTAACATGGTGATAAATGAAAGATATATTGATTAAATTATAAATTGAAACCCTCATGGTCACCATGGGATTCATGGAAGATGCCAGGGATGGGATTGAGGATACCCTTTGGGTGTAATATATTCATGAACATGGGATTCGGTTGTCCAATATGTAGTTTGTGGAATGTGTGGGGTTAAACCAAGGATTCGTATCTTTAACCTGTCATCATAGGTTTACAGAAGAAAATTGTGTGAATTGGGTTTAGTCAGATAAAATAGATTTTAAATGAAATTGATTTTAATTGTGAAAATTGATAACAAGACATGAGGGGGGTTTTTGGTATGTTTTTAATGTGTTGATGAGATATTATTTTGAAATGGTAATGTGTTCATGGGTTATGGCATGACAATGGTTTATATATTGATGAATTATGACTTCAAAATGTTATGTTATTGTTGGAATATTATTATCAAAAGGAATATGTTCTAAGTGGTTAGTAAGGAATATTTACATGCCTTGGTGGTATGTTGGGTATTGACTTTTGGTTCTATTCCATTGGTTGGGATGGACTAAGGATCTAATCCCCACCCCTAAAATACATTGGTTTGGATGTCATACTTGGGCTCTATTCCCCTAACGGTGCATTGGATGATAGTACCTCGAATGATGCTCCATGGTAAGTATGGTATACTACCTAAACTGATTCACCAAGGTGAGTGTTATAGATTACCTAGATTGATTCTCGAAAGAAAGGGATATATAATTGTTGTGACATGTTTTCCATTGTAGGATATAGAACTGGACTGAACACTTTATGTATAGTAGTTAACCAATAAAGGTCGTTGTGTAATTAATGGAAATGACCAACAATAGTAAAAATTGAGAAAATTTATAAAGTGAATATTATTAATTAATTTAACCATGTTTATAATTATTTAACTTGTCATTTATTTATAAAGTAATCCTTTTTTCGATTTGTGACCTAGAGGATAGGATGACCAAACATTATAATCCAGATCCCTTTGGTTGTTTGATGCTGTGTTGGGTTTATTTTTTTCTTGATGTATTTTCTTTATTCCATTTTTGATATGATATAATGATGTTTTTTCTTTTCATTTTTGATCATTGTGTACATATTGATGTTTATCCCAACCTTTTATGGGACTTGTTTGGATGACTAGCCGTGTGCACATATGTGGTTGGGGTGATTTTTAAACCTCATTTAATAGTGTTTTAAATTATTTATTCTTATTTTAAATAAATCAACTGATTTGTTTTTTCTAAAATTACAATACTGTGTGTGGTTTTCATAAGGCATAGGACTATGGATTTTTTTATACACATGTGTTCAGTTTTGAATGATTAGACAATTGTTTTGGAATTTTTATATGGATATCACTTGTTTTCCATAGAGATGATTGTGTATGTAAATAATACTATCTATATTTATTTTCAAACAATAATTGATGGTTTGACTTACGAAATCTATTTCATAGTCTCGATAGGTTGCGGTTACCTACTAGGATTTTAGCTCATGCATATATCTTACTAGGTTCTAAATTGGATTATTTATTTTCTTCATGGATGGCATGAGAAAGTGTGTTGTTGATATTTTTGGGGTATTAGCTTGAGTCCGTTAGTTTTCACTTACTAATTTCAAGTATCTATTTCTTTTAGTTAGTATATTTCTGTACAGAATACTTGCATACCTATTTTATTATTTTGGTTATTCCTTTTATATCCTTTGTTGTTAAACTCTAATTTGGGAGAAATTATTCCCAACAGAAATTCTATGATGGTGCTAGTCTCCTTCCCATGTGGATTAGGATCTCCCTTCTGGCATGGTGGAGAATCAAGTAAAGCATCGGGTAGGATGGCATCATGTTCTAGCTCATTACAATGTGTATATATAATAATTTTTTATATATAAATACATATGTGTTAAAACATTGTTTTTAATTTTATATTCTAATATATGTAGATAAATACCCACACAGAACATTCACCTTGAATATATATTTTATATATACATGTTGATATATTCTTAAATATGATTTTTTGACAAATAATATATATTTATTTTTATAAAATATTTATTTATTTTTAAAAAAATTTCTTGATTATTTATAATTATATATGTAATTACTACTACATATATATTATAATTGATATAAGCTATATATATATATATGTTTCAATGTATGGAGGATATAAGTATATATGTATATAAATATAAATATGGGTGTGTCTATGTGTGTAATAAAAATAAAAATAAAAATAAAAATGGGTGGGGGGAATTTAATATGTATATCTATGTAACTTTTTTCGTGTATATGTGCATATGTCTATGTCAATATTTATAAATACATCATATAAATGTTTTTTTTATAAATATATTATAATCTTTATGTGTAGAATATAAATGTATCTAAATATATTAAATAAATATTCTATATAAATTTATTTATAATATATATTTATAAATAAACTATAAAAAAATTATATTTAAATATACTATTATATGTAAATGTACATAAATATATTTTAAAATTTTATTTAAAAATAATTATATAAATATATCTGTTATATTAATTAATATATAAATAAAAAATAATTTTGAATATATATAAATAAATAGATCTATAGTAGAATGTTAATGATATTTGGTTGTAGTAATGAGAAAGGCATAAGGAAATAATGTCAGAGGTCATGGGTTTCAATCCACGTCTGAGCAAGGAGAAATATGGAATCGAATCACTAATGAAGTGTGGAGAAAGTGCTAATGATTGATGGGGATCCCTAGGTGAGTACTAATATAGAAGGTGGAGGAGTGGTGGGTATGTGAATGTGAGACACAATGCTAAAAAAATTTTTTTGGGACCTCTAATAGAATAATATTTCAATACCCTTCATGAATGGGGAATTTATGAAATACTTTCTAACATTGATCAATATAAAAAACAAAAATAATGAAATCCATTATGTTTTCTAAAATATTGATGGCAACGGGAGAATTTTTAGTATGTTATTTTTAGAATTGAGAATATGGGACTTTATGAATTCTATTATCAGTGATGATGAAGGCCACAATATATTTAGGAATGTTTTCCTTTCAAAAATTGTTTTCACTAAGAAATCTAATTTCATGATTACATTGATCATTGTTGTACTAGTGTATTACTCACTGAGATTAGGTGTTAATTTTGGTTGTTGAAATTTATTAATCTAGTTCCTTTATATTCTTTAAATGTGGTATTTCTATTCCATTAAATGCATTAGAATAATATTTTGATGGAGACTCTTGTGTTTCTGAACGAACTAATTACTATTTCTCACTTTTCAGGATAGATATTGTAAGGCTATTTAGAGTTTACGGAAGAATGTCTTTGTTTTTAAGGTGATCCACTTATTCTCATAGTACATGGGCATATGATATGGTGATATTTAATTGGTTATTTTTTATAATTGAATCAAAAAATTCAAAATTTATATAAGCTTTCAAAGTTCCATTATCGTATATGATGGATTTATCACATATAATTTATCTAGATAAAATTATTTTGGGTTATAATTTCATTTTAATCATGTTATTATGAACAAAAAATGTATTATATCTCTATATAAATTTGTGGTTCTACATTAAACACATTATTGTATAATTTATTACATTCGTGAAAAATAATTTTATCATTTAATAATTTTATAATTTTTTTGAATAAGTTGTGAAATTATTATAAACCATTAAAATTATAATTTTGTGATTGTCTATAATTCATGAACACAGTTTCATGTTATTACATGTGATGGTACGTTGAGATTAATTTGAGTAATAACTTTTATTGAGATACAAATTTATGTCATGGGAACAAATTAGAGATCATGTTTTATTGATTGAATTAATTTTTATATTGCATACGTAGTTCCATGTGTGTATATATTTTATGTTACATGACGTGTGTGATATATTTTATTCCTTTAACCAAAATTTATGAATTTTCTCTACACAAAACCATTATTTTTTATTGATATTAAAATATTCATGAGAATTGATTTATATAGGATTTTTTTGTATAAAATAAATTATATGGAGAGATTTGTATAATCAAACTGATAATGTCCAACCCTTATGATAGATTAAGGAATATTGAATCTTTCTATTGTGTGACATTATAATGAATGGTTATAAATTCATAAATGACATAAAAACTCAAATCCATTTTTTTCACTTTCTGATTGAAATTGAATTACATTATATGATATTATTATGTTACATTTGTCATGACAAATACATTTTTAATGAAAAGGTAGATTATATCGATATTCATGGGGGTCAATAGGGATCCTTCAAAACCCCATTATAAATTATATAGTATTCATATAATTCTTGACATTACTTCTAACTTTTCAATGGGAATTGATAAATAACAATTATTTTCATTATTATATTTTCACTCTATACCACACAAATGAATGTGTCGATAAGAGTAAATTTGGGCTAATATGGTGTTTAAATAATGATAGGAATTTAATAAAATATTTTTTTCATAAATATAACAATTATATTTCAGATTTAAATATAATCAAGACATATGTGCCATTTATCTTTTCAAATTTAATATTTTTATGTTGAAATAATGGTAATAAAGAATTTTGTTATCCCATAATGCGATAACAAATAAATTACATTACAAAACCCATACCATAAATATATAAATCTAATGTTTGAGTAATTCTAGAACATTTATTATTATCATTGAAATATTTCATATTAGTAATCCTATGAAAATTACTATTTTTCATAATTTTTCAAAATTCCTTTTTACGGTTATGTTAGAAAATTACTTCAATAGTTTATATATCACAAAGTCCATTGTATATTTCTAATGAAAATGGTAAAAGGTGTAGGTTATAGACTAAAATGGGTTTAATTTTCTTATATGATTCATTAATATCAAGGATAACGATACATATGTCAATAATATCATAGTAGTGTTATAGAGAATACTCTGATGTTGTGATAGGCATGAGATGCCTATATCTTAACTAACAACAGTGTCGGTAAATTTTATATATGATATTGTGTTTCATATCATATCCCAAAGATTTTATTCCATTATAATCCTAGTGAAATTCCATTTATGAATTTATTTTTATTTTCTTGATTTTTGAAACACACAATGATCATAACTATCAAACGAGTATATGTTTTGTGTATTGTATGGTGGCTGCCATGTTTTAGTAGTGGAACTAAATCCCCATAATTAATTGATTTTAGTTTATATAAATGATGAATTCATTCAAATTTAGGAGTTTTGATATTTCTAAGAAATTTTAAAACACTATTTGTCCCCATTCATCATTCATAATCATTGATATAATGGGAAAATACATTTTAGAGTGTAGAAGGTCTTATTTAGTGCGCATGATTTCAACTGGTTGTAATAATTTATTTAAGGACATGATCTTGATTCGTGTTTCTTAGTGATCTTAATCATTCATGCTCCATTGATATGGATATCAATAGACATGAGGTACACACGGATATTTTATGTTCTAAAATTTTAAATTGATTCTATATGGGTATATCCATATTTAAATGGGTTAATTCCACTATTTTTGAGCATGTGATGTTTTAAAAAACCAATCAGTGTTATTAAAGTAATCTTTTTCATGGAATTGATATTTTTTCATACTAATTTTATAATTAATATGATTATCATAATTTTAATTTCACTATATTGTAATATATGATATGAAATGGATAAATGTTAACTTCTAGACATCCATTCCATAAGATATGATAGAATATTTCATATTTTATGATTTAGGTGTTTTTCTATAACTAATGGTACACCAAGATGAGTCAAAAAATAGAATGAATCAAAATAAATGATTTCTGTTCCTGATTTATGTTTTGATAAATCTTTTTACAAGTTGTGATATTGCTGTGTTGTTTAAAAAATAGAGCATAGTTTTATTATAATGATATATGGGATATCATCTTTTATGATATATTTCCAATGATTAATTATTCTATATAATAGCACATAACATAATATTAGTCATAATGATATCAATAGTGCATACCATATAATGTGGTTTTAAATGAAGTATATGATTAGGTACATATCATAAAAACTGATATATTATAAAAATGATAAATTTTTTATATAAAATGATAATAATTAAAATAATATTTATAATGTATAATGGTTTTGAATTTTATATGGTTTATTTTCATTCCTAATTTTCATATAATATATTCATATTATTATCTTCTGTTTGGTAAATAATGATAAGTCTAGTTTTTCATTGTATTCCTTTATTCAAATATATGTACATTATTTTTAAGGTTCGAATAGTGTGCAATATTTAATTAATTTTGATAAGTTTATTCTTATAAAAATAGGATTTCATTAATGTACATACATGGTGAGATAATATAAGATTAATTTTTCTTCGACCTTGTCTTAAGTTTTTAATGGAATTTTTAGCATAGAATTTGATATTGATTATATTTTTCACAAATAGAGTTTGATAATTTCATTATAATTTATTTTTTTCTTAGGTATTGATTTATGGGATATGGTTCTCTGGTTCAAAACATCTTAAGGTTTGGTTATCTATCATACTATCAGTTACCTTTTTATCTTTTCCCATATGATTCTATAATTTTATATAAAATATTTTATTAACCTTGTTCAGGTATTTAACTTGATTTTTTGTATATTTGAATTCAATTTTTTTGTAACACAAAATCCACGTTTTGTATAGAGTGACACATTAACATGGTTTGGTCATATTAATTTGGTCAATAAGAAGGTGAATAAAAACTAAATCCTTAAACGTCGTCACAAATGAAGGATTGATAAGAGATATAAATATTGATTAGTATTCAATTCTTATAAATTAAATGTATATGATTTATATATAAATGGTGTAATAAATTAAACCCCTGGTAGAAATTATGATTGGTATTCCTTCTAATGTGAAAACATCTTAAGACCTTGATCTTTTAGTATAGTTTACCAAACCATTATATATCCATTGAATGGAATAATACATATCAATTTGATAAATGAGAGGTATAGGGGTTGAATCAATTATACTATCCTTTTGATGTATTCATAACAATGAAAATAATATTCTCATACATTTAGATTTAGTTGTATTTACTATTAAAAATGAAACCTATAAGAACAAATTTATGTAATAGGTTCACTAATAAATTTGATCAGATAGTCCTTGATATGGTTTGGATTTAATAAAATACCACACAAAAACTTCAAAATATTTCTTCTGGTGGCCTACAAAAATTAAGGAATATCCATCACATTCATATCACTATAGTCTTTAAATAGTATATATTCTCCTCACAAGGATAAAATGATAAATACAATATTTTTATTAAACAATAAAAACCTTATCTAATAGGATTTAGAACATATTCATAATTTGGTATAAAAATTATTCAGAATATCCTTAATGTAATTCTCCTTCCTCTTCACTTTAATGTCAACAAGTATCCTTAGGAATTTTAAAATCCTTTATGTTTTGAAAATCAGAAACACAAATCTTAAGGAATATTTTCTTTCTTTATGATTTATTTTTTTGATGACAATTTCTTTTCTCTAAGAAACGATTTATCCTTACCCTTGGTTTTCAATGTCTTATTTAGTTTTTTCTCAAACCTTGTCTAACCATATTTTTCATAAGCAAAAAATTAGAGCCTTACAAATCATAGAACGTCATTTTTCTTAGACTCCAATTTTTCTTGAAATCTAACTCTGATTTATCCTGAAATTAGACTCCCATTTCTCATGAAATCAGACCCTAATTTCTTCTAAAATCATTATTTGATTTCTCCTAATAATTAATATCTGATTTCTCCTAATATTAGAATCTGATTCCTCTAGAAATAATACTTTGAACTATCTTTTTTCCTGTAAAAAATACTCATAAATAAAATTCCAAATTTATCACAAATCAGAATCTAGATTCCTTATAATGCAGACTCTGAATATATATTATTTCAGAATGTGATTGTTTATATTTTAGACTCATATTCTCAATTCTATAAAAATATGATTAAGTTAATTTCATACAATTTCCTCATTTCCATAAAGTAACTTTTCAATTTATTAGATCTTAAACATGTTAATATTTATTAATCATAAAAATTTGTTCCATGCATATTCTTTTTTACACATGATAATATTGCCTTGTTTTATTATATGAAATGATATCATACAATATGTTTTAACTAAAATTTTGTTGAGTGACATGTGTAAAGGTCCCTCATATATTTAAGGAAGAACATAAAATTTATAATAATAGTTGGACGTTGGGATATTTCACCTATAAATACCCATGTATTTAATGATTTCTAAATAGGTTGATAGAGGTTGAAAAATGTTGATATAAGTTGAGACAGATCTAGATATTACATGCTATGATGTGGTGAAGATATTTCTAGAGAGATAATATCTTTCTTTGTGTGAATGATCGAACTAGTTGTTCAAGTTTTGAACAACTTTTCAGCCCACCATGTGAGATTCGAATTGATTCATCAATTGAGGGAATCAATGGATAGAAAGATATAGGTTCTGAATACCTCAAACTTAGAGGGCTTATAGGTATAGCAAAAAATATTATGATATTCTTATTGATGGATTACCTTGGTCTGGGTATGATACAATTTCTTGAAAGTATACATCAAGGGACCTTTCTCTAAGGATTTTGGATACCCTAATCATTGGGTTAAAATATTTTCTATATATATTAACTTTCCTAGGTTACATGTTTTTATTTCCACTTAAATGTTTTGAAAGAAAGAAAAAATAACATTATAAAACATTTTTATACATTTATACTCTGATATAAATAATATTATATACATATTAAGGTATAATCTTTCTCTCTATAAACATGTTTTACGTTTCTCTATCGGATCCATATTTTTTGATCCTAAGAAATATTTTTTTTCTTAGTTAATAAATAAAGAGGGATTGTGAATCCATCTTATTTATATTTTTCAATCAAAGATTGTTTAAGGATAAAAATGAATGTTTTTAAACATAAAATTCACCCCATATTGTAATTGAGAGTCTGCAAATATATTTCAATCCTACATTCATGTTCTTTTACTACATTGATAAATAACGTTTTTTAAAGATTTGTTTCTGAACATATTTGTTTGGTGATTTCTGTGTCCTTTAGCAGACTATCCAGTGACCCTAGTTCTATCACATTGTCAGAAACTTTGTTCATTTGATACCAACTGATTGTTTGACACCACTATGTCTAGTATCATGTGTCTGATATATTTTTGACACTCTTTGATTGATGTTTGATTTTTTGTACTCTTAGTTTGGTACATATTCACCAGATACTAATGGGTCTGAGGCTTTGATATAATATCTCTCAATATATTCAGCCACCAACATAATTTATTTGTAATTCACAAAGAAACAAAAAAAAATCTATAGATTACCCTATCACCATTTATATAGGAATCATGTATCCAAAAAACTGGGTTTAGAATGAATTTAAAATCCAAATATCCAAATAAAAAGTTATGTATCACACTCAAACCATCCTTCAGTTTATCACCTTTATGGTTCCTAGAAGATACAGTTCAAGAAATAATTATAGGAAACATTACATTAACATCATTTTAAATGATCTCTTCATACATCCTAAAATATCAAATTCAATTAGAGAATTAATTTTATTGTTATTGTGGTTATAGATTCCCAACAAAACAATAAAAAATTTATTGACTATAAAAAAATTTTAATGACACATAATGGTTCAAATTGTTCATCATTGTTGAGTCCCCTCCATCTTGTAACCACATAGTGTTATTTTTTTTTTGGTTATGATATTTCAGGTAGACTATTTTTTTTATATCTAGATACCCTTTCATGTTTCTTCTACTAGAATATACTCAACTTACACTTAAAAATTAATTTCTCAGAATCCTTTCTCTAATTCGTCAAGACCGTCTTCATCATGTGGAATCAGTATGGAGATATTTAAATTTATCCTATATCTGATGATTGTATTAGTAAACCATTATTTGATGATATGAAATTCTCTATTCAAATAATTTAAAATTTTCCATAAATATGATTTACTCGGATTTATTTATTTTGATGGCCTTTATGTTTTTTATGTAAGTTGTAACATTTTTCACAACAGCCAAGAATCATCAACAAGAACATCATCATGATTACAAAATTTAGGAAATACTACAACACAGAGCTTCCCCACGACATAACATATTCACCCATTGATCTACTTTAGTTATAATTATCAATACCATTATATAAACATGATACTTATAAATTTTAATATTAGAAAACATTTCATTAATTTTAAACATTACTGAACATCTACAGCTAATAGAACAATGATATAATCAAATAAACATTTGGCACCACACTCCATACGATTACTTAAATCCATTGCATATGGTCAATTCAAAACATTCATAACTAACTAGAAAACCATATCAGGAATCATTCTAAAGAAAGATCAAAATTTTTAAAGTGATTTATTTATGATCACATAATGAAATACGTATGAAAACCTTATTACTTATTTATATGCTTCCTAAAAAATAAAAATTCCCCCAAAAAACCAATTCTCAACAATCACCCCTTTGGATTTTATCGTCAACATTGTCAAATTAAACATAAAATTTTTATTCTCAATGAATGGATTAATACACATCATTTTTATTAGTATATGAGTGAACTCTAAGTTGGAATCACTAATAATTAAACTAAAATAAAATTCTTTCTACAATGAAGTGATTTAAATGTTTCCTACAATAATGTCATCAAACATCTTCAATTCCCCGATTATAATTATAGTTAACTGTAATAAATACGTACTATAGTGGCTTCCACAAACTATTAAAAATATTTCACACACTAAAATCATAGATACCACTTTTAATAACTCCTCTGAAATTTATGCTCTCACTTGAATGTATTTCTCTTACCTATCTATATATTTATTATTCATATTTTTATAACCTTTTAAAACATTATCTAAATGAAATATGAGTTTTGGGATGAAAATCACATATATTTTCCATTAATAGTTTAAGGTTGTACACCGATGATACACCTTTTATTATGAATTGTTTCCTTCAGAAATGGTTTAATGTAGATATCAACAACATTATCCATTTTTTTAAAAACATATGATTTAAATCATTTCATTCATTAATATCTTTTAGTAATTTATATTTAATATCAATGCTGATATATATAGAGTGATTTATTTTGTTCTGAGTATGTGTGATTGCACTATGAATATCACAGCCCAAGAGAAGGGTAACCTCACATCAACAAACAAATAATCAGACTCTATCTTAATCCATATCAAATGTAATGTAGCAAGATTGGACACTACATACTCGAAAACATTAGTGATGACATTTACAGAAAACATTCTTTTTTCCTATCACAATACATTTATCGAAATAATAAAACTCCACCAAATTATGATCTTATATAATCAACACAACCTATCTTATCTATATATCCATAAAAATTAGTTAAATATTTCTATTTATAGCATATTTCAACCAAAAAATAAATTGTTCCTTTAATATAGCTAATAATTATTTTTATAACTATTATATGAAATTATTTAGAAGAACTTTTACATATAGAACACAGATTCGCAAAACATTTTATAATTATAACCTTGATATTTTATGATATAACATGATTATATTCAAAATTATAAACTCATTGGGGGGAAAGCTCATTTCCATTCCCATCAATTTACAACATGGTTCCCATTAATATTGGTGTTGAAATGGGTTTTGAATCATCCATTCTAAATTTATTTATGATTTCTTTAGCATACTTATATTGAGGATGGTAAAAGTACTTTTTTTGGAGATATATGTAAGCCATGAAATTATTTTATTTCTTCTAGTATAGAAATTTAAAATAATTATTTTGATCCTCAAAAAACATCAAACATGTTTCTTCTTCTCTCATTGATAATCAAATAGAATCAACACACACCATCATGTATAATGTAACCAATTGATTCTATTTTTTTCAAGAGTTATATTAACTCTTACTATCATAAAATTAAAATTCTTCATAAAATTATCCATTTTATATTTACATTCTCATAGTGGTTATTTTAATGAGTAAAAATACATCTTTAACTTGAATAAATAATTTTAATATTTATCAGGAAGGAATCCAATGGGTTTTAGAATGAAAATATCTTCTTCCAACTACTAATTAAGAAAATATTTCTCAATATCTATCTATAATATCATATATGATTATTGTGAAATAATAGCAATAATTATTATGATGATTTCATTTCCTTGTTTTTTGGAAAATGTATCATCGAAATAAATACCTTTAAATTGTGAGTGTCCTTCACAAACCAATTTTGCTTTGTTTCTTATAGCCACTCCCTTTTAATTCAACTTGTTTAATAATTCACAATTTTTTCCAATAATGTTACTCTCTTTTGGGTTGAGAAAATATTATAAAGTTTTATTCTTATAAATATTATTTAATTCTCTTTTGAAGGAATCAATCTACTCATGATGGTAAAAAACTTCTTAAAAATATCTTTTCTCAACCTGCGAATATTAATATGTATTTGGATAAATAATTTATATTATTCTTGTTCTATACAATTATCCTCGATACCCAATGATGACTGGACCTCCACTTCATTTCTCATACTAGTATGATATGAACATAATTGTTCCTCTTCACATTAAATAGCTAAATAAACATCTCGATTATGTTCTGTTTTAACATCAAGACATATTTCAAAAACATTTATTTTTGATTATTAGTATCTAAATAATACTTAATTTATCTTATATTTGTAGCTTGTTATGAAACAATTATGAGAATATTATAGAACATTAACACCTATAGAGTCCTCAATATTATCCCTATATTTAATATTAATGTTGTATCCTCTTCCATAATGTGGGAATCCAAGAAAAATACCAATGAAGACCTCCTTGATTGAAATTCCTAATATTTTTGGTTTTTAATTTAATTATGCAAGTGGAGAAAAACATCCCAATATATTTTAAACATTGAGTTCATTTTTTATTTTATATCATAAGGATTTATATAATATCATTTATTATAGAAACAATTATTCTAAATTTGAACTACATAACCAAAATATTACATCCAAAAGACACAAAAAGTAACATGTTCAGTTAGAATTGCTTGATCCCCCTCAAAACATATTCTATTATTTATTTCAAAAACAATAATATTATATGGTTTCTATATTAAACTACATTTATAAAGAACTACATTATTTTCAATATAAACATTAATCCTTATATTTGTGTATTCAACACCATTATCATTTTAAATCATCTACATGAAATAACGACACTCGTTTTCAGCACTTCTCCCTTAACATTAAAATACTTGGAGAATATATGATTTGTGTTTCAAAAATATAAAATATGTAATGGGGGTAAATTCATCACTTGGAAATAAGGTAATTATATTTATTTTTTGATTAATTTATCACGACTCATGTTATGTTAGAATAAAATAAGTTCTAATAGAAGTGTTGAATGTATATCATCATTATTACGTATTTAATTTTTATTCAAACATTTCAATCATATTGAAAAAATTTAATCTCTTCTTTCTATTAGTTTAAGAATATCATGAATACCATCTCTATTGGTAAAATTGAATATATTTATATGTAACATGTGTTTTATCTCTTTTTTCATATCATATTTTTCTCAATCATGGGAATATAACACGACCTCTATACATCTCCACCATAAAACATGGTTTTCTTTATATTGATGTCCTCTTTTTATAACATTATCATCTACAATTATTTTAAGAATATAATATTCAAATTAATTTATCTCTGTAATCACAATGTAGTGAAACACTTAGAGAGTTTTCTTTCACTACATCAATAATCAAAACACTTCGACATTTCAATAGTTTTATTAGTAATAGATGATGAAACACTAATGATTCTTTGTGAATCATCATTTCCAAAATCCATTTTCCATTAAATAAAATAATTCACAATTTTAACCACTTCAAATATGTAATCATATGTGATGAACACCCAAAAATCCAATATCAAGGTCTATTATACTTTCCTTGATTTGATAGAAGCATCTATAAAAAGTACTTCCATTTTCCATTTTCTTTCTTCTCATGTGGATTTTGATAATCTAAATGAAACATTGTTGAGAATATAACATTAATATACATCCTTTAGAAATATTTCCATGCTAAAAAATATTGTACACGAGTTTTCCAAAGGTTGAAATATTTTTTCAATTTCCAAACTGACATTCTTTGGCTTCCTTATTTAAGTCGTTTGACAACCCATTAAAACATAACCACCATTTCATAGAGATTCCTAGGGATGTAGATGACATGAGAATAGAATTATGATTTTATTCCAAAAGAATATGGAGTATAATAAATTTACATAGAAAACATATTTTTTGTAACTCTTATGCATTTAAATAATGTTGAGATATCTTCTATAATCTTTTCACCATCACATTTTTTTCATATTATACATCTTATAAGACAAATCAATGCCTATAGATCTGGTTCTTTTAGCATCAAAAATCTATTTCTATGAAATTTAATTATTTTTTGACATTACTATTTTTGGAAACACACAAGGTATATTATGATTTCTTCATCCTATGAACATCATTAACCATGTTTTTAAAAATTGAGTATGATATTTATATATTATTTATGTTTTTCAATTATTAGAATATTCACCATCCTTAGAGATCAAATTTTGGATTTTCATTATTTCTTTATCAACATAAATAAGTTTATATTGAACATGGTCAAACTCTTAATTATTCAAATTAATATTTATTTATTTTTTATGGTGAGTTTTGTCTATTAATATAGTAACTTCTTCAGATGAATGATCAATTTTTACAATAATGATTCTTTTAATCCAATCATAGGTTTTCTTCTAATAGATATTATTTATTCACCTTTGTATTCATTATTCCAAGTCTAACAATCATTAAAAAACAATATGTAAACTCTATTTGTTTCATAAACTCTATATCAGTCTCCATCAATTTTTTAAGAGATTATTTTTCATCAATGGTAACAATTTTATCATTAACATGTTGGGAAAATAAATTCTGAGTAACAGCATCACTGAATATATCATATTACACTATATTTTCATCATCTTCCTCACATTTTTATAGAAATATTATGCTTTTAAATTATGAAAAAATATTATTCTTTCCTTTTAAATGAAATTTTATTTTTCTATATTCTTCATTAGAGTTATTGTTTACTATTTTTATACTCATTGTAATTTACATATTTAATTATACATGGAATGTTAACTGTGAAATTTCTAATGGATCAAAAAATAATGTACATATATGAAACTTTACCTTTATAATTTCCTTTTTTTCTTTTCACCTTTTCAAAAAAAAACATACACAAAAATTCATCAATTTTTTTTATATACCTCATATTTGGTGAATGAATCACTGACTAATTTCTTGAGGTCAATCATAAAGTCTACATATGTAGTTGCTCAAAAATATAATTCATAGACATATTTTTCTTCATTATTTATATGTTTTTATATGCTCATTTCATATGTGATGAAAATGATATGTATATCATGAAAATATATAGATTCGGGGTCTCTATCTTCTATAGATGACCGCTCAGACTCAAATTTATCCTAAATAAATAATATAATATTTTTTATAACATTGAAATACTAAAATATATCAATGAAACAACTTATAGTTCTTTCAATGTAATTTATCCTAGTAAATAACTCACTAAAAGATTTATCATTTTCTATTTTTTGATATTTGTGAGTCAATCCAAAATCTATAAATATTCTTTCATAACATTTATTTTATCCCCATAAATATTATTTAACATGGCCTAGATAGAATTATCTATTTCAAAACAATGAAAACTCAAAATTTTACTTTAATATATTTAGAATTTTTTCTATTTCTAGCTCACCCAAACTTCTCTATGTATTTCTTATCAATAGTTATTTTAAATGAACCTTTAGTAGGAGGAAGAAAAAAACTTGTAGTTGCTTCTAGAACATTACATAAAATGGTTATAATTAAATTTAGCATTCTATATTTATAGATATGATAGTTCATACCATCATATACATGAATACCCTTACCCTTCACAATTTTATGAAATTATGTGGAAATCATATTTTTAATCAATATTTAGAAAGGAGTCAATGAAGGAACCTTCCCATTTTTTCACTTGAAAGGGCCAATCATGGTCTTTATGATCACTATGTGGTAGAGGGATTGAATCCATGATATTCTATTTATATGTTTCCTTAAAAATTCATCACATATGATTATAGTGTATTAAATAATTTGAAAATTATAAACAAGAACATCCACAAGTACACACGTAATTATAAGGTTCACAACCTAATAAGAGTAGCTAGCTCTTCGAAAGGTTTTGAAATAATCTAAGATCCAAAAATAGAAGAGAATAATTCCTTTTGTTGTTTTTATTAAGCATGTAATATAATTCACTTTCATAATACTATATTCATTTAATAGTTCATGCTAACCTTGTAACATCCTGGAATTTTAGAGTAAGAATATTCAATTCAATAGCGTGTATGACACACGACACCAAGCATGAAAAGAAATATTATATCCAGATACATTATAATATTTCTATAGTTTAAATAGAATATATATATTTCAATTCATTCAAAACTGAGTGAGCATGTGTTACACTCAAGAGTGTCCTTCCTCGATAGCATGAATTACACACAATACTGAGTTTCACCAAATAACAATGAATTTTTAAAATAATGTTATTTAATATTATATGTTATACCCTATCATGTATATTAGAATTCGAGAATATTATTAACTAACCTATGAAATTTTATGGTTTATATACTTCTTAGGATACCAATTAACGAGAAATGAAAATAAGAACCAATTAGACTAAAAAATTATTAATTTTATAGTTCTAAATTAGTTTTTAATAATAACCATAATTAGTCACAATTAGTAAATTATTTTAATTAAATATATATGTTATATATTAAGTAAAATATTTTTTATATTCATATTTTCTGTTTGATATGCCTAATATGATAACAAACCCTATTTTACACTAAAAACCTATATTTTTTAAAGGCAATTTTACCGACTTTTAGTAGTGAACATTTTGTAAATCTTAATTTTGAAACTATTATACATGTAATTTTTTTAAAATAAAATTTATCATTGAATTAATAATTTCAAAATTAAACTACAATGAATTTCTTTTATTTTTCAATGAAACTAGATTTTTTTGGTGAATAGTAAAAAACACTTCAATTTAGTTAAAAAAATCTTATGAATTTAAAACAATTATTAGTGATAAATTAAATTTTTTATTTTTTATTAAGTAAATTTATATCAATAATTATTCTATTAATACAGTTTAGTTTATTATAATCAATTTTAAATTGAAATTGAATATAATAACTCAACAATATTTTGAACATTTTTCTACTAAAACCTATTAAATCATCTCTCATGAAGTATAACATTAATCATAATTTTTCCACTTTTGTTACATTATTTTCCAAAAAAATAATCCATTTTATTCAAGATAATATTTTGAATATAATAATATCAATCTAAAATTTTACGAAAATGATTAGTGAAGGTGATTAAAATTATTTACAGAGATTAATGTGTAGTTAGGCATAAAAATAGATTGAACCTTATATTTAAGGGACCAAATGACCATGCCACATGTTTAAATACTATTGGATGGAAATTTATTATTCATAAACCGTACATTATTTTTTTGTGTGATTTTTATGACGTCATTTCAATAAGAACATGTACACACATAACTTGTTTCCATAAATTTCAAGTGAGTCCTTCTCCTTACTATAAATGGCCACCACATCTCCCCATTACCCACACCTATCATGTAATAATTGATCTACCATTTTATTCCCAAATAGATTCTAAAAATACATTCCCTCATCCTATATTCATTCCCTTGGGGTGAAATTATTCTAAGGAAGCATTAAATTACAACAAAAAAAGTTACCCAATTTAGTGGAAAACGATTCTCTCAAGATCTCTAGTTTCATTTCCATTATCAACCCTCAAAAATCAATTTTTCCATAAATATTTAAAAAACCTATATCCTCAATAAGTTAGGATGTTTTTATGTAAATTTTTCAACCACCACATACAAAAAACACCATCTAATGGGTAACAGACATACTGTTTTTGAGTACAGTGAACTACTACGTCCCTAAACGATGATTGTTCATTTTTCCCTTACCACCTCTCATGTTGGACATTATGATAGAAAATAATATTATATATGTTATATATTATATTTATAATTTATTTATGTTTCTATATTTCTTATTTAGAACATACCTTTATACTTTCCATTATGTGTGAAATTGATAATTTTGTTTGAGGATGTGTGGACTACTGCCACCACAATGTGACGTGACTCCTTCATGGCATAGATGGAACATATAAATAATGGTTTAAATAAAAAAATGAAACATATATAACATATATATATATATTCTAATATAATTATATTATACATATGTATCATTTACCTTTCATTATTTTCATATGACAATGAAATGAATGTTGTGTTCATGCATACGTATGACCTATTATCTCCCTGAACAGTGCATTTTAATTAAAATCTAAAAAATATTACATGATAATAGAAATAAATATATAATGAATATCTATTATATTAAAATCATATTTTAGATTATTTATATGTTGAAAAAGTAATATATTTTATAATAACAACAAATAACTAGTAAAAACATACTAAAAAATTTGGAAATTAATACCTGGAATAGTTAAAATAAAGAAATGTTATTAAAAAATGGGTAATAAGATATTAGAATAGGTTTATATATTCTAAAATAAATATTAATATCATTCTATTATATTTTATTAAAAATTTTAGACCCAATATAAAGGTCGATAAATACCACAAAACACAATGATTGTTAGTGTCAGATATTGTTGTCTTACTTTTCTTTTTGTAAGACATATGCCATATACACCACTTACATATTTTGTTTACTATATCTATTTCCATTTTTTTAAATTATATCATGAATCTTTTTTCTTCAAGGTATGAAAGAATTTCATTCATTGGTATTATGATTTAAATGTTTTAAGTGGGATGGGGCACTTTTGAATGTTTAATGATTAATTTCTTAAAACATATTCTTAGTGATTATCTTTTCAATCTCACATACTTTAGTGATTCTTTTCATTTTCATTAAAAATAAATTTACTGAAATAATTTATCATTATACATTTACTTGAATATAAATATTCTCATATAAAGTAAATTATTATTTCCTAAACTATATACCATTTTACAAATGGTTTATAATTTGTTATCTATTTGATTATTTGTTAAATTATTGATAAAATAGTATTCATTATTCAATATGGATATTTTATAAGGAATATTATTAATTTGATTGTTCTATATGAGTAATTATTTGGATTGGTATTGAACGGTGGATCCCATAATTTATATATCTCCTCTATGCATTGATTGGCCCTCTTGAGACAAATTATTAGGTAAAATTTAATGGATTTTTGTATATAGATTTAAACCTTCTTGTGAAAGGTATTGATGGTATTAGGTATTCATGTAACTCAGGAATGAAGTCCACAAATAAATCATTTCACTTAGGTAGATTTAGTTCTTATTCATCCATGATATTTTGTGTTGTCATATCTATGAATGAATATCAATATGATTTTTTATTTAGATGGCATGATTTTTTGTTTCATACCTTTCCATATAGAGATTTCCTTATCTAGTTATTTTTAAGTCATGTGTTATTTGTTATTTAACATTCTGTGCTAAATTATTTCCATTTATTCCTTATTTAATCCACTTTACTTACCCTTACTGATCATTTGAGCTCACCCTTATTATGTTTCTTTCCATAGGTTATGAAAAATAAATATTTGAATATGAATTTAAGGATGTTGTTAATTTATTTTTATTTTGTATGACGTTTGTATTTCCTATTTCCCAATATATTATTGGTATATTTTATTTAATTTGGGTTTCTAGGACTTCTAATCTGAATTAATCCTTGGGATTTCCTTATTTTTAATCATGCCAAAGTAATAAAATAATACATCGGTTCCCGTATTCTTTGGTTGGGGATTTACAGTTGGTGTCAAAGGAAGCTTAGAAATAAAACTATAAACTAGATTTAAAAATAATATATTAGGGGGGAAACCAATAATATAGACATTTATGATAAATATGCATGTATATCTTATAATTTTGGTAATATAGTGATTTTTTGGGTATTCCTAACCATAAATCCCTTTCTGGATACTCAAAGTGGACTTGGTTCTGGAACATGATTACCTAGGTGAAATAACTATGATAAGGTGTTGCAAGCCTGACTCTAGGGAACCTGGTACACAATAATAGTCCATACCGCAGATCTAGTTTGACACTCCTCTGGAATTTACTTATGATAGTTGAAATTTTCATTACCTATCATTATGAAGGATTTTGATGAAATATTATCCTCAAAGAATCCTTTTTTATGATTATGAGGTTATATATACATAAATTTATTAATTTATGTTACACCATAATTAGATTTTTAGAGGTACCATAATTTAATGAGCTAATCTATTATATGTCATGGTATAAAAATTGATCCTAGAAAGAATAAGTGTGTTAACACTCACGGAAAATGTAGTGATTTCCCAATAAAGGAATTCAATGTAGATGATATTTGAATTGATCATGTTATGGATATATTTGGGAAGGTTAGTTATGATGAAGAACCTTCCCAGAATAGAGAAACATATTCCACAAAGAAAATACCTAATGCTGGATCATTTTATGTGGCATAATCTCCAATAATTTAGTGGGACAAATACTCCAATTGTAGATGAGTAACAGATTAATTCTAAGGAGAAGATATTTACAGCAATGTAATGTAGTGAAAAGGAAGAAGTTACACTTACAGTCAATTGTCTACAAGGTGATGCTAATCAATGGTGATACATAATTCAGAATACATTAGGGGAATATGAAATAGAACTCATGGAATGGAGTGTATTCTAGGATACACTCTCTCATAAATAATTCCCTAATTATCATCAAATTTAGATTAAGATAATGTTTATTAGCTTAATAAAAAAAAGGAAAAACTGAGTTTTTTTTTATTATGAATCTATCTTTACATGGTTACAAATGTTTTCTATGAATCATATATGAAATAAAGAGTTCAAGGGAAACTAATTCTTTGAATGTCTTAAGATAAATATTATAAGGGTACTGGTTTTTATGAATTTTTCATCCTATGAAAAGATAGTTTTGTATGCCATCAAAACTGAAAAAGAAATTCTGAATATAATACCCCTTAAATAGAAATCAAGAGATGTATAAGTATCCTGAACACCATGAAATAGGGAATGATTCAAATACGGTAATGTGAAATAAGGATTTTCTAAATTGTCGTAACTATGGAATGAATTGACCTTTTAAATGCTTGAAAGGATTGGGAGTTATTTATATGTTTTGAGAAAAGGGTCACTTGGAAAAAGAATATAATGGGAAGAAGCTGATCAATGATATTCAGTGCTACAAATTCAAGGATATGGGGCACTATGGAAACAAATTCCCCAAGAATCAAAAAAATATACCTCTAAAAATGATAATGGACCACCGTTTAACATATATTATTGAAACAACCGAATTGGAGTGATTAATGTAATTTGTTATTTTGGATCTAAGAAATATGTTGAAAATGTATTTTATTTGTGATTTCCTCATCATTTGATGTATGAAAAATGTAAGGATTTTATTATTGTACATTTTGGTTTTGGATTTGAGAATCATATGCTGAATGGTACCTTGAAAAATATTATTTCGAAAGACAATATTTTCTAAAAAACTCTTGAATGAGGGGTTGAAATCCCTTAATATGTTCCTGAGGTTAATATAATGATGAAGAAATTATAATTATAGATATGTCCTGAATACCTTGTAACTGATTAATGACAATTAGAAATGTGTTATATGATGTCATTTAGGGAGTTTAAAACACTTTAGGATTTAGATAATATATCTAATAGAATCTATATAAATTTAAAAATAATGAAGAATTTATGTTTCCAATAAGTTTTTATGGTAATGTGATTTATTATTATATTTTAAATGGATACATTGTGAATTTATCCACTTTTTTGGAATGTGAAAATTTAGAGCTGATTCATGTTGATTAAAGGATAATTATAAGTCCATTTTGGATTTTCTGTGACATTATTTCTAAATTATCGGATCATAATATTTCAAAAAATAAAAATTATTTATGAAATTGATTAATTTGATCTTTGGACATGGTTTTATAGATTTTTTATAATACATCATCATATTAGAATAAAATTATAAATAGTTCAATTAAAAATAAAAGGATAATAATGTATTTATAGAAACATATATTTAAATATATTCGAGTAGACTGATTGAATTTATAAACTATAAAATAGTTGTCTCGAGAGAAAGATGTTTTCTTATTATAATCACTTTTGATGATACCAGTAACCTTTATACAATCCTATGAATTATAGTCTTCTGGGATACATCTTTCCTTGTAACATGTTCTTTATAACTCTCCATTAGATCTTGACTGCCGAATTTTTTCTTCCATATCCATGTTTCTATTTTTGACAAATAATCTCTTATTATGGAACAAAGTTATGTGACTGTTGTACTTTCCTTTCACTTTTATTATGAATATTTTATATTAACATTTTTTATGATGTAGCGATTTCAAAAAAAATTATTTCATATCCCTCTATCATAAATATAATGTTTATATTATGAGGATGCAATTTAATTAAGTTGGGGGAAAATCTAACACCCTAAAATGGATGAGTAAGTATATTGTATTAGACGACGTGTATGACACTATACACCATGTGTGTAAGGTAAATAATGTCCCGATAATTTTTTATCTGTTACTACTTAAAATAGAATATATATATTTCAATGCATGCAACATCTAGTTAGTGTGTGTTATTCACAAGTGTGGCCTTCTACGATAGATTACATTATAAAGAAAACTGAGTTTCACCAAATAACAATGTATTATTAAAATAGTATTATTTAATATAATATGATATAAATATCTCTTATTTTTGGGGTTATTAATAGTGTTAACTAACTTCTGAAAATTTATGATTTATATAAAATCAATTACTGGGTTACCAATTACTGAGAAATGAAAATAAGAACCAATTTTATATATATTGAAATATTATTATTTTTATTCCTCCAATTGAGTTATGTCTTAATAAATATAATTATTTACTATTATTTAACGATTTTAATGAAATATATAATTTATATATTCATAAAAATATTTTTTTATATTCATCCATTAGGTTTGATAGGCCTAAGATGATAACCAGCCCTATTTTACACATAAAACCTATATCTATTTAAATGCAATTTTACGACCTTTTAGTTGAAAAATTATTTTAAATATTAATTTTCACACTCCTAAAAATTTAACTTGATAAAATAATATTCATTATTAATTTTCATATGGACAATATTATCGTAGGGTGAATTTATGATATTTTATTGAGAATATTATTTTTTTTTGCTGAATACTGAAAAATAATGTATTTTAGTTAAAAAATTTAGTTTTATTTTAAATAAATACTAAAGATAAATTATATTTTAATTTATTTATAATGTCAAATTATTTAAATAATACATATATTAATTGAATATAATTTCATCTAATAAATTTCACCTTGAAATTGAATATAACATGAGAACAATCATTGGAACATTTTTCAATAAAAACCAATTAAATCGTATATTTGCAACATTAGAATTAATATTAATTTTGTCTCTTGTATGATTTTAATTTAGAAAAATGATTATAAAACATTTAAATCAGGATTATATTTTCATTCTAATATGATCATTTAATTTTAGACCAAAATGATTACTGAAAGTGGCTAAAATTAATTATAGTGATTCAGGTGTAGTTAGGCTTAAAATGGACTAAAACTTAAATATATGGGCCAAATGACCAATACACTTGTCTAAAACTTATTTTATCATCATATACCTGAAATAATCTATCGATTATTGATTTTTTTGTGTTTTTATAGCCTTTTTAGGTAATAAATTTTCCACACCTAACTTGTTCCCAAAAAATTCTAAGTGAGTTCTTTTCTTTTCCAATAAAAGGCCACTAAATCTCCCCATTACTAACACAACTCAAGGAAAATATCCATGAATAGGATTTTTACAAATACCTCTTAAAATTACCTCCACTCATCTTAGAATCCACCCACTGGGATGAAATAAATCTGAGGATGCTTTTGGTCCAAAGCAAAAGAAGTTACCTGATTAAGTGGTAATGTCTTATCTCTAGCTCAAAATATTTATTTCCATTATCCACACTCAAAAATAACCATTTTCCATAATTATATAACAAAAACTAAATAATCAATATACTATAATGTTTTTTATTTTATGGGTTCAACATAAGCACTTGGCCTTAAACATTACATAATCCTGAATTAAATTAATAATTCAAATTGAGGATCTTTTCAGGTTTAGAGTTTTAGAGAAATAGGCCATAACTATTATATATCAACATGAAAATTACATGTAGACACTACTACTGTGTATCCATTTTTTTCATAAAATAAAAACTCTTAATAAGAAACATGTCTAGTTCCATGTTATAGACAACATGACTTTTCCATGATCCCATCCTTGACCCTATTCATCTTTAAGTCCTTTGGAAAACATTTCAAAAACAGGGGATGAACATAAAAAGCTTAGTAATGGTTATAAAATAAATACGGAAAATAGTAGCCTATAATTAAATACAAATCAATGAAACCATACTTTTCAATCATAACATACCATACAAAATCATAAGATTTGTGAATAACACACAAAAATCAGTAATAATAAAGGTATATTATGGAATTCATAACATAATTACATTGTATCTATCACAGCTACATATAGAGTCAAATTTGGAATACCCATCATAGTATATCTCCTAAATCTCTTTGGAGAAACATTCACATTTACCTCCGTCATGTTACCCAATGCATTGGAGACCTGTCTCGTGCTCACCCACCCTAGGTTTAACACGGAACCACCTATATACGTAAACAGTTCCCAATAACCATAAAATATTTATAACACATAACACAAGAATAAAGGAAAGATAACTTTTCCACATTCCAATCACAATATATCAAATCAAGATATTGAAGTAAATAATTCTTTATCAAATAATTTTCCAAACCATTTTAAACGTTTCATAAAGAGATTTTTGAATCAAAGTGTCTAATTCAACTTTGAAAATTTTAAATGAATTAAAAATTTAAAACATTAATGTCCATATAAATTATTCCTTAAAACCATTTTTAAAACATGGAAAATAATGATAATTTTTTTGAGGAATAAATCATTTAAATATTTAAAACAATATTTTAGTTAAAGAGTTTTTAACAAAATGAGAGACTCTTGAATACAAATAATTAAGGAATAAAATTTAATCAAAACATTATAATATCATGAGAATAATGGTATTAATGATATAATATTCCAAAGGAAAGTATATACACTATATAAAATTTAATTGGTGAATAATGATAATGATGTCTCAATGGAAAGTAAATTTAGACGAAATCCCTTATAAAAACGGTATCCTTAGATTCAGGATAAATAAATTTCATAATAAAAACTTTAAAATATAAATAAACTAAATATTATTGGGTATTCTGTGTAAATCAATCATAGGAAATTCAAACATGTTCTTTTTTAATACAAAACCAACGACTTGGATGTTTAACTCAATGAATGGAAATTGTGTTAAAATTACTCTTATCAAGTTCATATCGATGACTTTAGAATTTATCAATGGAGAAATTATGTGTATCAAATTTATATCTACAAAACATGGTGTGGAAATTACAACATAAATAAAAATAGTGATTCCACACATAATTATAGGATGACATAATTTAGAATTAGAAGATTAACCCAGGGAATGAAAATTGAGTTAAAAGGTTCCCGTACCGATTTGGTAACTTATGAAACATACAACCCATGAAAGAAAGATCATAAAATGAAGATGTAAATACCAATAAATTGATCTATATTACAAAATGAATACAATAATGGAAAATACATACACCACACAAAAGGAAATAGTGACAAATATAGCATGAATCTCACTGGAATAAAAATGGAGATGAAAATCCCTTACCACATTGTAATCAATCGATTCGTATGACAAAAAGTTAATAAACAAAAAATGATTCACAAAATAACCTGAATATAAAGATAATCATTATAATATATTTCAATTGTCAGTACAAAATACTTCCCATGTAATAAATTAGTGGAGAACAATGGAAATCTCACAGAATTAAAAGTGAGATAAGAAATCCCTTACCTCATGTCCGACTTGACTTGTTTGTTCCCTGTTCTTCCTGAATAATAAAATAAAGTTAATTTATACTTGATTAAGAACCTTTTTAAGTTTATTATTCTTTTTATATCACTTATTACAATGTTATAAACGTTGTGTAATCATTTATGTTAATAACGTTCGTTTTGTCGATATTTGGTACTTGAGTCAAAAATGGACTTCTTATAATTACAAGTTGTTCAAATAGTCAAAAGTTCATTATATACAGATTTATATTCATGATTTAGATATCATATATATCATATATATCCATTATATAAATTTATTTATAATATTAGTTACCAATTGAAGGTAAGAAATGAAATGCACCGTTCATGGAGTCGGTAAGTTGTATGTACGCATGAACGTTACTTTCATTTATATTTATTATTTTAATGGAATTAAAACATAATGATACATAGGTATAATATAATTCTAGTATAATATTATATATATAAAATCATTAAAATCATCCTTTATACATCCCACATATGGCATTTATGAGTCAAATCACTTTGAGGGGGCGGTAGTCTGCACTTCCTCAAATTAAATTATCGTGTTTACCCATAATGGAAACCCTAAAGGTATGATATAAATGAAAAATACAGAACAATAAAGAAAATATAATAATAATATATATCATATATAAATGAAGTTCCATCTTAATGGCCACCATGAGAGGCGATAGGAGATAATCAAACAATCATCGTTTCGTGAGATGTTAGTTTTCCATTCACAAAAATAGTATATTCTTTACCCATTAGATGGAGGGGTCTGTTAGTGTAGTTATAATAATTATCAAAACAACATACTAGTAAATTCTGGATACTAGTGTTGTTATAAAAGAAAATAATAAAAAGATTTTAGGGGTTGGAGAAGTAAAATAAAAGAAATGAATTTAAGAGAAACTATTACCTTTAATTTGGGTAACTCTATTTGGTTTGAAGCAAAAAGACTTCTTGAAGTTCCTTATGCCTAAGGTAAGTATCCTAAGAGGAGGAGAGTGATATTGAAAGATTATTTGGGCGGGTTTTGGATGCAGAAAGGGGCTTGAGAGGTGTATGGAATGAGTTAGAAGTGAGTGATTTTTATAAGGGGGGAGGGCCTCTTTAGGAAAGTGTGAAAATATTATTTTATTATATAATGATATTCGGTTCCTAATGGTCCAAAACAAAATAATTTAAAAGATAAGATGAATAATGGTATAAATAAAATCATCAAATAAGAATTGGACAGGTTTTGAATGTTATTTTAATATTTATAATCTTATTTATTTAAATGATTTATTAATGACGTAAACACTGTATCATTTGTGTGTCATAAATAATTATTTTTATTTATGTCCAAATATTATAAAAAAGCACCATGAAGTAGGATACAGTTTTATCTTTCCAATGAATATTTATATTAGAAAACATAACTTATATAACCCTATGTAAAAATTAATTTACTAAATGATATTTGTTTATGTCATCTTTTCCTTTACTTTAAATTAATTAATCTAATGTGTCATTAATACTCACATGTGGCTCCATGTGGACCCCAAATCGACCCAAAGATTCCCGTGGACGGACGTGACTCATCTATTAAGGTTAGATCAAGTGTTAAGGTAATTTTGAATTATTATGATATTATTTTTACCTTGAATTGCCCTATTTACCTTTAACCGCGGTAAATTGAAGTAAAATGTTACTATTATACAAAAATTATTTTCACCTCATTCAACAAAAATTTACTAAGTAATAAAAACCATGTATTCCATATTTTTTAAATCCAATTCACAGAAGTAATAAAATTTTAATTTAATGAAACAGATAGTTTTTTAACTACTACATAGTGGTATCACTATTCATCAAATATTTATGTTTTTCAGAAAACTACCAAAAATTCAGACCAAGATATATTTGACATTCCGAATTCAAAAATGATATCTATTTTACCAAATTTAAAACATTTAATTTGTATTAATTAATTTAAAATTAATTCCCGTCAACATAAAAAATAGCGTGTTTTTAAGAAACAATGACTATCAAAATATTGATACTTGTTTATGTCCTATTTCATTGTGAAATTAATTCCAATGAACAACATTGTATTAAATGGTAAAAACATATTATAATTACACTTTAAAACCAATTAAAAAGATAATATAACCATATAAATATATTAGATTAAAAATCACTTTTTATTTAAAATATTGTATTTTTAACTATTCATGAAAAAATGAATTTTAACAGATAAATACTAAAAATTTAGCCAAAGTAAATTTTGATGTTTAGATTCTAAAGTAGAATTTTCTTTTTTCAAATGGAACATATAAAAGTGACCAAATCTAGATTTAAAAAGGGTTCTCCATTAAAAGGTGGAAAATCAACCTTTAATGTAAATTATGTTTAAAATTAGATTCATTCACATTTTAAGCCTATAACATGTATTGCATAAATCTAAATACATTTAACAAAAATATATAATAATTTTGTAGTTATTTTTGTTCATTCCATCCATTACAACGACATGGTGTTAACTACCATTTAAAATAATAATATTATATAATTAGTGTGCAACGTAAGATTTCAGAGAAACCCATTGTTGTGTATCGGGTACGAAATCGAACATAGAATCCCCTTTAAAGTATAATTGATATTTAGTTAACAAATATTAACAAATATGAAAATTTTCATCTTCATTATTTACCTGGGATGTTACATCCTTCCCCCTTTTGGGAATCGCTTCCTCTCAATTTCAAAATTGGGCTTCAAAACTTCATTAAAAGTCCCACATCGGAAAATAGTCAGTCAAACTATCACTTTAAAAGAATGAAAGAGAGGTAAAAAGGTCACCAGAGACAAACCATACTAGGATTCTAGGTTGAAAACATGGATATGGAAGAGAGAACAAATGGTCAAATTTTTATGGAGAGTGATAGAAAACATTATTAGGATAAATTTAACCACCAAAAAATCACAAACTTATGATGTGTTAAACGGTGTTTGATTACCTAGTAGGAAACGTAAGCCAACAAGATTTTTGTTTTACATTCCTTTTCATAATTTTGAGGAATTCATTTACTACATAGAATAAGAACACAAGGAAATATACATACCTTCTAGTAGAGTTTCATCCTTTAATATGTTTCTACCAAAAACTAATCTTTTCTCAAAACAATGGGCATTCAAAAAGACTTGGTCACATCAAAAGAAAAAGAATCATCTTCTAGAGAATCACATAATCCACAAAAAAAGAACTATATATTTTCCTTGTCTTTAGAAATCAACGAAAACCCAAATGGTTAGTGCGAGATCAGATAATAACCGAAAAGGATAATCCTTTATAAAAATAAATACTACCATTAATCTCCAAATTTATTCAAAAAAAAACACAAAAGTTCAACAAAGACCATTCAATAAACAACTGTCCATAAAATTCTTCAAAAGTAATCTGAACTAAGATTGAAACCCAAATCCCATAAGTATTTAATTTAACAGTCTTCCAAGATAAATCTTAACATTTATCCCCAAATAACATCAGTTACTCATAAAGTATCATATTGAAAAGTAATTAACCTAATCGCATATTCTCCATGATAGGTTAATCATTTTCATAAATAAACCAAATCGTCATATGTCCACAATAAAAACAAAAAATCTTTCAAAATAAAATTTCAACCTTTATCCCACAACTGAAATCTCATAGTATTCTATCTTCTTTACACATATATTGTTTCATCAAAAGAGAGAGCATCTTCCACAACATCCTTTATCACTTAATCACCAAATCATTTTCCTATACTAAGTATATCCATTTGATAAAACATAAGTTCCCAAAATCAACATATTATTGTTCTATAAAATCATTTTACTAAAATAATAATTCATACTAACTAGGGACTTTAAGTAGGCATGTGGTAGGCTATGTGCCCTTGTCGCCCTCTGGTTGTGGGTTTGATTCCTGCGGCCTTGTCGGATGCGACGGGTTGTCACCCATCATACGAGTTGTCTTTTTTATAAAACTCAAACATAACCTTAACATGTTTTAACCTCTATGTTTTCCTTATACCTATCATTTTCATCCCAATTCATTATGATCTCAACATCATAATTCTTGATGTCTTATATATATTGTAATTTTTTTATTTCACACCATATGATAAAATAAAATGATACACCAAATGAAGAACGTCATACCTTGATCATGGTGCCCATTTCATTTCATAATCATCTTGTTCACGTAGGTATACGATCCAGGAATTGCAACAATGATTTTGAGATCCTTCAGAATCATTTTCTTCCTTCTTCCAAATACACCTTTTACAACACGGGTCATATTGGTGTCCACAGAAAATAGTTTTGGAAAATAATCATTTTTACATATAATTTCAAAACATTTGATAAAATGTGATTTCTATAAAATAGTCCAATAGAATTTGAGTTAAATCATAAAATTAATGGACCTTTTAAAATACCATAGTTACATTCTGGGAGACTATATTGTAAATGAAAATTTATATAGGTTTCACAAGGGTCTCCTTCATTAGCACATTTTTCCAAACCATAATATGCTTCAAAATCTTGTAATAAGGTAAAATATTTGAAAAACCCTTGATAATATTTTCCTTTCTTGAAAATATGATAATACTATGAAAATAGTATTTATTTGAATACAACTAATGATCTACTATGATAACAAGGTATAATGGAGGTGTTTGATATCTCCAACAACTACTTGAAAGTGAGATGTATGTAGAAAAAGTTTCACAATCATCTGAACATGACATTGAAACAATTATTGCAATAAAGTCATCATGAAGAGATAGGAATATCGGTTGAGATCCTCCTCCTTCCATTTTCAACTGAATATCCTTGATCGGAAAAAGTTATAAAACAATTATTTAATGTAAATAATAAACAAAGGGACTAACCATGTGTCTAACGAAAACTCTTATTCCCTAAAGTTCTCTAAACCGAACTCTAATACCTACTATATGGACCCAACATTAAACATTAAATAATCCTGAATTAAATGAATAATTCACATTGAGGATATTTTTAGGTTTAGATTTTTAGAGAGTTAGGCAATAACTATTACATATCAACTTGAAAACTACATTTAGACAGTACTACTCAGTATACATTTTTTTCATTAAATATAAAATCTAAAAATGAAACCTATCTAGTTCCATGCTTTAGACAACATGTATTTTCCTTGATCCCATCTGTTACCCTATTCGTCTTTAAGTCCCGTGGAAAACATTTCAAAAACATGGGATGAGAATAAAGAGATCAGTAAGGGTTATAAAATAAGGAAGGAAAACATTATCCTATCATTAAAAAAAATCAATGAAACCATACTTTTCAATCTTGAAATACCTTATGAAATTAGAAGATTTATAAATAACATACACAAATCATAAATCATAAAGCTATATTATGGAATTCAAAACATACGTACATTGTAGCTATCACAACTACATAGGGAGTCACATTTAGAATACCCATCTCTGGATTCCGAAAAGTGGTCAAGTGCTGAAGAAGGTTTCGAAATGACAAAGAGAAGTCATATCCGGGCTTGGGGACCCCATCCGGGGGGCCTAAAAGGGCCGCATGAAATAAATTCCATGGCGCGCAAAAAAAATATGCCCCACACGAAATGTTTCGTGATTCATGAAACTCCTTTGTCTTATGCGTGATATATTTTGCGCCCCCACTCGCTCGGTCGACATTTCGCACCGCCGCATACGGTGCGCAATTTTTATGCGCCAACCTGGTTTTCGTGCCCCTGGATTCCTATAAATAGAAGGAGACCCCCTTCCATTTCAGGGTTGATGAATTTGAACCGGCTCTCGTGTGCGAAATTCGGCTTCCGCGCGCATAAATATGGCCTTTTGGTACGATTCTTTTCGCACCAAGTCACCCCGGGTTCCGCCTTCGTGCAAGATCCCCACGGATTATACTGAATTCATATCCCTTCAGGGTTTGGCCTTTGTGCTCAAACCATTCCATTGCATGCATACTGGCCAATTGCACACAACCCCTTCCATTGTGCGCACCCCTTTCATTGCGCGTTGTCTCTCCCACTTGCACGCATTTCCACACTTTGTGCGCAATCCTTCTAGTCGCGCGCAAAACCTCGGATCCAATTCCGCTCAAGAATCACCAATTTTATGGAAGCCTGGTGTTTTTTCACGCATGGCCCTTATTTCACTTTCAAGCCTCAAAGGTTGCACACAATTCCTCGGGACCCCTCACCTCAGTGCTCCTCGAGTGCCTCCTTTCATGGGCGCCCGATGCTATTCTTATGGATGACATTCACAGGTGCCTTTCATGCCCCGAGCAACCATTTAATTCACCATTTTCCCATGCTACCTTCTTGGCTCGTGCGAAGTAATTTCAAGGTCCCATTGACAATACCGCCCATTGCGTTGCTTTGCATCATGCTTCTTCACATAGTCACGCTAATGAATATGGATTCTTCGTATAGCCACGCTAACATGGACCCCTAGATGGTTCTCTCCATGACACCCCCTTGCTACGGCGTTGCTGATGCCTTCCCTCCCACAAGGATCATATGGTACCGGTTATGTAAGCCTTATGGTTGCGGAGAAAACCCACTTCGTCTGAGCTGCATGACGTTAAATTGCCAAGCACCATCGTCCTCAACACATGAAGTAAAACTATGACCCGGCCTCGTTCCTCGCTTGCAGGGCCCCCCACCTTGGACATTCTCCACACCCACTCATCTCCACAGGGATGGGATAAACCCTCATATGGTATGATATCCTCCATGTTAGAGTGGATTTTTCTCGTGTGGAAGGGCATCCAACATGGTGTAATCCCCTAACCTTTCTTCCAGGAGGTAGCATCCCTGCTCCTCCTCACTTCCTCGGTCACATGGACCAAGAGGGGGATGGGGACAAAGGTTTTTGTCACCCTTTCCCTCTCCCTATAGTATTTTTCATCCTCAAGCCTCCATCCTGGAGTATGCCCCAACTTCCCAAGCTGCTAACCATGCATAATCCCGTGTTTCATCTCTGGGATGCTCCCCACATAAGCCACACTCCACATCCCACAGATGCACCTTTCATGACATTATCATCAGGACTGTGTTGTCTCTAGTTTCTCACACCGAGCATGACTCATGTGAGCTTAGAGAAAGCACCAACCATGAACCAAACCTTGGGCCGCCTCAGAGTGTAAGCCCCAACCCATCCCACACTATGGGGACTTTGACCCATGTAAAGGAATGGTATGTAATAAGCCTTCCTGAGGTTCAATCCCAACAACCCGGGGCCGCCTCAAATTGTAAGACCCAATCCATCCCGAACTATGGGGACTTTAATCCATGTAAAGACATGGTACGTAAGAATCCTCCACTAGGTTCAATCCCCACATCCTTGGGATACCTCAGAGTGTAATCCCCAACACATCCATAACTACGGTGACTTTGATCCATGTCAAGGCATGGTATGTAAAAATCCACCACGAGGTTCAAGCCCCACTACCCTGGGCTACATCAGAGTGTAAGCCCCATTCCATCCTGAACTAGAACGACTTTGATCCATGTCAAGTCATGGTATGTAAGCCTCTACGAGGTTCAGGCCCACCAACTGGTCGCTACAACTACCTTCACGTCGGTTCTCCCACGTCCCACATGACGGTAAACTATATTCACCATCTGAACTACGTGGTCTTTGATTCCTTTCCATAGTGATACGTAGGAAACCTCTAGGTGGTTCAATCCCATTACTCATGTCCCATCCTGATCTCTCCCTCGACCACATGGGTCTCAGGAAGCTCACACCCCTACCCAGATATTCCATTTACTCTGGGTCCCATCCATGCGTCCTTTCTCACGGGTCGCCTCCTCAGGTGTCCCATCGCCCCAATGAACTACACAGACATTGATTCCCCTCCATGGGGATACATAGGAAGTCTCTTCGAGGTTGAAGCCCAAATCCATCATTCATCGTGATTCTTTCCTAGGCCGCCACATACCGGTGAGATCATGCCACCACACTCCCCATTCTGTTTGACAGCATTCAGGAAGCCACCCACGTGTCGAACCCCATATCGGTGTTCCCTCCAGGGGTTCTCCAATCTGATCCACTCTAATCAGTGTACCAATCTATCTGATCTGTCTCTGATGGACTTGCATCATACCCTATGTTCAACATGGGAAGATGAGGAAAACCTTGATACATGCCCATGGAATATGATTCCCCGCGTACGATGTTGGATGCCTCGGGCTTCCACGCCCTCAAGAAGCCCTATAATAAGGGACAGAAGATAGACAAGTCAATCCCCCAGCATCACGACATGCCAGTGGTGACCGACGTGACTATTCCCCTAACCAAAGGTTGCTTCCCGGACCAGAACCCTTGGAATGTCCTGACAGAAGAAGCTTAATTAACCGGTGTCCATGAAGATATGGAGTCGAAAAGAGTTTCACGAAAAATGTCTTAAATCTATGAGGGAGACTCGTACTAGGTGAAGAGATCTGAGGAGGACTCCACGGATGGAAGAACTGACATCCCATCACCATGTTTCCATCATAGAGGAGACGTACCTGAATAATGAGCGGATGCTGCCCGCCCTTGGAAAGAGGGAATGTAGGGAAATAGCCGCGTGTCCTCTGCGTGACGGATGTGCGCGTTCGCCGACAAAAGATTCAGAAATAGAAATGGTGAACCCAACATGAAGATATTCTTCTTGGCATGGAGACTAGTAGAGTTTGAGGCACCAATGGATTATCTTGTCACCAAACCCAGTCACTCGACACCAGGTCCCCATGAAAATAGAGGGCCTGGCTTGAATCTCTCCAGACGTTGGGATAGTCAGGACATTGAACATTCCGTTCGGCAGCATTTTCGGTATATATCCCTTTTATTAGCCACGGAAGTCTAAACGATGCTGGGGAACTGGTTGTCGATTTCTTTCCATAGCAGTGTTAATGAGTTCGGCTCCCTGCTTTCAGGAACCAATTTGTTGCATCCGGAGCCCGATCACCTACCCACCTGCGCAAGGGAAGGGTCAATATCGACGCGGCTACCCCACGCAGTTCTGCCTCTTCCATGATGTTTTCGACCGCCATGACAGCTGGGAACCCACGCCCCCTCTCCCCATCATTAATTATCCAATGAAGGGTAATTAATGACCTTGTACGCAGGTACGAGGAGGAGGGGATCATCCCCACCAGGGATATGGCCTTCGTGGATCTCGAGGTAGCTACGCCTCGCCATCAACACTGCCCCCGAGGGCCGCACAGGGAGACACTTCTCCCCACCTCAACATTCAATCGTTTTGGGAGCCTATCCCTGGAACGCCATGACAACACCCTCCCCTACGCCGACGAGGTAGGGGATGTCCGAATTGGCCTAATCAGAGTCCCGCGTCATGAGCTCCTGGTGAGGGCTACCACAAGGCCGTGTCAGAACTCCCATCTGGTTCCCTGACCCAAAGGGCAGGTAAGACATACACATGCACCACCGGCTCCAATTCATCTGACTCGACGCTAGCGTCGGGTGCAAACAAAATAGGGCGCCCGCCATGGGGCGTCAACGTCAGCGACTACTATGGCCTAAGCCACCGCTGACTCATATCACCAACTCCTAGAATATGTTGAGAAGGGGAAGTTATATGCTTGGACTGGATCGAGGCCCCAACCACCCCACGGTCATGATTGGTCAAATATCCATGTCTCCTGCACCGGCGATGGCCCCTGCGGACCAATCCATAGTAATGCCATCCAGTGTGGTGGCCCACTCCGTGCCGCCACTACGGATGGTACGAGCCCTCCCTGTTTCCAACCTCAGCTTGATGTTCTGCCCCGCGCCACCTTTAACCCAAGTGAGGGTCTTCCCCGTGACATCAACACACCATATGGATGTCTCTCCCATGATCACTATACTGGGTACGGGGTTACTCCGCCTGCCGCAAACCGCAGGTATGAAGACATTTCATGTCTGGTCACTCGCCAGTATGGAGGACCTTCCCATGTCCCTGTGCCAATCGATGAAGGTCCTCCTCACCCCAGAGGTCGGAGAGGTTGAGGCCAACTTCACTTCAACGATGCTCAACAAGGAAGTCCTCCCTGTTCCCCTTTGAATATTTGTCTCGGTGCTCCACGCACCCTGGATTTCTCGGGTGGAAACCCTATCCTTCCCAGCACCAGTGTGGCCAGAGGACCCCATGTCAGAAATCATACATGTCCCAAGGAGCCACCCAGGGGTAGGAAGAGAGGCCGTCACCACTGCAAGAGGAATTTTGGGGAAGGACGGATATGAATCAGACTAGTCTTCTTATCATACTCCGAAGCGGAGTGTGACTCAGCATGGGAGCCCTCCCCTCAGTCCTCCGAGTCAATGGCTGGGGTAGGAAAGAGGGGAATCAGCCTTGTACTCCCAAAATGCGAGGTCCATAGGATCCCTACCTCCCTATGAAGGTATATCAATGAGTATGAGAACTTGGCATGTCCCCAGGGACCGACCACACATTCGCCACCATCATCTCCGGAAGCGCCCTCTGCCTCAGCTAGGGACTACAAAGAGCTATTTTGGGGGTCAATGGCAGAGGAGCCACGGAGTATCCCACCCTTAGAAGACACTGATGCTATGTCATGATCCTTGGTCGCCAATCCATCCTATTGGGATATAAGTGCTAGGTCACTACGACCCTTAGGGGACAACCCAAGCTTCAGCGGCCAATCATCCCACTCGCTGTATTCTCCACTGGCCAGCCCACCGTCCTAGTGGTCTACCTCGGTGCCGCCACCAGTTCTTCAGCCACCCTCAGTTGACGAGTGGGGACATAAAAGGCCAAACCGTGAATCTGATCTGAGGATAATCTGGACTATCCTTGCCGTAGGACACTTCCCTGAGATGTTTTGGCCGGTCGCAGGACCGAGTTTTTGTACGTCGGAATGTCTCACCCCGAAAGAGTTTGAATGTTTCCGCCAGACCCTTTGGGAGAATCACTTTCGTTTTCAGCACCGATGAGTGACTTATCCTGGGAGACAAGTGCACGTTGAAGACATCGGCCAACAATGCGGTCTTGTTGACCTAGACACACTCCTTGTGGTCCAGCACCCCGAGTCACCTGGTCACCACAAGGCCCTCCGAAAACAATGCATTCAGAGTTTCCAAATAATCTAAAAAGTTATTAAGGAGGCTACCCCACACGCGCAAGTCCATGGATGGGGGAAGTATGCTGCCCTCCACTTAAATGCTATTCGTTGGCAGCTCGACTCCCTTGGCAACACTGGAGATATGCCACCGAGGAGAGTCGCGGTCAACATGACCGATATTTCCGGAGGGGATAATGAGATGGAACTTCTTGATGGGAACGTCCTCCTTGAGGACATGCCTCCACTACTGGACCCATCAGAGAGGATCAACCATAAGCAGAGGGACCCTCTAGGTCTCCCGCCACCCACCGAGACATTGGTACTCAGCCAGAATGTCAGTAAGGGGAAGGTGCACGTCGGATTTGTCAAACACTCTAACCCATCCACCTTAGTGGAAAAGATGGAGGAGGACCCTGAGATGGTCGTGCTATGCCCTCATCTTGCTGAGCAGAAGAAGTTGGTCACTGATATTCTTGGTGAACGCATTCCCGAGCGATGACCCGACTACATTGATCATAGGCTGGGGAACATTGGTAGGATTAGATACCCCACGGTGAGATTCCCTTAGGAAACCCTGATCATACCGTATTCACTGATAGGGAAGAAGTTAGAGCCCATGGAAGAGGGCATGGTATGTCTCACCAAACCTTCCTGAACCACACGACAATCCAGGGAACCCTGCTCTTGCTCCTCTAGCAGCCCCAAGGTTCGCTCCACCAACTTCTCCATGAGCCTCTGATCTTGTATATCGCATTGAAGAGCCAGACAACACGCTCGTGGTTAGGGACCCCCGTTAGGATTGGGACCCCCGTCCAAACGATCCAATGGAGGCACTCATTTTCAACCGAGAGGATTTGGAAACACAACAGGTGGTCATCCCACCGGATGGAAATCCATACCCGGCATGGGTGGATGATATGCAAGCACCCTCGGGATTCTGAAACCCCACCCTCTCCCCCTTTAAAGGGACGGGGTACCCACCGTATCACTTGGACCACTTCAACTCAAGGAGTGGGCCTATTCTTGGGACCCCAACATAGCAGGAGGCCTCCAAGATCCGCTGTTTTTTAGACTCTTGAGGGGCTGACATTTGATTGGTATAACCAACTCTCTATCGGATCCGCGACTAGTTGGGAGGACCTTCGCAGGCAGTTTCTTTACTAGTTTAGCTCCACCACCCAAAAAACGAAAATCGCAGACCTCTTCAAGTGCAAGGAAAGGGATGATGAGAGAGTCGCAGACTTTATCACCCAGTGGAAGTGGCTCACATACTCCCTTGACATGCCGCTGAGTCCGGAGAAATTACTGACGATGTTCATAGGGAATGTCAAGAAAGAACTGGTTCTCTCCCTGATTACTCAGAACTATCCCAGAGGGTTCTGAGACTTCCCAGATAAGGCCTAGTGCCTCGAAGAAGGCCTATAACAGGCCATAAAGACACATATGCTACCCCCTGTAACCCCAGCAAGGAGGGCTTCCAGAGCCAAGCCCCCTGTGGTGGCCTAGGTAGAGGCCCCCAGGCAGCTAGAATTTCTACTAGTGGTGCTAGATCTGCAGCCCCGCAGAGTTCCACCACCATGGGCGAAGATTCCAGCCAATCAGTGTCCACATTTAATTGGCAAGCACCCCCGCATAACGCGCCGCCACCGCCTTGGCGAGATAATCTTGTTTCGCCTCCTCGGAAGGCTCCTCCAGCCCCCCGCCAGGGTCAGGCTCATAGATCTCCCTTTTTGGACAGAAGAAATCAGACCTAATCATTCAACGAGTCGTAGTTCCCCGGTTACTTCCGAAGCGCCTTAGAGTAGAGAATTGTGCAACTTCATGAGTGTAGAAATCCAGAAGTGGTGAATCTCACTGATCGCCCCAACTACTGCCCTTATCACCGGATCATGGATGCACACTATCAAGAAATGTTATGTGTTCAAGGACTAGCTCCAAGACCAGATTGAAAAAAAAATAGTAAGGTCAGGCCCGACCCCGACACAAGTGGCGGGTGTCATTGTGAGGTCAGATAGTAGTAGCGAAGACAAAGGTGAGTTGTAGCAGGTTTCTGACCGTGGGTCCCAGAAGTATAACGACTGGATGACTCGCAATATGGTCTCCCATGCCCATGGAATTATCCGTGCACTTCTAAATCAGCCAGAGCCTTCAGAAGTTGTAGCCACCACATTTTTGTCATCATCTCAACCGGCCTCTTCCGAGAAGAACAAGTATCAGCAGCGCAAAAAAAAGCAATGAGCCCTGCCAATGTCGTCATCATCTCTCACTCTCGGTGACTTTATGCCCCCTAAGATAGGGATTCCCTCCAGGATCCACCAGGTCATGGATGATTAGTCAAGTGATAGTTAAGGTAATTCTTTGGTCAACACCATTGAGTTGGTAAACCTCTATATGACTCCTGAAGAAGGGGAGCGCCAGGCGAACCTCCCCAACATCCCCGGCTGACCCCATCATCGGCGGAGCTGCGCCCATATGGTTTGTCAAGGCATGTCAGTGAGAACCTCTAGCCGGTCCGTCCATGCTTCTGAGACCAGACAACATGCCCACCGCAGAACACAAGATGCGCAACCTCTTTATCTTGTGTCAACAGGCCTGCCTCCACCACCATTTGTGCTACTGGATCAGGTAGAACCACTTCGGTCGTGCCACGATCAGCTTTTCCCTGCTACAAGATGATCTCAGTCATCCGGTCCTCATCCAACAACAACTCTCTAGGCCTCGACCAGTGAGAAATGGGATATACCTAGTACCAATCAGCCGCTGGTCCGGCCGGCAGGGCCCTCCATGCCTTCCATCATAGAGAGGCTCCCTTCAAGTATAGGCTGATGCATGGCACGGATGTACGAATTCCTCAAGCAACTCTCTAGAATCCCAACAAGGATTTCCATCCTTGAAGCCCTTCTCTTATTGCCAGATATGCGCGAAGCACTCACTGAGGCTTTAAGGAGCCCCTTCAATTTGAGACAGAGATAGCAGGTTTAGATGCTTTCCGTGCTAAAACAGTTGAGGATGCCTAATGTAAGGCCGTCATTTTATTCTCTGGGGAGGATGAAGGCTCCCCCATATAAAGGCACATCCTCCCACTATATATCACCGGCCAATTCAACGCTGTGGAGGTTCACCACTGTCTCGTTGACAACAGCTCCGAGATCAATCTTATCCCAACACGGACACTGCGGAAGCTAGGGTTATCTGAAGATGACCTTACCCCCCTAGAATTTAAGAATCCAAGGGTTTGAAAGGACAGATCAGACCATGATCGAAAAGATCCTCTTTGAGACCCAGTTCAGTAGCTCAGTTTGTAGTACTTAATTTATGGTTGTCTCCCAGGACACCGCGTACAATTCCTTGATGGGCAGATCATGGCTCCATCTACATGTGGAAATCCCCTCATTGTATCACCAATTCCTCAAGTACTCCCTTAATAGAAGAGTGGTCGTACTCCAAGGGACGCATCTCCTTTAACCTCTTTTGAAGCTCGCTACCTGGACGCTGACTATTACAAGAGAAAAGATAAACAAGTCCAGGCAAGTGAGGTTGAGCCTGTCACCGCTACGACCGACCCTTGGGCAGGCCTGAATGACGCCTATGTCTTCCCAATCCATCAGTTGGAGGCCATGACCCCTGATGTGGGGCAATGTATTATGATTTTTAGGACAAGGGGTGACCATGATCCCAAATCTAGGTGGTGTCAAAAGATCACTTTTTATTCTTATACGAACCAGGCTTCAGTGATCCCAGAGCCTCCCACTCTCATCAGGTATCGGGATGTCTGACTCATAGCAACAACAGTACGTTATACATGTCTGTTTCTCTGGGATAGAATAAGTTAGATCTAGCCAATGTGACACTATTAAATTGATATTTTCAAGCATGGACCCTTGGGATGGAGAACAGAATGGATCAGGTTGACAGCTATCGTCATTATGGTCTCGGCTGCGCCCGAGTTCCCTGATGTAGTTACCACTGCCACACAAGCTGGTACCAACCTCCCATCAGGGCCTGGTAACTCAGAAGCAGCTTCCCCCTTGGTGGATCCCTCCATTAGTGGAGAAAATTATATAGAGGATTCCCCTGTATTTGACAATGGAGTCTCTGCAATGGTCGACAAGTTGGTACATGTGAACCTCAGAAGCGAGGCAGACCTGAGATCCACATTGATGAGCACCACTATGTCCCCTGAGGAGCAGCAGTGGTACATAGGCTTCCTTAAACATCACCGTTATGTATTATCCTAGAGTTACAAAGAGATGCTGGGACAAGATCCTCAGGTAGCCGTCCACTGACTCAGCCTTCTGGCAAATCATTGCGGATTCAAGCAGCCTCCCAGAAAGATGCACCCTTCTCATAGTGCCATGGTCGAGGGCAAGGTTGACAAGCTCATCAGGGCCAAATTCATTACGGAAGTCCATTAACGAAATTTTTGGCCAACATTGTACCAGTCAGGAAGAAGAATAGAAAAATCTGAGCCTATATCGACTTCCGAGATCTCAACCGCCATTGCCCAAAGGATGATTTTCCACTTCCAATGACAAAATTGTTGATTGACGCTACGGAGGGGTTCCAAGACCTCTTATTCATGGATGGGTACTCTAGATATAACCATATCCGGATGGCCCTCGAGGATGAAGACTCCATGGCTTTCAGGGCACCACATGGTACTTTCTATTACCAGGTTATGCTCTTCGGCCTGAAGAATTCAGGTGCCACCTATTAGTGGTACATGCACCACATATTCACGAAAATCCTTAGGATGTTGGTGGAGTGATATGTGGATGATGTGGTAGTCAAATCTCGCCAGCGCCAGGACCATCTCAAGGATCTTGATAAAGTTTCCGGCTTCCTCTGTTCCTGCTACCTGAAGATGAACCCATTGAAGTGTGATTTTGGAGTCACCTCTGGGAAGTTTCTTGGAATTGTTGTTAGACACTGGGGGATCTAAATCGACCTAGAAAAGATCAAGGCCATAAATCATATGCCTCCCCCAAGCAATATTCACGATCTTTGAGGTTTTCAAGGCCACTTATCCCAAATACGCCGATTCATTGCTAATATGGCTGGCAAGTGTAAGGCCTTTTCTCTGCTAATGAAGAAAGGATCTGCTTACGAATGGGACATAGAGCGCCAGAACCCCTTTGAGGAAATCAAGAAGTATCTGCTTCAGCCTTCAGTCTCGATGCCACACGTCTCCAGGAAGCCGTTGGTCCTCTATGCCACCACCCTGGAACGGTCCCTCGGTGCCCTTCTCACCCTGAAGAACAATGAGGGGACAGAGAACAACCCCTAATACCTCAGCCGCATTCTCCCAGATACGGAGACCTGGTACTCTACCATCGAGAAAAGATTCCTTGCCCTCGTATTCGCCATCCATAAACTGTAACATTACCTGCAGCACCATGAGGTTCTGTTGGTCTCTTGTGTAGACCCGTTGAAGTACATCCAATGATGTACCATGTTGACTAGCCAACTAGTGCGGTGGGCGGTAATCCTCCAGCAGTTTGACATCAGGTTCTTTCCCCAGAAGGATATTAAGGGAAAAGCATTGGCAGACTTCTTAGCTACCCATCCAACCTCCATAGGCCAGTCCCTGAACATGAATTTTCCCTATGAGGCAAACCTCTCATTCCATCAAGTCGTCCCATGCAGGCAAATTCACTTTGATGGTGCATCATGGAGCCCCACCAGTAGGAGGCTCAATGATCCTCAGCTCAACAGAGTAGTCCTGGGTATCATTTTTATTACCCCAGCGCAAGCTGTTCTGTTATACTCATTCTTACTCTCAGAAGGCTACACTAACAATGAGGCAGAGTATCAGGCCCTCACTACTGGTCTTGAGCAGGCCCTTAAGATCAACATGCCCCATTTGCATGTCATAGGGGATTTCGAGCTAGTTATTAAGAAGGTCAATGGAGACTGTGTTTTTTGGAAGCCAGAGATCGAACTATTATTAGAATGCACTCTCCAGTTAATGGTCCAGTTCTCATATCGGCCAGAGGTTATCTTTGTCCATCAGTCATAGAACGGTTGAGTAGATTCTTTATCCAGTTTAGCTGCATCACTTGTAGAGCCCGAACAGGATGATCTAATTATCCAGATGGCGCATCTGAGAGTCATAGCTCATGTCACCTTGAATGGCAATAACTTACCACTAGGAAGACATCTTACCTTTGGTGCCTCCTCCTCAATACCCACGAGTCATCCGAGTGTAGTGATTGAAATAATTGACGATTGGTGGAAACCTTTTGTTGAATACCACAAACATGGTAATCTCCCATCATATTGGGCAAACCGCAAGCTAATCTGATTCTGCACGCTATAGTTCTCCCTCCAGATCAGTCCCAGTCTTGAGAAAATACTCTATAAGCATGGGTTTGATGGTATTCCCCTCTATTGCATTCAGGGGATTGAGATTCCATAATTCATGCTAGAGGTTCACCCTAGTTCCTCTGGTGCCCATCAGGTTGGTCCATAACTATCTCACTAGATCCAGAGTCTAGGGTATTTTTGGCACTCCATGATCCATGACTGCATCGAGTTCACCAAGAGGTTCCATGCATGGAAAGTTCATGCTAACATTGTGAATCATCCATCAGAGCCTCTACACACTACCAAGTACTCTTGGCCCTTTGCAGTCTGGGGATTAGATGTCTTAGGACCATACTCATCGGCCACAAATCTCCAATGCAAATTTATTCTAACTGCTACGGATTTCATTTCCTAGTGGGAAGAGGCAATTCCTCTCAAGGAAGTCAAGGCCCATTCTATCACTGAATTCATGAGTTCCAATATCATATATTGGGTTGGGGTTCCTCACGCCATCCTCACTGATAACGACACCAAATTTCAAGCAGCCGAGTTGAATAAGTTGTACTCCAAGTACAACATCCGCTCTAACCATTCCTCCCGCTATCACGCGCAGGAAAATAGATAGATTGAGGTTTTTAATAAAACCCTCTCTAACATCCTATTGAAAATTGTTGGTCAGAACAAAAATATTTGGCCGGATAAAATCCCCAATGCCATATGGGATTATCAGACGACAACTCGTAATTCCACCCAGGTGACCACATATTCCCTGTTGTACGGAACTGAGGTCGTCTTGCCCATCGAGATTCAGTTTCCCTCATTGCGAAAAATGGTCTATGACCAGAAAGTTCCAGATAGAGTGGCTTAAATCCATCTAGGTGAATTAGAATCACTGGATGAGAATAGGCTACATGCCTTGCACAACCTAGAAAGGCATCAGAGAAGGATGGATCGAGCTTTCAACAAGAAGGTTCATCTCTTCTCTTTCCTATAGGATGACATGGTACTAGGCCTCAGAGCGCCGCTGATCCCCGGTAGGAAACCACCCATGTTGGACCCCAAATGGGAAGGACCATTCATTGTTCATAAGGATTATCCCAATGGTGCATACTCACTGGTGACCATGGACGGTGATCGTATAACTCCTCCCACCAATGCCAAGTTCCTTAAGAAATACTTTTCTTGATACCTTCGGGTCCTCCATGACCTTAAACTGGATTACGGTCCCGTACGACCTTAAACTGTCGGTCCTCCATGACCCTAAATGGCATGCTCGTCCCGCATGACATCAACCAATTTGTTGTCCCGCATGACGTTAAACTGAATGTCGTATCTCATGATGTTAAACTATATTTCGTCCCTCATGACCTTAAACTTTATGTCATCCCACATGACGTTAAACTGTATGTCTTCCCACATGACGTTAAAATGTATCTTCAAGAACTACATGTGACTTGATTCCCATCCTTATGGGATACGTAGGACCGCCAGAACATTTAGATTTCGGGTCCAGCTCCATCTCTTAGAGATCTCCCGATCTCCCCATCACCTAGGCCCCTTGGCCGGTTCCTTCCCATGAGAAGGATGTGTAGGTGTGATACATGGTTATGACCTCCTTCGCGTTGGGTTTTTGGCACCATTCCCCCCTCATCTCCTGGGAATCTGCCACCTCTTGGCCCCTCTCAGGTCAATCCCCACGAACCTTTATAGTGGTTCACCGATGTGTCTAATAGTACTCTGGTCTAGGACCTAGAGTGTCAGATTCAACCTGGGAAAGTTTCCATTCACCTATCAGGCTTCGTGTTCCTTTCATTTGGGCCCCCAGTAACTTTCACACCTAAAGGGACCCCCAAAAACGTCATGGATAATATTCCTAAGGGATCTCATACCATTACGGGCCAACGACCCTAAAGGTTTCAGACAACAAATTGATGCAAATACCGCGTTGCAAACATGGTCAGCGGTCGATTATCATTTGATTGTCCCCATTTCAGGCTAACGTAGCAGGATGATGTGTTGCGAACATGGTCAGTAGTAATCCTCTGTCGCCATGCCAACTCATTCAGGCCATGAATATTGGTTACATGATTCACATTATGTTCCACCCCATCATGTCCAGGAGGAATCCTGACACTCTTGGCACTATCCCTCGGTGCACATCCGCACATCAAGCGGAAAATGGTGTAATATGACATCCATTGGGGCTCTGCAATCCGAGCACTGAGATCATATACTGAGATATTCCCTAAGAGAAATTTGCATCTTGATCCTAATCCTCATGGGATACTTAGGATCACCCGGACATCGTTCTTCCAGGTCCAGCTCAGTTGGGAGCTAGCTTCTCCTTCCCCTTATCCTCTGACCCTCATTGGCCTCCTGGCCAGAGGCTCCTCTCCCAGAATCTCATAAGGTGGTGATGTGGACCTCTTCCTCATTCACGTCGGGTATGATTTATCACATCGTGCGCATTCCTTCAGGTCCAAGCCGTATGACCTTAAAATGTTTTGTCGGTTCTAATCCCATGACCCTAAACTGTGATAGTATCGTCCCGACCACACGATGAAAAACAGAACTACATTGTGATGACCTAATCATACAAGACATAATGTTGGGTATCAGTCCTCCACCATACCTTTTGTCAATGACTGTATATGGCTTGATTCTAGTGGAGATACCAGGAATTCATACCCTAGGTCGGTCTCTTCAAGCAAAAAACAAAAACCATTCACCTCAAAGGACAAAAAAGATACATCAAATACAACTTCTTTTGGTGCGAGGGCCAGACCCGCACACCTCTTTCATCATTTTCACTAGTACCTTACCATGCTACATACCATAACTACGTATGGATTGATTATAATTCTCATGAGATACGTATTCACGCCCGAGCACTTCCCCATGGGACCAGCCAGCCTTTCGTGTTCGGTCCCTTGACCTAAACACTTCTCCAAGGAACACATTGTAATCTGGACTCAGGTCCTCATTCACGCCGGGTCTCATAAACACCTTACCATGTGTCCCTTGAATTCCTTACCGGTCCTCGGTCCGAGTTATAAGACCTTAAACTAAGACCCCTTCCAGAACTACGTACGGATTGATTCCCATCCCGATGGGATACATTGGAACGCCCATACATTTCGTCTCGGGTCTTGCCCTAGGAATCAAAAATCCCATCTTTTTTCACTGTTGGCCCCTTGGCCTATCCCCCCCCAGGGAGTTGCGTAACTACAGCATTTGCCCGGAACATGTTCAGGATGCCCCATAATGACATTGGGAAGCGACAGTTCTCTCTCCAAAGAGGCCCTGTCTAAAATTATGGATGATCCATGATCAAATTAATGCACCCACTCGATGTGCTTCCACCACGTTGGCGTAATTTTGGGAGTGTTGGATTCTGTTTGAACAAAATAACACTTCACTTTCCACGCATTTCATGCCTATTTATACAGATCCTCATCTTCTTTCACGTCTGAAGGGACCCCCTAACCGTATGGATGCTTGACCTATGGTACGTCTGCTATCCTAGGAAAACGTTCAGAAAGACTTATGGAAGATATTTGAGTTGTGACTTGTGTTGTGAACTTGTTCAGTGGTAGACCCTCATTTGTTGTCCCCATTTCAGGAAAACACGATATGGATGATATGTTTGGAACATTGTCAATAGTTTTCCTTTATTTCCACACCCCTCCCATAGTGGTCCGAATTTGGGTAATGTGATTCACATATTTTTCATTCCCCTATGTTCGAACTGGTTCTAATGCCCCAGGAATTTCCCCACTTGTGCTCTAGAGCACATTTAGAAGATGATACATCGATCAGTCTGAGGTCCTCTTCCTTCGATTGGCCTCCCTCTTCTCCTCGGAAATACGGATTTGAATTTCGAATGGCCGAAACTTGGTTGATGATCCCACGATCAAATGAAGTGATAGTATGAGTATCCCTTGTTTTTCACATCAGGTATGGCCCACATGATCTTAGGAATGGATTGATATTTATTTAGGGATTATGGTTGAGCACATTAAACCAAAGGGACTAGTAAATAAATTTTTCCATAGAAACAATTCCAAAAAACAAGAAGCAGTAATGCAAAATATTTTTATGGGTTCGGCCAAAACTGTGCCCTTAGGGGTTGGCTTCTTGGATGGATATTGCCAATGCCACCACCTTTTGGCTGGTGACCTCCAAGACTACGTCCCACCCCCTGAGGACTCTCTTTTCATCAGCGGCCGTGAAGCGCAATTCACGGACTCTAGCCCGTGCCCGCGCCTGTTCATCTTGGAGCTCAGTTATCTGGTGACTCGCTTCCACGAGTTGTTCATGGGTGTCGGCCATCTAAGCCATCAACTGCTCCACGAGATCAGAACATTTTGTGATGAATATCTCATGTTCTTTTGTCTATTCCTCGAGGAGTTGAACCTCCTTCTCCACCCTCACAAATGATCAGGTACTCCCCGACTCCTCCCAACATTGGGTGATGTCGGAGTTCCAGATGCTCTCTTGAATCTTCTTGGCCATGTAATCACGGACAGTCTAGTGAAGACGTTGATCATCTACACCTGTAGCGCACAGGAAACATAGCTAGGTGTGGAGTGATCCCATCCACTTCAGCCGTTCCGTCTGAGTCTGAATGATAAAACGCCGGATGCACTTCCAACCCTTGTGTCACGTCATCCGGCTCTCCTCGGAAACTTCTGAGTCTGAATCATCAATTTCATCTGGGTCAGTGGGCCGATAGGTAGGTAAGATAGCCTACAGGCTAGCATAAGGTTCGTCCAAGGGGATTCCCCCCAAGGGAATATGCTACTCAGCATCTGAGTGACCTTCCTCTCCCACCTCAACCCCGGAGAGGCCTTCGCTGACTACCGGCCCTGCCCCGACAGCAGCACCACTGGTGTCCAGCTCATCCTGCTCACCAATTGTTGGGGCTGACTAGGTTTGGGAGGCATGTTCTGGATGGGGTGGTACGTTTTCCATCATCTCTCTTGTAGACGGTTCAATTTCAGCATCCTGATGTGCCTCCAATGTCGTGATCATTTAACAGATAAGGAGCACCCTAATCAGTTGAGTCCTATGACAGTGAGTACCAGAATCAAAGCAAGAAACACACAAGAAACCAAGGTTCCAGCCTCTAGTGTTCTGGCCACTATAGTAGCTATCGTAGCGGGGGATCCCTTAGCGATCGTCAGCTCGATAATGAGCGTCATTGCCCCAGTATGCTCCATTGGCGATCCCCTCCCTCCTTCAGCTGGAGATGATTGTTCAGCACCAATATGCTCTTGATTAAGGTATGAAAGGAGGATTAAGGATTTCAAATGAATACGGAGAAAAGGAGGAGGGTAGATAAGGTTTGAAGCATACCTCGAGCAGCTCAGTCACGTCCATATCAGAGCTGACGATCTCGCCTCTCTCCCGGAGACTCCCTTGGTGGGATGCCCCCTAAGACCCTTCACCTTTGGGCTCCACTTCACCTTCACCTTCTCCTCCACCTTCTACTTAACCTTCTCCTTCTTCCCCATCCTCCTCTGTCTCACTGCCCTCTAACTCATCATCACTTTCATCATCCCCCGACGACATCGTTTCCAGATCATGCTCCTAGCTGAGCATCACTTTCACCAAGAGTGGATGCTCCAAAAGCCGACCCTGTTGACATGCGTACATATCCATGGCTTTCAGATACAAATTTCGTCGATGGAAGTTCACTCTGTCGACCACCCGAACAGGCCTGACTTCTAGTAGCTGGATCTCGTCTCGCACTATCGTCTGCCAGAGGACTTCAGTACTCACTGACTGCCGCAGGGTTAGCGAAGCTGACCACATCTCAAGGAAGATGGAATCTTGAGAAGGTATGAGAAGGTGTCTTATTTACTTCCCGATATGTTCTCTGGACACTCCATGGGACCCTCCTTCTCTAGGCGACGAGGGCGTGGCCATACCATGCGATGCCCCCGCTGCAGAAGTCCCGACCTGTGCAGGCCCCATTGCCTAACGCGCTTCTTATCTTTCCACTATAGTGGCACCCTACCTTCTCTCTTACCGCTCGGGTTCCACAATGGAGACTTTGAGTTTCCGAACACGCTTCCGCAAAATCCCCTCGGGGTATGTTATGGCCTAATGTTTGGCATACTCGGTTGAAAGACCGGTCTCGACTCTAGTGGGAGGAATGGTCATTATGTCGCCATAGCCTTAGGTCAGGAACATCAGTCACATATGAGGAAGAACACATTGATTCCTCTCCTCCTAGACGTCTGTGTATACTTTTTTCAGAATTCTCTGGAGGTACCCAAACTTCCTGGTGACCCGGGATGGAACACAAGGCACACAGAAGATCTTCCCATCAATCCGGGCCACCAGCACCCTGCCTCTGATGCTCTAGAAGTACTCCTTCTGCTCTAGTGAGCCTTTCCCATCATCTATCATATGGCCAGTCTGGGTGGGAAACAGGTGGAAGGTGACGTTATAATGGTTACCAATTCTGATCCTTACTCCATCCTCATTGAGCGTTAGCATCATGACCCCGACAATGTTCATCAGAGAGGGTTTCATGACATTGCCTTTAGGACGGATGGAATTCAGGAAGGTGTATCTTCCACAATGAGCCGCAACCCAGCCATGGAAAATCTGGAAGGGGCCACATACTCTCTTAGGTGATCCCCTGCTCGAGATTCATCCCATGATGGAGTATAGATGATCCAGCATGGGGACCCCTAGGTTGAACCTCTTGTTGGTAGCCATGATTTCGGCCATCACCAGGGTCGATGGATGGATGCCCATCCTTGTGTCCCTCTCCGGCAAGAGCAACCTGCTCAGGAATGCAGTGAGAAATCTGGTGTACCGAATATTCGGGTCCTGACTCTCGTTTGTGCTGTATCCCCACGACTGGTAGTGCCCCGCCTCTAGGATCCTCCAGTATGATCCGCTTTTACTTCTCTGTGCCGCAGTTGGACACCATCTCCCCCACCCTGGCACCTTGAATTCCAGTTCCCTATCCAAGAAAAGGCTGAACCAGTCCTAGTAGGCGATGTCCTTTAATAAGTCTGTGACCCCCAGATTCTTATTGGCTTGCTCCAGCAGGTGCCACGTCAGAATGGGGGTCCGTGATCTGTCTCCCCAGGTGTTCATCGGTGGAAGGATTTATTCCCATTAATGGACCTACAAAGGGATACCCCCTATGTAGTGGATGTCCTAGAGACTGATACCGACTTCCCCATGATGGAGATGGAATGTGTTTGTATTAGGGGACCACCGGGTGAACAGCTCTAGCCCGAGCTCGTGTTGGCGGTAGAAGTAGAATTGCGATGTCCATACCGCCTGAAATAATCCAATATGCTGCAGCTCGACCTCAAATTGGTCACATGTATGGCGATCCCAATACACCAATTCCCATTCAATGGTGAAGTTACCTCTGGACCGTAGGTCCTAGTCCTATAGCTAGCCTTTGGACTCGTTAGTAATGCTCTGATGAAAGGTGCTCGCGTAGAGGGACATGGAGCTCTCCACGATAGGGTCACCCCCAGTAATGGTCCTAGTCATGGGATTCTGGACATATATGTCCATGTTCCTGGTTTCTATGGAAGGATGGCTATTTTTGGTGATGTTATATCGAGGAAGATCATCCTCACGGGTCACCCATGACCGCGGTGTATCCACCTCAATGCCCGGTAGAGAGACCTCCACCAGAATGCCGAAGTCCCACAGTGGCAGATTGTTGGACAAAGCATACTCTTTTTGGGCGGGGGTAAGCATATTGAAGATGGTATGGTTGTTAGAGACAATCCTTTTGGAACCATAAACTGATGGGTTTGCCACCATTTCAGCCCTTCGAGCAGCATCTTCTCCCTGGTTCGCGGTCATCTTCTTCAGACAAGTGTGGGGTGGTTGGTGCAAAAAAGGAGAGAGCGGTCCGTAAAATCAGCAGGTGTCATGAAATTTCAGACTATTCCACGAAATACCCTGGGATTGGGCATAAAATGGCCCCTGATATCGGTGGAATTTCACGCTACCAGAGCGTTTTTTCGTGTAAGACTGGAGGAAATTTTGCGTGCTAGAGCTCAAAGCCGGTGGCGCAAGAAATGTCGTATGGAGCATGGGACCCATGGCGGCTTTTCCAGGCTAATACGGGTTTCTGTACCCACATGAAAAGTGAATTCCATTCCTTTCTGAGCTTTGTGCGCTGCTACAGATTTTTTGTGCGCATGGACCCCATGGAGCCCAGCCTTTTGGCATTTCCCTTGGAATCCGACCAGTGCGACCCCTCTTCAATCCAATTCCGAGGTGGGGAATTTGAAGACACCGAAAAGTGCTCAAGTGTTGAAGAAGGTTTTGAAATGACTAATAAATGTCATATTCATACCCGGGGACCCCGTCTGGGGGGATCGGAGGGGCCGCATGAAATAAATTCCATGGCGCGCAAAAAAATTATATCTCGTGCGGAATGTTCCGCGATTCATGAAACTCCATTGGCTTGTGCTTGAAATATTCCGCGCACTAACTCACACGGTCTAAATTTTGCGCCGCCGCGTATGTTGTGCAATTTTTACGCGCCAACCTGGTTTCTATGCCCCTATATGCCTATAAATATAGAGCGACCCCCTTCCATTTCGGGGCTGAAGAAGATGAACCAAATATCATGTGCAAAATTCGACTTCCGTGCGTGTAAATATGGCCTTCAAGTACGGTTATTTTTGCACCAAGTCACCCATGGGTCCACCTTCATGCGATATCTCCATGGATTAGACTGATTTACAATCCCTTCGGGGTCCGCCCTTTGCACGAAATCCCTTCTATTGCACGCAAACCGGTCAATTGCGTGGAACCCCTTCCATTGTGTGCACCCGTGTCATTGCGTGCGGTATCTCCCACTTGCGCGTATTTCTGTACTTTGCGCGCAATCCTTCTAGTCAGGCACAAAACCTTGGCTCCAATTCCATGCAAGCATCACTGATTTCGCATAAGCCTAGTGTTTTTTCATATAGGGCCCTTATTTCACGCGCAAGAATCAAAGTTTGTGTGAAATTCTCTAGGAACCCTAACCTCAGTGCTCCCCAGGTGCCTCCTTTCGTGGGCGCCCGATTCTCTTCTTATGGATGCCATTTGCGGGTGCTTTTCATGCCCTGGGAATCCATATCATTTGATGTTTTCTAGTGCGACCTTATAGTCTCGTGCGAAGTAATTTAAAGGTCCCTTGGACAAAACCTCCCATCGTGTTTCTTTTCCTCATTCTTCTTCGCATAGGCACACTAACAGCTATTTATTCTTCCCATAGCCACACTAACGTGGACCCCTCGATGGTTCGCTCCGCGACACCCCCTTGCTATGACGTTGCTGATTCCTTCCCTCCCAAAAGGAGGAGAGGGTACCTATTATGTATTCCCTAGGGTTGCAGTGCAATCCCAATTTGTCTGAGCTATAGAACGTTAAACTTACAAGAACTATCATCCTCAACACATGACGTTAAATTGTGACCTGGCCTCATGCCTCGCACATAGGGTCCCCCGCGTTGGACATTCTCCATGCCCACTCATCTCCATGGGGATGGGATCACCCCTCCAATGGGATAATATCCTTCTTATCGGAGTGGCTTTTGTCTGCGGGGAAGGGAAGCCACCTTGGTGTAATCCCCTAGCCTTTCTTGCATGAGGTAACATCCCTGCTCTTCCTCACTTCCTCGGTGCCAAGGACCAAGAGGGGAGATAGGGATAGGGGTTTTTGTCACCCTTTCTCTCTCCCACTAGACTTTGTCACTATCGGGCCTCCATCCTGGAGTAAGCCCCGACTTCCCGGGCTGCTAACCACGCATAAGCCCCTGTTTCTTCTCTCGGCTACTCCACACGTAAGCCACACTCCACATCCCAGAGACGCACCTTTCATGACATGATTGTCAGGACTATGTTATCTCTTGTTTCTCTAACCAAACATGACTCATGTGAGCTTAGACCAAGCACCTACCATGACCCAAACCTTGGGCCGCCTGATATTGTAAGCCCCATCCCATCCCGAACTATGTGGACTTTGATCCCTATCAAGGCATGGTACATAGGAAGCCTCCACGAGGTTCAAGCCCCACAACCCTGGTCCACCTCAGAGTGCAAGCCCCAATCCATCCCAAACTACGAGGACATTGATCTATGTAAGGGCATGGTACGTAGGAAGCCTCTACGAGGTTCAATCCCCACAACCTTGGGCCACCTCAGAGTGTAAGCCCCAACCCATCTCGAACTACGGGGACTTTGATCCATGTCAAGGCATGGTACGTAGGAAGCCTCCATGAGGTTCATTCCCCACAACCCTAGGCCGACTCAGAGTGTATGACCCAATCCATACCAAACTATGGGTACATTGATCCATGTTAGGGATGGTATGTAAGCCTCCACGAGGTTCAAGCCCACCAACCGGTTGCTCCGACCACCTTCACGTCGGTTCGCCCCCATCCTGAATGATGGTAAACTGTATTCTCTATATGAACTATGTGGTAATTGATTCCCCGTCATGGGGATACGTAGGAATCCTCCATGAGGTTCCAACCCATTACTTGTGTCTCATCTTGATCTATCCCTCGAGCCCATGTGTCTCTAGAAGCTCACGCCCCAACTTGGAGGTTCCACTTCCTCTAGGTCCTATCCATGTATCCATTCTCACAGGTCGCCTCCTCAGGTGTCCCATCGCCCCAACGAAAAATGCGGACATTGATTCCCCACCACGGGGATACATATGAAGTCTATTCGAGGCTAAATCCTAAATCCATCGTTCATCCTGATTCTTACCCAAGCCGCCACATCCAGGTGAGATCATGCCACCCCACACCCCATTCCATTTGAAAGCATTCAGAAATCCACCAACGTGTCGGCCCCCATATCGTTGTTCCCTCTAGGGGGTTCCTCAATCTAATCCACTCTAATCAGTGTTCTAATCAGTATGATCCATCTCTGCTGGATGTTAAACTTGCGGTATACCATGTGTTAAACGTGAGAAGCTGAGGAAAACCTCAGATACATTCCCATGGCATATGATTCCACACGTCTGATGTGGGATTCCTCGGGCTTCCACGCCCTCAATAAGCCATATAATAAGGGAAAAAGATAGACATGCAAATCCCCCAACATCAAGACACGACAGTGGTTCCCAACGTGACTACTCCCCTAACCGAAGGTTGCTGCCCTGACCGGACCCCTTGGACAGTCCTGACAGAAGCAGCGTAATTAACTGGTGTCCATGAAGATATGGCGCCAGGAAGAGTTTCATGAACCATGCCTTAAATCTATGATAGATACCTAGACTAGGTGACGAGCTCCGAGGAGGAATCCATGGAAGGAAGAACCGATAACCCATCATCCCATTTTGATCAAGGAGCAGACATCCCTGAATAAGAAGTGGATGCCACCTACCTTTGGAAAGCGGGAATGCGGGGCAAGAGCCATGCGTCCTCTGCGTGACGGATCTGCGCCCTCCCCGGAAGAAGCGTCAAAAACAACATCATAGTATATTCCCTCAATATCTTAGCATAAACATTCATGTTTACCTCCATCACGTTACCCAATGCATTGGAGGGATATCTCGGGCTCACCCGCCCTAGGTTTATCTTGGAACAACCCGTATACGTAAACAATTCCCATTAACCATAACATATTCATTACACATAACATGAGCATAAATGAAAGATAACATTTCCACATTCCAATCACAATATAACAAATACAGATATTGAAATAAACAATTATTTTTCAAATAATTTCCAAAACCATTTGAAGCATTTAATAAAGTGATTTCTGAATCAAAGTGTACCATACCAATATAATGTTTTTAAATAACTTAACATTTTAAAACATTAATATACATATAAATAAATCCTAAAAACCATTTTTAAAACATGGACATTAATGATAAATATTTTGAAGAATAAATCATTAAAAACATTAAAAAGATATTTGAGTTAGAGAGTTTTTAAAAAACTAGAGAAGCTTGAATGGAAATAATTGAGGAATAACATTTAATCATGAATTTATAATATCATGAGAATAAAGGGATTCATGATATATTATGCCAAAAAACAGTATATGCACCGTATAAAAGCGAATTGGTGTATAATGATAATGAAATCTCGATGGAAACTAAAATGAGACGAAATCTCTTATAAAAACTGTATCCTTAGATTAAGGATAAATAAATTTCATAAGAATGTGTGAAAAATATAAATACACTCAATATGATTTGATATTCATTTTAAATCAATCATAGAAAATTCCCAGAGGTTCTTTTTTATAGAAAACCAATGACATTGGTGTTTAACTCAATGAATGGAAATTGAGTTAAAATTACTCTTATCAAGGTCATATCGATGAATTAAAAATTTATTATTGGAGTGATTATGTTTGTCAAAATTTTATCCACACAAAGGGGAGTATAAATTACAACATAAATAAATAAATAGTGATTCTGCACAGAATCATAGCATGACATAAATAATAATTAGAATATTAACCCAAGGAATGAAAATTGGGTTAAAAGGTTCCCGTACTGATTTGGTAACTTACGAAACATACATCCAATGAAAGAAGGATCATAAAATGAAGATGTAAATACCCATAAATTGAATTATATTACAAAATTAAGAAAATAATGGGAAGTTAATACACCAAAGAAAATAAAATAGTATCAAATATAGCATGAATCTCAGGGGAATAAAAACTGAGATGAGAACTACTACCAAGTTTTAATCAATCGAGTCACATGAAGAAATGTTAATAACCACCAAATTATTCACATAATATTGTGAATATAAATAGAATCATGGTAATATATATCAATTGGATGTAAATAATACAATTCATGTAATAAATTAGTGATGAATAATGGAAATCTCACGAAATTAAAAGTGAGATAAGAAATCCCTTACCTCATGTCCGCATTGACGCGTTTGTTCCTTGTTCTTCCTGAATAATAAACTAAAGTTAATTTCTACATGATTAAGAAACGTTTTCAAGTTTATTATTCCTTTTATATCACTTATTACCATGTTATAAACATTATGTAATCATTTAATTTAATAACTTTCGTTTTTTCGATATTTGTTACTTGAGTAAAAAATGGACTTCTTATAGTTACAAGTTGTTCACATAGTCCAAAGTTCATTATATCCAGAATTATATTCATGGTTTAGATATCATATATATCATATATATATATATACAGTATATAAATTTATTTATATTAGTACATAACATTTGGTGGTAAGAAATTAAATTCACCATTTATGGAGACGGTAAGCCGTACGTACACATGAATGCTACGTTCATTTATATTTCATATTTTAATATAATTAAAACATAATGATAAATAGTTATATTATAATTACCGTATAATATAATATATAATATCATTATGTCCATCCTTTATATGTCCCACATATATAATTAATGAGTCATATCACTTTGAGGGGGCTGTAGTCCGCATTTCCTCAAGTGAAATTACTGCGTTTACCCATAATGGAAACCATAAAGGTATACTATAAATGAAAAATGCAGAAGCATAAAGAAAATATAAACATAATATATTTCATATATAAATAAATTTCCATCTTATGGCCACCATGAGAGGCGGTAGGAGATAATCGAACAATCATCATTTCGTGAGGCATTAGTTTTCCATTCACGTAAACAATATGTTTTTTACCCATTAGATAGAGGCGTGTGTAAGTGTAGTTCAAATAATTCTCATAAAAAATCCTACTATATTGAGGATACTGGTTTTGTTATAAAATAAATTAATAAAAAGGGTTTAGGGGGAGGAAAAGTAAAATAAAAGAAATGAATTTAAGAGAAACTATTACCTTTAATTTGGGTAACTCTCTTTGTTTTGAACAAAATGGACTTTTGAAGCGCCTTATGTATAAGTTAAGGATTCTATGAGAAGGAGAGGGATATTTATAGATTATTTGGGTAGGGATTGGACGATCCAAGGGGCTTGAGAGTTTTTAGGAATGAGTTAGAAGTGAAATATTTTTATAAGGGGGTGGAGGGGCTCTTTAGGAATGTGTGAAAATATTATTTTATTATACAATGATATTAGGTTTATGAATGTCCAAAACTAATTAAATTCGAAGATAAGATGACTAAAGGTCTAAATAAAATCATCCAATATGTATTGGATAAGTTTTGGATTTTATTGTAATATTTATAATCTTATATATTTTAATGATTTATTAATGATGTAAACACTGCATCATTTTTGTGTCATAATAATTTTATTTATTTGATGTCTAAAAATTATAAAAAAATTACCTTGTCATAGGAGAAAATTTTAGATTTCCAGTGAATATTTATAGTTGAAAATATATCTTATATAACCCCATGTAAAAATTAATTTACAAAAAGATATTTGTTTGTGTCATTTTTGCATATACATTAAATTAATTAATCTAAAGTGTCATTATCACTTCCATGTGGCTCCATGGGGTCCAAAAATCGTCTCAAGGATGTCGAAGGACGTCCATGGCTCATCCAATAAGTTTAGTACAAGTGTTAATGTAATTTTTTATTATTATGATATTATTTGTACCATGAATTACCCAATTTACCCTTAACCGTGGTAAATAAAAGTAAAAAGTTACTATTCACCAAAAGAAAATTTTAATCTTATTGAACCATATTTTACTTACTAATAACAACCATGTATGTAGAACTTTAGAAATCAAATTCACAGAAGTAGTAAAATTTAATTTAAATGAAAAAGATAGTTTTTAGTTATTACTTATTGGTTTCACTTTTCATAAAAAATTGTAGTTTTTGAGAAAACTACTAAAAATTCAGCCTATGCTATATTTGATATTCTGAAATAAAAAATGATTTATATTTTACCAAATTCAAAACATAGATTTTGTATTAATTAATTTAAAATTAATTCCCATTATCAAAACAAATAGCATGTTTTTAAGAATCAATAACTATCAAAAGACTCATAGTTGTTTATGTCCAATTTCAAAGTGAAATTAATTTCAATGACCAAAATTGGATTAAATGGTAAAAAATAATATAATTACATTTTAAAACCAATTAATGAAATAATATAACCATATAAATATACAATATTAAAAGGCACCATTGAATTAAAATACGGTAATTTTCACTATTTGTAAAAAAAATGAATTTTATTAGAAAAATACAAAAAATTTACCCAAAGTAAATTTTGATGTTACTATTCTAAAGAAGAATTATATTTTGTCAAATAGAACATATAAAAGTGACCAAAACTATATTTTATGATGTATATCCATTAAAAGGCGGTAAATCAACCTTTTAATGAAAATTATGTTTAAAATTAGTTTTATTCACATTTTAAGCCTATAAAGTTTTCTGGATAAATGTAAAAACATTTAAGAAAAATTTATAATGATTTTGTAGTTAGTTATGTTCATTACCTCCATTACAATGTCTAGGAGTTAAATACAATTTTAAATAATAATATTATATTATTAGTGTGCGACTTAAGATTTCAAAGAAACCCATTGTTGCGTATCAGGTTCACCATCGAACATAGCGTCCCCTTTAAAGTAGAATTAATATTTAGCCCACAAATATTAATAAATATGAAAATTTTCATGTTCTTTCTTTAAATGGGATGTTACATTCAACACACACAAACACACACATCTATCTAATGGAAAACTAATATAGAGTTTTTTTGTATAGTAAACTACTGCCTCTAGAAACAATGATTGTTCATTTTTTAAGTTACCATTTATCATTGTGGGAATTATAAAGGAAAATATATTTATATATGTTATATAAGGTATTTATAATTTCTTTATTATTCATAATTTTTTATTTCGATCATACCTTTATACATTCCATCATGTTTAAATATGATAATTTTAATTGAGGAAGTGTGGACTGCTGCCCCCTCAAAGAAATATAAATTTTTTATTATATACATGAAAATTATAAGATATTTTTTAATAAACTACTGTAAAATATATAACATAGATAGTCTATTTTAATTATAATCTACATATATACCATTTAACTTTTATTATTTTGATACGATAAGGAAATGAATGCTGCATTCACATATACATATGACATACCATCTCCATGAATAGTGAACTTAATTTCTAGTATAAAAATAATCTAGTATACTATAAATACATATTAATTGATATTTATGATATTAAAATCACAAATTTCATTCTGGAGATGATGAAACAGTGACATATATAATAATAATGACAAATAATATGTTATAACATACTCAAAAAACTAGGCAATTAACACCTGAAGTAGATAAAATAAGGAATGGTCATTAACAAATGGGTAATAAGATATTATAATAGGATCATATATGATATAATAAATTTTAATATATATTTTTACAAGTTATTAACATCTTTAAACCCACTATAAAGGAGGATAAATATCAAACAATAGAAAGACGTTTAAGGTAAGTGATTCTTGTCATACATTTCCTTTTGTTAGGAATACACCATATACATGACATAATTATTTTATTTAGTACATATACTTCCCATTTCATACATTATATCACGATCCCATTTTCTTCATGGTATGAGAAAACTTATTTTAATGTGACTATGAATTAAATGTTTCAAGTGGTACGGGAAACTTTGGTACACTTAATGATTAACTTCCAAAATCATATTCGTAATGTTTTTCTTTACTATCTCACATTATTTTGTGGTTTTTAACATTCACTTGAAAGAAGATGTATTTTGTAATAAATTTTCATTCAAAGTTTTATTTAATTTCCATATTCTTATACAATTTATATTAATATTTCCTAAACCATATACCATTTTATATACGATATACACATTGATAGTTATTTTATTTTTTGGGAAATTATTGAATTTTTTTTATTCTTTATACTATATGGATATTTGATAATGAATATATTTTATTTGGTAATTTTATACGAGGAATGATTTAAAATGGTATATATGGGTGGGGGATAGACATTATATTTTCGTCGATGCATTGCTAGGATTTCATAAAACAAATTAGTTGGCCAAATTAAATGGGATACTATTTTATTATTTAAACTATCATGTGATTGGTCATGATGGTAATATGTTTTCGTGTTCCTCACATATGATGTCCATAAAGAAATAATTTCCCTTATTTAGATTCAGTTTTTATTCATCCATGATAATTTCATTACCAAAACAAAAAAATTTATGTCATATTGAATCCATCAGTATTAGATACATGCTATTTTAGATTGAAAAGATATAAAATTTTCCATGATTTTATAATAAATGAAAAATTATATAATATATAATCTATATGTGTTATATATATTAATAATTAAGAGTATAATGATAATAAACCATCAAGATATGACTTTTAGTATCCTTAATTGATGATCTCTATGATCTATTATGTGTTGTGATGATATAAAACGATTAATGTCATTAGAAGTATCATATAAAATACCTAAAAGAATTATGATATAATAAGAATATATGTATTATATGGACTGGAATATCAAGTTATATGAAATTAAATATCTTATAGTAATTTACAAACATATGTTTTTATGGTTAAAATGAATTCATTGTACTTTAATATTATTAGTTAATTTGTGATTAAGCCTTAATATAAGGATTCCATTCAGATGGAATTCTTATAGGTTATCAAATCATGGGGTTGTGTGGTGTGTTATTGAACATGTAATATGTTGAGTTCAACTAATATTGTAATTTTCCAATTGTATAAAAAAAGAACACATATTAGACATTCATTGAGTGGTTGATAAAATATATGGCCATTAGTAAATAAGTTAAATGTGATGTGTTAAATTTTAAAAGAATTTTCATCAGATGTAGTCATTTTTTATGATTAATGAACATCGAAAATTGAAAATTTATGATTTTTATAATGATATAATTATATTTTACATTTTTATTGGTCACTTTATTTTAGTATACAAGTGATTATATAATTGAAAATACGATGTTTTAGATATATATTATGGTTCATGGGTTTTATAAAAGATACGATTATTGTTAAACAAGATCATTCCCAAAACCATTAAATCATGAGTAGTAATGATATTTTTCTAGGAAATTATCCTCTCATAAATTAATGAGTTATAGTATTCATTTTTTTTCAATTATAATAATTTTTATAGGGTCACAAGATTATGTTTTAGAATAATGATTAAATTTTAGATAAATTTTTTGTTCTAAAAATTAAATATTTTTCAAAATAAAATATATAACTTTTTGGATGTATTCATAATGAGTTTATGAGGTTTTCATAAAGTTATTTTTGTGTTGTTAGTATCAATGGGATATTATTATTATTTTACTAAAATAAGATAAGTAATATTTTATTATTCATCTATTCCATAAAATAGGATATGAATTTGAAACATATAAACATAAATGATACTGGGTTTGAAATTTTTTTGGTATTTTTCTGGAAACATTCATTTTTTTGATGAATAGTGAAACCACTAAGTGGTAGTTAAAAAACTGAATTTTTTCATAAAACTTAATTTTACCGCTTCTATGAGTGGAATTTCGAAAATCCGAGAGACACGGTTAATATCAAGGACTAAAATGTGGTTCAATGCGATTAAAATAATTTTTTGTTGAATAGTAATTTTTAACTTTTTTTTACCGCGGTTAAAAATAAATAGGGTATTTAAGTGTAAAAATGATATTTTTATTACCCTAAAACATGTCCTAATTCTATTGGATAAGATTAATTCGACCAAAAACAACCTTAGGAATAAAATATGACCATTTAGGCCCACTTGGATTATATTAGGGAATTTATTATCAATTTATTTAAAGAAGGGTTAAAATAGTTAAAATCAATGTTTAATAACTAAAGAATTTTTAATATAGCGTTATACATAAGATAAATTTGACTATAAATATTAATTAGAAAGAAAAAGAGATTTACTACATAATGGTATTTTATTTGTAATTTTTAGACTTAAAATAATTTAATTTATTTATGATACAATGATGATGCAGTAATTATCATATTAATGAAATATTTACATAATTGATGTTATAAATACCCAAATAAATGTAATTTGAGACTTTTTATAAATTAAAATAATTTTATATGTTAATATGATATGTTAGTGTTGATGTAATTAAATGTTTTCGAACTAATCATTCTGTTATGATTTTCACAAAAATCAATTACCAAATAGTGTCAAAATTGACATAAAATAGTTTTTAAAATGGATACTATATTATTAATTGTTATTTTATTCCTAAAAATATAAGTTTCGTCCAAATGACTTAGATAAGGTAAGATATTTTAATAATAAACAACTTGGGGTTCGTTTGGCTTGATATAGTAAGTTTATTAACCTTATAGTGTATGAAAACAAGAAGACACGGTAAAAGTTAAATTATCTAACTTAAAGTTAAATCTAAATGATAAGGTTAAAATTGATACCTAAATGTGTCGAAATTCTGTTGGATGAGAGGATTTCGACCCATCCCCACCTTAGCTTAGAAATATATCAATTTGGAGCTATTAAAAACCGAATTTGACTTTATAATAAAATAATATTTTTAGTTATTCCAAAGGTGCCCCTCTCCTCCCATATAAAAGGGAACCTCCTCCACCTATTCCTCACACCAAATTGAGCCTTCAAGCTCGGCCAAACCCTGCCCATTTCACTTCCCCACTTCCTTAGAAACCTACTAAAGGTACTGGTCTTCTCAAAAGACCAACTCTAGTGCCTTAAGAGAATGTTTAAAGGAGGCACTTCGAGAAAGATGTAATACCTTCTACTATTTTCTTCAAGTTCCATTCTTCTTCTACTCCATCTTCTTTAGTTGTTTCATTATGCGGTAATAACATCAGTATCCCTAATATACTGATATGTTATTATAAATATTAAAAAACCCTATTTCACCTCTTATCCATCCTACGGAAAATAAAATCACCGCGCGTGCGTACGTACTGAATATCGTCTCCACACCGTGGTGTAATCTGTTTTCCACCACCACCTTACATGGATGGGTATAATGGTGTAAAGAATAACTATATATGATTATTTTAAAGTGATATTGATTCTGAAATAGTATACACACAATTCAATACAATTCCATGATCATGGGAACGATATCATCGCTCGTGCGTACGTACGGCCTACCGTCTCCATGATGTGATGCGAGTCGTTCTATATGATATTCACTGAATAATGATTATATAAATGAATTGAATGAATTAATATGATATATATTACACTAATAATATTCTGTAAATTATGTATATATATCCTATAAAGAGGAATACGAATTTATTTGACAAAACACGCATAAGAACAAAAAGTAATAAACACCAGAATAACAAGTAGTAATGCAATATTACTAATAAGAAGCTAAGAATATGACCATATATGATATCATAACATTGAATATGATTCTTTAATAAGTTAATAACATTATTTAAATTATTATAAAGGAGGTTCGGGCATGTACAAAGCATATCGGACCTAAGGTAAGGGAAAATATCACAATCTCACTTTTATCCGAGATTGTTTATACTTTGTTATTTACTGGGGTGTATTTTATCATCCAAATCCATGTTCCCTCAATATGTAATATTATTCCCATCCACCTACAATTGTTTAAATCCAATTTTACCCATCGGTGATTTTTTAGTAAAAGATATGAAAGAAATCTTTTGTCGTTTTTCGCACGAGGTACTTTTTGACTTTTTTAACAAAAGTACGAGAAGAATGTTTTTTTAACTTATACTGCATGAATGGATTTTTAAAACATTATTTCCAAGAATCTTACTTTACAAGTATTCAACTTCATTTTTAATCAACTTCTTCAAGTTTAAAATTGTATGACATGTTATGAAAGGAAAATGTTTTTGGAGTAGAAAGGATATATCCCTCAAGAATGGAGTTCAAGTGTTTTATCAAAATTATGTTCCATCTAAGATAATATAGGGTTATGTTTCTATCCCTATTATTATATTGATTTGATTATGTTGTGATGGAATTATTTTTATGAATTATTTTATCTTATATGAATTGTTCTATGATGTCATGTTTAAGAATCCCCTTTTTATTACATGGGTTATGCAATGATGTATGATTTATGATTATGTGGCACACATTAAAATGGTATCATTATGATATGGGTGGGACCTATATCTCCCTCCAATGCATCGGGTAATGATTTTATATCTCATGAGATAGACATGGCTAGAACGGAAGGTTAAACCAGTTCAGTGAAACAGGACTGAAACATGGAGTGAACTCGGTTCAGAAATGGACTTTGTCCAGTAAGAAAGTCTTGGCAATGAGCCTTGACTAATAAGAAATTATTCTCTATGATTATGTGTGTATGCCACAAAATTTCATGTTTTATGTTATGATGATTGGGATTTCATTTCAGTACTATGATTTATCCCATGTTATGAAATTATGCTCTCTTTTGCAGGTTAAGATTTCCAAAATGTTATGTTCTTATGAATATGATGTGATTGATATTTCTTTTGTTTACCCTTACTGAGAATTTGAGCTCACCCTTTTGTATGTTTTATTTCCCTAGGTATGGAAGAAGTTTATTATGTAAGATATTCCAATGGGGGCTATACATATGATGAAATAAATGGGAGACAGTGTAGACACTTTATGACCCAGTTGTTTATGTATCCCAGTTTCTAAAGACACTATACCTATACGGTCCATTCATGGTTTTTTTATATGTTGTAATAGGTATACTTTAATTTTGAAGTAATAACAATGTATGTAAAGTATGGGTCGTTAAAATAATGGAACTGAAGGGGTTGATGTAACCCATAATGTCGCTAATATTATGCATGTATCCACTTTGTGGAAAGGTATTGAGGGAAAAATATATTTATATCCTTCCTTATACCCCGCCCCCATAAGAATCACCAGATATCAGGATACATATTTTTAAATGAAAGTTCAATAAGCGATTGAGAGGTACATGAGACCCTCATTCACTCATCCCTAAAAGAAGTGGAGTCCACCACACTTATTTAGATATAAAACACATCATCCATGTCTAGAGACCATCATGGGAAAGGTTTTTCAACCATTATCCATTCCGATATTGATATAAAATATTAATATATTTCATTCATATGCATCACTTTGTCTTGAAATGAGGTCATACCAATCAATGGAGTAAAGGATATAAGAAATCAATCCTCCAGAACATCCAAATTCTAGTCAACAATAAAGGTAATGAGATTTTAGTTATCATTTAAATTCTAAATTCCCTACTTTTGATTCATTCAACTAAGATCATCTATGATGAATATCCATTTACTAATGGTATATTGTACCTCAATCTCAAGGGAACAGTGGTAGTCAACACAACACCACCTTTAAAATATGACGTCCCATTGGGAGAAAATTTTCATCAAGATCTTATGGTGCATGTAGATAATAAATCTCTTAGGTACGTGAGTCTTGAAATATAAGTATTTGATCCAAAATCAGGATTAGGGAAGTTTTTCTCATTGGGTTATATCTGAAGAGACAAATAAGTGACCACCTAATCCACCAATAATAGAATTACTCCATGTTTTACCCATGAACCTTCACAATAAATATCTATATTATTAATACATCCATGAAAAATATGGTTCATAAAATCATTCATCTATCATTCCTACACCATTACTATCTCTAATTTTTCACGATCAAGGGATATCCCTACCTCTATGATCACATACCCAAGAAAAGGAATCCCTTTTTCAAAAAAATGATAGTTACAGTACTTGATATATAGCTGGTTAGTTTGATAATTTTCAATAAAATCTCTAGCTTCTAAATATACAACTCTAGAGTATATGACTGACTGATAGTTATTTTTTATTGAAATAGACCCCCTTTTGGTACGACATGTGATCTGACATGTAACTGATAATATCCCAACCATGAGTCAATATTAGAGAACCATTGGTTCCCTTTAACTTTAAAAAAATCTCATAAATCCATGGTAATGGATAAATATTATTTAATAAAACATAAATAAATATAAAATAATCTACATATAATTATAGGATACCATATCACTTCTTGGATGGTAAAAATTTGTTAGACCATAGAGTTTTTCTTGTGAAAATAATATTCATTGACCCAAAATCCCCAATTTATACCTTTATCTCTATCAGAATTTTTATTTCCATATGATAAATAGAAATGAATATATATATTACAAACTCAATATGAGACTGATCAAAAAATAAATCACCCTCCAATGAGGTGGTTCAAAGATGCTATCCAGGACAAAATCCTAAAAAATGAGTACTGCTAGTGGAATAGTATATGAGACCATCACCTGATCTTTTGTAGGAACCATACCGACATCAAGTATTATAATGGATATTGTCTAACCAAAGTCCTTTCCTTCTCATTATTCTTCCACATCCAATTATCTTACAAAAAAACACCAATCTGCTAAGGGATTTAAAGGATACCCACCTATGGAATCAATCTATATGATCCTAGAAGTGTGTGAACCAATGAATCCCAAAGATGAAAATGAATTTAATTTTTCAATTGAAAAGGAAATCAAATAAATTTTTATAGAATCCAAACACTCTATTAAAATATTATAACCTTTGAAACTAATCCAACCTCTTTTTGAGAGGCCTTTTTATATAGAAAACGTTGAGGGGAAGTATTCATAGTCAACCCAAAACATAACAATACACAAAAAAATAAGGAAATGAGATACCCTTGAGTTAAATAAAGAAATATAATGCATCTAATCGAAAAAAAAATCATTCCATTGATAGTAAAATGTCCCTATAATCTAGATATTATGTCCTATTTCTGATTAATATACATATAATTCAACATATCAATGAATTAGAACTCACAACACCTAGATCACTTGAAGACCTAACACCTATGGAATTTTCGGCTGGATATTTTTCGACGACCCTCAGATAGCTCTATGACCTGTCCATCCTGATGATGCCCTATCACCATTCTATACCCACCCTAACCAAGCGCTTAATGTCCATTTCTATAAAAAACCTCTACCTATAACCCACATGGAAACATTTATAAAAAACACTATAGGTTTCTCATCTAAACATATGAATTAAAATCTCTATTGAGAGTTATACATGTGTTTCGATAATGTCTATAATTCCCACACTAATTGTATATTTTGAGATCTATTCAAATAGAGGGGTTCAAGGAAATAATACTATACCCAATCTATATGTCACGACCCTAAATAATCTCAATATAGTCCCCTTAATACCATTAGAAGAGGCACTAATATCTTGTCAAGGAAGGACACAACCATTCCCAATATAGAAATGATGGAAACATGATTCACTATCCCTCTCCAATCCATTATCTATAATGAGATTATTTCAAAACACATCGTTTAAAAAAATTTAGGTTAATAATAACTACCTATAACCTCACCTCTAATCAAATAAAAATTTAAAATATCATGGACTTTTGGGTATCATTTTAATCCACCCAAGGAGAAATGTTTACCAACACCCAAAACAGGACTTAAATTACACTATAAAAAACCTTCCTTAATGAAGAAACATAAAATATTGAGCTCTTCTAACCTTTAATTTCATAGAGTAAAACACCTAGAAAACGTGTCTTATTAATCAATCCCATTATATACTTATAATCTTGAAAGAAAATTTCATTACACCTGATGATATTCTTATAGGTCCCTAAAGATTGTTGGAAGCAAGATTCACCCATAAGTCATCAGGTGACTCTTTATACTCAATGATACCGTTTCTAACCCTGATCCTGTCCTTATTATACAAAGGATCACCCAAACCATGTAAATACAAAGTGTTATATAAATTTAAATTTTGGTTGTAATATACCATTGTAGGATATCCAAAATGATCACCTCATCCACCATAGATACAAGAAAACAACCACAACTATTCTGGATCCAATCCTGAATCATAGGGGGGTCATCAGAATCATGCTAAGACTCACAATTTTAAATTGATATAGATAAAACTGTTGTGTTATCCAAATTGGGACCAATATTCACTTGGTCCTTGGGTGGAACTAAAAGGAATTGTTTATGAAATAATGTATGAAATTTTGAATTCCACACTTAAAAATTCATTTAGTATCAAAAATTTTAATGGAAAACTATGATATTTACTAGAATACACATGAGAAACATCCATATGGACATATGGTAAGGTTTTATCTATATATAACCTTATCTTAATCCCATGTATTTGGTTCCTACACAAAATTTCATAGATGTAATAAATATAATCATGGAAATGACTAGGTTAAATTAAATAAATGTTTGTAATAATGTAATTGAAAAAATAATAAATATATTTTCTGCATAATTTAATTTATTAAAATCTATAGAAAACATGAGAAATTAAAAATATTATATATAAAATTATGCGTCTATCTATAAGACATTTAATCACCCTCTATCACCACCAGAAGAAAGAGAATAATTTGACAAACAATAATCACATAAAAAATTGACCAACATTATGAAACCATAGTAATGAAACCAATAAAAAGTATAACAAAAATCTCGAAACACAATGGATCATAAAAAAGATGATGTCCAAGAACAAGAATTGCATCCCACAAGATTTTCAACCATATTCTCTGTATTTTACTAAGAGATAAATAAGTAAAAAGTAATGTGGGACCTGACACAATTTTAAATGCCCTATCCTGGATCACGAGGTCTAGAAAATATCTATATTATCTCATTTACACCAATAAATATTATAAAATAACTAGCATATATATTTCAAAAATTATCCATATATATTTTGGATCAATACATAAAATAATTAAAATAATAAATTAATGTCCAATGAAAAATAAAATATTCCATGAGTATGTATTTGAATTTCATCAAATGTCTTTCCAGCTCTAAATTCTTATTATCTAGTCACATGGCCATTTCCTTTTCCCGAATCCTTGAAAATAAGGTTTTTTTGTGCACCAAGGTGGCTTTGTAGGGTATTCATATAAACATAGTAAGAATATACATATCCTTATAATAGGTATAGTAGTAAAATAATGGTGTATAATACACCAACCCATGATTTTAAAAGAACACTATGTTAGATAGCGTATACAACTAGCAACATCATGCCTAAACAAACCCAAAAATATTATTATTTTTATATGATCATTATTACCTAGAATTTAAATTTTGTGGAAAGAGTAGTATTAAACTAATTTTAAATTACTTTTAAAGTATATAATTAATCAGAATTCATTTATTAATGCTAAAAAATTATTACTCAATTTTTAGTGAATTTTTTTATGCTCAAGAAATATGTTTTCATACAAAATTAGGTTTCATTCTTTTTAATAGTGAATGTAATAGTGAATTTTTAATGAAAACATATAAATTTTATTCAATGAAAATAATATAATTTTTTTAATCATCATATTAAAATTTTCATAGGGTGAATTTTATAGATTTTTCAAAAAAGTATCATTTTTTTGTGCGTAGTGAATGTACCAATTTATATTTAAATCTTAATTTTTGTTTTATCTTTTAGAAAGTTCAATTTTTTAATGGTTCAAAAAAAATAGATTATATTTTAAGAAAATTTAATTATGTTTATTTTAATGAATTTTATAATTTAAATTTGTATAAATTCATTTTAATACATAATTTGGCAGTTTTAAGAAAAATTGTAATTATTCTCTAAAAAGTGTTTTATTACATTTTGCCCACTTATTTTGAAATTAATTACCATCATATATATGAATTTGACATCATTAAGAACATTTTTTTTGTATTAATAAATCAAAATTTATCCTAAAATTATTTTTCATACACATTTTAATTTTCATGTGAATAGTTAAAAATACTTTTCTATGAAATACTCTTACTTTTACATTGTTTCCAAGTCATTGAAACTTTAAGAAAAATTTGGAAGCTTATTTAATGTCTAATATGTTATTAAATAATATAAATGTAATTTAAAAAATTGAAATGAAATATATTATAATTATTTTCATAATAAATATGAAAAACATTTTCAGTGTTGACGTTGTGCCTACACAACTTTGGAAAAGAAATATTTGGTATCCCATAAATAAAAAATACAATTAGATACTCCCTTTATTTTATTTTATATTAAATATTAATTATTATAATTTTTTTATTTCATACCTGAATTTTAGAGTTATATAACAAGTTCCATATCCAAATGCTTGTGAAATGTTTTTGCAAGGCCTGAAAATCTAAAATAACATATTAAATGAGTTATCATTATATAAATGTATGATGAAATAATTATTAAATTAATATATATGGATAATTTAAAAATAATATAACTATTTTCTTAATATACATTATGTTATAATTTTATGAAATTATATGATTAATTAATTTATTTGTGAAACCCTAACACAATTTTAATTTAATTAACAGAAAAAAATAAATGAATTTTAAAATATTATAAGTAATATAATATGAAATATTTTCTATGATCCATGAAATATATATATTAACATGAAATTATTATTATAATTTTTTTTAATTTAACATGTTTTTTTCATGTTTTTAATGTCGATTTATTAAATAGTGTAAAAAGTTAAAGTAAATATATTAGATGGGATTAATATTTTATAAAATTATTTAAAAATTGTAAATATTTTAAATAATAACAAAAGGGATAATATATGGTGTAAAATAAATTATCCAATGAATTTATTCACTAATTTAAAGTTCTTTTCTCTAGAATAGTCTTATTATATTTTAATATTTTGAGAAATTCAAAATGTTCTCCTCGCCTCAATTATATAAGGGAACCTCCTACATCAATTTTTAAAATATAATTGATCTTTATATATTAATAGATTCATGATCAATACTTTTCTCAAATTAATTTTCCTTATTCTTTATGATTTGGTATTCTCCAAATATGAAACATAAATCCCTTCAAAAGGTTCTAAAAAATGTCTCACTAATTAGAGGTAACGTTCTTTCATGAACTGTTTCAATTTATTTCATTTTCTAGATCATATTCATGTTTTTTACACCATAAATTAATAAAATAAATATCATCTGTATAATTATATTTTTTTATGATACAACCAATTTACATGTGTTATCAATTATACAAAAATCGAAACCATTGTCGATGTCTACATTCGGCTTACCGTCTCAACGTAGCATTTTAATACGTTTCCCATTAAAAACTGTACTTATATGGTTAAAAATATCTAAATAATGAATATATATGATATATATTAAATAATAATTATATTTTTATTTATAAATATATTTTTTGATTTATTTTTTCAAATCCCCCCAAAAATTAAAACATCATTAATGCGTACGTAAGAACTACCATATCCCTGAATGGTGTAATTAATTTTTCTATTTATATCATTGTGTATGAATATAAATATATTTATATATTATATATATATGATATTAAAACATAAAAAAATATTCTAGAAATTATGGATCTTTGATAAATGAATAAGGACCAGAACAACTGAATCAAAATGTACATGAAAACGACGCAGTCACCACCTGGACTAGAGATTTTAAAAATGAATTAATAATAAATTGGTGATAAAATATTAAAGTAATTAATATATGGAATGATATATATGAGTATATTTATATAATATGTGTTTAATAACGAAATATTTATTATATATGGGGTTCTAGCATGTATATAGGAAAGCACGCCTAATGCAAGGGATTCATATCTAACTTTAACATCTATGAGACATATAGAATATTCACCACTTATTTACCTTGTATGGGGTATATAATTCCTATTTTATATGTTATATAGTGAATATTATTTCCATAATAGTACATAATTTTTTATTTGATGTTATTTTTTAAATGTTTTAGAACTGAAACGTTACTAATGTGTAATTGATTATTTCACTATCTGATCATTATTATAGATTGTTTATATTTAACTTTCCACTGGGGAATACTTATATTCCATGGATATATTTAAAAAAACATCAGAAATAATTTTTTAAATTCAACTTAAATTTTTTAAAATTATTTTACCCAAGTATTAATTTTTTAAAAATTGATTGAATAATGTATTTTTTTCATTTTCCAAATGATGTACATTGTGACTTTTCCAACAAAAATACAGAAGAATACCATGAGAATATTTTCACTATTTCATGATTCTAAATGATTTGAATCATCATTTACATGTTGATAAGGTTCTATAAAAAAATAATTTTCTATTTTATAATTTTTTGGATTTTGAAATATAATAGATTTCATTGTGAAGATGATATTTCCTCAATATTTTTTCAAATATCCAATTAAAAAATTTTCCTTGTTATCAATATCCATTATTGAATATTATGATTTTTTATGTTAATATCTTATTATACCATCTACCATATTTTGTTTAATGGTTTATGATCTATTTGACTAAGATATACTATTTTAAAATGCTTCTCCATATTACTCTTAATGATTTATGATTATACTTATCAATTGTGGAAATTAATACCATTTAATATTCTATTTTCAATATGAATGATTATGTTGATTATGTTTCACCCCTTTTATATGAATAATTCATTAGATTTATTATATTATTTTTGGGCCTGTTATTTCCCCAGGATGTATCAATAGTTCTGATAAGTCTATCTAGATTTGGTATTTGGTCAATGCCTTATCCATTTATGTAGATGTCTGGGATTAAGCATCGATGGTATATTTTAATTATCTAGAATTATGTATTCCTTAATGATGATATAATCTATTGATGTATGTGTGATTATTTGATTAGTTTTCATATATATGAATATGTTTAATCCTTATTTTATTATTTATATGGCATTATTTGATTATAATTGTTTCTTACGGTATTATTCTTCATGACAAAGTTATTGATTAAATGAAATTTATTATAGGTTATATACCATTTCATATTGATTATAAAATATTTATTTATAAAATATTCTTTTGTAAGAGTATGCTTTCTAACCATTAATGAATACCCATTTGTTATGTTTCCATACATCAACATTTCAGGTAATTTATTATGATTTATGTTTCAAGAAATTATTAGGGAAATAATGGTGTAGTAAATGAAAATACATTGTCATATATTATTTTTTCAGTTATAATGTGAAATTCAAGTATGTACCATTTCTTCCAAGAATAATAAACTATTTGGTCTATCAGGATGTGATCCCCTATATCTAGTTCCTATTTAATAATGTGACCACAAATTCATGGATAATGGAGTAGGCGCCTTTACAGTTGGAATTTGAGGATGTTTAGAAGAAGCATTGTGAACTAGGTTTAGGAAAAAATAGACAAGGTAATATAACCCTATTATTTTGATGATGATGATATTTATAAGATAACTCCCAAAAGATTTGGTAATAACCTTGTATATCCTAGGTTAAAACTAAGGACTCATAGATTGATAATAATGTTTCATGATTTATATATTCATTAAATAATGTTTTGTGATTATTTTATTAATAACATTGATTATTGTATTTTAATGATTGAAATTTTCTTTTAGTTTTAGTAAATGGAGGGAACCATAATAAAAATTGTTATCACTGAATGTGAAAGACAATTTTTCTGATGAGAATACAAATTTGATATTTAAATGAGTAAAGGAATTTTGATTATATATAATTTTTATCAAAATATATGATAAAAAAATATAACATAACCAACTCTCATAATCAATAAAAAGATAAGTATAGAGATTGTGAGATCTTGGTTGGTGGAGGTCATTGAGAAAATACAATTAAATTTTTTATATATCATGAATGTGGGAAGAAAAATCTCAGTGAATTTCATTGAGAAATGGGAAGATGTTTTCGATATTAAAAATATGGACCCAAAAAAATTACATTCCTAGGAAAAAAATCAAAATTTGTCTTAAAATGGAAGACCATAATGGCCTCTCTATGGTATCAATGAAAATTGAATGTTTTAAATATTTAATATAATAGAATTATAAAAATTAATGTCCTAGGGGGGATAATGTAGATAATCAACATTGTTTTAGGAGTTATGGTTATAGTACTAATGATAAATAGATGATAAATGTAATATTAAAAGAAAAAAGTATAAAGGAATATGAAAATAAAACATAGAAAATGGTTTTAGATTGATGTGGAATGATTATTATTACATTTTATTTAGATTAATTAAATATGTTATAATTTTATTTTATAAAAGATATTATTGTAATATGAATTATGAGATATATATGTATTGTACTACTATACAACATCTTTAATGATTTTGAAGAATGGGATGAATAACTCTGGTCACCATGAGAAGTAATTATGTTGCAATTTGATCTTCTTAAAAACACATGATTTGGGATTCATGAAATATATTTTTATAATCAGATATTTTATTTAAAGAATATAGAGAGAGTTAACAATTTAATGAATTCATGTTTTCATGATGATTTTAATTTGATAAAGGTATTCATATTTTTGGTATGTGATATTAAGTGATACCTTTTTTTGTTTAGGGAATCTAATGTTAGGTTGATTTTAAAAATTTATTTCCCTAACATATATATTTTTTGTCTTTGAATTTAGACAGATGAATTTTTGGATGAGTCACAATGTTTGGTATTTAATGAATAGATTTAGTTGACCATCGAGTGTTTTTAGATAACATGTGTTAACCATTTTTTGTTTTTTAAAATATCAGGATATAGGTGGAATAAATTTTCATTTTTCATTAAGATATTGATCAATTAAATTTTAATTTTAGTGCTTATTCCAAAACAATTCTAGATGGATATTCATTTCATGGAGTAAGAGATGATGATGCAATTGATCAAAGAACATCCAAATGATGAAATTGTGACAGTGAAAAAGAAGATATCACTTCATCATATTTATTTATATTCATATAATATATGGTAATGTAATTAAAAAACCCTTGTACAATGATATTTAAACAAAAATGATAACATATTACCTTCATATTTGATGAATCAGTGAAATTTGAATCATCATATATTTTTAATTTTTGGTTGCTGAATTCCATTTGATCATTCAAATATTTCAGAACCATGAACTATATCACACTCCAATATTGTTTGGGTATTACTATTATCTTCCATTATCATATCTACACTTCCCACCTATGTTATTCTACAAGTAAATTCATTTGTGGGATTATTCTAGATGACATTTGTACTTCCCTTCCTCTCTTATTAAGTGGATGTTTTATTAACGCTTCTTACGATATGGGTTTCTCATAAAGGTATTTTCGAATATAAAACCATTGATAACTGAACAAAAGTTCAAATTTTGAAGAAAAAATTTATTGAATTATTTTAGAATGTAACACCTCAAGATTTTAGAATAAAACTATGTTTAATAGCATGTATAACACAGAATAATGACCTTAAATGAACCATACAGTATAAATTTTTTATATATTCCCATTATAACCTAGTCAGCACATTAAAAGGTATGAATAATATTAAAATTATAAGAAAATATATATAAAGGATGCATTTAATATAAATAAATTTTTAATACATATAAAATAAGAAATTAATTTTTTTGTAAAATTATTTTATTCATCTGAAAGACATTTTCCAAAAATATGGGGAATTCATAATTTTATGAGTGAATATTGTAATCTATCATTTTAAAATATATAAATATAATTTTATATAAACAATATCGTTTTTTAAATACAAAAATTAATATCAGGATTTTGATAATTTTTATAATTTTCTGAAAAGTTTGATTTTATAGCGAATAATGATAATATACTTATTTTTATTGAAAATTGTAATTTTTTTTTCAACCATTTGTGAAGTTCCATTTTAGTTTAAAATTATCTCAAACAAAAATTAGTTACATTATATTATCTATAATTGTAATTTTGTTCATTGGAATGAATTTTATAATTTAAAATTTTATAAAATTACTTTAATTAATAAATATTCATTTTTAATAAAAACATTATATTTTTTCTAAAAAGTGGTTTTCACAATGATTTTTGATTTTTATCTATAAATAATTTATATAAATTAAAGGAATTTATTTTCATTAAATGTAATTTACTTATGGATTAATCATTCAAAATTTATCCTTGCATGTGTTTTTAATTATAGATGATAACTTTTTATTGTATAGTAAAAAATTCTTTATTTATAAAAAATATATTAACTTTTAGGATAACAATAATACATGGAAAAATATTAAAATATATAAATCAAATGAAAATAATAAAATATTATAAAATAATTTAAATAATGTTCACAAATTTTAAAATATAGCGATTAAAATTTACTCAATAATATATATGAAAATTATTTTTAGTTACGATGAAGAACCTCAAAATACATTAAAATTATAATTTGGTATATTAAAATAATGATTCGGATGATATAAGTAATTTAGAGAATTTTTAATTAAATATTAATTATAATTGGTGATATTTATGGTTAGAGACTATTTTTTGAGTTTTATTACAAGTGGCATATCCAAATGCCATTGCAATGCATGTACAAGTCTACAAAAGTCAAAATAAAGCATTAAATAATGAATATAAATGGATATTTTGATCTTAATAAACCTCTTTTCATAATATAATTGTATTTTGAATTTTATTAAATTAAATAATTACCATATAACTTAGTGGAATTCTAATATAATATTAATTGAATTAACAGAATATTCAAATAAATGATATTAAAGATTTTTTAAGTAACATTATTTGATATATTTACAGTCATAAATGAATTATATTAATGACCATGAAATTTTTAGGAAATAATAATATAGTTGGTTCAAATTTGAATTTCTTTCAAGATGTTTCTAATGTTAATGTATGACAAAATATCAAATTTGACAATAATGTTATTTTAATGGGACTAATATTTTATTAAATTATTAAGAATCATAAAAATATTATATAAGACCTTACATGAAAATAGATGGTAAAAAATTTCATCCCTGCTAATTTATAAGACATTTTGAATTATTTTTCTCTAGCATAGTGTTATAATATATTAATCTTTTGAGAAATTCAACAAGTGGTCCTCACCTAAATTATAAAATAGAAAATCCTCCTTCAATTTTTTACATAACATTGAGCCATATATCCTGACCAAGCCCTATCCAATCATTTTATAGTATTATGTTTCTATTTCATAGAGGATATGGTATCCCCAATTGACCTTTAATAAATCCCATAAAATGGTTTTAAAGAAGTTCTCCTGAAGAATTTTTAAACTTCTTAACCAAACTCATTCAATTTTTTTTTTCATACTTACACTTCATGTGTTTTTCCATTATAAATTAATTTATAAATTATCATATATATATACATTAATTTAAATTTTTATTAATATATTCCACCTTTAATCCATCCTCTAAAAATCAAAATCATTGTCACTGCGTATATATGATATCATATCTCCCTGCAGTAGTGAAATTCATTATGCATAACCACATTACAGGGAAGGTTATAAATATATATCTATGGAATATTTATGAAACATTTGAAATAATAATGAATATTTAGGGTTTAATTATTCTTTACCATTCTTTTGTTCCATCCATAAAAAAATAAAAAATGATTTCATGTGTACGTACGACATATCTTCTCTGTGGACGGTATAATCCATTTTTCTGTCTATATCACTTTGCATGAATATATATTTATAATCAATAAAAATTATTCTATAAATGATACATGTACAATAAACTAATGACCTGAAATACTAAATGGAAACATATAAGTAAAACAATGTAGTTACCATTCAAAATAGTGATTTTAAAACTGAATTTTTAATAAATAAGTGATAAAATATTATAAGGTACATATTTATGGTAAAATATATAATATTAAATTTATGTAATTTAATTATAATAAAAATATATTTATTTTACCAGAGGTTCAAAAAAATTCAAACCTGATTTAAGGGTTTCTCATCTCACTTTTAATTATGTGAGACAGATAATATATTAATCCAATAATTACTATTTGTAATGTATATCCTATCTATTTGAAATATTATATCATTAATATATTTTCCGCCATATTATTTAGTTTTTCATTTTTTGTAATTTATTTCATTGGTCTTATTATTCAAAATATAATATTTTGGAAAGGGTTTGTTTCAGAATCTCATCATTATTAATCATTATTTATGTTTTAGTATTTTCTAGGGTATATTTATCTTCCATGTCCATGATTTCTAAATAAATTTAATAATTTTTTCTATGTTTTATTACAATTACATAAAATTATTTTTACCAATGTTGGAATTTCGAAAAAATTCTTTGAATGGAATATTGTTTTTGTTTTCCAAAACATGGTACTTTGTTAATTTTCTATAAAAAATATAAATGAAATGTTACATTTACATATATTATATGAGAATATTTTTTCACCATAATTATTTCTCAATAATTTAAATTATTCATTATATGTTTATATTGTTCATTTCAAATGAATATTTTTTTGTTTAAAAATTATGCATCATTTTAACAATATGTGATTTCATTGTGATACTAGGTATTTTCAACAAAAAATTTTAATTGATCATATTATAATATTTTTATCTATGTTAGAATCAATTTTGTAATCTTATTCTTCATTTAAGATGATATTTTATGATATAATACACTAGAATTTAATGACTGGTATATGATTGGTTTGATTTTGATGTACTATTTTGATACAATTTCTAAATTAATCTAGATGGTTTATCTTTATGTTTGTTGATTTGGGAAATTATTATTAATTCCTATGAACGTTTAAAAAATAATGTTTATGTTGATTATTTTCCATTCCTTTCATAAGAGGAATGAATTGGATTTAGTGTATGAATAGCGGGGCCCAATATAACAGCTCCATTTATCAGTGTGACTCATGAGACAAAATAGATTGGGGTTTTAGAAGAGGCCATAACCATTTATGTAGATGTATTAGATGATGAATTTATTTTATTTTATAAATATACTAAATTAATAATTCTATCATTATGATATTATTTATTAACATCCATGTGATTATAGAGTTAGTTAGAATATTCATCGATAAGTTTCACGCTCACGTGATTATTTATATAGAATTATCATATCGTCATTTATTCCTTATATAATACTCTAAATGTTCACATAATTTATTAAAGGGAATTTAATTTCAATTATATACCATTTATTATTGATTACTCTTGTCTTATTATGAAAACTTTTCTTGTATGTATACCCTGACTGTGCATAAGTGCTCACTCGTATATATTGTTTCCATTCTATCGAATGTGATGAAGTGTATTATGATTTATATGGAAGGTGTTTCTTAGGAGAATAATGAAAAACTCAATAAATATACTAATTTTTATTTTAGATTTCAATTTTAATGTTATATTAATGTATGTGCCAATTTTCGTAATAATACTAAACTATTTGATCCTTGAGGATGTGATTTTTTACTCCACAATTTTGTAAAATATTATATTAAAATCAAATTTTTTCTTTTTAATAATTTATACTACACAAAACACTATGATTATCATGTGTTATATGAAATAATATGTATATATTTCATTGTAATCAATATTGAGTTATCTAGTGTTACACACAAAACTAGAATTAAAACAATGTATCATATTATTTAAATATTATTATATGATTGTTAAAAACTATACATTGGAATGGAATGTATAAATATGATTAATTAAATTATAGAAATATATGGTTATTAATTTTTATATAATTAATTATTTTGTGACCAATTATTTATAAATTAAATTACAACATTTTTAAAATGAAAAAATCACTTCCCTAAAAACTATTTTCATGAACATAAGTGGTTTTACCTCATGAAATTAAAAGAATCACTTTTTGGGGATTTATTTTAATGAAAATGGTATATAATAAATTAAATAAAATTGTTAACATTTATATTATATGTTTTCTAGACAAAATATAATAAAAAATTTAATTTACACTTAAATTATATTTCCTAAAAAGAGGTTTTGTCACCATTGGGATACATATTTTAAGATTAAATTTTCAAATTTTAAAATATTTATTTGGAAAAATGAAATTCATTTTTAAAATAATAATATAAATGTTATCCTAGATTAATTTTTAGGATTTTTCTAAAACGATTCATTTTTTGGTGAATAGGGAAAAGTAATGAATTAAATTGAAAACAAAAATTTTAGTTATTTAATTTTAATTGACAAATTATTATTCAATGTGTATTTAAAGTAAAATAACATAAATTATATATAAAAATCTAGTTTGGTTTATTTGAGTCAATTTGATTTTAAATTTTGATATAAGAACATTGTAATATATTGAACATTATCTCTCAAAAAACCTCAATTCTAATCTTATCGGCATGATTAGTTTTAAATTAAAATTTTCCACTTCTCTTAATGGAATATTAAAAAAATGTATTTAATACTTTTAATCTTATCAATTTATATTATCTTATATGTTTTACATATTTTTTTAGAAAAATAGTTAGTGAATACAATTAAAATTAATTATTGCGATTATGGTTAAATCCGGTTTTAGCGCATTATGTGCCCTTGTGTTATAATTAATTTTTCCATACACACTGAATTTTTATTTAATAAATATGATTTCATATTTATAATTATAATGTCTAAATTATCTAGTAAAAAAATTAATTTTATTCTTACTGAAAAACTACCTATGTAAATAAAATTTTAAATGCAACTGTTGGAAAGAAAATTAAATGGATATACATGAGTAAACTTAAAGGATAAAAAATAACATTATAAAAACTTGTTAATTTTTTGATTTGTAAGTATTTATAGACAATATAATCCCTCCATTAAATTATTGTTAAATTTTGGAGGAACATGAGGTATGTGTGATATCCCAATAGTGAGTACTTTTTTTGTATTTATAAAAATTCCAATCCTCCTCAATTATTAAGGAGAACTCATCCCCCTAACTTTTCATGCCTCTCATGTCCTTTGGTTAAACCAAAAAATTCTGATATAACTTCAAAAAAACCATAATCTCATCATATAATCCTTATTTATGGGATTAATACAACCTAGGAATGATTCAGTATTGTCTTGAAGAGTATACCTGAAGAAGAAGTAACTTTTTTCAAAGAGAATTTTAATTTTATTTATTACTCCACTAAAATATATTATTATTAAACCCCGATTATATAAAAAAATAAGTACCCTAAATAAACATAGAAGTTTTTATGTCAATTTCATGACCTTGAAAACATCCACATCCTTCAATTGGGTTATGAAATGATCATTCGTATATACAGTAGACTACAGCCTCACGAACCTATGATAATCATTTTCCTATTACCACATCTCATGGTTGGGTATGATTATTGATATAAAATATATACAAGTTTTTTTAAAAAATAATTATACATATTGAACAATTATATTATATATACTATTTTTCATTCCATTTTGTAGGTGATACTATAACATCGTTCATGTGTACGACCGACTAGAGGCTTGTGAAGTGATGTGATTAATTTTTTAGTAATGCTTTATAAGGAATGTACTATGAATATAATTAATTAATATATATATATATATATTATATGTATATATTATATAAATTAAATCAAAATTACTTTTTAATTATGATATATCATTTACCTTTCTTAAATTCCCTCCATCGAGAAAATGAAAAATCATTCATCCATACGTACAACCTTCCACTTCCATGAATGACATAATTCATCTCTAACATTAATGGATTATTATAAAAATATATATCATTAATATATAATATTAAAATATCATTTTTATCATTATTCATATTATTTAACCATGATCAATGTAATGATACAAGAAATATCAAATCAAAAGTTACATGGAAAACAAAACATTTATTAACCAAATTTCAATTCTAATAAAGATTTATGATTAGATAGTTAATAAAATTTGACAAAAAAATTTTATATTTTATTATAAATTTGATTATTGTCATATAATATACTTATAATAATCATAATTTTCTTTTATAGGTTATTTTAACCTGAATGATGGAATTCAACACTGATGTTAAGGGATTTTCATCTCTCTTTTCTACTTCTATGAGAAACATGCCATATTCACCATTGATTTCATTTATATGGAGTTTATAATACCAATGAATATATTTTGTTATTAATATAATTTAAATTATTCAAATTTAGGTATCCATTTTAGTATATAAATTTCAACAAAATTATGGTTCAAGAATATACAAATCGATAAAGGATTTTCATCTCATTTTTTACTTCTGTGAGAAATATTCCAAAGTCAACTCATACATATTTAATGTATTTTATATTCGTCAGGAGAATAAATTTTATAATTGTTATACTTAAAATTATCTATATTTACATATCCATTGGTTTATATCTCATTATTTCACATTCTCATCATTTATTAGTATTGATAATGAATATTATTCCAAATAAAAAGTTATGTGATATATCACTAATGAAAATCAAGAATTTTATAAACTCAAGGTTATCTCGTGAGAATAAATTCCTCCCTTAAATTTCATATTTTTATGTAGTAAAGAATTCAATATATATGTTTTATGAAAAATCATCTTTTGATAGGAAAAATATTTTTCATCCAAAATAATGTTTTTTAAAAATATTTTATGATATTTTATATATCAATTTTTCATAAATGAAAAGATACTTTTCTCAAGAAATGTTTTAATGAATTTTTAAAATCATCCCATTTAATATTAAAATGTTATTTAAAAATGATATTTTAAAAGGTTTTATGTTATAAAAAAGTGATTTTCAATGAAATTTCTTTTTAAATATGAAATATTTTACAATATATTTCAAATTTAATTTCCATCTATGATGATAACCACTAATGTTACATATGATTTACTAGGGATATGAACTAATGTTACCATTCATATTATTTCCCCAAATGGTTCATTATTACACAATATTTGTGAAATCTATTTACCTTTCATGTGTTATACCATGATAAGAAATATTATGAAACCTAATTCTTTCTCTTGGGTTGTGATATAGAAAGGATAAAATAATTATGAAACCAATTTATTTTACACCGGTAAGTATATTATTAAATTTTTATAAATCCCATTTAATTTCATGGATTATGTTATTGTTAATGTATTATTAGTATTTGATACACATATGTATCATTTTATTATGTGACGAGTGGGGCCTATATATCTCTCCGATGAATTTGGTAACGATAAAATCTCTAAAAGGAATATAGTGTACATAATTGGTTATCCCAAACAAGAATTGGAGGGTACACATGTGTTTATCCAAAGTTTGAAAGATGGTATATGGGAGGTTCTTCTATGACCGAAAAAAGTTAAACCTGAGGTCATCCCAAGCTCTAAGTGGGTACATTGGTGGTTATCCCAATCCTAGCATGTTATGATGACATAGTGGGTATCCTAGATATAATATTTTCTTTTCTTATTAGAATTCTAGATTTCCATCTCTTACACCAATGTTATTCTCTCATGGAACATGCTCTTTGATATTTTTATGATTCATGTATTCTGAATGGTCAATATTTATTCCATGACTCAAGATTATGATTTTTTATATTTTTTGATTGGTTTTCAATTGGTATATCATGTTCTTATACTATTATTCTTAGGTTATTTGGACATATTTCCCCTTTTTACCCTTAATAAAAATATGATCTCACCTTTTCTAAAATTTTCACTCCCCAAGATATGTAGAATTTCATTATGTAGGGTTTATTTTTGAAGAGTAATAATGGGGGAGCTATTTATCGGAGATATTGATGACCTTTCAAAAAAACTGAAATAGTTTATAGCTTATCTCGATGAATATTAAAATATTATGGTCCTCAGATGTATGTTGTGTATTTTATATGATATACATGTAAAAAGATGTAATATCTATATATGAAGAACTCGGTTCTCTATAATTGGTATTAGAGAAATGTTTCATTTGTGGATGAGTCAATATTTAGGAAAATTTCCTAGAATTTGGAAATTGATTGAGAGAGTGGATTATAAGCAGTTACATCCAAGTTTTTATACTATCAGTGGATGTGGCTTTGGAAGAGAGGAAACATGGTGTAATAACTCTAAAATGTGAACATTTATTCAGAACCAATCGTTACTTGTTGCATGAAAATGGTCATTGCTTCATACCTTCTTTGACACTACAGGGGGATATTACATGGAAATTTAAAAATTATGTATGATCCATCTTGACGAATTTTAATAGAACACGACTATGAATATACTCTGATAAACCTATGGTTTCATAGATTAATGAATATGGTCTCATTATTTAGAGATCCAGCAAGTGATTTATCAGGATAATATGGTTCCACACTATGATTATGGTTGCAAAAACATTGATTTTTTGTCAATGGATAAAACCTTAAGAATCCATGTAAGCATTAAATATGATGAAAATTTTCATTACTATGAGCATTAAGATTTGATCATGACTAGGGAGAAAAATATTTCGATTATTCTAAAAAATAGTGTGATATTTGATTAAAAATGTGAACATTGGTGAAATTATTAAAACAAAAAATAATGTACTTTTATAAATGTTTATGTGGTAATTATCATAGAGGAATGAATTTTAATCTTCCATAATGATAAGAATGTGGGAAGAAGAACCTAGAAAAATTTATCAAATGGCAGGGAATATGTTTTTTGTGGGGAAATGTTGGATATATAGTGAAAATTATCAAGGAGATCAATTTCTTATGTGTGTGTAACTTGGCCATTACCCAAATCAAGGCCATTAAAAAAGAAATATCTTCTAAACTATTAAAATAACTATTCCATGCCAATAATTTAATTAAATGGATTTCAGTATTTTTATATTTATAATTAATAATTATGTTATGTGAACAACGAAATATATATGGATTGATCTGTGTACATTTTTTAACATTTATTTTAAATAATATAATGAAAGATGCTGATGGGCTAGAAAAATGATTTAATGGAATGGTTATATTCATCGAAAGCACCTGAATAAGGAAAAAACAACCTTTAATATGTTCTTAATGTTAATAATGATGTTAGGATAAACAAATGACTGATTTTGGTAACGTAATTTTGATTGTATTGAGAACATTGGGATTGATTAATTTATTATAAAAAATTTAGATTTTATTATCACTTATTTATTTTAAAACATTATTAGATTTATGGAATAAGTTCAATAATCTGTGGTTTTAGTCATGGAATAAGGAAGAATATATGTTTTTAGTTACATTTTACAGTAATTCAGATTATTACCAGGTTTTAGTATAATACATGATGATGGTATTCACATATTTCAAATGTGTTAATAGAGAGAAAATTTATGATATTTGAGGAATTAATATTCTATTTATTTTTAGAAATCTATCTTGTTATTTTTAAATTTTGTAATTCATAATGGTTATAAGTTTAATCATTTATGGAATTGTATAATTTTAATTTTGAATTAGGTTTACAGATTAACATTTTACTTCATAATATGATGATTTATCGACCTTGGATAACTATTGTTAACCTTTTTTTAATAATGATAAAAGGAATGAATTTTCATTATTTTATGGATATTATTTAGTGATTGAAATGTGAAAAAGAAAAATCTTAGAGTAAAATATGATGTGGAAATTTATCAAGGCACAACAAAAGGATTAAATTGTTCCTATGAAACAATATGACATAATGAATGTATATTTTCATAATTTCATAGAAAAAATTGAAATGTAATGTACCAACATTGTGAAAAGGATCTTCAAATAAAATGTTCTTCCATTATTATAAATTTTTATGATATCAAAGATACTATCAGGCCTCTTTGGTTTATGGATTTTTGGTCATTAACCTTATCTAGGGAACCAAATTTATTGTGATAAATGTTTTCTATAACTCACCATTAGTATTTAGGGAATTTTTTTCTCTTTTATGTTAACTCTTTCGCTTCCCATATATGTCCTCATATTTGGAAACCATGTATGTGTTATTGCGGATGATGTCTACACGTCCCCTTATCTTTTTCTCGAGATTATTTTATTATCCCATTTTAGGATTTGGGATTCTAGGGAGGAATTTTTAAATGAATAAATATATATATGAATGAGACAAATTACAAGGGGAAAATCCATTTTATAGTCGGTAGAATGTTACACCATGAGATTTTTTTGAATATTTTTATTCACAATTACATTTACTATTTTTGTTATTAATAATTTCTGGAAGCACTAAGATTATATAAAATCCCATGTAATTATATAACAAATGATTTTCATATTAATACTTTGAATTAGTTAGTTACATTAGTTTTTAAAATATTAATTAATTTCTAATCAAAAATCAAATGTTTTAAATAAAAACATTTCATATAACGTTTTATTTACTATATAAATTATAAAATTTTTTATTTATATTTGTTATAATGTATATTATTTTTTAAATAATGAAATAAAAATTTAAAATGGTTCAAAGTTTTTTAATTTTCGGAAAATATTGCCTTTTAATGAATAGTGATAAAATAATGATTTTTTGGAAAAGACATTTCCTTTTAAAAAAATAAGTAATTTAAAATTATAAATTTTTAAGAATATCTTTTTAATTAAAAAATGTATTATTTAATTATAATTAGTATAATTAATTAATTTTTAAACAGATATATAGATTTTTTTAATATATATTTTTTTGGGTTTAATAATTTGTTTTTCTATGAACTATTTTAAATGCATAATGTTTTACATATTTAATTAATTGAAATAATAAATAATGGGGAATATTTAAATAAAATTTATTAAATATATATCATTATATATTATTTTCTATTCATAAGATGATTATATTTATTAATATAGTTAATATAGATTCAACTTCTTCGAAACAATATACTCTTCTTAAAAACCTGACCTCTCATAGTGACCGCAAGATTTATACTAAATTAATTATTTCTACTATTGTGATTCTAATTTGGAAACATATAAACCATGTTTTGAATCATAATGATTTATAATTTATAATAATTCCCACATAATGTTATACCAATGATTTTTGGATAAACAATTAAAATTAATCACAACCATTATGGTAAAAATATGAATTACCAAGTAACAAAACATTAATCTTATGGAGTATAATGAGCAATAAAATTTTCAAAAACTATTTGGATGGCCTTATTTGGACCTTATACCATATAGGATCTAGTTTAATTAATTATTGGATCACCTTAACGTGGAAAATATACAGATGTAATTAACCCTTTCAAAAAATGTAATGTTTTCAACTAAGCACACATTTAATAGGCCTCCCCCTATCATCCGTTCTACATAGCACCCAAGACCATTTTAACCAAACATACCAATAAAAATAAATTATCCAATTTCATATAATCAATATAGAAGCCTTACATTTGGAGGAAATGAATCCAAGAAAGGCCTTTGGGGAAAACTAAAAAGAGTTACCCAAAGAAAATCTAACATTTAACAATACACATTTTTATTTTATTTCTTTATACACCCCATTAATTATTATTATAAAATTATTATATAATAAAAACATAACCCTAAATATACCTTTTTTTTTATTTTTTGGGTATGAACATCACCCACACGCACTTACATCAAATTGATTATGACATCACCAATCGTGTGCATAATGGACTACCCCCTCACAAAATGATTTCGTTTGTACTTTAATTTCCAGCACTCATAACTGGTAATAATGATGAAGACACTATTTATGTATGATATTTAGGATATATATAAAATAATTATACCCCCAGAGTCATTAAACAATATACACCCTCTTTACATTTGAAACCATAGTGGATATGATAACATCGCTCATTTGTATGTCGGACTACCACCTCAAGAAGTGATGTGATGCGTTTTCACTAACATGTTTCATGGAATGTAATAAGGGTAAAAATAAAGGATATATATTATATAAACAAAATAATTATGATATTAATGATATAATTATTATTTTTTAAATGTAATTCATGATATTTTTCTTAACATTTCACTTAATAAATGAGTTACAACATTATTTGTGGACATGTGGACTACTGCCTCCAGGAAGTGATGTGAATCAATTTAAAAAAATAATGATATTTATATATATAATTTTATTTATTATATAATTATCAATATGTAAATATTAAATAATACATATCATCTTTCCATAATGATCACTGAGAAATGAAAATGTTTCTCATGCCTACGTATGACATATCGTCTCCATGGTGGCTACATTAGTTCATTTTTCATAAACACAGTCCATTATTAGTTTTAAAAGGATAATTTTTAAAAATATATGATTATTATTTCATGACTATTATTCTAGATATGTTTAAATAATAACTTCTTTAGACCATAGTCAACCGGCCAAAGTCATTTTTTACACACCAAACGAATGTGGTTAAAACATCTAACAAAAACTTAGTTGATTACGTCATTGTAAATAACATGTAAATATATGAAATATAAGTAATAATAAACATGAAAAAGGTTATATAGAATATAATTAATTAATATAATATTATTATTCCAGAGGATAAAGACACACGTGACAAAGTATAATCAAGGTACCAGACTTCATCTCAATTTCCTTTCATTGAGGAAATTATTGATGTTATGAACCATTACTATATTAATAGGTGAATATATATCACCGTTGAATGTATATATCAATAATATATTTATTATAATTATATTTAGTGTTTCTAATGTCATTAATTAATCATTTCTTATGATTCAAGTGTTTCTCAGGTGAAAATGGGTTTTCTTTGAAAAAATTATATTCTAATGTTTTCCTTCAATATCTACTTATATTCTCTGTCCATGTTTTAAAATGAGGTAAAAAATGTTTTATATGTAAATGAATGAATAATATATTTCATTTTTGTTTCTTCTATATTATTTCAAATGTTTCAGAAATGAATATTTTTATGTGTTTTAAATGGAATGTTTTGACAAAATATTAATGAGATGTACTATTTTTCATTTAAAATAGAAAAAAACATTCATAACATCCTGAAATGTAATTTATTTCTAGATTACATTAATATATTACATGTTTTTTGACATGAACAACCCTATTTCTATTTTTTGTGTATGATTGTATTGAAAATGGGTTTTAAAATAAAAATGTATGGAAAATGGGTTTTTTTGAATGAAAATCGTATTTTAAAATCTAAAAATGATATTAATTATAGTTTAAAATGGTTAATAATAATATAAAATGTTGTATTCATGTTTTTTTCATGGACATTATAAATGATGGGTATTACCAAATAGCTCTGGGTGAGGCCGTTGTAACTTAAATGATGGGTTCACCAAAATAGAGCTCAAATGCATTAGGTAATGATTATAAAATTCAATGAATTATTTTTGAAGTTGTCCGTATTATTATTCCAATTTTTAAGGGTTATATAAGGGTTGTGTAAGGGTTATATGAGATGATATACCAAGAAACCTACATGAATTTCTTATGCTCCATGCATATTTTTCATGAAATGTTTTTTTCGAAAGGTAGAATAAATGATCTGCTTAACGAAATGGAGTTTCCCTTTCTGGGTAAAATGTTATGTTTTCAAGAAATATATTTTATGGGACTTAATGTTTTTCACTAGACTTGAAGTTCCCTTATTATTATATCATTTACTAAACTTCTCTGATCTTCCAATGTTTCTTAATAAAATAATGTATTTAGGGATAGTAAATGGAATGGAAGAGGTCTAGTTGAATATCATGAAGAGTTTTTCGTGAAATGATATCATGATTTATTTTAAAAGTTTTATATTATTATAAAAATGGATACTAATTATAAGTGACAAGTTTTTAATTTTTATTTAATTGTATTTTATTTATGAGTTATGGATTAATTATCTCAAACTATAACCCTGAAAAGATCCAAATTTTGATTGAATGTAATATTCTTAACATAAACCCAATGTTATGTTACTTGTAATGACTTGGACGTTTAGCTATTATCAATGAATGTATTAGGTAATTGTAGTGGTTATAATTATTATAATTTCATGTACTAGAAATATTTTACATTATGGTCATGTTAAAATGTTGTATCATTTGATGATTACCATATTAATTGGTCTAAACATTGTCTGTGGATAATGATTTTAATAGACAAGACAAGGAAGTTATAGTGGGAATGAGCTGAGATAAGATTAGGATATTTTGTAATAGTGATTGCTCATTTGAATTAGGTAATAAATGGGTATGTTATCTATGCCAGAGAAGAACCCAATTTACCAAAAAAGAACATATCTTTAGTGGATCATTTCATGAGGCAACAACCCCATCCATTATTGGATCATCTGACCTCGTGATATCCCAATAATAGATCAATGAATATTGGATGATATTTGATGTTATGCGATGTTTTTAACATCATAATTTAATGAGTGTTGTTTATCATTTTTAAGGTGATGTTAGTCGATTGTGGTATTTGATGTTAGTCGATTGTTGTTTATCCTTTTTAACGAGTGTTGTTTATAATTTATAAGGGGATGTTATGCCATTGAATGTGAATAATTGAAGTATTGTTTCCCATGGAAAAATTCTATTATGGTTTACAACTTTTAATGGAAAAGAGGCAACAATTTAATGATTATATATATTTATATGAGAAAGCTTCCCAAGATTGTCTAGGTGTGTGCATAATTTTATTCATGACACTGATATAGAAATTAAACGGTTTTACTCAATATTAAAACCAATTCAATGAATATATTTGGATAAATGAGTATTTTAAATTTACGAGAAATATATTTGTTTTGGAGAATTGTTTTATATGGAGTTTTATAACTCTTATATGCCTTTTAAGGATTTAAGTAAGAATATTTCAGGATGGAACATGATGGGAATCATTTAATTATTATATCTGGAGGTAATAAAATGAATTAAAAATGTTGCAGTAATTGTAGTAAAAATCACCCAATAGAATGTCTTATGATGTTTTTTAAGTGTTTTCAATGCTGAATGTTTAGCCACATAGCTCATGAATGAGGGAAAATAATCTAGTGGAATCAATGAATTGGGTAAGTGATTAACATTCAAGGTTAATACATTATATTTACAATGAGATGGGTCATTATGAAAATGTTTGTCTGAAGTCATCTCCATGGGAAGGAAATCCATATTATTAGAAATATATGTGTATTGCGATGTTATTTACTACTACTACTGTTTATTTTGGGATATCAAATGAATTAGTTATAGTTATGTTACTTATATATTAAAATTATTCCAATACTCTATTTGACTCTGGATCTTTTAATTTTTCATCATTTTTTAGAAATTTTCTGGTAAATTGGTAATATAACTTCCAAAAAGTACAATTATTTTTTTTGAAAAAATTGGGTGGACTTATTAAAGAAGCTATTATTTGTGTAAATATTCTTATTTCTATAAGTGGGATGGTCTTTTTGAAAAATATTTTTGAACTATCCATAACAGTTTTTCATATCATTCTTATATGAATTGGCTTTTTTAACATCATAATATAGATTTCAGTGGTATGGAACTAGTTTTTAATGATTTTATGCATTGGGAACTTACCAAGTAGTATAAAAATTGACTAAAAATTGAAATGAGATATACCTTGCTCATATTATTGAAAAAAAAGAAACTACTCATTTTTTTGATGTTCTAGTAGTAAATGAATACATATATTTTTTCAAGATGATTTTCCTAGTATTATTTCGGATCGATGGGTTTATCATACATTGGGCACAATAAATTAGGCTAATCTAATTTCTAAAAAAGCTCCTAGAATTGATTAAGTGTAACTTTTAGAATTAAAAAATCAAATGTTGGAGTTAACTAGTAAAGGATACATTTGACCATGAACTTGACCATGGGGTTATCATGACTTGTTCGTTAAAAAGAATGATGATTAAAGAAGAATTTTCATTCATTATTGATCCTATAATAACATGAATATTAAGAATGAGTATCCTTTGCCTCATATCAAAGATTTCGTTTACCTCTATTGTGAAAAATAATTTTCAATGGTTCACATCAGGTTGGTGTTCCATTAGTTGAATACCTATGAAGAATAAATTCTAAATACTATGTTTTTAAATATATATAGGATATGTAAATTTAGATTTATGTTTTTTAGGGTTATCTAATGATCCTACTCTATTTAAGGACCTTATAGAAAAAAAATTCAAGAGGTCTTGGATAATTTTTCAGTTCTGTTTAGAGATTAAATATTGGTATATTATAATTTTTAATTGAATTATTAAGGTAACCTACATGTAGTATACAGAACATAAAATATATTATTTGGGTAATTTAAAAATTTTGATTTTTAATTTTAAAAATTCCATTCATTAGACATATTTGTTCTAAAAGTGGAATAAATATTGACACTCCAAACACCAAACTTGGTAATGAAATTAAAAGATTAATAAATATAAATGAGACTCATATTTTATTGGATTATAAGGTTATTAAAATATGATTGTGAAAATAATTTATTGATATTATAGACCACTGAATAAGTTGATTAAAAATGAGTTAAGTTCATCTCGAAAAAAGAATGTGATGATTTTTTTGGAACAAAAAACATGAATGGTGAATGATTTAGTTTTGTCCCTATATTCCAGAAATGGTGAATTTTTCATCAATAGTGATGATTTATAGAATGTAATTTGTTGTATCTTATTTTATGATGACCTATTAATTCATTATGATTCACGTTATTCAGAACCTCTTTAGTTAAATTATCTGACACGTTATTTAGAAATAGTTTTTGTTGTTTTGTATTTAAAAATTTTGAGGAATAATTTATATGTAGTAAAGTGTCAAAGATATAATGATCAAAATAGTTTGAAGTATATATTCCCTCAAAAATAATTTAACATGATATATAGAAGATGTATAGAACTTATCCAGGATTATGATTTCACGATTCACTACCAATTGGGAAAATCAATCATAGTGGTTAATGATTTGAGTTGAAAATTTAATTCCACATTAACAATGTTATGTTTGTAATGGGACCATTTGGTTAATGATTTGATAAATTTTTACCTTGAAGTTATGGCTATTGGGAAGTAATTTTTTTTGGTTTCAATGTAGTTTAATTTGTCAGAAATAATTAAGTGAGATTTGACGGAGGATCAATGTTTGCATTAAAATGTAGAATATAATTAGAAGGTTATGTTAGTTAATTTTAAATTTTAGGAGGAATGTGTATGATTTAGAAAAACATTATGTGTTCCTTGTGATTCCTTACTATGTAAAGAGTAGTTGACTGAGGCTCAAAGCTCTCCATTTTTTATTCTTCCAGGTAGCAGTTAGATATAAAAATACCTTTGGGGTTATTTTAGTGGGATAGGATGAAAAATAATATTACAAAATGTACCATAAAGGTTTTGACTTGTCAGTAAGTTAACGTAGAAAGATAGTTACTGAAGTGGATAATTCAACCATTACCAGTGTCGTAGTGGAAATGAGAGTATATATCAATGGATTTCAAGGCAGGATTTCCACATAAATCTCAACGTAATAATGAAATCTGTGTTATTCTTGATTGATTAAATAAATATACACATTTCCTTTCAATTAGAGATATAATTCATTAAGATCATCATTCTTGGATATATATATAAAATATTTTCAGGTTATATTTGACTACCTCTCTCCAATATATCATACCATGATCCTTGGATCACATAATATTTTTCGAAATTACTTCAGTTTTCACTGGTTACAAAATTAAATTTCATGAAAGATTTTCATTATCCATCTAATGGACAGTCTAAGATAGAAATTCGAACAATTGATGATATTTTTCTATCTTCTTAAAAGGATTACCATTGAATTTTTAGTCAAAATATTTATATAGATTGTTTTTGTTAAACTAAAATTTATCTTAAGAGTGTATAGACAGAACTGTCTGAGAAATTATAAAGAATGTTGTGACAAATATATAATTTTTGAGGCGATGGAAGAAAAAAGAAGTTTATGTTACAAGAGTTGGTAGAAGAAATGGTTTAAATGTTTTTTTTTGAAATGATCTGACACATGAGAGCTGGTCACCCAACCTCTATCCCCACATTTAGAAGTTTTATTTGATTATGTGACACTCTAGGAAAAATCATAGCATATTGAAAAGTGATTTAGATAACACGAGGAATTGTCTTTCTTCTGAGGTATGTGATCATGAAATTCACAATCTTTATTCACAGAAAATTGTGATATGTTCTGGTAATAAAGTAAAGATAACTATAAAATACTTTTAATTATTTGAAATCTCAATGAATTTGGATCAATACCCTATCAATAATAATTGTTCAGTATATCTCTGTTAAAAAATTTATTGCATGTCTCAATGTTATTTAAATATGTGTTCGATACATCTCATTTTTTGATCCTAGAAGTAGTTCAGTGGGAAGAGAATATTTCTTATTAAGAACATCCAATTTAGGTTCATGACCATAGAGAGAATTTAGTTGCGTATTATTTTATTATTTAGATAAATTTTTTAGGGAAAAACCATATGGTTGAAAAGGAAACATGGGAATATGAAAATTCAATACGAGAATGGTATCCCCATTTTGTTTAATAAGTGAATAAAATTGAAAAGAAAAAAATTATAAAAAAATTATAAGTATGTAACAACCAATTTAATGATAGAAAAAATCATTTTCATTTTTTTATGAATTAGGTAGTTATATCTGTTATAAAAATATTATGTAATTTTTCATCAAAAAGGAAATAGTTTAATTAAACACATTCCTTATAAAGTTTTATTTAAATGCAGAATATATAAATTTTATAATTTAAATTTTACGAAATTAATAAAAAATTATAAAATTAAAATATAAATATTTACTTTGGGAGAAATTTTCTTATTTATTGGGAATTTTAGTATTTTAGTGAATATTGAAATTACTGATCTTTGAAAAATGTCATATAATTTTAATAATATAATTAATTTAGAAGACTAAATAGGTTTTTAAATAATTATTTATGTAAACTATATATTATTTAGTAATATTTATTAAAAATAATTACTTTTTCATCAACTATATAATGTTTTTTAGTATAATATTTTTTTTGGGTTTAAAGATAGATTTTTCAAACAACTATTTTAAAATTTATAATTTTTACCCTTTTAAATTAATTAAAATAATATATACTGGGGAATGTGTTAAATCAAATTTATAGAATATATATCATTAAATATTATTATAATCTCATAAAATGATTATATTTAGTCATAGAGTTAATATTTAATAATATATTTCTAGAAAATTATCTTTTTTAAAACCCCACTATCTTGCAGTGACTATGAGGCTAATACTAAATTAAAATTTTCTTTTTCTATGTATTTAATTTCGAAAAATATATTAAATTATTTGAAAAAATATTATTTATATCTTTTAATAATTAAAATATTCTACAAATTTTATTAGTGGTAACATTAAAATTGAATAAAAATGATTATTGGTAAGAATGAGAATTACAATGTGACTAAACATTAATCACAAGGTGCCAAATGACTTAAAAACTTGTCATTCACCCATTTTATATAGATATTTTGACCTTATAAATTATAATATTGCGTTCGAATTATTATTAAATAAAAATTATGTGGAAAAAATGTTGGTGGAATTCCCTATTAAATAAAATTTAAAATTTTTCCACTCACCCCACTTATAAAAGGCCTCTCATATGCTTTTCTCTTTACCACACTCAAGACCATTTTCTTAAAAAAGCCCAAAAAATCACTTTCTCACTTCTATCCTCTCATACTAGAAGCCTTAAATTTCTCATAATTCCATTTATGTAAGGCCTTTAGGGGGAACCAAAGGGACTTACCCGAAGAAGTGGTAACATTTATCAATGTGCATTTTTTGTTTTAATATTTTCTACACACCTTATATTATTATTAATCTATAAATATATAATAAACAAAATATCCCCTATATGATTTTTTTTGTTAATGGTACTACCTAAACCCACACATAATTCCATAATATGGGTTATAAAATCATTATTCGTCAATATGGAGGACCACGCCTCCTGAAATGATGCCATTCATTTTTCCATCACAACCTCTCTAGGTTGGGAATAATGATCAACATAATGTCTACATATGGTATTTTTTAATATTTATAACCTAATTATACCTTTTTATTAATTATATCATATACAAAATTTTTACATTTTAGGTAATATGGGATATGACAACACCGCTTGTGTGTACGGTATACTTCTACCTCACGAAGTGATGTGATGCGTTTTTCACGAACATGTTATATGGAAAGTAATAAGTGTAAATACATTGAAAACATATGATATAAATTACAAGGTTATGATATATATCACATAATTGTATTTCATTAAATATGATATATAATTTTCTTATAACCTTTTTACACACTAAAAAAGTGATGACTTCCCTCATGGATGAAAGATATGTGTATTTAATGTTTTATTTTTGAAATAAAACACATATTAATATCTAAAAGTTATTTTCATATGATATTAAAATAGCCTCTCCTATGATGAAATATTTTATTCATGTTGCGATTCTTACTAATTATAGATTATGGGTACACCCATATAGCATCAGGTGGTTTCACTGTACCTTAAAGGATTACTGAACATAAATATCACTCCAATTCACTGAGTAATGATTATGTTCTCTGGATAATTATATCAAATGTCAATTTTTTCATTAATCCAATTATTAAGGGTTCTATAATGTATTTTGAAGGGTTTTAAGAGATTATTTCGCAATATACCAACATGAATGTTCTATTCTTACTAACGAATTTTCATAGAAATACTTTGTTTCCAAACTGTAAAAAATGATATTCTTAAGAGAATTATGTTTCTAATTATTTCAAAAATATTATGTTTTCACTTAATTATTTTTATGGTTTTTTATGTTTTCCACTAAACTATATTTTTTCTTATATTTTTCATTCATTAGACTACTTCTGTTCTCATCCTATGTTTTTTGGAATGTTTTCAGATGATTTAAGGACGTGTAATGGAATGGAAGAGGTAATATTGAAAGTCATGAATAGTTTTTTTTCATGAAAAGAGATAATTAATTATTATAAATGTTTTATATTTTGGTAATAATGGATAACAATCAAAAGTGTCAACTTAGTATTTTAGGTTTTTTTATTTAGGTGTTATAGACTAATTCAAAAAAACTATAAACATAAATTATCCACAATGATAAATAATATAAAATCATTGAAATAATCTAATGATTATGCAGTTTTTAATGATGGGGAATTATCGTTTATGTTGTGTTTCATGAAACTATGGAATTATCTTGTGTTACAATAACTCCATGTTTATCTTCTGTTACATTCAACATATGGTTTAAATGAAAGTTTATATATTATTAAAATATTATTATATGATAGTTACTACGTGGACAACAGAAAAGTAGGGAAAAAATATTATTTATTTAATTATGAATGTATATGGATTATAAATTTAAATATAATTAATTATTTAGTAACCAATTAATTGGAAATAAAAATAAAAACATTTTAAAATAAATGAAATTGTTTTTTGAAAAACAATTTCTCAACACATAATTTTTTTTTCTCTCAATTAATCCAATGAATCACATTTTTTGAATTATTTTAATTAAATTTACATATAATATATTCCATAAATATTTTATCCTTTATATAATTCTTTTTATATATAATACCAAAGAAAATAATCCAATTTTTTGCTTAAAATCTTATTTTCCATTTTTTTTGTCACATTTGAATTGCATATATTAAAATTAAATTTTAAAAGATTTATAAAATTTATTTTAAAAAATAGAATTTATTATTTTAATGGTAATAACAATTTTTTACTAGGGTAATTGCTTTTTATTTTTTGAAAAATATTCATTTCCAGATGAATAGAAACAAATACTGATTTTTAATTGAAAACTTCATTTTAATATAATATATATATAAAGATAAATTTTATAATAAATTTGATTTAAATTAAAATTGGTAAAATTTAATATCTATTTTCCTAATTTATTTCATTGGAATCAATCTCATATTTAATTTTATTATAAGAAAATTATTAATTATTATTCCTTTTCTCTTTAAAAACCTGCTTTCTCGTCACATCTATGTGATTTATTTTAAATTAAAATTTTACAAATATTTGAATGGGATTTGGAAAAATATATTTATTATGTTTAATTACAATAATTTATTTTATCTAATAATTTCAACTTAATTTTTTACCATAATTATTAATGAAAAAAGTTAAAATTAATTATCACAATTAAGGTCCAAACAAGTTTTCTGATTAAACGTGTCTGTGTCAAAATTAATTTTTTCAACAATATTGTATATTTATATATAAATATAATTTAATATTTATAGAAATAATTTTTAAATTATATAATAATTTTTCCATTTATTTTTATTCATAATGGATATATTACCTAGGTTAAAAAAATATGAATGTTACTATGGCAAAAAAGGGTAAAACTGGGTAAACATAAAGACTAAGGAATAAAATCATAAAAAGTTAATTATTTTTCATTGTGTAGTCACTTGAACATATAATCTATCCAATCAATTATGAAGAAATTTATTAGGAATTTGATGTATGATTTACCTCACAATAGTCACTACTTTTGGGTATTGAGAAAAATGCCACTCCTCAAATATAAATAAAATTCACTCCCCGCATAATAACACATATCAAGACCTTTTTACCGACTAAAACATACCCATATCACTTAAAAAATCCTAAATTTCATTATATAACTCTTATTCTTTGAAAAAAATATAACCTAGGAATGATTTTTTGAAAACATAAAGATGATACCTGAATAAGAGGTAACATATTTCAATTATCATTTAATATTGTTTTCTTATTCTACCTCCTTAAATTACTATTAAAACATGATTATATAATAGCCTAAGTCTATTAAATGTACATATATGTTGTTATGTTATGTCAGTGACCTAAACCCACCTCAACTTACCTCAAATGGGTTACAGAATCATTGTTCATATCTATTAAAAACTATTGCATCGTGAAACAGTGGCATTCATTTTTTACATTACCCCCTCTCATGGTTGGGTATGAATATGTATAAAATGTATATATATATATATTTACATATATTGTAACATAATTAAAGTTCTAGAGTCATTATATTATATTTTTATTTTTTTACATTCCATTCGATAGACGACTCGATGACATCATTTCTGTGTTGGGAGGACTATGACCTTGTGAACTGATGTGATTAATTTTTTTCTTACTCTAGAAAAAGATGGTAATAAGGATATAGTTAATGAATATTTTTGATTTTATATGATATATATGTCAAAAAAATGAATATTAATGTGTGACATATTGTTTACCATTCTTAGGTTTCATCCATCGTGAAAATCAAACACCATTCAAACATAAATATGACCTACTATTGCTATGAACGTTGTGGTTCATATATAAAAATAATTAATTAATATAAATATATATATATTTAATATATATTATTTTGATTACATGGTTAATATTTTTCATTTTTGGGAACCATGATGGATATAAAAATAAAAAAATTATCAAACAAAAATATATGTGGAATACGAAGTAGTTTTTAATAAGAACATAATATTAAAAGAAATTTTTAACAATTAGGTAATAAAATGTAATTCATAAATCATATATGGTATGATAAATATAATTTTTTTATTTAATAATTAATTAAAAAAATATATTTATTATATAGGTTGTTTAATCATATACGAAGAAATTAGGACTTATGGTATGGGATTTTTATCTAACTTTTTTACTTCTGTGAGACACATGCCATATTCCACACATATTTCTTTTATATATTGTATTTAATGACCATGAATGTATTTTCTTATAATTATACTAAAAATTATTGTGATTTACATATATATTTTAGGATATATCTTGCCTGTGGAGTACTATTCATTAGTTAATAATTTGATAATGGATTTCTATCTCATTTTTTACTTCTGTGGGACATATGTCATATTCACCACCAATTTTATTTATGTGGTTTATATAATTGATGTAAATGTATCTTATAATGACTATACATAATATTCTGTGTATTAAAATATTCATTTTAGGATTTTCATTTCATGATGTTTATGATTCTGAAGCTAAAAATTTGATAAGGATTTTTTTTCTCAATTTTTCTTGTTTGGGACATAAGTTACATTTTTCACATATCTTATTATATGTGGTGTATATACTGAAACATTGACATGTTATTTCATTAATATATTTATTTTAATTATATTTTAATATTCAATCAACATTATTCATTCATCTAGATAAGAACTCACTATTACCTAAGTGGTAAGGGTTATATGTTAGAATCTCATCATTTATGAGGATTGTTTATGATTATTCATGGAACGTGGAAATATTATGTTTTACATCTAAAATAAAAAATTAATTTTATTAGAATATATATATATTTCATGATACTAAAATTTTCTTCTTTATTTTTATCTATTTATGTAATCATGATTTAAAATGAATATTTTTTTTTGAAAAAATATATTTTCATTAAAAAAGTCTTTTTCCTCAAAACAAATATTTTCAAAAAATGTTTTGAATTTTTCTAAAAGTGATTTCAGATTTGAAATGATAATTTCTAAAATAAATTTCGTCAATTATTATTAAAATATTTCATTAAAATATTTCATGGTTATCATCCATTGAATTTAGTGTAAATTTTTTTGTGATTAAAATATATTATTTTCAAATAAAAGTCATTTTAATCGGGAAATGATTAAATGATATTAAAAAGTAATTTCTATATATGATGATATACATTAATTTTACTTGTGAACTAATAGTTACATGAACAAGGAATACATTTCATATTCTTTTTATGAATGTTTAATTTTGAAAAGATGTTTATGTAACACATTTTTCATCCATGGGTTATACCAAGATAATAATTCTTCAGAATCCCAATTATTTTTCATTTTATATGATATGATGGAATAATGAAATGATTAGGAATCCTTTATATTGTCCATTGTTTATGATATGATGAAATACTTATGAAATCCATTTCATTTCATTGGTTTTGATACAATTGATGTTTTATGATCATGTGGAACACATATGTTTCATTTTAGTGAATGATGGGTGGAACCTAAATCCCCCTTCAATAAATTGGGTAATTATTAATTATATATGATATAAAATAGTACACTAGTATTTTCCCCCATCTCAAAAAGGAGGATATAATATCAGTTATTCTATGCCTGAAAAATAGTTTACATGATGGTTCATCCTAATCCCTAAATTTGGTACATTTGAGGTCATCCCCTAACCGATGTGGGTATATGGATAGTTAGTCCAAGACTAACATGTTATGAATGTTTTGGTAAGTATCCTTGACCAAAGAGTTTCTATTTTTATGTTTATTCCAAAATTCCAAATCTTATTCCAATGTTATGCTCCCATGGCTCATGTTGTTTTATTTATATATGATTCATGTCTTCTGAACTACCAATATTTATTCCATGACTCACTATTCTGATCTTTGATATGAAGGGAGTGGTTTTAAAATAAAATTATCATGTTATCATACCTTTCTGATCATTCTATGTTTATGTATTTTCCTTTTTTACCCACACTGAGTATCTTAGAAAACCCTTCTATATGTTTCCTTTCCCGAAGTTATTATGAAATGTTTTAAAATGTGTATGTTTGTGAATAATAATAAATTGGGATATCTTTAAAGGACTCATTGAAGATATTTCACTATAAAAGAATATTGTGTACACAATCTCAAAATACACTTAACTATTGGGATCCATATGTGTGTTTTTTGTAATTTATATTATATTCATCTAAAAAGATGTAATATATATTTATTAAGAGCCTGGGTCACTATACAATTCCTTTTATATTGTGTCAATGTAATAATGTATCCACTGAATTTGGTTTCTTGGAGCTCGGTTCATTAAATATGCACTAACAAAATAAAAAATATGACAAGTAAAAAACTCCCACCATGTCATCATGTGATGAACATAACACAAAAACCTCACGCATTTCTCTATCAATTCAATGAATGAAGATATAGTAAACTCAAGACATAGATACATTAGTTACAAAACAAAACCCCTGAAGGATCATCACGCAATAATTCCTAAAAAATCACCTCTTATAGGGTAGAGGGTGAAAAAATTCTCCCAACCCTTCTCCTATCATATATTAGAGGATTCACAATAGTTCTTGGATATTTTTATCTGACACTTGTGAGGCCATCCAAGAATTACAAAGCCATATCCTTATATATAAGAGAGACACACAATACTGCTCGAGTCATACTCTTTTATATACGATAGGGTTTAGAATAATAGCCCTATAATATCACAAAAAAACAAAAAAACAATAAATAAACAACCAATTATAGATCTCAAATTTTCCCAATCCAAATTTCAAATTGTTTTCCACGTATACACATCCATGAAAACTACAACATTACAATTTAATGTTATTATAACTAGTATCAGATCACTACTCTAATATGTCACTCTGACCACTACTATGCCTAAACAGATCACCCCAGAAATAAATACCCTGCTGGAATACAAAACAAATACAAAGAGAATGTGTAAGGTGTACACCCATTCCCAAATATTTTTCCATAACTCCCCCTCTCAAAGATAATGTGACACCCAATCCCATACAGTTATAGGTAAACATAATATCCTTGACTACACCACTCTAAAGTGACTTTTTCATGTGTATATTTGAATGATTAATTTCAGAATTTGAATTTTTTTATAGAAAAATCATTTTTAAATCACTAGTAAGATATTATTTCATGATGAAATTTTTGGTTTTTAACAAAATACTAATTTTAGGTGAATAGTAAAAATTCCATTATTGTTAAAAACATGAATCTTATGATATTTCTAGAATTTATGAATATACTAATACCCATAAAATATTTTTAAAAATAAAATATGAAATCAAGGAATAAAATTAAGCATTTTACAATATTCCTTGAACATAAATATCGTATATCAGACATTTTTAGAAATAGTTAAAATATTTCTATCATGAATATAAATTTTTGTATTTTATATAAATCATGTATTTTGATATAATATTAAATAATTTTTTACTTTTTAACCCTCATACAATTTAATTTATTAAAAAAAATTATGCAATTAAAATCAGTATACATGTTAAATTTATCTTATAAATAAATTCAATGATTAAAATGATGTTTTTCTAAAAACTTTTTTTACGCAATTTAGTGTGATTATTTTATAATTAAAACCTGACAAACATAAAAATTTTGTTGGATCAAATTATTTTAAAATATAAATAATAATTATAAAATAACATAAAATAATTAAAATAATTTTTTATTGAAATTAAATATATGGTTAAAAATTAATTACCAATGTAAACATAAATTAGAGTCAACGATAAAATGAAAAATGAAAAAGGAATAAAGAAATAATATTTTTTACAAAAACTATTGGTATATTACATTTTAATGTCACACTAATATTCCCCTCATATTCTCTATTTTTTGTCCATTGAACCCTAATTAGTAACTTCAAATTATTAATAATGTAAGGGTCACTCCCAAAACTACCTTTTTCATCATACATAAAAGAGTTTTATACCATGAAATTCAAGTATCACCTTGAGATTTGGAAAAAAAATTCTATTATAAACTTATCAAGTGGTAAATATTAATTTTTCACCATTAGTTAGCAAAATACATTCATTTCAAAGGAGAATTTCAAGGAAAATTCATGTCTCTAACATGTGTATTATCCACTATATAGAATTTATTCTCAATTAACATCATTAAAATTTATTCCATACCTAGTAATATTAGTATATAATTATACATGATAGAATATAAGGAAACTATATTAATGTTTTTATCATTTTCAATTCATCAACTTCATCTATTAATAAAATCAAAATCGTTGTTCATGCATACGTTCTAACTTTAACCAACATGGGTGATGAAATACATTTTTCATCAAAATAATAATTGATGGTCCCTCGAGAAATTTAATTGATAAATATAATGTTTAATATATTATTAAGGTTCTATTATGAAAAATTATAAAACCTATTAATTATATGAGTAAGAAACGATCACCATTAATTAAATTTTTTAAAATAAGAATTATCATAGGTTTGTTTTTCAAATTATATAATAGATTCATATCCATTAATTCTTATAATAATAATTTTATAATTTTGACATATCTAAATAAAAATATCTAAATAATATCACCATGATTTTTTAAATAAATACTGCAATAAATCCACCTCATAATGATGCATTAAATTATGGTAAATTCATCTTTCAGTCGATTTAACAATATACCTGAATAATTTTGTGAATTTATATCATGAAAGAGTTTAGAAACATAATTAATCAATTTATATAATATAAATTGATAAATAATTTTTTCTTCTATTATATATATTTTATATCATGTTTTAATTCCATAATTAAGAATAAAGACTTTTATCATCATGATTCACAGAAAGAAAATTGATATTGATTTCATATCAGAGGATAAAGAAAAAATAACTCATGAATGGACTTTGAAAAATAAAAAATTAATAAAAAACATTCGTAAATGTAATGTGAATTACATATTAATAATTAAATTCGATAGATTACTGAATTCATACACTCTATTTCTAAAAATAGTTCAAATGTTCAAAACAATTGACACACAATCCGAAAGATAAATATAATTCAAATAATTATTGACTATTTATGATGTATAAAAATGAAAATAGATTTCAGTCATGTTCCATATTAAGTGAAAAATATATCTATATATGTGATATTAGAGGTTAAAGTATGTATATGGATGTCAAGATAATATGTAATGGGTTACATCTCAAATTTCTTTTGTAGGGAATGTTTGTATTTTTCACAAAATTGTAATTTTTGAAGTTTATATAATATCTATTTGAGATGATATATCATGAATTTTGTTTTATTGTATTTCAAGATCAATTTTTAGCCCACTGGTTTTAGTTTTGGTTCTAAAGATAAAGTTATAACATTTCCATTCCATTAGTTCTGAAAATCAACAACATATTCATAAATACTTGATTAAAAACATTTCATGGAAAAAGTATTTTAAAATGTTTTTTTGATGAGAATATAATATTTTACCATAATCATAATAAGTTCTAATGGATTATGAAATTAAACTTATATTTTTTCATTATGAATATCGTAATGAGTATAGATATGATAAACATTAGATTCACCCTTATCAAACTAGATGTAATACTTTATATCCATTTATTCGTACTGAAAATTTCTTATTAATCTATGTGATATATGTACCGATGAAAATTGTGCTGATACTCATAATGTATATCATATTGAAAATTATAATTATGTTCATTAGAATTAATTAAGTCAATTATAATATTTAGAAAACTTATTCTTAATGTAATTTTATACCTTTTAAAATGTAATGGTGTAAATATTTATTACATCAGAAAATTAGTTATGAAAGAGTTTTTTAATTGATAGGTTTCCATTTTTTTGTGACAAACTCAGAAAAATATTACTATTTGGTTAAAATATGAACTTTTGTAAGGTTTCCTATAAAATCCTATTCATTTAAATTTTTTTAGTAGATTGATTTCATTTTAAATTTACCATTGTGTGAGATATCTGGAGATTACACAACATGAATGGCTTATTCCTAGTATATTTAATTATTTTTATAGTTGTGTTCTTATATGGAAGCCTTTTAAGGGTTGTCTCCATATGAACATTTTATTTTTAATCTTGTGTCTGATATGTGTTTATATCCATCATATAAATGTTTTTTATTTAATTACTATCGAAGCTTGATGTGATGGTTATCCATCCCAATTTTCATTCTTTCAGAATTATTTTACATTCAGTAATTTTTTATTTTTTATTTGGGGATTAAATATCCACTGAATAATTTTTTCCATATTACTCATGAAATTTTATGTATTTTCAGGTTTATATTTTTATCTATGAAAAAAATTATTATTATTTTAATTTTTTCTACAAACATTTTAAAGATATAACCTTTTCATCTTGGAATCTCAATCCATTGTTTTGGTAATGTATAAGTGTGTATAGTTTCCTCAAAAATATTTACCTATATGGATACTAGAATATTGATGCATCTATGGAAGAAATTACCCTAGGGGAAATCACCCTTAAAAGGATTAGTTGATCGTTGACTCAATCATCACCCTTTTATGTAACTTGTGGGAGTAAGAATACACATATGACTAGACCCCTGGAGATATTATTTTTAATATTCACATGCTATTAATGAACCAAAATGAATTATTTTTCTTACCATTTCATTTAAATCAAACAAATTCAAACTATTTATCACAATTAAAATCTTCTACGGATAACACAAAATATTTAAAGTATCATCACCAAAATATTTCAGAGATATGATACATCTTATCTCATTGATAAATACCTTACACTATCGAAGGCCCTAATGGCCAGAATGCCTTCTTTTTATTTTATTATGGATAATCCCCTTTTTAAGGGTTGAAAGGGAACCCTTACATTACATGTAGGCCCAAGGCACAAGGCCCGACATGACTTGAAAAACATGACCCGAAGGCCCAGAGGCATACCACGCCCTACACATGACTCGTAGGACTAACCCACTAGAACTTCACCATCCCCATATTCTGCCTCATAGATCGCCTAGCTTTCCATCTTTCATTTATGATCAGCAAGAATTTCCCCATACAAAGATGCACGATGCTTGGTCCTGATGGCGGTTGTCATACCCTCTCATTCTTCCAATCTGGTTACCTCTTCTTTTGGTGACTTCTATTCTTGTTGCTCTGATCCTCTTATGGGGATTTCTCTATGTGAATTGGGCTACTCCGTGGTCTTATTGGCCCGAAGTCCCTATGTCATGAAGGCTATTAATGGACCAAAGTCCCATCAGACCCATAGGCCCAAACTGGTGGCCCAAATACCCAAGTCGGGTGAATAGTTCTGGCTGCTATAGTACCGAATAGTAACTGCTACAGTACAACTACAGTGCTACTACAGTACCGCAAATTATCCTCCACCCTGTTTTGAACCTAGGTCTCTTGGATGCCAAGCAGGAGCCCTTACCACTCAGGCACAGGCTCGTTGGCATAAATACCTCACACTATCTATTTTTATTTAAATATATTCTCATAAACATCAACAATATTATATTGAATGGGGAAGTATTATCTTCTATGTTTCTCATTATATTAAATTCCAAATTTAAATTCAACAAAAGTTTCCTCGGTGAATGTTATGACATTTCTTTCTAATTATATTGGTGAAAACAATGAAAATAATCAGGTGATTATTCAGTGTTGGGAATATATATCCCCTTGATTAATTAACATCTCGCAATATAAAAAAATCGTTGGGTTTTGGTGTCGGCCTATATCATAACACCGTCCCCACATAGTGTATCCCTTTTAGGTTGACAATATGGGAATAGAGATAAAGACCCATGAGTTCCACTTATATTAGGACCTGGGCTGGAAACTAGCATATATGGAATAATAGACACACAAATTGGAGTTGTTACCTTCTAAGAGAACACATGAGAAAAAGAGAGATAATAAAGACACCAAAAAAAACTGACATAGAATAAAATATAAAAGAAAATATCATGTACACATTTTTAATTTCATACAGTAACTACTAAAACTGAAAGGGAAACCATCAAGTACCAAAATAAATTAAAATGGAAGTGCCACAAAGTCCAAACTGCTCCTACAACCCCAATACAGTAATAACCATAATAATCTTCAACCTACTCCAAGTTACCTGAAAAATAGATTATATATAAGTGGAGTGAGTATAACAGAATACTCAGTTGGATCCTCCATAGTGCCTCCCATGCAAATGTAATGAAATCTTGCAAAATCACAGTGAACCACTAGTGAAACTAAATCATCACATAAATAGGTATATTGTGTGTCCAACATTTCTGTGGATACTCTCACCATTTATTGCATAAAATAGTTAATAATATAATAAATAATATCAAGGGTACCCCTCTACCACTTCCCCACTGGTATTTTTTTCTTTTACTTAATAAAGCACATCCAGAGAATCTCTCTCCAAAAAAGGATATCCTAAAGACACCAGGAAAATCCACAACAACCTACACCTCATACAACACACAACCACCAAATCCACATAACATAAAGAAACCATGATGTTTTCAAGAGCCACTACAAACCACGTAACATGTATCAAATGTTGGGTTTTCTACCTCAATCCACTACAACTTAAAAACTGATTATGGATACTTAAGACATCATTACAAATACACGTTATACATATAATATGATAAAGGAAAAAATATCCAAAATATATGTTTGTGAAATAACCACAAGGAATTACATCCCTCTATACACATATATGGGGAGAACTGACCACCATGCATACCAACACTAGTAACTTGCAGAAGAAGATAATTGAGCCAAAGGGGTTTTCAGCCATAAATCCTCCCAAAGAGATGTTGGGGAAAACACCACCCTAGGGCTTCATATCCTCAGGGTTTCTATTTTCCTAATCGATCAGTATGAGTAGCATATAGAAACGCAAAAAAAGTTAAGATAACTCAAAACCACAATATTGTAATGAACTAGTCTTAAACTCAATTATAGCTAATGTCTCTTAGAATCTAAACTATCAATGTTGTTTCATGGTGTCCTATAAGAAAGAAACCATTTAAAGAACCACATTAGATAAAATTATCAATTTTTATCATGTTTACTTCACATTAATTAATTATTTATCTATTAATTAAGCATTACCATTTCCACATTACATTTCCTTATCATCACAGCAAAGTTCCATGCCATCCTGGAATATCCAAACAAGGTCTACAGTTCCTAGAAATTGTAATCTGAACATTTCATCTGTGCAAGCTCCAACCCCATGGGTTTACATATTTTATTCAATCATTTATTAAAAGTATTATCACTTTTCTATAAATCGATGTATTATATAAAATCATTATAGGCTTCCAAACATAAGGGGATCAACAAAATGAGTAGATGAATTGGCCATCGGGCCTTTACCACCTATAGCTGGAGCACAGACCCATCCATTATGGATATGATAAAAATAGAAATCAAGTGGCATACCCCACAAGTATTGGCATCTTTTAGAAGGATGGTTTGCAAGACAATTTTCCTCATGGATTTTGGAAATTAATGCAGATAACCAAACATCATATTCAACAAAAACCACTTTCATTTCAATAGGTAAGCCCAAAATCAACCTATCCAAACATCCCAAGTTTCCTCCCCAACACCCACAATAAATAATTGATTCATATATCCATTATTGGAATCAACTGATTTGACCACCATTGGGCCTCCCTTCACCCACACACCACAATATACCTCCAGGATCATCCATCCCAGGATCACAACAACACCCTTTCTCTTTAGTCAACTCATTTTTAATTAATCTCTACTTTATGTTATTTTCCAATATCTATCAAGAATGACATGTTCACCAAAAATCATAGATATCACATGATCTATTATATCAAGATGCAATAACATTTCTACAAAATGGATACCAATTCATTAACCTAGTTCAAGTATTTATTATGTCAACATTATTATGATCTATTTAATAAATCATCCTAACTCTACAATTGCACCTAGCTGAATAGAGAAGCCAAAAATTCTCTGCTTCAAAAGGTTTCTGATTTCCTTTGTATGATAATAGGCCAAAAAGATGAATAAAAATCCTCACTCCCATAATGACTACTTCAATCCGAGGATTCTACGACACAACCGCATCAACCAACACCCAATAAAAGTCCATTAGAAACATGGATATCACATGACATAAAAAGGAAAGGATAATAGGAGGAAACAAATCAGGGAACCAAGAAGAAAATTGGTATAACATAACTAATATCAAAGACGTATCAATAATTCATGTATACACCAAGAAAAAGGGTGCACTTGCAGTAGGAAAAACTTGAATGAGAAACAATCCAAGGATTTCACAATCATGAAAATCCTCCAGAAAATAGGTTATGGTCACCTCACCCCAATAGAAAGAAGATGAACGAACAAGGTTGAATGTATCTTGGCACTTTTGATAATCTAAATTAAGCAGCGATATAGATACTATTTATATTTTTCATTAAAGGCAGATATGGTCAAGACTATGGAGTTTGACTGAGTAATGTTACCCAGACACGTAGAAATATTATGATAGGAGTAATGGGATTTGAATCATCCTTAAATCCCATAAAAAAAGTATTTGAATGCATTTATTGTAAATGAAAATGTCAAATAGGTGAACTATAGGAAGCTAGAAACACTGTTCAAAAATATCTCACCAATGACACTGTTTAAAAATGTCTTACAAATGGAACTGTTCTCAAATGTCTCTCTAATGATAGTGTAGAAAAATTTATCACCGATGAAATGGTTCACAATTGTCTCACTGATGGCACTGTTCACAAATTTCTCACTGAAGAGAATATTCACAAATGTCTCACCGACGACACTGTCCACAAATGTATCACTGATGAAATGATTCAAAAATCTCTCCCTGATTACAATATTCAAAAAAATTTACTGAGGAAACTGTTCAAGAATGTCTCACGGATGACACTGTTCACAAATGTCTCACTAACGACAATGGTCCCTAATGTTTCACTGATGAAAATTTTCAGAAATTTCTCACTGATTACACTATTCAAAAATGTGTCATTAATGATAGAACTAAAAAATGTCTCATAAAATTCATTGTTCACAAATGTCTCACCGATGACATTGTTCACAACTATTTTATTTATACAACTATTCCCAAATATCTAACTGATGACACTGTTCAAAAATGTCTCACCTACAACACTATTCAAAAATGTATCACTGGCAACACTATTCAATAATGGATCATTGAAGAAACTATTCACAGAACCAAAACAATGTTCATAGAACTAGACACACTATTCATATAACTAGAAATTTGGAAAAGTGTAAGAAATAAGTCATCTGGAAATCCCAGAACCCCTCAAAAACCTTATTTTCACAATGGAATGGACTAGAGAGATCTGTTCCATTACATTAGAAACCCATCAAAACATTATAATCTACAATAATTCAAAACCATCCCAGAGAGGAAATAGAAAATTGTGTCTGAAAAACCACCCTTTGAGATACCACTCAATGCTCTCACCACCCATGTAACTCAACCACCTCACTAGAGGAACAATAATAAAGCTATCCAAAAACCCCAACAAGCTCCAAAGAACTCACCAAGGGGAGATATGTCTCAAATGACTTCAAGAAACAATAAGAAACAAGATAATTCTATATCATAAATAATAAATGTCTACAACCAAAAAACAAAAATTGTTAGAATAGAAAACTAAACATAAAAAATGCATAGGGTACTAAGCACATATCCATGAATCACATTCACAGGTACTCTCCGAAGGAAACCATGTCGCCATAGGACGTGAACCAAGGGGAAATCAGACCCTCACAACACATTCTCCGTACTTTCTTGGTTCTCTACTGGACTCTCCATAAAGTACACATCCTATTAAACATCGATCTTCCCCTAATCGATGAAATGAGATTCGTCATGAAGAAAATGACAGAGCATCACCATGTGAAAAACATCATGTATCCGTTAAATATTTAGGGGAAGTTCTATCACATACATTATTGCTCTAACATGAGCCAACATATTGAAGGGCCGAAGATACTAGGGAGAAAGCTTACTCCCGCGACCAAACCGCTACTGCCCACAGTGGGTATTCACCTTGAAAAACGTGATCACCAACTTCAAACATCCGAGGTCTCCATCTATGATTGGAATGGGACTTTCGATGGTCCTACACTGTATTCATCCTCTCTCGAATCACCTAAACCATATCTATCATATCTTGTACTAGTTCCGATCAGATAATGGATGACTCTTTGGAACCAATCGACTAAAATGGAGAATGGAAATGTAATCCATACAAGGATTCAAATGGCGCCATATGAATGGAGGAGTAAAAACTATTGCTTAAAGAGAACTCTAACAAGGGAAGGGGGCCGATCTACAAACCTAAAAAATACAGGACACAAGAGCGCAAAATGATTTCAAGAGTCTGGATGGTCCTATATATATGAACACATGTATAAGGATTGAACAAAGTGATAGGTCATAGAAAAAATGGAAATAATGCCACATACCTCTCCACACCCTAGAGGAAAAATGGTGGGTCTCGATTAGAAATGATCAACCACAGATCTCTGAGGAGCCTCACCACCTCCTCCAGATACTACCTCGTCAAAATATACACTGATCTTGACTACTAGATTATTATAAAGGGGGAAACATTAAACCAAAGATCCACTACTCCCAATATAGCATCATTGAACCCATGAGATCAAGGTAAAATAGTGAAAAAGTACATCAAGATGTCCCCCCCCCCACTTCCACTATGGACATCTAATGTATGGAGCAACACAATGGAAATAGCGTGATCGACCATTAACTTCTGGAAGACCAAACGTCGAGACACAAACTCTACAACTGCATGATTTTCCACAGGATAACAATATTGACTCCTCAAATCTCAGTATAATTTTTTCATGCCATGATGTACCACTATGGGAGAACTATGGAACTCTTTGATAATAATCTCACATATTACCAAAGGAATGGAAATATTATCTTTAAAAAACAACCGGTGTTTGTTCATCATCATGAAAACAATCAACGAAATCAAAACAAGAAACTCTATCTCTCCAAACCTCCCTCTCCAGATCCTCAAACTGGGACTCTTCTACCAGCTACACCAAAGATGACTGCACCGTCATCTAAAAAAGAAAACATCTACCCCCAACATCTCCCATATCCAGATGTAATGTTGAAATCTCTTCCCTCACCCTCATGGAATCACCTGATTCATACACAACATCACTACATGACTTCTTTCTCAATACATAGGCTAAAAAATTCCCCTTTTTAGGTGTATATGGAATTTCAAAGTATTCATCATGTAAGAACTCCATCCATCGTCATTGTCTAATGTTCCAAACACTTAAGGAGAAAACCTATCTCATGCTATTATGACCGGTGGAGACCACAAAATTCACTCCAATGATGTATTTTCACCACAACATTAGGGAAAACAATACTACCTACAACATGATATCATGTGTGTAATAGTAACACTCAAGTGGACATAACTACAGAGACCCATAAGAAACATCCAATATCTACTGTATCAGAATGCAACCTTACCACATACATGAGGCATCATAAAAAACCACGAACTGAACTCCTTCTACTAGAAGGCAATGAACCGATACACTAAAACAAATTCCCCTTAAAATTATAAAAATACAACTAACACTGGTCTGTCTATAAAAATAGATAATCCATAATGTTCAATGATGTTAGAAGAGTGTCAACCCAAGATAAATCAGCTACAAAACTCCAGAAATAGACTACAAGACCAAGGAAACGTCTCACCTATACCACCATCTTGGGGGATTCACAAGACAAAAATTCTTGTTTATTTGATAGATCAATAGTTACTGCTTTTTGAGATACATCATTCCCATGAAATGGACTTCTCGAGCCCAAAAATCTCACTTCGACAACATTACAAATAGGTGATGTCGATGAAGAAATCCCAAAAAGAAAAATAGATGCTCAACATGATCCTCCTCATGTGCAAGGTAAAGAAGGAGGAAATCAATGAAAACCTTCATGATCATTTGAAATAACTCACGGAAAATAGAGTTCATCAACCCCAGGAAGAAAACTAGATAATTCATTATATAGAATCACATCACTATGAACTCATAGTGACCATGATGAAAATATAATGTAGTCTTCAAGATATCCTCATCCATCACACACATCTGATGACACCCAGATAAAATATTGATCTTCAATAACAAACCATTACCCTTTAGTTGATTGAAAAATTCATCAATCCATATAAGAGGATAGTGTTTCCTCACTATCACTTTGTTCATGTGATTATAATCAACACACAGCCGTAAACTACCATCATTCTTCTTTGCGAAAAAAACTTGTTCACCCCCTTGGGAAACACTGGGATGAACAAAACCACACTAATGTAGATCATCACGATGTATATGTCACTATTTAATCTCATAAGCCTCCATCCTATATGGATTCATTTAGAGATGAGACATTCCTGACTATATCTCGATCCCAAACTCGATCTGCCTTTACAGGGTAACACTAAAACCTCTTCTAGAAAGACATCAGGGTACTCATCCATGACCCTAAGAAATAACAACTACTGAACCTATGACTAACTCTATGTTATCACATCGATTAATAATGAAAATGAAGGAACACACCTTCGGCCAATCCGAGGGTCTCGATTGCCAACCCAAAACTGAGGTCTTTCCTCCAATATCAAAGAAGACCGCCATCCTCTGGAACAAATCAATGATAACCTACACCGAATAAAACCAAAAAAATGATGGGGATGATATCATATGGTCATATATATAAACATAGGAAATCTCCCCAAGAGAATTGGGGCCCCAACTCAAGCTCATTGTCTCTACATACATCAAACAAGTCAGCTCATACTCCAAATGGTGTAGTCAATACCAAGGGAACTATAATACCCTATATCTATTATCCCAAGGAATGGAAAAGGGTAGGTGATAAGATGTAGTGGGTCTCTCTGGAATCCAAAAAGGCATACACCGAAGTTGAAAAAAATAAAAGGGTTCCATGAACGAGGTTTGGCTCTCCCATTGCTGGAAAGGCCAAAGCATGAAGCTGGACCCAAGCTACTCCACAAACACTCTGAGCCTCATGATGAACACCAAAAAAACTCTTCTATTCTCTTTGAGAAATATTATCATCCTGTCTCTTTCCTCTACCTTCCCCATCCTCTCTCCACAGATCCAATTCTAGTGCAACCCATAATTATACCTCGACTAAAACTTCCACAATAGAGGAACTTAAAGAGGAACACTTGGAACACACTAACCGCCCTCAAGTGATAGACACTCTCACTACTTATGACCTTTGGCTCCACAAGAAGAAAATTACATGCTCCAATAGAAGAGGAATGAGAGAAGCATCCCTGGGAGAAAGGAGATACTGAGGGTTGGGACATACCCCCATCCATGACCTCATATGAAATAGTGACCAAGTACTTCTTCATATTTTGGCACTGAAACTCTCAGAGTGTCATCCTCCATGTGTTGTACTCATCAACATCTACTCTATAGTGATCATCTTCCACAACCTGTTGAACATCTTCTGCCGAAACCTGATGAAAACATCCACCTAGAGCCACATATACAAAAGAAAAAATTGTTATGGATCCTAAACCTTGAATATAGAAGACTCAATATTAGTAAATTATTTATTTTATTTTACTCATTTTAGGATAACATATCCCATGGTCTACCCATTCAAACAATGGCCCAATGAATAATGATGTCTGATCCTTTCCTAGGTCTCTGCTCTACAAAAATATTCGACTCATTTAGTAGGCACTATTAAAATAAAGCTATTTTCATAAAATCAAAAGTGGGCCTTAAAAACCATGCCTCAGCTAGTCTCCATTGCTTACAGTGCTTGGTAAACATAGCTTACATTATTTCCCTATGAACCCATGCAACCTCACATGTGTCTAACTCCAATCGATGTCATATCCTTTAACATCACTCTGATACCACTATATCATGACCCTCACCCGAAAAGTGAACCACTCCTAGGACGAAAATATAAGAAGAGAGATAATGACCATTGATTCCCGCCTCCAGTAGGCCCCGTGATGGAAACTAGAACCAAGGGTTTAATAAACCCACAAATGGGTAGCATTACCCTCTAAGATAACACATGAGAAGAGAGAGATAATTCAGAAACAAAACAAATCCTTCTCATAATACCATATAAAAGAAATACCAAGTACATATAAGAAATGTCATGTATTAACTACTACAACTGAAATGGAAAACGTAAAGTACCAAATGAATGTAAACAAGGCAGTGACCATGAATCCTGAATAGCTCATGTAACCCCAAGATAGTAGTATCCGGCCTAATATCCACCTACGCCAAGTTACCTAAAAATAGTTTATATATACCTAGGGTGAGTATAATAGTATACTCAGTGTGAAGCTACCTAGAGCCTCTTGTGAATCATTAAATAAATCATGCTAAAGAACATTGAACAAAAAGTTAAATTATCTCATCATCTAAACATGTATACTACGTTCCATCATCACCATGGATACTCTAACCAAGTATTACATAAAAGGGTATATAATATAATAAATAATATCAAGGGTACCCTGCTACCACATCCATTTCTGTTTTTCCACGATATTTTTCACTTCCTAAGCCTCTCTCTCAAAAAAGGCTTTCCTAAGGACACCTGGGAAAAGTACCACAACCTATACCTCGTGAGACACGCCACCACCACATCGAAATAAAGAAATGTAACAAGGTAGTTTCAAAGAGAAACTACTACCCGTATAATGTGTATCAAACATCAGGTATTATACCTCGAGCCACTACATCTCATAAACTATGTAAGGATACTCAAGAAATCATAGCTTGTCCCCATGATACCTATAGTATCACTTTGGAAACTATATCCATAATATGTGTCTGTAAAATAACCAAATTCCATTACCATCCTCTAAACGGATATATGGGCCAAACTGACTGTCATGCATACCAGCACTTGTAACTATAAATCAAAGAGGGTAGGTTCGAAGGGGGTATTCATCCATCCATGCTCCCCCATGTTGTTGGGGAAAACACCCACAGGGTTCAGAATCCATGAGGTGTCACTTTCCCTGACCGATAGAATAGAGTACCATATTAATATTCCAAAAGTACAGAATATAATATATCCCACAATCAGACTATGGGAATAACCTTGTCCAATAAACAACTGTGGATTCTATCTCTTGGACTCCCAACATCAACTCCTATGACTAGGTATCCTATTAGAACACAACCATTTAAAGAGATACATTAGATTAATTTATCCAGTTTTTACCTAATGCACAATATGTTAATTAAATATTTAAAAATTAATTAACCATTATAATTTCCACATTACATTTCATTAGCATCACAAAAATGTTCCATGCCCTCCATGCATAACCATACTTATTCCATAGTTCCATTAAATTATATCCTCATCATTTCAACCCATCAAGAATTAACACCATGTGTTAACATAATTTATTAAATCATTTATTTACATTGTTATAACTTTTCCATAATTTCATATATTCTAGAAAACCATTCCAAGCTTCCAAACACAAGGGGCTAAAGACAGTGAGTAGATGAACTACTCGTCAAATATTTGTCACCTATAGTTGGAGGATAGTCCCATCCATCCTCATGAAGCTAGACACGGAAAGCACATGGAATTCCCCTCACATCTTCACCTATTTCAGAAGTGGGTAGGAAGGACCATATGCCTCAAGTTGTGGGGAACTTAAATTAGATAAAAAACATACTATTAAAAAACAACCACTTTCATATCGATGGGTAAGCCCATATTATACTTGTTCCATCATCCCCGGTTTTCTCCATAACACCCACATGATCAAACAGATGCATTTCTTTACTATAGGTATCAAACTCTTCCACCACCACTATGTCTCCCTTCCGCCACATACCGAAATAGACCTCCGTGATTTTTGAAACCAGGCTCCCACCATAACCCATGCAGTAAGAAACAAACTACTTAACAACTTGACTTTTGGCACTAAATAAGGCATTTTTCCTCCACAGACAACAAGAACTAATATCTCTAACGAATAAGGTTCTTGGACATTAAAATGAAGATGGTAACTAGAACCCATTAGATCATTTTTTTATCAAAAAATATACCCTTTTTTATTTATTTAATTAAATGATTCTATTAAATATACAAAATTAATCTAATTTATTTATCACGAAGTAAAATAAAAAAAATGATATACCTTAAACATGCATCTTTATCTATAACCAATTAATATATAATTTATCAAGGATTTACATTGTTTGTAAATTTCCCTGAATAAGAACATGATAAACCAGATAATCATAAATATCACATGATCTAGAAAATGATGACATAATAACATCACCCTAAAATTAATACTGATTCTTTAATCTATTTCAATAATTTATTGTGCTAATTTCGTTGTGATATAGTGCCTAAACATGAAAAATATATAACAGCACATAAAATTATAGAGAATCCACAAATCCCCAAACAATTTTTTTTCTGATGTTCTTTTCCGGGAAACGAGCTAGAAAAATAGAATGTGATCACCTCTCCTGCAATGATTGTATCCACCCAAGGATGTAGTGGCACAACCACATCAACCAAATACCCGAGAAAGGTCCATTCGAAACATGGAGATAATATGTTGTAACAATGAAAGGAGAATTTGAAGAAAGATATCAAGAAACCTAGAAAAATGAATGTACAAGAAAACTTATTTTAATGAGTTATTGAAACATCAGGGTTTCTCTAAGATATGTGGTGCACATGTAGTAGGAAACACTCTAAGGAAAAAAAATCCATGGATTGTAAAATTGAACAACTCCTTAGGAAAAATGGTTTGTGGAACCTCACACCTAGAGAAAGGAGAATAAATAACCAGGTAGAATATATCTTGGCCATTTTGAAAATCAAAATAGAGTAGTTGTTTAGATATAGTTTAGATTATCCATTAAAAGAGGGTATTTTCAAGACTATGTGGTTTTACCTAGTATAGGAACCCATACACATAGAAATATTAGTATAGGAGTTATGAGAATTGAATTATCCTTAAATACCATAAAACAAGGCTTTGAATGTGTTTAACATAAATGAAAATGTGAAATAAAATAAACTATAGTAAGGTAGTATCACTATTTACAAATGACTCCCTCATGACATAGTTTACATATGCCTCACCAATGACACTATTAAAAAATCCCTCACAGCCGACACTATTAAGAAATGTGTCAAAATAACATTGTTCACAAATTTCTAAAGAAAGAAACTATTCAAAAATGTCTCACCAATGAGATTGTTCAAAAATGTCCCATTTTTGACACTATTAAAAAATGTCTCACTGACGATAGTGTTCACAAATGTCTCATCAACGACACTATTCACAAATGTCTCTTGGATTTGACTATTCACAAATGTCTCAGAGACTACACTTTTAAAAAATGTCTCATTGATGAAACTGTTCACAAACGTATCACCAATGACACTATTCACAAATGACCCTCGGATGACACTATTCGCAATGGTGTAAAAAATGAAAGTGTTCACAAATGTCTCCCTGATGACACTATTCAAAATTTTCTCACAAACGAAACTGTTCAGAAATACCACATCATTGAAAATATTCACAATTGTCTAACCAATGAAACTATTCACAATATATCTCCCCGATGGCACTATTCATACACATATCACTAACAAAATGGGTCAAAAATGACTCACTGATGAAACTATTCACAAATGTCTCACTTAGGATGAAGTTCCCAAATGTCTCACCAACGAAACTATTCATAAATTTCTCACTGATGCCACTATTAAAAAATGTCTCACTAATGAAACTGTTCACAAATGTCGAACCAATGACACAATTCATAAATTTATCATCAATAACATTGTTAAAAAATGTCTCACCGATGGAACTTTTCACAAAACATGAAACACTATTCATAGAATTAGAATATATATTTATAGAAAAGGATGTTTGGAGGAGTGTTAGAATGATGTCGCCTTTACCTCCCTGAACACATCAAACTACATATTTTATAAAATGAATAGACCAGTGATGTCTAAGCCATTACAACATCTCTGTATATCAATATAATGTCTTCATTCAAGGCCTTTAAAAATTGTTTTGATGTCCAACATTGTGCATTCCATTAGCATTAGAGTAATTATTATATTTCTCCATGTTTTCATCTATTATCATAAATATAACATTCACTATGATTCAATAGACTATGGGTATATGTTGTTTACTTACTCATTCTATATCAATTTTTAATTGTTTTAAAAACCCTACACCCTAAAATATAAGGTTACCACTATATCATGAAGTATCACATAATGGAGACAGTAAATTATAGTTATTGAGAAGTATAAATGAAATTATGTTTTTAAATGTTATAATTTTATATTATAAAATTTAAATTAACTTTTTTCATAAATATATTATCATAAAAAGGTATTTTGGGAGTTTTCTAAAAATATATTTATGGGCAGAAAATATTAAATTAATTATTCCAGCACAAATTTTATTATATAAAATTATATTAATATTTTGATTTAACACTTCCGAATTATGTATCTATTACAATATAATCTATTGAAATTGAAAATAAATTACAACCTATATGTTTTTTAATGACATAGAAAAATATATAAACATGAATTAAATTAATAACTAATAGTAAATAAAATATAGTACTCATAATATATAATTTTTTTTATATTAAAATGGTTTTTCATATATCATATATTTTAATTTAAAAGTTAATTTTTACATAATTAAAATTGAAATATTTTAAACATATTCCAAATTAAAATTTATCAGATTTATTTTTTTATTATGGTTCATCTTATCTTCTTAGTAAAAAATAATTACCATTATTAATTATTAATCACAATAGTCAACGGTAAAATTTGTAAATGAAGAATTTATAATTTAAAATATTTAAAAGGTCCAATAAAAATTCAAAAGGGACATGTTAGGAGAGAATGTCAGACCCAAATATATCACACATCATTTTATTCCTAATTTAGCTATGATAAAAAATTCAACTTAACCCCTTATGGATCCTTTCATACCCCTAAAAATTATTTTTCCATGAAAAAATTTATGTTTTCCCCTATAAATGGGGTTATCTCTAGCCCTTTATCACACAACTCTACATCCCAACGGCTTTGATCATAAATTTCAGTTCCCTACATATCTATAAATCACTTATAATTATTTCCTTAAATTATAAGGCCTCCTCTTAATTCTTCTGATTATATATAGAAATATAATGGTTCTCATACTCATCTTTTTGATTCATTAATTGTTTTTGACAATCCATATGAGATTAAATGAATTATTCTTTTATAAGTTAACTGTAAATAATTTAATGTCTAAATGATTCCATCTTTATGAGAAAATACCATTACTTATAATTAGAAGTATGGTATTAAAATTTATTATTCTTGTTTTGGTGCCAAAATCATGTCGTGATTATCTCCCTCCACTTTTCTATTGATGAACATCATTTGTTATAAGATTTTAGGTATAGAAGGGAAAATGAATTAAAATATCCAATGTAAAAAATTTAATATCCAAATAACATCAAATTAATGTGATAGTAACATTCTCACTAACTAAAAACATTTCATAATCCCTTTTTATTAGCCATCATTCTACAAAACAGTTTCCTTTATTTTCTATATTTGTGTTATAAATACCCACATATAATATCATTCATGGGTATCCACATAAATAGTATTCATAAAGGGTTAAGTATATCAAAAGTTTTTTAAATTAAGTTATTATGATCACAATTTATATAATATAGGTTTTTAATGAGTGTTTGTGGAAGGTTGGAGAAGAGGTAATGAGTTTCGTTCTCAAATCTCACTCAATGAGACATGCTATTTTACAATGAACATAATTTAATGTTTTGTTGTAAATACTTACTATATTAGATTTTATATCATTATATTAATTGTTTTTAATTTTGAGAACATTTTTAACCCAATTATTTCAGTATATTACAATTTAATTTCTACCAATGTCATAAGTGGGGTTTTTTCATTTCATTTTTCATTCATTGGGAATCATGTTATAATCACCCCAATTTTATTTTCTGTGGTGTAAACATTAAAATTATCATGAGATTTAAAGGAATTATAGGTCTAAAATTTTTATCACAGTACCATGTTCTCTTCATTCAATACTGACAAAAATAATTGTAATAATCGATTATTTCAATGGTTAGAAAACAATAATATGTTTTTGTAAAGTAAAATTGTGCATATTTTCGTTGAAAATAAATAATTTTCTAGATACTAGAATATGAATTATTTTGTGAAACAAATTCACCTATGTATAACAAAAAATAAGATGGTTGGATTAGAATTAACTCAATTATCACCTTGATGTATAATGAATGGGTTTAAAAATACACCCTAGGAAAGAAACTCCTGAGGGATATGATTTGGAATATTCACAAGCTCTTAATGAACCATAATGAAGGACTTTTTCAACCATTTCCATGGTCTCATAACAATGAATGAAGTTGAACCATATTACAGTCTAACATGGATAACTTAGCACATTTATTGTACCACAAACCCTATGATCCTTTGAGGGGGGAACTCCATGTAACTTTGATGAAACACCACCACATCGAGGTTAATTATGGTATATTATCCTAGATACAAAAATTAATATATTGAATGCGGAATTATATTATTTCCACATCACTTATGAAATGTTTATTTTATGATTCTATCTATTGTGTGATACTACTTACCAAGATTTTATCTAACCCTTATATTATTGATATTCTATAGGAAACTGAGAGGAGGAATATGAGTAATTTTCATGAATTTACTAGAAGGGATACTAATTTTCTCACAATATGTTCATATTGTATCCTATAATTTAATATTTAATGTATGTATTTTTTATGTCTTTAACGACTAACAAAAACTTTGATCTTCTGAAGTATCTTAATTTCCATACCAATAATAGAACAAAAGAATCAGATACATATTTTGGGAGTATGGGGTATTGAAACTTTTATATTTTGATAGATTTCACTATATGATACTCCATACCTAGGTCCTCATATAATCCTTATTTTTTTCATTTTCTCATGAATCCAAGAAAAGGACAATATTTAATATTCAAAGGTATCATTAATGGGATAATTATATACTCACAGTATCTTCATGATATATTTTCAAATATATTATATATTTGTATCATTTATTCCAAGACTAAAATGTTATTAGATCCTACAAATAATATTTTATAAAGTAAAATTAATGTGTTATAAATACTATATATAGGATTTTGGAGTCTTGTATATTACATTTAATGTCAAAAAAATATTTTTGGTTCCTAGGGGAAAAATTAAGAGGAATATTTTTAAATTACACATGTATATTTCAAAACCCTCCTTATTTATAGGTAACACTATTGAGAACTTATAGAAAATGTATTTTATAATTCAATTTCCTTATAAAATTATGTTTCTACCATTTTAGTAATATAGTGATTTACGGGAGTAATGGGAACTATATAAATGCACATGCTCAATATAGGAATTTTTGATTGGATAGTTCAAAGAAGTTCGAGTTTCAGCTAATAAAATCATAACCATGTTTAGGTAGTTGTCTTAGGTAATATTGAATAATATATCACAGATAGGGACACCTACTGGCCTGAAATATGGTTTCTCCATGATGAAGAAAAACAGGAAACAATAAACACAACTATTTGGGGTAACTACAAATAAATTTTTAGTAGATCAATAGATCATGTCCCTAGAGAAGGTATTTTTTTCTTTTGGAAGTAATGAAAAAAAAGGAAACACATCTTGTTGATCTATCATATAAAGGAATATAGGGACCAATGGGTTCAATAATATAAAAAAGTGAATATAATATAAAACACATAGATTGTTGATCTTTTAATGGGTAATTATATGAAAAATAAATTTTTCATTAGAAGAGAGTGGAAACTGAATGTAATTTTCACAATATTTAATAAAAGAATGATAAAAAAGTTGTTGATTAAAAGTAAAACATATGATGGTTGAGTAGGAAATTTACATACTATATATGTAGAATATAAAAATATAATTTTTGTTCCATTGAATGGTTAATGTTGAAATTTTAAAGGGAAATGGTTTCTCAAAACATCTAATTATATGTGGATAGAGTATCAATAGCCCTTAAGATGAAAGAAGTTCTCTATAGTTTATTTATTATATGTAAATCTATAGAATAAGATGCCTATAAAAAATAATTTTAATAATTATATGACAAAGAGAATGAAATAATGGATGATATTTTTCAAAATTTATAATTTTTTGGAGGAAACAACATGGGCCTTTCTAGAAGGGAACCAATGTTTTTAAAAGGGTAGAAAAAAATTCATTCAATCACTAGAATGAAAATGAATAGTGGAAGATATTTATATTCAATGCTTTTACTATATAATCATGGGACCATATGATAATTAATTAATCAAAGATAATGTTAACATACCTCAGAAATGGAAAATAGGGGAATGAAATGATTCTTATATCGCAAAATATTAAATCAGTGTTATTAATGACATTGCGGCATGTACATTGAATCTTTTATCATAGTTATTTAATGTTTTGTTTGATTATAGATATTCTCTCCTTTTTATATCTTAAATATTTTCCAAAAACGTTATATATTTCTCAAGAACACTAGTAATGGAGTAATAAATTGCTACACTAAGTGGGAGAATTATTTCAATAACAATGCATCTGTCAGTTCTAATTATTATGCATGAGCATATCATATTTTCAAAATATTGTATTATACCTATGGATTACTTTAATAAAATCCTTGGAAAGGATTATTTTTCAAATTATAATGATAATATTCCATAGAAAGAGAAGGAAATAATGATTGAGGAAGGTGAAGTGTAATTTAATGTCTTTAGAGGAGAAACATCCCCATCTATGTCATGTCTAGGTACTCCCATAGAAGGTATTTTAAATTTAATTATAGTATAATTGGATGTTGAAACATGATATATATAGGTATTTTTAATTGATTGATAGTATAATTGGATGTTCAAACATGATCTATATATAAGGAATATATACTATATAAAGAGGATGTACCCATGATAATGAAATTCATTTATGTATGTATAGAATAATTACCTATTCATCCACAAGAGAATAAGTTTAGTGATCTATTGAGCTCATTTCTGATAGAAGGCATTTAACACCCAAATATTTTTTTATATAATTTTTTAAAATAAATTTAATCTCTTTGATATATTTCTATACACACAACCCCAAAATATTAATGAATAGTAACATTTTATACTAATATAACATAGAAATAATATTAGTGGGTATGAATAAGACAAGGTAAATTATAAAAATTATAACATTTACAAATTTATATAAAAATACATTTCCTTTCAATTTTGTTAGAAATAAAAACATAAACATCATTTAATTGTAAATTTTTTAAACAATTTTTATGCATACAATATTTTATTATAATAGAAAAATAAATTATTCCCTATTATTGAATGTTATTAATGAAATTTAAATATTATTTATCCAAACAATGTTTTTCATTCATCTAATATTTTTTATAAGAATTTGATAATAATAAATCCATTTTTATGAATAAAAACTCAATTTCAATAAAAAGATGTTTTGTCACATTTTTCATAGTAATTTTAAAATAAATTTTTATCCATTTGAGATTTTTGTAGAAAATCTGAATTTTATTTTTTAAATAATATTGTAAAAATAATCTTGGATATAATTTTTGTGATTTTCTAAAAAATTTATTTTTTTGAATAGTGAAAATACTAATATTTATTGAAAATTGACTTTTCATTATGTGAGTTGAAAAAGATAAATTTTATTTTAATTTTTTTAAAAGTATAATATGATAAATAATATTTAATTTAATAACATATGTTTCGTTGTATTATATTTTATATTGATTTTTGTTATAAAAATATTTCATAATGAAAAAAATAATTCATTTGGAAATCCATTTTTTAACGCACTTGTGGGTTAAATTTTAAATTAAATTATACCACTTATGTGATTTAAATTTGAAAATATTTATTAAATATTTTTTATAATAAAAAATTATTTAAAATTTCAACTTAATTTTTTGTTTTACTGAATAGAGAAATCACTAAAAAGTAATTCATATGGTAATGGTTAAAACAAGTTAAATGTGTGGTAATACTAATAAGATCAAAGTTAAAATAATAAAAAAACATTCCAAATTACAATTTTAAGGAAATGTTAATAAATTTTCACTTGTAACGTTCTATAATGATATATTTGGAAGTCTATTTTCATGTGAAAAATGTGGGTATTTCATTTTCTATTGAATCATTCCATGTATGTTCACTCCAGCACTTATTAAAGTGTACCAACTCTCTTATCCTCTCCACATTTCAAGAGACCTTAAATCATTCCATGATATGAATATATACCTTCCCTAAGTCCCTAATAATTACCTAATTTCCTTTTTTATCAGAATTTTTTATTATGAAGTCTTTAGTGAAAAACCAAAAGTTGTTTTCTAATAAAGAGCTATAGTTCTTAACCAAACAGCTTCATTTTATTTCCTTTTGTACCTTATTAAAATATTCCTAAACTATGAAAAAATAAGAATAAAAATATCTCTTATATCCTAGGATTTGATTGTTATACTTTAATATCCTATATCCATCTCATATTACATAAAATGGGAAACATAACTCACAATCCTATGTTTGGCAGACTACCGCCTCATGAACCTATGAAAATAATTTTCAATCACTTCCTCTCAAGGATGAATATAGTGAATGATTTAATTTTTATTTAATATATTTATAACATTATTATAATTCAATAATTATAATATCACATAAAATTTCATATCATCTAATCCTTTAGAAAACAATAATGTTGCTCATGCGTACGTGTGGACTATTGCCTCAACAAAAGTGATTGATTCGTTTTATAGTTTTATTTTATTGTGGATGGAAATAAGGATGTATTTTAGGATGATATATGATTTAAATTATATAACAACTATTCTGAAATGGTGAATTTTTATTTACACTTATTTCATTCCAGCTGTCAAAAAAATTAGAAAATGATTTATATGGTAGTATGGTCAACTGTCTCAGTGAATTGCGTAACACATTTTTCTATATCTAAATTTTATGATCTAAAATAAAAAATTATCTAATGAATATATAGTATATTAAAAAAATTGAAACATTTTTTGAGATGGTGGAACCATGATCAATGTACCTGGACTTAAACTACCAATCCAAAACATGCATGAAAAAGGAAGCAGTTATTATAAAAAACTATGATTTTAAGAAATAATTTTTAATAAATGGATGATAAATGAATATAAGTAAATAGTATAAGGTATTACATATATTTTTATTTTTAGATAGTATATTTATCATAAATATATATTCATTATATTATAGGTATATAATCATATGATATAAGTTGGAGAAAAGGTAAATGTTTCTCATCTCACATTCACTTCTATGAGACTTATTCAATAGTCAGGACTTATTTATTTAATTTGTTATATTCATTGTCACACTGGTGTGTTATAACATGGGTCCATTTATATTCTTATTATTTTACATTTCATTAGAAAATATTTCAATAAATGGGATTATGATTCGAATTTTTCCAAAGTGGTAACATGTTATTTCACAATCTCATCATTATTCATGATTATTAATTTTTACGCCTCCATTGGTAGAATTATTTCGTCTTCCTATACCTAGAACAATATAATTTCATTTAAATTTGTTATTCTAAATAAATTATATGTTTTAATTTATTTTGTCTACATCCTTATACTCAAGTGTCTAAAATAGTGTTTTAATTTGAATCCTTGTTTATTTCCCTATTCGACCGATTTTTTTATTCAATATCCAAGTTTTTTAAATTTATTTGATAATGATTTTTATATTCATAAAATATTCATTAAATTAATTTTAACACATCATTAACTTAAAAAAAGTAATTGTTATTTCATTTTCCGAAGAAGATCATTAAAACTTTTACTAAATATAAGAAATAAATATTTCTTTTAATAGACACATCACTAATGGAATAGTTTTACCTTATAAAAAACTCAATTATTTTAATTTTAATTTACATGTAACCATGAATATTTCCAAAGAATATATTTTTCCAAAAATTCTATAATTTTTTAGTTTTTAAAAATTAATTTTCAATATGATGTTGGTATTTTATTCATAATTTTTTAATGAAATTGTTATTGTATTTTTATTAATAAACAGAGAAAGATAAATTCTAATTTTGATCCATTGAAGCAATATCGTTAGGATACAGTCTTTATTCTTTATTTAGATGGTTTATGATCATTTTTACCATGGAATGTATTAAAATTCAGGTGTATGTTTTTTAATACAACTATTTATCATAATTATGTTTATTGATTGGGGATAGTTATAAACACACAAAATTACAGTTTTTCAATAATTATTTTTATATTGATAATGGTTCTCCAAAACTATATGAGGAATGAATTGGGATCATTATGTCTGTTAAAGGTCTTTCTATTTACCCTCAATAGATCGATATATCACATTAGAAAAACAATCATGGGTATTTGACAGATGGGGATACCATTTATGAAATATTTTCAAGCATGAGTCCATAAATTTATATTTATGATGTCTAAAATTATGTAATCACAAATTATGATATTAGTTATTGATGAACAAGTGATTATTTTTTTAGTTATGATACTAATTTAAAATATTCATGTTCATGTTATTATTTATTGATATTTTATTTACCACCATTTTTCCTTGCATATTATTCCTAAAAAATTATTGATTAAATGGATGTTTTTTACATATTTACCTTTCCATATTGATTATGACTTAGTTATTAATTATAGATATTATTATATGCATATCCTTACTGAGTATATGAGCTCGCACAATTTTTATGTTTCCTTTCCCGATGATATTAAGAAGTGATTTATGATTGATACGAAGGGATATAAAAATAAGAATAATGGTATTCTCTAAGTAAATACTCTATTGTAATTTATTATTTCAAATTTAAGGTGAGTTTTAAGAATATATCTTTTTTTAAGTCTAAAAATTAGTTCAATCATTTGAGATGTGATCACTTGAATTTAGTTCCAATGTAGTAGATTCTCACCAATACTGTGTTAAGAGGTATAAGGTCATTACATTCAGTATCTGTGAATGTTTATATGAATCCTTGGGAACTAGAATTTGGAAAACACAGATTAGATAGAATGACCCTATAAATAACATTACAGACAATTCAATGGATCAGATTGAATCCTAATGTAATTATACAGAATAGATTTTGTGGATTTACAAGAATTAATTTCCTTATTTTATAATACATGTTGATGTGGATCTTGTATAGTTTTTCCTTGGTGTAATATTTCACAAAAGGGTGTGTGGTAGTTTAATTTATTTTCACTGGGTTCATGAAAACTATCCTTACTGCGCATTTATTTTGACATTCATGGGTGATGTGCTATGGGTGATTCACTTTTATCTTATAGACCAAGATTATTGATTTTAACAGATAACTATTACTGGTGGACAATAGTAAACTAATGTTTCATATATTGAAAGGATGGTTTCATAAAGTCGACATATAATAAAATATTTTTAATATTTTTCATTGTTGTTTATAATATAATGTTTTTAGTCAATGGATGTAACATGGAAGAATGATATTATTGCTGGATGAAATATAAAATACTATTTTTATGGGAATCATAATAATATGCATACTGGGGTAAAAGATTTTTTTAATATGAATAATTGGTTATCCCACTATATGATTAAGCACCTACAAATTAACCTACACATGAACTCACTATAGAAGATAAGTATGGACTTTTCATAGATATAAAGTGGTGGAGACTATGTAGGAAATATGATCCGATTTACATCATGTTTGAAATTTGGATGGATGCATAAAAAATTTTCTCAAAGAAATATTATTTTTTATGCATGGAAAATAAAATCATAGAGAAATTATTTTTTTTGGAAAAGAGAAGAATTTGATATAGATAAATAATTTTCTTCCTAGAAATCCATTTATAATTTTTTGTCTTATATTTTGGGAACCAAGTAATTATATAAATCATTACCCTATTTTTATGGCCAACTCCTTGAACAAATAAGGACCAATTTTATACCATCAATTCAATAAACCTATTGAAGTATTTATTTATTAAAATATAAGAATTATGTTGTTTAAATATTATTATCAATGATACATTGGTAATATCAATCATGGAGCATATATTTTTTTTTTCATTTCATGAAAGAATAAATGTATTCATTAGGTACTAACATAAGAGTATTGGAACCCAACATGTGTTTATGAGTTTATGTTTTCCCTAAGTTGGATGTCTTATACACCGAACTTGATTTTTTTGTGATGGAATTCAATGTTTATTAATATTATTTCATGAGACATTTATGTTAATATACCATTGGGACTAGAAAGTGATTTACTAAAGAATTAATTTGAGGATAAAATCATTTCCATTTTTTGGACATATGTTTAATGATATTGTTAACTATAAGGGTTTATATGATCATTTATGTTAAGGTAATAATAGTAAATTTTAATTATTTTATTTTGTAGAGAAAATAAATATTAGAAAAATATATTTTTGGTAAAAAATTGATGTGATGAATTATTTTATTTTTGAGGATCGTTATCATATTTTTGGGAATGTTATATAAATTTTATTAACATATATTTTGAAAAATTTCAATACTAACATTGGTTAAAAACCAATGACATTCAGAAAGGTTATGATGTTTGAACCCAAAAATAAAAAACAAGGGTTCTATACAGACATAGGATTAAAATACATGGATATAGAATCACTTTATATGAATATTCATTACATAAAAAAATAATGCATGAGGACCATAGTAGATTAGTTTCGTTGGAAAAATGGAACAAATTATTCTAGTTTTGTGAAATATATACAACATCTCTAGTAAACATCTTCCCCTTTAGTACTCGTACTTAAAAACATTCTTCATAACATGGGAAAATTAACGAAATAAATGTTTTTCTCAGATGCTTAGTAAAGGTAAATAAAAGTGATACATAAGAATAACATGAACATAAGGGTTTTCGAAAATGATCAGAACATTTAATTATCAAAACCAATATATCATTTCTCATACACAAGAGTCATTATATAAAGATTTATAGAACATTATATATAATTAAAAATGTAATTAAGATAATAACAAATGATATGATAACATTGGAATAAGACATATAATTTTTGGAATACACATATGTATAGAAAATCTTATGTCAATAATACCTACCAAGACCATCATCACTTATTAATTATGGGATAATCACACGTTTACCTACTTTATAATTAGTATAAAAACCCATGTAACCTATTATTTTAGAGGTGGGGTACAACCTATATACCCTCTTATTTTAGGTTGTAGGCTTCCACTCGTGTGCCGACTAATTTTTAGGCTTGGGAAATAACCCATTTACCCTCTTATTTTCGGGATGGTCTATAACATGTGTACTCTATTGAGCTTATATAAAATGTATCATTACCCAATGCATTGTAAGGAGATATAGAACCGACTCTACACATAATGAAATAATACATTCATGTGCAATAAGATAATGAAAAATTTCATGTCTTATGAAAAGAAATTGGTTTCAGAAACACCATATCATAACTAATGAAATGAAATGGATATCATAAATATTTCATTATTTTATAATATATAAAAAATATACAGGTTTTAGAATAGTTTCATTATATAATAACCAAGGAGAAGAAGATGGTTTCATAAGAATTTATAATAGTATAAACCACAATAGAGAAACAATTCTCATAAAAATCAGTTCATCAAAAGCCTAAACCATTCAAATAATATATTAGAATGGTACCCTTGGATGATAAACCCATTAGATCATAGGTAAAATCCATAGTTTTCATATTATAAAGAAATCCATTTTTAATGATTATTTAAAACATTTCTCGAGGAAATTATAATATCCTCTTTGATATTTTTTTTTAAAATAATAAGACATTTTGAAACCATTTATCTTTGAAAATAACCCCAAATTATTTTAAAGGAATCTTTGGAAACCATTCCATAAACTTCTTGAACATATAAAAAATTTAAACCCTTTTTCTTTGAAAGTAAACTAGGAAACATATAAAGGATGATTTTAAAATAATTTAAAAAACTTGTTGATGATGATTTATATTGAAAATCTATTTTATTATAAAATAAAATATAAATCATATAATTTTAGCATTAAAAATCATTTAATACACTTATTGACAATGACACATTTTAGAAAACCATTTCTTGTGAAAATAATCTTCATGCCTTACGAAGAATGGTTTGAAAATAATTCAAAAAGCCTATTAAAACACAAAAATTTTAGAAAACCTCTTCATTTATACTGATATTAATATATATTTTTAAAAAAATTATGAAATAAATATTATAAAAAAACATAGATTTCTGATAGAATAGAGAAATAATGTCTTGTTTTCTTAAAAACATTTTCTAAATCATAAAAATTAAAAATGAAGAGAAAAATGATACCAAAACATGATTATATAACGAATAAACATATGAGATGAATATTTGGGCCTTTTATTTATATATTTATCAAATTATTTCATTAATGGAAGCATAATCGTAATCAATCTCGATAAATGATAAGATTGTAGCAATAAAATTCTATATCTGGGAAAAATTGAATGGTAATCCCCATGATAAAATAAAATTACAAGAATATAAAAATATCTTTTAAATAATGATGTTGACAATAAAAATTTTAAATGAATATTATATTCTCTTTATAAAAGAATATAGGTGAATAACATAACATATGTCTCAAAGAATGAAAATTCAGAAAAAATTACAATACCAATTAGGTAACATTTAAATTGTAAACACCATGAAAGATTGATCATAAAATGGATATTTAAATAAAAATAAATTTGTGTATAATAATCATATAATTCATTAATGGGTTTGATATAACCCAAAAAAGAAATGACTGGTATAATGGCATATGTCTCGTAGGAATAATAGTGAGACTAGAAATCCCCTTATTACTTGAGTAACTCCTGAATCGTGATATCCATTAATGAATAACATCAGTTGAATATTTTAATATCATTTAATTAAATAAATTTATATTATAACATTTCATAGGGATGTATACATACCAAAAAACAATAATAAGTGGTGAATATAGCATATATCTTCTAGAAAGCATAGTGATGCGATAAATACCTTACCATAAATATTCAATTTCATTATAAACATTCAAAAATCATGTATAATAAATATAATTTTATTAAAAAAATAATGTAAAAACATATTATTATATATCATACCATATATTATTATATAATAACTTTATATTACACATTTATTAACAATCCCATGATAATGTGACATTTTATGTAATATCTCCTTTGGTTTTCATATTGGTTTTAAGTTATTATTCTTGATCCTCTTGAATAGATCAGGATTTAATTTGTTAAATAATTTAAAATATGATATAAATATGATATATATTAAATATATAATTATTTATAATAATCTATAAATTGTTGATATGTGAAACGAATGACACTATTCATAGAGATGGTAGGCTGTACATACGCATGAACTTTGTTTATTTTTTCACATCATATTGAATGAAAGAAAGTAAATGAAATATATTTATAAATATATATATTATAATTCAATTATAATTTATATAACATATATATGATAAACCTTAACAAAATCCGTAATTAATACATTACATTAAAGTGTAAACGTATCACATCGCTTTGGGGAGGTGGTAGTCAACAAATCCACAAATTAAGTTATATCATTCCCCAAAAAGGGAAACCATGAAGGCGTGTGTTATATAATAAGTCCATAATCATAAAAAAATAAAAAATAAAATCTATATCATATAAAATAAATTTCATCATAATCCCTAACCATGATAGGTGGTAATGGAATCATACAATAGATCGTTTTGCAAGGAGATAGCCTATCATACACATGAATAGTAACTACGTTTCCCATTGGATTGATTTTTGAGTAAGTGTAGTCCTAAAACATGTAATTAAAAAATTAGAGTATATTTAGGATAATTATTTTATTATATAATTAGGTAATAATAATAAATGAATGGGTAGTGAATGAAATAAAATATAAATTCTTGTTGAAGACTGTTACCACTTTTTCGGGTAACTTCTATTGGATTGCAGCAATGGGATTCCTTGGTCGGATTTATATCCAAATTTTGGATTATAGAATTATATTAGGGACTTTGGGATCTTATTTGGTTATTTTTTGGAATATAAAAAGGGTTTCATAGGTGTGAATATGTGATCGGGTGTGAGTGCCCATTTATAGTAGTGGAGTGGAATTTGTGTAATTTTAAAAAGATATGCACTATTTAGAAGTCTCAGAAACATAATGTTCCTCCAATAATTTTTATTTTTATATAAAAGAGTGTATTTGTTAGAAATATTTTTATAATATGTCTTTTAGAAATGGTTCTAGGTTATTTAGCCCCTTAAATTAATGTTTAACCACAATGTAATCTGTTTTTTTACCATAGTCGCTTTAATTTATTTTAATTACATTCAAAAATATTTTTGGATAAATAAATTTTGAATATATCAGAAATTATAAAATATTCTAAAATAAAATATTTAATCCATTTTTCCATATTATAATCACATATATGTCAGAAATTATTTTAAAATTATTCGTACAAATGTGTTGCAACCTCGATTTTTTTAAACAAAAATGTTTAAAAGAGTGAAAGGTTTTTTATATCCAATTTCAATGTGAAATTGGTTCAAATAAAATAAATTGGATTAATTAAAAAAATTATCAATAATAAGTTTAAACCAATTTCAAAATATAATTTAATTAAATAATTAAATTTTATGAAAATGTAGTTTTCGATTGAAATTCATTATTTTTTACTATTCATCTAAAATGAATCATATGAGAAATTAAAATAAAAATCCAAAAAAGTAAAATCTGATAGTACACATTTAAAAATGAAGTTTATTTTATCATTTTAATGTTAAAAAAAATTTCCACGATTCTATTTTATGGTGGTTTTCCATTAAAAGGCTGTGAAATTACCTCTAAAAAAATAATTTTGTATTAAAAAATTTGGATTTATTCCTATGTTATACATATAATATATATTTGATGAGTGTTAAAAAATTTTGATTAAATTTTTAATTTTTAATTTTTATTTAAAAATTCATCAAAATAGGTTTTTTTAACTTATTGAGATAATTTTTTTTCTAAATTGAAAATAGTTTTCTATGAAATAGATTTCATTATATTCAAATAGTTCTAACTTTCATTTAAAACTAATTGATAAACAAATGATTTATTTTTAATCATTTTTAAGTCATATGATTTAGAATTTCATTCATACTTTTCATAACATTGGATGTGGAAACTAGGTGAAAACTATAATAATATTATTTATAATTCATTATAGTCTGGTAAAATAATGTCTTGAGTGTGACACATGTTATCATGGGAACTAGACAATGTGGGTAAAAAAATCCAAACATAGTGTTTCATTTAATACAATCAACTCTAAGTGTTGTGTGTAGTCCAATCTCGAGTCGGTGTTGCATACAATGAAAGAATAACTTAGTGATTTTATATAACACATTCTATATTTAGTTTTTTGTGAAATATATAACATTGAAATGATTAGATGTAATTGAAAAATAATTCCCAAAATCTAACCTTGTTATATTATACCTCCTGTAAAATTATTATTCCTTTGAAATTTATATGGGATATCAATAGTTTAATAATTTAATGATTGTTTCATAGAAGCCCATGTCATAAAATTGAATACTAAGACATTCTTTAAAAATAAATTGTTGAAATAATTATATTTTCTTAAAGAAACTGAAAACTTGGTTTCCACATAAGAGAATATATGAGAAATGATAAAACTTGGATATGGGAGAGAATTATAAACATCAACATCTAATTAAGTGTGATGGAGAACAAGGATAGGATAAGGATAATGATAAAAAATCCATAACAGAAATAGGACTAAATGAGTTCATTGATATCATAAATTAATGATGATAATGGGAAACATTTTGTTTGAAGACCTTTTTTCCTAAATTGGATGAATTTTCATCAGAAGATATACATAAATAGTTTTAGTAAATCAACACTCTTTTTTTGTGCCTTGATCAATTTCCACTTCTTCTATTATTACATGAAATAAAGGTGTATTTTTTATACATAAATTATTATCAGATCATGAAATCGAAAAATATAATGATAGGTCATTCAATCATTATTTATCAAAGTAAAAAAGGATAGAAATTTTTTAAAAAATATGAATTAATCCTCATATAGAGTGATAATAAATTAATCAAAAAAATATAATATGAAGTTTAACAAAAACTATTCCATAAATGTTAAAAGGTATAAACATTTCAAAAGATAAAAGTATAAATAATTAGAAATAATGTTACTAAATTTCAAAAATATAGAATAACATTGATCCCTTATGTATCATAATGTATCTCTTATTTCTCACATACCAAACATTTTAATAGCATCATCATTTATTCTCTTGAAAAAGGGTAATAACTTGAATTATTAATAATCATTATAAAGAAAATACACGTTTCATTATTCCAAATTTCATTGTATATATTCTTTAAATCAATATTTTTTTAACCACTATTTGTGATATCATAGAACACTTTTCCATCATATCAGTAATCATTACCATGGTAATTAATACTGTCCCATTTCATTTTCCATAATCATATCATTATCCCACCTAAACATAATTTTCTTAAAATCAGGAACACATTAAATTTTTTACTTCCCTTTATAAAAAAAACACCATTACATTAAATAACTTTTTTAGGTCATCAAACTATACAATATATTTTGAAAATCCAAAATGGGAACTTATATTTCATGATTCATATAACTAAATTCATTAATTCCTATATTTATATATTTCAATTCTCCACTATTATTATTAAAAAATTACTTAGTCTTCATCATCATATTCCATAATACCCCTTTCTTAGTATATGAAATAACAATCATTCGTAATGTTTCTAAGCCGTAAATTAATCGTGTAGATAATTATATTAAAACATCCCATACCTTTCAAATGTTATTTTTGGTCTCTTTATCTTCAAGATTATAACTAATAATCACACCGCCTACCTGATTCTCTTCATAAAATTTCAACTTTTGACTTTGATTTTCATAATTTCCATTCATCACACATTTTAAAAATTATATTTTATCCCAAATCCCTAATGTTGCCTCTTTTTAATAAGGCTAGAAATCATAGTGTGAGAAACACTTATTATGGGAAAAACCACAAAATATTAACAAATTACTTATAGTATTTCGAAATCAGGGTGAAAACATTTAAATATATGGATACATTGGCTCACCCATTGATACAACCCAAGATTTATTCTTTGAAATATCCCTAGAGACCTTAGTGAATTATTTTCACACTATTCTCCAAATCTCAGAAAACATTTAGTTTGATACCCACTATTTCAACCCATTTTAAACATAGATAAATATTACATCATTATAGATGAATATTTGGATCATTACAAAATTACATTCACAGAGGACCATAATAATTTAGTGTCTTTGGAAACATCAAACTCATTTTTCATGTTTGGTGAAAGATCATCAAAGTCACCCATAAAGATCTTCCCCTTTTGTAATCCTACATGAAACCATTCATTATTACCCATGTAAAGGAAACCAAAGAATGGATGACCTTATATTCTCATTAAGGTTAAAGAAAAGAGATAAAAATGCAAAAAAATGACATTAAGGTATGGAAACATTATCATAAAATTGGATGATTATACATTTCAAATCAAATTTCATGCCTAAGATTCATTTCATATAGATTTACAGAACCGATGGCATGGTTTATATTGGAATAAAAATCATAATATATGATTTGATAAAATATGAATATGATTTAAAATTTTTCGTATATATATAATCACATAAAATATTTTTTCAAGACTACCTACCAATACCTTCATATCATGTTATTCTTCAGGTAATAAATTGTGCACCGACTTCATGATAGAAATAACAACACGTGTACCCTAATACATTAATGATTTTTATACAACCCACATACCCTATTTTTTTATTGTGGGATAAAACCATTATACACTCTAATTTTATATCTTGGGATATAACCTATGTACCATCTTATTTTCAGACGCATGCTTTAACCAGTATACCCTCTTTAGATCACGTAACACTTATCATTACCCAATAAATCAGAGGGAGTTATAGCTCCCACCACTCACATAGTGAAATATTACATACATGTTCCATAAGATAATAATACATTCATCATATCATGACCCATAATATGATATGTGCATCATAAAAATAATATAACAACCCATGAAATGAAATGGTATAATAAACATTTCATCATACAATAACATATTGAAAAGATATAGGTTTCATAATATTTTCATTATGGAATAACACTTGAAAAGGAGAAAGTTTCATAAGAATATACCATCATATAACCCATATAATAGAAAAATTTCTCATAAATAACATTTTATAAAAATCATTACCCATTCAATAAAAGAGTAATAATGGTACTGTTCGATCATAACCTCATAAAGGTAGACGTAACATCAAAAGATGTAATCTTATATAGATATTCCTTTTCAATTATAATTTAAAAAATTTAGTATGGAACATATCCATTCCACATTGGTGAAAACTTTTGAAATCATAAAACATTATTAAAACCTTTTTATTTTAATGTATCCTTTAAAACATATAAATGAATATTTGAAAATCTTTTAAAACAATTCTAGAATAGAGAACATTTTTGAAAACATTTTCTGTGAAAATAAAAATGAAAATATATTAAGGAAGCTCTTTAAATAATTTGAAACACACATTTAACAGAGATAATTTCCATAACCACTTTTTATTTGAAAATAAAAATTGGAATATTATAATGTAATCTTAGAAAAATAATTTAAAACACTTCTTGAACATAATTCATTTCTAAAAACATTTTTCAATGAAAATGACCCTGAAAAAATATATAAGTTATTTTAAAATAATTTAAAACTATTTTTGAAACAAAAAAACATGAAAAAACTTTCCATTGAAAATGCGATTCAAATATCATTTCAAAATATTTGTTAAACCAATTTTTAGAAACCATTTGTTTGAAAGAGCACATATTTCCAACTGAATAGAGAAATAAATTTGGATTTTAGTAATAAAATATTTCAATAATATTAAGTATGAAAGTGTGGGAAAATTTCACCAATAAATGATTATATCATGAATAACCAGTGGAAAAGAAATTTTTTTAGAGTTATTGAGAGAGGGATCATAATATTTGATCAATGGAAGAATAATCGTAAACAATCTTGATATATGATGATATTGTAGAAATAAACACTAATAACTTTAGTGAAATTGAGTCTTAAGTACCATTTTAAAACAACATTAAATGAATATAAAAATATAATAAAATAAGTATATTCAGGATTCAACATGTAAATTAACATTATACACACATCCTAAAATAATATAGGTGTATAACATTACAAGTGTGTCAATGAGAAAATATTGAGACACAATTACATTATCGATTTGTTAAATTTTGAGGGGAAAAACAATGAAAGAGATTTTATTAAATGGATATATAATTCCCTTAAATTTACTCGAAATTGATATATAATACATTCAAGGGAATTATATACCACAATAAATAAATGAGTGTCTAATATGTCAAAATTATCACAGACATAAAAGTGATATAAAAATCCATTTACTACTTGACTAAATCTTTAATCATGAGACACATGAAATAATAACATCAATTATAACATTTAATATCATGAAATAAATTAAATTCATGATATAACATGTCATTAGGTATTACAAGAACCTCATACCAAGAATAAGTGGTGAATACAGAATATATCTCACAGAAATAAAAATGAGATTAGAAATCTGTTACCATAAGTCTTGAATTTTTTCATACATGTTCAAACATACTACATAACTAATATAAGATTAATATAAATCTAAAAAATAAATATATTAAATATATATTACCATATATGATTTTATTATGACTTTATGTTAACCAATTACTAAAAATTCCTTATCAATGTTATATTTTGTGTAATATACCCATTGTTTTCTTATATGATTAATCTTTTATTATTGATCCTCTAAATTAGGTCATGATTTAATTGATTAAATATTTAATACAATGATATAAATATAATATTTATTACTTATAAAATTATTTATTATAATATAATAATTATAGAAATATTAAATTAAATACACAGCTCATGGAAACGGTAGGCTATACGTACTCATATACACTATTTTCGTTTTCATAACATATTAAAACAATGAAATAAAATAAAATATATGTATATAAATTTATATTATCATTATAATAGAAATATTTTTTCATATCTCTAATAAAAATTTACTAAACCCATCATTAATACATTTTAGGAAGTGTGTCAAAAAATCACATAGCTTTGACGAAGCAGTTGTCCAAACTTCAATTAATGATGTCATCATATTCTTGTAAAACAGAAAGAATGAAGGTATATTTTATATAATAATTAAATAAATATAAATATATCAAATATATCATTTATATCATATAGAAATATTATTTCCATCATAATTCCCACCCATGATAGGTGGTAAAGGTAAAACAAACGACATTATTTCGTTAGGAGGTATTCATCCATACACAAAAATAGTGAGTTAGTTATGCATTTTATGGAAGTTTTTGTAGGTGTAGGTGAACCCCTTAGAATAATAAAATTATATTTGGGATACTTATGTTATAATATATTCATTTAATAAGAATAATTTAATAAGTGGAGAGTGAAATAAAGTAGAAATGCACAATGTTGAATGTTACCTCTTTTTTAGGTAACTCTTTTTGGTTTGCACCAAAAGGATTCATTATTTGTCAATATGTACAAAGTGAGGCTTCTAGAATTATAAGATTGATGTTTGGATATTAATTTGGACTAGTTTTTATTATAAAAATTTATTCATTGCTATGATAATTAGGGGGTGAGTTCCATTTTATATTTGGGGAAGAGTGACATTCTTGTAAATATAAAAAGGTAACAAATATTGAGAGGTCTCTCTTATGTCATGTGACTCCAATTATATTAAAATTTAAATACATGAGGGTCTGTGGCCAATATATGTGAATTAAATATATTTTTTACATGTGTCTAGGTTATTTAGCCCCGTAAATTAATGTTTAACCTCTATGTAATATTGTTTTTACCTTAATATCTATAATTAATTTTAATTACATTCAGTAATATTTTGGGAAAAAATCTAATTTTAACATAATATTCATTATAAATTCCATATATTCCAAAAATGGAATACAATTTTAGAAATTGTAATGAATTATGTGCTAGAAACTAATTAATAATTAATCCCTCACTTATGTAATGACATCTGGTTTTTCACACGAAAATATATAAAGGCATGAGATGCTTTAATGTTCAATATCAATATAAAATCAGTTCCACTGAAATAAATTACATTAATATATATATAATTTATCTAATTTAATTTTAAAATAATTTAGAAATTTAATTTGTTTATATAATTATATTATATGAAAATGATTTTTTGAATTAAAATTTTGTATTTTTAAATATTCATAAAAAAAACATCATAGAAAAACTATAAAAATTAATCAATAGTCTATTTTTATGTTAGAATTAAAAAAATGTACTTCATTTTTCAACAATAGAAATATAAAAAGTGTAAAAATTTATAATTATATTTTCTTCTCTTTTAAAAGATGGTAAAATTACCTTTTAGAAAAATTATTATTTTTATTCAAAAAATATGATTTATTGTTATCTTATATATATATATATTATATTGTATTAGTGTCGAAAAAAAATTAATGAATTTATAATAAAAAAATTTAAATATTAATCAAAAGTTTTTTGTTTACCAATTTGAGGTAAAATTATTCTTTTACCTAAAAATTTAGTTTTCCAAGAAAAGTAATTTCGTTATTTTAAAAATGTTATTACGTTCATTTATAACTTATTTATAAACAAAGGATTAATTTTATAACCATTTTAAATCATATTTTCACAATTTTGATAATATTACTCATAAATTCCATTCAATTTCCAAGGTGAACACTATAATTATATTATTAATATTAAGTTATAGTTTGGTGAAATTAGGTGTTGTGTGCAACACATTATATCAATGGAACTCGACATTGAGTGTAACACAATACAAACATTGTGCTACAAGTACATAAATCTAATATAAGTGTTTTTTTATAAGAATGTAAAATTGATGTTACGTAAAAAGTAAGAATAACATGGTGATTCCATATAACACAAGGTATATTCATGGTTAAATGAAATATTGAATATTGAAACAAATATATTAATTTCAATGAAATTAAAAATATCACAGGATGTTCTAGCGGCAACACATGTCAATGAAATATGAGATGTATTGTTTAATGTAATTTTTTTTCAAATGTTTTGATTAGTAAATATTAATTTGGTCAATTTTATTTTTTAAATTTTTGTTTTTAGGTTATTAATGGTATTTCAAGAGATGTTTTTTTAGTTTGATACAAATATATAACAATTAATTTTAATTGAAATGTTCAATTGGGAATAATTCTATTTATTTTTTGCTGATATAAACTAAAGGGTTTTAGATATAAATAAACATGGAATACATTAATTTGAACTCTGGGTATTTCTATTGTGGTTTAGAGATTAATTTATTAAATTGGATAACATGTACTAACCATATTTGATTTCCATAAATATGTAATGGCATACAAATGGAATTTTCACTCTTTTATGGATAATATGATCTATTAAATGTTAATTTTAATACATTATCTTGAAAAAATTCATCTTGAATATTCATTTCATGGAGTAATAAATGAAACGGAAACTAACCGACACAAAACCAAAGGATGAAATTACTCTCATGAAATAAAAAATATATAAATTAAGTATATTTTCTAGTTTTCTATATGTTGATTTTAAAACAATATATCATGTTTATTAAAATGATATTTTAAAAAAATTATAACTTTTCCATCATTTTCAATTAGTCTAATGATCGTTTTAGGACGTCCCCAGCTTATGGTTTTATTGTCATTATCATTATATTGACCTTTCAATTTATTTTGATCAATGATCTCTATCACCAAAAAGCTGTTTTAAAATGATAAAAAATTCATTTTATAGTGAAATATAAAATTGTTAGGATGAAATTTATTAAATATGGGGATAATAAAACAACATATATTAGATGACATATTTTTGTTTAAATAAATATAATTTCTATGATACCTTTCGATACGTGCACCCCCATGTCTAAATGAAATGGTATAAGGTATGAAATTATAAACATTACATTAAATTGGTATGTATGAATATGATTATGTAAATTATTAAAATTATATGGTTTAAAATTGTATTAAATATTTCCTCAAAAAATCTTTTTTATGTGCATAATTTGTTTTTATTAACAAATATTGTTTTTACAATCGATGAAAGATTTTAATTTAATATAAATATTATATAATCAATAAAATGATTGTTATTCTTGTAATTATTTATCTATGAATTGGATAAGAATAAATCCATTTTTATGCTTAAAATTTTATTTCTTAAAGAGTTATTTTTTTTATTTTCCCAAAGTGAACAATTTTTCGATGAATTGTGTAAAATACATACTTTTATTGACAACTGTATTTTAATTTAAAGCCTATTAAAATGTACAATTTTTTTTAAAATTTATTTTTAAAATTTTAATTTAGTTAATTTTTTTAATAATTAATCCAATTTAGGCTATTTGAATAAATTTTATGTTGATTTTTCTGTATAAAAACGTTTTGTACTTGAGAAAACTTTTTCTTCAAAAATAACATTTTTAATGAACTTGTTTGTTTAATTTTAAATTAAATTAGACCACTTATGATCAATAAATATAAAAAATGATAATTCATATTTATAATAATAATAATTAATATTATTTAATAATTTCATCATTTATTTTTTTATTAATAAATTTTAAAATGTTTTATTATTATTATTGGTGTTAAGGTTACAATTGGATAATCGAAGAGGGTAAACTAAATCAATAAAGGATAAAATGAGATAAAACAAATTAAAATTCCAAATAGATAGGAATTTTTAAACATTATTTCATATATGTTTTTAAAATGAGTCATTTTGGATCCCTTGTCACAAGTGTAGAACAATGGTAAATCATTTTCTATTAAAAATTTTCTTTTGTGTCCTCTCCCAAACACAAAAAAGAAAACCCAATATCCTATCATCAACCCACATAGATAACCATTTGTATTGTTTAATACCTACCAAAATCCCTTCCTCACATATCCCCACATGACCTATAGTGTTTTGTTTATCATAAAACATATCTATTACGACTTTATGTATAAAACTATATAGGTTCTCTGAAGAAGAGTTATAGTTTTTCATTATGCATGTTTTTTAATTTCATCCCCATCCACTGAAAAATATTATCCAACTATGATAAAATTAAAAAATCATAATATTACACAATAACAGTTGTCATTATTTTAATTTTATAACCTATTTAGTTATCTTATTCCACTAAATGTGAAATGAAACCTTTATCATGGGTAGTGAAGACAACCGGCTCACGAACCTATGTAATTCATTTTACATCACTGAATCTAGTAGATGAATTTAGATATGGATTTAATTATTATATATTATATTTTTATATAAATATTATTTCGGCTTTATAATTTCACATATACTTCTTACATTCTAATTTAGTGAAAAACGATAGCATCGCCTCTGCATATATGTGGACTACTACCTCCACGAATTGATGCTAATAGTTTTCATCATATTTTGAAATGGTTGGTAATATGGATAGATTATATAAACATATTTAATGTATATTATATAATAATTACTCAATAAACCCTTATTATTATTTAACCTTATTTTTGGATATCCTTTAAGATGATGAATATAGTGTTCTTGCGTACGTATATTTTACCATCTTGGTGAACGATATTACTTAATTTTATATATCAAACATTTATGGACTATTATAAATGACTTTTTAATATATATATATATATATATAAGATATTTATATCTTGTATAAAATTATGTATATTATAGAACCTTGATAAAATTACAAGGAACAAAACTACTAAACCAAAACAATTGTATGAAATGAAGCAATCATTTCCCAAAATAGTGATTTCTATAAAGATTTCTTATGAAATTGTACATAAACGATTATTAGTAAATAATATGGGATATTATATATATTTTTATCGTTCTGTAAAATGTTATAATGAATAGATATTTATTATACAATAATTTCATACACATACAATGCACTTCCGATCTAAGGTATGGGTTTCTCGTCTCACTTTTACTTTCCTAAGAGATTTCCTATTTTCAACACTTATTTATTTTATGTAGTGTATATATTGGACCTTTGACATGTTAAATAAGAAATATATTTACCAATGGTATTTTAGGTGTACTTTAACTGATTTCATTCATTGGTGTTAGGATTCAAAAGTTATCAAAGTGGTAATGGTTTATTTCACAATCTCATCATCTTTCTCAAATGTTTATGGTTAAGACTCTATTAGAGAAAATATATTATATTACTATGTGATAAAATATAATTTAAACACAAATTGTTATTTTTTCTAAATTAACATTTCTCTTTTCAATTTTTGTCTTTATGTTTCAAAGAGTCCGAAATAATGTTTTTAATGAAAAAATTAACATTACAAACGTTTCAATTGAAAAAATATTATCTTCAATGTACACTATTTCTTAAAAAAATTCAAGAATATTATAACTATTCTAAAAATAATGTTTAATTTAATTTTTCAAAATGAATATATTTTTTAAAAATTGTTTAAAATGAATATTATTTTCATTTTTGGAACAATGTTTCTACTAAATTTTAACTGAAAATGCGAAAGAAATCATTTTTTAACGAAAATGAAATGAAAATAATTTTCAATCATCATGGAAACTAAATTATATTATTATTGCATTAAATTTGTTCGTTATAATTTTAAATGAATTTTTTTAATAATCATGAAATTTTTAATTTTTAAAAGTTAATTTTGAAAGTGAAAAGGTTATTTTCCTCAACATTGATTTCAAAGACATTTTTAGGGTATTTCAATTCATCGATGACTAGATTTTTTATTTATCTTATAATCCCTATGGTATATTTTTTAATGATAAACACATATTATTTCTCTTGATGGTTTATGAATGATTTCCTGCAAAATGAATTAAAATTCATATTCATGTATTCTAGTACTGATGTCCATGATGATTATGTTTTTTTAATTATGGAAAATTAATAAAATTTCATATACTAGTTTTTATATATGAATTTTTATGTTAATTATGTTTAAACCAATTCATATTATGAAATAATTGGATATAGTATGTGATAGTCATGGTCGACTATAACCCATCGATTCATCTATACATCTTCAGAGACAAACTAGCTTGGGTATTTAGCCCATGTCTTAAACCTTACTGTTATATATTTTAGAATGAGGCCTTAAAATATGTTTGTAATTTATATCATTTGGAATTCCCTAATTATGGTATTTGTAAATAATTTAAATTTAATTATTTGATTAGATATGACCTAAATAGATCAGTTTAAATCTCAGGTTATTATTTATATAACATTATTTGATCACCATTTATTATTACTATATTATTCTTCAATAACATGTTATTGATTTATTTTTATGTGTTTTAAGATATTTGACTCATCATATGGATTATTCTCTATTTATTCATGATATATTCTATTGTATTCATACAGTTACTAAGAATCTGAGCTCACCTAGTTTTCATGTTTCAATTATCTAGGATTCCACGTTTTATTTTATGATTGACACTCAGGGATATGATAAATTTAATAATGTTGTTCTCAAAGGAAATATTATATTTTAGTTTGTAATTTCTCTTTTAATTTTTTAATAAAGTTCGTATATAGTTTTCCAATAATATCAATATATTTTATCATTTGAAATGTGATCAATTGTATTTAGTACAAATTTTATATAGTAACTATCGACTATATGCTACTAGAGTTCATGAAATTTCATGGAACATGTCCAAATATTAATATAGAATATAGTGAATACAGTTTTTAGTACAAGAAAAAATTCTAAATTTCATTTGATAAGGGATTTATATTCCCTACTATTTCACCATGGGGAGATACTCATTTATTCATGAAATAGAGGATGGTTCTATGAGATTATTCATTTATTATAGGGAGATAAAACACATTAAAATACATAATATGTATCATTTTCTATTCATTAATGAATTATTTGATCAAATTCAAGGAGCGAAATATTTTTCGATGATTAATATTTTCTCTCGTTATCTTCAATAAATGATAAATAAGAATGATATACAAGTCTTTTCATTTTGAACTAGTTATATAAATAATTAGTTTATAGGAATTATTTTTAAATTTATTGTAGAACCCTTTCAAATTTTGAATCTCAAAAATAGTGTATTCAATTATTATCTTTATATTTTTTTATTCATTCAAGATATCCTATAATATACAACAACATGATTTTAGGTATTCCTTTAACAGTGTCTTGATCATACCTTGACAGGGGACAGTCTTGGGTTGTTCTTCCTGGGGGTTGATTTTTTTAATACCATTTGGATGTGCATAGTAGGTGAACAGTTTGGAAAAACCTTAGGGTTTGTCCAAGAAACCCACACACCATGTGATGGTGCTCAAGGTGAAGGTTCACAGTTTGTGAAAACATTGTAGTCTCTCCCAAAAATTATGTGACCACTGATAGTGAGGGTTTTTGTAGTTGGTACAAGGCTACCTTGGGCATGTCATAAAAAATGAAACCCATATATAATTCCATTATGGTTTTATAGTTAGGGCACACATTTACTAAAATATCAGAAACTTAAAATTTTCATGCAATGATAGTGGAGGAGCAGAAAACATCACCAAGAATCTCCCACGTTCTTTTAAGTTGTATAGGGGGGAAGGGAGAAGGATGGAGAGAGTTAAATGGGGTCTAATGAGATGTTTTAAATATATCCTTTTAAAAAATATCTATTAAATTGGTGATAGCATGAACACTAATGGACATGTCGTTGATCCTTCAAGTAACACCCCAAGATTTCATAGTATGTTATTTTTTAATGTATTTCAATAGCTTGCGCTACACGCAACACTAAGTTCGAGTGCACCACGATTGATCAAACTAGCCATTGAAAAAGTGGTTATGAGTATTATTAACCTAATTTTGAATTTTATATACTCAATATAATTTTAACATCCATAATATTTGTTACATAGACATAATATATGAATAAATACAATTTTTCAAATAAAGAAAGTATTTTTCCGAAACTGTAATTTTACCGCCGTGTAATGGAAAACAATTTTCAAATAAAATATTTGAAATTATTATATATTAAATTTTACAAAATAATCATATTCATTAGAATCATGACATAACAGTTTTGTTTCGATAATTTTTGTGGTGTTTTTCAGATAACTTTCATATTTTGGTGAGTAGTGAAAAATAGTAAATTTTAACTGAAAACAAATTTTTTAATAAAATTAATTTATAGTGTAAAATTATACATATAAATGGTTTGGAAGTATAATTAGATAATATTTTTATCATTAAATACAATCTAGGTCTTTATAAGTAATTTTACATTTAAAGTTGACATAAACACATGTCAATCTTTTGATAGTTTTTACTTTTAAAAAACCCATTTTTTTTGTTTTGACAAGAGGTATTAATTTTATATTAATTACTTAAACTTCTATGTTTTTAATTTAATAAAATATAATTCATTTTTTAATTTGGAATATCAAAATTATCTTATGGTTATGTTTTGGAATTTCTCTGAAAACGTTCAATTTTTGATGAATAGTTAAAAACACTACGTTATTGTTTAAATACCAACTTTTGTTTAAATTATTATTTATTTAATTTAAATTTATTATAATTTAAAATAGATACATAATTCCTATATTATTGCAATGTAATTTATTGCAGTAATTTTATAATAAAATTAGATGTATAAAGTTTTATTGAAAATTTTAATGTCATTTTCCCACCTTCAAGGCAGGTTGGAGAATTTTCATAAAACATAATTTTATTTATTATGTGGATTGAATTTAAAAATATGAGAGACATGGTTGAAAATAGTATGTAAAATTTCGTTCAATAAGATGAATATAATATTTGGTGAATAGTGAATTTTGACTTTAATTTTCCACGGTTTAAAGTAAATAGAGTAATTAAACGTAAAAATGATATTATAATTACCCTACCACATTTTATAATTCTATTGGATAAGTTTTTTTATACCAAAAGCAACATTAGGAATAAAATATGATCCTTTTGGCAGACTTGGTCAAGAAATTGGACATTTATTATTATTTTATTTAAAGAAGACTAAAATGGATTAAATTGAAAATTTAATAACTAAATCATTTTTAATACAGGGTAATACATCATATTAATTAACTATAAATATTAATGAGAAATATAAAACAATTTTAAACATACATGTATTTTATTTATAATTTTCAGACATTATATAATTAAATTTAATTATGACACAATGATGATGCAATAATTACCTAATTAATGAAATATTAAAATAATTGATATTATAAATATCCAAATAAATGTAAATTCACCCATATGTTTAATTACACTAATTTTATCAATTAATATGACATTTTAGTGTTGATTAAATAAATTTTACTTGAGGTACTAATTTTATTAGGACTTTAACATTAATCAAATACCAAATAGTGTCGAAATTGACATAAATGATTTTTTTAAACAAATAATACATTATTAATTGATATAATATTACAAAAAATCTATGGTTCTATCAAAGGACTTATATAAGATTTTATATATGAATAAAAACCACTTAGGGTTCTCTTGGATTTTTATAGTGAGTTTATTAACCATTTATTATAATAATATAAGAATACATGGTAAAAGTTAAACAATTTAACTAAGAGTTAAATCTAAAAGATTAGGTTAATATGGTGACCTAAACCTATCTAAAATCTATTAAATGAGAGATTTTTGACCCATCCCCACCTTATCCTCGAAATAAATCTATTTTAATCCATTAGAAATCGAATATTAATTTGTAATAAAATAATATTTCAAGGATTTCCTAAAGTGACCCTCACTTCTCTTACAAAAGGGTTCTTCCACTTCTCTTAATTTTACACCCCCAAAGACATTTTTCTCCATCAAACCCAGTACAAATATCATAAAAACTACTATAACTACTTCCTAGAGGCCTTCCATTGATCAAAAATCCAACCTATGGAGACCTTTTGATCAAATCAAAAAAGATGTACCCGAACAATAGGTAATAATTTAATCACATCTTTCAAAGTTATCTTCTTCTTCCACTTCCTCTTTCGTTTTTGTTTCCATAACAAAATAATAACTCCAGTAACTTCTATATACTATGATGTTATTATAAATATGTTACAACCATATTCATTATTCTATCCATCCAATGAATGACAAAGACACCTTATGTGCGTAAGTACAACTTACCGTCTCCATGTTGTGTTATTGTTGTTAATATACACTTCATTATTTGGATGGGAATAATAATGATGTATAATTGCGTAAATAATGAATGTAACATGTTAATGATTATTTATATATGATATAAAATCCAATTATATACAATCTCACCTTCAATTTAATGATATAGTCGCTCGTACATACGTACGGATAACCGTGTCCACGAATGCGATGAGATTCATTCCCCATCGTAAACATGGAAGAATAATTTTAATTTTATGATTAAAAATAATGTTTAATAATTTGATATAATTCCAGATATGAATCAAATACATGCTATCCATAACAAACATGACTTAGGTAACAAAATATATAATGGAAAACAAATCAGTTAACACCCAAAACAGTGATACTACTAAAATATTATTAACAAATAAATATTTGAGGATCATATACAATATCATATTTTGAATTTATTTATTTTATAATTTAATATAAATTATTTAACTATTATATAGGTGGTTAACATAACCTCGACTAAGGAAAAGTAAAACATAACGGGTTTTATAGTCACTTTTTATTCGCGTGGGATTCATGCAATATTTACACTATTTCCTTTTGTGTGGTGTATGTACTCCTGATTATTGTATTATTTTTGTAATATAATTTAATTTATTGGAATTTTTATCTTCATTTTTTGATCCTTTTTTTGGGGTGTATGTTTCGTATGTTACCAAATCGGTAAGGTAATTTCTAATTTTGATTTCCACTCAAAGGTTTTTGGACAAACTTCATTGATTATTTTACTCCAAGATTATGTATGAAATTACTATTTATTTATTTATGTATAATTTTCACTCCCCTTTGTGTGGATATAGTTTTGATAAACATAATAACTCAATTTATAAATTCTCAAGTCATCGATATGAACTTGATAAGAGTAATCTTCACTCAATTTCCATTCATTGAGTTAAACATCCAAGTCATTGGTGTTGTTGTTAAAAGATTATATGTGAATTTCCATTGATTGATTTACATTTAATATCGAATAATATTGAGTGTATTTATATTTTTCATAGATAATTATGTCATTTATTTATCCTTAACATAAAGATAAAGTCTTTATAAATAATTTCATCTCAATTTACATTCTATTGAGACGACTTTGTTGTTATGCACCAATTCACTTTTATATGCTGTATATATTGTACATTGAAATAGTATATCATGAATCCCTATATTCTCATGATATTATAATTTTTTATTATCTCAATTATTTTCACTCAAATTTCTATCATTTGGATAGGAAATATAATTAAAAACTCATTTTAAATTTTTTTATGATTTATTATTCAAAATATTTCTCCTCAATGTCCATGTTTTAAAAATGGTTTTAAGGATTTATTAAAATGGAAATGAATGTTTTAAAATTGAAATTCCTTTTAAATGTTTCATAGAGGTATGGGTCACATTGATTCAAAAATATATTTCAAATGAATTCTTGATAAATAGTGAGACTTTAAATTGTTTTAAAGATAAAATGGTCATTTATCTCAAATAGTTTTACTAATAATTTTCATCTATGTCTATATCATCATTATTCTTGATTGAGGATGATTTATTATAATAAAATCTTCCATATTTTGTTGAATGAGTATTGTTTGACTATTGATGTGCTATTTTTATACCATTCATGATTTGTGGTGGAAATATTGACATTTCGTATGACAGTTTTAATATGAATGTTTAGATTATGTTCCAACCATTTCATATGAGGAATTCATTGGACTTAGTAAGTTATGGGTGGAGCCCACTATAGATCCTCAATGCATCGGTAGGTCTCATGTGAAAAACATGTATCTTGGCACAAGGCCTTGACAAAATATTATTTGTAGTCTTGGTACGAGGCCTTGACTATATGGTTATGATGTTCGACATTTTTCATTCCATAATTATGAAATTGGAAATTTATATTACATGTGATTATTGTACTAGTAGAATATCCATGTGAATAAGTAAATTGAATTAACAGATTTATATTTTCGATATTATGATGAATATTATGATTAAAAGGCATTTGTTTTAGTCATATATGTTTCCTTGACTATTTATTCTCCTTTATTATAGTTTACAATATATTGTTATCCTTACTAAGCATCTGAGATCACCACTTTCATGTGGTTTATTTTTCTAAAGATGAAAATATGTATATTAATATTAACCTGCAAGAATAGGATAAGGTATATAAGTGTGTTAAAAGGGGAACCAATGTTTTTTTTACATAAACTAAGGTAAAACCTATGTATGTATCTATTAATTCCAAGGCTACTAAACTGATCGGACTTTCGGGACATGATTCCTTATATCAAGAAAATATAATTTAATAAAGCACCGATTCTGGGTAGTTGGGGTCGGGGCGTTATAGTTGTTATCAAGGAAATTTTAGTAAAAAACTAGGATGATAGATTTAGAGAATCTCTGATTAGATAAAAATACCCTAAGATAGACTTTTAGAATTAGTATAGAAGAACATCTAAAAATATAATCAACGACCTATATATTATCCAACTCCCGAACTAAACAAAAATATATAATCAACGACCTATATATTATCCAACTCCCGAACTAAACAAAGAAGAGAAAGGTGGTTAATGATATGATCTCCATCAGTGAAAGTCGTGGATAAAATAAAGCTCAATTTCCATCATGATAGAAATATGGATGGAGACACCCATAAATTTTTCAAATTGGAACAAAGAAATTCTTTATGAGTGGGAAAGAAGAACATAATGTAAAGAATTACTGAGAAAAAATGAAGAGCTCTATATAATAAAATAAAAATGATCATAAGAATCCAATTATAGTCATTTGTCGAAAATGTAAGGGTCCTTGGAATTACCTGAGTCAATACCATATTTTATAGGATAACCTTTAAGTCAAGGAAGAACCTATGTGGAAATAAATGGATGGAGAAATGATTAAAAGTATGGGATAACTTTGGAAGACTATTTTTATGTATGTGTAACCATGCTATTTGTTATGTGAAAATACTATTTGAGGAAGAATTATCTTTTCTTTTTGTGGATATAGTTATAAAGAACCATTTGGGTTTATATTACCCTTGAATTTGAGGCAATTACAGGATATTGATTTTTGGGACGAAAATGTGATTTATGAGATAACATTTTTTGATAAATTATATTATGGTTATTGTGGGTAATTTATCTCATTTTGGGAATGAAATAAAATGTAGTTTTTGACAAATGAGAACATGCAGACCATGTGACAACCCATCATGTCGGACAAAGCTACGAGAATCGAACCCACGACCAGAGTGGGATTGGGATTTATCCCCTACCACTGGACTATGTGAAGTCCCTGGATAGTGCGATTAATTCTTTTTAGTTAAATGATGTATTTATCAATAATAAGTTAATTAGGGATATTATGTTTTATTGAATGGATATCCTTAGTATAGGAAAATGATTTGGTGATCAAGTGATAAATATAATTTTGTATGACGTTCGCTCTATTGGGAACACAATATGTCTAAGGAAAATAGAATACTATGGGATTTCATTTGAGGAGTAATGGTTTATTTTTATCTTTATTTTTATTTTGGATTTATAGATATTTGGGTTATTTATGGAAATGATTATCCTACCATAGTGAATATGTGATTTGGTTAATTACTTTATGTTATGTGACTTTAAGAGTAGTCCATGTTATTTGGAGATACAATTTAACGTGGAAGACTACGTAATAAAAATCTTATGAGTTTTTGGTTTCAATCTTAGTTTAGATTATATTGATGGATTTTAAGAACTATTGTTTATTGAATGGTATTTATTGTACATTGGGTATTGTTGGTTTAATTTTATAAATTAGGATTATTATTTCTTTTTCTAAAGGATTATTCATTTTGGGAATCATCTGATCTTGTACTAAACAGTTTGGTTTTGGTTAATCTCTAAATATATGGGAAATATATAGTTTATCCTTTTTGGATCATGTGATTCCCTAGAAGTGGATTCTATCACTTCAAGTGTGACCAAGTCATCTTGAATACTCATCGTTTGGAAAAAATATGATTTAGTGCAAGAAATTTAGTAAAGGATGAAACTATACATAAAAAGCATGTATATATCTTTATGTTCTTACTCAATCTCATAAATAAATTTCTAAACTTTAAAAATGAAAATTAAAACAAAAAACGTTCTCTATTTACTTTTTGTATTGGGAAACTAATGAATGTTTATCCCATCACAAGTATGTGGTTTCATTGTTGTTAAATTTCTCATGATAATGTTTTCTATCACTCTCAGTCAGAATGTGAAACTTAGTTTATCTTCCATATATATGTTTTCCTACAGAGAATCCTATTTTGGGTTATCTTAGGTGACCTTTGTGCTTCTCTTTCTTTATTTTAGAGTGATTGTTTTGTTGACTCTTTCCGATATGGGACTTTCAAGGAAGTTCCCAAGACCAATTTTAAAATTTCGAGGATGAAATTTCCAAAAGGGGGAAGAATATAATACCCCAATATTAAATTGTAAGTAATTTTCTTTAAATTAATTCAATAGCTTTCGCTATACGCAACCCCGAGTTTGAGCGCACCACGACTTACCAAACTAACTGTTCAAAAAGCCCTTATGGATAATATTAACTGCATATTGAATTTTATATGCTGCATATAATTTTAACATCCATATTAGGTGTTTTTTAGACATAATATAAGAACAAATTCAAATTTTCAGATAAAGGAAGTATTTTTCAGAAAATGTAATTTTGCCGAATTTTAATTGTGAACCATTTTTAAATCCAATATTTGACACTTTAATATATTCAATATGACAAAATAAACATCTTAATCTGAATTCTGACATAAAAAATTTAGTTTTGATAATTTTTGGGTGTTTTTCTAATAACTTTCATATTTTGGTGAATAGTGAAAAATACTAAATTTTAATTGAAAACAACTATTTAATCAAAATAATTTATATTGTGAAATTATACAATTTAATTGTTTTTAAGTATAATTAGATAATATTTTTATCATTTAATAAAATTTAGGTCATTATAAGTAATTTTATATTTAAATTTGACATAAACACATGTCAATCATTTAATAGTTTTTACTTTTTAAAACAACGTTTTTTTTTTGTTTTGACAACAGAAATTAATTTTAAATTACTTAATTCAACTTTTATGTTTTGAATTTGGTAATGTAGAATTCATTTTTTAAATCAGAATATCAAAATTACCTAAGGCTTAATTTTTGGTATTTTTCTAAAAGCATTCATTTTTTTATGTACATTGAAAAACAATACGTTGTTGTTTAAAAACAGACATTTTATTTAAAAAATTATTTATTTTATTTAAATTTATTTCATATCAATTTAGATACATAATAACTAAAGTATTTCAATGTAACTCATTGGAGTCATTTTATAATAATATTAAATGTATGAAATGTTATTGAAAATTTTAACATCTTTTACCCACCTTCAAGGCACATTAGCAAATTTGCATAAAACATAATTTTTCTGCTTCTGTGTATTGAATTTCTAAAATCTGAGAGACATGGTTGAAAATAGTATGTAAAATGTGGTTCAATAAGATGAAAATAAATTTTGGTGAATAGTAATGTTTGAATTTTACTTATCACGGTTAAAAGTAAATAGGGTAATTAAAGGTAAAACTGATATTATAATTACCCTACAAAATTTCCTAATTCTATTGGATAAGTGTATTTATACGAAAACAAACCATATGAATAAAATATTTACCTTTTGTCCCACTTGGATTATATTAGGACATTTATTATTATTTTACTTAAAGAAGAGTTAAATGTGTAAAATTCAAATTTTAATAACTAAACCATTTATAATATAGGGTTATATATAAGATAAATTAGACTATAAATATTAATTATAAATATAAAATGATTTCATACATAATGGTATTTTATTTATAATTTTTAGACATTAAATAATTAAATTTAATTGTGTCACAATGATGATGTAATAATTATATTATAAATGAATTATTAAAATAACTGTCATTAGAAATATCCAAATTAATGTAAATTCAGTCTAATGATGAATTACACTAATTTTATCAGTTAATAAGACTTTTTATGGTTGATTAAATAAATTTTATTTCAAGTAATCATGTTGTTAGGACTTTAACAAATTTTAAATACCAAATAGTGTCAAAATTGACAAATATGAGTTTTTAAAACAAACACTACATTATTAATTGATATAATATTCCTAAAAATCTCAACTTCTTCAAAAGGAAATATATATGGATATATATATCAATAATAAACCACTTGGTGTTCTCTTGGATTTTTATAGTATGTTAGTTAACCATTTATTATAATAATACAAGAATACATGGTAAAAGTTAAACTATTTAACTAAAAGTTAAATCTAAAAGCTAAATTTAATATGGTGATCTAAACCTATATAAAACCAATTGTTTGAGATTTTTTCGTCCCATACACACCTTCTCCTAGACGGAAATCCATTTGGAGCTATTAGATACTGAAAATAAATTTATAATAAAATAACAATTCAAGGTTTTCCTAAAGTGAGCCTCTCTTCTCATATAAAAGAGTACTTCCCCTTCTCTTAATTTCACACCTCCAAATCCATTTGGCTCCACCAAACCCTGACCAAATATCCTCCCAACTACTTTAACTACATCCTAGAGGCCTTATGTTAGTCATAAATCCAACCTATAGATCCCTTTTGATCAAGTCAAGAAAGAAGTCCCCGAAGAAGAGGTAATAATTTCATCACCTCTTTAAAAGTAATCTTCTTCTTCAACTTCCTCTTTCTTTATTATTTACATACCAAAATAACAAATCCATTACCTTCTACATACTGTGATGTTATTATAAACATGTTAAAACCATATTCATTATTCTATACAACCTATGAATGACAAAGTCACTATACGTGCCTACATAAGTCTTATCGCCCCCACGTCGTGCTGTAGTTGTTAATGTACACTTCATTATTTGGACGGGTATAATAATGATGTATAATTGATGTAAATAATAAATATAACATGTTAATAATTAATTATATATGATATAAAATCCATTTATTTTCGATCTCACCTTCAATTGAATGATATTTTCACTCGTGTGTATGTACAGATTACCGTCTCAACGAACGTGATAAGATTGATTCCCAATCGTAACAATCCAAGAATAATTTTAATTTTATTATTAAAAAATATTTAATAACATGGTATAATTACCGTAATGAATCAAATACATATTATCCATAACAAAAATGAGTTGTGAAAAAATATATATAAAGGAATACGAATCAGTTAATACCCAAAACAATGATACTACATAAATATTATTAACAAAGCAATATTTGAAGATCATATATGATATCATATTTATGTATGTGGTTCTTGTATAGGTAAATAATTTTTTTATCTATTATACTGGAGGTTAACATACCCTCCACTAAGGAAAAGTACAAGTTAAGGGGTTTTCATCTCACCTCTTATTCGCTTGAGATTCATGCTATATTGCCACTATTTCATTTTTTTTGTGGTGTATGTACTGCTCATGATTTTATTCTTTCTGAAATATAATTTAATTTTTTGGAATTTTCATATTCATTGTAAGTTACTTATTTCATGTGTTTTATGTTTCGTAAGTTACCAAATCCGTAAGGGAATTTCTAATTTCGATTTCCACTCATTGGGTTTTACGCAAACTTCATTGCTTAGTTTTCTCCAAGAATTTGTGTAAAATCACTATTTATTTATTTATGTAGTAATTTAAACTACAATTTGTGTGGATAGAATTTTGATACACATAATCACTCCATGTATAAATTCTCCAGTCATCGATATGAACTTGATAAGAGTAATCTTAACTCAATTTTCATTCATTGAGTTAAACATCCATGTTCTTGGTGTTGTTGTTACAAGAATATATAAAAATGTCCTCTGATTGATTTACACTGAATATCCAATAATATTGAGTGTATTTTTATTTTTCACACATAAATATTTCATTTATTTATCCTTAACCTAAGGCTATAATCTTTGTAAATAATTTCATCTCAATTTACATTCTATTTAGGCTTCTTTGTTTTCATGCACCAATTCACTTTTATAGGGTGTATATATTGTAATTTTACATAGTATATCATGAATACATTTATATTCAAAGATTCTATCATTTGGTTAGGAACTATAATTAAAATATCATTTTAAATGTTTTAAATATTTCTTCTTCTAAATCATTCTCGTTAATGTCCACGTTTTAAAAATAGTTTTAAGGATTTATTTATATGGACACAATTTTTTTTAGAATTATAGTTCTTTTTAGAAGTTTCAATGTTTAATGGGACACTTTTATTCAATAAGATCTTTTATACGGCTTCTCGATATATAGTGAGACTAAATTGTTTTCAAGAAAAAAAGGTTTTCTCTCTCAAATAGTTTTACAAATTATTTTAATCTATTTCAATATAAACAATATTCGTGGCTGTGGTTGATTTATTATTATACATTCTTTTATATTTTATTGAATGAGTTATTTTTTAATGTTGATGAGCTATTTTCATACCATTCATGGTTTTTGGTTAATATATTTACATTTCATATGCGAGTTTTAATATGAATTTTTAGATTATGTTTCAATCGTTTCATATGAAAAATGCATTGGCCTTAGTAAGTGACGGCTGGAGCCTGATATATCTCCTCTATGTATCGGTCAGTATCATGGGAAAAACTACTATCTTGGCACAAGGCCTTGACAAAATCTTATTTTTAGTCTTGGCACAAGACCTTGACTATGTGGTTATGATGTCTGGTATTATGCATTCCATCATTATGAAATTGGATATTGATATTACATGTTATTATACAACTAGTATAATATCCATGTGAACATGTAAATTGAATTATCTGATTTATCTATGCAACATTATGCTGATTTTAAGGTTTAAAAGCAATCTGTTTTAGTATTATAATTTTTTTTAAATGTTTATTCATATTTATGATAGTTTCCACTATATTGTAATCCTTACTTTGAATCTAAGATTGTAACACACCGACATTTTATGAGATATATTCCTTTTAATTTCATTGATTTATTCTATTGTACACTACACCAAGATTATCTTGTACTATATGCAACACAATATTATCTTTCAGTATACGCAACACTATTCCTGGCTCGTGTTACACACAATTTCAAGTTCGTTTTGTGGAAATTATTCTACGCAAAATTAAGTATAGATTTTGTTTAATGTATAAATAAAATAAGTTCTCATTATATTATATGAAACACCAAAGGGAGATTTCATTACACACAGCCGTGACTTGGATTTCATTACGCGCAATCGCGACCTTCCTCGATAACGTGTGTAGTACGCAATACTGGGTTTTCCTGAACAACGATATGTTATTAAAATACTATATAAACTAGCCGTTATGAATAGTAATACACACTTTTTGAAATTTTATAAATTTTATCTTTCAAAATGGACTTCATTTTTGGATTCGAAATATCGAAATTAGCATAGGGTGAATTTTTGGTATTTTTCTAAAAACATTCAATTTTTGATGAATAGTGAAAAAAACTGAGTTATAGTTTAAAACCAAATTTTTATTTAAATAATTATTTATTTTATTTAAATTTTTTTAGGTCCAAATTTATACATAATACCTATATAATTTAAATGTAATTCATTAGATTCATTTTATAGTAATTTTAGATATATAATTTATTTTGAACTTTTCTACGTCTTTTACCGACCTCCTAGGAGAATTTGCAAATTTGCAAAAAACTTAATTTTATCGCTTCTGTTAGAGGAATTTAGAAACTCTGAGAGACATGGTTAATATCAAGGAGTAAAATTTGGTTCAACAAGATAAAAATAATTTTTGGTAAATAGTAACTTTTTACTTTTATTTACCATGGTTAAAAGTAAATAGGGTAATTATGGGTAAAAATGATATTATTATTTCCCTAACACATGTCCTAATTCTATTGGATAAATGTAATTCGACCAAAAACAAACATAGTAATAAAATATTACCCTTTAGGTCCACTTGGATTAGATTAGGACATTTATTATTATTTTACTTAAAGAAGAGTTAAAATAGTTAAAATCAAAGTTTAATAAATAATTTTTTTTTTAATATATGGTTATACATAAGATAAATTCGACTACAAATATTCATTATTAATATAAAACGATTTTCTACTTAATGGTAGTCTATTTATAATTTTTAGACTTTAAATAATTTTGTTTATTTATGACATAGTAGTGATGTAGTAATTACCTAATTAATGAAATATTAAAATAATTTGTATTATAAATAAACAAATAAATATTATTTGACACTTTTTATGAATTAAATTAATTTTCTCGGTTAATATAACATATTAGGGTTTTTTAGATGAAATATTTTCTAATTAATAATGATGTTATGAATTTAGAGAAATCAAAATACCAAATAGTGTCAAAATTGACATAAAAGAGATTTTAAAACAAATGCTATATTATTAATTTATATAATGGTCCTAAAAATCTCTTGTTATACCAAAAGACTTATATAATAACATATATTACATTAATAAACCAATTGGATTTCAATTGGCAGTTTATAGTATGTTTATTTACCATATTGTGTAAGAATACAAGAAGACACGGTAAATGTTAAGTTATTTAAATTAGAGTTAAATCTAAATGATAAGGTTAAAATGGTAACCTAAAATTGTATAAAACCTATTGGTTGAATGGATTTCGACCCATACCCACCCTAGCCTCGAAAAAAGTCACTTTCGAGCCATTATAAACCGAATATAAATTTATTATAAAATAATATTTTAAGTTTTTCCTAAAGTGCCCCTCTCCTCCCTTATAAAAGGGCACCTCCTCCCTCCCCTCTTCAGACAAATTTGAGCCTTAAATCTCGTCAAAACCCTGAATATTTCACTTATCCACTTTCATATAAACCTCTTTGAGGTCATGGTATTCTTCAATGACCAACTTCAGTGCCCTATGTGGAGTTAAGAGGAGGCGCGCCGAAGAAGATATAATCTCTTCTACCGATTCAGTAAAGTTTATTTATTCTTATACTTATTCTTCTTTAGTTGTTTAATTATAAAGTAATTAAATCAGTATAACTAATATACTAATATTTAATTATAAATATGAAACAACCCCATTTCACCTTCTACTCATCCTATGGAAAATTAAATCACATCGTGTGTGTACGTACAGAATACCGTCTCCACACCGTGGTGTAATCTGTTTTTCCAAAACCACCTTACATGTATGGGTATAATGGTGTAAAGAATAACTATATATGGTTATTATAAAATCATACTGATTCTGAGATATTATATCATCCACTCAAAATCCATTCAATAATTATGGGAACGATATCATCGCTCGTGCGTACATAAGGATTACCGTCTCCACAACGCGATGAGATTTATTCTCCATATTAACCATTCAAGAATGATTATAAAGTATATATAATGAATAATAATGATATATATGACATAATAATTCTACTTTATATATATATATATATATTTCATCTACTTACTTCCATTCAAGTCAATAAGGAAAGGAAAATAGCGTTCATGCGTACGTACGGCCTACCGTCTCCATGAACGGTGTGTTTCATTTCATTTATCTATCTATTGGATATAGATATATATATATATATATTGAATATATATGACATATAAATGATGTTTTACATTTTTTATGTTAGTAAATCAAGATATATTTAATAATAATATCATGAAGAACAAGTCCAAACACGTACGATAAATGAAACAATTTTACCCAAAAAATGATGTTTTAACATGGAATTGAAAAATGAATGGGTAATATAAAGTCATAGGTGAAAAATATATGATATCATAAATATTATTCTGGTTCTTTTAAAATTTAATAATATGTTTAAACCCACTATATAGGAGTCTCAGACACATACAAAAGAAATTGGACCTAAGGTATGGGATAATTTTTCAATCTTATTTTTATCTGAGATTGCTTATACGTAAGTATTTACAAGGGTTATATTTTTCATCCATGTCCATAAAAATGTTTTTCATAAAGTTTTTAATATTCTTACATGTTTTTTTAAAGTAATGTTTACCCCTATTTTACTTTCACTTTGTGTTATGGAAGGAATATTTCGTTTGTTTACCACACAAAGATCTTTTTGACTTTTCTGACAAAAGTACGAGGATAATGTTTTTTAACTTATACGGAATGAACAGATTTTTATGGTTTCATAACTCCTTATATTCATGAAGCATACTCTACAATATTTAATTACTATTTCAATAAAATCCTTTTCTTCTAAAATTGCATGGCATTTTGTGAAAAGCAAATGATATTGTAGAAGAAAAGATATTTTCCTCAAAAATTCATTTCAAGTGTTTTATCACAACCATCTTCCATCTAAAATGGCATTATTTAATATGTGTATGTTTCAAGTATAATGTATCTATGATTTACATGGTTTTACTTTTCCTATGATGAAATGATATGCATTTTTTTATATGGATTATGTTATGATGGGATGATGTTTATGAAACCCATTTTACTCTTTGGGTTATGATGAATGATTTATTTTTATTTTGTGGCAGGAGTAAGAATGATTTAATTATGAGATGGGTGGGAACTATATCTACCTCCAATGAATTGGTTAAAGATTTATATCTCATGAGATAGACATGGGTGGAACGAAAATTCAATCTGGTTCAGTAATACAGGGCTGGAACGGCAAGTAACCCAATTCAGTAATAGACTTTGTCCACTAGGATGGTCTTGGCAGCAATGCCTTGGATACTATGGAAATCATATAATGTGATTAATGGTTTTCCACAATTACATGTTTTATTCCCATGGTATTTTATCATGAATGATGTTTCATTATGATATATTCCATACATACTACCATGTTTAATGTCATTACTCATGATTTTGATGTTTAAACATTATGTTCATGTTTTTAAGATCAAATGTATGTGGGTTGTTTTATTTTCCCCATGTTTACCCTTACTGAGCATTTGAGCTCACTATTTTTATGTTTTATTTTCCCCAAGATATAAAGAATGGTTTTAGGTAAGAAAACCAAAGGGTAAGATCATTATGGGAGATGTTGAAGATCTTTCACCATGATTAGAATATTATGTTCCGAGTTTCCAAAGACACTAAACTAATACGGTCTTTGGGTGTCTGTTTTTGTAATGTATTAATTATTCTGAAAAAGTAATTTAATTTCTATGCACATCATGTTTGGGTATCTATAGTTGGTATTAGAGTGAAGGTTTAGTTAACCTTTGGAAACTAGGATTCAAAATCTTTAGTGAAATCCCTAAAGATATTTCTAAGGTATGTCTAGGGATGTCGCTAAGGATAAGTATAAGTATAGTTTATAGTTATAAAATTCTGATAATGATCATAGAATTAAACCTGAGATGTTATATATTGAAGGTAATACCCCATTATTATGTTGTTTTCCTAGCATGATTTTTTGCCTCTTACAAAATTCTTTTAGGGTTTTAGATGATGGCTAGAACCCAAAGGAACTATTTTGAACAATGTAATGGGAAATGCAATGATTTTCCTATTTAACAAACCAATGTTATGGGACATGGAGTGACAATTCATATTTCTATACTTACACAAGTTATGAGTCATTCTGGACTTCTGATTGAGCAGAGAAGGGAATAATATTCTATTGAGTCCTTCATGAGGCAATGTCCACCTTCTTTCAGTGGGTCTTCTGATCCCCTTGTTGCTGAAAAATGGATCAGCACCATTGAAAATATATTGTCCATACTTCTATGATCGAAACATGAAAAATTCATTATGCCTGTTTACCGTTTATAAGTTGAAGCAAACCAGTGGTGGACTCTAATTAAGAATACAAGGCCCCAAGGTGAAATTGAATCCAGGGAATGGGATGAGTTCAAGAACTTATTTTTTAATAAGTACTTCCCTTGTATTCTTTGAGCAAAGATGGAATAGGAGTTACTTGAGCTTAAGAAAAAGGATGATGAATCTGTTGTTATATACGAGGTGAATTTTACAAGGTCTGAAAGGTACGCATTTGGCTTTATCATCCAACCTAAAAGTAAAGCTGATCGATTATTCAGTGGCTTAAAACCATGTCTTTGAAGGGCATTAGCTATAAGAGACTTCAGTATCTATGAAGAAATTGTGTGTTGTTCTATCAATGTAGAACGGGAAGTTGGTGTTAAATATCCATCTAATGGTTTTGACCAAAAAAGAAAGATGGAGTTCACGGAAAAATCTCAGAACAATGGTGAAAATAAGGTGAATGTTTTTTTATGCACAAAGGGTGGAATGAAGCATGCTAGAGATTGTGATAAAGGATATAGAAAATGTTTCAATTGTGGAAAATAAGGTTATTGAGTAGTTGAGTGCTGGAGTAATGGGAAAAAGGATTCTAATTTCATGAATAGAGAAAATACTGTAGAGAATGCTCCACCAACACTTCAATGCTTCAAGTGAAAGGAAATGATGCATTATGCTAATCAATGCCCTAATCCAAGGGTTAATGATGATCGACATGAGAAACCTCTTAAGGAAAAGGACAAACGGATGTCTCATGTGATCACTATTTGTGATGTTGAGTTTGACAATGATTTTTTGGAATGATTAAGTGTTTATGTAATGGGATTTCAAAATAGTATCATGGAATCTCATTTATAGTATCGTGGAATTTTGGAATATCTATGTATTGGATTTCAATAATTGTATGGTACTGGAAACCATGAAAATTGATTGAAATATTTTTGGAATGTGGATGATATGCACATAATGAAGGGATAAGTAGAAAATGAAATGTTTTATTGTATTTAGGATACCATTACTGATATAAGGACAAAGTGATATCATGGTTTGATTATATAGAAATTTTGGGATTTTTCTATGTTGAAAGAGTTAAATTTTGACCGAATTCATGTTTTCACTAAGGTTTTATGGTAATTCATGTTTCAAAATAATACACGATTAAGGTATTCACATGTTCGGAATGTGACCAACAAGATATATCTTATGATATATGGGGGAAAAATGATGGTCTTCACGTTCTTGTTATGTGGCCTTTCAAGTAATCGTTTTCTTTAAACTATGAGATTGGACCGAATTATATTGGATAAGCCTAAAGATTGGAATGAATTATGTTATACATAAGATTATATTGTTTAAGGCTAGAACTTTTTTCGATATTATTGATGGAATGTTATAATAATGTAGTTTTAGAAAAATGGACAACCCACAGGACGAGAGACAACCCATCGCGTCGGACAATGTTGCGGGAGTCGAACCCACAACTGAAGTGTGACATGCCTTTATCACTTACCACTAGCCTACAATAAGTCCCTGGTTAGTAGAAACATGTTTTATTTGTTTAGGAGGTATGATAGATGAAGTATAGGTCTATTTTTGGAACCATATACGATTAATCTCATATAGATGGACATATGTATATAATTTTTTCTAACCATATGTTTGAGACAGATGGAATGACCTATCATTCTATCACATGATCTGCTAACACTTCACGGAAGACAAATTCAACTTCATTTATTTAAGAGATTATGTGGATATTGATTAAGGAACAAACAATAGTGATATTGTACCAAAATCTAGTAAGAGTTTCATTTAATTCAAAAAATAGTGAACATTAGGGAAATGATCTTGAAAACCAAAAATGTTTTCCTAGTGAACTCATAGCTGATGAATCATATGATTCATTGGATTATCACAAATTTATCGCTTTGTGATTGTTGGATTTTTCATATCCATGTTCTCTACCACTCTTCATCCAAACATGATGGTTAGATTTCTCTTCCATATCCATATTTCACATATGTTCTCCTATGTGGAAACCTAGTGATGAGTTAATTTGGGTAACCATTATGTTTCAAACTTCATTTTTTAAAACTAAGCATTAGTATTCCCTTTTACGATTTGGGTTTCTAGGAATGAAAGGTTCAAGTAGTAAACGATTTATAACCCCGATGATTTTTGTGGGAGAAATTCATTTTAACGGGGGTAGAATGTAACACCCCGAGAATTTAGGAGATATATTCATTTTAATTTCTTTAATGTCTTCTATTGTACACTACACCAAGATTATCTTGTATTATATGCAACACCGTACTATCTTGAAGTATACGCAACAATATTCCTGGCTCGTGTTCCACACAATTTCAAGTTCGTTTTGTGGAAATTATTCTACGCGACATTAAGTATAGATTTTGTTTAATGTATAAATGAAATAAGTTTTCATTATGTTATACGCAACACCCAAAGGAGTTTGCACTACACACAACCCTGACTTGGCTTTCATTACACGCAAACACGACCTTCCTCGATATCGTGTGTAGTACGCAATACCGGGTTTCACTAAACAACGTTATGATATTAAAATATTATATAAACTACCCGTAATGAATAATAATACCAACTTTTTGAAATTTTATAAATTTTATCATTAAAAATGGAATTCATTTTTTGATTCTGAATATCGAAATTTTCCTAGGGTGAATTTTTGGTATTTTTCTAAAAACATTCAATTTTTCATAAATAGTAAAAAACATTAAGTTATAGTTTGAAACCAACTTTTTATTTAAATAATTATTTATTTTATTTAAATTTATTTTAGGTCAAATGTTATACATAATACATATATAGGTTCAATGTAATTCATTAGTATCAATTTATAGTAATTTAAGATATATAAAATTTTTATTGAACTTTTCACCGTCTTTTACCCACCTTCTAGGAGAATTTTCAAATTTACATAAAGCATAATTTTATCGCTTCTGTGAGTGGAATTTCAAAAATCCTAGAGACATGGTTAATATCAAGGAGAAAAATGTGGCCCAATAAGATAAATTTTTTTTCGGGAATAGTTACTTTTTACTTTTATTTACCACGGTTAAAAGTAAATAGGGTAATTAAGGGGAAAAATGATATTATTATTACCCTAAAACTTGTCTTAATTCAATTTTATAAGTGAAATTCGACCAAAACCAACCTTAGGAATAAAATATTACCCTTTATGTCCACCTGGATTTGATTAGAACACTTATTATTATTTTTTAAAGAAGAGTTAAAGTAGTTAAAATCAACGTTTAATAAATAAAACATTTTTAATATAGGGTTATACATAAGATAAATTTGACTATAAATGTTAATTAGAAATAAAAAACTATTTCATACTTAATGGTATTTTATTTATAATTTTTAGACATTAAATAATTTAATTTATTTATGACACAATGGTGATGCAGTCATTACCTAATTAGTGAAATATTAGAATAATTGATATTATAAATACCCAAATAAATGTAATTTGAGACTTTTTATGAATTAAACTAATTTTCTAGGTTAATATAACATATTAGGGTTTTTTAGATGAATTTATTTTGATTTAGTAATGATTTTATGAATTTCGAGAAAACAAAATACAAAATAGTGTCAAAATTGACATAAAAGAGTTTTTAAAACAAATGTTATATTATTAATTGATATAATGGTCCTAAAAAACTAAGGTTATTTAAAAAGGCTTATATAATAATATATACGACATTAATGAACCAATTGGATTTGGATTGGCAGTTTATAGTAAGTTTATTAACCATATAGTGTAAGAATACAAGAAGACACGGTAAAGGTTAAATTATTTAACTAAGAGTTAAATCTAAATTATAAGGTTAAAACGGTAACCTAAACTTGTCTAAAACCTATTAGTTGAATTTATTTCGACCCATACCCACCCTAGCCTCGAAATAAGTCACTTTGGATCCATTATAAACCGAATATGAATTTATTATAAAATAATATTTTATGTTTTTTCCTAAGGTTCCCCTCTCATCCATTATAAAAGGGAACCTTCTCCCAATACTCTTCACACAAATTTGAGCCTTCAAGCTCGGCCAAACCCTGGCCATTTCACTTATACACTTCCATGGAAACCTACTAGAAGTCCTGGTCTTCTTAAAAGACCATCTTCAGTGCCCTAAGAGGAGGTTAAGAGGAGGCACACCAAAGAAGAGGTAATCTCTTCTACCGATTATTTCATGCTTCTATATTTTTCTACATCCTCTTGATTAGTTTATTCATTATAAAGTAATAACATAAGTATAAATAATATACTGATATGTTATTATAAATATGAAACAACCCCATTCCACCTTCTATCCATCCTATGGAAAATGAAATCATCACGCGTGCGTACGTACGGAATATCGTCTCCATGCCATGGTGTAATCTATTTTTACACCACCACCTTACTTGGATGGGTATAATGGTGTAAAGAAGAACTATATATTTTTATTATGACATAATACTGATTCTGAGATATTTTATCATCCACTCCAATTCCATTCAATAATTATGGGAACGATATCATCGCTCTTGCCTATGTACGGATTACTGTCTCCATGACGCGATGTTATTTATTCTCCATATTAACCAATAATGAATAATTATAAATTCTATATAATGAATAATAATGATATATATGACATAATAATGCTACTTGATTTATGTATATATATATATATGTCATCTACTTACTTTCATTCTAGTCAATAAGGAAAGGAAAACATCGATCAGGCGTATGTACGGCCTACCGTCTCCATGAACTGTGTGTTTCATTTCATTTATCAATCTATTATATATAGGTATATATATATAATTAACATATATGATATATAAATCCTGTTTTACATTCTTGATGTAATTAAATCATGATATAAGTAATAATAATATCATAAACAACATGACCAAACACGTACGATAAATGAAACGATTTTACCCAAAAACCGATGCTTTAACATGGAATTGACAAAAGAACGGGTAATATAAAGTCATAAGTGAACCATATATGATATCCTAAATATTATTATGGTTCTATTACAAGATAATAATATGTTTAATCCAACTATTCATCAGTCTCGGAAATATACAAAAGAAATTGGACATAGGGTAAGGGATAATTTTTCAATCTCATTTTTATCTGAGATTGCTTATATGTAAGTATTTAATGGGGTTATATTTTGCATTCATGTCCAGAAAAATATTTTTCATAAAGTATTTAATATTATTCAATGTTTGTTTAAATTCATTTTTACCCCTCTTTGACTTTTACTTTGTGTTATGGAAGGAATATTTCTTTTGTTTACCATATGAGGAACTTTTTGAATTTTCCAACAAAAGTTTGAGGAGAATGTTTTTTTAACTTATATGGCATGAATGGATTTTTACGGTTTCATAATGACTTATTTTCATGAAGAATACACTACAATATTTCACGAATATTTTCAACAAAATCCCTTTCTTTTAAAATTTCATGGATTTTGTGAAAAGAAAATGATTTTGAAGAAGAAAGGATATTTTCCTCAAGAATTCATTTCAAGTGTTTTATCAAAACCATTTCCCATATAAGATGACATTATTTCATAAGTGTATGTTTAAAGTATAATTTCTCTATGATTTAAATGTTTTTACTTTTATTATGATGAAATTATATCCATTGGTTTTATATGGATTATTTTATGATCAGATGATGTTTATGAAACCCATTTTACTCTTTCTGTTATGATGAATGATTTATTTTTATTTTGTGGCACAAGTAAAGAATGATTTCATCATGAGATGGTTGGGACCTATATCTCCCTACAATGAATTGGGTAAAGATTTATATTTCATGAGGTAGACATGGATGTAACAGAAAGTGAATCTGGTTCAGTAATACAAGGCTCGAACGACAAGTAAACCTGATTCAGTAATGGACTTTGTCCACTAGGATGGCCTTGGTAGCATTGCCTTGGATACTATGGAAATCATATCACATACTTAATGGTTTGAAATAATTACATGTTTTATTCCGATGATATTTTATCATTATTGATGTTCCATTATGATCTATGCCTTACGTACTACCATGTTTAATGTCATTGCTCAAGATTTTGATGTTTAAACATTATGTTCATGTTTTTATGTTCAAATGTATGTGGGTTGTTTTATTTTCTACATGATTACCCATACTGAGCATTTGAGAACACCCTTTTTATGTTTTCATTTCCCCAGGATATAAAGACAGTTTTTAGGTAGAAAACCAAATGGGAAGATCTTTATGGGAGATGTTGAAGATCTTTCACCATGATTATAAGATTATGTTCCGAGATTCCAAAGACACTAAACTAATACAGTCATTGGGAGTCTGTTTTTGTAATGTATTAAGTATTCCTCAAAAGTAATGCAATGTCTATGTACGTCAAGTTTGGGTCTCTACAATGATAACCCCATTCTTATGTTTTATTTTTTCCAGGATTTCAAGAAATATATTACTATTAACCTGTAGGGATAGGATAAGGGATATAAGAGTGTTCAAAGGGGACACAATGTTGTTTTTTTAACATGATGTAATGTAAAATTTAAGTATGTATCGAGTAATTCTAAGGATACTAAACTAATTGGTATTTCATGACATGATTCCTTGTATCATGCCAACGTAATGTAATAATGCACCAATTCTGGGTAACTGGGGTCAAGGTGTTACACTTCACACCAAGTAGCATTAATGCGTAGTCTCTAAAAAATGGTTTAAGTGAACATAAACAAGAAGTTGGGTAACCCCCCCCCCCCCACACGTTATCTCCATGAAAGGAAATCATCTAACACACTACGGAGCCCTACATATAGTAATACCATTAGGACATCCTTCACATTATTTCACCAATATTCACATAATAGAAACCATTTTTATATCATGAAATCCTAATTAATTTAATTCTCATAATTAAAAAACTATATGTATAGTCATAATATTATTTATCTTCGTAGAGTGACCTAAAAGGTCAATACATGACTTCCATAAAACCTTACATACATGGAATTAAACAAATTTCAATCACTATGAATGAGATAGTGGATCCCCATCACCATAAGTTATCTTCTAATTTAAAGTATACATTACATCATGGTCCCCCATGGATAATATGTGATACTGGGATCATTTACTCCATCTTAATATACCTCCCAGTATTAAAAAAAACCATACACGAATTTTTTATAACTAAAATTATAAACTAGCTACAAATAATCAAATTTTGGTCAATCTACATCACAAATTCATAAAAAAAATAAAAAATTATGAAAAATTATTAAATTAAATAAATAAATCTTACTCACATTTAAAATTGAGGGGATATATATAGGATATCCATACTCTCCCTATAGTGACTTCTTGTGGAAAAAAATATGATATGAAATGTGAATTTAGGGGATTTGGGTTGTGTGGTGGATTTAATACCCACAACATTTTTCAAAGAGAACTTTCCCCTAGCCTCACTACGGTTAGGGTGATGGACCTCTCTCCTCCATGGGTTGTCTATCTTATCCATTAATGAATATAAAAATAGTCCTCCTAAGGCCTGAAAAGGGAACAAATTCACCCATGTCTCAATTTTTAGTTTTCTCTTTATATTATCAATGATAGTGCCTAGGATACCCCAATGTGGAGAGGTACCCGACCTTTAAGTCCTTACATGAGATCCTTATCCATCCATGTAACCTACTAGTGTTAATTAAACCCTTTCACCCTAGTATCCCAAATAATTTACTTTTACTCTTTCACCCATCCTAAAACCTTGAAAATACCCTTATTTCAAATTAGCATCCTTGTATATATGATATATATACTAGGCCATTGTCAATTTTCATGTGTCCCTATCATTCATGTATTTATTCGTTAATGGTAATTTCCATGTTTTCCTCACTAATCGATGATAACATTGAAGTAAAGTAAATCATGTTTTCTATTATTAATAAGGGGTTTCTCGAATAAAACTAGAAGATCCATTCCTAATTCACTAAACCCATCCTATATTCTCTTAATTGATCAACATACTTATTAAAAATATGTTATTCAAACTTGTTTCTAATTATTGATCATGATATATAAATTTCCTATCAACTGAATTTAAGCAAAAAAATTATCTATCTCATTTTTTTCTCCTATATTCTTAGTCATACATCATTTTTCTAGTTTCCAAGTAAAATTTGTGAATATAAATTATCCTATAATCTCGTGTATGCCCAAATTTAAAAGAGGATCCAACGAATAAGTCCCAAACCAAATCATTTTGTGTTCCTTTCCCTAAGTATTTTATTTATTATGACATAAAATCTTTGAAATTATTCCACATCATATTTACATAAACTTCAGTATATTGTAGTCCATTTTGGGTGACATTGACAATCATGAAATTGATCTTGGAAACACAAACATAAATTTAATATAATTTATCATTGTTGAATGACCCAAAAAGGACCCAGTATAGTCCTAATCACATTATCTTAAAAGGTATGTTGTTCCTTAATGGAACATAACAATGTCATTTATTATTCTCTTCTTAACAATAAATAGGAATTCACTCTCATTCCCTAATCTATACTCCACAAACATTATGATTCATTCGATATTTATAAAGTCAATAGTTACTAGATATATATATTTAAAACACAGAACAACGAATAACAATGTGGTTAAAAATAGAGAACCAATCATTCAAAATGTACTCTCACAAATTTATGATTTTAATTAAATTTTTTTTTATATGTGAAATGAGTATTGATACTATTAAGGAATTATTGAATATTTATTAAATCTAAATGATATTATATATCTTGAAAATAAAATCCCTCAATATATGCGATGATTTCTCATTTTCTTATCTAATGTAATGATCCATCACGACACCCATCGAAGATCATGTTTCCACATTACATTGAAAATTAAGAGTGGGACTAAAAAAAAATTGAATGCATGGATATGAAAATCATAAAAATGGTGAACCCAATGTGAAGTCACTTTAATGTGAAAATAATAAATAAAAATAAATTCCCATTTTGTGATATTATATTGTGGGGTTTATTATTTGTGTTTTCTCCCTCATCATCTAAATGGAATTTAAATTCAAAAAATATGAACGGACCAGATTTCCCATCCATAAATTTTGAAACATCTAAAAAACTCATGTTGTAATTAACCGTCAACCAATGTCACCATACACAATTTTAAATAGTTTAATAAGTATTGATTCTCTAATATCCCACTGGGAAATGAACCAAACCATGAATTTTCACTACTAAGTGGGTAATTTATTATCATTTGAGAATGTTCAAAATAAATTTTTTCCAACCTTGGATATAGATCATGCTATCTTAGAGGAGATTAAGTCATTGTGTTGTTAACTTGAGTGAAAAATTAATTGGGGTGGTAAAAAAAATCGCTTCTTTAAATAGAATAATATCTATGTATGAAAAGTGTGAAAATTTCCATATAACAATATAAGAAGAGGTGGATGAGGGTTCACTCTAAATAAAAACATTTATATCATATATTCCTTGGAGGGAACACACTGATCATTTTTATAACTAACACATCTCAATGTACTTTTATTATATATCTATTCTATATTTTTTTGGCTGTATTTACCAAAAAACTGAACCCAAAAATGACTTGGTAGGGCCAACCAATAATTGAAGTCTAATAGTAGGACTCTACCCCTAACAAAATCAAAAATATTAGAACTTTTAGCATATTTGGATGGTAACGCATAAGAAATTTTATATTATCCATATTTTAAGTACACAAATAAAATCGAGTCAGGCATTGGTAGACACCCCAACTAACCCACTACTAGAGAAGAAAGACTATCACCACTAAAATGGTCCTTCCCACAAGGGAATATCATGATTTTCTAGAGAATCGCCATAGGTTCATCATTAAAGAGGCCCACCCCATAGGAAATTTTTTACTATCAATAGTGTTCATCCTCATAGCGAAAACCCAACCCATATTCAGGGTGTTCCTCCTAGCAGTACAAGATGTAGAGGTAATTCCCATGACATAATATTCTACCAACATGGAAATCCTCACCAAAAATAAAATAAATAAAAAATAAATTATGCCTATACTATCCAGGTTTATTTAAATAAGTTATCATTGAGATAGAAATACTATTTTTAAATGAACAATTACATTTGATGATTGTTAATATATTTTTAAATATAGAGGTCTTCTTATGGTGTTTAATATGGAGGTCTTCCTCATGACCAGAATCATTAAAGTAAAAATCCTAGAATTCTAACATAATGTATTTGGGATAAAGTACATCAAAAAGGAATAAAATTCAACAATAATTGAGGAACTCCCAATAAAATTAATATAATAAACTTTAACAGGGAATTCGTCAACATGGAACCATCCATAGTTGTAACGAACCAAACTTTTGAATAATATTTGTATCCTAAATCTATTTGTTATTTCATTATATAATCTAAAAAACAATATCCTTTAATTAATTATGTGATTATAATTAAATGAGACCGTTGGGTTTCGACTATTAAATGATCATTGGTCAATATGACCATTAGTCAATATGACCATTGGAAACTAAACACTTTACCACTACTGGAAAATGGACATATCCCCACGGTTTTCCCCAAAACCGTGTGGATAGACCCCAACTATACCCACGGTTTTCCAAAACCATGGGTACATGTGACCTTTCAGGACCTATACCCACGGTTTTCCAAAACCGTGGGTATAGGGGGGTCTATCCCCACTGTTTTGGAAAACCGTTGGGATAGGTCCTGAATAGTCACTTATACGCACGGTTTCACAAAACCGTGGGTATAGGGGTACCTATACCCAGGGTTTGGGAGAAACCCATGGGGATAGGTCTGGGATAAAATACGTATACCCACGGTTATGAAAAACTTTGGGTATATGTCACTTTTGTGTGCACGGTAAATTTTTTTTTCGCGGGAAGGAATTTTTTTTTTGGCGGGAACCCTATACCCACGGTTCATCCCTCTATCCCCACGGTTTTAATAACTATATTTAACTAAATATATATATATATATATATACATATAGGTTATGTTAGGGTAGTGGTTAGACGCAGTGTTTGCAGCAAAGAGGATGCATGATCGAAACTCGGCGCCCGCATTATTTTAGGACCTATACCCACGGTTTTGAAACCGTGGGTAAAAGCCGTTGACACCCTGGAAATTGGCTATGTTTCGGTGACACGGTGGCAGGACACATATACCCACAGTTTTGGAAAACTGTGGGTATAGGCTGGGGACCTATACCGATGCCGTTCTAGCCCACGGTTCCCAAAACCGTGGGTATAGGCTATACCCACGGTTTTGGGGGCTATACCCACGGTTTTGAACCGTGGGTATAGGACGTTTTTCTAGTAGTGTACGTTTTAATTATTGTTTATAAATACATGAGATCATGGTTATTACAGAAGGAAGATTCGATGGCCACATCAGTAGACTCAGGCTATACGAAGCCCATATGTCAGAGTTTGGGAAGGAGGTGGCATCCCTGGGCTTTGCTCTGGACAAAGCCGAAGCCAAACTACAACATATAAAGCTTGAACGGAATCGCATATGGTAGATGTTCTAGCAGATAGAAATCACCACTCGGGAAATGATGTCTGAGCCACCCCATGATTCTCTCACCATAGCACACCTTACACATTGGTCTTATGCAGGTGTTATAAGGGGCTATGTGATGAGGCATTTGATACTTTTTGTAATCCCTTGGTACAAATAAATTTTTTTTTTCTTATAATGGTAAATTTTGTGATTTTCAAATGTCTAGATTAATGTAAGATGAAGTTCCTTATTATTGATGAATTTTGGAAAAAGGGGTATTTTAAAATATTTATGTAAACTTTAAATAATTAATAATGTGAAATGATTTTTCGAAACTGGTCCTCTACAATTACAACTAGTAAAAAATTTAGAGTCTAATAAGACCAGTTTTTGATGAATAGTAACGTATGAATAGTAATATTTCCTTATGAATATTAATTAATAGTTAATCGGCCAATGAAAATAGAAACTTCACCCATGAATTTATAAATATAATTTAGACATCTTAAAATTGAAAAAATGGTCATAATATAAGTGTTCGTATTTTTGTATGTCATAAATATTTTAATTGCAATTTTATTATTAATTTAATAATTTAAAATAAAAATATATTTTCATAAAATGTAATCATAAATTGTTACATTATTTTCTTATGGTTATACGATAATTTTATGGGACCTTGATTACTTTTTTATGGTGTTACAAAACAAGTTATTGATTTAATATTGTTTATTTGGAATAAAAAATAAGTGTATTAAAAATTAAATTAAAAATATTTAGAAAATTATATTCATAAATGGAGTTCATTTTTTAACTTCGAGGATCGATATTAGGTTAGGGTAAATTTTTGGGATATTTCTGAAACAGTTGAATTTTTGGTGAATAGTAAAAATACAGTTTTGAGTTTCAGGTGTTTAATGACATCATTGACAATATAATAATGATGTAGAAATTTGTTCGACTTTGGAATAGTAATATATGTTATGAGGTGTCTCAAGTGGCCAATACCATGGGAAAATACCATGGTCAATACCATGGTTTTCCAAATACCGCCGATGAGTTGTCCCTTGAAAATTAATTAAATATTCACTCACTTTTCTTATAAATACATAGTCATTCCCTCATATTTTTCAATAAAAAATCCTCTTCAACGATTTTATAGTCTTTTTACCTTCCAAGGGGTCCTCCCAAGGTTCCCTAAATCCCCCCAAGGTCCCAACCAGCATGCTTTCAAAGTTACTCTTCAAGGTAAGGGAACGTTCCACCCTCCTTTTTTAGTCTTGATTTCCTTTAAGTTATGTCATCTAGTATCCATCTTCTTATGTGGGGGATATTCTTATATATTATAATTTCTGTAAATGTCATGTAAAATTTTTGATATACCCTTTATTTTCTAATCAATTTATTTTCTGAATTTTTATGTGAGGCCATTAGGCTACTGAATTTTCATAAAAGAAATCATATCTTCTCTTTTCATTCGAGTTTCATTTTCATATGGTATTTCCATCAAATATCTATACCACAACGTTATTTATTTTTATTCTATATTCATGTTGTATTATGACTTTTTTATTATTGGGTGACTCTTGTTCCCTCTATTTGCAACGTTTTCTAAAACCTTATTATATAGACGTTATGCTGCAGTTGTTTCATCTAAAAATCTCTATTTCTCTCAAGAAATTATTTTGTATTATTAATGTGAATACGCAAATCATTTTTTATTTTCATGTTTTTTATGAAATACATAAAATTGATTTTTTTTCTGTAATTTACATACATATAACACTCACTCCCTTTCTATGGGTTATAAATGACACAATGATCATTATTTTACGATCTTTTAAAACATCATGATTTTGAAGTGAATCCCATTTCCTTTACTCTCTATGGGTTATTTATGAAATTTTTGATTATGATATATGTGGATCACATGAATATAAAGACAAATTAATGGTTCAACCTGATATATATTCAATTCATTGTGTAAATAATTAATCTCTACAGATGACAAGTTTCACGATTCCTTGGTGAATAACCATAGTTATTTTTATGAAACCTTGGGGATGATCCTTGGTGATATGTTTTTGAATGTCTAAATGAAATGTTGTTTCCACATATTCATGTTTTTATTCAATTTTTTTTTATTTTTATATGACTATTATTCCATTGCTCATACCTTTATGTTTTTATCATGTTTTTATTGATATCACAGGTAAACTGATTTTCTTATTTACCTTTACTGGGCCTTCTACTCAACCTTTCCTTTGATGTATGTCTCCATGTTATGAGAGACAGTAATTATACATAGGATGAACTTATGATTATTCCTTGCCAGTGGATTATAAGAGTTTTTTATGTTTTCTTCATGTATATTTTTCCTAATTTCCAAGACACTAGAATTTAAAGATCCTCTAGTTGTAAAATGTAATGAATAACATTGTAATAAAAAGGTGAAATTCCATAGTTTTTATCAATGGATAGTTTAATTATTTATATAAATAAGGATATGAAAACTTCAGGAAGAATCATATAGAAATGTTTAAATATAGGAAAAATTTCAGGTATTTTAGTGAGTATTGAGTAAGTGGTTTATCAAGAAAGTATATCCCTGTCTAGATATGAGCAGGTTGAGGCGGCTCTAGCAAAAATATACCTAGGATTGAAAACTCTGACAAGGAGTTTTAGGCTTGTCACAGGGTATCCTGGTACAAAACAATTGGATTTGCTGCACTCTTGGTTACGACACTCCTGGGGGATATGTTTGGTTAATCATAAGATTTTTTATGAATAATTATGAAGTATTTATAGAGAAATGTAATTGTTTAAAGCATGATGTTTTAAGGAATAAAATACATTATAGTTAAATGATTCGTAAGTAAAATAAGTTTCTCACTCTGTATTTATTCTTTTATAAAATGGCGAGTAATTGGAGGAACTATGAAAATAGTGAGTACAATGGACCATTCACTTACAACCCTCCAATAGATTCGAAAATGGAAACATAAATAAGAATGATGAATCAACTGACTCAAGTTATGGGAAATAACATGAATCTATCTGAGAGACCGATCACACCGTGAAGAGACCAAAATCTATTGAATCCTTTATGCGTCAACAACCACCAACCATCTGTGGATATACCGACCCATTGATTGTTGAATAATATATCAGCTCTATCAAGAAGATCATTTCTATGCTCCGCTATTATGAACAAATGAATTTTACCTTGGATGATTATCGCATAGAGGGAGAAGCTGATTAGTGATGGGAACTGATTCAAAAACAATGCCAAGAGTGGTAGTTGAAGCTATGGAGTGGAGAGAGTTTAGAGGTATATTCTTCAACAATTATTTCCCTTGATTGATGAGAACATGAATAGAGAAGGGGTTTCTCGAGTTGAAGTAGAAGGAGAATGAATTTGGTGGATGCTACGAGATAAACATCACAATGATTTCACATTACACCTCTAGCATAGACATGGATCCAAATGGTATGGTTGATAGATTTTTCGGTGGACTGATACCTCATCTGTGGAAGAATCTAGCCAATAGAGATTATGATAGTTATGAGAAGATCTTGCAATGTGCGATGAAAGTCGAACTAGAGTTTGGTGAGACACAATGCTCTGATAAATCCAATGAAAAGGAATGATAGATTGAGACAAGAATAGGGAGGACCATCGATCAAGGAAGAGAAGGAAAGAAAGTACAACGTCCCATGTGTAATAAATGTTGGAAGAAGTATTCGGGGAACTACTTCATCGGGAGCGTGAAGTGCTACAAGTGTGGTAGGTATGGCCACATTGCACCGAATTTTCATAGTAAGGTGAAGACGAAACTTTCCAACACTAAAGAAAAGGGAAGATGGTGCATGCCCTTCCTAATGTCCAATGTTATAAGTGTGGAAAACATGGCCACTTTTCCAATCACTATCCTAATCTGAAGAAAGTGGATGGGAATCACCATCATCCTCAGCAACAGATAAGGGAACAAGGTCATACTTTTGAAGTCATTATAGCCGAAGTTGAAGCCCCAAATGATGTGGTGGAAGGTAATCTTATTGTTCTCTCAAAGATAGGATATACTTTTTTTGATTATGGTTCTACACATTCCATTATTTCCTCCATGTTTGCAAATTATTTAGAATCAACCCCCGATTTTCTAAAAGTAGAGTTATCAGCCAAAACTCCTCGTGGGATTATCCAAGCATCTTCAGTCTTTAGAAACTCTAGTATTTACTTTAGTGATCACAATCTTATTGAAAATGTAGTAGTCATTCCCATACCAATATTTGACATTATACATTGGATGAACTGGCACTCAAAGTATAATTCTAAGATAAAATTTAGAATCAAGGAAATCTCAGTGGTCTTGAATGGAAAACTAACAATTATCTTCCAAAGAGAGATATCTCAACATGATATTCTCCTAGAAGAACCTCATATACCCTTCTCTATGGAGTTGATCGGGGAAGAAGAAGAAGTAAATGCGAGTTTGAGAATATAAAATTTCCCAATTATACAAGAATATGTTGACATATTTCCTAAGCAGTTACTGAGATCTCCCCTAGAAAGAGAGGTAGAGTTCTCCATTGGACTCGTGTCTAGATCCCATATAAAATCAATGATCCCATATAGGATGGAAGATGTGGAGCTGGAAGAGTTATAGAAGAACCTCCAAGATATTTTGGATAATGTTTTTATCCCACTAAGTGGGTCTCCATGGGTAGCACCTATTCTCTTTGTGAAGAAGAAGGATGGATCAACGTGTCTATGAATCAATTATAGAGAACTGAATGGGATCACAATGAAAAAGAAATTCCCTATTCTAAGAATTGATGACTTATTTGACCTACATAGTGGGACTCAATTCTTCTCTAAGATTGATCTTCAATCTGGTTATCATCAATGGGGGGTGGAGAAATATGATATTCCAAAAAAATCCTTCTGATCAAGATATGAGAATTATGAGTTTGTTGTTATGCCCTTCGGACTAACTAATGCACCTGAATTTTTTATGGATTTGATTAATGGTTTCTTTAATAACTAACATGATAACATTGTGGTTATTTTTTGCTGATATTATGATATATTCGAAAAGTCATGAGGAGCATGAAGATCATCTAAGGGTTATTTTTTAAACTCTAGGAAAGGAGAGGCCTTTTGGGAAGTTCAACAAATCTGAAATCTGGTTGCAACACCATGCTTTCTTGGGGGACATTGTAACCAATGATGGAATCACAATTGACCCTAAAAAGACATAAGATGAAGAGGAGTGGCCTCAGCCTACAATAATAACAGAGATTTTTAGTTTCCTTGGATTAGAATGATATTATAGGAGGTTTGTGAAAAACTTTTCACCAATTTCTAATCCCCAAACAATGTTAACAAGAAAATGGTTCAAGTATATATGGACCAAGGAGTGTGAGGAATGTTTCCAAGAGAAGAATAAGAGATTGGTTACTCCACCCATGTTAACTCTGCCTTAAAGTGGAGAAGGATTCATTATTTTCAGTGATGCATCTTTGAAAGGCCTTGGATGCATCCTCATGATAAATAAAAAAGTCATTTCTTATGCATGTCGATAGTAGAAGATTCATGAGAAGAACTATCCTACGCATGATCTGGAGATGGTTGTGGTCATTTTTTCTATGAAGATATAGAGGCAATATTCTTAGGGGGAGAAATGTGGTATATACACAGACCATCAATTCTTGATGTATATTTTTACACAAATGTAATTGAATATTAGTCATAAGATATTGTTGAAACTTCTCAAAGACTATGATTGTTTAATTCATTCTCATCTTAGAAGATCAAACAATGTCATGATGCATTTAGCAGGAAAGACCATGTGGTACTTTCCATGATAAGGATTCAACGATATCCTTGGATCAGTGACCTAATAATGTTGGAAATTGGAATTATAAGGGAAGGGGCATCATCAGCCCTAACCCAAATTATTTTTATACTGTCATTACAAGAGAATATCAAGAAATCATAGAAAGAAGATCCTTTTTTACAGAAGAGGATTGAGGATGTGAAGTATAAGAAGTTTATTGAGTTCAATATTGATCAAGAAGGTGTACTGAAATTTCATAAAAGAATATGTGTTCCATCTATTCCATAAATAAAAATTGAGGTGATGGATGAAGCTCATCGCTCTACTTTCTCTATACATCCAGGAACACAAAAATATATAGGGACCATCATGATCATTATTTCTGGGATAATATAAAAAATTATATTGTTGACTACACTTCAAGGTGACTAGTATGTCATTAATTGAAGGGAGAGTGACACCTTCCAAAAGGGGTATTGCAACCACTTCCCATACTAGCATTGAAGTGGGACAATATCACTATGGACTTCTTTACGGGTCTCCTGAGAACCTCCAATGTAAACAATGAGATATGGGTTATTGTAGACCGTCTCACCATGACAACCCATTTTATATCCATTCAGAAAGATTTATATCTTGATCAACTTGACATGATTTACACGAATTATGTGGTAAGGCTGCATGGATTTCCACTTACTATCGTATCTTATCGTGATATAAGGTTCACATCAAAATTCTGGAGACGTCTTCCACACGCTCTGAGCACTGAATTAATTTCAGTGTTTCTCATCACCCCCAAACATATGGAAAATCTGAATGGACTATTCAAACAATCGAGGATATACTGAGAACATGATCAATGTAATTTAAAGGTGGATGAGATCAACATCTCCCTTTAGTTGAGTTCTCTTATAACAACAGCTACCACTCGAGCATTCAAATGGAAAATTATGAAGCTCTATATGGGAAGAAACATTAAACTCCTACTTGTTGGGATAATGCTTGTGAGCGAAAGCTTCTTGGGCTTGATCTTCTACAAGAGATGATAGAAAAGGTGCATGCAATCCAATAACACATTAAGGATGCACAGAGTCGGAAAAACAACTTTGATGACAACCGTAAAAGGGACTTGGAGTTTGAAGTTGATGACAAAGTCTTTATTAGGATTTCACCTTGGAAAAGAGTCATCAGGTTTGGGAAGAAATGGAAGCTCAGCCCTAGGTATATTGGCCCCTATGAATTCCTTGATCGCGTAAGAGAACTGGTCTATCATCTTGAACTTCCTCCAAATCTAGCACAAGTTCATGATGTATTCTATGTATCCCTTTTGAGGAAGTACATACCTTACCCATCACATGTAATATATCCAGAGGTGGTATAATTCGAACATGACCTCTCTTATGAAGAGAAGCCAGTAGAGATCTTGGAACTTAGAGAGAAGGTTCTACACAACAAGACTACCCACCTTGTTAAGGTGTTGTGGAGGAACCACAAATGTGAAGAATCCATGTGGGAACCAGAGGATACTATTAGGTAGAAGTACCCACACAATTTCTGATCTTTGGGTATGAGTTAAAATTATGAGGATGAAATTTCTTAAGGGGGGAAGAATTTAACGACTGAAACTTTTAAATAACATTTGTTTCCAAAATTTGTGTGTTATTTCATTTTATGCTCCACAAAACTATATCTATTAATTAATGAAGTGGGTATAATTAAATGAGACCGTTGGGTTTCGACTGTGATATGAATATTGGTCAATATGACTATTGGAAAATAAAATATCTACATTACAGTTATAGTTTATAAATAAATGTGATCAAGGTTAATATTGAAAGAAGATTCGATGGGCTCATCTAGTAGAGTTAGGCCGTACGAAGCCCATCTATCAGAGCATGGGAAGGAGGTGGCTTCACTGGGATTTTCACTGGACCAAGCCCAAGAAGAACTCCAAAATGTGAAGCATGAACAGAATCCCATAATGGATAAGTTCAATCTGATAGAAATCACCACTCAGGTAATGTTTTCCGAACCGCCCCAAGATTCTATCACCATAACACACCATACACTTAGGACCTAAGAAGGTGTCATAAAGGGATATGTAACGAGGCCTTAGATACATTTGTTAATCCCTTGGAAAAAATGGAATGGTTATTTCTTATTAAGTTAAATTTTTTGATTTTCAAATGTCTGGATAAATGTAGGATGAAGTTCCATATTATTGTTGAATTTTGGGAAAATGGGTATTTTAAAATATTTATGTAAACTTTAAATAATTAATAATGTGAAATGATTTTCAAAAAATGGTCTTCTATAATTATGACTAGTAAGAAATTTAGAGTAAAATAAGATCAACTTATTTTTTGACGAATAGTAAATTACGAATAGTAATATACCACTGTGAATAGTAATGAATAGTATATGTCCAAAAAAATAGAAACTTCTACCATGAATGTATAAATATAATTTAGACAAATTAAAAGTGAAAAATGGTCATAATATAAGTATTGGTATTTTTTTATGTCATAAATATTTTAATAATAATTTTATAATTAATTAAATAATTTATAATAAAAATGTATTTTCATAAAATGTGATCATAAATTATTACTTTATTTTCTAATGGTTATATAATTATTTTATGGGACTTCGATTATTTTTTTAACGTGATACAAAACAAGTTATAGATTTAAAGTTGATTATTTGGATTAAATAATGAATTATTTTAAAAATAATATTAATAATATTATTACATAAAATGGAGTTCAGTTTTTAACTCAGAGAATTGATATTAGGTAAGGGTAATGTTTTGGGATTTTTCTGAAACAGTTGAATTTTGGGTGAATAGTAAAAATATAGTTTTGAGTTTCGGGTGATAAATGACATCATTGATGTTGTAATCATGATGTAATAAATCTGGTTGAATTGTGAATAGTAATATATGTTATGAGGTGTCCCAAATTGCCCATACAATGGGAAAATACCATGGAAAATCCCATGGTTTTGCGAATACCACCGATGAGGTGTCCCTTGGAAATTAATTAAAATTTCCCTCACTATTCCTATAAATACCAAGACATTCCCTCATTAGTTTCAATAAAAAATCTTCCTCAAGGAATATTTAGTCTTTTTAAATCCCAAATAATCCTACCATAGTTCCCTCAAGCCCCCCCCCCCAATGTCCCAACCTTTAAGCTTTCGAAGTTACTCTTCAAGGTATGGGAACCTTCCACCTTCCTTTTTAGTCATGATTTCCTTTAAGTTATTTCTTGTTGTTTCCATCTTCTTATGTAGGGTAATGTTATTATATATTCTTATTACTTTCCATTTCATGTATAAATGACGATAGACACTTTCTTCTCTAATAATTTTTTTTTTATTTTTTTGTGACGCCGTTAGGCTGCCGAATTTTCATAAAAGAAATCACATCTTCTCTTTTCATTAAATTTTTATTTTCGTATGGTATTTCTTTCAAATATCCATACCATGATATTATTTATTTTTATTCTTAATTCATACTATATTATGAGGTTTTTGTGAGTGGGTGACTATTGGCCCCTATCTTTTTAGCGTTTTCTAAAACCATGTTATATAGCCGTTATGCGGAAGAATTTTCATCTAAAAATCTCTCTGTTTTTCTCAAGAAATTGTTTTGTATTATTTATGTGAATACCCAAGTCTATTTTTATTTCCAAGGGTACTCATCAATACATATAATTTATCTTTTTTATTTTGGAATTAAAATACATACAACCCTCACTCCCTTTCTTATGGGTTATATATGACATAATGATCAAGATTTTAACAACTTTTAAAACATCACAATTTTCATATTAACCCCATTACTTTTACTCTCTATGGGTTATTTGTGAAATGTTTTATTATGATCTATTTGGCTCACATGAATATAAATACTGATTAATGGGGAACAGAGATAGTGCTCTAATGAAATAGTAAATGAATTATTCTATAGAGATGACATGTTTCACAATACCTTGGTGAATAACCTTGTTAAATTTTTATGACACCTTGGGGATGAACCTCGGTGATATGTTCATGAATCTATAAATGAAATATTGTTGCCACATATTCATGTTATGATTCAATTTATTTTTATTATGATATTTCTCTTCTTCCATTTCTCATGAATTTATGTTTTTTATAATGTTCTTATTGATATCCCTAGTAAACTGATTCCGTTATTTACCCTTATTGGGCCTTCTTCTCACCCTTCCCTTTGATGTATGTCTCCATGTTATGAGACTCGGTAAATTTACATAGGATGAACTTATAATGAAGCCATACAAGTGGAATAGAAGATTATTTTATGTTTTTTTCAAGGATATTGTTCCTGATTTCTATGACCCCATAATTTAAAGAACCTCTGTTTGTAAAATGCAATGAATTTTTATTTAATAAAAAGGTGGGATGCATTAATAGTGATACCCCCATAGAGAGAAATCCAAAACACTAAAATGTAACAACCCATATTTCTTGCCTTTGTGAATCCAATGTTATGTATAATATATTATGTTTAAAAATACCACTAACAAAAAACCACAACATATAATGATAAATTTAATAAAGCTACTATAATAAAATACCAATTCTGTGAATAGTTAAATATTTAGAAGGTAAATAAGTAAACGAGTTATTACTGAAAAAAAAATTATTTGCAATTAAATTAATCTTATTTATATTATTGATTCTATTTTAAAAGATAAATTCATATATTTTATATTTTATATATTAACAAATAAAAATCATTTTTTAATTACACAAATCAAAATTTACATAGTTTAATTTTTTTAAATAATGATTTTATGTTGAAAGATATTGTTTTAGTGAATATGATAATCTTTTTTATTTTTAAATTATATAAGTATATCGTACAATATTAAAAAAATCTAAAAAACTAAAATATTCATCTAAAAAATATAATTATTTATTTTAAAATGTTATATGAACTTATAATCCAATTCCCAATACTTTTAAAACTGAATTAAAATGAAACATTAATAAAAAATATTTTAATTTGTCTTTTTATGTCATTAATTGATTAGAAAGAGATGTTTTGTTTTGGATTTAAATGAAACAAAGATTTTTTTTTGTATAATAATTAAATTTATCTAATATATATATGAGTATCCATTATAAGTATTTCTTATATAAAAATCTAAATCCTAAGAAATCAATTTTCAAAAACTATTTTTATGAAATTAAATAAATTTATTAAAAAATTAACATTAAAAATCTATTAAAATTTTATGAATTTGAATTATTGTCACATTTTATGTCATCTGGTTTAATTACAGAGAAATTATACAATTTTACTATTTTGTCTTGTTAATTACTATGTCAAAAAAATGATGTGTATTTCTAAAAGTACTTTTTCTATTCTCTCAGAATAGGATACCATTTCCACCCATTAATGCTTTTATTAACCTTATAATTAAAATATAAAAATATTCTTTAATTCACCTATTATAACCATGTCCCATCGATATACAATTATTGTAACTATATGTTCTGTTAAGGACTCCACTTCTATAGTGCTTTCAAAGAGAAAACTCAAGCATCCCTCTTGAGAATTTCATTCTCTTATTATTTTATTTTAATATAATCAGTATTAAAATATTTTATAACCACATTAGAAAAATTAAATTAGTATCAATATTATTATTAAATTTAAATTTAATAATTATATTAAAATATTCAATCCTGTATACCCACTATGAAAATAAAATATCATCGATCATCTGAACGTGTGGACAATTATCCCCAGAACATGACACAGTTTATTTTACCTCACCATCATTAAAATATGGTATCAATGATTAATTAGATAAATAAATAGGTTATCTATCTCACAAATACTATTCTTAAATAATTATTTTATATATACCATCATACCCCAAATTCATTATGAAATTGAATCATTAATCGTTCGTACATATAGTCTATCACCTCCATGAACAAAAACATTTATTTTTCAAAACCAACATTAATTGATGGTTTTGATAGCTTTTTAAATGATGTTATAAAATAACTATATAACAACATTCTTCTACTTGTTTAGTCATGATAACAAACTCTTGTTTATGATATTTTTACCACTTACATGTGTAATGTTGTGTTGTTGATGTCGTGGATTATTAAGTAATGTAATATTTTCTTATAAAATATTGTGTAATTATTTATTCAATATATATAAATTATTTTGAAGTTATAATATTAATATATAGTTGTCTTATTAATATATCACCATTCATTCATAAAACTCCCTAAAACATGCTAATGTTCGATATTATAATATTAAACATGACCAAAACACTTAAGAAATTAAACTAGAAATAAATAAATTATTTTAAATAACCTTTCCATATACCTATTATGATATAGGAATGATCCAATTTTTGGATATTATAGATAAAAGCACCACTATTTTGAAACATGTATAAAATAACCGTGTTTTCTGCTGTGATATTTAAAAATATATTTTGACTTACTAAAAACATTTATTTAATACTTATAAATAAATATTATAAAATTTGGTACAAATTATAATGTTTCTGTAATAAGTTACTAATATTATTTTTGATAGAGGATGTTTGATAACATTTGAATTAGATGTAATAATGTTAAGGTGGTTTTTGGACTCAAATTGTTTCCTTGGGTTATAATTACATAACATTGACGAAAATACTTTCATTGATGATCATATGTAACATTTGGTAATTTAATTTTTTATTTAGACAAGAAATATGTGTGAAAATATTATTCCACTCCAATTTTTTATTCATTAAAAAATATATTATTTTTGGAAAATTTTGCTTTATTTCTTTTAATTACTTTATTTTAAATGTATTCTTCCCTCCATAAATATGTTATTGTTCCACCAATGTTCTCCTTTCGAAATTATGAACTCTTTTGGTTTTTATCTTCATTGATTCTTATAATTACCATTATTTAAAAAACAGTCTTTTATTAACCTTTCAATTGTGTATGATTTCATAAACGGGGTATTAAATTATTTCTATGTATCATCATTTCAATGATCATATATTTTTTTGGTTATTCAATGGATATTGACATATGATTTATTTCATCTCAAGGTCTCATTTTTGGAAATTGTTTTGATGAAATGTTTAATAATTTTTTCTAATTATTTATGAACAATGGTTTTTTGTATGTGACCTAGAAATAAAATATTTTTATGATGATATTAAGTTAAAAAAATTTAAGAAAATTATTTTGTTATTTATCTTTCAATTTCAAAGTATTTTTCTCCAATAATGAAATGGTTCATAAGTCACTCGATATATTCCGTTTTGGGCTGATCATGTTTTTGTTTTCAAATGGTCATGTTTTTTAATGTGATACCATTCAAGAATTTTTTTAACCCATTATTTATTCACATGGTTTATTTTTGATAAGATGATTGGATTGATTTTTGGAGGAAATCATATATATGGAAAATTATTGGTTGGGTCCAATATAACCCCCCAATATATTTGGTATGGTTTTATATCATATTAGGTAATGATGTATGGACATACCTATATTTGTTCCCAATACTAAAGAATTGAGATACATTCATTTGTTCAAAAATTAATGGGTAAAAAGAGTTTTAGTTGTTCATAATGTTTTTCTATGATTATTCTTTTTTCCTTTACTTCTATAATATATCACTCATTTTTTAATTATTCTAGATTTTTATGATAATTTTATTAAATATATTATTCATCCTGATGTATTTATTTCATGTTATTTACATGTTTTTAAGAATTGTGTTTATGAAATTTATTTTGAATTAATTCCTATTCCATTATCTATAATTATCAATCAATAATTTTTTTCACTTATTATATCATGATATTTTTATCTGATATTACTCTCATAATAAATTTTTTCCCTCAAATTTAAGTGTAATATTTTATGAAAATTCAATATGTTTCCCTTACCGAGCATTCAAGAAACCCCTTATAATGTTTACATTCCCCATGTTATGAAGATGATTATGCCATTGAGTAATATAGAAATGGTATATAGGAGAATGGTTTGGGGGAAATGTTCATAACTTCTTTATAATAGGTTTTTGTATATATATTCTCCCAGAAACTAAAACGTTATATTCAAGGTTAATATTTATGTATTACTATATTTAGTCTCTATAGCTGGAATCAAAGTGAAGGTTTATAGACATGGTGGATTTGTTTAGAAACTATTTTTACGACTCTAGGAATGAGTCCATGTAATGGATAAAGTCCTAATTTTTAATGTATATGTTATATGGGTTTCTTAATTAGACATCCCTTTCAAGATATTAAAATGTGGATGGGTATATGGAATAGATTTATCAATGTTAAACCACCTAATAAAATGTTGGTTAAGAATTTCCACTATCATCAAATTGATGCATAATGAGTGGGCCTAAGAATAAACATATTGGTAGATGATATTAAAGTAAAATATGATTTTTATAATTCACATTTTATTTAAAATACGTCTTGAGGGATTTTAATATGTTAATATTATAGAACATTAAATGAAAATTATCATGTATAACATTAATTGAAGCCCATAGGTTTGTTTTTTAGGATAAAAACATCAACTATGAGTTATTTAATATAAAACTAAATGTTTTCCCTTGATACATTTACAAAAATATTTCCCTAAAAATAATAATTTAAAATAATTGATAGAAAATGGAGAAAGCTATCTAATGATTATTATGAGAGAAAATTACGAGATTATATAAATGAGCTTCCTATTCTGATTGGATTTGGTATTAAAAAGAATAATATAATTATCACACCATTATCACATGATATTAATAATAAAAATAATCCTTTGGAGCTCCCAAAATCACAATGATGGGATAATATTTCTAATTAATAATTTATTTTTCATCATCTAACCTTTATTAGTGGATATTTAAATCAAAAAATTTCGGAGAAATATACCAAGATGAAATAAAATATGTTTTATATCCTCCAATGATCAATGTATGAGAAGGTCATTTGAGATAATTATCATTTATATGGATAGGATGACAAAATGGAGTCTCATTAATAATAAAATGTAGAAGAAGTTATTATTCCATAAAATATAGATTGATTTAAAGAAATTAATATTCATCAATAACCATCATTTAACTATTTCACAAAAAAAAGTGTGGGAATTACTTATGCTGAAAAAAGGTTGATGAATCTATTAGAACATATGATTAAAAATAAACATGGATCATGAGGTGTTCCACTAATTATATATAATATTATACAAGAAATGTTTTCATTTTCCTCTTAGTATTAAATACATTACATCGAATGGAATTGACCACAAGATACATTGGAAGGTATGTGGAGATTGTTCATGTGCGGAAAATTTGGAGAAAGAAATTGGGGAGTGGATTTATTTTGGGGAGAAGAAAATAAATGTGGAGTATCATGGGAGATCCAATGATAATTTTCATGGGTTAATGAATTTACAATTACCTATGTGAAAAAAATAAAGGAAAAAGAAGACAAGAATCTACATCAATGGATTTATGAAGTGTTTCATGTGTCGTAGGTTAGGTCATATTACACAAAATTTTGGAATTAGAGATAAGAGACGGATTAAAAAACATAAGATATGAAGGCTGCAATAAATGTGACAACCAAGAATGAATGTTCATCTTCAAAATAGATTGTATTTTACAAAAACTTATTCAATAACAATTGAGAAATTGAAGGATATATGCTACGACATCCACCTAAACTAAAAGAGAATTGGAGAGAATATTCTATATATAAAGTTGAGTTGGAACTTGATAACAACGTGAGGCAAGTTACATTCATTCATAAAAATAAATCTAAAATTGACATATATATTTTGGGTTTATTAAATTCTTTTAGATCACACATGTTTGATAATAATGTTAATTTACCACCTCAAACCATGGGTAATAAACTAGCAAGGAAAAAACTTAGTGGTACTATCATATCTATAATGTATATAACAATTATGTAATATAATTTTATTAGAATTTACTCAACATGTAACACCCCGACCCCAGTTACCTAGAGTCGGTGCATTATTAAATAACATTGGCATGATCAAAAGAAAGATCAAATCTAGAAAGACCGATTGGTTTAGTAGCCTTGTAAACACTAGATATATTCATAAGTTTTACATTACATCATAAAATGAAAAACTACTACAACAACATAATGTCTCCACAGTCCACACTATTATCCCCTCATAATATCCCTGCAGGTCATTCATAACTTACTTCTTCACATCCCGGGGAAAATAAAACATAGAAAAGGGGTGAGCTCAAATGCCCAGTAAGGATAACAATATAGAGGAACATTCAAAATAAGCATAAACATTAAAGGCAATGAATTACTAAAACAAAAGCCTTTTAAACTTTAACTTCAACATAGTATGGCAAAAGTAAAATGAAATAATTCCATTTACTTATTCACATGGATATTCTACTAATCGAATAATCACATGAAAAATCAAAAACCACTTTCATAATGATGAAATGCATAATTCTAAACTTTAATTTCTTTGTCAAGGCCTCGTCCCAAGACCTTGGGGCTAACTGTAACCAGAACCCAACCCGGAGTGCCTCTAATAACCGGACACCAACCCGGAGTGCCTCTAATAACCGGACACCAACCCGGAGTTCCTCTAATAACCAGAGACCAAACCGGAGTTCCTCTAATAACCGGAGACCAAACCAGAGTTCCTCTAATAACCGGAGACCAATCCAGAGGGCTTACTTTTACCGGTCCCCAATCCGGAACATACTTGTCTAACACATTCATCTGAATGAAAGGTTGAAATATAACATAAACATTCAGATTAAAAATAACTTATGAAATGTCAATACTTAAAAAAAACGTGAGTGACATAAGAATAGCTTATCCACAGTCAAAAATATCAGATAACCTTTAATAAAATATGGATTTTTTGTATCATAATAAATCAACTTCAAATAAGCTTAAAAGCCATCAAAGGATGTTGACATAGATGAAATCAAAACTATTTTAGAGAAATATCTCTTTCTATTTTTGAAATCATTTAAGAGTCATATATTTATAAAATAAAACATTTTCTTTGAAAATATTCTTATAAGCTGGTAAGGTAAGCTTTGACGATTTTATAACGGCGGAAAATAACCGCACCCGCCGTATAAGTTAAAAAAACATTCTTACCTTAATTCTGTCGAAAAGGTTAAAAGGCACCTTGTTTGGAAAACAATGGAATAATTCTTTTATAAACCTCTTATAAAAAGTCAAAAAAGGGTATAAATGACTTTAACCCATACTCTAGTAAATAGTAAAAATGTTTTGAAATACATTTCGAAGAAACATTGATGTGGATGATAAAGAGATCCCAGTAGATTATTAGGTATAAACAACCTCGGATAATGAAGAGATTGTGGAATAACCCTTACCAATTTGATAACTTATGAAACATACAACCCATGAAAGAGGTATCATACAATGAATATGTAAATACACATAAATTAGACTGTATTACACAACGAATATAATTATGGATAGTACATACACCACACAAAAGGTGATGGTGGGAATACGGCATGAATCTCACGGGAATAAGGATTGAGATGAAAAACCCTTACCTTGTACATTTACTTGGATGGGGTAGGTTAGCCTCCTGTATAATAGTGAAATAATTGTTATTAAATTATACAAGAATCATATATATTAATATGATATCATATATGATCTTTTAACTTTTCTTTGTTAATAATGTCTTAGTATTATCGTTGTTTCGGGTGTTAACTTACTCATTTTCTTTTATATGTTTTATTACGTAATCCATGTTTGTAATGTATAGGTTGTATATTATTCATATCCATAATTATATCAAGTCCTTAAACATCATTTTTAAATCATCAAATGATAATTATACTTGAATGGATATGATGGAGAATGAATCTCATCACGTTCGTGGAGACGGTAGTCCGTACGTACGCACGAGCGACAATATCATTCTTTTGATATTAAAATAATATATAAATGGATGTTATATCATATATACAGAATCATTAACATGTTATATTTATTATTTACATGAGTTACACATCATTATTATACCCATCTAAATAATAATATATTGAATAACAATTACACCACGACGTGGAGACGGTAAGCCGTACGTACGCACGTATGGTGACATGTTATTCAAAGGGTGGATAGAATACTGAATATGGTTGTACCATATTTATAATAACATCACAGTATATATATGATACAGGAGTTATTATTTTATAATGGTAACAACAAAGTAAGAAGAAGTGGAAGAAGAAGGAACTTGGAAAAGGGTGGTGAAATCATTACCTCTTCTTCGGTTTCTTCCTTTTGATTTAATCAAAATGGCTCCATAGGTTGGCTTTCTGATCAAAATAAGGCCTCTAGGTTATAGCGAGGGAAGTTGGGAGAGTATTTGGGTAGAGTTTGGCCGAACCAAAAGGCTTTTAAGGTGTGAAGAAAAGAGAAGGAGGAGTGCCCTTTTATAAGAGGGGTGAGGGGCACCTTTGGAAAAGCTAGAAATATTAGTTTATAATAAATTATTATTCGGTTTATAATGGATCCAAAGTTGATTATTTAAATGTTAAGGTGGGTATGGGTCTAAAACAACTCAACCAATAGAATTTAGACAGGTTTTGGTACTTATATTAACCTTATCTTTAAGTATTAACTCTAAGTTAATTAGTTTCACTTTTACAATGTCTCTTTGTATTTTTATATAATATTGTTAATAAACATACTATATACATCCAAGAGACCCCCAAGAGATCCATTAATGATGAAACTATCATGATATAAGTCTCTTGGCCGAACCGTAGATTTTTAGGAATTTAATATCAATTAATAATATAATATTTGTTTTAAGAACTCTTTTATGTCAATTTTGACACTATTCAATAGTTGATTTTTGTGAAACTCATAACAGATAGATTACTACGAAAAAAGTCAATTAAATCAATCCTAATATATCATATTATCCTATAAAATTATTTTAATTCATTAAAAGGTTCATATTTTATTTATTTGGGTATTTATAATATCAATTATTTTAATTTTTTACAATTATAGTAATTAATTCATCATCATTGTGTCACAAATAAATTAAATTATTTAATGTCTAAAAATTATAAATAAATTACCACTCGGTAGGAAATCGTTTTTCCTTTCTAATGAATATTTATAATCTAAAATCCAACATATATAACCCTATGTAAAAATTGTTTTTCTGAAAGATATATGATTGTGTCATTTTTGTATTTATTTTAACTTAATTAAAATAAAGTGTCCCTATCACCTACAAGTGGCACCATGGGGTCCCCAAATCGACCCAAATATGCCTATGGTCGAACATGTATCAACCAATAAGGCTAGAACACGTTTTAGAGTAAATTAGAATTATTATAATATTAATTTTTAACCCTTATTTACCGGATTTACCCTTAACCATGGTAAATAAAATATTTACCGCAGTAATTATTCAAAATGTCTAAAAATAAAAGTTACCTATTTACACAATTTGAAAATCCTGATTCCAAATATGGAATCCATTTTTCAAAATTCAAAACACAGAAGTGGCAGAAATTAATTTAAAATTAATTCCCGCTGTCAAAACAAAAAGTGTGTTTTTAAGAGATAATAACTATCAAAAGATTGACACTTGTTTATGTTCGGTTTAATTGTAAAATTATGTCCAATGACCAAAATTATATTAAATGGTAAAAATATATTCTAAATATACTTTAAAACCACTCAAATTCATAATTTATCACTATTAATTATTTTGATTAAAAAAGTTGTTTATAATTAAAATTTAGTAATTTTCACTATTCATCAAAATATGAAAGTTATCTGAAATGTACCAAAATTTCACCTTAGGATAATTTCGATATTCCGAATACAAAAATGAAGTTCATTTTGAAATATAAAGTATATATAATTTCAAAAAGTAGGTATTACTATTTATAACGGCTAGTTTGATTGGTTGTGGTGTGTGTTAGAACTCGAAGTTGCGTACAACACACACTACTGTATTATTCTAAGGAAAGCGTACCGTGGAAGCTTGGGATGTTTCATTTTAAACTTTTTGATGTCCCCTTTACTCAAAAAGTTTAAAATATTGTATTTAAAATGGGTTCACTATTAAAAGTTGGTAAAAGTGCAATACTGAAAATGAATTTGTTCTTACATTTTTTCTAATAAACTCATAATATGGATTCTAAAATTATAAGGATTATATAAAGTCTAAAATTTAGTTAATACTATTCATAACCTCTTTTGAACGACTTGTTTGGTATGTCATGGTGTGCTTGAACTCGGTGTTGCGTGTAGTGCAATTTGTTGTATTATTTTAAAGAAATAACACACTATGAAATCTTGGGGTGTTACATTCTCCTCTCCTTCAATAAATTGAGTCCTCTCAATTTGAAATTGTTCTTCGAAAATAAAAGGTTGAAAATAAAAAATATCTTTGTGGGAAAACCCACATCGGAAATTGGGTTACTAAAATTCAGTCTTAATATGAGGAAAAGAGAAATTAAAGGGTCACCACCAAATTATGATCTCGATTAGGAGAACATTGGTGGCAATTAGAGACATATAATTGGAGGAAAAAAGTAAATATTTATAGGTAGTGATTGAGGTCATCAATCACAAACAAGTATAAAATTGTGGTCCTTAAACTCATCACTCTATGATGATTTGAAATACCATCGGTTCAACAAAACATAGGGTATTAGGATAACACATTTTTGACGTTTCAAAATATCTTAGTTGAAATCCCACATTGAAAAATGAATTAATGAGGCCTCTATTTAAAATAAAGAGTGGAAAGTATGAAGATTACCGAAAATAACACATACTAGGGTTCCATGTAGGAAAATATGGATATGGAAGAGAAATCTAACCATCAATTATCTGATGGAGAGTGGTAGAGAACATGGCTATAAAAAGGCCAACAATCCCAAAGCCATAAGTTAGTGATGATTTAAGGTACCATCTAGGACAACATTTTTGTTCTAAGTTCCTTTTCTTAATGTTGAGGAATTTATTTATGAGATTGGCTAAGATCATAAGGAGATATACTTACTTTATAATTAGAGTTTTGTCTATTAATAAATTTCTACCACAAACTCATCTTTCAGTCGTAAAAAAAATTCTATTTATACTATTCGTACAGGGTTCCAAAATAAACGAATTTATAATTCATCTACCAGATCTTTTAAAAAAAACTACATTATTTAATCCAGGACATCTCTTGGGCCAGTGGTAGGTGATACACCCTTGTCGCCCTTCGGTTGCGGGTTCAAGTCTCGCGGCCTTACCGGACGCGACGGGTTGCCGCCCGACCTGCGGGTTGTCCTTTTATGGCAATCCAAAATTAATCTCAAACTAGAATTTATCCAAAATACTTATGACCAAACTCACAGTCCAACATTTATAAGGAAGTTAAACATAATGTAGATCCTTTTTACCACGTAATAGCATATGAATACCTTCATCATGTATTCTTTTATAACACTGAAACATCCTGAATTACCATAATCCATATTGATTACATTCATGCTCCCTTATTCCATATAGAATGCTGGATATACTTCATCAATCCAAAAATGTTTTAAACCCCAACAATGATGGAATATACAAATCATTAATTAGTTTCAAGGTAGTCAAGAATATCCAATATAATTTATCCAAATCAATCATGTATTATTCTAAAATCACTACATCGGTATCAGAACCATATTATGGTTTATCATTCTCTCAACCATATATTTTCCAAAAATTTAACCTGCTATTGAGTCACTTTTCTTTGTTCCACACAATCTCAAGTCCTTAATGAAATAGTACTGCAGTACAATCCTTATATACTCCATAATTATTATAACAAGTACATTGTTGATACAACACTCAATTCACATAATCAACATAAGAACTCTAATCATTCCTCTTCATCTGTGGTAGTATCATAACTTGATTATTATCCAATAACATCATTTGCGGCATATTCTGATGACTGGGACATAGGTTCGCATAGTGTCCAAACTTCTTGCAAATGAAGCATTGTACATTTGAAACCATTTTCTTACCCTTGCAGTCATGTACTTTGTGCCCTTTTCCACCACACTTATAACAAACTCCCATTCATTTCAGACAAGTTCCAGGGTGTTTCTTCCCACAGTTATCACATATGGGAAAATTCTTCTTTTCCCTCTTCCCTTTATCCATCTTTCTCTCTTCCATCCCTTTCTTCTCTTGCTTCCCTTCAAAGCCATATGACTCAGTAAAATCTTTACTTATCTTATCAACACATGATATTATTTCTTCGTATGAGGATAATAAATGGGAGACTATATCTCTTATAAATTCTAGGTTAAGGCCGTGAAAGATATGATCCTTCGTTCTCATTGGATCATGTGCATTGCTGGAGTTCTCATTCCTTCTACTGGGCGCCATTTATAAACAATGGCATACATTAGATTAGTTTATGAATAACAATACCTAATCCCAAACTTGTAAGACACATAACATAAATTAAATAGTTTATGGATATAATCTATAATCATATAAATTTCTCCTTTGAGGAAGTAAATCCACATAAACCCTTCATAATGGTTTGTAAAGAAAATGAGAATTATCCTAAGCATATCCCCCGGGACTGTCGTAACCAAGAGTGCAGCAAGGCCCGTTGTCGTGCACCAGTTCCCGTTCGAGTCTAGCTCAAAGCGGTGTTTTCGGGTTTTACCCCTAGGTACATCTGTGCCAGAGCCGCCTCTACCTGCTCATATCCAGACAGGGATGTATTGCTCAGAAAACTCACAAAATCTCTACAATACCAAAATTCTAGGAAGTTCTTCTATAATAATCCTCAAATTCCATCTTAAATCTATGTGCTCTAATCAGAGTTTATCTAAATCTAGCTTCCAAGGTTTGTACTAAACTTCCTCTGATACCAACTATAACACCCCGACCCCAGTTACCTAGAGTCGGTGCATTATTACATAACATTGGAATGATCAAAAGAAAGATCAAATCTTGAAAGACCGATTGGTTTAGTAGCCTTGGAAACACTAGATATATTCATAAGTTTTACATTACATCATAAAATGAAAAACTACTACAACAACATAATGTCTCGACAGTCCACACTATTATCCCCTCATAATATCCCTGCAGGTCATTCATAACTTACTTCTTCACATCCTGGGGAAAATAAAACATAGAAAAGGGGTGAGCTCAAATGCCCAGTAAGGATAACAATATAGCGGAACATTCAAAATAAGCATAAACATTTAAGGCAATGAATTACTAAAACAAAAGCCTTTTAAACTTGAACTTCAACATAGTATGCCAAAAGTAAAATGAAATAATTCCATTTACTTATTTACAAGGATATTCTACTAATCGAATAATCACATGCAAAATAAAAAACCACTTTCATAATGATGAAATGCATAATGCTAAACTTTAATTTCTTTGTCAAGGCCTCGTCCCAAGACCTTGGGGATAACTGTAACCGGAACCCAACCTGGAGTGCCTCTAATAACCGGACACCAACCCGGAGTGCCTCTAATAACCGGACACCAACCCGGAGTTCCTATAATAACCAGAGACCAAACCGGAGTTCCTCTAATAACCTGAGACCAAACCGGAGTTCCTCTAATAACCAGAGACCAAACCGGAGGGCTTACTTTTATCGGTCCCCAACCCGGAACATACTTGTCTAACACATTCATCTGAATGAAAGGTTGAAATATAACATAAACATTCAGATTAAAAATAACTTATGAAATGTCAATACTTTAAAAAAAACATGAGTGACATAAGAATAGATTATACACAGTCAAAAATATCAGATAACCTTCAATAAAATATGGATGTTTTGTATCATAATAAATCAACTTCAAATAAGCTTAAAAGCCATCAAAGGATGTTGACATAGATGAAATCAAAACTATTTTAGAGAAATATCTCTTTCTATTTTTGAAATCATTTAAGAGTCATATATTTATAAAATAAAACATTTTCATTGAAAATATTCTTATAAGCTGGTAAGGTAAGCTTTGACCATTTTATAATGGCGGAAATAACCGCACCCGCCGTATAAGTTAAAAAAACATTCTTACCTTAATTCTGTCGAAAAGGATAAAAGGCACCTTGTTTGGAAAACGATGGAATAATTCCTTTATAAACCTCTTATAAAAAGTCAAAAAGGGTATAAATGAATTTAACCCATACTCTAGTAAATAGTAAAAATGTTTTGAAATACATTTCGAAGAAACATTGATGTGGATGATAAAGAGATCCCAGTAGATTATTATGTATAAACAACCTCGGATAATGAAGAGATTGTGGAATAACCCTTACCAATTTGGTAACTTATGAAACATACAACCCATGAAAGAGGTATCAGACAGTGAATATGTAAATACACATAAATTAGAGTGTATTACACAACGAATATAATTATGGACAGTACATACACCACACAAAAGGTGATGGTGGCAATATGGCATGAATCTCGCGGGAATAAGGAGTGAGATGAAAACACCTTACCTTGTACTTTTACTTGGTTGGGGTAGGTTAACCTCCTGTATAATAGTGAAATAATTGTTATTAAATTATACAAGAATCATATATATTAATATGATATCATATATGATCTTTTAACATTGCCTTGTTAATAATGTCTTATTATTATCGTTGTTTCGGGTGTTAACTTACTCATTTTCTTTTATATGTTTTATTACGTAATCCATGTTTGTAATGGATAGGTTGTATATTATTCATATCCAGAATGATATCATGTCCTTAAACATCATTTTTAAATCAGAAAATGATAATTATACTTGAATGGATATGATGGAGAATGAATCTCATCGCGTTCGTGGAGACGGTAGTCCGTACGTACGCACGAGCGACAATATCATTCTTTTGATATTAAAATAATATATAAATGGATGGTATATCATATATACAGAATCATTAACATGTTATATTTATTATTTACATGAGTTACACATCATTATTATACCCATCTAAATAATAATATATTGAATAACAATTACACCACGACGTGGAGACGGTAAGCCGTACGTACGCACGTATGGTGACATGTTATTCAAATGGTGGATAGAATACTGAATATGGTTGTACCATATTTATAATAACATCACAATATATATATGATACTAGAGTTATGATTTTATAATGCTAACAACAAAGTAAGAAGAAGTGTAAGAAGAAGGAACTTGGAAAAGGGTGGTGAAATCATTACCTCTTCTTCGGTTTCTTCCTTTTGATTTAATCAAAATGGCTCATTAGGTTTGCTTTCTGATCAAACTAAGGAATCTAGGTTGTAGTGAGGGAAGTTGGGAGAGTATTTGGGCAGAGTTTGGCCGAACCAAAAGGCTTTTAAGGTGTGAAAAAAAGAGAAGTAGGAGTGCCCTTTTATAAGAGGGGTGAGGGGAACCTTTGGAAAAGCTAGAAATATTAGTTTATAATAAATTCTTATTCGGTTTCTAATGGATCCAAAGTTGATTATTTAAATTTTAAGGTGGGGATGGGTCGAAAAAAACTCAACCAATAGAATTTAGACAGGTTTGGGTACTTATATTAACATTATCTTTAAGTATTAACTCTAAGTTAATTAGTTTCACTTTTACAATGTCTCTTTGTATTTTTATATAATATGGTTAATAAACTTACTATATACATCCAAGAGACCCCCAATAGGTCCATTAATGATGAACCTATCATGATATAAGTCTCTTGGCCGAACCTTATATTTTTAGGAATTTAATATCAATTAATAATATAATATTTGTTTAAGAACTCTTTTATGTCAATTTTGACACTATTCAATAGTTGATTTTTGTGAAACTCATAACAGATTGATTACTTCGAAAAAAGTCAATTACATCAATCCTAATATATCATATTATCCTATAAAATTAGTTTAATTCATTAAAAGTTTCATATTTTATTTATTTGGGTATTTATAATATCAATTATTTTAATTTTTTACTATTATAGTAATTAATTCATCATCATTGTGTCACAAATAAATTAAATTATTTAATGTCTAAAAATTATAAATAAAATACCACTAAGTAGGAAATCTTTTTTTCTTTCTAATGAATATTTATAATCTAAAATCCAACATATATAACCCTATGTAAAAATTGTTTTTCTAAAAGATATATGCTTGTGTCATTTTTGTATTTATTTTAACTTAATTAAAATAAAGTGTCCCTATCACCTACAAGTGGCACCATGGGGTCCCAAAATCGACCCAAATTTGCCTATGGTCGAACATGTATCAACCAATAAGGCTAGGACACGTTTTAGGGTAAATTAGTATTATTATAGTATTAAGTTTTAACCCTTATTTACCAGATTTACCCTTAACCATGGTAAATAAAATATTTACCGCAGTAATATTCAAAATGTCTAAAAATAAAAGTTACCTATTTACACAATTTGAAAATCCTGATTCCAAATATGGAATCCATTTTTCTAAATTCAAAACACAGAAGTGGAAGAAATTAATTTAAAATTAATTCCTGCTGTCAAAACAAAAAGCGTGTTTTTAAGAGATAATAACTATCAAAAGATTGACACTTGTGTATGTTCGGTTTAATTGTAAAATTATGTCCAATGACAAAAATTATATTAAATGGTAAAAATATATTCAAAATATACTTTAAAACCACTCAAATTCATAATTTATCACTATTAATTATTTTTATTAAAAAAGTTGTTTTTAATTAAAATTTAGTAATTTTCACTATTCATCAAAATATGAAAGTTATCCGAAATGTACCAAAATTTCACCTTAGGATAATTTTGATATTCCGAATCCAAAAAATTAAGTTCATTTTGAAATATAAAATATATATAATTTCAAAAATTAGGTATTACTATTTATAACGGCTGGTTTGATTGGTTGTGGTGTGTGTTAGAACTCGAAGTTGCGTACAACACACACTACTGTATTATTCAAAGGAAAGCGTACCGTGGAAGCTTGGATGTTTCATTTTAAAACTTTTTGATGTCCCCCTTTACTCAAAAAGTTTGAAATATTGTATTTAAAATGGGTTCACTATTAAAAGTTGGTAAATGTGCAATACTGAAAATGAATTTTGTTCTTACATTTTGTCTAAGAAACTCATAATATGGATTCTAAAATTATAAGGATTATATAAAGTCTAAAATTTAGTTAATACTATTAATAACATATTTTGAACGACTTGTTTGGTAAGTCAAGGTGTGCTTGAACTCGGTGTTGCGTGTAGTGAAATTTATTGTATTATTTTAAAGAAATTACACACTATGAAATCTTGGGGTGTTACACCACAGTACTGAAAATACTACTTATACCAACACCCTTTTTCCAAAGGTTTGTCTAAACCATTGGGATATAGAGTTTTTCCAAACGGGTTTTGAAAACTGTTGGGATATAATGCTTTAGTGTAGTTTTTCCCAACAGTTTGCGAATACCGTTGGGTTATATGGATATTTACCAATGGATTCTGTAAACCTTTGGGATATAATGCGGTATAGTGATGTTTCCCAATATTTTTTTTAAAACCATTAGGATAGGTTTTCCCCAAAAACGCTTGGGCCCCCACTTCCCTTTCTATATTTGATTGATTTTTACCTACTAGAGCGGTGCTCTCCTCCCAGCCGGTGACCCCTCATCTTCTAAAGACCCATCGAAGTAGTATCCACTTCAAATTGGTTAGTTGGAGTTACATCTTATGCCTACATTTATTTTGGATTTTTATATATCACATTTAGTTTATTTCCTCATCCAATATAATCCCTCATCATTTGGGTTTTTGTTTGTTGTTGAATGTGAAATTGGTATTTTCCAGATATTATAGCCGCCACATAGACAATGAATTTCCCTTCTAGAAACATTGCCATAACTAATTGTCTATGTGTGTTACACAATATTAGTGTTGTAGGGGTACTATATTATATCACATCATTCATGTTCACATTCATATTTTAAGGAATATTTCCTTGGAAACTAATTTCTTTTTTAAAAAAGGGAGTTCCAACTATTATTTTTTAAAATATTTATGTAATGGTTTTGGTGGGATGTGCAGGTGGGGGGTTTGTAGGTCGAGGGGAGGGGGATTTTCAGTGGGAGTCTATTGGGATTGAGGTGGGGGTGAACAGGTGGTGGTGGGGGAGGGCTGTGCATGTGGTGGGTGGGGGAGGGGAGCTGTGCAAGTGGGGGTGCATGTGGTGGGGGGAGGGGGAGATTGTGCAAGTGGGATGGGGGAGGGGGAGTGTTCAGGTTGGGGGTGGATGTGTAGTGTGCAGGTGGGGAGGGGGTGTGGGGGGGGGGGGGGTGGGTGGGCATGTGGGGGGGGGTCCATTTGAGTATGGGGGTGGGATGTCTAGGTGGGGGATGGTGTGTGGGGTTGTCCGGTGGGGGGGGGGGCTGTCCAGGTGGGGGTGGGGGTGGGGTGGGTGTCAAGGTGGGGGTGGGTAGGGGGTTGTCCAATTGAAAGATAATATTTTCTTTTTGTTTTTCAACAAATGGAGTGATGTGTTTTGGAGGTTTAACTAATAAAATTTTTAGTAGAAGAAAAATAATAAAATTAATCATCTATAATAAATGAATCAATAGAAATGTGAATAATATAAAATAAAGTAAAATTTTAATATAAAAATAAACATAGTTTACTCTTCAACAGAGTACGCTTGATGGGGGTGTAGGTAATTTTTAAGGTAATATATGGGTATTGGGGGGGGATGTTGTAGTGGGGGAGGGGTGTGGGCTATTCGGGGGGGGGGGGCTGTCTTGGTGGGGGGGGGGGGGCTATCCATGTTATGTCGGGGGGATGTCCATTTGGTTATGTGGGTGGGTTGTCATGGTGGGTGAGGGGTTTGTCAGCTATCAGGGGGTGGGGGTGTCCTTGTGGGGGGATGGGGGGTTGTCCGGGTGGGAGAGGGGTAGTCTAGGACTAGGGAGGGCTATCCAGGGGGGATGAATGGGAGGTAGGGGCTATAGGGTAGGGGTGTGGGCTGGCTAGGGAGGGGGATGGGCTCTCAAGGGGTGGGCGCGGGGGAGCTATCCATGGGAGTTGGGGGTGGGATGTCCAGGTGGGGGAGAGGGTGTGGGTTGTCCAGGGAGGAGGGGGTGGTTGTCCAGGTTGGGGGGGGGGGGATTTCCAAGTGGGTTGGGGGGGTTATCCTGGTGGGGGGATGTAGGGGTAGATGCTATAGGGGTTTTGGGGTGTGGGTTGTCTAGGGAGGGGGTGGGTTGTCCCCTCCGATACACTAATAAAAGGAATCACATATAACCAATGTATAGTTGCTTTCACACATTTAGACTTTCCTTGAAATTTCGTACCAACACTCACTCTTACCCTTCCATGAAGAAGTGATATATGTAATTAAATATCACTTAGGTTCTTATCCACTATCCATATTGATCTCATAAAAATTTAACATTCCTATTACTCGATATCACCTAGTGATATAGAAAGCCTCATAATACCATGAGTAGTGTCCTATTGAATCATGGATCATATGCCTAAAAACATACATTGGTTCATATTTGACATAGATTTTTTTTTTCTAAACATACACCTTGTATCACAACCTGAAATTAGTTCATTGGTAGTCACTCCAGGAATCAATAAGCCATATACATAGCTAAAAATTTGGAGGTGTGTTTACAATTAGATGTTTTTTTTAGAATTAATTTATGATATTTACAGTGGAAGAGAAAATATGATCCATGTATTATGAGGTGTGTTTAATATTAGGTATGTTTTGATTTATATATATATATATGATATTAATGGTTTACACCAAATATATTATAGTTCATCTATAATAGTATTGAATTCATACTACAATTTGATAGAGATTCGATTCTACGACCCTAATTTGGGGGTATACACCTTCACCCCTGAACACCGCCCCACCCCTGGAACCCCCTAGACACCCTGCCACCCCCAAGGAGAACCTACATCTGCCCTGGCTAGCCCCCACCTCCCTGGACCGCCACCACCCCCTAGACACCCCTCTACCGCATTTACTACCCCATCCCCTGGAAACCCCCCACCTCCCCTGGACACCCCAACCCACCCCCTTGGAAAACCCCATAGACCTACCCTACCGCCTGGAACCCCCCCCCCCCCTACAGACACCCCCACCCCCGCTGGGTAGGAACCCCTGGGTAACCCTGCGACCATGGACTGCCCCCACCCCCTGGAAAGTCCCCACCCATAAACACCCCACCCCTTTGTAAATCCCCCCTGAACACCTCCCATCCCCTGGACACCCCCACCCCCTTGGATACCCCCCACCCCTGAACATCCCCCACCCCCCGAGACAGCCCTCCACCCACTAGAGCCCCCACTAAACACCCCCACCCTCTATGGTTGTGTATGTGATAACTCAAATAATCTACAAAAATATAAAATTCCCTAAATCAATAATTTTCTCAAATCCTGAATAATTATCCACTACAAGAGTACATGATCTTGTATAGTCATGTATTATTCTTCAAAGATAATTTTTTATAAATATAGTATATTTTTGTCTTTTATATTATTATTCTCATATAGAGTAGTGTGTCGGTTATAGATTCATATAAAGTGAACAATTCTTGTTTACATTAATATATTTTTAATGGAAGTTAAATATTATTGAATTGGTTTTAATGGAATGACTTAAATAATTTTTTTACAGAATGGATAGAACATGGATGTATGAAACGGATCAGATCTCAAGAAATATTTAGAACAATTTGGGGATCATTTTAGATTTTTCATTCCATAATGCTTCAGATAGTGGTAACATACACAGCCCCTGTTAAAGTTGTTTAGGAAGACCTTGGTTGAGCCATAAAGATGTAAGCTACCACATAACCAAACATTTTTTTCATGAAAAGAACTCTATGTGGTATCACAATGGGGAGAAAATGGAATCTCAAATTTTTAATGATCCAAATACGAGGACATGATTAGAGAATTTTTTATTTGACCGATTTTCATTTATTCGTCATCATGAAAAAAAGGATTATGTCCCATGAAGACTTCGATATGATCACACATGATTCATTTATTGAAAATGATGATTTTTTAAGGGTGAAAAAATTGAATAATGATGCCATGACTCCAGTATATCGAAAATGCAGTAAAATGAAAATGATTGAATTTTTAATCCGATTGATTCATGGGATAAATATGTACAGGATTTTTAATACTGCCATTGATTACATTCTTACCTTATTAAAATACATACTTCCAAATGATGCATATATTACCTTAGTCCGCTATATGAAATGGAATTTAGTTGAGGATGTTGGATTATCAAGAAACAAAATTAATGCTTGCCGGAAAGATTACTATTTTTTATGGGTGGAAACGGCTGAATGAAATGATTGTATAAAATGTGGCACATCCCACTGGAAGCCAAAATAATATGGAAATCCATCCTGTGTGCCATATAATGTAATGTGGCACTTTCTATTGATCCCTAGACTGTAGAATCATTTAATGTCTGATAAAATATCAATAAAAATGTGATGGCATGATACCGAGAGATCGAAGACTAATGGTGAGTTGGTTCACCTAGAATATGGATTTGCATGGAAGGGATTTGATGCTCGATATCCTGATTGTGCAGCTATGGTGCATAATGTGGGGTGGGGCCTTTCATGTGACAATTTTAATCTATTTGGGAAAATTCTTACTTCGCACAACACATGGCCAGTTTTTATACACATTTATAACTTTCCCCCATGGTTTTGTATGAAAAAACATTTGAATTTCATGATTATACTATTATTTAGCCTTTATAATCCTAGAAATGATATAGACATATACATGAAACCTTTAATAAGAGAGTTGAAACTTCTTTGGGATGTGGGTGTGTGCACAAACGATGCATATTCGAAAGAAATATTTCTGATGCATGCTGCGCTTATGTGGATGATCAATGGTTTTCTAATTTATGCAATTATTTTTGGATGGATCACGAAGGGTAAACTGTCATGTTCTATTTTTATGAATAATAAAAGATCTAGAAGACTGAAACATCACTATAGTTTTATTTTTATGGATTATCAATAATTCTTGCCAATGGACAATCCATATAGAAATAATCTTCGATGATTTGACAATACCATGGAGACTGATGATCCACCCCAGCGTATGTCTAAACTGATGTGTTTAATGAATTTAAATATTTAATTTTTCATTTGGGATGGGTCAAAAGAAATATGGAAAGAGAAAAAATGTTTACCATGAAACCTATTACAATTCGAAGAAGATAAGTATCTTCCTTGATTTTCTTTATTGGTCATCCAATTTGTTATGTCGTTGCATAGACATAATTCACATTGAAAAAATATATTTGTGAAATGATTGTGTTGTTCTTTTTAATGTTAATGGATAGAAAAAGGATGATTTAGGGTCTGGGTGTGACTTAGTGGATACGGGAATCAGTCTAAAAATTCATCATGTGCATATCAGTGAAAATAAATGGAAAGTTCCATGTGTTTTTTATTTAATGACACGTACATAAAATACGATATTTCTGGAAGTAATAGATATTAATAGAGTTTATTATGGCAGTTCAAGGAACATATCTAAATGAGTCAATAGAAGAGATATGAAGCTAAAATAATTTAAGACTCATAAATATAACATCCTTCTAGATGAGTTGTGTGACGCCCCGACCCCAGATGCCCAGAGTCGGTGTATTATTACAAATCATTGTCATGATCACAAGATATTAAATCTAGAAAGACCAATTACTTTAGTAGCCTTGTAAGTACTAGATACATTCATAAGGTTTACATTACATTATAAAATGGGATTCTACAACAACATTTTTTCCATAGACAACACTAAGATCATATAGACTATCCCTTCAGGTCAGTCATGATTTACTTATGCGCATCCTGGGAAAAATAAAACATAGAAAGGGGTGAGCTTAAAAGATCAGTAACTATAACAATATAGCGAAAAATTTCCTAAATAGGCATAAACATTTGAAGTAATCTATAATACTAAAACAAAAGCCTTCTAAACAAAGAATTCAGCATAATATTGCAATGATACAATTCAAATAATTCCATTTACATATTCACATGGATATTCTACTAGTAGAATAATCAAATGAAATAACAATAGATACTCCCATAATGATGGAATTCATAATGCTAGACTTTCATAACCACATAGTTAAGGCCTTGGGTGAAGACTAAAAATAAGATTTTGTCAACACCTTGTACCAAGACACTAGTTTGTCTCATGAGACCTAGAAATGCATCGAGGTGCTAGAGAAGGCTCCACCCATCACTTACTAAGTCCAATTCATTCCTTATATGAAAAGGATTAAACATCACAAAGACATTTGTATTAATACTAGCATACGAAATGTCAATACTTTACCCAAAAACCATGAATAGTGTAAAAATAACACATCCACAGTCAAACATATCAAAAAAACGTCACTACAATATCAATGTTTTTTATCATAATAAATCAACTTAAATATTCTTAAAATCAATCAAAGGATGTTGACATAGATGAAAGCAAAGCTTTTTTTTGGAGAAATATATCTTTCTATTTGGAAATCTTATAAAATTCATATATTTATAAAATAAAACATTTAATTTGATAATATTCTAATATGCTTTTAAGAGAAGCTTTGATGATTTTATAATATCAAAAAATAGTTGCACCCTCCGTATAATTTAAAAAAAAAGACATTCTTGCCTTAGTTTGGTCAAAAAGGTTATGAAGTACCTTGTTTGGAAAATGATGGAAAGAATAATTTCAGAAAAAAATTATAAAAATTCAAAAAAGGGTATAAATTAATTTATTCCATAGTCTAGTAAATATTTAAATTTTTTTGAAATAATTTTTTAAGAAACATGGATGTGGATGATAAAGAGGTCCCAGTATATACTTAGGTAAAAGCAACCTCAGAGAATAAAGAGATTGTGAAATTAGCACTAACCTTGTACTTTTCCTTCGTTTAGGGTAGGTTAGCCTCCTATATAATGGTTAAATAATTTTTATTAAATTATAAAATAATCATATACATTAATATGATATCATATATTATCTTTTAAAGTTTATTTGTTAATAATATCTTAGTATTTTCATCGTTTCGGGTGTTAATAGATTCATTTTCCTTTATATGATTTGTTACGTAAGTAATGTATATTATGGATAGGATGTATCTTATTCATATTAATAATGATTTTAAGTCTTTAAAAATTATTTTTAATCATCTAATGAAAATTATCCATGAATGGATGCGATGGAGAATGAATCTCATCGTGTTCGCGGAGATGGTAATCTGTACGTATGCACGAGAAAAAATATCATTCTTTTGATATTAAAATAATATATAAGTTGATGGTATATCATATATAAATAATAATTATCATTTCATATTTATTATTAACATCAATTGCACATCATTATTATATCCATCCAATTAATAATGTATTGAATAACAATTACACAACGACGTGGAGACGGTAAGACGTACGTACGCTCCTATCATGACATGTCATTCAAAGGATGGATAGAATACTGAATTTGGTTATACCATATTTATAATAACATCATAGTATATAGAAGATACTGAAGTTATTATTTTAAAATGGAAACAACAAAGAAATAGGAAGTGGAAGAATAAAGGAACATGAAATATGTGATGAAATATTTACCTCTTTATCCAGTTCTTCCTTCTGATTTGATCAAAAGGGATCCTTAGGATGGATTTATGACTAAAGGAATGCCTCTAGGATGAACTTTGGACCGTTGATAGGGTATTTGGGTAGGGTTTTTCTGAGCCAAATGTCTTTAAAGATGTGAATTAGAAAGAATGGGAGTGCCTTTTATAAGATGGGTGAGGGGCACCTTAAAAAAACTAGACATATTATTTTTTAATAAAACAATTTTCCATTTCTAATGGCTCGAAAATGGATTATTTTATAGTATAAGGTGGGGATGGGTCGAAAAAATCTCAACCAATAGGTCTTAGATAGGTGTGGGTGACAATATTAACCTTATATTTTAGATTTAACTCTTAGTTAAATAGTTTGACATTTACCATGTCTCTTTGTATTTTTATATTATATGGTTAATAAACATACTATATAATCAAAGATAACCCCATGTGGTTCATTAATGATACACCTATCATTATATAAGTCTTTTTGACTAACCTTATATTTTTAGGAATAGAATATCAATTAATAATATAATATTTGTTTTAAAAACTCTTCTGTGTCATTTTTTACACTATTCTGTATTTTGTTTTTTATAAATTCATAAAAGCTTTATTAATTCGATAACATTCTATATAACAAACCCTAATATGTCATATTAACCTATAAAATTAGTTTAATTCATAAAAAGTATATAAATACATTTATTTAGATATTTATAGTAACAATTTGTTTAATATTTCAATAATTAGGTAATTACTACATCATCATTGTGTCATTAATAAATTAAATTATTTAAAGTCACAAAAATATAACTAAAATACAATTATATTGGAAATATCTTTATATTTCTAATGAATATTTATAGTTGAATTTATATTATGTTTATCCATATATTAAAAATGTTTTAGTTATTAAACATTGATGATAACTCTTTAAACTCTTCTTTGAATTAAATAATAATAAATGTCCTAATCGAATCAATGTGGACCTAAAGGATCATATTTTATTCCTAAGGTGGTTTTTGGTCTAATTAAACTTATCCACTAGAAATAGGACATGTATTAGTGTTATAATAATATCATTTTTACCCTTAATTACACTATTTACTTTTAAGTGTGGTAAATAAAAGTAAAAGGTACTATTCATCAAAAATTATTTTCTTCTTATTGAACCACATTTTACTTACTGATATAAACTATGTCTCTCAGAGTTTTGAAATTCAACTCATAGAATCAGTAAAATTATGTTTTATGAAAATTTGCAATTGCTCCTAGGAGGTGGGTAAAAGACGGTAAAAAGTTCATTAAAATTTTTATATATATTAAATTATTATAAACTGAATCCAATGAATTAAGTTGAACATATATGGGTATTATGTATCTAATTTGACCTAAAATAAATTTAAATAAGATAAATAATTATTTAAATAAAAATTCAGTTTTAAACCATAACTCAGTGTTTTTCACTATTCATCAAAAAATAAATGTTTTCAAAAAAATAAAAAAATACACCCTAATCTAATTTCAATACTATAAATCCAAAAATGAAGTCCATTTTGGAAGATAAAATTTATAAAATTTCAAAAAGTGGGTATTACTATTCATTATGGCTAGTTTGATTGGTTGTGGTGTGTTTGAACTCGAAGTTGCGTACAACAAACACTATTTTATTATTCAAAGAGAAGGGCACCGTGGAAGCTCGGGCGATTACTAGTTGTTTAAAATAGAAATCCATCATATTTTGTCTAGAAATATAAGGGTGGATGTTATTTAGTTGTGCCATTTGTATATAGATCTTTGTGTTAAGAAGATATCCAAGTCTTTCTTTTAAGAAAATGTTGGCAGATGCCCTATTAATTTTGTGTGAGTTAGAGAAAATATTTCCTCCAAAATTTTTTACATGCATGTTACATGTGACTATCCTTATTCAAACTGAAATACCTTTCATAGGACCTATTTCTTTTCATTGGATGTATCAAAGGAAGGAAATATGTTCACATTAATGTGTTATGTCTGAAATAGAAATCATCCCAAAGTTTTTATCATGAATTGTTACTTGGCTCAAGAATGTATGGATTTCTACTCTATGTATTTGTATGATCTTACTACAATAATGAACAGACCATTGAGAATTAAAGAAGGCCAATATGAGGAAATTGAACCCAGTTTTCCATCACTTCCTCAAACAGGAGGAATTCTTGGATCATATAAATTGACGACATTAAGCAGTGAAGAGCGGAAGATGCCGCATCGCCCATTTTTTTTCAAGTACGATTTGTTATATGATTACATCATGTAAGAAAATTGAATAAATATATCTTATATATATCTCTATTAACTATTCATATTTTTATCTATAGGGAACATATAAAGATCATAAATAAAGGTCATCATTCGTTATCTTGGAGAAGGAGGGAGACATTGCATAGAAAAGAGTTTTCTGCATGGTTAAAATTACAGGTAAAAATATTACTGTTTAAAATAATTAAAATAATATTTAAATAAGTTTATTATTCATTTATATTTTAGGAATTGATTTTTCCTGCATAATCTCTCTATGAGGAAATAAGGGCTTTGGCTTTTGGTCAAAATATCGTGGTTCATGAGTGTAAATCAAATGTTATCAAGGGGTACAGATTTATTATCACTGAATGAGAAAAGTACATGTGAAAACAAAATGATGGTGTTATGGGTACTTCCAAAACAGACTATTATGCCAATGAATCATATAGTAGGCAAAGATTTGAAAATATAGGATATTATGCAGTCGTTGAAAAAATAATTATATAGGATTATTACTCTCATGGAAGAGTCACGATGGTGAAATGATAGTGGTTTGATTCGACGAAGAGGCATGTCACATTTATAGATTATTTTGAATTTTGAGTAATTGATATGACTCTCACTCATACAACAAATGAACCATATATATTGGCATACATGGAAAAACAAGTTTTTTTTTGTCAAAGACCATCTTCGACCTGAATTTAGTGTAATTATTGACATAATTCCATGAAATATAATTGATGATGGTGATGATGGAATTGAGAACATCCCTAAAACCATTGGAAAAGATCCATTTATTAGTTTTGATGATTCAAATATCTTAATTGTCATAGTTGAATCTGAACCTAAAGCTGTAGTCGGAAATATTGAGAATCATGAATCCATGTTCTCAATTATTTTGGTTTCACTCGACATGGGTTGTTAATGTTGTTACTATTCAAATTGATTTAATATTGATTACAAATATGTTGTATCCAAGCCGAATATTATGTGGTTTTTCAAAGTTTACTGGTTGAAATTTTATTTTAATTGCATTATTTTTATTTTTGGAATTTAACTATATTCAACCCTTTGAAACAATCATTTCTAACGTGATGAACATTTCAATGCTTTATAGACCACGTATTAAATTATTATAACTCTATGACCCTCTATTATAATTTTACTAGATAATGAACATGATAGTTTGTATTCTTCGGCCAAACATGTATAGAAACCTACATCATCTACCTGGGCTAAAGAAATTAAATTTTTTCTTTAATTTCGACAAGTGTTTTACCCCTTATGAATCTGGTAGATATATTATCCTTGTAAATATGTTTATATCATCATTTAGAACTATCTTAAGGGCTTAATCATTTATTATATCTAGACTGATGACACTTAGTAAATAACCATCCTACTTAAAATTAAATTATTATTACATCTTCTATGATTTATTAAATTCATTATATATCCATTCAATCCCATATAAACAATGGATTGTTAAATTACACATGAATCCACCTATTCCCTCTGATATATTTTGTTTTTTGGGTTACACATTAGTTATCCGTTTCTATTTACTTCCATATTTGTTTTTAAAATTCAAGAAATGCAACCAATTGAGGAGAAGTGATGAAAAAAAGATGATGGACAACAATAATCATATGACTGAGATAAGAATTCCACCACGAGTGCCTGTAGTTTATATTTTATTTCAAATTTATATATTTTAATAATATATTATGTCATGTGATTAATTTTCATTTAAAATTTTTAGTTGGATCCACCTCTTAGGCGACAATTATTTGATGTGTTGCCCAGTTGTGGTCCGAGTAATCTGGGTGTTCGTACAGGGGGGTGAAGAGGGGGGGGGGGTGGTATGAGAGCTAGCCGATTTGGTTAGTGTACATGATTAGACCCTTCCCCTCCTACTAACATACCATCAATCCCACATTCTGATCCTGGTGTGCCATTAGGGACACATGGGTTATTTGGGAGTCCCACATTTTCACCACCTATTACATCTGAGCCTCCTCATCCTTCTTTACCTGATCCGATGATGATTCCCACTTCCCATCCAGCATTGGACCAGCCACCCATGACGGATTCTTTTACTTCCTCTTACCTCTCTCCGAGCTTTTATATTTCATCTTCTTCTACTCCTGCTCCGCTAGAGTCTATCTCTGTGGAGCATACATTGGGACCCACTCCACCTATAAACAGTGTTCCTTCAGTTTATGTGGATCTAGTGGCGCCCATTGATTAGACTAATGCAGGTATATTTATACATCCCTAACAAATATTTATACCATTATTTAATTTAATTAGAACACTTATTGATAAAATATTTGTTTTTCATTCATAACAGATACATCCACTGATAGGAGGCAGGGGCAGGGGCGTACACGCATGCGTATGGTGTGGAACCACCTCACGTAGTTGATGGTGGACTACAATGAAGAATATAAAATTATTGATAAAACATGGCTGCAATGTCAGAGTTTTTTGGTGATGCTTTCCAAATACTCTGACATCATTCCTATTGGCCCATTCTCATGGAGACAGTTGCCAAATGATGTCAAGGATAATGCTTGGGTAGAGATATGAGTAAAAATATGTGTTCTATTTAATGCGATATATTATTTTTTTGTAAATATATGAATTAATATTTTGGTGTCATCTTCGGTTTAATTTCCCCGATGGGGATGGTGCATGGACCGAACATCTAATAGATTTAACTGATCTTTGGGGAGCCTATAAGCAAGAGTTGTATATTGGATGTCATGCTGGAGTTGGCACAGAGTTAGAGGCGGTCCCTATATGAGATGATTGTCTATTTTAACAATATCGACAGATGATTAGTCATTGGAAGACTACCTAGTTTAAGGTATTAATCACATTTGAGGTATTTAGATGAATATTTTTATGTTTTTCATTTATACTATCTATTGTATTGTTGAATTTTATTTTGAAATCATCCAGAGTAAATAAAAAAACATTGATGATAAAATATACCTCCACACATTGGGATGTGCTATGATCCAATATTATGAGAGAAGCTGGTATGATAGTTGTTTATATAATTTTAGTTATGAAATTAATTATTGGTCACATATTTTTCATTATTTTTTCCAACATTCAATGTCCTTGTAGAATAAAACATTGAATAGTGAAGGGCGTGTGCCTGGAGAAAAACTGTTTTTCTCAAGAAGAAGGAAGAAAGATGGAATTGCGGTTAATGAACCAAATTAGCATCATAATATAAGTTTTAATTTGTTAATTTAAAATTTTAATATCTATTTTTTAATATAATAATCTATTTATATTTTTAACAGGATTCTTTAGAGGCCCTTGATGCCCTAGAACTTGTCATTTTGGGGGGAAACAATCATATACATATGCTATGGGGAGATGAGAACCCCGAGAGAGTACGCCACCGACCTGGTAAGATTATAGTCCTGATGAGGTATTTGACCTCCTCGGGTATGAATTTTAGTGCCACAGAGATCCATTATGTTAAGTAAGAGGTGGAAAAGTCTGAATAAAGGGCCACATAGATGGAAGAATAGTTCTCTTGGGAAAGCACTGCATTTATGAGACTGATGGAAGTTTTACGCCCATCACTTTAACCAGAGGCCATCACAACTTGTGATGAATATATGTCATCGATTTGTTCTATATATGATTCACTAGGTGGAATTTCTAGTAAATGTCGAAATTATTGTGAGGAGGATGGCAAGGAAGAGGAGAAGGAGGCAGAAGAGGGGGTCAAGGCGGAGGAGGTGGGCGAGGAGGAGGAGGTCGAGACTGACTAAAAGGGCGAGGAGGAGGGCATTGAAGAAGGTGGGGATAATGATGATGATGATGATAATGATGGGACTGAGGGTGGTGATGATGATGATGATGGTGGTTGTGATGAGGGAAAAATTGATCTGTTACATTTTTGTCTTTTATTACTGTCATTTGATGTTTGATGATTTTTGTGCCTTAATGTATGTGTGATTAGGTAGGTAATGTTATCTTTATTTCATTATCTATAAATAAAAAAGCATTACTTATTGAATATATGGGAAAAAATTCACCCCTCCCCTGGAAACTACCCACCCCCCGACACCCCATCCCTCCTAGACACCCACACCCACATGGAACGCCCCCACACCCCGTAGACAGCCCCCACCCCTGGTACTCCCCCACCCTCTCGGACACCCCTACCCCCTGGACACCCCACCCCCTTGGACAACCCACCCCCTTGGATAGCCCCCACACCCCCCCTAGACAGGACCACCCCTAGACACCCATACAACCTTTGACAGCCCCCACCACCATGGATAACTCACCAACCAACCTGGACACCCCCACCATCCTAGACACCCCGACCCCCTAGATAGCTCCCCAACCCCGCTGCACAACCCCCACCCCCTAGACACCACCCCACCCCTAAGACACCCCCACACCCTAGACACCCCCACCCCCTGAACAACCCCCACCACCCAGACACCCCTAACCCTTGGACATCCCCCAACCCCATGGAGAGTCCCTCCACCCCCTGGGTACCACCCCACCCACTGGGCACCCCCACACCACCCATGGACAACCCAACCCCCATGGACACCACCCTTGGATAGCCCCCACCCCCCTCGATAGCCCCCTCCACCAGACACCCGCACCCCATTGGACAACCCCAACCCCCTGGACATCCCCTCCACTCCCGTGGGCACCACCCACCCACTGGAGACCCCACACCCTGGGCACCCCAACCACTATGGACATCCCCCACCACCATGAAATCCCCCCCAGAGAGCCCCTAACCCCTTGGATGGCTCCAAACCCCCCTGGACAGCCCGTCGACACCCTGCACACCCCCACCCCCACACCCCCGAGACACCCCCTTCCCTCTCAAACAGCCCCCACCCTAGGACAACCCCCTCCCACCCCCTAGACACCCCTACACCCAATACCCCCCCCCCCACCGCCTGGACACCCCTACCACCCTGGACAACCCCCCTCCCCACCACCCCAAAACACCCCTGACCCCCTTGGTCAGCCCCCAACACCCTGGACATCCACCACCCCCATGGACACCACCTCACCCCCTGGACACCACCCCACCCCATACCACCCATAACCCCTGGACATCCCCCACCCCCTAGACAGCCCCCCCCCAAATACCCCCTTCCCCCTTGGACAACCAACTACCCCTTATATAGCTCCCACCCCTGTACACACCACAGATAACCCCTACCCCCTTGGACAACACCCCCCAACGCCCCCCGGACAATCCCTACCCTTGTACAACCCCACCCTTTGGACACCCCCACCCCAATTGACAACCCCCCAAGACACCCCCCCTCTAGACACACCCACCCTCTTGGACCCCCACCCCCTAGACACCCCCACCCCCTATACAGCTCCCCCACCCCCTGGACACCCCCACACCTTGGACAGTCCCCATCCCTTGGACAACCCCCACCTCCTGAACACCCACACCCCCTTGGATAGCTCCCACCCCTAGATACCCTCACCCCTCCCAACCGCCCCAATGAATGTTTTCTTGAATTCAATAAATTTTATTGTGGACCTGAGTGTTGTTATAAATACTTTTTTTTCTGAATTCTGTATTTTTAGTTGTTCGATAATTATTGGATATCCTCTTTATTTTATCTTCATGTGTTAAATTATATATATTGAAGAGGGGAGGTAAGAGGGGATGTAGGTTGTTGTGTAATTATATAGAGTCTATATAAGGGAGGAAAGTGGGAAGTCTTCTGTATAGGTATGAGGGAAGGCTACAAGGAATATTATGTAACCCTAGAGTTCTATATTACAACAATTTATAAATCATTGGTATAAATATTAATAAACCTTCTATAAAAACAGTTGACATAAAACCCTTGGTAAAGCACTATACCAATAGTACATAAACTGTTAGAATATAGGTTCTAATTATAATGTATTCCAACAGTTGGAGGAAAACTGTTGGTAAACCGATATACCAATGGTTTTTAAACCGTCAGGGTTGGTTATAGATTTACATTTACCAATGGTTTGTAACCGTTGGTACTTCTATCTTGTAGTAATTGGCCAAAACCATAGGGAAGCTTATTTTTTTACTGGTCTAACCCAACGGTATCAAGGAAACCATTTGTATATGGCTATCCCCATGCCTTATCACCAAATGGATTGCTAAAATGTTGGTATTACATATTCAAATGGTTTGGAAGCCATTCCAAATAGTTTTAAACCATTGGGAAAACCATGGTTTACAAAAATGCATGTGGATATATATCTTATTTCCATGATTGAATATGATGTAATTTGGGGTTTATAAATGGTATCCCTACATATAGATCATATAAATTTTTTGTATAAGGAGATCCCATTTCATATCCACAACACCACATTGATCAAATATTGATGAAAATATGTTAATGACACCCCTTTCATAGAAAATTATATAATATGGGTTATGATGCCTGATAATGAGGTACTCTTAGCTCAAATGATATGGGATGAAGTCAAAATTAAAGACATATATATTTTAATAGAGTATAATGATCTATTTCTGATGAACTATATGTCCTTCCCCCTGAAAATGAGGATGAGTTTTCACTAAATATCATACAATGATATATGCCGACATAAAATATTCCTTTTATAGTGGCCCCTATATTGCATGTATAATTAAATATGAAATTGTAAAAGAACCTGGAAAAGGGAATGGTACACCAGAGTGCTTCCCATTGGATTGAAATATATATATTTTTATGGAGAAGCACATATCAATTCAACGTTGAATTGACCCTCATGAATTGTACATGATCACGATCAATAAAAAAAACTATCTTCACCATAATGACAGTACATTCAATCAACTACAAGGATCACAATTTTTATTAAAGACTAAAATCTAATTCGGATACCACTAATTAAGTTTAAGGTGAAAGGATATACTAAATAAATATTTATACACAGGGTATGGACACTATAAATTTATAGAGATTCCCTTTCTTATTAAAAATTCCTCAGATATATATATTTATTTTATGTATATGGTCTTTAAATATTTCCTTGAAAATTTTATAGTAGTCTTTATTAATGAAAATGATATATATTCTATGATAATTAATAAACATGTTGTTAATTTGGGATTTGTAATAAGGACCTTATTTAATGTGAAATTATATTACATTCTTAGGTATAAGGAATTTCGGTTGAAAAGGTCATCCTTATTAGGTTATGTTATCATCAACAAGGGTATGTCCATTGGAAAATCAATGACATATGTAATTATAAAATGGTTAAGTCATAATGTAGTCACTATGATATGATGGTTTATTGGATCATCCATATAATATAGTTATTTTGTAGAAACTTATTATTATTATACTATCCTCTAACCAAGATATCCTGGGATTGAGTGATGTTATTTTGAATAATGAAATATGAGGAAATCTTAAAAGATATTAGGAACATATTGGCCACTCACCTATGCTTGTACTACCATGAAGTATGGAAGGATTTTTATGATATAGTGATGCTTCATTGATGGGAATGAAATGTAATATATTGTCTAATGTTTGTGTTGTAACTTATGAATCATGAGAACTAATGAATCATGTGTTGGAATACCCAAATATGGATCTAGTTCTAGTGGTATTAGTTGTTAAATTGAAAATATAGAATCATTATCTCTTCGGTGAGAAGTGTGACATTATGATAAACCTAAGAGAAAAATTTAATCTTCACAGAAAACCATATGAACATAAAACAAAATTTATTGTTTCAACTGACCAAAGACCACAACTTCTCAATAAATAACCCCCCTAGGAAGGGAAATAAGGTGGTTGATACCCTGAGAAGGAATGATCATTCATTATTATCCATGACAAGGATTGAAAAAGAATCGTCACTCATGTATTTGAAATAGATGATTCATGATATCGTATTTGAATGACAAAAATATTTATTTTTCTTAAATTATTGATTATTAATCCATTCATGATAATATTAATAAATCTAAATAAAATATGATTCATATCTATACAAAATTTAGTGACTGTTTCAGAATTTATCTTTGTTAAAGATGGAGTAATATATTTTTGAACTTGAATATGTGTCTTATAAAAACAAGAACTAAAGAAAGACCTTTTGGATAATGATCATATGTTTCCCTTTACTTTTCATTCAGGAAGCATTAATCTATATATAAATTTAAATAAAAACTTTTTATTAGATAATATGAAGAGGAAAATCATATATTATTTATATCGATGCTTTTAATTCCATCATGTTACGTTTGAAAAAAAAATCTAATAGTATGTTGCAACCATTAACAAAACCACTATGCAAATAGGAAAAAATTTCTAATGATTGTGTTTATGGGGCTCTGCAAAACCAATAATGGAATGAATTATTTTTTTACTATTGACTATTTCCTAAAAATGTTATATAATTTTATAGCCATAAATAAATATTTATCTATTGACTAACTCTCTATGATATATGTAATGTTAAGTTTAAGACTATAAGGATTTAAATAATCTATTATATTAGATTAAAATCATGGGATTACTATAAGATAATTTAAAATTCATTAGAAATTATTAAAAACTATATTTTGTTTCGATACATCTTATCACCCTCAGAGGGAGGTTCTTTCCTAGAGAACTATAAAAACTATGGATAATATGCTGAGATATTCATTATTGAATATCATGTATGTAGAGATCAATCCATTACTTTTGTAGAGATCTCATATAATAATAATTTTCTTTTTATAATTCATATGTTACTATATAAGGATCTTTATTGAATGATATATAATTCATAATCATATTATGGCGATTTTAGAGAGAGTAAAACTAATATGTCCTGAAATTGTATAAGAACAAGAAGACAAGGTTCAAACCATTATGTAGAATATGAAGGAAAAATAGTCAAAATAAGAGGTATATAGATAGTCATCTAAGATATTTAGAGGATGATGTTATAATAAATGTATTGAATTGAATATCTACCTAGAATTGTGTTTTGAGATTTGGGAATAATGGGATGTTGAACCCATACACATTATTTTCTTTGAGATACATGATATTTTAATAGAAGTATGTTATCACTTAGCACCACATCATAAGCTCTCTAATGTCCATGATGTATTCCATGAATTGATTTTGAAAATGAAATATTCGACCCATAATAGGTGCAAGATTCAAATGTCAGGAAACCATAACATGATCTATCATATGAGGAATAACCAGTTGAAATTTTAGGTTTATGAAATAAAGTTCTGTAAAACATGACCACTAATCCTGGAAAAGTTCATTGATGGGATCATATGTTGTATAATGGTTACATGGAATCTAAGAATATGGTGAGATAAATTTACCCTGTATTTTTTTATCTATAAAATAAAATTTCATGGATAAATTGTTATGTGGGGGGGGGTTAAATATAACAACCTGAAATAAGTGATTTTTTAAAAATGATGGCATTTTTTGATAACATGAATTAATACCAACACCTAATAAAAAAATTAAAACATATTAAGAGAAAATTATTATAAAAATTATAATAAATACTTATATTTTATACCATTAAATAATTATCAAGAATGTAATTAATATGAGTTAACATAGAAAAGATTACATTCAATAACAAATATTTTCTTTATGATAGGAATTTTCATTTATAAAAATAAACATACATGTCTTAGAATTTATATTTTATTAAATAAAATTCATTCTAAAATAACATGAATTTAAATTTATTGGAAATTAATTTATTATTTTACTTGAAAATGATTATTTCCAATCAGAAAATGCGAGTTTTTGGAAAATTAAATTTTTTAATTTTTTATATTCATTTAATCTTATAATATATGATTACAAAACCATTTCAGTAATAATGTTTTTAGGAATAAAATTATATATTTTAAAATATTCTATGATCTAATTATCCTACATCCAATATTTTTAAAACTAAATTAAAATATTTATCTTATTAAAAATTCATTTCAGTCATTTCATTAAATTATGTTTTAAGGAGGTGAAATCAGTTTTTGGATTTCTTGGAATTCCTCCTAAATATTATTATTATTAAATAAATCTATTTCTGTCATGAATATATATAAGTTAATTATATAATATATATATATAATTCTTAATAAAATTAATGTTCTAAAAAATTTATGAGATTGAGTGTGTTTTTTAAAATTAACTTTTCACGCATGTAGATGACTTTATTTGTTTTAAAATTAGTTTTTAAATTTTAAATTATGAGTATCAAATAAAAAAATTTATCAAATATATATTGTCATCATTAATGTGACAGGACAAGGTTAAAAATTAATTACCATGATAAAATATAATTTGGGTAAAAGGACAAGAGAAAAAAATGTAACGCCCCGACCCCAGTTACCCAGAGTCGGTGCCTTATTACATAACATTGGCATGATCACAAGAAAGATCAAATCTCGAAAGACCGATTAGTTTAGTAGCCTTGGAAACACTAGATATATTCATAAAGTTTTACATTACATCATAAAAAATGAAAACTAAAACATCATAGTCTCCATAGTCTACACTCATATCCCCTCAAACTATCTCAGCAGGTCATTCATAATTTACTTCTTCACATCCTGGATAAAATAAAACATAGAAAAGGTGTGAGCTCAATTGCCCAGTAAGGATAACAATACAGCGGAAACTATCATAAAAAAGAATAAACATTTAAGGCAATGTATAACTAAAACAAAATCTTTTTAAACCTGAACTTCAACATAGTATGGAAAAAAGAAAATTAAATAATGTCATTTACTTATTCACATGGATATTCTACTAATCGAATAATCACATGCAATATCAATAACCACTTTCATAATGATGGAATGCATAATGTCAGACTATCATAACCACATAGCCAAGGTCTCGTGCTGAGACTAAAAATAAGATTTTGTCAAGGCCTTGTGCCATGTCACTAGTTTGTCTCATGAGACCTACCGATGCATTGATGAGCTATAGTGGGCTCCACCTGTCACATATAAAGTCCAATGCATTCCCATATTAAAAGGTTTAAACATAACATAAACATTCGTATTAAAACTAGCATACGAAATGTAAATACTTCATCTATAAACCATGAATGGTATAAAAATAACACATCCACATTCAAACATATCACAAAACCTTCAATACAATGTATAATTTTTCTATCATAATAAATCAACTTCAAAAAAGCGTAAAATCCATCAAAGAATGTTGACATAGATGAAATCAAAACCCCTTTTAGAGAAATATATCTTTCTATTTTGAAATCATTTAAGAGTCATATATTTATAAAATAAAACATTTTCTTTGAAAATATTCTTATAAGCTTATAAGGGAAGCTTCGACGATTTTATATCGGCGGAAAATAGCCGCACCCGCCGTATAAGTTAAAAAAACAATCTTACCTTAATTCTGTCAAAAAGGTTACAAAAGACCTTATTTGGAAAACGACAGAATGATTCCCTTATAAACCTCTTATAGAAATTCAAACAAGGGTATAAATAACTTTAACCCATATTCTTGTAAATAGTAAAAATGTTTTGAAATTCATTTTTAAGAAACATGGATGTTGATGATAAAGAGATCCCAGTAGATTATTACGTATAAACAACCTCGGATAATGACGAGATTGGGAAATAAACCCTTACCTTGTACTTTTCCTTGGTTGGGGTAGGTTAAACTCATGTATAATGGTGAAATAATTGTTATTAAATTATACAAGAATCATATATATTAATATAATATCATATATGATCTTTTAACATTGATTTGTTAATAATATCTTAGTATTATCGTTGTTTCGGGTGTTAACTTACCCATTTTCTTTTATATGTTTTGTTATGTAAGACATGTTTTTTATGGATAGGTTGTATCTTATTCATATCCAGAATGATATCAAGTCCTTAAACATTATTATTAATCTTCAAATGAAAATTATACTTGAATGGATACGATGGAGAATGAATCTCATCACGTTCGTGGAGACGGTAGTCCGTACGTACGCACGAGCGACAATATCATTCTTTTGATATTAAAATAATATACAATTAGATGGTATATCATATATAAATAATCATTATCATTTTATATTTATTATTTACATGAATTAAAAATCATTATTATACCCATCCAAATAATAATATATTGAATAACAATTACACTATGACGTGGAGATGGTAAGCCGTACGTATGCACGTATGGTGACATGTCATTCAAAGAATGGATAGAATACTGAATTGTACCATATTTATAATAATATAAAAGTATATAAGATATAATGGATTCATTATTTTATAATGGTAATAACAAATATAGAAGAAGTGGAAGAAGAAAGGAACTTGAAAAGGGGTGGTGAAATCATTACCTCTTCTTCGGGTTCTTCCTTTTGATTTTATCAAAAGGGCTCCTTAGGATGGATTTATGACTAAAGGAAGGACTCTAGTATGAATTGAGGGAAGTTGAGAGAGTATTTGGGCAGGGGTTTTCCGAACCAAAAGGCTTTGAAGGTGTGAATTAATGAGAAGGGGGAGTGCCCTTTTATAAGAGGGGTGAGGGGCACCTTTGGAAAATTTAGAAATATTATTTTATAATAAATTCATATTAGGCTTCTAATGTCTCAAAAGTGTATTATTTAAATTTTATGGTGGGGATAGGTCGAAAACCACTCAACCAATAGGATTTAGACAGGTTTGGGTTAATATATTAACCTTATCTTTAAGTATTAACTCTTAGTTAATTAGTTTCACTTTTACAATGTCTCTTTGTATTTTTATATTATATGGTTAATAAACATTCTATATACATACAAGCGACCCAAAAGTGGTCCATTAATGATACACATATCATTATATAAGTATCTTTGATGAACTGTAGATTTTTAGGAATTTAATATCAATTAATAATATAATGTTTACTTTAAAAACTCTTTTATGTCAATTTTGACACTATTCAATAATTGTTTTTTGTAAAAATCATAACAAAATGATTACTTAGAAAAAAGTTAATTAAATAAATTATAACATGTTAAATTATCCTATAAAATTATTGTTATTTATAAAAAGTCTCAAATTACATTTATTTGGGTATTTATAATATCAATTATTCTAATTTTTCATTAATTAGGTAATTACTATATCACGATTGCGTCATATATAATTTAAATTATATAATGTCTAAAAATTATAAATAAAATACCATTATGTAGGAAATAGTTTTATATTTCTAGTGAATATTTATAGTTGATAATAGAACATATATAACCCTATGTAAAAAAATATTTTCTAAAAGTTATATGCTTATGTCATTTTTGTATTTATTTTAACTTAATTAAAATAAAGTGTCCCTATCACCTACAAGTGGCTCCATGGGATCCAAAAATCGACCCAGAGATGGCCATGGTCGGAAATGTATAAACCAATAAGGTTAGTATACGTTTTAGAATAATTTAGTATTATTATAATATTATATTTTAACCCTTATTTACCGGATTTACCCTTTAACCGTGGTAAATAAAATATTTACTGAAATAATTATTCAAAATGTCTAAAAATAAAAGTTACATATTTACAAAATTTGGACATCTTGATTCCAAATTTGGGATCCATTTCTCCAAATTTAAAACACAGAAGTGGCAGAAATTAATTTAAAATTAATTTCCACTATCAAAACAAAAAGCGTGTTTTTAAGATATAATAACTATCAAAAGATTGATTCTTGTTTATGTCCGGTTTAGTTGTGAAATTATGTCCAATGACCAAAATTGTATTAAATGGTAAAAACATATTCTAAATATACTTTAAAACCACTCAAATTCATAATTTATCAACATTAATTATTTTGATTAAAAAAGTTGTTTTTAATTAAAATTTAGTAATTTTCACTATTCATCAAAATATTAAAGTTATCCAAAAATTAAAAAAAAAGTCACCTTAGGCTAAATTCAATAATCAGAATCCAAAAATGAAGTCCATTTTGAGAGATAAAATTTATAAAAGTTCAAAAAGTAGTTATTACTATTCATAACGGCTAGTTTGATTGGTTGTGGTGTGTGTAAGAATTTGAAGTTGCGTACAACACACGCTACTGTATTATTCAAAGGAAATCAAACTGTGGACGCTTGGGATGTTTCATTGTAAATTTTTTATTTCCCCATTATAAAAAGTAAATTTATTTAGTCAAATTTAATATATAAAAGTTTAAAATATTGGATTTAAAAAGGGTTCACTATTAAAAGTTGGTAAAAGTGCAATACTGGAAATGAATTTGTTCTTACATTATGTCCAAGAAACTCATAATATGGATTATAAAAATATAAGGATTATATAAAGTTTAAAATTTAGTTAATACTATTCATAACCTCTTTTGAACGGCTTGTTTGGTAAGTCGTGGTGCGCTTGAACTCGGTGTTGCGTGTAGTGCAAGTTATTGAATTAATTTGAAGAAATAACACACTATGAAATCATGGGGTGTTTCAAAAAAGATTTAAATCAATCTTACATTATTTAAAATGATTGTATGGTTGTATTTTCCTTCTTATCATTCCCCCAAACCATTAATTTTTTCAATTTTTATTCATCTATATTTATATACTTTCATTGAATTATTAATTTTTTTTTTGAAGTTCTGTTTTCTTCTCCAATGAAAGGATATAACTTCCACACTCTCAAGATACATGTAACATCTGAATTAATCATTTAAAGTATATTTTATCATAATAATATATTATTATCCAACCTAAATAAGAATCTATATACCTTAATGTTTCTTAGGTATTTCACATTAAAGAATATTTCTAAGAGAAAAATCAAGGTTCCAACATGATTATTGATGCCTATTAGTGTTTCCTTTAATTAAAATCCTTCTAAATTTTTTTATCTCCATATTTATATAAAATAATCAGTTTAATAATTATAATTTAATTTAAAAATATATAATATTAAACATAAATTCAATCACTTCCATCCAATAATAAATCAAAATAACATTGATTTTTCGAACGTGCTTACTAACACCTCTATGATACGATGATGTTTTTAACATAAATATCAATAAATGATGGTAAAAGGGATGTTTTTAATGAGTAAATTGTTTTTCTAAGTAAAAAATAAAATTATGTAATTGTAATTTTTCATTTACCATCATTCATCAAATTCATTGAGAAAAGGTATTGTTAATAGTGCATATGTACGGACTATCATCTCCCTCAACAATGAATTTTTTTCATAACCACTAATAATTTTTTTTGTTTATGGTTGAGTTTAATGATTATATATGTTAATTATTAAATATTCACAATTCTATATATTTTATATTTTCATTATATTATAACATTCTCTTACTTATTAAATCGATATAACATACACTTATTAATGTTATTTCTACCATACTCACAGGTGATGTTGTAATGATTATATCGTGTTTTATATAGGAATGACATATTAAAAAACAATATATATGAATAATATATCAATTTTTCAAAATTATTCTACTGTTATAATTTTAATATATACTAATTCTATCAATAGATCAATTATTATTCGTTAAACTCATCAAAATGTGATAATCTTCTATATTTTTGTAGAAAACATTATAATTTTTTTAAATTATAAATTTATATATTATTCTAAAACATCAATTCAATTAACTAATATGATCTATAAATGTATAATTTTTTTTCAATATTGGAGAACAACACTAACATTACAATCCTTGTATAAAATAATCACATTTTATGACACCAGATTTTGAAAATAGATTGTAACAAATAAAAAATATGTGTTTAATATTTATGAGGTTAACTTATAAATTTAATACAAATGAATATTTTTATTAAATATTTGATTAATATTATTATTATTTTTGTACATGCGGATAGAGAACCTTCAAATAATCGATAGAAAATGTAAGGTATTTTCGTGTCTCAAATCCTTGTCCAAGGTCATAATCACATCCCATTTTCTAAAAACATTTCATGTAAAATGATATCAAAAGAATGGAAATATTATATTTTAATAATAATATATCCTTTTTTTGGATATTATGTTTCATATTGATGTCTTCTTCCTTGAGGAATCAATTTTTTTGTGGATTGGAAATTTTTTGGATAATGTTTTTTGTCTATATTAATGTATACATCCCTCTATATATATCTTTCCAATTTAATAAAATATTCATATTACCCATGTATAAACTTAAATTTTCTATATCCATTTCTTATGATATTTATATTTATTTTAAATCCAAGGTTTCAATTTCATTTTTCGGATATGGATTTTCAGTTAGGGTATTTTCAAATATTATATTAGTTTTCACTTTTATGGAACGTATATTATTCCCTTATCCATAAACATTTTACATATGTTTTATTTATTATCAAGATATCTTTATTATAATTTGTTTACAAAGAAATTATTTACTATGATTCACAATAATTTTGGAAAAAATGTGTTTTGGAAAATACAAAATGGCATTGATGTACGGTTGATGTTTGGTCAGGGAATGTTGGGGATAATGGATTGTCGGTATTTCTTTTTTGGAGGTGAGGTGGTTTTCGTTTCGACATGATTTTGAATTGGTTACATTATTATTCTTTTGCCTTGCCTTCTGGGAGGTGAGGGGGTTGTTGGTGGGATGTTCTTGTGCGGAGGTATGGTGATATCTTGATGGAGATGTTGAGTTATGTGTGATGTTTACTTTCTTTGCGTTGGATTTTGGGGTAGTTATTGAATTAATATTTTTTATATAATTATAAAAATGTTTGTGGTGTTGTTTTATTATTGGGTTGGATATGGTAAATTAATTAATACATGATTGGTTATGTGGTTAAATGTTGGTGATGTAAAATAATCATGAAAATTGGCTAGATAATGGGAATTGTATGGTGGTGTGATGTGGCTTTTTGTTTTTTTATTTTTATGCTTTTAGAGGTGGAAGAAAATGCAGTGATTATAAGTTGGTTTGTTTTTGGTTTTGAACCCATAGGTTGGGATTCTGTGTGTAGCTATATGTATATGTTTATATATTATCTATGATTTCTATATTCACCCACACATATCAAACACTATATGTCGATACTCATATAATAATGAGAGGGTTGTTTTTACCAACATCTGGTGAGAAGAATGGATGGATCAATACCCTAACATTTTGAAATTCTCCTCCTAGTGTGGTAGGTATTTCAAAGGATGTTATAGTCTAAGGCTTGTTAGAGAACTACATTGTGGTTTTAATAACATAGCTATATCTGGGGGAATAGTAATGTGGTCGTTCATCTGGGCTGGTGAGCCAGGTTTCTTCTGCTGAGATGTGAATTATCCCAGGTTTTTATGAGTAGTTGGGTTTGATTTTTATATTCACCATGTTCCCCATACCATAATTCAATGATTATGGGTTTGGATGTGTAATTACACACATGTTTTTGGGTGAGACAAGATGTGTTTATTTTTTTGGGGTGGAAGTCCCAAGTGTTTGTAGTAGTGAAGTGATGTAACCATTCTTGTGGGGTTTTGTGGTGTATGGAAGAGATGGGAGTGCCATGACATATGATATTGGGGTGTGAGAGTGGAATAGCAGTGTGAATGTTTTGCGAGGATCCCTTTATTGATATTATTCTTGTTGTATTAAATTACCTGGATAACATTTTTTTTGTGAGAATTACTTACTGATGTTGGGTTTGGTTACTATAATTTTATAGGTTCTTTTTTGTTCTGATATTTTCTCATAGGCGAATTTGTATTCTTCTCTTATATGTGCATAAGAGTCTTTGGTTTTTTTACCGAGAATACTTGAATGCTCACCATATGTATATAAAATAATTATTTGTGTTCTAGGTTGACAACATGGAAAATTATTGAGATTACTATCTTGTTCTTTAGGACAATAGTCATGTTGCTTCTTTATCATTGTTTTTGGGTGTTTACATTGGAGTGTTTTATCTGTATCAATTTTATTTGTACATTCCTATGATATGGTTTTTGTTTTTTTATTATGCCATAAGATATTTGGGAAAGATTCATCGTATTTTCTAATCCAAAATTATTATAGATGGTAATGACTTCGATTTCATGAGATATTTGTATACCCTTAGTGACGTTCTCCGAATCAGGGCTTAAGAGAGTTAGGACTTATGATTCATTGTCACTCTCCCCTCATTGCAGTATTTTTGGGGGAGGGTCATGAAATAACGTTCCATATAAAATCCATTAAAATATTTCATTTTATGTTAGAAAATAACTATAATTCCGATTATAAATATTTTATTACCATATAATAATGTCTATAATGATATTTGAAAAATATTGACATAGAAGAAAAATAGTTTAATGAAATTACAAAAAAATATTTCTTGGTCCAAATTCCCTCACGTAAAACCTGAAATGATCTCCTTATTTTTTAAATTATTTAAACTAAAGTGATGAATGATAAAATATGACATTAATCATCCATTGGAACATAAATAAGAATTTTATTGAAACATTTATAATAAAATAGAAGATATATATTTATAAAATAAACCTTTATAATATTTTAAAATGATATTTTTAGTAAAATAGGCCCTTACCTCAAGTCTGATTCATCACATACGTTCTTTATAGTTACAAATGAATATAAATTGTTTGTTATTTAAAATTTTTAAGGATATTTTTAATGTTTAATTTTACTTTTATTTTAACTTTTTACATGAAATAAAGAATTACATAAACATTGAAGAATACATTAGATGTTTTGATGTTATTAGGCTTATAAAAAAACATTAATTGGTTTACTATGGTCAAAGAGATTATTATTTAAATATATCTAGAGTAAAAATCATGATATAATTTTAAATATTATAAATAATTTATAATTTAATAACCAATAATTAATGTTGGTCTTGAAAAATCAATGATGCTACAATCATAAAGACAAACTGTTGTTTATACGCATGAGTATCATTTCTATTTTTCATGTATCATTATGGAATGAAGGTAAGAATTATTTTAACATTACTTATTTATAATAATTTATTAAATACGGTATTATTCCATTTAATATAATTATATATATATAATAAATGTTTTTTCCTGATGATAAAAGAATGGAATCTCTTTATAGAGGGAGTTGTCCACACATACCCATGTACAATGTTATTATTTTTTATTGAGTGGAAAGGTAAGACAAAGAATTATATATTTTATTTTAAGAATGATTAATATTTTAATAAAATAATATGTATTTCATTTATATAAAATATACTAAATAATATTTTCTTTATTCCCTTCCTTTTAATGCATTAGTGAAAATGAAGCACATCACTCGTGTGGCGGTAGTCTGACATACACACGAGTGAGATCATTTTATCCCCCATGAAATGAAATTTATGAAGGTATATCAATTATATAATATTATAAATATAATTATGTTAAAAATATCATACATATAAACTTTTAATCCATCATTTAAATAATACATGAGTGGTGATGATGAAAAACGGATGACATCGATTCCCAAAGCAGTATTCCACCATACAGACGAATGATGGGTTCGTTTCCCATTTGAAGGAATTAGAGGTGGATGTAGGTTATGAAAAAATAATAACTTCATAACAGAATATGTGAGATACTTTTTTTGTTATATCATAGTAATTTAAATTTTTTTTTGTTTAAGCAAAAAATAAAAGTTTTTGGTTAAGCATGATAGCTCTTCTTTTGAAACATTCTTTATGATAGATAATAAGCCTATTAGGATTGATTAATGATTAAAAAAATGGGGCATATTTCATTTTTATTGAACTAATGAAGGGTTTAAAAAAAGGATTGACTACGAAAATTCTATTTTCAGGTGTCAATATGAGAGGAGAATGGGTGACCTTTTATAAGTGATGTTAGTGAAACACATGTAATTGTTCAAAGTTTTTCAATATTACAATGTCACATTCAAGGTAAAAGAGAAAAAATGGAATATTATCTAACATTATACGAGATAAATTCTAAAAATATCTTGAAAATAGAATTTATACCAGTTCATGTGTTATTTAAATTAATAAAATTTTAGTTGAACTCCCGATAAATTTTTTTTTATCATAACCGTGACAAATGAATTTTACTATTATCGATATTCATTAAAAAAAAATTAATTTAACATTACTATATTATAAAAATTAATCGGATTCCAAATATTGATTCGAATTTTCCAAATTAAATTCAATTAATTGGATGAATTTAATTTAAAATTAAACTTGTACACATGATTAAAACGTGTGTTTTCAAGCTCTGTAATTTTCATGAAAAAGATAATTTTATATTAACTTTTAGTATAATAATAATCATAAATTTATTTTCAATTTTAATTTTTATACATATAATCAATTTATTTCATTTAAATAATTTATAATTATGTATTATTGTAATTAATTAAAACCGAGAAACAAATATTTGATTTTTTTTCTAAAAAAACCAACTTTTAATCCCAAAAAATACACTAAATTACTATATATATTGGATTAAATTCTAATTAAGTTGATTAAATAATAATTTTTTTACATGAAATAATATTTAAAAAATGTTACATTTATATTACATAAATAATTGACATGAAATTATATTTATACCAAATTATTATTTTTCTTTATTCACCAGAAAAAAAATATTTTTTTAAAAATACCAAAATATCACCAAAAGATAATTTTTATAATTATATTAAAAAAATATTTTCATTCTATCAAAAATATTTTATTTATTTTCCGAAAAATTAATTATAATATTTTCTCATAAAAGAAAATAAAAATCATTTTTTAAGAAAACATATTTTTGATGAATAAAACAACTTTACTAAAAGATGAGTAATTATTTAATTATAATTTATCATAAAAATATATTTTGTATGAAATATATAAACATATATATTTCATAATTTAATTATTTACATTAATATCATAAATTTATTGGTTAGTTTATAACTATAGAATATATTGTCGGTCGTTTAAGCTCGGAGTTGGGTGTCGAGTAAGTAATCCAACATAATGTTATTCATTAAAATTATCAAGGTGTAACAATATAAACCCCTTTCATAAATTTCATTCTCAAATTTATAAATTCTTGTTTTAGATCAATGGTTTGACTTTTTTAAATACCTCTCTTGAAGTTCCACATCATTAATAGGGTCAATAAAACTTCTTCTTGATATGTGTGAGAAGAAAATATGAAGGGAACCCTAAATAACACATATAATATTTCCAAAATAGAATAAAATAAATAGGTTATGAATATTAGTATAAGTAATAAAACAATAATACCTAAATAATTAAATATAGTGGGAATGATCATAGATAAAAATAATTTGAATTATCATGAGAAAGGCCCTATACAAAAATATCTAAACCAGAGATGTGTGAAAGTAATCATCGTTTGAATGTAATTGAACATGATAGATTGAAAATTTTAATTTTAAGATCCTTTTACTACTTTTTAGGAAGTCATTACTACCTAGAATAAGAACATAAGTAAATATACATATTTGATAGGATGAATTTCATAATTTAATTAGTTTCCACTACAGTCTTGTCTTTTTTGCCAAATGTTGAGTATTGAAGTGGAATTTTTCAGGCATGAACTAGTGATATAATCTATTTAAGGATGACATAACCATTAAGGAATAAAAATATATTACTTCTTATTGGAATCACCTGTTTTGATAGTCCTATATGACGTTTCATTTCTATGATAATTTTGTATCTCTTACAGGATGATCATTTATGTGAAAATCATGATTATATCAAAGTAATATCTATGTACATTTAATCTCAATCCTCTCTTGTTAAGGCTTATAGAGAAAAATTTCTCTATGTATAAAAGGACAACAATTCAAGGTCCCCGATGCAAGGTCACTGATGAAAAGGTCACTGATTCAAGGTCACCGATGAAAAGGTCGTCAATCCAAGGACTCTGATGTAAGGTCCTTGATACAAGGTCACCGATGCAAGGTCACCCATGAATGGTCACCAATACATGGTCACCAATGAATGTTCATAATGCAAGTTCACCGATGCACATTCACTAATGCAAGGTCACCAATTCAAGGTCATCGATGCAAGGTCACCCATGCAATGTTCACTAATGCAAGGTCACCGATTCATGGTCACCGAAGCAAGGTCACCGATGCAAGGTCACCGATGTAAGGTCACAAATGCAAGGTCACTGATATAAGGTCTCCGATGCAAAGTCACATATGGAAGGTCACCGATGAAATGTCACCGGTGCAAGGTCGTCGATGCAAGGTCACTATAATGACCCATACTTTACATACATTGTTAATACTTAAAAATTGATGCATACTTATTACAACATATAACAAAACCACGAATGGACCATATAGGTATAGTGTCTTTAGAAACTGGGAAACATAAACAACTGGTTCATAAAGCATCTAGACTGTCTCCCATTTATTTCATCATATCTATAGTCCCTTTTGGAATATCTTACTTAATAACCTTCTTCCTGACCTGGGGAAAGAAAACATACAAAAGGGTGATCTCTAATGCTCAATAAGGGTAAACAAAATAAATATCAATCACATCATATTCATAAGAACATAACTTTTGGAAATCGTAACCTGAAAAAGAGAGAATAATTTCATAACATGGGATAAATCATAGTAGTGAAATGTAATCACAATAATCATAACATAAAACATGAAACATTTTGGCATACACACATAATCATAGAGAATCATTTCTTATTAGTCAAGGCTCATTGACAAGACTATCTTAGTGGACAAAGTCCATTTCTGAACCGAGTTCACTCCTCATTTCAGTCCTATTTCACTGAACCGGTATAACCTATCGTTCCAGCCATGTCTATCTCATGTGATATAAAATCTTTACCCAATGCATTGGAGGGAGATATAGGTCCCACCCATCTCATAATGATACCATTCTTATGTGTGCCACAAAATCATAAATCATACATCATTGCATAACCCATGTAATACAAATGGGAATCTTAAACATCATGACATCATAAAACAATTTATATAAGATAAAGGAATTCATAAAAATAATTCCATCACAACATAATCAAATCAATGTAATAATAGGGATAAAAACAGAACCCTTTATTATCTTAGATGGAACATAATTTTGATAAAACACTTGAACTCCATTCTTGAGGAAAATATCCTTTCTTCTTCAAAATTTTTTTTCCTTTCTTAACATGTCATACAACTTTAAACTAAAATAAGTTGATTAAAAATAAACATGAAAACTTGTAAAGGATTCTTCTTCGAAATAATGTTTTAAAAATCAATTCATGCCGTATAGGTTAAAAAAACATTCTTCTCGTACTTTTGTCGGAAAAGTCAAAAAGTACGTCGTACGAAAAAAGACAAAATATTCCATTCATATCTTTTACTAAAAATTCACCGAAGGGTAAAATTGGATATAAAATATGGTAGAAGGATATAAATATTACATATTGAGGAAACATGGATGTGGATGATAAAATACACCCCAGTAAATACCAAAGTATAAACAATCTCGGATAAAAATGAGATTGTGATATTTCCCGTACCTTAGGTCCGATTTGTTTAGAAAGTGTCCGAACCTCCTGTATAATGATTTAAATAATGTTATAAACTTATTCCAGAATAATAATTATTGTTATGATATCATATATGGTCATATTCTTAGCTTCTTAGTAGTAATATTTCATTGCCATTTGTTATTCGGGTGTTTATAACTTTTTGTTCTTATGCGTGTTTTTTCGAATAAATTATTATTATTATATATAGGTTATAAATACCTCATTTACATAATGGTATTATTTTAATATATATCATATTCATTCATTCAATTCAATTATATAATCATTATGAAATGAAGATCATGTAGAACGAGTCGCATCACATCGTGGAGACGGTATTTCGTACATATGCACGAGTGATGATATCGTTCCTATGATCGTGGAATTGTATTGGAGTGTATTTATACTATTTAAGAATCAGTATCACTTTATAATAGTCATATATAGTCATTATTTACACCATTATACCCATCCAAGTAAGGTGGTGGTGGAAAATAGATTACACCACGGCGTGGAGACGGTATTCCGTACGTACGCACGCGCGGTGATTTCTTTTTCCGTAGGATGGATAGATGGTGAAATAGGGTTGTTTCATACATATAATAACATATCCGTATTTGAGTGATACTGATGTTATTACTTCATAATGAAACAACTAAAGAAGAAGAAGTGGAAGAAGGAATAAAGATGATAGAATCGGTAAGGGACATTACCTCTTCTTTGAAGTGCTTCTTTGAGACCTTCTTTTAGGGCACTAAAATTCGTCTTTGAAAAAGCCCATGACCTCTAGGATGTCTCTAGGGAAGTGTAGAGGAGGAATTGTTAGGGGTTGGCCGAGCTTGAAGGCTCAAAGTGGTGTGAGGAAGAGGGGGAGTAGGTGCCCTCTTATAAGGGAGGAGAGGGGCACCTTTGGAATAACTAAAAATATTATTTTATTATAAAGTCAAATTCGGTTTTTAATAGCTCCAAATTGATATATTTAGAAGATAAGGTGGGTAGGGGTCGAAATCCTCTCATCCAATAGAATTTATACAAGTTTAGGTATCAATTTTAACCTTATCATTTAGATTTAACTTTAAGTTAGATAATTTAACTTTTATCGTGTCTTCTTGTTTTCTTATACTATAAGGTTAATAAACTTACTATATCAAGATAAACGAACACAAAGTTGTTTATTATTAATATATATAACCTTATCTAAGTCATTTGTCCGAACCTTAGATTTTTAAGAATAAAATGACAATTAATAATATAATATTTGTTTTAAAAACTAATTTATGTCAAGTTTGACACTATTTGGTACATGTTTTTTATGAAATTCATAACAGAATGATAAGTTCGAACCAGGATACTTAAATCAACAATAACATGTCATAGTAATCTAAAAAATTATTGTAAGTCATAAAAAGTCTCAAATTACATTTATTTTGGCATTTATAACATCAATTATGATAATAGTTTCTTAAAAAGGGAATTACTGCATCATCGTTGTGTCATAAATAAATTAAATTATTTAATGTCTAAAAATTACAAATAAAATATAATTATGTAGGAAATATTTTTATCTTTCAAATGAATATTTATAGTCGAATTTATCTTATGTATAACCCTATATTAAAAATGATTTACTTATTAAACATTGATTTTAACTATTTTAACCCTTCTTTAAATAAATTAATAATAAATGTCCTAATCTAATCCAAGTGGGCCTAAATGGTCATATTGTATTCCTAAGGTTGTTTTTGGTCTAATTACACTTTTCCAATAGAATTAGGACATGTTTTAGGGTAATAATAATATCATTTTTACCCTTAATTACCCTATATACTTTTAACCGTGGTAAAAAAAAGTCAAAAGTTACTATTCACCAAAAATTATTTTCATCTCATTGAACCACATTTTAGTCCATGATATTAACCGTGTCTCTCGGATTTTTGAAATTCCACTCACAGAAGCGGTAAAATTAAGTTTTATGAAAAATTCAGTTTTTTTTAACTACCACTTAGTGGTTTCACTATTCATCAAAAATTGAAAGTTTTCAGAAAAATACCAAAATTTCACCCTAGGCTAATTTCAACATTCCGAATCCAAAAATGAAGTCCATTTTGAAAAATAAACATTATAAAATTTCAAAAAGTGGTTATTACTATTCATAATGGCTAGGTTTAATAATATTTTAATAGCATATTGTTGTTTAGTGAAACTCGGTATTGCGTACAACACAAGCTATTGAGGAAGGCTGTAGTTGCATGTAAAGCAAGCCAAGATAGTGTTGTTTGTAGTAAAAGATTTCCTTTGATGATTTATATAACATAAAAAAAATATTTCTCATAAAAGTCTCGGGCGTTACATTCTACCCCCTTTAAAATGAATTTCGCCCTCAAAATTCGTCACTTTGTAACAAACAGATGAGGATACCTCTCCGTCATCATACCCTCAAGCTCCCATGTAGCTTCTTCTAATTGGTGGTTCCTCCATAAAACTTTCACCAATCGAGTGGTCTTGCTTCGTAGGACTTTTTCGCTACGATCCAGAATCTCTATCGGTTGTTCTTCATAAGAAAGATCTTGCTCCAGCGGTACAATTTCTGAGCTAAGTACATGTGAAGGATCAGGTATGTACTTTCTCATGAGAGATACATGGAACACATGGTGAACATGAGAGATATTCCGTGGAAGCGCCAATCGGTAAGCTACCTTCCCAACACTATCCAGTATTTCGAAAGGACCGATATATCTAGGGCTCAACTTCCCCTTCTTTCCAAATCGCATGGCCCTCTTCTAGGGAGATATTTGTAAGAACACTTTATCACCCACTTAAAACTCTAGGTCATTTCTTCGGTTGTCGGCATAACTTTTCTGTCGACTCTAAGCTGCTCTTATGTGTTTTTGAATAGATCTGACCTTTCTGCCATTTCATCAATGAGATCAGGTCCTAATAGCTTTCTTTCCCCAACTTCATCCCAGCAAGTTGGAGTCCTGCATTTCTTTCCATAGAGAGCTTCAAAAGGATCCATCTCAATACTGGAGTGAAAGATATTATTATAATAAAATTCCACCAAAGGTAGGTGTTGATCCCAACCACCTTTGAAATCCATAGAGCAAGCTCTCAACATATCTTCTAGAGTTTGAATTGTTCTCTCAGAATGACCGTCTGTCTGAGGATGATAAGCAGTGCTGAAACTCAACTCTGTATCCAGAGTATGATGAAGACTTCGCCCGAACATCGAGGTAAATCTCGGATCCCGATCAGATATAATAGAAAGTGGTACTCCATGCAATCTTACCACTTCCTTTACATATATCCTGGCAAGCTGATCCAGAGAGAAATCCTTTCTAATAGCAATGAAGTGTGCAGACTTGGTAAGACGATCAACTATGACCCAAATAGCATTATGGCCTTTGGATGTTTTAGGAAGTCCTATGACAAAGTCCATAGTGATGTTTTCCCATTTCCATTCGAGTATGGGCAATGGTTGTAACATCCCATTATACTTATGTCTCTCTGATTTAACTTGATGACAAACCAAGCATCGAGAGACATATTCAGCAACATCTCTTTTCATGCCATCACACCAGAAGTACTCTTTCAGGTCCCTATACATCTTCGTGCTTCAAGGATGAATAGAGAATGAAGAACTATGAGCCTCATCCAGTAGCTCCTTCTTTAATTCCGGGATGGAAGGAACACAAACCCGATTCCTAAACTTTATTATCCCATCACAATCAAGGTTGAATTCAGGAACATTTCTCACCTTCTTTTGTAACTCGACATCTTCTTTCTGTGCCTCTTTAATCTTCACATGTGTAGATGGTTTAACATTCATTTGAGAAACATACGATTTTCCCCTTTCATTATAATCCCAAGATCCATGCTTTGTAAATCCATAAATATTGGAACTTTTGTGATCCTCATCATGGATAAACTAGCATGGTCTTGTCGACTTAATTCATCTGACACCTTGTTTGCTTTCCCAGGGTGGTAATGGATTGAGCAGTCGTAATCCTTAATCAGCTCCAACCATCTTCTTTGGTGCATATTCAGCTCCTTTTGTGTGAAAATATACTTTAAACTTTTATGATCAGTATAAATATCACACCTTTCACCATAAAGGTAATGCCTCCAAATCACTAATGCAAAGATTACCTCAGCTAACTCCAAATCATGTGTTGGGTAATTTTGCTCATGGATTTTCAACTGTCGTGAGGCATAAGCTATCACCATATCATTTTGCATAAGAACACACCCCAATACCTTCTTGGATGCATCACTATAGATCACAAACCTTTCTCCACTACAAGGCAGTGTGAGCATTGGTGCACTGGATAACCTTCTTTTCAACTCCTTGAAATTCTCTTCACATTCCTCCGTCCAAACAAACTTATCTCCTTTCCGAGTCAACTTGGTGAGTGGATTAGATAATCGTGAAAAATCTTTCACAAAACGTCGATAATATCCAGCCAAATCAAGAAAACATCGAATCTCAGTTACTGTTGTTGGTCTCGGCCATCTTTCGATAACCTCTGTTTTTGCTGGATCCACAAATATCCCCTCTTTTGAGATTATGTGACCCAAAAATGCAACTTTTTGAAGCCAAAATTCACACTTGGTAAATTTGGCATAAAGATTATCCTTTCTCAGGGTCTTTAATATAATTCTCAAGTGATCTTCATGTTCTTCCTTGCTCTTTGAATATACAAGAATATCGTCTATAAAGACTACCACAAACTGATCAAGATAGTCTCTAAAGACTCTATTCATCAGATCCATGAAGATAGCAGGGGAATTAGTAAGACCAAATGGCATCACTATAAATTCATAGTGTCCATACCTTGTACGGAAAGCCGTCATTGGTATATCCTCCCTTTTGACCCTTAATTGATGATACCCTGAACGAAGATCAATCTTGGAAAAGTATTGAGATCTTCGTTGTTGGTAAAATAAGTCATCAATGCGTGGGAGAGGATATTTGTTCTTGATATTGATCTTGTTAATTTCTCGATAATCAATGCAGAGTCTCATTGATCCATCTTTCTTCATAACAAATAGAACACGTGCTCCCCAAGGTGACTCACTAGGGCGTATGAATCCCTTATCAAGATTCTCTTGGAGTTGCTTCTTCAATTCCTGCAACTCAATTGGGGCCATTCTATAAGGTGTCTTTGATATAGGCAAAGCACCCGGTACGATTTCTATTGAAAACTCAACTTCACGATTCGGTGGAAGACCAGGTAATTCCTCCGGAAAGTCATCATCAAACTCCCATACAATGGGCATATTCTTAATCTTGAGTTTCTCACCAACCATTTGAGATAAATAACCTTCATTTAGTGGAATCAAGACCCATAAAATGGAAGAAATTTCTCCTGGAAGATTATGTTCATCCTTGCATCGATAGACGATCATAGATTGATCTGGAATATGAAATGTGACTTCCCTTCTTTGTCAATTGATATGTGCTCCATGTAGAGAAAGCCAATCCATGCCATGAATCACATCAAATTCCATTATAGGAAGGATCGCAAGATTTGCAGGAAGCACTTTCCCACAAACATCAATCGGAGAAGAATTATAAACTTTTGATGCGGCTGTTGTGCCATTAGGTGTTGTCACAGCTAACTCAACATCTAATTGTTGAGGTAATATGGTGATACCCTTAGAAAATTCTTCAGATATAAAAGAGTGGGTGGATCAAGAATCAAATAAAACATTTGCTACTTTAGAGTGGATGGTAAGTGTACCTTTCACCACATCGTTATCGTACTCCACATCGCTGATAGAAATTTCATGCGACTTTCCTTTTTCTTTAGCCTTAAGAGTTTGTTGACCTCGACCATCATCATCAACCCTTGGATTAAGGCATTTATTGGCATAATTCCCCATCTCCTTGCACTTGAAACATTGAAGTGTAGTAGGTTCATTTTGTGTATCCCTTCCTTTGTTTGCATCACTAGACATCTTCTTCCCATCATCTCGGCATTCAAATTCCCGATGACCTTCTTTTCCACATTTGAAACATTTACTTGTCTCTTTAAGAAAACTCCCTCCATGTTTCTTTCCACACATTGAGCATAAGGGAAAGCTCATCTTATTTTTAGTGTGCTCTATAGATTTTCCTTTGATTTCAATTTTCCTCTTCTTATCAAACCCATATGACTGATGGGTTACTCCAATCTCTATCTCAACTTTGAGAGCACATCGAACGATTTCCTCATAGCTATTAAAGTCCCTTATGGCTAAGGCCCTTCAAAGACATCATTTTAAGCCACTAAAGAATCGATCGATCTTACTCTCAGGTTGGATAATAATACCATAAGTGTACCTTGCAAGTCTTGTAAAATTTGATTCATAGGTACCAACAGATTCATCATCCTTTTGATTCAGTTCAAGATACTCTTTCTCCATCTTTGTTCGGAGAATACGAGGGAAGTACTTATTGAAAAATAAGTTCTTGAACTCGTCCCATTCCATGGACTCAATTTCATCCCTTTTCCTCGTATTCTTAATAAGATTCCACCATTGATCATCATCACCTTCCAAACGATACACTGCTAAGATGAATTTATCATGCTCAGAACATTGAAGAACTGAAAATATATTTTCAGTAGTACTAATCCTTTTTTCAGCAACTAATGGATCAGTAGACCCGCTGAATGAAGGTGGACGATGTCTCATGAAGGATTCAACATAATGTTGCTCCTTACTTTGCTCGTTTGGAATCCATGCATGATTCATAGCTTGAGAAAGTTGTGTGAGCATGGCTACAAGATTTTTCATTCCAGCTCCCATAACATTTGGTTGCTCAGGGGGACAATCATTGCATTTCCCGTCGCATTCCGCATTAATACGATTCCTTCGGGTTCCAGCCATTGACTAAAACAAAGAAGAATAGTGTGAGAAACACTAATTATAATAGGAAAACCACATAATCAAGAAAAGAAATCACACTTAAGTTCTTATCCTAGGTTATTCATTGCCATTTCTAAAACACAAAGATTGTGTTCTATGCTTAGACATATCCTTAGGGTTCTTACTAAGGTTTTTGCATCCTAGTTTCCATAGGTTGACTACACCTTTCCTCTGATACCAACTATAACGACCCATACAATACATAAATTGTTAATACTTCAAAATTGAAGCATACTTATTACAACATATAACAAAACCATTAAAGGAATGTATAGGTATAGTGTCTTTAGAAACTGTGAAACATAAAAAACTGGTTCATAAAGCATCTAGACTGTCTCCCATTTATTTCATCATATCTATAGTCCCTTTTGGAATATATTACTTAATAACCTTCTTCCTGACCTGGGGAAAGAAAACATACAAAAGGGTGAGATCAAATGCTCAATAAGGGTAAACAAAAAAAATATCAATCACATCATATTCATAAGAACATAACTTTTGGAAATCATAACCTGCAAAAGAGAGCATAATTTCATAACATGGGATAAATCATAGTAGTGAAATGTAATCACAATAATCATAACTTAAACCATGAAACTTTGTGGCATACACACATAATCATAGAGAATCATTTCTTATTAGTCAAGGCTCATTGCCAATACTATCTTAGTGGACAAAGTCCATTTCTGAACCGAGTTCACTCCTCGTTTCAGTCCTGTTTCACTGAACAGGTATAACCTACCGTTCCAGCCATGTCTATCTCATGAGATATAAAATATTTACCCAATGCATTAGAGGGAGATATAGGTCCCACCCATCTCATAATGATACCATTCCTATGTGTGCCACAAAATCATAAATCATACATCATTTCATAACCCATGTAATACAAATGGGAATCTTAAACATCATGACATCATAAAAAAATTCATATAAGATAAAGGAATTCATAAAAATAATTCCATCACAACATAATCAAATCAATGTAATAATAGGGATAAAAACAGAACCCTTTATTATCTTACATGGAAAATAATTTTGATAAAACACTTGAACTCCATTCTTGAGAAAAATATTCTTTCTTCTTAAAAAACATTTTTCATTTCTTAACATGTCATAAAACATTAAACTAAAAGAAGTTGATTAAAAATAAACTTGAAAAATTGTAAATGATTCTTCTTGGAAATAATTTTTTAAAAATCCATTCATGCCGTATAAGTCAAAAAAACATTCTTCTCGTACTTTTGTCAGAAAAGTCAAAAAGTACCTCGTACGAAAAACGACAGACAATTCCTTTCATATCTTTTACTAAAAAGTCACCGAAGGGTAAAATTGGATATAAACTATTGTATAAGGATATAAATATTAAATATTGAGGATACATGGATGTGGATGATAAAATACACCCCAGTAAATACCAAAGTATAAACAATCTCGGATAAAAATGAGATTGTGATATTTCCCTTACCTTAGGTCCGATTTGCTACGAAAGTGTATGAACCTCCTGTATAATGATTTAAATAATGTTATTAACATATTCCAGAATCATAATTATTGTTATTATATCATATATGGTAATATTCTTAGCTTCTTAGTATTAATATTTCATTGCCACTTGTTATTCGGGTGTTTATAACTTTTTGTTCTTATGCGTGTTTTGTCGAATAAATTCTTATTCTTATATTTAGGTTATAGATACCTCATTACCATAATGGTATTAGTTTAATATATATCATATTCATTCATTCAATTCATTTATATAATCATTAAGAAATGAAGATCATGTAGAACGAGTCGCATCACATCGTGGAGACGGTATTCCGTACGTACGCACAAGTGATGATATCGTTCCTATGAACTTGGAATTGTATTGGAGTGTATGTATACTATTTAAGAATCATTATCACTTTATAATAGTAATATATAGTCATTATTTACACCATTATACCCATCCAAGTAAGGTGGTGGTGGAAAATAGATTACACCACGGCGTGGAGACGGTATTCCGTACGTACGCACGCGCGGTGATTTCTTTTTCCGTAGGATGGATAGATGGTGAAATAGGGTTGTTTAATACTTATAATAACATATCATTATATGAGTAATACTGATGTTATTACTTCATAATGAAACAACTAAATAAGAAGAAGTGGAAGAAGAAATAAAGATGAAAGAATCGGTAACTGACATTACCTCTTCTTTGAAGTGCTTCTTTGAGACCTTCTTTTAGGGCACTAAAATTGGTCTTTGAATAAGATGAGGACCTCTAGGATGTCTCTAGGGAAGTGGAGAGGAGGAATTGGATGGGTTTGTCCGATCTTGAGGGCTCAATGTGGTGTGAGGAAGAGGGGGAGGAGGTGACCTTTTATAAGGGAGGAGAGGGGCACCTTTGGAATAACTAAAAATATTATTTTATTATAAAGTAAAATTCGGTTTTTAATAGCTCAAAATTGATATAATTCTAAGATAAGGTGGGTAGGGGTCTAAATACTCTCATCCAATAGAATTTAGACAAGATTATGTGTCAATTTTAACCATATCATTTAGATTTAACTTTAAGTTAGATAATTTAACTTTTATCGTGTCTTCTTGTTTTCTTATACTATAAGGTTAATAAACATATTATATAAAGACAAACGAATCCCAATTTGTTTATTATTAATATATATAACCTTATCTAAGTCATTTGGCCAAACCATAGATTTTTAGGAATAAAATAACAATTAATAATATAATATTTGTTTTAAAAACTAATTTATGTCAATTTTGACACTATTTGGTACATGATTTTTATGAAATTCATAACAGAATGATAAGTTCAAAAAAAGTTACATAAATCAACAATACCATGTCATATTAACCTAGAAAATTAGTTTAAGTCATAAAAAGTCTCAAATTACATTTATTTTGGCATTTATAACATCAATTATGTTAATATTTTCTTAAAAAGAGAATTACTGCATCATCGTTGTGTCATAAATAAATTAAATTATTTATTGTCTAAAAATTACAAATAAAATATCATTATGTAGGAAATATTTTTATCTTTCTAATGAATACTTATAGTCGAATTTATCTAATGTATAACCCTATATTAAAAAAATGATTTACTTATTAAACATTGATTTTAACTATTTTAACACTTCTTTAGATAAATTAATAATAAATGTCCTAATCAAATAGAAGTGGTCCTAAATGGTCATATGTTATTCCTAAGGTTGTTTTTGGTCGAATTACACTTGTCCAATAGAATTAGGACATGTTTTAGGGTAATAATAATATCATTTTTACCCTTAATTACCCTATTTACTTTTAACCGTGGTAAAAAAAGTCAAAAGTTACTATTCCCCAAAAATTATTTTCATCTCATTGAACCACATTTTAGTCCTTGATATTAACCGTGTCTCTCGGATTTTCGAAATTCCACTCACAGAAGCGATAAAATTAAGTTTTATGAAAAATTCAGTTTTTTTAACTACCACTTAGTGGTTTCACTATTCATCAAAAATTGAAAGTTTTCAGAAAAATACCAAAATTTCACCCTAGGCTAATTTCGACATTCCGAATCCAAAAATGAAGTCCATTTTGAAAAATAAACATTATAAAATTTCAAAAAGTTGTTATTACTATTCATAACGGCTAGTTTTAATAATATTTTAATAGCATATCGTTGTTTAGTCAAACTCGGTATTGCGTACAACGCAAGCTATCGAGGAAGGCCGCAGTTGCGTGTAAAGAAAGACAAGCTAGTGTTGTGTGTAGTAAAATATTTCCGTTGATGATTTATATAACATAAAAACAAAATATTTCTCATAAAATTCTTGGGCGTTATAGTCACCGCTGCATTGTCACTGATGAAAGGTCACTGATGAAAGGTCATCGATGCAAGGTCACCGATGAAAAGCCACATATGAAAGGCCACCGGTGAAGGTTACCTGTGAGAATGTCACCGATGAAGGCTACCTATGCAAACTTATTGTTGAAGCGTACCATTGTGAAGGCTACCATTACCAGTCTATAGATTCCAACCCTTCCATACATTTTCAAATTTATATGATTATAATAACAGTCATATTTGGTAACTTTAATGCTTCTGACATTAATTAATATTTATTGTAGACATATTAAGAGCCCGTATCTGGAAACTATACGAGGTATGAGGAAAAATCGTATGTGATATATGAAATCCTATTATTGGACATAAAATATAAAAGAGACGACTAATGAAGAAAACTGGTGTGGAGGTGCGAATGCATACATGTGTGAAGAAGAAAAACATACAAGAAAGAACTTATAAACATGATCAACCAAGAACTATTCAATATTCACAATGTGAACTCAGGAGCATCTCGTAAATTATTTGGGAGGTCAAATTCACATCTTTTTTCCTTCTTCAACTCCCTTCCAATCAAGAAGAAGAAAACCTTGATCCTGGAGTTGTGAAACTCCATTTCATGGAAAACATTCGAAGGTAGAATCGAACTACAATTTCTTCACTCCAATGAGTCAAGAGATAAACCGCAAACCCATAGAGCCTTCTAAACTCAATATTATACTATTTTCTCTACTATGTTCTTTTATTTTACACTTCTATGAATTGTGTGTTTGTGTCACACACACTGTCTCTTATGCTTAAATAGAGGATACTGAAAATAATCACATCATACTTCACTTACACCGTGTTTCCCACGCATAACTGTGGAAGAGACCATGTGTGGTCTATATTGTCTGTTTTAACCATGATGAACTGTAGTAGGGGTTTCCAACCCAGGATAGTTTGAGAAAACTATTGTAAAGCCCGATACAGTCTATGTATCATGTTTATTTTCCATATAAACTGCTTAGTGGTAGGAGACCACCAAGTGGAGGGGATTAAGTCTCAGCTTGAGACTGAACCACTTTTTTAACTTTTATGCATAGTATATTTTGTCATATTATGTTTTTCTATATTAATCTGCTTATTATTTTAAAAATAGAAAAAAATTATACTTACTTTCATAGTTAGTTCTGGTAAGTGTGTGCAGGTGTTTAATTAAGTAAACTTATTTCGAATGCTGAAGAAGTGTTTACCATGATTCAACAGAGGACCAATCACCCTTTGAGAAACTTCTTGACCAACTATACAACTATAACTCTACTTCTTTAATTAGCTGGTCGTTTTCAATATTGGTGGATCTTTATCCTAAAACATTTAGTAGAAATTTTACGTAGCAACTCGATTCACCCCTCTCTTCATTATCCACTCCGACCAACATTTGGTATGAGAGGATTGTTTGTTTTATTACTACTCTCTGAACTGTTGTGAATGTTTTCAAATTGTTTTCAACTGTGATTTTAGTTAAATATTAAAGATCTTAAAATTTCTGTCATATCAAAATTTTTAGTTCATTAAAGTCTAATTAAAATTGGACAGTAGAGTTGAGGGTGCTGCTACTAACGACCCACATATTTTTAGTGGAAACAACTATGTTCAGCGGAAATTAAAAATTAAAATGTATCTATAGAGAATGGGTTCTGAAATATGGGACACAATAGAAGAACAACAAGTATTACATGTTACTGATAGAGACACATGGTCTTAGTTGACTAAAGATACATATAACAATAACTATAAAACAATTAATGCATTGTAATGTTATTTAGGTGATAAAGAGTTCAATATAATATCTTCCTGTAAAGCTTCTTATGAAAATTGGGGCACATTGGCTATTTCACATGAGGGAACAACCAATGTTAAAAAAATGAGATTAAATACTTATACTATTAAATACGATAATTTTAAAATGAAGCATGATGAACTTATTTCTGAAATGTATCTCAGGTTCAACGAAATAGTAAATACCATGAGTCTGCTTGGGAAACCAGTGGATAGTAAGGACCAGATTATGAGGTTGCATCGATGCCTACCTAAAAGATGGAGAGGAACTTCTGTTTCCATCATAGAATCCTCTGACATAGGCAAGTCTCCAATGAAGGAACTAATTATAAGTCTTATTAAGTGTGATGAAAAGCTCAAGGTAAATCAAGAATAACATGAAGAACCATGAAAAAAAATCCGTATCATTCAAGACTACAACATCAAAGAACAAGGATAATAAAAAATTTCAAGCTCCTATAGACACTTCCACCAGTGAAGACATAGACTCTGACAGTGATGATGAGATGGATCATCTTGAAAAGATATTCAAATAGTTCTATCATACGAAAATGTTCTTTAGAAAGTCAAAATATAAAGGAAATTATGATAATAAAGGATAGTGGAAAAAGGATTGAAAATGGAATGAAAATAAAAATGAGATAGTCTGTTATGAATGTAACAAAAAAAGTCATATTAATGCAGATTACCCTAAGATGAAATTTAAAAGGAAATATGACGATAAACAGAAAGGGATATAATAAGGGTATGGAAGCTACTTCGAGTGATTTAGAAGATAGGTCCAGTGGATCTAACACTTCATATATTGAGAAGAATAATCATGCAAGCCTATATTTCATGACAATAACATCTGAGGTAACACCCAATTCTCCTATACCTAATGCTTATTGTTCCTAGAATGAATGTAAATCAACTAATGATGAGAATATGACTATGGATGAATGATTTGAATATTTTGGAATTCTTGAGGGTGACTTTAATGAACTCAAGGATAAATATAAAATATTAAAAAGATATTTGGCTTTGAATGCTAATTATATGTGTGATCTAGATATTGAGAAAGAAAAATGTGCTCAGATGTTAAAAGAAAATACTAAACTTAAATAATCAAATGAACCATTAAAAATGGATCATGAAAATTTTACTTCTGATAGAGATACATTGACTCGGTTTTTGGAAAAACAAATCACTCCAAAATACACAACTGGTCTAGGATATCAGCTGGGATAGAGAATAATTATTAAAAATAAATTTGTTTAAAAAACCGGATAGCTCACTACTATTTCATGTTATGTACCATATTTTGAATTTTATAAAGGACCTAACAATGTGTTCATATCTCAAAACATATCTGTTGATTTTAGGAAACCTGTGAGACAAGTATGGGTTCCAAATGTTTTACTTCCTAACCTCTCAGGGCCCAAGAAAATTTGGGTACAAAAGATACCCTACACATAATCTGTTTTGCGCCACAATTGTCTGAAGATTTCCTCTATAACTCTATTGTGCTTGAATAGTGGATGTTCAAGACATATGACATGAGGCTATTAATTCTTCAAGAGATTAATTAATGTTGACGGTGGAAATGTCACATTTAGTGATAATTCCTAAGGGAAGATCGTCGGATTAGGCCAGATTGGAAACCCTAAGAATATATTAATTTCAAAAGTACTTTTTGTTGATGGATTAATGTACAATCTGCTTAGTCTTTCATAGTTTTATGATGATTGTTTCAATGTTATGTTTGAAAATTATGCATGCTGTGTTTTTAAATATAGAAATGACTTAATATTAACTACTCATAAAAATGAAAATATATATGCTGTTGATTTAAATTCTTTAACTAAGAAAAATGTTACTTGTTTACATGATTTCATTAGGAATCTTGCCAATGTCATAGAAGAATATGACACTAAAATGTGCACTCACTTAGGAAACTAGCTAGGAATGGTGTAGTTAGAGACTTACCCAATTTAGAATTCCCACATAACAAATACTGAAATCCTTGTCAAAAGGTAAAACAACACAAAGTTTCTTTCAAATAAATGAAATAAGTTTCTACTTCTCAATCGTTTTAGTTGGTTCACATGGATTTTTTTGGACTATCTAGAGTATCATGTCTAAAAGGGAAGCACCATGTTTATGTTCTCGTAGATGTTTTTTCTAGATATACATGGGTATACTTTCTAGCTCACAAAAGTGAAGCATTCTCTTACATCATCAAAAGCTCCATGTCTGTAGAAAATCATAGTGGTCAGAGAATTAAGACCTAGAGAAGTGATCATGGACATGAGTTTAAAAATCAAGAATTCGTAACTTTTTTCTCACATAATGTTTATACTCACAATTTTTCTACTGCTAGAACACCCCAAAAATAGGAGTTATAGAAAGAATAAATAGGACACTTCAAGATTTTTCTCAGACAATGCTTAATGAGTATAATATTCCTATCTATATTGGGTTAAATCTATAAATACAACTTGTTAAATTTTTAGTAGAGTCTTAATTTTACTGGTTCTTAAGATATCCCTTCATGAGATCTAGAATAATAGGAAGCCTAAGGTCAATTATATTAGAGTTTTTGGTTGCAAAGTCATTATAATTAACACTAAGAAGAACCTTAACATGTTTTATTCCAAGAGTGATGAAATAATTTTCCTAGGTTACTCAATATCTAATAAATCTTATAGAGTATTAAATAAGAGAACCAAATGTGTGGAATAATCAGTTCATTTAAAATTTTATGAGGCTAATCCAAATGAATCCAAAAACCTTATTGAACAACTTGAGGAAGATATGTAAATTCTGGACCTTAATGAAAACAATAGTGAACCTTTAGTGAAAACAACCACTTCTAGAAATTTTCCATAATTTGGGAATAATAAATATAAACCTATAGACAACCCTGAGGAGTTTTGTTCAACTCTTTCCATAGGTTTTAAAACTCTCAATAATCATCTTTTAGATGCTGTTTTAGGCGATCTAAACAGAGGAACCTGAACTATAGATTCTCTGAGAAACCAGGTTGAACATCAAGCTTTTCTTTCATAGCTTGAACCTAATAATATTGTTAATTCAATCAATGATTAATTTTGGGTCATATATATTCAAGAAGAATTAAATCAGTTTGAATAAAATAGAGTTTGGGAATTAGTAGAAAGACCTAAATACACTATGACCATAGGCACTAAATGGGTGTTTAGTAATAAAGTTGATGAATTTTGAAACATTGTTAGAAATAAGGTTAGACTAGTTGAAAAAGGATATTGTCAATAGGATGTAATAGATTATAAGTAAACCTTTGCACATGTAGCCAAACTAGAAACTATTACGATACTACATCCTTATACAGCTCATCTGAATTTCAAAAATTATCAAATGGATGTCCAAAGTGAATTTCTAAATGGGTACATGGTTGAAGATGTATTTGTTGAAAAACCACCTAGTTTTACAAATCTCCATTTTTCAAATCATATTTTTAAACACTCTAATCCTCTATATGGTCTAAAACATGCTCCAAGAGCTTGGTCTGATGGACATAGTTCTTTACTTATATCAAAAGATTTTACTAAAGGAATACCTGACCTAACTATTTTTATTAAAATGATTTCCAATGATATTTTAATATTAATAATTTATGTAAATGATATTATTTTTGGATCTTCTAAAAATTCTTTATGAAATTATTTTTCAAAAATGATGCCAGATGAATTTGAAATGAGTTTAGTAGGGGAACTTAATTTTTTCCTTGTATTTCAAAAATTACCAAATAAAAATGGTATTTCTCTAAATCAAAGTAAATTAACTAAGGATATGTTGAAATGATTTGTTTAAGATGAAAATAAAGGTACCGATACACCTCTGAGTACAATTTGTTAGTTAGATTATGGTGAAACTGTTAAACCAGTGGCTCAAACCAATTAGAGAGGTATTATTTGGAGTCCTCTCTGTCTTACTACTAGAAGACCTAATATTATGATCATTGTATGCATGTGTTCTTGTTTTCAATCCAATCCCAAATATTTTAATTTAACTACTGTTAATGAAATTTTTAAATATCTCAAATATACAAAAGACGTATGACTGTTTAATCCTAGAGAACAATCATTTGATTTGATAAGTTATTTGGATGCTGACTTTGCTGGTTGCAAGTAAGATATAAAGAGCACCTATGGAACATGTCACCTTTTAGGCAAGTCACTAGTATCATGGTGTATTATGAATTATAATTCTATTTCATTATCAACTGCCAAAGATGAATATATAGCTGCTTGTAGTTGTTGTGCTCAAATTCTATGGACGAAACACACTTTACTAGACTACTTATATCAATTAAAACATGTCTCTATAAAGTGTGTTAATACAAGTGCTATCAACATATCTAAACATCCAGTATCTCATGATAGGATAAAGCACATTGATGTGAGACATCACTTCTTGAGAGATTATTATCAAATAGGTTATATGACTCTTGAAATCATTGGCACTGAACATTAATTGGCTAATATATTCAAAAATCCATTGAATTCTGAGAGGTTAAACTACCTCAAACATGAGTTAGGTATGATAAAATTTTATGGTTGAACGTCACCATTAGAAACCTCACCGTTGGACCTCCTAGGTAGAAACCTCACCATTGGACCGCAACATTTGAATCCTCACTGTTAGACAACACAGTTAGAAATATCAACATTAGACCTCACAGTTAGAAACCTCACCGTTGGATCTCACCATTAGAAACCTCACTATTGGACCTCAACATTGGACCTCTCCATTAGAAACCACACCGTTCGACCTCACTATTTGAGACCTCAGTGTTGGACCTCATTGTATGAAACCTTGCCTTTGGAACTCACTGTTAGAAACATCACCATTGGACATCATAGTTAGAAACCTCACCGTCATACCTCAAAATTATAAATATCACCATTGGACCTCATAGTTAGAAACCTTACTCATGGACCTCACAGTTGTTACCTTACAGATTTTCGATGTTCTCGGGACCTAGCCTTTTGTCTTCCAGAATCTAAAATGTTTTATATATTATTTATTTCTTTAACTTGATTGGGTTTTGATCCCTAATTGATGAAAATAAAGAACACACATCATTAAGATCTGCATCTACTCTCTCATGGACCTCTTTCTCCCTAACCTAAGATCCTCACCTTCTGCTGAAACCCTCGAACAACCCCAGATTGAAATGGAAAGGTTGAAGCGACCGTTGGTCAGTGATGAAGTAGATGAACCAAATCCAAAATGATATTGAGCTGAGTCAGGTAGTGGAATCCAAGTAGTGGAAAAGCTAATTAGCCATCATTTTTTGAATATGGAAATCATGGTTGAGAAGGAGCTGAGCTTGGAATGGGTGATGTACAGCAGGTCCTTAGTGTTGAAGGCAATTGAAGCTCAATGATGGGTCAAATTATTTTCAAATAACAACATACCCTATTATCCAAAGCTAGTGAAGGAGTTTTATGAATCTCTAAATTTTGAGCAGACTGAGTTATAGAACATAATGTCTTCAAAGGTAAATGGAGTATGTTTATGCTTCTCCTCTCTTCAATGGGAATAGTGTTTGAGAGTTCCAAATGCTTGAATTTTTTACTACTATTCTGGAGTGGTGCCTCCCACTAGTGAGTTATTTTGTTATGAAGAATCTCTAGCTGAAATGATAGGGAATGAGATCCCTAGAAAAATCATAGTTGTTGATATGGAAGGAGAAGATAAGTTTTTTTAAAAAAAATTTCATCATGTCTTCAGTCCCAAGGGAAGGGACTTAGCTACTTTGAAATATCTGGATGCATTTCCCTTGTATCTGTAGAAGCGTGGACAAAATATAAATTTGTGTAGGCTACTGATAATTCAATTAGAGGCTACGAAAAAAGCCATGTTCCAAGTCCAATGAATTATTTCGTGATAGATTTATATACATGATGTTGAAGGTGAAAGGAGTTGCTAGAAACATGGAGGAAATGGTTGTAGTAAGGGAAAACTTCTGAATTACTAAGAATATTTCAATGTTGATGAAGATAAACTAGAAGACTTTGCAAAGAATATGGGTGCATGATGAGGCTAAGTTATATGAGGAATTCATCCCTATTAAACATATTACTGCGCCAATGTATAAGAGATACCACGCTCTAAATCCTGATGAAGTGGAACATACTTATTTAGATGAAGAGGATGTGGCTGCAGTTGTGCAAGAAAGAGAGGATTCTCCTTTAGATGACATGAGTGATCCTGAATTTCCCTCAAATCCTCATGGTAATATTGTATCTTTTGGGGATCCAAGACCACCAAAAAGACTTCCCAGCATGGGTACTATCCTAAGGGATAATGATGATGAAGAAAACATTGAATAAGGGGTATTAAATGCCTTATGGGACATTAAATAGACCTCAGATGAGGATAAGGACACTGAATCTAGTCATGATGTCCTTGAGACAACTTCTGATGCAAGTGAAGAGGAATGTCTATATCTCAGTCCTCTGATAGGAAATACAACAATGGTAGAAAGTGTATATTAATAGGTTTCTAATTTAATTGACGCTAGAATTGCCTTGGCTACAGTTGAAGATCATGTAGAGAGAGTGGCTATAGACCCTCATTTTGATAAAGTTACTGAAGGAGGAATGACAGATATGGATGTGGTTAATCAGGAGAATACAAAAAGTGAGGGGGAGAAACCAATAGATACAGGTTCCATTTATATCACTGATGGGATAGAAGACTGGTCAGAAGACCCTGTATTTGTGGTTTTAGTCATATAATATAAAGATTCAGATGATTACCAACCTATCAGATGTCCTCCTATTCCTTCAGTTACATAGACAAATATTGTACAACCACTAGTTCCTTTTCCTTAATACTATGTAAAGAAGGATGATTCAGATTCACTAAAGTCAGATCTAAAGAGGCACATTGATGAGAAAACTACGGATATAGAGAGAACTTTAGCTCACAATCAAGGACATATGGAATCTGCAGTAGAAATAAAAGTTTCTACCTCTCACTCAGCCATGATACATGATGCTAAGAAATGTTAGAATCAGGTCAGAGTATTGGAAGAGTCTATGGGATCTGTGAAGCAGTCTATTTCCAGTTTATAATCCAATATGACTTCAAGATTTTAGGTGGACATATACCTTATATATTTTAAATGTGTGGTATAACAAATGGTCACTGTGTTTGAGGTCTTTAAAAATTATATGGAGACACATGTGAGTGGCCAAGATAATGATGTGAAGAAGATAATCAGTGGTCTGACCAAACCCTTTAAGGAGAGAGTGAATTTTACTATAGCACCTATATGTGCATCTACTTCATCTTTAGTTTCTCCTCCTGTTGATCTAGACACCTTCAGATCTGTTGTTAGATAATAAGTGGAGAAGTTCTCTTGTAAAAGTACCTCAGACCCTTAGTCTACGACTCATGTCATTTCCACTACAAAAAAAATTCATAACCATGTTGTAAATTATTTAAGGGAATATGCTCAAGATCAAAATTCCATCAAAGAGAAAGTTGATTTCTATTTCAAAAGGGTATATAATATGCATAAGAGGGATGGTCTCTTTAATCTACTATTGTAAAACATGAGGATTCCACCTGTCACTGAGGCCTTTAAGGAATAAGTTAACAGGCTTAGAGAGTTGACTCATACCTTAGATATATTTATGGAGAATAAGGATGATTTTATCTCATCTATGGAGGGAGAAGGATGTATAATTATTCATTTCAGAAATCTTATTTTCCCCTTCCTCCATGTGGACTACCCTCCTATCATAGTTACTCTAACTTAACCTTATTCCTCTACTGCCTTAGGATCTTCCAGTGCTACTCCATTGATAACTCCTGCACAGGACATCAAAAGTTTTACCTCCATCATTCCTTAGATATCTCTTTACTACAGGTCTATTGATGCTTTTGTTGCAGATCCTCAAACCCTATTGACTATTATCCCTCGGCCTATCCCTCTATCTTCAGAACCTGACTCCACAGCATCCGAAGACAAATATCCCTTGGACATATTTGATGTGGATTGAATGTGGGATTTCCTAGTTGATAGGGATCTTTTGTACAATTTTTGTGTACTATACTCCTACTTCATGGTTAATGAAATCCTCTTGAAACATTTCTTTGGACTTCCTATCTTTTTGTTAGTCACAAAGGGGGAGAAGTTATAGGTTACCTGAAAAGGTCATATGTTTTTCAGTTAACTATGTTTTTCTGTTAACTGGAATCATTGAATATATATACAATCTATAATAAATATTATTTAATTTTACTTATACTCACCTATGATGATATTTAGAAAATTTTCATAACCCTGATTCGAAAATACTAACATAATTTGTGTTTATCAAAACGAGGGATATTCTTCGACTCACATATTTTGATAATCCCAAATCATGTTTCGTTTAGGTGATAATTATGTTTCTCTTACAAGATAATCATTTATGGGAAAATAATGTTTATATCAAAGCAATATCTCGGTACTTTTAATTACATGTCTCTCTTTTTTATGCATACAGTGAAAATTTTCTCGAAGTCTAAAAGGTCACTGATGAAAGGTCACTAATGCAAGGTCACTAATGCAAAGGTCACCGATGCAAAGTCAATGAGGAAAAGATCACTGATGCGAGTTCAGCAAATCAAGGTCACTAAAGCAAGGTCACTGATGCAAGGTCGCCGATGCAAGGTCACCGATGCAAGGTCACCAATGCAAGGTCACCGATGCAAGGTCACTGATGAAGGGTCACTGATGCAAGGTCACTAATGCAAAGATCACAAATGCAAGGTCACCGATGCAAGGTCACTGATGCAAGGTCATAATTGCAAGGTCACTGATGTAAGGCCACTGCTAAATGCTAATGTTGAAGGTTACCACAGAGAAGGTCATCAATGAAGGATATCGATGGAAACTTAGTATTGAAGCCTGCCATTTTGAAGGATACCATTACCAGTCTATCGATGCCCACCCTTTCATAATTTGTAAAATTTTAATGATTATTCTAATGGTCATATTTGGTAACTTTAATGCTTCTAACAGTAATTAATTATGATTGTAGAAATATCAAGAAACCGTATCTGGAAACAATATGAGGTACGAGGATGAGTGAACATGATTTACTTATTCCTATTGTTGGAACATAAATATAAAAGAGAAGACTGGGGATGAAAAGTGGTGTGGTGGTGCGGATGCATACATGTTCGAAGAAGAAAAATATACAATAAAGAACATATGTGCGAGATCAATGAAGAACCATCCAGCATTCACAGTGTGAACTCAAAAGCATCTCAAAGATCATTTGGGAGATAAAATTTAAATCTTCTGTCCTTCTTCATCTCCCTTACAATCAAGAATAAGAACACACGGAACATGGAGTTGCAACACTCTGTTTTGAGGAAAACATTTAGAGAAAGACTCGAACTGCAATTTCTTTACACCAAGGAGTAAAGAGTTGAACTACAAAAACACATATAGCCTTCTAAACTCAATTTTATACTTTTTTCTCTACTGTGTTCATTTGTTTTTAACATCATATAAGTGTGTGTTTGTGTTACACACATTGTCTCGGATGCTTAAACAGAGGATACTAAAAATCCTCATATCATACTTCACTTATGCCTTGTTTCCCATGCATAACTGTGGAGATGATTGTGTGTGGTCGGTATTTTTTTTCATGAAGAATTGTGGTAGAGTGGGTGAACCGTAGACAATTTGTGCAAACTATTGTAAAGCCCGATATAGGCTGTGTATAATTTTTATTTTCAATATAAACCTCTTGGTGGTAGGTGATCACCAAGTGGAGAGGATTAGGTCTTGGGTTGAGATAAAACCTCATGTTTGACTTTTATGTGTACTATATTTTTTTATACACTATTTTTTATATTCAGATATTATTTTAAAAATAAAAAAATTATATGCCTACTTTTATAGTGATTTCTAGTTAATGTGTGTATGTGTTTAATTCAGTAAACTTGTTCTAAAATTTGAAGATGTGTTTTGAACTGATTCAAATGAGGAATAATCAACCTTTAAGAAACCTGTTGACCAACTAATCATCTATATCTCTACTAACATAAATAATTAGGCTATTTCAATATTGAGGGATCTTTATCCAAAAAAATTTAGTAGAAATATTAAGTAGGAACTCAATTCACCCACTCATGAGTATCCACTCCGGCCAACACTATTTTTTTATACCATATAAAATCCAAAAAATTTACCATAGGTTATGTTGTTTCCCAAAATGAATAAATCTTAATATGATTAAATACAAAATTAATCTTCCAAGTCCTCAAAAATAACTCCCATAATTTATTTTAGATCAATTTATATGAAAATATCTTTAAATTTATATAAAATATTTTAGAATAATATTCATAACAAAAAATCATTAGTGGTTAATCACATATTCATATAATATTTATTTGATTGTTATATCAGAATAACAAAAATCACTTTTAAATTATCATACCAAAACATTGATGCCTTAATTATATAATCACCAAGATATACTAAATTGTTTTATAAAAAAGATGAATTACAAGAATTAAAAAGTAAAAAAAGTTAATTCTACCTTTATTCCTCTAATAAAATCAAATAATTTTTTTAACAAAATCATATAAGGTTCCCAAAATCATGGAATTATATCAGAATAACATTTATTAACTAATCACAAAATCTTTTTTTCTTCCAATGGTTCTCTATATGAAAAAACATATATTCCCAGAATCAAAATAATTTTTATCTTTCAAGTCATTTGGATTGAAAAAGAAATTTCATACTAATTTGGACATATCATAGTCTATTGGTTAGTGTTTCTCCCTATTAACCCTTTAATAGTGGGTTCAATCCCTATGAAATTTCTAGATGTGCCTGATGTTCATTTTTCAAGAAAGCAAATGGAACATAATTACAATAACGTTTCTAAAAATATGGATAAAATGATCAGAAATAATATTATTCGACCTATATGATATAATCCCTTAAGGTTTTAAATACCTTTAAACATATATGCCCAAAATAAAAACAAAATTATCCCTCAAATAACATTATTAAATGTTATAATTAGGGTCACATATTCCATAAACTTATATCAAAAATCTATAAATGTTCTCAAACATTCTCCCATAACATAAAAATATAAAAAAAGTATTAACGAATCTAAACTTATTATCAGCCTTAAATATACACCTACATTAAAATTCAATATTCCCTTGATGAAGAAACCATAATTAATAAAAGATATTAATAATCAATAAAAAATGATTTTTTTAATATTATACCTTAATACTATCATATTATAACAAAAAATGGGAATCATGTTCTAATATTAAACAACTTCAAAACATATGAGGGGATTTCATACATACATTTCATATATCATATAGAGTTTCAAAGTATTCAATTATATTGGAATTGTGCAATACATGGAATTTACCTACATTATCTTGTTGAACATATTATTGAGCCATGGACTAGGACATCAATTTTTATAATTCACAAACTCCATATATTTAAAACATTGGGAAAAAATTTATTCCTCTTCTTGGAGTAAACTGAATGCTTCCATTTTAATTATAATATTACTCATTATTCTCTTATTTACCACATACAAAGCATTTTTTAATTCTCTAAACATGTTTTTCTTGGTTATCCATCACACATTCTGGAATAATAGGCCATTGAATCTTTCTACCTTTCTAATATTTATCACCTAAATGTACTTTTATGTACATTTTATCTTGATTGGTGTATTAGTAAACTTAGTTATCTCCATGTTTTCCATTAGAAATCATGATATCTTATTAAGAATAACCACATGAGGTTTCATTGATTCTCCCAATTCATTCAGTTTCTTATTTAAAAAACCACAAAATTTTACTAGACATTAATAATTAGATTGCTTCTTGCATATCCTTAAAAATTACATAATCTAGTGCCTTTTTGAAAATAATTCACATTATCTTCGAAATGTTATTTTATATTTATAGTTATACAAAATTATGTCAAAATGTATACATAACAAAACCACAAGTTAGAATGTGGACACTTATGACTGGTATTAATTTTTCCCATTATTTAAATATTATAAAATAAGACACCATTTCTTTTTATGGAAAATTGTTATGACTTTCATCATGAATTCATCCTTTCACTTACATGAACATAAACCTCATGGATGATATTTTAATATGCGCTATGAGAAAGAAAATATCAGTAAGGTAGAACAAATAAATTAAAGGAACCCACTATTCCATGATTACTTATAAATATTTTCCTCTTAAAACTATTCATTAAGATAAAAATAAGCGTTTTCATTAACACGAAAATAGCTTATCTACCAAAAATATTTTTTCAAAACATTTCATAGGAAAACATAATGGAAACATGAAACTCATAATGGTTTCTTTGTAAACATGAAAAAATCATGTGTTTTTTTCAAAAAGAAATAAATTTCACCCATATGAAGTAGGAAATAATTTATTTTTAAAACAACCTCATTTGATACATTTCTTGAAATCATTGGATTACCCTAAAAGCACATTGAGGGCATAGATAAATAATTATTATCTTGGGAAATATTTATCCATATCACTATTGAAAATAGAATTAGTAGATCATCAACATATATACCCAATGCATTATAGGGATATCATGGACCCACCAATTCTTCAGTTAAAATGTCATTACCCATAATTGGTTTCTAACATAGTGTTATGTCCTTGGTTAACAACACAATAATCCATCCTTGGTTTATCCAAGAAATAACCTAATTTGTTTTATAAGAGAAACACTTATCATCTGAATTTATATCCAAGAACCATCAAATAACCATAATAGATAAAATAATTAAATTTTCAAAATTTCACCCATAAATTATTATTTCACACAAAAGAAAACATTTCCAATAATTTAAATTTCAACACCATTAAAAACCTAATTTTCAATAAAAAACCCCTATAAAATGGAATGTGGATTTTAATTTTATTAAATCATGAAATCATATAAAGGAATACTATCTTAAAATAATGGATATGATAATGGGAAAAGTTTTCTATTTCATATATGTTAAAATAGAACATTACTTTTGTCTTTTCCTCAAAATCTTCCATATAAAATACGTAATGATAGTATTCCTGAAAGGAATAAAAAAAGTCAAAAGAGATATAAAATTTATTTTATAAATATTTTATTTCCATATAAAAAGTAAATAAAATAATTTTAAATGTATGGACATTGTAAAAAATAGTTGAAAAATAAATCATTAAAGCATATGTTTTGAAATAATGTCCCTTTTGTAAAACCTAAAAAGGATATATTTTTCCAAAACATTTTTATTGAAGTAAATTATTGTATATAATTCCATTATCATCCTTTGAAACATGGAGAATAATTTTATTAAAATAGGTAAAATAATATTGATACAAAATATTTAAAAAATAATTCTCTTAAAAATTTAAAAAAGAAAATTTTATGTAAATGAGTCCCTTACCTTGAGTATGACTTATCACATACATTGTTTATAATTCAGAATAATGAACATTTGTATATTACTTACATACAAAAGGAAATTTTTCATGTTTATTATTACATATTTTTAATATATAACCATGTTATAAAAAATAATTTAATCAATTATATACACTGGGATGTTTTAATGAAGTTCTTATATGTAAAAAATTACCAATGTAGGTTGAATATGGTCCAGGTGGTCAATATTTAAAAATATCAAGAATAATAATAATGAAATAATAATAATTTTTTTACTTATATTACACTATTATAATCAATCATTAATTTCTATTATGAATGGAAACCCATGTGATGTCCCAGCCTAGATGCCACTAAACTAGTGATCTAAGATAGCGTGTCTCTAGGCCTCAAGTGCTCCAAAACATATGGCAGTGGCCACTAACTAGCAGTGATGGTGTAAATGTGATATATTAGGGAGAGTATATGCTCATAATGTAGAATGAAACTGGCATAAATAGCTATGTATCAGAAACCGTGGAATGTAAAAAGAGTTTAGAAGTAGTAATCAACTTAAATAAAATCAATTGTAATAATAAATGAAATTTTGTAAAAGCCCAAACAATTATGTCATAAAATAAAACACCGGTCACCCAATCGAATGAACATACATATTCTGGAGTAAAAAAGAAACTGTATGTAAATGTTAATGGATATTAGACTAATGTCATGCCAAGCCACATACTCGGTCTCCAAAAAACCGTCAAACAGCACTAGTCCAATCAGAAGAACCAACTCAAGTAGCTTATATCGATCATGGAACATTGGGAATCAGACCTACCCACCTTGAAACTAAGGATCAATATGAAAGTAGACATTAGGTCTACACATACACCCTAGAACGCATGCTCAGCCTAACTGAAGAAAAACCAAATAAGGTTGAAAACCCAACATGAACCCACAGTTGAACCATGGGTCTATAACCACTATCAACTCGGAAAGTGAAAATTTTAAAGTCAGTATCTATAGGAATATGCATGAATCATCCCATACCTATACATATATACATAGATATGTCATCCAGGAATAATTGTAACAAATATCATAGAAGCCAACAAGAGTTGATCCTTAGGTCGATAATCCCATTCGACATATAACATATAATAACTTTATCCCATGGTTGGGATGTAAGATCAAGTAAACCTTATATTTGTTTTTATATATATATATATATATTGGGTCGATTGGAACACACCACCCACATCCAAATTACTGGAGAGAACTCAAAGTCTACCACAAACCCATGTATAAGAGCCCTGATTTTCTCTTGACATTCAAGCAAGAATATCCAGGTGTAATCATGCCTATCACCCGTAGTAGTATAACCGTCTTGGGGTAAAACATCCTCCCATCCATATCATATAACTAGCGGGGGATAATAATGAATCCCACCAATATTAGTATATATCTAGCATGAGTTAATCATTCCTCCTTCCCACATAAGTTTAAATGGCATGGGGAAAAACTACATCCCATCCATAACATATAACTATAATTTTGTAATAATGCCTCCCACCCATAGTAGAAGATCGCAAGAATAGGGTAACCATGTATCCCTCCCATAATAGTATAACTGGAATGGGGTAAAATTGACTCCCATACATAATGTATAACTGTTGTGGGGTAAGAATGCATCCTATCCATAGTATAAGATATCCAGAATTTGGTACGAATGCCTCTCACACATAGAAGTATAACTGGATTGGGGTAAAACTTACTACCATCAATAATGTGTAAATAGCATGTGGTAAGAATTCCTCCCACCCATCTTCAATATAGATCCCAAGAAACATGTTTCGACATCCTAATAGAGTGAAATATGCCTCACATACAACTCAACAACCACAAACCTGCAAGCACATCTGGTAACAATGTTGCATCAGCAATAAACTAGTGAAACAAAAACAAAGAGTGAGGGTGGCCTGAATTCCCATCCAAACACTATAGCCATAGACACATGGGCATACTAGTTTGTCATGGGTTCTAATGTGGCACCCAAACACCATCTATACCCAAAAATGATGTAATAATCATGGTTAGTCAATCAATGGGGAACCAGCTAGGTCCCTCATGTCAAAAACTAAGAGGTATCCTACCCTGGATCGTCACGGTCTGAGCACAAGCGAAAGCATCCTACATGGGATCCTTAACTGAAAATGTTAAGGGAGGAATCCTACATGGGATACTCAAACATTAAGAAATAGAGGAATTGACATAGGACCATTGGAATGATACACATGCATTGGTATCCTACAAGGGACTCCCTAGATCAACATATAATAACCATAATCCCTTATGGGATCTTTGGTAACCATCTTGAAGATAGAGGAGTCATACATAGGATCCTCAAAACACAATTGGTGTCATGGCCTATTATCCTAGAAGGGAACGTCCTACTAGGGAGACTTCCTCAAGGAAAGATTCAAAAGAGATAAACCATGGATCATCTCAGAATAGGTCTCAAACTTATAAAATGCTTGATTCAATTACATGATTAAGAACCTCTCAATTTAGGTAGAACCCCCAAAACACTTGTTAGTAGTCATCAAACGACTCCACAAGTTTCACAATCATGATATAAGTAAAAATATATTCCGAAAAGACTACATTCAGATTATATTCTAACTCCAGGGACAAAAATATATGAAAGAACCTCAATGGGTCACAAGGGATCATTAAATGGCGTTTAACCATGGGCACACGACTTGTACTCCAACAGCCCCACCAGGGTGTGTACCTTCACCAGCCTGGGCATGTAAGCACCTCAGGTACACAACAAGTGAGGACGGTACATAGAGTGTATCTGACATAGTGTACATACCCATGTTCGTCAACCATATTGGCCATTTATCTGGGAATGACGTGTATGTCTACATAGCGTCTCACCCACATGAGGTCCGACCATGTAGTCCACACATCCATGTACCCCTAAATGGGTAGACATGCTTGGGTACTCAGCCACACAGCCATGTACCAGTACATGGTGTGTATACCCCATATCGGTGTGTACTCTACACAATATAATATTTCCAAAATGAGAAGAATATATAGTTTTTCATCCCAGACTACATGCAGTGTAACCTGGTCTCCTCAAATAGGGAATCCCTCAGATCACCCAACACCCCAGTTTAAACACCCCAATTAAAAGAACATGCTTATTGGGGCTGTAATCTAGCACAATAGAGGGTTATATTTATAAAACAAGGAATCTAAATGGGTTTTGAAGGTAAAACATTAAAACGAACATTATTTATGTGGAAAATGTCATAGTATGGTTGGATTTGATGATACATAGTCACCGCACATTGATCTAACTCATTGAAAGATTCGTAATGGAACCTCCCTTTCTCACTCAGTCTCACATTCTATCTTAGTTTTCATAGAAGAGTATCTATGGGAGTGTTAAACAAGTTTGAAGGAGTAAAAAAGATTAATGAAAAGGAATATGATGAAAAAAAGGAGAATGAAAAGAAAAGTAAAATTGGTCCAAGTCCATCCCCAGTGCTTGACATGATTTTCGTCCTCTCCTCGACAAAACTCCCCATTATAGAGTCAAAATTGGAGATATAATATTAATTTGATGCTCCCTTTAAAAGAAACTTCCAAATGAACCTACATGAATAATTTATATTTAATTTATTAAATATTAAGTATTAATTATTCAACCAAAATTTAAAGGACATGAATTTATACCAAATTCAAATCCTATCTTAAAAGATCTATTCTGAGATCAAGAGAGTCGTTAAAAAATTATCCAAGATCATATTCATGAAAAAATATACCATTTTACCCATCTAGAGCATATGGATGCATAAATTCTAATTATTGCTCAAAAATGAAGTCCTGAAAAACACAGGTCCTGAGAAACTCCCCACCATAAACCATCTCATCCACAAAAATCCTGGTAAAAATACCATTATCCATGATATCAAACCAACCATTCTGAAATCCAAGCTACCTGGACTATACAATGACTAGTATCACCGTGTTATAAAATGTCTCCTATGAGGAATGAATTTAACCGTGTCCGATTTGGTACTCCACATGATAGGTATACCCTTGTTGTCATGTCAAATTAAAACTGTGAGCTAAGTAATCTCCAGAAAATTCAAAAGAGAAAATGAAAACAAGGGTACCCACCCTGAAAAGTCCATAGGTGAACTCCCCTTCATATAGATTACCAAACATTGTTGCTCGAGCGCAACATCAACTGGTTCCTCCTCATAACTATGAAATACATCTAAAAATATAGGATATAGGCATAAGTAAGACTCTCCCTAAGAATACGCAAGATGATGTCGAGATATAGAATGTCCATCTCAAACCACGAGTACACTATGATTCCATTTGAAGGTGTGTACAACTCCCTACAAGACACACTCACATCTTGTCAAAACCTGAGCAGGATTCAACCATTGGTCATTAGTCTCATGATAAACCATCATTTCACGATGTCACCACTAGCATCGAGGGACATTACAACACAACTTCTAGAATCCAATCCCCCAAAAAGTCTTGAAACATCAATATTTGGATCGCACCTAGCCACTGACATATTTAGATTAAAATGATAGCACACACAACTAGCATGTATAATTACTACTTGGATCGTACTATAGTGAGTCATCCTCTTCAAGGATAAACATACCATGCAACACAACATGTTAGTTTCAGATGCCCAATTTTCCCATGGAACACCACTTCAAAATAGGCACCACACTTGCACCAAAACATATTCCATGACCACCCGTCACAAGGCGTCATTCCATTCATTAGAATCTACATACACTCAAACTATGTTAGAAATAGAGGAAACACAAGTTGACTAGTCTAGTAACTCAAACAGTCCTTCACATTTAGTCTAGTTTGGGAAAATAAGCACCGAAGTTACTTCGTCAAAAGATAAATCCATTAGAATGCATATAACACAAGCTCGAGCACCTGTCATACCCAGATCTCAAACTGAGCATACAACCAAGTTCACTAAAAATAATAGAATATAGAAAACAGGGGACAACCTACCACACACAGGCTACCCACAAACAATGAAGAGGTCAACTTAAAAGGTTCGAGTCAAAACTATGGGCTCTAGGTCTCCCACATATCCATAAAAACATGACTTATAAATCGGTCCCAAGGTACAACCACTTAGCAAAAAAGATCCAACCTTTAAAAAGATGGTAAATATAATTAATAAACACAACGGTGATGGTTGAAAAAATAATCTATGAGGATGATGATCCTCTTCAAATATCCTCAGAAGGAACTACTCCCTGGAGGTCACATCCAATGTAGCAGCGAAAGTAATCTGACACTTATGAGGGATCCGTATGCAGAAATACCCGATGGATTCCCATTTCATATGAAATGTCTTAGTATTTATTGGTATCTTACTCAGTGATCTGATTAGATAATCACAGACTTGAGAAACAACACCCTACAAAGGGCTCACTAGAAAGGCATCACATGCCACATCGACCTACTATCACACTACACCTCATATTCAAGAGGACATAGTCATCACCATCATCAAAAATTGCCTCAACATTGATCCACATGACCTTCCATCATAGTGAAATATATGTGTCAACAGGACCAAATGCCACAATCATTATTATAGTCACACATTATAAGGCCTCTATGATGTGAATCCTACATGGAAAATATGATTCATGAGATTCGGCTTTCCTTTGTCAGAAAAGAGTAAAAATCCATCAATGGCCTCTTACCAATGGCCCAGAGCCATATATCAATAGTAAATCATAAAATCCACACAACATGTGTGTCACTCAATGAGAAAATCATCTACAAAATTAACATTGTATATTTGAACAACAATACCAAACCCCAAGATACTAAGACATTATACCAGAACAAGTGTCCTCAATGCACCATTCCGATATGCCTCATAGGTTCCAAAAAATTTCTAAACACTTATATACCATATCATAAATAGTAATGCATAGGAAAATAAAACACCTCTCATACCACTTTTTGATGTCCCAACCCAGATTCCACTAAACTGATTCTATGAGCATGTGGGTCACTAATCTTGAAGCGTGCCTCCCCATATTCTAGAGGCTTCCAAATACCAGTGAGGGTTTAGTGGTTTTATAGTTGGGATACTATACCTCGGTACCAGAGTATGAAACAAGTGGATATAACTATTTTTTATACATAGAAAAATGTAAATAGAGTGTGGAAGCAGTAAACAACTAAAATAGAACTTGCTATAATAATAAATGAAATCTTTTGAAAGACTAAATAGCTATTCCATTTAATAGAACATTGGTCACACAATGGGCCGACCCTATAGATACATGAGTAAAAAATAAACCGAATGTAAAATCACAGGTCACTACTACTAACTCCGAGCCAAACCATGTAACCGGTATCCAAACATTGTAGATATCCACCCACCCAATCAAATGAACCCACTCAAGAAACTCATCTTGATCATGAAATAATGGGACTCAATCTTATCAACCATACATTTAATTTACCCTTAGAAGTGGACATATGGTCTAAACGTACAACATGGAGCATATGAAAGGGTGATAAATAATCTCAGTTGGCCACCCCAACATGCAACCTATAAATATGCAGCTATAAGTGTTGGAAAAAATGATCAGTATAGCTAAAGCACAAAAAAAGGTAAGAAAAACCAACATGAACCCACAGTCGAAACCACGTCCTATAACTTCTATCAACTAGGAAAGTTCCACCATGAATAACCATATCTATAGGCATATGATTTTATAGTCCCATACCAATACATACATAGATATATATAAAATTCAAGTGTATATGTAAAAAATAAAATAAAAGCCTACAACCTTATAACCTTGGGTCTGTAATCCCAATCGACTAATAACTTGTTCATCCCATGGAACAAATTTCTATTCACATAAACCATATATGTATAAACATATACATACCTACACACACAAATATATATATATATACAGTGTATTAGGATGTACAATCCCCATCCAAATTACTAGGGAGCTCTCATAGTGTACCCCTAACTAAGGCCCCAGAGCCCTAACTATCTCTTGAATTAAAACCTTGAAAGGCGTGGGGTAAACATTAGTCCCACTAATAGTAGTATAAATTGAATGGTGTAAAACATCCTCATATCCGTATTCTATTTTTTGAGTGGGGTAAGAATTCCTCCCACCCAATGTAGTAGATAGCTGGCATAGGGTAAGCATGCCTCCAATCCATAAAACTATAACAAGCTTGGTGTAAAATAGCCTCCCATCCGTAATGTATAATTGGTGTGTGGTAATAATTCATCCCCTCATAGTAGTAGATATATAGGATAGTTTACGAATGCCTCCTGCCCATATAGGTATAACTAGAATGGGGTAAAACTAACAATCATCCATAATGTATAATAGGTGTCGGGTAAGAATGCCTCCCACCCGTAGTAGTTGACAACTAGAACAGGGTATTGATGCCTCATTCCCATAGAAGTATATCTGGAATGTGGTAAAAATAACTCCCATATATAATGTATAACTGGTGTAGGTAAAGAATTCCTCCCACCCGTAGTAAATAAATATCACATGAAACATGTTTTCACATACCAATACAGTGAAAGATGCCTCACCTAAAGCTCAACGGACACAAACCTGGAAGTACATTTAGTAACAAATCTACATTAGTAATAAACAAGTGAAACATATAAAAAGAGTGAAGGATCTTGAACAACCATCCCAACACTACAACCACAATACCATGGAATTAGCAGTTCGGAATGAGTTCTATGTTGACACATTAACACCATCTATTCTAAAACCTGACGTACAACTCAGGGTCGATCAAGAAACAGGGAACCCACTAGGTCCCTCAAGTCAAAAAAATGAGTGGAATCATAAATGGGATCTTCAAGGTCTAGACAATAGTGAAGGAATCCTATGAGCGATCTCTAGCTGAAAAAGGAAAGGGAGGAATCCTACACCGAATCCTCAATATGTAAGCAACATATGCATGCACTTGAGATCTGCGGAATGATACAATGGCACATAGATCCTATAAGGGAATCTCTAGATCAAAATTTAAGAAAAGGAAACCCCCAATGAATCCTCTATAACCAGATAGAAGAGAGATTCATCCTATAAAGGATCCTCAAAATGCAACGTGTCTCATGACAACTTAGGCTAGAACGACACATCTCTCAAGGGAGACACCCTAAATGAATAGGTAATTGAAGATAGTCCATGGGTCATCTTAGAATAGGTCTTATTCTCAGAAAATTTATGATTTAATCATCTTAGAAAAAACCCCTCCATTTAGATTGAATCCCCAAAGCAGTCATTACGAGTCCTCAAACCACCCTACATGTTTCACCATCAAAATCTATGTAGAAAACTACTCTGAAGAAATACTCTTGGATCCCATTCTTACTATAGGGAACAAAGGCATTAAAACCCCTTAAAGGGTCCCAAGGGATCCGCACACCATGTGTCCCCATGGGTATAGGACATGTACACTTGTATCCCCACCTGAGTGTGTGCCTTCGTCATCCTTGGTGTGTAAACACCCTAAGAACATGACATGAAAGGAGGGTACACAACATGTACCTAACATGGGGTTCATGATTTCCTCCCTTAACCAGCCTGGCCATTAACATAGCTAAGCCATGTATGTCTACAGTACGTGTCACCCACATGGGGTCTGGCGGTGTACACCACATGACCGTGTACCCCAACACAGGTAGACATGCCCAGGTACTCAGCCACATGGATAAGTACTAGTAAATGGTGTTTATACCCCATACATGGAATGATATCTATAAAAATTTAAATTCCCAAAATGGAATGAACACACGACATGTTATCCCATACTACACGTAGTGTAACCTCGTTTCCCCAAATATAAAAACCTCAATATGCCCAAAACCCCTGTTCAAACCCTAAAATCAATAGATCGAGACTCAGGGGGCTGTTAGCAATCATTAGAGTGTAATAGATTTAGAAAAAATGAATATAAATGTTTTTCATAGTAAATCATAAAAATATACTACCTTGAGCTAGAAACTACCATAGCTTGGCTCGATTTGATGGTACACAATCACTGCCCGTCGATCCAGCGCGTCGAGGGCTTTGCGGTGGCACCTCTCTTTCTACCAATATCTAATTCTCCCTATGTCTCCCCTTACATAATTGGTAATGATGAAGGAGGGTCTTTCAGAGGCATTTGTGAGAATTAAGGACTAAAAAATAGAAAAGGAAAAGAAAAGGGGGATGTATAAAAAAAAGAAAAGGGGGCTCAAGGTGACCCTCATGCTCGACACAAGTTTATTCTTCGCCTATGATAAACTCTCCATTATAGACTCTATGATAGGGAATGATTCTCAATATGATGCTCCGTTCAAAAGATACATCCAAAGAAACCTACACGAATAATTTTACATTTAATATTTTAAATATTGGAATTTAATTATTCTTCTAAAATTCCAATGGCACGAATATCTAACAAACATCTGTCTTAGGGTAGGCACCTAATTTTGGGTTCAACAAAGTTGTTAAAAATTTTGTGTAATATCATATTCTATGAGAAAAGACCAATTTACCCCCTAAGAGCATCTAAATGAAAAATTCAAATTAATGCTCAAAACTACAGTTTGGAAAAACCTAGGTCCTTACAAACCACATTAAAATCATTGAGATTGAAAGCTTTATATATGAATTTGTAGTGTCTCCCTTGTTGAACGATTAATATGGAGAAAATGTAATTATCATTTTAACGTTACATGATGATAATAATATCATAAACACCATATTTATTCCCTATATATACTTATATTTGTATTATAATTCATATTTTGATGACAAAAGAATCACATCGCTTTATATTGGATGTAGTCTACAGGTACAGATGAATGACGTTATCACTTTTAGTGAGTGGAATGGTAAGAGGTAAAATTATATATTATATTCTAATAACGAAAAAAAGTCATTAATATAAAAATTATTTCTTATATATCAAATATATTGATTAAATATATTTTTCATAGTTTCTATTTAAATTGTTAGTGAATGATAAATCACTTAGCTTTGCGAGGAGGTAGTTCATAATACAAATAAGGAAAAATATATTATCCCCCATGTAATGGAGATTATGTAGTTATGTGTGATCTAATAATTCCCAATGTATAATTATGATATAGATTTCATATATATATATATGTATGTTAAATTCATCATCATGAAATTCCATTAGAGGAGATGATATAAATGAATTACAACAGTTTGGGAGGTGATAGTACGTCGTGCACGTTAATGATAGTTTCATAATCCAATTGGATGGAAGAGAAGATTGATTTCTATGATAAAAATAACAATATAAAATTTTAAAATATAGTATATACTAGTTTGATTATATCCATATAATTTATGACATATTGAATTCGGTGGAATAATAGAGAAAAAATGTTTGCTTAAGAATGATAGATCTCTTTCAGACTACCTCTTTAAGATAGCTCCAAAAGCATTCTCAGAATGGAAGTATGATAAAAAAATGGGATATATATATATTTGGTGTGGATGCAAGGAAGTTATTAAGGTAGGTATTGGCTGATACAAATGGATTTTATGTTTTTAATAGGGGTGGAGAGGGGGTGTCATTTTATACTTTAGGGGAGTGCCACACTTATATCTTTTCAATGTTTTTCAATACTTTCATGTCACATTCATTTTAACAGAGCATAAAAAGGAAAAATTAATAAGATTTATATGTTATATTATAGAAATATGAACATAAAATGGGATTTACCGCTGGGTTTATTTCATTTATACCCTTATATTTTTAGTTTAATCATAAGATCAACCTGTTTTACTTTGACCATAATAAATGTTTTTTAATGTTTTTGATGTTCATTTTCACAAAAGATTAAGATGAATTTATTATATTTTATAAATTATATTGAATAAAAAAATTCATTCATTTTAACCAAATTCAATTCACATATTTGGATGAATTTAATTTAAAATTAATCCAACAAACCTGATAAAAAAGTAGTTTTTCCATGAAGTGTATTATTCAAGAAAATGTTGGTTTAATATTAACACTATGAATTATAAAAATAATTATATAAATTTAAATTAATATTTATAGATATATATTTTATGAATTTCATATAAATCATTCCTCATTAGGGATTATATTAATTAATAAAAAGTTACTAACATTATTCACAATAAAGTAGTTTTTAGAAAAACAGTGTTTTTAGTGATATGTAAACTTATACTAAAATAAAATATAAATTTGATTTAATTGTAATTAATTGGATTAAATAATATTTATGTTGAATTATGTATTATAAAAATAGTGGTACTTTTAAATTAGTTTTTTTATTGATAATAAATATCATAATTACAAAAAAACTGTAAATATCTATATTGATAAAAAAATCAATATTTTTTGAAATATTATAAAATTTAATCCTAAGATAAATTAGATAGGATTATTTCAAAAAATAATTTATTTCTATAAAATAAATTTTATTATATTTTTTAAAATTAATTATAATATATTCTTATAAAAATCCATAAAAATAATTTTTTTGGAAAACATTTTTTCGATGAATAAACTGACTACTAAATATTGAGTAATTATATTCTTAGAATTTATCATAACATATATATTGAGTAGGAAAATCATATACATAATTAATAAAATATTTAATCATATACATAAACCAAATTTAATGACAGTTTATGACGTTCAACTTTTTCATGGGTTGTTTATGCTCGGTGCTTCTTTTAGAATACATAATCAAACATAATGTAGTTTTATAATATTGGGGGTATCACAATATATTTTTCTTACTAAGAATTAAATATCACCAAATAATTTTTTTTACATTCACCAGGTAATGATTATAATTATTTCATATGATATTTCTGTAAGAGAGTATATGCTAGAAAGTTTTTGAATAAATTTTCATAATTTTCGTATAAAAAGATATTTTAATAACCAGACTACAGGAGACTAACCCTTCATGTAATTGGTTTTGTGACACCTTATTAAATTTATCAATTAATACATGAAATAAATGAATATTACTATATTATTATATTAGTTTTTGTTAACAATGTTCCGCTAAATTCAGAGGACACACATAACAGCTGTATTCATCCCAAATGTCAGGAAGGTGACCCTATAAGTCCTGTCTCTAGAACATAGCATGGAAGTCCAACCTATTGTATAATATCTATTGAATATGATGTCCCTCTGATTAATTATTGAAGTAAAACTATGATTTATTTATTTACTCCCTAAGGTACTAACATTGAGGGTCCCCTTTATGTGATTATATCTTCTCAATATGATTATCCTCCCAATGCAGAAATTATCTCTTTGATACCATTTTTCTATGAGGAACATTCTAAACCAAATTTATCTTCACTATAAACTCTAATATACAACAAGAAGTGTTTAAATTCATTCTATGGATGTGTTGACACAAATGTCATCATCAGTACCTATATATGATAAAAGAGTCATTCATATAGTTGATAAAATTGAAAGTGAGTTTGATTAACAAAATATAGAAGTCTAAAAATGAGTTTTATAGTTAGAACAAGTCAAATAAATATTCAATGTTTATTATAAAAATTTTAAACATATATGGATGAAGTATCCTAGAGGTAAAACACATGACTTGATTTAACCCATTCATCCCTTTCTATGGGACCTTGTTGAGATCATTAAAGTGGAATTCAACCCAAATTTTTCTTGGAATCATTAGATAATATTTGAATACATCATAGGTGAAAATATTAATTATAATTGTTATAATAATTAAATGAAGACATTGGATTAATAATGTCTCCAAATATTTTTATCAACCATTCCATTTGTGTATAACCTTGAATCAGTAAAATACTTTCAGTGCCTCTAATAAACAAAAGCGAATGGATTTGTGAAATTCCATATATAATACTGGGAGATCCTACTCATGTTCGCATCATAGTTTTTCATGAATATAGGGAATTTTTTTAAATCCCTCACTAGTCAACAAGGAATTTCGGATGTGAATATTTGATATGTGATTTCCTCAAACAATTATTAAGAAAAATGATTTGAGTACTCCAGTTTTATAGTACATCAAAACCCCATTTTCTATAAATCATAACAATTCCATACTCAATGATAATGGAAAAGAGATAAGATTATTCACCAATAATCCATGAAATCAAAATATATGGGAAATATATGATGTATTCGGTTTAATATTTGAGAAAATAAATTATATAATATAAGTCTCCAAGAAAACAGTAAAAAACTATAATCTTTCATTGATTATCTATTTTAAAAAATGGGATTACAACAACAGAGCTCTACTGGCTGAGACCATTGATTCCTATTTCTACATCAAACATCAATTTTCATTAATACATATAATAACTAATTGTAATGGTCAAATTATCATGTAATGGTATAGTTTCATACATCCATTTTTACCAATGGTCATATTATGGTTCATACACAAAACTAACATTTCCCTTTATAATGTAGAAATATAACATCATTATTTATCTCAAAATTCACTTCAATTTCTCTTAAGGTTGTATTTTCATTATCAAATGATGATGATTGGTTTAATAATACTTTATTTGAATTCTACAGAATTTTATATGGTAGTGATGATTTTATCTGATTGGGGTGATCGATACAATACCATTTTTACATTTTTATTTTATATTTTTTGTCTAGTTGTAATTTTTTACATTTTGATTGGTTTCATAGATGAATAATGTAATGTTATTTTTTAAATAGATAATATTTTTTTGGTTTCTATTTATTTTTTATGATAATGATATTATATAATATGTAACTAACATTTACACATAAAAATATCATTTATGAAGTTCTGGGCCATTACAGGTACTGAATTTTTGAACATTATATCCCTCATTGTTATGAAAATGTAGTCATGTGTCTTAATTGAACTCCACCATACTAAACACATTTTTTTGCATCAATATGTCTTCTATATATAATATATCTTCAACTTTAGGTGACAATATGGTGTACTATCCCCTTTTATAAACAATTATACCTTTATCATAAAAATAGTTATGTCACTATTTTTACACATTTTTCAATATAACACAATTTCCTATATGTAAAATTTCAAAAACAATAAATTGAGAGGAGTGTCCTAGACATGGCGTTTAAATCTAAAATCTTGAAATCATTGCAATGTAATATAATTTTTTAGAGATTTACATGATCAATTTTGGTAGAATTATAGTCAAACCATATTTTCCCATCATCAGAAAATGGTTATTGTAATGATATAAAATTTTTATTTTCTATTTATCAAAAATTTTGAACATGGTTCTTGGATAGACCAATATCACATTGGTTATCATAGATTATTTTCAATGGTCTCTCAATCTCATCCTTCATATAAATAAATTATAGAAGAATTTTCAAAACATAGGTACATTCTTGTTAATTATTCCAAAAATATTCCTCAATTGAGATATGTGTCATTGAGATCTATTTCTTATTGTGACAGGTGGAAAAAACCATCACCATTGAATGGTGTACCTTCTTAAATAGGATCTGCAATCAATGTAATCACCTACCCAATCTGCATTAGTGAATACTAAAATTTTCAAATATATATTTAATTTTTAATAAAGACCAATGCCAATAGTGTTGTTCACATATATCAGAGATATTTTTATGGCAATCATGTGGGACATCCTTGAGTCACTCTGAAATAAATCAAGTGTTGTCACTGTAAAATTTATTCTAGGTATTGAGGATATAAAACAAAGAAATAGTTGAATTAATCCTCGAAACAATTTTGATCAATAATAGTACAAGTCTTATCCTTAAACTATTTATCCAACATAAATTTGGCTTGAAACATCCTCTGAGTTATACATTCAAATCATTTCAACCAATTAACAATAATATTTTTATTTAGAAAAATATATATAATTTGACGTATGCTCATTGTTATGGGTTTAGAACCCATGGAGCGTTGGTACTATAAGGGAACTGTATTGTTTCTATTGTAGAACTGTAGAAGTGGAGGAAATGTAGCACTGAAGAAACATTAGTGGTGGTGGGAACTATACTACGATATATAGAAATGACATCGCTATAGAAATTATTGTAACATCTTAAGCACTATAGGTGAACTATTCGCTGGTGGGACATAGGGTAAAAAAATGGAATGTGATCCATGTATTTTTCTTTCATACCCACTATGCCTGTGGGCCATGTAATGGGCTTGATGCCCACTAGGCCAACATTTTATGTTCCGAATAAATAAGGCAAGATGGCTGGGCTATCCCCTAGGGGGGATCTAGCCTACCATTCTGACATATGTGTGATGTGTGAGTGTGTGTGTGTGTGTGTTTAATTGTTATTGGGACCCCAATAACCTAACATATCAATACATATTCCTATAAAGAGTTCTATTTCTCCAAACATTTACATTTAAAATTATTTTTTCAAATTTTCAAAAAATATCTAACAAACGTACTCTTTTTCACTAGTAAAAATTCTGTGATCAAAACAAACTATGAAAATAATGGTACTAATTTAAAACATCATTAGATGAAAATTATAATCAACTATTTATTTAGAAACCCATCAATCATAGGTATCCATCATTTCTTGACTACAAATATTCGGGGGCCTTTTTGACTCCATAAAATTAATTTTTCAATCTACATTGGATACATCTTTCAAAATAATGAAAAAAACCATTGTTTTCCTTTAACACTTCATATTACTGGTAACCATTCAAAAATGATGATTTCACATTCATCTGAAAGACCTTGTAGTGTCTGTATACAACAATTATGATAAAAATATTTTGGTTTTCAACATTTATTCAAGATAAAGGTTTTATTCATATCAATGGCTTTCATTTTAGAGTAATCCATGCATTCCATCCGATCCATATTTATTTTTACCAACCCTTTCACATTTCACTGATTTTGAAAAATCCACATCGTTCGAAGGATATTTTTATATGTTACCCTTTCTAAAATCTCACACATTTAGTTTTTATCAATTTTATTCATGTCATAATTCAGTTTTTTACTATTCATGGTAAATAACTTTTACCATAGTGTTTGGTTCAACATTTGATATGAGGGAGGTTTATCTTTTCTATTCTCATTATTTTTCTATTATAGAGAAGTTTCTCTTAACATCTTAATATATTCTAATTACAGTCATGATTTTGGATCCTTTATTTTCTCAAAAACCAATTTTTAATATCACATTTATCCAAATTCTGATTAGAGTGAAGGAATTATAGTTGTTTTTTTAGAAAGAATTTTAACTTTAAATTAGATTTATGATTCAAAATATCTTTCTGGTGTGTTCCATAGATATCATTACATTCTATTTTAGGTCTTGAGAGATCTCTTTAATCTTCATTTTCTGAATTTTTCTTAGGCTTCTTTCACCAATATGAACAATCTTACTCTCTGATAGAACACTCATATCTATTGAACCTATATAATAGGATTTATTAGATTACAAAATTAGAACATATTTCCCTTTTTTAATTTTTCATTATGGAATTATCCTTACAATAATTTATGTTTTTATGATAGATGATTCCTTATTAAAAAAAATCTTTCCCATCATATTCAAACTAACTGAGACTTAATATATTTTACTTCATCACATCCACATAAAAACATCATTTGATTTTATATTTTGATATTATATCATATATGATCCAACACACTTGATCATTAGTGAACAATTGTTTCTAAATGTGATACATCCCCATGATGTATCAAATTATACCCCATAATCTAGGAATATATTATCAGTTAGTAAGAGCACCCACTATCAAGAATCAATTAATATAATCTAATATTATACTTCAATGAAACTTCGAAAATTCATGGTTTTATTGTATGTGATTCTAAAATACCTTCCATTTCTCAGTTATATGGAAATTATCTAGGATATCATTCCACTAGATTATTTTTACAATTTCCCAACTACTAAATCAATCAAAAAAACTCTTTAAGACACTAAAATATGTTATCTGTTGCAATATTATCAATATTTCTCATCACTTAAATTATTCTATGAGAATTTGATTTCATATTTTTTAAATGAACCTCTATAAATTCATGTGAAGGAAAACAGTACCTAACCTATATAAATATGAATATATTTTACAGGTATATTACTTATAAATCATTTTTATATAATCAAATAATCATGAAGAATTCAATTCATTCGAAACATGGACATATAAACAATAAATAACTAATATTATCCACCACATAGTTTTCCACACCTTTCACCCCACATAGACATCTCTTAGTTAAAAAAATTACTGATATCCTAGGAAGAATAAAACATAATATAGGTTGATCTTAGAGACCCAATTAATGAATACATGAAACATGTCATTTGATATACATATGTGAGAATATTATTAACCATTGGGAATGAAAACATGAGATTAATATTATAAAATCATTATCAAAAAATTGTAGATCAAATTCTGGAGTAATGGAATAAATTTTCATCATGCCCTAAAACATGTATACGAAGGAAATCATGAGACTTGTGAACTAAAACAAATATTATTTGGTTTTATGAAATTTTTAATAATCATAACAAATGAATTTATATGCCAATTCTACCTAATAAGACATTCGTCAGATGTTAGGATTGATTTAACTACCCACGTACTTTTTTGGGCATGAGATAACAATGAATACACAATTTGTGGTCATAAAAAATTATAATTACACAATTCGTTGATATAGTATTATATACCCAAATATCAGTTAATCATAATCCATTCATATGAATTCAACAATATCATGAAAATAGTTAAGATTTAATCGTAGAACAACCCATATAAAAGAAAATAAGCTTCATTTTGATTTTAAACTATAAATAATAACCATCAAGGGAATGAATAAGGATGATGCCATTAAATCATATCCTTAGATAATTATAAATAATATGAAATTATATTTCTAACGATTTAAATACTATTCAATTATCACTGGTACTTTGAGGAAAATTAACATTTAATTTGCAAAATATTTACTTAAAATATAAAAAATACAGAATATTAAGAAAAATTATTCATTGAAAGGATCCATGAAATGATAAAATGAACTCTTTAAGGAAAATAATATTCATGATAGTGGTATTAGTGATTCATGTTGAAAAAGTTCAAATAAAGATTATGTTCAAAAAATGGTAAAAAGTACGTATTTTAAAAGACAAAAAGAAGATTACGTTTAAATTTTTTTATATGAAGGAATAAAAGAGTTAAAATGAATTATACCTATTATTTTCCAACAATTAAAATAGGTTATAAATTATTTCATATAACACAAACTTGGATGAAAAATTTTAGAAATCTAAAAGACAAATATCGGTAGTATTTTTAATACAGACAAATGTTTTTGACTACAAAGAAGAGGAATGTGAATGAAAAATATTAAAACTATAATAATTAATTTAGGACATTAACATAAATATTATTTATGATAACTAAATAGTATAATTACATTATCATAAATTTAATCATAAGGAGTCCCAACTAATAGTTTGACTGTAACAAAAAACTCATACAGGTATTATAACATTTCAATCATAACCCCCATGATTGATATATCATAAAATAAAAAAATAATATATTTAATATAAATATATTAATAATATTAATTACCAAATGTTAAGTATATAAACTAAATGAAAGAAAAAATTAGTAAATATTTCATAAGCCTCATTGAAAAAATGAGATGAGAACCCCTTAAATAATGTTCAAATTGATTTCTTATAGATATATACTCAAAAATAATAAATTTATGTTTATAATACTTTTATAATAGAACCATATTGATACTTAAAATGATTTTTTTATAATATATTATTAGTGATTCATTAATAATAATTAATTATCATCCTTATTTACTGTGTTGAAATCTCCATTTTTTAAGATTGTTTTGATTTGGGAGTTGAGGTCCTTCAATATTGATCAAGGATCCATAACATAAATAATGATAAAAAATAAAAAAAATCATATATATTAATTATATACGTAGTTATAAACATCCATAAAATTCATGGATATAAAAATGAATTGCAATATTCATGGAGATCGTAGTATGTACGTATTTATGAATGTTGTTGTATTTTGTTAAATAAAATAAAAAAATAATGATAAGTAATATTTTATCATTAATTTTTTTAATTATTTCATATAAATAATATATATAATTAAAATCATAATTATTTATATTAATGTGATGAAGGTATGAAAAGTGAATTATAACTGTTAGTGGAGGTGGTAGTCCACATGAATGCACAAGTGATACATCAATTACACATTTAATGGAAGGTTGGTGAGAAATGATTGTAGCCTAATAACAGTAACATGTTTCTATATTCAAGATAAATGATTTATTTTTTAGGACAGATTAAAGAGTTTTAGAGAATATATAAGAATAAATAAACATCAAATGTTTCTATAAAGGTGATTACATATTCCTTGAGAGGCCTCCTTTTCTATACACCTAAACCTCTCTTTGGATGATCTTAAGAGAATAAGAGAACCCAAAAAAATGATTGAAATCAATCTAGTAATTTTTTGGGTTATTAATGGATGATAATAAATACTCAATGTTCTTTTATTTTATAAGAGACGTGGTTCCCCTTTATAATTGAGGGAAGGGACATGCATTGTATTAGTTAAAATATTTAAATATTATAAATTCATTTTCTATTAATGTCCAAAAAATATAAGATAATTAATATGTAAAATATGATAATGTCAAAATATATTCAACCTAAAACATATATATAAATTTAAGTCACAAGTTTTCTATTATCTCTTTATTTAACAGCTCATAGTGCCCATTTTACCCCTAACTATGGCAACATATTTATTTTTCTGTTTTTATAATTAATGATGACCAAAAATGAATGTGGGATAATGAATTTATAATATATTATGGTTTAAAATCATTAAAATAAAACATCAATGGAATAGTGAGCATTAAGAGACTAAATGATATTACTCATGTCAACAAGTTAAAATTTTCATTTTAGGAGACTGGGTGATTATAAATTCACGATTAATCATTCTTGTCCTAGTTTAGTGGTTTTGATGGGATACCTACAAACATATTTACAAGTATGTGTGTGATTGATGAAAAATAACACAAAATTAGAATGTGTTTGTTTATGGGGAAAATCTATATTTAGATAAGTACCCCCATTTGGGTAATAACCCATGGTGTGCTAGGAAGAAGATCAAGGTATTAAAGGTGACCCATTGGTTTAAGTGACTATATTCATGAAAAAAGGAATGATTAGTTCGTAAAAAGTTTTATTAAAGCCAATACCAAGCCTGAAATTCATAGGCACTATATGGGAATGGTTTTTTCGGGTATAATACAAGGGAGTTGTGCTTTAATGGGGTCAAGAGTGTAACACACATCGAGATGTTATCCTTAAAAGACTATATTGTACTACACATGTCAATAAGAATCAACATTCCATTTTGGAGACTACATTATTATAACATTTTTGTTAAACATTCTTGTCTAGGAATAGTTGGTTGGATGGTTGATCTCTTCGGATGTTTCCCAAGATGTGTGTGAATGAGTAAAAACACAATAAATGAATAGGTGTGTTCTTTTTGGTATAGTCATTGAACAGATAAGTAACCCCGACTGGTAACAACTTATAGTGTGATGGGAAGGAAACCATGGTATTATATGATTCACAAGGGGTAAGATGACCAGGTTCATGACCTGGTGATTGTTGGGTAATAAAATACTAAATTTTAATAAATACAATTTTATAAATTCGTACGTAAATTTTATAATAAATACATTAATCTCAATGACAACCCTATTTAGGAAAATATATTTTTATAGATAAAAGTGACTTTAATTCCATTAATTTCCCTATAAAACCTCTTAGAAGTATTTTAAGATATTTTATTGAATATGTGTTCTATACATTTGATTAACATCATTAATTATAGGTGATTTATTTAAATTATTAAGATAAAAACTCTTTGTACCCAAAAAAATAGTTTTCTAAAGAAAGAAGTTATTCTTTTAACCTTCATATGTTTTCATCTACCTTCTAAAACATTCAATAATTTTAATTTTAATGATTATTCATAAATCAATATTAAATTTTACGATTATATATTTTCAATTAATACAAATATATTTGTTTATATAAACATACATTAAAATTTAAAAAATTCATTTCCATGGAAAATAATTCATTTAAACATGAAATGATTTTATTTTTTAAAAAATTAACAAGTGTTTATTATGAATTATTCAATAAATTTAAATCAAATAAAAAATTAATATATATATTTCAAAATGTTCTTAATAAAATTCATTCCCAATAATATATTTCTATGTTATGATTTTTATAATATCTCATTGTTAGGATAAATTACGAATAGTGTATAAGGAAAAATATAAACATCAAAAAATTTATTTCAAAGGAATATATAAAATATCTTTTGTTGTTACATTATAATATCCATTAAAATGATTTTATATCAAACACTTTTATCACTCTCAGGTAATAAAATTGAGGTTATATATTTTTTATCATAGCCTCGGGTTTCCATTTAGTAAACTCGAATCATGGATTTATCCAAAGAACATTAAATGGGTGAGTGTTATTGTGTCACTAAATTTTATTTTCATGAATCCTGATTTCAAGTAATTTTTCATTTTAGGAAAAATCATATTCTTTTGAACAAAAATATTCGTTCATTATTTGTATAAAGGGCCATCCCAGGTCAACTAAATATGTCACTCAAGATGATCTAATATAGAGTCAGGGGAAACCAAACTTCCAAAAAAAGAAACATGAAAAAAACAAGGAAATCCAAAAAATTGAAAATTACATCAAATATTTCATATCAACGAGAAAAAAATGCCAATACCAAAGGGGTAAAACTGAATATAAGACAAGTTAATCTATAGGATGAGTCTCCAAGTGACTATTTATAGGATCATAATTTTTCTTTATGTTTCATAGCCTTTTAATTTTTGTTTTAAACCATTATTTTATCATTATAACTATAAAATATGGTTAGGAAACCGTTTAGGAGATTTTTGGACATGAGCAGATTGCATAACATGCTTGTGGATGAAACAATGGAGCCACATGGTTAGGAGAAAGCAAGAAACTCAATCCACATGATTATATAAACTGTGTAAGGGTGTTTTATGGAACTCAAGAGGGGAGTGCATGGGCTACACATGATTTTTCTAGTCATGTGTTGTAGCCTCTGTCATGAACCAACTAATGTCGAACTCAAATCGAACACCCGAGCCGGCGTGCCACATATCCAAGGCTTATTCCCGATCACCCTAGGGAAGCAACAAGCACAAGGGAATCAAAATGTAATAGTGGAAAAATTTTCTCACATGGTAAATAACCAAATTTAGTGAGAAGATAAATGATCATCCTAATAAAAAAAACTAATGGAAAGTAAAAAAAATAAACTAAAAACAAAATAATGTTGGACATGATGAACATACCTCTTTATGTGTGACCCCACGGGTCACCCAATGACCCCAAAGCCCATAATATTTCCATCGATATTTATACCATGAATTAATTTTTAACTGATGATAAAAAATAAATATATATGTATGAATGATTATAAAAACTCATTAGGTGTTCCCATGTACAACTAATTTAAATTCAATTTATTAAAAAACGTTCATTTACTGTAGGTTTGAAATATAATATAAAAACATTTCATTTTAATTGATTTTATATTAGAACAAAACATAATACATTTCCCACATTATTTAAAATTTATTTTAAAAAAATGAGTGGATTTATTATTTTAGATAGAATGATAGAGAGATAAAATGAAAAATATTTTTTTGAAGAAAGTGTTTAATGTGATTATAAAGAATGTTTTGAAAAATATTCTTCATGAAAACATTTAAAAACTAAAAATTCACATTTACCGAAAAGATACACCATAGATAGGGTGTAGAATCAATGAAAACATAATTTTGGAAATGGGAAAGTAGTACTCATGTAACCATACCAGAGGAGAAAAATTTATTATCCACTATAGATAAAAAAGCGATGAAGACATGAGAATACCTAGGATCCTTGTGGAAAATCTTGAAAATAATGTGACATGATCCATCTTGGGTGAGTTACTTATATAATAAAAAATCCTAATACTTAGTTTAACCTACCATGAAAAACCAAGGGGAATAATCTCAAATTGTATAAAACTTATTACTAAGTGACACTAGCTAGAACGTAATCTTAAAATAGTACAACAAGTGTTCTTGGAAAATCCTCTAGCTATGTTAGGCTTCAATTTTATATCTATAATTTTTATGAGCTATGTAATTTCATACAATCAAACATATATAAAATATGAACATTCTACCATGATGAGTAAATTCCCTCTACATTATATATGATAAAGGTATGATACTCATAACAAGGGGAGTTTTCTAAAAAAATAACCATGTTTAAAGTGCCAACTAGTCATTTCATATCCTTTAAGAGTCAAAATATGTCTATAAGTGATAAACACACAAACTAGATTTTCATTAAACTATTAAAACACATTGAGAATGGTGAAAAATAATTTATAAACCACAAACCACAGTATAAGTCCAACTAGAAATTTTATAAAACACTTGGTGCATAAGGCCATATAAAACAATTCAACACAATTTAATTTCTACCTAAAAAAACATGATTTCATGCCAAATAAGCCTTCAAAAAGTCTATATTACCTATTATCATTAAAAATTGTTGAGAAAATCTTGAACTGAATTTTACATAAATTATATTAATAATTGATAGGGGAGTCAAACCTCAACTCATGGTTCTTGGACAACGATAACTCAAAATAGCTTCAAGGAGGTCCAATGAGGTGATAACAAAAAAACAATCCTTAAATAGTATAAATCCCAAAATCATAAAAAGGGAACACTAATCCTATACCAAAGAAACCATGTGGGGTGCAAAACCCAATATAATATGGAAGGATGAGAAATATGGAGATGACATGGGGTGATTACCTTGAGAAATTATCCAAAAAATGATGAAATTTCTTGGAATCACAATTGAATAGAGGATGGAGGCATGAAGATGGGTAGACGAACTACCTTCTTGTTGTTTTAACCAAATGGGAGAGGAAGAGGAGTTTTGGGGTAAAAAACTAATATGGATAGAAATATAAAAAAGAAACATTTAATTATTATGAGCATCAATCACAGTTAGGCTACAGAATTTAGGATATCATGCGCCAACCGTGCATCCCGTACCATACTCAATCTATATTCGATATGTTTTTTTCATAGTTTGGAAACTATGTTCCAATAATGTTATTGGTTTTGTTCAAAACTATATAGTTCTGTTTATTCTTATTACATGGTTTAGACTTACCATGCCTAAGACCTATGCCATAAACAAAGGACATCCCATGACTAGAAAAATTAATTATTCGAGCCCCACAGTTTGGGATCTGGCCATGTTCTATCTGTGAATCCCTAACATTAAAATAAAATTATGAAATGAAAAGAGTCTCCATTTCAGGATGTCTCTTGGTTCCCACATAACCATTCACACTATCCATGTAAAAGAAATAACATAGAATAAAAAACACACAACTTTTATCTTAAACACTAAATAATCCAGACAAAATACCAAGACAACATGATGAATCAAGAGAAATGAGAAAATAAAAACCAATATTTGACAATTCACACACCATAACACCTTCTAACCCCAAAACCCCCCAAGAATCTATATTGATCAAGACCAAAGAAATTATGAACCACAAATCAAGGATCAGTGACCAAAGAACCAACATATTCATTCAAATAAAACCCAAAACACCAAAATCCTAACAGATTCCTTGATTCCATCCAGAAAGAAGACAAAATTCAAAGTAATAAATCTGACAACAGTAAAGATCCTGAAAAAAAATGAAAGGATGACAAAGAGGAGTATGACTCTTTTGCAAACACAACCCACAACTAAAAACTATGATTATCAGTGGGTGGGGTGGAAAAAATAAAGTGTAGTTTCAAGAACCCACGAAAGAAATGTTTAACATGATCTTATAATATGGTGGCCTATGGAACATATGAATACTCCATTAATATTATTTCAGGATACATAATATCTCAAATACTATTGAAACCCAAAAACCAAGATACATGATGTAAAAACTATGACTTCCACTATTCCACAAAAATAATATTCATAATTTCCATAAAAATTAATTTACATTAAGAACATTATTTAAAAAAGGATACACAACCTCATTCTCAATCACCAAACATGAGATAAAATCACCGAACCACACACCAAAAACACAAAATGTTTTTAATCAAAATTACTTTAAACTAAACCCAAATTAGCACCCAACTCCTATAAATTGGGAGGGGTCTTCATAATGGATTGACATATATACACATCACATCCTAGTAACACCCCAAAAAATTTCAAGTGAAATAATTTTCATTAGGTACTGAAGGCCCTTGATGATTTTGGACAAGATGACTTCTTATAAGATGACATTCCACATTGATGACACACTATTATCCTATCTTCTGATGAAAATGTTGAAATATCTAATAACCACTAAATTCCACCACCACCATAATAAACATTCGGACAGTTTCCCATCTCAATACTAGAATGTCATTCATTGATTATATGTACTAAAGAAATATTTGATGCCTTGATAACCCCCAGAAACCGGGCCTCAACTCGTGTAGCTTTCCCCACCACTTTGAAAAATGATGTTATACCTTATTCCGAAAGTCACGAATGAAGATCAGGATGAAAACCACATTCAACATTTCAGGATTTAATAGAGTCATCCTAGTTATAATTCAGGATATAGGGTAATATATCCAAAAAATGGAGAAAACCAACACCAAGTGATTTCCTCCATGAAGGTAGTACTTCTTCATCGCGCGTGCCACCTTCACAACCTTTGAGAAGTATTATCAGAAGAAAAAATCCAAAAATAATTCCTATAAGTGTTCTTCTCAAAGAAACATATTAATCAATGAATTATAGACCATCCCACTCAAACCATCATGAATATCGGTCATAAACATGATCTTAAGAGGCAAAGGAATTTGGATTTGAGAAAAAAAATGTCCACAATGGTTTTTAACCATTCCGTAACGTTTTATGATTTTACCTATATGAAGAAGTGAATAGGGCTCAACTCATGAAACATTGCAAAAACATTCTCTATAACAAGGGCCACAAGGATCTATGTTTTCAGTGGTCTAACTATACAACTGAGATCATGCTTGATCAATTGAAAGCACATGGTGGATGAGCCACGCACAAATACTCATCGGGGTTCTTTAGAGATTAGTGGGGGAATAATCAAAATAGTATGAAAATAAAAACTCAATAAAAACCTACTCACAACCTACAACTTGTGTCAATTAAACCCAAAACAAAGAAATGAAACAACCAACAAATTCAAAAATTAAAATTGAAATTTCACAAATGACCATTTTGAAAACCATTTTTTAACTCCACGCACTAATAGAATTAATTATAGAAAAATCCCTTGAATCCATCATGAAATCTGACCCCTAATACATTAAAAATCAAACTCATTTTAAATAAAAAATTATTTTATCGAATATTATTTAATTAGAAATCCATTTAACAAAACATCAGTCATAAAAATTTTGAAAACCAATTATTCTTTCATTTATATGACAAGAATAGCACAATTAGAAAATGGGGTTTCATAATTTATGATTTGATTTTAAAAATAATTTTAACATTAAAATTGTCCCAAAATAAATTAATTAGGGGGGACTAGGGTTGATGGGAGACTTGTAGATCTAGTAAGTGACTATATGCCAATCACACAACTAATGTGAGGAGTTATTGAGGACCACATTTTCAGCACCAAATGGAATTCCAGGCCTAATGTGCTCATCAAATACCATTGTACCAACTACCATTTCATTAAACATGGACATAAAGATCCATAGAAAACGCAAATTAATTTATAAGATTATAAATAATAAACGAAAACAATGAATTACTATGAAAATAGAATAAACAAATCATGAGAAAAAACTCGAAGTCCATTTTCCCTAGGAAACCCAATGTTCAACAATGGAAGTGTTTTCCATTCAACTTCTCATAACTATACCACATGTTATGAATTACTACTCAATAGAAATTTTCCAATGAAATAAAAAAAGGTTTGATAAAAGATAGTTCCTCTAAATAACCTATCATATGATACCATTTTGTCATGAAACAACTCGGGTCGACCTCAAAATGGTCACTCATGTTGGATGGTGACATCCACGATCCGCTTTTTCTATCTCCCTAGAGTAGAGACAAGAACTAGGGGATCATAGAGTAATTTTGGGAATGATTACCCCAATGATAAATAAAAAATGAAAAATATAAATAAACAGTAATTCCAGTACAAAATAATTAAACATAAAGAATAACGAAATAGAAACTGATGACCAAAAAGATATTCATGTGACCCAAAGTTTACTAAACAGACCTAAAACCCAATATCAATCTATATAAATTGATATGATGCAGAAACCTATACATGAAGCTAAAAAATAATTGATTATAAGTTTGAGTATTAAAATTCATTTTCATGACCAAGTAAAACTAATTCCTATGAAGTTCCTTAAAATGTTTGATTTACTCATTGTTTTAAATAATATATATAATAATAGGTTTTCCTTAAATTCAATTTAATATAAAAAAAATTCCATCTCCCTCTTTTTAAAAAATGTTTTTTATTAAGTGTATAGAAAATTTTAAAGAGAAATATAGAGATATATTTAAAATTTACAAATATTTTAATGAAAATGGGGAAAAGGAGTATGAAACATTTTTCATATATATTATTCATGAAAATTTTTAAAATACAAACATTCAATTTGAAAATTGATATGTAGCACAGATAGTGAGTAGAAGTAATGAAATAGAAGGAGATGAATGGGAAAAAAGGGATTGAGAAACAATATCAAAAGAGTCACCAAGATTATCTTCAGGAGATAAACATGTGCTGAAATACATGTGAATACCAAGGTGTACATGAAAAAATTTAAAACATAATGTTTCTTTATCTATCCTATAAGCATTCCTAATGTAATAAAACAATCCTAATGCTCAGTCCTACCATACCTAGCCTAACCTAGGGGCGTCATACCAATATAGATCAAATTTTGTACTAAGATCCACTTACCATATATCATATTCCTAAACAAGTGTAGAAAGAATTCATGATTTATCCATTTTATATTTTAGGTTCCCATGTTATGTGTAAATTGGGGGATATCTATGAAATTTTAAAAAAAATGACCAATTATATTATAAGAAAATCCCACCATGCGAGTCAATCATTATGACACTACACAAGAATAACCCAAAGAAATGGTCACTTTTCATTTAAACCGTCAATACATGAGGTAATCCTCATGGTGGGTAGGTTCCCACCCCTCTAACAAGGAGAATGGAAAGAAACACATCACAAGAAGAGTTCCCCAAATAAAACCCATTTTTAGAGTGGAAATCGGGCATCAACTATAATTTAGGTTTAAAACCCTTCCCTAAAGGAATTAAAACACCACAATAAATTTAATGAAATTATTAAAACACATTTAGAAATATTAATAATTTTTTAGAAACAAAAAACCACTTAATTAGTAAATGTTATACATTCATTGACACTTCCTGTGAATGTTTGAATAACAAATTACAATCAAATTAATTTCATGAGGGAAAACATGATTTTATTCAAAATAATCCTTCAAATATTATATATTACTTATTATCCTTAAAATATGTTCTGAACATAAAAAAATGTTTACTAAATTTAATGGATAAATGAAAAGGCAAACCTACCTGAACTGAAGTTTCTTGGACACTAGTAAATCAAAATTGCTTCATGGTTTCCCTAAAGGGAAAGAAAACACAGAAGAAACCGTAAAAAGAAAAATTCACCAAATATAAATTATGTAAACTTAATCCCTATTTCAAAGAATCCCTGGTTATTGAGGATCCTAATAGAAAATGGAAGGAGGATTATGGAGAAGACATGAGGGTATTACATTGAGAAATTAGAACCAAAATCTGGAAAAAAAATTCACATGGAATAACTATTTTATAGAAGTGGGAGGCATTATGAGGAGATTAGAATACTCCATGGGAATAATAATCGATTTTGGAGAAGAGAAGGTGTTTTTTTGATAAAAACCAAGAGGGTTAGAATGGTAAATATCCAATTTTAATGAATTTGAAAAGTGCCCAAAGTTAAGATGAACAATTTAAAAAACTGTGTGTCAACCTTACATCCCATACTATAATCCAAGTAAAAAAACATGTGGTTTGGAATAATTTTTTGGGAAACCACACACCAACCATGCCATCGGTTCTGTGAATACATAGAGATCCATGAACACACTTAAGTCATTATTGAGAGTAGTCATGCTTAAGCCATGACCCCTTAGTCAGGGACATCCCAAGACCCACAAGGGTACACATGGGTGCCACATGGTTTGGGTCTAACTAAGAAAAAACGATGAAACCCTAATCATGAAATACCAAAATGATCTCAAAAAAGGGCTCCACATTTTGAGGTCACACCGTTTCTACAAAACAATGAAACATTATAAAAACATCCCAACACTCAATAATTAGATTAGAAACACCCAATACGTAGGAGACAATACAATGAATTTTTTTAAACCAATGTTAAATCAACAATAAAAAGAGAATTGTGAAATCCTATGTGGGGTGTGTTCTATATCTAGAGGGAGACACACATGCAGAGCATGGTTGGAAAACCCATTATAGCCCAAATATGAGAGATAATTTTCCATAATAGTAGTTGAAACATGGCAGGTTCATGTCATGGCCTGATGTGTGAAAAAGGCTTCCATATCATTACAAATTGTATGAAAACACCATATTTCTACAATCATTGAAACACTATTCCCTATATCTTTTCTCCCACATGCCGAGCAACTACCCCTCTCTTCTCCCGTGAAGAGATCCTCCTACCTTATAATATAGGTTCCTTGATATCTCTATTGTCATATCTCAAATTGATCCACCATCCATCATGTTATATCCCTCTTTCTAATATCTATAATTCCCCATGATTTTTTGAAATGTTAATTTTATAATTAATTTATTCATTTTGATATTTTTCACTTCTTGCAATATGAATATTTTTTCAATCACTAGGTTTGGATTGTGTTATAGGAAACAAAATGTAAATATTGTTCCACATGAAACACATTAATTAGCTTTTGGTAAACACAACTCTATGTGTGTCTTGTGCTACACACAATGTTGGGTTCTTTTGATAGCTTGTGTAAAACGCAAGGCTTTATTTTTAACAAAAATTAATATATTATTAACATGAATATTAAATTATTCTTATAGCTCCCACCAACCCTTTGAAAGGTTAGTTACAAATATGATTATATAAATTGTAAAAAATTTATTTACACATTTATATAAAATAAATACTTTGGTTATCAATTATTATATGTATATTTAAGAACTATTTTAAAAATAAAAAAAAGCACTTCAATGAGAAAACTATTTTTCAATGTACAACCACAATATTATATCAAAACAATTAAAATACAAATTTTGAATAATTTATTAAATAAAGTTTATATATTATATAATCATAAATATTTTTTATTGTCATATAATGGATTTGATAGGTATAAGATAATAATAAATCAAATTTTATGAATGAAAACATGAATTTTTATAAAAAGAAAAATTTACTACCTTATAATGGTGAACCAATTTCAAATAATATTATAAAAACATTTTAAATTTATATTTGTAAAAATATACTTTAATTTTTAAATATTAATATCAAATTTTATTTGGGTTGATATTTTGGTATTTTTATGGGAATCGTCAATTTTGAATGAATGTTGAATTATACTGAATTTAATTCAAAATATATTTTTCATATAATTAATTTATATAGTTGAATAAGATTTTAATTCGTTTTTAATTTTTAATTATATAAAATATACATCCATTTATCAAATTTCTGCCATTGGAACCAATTTCATATTGATATTGTGTAAAAAATATTTCCAATAATTTAGAGATTTTTACATTAAAAACTAGCTTTGTCGTCTTGTCCGCGATATTATATTTAAAATAAATTCTGCCAATTTTGTATTTGGAATATGGAAAAAAAATTCCATGTTTTTATCGATCATAATTTATAATGATTAACAAGGTTAAATTCATTTTTACCAAAAATATCAGTGAATATAATCATAATTAATTACAACGTTTTAGATGAAATTAGCTTAACAAAGGACTAAACCCTAATATTAAGGCCTAAAATAAAATAAAAACTTATTTGAAAGCCATTTGATGGAAATATTAAGACCATATTTACTATTGAATTAGTTTTCACCCATTATTAGGGCCACTTTTATAGTGAAAATGTGGGTGGAATTCCATTAAAAAAATTTACAGCAAAACCACTCTTCCACTATAAAAAGTAACTCACCCTCAAATTTATTAAAAAATATCAACCCCTATGGATATAAAATTATAAGGATAAATCTCATACATAAATCCATACCATTATTCTAGAATCCACCTTTTGGAATGAAATCCAACCATGTATGAACATTGGTGCAAACCAAAAGGAGTTTCCTAATGAAACAGTTACATCCTTCCTCAACCTCCTTTGTTTTACCTTCATCCCCCACCCCCTGAAATATTATTATAACTTGATTATATAAGAAAAATATTATCCTAAATATACTAAGATTTTTTTATTCATTTTTTTCAGCCTGAACTTACACACACATCCATCTAATGGGAAATGAAATTACCATTCATGTGCATGGTGAACTACCGCCTCACAAAATGTTGTTTTTCTTTTTTCCTTTACTATCTATCAGAGTTGGAAATTATGGTTGAACCACTATTTTAATATTATATATATATATATGATATTTATCATATATTAATTATTTTTTAATTATTATATAAAATATACCTTCACCCTTTCCATTTTTGTAAATACAATAACTTAGTTTGTGAACATGTGGAGTGACACCTCCTCAAAGTTATGTGATTTTTCACAATTTACATAGATTGTATTAATGATTTTTTTAGTGAACTTGAATTATATATATGACATAACAATTATTCTATATTTATATTATATATATATAACTATATTTATTTTGTTTTCATTCATTCAGTACAATAATAAAACAGAAACAAAAGTCATGCATATGCCCTGTCTACTGTCTCCATAAATGATGTAATCCATTTCATATTTCAATATTTCATGAATTATTATAAATAAATATATAATATAAATATATATGTGATATTATTTTCTTTTTTTAAATTCTATAAATAAGTAAATAATTTCCTAAGTAAGAGGATCAAGAATAACAAGTCAGAACATATACCGAAAAATAAAGAGAATATTACTAGAAACGTAACATTAACATGGATTCATTAATAAATAAATAAATTTAATTAATAAAAAATGATATATATTCTACTATATATAATAATATGGTTCTTTATTATATTTTTAATATATCTATATTTATTAAAAAAAATAAGGATTCAACATGCACAAGAAAATATAAGGCAAAAGGGAAGGGAATTTAATCTCTATTTTTATTTCTATGTGATACATGATGTATTTACCTCTCTATTATATTGTGTGGTGTATATACATACCTATTACATGTTACATAATTATATTAATTAATATAATTATCTTTAAATATTTTTTATTATTATTTCATGCGTATCATGATTAAAATGTATCTCAAGTAGTTAGGTGATTTCTCATCTCACTTTAATCTCTATGAGACTTGGCCTCATTTAGCATTCTTTTAATTAGTGTTGTGTATATAATCCCCAAAAATGTATTATTTGATTAATGTAATTAAATTTAGGTTTATTTAAATATCAATTTTATGCTCTTTATATCATGGTTTTTATGGTTCATAAATTTTCAAATTGAAAAAGTAATTTTCTCTCAACTTTATTTCAAGGAGATACATTCCATGTTATGCACCTATATTTTCCTATGGGGTGTATATACTTCACATTGACATGTTATATCATGAATCTCTTTATTTTCATGATATATTTCCATTCATATAATTTTATTCATTTAAGTGTACTTTGATTTAATGTTAATAAAGTCGCAATAGTTTATTTATATAATCTCATTTTTATCAGGATTGTTTATTATTATATTTCAATTAATTAAATATTTGTATACATATATCTATAAAAGTCGGGAATTTTCATATAATATAGTTATATAATAAATCATCATGTATTAGTACCATTTTCTACTATTTATTTACATTGTATAACTAAGAAAATATTTTCATGACGATCTGACATTATTTTCCCATGTGGTCGGAAATTTGTTATCATTATAAACCATGTTTTATAAAAGAAAAATTCGAAAATGTTTTTAATTTATCCTATAATTTGTAATGTAATATTATTTCCCATGTTTGGATTATTTAATAATAATCTTTAACAGTAAACTTCATATCGTTTTCTGATTTAAGCACTTTTCTAAACATATAAGGTGAAAAAAAATATTCGTTATGAATGAACATACATTCCATCATGACTGTCATTTCCATAAATCATTATACGTATGTTTTCATTTTTATTTTCTATAATTTGTTTCTTAATAATATAGTTATTTGGTGAATTTTTTGTGGGATTCATAGAAAATGGTTTTTGAAATAAAATTGAGCCTTCGTATTTAGGTTTAAATATTATTTTTTGATGAAATAGTTTTTAAAAATGTTTTCAAGCTTTGTTTATGGGATTTCATGGTGTTTTCAATGAAAAAGGTTTTCAAAATATTTTAAATATTACAATATGATACTTCAAATATTATTGAAATGATATTTTTTTCTTAAATGCTTTATGTATTAAAAATCGTTTTTCATAGTGGAAAACATATTTTCCTCAAGAAGTGTTTTAAACAAAATGGAAATTCCTTCTTTAAAAGATATGGATTTTGAAATACTTTTATAGGAAGGATTTAGTAAATGTTTTATGTGATATTTAAGATCCTTATCCATCTAATATGATATAATTTGTAACATTTAATGTTTTATAGGGGATATAATTATTTAGTACCATTAATATTCTTTACATAATGGTTGTTGATTAGATTAAATGATGTTTATGACATCCGTTCCACTTCCATGGGTTATATTATTTTGGAACCTATTTATTTTTAGAGGTTATTATTTGATTAAATTAGTATGAAACCTATCAATTTTACATATGTAATGATATGCTAAAATGATATGAAACCCATTTCATTTCATGGGTTATGATATGATATTTATGAAGCCCATCTAATTTTATGTGTCTTGATATGATAAATGTTTTTTTGTCTTACAAAAAATAATTTTATGATTTTATTATGTGGTGGGTGGGAACAACATCTCCCTACAATTCCTTGGTTAAATAATTATATCTCAAGAGATAATTATGGTAAACAATTCGAAAAGGTTAATCCGAAATTGGAAATATGTGTGTTTAGATCTAAAATGGGAAACATGTGTTTCCTGATCAACTATAGGAATATGATGAAACCTAACACACTTTGGGAAAATGGGTAAACCCGATCCACTATGGTAATATTGGGATACCCAATCAACTATGGGATAATGGGGAAACCTGATCCATTATAAGGAAAGGACTGTGATAGTGGATGGTGGTGTTTTTTACCTTGTAGGAATAGCCCCAATGAAGTGCCCAGAAATGTTTTTGTAAATGATCATTGAATAATTGGGATATTATTTTACATGTTTATATGTTTTCTAAAAATAATATTTCTTATTAATGTGATATTCTCACATCATCAATGTTATTTATTTTCTTACTATTCAAGTCTCATGAACTACCAATATGTATTCCATGTCTCATGTTTTCAATCTTTGATATTTAGGGTATGATCATTAATGTTATGATTATGTTCTTATACCCGTATGTTCAGGATAGGGTAATGTATTTCTTTTATTTACTCTTAATGAGTATTTTAGCTCACCACATTTTTATGTTTTCTTTCCCTAGTTTATTAATAAATGTTTTAAGTAGGAGAACTAATGGGGATGATAACTATGGGATATGTTAAATATCATTCACCAAACTAGAAGAATGTATTTAGGGTTTCCGAATATGATATACTATTATAGTCCTTGGAAATTCACTTTTTAATGTTTTGAGTATTCAAAAAATTGAGGTAATATCCATTTATGTTATGTCTGTGTCACTGTAGTTTAAATGAACGAAATTGTTTAGCTATCTTTCAGAAAATAGGATGAGGAAAATTTAGTTGCATAACTTGGGATATTTCTAAAGATATTTCAATAAATTAATATAATTATAAGTCTACCTATGAGTTAATGTAATGGAAATCATCTTGTAATTTTGGTAAAGTATGGATCGAGTGGTTTCATAAAAATATATCCCTTTCTAGTTACAAAAATTAGACAGGTATCTAGAAGAAATTTATGTAGGGGTAACCACCCTAAAAACCATGTATTGAGCTATGTATCTAGAAGATATTTATGTAGGGGTAACAACCCTAAAAACCCTATATTGAGCTACACCTGATCTAGAACTAGAGAATGACAATGGGCCATATTGCAGATATTGTTTGACACTCCTAAGGGATATCCATTCTGGATTCAAAAAAATATTTATTAACCAAAAAAATGTATTTAAATATAATATGACAATGACTAACGTATGATAAAAATATGCATTCATTGATTAATGATGCAGGTTTCATTATTTATACATCATATCCATAATTTTAATGATTATGTAGTTTTATGGTATGATATGTGATTATCACCCAATACATTCTAGTATTCATCAATAGAGGGAACTAGACGGAATGGGGTTAACATTGAAATCATTATATATGGAAAGCATTGAAATGTTAGAAATTATTTTTGTAAGTGGAAATCTTATGGATAGAATTAGTATGGTCCACAAGTAGTAGTCATACTATTGATGATTATCAGACCACTAATGACTTGTGAAATGCATGGGTTGTTTTTCCAGTATTATTTATATAAAACATAATTATCATGATTATATTGAGGTCGATAAACCATAATACATGATTTATATTTCATGTTATCAGAAATGGTTATTAAGGGAAAATATGATTATGCCTGAGTAATTGTTTATGAATAAAGTTAGATGATTGATGTGTATATGCATTGGAATTATAGAATTATGTAATATAAAGCATCAAGTGTATTTTTTCCATTGATAAATTGAAAAAAAAATATTGAATGTTTCTGATGAACTTGAAAATGGATTTAGTTGAATAGTTATGTTCTTGGAAGAAAAATGATTAATGAATGATACCCCTCAATATGTTTCTTATTTTAAGATAATTTTATTTAGATAAATACACGATGGATTTGAAAATGTATATTTTATGGAACTAATTAACATGGAACTAATTAATGAATTGCTGAAATGTTTTTTATGCTATCATTTATGAAGATTACAATAATTTTTTATGAAATTAATTTATCCATTAACCATGGTAATATAGAAACATACATGTTTTCAATAAGGTTTTTTGGTAATTTAGATCATTATCTTTTTTTATGATAGTACTTGATGAAGGTATTTACGTTTTTGTTATGTGAGATATGAGAGATACTATATCATACATGGGGGATCAATGTTAAGTTTATTTTGGAGAAATTTCGTGACATTCCATTTAGATTTTTTAACTTTAATATTTTGGAAGGTTTATAAGGTCAACCATTGATGGAATGGATTGTATTATGACTCAAATAAGGTTTTATAGATTAAATAATTCTCTCCCCATATAAGGATTTATAAATATTGGATAACAGGTGATACACAATTTTTATGATAAAAATGGATGGAATGACATGTCATTCTATAAATGGATATTCTAATTTGTTAGTGCTGGATGAATGAAAAATTCACCTTTATTTTATGGAATGAGAGATGAAGTGGAAGATGATCAAGGTACAAAAAAGTGTATGGATTTCCTAAAATCATGAATGTATATATTTTCATGAAAGTTATTCAACTTTAGTAAAGAGTATCTTGAAACCAAAAATGTTACCCTAGTACCGTCATTTCTGATGAATCGAATGGCCCCTTGGAGCATCATTGATTTTTAGACTTTTGAATGTTAACTTATCCTAAACATGTTCTCTACCACTCTCTATCAGAACATGATTGTTATATTTTTCTCATATTCCATGTTTTCACTTCCACCTTATTTTATCCAATATGTAAACCTTTCTATGTGATACTTTTGGTAACCATTATGTTTCCTACATTCCATTTTTAAAGGATGTTTTATTATTAATTTTAAGGATATGGGTTTCTAGGAACAATAAAATCAAATATTAGACCATTGATGACCCACAAGAATTAATGGGGAGAAATTTATTTTAGGAGGGTAAGAATGTAAAACCCCGAAATTTTATAAAATATTATTATTTAATAAATTTAATATTTTTGATATTTTTCACTTTGTAAAACATAAAATATAGTTTTTTAAAGGTACTATGTTTGGATTGTGCTATACAAAACACCAAGTTATTCTTGTGCCACACGCAACACATAGTGTATCATGCAGTACATGAAACACTGTTTTTTCTTATGATACTCCAAATTTTGTGTTCCTTTCATAGTTAACGTAACATGTAAGGATGATATTTTACAAAACTACAATATACTATTAACATCATTACTAAAATATTTTCATAACTACCAACTAGCATTTTCAAATAAATTTAAAAACTATATTATGTAAATTTTCAATATTTTATTTACAAATTAATATAAAATAAATCCTTTTTCCTATCAATTATTATATGATAATGTAATAACTTCACTGATATAATGAATATAATTCCCTGAAAAATATATTTTTCCACATACAAAAACATTTTTATCTAAATAATAAAAACAAAACATGTTGGATTATTATTTTCAATATAATTTATATGTAAAATATTATATAAAAAATTTTGTTACCCATCCAATATATTTGATATGTATAAGATAAGAATAATTCAAATTTTGTGAATAAAATAATGTATTTTTAAAAAAGGTAATTTAACTGCATTTTAATTGAGAACCCAATTTAAAAATAGCTTTTACAATTTTATTATTTTTATTTGAAAAAATAAAATTAATTTTTTTAATCAAAGTAAAAAAATTTACTTTTGTTTAATTTTTGATATTTTTCTTAGAAACGTCATTTTTGGATAAAGAGTGAAAAATACAGAATTGTAATTCAAAACTACCTTTTTGTCTAAATTATTTATATAGACAATTTATATTTTAATTTCATTTTAAAGTCTATATTGATCAAATTTAAATCAATTTACACAATTTAGGTGATTATAAACAATTTCACATTCATATTGGATAAAAACATTCCAATCTGTTGGACCTTTTTAATTTAAAAACTACATTATTATCATGTTTATGGGATTAAATTTAAATTAATTTCTACAACACGTATGATTGGAATTTGCAAAAATTTATTAATTATTTTCAATAATAATTATTTATAATGTATATTAAGGTAACCATTGTTTTGACAAAAAATATTCGTAATAGTAATTAAAATTAATTACATCGGTTAAGTGAAAAATTAGCTTAATGAATGACTAATCCCAAAACATAAGGCCCAAGATGAAATAGAAAATTTTATAAATGTAATTTTATATCCATATATAGAACATATACTCCATTTTATATTTTTTATTCCATTATTAGATAAACTTCTGATGGTAAAACCCTTGGTGGAAATTCCGTTTGAAAACTTTACAAGAATACCACTCCTCTTACACACTATAAATCCAATCACCCCTCCTTCTTATTCAAAAATTTGAATCCATTTTTATTGGAGAAAACATACAAATATATCCTACAAAATACCAAAATTAATCCAAGACAACTCAATTTTGGATTAAATCTATTCAATTAATACCTTTGGTGCAAACAAAAAAGTGTTACCCAATGAAGAGGTAACATCCTTCCTCATGAAGCATTGTTTTATTTTCATTATTAACTCACTAAAATTTTATTATTATATTATTATTTAATAATAATAGTATCATAAATATATTTAAGATTTTTTATTCTATTTTTTATATCCACACTTAGACACATTTCAATCTAATGTGTGTCAAACTTATCATTCTTATGTATAGTGAAATACCGCCTCACAAAATGATGTTGTGTTTTTCCATTAACACCTCTTATGGATGGGAATTATGGTTGAAACTATGTTTTTATATTATATATACTATAATTAGGATGGTTTTATAATTATGTAATTTTTATATAAAACACACCTTCTTGTATTCCATTTTGTGTAAATACAATAACTTCATTTGTGGATGTGTGGTCTATCACCTCCTCCAAGCGATGTGATTCGTTCACACATTACAAGGAAGTTAATAAGGATGGTTTTAGATAAATGTAAAGATATTTTTTGAAATAATAATTATACTGGAATTATATATAATATATATATACATATTTATTTTACATTCTTTCAATAAGATAATAAAACGGAAATGACATCCATGCATACATAGGACATTCCTTCTACTTGAATGGTGTAATCCATTTCATAATTTTGTATTTTATATGTTATAATAATTATATATATTTAATATATATATTAAAAATATAATTTTTTAATTGTTTAAATAATTAAATCATGATAAATGTAAGAGGATCAATAATAGCCAGTCGAAACATATATTAAAAAATCTACCATATATTACCCAAAGCGTAACATTAGCAAGTATTTGATAATAAAATGGATATATAATATCATTAAAATAATACATGTTATTAGATATAATAATATGGTTCTATTTAAAATTTATAATAAAATTATATTTATTATATAAGATGGTTTAATGTGTACAAATAATGTCAAGACATAAGGTAAGGAAATTTCATCTCACTTTTTATTTCTTTGAGATACAAGCCATATTTGCCACTTGATTCTTTAGTGTGGATAATATAATTCCCTATTAAATGCTAAATAAATAATATAATTTATTTAATCACATAAAAGTATTTATTTTTTATTGTTATCTCATAGTTATCACGATTCTAATGTTATTCTAGTTGTAGTGGGTTTTCTAGTCTATGTTTTATTTTAGTGACACTTAGGCCTTATTCACCACTTATTTATTTTGTGTGGTGTATATACTACACATAAATGTACTATATGAGTAATATAATTAAATATATTTTAATTCAAATTTCAATTTTATTATATTTTTGCAATGTGGTTTATGGTTCAATGGTCACCAAATCAGAAAAATAATTTCATCTCAACTTGCCTTCATTGAGATACATGCCTTGTTATGCACCTATATTTTTAAATGGGGTGTATATAATGCCCTCTGAAATTTCATATCATGAATATAATTATTTTAATGATATTTTAGGTTTTATTTAATTTTATTTTTCCTTGGTATTAGAATTCAAATTTACCAATGCAGTAACCATTTATTGTTACAATCTCGTCATTTATCCGGAATGTTTATGATTGTGCATCATTAATGAAGTATTACGATACAAATCTCATGAACACTCATGAATTTTATTCTGAAATTGTTATCGATTACAAATTCATGTATTGTACCGTTTTATGCCACTTGGTACTTAAGTTAACTAATATATTGGTGTTGTAAAAATCATATTTTGTTTCTCTTTTCTATTGGAAATATGTGGTCTTTCAAATCTGTGTTTTCTAAAAAAAATTCAAAAATATATTAATATTTTCACATGATGTTTAAAATAAAATTTTGCCCATTTTTTACTCAATAATAATCTTATTAAAATTATTATTCATACCATTTTTTGATCAAGAATCTTTTATTAATAATTAAGGTAAAAAAATGTTCAGTAGGTACGAACGTACTCGCTGTCATGACCTTCATTGACATATAGCTTCCTTTGTATGTTTACAAGTTTATTTTAAAAGAAACCATTTTCCTAAAACTATATAGATTTATTCAATTGAACATGATTTTCAATGATAATTGATTTTAAAATTATATCAATCCTATTTTATGTTTTCAATGTATTTTCAATGAAAAAAATAAAAAGTTTTTATGTTTTATTTATGAGTTTTTAGGGTTTTTATAATGACATTTTTTTAAAATATTTTTAATATTCCATTACAATATTTAAATTAAATTTTAAACATTTTTTTTCAAAATGATATACTTATTAAATGGAAATTTTCTTAGAATAAAATTATTCCCTTAAGAAATTTATTAAATGAAATCTTAAATATTGGTTTATTCAAAAAGTATTTTGAAATTATTTTGTTAAAAATATTTCCAATGAAATTCTATTTTCCTTAAAAACATTTCATGAGATATTTTAAAATCATTCACTATGTAATATGAAATAATTATTCATAGTTTATTCATTATTGGTGGTATGATCCAAGAATACATTACATATACTTTCTTGAATGGTTTATGTTTATATAGAATGTTATTTATGAAACCTGTTCTTATTCCATAAGTTATATGCTTTTAAAACCTGTATATTTTCATGGGTAATGCTTTGATGAAATAATTGTGAAACCTATATCCTTTTCATAGGCAATGATATCATAAATTGTTTGGATACCCATTTCATTTTATGGGTTAAGATATGATTTTTTTGAAACCCATTATTTTTAATGGGTTATTATATGATGAAGGTTTTATTATCTTATGTAACATGTATAATTAGTTTTATTATGTGATGGGGGGACTATATCCCTTATTATTAATTGGTAAAAGACTTATATCTCATGAGATAATGATGGGATACATGTTTAATGGCTTAATCCCAAATGGGAATGAGGTGTGTCCTAATCCAAAATGGGAAACATTTGTGTCTGGATCATCATTGGGAAGATGGGGAAACCAAATCCACTATGGGAAGATGGTGAATCCTGATCCACTATGGTAAGATGGTGAAACCCTATCCACTATGAGATGATGTGGAAAACTGATATCCTATGGGAATATGGGGAAAATGAATCCCTTATAACAAAACAACTGTAACTGTGGATGGTGGTTTTCCCCTCCTAGTTTATATAGTCCCTATTAAATTCCATGATATGTTTTCACAATGATACATCACTTATATTTATTGATATTACTTGTTTACGAGTTTCCAAAACATTTATATAATATGCCTACGATATTATCCCATGCTTCATGTTGTTTATTATATTATTATTCTTGTCTCATAAACTCTTAATCTTGATTCCATGTCTATGGTTTATGATGTTTGATATGCAGGGTATTCTGTTCAAATGTTATGCCCACATTCTCATATGATTTTGTTCATTCTATGATTACATATTTCAATTATTTTCACATCATATTAATTCAATCTCATCCCTTTCTTATATTTCCTTTCCTCGAGTTATAAATAAATGTTTTAAGTAGGAGTAATAAAGAGGATGAAATTTAATGGAAGTGTTAAAGACATTTCACCAATCTATAAGAATGTGTTCCAAATTTTCCAAATATTCTAAATTATTATGATGATCGGGCATGTAATTTTGTAATGTGATGAATATTAATATAAATTTATTTAAACAAACATTTTTTTAATTCTTGGGTCTATATAACATCACTAGTATAATGTATTCATTTCTTAGTATTTCTTACAATCCATTATGTCATCCTAATGTAGGCTCTCATGCCCTATTTTTAGGGAGTTCTTATATTCATCCATTTAATCCATTCCAAAACAAAGATAGGGTTGTTACATGAAGTGTGGAGTACAACTAGCATATGATAGGTTAGATTGAAATTTTTACTAAAATATTTTATTTTTTAAACAATATGCCTTTGTACCGCACACCAGACCACCTCATGGATTGATGTAAAATGTGTTTTCCAATTTTTTGATAAATATAACCATGTATTGATACGATCATAGAACCCTATTTAAAAAGTTTATAAGATGTATACATTATTTTTTACCACCTTTTTTGTGTGTTTAATTAAATTCCCTCGTTATTTGAAATGTTTATTATCTATCAAGCTCTTTTATGGTATCGGATAACGTTCACATGGAATTTCCATATCTATCAAAATAATTTTTTTTATATATTGAAATGAATTGTGATTATCAATTTGAGACCAAGGATATCATTCATTGTAAAATGTTTAAGGGACTTATTAATTTTATAATTTCATGCTCTATTACGTTGGGTGTTTGGCATGGTGTCTCATACAATTTACATGGATGATGGGAATGATGTTCATCATTCCCTTATATCTAGTGTTGAGAATGATGAATCACCCCCTATATCACAGTTTGGGATTGAAGTATCACCCTATTATCTTATTTGATGAGGCCGACATCTCTTATTATTATGATATTTTGGTAATGTACCCAAGTCAGAGCTTCTAGATCATTTAACTATGTATGTACTCCTGGGCTATGACTAGGGTCTAGCTAGCAGCAAGTAACTATGTATATTTTAAAATATTTCCTAATAAATATAGTATATATATATATATAAGAAGTATGTATTGTTTCTTATGAATGTTAGTACATAGTTAAATGATATAAGACTTATCCTGATATATTCCGAAGCAGGTAGAATCTACCATGTGCTACCCGGGATCCTAAGCCAACTGGTATTTAGATTTAAAAATTGTTTATTAAATATTATACATGTACACTTCTATTCGTATTATATAAACTACATTATTATAGACATCATTGGTTGTTTTATGTATATTTTATCTGAAACCATGGTCGAGATTCCCATGGTACCCAAGAATACATTATGATTCCAGGTTGGGATAGGGTCAAGCACCCAATAATGGATTCTGGATATGTTTTTCTTACATCATGTAGCATGAGAGAAGAGGACAGATTATATGCTTGTGAAGCTAGTGGAGATGTATTTTGTGATTCTGTACTTTTGTTTGGAATATTGTTTATTCATATACTCTATATCACCAATATTTTCCCATTTGTACATCAGCATGTTATAAATCATTTTGTATAGGACTCAACAAATTTATTGATTGTTATTATAGTTTCAATAATTATTATACTTCTACATCTTCTTATTGGTATTTCAACTAATGTTAAATTAGTTATCTCTTATGATTATGCTTTTTATTATCTATGTTTATTTCCACTATGCTTCTCAAATATAAATTATAGTATCCCCTCTGTACCACAGAAGACACTCAGTGCTAGTCAGAAGCCTCTGGTATACATGGATATTCACATGAGACAATGTGGTCTAATGACTTGGGGAACCGTTTTAGTGCCTCCTGGATTGAGACATTAAAAAGTGGTATTAGGGAAATTTATTTTCCTTTTTTCTTTCTATTTTTTATTATATAGGTGATTATAAACATGATGTAATTTTGAAATGAGCATATTCCTAGGAGTAGATAACCCTCAAACTATCAAATCCATAATTATCATGGATCGGTTATTACTGTAATAATGTTACCGTTGTTGCAGTTGTACTAATAAACCAATTTGCGACACAAGTGTTTTATGATTATATTATTATTGAAATTATTGTTCTAGACTTATTATTACTTGGCATGGTATAAAACATTTTATCATTTATCATTATAGTCATGTGAGGAATCGCATTTCACCAATTTTTCTGTGCCATGTTTTCATTCTGTTTGGATTTTGTAGTACAGTGAGTTTGGTATCCTGATTATTATATATGAAAATGTGAAAAACGTCCCTACATAGAAAAAATAATATGATTAATTAAATGTTTTGTATCAATTTAAATGTTTTACACATATATATTTATGATGAACCGTTAAAAATTAAATTATGTCATGTTTGATGGAGAAACACTTTTTTATGGGATGAAGTATTATATGATTTTGATCACATGAATTACATTTGTAATTTATGAAGAATGTAATTAAATAAATTTTAAATCATTGTTAATTTGATCAAGTGCTTTTTCAATTCATTTTCCATCCTCATACCAGACAAAATGGTTAGTTCACAACTCTATGATGTACCAATTGATATTTATAAAGAGTATCGGTTTTTATAAATTCGGAATAATGAAACATCTAAATATAAAATGATATAAAAATATATATATATATTTGTTCAAACTAACATGTATATAAATAGTTAAATGAAAGGGATACTATTAAACGGGAACACCAATTTAAAATTAAATGGTGTGTTCCCCTATAAATTTAAATTGAAACTTCATAAAACAAGACCATAGTCTCAAGATATAAGACTAATACCCTACCTCTTACTTAGTTGTGGGTAGTTGGGAGTGTCACTTATGATTATTATGGCATGTATTGTACAAAAATTAATTTTATCTATGATCTTTTCAATTTTTTAATTCTCTTATGAGGACATCATTTTCAATTCTATTATCATGCCTCTAAGAAAACCATGATTCATACACTATGACGGTGGTGATGACCATTATGTGGAGGTTGTGGGCCCTGAACAACCAGTATTACCATCTGTAGTTCCACTTGTGTCCCCATATTCCATTTCATACATGGGAACTCATTCCCTATTTTGAGATGTTTTTCATCATATGATGTATTTTATTCAATTATTTTGTGATTAATATCCCTATTATGGAAAAGATAAAGGGGGAATTCTAGAAGAAGAACCCACCTATGTTTTTGGGTGATGGTGGCCATCAATCTATTAAGAAGTGGATGGATTCAATAGTTCCAACATTCAAACATATGGAGACACCTTTAGAGAGGAGGATCAATATAATAAATTATATATTACATCATGCCATCGAGGGATGGTGGAAAGTGGTTTTGTTTGCATACTATGATTTAGATATGATATAGAGTGTCTTCTAGAATATTTTCTATGATTAAAAGATTCCACAAACATTGATGGGTGATTGAGAATGAGTGTTCAGTAACATGTATCATGGATCTATGTCCATAATATAGTATTCTACCTATTTTACTAAGTATCAACCACAATCACCAACTCAAATTATTGATGATATCATGAATGTGAGGGGATCTGTTTATGGATGGGTATAATCCATCCAATTTAATGTTAATGTCTTACATTTGATTACTATTTCTATGAATTTCATCTATGACCTCATTACTGGGTAGAATTTAAGGATGTTTGAAGTGTTATTGAAGGACTTACACCACCAACACCAAGAAGTAGTTCTTCTAGTGGGAGGAAGCTTCACATTGAGGTTTCTCACTAGGGTGGTGGTAGTCAGAAAACATGTAATGATAATTATGTAATATGTTTTCAGTGAAGGGAACATGGACCCCAAAACCCCAATGTATGAAAGAACAATTTGAGTGTATAGGATAAGGAAGGATGAACCGTATATAGTGATTATGATGGATCCTACCTCAAGTTCATAGTGAGATGATATGTACATATAATCCACCTTCTAGAGTGGGGTTAGAAGAACCATACCAGGTGGGGGATGGAATACCATTGGCCACATTAGTTAGGGAGGTAGTCATGGTGGAGGGAACAAAACATAAGATTCATAGCATCAGCAGAGTATGACTACTTATGTGAGTTAGATGGCCTCTTTTTCTCAAGTTATGTGCTAGTTACAAGAATTTTAACCTATGCCATTAGATAAAAGTTACATATATTTTAATATTAGAGGTTTTATCCTAGTATCCCATACTCTAATGTCTAATTTTGTTGACATTGGTGCTTTGTAGTCTTTTATATAAATAGAATTTCTAGAGATTTTGGTCCACGAGATAGAGTATTTATGTGGTGTGATAAAACTTGATACCTTAATTTGTGTCTAATTATAGTGTATTCAGTAACGTATGGAACATCCCTTAGTGGTGAGAATTTAATCTTCCATGGGGGTGGGGTCTTTTCATCCCTTGCATGACTGGGTTAGATTTAGTTTTTTGGATGGATATTTTGATTCCCTATCTTGCCCACAATGATTTTTATTATTTTAGGGTGACATTCACATCACTATAGGGTGGTAAACAAAATCACACAAAAATAATGGGATTTCCATGTGACTCGAGATGGAATTGATCATTAGGGGGTGAGAATATAGGCATCATTGATCTCTTGTTATTTGTTATATGATAAGGTGATTAGGCCTATTATTTTTCCTCCTCTAGGGAATCATTTTAAGAAGATCATCCCAGAAGACTTTTATAGGATACCATTAGTGAGAGAGGAATAATTCATGATTTATCTAGTTCTTGGAGTGGCACCAATATACATTTCACATTATAGGATGGATCATACAGAGCCTCTAGAACATAAGAGGATGTTGGAAGGCCATAAAACTAATTGTTTCATCAAACCTAGTACCTCTATATAGGGTTCACTGAAGATTGTTTTTCCAAAAGGGTGGATGGTACAATTAAGAATTTCTTTTATTACTGATAATAAATCTATATCATTATTACGATTCATTATCCACTCCCTCAAATAGATGAAAAATTTGATCTTCTAATAGGAGTGAGATATTTTTTAAATTTTTATTTAATGTCAGTCTATTACAAGGTCCAAGTTAGTTCTTTTGGAATACCTCACGAACCTTTTTAGATTTGGTTTGAATGTCATTAATATACAGTAATACTGTTTTACCTAAAAATGCACTATCTATTTTTTGGATCTGATGAATCGGGTTTTCTGCCCATTACTGGATACATTTATGGTATCCTTTAAGAATGATATCTTATGGTATTCTAACATTTGACATAAAAATTAAAATCAACTTTAGATCATAATGAATTCATTAAGAGACACATTTATCTAAACTAAGATCAGTAAATATAACATTGTTATAAAAAAGTCCACTTATTTTAGGATCAAAATAACAATGTAGATGCAAAAAATACAAGAGGGGGGGTGAATTGTACACTTTAAAAATTCCTTTGGAACCATTAATGTTGGTTACATATAACTATGTTTTCCTGAGACAAGGAAAAATTATAAGTTTAACAAAGTTAAACTATGAAAATTCACAACACCTCTAATCCCCAACTGAATAATTGAAACCAAAGTTTACAATATAAGATTCTACCTTATAGCGTATAGAAACTTAAACTAATCAGAGTACAAGTGTAAGGAAATATAAGAAGGATACTCTCCTTACAATACAATATGCAGCGGAAAAACAAGTAGTAAAAGTACAAGTAACAAGATATGAATCTTTTAACTCAAAGAGAAGGGTATCCAACATCCTTGGATAAAGGTCCCGTGATTTATAAATTCAAGTATGTCTGTCTTACCCACACCAGGGTAAGCCCTCGATACGAAAATCAGAATCTCTGTCTTGCTAACCCCGCAAGCCCTCAACTTCAAGGTAGTTGGAACCTCTGTCTTCCTCAGAAAGGAAGCCCTCGAACATTAAGGTAGTCAACACCTCTATCTTCCTATCCCCGGAAGTCCTCATCTTGAAGGTAGTTGGAACCTCTATCTTCCTCAGCATGGAATCCCTCGAACTTCAAGGTAGTCGGCACCTCTGTCTTCCTATCCCCGGAAGTCCTCGAATGTAATCACCAACATCCGGAGTCGCACAAAGCAATCTGAACGAGTGGTTCAGTACGCACAAGGCATGAAAAGCTTCTCTCTCTAGAAATCACCTTAACAGCATGTGTTCTCTAGATCGATCAACGTGTTCATTTCTATCTTGAGCTCTTTCAAATGAGCTCCTATTTATAGGCAAATTCCCAACGGTCGGCTCCCTCTTCCAACGGTCATATTTTCCATGAAATTCGGAGGGACATGTACACGTGTAACTCAACCAATGGTTAATTAGAAACAGAATAGATGACATCGTTTTATAACAAACTATGTATAACTGAATGTACACCATCGTTTTGAAATGAAGCATATAAGTAAATGATAATCAATATTTCAGAGTGTAAGAAAGTAAAAAGTTCGGAGTCTAACCAAGATGAAGTTCGGATTTTATGTTAAGAAATTTTCGGATTCTGTTTTATAGGAATTCGGAGTCTGGTTTCACCAGAGATCGGATTCTGAACCTATAGATTTCGGAGTCAAACTTCTTAAGATTTCAGAGTTGAACTACTTAAAAGTTCGGAGTCGAACTTGTTAAGAGTTTGGAGTCGAACTGCTTAAAAGTTTGGAGTCCAACTTCTTCATAATTTCAAGTCGAACTACTAAAGATTTCAGAGTCGAACTTCTTAAGAGTTTAGAGTCGAACTGCTTAAAAGTTTGGAGTCGAGAATTCGAATTAGAACTATATTACAGATCACATCTAGAATACGGATCCTAAAAACAAAATGTTCCAAATATTTTCATTATATGGCTCTGGAAATTTGGTTATGAATCTGGTTTTTGAATTTAAGAATAATATTTCTATGTATAAGAAAATCTAGGTTAAGGTAAATTTCCTTAAAGAAGTAAATTTTCCTTATGGGAGTAAAAATAATATTTTCTTAAATATAAGGTGTTTGTGATTTTCAAAATAAGAAGGAATGGAAAAGTCATAAGGAAAAGCTTATTGACTCAACAATCTCCCCATTTTTGAAAAGCACAAACATCCTTTCAAAATATCATATATGGATTTTGAAAAATTTCATCAGACTTTGAAAATTAAAACTTATCTCCCTTTGTTCATAGATAGAAGTGAATACAACTAACTCCCCCTTAATCATTGAAACTCTAAGTATTTTATTCTGGGTTTCTGATGTAGAGTTTTCATTATTTTAGGAATGAAAAACTTCATAGTGGGAAACTCCCCCTTTCTTTAAGGATATTTCACTTAGAAATTTTTCCTTTCTCCTACTTAGGAGTAGTTCTTTTTCCTTCTCCCCCTTTGTGATTTTCAAAAAGAATAGAAGGGAATGGAAACTAAAGTATCGTACCGGAAACATTAGTATATAACACGATACAACCAACCAGATAACCATTTCATTTGAGTTGGGGAAAAAAATTTACAAGGAAAGACAACTACAACAAATGATCAGAGTGGGTTCATTTTTCATCCTTTTCCTTTGGAATGAGTTGGTTTAACAAGGCTTTGATTTTTTCAATTCGTTTTTATCTTCTTCTAGTTGCCTCTCCAAGGCCTTTACCTTTTCTTCTTGAGCTTTTGAAGCCTCTTCTAGAGCCTCCAAGGATTCTTTCTGCAACTTTATTATCTCATCTTGCTTTTCCATCTTCTGCTAAAACTCCATCTGGAAATCTCTTTCAGTTTTCCAATTTTGAGATACTGAGTTAAGCTTCCCATTCAGATCCCTGACCTGTTGATTCCAGAACTTTTTCTCCTAGGTCAACTTATCACAAATCTCATTAACCCTTTTATCCTCCATTTCAAAAGCATTTTGAACTTCATCCTGAAAATTATCAAAGTGAACTAAATCTTCATCAACTCTCTTAGACCACTTGGTTACCTTACTGTAGGACTTCCTATGCACGTCATAATCGATCAGAAAACTTTTCTATTCAGCTTCCAACTTCACAAACTTATCCATGATCATCGATAAAAATCATATTTCTGATTCATAGATTGTTACAAGAACTGGAATCTGGAATCTATTATTGGAATAATCGGAATTGTGTCCACCAACTTTCTCAGATATTGAACCACAAAATCATGCACGTGAGATGATGATTCCAAATTAGAAACTTTGCTTGGAGATTGATCTTCTTCATATTGCACCAACATTCTTCTAGAGGTACCACCAACCTCTTTCCTCCTCAAGAGATCTTTTTAGGTGTCTCCATGAGAGCTTTATTCCCCTTATCAGATTTCGGAATGGGTTCCACATTAGGAGATACTTCCTCGGATTCAGAATCACAATCAATCTGATCTTCATCTAGTTTCTGTTTTTCTTGAACTTCCTTAGGAAAATTCCACTCATAGGACTCTTCTTCATCATACAACACATTTTATTCTTCTTCTTCATGATGTTTCTTGCTAGCTTCCTCATCTCCCTTACCTGAGGTAACTATCTTTTCAGATTCAGCCTTATCTTCGTAGTTCTGTACTTTCTTGATCAAAGTATCCAGATCCTCACTCTCCTCTTCTTCTTCTTCTTCAACTTCTTCCTCTATTGATTCATCAACTTCCTTCTTAGCTTCTACAACTATTCCTTTACCCTTTTCCTTTTCCGGAGTGACATAGGTTTTCGGTGGAGTTTCTGGTAAATAAGGTTCAAGACCAAAAGATTCTGGAACTAGAAGCATTTCGGAAGCCAACTCTATATCTTTCAGCAAAGATCGCACGACATCAGCATCAGACACCTTCTTTCTCATTTTCTTTTCCTTTGCTTGTCTCTCTAGATCCTCAGCAGCATTTTCCTTTAATTCTTTAGCCTCGGCAGGGTCCAGTCTGAATTGAGGATCCCCTTCCTTCCTCATTTCTTTATCTTCCCTCCACTTGGCTGCAACTTCATCCGTATATGTTTTCTGCTTCTTCGGCTTGGGGGGAGCAGATTGAGTTTCCTTAGCCTGAGGAATTTCTTCATCAGTAACCACTCCCTAAGCCTTCCTTTTCTTCCTTTGCTTCTTTTATGGTTCCGGAGATTGTGTTTCTTTTTCAGCTGCTTTAAACTCCTCCACAGATAAGGGGAAAAATTCTCCGGATTTACTAGAAAATCCCATCATCATCCTCTTAAGAGTATCATCACTGACTAGCATGAGCTTGCAATTCTGGATCTTTGATTTGCAGGCTACCTTGAAAGATTATGAGCATCGAAATATCAACTTAGATAACAAGGAAAAAAACATAATAATCTGAGCTCTCAGATTTCCTTCTTTGATATTCTTGATCGTAACCAAGACATGCCTCATCAGATTTATTTTTCTTATATTTACCAAGAAATCTAAGACATAGATATAACTCTTCTTAATATTGTCATTATTTCCTCTTCTCGGAACTAGAAAACCTTGCACCAATTGTTGGATAATTCTATTGTTCAAAGTGAGATGAGAAATCTTTATTGTTGAATCATCCTTCAGCCCAAGACACTTCAGTGCCTTCTTCTTATTGAAACTCCCTTGCACATCCGGAAGTTTGTGAGAGTAGAATCCATCTTCTCCCTCATATAATAGATCAACCAGGCTCACTACATTAGTGTAAGAAAGTTTATAAGTCTTCCCATAAGACTTGAAAGAAATCCTCTCTCTGCCATCTTCCACCATGAAGGAAACAGACTCATAAAACTCTATTAATAAATCAGTATGAACTGGATTCTATTTATCTGACTGGGCTATGCAGACATCTTCCCATCCATTCAGTCTGATATTCTTTGAAATAATAGAATCAAGCTTATAAAAATCCGGGTGAACTAGACTTTCCCTGAAAACTAACCACTTTGAGATAGGTTTCACAGTTGACATATCTTAATAAGTTGCTTCAACAGACATTCGGAGTGAAGTAAACTGTAGGATTCGGATCGGCTTCACAAGGTTCAGAACTGGCCTTAAGAAGATCAGCAGAGCTTCAAGACGCAAAATATTGAAAAACCGATGTGGGACGAGTCTCGGGGTCCCCTTTATATTGGCAAAGAATTTGAACGCTGGTCTTCCAAAAACCATCTAACGGTTGAAAACACTTTGATCAGATCTGACAGTTGAGAATAATTCTACAAGGAAAAATTTGACTCCGATATTTTGAGGTTTTTGAAGAAAACATTCGGATTTTAGGAAAAATTAGAATTCAAACTCTTAAAAACAAGTAAAATACCAGTAAGAAAAATTTGATTACAAAACTATAAGTAAGAAAATCATAACTTACAGATTAACAAGAATTACTGTTCGTAATTGGTAATATTCTTCTTGAAGGAAAAAAACTTCATTACGAAAACACCAGTACGAATACCTCTTTACGAAAACTCTAGTACAAAAATCTCGTTACGAAATTTCCAGTACGAAAAAACTCCATTTCGAAACTTATCAGTACGAAAATTCCATTCTAGAAGTTTTCAGTATGAAGACCTCCATTCCAGATGTTCTCATTCCGAGAATTTCAATCCTGAAAATTTCAGTTCCGGAAATTCCCATTCTGGAAATTTTGGTTTCAAAAAATTCCATTCTGGAAGTTCTGTTCCAAATGTTTTTTTAAAAAAAAATTAGTTACACTAACAATCAAATGTACTCCCCTATAAAGAGGAGTTTATTAATGTAAGGAGAATTGTTCAACAAGAAGTTAATGAAGAATGATTACCTTACAATTATCATTCCTAATTTTTTTTAATGTATTCAAATCTATTGGAGGGTAATGATTTTGTGAAAATATGAGCAAGTTGATCTTGAGTTCCGATAAACTGAAGAATGATATCTCTTTTAAGTGTGTGATCCCTAAGAATGTGATGCCTAATATCTATGTTCTTTGCACGAGAGTGATGTGCATGGTTCTTACTTAGGGAAATGTCACTTGTGTTATCACACAATATTTGAGTCTTAGTGATACTCAAGCCATAGTCTGTGAGTGTGTGTTGCATCAACAACACTTGAGCACAACAACTTCTAGATGCTACATATTCGGCTTCAGTAGTGGAAAGTGCTGCAGAATGTTGCTTTTTGCAAGGCCAAGAAATTAAGGAATCCCCAAAGAAATGACAAGTTCCGGATGTACTTTTTCTATCCATTCTACATCCACCAAATTCAGAATCAGAAAAGGTTTTTAAAAACAAAATCATTTCCAGAAGTATAAAATAATCCTAGATACATGGTTCCCTTTAGGTAGTGAAAAATTCATTTCACTGCCTTTAAGTGAGATTCCTTAGGATTGGATTGATATCTTGCACATAGGCACACTGAAAACATTATGTTTGGACGACTAGCTATTAAGTAAAGTAGACTTCCTATCATACCTCTAAAAGACGTTTGATCTACTGATTTCCCAGCTTCATCAAGATCTAAAGAGTTTGTGGTACCAATGGGAGTACTTATACTCTTAGTGTTGCCATAACCATACTTTTTGAGAAGATATTTAATATACTTATGTTGAGATATATAGGTTCCTTCTGGTTTTTGAGAAATTTGAAAACCAAAGAAAAAATTTAACTCACCCATCATACTCATTTCAAACTCAGACTTCATTATACTTGCAATAGAATCTGTTAAAGATTGCTGAGTTAAACCAAATAGGATGTCATCAACATAAATTTGAACAATCAAAACATTTTTCTTATCTTTATTTATAAAAGGGTTGGATCTGCATTTCCCTTAACATAGTTATTTTGAAGAAAAAATCATGTGAGTCTATCATACCATGCTCTTGGGGCTTGTTTAAGACCATACAAAGCTTTGGTAATTCTAAAAACATGATCAGGGTGTTTTGTATCTTCAGAGCCAGGAGTTTGTTCAACAAAAACTTCCTCTTGAACATAACTATTAAGAAAAGAACATTTCACATCCATTTGAAAATGTTTAAAATTGAATAATGCTGCAAAGGCAAGTAGAATACGAATAGATTCAAGTCTAGCTACTGGAGCATAGTTTTCTTTATATTCTATTCCCTCTTGCTGATTATAGCCTTTAGGAACGAGTCTAGATTCATTTCTTACTATGACCCCATTTTCATTACATTTGTTTCTGAAAACCCATTTTACTCCAATAACAGAAGTTTCATTAGGTCTTTTAACCAAGGTCCAGACTTTATTCCTCTCAAATTCATTTAGTTCATCTTGCATGGCTTTGATCCAATCATCGTCACCTAAAGCTTCATCAGTGCTTTTTGGTTCTAATTGGGAATTAAATGCTAGATGTTTTACTTCATTTCTTAAGAAATTTATAGTCCTTACAGGTTGATTTACATCACCAATGATACTATCACTAGGATGACTCTTAAGAAACACCTGATTTGGGTTTTGTAAAACATGTTCATCAACATAGGGTAGAAAGTCTTCTGGGGTAAATATTTCAGAAGTATCTTCTTGAACATTTTCCTTATCAGACGGATCTTCTATCAATGGTTGAAAATCCGTTTTTGAAAACACATCTGAGGATGTAGGTTGGGACAGTTTAAAAACAAAAGGATCAGACTCATCAAATTCTACATGCATTGTTTCTTCAACAGTACAAGTGTTTTTATTAAAAACACTATAAGCCTTAGAAGTTGTGGAATAACATAAGAAAATTCCTTTATCCGATTTTGCTGCGAATTTGTGTAAGTTATCTTTAGTATTTAAAATAAATACTTTTCAACCAAAAACCTTGATGTAGGATAATCTTGGTTTTCTACCATTCCATAACTCATAAGGGGATTTATTAATAAAAGGTCTAATCAGAACTCGATTTATAGTATAACAGGCAGTACTTACAGCTTCAGTCCAGAAATGTCTATCTATAGAATATTCACTCAAAAGGGTTCTAGTTATCTCTTGAATAATTCTATTTCTTCTCTCAACTACACCATTTTGTTGAGGAGTTCTAGGTGATGAAAAATTGTGAGTAATACCTTTCCAACTACAAAAAGTTTCAAAATAAGAATTTTGAAATTCTCCTCCATGATCACTATGAATAGATTTCATTTCAAGATTTTTCTCATTTTTTACTTGAGCACAAAAAATTTTGAAATATGAAAAAGCTTTATAATTTTTTTCTAGAAAATAGTCCCAAGTAAATCTAGTGTAATCATCAACTAAAACAAACACATAGTATTTGCCTTCAATACTTCCAGTTTGTGTTCGACCGAAAAGATCCATGTGCACTAACTATAATGCATCAGTCGTTGAGACTTCACTAATTGATTTAAAACTAGATTTATGTTGCTTTCCATATTGAAAAGTATCACAAACTATAGAAGAATCAAATCTATGCTCCGGTATATCCTTAACTAGTTTCTTCTTAGAGAGTTTATATAAGTTTCTAAGGATACAATGTCATAGTCTTTTATGCCACAACCAGGAATGATCTTCCATTGCACTTAGTCAAGGTAAATCATGGCTCCTTAAGTCTTCTAACTTCAAAGTGTAAACATTATCTTGCCTAATAGCTGATAGAATAAATTCTTCCTTGGAATTGTATACTAAGCACTTATCATTCCTAAAATTCACAAGGTACCCTTCATCACATAACTGACTTATGCTAATGAGGTTGTGCTTAAGACCCTTAACAAAGAAAACATTTGAAATCAAAGTTTTACCTAGAAGAACAATATTACCAATACCAATAATTTCTCCCTGTACATTATCTCCAAAAGTTACCTTTCCTCCTTTCGTTTTGATATTATTTTTAATATAGTTTTTGTTACCAGTCATGTGCCGGGAACATCCACTATCCATATACCATGTATTGTTGTTGGTACTTCCTCTATCTTCCAAAAAACAAGAAAAGAATTAGACTTTCAGAATCCAAACTTTCTTGGATCCGGAATTTCTAGAAAACAAAATTTTAGGAACCCACATTTTCATAGAAAAAATAGGCTTTATGAAAAACTAGAGATTGGGTTTTATTTAAAGAACAATTCTTTGCCTAGTGACCACCACATTGACACTTGGTACAAAATGGGGCACTTTGTGGAACAAAGTAGTCGTTACAAAAAATTGGTTTTGCATGAGTATAACCAAATCCGGAATTATTTCTTAAAGGTCGTATTTGAGAATACATTTTATCAAAATTTTCCTTACCATGGGTTAAATTTGACAAACACTTCTTTAAGGAAAAGATATCGGACTTGAGTTTTATAACCAAGTTTTTATCTTCAATATCATTAGATTTAGAACTAGAGCTAGGCTCGAAAACATTTTTCTTAGAAATTACTTTCTCTAACTCTTTAGAAAGTTTTTTCCTCTCAGAACTTACTTCCTCAAGATTTTTTGAAATAATTTTAAAATAAACATTTTTTCTATCAAGATCTTTGGAAAGATCTGATATCTCTTTTGTAAGAATAGAATTCCTAGAGTTTGCCTTATCAAGTTTCCTATTGAGTTTAGAGTTCTCAACCTGAAAAAGTTCAGCAAACCTAGAAACTTCCTCATAGGTAGGTGAAGTACTTTCTTCATCAAAAGAGGATTCTTCATATGAGGAGTTATAATACTTACTATCATTAGGATTTAAAGATACATTGGTCAATGATTCAACATTTCATAACTTAGCCATAGAGCAATTATTTTCAATAGGTAATCTGTCTATAAGACCAAGATTCTTCTTTCTTGAAGATTCATAATCAGATGATTCCTCTGAAGAGTCACGACCACTGGCACTCTAGGTGTCATTTGCTTTTAGAACCTTTTTAGCTTTTGTTTTGTAATAATTATTCCTGCTCCTTTCAGAATGCCTTTCTTTCCATTCTTTCTTTTTGAGTAGAGGACAATCTGGTCTAATATGTCCATCTCTCTTGCATTCGTAACAAGTAACTTCTCAATCTTTCCTATCTTTCCTTTCCTTTTTCTTATACTTGGATTGGAAATTTCTCTGGTCGGCTATCTTGTTCATCCTTCGAGCAAGATTTGCTAACTCATTTTCAGAGATATCACTTTCACTAGAATCTGATTGAACAACCACCTTTTTTGACTTGGATCTGGTTACTCTCTCTGGAGTCTTAGCTTTCATATGATTTGATGTAGTTGTAAAAGCAACTATACCATTCCCATTCTTCTTTTTGATATTGTCAGCATCTCTCTTCATTCTGGTTTCATGTTGGAGAAGAGTTCAAAATAGCTCATCAAGAGAAATTTGAGTGACCTTCCTGTTCTCATCTATAGCTATTCTCTTTGATTCCCACTCATTGGAAATAATATCAATTATCTTATCTACAAGGGATTCATCATCTAACCCTTTTTCTCCCATAGACTGTAAGATGTTGACTATAGTCATAAATCTCTGTTGAACTTTGCAGATTGGTTCACCAAATGGAAAATTGAATCCATGGTATTCATCTCTAAGCATAACTCTCCTAGTTTCAATCACTTTGGAAGTGCCAAAGTGTGTAACTTCTAACTTCATCCAGATACAATTAGCTGCTTCAAAAGAATAAATTTGGATATATATATTTCTAGTCATTGAACATAGTAAAGTATTGCGTACCTTATAATTGGGTTGATACTCTTTCTTTTCTTGGTTAGTGAAAGTTCTAACTTCCTTATCAGGAATTTGTTAATCACCAGTAAGCATAAAAAAATTGTCCACTCCAGTGTTGATAACAAAAGTCTTCATTCGATCTCTCCAGTATTCATAGTCATTACCACCAAAGATTGGTGGTCTTGTGGGATTTATATTATCTATAGAACCAACATTCATTCCTTCTATACTAAAACAACTTGGGAAACCAAACTAGTTAGTAGAAAAAGTTCGTATCCAGAAAGTTCGGAATGATAAAGTTCAGAACGAAAAAGTTCGGAATGACAAAGTTCAGAATGACACTGTTCAGAATGAAAAACTTTGGAATGATAAATTGAGAAACTAAAAAACTTATATGTGAGTATGAGTATTTTAGAGACCTGCTCTGAAACCAATTGTATGATATAAATAACAATGTAGATGCACAAAATACAAGAGGGGGGTGAATTGTACACTTTAAAAATTCCTTTGGAACCGTTAAAGTTGGTTACATATAACTTTGTTTTCCTTAGACAAGGAAAAATTCTAAGTTTAACAGAGTTAAACTAAGAAAATTTACAACGCCTCAAATCCCCAACTGACGAATTGAAACCAAGGTTTACAACATAAGATTATACCTTAAAGCGTATAGAACCTTAAACTAATCAGAGTACAAGTGTAAGGAAATATAAGAAGGACACTTTCCTTACAATGCAATATGCAACAGAAAAACAAGTAGTAAAACTACAAGTAACAAGATATGAATCTTTTAACCCAAAAAGAAGGGTATCAAACAACCTTGGATAAAGGTCCCTTGATTTGTACTTTCAAGCAATTCTGTCTTACCCACACCAGGGTAAGACCTCGATACGAAGATCGGAATCTCTGTCGTGCTATCCCCGCAAGCCCTCAACTTCAAGGTAGTTGGAACCTCTGTCTTCCTCAGCAAGGAAGCCCTCGAACATCAAGGTTGTTAGCACCTCTTTCTTCCTATCCCCGGAAGTCCTCGACTTCAAGGTAGTTGGAACCTCTATCTTCCTCAGCAAGGAAGCCCTCAAACTTCAAGGTAGTCGGCACCTCTGTCTTCCTATCCCCGGAAGTCCTTGAATGTAATCACCAACATCCGGAGTCACACAAAGCAATCTAAACGAGCGACTCAGTATGCACAAGGCATGAAAATCATCTCTCTCTAGAAATCACCTTAACAGCGTGTGTTCTCTAGATCGATCAACTTTTTCATTTCTATCTTGAGCTCTTTCAAATGAGCTCTTATTTATAGGAACATTCCCAACGGTCGGCTCCCTCTTCCAAAGGTCATATTTTCCATGAAATTTGGGGGGGGACCTGTACACGTGTAACTCAACCAATGGTTAATTAGAAACAGAATAGACGACATCATTTTATAACAAACTATGTATAACTGAATGTACGACATCGTTTTGAAATGAAGCATATAAGTAAAAGCTAATCAATATTTCGAAGTGTAAGCAAGTCAAATGTTTGGAGTCTAACCAAGATGAAGTTCGGAGTCAATGTTAAGAAATGATCAGATTCTGTTTTATAGGAATTCGGAGTCTGGTTTCACCAGAGATCAGATTCTAAACCTGTAGAGTTCGGAGTCAAACATCTTAAGAGTTCGGAGTCGTTTTGCTTAAAAGCTCGGAGTCGAACTTCTTAAGAGTTCGAAGTCGAACTGCTTAAAAGTTTGGAGTCCAAATTCTTCATAGTTCGGAGTCGAACTACTAAAGAGTTCGGAGTGGAACTTCTTAAGAGTTTGGAGTCGAACTGATTAAAAGTTCGGAGTCGAAAATTCGGATTAGAACTATATTACAGATCACATCCAGAATTCGGATCCTAAAAACAAAATTATCCAAATCTTTTCATTATATGGCTCCGGAAATTTGGTTATGAATCCGGTTTTTGAATTTAAGAATAATATTTATATGTATAAGAAAATCTAGGTTAAGGTAAATTTCCTTAAAGAAGTAAATTTTCCTTATGGGAGTAAAAATAATATTTGCTTAAGTATAAGGTGTTTGTGATTTTCAAAATAATAAGGAATAGAAAATTCACAAGGAAAACCTTATTGACTCAACACTTATATGGTTATATTATCTTATAAAAACAAGCATTTCAAGACCAAATGTAGGTGAGATCATTATTTTCAAAGGAGTAGCCTATGATAGTATTTGATATGAATATTTTCATAGTGTTTGATGCATATTAAAGACTCCCCATCTAGAATTGTTTCACACCTAGAAGTTCTTGTTTTGTTCATGATTGGGAAAGGTGTGAAATTTATATGGTTATAATCATAGAAAGAGTCCTTTCAAGAATTAATGAGTAAAAATACATTACAACTGATCCTGATTCCGCCAGAGCCTAGTAGAGGTAATACAGTTTTGTATGACGCGTCAAGAATAAATATGGGAGGATTTATAATGCAGGATTAGTGAGACATTATGTACGGATCATTCATGTGGAGACCTCATGAGAATAATTTCATGGCACATGGCCTCGATCCTTTAGTAGTCATTCATGACTCGCGTTACACAAGAATGTATCTTATATGATATAACTTTATGGTTTTTATAGACCATAATGGATTAAAATATATATTTACACAAAATAAATTGATTCTTTGATAGTGAATATGTTTTTTAATAGCTTCATTGTTTTGACATTGAGCATGTATATACTCCTATATCTGGTATTGAAGTATGTGATGCGTTGAGATATAAAACTCAGGAAAAAGCTATTCAGGAATCCCGTGAAGAATGGAAGTTGATGGACTTATTTTCTAAGACAAATATTTTGTTTTAAGAGTGTATATAGATATCTTTTATTACATACTATGATATTACATATTAAATTATGGATATGGTGATGATAAGGCAGTTTTTAGATTATGATGGTTTGGTCCTTTGAAATGTTTTTCAATTGGGGACCCACCTAAATATTAATCTATTGTTGGAGATGAGATCTTTCATGTAAATGGAAATTCCTTTGTTCCTATAGATATGAGATAGAAGATGATTCGATAATATCACACAACCCAACGAGAAGTGAACTAAGGTATCCCCAAGATGTATCATGTTATTAATATCCAATATTAGAGATATTAGACAAAACATAAAATTGTGAGTTTTATCTCTAGGTTTTCCCCTTATGAGTAAGTGAAGTTGAAATACTAGTGTACCCATGGATTGAAACAAAATTTTCCTTTCCGTAAATGGAAATGGCTTGACGTTATGATAGATTTTGTGACTAGTTTACTGAGGTCTCCTTGAGGTATTGACATAATTTGGGTACTGAGGGTTCTATGGATGAAGGTATCCAACTTCGTTCCAATCTAATAGACATTTTCAGTTAGTGAGATGAGAATAAATGTATATCCATGTGAAATATTAAACTATGGGGTCACTCATACTATCATTTAATAAAGGATTTATCATTTCACAAATGGGATCTAGAAAGGGTTATAGAATGATTTCGTTACACAAGTGCTTATGAGCATAATGTTTCCCCCATAGAGAGTAGGCCAGTATGAACTGAATATATATGTGATGGAGTATATTCACGGAGCACATGTCCTTGATTTCAAGGCTTCTAGGTAGAAACATATACCCATCATTGAGTTTTCCATTATTGATAAATTTTAGGAAATAATTCTAATTGATTTCTAAGAGGCCTTATATGGATGTCCATTCCATTCACCTATATGATGACTTGATGGATGAGAGGATTTTCTACTAGGACCTCCTCGGATACAAGTGACTCTATAATAGGTACATTTTATCAGAGAACAATTGAATAATTCTCAGTCTATACAAAAATCACATGTCAATCATCGTCGAAGACCTCCGGAGTTTGAGGTTGGGGATCATTTTTTATAACATGAATCAACTAAGAATTGACATAGAAGTATATAAATACAATGGAAGATGATCCACAATTTTCTAGACTTTTCAAATCTTGGAGAGTGTTGTTGAGTCAATAAGGTTTTCTTTATGACTTTTCCATTCCTTCTTGTTTTAAAAATCACAAACACCTTATCTTTAAAGAAAATCGCTTTTATAAGAAAAGTCACTTTTATAAGGAAGATCTCTTTTATAATAAAAATTATCCTTATCATATTTTCATTCATATATTTCTTAAGTATAAGATTCAGATTCATTTCTATATTCCCAGAATCATTTGAAACTTTGATATGAAGCATTCTGTTTTAGGTTCCAAATTCTGGATGAGAACTGTAATGAACATTCACTCCAAATTCTGGATGAGAACTATAATGAAGTTTCACTTTGAATTCTGGATGAGAACTGTAATGAAGTTTCAATCTGAATTCTGGATAAGAACTGTAATGAAGCTTCACTCTGAATTTCTGATGAGAACTGTAATGATGTTTCATTCCAAATTCTGGATACGAACTCTGATAAAGTTCTACTCCGAATTCTGGATACAAATTCTCATTCTGAATTCACCTATTAAACAGAATCTGATCATCTTTGCTTTATACACTCCGAATTTATTTAGACTCCAAAAATTATTTTTGGTTATACTCCAAACATTCATTTTTCTTACACTTTTATAATTTGTCTACTCTTTGACATTTTGTTTACACTCCGAACCTTCTCTCCAAACTTTTGAGTTAGATGTTAAATGATTTCGTACATTCTGTTTCACTTGTTTTGTTATAAAACGATGTCGTCTATTCTGTTATAAACTAACCGTTGGTTAAGTTACACGTGTACAGGTCCCTCCGATTTTTAAGGAAAATATGACCGTTGGAAAAGAGGCCGACCTTGCCTATAAATAGGAACTCATTTGAAAGAGCTCATAACAACATAGAAGTTGATCGATCTAGAGGCCACATGCTGCTAAGGTGATTTCTAGAGAGAGAAATCTTTTCATGCCTTGTGCGTACTAAACCTCTTATTCAGTTTTTGCTTCGTGCGACTCCGAATATTGGTGATTACATTCGAGGACTTCCGGGGATAGGAAGAACGAGGTGCCGACTACCTTGAAGTTTGAGAGATTCTTTGCTGAGGAAGACAGAGGTTTCCAACTACCTTGAAGTTGATGGCTTGTGGGGATAGCAAGACAGAGACTTCGATCTTCGTATTGAGGTCTTACCCCGGTGTGGATAAGACAGACTTGCATGAAAGTATAAATCAAGGGACCTTCATCCAAGGTTGTTAGATACCCTTCTCTTTGGGTTAAAAGACTTATATCTTGCTACTTTTAGTTTTACTACTTGATTGTTTCCGCTACATTCTGTATTATAAGGAAAATATAACTTTATTATACTTCCTTACTTGTACTCTGTTCCATTTAGATTCTATACGCTTTTAGGTATAATCTAATATTCTAATCTCTAGTTAAAGTTTCAATTTCCCGATCCATATTTATGGAACCTACTTTCGGAATCTATTACCAGTTTTAAGCAAGTACATAGGACTTGAAGTTTATAACTTCATTCCGTATTCCATGTTTTCATTTGGTGTTAGAGGTGTTGTGAAGTTACATAGTTTAACTTTGATAAACTTATCTCTTTCCTTTGTTTAAGGAAAACATAGTTATTTATAACTAACTTTAAAGGTTCCAAAAGAATTTTTTAAAGTGTACAATTCACCCCCCTCTTGTATATTGAGAATCTACATAATTATTTTGATCCTACAATTGGTATCAGAGGAGGTCTCTGAAATACTTGTACTCACGTATAAGTTTTTTTCTTGCTCACTTTATCATTCCGAACTTTGTCATTCTGAATGTTCTCATTCCAAATTTTTTCATTCCAAACTTTGTGATTACAAACTTTTTCTAATAACAGGTTTGTGTGCCAAAGGATATTTTAAGTATGGCAGGAATTAATGATGGATCCATTGATAATATAAATCCTACAAGACCACCAATATTTGATGGTAATGACTATGAATACTGGAGAGATCGAATGAAAACTTTTGTTTTCAATACTGGAGTGGAAAACTTTGTTATGCTTACTGGAGATTATAAAATTCCTGATAAGGAAGTTAGAACTTTCACTAACCAGGAAAAGCAAGAGTATCAACTCAAATATAAAGTATGCAATACCTTACTTTGTTCAATTACTAGAAATATATACAGCCAAATTTCATCATGTGAAGCAACTAATTGTATCTGGAAGAAGTTAGAAGTTACACACTTTGGAACTTCTAAAGTGATTGAGACTAGGAGAGCTATGCTTAGAGCTGAATACCATGGCTTCAATTTTCCTTATGGTGAACCAATTTGTAAAGTTCAACAGAGGTTTATGACTATCATCAACAGTTTACGGTATATGGGAGAGAAAGGGTTAGATGATGAAGCACTTGTGGATAAGATAATTGATATTATGCCCAATGAGTGGGAATCCAAAAGAACTGCTATAGATGAGAACAGGAAGGTCACTCAAATTTCACTTGATGATTTATTCAGAACTCTTATTCAACATTAAACCAGAATGAAGAGAGATGCTGACAACATCAAAAAGAATAATTGGAATGGTACGGTTGCTTTTACAACAACATCAAATCACATGAAATCTATGACTCCTGAGAGAGTAACCAGATCCATGTCTAATAAGGTAGTTATTCAATTAGATTCTAGTGAAAGTGAAATCTCTGAAAATGAGTTTGAAAATCTTGCTTGAAGGATGAACAAGATATCTGGTCAGAGAAGTTTCAAAACCAAGTATAACAAAAAGGAACGGAATGATAAGAAATATGGAGATGTCACATGTTATAAATGCAATAGAGCTAGACATATTAGACCATATTTTCCATTGCTTAAAAAGAAATAAAGGAAAGAAAGGCATTCAGACAGGAATAGAAAGAAGTATTATAAAGCCAAAGCTAAAAAAGTTCTGAAAGCTAGTGACACCTGGATTGCCAGTGGTGGTGACTCTTCAGATAATCTTCTGATTATGAATCTTCAGGACATAAGAATCTTGGTCTTATAGTCAGATTACCAATTGACAATCATTGCTTTATGGATAAGGTATGAAATTATGAATCATTGACCAATGTATCTTTAAATTCTAATGATGGTAAGTATTATAACTCTTCTGATGATGATTCCTCTTCTGATGAATAAAATACTTCACCTACCTATGAAGAAGTTTCTATGATTGCTGAACTTCTTGAGATTGAGAACTCTAAACTCAATAAGAAACATTATAAGGGAAACTCTAGGAATTATATTCATACGAAAGAGATATCAGATCATTCTAAAGATCTTGATAACAAAAATGCTGATTTTGAAAGTATTTCAAAAAATCTTGAGGAAGTAAGTTCTGAGAAGAACAAACTTTCTAAATAGTTAGAAAAATATTTTCCAAGAAAAGTATTTTCGAGCCTAGATCTAGTTCTAAATCTAATGATTTTGAAGATAAAAACTTGGTTATAAAACTCTAGTCCGAAATTTTTTCCTTAAAGAAGTGTAAATCAAACTTTACTCCTGGTAAAGAAAATTTTGATAAAATGTATTCCCAAATACGACCTTTAAGAAATAAATACGGATTTGGTTATACCCTTGCAAAACCTTTTTTAGTAACAATAATTTTTTTCCTCAAAGTGACCCATTTTGTACCAAGTGTCAATGTGGTGGTCACTGGGCAAGGAATTATTCCTTAAACAAAACCTAATCTTTATGATTTCACAAAGCTTACTTTTCTAAAAAGATGTGGGTACCTAAAATTTTGTTATCTGGAAATCTCGAATCCAAACAAGTTTGGATTCCGAAAGTCTAATTCTCTTCTTGATTTCAGGATAGTAAAGAGAGTACCAGCAGCAACACATGGTACATGGATAGTGGATGTTCCCGGCACATGACTAGTAAAAACATATTTTTGGAAAATATTATCAAAACGAAAGGAGGAAAGCTAACTTTCGGAGATAATTCTAAAGGAGACATTGTTTGTATCAGTAATATTGTTTTTCTAGGTAAAACCTTGATTTAAAATGTTATTTTTGTTAAGGGTCTCAAGAAAAACCTCATTAGCATAAGTCAGTTATGTGATGAAGGGTACCTTGTGAATTTTAGGAATGGTAAATACTTAGTTCACAATTCCAAGGAAGAATTTATTCTCTCAGCCAATAGGCAGGAGAATGTTTACCCCTTAAATTTAGAAGACCTTAGGAGCCATGACTGACCATGCCTAAGTGAAATGGAAGATCATTCCTGGTTATGGAATAGAAGACTAGGTCACTATAACCTTATGAACTTATGAAAACTCTCTAAGAAGAAACTAGTTAAGGATATACCAGAGCATAGATTTGATTCTTCTATAGTTTGTGATCCTTGTCAATATGGAAAGAAACATAAATCTAGTTTTAAATCAATCGGTGAAGTCTCAACAACTGATGCATTATAGTTAGTGCACATGCATCTTTTTGGTCCAACACAAACTGGAAGTATTGGAGGCAAATACTATGTGTTTGTTCTAGTTGATGATTACACTAGATTTACATGGTTCTATTTTCTAGAAAATAAGTCTGAAGCTTTTTCTTATTTTAAAAATTTTAGAGCTCAAGTTAAAAATGATAAAAACCTTCTATTGAAAACTATTCATAATGATCATGGGGGAGAATTTCAGAATTCTTATTTTGAAACTTTTTGTAGTAGAAAAGGTATTACTCATAATTTTTCAGCACCTAGAACTCCTCAACAAAATGGTGTAGTTGAAAGGAGAAATAGAATTCTTCAAGAGATAACTAGAACCATGTTGAGTGAATATTATATAGCTAGACATTTCTGGGCTGAAGCTGTAAGTACTACTTGCTATACTATAAATCAAGTTTTGATTAGACATTTTCTTAATAAAACACATTATGAGTTATGGAATGGAAAAAAACCAAGACTACCCTACTTCAAGGTTTTTGGTTTCAACGTATTCATTTTGAATACTAAAGATAACTTACACAAATTCTCACCAAAATCCGATGAAGGAATTTTCTTAGGCTATTCCACAACTTCTAAGGCTTATAGAGTTTTTTAAAAAAATAATTGTACTGTTGAAGAAACAGTGCATGTAAAATTTGATGAGTCTGATCCTTTTGTTTTTAAACCATCCCAGCTTACATCCTCAGATGTGTTTTCAAAAACTGATTATCAATCTTTGATAGAAGATCCTTCTGATAAGGAAAATGTTCAAGAAGATACCTCTGAAACATTTACCCAAGAAGACTTTCTACCCTATGTGGATGAACATGCTTTTCAAAATGAAAATTAGGTGTTCCTTAAGAATCATCCTAGTGATAGTATCATTAGTGGTGTAAATCAACCAGTAAGGACTAGAAGTTCCTTAAGAAATGAAGTATAACACCTAGAAGTTCTTTCCCAATTAGAACCAAAAAGCACTGATGAAGCTTTAGGTGATGATGATTGGTTCAAATCCATGCAAGATGAACTAAATGAATTTGAAATGAATAAAGTCTGGACTTTGGTTGAAAGACCTAAGGAAACTTATGTTATTGGAGTAAAGTGGGTTTTCAAAAATAAATGTGATGAAAATGGAGTCATAGTAAGAAATAAATCTAGACTTTTTTCTAAAGGCTACAATCAGCAAGAAGGAATAGACTATGAAGAAACCTATGCTCCAGTAACTAGACTTGAATATATCCGTATTCTACTTGACTTTGAAGCATTCTTTAATTTTAAACTTTTTAAAATGGATGTGAAATGTGCTTTTATTAACAGTTATGTTCAAGAGGATGTTTTTGTTGAACAACCTCCTGGATTTGAAGATATAAAACACCCTGATCATGTATTTAGACTTACCAAAGCTCTGTATGGTCTTAAACAAGCCCCACGAGCATGGAATGATAGACTCACTGGGTTTTTAATTCAAAATAACTATGTTAAGGGAAACACAGATCCAAACCTTTTTATAAAGAAAGATAAGAAAAATGTTTTGATTGTTCAAATTTATGTTTATGACATCATATTTGGTTCGACTCAGCAATCTTTAACCAACTCTTTTGCAAGTCTAATGAAATCTGTGTTTGAAATGAGTATGATGGGTGAGTTAAATTTTTTCCTTGGTTTTCAAATTTCTCAAAAACTAGAAGGAACCTACATATCCCAACATAAGTATATTAAAGATCTTCTCAAGAAGCATGGTTATGACAACACTAAGAGTATAAGTACTCCCATTGGTACCTCAAACTCTTTAGATCTTGATGAAGCTGGGAAACCAGTGGATCAAACATCCTTTAGAGGTATTATAGGAAGTTTACTTTACTTAACAGCTAGTCGACCAGACATAATGTTCTCAGTATAAGAATGTGCAAGATATGAATCCAATCCTAAGGAATCCCACTTAAAGGTAGTTAAAATAATTTTTCGCAACCATAAGGGAACCATGGATCTAGGATTATTTTATACTTCTGGAAATGATTTTGTTCTAAAAATCTATTCTGATGCTGACTTTAGTGAATGTAGAATGGATAGAAAATGTACATCCGGAACTTTTCATTTATTAGGAGATTCACTAGTTTCTTGGTCCTACAAGAATCAACATTCTGTAGCACTTTCCACTGCTGAAGCCGAATATGTAGCAGCAGGAAGTTGTTGTGCTCAAGTGTTGTGGATGCAACACACACTCAAAGACTATGGCTTGAGTTTTACTAAAACTCAAATTTTGTGTGATAACACAAGTTCCATTGCCCTAAGTAAGAAACCTACACATCACTCTCGTGCAGATCACATAGATATTAGTCATCACTTTCTTAGGGATCACACACTAAAAGGAGATATTATTCTTCAGTTTATCGGAACGCAAGATCAACATGCTGATATTTTCATAAAATCTTTGGCTTCTGATAGATTTGAATACCTTAAACAGATGTTAGGATTGATAACCGTAAGGTAATCTTTCTTAATTAACTATCTATTGAAAAAGTCTCCTTACAGTAATAAACACCTTTTCGTAGGGGGAGTACATTTGAATGTTAGTGTAACTATTTTTTTTTTCAAAGTTAGTTTTTCAAACTTTTCGGAACTAACTTTCTAGAATGGGAATTTCCGGAGCTGAAATTTTTCAGAATGGATATTTTCGTATAGAAAACTTCTGGAATGGAAATTTTTGTATTGAAAACTTCCGGAATGGATAATTTCATATTAGTGTTTCCGTAATAAGATTTTTGTACCGAGACTTTCTTAATGAGCTTTTCATTTTCGAAAAGAATATTACCCATTACGATTAATTCTCCTAAGCCAATCCGAAAGGTATGATTTCCTTACTCAAGTTTTCATAATAATACTTTACTTGCTAGTATTTTCTTATATTTTGTTTTTAGATTGTAGTTTTCTTAAATACTTGTTTAAAAAAAACCTCAAAAGATCGGATTCATGTTTTCTTGGGAATTGGATTTCAACCGTCAGATCTCATCTCAGCTTGCTACAACCATTTGATCAACCGAGGAAGATGAACCGTCTTTTCGTTGCCTATATAAAGGGGACACAAATTCTCATCCCACATCTGTTTTTCAAGCTTCAGCGTCCCGAAGCTCTGCCTCTCTGTTTCGAGGACATTCCGATCATCAGTAATTTCCATTCCGAACTTCCCAGAAGTCTTCAGATCCGAATGTCTGTACAAGTAGCTTCTCAAGACATGCCTTCCTCTAAGCCAATTTCCAAGTGGTTAATATATAGAGAAAGTTTGGTTCATCCTGATTTCTTCAACATGTATGATTCTTTTATATCCCAGAACATTATGCTGAATGGATGGGAAGATGTTTTTGTGTCCAAACCCGTAAATCAAGATGAAGTATATTCGGAGTTGCTTGTAGAGTTCTATGAGACAGTTTCCTTCTTTAAGGAAGATGGCAGGGATAAATTTTAGTTTATGTCTTATGGAAAGACTTATAAGATTTCTAATGTCAAAGCGGCTAGATTGGTAGGGCTGACCTATGAAGGAGAAGCCGAGTTCATCTCTCATGTGTTTCTGAATTCAAAGGGAAGCTTTGACAAGGAAAAGGCATTGGAAACTCTCGGACTGTCAGATGACAAGGCTCCGAAGATTGCTACTCTGTCTACAAATTTTCGGATTCTAGAATTATGGGTACAAGGCCTTATCGTACCGAGAAAGGGTGACAAAGATAGTTTGAAGAAAAGTGAGATCTATATTCTAGTTTTTCTGATAAATCTGGGGAAGTTTAATCTGATGAAACGCATTCTTATCACCATTGAGAATGTTAAGAAAGGGAATCTCAGAGCTCAGCTCATTATGTATCCAGCAATCTTCTCGAAGTTAATATTTCGGTGCCTTGAGTCTTTCAAGGAGGGTTGCAAGTCTAAACCGAGAGTTTGAAAAATTATGTTGGTGAGTGATGGTACCCTCAAAATTATGGATGTAGCCTTTGACAAGAAGATTGGTCAGTTTGTTGATTTACCTGCTCAAGAAGAAGTGGTTCCGAAAGATGGTGATCCTGAATCCTCTATGCCAGTGAGGAAGAGAAAGTTGAAAGAAGTTGAAGTTGAAGTAGAGAATCCCAAATATAAGGAATTTCATTCCGCACCTCCAAAACTTAAGAAGAAGAAAGCTTGCCCTGATGAGGTAGTGGTTAATTGGAGGGAAATCAAAGAGAAGAGAGTGAATGGGAGCCTCAGTTTGGCTTGAATCCTGCGGAGGCTAAGGCCTTGAAGGAAAGAACAGCGGATGAGCTAGAAAAACAAGTGAAAGAAAAGAAGCTGAAGAAGAAGATGTCTGAAGCTGAGATAGTTTAGACATTATTAAAGTTTACTGAGATGGCCTCCGGAAACATTCCCGTTCCGAGATCTTTTTCTTTGGAATCTCTACTTGAGACTCCAGGAAGAAATTTTGTCGCTCCGGAAGAGGAAATTTCTAAGCCTGTTGAGGAAGTTGAGAAAATTGAGCATGTGGAAGAGGAAGAAGTAGTTGCTGAAGGTAGTGGTGAGACCGGAGATATTTTGAAGCAAGTAGATGATTATAAGGGAACACCTTCAGAACATTTGTCGCTCCGAACATTAGAAGCTGAATCATCTAAGTTACTCACTCCAGGGAAGGATGCTGAGAAAGGAGAACAAGATGTAGCCTATCATGCAGAAGAAGAACAACTCCTACATGATTTTTCTCAAATGGAGAATGTAAAGGATGGTGCTCAAAAAGTTGCTGATGATGAAGACAATGTTGTTCAAGTGTCTGAAAGTGAAAAGAGAACTCCGGATTAGGACTCCATTCCGAAAAAGGACAAGGGAAAGCAACTCTTTGTTGATACCCCGAGCTCAGTGGTTGTAAAGATAAGGGAAGTTGTTGATTCATCTACGAAGAAGAATGACCAATTTGAAGAAGAAAATTCTCCGAGAAAAGTCTCGGAGTCGGAGTCATCTTCGTTGGGGCATGACTTTGTTGTTCAGTCATTAAAGAAGTTGGTAGGTACTATTTCGACTTTCTCAAGTATTGATTCAAGATGCCAGATGCTCCAACATGCATTGAATCAGAAAACAGACTCTGTATCCATGGTTATGGAAAAATGTGTTGAGATTGAGGATCAGTTCAAAACTTTCTTTGTCGGATATGAAGCCCACAAAAGGTCTTGCAATAGAATGACTAGTTGGTCGAAGAAAAATGTAGAATAGATGAGACTCTTTGATGAATTCCAAGATAATGTTAAGGATGACTTTGAGACAGAAGACAGGAAGATAAATGAACTTACATCATCCTTTGAAGAAAATTTGATAGATGAAAAGAATTTCTGGATTCAAGAAGTCAGAGATCTGAATGGGAAGCTGAATTCTGTTTCTCAAAACTGGAAGTATGAAAGGGACCATCAGATTGAGTTTGAAGAGAAGTTGTTAAAGCAAGAACAAATCTTGAAGGCTCAGGAAGAAAAGCTTCAAGCCCAGGAAGAAAAAATTGAAGCTCAAAGTGCAAGAATAGTTGTGTTTGAGAAGCAAGATGAGGTAGACCATAAAGACTTGAAGAAGATAAAGACTATTTTCAAGGGTCTCATGGAAAAGGAAAAAGATCCAAAATAGACAAATCCGATCTTTTGTTGTATCTTAACTTCCGTGTTGTTGAACTTTCAAACATAATGAAAATTGTGCTTGCTCGTCTCTTTTGTTGTTGTTACTAAATTTTTAGGCACTTTGTTATATTTTCCATTCCCTTGAATTATTTTTGAAAATCACAAAGGGGGAGAAGGAAAAGATCCCTAATAAAGGAGGAAATGGAAAAAGAATCTGAACAAAGGGTGAGAAAGAAAAAAACTCTAATAGAGTTTATCGAAGGGGGGGTTTTCATTAAAGAAGACATTATTATTCTTAAATGAAATATCCTTCCGGAAATCTAGAATACGATCCTTAGAGTTTAAAATTCTAATCGGGAGTTAGTCGTATTCATCAACAACCATAAGAAAAGGGAGATAAGACTTAATGTTTTCTTTCTTCTTAGACTTTCTTTTTCGTAAGGATGTTTGTGCTTTACAAAAAGGGGGAGATTGTTGAGTCAATAAGGTTTTCCTTATGACTGTTCCATTACGTCTTGTTTTGAAAATCACAAACACCTTATCTTTAAGGAAAATAGATTTTATAAGAAAAGTCGCTTTTATAAGGAAGATCTCTTTTATAAGAAAAATTATCCTTATCATATTTTCATCGATATATTTCTTATGTATAAGATTCAGATTCATTTCTATACTCTCAGAATCGTTTGAAACTTTGATATGAAGCATTCTGTTTTAGGTTCCGAATTTTGGATGAGAACTATAATGATGTTTCACTCCGAATTCTAGATGATAACTGTAATGAAGTATCACTCCGAATTCTGGATGAGAACTGTAATGAAGTTTCACTCTGAATTCTGGATAAGAACTGTAATGAAGTTTCACTCCGAATTCCAGATGAGAACTGTAATGAAGTTTCATTCTGAATTCCAGATAAGAACTCTGATAAAGTTCTACTCCGAATTCTGGATACCAATTCTCATTCCGAATTATCATTCCGAATTCACCTATTAAACAGAATCTGATCATATTTGCTTTATACACTCCGAATTTATTTAGACTCCGAAAATTATTTTCGGTTATACTCCGAACATTCATTTTGATTACCCTTTTATAATTTGTCTACTCTTTGACATTTTTTTAGACTCCAAACCTTCACTCCGAACTTTTGAGTTAGACTTTAAACGATGTCGTACATTCTGTTTCACTTGTTTTGTTATAAAACGATGTCATCTATTCTGTTATAAACTAACCGTTAGTTACGTTACGCGTGTACAGGTCCCTCCGATTATTAAGGAAAATATGACCGTTGGAAAAGAGGCCGACCTTGCCTACAAATAGGATCTCATTTGAAAGAGCTCATAATGATATAGAAGTTGATCGATCTAGAGACCACATACTACTAAGGTGATTTCTATAGAGAGAAAGATTTTCATTCCTTGTGTGTACTGAACCACTCGTTCATTTTTTGCTTCGTGCGACTCCAAATGTTGGTGATTACATTCGAGGACTTCTGGGGATAGGAAGATAGAGGTGCCGACTACCTTGAAGTTCGAGGGCTTCCTTGCTGAGGAAGACAGAGGTTGCCAACTACCTTGAAGTTGAGGGCTTACGGGGATAGCAAGACAGAGAATCCGATCTTCGTATCAAGGGCTTACCCTGGTGTGGGTAAGACAGAATTGCTTGAAAGTATAAATCAAGGGACCTTTATCCAAGGTTGTTGGATACCCTTCTCTTTGGGTTAAAATACTTATATCTTGTTACTTGTAGTTTTAGTACTTCATTGTTTTTGCTACATTATGTATTATAAGAAAAGTATAACTTTCTTATACTTTCTTACATGTACTCTGTTCCATTTAGATTCTATATGCTTTTAGGTAGAATCTCATATTGTAATCTTTAGTTAAAGTTTCAATTTCCGGATCCATATTTCCGGAACCTACTTTCTGAATCTCTTTCCAGTTTTATGCATGTACATAGGACTAGAAGTTTATAACTTAATTCCTTATTCTAAGTTTTCATTTGGTGTTAGAGGTGATGTGAAGTTACTTAGTTTAACTTGGTTAAACTTATCTCTTTCCTATGTTTAAGGAAAACATAGTAATTCATAACTAACTTTAAAGGTTCCAAAGGATTTTTTTAAAGTGTACAATTCACCCCCCCCCCCTCTTGTATATTAATCATCTACATCATTATTTCGATCCTACAAGTGGAAATATAGAATCTTATTGGTTGTAGTTAACTTTTTGGTACCATTCCATGCATGATGGATTCTAACATTCTTAGCATTTCCATTAGAATTATGACTGACATCATACTTTTGATCCTTAATATGTTGAATTGGACGAAGATGATTATTTTGAGAAGTACCCCACATGAATCATTGGTCTATGGAAAATTATTTTCATGTTTGGTTTGTTCATTTATCATGGGTACAATTTAAAAATGACCATGAATAAGAAAATATATTATAGAGGGAGGCCAATATATGTTCTCAGTAGAAATAGTTATCCGTTGAAGGAGTTCCATGCCCATTGGATGTAAAAATTAGGGATTAGTTCATAGAGGGGGTTACTATACAAAATATATTTTTCATCAAGGTGACGAACCTTTTAATTTATCTTTGAATTATTTATTTTATCTTTTTAATTGTACAATATGGTTATGAAAGGTTTTGGGAGAATTCAAGCCATATTCAGAGCCGAGAGCTATTATTTTTTTAGGAAACAACTGCACCATATGCTGTATAGGTTCCCTTACTCCATGTCCACATTGTTATAAAACCCACATGGGGTGATATATAGATTGACATAATAGATTTCATGGTCCACAGAATTTTTTATAACTATTCACTAGAACCCATGTTGGGGGGTGTTCCCTGGGTAGAGGGGGTGGATGGGTAATGAACTGTTGGACAAAACATGCTCCCCCAACCGTTCCAGCCACTATATGTTGAAAGTAGCTGGAACATGGTTGAATCATAGCTTGGGAAACCATATATCCAAAACAAGAACCTCTTTAAAAATTGGTTGAAAATAATTACTATCCTTTATAGGTTTAAAACCTCGTCCAATACTTCTTTTATCTACCACACATAGAATCAACCCCTCCATTCTCCCATGAAGAGATCATCCTCCCTTATAATATTGGATCTTTTATATCTCTATCATTGAGACTCTGATTGAGCCTCCATAAGTCAGAATTGGTCCATCTTGGTAAGATCTCTAGTTCACTGTCTTGTTTTCCAGGTTCTCTTTCTTTCCATGGGGTTATCCTTATGTATGATCTTATTCTCTATGTTCCAGTTTATTTTCTATTATTCTGATTTCATTCAATATTGGCCAAATATAGGGATGAGTGGTGTGAAGTTGGTAGGCTTTGTTTGTTCTTTTTCTTGCCGGTTTGATGGAGGTTTTTATTTGGGTTTCTTCACTGGTGCTCCTGTATCTTCTCAGGTATTCCCCTTTTACCTCATTGGATAATACTTCTTTATGCAGTTCACCATATCTGGAATCTGGTGTGGGTTCTTCTACGGTTCGATTGGTCCGGTTCCAAACCAGAGTGGCGTTATTGGCTCGATCTACTCTAATACCCTCATCAGATACTCTCCTTTGAGGTTCTACTTGATCTTCCAATCCTAAGAGATTAAGACTCGGTTTCATTCTCCCTAGATCGTGTTACTCTTCGGGTTGTTGTAGATGTGGTTGGAGATACAAGTGGTTGTGATGGGGTTCTTTCGGCTTTGTCTCAAATGCCTGGTCTAGGAGTTGATGCTTCATGATGGTTGTTTCGGAAATTTTTTCTGGTTTATTAGGTCATAGACTGTGTGTGGTTGGTTTCCATGAAGGGAATGTAGTGACGTGTTATTGGATGTTTTGGCCTTTATGGGTCGTGGCTCAAGGGATCCTACAATATTTCTCTTATAATAAAATTCTCCAGATTTTGTTCTGGTTAAAGAGGTTTCATTATTTGATGAATTTTCAGAATATGAAGTTTGAGAGGGTATATATTTTCCCATTGGTACCAGTCCCATGATTTTTGGCACAGGACAGCTAGTTGTGCTATAATGGGATAATGAAAGCTGGTCTTATTTGTTCTTTTTGATGGGTGGAGCATCTATAATAGTGAGTACTGCATTTGAGATTGTGGTTTGGTCTGTTTGAGATTCGTTTATTTTGTTTAAGTATTGATGTATTGATGGTTTTCCCCTCAGTCCTTAAAAGGGGGTTTATATCAATAAATAATAATTTTTAGTTAGTGTTATTGAAATTAGGTAGGTTTTCTAGTATTTATATCAAATTTTTTGAAGTTTTTATATCACATACCTTTGTTCCATACACTATAAGTTCTTTTATTTTTCCATAAAATGTGTTTTTATTTTTTGATAAATTGAACCATGTCTTGATATTTCTGTATAGCCTTGTTAAATTATTTTAATGGGTTTATAACTCATTTATTTCCACCCAATTGGTTTATTTAAATTAAATTCCCTCATTTATTAAATGGTTTATTGACCATCCAACTTCCATGTGGTTTGGTTTAACTTTCACATAGATTTTTCTTGTCTTTATAATGTAAATGATTTGTATTTGAAAATGGAATATGATTGTTATTATCAGACCATTGACAATGGTTTATGGAAAATGTTAGTGGTAACTAGTGAGAATGGAATTTCACATTCTCTTACATTGTGTGTCGGTCGTGGTGTCTCACGAAATTTAATTCGATAATGGGAATGATGTTCCACATTTCCTAACATTTTGTGATTGGAATGAAAAATCACCACGCTATATCAGGAGTTGGGAATGATGAATCACCCCACTATCTCATGTGTTGAGCATACATAGTAAAATGAGATAAGACATATCCTGACCTATGCTAAAGATCGTAGAGTCTGTCAGGTGTCCCCTAGGAACTAGAGCCAACAATTATTTAACAATCAATATTGTTTACTAGTTGTTATAACTTCTCACTCTTATGCATGTTAAATTTAATCTATTACTCTAGTCACTATTTTTTGTTGTATAATATGTTTATATAACTCCTTGACTTGACCACCCATGTCAATCAGTCATACTTCACGATTGTTGGTGTAGATAAGAAAAAGTGTCCTATCACATTTTCTTGACCTATTTTATTTATGTTGTAGAGTTTTGGATTTGAGGACAGGGCATACTATTTTTATACTAGTGGATATGTCTTTCATTCCTTTTTTACATTTTTATAGCATGTTGTATATTCATATACACCATATATTTTCCCACTGGTACATCAGCATTCCATGAAATCTAATTGTTTATGACTTACCCCGTGGCATGATTATTTGTACTATTTCAAAGATGATTATACTTCCACAATTGATTATTGTTTTTAGTTATGAGGTTATTTTAGTTTTCTTGTATACATAAACTATTTATTATCATTGTTTATTTCCACTAAGATACTCTTGTATGAATTTATAGTATTCCCAATGATCCACCTTGGACCCTCTTTGTTAGTTTGTAGCCTCTATAATATGGGGAGGCCTTTCGTGATCCATTGTGACCCACTAGATCAGGGCACCATTTTAGCGGCTCTTGGTTCAGGACATTATACTATCAATCCTAAAAATTTATCCCACTATGACGGTGAATAAAACTTATTTAATCCTCAAATATAGACAAATACCTTCCCTTTATCTATGTCATACAAAATAATTTCTAAAATAAACTGAAGGAATAATTAGTGCGTTATCATAAATCTCAATAAGATTTCACCAAAGAATATATTTAATTTCTAATATGATGAAAATAACAGCATCAAATTTTATAAAAATTAATTTTATCCAATGTTATGTAAAAGATGAACATTTTGTGAAAAAATACATTTGTTTCCATAAAAATTTCTATATCTACATAAACTAAAAATACATCAACAACCTATGAGATAATATGAATTCATAAGCCAAACTGTCTATACATATGTCAATATAAGACCTTGTGAGGAACCAACCATAAATGAACCAGGCCCTTTATCACTACTGGACGGAATGATCGATCTCCCATTACTCACATCATCCGTCAACAGGTGGAATGCATCGCATCAACCAAGTAACATGGGCCACTCTGTTACAAAAATTCATAAATTGATGAACCCTCACATCTGGTCAAATGTTGTCCTTTCCTTCTATGCTTCCTTGTTATTGTTCATTCTGGAAACAAGATAGCCGATTCCTTCCTTTTTCGAAGAGCGTATAGGGTAGCTTGTCATGTTGGGGTTGAGACTTGCTTGATTTTATCCTTGGGGGTCAAGTGACTTATCCTATAATATAGAGTATAGTACTGGTCTAATACCAATAAAATCAATAGTTGTACTTCTCACTGCTGAACGAACAAGTAGTTGGGGGAAAACTACGATATCGATGGATCAAATCGGCAGTGGAAAAATGGCTCTATTGGAATAATGATGGTCGTGACTATTAGAATAGAGTACTTGAGAAAGGAAGGTGTGATTGTACGACCTTGAATAGGTGGGGTTGGGGTTTTTTTGTGGATGGGATATACATTATATGCTAGAATACCTGGATGTTGGAAGCAATGCAATACTAATCGAGTCACCAATGAGTTAGTGGTGGACACAAGAATGTAAATGGTGTTGGGTGTCATGATGAAATCCCATTGAATGATTACTACCAATATTATACTGACTCAAACATTATTTAAATAACCTAACCTTGATTTTATTGGATGATTATATTTAGAAAATATCTAACTTTGATTTAAATATATTTCCATTGGGAAGAATAATTATATATAATTACCTAATAATATTTTAATGTTTATTATTATTCTAAGATTACCCCCCCCCCACTTTTAAAAGGAAACATCCTATGTAATCATCCTCGCAAAATTTGAAAATTATATAACTGAAAAGACATAGGATATTAACTACTTAAATTTACTAAACACATCCTAGAGCTTTTGGTCCCACCCACATACCTTTCATTCAAGGATTAATGTGTAATCTAAATGATAGTTCTCAATAAATATTTTCAACTCTTAGCTGATCTTTTGGGATATTATTTTATATACATTCCCTTCCAAATCCATGGTATTGATTATAAATTTCTTTAAGTATATTAAATATAAATAGTTTTTATTAGGATGAATTAATAACCATTATCAACAATCATTCATTAATAATATATCTGAAAACCTCGGTTGTGAATACATTAGGTGCACTGTTTCCACAAAGTGGTGCAATACATTTTTCATCATAACATTAAATGGAATTTTTTTATAATGGGTTTATGAGAAATATATATTATTTGTTATGTTATTATCATTAGTTAATATTTATTTATTAGTCATATTTCATTCACTCCATCCATTGAAAAATGAAAATAGATTTCAAGTGAATGTTCCATGTATTGTCTTCATGAATAAGGTAATTCCTCTTTCTAACACTGTATTTTTTGGATGTCTCTAAATATATATATATATATATATATATTGAATATATTACATAAAAATATATTGGTTAACAATTTCGAGATTATATAACCATAATCTAATAATAAATAAAATGTTTTCTGCCTGGAAACATGCATAAAAAAAGAATAAGATATGTCACGGAATATTGATTTAATAATGAAATATTTATTAGTAGGTAATAATATGTTATTAAAAAATAATATACATATTGATATGTACTATTATATTTTTATAATAAATTTAAAATAAATATACACTTATTAGGCCTTAGTTTTTCAATCTTTTGATGAAAGATAAGACTTGATGTATGAGATTTATGTTATAATCACATTGTTTAATGGGGTTGTTTATTATTATTATTTGGATGATGAGATTAAATTATATGTTTCTAAATAATTTTATTCTATTATTTTATCAGATATTTATTTATGGATGTTACATATTTTTCCATAATTTTTCCTTATTTACTATATATAATAAATGTGTATTTCTAAATAAAACAAACATTATTTATCACTCTGGCTGAAAAACAATTTCCTTCTATATCTATGTTTAAAAAAAATCACGAATTTTGTTACTATTATATATTTATTTATTAATTTCATATTAACCCTGTAACACCCCTAGATTTTATGAAAAATATTCTTTTAATTTCATTAATGTCTTGTGTTGTATTCTACACGAAGTTTACCTTGCACTATACGCAACACCGTATTAGCTTGTAGTATACGTAACACTATTCTTGGATCGTGTTACACATAATTTTAATAATAGTTATTCTACGCAACATTGAGTATATATATATATATATATATATATATATTCAATGTATAAATGAAATATGTTGGGATTCTGTAATACGAAACAACGAAGGATTCTTTCACAACACGCAACCCTGACTTGGCTTTCATTACACGCAATCACGACCTTCCTCAGTAGCGTGTGTTGTACGCAATACCGGGTTTTAATAAACAATGTTATATTAATATAATATTGTCATGAACTAGCCGTTATGAATAGTATTAACTAAATTTTGAAATTAATAACATTATTATTCATCTTACACATTTCTAGAACATGGTATAAGAACAAAATAAATTTTTCAGGTAAAATAAGTATTTTTCAAAAAATGCAGTTTTGCCACCTTTTGATGGCGCACCCACTATAAATCGCGTTTTGACATGTTTATAAGTTCAATTTGACAAAATAAAATTCTTCTTTAGAATCAAGAAATAAAAATTTACCTTGGATAAATTTTTCATAGTATTCTGGTAACTTTCACATTTTAATGAATAGTAAAAACACGCTATATTTTAATTAAAAACAACTTTTTTCATCGTAATATCTTATGTGGTTAAATTATAATATTGAATGGTTTTAAAGTATAAATAGAATATATTTTTACCATTTAATATAATGTATGTCATTAGCATTTATTTTACCTTGAATTCGTAGGTTAAATCAATTCAATCTTTTGCAATGTTTTAAACAAAAACCCGTTTCTATTCGACAACGGGATTAATTTTAATTTAATTTCGGAAACTTCTATGTATTGAATTTTAAAAAATAGATTCCATATTCGGAATCATTGGGTCCAAATTATGTTAATAGGCTACTTTTTATTTTTGGGAATTATGAATAGTAACTATGGTAAATTTTATTTACCATAGTTAAAGGTAAATCGGGTAATTAAGGGTAAATATAATATTTCAAAATTACCCTAACAAATGTCAAAATACTATTGGATGACTAAACGTCGACCCATATCACCTAAGGGTCGGATTAGATTCATTTAATTAAATTTTTTCAATGAAAATAATTTAATTATTATTAAAACCAAAGAATGTGACAACATATCACTTTCTTTAATCTTATAAGTATAATAATTTTAATCTAGTGATAAACTTCATGAAACTTCGAACTTGAATAGTCTCAAGAAATCTAATACAATTATCTACATCATAGGAATTTATTTAGAATTTTTAGGGATTAACTAATTATCATTTATCATGACACATATATGATGCAGTAATTGTCTTATTAATGAAATATTGACATAATTGATGTTATAAATACGCAAATAAATGTAATTTGAGACTTTTTATGACTTAAACTAATTTTCTAGGTTAATATGAAATTTTATTGTCGATTTAAGTAACATGGTTCGAACTTATAATTCTGTTATAAATTTCATAAAAATCATATACCAAATAGTGTCAAAATTGACATAAAATAGTTTTTAAAACAAATATTATATTATTAATTGTAATTTTATTCATAAAAATCTATGGTTCGGCCAAATGACTTAGATAAGATTATATATATTATTAATAAACAACTTGGGGTTCTTTTTTCTTGATATAGTATGTTTATTAACCATATAGTGTAAGAAAACAAAATGACACGGTAAAAGTTAAATTATTTAACCTAGAGTTAAATCTAATTGATAAGGGTAAAATAATAACCTAAACTTGTCTAAATCATATTGGATAAGAGGATTTATACCCATACCCACCTTAGCCTCGAAATAAATCAATTTGGATCTATTTAAAACCGAACTTGACTTTATAATAAAATAATATTTTTAGTTATTCCAAAGGTTCCCCTCTCCTCCCTTATAAAAGGGCACCTCCTCCCTCTCTTCCTCACACAACATTGAGCGTTCAAGCTCGGCCAACCCCTGACAAATTATATTCTCCACTTCCCTAGAAACATCATAGAGGTTCTGGTCTTCCTAAAAGACCAATTTTAGTGCCCTAAGAGGAGGTCTCAAAGAGGCGCTTCAAAGATGAGGTAATTTCCGTTACCGATTCTTTCATCTTTATTTCTTCTTCCACTCCTTCTTCATAGGTTGTTTCATTATGAAGTAATAACATCAGTATCACTCATATACTGATATGTTATTATAAGTATGAAACAACCCTATTTCACCATCTATCCATCCTACGGAAAAAGAAATCACCGCGCGTGCGTACGTACGGAATACCGTCTCCACGCCGTGGTGTAATCTATTTTCCACCACCACCTTACTTGGATGGGTATAATGGTGTAAATAATGCCTATATATGACTATTATAAAGTTATATTGATTCTAAAATATTATACATATACTCCAATACAATTCCACGATCATAGGAACGATATCATCACTCGTGCGTACGTACGGAATACCGTCTCCACGATGTGATGCGACTCGTTCTACATGATCTTCATTTAATAATGATTATATAAATGAATTGAATGAATTAATATGATATATATTACACTAATACCATTCTGAAAATGAGGTATCTATAACCTCAAGAAAAGATTGAGAATTTATTCGACAAAACACGCATAAGAACAAAAAGTTATAAACACCCGAATAACAAGTAGCAATGAAATATTACTACTAAGAAGTTAAGAATATGACCATATATGATATCAAAAAAATAAATATGATTCTGGAATAATTCAATAACATTATTTAAATCATTATACTGGAGTTTCGGACACTTACAAAGCAAGTCGGACCTAAGGTAAGGGAAATATCACAATCTCATTTTTATCCGAGATTGTTTATACGTTGGTATTTACTGGGGTGTATTTTATCATCCACATCTATGTTTCCTCAATATTTAATGTTATTTCCATCCACCTACAATTGTTTAAATCCAATTTTACCCTTTGGTGAGTTTTTAGTAAAAGATATGAAATAAATCTTTTGTCGTTTTTCGTACGAGGAACTTTTTGACTTTTTCGACAAAAGTACGAAGAATGTTTTTTTAACTTATACAGCACGAATGGATTTTTACGGTTTTATAAAGCCCTATTTTCATGAATCATCCTCCAAAATATTTCATGACTATTTTCAATAAAATCTATTTATTTTAAAATTTCATGATGTTTTGTGAAAAGAAATTGATTTTGAAGAAGAAAGGATATTTTCCTCAAGAATTCATTTCAAGTGTTTTATCAAAATTATTTTCCATATAAGATAATAAAGGGTTCTGTTTCTATCCATATTTTTACATTGATTTGACTATGTTGTGATTGAATTATGTTTATGAATTCCTTTATCTTATATGAATGGTTTTATGATGTCATGTTGTTTAAGAATCCCATTTTATTACATGGGTTATGCAATGATGTATGATTTATGATTTTGTGGCACACATAAGAATTGTATCATTATGAGATGGGTGGGACCTATATCTCCCTCCAATGCATAGGGTAAAGATTTTATATCTCATGAGATAGACATTCCTGGAATGGTAGGTTATACCGGTTCAGTGAAACAGGACTGAAACGAGGGTGACTCGGTTCAGAAAGGGACTTTGTCCACTAAGATAGTCTTGAAATGAGTCTTGACTAATAAGATATGATTCTCTATGATTATGTGTGTATTCCACAAAGTTTCATGTTTTAAGTTATTATTATTGGGATTACATTTCACTACTATGATTTATCCCATGTTATGAAATTATGATCTCTTTTGCAGGTTAAGATTTCCAAAAGATATGTTCTTATGAATATGATGTGATTGATATTTCTTTTGTTTACCCTTACTGAGCATTTTAGCTCACCCTTTTTATGTTTTATTTTCCCCAGGAAATAAAGAAAGGTTTTAGGTAAAAAAAAGAAGATCTTTATGGGAGATGTTGAAGATCTTTCACCATGATTAGAAGATTACGTTCCGAGTTTCCAAAGACACTAAACTATTACGGTCCTTGTGTGTGTGTTTTTGTTATGTAATAAGTATTCCGCAAATGTAATGTAATGTCAATGTACGTCAGGCTTCGGGTCTCTACAGTTGGTATTAGAGGAAACGTTTAGTCAACCTTTGGAAACTAGGATGTGAGAACTTTAGTGAGATCCCTGGAGATATTTCTAAGGTATGTCTAGGGATGTTTCTACGGTTAAGTATACGTATAGGTTATAGTACTAGAATTATGCTAACGATCATAGAATTAAACCTAAGATGTTAGATATTGAAGGTACTCCCCCTTTATTATGTTGTTTTTAGCATGATTTTTTCCTCTCACGCTATTCTTTTTGGGTTTTAGACGATGGCTGGAACCCGAAGGAACCGTGTTGATCAATGCAATGGACAATGCAATGATTGCCCACCTGAACAGACAAATGTTATGGGAGATGGAGTGCAAAATCTTATTGCTATACTTACACAAGCTATGAATCATTCTAGACTTCCAAATGAGCAGAGAAGGGAACAATATTCTATTGAGTCCTTCATGAGGCAACGTCCACGTTCTTTCAGTGGGACTTCTGATCCACTTGTTGCCGAACAATGGATCAGTACCACTGAAAAGATATTTTCAGTTCTTCAAAGTTCTGAACATGATAAAGTCATCTTCGTAGTATATCGTTTGGAAGGTAAAGCTGATCAATGGTGGAATCTTATCAAGAATACGAGGCCAAGAGATGAAATAGAGTCCATGGAATGGGATGAGTTCAAGAACATTTTTTTCAGTAAGTACTTCCCTCGTATTCTTCGAACATAGATGGAAAAGGAGTTTCTTGAGCTGAAGCAGAAGGATGATGAATCTTTTGGTATATACGAAGTGAATTTTACAAGACTTGCAAGGTATGCATCTGGCATTATCATCCAACCTGAAAGTAAAGTTGATCAATTTTTCAGTGGCTTAAAACAAAGTCTTCGAAGGGAATTAGCTATAAGAGACTTCAGTAGCTATGAAGAAATTGTGCGTTGTGCTATCAAGGTAGAAATGGATGTTGGTGTTACATATCCATCTCATGGTTTTGACAAGAAACGAAAGATGGAGTTCAAGGAGAAATCTCAGAATAATGGTGAAAAGAAGATGAATGTTTCCTTAGGCACAAAGTGTGGAAAGAAGCATGGTGGATATTCTCTTAAAGGTACTAGGAAATTTTTTATGTGTGGAAAAGAAGGTCATCGAGCAGCTGAGTGTCGAAGTAATGGAAAAAGGGTTTCTAATGATGTTAATAAAGAAAACACTGCAGAGAATGCACCACCAACACTTCAATGCTTCAAGTGCAAGGAAATGGGGAATTATGCTAATAAATGCCCTAATCCAAGCGTTAGTGATGATCAACATGAGCAACCGCATAAGGCAAAGGAAAAAAGGGAAGTCACATGCGATCACTATTGGCGATGTTGAATATGACAACGATGTGGTGGAATGATTAAGTGTTTATTTAAAGGGATTCCAAAATAATGTTGTATCATAAAGTATTGGAATATTTATGTATTGGTCTAATGTGTTATTCAAAGTGATTGAGATATTTTTGGAAATAAGATGATATGCGCATAATGAAGGGAAAACGAGAAAACGAAATGTTTAACAGTATTCATGAGCTCATGATTGATATAAGGACTAAGTGATATCAAGGTTTGAGTATACAGAATTTTGAGGATTTTGGTATGTGGAAGGTATTAACATTTAACTGCATTCATGTTTTCACTAAGGTTCAATGGGTATTCATTCTTCAAGAGAATACATGATTAAGGTATTCACATGTTTGTAATTTGACCAACAAGATATATCTTATGATATATGGGGATCAACGATGGTATTAAATATCTGGTAATCGTTTTCACTATATTATGAGAGTGGACTATAGTATTATAGATAATCCAAAAGATTGGAATGGATTATGTTGGACATAAGTTAGTATTGTTTAAGGATAGAAGTTTTTTCGATATTATTGATGGGATGTTATAGTAATATAGTTTTAGAAAAAGGAAAACCTGCAGGACGGGCGACAGCCCATCGCTTCAGACAAGGCTGTGGGAATCGAACCCACAACCAAAGTGCGACTGGCCTTTATCACCTACCAATGGCCTACAGGAATTCCCTGTTTAGTAGAAACTAGTTTCATTATATTAAGCAGTATGATATATGAAGTATAAGTCCATTTTAGGAACCATATATGATTAATCTCACTATAGAATGACTTATATTTAATAACTTTTGCTAACCTTTTGTTTGAGACAGATGGAATGACCCGTCATTCTATCACATGATCTGCTAACACTTCACGAATAAAAAATTCAACTTCATTTATTTAAGAGATGAAGTGGAAATTGTTCAAGGAACGAACAACAATGAGATTGTACCAAAATAAAGTAAGTATTTATTCTAATTCAAATTCTTCAACTTTAGGGAAACGATCTTGAAAACCAAAAATGTTGTCCTAGTGCTCTTATATCTGATTAATCAGATGGTACCTTAGATCGTCACAAATTTATGGATTTGTGATTGTTGGCTTTTCCATAGCCATGTTCTCTACCACTCTCCATCAGAACATGATGGTTAGATTTCTCTTCCATATCCATATTTTCACCTATGTGGAAACCCAGTGATTAGTTTATTTGGGTAACCGTTACGTTTCATACTTTTGATTTTAAAGATTGGTTTTGGTATTCCTTTTTACGATGTGGGTTTCTATTAAAGAAACTTTCGAATAGTAAACCATTTATAACCCCGACGAATTTCGAGGGCGAAATTCATTTTAAGGGGGGTAGAATGTAACACCCCTAGATTTTATGAAAAATATTCTTTTAATTTCATTAATGTCTTGAGTTGTATTCTACACGAAGATTACCTTGCGCTATACGCAACACCATATTAGCTTGCAGTATACGCAACACTATTCTTGGATCGTGTTACACACAATTTTAATAATAGTTATTCTACGCAACATTGAGTATATATATATATATATATATATATTCAATGTATAAATGAAATATGGTTGGATTCTATTATTCGAAACAACGAAGGATTCTTTCACAACATGCAACCCTGACTTGGCTTGCATTACATGCAATCACGACCTTCCTCGATAGCGTGTGTTGTACGCAATACCGGGTTTTAATAAACAATGTTATATTATTATAATATTTTCATGAACTAGCTGCTATGAATAGTATTAACTAAATTTTGAATTTTATTACATTATTATTCATCTTACACATTTCTAGAACATGGTATAAGAACAAAATAAATTTTTCGGGTAAAATAAGAATTTTTCAAAAAATGCAGTTTTGCCGCATTTTGATGGCGCACCCACCTTAAATCTAGTTTTTGACATGTTTATAAGTTCAATTTTACAAAATAAAATTCTTCTTTGGAATCAAGAAATAAAAATTTACTTTGGATAAATTTTTCATATTATTCTGGTAACATTCACATTTTAATGAATAGTAAAAACATGCTATATTTTAATTAAAAACAACTTTTTTCATCATAATATCTTATGTGGTTAAATTATAATATTGAATGGTTTTAAAGTATAAATATAATATATTTTTACCATTTAATATAATGTATGTCATTATCATTGATTTTACCTTGAATTCGTAGGTTAAATCAATTCAATCTTTTGCAATGTTTTAAACAAAAACCCGTTTTTATTCGACAACGGGATTAATTTTAATTTAATTTCTGCAACTTCTGTGTATTGAATTTTAAAAAATGGATTCCATATTTGGAATCAGTGGTTCCAAATTATGTTAATAGGATACTTTTTATTTTTGTGAATTATGAATAGTAACTACGGTAAATTTTATTTACCATAGTTAAAGGTAAATCCGGTAATTAAGGGTAAATATAATATTTTAAAATTACCCTAACAAATGTAAAAATCCTATTGGATGACTAAATGTAGACCCATATCACCTAAGGGTCGGATTATATTCATTTAATTAAATTTTGTCAATGAAAATAATTTAATTATTATTAAAACCAAAGAATGTGACAACATGTCACTTTCTTAAATCTTATAAGTATAATAATTTTAATCTAGTGATAAACTTCATGAAAATTTGAACTTGAATAGTCTCCAGAAAGGTCATATAATTATCTAAATCATAGGAATTTATTTAGAATTTTTAGGGATTACATAATTATCATTTATTATGACACATAGATGATGCAGTAATTGTCTTATTAATGAAATATTGACATAATTGTTGTTATAAATGCCCAAATAAATGTAATTTAGACTTTTTATGACCTACACTAATTTTCTAGGTTAATATGACATGTTATTGTTGATTTAAGTAACTTGGTTCTAACTTATCATTCTGTTATGAATTTCATAAAAATCATATACCAAATAGTGTCAAAATTGACATAAAATAGTTTTTAAAACAAATATTATATTATTAATTGTAATTTTATTCATAAAAATCTATGGTTCGGCCAAATGACTTAGATAAGATTATATATATTATTAATAAACAACTTGGGGTTCTTTTGTCTTTATATAGTAAGTTTATTAACCATATAGTGTAAGAAAACAAAATGACACGGTAAAAGTTAAATTATTTAACCTAGAGTTAAATCTAATTGATAAGGGTAAAATAATAACCTAAACTTGTCTAAATCATATTGGATAAGAGGATTTAGACCCATACCCACCTTATCCTCGAAATAAATCAATTTGGATCTATTTAAAACCGAACTTGACTTTATAATAAAATAATATTTTTAGTTATTCCAAAGGTTCCCCTCTCCTCCCTTATAAAAGGGCACCTCCTCCCTCTCATCCTCACACAACTTTGAGCGTTCAAGCTCGGCCAACCCCTGAAGAATTCTATTCTCCACTTCCCTAGCAACATCATAGAGGTTCTGGTCTTCCTAAAAGACCAATTTTAGTGCCCTAAGAGGTGGTCTCAAAGAGGCGCTTCAAAGAAGAGGTAATTTCTGTTACCGATTCTTTCATCTTTATTTCTTCTTCCACTCCTTCTTCTTAGATTGTTTAATTATGAAGTAATAAAATCAGTATCACTCATATACTGATATGTTATTATAAGTATTAAACAACCCTATTTCACCATCTATCCATCCTACGGAAAAAGAAATCACCGCACGTGCGTACGTACGGAATACCGTCTCCACGCCGTGGTGTAATCTATTTTCCACCACCACCTTACTTGGATGGGTATAATGGTGTAAATAATGACTATATATGACTATTATAAAGTTATATTGATTCTAAAATATTATACATATACTCCAATACAATTCCACGATCATAGGAACGATATCATCACTCGTGCGTACGTACGGAATACCGTCTCCACGATGTGATGCGACTCGTTCTACATGATCTTCATTTAATAATGATTATATAAATGAATTGAATGAATTAATATGATATATATTACACTAATACCATTCTGAAAATGAGGTATCTATAACCTCAAGAAAAGATTAAGAATTTATTCGACAAAACACGCATAAGAACAAAAAGTTATAAACACCCGAATAACAAGTAGCAATGAAATATTACTACTAATAAGTTAAGAATATGACCATATATGATATCACAAAAATAAGTATGATTCTGGAATAAGTCAATAACATTATTTAAATCATTATACTGGAGTTTCGGACACTTACAAAGCAAGTCGGACCTAAGGTAAGGGAAATATCACAATCTCATTTTTATCCGAGATTGTTTATACGTTGGTATTTACTGGGGTGTATTTTATCATCCACATCTATCTTTCCTCAATATGTAATGTTATTTCCATCCACCTACAATTTTTTAAATCCAATTTTACCCTTTGGTGAGTTTTTAGTAAAAGATATGAAATAAATCTTTTGTCGTTTTTCGTACGAGGAACTTTTTGACTTTTTCGACAAAAGTACGAAGAATGTTTTTTTAACTTATACAGCACGAATGGATTTTTACGGTTTTATAAAGCCCTATTTTCATGAATCTTCCTCCAAAATATTTCATGAATATTTTCAATAAAAACTATTTATTTTAAAATTTCATGATGTTTTGTGAAAAGAAATTGATTTTGAAGAAGAAAGGATATTTTCCTCAAGAATTCATTTCAAGTGTTTTATCAAAATTATTTTCCATATAAGATAATAAAGGGTTCTGTTTCTATCCATATTTTTACATTGATTTGACTATGTTGTGATTGAATTATGTTTATGAATTACTTTATCTTATATGAATGGTTTTATGATGTCATGTTGTTTAAGAATCCCATTTTATTACATGGGTTATGCAATGATGTATGATTTATGATTTTGTGGCACACATAAGAATGGTATCATTATGAGATGGGTGGGACCTATATCTCCCTCCAATGCATTGGGTAAAAATTTTATATCACATGAGATAGACATGGCTGGAATGGTAGGTTATACCGGTTCAGTGAATCAGGACTGAAACGAGGGTGACTCGGTTCAGAAAGGGACTTTGTCCACTAAGATAGTCTTGGCAATGAGTCTTGACTAATAAGATATGATTCTATATGATTGTGTGTGTATGCCAAAAATCTTCATGTTTTAAGTTATGATTATTGGGATTAAATTTCAGTACTATGATTTATCCCATGTTATGAAATTATGATCTCTTTTGCAGGTTAAGATTTCCAAAAGATATGTTCTTATGAATATGATGTGATTGATATTTCTTTTTTTACCCTTACTGAGCATTTGAGCTCACCCTTTTTATTTTTTATTTTCCCCAAGAAATAAAGAATGGTTTTAGGTAAAAAAAGAATATCCTTATGGGATATGTTGAAGATCTTTCACCATGATTAGAAGATTACGTTCCGAGTTTCCAAAGACACTAAACTATTACGGTCCTTGTGTGTGTGTGTTTGTTATGTAATAAATATTCTGCAAATGTAATGTAATGTCAATGTACGTCGGGCTTCAGGTCTCTACAAACCCACATCCTAATTTTTTAAAAATGGTTAAAATGTAATTTTCTTATCATTTTCCAATGAGTTACTTTATTCATTTTCCTAAAATGTAGATGTTATAATTGTTTGTGTATATGGAATGAACAAACATTAATAGTATCCTCACAGGATAATTATTCAAATATTTTTTATATGTATCAATATTTATTTTAAAGTAATATGTTTTAATTAATATTTTTTAAATGTCTATATTAAATAAAGACATTTCAATGTGAAATTATATTTTCCTCAAGAAACGATTTGTGTGATTTTTATTGGGACTTTTAATCTAAGATGACTTTATTCGATGTCACCTATAATTTACTATGAATTTTATTCAATGATCCAATACTTATTTTATCTCTAGATTTATTATTATTACATTTTCTTGATGTTTATAAAACATCATACATTTCCTTGGGTTATGAAAATTTGAATGGATAAAATTTTTATGAAATATTTTTTTAGGTTATACCATGATGAAATTTTAATAAAACACATTTATTTTTTACTAGTTATGATATAATTAATGTTTTTGGATCTTGTGGAACCCAAAGATATGATTTTGATTATGTGACAGGTGGGATCCAAATTATATTGTCCTTAAATTCATAGGGTAAATATGGATGTCTCATGAGATATAAAATAATGAAATGGGGAGTGAACCTTGTTTAGTTAATTAATTAATCTAATATGATAGTGTTGGGTGTGAAATATTCCTAAAATGCTGAAATGGTGAGTAAAAGAAATCTGATATTATTTTTTTGGATGTAATCCATATCTATTAAGGAAATAATTCTCTTTTCTTATGTGTACACCAAAAATATATGTTTCACTATCATGTTATGACTTAATGGATGATTTTTTTCTATTCCATTACGGTTAATTTTTTATGAACTTCTATGGTTTATACCAGGACTCAATATTATGATCTGTGATGTGATGTGTATGGATTTCGAATATTAGTCCATTATTCTCATACCCTTATGCTCATTTTATTATAATGTGATCATTCATATATCCATTTTTTCTCAGTATGAGAATATAATGTCACCTACTCTTTTATATCCCTTCATAAAGATATAAAGAATATTTTTATGTATGATATGTAGAAAAAGATATTAGGTAGTTTATAATTTAGTGGGAGATGGTATATATTATATATATTTTTTTTTATCAAATAATCAAAAGGATGTATACCTATATTATTTTTTCATTGAATAGTTTTTAATTAATTTATTTATAGTTGGAGAAAATATATATGTACGAATAGTGTGTTTTGGAATAGTTTTTTGTATTACTATTTAGTGAACCTTTGGAAACTTGAATGATAACACATTAGAGAATACCCTTTAAATATTCAAATATATAGAACAATGATGGAATTTATTGTAATGAAAGGAGTGTGAATTTCTATTAAAAACCTCACATTATTGAGACTTAATGTGGATATGGTTTTAGAATAAATTTATATTTAGGAAATAATCCTGAAATAAGTTAGACAAGTATATCTAATCCAATATTTTGGTTCATGGTGAGTGTTATTATAATGCACACTTGGTATAAAACTCTTGAGACATATCTATGGGTTTATTCACATGTTATTTTAGAGCCACTATGACAAATATGATTAGTAAATGTCCATGAATGTCCTTGGTTAAACTTAAGGATTCAAATTTTGGGAATAATGTGTTGTTATTTAAACATCCTATTGTTTATTTCTAGTGATTATGTGGTTTCCCACTATCATTAATGTTTCTCACACTATTTTTTGGTTTTAGAAAATAGATGTAACCTAATGTAACCATATTAATGATGAATGTGATGTAAAATTAAATGATTTTCAACCTATAAATACAAATTTTACAAGGAATATACTGTAAAATGTTATTACTATATTTATGTAACTTTTCCAAGATACGAGTCATGTCATGATTCTAAATCACCAAAGGATTGAACAATTATCTATTGATTCCTTCACAGGATAAAATCCATAATTTGTTAGTGCGTCTATCAATCCACCGGTACATTAGAAATGAATCAGTGTGTTTAATTTAAGATGTAATTTTTCAATATGTATGTTACTAATAATCATCATAAAAATATATATATGAAATTACATGAGATAAATCATTAGAGTGATGAATATATTAGCACCCATAATTAATGTTTTACAGGGCTTACGAGGTATGATTTGGGTATTATCATCCAACCTTATTTTAGGGTAGATCAAATTTTCAGTGGCTTAGAACCATGTCTCCAGAGAGTGTTAGCCATAGGAGACTACATTAGGTAATAATAAAATGTTTGAAGTGTTATTGCATTTAAAATGGATATTGAATTTACCTCTCAATCTCATATTTCATATATGAAAATAATGATAGAATTAAATAGAAATTATGAATACCATGGAATAATAATATGAGTTTAAATTGATGCATGAAGTGTGGAATGAATCATCGATAATGTATTCTCATGGTATTTGGTAAATTTTTTATGTGTGGTATGGATGGTCATTGAGTAATCATATTCCATTGTTTTGGGAATAGCAATATGTCCAATTATATAGAATATTAAGCATAGAATATACTACCCACTCTCTCAAGATTCAAAGAAAATTATTATGGGAATTATGATAAATAGTATGACTATGATAACTAATTATTTTTTATTTATATGGTTATTATCGATTCCTTATGGATAATTTCTCATGAAACTCTAATCCAATGACCATGATAACTCAAAATAGGTTCATGTGTGTTTGGACATAATAATGTGAGTAAAAATTCTTGGAACTGAACATAAGGTTTTTCTATGCACCATTACTTTTACTTCCCTACTGTGGATATGGATTAATATATATACTATTGTGAAAGGAAATGAAAATAATGCTTTCACATTTATAATTATATGGTTATAACTTATTCCTCAAGAAAATTGTAGGTTACTATGTTAAATTACCCAACTAATGATTTAGAGCTAGCTACATTGATTTTAACATGAAGGATATGGATGCTTTACCATTATGAAAAAATGTCGGATATATATAATGATAATAAATTTTCATTTTATATTCACTTTGAAATAGATGAATATACACCAGAGAAGATGATTGGATCCGATTAATTCTTATTAATTGTCAATGTATTACCATCTTAGGAAAAAGAATATGGTAGATTATGGACTTAGCTAAATGGCTCATTTGAGATTATATATGATGCTGAAAAAAGATACTATACTTCAATATTTTTAAATGATGGGTATTGAAATCTTGAAAGGAGGGGGAAAATATTATCGGTTTTAATTTACAATTTATCTATTTTTGCAGGTGAGAATTAAAGAGTGGGAAAAGGTGAATTTAAAATCATAGAAGACGGTTAGAAATTTTTTATAGTTCATCATTTATTATGAAATAATTATTATGTTTTAGAACATTTTGTGTTTTCTATAAACCCTTATCTCAATAAGGATCTATTGGATGAATATCATAGATCATCATTCTGTATTCATCCTCGATGTACAATGACATAAAGATATTTGAATGTGTATTTCTTCACCATGAAAATAAATAAAATAATGTATTTATCTCGGTTCATGGTATTTTAGTACGTTAATTTTGAGAGGTATACATATAAAGAATATTATAACCATTACCCATAATAGAATGGAAATGGGAAATATTGACTATTAATTTATTTATTGGACTCCACAAAATGTCTGACATCCATAATTCTATTTTTGATATAGTTAATCACCGTCAACATTCCTCACACTTCATTTCAATTTTAGAAGATTTATAACTGGATATGTTTGTTGAGATATATATTATAGAAGTCATATGGGATTACAATTTATCAAATTCTATTTTTTTATTATTGGGATATTAGATTTAGGATGTTGTACTAGATAATTCTTCAGATGAAAATAGAAAAATATTTGAGTTTTTTTATTTTTTATCACTCTCACACAAATGATCAATATGATAGAACCATTCAAACAATATATTATATTATTATATCATTTTCTATATATTTCAATGGTTATTGGGATCAATAATATCATATAATCGAGTTTCCATATAATAATAGATTATAATAAATCATTTTTATGACTTAGTGTGGATCCCTCTGTGTAATGATGTGTAGAACAACAACGTTCTAGGATAATCTTGAACAAATAAAGATAACAAGACCCATGCTAGATGAGTAAATGATAGAAAAAGGCAGACTTAATTAGAAAAGAATAAGAGAAGCTCAGGGTGGATGTTAAAGATTTGATGGTCATCATGAGTGAGATCTAGAGTTTGATATTGTTGAAAAGGTATTCAAGTGTATTTATACATTGAAAACTTTTATGAGTTTAGATAGGAAGGAAATATAAAACCAAGGTATAATGGGGTCTTCGAGATTCTTAGATGAGAAAAGATGGTTTGTAATTGCATAGGGATTCAGAAAAACCTTACTCAAGTTCATGATATGTTCCATGTATCCAACCCAAGGAATTAAATACATAATCATTCACATGTAATGAAATAAGAGGTTTTACTACTAGATCATGATCTCTAATATGAAATAAACTACTAGTAATCCTAGATCAGAAGAATAAAATGACATATAATAAAACTAGTCACCTCATTAATAAAATATAGAGGAATGAATAATTTATAGAAGCTTCTTGGGAACCTAATTATGTGAGGAAACAAATATATTCTAATTTTTTTATTATTGAGAAATTTTTTTGAGGGAAAATTCTTTTTAAGGGGTGGAAAATATGACAAAGTAGTATTTTACGATTTTTATTACATATCTCTTTGGGGACATTCGAAGGTAAAATTATTATAGTGGAAATAATTATCAAACCATGTATCATAAATTTCCTATTACTTTATTTATTTATTGGTATATAACCATGTCCTTGTGTTTTTGGTTGAATTACTGCTTATTTTCAAAAACATTATAGTGTAATTAAAGGTGTATGGTTGGAAACTGTTAGTACAATTCATGTGGCTAACCATCCATAACATACAATACCTGAAATGTGGGGATTTTCATGGGTTGTTTATGATTTTCCAAACAATGTATCAATAAAATTTGGTTTTTACGGTTTATATAATGAAGAGAACAGGGTCAGTAAATTTTTTGGTAAACCATCCGACTAAACCATGTTATCATCCCATGTTTTATAAATATAAAAATTCATATACTATAATCCCCTAAAATAACCATCTTTTCACCTTCTTTTTTACTATTCATTATACTTGTATAAGGAGGTCCATAAGAACCCCACACCTCTTCGTTGTCATTGAATTTCAAGGATTCCTATTCAATTCCAATGGATTATTTTGAGGATATGACATTATTTTCTCCTCTGATACTCATGTATATTATTATTATTCCTATTATTTTACCAATGAGACATGGTGTTAAAACCTTAAATGGATGGTTTGTCACTAATTTATGGGTTTTCGTCTATAGAACTCTTAAATCAAGTATTTAGTCAAATTCTAGTGATTTTGGTTTACAATGACATGTTTTTTGTTGTTTAAGGTATGTTTCCCCCATATATAATTTTCTGAATATGAGACTTGGATCTCTTATGTTTTATAAATACATTTTATTATTATTATATGATTATTAATTTTTATATTTAATTTTTATTATTACAATGTTTGTTTCCTTTATTTTTCATTAAATTTGAAATGTTTTTCTTCTTTGAAATAAATGATTTAAATTATTTTTAGTGGTCCATACAAACTAAGAATTTGAAAAAATTCTTATTATAATATTCATCATTGATTTGTGAGATTATGGAAGGTGTTTTTGTTTCCATTCAAATATGATATGTTTCAACCCTATAACTATGGGTGTGTATGGAGTATTATAGGATTTTATTATGATTTTTTAATTTTATTGAGGTACTTCATGGGTGTTCACGTGAATTTTTTTAATGATGATATCATAATGTAACATACCAACCTAGGTCATCCAAACTAGTAACCGAAGTAATCCCATCATAGGGTGCGGTTAATCAAAGATTGGAAAACTATTCTGGTATATAAGAGAAAAGGTCATACAACCAGACTACAAATCAGAATAAATGGAAGAAACAAATTAGAAAAATTGGCTAAAATAGAATGAAAGACAATTCTAGACTACAAGTCTCCAAGTGACCCAACTTCACCATAAAAATATCCCAAAATGAAATAGAAATGTAAAGAGAATCCTTAATTCAACAAAATGAGCATCCCTTTACTTGAATCCAGAAAAACAAGGTACACATAAATCCAGAGAAAGATGTATGGTGTGAGAAATTCATCATAGTAGGATACCACCAAATGATATATACAATTTCTAATATCAATAATTCACATGTCCATGCTATAAAATAAAAACAGATGACAAGATGTTTTATATATAAATCCATTTCTTATCCTCTATCAAACATACCTTGAGTTTTCAAAAATAAAATAATATTCTTTACAAATCTAGAAACAATAAATTAATGATATAAATATATAAATATTAAAGGGATCCAAAATCCTTGAAATAAACCCTCATGTAATATAAAACTAGAAAGAAATTCCCCTACCAGTCGATCTATAGCCAAGGGACAAAACATACTAAACACTCACAACCAAAACAATTCATACGATTAGATCCAACTAAACTAGAGAATTCCCATAGAATATATACATGATAGAGGTTACCACCTAGTGGTATCACACACACTATGCATTCTTATGGATCTATCTCAATGTACCCAAGGTTACCATTTTACAATGTTTTTCCCAATTTCGTTATAAAAACCATTCTCACATTATTATAAAATAACATAAAATACATCCCAATATGCTTCATGGTTTGAAAATTGATTTTTCCATTTCATGTCAAGGAAATTGCATCTGAAAATATAGTCTCATTTTCAAAATTGAACTAATTTCATTTAAAAATTCAACACTTTTAATTCCATTTCAAATGTAATGGAATCAATATGAATAACAAGAAATTCAAGAAATTAGAAAAAATGAATAGATCCACCTACCTCTAGAGTGTAGAAATAATAACCGACATTGACATTGGGGTTTGTAAAAAACAAGATATACTTTTGAAATACAAGGAAAATAAAAATATTGAAAATTATTGATAGAAAATACAATCCAATTACCAATACATACAATAAATAGTTTGGTAACAACAAATGACAGAGAAACTGAGAGGAACAACTACTGGGAGAGACAATGTGCCATATCCTTCTAGTCAATCACATAAAAAATCGATATGGTTGAATTGAAGACACATAAAATCTATTAAGTTGAGATGTCTAGTTGAGAGGAAAAATATGTATGATAAATTGAATCCTAAAACACTTTCAAAATACCCTAAAAACTGAAACTCGAGGAATTTCATGACATGTAATCTTTTACACATCGTGAATCCCATTAAATTTATGTTATTCTAAAAAATGAATCTCATTTTTAATTAAAACATATATGTTCCCCTTACCAAATTTGTAACCATTACTCATACTATGAAAATTAACATGGTGTATTAAATTCACAAGATGTGTCTGGTGGAAAAAACATGTCATGTAATCTCATTACACATGAGGTAACTACCCAGAAAATAGTTGAAATTATAGGTTTATATTGAAATTATAAAAAATCTATCAATTCCCCATTACAATTATCCTCTCACTTCATGTGTGAAAACAAACCCTAAAAAAATGAAACAAAAAAGAAAACATCAGATTATACATGATTCAAAAGGTAATGAGGCCAACAATCACCCTACTATAAAATCCTTTTGTACCTTGAAATTGCTCATGAACATGATTCCACAAAATGAGTGGGACACTACTTCCTCATTAGAGAATGAAACTCACACATATCATAGAGACCCCACACACACTTGCAAAGTACAATGACTACGGGAATCATTTTACTGTGCAGTTAATTATCCTGATGATCTATAATCTAATTTGGTTACTCAATCAAAGTGTTATCATGATCAAGAACTACATCCTCCCATCTAATCACTTGGTAAATATTTGGTATATACCTTCCAATCTAGGAACCATGGAACACATCATGTATTGAATTCAAGCTATAAAGTAATAATAACTAATTAGACACCCTCCCTGGACTCTCAATGATCTCAAAGGGGATGATACACCCAATTCCAACATAACCTGATTACCCCACTAATGACATCCCATGATAGTTGAACTATGAGAAAGACTTGATCCGAAAATTCAATCTTCAGTTTCCCCCAACGATGTCTCAAATAATATTAATGATGACCCATTTCCATGATCAAATGTATCTAGATCAATTAAATTTTCTCTTTCGTCCCCTAAAAAAAACTCATCTCAACCAAGGATCATTATCCCAACTCTACCTAGAGAAACGAAGATCGACATGGAAACCCATACAAGGCCTCAAAGGGAACCATGCGGATCGAATCATGATATCTATTTTTAAAAGAAAACTCAATTAATATACAATGTCTATCCCAAGATCCACTGAAATCATGCAAAGAATCACATAAAATATCCTAAAATACCCGTATATCCCTCTCTATCTTTCCATCCATCTATAGATGATAAGTCGTACTCAATTTCAACTAGTTACCCATTTCCCTTGGAAAACAACTAAAAAATATGGATGTTAATATTGATTCCCTATTTGAAAAAATTGTAAATGGAACCTAATGAATATTCAAAATCTCATAGACATACCTATCCCTAGGAAGTACCATTATCATTGTTTCCTTTTTTTGAATGTTATTAATTAATTTACTGACTCTATCAACAATAACCTAAATCACATACATCACACTAGGATTTCATGGAATACAAATGAAACAATACATGGAAATATCATCCCTATTGAATAAAAGAAAGTGTAAGGGCTATAAAAAACCTATAGGTCTCTGGTGTTCTTCCTTAACTCTTTGGAATGTGAGACACCATAATACAAAATTTAAAACACACAACCTCATCCATGGCCACCAATACCGACCTCTAAAATCATAATAAATCTTAGTATCCCCAAGGTGCGTAGACCAATATGAATGATTTAAAATATATAAAAACACATGTGTCAAGGAAAATAGAACAAAAAACCTACTAAATAAGCACAAGTATCCAATATAATATTGAGACAACTCACATGAGAGTTTCCCACCACTTAGGATTTGTCCTAAATTTTTTTCTTGGCTTAATACATCTACTGAAGTCGAGAATTATAATTAAATGATGTGTCAAATTTTACCAAATCCATGAAAACCTTTCCACCATCATTCTCCACCCCAAATATCATCTCTGAAAACATACTCATTATAGGCCATTTTTTAACTGATTCCTTCATGTCACATGTCAGTAAATATTTTCTCAGTGTATCAACCATAAAAATCCCATTATAGGAGTTATATATGATATAAATATCAAATTATAGAAGATAATAAACCCAGAATATCTATCATAAATTCAGATCGGTTTGAGTGAAAATATACATCAAGATTTTATGATCAGAATATACCATAAATAACTCTTTAATGAGATATTGATTCCATGTTCTCTGCACTTTCGTAACATGTTCCGAATAATGATAATTTATAGGGTATTTATTTTCCTGAGAGAATAAATTCCAGGATCCATATGTTACATTCTATTTCCATTACATTAAGACACATCACAAACCCATAGTAGAGCATCACAAAAGACATCATAACCCAAATGTGGTTCTTGAGGAATCAAAACGAGTGATGAAGTAATTCGAATCATCTGCTCTTCAAAATATCTCTTTAAATTTTCACTATATTCATACATTACACCCTTATGAGTTAAAGCATTAATAAAATATCATATCTTTGAAAAGTCTTGATTTCATTATCAATTGTAATATATTAAACCCATGAATCATATAATATCAATCATGTTTCTTGGATTCTCCTAAGAAAAATCTTTATACACCTTTTTAGGATTAACTAAGATGCCCCTATCATATGTGACATGCGTCGTATACATCACATCTTTCATCAAAAATAGACACATGGAATGATTACCATATAGACAATGTACCCTCATAGGTAATTTAATTATATAAAAGTTTTCTATGAATTCATCCTATAACATAGAGTGAACTAACATGTCATCTATTAACACAATGACAAAAGTGAACAAGAACCAATAACAGATTTGGTTCATGAAAGCCATGAATACTACTGGAGTTCTTGTGAGACCGAATGACATGACCAAAACCTCAAAATTGTCATATTTAATGTCAATAAATGTCTTCAGTATATCCCCTCTCAGAATCCTAATTGGCGATACCCCGACCACATGTTAATATTTGAAATCCAAAGAGCCCTCTAAGATGTTTAAAAAATAAATACTTCTGGTAAAAGGATACTTGTTCTTCACTGTCATAGATTCAACATCTGATAATCAATTAAAATTCAAAAACTAATATATGTGTTATTAGAAAATATTATAAGTGAATCCCATGGTTACATGGATTGAAAAAAATGATTTCACATCTGGGGCCTTAGGTAAGAAATTATGTTCAAAAAAATTACTAGGTGCCATTCAAAAGGATGACAAAAATGGGAATCATATGAGGTAATAGGTCAATACTGAATTTGACCTCTCTCTTTGGCTATGAAATTAAAAAATCATTTAGAAAGTACTCCAGGTACACACACAAAACAAAAGGTATATGACCTCTAATGCTCAGGTCAACCACATTAAGAGATATTTCTAGAAACTGGACGTTTCTTACACTAGAATAAGAAATAATTGGTCCTTCCATTCCCAATCTAGAGTCTTACACACCCTGAAAAATATAAGTGACCTTATAAGTAGACAAAAAATATACTCACTGGTGATACTATTCTATCAGTACCTTTATAATAATCATATAATCCATGATGATTATCATGTTGATAATGTCAAGACAAAGAACAAAGAAGTCCCAAACTAGCTCAAAGTCTCATATCACCACCCAATACATGGGACATTTGAAACCTTAGTCATACCAATTTCACAAAATATTTGTAATTATCAAATAAGAGCAGAATATTATCAAATTGAAAACCAAAAATATCAACCATCTTTTACAATATAATATAATGACTACCACTTAAATCAAACAAATCGTACACCATTTAAGGATAAATAAACACAGAAACTGTAACAGTAGATGGTTCTTTTTATATTTCTCTTGAAAAAACACTACTTCATAATGTGGATTAGAAATTTCCACCTAGACACCCCCTTTAGCCTAAGAGTGAGACCCACCAACCATGGAAGCATCAACTTGAACCTGTGACACCTTGGTGAAAGTGTATGTTTCTATACTTTCTTTGGAAATTTCCTCACAGAAATTCATTAGATGGAAATATATCCCACAAAGATGTAAATTTCTAGAAGCCTCTATATATTGATCTATGGTGGGAACATGACTCCCACACTATTAGAAAAAAACCTTTTTCTTCCCTTAACAATCCCTTGAAACTAGTCCTGCATAAAAATGACCAGTCTTATGCTTACTTTTCTGACTAGAAAAAGCACCATGGCTAACCGCTACACCCGCTGATACTACACCGAAGCATTTCTTTCATGTTATTTCTATGTCATCCAACAATAATTTATCCAATAACTCCAAAAAGGTTTGAAGTAATACAATAACTACAATCGACCAAACACCAACCTTCAACCCCATGTCAGGCCTTTGATTCTTTTTGTAATCATTGGTGAAAAAAATCCAGTGCTATAGAATAGTATGATCCATTTGTTCCAAAATTAAAAACCCTCGATAATTTGTTTTATTTAATTTATCATGATAAAGTGGCTATTTAATATTTTTTTAATGAATAACAGGTAAGACCTTTTTGAAACATATCTTGTACTATCGAGACCCATCATCTTCATCTTGGACCATTGTGTTTATACAAGTAAAACCCACATGAGATCCTTATGTGCCCTCAAAATGTTGATAATACTCTAAATATGTTCATGAAACTCATTTAATTATTTTTGTTATTTTTCCCCATGAAATACAAGTGGATGCTTATTGGAAAATTCTGAACCATGATCCACTTCCTGTCGAGGGTTCTCTACACCGAGTAATCACAAAGTTTGAATGGTATGGATCACTATTTCAACCAATGAAGATACAAATTGATGTTATGCATATAGAACCTACTTTATAGATTCCCCTATTTTATTTGGAAGATATCTTCTGGAAGGAACTATCTATTAAACAAAATAAAACAACAAATCATCGATGAGAAAAATTCCAAAACCATATTTACAAAAAAAATGAATACAAACCAATTCTTTAAAATAATAAGAATTTAAAGTAGTTCTGAATCTTATCACGTTTTTTTTTAATTTTATCATCTCACTTAAATAAATTACACACATAATTTATTCAAACATATTTAAACACACCATGTCTCCACACATTGTAGATAGGTTATTTCAAATAATCATCCCATGATTTTCTTTCAAATGAACCAAAATACTCAGTTTCGAACATAGTAATGATTTTCTAAACACCCATGGAAACACATATTTAGTAATGGGGGTATGCTATCTAGGCCTCCTTTCTGCACTTACTATCCGAATTTTGATGATATACTCCTTTCTTACCAAGACACTAAAACATCTTTGGATGTGATGACAAACATCAAGATGAGGATCCCATTTGATATGAAATTATAATAGATCAACCAAGGTTAATGAGAACATTTACCCATGTTAACCTATAATGTAATGGTTAAATTAATGATAGTAAAATGTGACTCATATAAAAGAAAAATAAGACTAATTATAAGAGAACAAAGATGAAAAAACAGAATAAACAACTGATTCAAACCATCCAAGCCAGAGAAAAATCCATTTATAGATAAATAGTCTCCATATGACCAAACATCACCCTTAAAATATCACAAAAAGAAAACACAACATTAAAGGAATCCTACATGTTATAGATTGGTCTTATCTTTACCTGAATCTATAAAACCCGTGCCTATATCCTCCAACATGAACATTAAGGTACTAAAATAAAAATAAATACATTTTAAATCCTCTTTTAAATAATCTTTTAGTTTTCACAAATTACAAGATATGTTTTCTAATTCTAGAAACAAGAAGGTATATATACTGAAATATAAATACACAAGTGATCTAAAGTCTCTATAATAAACTATAATGTAATAAACAACCTCTAAAAAAACATCACCTACAATCCAGACTCTGGACAATATAGAAATAGGTTATATACACTCATATGCCTAATAAGGGATAAGGTTGGATCTATATAACATCGAGTCCTACCATATACCATGGACATATAATAAGTTACCTCCTAGTGGTGTCAAATACACTAGGGATACATATGTATCTTTTTCAACATACCAATGTTTCTTTATGGGAAATGTTTAGTCAATTTCTATTTAAAAAAACTATGCTCACATTTTTATAAAACCATATCAAATCCAAGACAATCTGTATCAATGATTGAAACCCCTTTTTTATATTTCAAATCAATGAAATTACAATTTCAAAGAAAACTCCCCTTTCAAAAATGAACCCTTTCCATTTTCAATTTCAACACGTGAAATTCATATTCAAATATCTATAAGTCAATCTAAATGATAATCTAATCCTAAAATAAGAAAAATTGAACAGATCCACCCACCTCAAGAGCATAGAAAACATAACCATCTTTGACAACTAGTATTCAGAACCAAAAGATCCACCATTGGAAGACATGGAATATACAAATAATAAAAAGGATTGATGAAAATGACCATACAATTACCAATCAATAAAAAAAGAAATTCCACACCAACCAATAAGATGGAAACCGAGAGGAATGTTTAACTAGATTGAAGAAGCACCTAACCCTACAAATTAAAAATTTAATGAATGTATCTGAGTTGTAGGAAGAGAATAAAAATCAAATAGGGAGAGAGATATTCTGGATAAGAGAAAGATTCATGATATTTTGAATCCTTGAACACAAAGACGACAGCCTAAAAACAACATATCAAGCAATTACATCGCGTGTAACTTCCCAAAGAATAGTAGAAACTAAAATTTCATGCTGAAAAACCACAAAATACACGAAACAACCATTGAATATATCCTCCAAATTCATTTTTGACTACACATGCTCAATGTAAAAGGGAATCCAAAAGTATATATCAGATCATACCAAATAGAAAAGTAATGGACTGTCACACATAACACATGTTTTATTTTTATTTTTTGATTTAATGTGTTAAATGTCTTCATAGATGGATTGAGTTCCACTTTATACATAATGTATTTTCTATAATGTGTCAAAATACATTTGGTTTTAAAAATGAATTTCATGATTTGAGTTCTAAAAGAATTATCAAAGGCATGATTATCACATTATCAAAGTGGTTTGGAATTATTAATTGCTTATAACCATTATAAGATTGATATATTTATCAAGTGGGTTGTATTTTGTTGAAACATGGATGGTTTTGTGATGTATTTCATACATAAGAACTCTCATATATTAGTTTTTCATGGGTAAAGGGTATTTTTTAGTGAAATAGTTTCATTGCTACAAGGAATGGTGTGTTATACCTATCCTTGTAAGAAGATGTCCCACTAAAAAAAATTTCACCATATATTTTATTGTACTAATTTGTTCGATGGACTCTGCCACAATGAAAGGATATTATCCCCTTTTGATTTCACATAGTTTATTGTAATAGTTTGGTAATGAACGTAATATGGGGATCTAGGTTTCTAAGACCATAGTTTCATTATTCTGACTCATATGACATTAAATCCTATTGATTATTCAATTTTTTTATTTTAATTATATGTTATATTCATATGTATTATTTTGTTATTTTTAACCAAGCTATTTTTTTACTATTTTTAATTTCACCATTATTATACATGATTGAATGTGGAAATTTTATGACATCTTATAATTAAATACAATAGATTTATTACACTATTATTAATCCAAAATAAGTTAATAATTTTTTTTAAATATTAATGTTATAAGAATTGTTTTTATCTATATCTACCCTAGTATTAAAGTCATTTTTTATTTCAATACCAATTAATTTTAAAAAAACTTCAAGGAATTTGGGATTTTTTAATAAATGGGGTTGGGTTTCAAAGTGTAAAATTTTTATTTACTTATTCGACTGAGTTTACCTGAATTAAAATAATATTATTTAAAAAAATCAGACTTGAATTAATGGGTTTCACCATTATTGACATTTCATTCGTTGTGAAAAGGATATATAATATATGTTTATCTCACAAATATATAATATTTTGGTCTCTATTAATACATGTGTCCAAATATTTTCCCTTAGGTGAGATAATATATTCAAATTTTCTCATAGAGCATGCTTGGTGATGAGTTAGACAATGGCCATGGGTTATGAGGAGATCATTGTTCCCCTTAGGTGTTTGAGTTTTTTTATTTTTATTATATCAATTTTTTGATGTCCATTTCATCCCTCTTCTATATTGGATTATTTTATCCACTCTTGTTATATTTAATTTATAATATGTAGTGGCATTGGATGTTTATTATGATTTGTAACTTGCTATATTATGTTTAAGATTAAAAATGTTTGTTTATTTTTCACTAAAATATGAATTCTGGATTGGTCATGTTATATTTTCGGTATATTTCCTTTGTGACATTAATATTATTATTTTGGAATGTCATTACAAAGAGTGTTTCTTTGATTCCAATGAACTAGTTTCTATCCTGTTGGGATTAAGTATTCCCTTCTGGTATTACCATATGCTGGAATGAGTACGAGGTTAGGATAAACTAGGTTGGTTCATGATAGGTTAGAATAAAATATTTATAATTTATAAATACCTAATTTTTTATATTTTTTATAATAATTATTTTATTTTTCTAATGTAGATATAAAAAAATAAAAAATTAATTAATTCAATATAAAATAGTATAATTCAATTTAAAATTTCATGAAGCATTTCACCATTAGGAAAAGAAAAATTAAAAGTTATAATGATTATAATTCACCATGAATAACATAAATGAATGTTATATAATTTTGGGATCATTTTATAAAAATTATAATTTGTATATATAGGGGTAAAAATAGTTGAAAAATGAAAATAAGAATATAATTAAGGAGAATATCAACCCTTTATTTCCCTTTTGAATTTCATCTCTCATACCCATTGTTTTCTATAATATTATTATAAAATATATTCTCAATGATTTTCAATTTAACCCCTCTATTATTATATTTGTGGATATTCATGTTTCTGCATTGTTTAAATGAATTATTATCCATGATTAAATAATTATTGACATTGAAGTTATTCCAAAATCTGTTATTTTATACAAAAAATGTTTAATTTTATCATTTTCAAGAACTATTATATTTTCTTTGTAAATGGTATATTTTAATATCATAAATTTTGTTTTCCATTTTTGGAACCTCAACGATTATTCATTGTATTATTCCATATGGAATCATTCTGAAACCCTATCTTAACTCCTAGTTAATTTTTTATTGTTTCTTTCTTTTTGTATACCATGCATCATTATGTGTATATTATAATTTGATGGGGGAAAAGAAAAATAAATACCTAAAATTCATTTGGAAATGTTTCATATATCCTAGTATTTTTATAACTAACATTATAATCTGTTTGTTCACATTCTATGTGGTGATTTCTCTACATATATGATATTCATGAATAAGATGCTATATTGGTTCACTTTTTATCGATGATCATGAAACAATTAGCTTTGAACATGATGTTTGTATTGCTTCATTATGATACATGTGATACACTCCTAGTAGTTATAAAATTATTTTCATCTAATTATGATGATATCCCACTACTCATAACATGATTATGATGATGAATATTTTCACACATGTTCTAATATTAATTAATGTGAAATGCCCTTATTTTATTTCTATTAACTATGTAAATAGACCTCCTTTTCTTTTGTGTCTGTCTTTAAGTGATTTCTTGCATTATTAAGATTATGAAAGGTAATAACTGACCTATTCTATTGGGCATAAATAATTTAATAAATGATCAATGTATTTGTGTTGTACCAACATAATTTTCCTTCAATAATAAACTAATATATTTAAGTATTTTTATTCTTATATTTGTATTCTTAAAAATTATTTAATAATCACATATGAATGATATGGGTTATATAGATGGTATTAGAAAAAGGTTTAGTAAAATTTGGAATTAGATTATTAAACTATATACTAGGTTAAACAATATGAAATCATATGATAAGGATTTAGAAATTATTTACTTACATTGTTAAATTGTTTATAATTTAAATTTTTTTGATTTGTTTTAACATTTTATATTTTAGATAATTGTATGAACATAGGGAAATATAGCCAAAAACTAATGTTATAGAAAATCAAGTGATTTTATTTAGTAAATGTATAATATAATGTGAAGGGCGTTTAAATAATCATAGATAATATCTTTTGAATGTTATTAAACTATATTAAAAAGGTCCTTGAAACAAAAATATTTATCCAAGTACCTTCATTTTTTGGTGAATCAAATTGCCCCATAGATCATACCATATTTTTTGATTTTCGATTGGTAATTTTCTGCAAACCATGTTCACTATAACACTCCATTAGAACATTAAAGTTAGATATCACTTACATGACCATGTTTTCACATCGCACCTATGTTCTCATATTTGGGAAACTAGTTATGACTTACATTGGGTGACTATTATGGTTCAAACTTTTCCTTTTTAATGGATTTTTTTGTATTCATTTTTACGATATGGTTTTTATGAAAATTACATTAAAGTATTAATACATTAATAACATAAATAAATTTGGGCTGAGAAAATCATCATAACGGAGGCAGAATGTAATTAAATGATATTTTTTAAATAAATGTTTATATAATATATTAAATCTTTTTAAAAAAATTCATTTTACAAAACACTGAAAATATAATTTTTTACACGAAATAACTATGTGGGGATTGCATTATATTAAAAACCAACTCAATATTTTTGTACACAAAAAACCTATATTATATTGACATACATTAAACACTATGTTTGGATTGTGTTAGACACAATACTGAGTCCTTTCAATATCTTCTGTTACATGAAAGACCCAGCATTACAAAAATAAAATTAACAGTTATTATTATTCTTAAAATATAACTACAGCTAACACCCAGTCATTATGATGGATTTTATAAATAAGAGTAACTAAATTGAGAATATATTATTTATACATGTTCATAAAATGAATCCTTCAGTTATAAACTACTATAAATTAATGAATAAACTATTTGAAAATAAAGAAAATACTTCTCTAAGAAAACAATTTTCTCATGTACAAAAACCATTTTATCTCTATAAATTATATAAAAAAATTATTAAATAAATTCGTTTATTATAAATTAAATATTTTTTTGGTACTCATATAATATATTTTATTTTCAAAAGATAAAAATAAATCCATTAATATGAACAAATAAATGCTTTTTTTATTGAATGTAATTTTACCACATTTTAATGAAATCCCAATTTTAAATGTAATTTGTGCCACTTTTTTAATTTTTATTTTATAAAATAAACATCTTTTTTGATATCAAGATAAATAAAATTAATTTTGGTGAATTTTTTATATTTTTTGGAGAAGTATCATATTTTGATTAATAGTGAAAATAATGATTTTAAATTCAAAAATGTTTTGTTGTATAAATTATTTATATAGTTAAAATGTATTATAATTTTTAATTAAATGGTAATTATATAAATTCTATATCCATTAATACAATTGATTTATTTGGAACAATTTTCACGTTGAAATTAGATATAAAATCATATCAATATTTTGAACATTATTACTTTTAAAAACTCCATCGTCGTCCCATCTGTTGGAATAATTTTAAATAAATTTCTCCACTTTTATAACTAGAGTTTTGAAAAATTTAAAACAATAATGGAATAATATTAATTAATTAATATTATATAATAAAATATTTATACTTTCTATGAAAATATTTTGTAAATGTGATTAAAATTAATTAAAGTGATCAAGAGAATATTTAGCTTAATAAGGGACTAAACCATACAATTAAGCACAAAAATGGCGTAAAAGCATTTCCAAAATAAATTTAATGTTATTATTTAGACCCTATTAAACTTTTTATATATTCTTTTTTATTATTTCATCCACTTTTCCTCAAAAAAATGGGTAGAATTCCCTTTTAATATTTTAAAAGAATGACACACCTCCTCCACTTTAAAAAGAAACTCACACCTACCGCTTAATAAAACCTATCATTCCTTTTAGATATCCAAAAACATACTCAAATAATCTCAATTAATTCTTCCCCTAATCCATGGATTATACTTTTTTTTAATAAAGGTATCCATGTGTGTAATCAAATGACAACCAAAGGTAGTTACCTGAAAAAGATGTAGCCTTCATGCCCGATCACATTAGCTTATTTTTTCACTAATTAAATATTGATTATTCCATAAATACAAAATAATAAAATTATTCTAAACATACTAATATATTTTTAATATAAAGGTTATAACTACTTTCTCACACTTCTATCTAATGGGTAAGGAATTTACCATTATTGTGAATGGTGAACTTCCACCTCATGAAATGATGGTGTTTGTTTTTCATTTAACAACTATCAGGGTTAACAATAATGATGATAAATCTATTTTTATAATATATATATATACATTTTAGGTTGTGTTTAGTCTTTTATAATTATTTCATAACAAATATCATCATGATTTTTATTTATGGTAATTATGATAAGTTCGTTAGGGAAGCGTGGACTACGACCACCTCAAAGCGATGCGATTCATTCACCCATTACATGGAATGAATTAAGGATACTATTAGTAAATTAATAATATATATATATATATGAAATAATAATTATACTATATTTATTAAATGAAATATATAAAATTATGTAGTTTAATTTCTTTTATTCAATATGATGATTAAATTAAAAACGCGTTCATGAATACGTACGAACTACTGTCTCCATGAACGGTGTATTCCATTTCATATTTAGTTAAAGTATGTATAATTATAAAGATATATATGCTTAATATATATGATATAAATAACATCTTTACATTCTGTAAATAATTAATTCTTGATCTATGTAATTGGGTAATGAATAATGACTCAAAACATATATGAAAAACTATGAAAATATTACCTGAAACGAAGAATTAACATAGAGATGAATATAAACGGGTAATATAATGTCATAAAAAATAATATATGATATTAGATATAATAATAAGGTTAATTGATAGATATTTAATAAACTTATACATATTCTACCAGATTATAGAATGTGTTTGGAGAAAATCTATATCTAAAGTAAGTGTTTTCTCATCTCACTTTTTATATATGTGAGATACATGTCATGTTCACCACTTGTTTATTTTTTGTGGTTTATATAATACACATGAATATATTCTATGATAATTATAAATAAATTTATCTGATTTTACAGATCAATTTTCTGATATTTCATTCAAAGGGTTTATTGTTAAACAGTTATGAAATCGATAAAGTAATTTTGTCTCAATTTGATTACTTTGAGATACATGCCATGTTATACATATTTGTTTTTATATGGTGTTTATATAATAACAGTTGAAATGTTATATAATTAATATATTTCCTTTCATTATATTTTTATCTTCACATAATTTTATTATTTCTTGGGGATTATGAATCAATGTTAATATAGTTGTAAGGGTTTATTACTACAATGTCATAGTTTATCTGGATTTTTTATGATTCTGATTATATTTTACGAAATATTATGATTCATATCTCAAGAAAACTCATGAATATTCTCATTATATTTATATACATGATATCATCAAATATTTGTACTATTTTCCACTGTTTGGTACTTTAAATAATTACAAAATTGTTTTTATGAAAATATGAATTTATTTCTCCTTTTTATTGGAAATATTTATTCTTTCTATAACATGTTTTATAAAAAAATTATTTTCAAAAATTATTTATTATTATTCTATTATTTTAAAGGATATTTATACCCATGTTTTAACTTTTTTTAAAATGGTTTTAAAATGAAAGTTCTTGTAATATTATTGTTATGGAACTTTTCAAAACTTTTATGGTGAAAAATGAAATTTCATGACGTGCAGACATAACCTCTGTAATGATAATAGTTTACATGAATAATCCATTGTGTGATTAAAATTTTCAATTTTTTAATGAAAGTTCTTCCTCAAATTATGGATTGTTTTCAAATTTATATCGATTTTCAAGGAATATGGTTTTCAAAAATGTTTTATGATTAAAATGTGTTTTAAATGAATTTCAAATCATTGTTAACATATTTTCAAAAGGTTATTTTCAAATAAAATGATTTCAATGATTTCATCCATTTATTATGAGTTTTCATGGTGTTTTTATAGAAAATGGTTTTCATATTATTTTTATGGTTCCTTTATAATTTAAAATGAAATTTATAAAGCCAAATTTAATCAAAATGTTTTATGTTTTAGAAATATTTTTCCAAAAAGAAAATCTATTTTATTCAAGAAACTTTTGAAATGAAAATAAAAATATTTCATTATAAGAAAATAATTTTTAAATTATTTTATAAAAAGGATTTTCAATGAACAAATATTTTTCCAATGAAAAGTTTTATGTGACCGTTGAAAATATTTATCCATATAAGATTATGTTATTTGTTACAGTTTATGGTTTTTGGGGGATATGATCCCAGAATAACAATCATATTATTTAATTATAGTTTTTTTATAATGATTTTAATGACACCTATTACTATTCCATATGTTATATTCTTTGGAATCAAGATTCTCTTTACGGATTATGTATCAATGAAATGAAAATGATACCAATCTATTTTCTATAGGTATAGATGTGATTAATTATTTATCACACCTATTTCATTTAATGGGTTACTATATGATATTTATGAAACCAATATTACTATAATGGTCATGATATGATTAATGGTTTATTATCTTGTGGCACATGTATGAATGATTTAATTATGAGATTGTTGGGATGTATATCTCCATATAATGCATTGGGTAGTGATTTATATATCATTATAAAATGATGTGATTCAAGTAAAAAGTATTGATACTCACTAGAATATGGGTAAACCCAATCCATAATGGGACTATGGGGGAACATGTTCCACTATACCAGTAAAGGAAAACTCAATCCCATTTGGGATTATGGGGAAACCTGATCCAATATCAGATGATTTGGAAACAAAATACCTTATAAGGAATGACCTATTAATAAGTATGGTGGTCTGTCTTGACTAGTAGGTGTAGTCCCATGATGTTCCTGGATAAGTTTTTGGGAATAATCCTTGAATAATATTGAATGATTTTATATGTTTATATCATTTCTAAAAATTCAATTAAATATTCATTTGAAATTATAACACGGTTCATCTTCTTAGTGATTAAAATATTTCATTTCATATGGACTATTGATCTATATTCCATATACCATGATTACAATATTTTTATGTAGGGTATTATATTGAAATGTTATGATCATGTTCTCGTACACATTATGTTCATGTTATTATTATTTTTTTTCCTATATTTATGTTTAATGAGAATTTGAGCTCAACTATTTCTATTTTTATTTTCCTCTAGTAATGAATAATTGTTTTAAGTATGATTAATAAAGGGGAATATTTTTAAATAATATGTGGAATATCATTCACCAAATTAGTAGAATATATCCCATGTTTTTAAAACACTAAACTATTTTGATCCATAGGAATACATTTTTTTAATGTTATAAATATTCAACTAAAATAATGTAATATCCCTTTATGTTATGCCTAGATCTCTATAAATTCTATAATCCCTCTAGATTTATCTAAAAATACTCCTTGAATAGGGATATATCATCATTGGAACAATGGGTGGTGGCATGGATGATTTGAACCCATTCTTTCATTCTCTAGTAATCACAACTAGAATCATTCCATAATTAAATGACTACCTCTTATTATCTCAATATATTGAGAGAAGAGTGTATGATCATCAATATTCATTGTTAAGAACTATCTTCAGATTGTATCTCTAGGGTTTGATAAAATTATTTCAATATATTCATTAATGAAAAAACAATTCACTGAAAAGAACGAAAATTATATAAACAAGATTATATATCTTAGTGAGAGAATTTTTTATAAAAAAATCCCTTTATCCCTATGTCAAAATCAAAAATTTAATCCCATTATTAAACTGATAATAATAATAATATACATCGATGTACCTAAAATGAGTAGATATAAACATATAATTTCATATGGATCGTTATCTTGGCTAGTAAATCCTCCTTCACATTTATAAAACCATAAATAATAACTATTTATTTGATAAATTAATATCAGTGTATTATTCATTCAATTATTAAATAAATATTATATTAACAAAATTGTTTAAAAATATATATTTATATATCAATGAATTGAAATGAATTTTTATTCACCTGGTGAATAAATAAGTGAAAATTGATGATTGAATAAAAATAAAAAAATAATTTTTTTATAATTATTAAACCAAAAGTCATTAAATATTCTTGCTGAAACAACATAATAAAATTAGAATTTAGTTTATAGTTTTTTATATACTTAATGAATGATCCTCTATGACACTTTTTATGATTCATTAGTTTAACTATCCTATTGTTCAAGATCATCATTAAGAAACACATCAGTAATATATAGAGAACAAAATTAATAATTTAATAAAAATTTGCATTTATAGATTATTATTATGTCTCATAATCCATTTATCTAAATATCTCATCATGAATGTTATATAGCATAGATAAAAAACCAATATGCATCATTTATCTTTCTTCAACATCATGAAATTAGAGCATTGATATTTTCCTATAGACATGGATTTATCTAATTGTTATATTTTAATCAAAGGTAAAAATATATCTATATCCATTAAATTATATGGTATAATATATTTCATGACATATTCATTAATATTATATATGTTTTGATAACCCAAATGCATCTTACCACCCCATAAACATATGCTATAACGGTCTCTATAAATATATATAAGTACATTAGTCATGATACACATTAATAATAATCTAATGTATATGGAACAATAAACATGTACATATATAGTAATATCTATTAACATGTATAATATGTGAAATTCCATCCAGGGGGTATTTTCAAATTATATTTACTCATTGAGATGACTAAGTAGAATCTTTATAAAAAAAGAGTAAATGTATTTAGGGATCCATTAACCTAATATAATATATAATTCCCTTTTACATAGGAAAATTATTATCCCTCTATTGAATATATATTTATTAATATTACCATAATAAACCATAGATTTTTCTATAGTTAGGTCTATCCATATCTTTTTTATAAGATAATTTTTGGATGTCAGCAAAACAACATTACATAGATGAATACTCATAATGTGATAATTTATTTATTATAGTTCATGTCTATTCATATAAAGTTAATCTAAAGTATAATGCAATTGGTTTTAGAAAACCAACTCCAACAAATTCCCATAATAACAAGAACCAATGACTTGCATAAATGGTTAGGGTCCCATAAAAATATGATTTATTTTGGGTGTTTTATAGTGGCTAGGACACACACATTTTGGTAGGTTTTCTTCATACATTGACTATATTGCTTTAATAAAACACCTTAAGAGTTGATATCAATAGGTATTGATTGTTTGTCTATAGTCATGTTTTGATAACATATAGAAAAATAATACCAAAAATAAAACCTATTTTAAATCCACATCTCAAGCTACATTAGAACAGGAAATGTATTAAGACAATATAGATATGGAAATCACTAGTGGTAATAAGTTTTCTCTTTAATATTAACTTATATAAACTATGGCGTTCGATCAATGTGATCTAAAATAAAACGAGTCATATATCCCTCTAAAAAATTTTATTTATATTTCCCCAATTACTAGGAACAAATCGAGCATTATATGGTCTTGTAATCATAGATACTTCTTACATCAATCCTTTTAAGTAATCATGGATTTTTAATATTAACCATATATTCTTTAAAATATTATAATATCCATCCATAATATATACAATGGTATGAGATATATACTCAAATGTAATCTATAATGAATAGTTTATAAGTATCAAAAAAAAAATAATATTGTGCTTTAATACATAATATTGGAGAGATTTCATGCTATGCGACACTATAAATAATTCAATCTCAAATGGATTCATCTTTTATTATTCAAAACAATTCCAATATAAAAAATATTAATTGGTCATATCACACACATTGAACTATGCCTATATATTTGGATTCGGAAAACTAGGTTACAAGAAATTTCATTATTTGACTTATTCTCTTCAGACATTATTAACTATGAACCTAATAATATATTTTACAAATGAATAAACATATCTATTTAGGAAAAAAGTAGAATTCCTACTAGCACCTTTATAAAACTTTCACAAATTCATTCCAACTGAACATTCTATATCAATACAAAGTGTTTATGACTTGTATAATCCTGATAGATTTTAGTTGTGGGACTAATCTAAGGATTTTTCATAGACTATATATAGAAATCATATAAACATTGTGTAAATAGTGAAATTTTATTGGTAAAAACATATACCATACATGAAAAGTTTCTCTCTAATAACCAATAATAAACATTCATTTATTTAGGAAACATCCAAAAAACGTAACTGGACTTTGGATATAGCATCCCTACTTTGTATTACATAACATGACCTAGAATTGAAAAAATATAGGATCTTTTAATGTTTAGTGTATTGGAAAAAAGGTATACTAATATTGAAAAAATAAAACACTATTCAATTCCATGTTAAAAAGGTGAAATTATTTATATATGATCTTGAGAAATACTAATGATAAATTTAATAATATAATTATGGAATGAAAAAGACAACATGAGGCAAATCATAAGTAAAATAACCTAAATCCTAACTTAGAAATGTGGATACAACATTAAATTGAGTCATTCATAAGAAAATCACCAAGTTTTATCATCGAGGGGTTATAAACATTACCATGGTTATTCATGAGGGTTTTATAAAAATTATCATCACTAGAGATTAAATTCATTCCCCAATGAATTTAGTGATATTAGGGAGAACCCTTAATATTCATCTATTTTCATGTGATCCACATATATTATCCTGAAACATTTCATAAATATCTTTTAGAGAATAATAGAAACATGATTCATATAAAAATCATGGCGTATTAAACATATTTTCCTAAAAAAAAATCATTTTTTTATTGTAGACCCACATAAAATGAATACAAGATTTTTTTTGTTAATACCATATTTAAAATAGAAAATTGTTTACATATATGTGTATACCAATAGATATGATATAGGTTTTGGTATTCAAAAATAAAACAAAACAATTTCTTGATAAAAAGAGAGAAATTTTGAGATGAAAATTCAGCAGCATAATAGGTATGAAACATGGCATTAGAAAAAATTAAAAAGAGAGGGGTCAAGGTTTTCACATTCATAGATGATTATTTATAATGTAATGGAATATAATAAAATAGACAGAATAATGTGATATGGAAATTTTAAATATAGACCACATAAAAAAGGAAACATGAAAGGAAATAGATGTTGAGAGTTCCCTTATCAAATTTCACCAGCCTAATGGCATCACTGAAAAATTCCTAAAATGTGTTGATGATTTAAAATGGGATCTCTCATAATTTTTAAATAATATGAAATGTATGGTGATTATGTAATGAAATATCATAACATATGAAAATTATAATTAAAAAAACATAACATAAGAGGACTTTATGAAAAGAGAAGGGTGGAAGACTCCCTTACCATGTAGAGTCACTTCTAAAACACGATGATGAGGTCCTTTGGGGTTTGAGAACACCATCGGAGGTAATACTATTAAATATTCTCGGGTAGTGAAATGGGAATTAAATATAATGAAGGAATGGGTGGGTATTTAGAGTAAAAGTGGGGGAGTTTTTTATTAATTTCTAAGGACACAACATTAGTGGTATTTGAAAAACCATGGGCTTGCCCATGGTATTGACCACATGGGAAACCTCATATATTATTTTTAATCACACTATTCTAACAAAATATTTTATTACATTTTACAACATTATGATGTCATTTGACACAATGGAAACTCAAAATTATATTTTTTCTATTCAGTGAAAAAATATTTTATAAAAATCTCATAAATTCAGCGGAACCAAATATCGATCGTCTCGATTCAAAAATGACCTTAATTTTATGATATTAATTTTCTAAAATTGATAAATTTAACTTTTTACTCAAAAATTACAAAATTAATAAAACTAATATCGGTCAAAAAATGCATAGTAAACTACATATAAATATTTTCCACCCTTAACATAAATAAAATTATTTTATCATTTGTAATTAAAAAGGATTAGTTTTGAAACACTATTCTGTTATAATAAATTTTTTTAATAAAACTTAATTTTAATATAATATTTTATATCTCATGGAAATGTATAAATTTTTCCAAAATTTCAATTTATCAAATTCCATCTAAATTTTTAAGAAAAAGAATTCATAAAATGGAAATGATGTAATAATAACATTAGTCAAACCATTTGATTAAATTTTATATAACTAATACCTTGACACATATCTCCTTAAAACACCAACAAAAGACATAAGGTATAGTGTGAAATGGTGAGGGGCTCTTGGGGTGGTTTAGAAAACATTTTCCGAGTGCTAATCTTCACTTACTTGAACTTCTCCTATATGTGATTTCATTCAAAATTAACATATTGAAGCTCATCTTGGGCTTGGTCCAAAGTGAATCCCAATGATGCTACCTCCTTCCCAATCTTTGAAAAATGAAATTCATATGGCCCGATTCTACCAGTTGAGGCCAACTACTCTTTGTTCTGAAGTAATTAATAATTACCATTTCAATTTATAAATGATAATAATAACATTATGTGTCTAGTTTCCAATGTTCATTGTCATAACCCTTCCCCCGGGGCCCATGCCGTAACTACCCCATGCCCGCCTTCCATAGGATTGGGGCTGGAGACTAGCACCGAAAGAGTATTCCCTAAAACTGGGAAGCCATTCCCTTTATAACGTGTAAACACACGCATCCACGCACACTGAAAGATACAAACTCAAGTAAAATGAATAGTAAACAACGTGAGTAAAGAAATCAAGAGGGTACCAAATACATGGCCAAATGGAAAGTATAAGAAACTAAAAATACAAATAAATGGGATTGTCTATTGTGATCACACACCAAGGATCCTACCTGAAGGGTAGGTACAACTCTCGAATGGTCGTCTCTGAAGTACGCCTCGTCTAAGGTGCACCTCCGAGCTACCTCCAGTTCTGGTACACTCGTCCTCAGTCAAAATTGTCTGTCGTCTGCACCAAACAAAGTGAGGTACATGCATATCCTATCCAGGGGTGAGTATAATGATACTCAGTAGGGACCCTGAGACCCTAAAGGTCTTGAAAAATCCACTAAGGATAAACCAAAAAGCATGTAAACCAGTGATTACACTACTTATGTATATGCCCATACATATACCTAAGTTATTAAGTATACCCATCTCAATTTTGAGGAAACACATATTCCAACTCAAATCCCCAAATCTCAACTGTTCCACGTAGGAAGGAACACCATGAAGGTAAGTATCACACAGGTACGACACACAGAGGAATACCACAAAGGTACCGACTCATCTCAAACCAGGTTTTTCTTAGGTACAGTAGTAGAGATGATTATATGAAACTAATAAATCATCTTACTCTGTTAAGAAGAAGACATACGAAGGATCCTAGTACATCGCCAGTACGTCGTCTAACCCAGATAGGATCTGTAGGTGCTCACACACACAGGATCGCTCGGTGCTGACCCACATAGGATCGCTCGGTGCTGACCCCCATAGAATCACTCGGTGGTAACCCAAACAGGATCATTGGGTCTTTAACCACACAATATCGCTCATTGCTGACCCACAAATTATTTCTTAGTGCTGACCCACACTTGACCGATATTCATTCTTCACGTCATAGAAAAGTATTGGCTTCTTGCGCTAAGCTTGCTCGTCTCTGGGAGGGTCCACTCCTCAATCCACTAGTCGATAATCCAACTGCAATGAAGTCCCATGAAAAAGTATCCCAAATTAATTCCATGTTATAGGGGTCTCAACGCAATAGACGGCGTGTCAATCGTACGTCGGGTCTGGTAGTTATTTGAATTTTAGTCACGAGAGACCATTTGGATTCCTGCTACATCCAACCCGACCATACCCAAACATTTCCCAAAACTACCGTGGGGGTATAGAAATAGGATAACCTCACTCCAAGGTTTCCAGTTCCACTGATGGTTCGTCAAATGGACGCACGGTGTGAAAGTTATGGCTGATAGAGCAAAAAGTTTGAAGTTAGCCTAGGTATGGTCTGACCTGGTCTGGCCGAACCGGCCTGTTGGATCTAGTCTGGCCGCTGGGTCCAGTTCGGCCTATGCTGTACGATGCGGAGGCTATGAGGGCGGTTCAACGCCATGGGGGAAATGAGGCGGCGCGGAGGGCTGTGGGGTGGCGAGTCCATGGGGCGGTGCGGAGGGCCGCGGGTGCAGTGGAGACCGCGCGGAGGGCTGTGGGGAAACGCAAAGGGCTGAATTGCGGCGAGGCCATGGGGTGGTGAGGTAGCGGGGTGGCACGGATGGCCACGGGGTGGTGAGGCCACGGGGCAGCGTGGAGGGCCTCGGGGTGATGAGGTCATGGGGTGGCACGTAATGCTGCGGAGTGACAAGGTCTTGGGGCAGCGCGGAGGCCGAGGTGCGGCGGTCCGTTCGGTGTGGGCATGCGTTGTGGTTTCGCCAGTGGCCGGCTTGACCGGCCACCCTCTGTTTTTCACCTTTTTCGCGGCCGGCCGTGGTGCCAGCTGTTGTTCTCGAGTTCCATGGGCTTCAAACGCTGACTCTAGTTGTCGTCCCCATCGAGAAGAACACACAAAAGAACGATAAGGTTTACGGAGGGATCGGGTCATGTTTTTTTGGCCTGTACCCTCTGTGTTAGGGCAGTAGCAAGCGGCCCTTGGTGAATGATACAATTGTGAGAGGAAAATTAACATTGATCAATTTAAAACACACCCCTACAACCTCCAGCAATGATTATTCCCAAACTCGAAGAAAAAGAAATCATCAACGGATCAACTAGTTAGAGAGTTGATTCGCGTCCATTATTTAGAAGGGAAGAACATGGGAATACTTAATCACAGATAACAAATAAAACCAACCTATTTCATTTGTTGACATCGATGAGGAGGGAAGTGTGGTCATCGATTGAAGATCTTCTACGTCGGAGGATGCCCTGAGGAAGAAGCTGAAGTCGTGCATTATCGTTTTTCATTTGAGGGGAATTATTTGTTGGAGAAGAAGAATTCCCCCAAAGTTCTCTCCCAATTTCTATTTGTCAACACTTCCCCCAATTCCACCAAAAAGAAAAAGTCACAAAAATAATAGGTTTCCCTAATTTAAATGTTAGAAAAACTTAAATTGGAATCATAATTACATTGAGGTTGGCATAATAAATTTTGTGGAAACCTAAAGGTCACCTCCCTCATTAAAGAGGGAGTTCAAGAGAATTCTTTCATTAGGAGGGTTTGGGTGGTCCCCACCCTTAAATTCAAATTGGGGGGCTTTAGGTTTGGTGGTCCCCTCCTCCATAACCTCACAAGGGATATTTACTTATATTGGTCCCCACCTCTTAATAATCAAATGTGATGATAGTTCTGGTGGTCCCCACCCCTTAAGATCCACATGGGAGTTTCAAATGAAAATAAAATGTTACATAATTTTATTTAATTTTATTCTTTCACGAATAAGTGAAATACTAACTTCCACCCTCATCCTAGTGAGGTCGAGGTGAAGGTCTCCTTAAGAGAATATTGGAGCTCTGAGTTTAACAGTGCCTTCAGATTTCAATTCTGAGCACCGGTTGAAATGTTATGAAAACCCACTTGCATGTTTACTGAATGTAACCGAAAAAAATTCAGAAATTCATTACGGGCACACTGGGCCTTGGTATCACGCGCCTTCAATTTTCATAGACTCATAAAATTCATATCTAATTAAAATAATTACATGGAATTTCTGGGTCTTTGTATTCTCCCCACCTCAGGTATTTTCATCCTCGTAACCCACAACAAAAACTAAGGAAACAAGTTGGCGTACTGAGCATGAATCTGAGCCTCCTACTCTCATGTGATCTACTGGAGGTTCTCGTGCTTTCAGTGAACATGCACCACAGGTATCGACTGCCCACAAAGGACCCGGTCCTATAGATCCTCAATCCCTACTTGAACCTCTGTAAAAGTCACCCCATCGTCAATGTTCAACTCGCCGTGGTCGATGACGTGGGATGGGTCAGGAATTTATCTCCTCATCTAGGATACGTGGAAGACGTTGTGAACCAGAAACAACTTAGGGGGAAGATTTAAGTGATAATCCACCTCGCCAACTCTATCGAGTACCTGAAAATGTCCAATGATCCTCAGAGATAACTTTCTGCCTTAGAAAGTTCTTTCTGAACTTCATCGGGGTGAGGCCTGTAAAAAGACATGTTCACCATCTTTGAACTCTAGAGATCTCCATCTATTGTCAGCATAAAACTCTTGTGTTCTCTGTGCTATCTTCATCTTCTCCTGGATGATCTGCACCTTCTCTATGGTAGCCCGTACCATCTCGAGTCCCACTAGTGCTAGCTTCCCTAGGTTAGTCCTACATAATAGTGATTTGGAAGGCCTCCCATGAAACGCCTTAAAAGGTGTCATACCAATGGTGTTGTGATAGATGTTGTTGTATTCAAACTCCACCAAAGGGGAGTGATCCTCCTAGCTATGACTGAAGTCATGGACACAAGCACGCAACATGTCCTTGGGAGTCTGAATGGTCCACTCAGTCTGGCCATCCATCTTAGGATAGAAGGAAGTTCTAAAATGAAGCTACATCATGAAAGACTCATGCAACCCCTTCCATATCCGAGAAGTGAAACATGTATCAGGTTCGGAGACAATCGTTGAGAGTACTCCATGTAGCTTCACAATCTCCTGAACATTGAGGCATCTCATGCTCTCTACTGAACCCTGCTCTCTGATAGGTAGGAAGTGGGTCGACTTAGTGAGTTGGTTGATGATCACCCAGATAGAATCATGACTTCTAGATGTACGTGAATGTCTGGTCATGAAGTCCATGGATATCCAAACCCACTTCCACTTTGGGACCTCTAAAGGATAAAACAATAATGCAGGTACCAGATGCTCCGCCTTCACTTGCTGACAAGTGAGACACCGAGAGGCAAACTCTGCTACTACATTATTTATTCCCAGCCACAAGTTATATTTTCAAATATCTTTGTACATCTCCTCCACTAATGGATGTACCGCTAGAGGGGAAGTGTGGAAATCCTTCAACACGTCCTCCTGAATTGACAACGACGCCATGGTACTTCCTCTGAAAAGGATGACGTGCTCCCACCCTTCAAAAAATATATCAAGTGCCTATCCAGTGGATATCTGAACACATGGTGCCTCACAGTTAGTGTCCCCATGCTATGCCTCCTTGACTCACTGAAAAAGTGGTGAAGTGACTGTAAGATACTTAAAAAAATTTGCTCCATTCAGATCCACAAAGGATATCTATAAAGTGTCCAACTTCTTCTTTTCCCCCCTAGTATCTATACACCCGATCTCCTTCTGAGTGTATCCACTTCAACGTTCCCCTTCCCATGAATATATACTATCTCAAAGTCATTATCCTAGAAGAACTCAATCCAACGTCACTATCTCAAGTTCAGGTGACTATGAGAGAAGATATACCAGAGACTCTTGGGATCAGAGTACACTGTAAAATGCTCATCCATCAAGTAATGGTTCCACATCATCAATGCAAAGATAACTACTGCTAACTCCAGGTCATGGGTAGCGTAGTTATGCTCATGCTATCTCAGCTGTTGAGAACCATATGCGATCATTGTTCGCTCCTACATTAGGACACATCAATGCCCAGCCCCAGATGCATCGTAGTAAACAACGTACCCTATGCCCTCATCTGGTAGCCTCAAGATGGGGGAACTAGTAAGCCTATGCCTCATCCCCTGAAAACTCCGCTGGCATCTATCGGACCACACGAAGCGTTTCCCCTTCTTTGTCAATTCTGATAATGGTGATGCATCTCTGGATAAATCTGGCACAAACATCTTGTAGTATCCTGCCAAACCCAGGAAACTATGTACCTCTTTCACACTCTTGGTTGGCTCCCAAGAATGTACCGCCTCAATCTTCAATGGATCCACCGCAACTCTAGCCTCTCCGTTGGGAACAGAAAACTCAAAACTCCTTCTGCCAAGAGGGTAAGGCTGACTGACTCAAGAGTGATCAGCTGCTCCCTCCAATGCATCAGTTTATCCAGTGTTTCCTGGGTTTCCTTTTTCCCTGACTAAGGAAAACCTCATCCCAACATTTTAGATAAACCATAACCATTTTTCCTAATACTTTCAATCTAGGTATGAATTGTGGATGTCCAGTCATACCCAAACTAACGTCGTAAGGAATCGATGCTTTCAAAAAGAGCTTCCAACCGAATGTCTTACCTAATGGGTAAGATCACACCATCAGCGTAATTGTGATTATGTAGTCTCCTCCCAAAGTTATCTCCAAACGTGAGGGTCAAGTCAATGGTTTAACTAGAAACTCTAGGTCTTGGAAAAGATTCTTGGAAGGAAGGAATGTTTGGTACCTATGTTTATTGATATGATATTAAGTAGTAAACACAAACCATCCCTTGAATCATTCCTGGAGCCCTTGGGTCACACTCCATGAACACATGGAGCTAATCCCTTCACCTTTCCTCTAGCTCCCTGAGCCTGGTGGGGTCCACAAAAAATGGGGTGGTTGTTACATATCGAAATGTACAGCACCTCATGCTTCTCACCTAACTCTGCTTCCAGATCTGCTACCCTGCATATTCTTTCTTCCCTATCACATCCTCTTCTTGAAACATTTTACCATCCCAAGTCTCTGAGACTGATGCCAGCTTCCTGAATTCCCACTACTAACATTCAATGGTTTTATCCGCTCAGCTAAAGAACATTCAACCACTAAGGTTATCTCTAGCACCCCAACATAATTAGGAATAAATAAAGGAATAGTGCATGCTCGGATGTCCGTAAACACACATCGCTTAGATTTCTGAGCCCTGAAGCACTGATCATATCCTATTAATCGAGTACCAGGAATGGTCGGTACACCTCGATGAATACTCAGCTGCCGATATGTCATCCTACGAATCCTGTAGAAGCTCTTGAGAACTCTCAGCCATATTCTAAATCCAGTCCCTAATCACCTATGAGTTTGGCTCACATTGGAACATGAGAGGTATCTGATGCTAAGTCACGCATAAGGAAATAATCCAATATTTTTCCTCTATCGGTACCGCCGGTTGTAACTACTGAACAACGAGAAACGATATAGCTGACACACTACTCAAAGGTACTATCCTCGAAAATGGTCAACGTACCAAAGCCTCATCATTATGCAGACCATGCTCATGGTCTCTCACTAAAAAAACTAGTAGATAAGGTCACCATCTCATCTACTGGTGTCTCAACTAGGTGGAAAACTATAATAATAGCCTCCATCCATCCCTAAGCTACGTGGGAATATGTCTCACCTCAAAACCTCGGAGGCCTCTGCTGCTGAAACACGTGTAACGTGATCAGTCGGTGTGCACCGTCCACCTATGTGGCTAGTGGTATCTACTACCCAATGGGTGGTGCTGAAACTGGTACACCACCCTATGATGGAAACATAGTAAGAGGGCCCTGCACCATAGCCTCCTCACCCAGTGGGCCGTCATATTGTACTATCTCTAGAATCCTAGCTTTATATCTACGCAGAAGCATCCTGATAAAGAACAGGCGCGCCATGGTCATTTAGTCATAACTTGGGAGCTGACTTATGAAAACATAAGAAAAATTTTCAAAACACACATGCAATCAGTGTTTTCGTTCACAGAGTCAAAAATCAGAAGTCAGGGTCCAGGTGTATGGATACGTCAGCCACCACACTAAAACTGGATTCTCAAAACGGATAAACACATTCAGTATTCTAAAAACTATTGATTATAAAAATATCAGAGTCCAATTTTCTATGGTAGAACCAACTCCTATGACACCACTTTGTCACGACCCGTCCCCTGGGGCCCATGCTGTAACTACCCCAGGCCATCCTTCTATATGCTAGGGGCTGGCGACTAGCACCAAAGGCATATTCCATAAAACTGGGAAGGAATTTCCTTTATAACCTGAAAACACACGCAAATAACCACACAACAACATACAAAATCATGTAAACTGAATAGTAAACAGAGTGTACAAAAAGTAAAAGGGGCCAGAGTACAATCCAAACTGGAAAGTATAAGAAACTGATAGTAAAAATAAACTGGAACCACTGCTCTGATCACCCACCAAGGATCCTTCCTGATTGGTTGGTACAACTCTTGAATGGTCATCTCTACAGTACACCTCATATAAGGTCCACCTCTGAGCAACCTCTTGTTATGGTACTCTCATCGTCAGTCACTGTTGTATATCATCTCCACCAAACACAAGAAGGTGCGGGCATAACCCGTGCATGGATGAGTATAACGACACTTAGTAGGGACCCCAAGACTCTCAAGGTATCACAAAATCCACCAAGGATAAACCACAAAGCATGTAAACCAGTGAAAACCCTACTTAGGTATATTCCCATACATATACCTAAGTTATTAAGTATACCCATCTCAATGATGACGAAACACAAAGTCCAACTCAAAAGCCCAAATATCAATTGTTCCACGAAGAAAGGAACACCACGAATGTAAGTACCACATAGGTACACCCCATAGAGGAATACCAAAAGGGTACTGACTCAACTCACAACAGGTATTTCTTAGGTACAGTTGTAGAGATGATAAGATCTAACTACTGAATCATCTTACTCTATTAAGAGGTCGACCCACGAAGTATCCATGTAGATCTCCAGTACATTGTCAGACCTATATAGGATCTATAGGTACTCACCAACACAAGATCGCCCAGTGCTGACCCACACATGATCGTTCGGTGCTACCCCACACAGGATCACTCAATGCTGACCCACATAGGATCCCTCGGTGCTGACCCACAGAGGACCGATGGGTGCTGACCCACACAGGATCACTCAGTGCTGACCCACACAGGGTCACTCGGTGATCTCCCACACAGGATCTCTTGGTGATGACCCACATCGGATTGCTCGGTGCTGACCCACACAGGATCCCTATTCATTCTTCACGTCACAGACAGCTACTGGGTTCCCTCTCTAAGCTTGCTCGTCTTCAAGAGGGTCTACTTTTCAATCCACTGGTCGATAATCCAACTACCTAGAAGTCCCATGAAAATGTATCCCAATAGACCGTCATGTCATAGGGGTCTCAAAGAAACAGACGGTGCATCAATCAGACACTCGGTCTATATGTATTTAGCCTTTTAGTCCTAAGGGCCTGGTTGGATTCGTGCTTGATCAAACCCGACCATACCCCAACATTACCCAAAACTGTAGTAGGGGTATACCAAAGGGACCGTCTCACTCCATGTTTTCCAGTGCCACAGACAGTTCATCAAACGGATGCACGATGCCAATGTTATGGATGATAGATAGAACAGTTCGAAGTTGGCCCGAGTCTGGTCTGACCCGGTCGGACCGACCCGGCCCAACCCGGCCAGCGGCGTCTGGTCCTGCCGTTGGGCCCGACCCGACTTGCGGGGTCTGCCCAAGCCTGCTGGGCCCAGCTCAGCTGCACTTTGCGGAATTGTGGTCACCAGGGCGGTTCAATGATGCGGGGGCCACGAATACCACATGGTGGCATAGAGGGTCGCGGGGAGGCGAAGCCTTGGGGCGGCATGGAGTTCCGCGAGGTCCACAGAGGCTACGAGGGAAGAGCAGAGGGTCGTAGGGCGATGAGGTCGTGGGACAACTTAGAGAGCCATGGGATGGCATAGAGGGGCGTGTGGCGACGAGGTCGTAGGGTGGCGCAGAGGGCTACGGGGGGGGGGGCACTGAGAGCCGCGTGGCCGGTAGGCCGCGGGACAGTGCGGAGGCCACGGTGCGGCGGTCCGCCGTGGTTGGCCAGGCAGTGCGGTTGCGCACCGTGTCTTCACCGGCAACGGGATTGACCGACCTCCCTCTGTTTGTCACCTTCTTCGTGGTCGGTCGTGGGGCCTCCCACGGTTCATGAGTTCCACCAGTTCCAAATGCCATCACCATTGTGAATAACGCACAAACGGACCATAAGGTTTGCGGGGGGGGGGGGGGGTTCGGTCCATGTTTGTTTGGCCTGTACCCTTCTTTTTAGGGTGGTAGTAAGCGGCTCAAGGGAAATGATTCAATTTTTAATGGAAAATTAACATTGATCAATTTAAAACACACCCCTACAACCTCCAAAAATGATTATTCCCCATCCTATAGAAAAATAAATCATCTGAGGATCAACTTGTTAGATTGTTGATCCACATTCTTTGTTTAGATGGGAAGAACATGGGAATCCATAATCACACAAAATAAAAGAAAACCCTACCTCGTTCGTTTGTTTATGTCACTGAGGAGGGAAGGACAGTCGTTGATTGAAGATGTTCCACATTGGAGGATACCCTGAGGAAGAAGTCGAAGTCGTGTGTCGGCGTTCATTGTTGGATGAGCGTTCTTTGTTGGAGAAGAATAATTACTCCAAGGTTCTCTCCCAATTTCCCTTGGCCAAAAAATCCCCCAATTTCAGAAAAAAGAAATGTTCGTCAATATGATATGTTTCCCCAATTTAATTCTTGGCACAAATTAAATTGGAATTATAATAACATTGATTTTGGCATTATAAATTTTTGGGAAACCTAAAGGTCACCTCCCACATTAAATTGGGAGTTCAAGAGGTTTCTCTCATTAGAAGGTTCCGGGTTTTCCCCACCCTTAAATTAAAATTTTCGGTTTTAGGTTTGTTGGTCCCCATCTTCATAACCTCATATGGGAGGTTTAGTTCATGTGGTCCTCACCACATAACACTCAAATGGGAGGTTTAGTTCTGGTGGTCCCTACCTCTTCACATCCACATGGGAGTTTCAAATGAAAATAAAATGTTACAAAATGTTATTTTATTTTATTCATTCATAAATAAGTGAAAAACTACCTTCCACCCTTGACCTACTGTAGTCGAGGTGAAGGTATCCATAAGAGAATATCGTCGTGGCGAGTTCAACGGTGCCCTCAGATTTCAATTCCGAGCACCAGTTCAAAAGTTAAAAAAACCCACTCGCACATTTACTGAACGTTCCCAAAAAATGATTAGAAACTCATTCCGTGCTCACCCGGCCTCATAATCACGTGCCATTTATTTTCAAGGACTCGTAAAATTCCCATATAATTAAAAAGAATTACATGGAATTTTTGGGTCTTTAAATTCATATTGACCAACAATCATAATTTCACAACAGTCATATAATGTTCAAAATCCAATTGTTACAATAAGATATAATTTCTTCATTATTAATGAGATATATTAATGTTCTGTAATAATATAACACACATTTTTATTACACTATTTTCATTCAAAAAAATTTGGACATTGCATCCATCCCTCCTTATGAAATTTTATCCCCAAAATTTGATCTCATTCCCTCGGTTGAGAAAATATTTGGATACTTTTTCCACATTGTTTCCTATAGATACCATGTTTCATCTCTGTATTTTTGGTTCCTCAAGAAATCTTTTATTGAGGCATGTAGTCTTCTTGCGTAGAGATTTTTCTATACTATCCATGATCCCCAACCACTACTCCTCATAAGAGAAGTCATGTTCTAGTTAGACCACCTCAAGATTTAGTACATGGGAATGATGAGGTTTTTAATTTTTTAGGAGAGATTCTTGTAAAACATCAGGAACATGTGATATATTTGGAATATGTGTAAGATAATATTCCATTGACCCTATGCGATTAAGGATTTCGTATGGGACAATGTACATGTGGCTAAGAATTCCTTTCATTGTAAACTGCATAACTCTCTTCCGTGGAGAAATTGGAAGGACGACATTATCACTAACATAAAACTACATATCCCTTTGACAATTGTTACCATAGAATTTCTCTATACTATTATCATCCTTTATTTATTGTTGGATGTAAGTGATATTTTAAGTCACCTATTTCTTTTGATGATTCCCAAGATGTTTTCTCTCATCAGCTTTATACCAACAAGTAGGAGTTCTACATCACATTCCATATAGAGATTCATGTTGTTCTATTTGAATACTAGAATGGAGGTTGTTTTTGAATAGGAAAAAAACTAATGAGAAATTATTATCTCATCCAACATTAAATTCAATTTCTCATGTTCTTATCATGTCCTTGAGTTTTTGAAGAGTCCTTTCAAATTAGCCATCAGTTTGGGGGTGGTAGGACAAAATGAATTTCAATTCACTACCCAGAGCTTGTTAAGGACTTATCTAATAATTTTATGTGAACCTTGGATTTGATCAGATACAATAGAAAGTGAAAATACACACATCCTTTACACTTACTTCATATATACCATGGAATTTTGGTCAACAGAAAAATAATCCCAACCTGAGAAAAAATGGGCAGTCTTGGTGAGATGGTCCACTATAACACACATCTCATTGATTATTTTGTATTCTTTTGTGATACCAGTATGAAATTAGATAGTGATATTTTCCCACTACCTTGCTGGTATCGGTAGTGGAGTATATACCCCTTTAGAAGGTTATCTCTCTACCTTCACTTACAAACACACCAGACACCTTGTAGTGTAGTCGATAATATCCCTTTTCATGTTTTCCCACAAATAATTGTCATGAATGTCCCTATACATTTATGTGCTTCTAGGATATGTTTAGAAACTAGATCTATGAGATTCATCCATCATCTCCTTATTTATTTTCAAAATAGATGAAACCCATAGCCCTTTATGAAACACCATTTCTCCTTCATGATCAATACTAAACTGAGGAAACGTCCCATTCTTAACAGACTATACCTTATTATGTAACAAGGGGTTATCTATTTTAGATTTATTTATCTTATTTAGTATAAACAATGGAGAAACAATTTTGGATAGAGTTGATGGTTCCTGATTCAATATGATTCCCATGTCATGTTTTAATAGATTTTTAATCAATGTATCAATTTTAATCTTCATCCTTGATGTCAAAATAGGGAAATATCAACATAATGCATTAGTGACTATGTCTTTTCTTCTGAAATGATAATTAATTGAACAATAATAGTCTTTATAAAGGTCCACCATCTCCTCTGTCTCATATACAATTCCTTTTGAATGAAAATATACTTCCAACTATGATGGTGTGTGTATATAACACGTTTATACCATTAACAATTGTGCCTCTATATCTTCAAAATAAAAACAACTACAACCAGATCCATGGCATGTGTAGTATATTTTTTTCATGAGGCATCAACTATAGAGAGTCTTAAGAAATCACATTTTCATTTTCAATGAGGATGAAACCAAGATCTTCAGAGTTACATCATTTAAAATAACAAATCCATCTCTAATAGAGGGTAGATTTTACCTGGGTGTCGTAACCAATCTCTTCTTCATCAAAACGAAATTTTCTTCACACTCATTTATCCATATGATCTTGAAACTTATTTGAGATAAATTGTTTAGTGTATTAGAAAAAATAGAAATTTTTTCTCCCAAACCTTCTATATTATCATTCAAAACAATGGAAACTATAAATATCAGTTACTATTGATGGATGGGGGCACTCCTCCAAATCCATTGACTTTATAAGGTCAACTGAGATTCCATCATTTGATATGATGTTTCATAAGAAAGAAATAGGTTGTATCCAAAACTCACACTTTCTAAAATCTCTACAAAAATCGTCCACATCAATAGTGTATTTAAAATAATCCTCATATGATCCTCGTGCTCCTCAAGATTTTATGAATATACCAAAATATCAATGATAAAAATTATCCTTATCAATGTTGTCCTCAAATAATCTATTCATCAAATCCATTAAATATTAGGAGGAGTAGTCAATATGAATGAAAAAAAACAAACTCATAATGCACATATCTTGATGAGAAGATTGTATTTGGAATGTATTTTTTCATTACCCACAATTGATTATAACCAGATCACATATCAATCATAGAGAAGAACTAAGACCCACAAGTCTTGTAAAATAAATCATCAATTTTGGGATGTGGGTACTTATTCCCCACATTTTTACCATTAAGATCATTATATTCAATTCATAACAACATCAATCCATCCTTCTTCTTCACAAAGAAAAAACATGCTCCAAAAGGAGAAAAACATGCCCGATAAACCCCTTCACCAATAGATGTTGTATTTTCTACATTAATTACTCCATATCCACATTCTCCATTCTATTTGGGGGTTCTGAAATCATCTTGGAATCACACATTCGATCATTAGAAAACCACACAACTATTTCTAGGGGATTTCTAGGTAACTGATCATGAAATATTTCAACGTTTTCATGAATGATGGAGACATAATCTATTTTTATAATTTCATTTCCTTAATCATCTTCACCGATTAAATCCATAAAGAAGGATACTAGTGGCTCTTCTAGACAAATCGTAAGTTGGGATATATCTCTATTAGAGATAAAAAAAATTTATTGCTTCTTCATTTGATCTTAGCATTATACATTAGCAACCTATCCATCCGTAGTATAATATCGAATTCCCTCATAGGAATGAATACTATATTTGAAATATTACTTTTATGCTAAGGTAAAGACTATAGTTTATAAAAAATGTTGATTGATGGATAATCCAACAGTGAGTCTTGACTGATATCTCTATATTTACCAAACTGGGTTTTGAATATAAAATCCTAGAAAACATGGAGGAAATATTGGAATTATTAGAACTATAATCAAACAAAGTACTTTATATCTTTTATAGAACAAAAAGAGTACCTACCATAACATCTTTTGGACCATGAACTATAGAAATCATGATAGAAGAAGGAGACCATTCTCATATATCCTATGTTGAGGCTGATGTTGATTACCCTCAACTGCCATCTGATTTGGAAAATTATTAGATAAGTTCCCTATCTATCCAAACATGAAACCATGGACTTTAGGTGGGGCTTGCACCATCATACCTTTTCTTTTATTATTGAAAAATTGAGGCTTCACCACACTATGACATTTCCGAGAGATATGGACATATCTCACACACTTTTTCATTTAACGATCTTGAGCAAGGGGTTACCCGAATTATTCTTCCCACATTTAATGAACATTGAAAGTATCAAATTCTTTCCTCATATTCCCTATTCAATGCTCCTCCGCAAGCATGGATCCACTAATATTTACTTTTCATTCAACATGTGAGACCATTGTGTCTCAGTGAACTATAGTTCAACTTTCGTAGAACTTTATACAATTTTTTCGTAGCGATCATAGTCTTGGTGGGGTAATTTTTTTTGTGTAGGAGGACTTGGTCCACCCAAGAATAAGTCAACATTCCCATTAAGATTCATGAAAAAAATAGAGGTATAATTGGAAGGTCTTGTGATGTTTAAATCTTATCTTTCAAAATATTTATTCTCTATCTTCTTCAAACCAAGGAATTCATTCTCCATTTTTTCTTGTAAAAAAAGAGAAAGAATTATTGATGAATATTACCCTAAAATATTCCCACTCCAATTATTCAATCTCCCCTATTATCCTCGTGTTTTTAATTAGTCACAACCGCTGACCATCTTCTCTTTATAATCAGTAAATGGCCATGGTGACATTCTTTTCTTTTGAAGAACGAATTATAGAAAATATCTGTTTTATAAACCTTATTCACTATTAAAAAATCAATTATTAATAGATACACTGAACATTGGCGATCTTCTACTCATAAGAGATTCAACAAAAACTTCTATCCTTCATGGTGTAGCTACAATCTCAGATTGATTAATGTTATTTTCCATAACATGAGTTAGTTGATTTATCATTCTCATGATGGTTTCTATTCCGGTTTCCATCAGTGGGTCTTTAGAACATGGTTCATTGTGATCCCCATTTAAATGATTCCTCATATTTCCCCAAATTTTCTAAAATAATAAAACAATGGTGAGAAACATGTATCATTTTATAATCGTATAATTCTAAAGGAATTTCATGTCTCAATACATCATTTATCAAAATATTATTCTTTGAAAATAACTACGTTTAATATAAATCATTCATAATGGTTCATAAAATGCATGTGATTAGAAACACATATCCCCCCAGAGTGTCAAAACAGGTGTGAAGTAATGCTCATTGTCATGTAGCAGTTCCAATTTAGGACTAGATTATAGCGATGTTTTTAGGTTTTTCCCCTAGATACATATTTTCTAGAACCACATCAATTTTTTCTTATCCTAATAGGGATTTATTTGTTCGGAAAACACTTAGATAATACATTACTAGAATACCTTGATATTTTCTTTTTTATAATATTGTTACTATGGTTTTTCTAACAAAAAATAATTCCTCACTTACCCAAGTAAATAAAAAATCCTTTTATATGAACTACGGCCTCATGCCTTTTTATTAAATAACATTACATTAAATTATACAAATAGATGATCCATTAAAGATTTGTGTCTTGGAAAAAAGGTACATAAAACAAGAAAACATAAATCATTCTTCTTTTACATGTGAGAGAATAATTCAAGGTTCATCCTCTGCACATTTATTTCATCTCGTAACCTAGGGACACACATTATTAAAAGGGTGATCTTATGGCCCAATAACGGAAACAAGTGAAATAGTTTACATGTTATCTTGATAAATATTGTTAAGAAATTGACGAATATCAATATGGCACGAAAAAGTGTCCATGAATAACATAATATGTAAAATAACATGAATTATAACATTGAAATGTGGCTAGAACATTTAATTGATTCATTCATAAGATTATATATGTGGTTTATCACTGAGGCATCATAGAAATTACCAATGTCATTCACTAGGGTATCGTAAAACCGGTCATCACATGAGATTTAATTCACTACCGAATGCATTAAAGAACTATCAGGGTACACCATTAATATTTATTTATTTTCATGTGAGCGATATATATCATGATCCAAAATTTCATAAATACCCCATGGAAAATAAAAGAAACATTTTTCATATCAAAATATAGGTTTCTTAAAAAATAATTAAAAACAAGATCCTTTTGTCATTTTAAAACCATATAAAAGGTAGGTGGGTTTCATTTATGTTAAAACCAGAATTAAAATAGATCATTGTGACATCAATTTTAAAACCCTTTGAGAATATATAGGTGTCAATATTAAAAAATAAAATAAAATAATTTCATGATAAAAAGATTGTACTCTTAAGAAGAGAATCTGGCAGTATAATGGGCATGAAACATAGTTTTAGCAAATATAATATAAAGAGTGGAAAAGTGTATCCCATTAATAGATTTATATTAATATATTAAAGGTACATAATCAATTGGACAGATGAAAATGGTATGTAAATTAGAAATACGTACTGTATAAAACAAAAACACATATGGAATGAGATGTGGAGAGTTCCCTTATAAAATGTCGGTAGCCTAACAGTGTAACATAAAATTTCATAATATTTATCGATGAGAAAAAATGGGGTATCTCCTAATTTTGAAATAATATGGAAAGTAAGGGGAATATCTAATGACATATCCCAACATAAGAAAATAGAAATTAAAAACACATAACATTAAAGGAGTGCTTGAAATGACAATGGTGGTAGATTCACATACCTTGAAAAGTGACTTCTAAAACTAAAATATCAAGAACATGGGGTCTTGAGGAAACATCAGAAAGACTCCGGAGGAGGTAATACTCTTATATATTCTAGGATAGTGAATTGGGAATTAAATATAATATATTAATGTGTGGATATTTATATTAAAAGTGAGGAATATTTGTTTTAATAATTTATACAGACACCTCAGTAGTGGTATTTGAAAAACCATGGGCATGCCCATGTAATTGGCCACATGGGAAACATATTTTAATGTATTAAATAAAAATATTCTACAATAATTTCAAATTATATATTAATTATCTATTATTTAATTAAACACTCAAAAAACATAAAACTATATTTTTAGTATTCACTAAAAATAATAATAAAAATATCATAAATTCACCGTAACTTAATATAGAACTACTGAATTCAAAATTCGCATTTATTTTATCATAATAATTCTCCAAATATTCTATATTTATCTTTCAACCATAAAAATATTTAATTATTAAAAATAATTGCACACATAAAATGACCAGTAATATCCATAGTAAAATTTACGACACTTGACAAAATAAAATTATTTTATCATTTGTATTAAAAAAATATGTGCCTTTTATAGCACTATTTCATTATAATAAGAATTCTTTATTAAACTATATTTTAACATGACAATTTATATCTCTTTGAAATGTAACATTTTTTATAAATAATCATTTTATGAAATTCCATCATAATTCTTAAGAAAAACTATTCTTAAAATTGAAATGATTCAATAAAATATTTATTTAAGCAATGGGATTACATTTTACGTATATAAGGACATGACACATAAGCCCTTAAAACCCCCAAAAACAACCTATGTGTAAGGTGTGTGATGGTGGTGGACTCTTGGGGTGGCTCATATAATATCTCATGATTGGTAATCCCCACTATCTTGAACTCATTCTATAGGAACTTTCATTCAAGCATAACAATTTTATGCTCAGCTTAGACTTGGTCTAGAGTGACGCCTGATGATGCTACCTCCTACCCATACTCTAAAAATGGGCTTCGGGAAGCCACAATAATACAAGTTTAGGCCATCAAATATTTTTTTCATTAATTAACCATTATCATTACTATTAATAAAGGATGATCATTACATTATGAGTATTGTTTTCAACAGTCATACTAACCAATGGTTCTAATTGACTGATGTTCATGTTTGACCAACAGTCATATAACAGTCGAAACCACATGGTTAGATTAAAATATACTTAATTAATTGTTAATGATATATATTTTGTTGTGTGATAATATTATACACATTTTCATGAAACAATTATCATTAAAAAAGTTCAGGTTGTAATATTGGAACATGAAATCCATTTAGATTGATTTTGAACAATCTAATAATTGCATTTTTTTTAGTTCTTCCATTTGTGTTTCATTATTCTTATCTAATAAAATATTACATATATTTTTGAATATGAATCCATGTCCCTGATTTTAGCCTTCCTAAGAAGTACGCGACTCTCAAACAATTCCTCCAACATAGACTTCTAGTGTATAGAGTTCATATGTCATTTTTTGCACATCGAGGCCTTATTCTCTACTAAAGCCTAGTTTTATATCACTATCCTTCAATAGATGTCTTTTTTTCATATAAATATTGTCTCTTTGAAAAATAAATTTCAAATATGAGGATGTTAAATTTGTGTGTCACTATAAGATGACTAAAAGACTTACAACCTGTGTTTCCTTTAATGTTTGATTGAATCGTAAACATAATTTGACAGAAAATTCAGATCAAATAGTAGAGGAACTGAGATAATAAAATCCTATAATATCAAAACTCATATGATATCAATTAGTTAATATAATTTATATACATTAATATCATACATTTTTATTTGTAAAACATGGGTGGAGTTAAATTTATTGTTATCATTCAAAGTATATATACCCATAATTGATCTTATTTCAAATAGAATATTCTATTTGATGTGAATATGGTAATTTGAGTAATTTATTACTCCCACTCAACATTTAAATGATCAATGAATACTCGGTTAATATATTATCTAGAAAATCATCATGAAAGATCTTGTATATTTTACCATTTGTATTCATTTTTCCACTGAGAATTTCTAAAATTTTGTATAGAAATATCTTGCTGTATATGAAGATACCTCTAAATTATCTCCAAACAAATATGATGTGGTGGAGATGTGATAACACTATAATCTTTTTTAACTACCTTTATATATTATTTTTTATTTATTTTTACATGGATTTATTTGAATATAATTGGGTATGATTATGATATTTTATGTTCACACTTCCTAATCTATGATTCATGGATTTTCTATTATTTTAATTCGAAACAACACATGAGATATTCAATCCAAATTAGAATAATTTATATTTTTTTGTAATGAACAAAATGGGAAGTTTTTGATAAATAATAGGTAAAAAATAACAGTTTGACTAGTCTGAATCCACTATGAAATTACAGTCAATGTGTTTCTCACTACTAAAATAAGAATAAAAAATTGAATAATATATTTTGAATATACCATAATATTTTAATTGTATCAAAAAATCCTCAGTTCCTATATTTTAATAAAATTATTGTATTTATTAGACAATAATTATAGAAAAGTAAATATTATCAAATATAAATATACATGATGTATATTCTACATCTATATTATTCTTTAATTCTATATTTTTTCACTTATAACTTCCCTTTAGGAATCACAATATGTAAATATATTATTATTCAATAAAATACTTCTGAATCAATTTTCTTTTCGAAGGAATTTGAAAAAAAACCATTTAATTTAAATTGAAACGAATTTTTCAACCGCATTTATTTTGTTCACTAGAAGGGGAAATGAACCACATACCCACCATTATCTATATTCTTGAAAAATAATACTTAAAATATTTGAAAATGGATCCTATATACCGTTAAAATTTTATTTTAGGTAATTTTTTGAATATATACTTGATAAGGATCATAACATGAGATTAATAAATAATTTCTTTCCCAAATTGAATCCCATTTTTTCAATTTGAAAAAAATATTTCAATATATTTAATAAAATATCTCTATCCAAGTATATATCTCTATATTTTTACATGATGAATGACTTGAATTCCACATTTATCGTTAGACTATATTTCTCATCCCCAAAATATGCCATACGAGATATCATCGTATATAAATCCATGTATTCATATTATGTTGAAACCATTTGGACAAAGTTGATAACATGATGTAACATATAGTAAAAGTATCCTTTATTTGTTTTTTTAATCATCCTTTTCAACTATGACCCCTTGGAGAGGTGGGTGAACAGGTAAATAGGACTCAGGTACATTGTATAAATTTAATTTCAATACTTTAGTATTTAAATTATTATAACACTATTTGGGATTTCAATTTTTAATGATTTGGTCTTTTTATTGAAATTATTTTATTTGGGCATTATCATTCCATTTTTTATAATAACTTAATGAATACTATATACATTATCATGACTAAAAAACGTATTAAATAAAATATTCTTTTATTTTTCACACAAAATTTTATCAAGTAGAATTATACTTCACCATTTATTTAATAATATTAGCTTTTGTGGATATTTTTGTTTAGTGAATCCATATTTTATTGATATAACTCTGATAAGAACATGTTCAATTTAATCAAAGGTATTTTGTTATAAAGTCTTACCATCAATATTACATCATATTTCCTTGATTTGTAGAGTGGTATCCCAAATCCTAATATCCTCAACATGAATTTACTCAAAAATTACCACCACGATACACCATATACTATGATGGAAGAAACTGTTAATACTAAATTTGTTATATCATCCCAAACCATAATTTGAACTCCCTAAAAACTGAAAGTGTACTAAATTGTGAATGGTCATTACATTGATCTATGGATTCATCATAATTAAATAAATTAAAGGAATTCATGGTATTTATATTTCTATTGAGGGATTTTATCATTTTTATTATATATACAATATTCTATAAATTTAAATTCATTTTAATGTAATATGGATTTAAAAATTTTAATTTACCATTTCTTGATAAAATAATTCGTTCATAATCTATTTACATTATTTACAAACACATAATAGTAGGGAATCTTCTGTATGGGTTATATTAGTATTTTTACAACTATATGTGGCTTTTATGTTACTGTTAAATCCATTTTCTATCTATATTCCATCTTATGGGATAAAGAAACATCGCTCTGTAATATATACAACAAACTACCACTACCTTGAAATGCAATTCATTTTGAATCAAAAAATTACTTTGATGGATATGAAGAAAAAATTAAGGAATATATAACATATTTATGAAATTATTAGGATTCCGAATATATGATATATCATCTTCTTTCTTTCCTTTCCATATGCTATGAAATGATAATGTCACTCCTGGTTATGTGTGGACTACCACCACCATGAAGTGATTTGATACATTTTTCAAGAACATCATGAAAGAGTGCTTGTAAAATATTATATAATTAATGAAGAAAATATTATCATGATTTTATTAATAATATGTTGAATATGGGACATTTGTAGTAAAATTTATCTCGAAACGATATATTTATGTAATTTAGGGAAATTAACTGAACAACATAAATGGTTTGATGCAAGAAAGAACTACTCAATGAATGAATTTCAAATGATTTTAGAAGGGAAAATGATTTTTAAATTACCTAAACTATAGAATACAGATGAAAAATTTCATTAATAATTTGTTATTATTTTTAAATCCATTATATTTGCAGGTAAAACATATATGAATATGTGGAGCCCCATGGTAGGGAATTTCAATTACAATTTCATTTTATTTCATGATTGATTATATTAGAATTTACTTTTATTGAATTATATGATCCTAATCTTGTGAACAGTATATATTTTCTTCTTATATAGTATTTTTTGGTTTAATTTTCATTTTATATTTATTCAGTTGATGGATCAAGAATCAATACGTGAGCTAAATTTATGGAAAATTGTTATTGAAAAGTCATGTTTTAATGTTTTATTCCTATTTTTTAATATTTAAGGTTCTTTTAAATGTATCAATTACAATATTTGTTAAATTTCAAGCGTTATTAAAAAGAATTTTCAAATTTATTTTATTTTATTTTTTAATTTTTTAATTTTTTTTTTCAAATGATGTACATGTAAACATTTTACCAAATTTATGAATGGAACTATTATTGTTTCTTTTAACACATAAATATAGTTTCCCTCCTTCATAATCATTTATTAATTTGAATCATCCTTATCTAGTTTCTATGGTTATTTTCAAATATAATATTTATTAATAATATGGTGTTTTTTAACTAAAATTTAACAAAAAAAATTGTAATGATTTTCTAAATTACTACAAGTAATATTAAAATTAAATTATATCTTTATTAATACACGTAATATCCAAGTATTTATTTATAATTAATATCTATAATTTTCTATTCTATTTTATAAATTTGTAGTTTTACAAAAAAACAATCATTTTTTATGAATTTATGGTAATCATACACCCTTAATTTTGTAATGCTTTTTTGGATCATAAAAATTCACTCGATTACATTCCCTATTAATCTCTATAACTTTAATAGGAATTTTTATCACCTATTTTTACATGTTTTTCATATCTTTAATTTATAGAACATCATTGTCAAAAATTTATACTTTTTCAAAAATATGTTTTTTAAAAATATGGTATCATTTGAAAACAATTTAACATGAAATATATTTCATTGACTGGGAAAATATTCTATATTCATGTTTTAATAAGGATACATAAAAATTTATATGGAATTTTAAGAATTAAAAGTAATGGTAATTCATTATATGAGTCCTAAATAATATGTGATATTTAAAGGTGGTGCTCAGTTATAGATAGACCATCGATACGTGGATTCTTATAATGAGACAAAGCAACATGCATCCCATATTAGAAGTGTATCAAGTTTACACATGACCATTTATTAATTATGCATTGGATGAGGCCTTACAAGTAAGATTTATGTCATACTATACAAGAACGAGATCATAATATTATGAATTTTTTGATATATAAATTTCAATTAATAATAATTGTATTTCAATTATCCATGTTGTTAAAATATTTCTATTACTCATGGAAATAAATTAACTCAGGTTGTTGAATTAATATCACGTTTTTTGATTATTCACTCCACCATAATGATTATATATTATTTTCTCTTGATATCATAAACTATACATAACCATTACTATGTATCTTATGTCATTATTTGATTACCTTTTCTCATGATATGAATAATATTATTTTGAATAATTTCAAGAGTAGCATATGGTTTTATTATGTTATATTATTATATTTCTAGTGTAGTATGGAAATCGTGTGTGTATATATTTTTTCATTAATTTATATCCTATATTTATTATATAGTGTTATAATATGTATATCATACCAATATAATAATCCAAACAGAAGCTCTATATTATTAGAGTAGAAGAAAATACAATATTCTTCATGGGAAGTTTGACAAGAAACATGGGGACTATATTTTAAATGATCATAACTAACATGATAATTATGATAAAACCTTATAATCTTTCTAAACTTTTACCATTATATGTTTTTCTAATCTCAATATTCATGATGGATATGAGCTAACTCAGTGTATTGTAATGTTTAGAGACAAATCATAAAAATTTAAAGAGAATAAATTCGTGTAATAAACACAGGGATTACATTTTTGAGCAAGCAAATAAAGATGTTGTTAAAGCATAGTATAAAATTTTACATAATAAGGTAGATGAATCAGGTTATGAATAATATCATTTCCCATATAGAGAAACCAATAGTTCTAGAACCTGATTCAATTATATGGTATGAATTCATGTGACATATGTATCCATATTTAAATACGATAACAAATCCATATAATTGTTAAACAATTCAATAAGTTCCTCAAAATGATATTTTTGACCTTGGGATACAAGGTTGGATAAAATGTTAACTTGAAAGATAATATTTAGATGGGATATTCTAAAGAATTATTGTTATTTCTCTTGAACTCTATAATGGATTAAAAATAGAAATTATGGAAAGGGTAACATTTAATATGGTATTATTTGGGAAATAATTTTCTCCAGGGATGTGAGTTGAAATATTGAGGAAGCACCCCACTTAAATGTAGAAGGGAAATACAATCTGTTTCATTTGATAAAGATAACATTACAAGAATATATTGACATTATGTGGACTACATAAATAATATAGAAACCATGATTGTTTATCTATTGGATGGGATAAAGCTATGTCATTAATTTGAATCGGTTTGGAAAGAGTTTTCACCATATGATTATATAGTATCACCATCCGTCAATAAAGATATTGAATTTCTATTATCTTAAATCTATAAGTTAATTAAATAAATGAGGAGGTTGGATGATACCATGATAAATTTTTTTTAATAAATAATACATGTTTGATATTAGATAATATTTGTTATTTATGAAAATAACCACCAAGGTATATTATTAATGGAGACAAGAAACTATTTTAAGAGTGAAAAAATGGGTCATAATGAATATGATTACCACAAAATAAAGAAACCACTGATATCTAAGGGTTTATATTTAATGATAAGGATAATTATTTAAAAAATCTTTGAAAAATTCATGGGAATCTCCCATATAAGAGTACAATACGAGAAACATAATATTATGTTACTACGAATGTTATGGGTGAAGTTACTAATGTTGTTGTGGCATGTAAATTAATCATTACTGCATTTTTAACTAATTCATTTTTTGATTTTGGATCTTCACGCCCATTTTTATCTTTCAATATTACCTTTAAAATTAGATATTTACCTATATAATTTAAAATGGTGTTTTCAATAATGAGAAATGGTTGAAATATTATTACAACCAAGGGAAATCCTTTAATTTATATTATGAAACATATACAGTCCCTATTTGAGAAATGGGTTATTATACCTATGGTCGGATTTTTTGTAATCCTAGGTATCGATTCAATTTCAAATTATAATGTGATAGTTTATTTAACATATTTTGTCTCATAATGGATATATGGAATCCATTTTATTTAAAAGGGATACTTCATCATTTTAAACTTTTTTGGATCCACCTCCAGTATCTAACTATAATTAAATTCATAGAGATAGTGATTAAATAGAGCCTATGATTGGAAAATGTATCCATATAATATATGATATACCCACTGTACATGAATACATTTATGTGTTTCTAAAAAAACTAAATATACATCTATAAGTGTGTAATATTGATTTTTTATTGATCACATTAAAAATGAAACATCCATATCTTATAATTCTTATGTTATGACAATAGTTGTATTAGATGATTTGATGAAATGACTTTAGGTTATTTCTGATATGGGATTTATACCTCGTAGTCTTTCATCGGGGAAATCCCATATTCTTTAAGTTAATAATAAATTATTTTTTGTGAGGTTGTGCATCAATTATAAGGACATCAATTACATTTCCATATAGAACAACTATCCTCTTCCCTGCATTATTGAATTTTTTGACCAACTTTATGGATCTCAATTTTTTCGATATACAAATACATTATAATTATAAAAAATTGTGAATAAATAATTATGATATTCCAAATATAAGATTATGTATTTGGATAGGACGTTGTTAATTTACACAAATTAAATTTGGATTGAATAATGAACCCTCTATATTTTGGTTCAAATGAACAATTTATTGATGGATTATATTGAAAATTTTACTTTTGTAATTATTGATGATATATTAATATACATTAAAAGTAATAATGACAATAAAATTAATTCATTAATATTTCATAATTATCTTCCAGAAAATGAGTAATATTTAATGTTTAGGAAATTTGAATTCTGGATTTTGGAATATTATTTTTAGGTCCATGTTTTCTCTATGAATAGAATATTAGTTGATCTTTCAATGAAAACTACTACGATGGAATGTCCTACACCAAAAAATATAATTAACATTCATAGTTTCATTATATTAGCATGTTATTATTAATTATTTGGGTAAAGAAAATTTAATTTGGTATCCTGTTAACCTAGTATAAATTTAATGGTTTTAATTTTTATAAGGATTGAAATTTTAAAGAGTTCTTTGAACATTTAATGGTGATATTATTCAATGCATCAATATTGAATTTACTAATGGGAATGAGTGGATTTGTGATATATATTGATTCATGGAAGATATGAAAAAGATGATAGAATAATATAATTACCTCCTATAGATCAATCAATTTAATGATTCTAGTATATAATTATCTAACCCATGCTCATAAATTTGGAGATGAAATCATTTCATTCAAGATATTCTGGCATTACAATTATGGTGAAAATTTTAAATATAAATGTCTCAAAAAATAATAAAATACATATTTTCATAGAAAATGATTAACACTTGGAAAAGAAAATGGATTTAACAACATAGGTATTGTGATTTCTAAATACTCTTCCACCATAGGAAGAAAAATAATGTTGTTGATGTGTTGAGTATGAAAAATCATAGTTTTTTTACTATAATGAGTATTTATAAAGATCCTATATTAAAGAATTTAGAATATATGGACATTGGATTCATTTTGGAAGGTTTAGTGTATCACATGTATTCCTAATGATTAATAATCCATTCATAATAAATAAATAACAGTTCTCTGCTTAATTATTATAATATTCACTGGAAAATCAATGTCGTGAATAATAGGAAGTTAGTAGATATATTTTTTGAAGATGATATATTAAAATATGAAATTTGGATTTGTGTATCATACATGTCTATTATAAAAAGATAAATACTAAATTAATATCATAACATAAATTTATCTAATAATCCACATTGATCTAAATGTATTGGGGTTGTAGAAAATTGGGATAATATAAAATTTTAAATTGAAGATATTGTGTCAGGATGTTTTTTCATTAAATATAAAAAGATTTAACGGAAATATCCTAAATTATTCATGTAACATATTAAGATTCATGTGTGTAAATTGGATGATATTACTAAATACTTTTTCACCAAATTTTTAAAAACTCCAAGAAAATAAGAATTCCATGATGTTTGTTATTGATCACCCTATCCAGTGCACATGTTTATTCACTATAAGGACAGATCAACCTATACTGTGATATAAACAACATTATATTAACAATTTTTTAAGACACAATGGTTTGTCTCTATTGATGTATCTGATCGTGAACTGTGGTTATACCAATTTTCTATCAGTATCCTCAAGAAGGATAATGATAATGAGATATATTTGATCACAACTAATCAACTTCACCAAAAAGTAATGCTTGTGAGAACTAATCATAAATTAGAAGAAACATATGGGGATTGTCTCACCTGGAATTAAAGGTATGTGAGAATATTGTCTTCTTTAGGTATTGTTTTCTTATTATAATAGAATTCTTTAAAGAACTACTATTTAGTATTTTGAAAAATTATATTGGAAATGATTTTATACACCAATTTATTAGGATGAATGTGTTGAATGGAATATTTTATCCTTAGAACATGTTATGGATACAATATTTAAGTTGAATAATTTTCAGAGTCATATTAATGGATCACCATGACGAAAAATTATGTATGATGATAATTAATGGATGGATTTAGAATTCCATCGGAGGGCCCCTTTTCTAAAAATTACCTCCATGGAAGGGGTTAGATGGTTGGGAATGAAAGGGAATATATTTCCAAGGACAATAAACTAAAAACCACATGTTCTCATCTATTAGGAATTGTAATTGGAACCAAATTTACATTCCAATGAATATTCTATATGGATTCCTAACACTATGGAAGAAGTTTTGTGGAATCATATCACTATATTGTGAGGGTAATTTGGAGAAATTAGAAAATTGATGTTATAAAGTAGAAACATGAATAAGTTATGATGATATACTACTAACATATATTAATGGGGAGAGAATATACAAATTTTTTCATTAAATATTTTAATGATGGATAAATGTAATATTAGTACATTAGTTATTATATGCAATGTTTTATTTTGAAAGGTAGTGTTGCATAATGCCCATAGCATGATTCAATAATAGGATTCAAACCTCAATAAAATGATTTTATAAAATTAATAAATTGTAATTTATTTATTTTATAAATTAATTATATCAAAATCAAATTACGGATTATTTTATATATTAGTTGTAAATTTTAATTTTTTGGGTGAATATTGAAAAATATTAAATTTTCATCTACAACAACTTTTTTGACATTATAATGATGTAAAAATAAATTGATCTTCTACGAAACCATTTTTATAGAAGAAATATATGTTTTTAATATGTAATATAATTTTTATTACAATATTATATTGAACATATAATTACAGGAAAACATCTTCAGATTCTTATTAATGCTTTTGTTCAAATAAAAACTATTTTTCTAATTTCACTTAATCATGTTTTTAAAACTACATTTTAGTATATAATATTGTTACCCATGCCCATTTGCGGATTACCATCTATATTAGGTGACGTGATTCATTTTTCTCTTATAACCATGCATAGAAAATTATAATGTTTTATAAAATAATGATTAAAAAAAACGATAATATTATAATTTCCTACATGATGAAAGTATATAATAACTCCTTTAACAATGAATAATATTCTGAATTAATTTATAGGAAAATTATCCATGAAACCTTAAATATTCGATGTATGATAGTACTATTAATTTAATAAATTTAAAATGTCAATAAAAGGACCATAGAAAATGGAATATATATGTAAAGTGTTCACAAGAGTATATTTTATAAATTGAAATTCATTAAATAGGAGTTTCAATTATGTAAAATATATAGAGAATGAAATTAAGGGATTCCAATTACAATGAAATATTATTTATGGACTGTTTATGTTCAATTTTAATTTGAGAAAATTATATGATCGTGATATTTTAAACACTATTTATTTTCTTCAATTATAGTTATATTTTTGGTTTACATGTTTATTTTTTATTTATATTTTTTTCATATGATGACCCCAAAAGTGAGTTAAATGTCAGGAACATTGTATTGAAAAAAAATTTCTAATGTTTTACATCAAACTATTTTTCTTCAATGTCAAATTTCATTTTAATTTTTCATTAATATAATTCTATAAAATTCAATGATTTTATTAATTCATTATCATTCATATTTAACTTTAATGAGATATTTTTAAAATTAAGAATATTATCCTTCTCAAAATGTTATAGTTTTTTTATTTTACAATATTTGTAATGGAATATTGTTAAAACAATTACAAATGAAACAAAATTTTATATTGTCATAACCATTTTTAATTTGATGCATTATTTAAAAGTTTACATGGTTTTTTTCAAGGAGAATAATTTTATCAAAAATCAATGAATTTTTCTTTTAAATTTCATAGAATAAAAATGTTATTATTTTCACAAAAGAATGAAACTAATTTTGAAAGTTACTTATCACATAATTCAAATACAATGATTCAATGAAGTAACTTCCAATTTTTTAATTCTATTGAAATTTATATTTTTTAGATTATTGTTTTTAAAAAAATTATGTCCTTAGGTACTATTGTTTTTCATTCACCCATTACCAATATTTTATTTTTTGGTCATTAATATCTATATTTAGGAATTTAATTTATTTATAATTTATTTTTTATTATCTAGGTCTTTTCTATGTTGATTTAAAACATGGTTATTTTTTGAGTTTGAGTTGTGGATGTAATTCCATGTGTTTTGATAATCTACTAAACTATATTAATTATATGTTATTTTCTCATAATATATTCAATTTTATGTAACCCATATTGATAATATGATCATTCCATTATTTAGATTCCATTTCTCATGCTATGAAGATATATATTTTGAATTATTTCAAAGAAGAAATAATTATTTTTATGCTGTATTTTGATATATCCAATGAAATATTGGAAACATCATTGCTTATTGTTTTCCATGAATTTAAAATAGAAGAATAATACATGGTTTGACCCCTTTTATCTAATACTATTATAATAAAGTAATCGTTTGACATAGGTTAGTATATTTAGAGACAATATAATTATAAGAGGTAATATCTATATCCTTTCGATTTGATAAATACTCTTAAGACATTATCAAATTAATTTTATATACAAGAAAACAAATCATTGAATAAAATATTTATTAATATTTATTTCTTTGAATATTAAAATAATTGAATTAATACGTTTTTATGGTTTTTGGGATCTATATATAACCAAAAATATATAGTTTTTGGTTATTATTGTTAACATGAACTATGAAAAACATCTACCTTCGCCCAAGTGAAATTAATTTCCCAATAATGCATTAATAAGTCAATAAACACCCATATTTAGAGGATTTTATCTTCCAATTACCATGAAAAAATGTCGTAACATTTTTGAAGAGAAACATTGTGTTCATCATTTTCACGAGTAGTTGAATGTTTTAATGGAAATATTCAATTTTTAATGAGAAGATAATTAATGGTATACGTTAATCAAGAATATAATGTTGTAGGAAGATGTTAATGTAATGAACTAGGAATACAATATGATAGTATTTCTTAGGAAAAAAATTCCCTTTTTACTATTTAGTATAAGATAGAGAGATAATTTATTCATCCAACGAAAAAGGATAATGATTCTATTTTAGATTTTATTGAGAATTAAACAAGGAAATTAAGGTATACATATAGTTTTCTTATCAACCACATAATAATGGATGATAAATCATTTTTTTAAACTATTTACCTAAAAAAATTTATAAATATATTATATTTAGAGTCATAAAGAAGTAGTATTTTATAGAAACAATGTATAGAAAGTGTTTGAAAAAGGTCCCATTAATATAGAAAAAACAAATTCGATGAAGTACATACTAGAGGATAAAATAATAAATTAAATTATGGTAATAATATAAAACTTCCCAAATTATAATCATTTGTAATGAGAAACCCTTATAATAACCTTAATGTAATGATGAAAGTATTTATATTTTGAAGAGTAGGAAATAAATCTCATGAATTGTAATAGTGCATGCATTCATGACCCATTACATTGTATATATAAGGTGTTAGAGTTTCATTAGAGTAGTCTAGACTAGGTTTAGCAGTGTTTGGAGTTGTAGTAGAACTACCATAGGAATTTTACATCGCAAAATATGCCTTTGTAACCAAAGATGATGGTTTACAACTTGTGTGGATAGCCAGTTACCAGTTGTTCATATAATAGGGGTGCCCATGAAAAAGGCTTTTTCACTGTAACATAGTTATTTATGGTGTATGATTATTATTACCATAATAACTATGTTTTTTAGAGTTTTTTGTAGTTTCTATTGTTTTATGGGATAATTATTTGTTTTACAAGGTATTTCTTTGATTTCATGGAGCATGAGATGTAAAATGATGATTTAAAAAATGTATAAGGAAACATAAAACAGGTATATATATTATATACTATTAAACTATCATTCAAAAATGTATCATTTAGTTAAGGATTAAACCTAGAATATTTTCATATATCATCCTACCCCATTCCCTATACTCCAATCCATGGGTTTTGGTGAGTGAGTCGGGTGATCAACGGTATGTTATTCTCCATACAGAATTATTTCCCATCCATTATTCTTCTATTGATCCAATTCAGTAGAGTTGGTTTGTATGGGGTGTCTATTGGGGATGTGTTTTTTTATAACTCACGACATAGTGTAGGTTTATCCATGGGTTTTCCTTACATTTGTAGAATTCATGAATTTTATCTTCACCCAATGCTACACAATGGGGAAGATATATTCGTTTTGAGGTAGGGGATCCTACATTTCTCACCCAGTGTAAAAAAAGGTGATATTATTTTATTATATTTTGGAATTAGTTATACATACTGTTAAATATATATTTCTATTTTAACTTAAATCAAAAAGGGAAGGGTAGTGAATTTTTATATTCTTTATCATTTCATGTTTTCTATCAATTAAGATTGTATGGGATAAATGTTCAACTGAAAATGGTGGTCATTTTTGGTTTCTTGAGATGCAGTTTATGTGTTGTGGAACAATATTTTGTTTTTATTTTTTGTTATCATTATGATATTGAAATTGGTTAACTATTTATATTTTCATAATAAAATGGATACCCCAAAATTTATGGTATTAACCCAACCTATTTGGGACCATGTTTCTAGTGAAAGACTAGGACATGACAACCCCAATCCATCCTCCATAAGTATGATTCCAAAAATAGGTGTTGAGAAGTCATAAATAAATTTGTATTCCTTTTCCAAAAGAACATGTATGCACACACCTAAATATATCCAAGGAAAATTGTAGAATAATAATAATAAAAGACAATAACAACTGTATTAAAAACCATGATTGTAATAGACTTTAGGGAATACAGAAGAGTTTAACTAGGAAATACGAAATTTTTAGGCAAAAATACGTTCCCACCCATGAAATTATACCCAACATAACAAAAACTAGAATAGAAAATCATTGATATATCCTTTCTCCATATATCTAAGCTTAAACACAATAAGATATCAATGAACCCAAATACTCATATGCCTCTCTAAAATTGTTGTTTCTCTATCCATCATCTGCTTGAGACATGACATGTGTTGTAAAATCCAATAAATGTATAATTATATTAACAATTTGTAGGCTAAAATAGAATATGATGAGAGAAAAATAGATTACATGATATAATTGGTCATCTCAACACAAATAAGGATGTAAATGTATCCCACATTTAGATATATATATATATATGTATATTCTCATATAAGAAACAAAATGAGACAGAAAATGGATCTATAACTCATAGCCCTACTCCATAAAACGAGTCTTCATAAAACTCTAGTGCTCCATAATAATTTAAAAGAATATAATATGTTTTTAAAGAAGTAATAAAGAGAGACTCCACCTCTCTAATAAACCATAGCTAGAGGGAGTACAATATTCCAAATATCGAGTACCCTCTCCTATGTATGATAGGGGGTAACATCCCCATTAACTGGGGACTTGTAACCATGTAGGGGAGTAATGTCACTATATCAAAAATATATTATGAAGGAACAATTTTCTAGTATAATAGGGGGTTCAATATCTAAGGATATAGGACCTACATCCTAGTGCGATAGGGAAGTGCCTTCTGAATGGAAGGAGGATCTGTGCCTTCTTGCAACAAGGAAGTACCATCTCTATCTAAAAATGACTATAGAGGGCACACTCCCAGGTGAAATATGGTAGTACCATGTCCATGGATATGGTACATGATACTTGGTACAATAGGCTAGTAACATATCTAAGTAACAATGATTATGGAGGACACATCAACCAGTACAAAAAAAGAGTACCGTTTGTGTGGATAGAGGACCCACGCCCTGGTCAGACAAGGGGTATAATATCTATATAAACAATGAGTAGTAGGAATCATTCCCACATGGGAATGGGTAGTATAATCTCTATGGATACATGGAATACACCCTGGTACAATAGGGGAGTACCATCACAATCTAAACTCTATGATGATCATGCCTGACCACATGCATTATTGTGTGTTTCCTAAAGAAGTTTCATGCTCAGAAAATATTGAATCATATCTCAGAAGCTACTATAAAGGCGACCATCACATTACATTAGAAAAATATATCATGATAGGGTATAGATGTTCCAAAATAAAATTTAAATACTGGTGATTTGATAGGAATAAGTTCATAAAAAATTGGTTACACGACATGTATGGGGTCCACATGGTCTGTGGTCCCTCTTTGCTTCTATGTTGTGATCACTACTGGATAAGGATTACAATCCATGTTACCGTAATAGGTGTCTACATGGACCAAATATCGTGTTTCGGCTACTAACAGTCTATTAGTGCACTCCTGACCATGCACGTGTTTGTTAGGTTCTTTCATGTATCTGGCCGTGAACTTGTTCAGGTTTTTAACACCCTCATATTATGTTATTTTTTTCAAATTTATTTAATCTTTTTGATATTTTTTGTTACATGAAACACTAAGTTTATTATGAATTACACGAAATAATTATTTTGGAATTCATTACCTTTAACACTATGTTTATCTTTTTTTACACAAAACACTATGTATGGTATTTGTTACACATAATATTGAGTTTATCTTGCATTTCCTGCTAAATTTTTTTTAAATGCAAGGTGACATACCATTGAAATATTAAATATGATAGTTATCATCTAGAAATTATAGTGGAGGTTATGAATTTAATTTATAAAATTATAAAAATACATGGTATACACATGAATATATAAATAAGCTTTTGGTGTAAAATCAATTAGATATGAAAATAAATATATTTTGGTAATTAAGGAAAAAATTATCTAAAAAATATTTTTATGCACATAAACATGGTTTACCTCAATAAATTAGGAAAATAATTTTTGGTGAATTATTTTAAATATGATTAAATATAGTATTTTCAATCATATTTTTAACATTCATATTATGTGTTTTCTTTACAAAAGATAATATTAAATCAAATATTTTGTTAAAATTTTAATTTTTCTAAATACTATTTTTTCTCCCATGAAACCATTATATTATTATTAATTTCTTCAAAAATAATTTATACTAAAAAATAAAAAACATTTTTGAAAAAGTAATTCAAATTATCATAGGGTGAATTTTTATAATTTATCAAAAAAAATTCATTTTTTATGAATTGTGAAAATAAAACATTTAAATTGAAAATGTCCTTGTTGTATAAATTATTTATAAAGTAATAATATCTTTTTAATTTACTTATAGTTCAATTATATCAATTATATTTCAATTAATACAATTTTGTTCATTGGAGTAATTTTCATATTAAATTTTGTAATAATAATATTGTAAATATATTAACATTTTATAATTATAAACCTTACTTATCTTTGCGTTTATAGAAGAATTTTAAATTATATTCAACCACTTTTGTAAATTAATTTTTGAAAAATCTATTCCTTATTTGGAATCAAACCAATTTATATTATCTAATATGGTAAAATAATTTTTTTAACATAATTATTAGTGAAAAAACATAAAATTAATTACCACATTTACAGTTAAAACATGATTTTGTGAATGACATGAATTTGTGTGAAAATTTATTCTCCACACAAAATTATTTTTAAATAATATCATGGATTTAATATTATAAATAAGAAGGTATAAGTTATATAATATGTCACATTTTCATTTTATCTATCTAGGATAAATTACCAAGTTAAATTAAATGATATAATTTATCTTGGAAAAAACTAAATGGGTAAAATTGAGTAAATGTAAAGACTAAGGACTGAAATGTTAAAGAAATGTGTTTTCTATAGAGGATTTTTTAGACCAAATACATCACCCAAACTATTATTAATATATTTTGGCGTCATATAAGGCAAGAGTGACCCCCAATAGTTAATACATTTGGGTATTTAAAAAATCTCACTCCTCCTCACTATAAATGGTAAATCACTCAAATCGCTATTCATAACTCCCAAGACATTGGGATACACTAAAACACCACAAAATAACTTCTCAACATCAATCATCTAATTATTGAAGTGGTAGTTTGGATATAAATCCTTAATATGAATTCTTTTGGTGTAAAGGTAATGAGGATACCCGAAAAAGATGTTACATTCATCAAGAAGTGTTTTTCTTTTATTTCATCCAAAAACTCATTAAATTATTTTTAGTCCATGATGAAATAATATCATATATATTTTAAATATGTTTATATATTCTTATATTAAGAATAAAACTGAAAATAATCTCCACATCCATCAAATCGGTTATGAAATAATTCTATATGTGTGCATCATGCTATAACATCACACACAAATGAAATTAATTTTACCAATAGCACCTATCAGATTTGGAGATAATGATGAATGATTTATTTATATATGATAATTATGATATTATTATTTTCTGAAATTATTATATTATATATAAAATAATTATTTTCAATTTTTGGGAATACGACAATGTCACACGTGTGTATGATGAACTAACACTTTACAAAGTGAATGTGATTTGTTCAAAAAATAAATAAAGGGTAATTATAATTTTTTTAAGGAAAATATGTTATATATATGATTTAAAAATGGTTATTTAATGATTATATAACATTTAATTTTTTAATTCAATAATTAAATTCAAATAACATTCCTGCGTATGTACAACCTACCATATTCATGAATGTTTCATTTCATTTTTTATCTCTAAATATCACCGATTACTATAAAAATGTATATAAAAAATATATAAGATATATATAAATGATTAAATTTTTTGATGATGAACCCATAAATTTTGTAAGAGGAATAAAATAAAAGGTCAAAACATCCATGAAAAGCAAAGCAGTTATTTCCCCAAACATGATTATATCAAATAACTTTTGATAAACGGGTAATAAAATTTCATAGAAAACCGTATGTGGTATGAAATACAAGAATATGGTTCTATAACTGATATTTAATAATTATATATATATATATTATATACCTAGTTTGACTTTTTAAAAATCAATTTAACGCTTAATGTAATAGGATTTCTAGTATCTCTTTCATTTCTCGGAGACATATGAAAATTAATCACTCATTACATTAGTGTGGTGTATATACAAAACCTCTTACATTTTATATTCTGAATAAACTCTTTCTCATGATATTTAAAATTTTAATTTCTGTCATTATTTGTTTTTTACTAAATATTAAAAAGATTTATAATGTGGTAAAGGGCCTTTTTCTCAATCAGGCTTCTTTGATACATATATTATATTATGACAATATCGTATTTTATGAGGTTCATATACACCAAAATTTAAATATAATATTACAAATTTATTTATTATCATTATATTCTATGTTTCATTTAATTTTATAATTTCTTGTGGCATATGATTATATGTTACCATCGTGGTGAGAATTTATGTTGTAATCTCTTCATTTATCATGATAGTTTGGGACATTGTTTCTGATTATAAAATATCATGATCCACCTCACCAGAAAATAATAATAATTCATCTAATATGGTAATTTATGAAATTTTCAAGTAATATTACCCTTTATTACTTCTTGTTACATGAAATAATCGATAAAATATTTTTATAAAAAAACATTATTTATATCTTCCAGATAAAATCTATTTTATTCCAAAACCTTGTACTCTAAAAATGTTTTTAATTTTTTATTGTTATTAATAAATTATATTAAAAATTACATTTTACCCATTTTTTAATTTTTGTCACAAATTTTATGAAATTAAAATACAATTCATTTTCTAAACAATGTTAGTTGGATAATTCTATAAATTTGTGAAGGAGCCTCTGTTTTAACAAGTACACCATGAAAAATTCTTATAGTCCTCATGGCCTTCATTTTATTTGAATATTTCATTACAGGTTTCCAATTTTACTTTTATGGATAAGGATTTAAATGATTTTTTAATGTTTTAAATGTTTTTTTTTCAAATCATTCTATATGTTTTTCTAAAAAAAACTATAATGATTTTAAGAATTCATGAAAATGTTTAAAATAGTATTTTCAAAGAAAATGATTTTTAGAATGAATAATGTTTAAAAAAATTCCAAGTGGAATTAATATTTTACTCTGGAAACGTCCAATGTAATCATTAAAAATCATTTTCCATCTAATACGACACCCTATAATGTAACATACACTTCACTAGGGACATGATCCAAGGATAAAATTCCAATTCTTTCTCTGAATGATTTATGTTTTTCATAAACTAATATTTATGGAAATGATATCTCTTACTAGGTTTATAAATAAATTTTTTCATGAAACCCACTTCTTTTTCTAGGTGTTATTCATTAGTTAATTGATTAAATGATTACAAAAACTATTTCTTTTCCATAATTTATGGTGAAATTTTTATTAATATAAATTCATTACATGGGTTCTGTTATGATGAATGTTTTATGATAATGTGTTTCAAAAATGTATGATATTCATAATGTGATTGTCATTATTTTATATCAAATGATGATGGTTATACTATAACCAATAATTGTGGTTACATTATATCCAATTATGGAAGGGAAATAAATCTTCCTTCAATGAATTGGCTAATGATTTGTATTTCATGATAGAGACAAGACTAGAATGGGGTGTGGTCATGTCTTAGTAAGAACAGTTTTTCATTATGATGGTATATGGCATGAAACATTAATACCTTGATGGTTTAGGGAGTGAACCCATTCCATACTGAGGAAAGGGATTACAATGGGGATTCTAGTGTGTCCTATAAATTTGGTGTAGCTTCATATGGAGTTCCCTGATATTCTTTAAAAATGAGCCTCACCTACTAAGAAAATTATATTCTTTGATTAAGTGAATTCCACAAAACTATGTATTATAACAATGTAATACATTGAAGGATGATTTTTATATCATTATTTTTTATGTATTATATACTACAAATATTTATTCATTGACTATATATTATGTTATTAATTATGTTGGAGTCAATTTTAAAATTTAATATCCATTTTGTAACACCCTAAAATTCATGGTAAATGTATATATTTCCCTTGTTTACCCTTAATCAGTATCTAATATAACCATTTATAATGATTACATTTTCCTCTTTAGGAATAAATGGTTTTAGTAGGGTATGTTTATTAATATTTATAAAGGGTAAGATATTTACATGATATTTTGAAATCTTTTTTCTAAATTTTATTATTGTGTAACTAGAATTTAATAAAAATAAAACATTACAGTCCTTAGCAGTGTTTTTATGTAATTTTTTGAATCTTCATGTAAAATATTTGTAATATCTATCTATGAAGAGCCTAGTTATATATGGTTTTTATTAGTGGAATGGTCTAGCTATTTTTTGGAATCTCGGATGAGATAAATTAAATGAAATCTCTATTGATATTTTTATGGATATCTGTAAGAGTACATCTAAGGATTGGTCTAAGGATGATTCAAAGTATAAAAAAGTTTCAAGGAATTTTTTTAATGTATAAGGATAGTGGTTTATAATAAGTTATATACCATTGAAAATAATACCAGTATATGTTGATATAAAATATTGGGAAATGATTTCAAAAAGAGAACATTGGGCTAGACCTGATCATTACCTGGTGTTTTAAAATAGGCCCTAATGCACACCTAGTTTGAGAATACCAAGGAGATATGCTTTGAAAATTTAGAAACTAATTCTATTAAAACATGAAGAATTTAAATATGAAAAATTATTTACACAAGGAGTCATAGATTTCAAATAATTTGTAATGATTTTGACTGCTATAAGTTACTTTTCATGATTTTGTGGTTTTCCAAAATGATTTTCATTTCTAAGACTATTCATTTTGGTTTAATACAAGGTCTGAAATCATAATAAATTTAGTTACCATTGAATTTGATGAAAACCCTATGTTTTTGTAGTTATGTAGGTTAATTAATGGATTGAATTATTTTTTCATTATCCTAAATTAATTATCAAGTGACATAACTAAAAACATGTACCTCAACCAACTCTCCGACTCCCCAATGACGGTAATGATAGCATTTACTGAGATTTCACATAGTCAATAACACAGAGTAAATATGATTAAATTTCTTATATTTCATGAATGTGTGAATAAGAACCCAAGTGAATGTTTTTGAGGAAAGAAAAGAGGTTTTAGTTTGGAAAATAAGGACAAAATGCAATTAATTCCCATTGAAAGGATAGAAAAGTACAATTAATGAAATTGATGAGAAAAATATAATCCCTATGGAATAATAAAAAATTGAATTTTTTTTAATTTATAATGTATGTGAATTATGAAAAAAAAATCAATAAATAAACTAATTAAGAGAATTAGCAATGTTGTACATGTAATGGGTATTCTATTAATGATGAAGAGACTGTGAATAGAATATGAAAGGAATGAGGTATTAAGGAATAAGATGATGAATCCTAGTTATTGGATTAAGGATGATTTGAAATGATTAGATTATTAATGTATTTAAATTCATGTATTATGTTATACAGATCATTAAACATATAAGGATTATTCATTATAAGTTTTTTCATAAGGATATAAAGGAATATGTTAAATATTAATAATAACCTAGAAATGAGAATTAATAGAAAGGTAGTATTTTATGGATAACCCTTGATCAAAGTAAGAGAGCCCATGATACGTTCCTAAGGTTGGTAAAATGGGTTATTAGTTTTTATATGTAGGTGGTGGATTCGGATCAAGAAAAATGGATATTATTTATGACATCAGAACTGATATGGGATTTATTGACAAAGTGGTTTATGTTATCATTGATATAGTTTACCATATTTTTTGATTAATATAATATATCCAATAATATATTTTCAATATAAGTAATTAGGATGATGGTATGTTTTAAATATGTTTATATGTTAATTCATGTTATTAAGATATTTCAAGAGAATACTCAATGAATGTACTCGCATGTTTTGATTGTGAAAATAAATAGATAGTTTATGATATATGTAGGATTAATAATAATTTTTTTTTATAAATTTAGTAACCCAATTTATAAATTTTTAATTTTAAATGGTTTAATGGATAAAAATTTATGGATTAGTTTATGCTGAATTTAGATGTACTTTTATTGATTTACATATTACTTCACCATATGAAGATATATCCTTATTGGATAACCAGTGATAATTTTTTTAAGATAGAATAAATTACTTATAATTCTATTATGGATATTATTTTTTTCATTATACATGAAAAATTAATTTCCTAGAGTAATAGATAATGTGTAAATTGATCAAGGCACAACCAAATAATGTAAGTGTTCTTGTTAAATAAAAAAGATATCATGCAAGTACATCTTCATTCATTATTAGTCTAGATGAAGTTTTAATTCTACCAAATTAGGAAAAGGATCATGAAACATGAATGTTATCCAAGGAAATTCATTTCTGATGAAACAAACTATCCCTTAAATCATCACAAATTTATGGTTTTGTGGTCATTAACCATCTTTGGATCACCCATTTTCTATTAAAAAATTATCTTGACCAATCTCTATAATAATTTTTAATTTTATTCCATGTACAAATCTTTTCATACAAAAAATGTTCGTCTATGTGGAATCATAGTCATTAGTAAATTTAGGTAACCTTATATTTTAAACATTCAATCATTAAGTGATATTTTATTATTCATTTGTTTATTGTGGGTTTATAAGAAATAATTTTCAAATATTAAAATTTTCAAGACTGAGATCAATTTCAAGGAAGAAATTGGGTAGAATGCAACTCTTTGAGATTTTGTGATATAATTTTTTAAATTAATTTAATCTTTTTATTAATTTATGTCACATGAAATACTAAGTTTAGTTAATATTACATGAAAAAGTAAATTATTATTACATTACATGCAACAGTATTTCTATCATTTTTTACATGCAACACGAATTTTTATAATGTTACACCTAATACAAATTTTAGCTTGCATTACCAACAACATAGTGTTTATAGAAAATGTGATACACTTTTAAAATATATAATATAATAGTTATAACCTAGTCAATAAAATTGTGTCTTTGAATTTTATTTATTAAATTATGAAATTATATTAACTATACATGTATATATAATAAATTTTATCTTAACCAATTCATTAATAATGAAAATAATCACCTTTTTAAATTAAGGTAAATCATTTTGTGAAAAATTATTTTTACGCACTGTAACATGTTTTAAGTAATGTAATTAAAAAAATAAATTCTTCTGAATGAGATTAATGATTTATATATATATATATATATTAAATATTCAATAAATATGACTAAATTCATATTATGTGGTTTCTTATATATGAGATACGAATAAATTTTATTTTATAAACAAAACCGTATTTTAAAAAAAGAGGTTTCAACCATTGGTACACATATATTTAAATTAATTTTTACCATAATTATAAATTTATCTAAAACGATATCCATATTTTATGATTAAGTTTCAAAATTATCTAATATTAATTTTTGGGATTTTTTGGAAAAGATTCATTTTTTATAAATATTGAAATATACATCTTTTTAATTGAAAAACGCATTTTCGTTTAATTTATTTTTAATATAAAGTTATATATAATGTTTATTTCAAAGTAAAATTATCTTAGTTATATATCTATTAAATCAATTTATGTCATTATAAAAACATAGATTTTTAAATTTGATATAAAAACATTGTAATATTTTGATGATTATATCCTTGAAAACATTCTTTCACATCTCATCTTCCAGATTAATTTTAAATTATAATATACATCCTCATTATATAGAATACTAAAAAATAATTTCACGATTTGGAATCATAATAAATTATAATATCTATTAAGGGAAAATTAATTTATTTACCATAACTATTAGTAAAAAAAGATAAAATTAATCAGTGTGATCATAGTGAAAATGGGGGTTTTCAGATTACATGAATTTATGGCCAATTTAATTCTCTACATTCATAATATTTTTATTTAAAAAACTTATTTTAATATTTAGAAACATTTGGTCAAAATTGACTAACTTGTATTATTTTAATTTATTTCTTAAATGATAAATAACCTAGGTATATAAAAAGATACATGTTACCTTACAAAAAAAGGGAAAAATTTTGTAAATTTAATGATTATGGAATAACATGATAAAAAATGTGATTATTTTGGGGTTTTAAGGTATTTCTAGACCACATAATCCCTAAAATCCCTTAATGAACAATTTTAGTCATATAAGGTAGTATTGATCCCACAATTGTTAATACTTTTGGGTGTTTACAAAAATGTCTCTTCTCCTCAATTATAAAAGTTAACTCCCTAATTTCACATCTACACACCTGTCATGACATTTTTATCTTACAAAAACATACCAAATAACTAAAAAACATCGATATATTCAATATATAGGACTTATTTTTTAGATAAATCAAACCAAATAAGCATTTTGAGGAAAACCTATGTTGTATACCTAAAGAAGATGTAATGTTCATCCACGATCATTTTGGTTTTATTTTTTCTCCAACTCATTCCAATACTATTTTACAATAATTAAATAATATAATCATTATATTTACTAAAATTAAATGTTTCTATATTGGGGAAATTTCATAACACCATCCCCAATTCCATCAAATGGCTTAGAAAATCACCATTCATTTGTGCGGTGGACTATCGCCATACGAACCAATGCCATTCATTTTTCCATTACCACCACTTACGGTTTGATATATTGATAGATTTATTTTTTTGTATATAATACATATGATATTAAAATTTTTACGACCCTACCCTACCCGGGCTTGAGCCGCAACTACCCCAAGCCCGCCTCCATAGGCTAGGGGTTGGTGACAAGCAGCGGAGGATAAACAACTCAGGCAGGCCTTTGCCTGAGTACCTGTACATACACACACACAGCCCACTCAATGAAGAAGTGAAGAGTAAAAGGAAATGTAAAGTACTAACTACCATAAATTAACAACAGAGCGCATCAACCTCTAAACAGTAAAAGTAAAATCCAAACATAAACTGAAAAGAAAAAGGTCAAAACACGCGCACAACTAGAAAAGTGCCAAATTCTGAGAATAGGTAAACAGAAGTAAAACAGCTGGAAGAGTCCCACACCTAGAAACTGAAAATGACCACCACACGCTGTCCAAGCTCCAGAACTCCTAAGCTCCTCTGACGTCACGACCAACCTGTCCATCATCGGAAAGGGCAAACTAAGTGTAGGAAGACCCCAAACAGTGGTGAGTATAAAAATACTCAGTAGGATGCCCCGAAGGCTCGAGGTAAGAACAAAGGAGGTACTGAAGAGGTGAGAAGTAGATCTAACATGTAAAAGTATAGGAGTACTACTGAGAGTGTAGTAAAGAGTACATCTCAACACAACAAGAGGAAGGAAGTAGACTCATCCAAATGCCAGGAGCTAGAAATGGTGAGAATATGAACTTCTCGTTGAGTATTCACTTTCTATAGTAGGAGGGTATACTCGTCCAACCACAAGAAGCTAGAAATAGCAATCACGTGGCATACCCCACGTGTCTTCACCTCTCCTAGAAGGATAATAACCAAAACCCAAGAAGTGGGTACTGGAACAACGCATATATATATATATGCTCTATCAAGAAACCTGAACAAGATCGTAAGGGGATCTACATCCCGTAGCTCGGACCAAGAAAGTGAGTATCCAACAGTCCCAGAAGTAAACACCATCGATGCCCAGAATCCCGCATGGCTGCCCCGAACTGCAAGTCAAGGGGCTCAAATCATCCCACCTTGACAATATCTGCTTTGGGCAGCACTGACTCGCACCGCACGGTTTTTAGGTCGCGTCACAAGGACGCGTCTCGGTGGGGAAAGAACATGTCGTACTTGAGAGTTCTGGGGGAACGTCAAACCACACCTCATCACTGCCCCGCAGTCGAGAGGTCTCCTGAAAGTCGACAAGCGACCCCCTACCCAGCCCCGCTGGAGGGTAATCCCTGGAAGTCGATGTGTTCTTACTGGACGGAGACCAGGCAAAAGTCGACGGGTGCCACACTTCCCAGTCCCGTAAAAGGGTAATACACTAGAGGGAGAACCAAAAAAAGTTGCTGACGGGTCCCAATGCCTAGACCCATTAAAGTTATTTGATGGAGGGAGGCCTGAAATCACCAACTAGAACCACTTCCCGTCCCAGCTGGAGCTAAACCTATCATCAGGGACCACCACCCGGCCCCGCTGGAGGTAAACCTAGAACCGCTCTGGCCATCCCTACTGGATGGAACAATGTTGGTCATCCCTAATGGATGGTAACCCACTTGCCATTCCTGATGAATGGTAACCCACTGGCCATCCCTACTGGATGGTACAACCTCCAGGCCAGCCTTGCTGGAAACAACCTTCTACCTCGTTGGTCGTATCCCGATGCTTCATGATTGGTCCGCCGGGATCACCGCGACATTCCGAAGTGGTGGAGGAGAGCTTTTTGGAGGAGCTTCCATGGTTGATAGCTCTTCTTCTAGGAGAAATGGAGAGGGGATGAAGAAGGGTGGATGGAGTGGTTTAAGTAAAGAATTAAATAAAATTTTAATTAATCATTTAATCAACCCCTAAAAGACCCACGTCTGAAACTCCCGACATGGTCAAGATTAAACCTACCCTAGGGTAAACACCACCTCCCGAGCACAATGGGGGTTTTGAAATTTTAATCAGAGCCTCCATTCGAATGTTATTAAACTCAACACCTGATGCCTCTAAATTTCAAAAATGCCCCTGGCGGCATTTTTCATAGAAGGCATGTGCCCGCGAAAGTTACACCCCTTCTGGGGTAAATGACATGCTCTGAACTCAAAGGTTCCCTATGTTTTCCAATCTGAGCAACCATTTAAGAGATACATGAGTGACCATTAAACGAATAAATTAATTATTTTATTTATCCGTTTAACATTTTGGTAAAGGGAGAGTGGTCCCAACGTCCCATGTCGACATGTTCTATGTCGTTCCTAGGGTAAACACCACATTTCATACCCATCTGTACTCTCATAATTCCGATCTAAAACACTATTTAGGAGTTATTCCATTTATCTGTTGTGCCCAGTGTGAATGCACTGAAAATTTAATTCTAGCCACACAGGGGCTCAGAATCGCACGTCGTCTGAAGGCACGGCTCTGGAATATCATCAACAATATGACACAGTATTTTATAGAAAAAACCAGGTTCTTACAACAATCCCTCCTTCAAGCGTTTCATCCCTGAAAAAAAACCAGGGAACAACTAAGGGTACTAAGCCCACCCCTGGCTCTCCTATACCAAGAAGAACTCCTGCATAGTCCTGCGTCACCGCACATAGAACAAAGGATTTGATCCATTCACTTGAGGTTTGGCCTTTCTAATGACGTGTATAAGAGAACGCACACCTCTTCTCAGGTGAGCCATGTGGGAGACTCTATGCACCCAAACCAGCCTTTGGATTTAAGGCAAGGAGGTAGGGAGCCTCGTCACCCCTTCGCACAAACTCAAACGGTCCGAAGGACCTCGGGGGTAGATCACCTCCCCGGTCGCTCCTCTATATCGCATGCCGTAACTGGAATCACCGTTTGGACCTGGGATGATGCCTGGTGATTCCCTCCTTCAGAATATACATATGGTGAAACACCCAATGATATCTGATCACACAAGGTTTCACAGTTGATGTCCCACGACACAGACTCTCTTACACGCTCGGAGAGTGAAGGAGTCGACACCATCGACTAATGAAAAAGGTCCCACACCTTTTACCTTACAAACAAAGGTTTACACCGACGCCCTGCGCCACCCTAGTAACAACACAAACAAGGAGCAGGGAGAAAATTATTTCACACACCGAGCCTAGAAATTCTACTACTAAAGTAGAAGAGCTGTAGAGCGTACCTTTTATCACCTCATGCTCCGCAGTATCATAGAAATCCAAAGCTCATGGTTGTATGTGGTCCCAACTGTTAGCTCCCAGAGCCTAACATGGACCATCAGGTGGTGTTGGAATGAATCTGTAAGGTCTTCCTCCACTTATATCTCTTCTCGATCCTCTGATAGCACCTCCTCTCTAGGCACTACTCTAATCACGGTGCTGCCTCTGCCGTGGTGGTACACCTGCTGCCTTCTCGATATTCTCAGTGCGCCTGGTCGGGAAGTCCCACGCTAGGTGACCTCGCCCATCGCAAGCATAACACCAACTCTCTCCGGGCTGCACTGGTGCCCTACGATGCCATTATGCTGTACGACCATGCCCCTACGTCTGGTTATCAGAATGCCACCTACGTTGAGGTTCTATCACCCGACGCCCGCTAGCTGCGGCAAACGTCTTGGCTCTGTCAAGCCTGCTGCCACCAACCACTATAGAATGCAATAGGAAGCTCTCTGTCACTACCACCTGCTCTAGCACCCTGGAATATGTGGAAATGCCCAAGGGTACTATGACAGCATGAATCTCTCTGCGAATACCCTGCTCGAAATTTCGCGCTCGGAAGTTTCCATCATGGACCAAGTCAGGGTAAAAACATGCATGGCCTACAAAACTAGTTGTGTAATCATCCACCATCATCCCTCCCTACTAAAACTAGAGGAGATCATGTATCCGAACGGAGCACAAGAAGGAGGGGTAAAAATCCTCACGAAACGGCAGCTGAAAGTTGCCCAACGAAAGCAACAAATCGTCAAAAAATGGTGTCACCAAACTCCACCAACGCCCAGCTACTCCGTGAAAAAGGCAGGCGACCAATGCCACCATAAGATCTGTCGACGTCTGCACAAGACTGAAAAGGCGAACCACTTTCCCAAGACAAACATCTGCTGCTTGAGGGTGTGGCTCACCACTAAACCTCAGCGGTCTCTAATGCTGGAACTCACGGAGCGTGCCCAACCTGCACTCAAGCTCAGTCTGCTCTGATGAAGCAGTCTGGTGCTCACCAGGTTGGGGTGCGGCTACCGGCCCACCCGGATAAAGGGACTCTTATGATGGATCCTGGACTGAGTCCTCATAGCTCATAGGGTAGTCGTCATGAACAAAAGCGGGTATCCTTGCTGGCTGTCTTCGTACATACATCCTGAATATTATCAAGGAGTGTCGCGGTCAGATGAGCATATATGTATTTAACAATGACAACAATGGGGAGCTGACTCAATAAGGACAGTAAAAGAATCAATCCTATATGATGCACAAACCAATTTTCCCTTCAACGAGTGTCTCATCATACCGAGTCGAAAAGCGGGTTATCAAGGTCCTGGTGAATGGAAACGTCAGCCATAGCACCAATACTAGACTCCCTGGCCTGAGAGCCACTCTTGAGACATGTTAACACCATTTCCCTATATCCCAACCAATTCCTTTTTTTAGTTATGTCTGAACAACGTCCCAAGGGACCAACCACATCTGATACCACTTTTCCACAACCCGACCCTACCCGTGCTCGACCCGTAACTACCCCAAGCCCACCTCCATAGGCCAGGGGTTGACGACAAGCGCTGATGGCTAAAAAACTTGGGGAGGCCTTTTCCTGAGTACTTGTACACACACACGCATCCCACTCAATGAAGAACTGCAGAGTAAAAGAAAAAGTAAAGTAATAACTGCCATAAATAAACCACAGAGCGCATCAACCTCTAAACAGTACAAAGTAAAAGCAGAAGGTTAACTGAAATGAAAAGGTGAAAAACACGCACCCAACCAGAAAAGTGACACAACCTGACAACGGGTAAACAAAAGTAAAACAGCTAGAAGAGTCCCGCACCGAGAACACGACAACGACCACCGCACGTGGTCCAAGCTCCATAACTCCTATGCTCCTCTGACATCACGACCAACATGTCCGTCGTCTGCAAGGGTACACCATGTGCGGGCAAATTCCAATCATGGGTGAGTATAAAAATACTCAGTAGGATTCCCCGAAGGCCCAAGGGAGAAACAAAGGAGGTACTGAAGAGGTGAGCAGTAGATCGAACAGGGAAAAGTAAAGGAGTACAACTTAGAGCGCAGTAAATAATACATCTCAACCCAACAAGAAGAAGAAGTAGACTCATCCAAACACAAGGAGCTGGAAATGGTGAGAAGATGAACTTCTATTCGAGTCTTCACTACCTATTTTAGGATATTAGACTCATCCAACCAAAAGAATCTGGACACGGAAAGCACATGGAATACCTCGCGCATCTTCTCCTCTCATGGATGGATAGTAAACAAAACCCAAGAAGTGGGTTCTAGAACAAGGTGTATATATATATATGCTCTGTCAAGAAACCTAAACAAGATCGTAAGGGGATCTCCATCCCATAGCTTAGCCCAAGAAAGTGAGTAGAAAACAAACCTAGAAGTAAACACCATCGGTGCCCAGCATCCCGCATGTTTGCCCAAAACTGCAAGTCAAGGGGCTCCAATCACCGCACCTTGACACTATTCGCTTTGGGCGGCACTAACTCGTCTGCATGGTTTTTAGGTCCCGTCACAACGACGCGTCTCGGTGGGGAAAGTACCCCTCGTACTTGATATTTATGGGGGAACATCAAACCACATCTCATCACTGCCCCACAGTCGAGAGGTATCCTCAAAGTTGAGAGTTGACCCCCTGCCCAGCCCCATTGTAGGGTAATCCCTGATAGTCGACGGGTTACCACTAGAGGGAGACCCAGCAAAAGTCAACAGGTGCCACATTGCCCAGTCCCGTAAAAGGGCAATCCACTGGAGGGAGACCAGGAAAAAGTCGCTGATGGTTCCCAATGCCCAGACCCGTGAAAGGTGTCGGCTGGAGGGAGGCCTGAAATCATCAATGGGGACCACTTCTCAGCACATATGGAGGTAAACCCATAATCTGGGACCACTTCCTAGCCCCGCTGGAGGTAAACACGAAAGCGCTATAGCCATCCCTGCGGGATGGTACAACGCTGGCCATCCCTGGTGGATGGTAACCCACTGGTCATCCCTGCTAGATGGTAACCCACTGACTATCCCTGCTGGATTGTACAACCTCCTAGCCCTCCCTATTGGTAATAACCTCCTACCTCATTGGGCGTAGCCTGAAGCTTCATGATTGGTCTGCCAGGATCTCCGTGCCTTGCCAGAGGGGAGGAGGAGAGTTTTTTGGAGGAGCTTCGTTCGTTGAGAGCTCTTCCGCTAGGAGAAATGGAGAGGGGAGTAAGATGGGTGGATGGAGTAGTTTACGTAATGAATTAAATAAAATTTTACTTAATCCTTTAATCAACCACGAAACGACCCACGTCCGAAACTCTCGACGGGGTCAAGATTAAACCTCCCCTAGGGTAAACACCACCTCTCGAGCACAACGGCGGTCTCAAAATTATAATCTGAGCTTTCGTTCGAAAGGTATAAAACTCAATGCATGATGCCACTAAATTATGAAAACACCCTTGGCGGCATTTTTCACAGAAGGCTTGTGCCCATGAAAGTTACACCCCTTTTAGGGTAAATGACACGCTTTGGATTCAACGGTGCCCTCGGTTTTCCAATGAAAGATACTGTTTAAGAGATACTTGAGTAACTATTAAACAAATAATTAATTATTTTATTTATCCGTTTAACATTCCGGTAACTGGCGAGGGGTCCCAACATCCTGATCCGGCGTGTTCTATGTCATTCCTAGGGAAAACCCCCATTTCGGACCCATCCGCACTCTAAGATTTCTGATATGGAACACTGTTTATGAGTTATTCCATTTATTTGTCATGAACGGTGTGAACGCACTTAAAAATTAATTCTGGCCACAACGGGGCTCGTAATCGCATGTTGTCTGAAGGCGCTGCTCTTGAATAACATCAAGAATATGCCAAAGTCTTTTATAGAAAAAAACAGGTTCTTATAAAAATTATTCATTAATTAATATATCACATATAACATCACAAATTCAATTTTGTGGGAATACGATAACGTTGCTCATGTATACGACTGACTACCACCTAATGGAGTGATGTGACTCAGCCACACTTCATAAGGATAGTAATATTGATGATTTTAAGGAAAATATGTGATATATATGGCTTATTGATGATTATTTAATTATTATTTATCATTTATGAATCTATATTTCAATTATATAAGAAAATGGGATCATTGTATATATGTTTGTACAAATTACTATATCCATGAAATGTACATTTCATTTTTACACCTAAATATTATGTTTTACTAAAAAACATATATAATAAATATATGTGGTATTTAAAACAATTATAACATTATATAGATTATTTGACCATGATTATTGTAATACTACCATAAATTATAATTCAGAACATATATGAAAAACGATGTTGTTATTGCCCGAAACAGGACATTAACAAGGAATTGTTAATAAATGGGTAATAAAAAGTCATAAGAAAAAAATACCAAATCATATATATGAATATTATTCATTAATAAATTTATAGAAATATATATATATATATATTACATTTAAGGTTTGAATGTCTTTGAAGTAAGTCACGACTTAAGGTAGGGGGATATCTAATCTCTCTTTTATTTCAGGGATATGTGAAAATTCGACACTTGTTTCTTTTCTGTGGTGTATAGACCTAACATTTGAAAAATATATATTCTGAATATACTCCTTATCATTATATTTTATTTTTCATGTGATTTTATTCATTATTTGGTCTTATGATTCAAAATATTACTAAAGTGGTATGGGTTATTTTTCTCAATTTGCCTTCCTTGAGACATATATTATATTATGTCTATATAATATTTATGAGGTATATATAGACCCCTTAAAATTTAATAGAATGAATATATTTATTCTCATGATATTTTATATTTTACTTATTTATAAACTTTCATAGGGCATATGATTCAAATTTAATAAGTGTTAGTGATTTAATGTTACAGTTTCAACGTTTATGATGTATTTTTATGATTATGTTTCTAATGATAAAATATTATTATCCGTCTCTAAAGATACACATGAAATATATGCTAATATTTATATTCATAATATTTTCAATTAATAGTTAAATTTTATTCATTTTTCTATATAAAATAATAGTGAAAATATATTTAATAAAATCAGACATTCTTCTCTCTTCTGTTGAAAATCCATTTTCGTCCAAAACCATGTAATTTAAAACTATTATTTACAATTTTTTATTAATCTCTTATGATTATTAAAATTCAATTTTACCCATGTTTTATTTTTTAATTTGTTTTGGAATGGAATATTATTGTTGTTTTCCAAACAATTCATTTTTTAACAAAATGTTAATGAAACCGTAATTTTATCGTGTATGTAATGAAAATAGACAACCATAATCATGACCATTATATTATTTGATGCTAACTCTCTATGTTTATAATATTATTTTTAAGAACAATGATTTTTAAAATGATTTATATTTTATAATTTTTTTTCAAATAGTCAATGATATTATCCTTATGAAATGTTTTAAAATGATTTGAATGATTCCTCTATAAGTTTTTAATTCTATTTTCAAAGAATGTGATTTTAAAAATGTTTTATATTTTAAAAAATTGTTTTTCTTAGTGGAAAGAATATTTTACTCAGGATATTCCCCATTTAATTTTTCAAAAACATTTTCTATCTTAGACGAAAACTTTTCATGTTAATTATGTGATACTGGGGATATGATCCATGGTTCTCATTATTATTCTTCCTATAAATGGTATAGTTTCGGATGAAAGTTTTTTTATGAAACCCATTCCCCTTCCACCTTTTATACGATGAAAAAAATCATGTGAAAACTGATTCATTTTTCCATTCTCTTATGAAATGATAGAAATACCTATTAAAATAGTTTCCATTCTACTAGTTATGATAAATTGATAATGAAACCTATTTCATTTCATGGGTTCGTTTATGATGAATTCACTTATGTTATGGTTTAAAAAACATGTCTGATTTAATTTATGTGACAATGATTATGTTATAACAAAACAATGTGGTTACATTATAACCATGGATGGTTTTTATGTTTTAAACAATTATCTATGGGACCTATATCTCTACCAAATTACTTGTGTAATGATTTATATCTCATGAGAAAGATAAGACTAGAATTGGTAGTGAACTCATTTCAATACGGGAAATTATCCGCCTTGATTGTCTGGGGAGTGAACCTTTACATCCATGGCGATTTGTGTAGTTAACCCAACCCACTATAAAGAAGAGGATACCAATGCGGATAGTAGGGTTTCCCAATTAAGAGGTTCATCCACCCATGGAGTGCCCTGATATATTTTTCCGTCATCCCATGACTATCAAAGAAATTATTTTATATTGCTATTTATATGCCACATATCTATATATTATTAAAATCTTATGCTCACGTGGATCATGTTTTTTTATTTATATTATATTCATGGCCAATGGACATCCAATATTTATGCCATGACTCATGATTATGATATCTGATATATAGGTTATGGGTTTAAAATGTAATGATCTTATTAGCATACCTTTATGATCATTTTATTCATACATATCTACCCGGATTACCCCTAATAAACATTGAATCTCACCATTTCATGTGATTCATTTCCCTAGGTTATAAAGAATGTTTTTATGTAGGGTATGTTTATAAAGAGTAATAAATGGAACGATCTTTATGGGGGATTATGAAGACCATTCACCCAAATATATGATTTTTTACCTAGTATCTAAAGAAATTAAAATTTTTTGTCCACTATTGTGTGTTTTTGTAATGCATTTAATATCAAATTTAATGATTAGAAATATTTTTGTATGAATATCCTAGGTCGCTATAGTGCTTAGGTACTGGTAAATTAGTGTGTACTCCCAATTTTTTTGTGCCCTCCAACATGTTGTCTCTAGGTATTTGAAATTAACACAAATCATTGGTAACTTGGGCGGGTCAGACAATGTGTGTCTAATCACAAAGTGTGTGATAATTATATTTTGCAAAACCCTATATGAAACAACTTGCTGGGGATAAACTGTGAGAATTAATAAGACTATAGTCTGTGTAGTTGTGTTTTTCTATAAAACTCTAGTTTATTAATGACTTCTCTAGATCAATAATTCCCAAGGTTATTTCCTCTAATTAAAGACATGTAACTGATGGGGTAACATCAATCCCTCATTTCAATTCCTTTGATGGCCAAAAAATTGATTCCATTCATTCTAAAAAATTCCACACATTGTTACACCTCCTTCATACATTGAAACTCGGTCCCAAATAATAGATATATGGAAATCATCACCCACACCTCAAACAAAATATCAATACATCCTCAAATCACGATCCCAATATGATCTTTGGGCATCTTTTTATATCATTTATTATGTGTTCCGAAAAAGAAATGTACTATCTATGTATGGAAATATTGGGCCTCTAAAATGGGTTTTTAGAAATATTATAGGTGCAAATTAATACATAGGGTATCTTTTCATACTTCAATGGAAATTACACAAGGTTATCCTCTACATTGAATAATTTTTTTCTATGTGTGATTTTATCGACTGATTCTAGAGGATATAAATGGTAACATATATGGAAGTATAGAATGTGGATTTTGTTTGTGAGTGTAGTTTTTAATTGGGTGGTAGTAATATGGAGCCCCTTATTTTATTGATCTATGAGGAATCTATAAAATCATTGGACACTAGAATGGTGGTGATTCCTTGGGCTATTAGAATGTTTTTGGATTTTTATACTGAGGTTATTTTGATGAGACCCCCTTGAATATATGTTGTGTCTAGGATAAAAATATATATAGGTGATATTTAGATATTTATGGTTCCATATAGTATAAACAAGTCTATGTTGGGATATTTTGGGATTTAGACAGATTATTTGATGCATAAGGGTGTCATCCTATTGAGTGTATCTCTATGTGGTGCTTCAGAATTTTTTCCACAAAGGAGGGTTGTAGTCTAAAGTAGTGTATAAACAATAATTGGATGAATCAATTGATGATAAATAATCACTATCCTCTTCCAAGTATCAGATATCTCTATGAACAATTTAGTGATGGTAGTTGGTTTGCAGTGATCGATCTGTGGTCTAGGTATTTCAAGTTGAGGGTGAAGGAGGGTGATATCAGAAATAATTCTTTCAAATACAATAGTTGGCACATAGTGTTTGGGTATATGAAATTTGGTCTCATAAATTATCCATCTATGTTCATAGAGATCATGAACACTATATATTCTGAATTCTTAGAAAATTGTTTATTCAGGTTCATTGAGGAAATATTAATCTACTCAAACATGGAATTGGAGTATGCCAATCATATCAATTTCTATATTATTATTTTGTTGATGCATGAAACATTTTGAAATGTTTTTAGTTGATAATTCATGACACATGAGATTTTTTTATCTAGGATATTAAGGTCTCAGTATGGTGTGGAAATAGACCCATTGATGTTCGCAGTAGTTTTTTCTTGTGTAGTACCAAAGAATATAGAAGATGTTCACAAATTCCTTTGTATTTCTAGCTATAATCATAGGGTGGTATCTATTTTATGTCATATTTTATCACAATTTAAATATTTTACTAGGAAGTACATGACCATTATGTGTTCTAGACAGTGCCAAGTATCATTCTATTATAATGATTTGAAGATTATTAGTACCCTAGTTCTTGAGAAGCTAGAGGAACGTGTGTTGTTTAAGATCATATGTGATAGGTCCCGTATAGGAATGAGATGTGTTTTGTTTTAGTAGATTGAAATGTTATATTAGGAGTCTTGTAAATTTCATCAGAAAATAAATAAATTTTCTTACTATGATCTAGATATAGTTTTAATGGTGTTTATGCTAATGTTGTGGTAACATTACCTCATTAGTGAGGAATATTTCTCTAAAACCCGATATTTTATGAAAAGTATTCTATTTAATTTATTTGATGTCATGTGTTTTAATCTACAACAAGATTATCTTGTGTTATATGCCACACTGTATTAGCTAGAAGTATACACAACACTATTCTTAGATTGTGTTAAACACAATTTCAAGTTCGTTTTATAATAGTCATTCTACGCAACATTGAGTGTATATATATATATTCAATGTATAAATAAAATATGGTTGGATTATGTTATACGAAATAATAAAGGATTCCTTCACAACACGCAACCCTGACTTGGCTTGCATTACACGCAATCGTGACCTTCCTCGATAGCGTGTGTTGTACGCAATACCGGGTTTTACTAAACAACGATATATTATTATAATATTATTATGAACAAGACGTTATGAATATTATTAACTAAATTCTGAATTTTATAACATTATTATTCATCTTACACATTTTCTAGAACATGTTATGTGACCAAAATAAATTTTTCGAGTAAAATAACTATTTTTCAAAAAATGCATTTTTTCCACCTTTTGATGGCGCAACCACATTAAATCTTGTTTTTGACAAGTTTATAAGTTCAATTTTACAAAATAAAATTATTATTTTGAATCAGGATATAAAAATTTACATTGGATAAAGTTTTGATATTTTTCTGACAACTTTCATATTTTAATGAATAGTAAAAACACACTATATTTTAATTAAAAAAAAACTTTTTTTCATCGTAATAATTTATATGGTTAAATTATAATATTGAATGTTTTTAAAGTATAAATTGAATATTTTTTTAGCATATAACATAATGTATGTCATTAGCATTGATTTTACTTTAAATTCGTAGGTTAAATCAATTCAATCTTTTGCAATGTTTTAAACAAAAACCCATTTTCCTTCGACAATGGGATTAATTTGAATTTAATTTCTGAAACATTTGTATATTGAATTTCGAAAAATGGATTCCATATTTGGAATCAGTGGGTCCCAATTATGTTAATAGGCTACTTTTTATTTTTCGAAATTATGAATAGTAACTACGGTAATTTTATTTATCATAGTTAAAGGTAAATCGGGTAATTGAGGGTAAATATAATATTATAAAATTACCCTAACTCATGCCAAAATTATATTGGATGACTAAAAGTAGACCAATATCACCTAAGGGTCTGATTAGATTCATTTAATGGACTTTTTTCCATGAAAATAATTTAAATATTATTAAAACCAAAGAAAGTGAGAACATGTCACTCTCTTAAATCTTATAAGTATAATAATTTTAATTTAATGATAAACTTCATGAAACATCGAACATGAGTCGTCTACAGAAATATAATAAAATTATCTACATCATATTAATTTATTTATAATTTTTAGGGATTAAATATTTTTCGTTAATTATGATATAATAGTGATGCAAAAATTGTTTATCTAGTGAAAAATCAAGAATATAGTTTTTATTAAACTAATAGTGACCATAAATTGCACATAACCCAGACCAAAATTTATTGTTCATGTAAATGTAAACCATAATCATCCAATGGTCGAATATTTCATCAATTGGAGCCTTATAAAAGAGATTATGGCACTTCTATTATTTTATTTTAAATGATGCCAAAGTTGTCACCTTCATAATTTAATAATTATAACAATTTTAATATTTTTATTTTAAGATGATAAATTAGAGTAAAAGTATTATTGGGAATTTTAATAGATTTATCTTCATCATAGGATTTTATGTTTAATTTTTATGCAAAAAATAAGTATATAAAATAATTATACAAAAATGTTGTAGTATTTATTTTATTAAGAGATAAACCAAATAAATGGTTTTAAAAATACTAAAATAAATATTATATGAACAATTTAATGTTCTAAAATAATTTTATAGATACATATGACCTTTTCTGAATCCATTAAATATTTTAGTTCGAATATATCCTCTGTTTATATTTTATTTATATTCAAATAAATGAATAGTGTCAAAATTGACATTATTGTTATTTTATAAAAATAACATATTATTAAACTGTTTAAAAATCAAAAATATACTTAAAAATTATAAATTGGAATTTATATAGTCCAAAATGTCATAAAATATACAATTATGTAAAATTAACAACACATAAGTGTTTTTTTATAACCATTTAAAATTTATTATTTTATTACCACAAATAAACTTAAATAGATTAAATAAGGATAAATCAGAATGATAAGGTTTAAATAAGATCTAAACATGTCTAAATTTGATTGGATGATGCTATTACAACCCTATCTCGTCTAATATTCGAATATGAGTCATTTCTGGAGGTTTTTATGTGGGGTTAGATTTATTATAAATTAATATTTTTAAGAATTCCAAAGGTGCCCCTCTCCTCCCTTATAAAAGGGCACCTCCTCCCTCTCCTCCTCACACCAATTTGAGCCTTCAATCACGGAAAACCCCTGCCAAATTATCTTCTACACTTCCCTAGAAACATCCTAGAGGTCCAATTCTTCTTAAAATACCATTTTAGTTCTCTAAGAGGAGGTCTCAAAGAGGCGCTTCAAAGAAGAGGTAATGTCCGTTACCGATTCTTTCAACTTTATTTCTTCTTCCACTTATTCTTCATAGGTTGTTTCATTATGAAGTAATAACATCAGTATCACTCATATACTGATATGTTATTATAAGTATGAAACAACCCTATTTCACCATCTATCCATCCTACGGAAAACGAAATCACCGCACGTGCGTACGTACGGAATACCGTCTCCACGCCGTGGTGTAATCTATTTTCCACCAAAACCTTACATGGATGGCTATAATGGTGTAAATAATAACTATATATGATTATCGTAAAGAGATATTGATTCTGTAATAGTATACAAACACTCCAATAAAATTCCACGATCATGGGAACGATATCATCGCTCCTGCGTACGTACAGAATACCGTCTCCACGACGCGATGAGATTCATTCTCAATGATTAACCATTCATAAATGAATATAAATTATATATAATAAGTAATAATGAAATATATGACATAATAATGATACTGTATTAATTTATATATATATATATGTATTTAATCCAATTAACTCCATTCAATTCAATGAGGAAACAAAAACAACGTTCATGCGTACGTACGACCTACCGTCTCCATGAACTGTGTATTTCTTTCCATTTATCATTCTATTATATATATGTATATTCTGAATATATATTATATATAAATAATGTTTTATATTCTGTAATTAAGTAATCATGATCTATGTAATCATATGAATAATTACAAGTCAAAACACGGACGACAAATGAAACGATTTTACCCAAAACTCTCTTTAACATGGAATTTACAAAAGAGAGGGTAATATAAAGTCATAAGTTAACCATATATGATTTCATAACAATGAATATGATTATGTAATAAGTAAATAACATTATTTAAATCATTATACAGGAGGTTTGGACACTTACGATGCAAATCAGACCTATGTGAAGGGATAATTATTCCAATCTCATTCTTATCCAAGATTGTTTACTCATAAGTATTTACTGGGGGTTATGTTTATTATCCATGTCCATATGCTCTCAAAATTGTTTCATAAAAAGTTTACTTTCCTTCCATTTATGTTTAAGACATTTTTACCCTTTTCTTACTTTTACCACATCGTATGGAAGGAATCGTTCTTTTGATTATCATACGAGGTACTTTTTGACATTTCCGACAAAAGTATGAGAAGAATGTTTTTTTAAAATTATACGGCACATAAGGATTTTTACGGTTTCATAACACCTTATTTTCAAAAATCTTACTCTACAATATTTTATGACTATTTTCAACAAAATCCTTTTCTTTTAAAATTGAATGGCATTTTGTGAAAAGAGAATGATTTTCAAGAAGAAAGGAAATTTTCCTCAAGAATTCATTTCATGTGCTTTATCAAAACCATTTTCCATCTAAGATGAAATTATTTCATATATGTATGTTTCAAGTATAATGTCTCTATGATTTATATGGTTTCACTTTTCTTATGACGGAATGATATCCATTATTTTTATATGGATTATGTTATGATGGCATGATGTTTTAGAATCTCATTATATTACATGGGTTATGCTATGATGTATCATTTATGATTTTGTGGAACACGAAAGACTGATTTTATTATGAGATGGGTGGGACCTATATCTCCATCCAATGCATTGGGTAAATATTTATATCTCATGAGATAGATATGGCTGGAACGGAAAGTTAAACCGGTTCAGTAAAACAGGACTGGATTGAGGAGTGAACTCGATTCGGAAAGGGACTTTGTCCACTAAGATGGTCATAGCAGCAATGCATTAGATACTATGAAAATCATAACAAGTGCTGAATGGTCTCCACAATTACATGTTTTATTCCCATGCTATTTTATCGTGATTGATGTTTCTTTATGATATATGCCTTACGTACTTCCAATATTTATGTCTCTTCTCAAGGTTTTAATGTTTATATTTCATGTTCAAGTTTTTTCTTTCAACGGTTTATGGATTGTTTTATATTCTCTATGTTTGCCCTTACTGAGCATTTGAGCTCACCCTTTTTATGTTTAATTTTCCCCAGTAAACTAAGAAAGGTTTTAGGTAAGGAAACAAAAAGGGGAATATTGTTATGGGAGATGTTGAATATCTTTCAACATGACTAGTTGTTTATATTCCGAGTTTCCAAAGACACTAAACTATTACGGTCCTTGTGTGTCTTTTATTTGTTATGTATTAAGTATTCAACAAAAGTAATGTAATTTCCATGTACGTCAAGATTCGGGTCTCTATTGTTGGTATCAGAGAAAAGGATTAGTCAACCTTTGGAAACTAGGATGCGAGAACTTTAGTGAGATCCAAAGAGATATTTCTAAGGTATTCTTAGGGATGTCCCTAAGGTTAAGTATAAGTATAGGTTATAGTCCTAGAATTATGGTAACGATCTTAGAATTAAACCTAAGATGTTAGATATTGAAGTTACTCCCCTCTATTATGTTTTTTACCTATCATGATTTTTGCCTCTCACAGAATTCTTTTTGTGTTTTAGTCAATGGAGGGAACCAGAAGGAATTCGGTTAACATTGAATCGAATGGACAAATTGGTGACTATGAGAAACGAAATTGTGTAATGCCTAGAGATAATGATATTGTGATAATGCCGAATCAGTCATCGCAAAATATGATTAACAAGGTGAAATTTAGTGGTATTCCTAATTCATCAAATAAGAGGAAGATAGACTTTTATGCATGTTCGCATGTTGAGGATCATAAAGAAAGGGAGATTGAGATTTCTAAAGAAGGGAAGAAAACCCTTGAGGAATACCTCAAATGGAGGGGAAGATGTTATCTATTTGGAGAGAAGGGTCATAGAGTGACAGACTATTATGGAGTTCAATGTCATATCTGTGCAGAACATGGGCATTACCCAACTCAATGCCAGGACCTAAAAAGTTACATCTAAATCAAGGAAGGACTTATTCCAGGACAATCATTGAAGAGTATGGATTGAAGTGTTTATGAATTGGTATTCAAGAATAATGTTTTTGAGGTACTTTTATGGTGTATTAGAATATTTTTGTATTAGTCTATTGTGGATTTCAATAATTTTATGATACCGGTAACCATGAAAAGTGATTCAAATATTTTAGAAAGCAGATGATATGCGCATAATGAAGGGATAAGGAGAAAATGAAATGTTTGACAGTATTCATGAGCTCATGATTGATATAAGGACTATGTAATATCATGGTTTGAGTATATAGAATTTTGCGGATTTTGGTATGTGGAAAATGTTAACTTTTAACTACATTCATGTTTTCACTAAGGTTCAATGGGTATTCATTTTTTCAAGAGAATACATGATTAAGGCCTTCAAATGTTTGGAATGTGACCAACAAGACATATATTATGATATATGGGGATCAACGATGGTATTAACATGCTTGTTATATTAAATCTCTGGTAATCGTTTTCACTATAATATGAGAGTGGACTGCAGTATTATGGATAAGCCTAAAGATTGGAATGAATTATGTTGGACATAGGTTAGTATTGTTTAAGGATATATTTTTTTATATATTATTATAAAAAGGTAGTTTTAGAAAAAGGAAAACCTACAGGACGAGCGACAGCCCATCGCGTTGGACAAGGCTATGGGAATCGAACCAACAACTGAAGTACGACTGGACTTTATCACCTACCACTGGCCTACATGAAGTCCCTGTTTAGTATAAACTAGTTTTATTATATTAAGCAGTATGATATATGATGTATAAGTCCATTTTAGTAACCATATATGATTAATCTCACCATATATGGACTTTTGTATATTTGATAACTTTTTCTAACCTTTTGTTTAAAATAGATGGAATGACCCATAATTCTATCACATGATATGTTAACACTTCACGAATAACAAATTCAACTTCATTTCATTAAGGGATGAAGTGGAAATTGTTCAAAGCACGAACAACAGTGATATTGTACCAAAATCAAGCAAGTATTTCTTCTAATTCAAAATTTTCAACTTTAGGGAAATGATATTGAAAACCAAAAATGTTGTCCTAGTGCTCTTATATCCGATGAATTAGATGGTACATTAGATCATCACAAATTTATGTCTTTGTGATTGATGGATTTTTCATAGCCATGTTCTCTACCACTCTCCATCAGAACATGATGGTTAGATTTTTCTTCCATATCCATATTTTCACCTATGTTATCCTATATGGAAACCCAGTGATGAGTTACTTTGGGTAATCAATTCGTTTCATACTTTAGTTTTTAAAATTAAGTTTTAGTATTCCTTTTTACTATGTGGGTTTCTATGAATAGTAAACGATTTATAACCCCAACAAATTTCGAGGGCGAAATTCATTTTAAGGGGGGTAGAATGTAACAACCCGATATTTTATGATAAGTATTCTATTTAATTTATTTGATGTCATGTGTTTTATGATACAACAATATTATCTTGTGTTATACGCCACACTGTATTAGCTTGATGTATACACAACACTATTCTTATATTATGTTACACACAATTTCAAGTTCGTTTTACAATAGTCATTCTACGCAACATTGAGTGTTTATATGTATATATATATATATATATATTCAATGTTTAAATGAAATATGGTTGAATTATGTTTTACGAAATAATAATGGATTCTTTCACAACACGCAACCCTAACATGGCTTGCATTACACGCAATCGCGACCTTCCTCGATAGCGTGTGTTGTACGCAATACCGGGTTTTACTAAACAACGATATATTATTATATTATTATTATGAATTAGATGTTACTAATAGTATTAACTAAATTTTGAATTTTATAACATTATTATTCATCTTACACATTTTCTAGAACATGGTATGTGAACAAAATAAACTTTTCGAGTAAAAAAAGTATTTTTAAAAAAATTCATTTTTGCCGCCTTTTGATAGAACACCCACTTTAAATCTAGTTTTGAAATGTTTATAAGTTCAATCTTACAAAATAAACTTTTTCTTTTGAATCAGGATATAAAAATTTACATTGGATAATGTTTTGATATTCTGATAACTTTCATATTTTAATGAATAGTAAAAACACGCTATATTTTAATTAAAAACAACTTTTTTTCATCGTAATAATTTATATGGTTAAATTATAATATTGAATGGTTTTAAAGTATAAATTGAATATATTTTAACCATTTAATATAATTTATGTCATTAGCATTGATTTTGCATTGAATTCGTAGGTTAAATCAATTCAATCTTTTGCAATGTTTTAAACAAAAACCCATTTTCTTTCGACGACAGGATCAATTTTAATTTAATTTCTGCAACTATTGTGTATTGAATTTAGAAAAATGGATTCCATATTTGGAATCAGTGGGTCCAAATTATGTTAATAGGCTACGTTTTATTTTTGGAGATTATGAATAGTAACTACGGTAAATTTTATTTACCATAGTTAAAGGTAAATCGGGTAATTAAGGGTAAATATAATATTATAAAATTACCCTAACAGATGCCAAAATTCTATTGGATGACTAAACGTTGACCCACATCACCTAAGGGTCGGATTAGATTCATTTGATGGACTTTTTTCCATGAAAATAATTTAATTATTATTAAAAACAAAGAAAGTGACAACATGTCACTCTCTTAAATCTTATAAGTATAATAATTTTAATTTAGTGATAAACTTCATGAAACTTCAAACATGAGTAGTCTCCAGAAAGATAATAAAATTAACTAAATCATATGAATTTATTTATAATTTTTAAGTATTAAATAATTATCATCAATTATGACACAATAGTGATGAAAAAATTGTTTATCTAGTGAAAATTCAAGAATATAGATTTTATTAAAATAATAGTGACCCTAAAATGAAAAAAACCCTTTAAAAAACATATTGGTCATGTAAATTTATACCATAATAATCCAATGGTCGAATATTTGACCATTTTTATCCTTATAAAAGCGATTATGACACTTATATTATTTTATTTTAAATGATGCCAAAGTTGTCACCTTCTTAATTTAATAAATATAACAGTTTAAATATTGTGATTTTAAGATGATAAATTCACGTAAAATGTATTATTGTGAAAGGTAATAGATTTATCTTCATCATATGATTTTATTTTTAATTTTTATGCAAAAAAAGTATATTAAATAATTATACTAAATTGTTGTAGTATTTATTTTATTAAAAGATAAACCAAATAAATGGTTTTAAAATTAATAAAATAAATATTATATGAACTATTTAATGTTCTAAAGTACTTTTATAGATACATATGACCTTTTATGAATCTATTAAATATTTTAGTTCGAATATATCCTCTGTTTAGATTTTATTTAAATTCAAATAAATGAATAGTGTCAAAATTGACACTATTGATATTTTATAAAAATAACATATTATTAAATTGTTTAAAAATCACAAAAATATTTAAAAATTATAAATTTCAATTTACATAGTCTAAAATTTCATAATTTATCCAATTATGTAAAATTAACAACACATAAGTGATTATTTATAACCATTTTAAATTTAGAATTTTATTACCCCAAATAAACTTAAATCGATTAAATAAGGATAAATCAAAATGATAAGGTTTAAAATAAGATCAAAACATGTATAAATTTGATTGGTTAATGATCTTACAACCATATATCATCTAATATTCGAATATGAGTCATTTTTTGAGGTTTTTACGTGGGGATAGATTTATTATACATTAATATTTTTAAGAATTCCAAAGGTGCCCCTCTCCTCCCTTATAAAAGTGAACCTCCTCCCTCTCCTCCTCACACTAATTCGAGCCTTCAAGCTCGGCCAAACCCTGACAAATTCTCTTATAAACTTCCCTAGAAACATCCTAGAGGTCCTGGACTTCTTCAAAGACCAATTTTAGTGCCCTAAGAGGAGATCTCAAAGAGGCGCTTCAAAGAAGAGGTAATGTCTGTTACCGATTCTTTCAAATTTATTTCTTCTTCCACTTCTTTTCATAGGTTGTTTCATTAGGATGTAATAACAAAAATATCACTCATATATTGATATGTTATGATAATTATTAAACAACCCTATTTCACAATCTATCCATCCAATGGAAAATGAAATCATAGCGCGTGTGTACGTACGGAATACCGTCTCCACGCTGTGGTGCAATCTATTTTCCACCACCACCTTACTTGGATGGGTACAATGGTATTAATAATAACTATATATGATTATTTTAATATGATATTGATTCTTTAATAGTATACATACACTCCAATAAAATTCCACGATCATGGGAACGATTTCATCGCTCGTGCGTACGTACGGAATACCATCTCCACGACGCGATGAGATTCATTCTCAATGATTAACCATTCATAAATGATTATAAAGTATATATAATAATTAATCATGAAATATATGACATAATAATGATACTGGATTTATGTATATATATATATATATATTTATTTATTTCATCTAATTAATTCCATTCAATTCAATGAGGAAACGAAAACAATGTTCATGTGTACGTATGACCTACCATCTCCATGAACGGTGTATTTAATTCCATTTATCGATCTATTATATATATTTATATTCAGAATATAAATTATATATAAATCATGTTTTATATTCTGGAATTAATTAATCATGATCTAAGTAATCATATAAATAATTACAAGTCAAAACATGGACGACAATGAAACGATTTTACCCAAAATGCTTTTTAACATCGAATTTACAAAAAAACGCGTAATATAAAGTCATAAGTGAACCATATATGATATCATAACAATGAATATGCTTCTTTAATAAGTAAATAACATTATTTAAATCATTATACAGGAGGTTCAGACACTTACGAAGCAAATCTGACCTAAGGTAAGGGATAATTATTCCAATCTCATTCTTATCCGAGATTGTTTACTCGTAAGTATTTACTGGGGGTTATGTTTATTATCCATGTCCATATGCTCTCAAAATGTTTTCATAAAATGGTTACTTTCCTTCCATTTATGTTTAAGACATTTTTACCCTTTTCTTACTTTTACCCCATCGTATGGAAGGAATCTTTCTTTTGATTACCATATGAGGTACATTTTGAATTCTCCGACAAAAGTACGAGAAAAATGTTTTTTAACTTATTTGGCACAAACGGATTTTTACGGTTTCATAACACCTTATTTTCATAAAGCCTACACTATAAGATTTCATGACTATTTTCAACAAAATCCCTTTCTTTTAAAATTGAATGGCATTTTGTGAAAAGAACATGATTTTCAAGAAGAAAGGATATTTTCCTCAAGATTTCATTTCATGTGCTTTATCAAAACCATTTTCCATCTAAGATGACATTATTTCATATGTGTATGTTTCATGTATAATGTATATATGATTTATACGGTTTCACTTTTCTTATTAATAAATGATATCTATTTTTTATATGGATTATGTTATGATGGCATGATGTTTAAGAATTTCATTCTATTACATGGGTTATGCTATGATGTATGATTTATGATTTTGTGGCACATGAAAGAATGATTTCATTATGAGATGGGTGGGACCCATATCTCCCTCCAATGCATTGGGTAAAGATTTATATCTCATGAGATAGACATGGCTGGAACGACAAGTTAAAACGGTTCAATAAAACAGGTCTGGAACGAGGTGTGAACTCGATTCAGAAAGGGAATTTGTCCACTAAGATGGTCTTGGCAGCAATGCCTTGGATACTATGGAAATCATAACAAGTTCTGAATGGTTTCCACAATTACATGTTTTATTCCCATGCTATTTATTCATGATTGATGTTCCTTTATGATATATTCCATACGTACTTCCATGATTTATGTATTTGCTCAAGGTTTTAATATTTAGATTTCATGTTCATGTTTTTTCTTTCAAATGTTTATGGATTGTTTTATGTTCTCTATGTTTGTCCTTACTGAGCATTTGAGCTCACCCTTTTTATGTTTTATTTTCCCCAGGAAATAAAGAAAGGTTTTAGGTAAGGAAACAAAAAGGGGAAGATCATTATAGGAGATGTTGAATATCATTCAACATGACTAGTTTTTTATATTCCGAGTTTCTAAAGACACTAAACTATTACGGTCCTTGTGTGAATTTTTTTGTTATGTATTAAGTATTCCGCAAAAGTAATGTAATTTCCATGTACGTCAAGATTCGGGTCTCTAAAATTTCTTTTTCATTGATATGAGAATTTATAAATACAATCTGTTGCCAATGAGATTTGAATATATACTAGCGGAGGTGTATAGAGATTCTTTAGGAATATGATTTTTCTAATCTATTATATTTTTGTGATGGGGTATATTGTAGCTGATGTGTTTTTCAAGGATTCCATTATCAGATGACTATGTTTTCTTCATTTCTGCAACTAATGGAGTAGTATCATTGGGTAGACTCATAGGTAGTGGTGATGTATGTAAAAGTTAACTATGGATATTATTCAGGGGATGGCCAGAGTATGGTTTTAACTAGATGTTGTTTTATGGGAATGTTTTTATTCTATTAAATATTCTTGAGGGTTTCATTCATATGTTCCATTGAATATAATTTTTGATTCACGCAAATGTTTCCAAGATATTTAATTGCTTTCAGGCATAGTTTAAGTAGAATGTTATGAATGACATTGTAGATGTTTTTTTGATGGGGTGTTTTGTTTTCTAGTACGTAATGGTTGTGCATCATATTCCCAATAGAGTTTTATAGACCTTAGATTTTCCTGAATTTAAGTGGGATGAAATATCAACCGATATCATCATAGTGTTTCCCCAGGCATAGGGATGTTGTGATTCTGTTTTGGTGGTAGAGGACTAGTTGACAATATTATCTCACCTTCTAGAGATTTGTGTCACGATTTCCATTGATGTTTTTTAAGAGGAATGTGTATGAGATGGTGTGGTTTCATTGATCCCCATGGGTCATTGTATCAGTTTGGGGCATATATTTTACCTCAAGAGTCTATAGGGGATTACACCATGTTTTTGTCCCACAGTTATTCCTCAACACTACTTTTGACCTACAGATAGATAAGATAATGGATCATACTATGAAGATGTTGGAGGATATGCTAAAGTAATGTATATTATATTTTTTTGGATCATAGTAAAAGTACACTCCTATGTTTGAATTTTCTTATAAAAACGGTAATCACTCATCCATTTAAATGGATCTATTTTAGAAGTTTTAGAGGCTTCAACATCATTATATGTTGTTCTGGATGGCGGTTGGGGAGGTTGTAATTCTAGGACCTGCTGAGGTGTCGATAATGATTGATAAGTTAAAACATTTTTGTGAGAGTATTAAGTAATCATAAGACCAGAATATGTCTTATACTAATCGAAGGATGAGGCCCTTCATGTTTGAGGTTAGGGGACACATGTTCTCGATGGTTTCCCCCAATGTGTGAATTGTACATTTTGTGGGGGGGGGGGAGTGCAATATCTCTCCTTGATTTTGTATACCTTTCCTAGGGTTGGGATACATTGGTGTGGTGGATAATTGTTTTGAACTTCCACAATGGATGGAATTGAACCATTAAATCCTTCACATCTCTCAGCCCCAGCTATATCTACATTATGACTCCAAATTCACTTAATGAGGGTCATTTGATATTTTGGATGAAATGATGATCATGGTGAGTCCAGTCAAGATACATTATCATTAATAGAAGGTTTTATGTAGATGAACAATTCTCTGGTTTCATGGACATTGTAGCAACAGTGGAATGGAGAATATTACTTTAGACAGAGAGACATAGATATTTTCCTAGCACTAATAGTTTTTATAAGTTTTTTATTTATATGTTTTAATTTATGATATTATGTTTTAATAATGTAAATTTATCATATGATCTATTTTTCAGAATATATTATGCATGATAAAACACCAAACCTTTGAGAATGGTAGGATATAAATACTAATTCTGAAACATTATACCATGATGTGATTGAAACCATGCTGGTGAATTAGTTCCTCACAACATATAAAATATCATGAAATAGAGAATGGAATTAATATATTTATGTGTTTGGTTAGTGTAGTATCATGTTCTACTTGTGGAAGTGGATGTTTGGGGTCGTGTGTTGGTTTTGTCAAAATGAGAAAGTTTATATATGGTACCAAATGAGTTGGTTTGAGTCAATGAGAGCCTGTAATGTGATTTTTCATTTTTCTTGAGGGTTCATTGGTGTAGTGTGTTTATTTGGTGGTAGTGGTTATGTTGTGATGAGGTCATTGAGTTGTATCTCACATGGTGGTTATTCAGACACCTTTCTCTTTTCATCAAGGATGGTTTTGATTCATGAAGACAATACTAATTTGAGTGGTATCTAATGTGATGGTTTTTTCCTTCCAGGTGAAATAATTTTCATTTTGAGGGGTTGGTGTTTCATCAGAAGAGTATTAATGATTTTTTGTTAAATTTGGATCTACATGAGAACAAAACTAGTCATTTCATGTAGCAAAATATGGTTTTATGGAAAAAGTATGGGTGATGAATTGTGTGGAAAATACATTCTGACTTATTAAAGGAAGAGGTGTAGCTGTGAAAATGAATTTTAGACCATAATATTGTTATATATAACATAAAAAAATTGTATACCAAAGACCAATAATTTTCAGCATATATTCTTATTTCAATGGTTGTTAACATAACAATTGGTTTTGAGGTTTTTGTTTTCTAATTCGCTGATCTAGTGACAAAATTGATTGATTTATTATGTGTGTTAGGAACCTTATATCCTGAATGTATATTTTTCTATGGAATCAACTCTCATTAGGCAATTTATCTATTGGTTTTGGAAAAAGTCAATATATTTTTCAATGATATTACATCCACATACCTCATTCATTGAACAGTGGGTTCTGGTGATCCATGGTAATATTTTCTCCCTCCCCTACTATTTTTATTTATTTCTTATTTTAGTGATCCACTGTGACAATGTTGTTTTTATTTGGGCTGGTTTTTTTGATAATTATATCCCTTAATGTGGTGCTAGTTTATTCATGGGTTTTTCCATTAAATTGTTGTTTTACAGGCATTTTCTCTTCACCCTAAAGTTTCTCTCAAGTCAAAAATATCTATTTGAGGTTGGGTATCATTGGTTTCTCACCTTATGAAACTTGTGATAAAAGATATACTTTTTTACCTCAGGGAAGTACTATATACGACCTAATAAATATAAATAAACCATTTAATTAAAATAATAATTTAATCGATATTTAATTCCATGTTTTTTAAAGCATTAATATTTACTTTCTATTGGGATTTTCTATCCTAAATCCTCCCTGAAAATGGTAGTAATTTTGGTTTCTATTTCCAAAATACTTTTTCGGATTTGTAACCTTTATTTTGAATTTTTAGAATCATACTCCAATGGAAAATGATTAATTACTTATATATGACTAATTAATTAGCTACACCACAATTAATGGATTATATGAGAATACCCTTAAATAAAAAAGTTAAATTGATGAAAATATTGGGATGAATGTGATGTGTAATGTGAGTTATTATTTAGTTGTGATATGGGTATGTAATTTGATTGGTTGGCTTAGCCAGGCTGTGGGATAGGGATCTCATGAGTTTTTTAACATGCTTTGGGGGGATAATGTGATAGATGTTTTTGTCTATTTTATAGAGCATAGATGTGATGGCTATGTTTTAATGTTCTATGGGTAGGGGATGTAATGAGTTTGTTTGATCATGCTATGGTGTTTTGATATGATGGGTTTTCTTCAGTGGTATTAGGTGGCTATGTGAGGGGTTGGTTTAGCCATGTTGGGGGGTGGAAATGTGATGGGTTCTCATTTACATGTTTTGGGGAGGATATGTGATTTATTTTTTCAGTAATCATGCGGGAGGTAGTGATGGAATTTCATGGTGATTTTGGGATTATTATCTTGTAGAGGATAGTCATCTATTCCTTGATGGATTTTGTGTTTTGGTAGGTTACCGAGTAGTTTTGAAATTGCATGATGAGGTTGAAACTAAAATGGAATGTGTTGAAATGATATATAAATGTCGAATTAAATGTTCCCAATAATTGGAATTGGTTTGGATTGTATTTAAAAGTGTAAATTGGTTTATAGATCATGTTTTCCATATGTGAGGTTGTGATTTTAGTGGTTGTAGTGAATGTGGTGGTGTTTTTGTTATGATTAGTACCTTATTTTCTATCTGAAAGATGTACTAGTGTGTGGATATTATATATAATTGTATATTACTTTTTATTTCCATGTACACCCCACTCGTGTTGAGGACCACATGTCAACATATATTTATATATATACGGTGTTTTCTCAAGTATCAAGGTGGTTAGGTTGGTTGGATAGATACCTATTATTTCCCATCTCTCTTTGAGGAATATAGATATTTATAGGTTGTGATGGATGGATTCCAAATAGTGTATTCATTGATAGGCTCATTTTATGTTTTAATGATAAGATTTCAATTTGTTGTGGGGTGGTGAGATGGGTTGTGACCATGTTGTGGGTTGGTGAGATTTGTTGTCACCTTGCCATGGGGAGCCTTATGGTAGGGGTTTTGCATGGAAGGAGGAGGGAATGAAGTGGGTGTGCTTCATGTTCATGATAACCAATTACTCTATTTGTGTTAGTGGTTATGATGTGATTCCCAAGATTCTATGATCAATATATGAAATTAATGTGTCATGGGATAATGATTTGTGATATGTTATAAATATAATATGGGAGCTCCGTGATGTACGATGTTGTGGTGTGATGGAATAAAATCGGTGGGAAAACTGTGCGAGGTTCCCTATATTGATATGAATCATGTTATGACAAGACACATTTCATGTGTTATTTTTTGAGTTTGTGTTTGTTAGGTTTTATTTGGTTAGTAGAATTATTTTGGAGAAATGTTTTTCTTTTTTATCACAGTTCATTATTATGAATGATTCACATGTGTAGAATAGAAATTGGTATTCCCACAAAGTATACTTTTATTTTCAACCTATATATATGAACATTATTTTCATGTTTCTCAGAGGACTACATGGAGCGTGATGTACATTACATGATCAGACCATTGGATTATTTTAGTAGTTTCGATACCTTATATATTATAGGTATTTAATATTAGAGAATATTAACTGAAAAAAATTACATTATACCTGCATTTTGAGGGAAAAACTCCACATTCATTAAATTTATTAATCCATGGTGTTAGTCACCATCTTGGGGCCTAATAATTCCGAGACTTGGGGGGCATTATCTTCCTCCCTTCATTATGGTATCTTAAGAGGTTGTGTGGGGGGGGGGGTTCATGTCAATAATTTAAATGGTATATGACAAGGTATAATTATGAAACTAAGAAATTTATCATGGTTCTTAATGAATATAATATTAGTAAAGTACAAACTATACATGATATTTCACAGAACTATGGTATTCAAGGGTAAAAAACCACCAAAACAACCAATTTTTTTTTTAAATTTGATTCTTATTCCATCACCATTTCCCAGGTTGAAAAATAAATTTAATTGATGAATTGGACATTTATAATTCACTTTATAATGGAGAATGTATTATTTGATTAATATTTTATGCATTATAGTATATCATGAACGTATACTGGAACTATTGATATAAAAACACAATACCTTAATGTTATGATATATTCCAAAATACTATGTGGTGAAATCTTTCGATTCCAAACACTAGACTCATCCTAACTTACCATTAATAGGTAGATTATTCAAGAAATTATTATAATTATTTCATTGGTGGAATTGGAAACCATATAATTCATGGATTGGATGTCATTATATAATTCCAAAACATAATATTGGGTTAAGGAAATATCATTCAATATCCTAAACCATACCATTTTCCAATATAGATGTAAAGAAGAATAAAAATTTCCATTAGAATATTCATTAAAGGTAAGGGTGTTTCTACGAAATGAAGAATCATATTTTTCTCAAATGGATGAGATAATAGAAATAATAAACCGTGAATAAATTCCCCATTTAAATGAATATATTGATCTATTTATTTATGGATTTACATCCCTCACCCATATTGTGAATTATAGTTTTCAATATAATTTATAAATAATTTGACTCCTATGTCCATGTACATATATACGAAAGATAATATAGAACTAGAGGAGATAAAGATGACACTATTTGTGAATTTAGAAATGGTTTCATATTTCCTAGATAATTCAATAGGTTGAACCTATGATATTTATCTATAATTTTGATAGGTCAATGCAAAATTACATTAAATAATGAAAACATTGTATGCAAATAAAGAACAGGTTACCACTACCGAGGATTAATGATTTATTCAATTAATGTGAAGGATATATATAATTATCAAAAGTATTTCTATGTCATGTGTATCATTAATTTAAGGTAATGAGATAGTATATCTAAGATGATATTTTCATACAACATATAGACACCATTATTTAATATTTATTCCACTTTCACTTATAAGAGGACTAATATATTAATGGATTTCATTAATAAAATATTTAAATACTTCCTTGATAATTTTTCAGTTGTATAGAATTATAATATTCCCATAAAATATACGTATAAGTGAGAACATGAGAAATATCATAGAAATGGGATGAAGTTATCATAGAAGGATAGATTGTATGCTATATTTTGATAGTGAAATTTTTGGATTGAAAATTTCATATTAATAGAACTTGTAATCATATATTATGGAATATATATGAATCCTTCAACGAATATTGTGAAGTATAGTTCTCAATAGTATTTTCATTAGATGGGTACTAATTATGATTTTTGAGAATATTATTAGGATTTTATTTCATTCTGAATATGTTAACATTAAATGGAGTAATTTAAATCTATATATATTAACCTAATTAAATATTTATGTATCTTAAAAAGGTTCTGGTCATGGAACTGGTAATCATTTTACCCTCAATTTTAGATTAATTTGTGAGATAATGTGATTCTTCAAATAATGGACTTTTTTTACACCCATCATAAATGATTAATTGAAAGCATATGCCTAATGAAAACCGAGGAATCATGACTCTTAATATAGAGTTTATAACTCAGATCAATGATTTTATTAATTTTTTACGACACATTGATTAATAAAAGTGTGAAGTTCATACACTATAGAAAATTATATTTTTTATAATTATATATAAGTTGTTATAATTTTGTTGAGGAATATTTTCATATTTAATAAAGGAATTTGATTGATCACTAGACTTCCACAATGCATTAAATGACAATTTAGTTAGTAATATAAGGAGCCATGAAGCATATATCAAATCCATGATTAGATTTAAAAAAGATCCAAATTTTATAGATATTAAAATGATGGATATATAAAACATAATGTCAAGGAATAAAAGCTACCATTTAAAAATTATATACAAATCATTTATCCAAGAGAATAATAACGAAATGAAAATAGTTGGTCTAGAAATTATCATAAAAATGAGGTGAAAAATGAAATGGAATCGCCATTAACTAAATATAAAAATTGGAGTGATTCAATATTTCATAAGAACATATTTGAAATCTAAAAAAGATAGATAGGTTGTTCCATTGTTCGATGCACATAACGAATCCTTCTTAATCCCCCATAGAATTACAATGATGTATCATTATCATTGTTAGAACATATGATAGAACAACATAAATAATGATATTTAAAATTAAAAAAAATTAGAATGGGAAAGGGCCTTTTTCTCAATCTGGATTCTTTGATGAGTATATTATATTATGACAATATCGTATTTTATGAGGATCATATACACCAAAATTTAAATATAATATTACAAATTTATTTATTATCATTATATTCTATGTTTCATTTAATTTTATAATTTCTTGTGGCTTGTGATTATATGTTACCATCGTGGTGAGAATTTATGTTGTAATCTCTTCATTTATCATGATAGTTTGGGACATTGTTTCTGATTATAAAATATCATGATCCACCTCACCATAAAATAATAATAATTCATCTAATATGGTAATTTATGAAATTTTCAAGTAATATTACCCTTTATTACTCCATATTACATGAAATAATCGATAAAATATTTTTATAAAAAAACATTATTTATATCTTCCAGATAAAATCTATTTCATTCCAAAACCTTGGACTCTAAAAATGTTTTTAATTTTTTATTGTTATTAATAAATTTTATTTAAATTTTTATTTTACCCATTTTTAAATTTTTGTCACAAATTTTATGAAATTAAAATACAATTAATTTTCTAAACAATGCTAGTTGGGTAATTCTATAAATCTGTGAAGGAGCCTCTGTTATAACAAGTACACCATGAAAAATTCTTATAGTCATCATGGCCTTCATCTTATTTGAATATTTCATTACAGGTTTCCAATATTACTTTTATGGAGAAGGATGTAAATGATATTTTTATGTTTTAAATGTTTTTTTTTCAAATCATACTATATGTTTTTCTCAAAAAAAACTATAATGATTTTAAGAATCAATGAAAATGGTTAAAATATTATTTTCATAGAAAATGATTTTTAGAATGCTTAATGTTTTAAAAAAATCCAAATATAATGAATATTTTACTCAGGAAACGTCCAATGTAATCATTAAAAATCACTTTCCATCTAATACGACACCCTATAATGTAACATACACTTCACTAGGGACCTGATCCAAGGATACAATTCCAATTCTTTCTCTGAATGATTTATGTTTTTCATAAACTAATATTTATGGAAATTATATCTCTTACTAGGTTTATAAATTAATTTTTTCATGAAACCCACATATTTTTCTAGGTGTTATTTATTAGTGAAATGATTAAATGATTACAAAAACTATTTCATTTCCATATGTTATGGTGAAATTTTTATTAATATAAATTCATTACATGGGTTCTGTTATGATGAATGTTTTATGAAAATGTGTTTCAAAAATGTTTGATATTCATAATGTGATTGTCATTATTTTTTATCAAATGATGATGGTTATACTATAACCAATGATTGTGGTTACATTTTATCCAATTATGGGTGGGAAATAAATCTTCCTTCAATGAATTGGGTAACGATTTGTATCTCATGATAGAGACAAGACTAGAATGGGGTGTGGTCATGTCTTAGTAAGAACACTTTTTCATTATGATGGTATTTGGCATGAAACTTTAATACCTTGATGGTTTAGGGAGTGAACCCATTCCATACTGAAGAAAGGGATTCCAATGGGGATTCTAGTGTGTCCTATAAATTTGGTGTAGCTTCACATGGGGTTCCCTGATATTCTTTAATAATGAGCCTCACCTACTAACACAATTATATTCTTTGATTAAGTGTATTCCACAAAACTATGTATTATAACAGTGTAACACATTGACATGTGATTTTTATATCATTATTCTTTATGTATTATATACTACAAATCATTATTCATTGACTATATATTAGGTTATCAATTATGTTGGAGTCAATTTTAAAATTTAATATCCATGTTGTAACACCCTAAAATTCATGGTAAACGTACATATTTCCCTTGTTTACCCTTAATCAGTATCTAATATAACCATTTATAATGTTTACATTTCCATATTTAGGAATAAATGGTTTTAGTTGGGTATGTTTATTAATATTTATAAAGGGTAAGATATTTACATGATATTTTGAAATCCTTTTTCTAAATTTTATTATTGTGTAACTAGAATTTAATAAAAATAAAACATTACAGTCCTTAGCAGTGTCTTTATGTAATTTTTTTAATATTCATCTTAAATATTTGTAATATTTATATATGAAGAGCCTAGTTATCTATGGTTTTTATTAGTGGAATGGTCTAGCTATATTTTGGAATCTCAGATGAGAGAAATTAAATGAAATCTCTATTGATATTTTTATGGATATTTGTAATAGTACATCTAAGGATTGGTCTAAAGATAATTCAAAGTATAAAAAAGTTTCAAGGAATTTTGTTAATGTATATGGATAGTGGTTTCTAATAAATTATATACCTTTGAAAATAATACCAGTATATGCTGATATAAAATATAGGGCAATGAGTTCAAAAATGGAACATTGGGCTAGACTTGATCATTACCTGGTGTTTGAAAATAGGCCCTAATGCACACCTAGTTTGAGAATACCAAGGAGATATGCTTTGAATATTTATAAACTAATTATATAAAAACATGAAGAATTTAAATATGAAAAATTATTTACACAAGGAGTCATAGATTTCAAATAATGTGTAATTATTTAGACATCCTATAAGTTACTTTTAATGATTTTGTGGTTTTCCAAAATGATTTTCATTTCTAAGAATATTTATTTTGGTTTAATACAAGGTCTGAAATCATAAGAAATTAATTTACCATTGAATTTGATGAAAAACCTATGTTTTTGTAGTTATGTAGGTTAATTAATGGATTGAATTATGTTTTCATTATCCAAAATTAATTATCAAGTGACATAACAAAAAACATGTACCTCAACCAACTATACAACTCCCCAATCATGGCAATGATAGCATTTACTGAGATTTCACATAGTCAATAACACAGAGTAAATATGATTAAATTTCTTATATTTCATGAATGTGTGAATAAGAACCCAAGTGAATGTTTTTTAGGAAAGAAAAGAGGTTTTAGTTTGGAATATAAGGACAAAATGCAATTAATTCCCATTGAAAAGATAGAAAAGTACAGTTAATGAAAGTGATGAGAAAAATGTAATCCTTATGGAATCATAAACAATTGAAAGTTTTTGAATTTATAATGTATGTGAATTATGAAAAAAAATTCAATAAAAAACTAATGAAGAGAATTAGCAATTTTGTACATGTAATGGGTATTCTATTAATGATGAAGAGACTGTGAATAGAATATGAATGGAATGAGGTATTAAGGAATAAGATGATGAATCCTAGTTAATGGATTAAGGATGAGTTGAAATGATTAGATTATTAATGTATTTAAATTCTGGGATTATGTTATACATTTCATTAAACATATAAGGATTATTCATTATAAGTTTTTTATATGGGTATAGAGGAATATGTTAAATATTAATAATAACCTAGAAATGAGAATTAATAGAAAGGTAGTATTTTATTGATAACCCTTGATCAAAGTAAGAGAACCCATGATACATTCCTAAGGTTGGTAAAATGGGTTTTTAGTTTTTACATGTAGGTGGTGGATTTGGATCAAGAAAAATGGATATTATTTATGACATTAGAACTGATATGGGATTTATTGACAAAGTGGTTTATGTTATCATTGATATAGTTTACCATATTTTTTGATTAATATAATATATCCAATAATATATTTTCAATATATGTAATTAGGATGATGGTATGTTTTAAATATGGTTCTATGTTAATTCATGTTATTAAGATATTTCAAGAGAATACTCAATGTATGTACTCGCATGTTTTGATTGTGAAAATAAATAGAGAGTTTATGATATATGCAGGATTAATAATATTTTTTTTTATAAATTTAGTAACCCAATTTATAAATTTTTAATTTTGAAGGGTTTAATGGATAAAAATTTATGGATTAGTTTATGATGAATTTGGATGTACTTTTATTGATTTACATATTACTTCACCATATAAAGATATATCCTTATTGGATAACCACTGATAATTTTTGTAAGATAGAACAAATTACTTATAATTCCATTATGGATATTATTTTGGTCATTATACATGAAAAATTAATTTCCTAGAGTAATAGATAATGTGTAAATTGATCAAGGAACAACCAAATAATGTAAGTGTTCTTGTTAAATGAAAAAGATATCATGCAAGTACATTTTCATACATTCTTAGTCTTGATGAATTTTTAATTCTACCAAATTAGGAAAAGGATCATGAAACATGAATGTTATCCAAGGAAATTCATTTCTGATGAAACAAACATTCCCTTAAATCATCACAAATTTATGGTTTTGTGGTCATTAACCATCTTTGGATCACCCATTTTCTATTAAAAAATTATCTTGACCAATCTCTAAAATAATTTTTAATTTTATTCCATGTACAAATCTTTTCATACAAAAAATGTTCGTCTATGTGGAATCATATTCATCAGTAAATTTAGGTAACCTTATATTTTCAACTTTCAATCATTAAGTGATATTTTATTATTCATTTGTATATTGTGGGATTACAAGAAATAATTTTCAAATATTAAAATTGTCAAGTCTGAGATCAATTTCAAGGAAGAAATTGGGTAGAACGCAACTCTTCGAGATTTTGTGATAGAATTTTTTAAATTAATTTAATCTTTTTATTAATTTATGTCACATGAAATACTGAGTTTAGTTAATATTACATGAAAAAGTAAATTACTATTACATTACATGAAATATTATTTCTATCATGTTTTACATGAAACATGAATTTTTTTTATGTTACACCTAATACACATTTTATCTTGCATTATCAACAACATACTATTTATAGAAAATGTGATATACTTTTAAAATATATAATATAATAGTTATAACCTAGACAATAAAATTGTGTCTTTGAATTTTATTTACTAAATTATGAAATTATATTATTTATACATGTATATATAATTAATTTTATCTTTACCAATTAATTATTAATGTAAATAATCACCTTTTGAAATTAAGGTAAATCATTTTGTGAAAAATTATTTTTACGCACATGAACATGTCTTAAGTAATGTAATTAAAAAAATAAATTATTCTGAATGAGATTAATGATTTATATATATATATATTAAATATTCAATAAATATTATTAAATTCATATTATGTGGTTTCTATATAAGAGATACGAATAAATTTCATTTTATGAACAAAACCGTATTTTAAAAGAAAGAGGTTTCCACCATTGGTACACATATATTTAAATTAATTTTTACCACAATTATAAATTTATCTAAAACAATATCCATATTTTTTGAGTAAATGTCAAAATTTTCTTATATTAATTTTTGGGTTTTTTTGGAAAAGATTCATTTTTTATAAATATTGAAATATACCTCATTTTAATTGAAAAACGCATTTTCGTTTAAATTATTTTTAATATAAAATTATATTTAATGTTTTTTTCAAAGTAAAATTATCTTAGTTATATATCTATTAAATCAATTTATGTCATTATAAAAACATAGATTTTTAAATTTGAAATAAAAACATTGTAATATTTTGATGATTATCTCCTTGAAAACATTCTTTCACATCTCATCTTCCAGATTAATTTTAAATTATATTATACATCCTCATTATATAGAATACTAAAAAATAATTTGAAGATTTGGAATCATAAAAAATTATAATATCTATTAAGGTAAAATTAATTTATTTACCATAACGATTAGTAAAAAAAGATAAAATTAATTAGTGTGATCATAGTGAAAATGGGGGTTTTCACATTACATGAATTTATGACAAAATTAATTCTCTACATTCATAATATTTTTATTTAAAAACGTATTTTAATATTTAGAAACATTTGGTCAAAATTAACTAACTTTTATTATTTTAATTTATTTGTTAAATGATAAATAACCTAGGTATATAAAAAGATACATGTTACCTTACAAAAAACAAAAAAAGGAAAAATTTTGTAAATTTAATGATTATGGAATAACATGATAAAAAATGTGATTTTTTTGGTGTTTTAAGGTATTTCTAGACCACATAATCCCTAAAATCCCTTAATGGTCAATTTTAGGCATATAAGGTAGTATTGATCCCACAATTGTTAATACTTTTGGGTGTTTACAAAAATGTCTCATCTCCTCAATTAGAAAAGGTAACTCCCTACTTTCACTTCTAAACACCTATCATGACATTTTTATCTTCCAAAAACATACCGAATAACTAAAAAACATCGATATATTCAATATATTGGACTTATTTTTTAGATAAATCAAACCGAAGAAGCATTTTGAGGAAAACCTTGTATACCTAAAGAAGAGGTAACGTTCATCCACAATCATTTTGGTTTTATTTTTTCTACAACTCATTCCAATAATATTTTACAATGATAAAATAATATAATCATTATCTTTACTAAAATTATATGTTTCTATATTGGGGAAATTACATAACACCATCCCCAATTCCATCAAATGGCTTAGAAAATCACCATTCATTTGTACGGTGGACTATCTCAATACGAACCGATGCCATTCATTTTTCCATTACCGCTACTCACAGTTTGATATATTGATAGATTTATTCTTTTGTATATAATACATATGATATTAAAATTTTTACAACCCTACCCTACCCGAGCATGAGTCGCAACTACCCCAAGCTCGCCTCCATAGGCCAAGGGTTGGTGACAAGCACCGAAGGCTATACAACTCAGGGAGGCCTTTGCCTGAGTACCTGTACAGACACACACACACAACCCACTCAATGAAGAAGTGAAGAGTAAAAGGAAAAGTAAAGTACTAACTACCATAAATTAACCACAGAGTGCGTCAAAATCTAAATAGTAAAAGTAAAATCCGATCATAAACTGAAAAGAAAAAGTTCAAAACACGCGCACAACTAGAAAAGTGCCAAAATCCGAGAACAGGTAAACAGAAGTAAAACAGCTGGAAGAGTCCCACACCTAGAAACTGAAAATGACCACCGCACGCGGTCCAAGCTCCAGAACTCCTAAGCTCCTCTGACGTCATGACCATCCTGTCCGTCATCGGAAATGGCACACTATGTGCAGGCAGAGCCCAAACAGTGGTGAGTATAAAAATACACAGTAGGATTCCACGAAGGCTCGAGGGAGAAACAAAAGAGGTACTGAAGAGGTGACAAGTAGATCGAACAGGGAAAAGTATAGGAGTACTACTGAGAGTGTAGTAAAGAGTACATCTCAACCCAACAAGAGGAAGGAATTCGACTCATCCAAATGCAAGGAGCTAGAAATGGTGAGAAGATGAACTTCTCGTTGAGTCTTCACTTCCTATAGTAGCAGGGTATACTCATCCAACCATAAGAAGCTAGACATAGAAATCACATGGCATACCCCACGTGTCTTCACCTCTCCTAGAAGGAGAATAACCAAAACCCAAGAAGTGGGTACTAGAATAACACACATATATATATATATATATGCTCTGTCAAGAAACATGAACAAGATCGTAAGGGGATCTACATCCCGTAGCTCGGACCAAGAAAGTGAGTATCCAACAGTCCCAGAAGTAAACACCATTGATGCCCAGAATCCCGCATGTCTTCCCCGAGCTGTCCTTCAAGGGGATCAAATCATTGCACCTTGACAATATCTTCTTTGGGCAGCACTGACTTGCCCCACACGGTTTTTAGGTCGCGTCACACGGACTCGTATCGGTGGGGAAAGCACCCGTCGTACTTGTGAGTTCTGGGGGAACGTCAAACCACACCTCATCACTGCCCCGCAGTCGAGAGGTCTCCTCAAAGTTGACAGGCGACCCCCTACCTAGCCCCGCTGGAGGGTAATCCCTGGATGTCGATGAGTTCTTACTGGAGGGAGACCAGGCAAAAGTCGACGGGTGACACACTTCCCAGTCCCGTAAAAGGGTAATCCACTATAGGGAGACCCAAAAAAAGTTGTTGACGGGTCCCAATTCCTAGACCCATGAAAGTTATTTGATGGAGGGAGGCTTGGAATCACCAACGAGAACCACTTCCCAGCCCAGCTGGAGGTAAACCCATCATCGGGGACCACCACCCGGCCCCGCTGGAGGTAAATCTGGAACCGCTCTGGCCATCCCTACTGGATGGAACAATTTTGGCCATCCCTAATGGATGGTAACCCACTGTCCATTCCTGATGAATGGTAACCCACTGGCCATTTCTACTGGATGGTACAACCTCAGGGCCAGCCTTGCTTGAAACAACCTTCTACCTCGTTGGTCGTAGCCCGAAGCTTCATGATTGGTCCGCCGTGATCGCCGCGACATTCCAGAGCAGTGGAGGAGAGATTGTTGGAGGAGCTTCCATGGTTGATAGCTCTTCTGCCAAGAGAAATGGAGAGGGGATGAAGTAGGGTGGATGGAGTGATTTAAGTAAATAATTAAAAAAATTAATTAATCATTTAATCAACCCCTAAAAGAGCCACGTCTGAAACTCCTGACATGGTCATGATTAAACCTCCCCTAGGGTAAAAACCACCTCCCGAGCACAACGGTGGTTTTGAAATTTTAATCAGAGCCTCCATTCGAATGTTATTAAACTCAACACCTGATGCCGCTAAATTTCAAAAACACCCCTCGCGGATTTTTCACAGAAGGCTCGTGCCCGCGAAATTTACACCCCTTCTAGGGTAAACGACATGCTCCGAACTCAAAGGTGCCCTATGTTTTCCAATCTGAGAAACCATTTAAGAGATACTTGTGTGACCATTAAACGAATGAATTAATTATTCTATTTATCCGTTAAACGTTCTGGTAAACAGAGAGGGGTCCCAACATCCCGCGTCGACGTGTTCTATGTCGTTCCTAGGGTAAAAACCACATTTCGGACCCATCTGTACTCTCATAAATCTGATCTAAAACACTATTTAGGATTTATTCCATTTATTTGTTGTGCCCAGTGTGAATGCACTAAAAATTTAATTCTAGACACACAGGGGCTAAGAATCGCACGTCGTCTGAAGGCACATCTCTGGAATAACATCAACAATATGACAAAGTATTTTATAGAAAAAACCAGGTTCTTACAACAATCCCTCCTTCAAGCGTTTCATCCCCGAAAAAAAAACCAGGGAACAACTGAGGGTACTAATCCCACCCCTGGCTCTCCTGTACCAAGAAGAACCCTTGCATAGTCCTATGTCACCGCACACAGACCAAAGGATTTTATCCGTTCACTTGAGGTTTGGCCTTACTAATGACGTTTATAAGAGCACGCACACCTCTTCTTAGGTGAGCCATGTGGGAGACTATATGCACCCAAACCAGCCTTTGGATTTTGGGAAAGGAGGTAGGGAGCATCGCCACCCCTTCGCACAAACACAAATGGTCCGAAGGTCCTCAAGGGTAGATCACCTCCCCGGTCGAACCTCTATGTCGCACATCGTGACTGGAATCACCATTTGGACCTGGGACGAAGCCTGGTGATTCCCTCATTCAGAATATCCATATGGTGAAACACCCAAGGATATCTGATCACACAAGGTTTCACAGTCGATGTCCCACGACACAGACTCTCTTACACACTCAGAGAGTGAAGGAGTCGACGCCATCGACTAATGAAAAAGGTCACACACATTTTACCTTACCAACAAAGGTTTACACTGTCGCCCCGCGCCACCATTGTAACAACACAAACAAGGAGCAGGGAGAAACTTATTTCACACACCGTGCCTAGATATTCATCTACTAAAGTAGAAGAGCTGTAGAGCGTACCTTTTATCACCTCATGCTCCACAGTATCATAGAAATCCAAAGCTCATGGTTGTCCATGGTCCCAACTGTTAGCTCCTGGAGCCTAACATGGATATTCTGGTGGTGTTGGAAAGACTCTATAAGGTCGTCCTCCACTTCTATATCATCTCGCTCCTCTGATAGCACCTCCTCTCTAGGAACTACTCCGAATCCGGTGCTGCCTCTGCCGTGGTGGTACACTTGCTGCCTGCCCGATATTCTCAGTGCGCCTGGTCGGGAAGTCCCGCGCTAGGTGACCTCGCCCATCGCAAGCATAACACCAACTCTCTCCGGGATGCACTAGTGCCCTAAGACGCCACTATGTTGTACGACCACACCCCTAAGTCTAGTTATCAGAAAGCCACCAACGTTGAGGTTCTATCACCCGACGCCCGCTAGCTGCGGCAGACGTCTTGGCTCTGTCGAGCCTGCTGCTACCACCCACTATAGAATGCAACATGAATATCTCTGTCACTACCACCTGCTCTAGCACCCTGGCATATGTGGATATGCCCAAGGGTACTATGACAGCCCAAATCTCTCTGTGGAGACCCTGCTCAAAATTCCGTTCTCGGAAGTTCCCATCATGGACCAAGTCAGGGTAAAAATGTGCACGGCCTGCAAAACTAGTTGTGTACTCATCCATCGTCATCCCTCCCTCCTGAAACTAGAGGAGCTCCTTGATCCGAACGGAGCACAAGAAGGAGGGGTAAAACTACTCATGAAACATCAGCTTTAATTTTCCCCACGAAAGCAACGACTCATCAAAAAACCGAGCCACCAAACTCCACCAACGCCCAGCTACTCCGTGAAAAAGGCTGGCAGCCAATGCCACCGTAAGATCTGTTGACATCTGCATAAGCCTAAAAAGGCGAACCACTGTCCCAAGACAATCATCTACGGCTTGAGGGTGTAACTCACCACTATACCTCAGCGGTCTCTAATGCTGGAACTCACGGAGCGTGCCCAACCTGCACTCAAGCTCAGTCTGCTCTGCTGAAGCTGTCTGCTGCTCACCAGGTTGGGGTGCGGCTACCGGCCCACCCGGAGAAAGGGACTCTTATAATGGATCCTGTACTGAATCCTCGTAGCTAATAGGGTCTTTGTCACGAACAAAAGCTGGTAACCTTGCTGGCTGTCTTCGCAGATACATCCTGAATATTATCAAGGAGTGTCGCGGTTAGATGAGCATATATGTATTTAACAATGACAAAAATGGGGAGCTGACTCAAGAATGACCGTCAACGAATCAATCCTATATGATGCACAAACCAATTTTCCCTACAACGAGTGTCTCAGCATACCGAGTCGACAAGAGGGTTATCACGGTCCTGGAGAATGGATACGTCAGCCACCGCACCATCACTAGACTCCCTGGCCTGAGAGCCGCTCTTGAGACATGTTAACAGTGTTTCCCTATATCCCACTAAATTCCTTTTTTAGGTATGTCTGAACAACGTCCCAAGGGACCAACCACCTCTGATACCACTTTTTCATGACCCGACCCTACCCGTGCTCGAGCCGCAACTACCCCAAGCCCACCTCCATAGGCCAGGGGCTGGCGATAAGCGCTGGAGGCTAAACAACTTGGGGAGGCCTTTTCCTGAGTACCTGTATACACACACGCAGCCCACTCAATGAAGAACAGCAGAGTAAAAGGAAACGTAATGTAATAACTGCCATAAATAAACCACAGAGTGCATCAACCTCTAAACAGTACAAAGTAAAAGCAGAAGGTTAACTGAAATGAAAACGGGGAAAACACGCGCCCAACCAGAAAAGTGACACAACCCGACAACAAGTAAACAAAAGTAAAACAGCTAGAAGAGTCTCACACCTAGAACGCGACAACGACCACCACACGTGGTCCAAGCTCCAGAACTCCTATGCTCCTCTGACGTCACGACCAACCTGTCCATCGTCTGCAAGGGCACACCATGTGTAGGCAAAGCCCAAACAGGGGTGAGTATAAAAATACTCAATAAGATTCCCCGAAGGCTCGAGGGAGAAACAAAGGGGGTACTGAAGAGTTGAGCAGTAGATCGAACAGGGAAAAGTAAAGGAGTACAACTTAGAGCGCAGTAAATAATACAGCTCAACCCAACAAGAAGAAGAAGTAGACTCATCCAAACACAAGGAGCTAGAAACGGTGAGAAGATGAACTTCTATTCGAGTCTTCACTACCTATTTCAAGAGATTAGACTCATCCAACCAAAAGAATCTAGACACAGAAAGCACATGGCATACCCTGCGCATCTTTTCCTCTCATGGATGGACAGTAAACAAAACCCAAGAAGTGGGTACTGGAACAAGGTGTATATATATATATATATGATCTGTCAAGAAACCTGAACAAGATCGTAAGGGGATCTCTGTCCCATAGCTTAGCCCAAGAATGTGAGTAGAAAACTGACCTAGAAGTAAACACCATCGGTGCCCAGCATCCCGCATGTCTTCCCAAAACTGCAAGTCAAGGGGCTCCAATCACCGCACCTTGACACTATTCTCTTTGGGCGGCACTAACTCGCCAGCATGGTTTTTAGGTCACGTCACAAGGACGCGTCTTGGTGGGGAAAGCACCCATCGTACTTGATATTTCTGGGGGAACGTCAAAAAACTTCTCATCACTGCCCCACAGTCGAGAGGTATCCTCAAAGTTGACAGTCGACACCCTGCCCAGCCCCGTTGGAGGGTAATCCCTGAAAGTCAACGGGTTTCCACTAGAGGGAGACCCATCAAAAGTCGACAGGTGCCACATTGCCCAGTACCGTAAAAGGGTAATCCACTGGAGGGAGACCCGGAAAAAGTCGCTGATGGTTCCCAATGCCCAGACCTGTGAAAGGTATCGGCTGGAGGGAGGCCTGAAATCATCAACAGGGACCACTTCTCTGCCCATATGGAGGTAAACCCATAATCTGGGACCACTTCCTAGCCCCGGTGGAGGTAAAAATGAAAGCGCTCTACCCATCCCTGCTGGATGGTACAACGTCGGCCATCCCTGATGGATAGTAACCCACTGGCCATCCCTGCTGGATGGTAACCCACTGGATATCCCTTCTGGATGGTACAACCTCCTAGCCCTCCCTATTGGTAATTACCTCCTACCTCATTGGTCGTAGCCTGAAGCATCACGATTGGTCCGCCGGGAACTTCGCGCCTTGCCAGAGTGGTGGAGGAGAGTTTTTTGGAGGAGCTTCATTCGTTGAGAGCTCTTTTGCTAGGAGAAATGGATCGGGGAGTAAGATGGGTGGATGGAGTGGTTTAAGTGAAGAATTAAATAATATTTTACATAATCCTTTAATCAACCATGAAACGACCCACGTCCGAAACTCTCGACGGGGTCAAGATTAAACCTCCCCTAGGGTAAACACCACCTCTTGAGCACAATGGCGGTCTCAAAATTATAATCTGAGCTTTCGTTCGAAAGGTATAAAACTCAATGCATGATGCCGCTATATTATGAAAACGCCCTTGGCGGCATTTTTCATAGTAGGCTCGTGCCCATGAAAGTTACACCCCTTCTAGGGTAAACGAAATGCTTCAGATTCAACAGTGCCCTCAGTTTTCCAATGAAAGCTACCGTTTAAGAGATACTTGAGTAACCATTAAACAAATAAATTAATTTATTTATTTATCCATTTAACGTTCCGGTAACGGGCGAGTGGTCCCAACATCCTGCGCCAGCGTGTTCTATGTCGTTCCTAGGGTAAAACCCCCATTTCAGACCCATCCGCACTCTCAGATTTCTGATATGAAACACTATTTGTGAGTTATTCCATTTATTTGGCATGTACGGTGTGAACGCACTTAAAAATTAACTCTGGCCACACCAGGGCTCGTAATCGCATGTTGTCTGAAGGCACTGCTCTTGAATAACATCAAGAATATGCCAAAGTCTTTTATAGAAAAAACCGGGTTCTTATAAAAATTATTCATTAATTATTATACCACACATAACATCACAATTTAAATTTTGTGGGAATATGATAACGTCGCTCATGTATACGACTGACTACCACCTAATGGAGAGATGTGACTCATTCACACTTCATAAGGATAGTAATATTGATGATTTTAAGGAAAATATGTGATATATATGGCTTATTGATTATTATTTAATTATTATTTATCATTTATATATCTATATTTCAATTCTATAAGAAAATGGAATCATTGTTTATGCATTTGTACAAATTACTATATCCATGAAATGTACATTTCATTTTTACACCTAAATATTATGTTTTACTAAAAAACATATATAATTAATATATGTGTTATTTAAAACAATTATAACATTATATATACTATTTGACCATGATTAGTGTAATACTACCATAAATTATAATTCAGAACATACATGAAAAATGATGTTGTTATTGCCCGAAACAGGACATTAACAAGGAATTGTTAATAAATGGGTAATAAAAAGTCATAAGAAAAAAATACCGAATCATATATATGAATATTATTCATTAATAAATTTATAGAAAAAAAATATATATTACATTTAAGGTTTGAATGGCTTTGAAGTAAGTCACGACTTAAGGTAGGGGGATATCTAATCTCTCTTTTATTTCAGGGATATATGAAAATTAACCACTTGTTTCTTTTCTGTGGTGTATAGACCTACCATTTGAAAAATATATATTCTGAATATACTCCTTATCATTATATTTTATTTTTCATGTGATTTTATTCATTATTTGGTCTTATGATTCAAAATATTACTAAAGTGGTATGGGGTCTTTTTCTCAATTTGCCTTCCTTGAGACATATATTATATTATGTCCATATAATATTTATGAGGTATATATATACCCCTTCAAATTTAATAGAATGAATTTATTTATTCTCATGATATTCTATATTTAATTTATTTATAGACTTTCATAGGGAATATGATTCAAATTTAATAAGTGGTAGTGATTTAATGTTACAATTTCAACGTTTATGATGTATTTTTATGATTATGTTTCTAATGATAAAATATTATTATCTGTCTCTAAAGATACACTTGAAATTTTTTCTAATATTTATATTTATAATATTTTCAATTAATAGTTAAATTTTATTCTTTTTTCTATATAAAATAATAGTGAAAATATATTTAATAAAATCAGTCATTCTTCTCTCTTCTGTTGAAAATCCATTTTCGTCCAAACCCATGTCATTTAAAACTATTATTTACAATTTTTTATTAATATCTTATGATTATTAAAATTCAATTTTACCCATGTTTTATTTTTTAATTTGTTTTGGAATGGAATATTATTTTTGTTTTCCAAACAATTCATTTTTTACCAAAAATGTTAATGAAACCTTAATTTTATCATGTATGTAATGAAAATAGACAACCATAATCATGACCATTATATTATTTGATGCTTACTCTCTATATTTATAATATTATTTTTAAGAAAATTGATTTTTAAAATGATTTATATTATATAATTTTTTTTCAAATAGTCAATGATATTATCCTTATGAAATGTTTTAAAATGATTTGAATGATTCCTCTATACGTTTTAAATTCTATTTTCAAAGAATGTGATTTTAAAAATGTTTTATGTTTTAAAAAATTGTTTTTCCTAGTGGAAAGAAGTTTTTACTCAGGATATTCCCCATTTAATTTTTCAAAAACATTTTCTATCTTAGAAGACATCTTTTCATGTTAATTATGTGATACTGGGGATATGATCCATGGTTACCATTATTATTCTTCCTATAAATGGTACAGTTTTGGATGAATGTATTTTTATGAAACCCATTCCCCTTCCACATTTTATACCATGAAAAAAATCATGTGAAACCTGATTTATTTTTCCATTCTTTGATGAAATGATAGAAATCCTTATTAAAATAGTTTCCATTCTACAAGTTATGATAAAATTGATAATGAAACCTATTTCATTTCATGGGTTTGTTTATGATTAATTCTCTTATGTTATGGTTTAGAAAATATTTATGATTTCATTTATGTGACAATGATTATGTTATAACAAAACAATGTGGTTACATTATAACCATGGATGGTTTTTATGTTTTAAACAATTATCTATAGGACCTATATTTATCCTAATTTACTTGTGTAATGATTTATATCTCATGAGATAGATAAGACTAGAATTGGTAGTGAACTCAGTTCAATACGGGAAATTATCTGCCTTTATTGTCTGGGGAGTGAACCTTTACTTCCATGGCGATTTGTGTAGTTAACCCAACCCACTATAAAGAATTGGATACCAATGGGGATAGTGGGGTTTCCCAATTAAGAGGTGCATCCACCCATGGAGTGCCCTGATATATTTTTCCATCATCCCATGACTATCAATGAAATTATTTTATATTGCTATTTATATGCCACATATCTATGTATTATTAAAATCTTATGCTCACATGGATCATGTTTTTTATTTATATTATATTCATGGCCAATGGACATCCAATATTTATGCCATGACTCATGATTATGATATTTGATATACCGGGTATGGGTTTAAAATGTTATTATCTTATTGGCATACCTTTATGATCATTTTATTCATACATATCTGCCCGGATTACCCCTAATAAGCATTGAGTCTCACCCTTTCATGTGATTCATTTCCCTAGGTTATAAAGAATATTTTTATGTAGGGTATGTTTATAAAGAGTAATAAATGGAAAGATCTTTATGGGGGATGATGAAGACCATTCACCAAATTATATGATTTTTTACCTAGTACCTAAAGAAATTAATTTTTTTTGTCCACTAGTGTGTGTTTTTGTAATACATTTAATATCATCTTTAATGATTAGAATTTTTTTTGTATGAATATCCTAGGTCGCTATAGTGCTTAGGTACTGGTAAATTAGTGTGTACTCCTATTTTTTTTGTCCTCCAACATGGTGTCTCTAGGTATTTGAAATTAACACAAATCATTCGTAACTTGGGCGGGTCAGACAATGTGTGTCCAATCACAAAGTGTGTGATAATTATATTTTGCAAAACCTTGTATGAAAAAACTTGCTGGGGCTAAACTGTGAGAGTTCATAAGACTATAGTCTGTGTAGTTGTGTTTTTCTATAAAACTCTATTTTATTAATGAATTCTATAGATCTAGAACTCCCAAGGTGATTTCCTCTAATTAAAGACATGTAACTGATGGGGTAACATCAATCCCTCATTTCTATTCCTTTGATGGCCAAAAAATTGATTCCATTCATTCTCAAAAATTCCACACATTGTTACACCTCCTTCATAAATTGAAACTCAGTACCAAATCATAGATATATGGAAATCATCACCCACATCACACACAAAATATCAATACATCCTCAAATCACGATCCCAATATAATCTTTGGGCATCTTTTTGTGTCATTTATTATGTATTCCGAAAAAGAAATGTACTGTCTATGTATGTAAATATTGGGCCTCTAAAATGGGTTTCTATAAATATTATAGGTGAAAATTAATACATAGGGTATCTTTTCTTACTTCAATGGAAATTACACAATGTTATCCTCTACATTGAATAATTTTATTCTATTTGTGATTTTATCGACTGATTATAGAGGATATAAATGCTAACTTATATGGAAGTATGGAATGTGGATTTTTTTTGTGAGTGTAGTTTTTAATTGGGTGGTACTAATATGGAGCCCCTTATTTTTTTGATGTATGAGGAATCTATAAAATCATTAGACACTATACTGGTGGCGATTCCTTGGGCTATTGGGTTGTTTTTGGATTTTTATACTGAGGTTATTTTGATGAGACCCCCTTGAATATATGTTGAGTCTAGGATAGAAATATATATAGGTGATATTTAGATATTTATTGTTCCATATAGTATAACAAAGTCTGAGTTGGGATATTTTGGGATTTAGATAGATTATTTGATGCATAAGGGTTTCATCCTATTGAGTGTATCTCTATGGGGTGCTTCAGAATTTTTTCCAAAAAGGAGGGTGGTAGTCTAAGGTTGTGTATAAACAACAATAGGATGAATCAATTGATGATAAAGAATCACTATCCTCTTCCGAGTATCAGATATCTCTATGAACAATTTAGTGATGGTAGTTGGTTTGTAGTGATCGATCTGTGGTCTAGGTATTTCAAGTTGAGGGTGAAGGAGGGTGATATCGGAAATAATTCTTTCAAATACAATAGTTGGTACATAGAGTTTGGGTTTATGAAATTTGGTCTCATAAATCAACCCTCTATGTTCATGGAGATCATGAACACTATATATTCTGAATTATTAGAAAATTGTTTATTCAGGTTCATTGAGGAAATATTAATCTACTCGAACATGGAATTGGAGTATGCCAATCATATCAATTTCTATATTGTTATTTAATTTATGGATGAAACATTTTTAAATGTTTTTAGGTGATAATTCATGACACATTTGATTTTTTTAGCTAGGATATTAAGGTCTCAGTAGGGTGTGGAAATAGACCCATTGATGTTCGCAGTAGTTTTTTCTTGTGTAGTACCAAAGAATATGGAAGATGTTCACAAATTCCTTGGTCTTTCTAGCTATAATCATAGGGTGGTATCTATTTTATGTCATATTTTATCACAATTTAAATATTTTACTAGGAAGTACATGACCATTATGTGGTCTAGAAAGTTCCGAGAATCATTCTATTATAATGATTAGATGTTTATTAGTGCCCTAGTTCTTGAGAAGCTAGAGGAACGTGTGTTGTTGAAGATCATATGTGATAGGTCCCATATAGGCACGAGATGTGTTTTGTTTTAGTAGATAGAAATGTTATATTAGGAGTCTTTTAAATTGCATCAGAAAATAAATAAATTTTCTTACTATGATCTAGATATAGAATTAATGGTGTTTATGCTAATGTTGTGGTAACATTACCTCATTAGTGAGGAATATTTCTGTAACAACCTGATATTTTATGATAATTATTCTCTTTAATTTATTTGATGTCATGTGTTTTTAGCTACAACAAGATTATCTTGTGCTATACGCCACACTGTGCGAGGTTCCCTATATTGATATGAATCATGTTATGACAAGACACATTTCATGTGTTATTTGGTGAGTTTGTGTTTGTTAGGTTTTAGTTGGTTAGTAGAAATATTGTGGGGAAATGTTTTTATTTTTTATCATAGTTCATTATTATGAATGATTCACATGTGCAGAAGAGAAATTGGTATTCCCACAAAGTATACATTTATTTTCAACCTATATATATGAACATTATTTTCAGGTTTCTCAGAGGACTACATGGACCGTGATGTACATTACATGATCAGACCATTGGATTATTGTAGTTGTTTCGATACCTTATATATTTTAGGTATTTAATATTAGAGAATATTAACTAAATAAAATTACATTATACCCGCATTGTGAGGGTAAAACTCCACATTCATTAAATATATTAATCCATGGTGTTAGTCACCATCTTGGGGCCTAATAATTCCAAGACATGGGGGGCATTATCTTCCACCCTTCATTATGGTATCTTAAGAGGGTGTGGGGGGGGGGGGGGTTCATGTCAATAATGTAAATGGTATATGACAAGGTATATTTATGAAACTAAGAAATTTATCATGGCGCATAATGAATATACTATTAGTAATGTAAAATCTATACATGATATTTCACAAAACTATGGTATTCAAGGGTAAACAACCACCAAAACAACCTATTTTTTTATAAAATTTGATTCTTATTCAATCACCATTTCCCAGGTTGAAAAAAAAATTAATTGATGAATTGGACATTTATAATTCACTTTAGAATGGATAATGTATTATTTGATTAATATTTTATGCATTATTGTATATCATAAACGTATACTGGAACTGTTGAATTAACAACACAATACCTTAATGTTATGATATATTCCAAAATACTATGTGGTGAAATCTTTCCATACCAAATACTAGACTCATCCTAACATACCATTAATAGGTATATTATTCAGGAAATTATTTTAATTATTTCTTTGGTGGAATTGGAAACCATATAATTCATGGATTGGATGACATAATAAAATGCCCAAACATAATATAGGGTTAAGGAAATATCATTCAATATCCTAAACCATCCCATTTTCCAAAATAGATGTAAAGAAGAATAAAAATTTCTACTAGAATATTCATTAAAGGTAAGGGTGTTTCTACCAAATGAAGAATCATATTTTTCTCAAATGGCTGAGATAATGGAAATAATAAACCGCGAATAAATTCCCCATTTAAATGAATATATTGATCTATTTATTTATGTCTTTACATCCTTCACCCATATTTTGAATTATAGTTTTCAATATAATTTATAAATAATTTGACTCCTATGTCCATGTACATATATAAGAAAGATAAAATAGAACTAGAGGAGATAAAGATGACACTATTTGCGAATTTAGAAATGGTTTCATATTTCCTAGATAATTACATAGGTTGAACCTATGATATTTATCTAGAATTTTTATAGGTCAATGAAAAATTACATTAAATAATGACAACATAGTATGAAAATAAAGAACATGTAACCACTACCAAGGATTAATGATTTATTCAATTAATGTGAAGGATATATATAATTATCAAAAGTATTTTTATGTAATGTGTATCATTAATTTAAGGTAATGAGATAGTATATCAAAGATGATATTTTAATACAACATATAGACACCATTATTTAATATTTATTCCACTTTGACTTAGAAGAGGACTAATATATTAATGGATTTCATTAATAAAATATTTAAATACATCCTTGATAATTTTTCAGTTTTATAGAATTATAATATTCCCATAAAATATACGTATAAGTGAGAACATGAGAAATATCATAGAAATGGGATAAAGTTATCATAGAAGGATAAATTGTATGCTATATTTAGAAAGTGAAATTTTTGGATTGAAAAATTCATATTAATAGAACTTGTAATCATATATTAAGGAATATATATGAATCCTTCAACGAATATTGTGAAGTATAGTTCTTAATAGTATTTTAATTAGATGGGTACTAAATATGATTTTTTAGAATATTATTATGATTTTATTTCATTCTGAATATGTTAACATGAAATGGAGTATTTTAAATCTATATATATTAACCTAATTAAATATTTATGTATCTTAAAAAGGGTCTAGTCATGGAACTGGTAATCATTTTACCCTCAATTTTAGATTAATTTGTGAGATAATGTGATTCTTCAAATAATGGACTTTTTTTACACCCATCATAAATGATTAATTGAATGCATATGCCTAATGAAAAACGAGGAATCATGACTCTTAATATAGAGTTTATAACTCAGATAAATGATTTTATTTATATTTTACAACACCTAGATTAATAAAAGTGTGAAGTTCATACACTATAGAAAATTATATTTTTTTTATTTATATATAAGTTGTTATAATTTTGTTGAGGAATATTTTCATATTTAATAAAGGAATGTGATTCATCACTAGACTTCCACAATGCATTAAATGACAATTTAGCTAGTAATCTAAGAAGACATGAAGCATCTATCAAATCCATGATTAGATTTAAAAAAGATCCAAATTTCATGGATATAAAAATGATGGATATATAAAACATAATGTCAAGGAATAAATCCTACCATTCAAAAATTATATAAAAATCATTTATCCAAGAGAATAATAAGGAAATTAAATTGGTTGGTCTAGAAATTATCATAAAAATGAGGCGAAAAAAGAAATGGAATATCCATTAACTCAATATAAAAATTGGAGTGATTCAATATTTCATAAGAACTTATTTGAAATCTAAAAAATATAGATAGGTTGTTCCATTGTTTGATGCACATAACGAATCCTTCTTAATCCCCCATAGAATTACCATGATGTATCATGATAATTGTTAGAACATATGATAGAACAACATAAATAAAGATATTTAAAATTAAAAAAAATTAGAATGTTATTATGTTATATAAATCCATTAAAGATATAAGGAATTATTTTAACTATTTTCCATATGAATATTGAATTCCAAGAATATAGCCATGCAATATTTAATGATTATTCGTAAAAATATAAGGAAAAACACCATATGTGTTATAGTGGATCATATCACCATCATTGATCACATTATCTATATTCAAGATGATTTTTCTCTATATAAAATTACTTAGATAAATTTAATGGATGTGTTGAGGATAAATGGTGTAAAACCATTGATCATATTAGATTGATATTCAAGGATAACTACTAGTTTAAATAAGAGTCTTTTACATGGCATGAACACAGGGATGGATATCATTATAACATATCACCCCTATAATTATGACCAATTTAAAAGGATGGTACAAAATCACAGTGATATACTAAAATATTTATCAATGTACTTTAGTGGAGGTTGAGATCGACAACTTATTTGGCTGAATTCTCAATGAATAACATTTTCCCCTAAATTATAAAAATCGATTCATATGAAGAGATATAAGGTAAGGATTTTTAAATACAAACATGATGCGATGAAAATAGTTAATGGAACCTAATCAGAATTAAAATTAGGAATGAAATTATATAGACGGTTTAAGACAAACAATGTCACATTAACACAACATATATTTGATCAGATAGCTATGAAAATAATCATCGAATGCAATTTGAGTTAAAATAGGGGATAAAGTGTTCCATTAATTATAACATTATAATACTTTCATGATGTTTGTAAAGATGATAAATCATGGCCCATGGTATATTAACATACTCACAATCTTTGTTAATACAATAATTATTTTTTATCAACAGTGACATCCAAAAAGTGTTGCTCGAGTGTAAGAGGTGATACAGAAATCTATCACGGAGAAATATATAACCATTCCCACATATGTACAACACTAAAGGTGTTAAAACCTGATAATGACCTAAAATTTCAATATAAATTTCTGCTAATCATGGACAATAGGAAAAATGTTCTACAAAATATGAAAACTCACCCTATTAATATGCTTTGAGAAAACCATAAGTATGAACTAGAAACCTATGAACCAAAGGATGTAATAAAACAGATGAAACCTAGTCTTTTCTAAATAACAGATATTAATTCATCTTTTAAAATTAATGTTTCTAAATGGGTGAACAAATTAATTACCTATACTTTTTATAAGGAATTTTTATCTTTTTAATATCGTTTTAATATAATGGAATATGATATATAATAAATAACATGCACCACATATTAAAAAAATAATGAATTTACATTATTTCATTAGTTTAGGATATTTAATAATATGGAAAAATTCATTCCATAAAAAAAATAAAAAATGTGAAGATGAATGAAATAAAAAACAAATGTAGTACATAAAAATCCATTAGGTCATAGTCACATAAATGTTCACACTTACGAATAACATTAAAAATGTGATATTTTTTTTCTGGGAAATATATATAGAATATTGATAAAAAACTAACTTTAATGAAGGAAATAAATGTCATTTATAATATATATAAATTCAATATGATCACTAGTATAGTAATGTATTCCATTTGAATAGTAATATTATAGTTGAAATAGTAACCTAGTCATTGGAATAATAATATGATTGAAGGAATAGTAAAATAGCATGAAAATAAAATAGCTAAATAATAAAATGGGTAAAAATAAATATTTCAATATAATAAAATAAGTATTCAAATTAGGAAATTGTATGTATATATATTTAATAATAAATTTAAAAATTATTTTTTATAAAATAGATTTTTTATATAAATATTAAAATAACAAAATTACCTAAGTTAGAATTTTTAATGATAAAATTAATATCATATTGGTAATCATCATCATAAAATCATCAACCATTGACTATTCATTAGTTTTTAGAAAAGGTTCGATTTTTAGATGAATAGTAAAAAACAAATTTTCAAATGCATCTTGTTCAATAACATGATTATTATTTAATAAATACCTAATAAATTTTAAAATGCTTATATCCCACTAAAAACATTGAATAATATAAATAACTTTTTTGAGATTAATAAAATAAATTTTAAAATTTATAATGTTGTTTTCAAACTATAAAAAATGAAATTATTCTCTTGATAGTTTTACATTTTTCTCTCCTCATTTTTTAATAAAAAATTAATTATTATTCGAAATTATTTTAAATTAGTAAAACTTTTTTTAGTCAATTTATATTGAAATTATCAAATAATACCATTATTTGATGTCTTGGTCTTGAAATAATGTTATATTCAATATTTGAACCCCCAAAATAACGCTTATTTCATGTATGAATACCCAATATCACTACCCCCATTGAAAATACATTTCTAAGGACTTCATGTTTCATAATTTATTCCAATATACCTTATATTATGAACATTAGTATCCTTATATATTTTATTATATAATCCAACTCCAATCCATCAAGATAGAGTTCTTACAAAATAACCTAACGACCAAATGTTACATTTATAAAGAAATTAATATTGTTCATGATGAACATAATAATAAATATAAAATTATTCAAGTAGATGTTTTTAGAAAAAAATATTTAATAAGAAAAATTTAAAAATGGATAAGAATAAAAATCCATAAGGTAAAATCATTAATATCCCCAATATAGTAAAAAAGAAAAATGATATGAAGAATATATTTTATAATTATTTGAAGAAATTATGAGAGAAATATATGAAAAATTTAAAAGATAATGGAATGGTTGATATTTCCCTTACCCATATCCCCATTTTTGGGTTTTCACGTTTTCATCCTATGTATATATAACATATTTTTATTAAATAATTATTCTATAAGATGATGGAATTTATTTATGTTATTAAATATAAATTATAATCATTATAGTTTATTTTTTAACTTGTATTGGTAAATATAAATGCTTGATGGAATGTTTATATTAATTATACCATACTGTTTCAATATGATAGTTTTGATTCAGTATTTTTAATCCATTATTAAAATAACCTCTATATGATTAAAATTATTTACAATTAGATGTTTAATAATTATTAATAAGTTGTTCTAATTATCCTTGAAGATAGTTATAATTAAAAATTTAATGTTTCCTTGTAGGTGGGAAAAGTTCATTTTTTTAAATTTTATAAATGTATAATATTTCATGTCATTCTCAAATGATTTATATATTATTTTTTGATGACAATATTCTTATTAATAATATATTGCTCACCAACATATGTATAAGTTTCATGTCTGATTCACCCAAATTTTTCCTTCCCTTATAGGGCTTTTGGAAAATACTTCATTTGATGCATGTCCTCTGGGGATCACATTAAGTAATATGATTTTTATATCTTATTGGAGGAATTTACTCAATGATTTAAAAAAATCATTGAATAATATATATTTTTGTTATATATACCAATATTTCCTAATAAACTAGACCATTCTATTATGTGATTTTTATTATTATATATGTTTGTCTAAAAAATTATGTACTACTAATCAATTAATGATATGGGTTTCTATAGTACAACAAAATGTTTTCCCCCATTTTTATTTAATGACATGGAAAAAAACCAATGATGTTGATACCACTCTCTCTCAAGTGATATATTTATCTATATCATTTGATAATGAAACTTGTTGTATGTACTTTATTATAGACTATTTTCTTAAGAGGGTTCTAACATTGGAGAGATCCTGGAAAAATAATTTCCACTAATAGTTTACTAGTAAAATTATCAATCTTAAAGTGAATATGTCCATAGGTGGAAAACCCATGGTCACAAGTCACACTAATTTTATAAGAAGAAAATAAATGTGAGTATCGGGATCCTAGCACCCTGATAATTTTTCTTGGGGCTGTATATACACTCATTGAGAGCCAATTTCCAAGAGATAAATTAACCAAGACTATCTGAAGATGTGAAAATAATGTGTCATGTGAACTAGAAATTGGAGAATGACACAAATCATAGATGGTATTTTTTCATAGGAAGGCTTGAGAGTAATATGTTACCTATGGAAATAATGCATGGATACCATATTTCTATAGGATCCCTTGCCCGTGGTAGTAGGCCTTTCACAAGAAGGTCTTATATACACGAAAAATATCACCAATATCATTATATATTTTCAAGAAGGGACTACCATGATTGAAAACATTTTAGGTGGTCATATTACATTCCAGAATATTAGTATATCCACTGAGGAGGATTCCTATGTTTATAGTATCTTTTGAATGTGGTTTACTACCATGAGAAAACATTCCAATAGAAATAATCTTTACTATAGAAGGGTACCTTCCTTAGTCTCTATTTCCCATGACGTTATTCCCATGGTGGAAGAGGATATGACCATTGGAATTATCACATTTTTATTTTCTATTCTTAAGAAGGGGATATGGTTATAGGAAATTATGCCAGAGCCAATTACCCTAATATGTGAAGGGGCAATTTCATGGGTGAAATTTCCCAAGGCTAGTGGAAATTTCCAAAAATTCCCATTATTAATCCATGTGTGATCAATGTAAATATCCATCATCCCATATGTTCGACAGCCCCAAGCATCGATTTATATAGTGGTACCCCATCCTAGGATGTTCCAAGGGCTATTTGCACTACTTCCCATAGAAATATCCCTTATATCATGATTTTATATAATATTATTTTTTATAATTAAAACATATATAAATTAAAATATATATATATATTATATATTATATTATATAAGTGTATAAGAAATTATTAAAGGTGAATTGGTAGAAGTGTGTTGAATATATTAGATATTTAATTAGTTCTAAACTCGGTAATGTTACTTTTTATCTTTTAGGAAACTTTTCATCATGTGAATGACTCATACTAATAGATAACAATCCTATGGGGACTATAATAATAGGAATATCACCATTCCTATACTCATGGGCCCTTAATGTGTTTGAAACCTATGGTAATTATTGTTTAAGTATGAATCCATGGTCCATAGCTGATGTAGAAATATATTGGAGGTTATATAGACTATTTATATGTTTGATTATTTCTTGTATCCATATGAATTATTTATATACATTTGATTATTTTTATGGAAAATACCCATTCATATAACCATAAAATATAATAATAATAGTTATTCCCATATAACATACCCATGGAAATAGCCATAGGGGATATTTCAATTGTAAAAGATCCCATGTGTGACATGCCTTTTGGTGTAGTTATTTTTTTTACTTGTAATAGGAATATATTTAGTTCCACTGAGAAAAACTAAATTCCCATAAACTCTATTAAAAGAGGGATTTTATTTGATCCTTTTCATGTGAATTAATTTTGGAGAGACCATCACTATTATATAATAATTCCATATCAGTATAGATATTAAACATTAAACATTATCCTATATTATTCAAAAAATCTATATAATTGGATACATCTTGACATCCATGATGCTTGATTTTTTTATTTGAAAATGAATTTTGAATCATTTCAGGTGAATGTTAAATTCTTTAACCAAAATCTTAATTTATTACAAAGTAAATACTAATTTATTGCATGGTATATAGTACTCCTATCCCTTTACAATATAGGGAAGAGATTTAATTGTTCCATATCCTCCATCCACAATCAAGGAGAAAAAAATAGTACCTAATACTATTACAACATCTCATAATAAGTGAACATTTTAAAATTTAAGGTTTTGTGAAAAAATTTGATACAAATTTAATGAATTCAAAAATCCTCACAAGATTTATATTTCAGAATAAAATTAAAATTGAAAATGGTATATTATTTCATGAATCATAATAAAAAAACTATATCAAGTATACAACACCTAGTAAAATCATTCGACTAGATGCCACATTTATGTGAATTTATATATAGATGTGTTGAAAAATACTCTCTAAAATATCATTGAAAATGGTTGAGAATGATAAAAAGGCATTAATGGAACTATATGGTCATTTTAATATGGAATATGGAACATTTGACATTAATGTTTACTTGAAATTGCTTTTAATTGTAATTTGTGATGACCTGTTTGATGAATAATGGTCAAAATTCATGTTTTATGAATTGAATAGTTTTGATGAAAAATGGTTACATGTATTTCATAACACTTATGTTCATCAATATCAGGTAGTAATAGAAGTTAATCAGAACCACTACCTTCCCTTACATATCTATGTTGATTTTTTAAAAATATAGGAAAACAAATATACCTATAAAGAAACATTCTAGGCTAGATCCTAAATATGCAAGACAATAATATATTTAATGTATAAAATAATGGAACACACTCTTTAATCATTATGGATATAGTGTATATTACCCCCTTTAAAACATAATATTTCTAAATAAATACCTTTATTAATTAATTTGAGGTTTTTCAATTTCTTCATAGCATGAATATGAGCAGCGTGATGCATTGTTCATACCTCATGATCATAAACTACATGTTACTTATTCAATTAAATAATTACTATAATCAGTATGTTTTATTGTCCATATAACATGACATTGAACTACATGACATTTGGCCCATCCCAAATCACCTTGAACACATTATTTTGGCCATTTCATTATTACCTAATCCCATTACATAATATACTTTTATATCTTAGAGTCCTTAATATATAATAACATCACCCCAATACAATTTATATAAAAATTTACATAAGCAACCCATAAAATAAATCCCATATCAACCACCATAGGTGAGACTATAAATATTAACGCATACTATGATTGTAGACTAATGAAAATATCAATTTAAAAAATAAATTTAAATTTAAAATATTTCACTGATTATTTAGTAATGATTCAATAAAATATCCAAAGATAATATGAGAATTTTATTTTCACACAACCTGTATTACACCTTATTTTGAATCCTCTAACCAATTCACAATATATTTTAAAATTTATCTTCACAATATAGAAGTAATCTGATTTACAACATTCCTAGACAATGTTTTTATCTATGCAATGACCATCGAACAATTTAATCATAGAAAATTCCATTGTAAATTTTCATCATGTATAAAGGAATGGTTCTACATATCCCAAGAGTATGTGTTTCTTAATTAAAATTTCCACAAGATATATAGTGATATCCATATCTTTAATATCTTTCCCAACTATGAATGCAACTTTCATTGCTTTCCCCCAAGCATGTTAGAATGTGGGATCACCAATTCACATTGTGTTTTATTTCTTCAAATGGTATCTCGAATATGATCTCATTCTTTTTACAATATAACTAAATGTTGTAGAGGCCCTAAGCTTGACGTACATAGACATTACATTACTTTTGCGGAATACTTAGTACATAACAAAAACACACACACAAGGAACGTAATAGTTTAGTGTCTTTGGAAACTTGGAACGTAATCGTCTAATCGTGGTGAAAGATCTTCAACATCTCCCATAAAGGTATTCCATTTTTTTATACCTAAAACCTTTATTTATATCCTGGGGAAGAGAAAACATAAAAGGGTGAGCTCAAATGTTCAGTAAGGGTAATCAAAAGAAATGTCAATCACATCATATTCATAAAAACATAACATTTTGGAAATCTTAACCTGCAAAAGAGATCATAATATCATAACATGGGATAAATCATAGTAGTGAAATGTAATCCCAATAATGATAACATAAATCATGAAACTTTGTGTCATACACACATAATCATATAGAATCGTTTCTTATTAGTCAAGACTCATTGCCAAGACTATCTTAGTGGACAAAGTCCCTTTCTGAACCGAGTTCGTTCCTCATTTCAGTCCTGTTTCACTGAACCGGTATAACCTACCGTTCCAGCCATGTCTATATCATGAGATATAAAATATTTACCCAATGAATTGGAGGGAGATATAGGTCCCACCCATCTCATAATGATACCATTATTATGTGTTCCACAAAATCATAAATCATACATCATTGCATAACCCATGTAATAAAAATGGGAATCTTAAACATCATGACATCATAAAACAATTCATATAAGATAAAGGAATTCATAAAAATAATTCCATCACAACATAATCAAATCAATGTAATAAGAGGGATAAAAACAGAACCCTTTATTATCTTAGATGGAAGATAATTTTGATAAAACACTTGAACTCCATTCTTGAGGAAAATATCCTTTCTACTTCAAAAACATTTTTCCTTTCTTAACATGTCATACAATTTTAAACTAAAATAAGTTGATTAAAAAAATAAACTTGAAAACATGTAAAGGAAGCTTCTTGGAAATAATGTTTTAAAAATCCATTCATTCCGTATAAGTTAAAAAAACATTCTTCTCGTACTTTTGTCGGAAAACTCGAAAAGTACCTCATACGAAAAACGACAAAAGATTCCTTTCATATCTTTTACTAAAAACTCACCCAAGGGTAAAATTGGGTATTAACTATTTTAGAAGTATATTAATATCACATATTGAGGAAACATGGATGTGGATGATAAAATACACCCCAGTAAATACCAAAGTACAAACAATCTCAGATAAAAATGAGATTGTGATATTTACCTTACCATAGGTCCGATTTGCTTCGTAAGTGTCCGAACCTCCTGTATAATGATTTAAATAATTTCATTGACTTATTACAGAATCATATTAATTGTTATAATATCATATATGGTTCACTTATGACTTTATATTACCCGTTCTTTTGTAAATTCCATGTTAAAGAGTGTTTTGGGTAAAATTGTTTCATTTGTCGTCTGTGTTTTGACTTGTAATTATTCATATGATTACATAGATCATGATTACATAACTCCAGAATATAAAACACGGTTTATATATAATATATATTCATAATATACATATATATAATAAATCAATAAATGGAATGAAATACACCGTTCATGGAGACGGTAGGCCGTACGTACGCATGAACGTTGTTTTCGTTTCCTTATTGAGTTGAATGGAATTAAATAGATGACATACATATATATACACATAAATAAAGTATCATTATTATGTCATATATTTCATGATTACATATTATATATAATTTATAATCATTTATGAATGGTTAAAATGGAGAATGGATCTCATCGCGTCGTGGAGACGGTAGTCCGTACGTACGCACGAGCGATGATATTGTTCTCATGATCGTGGGACTGTATTGGAGTGTATGTATACTATTTCAGAATCAATATCACATTAAAATAATCATATATAGTTATTATTTACACCATTATACCCTTCCAAGTATGGTGGTGGTGGAAAATAGATTTCACCACGGCGTGGAGACGGTATTCTGTACGTACACACACGCGGTGATTTCGTTTTCCGTAGGATGGATAGATGGTGAAACAGGGTTGTTTCATACATATAATAACATATCAGTATATGAGTGATACTGATGTTATTACTTCATAATGAAACAACTAAATAAGAAGAAGCGGAAGAAGAAATAAAGATGAAAGAATCGGAAACGGAAATTACCTATTCTTTGAAGCGCCTCTTTGAGACAACCTCTTATGGAACTAAAATTGGTCTTTTAGGAAGACCAGAACCTCTAGGATGTTTCTAGAGAAGTGGAGAAGAGAATTTGGCAGAGGTTTTCTAAGCTTGAAAGATCAAAGTTGTAACACCCCGAGCTTCCACGATACGCCTCTCTTTCAATAATGCAATAGCTTGCATTGTACGCAACTTCGAGTTCTAAAACATCGCGACAAATCAAAGTAGCCGTTATGAATAGTAATAACCACTTTTTAAAATTATAGAAATTTTATATTTCAAAATGGACTTCATTTTTGTATTCCTAATATTGAAATTAACCTATGTTGAATTTTTTGTAATTTTCTGAGAACTTCAAAATTTTTATGAATAGTGAAAAATACTTAAAACAACTTTTTTAATCAAAATAATTCATAGTGATAAATTATACTATTGAGTGGTTTTAGAGTATAATTAGAATATATTTTTACCATTTTATCCTATGGTGGTCATTAGAATTAATTTAACATTGAAATTGGACATAAACAATTGCCAATCTTTTGATATAAATTGTTTCTTAAAAACACGCTATTTGTTGTGACAGCGGGAATTAATTATAAAATTAATTAATGCAACTAATATGTTTGGAATTTTGTAAAATAGACATCATTTTTGAATTCGGAATATCAATTATAGCTTAGGGTGAAATTTTGGCCTTATTCTGAAAAACTTCAATTTTTGATGAATAGTGAAACCACTAAGTGGTAGTTAAATAACTGATTTTTCGTTTAAATGAAATATTACAACTTCTGTGATTTGATTTTCAAAAATCCGACATACATGGTTGTCATTAAGATGTAAAATGTGGTTCAATGAGATCAAAATAATTTTTTGGTGAATAGTAACTTTTAAGTTCTTAATCGCGATTAGTGGTAATTAGTGTAGTTTAAGGTATAAATAATACATTAATAATATGAAATGACCTAGACACATGTCCCAACCTCATTGGTTGAGTCATGGCCGACCAAGACAAGCCATGGCCTAACTTGGGGACCCCATGGATCCACTTTTGTTGGGAAATAACATAAATTACTTTTTATTTAATGTTAAAGTGAAAATGACACTAACATAAATTGTTTTACTAAAACAATTTTTAAGTGGGGTTATACAAGTCCAAATTTTGATTATAAATAGTCATTGGAAAGCTAAAAAGATTTCCTACATCATAGAATTTTTTTTATAATTTTTAGACATTAAATAAATTAAATTATTTATGACATCATTATGATGCAGCGATGACCTCATTATTTAACGATTTTAATAAAATGAATAGATAATGTAAAATCCAAGGCTTACACTTGTCCAAAGCCAATTGGATGAGGAGATTTCGAAACCTTATCACCTTAGCCTCGAATTATATAAGTGTGGGACCTTTAGAATCCGAAAAGCATTTTGAAATAATGTAACATTTCAATCTTTCCAAAAGTGCCCCTCCTCTCCACTTATAAAAGGCCCCCACCTCTCCCACTTCATTTACACTTTCAAGCCATTTGGCTCGGCCAACCCCTGCCCAAATACTCTCCCAACATCCCTCCCTTACTCCTAGAATCCTCACTTTGGGCAGAACTCTTCCCAAGGAAGCCTTTAGCTCAAATCAAAAAGAGTTACCCGATTTTGAGGTAATGTCTTTTATAATGTTGTTTTGTTTTATTTTTCTTCTCCAACCCCCTAAACTCTTTTTATTCATTTCTTTTGTAACAACACCAGTATCCTCAATATACTAGGATGTTGTTATAAGAAGTATTCGAGCTACACTTACACACACCTACATCTAATGGTTAAAGAACATACGGTTTCTGTGGATGGCGAATTTCTGCCTCACGAAACGATGATTGTTCAACACTCATTTAACACCTTCAAAGGTGGCCATTATGATGTCACTATTTTTATATATGATATATAATATGTTTATGTTTTCCTTAAGCTTCTGTTTTTTTCATTTTGGGCATACCTTTATGGTTTCCATTATGGGTAAAACACGATATCTTCATTTTAGGAAGCGCGGACTACCGCCCCCTGAAAGTGATTTGATTCGTTAATACCATATGTGGGATGTGTGAAGGATAAAGGTAATGATATTATATATGTTATTATACTGGAATTATAATATACTCTCATATCATTATGATTCCATTCCAGAAAATATGAAATAGAAATGGAAGTAGCGTTCATGCGTACGTACGGCTTACCGTCTCCATGAACGGTGCATTTCATTTCTTACCTCTAAATGTGATGTAATATTATAAATGAATGTATGTACTGGATATATATGACATATATGATATCTACATCATGAATACCATTCTGGATATAATGAACCTTTGACCAAATTAACAACATGTAAGTGTAAGAAGCCTATTTTTGACTTAAGAACCAAATACCGACAAAATGAACATTATTAACTTAAATAATTACATAATGTTCATATCATTGTAATAAGTGATATAATAAGGATAATGAAGTTGAAAATGGTTCTTAATAAGGTATATATTAACTCTAGTTTATTATTCAGGAGGTTAAAGAACGGTTGAGTCAAGTCCGACACGAGGTAAGGGAACTTCTTAACCCAACTTCTATTCTTTGGGTTAATCTCCTACTTCCAAATTATGTCATGATATTATTATGTACTGTTTTGTATTTTTACTTTCTTTATGTGTACCTATAGTGAATACACATAATAGATCTATTTTATTTTAAAAATGATCTTTTTAAGGACTTCGTCTCAATCCCCTTTCATTGAGGCATATTTGGTTTTATACACAACTTTCTTTTATACGGTGTAAAAACCCCTTTGACTTTTACGTTTATTCAAAAGGAATCTTTTTTATACGAAGCGTTTTACTAAATGACAAAAGGGAATGTTTTTCTTTCCGTACTTATGCGGCGACAATGACTTCTCCGCCGCCGTGACCATTATTTGAGTTTCGGCTTCCTCTACAAGCCATACCTTTTTTTTAATGAAAAATAAATATCATGTTTTAACTTTCTTTTATTTTGGTATTGAAAATGGTTTTGAAAGCGTTTTTATTATAACAATGTGTTGTATTGATATCTTGTGATTGAAATGTGGAAATGTTATGTTTCCTTTATGCATGTTTTATGTGATACGATTATGTTATGGTTTATGATATGTTTAAACCTATTCATATGAGGAATGTATTGGACTTAATATGTGACGGGTGGAGCCCGCTATAGCTCCTCGATGCATCGGTAGGTCTCATGAGACAACTAGACGTGGAATTGGCCGAGGCCCTTTCCCGATTTGATTTATGGTTTTGGCCGAGGCCTTAATCATTTTAGACGTCTTGGCCGAGGCCTTGACAAAGTGTTTCAGAATGTCTGGCATTATACATTCCCTCATTATGAAAGTGGTTATTGATATTGCATGTGATTATTCGACCAGTAGAATATCCATGTGAAGAAGTAAATGGCATTATTTCATTTTAATTTTGCCATATTATGTTGAAGTTCATGTTTAAAAGGCTTTTGTTTTAGTTATACATTGCCTTAAATGTTAATGTTTATTTATGAAGGCTTCCGCATTATTGTTATCCTTACTGAGCATCTGAGCTCACCCCTTTCAATGTTTTAATGTTTTCCAGGATGTGAAGAAGTATTTTATGAATGACCTGCAGGGATAGTCAGAAGAGGATATGAGTGTGGACTATGGAGACTTTGTTATTGTAGTTTTTCACTTTATGATGTAATGTAACGTTTACGAATGTATCTAGTGTTTCCAAGGCTACTAAACTAATCGGTCTTTCGAGACTTGATCTTTTGTGATCATGCCAATGTTACGAAGTAATGCACCGACTCTGGGTAGCTGGGGTCGGGGCGTTACAGTTGGTATCAGAGGCAGTTTAGTACTAACCTTGGAAGCTAGATTTAGATAAACTCTGATTAGAGCACATAGCCCAAAGATAGACTTTGAGGATTAGTATAGAAGAACTTCCTAGAATTTTGGTATTATAGAGATGATATGAGTTTTCCGAGCAATACATCCCTGTCTGGATACGAGCAGGTAGAGGCGGCTCTGGCACAGATGTACCTAGGGGTAAAACCCGAAAACACCGCTTTGAGCTAGACTCGAACGGGAACTGGTCCACGACAACGGGCCTTGCTGCACTCTTGGTTACGACACTCCCGGGGGATATGCTTAGGATAATTCTCATTTTACTTACAAACCACTATGAAGGGTTATGAGTACATACTTCCTCAAAGAAAACATTTCTTTTTATGATTATGGATTATATCCATAAATAGTTCAATTTATGTTAAGTATTATACAAGTATGGAATTATGTATTTTGATTCATAAACTAATCTGGTTTATGCCATTGTTTAGAAATGGCGCCTAGTAGAAGGAATGGAAACTGTATCAATGCACGAACTCCGTGTAGGGATTGCCCTCCTGCTCAAGATAATTATTGTGGACCTGGAGAGACAACTGGTGCTGATAAACTTATTACCATACTGGGACAACTCACGCAGGTTATGAATAACAACCTTACTCGTATGGAGCACCCTGATCCGCAACGTGGAGGATCAATGCTAGATCGTTTCATGAGGCAACAACCACCAACCTTTAATGGGAGTACAAATCCTATAGTAGCTGAGCAATGGATAAATTCCTTAGAGAAAATATTCCATGCCTTGGGGAGTAGTGAAAGGGAGAAGGTTGTCATGGCAGTTTACCGCCTCACTGGAGATGCCGATCAGTGGTGGTCGCTGATTCAAAACACAAAGGAAGATGATGACATATCGAATATGGAATGGAGGGAGTTCAAAGAGCTTTTCTTAGAAAAATACTTTCCTCGTGACCATCGAGCAGATATGGAAAGGCAATTTCTGAGTCTGAGGAAGAAGGAGGATGAGAATGTCGCAAAGTATGAGGCTAACTTTACAAGGTTAGCAAGGTATGCTGCAGATTACATACGTAACCCAAGGAGTAAGATTGATCGTTTCTTTGATGGGTTAAAACCATTTCTCCGTCGAGCTTTGGTATCACAATCCTTCTCATCATACGAAGATATTGTCTCGTGTGCTATCAAGACAGAAAAGGAATTCTCTAAGTCTTATGACAACAAAGTAAAGCAAGATAAGAAGAGAACGGTGGAACAAGAGACAGATAAAGGGAAAAAGGGAAAGAAGGATTTTCCAGTATGTGATAATTGTGTGAAGAATCACCCTGGTACTTGCCTAAAAGGAATGGGAGTTTGTTATAAATGTGGAGAAAAGGGTCACCAGGCTCGTGATTGCAAGGGAAAGAAAGAGGCTGTCAATGTTGAATGCTACAATTGTAGAGAAATGGGTCATTATGCAAATGAATGTCCTAAGCGTCAAGGAAACTTACCTCAGAAAAGGCCAAGGGATCAAGGACAATCTTATGCTATTACTACAGTTGAAACAGAATAACTAATGTATTGGTGCTTTTGGACTCATGGATTATATTCTGGTTATTAGAATAATGTGATCTATATAAGGATTGTACTGCAGTACTTTTTGATTTCAGTAAGGTTTTAATATGATTAAGGTAATCATATTTTTAGTATGTGACAATAAGAGAAATTTTTCTTTGTTTGGGTAATCTGATGTTACAATTGATTTTGGAATTAAGAGACCTTTTAGAGAAAGTCTGGACAGAGGTATTTTGGATAACTATAAAGGTTGGAGTGGATTAAGTTGATTTTTGGATAGTATGGTTTAAGGTTAAAAAATTTATGAAGATTATTTTTGGAGTATTATAATACTATAGTTTTAGGAAAAGGACAACCTGCAGGGTGGGGCATAAACCGTCGCGTCAGACAAAGCTGTAGGAATCGAACCCACAATCAAAGTGCGACAGGCCTTTATTTCCTACCACTAGCCTACAGGAAGTCCCTGGTTATTACAAAATAATTTTACTAATCTAAATGGTATGTGTTAACCTTTGGTACCTTATACAATTAGGATAAATAGAATATTTTTGAGTTCTGTTACCATTTGGAGTAAAAGATGGGTTTGTGGTAAAAATTCATTAATGAATGAAAGTATACATAACAAGTATGTATATTCCCTTACGTTCTTAGTAAATCTCCTAAATAAAATCCTCAACATTATAAAAGGTAACTTAAAACAAAAATGTTGTCGGTTAACTTTTCCAACTAGGGATTCAATGACCGTTTAACCAATCACAAGTTTGTGATTTTCTTGTGGTTAAACTTTCTCCTAATCCTGTTTTCTATAACTCCCCATCAGACCTTGATGGTTTGTTTCTCCTCCATATCCATATTTTCATAGAATCTTATAATGGGCTATATCGGGTGACCTTTGTACTTATCCTGCTTTCTTTTAATGTTATATATTTATTAACCTTATTTTCGATGTGGGTTTTCCTCAAAGGTATTGTCTCTTTTCAACCTTTTATTTTTAAAGAAAAATATCAAATTGCGAGGACGCAATTTATTGAAGGAGGGGAGAATGTAACACCCCGAGCTTCCACGATACGCCTCTCTTTCAATAATGCAATAGCTTGCATTGTACGCAACTTCGAGTTCTAAAACATCGCGACAAATCAAAGTAGCCGTTATGAATAGTAATAACCACTTTTTAAAATTATAGAAATTTTATATTTCAAAATGGACTTCATTTTTGTATTCCTAATATTGAAATTAACCTATGTTGAATTTTTTGTAATTTTCTGAGAACTTCAAAATTTTTATGAATAGTGAAAAATACTTAAAACAACTTTTTTAATCAAAATAATTATAGTGATAAATTATACTATTGAGTGGTTTTAGAGTATAATTAGAATATATTTTTACCATTTTATCCTATGGTGGTCATTAGAATTAATTTAACATTGAAATTGGACATAAACAATTGCCAATCTTTTGATATAAATTGTTTCTTAAAAACACGCTATTTGTTGTGACAGCGGGAATTAATTATAAAATTAATTAATGCAACTAATATGTTTGGAATTTTGTAAAATAGACATCATTTTTGAATTCGGAATATCAATTATAGCTTAGGGTGAAATTTTGGCCTTATTCTGAAAAACTTCAATTTTTGATGAATAGTGAAACCACTAAGTGGTAGTTAAATAACTGATTTTTCGTTTAAATGAAATATTACAACTTCTGTGATTTGATTTTCAAAAATCCGACATACATGGTTGTCATTAAGATGTAAAATGTGGTTCAATGAGATCAAAATAATTTTTTGGTGAATAGTAACTTTTAAGTTCTTAATCGCGATTAGTGGTAATTAGTGTAGTTTAAGGTATAAATAATACATTAATAATATGAAATGACCTAGACACATGTCCCAACCTCATTGGTTGAGTCATGGCCGACCAAGACAAGCCATGGCCTAACTTGGGGACCCCATGGATCCACTTTTGTTGGGAAATAACATAAATTACTTTTTATTTAATGTTAAAGTGAAAATGACACTAACATAAATTGTTTTACTAAAACAATTTTTAAGTGGGGTTATACAAGTCCAAATTTTGATTATAAATAGTCATTGGAAAGCTAAAAAGATTTCCTACATCATAGAATTTTTTTTATAATTTTTAGACATTAAATAAATTAAATTATTTATGACATCATTATGATGCAGCGATGACCTCATTATTTAACGATTTTAATAAAATGAATAGATAATGTAAAATCCAAGGCTTACACTTGTCCAAAGCCAATTGGATGAGGAGATTTCGAAACCTTATCACCTTAGCCTCGAATTATATAAGTGTGGGACCTTTAGAATCCGAAAAGCATTTTGAAATAATGTAACATTTCAATCTTTCCAAAAGTGCCCCTCCTCTCCACTTATAAAAGGCCCCCACCTCTCCCACTTCATTTACACTTTCAAGCCATTTGGCTCGGCCAACCCCTGCCCAAATACTCTCCCAACATCCCTCCCTTACTCCTAGAATCCTCACTTTGGGCAGAACTCTTCCCAAGGAAGCCTTTAGCTCAAATCAAAAAGAGTTACCCGATTTTGAGGTAATGTCTTTTATAATGTTGTTTTGTTTTATTTTTCTTCTCCAACCCCCTAAACTCTTTTTATTCATTTCTTTTGTAACAACACCAGTATCCTCAATATACTAGGATGTTGTTATAAGAAGTATTCGAGCTACACTTACACACACCTACATCTAATGGTTAAAGAACATACGGTTTCTGTGGATGGCGAATTTCTGCCTCACGAAACGATGATTGTTCAACACTCATTTAACACCTTCAAAGGTGGCCATTATGATGTCACTATTTTTATATATGATATATAATATGTTTATGTTTTCCTTAAGCTTCTGTTTTTTTCATTTTGGGCATACCTTTATGGTTTCCATTATGGGTAAAACACGATATCTTCATTTTAGGAAGCGCGGACTACCGCCCCCTGAAAGTGATTTGATTCGTTAATACCATATGTGGGATGTGTGAAGGATAAAGGTAATGATATTATATATGTTATTATACTGGAATTATAATATACTCTCATATCATTATGATTCCATTCCAGAAAATATGAAATAGAAATGGAAGTAGCGTTCATGCGTACGTACGGCTTACCGTCTCCATGAACGGTGCATTTCATTTCTTACCTCTAAATGTGATGTAATATTATAAATGAATGTATGTACTGGATATATATGACATATATGATATCTACATCATGAATACCATTCTGGATATAATGAACCTTTGACCAAATTAACAACATGTAAGTGTAAGAAGCCTATTTTTGACTTAAGAACCAAATACCGACAAAATGAACATTATTAACTTAAATAATTACATAATGTTCATATCATTGTAATAAGTGATATAATAAGGATAATGAAGTTGAAAATGGTTCTTAATAAGGTATATATTAACTCTAGTTTATTATTCAGGAGGTTAAAGAACGGTTGAGTCAAGTCCGACACGAGGTAAGGGAACTTCTTAACCCAACTTCTATTCTTTGGGTTAATCTCCTACTTCCAAATTATGTCATGATATTATTATGTACTGTTTTGTATTTTTACTTTCTTTATGTGTACCTATAGTGAATACACATAATAGATCTATTTTATTTTAAAAATGATCTTTTTAAGGACTTCGTCTCAATCCCCTTTCATTGAGGCATATTTGGTTTTATACACAACTTTCTTTTATACGGTGTAAAAACCCCTTTGACTTTTACGTTTATTCAAAAGGAATCTTTTTTATACGAAGCGTTTTACTAAACGACAAAAGGGAATGTTTTTCTTTCCGTACTTATGCGGCGACAATGACTTCTCCGCCGCCGTGACCATTATTTGAGTTTCGGCTTCCTCTACAAGCCATACCTTTTTTTTAATGAAAAATAAATATCATGTTTTAACTTTCTTTTATTTTGGTATTGAAAATGGTTTTGAAAGCGTTTTTATTATAACAATGTGTTGTATTGATATCTTGTGATTGAAATGTGGAAATGTTATGTTTCCTTTATGCATGTTTTATGTGATACGATTATGTTATGGTTTATGATATGTTTAAACCTATTCATATGAGGAATGTATTGGACTTAATATGTGACGGGTGGAGCCCGCTATAGCTCCTCGATGCATCGGTAGGTCTCATGAGACAACTAGACGTGGAATTGGCCGAGGCCATTTCCCGATTTGATTTATGGTTTTGGCCGAGGCCTTAATCATTTTAGACGTCTTGGCCGAGGCCTTGACAAAGTGTTTCAGAATGTCTGGCATTATACATTCCCTCATTATGAAAGTGGTTATTGATATTGCATGTGATTATTCGACCAGTAGAATATCCATGTGAAGAAGTAAATGGCATTATTTCATTTTAATTTTGCCATATTATGTTGAAGTTCATGTTTAAAAGGCTTTTGTTTTAGTTATACATTGCCTTAAATGTTAATGTTTATTTATGAAGGCTTCCGCATTATTGTTATCCTTACTGAGCATCTGAGCTCACCCCTTTCAATGTTTTAATGTTTTCCAGGATGTGAAGAAGTATTTTATGAATGACCTGCAGGGATAGTCAGAAGAGGATATGAGTGTGGACTATGGAGACTTTGTTATTGTAGTTTTTCACTTTATGATGTAATGTAACGTTTACGAATGTATCTAGTGTTTCCAAGGCTACTAAACTAATCGGTCTTTCGAGACTTGATCTTTTGTGATCATGCCAATGTTACGAAGTAATGCACCGACTCTGGGTAGCTGGGGTCGGGGCGTTACAGTTGGTATCAGAGGCAGTTTAGTACTAACCTTGGAAGCTAGATTTAGATAAACTCTGATTAGAGCACATAGCCCAAAGATAGACTTTGAGGATTAGTATAGAAGAACTTCCTAGAATTTTGGTATTATAGAGATGATATGAGTTTTCCGAGCAATACATCCCTGTCTGGATACGAGCAGGTAGAGGCGGCTCTGGCACAGATGTACCTAGGGGTAAAACCCGAAAACACCGCTTTGAGCTAGACTCGAACGGGAACTGTTCCACGACAACGGGCCTTGCTGCACTCTTGGTTACGACACTCCCGGGGGATATGCTTAGGATAATTCTCATTTTACTTACAAACCACTATGAAGGGTTATGAGTACATACTTCCTCAAAGAAAACATTTCTTTTTATGATTATGGATTATATCCATAAATAGTTCAATTTATGTTAAGTATTATACAAGTATGGAATTATGTATTTTGATTCATAAACTAATCTGGTTTATGCCATTGTTTAGAAATGGCGCCTAGTAGAAGGAATGGAAACTGTATCAATGCACGAACTCCGTGTAGGGATTGCCCTCCTGCTCAAGATAATTATTGTGGACCTGGAGAGACAACTGGTGCTGATAAACTTATTACCATACTGGGACAACTCACGCAGGTTATGAATAACAACCTTACTCGTATGGAGCACCCTGATCCGCAACGTGGAGGATCAATGCTAGATCGTTTCATGAGGCAACAACCACCAACCTTTAATGGGAGTACAAATCCTATAGTAGCTGAGCAATGGATAAATTCCTTAGAGAAAATATTCCATGCCTTGGGGAGTAGTGAAAGGGAGAAGGTTGTCATGGCAGTTTACCGCCTCACTGGAGATGCCGATCAGTGGTGGTCGCTGATTCAAAACACAAAGGAAGATGATGACATATCGAATATGGAATGGAGGGAGTTCAAAGAGCTTTTCTTAGAAAAATACTTTCCTCGTGACCATCGAGCAGATATGGAAAGGCAATTTCTGAGTCTGAGGAAGAAGGAGGATGAGAATGTCGCAAAGTATGAGGCTAACTTTACAAGGTTAGCAAGGTATGCTGCAGATTACATACGTAACCCAAGGAGTAAGATTGATCGTTTCTTTGATGGGTTAAAACCATTTCTCCGTCGAGCTTTGGTATCACAATCCTTCTCATCATACGAAGATATTGTCTCGTGTGCTATCAAGACAGAAAAGGAATTCTCTAAGTCTTATGACAACAAAGTAAAGCAAGATAAGAAGAGAACGGTGGAACAAGAGACAGATAAAGGGAAAAAGGGAAAGAAGGATTTTCCAGTATGTGATAATTGTGTGAAGAATCACCCTGGTACTTGCCTAAAAGGAATGGGAGTTTGTTATAAATGTGGAGAAAAGGGTCACCAGGCTCGTGATTGTAAGGGAAAGAAAGAGGCTGTCAATGTTGAATGCTACAATTGTAGAGAAATGGGTCATTATGCAAATGAATGTCCTAAGCGTCAAGGAAACTTACCTCAGAAAAGGCCAAGGGATCAAGGACAATCTTATGCTATTACTACAGTTGAAACAGAATAACTAATGTATTGGTGCTTTTGGACTCATGGATTATATTCTGGTTATTAGAATAATGTGATCTATATAAGGATTGTACTGCAGTACTTTTTGATTTCAGTAAGGTTTTAATATGATTAAGGTAATCATATTTTTAGTATGTGACAATAAGAGAAATTTTTCTTTGTTTGGGTAATCTGATGTTACAATTGATTTTGGAATTAAGAGACCTTTTAGAGAAAGTCTGGACAGAGGTATTTTGGATAACTATAAAGGTTGGAGTGGATTAAGTTGATTTTTGGATAGTATGGTTTAAGGTTAAAAAATTTATGAAGATTATTTTTGGAGTATTATAATACTATAGTTTTAGGAAAAGGACAACCTGCAGGGTGGGGCATAAACCGTCGCGTCAGACAAAGCTGTAGGAATCGAACCCACAATCAAAGTGCGACAGGCCTTTATTTCCTACCACTAGCCTACAGGAAGTCCCTGGTTATTACAAAATAATTTTACTAATCTAAATGGTATGTGTTAACCTTTGGTACCATATACAATTAGGATAAATAGAATATTTTTGAGTTCTGTTACCATTTGGAGTAAAAGATGGGTTTGTGGTAAAAATTCATTAATGAATGAAAGTATACATAACAAGTATGTATATTCCCTTACGTTCTTAGTAAATCTCCTAAATAAAATCCTCAACATTATAAAAGGTAACTTAAAACAAAAATGTTGTCGGTTAACTTTTCCAACTAGGGATTCAATGACCGTTTAACCAATCACAAGTTTGTGATTTTCTTGTGGTTAAACTTTCTCCTAATCCTGTTTTCTATAACTCCCCATCAGACCTTGATGGTTTGTTTCTCCTCCATATCCATATTTTCATAGAATCTTATAATGGGCTATATCGGGTGACCTTTGTACTTATCCTGCTTTCTTTTAATGTTATATATTTATTAACCTTATTTTCGATGTGGGTTTTCCTCAAAGGTATTGTCTCTTTTCAACCTTTTATTTTTAAAGAAAAATATCAAATTGCGAGGACGCAATTTATTGAAGGAGGGGAGAATGTAACACCCCGAGCTTCCACGATACGCCTCTCTTTCAATAATGCAATAGCTTGCATTGTACGCAACTTCGAGTTCTAAAACATCGCGACAAATCAAAGTAGCCGTTATGAATAGTAATAACCACTTTTTAAAATTATAGAAATTTTATATTTCAAAATGGACTTCATTTTTGTATTCCTAATATTGAAATTAACCTATGTTGAATTTTTTGTAATTTTCTGAGAACTTCAAAATTTTTATGAATAGTGAAAAATACTTAAAACAACTTTTTTAATCAAAATAATTCATAGTGATAAATTATACTATTGAGTGGTTTTAGAGTATAATTAGAATATATTTTTACCATTTTATCCTATGGTGGTCATTAGAATTAATTTAACATTGAAATTGGACATAAACAATTGCCAATCTTTTGATATAAATTGTTTCTTAAAAACACGCTATTTGTTGTGACAGCGGGAATTAATTATAAAATTAATTAATGCAACTAATATGTTTGGAATTTTGTAAAATAGACATCATTTTTGAATTCGGAATATCAATTATAGCTTAGGGTGAAATTTTGGCCTTATTCTGAAAAACTTCAATTTTTGATGAATAGTGAAACCACTAAGTGGTAGTTAAATAACTGATTTTTCGTTTAAATGAAATATTACAACTTCTGTGATTTGATTTTCAAAAATCCGACATACATGGTTGTCATTAAGATGTAAAATGTGGTTCAATGAGATCAAAATAATTTTTTGGTGAATAGTAACTTTTAAGTTCTTAATCGCGATTAGTGGTAATTAGTGTAGTTTAAGGTATAAATAATACATTAATAATATGAAATGACCTAGAAACATGTCCCAACCTCATTGGTTGAGTCATGGCCGACCAAGACAAGCCATGGCCTAACTTGGGGACCCCATGGATCCACTTTTGTTGGGAAATAACATAAATTACTTTTTATTTAATGTAAAAGTGAAAATGACACTAACATAAATTGGTTTACTAAAACAATTTTTAAGTGGGGTTATACAAGTCCAAATTTTGATTATAAATAGTCATTGGAAAGCTAAAAAGATTTCCTACATCATAGAATTTTTTTTATAATTTTTAGACATTAAATAAATTAAATTATTTATGACATCATTATGATGCAGTGATGACCTCATTATTTAACGATTTTAATAAAATGAATAGATAATGTAAAATCCAAGGCTTACACTTGTCCAAAGCCAATTGGATGAGGAGATTTCGAAACCTTATCACCTTAGCCTCGAATTATATAAGTGTGGGACCTTTAGAATCCGAAAAGCATTTTGAAATAATGTAACATTTCAATCTTTCCAAAAGTGCCCCTCCTCTCCACTTATAAAAGGCCCCCACCTCTCCCACTTCATTTACACATTCAAGCCATTTGGCTCGGCCAACCCCTGCCCAAATACTCTCCCAACATCCCTCCCTTACTCCTAGAATCCTCACTTTGGGCAGAACTCTTCCCAAGGAAGCCTTTAGCTCAAATCAAAAAGAGTTACCCGATTTTGAGGTAATGTCTTTTATAATGTTGTTTTGTTTTATTTTTCTTCTCCAACCCCCTAAACTCTTTTTATTCATTTCTTTTGTAACAACACCAGTATCCTCAATATACTAGGATGTTGTTATAAGAAGGATTCGAGCTACACTTACACACACCTACATCTAATGGTTAAAGAACATACGGTTTCTGTGGATGGCGAATTTCTGCCTCACGAAACGATGATTGTTCAACACTCATTTAACACCTTCAAAGGTGGCCATTATGATGTCACTATTTTTATATATGATATATAATATGTTTATGTTTTCCTTAAGCTTCTGTTTTTTTCATTTTGGGCATACCTTTATGGTTTCCATTATGGGTAAAACACGATATCTTCATTTTAGGAAGCGCAGACTACCGCCCCCTGAAAGTGATTTGATTCGTTAATACCATATGTGGGATGTGTGAAGGATAAAGGTAATGATATTATATATGTTATTATACTGGAATTATAATATACTCTCATATCATTATGATTCCATTCCAGAAAATATGAAATAGAAATGGAAGTAGCGTTCATGCGTACGTACGGCTTACCGTCTCCATGAACGGTGCATTTCATTTCTTACCTCTAAATGTGATGTAATATTATAAATGAATGTATGTACTGGATATATATGACATATATGATATCTACATCATGAATACCATTCTGGATATAATGAACCTTTGACCAAATTAACAACATGTAAGTGTAAGAAGCCTATTTTTGACTTAAGAACCAAATACCGACAAAATGAACATTATTAACTTAAATAATTACATAATGTTCATATCATTGTAATAAGTGATATAATAAGGATAATGAAGTTGAAAATGGTTCTTAATAAGGTATATATTAACTCTAGTTTATTATTCAGGAGGTTAAAGAACGGTTGAGTCAAGTCAGACACGAGGTAAGGGAACTTCTTAACCCAACTTCTATTCTTTGGGTTAATCTCCTACTTCCAAATTATGTCATGATATTATTATGTACTGTTTTGTATTTTTACTTTCTTTATGTGTACCTATAGTGAATACACATAATAGATCTATTTTATTTTAAAAATGATCTTTTTAAGGACTTCGTCTCAATCCCCTTTCATTGAGGCATATTTGGTTTTATACACAACTTTCTTTTATACGGTGTAAAAACCCCTTTGACTTTTACGTTTATTCAAAAGGAATCTTTTTTATACGAAGCGTTTTACTAAACGACAAAAGGGAATGTTTTTCTTTCCGTACTTATGCGGCGACAATGACTTCTCCGCCGCCGTGACCATTATTTGAGTTTCGGCTTCCTCTACAAGCCATACCTTTTTTTTAATGAAAAATAAATATCATGTTTTAACTTTCTTTTATTTTGGTATTGAAAATGGTTTTGAAAGCGTTTTTATTATAACAATGTGTTGTATTGATATCTTGTGATTGAAATGTGGAAATGTTATGTTTCCTTTATGCATGTTTTATGTGATACGATTATGTTATGGTTTATGATATGTTTAAACCTATTCATATGAGGAATGTATTGGACTTAATATGTGACGGGTGGAGCCCGCTATAGCTCCTCGATGCATCGGTAGGTCTCATGAGACAACTAGACGTGGAATTGGCCGAGGCCCTTTCCCGATTTGATTTATGGTTTTGGCCGAGGCCTTAATCATTTTAGACGTCTTGGCCGAGGCCTTGACAAAGTGTTTCAGAATGTCTGGCATTATACATTCCCTCATTATGAAAGTGGTTATTGATATTGCATGTGATTATTCGACCAGTAGAATATCCATGTGAAGAAGTAAATGGCATTATTTCATTTTAATTTTGCCATATTATGTTGAAGTTCATGTTTAAAAGGCTTTTGTTTTAGTTATACATTGCCTTAAATGTTAATGTTTATTTATGAAGGCTTCCGCATTATTGTTATCCTTACTGAGCATCTGAGCTCACCCCTTTCAATGTTTTAATGTTTTCCAGGATGTGAAGAAGTATTTTATGAATGACCTGCAGGGATAGTCAGAAGAGGATATGAGTGTGGACTATGGAGACTTTGTTATTGTAGTTTTTCACTTTATGATGTAATGTAACGTTTACGAATGTATCTAGTGTTTCCAAGGCTATTAAACTAATCGGTCTTTCGAGACTTGATCTTTTGTGATCATGCCAATGTTACGAAGTAATGCACCGACTCTGGGTAGCTGGGGTCGGGGCGTTACAAAAGTGTTGTGAGGAAGAGAGGGAGGGGGTTCCCTTTTATAAGGGAGGAAAGGGGCACCTTTGGAATAACTAAAAATATTATTTTATTATAAAGCCAAATTCGGTTTTAAATAGCTCCTAATTGATTTAATTAGAATATAAGGTGGGGAGGGGTGGAAATCCTATAATCCAATAGAATTTGGACATGTTTAGTTTACTATTTTAACCTTATCATTTAGTTTTAACATTATGTTAAATAATTTTACTTTTACCGTGTCTTCTTGTGTTCTTACACTATAAGGTTAATAAACTTACTATATCAAGCCAAAAGAACCCCAAGTTGTTTATTATTAATATATATAACCTTATATAAGTCCTTTTGACGAAACGTAGATTTTTAGGAATATAATAATAATTAATAATATAATATCGTTTTTAAAAACTATTTTATGTCAATTTTGACACTATTTGGTAATTGATTTTTGTAAAAATCATAATCGAATGATTAGTTCGAACAAAGTTAATAAAATCAATACTAACATGTCATATTAACCTATAAAATTAGTGTAGTTCATAAAAATCCCCAAATTACATATATTTGGGTATTTATAACATCAATTATGTCAATATTTCATTAATAAGATAATTATTGAATCATCGTTGTGTCACAAATAAATTAAATTATTTAATGTCTAAAAATTACAAATAAAATATCATTATGTAGGAAATCATTTTAGATTTCTAATGAATATTTATAGTCGAATTTATCTTATGTATGACCCTATATTAAAAATGATTTACTTATTAAACTTTGATTTTAACTATTTTAACCCTTCTTTAAATAAATTAATAATAAATGTCCTAATCTAATCCAAGTGGGCATAAATGGTCATATTGTATTCCTAAGGTTGTTTTTTGGTCGAATTACACTTATCCAATAGAATTAGGAAATGTGTTAGGGTAATAATAATATCATTCTTACCCTTAATTACCCTATTTACTTTTAACCGTGGTAAAAAAAAGTCAAAAGTTACTATTCACCAAAAATTATTTTGATCTCATTGAACCACATTTTTTTCCTTGATATTAACCGTGTCTCTCGGATTTTCGAAATTCCACTCACATAAGCGGTAAAATTAAGTTTTATGAAAAATTCAGTTTTTTTAACAACCACTTAGTGGTTTCACTATTCATCAAAAAAAATGAAAGTTTCCAGAAAAATACCAAAAATTAGGCCTAAGCTATATTTGATATTATGAATTCAAAAATGATGTTTATTTCACCAAATTCAAAACATATCAGTTACATTAACTGATTTAAAAATTAATTCCCGTCGTTAGGACAAATAGCGTGTTTTTAAGAGATAATAACTATCAAAAGATTGACACTTGTTTATGTCTGGTTTAAAAGTGAAATTACATCCAATGAACAACATTGTATTAAATTGTAAAAATATATTTTAAATATACTTTAAAAACACTCAAATTAATAATTTATCACTATTAATTATTTTGATTAAAAAGGTTGTTTTTAATTAAAATTTAGTAATTTTCATTATTCATCAGAATATGAAAGTTATCCGAAAAGTACCAAAATTTCACCCTAAGCTAATTTCAATATTCCGAATCCAAAAATGAAGTCCATTTTGAGAGATAAAATATCTAAAATTTTAAAAGGTGGTTATTACTATTCATAACGGCTAGTTTTAATAGTATTTTAATAGCATATCATTGTTTAGTGAAACTCGGTATTGCGTACTACACACGCTATCGAGGAAGGTCGCTATTGCGTGTAATACAAGGAATGTCAAGGATGCGTGTTGTGCAATATCCTTTTGGTGTAGCGTACAACACAAGACATTAATGAAATTAAAAAGAATATTTTTCATAAAATCTCGGGGTGTTACATTCTACCCCCCTTAAAATGAATTTCGCCCTCGAAATTCGTCGGGGTTATAAATGGTTTACTATTCGAAAGTTTCTTTAATAAAAACCCACATCGTAAAAAGGAATACCTAAACCAATCTTTAAAAACAAAAGTATGAAACGTAACGGTTACCGAAATAAACTAATCACTGGGTTTCCACATAGGTGAAAATATGGATATGGGAGAGAAATCTTACCATCATGTTCTGATGGAGAGTGGTAGAGAACATGTCTATGGAAAAGCCTGCAATCACAAAGCCATAAATTTGTGACGATCTAAGGTACCATCTGATTCATCAGATATAATAGCACTAGGACAACATTTTTGGTTTTCGAGATCATTTCCCTAAAGTTGATAAAATTGGAATTATAAGAAACACTTTCGTGATTTTGGTATAGTCTCACCATTGGTCGTTCTTTGGACAATTTCCACTTCACCTCTTAACGAAATGAAGTTGAATTTGTCATTTGTGATGTTTTAGCAGATCATGTGATAGAATGATGGGTCATTCCATCTGTCTCAAACAAAAGGTTAGAAAAGTTATCAAAAAATACATAAGTCCATCTATAGTGAGATTAATCATATAGGGTTCCTAAAATGGACTTATACTTCATATATCATACTGCTTAATATAATGAAACTAGTTTCTACTAAACGGGGACTTCCTGTAGGCCAGTGGTAGGCGATAAATGCCAGTCGCACTTCGGTTGTGGGTTCGATTCCCACAGCCTTGTCCGATGCGATGGGCTGTCGCCCGTCCTCCAGGTTGTCCTTTTTCTAAAGCTATATTACTATAACATCCCATCAATAATATCGAAAAAAGTTTTATCCTAACTTATGTCCAACATAGTCCATTCCAATCTTTAGGCTTTTCTAAAATACTTCGGTCCAAGCTCATAGTATAAAGAAAAAGATTACTTGAAATGACGTCAACCAAGAATGTGAATACCATCATTTATCCCCCATATATCTTGTTGGTCACATTCCAATCATGTGAATACCTTAATCATGTATTCTCTTGAAAAATGAATACCCATTAAACCTTAGTGAAAACATGAATGCTGTCAAAAGTTAACTCATTCCAAAATAAAAAAAATTCTATATACTCAAACCATGATATAACCTTATCCTTATATCAGTCATGAGCTCATGAATACTATCAAACATTTAATTTTCTCCTTATCCCTTCATTATGCGCATATCATCTACATTCCAAAAATATCTGAATAACGTTTCATGGATACTGGTACCATTAATCATAGACATTCAAAACTCAAGGAAAGACAACAGTGTAACAATCCTTTGATGTCTCTTTATTCCATAGTACCATGAGATTACTTATACAACATTACACATGATAAACATGTAATCATTCCACTAAATTCTTAAACCATTGACTGAGCTTCAACAATTATTTCATCTCACATATCATTTGTAGTTTCTTCATCATCATCATCATAAATACTACCCATACGACCATACTGATTCTCTTTATGAGACTTTCCCTTTGGGCATTGGTTTGCATAATGCCCGTAAATTCCACATTTAAAACATTTAACCATTGTTGATGTCGTAGAAATACCATTATCCTCATCCCTGGTGTTAACTGAACCTTTTCCTTTGCACTTACTGTCTTTGTGTCCTTCTTTTCCACACCCAAAGCATCTTCTAGTTCCTTTGAAACATTCTCCATTATGCCTCTTCCCACATGATTTACATAGGGTAAATTGAACTTTCTTTCCTCTATGATCATCATGAAACTCCATCTTTCTCTTATTAGCCGAGTCAGGAAACTTACCAAATTTTACTTTATTGATCATATTATGAGATTTCTGATTCGGCATAATAATGATGTTTGGACTTCCAAATCCCATTTCATTTGGTTTCTCATGAAGAATATGATTCCATTGTCCAGAATATCCTCCATTATCGTAAATCATCTTGTTTCCAGCCATTTCTAAAACCCAAAAAGAATAGTGTGAGAGGAAAAAATCATAATAAAGGGGGAGTAACTTCTATATCTAACATATTTGGTTTAATCTAATATCGTTACCATAGTTCTAGGACTATATCCTATACGTATACTTATCCTTAGGTACATCCCTAGACATACCTCAGTAATATCTCTAGGGATCTCACTAACGTTTTCGCATCCTAGTTTCCAAAGGTTGACTAAACCATTCCTCTGATACCAACTGTAGAGACCCTAAGATTGACGTACATAGACATTACATTACTTTTGCGGAATACTTAGTACATAACAAAAATACACACACAAGGACCGTAATAGTTTAGTGTCTTTGAAAACTTGGAACGTAATCTTCTAATCGTGGTGAAAGATCTTCAACATCTCCCATAAAGATATTCCTTTGTTTTTATACCTAAAACCTTTCTTTATATCCTGGGGAAAAGAAAACATAAAAGTGTGAGCTCAAATGCTCAGTAAGGGTAAACAAAAGAAATATCAATCACGTCATATTCATAAGAACATAACATTTTGGAAATCTTAACATGCAAAAGAGATCATAATATCATAACATGGGATAAATCATAATAGTGAAATGTAATCCCAATAATCATAACATAAAACATGAAACTTTGTGGAATACACACATAATCATATAGAATCATTTCTTATTAGTCAAGACTCATTGCCAAGACTATCTTAGTGGAAAAAGTCCTTTTCTGAACCGAGTTCGTTCCTCATTTCAGTCATGTTTCACTGAACCTGTATAACCTACAGTTCCAGCCATGTCTATCTCATGAGATATAAAATCATTACCCAATGTATTGGAGGGATATATAGGTCCCAACCATCTCATAATGATACCATTCTTATATGTGCCACAAAATCATAAATCATACATCATTGCATAACCCATGTAATAAAAATGGGAATCTTAAACATCATGACATCATAAAACAATTCATATAAGATAAAGGAATTCATAAAAATAATTCCATCACAACATAATAAAATCAATGTAATAATAGGGATAAAAAAGAACCCTTTATTATCTTAGATGGAAGATAATTTTGATAAAACACTTGAACTGCATTCTTGAGGTAAATATCCTTTGTACTTCAAAAACATTTTTCCTTTTTTAACATGTCATACAATTTTAAACTAAAATAAGTTGATTAAAAAAATAAACTTGAAAACATGTAAAGGAATCTTCTTGGAAATAATGTTTTAAAAATCCATTCATGCCGTATAAGTTAAAAAAACATTCTTCTCGTACTTTTGTCGGAAAAGTCAAAAAGTACCTCGTACGAAAAACGACAAAAGATTCCTTTCATATCTTTTAATAAAAACTCACCGAAGGGTAACATTGGATATTAAATATTGTAGAAGTATATTAATATCACATATTGAGGAAACATGGATGTGGATGATAAAATACACCCCAGTAAATACCAAAGTACAAAAAATCTCAGATAAAAATGAGATTGTGATATTTCCCTTACCTTAGGTCCGATTTGCTTTGTAAGTGTCCGAACCTCCTGTATAATGATTTAATTAATCTCATTGACTTATTAAAGAATCATATTAATTGTTATAATATCATATATGGGTCACTTATTACTTTATATTACCTGTTCTTTTGTAAATTCCATGTTAAAGAGTGTTTTGGGTAAAATTGTTTCATTTGTCGTCTGTGTTTTGACTTGTAATTATTCATATAATTACTTAGATCATGATTACATAATTACAGAATATAAAACATGGTTTATATATAACATATATTCAGAATATACATATATATAATAAATCAATAAATGGAAAGAAATACACCGTTCATGGAGACGGTAGGCCGTACGTACGCACGCATGAACGCTATTTTCGTTTCCTTATTGAGTTGAATGTAATTAAGTAGATGAAATACATATATATACACATAAATACAGTATCATTATTATGTCATATATTTCATGATTACTTATTATATATACTTTATAATCATTTATGAATGGTTAAAGTTGAGAATGAATCACATCGCGTTGCGGAGACGGTAGTCCGTACGTACGCACGAGCGATGATATCGTTCTCATGATCGTGGGACTGTATTGGAGTGTATGTATACTATTTCAGAATCAATATCACTTTAAAATAATAATATATAGTTATTATTTACACCATTATACCCATCCAAGTAAGGTGGTGGTGGAAAATAGACTTCACCACGGCGTGGAGACGGTATTCCGTACGTACGCACGCGCGGTGATTTCGTTTTCCATAGGATGGATAGATGGTGAAATAGGGCTGTTTCATACTTATAATAACATATCAGTATATGATTGATACTGATTTTATTACTTCATAATGAAACAACTAAATAAGATGAAGCGGAAGAAGAAATAAAGATGAAAGAATCGGTAGCAGAAATTACCTCTTCTTTGAAGCGCCTCTTTGAGACCTCCTCTTAGGGCACTAAAATTGGTCTTTTAGGATGACCAGAACCTCTAGGATGTTTCTAGAGAAGTGGAGAAGATAATTGGTCGGATGTTTTCCGATCTTGAAAGCTCAAAGTGTTTTGAGGAAGAGAGGGAGGGGGTTCCCTTTTATAAGGGAGGAGAGGGGCACCTTTGGAATAACTAAAAATATTATTTTATTATAAAGCCAAATTCGGTTTTAAATAGCTCAAAATTGATTTATTTAGAAGCTAAGGTGGGGATGGGTCGAAATACTATAATCCAATAGAATTTGGACAGGTTTAGTTTACTATTTTTTCCTTATCATTTAGTTTTAACATTAAGTTGAATAATTTTACTTTTACCGTGTCTTCTTGTGTTCTTACACTATAAGGTTAATAAACTTACTATATCAAGCCAAACGAACCCCAAGTTGTTTATTATTAATATATATAACCTTATCTAAGTCATTTGGCCAAACCGTATATTTTTAGGAATATAATAACAATTAATAATATAATCTTTGTTTTAAAAACTATTTTATGTCAATTTTGACACTATTTGGTAATTGATTTTTGTAAAAATCATAACAGAATTATTAGTTCGATCAAAGTTAATAAAATCAGTACTAACATGTCATATTAACCTAGAAAATTAGTGTAGTTCATAAAAAGCCCCAAATTACCTTTATTTGGGTATTTATAACATCAATTATGTCAATATTTCATTAATAAGATAATTACTGCATCATCGTTGTGTCACAAATAAATTAAATTATATAATGTATAAAAATTACAAATAAAATATCATTATGTAGGAAATCTTTTTATCTTTCTAATTAATATTTATAGTCGAATTTATCTTATGTATAACCCTATATTAAAAATGATTTACTTATTAATCATTGATTTTAACTATTTTAACCCTTCTTTAAATAAATTAACAATAAGTGTCCTAATCTAATCCAAGTGGGCGTAAATGGCCATATTTTATTCCTAAGGTTGTTTTTGGCCGAATTACACTTATCCAATAGAATTAGGACATGTGTTAGGGTAATAGTAATATCATTTTTACCCTTAATTACCCTATTTACTTTTAACCGTGGTAAAAAAAGTCAAAAGTTACTATTCACCAAAAATTATTTTGATCTCATTGAACCACATTTTAGTCTTTGATATTAACCGTGTCTCTCAGATTTTCGAAATTCAACTCACAGAAGCGGTAAAATTAAGTTTAATGAAAAATTCAGTTTCTTTAACTACCACTTAGTGGTTTCACTATTTATCAAAAAAATGAAAGTTTCCAGAAAAATACGAAAAATTAGGCCTAAGGTATATTTGATATTATGAATTCAAAAATGATGTTTATTTTACAAAATTCAAAACATATCAGTTAAATTAACTAATTTAAAAATTAATTTCCGTCGTTAAGACAAATAGCGTGTTTTTGAGAGATAATAACTATCAAAAGATTGACACTTGTTTATGTCTGGTTTAAATGTGAAATTACATCCAATGAACAACCTTGTATTAAATTGTAAAAATATATTCTAAATGTACTTTAAAACCACTCAAATTAATAATTTATCACTATTAATTATTTTGATTAAAAAATTGTTTTTAATTAAAATTTACTAATTTTCACTATTCATCAGAATATGAAAGTTATCCGAAAAGTTCCAAAATTTCACCCTAAGCTAATTTCGATATTCTGAATCCAAAAATGAAGTCTATTTTGAGAAATAAAATTTCTAAAATTTTAAAATGTGGTTATTACTATTCATAACGGCTAGTTTTAATATTATTTTAATAGCATATCGTTGTTTAGTGAAACTCGCTATTGCGTACTACACACGCTATCGAGGAAGGTCGCTATTGCGTGTAATGCAAGGCAAGTAAAGGATGCGTGTTGTGAAATATCCTTTTGGTGTAGCGTAAAACTCAAGACATTAATGAAATTAAAAAGAATATTTTTCATAAAATCTCGGTGTTACACATGTGACTTAATTCATTTATGCATATGGTTTGTAAAAATTCTCATGTCACTAATATAAAACACAAAAACAAGTTAAATATTTATTTCCATCCCCTTTATATAAGTCCTTTCCAATTCACTTTGATGAGTTTCATGTATGGGTTGATAACTCTATATTCCTTCCCATTGCATTATCCTAAAATCCAGGTTTCTTGGAAGAGGTTTAGTATAGGGTTTGTAATTCATTATTGTTAAATCAATTAGTGAGAAGACATTATGGTGTTAATGGTTTTCTTTGTTGTAAATGAGTTTAATAACTTTAAATGGTTTTGGTGGATTGTGCAAATTGAATCACAATATGGGAATTTATAACATAATAGTAACATAACAAAATATAAATATATTGATCCCTGAACATAACAAATATGGTCGTGATAAACTCACAGAATAAATATGAAATTTATTCCATTAATTAAATGCAGGTTGTGCATTTTTAGGTGACTCTTTTTTAGAGGAACTTGAAATTTTGTCCCTTTATTTCATAAATGATACATTCACATCTGAAAACAACAACATGAAAATTATTTTAACAGATGAATTTCCTTATACATGACTCAAAACCTATATATATTCACAAGAATTTTGACATATAACAACATTTTCTTCATGCTATTGAGAGCCCATAAAATGGGATAGTTCTTATTATGCATTCATCAATATATGTAAATCAATGATATGTTTTCCATATTCTCCTAGGGGTTTTCAGTATGGTTCCCCATCCATTTTATTTCAATGAGATGGTTATTCCTCTCCATTTTCATCTTGAATTTAGTTATTTTTTCCATGGCTATGGTTTGCCGTCCCTTGAGGGATGCAGCTTCATGTGAGATAAGTGATCCAGATTCATGATGTATCTCCATTCCTGTGTAAGGATTGTTGATTTTTTTGAGGTAATTGATTAATATATTCTAATATTAAATTATATGGAATTATAAATTTCCCTATTTTTTTCTTTTTGTATGATTATTGGATTAACCTTACAAATATTGAACAATACTAATTTGGATATTGGTTAGCGATCACATGTCAACGTCTCCATACTGTGATAACAATTTTCAACTATATTTTCTAGAATGTGTGATAACTATAATATGCTTATATATCATGCTTTTATTATATGATAAAGATTTTAATATTGATGGAGGATAGTATAGAATGTAAATATACTATTAATTGTTTAATTTTCTTAAGAATTAATGAAGATTTAGGTTTTTAATTACATGTTGTAATTAGATCACGATGAAATTAATCCAAGTGTGCACGTTTAATTTAATGTGTTATTCCATGTGGTAATAGAATGTATAAATAATGTTAATCATGTTAATTACTATTAGTGATATTGATGTCCATGGATTTTTAAATTAGGAAAAATATTATATCAATTTTTAATGCTAATTTGATTTTAGGACGGATGATTAATAGTCTGATATCTTATTATAACAAATTCCTCAAGATTCTTATTACTGGATCATTTGAATAATGAATTACTGAATAAGAGATGGAATAAAACCAACTTTCTGATAAATAGAATACTTGGGGATGAGAGTTCCTATTTACATACAATGCTTGAATACCATATATTGGGATCCGTGAGAGCACATTTGTATGTAAAGGATGAATTCCATATTTTAGGTCTAAAATACCATTTTGATTATACTTGTTTAATTTCTACCTTCCAATATTATATGAATGTTATTCTTTAAATGTGATGTGATATTGGAACAGGATGACTTATGAGAGTTGGGTGGGTAGGCTCCAATGATGTGGCAAAACTTGACACATGTTATGGTGAAATGTATCAGGATATGTATTTGGTTGTTAGGCATTTCACTAAGGATGATGCAATGGGGTTAATCTAAGATTAATTTTTTTATAAACATATATTCCTACATCATTTGAATTATTTTAATATCCCATAGGTTGGTTTCATGTTTATCTTTATTCTTTTTGGCACTACACAAGGTAGATGGATGTGTTTTGTTTCATGTTTTCTATTAGTGGTAGATTATGATGGTTTTCCTATAGAACATGTATTATATAATGTTAATAATGATTAATATTTGATATCCCAAATAGTTGGTGATAATGTAATGAAAATGCTAAAAAGTTGTCACTCTAGAGTAACTGTGGACTAGAATTGGATTATGCACAAAATTTATAGTCATGGATTGATGGATAATGTTATTTAATGTGGAATAATTATGATGTTTGATTAATGGAAAATAAATAAATTAATGTAAATTAAAATTTTCAATTATAATAATGAAATTTAATATATATATTTATAATTATTGGGTTCTTCAACGACATCACATTTTTATAGTGGTAATTGGGAGTCTTGGTGATGCTAGATGTAGTTGAGTCTAAGACTAGGTTATTCCTGTAGTGTGGTTGTGAGCATTAATATATCCTCTATATTCTGTGATTTCATATGAAAACTCACAATTTTCAGTTATGGGGACTAGAACCTTGTGAACAATGGCATGGTCTTCCCCGCTACCCCAGTGGGTGGATGCACATATTTCTACACCGTATGGTGCCACTATCTAATCTTGGATGATCTTGTTATTATATGAGTGGTGGTAAGAATACCGATATATAGGTGTGCATAGGGAAATGATTTCTTTTGGATATTTCACATACATGTATCAATATATATACAATCCACGTATTATTATTTGTATGATAGGTACAGGTTGGGATGGTTTGAGGTACATTACTCAGTGTATAGGTTGCGATGGATTTTGGTATAATACCCAATGTATGATACACATCATATAGGCTGTGTCAGATCTAATAACCAACCCAGTTACTATAAGATGTTGTGATATGTGATTATTTTATGATGTTATGCACGGGGTTCATATTGTGATAATTAGCACATGTGTCTAGGGGTGGCTATCTTTTGGCGGAAGATGGCCTCAGATGCACGATGTTGGTGCATAAAAGAGAACTAGTGGGGAAGCAGTTATGGGGTAACAAAGGTTTTTTTATTATAATACATGATAATTTATTTTCGATACTTGTTTAGAGATAGATATGGTGGCAATGGTAACAATGTATAACTATTTAGGTGATTTTTTTTAACATTTTGGAACTTCCGGGTTCAATGTGCCACCCAAAGGATCCACGTACCCGGTTGGTTATATTGCCACACACGCGTCTCCCCAAATTCCAGAGGTTGCTGACTAGTAGTGAGAGACCTTGGTGTGATAGAGGGGAAAATTCCCTCCTTGGCCGAGTATGCTCAACGAAATAACAAATAATAAATATTAGCAGATGCAAGAATACCATATAACAAGTAAACAATGGAAGGATGAAAGTAAATAAATAACTGGAACATATATTTAAATGAAGCATGTAACATATGTCTTAGAGAAAATCCAAAAAAGTAACCATGCTAGAAATACAGTACTAAACCAAGTTATAAAAGAAGAAAATATACTCTAGAAGCATCATAAGCCTCATCTGGGTCCCAAGCTCTCTAGATTCATATAATTCAAGTACCGGAGGAAGAAGGGCGTTTCCCTGATCTAAACCTGCATCCATATAATCTGTTTGGTACCACAACATGACCCAAATAGGGTACAAGATGAATCCCAGTAGGCAACCACCATAAGATATGTTCCTAAATATCAATGATTTTATATTGTAGGTAATATTGGAAATGCCGCAAAGAAACTTGGTGTACACAAATGTAAAAAAAACCTATAGTTTGTATTTACATTCATTTACATTTAAAGTTCATAATTTAATCATGTATCAAAATAGTTATGTCAGAAGAATACCTTATAGGATCGAATCTAAGCTTGTGGTTTTTCTTGGATGATGCATCACAAAAATAAAATATTTTAGTTAACCCTCTGGGAAGCACACTGATTCTAACCCCTCTGGCCAAGTAATGTAATAAAAAATAAAAGACACTCTGAGGAAGCTCTCACCATCAATTCACCCTATGGTCTTTCTTGAACAACTATATAATCTCTGTGGATGTACACAACTTCAATTCACCATGTTATTTCATAATGTAACTATAGACACTATGGGGGAGAAATCACCGTCAATACCCTAGGTGGTCACGTAGAGTGAAAAATAACAGACACTCTGAGGAAGCACTCAATATCAATCCCCCCTATGGTATAAATACACCACGTTCACACAGCCCTATGCAATTAAATCATGCAAAAAAAATATCATTCAGCCCAATTAATCAAAAATAGTACCAGGATAAAAAATTAATTTCATATCAAAATTATTTAACAAGTTGAATAAAAATCAATCAGTTCCATTCTATCATGGAAGGCAAGGAATTGAGGTCTGCCTCATAGGAAACCTTGACGAAATGGAACTAATCATTCAAAAAATGAAAATATCTTAATGGGTGCTCCTTCAACATAACATTCCACATAGTATCACATTAATAAACACTTAATCGAATAATCAATCAACGAAAGATAAAACAGGGTTCAATTCCATTAACATGAAATACCTGAAATGTGCATAATCGATACATTGGCATATAAAAACTAAAATAAAACCAAAAAAGGAAAAAAAAACACCTTCCTTGATGTTTTACAATTTATATAGTTTTACCTAATCATTTTAATTGACCTAGAAAATCATAGATATAAAAAACCATAAAAAATGATCAACCTTGAATAACTCGAGAAAGATGAGAAATTAAGAAGAGAGGTTCAAGTAGAAGTAAGAACTCACCGAGGTGATTCCAATGAACCCACCATAGTTTAGATCAGACCATGGATATAGAAATGGTGGATCAGAGATGAATCGTTACTCTTGGAAACTCCCAGACAAACCAAGGCTAGAGGAAGATGAATATGAGGGTTAGACGCGACCTCGGTCCGAATTAACATATAAAAGAAAAAGCACACGACATGTTCATTTAATGTACATGTCTTGTACATTCCTCAATTGTCCCTTTATTTAGGCAGTCTCTAGGTCTCCTTACACAACCATGTCTCAGTCCTTAGATGGCCAGTACATGGCTACCCATGACAACCTGATACACGACGTGCACTCCCAAGTACACATCATGTAATTTTAAAATTAGCAAAAACACCATTTTTTCTTAGAAACACCCAAAATCAAGATCCATACCTGAAATAAAGATATGGGTTCTTAAAAAAATCCCCCATAAATAAATTCATCCCTGAATTTCCCTAACAAGGTGGAAAAGTATAATCCTCGAACAACTCTACCCACTGTTATCGCACATCTGTCTCCCACTCCCAAGTCTTGTCCTGCACTCGGCTGTACTGCCACAAAACATGTACTAGAGGAATAGACCGACCATAGAGAACCTTTTCACTTTGATTAACAATCCAGATAGGATTCTAAATAAATGGTGTGTCCACTTTCAACCCAACCTCCTCGGGTTGAAAACATGATATGGGCCTGAGAAGTAACGATGTGGATGAGAAACGTGGAAGACTTCCTGCATAGCCCAATAACTATGAGGTAACAACAACCGATAGGCAACCAGACTGAATCAAACCAAAATCTCAAACGGCTTGATGTATCCTGGTGAAATCATTCCAAGTATCATAATTCTTACATGTCCCAACATCAGTGCGACACACAAGAAATCCTGATCTCGGAACTCATACTCTAGAGGTCATCTCCATTGATCAACATAAGATTTCTGGAGAGACTATGTAGCTTCTATCTTCTTCTAAATCTACTCCACCTACTCTGTCGTCTTCTAGAAAATATGATGTCCTGGTAAAGATGCCTCTCCTGCCTCTATCATATATAGGGGTGATGGGCTTAGCCTATTGTACAAGACCTCACAATGTGCCATCTGAATCATCGTCTGAATAATATTATTATAGGAAAACTACACAAGAGTTACATTATTATCGCAAGAACCTCCAAAATCATGTTTTCATTGTAGAAGTATGTCCTACAACACCTAAATATTGTACTCTGACCAACCATCTATTTGATGATGGTAAGTAGTACTCAGAATAATGTGTGTACCCAAAGCCATCTGTAGGTCATGCTAGAAACAAGAATTAATGTAGGCATATATGTCTGAAACAATGGAGCATGGATCCCCAATAAACCGTACAATCTATTAGATGTACAACCTTCTAATATCATCAACACTGAAGGCCTATTTGATCTCTAAGATGTGTGAAGCCTTCATGAGCCAGTCGATAACAACCCAAACCACATCATCCCATCAAGATGAACTTAGTAACCTTGTCAGGAAAACCATCGCAACATCATTCCAGTCCCAGTCAGAAATTAGTAACTGCTATAAAAGCCCTGTTGGTCGATGATTCTCTGCCTTTACCAACTTAAAGGTATAACATCTCATCACAAAAATAGTAGCATCCCTCTTCATACCTAGCCACTAATATTGATGGTGTAGATCTTGAAACATCTTGGTGACATCAGGATGAAATTCCCAAACTGAGGAATTAAAATACCACATCATCTCCTCATGTATATCTACTCACTCCCATACACGTCCATGGAACTGCAAGACCTCATTCTCTCATATGGTCCAACCGTGAGTAGGATCCTCTCCAAACACACCCACCGATAGGACTAGGCCCTCATAATATGATAGATGTCTCATTCCCACCCAATCTTGTAGGGTAGAGGTAATGGCTACAGAACAAAGAAAAATCTTATACTGTCTATCAGGAACCTAAAAATGCAACTCATAAAATAGATCCATAAGCATTAACTCACTATTGGCATCATGAACTGCCTTTATTTGAGTCCTCATGCACAACACATCAGCCATCATGTTACCTTTCCAAGGTGTGTAGGAAAGTTCAATGTCAAAAGATTGAACATACTCAACCCACGTTTACTGTCTCAAATTTAGGTCATGCTGATTAAATATGTACTTGAGAAATTTTAGGTCACTATACACCCAAAAAATCACTCCAATAAGATAATGTCTCCATCAACGCAAGGCATTATAAATTGAATCCATCTCAATTTCGGGTGTTGGGTAATTCCCCTCATGTGGCCTCAACTACTGAGACTCAGAAACAATGACTCGTCCCCAATGTATAATCATTGGTCATAGCCTGATTCCAAATGAATCATAGTAAACGGTGTAACCTTTTCCCGAAGCTGAAAAAACTAGTACCGGTGCAGAATTCAACCTTCCCATATGCTCATTAAAGTATAACTTATAAGAATCTGAACACGAGTACTTCACAACCATCTTATTCAGGCACATTAGTGGCACTGATAAGCATGAAAATCCCTTTATAAAACATCTTTAGTAACCATCCAGCCCATGGAAACCCCATACCTCAAAGACGTTCATCGTCTGCTCCCAGGAAAATACTACTCTAACATTATTTAGGTCTACTGGTAATCATGTATTTGAGATAACATGATCCAAGAAGTGAATCTGATCCATCCAAAAAGTGAAATTTTGAGAGTTTAGCATATAAACAATTCTCTCTCAGTGTACTAAAAATGATCTCAAGATGAATAACATGGTCGTGTCAGGTTTCAGAGTACACCAAGATATCATCCACGAATACTACCACAAAAAATCAAACTATGGATGAAACACTCGGTTCATCAGTGCCATAAAAATATCATGTTCTTTCATGAGACCAATTGGCATATCCACATACTCGTATAGACCATTCCTGATATGATATTTTGTAAAAGGTATATCTGATGGTGTAACGTGGACCATATTTTAACTAGATCCCTATTAAATCATTAATACCACCCGATATCCTTGAAGATAATAAAAGAGATCAACATTCATTGGGAAGTGATATCAGTTCATGACCATCAACAGGTTTAGCATCCGATAATCCATGTAGAGTTTGAGGGAACTGTATCCCTTCTTCGGAACACATGATAGGTGAACCCTAAGGGGTAGTACTGGGTCCGATGAATCCCTTTGCTTGTAAACCTCCAACTTCTTTTTGATCTACTGTAACTCTAGTGTAGAAATCCTATAAGGAAGAATGGACACCAGGGATACCCCTGGCACAAGCACAAAAAAAATTCTACCTCTCACTCAGGAGGAAACCGTGGAAATTCATCACGGAAAGACATAACTGAAATCATAAACCACTAGAAGAATGTCCATCTGTGAATTCCCCAAGTCATCCAGGTACAGACTGGTAATATGGGATGTAACACCTCTTAACTCATGATGCTCAGGTCCAAATCTACTCGTCTAGACATCCCATCCACCATTATGTAGAAACAATATTCCCTCTGGTGACATGATACTCACCATATGACAATAGAAATCAAAAACTACCTGGAAAAGATCTATCTAGTCCATTCCGAGAATCACATCATAGCACGTCATCTCTAATACAAAAATTTCTCATAAGAAGTGACACCCACCAAATCAAGTTTTCACTCCTTGCACTGACGTACACTAGTTGTTTTATTCCTCAATGGAGTGTTCATCATCATGATATCAGTTGCAGTAAAGATACTAAGCCGAAGGATCTCAATAACTGTGACATATTTAATGTTATGGGATGACCCTATATATAAAAGGGAATAATCCAAAACCGAGGAAACCAAAATTGTCATACTAACCATTGAGAGTCTAGGATCCTTCTCCCCTTAGATCTGCTCAATCGCAAAATCCTGACCTGGGCCGCAGCTCTATGAAGCTATCTTAGATCCCTTAATCGTTCCACCAAGCTGCTTCTGAAAAACCTCTATCTAACCGCTGTGGCCATGACTAAAACCTCAGTCTGAATGGGCTGAATAACACTAGCCCCCAGTTTGATGTGGAACTAGGGCTCCTACTCTGGTTCGAGGAGTACAAGAAAATCATCCCTCACTATCTTTTATAATGGGGGAATTGCAGAAAAACAGAAGATTTCCCATAATTCCATAAGATCATAACACTATAGGGTCTCTCGAGGACTATGTTTTCTTATTTCCTCCCATCCTACACTGGTAACAGACAACCAAGATACCAAAAGAAAAATCACCCATTCTCGGATCTCCACGCGTAGACACTTTGCGACGCTTCTTACAATCAGATAGAAGGGAACCAACTCAAGATGTTGAACTGCCCAGTCCCACAGCTCCATAATCCCTCTGGTAGTGCTTAGTGATTTGAACCTAGTTGATTTTAGAAGATATGGAAGTCAACATGAAGGTGTTCACTTGAGATCAGATGTCATGTCTGAGAGAATCCTCAAAATTCTCTCCCAAAATAAGTCATCACCACCCAAAATGGGTTCGAAGCACTACATCTATATGAAGAGAGATAATAAATCAACGACTAAGAGTGTACCTTGCTCCAAAATCATGAAATCACAGACATGGTTGGCACTCAAGGTATCTGGGTAGATGTAGTCATAGATGGCCCATTAGAACTAATCTCTACCCATAACCCATTGGCGTCCCATATGTGATATCACATCCCACCATATCTCGGTGGAATATCAAACCATGTAGGTAGACAGATTCACTCTCCTCTCTGGGGGTGTCTCCAGATGCTTGAATTTAGAGAGAATGGATTTTAACAATGACTCTACAGCCCGAGGTCCTCCATCTCCATTCATGGTGGGAGGATGGTGCTACTAAAAACCCATTTCAACTCTTCCATGGATGGGGAAGGATGCGGTGTTCCTCATAATTTCTGCATCATCCTCATAAATCCTTTATGGATCTATGCCTCAACACTAGTGTCTGGTATAATATTTGAGGCCTAGACATGCACAATGGTAGGATCATCTAGTAGTCCCTTGTCAACCATTTTTGGTGTGTGATCATTGCCCTTTATCTGGTGTACAACCAGATGAGGTATCAGTGGCATGAATTAGCATGTTCAAGAACACACCTCAGTCGAACATTATAACGGACTAAACCATAGAATTTCAATGAAGTATCATGGGATATAAAACATATGCATTTTTCAAAAAATGTGTAAATGAGATTTATGACCCCTACACGGTGTGTCCCCTTACTATTTTAACATGGCGTGTACCTCTGCCAAAACAAGTAATGTAGCAACCCTACACACGGAGTGTTTCTGCTGTGACACTATATGTACTAGAATCATTCCCCCCTGCCCGAGTTCCTGTACAACACTAACACACAATTCTATCATGTGTAACACTACCCAGCATTTTCAGCCGAAAAACGGTGTGTTCCTCTTATGTTCCAACCACCCCTATCGTTAGTCACATGGTCGGAAACACGGTCCACTCTACACGGCATGTAGAATCTGAACACGACATGTACAACCCAAAATTTATACACCCATGTATTTAGTCACATGGCCAGATACATGGCCTCATTGGAACGATGTGTGATCCTAGTACACATTGTGTTCTACCCCTGATTCCAAAACCCCGTGTCTACACTCACACAGTTATCCACATGGTCATGGACTACATGGAATGTAGAAATAGTAAACAGTGTGTAGTTAAGAAATGTTGTTTCCACCATAATAGAAGAACACATGGCATGTTTTTATAACACCATACAATATGTTTTTTGGTATTCTAAACATAAGTCCTCTAAAAGTTCCCCAAAATCCATCAAAACATAACATTTTTTCCAAAGAATGATAAATTATAACCATTGGGTGCCCATATATCTCTGAATAAAATTTTAGCATTATTTTTCAAATTAAAACATGACAAAATTCAATTGAAGTTCAAACATGATCGTCCAAATTTCGATCTAAGAGGGCTCATAACACCTGAGGAACCAATGTTTTATCATCCCACAAAATAAAAATTACATTACCTGATACCCTATCAAAATAGTAGGTATTATACCATGGAATCACAATAGCATGCATATCTAGCCCTATATCTGTCCCAACATCATGAAATCAGTAATTTACCCTAAATGGCATGACAATAATGCATTACATGTGATCCCTATCAACTGCATCTATGATGCATGATATTGAATACCCTCATCACATCAGGATGGAACAAAAATAGAACCTCAATAATATCGATGATGACCAAACAAAACATGTGAATCACCCAACGGTGAAATTAAATCAACAGTAATAATTGAAAAACAAGAAAATTTGATATAATGAAGGTAAATTTTTGTTTCCCTGTAAAAAGGTTAGCTACCCCTGAATATATCATATTACCAACTACATATTATATCATATCCCTATCTATAGGCTCTAAATATTAAGAAAAAGAAGAAAATAACCTCCTCTGATACAACATTGTAACGTCCCAGTTCTGGGAGCCAGTCGAAGGTGCCTCATACATGGTTGGTACCATGGCCAAAGCACATTTCCCCGATTGCCAAAGGCTTCCAAGTAATTGTGAAGGACTTGGGCGTGATAGTGGAAAAAATATGCCCTCATTGGAAGAGTATACACAATGACATAAAAATAATAAAAATTAGTGGAAGAAACGATATTATACCACATGTAAATAGTATAAAACAGAAACTAAATAAATAATTGGAGCACATATTTAATTGATTAATGTCACATATGTCTTGGAAAATAGCCAAAAAAAGTACCCTTGATGGAAATAAAGTATTAAAAATTTACAAAAGAAACAAATAAACTTCAGAAACATCACAAACCTTACCTTTCTCCAATGCTATCCTGTTCCACAACAATCTGGTACCTGGGGAAGGAGGGTGCACACCCTTATCTACACCTAATCTGTATAATCAGTTTGGGTCAAAAATCATGACCCAAACAAAGCACAAGTTGAATCGTAGTCTGTGACAACCACAAGATATGTGCCTAACTGCCAGTGAGTATATATAGCATGTAATAATGTAAATTTAGTAGTGAAACAAGGATTACATAAAAGGAAACAATTCTACAGTTTCCATTTACATTCATTAACATTTAAATGTCATCATTTAATCATGTATCGCAACATGTATCCAAGAAGACTACCTTATAGGATCAAATCCAAGCACGTGCTTTGTCTTGGAAGAAGCATCACAAACATTCAATATTTATTTTAACCCTCTAGGTATTTCACACAGTCTAACCCCTCTATCCATGTAATGCAATAAAAAGGAAAAGAAACTTTGAGGAAGAACTCATCATCAATTCCCTTTATAGTAATTCCGGAGAAACAGTACAATCATTGGGAAGCACTCAACATCAATTCGACTTGTTGCCTTATAAGTTAACTATAGACACTCTAAGGGAGAACTCACCATCAATCCCCATGTGGTCTCACAGCATGAAATATAAAAAACACACTAAGGAAGAACACGATGTCAATACCCCTTCGTAGTCTAAATACCTAAGGTTCTCACAGCCCTGTGCAATTCAATCGTGCATAAGAAATATCAAGCTTCCCAAATTTATCTAAACTACTATATTACTAAACAATCCTAATTCATATCAAATGTATTTAACACGATGAAATAAAATAAACCAGTTTTGTCCTATCAAGCAATTCAAGGAAGCAAGGTCTACCTCATAGAAAAAACTCGACCAAATGGCCCTAATCATTCAAATAAGGAAACACACCCATGGGGTGTTCCTTATAAATGAAATACCATATTACATCACATCAATCAACATTTAATCCAACAATCTATATAAGGAAGATAAAACGGGGTTCAATTTTCTTTACCAGAAATACCCAAAACATGGTTAATCGACACCTGCGAATATAAAAAATCAATATCAAGTAATGAAAGGCAACATGACACTTACCGTGATATTTTATAATTGATATAGTTGAACATAGGCCATTGAATCGGCCTATAACGTCATAGATCTAAAAAATGTAAAAAAAACAATTAACATTGAATAACTTGAGAAAGAGGAAAATTCAGGACTAGAGGTTCAAGAAAAAGGAATAACCCACTGAGGTGATTCCAACACACCCTCTAGAGTTCAGATAATACATTGGACAGAGAAATAGTGGCTCAGAGAAGAATATTTTTCTCAGTCGCTTCGGGACGAACCAAGTCGAGAAGAAGAAGAATATGAGGGTTAGATGCAACCTGATCCTATTTTTCAAATAATAGAATAAGTACACGACGTGTTCATTTAATATACACGTCCTGTACATGCCTCAACCATCCCCCGCATTAGGCAGTCTCTAGTTCACCTCACACGACCATGTCTCGGTCCTTACACGGCTAGCACACGGCTACCTGCAACAACCTGGTACACAACTTACACTCCCATGTACAAGGTGTGTACTTCAGAATTTTTCAAAAAACCCATTTTTTTCTCAATAACACTCGAAAAAAAATCCATACCTAAAATAATGATCAGGGTTATTACACAATTTCCACTGTTATTTAGCTTTATTTATTTATATTATTAATTAGAGGCTTGGAGAAGGAAGCAAATAAGTACACTGTTATGTTCACCACACATATATATAAAATATTTTCATGTTAGTAGGAGAATTTTTAAGATCAAACTAGATATTATTAGTTATTTATTTTACAAGAGTATATTGGGATTTGTGAATATAGTATAGTTTAACATTTTTTCTAGATGTATTCCTTTTATTTATTTTAGCGATTTGTGATGTTAAATATACTCACATGTGATTTATTATATAAATATTTTGAGGTGAATGTTTGCTGAACAGTTTTATATCTATCTTCTAAATATATCCCTTATTGGGAAACTCCTCCCATTTAAATGTATGATATCTCCTTGGTATTTGATTTTAACCCAGGGCCTAATGGAGAGATGAATTGGGTTGTAAACTAGCTCATTATCTCATTACCATCCTATGAGGTGTACACTTTGTGGAGAGGGAGACCTGATAGAGGGTCATGAAATGTTTAGGTTGAGGGTTAGGATGGTTTTTGTATTTAGGCATAGGTGAGGTTGCATATGTTGGTAAGGAAACAGGGTCAGCTATATTTAGTATTTTATTTTAACATGATAGATCAGATAAGACATGTGTATTTAGAGCCCACTTTGATATAATACTAGGATCTTTATTATTACTAAGTATACTAAGTTTTGTGATAATAAGTATGGTGTAGAGACCTTGGAAAGTTTCTTGAATAATTCTTCTTTGTTCCTATGTTTTAAATGGGAGGGCTAGGTGATATGTTAAAACCTTAACCAAGGAAAAAAAAATAGCTAAATATCTAATGCCAAAAATTCCATATTCTAGGTTTAAGAGTTTGATCGACTGTTATTATTAAAGGTAGGGATGCTGCTCAATATACACATCAGTTTCATGATAAAAATGTTTGGTAGGATGTGTCAATAGGTCTTCATACAGTAAATTTCATCAATGATGACACCTAATGAAAAATAGTCCAAGAATTTCAGTTCCCGATACCATAGAAGTTAGTGGGATTCCATTATGATTCATTCAGAAATGTCTAGATTAAGGGGGTTGAGATATATTTTTCTTTGATTCGTGATCAAAATAGAATTGAGTTTCAATAGATGTGATGTTTCTTTTTAGGGTATTGATGAAATTCATGGTCTAATTCCATGTTGATCCTGGGGATTCCCCAGTTTTGTGGTATATGTTTTTAGACTAGTTTCAAGTAGATTATCATTCCTCAATCATGATAGAAGGAATTAAATAGTACCATCATACCCATCTGTTGTGCACTATGTTGCATTTGTTGTCAATAAGGTGTCAAGGATTGAATGGATGACAAGGAGTGTCAATATGTGAATGAAAGAGGAAGTGATGGTGATCATGATGTTGTTAATAAGATGTCAAGGATTGAGTGGACATGTGAATGACAAGGTGATGGTGATTGTTGGAGAATGACCATGGTACTAAGAAGCATGTCACTTAGGAGAATCACTAAGTGGCATAGGAGGTAATTGTTGAAACATTCTCCATATTAAATCAGACGATTGCAGAGCTGATCTTAAAGTTCCAAGACTTGTATTAAGTAGATTCAATGTCACAACATTGTTAGCAGTCCATGCATTGTCTTCACAATGCATGAGGAGATAAGGAAGTGTCATCCACTATCAGTAAGTGGATGAGGAATGAAGAAGGGATCCATCCACAACCTCCAAGTGGATGAAGTGAGAAGATGAACCATCCAACACTCCTAAGTGGATGAAGTGGTTTGAAGAAGAACATGAACTATATCTTAGTTCATGAGGATTTGAAGATGATCCAACCTCATCTATAATTGGATCATTGAAGATCATTGAAAATTAGTTGATTCTTAATTTATGGTTCATGAAGATAGATGAGAGACGCTTTGGAATTCCACTCTTCAATAGAAGAAGAAGAAGAGATGTTGGAGAAGATATATGGAGTTCTTAAGAAGATGAAGAGGAGAAAAAGATGGTTTGGCATTTTTTGTACTTGGTTACTTTGATTTTATACAAAGTACCATCTATGTACTTTAACAAAAAATAAGCCAACCAAGGAGGCCAGCCGAGGTCCCTCACCTCAAGCACTTGCAGGACCCGAGGGTCAACCGCGCTCAAGGTAAGGTCCTCAAGGCCAAGGCCTCCCCGAGGCATGGTGTGGGCCATGTTTAAGCCCGCGGGTGCCACACGGTGATGAATCCGTGCGGCGTGGGCGCTAGGTGTGCGCCCGAAGGAAGCATAGTGGGTGCTAGAGCACGCCCACTGGAGAATCGGTGTGGGGCGGCACCGAAGGGGGGAGAGGAGATTTCTGTACTGAGGATGGGAGGCGATGGTTGTTAAACCGCGGAAAAATCGCAGCGCGTTTTGATATGGGACAAGTTTTGAAAGGCACAGAGCTGATCTGCACCGTCCATCTGATCCGTGTGTAATCGCGGACGCTCATCTAATCTCGCCGCGCCACAATATAATCCTAGCCACCCGTGTTCATTAAACGATGATCCAATGGCGCTGGAGTCATATCCTACCTCTCGCTGAGCCGAGGACTCCCCGCGACACCTCCCGCGAACCAGAGGCACCCGAGCGATGGAGAAGGAGCTCCCGGCCGTCTCTGATGAAGTGAAGGCCTCTGTTGTGTTCGTCTCTCCATTACGAACACATGGATGCGTTAAAAGTCGCATGCATGAAATGAGATGAAGAAATTCCAGGGATCCCGAGGCAAACGAAGTTGCTGAGAGTGCGCTGCTCGTTTGACGTGCATGGAAAGGCTCTGCATGCGTTCATAAACGCATGCACTTGATGCATATACCAATATTGAAGGATCCCGTGGATGAAAAAGAAAAAGGAAATAACAGAGATTTCCGGAATATCTCATCCGCGTTTAAAGATCTCAAAATGCCGCAGATCTCGGGCCTTCAAATATTTTAACCCCGCAGCTTTGATCAAACTCCTTGCCTATAATAGAAGACGTCTGAGGCCAAAGAAGGTTGCTACTGATCGTCTGAGAGAAGGAGTCCAGTGACGCTCCTAGCCTAGCGAAGATCGAAGCTCTATGCACCACTTGCACAGTAGAGCAGCCCGAAGCCACCTAAGGCTTCGTGAGTTCCTTTTTGCACAATGCCTGTGTGAAATAAGTAAGGAGGAGGCCTCCCTACGTGCTCCCTTGCACGAGAGGGAAGAAGCCGACCTTGCGCGCCCGCTGCCCGCATTCTTGCATGGTAGCAAGTGGCCACGCCCTCTGTGCCCGCACACTCACGCGGCAGGAGGAATCCACCGCGCTCCCTTTGTGCTGTAGGAAGCAACTGAGCTGCACAAACTTGTGCGCCTTCTCTGTCCGCTCACTTGCACGGCAGGAGGAATCCACCGCGCCACCTGCGCGGTAGAATCTGTCGCGCCCAGCGCACATGAAGGCAGGAGGTGGCCGCATAACTTGCACGCCCTTCGTTGGTGAGGTGTTCGGTGCTCAAGTGGAAGTCCAAACGTTTGTTTGTGTGTTCTAAGTGGAGAGGAAGGCTTGTGTGCCCTCCTTTTAAGTGTGTGCAGGTGAAGAGAAGACCACACACGGTGAGTGTGTGCAAACAAGGAAGGCCACACCCATTTGGGTTTGGTTGTGTGTTCACGGGTTGAAGAAGGAGTGTGTGCACAAGTGAAGTGTGCACACTTTGAAGAAGAAGAAGTAAATAATAATTTGTATGTGTGTAAAAGGAGAGGAAGACCACACCATCATTGAGTGTGTATGTGCAAAGAAACAGGAAGGCTGAAGCCTTAGTGTGTGCACAAGTGAAGAAGTTCATACCTCTTGTGTGTTCCCATGTTAAGGAAGAAGACACATGCATGTCCATTCATGTATGAACAATTGAAAAACTGGGTGAACACCTTGAGAAGAAAGAGAGTAGGGGAAATCCACACTAAAGAACAAAACACAATTTGGTGTGTGTGAGAAAGAATAAAAGAGTATGACTCCAAGAAGATGGTGTGTGTGCTAAAAGAGTTTACATTGTTTAAGGGTTTATCACACCAAGAAGAATAGGGGAGTACATGTATTCATGCATGAACATGAACACGTAAAAAAAGCTTAAATCAGTGTGTGTTCATTTGAGAAGACCAAGAAAAAAGGTTCTTGAGGAAATTAGAAAATCCATGAAATCAGTTCATGAAGATTCAGATATGCCATGCACTTAGTGCATGAAGATGAATTGAAGAGACACTGAGGCCAAACCAAAGTTAAAGACATCATTCATTTGAGTTTTCAGTCATTGAGAAGACCAAGAATATTGAGTGGGCATACTCAGTGCAGGAACATATTTTCCAATCATGTTTCTTGAAGACATTGGTCGGGTCATCCTAAGAGGAAGGAGATAAAGCCCGAGCAAAGAAGAGGAGTCCTGATCACCACAAGTGATCAGAAGAAGTGAGCAAGGCCACAAGACCTTATCCAAGGCTGTTGAATACTCTTGAAGAGCTTCAAAATAAGAAGAGCTACTTGTGTTACTCAAGGAGCCAGGAGAAGACCCCCTGTGAGACTCAGGTTGGAGAAGTCTTTGGTGGAATCTGAAGCAGGCCAGTGGGACTCTGGTAACACTGTGGGATATAGTATAAAGAACCTCTTGTGGGACTCAGGAGAGATACAGTGTGACTCTGTATCGACCATTGTAATTACTGACCGAATTATAGTGGAGAAACCATGTTGGGTCATTTAACCAAAATGGCAAGGATGTAGGCCTTTGGAGCCGAACCTTGTAAATCCTTGTGTTATGTGCCTTTACATTTACTGCATCACTCGAGGAATGGATGAGAGATACAAGATGAGTGGATCAAGGCCTTAACAATCCATGGAGGTTTAATTGATAAAGAATCAATTAGTAAAATGTTTTTACAGGATCACTGATTCACCCCCCCCCTCTAAGTGATCAAACTGATCCGGGAACTTCAATTGGTATCAGAGCAAGGTTGCCTCTAAAAGATCCAAGGGAGTCTTTATGAAGTGAAGATTTGAGGAAATGAGAGAACACCCTCAAATGAAGATATATTCCAAGACTCAGAAAAATAGAAAGAAAAAACAGGTCAAAAAGATGAAGAAGAAGGTTGCTACTAATAGAGAAACACGTTCCACTGAAGGTAATGTGAAAGTCCCAACAGATGACAATTCCTTTTATCACTCTTCTAATGAAGCCTGATCTAGCAATGATGATGATGGAACTATCAATGATCTTCTAAATTCACTCAAATATCTTCAGAAGACAGTCCCCAGGGAAGTGGCAACGTGCATTGCTACAAGTATCCATGATCTTCAAGAAGAAATATTACAGCTAGAAGAAGAAGCCAATTCTATGGAAGATCAATGGGCAAGAAGGGTTGGCATAACCAACACTCTCACAAAGTTGGTGAAGGCTAAAGATGAAGCCATTTCCATTTGCAGTGAAATAATTGATGATGTCACTGAAGAACTACAAAGAAGCATTTGTGAGAAATAATTATTTGAGATAGTGTTTAAAGAAGTTTTCCATGCAATGGAAAAGAGGCAGAGAGTGTCAATGGTTGTCAAATATGATCAAATAGAATACAAAGTAAAAAGGGTAAAGTATCATGACAATTCATTGCAAGAAATGAAGAAGGTGCATGAAGACCAGATGAAACAACTGAAAGAGAATCGGGAAGGAAGGCTAAGATTTGTTGAGGATGAGAATAACTCTCTCAACATGAAATGCTTAGATCTAGAGGTGATATTGAAAAATCAGCAATCACCCAAAATTGAAGGCTCCCAATCAGCTAAAAGAAGAAATGTTGCCACTGATGTGTGCATTGAGAAGGATGATTCCAAAAGGAGGACATCCTCTAATGAAAGGGAAACATCTTCTAAGAAGAAGGTACCATCCATACCATCTTTTACAAATGATTCTAAATGTGTTTCCACAAAAAGTGAAGGACGGAATAATAACAATAAACAAGTATGGATGATGAAGATGAAGAAAGAGAGCTCTCCTGAAAAAACACAACAATTCAAGAGAAAGACTCAACAATCAGAAGAAGTCAAGAAGACAAGATTTGTGGGTCAATGTTGGTGTTGCAACAGGTATGGACATTGTGCAACAGATTTTTTGGTACAATCCTCTAAATGAAAAAGCACAATGGAAGCCCATGCCAAGGGGGAGCAAGCTAGATAAGAAGAAGCACCATCCATAGGTCCAAAAACAACTGTTTACTGCAAATAGATTTGGAATGTTTGATAACATCTGGGATGAATGCAAAAGTGGTCACAAGAATGATACATACCAATCTCCAAATGTTTTCAGAGCTGAAAAGAAGAGAAGATCACAGAACCTGGTTAAGAATGAAAAAGTATCCTTGGGAATCCAGCAGAAGAAAGTTGAAAATTCTCCCAAGAAGATCTTTAAAAAGAAAGAGAAGTCCTTGGATTTCAAATCCAAGAAGGGTGATGCATCCAGAAGGACCACCAAGAAAAAATGATTCTACTGTCGAAAGAAAGGTCATACCATGGATCTTTATAAACAAGCCATGGAACTAAATAGAAGCGAATCGCACTCAACATGACAATCAATCCAGAAGAAGAAGGGATTGATTGAAAATAAGCTGCCTAAGAAGGGTAACATAAAAGCATCAAAGGAACCATGTAGAACATCCAAATATAAAGCCTCACTTCCAAATGACATATTAATCATCTGGCCAGAAGATTTGGAAAGAATGAGAAAGGAAGAAAATGCCCATTCCAAAGCTAGTACAAAAGGAAATAAAAATATTTCACATGAAGATGAAGTTCTGTGTGTGAGGTGCAATAAAGCTGGTCATATGAATAATAAATGCATGACACTCATTCCAACTCAAAAATAATTCTTTAAGAAAATGAAGATTGCACCATGAGATTCTAGTGCTCAGAAGGCACTTATAAAGAAAAGAGTCACACACAATGAAGTTGAAGAGGTGTTAAGATCCACACCAGCACAATCATCATTGAAGATAAAATGTGCAAGTGTGAAGAATGGAGAAAGTAGAACATCTCGGTTGAGAGAAACTTCTCAAACTTGTTGTTAAAACTGATTAACAAAGGAGGTTCCATCTTATTCCCTAATCACTGGTATATACATGTGCTTACATTTATGGGAATTAAAGATGATGATCACTCTCAAATTGAGAATTGTATAGACAGAATGGAGTGCACCCCTTGAGGGGGAGCCAATCTGTAGAAGATGATATTTTGAGATACATATCATCTTGTGAAAAATGAAGGTATTCCAATCACACTTTCATCCCTTGTTTCCTAATTGTATTTAACATTTCAATTAAGGGGGAGTAATTGACTGAACACAAATGGATGAATGGGGGAGCTTTATCTTTGCATCTGAACTTTCTAATGTGTTTGGTGAAGTGTGTGCAATATTTAGAAATTCATTGATATATCTGAAAAATTTCAACCCCTTGATGCCTAAGCATGATCTCACATGTATAGTGAATTGTGGACAACATTGAATTCTTTTGTTACATCACTCTTGTTTTCTACATCAGGTTAGCCCAAGTAGACTTAGAGATTATTTACTAAAGGCTCTTTGCTAAAGTGAACATGTGACATCATCCCTCTCTTAGTGATTTTCAAGAAGATGTTATTCAAAGGGAGGAAGTTATGTTTTGAAGGGAACCACACCACACCTTTTCATTTGGTTTCCAATAAGGGGAGAAAAGCATGGAACACATATTGACCCACTCACATGTGTTTTAGTGATATTGACAACAAATACAAAGGGGGGAGATTGTTGTGCACTGTGTTGCATTTGTTGTCAATAAGGTGTCAAGGATTGAATGGATGAAAAGGAGTGTCAATATGTGAATGACAGAGGAAGTGATGGTGATGGTGATGTTGTCAATAAGATTTCAAGGATTGAGTGGATATGTGAATGACAAGGTGATGGTGATTGATGGAGAATGACCATGGTACTAAGAAGCATGTCAGTTAGGAGAATAACAAAGTAGCATAGGAGGTAATGGTTGAAACATTCTCTATATTAAATCATACGATTACAGAGCTGATATTAATGTTCCAAGACTTGTATTAAGTAGATACAATGTCACAAAATTGTTAGCAGTCCATGCATTGTCTTCACAATGCATTAGGAGATAAAGAAGTGACATCCACTATCACTAAGTGGATGAGGAATGAAGACGGGATCCATCCACAACCTCCAAGTGGATGAAGTGAGAAGATGAACCATCAACAACTCCTAAGTGGATGATGTGGTTTGAAGAATACCATGCACTATCTCTTAGTTCATGAGGATTTGAAGATGATAAAACCTCATCTATAATTGGATCATTGAAGAACATTGAAAATTAGGTGATTATTAATTTATGGTTGATGAAGATAGTTGAGAGATCCTTGGGAATTCCATTCATCAATAGAAGAAGAAGAAGAGATGTTGGAGAAGATATATGGAGTTCTTAAGAAGATGAAGAGGAGAAGAATATGGTTTGGTATTTTTTGTACTTGGTTACTTTGCTTTTATACAAAGTACCAACTATGTACATTAACAAAAAAATAATCCAACCAAGGACTTGTGGGACCCGAGGGTCCCTCACCTCAAGCCCTTGTGGGACCCGAGAGTCAACCGCGCTCATGGGAAGGTCCACAAGGCCAAGGGCTCCCCGAGGCATGGTGTGTGCCGTGTGTAAGCCCGCGGGTGCCACACGGTGACGAATCCGTGCAGCATGGGCGCTAGGTGAGCACCCGAAAGAAGCAGAGTGGGTGCTAGAGCACGCCCGCAGGAGAACCGGTGTGGGGCAGCACCGGAGGGGGGAGAGGATATTTCTGAGCAGAGGATGGGAGGCGATGGTTGTTAAACCGCGGAAAAACCGCAGCGCGTTTCGATATGGGACAAGTTTTTAAAGGCACAGAGCTGCTCTGCACCATCCATCTGATCTGCGTGTAATCGCAGCCGCTCATCTAATCTGGCCATGCCACAATATAATCCCAACCATCTGCATTCATTAAATGATGATCCAATGGCGCTGGAGTCATCTCATAACTCTCGCTGAGCCGAGGACTCCCCGTGACACCTCCCACGAACCAGAGGCACCCGAGCGATGGAGAAGGAGCTCCCGACCACCTCGGATGAAGTGAAGGGCTTTGTTGTGTTCGTGTCTCCATTACGAACACATGCATGCATTAAAAGTCGCATGCATGAAATGAGATGAAGAAATTCGAGGGAGCCCGAGGAAAACGAAGTTGCTGAGGGTGCTCTTCTCGTTCGACGTTCAAGGAAAGGCTATGAATGCGTTCATAAACACATTCACGTGATGCGTATACCAAGATTGAAGGATCCCGTGGATGAAATAGAAAAAGGAAATAACAGAGATTTCTGGAATATCTCATCCGCGTTTGAAGATCTCAAAACACCGCAGATCTCGGGCCTTCAATGATTCGAACCCCACTGCTTTGATCAAACTCCTTGCCTATAAAATAAGTTGTCTGAGGCCAAAGAAGGTTGCTGCTGATCGTCTTAGAGAAGGAGTCCCGCGTAGCTCCTAGCCTAGCATAGTTTGAAGCTCTGTGCACCACTTGTGCGGTAGAGCATCCTGGAGCCACCCGAGGCTTCGTGAGTTCCTTTTTGCTCAATCCCTGTGTGAAAGAAGTAAGGAGGAGGCCTCCATGCACGCTCCCTTGCACGACAGGGAAGAAGCCGACCTTGGGCGCCCGCTGCCCACATTCTTGCGTGGTAGCAAGTGGCCGCGCCCTCTTTCCCACACAATCACACAATAGGAGGAAGCCACCGCACTCCCATTGTACGGTAGGAAGCAATTGAGTTGCGAACACTTGCACGCCTTCTCTGTCCGCTCACTTGCGTGGAAGGAGGATGCCACCGCGCCACCTGCGTGGTAGAAGCTGTCGAGCCCAGCGCGCTTGAAAGCAGGAGGTGGCCGCATAACTTGCTCACCCTTCATTGGTGAGGTGTTCGGTGCTCAAGTGGAAGGCCAAACGTTGTTGTGTGTGTGCTAAGTGGAGATAAAGGCTTGCGCGCCCTCCTTTTAAGTGTGTGCAGGTGAAGAGAAGACCACACACGGTGAGTGTGTGCAAACAAGGAAGGCCACACCCATTTGGGTTTGGTTGTGTGTTCACGGGTTGAAGAAGGAGTGTGTGAACAAGTGAAGTGTGCAAACTATGAAGAAGAAGAAATAAGGAATCATTTGTGTGTGTGAAAAAGGAGAGGAAGACCACACCATCATTGAGTGTGTGTGTGTGTGCAATGAAACAAGAAGGCCGAAGCCTTAGTGTGTGCACAAGTGAAGGAGGTCATACCTCTTGTGTGTTCCCAAGTTAAGGAAGAAGACACATGCATGTCCATGCATGTATGAACAATTGAACAAGTGGGTGAAGACCTTGAGAAGAAAGAGAGAAGGGGAAATCCACACTAGAGAACAACACAAAATTTGGTGTGTGTGAGAGATAATAAAAGAGTGTGACTCCAAGAACAAGGTGTGTGTGCTAAAAGAGTTTAAACTCTTTAAGGGTTTATCACATCAAGAAAAAATGGGAGTACATGTATTCATGCATGAAAATTAACATGTAAACAAAGATTAAATTACAGTGTGTGCATTTGAGAAGACGAAGAACAAAGGTTCTTGAAGAAATTTGAGAAGCCATGCAATCAGTGCATGAAGATTCAGAGATGCCATGCAATCAGTGGATGAAGTTGAATTGAAGAGAGACTGAGGCCAGACTGAAGTTAAAGACATCATTCATTTGAGTTTTAAGTAGTTTAGAAGACCAAGATGATTGAGTGGGCATACTCAGTGCAGGAACATATTTGCCAATAAATTTTATTGAATACATTGGTCAGGTCATCCTTAGAAGAAGGCGATAAATCCCGAGCAAAGAAGAGGAGTCCTGATCACCACAAGTGATCAGAAGAAGTGAGCAAGGCCAGCAGACCTTATCCAAGGCTGTTGAAGACTCTTGAAGAGCATCAAAATAAGAAGAGCTACTCGTGTGACTCGAGGATCCAGGAGAAGACCCCCTGTGAGACTCAGGGTGGAGAAGCCTTTGGTGGAAGCTGAAGCAGGCCAGTGGGACTCTGGTAACACTGTTGGATGTAGTATAAAGAACCTCCTGTGGGACTCAGGAGAGATATAGTGTGACTCTATATCGACCACTGTAATTACTAACCGAATTATAGTGGAGAACCATGTTGGGGCGTTTAACCAACATGTCAAGGATGTAGGCCTTTGGAGCCGAGCCCTGTAAATCCTTGTGCCCTGTGCCTTTACATTTACTGCATCACTCGAGGAAAGGCTAATAGATACAAGAAGAGTGGAAAGAGGCCTTACCAAGCCATAAAGGTTTAATTGATAAAGAATCAATTAGTAAATTTTTTTTACAGGATCACTAATTCACCCCCTCCCCCTCTCAATGATCACACAGATCTGGGCACTTCACCATTAACAGGAGAGTTTTACTGTGCGAGTGTTTTGGATCTATTTCATGACCCTTCTAGGATATTCATCAGACATGTTGATAAATGAGGAGGCTAGAGAAATGATTTTTTAGGAAACATTGAATCTATTGGTCTAGTAGTATTTCACCCCATTCATGTTGTTGACATATCTAATGGTTTGGGAAATAGGAGAGGCCATTGAGAGGAATCATTCTATAACATTATGATCAGGGTAGGGTAGTTATTTGGAATCATCACAAAGTACATATTTTTTCTAAGGATCATTATTTTCTAGACAAAAGAACATTCGATAAGCTAGGGTAGGTCCCATCCCTAATCATATCATTTCACTGGGGTTGGTATCTATTAAGACATTTTAAGGGATAAAAAATGTGTTTTTGTAATGCTATCTAAGGTCATCAATGGATAGAGTTCCCTTCCTTTCTGTGTACTCAGTATGATCCATGAGTTTTTATTATGGCTCTTTAATTTAGGTTGTTTTATTCCATGAAGTAATAGTAGGTTGTTTCTATTTGGGAACAACAGAGTGGAGATGGGGCTAGCTGTAACATCCCAACAAGGGTTAAACACAAATGTTCCCCATTCCAGTATATCACATAACTTAAAGAGAAACTCCCTATATGCCAGTGGAAGATAAATAATAGTGATGTTCTAATATCGATAATGTGGAGACTATATCGTCTATATCAAAGTAGAACAACAAGGGAAATAAATAAACCACAACCAATTGATATGACCATAACTATAATAGTACAAAAATAACATGATGACCAAAACTATAAATATAATATCTTAAACTAAATATTAGATACAACATTCCAATACGTCTCTAGTGTCAATATACTGAAATCAAAATAAATAAAGACATTGAAAAACTTGATGTAATTCCCATATCCAATTCAGGTTCCCTTATCCATGCTCTATCCTGAATCATCAATCTATTGTGTGGTATTTTACTTTAACCTATCTTACTACAAAAAAAATATATTTGGGTGAAAATCATGCTGCCTAAAAAAGGCATGAGTCCAACTCAGTAGGGCACCTCCAATGTGTCTAAACATATCCAATAAAAATAGTTTATTCAGGGATATAAATAGTAAATAAAATCAATACATGTAAACTATTAAATTTAACTTAATTACTAATTATTTACCCAGATAACCCATAGGTTCCCATGGAAACCTGAACACTCAATACATTCATCGACCATGTCAAAGTCAGAACTATTCCAAACTAATATCATATATATGTATTATATTCATACCATTCATCATCTCAATTGAAATCTGAATTCCAATGTAACAACTCGTCATTCAATCCATATCCGAATGTAATTGTTATCATTCATGAACATAATTCATATTTGAATTCCATTATTACCATTCATCATCTTAATTATAATATAAATTCTATTGTTACCATTCTTCATATCAATCCATATTATTATTTCATTTTTACCAGTCATCATAAAAATTGAAATATGAAATCCACTATTACCATTGATCATCATAATTCACATCAAAATTCAATTATTACTATTCATCATCAAAATTCATATCTAAATACCATTGTTTCCATTCATCATCACAATTCATATATAAATACCATTATCACCATTCAACATCATAATTCACATATATTACAATATCACATGTTCCAAAAACAACCCATTAATTAATTCACCAATTAATTTGTCCAATATTATAATTTAATATTAACATCATTCCATTGATTAATTCAAAAAATCATTAATTGCCTCTAACAGATTAATTAATTCAATAAATAATTATTCAAATATATCCCATTACTTAATTAAACAATTAATGAATCAAATCAATTATATTAATTAATTCGTCAATTAATCAATCAACTCAATTCCATTAATAAATTCAATAATTATTTAATCACATAAATTCATTTAAAAAAATCAACAATTAATTAACTACCTAAATTTAATTTATTACCTCAAAAATTAATTAATTACCTCAATATCAATAATTAATTAAAAAATTATTTAATCTATTTTCACAATCCTCATTTAAATGTAATTAATTCAATAATTAATTATTTCTATTCAATCAATTCAATATCCCAATGTCATGATCCTTTAATTACTAAATTTACTAAATTAATTAATTAATTGTAAGAAACTCAATTTCTAAACATCCTGTTTTGATTATAAAATCAAATACATGATATTGAATTCAAGACTTTTGGATTTTAATGAAATACCACCAACCTCAAAATTTTGGTGAATGATCGCCAACTGTTATACTAAATTTGAGAGTTAAAACCTAATCATGTCAATGATCTTGATCTAGATTCAAATACTAGATCTTGGATGAAATGAAATAAGATATTATATACATAGATCCAGATTTAAACCCATCATGGGATAACCCTTCAAATAATGGTATAAAAATATAAATAGATATAAAACTAATCCTCATACAATTCACTTTCCATGAGTGGTGTATATCTTCAATCCGAAATTTTTATCATAAATAACAAAGGTTAAAAGACCATGGAATTTGTCCAGGAGCCTAAAAAATGAGAGGAATATGTCATTTTTTATTTGGGCTTGATTTTGGGTTAATATGGGGGTTTAAGCATTTCTTAACCAGATTATAATGTCATTTAAAAAGTCATTAACGATTTTATTCGAGTTGGCACACTCTTTTACAAACTGTGTTCCTTAACCCAACACCTCAAATGGGGGGGGGGGGTTATGGTTTATCCTAATAGGGTGAACGATTTGACAATCCATGCATCAACTATGTGAATCCTCTCTATTTGGGATCACACGATTTGTTGGGTTGGGGAATAATTTAGGACATTTGTGCACCATTCATGCACTTTCCCTCTATGTTATAAAATTATCAAATTTCACAAAAAAACTCCAAAATAAATAGCCCAAACCAAAAATACTCAAAAAATGAAAAATATTAACATAAAACCAACTATGTACATATTCTTAAAATGTTGGAATCATACAATATTTCCACCTTATAACTAATCATCCTTATGAAATACTCCCTAGATTATCTAAGATTCAGGGTAAAAAAACATAGGTCCATTGAGGGAAAATACATTTTTCACTTTTCCATGTACCCCCTACACATTATAATGATTCCAAAATAAAATCTTTTAGTTTCGGTCTTTCCCCACAAAACATTCTGAAGGTGATCCAACACACGTAATGGATTCTCCTCAAATGACACATCTATCTCAAGATCAATATCATCAACATCGATCACATGAAAAGGGTCAGGGTGATATTCTCAAAGTTGTGACATTTGGAAAACATAATTCATTGAACCATACCATTGTGGATGATCAAATCAATATGACACTAACTTGATTCTCTTCACAACTCAAATTGTCCAACAAACCTGGGAACCAACATGCCCTACCATTGTATCTTGTAGTGACCAAATCTCGGAGACACATGAAGGAATATATGATCACAATATATAAATTATATGGGTCATTTAAGTCTATAATAGTATGATTTTTTTACTATGAGTAGTAAACATTTATTTCTAAATCAACTAAACATACTCTCTAATCTATAATACGAGACTCAGTCCCAACTTATCTTACTCAACTACCATTATCCTGCATAGAGGAAATTTTGATGGCCTACCATAAAAAGCCTCATATGGGTCCATCTATATCATATCCTGATAAATATTTTAATGGGAAAACTCTACCCCTAATAGATACTTCTCCAGAGATACGCCGAAGTCTAGGACACATGCCCGTAGCATATTTTGACGAACATGTATAGTATATTCTAACATCTCAGCTTTCTATGGGGGGATATTTTCACTTAGTAAATCCTATGTACCAAACACCATCAATAATACTTTTTGGAAGCTAAATATAAATTATGAGTCATTGTATGAATATATAGTCAATAGTACCCCATGTAGATGGTGTATCTATTTGACATACAATTCTCCCATCTCTTCCATAGAGAAAGTCTCCAATACATGTAGGAATGTGTGTCCTTTTTCAAAAGGTCATCAATCACCCAAATTTCCCCATTAATCAATTGAATCATTGGTAGAACCACCAAAAATTACTTGTAATGTCATACCACTTCAATTATGTAATGGTAAATGACTATAGTAAACCACATAGAAATTGATTCCAGGACCCCATATATTGAAATGTGTTACATAATGTCACAAAACCTAATATATTTATTTTCATGACTGACCACAAAAGTAGTCACCATATTTTACGGTATATTTTGGTCACCCAAATATTCCCCACATACATCATGGAATGAAATTACCATATCAGATCTTCTTACATACTAGTAGGAACGACAACCTGATTCCTGGCATAGATTATATCATCCTCATCTATGCCCTAGTTGGAAGGTGTATCCCCACCTTTATGTAATTCCCACATGTACAAAAATTCCATATCCTCATATTTCCTATCTCAAATTAGGCTCAAAATTTCTGAATCTATTGAAATCTATAAAAGAGATAGGTTCTCTTAACACTCTAGAACCACAACATGCCACCCAGCTAGAAAAACCATCAATCTCCACTCATTATTGGACTCATGAATGCCTTAGTTTGAGTTTCCTTCTTAAAGTGTCAACCACACAGTTTCCATTCTCGTGAGTATATAATAGCTCAAAATCAAATCCCTATTATACTCTTCCCATTTCGGATGTCAGAGAATCAAATCTAATTAAGAAAATATGTACATTAGGGTATTGATATCCATATACACAATAATATTTTCACATAATTGATAGTGCTGGCCGTAAATCAATGTATAAATGGCTATTGGTAGCTTGAGGGAACGTGTAGGGTAGTTCTGTTATAGTGGAATCAACTAACAAGAACTGGACACCACAATTGGAACTCCCTAAATCAACACTTCTTTAAGAATTATTCTGTAATCATGATAATACAGAACACACTCCTCACAATTATTTGGAGGGATCAATATTTGTGTCGATGTAATGTGTTTCCTTAACTCCATGAATTCATTATTTTATGATTAAGACATCTTTAACTTTATCCCCATTTTTTCATGTCCTATTGTTGTGCTTTTAGGTTGTAAAAGTCTAAGATAAACCTGTGATAATATTTATACAACCCTAGAAATGTATTAATATCAAAAACATTCTTTAAATACTCTTATAAAACCAATAAAAACACCTTTAATGGGTCAATAGAAACACCGTACTTTGTGAAGATGTGTCCCATGAAGTGTACCAGAACAATCCAGAACTAACACTTAGATAGATCAAAATATATTTGAATCCCTCTTTGTGTACTTTGGACATTTCATGATATTGAGAATGAGCATCATGAGACCTAGTGTACACCATGAAATCATCCAAACAAAACAAAAGACTTATTTAGGTAGGGATGGTTGACTTGGTTCATAAAGGCCATAAATTCTATAGGTTCATTCACCAACCCAAATAGAATTATGAAAAATCATAGATGCTATAAATGATCCAAAAATTTTCCCAAGGTATATTACAAGGTCAAAATCTCTGATGATGATAATCTAATATCAATAAAATTTTGCAAAAAACCCAATCTCTCCTTAATTGTTATAATAGATCATTGCCACATGGAAAAGGATACCAGTTCTTCAAAGTCATCTAGTTCAACATTTAGTAGTCAACAAAAAAGATCTTGGTTTCATAAAGATGATTTTTTAAATAAAACAGTAGAACACCAAGGTAATGTACTCCTATGAGTGAACCACTTATAAATCAAATCTTCATGATGAGGCATTAAATCATTATGATATATTGTTACCATTTGGTATAAGGGAATAGAAACACACTTATACCCTAGGATGATCACAATATTATATTCCACAACTCACATAGGTGCAATCCATTATAAATTTTCAAGAAACAATTCATAAGACCTATCCAATATAGATTAAAATACATCTTGAATCACACCTTTTTCATCTAGAAAAACACTAGAACCCTATGTGGTGAACTCCCCCAGTTTCTAGTGATCTGGACTTCCACGACCCACCTCAATATCCCATTACCCAAAACAAATGTTATTGTAACACATATTAGACGTGAAATTCAATATCTTGTGGTAAAAATATATATGGGCATGTTATTCTACAAAAAATCAATAAAAAAATAGGTCAAAGCCTAATATTTGAATAATTAAATGATAAAAAAATACTCTCCACCCTCAAGTGAACTCTCATTGCATGAATAGATCATCACTATACAACACTCTTAATGGCGTATCTATCATTACCATCCCACTAAAAAACTCCACCTCCTGGATCAAACCATTACCAAGTTGTGTATAAATAATAGAATGATAAACACCATTATAAAAATAGTCACTATCTATAATATAATCAACAAGAATAGTACCACTCCCTATCGATAGTCCAACCTCACTATCCACAAGTGTAGACTGAACTACATACAACATTTCTAGCCCACTTCCCTATGATGCAGTTTGATTCCCCTAAGTCACACCACCCTTCTGATACATGTATTTTTTTCCTTGATGTAATAATTACAAGGAATCTACCACTGAACCTAGTAGAACACCAGCTACTAGACTCATATAGTGTAGAAGATTCCCTTCCCACACTCGGGTTCAATCTAGCTCCTCCATCACTACCCTCTTGTTCTGTGTTTATATTTAAATTCTATAAATTTTCTATCCTACCATAGTAATGACACTATTCTTATTGGATGGTATAATATATATAATATTAACTCATACTGCCACATTGGTGATAGATCACAGGAACAAGGTTCTATGCAACTGACCCTTCCCCTAGCTACTCTTCTTGCTAGGAACTTGGCCAACATTCTTATAGTGACATTTCCAATTCTCAGAATAAATTCATTTTGATCATCTAGTTGCAATGATATATCCTACACTAGAAGCCCCCATCCAGTTTACCTCAGTAATGATATCCTAATCCACCATATTTTCATAATTCTATAACCAAAATGGGTTAACATGGATTATAATATCACATTTGATATTGTCCTGGAACTGAATTATGGTAGTTTCCTCATCTCTTCCTAGTTCCAAAAAAGATCTAAAAGTATATAATGTTAATGGGATAATCCATCCCAAACATAATACCCTAATTCACCCACATGAACTCAGATTCTCTCTCTTATATTAGTGTCTCTGGATAAAAATGATATAGGAACATCTATGAAAATTACATTCAAGCCACCTTGTCAGTTTGCCTTGTGTGTGCCATGATATTCCACAATCACTACAACAACCCTTAAAACATATAAGGTTATATCTTGACTATATTCTTATAAGGATTATCTCCGTATTAATATATCATATGGATAGACTCAATCCAGAACTCATCTACCTCAGGTCCACCCACTTGTGTAAACATCATATGACACTACAACTGAAATTCCGTCACCAAATCATACATGCTTTTCATATCACTCCATGAGTCTCCTTATATGAATTTCATAAACTAAGAACATTTACTTTATAACTTCTCTCCAAAATCCTCACCCAACACTACTGGTGACCTATGCATCACTACTAGAGGAGAATCTATATCATTGTCCTCATGTTTTCCTCTCAATAGGAATCTTCATGGAGGGTTATCTATACAATTACAAACACACATATCAGGAATCATTACATAACATTAACAAATTTAACAAGATGGATTCACACAAATCTATAATAATATGTTCCCCCTTTTTTCCACATGGTAAACATCGAGGAAATATAACCACCATTAACCTTCCTGCATTTAGGTCAGGGTTTTAAAGGGTAAAATCATATCATTTTTCAAGTTTCTCATTAGACCGCCATTTATTTACATCATTAATAATTATAAATTTCACTTTCACATTAGGAACCTATTTTAATTAACTATAACAGGATAAGGAAACCATTTCAAGTTCAATAACATTCCCAAAATCAGTTATCCCATGCATGCCTAAAATGATGCATGTCACAAATATAATCAAGAGTTCCTGGAAGGATGCATGAATACTCCACTCTCATTAAATTTATATCTATGAGAAAAATCACAGAAAATCACAAAAACTATAATCACATCACACAATAACTGTATCGATCAAGGTGTAATAGAATCAAATATAATAACAATTATCAATCATATTTATCGCACCCTGGAAACGTGGAATTTAACATAATTCATGGGTTTTCAAATCCCATGATCATGATATTGAAAAATTTCGGAATCATCCTATTCTCTTCTCAATATTTCCCAAATATTATGAAAAATGAAATTGAAATAAAAAAAGCCTCTGATACATCTTTTCAATGTCCAATCATGGGTCACACGCACATGTTCCCTAATCCTATTAGTGACATGACATTAAGGATGACTCTGTGAATGCTAGCGATTACAATCTTGAAACGATAGACTAATTTATCTCTATCAAGTATCACAGTAGTGTAAATAAATACACAATAACCAAATCATACAACCATAACCAGAAAAATACCAGAATCACCTAATGGAAAAAATATGAAAAAATATATCCAAAACTAAATAGTAGATATGTCATGATAATAAAGTTCACCTGTCAATATTAATCCCACAATATAAATAAGTACATTTACAACACACAAGTAGGTCTTGAATACATGTATGTTTCCCTCATCCATGCTCTACCCCAAATCATACATCTATCAAAAGGACTTTCCCCTTAACCTATCATACAACCAAGAAATATATTCCAGTACCTATCTTGATGCCTAAGATAGGTATGAGTAAAACTCAATAGGCGAGAACCAATGACATCTATAAGAATATCATGTCAAAACAGTGTATGCAATTCTTTAAAGTATAAATATAATAAATAAATAAAAAATACTTACTTTTATTTAATTGCATTATTTGACCACATAATCCTCATGTTCTAATGGTCTCCAAAACTCTTAATACCTTCTTCTGCTAATATCGGTGTCTGAACTATCCCTATGTGATATCTTATATCTAAATTCCATTGTTATCATTCATTATATCAATTCACATCTGAATTCCATTATTACCATTTATCAAGTCAATTGATATTTGAATGAAACTGAATCATTCCTCATCACAATTAATCTCTAAAATCCATTTTTACAATTCATCATCTCAATTCATATATGAATTCAATTAAAAAAATACATCATCTCAATTCATATATGATTTTTTTACCATTCATCATCACAATTCATATCTGAATTCCATTATTAACATTTGTCTTCATAATTCACATGTAATATCTATTGCTACCATTCATAACCTCAATTCATATTTGAATTCTATTGTTAGAATTCGTCATCACAATTCATATCTAAATTTCACCATTACCATTAATCCTAAAAAATCAAATTTATTACAACATCACATAGTACACAACCAATTAATTAATTCACTAATTAGTTAATGTGATGTAAAAATTTCATATTCACATTATTCCACAATTAATTAATCTCATCTACCACATTAATTAATTCAATAAATAATTAATCAAAACAATTCCATTAATTAATTCAACAATTAATTAATCACATAAATTTCATTAATAATTCTATAATTAATTAATCATCTCAATTCCCGAAATCAATTCATTAATTATTTAATCACATCAAATTCCATTAATTCATTTAACAATTAATGAATCAATTTTACAATATCAATATCCCCATAAATAATTCAATAATTAATTATTTCTATTCAATCAATTAAATATTCCAATTTCAAAATCTATTATTGAACTAAATTACAAAATTAATTAATTTAATATAAGAATCTCAGTTACTAAAAAATGAAAATAAATTAAAAAATTACATATAAATAATTTAAATAAAGACTTTGGGATTAAAATAATATACCACCTACAATAAAACGGTGACAAATGATTGCCAACGGATATTCCCAATTTGAGTGGTAAATCCCAATATCATAAAATAGTGAGATCATGAATCAAATACAATATCCAAGATCAAACAAAACAAGATCTATCAACCCTTTATATGTTTTTAAACACAACATGGTAAAACATTACTTAAATGAAATGGAGAACAATGGGAATGAGATAGGACACCATTTGGGATATGATTCACTTTTTTAGAGAGGGGCATATCTTCAATACAAGCATCGAATCTTGAGGAATGCAGTTTGTGAGCCCTAAGAATTTTTCTGGGGTCATAGAAAAGATAAAGAATAAATTATCTTCATGTTGGGGTTAATATTTGGTTAATATGAGGGTTTAGGTATTTTTATAACAAATAATATGGTTAATAAATAATCTGTGCATGGTTTCCATGTTAGGGGAACACAAATTTCCAAAACATGCACCTTAACCATTTTCCTCTTCTAGGGAGGGGGCATAGTTTCTCCTATGATTGTACGATGTTAGAAAAACCCTAATACATCCATTCCAATCACAACTATTTTGTTTTTCCCAGTTATCTGGGATGAAATGAATTGTTTGGGAAAACCATGATCCAACACTGAACATTCCAACTTCCTTCCAAAACACTCAAATTTCACCCAAAAACACCTCATGAAATAAACAATCAAAATTTACTCATGTCAAGGAATAATAGTACATAAAAAATTGAGAGACATTTATAAAATATTAGGATCCTACATTGTCTTAGGGAATCCTCTTGGTGCTCCAACGACATTGTGAGATGAGAAAGCCAGAGTGGTAGTCATCATCAAGATTAGAGAGTATGTAGAGTATATGATGGTCAACATCCTGCATTTGAGTTTCCAGATTTTGGTGAGATAGACACTGTCTAATGTAATAATTAAATATTATCTACATTGATCCATGGTATAATTAATTTAAGAACGATTCACTCCTCCATATCACCTTCCCTTGTCCATGGTTGGGTACATTATGTTGAGAGGCTTCCAGTGAATTTTTCATTTACAACCTTAGTTTTTGATCTAGATGAATAATATTATGTGTGTAGAGACAATGATCTTTTCTGGTAGCATCTCTCTTTGGGATGCAAACTATGTTTATGGATATATCCATATGAAATCAACCTTATCATGAATATGATATTTTCTGTGTAGGATATCATGGTGTATTTAATAGGAATGTTTGTGTTCTATGATGATAATAGATAGAGAAGAGTATTTTTAGGTGAGCCAGACCCTCAGATGGTTCATTGGTGTGTTTCTTCATTATCTTCATTTTTGTATGAGCTTTTTTTTAGATCATATGAGTTTCTATTGTCTATGTTTCTTGGGGTTCTATAAGATTACCCCCAATGTATTTCTAGAGTATGTTGTATTATTACCCATAGATAAAGGGATCTATATTGTGATAGATCTACAACAATAAATTTCTTATATGTCAATGTATTCTTATAGGAATGAACATTCTGAGTTGTTAGAGATGTGTGTATTACATTATGATATGTTTCATCATTGGGGTTTTAGTTGATTCTGTCACCTTGGTGTCCACGTGTATTTTTTGTGAATAATGTGGATATTAGTTCTTGGATTGTTTTCCAATTCTCGTCACATAAATTAGGTGAAGGTGAAGAAACCCTATCCCTTTTTTTGGATTGAGGATTTAATAATTAATATATAAGGAGTAAGTTGTTTCTAATAAATTGATATTTGTTAAGGATATCATTAGAGAGATATAATGGATGAGTTTATTCCAAAGTCTACATTATTATGTTTTCATGTGAATTATTAATTCATTTTTTTCATTCTATGTGAATAATGATATAGAGAGGTTCAGATGGTTGATGAATTTTTTTAGAGACGTACAAGATAATTTTGGGGTAGTTTTCATCGTTCAAACATTCATGTATTCCACTTCTGAGGAGGACGATACAGATAATTTGTGCACCATATTGGGAGATCTTTGTCATGAGGAAATGTTTGATAAGTTTTAATATGTGTTTTTAGGCTTAAGGATATCAGTTCATAGGGAATGTCATGTACTTATAGGGTGTAGATATAGATACATAAAAAATCTAGGTAATGGTTTATTGGGAAACTCCCATGATAGTGTCATAAGTTATTTTTCCCTAGTATTTCATGATATGATATAATTTTCATAGACAATTTATCTTAGGTATTAACTACATTGAATGCATTTACCATGATGGATCGAGCATTATTTCAAACAGAAAAGTGTTAAGTGTATATTGAAAACATGATGGATAAGTGGTACAACACTCCAATAATTTTATTTCAATCACAAGGAGTTAAATTAGAGGGTTTTTATGATGTTTAGTGTTTTGGTCTGTGTTTTTCAGGCATCAGATAACTTTTTTCCTAGCGGCTTATGTAGCTACATCTCCATGATTGTAACTATGCCACCCTAGATCTCAAGTTGATGGTAGTTGTATATATATTGATTATGCAAAGGAAATACCCTATTAGTGAGTGTTTTTTTACCATTTATAAGATTATACTATATGATGTCTCCCATCATGACATTAACATGAATTACTAATAGTGGATGAAATTTATGTAGGATTTCAACTTTGAGATTTCATATACAAAAGGTAGGGGAAATGTTGTAGGTGATGATGCATGAAGTAAATAATGTAGTAATTCTATTAATGAATCTATATATTCCTAGATAGTTATGGATAAACCATCAAAGAAGAATGTATATATGAGATAAGTTAGAGGTATATGCTTTCTTTTTCGATTATAGCATATAAATTTTATGGAAACAAGTGGAAGAATCCATGATGTGGAATTCTGAGTAGGATTCATTGATAAAGAATGTTGTTTCTTATGGTTTCACTAATATTTTCATAGGGATGATTGGTAATATGTGTTTCTTAGTGAAAATATTTGTCCCATCAGCGATGCATAAGATGGTCCCAAATGATATCCATAGATAAGCCTTGGAATTTCATCTTAAAGTAAAAAATATATACTAAGTAATGAGATGTATGTTTTAGTGACCTATGTTAGTGAATTCATTAGTTTACCTAGTTTTCCTATGGTTGGCCTTCCATTGGGTGAATGATGAGCAACATGTTCCCATTATTTTTCTTCAACTGTTAGATGTTCCCACATGGATGTCAGAGGAAATATTGATGGACCTTATTACCTTTTTTCCACCAGATTAGGGAGGATATGATTCTATATGGATGATAGTGGATTAGTTGATGAAATCAACACATTTTATAGTGACTAGGGAGTTTATCTCCTGGGATGTTTTATCAAGGCCATATTTTTATGAGGTGGTGAGAATTCATAGATTCTTAAGGATGATCATCTCTTACTGAGATCAACGTTTTACCTATAGGGTTTGAGGAGGTATCTTGAATAATTTTTATCTCATTTATGCCTTAGTCATACTTTTCACTCTGATATGGATGGCCAGAAAGATCATTCAATCCAAACTTTTTAAGACATGTTGCATTCATATATCCTTTTTTAGAGGATGGTGCGTGAGGAACCCTACCTTTGGTATGTTTTCATTCATTAATATTTATCACTAAACTATTGGTATTGTTTCGTTAGAATATTTTTATGGATGAAAATACAATTATCTATTTTGATATATTGATGATGAATAGATTTCAATTATTTTTCTTAAAAGCGTACTAAATACAAAAGAAGTGGTTTTGAAGATAATAAATAGGATTAATGTAGAAAAATATTATCACAAATCCAATGTTGATCATATGGAGAGACCATTGTCGTTCAATATTAAATATCATAAGTTTTTAAAGATGAATTTGGTCATGGGTAGTGAATAATTGGTCGGGATATTGTGGTTTCTTCTTAGATTATTTTGATTTTTAATCTGATATCACTTGTAGAGTTGTAGCACATCTGAGAGAACATCCCGCAAAAACATTCATAATATATGATATTTTAACTTTTTGAAGCTATTACATTACATTCATGAATGATATAATTTAATTTAATTTGTATATATTAGTGATAAGGATCATGATATATTCTAAGATAGGCATTTATAGATCCAGGAATGACTGGAGAATGTGTCACATAGGAGTACTATTCCATTTTGTTCATGTCTTGTAATACATGGTTGTGTGGAAGAGAGTACATGGGACCTTGAGTCATTGGATCGTTCCCCATGCCCTCATATTTTTAGTTTATCTTTTATCTAGTTTACACAATAGTGTGATTTTTTTCTTCATATTGGTTATGATATTGTTTTCTCTTATTGTCATTTTTATTATGGACTTACTCTCATCTGAGGGGTGTCTCCCATGGGAGGGTGTCTTGGAGCATGTGGTTCATTTTTTATTATTTTTCATAGTTCTTATATTGAGGTGGATTAACTATTATGATGGAGTGATCCTTTTGAGGTATCTCATTATTTAGTGACTTGGACAATACATTTCATTTATCTATACATTTGGTTTTATATTTTTTAGAATGATAATTATTTGAGGACTATCATATATATGGGAATGGATCAATATAATCATTCCCCTTGTATGATATAAATCCATGTTGTTCTTAGTATAGGATTAGAGTTATTCTAGTGGAGTTTTTTTAGATAATATATGGATAGATGGATAATTTATTGTTTACAGAGGAGTTTACAATATAAAAAATTTTATGACCTAAAAGAGATGTTGTAGTTTTTGTAGGATGAGTCATCGAATGAAAATTTTTTAAGTATTGTTAATATTTATAAAATAAATATATTGATCCATTAACATAAAAACATCATCATGATAAAATTAAATCCTATGTTTTAGATTTATGACATGAATTAAATTCATGGTTTAGAGTTTAGGGTGATAGGTTTTCCATCAAAACATGAATCATGGGGAATTTATAGTGCAAATGAAAAATTCAAATCATAAAAACGTACATGTAAATGTGCTTTAAAACCTAAATTTACCTCAAGTTTTCTCACACCCAAATTTTTTCACAAAAAACTCTAGGTGACCAATAGTATTTCATTGAGGTGATTGAGAGCCCATTTAATGGGAGTTATCCCATTATTCCATCTTTATTCCACTACAATCTAATATATGTTTTCACTCAACTTTTAAAGTTACATAGTATGGTTACTACCAAATTTTCTAGAAATGTGATGGTGGTTACTCTCCTTATTATAATGTATGATTTTTGTGGATATAGTTGCGGAATGGAATCCTTGTTGGGATATAACTTCTTAGGGGAGAATTGATATCTATTCATTATATTGGTCCATTCTCGTGTGAAGAACAAAACCACTTTTATTTTCATAGATTCATTTCCTATTTTAATTATTTTTATACAATCATAAATTTATCATATTTTATCACTTTTTATGGAAATTTCATTCACCATATAAATAATTAACCATTTTAATAATTAAATTGGTGAGCGATCACTTGTGGATGTTTCTACACTATGGAAATGGTTATCCACATTATTTTATAGATATTGTCTTATCTATACTATGTTTGTGTAGTATATTATTATGCTCAATTTTTTATGTTTATTTGGAACTTATTAGTTAATGTATGTAAACCATGTATTACCCGTTTATTTGGAATAATAATTAATGTAGATACATGTTTTTGAATCGGTGTTTTAATTTGGTGATAATATAATTAATGGAAGTCGGCATATTTAATAAAATATTTTATTTGATGTGTTAAATTAGTTGATAAAAAATGTGAATCATGTTAATTATTGTTGATGATATAGATATAAATATCATTTTATTTGAGAAAATTTCTTCCCTCGTTTTCTTGAAACTTGTTTGTGGAAAGAGATTCTCTTTAATAGTTTGATAGATTTCTATAGCTAAGCATTTGTAATCAAATAGATGGAACCTGTGAATAATATTTTTTTCTAATTTAATATTGAATAAACATCACTATTTTGTTAATATTATTTTTTTCACTAAGTATGGCAATTTAAAGATAAATTTTTAATACCTTATTTTGGGTGTCAGGTTAGCTTGTTTCATGTAAAGGCCAGATGATTTATTAATTAATGGGAATTTTTATTTATTTATTATAGTTGTCTTCCCACTTCCAAAAAATGTGAATTGGTTGTGATTCTTTCTATGTGATGTGATACAATCCAAGGATGGATGATGAAGTAAGGGAGAAAAGGCCAAGATGATGTTAAATCAGTTAGAACCAATGATGGTGACATGCATTGAGATATTCTTGTTTGTGTCATAGATGTAACCAAGGATGATGGAATGGGTTGATGATATGATTTCTAGTTATTGTGATATCACTGGATTTAAGCTTGATATTAATCTATTTAGCATTTAATTTCCATGATACTTCTTTATCGATATTTAATTCCTCACTACTTGAGATATATAGATGTGCCTATTTAAATATTCTCTATTGGTGGTGTGTTAGGATATTATACCTACAAAAAAAATTATTTTCAAAATATAGGATTTTTTAATAATTCATATCCAATGGGGTTGGTGATTATAGAATGAAAATGAGGAAAAGATTTTACTATTAAGGAATTGTGGACTTGTTTTAGATTTTTCCAAGAAGTAATGGTGTTTTTTTATAGATACTAATGTTTAATATGGAATTAAATTTAATGTTAGCTAACGAATAATGAATTAATTAATGTAAAGTATATTTTATAATGAAAATAATTATATCTATTATATCCCTATAAAATTATTTTGTTCATATTGGATATATAGTAGTAGTGGTAGTCAGGTTTCTTTGTAACAATAGTTGGAGTCAAGCATAAGACTAGTTTATGTGCATAATATGGTTGTGAGACATATTATATCGTATATATTATATGACTTCATACACTTCCCCACCCATGTTTCTTTCGAAAACTAATACCTAGTGGAAATTATTTGGGTTTCATCCTAAACTTATCAATGGGATTATGCATGATTGATTCCCCATTATAGACCATATCAAATCCTTTAGAAGATCCAGTGTTTGTATGCATGAGGTTAATTTCCCTATATATATTTATTTGTAGGGGGATGTTATGAATTTTTGGTTATTTGACCCAGATATATCTTATGATATATTATCCATGAGATTATGATAGGTATGATGTGTACAATCTAGGATGGCTTGAGGAACCTTACTTGGTGTATGGTATTTGATATCTTGATGTACAATACTAGATGTATGATACACATCATACATGATAAAATAGTTACCAGAAACTTAAAATTTACTATAAGATGATGTGATATGAGATATTGTGATTATGTATTGCATGATGTGAGTGTTGTGAAATATAGTCCAGATGTATCTGGGATGGATTAATTTTTGAGAACGATGTATCAAGGTGTGTGACATTTGGTTAAAGTGGTAAACCAGTTTGTATGTGGTAGTAGGGTACCCATGAGGTTTTGTTATTATAATACATGACCCCTTGTATGGGATACATAGTGAGAGATATAATTGCAGAGGCTAGTGAATTAGTATAATTTTTTAGCTGATGTGATAGTTTCATTATTGTTAACTATGTTTTGGAATTATTTCACAATCCTTTACATGAGAGCCTCCGGAGATGATCAAATAGATTATAATGTTATGATCAAACAATACATATATAATTTTTTTGGTCAGTAGGGGTAGTTTGGGGATCATCTTGGTTATCAATGAATCATTGTTTTTTATGATCTTCATAGGATTCTTGGTCACTTTCATGTTTCCCCTTTTGATACTTATTGTTTTCATTTCAGTTGTTTTGTACAATAAAAAGTTGGGATTTATTTTATCTATCAAATTAAGGGTTGATTAGGGTATATACCATATCTCTCTATTTTTATGTTTGTCATTGAGATTAATTCATTCATTTTTAATGTATGATATATACTTGGATCTAGTCAGTAACTCAAGGACCAACAAAAGTGATACTTATGCGGTATCCATCTGAAATTCTCTCATTATTGGCCAATTAGGGGCACCCTTTATGGGGAGGGGGTCATGAAATATGGGTTTATAGAATTTAAACCATATTTTATTATATCTCACTGAAATATATATTTCAAAACAAAAAAAATTTAATTAACAACAGCATTTCATGGCCATTGGTAATGATAAATATGAAATGAAGGGACCCATTTGTTACAGAAACAATGCATGTGGTATAAATTCAATCCACCTAAAACCATTCATAAATATAAATTCATAGAAAGGAGATGATCTTAAAACCCCATATGCTTTTATAAGTATTATAGTGGAACCCACTCTTGAAACATGATCACCATCCATCCTTGGTACACATGTTCAATGACTTTGTGTTTGAAAATTTCAACCATTCTACTTTTTTCAATTCACACATGCATCATTTTAATTAACATCAGGTTAATTATTCTGATAAAATATATAAACAATACATTACTTATCCATTCATAATGATCAATGAATTATGACTCTAAATAACTATCACTTATCGTTATGATTATTTTTACAATAATTGTTATCATTATTCATGTTGGGTTAATTATCTCTTTATCAATGTTTATTCAACCTCATGTTTTTTCCAAAACGTATGATATAAAATATTCATAAATAGAATTAGATAATTATATATAAACATAAACTCCCACCCTACATTGTGATATGCATTAATATCTTAAAAAATATTTACCTCTACCCCTATGAGATAACTTATAATACAATTTGGTTCCACTTCACACATCAAGGCGCTTCTCAAAGTCCCCCATATAGAAAACCCTACTCTCATTTTGTTATATCTACATAAAAATAAACATTGATCAAATTTCATTGTCAATTAGTATTTACCGTAAAATATATCCACATTTAATTTCCATTTTTTTATCACTATAAAAATTTTCCCTCGTCAATCCTAGTTGTACGGAACTAAAATAAAAATAAAATATAAAATCCCAACATTCATGATCATATAATACCAAAAATAAAATTTCATTTAACTCTTAAAATTGAAAACCCATAAAATAATACCTTAATATAATTCAAGTATCAATTTGAAAATCCATCCATCTAATAAATTAGGCAATATTGAGGTTCTATAAACGAATTATGAAGAGAAAAAATGGTCATCATTTTTAAACCCCATAAAAGGGTAATTGAGGAAAAGTCATATTCCTTCTTCATATTCCATCCCATTATTATTATACCTAAAAGTAAGAAGATATAAAAAAACTGTGAATAAGACAATACATTAATCATGTTAAAAACCCATACTATAAAGCATTGTAAAAGGATGATCCTAAAATCATTAAGACCTTCCTCCATCGGCTTAGTAATTAATTGTTTTAAAATAATGAGATAAATAGGTACAATCCATTGAGTATTGAAACAGTGAAATCATTAACTTGATAAAAAATTTAATTCAACACTCTATAATACTTCACTTTTATGGATTAATCAAAAAAGTAATTTTTAAAAAAATGTAAAGTGAAACAATACATTTTACATAGAAAAAATATAATGTGAATCCCTAGAAAAAGGAAAGTCTTCACTAGATAAGACTTTCCCTTTCACGTGTTAGGATAAATATCGGTTGTTACATAAATGAATATAAAATTACACACATGTATTATATAGAGTGAAATCAGTCCTTGTAAAAGATCAATGTTTTCCATATATATCAGTGGATATTGGAAAATTATAGTTCATTTAACTATTCCCCTCAAATAATAGTTATTATTATTCTTGTAAAGAACAAACTGATGATATTATTTGGTACTCAATCCATATCATAACATTATACCATAAAAAATGATATTCCTTTTTGATTTTAATAATATCAATTTATTCAATGTCTTATATCCAAATTGACTAACCATATATTATGGGGATTTCTAGTGCACTACATTTACAGACCACTCATTCCCCTCAAAGATCATTCTTCCTAGAGAAAAATAATATATCCTATATTTAAGCTCACAATTTAATCAAGGACGATGGTAATGGAACATCTGTTTTGTATCCTTCTTACATATTCCCATCTCTGTAAATACACCATATAAGATCATATATTGATTAATTATTTTCATAATTTTATTTATGTGTTTTGAATTTATTATTCACTAAAATCAATTTTAATTAAATTTATGTATTGATGAGATTATTTAAATTTTTTATCTTTCCAAAAGGGGTAAATATTCAATAATAAAAGTTATAGATATTATATAAAATGACCATTTCATAAGAGAAATTAATGTTATTATTGATTGAGAGAATATAGAGTATCACAGTCTCTCTATAGTTATAAATAATGAAAAATAATGATACAATACATTGGAATCACTCCACCTAGTGATTTCTGATCATCATTTGAAGTTGACTAACAAATCACTTTAAGTCATCAATAATAAAATTTAGTTCAAATAATTTTTTAGTATTAGTATCCTTTTTAGAATATAAATCTTTTAACAATATTGTGGCACCCTTTTTTGTGACATTTTCAGGTTTAATGAGCTTATAATATTGTATTTATGTGTAATAGATCCTTATTCATCTAATAATTTCATTTTTCAATAAGAATTATTTGTACATTATTTCCAAAGATGATTTTAGGTTCACGGTTTTATAAATATAATTTATAACACCAATATAACAAAACCATACATAAAAAATTTTACACATACAATCAATATTTATTTTATTAAGAATCTAATAAATTAAAATGAAAGACATTTTATTTTCAATATAATTATTAATGATATTAAACAAGATTTCATCATTTATATTATTAATCCATTATTATAGTGTAATAAATTAGAAAATGTTTGATATTTAATAAACAATCCCATTAATGAAATATAAAAATAAATAAAGAAACTCAATTGTATATTCTAAAACCTTGTAAACATATAAGAGAGTTTTAATAATTATAATAAACATTGAGCACAATTTTTTTTATTATATATGGAATCAACAGTCCATATTTTTTTTCAAAGAAAAAATCATGAGAATACATATTTGTAAAATAATAATGATGATGGTATCTTGGAAACATAATAACACAAGAAAACCCTTTTTACATAGATTTTTACTCTAAATGGGTACAATCATTCCTTAAAAAATTCATTGGATTATAATATAAAATCACAATGTTTCCATGAAAACTCATTGGAAATATGATAAATTTAAGATATGATTCATGGATAATCATCTTTCAGAACCATTACAAGAACCCATACAAATATAATTACATATTGTATTAATTCCAACGTAATTATCCAATGATATTAATAATTAACCAATGATTTATAGAGATATATCAAGATCAATCTTCATTAAAAAATGACACATCGGGACCATAACATACATTATAAACACAAAATATTGTATTTTACCTTATTAATCTCTTAAAAATATACTCTTAATCCCATTAGTAAAAAATTTATTGATATTGATATATCTCTATACTTTAAACCCGAATTTTCCAAACATATATAACCATAACGAAGATAAAAATTATTTTTCATTGAATCAAACATTGGTTAATATATTAGACTCAAAATATACCATAATTTCTCTTATGGTGGAAAAATCCATTGATGTCGTATATATTAAATTAGAACATTTATTTGGACTTCTTGTAAATAAAGTCAATAAATTCATTGTAAAATAAAAAAAATAATATTTTCATAAACAATTGAAAGAAATAATAAATATATAATATGTATGTTATAATTTATTTATTTCAATATAAACACATCAATATAATAAATTTAAAAATATGGACTTTGAGGAATATTAGTTGGAAAAATAATCTTGAAAACATTCTGAAATGGGAGTTTGAGGGGACGTGTCCCTTACATAGAGTTTGAATCATCACAAACAATTATTATATTACTAAATAAAAAACTTTTGTTAATTATTTACTTTCATAATAAACCATTCACATTTATTATTCCTTTTATTGGAGATATATAAATTTAAAACTAATTAACATAATTATTTAGGTTTGTTTTTTACATTTTGGGGATGTTTAGTTCATTTTTCCAAAATGAATTTGGCTGGTTGAATTTTGAGAAATGGATCATCATTATATAATATATAGAAAATTAAAACTAATATATTTATCATTTTAATACATTTTTATACTTTTATCACTAACCATGTATAGTGGTTTTGAAAGATGAATTACATTACAATCATAGAGACGATAGGTTATATATATAAATGACTAACATTTAAATTTTACAATATACTTGAGAGAAATAGGTTAAGAGTTATTCTATATTTACATAAATAATATTATATAATAAATACCATATTGTTTATTTAAATCCACAATACATACTATTATTGTGGGTTGGTGATGAAAAATAAAATATATCCATTTGTGAGGTGGTAGTCTGGACGTATACTAGAGCACTGGGTTATATTTTCCATTGAATGTTAAATAAATATTTTTAACACATATATATCATCAATATGTGCAACTCTTATCACATATATCTTATTATTTAATTTTGATAATTTTTTATAACTAACCATAATAACATGTGGGGAAATATGAAATGCATCATTTATTATAAAATGAGTTCTCACAAACGCATACACGATGTATCTTTTAGTTTTAAGGATATATAAATAAAAAATGGATATAAATCATTCATTATGACATTAAATTATATATAGGATACTGATGTTTTTTTCATGGTTGAATATTATTTTGAGGAGGTATAACAAAAAATAAAACGAAATCACTTAGTTTATAACAATTACTCTTTTTGAATTAACTCCTAAGGTTAATAACTAAATACATCCTACGATGGTATTTGGATAAATGAAATAAGTTAAGGTCACAATGATGGATTTTTTGATGTTATCTGGGATGTTATAATCTTATATTTGAGGCTATTAAATCATGTATAAGAGATAAGTGGGTTTTCCTTTTATATGTGGGGGAGAGGACACAAAAGAGTGTTTTCATAAGATTAAAATATACTAATTTAATACTAACAATAATGGATTCAAAATTATTAATAATAAGATAATATATTATTTAGGGTCTCTATATATACATAGAAAATTATTTATATTTCTTTTGTCAATTTTTTACGTTTAATTTTACTATTAATATGTTAACCAATTTTAACATTTACAGTGGTAATAATTATTTTATACAAATTTCACTATTCATAATTACCCAACATGAAATTTGATTCATTAAAATATATATATATATAAGGATTAAAAATAAAGATTTAATTTTATGAAATTCAATTTTTAAAAATGCTATATAAAAATTCTATAATATTCCAAGAAAACTTCGTGAAAATCAATGTTGCTTAAAAATAATTATTTAAGTTAAAATGAAATTTAATAAATTCATGTATAATTTTAATTAAAAATTATGTTATTGTATTATTATTTATTTAAATTAAATAATTATATATTAACAATAATTAGAAAAATTAGTGTTTGTAAATACAATAATGGGAAATTTAATTTTCTATAGAATCAGTATTTTTTTTATTCACGTTGAAATTATTATTTTCAAAAGAATATCATAGTTACACAATAGGATGATTTTCATACGATAAATCAAAAAATTATTTCCTTTTTTCAAAAAAAAACTAAAATTTGTATAAATTAATTATAACATTGGTACACAAATAATATGAAACCAAATTTTTGAAGAAAAAGTATTTTTGAAACATAAAATGACATTATTATAATTCCTTTCCCTGAAACAAATATTATATAAATTATAATAATTTATCTTGGGTATATTTTCTAAATACATAATTAGTTATTTTGTAAATTTTTTTAAATTTATTATATTAATATAAAATTACATTTTGAATAGAAAATTAGTTTTATTAAAACTATCTATGTTACCTTGGATTGGTTTTATCATCATTTACAAATAATTAATAATCAATAAAGTATTGAATTTTTATTTAAATAAGAATAAATATTCTACATATATTTAAAATTTTGTTGTTTCAATTTACACCGACCAAATCTTCTACAGGGTCAAAATGGTCATATATAGATAATTATTGTATATCACATTCATTTTATGAGTACTGTTTTGTATAAATTCGGCTATCAAATACATTACTTTAGGAAAATAAATTCTAAAAATCATGGAGGTAAAACTATTCTCATTAATGAAATTCCTTCTTCATAACTTTATCTCATTCCTTATAAAATGTGATTAATGAAATATAGGTATTTTTTATAAACCCTGTTATAATTTAAGAGAAAAGAATTTTAATATTTAAAAATACCATTATTAAAAATTTACATCACATATTTTTTAATAAAACATGATATTAAAAATAAGTAATAGAAAATATAAATGATGTATTAAATAACACATAATTAGGATATCATTTATGGAGAACATTGGAGGGATCTGGAAACATTGACATGACATTACAATCAAGTTTAGTGATAATGTAACAATTTTTTGAGAAATTAATATTCCATCAATTGATTATAAATGATCAAAAAATTAAAATTTTATAATGATATATAATTTTTTTATAGATTAGGGATTCATTTACCATTTTATAAAGAATAAAATTATATACACTTAGTTGTTTTATTTAAAATTATTAATCATAATTTGGTCATTTGGTTGTGATTCAATCTACGTAGACTTATATCTCATGAATAATTCCATGATAAGAAAATTCATGAGGAATTTTCCGTTTCTGGGGATATAAAATAAACATATAATGGATCACTTGATCCTCAAAATGATAAAAATTATTTCATCCTATTGATATACATTACCCCAAATAAAAGTAGTTTGTATAATGTTATATAATATACAGTAAAATGAAGTACCAAAAAATCATAAAATTAGGAATAATAAATTCAAATGTTAATAATTAAAAAAATACTAACACTCCTCCAAATATTCATGATCATGTTCTAAACAAAAAATATAACCTTTAATTGATCAAATATTTTTTTGATGTTAATTTATCATTTATCTTTGTAAAATCTTAGTCATTCATAAATTTATAAACTGAAAAATGAAAATTTCATAATTACATAATTTTAATAATATTCTTATATTATTAATAAATGAAATGAAAATAAATAAATCCATTATAAAATCATATATATATATATATATTCAAAAGATAATTCATCCTTTATTACTCAAATAAAATCCCTTCTTTGCCAAAAATATTTCCACTTACCTAAATTGTATAATTCTCCATTATATAGTGTAATTTCCCCAAAATAACATTATTCACATAGTTACCAAATCAATGATTTATCTATATGATAAACCATATGTTTCCAAAATGTAATAAACCTTAAATATTAATTAACCATAATTACTTCAACATTAAATTTCATTTTAATTCTAAAGTTTAAAAATACAGTTAAAATTATTTTCATAAAATTTAAATCATTATTAATAAAAGAAATTATGAAAAATAGATGATTAAATAGGGATACATATCCGAAAATATTTATAAATACTAAACTAATATCAAGAAAATTACTCCTATCAGATTATGTCTACAAATTATTTAATCATTTAAAGTGTTGATATTCATTAAAATACCACAAATCATAACACTTGAATCCATATATGTTGCCAATTTAACCATTTAACGTACTTCATAATATATTATACAATCATCACCATCTTATTTTTTTATAATTGCTTCATGTAATTAAAAATATGTATTATGTACTAATATTCACCAATATCAAAACATAATCCAAAATGTAATCCATACCTTTTATATTTAATTCATGGATCCTCATAAATAACTATAATGGAATTAATCATTGATAAAGAATTATTTTCACATACTTTTTGATTTTATTCTTGCGAATTTCCCATAGTACATTGATTATCAAAATTCATGTACACTAAATACTTAAGTCATTCAATTTATATGTTAGAAGGAAATGTATTCCCATTATAATGTTCATTAAAAACTATTGTTTCTCATGGTATTTTATTTATCTATTCCCTTACATTCAAATAATAAAAAATCATCACATTACATGATTACATTTAACTAGGATATTTATCCTAAATTCTTTATACAGATAAATTTAAAATTTTTTAAATTTATGTTTTTTAATTCTTACAAATCCATTAAACTCAATTTTTCCCTTATTTGGTATTTTTGGAAACTCAACAAGGTTCTATTTTTTAATCATAACTTCTGAAAGATGGAGAGGAATAGCCACAACATTTTTCACTAGATATCATATTTAGTTTGGATTCTTATTTATAGAAACAATACATTGTTCTTTATACTAGTTTTTAGTTTGGATTCCACTACATCCATTCATTTACTATCTCAAAAATATTTATCAATGATATATCAACTAAATACATATTAAACCATATCATGATGTGGATAAACACAAATATACCCTTAAACATGTTATCCTGAAATCAAAAAAAAAATTATTCATCCAAAATAAACATAATTTTCTATAATATACTAACTATTGAGGTTATAGGGGAATTTTAATCTATTCTAAAATAATATCCAATCCAATAATGTTTTATAAATTTGATCTCTGATAACGACTATAAGTACATAATTGTTATTCAAAAAAATCATTTTAAAATACAAATATATTTTATATAATTACAAAATATCTTATTAGGAATATAGTTTTTTATAATTCAGTATTTAAGATTACATATAAAAACCGTACATTAAAATGTGGATACTTGAATTTTGTATCCATTTTTCTTTTTATAAAGCATTTAAATTCAAAAAAAAAAGATCTTCATAAGGAAGTTCACCATGATTTTTGAATTTAACATCACAATTTGTCTGACTCATCCATATACCTAATGAAAAGTAATAAAAAACATGGGAAAAGAATAAAAATCTATGTAATGGATATATAAATGAAAAAAAAGAAGCACTTTAGCCTATTTAAAACCCATGTAATCATTAGAGTGTTTTCCTTAAACATAATAAACATTGAACTAAAATAATTTTTAATATTAACATGAAATTTTGTTATTAGTTTCATTAAAAAAATTATATGAAGATATAAAATAGAAATCATGATCATGAGGTTTTGTTGGAAAACATGAGGACCCATGAAAAACACTTCCTTAAAAATATATTTTTCCCTTAAAAGGGTGTAAGAATTACTTTAAATAAAAAGACAATTACACTACCTTTTCAAATAAAATTTTACAAATAAAAATTATTTATGTGGGTAAAAATATTAATGTATCTTTTTTGGGATATCACCTTCATAGAACACTCATAAAATAATTAAAATTTTGTATAACCTTATTATTTAATTGCGACATAATTCTCTATGGTTAATAATAATTACTCGAAGCATCATAGATATATATTCGGGTCCCCTATTATAATAAAAAAAATTCAAGGAAAATTTCATATATTAAATATAAAAAACAAGCATTTACATCATTAAGATAATAAAAAATATACTTTTAAACCCATTAGAACAACATATTTGGACATTGATATAACCCTTTTCTTTTGAAACACCATTTTCAAAACTAAATTTACAAATAAAAATGAATAACAGGATTTCTATAAATAATAAATGGAATCTTTTTATTGAATAAAAAAATGGTTATAGTGGTGTTAAATTTTTTTGATGATGGTAATGATTGAATAGAATATTCCTTTTCCATTTTTATATAGAAACCCAAAATGTTCCGTATAAAATATATATAATGATTGACTTTTAAATCCTATGAATTAATGTTGAAATATTCCTAAAATTACGTTTATAATATATTAATTAAAATACAAATAGATCAATAAAAATAATTTTAAAATCATGTACATAAAGTAATATTATTTAGATAAAAAATATTTAAAACATTCAAAGAGTGTTTTTAATGTAATGTGTCTCTTACCATGATATTGACATATCAATTACAATATTTATCACCATGAATAATAAAAATAATCAAATTAAATAATTTATTATTAAAAAATTTTAGGTTTATTTTTCATTTTATTTTAAATATATGAATTTAATTTTTGATTGATTAATTGATTTTGTTTACTTTGTAAATTTTGAGGTTGTTTAGTTCATTAGTAAATAATTACTTGGTAGGTTGACATTGGTAAAATTTGATTAAAATTATATCATTTATAAAATTAAAATAAGTATATATGTATCATATTAATATATTAGTTATCCTTTTAGTTCAAACCATGTATGATGGTTCTGAAAAATGGATTCTGTTGTAATCATAGAGATGATTGGAAATTCATGTTCATGAGTAACATTCCCATTTTCAATGAGCATGGGTAAAAAGAGTTTATTAATATAAAATAAATAAATATATATATAATTATAATTGTATCCTAAATAAAATATTATATTTTTAAATTAATCTCTATATATAAGCTATGGGATGTGGTGAATAAATAAAGGACATTGGTTTGAGAGGTGGTAGTTCGCACGTAAACAAATGATATGTTATTATTTTTCATTTAATGGTAAAGAAAGAAATATAATATTTATATAAAAATAATGAATGAAATTAATTTCATATATATCATATTATTTAATGTTCACTAACAATTATAACATTCCATAAAAGGTAGGGATGGCTAATTATATATTTCTTCTCATGAGGTTATTCTCAACATGTGGGAACATGAATTATTTTTATTTTTCATTAGATAGTTAAGATAATTAAATGTTATTATACCAAAATCATAATAACATTAAATATATAAAATATAATTATGTTATTCTTTAGTGGTTTAAGAATATTTGAATGAAAATGAGGCTGAAATAAAATAAATTTGATCGGTTATGAACTCTACCCCTTTTTTCAGGAAACCTCTATTTTCTTTAGCTAAATACATCGTAGGAAGTTATTATTATTACACCAGAAACTATTGGTTTTTTTATGGATTATATTATAGGATTTGGGTATGTATTGTTCATGATAAGAGGTTCTTGATGCGTAGAGAAGAGACTAGAAGGGGTGTTCTCTTAAAATTGGGATAGGGGCACACTTAAAAATCATAAAAATATAAAAATATATTAATTTTTTAATCTAGTAAAATAGATAATAAATTTAGCATAATAAAATTATATATAATATATGGTCTAGATATTTCATAAAACACTATTTAGGAATGTTTTAAGTCATTCAAACCCAAATTTTTTTATTTTTAACACTTTTCATCCATTTTTGAGTTTCCATGTTTACTAGCATTTTGACCCACGATAATATTCAAAGTGTCAAAAAATAAAAGTTCAATAATTATAAAATATTAAAATTATGATTAATAATATAGATTTTATTTTTATAAATGAATTTATATGTATTTACTAATTAAATTTTACAATTAACTTGTTAACCTTGATGAAAATAGTTTATCTTACAAACACATTTTTATTTAATAATATATATTTATCCCAAATTGATGTTTATTTCTGATTTCAATGAAATTAATTGTATGATATTTAATAGAAACTATATAGTTAATTTTTAAAATAAATTCAGGATAATTATATTTTAAAAATACTTTAATAGAAGAGAATATTTTCTATAAAATATGTTTTTTTCATTATTTGATGAAAATTTTATAGTTTCCCAAACATATCAAAATTTCACCAAGAGATAAATTTATCATTATGAATTAAAAAATATATTCAATTTTTTAAAAAAATTCTTAATTGTGGCATGAATTGATTATAATATCTACCAAAAATATCAAATAAAAACTAATCTTTGAAATAATAGTATTTTTTATGAAAAAAAATTAATGATATTCTCATTCACCTCAAAATAAATATAAGATAAAGTATAAATATTAAATAAATTATATACATAGTATAATAATACAATTTAAATCAACTATAAATCATGATAGATTTAATAAATAAATATATAAATAAATTTCGCACATAAAAATAGTTTTATGAAAAACATTAATTTTACCTTTAATTTTTTTATTCATTTCTAATAAATTGATAATTTGTACATGGTTGATTATGAATTTTATTAAGGAGGGAATTTCTTAAAATGTTTGATAATATGGTTTTTCTGATTTATAACTTCCAAAACAAAGGATAGGCCATGATGATCATATTTAAATAATGATAGTATATCATAGTTTGTTTTAAGGTTGGTATTATGTACACCACTCACCAGTATATAAATTATTTAATAAAATTATAAAAAATTATGTTGTTATACTATATGTTTTTCATCAATCATACACAACTATTGAAAATTTATCATTTATAATAACGTCTTTACGTCATGTAATTATGGATATTCAACCACTACTACTTCTTGTTGACATTGTGTTTAGAGTCCAATGGCTTTACATTCCCTAAAATGGGAAACATACCTGTCTCATGAGAGGATAAATTTTAAATTTTAGGAATCATACAATTAAAATGAATGTATTATTATATTATCATGTATCTAATGGTTTTGAGAAAAAAAGATATTAAACTGAGGAACATATGATAATGCATGTGTTTAGTATGCCTCATATTTTCCATGAGAGTTCCAAAAATAGGATTCCATATTTTTTCCAGCCAAAAAATAACATATTCAATTAATGAGAAAATGGATAAATGATATATATTAGATTCCACAAGATGACATATAGTATAATATTTTGCTTCATCATTAAGAGAATTTTAAATCTAATTATTCATTAAACTATCAAATTATATAATGTTTCCATCCTCTGTACATATCTGTGATCACAACATAAGAATAATGGCTATCTTTTTCTATTACTCCATTATTATGGACACACCAATGAAATATATAATAAATGTTGGTTATAGTACATTAATGATATCTGGGAATGCTATTATCATTTTCCTTTTCCTCTTAGAGATATGAGTTAGTCCATTGTTAATAATTCACTAATTTGAGTGACAAGGGTAATTTTTCTTGAGATTATTATGTAATTAGATTTTTCATAATGTAATGTATCATGTTTTTTCATAATAAATTCTCACATAGTTAAATTTCATGTTCTTGGGATCCTCTGAGATTAGGACCCAATCGAGAATGATTGATATTTTTCTTAGTGAACATACAATACTCACTGTTTCGAATTCATTACTGTGGAGACAATTTGGTGGGAAATGAAATTCTTTGTTCATTATTTAATATTACAGTTATTAATATTTTCTAATGATAGAGATATATAGACATGTGATCTTTCTAGGTATAAAATATAAAAGAATTATTGAGAATGAATCTCTAGAAAAGAAATACAAACTTCTGTCATAATATTGAAATCACAGAACATTGTGATAGTTTTCAATTAGTCTCTAATTTGAAAAGTAATTAACTCCTCAATTTATGTATTCATCAACAAATTATTTCACATCACTAAAATATATGTCAATAAGGAATGGAAAATACTCGAGATCATAATGACGCATCATTAGTTTATTCTATAACAGTCCTAAAGATATATTTCCTAACTGTGAGTAACATTAATAAAAGTTACCATTGACATACATTACATTTTAACAATAGATCATTGATATGCTCAAAAAAACATTATACTTATATTATTAAATTCTATAGAAACCCATATAGATTCTTCTTTGGCTAAAAGGACCTCAGATTAAAATCACAGGGTATAATCTTGATAGGTTTAAAAATCATCAGTAATATTGGAATGAACAACATGGGGTATTGGAGTTTATTCTCTAAATGATGAGACCTAAACATTAGAAAGTAGAAGAATAATATAGTCATGACTTTTTTCTCCTAATATTATTCATGGAAATTTTTTATAGAAACTGTGACAGAAATAATGATATATTTTTAAGGCCAAATAATGTAATGTAGTAAGGGATTTGCCTTAAAGTCAGGTTCCCATTTACCCAAGATTGATTGATTACCCAATGAGAGTCAATCTTGAAAATTTTATCCTAAAAAAATTGGTCCATAATGGAATTCATATGGAGCATGGATGCTAATGTAAAGAATATACATCACAGTATTGTATGAATAATGGTATATATATTGAAATAGAAAATCAAAAATATTTATGATAAAAATGTATACAACCATTATAAGAGCATGTTTATTTTTTATATATAATAATACTTACATATTATTTTTTATTTTTTATTTTTATAGATATTTTTTTCAAATAACTAATATATTTTTTCTTTGTTTCTATAGAATTCCCTTATAGCTTAAATATAACTCCTCTTCTACGAAACTCTATTGAATCTTCCACACTACCATGTGGAGTTCCACTCGTTATGTATCAATGAGATATTATTGATGATTATAAATCTCTACTCTACTATATAATGAAGATTGTTCTTACATGAATACCATGGTCACAAATAAAAGTAACATTCCAAATGTTTTTTTGTAAATATCCATGGTTGAGGACGTTGTTCAAATCCTCACTGAACAATTAATTTTCACACTTTCATTCTTCTCATGATCCAACATAACTTACACCAACATTACGATATGAATTCTATGATGGCCTTAAATTTTTTAACTATGATATTTACCTTATCATATAAATGTTTCAAATATATTTATATATTACTATATAATGCACTTGGACTACTTGATGAAAACTAGAACCATTTTTCAATTTGAATATTAAATTCACATTTAGAAAGTAAATATATCCATAATAATTAAAATAATATAAATCAAATATAAAATATTTAATAACCCCACTTAAATATTAAAATTTTTACAGGCTCAATCCCACAAAATAATAATTATCATGAAAAACACTTTATTAATGATAGATAATATTAGTAATATAATATACATCATTATTGTGAAAATACATAAATAACCTTGAGAGAAAATAGATCTGAATGAAGATTGAATGAAATATAAGGTATTTAAATAATGTGGGGAAAACATATGACCATTAAACACATGATTGTTCGTATATAAATTTGACAGTTTTATTAGTAATTTTACTATTGGAATAGTAATATTTTCATTAGGAATAGTGATGTGAAGGTTTCCATAGTATCATAACCTATGGTTGTGTAAATTAAAAAATAAATATATTATAAAATGATTGTATGACATATTTATATCATCATAAAAGGAAATAAAAGTTTTAAAATGATAAAATACTATTTTTTTATTTAATTAAAACAGAAATGTTTCATTATCATTTCAACAAAAAATTGAATTTTTTAAAATAAATTTAATATCATAAAATGGGTTTATAGATTAATATTATTAATTATTATTATTATATAATTTTATTATAACATATTCATTTTTTTATTGGTATGAAAATTAAAAATATTTTTAAAATTGGTATTTTTCAAATAAATAGGTATTGAAATTATAAAAATTATATTCCTTATATATAGAAAATTTATTTCATAAAATGTATTTTATTTTTTGAAACTATATTCTAATAAATGTTTTGAGTTAATTGTAGTAATTTTTCAAAAAAAGATTAATTTTTAGTGAATATTGATTTATGTAAAAATATTATATTTTACATTATATGATAAATACAAGAATTTATAAGTCATGGATGATATAATAACACGTTAGTTTTTTTTAAAATAACCATTCACTATATATAGTGGAAGTATTAATAATTTTTTATAGTCTTGTTATAGAATAAAAAATTAATGAATAAAAAATTCAAAAAACACCTCTCTCATTACCTTATAAATACCGCCAATTATAAGCTGAGATTGTAAGCCTTTGAGATTTCAAAAGAATCTACCAATGTATCCCATCATCTATTTACCCAGGTCATAGTATCCCTAGTCCCAAATAATTCTATCCCAAGTATCCTTAAATTGTTGCCTTAGAGGATACAATCAAAGGCTGTCGTAAATTATCAACTAAAACTCATTATATTTAATTATTATTATACCTCTACAATATCTTTTCCATCAACTGAGACATAATAACATCTATATGCTAAATATAATTGTATTTTATGATTATGATGGTATATATATCATCTAACCTCACTTATATTGATACCAAAATGAATACATACTTCCTAATATTGTTGTTTCAATGCCTACATAAAAAACGTGCTTGTTTTTTATATAATGCCTTAAAAGGAAATTTGGAAATATTTTTATGTTTAAATATAATGAAAATACATATAATATATCTCATTCTATTTTCTAAAATATGTTAATAATCCTAATCTTAAAAAATATATAGTTCTTATTTTTCTGTAAAATGGCCGAAATAAACTAATCGTATAATGAAAAAGTTCCTACTAAATATATCATCCTCATTTAGAAGAATGTATGATTTAAATTTATTTTTTTTAATATAAATATCTATTTATTTCAATTCTATAGAAATAATCCCATTTTAAATGGTCTTCAATAATTATCCATAAGTGCTCCAACCTTGGAAGCATGAAACTAATTTCGTTAAACATTGAAATTAGAAATTATATCTCATTAAAATGTTTGAAAATGAAGAAAACATAATAATATTAAATAAAATATTGATATAAATGGTTCTGAATAAATTAATTAATGAATATTGTTTGATTATTTATGAATTTACGTTCACGTCACAACCTGACCCAACGCGCCTCAAGTCGTGACTCGCCAAGCCTGCCTCCAATGGTCCAGGGGCTGGCCTCTGACGTCAAGTAGGTTACCACCCTTAAGGGATGCATTATACTAAGGTACCTGTACACACGCACCCACATACACTTCCATGATAAAATGCAGAGATATATAAAACTGAAAAGAAAAATTCATGCACACATCTACCAAAACTAGAGAGAAAGAGTAGTACAAAAAGGAAAAAACAGGGCCCACCAAAGGAATACTAAAAAAGTGTCCAACCTTCTCAGAAGGAGAGAAAACACTGCCCAAGACACCTTCCAATAAGCTCCTCGACACAGATCCGGTAAAAACCCTGGTCAAACCCACTCACTAAGCTTCACCTAGTCCAGGTGCTCCTGGAACTCCGTCGAAAGCCTTCTGGTCTGCACAAGACACAAACATGTGCGGGGAAAGCCCATACAGGGCTGAGTATAACAATACTCAGTAGGCTCCCCAAAAACCCAAAACAAAATAGAGAAACTGAAAGGCAATAGTCCGCTCATCCCTACCAGAGGGAACCAAGATGAGAGAGAAACTCCATCTCCTGACCATCCTCGGCTAAACACAACTAGTCAGCTCAGCTCAGGTTTATGCCCATACATACACCATGAACAATCCAGATATACTCAGCTCACACACCAAGCCATACGAGGTACCGAACTCATCACCAACAACATTTCACAACTAGAAGAACACACTCCATGATCATTTTCATCCCAGATGACACTCGTCTAAGAGATACACTTCTTCGGATCCCACACATACGTCCTAGACGCTGATTGGGGAGACCACGTTCGACGGATAACGTCACTGAGGAAACCGTGCTGAAACAACATAAACACCAAAATCCTCGGATAGGGGATCACTCCTACGGTCCGGTCGGGGATACCAGAACACACACTAGAATTCGAAGATGTACCAAATTGGGAATCACTCCCAGGGTCTGCTGGGGGATACCGCAACCCGATATGGAATACGAAAAAAACATGTCACTCAGATAGAGGATCGTCACCCGTGCCGTGACAGAAACCACAATACCAAAACCCTATCTAGTACATCTCTCACTGTAGGGGATCGAACTAATGGTACCAAAACCCTATATAAACCACGCACTGATTAGGGGATCATATAACCAATGATATTGCAACCCAACTATAAACCACATGAATAGTAAAGGATCATATAACCAACGATGCCACAACCCTACTATGAACAACCCAATATGTAGGGGATCATATTCCCAATGATTCCATAAACCCTACGGGGTTAACCTGCTAGATAGGTGATCACCGCTCATGTATAAGCAGTCACAATGATAACAGGAACCCAATCTAAGGAAACGATGCTAGAGGATCCCGCTCCGGACCCACCGGAGGGATTCCACAACTCTAACAGATTATACATCCCATAGAGAGGATCACAAACCTATGCTAGGGTTGTGATGACATGTGGACCCTCCTAAGAACAAACCAATGGAGTACCCTCAACCACTAATGGTCCAAACGTCGCTAACCCCAGCAACCCGCCATAATGCCACATCGCACACCTCTAAGGCAGATACTGAGGCCACCATCGCAATCCACATAGAAAAACATGCAAGATAGGCTGTTTACTCGCACAAAATCGTCAACCGGTGAAAATGGCACTATTCACCATTTATAGCCTGTGTGGGGCCCACACTACGATCCTGAAACCCATCAAGAAAATCATACCACAATGATCCCCTCGAAGAAGAACACTAGATCGACTACTCGATCGTCCCAAATGGACACCTGGTGAAAAAGGTACTATTCAACGATGCAATCTTGGCTAGGGCACATGCCTTGATCCCAGAACACATTGAATGGATCACACCATTGTGATCCTCTCAGAAAAACACACATGATCGACTATTCATCTGCCAAAATCAGACTCATGGTGAGATAGTTGTCTTTCTCCGTAAACACCCAAACTGTGCCTCATGGGCCCCGCATCCCAATCATGGTCCCAACACTCAGAAACCATCAAGAAAAGTTCATTGTACCATTAGGGTCTCACCTCCACTGACGACACGTCAATCGGACACTTCGGGTATAAGATACAACAACCCGAAGTTAAATAATAATAAAATATCATTATTTTATTCGACGTGTCTAGCACCCGGGCAATAATACTGAACTTAGAAACCCTCGAACTCACACCAAAGGGTTTTACTCCTCGATAGGGTTGTGTCGCCGCATACGGCACACAATTCATGTTTCCAGGGAGCATGATACTGAGGTTTTAAAAACCCTCGGGTACCAAGAGTGGGCTGGACCGGCCTGAACCGGCCGACCTGGGCTAGCCTGCGCCAGCGGCTCCAGACGACAGACCGCGCCGCCGCGGCATGGAACAGCCTACGTGCACGGCCATCCCCCTCTGCGGGTGACCTCTAATTGGTGGCCGTACTTCCACGGCGTGTTGGCGCTGTGATTTCATCCCCACGGTCCGTCGCCACGGGCCGCCGCCGGTGGACATTCCGAAGGCCGTTGGGGGCACCCCGGGGGTTCAAACGCGCATCTAAAGGCATATGTGCGCCCCCTGGGACTGGATCTTCGCATCTGCATGCTCAAAACAGATAAAACCAACTAAATCAAGATTTGTTATTTTAAAACACAAAACTACTACATGTTGGTGGATTGCTGATGCTTCGGGTGCAAAACAATGCATGCGACGCGCTGGAGCTCGATCCGCTAACAGTCAGTGCTAAAAAAGGTCATTCGCGGCTTGATTCATCGAAGAACATAGTTAGGGGAGGTAGGGGTTCATCATGTGCTGAGAGGAGTTGTGGGGGAGATGATTGATTTTCCATTATTATTTTTTAATAAAAATACTTCATTTCATCTCCCCGCCAACACGCATCCGACCTGGCACCCAGCGTCGACTAATATTATTCCGCACCTAGTGTAAACAAAACGTTTTTAACTCAATGAAGGACTCATATTTTCGATCCGAGACTCCATTCATAAGTTATTCGATTCGACACTCATAAATAAATTTTTTAATTTATTTATGAAAATTCCCCTAGTGGCTTTTCTCACAGCAGGCCCGTGCCCATGATGTTTATACCTCTCCTAGAGTAAACGACATGCTCTGGACGCAACCATTAACTTATATTATCATTACATGCTACCGTTTAGGAGATAACACAAACCTTCCAAGTGCATAGTAAAAAAAATACGGAATATTTTTAGAAAATTAATTCTGGGCACACTGGGTCTCGAAATCGCACGCCATATTCCTGACTAGCTCTGAAATTATTCGTAGGAATATTCCAAAGTCTGAAAGGCCCAAAAACCAATTCGCTACATCCTCCCCACATTAGAACTATTCGACCTCGAAAATGCATAAGTATGAGGGAAAAAACTGGAACTCCGCACAGGAATTCCCACACCAGAGAGTGCACCAACAAACACCCCTGCCACAACACATAAGTCAGATGGACTCATCCACCATACCTCAACATTATCTGCATTGGGTGGCACTGACTCGCCCACATGGTTTTGATCACGTCACAAAAATGTTTCTTGGTGGGTGAAGGATCTCACTTCCTCAAGAATTCGACGAATTCCAAACTACATCTACACAGGGTCTTACCAAAGCCCTGAACCATAATCGAGAAACCAACAGAAAGGGAAGAGTACTGCTAAACAGTGTCTATCAAAACTACTGCAGAAAGTTGAAAAGACACAATGCGTTCCTCTATCCATCCACGGGGCCTCTTGGTCAAGAGCCTCTAGGGAATGCAGTTGTCCTCTCCATCATCCCCCAGCTCCATGGGCTAGGCATGGATCACCTGGGGGTGGGGGTGGTGGCAACTGATACCGCCTACCACCTCCTACTGATGCTCCAGCTATGTCGCCACGTCTGCATCCCTACGGACCTCCTTACTTGAGATACTGCCTCTTCCAGGGCGGTCTATCAACCGACTCCCTCTCAGCAGCACAACATGTCAGATATTCGCTAGAAATATGTCCCTGACCGTCACAAGCATAACACCGCCTCTCATACGGCTGACCAAAATTGGCATGCGAGCCTTGGGAGACCTAAGTCTCAGATCCCCCACCCTAGGGTTGCCTCCTGAAACGTCTGCCACGTCCAGCACCTTGCACTGGCCGCCGAATACCAGATTCCAATCCAACAGACGAAGTCTCATCTCTCGGGTGCCTAACACTAACCGGCGGGATCTGCTCAGTCAGAAAGCTCTCCACCACCAACGCTCGCTCGTGCACTCCAGCATAGGTGGGAAGGCACATGGAAACCGCACTAGCTCAGATGTCCTTATGTAGGCCCTGCTCGAAGGTCTGACCCCTAAAGAATGGGTTTCAAAACATATACATGGAGTAGCGAGACATTTCTATAAACCTCGCTGAGTACTCCGACATAGTCATCCCTCCTTTAGAAGCTGTAGAAGATCCTGAATCCGCACTGACCTCAGCGTCACTGGATTGAAATCTTCCCTAAAAACACGCTCAAACTCTGTCCACGTGAGCGTCTCCTCATCAGGGGACTACATCACTAAACTCCACCATCGCCGAGCCAAACAACGCGAAGGGCTCTCCGCTAGGAACCCCATCTGATTTGGGGTTGTCCTCACCAGGTGAAAAACTCGGGTGACTGCTTCAAGCCATTCATCAGCTACCTGAGGGTCTGGATCACCCCGGTACCTCAGAGGTCACTGCCTCTGGATCTCGTACATTGCACTCAGCCTGTGTGTAAACTCATCTTGCACTCCCAGCACTACCAGCTGCTCGACAGGTGGTGGCTCAACTAGTGGACCACGTAGAGGTGTAGCCTCAGAACCTACACCCCAGTCTACAACCTCTACATAGGGCAGATCATCATCACAATCTGGCTGTGGAACCCTCACTTGTTGTCGTCGTGGAGGCATTCTGAAATAAATTCAAGATGCACCATATTAAAAATGAATATCTAAAGAGCTGAATCAAGAAAAAAAGGGAAACCCAAAAAACTAGTCCTATATGATGCATGTACCATTATGTCCCTGTGACTAGTGTACAAATGTCTTGAGTCAAAAGGAAGGTTTTCACAGTCATGGTGAATGGATACGTCAGCCACTACACCAACACTAGAGTCCCTGGACAGAAAGATGAAGTCAAAACATTATAACATTTTCTCACTTCAACACAAACCACACTCACAGCAAGACCAGCTACCCTCTGAGATCCCAAAGGTGAACCTCCTCTATTACCACTCTCATGACCCGACCCAACAGGGCTCAAGCCATGAATCCCCAAGCCCGCCTCAAATGGGCCAGGCGCTGGCATCTACCGCCGAGTAGGCTATCACACATAAGGGGGCCTTAGCCTAAGGTACCTATACACATGCACCCACATACAACAGCATGCAACAGGGCATAGATATATAAATCTGAAAAAAAATCATGCGCACATCTATCCGAAACCAGATTGCAATGGCAGTACAAAAAGGGAAAAATAGGGCCCTAAAAAGGAAAACTACAAAAGTGTCCAACCTTCTCAGAAGGAGGGAAACACTACAAAAAACAGCTGCCAGTAAGCTCCTCGACACAGCTCCAGTAAACAACCTGGTCAAACCTTCTCACTAACCTCTGCTACTCTAGGTCCTCCTGGAACTCCGTCGAAAGGCATGTGGTCTAAACAAGACACAAACATGTGCAAGAATATCCCGTGCATGGGTGAGTATAACAATAAATAGTAGGAACCCCAAAACCCAAAACAAAAGAGAGAAACTGAAAGTCAATAGTCCGCTCATCCCAGCCAGAGGGAACCCAGAAGATAGAGAAACTCCATCTCGTGACCATCCTCAACTAATCACAACTAGTCAGCTCAGCTCAAGTGTATGCCCATACACACACCTTGAACAATCCAGATATACTCAGCTCACGCACCAAGCCACATGAGGTACTGACCTCATCACCAGCAATGGTTCACAATAAGGAGGACACACTCCATGGTCACTTTCATCCCAGATGAAACTCGTCCGAGAGATACACTCCATCATATCCCACACAAAAATCCCAGACGCTCACCCGAGATACCATGCTTGACGGATAACGTCACTGAGGAAACATCACTGAAACAACACGAACACCAAACTCTACGGATAGGGGATCACTCCTAGGGTCCCCTAGGGGATAACAGAACCCACACTGATATACAAAGATCTCATAAATAAGGGATCACTCCTAGGGTCTGCTGGGGGATACCGTAACCCGATCTGGCATATGATAGAAACACGCCACCCAGATGGAGGATCGTCACCCGTGTCACGACGAACACAGTGATACCAAAACCCTATATGGTATATCTCGCACTATATGGGATAGAACTAACGATACCACAGCCCTACAGAAACCACACGCTGAGTATGGTATCTTATAACCAACTATACCGCAACCCTACTATAAACCACATGCAGAGTAGGGGATCATATAATCAACGATGCCGCAACCCTACTTTTCACGACCTACTACATAGGGGATCATATTCCTGATGATTCCAAAAACCCTATGGGGTTAAATTTCTAGATAGAGGAACACCGCCCATGTATAAGTGGTCACAACGATACCAAGATCCCGATCTAGGGAAACGATGATAGAAGATCCCGCTCTGGGCCCACCGGAGGGATGCTACAACTCTAACAGATCATACATCCCAACAAGAGGTTCACAAAACTTTGCTAAGGTTGTGATGAAACACAAACCCTCGTATGAATGAACCAAGGGAGTACCCTAAATCACTTATTTTCCAAACATCACTAACCCGAGCAACCCACCACAATGCCACACCGCGCACCTCCAAGGACGATAACGAGGCCACCATCATTATCCATGTTAAAAAACACACCAGATAGGATATTTACTCACCTGAAATGGACAACCGGTGAAAAAGGTACTTTTCACCATACCTAGCCCCTGTGGGGCCCACACTACAATCCCGAAACCCATCAAGCGAATCATACCACAACGATCCCTTTCTAAAATCACATGGGATCGACTAGTCGATCGTCCCAAACGAACACCTGGTGAAAAAGGCACGATTCAACGAAGCCATCTCGGGTGGGGCCCATGCCTCGATCCTAGAACACGTCGAACAGATCGCACCATTTCGGTTCTTTCGAAAAAACACATAGGATCGACTATTCATCTGCCAAAATCAGACTCCTGGTGAGAAAGTTGTGTTTCTCCGTAAACACCTTTACCGGGCCTCATGGGGCCCGCACACTAATCCTGGTCCCAACACCCAAAACCATCTAGAATATTCTAACGTACCGTCAGAGTCTCAAAGCCATAGACATAACGTTAATCAGATCCTCCGGATAGAAGATACAATGGCCCGAAGTCGAATAATAATAAAATGTTATTAATTTATTCGACGTTTCTAGCACCGAGGCCATAATCCCGAACATCAAAACCCAAAATCTACATTGAGGGGTTCACCTCATCACTAGGGTCGTGTCGTCGTAGACATCACGCGATTCAGGTTTCCAGGGTGCAAGATACGGTGGCTTTAAAACCCTAGTGTAACTAGAGAGGGCGGGACCGCGCCGGCCGACCCGACCGTCGCCGCCCGCTCAGGCCTATGGACCACGCCGCTGTGGCATAGTGCACGTGCGGCCACCCATTCCCCCAACCTGTGGGCTGATGCTAATTGATGGATGGACCGTCGCAGGGGGCGGCAGTCCGATTTCATCCTCGCGAGCCGCCGCCGCCGGTGGACATTTCAAGGGCCGCCGGGGGCTCCCCTGGGGTCCAAACGTGCATCTGAAGGCATATGCGAGCCCCTCAGAACCGAATATATGCATTTATAGACTCAAAATAAAATAAACCCAACCAAATCGGAATCCGGGATTTTCAAACTCAAAACGCCTACTTGTTGGCGGATCGCCAATGTTTCGGGTGCAGAACGATGCCTGCGCCCCGCTGGAGCTCGATCCGCTGTCGATCGGTGCTGAAAATGGTCGTTCGCGGCTCAATTCAGTGAAAAACGGGGGTAGGGGAGGGAGGGGTTCACCATGTGCAGAGAGCAGTTGGGGGGGAGATGATTGATTTTCCATTATTTTTTTAATAAAAACATTTATTTCGTCTCCCCTCCAACACGCCTCCGACCCGGCACCCAGTGCCGACTAAAACTATGTCACGCCTAGGTAAACACGGCGTTCTGAACGCAATGGAGGAATCATATTTTTTATCTGAGACTCCATTCAAATGTTATTTGAGCTGGCACTCATAAATAAACTTTTCAATTTATTTACAAAAACACCCCTGCTGGCTTTTCTCACTGCAGGCCCGCACCGGCAATGTTTATACCCCGCCGTGGGTAAACCGCACGCTCCAGATGCAACCATGCCCTCAGATTTCTGCTCTGAGCTACCGTTTAGGATATAATACACCCCTCCACATGCATAGTATAAAAAATAGTGTCTATTTTTATAAAATTAATTCCGGGCACACCAGGCCTCGGAATCACATACTGTCATCGTGCCTAGCTTTATAATTATTCATAGGAATATTACAATGTCTTATAGGGCCAAAACCCGTGTCTTTAAAGTTAAAGTGGACAATTATCCTATAACCTAAAGTTAGAGATCACTCCAAACCATCATATTCTCCTTAGGTTAAAAACCATCTCACTCTAACTCACTTTATATCCCTATTTTATAATATTGAATTATTTTAAATTCTATATATATGTATCTAATATATATATTTAGATTATTCTCTTTCTCCATTGATGTATTTATATGTGCCTTTTATTTTACTACTCAAATACATTCTTTAAAATCAAAAATGGTTGTGAGGAACTTTTCTATCACTTAATCCATCTATGTAACAATGTTTTTATGTATTTATTCACATTCATGGTTTAATTAAATAGTGGTATATTTTTGGATAACCATTTCTATTTAGAATTTTTTTTCAGTGATATTTCCTTCATTTATTCTTTCCTCAATTGTCTCTCTTTTATAATTTAGAATACTATTTTTAATGCTAACTTTTATACCCAATTATTAACCCATTCTCATGCAACATTTTAAATGTGCGCCAATTTCAAGACAAATGATTATTTATTCACATATAAATTTCTAAAATTTTAATTTCCTTCAAGTATTTTGAATATTTATGAAATTTCATTTGGTTTTGATATGATTCATGATTTTTCAACCCATTTATTTTAATTGGAAATTCATATGTTTATTCCTTGCATTTAATTACCATTTCTATGGAACATAAGCATGAACATGTTATGATGGGTGTTTCTATATTTTTCTCAAATTCATGGGTAATGATTATGTCTCATGAGGATGTATATATGGGATTATGCGTAAAACTAATCAATAAGGGGGCTTTTTCTACAATTTGATGTTGTCTTCTTAGTTATCTTTAACAAATTATTATGTCATGTTTCATGTTGTTACTACATTACAATGATTCAAGAACATTATGATTCTTAGTTCTTTGTATAATGATACCATAATATTATTTGTGTTCCATGACTTTTATGATATAATGATATGTCTTAGGACTCATATTAAATTTTTTATTGTCATGTTTAATCCCTTAATATGATTCTAGGTAGTTTGTGTTTATATATTACCAAAGTCATTCTATGTAAGAACTATGTTTTTCACTCAGGTATATATCCTTTAATTTTAATTCTAAATATTTACTTTAGGATTATTTTGGATCCCCAATAATATAGTAATAGATATAAGGTTGTTCGGGGATTTTTTGTTTCCCAAAACCCACCATTTTGGAGAAACTAACTCTTCACACGGTTTAGAGTAAACTGTAAAGGATTTCAGCATGCTTTTCCAAACCATGAAGAGGTCATTTTTTCAGAAAGTTAAACATCCCACAGTTGGTGAATGGACATGTGGTCTAATCATGTGATAACACCTCTTTTTCAGGTACTCATGCATGGGTTATGCATGGTTTTCCAAACTGTGTGGACCAAACCGTTCGGGCAGAGCTATTCCACATGGTTTGCGCACAGTTTGAAAAATTAAGCAGACAAACCATGAGAATTCTATTTAGTAGCTAAATATCTATTTTTCAATTAATAATACAATGAATACAATCCTTTATAACAAATCTAATTTTATGCGGGATCGATTTATTTCTATCTTATGTTGGGTCATTTTGAAGATAAAAATATTGAATAAAGAGATCTCTATCATCCGAAATATGATCGAGCTTCTGTTTGTCACGTTGTATGTGCAATGGTATGTACTCAAGTCCTATTTAGCAGTTATTATTCTCTTTCAATCTCATCATAAATATAATCTGGTGAATGTTTTTCACATTTCCTTAAATCTACTATATTCCGAGGAAAATCAATGGCTGAAACTGGAGGAGAAAGATCGTACAAACCTAAGGTGGGTGGTCTATAAACCATTCCGAATATTTTTTGATTTTGAAACATTCAAGTGGGATAGTCGGATTCCATCGAGTACTTTTTCATAAATTTTCATTCCATGATTATACTTGTTAAAATATTATGGTTATTCTCCTTCCAAATATGTGATTAGTTGTCAGTGGTTACTCACACAACTCATTCATTGTCACGTTGAATATTATTCCATAATTAGGCTTTTAGAGTTTTAACATCTTTTATCCACCATTCTGGTGTTACTCTCCTTGACTTTACAAATGGAGAGTCTTCTTATGATAAATGGATTTTTATTAATGATTATTACATAATGGAATATACCATGTATGCTCATCACTTGAAACGCCTATGATATATTCTTCAAATTATTATTAAATGTGAAATGTGGAATGGAATTTGTATTAAGTATAAATATTGGCCATAATAAATGAGAATGAGTTAAAGTTACTTGACTCTAGTACCCCGTTGCATCTTGATGGAAGGTAGTAGTGTGAACATCTTATTTTGAATATGACTTAATGGTTAATTAAAACTTGATTAAATGGTTTCAATGATACTTTGACTATCCAAACTAATGGAAGACAAGGCTTTGACAAAAAAATAAATGGTATCAACTCTACATGAAATATCCACACTAATTTAAGGAAATACTATTACCAAATTAATTATCACATGATTACAATATCAAATAAGAATGGACTGACTCAAGATCGACTTGGATTCTGAGAGGATAATCCCTTGGGTCTCGGGAACTCCATTCTAATTCATGGATGCAATTTTATTTGGTTAATTCTCACTTAGTCTCTGGTTCATTTATATTCTTTAGATGCACTTTATATTATCGTAGTGTCTCTTTCATTATTACTTGATTCCTAAAATACACTCCTTGGATCCAGCATTTACTAGTAGGTTCCTTGGTGAAATCCCATAGGGCCATGACTTTTCATAGCCCCATTTTCCTTGGTAAATCACCTTGGACTCAGTAGGTGACTTATTGTGAAATGTCTTGGATTATTATCCATTGATTACACTCTTTCCCTTAACAAGAGTCAGATACTACTTAGTTTTCATTTCTTTATTTTTACATTACCTTGGTAATTACCCGGGTACTCCCTCACAGAATATCAATATCAGGTTAACGTGTTACGTCATGAGACCATCACTAATTATACTATCACGAGATGATGTCAATGTTGGATATGCCACACATGATCCTTTTAATATTAAATTATAATTTCATAATAAATAAACTGATTAAATTAATAGACACCAACCGAGTTCTTAAGTAGGTACTTGGGTACCTAGTTATATTTTATTCTTTTCTATACTTTATATATGCAAGACTACAAAATGAAATTTTTAATTACATGGTCTAGATGTTATGGAATCCCTTGGTGGTGGCCCACTGTGATTTATCTCACACCCACTCCAGGCACTGTTTGTTACCTGGAGTAGATAACATGTTTTAGGTGTTGATAAGGGTAAGAATATGGCTTCAAACACTTGATTCCTTGCTATTTAGGATGTATATTTTAGTAGATGACCGAGATGGATCTCAAGATTCATAGATTAGTCTTTTTTCCATGTGGAAAATTTTATGAAAATTATCTTGTACCCATGTATTCTATTTTCCAGTGACAGGACATTACATTATCTTTTTCCATTTGATATAGTTATTTTTTCCTTGTTTTACTATTGCATCTGTTTTCTTCCACTGTTTATTGAATATTTCTTATGATGTTTATTATTACTTTATATTATTTATGTTATTCTAAACTCTTATAATGAGGTCATAATCATCTCATAGACAAACCCTATTCCCTCACTGCAATTCGGTATCCTCTGGCATTCGAGAAGATGCTCTTGAGGCCATGTGGTGAACTGGGCTCGGGGAAACTGTTAAGTGACATCAAGGAATGAGACATCACAAAGTGGAATCATAAGTGGTTTATTTTATTTCAATAATATTTAGAGACATTATATTAGATAATGGTAATTCCGGGGACAGGGTTATAAGTTGTGCTTCGGTGTCACGACCCCATGTTTGTGGTAAAATCATAGTCACCCATAATGCAATTGTTTTTTTCTATTACAGTTGTTATTATTTCACAGTTAGGTGATTGAAATGGTGTGTGGTGTGTTTGACTATTACTCTATTTTAGAATTTATTTCATCATTATCCCGATGATATGTGCACAAGGAGAATTTCTACCTGCATCCTTAATGGCACCTAGAATTCTCATGTCATGAATATTTCCATGCCATATACGTGAATTTCACTTATTTTCATTGCTTGATATACCCATAATTGTTGAGTTATATTGTTATAGTTTATAGTACATGAATTACTTTTGCATATATTTAATGATTACCTATCTCAATTCATGAGGTGTATGGGCCCTCATGGGTTCGGATGAGTAATTTACTAAGTCAATCCATTATACTTCAATGAAATGGGTGTCGTTTCTGGTTAAAGTTATATGGGAACTGATTCATCAAAATGGATATCCATTATAAAGTTAATATTTAAATCTAAAATTAATTGGTTTCCCATCATTATTCCTCCTTGTCATGTTTATTAAAGGTAAAGTAGTGAACCTTGAAATTAACTTCAAAATGACATGAAACATATACTAGAGAACTTACCGATACCTTGCCGTCTAAGACGGTAGTTTGGGGTAGTATGTCTTGTTTTGTGACTTTTCTTATGTTTATCATCTATTATTGATTATATATTATTATTATGTACTTTTTTTGGGTTGTGTGTTTGGAATTTCTAGACCAATGCAGCAATGACATCCTCTTGTCATTTTCCAGGAGGGTGGTGACGACCATGCTCTAGACATGGGGGGACCTAAGCCGCCGGTCTTACTTCCAAGAGTTCCACATGAGGCACTTCCTATTGTACCTAATCGGAGAACTCATTCCAAAGTCGATGATATTTTCTTACGTCTGATGCAGTCAATGTAAGGTGCTCCACAGGTTTCACATATGATGTCTATTCTGACCCACGAGTTTCAATAGCTTCAACCATGTACTTTTTTCGAGGATAGTGGTTCTCATGCTGCTGAATCATGGATAGAGGCCATGATGTCTATCTTTGAGCATCTAGAAATTTCCCCGATGTAGAGAGTCAATCATGATGAATACATGCTATGGGATTCCGTCAAGAATTGGTGGGATGTGGTTACCCAGGCATATTGTCATCAAGGCATGTTATGGGTTGATTTTGAGACAACTTTCTATGATCTGTTTTTTCCTAAGGAACTGAGAGCTGACAGGGCCAGAGAGTTAATGAATCTTGACCATGGTTCTATGTTTTTTTATGGAATACTCAGCATGTTTCATAGACTAACAAAACATTTCACCACTTCTAGGAGGTGATGAGTTTTGGCGTGCTAGATGCTTTGAGGATGGGATTCAGTACGCCATATGAACTCAGTTGAATTTATTTCTCCTTCCTACCTTTTCTTATGTAGTTGATCATTAACTTATCATTGAGTGTAACCTAAGGTACAATAGAAGATCCAGGTATAAGGATAAGTGCCGCGTCAGACTAATAGTTTTTCCATTTGCAGGAAATGTTCCCTTAAAGGTTTTCGTCAGGGTAGTGGTAGCAAGAGTATCCAGTAGGATAGTTTCGTGGTGTGGCATCCATGTGGAAGATTAGGGAATAAGAAGCCCTATAGTGAATGAGACCCTATGTAGTGTCGATCTTATGTCCGTATGGTTAATATTCAATGATTTTTCAGGACTTTCCCACTAGCTTTGTGTAAAAAAGAATCAAATTTAGATCCACCTTCAAGAGCGAGTTATTTTGCATCACGTCAGGTGTGGAGTTGGAATAGCACCAGCAAGTCTGGCCGAGGAGGTGGTCATGGACACAATAGTCTGATCCTTGATCACCAGCAGTGGTAGTAGAACATTCATGATCATGGTACTCTATATATTTTATAGGGTTGTGGATCCGGTCAGTTTCATGATAGAAAGATGATACCTGAGGATCCGGTTATGGGACCATCTATAGTATGAGGTACTACTCTAGTAGCATCTATTATTGTCTCATCTTGGGTTGATACACGTCATTACAACTATTTTTTTTGTATCTATCATGGAATTTCTTGTACAAGAGATATATTATCCCTATGTCGTATTGACCCTTGATACATTGTTTTGAATATGGATGAAGGGAATATTCTAGTGTAGAGACTTCCCCTTGAGATATGAAGGTAAACATTCTTGTGGAATCTCTTTTTTCTCAAGATTTAATGCTTTTATTTCAGTCTTGATATGGAATGGTTAATCTATTATCAAGCCTCTGTAGACTGTTATCACCATATGGTTTCTTTTACTTCACCCGAAGGAAGTAGTTATCTTTTCAAAGGTGGGAGGGGAGTCCAGGATAGGAGAGATGGACCAATGCATCATGGGCTAGGTGGAGTGACCACCCATATTGAAAATCATATCGTGGAGGATCAGGGTTTTCCTCAAACAGATTTACCACAAGTAGTTGACCATTTTAGAGATGACATTTTTGATGACTTTTCTGGATTACCTCCTAAGAGGGAGTTATAGTTTTAAATAGTTCTTATTCTAGGATCTTCCCCAGGGTATATTCCTCTTCATAGGATGGACCCTACTGATCTTTAGGAGCTCACGTGGTATATAGTGGACCAAGAGGCCAATGGATTTATATGGACTAGTACATCCTATTGGGGTTCAACCATTATTCATTATAAGAAGGAGGATGGAAATCTTCGTCTATGTGTGTATTACTGAAGGTTGATCCTTCTTACAGTCAGAATTAGTATCCACTCCCTCAAATAGATGATATCATTGACCGTCTCTGAGGAGAAAATGTGTTCTCTAAGATCGACCTGATATTAGGTTATCATAATGTGTGAGTTAGACCATCATAAATACCAGGTTCAACATTCTGTAGCAGTTATTCTTTGTATGAATATCTTGTTATGTTTTTCGATCTTATGAATCCTCCCTCTGTTTTCTTGGATTTTATGAACAGGATTTTCCACCCCTATTTGGACTCTTTTTTCGTGGTCTTTTTGTATGTCATCTTGGTGAATTATTACACTCATAACGACCAATCCTAACATATTCAGATCATTCGAAGTACACTAAAATGGCATTAAATTTATTCCATGCTTGATAAATGTGACTTTTGGATCATCAATGTCCACTTCATGGGACATATTATTTGAGAATAAGGAGTGTTTCTTTACTCTCAAAAGTTTGGTGCTATAGTTTCCTTGGAGAAGAACAAGAACGTGTTTCATATCATCATATTCATAGGGGTTTATTTATATTACAAGAATTTAATAAAGGACATCTCATGTATTTCATCACCTCTTACTGGACTTATAATGAAGGGTATTATGTTCTTGTAGTCAAAATCATGTGAGAAATCATTTTAGGAACTGAAATGAAAGCTTTTCTTGGCACCGATTCTTATTCTTCCACAACCAGTTAAATGTTTTATTATATGCGTTGATGTATCATGCATTGGTGTAGTAGTAGATGTAACACCCCAAGCTTCCACTGTACGTTTCCCTTCGAATAATGCAATAGCGTGTGTTGTACGCAACCTCGAGCTCTAACACACACCACAACTAATTAAACTAGCCGTTGTGAATAGTAATACCTACTTTTTGAAATTTTATAAATTTTATTTATCAAAATGGACTTGATTTTTGGATTCGGAATATTGAAATTAGCCTATGGTGAATTTTTGGTATTTTTCTGAGAACTTCTAAATTTTTATGAATAGTGAAAAATACTTAAAACAACTTTTTTAATCAAAATAATTTATAGTGATAAATTATAATAATTAGTGGTTTTAAAGTATAATTAGAATATATTTTTACCATTTTATCCAATGGTGGTCATTAGAATTAATTTAACATTGAAATTGGACATAAACAATTGCCAAACTTTTGATATAAATTGTTTCTTAAAAACACGCTATTTGTTGTAATAGCGGGAATTAATTATAAAATTAATTAATACAACTTATATGTTTGGAATTTTGTAAAATAGACATCATTTTTGAATTCAGAATATCAATTATAGCTTAGGGTGAAATTTTGGCCTTATTCTGAAAAACTTCAATTTTTGATGAATAGTGAAACCACTAAGTGGTTGTTAAAAACTGATTTTTCGTTAAAATGAAATATTACCACTTCTGTGATTTGATTTTCAAAAATCCGACATACATGGTTGTCATTAAGAAGTAAAATGTGGTTCAATGAGATTAAAATAATTTTTTGGTGAATAGTAACTTTTAAGTTCTTAATCGCGATTAGAGGTAATTAATGTAGTTTAAGGTACAAATAATGTTTTAATAATATGAGATGAGCATGAAACTTGTCCTACTCCTATTGTATGAGTCATGGCCGACCAAGAAAACCCATGGGTCAACTTGGGGACTCCATAGAGCCACTTTAGTTGGAAAATGACATTAATATATATTTATTTAATGTGAAAATTAAATTGACACAAACATGAGTTATTTTACTAAAACAGTTTTTAAGTGGGGTTACACAAGTCCAAATTTTGAATATAAATATTCATTAGAAAGCTAAAAGAATTTCCTACATCCTAGTATTTTTTTTTATAATTTTTAGACATTAAATAAATTAAATTATTTATGACATCATTATGATGCAGCGATGACCTCATTATTTAACTATTTAAATAAAATGAGAAGATAATGCAAAATCCAAGGCTTACACTTGTCCAAAGCCTATTGGATGAAGATATTTAGAAACCTTATCACCTTAGCCTATAATTATATATGTTTGGGACCTTTAGAATCAGAAAAGAATTGTGAAATAATGTAACATTTCAATCTTTCCAAAAGTGCCCCTCCTCTCCTCTTATAAAAGGCCCCCACCTCTACCACCTTATTCACACTTCCAAGCCTTTTGGTTCGGACAACCCCTGCCCAAATACTCTCCCAACTTCTTTCCCTTAATCCTAGAAGCTTTACTTTAGTCAGAAAGACATCCTAAGGAGTCCTTTTGATCAAATCAAAAGGAAGAACCCGAAGAAGAGGTAACATTTTCATCACCCTCTTTCAAGTTTCTTTCTTCTTCCACTCCCTCTTTGTTTATTATTTCAATTCTAAAATTATAACTCCAGGATCTTCTATATACTGTGATGTTATTATAAATATGGAACAACCTTATTCAGTATTCTACCTATCATTTGAATGACATGTCACTATACGTGCGTACGTATGGCTTACCGTCTCCACGTCGTGGTGTAATTGTTATTCAATATATTATTATATAGATGGGTATAATAATGATATGTAATTCATGTAAATAATAAATATAACATGATAATTATTCTGTATTTATGATATACTCTCCAATTATATATTATTTTAAAATCAAAATAATGATATTGTCGCTCGTGCGTACGTACGGACTACCGTCTCCACGAACGCGATGAGATTCATTCTCCGTCGTATCCATTCAAGTATAATTATCATTTGATGATTTAAAAATAATGTTTAAGGACATGATATCATTCTGGATATGAATAAGATACAACCTATCCATGAAAAACACGACTTACGTAACAAAACATATAAAAGAAAATGAGTAAGTTAACACCCGAAACAACGATAAATCTAAGATATTGTTATCAAAGCAATGTTAAAAGATCATATATGATATCATATGAATGTATATGATTCTTGTATAATTTAATAACAATTATTTCACCATTATACAGGAGGTTAACCTACCCCAACCAAGGAAAAGTACAAGGTAAGGGTTTACTTCACAACCTCTTCATTATCCAAGGTTGTTTATACATAATTATCTACTGGGACCTCGTTATCATCCAAATCCATGTTTCTTAAAAATTTCTTTCAAAACATTATTACTATTAATTGGAAAATGGGTTAAAGTCATTTATACCCTTATACGTTTTTGAAAGGAATCTTAACGTCGTTTTCCAAACAATGTACTTTTTGACTTTTTTGACAAATATAAGGTAAGAATGTTTTTTTACTTATACGACGGGTGTGACTATTTTCGTCCATTATAACTTCGTCGAAGCTTCCCTAACAAGATTATAAGAATATCTTCAAAGTAAATGTATTATTTTATAATTATGGGGCTTTTAAATGATTTCAAAAAGGAGAGATATTCCTCTCCAATAGCTTTGGTTTCATCTATGTCAACATCCTTTGATGGGTTTTAAGTTTAATTGAAATTGATTTGTGATACAAAACTTCCATTGAACATTTTGTGAAATATTTGATTGTGGATGTGTTATTTTTATACCATCCATAGTTTATGGAGAAATTGTTGACATTTCGTATGCTAGTTTTAATACGAATATTTATGTTATGTTTAAACCTATTCATATGAGGAATGTATTGGACTTAATATGTGACGGGTGGAGCCCGCTATAGCTCCTCGATGCATCGGTAGGTCTCATGAGACAACTAGACGTGGAATTGGCCGAGGCCCTTTCCCAATTTGATTTATGGTTTTGGCCGAGGCCTTAATCATTTTAGACGTCTTGGCCGAGGCCTTGACAAAATGTTTCAGAATGTCTGGCATTATACATTCCCTCATTATGAAAGTGGTTATTGATATTTCATGTGATTATTCGTCTAGTAGAATATCCATGTGAGTAAGTAATGGCATTATTTTATTTTACTTTTGCCATATTATACTGAAGTTCATGTTCAATAAGGCTTTTGTTTTAGTTATACATTGCCTTAAATGCTTATGTTTTCTTATAAAAGCTTCCGCAATATTGTTATCCTTACTGAGCATCTGAGCTCACCCCTTTCAATGTTTAAATATTTTCCAGGATGTGAAGAAATGTATTATGACTGACTTGCAAGGATAGTCAGTGAAGATATGAGTGTGGACTATGAAGACCATGTTATTGTAGTTTGTTTAATTTTGATTTAATGAAAGACTTATGAATGTATCTAGTGTTTCCAAGGATACTAAACTAATCGGTCTTTCGAGACGTGATCTTTTGTGATCAGGCCAATGTTACGAAGTAATGCACCGACTCTGGGTAGCTGGGGTCGGGGCGTTACAGTTGGTATCAGAGGCAGTTTAGTACTAACCATGGAAGGTAGATTTAGATAAACTCTGATTAGAGCACATATCCCAAAGATAGACTTTCAGGATTAGTATAGAAGAACTTCCTAGAATTTTGGTATTGTAGAGATGTTGTGAGTTTTCCGAGCAATACATCCCTGTCTGGATACAAGCAGGTAGAGGTGGCTCTGGCACAGATGTACCTAGGGGTAAACCCCGAAAACACCGCTTTGAGCTAGACTCGAACGGGAACTGGTGCACGACAACGGGCCTTGCTGCACTCTTGGTTACGACACTCCCAGGGGATATGCTTTGGATAATTCCCATTTTCTTTACAAACCACTATGAAGGGTTACGAGTATATACTTCCTCAAAGAAAACATTTTTATAATTATGGATTATATCCGTAATTAGTTCAATTTATGTTAAGTGTTTTACAAGTATGGAATTATGTATTCTGATTCATGAACTAATCTAGTTTATGCCATTATTTAGAAATGGCGCCTAGTGGAAGGAATGGAAACCGTATCAATGCACGCACTCCGTGTAGGGATTTCCCTCCTGCTCAAGATAATTATGGTGGAGCTAGTGATACAACTGGTGCTGATCAGCTTCTCACCGTACTGGGACAACTCACGCAGGTTATGAATAACAACCTTACTCGTATGGAGCACCCTGATCCGCAACGTGGAGGATCAATGCTAGACCGTTTCATGAGGCAACAACCGCCAACCTTCAATGGGAGTACAAATCCTATAGTAGCTGAGAAATGGATAAATTCCTTAGAGAAAATATTCCATGCCTTGGGGAGTAGTGAAAGGGAGAATGTTGTCATGGCAGTTTACCGCCACACTGGAGATGCCGATCAATGGTGGTCACTAATTCAAAACACAAAGGAAGATGATGAATTAACAAACATGGAATTGCAGGAGTTCAAAGAGCTGTTCTTAGAAAAATACTTTCCTCGAGACCATCGAGCGGATATGGAAGGGCAATTTCTGAGTCTGAGGCAGAAGGAGGATGAGAATGTCGCAAAGTATGAGGCTAACTTTACAAGGTTAGCAAGGTATGCTGCAGATTACATACGTAACCCAAGAAGTAAGACTGATCGTTTCTTTGATGGGTTGAAACCATTTCTCCGTCGAGCTTTAGTATCACAAACCTTCTCTTCATACGAAGGTATTGTCTCGTGCGCTATCAAGACGGAAAAGGAATTCTCTAAGTCTTATGACTTTAAATCAAAGCAAGATAAGAAGAGATCCGCTTAAAACTCTGGGAAAGGAAATAAGGAAACAGGGAAGAAGGGTAGAAATGAATTTCCACCCTGTGATAATTGTGGTAGGAAGCACCCTGGTGCCTGTCTAAAAGGAAAAGGAGTATGTTACAAGTGTGGTGAAAAAGGCCACCAAGCTCATGAATGCAAGGGAAAGAAAGCGGTTGTCAACGTGGAATTTTATAATTGTAGAGAGAAGGGACATTATGAAAATGAATGTCCTAAGCGTCAGGGGAACTTACCTCAGAAGAGGCCAAGGGATCAAAGCCAGGCTTATGCTATCACTACTGCTGAGGTGGAAGCTCCGAAAGACATGGTGGCGGGTAATTTAATGGTTTCCTCAAGTTTAGCAAATGCATTATTTGATTCTGGATCATCGCATTGTTTCATATCTTCCTAGTTTGCTAAGAAAATTAGATATTTCCAATTTGATTTAACAAGGGAGTTGTCAGTAAAAACCCCTAAGGGAAGTATTGTTGCAACAATGTTTTGTCGATTAGTTCCCATTAGAGCACCTAAATGTTCTTTACCTGCTGATCTCATCGTCATACCCATGATTGAATTTGATATAATCCTCGGTATGGATTGGCTTTCGGACCATGATTCAAAAATTTATTGTAAGAGGAAAGAGGTTACGATTCTTGATGATGATGATAAGGAACACCTTATCATTAGAGCAGAATCATCGCCACATAATTCTTATCTAGATCCACCCCCACTAGCTCAACTAAATTCAATTATTGGGGAGGAAGAGAAGGAAATTACTGAGGATGAGGAAAGGAATATTCAAATAGAGGATGTACCTATTGTTAGAGAATATGATGATGTGTTTCCGGAAGATTTACCTGGACATCCTCCAGAACGAGAAGTTGAGTTTTCCATTGATTTAATTCCTGGATCGAGGCCCATATCGAAGACCCCTTATAGAATGGCCACTGTGGAATTAGTTGAACTAAAGAAACAACTAGAGGAATTGAGTAATAAGGGATTTATTCACCCTAGTGTTTCTCCTTGGGGAGCCACTGTTCTTTTTGTTAAGAAGAAAGATGGATCTATGAGGTTGTGCATTGATTATAGGGAGATCAATGCTATAACAATAAAGAATAAGTTTCCCCTACTTCGCATTGATGATTTGTTTGACCAACTGCATGGAGCTCAATACTTTTCAAAGATTGACCTTCGGTCTGGATACCATCAGTTGTGTGTGAAGAAGGAAGATGTTCCAAAGACAGCATTTCGAATAAGGTACGGGCATTACGAGTTTACAGTAATGCCTTTTGGATTGACTAATGCACCCTTTGTTTTCATGGATCTAATGAATAGAGTTTTCAAGAAATATCTTGATGACTTTGTAGTGGTATTTATTGATGATATCTTGGTATACTCCAAAAGCCACGAAGATCATGAAAATCACTTACGTATTATCCTGAAGACTCTTAGAAGACATGAATTATATGGGAAATTTAGCAAGTGTGAATTCTGGCTTCATGAGATTTCTTTTCTTGGCCATATTGTCTATAAGGATGGAATTTCCGTTGATCCTTCTAAAACCAAGGCAATCCAAGAATGGCCAACACCGACAAGTATAACTGAGGTACGCAGTTTTATTGGTTTAGTAGGTTATTATCGACGTTTCGTCCAGAATTTTTCCAGATTGGCTAACCCATTGACAAAGCTCACACGTAAAGGGATTAAATTTTTCTGGACAAAAGAGTGTGAAGAATGTTTTGAAGAACTAAATAGAAGATTAGTCAATGCCCCTGTATTGACTCTACCATCAGGGAATGATGGGTTTGTTATTTATAGTGATGCATCGAAGAAAGGACTCGGTTGTGTCCTTATGCAGAATGATAAGGTCATTGCCTATGCATCACGACAGCTAAAAATTCATGAGCAAAAATATCCTACTCATGATCTTGAGTTAGCAGCTGTGATCTTTGCTTTAAAGATATGGAGACATTACCTCTATGGTGAAAAATGTGAGATTTATACTGATCACAAGAGTTTGAAGTATATTTTCACATAAAAAGAACTCAACATGAGGCAAAGGCGATGGCTTGAACTACTCAAGGATTATGATTGCACGATACATTACCACCCGGGGAAGGCAAACAAGGTGGCAGATGCTTTGAGTAGAAAAGACCATGGAGTTTTGAATGTGATGAGAATTGAAAGGGATCCAATTTTATTGGATCTAGTGAATATGGACATGGGAATAACTAGGGAAGGTGAAACATCAATGCTTTTTGAAATGGTTGCCAAAACATCATTACTAGAAAGGATTAAGAGTTCTCAGACCAATGATGAAGAATTTCAGAAGAAGATTAAAGGTGTGAATGATGGAAGATTGAGGGACTTTGTGTATAAGGATGAAATTTTGAAATTCGGGAAGAGACTTTGTGTTCCCGATATACCTGATCTAAAAAGGGAATTGCTGGATGATGCTCATAGTTCCAACTTCTCTATACACCCTGGGAGCACCAAAATGTATAGAGATTTGAAGGAACATTTTTGGTGGGACAATATGAAGAGGGAGATTGCTGATTTTGTGTCGAGGTGTATGGTTTTTCAACAAGTGAAAGCTGGAAGGAAACATCCTGGTGGAGTATTGAAACCTCTTCCCATACCTGAGTGGAAATGGGATAATATTACGATGGACTTTGTCATGGTACTACCAAAGACTCCTAGAAGGAATGATGCAATATGGGTCATTGTTGATCGACTTACTAAGTCAGCACATTTTCTGGCTATACGGGAGGATCTACCACTTGAACGTCTAGCAAGACTATATATTAATGAAGTTGTATGACTTCATGGAGTACCCCTATCGATTGTTTCTGATCGTGATCCTCGTTTTACTTCAAGATTCTGGAAAAGTCTTCAAAAGGCCTTGGATACTGAACTTCGTTTGAGCACTGCCTATCACCCTCAAACAGATGGACAATCAGAACAGACTATTCAAACCTTAGAAGACATGTTGAGATCATGCTCTCTTGACTTTCAGGGTATGTGGGATCAATATTTACCACTGGTAGAATTTTCCTATAATAATAGCTTCCATTCGAGTATTCAGATGGCACCATATGAAGCGTTATACGGAAAGTGATGTCGTACACCAACCTGTTGGGATGACGTTGGTGAAAGAAAACTTGTTGGCCCAGAACTTGTGGAAAAGGTGAATGTAATTCAAAATAACATCAAAGCAGCTCAATGTAGGCAGAAGAGCTATGCCGATAATCGAAGGAAGGATTTGGAATTTCAAGTCGGTGATCATGTTTTCCTGAAGGTATCTCCATGGAAGGGAGTCATAAGTTTTGGTAAGAAAGGTAAATTGAGTCCCCGGTACATCGGACCTTTCGAAATTCTAGAACGAATTGGGGCTGTAGCTTACCGTTTGGCAATGCCTCCAAGTCTTTCCAAAGTTCCCGATGTGTTCCACGTATCTCTGTTGAGGAAATACATGCCTGACCCAACGCATGTACTCACCTATGAGGAATTAGAACTGGAACCCGATCTTTCCTATTGTGAAGAGCCCATCAGGATTCTTGATGTGAGGGAGCAGGTGCTGAGAAACCGGACGACTCGTCTGGTGAAGGTTTTGTGGAGAAATCATAAAATGGGAGAGGCAACGTGGGAACCTGAGGAATTTATGATGAAAAACCACCCGAGTCTTTTTATGCAGTAATACCCTAGAAATTGTGAGGACGAAATTATTTGAAGGAGGGGAGAATGTAACACCCCAAGCTTCCACTGTACGTTTCCCTTCGAATAATGCAATAGCGTGTGTTGTACGCAACCTCGAGCTCTAACACACACCACAACTAATTAAACTAGCCGTTGTGAATAGTAATACCTAATTTTTGAAATTTTATAAATTTTATTTATCAAAATGGACTTGATTTTTGGATTCGGAATATTGAAATTAGCCTATGTTGAATTTTTGGTATTTTTCTGAGAACTTCTAAATTTTTATGAATAGTGAAAAATAGTTAAAACAACTTTTTTAATCAAAATAATTTATAGTGATAAATTATAATAATTAGTGGTTTTAAAGTATAAATAGAATATATTTTTACCATTTTATCCAATGGTGGTCATTAGATTTAATTTATCATTGAAATTGGACATAAACAATTGCCAAACTTTTGATATAAATTGTTTCTTAAAAACACGCTATTTGTTGTAATAGCGGGAATTAATAATAAAATTAATTAATACAACTTATATGTTTGGAATTTTTTAAAATAGACATCATTTTTGAATTCGGAATATCAATTATAGCTTAGGGTGAAATTTTGGCCTTATTCTGAAAAACTTCAATTTTTGATGAATAGTGAAACCACTAAGTGGTTGTTAAAAACTGATTTTTCGTTAAAATGAAATATTTCCACTTCTGTGATTTGATTTTCAAAACTCCTACATACATGGTTGTCATTAAGAAGTAAAATGTGGTTCAATTAGAATAAAATAATTTTTTGGTGAATAGTAACTTTTAAGTTCTTAATCGCGATTAGAGGTAATTAATGTAGTTTAAGGTACAAATAATGTTTTAATAATATGAGATGAGCATGACACGTGTCCGAATCCTATTGGATGAGTCATGGCCGACCAAGACAACCCATGGGTCAACTTGGGTACCCCATGGAGCCACTTTAGTTGGAAAATGACATTAATATATATTTATTTAATGTTAAAATTAAATTGACACAAACATGAGTTATTTTACTAAAACAGTTTTTAAGTGGGGTTAAACAAGTCCACATTTTGACTATAAATATTCATTAGAAAGATAAAAATATTTCCTACATCATAGTAGTTTTTTTATTATTTTTAGACATTAAATAAATTAAATTATTTATGTCATCATTATGATGCAGCGATGACCTCATTATTTAACGATTTAAATAAAATGAGAAGATAATGAAAAATCCAAGGCTTAAACTTGTCCAAAGCCTATTGGATGAGGATATTTAGAAACCTTATCACCTTAGCCTCGAATTATATAAGTGTGGGACCTTTAGAATCCTAAAAGCATTGTGAAATAATGTAACATTTCAATCTTTCCAAAAGTGCCCCTCCTCTCCTCTTATAAAAGGCCCCCACCTCTACCACCTTATTCACACTTCCAAGCCTTATGGTTCGGCCAACCCCTGCCCAAATACTCTCCCAACTTCACTACCATCATCCTAGAAGCTTTACTTTAGTCAGAAAGTCATCTTAAGGAGTCCTTTTGATCAAATCAAAAGGAAGAACCCGAAGAAGAGGTAACATTTTCATCACCCTCTTTCAAGTTTCTTTCTTCTTCCACTCCCTCTTTGTTTATTATTTCAATTCTAAAATTATAACTCCAGTATCTTATAAATATTTTGATGTTATTATAAATATGGAACAACCATATTCAGTATTCTACCTATCATTTGAATGACATGTCACCATACGTGCGTACGTATGGCTTACCGTCTCCACGTCGTGGTGTAATTGTTATTCAATATATTATTATTTAGATGGGTATAATAATGATATGTAATTCATTTAAATAATAAATATAACATGATAATGATTCTGTATATATGATATACTATCCAATTATATATTATTTTAATATCAAAATAATGATATTGTCGCTCGTGCGTACGTACGGACTACCGTCTCCACGAACGCGATGAGATTCATTCTCCGTCGTATCCATTCAAGTATAATTATCATTTGATGATTTAAAAATAATGTTTAAGGACATGATATAATTCTGGATATGAATAAGATACAACCTATCTATGAAAAACACGACTTACATAACAAAACATATAAAAGAAAACGAGTAAGTTAACACCCGAAACAATGATAAATCTAAGATATTGTTAACAAAGCAATGTTAAAAGATCATATATGATATCATATGAATGTATATGATTTTTGTATAATTTTATAACAATTATTTCACCATTATACAGGAGGTCATCCTACCCCAACCATGTAAAAGTACAAGGTAAGGGTTTACTTCACAACCTCTTCATTATCCAAGGTTGTTTATACATAATTATCTACTGGGACCTTGTTATCATCCAAATCCATGTTTCTTAAAAATGTCTTTCAAAACATTTTTACTATTAAATGGAAAATGGGTTAAAGTCATTTATACCCTTATACGTTTTTTAAAGGAATCTTAACGTCGTTTTCCAAACAATGTACTTTTTGACCTTTTTGACAAATATAAGGTAAGAATGTTTTTTTACTTATACGACGGGTGTGACTATTTTCCGCCATTATAACTTCGTCGAAGCTTCCCTAACAAGCTTATAAGAATATCTTCAAAGTAAATGTATTATTTTATAATTATGGGGCTTTTAAATGATTTCAAAAAGGAGAGATATTTCTCTCCAATAGCTTTGGTTTCATCTATGTCAACATCCTTTGATGGGTTTTAAGTTTAATTGAAATTGATTTGTGATACAAAACTTCCATTGAACATTTTGTGAAATATTTGATTGTGGATGTGTTATTTTTATACCATCCATAGTTTATGGAGAAACTGTTGACATTTCGTATGCTAGTTTTAATACAAATATTTATGTTATGTTTAAACCTATTCATACGAGGAATGTATTGGACTTAATATGTGACGGGTGGAGCCCGCTATAGCTCCTCGATGCATCGGTAGGTCTCATGAGACAACTAGACGTGGAATTGGCCGAGGCCCTTTCCCAATTTTATTTATGTTTTTGGCCGAGGCCTTAATCATTTTAGACGTCTTGGCCGAGGCCTTGAAAAAATGTTTCAGAATGTCTGGCATTATACATTCCCTCATTATGAAAGTGGTTATTGATATTTCATGTGATTATTCGTCTAGTAGAATATCCGTGTGAGTAAGTAATGGCATTATTTTATTTTAATTTTTCCATATTATGCTGAAGTTCAAGTTCAATAAGGATTTTGTTTTAGTTATACATTTCCTTAAATGCTTATGTTTTCTTATAAAAGCTTCCGCAATATTGTTATCCTTACTGAGCATCTGAGCTCACCCCTTTCAATGTTTAAATATTTTCCAGGATGTGAAAAAGTGTATTATGACAGACTTGCAAGGATAGTCAGTGAATATATGAGTGTGGACTATGAAGACCATGTTATTGTAGTTTGTTTAATTTTGATGTAATGAAAGACTTATGAATGTATCTAGTGTTTCCAAGGCTACTAAACTAATCGGTCTTTCGAGACTTGATCTTTTGTGATCATGCCAATGTTACGAAGTAATGCACCGACTCTGGGTAGCTGGGGGCGGGGCGCTACAGTAGAGTTGATGCAAAAAAGACAAATTAATTTTGTACATATCTCAATAGTTGAGGAATAAGGATAAAAATTAAATTATGCATGACCTTGAGCTAGCAGTAGTTGTCCCTACCATATGTGGCTGGAGACACTATCTATTGGGTGAGTGATTTTTGGTGTATAATGAAAACAAGAGCCTCATGTGTCTATTTTATAGGTCTGATTTGAACCTAAGACAACTAATATTGGTTAAGTATCTACAATCCTTTTACTTTGAGCTTGACTATATGACCAAAATGGGAATGGGGTCGCTGATGCGCTAAGTCAAAAAAACTAAAATGTAGGTCGTATAGGTTGCTGGTGAAGAATTTATATTAATAGCCATATTTTCTGAAATTCACATGGAGTTTCAGGAAAGTCAGAAGCAACCATACCTATCAACCTTTATAGTTACCTCTTCCCTCTTAGGTAAAGTGAAGGGTAGGTAGTTTCTAAACCCTGAAGGTTTGGTTCTCTGTGAGGGTATATCTGGAGATAACCCACCTTTGGATTGTTCTATGTGCAGAGATGATGTCCTATGTCTACGCTGATGTATCTAGGTTCTTGCAGATATTAGAGATGAGTTGATGAAATTGTTTTAAACATCCAAGGGGGAAATTTAACCCATAATTTCAAAGTTGTATCATGATATGCGACACTGGTATTGGTGGCCATGAATGAAACATTAGATTTTATGCTTCATCACTAGGTGTTCCAACTCTCAGCAAGTGAAGGTGGAGCACCAGAGACCATCATTCTTGTTACATCCACTTCCAGTCCTAGAATGGAAATGGGAGGATGATTCTATGGATTTCCTTGTTGACTTACATAGGTCGCTGAGGGGTATTTATTATATCTTCGTATTACTTGACCGATTAATGAAATCATCCCATTTCATTCCTATACGAGCGACATTCTTAGTTGATGAGTTGGGGATAATGTATGTATGTGAAATCATAAGGCAACATAGGGTTCCACGTACAATCATTTCAAATAGGGATGTTGGTTTCAATTTGTGGTTCATGAAGGGTTTTTAGATGGTTATGGAAACTCAGGTTATTATATGAACAACTTTCACCCTCATACAAATGGACAATCAATATTGACAATACAGGTCCAAGAGGATATGATCTGAGCCTAAAACCTTGATTTTGATGGATCCTGGTAGAGGAATATTCCTCTAATCATGTTCTATTATAATATCAATTTTTATAAGCTGATTCATATAGCCCCTTTTGAGGCCTTGTAATTTAGGCCATAATGTTCACCCTCATGCTGTATAGTGGTCAGTGAGGGAGCCCTAGTAGGTCCTTGTCTAGTTCAAGATACCTCAAAATAGGTCCAGATGATCCGAAATCATATGTGTACTGCTCAGTGTAGACAAAAATCTTATGTCGATCACCATCGATGAACTCTTGAGTTCAAGGATGGGGATCAGGTTTTTCTCTGGGTATCACCCAGGTTAAACCATAGATAGTTAAAGAAACAAGTAAAGTTGTCCCCTTGTTATGTCAAGGGGTTTGAAATTCATGGGAGAGTCAGGCCAATAGACTATCGGTTGCTAAAAACAAAGTTGTACAGTACCATGCATGATGCTGTTCATGTCTCACAACTTCATCAATATCATACCAAACCATCTCATACTTTTTTTACCGATGAATTTTTGTTGGATGCCGATGAAACCTTTCAGGAATATCTAGTACACATCGATAACCGAAGTATGAAGGCTCTTAGAGGAATGTATGCCCCTATCATATGGGTGATATGGAAGCCTGAAGGAGTACAAGACGAGACATGGGAAAGGGAAACTGACATACGTGCGCAGTGGATATAGTTGTCCCCAGACATTGTTTAATTACCCATGGAAGGAGAACATGGTGGGTGAGTTATTTTAAGGGGGGAAGACTGTATGAACCCAATTTTCAATCAAGTATGGATCCATTAATTTTTTGTCTAAATCATTACTTTGTACCTATTTTGGATTAAAAATAAGTTATTAAATAATCTAAGGATGTCAGGGGCTTGTTCAAAGCCTGGAACCCATCCTTTTGGAGAAAAAAGACACTTTTCACAGTTTAGAGAAAATAATGTGTATGGTGTTTTTTCGAACATAGAAACCTCACATGTTTTTCGCACGTCCGTGCAACCTAACCATGTGAGTGACCCTTTTTATCAGGTAATCATGCATGGGTTTTGCAATGTTTTCAAAACTGCACTGACCAATCCATTCAGGTAGAGTCGTTCCGCACTGTTTGTGTACGACCTGTCAAACTGTGCGGACAAACCGCATGAATGCTATTTTTCTAGGTAAATTTCTAGTTATTCCCTTAATTATTTAATTATTCCACTCCTTCCTCCCAAATTCCTGTTTATGTGGTGTTGATATATTTATCTCTTAATTTGGGCCTTTTTGAAGATCAAAACATTGAATCAAGATATCTCCATCGTCCGATATCTAATCATGCATCTGTTCATCAGAATGGATTCACAAAGGTAAGTACTCGAGTCTCATTTATCCGTTCTTCTACTCTTTCACTCCCGAACTATATATTTTCATGTGATCATTTTTTAAATTTCCTTAGATCTAGTCTGAAATTAGGAAAATCAAGGGCGGATACCATAGGAAAAGTATCATACAACCCTAAGGTGGTTAGTCTAAAACTCATCACTAAATTTCATTGATTTTTGAATGTTTATAAGGGGCCCACCGATTCCATCAGGGAATGTTTCTTAAATATACGCAACATGATTATACTTCTTAGAATCGTACGGTTATATTCTCTCAAAATATGTGGTTAATTGTTAGTGTTTACACCGAAAAATAAATCCACCTCATGTTTATGGATATTAAATACTTTGTTTTTTACTGTTTTGACACGTCTGAGCCACCATTCAGGTGTGCCCTTTCATGAATTTCCTAATGGTGATTCCCCTTATAAAACATTTTTGGTTATTAATGAGTATTGTATAATTTCATGTACCTCATATTTTCATCACTTGAACCACCTAAGGTATGTGCATCAAATTATTATAAATGTGAAATGTGGAATGGAATGTATACTATTTATATAACATGTCCATTAAAATGAGAATGAGTAAAGGATACATATCTGTAGCACCCCTTTCTATGTTGATGGATGGTATCAGAGTGAACCTCTATATTTTAATATTCATTAATGGTTAATTAATACTTGATAAATGGTTTCAATGATAATTGGACTATCCAAACTAATGGAAGGCAAGGCTCGGACTAATAAATAATTTTTTTTAGCTCGACATGAAATATTCACACAAATGGAAGGAAATAAATAAACCAAATAAATTATCACTTTATTAAAATATCAAATATGAATGGACTGACTCGATATCTCCTTGTATTCTGAGTAGAGAACACCTTAGGTCTCGGTAACCCCATTCTGATTCAAGGATGTGGTTTTCTTAGGTCTATACCCACCAAGTCATTGGATCTTGTCTATTCCTTGGACTCCCAGTATACTACCGTAGGGCCTCTTTCATTATTACCGGATACTTCAGATACACTCCTTGTATCATGAATTGAATAGTAGGCGCCATGGTGAAAGCCAAGAGGGCCTTATCATTGCTTTGCCGTATTTTACCTTGGTCGATCACCTTGGACTCGGTAGGTGCCTCTTTGTGGAATGCCTTGGATTACGCTCCCCGGATTGCACTCTTACCCTTAGATAGACTCATATACTATTGAGTTAGTGTTTTATGAGTTTTACATTACCTTGGTTATGAAACTGGAACTCCATAACTAGATATCCTGGTTAGGTTCTTTATTAAATTTTGATACCTTCATTACATATACTATAACAAGATGATCACAGTGATAGCTATGCCTCACGTGACCTATTAACATTAAATGAAAATTGCATAATTAATGAACTAGTTACATGTTTAGACACTATTCGAGGGCTGAAGAAGGTACTTGGGTACTTAGTTATGTTGTACTATTTTATTTACATTATATATTAATGCCTACACAATATATATTCCATTACATGGGTCAGATGTTATAGAAACCATTTTTGGTGTCCCGCTGAAATTTATCTCCCACCCTCTCTGGGCACTGTTTGGTACCTGGAGAAGAATACATGGTTGCAGGTGTTGACGTGGGGAGGCATAGGACTTCTAACACTTGATGGAATGTTGTTCAGGATGAAGCCTGATTATTGATGACAGAGATGGATCTCAGGATGCTTGGAGTAGTTTTTTTTATTTTACCATGTGAAACATGTTATTATTATTATCATGTACCCATGTTTTCCAATTCTCTTTTGTCATGAAATTACATTATCTTTAACTAGTTGATACATTTATTATTATTCTCATTTTCTTATTGCATCAGTTTTTTCTCTTGTTTATTGAATATTCCTTCTATTATTTATTATTCCTTTTTATTCCTTCTATTGTGCTACACTATGCTAATGAGAGAATTTTCATCCCACAGACACAACCTATGCCCTTGCTTCTAGTCGGCTGCCTATGTCGTTTGAGAAGATGCACTTGAGGCATTATGGTCCACTAAGCTCGGGGGGCGGTTAAGTGGCATCCGGGTCCAGGAAGTCACATTCTCCATTGTTTTAATATATTAAATGTACTTAATATCTCATTATTGAGATTAAAATAAATGCCTTTATTTTAGTTTCAATTTTATGTATTAGGATCATTGTCTTCTAAAAGCACTATGACATTAGATTGAAGGGTTAATTTATTGGATATTTATATTAATAATTGGGTAATAATATATATAAATGTACTCTGTTTATATAGTATATTTCTTAGAAATATCATTTTATTTTTGGGGATTTGGACTATAACACCATAGTGAGGACCCTGGGGATAATTATATGAATCAGAAAATATCCTAAAATATTGGGGAAGTATATATCGATTGATTTCAATGAAATTTCATCTCGGTCTGGATTCTACTAGTATATGTACCACTAGAATAAATATTCCTAGGTGTAAAAACCTAGAAAGGGATTATTGATAACAAAATTAACCTATACTGAGTTCACGATAAAGAAACATTGTTACACACCTCATATGACACTCATGGGAAATGTTCTTTGGAAAATTCAAAAACAATTTAAGAACCATTTTGATGGACATGAAAATATTTCAGGGAAATAAATCCTAATTGTAAAATTAAAACAGATAACCTAGTTTAATACATAGAGATACAAAATTTAGGATATAAGTTTCATTTATATTTTACTCATTCTATATTAATAGTTACTCTTTTATATTTTTCTTATTTTAATTATTCCCATTATTTTTTTACATTTTTTAACTAAAGGTCAGAAATACAAGGAACTGTGACAATAAAAAATATCATAGGAAATGTGTTGATTTACATTTTGAGGTGCATATCCAATTGTGAGTGGGGACTAATAACTACTTAGTGGTACTTGATAATAAAATGAAATTTATAAAAATTCACTTAAATCATGTAAAACTACCTATTCCTATAAAGTAATAAAATTTTTCATTAATGTCATAAATGTTACAAATCCTACCATTATTTTATTTTTTGATACCCTTTACACAGAATAATGGATTCAAAACATTGGGGATATATTTCTTATACTATAATTCTTGGAATAAAAGATAGTCATTATGGGAATTTATCACTTAATGGGGAGGTTAATAAGTTGTGGAAACAAATCATGAACAAGAATCCAAATAAGTAAATCAATTCAAAAAAATTAGGTTGATTGAAGATGATATTTTACAATAAATATTTTCCCTTAACTCTACATCCTAAAATATAGGGATTTCCTCAAGCTAATGGAAAATGAAGATTAGTCTATCCTGAAATATAAGGAAAAAATTGCATGGATTTCATGGTATGAATAATGATTTTTAATTGATAATAAAAGCATGTTAGACCACATATTTAGTGAATTAAATCCAATTCATTGAAAATGTGTTGTGATTGAAGTCTTTTACATATATTTATAAATATTGAATTATTATCTGAAGGTTTATATATATATAAAAATAGACTTAATGGATGCAGATAGAAAGAAACAAATGTAATATAATTTGTAAGGACCAATGGGTATATCCCAAATAGGAAAGAGAAAAAAAATTGCATGTTATAAAAATATGTGATGAACCGTCTGGGTAATTATATTAAGAGAACAAGGAGATTATTTAGGTGTGATAATGTGGGGAATTAGAATAGTAAATGCTAACGTGAGATAAAGAATCCAAATAATAAAATGGGAAAAAAGAAATTTAGGATTAGTAATCAATCTATAGTTTAGTATTTTAACTATGACGAATAAGGTCATCAGTCAAGAAAATTCCCCAAGCCAACAAATTCTAGATAAAATAAACAACAACAACCTACATGGCCTTGAAAGTATGGAGGGGAATATTTTATCCATGTGGCTCTGGTGGATCCCAAAAAAATCGAAGGGATATATATAATATCGATTAATTGATGAACATTGAACATACTATAAGGCCCTGGAACTACACATTAATTCATAGCTTACAATATTATATGATCATTTCATACATAACCTCAAAACATGGTGGATCCGTTGTCTATAATAACATAAAATAGGGATATTATTTCTTTTAATGTATATAACTATTCCCCTCTCAATTTTTATTTAGAAACACTCCAATAAAATATTTTTACATCTCCTTTAGTTTAATTTTATGATTGGGGTGTATTAGGATTCCTTATATAATTACAAAACAAACTTTTAAATTATGTAGATCAATCTTTACATCCTGATTCGACCCTTAATTCTATATAATTTATATGAGGGAAAATAATCTATATTTAAGTATTCCTTTCATGAATGAATATTATTTCATAATGGTAATGTATATATTTCATAAATGATTAGAAAATGGGTATAATAATGATCAAAGTCATTCCCATTGTGATGGTTTAAACATATTCATTTCTGTAAGAGTTTACCAGTATTCCTTCAAATGAAGATGTTGTGATATCAATTAAAATTATTTGTTAATCTCATCCTATATCCAAGAATACTTATATAATGAAAAACATTTAGATTAAATTATAGATTATGAAATCACTAGAGCATTTAGAAATGGGTTTCATATGCACGAGTTCTTTACCATTGGTTTTCCCATCCTATTTTCAAACTATAATTATGGGATAATGCACTTCTTCATTGAATATCATAAACTCAAAAAAAATGATAAATAACATGTATCCCCATCAATATATTAAAAACTTTTCAAACAATAATTTGGGGACCATTATTTCTCAAAGGTTGAAATATATTATGGATATCACCATTTTAATATAAATAAAGAATATAGTAACAATGTTTACATTGAAAAAAGGTATGAACACTATGAGTTCATAGTGATGAACTTTGAACTCACTGATTCCCCAATAATATTTATTTACATTATGATTAGTTTTTTAAGTACTACATCAAAAAGTTTGTTTTGGTCATTATAGATGATAATATGATATACTATAAAAGAATGGAGGTTTCTGATGATTATTTGAGTACACTAATAAACATTAAGCCAAATGAGAGATTATTTGAAATGTATAGTAAATGCTATTTCAATCTAGGGAACTATCATTCATTGGGAATGATATCACCAGAAATGTAATATCTATGGATGATAAAATGATTAATGTAATAGTGTTGTGGTACATAACAATAACTATAATAGAGATCCATAATTTCCTTGGACATGATGCATACTATTATGATTGGTGAAAAACTCCTCACAATTTTCAGACGTGTTGAACAAACTAACTCAGATGAGATTAATTTTTTCTTTGACCAATTAATGTGAAGAGATCATCATGGAATTGGAACATAATATTACCATTATATAATTATGTACATATCACTCATGTGGGTTGATTTATATGGTATATAATAACGGTTAAAATAGGTATTGGACTGTGCATTTAAAGAAAATGAGAAATCAATATCTTATTCCTTAGGTTAGATGATATTTCATGTGAAGAACTATCCAAAATATGATATTGAATTCACTTCAGAAATATTCACATTGAAAATTTAGGAAAATAAGATCTATGGTGAGAAGTGTAAAATATATATGGATAATAAGATCCTCGGATATAAATTAACTATGAAAGAGATTAATAATTTCCAATGATGTTGATTATAGATAATAAATGAATATGATTTATCGATCTACATCCGTTCTGTGAAAGTAAATAATGTTGAAGATTATTAAAGTAGAATTGATCCAAAAACCTTATCAATATTAATAATTGAAAATGATATAATCATTCAATACTTTTAATATATTGAAATTGGAATCCAAAGAATGGAACATCAGCATTACAATATAAAATGATTTCCCAAATATCACTTTTGTATAAGATCAAATATAATCAAAGGAGTGATTTGGAAATACAAAGAATGTGGAATATATAAGAGAAGATATATCCTTGGATTTCAATGCTGAGTATGAATAAGTTATAAGATTTTATCCAAAACTATATGTACTACAATATTCTCTGATAATGAATAACCTGATGAATGATGGACATAACTCAACTTTTTGCATCCTCCATGGGTGAATGAAGATGTATCAAAATTATTAAATGAATTTTTTTTGTGATATTATGAAGAAGGTGGTCCTGGGATATCCATCAATATACGTACTATTTTATCATGTGAATAAGGAAATAAACAATTCAAAGGGGATGGTGCAATAATTACTCATAGCTACTTAGAAATAGTAGAATATCATTTTGTTTTTTGCATAGGTCATCTAAGGACATAGAAATTGAGTAATTCCATTTGGAATATAGTATACCGTATTATAATAAACTATGATTTAATTCGTATTCGAGGGGTCCTCACACTTGATCAACTTGTAAGGACATACATCAGAGAATTTTTAAGTCTATATATAGCAATGTTATAAATAATATTATTTTCAATCCAAGGATAACCTCTATGTTTTATTAATGTCTCCACATGATTCAAACAACGAGATGAAATTCAGTAAAAAATATCACCCTCAAACTAAAGGTCAATCACTTTGGACTATACATAGAATTGATTATATATTGAGGGAAAGCTTGATGGACTTCAAATGATTATGGTATCAACATATTATTTTGGTTGAGTTTTTATAAAATATTGTTTTTTTCTATTCAAGCATCCAAATATCAACATATTAATTCCACCATGGGTGGATTAGTTGAACTTATACATTTTTAGGATGAATTTAATAAACACAATCCATTGAAACTTGAAAATGTTGATGAAAGGTTAGAAAATTCTTTGACCATCCAATGACACATTAGGGATGCTCAAATTAAATAGATGATCTGTGATGATAATCACTGATAAGGCCTAAATTTTGAGGTTTGAGATAATCATTTCCATTTCATATCTCCATGAAATGGATTTGTGAAATTAGGTATGAAATGAAATTTTATTCAAATGTACATCAGCACTAGATTCTAAATCATACAAGAGCCAGGGTATATCAACTAGAACACCCACCAAAAAAGTCACAAGAACAATACTTGTTCCATCTATACTTATTTGCGATGTAAGTACCTAATCCCACATATGTATGGAATTCAGATTTGGTAAAGTTGAAAAAAGATTTCTATTATGTTGGTTATCTAGTGAAAATATGATATTACATATAATGTTCTATGCAACTAGTCAACTCACCATGTCATATAATAGGGTGAAATCATAAGTATAATGAGGCATCATGGGAACGATGGTGTGCAATGAACCTGGATTATAGTCAGATGTTTTCAAAATTGTTTTTCAAAAAAATTCAAGGAATAAAATTATTAAGGGGGACCAATGTAACATCCCATAATTAATTATCAATGGAAATTAAATTCTTATATAATCTTGTAAATTTTTTATCTAGAATATTATAAACAACATTACTCACATAATGAAAACTAGAAAAAAATTTATATTAATTTGAATATAACATTATTAAAATAAATATATATATATAAGAATGGGAAATTTAAAAATGGAAAAATTGTAAATACGATAACTAAAATATAAAAATTTAGATATACTCAATCCGCTTGAGTAATCACACTCATGAATAAACTATTTAAATTAGGAAAAATATTACTACTGTAATATTCATCTAAAAATGGAAATATATATAACCCTGTGAGAATATAGAAGATAATGGATAATTTATGAAACATGAGGTGTTTATAAAATATTTGGAACCCACATGACCACTATAAATAAAACCATTTCTATAGTAATTTTAATGTTTGGACAATAATATGGTCATTTAAAATTGTATGTCTGTTGTTAGAGTCATTTCCTCACATATGTTAGTGTAATATAATATACACATAAATTATAATTGTATAATTTATTAAATTTATATCTTCATATATGTAAATAATTGTTTTAAAATGATAAAATAAGAGTTTTTATTTTTATAAATCATAAATGTTTAATTTGAATTTTTATAACAAAAACAATGATTTAAATGAAGTTTTTCATTCATATAATGGTTTTATAAAATAATATTTATAAATTTTATAATTATTATATAATTTTATGATTCCATAAGTAATTTTTAAAATGGTAGGAAAAATGATCATAATATTAATATTGGTATTTTTAAAATAAATAAGGATTATAACTAAAAAATTATATTTCTAATATATTCGAAATTGTATTCATAAAATGGATTTATTTTTTTAACATAAAAGTGGAAAATTATTACAGGTGAATACTTGGTATTTTAATAAAAAATTGGGAATTTTTGTGAATAGTTAAATATGAAAAATATGATATTTGATAATATAAGAAAAATATATGAATTTATGTGTCTTGGATGATGAAAACCCCCATTATAATGAAGTCCCATACACTATTGGGTAATCCTTATATCCAATGAGATGATATGTATGGTAGATGTGAGTAAACCAAATATATTATGGGACACTGCCCACGATGTCATGTTGTCTTGGTGGTTATCCTTGACTTATTATTATATCAATTCTCATGTTGATTCCACATTCCATTATTTCCATGGTGTTTTGATTCCATTTTTATGTTATAAAACCATATTTTTATTCATGATCCATTTATTTCATAATATCATGAAATTGATTTTGGCTCATATTCCATTCTATATTATCATATTTAGATTTTTACTATGATTGTTAGCTATATTTTATTGTTTATGAACTTCCCATGATATCCTATGTAGTTTTTAGAGGTGCAATGTATTTATGATCTCCTAATAGAGATTAAATTAATGAATTTTTTTTCTTTTTAAAGTTTTTGTTTTATTATCTTCTTCTTCCAAGGAAAATATGGCACTCGATCATTGGGATGTTTTCATTGGATATTTATATTAAAAACCATTTAATAATATGTGTAAAGGGCATTTGTAACTATGAATTCAATTTTCATTTTAATTCACTAAATTATCTAATTCACCAATCCATTTACATACTGTTATGAGGTTATTTTGAAGACTGATGTGGGATGGTTCCATTAGATTACTAATATTGGGGTGACATGCATCACATTTAATTGAAATCTATAGATCATTTAATATATTTACTACATCCTAGTTCAATAAGACATTGTATGAAACAATATATTTAAATTTTTAAATATTTTTTTTGTTTTTATATTTCTTCCATGATAATGTTGATGGTTATTTAATTTTTAGATTATTTCCTAAACTCTTCTACTTGGTACATATGTCACATCATTTCCTTCAGTTGGATAGACTTTATTTGGGATCATTCCAGACTAGTTTATCAAATACGAGTTATCGATCAATACATAAACATTATTGGTCTATATAATAAGATAATTCATCATAAATTCTATTCATCTAGTACTTTCTCAATCCATTGATTCCTTTTTCGTTTTTTGGGGAATTTATGAATTTGAAAGCATTCTTCATTATCATGTTATACAAATATGACAACTTCCATGTGTGGGAATATTCATATTCCACTACAATGTTATAATCTAGAGGGTTTAATATTTTTTGTATGTGTATCCTCTTAAATTATTATTTACTATAATTTATTAGTTTCCATGAGGTTCTCTTCATTTATTACATTTATATTTGATGATATCTCTTTCCTCAACATGCATGGAAAATATTGAGAAATGGGTTATGATGTTTAGAATTTTTTTGATTATGTCAAGATTGATTCTTCTATTAGAAATCAAAATCTTTAATCCACATTATATGATATCATTTCATACTTACCTTGTCTTTCATACACTATTATCCCATATGTTACCTTATCATACAAAAAAAAACTATTAGAATATAGTAATATTTTTGGTTACATTACTACCCATTATTAATGGGGGTCAATGTCTAAATATATCCTATATATATATTGTCTAAATATGCACTAATAGATCAAAAGGTTATTATATAATTTTAATACTCAAACGTTGGTAACCACTCATTCCCATGGCATATGAAATGGTTCAGTGATATGAAAGTGATATTTTCTATAGAATATATACATGATACCTTGATTTTTTATAGATAATAATGGAGAAACCAATATAATATTAATAACATCCAATTTCCTTGTAATAATTCATAAATTTCTTCAGTTTATGTGTGTGTTTGTATCGTGGGCTAATATAATGTATATTTTCTTGTATATTTCATGGATATTATTAAGGAAAAAATTAGTGTAAATATCAATGTTGACTTTATCTTCTCATTGGTTATATTTGTTATACCCTATTTCAAGTATGTTTTATTCATTTTCTACTAATTCTGTATTATGGGACATTCTATTTATCATTGAAAAATTATCCCTCATTATAATTATTTAGGAAGATCTCTATCCTTGATTCAAATATTATAACTATTCGGTGTTTTGGTTTATTATTCATGGATTTATCTACTTCCATTAGAAGTGATTATAATAAGGAAAGAGCTAATTTTACATATATTCTGGTAAAATTGGTGGCAGTATTTGATTTTATATTTCTCAATGGTTAGTACCCTCTGTGTCATTTGAATATCTCCTAGGAAAAAACTTACTTCAGCACTATATAAATGGAATGTATTAATCTGAGGGATCTAGTGGCTCACACATTATGTGATGAACTATGAATAATGGTATATGGTTGTTTTTGATATAAATGTATCATAATATATTATTTCTGATTAGAGTTCATATTTAAACACAACATATTTACACTACACCCAATACATATCAATCAACTCATGATGGAACCATCCATTGAGGAAAATATCTTAGACACTATTATATCATTAGAGAAGATCAAAAACCGATTAATGGTAAATGGATGTTTTGTTATTCATTTGGGGATCTAATTAATTCTAGTGACTAACTAGGGTATCGTTTATATTATACATGTTGTATACAAGATCTCGAATTCAAACCCTAGTAAATAAAACCTATGATGAGATATTTTCCATTTGTAAACTCATTTAGTTGTCAAACCATGATGATAGAAAATAATTGTATAGTAGTGGGATTAATGATTAATTAATAATTCTAGGAACACATAAATTTTTGAAGTATGATAATCGATAGATTTTGTGGTGTCAAAATAATATATATGTTATTGTTGAAAAATTATTCATGCATTTCCATGCTTACCATAGTGTAATATCTATTTTATTTTTATTCAGTATGATATAAACCAACATAATCTAGAATTGTGTTTAATAATACAAGTATTTTTATATATTTGTTAAATTTAGTTGAAATAAAACAAATAATGATAAAAAAAATTCATTTCCATATAATGAAAAATATTGAGCATGAAAAGTAGTTGGGGAAAATATCACAATGTATAAAATTATTATTGGATCATTTTTTCCTTATTCTATTTCTTGGCATCAATAGAACCAATAATCAATGTTTTTTAACATTATGTTATACGGTCTTGTTTACCAGAATGGTACACCTAGGAGAAATCTCCTCACATGTCTCATATATTTTGGTTTCGAGAACCAGGTTTATTAATTGTTCTTAAATGTACCAAGATCATGGAATGTGATGAGATCATTACGGAGAAAATATATATGAAAACTCTACATGTCTCACATATGTGAGTATCAATGCATAAAAATTGTTATACCCTCATAGTTATATATGAAGGGGTCCCACATCAACGACCCTTGTTAACACTCACTCATTAGTATCATGTATTCACTTATCATCACTAGTGTTCATTCCATTATTCAAAGAAGAATTCATTCCATTTTCAATGACAATGGATTCACACTCATCATATATAGACTTCGTGTTCACCTCCACTAACGTGGGAGTCTAACTAATATAAATCTTATTTCATTCCAATGTTCAATCCTCCATACAATATTATATTCTTAATTTAAACATGATTAGAGATTTACCATGAATTTTTTTTAATAAAAAATATATTAAACGGATTGTCTCATAATTAAAATATACTAAGATATATTATAATAGAATGATTATTTTTAAAAATTAAATATGTTTTTATAAATAAAATATTTTTTATAAAATATATTTATAACATTCGATTTATTAAAAATATGGATTTATCTACATTTTTATAGTTTTCAATGAACTAATATTTAACTATTATTATTAAGCATAATATGCCTATAATATGTCAACTATGGAAGATTTATACCAAACCTAATTTATTTCGTTGATAAATCAATTGTATGATTACTAAAATATGGGTAAAATGTTAATTAATTTCATTGAAAGTACTTAATGACACTGAATTAATAATTATCAATTTTAATATAATATTGAATATATATATTATATAAATAACGAGTAAGTGAAATATATTAATAATAAAATGCGAGAGAGTGTTAAATAATAATTTAATAGAAGGTGAGTTACACTGAATATGATTAAATATATAAAATTTAATTATTAGATATTATTGTCCATAATTACAATGGTATGATGTATACTTAGGAAATTTTATGTGGATGACACTTTGAGCTATTAAAGGTACTACCTAGATCACGTAAGGTCATCTTGGGATTTTCAATATAAGCATAAGGGTACCCCTACATTATATAAAGATAAATACTAACCAACATAAGGATACTAGTGATTGTAAAGGTAATATCCTTTTCATGAAAGGCCTAATAAACATCTCCTAGATTACCAAATGCTGATTTTAGATTTTGTATAAATGTAATTCTATAGTAATGAAGATAAAATTGACGTAATGTATATTGTCAATAAATCATATAAATGTAAAATATTTGATTACTTAATGTTCTTTTGGGATTCAATAGATGAGGTTAGGGTATTGAAAAATAAAAACCTATGGGAAAGGTATGTTATATACATATAACACACATATGGGTCGAAATATAGTATTATAAATTTCATAAGGGAAAACTACCCCTTGAGTAAGGGTACGTGTCACCTCCCATAAAGGTAATTCAAGAAACAAACTGGATACATCAGTGTAGATCCTTACTGAGTAAGGGTAACTGATGAGAATGTAAGGGTATCAAACTATTTATTTAAGGGTACGCTTCATTATACATATCCTTAGTAAGGGTCTCGAATCCATAATGTATTGTAAAATGAATCTTGTTAGTAGATATTTATGGGTCACATGTTGATTTTGAAAAATTACATAAAGGTATTCAAAAGCCACATAAATATGTGCTCAATTTTTTTGATTTAAACAATCCAAATTAATGCCTTATTATTCCTCACATTAATTTTTTCCTCAAAATATACCATGTGGTCAAATCATTAAACTCATGATTCCATTATTATGATGAATATTTCTGAGATTTGTTCTTAAAATACATGTCTTTAATTCAAATTATTTCATGATTTATTATAAAACAATACTCATAGTATAATACATATGATTAAGAATCCATGTGTACTTCAGAAATTAATTATATACCATATAAACATGATACAAGGATACAACAGAAATATTTAAAACATATTTAACATGATTCTATAATTGAATATATTTTAAAACTACTTGGGGTAACATGGGGAAATAAAAAACAGAAGGATGCGACATAAATCTTAGTAAGTGAAAATATAATAACATAAAGAATGTATTACATATTTCTACAATGAAATTTTAATGGGAAAAAACATGTATGATAATCATAAACATTACCAACAAATCATGGTATATTTCGATGACATAAAGGCAACATAGTAATGTGGAAACAATATTAAATATGACATCATAATCGTAGGTCAATGATAACTTACAAGACTACATAACATGGTGGAAAAAAGTATCATAATGGATTTTTTTAATCCCTAATATCATAAATGAAATCTTATGAGACTAACAAATTTCCAAGTCATTGGAGTACTATATAATTCTTAGAACACCCATTTTCATGGTTTCACGAACGTCTGTTAGTCTTCCAGATAGATTATTTAACGAAGGATCATATTTCATTACATTTAATCTCATGATTAAAGAGTCTAGAAAATATACATGGTTTTTAACAATAAAATAATGATAGGTTATTTTACAAGAATATGATATAGTGGAAATGTCTATGAAATTATAAATAAAAATGTTTGTAAAAAAAATAAGAGGATAATTTTTGCGACATGAAGAGGGTACATAATAAATCAGGGGAATGATTAATCTAAGTGATAGGGGTATCTCATTACATATAAATAATAATTTCTATAAGAGGAAATTTTTTGAACATAAAACAACCTTAAAATATAGTTAAATAGATGAAATAAGTAAACAAATTCATTAATAAAATTCCAATAGAGCAAGCTCAAATGATAATATAGTAGCACAACATGGGTGAATAATGAATCATGGGTGAGATTAATGAGGTTGAATTGGGTATCTCACCACTTTATCATTATAGAGGTAGTAACATGGATTTATTTTAATGTGTCGAAATATGAGAAAATGGAATGATATGGGGTAAAAATGAAGAGGTTTTTGAATAAATAGGATTATAGAATCATTTCACTAGAGTGGATGATTACCAAAGATTGGAAAAGGATTCTAGAGAGCTTGAAGGAAATGAGGGAGGGATATAAAAAGGAATGGTTTGAATAATATCATTCTATTTTTTTCTGTAATGAATAATGATAGAATGGATGGGTGTATATCAGAAGGGGTTATTTCTTTATTATTTTATATTCCTTGATTTTGGATATCAAAAAATAATGTAATCAAATCTACAAAATATTCAATGATTTTCTTCTCTACATTCTTCCAAATTGTATTGGTTTTGATTATTTTATTAGTTCATGAAATGATCAAACTATAATAACACCCATGCTGATGTGAAAGTGATTTATGTTTACAAAGAATAGATTTTAAAGCCATGAAACTTAATATATGTTTTAGAGGATTCATAGATAAGAATATAAAATTAACCAAATATCCTAAAAAAAATTATTTTATTGGGGAAACATATATTTAATCATTTACTAATTTTGACCACATATCACATCTCTTCTGGATTATTAAGAAGTAATTATACATTCTATAAGTTTATACCATATTTAATTTTACCTGAAAATTTAGTTGTGTCATAAAATCATGAGAAATTAACTATATGATCATTCAAATTTGATAATTCCAAATATAATAGTATTCTTATCACAATAATTACCAATATATTATAAGTCACACTTTTCAATTAAAAATCATATTTGTTGAAAAATATATTTGTTGACAATATCTATTAAGTGAAAATTTTAAAAATTACATATTGAATTCATAAAATTATATTATCATTTATATTTAATATAAAATATTTAATAATGAATTTTTTTTTAAAATATTTTATTTAAAAAAATATATATAATTATTAAAAAGTATTTTCTAAATTTAAATTACATATTACAGAAAAATATATGTTTATTTGGGTCATAATGAAATAAATATTTTTTCGTAATCCTTAATTGATCATTTATAAAGAAAAAATGAGGAAAAATATAATAATTAATTTATTGAAGAGAGAGTATAAATATTCATAATTATATATTTGAGATACATAATCACTTAGTATACTAGAGAATGTTATATGGTTATGGTGTGTAGTGATAATATTTTCTTGGTGTTGTTTATCGAAAATGGTTTTGGTCATGATCTCGATGAGGTTGAACATATCTGGTAATTTATTTCACATGTACTTTAGTTGTTAATTCTTAGTAAGGTATTGGATAATATAATAAACATTAGATGAAATATCCCTCATAATCTCTAATAAATGGTCTTCATCAAGTATAAATATATTTTTCGAGTGATCACAATATTCATGTGTGTCAATAGGACTTTATTATAATCCTTAATTTAAACTAATCATATAATCACCTTTTTTAATTTCATTATTCCCCCATCAGAAATTTCTCCCCCAAAATTATTATTTCAAATAATAAACTAGATGATGGTTCTTTTGTTTCAATGCCACATCTGATTCTTATATCGCATCCCCAAACATGTAGTTATGCCACAAAACATTGACAAGGTGATTTGTATTGTTTTCTATAAATCTTCATCTATAATCTAGTATCCTCACCGGTTACTCATCATATGAATGATCATTCTCCCATGGTACCACCTACTGATTTAATACCTGTGAGATGTCTCGTATGTACTTTTCTAGAGAGATACAAATAACACATCATGTACTTGGGAACTAATAGGTTTGAGTGATAGTCAATAGGACACCACTAAAATGTAATCAAGAATATCCAAGGGGATAATTTATATTAGACTATAGATTACCTTCATATAAAAACTCATGAATTTCATCCATGGTGATATAATAAAGAACACGCTATCACTAAACTCAAACTCTAGGACATTTCAATGATTTTCGGAACAAATGTTCTTTTAAATTTGTGTTGATTTCATGTAACAAAAAATTAATTAGTCCTTTTATATCATCTCTTGGATAATATTTGGTCTCATCATCTTCTTGTCCTCAACCTCACCAAATCATTTTGGATCATAAAACCCATACCGTATAGATACTTATAAGGTTCTATTTGATTCCTATAATGGAAATTATTGTTTTTTGAAATCTAAACTAGGGGAAGGTGTGGTTTTCAACATCCTTTAAAATCCAATGAAAATGATATTTTCATATCAGCTAGGGTTCTAATGGCCCTTTCAGACGGACCATCCATCTGAGGGTTATACAAAGTGTTGGATCTTAGTTCTATATTCAAATATTGTTGAATTCCTCTCTATAACATCGAGGTAATCCTCTGATCACATTTTTTTAATCAGATTGTATCACTACATGAATTCATTCTACATAAATTATGTATATCATAGTGTGTTTTTCAAGAGGAAAATATTATTAGATAGTAATGAAACGTGTTAAAATAGTACAGTGATCGTCTACCACTTACATGGTGTGATTTTATTTAGTTGTATAGGGGAGTCTTATGATGAAATCCATTATTGTGTTTTCTAATTTTGAAACGGGTATGGTCAATGGTTTCATCATAACCTTATACTTATATCTTTTTTACTTTACTTATTACTATATAAATCATCATGATACAAACACTAAAACATATCTCTTCATGTTATCTCAATAATTTTTTTCTTCAAATATATACTCCTATTTGTGATTCCTATATGAATAAACATGGTTGAGTTATGTAAGTCATCTTGAAGTTCCCTCTTCACTTAGGTTTTTAAGGGATAAATATCTATGTTCCAAATATTATAAATATATTTTTAGTGGGTTTTAACTCTATAATATTTACTACCTTTATCTTTAGAAACTCATACTCATTTTTAGAATCCTTGATCCCCTCAAGAATAAATTGTTGAGATTTTATTTTAGAAAGGTCGGTTGACTATCATTTTATTATTCTAATATCTAGTTGTTGAATTTATAATATTATTTCATCCCTTTCAATCCTCAACATGGACAGTGTTGTGGGATCCTAACTTCTAAGAGCATCTTATCCACTATTTTCTTTCCAATGATGGTAATCAAACGGAATATCATAATAATTTAATAGCCCCAACCACCATAATTTTAACATGATAAAATAAATTTGTGTGAATATAAACATGGGGATTTTATGATCCATATATGTATATCAATCTTTTTTTATAAGGATAATACCATCAAATATTCAATTTAAATATCACTATAATAAATTATATATCATGAGTTTATATAATACTCATGGATATTCTGTTGGTTGAAGGCATAAAATATAACCTTTTACAAATCTATGAGTACACCACTATAACACTCCAAGCTTCCACAATACTTTTCATTTTAAACATTTCAATATCTTTCATTGAATGCTACACCGAGTTTTACCACACCATAACCTATAAAACTCCCTATTTAAAAAGAATTTATGATTAGTATGAACCAAATTATGAAATTTATATATTATATGACTAATACATTCATTTTAAATTTATCAAAATTTATTTTATAAGCATAAGATAAGAATTAATCCAATATTTAACATGAAATAGCTATTTGTTCATAAAAAAATCATACCGAATTTTAATTGAGAACCATTTTTAAATCCAATATTTTATAATTTTATATATTAAATTTTTCTACAAAAAAATATTATTTATAATAGTGACATAAAAATTTATTTTGGAGGAATTTTCTGTGTTTTTATGAAAATGTTTGCAATTTAATGAAGAGTAAAAAATACTGCATTATAATTCAAAAACAAATTACTCAATATAATTATATTGTTAGATCATCCTATTTATTAGATTTAATTAATAATTATATTATATTTTTACCATTTTAGGTGATTTAGTTCATTGGAATTATTTTCACAATAAAATTACATATAAAAACTTGTCATTATTTTGAATATATTTACTTTTAAAAAACTAGTTTTCTCATGTTGTCAATGAGGATTAATTTTATATCAACAACAACCAATTATATGTTTTAAATTTTTAAAAATTTATTCTATATTTAGAATCAATGGATCCAAATTATGATAACAGGTCACATTTAAATTTCTGGACATTATGAATATTAACATTGGTAATTTTTTATTACCATTGCTATGGGTGAATCAGATAATTTAAGGGAAAAATATTATAAAATTACCATAACACATGAAAAAAATATATTGGATGACTAAATTCAACTATTATCATCAATGTTTCTAAATTGAATCACATAATAGAATATTTCCCATCAATATGACACTAATATTATCAAAATCGATGAATATGAAAAAATGTCACACTCTCATTTTATATAAGTAAATTAGTTATAATATAAGGATAAATAGAAGATAACATAGACTAAGTGTAGTCTCTTTAAATCTAGAAGAATTAACTATATCATTGAAATTTATTTATATTTTTTATAGATTATATAATTTATATTATGGATGAAATAATACTGACACAAAAATAATTTATCAATAGAAATATCAAATAAATATTTTTTAAAATGTTAAAATAAATATAATTTTAATTTATAAAGGTGATATAATAAATTTTTTAGTTGAATATGACTTGTTTGGAATATTTTAAATTTTTTGGTTATAAGTATCTTGTTTTTTATATTTTATTTAAAATCAATAAAATAAATAGTGTCAAAATTGACACTATTTATATTTTATAAAAATATCATTTTATTAAAATTTTTAAAAAACATAAAAATGTTAAAAAATTAAAAACCTGATAATTATAATGTCTAGAATGTCATAAAAGCTTCATTTAACATAAATTTACACCATATAATAAATTATGTACAACCATTTAAAATTTATAATGTAATTACAACAATTAAAATTAAACACTTTAGATAATGATAAATCAAAACTATAAGGTTTAAAATAAACTAAAAAAATATCTAATTTTTTTGGATTAGATTATTTTTACCCATAATCATATTATCTTAAAAATAATACACTCTGGAAATATTTTTAATTAATATTTAATTTATAAAAATTAAAAAAAAATTATATTTTCAATGGGGCCCCTCACTACTCTTATAAAAATAAACTTATACCTGTCTTTAATTATTACCACCAAACCACATTTTCTGGAAAAAAACCTTCCCACTTATCATAAAAAATTCACCCATTTCATATTAGAGGCCATATTATGGTTATAAATATATTCTATGGAGTCCTTTTCTGAAAACCAAAATGAGATACCTGAAAAAGAGGTAATTATTTTATCACCTCTTTCAAAGTTCATTACTTCCTCTGATTCATATTTATATGTAGTTTTCATAGAAAAATAATAAATCTATAATCATCCATATATTTATAAGTTATTATAATCATCGTACCACCATGTTACTCATTATAACCATCATACAACTAACAATATTTCCATGTGTGCGTACGTACTACTTACTGTTTCCTCTACTTGGTGTAATTTGTTATTTACTAATAATTTTTTTAATTCATATAACGATTATTATAACTGAAATAAAAAATTAATATGAGATGATAATTATTCTATGTAATTAATATAACATACATTTCAATACAATTTTAATATTTAGGGAATGTACCTTTGCTCGTGCAAACGCCCGACTAGCAGTTTCCACGACGCAATGAGATTGGTTCTCCATTTTAAAAATTCAATAATGATTATAAAATTAATAGGAAGTGTAAAAATATAAATTATGATCTTAATATAATTTTACATATAAATAAAATACATCCTCAACATAAAAAACAAGTCTTACATGACAATCATGGAATAGGAAAATGAAGTAGTTAACACTCAAAAAAATGCTAATACTGAAATAAAAGTAACAGAATGATATGAGAGATTCATATATGATATCATAAATAAGTATATAGTCCTAGAATAATTTAATAACATGATTTAACCATTATACAAGAGGGTAAATCACACTCTACTAAAGTAAAGTCCAATGTTAGGGTTCATTTCATAGTCTCTTTATTATGAAACAGTGCTTATACGTAAGTATCTACTGGGACATCCATTTAATCAATGTACATGTTTCAAAAAATGTGATTCAAAATACTTTAGATAAATTTTTAAAGTCATTTTTACCCATGTTTTAATTTTTACAAAGCATTTTTAAAGGAATCATTATGATGTTTTCCAAATGAGGTACTTTATGACCATTTTAAAAAATTATGGAAAGAATGTTTTTTTAATTCATATGACATTAACATCTATATTATTCCTTTATGTCACCTCAAAATTGTAAAGATTAACTTACAATATTCTATTCTAATTTTCAATAGATATGGTTCCTTTTTAAATTGCACGACTTTTCATTGAATCTAAAGTAATAAGGGTTATCTCTCTCAAAGTCTTTTAATGTTTTTATTCGATCACATTCATCTATGTTAACATCTTTTTCTGGATTTAATGCTTCATTAACACTTATTTATTATGATAATGTCATCCATATTATATTAAAGGTTTTATGATATGTTTTACTGTTGATGTGCTATTTTTACCCCATTCATAGTTTATGTCAATGTATTATCATTTCAAATGATAGTTTCAATACGAATGTTTATGTTACGTTTTAACCTTTTCATATAAGGTAAGCATTGGACATAGTAAGTGAAGGGTAGGTCCCACTATATCACTTCTAATAATTGGTAGGTCTCATGATAAAAACTATTGTCTTCGAACAAGGACTTGACAGTGTGGTAATAGTGATGGCATAAAGGCTTTACATTATGGTTATGATATCCATCATTTTTCATTTCTTTGTTATGAGAATAGTTGTTGATATTAACTATTATCATTATACTGGTATAATATCCACATGAATGATTAAATGGAATAATTTTATTTATTCTTTACATATTATATAGAATATTATGTATAATAGGCTTGTGTTATAGTTTTATACCCCTCCTTAATGGTTTAGGCTTATGTTTGAGAGCATCAACTATAATGTTTATCATTACCGAGCATTTGAGATCACCCATTTCTTTTGTTTCATTATCCCTAGGATGATGAGATGTATATTCTGACTTACCTATTGTGATTTTTTATGGGAGATATGTGTGTTTAATGGAGATAGTATATAGTTTTTCATTTCATGATGTATTGTAAAACTTTAGTTTGTGTCCTGGTTTTCCAAGGCTACAAAACCAATCGGTCCATCGAGATTTTTTTTCTTAAGATTATGGAAATGAAATAAAATAATGCACCTACTCTAGTAAATTGGGTTTGGGGAATTACAGTTGGTATCAATGTAGTATTAGTACAAACTATTGCAATTAGATTTAGGAAAACCTTGATTAGGGAACATTTCCCTAAGATAGACATTGAGGATATGTATTGAAGAACATTTTATAGTTTTGGTAGAAAAATATTATGTGGGTATTCCTATTAAATACAACCCTTTCTTGATTCTACATGTGGACGTGGTTCTGGTAATGATGTACATAGGGATGAAAACCCAAATAAGGTGTTTCGAGCATGAATCAGTTTAACATGGTACAAGACAATGTTCCTTACTATGTATTTATCTTGAAACTCCTAGGGGATATGCCTAGGATAATTCATATTTTCTTTATAAACCATTATGATGGATTTATGATCGACGATGTCCCCAAGGAAACCATGTTTATGATTATGCATTAGATGTGCATAAATTTTTCAATTTGTGTTATGTATTTTAGTAATTTGGAATTATGAATTATGATTCATAATCTATGCTAGTAAATTCCATTATTTATAAATGGCACCTAGTGGAAGAAATAGAAACCATATCAATGAACGTAATCCATATTGGTATTTCCATATAATGCAATATAATTGATGTATATATGGTGGAAAAACTAGTATTGAACATATTATAAAAAACTAGGATTAATGACTCGGGTTATGTATAATAACCATACCATTATGGAGCACCCTAATCCACAATGTAGAGGATCAATTGTAGACCTCTTCATGAAGAAAAAATCTCCAACAATAAATTGGAATAAAATTCCTTTTCTTGATGAAGAGTGGTTATGTTCCTTAAAAAAATATCTCTTGTGTTGTGGATTAATGAGAGGGAAAAAACTGTTATGTAAGTCTATCATCATTTTGGATATGTAGAAAAATTGTGGTTATTGGTTCAAAACATCAAGGATGATGAAGAGGTTTCTAATATGTAATGGAGGTAATTTAAAGTCCCCTTCCAAGAAATATAAATTCCTCGATATCTAAAAATGGATATAGGGGGAAACTTTCTGAGTTTGATGAATAAAGAGTATGAGAATGTCGTAAGGTATGAGGATTACTTCACAAGGTTAGTAGGTCATATAGCAGACAACATATGTAACATAAGAAGTATGATTGATCGATTCTTTGACGGGTTAAAACCATTACTCTATGCGAACTAGTATCACAATATTTATCATCATAAAAAGATATATTCTCATGTGCTATCAGGATAAAAAAATAATTATATTTGTCTTATGAATTTATAGGGAATTAAGAGAATAATTGGGCCATTAAACACATTGGGGATAAATTAAGGGAGGAAAGGACATGTTGATGTTCCACCATGTAGTAATTTTTGGAGAAAACACCCCATTACTTTCCTAAAGGGAATGGATGTTTTTTATAAGTGTGGTGGAAAATACCCCAAGCTTGTGATTGTAAGGTGAGGAAAGAATCATTCAATGTTCAATGATTCAATTGTTACAAAACTGGATATTATGAAAATTATTTTCCTAAGTGCCAATGAAATGTTCCCTCATAAAAGGCCATTGAAGAAAGGCCATGATTTTTCCATCACAACTAATGAGATTTGTGTTCCAAATTAAGTCATAGATTGTACTACAATAATCTCCTCAAATTTAGACAATTAATTATTTAATTTTAGATATTCGAATTCATTTTTATCTTTGTAGTTTCTTTATGAAATTAGATATTTCCAATTCAATTTAAAAAAGGTTTTATTAGTCAAAACCCCTAAGGGAAGTCTCATTTCAAAAAATATATGTCAGCGTTTTCCCATTATAGCATATAGAAATTCTTTATCTGCAAAAATTATCACCATACCTATGGTATAATTTGATGAAATTCATAGTGTGGATTGGATTTCAAAATATTATGTGAAATTTTATTCCAAGAAATGTGATGTTACGATTTTTGAGGATGATGTAGAATCCATTATCTTTATAGAAGAAATTTTATAATAATATTCTTATTTAAATCCACCCATATAACTCTTCAAAATGAAATTCCGAGGGAGGAAGAGAAAACATCAACCATGGATGAAGAATGAAATATTCAAATTGAAGATGTTCCTATTGTACAGAAATACATAAATTTATTTCCAAATGATTTACATAGACATCCACTAGAGCAGGAAGATAAGTTTTATGATGATTTAATCCCTAATTCAAGACCAATATAAAAAACTCCATATAGAATGGAAATTTTGTAATTAGAAGTGATAAAGAAACGATCAGATGAGTTGAGTAAAAAGTGATATATTGGCCCCAATGTTTTCCATGGGGAGCCCCAATACTTTTTGATAGAAGAAATATGGACTAATTATGGAGTGCATTGACTATATTGAAATTAATTATTCTATTATAATGAATAGGTATCATATGCTTCAGATTGGATATTTTTATGATAAAATTTATGAAGCTTAATATTTTTCAATGATTCCCCTTTGTTTTGGATATCATCATTTGGTTGGTAAAAAATGAGGGTATTCCAAAAACATCATTCTGAAAGAGGTATGTACATTATGTATTTACAGTAATGTCATTTTAATTGATTAATGTACCCTTTATTTCTATGGATCTAATGAACCATGTATCTGAGGATCATCTTGATGAATTTTTTGTAGTACAATTTGATGATAACATGGTATAAAACAAAAGATATGAAGAACATTAGAACCACTTGTAGATTGTTATAGAAACTATTAGATGAAATAAACTACATGGGATGTTTAGAAAGTTTGAATTTTGGATTCAATAAATTTCTCTTCTGGGACATTTTTCTAGAAGGAAGGAATCTCTTTTGATCAAGCAATGAAAAAGGAAATGGATTAATGGACATCCCTAATAAGAATAACTGAGGTACATAATTTTATTGGTTTATCAGGTTACTATCAGCATTCCGCCTAGAATTTTTCCTAATTGGAAAACCTATTAACAAAGCTCACACATAAAGGGGTTTAATTCATTCGGAAATAATAGTGTGAAAATTGTTTTGAGGAATTAAATTGAATATCAGTGAATTATGTTATCTTGACTCTATCATCTGGGAATGAAGGGTCTGTGATTTATTATGATGCATTAAGGAAATGACTCAGTTTTTTCCTTATTCTGGATCATATTATTATTTCTTATGCATCAAAGATATTAAAAATTCATTAAAAAAACTAACCAACTCATGATCTAGAGTTAGAATTTGTATTCTTGTACCGGAATATATGGGCACACTATATCTATATTGAAAGATATGAGATATATAGTAATCATGAGGGTTTGAAATTTATTTTTTGATAGATAGAACACAACATGAGAAAAATTAGATTTCTTGAGAAACTCAAGGATTATTATAGCACAATACACTACAACCAAAAGAAGGAAAATAAGGTGTCAGATTCCTTGAGTATAAAAGACTGTGGATTTCTAAAAAATGATGGTTGAAAGGGATCATATGTTTATGGATATATTTTAAATGGATATGGGAATTATCATTGAAGGTGAAAAATCACTACTTTTTCTAATGGTTGTAAAACCACATTACTAGAAAGGATAAAATATTCTTAGTCTGATGATGAGGAGTTTAAAAATAAAATTAATGCAGTGGATTATGGGAGACTAATTGACTTTATATTTGAAGATGGTACATTGAAATTCGGTAAGATTCATTGTGTTCCTGTTATACTTGATCTAATTAGGGAATTATTGGATGATGCTCATAACTCCAATTTCTCCATACAACATGTTGGAACAATGATGTACAGAGATTTCAAGGAATATTTTTGGTGGGACAACATCAAGAGGTATTTTGATAATTATATGTCAAGATGTTTTGTTTGTCAACAAGTGATGGTTGGAAGACAACATCCAAATGGTTTCATTCATTCTCTTACTATACCTATGTGGAAATGGGATGATATTATGGTGGAATTTTTCATGGATCTACCAAAGAATTCTAGAATTAATGATGAGCTATTTTTTATTTATAATCATTTTTTAAATAAGAACATTTTCGTCCTAAGTTAAGATTTTACACATCATCATTTATTATAACTATAAATTAATAAAGAAGTAAGACATCATTTAGTACCCCTAATGATTTTTTCTAATAGTGATACATGTTTTACATTAAAATAATGGAAAAGTCTTCAGAATTCCCTAGATACTAACCTTCTTTTGAAAATTTCCTACCACTATCAAATTGATGGTCAATCAGAAGGGACTATTAAAACCATAGAATAAATTTTAAGATATTTATATCTTGTATTTCAATGTAAGTGGGAATAGTATTTTCATATGCCATAATATCATATAATAATAGATTCTATTCAGGTATACATATGGCACCATCTGAAGAATTATATGGAATGAGATATTGTATAACATCTTGTTGGGATATTTTTGGGGAATGAAAACTCGAAGGCCTATAACATGTTGATGAATTAATATAAAATGGAAAACAATTCTCACCCATATCCAAATAGCTCAAAGTATGAAAAAATTATATATGAATAACTTAAGGAAGGATTTGGAATTTCAAGCGGGAGATGATGTTTTATTGAATATATCTCAGTGGAAGGGTGTTATTTGATTGATTATGAAAGGTAAATTATGTACCAGGTAGATCAGGCCTTTTGAATTTTGGGAATGAATTTGATATGCATCTTACCATTTGAAAATGCCTCCATGTATTTAGAAATTTCTTAATGTGTTCCATGTATCAATTTTAATGGAATACAAGACAGACCCAATGAATGTACTAGCCTGTGAAGAAATAGAACATGATCCTGATCTATCTAATTTTTTTGAGCCTATCAATATTCTTGATACCATAGAACAAGTGTTTAGATATCAAAAAAATCATATGGTAAAGGTTCTTTGGAGAAACAATAAAATGGAAAAGGCGATGTGGGAACCTACATAAATCACCTGAATCTCTTTATGAAGTGATATTCTATAAATTTTGAAGATTCAATTATTTTTATGCAATCATATAACATCCCAAGATCCACAATATGTTTCTTTTTAAATAGTCTAATAGCTTTCACTAAACACAACACCGAGTTATAGCGCTCCACAACCTATCAAACTAGCTCTTTAAAAAGTTGTTATGAATACTATTAACCAAATTATGAAAATTATATATTATATAATTAATAATTTTTTTAATCCATCTATATTTTATATTATAGGAATAAGATAATACTTAATCCAATCTTACACATTAAAAGACTATTTGTTTATAAAAATAATTTTTCCGCCTTTTAATGGTGAACCATTTTTTAATACAATATTTGAAACTTTTTTATATTAAGTTTTACAAAATAAACATCTAATTTATAATTGGGATATATAAATTTTTTTTGGAATTTTTTTTGGTTTTTTATGATAACTTTAATATTTTAATGAATTTTTTTAAAAAATACTTTCTTTTAATACAAAAATTCTTTTTTATATGAATAATTATTATTGTTAGATTGTCCTTTTAATAGGTTTTAAAGTATAATTTGATTATTTTTTAACCATCTAATATAATTTTGTTCATTGGAGTTATTTTCACATTAAAATCACATATAAACACTACCAATCTTTTGATGGGTTTTACTTTAAAAAAGACTCGTTTTCTCTTTTTTTCTACATGGATTAATTTTAAATTAATTATTGAAACCTCTATGATTTAATTTTTTAAAAATTGATTCAATATTTAGAATCAGTGGGTCCAAATTATGTAATAGGTTACTTTTAAATTTTTTGAAATTATGAATAGTAACTTATGTAATTTTTGGATTCCTCTGGTTAATGGTAAATTATGTAATTAAAGGTAAAATTAATGTTACAAAATTACCGTAAAACAAATGAAAATACTATTAAATGACTGAATTCTACCCTGATGATCTATGGTTTTAAATTTAATCCCTAAATGGATACATTCCCACGAAAATGTTGTTAATATTATTAAAATCCATGAATATGACAAAATATAAAATTCTAATTTTATATAAGTATATTAATATTAATATAGGGATAAAAAGAGATAAAATTTACTATATGTATTCAATGAAAATATATAATATTTGAATAAATCATGAAAATTTATTCATAATATTTATATATTAAATAATTACAATTCAGGATGACACAATAGTGACACAAAAATTATTTTGTTCATTGAAATATCGAATAAATGATTTTAAACATATTAATAGAATTTTAATTTTTAATTAGTTATGGTTCTAAAATAATTTTATAAGTTACTATGGCATATTTTTAATATAAATGATTATTTTTTTCAATGTTATTTCTTGTGCGGATTAAATTTATAATCAAGGAAATGAATAGTGTCAAAATTGTCACTATTAATATTTTATAAAAATTAAATTTTATGAAATAATTTTAAAAACATAAAAATATTTCAAAATTACATACTGATTATTACAATGTCTAAAATATCATAAAAATATCTATTTATGGTCAATTTAAATGATATAAGTAAATATATATAACAATTTAATATTTTTAATCTTATTACCACAATTAAAATTAAATATATTAGATAATAATAAACCAAAATGACAAGGATTGATATAAATGGAAAACATGTATAAATTATATTGGTAGAGATGATTTAAACCCATCCAAATCTTTTCTTCTAAATAATAAATGTTTGAGCAATTTATATTTAAAAAATAATTTAGATTTATTTTTATGTTTTGGTATTTCCAACAGTGTCCCTCACCTCTCTTAAAAAAACATCTACTTCTCTTTAATTCGCACCTATAAATCCTTTTGACATTGAAAAAACTGGAAAACCTATTCTCCCAACATCCCTAACTTTATCCTATAGTGCATAATTTTGGAATAAATCTATTATATGGAGTTCTTTTGTTGAAACCAAAATGAGATACCTAAAAATTTATAATTATTTTATCAACTCATTCAAGGAACTATTCTTTTTTTACTTCCTATTTCAATGTTGTTTACATATAGAAATAATAAATCCAATATAATTCATATACTAAGATGATATTATATTCTTCGGACACCTATATTCCTCATTTTATCTGTCATATGAAAAAAAAATATCACCATGCATGAGTATGTACGACTTCCCGTCTCAATGTCAGGGAGTAATTTGTTATTAAACAAAACATTACTGTAATATATATTATGATGAATATAATGTATATAAATAATAAATATTTCATTATAATGATTCTTTATAATAAATATACCATCCAATTCCATATCATTCGACCATCAAGGGAATCATATCGTCACTCATGCACATATATGGCCTACTATCTCCACAACGCCATGATATTTGTTCTCCATGTTAACCATTAGAGAATGATTATAAAAATTATATTATGAGTAAAAATAATAATTACGATCTTAAAATAATTCTATATATAAATTAAATATATTAGGTGTATAAAAAACATGATGTACAAGATAAAACTGGAATGGGAAAATGAAGAATTTACCACTTAAAACATCAGTAATACTGAAATAATATTAATATAATTATATAAGGGGATCATATATGAATTCATAAATATGTATATTTCCCTTGTATAATTTAATAAAATTATTTAAAAATTATACAATAGGTCAATGTACCCCCGACAAAAGGAAATTCCAAGGTGAGGTTTAGTTTTATAATATCATTATTATTCGAGACTGTTTATATGTAAGTATCTAATGGGAAATTCATGTCATACACGTACATGTTTCATAAAGTTTAACTCAACTTATTATCAATTTTTTTGTAAAGTCATTCTTACCCATGATTGACTTTTTCTATTTTTTTTGAAAAGAATATTTCCATCTTTTTCCAAATGAGGTACTTAATGACCTTTTCGAAAAATTAATGAATGAATGATTTTTTACCTATACATCGTGAGAGACTATATTCTTCCATTATAAATCCTTAACAGTTTGATACATCCTTTACATTATTACAAGGTTATTTTAAATGATATGTTTTCATTTATAATTGAATGTCTTTTAAATTATTTTATTGTAAAAATGGATATCTCTTTCAATGATTTTAAATGGTTTTATAAGATCACATAGATTTATTCCAACATCCTTTGATGGATTTAATTATTCATTAAGGTTAGTTTATAATGAGATAATTATCCAAATTGTATTGAAGGTTTTATGTTATTTTTTACTATGGATGAGATATTTTTTTACAATTTATAGTTTATGGTTAATGTATTAACATATATAATGATTGTTTTAATATGTATTTTCTGGATCTGATTCACATGTTTCATATAGGGAATTCATTGGACATAGTAATTGAAGGGGAGGACCTATTATAGCCCCTAAATGAATTGGTAGGTCTCATAACACACACTAGTGTCTTGGTACAAGGTCTTGACGGTATGGTATTGGCCTTTTCATGAAGCCTAGATGATATGGATATGATATCTGGTCTTATGCATTTTCTCATTATGAGATTAGTTTTTGATATTGCATGTGATTAATCGACTATTAGAATATCTATGTGAATATTTAAATGTTATTATTTTATTTATTCTTGACATATTGTGCCCGAGATTTTGTTTAAAATGACTGTGTTTCAGTTTTATAACATTCCTTAATAGTTAATGCTTATTTATGAAATATTCATCTATAAAGTTTATCCTTACTATGAATATGAGCTCACCCCTTAATTGAGTTTCATTCTTCCCTAGGATGTGAATATGTATATTATGACTTACCTACATGGATATTCTAAGGAATATGTGTGTGTTAAAAGGAGACAATATGGAGTTTACTATTTCATGATGTAATGTAAAAATTATTTTTGTATCTTGTTTTTTCAAGCCCATTAAACCGATTGGTACTTCATAAATTCATTATCTTGTGATCATGCCAATGGAGTAATATAAATCACCGACTCTAAAATTTTATTTTCAGGGCGATACAACAACCTAATTACTTTTTGTATGCATCATATTAGATTAAAAATCATGTCCAATTGGTGGAAAGTGTGATATCAATTATAATGATTAGCCACTTATTCATCTCCTTATAACTGTAATTAAATTCATCATCACCTAAAAATATAACATTCTTCTGTGTTTTTTTAGTTATAGTTTCTGAAAATTGTGACATGTTTATCAAAAATCAAAAATTACACCTAAATAGTCCATTAAAACATTTTATTTCCATCATATTGGTTGGTCTTATCCATCATTAAATTACAAATGATATTTTTGAGTCCCAATATATCCATTTTATAGTGATAACAAATCCTAGAAATGTTACATTGCCCAGGTATATGTTTGATTTATTACTCAACTACTAATTTTAGAGGAAGACCAGACATATATTTGGGAAACACATAAACATATTATATTACAATGGAATGTAATCAAGGTTGATATACTCCTTATTCATAATAATTTTAGCATGATACAATTTCTCACTAGGAAATATTATCCATGCCTCAGATGTTGGTATAAAAGAATATTCATCCTCCTCCTTACTCTTTTATAGAATTAATGATAAATTTATGATATCATTGCTGATTTACTTCACTATTAAATAATATGTTTTATGTACATTAGGAATTATAAATTCACATCCATAATGATATAAAATTCATCCAAAGGAATTATCACAAGTTACATTGGGATTTATTGCTTATGAATTTTCATAGGGGGAGTTATATACATGAGATGTATTAATTTAGCAATTTTCTATTTCAAAAAATATTTTTACTTCCATTGATTTTGGTGGTTTTCGAATGGTTTTACTAAACTTGTGAGATATGAAATATTGCGTTGAACCATTGATGGTAAGACTAAAATTTTCAATTTTATTGTTGTTCAAATCATTTACATCATCCAAAATATTCTTCAATATTATAATATTTTAATCAAATAAATCACGAAAAGAAAAAATAAAACAATTAAAGTAATAACTCACCAATAATATATATTCCTTAATCGTTGAATTTGTAAGGATCATTTTATTTTTTCCATGATCTATTTGATAACATACATTCAAAATGGGAACTTTTGTTGCCTTAACAAAAATCCATAATAATCTTTTTAATTTACAAAAACATATCACCAGAGATTGTCAAAACAGGTGTGCAACAATCCAATTTTCAGGCACTAGTTCATGATTGACTATAGGTTAATAAGGAATTTATAGTGTTTTTATTTATAGGTACATCTATTCCAAATCCACATACACTTTTAGTGTCTAGATATTGATGAATTTTCTTAGATACCACTTAATCGATACTTTACCAGAATTTAGGGATGTCTATCTATGTTTGTTATTATCCATAGGTATTTATTTATTGCGCTATAATAAAAATATAAAAAGTATTTGACATTCATTTGATACCAAATACAACAAAAAATGTATTTAATAAACATTAATTCATGATTTATAACATAATATCACCCTTACAAATACCTAGAATATCGAGAATCATACTCTCTTTTATAAATTGGGTTCATTTTAAGTCAACGTGATACATAGGTACAACAAATTTATTGAAAAATTACTTCAAATTATTCTAAAATTACATTTATGTTATAACAATATGGGATAACCCTATAAAATATATAAGAAAATAATGATCTACATAGATTAGTAAGTTAAAAGAAGAACAACATGATAAATGAATTACATGTTAATCGATAACAATTTCAATGGGAAACTAAATTTTTATGAATTATAAACAAGATTATCAAATAATGATATAATATGATAACATGAAGAAAATATGGGAATACTTAAATAACATTAAACATGAAATCATAATCATAGGGCAAGACTAATCCCCATGAAATCATGGAATTATGGTCAACGTTCCACAATTTATTAGGTTTCATCAATGATCCTACACTTGATGAATCGTGAAAAAAATGATTACTCAATGTAATTAAGTGCAATATAATTCTAGGCATACCCTTTGATTTTGTATAATATAATTCATAAGGGTTCCACAAAGATTAATCAACTAAGGATAATATTTCCGAAAATTTAATCCTGAAATTAAGAGTTGTTGAATAAATATGTGTAATTATAGAATGTGATAAGAGTATGTATGTATTAAAGAATACCCATGAGTGGAAATGATTTTGTTATTCCCCATATAATGGTTTGGATGGGAAAATTTTCAATATAATTTCATTGCAATAATAGGTATACGTAATAAATCAGGGGAGGGATTAATAAAATTGAAATGTGTCTCTAACTAAATTAAAATTTTTAATATGCTAATATAGATACGTAAGAATATAATCCAAATTTAAAAGCTGGTAAATAAAGGGAATAATAAAAAAAGGTTCTTGAATAAAATTTCACTATGGAAAAATGATATTATAATTTCTGCATCATAATAATTTTAGATAAAAAATAATTACAAAAATTAATGTGATTTAAAGGGGTCTATAATCACATGGAAATAAATATGCTGTTAATATTGATGTGTAATAACATACTCCAAAACTAAAAAATAGAAACAAAAATGTTACAACACAATGGTGGTGCTTGAATAAAGTGGATTAGGATAAGACCCCATACCCTGAGAGGGTAGTTCAAAAATATTAGGAGGAGATTCTTTAGAGGATGTAGGAGCAATTAAAGTGATATTCAGTGAAATAGAAAGATTAATTTTCTACTACATGGTTACTTAATGATACTAAATGAGATCATTAGTGGGTTTATATTGGAAAATATAGGGGATTTATTTTTTAATATCTAAATTTAGGATTTGGACTAAATGATATAATGTAATGAAAACCACAAATCAACTAAGGGTATTTTTATATTTTTCCTATAGATAATAGTGGATTTAATTATCTAATAATTAAATTAATAGAGAACATTAGAATAATAAATTTTGTGGTGTGGATGTTATTCATGTTTATAATGAATGGATTTTAAGTCCTTAATATATAATATATGTTTTTTTATTTATAAAAGGGATTATAAATTTAATAAAATAACCTTAAAACTCATTATTTTAAATGGTAAATAGATATTTCATCTATTAAACATCAGATGGAATAAAACACATCAAATTTTCTTCATTATTTTGTTATAATACATACTGTATGTTTTTACCTGATTAAATTTTTACCAAAAAATTCAACTATTTCAGAAAATGAAGACAAAATTTACCATTTTATTATTTAACATGCTCCTTAAAAAAATAACAATAATCATTTTCAAATATTTTTATAGACAAGATTAATTACACTATAAATTTTAAGTCCATATTTATTGGAAAATAGTAGTTTTTCAACAACAAACTTTTTATGACCTTTATATATATCATTTTCACTGAATAAAAATGTATTATCATGTATATTTGACATATCCTTTTTAATAATTTTAATTTATTAAAAAATTATTTTTAAAAAATCATAAAATTATCAAAAATTAATTTCATATTACCCAAAAATAAAATTTAATATTTTTTGTATTAAAATATATTTTTTATAAAACTCATTACATATTCATTTATAAAGTAAAAATAAAAATAAATAAGTTTAATAAATATTTTATTGAGAATAAAATATAAATAATATGTTTTTATGGTCGAGATACATACTGTGTTATTACACTAGTGAATTTTCTAAAGGTATGGTGTGTGATAGTGAGAATTTCTTGGGGTGTTTTGTAAGACATGGTTTGGGTTGGGATCTCTATGAGCTTCATATTCTCCAATATACATATTCACTCATGCATTAGTTGATGAATCATGACTTTGTTTTGGTCAATTGAAAATATCAGGAATGTTATCTCCCTCAGAAGCTCTAATAGATGGGATTAATATGGTATGATCCTACAATTCAAGACCATTGATTCTTTTGTTTGTATCAATATGAAATTATTATAACCATTAATATATAATTATCATATGATCACAATTAAATGGCTACATAATCAATGGTTTTTATGTTTAATTTTATTTTATATCTGATATGATATTACTTATAGTGGACCAATATAACCAATGTTTTCCATTTGTTTTCTATATTTATATTACATCAATAAGTCACTTATTCGATTAAAAATGTAGTTTTATTTAAAAAATATTAGGTCATTATAGTTGTTTTTCATCTTAAATATTATTATTTAGGAAGCAATTACAATTCAATGATTAGAATCATATAAATATGGTTCAACCAAATGTGTATATATATATATATATATATTTAAATGATAGATCAACATCACAATTGACTTGGCTTTTGAATGATTCTAGGGAGATAAAAACATACTTTTATTGTATAGGTTATTATTTTTGGGAATGTGGGAATCATTTTATTTATAGGGTTCATATCATTCACACATGAAATATATATATATATATATAGTCTCAATGATGTTACTATTTTATGTGTTTTTAAGGAAATTAAAATAATAGACACAATACATCAACATGAGTTCAAAAATGAATTTGGTATATATATTATTAAATATAACCATTCATAAAAATACAGGATCCATGTTAATCACTTATTTCAGGAATATCAGAACCATAAGGTTTTGTATCAAGGGAATATCACACACCCTTTAGTTATTTAGTACCCTAATTATTGAAAATAGTTATTATATTATTTTTATAATTCATTTCTGGTTTGACAGAGTTGTTGTATGGATCAGCCTATGTATAGATCATTTTGAAATGGGAGTTAATCAGTATATGAGTTATTCATATTGGAAAATATAATTTTTAGAAAAACATGTGATATTCAAATAAAATTAGATATATTCAGATAATTTCATGAAAAAACTATTTTTAATACGATAAACATAATATCTTTCATTTTAAATGACAGATTGTATGTGTGGTTATTTTGGAAAACTATTATTCCTTTCAAAAATTCCAAGTTGATGTTTTAAATTTTTGAATAATTATTATCCACTGTAAAATTATGAATCTATGATTAAATCATGCTATTATTATTAATTAAAAACTTTTATATTACATTGAAACTACTAAATTTTGATTTTAAAATTATGTAATTAAATTTTATTTTTAGAATCATTGTTATGTTTATTTATTAAAATCTGTTTAGGTTTTTAAAATATAAATCAATCATAATGTTACTTTTTGTGTGTTTTCATAACATACTAAAAAAATAAAATTAATTCTGCTTTTACAAATGTTAAATTATTGCCAATGGGTTTAATAATTCTTTCATAATCTTTCTCACATAAGAACACAATTTAATATATTTATATTTATAGTGAAATTAAATTTGTCATCATATGAATGAATTCAGTGTATGAGGTTTAAACCCAACCAACATATGGTAAATTTTAATCAATTATATGGGTATTCCTTTAATTAGATACAAATTTATTTTATTGGTTACTGTTTTTGTATCTTGAGATTTTAAAGAATGAATTCTAGTGATACAAAAATCCATTATGATACTATTTATTCACTTTTATGATGTTTCTATAGTATTTTGAGGATTTTATTATGAACCAATGTGCCGTAGAAAATTATTTATGATTAAATATGAGATTTTATAAGAAATAAATTTTATTTTATGAAATATTGAACTCAATTTTCCTTTGAATTAGAGAAGTAAAATCACCACAAAAAATTTATTTTTTTATAGGATATGGTTTGACATATATATACGACCTATTGTTTTAAATTTTATACCATGAATTACATATTATATTACATAATGAAATCTTTATTGGATTAATTACATTTTAAAACCCCAAAATTTTTTTTATCATACACCATATCTTTTTTTAATTTCATTTTCAAAGGGTATAAATATTTTACGATGAAATAAAGTGGTACAAATTATTGTATGGTTTTATCATATTAAAGTGTAAGAAATGTTTTCAAAATTTTTTTTTGTCTATACTAAGTCTTCAAAAAAGTTATTCTTTATGATCTCATGTTTTTATTTAGATGTCTAAGTTGGTATTAGATATTAGGTTTATTGAAAGTTTTTTTTCTAGATATGGTTAGTACCATTGATCATAAGGGTAATTAAATTAATTTAACAGTGGTTTAATTTAAGGTGATACAAGCTTTAAAAATTATTTATTAAAAAAATAATTAGGTTCTATTTTTTAAACTCTGACCAATATATTTAACAATGCTTATGGTATTTCAAATTCTATTATTCTTGTGTGACAAAGAAAAGAATTATTTTGAGATAGATGGATAAATATCTCTTACTACATTTTCATCCCATCCAGGAGATAAAATGTTGTAATTATAATAATGTCAAGCTTGGGTAGTTTTGATACCTCTTCCAACATCCAACATTATTGAAAATTGACTTAATTTTTGTAAAATACCTCTTTTATACCCTATAACCTCAATGGATCTTTGAGTGTCTAAGATCAAATCTTATGTTCCCATCCCTTTTTCCATTATTCCTAAGGGATTCATCACTATGTATTTTTAAATTATTCACTTCATCATGATATTATGATTAACTATTCTATTTTTGAATAAATGTGGAAGATGATGACCTTACAGCTGCCAATATATGTGTTGTTTAAAATTGGAGTATTTTTTGAAATATAAAAAATATTATATGGAAACTACATATATAAAAACATAAGCATAAAATTTTAATAATATTTTATAAATTAATGACTCGTAATTATGTTTTGATAATATATGTTATAAAAAGTATTTTCATGAAGAACCTCATTATTTTGACAAATATGATTCTAACCAAACAATATGTTTTAATAAAATGTATTTATATGAAATTTTAAATTTTATAAAGAATTATTGCACAATGTCGACACTTAAACTTCTCGAATGATGCAAAACGGTTATTGGGGAATACTAAAAAACATAAGTTATAAAACACCAAATTTTATTTACAAATATAATAGATTTTGTGTTTCCTCTCGATCGTTATAAGTGATAGAAATATTTGGATGATGAATTTTATGCAATGGGGTAGAATGAAACATCCTAAGAATTGAAGATTTTTTAAATAAATAATTATTAAATGGAATGTTTTTGAATTAAGGAAACTCTGTTACAGCATAACATATTTTATATTTTATAAAATTAATTACATTTTTTTAAATGACAATAATTTTGGAAGAAGTAAATTTAAAATAATAATTTTTTAGAAAAATCCAAATTTTTTTATATTTTTATTATTTTAGAACAAATAATTTAGATATATTTTAAATAAAAATATTTTCATATTTAATAGGTTCGTATTTAAAAATTTATACGTAACCATAATTTTTTTTGTATTAAATAAAACTTAGGGTTATTACAACATATGTAATATGTTAGTTAATGATATAGAAATCATTTAATGATTCTGGGTTAGTGAGTATAGATTTTATAATAATATTGAATATCTAAAATATAATAATAATGAGTAAATATGGTATAATAATTTTAAAATATAATTGAGTGATAAATAATTAATTAATGTAATATTTGAATTATATTTTTTTATTTAATTTAAATTGAGTGTATAAGATTAAAATAATAATCATTCATAGTTATATTTTATTCTACAAAAAAATAAGTGTAGTATGAGTAAATATATTTTTGGAAAGTGTGTTATACTTTATGTTTCCAAAAGGTCCAACCCTGCTAAAATTATGGTAGATTGGGGTTTTTAATAGATGTTAAGGGAATTTTCAACTCACGTAAAGATATTTTCTTACTTAGATAAACTTGATAGAGAATGTAAAGGTAATTTAAATTTCATGTATGGGTAAACCGATATCTCTCAGTTTATATACGGGTGATTTTGGATTTCACGTAAACATAATGCTTTTGATATAAATGTTTTCTGAGGGTATCAAATATTTTGACAAATTATTAAAAGGTGTAGCTTGATTTTCTTTGTCCATCTTAGGGGAATTAATGTCTCACATATTGTTAAGGAAAAATAACCACCTCATGTAAATGTAGGTTATATATATATATATAACTCACATACATGTGGAACTCTAGTTTTCAAATTAGTTCGAGGGTAAAAAACCTAACATGTTAGGGCATATAACACCTCTCATAATGGTAATTCAGTTGAAAAAAATGATTTGTATATGTTATTTATGGATAAATAAGGGTAATATGAGCTCATGTAAAGGTATCATACCACTTACATGAGTGTAATATTCCTCATATAGAGCCCATAGTAGGGTCTCCAAACCCTTATATAACTGTTAAATAATCAAAACAGGGGTTAAAAAAGGTTATGTGGTGTGTTTGAAAAGCCAAGTATTAGTTATATTAAGCAATGTAAATGAATTTATACACTCTATGGTTTAATCCATCCACATCTCAAAATTCATCATCCCCACACTGAACATTATACCATGACTTGTAACTCATAATCACATCCTAAAACTAGAAATGAGATCATACTACAGAACATCATCATGTGCCATTTTCCATATTAAATGATCTTGTTTGGGATATCATAAAACCTGAATGAGTTTGATCACCCAAATACAGATCAAACTGAATAGGTGTTTATTTATATAAAACTATGATGGGCCTATCATCTTCACACTTCATGCAATTTAAAAACAATTTTAGGGAGACAAAAAATAAATTTAGTGTGTTATGTAATTATTTTAGAGAAACAAAAATGATTATGTTAGGGGGATATTATATCATTCATACATGATATATATAAACCTATAGTTCCCCCAAGGTAGCTATTGTATTTATTTTTATGGGATCTAAATGGATAAAAGGAATCAATATGAATTCCCAAATGATTATTTTTTTTATATTATTTAATAGAAACATTCATATAAAAAAACATGATCACTATGCTTCAATTATTTTAGGAATATTTTTATCCATGGATTGTCTCTATGATGATTATGATTCAATTTTCATAATTTTAGTTTCTAATATACTAGTGGTAGTTTTTTATTTTGAAAATTCTTTATGAGAGGGAGTTTTTCTCGATACCCACCTATATAGGGATCAGAATGAAATGGGTGTTTATAGGTAAGTGGGTTGAATCATTTCCAAATTTAGTGTATTTAGTTAAATTTTTTACTTTAAAAAAATTCAATTTATTTAGATAACATTTTTTCTTATGAAAAAAAATCAATTTTTAAGGTTCGATAACATATGTGGTTGTTTCAAAAAATTATTCACCATATTGAAAACTAAAATTTTATGCTCTAATTTTAAAAACATTTACTTTCATTTTTGAAATTTTCATTCTATGATTAAATTATGCAATTCTAATGAATTTTTCAACTATATATTCCTTCAAAAAATACCATGTTAGGTTTTAAAAAGAAAATTATTAATGTTTGTTTGAATCTCGGGTTTTTAAATTTCTTAATAGTTTTTTCTGGTACTAAAATTGTAATCCCTCAGACTCTTCCTCTTCTTTGGTGTTCATAACAAAGAAAAATATTAATTAAATTAATCATATTTTATGAATGGTAAATTTATTCCCATCATTTTTCTTATTTTCTAATTGTATGATTGATTTATAATACATGTTACTGTGTTTTTAATTTCAAATTAGTACATTGGGTATCTATATGAAAGAATGAAAGGGATATGAAGTGAACCCAAAATCCCTTATAGGTCCCAATCACGAATATTTTCAGTGTTCTAAAAAATATATAGAAATTAATTTCATTGTTTTATGTTTATATCACATGATATTTTATGGATGGAATAATCGAATTAACCTAATAAATTATTGGGCTATGTCCACTATGTTATGATTTCTTCATAGTAATACATGTCATTATGTTATGATCCAATGTTCCTTTGAGAAATAACTATGATTGCTTATGATATTTTAAAATAAATCATTATTATTATTTCATGAATGAAGAGAATTATGCATTGATTTAGAGCAAAAAAATATCATTTAAAAATGGAATTATTTATATATAAACTCAATACATCTTTAAAAAACAATTTATTTTTAATTATATATCATCCTTTAAATTTGATATTATATTACAAAATCCTTTCTGATATCCTCATATTATAAACACCCTTAATGATCTAATTTTCTCTCAGCTTTGGTTAAAAAACACTTTGTATAAATATTTTTATAATGAAGAGAGTGAATAAGGTTCTCCTATAGTGTTTACATTATAAATTAGATTCATTTTATTTTCAAAAAAGGTTCTATATTTTATCCAAACACTTTAAAACTATAAAACATCATGATCCTGGGGAGTTGTTTTTTGGGATTTTACATTAATTCTAATCAAACCCAATTATATGAGGGGTATTTGTTTTAAATAATGTTTTTTCAATAAAGGAACGATAAAAAATGGTTGAAAATATTCAATGAATAGGGGTGTTTCCATGGGAATTGAATAATGTTCCTTTCTTTTGAGAACACACATCCCAGTAAAATCCTCTCTTGATGATTAGTTAGAACACACCAAATCATTGTGCCCTCTAATTGTGAAAATACCTCGCTAACACATAAAAAACATGTTTTAAGACCCCCAACCCATTTTTCCCTCTTCTTAAGAAAACACCAGTCATCTTTAACAACACATTGAAGCATATGGTGCCCTTACTATTTGAATCCCTTTACACTGCTCGTACTAATTTGTCACTCCTCTAGTTTCTGCATCCCATTTACCAATCCCTCATCCAAAGAATGTGAACCTATGCAGATTCTTGAAATAACATCACCTCTATCATAGTCATCTAGGTGCCTTGTGTTGTTAAAGATGGTTACCACACATTCCTAGTGGCATGATCCTTTTGTCACTTATTAAATACAAATGAACAATATTTTTAGTGGATATGAAACAAAATTACTATTGATGATAGACTAAAATCGCTAATATTATAAAATGACTTATTATGAAACGGACTCCTTCCTAAAATCTCCTTCATTAATATTTTTATATAAAAAATGAGGATACATGATGGAAAATAGAGGTATTATTATCAATTTGCATGTTTTGATACCCATGACCTTCAACGTTGATATTTTCACCCAATAGTTACCTAATATATGAAAAGAACCAACTTTTATATGGTAGTGTTTGATTTTATCCTTTAATGGTGATTTATGTAGCCTTCCTAATATAACAACTCTACTTCAAATATTTTAATATTTTCTATTTTACAAAAAAAAATGATAATACACAATGTTTTATCTGAGGATATGATGAAATTATAAATTTTAAAATTTTAAAATTTAAATTTCCTTAATTTAAATTTATTTTTAAATATTCATATAAACATTAACATATAATCCAATTTTTGAATTTATCTAAAAAAATTATTTTTAAATGAATATTGAAAACGCTAATTTCTCAAATATTGTCATATATTTCCAATACAATAAATTAATTTAAAGTACCATATATTATGAATAATGACATAATGTAAAATATGATACATTTTTTTAAGAATAATTTCACTTCAATAATAAATTTTATGGATTTTGATATAAGTTAATTGTTGACATTTAAAATCCATTTTAGTAAAAATATTTTTTTATGTTGTATGCATATTTGTTAAAATTAATTTTTTCCTCATTTAGAAATTGAATAATAAAAAATATATTCAATATTTTGAATTATGATCTATAAATTAGGTAAATAGATCTATATTTTGGTCAAAATGTATAGTAATTGTTAAAAAAGTATTTATTTCCTCGGGAAGGGTAACATGGGTAAGACATTAGGATAGAAATTTAAAAATTCGGTAACAGATGCCTTTATCCTATTTACTGACAGATTATCCACCATGTATATCAAATTTTATGAAATATGGCATCTTGATGTCATATTTATTTGATTTTGACCTTTGTAATATTTATAAATTTGATAAAGACGAATGTTTTTCTTTATTACTTTTAATAACTATAATATTTTGGGATAGTAACAAATAAAAAATATTTTTTTCCTAAATGAATATTTTAATTAAGAGTTTTTTTCATGGTAATTTATGTTAATTTTTATGATTGAATAAATAGCTTAAATACATACCCAAGAAATATATATTACTGTCTCAACTAATAGAGAAAATAAAATAAAATAAAATAAATAATTTCATTAAATTTTATTAAATATATTATTACAAAATATTTATTTATATATATTTCATTTTATTTATATTTTAATTGATTTTATTGGAATTAATGGTGATTTAGTCGTATAAAGTAAAATAAATTAAATAATTTCAAAATTGACATCAATTATAATTTAATGTTAATAATATTTTATTAAATGATTTAATATTTTAAATATATATATATATATATTGATTTAAAATTATCAGCAAATGGTTGAAAGAAACATCTATTGTACCTTTATATATCATTTTTTTCATATATGGTAACATTCCTAACCTTTAAACTTTTGGAAACCTAAATTTTGCAGTAATTGTCAAAAGGGTTAATAATGGTGAAAACTGACATATATAGTATAAAATGTAATAAAAAATTAAACTTTTATGATAATATTTTATTTAAATTCATCCTCATATTATATTTATATTATAAAATATTTATCCTTTTTTACATGAATATTTATTTATATTAATTATATATTTTTTGAAATTATAGGAATACTTCTCCCAATACAAATAAAAGGACACCACTTATCTCATTTCATTGCATACTTTTGTGCCATCTAGAATTACAAATTGATACTTAATAGCATTATAAAAATTCATATCCATAATATATAGGCTTTATACCTTCAAAAAGACTAACATTATGTACTATAAGAGGGAATGCAACGAAGTCTGCCGAAGAAGAGGTAATGGTATTTATCGAGTCATTTAAGATTATTTTTTATTATGAATATTCATAATAAATTGTAACATACTGACATAAAAAAGATTGTATCATAAATAAAATTAAATGTTATCATTATTATTATAAAACCAATTTCCATATCTTTTTTATCTCATAAATAGAAAAACATTGCACATGCATACGTACCTTTTACAATATTCCAGTGGTGGTGTAATTTCTTTTTCAACAATATTTACATTGATGTATATAAGAATATAAGTAAATAATATATATTATAGTAATGATTTAATTATTATTTAATAATTATAACACCATATATACCTTATTACCTTTCAATCGTTTGGAAAACTATAGTGTCACTTGTACGTACAGATGGACAACCATCTTCAAAAAGTTTTGTGACTCATTTTTCATTTATGATTTTCATATATGGTAAAAGTAATATATATAATTTACATATATGATATTTATATAAAAATTATATCTTTGGATATTATGTAATAATAAAAATTATAAGGAATGAAACTCCCAAGATAATGCATGCCAGAAAAGATAGAGCAATTAACACCGAAAATAGTGATATTATTAAATATTATTAACGAACTGGTGATAAGAAGTTATAAATGGATCATATATTAAAAAATAAATATGTATACATTTATGGAATGCAATTATAAGAAAATTAAATTTATTATATTGGTCGATAAATTTTTTAAGTGTAAATTTGAACATGAGGTAAGGGATTTAATCTCAATTTCCACTCAATTAATTCATATTTGTACCATGCACTAGTCTACTTTTATTTTTCAAATATTATTCCCCATTAAGGTAACTAATAATTATTAATAATTTCTAATTATGTTGTATGATTAATTAATGTATTTATTTCAAAATTAATGTTAAAATAATGTTATTCTTATTTCATTATTTGTTCAGGTATATTTTTCCTCCATATAATTATTTTTCAAAAATCAGTTTCAAAATACATTTTAAATAACCAATATTTTGTAATATAAATTTTCTTTCATCATTGAATTTTATCATTTTTTGAAATGAAACTTTCAATTTCTTTCCCAAAAGGGTAACTATCAACTTTCTTTATAAAAAATTAAAAGGAATGATTTCCTTTTAACATATATAACATTAATGGACATTCTTGCTACCATAACTATTTTATGTCCATTTATTTATTATAAATATGGTACAGGATGTCACGACCCGTCCTCAGGGCTAATTCCGGGACAACCCCAAGCATGCCTTCCATAGGCCAGGGGCAGGCGATTAGCACCAAAGGCGTAAATCTCGATAAAAAGGGAAGGCATTGGCTTTATGAAATGTAAACACACACAACCAGAGTACAAGTAGAAGAAAACACTAAGTAAAGAAGTATAACAAGTGTGCTGAAAGTACGAAGGGGACGGAATACAAGCCCAACAGAAAGGTACAACTACAACTAAAAGAAAGTACAACTAAGAAGACAAACAGCTGAATGGTGAAGCAACTCCTGGATCGTCCTCTAGGTTCTAACCTGAAGGGTGGGTACATATGTACTCCTCATGACTCTGTCTCTATCGGTCCGCTCTGTTTGTAGTCATGCCGAGTGTCCACCTCTGGGTACTGTCCAGTCCTCGTACACTCTGCCTCGGACATCGTTGTCCGTCGGCTGCATCCGACACAACGAGGTGCGGGCGTAGCCCGTGCAGGGGTGAGTATAACAATACTCAGTAGGGACCTCAAGAACCTCAACGTATCACCAAAATAAAACAAGGATAAAACACAGAGAAAGATATCAAAAGATAACCTTTACATAGGTATATGCCCATACATATACCTATGTTATCATGTAACCCATCTCAATCATGAGGTAAACACAAAGGTCATTGACTCAGCTCAAATCAGTATTTTTATTCACGATGAAGAAAACACAGCTAATTGATAACTCCTACTCTTTCGAGTGTATTAGTCTTGTCACAACTCTGAGGTGACACTCACTAACCATAGACTGATGAGGTACTACTCATGTCGAGTACCGCGGGTCTTCCGCCCCAACACAGTAGCACTCCCTGCCATGGGTCTGCCACCCCAACATAGTAGCACTCCCCCTAATTTCCTACAAAGGTACTCATCCTGTTGAGTACCGCGAGACTGATACCCTAACACAGTAGCGCTCCCCGTCATGGGTCTGCCTCCCCTACACAGTAGCGCTCCCCACTGGGCTAGTCAAGTCACTCCGAATTGAATCGGACAAGTAGTCATCAGGTCTCAGCTAGCTACAAGGTCAACATACTCTGTATGCTCGTCTCCGGGAGGATCTGATCCATGTGCTACTGATCGACACTCCAAATGTCACTAATTCCCACGAAGAATTATCTCAACGATCTATCACATCATAGGGATCTAAATGCAGCAGATTCCGCGTAAATCAGATGCCCATTTTGCGAGCTATTAGACTTATTGTCCTAGGGGCCCGGTTGGTTTCGTGTGCGATCCAAACCGACCGTATCTCAACTGTACCCCGAACTCGCATGGGGTATACACAAAGGGACTGTTTCTCAACGAGATAACCAACCATGCTTACAGTTCGTCAAACGGACGTCCGGTCTGAGATTTATTGTCTTTTCCGTTCGAGGGGCTCGGTTTGTTTTTAAGCTAAAACCAACCCGGTTGTACTCCAAATGCATCCAAACCACAAGTGTAGTATGCCAAAAGAATAGTCTCAACAAAATAAAACCAACGTAATCGATGTAACGTCAATCATACGTTCGGTTATTAAGTTATAAGAGTTTCCGCTCAAAGGTCCCGGTTGGTTTCGGTTTCGAACCAACGCGACCGTTTTTTCAAAGTAATCCAAAACATACTTAGAGTATCACAAAAGGACTGCCATGTCGCGAGGGTCCCAGCGCTATAGACGGCACGTCGATCAGATGCGCGGTCTTCATATTATTCATGTTTAAGTGAAAACGGGCCCGGCCCGTTAAGCCCAGTGGGCCGGCGGGTCGGGTCAATCCGGTTTTGGCGAGTCCGACCAGGCAGAGGGTTGACCGGCCTGGTGATTCGCGCGGCCCAGCCCGAGGAGAGCGCTGCCCATCCCAAAGTGGTGTGGCCCAGCGCAGCTCGGCTCGGCCCGGCGCGCCTCGGCTTGGCCCGGCGCGGCCCAGCGTGGCTCAGCGCGGCCCAACCCAACGCGGCTCGATCGGGCGCGACCTGGCTATCTCAACCCAAAGGCCGAGTGGTCCGATGGGGAGGCACCCTAGCTATCCAAACTCGCGGCACCAAGAGGCTCCACCCTCCCAAACCGGCCGGCTCGGCCGGCCAGACTTCTAGCGCAAGAGGCCCGCACGCGCAGGCCGCGGGTCCTCCAGCGTGGCGCCCTCCTAGTGCCAGGGCTTTGCTCCGCCCGGACGGCTGACGGGACGGACAGTCCTTCTGCTAAAGCGGCCCGCAAAGCAGTTCGTGGTTCCTGCTGCACAGCCGGCGCGATGGCGACACCTCCCTCTGCTGTGGCCTGCGCTGGCCGCGACTCTGCATCCCCAGCACGACGCGACAACATCGTGCTTCCTCCATCGTGGCCTGCTTGTCTGCAGCTTTTGTTTGCATGTGCGATGGGGCCCTTGAGCCGTCGGTCTCTTCCACATTCTGCCTCCGATCGTTGATTCCATATAATTAAATAAGATCAAACAGAGGGTCGTCAGGCCATGTTTATTCATCCCACACCCTCCGCGTTAAGAGATAGAAATAGGCCGAGATAATCAAGGTTATAAAACGACGAACCAAGGCACAATTTTAATCCATGAAAATTGAACATAACCCCTAAATCGATGATTGATGTCGTACGTCAGGCATTACAGAAGACGACGTCACGGGGAAAGGATTCGTAGGCCACGTCGATCGTTTTTCGTGGAACTGGTGTAATTCGTTGAAGAAGACGTCGTTCTTCGTTGGAGGGTCGGTGTTCTTCCCCAAAAACTCAAGATCTCTCCCCAAATCGTCTTCATACAAAGATAGCCTCCCCCAAAATAAAATAATAACCTACCCTGTTATTTTATTTAACACAAGCCATTTCAAAATCAAACATTAAAACCACATCATTAATTAAATGTGTTGGCAATTAATTAAAGAGATGGAGAGGAGGTGGAAGATCTCATAAATGTTGGGAGAGTTGTGAACATTAAAAAATGGTGTTTAATGGGGGGTTTAAGGGAGTTCTTTGGAGAGTTTAAAGAGGGTTATGGGAGATGAATGGTTGGGGATCATCTGGGCCCCACCTCTCATTTATCCACAAATGGGATGTTGGGTGGTTGTGGGCCCCACCAACAACTTCCCTTGGGTGGGTTTAACTTCCAAAGTTATAAAATTGTTCTATCAATTTTATTTATTTTAAACTAATTCCCCAAATAATAATTCTCATCCCGCTTAAAATGAAACTGTGGTAAAGGTCCCCTTAAGCAATTACCAGCGCTGCGAGTTTATCGGTGCCCTTAGATTTCAATTCCGAGCACCGGTTCAAAAGATAGAAAACACCGTTCCTTCGTTTACTGAACGTACTTGAGCTAAAATTAGGAAATTTATTCCGACCACACGGGGCCTCATAATCAAGTGTCGTCAAAAGCATCATACTCGTAAAATTCCAAAGTATTTAAGAAAAAATATTCCGTGAAATTTACGGGTCTTTACATTACTCCCACCTCATGGCTTTACATCCCCGTAAAGATACAATATAAACTTGGGAAAAAAAATTAGGATACTATGCAGGCATTTGAGCCTCTCGCTCTCATGTGCTCTCCTGGAGGTTCCTGTGCTGCCAGCAAAAGAGCACCAGACGAATTGACCATCCTCATAGGACCCACTCCAGTCGATCCTCAATCTCTAATGGAACCTCCGTGAAAGACGCCCATGTCATAGATATCCAGCTTCATGTGGCCTATGATGTGGGATGGGTCATGCACGCATCTCCTCAGCTGAGATACGTGGAAGACGTCATGTACTCGGTGTAACTGAGGTGGAAGGACCAGGTGGTATGCCACCTTGCCTAATCTACCGAGGACCTAGAAAGGTCCGATGAATCATGTAGATAACTTTCCTCCCCGACCAAATCTCCGTATACCTTTTCAAGTTGGGACCCGTACGAAAACGTGGTTGTCACCCTTGAACTACAGTGGTCTCCGTCTCCTATCAGCTTAGGACTTCTGTCTACTCTGTGTAGTCTTCATCTGCTCGTGGATGATCTGCACCTTCTCTGGTAGCCTCAAAATGGGCGCACTGGGAAACCTATACCTCAGCTCCTGAAAAGCTCTACTTGCCTCTCTCTGACCACATGAAGGGTTTCCCCTTCCTCTTCAAAGCTAAAAGTGGGGCATCAACTCTGGAGAAGTCTGGAACAAATCTTAATGTGGCCGACTCATGAGTGATCAACTGCACCCACTTATGCATGATTCCATCCTATGCTGCCTAGGGTATCCTTTTCACCGACCAAGGAAAACCCATCCCAACGTTATCGGAAAACCACAACCCTTTTTCCTAATATAGTCAATCTGTGTATGAACTGTGGTTTCCATGTTCATACCCAAACTAACGTCGTAAGGCCTCGACACTGCGAACAAGAGGTTCTAACCGAAACTCTCTCCTCAAGGGTCAGATCACGTCGTCGGCATAAGCGTGATTATCGAGTCTCCTCCCAAAGGTATCTCAAGACTTGAGGGTCAAGTCAACGGCTTAACTGGACACTCTAGGTCTGGGACAATATTTGTGGAAGGAAGGAATGATTCATATCAATGTCTCTTGTTACATCAGCTAGTAGTAGACACATACCGTACTTCGAATCATTCCTAGAGCACTTGGGTCACACTCCTTGACCACGTGAAGCTACTCTCTTCCCCTTCCCTCCTACTACCTAAGCCTGGCGGGGACTACAATGGTGGGTGGTTGTAACATGTCGAAAAGTAAACCACCTCATGCTGCTCTCTTAGCTCTACTTCCACATCTGCTGCTCTACATATTCATCTATCCTTAACACTTCCTCTTCTTGAAAAATTTCACATGACCAAGTCTCTGAGAATAGTGCTAGTTCCCTGCTTTCCCAATTCTAACATTAACCAGTTGTATCCATTCAACCAAACAACATTCAACCAAAAAGGTTCTCTCTAGCACCCAAGAATAAGTAGGAATGCATAGAGGTAATGATCTGGCTCGGTTATCCTTAATCACACCTTGCTCAGAGGTCAGAGATCTAAAGAAATTATTGAATCGTAGTCATCAAGTACTAGTAACGATCGTTACAAATCTATGAATACTCATCTACTGACATGTCATCCTACTGATGCTGTATAAGCTCTCGAAAACTCTTAGCCACCTCCTCAAGCCATTCCTCAGCCGCCTGTGAGTCGGGTTCACCTCAGAACCTGAGGGGTATTTGATGATGAAACACGGGTAAGGCGCTAAGCCTACAGGTGTCATCTAATAGTATTTCCAGTTGTAACTGCTGACCAAAAGGTAGTGATATAGCTGGAAAACTACCCGAAGGTACTAACCCAAGAATCGGGCCACATACCGAAGCCTCGTCACTATGTGGACCAACCTCATGGCCACTCACTGGAAAAAACTAGTAGATATGATCATCATCTGCTCTTCTAGTGTCTAAACTAGGTGTAGAAATCTCGAAATCACCTCCATCCAGTCCACTACTGCCTGGGAATCTGTCTCACCACGTAACATCGGAGGCCTCTGATGCTGGAACTCATGCAATGCGCTATCAGCGTGCATTGTCCGCTAGTACGGCTGGTAGCATCTGCTGCCCAATAGGTCGTGGTGCTGCTGGTAAAACACTAGAATGTCCCATCATAGAAAAGGGCCCTGCACCAGAGCCTCATCACTGGTTGGGGCGTCATCGGGTACTCTATCGGAACTCCAACTGACATTCTACATGGAGACATCCTGAAAAAATGCGACACGTTCAAACGTTTTCAACCTGGTGAGCTGACCTAGTTGAGCTGACTGAATGAAACTTTTGAAAGCACACACGTAATCAGTGTTTTCGTGTACTATGTTGTAAATCAGTAGTCAGGGTCCTAGTGTATGGATACGTCGTCCGCCGCACCAACATTGGACTCCCTAAACTGAAAACCACACTTACTACCCTTAACACAATTGCGTCACAGAAAGAAAATATTAGTGTTATATGTTTTGCGGTAGAACCGACTCATCTTATACCAATTTGTCACAACCCATCCTCGGGGCCCGTTCCGTGACTACCCCATGCCCGCCTTCTATATTCCACGGGCAGGCGACTAGCACTAATGGCGTAAATCCCGATAAAAAGGGAAGGCATTTGCATTATCAAACGTAAACACACACAACTAGAGTACAAGAAGAAGAAAACACTAAGTAAAGATGTATAATAAGTGTGCTGAAAGTACAAAGGGGTCGGAATACAAGCCCAATAGAAAGGTACAACTACAACTGAAAGAAAGTACAACTGAAAAGTCAAACAGCTGAATGGTGAAGCAAATCCTGGATCGTCCTCTTGGTTCCAACCAGAAGGGTAGGTACAGATGTCCTCCTCAACACTCTGCATCTGTCGGTCCTCTCCATGTGCCGTCACACAGAGTGTCCACCTCTGGGTACAGTCTAGTCCCCATACACTCTACCTCAGTCACCGATGTCCGTCGTCTGCATCCAACACAACGAGGTGCGGGCGTAGCCCATGCAGGGGTGAGTATAACAATACCTAGTAGGGACCTCGAGACCCTCAAGGTCTCACTAAAATACAACAAGGATAAACCACAAAGAAATATCTCAACAGATAACCTTTAATTAAGTATATTCCCATACATATACCTATGTTATCAAGTAACCCATCTAAATCATGAGGTAAACACAAAGGTCATTGACTCAGCTCAAACCGGAATTTTTATTCACGATGACGAAAACACGGCTGCTGAAAAACTCCTCCTCTGTAGAGTGCAGTAGTCCTTTCATGACTCTGAGGTGAGGCTCACTAACCTTAGACTGCTGAGGTAGTCCTCCTATCGAGTACCGCGGGTCTGCCTCCCCAACACAGTAGCGCTCCCCGCTATGGGTCTGTCGCCCCAACAAAGTAGCACCCCACGACAGTCCGAACCGGCGGCTCCAAGAGGCGCCGCCCTCACAAACCGGTCTGCTAGGCCGGCCGGCCTTCTGGCCCAAGCGGCCCACACGGGCAGGCCACTGGTCCTCCAGCATGGCGCCCTCCTAGCGTCGCGGGTTTTCTCCGCCCGGCCGACCAAAGGGACGGTCGGTCCTTCCACTAAAGCGGCCCGCAAAGCGGGCCCCACTTCCTGCAGCACAGCAAACACGACGGCGCCGGCTTCCTCCGCCATGACCTACGCTGGCCGCGACTCCGCATCCCCGGCACGGCGTGACTGCACCATGCTTCCTCTTCCGCGGCCCGCTTGGCCATGGATTTTCATTTCGTGTGCGACAACGACCCTTGCACCGTCAGTCTCTTCCGAGTTCCACCTCTTATCGTCGATTCCAAATAATTAAACAAGACCAAATGGAGGGCCATCGGGCCATGTTCGTTCGGCCCCTGACCTCCGCGTTAAGTGATAGCAATAGGCCGAGACAATCAAGGTTATGCAATGATGAACCGAGGCACAATTTTAATCCATTAAAATTGAACATAACCTCTTCGTCGATAACTGACATCGTACGTCGGGCGTCATGGAAGACTTCCTCGCGGGGAAATGATTCATAGGTGATGTCGATCATTCTTCATGGAACTGGAATTCTTCATTGAAGAAGACGTCGTTCTTCGTCGGAGGGTCGATGTTTTCCCCTAAAAACTCAAGAGCTCTCCCCAACTCTTATTCACACAACCATGGCCTCCCTCAAAATAAACTAATAATCTACCCTATTATTTTATTTAACACAATAAATTTCAAAATCAAACATTCAAACCACTTCATTAATTAAATGTGTTGGAAATTAATTAAATAGAGGAAGAGGAGGTTGAAGATCTCATAAATGTTGGGAGAGTTGTCAACATTAAACAAGGGTGTTTAATGGGGGGTTTAAGGAAGTTATTTGGGGAGTTTAAAGAGGGTTATGGGAGATAAATGGTTGGGGATCTTGTGGGCCCCACCTATCATTTATCCATACATGGGAAGTTGGGGGTTGTTGGCCCCACCAACAACTTCCCATCGCAGGGTTTAACTTTCAATGTTATAAAAATTTTCGAACAATTTTATTTATTTTAAACTAATTCCCCAAATAATAATTCTCAACCCCCTTAAAACGCAACTGAGGTAAAGGTCCCCTTAAGAAATTACCAGCACTACGAGTTCATTGGTTCCCTCAGATTTCAATTCCATGTACCACTTCAAAAGATTGAAAAACCCACTCGTTCGTTTACTGAATGTACTCGAGCTAAACTTCGAAAATTGATTCCGGGCACACCGGGCCTCAGAATCAAGTGCCGTCAAAAGGAACAGACTCGTAAAATTCCAAAGTATTTATGAAAATAATTTCCTTGAAATTTATAGGTCTTTACACCAGATTTTGAAAATCAAAAACTTTATAGGAATATTATTTTATTATTTTTCTTCCATGTTATATATCTATAAAAAACAAGATTTTTTTAGAAAAACTATAATTTCGAAGAATCAATTATCATATCCTATCACTTATTAGTATTTTATTGTTAACATTATCCTGAAACCTTAACTTTATTATGATTATTTTAAATTATATTTCTATTAAATATCAAAATATGTGTTCCTTTAATATTTATATTTATTAAATTATATAACATTTATTTATATGGTGATTTACATTGAGTGTTATTGGATTTACTGGAGGAATATTGATATTATTTATTCTTTAATGTATATAGACTTTTATTAATATGGAATATTATTATGAATTAAATTTAATAAATGGTGAATTCATTGGAATCTATGTTACATGTGGGGAATATAATTATATTGATTTTGGGTTGATCAATAGGTCTCATGAGAGAAATAAACATGAAAACTAAATTGGTTATTGGTGTCTGCTTACCCATAATTTAAATTGTCTTGTAATAAGGCATTAAATATAATTATATCATGATATCTAAGATAATTATATACATCATTTATAAGTTTCATGAATTCTAATTTAGTTAATATCATCCATGAGATTTCTACATTGATAATATCCATGAATGCATTTTTTTCTCAAGTTATTGATTTAATGGAATGTGTTTTCAATTAATTAGATATTTATATTAATTATTATTAATTTACTCATGACATTTCCTCACGTACATTACCATTACTAATCTGCTGATCTCACTATTTATTTGATTTTACATTCAATATATACCACCCCAATCCCTTTTTAAACATTGATATAATATTATTAACATAATAAAAAAAATTATTACACGACTCCTCATGTGATAATATTTTTTTAATGATAAAAAATCATATACAACCTATAAATCATATTAATCATATTTAATATGTCTCAAATCATGTGTACAGATGGTTGGTTTCATTATGCTTTCGATAAACCTATCCAAGATCTTAAGTGCAATGTTTGACTATTGTAAACTATGTTTAATTTTTATTATAATATATTTCCTTGATAAATGATAATGTCTAATACATTCTATGAATATCACTGTTCAAGTATGTATATAGATATTTTACTAAGTCTGAGAAACTATGAGTATGCCACTAGTTATGTTTTTCAGACACGGTGACTGAGACACCATGACCAGACACCATGACACAGACACCCTGACCTAGACACTCTGACCATACACTGTGACCAGAAATCATTACCAAGACATGTGACATGGACACCAGGACCAAACATTGTGACCTAGACACCGTGACTAGACACTATTACCAGACACCATGACCAGACGCCATTTTCCATTTGGAAAAGAACTAGACACAATGATCCTAATACTATATCTGTACTTCCAGTTCCTGATCTATATACATATACATAATCATAAATTTCTCACTGCTTAATGGAAAAGAAGGAGACACCATTTCTTGGAGATACTATTTCATGAAGACACTGTATCTAGACTGACTGTGACACTGTACTTTAATCTATTTTGTCATTTTTTCAATTTAATTTCTAAAGGTCATATTTTAGAATTTTAAATGAAATGAAATAATTAATATTCCTTTGTGAAAATATCACATGATAGTACGAGGTACGAGGTGCGAAATACATGTATCTTTTCGGCCCCGACACATGCACACCATGATTAAAAAGAGAAATGTAGCCGAGAAACGATAGTGTGTGATAATGAAGAAGCACAAGAATTATTGAGAAAAGAACCAACACATGTAACTCAATAAATCAAAAGAACACCCAAAGTAATCAATGTGACTCAATACATCAGCGTCGAGAACATATTCACAATACCAACTCCATGAAGAACATGAGCGAGATCTAACATGAAACCAGAGCACCTGACTTGTGGAACTCTGTTTCTCACAAGAGGATTTTATTCCTAAATCTACTTCATCATAGAAGTCTATAGAAGTATAGAATAACACTCAGAGAAATTATATCATCATCTCATCATTTTTTCTCTATTTTGTATTGTATTTAGATTTCGAGCAGTGTGTTTGTATGTATAAAAACACACATTGTATCCCACACTAAACTAATGGATACAAGATATCCATCCTCCCAAATATTTTTACACTTGTTTACTCTCATGGATAAGTATGGAAGAGGTCCATGTCTGACCTATTAGATAATACCCACGAAGAACCATGGAAGAGGTTGTGTGACCTGGAAAGTATTATGTACTATTTTTACCCCGATCAGGGGTGTGGATCATGTTTATTAATATAAACTTCTCAGTAGTGGGTGATCACCAAGTGGAGTGGATTGGTCTTAGCATGAGACTAAACTACCTAATTTATATCTGCTATATTGATTGATTTAGTTTCCTCTACATTAAAATATAATTCAAAAATCTCGAAATTTACTTTGATTGTTAATCTTGGAAAAAAGATATATATGTTTTCCCTTATTATAATATCTTCAAATGTAATAATAATAACTTATATTAAGATTACGGATAATAAATCAATCTTCTGAGAAGTTATTTAAACTGTCAAACTCTTATAACTGTATTACATTGATTAACTGGGTTGTATTTATTTTTATTGGGGATATATTTAATAATACTTTTCATATAGAAATTTTTATAGGTACTCAATTCAACCCCCTCTTGAGTACTCTACTCCAACCAACATTTGGTATCAGAGGTGTTTGTTATTCCTATTTAAACTCTATTTGTGGCCGTATTAATCTGTGATTTTGGTTGTACTTTTATGATCTGAATATTTATGTTGATTCTAAATTTCTAGATCTGTCAAAATATTTATTTATTATGGATAATATAATAAAAGGTGATGCAACAAAGAGACAAACATTCATTAAAGGAACCAATTATGCCCAATGGAGGATTAAAATGAAAATGCATTTAGAAAGTATGGGTTTTGAAATTCGATCATCATTTATAGACGAGTATAAGATTATTTCTACCCAAAGAATAACTTGGGATGACCCAACCAAGAAAACCTACAATAATAAATCAAATCCCCTAAATGATTTATATTTATCCTTAAGAGATGAATAATTTCAATGAATTCTTGTATGTAAAACTGCCCATGAAATTTGGGATACTTTGTCTTTTTCACATGATCGAACTTATAGTGTGAATGAAATGAGAATTAAAACATATAATATTAAATATGAAAAATTTAAAATGATATCGGATGAACCTATTTTGGACATGTATCTCAGGTTCAACTAAATTTTCAACAAAATGTTTTCTCTTGGAAGAGATGTTACTACTAAAGAATAAATTATTAGGATTCTCATATGACTACTTGAGAGATGGAGAGGAACCTATATCTCTATTTGAGAATCATGTGACATCATCTACTTACCTGTAAAAGAAATCATTGGAAAACTAATGATGTAGGAATAGGAGTTGAAAGTCAACACAGAATATGAGGATGAACCGAGAATAAAATCTGTTACAATTAAGAACCCCAAAACTGAACATAATGAGAAAGAGAAATTTAAAGTATTGTTAGAATGTTCTACCAGTGAAAAATCATCACTTGATAATGATAAGGAGATGGCTCAATTAGACATAAGGATTAAGGGATTTTACAAGAAGAATAAATTTTTCAGAAAGTCTAACTTCAAGGAAATATATGATCAAAAATGAAGCTGGAAGAAGGATTGGAAAATAAATGAAAAGTTTGATGAGATAGTATTCTACGAATGTAAGCAAATGGGGCATATAATGGAAGACATTCCCATGCTCACGTATAAAGAGAAATACGAGGCGAATGATAGAAAGTATAAAAAGGAAATAAATGCAACATGGCGTGCTTCTGAGGATAGTTCATGTGACCTAGAATCTTACACGATGAATAGGCTAATAAAGCCAATAGGTGTTTTATGACAAACACAACTGAGGTAAAATTAGAATCTCTTATACAAAATTCCTATTATTCTAGGGATAAAAGTGATTCTTAAAATATGTATACTGAGGAAATGTTTGAGTACCGTGACATGCATGAAATGATATGTAATAAACTAAAAGACAAATCCAAATTGTTAAAGAAACAACATGCTCTTACCTCAACTATTAAATCTAAAATTATTGTATAAAGATAGAAAAATGCTCAATTACTCCATGAAAACATAGACCTAAAGAAATCTAATGATAAATTTAAAAGGAATATGAAAGGTTTAGTAATTGTAATGATAATTTGGAACAATTTCTAGGTAAATATATTTCTCCAATATATTCAATTGGCATTGCCTATAAACCCAGTAAAATAAATTTTGGAAGAATTAATTTTTTCTCTATGTAGAGGACATACATCATTACTCTTAACTCAAAAAAACATTCAGCTAATCCATGGTATGATACACTCTCCACTATTTCAAGCTTTTTTGGACAAAATAGTGTTTATTTTTCATGCACATTACGTAATTCATATAGTAAACCTATGAGGCATATGTGGGTTCCAAAAGCACAAGTCACTAATATTACTGGACCCAAACAAATATGGGTACCGAAATATGTTTTTATTTAACTATTTTTTAGGAAATCTTCTTAAAGAGCTCCTGAAGAAGATTATGGTACATGGATAGTGGGTGTTCAAGACACATGACAGATGACTTTTCATAAATTATGAATTAATTTAAAGTTAATGGGGTATATGTCAACATTGGTGAAAATTCCAAAGGAAAGATCATTTGAATTGAAAAAATCAGTAACTGTATCTCAATTTTTCATTCCAAATGCCTTTTTGTTGATGGATTGAAATATAATATGCTTAGTATTTGACAAATATGTGGTGATGAATTTCATATAAAATTAGAAAATGATTCTTCAAATGTTTTCAATTCTTGAAATGAAATAGTATTCTCAACATTATTAAATGAAAATATATAATCTATTAACATACATTCTTTATTTTCTCAAAATTCTTCATGTTTAAGTGTATTTCACAATGAATCTTGTCTTTGGAATAGGAGACTAGGACACTGTGATATTCAATATCTTAGAAATTATACTATTAGAATTTTTGTCAAAGACATACCCAAACTTGAGTTTCCAAATGATAAATTGTGTAATCCTAGTCAAAAGGGAATGCAACACAAAATTTCCTTCATACCAATGAATAAAGTGTCAAATTCACAACCTCTCGAACTGGTTCACATGGATTTTTTTGTACCATCTAGTGTTTCTAGTTTAAATTGAATGCACTACGTTAATGTTCTTGTATATGATTTTTCTAGATATACTTGGACTTTATTTTGGGGTCACAAAATTGAATCATGCACTCATTTTACCAAATATGCCAAAACTGTAGAAAATACTAGAGGACATCGAATTAAATCATTAAGAATTTATCAGGGCTGTGAGTTTGAAAATGAAGTGTTTGAATCATTTTGGGCACAAAATGGCTATATTCCTAATTTCTCTAACCATAGAACACCTCAACATAAAAGAGTTATAGAAATAACAAATAGAACATTGCAAGAGATTTCTAAAACCATGCTTAGTGAATATGACTTACTTATTTTTATTTTGGATGAAGATATAAATACAACATGCTATATTATTAATATAATTTTGATTAGACCTATTTTTAGAATAACTCTATATAAGTTATAGAAAAATAGAATACCCAAGTAAGATACTTCAATGTATTTTGTTTCAAAGTATATATCTTTAATACTAATGATAATCATGAAAAATTAGCTTCCAAGAGTGATCAATGAATCTTTTTAGGATATTTAATCTCTTTTAAACCCTATAGAGTGTTTAATAAAACAACTAAACATGTGAAAAGAATATTTCCATGTAAATGTTTATGAAAGAGTTCCAAATGAGACTAAGACCTCTTTAAAGAACCTAGAGGATGATATATCAAATCTGGACATAGATTCCAAATCCTCTAACCAACTTGTAATGGAATCCATGAAAATATATAGTTTTAGAAATTCATTAGATTCAAGTGACAATGAACCTACACTTTTTGATGAACCTGAAATCACTAGTCCTTCTTTTTCAAGAGCTGTTTGAACTCCTAAGAACCATCCTTTAGATGCTGTTGTAGAAGATTTAGATAAAGGAACTCAGACTAGAGCTTCTCATTGAAATCAGATTGAATATGAAGCCTTTTTGACACAAAATGAACCTAAAAACATTAATGATGTTATAAATGATGAATTTTGGGTGATGGATATACAAGAAGAGCTTAATCATTTTGAAAGGAACAATGTTTGGATACTTGTTGACAGACATAAAGACACATTTACCACAGTCACTATGTGGGAGTTTAGAAATAAAGTTGATGAAGTTGGTAACATAGATAGAAACAAGGCAAGATTGGTTACAAAAGGATGTGTTCAAGAAGAAGTAATTGACTATGGGGAAACCTTTTCACCAATAACTAGACTTGAATCCATCAGAATTCTTCTTGCTTATGATGCACATCTAAATTTTAAACTATATCAAATGGATGTTAATAGTGCATTCCTAAATGGATATATAGTTAAGAATGTCTTTCTTGAGAAACCCCCTTGTATTACAAATCCTCATTTTCCAAATCTTATTTTTAAATTATCAAAAGCATTATATAGGTCAAAACAAGATCCAAGAGCATGGTATGATAGAGTAAGTACATTTCTTATTCCCCAAGGTTTTACAAAAGGAATAGTTGATCCTACACTTACTATAAAACCAATTTCTAATGATGTTTTGTAGTTCAAATTTATGTAGAAGGAATTATCTTTGGATATTCAAAAAACTCATTATGTATTGAGTTTTCTAAAATGATGCAAAATGAATTTGAAATGAGTTTAATGGGTGACTGAAATTATTTCTTGGATTTTAAGTCATTCAAAATAATGATGGTATTATTTTAAATCAATGAAAATCTACTAGAGATATTCTTAAAATTCTTTTCTTGGATAACACTAAAATTAGTGGCAATCCAATGAGTACTACTTGTATTTTAGATCTTGGTGGTGATGGAAAATCGTTTAATCAAACCACAAATAGCAGAATGATTGGAAGTCTAATCTAGCAAAATGCTAGTCACCCTAACATTATGTTTATTTTATGAATGTGTTCACGTTTTCATGAAAACCCTAAGGAATCTCATTTAAACGTTGTTAAGATAATTTTCAAGTACCTCAAGCATAAAACCAATCTAGGACTATTCCATCCTAGAGGAAAGGAATTTGAGTTAGTTAGTTATTCTAATGAAAACATTTCTGTTTGCAAGTTAGAAAGAATAAGAACCTCTGGAACATGTCACTTTTTAATTAAGTCACTAGTATGTTGGTGTAGTAAGAAACAATACTCTGTCGCATTATCTACTATCGAAGATGAGTACATAGCATCAGGTAGTTGTTGTGAAATTTTTTTTGGATGAAACACACATTACTATATTATGGATATCAATTCATGCATGTACCTATAAATTGTGACAGTTCAAGTGCTATTAACATCACAAAAAATCTTGTTTCACACTCTAGGACAAAATACATTGATGTAAGACATCACATTTTGAGAGATCATTATCAAAAAGGTGATATCACATTGGAATTAATTGGAAATTAATATCATCTTGCTGATATATTCACCAATAAATTAAATTATGAAATAATAGATTAAATTACACATGAGTTAGGAATAATAAATCATATGTACTATGTGTACTATTTCACATCATACTGTTTCATAGTTTACATTTTCATAAGTCAATGTCTTATGTTTACAATCTAAACTCTAACAATTCTATAGTTTACCATCTTAGAATTTTTTATTTCATGTTTATGGTCTCATAGTTCATATCTCTCTATTACTGTCTGCAACTTACGATCTCAAACAATACTGTCGCATAGTTTAGAAATCAGATAGCAATGGTCCCACCATGAAAGCCTATTACAGTCTTACCATGAAAGGCTGTTACATTCTCACCGTGAATGCCAGTACTGATCTCACCGTAAAATTCTGTCTGGGTCTCACTGTAAGGATACATTACAAATTTATTTACATATTATAACCTGTATCGTGACAATTAATTATTTTATTCATTTCCATTCACATTCTTTCAATTTTGCGATGCTTGACATCCCATAATGAAAAAATGAAAGAAGTTTCACTCCATTATTCACCCGAGCTCTCCTCTCTCAAACTGTAACCCCTTCATTAACCATTATCTCTCTCTCTCTCTCTCTCAAACTTTTGTTGAATTCCCAGAATTAAATGATTATCATCATAAACTCCTAAGAAGTATATATCTAAAAAGAAGATGAAAATAGAATCGACGTTTGCACCCAATGGTCTGTTGAATCCAAACCTGGTGAATATAAAATAGTGCCTAAAAAGGAAATTTTCCCAATGTGGATGATATAAAGTTGGTCTTTATTATTGAATGTAATAAAAGAACATGGTTGGTTGGATTGGTTTATAAAGGAGTATAGGCCAATATACCCTAAGCTAGTTGTACAATTTTACCAGTTCGTTCAATTATCTTTTGAGACAAAAGATAGTTTTGTTCTGAGATGCAGGACCAATGGGAAAAGATGTACCTTTTCTTTGTTGTTATGGGATGCAGTCCTAAAGACACCTCATGAGGGTATTCATGAGGCCACCAGAGAGGTCTTACACCCCCTTTTGAGATCTTTATGTTGGAATATTCCTCAAGAAGCTCAATTGGGAATGAAACAAAGAGAAAAGCTATAGGTTTTGAGCTAGATGGGGAAACCATACTTTTGATTAAATATTTTTAGAATCTGATCTACCCCACAAAGTTGATTTTTCTACACTCAAGTATAAGGATTTATTTTTGAAACATATTATGAAGACTAGACACAAGATCAATCTATGAAAGTATGTTATACATCACATGTGTGAGTTGATCAAGACAACCTCCAAGTCAACCTCCCCATTCTACTAATGATTAATCTTAGATATGCTACGTGAAAAATGGTTTGTAGAACAAGATGAAGAAGTAATTAAGGATTATGATTATTTTATTTCTGAAGTTATAGTCAGGATAATGAATATCAGTTGGAATCCATGGAGAAAACATCGGTGGAAGATAATGACAGTTTCTATGAAAATTTCAACCATGTTGAACACTCACCAAGACCAAAGGATATTTCTGATCCTGGTTTGGAACTGGATAACATCATAGACTATTCTAATGAGGAAGAAGAAGAACAGGTTGTTTCACCTATAGGGAAAACATTCATAGATGAGGAAGACAATGAACCTACTCCTCAATTCATAATTTAAAAGATAGTACTTTCTCCTGAAGAGATTGTTCGTATGGTAGAAGAACCAGTCTCTAAAAGAGAATCTATTTTAGTTGAAAAAGAAAATGCTATTCTGTATGAACATTTAAAAGAAGATCTTTATCTTGTGAAAGAATCTGCTCTGGAGGAACACCTAGAGGAACAAGAAGTTCCTTAAATTATACCATCCGTTGATGAGAGAATAGAGCATGCCTTTAAATTATATTGAAAAGATATGGGTGAGGCTATTGGGGAAGAAATCATTAAATTAGATCAATTATCTAAATATCTTAGTCCTATGAAAGATTCCCATGTTGAGGGGGAGTAGAAAAAACATCTAGAAAGTGTTGAAGTTCCATTTCTAGTTGATTCATGATTTGTGGATACGTGGTATAAATTTTCCTAGATATATTGATGTGAATGACTCCTAGGAAGCCTCATAGAAAGGTATAGATTTGTCCACTATGTTTAAATTGAAACCAGTACCTTCTCTTGATGTTATAACTACAATGGAACCATAGACTTCTTCATCCCCTATTCTTGATCCTTCTCAATAACCTTAAAATGTGGTGAGTAAGGAAGATTTGAATCAATTTAGAGCTACCATATTGGCTAGGGTTGAAAATCCCAGGAAAACTCAACCTGGACCTATGAAAAACATTAGTGAAAGAGATGATACCCTATTGTTAATGAATAATATTTTCCTAATTCAGAAAAAAAATGCTTCATGAAATTAAAGAAGTTGGTGTTGAGAAAAAACAATTAAGTGATGATGTGAAGTCTCCAGAACTATGGTTGATGTAACGCAGAGAGTGGTGAAATCAAGACTAGAACCTTTTTCTCATCCTATAGAGGATATTGGTAGTTAGATTCCATAGGAAGTATCCTCCATTATTCAACCTATCATAATTTCCTTATATGGAAATGTGGTTGAATGAAACAAGAAAATAGTTCAAGAGATGTGTGAGCTTATTATTGGTCTTAAAAAGATGACTGATGAGTATAAGGATTGTATCCAAAAAGTTTTGAATCAACTAAATCTCTTAATTCAGCTATTACTGCTTCATGTGCCTCTGGAAAATCATCTCAATCATCCATGGATAGTGATGTGATCAAAACAATTTTCAAAGAAGAACTTCATCCTCTGATCGGTGGCATTGACAAAGAGTCTCTATTAGTGGTTTTCAAGAACAGTGACAATGTTCTTGATTTTGTGAGAATTAATTCCAATATTTCAAATGATGTTCAAGAGGGAATTACTAAGAATATGGACTTCTACTTAAATAGGATCTTCTCTAAGCATGATATCACAAACCACTTCAAATAACTTTTCGAGAATTTAAAAATCCTTTATGTCACTCAACCATTCAAAACTCAGGTCCAGAAGCTGAAATACTTTACTCCTTTATTGGAAAATTTCAGGGATAACAAGGTTGAATTTTAGAAAGTGATGTAGTATAGTGGCGAGACTATTGCTGAATTCATCAAGCTTTTGAGGGATTACCATCATGCACAGAGAAATGCTATTTTGGCTCCTAGTGTTGCACCCTTGGGAACTAGTTTGCCTACCTTCTCATCTGTTTCCCTTGCCTTAACTTCTATGTCTGTCTCTGAGGCTCTGAGTCAAATTAGACCTATTATCCATGACTAACAATTTCCTTGGACTTCAACTTCACCTATCTTGGCCCCCTCTATTTTTTAAATAATTCCTTTAACTTCTCTGTTAGTTAGTTCAATTCCTTCTTCCACTTCTACATCTACTCCTGCAGCTTCTATTGATTCTCCTACAAAGGGAAAAGACAGGATAGTTTGTGCTAAAGAAAAGTTACTACTATCTTTTGATAGGGATGTTGTTGTATTTTTGTTTCTTACTTTTTTTAGTGACACTTTTTATCCTTCTAATTCATTGTGAACTCTTTTTATCTATTCTCTTATTTATTTTTGTACTATTTTAGATAATCCTAAGGGGGGGATTCATTCACACTAAGGGAGAGATACATTCACCAAGAATAGATATCTCAATCACATGATTTGTGTTCATAAAAAAGTGTAGATTGATGAAATCCACATGTTTTAATCATGATTTAATGATCAAAAATCCTATTCATTCTGTAATGATTTGTAATCCTATTTAATCTGTCTCAAATCATGTATACAAGTGGTTGGTTTCTTTATGATTTAAATAATCCTATCCAAGATCTTATGTGCTATGTTTGATTATTGTAAACTACTTTTAATTTGTATTATAATGGATTTCCATGATAAATGATTAAGTCCAATCCATTCTATTAATATCACTGTTTATGTATGTATACAGATATTTGGCTCTGTTTGAGAAACCATGAGTATGCCACCAGTTATGTTTTTCTGACACCGTGACCCAGACACCACGACCAGACACCGTGACCCAGACACTATGACCCATACCCCACGACCAAACACCATGACTGTACACTGTGTCCCAGACACCATGACATAGCCACTGTGTCCCATACACCAAGAACAGACTTTGTGTCCCATACACTGTGACCATCACCGTGACGAGACACCTTTTGAAGTTTGGAAAAGACCCAGACACCATGATCCTAATAATGCATTTATGCTACCAGTTCCTGATCTCTATAAAATTATGTCATCATAACTATCTTATTTCTCAAATGAAAAAAATGATACACTATTTCAAGGAGACACCATTTCATGAAGACACGGTTCATGAATGACTATGACACTGTTTCATGAAGAAACTTTTCTAGAATGACTGTGAGACCATTCTTTAATCTATTTTGTTGTTTTTAAATTTAATTTCTAGTGGTCATATTTGAGTATTTTAAATGCACTAACATAATTAAAATTTCTTTTTAGACATATCACCTAACAGTATGAGGTATGAGATGCTAAATATATGCATATTATCAGCTTCAATACATGAACTATAAAATTAAAATGATATGTTTTGCCCATAAACTAGAGCACACGATAATGAAGAAGCACAATCATTCTTGAGAAAAGAACTGACTGATGCATCTCAATACATCTAAAGAACACACAATGTATTCACTATGATACCATTGATCAGAGTCGATCACATATTCACAATACTAACTCTACGAAGAACATGATCCTAATCTAAATTGAAACTGGATCACCTTACATGTGATACTATTATTATCACTAGAAGACTCAATTACTACATATGCTTCATCATAGAAGTCTAGAACATCATAGAATAACAATCATATCACTTCTAGCCTCATCTCATCATTTTTACTCTGATGTGTATTTTCATTAGATTTCGATCAGTGTGTGTGTGTCTATATAAAAACACACACTATCTCCTCCACTAAACTGAAGGATACAATATATCCTTCCTCTCATATATTTTTACACTACTTTACTCCCATATATAAGTGTGGAATTCTTCCATGTGTGACCTATTAGTTTATAACCATGATGAACTGTTAAAGAGGTCAGGTGACCTAGATAGTCCGGTGTACTTTTGTTTACCCCAATCTAGGGTGTGGATCATGTTTTTTAATATAAACTGCATGGTGGCTGGTGATCACTGTGTGGTGTGGATTAGGTATCCTCATGATACTGAGCCACTCCTATTATATCTGTTGTGATTTTTATTTAGTTTTCTTGGTTTTACTATCAAATTCATAAATCACTAAATTAACAAATATAGTTAATCTTGGAAAGAAGTTATATTTGATTTTCCTTATTAGAAAAGCTGTAAAAGTAATATTAATAATAGATATTAAGATTTCTAAGAATTAATAAGTCTTCTGAGAAGTTATTTAAACAGTCAAAATTTTATTACAGTATTACAATGATTAACTGGGTTGTATTTAATTTTATTGGGAAACCTTTAATAAATATTTTTCACACAAAAATTTTTATAGATACTCAATTCACCATCCACTATACTAGACTACTCCGACCAACAATAATTAAATCCCAAAGATCATGAGTACTAGGGAAATTGGATCACTTTGTTCATAATAATTAAAAGTGATACTAAAATAAAAAATTTATTTAATCCCCCATAATGAGATCCTAAATCCATTAATTTTGTTAAACTCATTTTGATAACCTAGGGAATATAAAACCAAAATTATTGAGATAAAAAATCCAATAAAGAAATAAAAATTATATACAATCATAATGTGTGATTCAAATGTATATATTGATATCATAAATGAAAAGGATCAATAGTGAAACCATTTTATAAAAACAAAAAAAGCATAAACTAAATTATCATGCTATTATAGGATTTATGGTAGAAACATATAACATTATATAAACACAAGTCAAGGAAAAATACCTCTACAATATCCTATTGTTCGAAAAGTACCATAACACGTTAGGTTTACTCCCTAATCACATACATGTCTTCTTATGAGAATAAAACAAAACCCAATTAATAGTATAACAATTCTTGCACACCTACGATAACAGGTTTATGATTATGTGTTCCAAAAATTGAAATGGATCATAATGATTATAAAACAGAATTACCGATGGAATGATATTGGTTGTATAAGATAGTATCATATCATAATAAAAGGATATTTTAGAATGAATTCATTTTATAAATGAAACTAATTCTTGTATTAAGCCAAAAATATAAGATATAATTATAAAAGAATAAATGTGATATAAATATATACCTAATTTAGAAAAATACACAGCCTCTATGGGTTTAATTATTGATGAATATTTCATTAAAATACAACATGGCATATTAGATGGGATAATACACATTCCACATTGAAATCACTTCTCCAAAAATAAAAAATATAATAGGAAATGTTTTCAAAAAAATGTAATATGGGAGCTTATATGGTATTATTCAAGTAATTGGGTGCCCATGAAAGTGGTTAATTATTTACATGTAATATATGTTAAAAAACAATTCTTTCAAAATGTAATAAAAATGTAATTAAGTCTCTTGTTTAAAAAATTAAAATAACTTTCCTTCAAACCATTTATTAAAAAGATAATAAATGGTAAAAATATCCTGAATTAACGATTATAGAATATTCAAAATGATACGAATAAAATATTTACAAAACATTGATATGGAAGAAATGTATTTTTGACTATATTAATAAATGAATCATCTTTTCATAAATTAATTTCTTAAATAAATTTAAGTTTTATGGAGAGAAAAATGACATTATTACATGAGATTTTCATGAATAAACAATTGATAATAAAATTCATTCGTTTAATGATATAAATTTCAATCAATTCATATAAAGGATTTAAAAACATAATCTATCTCAAATAATGACCATCTATTACAACATTGGAAAACATTGAATCATAACCCCCGTGCAATATGTAACCTAAAATGAAACATTAAATAGAATAAAGAAATATAAATTCAGGATTTAAAAATAAAATTTTTGTTATATACACCTCAAAAAAGGAATATGTTGTGAATACTTCATGTATCATTGAAGTAAAAATGAGATAAAAAATCCCATAATAATGTCCAATCTTATAAGGTATGTCCTTTATATGATGTATAATTAAATTATTTAAAATTTTCCCCTATGAAACAATTCATGTTTTATTCCAGCATAAAATAACTATTGAATTCATTTATTTTAATTAAATATTTAATTGATTTTTTAGTTATATCCTTATCGGGTGTTTTGAGGATGCTTAGTTAAAAATTTCAAAAACAACATCAGTGTGTTGACCGAGGTCAAAATGATAATTTTTTCCTCGTATAAATAACAATAATTGGAAATATTTATCAATTTTATATAAATTATTCTTTTAAAATCAAATATGATATATTTTTTGGTTAATAAACTATTATAGATTCATTGAGTGGGTATTCTATACATACACATGTAGAATGTTTCAATATATAGAGAAAATTATAGAAAAAAATTAAGAGTTAGTTTATCTTTGTAGAATTATAATATTATCATAGGTAAAATCTTATTTCTTAAAATATAATAATAATTATATGATTCATGTGAATATTTTAAAAAAAATCACCTAGCTTTGCGAGGTGGTAGCCCACCATACACATGTAATATATTATATTTGTTTCATGGTTATTATAGTAAGAATTTATATTATATAATAATCTTATAGAATAATTAATATGTCTTAATATTATATAAAAACATTAAATCCATCATCACAAATATCCATGATAGTTGAGGATAGAAAATGAATTATTTTGGTTTGTGGGGCGACATTTGTCCATACATAAGATCAACTGGTTTCTTTCCGATTTAATAGAATAGGATATGGATAAATATTATTCCTTAAAATTAATAAAATATCAGTATATTTTATATAATGTAGTTATTATATATTAATTTTTAATGCTTAATTAAAAGTTGAAAAATAATAAATAAAAAGATGGAGCTCAGTGGGGACTATTACCTTCACTTATAAGAACCTCATTTGGATCTCTCATTAAGTATCCTATTGTCAGTATATCTGGAATAAACAAATATCTTTTGTGTGTATTTGGATTTTTGGAAATATTTTTCTTGGGTATTTTCAAGAAAAATGGCTTGTTATGTGTTAATAAGATGTCAGATTAGTTTCCCATTTATAATTGAGGAGAATTTTATTTTTTAAAATACAGAAAAGAATTTAATAATGGGAAGACATTTTAAATAAAAATGCCTCTAAAATTATAAATAACTAATTGGGTAGGAGATATGGTCACGAAAAACCACCACCAATAAAAATAAACTAGTTTTGACCATGTTATTCTATTTACATCTAATGTTACTCACTGACAATTTTAACTTTTCACCAGTGTAACTAGTCTTTCAATTTTTTTACAAATCATTCGAGCAAAAATTTATATGAAATTGTAAATTAAAATTTATTATAACGAAACAAATATGAAATAAAGTATATAAAATTATAAAATATAAAAGGCCCACAGTTCAATTAAAAAATAAACTCGAAGTTCGTGTTGAAAATGGTTTTGAAGAAATGCATTTTTTATGTAATAAATAATCTTTTAATAACTATATAAAATCATTAATAATTTAATGAATTTAAATTTTATACTTATATATATAATCTATAAATTTTATTAATTTATTCATTATTAGGGGTCATATAATTCATTAAAAGGTATAAACATTATTAACATAAAAATAGTTTTACAAAAAATGTGATTTCATGGAAAAAAATGTATACTAAAATCCAATATAATGATGATATAATGTAGATAATTAGATTAAGTATTATCATAATAATACATATGTTACACTTTAAAAAATTAGGATAATAATGAGGCTTTTAAAATTGTAAATTTTTAAAGAATAAATGATTGTTTTAAAATTTTTGATATTTCAATATTCATTGAAAAATCATTAATTCTCAAAAACATCCACAAATTTATCCCCAATTAAATTTGGGATTATTTTTTCAAAAATAAGGACATTTTTATAAAAAATTCAAATATTTCCAAAAATTATTTTAATAATTTTCTCACAAAAATAAATAAAAAACATTTTTCAAGAAAATTTATTTTTGAGGAATAAAATAAATTTACAGAAAATTGAGTAATTTTAATTATGAACTAACAAATATATTTTGATTATAGAAATATTTAGAGACATTCTTCATTATATTTTTATTTGTACTAATAAAATTTATTTTGATGGAGTGGTCAGAATTTTCATGTTTAAATAAATATATATTTATAATACATCTTACTTCATTTAATCACTGTGTTTCGTATTTTATAGGCTATCAAACATAGTTATATTTTAAAATCATTCGGTGTTACATTCATCTTAAGAAAAAAAAATTATCCTCCCAATTTTAACGGTTGCTGAGATTAATGTTTGAAAATTCCTTTGTTCAAATCCTACAACTTAAAAAGAGTTAATAAATATTTATATTTATATAAGGAAAGGTAACTTTGGAGGTTATATGTAGTAAATAATAAGTAATATTACATTTAAAAGAACATCAATGGGATGTAAAAATATTGAACATGAAAAAAATACTAAATAATTACTTTGTGTGGTAGAGGTAATTGGTCACAATAATGTAAATGGATATGATAATGTTAATGACTAAAAAATATAAATTTATAATTAGTTAAAAGTACACTGATTTATCAGATTGAAGTTAATAGTATAAGATTTTGGTTTCAAGATTCCTTTCTGATATTTGATTAATCTATTTAATAATAAGAGAGTAAAACCCAAAAAATATAGTTAATCAATATATTTTTTTCATCAACACAATTTCATCATTTAATTGTTCTTAAGTAACATTCCACATCACCTCTTACACTATGGAATGAATATTCAATATGAATTTTTTATTCCCAAATCACTAGATCTTTTTAATGGATTGTATGATCTTTTAAAGAGTAAAAATCTATTCCTCTCATATTTATTGATTCCAAAATGTTTATCACAATATAATATTATACAAAAAATAAATATGAATATATTAATCTCAAATATTCCTGAATAAATTTTTTTAACATAGATCATTCCTTAAATAAATTACCATATATCCCATTTATCCTCATTTACCCTAACATGAAAGATGGATTTGATGACAATGGATATCTCAGAACCTTTAAAAAAATATTAAAAAACATAAAATGATTCTTCCCAAATAAAATTTTTGGTCAAAACAAATGGTTATATATATATATATATATATCTCAACCAAATAAAAAATTTCACAAAAAATCATTAATCACCTCAAAATCCAATATATTCAAAACAACCAAGATCGTATAAAAGTGTTCCCAAAAAAATACTATCATCAAATAAATACATTAAGTAAAAAATAATTATAATAACTAGTGAATCATATTTCCTATTGTTAGGTATGGCACCCTTATTTACATTAGGTTGTGGGTTCAAGCCTCTTGACTAAGCCGTATGTGATTGGTTGTCTCCTAACATGCTGTATATCCTTTTTCTAGAACCATATTTATATTATTCTTATAAAATTATTATAAAATTCTCACTAATATTATGAACATCCTAAAAATAATATTAATCATCAAATCAATTTTTAACTACTAATATTATATATATATAATTATATATATATAAATTTTACTCACAAGACTAAATAACCTTATTAGACAATAATTATTCCAACATCAAATTCAAATCAAATTTTATATTTTTGTAAATCATTTGTTCTTACAAAAAATATGAATATAAAATTAAATTACCATTATAATTTGTTAGTATTATTCAATATATTTTTAAAAATATTTGAATAGACTATTATATAACGATCATTATAATCTTTTGGAATCTTATAAGAAGAATACAATTAATAAAAAAAAATCAAAAAATCGATTTTCAAATTAACAAACCTAAACACATCAATTATTCAACATAAATTATTATCATAACATTAATCCTTAGGAATTAATCCTTTTATTATGTAATTTACTCAAATAATTATCATGTTTCACATATCTATGACATTGTACTAATTTTCGGTCTTTAATTTAATTTGTTCACACCATCTCAGAAACCAGAATAATCATTTCCCTTTGAAAATTATGCTACTTTTTAACACCATTACCACATATTTATAATTATATAGTTTATCTACTATATTTTATATAGCCCAAATTTGAACATTTTGTACATTTCTTAAATTGTTCCTTCATATTTTTATCATCTATAACACTCTAACATCCATGTGCTACCATCTTTCTCTGATTTGAGGAGTTTGTAAATTAACTATAATCTAATTGTTAATCCAAGTCCTTGGTTGATCATTTGGTTTTATAAAAGGATGATTAACTAACATTATCATTTGGTTAGGAATATGATAATGAAAATAATTACATTACCCAATACGTTGGGTATTGTCATGATTTCTCAAATTCCCGATGATTAAATAAATAGACTAAAAGAAACAACATGATTATTTATTAACATGAAAAAAGGAAACTTATAATCAAGGAAGTACGAATTATAAAAAATATTTATATTCCAATAAATTAAACTTTATTATTCAATCTAGGTCATATGTGGTAACATTTCAAATTAGGGTTCCTAGTGTAACAATTTTTTCAAGTCATTTTTAATGTTTCGTAAATTATTTTTAATTCTCACAATAAATATACCCTTGCATATCAAACATGGTGTTCAACATATCCCATTGATGTGCACCAGGTGATGATATATTCTAGCTCCATGTACAATTTTTTATGATATTTACCCTAGTTAAATCTATTACCGAGTCACATACACTAGTAGTAAATAAATAGGGATGTTTTTGTTTTCACACTACTTAATATATACTTCACCAAAATTATTTTCTATTTTTCTATTCTTAGTGTTATCCAAATTATTACCCATTGGGTTCTCACAAAATAATTCTAGTACTTTTCCCCCAAAATAACTATACATTTATTTGATAAAAAATATTGTGATGAAATGTTTTTTCATATATTATAACATGTTTTTTAACATAAAAAGTATGTTAATTACAATATAAATATCATGAGGCCTAGTATACTTGAAAAACTACATTCATAGTACATCAAATAAAGGATGAAATAAAATGTTTTTATTTTATTCTCTATACTGATCTCCTAAATAACTTTTATATCCATTGAATCATGGTAAAACCTACGGAATATGTAGAAAAAAAGGGGTGAGGTAAAAAATAACAGTAAGGGAACAAACATGATAAGGATGTATAACGTGTGAGACAAAATTATAACATGATATCATAAAAGAAAAGGATAAAGAGTAATAACACGGGAACATAAAAAAGAAAAACATTGAATTATATGATCAATGATTCATAGAAATGTGTTAAAAATATATAACATTACATAATAATTTGTCAAGGATAACTTCAAAGATAATATCACATGGTGGATAAACCCCTATAATTGATTATTTTTACAACCTAATAAAATAATTTTCATCTTATATGACTAAAAACTATACTACTTCATCAGAGTTATATCTGGGATCACCGCTCAAAAAAATTCATAATTGATTTTTCAATAATATTAAATAATTTATAAGGAATAAACAATATAATTACCCATATAATTAAATGGATTCGTTGTCTTATCTCATATCATAATAAATATAATTATTACAATGAAGGAATTTTTGAGATGAATATAAGGTAAATGTTACCCATGAATTTAAGGGATAATAAAATTGATAATTTTTTGAGATAGTTTTATACTTAATATATAATAATTTTGTAACATAAAAGTTTTAGATTGTTGAAGAAAATGTCTTCTAAAGGTTACATGGAATATTTCAGGAAAAAATTCACATTTTACATGGAAATCACTTCAAAAAAATTAAAACAATTAAATAATTGTATGGAAAACTATTTACTTATAAATAACTATGTAATATTATATGTTAAACATAAATGCATCGACTGATCTTGATGTAAGTTAATTCTATAAATGATGTATATGTTAAAAAATATTCTTCTCACAATGTTGTAAACAAGATAAAAAGTACCTTATTCAAATAATGATAAGAATATTCCTCCACTCTTATTTATAAATGGTCATACATGGGATAAAATGAATTTTATAAATCGTTTTAAGAATGGTAAAAACACACATGACAATATTTTTTGAAAATATTGATATAGAAGAAAAAACATTTTCATCCAAAGGGCTAAATGATGTCGAATTTTGTTAAAAATATTTTCTCAATCATTTTATGTAACAAAGAGATATAAATGGATGTTATACATAAATATTCGATGAATAATAAAACGATAATAAAATAAATTGGGATTAATATATATATACAATTTAATTTCCTTAATGGATATAGAAACATAATCAACACTGAATAATGATAAGCCTTACCATGTTGGAAACATTGGAATCCTAAACCACATGAAATAATTTACATCAAATGAAATCTTAAATACCATTAATATAAAAATATTAATTATATAATATTCAAATTTTTACTATAGATACCACAAAAAATAAATAATTGGTGAATATGGAATATATCTCATGGTTGTAAAAGTGATACAAGGAATACCTTACCATGGCTCTAGACAAGTCACATATGTCCTTTATCTACAATACAAAAATAAATTATATCAATTAATTTTTTATTAAGATAAATTTATAGGTTTAAATACTTATTATTGAAAAACTATATTCATTTATTTTATTGACATATTTCCTTACTTATTCAGTTATGTCAATGTTGGTTTTTTTAGGACACTTGGTTCATAATTTCAAAATGACATATATGTCTTGATGGTAGTCATAAAATTCCACATTAAATTCCCAAAAGAGTGATTATAATAAAAACAATTATATTTATATGTATAATATTATTTTAAAACAATCCTACATGTATGGTTATGAAAATATACAAATGATAAATTCATGAAGATGAGAGACTATATGTAGACATGTGTAGCATTTCCCTTATTCAGATATAATGATGGAATGAAGTTAAGTGTTATTTTTTATTTCTATATTTATAATTATATCATATATATATTATCAATATTTTATATAACCATTCATATACCTACCATGTGAAAAGGTATAAAAATGGGTCACACCCCGTTGCAAGGCCGTAGACCGACGTACACATGAATGTCGTTATCATTTTCCAATGGATTATAAAGTAAGAATGTATATGATATATTTATTTTAAAGATTTATTAATATGTCCTAAATATAATATAAAAAATGAATGTACATCATAAAAAATATATGAGAGCTGATGATGGGAAATGAATTACCTCAGTTTTTGAGGTGGTAGTTTTCCATACACACAAACAATGGTATTGTTTTCCATTTAATGGAAGAAGTGATAAATAATTTTATTTGATATAAAGATAATAATATATAATTATATAAGAGATATTTTTTTATATTGAAATTTTAAATCCATAATTTTATTTTGAAAAAATAATAAATAAAAATAAGAACCATGGGGAAGACAATTACATTCGAAGGAATAAACCTCCTTTAGATATCTCGTTAAGTGACCTATGGTTTTTTGAAGGATTATATTCTCTAGATTGTGTTTAAGTATGTTTAGGGGATAATATTTCAATGTTTTTTAAAATGGTTTTTTTTGTAAAAAGTGATAAGAGCGGGTTCCCTTTAATAATCGATGGGGAGTTTCATTTATGTAAATACTAAAAACAATTCAATAATGGGATGTCTCTCAAAAGTCATGTTCCATAAAATTGATAAATAATGGATTAGTGGGGTGATATGATAGGTCAAAATATCCCAAATATAAAATTATATATGACTTAAACATTATATTTCATTTTATTCAATTGTTAATTTAAAATTTATATTTTTTTCACCATAGTAAAAAGTTGTTTCCCCATTCAAATGTTCATTGTTCCCCAAATGTTGTTGAAATTATTACATAATATTAATTAATGCAACTAAAAAGTTTAATCCAGTTTTTAAACATCTAATTGATGGATTTTTAGAGTGAAATTTTAAAATGAATGCATAAAATGTCTCATAAAACAATTGTTTATGAAACGCATTTTGAATAATAGATGATCTATTATTAACTCTATGACTAGTAATAAAAATTAAGTGAATTTAAATTAATATATATACACATAATATAAATTTATTATAAATTATTCATCATTATGTGTTATTTTAAATACTTAAAATGGATAAAAATTATGCATTTTGAAATACATTTAAGAAAAATGAATTTTTAAGGCACAAAATAATTATATACAAAAATCCATTATGTAGATGACATAAATATAATTAATTGGATGAAAAATTAACAAAAGAATAATTATGTTACTTTTAAATCATTCTAAAAAATAATGTGACCTTTTGAAAATGAATTTATTTAAAAGAAATGGAAATTTTACAAATATATGTATTTTTGTACTATTTACTAGAAACTTATTATTTTTATAAAAAGTCACAAACATTTAGCCTAATTAAAATTTTATATGATTATTTAAATATCTATTTATTATTTTTAAAATAACATTCCTAATTGTTCTCAAAATTGATGATAATATTTTATTTTAATAAATAATAAAAATCATTTTTGAAGAAAATGAATTTTAACGAATAAAAAATCATTACTGAAATTAAAAAATAAATTAATATTAATTACATAATACACAGAGATCATATAAAATATTTTGATATAATTTTCTGTAATATAGTTATTATTATTCATAGAAAAAAAATTAACACCTATTTTTTAACGATCATGTTTAAATAATAGCATTCTATTCGTACATCATTGTTCATTTAATATTAGTCTTGCATGTTTTATACACTATAAAAAAATTTGTTCATATTTATATTGTGGGTGTTATATATTAGGATATAATTAAATACATTTAGAACAATATTCTGTATGAGAGAATATTTTCAAGGCTATTTATTTTTTATTTCTAATATAAAATTGGTAAAATAAAAGTATCTAGATTTTAGGGCTATTAAACTAATTATTAATTTAGTAATCGATCACTTGTATCTATGAATATTTAATTTAATATTAAAATATAATTATATAAGAAATTTGATTTTTATATTTTGTATTATATAAATTTTATTACAATCCTTTGGAAGTAGATTTTAAGTATACATACATAACATGAGAATTATGATAATACCTTATAGTATTTGAGAAGTCATACCATTATAGAGATATTATTATGTGGTAAAATATTCATCGTGATTCTGTGATAATTCATTCTGTTAAATTAAACAATGATGACGCCTAATGGAATAAAGTGATTCAACACCTATAAATAATTTACCGATCGGCCTGTGGAGAAAAAAAATAAAACTATTGATGAAATTGATAATATCATAGCCATTTTAGGCCACATGACTGTATTAATCACATAAAAGCTTAACCAAATTGATCAACGAATTTTTCCATACAATAATTTTCATATTTTTATCTCTTTATGTGATAAATCCTCCATATTTTGATGGATATTCTAATATGTTGATAGTTGGGAAATAAATAAAATCTCTCAAAAATATATTTATAACATAGGGATATAATAAAAGTTAAAAAGTTTTTAAATTTTTTAAGAGGATGTTATAATAAATGTTTTTTATTGACCCATAACACTAATGTGGCTGATTTAATAAAAATCATGGAATAAAGAACTTTTAAATTAATATTCATCAAAGTGATACCCCACTCTTGAATATAAAGATTAAAGGGATAGGTTTTTACTCACATTAATGAATATGTTTGATGAATTTATATCAAAATATTAAACTAAAATCACAGGATTTTATAGTAATGATTTGGAATATATATGTAATTTGAAGATAAAGATTAATTTTTTTCATTGATATACATAGGACAAGCATCTAATGGGAATAATTCTATCAGTCATTTTCATTAAATGATGATATAATATTAAGGTATATTATGAAAGAAATAATTTTTATAGTTCCTATATCTTGATGGTAAATATTGAATAAATGGTCAATTGGGTACCATGAAAATGAAAAAACAACAAATAAGAAGAACGGAATAAAAAAATTATATAATTTGAATACTGTCAGAAGAAACATGATATAAAATTATTTAAGGGAATGGGATATTGTTTCATATATAGATATAAATGAAATATAGGCAATTATTTAAATGGGAAGAAATAAGTAATGGTTTTCCATTTATTTTATCGGCAGATAAATGGAAAAATTATCAAAAAAATGTCTCAAGTTTCGTGTGAACCTACTAAGGAGTTTATTTCTAGGGAATTCCATGTTTATGAAATCACGATAAACGAGCATGATGTTTATAAATATATGGGAGGAGGTACTTTAATCAAACACACAAATTAATCTTATTCTATATTTGATAATAAATCTTATAACTCTTTCATATCATCTATATTTTCCATAATAATTTGATATTTCCTAGAACATTAAGATGATTTTTGTCATTAAAAACTCACAGTGGAAATATCCCCACAAAATAATGTGTTAGTCTGTATTTATTATAAATAAAAACAATGACCTATTTGAAGATATTTTCATTATCGGTATGGAATATTTCTAAATAAAACATCATATGGATTAGATTTAAAAATATAATGAATGAATTTATTACCAAGAGTTGTAAATTATGATCAATTATGAGTATGTATAATACCTTATCATCGAGGAAGAGAATTCATTATCTCATTCATAACTAGATCAACCTACAATATCACTTCAGAGTAAGATTCAATGGGATGATGACAAGACATAGTCTTTACGATGAAAAATGTAATATTACGATTGAGGTTGAACATATTTTACTATAGTACATTTTTTTATTTTAAATTTAATTACACAGAAATTAATATGAACATAAATATTTTCTTCATTGATTTAATCCAGGATTAAATACCTCTATCAATACTCACAATATGATAAACTATGTCTAATTGATGTATTAAATAAAAAACCACCTAAGTGTTGTGATAAAGTACCCATACACCCTAGTGTTACACTTTGGGAAGACCTTATTTATTTCATTAATAAGACTAATGGATCTATAGTATTATTCATTTATTCTATATAAATCATTACTATAAATATAATTAAAATGTATCATATTATTTGTATTGATTACTTTTCAGATAAAATCCTTGAAGAGTAATATTTATCCATGAATGAAATTTTTTCTCGGTATAATGAATTATGAGTAAAGAAGTTTTTAATTTAAAATATTTATTTTAGACGAGGTATAAATATAATGATTTACAATAATTTCATTTGGATTAAATAAGCCAACCATTATTTTTATTGATTTAACTAATGGCGTATTCTTTGAATGTATTGAAAATTATGTTATTGTATTTATTGGTGTACTCTAAAAGGTAAAATGATAATGATACTCACTATTGAATCAATCAAAATTATCTTAGATAAAAAGAGTCATAATTATTATTTTGTAAGGATTATTTAGTTCATTATAATTTTTCATCTCTTATCCATATTTTTTATAAGGATGTAATCTCACTTGGTCCTGTAAATCCAAAGGTTTCCAAAGAATGTGATTTTTCTAATAAACTTATCCAATGTATACTATTTTATTGGATTTGTAGTTTATTAATAGTTATTTGTTCCAAAATTATCATGATTGTATACCCTATTATCCAAGATAACATTTAACATGGTTACAAGAACATGGGGAAAATAATGTTAAGAATATATTGAATAATGAAGGACGAGATTATAAAATGTTTTCCTTTTCTCTAAAAAATCATAAAATGACGGATTTATAAAATATATTGGTACATTTATGTAGTGAGTTTGATGTGTCCTTATGAATACCTATAAAGTTTTTTCTTCTGAATCATGAAAGAAAAATTATAATAAAAAATATTTCCAGCTCACAATCATGATATGATAACATTAATATTTTCTATGATAATATGGAGATATTTTCTCAATGGGGAAAGATGTGATATATATAGAGACTATATGATCAATAAATAAATATTTTCATAGAGGGTTCCCAATGTGAGGTAAAGGTGATGGATTAAGCCACAAAAAGGATTATAATCTCTCAATTCACTACCAATTAGGGATAAAAAAAATGGTAGAAGATGCTTTGAGATGGGATGATCATGGATTCTTGAAAAAAAATTTGGTCTATTAGGGATCCCATGTTCTAGGACTTTGTTGAGATGGATGTGAATATTATTTAAGAAGGGAAAATATGAAACCATTTTACAATAATTACAAACCCATATTTATTTGAAATGATACTAATTTGATAGCCTGATGATGAGAATTTTGAAAAGAAAATTGAACGTGGGAATGATGGGAAATTTTAAGGATTTATTTATGCACATGGAATTTTGGAATTTGTAAAGAGGATATATGTTCCATCTTTATATGTGTTGAAATATAAATTATTACATGATGCTAATATTTAAAAATTTTTCTATAGATTATAGAATCATCAAGATGTATAGATATTTGTGGGAACACATATAGAATGAAGATATGTAGTGGAAAATTTATTATTATATCTAAATATGATTTTTTTTCAATAATAAACAACCAAGAGACAAAGTCCTACATGAGTTATGCAACATATACAAATTTATATGTGGAAATGAGGTAACATTATTATAGTATTTTTCACATATTACCAATGAATCCTATAAATAATAAAGAAATGTGGGTTATTATTGATCAAATTACCAAATATGGATATTTTCCTGATATAATATATGATTTACATGTTATGCGCCTTTAATGAATCTTAAATATTGAATATTTAAGACGTTACGGTGTACCATGTTTAATTTTTCATATCATGATCTATGAATTTCTTCCAAATTCTTTAAAATAATTAAAAAAGTTTTGAATACAGAGCTTCATTCGAGAAATTCATATCACCATCAAACTTATGTAAATTCCAAATGGACTATTCAAGCATTATAATTCCATGTAAGCTATTTCTCAATTTACTTTAATGGTATATGGGATTAGTATATACATTTTGCAGAGTTTACTTATATTAATAGTTTCAATTCATGTGTCCAAAGGATGCTGTATGAATCATGAAATGGAAAAAATTTCATCCTAATACTATTTTGGTTAATGATATTTAAATAAATATTGTTGGACTTGAACAGGTATAGGATACTAAAAATGAGAAATATTATTCAAACACCCACTAAATAATCTCACTACATGAAAAAGATATATAATGATAACGGAAGGAATGATTTGTAATTTCATGTGGGAGAAAATGTTTTCATGAATATATCTCCATTGAAATGTGATATAAGGTTTGGTAAGAAAGTAAATTATCCCCAGGTATATCATACATTTTGAAATTCATGAAACAATAATAGCTGAAGCATGATATTTTATAATGCCACCTAGAATCTGTAAAGTATATAATGTGATAGGTATCTCTTTATTGAGAGAATACATGCTAGACCCAAAAAATGTTCTCACCTATGAGAAAATTGGATTGAACATGGCTTATCTTACTGTGAAGATCCTATCTATATTCTAGACACTATGGAGATAGTTTTTGAACAAACAATAGACTCCATTGGAAAAGGTAATTTGGAGAAATCATTTGATAGAAAAGGGTATGTAAAAATATGATGAAATTAAGATGAAAATCTACCAACTATATTCATCAGTTTATATTATGAAATATGTTTGTTGTAATATTTTTGAATTAGTGTAGAAAATAACACTGAAACTTCAATTATAATAGGAATTTTTTCCTAAAACCACACCATAATACACAATGTATTATTTAATAATTTGAATAAAACATAATTTTTCAAATTTCATTAGTTGGATTTTAATATATTAATTTCATTTTGGAAATCAGTAAAAATTTAATGATTTTTTTAGAAATTTTTCAAAAATAATTTATTTTGTGTTGAATATTTTAAAATATATTTTTTTAAAATACTCTCATTTTGTCATTACATCTTGTAATTTAAATGTTCCACTATATTTTTGATTTTCTATTAATATAACATATGATCCATTTTATTAATATTAATTTATATGAATTGTTTTTTTAGATTTTGATATATATTATCTTTTAAGCAATAACAAATTTATTCTTAAAACTATTTTTAATTATGTTATTAGAATTTATCTTAAAAATTTATTTCTTACCTTATAGAATCCTAAAAATGAGAAATTAATTCCATATATATATATATATATATATATATTAAATAGGTATGATTTTTTAATAGGTTCCATCAATTTTTTCCTTAAAAATAGTAAGCATAATAATTAATTTTTACCATGATATGGGTAAAACTGGGAAAATAAGGATTAAAAATTATGAAAATTCATTAAAATTTATCTCATAATTTCAATTATATAATTTGTTGAATGAAAATCGGACATATAATTCCCTGTTTGAAATTATATCTTCAGGGTTCCATATTTATTTTAATTTTTCTGAAATTTATATAATTTATTTAAAAATTAAAAAAATGCCACCTTGATGCTTTAAATATATATAATATTTTTTGATTGGGAAAACTAAAATGTATCTTCAGTTATAAAAATAAATTTTAATGGATAACGGGTTTTTATCATGTTAATTTATGTCAAAATTTTATTGATTGAATTATTCGCGTAAATGGTCACGCGAGGATGACATGATATTTCTTCAATAAATAAAAAGACAAGTAAATTATTTTTTAAAATATTAAAAAAATTAAAAAGTGATTAAAAAGTGATTTTTAAAATTTATATAAATAAAAATGACATTATATTGATATTTTAATGTGTTATAGTCTAATTCACTACATGTGTTGATTTATTTAATTCTAATTTAATGAATAGTGTAAAAAATGAAATTTTTTATGTTTTAATATTAATAATATTTTATTCAATGATTAAAAAAATCATAGAAAATTATCCATTGGAAATATGGATAGGATATGGCTGAAGGCATTAACTGTGGGCTATTTATGGTTCTTATGTAATTTTATGTTAACATTCATTAACCACGACAGGTTTTTTTTAAATTATTAGTAACCGTCAAAAGGGATAAGGTAGGGGATGGTAGAACTAAATGAAAATGATGAAATCATGAAGAATTAATTTATAAATTTTTTTGGATGTATTTGTTTTTACCAATACTAATATTATAATTTATTTATATCAATTTGGTTTCTATTTTTTCATGACAAATAATATATTTTAAATTAATACAATAGAACATTCAATAAATTCCCCTACCATAACATAAAAAAGTATAACCCTTCTCTATTTTATTTTTATCACATTGATCCATCTATATTGACTAAAATGTAACCAATTCTCTTATAAGTATTTTTATCCATGTTCTAGTGTATCTATCCCTTCTATAAGACCATTCCTATAACCCATAATAGGATATCTAAATGTACAATATGAAATAATATGTAATAATTTTTGCTAAAAATTTCAGGTTAATTATTCTTCTACATAATCCTAAGGTGTTATTGATAATATAAAACAATAACTCCATTATCATCAATATACTAAAATATTATTCTTACCATGAGATAACTATTTGATATATTTTTTACATCCTATAAAAGGTGAATATATCTATTTTCAACTCCTATTTTGTAGTGCATAAGACACTTAATTATTTTAATGTTCCCAAACCATGATTCATTTAGTACTGATTATTTTCATGTCCTATGATATCAATTTATTTAGAAATAATTTTTTTGTGATAATTCATATAAGTGTTATGGAAACTAACTATTGGTCCCGAGTCACCACCGAAATATGTTACCATCAACTATGATCTATCACTGAGGTGACTTACTGCCAATAAAGAGCTGACGCTGGTAGAATCTCTACCATCCTTGTGACCACTAATGATTCACTAATAAACACTCTACCAACAAGGAGATATAGTGAGTAACTATGGAAGTTAGCCTCTGAGTCATTGTGGGAATTTGAGTCACCTCCAGCCTGAGGTACTACCGGTATGAGGTACCAATAAATATTGAGTCACATACAACTTATTTTAATCATTTATGTCCAAGGACATTGATGTGAATGGATCAAAAACAATTTATCTTTATGGAAAAGATGACCAAGTCTTTTGGACATAGTGAAATGTGACTCGATGATTCTGGATCTCTCTAACTGATTCTATTATATATATGGATGGACATATATCTCTCTCTATATATGAGGATTATTGACTATAAAACCTATGTAGAATATTAATACTGAATATGTTATCCCATACAAGTGTACCAATTCATCTTTTTATTAGATCAATGACATTGAATCATAGAATCCATTATAGATATTGGTCAAGACATGGATAGAGATAAACATGAACATTCCTACAATTTCATAGGATCCTCTATTTTTATGTAACATTAAAATAGAAAGGTGAAACCCCAAAATGAATATGATATGAGTGATTTGACCATTATGAACATACCAGAATGAGAATCTCTATTTTATTTATTTTTCAAGTTATTTATGGTTTTTTTCCTCTGAGCGGTGTGTTGTGACTCTATTATCAAATACAAACTCTCTCTTGTACCTAACAAGACTTCATTTTTTATTGCATCCTTATTTATATTAGTTATCCCATTGTGTTTTTGGAATGTGTTCTTGTGTGTCCCATTATATATCTACTTCCCATGTATAGCTATAGAAGAGGCCCGTTAGCCTGGATAGCTTCTATATAATGTTCATTTACAAGAATGAGGTTTTGGATTTTCATAATTATTATTATAACATTCATAGAATCTGGTGATTAGAAAGTATATGGAATTGTGTTTGACCTTGAGACAAAATTATTTTTTAATCCACTATGTTATTTTGTTTTGTTTTATTACTAAATTAGAGATAGTTTTTTATATATAAACTAAAATATTACATTGATTGTTAATAAAAAATAGTTTTTAAATTTGATTTTGTCTATGTAAATGGATTTAAAATTCCAATTTAATACTAAACATTATTTTAACTAAAATATTATCAATATTTGATAAATATTTTAAAAGGATGGATCTATTGTTGATGGGATATTTTTATTAATTGTCCAAATTATTTTATTAAGGGGATTTTATCTTAACTTAATTTTTAATATAAATTTTTATTACCACTCAATTCACCCACTATTGAGTTACTCACTCCGACAAAAATTATGTATCAATGGGTTTTTAAATTATCCTTTCAACACTGATATTATTTGTATTATAAAGATCAAAAATCTTTTTCGAATCTAAATTTTAGTTTATTATGTATAATAGACATGAAAGATATATTACCAACATAAATCATTTTTTTAATGGACTAAATTATTCTCAATAGAGAACGAAAATAAAAATTCCTTTAAAAATTATGTGTTTTACCATCTGAATATAAAAGAAGAATAAAATGAAATAACACAAACATCTAGAATTAAATAGAGTGATACTATGAAAAATTCATACAATAATAATTTTTACATTATGAATGATTTGTTTTGTGCCTAGGGGGATGATAGAAATAACATAATGTCTACTTGAAAATATTATTTTAAAATATGTGATCCCATATCTATTTCAAATGAATGGAAATAATGTGTTATTTAAATGAGACAAAACACATATAAAATTACATATTATAATTTGAATGTTAAATCTGGAAAACCTATTTCAAATATGTATCTCATGATCAATGAAATAGTGAATATTATGAAATAAATCATGAAACAAGTTATAGGTAATGATCAAGTGATGATATTACTCAGATGCGTACCAAAAAACGAAATAGTAAAATCTATGTTGAGTAAAGAATATTAAGATGAGAGTAAACTAAAAGTCAAAGAATTTATAAGAAACATATTTTTCTATGAATAATAGATTAAATCCAACAGGGATGTCAATGAAGATAACCAATAAATAAAATCAATATCACTGAAGACTACTACATTCAAACAATGTGAAATTTCACAATCTGAAACTACCAGTGATGAGGAATCTCTTGATGATGGGGATGATGAGATAGACCACATGGCTAAAACATGGATGGAATTTAAAAAAAATTATGTTCTTCAAGAAATCAAATTTCATAGGAACTTATCACAACAAGATAAAGTGGAAAATCTATTGAAAAAAGGATAATACACTAAATGAAATCACCTGCTATAAATGTAATAGGAAAGGAAATAGTAACGATAAATGTCCAGAGTTGAAAAATAAAATTAAGTATGAAGATAATGAAATAAGAATCAAGATATCCATAAAAGAAACATTGAGTTCCTTATAAGATATCTCAAGTGATTCATACAGTGATCAAGAAGATATATCTATATCGTAAAATATATGATTTATATAAAGTACATCATAGGTGAAAAATAATATTCATGCTTATCCTATTAATATTTTAAGCATTTCTAAAAATGGAAATAAGATGTTATTGGGGAAGGTGTGACCAGTTAATCTAGTCATAACTACTATAACATGCTAGAATATACCTTTCGTGAGATGAATTCTAAATATAAGTAACCTAATATACAACATAATTTGACATTAAATATTAAAAGAAACATTACCATTGAAAAAGGAAAAATTGATCAATTTCTACTAGAAAACAATGAATTAAAATTTACAAATGAATATGTAATGAAAGGCGTGTAAATTATTACCAATTGAAATAAAACATGAACTCAAATACTTGGAATGAATGCTTATCCAATATATATAATTGGTTTAGGTTATCATCTTGGATAGAGAATAATTTCAAAAAATAAATTTATGTCATGTACTAGTTTTCAAAAATTCATATAATACTAATAACTACACAATTTTAACTAATAATGTATTTACTTATATAATATAGTGGTATTATTATAGCAAACATATTATGAAATTATTGGTGATAAAATTTCTTATTAATTAAAAATTGGACACACAATGATTTGGTTATGAAAAACAATTTTGGCATAAACATAGTTTTGTAAGAAACCTATTTGAAAGCATTAAGAAAAACCATATGGTATCTATATAGTGGATGTTCAAGACATTTTCCTTCTGATCATTAAAAATTCAATAATTTTTTCAATGTTGATGGTGGTCATGTCACTTTTAATGATAATTCTAAATGGAGAATCATCAGCCTTGGACAAATCTGTAATTCTAATTCAACATTAATTTCTCAGGTTTTATAGGTTGATGGTATAAAATATAATATGATTATAATTTTTCAATAATGTGATGATTTATTTTATTTATAATTTGATAAACCAATTACTACTATGTTTGTTAGGATAAAAATGATTTAATTTTTACATCATTAATAAATTATAATGTTTTTTCTATTGATTTAGATTTTTTATATTGTAAAAATATTTCTTGCTAAAGTGAGGCCTATGAAGAAGCATTGATTTAGTGTAAGAGAATAATACCATTCAATATTAATTAACTTATAACACTTACTACAAAAGGATTAGTTTTATATCCATCAAATATTTAATTCTTAAACGATAGAGTTTGTAATCACTAAAAAACGAAACATACTAATATTATCTTTAACTCTAAAAAAGATGTTTTAACATCTCATCCTCTAGAGTTAATATAGAAGGACTCTGTTGGAAGAAAAATATAGTTTCTATTTTACATGGAAAACATTATTTCAATGTCCTTGTAGAAGACTTATCAATATACACTAGGGTATTCCTTCTATCTAAAAAAAGTGAATCTTGTTCATACTTCATTAAGTATGCCAAATAATTATAAAATCATAATGGACATAGGATTACGATCATAAAAAGTGATCATGGTCTACAATTTGAAAATAAATATTTTGAATCACTTATTTCTCAAAAAATTTATAATCACAACTTTTCTACTCCAAGAAAAAATGGAAAAAAAAATTGATGAAAGATGAAATATGAATATTGAAATCATATCCCATACATTTCTAAATTAGTATGAATATGCATGTGTACTTTTGGGTAGAGGCTATTTACACAACATGTTATACTATAACTAGATTGTTAATAATCCATCTCTTAAATGGAACACCATATGAGTTGTGGAATAATATAAAACAATGTATAATTATATCATAATTTTTCTCTGTACAAACATTATTATTAATAAAAAATATAGTTTGACCATATTTTCATCCATGAGGGATGAAGGAATTATTCATGGATATTCAACATCCAAAAAATATAATATATTGTTAAATAAGAGATACAAAAAATGGAAGAGTATGTTCATAATAAATTTGAGGAAACATAAACCAATGGACCTAAGTCTATATTAGAGAACCTTGTGGTTAATCTATAAAATCTGAATTAAAATTCTAAACCTTAAAAATTTTGTGTTAAACTAGAATAATGTTCCCCTAGTGAACTTCTAGAACCAGAATCTGAAGAAAAAAATATTGATACAACCCACCCCTATGTTCAAATAACTGTTAGTACACAGAGAAACCACCTTTTATATTATGTAATTGGAAACCAATAGAGTGGTACAAAAACTATATATTTATTTATAAATTTTTGTGAAAAAATACCTTTTTGAAAAATATTGAGCCTAAGAACATTATTGATTCCATATTTGAAGGATTGTAAATATAAATATGGAAGAGGAACTCAATAAATTTGTGAGATATAGTGTTCGGGATCTTGTTGATAGACATTGAGATACTGTTACTACTGGAACTAAGAGGTTTTTTAATATCATTTTTTATGAGTCATGCACTATAGTAATAAAGAAAAAAATATTACTCGGACATGTTTATAATCAAGAAGAATGTATTAATTATGAAAAAATATCTTCACTAGTAGCCATCTGTGAAGCCATTACGATACTTATTTCATATACTGCACATTTGGTTTTCAAACATTATAAAATGGATGGTAAAATTGATTTCATAAATAGGTATATAATTGAAGATGTTTTTTAGACAACCCCATATATTTCAAAATCATCATTTTTCAATTTTTTTAAATTAGATAAAACATTTTATTGTTTAAAATATCACCAATGATATTTGTATGATATGTTTACATCTTTTCATATTTAAATTTTCTATAAAAAGTATAGTTGATCTAAAAAAATAAAAAAATTAATTTCAAGATATGTTTTAATTCAAAAAATATATGTATATGATATTATTTTATGAACTTCTAAAGATTCCCTATGTACTTATTTTTCAAAACTAATGGAAAATGGATTTGAAATCAGTTGAAGGGTGAGTTCAAATTAAAGCTTGTATGTATGATATTTCAAAATAAATAATGTATTATTTAAAAAAAATATACTAAAGATATTTTAAATAATTTTGGAGTTGATAGAACAAAAATTAGTGATAATCGCATGAGTACCAACTATAAACTAGATCTTTATAATGCTATGAAATGAGTAGATAAAACTATTTATAGTGGTATTATTTTTGGTAGATAGTACATAACTTCTAGTCAACATTATTTCATATTTATTGTGCGTATCTATGTTCTATTTCAAGAAAACACCAATGAGTCTCACTTAATTGACATCAATATTATTTTTAAATAACTCAAATATACAAATAATTTTTTATTTTTATATCCCAAAGGAAAATAATTTGATTTATTAAGTTATTCAGATGGTGATTTTTGTGGCTGTATGTGAGATAGATAAATCACATTAGGAACATGTCATCTTTTATAAAAACATCAAGTATTGTAGTGTCGTAAGATTCAAAATTCTATTGTACTATTTATTCTTGATGCTGAATACATAGCATTAGGATATTTTTGTACCAAAACAATATGGGTGAAACATATTTTACGTGTAATACAGTATGTTTTTTTATCCACAATAGCTTTTTTTGCACGCAACACCGACTTCTCTTTTGTATAATTCAAGATTGAGTTTTTGCGAAACATCTCTTTAGTGATAAAATTAATTAAATGATATATTTATTACTTATCCATTAAGTATAGTAACATAAATAGTTATAAATATCTTTTAAATTTTATTTATAATGTTTTCACATAAATAAAACATATTTATAAAGAAATTTATATGCTTCAGCAAAATTGATATATGTTTAGAAATACTATATTCTTAAAAGAACTACATTTTATGCCATTTTATTAAACATAATAAAATTAATTTTAGACACTGTTAGAAAATTAATTGGGTAAAATAGAATTCAATTTTGAATTCATAATATCAAAATTATCTTATGGTGAATTTGTGGATTTTTTCTGAAAACATTTAAATTTTGATGAATAGTTAGAAAATTAGATTATTCTTTTAAAACCAACCTTTTATTTTAAATAATTATGTTATGTAAAATTCATTTTAATGTCAATATAGTTGATTTATACACATATTACCCCAATTTAGTTCATTTTAATCATTTTTATATTTGAATTATATATAATAATTCTGTGATCTTTTATAATTCACTTTTACCTACCTTCTAGAGAAATTTATGGATTAGCAGTAAACACAATTTTACCGCTTCATTGATTTGAATTTAAATAGTTGGACATAAATGGATTTAATCGGTATGAAATATTTGGTTCAATGTGATGAAAATAATTTTTGGTGAATTGTAACTTTTGATTTTTATTTACCACAATTAAAGTTAAATTTGGTAATTGAAGGAACAAATAATATTATAATAATATAAAATTACCCTATCACTTGTCCTATTTTCATTGGTCAAGTGTTCTTCCACCAAAATCATTTTTCTTTAAAAAATATAATCTCTTTTAATCAACTTGTGCTATATTAATACATGTATTATTTTTTAAATAAAGAAGAGTTAAAAGTTTCATATTCAATTTTTAGTAACAAAATTATTTTTTATATAGGGTAAGAAATAAGATGTATTATAATATTAATATATATAATAAATATAAGAAACTTATCTAAATAACTATTATATATTTATAATTTTTAAACATAAAATAATTAAAATAAATTGTAACACAATGATGGTGAAATAATTGCTTAATAAATTAAGATGAATAATTAATGATATTAAAAATATTAAAATAAATATAATTTTTCTTAATTAATTATATACACAATATTTATTGATAATGTAACCATTTTATTTAAATATTAGATAAATTTGTTTCATGTTATCAGGTTTTTATAATTTTTAAAAAATACAAATACTAAAGATTATTAATATTGACATAAATGGTATTTTTAAAATAATGAATATTTTATTATATGATATAAATGTATTAAAAAATGGTTCATCCAAATGAATTTTATAATTTCAATGATGTAAAAAATTATATAATTGTATTTCTTTTGGGTTTTATAATAACTATTTTAACTATATATTATTAAAGTACTAGAAGACACAGTAAGAGTTAAACTATTTAACTAAGGTTTAAATCAAAGAGATAATGTCAATTTTATGACTAAAACATGTCTAAAATTCTTTTTTATGTAGTTTATACCCAAAATAATATTAACCTATAATTAATTAACATTAGTGTTATTTGAAACTGAATATCAATTTATAACAAATTAATATTTTAATTTCATCCAAAAGTGCCTCTCACCTCTCTTAAAAAGGGCAGTTCTCAATCTCATTAATTCACATGTACATAGCCATTTGTCCCATAATAAACCTGCCCATTTCCTCTCCAAATAACATAAATACAAACTAGATTCCATAATTTGGGATGAAATCCACCCAAGGATTCCTTTTGAAAAATCTAAAAAGATACCTGAAAAAGATGTTATTGTTTTAAAATCTCATTCAATGATCTTTTCATCTTATACAAACTATTATTATTTTTTCCATACTAAAGAAATAAATAAAAAAATTTCTATATGATTATATTTTTTTATCATTATTTTAAAAGAATAATATATTTCTAACCCATCCTACAAAAAACAACACCACCTTGCGTGTGTACGTACAACTTACCATCTCTACATCGTGATGTATGTTATTTTTCATGTACACTTTGTTTCTATGGATTTAACAGTGAATTTAAAGGATTTAAATGATAAAAAATACATGATATTCTTCTTTTAAACTCATATTCAATCCAATTACAAACCACTTCACCATTAAGGAAATGATATCGTCGCTCGTGTGTACGTACAACTTACCATTTCAGCGACATGATGTGATTCATCTTCCACATTAACCATTCAAGAATTATTATAAAAAAATATATTTTTAATAATTTTATATGAAATAATAATAATAGTTTAATAATAAATATATATATATATACATATATTTCATTCACATACTAACATTCAATACTATATGAACACGAAAACAATGTTCATTTATACATAAGACCTACCATCCCCACGAATAGTGTATTCCAATTCATATATTTATAAAATTATATATATTTATTTTATGAATATATATGATATATAAATAAATTTTAAATTATTTATGTAATTTAATCACAATTATATGCAATACGGTCAATAATATCAAGTCAAAACATGTACGACAAACAAAGTAATTATAACCCGAAATTTATTCTTAACATGGAAATTATTAACAAATTGGTAATGTAATCATAAAAGAATCATTTATGACATAATAAATATTATTATGGTTCTATTAGTACTTAATAACATGTTTAAAAACATTAAAATTTTGTTTCGGACATGTACCGAGAGTATCAAACCTACTGTAAGGGAAATCTTAACTCAATTTCCACACATTGAGTTAATCATCTATATCAATTTTTATATTCTTAAATGAATATGTGTGAATGAAACTTGATTGTTTTATTTTAAATATCCACTTATATTTTGGTTATTTATATTTTACATAGATATATATTTCATATATTTGTCCTCACTCTAATGACGTGATCCTATAAAGGTAATTTTGTCTCATTTTTAATTTTTGTGATATATAATCCTTTTTCACTACCTATTTATTGTGTGTGGTGTATGTATTTCCCCTATTATGTTTGATATCATGAATAAGTTTATCTTCATGGTATTTAAATATTAAATTGACTATAGTGGGATTATTAGTTAAATTATTAAAGTGGTATGGTATACATTGAATGTTCAATGTATTAATCCTTTAAGTGGCGCTCATGGGAGCACTTTGTACTTAGGAGGACCCAATATCTTATTTGAGTGATTTTTCGTTCAGTGCTACATGATTTGGGTATGATGTTCATGTGATGGAACACCAATAATGTTTGGATTCTTCACAGGAAGCTCAAATCTACAATGGATTTAGATGGGTTCGTCAATGATAGACCATTCATTGTTATGGCCTGAGATACTGTTCCTGCTGGATTTGGGGAATTTAGGTGACTGTGAGAATCTGGATTGTTGGTAGTGTCCACAGTTTTAATGAGGTCTACTCTCTTATAGGTAAGATATATTCCATAGGGTTTCGGAACACTTTAGAATTTCATTGACGAGGGTTGGTGATGGCTGGTTTTACTGGGTTTCACTAGCGATGGCGGGCAGGAGGATCTATTTCATGGAGGTGGGCTGGTTGCCTACAAGATCATGTCATAAAAATTCATGGGTGTTCATCAACAATTATTTAGGGCTTCGTGGTGTAAAGTAAGAGGGTATATTGCTCTGGTGCAGATTGATATGGTTCATTTCCTAGGGTTCTTTTGCATGGTTTTGGGCCCTCAGGTCCTTTTAAATTATACTTATGGATATTTGGTCTTCAAATTAGGTGAGGGTTACCACTAAACCCATTTCAATGAGGATTTGTGTGATCTTGGGCCACTTAAATTATAGGTTTCTTTTATATGGGACTTTGTTCTTGTAATGGGTTATCCCTTAGACCAAATAAAAATATATTTCAATTTTCTTTTTCATTATTTGATAAAGGGGCTAGTCCAAACCAGTTTCAGAATTAATCGTTTATCCATAGAAATATTCCTTATTTTATTTTTCACAACTATTTATATGGGTATAAAATTATTATAAAGGATATATTATTATTATTTTTATTTTTATTCAATTTTTTAACAAAATGAATATTTTTGATGATTTATGTAAGGGAATCATTAACTATAAAACATTTTTAATGTTTTAATGATCTATTCTTTTAAATAATTCAGAATAATTTCCATGTTTGCAAAATGATATTATGGATTTATTTATATGGTCATGAATGTTTTAAAATTATAATTCATTAGAATAGTTTCAACGTGGTGTGGGGGAATTTGATTAAAAATATATATTTAAATGTATTATTTTATAAGTATGTGGATTTTGAATTAATTATTTGAATGAAATAGGGGTTTTGTCTCAAGATATTTGTAATGATTTTAAAATAATATTTTCATCAACTTGAATATTTGTTGTTAGATATTTTTCATAAATGAGGTTGATTTCATATAATACAATCCTTCATATTTTATTATTTTATTTTTGACTACGGATTTTCTATTTTTATTTAATTAATTTTATATGGTTAATTTATTAACTTTTTGTATGGTATTTTAAATAAGAATGTTTATTTTGGTTATGTTTCACCATTTTTCATTTGAGAAATTAATTGGACCTAGTACGTAACAGTTTGATACCAGTTAATGAAATCTCTATGGGTTGGGGACCCGTTAATGAAAGCCCTATTGGTTGGGGACATGTTAATGAAATACACTCAATGCATAGATAGTTCCCCTGAGATAAACTAATTTTTTTAATCATATGGTCTTGACATGAGGCCTTGATGGTATGTCCAGCATTATGAATTTAATCATTATAAAATTAGTTATTGATATTACATATTATTATTCTAATAGTAGATTATCAATATGACTATTTAAGAGGAATTATATGGTTTATTCTTTCCATATTATGAGTAATATTATGTTTATAAGGATTTTTTTGAGTCATATACTTTCCTTTAAAGTTTATGATTATCTATGAAAGTGTAAGTTGTATTGTTTGACCCAAATGAGCATATAACATGACCCCTTTCATATGTTTTATTATCCTTGGATTCCAAGAAGTGTTGTATGATTGATATGTGTAGTTATGTTGGGATAATAATGGTTTTCTTAGAGAATTATATTTGTTGAATTTTATTCTTTTAATTTTCATGTAAATTCCTTGTATGTAATTAATTTTCCATTACTGCTAAACTGATCTTTACTTTGGGATTGATTCCATGTAATCATGCCAGTGTATTAAAATAATGCACTGGATCTTAGCTTCTAGGGTCTAGGCATTATAGTTGGTATCAGGAGAAGTTTATTAATACCTATGGAAACAGGATTTTGAAAACAAATATTTGGGATCATAACCCAATGATAGACTTTGAGGATAAGTATTGAAGAACATCCGCAAAATTTGGTAACGTATAAATTATGTGGGTATTCTTAGATAATATATCTGCCTCTAGATACTACATGTGGACATTGTTCTTCAATAGATTTACATAGAAGTAGTTACTCCGAAAAGGTGTTCCAAGCTTGAATCAGGGTATCCTACTATAGATCAATGGGTCATACTGCGCACCTGTTTTGACACTTCTGGGAGATATACATAAGATAATTCAAATTCTTGTTACAATGAAATATGTATAATTTTAATATAATATTCTATTAAATAACCATGGTGGTCCCTATGGTGTTTTAGAACGAAAATAAGTATCATGATATTATTTCAATGATTTTTTAACAATTATTACTCATAATATAATTTTTTGTTTTAGTCAATGGTTGGATCCCAAAGAAGTATTATTAACATCGAACATGATAAACAAGAAGGACAAGGTGGTGGTGATGAGAAAAAAAATGAACTGTTGATAGGTATGAAAGATATTTTGTTTATTCGTTATATTTTTTTCAAAAATATTATTCGTAACATATACATTGACCAACTCTGAAACTCACCAATGAAGATAAAGGTGGATAAAGTTAAGAAATCTAATGGTGGATACCATGGAGAAAATGTTGATCAATTTCTATCCTATAGGAAATGTGGAAGGAGACACCTAGGAATGTGCTCAACAGAATAAAGAAATGATTTATTTATGGGAAGGAAGGACATAAAGAAATGGAATGAAGACGAGAAATAGAGAGTATAATGGAATAAAATATAATTGATTCTAAGAAACCGTTTACAATCATTTTCTGTAGATCTGTCAGACACGAGCATTACCCGAGTCATTTCCCTATTCTATAGGATAACTACAAGGCCATGAAAGTAAATATAATGAAATAAATGTATGATGAAATGTTTTAAAGTGTTAATGATATTTTTATTATGGGGTTACTTTTTTATACATTATGTATTTTGTATAACCACGATATTTATTATCTAAAAGTGATATTCAATGAATAAATTATCATTTATTGTGTGGAAATAATTATAATTGTATAAATAACCTTTAGGGTTTATATGATTATGATTTTATTATGGGATATAACATTTTGTGATGAAAAATTAAAGGAATGTGCTATATTTTAAAATTAGAATATGTTATTGTTATTTTTTCATATTTTATCAGAAATTTAAAATGTTATACAAATATATTGTTTAATAAAAAGGAAAACCTATAGGAAGGGTGAAAAATTGTCACGCCTGGAAATCCTAGGGGTCTTGAACCCACAAAATAATGGAAATAATGGTGAAATACCTTTCACAGGACTATGTGACGTCCCCAATTACTATGAATTTTTTTTTTGCTCAAATGAGTTGATGGAGTAAGAATACGTTGTTTTTGGGAACTTCTGTTTTATAAAATCGATATCCTTGGTATTGAAAAATGATTTTGGAATTATGTGATAAATATAATTTTGAATGATGTTCCCTCTTCAGGGAGCAATATATTATTAAGTTAATTAAAATAATATTTGATTTTATTTTATGAGTAATGGTTGATGTTTATTTTGGAGGAATATATGATTTTTTTTGACTTGTAACGATTTGTTTATTTATGCAAATGATTAACCTATCTTGTGGAATTTGTAACTAGGTTAATTATTTTTTCTATGAGCTATTAAGAGTCATTATTTTATTTATACATAAATATAAAAATTTATCATTAAAGACTATGTGGTCAAATACCTTGGTTTTTTTGGGTTTCAATCATAGTCTAGAATATATTTTATGATGGTTAGTAATTTTTTTAATGATCTGTTATGAACTTTTGGGTTTTACTGTAGAATTTTTGAGAATATTTTTGGAAATTATATAATATTGTAATAAAATTTTCGTTAATGACTAAATATATTAGAAAATCAAATTTAATATTTTGTGAATTATTATATTATCTAAAAGTTGGATATAGTGCTCTAATTGGGAAAAGTTCACATTGAACACTAGTTGTTTGGAAAAAAGATGAGTTTGTGGTGGAAATTGATTAATAGAGGAGAATCTACTTGTAATGTATGTAGGTATGTCTCAATATGTTCTTAGTATATGAATTAAATTAATTCTTCAACTATAGTGGAATGATCACAAAACCCAATATTGTTTCCTAGTATATTCTTTTGTGATTAATAAAATGGTCCCATTGATCATGACAAATATATATTTCTAATTGTTAACATTCTTCTAATAATTTTCTCTATCACATTCCATAAGAACTTGATTTCTTAATTTTCTTTCATTTCCATGTGTACTTAAATGGAACCCTAGTGTATGTTATCTCTGGTGACCTTCTTACTTACCCTTATATTTTTTAAAATGGAGGTCTCATTAATCATTTTATGTATGGGATTTCTATAAATATATTATAAAAATTAGAACCCATACTTTTCGATTCCAATTTTAAATTGAAAGGATATAATTTATATTAGGAGGGGTGATTGTAACACCCCCAATATTTCATTGTATATTATCTTCAATGGCTTCTGTTGCACACAACACCGACTTGGCTTTTGAAACATGCAAGATTGAGTTTTTATGAAACAACACTTTAATGTTAAAATTATTTAAATGATATATTTATAAATTATACATTAAATAAACTAACATGAATAGTGATAAATAATTTTTAAATGTTACATATAATTTCTTCACATTAATAAATAACATTTATAATGAAATGTATGTGTCTTAGTAAAATATTTATATGTTTATAAATAATATTTTCTTAAAGGAAGTACTTTTTACGTACTTTTGTGGACAATAAAAAAATTCATTTTAGAAACGATTAGAAAATAAATTTGGTACAATCAATTTCATTTTTAAATTTGGAATATCCAAAATTCACTTAGGGTGAATATTTGCAATTTTTTCTGAGATCATTCAATAATTTTTGAATAGTTAAAATACTGCTTTTTTTATTAAAATACGAAATTTTAATTTAAATGATTATTTTACAATAAATTTATTTTGATATAAAAAATATATATGATAAATAAATTACCCCAATTTAGGTAATTTCAATAAATTTTAATATTATGAATATATATATAAATTCATGGACCTTTTTTTAACGTCTTTTTACCCTCATTCTATCCACATTTGTGGATTAAAATTAAACGCAATTTTAGCACTTCTATTAATTTAATATTAAAAAACTGTCACACATGGTTCTAATAAGTATCAGAAATACAGTTCAATAGGATTAAAATAATTTTTTGAGAATAGTATCTTTTGAATTTTATTTACCACTATTAAAGTTAAAAATGGAAATTAAAAGTAAAAATAATATTATAATAAAATAAAATTATACCAAAACATGTCCTAACATCATTATATAAATTATTTTAGAAAAAAATAAGTCTTATTTAAATAATATTATCATTTTGAAGAAACATTTGTTATATTAAGACATTTATAATATTTTATTTTAAAAATATTTAAAAGTGAAAAATTAGAATTTTAATAACTAAATCCTCTTTAATATAGGGATATAAATAAGATAAGTTATACTATAAATATTCATCAGAACAATAATAAATTTATCTACATCATGATAATTTATTTATAATTTTTAGACATTACATAATTAAATTAAATGGTAACCCAATGAGGATTCAATAATTGTTTATTTAATTGAGATAAAAAAAATTATATTAAAAATATTGAAATAAATATAATTTTACTTAATTAATGACATCCCCTAAATTTACAGATACATTAGACATTTTAGTGACATATTGGATATATTCTTTCTATGATATCCTATTTCTTTGATATTTTTTAATGATGAAAATTTTAAATAGTATTAAAATTTACATAAATGATAATTTTAAAATAAATAGTATTTTATTAAATGATATAAAAGTCATAAAAATGTATGGTTGGTAGAAATGAATTTTATAAATTAAACTATTTTAAAAATTATTCCATTGGTGTATTTTGGATTTTTATAGTAACTATATTAACCTTATAGAGTAAAAATACCAGAATACATTGTAAGAGTTAAACTTTTAAAATAGGGGTTAAATCCAAATGATATGATTAATTTTATGAAATAATAATGTTTAAACTCATTATTTTATTCTATTATGTCCCATAATCATCTTATCCTAGAAATAAATCACTTTTGAGACATTTGAAACTAAAAACATGTTTATAATAAATTAATATTTTAAGATCATCAAAAAGTGCCCCTCACCTCTTCTAAAAAATTGAACTTACCCTTACCTTTAATTCACACATTCCAAGCCCATTGGATTGTTCAAAACCTACCATTTTCCTATCAAAATTTCCTCACAAAATCCTATATTCTATTTTTTGGTTATAAATCTATCCTAATGAGTCCTTTGGTGAAAATTAATAGTTGATACTCGAAAAAGAGATAATTCTTTTATCACTTCATTCAATGAACTTTTCTTCTTATACTTCATCTTACTATATTATTTCCATAATAAAGTAATAAATACATCAAAAACTATATTATTATATTTTTTTTAAATTATGGGATAAACCATGTTTCTCTTTTTACCCATCCTATGAAAAACATTTTCATCATCCATGCATACATATAGCTTACCGTCTCCACGTCGTGGTGCAAACAATTTTTCATGTAAAATTTATTTCAATGGGTATGAAGATGAATATAAAGTATCAAACAGTAAATAAAACATGATATTGTTTCTCTAAAATTAATATTCTATCTGATTTCAAATCATTTAACCATTAAAAAAATTATATTATCGCTCGTGTGTATGTATAACTTACCGTCTCTACGACATGATGGGATTCATCATCCACATTCACCATTCAAGAATGGTTATAAAAATATACTTTATTAATAATTATATATAACCTAATTATGAGTTTATAAATATATATATATATTTTTACATATATTTCTTTCACATTCTTCCATTAAATTTGATAATAAAATAGAAATAGCGTTCATGCGTATGTACGCCCTACTAACTCTATAAACAGTGTATTCCATATCTTATATCTATCTATTTTGTATATTTATATTTCGAATATATATGATATATAAACCCTGTAATATACTATGGAATTATGTAAATCATGATATATATAACGTGATCAATAATAACATGTAAAAACAAGTATGATAAAGAATGCGATTATTTCCCAAAATAAAACTTTTACTTGGAAATTATTAATAAATGGGTAATATAAAGATATAAATGAATCTTGTATAATATTATAAATATTAGAATGGTTCTGGTATAATTTAATAACATGTTTATAATGATCATAATTTTTTTAAACATGTACAGAGGTTATCGGACCTAGTGTACGGTAAATCATAACTCAATTGACACATATTGAGTTAAACATCTTTGTCATTGGTTATATTATTCCATGAATATGTGTGAATGACACGTGATTTATTATATTGATTATACGATTACATTTTGGGGATTTATATATTTCACACATAATTATGTAATTGATTTATCCACAAAATAATTATACGATCATTGTAATGGAATTACGTATCACTTTTAATTTTCTTGAGATTTTATCCATGTTCAAGACAAATTTCTTATGTAGGGTGTTTGTACATCCCATATTATGTTTGATATCAAGAATAAATGTATCTTCATGGAATTAAATGAGTCATTTTTTGATAATGATATTATTATTTAAATGATCAATGTTGAATGGGACACTTTGAATGTCTAATGAATTATTCATTCATCCATTGCTATATTCTGAATTTTATTTTACATAAGTATTTAAACGGATATAATAGGATTCTAATGGAAATTTTGGGTCTATTTTTATTTTCATTGAGATGTTTTCAAAAAGTATTATTTTTGATTTTTTATGTATGGGACTCTTTAAATAAAAAATGATTTATGTATTTTAATGATTTATTCTTCTAAATATTTCTCATTAATGTCCATGATTTAAAAATTACTTTAAGGATTTATATATATTGAATTGCTTGTTTTAAAATTATAATTCATTTCAAAACATTAAAATTTGTATGGGAAACTTAGATTCAAAAATCTATTTTAAAATTTATTCTTTTATACGTAAAAAGATTCTGAACAACTGATTTAAAAGAAAAAACATCTTTTTTTCGATATATATTTTTAATTATTTTATTAGAGTATTTTCATCTATGCCTACATCCTTTGATAGATTTAATTATAAATTTAGGTTGATTTCCCATGATATAGTCTTCCATATTATATTATGTTATATTTCACTACGGATGTGCTCTTTTGATACCATTAATGATTTATGGTTAAATTATTAACAGTTTGTATGCTAAATTAAATAAGAATGTTTTTATTGGTTAGGTTTTACTCGTTACATATGAGGAATACATTGGACTTAGTATGTTATTGTTTGTGGACTAGATAATGAGATATCTATGGTTTGGGGACCGGTTAATGAATGTCCTTTGGTTTGGGGATTAGATAATGAAATTTGGTTGATGCATTGATATTTATCATGAGACAAAGTAATTTGGTGTTTTACACCAATGGTTTTGGCAGGAGGCCTTCACGGTATTTTCAAAATTATGTATTCCCTTATTATGTGATTAGTTATTGAAATTTCTTGTTATTATTTTACTAGTACAATATGCATGTGAATTTTTAAATTGCATTATTTTATTTATTCAATACATGTCATAATGAGTATTATGTTTCTAAGGCTTATGATTTAGTTTTATACTTCCCTTAATAGTATGTGATTTTTTACAAAAGGTTATGAAGTATTGTTTAACCTTACAGAGAATCTTATCTAACCCCATTCATATGTTTTATTTTTGCATGATTCTCAGATGTTTTATATGATTGATATGTAGGGTTATGCTATGATAATAATTGTTCTCTCAAACAATTATCCATATTGAATTTTATGCTTTAAATTGCAATGTAATGTACATATATATAATCTAATTTCAATTACTATTAAACTTATCGGTCCATCAGGTTTATATTCTTTATAATATTGTCATTTTATTAAAATAATTCCCAATCTCTAGGCATCTGGAGTCAGGGTGTCAAATTTCTAGACATTATTTACCTATTTAAACATGTGTCTATAAATTGTGATAACATAATTGCGATATAATTTTGATAAATCTCGTATCTCACACTAGAATAATGATTATTGATGTAAGACATCAATTTTTGAGATATGAATACAAAAAATGTGATATAAATATATTATTTCTAGGAATTAGTAGGATCTTACTAATATCTTCACAAAGACATTTTAGTATGAATGATTAAACAAAATCATACATGAATTAATAATGATATATTTTGGATGAAGCATCGTTGATGAGTCACAATTGATTAGAATGGACCATGTGATGAAAATAAGAGATTAGAATCTGGAATAGATGAGGCAATCCACAAAACACAATGTTTCTTCTAGAAATTTGGTCACTATTTCACCAATCATGTAGCTGTAAAATGGTTTATTAAAGTAGAATGGGAAATCGATGTGAAATGGATTCCATATAGACATACACTACTATTGAATGTTATATAAGATCATAAATGGATGAAAGCATTCACCTATCATCACTATGTGTATTATCTGAAGTTGGTATTTGATTTCTATTAAAATGATGAGTATATTTTGGGAATGAAAGTGGATGAAATAAGAAGTATCATTATTGGAGATGAGTTTTTTCAATTCAAAAAAATTGGAATAGTTCCTAACAGTATCGAATAAAGGGTTATATGAGGATTTTCATATAAAAATTCCTAATGATGATGAAATGTTCAATAATCAAGAGGCTCTCTTACAGCTAACAGGAGACCGTACTTTGGGAGTACCTACAAATTTTGAACTCAATGGTTTGTGTATAAAATTGATTATGTTTCTCCATCATGTATTTTCTCCTAGGAAATTATAATTCAGAAAATTGAGATATCATGATTTTTATATCCTATTTATGATTAAACAAGGGAAAATGACCAATCTGTGTAGATTTTGGATGGTCCACAAGTAAGGCATGTGAATGAAAAGTTCAAGGTAGAAATATATAATATATCCTTTGATGATATCAAAAATACTAGATGCTACGGGGATAATCAAATAATGTGATGAAGAAGAGGAAAATTATGGTGGTTTTTTATAATTAAGGACAATTTACAATAGGGATATAGTGAGATTGAATCCAGTGTAGAAGTGCTAGGTAAGAGACAATAACAAATTGTATAATGAACTCAACCCTATTGATCATCCAACCCGAACTAGGTACATGGTGTATCCAATTCTTAAAAATGGTGAGTTTGCTGAATATTTTAATGATGTTGGCATTGTTAGTGATAAATTTGAGAAAAATTTGGAAGAAGAATACGAATTCTCAGTGGAATTGAAGAGTTATTTGGATATTCCAAAATATCCTACTAAAGATTTTATGGGATATATCAGTACACTAGGTTATCTACATACTTGAGAGTCTCTTTTAGATGAAAATGTTCATGATGATACTTATGTATCTGGATAAGAACAATTGAATACATATTCATCCCAATAATCTTGTGACCAGAATTATAATGGGAATATAATTGATGAAAATGATTTTAAGGAAAAAAATGATGATTTGGATCATGATAAATATAACGTAAATGAAAATAAAGATGATGAGTCTCATGATGGAGAAAAATAAAACAGTGATCATGTAACTAATAATGATATTGAAAATGATGAATGTTACCATATATATGATCATGGAGTTTGGTCTAGAAATTGAAATGATATGAATGGAGATGATCATGATGATCATGATCATGATATGGCAAAGACTCATCCTTCACCACCGGTCATATCATGTACTATCATGGATGAGGATCGATATAAATATTAATAAATGAAATTTATACTTCATGTAGGTATATATGATATAAAAACATAAGGTGAGGGGGGGATATGTTGGTAAAACAAACTAATTTGACAGAGAAAATGGATCACACAGAATAAGGAGATATCATACAGTGAGATCCTGTAGATCAAGTCTCTTTTTCACCTAAATCTATTGAATTTTTTCCTATTCCCATAGTATCTCCAATTCATCCATATAAAATACCTAATGTTAGTGGTTTTGATGAGATTGAAATAAATAACTATTAATGATAGAATTTATCATTATTATGGTGATTAAAATGATGAGGTAAGTGAAAATCATGTCAAAATAGAGGGATCCTTAGTGGATCAAATCAATCAATCTTGTGTGTTGTATCATTCTACACCAAGGGAATGAGATAGCCATTCAAAGGATATTTTGCAAAATAAAAATATATATTATCCACGAGCTCTAATATTTGATATTCTGACAAAATATGATTAAGAATATTTTCAAAGAACTATGAATTTTAATTTGGAATACATGAGTGGAAAGTTGATTTCAGATCATAAAAATGTTAGATCTCCTAATCAATCTTAAATACCCAAAATCAATGAAGCAAATACTATTTATTTGGTTGATATTTCTATATATCATCTAAAACCAAAGGTTAGATTTCACATTCAAGAAGTAGAAGTTGAGAATAAAATATTTTGAAAAGAATTGGAATGTTTGAAATCCATAGTAGAGGGAATTGAATATTCTTTCTCATAATGTTTTAATTTTATTTCTCATTAGTTGAAAGAATATTAAATAATGCCTCAACACCCACTGTACCTACTTCTAATTCATCCCCAATTGACCAAGACCTACCCAGATAGTTTATCATGGATGATCTAAATATATCATTGGGTGATTTGTCAGCACATGATAAACAGTTACGAGAGATACAACCTCATGGAGATCATGTATATAAGATGATTAATGAGTATTCAGTTGACCTTAAGAATACTCAGGACATCCTCAAGAAGTAAAAAATGTATTATTTTTCAATTATTCATAAAATGAATTTTATGTCTGACAATTTAAAATTCATGTAAGAGGACATGAGGCTTCCACCATATATAAGGGATTTTGAAGAAAAATTGATTCAATTGAAGGTTCTCAAACCAGTTTTTCATTGATTTATAAAAGATTAAAAATATTTATTTAGTTCTATAAAATCAGGGTTGTTATAATTATAGATTTTATAAATCCCCTAAAACCCTTCCAACATGTCCATAATACCCCTGTAATAGCAAGAGTGTGAATTCTAGTGACATAAAAAATTTCAACAATAGTCATAGATCCATCTAGATATAGACCATATATAATTAATCAATTATGAAATCTTCTAACTCCTCCATATAATCCTATGAGTTTTTCACTAATATATGATATTCACTTACTCATATCAATTATTTTTTGTAAGACACTTGTTCTTACAATAAGATCCCTTCTATTACCACCTACGATGCAACTTTCACAACTACTTAAAACTCTTAGGACAATTACAAGGACAAAGATAAGGAAAAATAAAATGAAAAGGATTACATATAACACTTGATCTTCCTCTAATAGTTAATATTATTATATAAAACCAATTATAAGGATATTCTAGTTATAATTTATCTCTTTTCATTAATATGGTACACACTTTTTTGGTTGATATTAAATGTAATATATTAGTGTACAAATCAATTAAATATTATTTTATTTTATTCACATTGTGATATTCTTAAATGGGGCGATAAAATGGTAATTTATTTTATTATATAGAGGCACTTATAAATTTTAAATATTTTGTGATGTATTTAGTATATATTACTTATTTTTATCTTCGTTGTTTATATGACCCATATATCTTCTCAATTGATAAGTATATTTTCATAACATAAATACATCTATTATTATATATTTTTACATTTTAGTATATATATAAAAAAAATTATGTTTTTTTGATCATCAAAAAGGTAGATAGTGTTGTCCCCTCATTCTATGGAGTGTGTTTGAAACATCATTGTTTTAATAATCAAAAAATATGAATATGTTATGACTAAGGATTTAATTGTTGTATGTATGAATTTTATATATAGAGAAATTTTCTGATAATTTGGATGAGTTTTATGGAAAGACCATGTTAGTCGGGAGTCATAATAAAGTATTTTTATTGTCATCTAGGAGATACCACTAAGGCGAGTTACCGCTATGTAGGAGCTACTGCCAGTAGAGGTATTTTCAACCTTGTCACCGCATGGGAGTAGCTGTTAGGCTTTGTACGAACAATAAGATACTCTCAGGACATATCACCATTAGCCAATATGTCATCATTAGACTCTAAGTCACTTCTAGCCTAAGGTACGATGAGTATGAGTTACCGCAACGTAATGAGTCACTGCTAGCTTTAAGTTACCATTCTTTTGTGAGGAATTTGACATGAATGCCATAAACAAATATTTATATTCAAATATAAATTTACCAAGACTTAATGAAATTTTCAACGCTAATGTAAGGATTGTCAATCTCTCCAACTAATGCTACTATTTCTTTGGAAGTACATTTATATCTCTCCCCCCCCCCTCTATACGATGGTTACTAAATTAAAACCCCACATAAATTTGATCGATTTATTCTATTAATATATAAAAGACTAAGGATTTATCATCTATAAAGATCAAGGACACATAAGTATATAAAACATTAAACATATTGATTAAGACACTAACATAGATTAGTTATAACAGTCATCCAATTTCAAACGATTCTCGATTTTCCTGAAACCATAAAATAGAAATCTTGAACTCCATTCCAAACTTGATTTTAGGATATCATCCATTCTAACCAAACCAGGCTAAGAATTAAAATATTATTTATTTGTTCTTTTTCTTTTTCCTTTGAGTAGTTGTTAATATATTATCAAACACACACATTCTATGGAACCTAACTGGAGAATAATTGTTATTCTCTCATTCCTTTACCTCTATTTTCCCACTATGTTTTTGGAAGAGTTTCTCTTATGTCATGTAATATGTTTATATTCCATGTATAACTATGGAAGAGGATACATAGTCATTATATCTTTTATATATTTTTCAGACACCTAATCTATGTTTTATATTTGTGTGATTATTATTTTAATCTTCTTTGTTGGATTTTTTTCTATGTAGAGGGGATTATGTCTCATATTGAGACAAAAGCACTTGTTTATTATGATGTGTTATTTTGTTATTTTTATTACCAAAACCTATATTAATTTTTTTATAATAATAGCACTACTAGTTTTATAGTCAATATTAACTAGTGTTTATAGTTGTTTGATCTATGTAAATTGAATTCAAAAGCTTTGGTAATTCTAAAAAATATTTTAACTCAGATGTAATCACTCATGAATAAATAATTTTGATGGATATATTTTATAACAATAAACTATTTTTTAAATTATATATATTTTTTTTAAGTGGATTTCATTTTTACTTAATATTTAATAGAAATTTATATTTGGAACTCAATTCACCCTCCTCATGAGGTATGCACTATGGATAACAATATATCATTATTGTATGTATAATTTATGATATCCAAGTACTGGTGAAATTCATTTTTTATTACACTTTAAATTGATTATTCTTAATATGTAATTAATTATATTATATGATATTTATGAAATACTTATTTTTAATTAATTATATATCATATTTTTGTCTGAACCATTCAATCCATTAGAAAAAAATTACATCACTCGTACATACATATGAACTACCACCACCAAGAAACAATGTGACTAGTTTTCCATTTTAGACTAATATGGATACTAATAATGTTATATTCAATTGATATATACCATTTAAAAATCACGATTTTAATTTTGGTGATTATGTAACCACAACAAAACATGACGAACAAAACTCCCATAACAAAACGTTCATGAGAAAATAATTCAGTTATCACCCACATCAATGGTAATAATTAATGATTATGGAAGAAAGAGTCATGAGATGTTATTAAATGACCATATATGATATATATGATATGAATATTTTTGTGGTATATATGTATAATAAATATAAATCTTTTATAAAGGAGTTTCAAATAACCTATAAGGAATGTTAAACTTGAGGTAATGGATTATTCTCAATTTCATCACATGGTGACATATTTGGTATAATATACCTCTTTATTTTTAATATGTGATTTAATGAACATTTCAGTTATATGAATTTAATATCCATATATTAATTATTATTAATATTTAAAATCATGTAACACTTTTAAAATTAATATTCCGAATAAATGATGATCTTATTTCTCTTTTTGAGCTGGTATATTTTTTTCCATTTCAATATATTCAAAAAATTATTTTACAGAATATCATTGTACTAATAAATTAATTTATTAAGAAAATTTTATGTTATATTTTATAGTTTTAAATGGTTTTCATGGAATCATTCTATTTTTTATTGAATGGTTCATATTCATCTTTCTTAATAAAAATTCTAATACAATTTTTTATTATTAATGAATTTGGAATTAAAAGAAATTCCCACCATTGAAACCCATTTATTAAAATTAAAATATTCGAAATAATTATTCTGTTTATAATGAATACTATTTTGGGATTGGTTATTCTAATATTTCATTTTTCTTTTGCATTATTTCCCTATGAACATCATTTTATTACAAACCCATTTTTTGATGAATAGATGGTTATCTAATATCTCTAAATATTTTTTTTGGGTTTTAACTAACTCATTAAACATTAGTGTATTTATTATCATTGGAAATTAAGTTTCTATTAAATATACATATTATTTGATTCATGAATATGATTATGTTCTAAAAAGTAAATAATATTTTTATATGGTGATTCTATTTTAATGTTATCTTATTTACTGGGGAAATATTGATATTGTGAATTATATATATAATACAGATATTTTTCCATACGGATTATATTTTTGAATTACATTAAATATAAAATAAATTCACTAGACATGCACTGATGGGTGGGGTCTAGAATTATTCAGCCCCTTGATGCATCGATCAGACTCATGAGAAACATATATTTCATAAAATAAATAGTTTTTTGGTGTTTTAAAAAAAATATTTCAAAACATCATTGCCCAAGGATTTGATGGAATATATATCATGATTTTTAGGATCATGTTTTCTAATATAGAGTATTTCCTTCATTGGTTTTTTAAATTATTCATTATACTAATATATTGATATTACTAATGGATATATTCTGCGCTCATGTTATTGATTAAATATCATTTTTTAAGTTATTTATCTTTCCATGCTAATTATACCGTATTTTAGCATGAAAAAATTCTATTGTACGTGACCCTTAATATGTATAAGTGGTCACAATTTAGTTTATTCATTTATTAGTATATGAAGAAGGATGTTTTTAATAATATCGTTGATAAGATAATATTTTTGTTGATATATATTTTTATTCCTAATGTAACATCTGTAACGGGTATATATTTATTTATACAAGACTAAATTCTTGATTGATGATTTATGATTAGATCCCATGAATCTATCCAAATGAAATAATTTCAACATCATTAATGGGTTATGAACGTTTTGGTTCTAAAAAATATGGATTTATATGGATTGCATGTATCTGATTCCTCTTTTTTGAGGTTGAACCCATGTTTTTCACTAACATTAATATTGTTATAGAAGATATGAGATATGTAAAATCTTTAATCAAATAAAAGGGAATCTCATTCAACCTCAGCACAAACTTGGGATAAATTTATCATTTTCTAAATGGTGGCCTAATAGACCAAATGGAACTCTATCACCCATTTTACTACATCCCATGTTTTGTGATGGGTTTTTAATTCCTAAAGAATTTTATTTATTTCTCCGTTGGTTGATGGATTATTTTTTGAACATGAATTCAGAATGAGGTTAAGTGTGTTTGAAATACATCGAATGCTATTTTTGAAGAAGTTATATACACTTGATGATATCCCATTGGTCCATGAATGTTTAGAGTTTGAATATACATCATGGACTATTAATGTCTAATATAAAGCCCATTTATTCAACATAATTGGTATTAACTACATAAAAGTGTTCTAGGGGTTCACCAAGGAAACATACAATGTAAAAAGGGGGTTCTTGGCCAGGAAATTTATGACATAAATGTTGGATCGGATTACACCAAATATACACAAGAGGGGGTGGGGGGGTGAATTGTGACTTTTCAAAAATCATTATGAGATTCTATTTTTCCTTTTAACATTAATCAAATAAAATGATGTAGCAGAAATTTAAATAGCAAAACCACAAGATGTATAACGGTTCGGGAAACAGAAGGCCCCTAGTCCACTCCACCAACACTCTACTCCATGATCTTGGTGACTTTTCACTATCTGGTCATCATTTCAATAGACCAGTTCACAACTGAGTACAAGTAGTTGACACCTTTATAATCCAAGGCAAAACAAAGCCTTCTGGTTCACTTACTGAACCTACGCAGCTTAGTACGAGAAGCCGATCACTCAATAATAGAAAAGAAATATTTTCATATTCTGAAAATACTTTCCAGATGTTCTTCAAAATTGCAACAACATTCAATTGATAGTAGGTATATCCTCGCCTTCAGAAATAATAATCTTCACATAAGAGACGTTCGGAGTCGATCCGTTCCAGTAAATATAAGAAAACTAATTCACAACTTTAGCAGAGACAGATCCACAATAGATCTTCGATATAGATCAAGTGAATGTTCTATCATGTTCCTTCCTCTTTAACAAACAGAGCTTGGATAATCCTTTTGAAACTGCAGATCGGTATGTTTCAGTAGTGTGTGTTTTCCTTTTTTTCAGAATAATCAAAAGATCACACATGATCAATAAATGTCGATGATGTTTCAAAAAGCCCATATAAATAAAAAACGATAAGAACATCTCATGTAAAATTATATCAACAAAAGTCTCATTTTTACTCGTGATATTCAAACATTTTAATTTTCAGAGTATTCATAACTTTCGTGAAGAGTCGGCATAAAAATCTCCTTTTAATTTGATCAAAACATTGACAAATCTGTCTTGAATCAGTCAAAATCGTACTTTAAAATCAGCTTTAAATCTATCTTGAAATCCACATAATAATCACCATACTGAACGTTGCATAAAAATATTCAATTTAAATTCCCTGATGCCAAACGTAAGGTTGAGTTGAACTGTATGCATCCTATGAATGTAAGGTTGACGATGTACTCTTCAAATGTATGTTTCACTACATAAGGTTGACAACCTAAAGTTGACAATGTAAACTTGACAACAAATGTAAGGTTCATTCCAAACATAGGGTTGGTCATCCATACTATTCTATTCAACATTGAAATGTACGATAAAAGATCCATACTTTTACTTGATCCATACTATTCCATGAACTTATGGTTGTTTACAAAAGTAAGGTTGATGAACCATACTTTTGAGAAATAAATGTAACGTTTAATATTTACGTACGGTTCTCCTTCTATACATTTCTGATATCACAAACGTATGGTTCCTTCCTAACGTAGTGTTATTGTTCCATACTTTTCCAATAACATATGGTTGATTAACCATACATTTTCCTTATCTCAAAAAGTATACATGCTTTTCATCCTTACACTACGTTTATCCACGTAGAGTATGAACAGTGTTTCAAAAACACGCTAGATATGAATAATTTAGTAATAAATTCTCATTATTTAACGAGTAAAATAAAATAATAAATTCCTGCAAAATACTTAACAAATAAAATCATTAGAAAATAATTATGGGTATTTGTCAGCATCAAAATTTTCATAAAGAGATAGAGTATTAATATAAACTCCCCCTTTAAATAACAATATTATGTATTGTTGGAAACAAAACATTCCCAATAATCTCCCCCTTTTTGATGATCACAAAACCCATAAAATAATTAATGAAATTAACTTAACATAAAATTAATTACATATAGTATTGAAATTTTGAAAATATAAGTTTAGAATTTTGAAAAGTTAAATATTTACCTTTAATTTATCCATGTTTTAATTTCTTCCACAATGAAATGAATTACTCCCCCAAATGAAAAGATGTTTGTGTTTATCCAAATCTCTCCCCCTTTTTATGATATCAAAAGTAATGATAGAGTATGGAATAGAACACAGATTAATGTAGCACTGAACAAATGTAAATGCTATTATTAATGGTTTAGTAATAATTCAATCTAGATTACAGGAATATCAAAATAAGAAAAGTAAAACAAGTAAACATAATGCAATATATTTTCATTAAAAATACAAAATTAATAAAAACAAGAATCATGGTTTTGGCAGTTAACAGGTAGGGTTTATCTTCTCTAGACTGTAGACTTGATTTCTGTTAATTGTTCTCTCAACCTTTTCATTAATCCATCACTGAGCAGAATAATAAGATCTCTAGCCTCTTGAATCATATGAATATCCTCAATGAGATTGGATTCGAAAAACTCATGAAGCCATTATTATTTCTCCCTAAACAAAGACAGCTTCTCTGTGAATTTATCTAAGACAGAGCGGATTCCTGGCTCACTGGATGTCAAATGATCGACAAAGAATTTCAGATTATCTAATAGAACAGATAATGGAGCACTATTGCACTGAATATCTTACAACCTGTCATTAATACTGCTCATTACGGCTGTGATATCTTGAAATCTTATGATTAAATTAGGTGAAGTACCTGATCCACTAGCATTACTATTCCCAACTGATGCAACTTGTGTCTCCATAAACAACTTAATATTTGAGAAATCTAATTTCATAACCATTTGAAATATCAATTTTGAAATAGCATTTAGCATATCCTCTTTAAAAATTTCAACTTCTTACCTGGAAACAAAACTCTCAATAAGCTTTTGAAATTACAACTGTTCTGATGCTAAGGTACATATCATAGAATCATTCTGACTTTGCAGTTGAGATAAATTTTTGTAAAAATCTTCAACTTCCCTATTAAATAAATCAGAAGCACCATGTTCTTGATTCGCATTCTCATGCTCTGTGTGATGTAGCAGTACTAAATGTAATGATTCAACATCAGATTTTTCTTTTTCCTTGTCCTGAGTAGGTTGGTCAATAGATTTTTCCTCAGAGTCCTTTTCGGAATCTTCCATAGAAAAATCTTCTTGAAGATCTTCTATGTGAGCTTCAGAAGAATGCTTATCACACACATCTATAATTTTTTCTTTCAATGAAATATCTAAAATGATATCCACTAGTGTTTCCTGAGGTCTGGCCACTTCCTCACCAGGCTCTGCCTATTTTTCTTATGGATGTAAAATGGAAAAATATGCTACATCCTATTGTTCTGATATTTCATCTGAAATCATTTCATGACCAGTATCTGTAACAATTACATTCTGTTCTTGAGGTTGGTCAACAACCTTTTCTCTAAAAAGTCGTAAGAGAGTAAATCTCTTGTTGTTAAGTCAGGGGAAGTATGTTCCGCAATCACATGTCTTCTCCTCTAAGTCTGAAGTCCCTCCTGACTTCTTTCTTCCTCAGTTTATTCCTCTTAAAACCTGATCATCCTTGCCGCAGTGTTGACTCTTGATTCAGCTTTTCCCTCCTTGTACTTTGCATATTGATCTTGAGAAGTCTCTAATTCATCATATTCTCCTACTAGAAAATGTTTTCTTTTGATAGTACTCCAGAAATAGCCAATCTTTCTTAATGTTCTAGAATTAAACAAATTACTATGATGACAACGTAATCTGGCATCCACAAGTCTCACCATGTCCTTCGTAAAAAACATCTTGGAGATGAATCTACCAATAGGATATAAGTTCATTCGGGCATCACTCTGACAAAAATATCATAGGTATCTAAACATATACCTAGGAAAATTGAGTTTAACATAACTGATCAAAAGATACATTATATACATATTTGGATATAATATATTTTCAATTTCAGACATCCTCGGAGCAATCCCTGTTTGCACAAGTTTGACCAAAATTTTCTGATCAGGCTCCAAATCCATGATAATCATTATCTTTACAGTCTTAATACCAAATAGAAATGAAATTATGTCTGATGACTTTTGCACAAAATCTCCAATATTTTTCAAATCGAAATGAAAAAATCCCTCGTGAGGGATGTTGAGAATCTGAACAATTTCTACTGGTGAGATTGAGAAATATCTATCCTCTATCTTAGCCATCATATTGTCCTTTGTATCTCCCAGACTAAACTGTACATATTTTAAGAATTATTGAAGCTCTACCACCTAAAGAAATTCTGTATTATCACTGTTGAAAGTCTGTTTGAGATTATGAAACAACAGTGCATGTTTCAACATGAGATTTGTCTGATATAGCCATTCAAGATCAATTGCATTGCCATGTAAGATTTCTCTTCCTTCTGAACGTTGTTTCTTTCCACTTTTGGTTTCGTCTTCATCGGCACTTTTAGTCTTTTCCATCTTTGTGAGAATCTCTGAATGTTTGAAGGTTAGGGATTCAGAGGTTCGAAGATTAGGGTTCACGAGAAGATGTGTGGTTTGCGGATTCGAAAAGTTTTTGGTAGAAATGAAATGGTTTAGAAGTGGAAAGGGTTTCTGACAACCTTGATTCCTATGTTTTTAGTGATCATTACTTATATTTAAAAATAAATAAAATATACTACGTGGGGAAAAGAAACATATTCTGTTTTAAAAACAAACTAACTAAATTATTTTACGCAGAATTAAAATAAAGAACCACTATAGTAAAATAAAATTTTAGTTAAAATCAAATAAACCAAGCTCCCCCTTAATAAAGATAAACCTTGCAGTGGGAAGTGGTTTAGTAAAAATATCAGCAAATTGAATTTCAGTACTTATAAATATCAAAGATATATCCTTTTTAAGATCATGATCTCTTAGAAAATGATGTCTGATATCAATTTTCATGGTTATAAAATGATTAATATGATTTTTTGAAATATTTTTAGCACTAGTATTATCACATAAAATAAGCGTATTATAAAAATTTAGTCCAAAGTACATAAGAGTGTTTTTCATCCACAACACCTGTGTACAACAACTACCAGCAGAAACATACTATACCTCAGTTGTTGACAGGGTAACTGAATGTTGTTTCTTACATGACAATGACTCTAAATATTTTCCTAAAATATGTCAAGATCATGAAGTGATTCTCCTATCTAATATACAACTCCAAAAGTCTACATTTGAATATGAAATCAAATTAAAATACGAAGTTTTTGGATAAAGAAGATATTGAAAAACAGTTCCTTTTAAATATCTAAAAATTATTATAACAACAGTTAAATGATATTCTTTAGGATTTGACTAAAATCTTGCACAAAGACATACTGAATACATTATATCTGGCCTACTAACAGTAATATATAATAAAATACCAATCATACCTCTATATAACTTATTGTCAACTGATTTTCCAGTTTCATCCAAATCAAGTTTTATATTACTGCACATAGGAGTTGTATATATCTTGTTGTTTTCAAGTCCAAATTTCTTCAAAAAATCAGTAATGTATTTACTTTGATTCAAAACACTTCCAAAATCTGTTTGAAAAATTTTAAGTCCTTAAAAGAAATTTAGTTCTCCCATCATACTCATTTAAAATTCTTTTGGCATTAACATTGAAACATCATGACAAAGGTTTTTATTAGTTGATCCAAAAATTGCATCATCAACATAAATTTGAATTAACAAAATATTAGAATTCACAGTTTTCTTAAACAGTGTTGGAACTACCATTCCAACAGTAAAATCATATTTCAAAAGAAAAGAGCTTAATCTTTTATACAAATCTCTAGGTGCTTGTTTAAGTCCATAGAGATCTTTAGTAAGTTTAAAAACTGAATCTGGTTTTTGAGAATTTTCAAAACCAGGAGGTTTCTCAACATAAACATCCTCCATTAAATAACCATTTAAAAAGGAAGACTTAAAATCCATCTGAAATAATTTAAAGTTCATATGAGATGCATAGGATAAAATGATTGTAATGGATTCTAGTCTAGCTACAGGTAAAAAGGTCTAATCATAATCTATACCTTCTTCCTGATTATATCCTTTATCTACAAGTCTAGCATTATTTCTAGTTATTATTCCTTGATCATCTTGCTTATTTCTAAAGACCCATTTGGTTCCTATCACTGGATAGTTAAGTGGTCTTTCAACTAATTTCCAGACTTTATTTCTTTTGAATTGGTTTAATTCTTCTTGCATTGCTATCATCCATCTTTCATCATCTAAAGCTTCTTCTATAGACTTGGGTTCTAATTGGGATAGAAAGGTAGAATATTCTACAAGATTTCCTATATTCCTTCTAGTTTTTATTCCTGTATCTATGTTTCCTATTATAGTTTCTAAAGGGTGATTCTTTAGGGTTATATTCTATCTAGGAAACACACACATAGGTTCTTTAGTATCATGTTCTTCTGAACTGGACTGAATTTCATTTATATCTTTTTCAAAATCATTTTTCAAGTTCTCAAGCCTCATGTTATCATTAGGGTCAGATTCATCTATTTGATCTGTCCTTTTCTCAAAGGGATCCGATTTATCAAATTTTACATGACCTGATTCTTTAACAATCCTTGAATTCTTATTATAGATTCTATAATCTTTAAATGTAGCTGAATATCCTAAGAATATTCAATCATCATATTTTGGATCGAACTTACCACAATTATCCTTGGTGTTCAAGATGTAAACCTTGCATCCAAAAACATTAATATAGTTAACATTAGGTTTTCTGTTATTCCAATGTTCATAGGGTGTCTTTTTTAAAAGAGGTATAATTAAAACTCTATTCATTATATAGCAGGCTGTACTTACAGCTTCGGCCCAAAAGTAGGTAGGAATACAGTATACATTTTTCATAGTCCTAGCCATTTCCTGAAAAGTTATATTTCTTCTTTCAACAATTCCATTTTGTTGAGGTGTTCTAGGTGCAGAGAAGGTGTGTTTAATACCTCTATTTGATCAGAAGGAATTAAATTCCTGATTCTCAAATTCCCCACCATAATCCCTTCTTAATAAAATTATTTTAAAACCTTTATCATTTTGAAAAGCATTAAAAAAACTTTCAAATAACGTAAAAGCTTCATTTTTACATTTCAAAAAGAAAATCCAAGTAAATCTAGAATAGTCATCAACTAAAACAAATACATAAAATTTACCATCCAAGGTTTATAATCTTGATAGTCCAAACAAATCCATATGGATATGTTATAGTGGTTTATATGTAGAAATTTTGTTAACAGGTTTGAAGGATGATTTGTGTTGCTTGCCAAGTTGACACACATCACAGAATCTGTCACTTTTAAATTTGAGACTAGGATAATCGGAAACTATATGTTTCTTAGATAACATATTTCAAACATATACATTACAATGTCCAAGTCTGCTATGTCATATCCAAGATTCATTCATTTTATTAGTTAAGCAATTTACTTGTTGTTTACACAAGGAATTTAAATCCAGGGTATACACATTATCATTTCTTGGTGCTTTAAATTTAAACAATTTATTTTTCAGAACAGAACAAAAATTGTTAAAAAAATCAACACCATAAACATCATCACATAGTTGATAGAAACTTATCTGATTGTGTTTCAATACTTGTACATAAAGTACTTTATTAATTGAGATAGCTTCTGGATCTCCAACTGTTCCAATACTAATGATTTTTCCTTTGGCATTGTCACCAAAAGTGACAAGTCCACCATCTTTTTGAGTGAGTGTAGAGAAATTCAATGAGTTTCCACTCATATGTATTGAGCAGCCACTGTCCATATACCATATTTCCTTTTTTCTTTTGTGACCTGCTCCCCATAAAGACATTTACACAAATTGCTTTGGTACCCATATTTTGTTGGGACTAGTAGTGTTAGATAGCGAGGAACACGGAATCCAGACTTTCTTTTCTTTTCAAATTTCACATGAGTCAAATAAATCATTTGATACAAAATATTTCTTAATGATACTTATTTGGGGTTGTCTTAAGAAACAGTTTTTAGAAATATGTCCCCTTATTCCACAATAATTAACATTTATTCTTTTTCCACTTGGAATAAAATAGTTTTTGTACAGCTTGGGTTTTTCACCTTTATTGCCACTTCCAAATCATTCCTTTTTAATGACATTTTTTCCATGGATTTCATTTAATGTATTTTCTACTTTATTAAAAAAAATGGCTGCAGCTTTATATGTTTCTACTTCAATTTGCAGTGATTTTATCATTGATTCATAATCTGTATTGTTAGAATTAATTGAATCAAATTTTTCAGTTAACTCCTTATATTGTTTTAACATTGTATATATTTCTTTAGAAAGAACCTTATGAACATTCATTAAATACTTAGGCTTCTTAAATAGAGAGTCATATTTTTCTTCAAGCATATTGCAGTAGGCTGAAAGTTTTTCATTAGAGTAATTAGATTCAGAACTAGAATCTAAAAATTAGTAAGATTGTACCTCATCTATTTCTGCCATAAAACACATGTTGGCTTTCATATTTTCTTCCTCCTTCTCTGAGTCTGATTGACAAGTAATACTAGAGTCTTCAGATACACTCCATGTAGCTTTCATGGCTTTCTATTCCTTATCCTCATAGTCATTTCTTTTGAAAAATTTCTTTCTCTTGTCTTATTTTAGTTGAGGACAGTCAGGTATGATATTCCCCATTTTCTTTCAGTCATAGCATCTGACTTCCTTTTCATCCTTTTTAAAGGATTTTCTAAATCCCTTCTTCTTTTTATAATATTTTTTGAATATTCGGGCTAGCTGAGCCAATTCCACATCAGAATTAGATAAATCAGAACTCTCTAACTTCTCTTTTAAATTTTTCTTCAACTTTCTATTTTTTGCTCTGTGATTATGTTTTCAAGGCAGTATCATCTCTGTTGATAAGAACATTATGTTCACTAGATTCATCTTCCATCTCAGCTTCATACATCATTAATGTTCCAATCAATTCTGACATGGATAAATCTTTGACAGGTGTCGACTATTTAATTGCTACAGAGATTCCATTCCATTTTGTATGCAGTACTCTCAATACATTTAAAGCATGATCAGCTTGTTTAATGGGATCTCCCATTGCAGTTATGTTATTGACAATCTCGGTCAATCATCTATTCATTTGAGTAATACTCTAATCTTAAACCAGTCTGAATGTATCAAATTTAAGGTTAGTAGTTTCATATTTCATTTCCCTTATATTGTTTGTTCTTTCCTAAGAAACAGCAATAGTCTTCCACATTTCATATTTTGTTGGGCATTGAGATACTTTGTCAAACTCATCAGGTCCTAGACCACATATAATTGTATTCATTACCTTCGATTTCATGTCACAATCATCTTTAGTAGCTGCACTCCATGTTTCAGGTTTTTTTGGTATTTCATATGGAGTCAGAATCATGGAATATACTCTGTATCTATGGGTTTTTCAGATAGATAATCATCCGCGACTTCCAGCATCAATAGTTTTATCCATTGAAGTATGGTGCTTTGACCGAATACATTACCTCTCTTGTATCAGTCATCTTGATCTGTGTATAATCTCTTTCATCTTGATAAAGCTTTGTCATAAAGCTCAACCTTTGATACCAATTTTTGGATCGGATTACACCAAATATACACAAGAGGGGGGGGGGTGAATTGTGACTTTTAAAAAATCATTACGAGATTGTATTCTGCCTTTTAACTTTAATCAAATAAAATGATACAGTGGAAACTTAAATAGCATAAACCCAAGATGTACAGTGGTTCGGGGAATAGAAGGCCCCTAGTCCCCTCCACCAATACTCTACTCCATGAGCTTGGTGATTTTTCACTATCTAGTCCTCGTTTCAATAGACTGGTTCACAACTGAGTACCGGTAGTTGACACCTTTTAAATCCAAGGCAAAACAAAGCCTTCTGGTTCACTTACAGACCCTACACAGCTTAGTACGAGAATCCGATCACTCAATAATAGAAAATAATGATTTTCATATTCTGAAAATACATTCCAGATGTTCTTCACAATTGAAACAACATGAAATTGACAGTAGGTAAATCGTCGCCTTCAGAAATAATAATCATCACATGTGAGACATTCTGAGTCAATCCCATTGTAGTAAATAAAATAACAATAATTCACAACATTAGAAGAGACAGATCCACAGTAGATCTTCAATATAGAACAAGTGAATATTTTATCATGTTCATTCCTCTTTAACTAACAGAGCTTTGACGCTCCTCTTGAAACAGTAGATTGGTATGTTTCAGTAGTCTCTCTTTTCCTTTTTTTGGAATAATCAAAAGATCAGAAATGATCAATTATTATCGATGCAGTTTCAAAAATCCCATATAAATAAAATAATGATAAGAACTTATCCTATAAAATTAGATCACACTAAAGTTTCCTATTTACTCGCGATATTCAAACATTTGAATTTACAGAGTAGTCGTAACTTCCCTAAAGACTCGGAATAAATAGTTCCTTTTAATTCGATCAAAAAATTCATAAAACAGTTTTGAATCAGTCAAAATCATACTCTAAAATTAGCTTTAAATCAGGCTTGTAATTCGCCGAATAATCAGCGTACTGAACGTTGCATAAAAATATTGACTTTAAATTCTCCGATGCCAAACGTAAGGTTGATTTGAACTATATTCATCCTCTAAACGTAAGGTTGGTGACATATTCTTCAAACATATGGTTCATAGCGTAAGGTCATCAACATAAAGATGACAATGTTAACTTAACAACAAACGTAAGGTTCATTTCAAACGTAGGGTTGGTCAACAATACTTTTCTCTTCAACATTCAAAAATACGATAAAAGATCCATACTTTTACATGATATATACTTTTCAAAGAATGTATGGTTGTTTACAAAAGTAATCTTGATAGACCAAACTTTTGAGAAATAATCCCAACGTTTAATATTATTTATGGTTCTCCTTCCATTTTTTTCTGATATCCCAAACGTAGGGTTACTTCCTAACATAGGGTTCTTCTTCCATAATTTGACGATAAAATATGGTTGATTAACTATACATTTTCCTTATCTCAAAAATTATACATGATTTTCATCTGTACACTGTGTTTATCCACGTAGAGTATGAATAGTGTTTCCAGAACACGCTCATCCAGATTTCGAATACGTAGTGCATGAACAATGTTTCTAGAACATGCTAGATATGAATACTTTAGTAATAAATTCCCATTATTTCAAGAGTAAAATAAAATATTAAATTCCTTCAAAATTCTTAACAAATAAAATCATTAGAAAATAATCAAGGGTATTTGTGAGCATCAACATTGTCATAAAGAAATATAGTATTAATATAAACTTCCCTTTTAAATAACAATCTTATGTATTGTTGAAAACAACTATTTCTCAAAAATAAAATACTTTATTTACACTATATAATCAGATGTCTAGTATTTTTACTCATCAACCATTAAAAATAAAATTCATTATTATGTAGTAAATCAATTGTTATGTTTTTAAGGTGTCAATTCCCCTTCTTAAAAAAACACATGTATAAACTCAGTCAACCATTGGATCTCTCCTATCCCCCTAACATATGTTGTGATGTATCTCTTACAAAAATGCATTATTTTGATAAATTTTGGTTTTTTGGGATCAACCTGAGTTTAACAAGTACAATATTTTTTCTTTTTCTAGTTTCCCATTCCATTTTGGGATTAAATTCCTTGAGAGGTCATATTACATATTTTCATGGTGATTGTCCTATGATGTTGATTTATCTATTTTTAGCTCAAATCATTTCATGATAATAGATTACTGAAGATTCCTAAGGATGAATTTGGCATTTTATGGTTTCCCACTCAATATTTTATCATTTAATTAAGTGTTTCCCGATTGTCTCGTGATGGATTCTCCACGAGTCAGAACATAAATTTGTAACTCATAAAATTATTTTTCAAATAATATGATCCATATACATTATGATTCCTATAATGATTTTTAGTTTTTGAGGCATAAATTCATAACACTCTGTTGGGGGTTCACTTATATTCCATTGATGAAGATTGCAGAGAATTAACTAAAACACTTATAAGTGTGTAAATATTGAATTTTAAAACGTGAATCATTAAATGACAGAAGATGAATTTATTGAATTTATACCAATAATATATTTTTAGTTGGACCGCTAAAATTTATGAGGTATAACTATTGAAGAAATAGAGGGTTGAACGACATATAAGAATATCATAATTTAATGTCTGTTGCGGCCCTGTTTTCTGAGTAACCAAATACCCCTCTAAGTTATGTTAAATATTTAATTTAGAAATATTGTCTATATAATCATAAATAATGGTATAGATCATGGAAACAGATTATTTTACTTTATTAATTACAATTAAATTGGATAATAGTGTAATATAATTGAGTTATACTAAATTTTTAAATTGAAGGCATATTCACAATTACATTCATAGTTTTTAAAGTAAATTCATAAATTAAATGAATCATGATGAATTGGTATTGTCCTTGTGTTCAATCATGGACCCTTTTATCACTTGAAGTTAATTTAATAAAATTATTTCATTTTTTAAACAAATGTGATTTTGAATGGACATTCCCATGAGCTATGATAAATTATGGAATGTAATGAGCTGTACTTTTTTCTTTCACCGTGAGAGATACATCATAACCTTATGAAAGATTCATTGTATGGTTTCATTGTTGAATTGAAATTTTATTAAGAATTGGGTGATTCTTGGAATCCAGAAATAAAATTCATTGGGAGGGATCTAGGTTGATTTAGTAATGATATGTGTTATGTGATACAGATATTCTTTATATGAAACTCCTTGTTGTGGATTTTATGATGCTTGTTGTGGTATAATCCTTGAATGATAATTAAATTCTTGTTACTAAATATCTTAGGATGGCTCATAGATAGTTTTACATGATATATTCCTAAAGAGATAGAGGATCTTTAGATACAGACATCCCTGAATGAACATATCGGCTAAATGAAATTATAATATTCCATGAGTAATAAAAGATTTTTGTTCTAGAATGGATTGGATGGGATCATATGTAAAATGAGATTTTAATATGTCTTTAATGATAATATGATTCTGATCTAGAAGTATTGGATGGTCTAAAATCCAAAATGAGGCTATATAATTCCTTCAGTGATATCTGGATTCTGATATAAATTTCTTTGGACTGGTGTAAAAGTTAAAAAATAAATTACTTATTGATTTATTGTTATCTATTTTAACACATAGGTTAGAATATAAATTTATTATAACATGTAGACCCATATGTACTAATATTTATATACTAGTAGGTCTTGGTTTATGACCATTAGACATAGGTGTAACATATCACCATCAACATAATACATGATTATATTTTTATATAAAATTACTTTCATTACATCATGCTTATAATTAAAGATAGTCTCGAATAGGTAGAAGTATATTTCTTAGGTCAAGTGTCCTATGAGGAACCTAAGTAAATTTTATATTGTTTATTATACTCTATTTAATTATACATAAAAATTATAAATTTTCAATTACTAGAAATGATTACATTAGATGATGTTAGTGGTGGACCACTAATTTTTACACACAACCATTTTGGGGAACAATTTTTTACCAATAGATATATATTTAATATAGGTTAAAGATCTATAGTTTTCCCTATTATCAATTGGTATATATGGAATTGGACTTAACATTGATCTTGGGAATGATCATGTACACTAGAAACTTATAGGAGTTTGGTATTTTTTAAATTATTTCATTGTTTTTATAGTCGTTTAGAATGTACTGCCTACAGTATCATGATTTCTTATATTATGAATCCATATGTTCATAAATGTTTAGATTTATTTGGAACTAGATGGGTTATCTATTTATTATTTAATGTTAGTTATTATTATATTCCACTTATATTTAAATACCATTTCTTGTGCTATTTATTATTTTTAATTGAATAATTTTTTTCTAATATAACCATGAGAGTATAATCACCTTTACATACCATTATTAGAACCACATTACATGTCAGTAACCTCTGGCATATATGTAGGTATGTTTGATGTTTTTTAACTAAATGGAACAAGTTATTGTTTTAGTGTCTCCCTGGAGGGGATGAAATACAAGTGGTATCAAATCATTTCCTTTTCTTATCTTACTATTTTTGATGTTATACAGGATAAAAGGAATGCGTCAACACTTGAAAAATAGCTAATGTTTGGGTATATATGTCCCATTCAGGGGGGAATGATTATGGTTCTAAATATCTGAATATTTAGTATAGTGATATTATAGTTGATTTCTATTTAACCTTGAGTTACTATTTGCACATTTCAATATCTAATTTATGTAAGTTATTCGATTTATTTTCCATTGTCCTCATATAAAATTGGATTACTCTTTGTGGATCTTAATTTGAAAATGAGAATTCATATGTCATGTATTTTCAATTCAATAATTATTTAATTTTTTTCATATCATTGATCATGTAGTTTAGGCATATAATTCAATATTTGAAATTTCCTAACTTTTTATAATGGGGAAATGAGAAAAATATTTAGATATTAAAGTTTCTTCATCAACCTACACATTTCATTCCTATATAGCATGATGTCAGAACCTCATATAAAATAATATGATATGTTTAGGCCATGGAACTATAGTTACATGTGATGAAATGTTAGTTAATTGACATTACATGAATTCCAATTGTAACATATATATTGAATTCCAATCATACATGGGGATGAAAATTCATCTAAACAGACTTTTCTATAAATATAAAACTGGATAAAAATATGATTAATAAAATTATACAGCTTCTTATAGATCATATACTTGACATAACCATAAGTGGGTCAACTATGGGGTTTTTTGATTATGAGGTAAATTTGACGTAACATGATTTGGATAGTTTTGACACTATATGGTTATATAACAAACCTAATAATGGTGTAATTAATCCTTAAAAAATTGAATTCTTTTTGATTTCAAATAATCGGACCAAATTAGGAATGTTGTGACCCTCGTAGGATTACCTTATATTTATATATATCGATACATAACCCAAATGGGGTATACCTATGATAAATATGTGTGGTAATTTAATTTTTCAGTATCCACTTATATAGGTTATGTATAAATGTATGGTTTCATATTTCCTAACCGATCTCTTTAAAATAATGAAGTCTTTTGGCTGTTTTCTTAATCCATCTTTATGTTAATATCTAGTTAATTGAAGTCTAAATTGCATCTAAAAGGATGTTATCCACTATAGGTTTTAATTGAATTTTTTAAACTAAAACCAATTGTGAATATTTTTGTTAAATTAAGTAATTTTAAAAATTAAATTATGAAATAGTTTTACTAATGTTACATAATGTTAGCATAATTAAGAGCTTAAAATAGTTTGATGTTATAATTGGTACTCAATATCCTAGATATTGTGGGTTAAATGACCCTTTTCCATTGAAAAATTTTTAAACCATAAAATAATTCCATTTTTTCTTATGGTAAATAGCCCCTCCCTTTTGAGATATATTTGGAAACTAATTGTCAATTTGAGGGAATTACTTTTTCTAGTCATTAATTCGAGCACCACACTTCTCATTAGTTTCTTGTTATAATGAAATGACAATTTGAGTAGTTTAGAGAAGAGCTTTTATTCTTTGAAAATGATTTTAGATACTATTTCATGTGGGGTTTGAATTTAATGTTCTTGGTGATGACCTCGACATGTTGTAATGAAATTAATTTAATGGTATTGAATTTGTTAAATGATTATATTCCTTGCATGAAAAAAGATTACTATGAGAATTCCATGGACATGCTCATTTATCATTGGAAATTCTTATGATTGACTGATACTTTGAATCCTTTATGGGTTTCCAAGGACAAAATAAAGGGGGTAACAATTATATATCGATTGAAATTTGGAATTCATAAAGATTCATAAGGAAATACACAATGGGAATTGGCCATTATGGCATGAGTTATACCAGGGATCCCTTAGTGGGTCTCTAAGGATGGAATTGAGTTGTACAAATGATATACCACAGATGGAGTGACATATGGGATATCGGGATGTTCTCTATGAACATGCTTGTCAGATGATGGTTTATATTATTCCTTAATTGATATTTGGATTCAAGAAAATTAATTAGTTGGATAGGATTTGGTTATAAATTGATTATTGAATGAAATGGTTTAAATGAAGCATCTACCAAGCCAATGCAGTAGATTGGATCCAGCCTTCGTATTTCACATAATTGAGGACTAGTCTAGAAATCCTTCAATCATGATATAAGAGGGGATGTTAGGAATTACACTAGGTATAAAGATATATATATATATATATTAAATGAAAATATATGTTTAAAAAAATTTCATTATAATGAAAAATTTTGGCTATTAATATAGAGACATTCCTATTAAATGAAATTTAAATAATTGAATTGGTTATAAATGAAAACCTTGACCTTATATGGTGGTTAAATTAAGTCCATACTTTTTATATTGAATTAATTCCTACACATAGTTGTTATATATGTTTTCACAAACTAGATGGAACTAGACTGTTGGTTCTTGTCTAAATGGATCATGCATCACACCCTATTTCTTCCACCAATGGGTACCAAAAAATACTATATGATTTTATTTATGGAGAAGGTAATGCAATATACTACAAGATATTGATGATTTTATCTGGGGAGGGGATAATGGGACTGAGAAGATCCCCATAATGCTTACTGTGATATTTTTTTTTTCCATTTTTACATTTGATTGATGTATTGTACACCTTATATGTATATATGTTTTGGCTGCTTTATTAGAGACATATTAAAAGTATTATTATTTTCATTGTATCTAAGCTTCGTTTTGATATTATTACTTATTCCTGTTTTGTATGTATTGTTTGAATGTTATAATGATTCCCCTCTTGACTAATATTTATATTTTCATGTTTTACACTTGATTAAGTGGGAATAGTCTCCCCATGGACAAACCCTAGGCCTTCTCTTATAGTCGGTAGCCTATGGAATTTTGGGAAATGCACCTGAGACCATATGGCCAACCAGACTCGAGGAACCCTTCAATTGAATCATGGTTTGGTATGTCCCAATGTGGTATTATATAGAATTATTTTCTCATTTTCATTGCTATTTTGAGACAATAGAAATATACACAAAGGAATATGGATATGTTAATGTGATTTTCCTAGTCATAGATAACCCGCGTATAGGAAGAAGACATATTATCTTGAGTAAAATTATGGTTGTCTATATTTTGACTATTAAAGATGATTTTATTCCACCGTTGTTCAATGAACTTTAATTGTGATGTTTTTATTGGTATGATGATGGGTTCTATTTTTTTCATCCTGATGAGGTTAGGGCTTTCCATCTCTTGGATCATATAGGCACATGTTAAATTCAACATTCCATTCATTATTCATTTCCATTTTTGATGCATTAATGGGTGCATTCAATTTTGATAGGTGTCATGACATATATACAGGCTATTGGTACTCTTATTCTATAATGTTTTATGGTTTTAATTAGATGAAAACCATGATTAGGTTCATGAAGAGTATATCCCCTCACGAAACAAAATATGAAGGACCATTGGTTCAACATTATAAAATGAAATATAGTACGAATGTTAAATGAATTATGATAAAGTTTCCTCAAATATGAAAAAATGGGTAACTTGATTTTATTATGGAAAATAACCTATTAAAACCATTCCTTAGTGGTGGGTTGTAGTGAGTATCTATTTAATATATTTAATCAGTATAACATCCAGACCTAAATCAAAGAGTAGGAATAACTATGTCTTATTTTATATGAGGGATTGTACTTATCCTATTTCTATATTTTTCGTATGTAGCGATAAAAATTGATAATGATATTTATTTGAGTCGTTCACTTGGAATTTGGAGTGGTAAACCAACATGATGTCCTATAGCCCTTTTCCTAGAGGGTGGTAATGAACACACTGTAGAGGTTATGGACCATGGGATACTAGTGGATCCTCCAGTATTTTCAGTAGAAAAACCATTAGTTGTGTCAAGTGCATGTGATGAGGTATAATTCCTTCATGGATTTATAAGATTTTTACACACCGTTCAAGGAGTACCACGACCTACCCCGACATTGGATGAGTTGATTCATTAGTTCCAAAATAATCATACACCCACATTTTTGGAGGATGGACGACCATGGACAATGATATCATATCTAGAGCCAATACAAAATATCATTGATCATTTAGATATGAATAACAAAAGGGGGGAAAATATTGCTATGTATATGCTCTATGATTCAACCAAAATATGGTGGGATTTTATATCATTAATAGATCATACTTGGCTGATCTATTATAGGTTTTAGTGAATTCTTCATTGATAACTTCAATACCAAGATATTGAGTGATGATATAGCTTGAGGGTTCATGCATCTGGAGTAGGTTACTTTGGTAGATATCGATTACTTGGTCGATTTTACTGCGCTCCAGTGCTTGATGACTATTCTCATGGGTGATGAGTTGTCAAAATCATTCCAATTCAAGGATGGTGTTAGTTCTAAAATTCCGTCATAGATAAATATATTTTAGATGACAATAATTTTGGGAATAGTGAATCATGACCTTATCATAGGGTGTAACCTAAGGTAGAATAGATGTTTGAGGAAGGGATTTTCATCATCTATATTTGGTAATGCATTGATTTTTAGAAGGACACATCATCTGGAGCTTCCACGTGAGGATATTTGTACTTTGAGAACACAGTGAGGAATCTTGGTGAGGTGCAACTAGTGTGGTAGGCTATGAAATATGTGGATAGGATATAGGAGGGACTCAATTGAGTGCATATCTTGTGTCATGATATGCCATATAAAGTGATTTTTTAGAACATTTCCACAGACAACTATTGATAGACGGTTAAGAATGACCCCACATCTAGGAGTAGGGTCAACAACATCTCAACAGGTAGGGAGATAGAGTGATAATGGGTTTTTTAGGCCAATGTAGTGGTCAAGAATGTTATAATCAGACCACGGTTTTATAGTGACAATAGAGTAGAACTTCTCAGGTTATCCATGAAGATTCATAGGTCCTCGATTTAGGACAAATATTCAAAGTGCAATCGACCATTGAGGGGATGGATACAAGACCTTATACCGTCATATTTAATGATCTAGTATCCACTTCTTCTTCTTATACACTTTTTGACACGTGGGATTATCACATATTTATATTTCTACCTATTATTGACAGTCTTGGTCTTAGTGTTTCTAATTCAATTAGTGTTATGATGCTTGACACCCCATTTCGGATTAGAATGGGGGACATCTGTCAGTGCAGTGTGTTCCCCTTGAGATCGGTGGGTGGCACATAATATGGGACATCATTGCCTCAAGATGGTAGGATTGAAAATCATTCTTAGGATATTATGGTTGATTCCCTTTCATGATACTATTTATATCTACTACCAATGGATGATCGTAATATCTCCAGGGTTGGTAAGTTTATTTTTGTGGGCGAATGGGATGTCTAGGTAATCCTAGCTTCCCCCGAGAAGCGTTGGTTGGGTAGGATGATATGACATATTTATATTATATATATGGAGGATTAGGGAACATGTATGATATATTTCACTGAAGTGTTTGATCATTTCATGGATTTATTCCTAGAAGAATTTTCAATATTACCTCCACTATGATAGGTAGATTTATATATAGAACTTGTTCTGGGAGATGCACTAGTACGTTTTACTCCAAACATGATGTCTACTACTGAGATTCAAGATCTCAAGGGGTAGCTAGAAGATTTAGAGGAAAATGGGGTTGTCATTCCCAGTTCATCTCCATCAGTTTTGCTAATACTTTATTTGAAAAGGTGGAAAACCCTAAGGTTATGTGAAGATTATTGGATATTTAACTAGCTAATGGTTAAGAACTAGTATCATCTAATGTAGATAGTTGATATCTTCAATTAGCTCCAAGGATCGTGGGTTTTCATAAATATTTATTTGATATTCAGATATCATCATGTGAATGTTAAAACATTAGATGCAACTCACACCATTTTTCATAGATGTTACATAAAATAAGTGTATTTGGTTATGTCATTCAGTCTTACAAAATGAGCCAGTGGTCATCATGGAACTGATGAGCCATGTTTTCAATACATATCATGATTCATTTGTGGTGGTTTTAATGGATTATATTTTGGTGTATTCTCATAATAGATAAAACCATGGAAAACAACTTGAGATCGTATTGAATAAACTGAGGTATAGTCTGTTATATCTGTTTCTCACAAAGTACCACTTGGGATGGATTAGAATCACTTCCTAGGTCACATTTTCTCAAATACCTTTGTATTAGTTGACCTACAGAAGATGAGATATATAATTTCCTAGGATAATACCATGAATGTATTTTATGTATTGATTTTAGAGAGGTTAAATGGATATTATAGGTGATTCATACATGACTTATCATACTTAGTAGTTCCACATATAGGCTTGACAAAGAGGGTGTGGAGTTATTGTGGTTATATTCATGAGATATGTCCTTTCAGAAGATGAAAGGGAGATTTATTTCCATAATGATAAAAACAAATTTGGATCCATTTAGGTGTTAAAATATTTACTAATATACACCATGTATCTGTTTCGGAGAGTTTCATATTCTCGAAGATAGAGTAATGGATTATGAGTCTTTACATTTGAGGCCACATGAGATGAATTAACCTATAAATGATCTTGAGATAGCTACAGTTATTCATGCATTACCTTATTGGAGGAAAAAATTACTAGTAGATCATTTTGTGGTCTACAAAAGACAAAAAACAAAATCCCTAAGTACATATTTAAACACTTTGATCTGAATCTGAGGAAGCCACAGTGATTTTCAAACAAACATTTTTTTTACTTTGAGCTCACCTATATGCCTAAAATGATAATTTATTGCTGATGAACATAGTGGGAGGACTCAAATTCAGGAAGTGCAACAGGCAAGTAGTGAGTGACAACTTATTTTTTTTACTGAGAATCAATGTGAGGTATAAGATGGTTATGGACAAACATATCTATCATCTTTAGTTTTTTCCTCTACCCTTTTGGATAGAGTAATGATGAGGCAGTTAACGTATTCTGAAAGCATAGTCGTAAGGGAATGTGTGGTTGTTGAGAATCCTCCTCTTTGATATACCATAGGAGGGAAATAGATTTTGTGTGTTCATGGTCATGTATGGGTTTCATCATACATGTATGAAGAGATGTATGATTTTTATGCTTCATGATGGGCAGTTCACCCCAGCGCAACCAAGTTGTCTCGATATTTATGTTTCCAGTAATGGTTGCTATATATAAAAAGATATGTTTCTTTTTTTTTCATGAGATGTTACACCTATTAGTAGGTGAAGGAAGAACACCAGTGACTGGAAATGCTATTATAGCAGCTATTATAACCTAGGGGAAATATAATGACGTCACATTCAATTTTCTGACTTTTTATCAAGTTTTCCTTGAGGTCATGATTCCATTTGGGATATTATTTAAAGGCACGAGATGGTTTCTTATTTCACACTAATCTGGAAAAAATTCAATGCGGATGAGCTAGAAAGTTTGTATGTCCATGATAACGTAAGAATTTATCGGGTTCTACATAGTATCATTTTAGATAGATATGTCTGGTATACATTATAGTTATAGAAAGGTATATTAAGTGTTCTAGGTACCCAGGTGCTTCTGAGAACAACATACCACTTGTAGAGTGGTGGACAATAATACTGAATGATTCTAGGTTTCAAGGACATGAAACCCACATGAATTCTATATTTTAGGAGCTCTTGGGAGAGGAATATACCAATGGTTGAATTATCCTAAAAAAGATTTCAAGATACTATATATGTATCATTATGAGGCTCTATATGGTAGTCCATGCAGATCACCCTATATTGGTTAGTGGAAAGAGAGTAAGCTATGCCTCAGCCTCAACATGTTTAGTAGACCATTGAGTCATTGTCATTTTTATAGAAGCATATGGCTATTATGCAGTCAAATTATAAATCTTACTCTGATCGCCACAAACGACCTCTAGTGTTTGTAGTATGGGATTTGGTATTCTTGTGTGTCTCCTAGAGGCTCTGATAGAGCAAGATTGAGAGAGACAATATGATTTCATTAATATGTGTATGGTCATTCGATATTCATGAGAGAAGTCGGAAATAAGCTAATCAGTTTCAGTTACCTCATTGGTACCGGGACATACAAGACGTCTTCCATTTTCATTTCTACGACAGTATAATTCAGACCCATCTGATGCCTTTTTATAAGAACCCTAGTCTTTATTTTAAAAAAATACATGATCGAATACCTAAAATATGATTTAATACAACACATTATTTTTCTATATCAATTTTTATTGTGTATCTGGTGCATTATATAAAAATTAAAATAGGAAAAACATCATCTTTTTGAAAAATTCCTTATCAAGCTATGACATAAAATTGTGTTCGATATCTAGGGGACACATATAAGAAATGGTTGATATATAAATCCTAGAAAGGTAATAATCAAAAAATAAGTTAATACATGTTAGATAATATGAATATCATTGTGGAATAAAGGGAAAAAGACTAATAAGGAATGATATAGCATGATAATCACAACATGGAAATTTTAGAAATAACTTAAAACATTGTATCATTAACATACATCAAGGATAACTACCAAGATATCATTATGGGAAAAGTACCATAAAGGAATCAGGATTCCTCCCTATCCCAACATGAAGTCTCATTAAAATAAACATTAACCATTGAATTGGGTAAATATACAATTCATTGTGGACATGTCACTTTCATTTCATTCTCATGTTTAAGTGTTCCATGTAGATTATACAAGATGGACTAAATCATCGTCATATCTTATTCCATGATGAATTTGTGTTGAAAATATACATGTAAGTCCCATTACAAATTTGTTTATGTGTATAATTTTAATACTCATTACAGGAAATGTGTATGGTATTACCAACACAAGTGTTTTTTCATGGAATACTGCGATAAAATTTCTATAGAATAATGATGCCACATAAAAATTCTTAAAATCGATTGATGAGAGTGAAAGAAAAATCTCAAAAGTTTGGAATAAAATTATATGTAACAGGTACTTGGAAATATATTTCCTAACCATAGGAATTGGAAATAAAAGGCATAAGATAAAAAAAGAAACTCAAATAAAGCAAATGATTTGAGGATAACTTACATGAGTGTGTGGCTCCAAAGGAAAGGGTGAGGCTTCTTAAATGATAGTGGGAATATTATGGTGACTAGAGAGAGTGGAGGATATATTATTATTATGATACTAGGATAATTAGTGAAAATAAATGAGATCATGGGTGGGTTTAAAATGTAAATTAAGGGAATATGTTTATTTTTTTAGGGTTTCAACCATATATAATAAAATAACTATAACCACAAACAAACCAATGATTTTTTACCATGGATTCTGAAATAAAGGAGGGGTTTTGATTATTTTAAGAGAAAAGTGTATAAATAAATAAAATAATTACCTTTTCATGTGGAGGTTAATCACCATGTTAAAGAAATTATTTAAAACATTAAAATATATTAGTGTTTTTGCAGGATCCATAATGTATTTCTATAATTAATCAAATAAACATAAAATATCATTATTTTACTAAAAAAACAAATATGTTTTCATGGATGAATTTTGTATTATTTATTAAATCAATTTGTTTTCATTATGATGTCACAATTTACAAGGAATATTTGTACGATATTTAGTATTTACCTGAATATTAGATATTCTCAAAAAATAATGAAAAATTCATTTTATGATAATTTCAATATTTTCATTCAAAATATAATATTCATTTTCCCAAAAAAAATTAAATATGAAACATTTTTACTTTTATAAATAAATTAAATCTGTTAAGAAATGATGGGTTTTTGACAATTAATATTTTTGAACCATTAAAAAAATTATACTTGAATTTAACAAAATTATATGATCATTTATTTTTTATAAACATTATTTAATAATAACTATTTATTAAAATATTATTTATTTCAAAAAAAATTATTCCACAAAATAAATTCCATAATTAAAATTTAAAATTTCTCCAAATATAAATTGTGTCTTATTATATCAAAACCAAGAAAAAAATCATTTAAACAGGAACAATAATAGGTTTAAAATATATCAATTATTCTATACAAAATAATTTACATGCTTGTTTTTATAGGGTATTGATACATATCCCTTTAATCCACTAGTAAACACCCAAAGAGTAATGGGCATTATTCTGAGACATTCTTAGGGTGGATCGATGAACATGGTTTGGGATGTGATCCAAATGAGCTAGAATTTCTCCCACAAATGGTTTCAATCATGATTATGTTTTTTATATCTACCTGATCTTGGTCAATGGTAATGTCCATAGATGTTATCTCCCTCAGAAACCCTAAGAAATGGGACTCATAGGGTATGATCTGGTTTGTATAGGCCATCATGTTGCATTGGTTGTGTCAATTAGATTTGTTAACACCCAATATTTACACTATTCATGTGATCTATGTTCAAAAACTATATTATAAATGATAATGATACTTAATGGTATTTTAAATCCAATTTGATATAATAAATCCTATTAAGATCATTTTTTATATAACCATATTACTAAATCTGACATTTAATTACAAAATGTATTTTATTTATAATAGATTAGGTCATTAGAATCAGCCCCCTTAAGAAATTTCTCCCTAAAAATTTTCTCGTCCTGTAGTAAAATAAATGAAGGAAAAATTGTTTCATCACCACTTACAGTTCCAACATATTTTCATAAAAAAAATTGCTCCACAACACTTGTGAAAGTTCTATTATCTTATTTCATAAAATGTTTTCCTTAAATTCTATGATTTCCATTAGATTCTCTTTATAGAAATGATCATTCTAAAATGGTACCACCACTAGATTGTGTACATACGTTGGTCTCAAGAGGGATAAATGGAATATGCCATGTACTTGAGATGGGTCTAGTTGGAATGTAAGTTGGTAGGCCAATGGTCAAATGTGATCAAGGATCCTAAAGGGGCCAATGTATCATGGAATAGTCTAACCCTTATTAAAAATCTCATCAATTTATTCCATGGATACATGCTTATGAATAACATATATCCTATATAAAACTCTTGGACATATCAATTTTTGTTATAATATATATTCTATCAACAATTAGAAGCTTTGATTTTCTGTTGAATTTTCTAAAATTCTTCACCATTTCCTTGAACATTTTATGAACTAGCAATTTGGGTTCCCCAACATCATCCCAACATAATGGTGTTATGAAAATAATCTTGTAATGAGCTTTATTGGTAACCATTTGAATGCTCAATTGTAAACTATCGTGGTAAGAGAACACCACTAGAGGTAGATATTGATCACAGCATCCATTGGAGTCATTTGAGCATGCTCTGAACATGTTATCATGTTTGTGGATTGTACACATTGTTTAGCCACCATTTTGAGTATGATAGGCCATAAAGTAGTTTAACTAAGTATTTAGATCATGTTGAATAATTTTTCAGAAGTTAGAGGTGAACCTAGTGTCTTGATTAGATTCAATAGATTTTGTTACTCTATGCATCATTACCACTGATCTGATTTATAAACTTGCTTGTTGATCTAGTGATAAGTCCTATTGAATCAAAATTAATTTTGATGACTTAATAAGACAATTCACAAACCATGATATCATTTTTTCCTATATCTGTCTTCGAATTTCTTGTGAAATTTTCCTCAGTGATGTTATTCCATTTCCATGTCGCTATGAGTAATGTCTTCATCATCAACTTATAATTATCTTTTAATCCTTCACTTACTAATATAAAAGGAAATTAGATATATTTTCAACAATCTCTTTCATCTTATTGTCCCACCAATTGTTCTCCAGATGATCTTGATTTAAATTTTTACTTATGAGATGTCTAAAGAGGGTTGAGGTATGTGCATCATCTGACAACACCATATTTAACTAAGGATATTATGGTAGATATATACTGGACCCAAATATTACAACACCTTCATAATTTACATTAAAATACAAGGATTTCCCATTTCTTATAATTTCCAATATATTCTGAATTCCCAAATCATTTATTTGAGCATCCTTTAACATATCCAAAAGATATGGTTGAGTAATAATTTTTGAATTATTGATAATATTTCTTTCTTTATGATTACTATGTACATCCCTTTTATGTCTAAGAAGATTAGATCCTTATCAATGCTCATATATGACAATAGAATGATTCCATCTCATTTTTGTATGGATTATGGATTTTGTGGTATATATATATATCAAACATATCCCCAAATAGATAATGCCAAAATAATTTCAAATATAAAATCATTTTAGACAACTCCAAATCATGATTTGCGTAGTTTTTTCCAGGAACATTCAGCTGCCTTGATGCATATGCTATCACTTTTTCAATATACATTGACACAAAACTAAATTCTTTCTTCAAATCATCCTTTAATACCATTAAAAATTATTTACTAGTGGGATTTTTTTGTACATGTTCAGTGATAAGTTTCCGTTTTGACTCCAAGAAGCTCTATCCACATTCATAATAATAATAAAACATGAATCCCTTTTGAGTTAGCTTGGTAATGGGGATTTAAAATCACGAAATGTCCCCAAAATTCAGTAATAATACTCAGATATCCCATTGAAACTATGGATATTGGTCACAAATTTTGGCTTCAACCATCCTTTAAATGCTTCATTCATCGAAGGGTCCAATTATATACCATCTTATTTGATGAAATTCTCTAAGAAGGATAAATTCTTAAATCATAAGTCATATATTATATACATGGAATAATTATTCTCCTCTCATTAGTTATTTTTTATAGTTCTGACATCCTTCTCATGCTCCTCTGATTTGAATTATATTAGTTCATAATTAATAAATACTAGAAACAAAAATTCCATGGTAATCTCTAAAGACTATATTGTTCATGTCAGTGAATATATTTTAGAATTAGTGAGTTTTAAAGGCATTACTATAATCTCATAGTGCATGTACCTTATACAAAAATCCGTAATGGTGATATCTTCCATCTTCCCCCTTACATGATAATATTCCAACAAATGATACACCTTGTATAATTATTTTTCACCTTGTATATGGACAAAAAAATTCAATTTTTGGTGGATGATAATTTTTCATTATAATGATCTTGTTCAACTCACTATAATCAATTAAAATTCACATTGACCCATCATTCTTATTGGTTAAGAGGATTAGTGCGCCCCATAGTGATGAAAATGGGAATATAGACCATTTATCCAAATTTTCTAGGAGCTATTTCTTCATCTCCTCATTTCCACAAATACGATTCTATATGGAGTCTTGGATAATAGAAATTACCTAGGTTTAAAATATATTGAAAATTCAACCTCTCAGCTATAATGAAGAGCAAACCATTCCTCATGAAACATATCAGTGTATTCCCTCACAATGCGCATGTATTCATGGATGAAATTTTATATAAACATAGTCATTTGATCATGAAACGCGACCTTATAGATCTAGTAATATCCATTTATAAGATGTTGTCTCTAAATAGGATTTATCCTCTTCCGTGCTTGTAAATAATCATGGGCCAACTCACAATACATAGAGTGATTCCCTTCTCACATCAATTTATGTTGGCTCAATATATGGAAAACCAGTGAATTCCCACGATTGGAAAAAAAATTACACCAAAGGGTGTATGAAAACTTTCACTATGATTTTTATCCCAAAAACCATGATAGGAGAGGATTTATATAGCTAGGATTCAATAGTGTCTCCATTCTCAATTTTTATTGACATCTATACTTCCATAATGTTTTGTGGTGTCTGATTAGTTATACTAAAAATTGGTGATATGAAGGAATCCATAGAACCTAAATAAAAAGTATTTTTTCTATTCATGAATGAATAATTATATTTCATGTCACTGCATCACTGTTGGGATCCTCTTTTATGGTTGTGATAGAAAAATCGCACCATTACATTCTTAGAGGTTGTTGGTTGTCCCCAAAACCCTTGGCTTAGTGAAATTGTTTGAAAAGTGCTAAGGTACCATTTATTAGAAAGAATTAACAATTTATTTTGGTTTAAATAGATAATTCCATTCCTCCATTAAATTAGTGGGTTTCTCATTCTAGAAATTACTGGCTGGGTTCCCTACCTTCCCACACCTAAATCATTTTCTTGTCCACCTTACCAAGTTTTCGAGGTTCTTATTTCAGCACCATTGGAAAGTGGGATGTTGAAATTTCATGACACTATTATATTTCTCCATAGAACTACTAGAAATAATATCACCATCCCACTTATAATCCGCATGGTACCCTTGATATTTTATGATATCTAATTTGACGTTGAGGTCACATCAGACAATTTTCTCAAAGATATCAATGTCATGGATCACTAGGGCTTCTCATAGACATGGTTATAGCCCATGAATGAAGTGGGAAACCATGAATTCAGGGGTAACAAAAAATCTTTAAAAATATACCAAATTTATTGTGTATTTTTCATCATAAACCCTAATATATTTTTCATCATTTTTTCTGTGGGAATGAAAAACCTTTCAATTTTTAGTCTGAGAGTGTGAGGAAAATATTTTTCAACACCAAACATTTGGAATTCATTGCACCCCGTCACTTAATTATCTTCCCTAGGCTTCATATTCTTAATTTGTTTCCACCAATGATCAAATTCTACCCTACCATGATAAATATCTAAAATAAAATTATTCTATTTGATAAATTTAATTACGGACAAGATCTTATCAATTGAGTGGATACATTGATCCACGATTAAGGTATCAGATTATCCATTGAATATTTGGGTCCTTTGTCTCATAAAAGACTAAATTGAAACCTTTTAATTAATTTGGGGTTTGGGGAACCATACCAATCTATTTTTCTATTCAAAATATGATTCATATGATAAATTTTCATCATAATGTTTTTGTTTCTTGCTCCCATTGGGTTGGGCATCTCATTGGGGAATTCATCAAATTACTCATCACATTGGTTATTTACTTAATGACTCATATTTCTATCAATTTATTATAATAAAATTAAAACTATCTGTGACTATTTTTACACTCTTAATCACATAAATGAGAAATCCATTGTCATTAAAAGTATAACATATAAATTATAGTTATTTTTTTAACTTATGGGTTTTTCGGCTTCAATATATGTCATCCATGATCTATTTCCCAAAATAAATTATTATGGAATTTTTTCTATTAATAATGGTTAATAATGAGAATATCAATTTACTAATGAATATCCCATAGGAGTGTCAGACTAGGTGTGTGGAAAGACTAATTTTTATGTGCCAGGTTGCACTGAGTGTGGAATGGTAAGGATTGTTGTTTTTGTAACCCCTATGTACATTTGCGCCATAACTAAATCCACTTGTAATATCCTGAAAAAGAATAAATTTCTTAATAAACCACATAATCTATAATTACAAAAATTAGGGTTATATTTTAAAAAATAGTCTTATCCCTTTGTATTTCAGAAGTGTTTTCAACAATTAATCCCAAAAATCATGAAACGTTTACTTTGATACCTATTATAATAACCATACACCATAATTCACATTAATTCATTATCAATTACATAAAATTATAGATAATATGACCCAATACATCAATAATTCTTGTTTCTTTGGGAATTAGGTACATTACATAACAATTTAAAATTGGAAAAACATCATCTTTATTTAAAACATCCTTAACATTCTTGGACATAAAAATTCATGGGATAACATGGGGGCGTATAATGGAAAGGGGTCATCTATAAAAACTTATTAGGGAATATTAATGTATTCTGATAATACATGTCAGACAGTAGGTATATCAATGGGTAATAAATGGAACATGACTAATAATACAAGATATAGAATGATAATCATAACATGGGAAATTTGGCAACAACTTGAAACACAACATTAAAAACTTAGGACAATGAATGATTTAAGGCATTGTGATAGAGAAGGGACCATAAATAATTAAGGTTCAATTTCTATCCTAACATAATGTCTTGTGAGTTTAAACAAAACTCAATTCATTGGAGACATATATAATTTCATTTGAACATATCACATTCATTTCATTATCATGTAAAAGTTATCCACATAAATCGAAAAATATAGATATATTCATCATAATATTTTATCCAAGATTAAGGAATGTAGAATAAATAAATTTAAGACTAAATTTAAATAATATTAATTTTATAAAGTTTAATACCCTTGATAAAAAATGGGTATGGTGTTCACGACAAATTGTTTTTCCAGTGGAATATCATGGCGAAATTTTGGAAGCACAACGACACAACTAAAAAATAATAAAATTGGTATATGATTGAAAATGGGATCTCTAATTATTTTTAAATCAGCTGGAAATTAATAGTTATAGAAAAATATATATCCAAACATTAGGAATTGGAAATATAATGTATAATATAAAAAAGAAACACAAATAAAGAAGAAAAGGTGATGATCCATTACTTGAGTGTGTTACTCCAAATTCTTGGGAGGGGCTTATCGAGAGCATAGAAGTTCTGTGGGCGGTCTCTAGAGAAAAGAGTTAACAGTATAGAAGTTCTACAAATCATTTTAGTGAATAAAAATGTGATCTTTGGTGTGGTAATAAAGGAAATGTGATAGATTTATTTATTATTTATGTTGTGGACTCTATATAATAAAATTACCAAAACCACAAACCATCCCATTTATTTTCCCATGGTTTTTACCAGCCTAGAGTGGTTATAATTATTTTATAAATAAATTATCCTAAATTAATTAAATAATTCCCTGTTTGACATGATGGTGACTCATACTCTTCAAAAAATCACTTTAAAAATCATTAATATATTAATGGTTTTGGATGATTCATAATGGAAATTAAAAACTATATTTATAAACTTTATATATAAATATTTTTAATGGAAAACATATATATGGTTGTTTATAACTTTTATATTATTTATTACATCACATTTAGATCATTATGATTTCATAATACAAATGGAATATTTATACGGTATTTAATTTTTACCCAAAAATTTTACATTCAATGAAAACAATAAATAATTTACCATTGGATAATTTTAAAATTATGATTTGAATATTAATATTCAATATATCACTATAATTTTATCAATATGTGATTTTTTTGGATTTAAAATAAAATAAATCATTATTTAGAATGATCGTTTTTTTTGATAATAACAGTTTTTGAACCCCTATAAATATTTCAATTGAATTCACAAAAATTATACAATTATTAATATTTAAAAACAATATTTAGTAATAAAATTTTATTAAAAAACTTTTTATTTCAAAAAAATAACTTAATACTGAAAAATAAATTCCTTAATTTAAATTTAATTTTACTCAAAATATAATTTTTGTCCTATTGTATCAGAATCCAAATAAAAATCATTTATATAGTGATAATAATAGGTTGAAAATATATTATTTATTATATAAAAATAATGTACATACTAATATTTCAAGGGTCTTGATACATATCCCTATAATAAAATATGAAACTCTTTAACAAGAAGGTGCCTATTGTGAGAATTTCATGGGGTGGTTGGTGAACATGGTTTGGGACGTGATCTCTGTGAGCTTGAACATCTTCTGTAAATGGTTTCGGTCATGATTATGTTTTGTGATCTCATCAAGGTCTTGGGCAATGGAAAATCCAAGAGATGATATATCCCTCGTATTTTCTGATAAATGGAATTCATAGGTCAGGATCCTACTAGTTATTTCCATCACATTCCTTTTTTTCTGTCAATTGTATTTGTTAAACCCATATATTTATACTAATTATGGCATCACTACACAATATTTTCAATGATAATGAAACATAAAATTCTATTTCAAAAAATTGGATAAAATAAATCAAAATTCATCCATTTTTTATCTATAAAATTATTTGGTAAAAATACATTTAATTAAAAAAAGTAGAGAATTTTTGTATAACAGTTTGGATCGTTACAATTTCAGCTCGAAGAGTTTGAGTTACAAGAAGATATTTCCTTGAGGAGCATCCTAAAATTAATATGGATCAAATAATTATGGGTTTTCATGGTTGATCATATATATCATTATTGTTTATATGGAAGAAAAATCATTTAAAGGATGTGTCCTATGAGAAGGAGGTCGATTTATGATCATGGTGGATGCAGTGATTCATAGACATGGTTAACCAACATTGAGATGGAAAGTTTGGGAAATATATCTCCAGGGGGGATTGTAAGAACCCATTTTTTCATTGAGGTAAATATCATATACTTTTCATCAATCTGAAGCCTAAATTCCTAAATATGAACTAATATTAATTCCATTTTAGGTTATGGAGGAATCACGGGGGGGGTGTATGGGGCTGGTCCAGATCCCAAAAAGCAAGTGGTGGGGAGAAATAAGCCTAGTTAATGGTGTGTTAAAAAAATTTGGTGAATGTTTCGCGATTTGATAAAATCACGAGAGGCTAGATTGTAATAAATCGAATGACACTCGGTTATACAAAACAATGTGATTTGAGGTGTATGGTAGCACATCCATTTAATCATTTTTGAGAGTGGTGTTTTTCACGGTTTTCAAAATTTTAGTCAAAAAATCACTACAACCCATGTGGGGTTCCCTTACCTACATAAGACCATGCATTGTTGTTACATGGTTTGTCAAACCCTCTATTCAACCTATGAAACCCCAATATTTTTGGAAAAAATGAGTGTTTTCCAATAAGATATTTTAAATATGAAAATAATATCATTTCCTCCTACAGACAATAACCCCTCCATTTTGTGATCTCTTTATATACTATTCAAGGATTTTCGGTAACTCCTCCCTTTGATATCCAATTCAAGTGACAATTTTCAAATAGGATTTAAATTAGTGAGTGACCTATTTCTTTTTATCCATTTTTCATTTTTATGGACATTGACTCCACTATTTAGTTTAATGTTAATATTACCTACTATTAGGCTCTTCTTCCCTTCTATGATTTTTTCCTAGTCTAATTCAAATCAGGATATGATACCAGATGAGATATCAACTATGTAACATAGGTGGTCTGATTCCATTCATTAAAACTCAATGTGTTTATATATAATCTTAGTACCACATGCCCAATTCTCAAAGTTTCACAATTGAAATGAGATTTAATCCTTGAATTGAGTTATTTACAAAGTCATATGAATTTAAATAGGTGATTATTGAATGTTTATAGGTTTTAGACCTTGAATTTATAACCATTTAGGTGTGTGTTGATTATTATAAATGGACCACCACTGGTGGAATATTGAATTTGATACATTGATGGAATGCCACTAAACCCATGCATTGAGTTATTGACAGTGGATTATTAAATTGAAATTAGATAGAAATTATAATTTCAGTTAAATCATTGAATAATAAGTAATGGATATCCATTCCATTGGATTTTTTAACGTAATATATTTATAAATAATAGTTATCTTGTTATAATGAAATCCCCACATTAGTAGTTTAGAGCTAAGCCTTCTAAGCTTGGTCAATAATTTTAGCAAACTTTTTGAAGTGAGGATTGATTTGAATGTACCTGAGGATGAATTTAACCTATTTTAAGGAAATTTATTACATGATATTTAATTGTTTAGATTATTATATTCCTTGGGTGACACATGTATTTCTATGAGAATTCCATGGATTGAACAACTTTTCTTTAACCTTGCTTATAATCGAGTGAAACTAGTAATTACATATGGTTTTCCAAGGATGGGCTGATGGGGGATGACTATTAAATGGTTTGTGAAACATAGATTACAAATGGATTTATATTGATGAACTAAAAGGGAAATTATCATTATTTCATGTGTGATACTTGAGTTCCCTTAGTAGACCGCCAAGGATAGACTGGAGTGGTAGAAATGTTATATCACATCTAGAGTGATACATAGGTACTTGAGAGGATATCCATTGATAGTCATGTATGGTGTTGTTGTATATTATACCTGGAGTGTTACCCATATTCCTAATTAGGAATTATATGGACCTTCTTAGGTTCAAATTTTATTATTGAATGAAATGGATTGTATGACACATATGCGAAGCCAAACCAAAATCATGAATTTTTTCACTCTATTTCACATTATGTATGTCCTATTTTAGAATCCTTTTATCATGTAATCATGGGGGATTTGGGGAATTATTCTAGTTGTCCATAAATATTAATGAAATGATATTTTTTGGTTAACGTAAGTTGATTATAATGACATAAGAATGCCTGTTAATTCAATGACTCTCCTCTGAAATGAAATATAGTAAATGGAATTTTTTATAAATAAGAACATGGACCTTAAAGGTTGATTACATTCAATACATACTTTTTATTATTGTATTATTTCCTACAAACTGTTGTTAAATATATATTCATTGAATGAACAGAATTAGACATTGGGAGTTTTCCTACTGGGATTATGTCTCACCTTTGATTTGGGATACCTTTAGATTCCCAAAAATACAATATGATCACATGAATTGATAAGGGAAATATTAACACTAAACGTTCTTGATGATCTTAAAGAAGAAGGGAATCGTGGGAAACAGTCGAGACTCACGATTATAGCTGGGATATTAATGGACTTTTGTTAATTTATTCCATTTATTATACACCTTCAATGTATACAAGTTTTGGATGATTTATTACATACATATGAGATGTATTATCTTCCTAATTGTATTTGTTCTTCATTTTGATAATGGTAATTATTCCTTTTATATATATTTTTTTATACTTATTCTAATACTGAATACTATTTATATTCAACTATGTTACACTCTAGTAATAGGGAATAGTCCCTCCCTTGATATACCCTAGGCCTTTATTTCATGACAACATCCTCTGTATTTTGGGGAGATGCGCTTGAGGACATGTGGCCAACATTGCTCGTGGATCCTTTCAGTGGCATCTGAGGGAGAGACATTATAATCAGTATCTTTGAGGAATTATTTGTTAGATGATTTGTACAAATAGGTTAGGTGGTAAGGCCTTGTGGAATTTGCTTGTCTGACCTTATTTAGGGTCAATGACTTTTGTTAGTAAAGGGATATACATTGTGTTGTAGTTCCCTAAAAAATTTATTCATTGTTAAGTTCATGTAATGATTTTCAGATGCATGTTTTTTCCAATGTCATATGTCTCGAGTATGTGACTTAGTGATGAGACTATTTCCCATATAGATGAGTCTTAATTCATTAATATGAGTTTTATTAATGGAGGATAATCTATTTTTTCTTTAAATATACTGGTTAGACATTTCAAGAACATGGTCATCTCCCTTGATGATCATGAGATATTTTCTCCATTAAATTTGATAAAATTAAAGGTTGTTAGACTATTTTTATACATATGAGATGAAATGAATCTACTTAATTAAATATTATAAAATATTACATAAAAATGTGTCTAGCGACATTAGACTTCTAAATTTAAAGAGATGGTAGCTATTTTTTCACTTTTTGGCTAACGAAGTAGTGTACATTATTACACGTAATGATCATTGTATAAAGAAAGAATCACTAAAGTTTTATGTAGTTCAATAGGTTTTTATTGTGTCTAGTGAATCATTTATTAATAAAGTTGTTGGATACATTAAATCTTACTATTTTATGGTTAAATGTGGAAAAGAATTAATGAGTAGGTAACAGATATGATCGCAAGTCATATTCAAAATAGATTTACATGGGTGTTAATAATTTGTCTTCAGAATGGGAAAACGTTTTTGAAATGATGATTTTTCCCCTTGATTCATGATTATATTTTAATAATAATCGAGTGAAATGACACTATTGATCTGGATTATTTTGGATCCTATTCAAGACATTGACAACATGTGTGATCATGACTTTGGGCATGTTTTATATGAGCATGTATGAGATTCCCAATTTTAGAATACTTATATGTAGACATCCTATCTCTCATTTTATGTTGGTGGATGATATCATCATGTTATCCAAGTGTTAGAACACTGTTTGGTTGTGAAGGATTGTTTTTTATACAAGATGCTCCATTCATAAAAAAGACACAACAGGGAAATTCCTCTGGATGGGTTAATTTTTTTGGTTACGAGGAAAAAAATTCCAATTTGAAGGAATATAGAAATAAATGACCTTTGAGAGTGGTTATTTGGCCTTTGTAATTCTCGAGGTGTTGATATGTTTATGTTTTCTAGTTCTTGATATGACTCTCAATATGAAAGACAATTATAGGACGGAATCCGGAATAAATTCTGAAATCATTATTTAAATTTATAAAGGATTTAGATGTTTTGATTGATATTAGAGTTTATGTGTTTTAATGTAATCACATTGACATTGTGGTTTTCAGATAAATCAAACATTAATGACTACTGGGGATCAATGATTTTTCATTTTATTCATACGAGCATAGAAACACTCATTATAGATAAATTTAAGGGTGTTATATGATTATAGTTGTACTACAAATATATTTGTTACCATAAGACAATTCACTCATTTTTTGACCTAGACATTCATTTTCAGAAGATGTGGTGAATGGAACTAGATAAAGGAATTTAAATGATATTTTAACATGATCATGTCTCAATTTGAGTTGTACCTACACATCGATGCAATCCTCAACATACCACCATATTGTACACCATGTTTTCATGATATCGTGACCAATATATTGACATCATCCTAATCACACTTGAATAGAATATGTTATACATCATACTAAGGGAAATAAATTTATTCAAATAACATTTCTTATTGACGAATAAACTCTTTAGGAATAGGGATAAAATAATTATTTAATTAATTTCACATGGTTTGGTGGCTACAATAAGATCTTGACCAATACCTTTATGTAGTACGGATTTGGTAGTGTGGGACTTTTCATATGATGGTCATTTAAATAATTAAATTCCATTTGACAATGGGGCTATATATACCATGATTTCTCAATAAATACTCAGCATGGCCATAGCCTTCAGAGTACTTATTTCTCACATAAAATGGACATGTATATCTATATAGTTGTGGACATCATTATTGGAACATGAATTAATAATTTGGAATTCCTTTTATGGAATCACATATATAGATTCTTCTTTGAATCATCCTTTATGTCATATATATCCTTTAAGATTAGTTTGTGTTATTGATATATTGATTTCTTGGTTCTATAGTAGAAATTAAATTGTAAAATTATGTGTATGAACATCCATGAATTTAGACCCTATAATATAGTTGTTTGATCATGAGGTTAACCCATATTTATAACAGGGTTTTGTTCATTTGGTTAGTGAAAAACTGTACCTTTCACATTGTGTGTTGATATGGGTGTGTGGTAATGGTCGTCTTTTTCATTCCAAGGATATTATGGAACAATAATAATAGTCCTATTAAATTGGAATTATAAAATTTATTTTAAACCAATGATTTTAAATGTTTTACTCATATTTAATCTAATAATTTGTTTGGATATATCAATATTGATATGATGTATTTTTTATATATGATATTCCAATGGTGGGATCCCAATGGTATAAAATTGGTTGTTTATGACTATAACCTATCATGTGGAGTCCCATTAGAGAGTTGATAAAATAAAATGATGACATGATCATTCCCAAGTTAAATTCTCTTGGGTAAGTGATGTCCTATGGATTTTTTGATGGTTTTGAAAATTGTATCTAATTTTATCGTTTTCAATACTATATATATATAATGTTTCTTCGAAGAAATATTTGGGGTTTTTGATTTCAACACAACATTTTTAATGAAGAACCTTGATCCATGTATATAATGTAGTTCATCCTTATCTCAGCCCAATAATTCATTTGGATGAGAGGTTCTATGGTGGTGTGGTTTTACATCATGTGTATTTGGATAACATCGACATTCTAAAGTTTTAATAATTTTTTTACCACTGTTAGATGGGTTGTTTTTTAAACATAAATCAAAATGAGATTCTAGGTGTTTACACATCCAAACATGGTATTCTTTGAAATGTTTTAATTATTAGTGGATGTTTTGAGGGTCTTGAAAAATATCAAATGAGGAACATGAAACATGTGATGAATAATAAGACTTTAGATTCCATTTATATAGTAAAAATAGTATTTGTGGTTGAAAGGGTTGTCCATGGGGTGCCTAGAAAGCATACTTTGTGAAAAGGTGGGAGCAGGTAGAGAATTGTACAGCGTAAACCCTTGATTTATGTACTAAAATAAAATTTCTATGATTTCTAATGGAAAATAATTTGGCATAAAAAGTAGTGTTACGTTGAGAAATCCCCTATTTTGGTTTTCTTGTTAATTTTCGTATCCCCCATGCTCACTTAAATGCACAAAATCAGAGACTCACCCAGCTGTTGGATCTATCCTCTCTCATTCTTTTAGGTTCTGATGGTTCTCCACCATTCAAAATCAATTTCAAATTCCATCCACTATGTTGGATCAAACATAATTATTATATTATTAATCTTTATTAATATTAAAGATCCCCTCTTCATAATGGGTGTTATTTTATTGCAATATCATATGGCCTATATTCAAATAATTCCACAAATTCATCTGATTTTTTCATTAGTGAATGAATAAAATGACCATATTGGATATGTAAAACTTATTGAGAATGTCGTATGTTGAATTTCTCTAAGTGTATTAACATTTTATATAATGTTTTCACTGATCCACATTCACGATTCCCCATGCGTGGATCCTAATATTTATAACTACTAAATATATGTTCCAAAAAATTATCAAGATCCCTTTATGTCTAATTGAAATTTTTATAAGATGCGATTGAAATAGAAACCACCCCATATATGTGTCACCTTTATTCCCTTGATTGAGGGTCGGAGTAATTATCCAAAACACTTTTAAGTTTGTTTTTCATTAATTTTAAGAAAAAAACTATTAAATAATGGAAGTATCAGTGATTTAATTGATCATGGGAATGTATCCTTACATGGTCCATGTTTCATTCTGTGGTATTCCATTGGAATAAAAAGAAGATTGAAAGAGACTTATAAATTGTATAATTATTTTTTTCCAAATTTCCCATGTAAAAAAAATCTCTATGGTATGTTAGATTTTATTTTTAGGAAGAATGACTGGATGAACAAAATAAATGGTATTTGTTAAGAAAATCCAGAATTTTTCTTTGTTATTTTTGAATAATGTTGTTAAGAGATTTTGATAAATGTTTATAATGAATTGTAAAATGGAGTGTCTACTCCCATATCCCTTATATCATCATGAAATAAATTGATGATTTAAATGTATCATGATAAATAGATAGTTGGACTGTGTATATTCTTGGACCCATCAGTCATTTCGAAGTGAATTGACTCAATGATTATTTTAGAGATGAATTATAATCTGCAATGGATCATTTGATGGAAAATGTTTAATTATTGAGTACAGCGATCCTATCTATATTCTTACACATTGGGTGGAACTTGGGTTAATTTTACATGTTTCCTTGGATGAGATCGTATGTTAATTTAAATTATATTCATCATTGGGATATACATAGATTAGTAAATCAAACTTCCTTTGATGAGCTATAGGTTGATTTAATTGTGATACACCCTAATTGATACCTATATTTCTTATATGGAATAACATTGATTTCCTAAGTGGTTAAATGATGTGGTATTATCCTTTAGAGATATCATGATACAGGATAAAGAATATCTATGATGGTCTCATAGGTTGTTTATTGTGATATAAACCTTAAGAAATAAAAGGGATCCCCCTACAGAAATCCATATATGTGTTTATTGGTTAAATGAGATTATTATACACCTTGAGAGATATGGGGAATATTATACAAATTTTGTTGGATGTTCTCAAAAGTAAAATGATATTATAATATGCCATCAGTGATACCTGGATGGTGATCCAAAATGCCTTAGACATGTTCAGAAGTTAACGAGGTCATAATATTCCTTCTATGATGCCACAAGTCATATCCAAATTTCCTTGTATGAAACCATAACACAAGAAATGAAATTAATTATTCCTTAGTTTCTATTAGGTTTACCAAAGATGAGAGACATCAAATGTCAAGTAAATTGTATATCATAATGTGGTTATATTTTTATATAGGGAAGCCTTAGATTATACCTTGGCTACAAGGACTAAATATTCACTATCATTAATTAACATTTTTACTAGTTTATACTCTATTATAATCATTACAAAATACTTTTGGTCCAATTAAACTAGAATTAATCCAAATACAATATCGTCGGTAGTGTTTTCTATAAGGATCCAAATCCAATTTGCATTCATTTTCTATTCACTAATTCAATATTCCATCACACTACTTCATTTTATATTCATGTACAAGATTTCACTAGACAAGATTGGTTTTGGATGATGATGTTTTTCTCAATTTATATTTGGAATAGTTTGGTACTTACTCAGATCTCTTGATTGTAGGTTTCGACCCTGGATAGGACCCCATTATCTATTACTCCTTATTGACTGGGATTAAACATATAAATGGGATCTAAGAATGTTTTCGGGTTTCCTACAGTATTTGGTTAAGTTTGCTGTATAGAATTATTGGATGTGTAACCTACTGTATAATGAAAACATGTATTATGAACCATCATGTTCGTGTGTGGTTATTTTTACTCTGAACGGTCTTGGTTAAGTTTTTATTATTGAATATAGACCATTATTTTTTATCATGAATGTTTCATTATCACATATTACGATGTTTACTATTTATTACTGACAATTTCATTCTTACTCTAACGACGAGGGCATAGTGCCTCAACCATTCTATCATTAGTCCCTCACTATTATTTAGTATCCTCTATCATTCGAGGATGCGTTCAATGGGAATTTTCATCTACAAACATGGGGATCAATTTTAGTGTATCCCAGGGTCAAAATGTGACATAGTTCAAACCCTCAGTAAGATTACTTTTACCAGGTCTCTTCTAGGGATGTCTGTTATAAATATATGGGTAAAAGTTCTTGACTATTTTCCATTTCATACATGTATACCATTGAAAATAAAAATTTATTAATTTACACCCAAATCAACAGTATCTTATTACTACCATGAATCGTGTATTCATTTGATAGTGAGGATTCATCCTATTTAAAAACTAGTGGAATATTTATTTTCCTATGAATATCATTCATGAAATATTGAACAATTCCACATAACTCATATTAAGATGTTAATCATACATGTGTATAATCAGTGTGCTAGAAACATAAATTGGTTGTCAAGTCGGTGAAATCCCACCCATTATACATGTGGATTTCATCTACCATGTGTGCAGTTATCCTTCGATGGTTTTATTTTTGAATATGCAATACATGAATATAAATAATCATACATCTAATTATATTACCAAATTATAATGGGTCACTAATTCATAAGTCTCACACTAAAACAATTGTAGGTTATATTCTCTATGTTATATATTCCACGTGAATATAATATTATAAATATTATGAGTGGAAATCCATTCATAAGACATATATGACCATAAAATGAGATAATATGATTCATGTTAAATAAACATAAAATGAATAATATTCTATGTTATGTGGAATAAAACTATTATGTTTTTTTCATCATAGGTTTACGTAGGATACCCACTTCACTAGACCTATGAAAACTCTATATATTCATTTAAAACCATGTATGGTGATATGTTATATAGTTTCTAGTCATTTGTGATTAATCCTTTTCACAAAAAATTATAGATAGAAATGTAGGTAAAATATCAATCATACATTATTCTAATGGATAAATCATGTCAGCCAATCTCTTTGCATGAAACACGTAATAGGTATTATTACTAGATAAAATTTCATGAATATGAATTGTATCTATTAGGGATTCATTGAGTATAAATTAAGCTCCATAATGAAATGATTTTTCCACCCATACTCTCATATAACAAAAAATGTTACTTTTACTGCACATACTGACTGATTAGTCAAGATCCAATATAGATTAACAGTAAGAGATAAAATAATCATACCATTGTATATAAAAAGATTTAAAAAACATAATTATCATGTTATTCATCTAATATGTCATAATAATAAAAATAAAATATACCTCTATAATAATGTTTTAATATTTCATAAATAAAATAAATTTATATATGATCTTATCTCCCATAAATATTTTAATACTTAATTTTTTTAAAAAAAAATTGAACTACATTAACAAATTATCCTGTAAATATTCATAATAAAAAATTCCATTGTGAAATGTTCACTAAAGAAATGTGAATATTTTCTATCATTTTAATTATAGAATAACTCATTTTATAAATATAGTATAATATATTTCTATATTAAATTCCATTTATTTTTTTTATAATTAATACAATGTGTTTCACAAAATTTTATATAGTGGTGTAGAATTTTATCATGTTTGGTGTGATATATTTTTCACACTTGTTTATGTAATTTTTATGCAATACACTATCTTGAAATGATTTTTAAAATAATTTACAATAATGAAATTACATTATTTTATGACTGATATTCATCTTCGCAAACTACTTTTTTTGTATAATTTTTTTAATTTTTTCATGGAGTGTGTCTCAAATACTATTCAATCTCAAAATTATATTGTCTATAAAATCATGAAATACTTATATGATTAAAAGATAATATAATATTCATCCTTGATGAAATGACTATAATGAATAAAATTTATTTTATCCCACGTTCTTTGAATTAACCATATATTTCTTAAAATATATTATTTTCATATTCAATATTCATGAAAAACATTTATTATATAAACTTATTCATCCTAATATTCAAAAAATAGTTAGTATAATTTGAATGTATTCTTGTATTTTTTGAGTAATTCTAAAAAGTTTAAATAAAAAAGAATTAAATACATAAAATATAGGTAATGTGACATATAATATTCCTCATATGAGATAATTTTCAAAATAATATAAAAGGGAGGTTCTTTCCACCATTTCATCAGATTATATAATTCCTCTAATGATGTTCATGTTCAGTGTGAGAAAATTATTATGATAATTGAAATTATTTATAATTATTTTGAATATTACCAATATTACATTGATCACATATATTATAAACTATTTCATCAATTATTTTTCTTATCCATTAAAAGATATAATTTTACTCTCACAGAATATTTTATTCAAGAATATTTTATTAATTTTTAGGTCATATAATTTATAGACATTTGACAAGAAACCATATATCTAATATTTTATGAGAAAATGACAGTAACTAAAAAACCATGTAATGGTATCTTCAATATCCTCCATAGTATTTATTTAACCCATGAGAATGATAAATACTTTTAATCATTTTGAATTTAAATGAAAAAACATAAACAATTTTAATAACAAAATTTCAATTATACTAATTGATATATCCACATAAATAATAAATATAATAATCCCCCTTAATTCATTAATTTTATTTATAGATTTATTCTATATATATCTGGACTAATTTTAAAATATAATTTAATGAAAATAAATCAATGGATGAGGATGGGAATTATACCCCATCGTATAGAATGATTTTTTGGTTGGGAGAACATTTAAATGCTTTCATTATATTATGTCTAATTACTATATAATTTATTCTAATGTTAAAAATGATCACCTATATAATATTATTTCTAAAAAAAAAATTTATACATATGATCTCTATTAGTCAATATTATAACTTTTTTAAAACTAGAGGTATTTTTTATTCTATGCAATAGATTATTATTTGATTATTACACTTGTTACAAATTATTTTTATCTATCCCTGTAAAAAAATTATTTTACATTTAATTTTTTTTTATTTTTAATAAATAATCGTTTATGCATGTCCCATGATTTTAAAACATAAAAAATTACTTTAGGAATTCTTTAATAATTTGATAATTATAGTATCTAGTTTTTATTAATTATTGAATGTGTATGTTCTGTGTTATATTAATATCTTTATCTTATATGGGAACATTTTTTGTTATATTAAAATTTATCAGACATTATGTAAACTTTTATGTGTTTTTCTTGCATCTGGTTCCTTAAACATTAATAATGATTTCATGTTCATCGAAAATAGATTTCAACAATTAATATTTAACATATCATTCTATCATAGAATGAGTTTTATTCTAAACTACATTTTTAGTATAGATCATATCTTCTATAATAGAAGATTCACCTATAATTTATAAATGATATTCTCATTAATATAAATGATCATATATTTTTGATATTTTATTTTTCTAAGAATTTATTCTAATAGAAAACGTTGTCTTTAGTTTCCTATTATTTTATTATTTTGATATTATTTAAATAATAATATTTCATGATGTTTATTTTAATCCTGGAACCATATTTATTTATATGTTCATTTTCATTGAATTTGAAGAGAATTCATACACATTGATTCAGAACATTGAGGATATATGCACTCATTTATGGATTTGGAATTTGAGAGGGTATATCATCATCCATTAGATCGGGCATATGAATTGACACAAGATGTTGGATTGTTGTAAAACCATGCAACGGTGGAGGTCATTCCATGATCAATTTTTGGGGAGGGTTTACTCCATGTTTTCATGTTGGGTTGTATCTCTAGACATTTCGTTCATGATTTGTCATATGTCCTGAATTCTATTCTGGTTTCCCCCTTTTCCCTTAAAAGAGGGATTTGTTTAAAATAATTAAAAATATGATGGCTTTCGGGCTATTGGAGATATGCACTCATATAATTTTTTTGGTGTCTCCATCCATTTCAATTGGAATATTTATGTCTTCCAAATATACTTATATTCAATAAAATCAACATAAATATGGTGATTTATTTTCTATTGGAGAAACCAACATCCAATTAAAGTTACCTTCCATCCAAATTGTTTCCTCCACCATCACTATTTTTTTTACTTGGAAAACCAAAAATAAAAAACAATTAACCACTCATGATTTATCAATAATTGATTTTTTTTTGTGATCCCATGATCCTTAATCATCATAATCTACTAAATAATTTTAATATTATATAATTCATCAAGGAAAAGGATTTTTTAAAAATTCAAGAATATTAATTCCCCCTGATCCTAAAATATATATCAAAATTAGATCATATAAATTTTTAATTGTACTGATAATTATTTAATCTATTTGATAATTTTTATTACATTTAATTTTAAGGCATAGGGATACCATCTTACCCTCTACTATTTATTTATGAAGACTTCCTGATTTTAATTGCGTTATAAATTGAGAAAAAAATTCTTCTTCAATATTCATGATCATGTTGTCATTATTGTGAGTTATATTCATTATATAACTATTTTAGTGTTATTTAATGACTATATTATTAGGAAAATATATTGATATTTCCTCAAATTTACAACTAATCATCTTTTTTTCTTGTTTCCTAATTAAATATTCAAAATATGAATTTCATACCCAATAAAAGATTTGGATCGAATAATTTGTTTCATCTATGATCACATAAATAAAAGTGTAGATATTATTTTAATTTTGGATCCCATAATTTTCTAATTATCACTATGTATAGGTGTGGTGAATCAGTGATCAAAAAATTAAAAAACGGTTATTAATTTTTTTCCCAAATCTCTTTCATTAGATAAATTAAAAAATCATTACATACATTTTATTATCACTCTGTCACTCAATTTATTGTAAAAATAATAATAAATTTGTATCTATGATTTTTTTATTTGTCATCACCCAATGGTTGTTGTTAGTCTTTAGTGTGGAATATATGATATCCCACAATATATTTCCTTTTATTTTTTATTGGTTTTCAATCAATAGATAAATTTGATAACATTAAACCATTTACATAAAATCTCTCAATATTATGTCGATTTTAATCACATATATTTATAGTATATGATCATAATTTCATGGAAGGAAATAAGTCTTGATTGAAATTAATCCTCAGCAAAATATAATAAAATTTTATTATTCTTCCCATGATTTTTAAACATACATGGTCTTATTGTATGAAATTAAAAAATTATAAAGCTCTCATAATATTATTATCATGGGCTTGTTAATGAAAAATTATCCTTATGATTCATTGATAAGGATAAAAAAGTGAAAATAAATATCTAAAAAATGAAAAATCAATTTATTTTAGTCTATGAATCATTTATAAATAGTTATAGATATTGGTTTCCATCCTAAGGATTGTCTAATTATTTATAAAAAAAATTATCTTCTTGAAATAATTCATGAATTTTGGTTATGAAAAATAAGTTACATTATATAGTTTATTTCTATATATAAAAAATTTAAGGTATCCACTATTATGGGGAAAGACCATATATATCTTTCATTTTAAGGAAATAGTTAATATATACATTGATTGATCTAATAATCATTTATTAACATGAATAAAAAAGTAATCCACAAAAATTTGTCACATAAATATATCACCAAACTGTATACCTTCTTTAAACATTGAATTAGTAAATATATTTCAATTCAAAATCCATAATTTAGTGATATATTATCTATTTGTTTGTAAATAATTATTTGATTTTAAATTAATTTGTATTGCCATTATCATCTTTATGAAATCTATCATAACAAATCTTAATAATTTACATACTGTATTTAATAAAATTTGAACCCTTATTAGATCTATTAAATGTTTATGTAGCCTCATAAATCAAAAATATATCCACAACTAAGACATTAAAAACTATTCAACTCCTTTTATAATATATATACCCTATTCATATATTAAATAATTCATTTATGACAACTTTTATAGCTGAATGTAAATTATTTTTGAATTTTTTTTAAGTAATAACTCTTATAAACAATATCTCAGTATATAAATGAATATTCAAGAATTAGGAATTATGTAAATTCAACAAAAGATTTACTAGAAATGTTTAAATGGTGGAATGAAATCTTATCATGGGATGAAAAAACATTTACAATTCATTTAGTAAATTTTCTATAAGCATCACTATCAAGAAATTATTTTGTTTATAATTTGACATGATGACACTGTTTTTTTGGATTAATTGACTTATGAGTTTTTGAATTTTTTTGAATACTCTTAAATGGAATAGATTGTTCTATATTTTATAATAGGGTGTGTTATTTATTATTTAAATTCTATATGTAATATAAAATGTATTCTGGACCACATCATAAGATCTAACCATTATAACTTTCACAACTCTATTAAAACATTCAATGAATGTAATCCATAAATTAATTATAAGGATTAAAAATGCATGTAATAGATTTCATAACATGTTTATTACATAAATCTAATCTTCTTATAATACTTATTCTAATATTTAATAATCACTTCAAAAAATTATGAGTTTAATTTTTAAAAATTTATTACTTCAAACTCCCCATCTCGAAATAAATACATCCTTATGATTTTGAAAATATTCTCAATAGTACCCATAAAACTATAATGTTTATATATATATATTGTCATATACATATACAACATCAAGTGTTATACACTTCATTATATAGGATAATCTAGTTATCACTCTAATACGGAGGTTCTTACGATCAAATTATTATATAGGATGATTCTTGTGAGGAAAATACAAATCAGAGATATTTATTACAAATAAGAAAAATCCATATTTTTTAACATGTATTCTACTAATCCTCTTATCCATTTTGGTTTTCAATGCTTCATCCAATTGTTTTTGTTTGTTTATATGAAAATATTTTCATCTTATTGAGTTTTAAACTATATGGATCTTTGTGGTCATTATCCTACCTTTTAAATACATATAATTTAATCATTAATCCTCTCTTTTATGAGACATTTCAAAAAAATAAAACATCTTTACATTAGATATTCCTAGTTCACAACAACAATGATAATACAAAATATCCCCATTTTCATATTTCAAAATAAAAAAATAAAAAAAATATTTGATATAATATAAATAAAATTTGAAAACTAAAACTTATAAAAAAATATTATGTAATTTTGGGTGTCATTTAAGGGTAGTGTAAAAAATAAATAGACATAAATACTGAAAATATTATATATGAATAAGAAATGTCATTAATTAATTCATATAAATAGAGGTTAAAAACATTTAAACGATGTGGTAGGAATAAGAAGTGTGGATTTATTATTTAATTTCTAATTATTTATTGAATGTTATTAGTTTTTTGTAAGATTAATCTGACCATCATGAATAATTTTTTTGTAACAATTTTCCAGTATTCATTGATCAATTATTAAGAAGCCATTATATATCACTATTGATCATTAAAAGTCAAGAAATTATTATATATAATTTTTTTAACCAAAAAATAATAATGGAATGTTATGTGTACATTATTGATTATTAAATATTTATTTAATGTTATGTTAAGGATTCTCACATTGATTACATGATGCTTAATTTATATATATATTTAATTATCAACTATATTTTTAAAAATTATAAATTATATGTCCTAAAACCAATTTTCATTTTTAAATTATGATATATTAATTAGGTTATAGGAAAAAATAGAATATTATTTAAAAATTAGAACATGAAATTAACTTTGTATATATGGTATAACATAAAAACATTTAATATTATTTTTATAAATATGTAATAATTCATTCATAGCCTAAACTAAAACAATTTCATTTCAATTAAAATTTAAGAACATATGTTTTTTACTGAATTAACAAAGAACTATTAAACCACCTATAATTGATAATATTTTGAAAATTTATAAAATTACACAATGTACCATATAAAGATACACGTATTCTTGACATATTAACCTTAGTCAAAACCAAGTATTTTCTTTATTAATCACTCTTCAAACCTCTCCTAAAGTAAAACTAATTCATGCATTTATTTCATTCAATTTTTACCAATATATCCCATGAGTTAATATTCTTATTATTAATCATTTGAAGATGGAATTATATAGTTTATTTTAATGTAAATTCAAATTCAAAATCAATGTAAATGTTCGGAAATTTTTGTCGTTCACTTCCAATAGTTGATTAATTTAAATTATTTTTAATATATTATTATTTTAATTATTTTATTATTTATAATACCTTTGTATGTGTTCATATACCTATAACATTAATATTATACCAAATATAAAAAATTCCATTTTCATGAAATAAACGTTCAGGTATATATGATTCACTCAAAACCATTACAATTGGAATTACACATGATATATAAAAAATTAAAAAATTTGGTATATAAAAAGATAACATGTGAGTTAATCATTGAGTGTTATATATATAAATATAGTTTATTTGTTATATGTGATATATATTTCTGACACTAGAGTAGTTATCCATAACATTATTAGAAATATATAATGAGACACATATTTTTGGGTTGTAAAATTCCTAGGGGAATTTTGATTTTTTTCTTTAGTAATGGGTTAATATTTAGAACTAGCACTTAGATCAATGTTTTTATAGTTTTAATTTCCTTAATTTATTTTTTTGGAAGATTTGTGAGTCTTATTAGGCACCTATGGTTCATAATATAGTTTTATAATAGAGGTTAGGTGGTTGTTCTAATGAAAAACAGAGCCAACATACCACTCAACATTTGACATGTGGTGGAAACACTATGAATGACAATATAACATGGTTGAGAAAAGATATTTGTACATTAATTCTATGTATTAAGGATTTAGAGGATGAATGTAACACTTCTATAGGTGATAAGGTATCCTTAACTCATAGTCATAAAGAGAATGTATCGGGATTGAGAGTTGCAATTCTTTGTCTGGAATGATTCATGGTGTATACAAACTATAAAATCTGTTAACTATGATGGGCATGATATATTTTTGTGTCTTTTGTATAATATTTCTGGATTTAATTTTTTTATTTCCAACATTATTTTTCAACTAATTTTTTCAAAATAATAAGGAGGGTAACGCTCTCTGGATCTCTTCATCCTAGTTGTTTATTACCTCAAATTAATTTCTAAAATGATGGTTAGTCACACTAATGTGAGTTAACAATTACCCCAATCATATCAATTTCTTACTCATTAACCCTCATTTCAATATTTCTAGTAAAGATATAGTTTAGAGGAATAATTTCATTTAAGAATGGGGAAATCATCATTATTGATAAGGTTTAAATGTCTAGTTCATTGTCCAAATCCTAGGATGAGGAAATCAAGCATGGGTTACCTATTTTTCATGAGGTGTGTCGTGTGATTTGCGTTTTTAAATTTCTGGTGCAATCTGTTGAAGATCTCCGATTATTCTATAGTATAATTTCAATATTTTTCATGGATTAGGATTTATTAAATGACGGGACTATACCTCACCAATGTTATTGTGATTTTGGTATGGTGTGGTCATTCGGTTAGATTGGAATTGGTTGTGTCTAATTGGGAATTTAGTTTTCAATGTCAAATTAATTAATATTTTATTGTTTAATGATAATATAGGTGCTCTAAGACTTGAAGGAGGACATTATGATCATCGTAATGATTTTCAAAATGTAAGTTGAGGTAGATTTCATTGACTTTATTAAAGACTCTTGGTAAATTGGTGATTTTTTTATTTTTGACTATCAGTAGTATTTTATGAATATATATTTAATGAATAATGTGATCTCACCACAATGTTATAGTAGTCTTTTGTCCTCTAAATTTTTAAAAAGGAATGTATTACTTTCTAAATTGATTGATAGTGGTTCCCTACTTTATTTAGTATCGATGGAACTCTTTAAGGATTATATGGAGTTTTGTGTTTGATTTAGGAAAGTAATTTTTTTTAAATTTCAATTTAAAAATATGTTTCTATAATTAATTATTTCAAAAAATATTGGGTGTTTATAAACGGTTTATGAAATTTTATTTTGATATTAGAATGATTTTTCTATTTACTGATTTGAAATGACTTTATACAAGGGTGTTTCATGATAATGATGAAATGTTTTTATATTTCAAAATGGTTTTAAAACATGAATGAAATTAATTTTCTCATAAAGAAAAAATGTCTTGGTGTGAGTTTTTTTTACTATTTGATTGTTCTTAGTATATATTATGTTTTCTAAAGCATTTGAAATTTGTATGTTCCCTTTTTGTGATTTCTTTATGTTATGATAAATACATGATGATATGTGTTGTTTGTATATAACTATGAGAAATATGATATGGTAACAATGTTATTAGTTGACCCATATTGACATGAAAAACTCCTTGGAGGGATGAGGTGGTTGATTGGACATTCTTGAGAAATGAGATGTGGTCCCCAGGGACTATTTAATATGTGATGAGTTGGTGCGATATAAGATTGACTATTTTCCAAAAATGTAATTCCTTTCTTATGCTTTGTTATGGACTCGGAGGTGGTGGAGGGATCCTGATTCATAACCTATCACTGTGTGAAAAGTCAAGGTTTTTGGAATGAGGACCTTTTCTCATGTAGGATTTCATAGATATAGTAGAATAGTCATTGGGTAGTCCTGGATCATGATTTTGGACCATTAATAGGTATCATGTATAGGACAATGAATTCCTATTGGATGGTTGGGTCACGAAGTGATGTGGGAAAATAATTATGTATCTCTCTTAAGTGAGATCGTATGGTTCAATGGTTATGCATATATTACTATTCCATGTTCCGACAGTCATTAGGTCCAAAATGAGATTAATCCCCCCCCCCCCCCGAGTCTTTGTGTATGGGATTGATATCATTATTGTTATCACCCCATCTGACATCATAATTTATATAATATGTTATGGTTTGTGGTGACTCCTTCAATCCAACACAGATCTATAGAAAGAGTGTTCAGGTGTTTATATGGCCTCATTGGCACAACATAACCTGATTTATTTGACAATATGTAAATTATGTGTTAAAATTCTTGGTTTAAGTGTTACATAGACACTACATAAACTATATATATGTATTTATTTAAAAATCAAGATGATAATAAGAATAAAAAATATTATGGAATTAGATATTCCAATATAGGTTTTAGGATATTTTCTTACACATGTAAATGGTATGGGTTTTGATGTAAATGGATAGACAATATAATTTCCAATCTGGATAGAATTATATCTTATATCTGGACACACTTTACTACTCTTATAGGCCATGAATCCCTCAAATATGGCGAGATTATATATGATGTGGGCTGGAGGCTGGTAAATTTATTATTTATTTATTTTTCCTCATGTATATTGGAAAGTGTTATATTACTTTTCATAAAATATTATGATATATGATGATACTGTACTATTTTGGATTGATCCATCATAAATATAGTCTACTATTTTATAATCTAGATAGTGGGTAAATTTTTATCTTCTAGTTTTATGTCTTTAGATTTTTTGGTATGTCTTCTCTTGTGGTGGTTCAAATGGAAATTATAATAGACTTGGGAATAAACCTTAGGCATCACATTAGAGGGGCATGTCTACCTATAATTGTATTATTCCTTCACTAATAGTTATATGCATATGATGTATTTGGATATATGTTCGATTTCATATATTGAAACCTGCATGGAAGTCATTTTCAGAAATATGAGCCATAAAGTTTCATAGATGTATGAAGTAATAATTCTAATTTTTAGTGATCATTATATGTTTAATATGGTTGTTAGAACCTGAAATAAATGTAATAAATGGTTTGTACAAAATTATAACGGTTGAAATAAAAGATTCTACAAGATGACTCATGTCGGTAGTAGGAACTCTACGATGAGTGAGGAATTGGATTAGACAAAGAATACTAAAATAGTATGGATGAGACATGATATGGGTCATTTAGATTGACTAAGATTCAATTGGTTGTTTATGCATCATGATAGTGTAATTCTAGGTGCATGATACATGCACCAATAGGTAGTGTTCATTAAAATGAAAATTCATCAAAATCAATTATTAACTAAGGTAAAATATAATAGAACCGATTTTTTCTTGATTACATTATATGGGTTGTTAAAATAATATTGATTTGAGGGAATTAGTTGATTGATTCGGATCTTTTTGTTTGTTATCCATAGTGAAATTACATTAGCGATTATGTATTTTTTTTGAAAAATCTTGTATTGAAATGAAATATCATACAGTTTAACATGATATGTCTTAAATAATTTAATGGTCCATATTACATGAAATAGATCATATATTTTATGATTAGGAAGTTGTTTGGGACCATTATATTTTGAGCAAAAATAATGATTTTATTTAAATATTATTTCAAAACATATTTTTGAAGGATACCCTCATGGAGGGGGGTTTTATGATTTTATTTTTTGGTGAAACCTTAGGGATTCAAAGGGTTTTCTTGAAAACTATTGTGAATTGTTTCCAATATAGAATTATTTTAACATGTATTTATAATATGTTACTAATGCCTATGTAAATAATGTTTTCATAAATTTGGTTCTTTAGTAGGGAGGTGAGACAAATTCTTGAACAATGCGATTATAGTATGGGTCATGTTTTTTTAGAACATCAATGTATAATTTTTTTAAATTGAACTATTTTTTTAGATTTTGGAAAAAGAACTAGAGTCTATGAACACTATTTTTCTCTGGTTTTCTATTATTTACTAGAATGACCCATGAATTCATTATTCACCTGGTGGGTATGTTGTGGTTGTTTGGGGATAGACACATTTTTATAGACCATGGGATGGGTGTTTTGATAAATTAATCATATTTTTAGGTGAGTTTAGGGGATGTATCCCTTGATGTGAAATTTTATTGTTTCATTGTTTGGATGTTTTTGTGTTTTAATTTTTTTAGGATTGTTATCATACAACCAACGTTTTGTTTTTAATAATAATTTTATATAAGTGTGATATTGTTTTTTCATAAGAAGTAGTTGGTAGTGGTGTATTATTATAAGTAGAACTATAATAACAAGGATGACTCTCTTGTTTCCATTTCTGTATTTTTGGATTCACATGTGTAGTTGAGTACCCTAATAGAAAAAGGTGATTATTGTTGTGTTCTTCACAGTGATATATGAGAAGAATAAAAATTTCCATGTATTATTGGTGGTAATAGATGGGTATTTTTTGTTTTGATGTGGTATTTTATTCAATAGGCTGAAAAAAAGTATACTCATATGTTGGGGACGATCAACTTGGTCCTACGTGCACAATTTTTATATCTGGATTGTATAAGTATTAGTAGAATTAATCAATATATAATTTAAATAATAATGAAATGTTAGTGAATGGGTATACACAAAAAGTTTGGGTGTGATTTTGGAGATATTTTTGAAGATGGAAAGAAACTTTGGATGTTTTTATTGTGATCTAAGAGTGGGTTGTACCGGTGGAGTGATGGTACTTGTCAGTAGAGAATGTGGCAGAAACGGTTAGTTGAGGATCCAAAAAAATAGTTATATCAGGTTTTGATCTCCAAATTCAATGTGAATGTTTTTATGACTCATTTATTCCTTTTCATTTTAAGGAATCATGATCATGTAATGTGATGAGGTAGAGGATTTTTGGGAGTTCATGCTAATAATTTTTTAGAGAAGTTTGTTTTAAGATAATTGACAAGTTTTTTGTTATAGAAAATAATGTGATGAGGTGAAAAAAATCATTGGATTAATTTGGGATGTGTGTTACTGTATTTCTTCATTTATCTAGGTTTATTGGAGGAAATATGTCATATTAGTGCTTATGATTTTCTATTTCACAGTAGAAGAACATTTTACATTTTTGGATCTGATGTCATAAGTTAGTCATGAATTAACTGTTGATGTAGGTGGGGGATCATTATTGGATGAATACCATATAATCAAGGGGATATGAATCATTATTATGGGTTTTTATTAAGGACTCATATCATTTTGGGATTGGACTTTCTAGAGGGAATTTTCAATTTTTCATTTTGTGAGTAGATTGTTTTTTAGAGATAGGGATCAAATACTTGTTATGAGTTTTTGTATGTAACAAAATTATTTTCAAGATGTGGTTGGTTTCTATTTATATGACTTATGTGTCTTTAGGTTTTTCAGAATTGTTTCTAGCTGGTCGGGTTTTTTAAAATTTTAATAAAAGTCTATTCATAGCCTAACAGTGGGTGGCCACACTGTGAATAACCATTATATTCGGTTTATTACCATTTGGTTTCCATTAATTCCATGAATTTGGGGATTTGAAACATGAAGTCTACACATCACAGGTGATCTAAGAATCTTTTATAGAATTCACCTGCTGAATAAAGGTTTTTTTCTAGGAATGTATTGTGGGAGATGTTAATGAATTATCTTCTACGGGTCTTCTTGTTGAGAACCATCTATTTACACTATGAACCATAGTGGATGCCTAATTTTTTTTATGGAATTTGGGTTATTTTTCATGGTTCTTTAAGGACCATACATATATTTCTTCATGGGGTTTTCAATTGATTTGGTAGGGAGAGATCACTTTTTTATTTCCCCCTTCATTTTGTTTCCTTAATATCTGAAGTTCTAGGATGTTTCATGCTAATATTGAGGTTAATATCTCTTAGTAATATCTCAATTTTCATATTAATTACTTATAATTCAGTTATGGGGTGTTTTAGTAGGGTTTAAAGGGCTGAGTTCACCAACAAATTGTGAAATATTTGTGCATAATTTGGATTTCTTATCTTGTTATAGATTTTTTCTTAGTAGGATAAAATCTTATTGTCATTCACAATTTGGATGTATATATATTGTTTTATTGGATTATATTATTTTTACAGATAAATAAATTTAAATTGAAACTTTTTCTGTTTATAATTTGTTATATTTTTATTATTTTAGTTGAGGTGACTGTTAAGTGTATTACTCATCCTATTTTTCATTGTTTTGTAATTATGTTTCACCCTAGTGGGTTTACTCTCTATTATTAAAATATTTTTTATTATTTTTGAATGATTAATTAATTAATTGGATTTTTTTCAATGATGTGAAAAGTGATTTTAGAATCATATGTTGTTATTTTTAGGAAGGCGATGTTTTTTACAATGTAATTTGAGATAATAATATTTGACTTTAAATCAATCAATTGGTTAATTTGTCATTTTTCGTTTCAATGTCATCTCTAGTATCAACTTCCAGTATTTTGGAAAACATGTGTTCTATTTCCATAAGGCTGGTAACAGATCAAATAACTATAATAGTGACAAATATTTATATAGATATTGATATTTTTAGATGATTGTTCATTAGTTGAAAAAATGACATTGGACATCATTATGGATTCATTGGGGCCTTGTGTAAAATTTTTCAATGTTCAATGGGTTACTTTTTAAAAATTTCATTTTCAATATGTGTTTGAAAAAAATTGTATTTAATGGAAATTTGGTGATATTATTAATGTGTTTTCAAATTGTATTTCAATTTTAGAAGGGGTTATCTATGTAATCGTTTAGTCAGATTTTGTCTAGGGAATAGTGTAATTTTGATGCAATGTCATTCAATTTATAAATCATTTTCTGTTGTTATTTTTTATTGTTTTGTTGGAATTTAAAAATTGTATTATTTGGTTTTTTTTTCATTTTTAAAATGTTTGGATGATATTCTATTTTGTAAAGATTGTTTTCTTTGTATTTTTTCTTTTAGTGACTTCACAGTGATCTACATGATGCATGACAATGTGTGATGGTTGTGTATTCGTATTAAAACATTAAATTTGAAATTAAAGTAAAGGGTTGATCAAGATGTATGTAAAAGATTGTTGTTGTGTGGAGGTATTTATTTAGACATGTTTGAGATGATGGATCTATCCCATGGGACTAGTGCCCAGGTGATTATCTAGTGAGCTATGTGATTGGTTGGAGACCTTATATGCATTTCTAAAGTTATACTAGGTGGTAGAACCATTAGAGGGATTCTAAGGCATAACATTAACCTTAGAAAGAATTATTGGGTTATGATATTAGAACCTTTTTGTTTTTATTAATGGGTTTAATTAGTGGACATTTCCATCAGTAGGGTTGTGTTAAAAGAAATAATAGCTCTGAGGTGATCGACCGTGAGATAAAGACTTCATGTGGGAATGTTATTTTATTAATTATTTCGATAAATATATGATAGACCTCCCTTGAGTGAGAAGGAATGGGATTTGAATTATGTATATTGGGACATACAAATTTTATTTTGGTATTGGTTTTAGGGTTGGACTACGTGCCACCATATGTTTTTAGGAGTGGGATTGAGATTGTATTGGTTATCACCCTACTATCGATCTTTGTGTGTAGTCTGGGATATTGTATATGATAACTCAATCATTAAGTAATGGAGGTAAAATATATATGATTAGGTGTCGTGTTATCCTATTTAACTAATTATGATTTCACTAATTTGATAATATGTTCTTTTTCTGTTATTATTCTAGGTGGGTTACTTGCCTAAAAATGAGTACACCTATATAAATATATTACAAGAATATCCACTAGATCATAGCTTTAATTCTTATTTTTTAGTCATCAGGGATTCCTAGAGAATTATTGGAGTCACCATAACACACCAACATGATATTTGATTCGATGTATGTGAGTTGATCATACTATTTTATATAAATATATAGGTATCTCAAAGAGCTGTACATATGGTATAGTCCTGGTAGGTTGTGTAGTTGTAAGTAAAAAAGGATTTTATAAATGTTGGACCAATGCTCAGTGACTTTATTTATTATTTTTTGTTCTACACTTGTACTAGTATGTGATCCATTGTTAGTTTTTAATAAAATATTATTTTAGATGATTTTTATTCTCCATTATAGATTGATTCATCAGATAGATTGATTAAATAAATCTATATTGCACTATAGGGACAGTTTGTTACCTTATTTTATATCTATAGGTTTTTGACAAGTTTATTATGTGAATAGGTAATGGAAAATTTTATATAGATTCCAGCATGATCCCAGGGGATAATTTTAGAGAAAATATTATTCACGTGACTATATTAGACCCCCGCCACAATTCTTAATCCTATGGAATATTGGGATGTGGGTTTGAGGTAATTAAGAGACCCTAACATAGGTGGTTTAGGGGAAAATGTGACAAGAATTTAGATAAACTATTTATACTAACCTTTCATGATTATCCATTCTTGAGATTATTTCCATCCACAATACCTTTCAAAACTTATATAATATTTAATGAATAATAATCATATATATGTATATTATAATTTTAAATCCTTGGGGATTTTCTCAAATGATTTAATTTACCATCATTGGTAAAAGCCTAATGATTGATCAAAGGATAATTATTTTACTACTATAAACACTATTGAACAAATATTTTTAATGTTTAACATTGTCTTATGTAAATTTTATAGGATTTTTGAAATAGAAACTATGGAATCCCCAAATTATAGAAAAATTATTAATTTATTGAAATTTTTTTCTTAGGTAATATTGAATAATATTTATCCAAAAAGATAAAGTATCTTATTAGTTATCCGAAACCAAACAATAAACAGTAATTTAGCCATAAAAATATGATTATTATGATTTGACTCTATAATAATTTTTTTACATCATTAATTAAATTTTTTATTCATAATTACGGAATGTACCTTGACATAAAAACCCTTTTAAATGAAATCATTACATGTATAAATTAATAGACCCTTTATTATTTAAGATAAATAAAAAAATTATTATGATAGTTAAAATATCTATGGGTGAAGAATAAATACTTAACATTCTAAAATTAATCTTTATAGAAATGAGATTAAATTATATCTGAGTAATTTAACCAGTTTTATAATGCACTAAATTTAAAAATTTTATAACTAAATTGAATTAATAATTTTTTGTAATTTTTTGAAAAGTGAAATATAATAAAACTATGTTAAATAATAATATTATTTTTATTTCATTTACTATATAATATTACTAATGAATCTAAAGATAATAAATATAATTTATTTTTCATGTTTAAGAATAAATAGATGTTAATGTGTCATTCATACTTGAGATTGTTCATTTAACTCCCACCTTGTCTTACCCAAAAACTAGAAGATATTAATTTTTGATTAACATTTATCTTCATAAAATTTAATATTTTTACTATTAACATAAATGTTTGGGGAAAATAGGATACTTTTCCCAAAATTATCAACTAAGTTATAAAAGTTTTAAATAAAATGGATGCCTTCATTATTCGAAATACATGTAATTCTCATGTAACATAATAATGTTTTTTTAGCATTTCACAATTTTTTATTTATTTATAATGAATCTATAGATTTCCCTCATTTTTAATCATATTGATGGATAAATATTATTCATGTTAGTGGTTATTAAATACGAGAGTTTTATTATCACCTTTATGATAAAATTATGTCATGCATTAGATATGAGAGTTTATAGAATTTATTATCACATTTATGAAAACGTATCATTTTATTCTAATTGTTATAATTGATATATAATTTATTTTGAGTATTCTTAAATTCAAAATATATATTTTTTACTTTGAATAATTAACTTGGAAAATTAATTGAGTTTATTTGTTACTGTGCAATCTATATAAGAAAATGTCATTACAGAATATTTTTTTATGAAAATAGATATTTATTATTTTCTAATGTTATAGAATAATTAAATTGGTCAATTATAATAAATATAATTTAATTATAAATTTTCATTTTAAGAGATTACATTATTAAATTAATCATAAAAGGTTGAATTAGAAGAAATAAAATAAAAATATGATTATGAATTATGTTTTTCCATCATCAAATTATGGTAGAGGGGAGAGAGGGGAGTGATTGATCCATTTAACATGAGTATTTCATATGCTGGATTTTAGATGGAAATGATGCAATGTTTTATAAATGATGGAATTTTTTCTCCAATATATTCTTTTTAGTTAAATCTATATTTTCTATGTGTGGTTGAAATATTCAAAAATGGTTTTCATTATTCCGAGATATTGTTTGTATTATCATGTTATGTTCTATAATTGTATTGGACTATTAGATATATCAATCGAATAAAATATTATCAATTAATAGTGTTTGTAATGTTCCAAAGTCCATAAATACTAATTTTTTATTACCTCTTTCAATATTTGAATTTTAAGTCTAATAATATTTACCTTAGGACAATTTACAACATGGGTCATGCCACAAATTTAATTTCCACCAATAGAACAATTTTATAATAATTTAAATAGTTAGTTTCCTGGGGATGTTTCCACATATAGGAATATATGTACACAAATCTAGAGTGTATTAAGGTAATTATTACAAGTAGTCATGGGTTGATTCAAACATGAATGTAGTAATACCAAATATGAATAATCCATTTTTGATTATTTTAAATAGATATTATGTTAATTTTTTTAGGAAGAATGATTTAGTAAATATTTTTATGGTATGACTCTATGGTTACTCTTGTAATGTAAAGACCTGTAAAATTCAAGGGAAATTTTTTTCTTAATTTTCTTTTGGATTTTACAAGAATGCAGTTTTTGACGGCACCTGATTCTGAGGCCCGGTGTGCCTGGAATCAATTTCTGATGTTTTGCTCGGGTACGTTCAGTGAACGAATGAGAGGGTTTTCCTAACATTTGAACCGGTGCTCGAAATCCAAATCTGAGGGCACCGATGGGATTGCAGTGCTGGTAATTGCTTATGAAAACCTTTTTCAGAGTTGTGTTTGCTCGGGTGAGGTTATTAATTAATTGGGTTAACTAAATAATAAAATAAAATATTGTGCTACAGATTTTATTTTTTATTCTAAGTAGTGATAACCTAGGCATGGTGGTTGGAGTGGGACCAACTGATATCCTAACTCCTAGGTAGGATATTAGTGAGGTGGGGCCCACACGAGCCCCACCCACTTTATTCCCTTTTTACCTCCCACGTGATTTTAATTTGGTAACTCACCCGCACCCCCTCTTAAATTCCAAGTCAACTCTCGCGTTTAATTGGATTATTAAACGCCTCATTGATTGGTCAACACATGTTAATTAAATCGTGATTTAATTATGAATTTCAAAAAAGGGGTGGGATGAGTACTAAAATTAGGCAACGCCTTATTTTATTATTGTTGTTTCGTTGTGAAAGAAGGATTGGAGAGGAATTTCTCAAACATTGGAATCCTCATCTTCCTCCTTAATGAACACGAATAAAACACCATCACCAACGAAGAACACCGACCTCCGACGAAGGATGGCGATTAACGTTGATTTCTCAGGGATAGACGACGCGACGTCGTGTACTGCGACGCCGACGATCCTTTTCTCCGCGATGCTGTGTACCACGACGCCGACGATCCTCGTTCCGCGACGCCATCTTCCGTGACGTCCCTTTCTCGCGACAAACCTCATTCGATGACTTCATCAAGGTAGGGGGTTTGGTTTAATTTAATTTATGTGGATTATATCCTCGACACATGATTAAATTTATTAAAATCGTTCGAACCACTAATGCGGTGGGTGTGGACAAACTAAAAAGTCTGAACCCACCGATTCTCTATTCTTGATGCGCGGAACGTTGGGCGATGATGAAACGGTACCGTTGAGAGATTAGAGGCCGTCGCAGTAATATACGGGTCCCGAGACGACCCTAGTCGCATACGGGAGCAAGAACGGACCACTGGAGTGGCTCTGATGGCCCGCGGACTTCACCGGTGGCGCGCCCTGAGGCGGCGGCGTCCCGGCGCACCGACAGGAGAGACCGCCTCGGCTTAAGCCGCAGCAGCAGTCGACCATTGTCCCGCCGCCGCACAGGACCCGGGGGGAGACGCGGCGCCCAGCGCCGCGTCCGTTGGCAAAGGAGAGGCCCCCCACGTGGGGGCCGTGATTTCAATCAAGGGGGGCAGCCCCCCTACTTTCCGCTCAACTTGGCCAGCACCGAGCTAGCTGCGCCCACTCTAGCCCAACCGGCCGCCCAGGTCGGACCGGCTGAACTGGGCCGGGCCGACCTAGGGGGTCTCGGGCCGGGTCGGTCCAGGCCCAAACCCCCTAAAACCGGACAGGTTCGTTCTTTTAAACATATAATAGCCTAAGGACCTATGATCGACGCACCGTCAGTTGCGTGGAGAACCTTGGAACGATGCGGTCGATTCGGTATATTACACTCAAGGTTTCGTAGAATATTGGGTACATCTGGATTGGTTCGAACACGAAACCAACCTGGCCCTCGGAGCGGAAACACTTATAACTTGAGTTCCGGACGTCCGATTGACGCGCCGTCTGTCAAGTTGAGTTTTTCTTGTCGAGACGGAACCTTGGGATACATCAACTCCGGACTACGTGTCAGTTGCTGTATCGATTCCCTCAAGTCATGGAGTGGAACCTCCTAGAATCAAGCATGCTGTGTGCGGGAACCCTAGAGCTGGCTGCGACTGTGATGAAGACTACACTGAAATCCTACATGGGTTCAACAACGATGAAGACCGTACTGAAATACTATGTGGGTTCGATGACGATGAAGACTGCACTGAAATCCTTTGTGGGTTAGGCAGCGATGAAGATCATACTGAAATCTACTCTAGGTTTGGCGGCGATGAAGATTGCACTGAAATCCTACGTGGGTTCGGCAGTGATAAAGACCATACTGAAATCCTCCGTGGGTTCGACGGCGATGACTACTGTTCTTTTATCCTACGTGGGTTTGGCAGTGTTTGACTCTGTTCTTGCTATCCTACGTGGGTCTGGTAGAGTAGCTGGTCTGTATCCTATGTGGGTCCGATAGCTTAGCTGGTTTAGTATCCTATGTGGGTCCCAGCATAGATAAATCAGTGGCTATATCTGATCATCTCTATCACCTTACGAAGAAGTATACCTATGTGAGCTGAGTCTTGACATTCAATCAATATCTTCGATATGATTGACTTTCTTTCCTATGTGGATTGGGTTTTGTTATCCTATGTGGTTTGGGTTGTACTATCCTGTGTGGACTTCATCGAACAGGGGCTCGGGTGTTGGAGCCGAACTGGAATGGATGACATAGGTATATGTATGGGCATATACCGAAGTAGTGTTGGATGTTACTTCGTGATTGTATCTTTCTTTTGTGGATTATCCATTGTGGATTCTGGGAGACCTTCGGGGATCTCGGGGTCCCTACTGAGTAGAGTATACTCACCCTTTCACGGGCTATGCCCGCACTATGTTGTGTTGGATGCAGACGACGGACACCGTTGATCGTGGTTGAGGCTTGTGGAGCACGTCGGTACCTGGAGGTGGACAACTGGGCAGAACGTACATGGAGCCGACGGCTGGACCTGAGGGGTTGAAGAGGCTATCTGTACGAATCCATCAGGAGGGACTTCCAGTGGATGGATCGACGTTTCTTCTTTAATTTCAGTTGTTATACTTTCCTTCCAGTTGTAATTTACATTCATTTTGGGTTTTATTCTGGCCCACTTACTTTTCCGCACTACTTTTGTACCCAGTTTTACTTAGTGTTTACTTCTGCTTCCTTACTCTGTGGTGTTTGTTTACTTTATAGAGGCAATGACTTCCCCTTTTTTCGGGATTTACACCTTGGTGCTAGTCACCAACCCATTGCCTATGGGAGGTGGGCTTGGGGTAGTCACGACACGGGTCCCGAGGACGGGTCGTGACAAATTGGTATCAGAAGAGTTCGGTTCTACCGCAGAACACTTGACTCTAATCAGTCTTCTATGTGAAGCAATAGTGTTAAGGGTATTGAGTGTGGTTATCAGTCCAGGGAGTCCAGTGTTGGTGCGGTGGCCGACGTATACATACACAAGGGCCCTGACTTCTGATTTGCGACTCAATGCACAAAAACATTGATTGCATGTGTGTTTCAAACGTTTTCTTTGTTATTACTTTGTGTCAGCTCACCAGGTATACTATTTTGACCATGGTGAACCTGTTTCTCTTCAGGATGGCCCCACGATGGTAGCCATCTAGGGTTCTGAGCTTTGAGTGAGACGACGACCCACCGAGCGAGGAGGCCTTAGTGCAGGGCCCTTTGACAGTGGAGGCACCGGCGGTACCTCTACCCACCGAGCCAACGATTCTACCAGCCCCATCCGCTGATAGTGTATGTCGCCTTAGTGAACTGTATGAGTTTCGGTATTAGAGACAGCCCAGGTTCCGCGGGGAGGCGGACCCTCAGGCAGCCGAGGAATGGCTGGAGGCGGTTGTGTGAGTTTTTAGGTTAGTGGGGACACCAGCTGACCTCTTGGTGATCCTCGCAGCGAGCCTCCTGCACACGGGAGCAGAAAGATGGTGGAGCATGATGCTCCAGGTGCACGACGAGGCATCACTCCTCTGGACAGACTTTTATAGCCTCTTCCACTCGGAGTTCGTCCCAGCCACCCTTCGTGTGGTGTACATCCAGGAGCTTCTACAGCTGTGGCAGGGCAGCATGATGGTCGCCCAGTACTCGGCGAGATTTACCGATCTCTCGCTCTATTCGACGGACATGGTATGCGACCCATTCTTCCGGGCCCGGACCTTCGAGCAGGGATTGAGGCATGAGATCAGGGCATCGATGATCTCCCTCAGCATTCCGACACAGGTAGGAGTACTGGAGCGAGCTCTTCTCATAGAGAGATTTCTTGCTGAGCCTACGCCAGAAGCGAGACCTACCGTAGGGTGACACATAGTAGATTCGTCTGCAGCTAGCAGTCGACAGATGTCACAGGGGTCCAGGTGGACCGGACCATCAGGCAGGCGACCTCATGACACTAGCTCAGAGGTGCGGGGCACACGGTGCAGAGCCAGCCTTCTGAGGAGCAGGCAGTGCTACATATGCGGCGGGCAGGGCCACATGGCTCGTGACTGCCCGACCCACCGTGCAGAGGAGAAACAGACGGTTGAGGGGCCACCCAGGCAAAGGCAGAGGGTCTACCGTGGCGTTCTGCCGAGAGCATGAGGATGAGACAGGGGAGATGGTCGAGCAGCATATGGTGGGTGACGCTTTGAAACTTTACCAACACCACCTCCAGGAGGTCCATCCCGACCATAGGGAGCTGGCGAGAAGAGACAGGCTCAGCTTCAGGCAGCAGAGGCCTACGACCACGATGCGCCAGGGATGATTCACGGTACTATCTGTGTCTACTCCACCCTTTCTACAGTTCTTATAGACAGAGGAGCGAGTCATTCTTTTATTGATGTTTCCCTTGTTCGGAGCTCGGAGATTCTAATAGATCCGTTGGCTCGATCATTACTGGTAGAGACTCCTACGAGAGTAGACTCGACGATTACACACTGGTGCCAACAGTGTGAGATTACTCTATGAGGTGAGAGCTTCGGCTTGGATTTTTTTTAGCAGTGTCTAGGCCTTACGATGTCATCTTGGGCATGGATTGGTTATCTACAGTCCATGCTCAGATCGATTGTTTTAGGCGCAAGGTGCGGTGTGTACGCCCTGACGAGAGCAAGTTCACCTTCACATGCAAGAAGGGAGCCTTTCCAGCACATGATGGACTCATGCAGAGGAGAGAACAACCCATCACTCATCAGTTGGCTAGCCTCATCATAGGAGAAATTGACGTGCAGAGTCCTAGTTTTTTTGTAGTGGTGGATCAGTATGCAGACGTTTTCCCTGACGACATTCCAGGACTACCTCCTCACATAGAAGTAGACTTTTATATTGACTTGTACCTCGGGACGACCCCGATATCCAATCCAGCATATCAGATTTCCCCCGCTGAGCTACGAGAGCTAAGGGTATAGTTGGAGGACTTGCAGGGCAAGGGATTCATCTGACCCAGTGTTTCACCCTGGGCTTCCCTGATATTGTTCGCCAAGAAGGCGGACGGGAGCTTGCGACTTTGTGTCGACTATCGTCGCCTGAACCAGGTGACCGTGAGGAACAAGTATCCGCTACCGAGGATTGAAGACGGCTTCGATCAGCTCAAAGGAGCACGGTGGTTCTCGAAGATAGACCTTAGGTCAGGATATCATCTGCTCAGAGTTCGAGACGAGGACGTGCATAAGACAACATTCAGATGTCAGTATGGCCACTATGAGTTCTTTATTATGGCTTTCGGTGTAACCAACGCTCCAGCAATGTTCATGGGTCTCATGAATAGGATCTTTTAGACATCCCTCGATCAATTTTTCGTGGTCTTCATCGATGACATTTTGATATACTCGACCACTGACGAGGAGCACACCTACCACTTGGGGAGTTGTACTAGACACACTCCGAGAGCACCAGCTTTATGGAATGCTATCTAAGTGACAGTTATGGTTACGTGAGGTCCACTTCTTGGGACATGTCATCTCTGAGGAAGGAGTTGCGGTGAATCCTGCGAAGATCGAGGCAGTGGTAGCTTGGGAGCCACCTAGGAGCGTGACTGAGGTACAGAGTTTCTTGGGTCTAGCGGGGTACTACCGGAGATTTGTGCCGGACTTTTCCAGAGTTTCGGCACCACTATCAGCTTTAACGAAGAAGGGGAAACTGTTTTTGTGGTCAGAAAGATGTCAGCAGAGCTTCCCGGAGCTGAGAAAAAGATTGACCAGTGCGCCTATCATGAGGATACCGGAGGAGGGAGTGGGGTACGTAGTCTACTGAGATGCATCGGGGACCGAAATTATATGTGTCCTGATGTAGGAGCCGGCCATGATCTCATGTGGATCACGTTAGTTGAGGCAGCATGATCAATACTACGCTACCCATGACCTGGAGTTAGCAGCAGTGGTCTTCGCTCTAAAGATGTGGAGACACTATATGATGGGCGAGCACTTTACAGTCTACTATGACCACCAGAGTCTCAGGTAAATCTTCTCACAGATGGACATAAATCTGAGACAGCGGTGATGGCTCAAGTTCCTCCAGGACTATGACTTTGAGATAGTCTATATTCCTAGAAAGGGAAACGTAGTAGTCGATGCTCTTAGTAGGAGGACGTGAATCTAGCTACTCGGGGAGGCGACCGAGCAGCTAGCCGATTTGCAGATATCCTTCATGGATAGAGAGGGTGAAGCCTTTCTTCATTCACTCACATTCACTCCTCCACTACTGCAGTGGGTCAGAGGGGCACAGCGTGGGGACGCTAACTGTGAGACACAGTGTGCGCAGATATCCTCAGGATGGGCACCTGATGGATTCTCTATAGGAGGAGAGCACGACGTCCTTTTCCGAGGACGTACCATGGTTCCAATTTCTCTACATGAGGAGGTGCTGATAGAGTTTCACACTTCCCCTTTAGCGGTACATCCAGGAGTGGCGATGATGTACCAGTATCTCAGACGACAGCACTGGTGGTCGGGTATGAAGATGGTTGTGGCAGAGTTCTTTTCTCGATGCCTCACCTGCCAGTAGGTGAAGGCAGAGCACTAGGTACCAGCAGGCTTGGTATAGCCCTTGGAGGTCCCGAAGTGGAAGTGGGGTGGAATATCTATGGATTTCGTGACTGGACTTCCATGTACTTCTAGAGGTCACGACTCCATTTGGGTGATTGTCGACCGACTCACCAAGTCGGCTCACTTCTTACCCATCAGAGAGCAGGGCTTAGTGGAGAGCTTGGGACTTCTCTACGTTTAAGAGATTGTACTGCTTCATGGTGTTCCATCATCTATCATTTCTGATCGAGATGCTCACTTTACTTCCCAGATTTGGAAGGGGTAACATGAGGCATTCAGGACACAACTACGTCTGAGCACCACCTTTCACCCTTAGACGGATTGACAGATGGAGAGGACCATTCAAACTCTCGAGGACATGCTCCGTGCATGTTTCCTCGACTTTGGTCGAAGCTGGGAGGACCACCTACCCTTGTGGGAGTTTGCGTAGAACAACAGATACCACTCCACCATCGGGATGGCACCATACGAGGCATTGTACGGCCGACTTTACAGATCAGCTCTGTGCTGGACAGACCTTGGGGAGTTAGCACTTGTGGGGCCGGAGATGGTCCAGGCCATGACAGAGATGGTCCAGGTCATCCAGGAGTAGATGAGGACATCTTAGAGCCGGCAGAAGTCATATGCTGACAGGAGGCAGAGACCACTGGAGTTTGAGGATGGAAACCATGTCTTCTTACGGGTCTCACCTCAACGTGGATTACGGAAATTTGGTCGGGGCGACAAGTTATCTCTTCACTTCATCAGACCATTCCGGGTTCTCAGCAGGATAGGCGAGGTGGCTTATCTCCTGGCTCTACCACCTCAGTTGCACTGGGTGCACGACGTCTTCCACGTATCTCAGCTGAGTAGGTACGTGCACAACCCGATGTATATCATCGACCATGGGGAGTTGGACATTGACGATGGGGAGACTTTTGCTGAGGTCTCGATGGAGATCGAGGATCGACATGAGCGGGTCCTACGTGGGTGGTAGATTCCTTTAGTGCGCATCATATGGCAGCACGGAAACCTCCAAGAGAGCACTTGGAAGCGGGTGGCTCAGATGCGTGCTTAGTACCAACATTTGTTCCCCTAGTTATGATGTATCTTTACGGGGACGTAAAGCCCTGAGGTGGGAGTAATGTAAAGGCCCATAAAAATAAAGGGAATGTTTTTTCTTTATTTTCTTTGAGATTTTATAAGAACGCAGTTTTTGACGGAACCTGATTTAGAGGCCCGCTGTGCCTGGAATCAATTTCCAAAGTTTAGCTAGGGTACGTTCAGTGAACTAATGAGCGGGTTTTCCTATCTTTTGAACCGGTGCTCGAAATCGATATCTGAGGGCACCGATGGGATCGCAGCACCAGTAATTGCTTAAGAACACCTTTTCCAGAGTTTTGTTTGCTTGGGTGAGGTTATTAATTAATTGGGCTAACTAAAGAATAAAATAAAATATTGTGCTACAGATTTTATTTCTTATTCTAAATAGTGATAACCTATGCATGGTGGTTGGAGTAGAACCCACTGATATCCTAACTCCTAGGTGGGATATTAGTGAGGTGCGTCTCACACGAGCCACACCCCCTTTTTTCCTTTTTACCTCCCATGTGCATTTAATTTGGAGACTCACCCGCACCACCTCTTAAATGCCAATTCAACTCTCACTTTTAATTGGATTATTAAACGCATCATTAATTGGTCAACGCATGTTAATTAAATCGTGATTTAATTTTGAATTTCAAATAAGGGGTGGCATGAGTAACAAAATAAGGAAACTCCTTATTTTGTTATTGTTGTTTCGTTGTGCGAGAAGGATTGGAGTGGAATTGCTCAAACCTTGGAATCCTCATCTTCCTCCTTGATGAACACGAAGAACACACCGTCACCGACGAAGATCGCCGACCTCCGATGAATGATGACGATTAACGTTGATTCATCGTAGATCGACGACGCGATGCCGTGTACCGCGACGCCGGTGATCCTCTTCTCCGTGATGATGTGTACCGCGACGCCGATGATCCTCCTTCCGCGACGTCGTCTTCCGCGACGTCCCTTTCCCACGAAAAACCTCGTTAGACGACTTCATCAAGGTAGGCGGTTTTGTTTAATTTAATGTATACGGATTATATCCTCAACATATGATTAAATTGGTGAAAATCGTTCGAACCACTAACGCGGTGGGTGCGGACCGACGAACAAGTCTGAAGCCACCGATTATCTGTTTTTGATGCGCGGAACATTGGCGAAGATGAAACAGGGATGTTGAGCGATTGGAGTCCGTCGAATTAATCTACGGGTCCCGAGACGACCCCAGGCGCAGACGGGAGCAAGAACGGACCACCGGACCGCAGACTTCACCGGTGACGCGGGTCGCCGGCCTCCCGGCACGCCGCAAGGAGAGACCGCCGCCAGACCGGACCGCCTGGCCGAGCCGCGCCCATGCCGGGTCGGGGTCGCCCGGTTCGGGCCAACCCAAGGGGGTCTTGGGCAAGGTCGGCCCGGGCCCGAAACCCCCACTTCCGGACATCTTTCGGTCTTTTACTCATTACATGGGATACAGAACTTCGATCGACGCAACGTTAGTTGCGTAGAGATCCTTGGATCGAAATGGTCGTTTCGGTATATTACACTCAAGGTTTCAGAGAACTTGGGGATCGGCCGGGTTGGTTCGGATATGAAACCAACCGGGCCCTCGGAGCAGAAACGCTTATATCTTGAGTTCCGGACGTCCGATTGACGTGCCGTCAACTTTGTTGGATTCCTCTTGATGAGACGGAACTTTGGGCTTACTCCGCTCGAGGTTTGGATACTGTCGGAGTGTGGTCAGGTTGGTTCGCTTACAAAACTAACCGGGACCCTGGAACGAAAAAAGCCAATAACTCACAGACCGGGCGTCCGATTGACGCGCCGTCTATCTCGTTGAATTCCTCTTGATGAAACGGAACTTTTAGCATACTTCGCCTGAGGTTTGGATGCAGTTGGATAGTGGCTGGGTTGGATTGCACATGAATCCAACCGGGCCCCATAGAACAGAAAATCCGATAACTTTCAGACCGGACGTCCGTTTGACGAACCGTCAGCGGCGTTGGTGATCACGTTGAGAAACATTCCCTATAAGAGTACCTTATGAGAGTTTGGGGTATATTTGAGATACGGTCGGGTTGGTTTGTACACGAAACCAACCAGGCCCTTAGGAAAAAAAGGCTAATAACTCACAGACCGGTCGTCTGATTGACGTGACTACTATTGCGTTGAGACCCCTATGATGAGGCGGTATTTTGAGATACTTCTTAGTGGGACTTTGAAATACTTGGAGTATCGACCTGTAGCTCGTGGAGCAGACCCTCCCAGAGACGAGCGTACGGAGTACGGAGACCGTGTAGCCGACTAAGACCTGACGACTGCTTGACCGACTCGATTTGGAGTGAGTCGACTAGCCTAGTGGACGGAGCACTACTTTGATTGGGTGCAGACTCGTGGTGGATGGAGCACTACCTGTGTGATAGTGCAGACCCGCGGTACTCATCCGGAGAGTACCTCTGCAGGCTATTAGGGGGTGTGCACTACTGTGTTTGGGTGGCATACCTCGGCGGGAAGCACTACTATGTTTGGGTGGCTGACCCGTGGTACTCGACCGGAGGAGTACCTCAGCAGTATTAGGTTAGTGAGTAGTACCTCGGAGTTGTGACAAGACCACTGTACACTCCAGAGACGGGGATCTTCATCAGTTACGGTTTTGATAATGAAAATCATGGTTTGAGCTGAGTATTTGACCTTTGTGTATACCTCATGTTTGAGATGGGTCACTTGATAACATAGGTATATGTATGGGCATATACCTGGGTAGTGGTTATCCGTTGATTTCATAATATTTTTGTTTCCTCATGATTGAGATGGGTTACTTGATAACTTAGGTATATGTATGGGAATATACCTAAGTAGAGATTATCTTTTGAGATATTCTTTGTGGTTATCCATGTTGGTTTTAGTGAGACCTTGAGGTTCTCAGGGTGCCTACTGAGTATCATTATACTCACCCCTGCACGGGCTATTCCCGCACCTCGTTGTGTTGGTTGCAGATGACGGGCAACGCTGACGGAGGCCGAGTGTTTGAGGACTGGACAGTACCCGGAGGTGGACCACACAACGAGTCAGTACCCGGAGGTGGACCACACGACGAGTCTGTATCCGGAGGTGGACATCAAGACGAGACGACACACGGATGAGGTTGACATGCGAGAGCATTGTGGAGGCTATCTGTACCTACCCTTTTGGTAGGATTTGTGGTGGAAGATCCAGGAGCTGCGCCATCTGTACCTACCCTTCAGGTAGGATCTGAGGAGGACGACCCAAGAGCCGCTTCCATTCTTCCAGCTGTTGTCTTTTTCTGTTGTACTTTATTTCAGTTGTAGCTGTACTTTCAGTTGGGTTTGTATTCTACCCCATTTACTTTTCAGCACTTTCTTTTGTACATAGTGTTTTACTTACGCTTGTACTTTGTGGTGTTTTTTTGATTTTATAAAGGTAATGCCTTCCCATTTATCGGGATTTACGCCTTTGGTGCTAGTCTCCAGCCCCTGGCCTATGGAAGGAGGGCTTGGGGTAGTCATGGCACGGGCCCCTAGGACGGGTCATGAAAAATTGGTATCAGAGGAGTCGGTTCTACCGCAGAACTTATAAATCTGATAGTTTTTTTCTTTGAAGCGATAGTGTTAAGAGTACCGAGTGTGGTTTTCAGTTCAGGGAGTCCAATGTTGGTGCTGGCGGCCGACGTATCCATACACCAGGACCCTGATAACTGATTTCCAACTTTGTGCACGAAAACACTGATTGCGTGTGTGTTTCCAGAAGTTTTTAAAAGTCATCTCAAACCAGGTCAGCTCACCAGGTATAATCGTTTGACCATGTCACGTTGTTTCTTTCAGGATTCCTTTTTACGGACGACCAGCTAGAGCCGAGAGGGATGTGCGTACTGACAACCTTCCGAGTGACGAGGCTTCAGTACAGGGCCATCTTACAGTTGAGGCACCAGCGAGGGCACCAGCGGTACTACCATACATTGGGACACCGATGCCACCAGCCCCAGCAGTAGGCGACGCACGCCACTTGAGTGCGCTGCACGTGTTCCAGTGCCAGAGACCACCCAGGTTCTAGGGAGAGACGGACCCGCAGGTGGCTGAGGATTGGATGGAGGCTGTGGTGAGATTCTTTAGGCTAGTGGGGATGCCAACAGACTTTTTGGTGATCTTCGCTACCAGCCTTCTCCAGGCAGCAGCAAGCAGGTGGTGGAGCAACTTGTTCCAGTTTTTTGACGGGATGACCTTCACATGGGAAGACTTTGAGACCTTCTTCAGGGTGTAGTTTGTGCCAGTAGCTCTACACCCTGAGCATGTACAGGTGTTTCTACCTTTTCCGTAGGATTTTCGATCAGTAGATGAGTCATTTATGGGAAGTGGACAGATGATGCAGAGGTCCAAGAGGACCAGAGATAGCCGTACGAGGAGCAGGAAGTGTTATGAATGAGGAAGGAAGGGTCACCTGGCACGTGAATGTCTGACTCCTCGCACAGTTGATTCGCAGGCTTTGGAGGAGCCACAGAGGCCGAAGCAGCCGCGGGTGCTTGAGAAATAGTCGAGCAGTGGACAAGGGAGTAGAGATCCGGGAGCAGGTGGACAGGGGCGGAACTATTGGATGCGTCCCTTGTACTTCTAGTTCCATTTTGCTGTTGTAATTGTGTCTTTTTACTATGAGCTGCAATAATAAAAAGACACTTATCTTTGTGATGTTTTCTTTCTTGTCCTTTTTTTTGGTTGATACTGAGTGGTCTCGGTTAAAACTGTTGACCTGACCCTCGCTTGCAAGATTTCTACTAGAGGAGACCCAGTGACCTCACACTGATGCCAATAGTGTGACTCGACCCATGGAGGCGAGAGTGATAGTTGGATCTCTTGGTAGTAACGTCGAGGCCTTACGACGTCATCCATGGCATGAATAAATCATTCATGTCAAGATTTACTGTATTAGGCAATGGGCATGGTTCATCCAGGGGATGAGACCGAGATTCTCATTTCGGCAATGGAGAAATTTTAGCAGCTCATTCAAATCGTAGCCAAGGAAGGTGCAGATCATCCAGGGGCGGATGAAGACTGCATGGTGCAGTAAGAAACTGGAAACCGGTGCCAGTCTTAGAGACTCAGGCGTGTTAAATGTTTCAAGAAGAGGAAGGTTTAAAAAGAGATGAGTCTGTTAAGCAGAAGACGTGGAGGCAGAGCTAGGAGAGCAGCATGAGGTGGTGTACATTTTAACATGCTACAACCACCCGCCTTAGTTGTCCCCACCAGGCTCAAGGATCTGGAGGGTAGGGGAAGAGAGTAGCTTCATGTGGTCAGGGAGAGTGACCCAATGGCTCTAAGAATGATTCGAGGGACAGTCTGTGTCCACTATTAGCTGTCATAGTAACAGACGTTGATAGGAATCATTCCTTCCTTCCACGAATCTTGTCCCAGACCTAGAGTTTCTGGTAAGACATAGACTTGGCCCTCACATCTGGAGATACCATGGGAGAAGACTCGATAATCACACTTACGCCGAAAGTGTGGTTAGACCCTCGAGGCGAGAGTTTCGGTTGGGATCTCTTGGTGGCAGCGTCCAGGCCTTACGACATTGGTTTGAGTATGGACTGGGAAATCACAGTTCATACACAAATTGACTTTATTATGAAAAAAGGATGTGGTTTAACTATGATGTCAGGATGGGTTTTCCTTGGTCGGTGAAAAGGAAACCCCATGCAGTACAGGATAAACTCATGCACAGGAGGGTGCGACCGATCACTCTTGAGTCGGTCAACCTTACCCTCGTGGCAGCAGTCGTTTTGAGTTTCAGTTCTAACAGGAATTGGAGACATCTAGAGTTCGAGGATGACGATCACGTCTTTATACGGGTCTCACCTCGATGAGGTTTGTGGAGATGTGGCCGAGGCGACAAGTAATCTCTGAGGTTCAATGGAACTTTCTAGGTCCTCAGCTGGGTAGGCGAGGTGGTTTACAGCTTGACCAATCCACCTCAGTTGCACCAGATGCACGACGGCATCTACGTATCTCAACTAGGGAGATAATTTCTTGACCCGACACATATCATAGAACATGGGGAGATGAACGATGGAGATGGGGTGACTTTCACGGAGGTTCCAGTGGGGATTGAGGATAAACAGTGGTGGATCCTGCAAGAATGGTCGATTCCTCGGGTGCGCATTCACTAGCAGTACAGGAACCTCTAGGTAAACACATGTGAGCGAAAGTCTCAGATGCGTTCTTAGTACCACTTTCGTGACCCTAGTTTGTGTTAAAGCTTTACGAGGACGTAAAGACCTGAGGTGGGAGTAATTTAAAGACCTGGAAATTTCAAGGAAATTTTTTTCTTCATTTTCTTTGAAATATTACAGGATCCCAGTTTCTGACGGCACCTGATTCTGAGGCCCGGTGTGCCAGGAATCATTTTTCGAAGTTTAGCTCGGGTACGTTCAGTGAACGAACGAGCGGGTTTTTATAACTTTTGAACCGGTGCTCGGAATTCAAATCTGACGACACCGATAAACTTTCAGCGTTGGTAATTTCTTAAGAAGACCCCTTTCTGGAGTTTCATTTTCTCGGGTTGAGTTGTTTAATTAAATTGAGGGATAATAATATAATTTTTTTACAATTATATTTTTCTTTTCTTGTTAAGTGGATTAATTGTTGTGTCACAACAATTTTCCTCTCTCTTATGTGGTTATAATCTATGTAAGGGAGTTAGTGGTGGGACCCACTTGTTGATAATTTCTTTGGAGAGGATTAAGTTGGAGTGGGGCCCAAACGAGCCCCACTGTTTCTTTTATTCTTAAATAACGCACCCACACCCCTTATTAAATGAAGTCAACTCTTGGGTTTAAACTTTTTAATAAACACCTCTATTAATTGGGCGGGTTTAAACCCCTCAATTAATTTATCATTTCTTTTCTTTTTGAATTTTCACGAATTGCTTTGTGTATAAATAAAATAAGACACCACTTATTTTATTTAGTTGGTCTTGTTGCGTTGAGAGGATTTTGGGAGAAAGGCTAAGGGGCTTGAAGTTATTCCACTTCGACGAAGAACGCAAAGAACGCTAAGAACGGGAAGAACGCCGACCTCCGACGAAGGTCAACAAGTACGTCAAATGCTCGGAGATCGACTACGCGACACCGTATACCGCGACGCCAACGACCTTACTTCTGTGATGCTTTCTCCCGCAATGATCCTTCTCATCCACGACGATCCTCTTCTTTTGTGACGGTTAATTCCACGACGAACTCTCGTTCGACGACAACATTGAGGTAGGGGTTTTTTTGTGTAAGTCTATATTCCCGTGGTTCCTTCCTTTTAAAACAAAGAACTCAGATCAACTCATCCTCATGTTGATCCGCGAATGATTTTTTTTGCGGGTTGGGAATATTAAATTGCGGGAAAAAATGTTTGTGTTGTTTTCCTTTGTTCGTGAAAAATCCTTGTTGTTCTTCGTCTTTGGGCCACTTGATACCAACTTAACGGGAGGAGGTCGGACCGCACGAACATGGCCGACTCTCCTCCCCCTTTGTTGTTTTGATTCTTTGTGGCACGAACAAAGGAGGCACGGTGCAACGACACTGCGCGGACACGAGAAAGAACGCTGCAAAAAAGCACGGCGCAGTCACGCCGTGCCATTGAGGCCGAATGAAACCGCGGACGGAGTCGGGGCCGCAGAGGCGATTCGAAGAATCCACTGGTTGGACGTTGAGTGCGGATTGACGGGCGACGACAAACGAGGCCCCAAGGTAATTTTGATGCCTCCGCAGTAAAGGTCGGGTCTCGGGAGGACCATTGGCGACGGCAGCGAGCAAAACGGACAATAGGAGCGTGTCCGGTGGTCCACGAAAAATACCACTGACGCACCTCGCCGGCACGGCAGCGCCGGCGGCTGGAGGCGGCGGCGCCCGGCGTGCCGCCGGGGAGGGTCGTCGCGGCTGAAGCCGCGACGGCAGGTCGCTAGTGCCGCCACCGCGCGGAACCGGAGAGGCAGGACGTGGCGCTCGGCCACCTCCGGTGGCAAGGGGCGGCCCCACGTGGGGCCATGGTTAGCGAAGCAAGTGGGGTGCAGCCCCCCCCCCTGCGTCTCAGCGCTCAGCCGGTTCGACCGAGCCTCCTGGTCGGTGCGCCAACGCGCCGCGCGGCCAGACCGGACCGCCAGGCCGGGCCGTGCCCAGGCCGGTTCGGATCGCGCCCAGGCCGGGCCGGGCCGCGCCCCAGCCGGGCCGGGCCATGCCAGCCGGGTGGGGCCACACCCAAGTAGGCCGGACCCGGACCCGGGTCGGGTCGACCCGGTTCGGGCCGACCCAGGGGGTCTCGGGCCGGGACCGAAACCCCCACTTCCGGACCTCTTTCGATATTTTGCCCATAACATGGGCTACAGACCTCCGATTGACGCACCAATAGTTGAGTAGCGATCCTTGGATCGAGACAGTCATTTCGGTATATTAAATGCAAGGTTTTGGAGAACATGGGGTTCGGCCGGGTTGGTTCGGATACGAAACCAAACGGGCCCTCGGAGCGGAAACGCTTATATCTTGTGTTCCGGACGTCCGATTGACGTGCCGTTGACTTTTTTGGATTCCTCTTGTTGAGATGGAACTTTTGGCTTACTCCGCTCAAGGTTTGGATGTCGTTAGAGTGCGGTCAGGTTGGATCGCTCACAAACCCAACCGGACCCCTGGAACGAAAAAGCCAATAACTCCCAAACTAGGCGTCTGATTGACGCGCCGTCTGTTTCATTGAATTTCTCTTGATTATACGGAACTTTTGGCATACTTCGCCTGAGGTTTGGATGCAGTTGGATAGTGGCCGGGTTGGATTGCACACGAATCCAACCGAGCCCCTGGAACGGAAAAGATGATAACTTTCAGACCGGACGTCCGTTTGACGAACCGTCAGCGGCGTTGGTGATCACATTGAGAAACGGTCCCTATGAGAATACCCTATGAGAGTTCGGGGTACAGTTGAGATACAGTCAGGTTGGTTCGTACATGAAAGCAACCGGGCCCCTGGGACGAAAAGGCTAATAACTCACAGACCGGGCGTCCGATTGGTGTGTCGTTTGTTGCGTTGAGATCCCTCTGACGAGGCGGTTCTTTGAGATACTTCTTTGTGGGACATTGAGATACGTGGAGTATCGACCTGTAGCTCGTGGAGCAGACCCTCCCAGAGACGAGCATGCGGAGTACAGAGACCGTGTAGCCAACCGAGTCATGACGATTGCTGACGATTTCTTGACCGACTCGACATGGAGTGTGTCGACTAACCCAGTGGACGAAGCACTACTTTCTTTGGGTGAAGACCCATGGTGGACGAAGCACTACCTATGTGACAGTGCAGACCCACGGTACTCATCCAGAGAGTACCTCTGCAGGCTATTATGGGGTGTTCACTACTGTGTTTGTGTGGCATACCCCGGCGGGAAGCACAACTGTGTTTGGGTGGATGACCCGCGGTACTCGACAGGAGGAGTACCTCAGTAGACTTAGGTTAGTGAGCAATGCCTCGGAGTCATGACAGGACCACTGTACACTCCAGAGATGGGGCTCTTCATCAGTTACGGTTTCGATAATGAAAATCATGGTTTGAGCTGAGTCTTTGACCTTTGTGTATACCTCATGTTTGAGATGGGTCACTTGATAACTTAGGTATATGTATGGGCATATACCTGGGTAGTGGTTATCTTTTGATTTCATAATCTTTGTGTTTCCTCATGATTGAGATGGGTTACATGATAACTTAGGTATATGTATGGGCATATACCTATGTATAGGTTATCTATTGAGATATTCTTTGTGGTTATCCATGTTGGTTTTAGTGAGACCTTGAGGGTCTCAGGGTCCCTACTGAGTATCATTATACTCACCCCTGCACGTGCTATGCCCGCACCTCGTTGTGTTGGTTGCAGACGACGGGTAGTGCTGACAGAGGTCGAGTGTTCGAGGATTGGACGGTACCCGGAGGTGGACCACACGACGAGTCAGTACCCGGAGGTGGACCACACGACAAGTCAGTATCCAAAGGTGGACTTCACGATGAGATGACACACGGAGGAGGTTGACGGGCGAGAGCGTTGTGGAGGCTATCTGCACCTACCCTTTATGTAGGATCTGTGGTGGACGATCCAGGAGCTGCCCTATCTGTACCTACCCTTCTTGTAGGATCCGAGGAGGATGACCCAGGAGCCGCTTCCATTCGTACAGCTGTTGTCTTTTTCTATTTTACTTTTGTTCAGTTGTAGATGTACTTTCAGTTGGGTTTGTATTCTGTCCCATTTACTTTTCAGCACTTTCTTTTGTACTTAGTTTTTTACATCCGCTTGTACTCTATAGTGTTTGTTTGCTTTTAAAAAGTCAATGTCTTCACAGTTATCGGGATTTACGCCTTTGGTGATAGTCATTAGCCCCTAGCCTATGGAAGGTGGTCTTGGGGTAGTCACGGCACAGGCCCCGAGGACGGGTCGTGACAAAACATACAGAAAAACTCAAACATTATTTTACTATTCATGATAAATATTGTTTTAAAAAAACAATAATTTCACCCCAACCAAACAGTGAAATTATAATTTATAATATGATATATATTATTTCATTATAATTATATTAATATTAAAATTTTAACTTTTAAATATTAAAGTCATTATTTATTAAAAATAATAGAGGGTAGAAACTGTGTAGTGAAATTTCAAACACAAGAAAAGAAAATATATTTTTTTATCATTTTTATTTAAATAGAAGTTTTTTATTCATATTATTTCATTAAACTAAACATTATTCAAAATATCTATGTTTATTATAATAATAATATATTTTCTATAAAAGTATAATTTTTGTCTGAATAATCAATTTACCAAATTTCTCATATTTTTTATGAAAAAATATTCTCCAATTAGAATTGATTGAAAAAAATTACATATACAAATGTATTATAAATTTTGTAACTAAGGTATTGAAATATAACCCATTATAACACCCACATATGACCTATTTGTAATCTATGTGATGGTGATAGATTCATGGGGCATCTTGGCAAACATCACCCGAGTAATAATATCAACTAACTTGGCCTTCTCCAATACAAAATTTCATTACAGAATCACATGTTGATGACCATAATGTGCTTATTCAAGAGATAAGGCTAGTGACACTACCGTGCTCCAATTTCTAATAAATGGACTTTATATGGAATTACACTACTTGCAGAGGCCATCATTTCTCCAGTATTCCATAATTGTGATTTTTCATTTCTAATTATAAATAGAAATTTTAAATTATATATTGTTATATAGTTTCAAATGGTCATATTGACCAATGGTCATAATTTTCCAAAGGTCATATAATGGTCAAAACCCAATGGTCCAATTTCAATTTATACTCACTTCGTTATTAATAATATATAGTTTTGTTGAGTACAAAACAATATACGACACATTTTTATCAGACAGTTATCATTCAAAATGTCTGGGTCATTACATTCTACCATACTTATGTAATATCATCCCAAAAATTTCAAATTATTCCCTAGGTTGTGAAAATGTATTGGTGCTTTAGACTCATTATTTCTTCTAGCTCCCACATCGCTTCTTCAAACTTATGATTTCTCCAGAAAAAATTGATGAGGTGGTTAGTCTTGTTATATAGAACCTTATCTCTACGATCCAATATCTCCACCAGATACTCTTCAAAAGAGATTTATGGTTCTATTCGAACTAACTCATGATTTAGTATATGTGAAGGGTCAGATATTTAATTCCTCAAGATAGATAAATGGAATACGTCGTGAAATTTAGCTAGATTTGGAGGAAGATAAATCTAATGGGGAACTTCTCTTTTGAGATCAAGGATTTCATAGGGACCTATATACCAAGGGATAAGAATCTATTCCTTCCTAAACCATATGCCACTTTTCCATGGTGAAATTAGAGGAAGACTATTTCTCCAACACCAAGCTCCATGTCCTTTCAATGATTGTCAGCATAGATCTTTTTCATATAATGAGCAGCATTTAAGTGTTGTTGGATAGAAAGAATCATTTATATCAACTCTTTTGCAAGATCTGGACCAAGAAGCATCATGTCACAAACTTCATCCAAACATGTAAGAGTTCTACATCTCTACCCATATAGATCTTCATAGGGTTCCATTTGAATACTCAATTGGAAGCTGTTGTTCTATGAAAACTCAAATAATGGAATATTTTGATCTATTACACCATTAAATTTCATTAAGAATGCAACTCGTATGTCCTTTAGTGTCTAAATAATATTTTCATATCAGCCATCTTTTTGGGGGTTATATGCCATACTAAAATTGAATACAGTTTCCTGGTCATGTAGATTTTTTCTCCAGAATATTGACGTGGACCTTTGATCATGATCATAAAAGAATGAGAGAGCAACTCCATGTAACCTCACCACATCCATTAAATAAATCAAGAAATGTTTTTCAAGAAAAAAATCATTTAGAATTGTGATGAAATCAATAGTATTTGTGAGACGATCAACCATAAATCATATCAAATAGTATCCCTTGGATATTCTTGGGAGACCTGTGACAATGTACATAGTGATATTGTCCCATATCCACATAGATATAGGTACTTATTTCAGTACCCCTTTAATATGTTTTCTCTCTACCTTAAATTATTGAAACACAAATCCCCATGTAGTGTATTCAACAATATCCCTTTTCATTTTATCCCTCCCAATATTGATCAAAAAGTTCCCTGTTAATTTTAGTCATTCAATGATTTAATAGGAGTTAATATCTATGAGATTTATCCATAATGGACTTCTTAATTTCTGAAATAGATGAAACATATGGCCTTGTATGAAATTTTAGTACACCTTCTTGATTTATACTCAACTCAGTAAACATACTATTGTTTACAACCTCTATATTCTTTTGTTTCAAATGATATTCTATTTAAGAATTCATGATCATCTATATTAATGATGTTTATGAAATAATTTGAGATAATTTTTATGATTTACCTTCTTTTAGGATTTCCATATCAAGTATTAAAATTTATTTGATGAATGGATCTCCATGAATCCTCATATTTTACTACACAATATGGTCATTCAAACTTAATTCATCAACAACATTTTTTTCTCTTTCGGGGAGATAATGAATTGAACAATCATAGTCTTTATGTTGTTTTTATCCATCTCCACCATCTCATGTTCAATTCATTTTTCTTGAATATATAAATTAAATATTGATGGTCTGTGTACATATCACATTTGACCCCATAAATATAGTTCCTCCATATCATTAGTGATAAAACAACTGTAGGAAGCTCGTGATCAAATGTAGTATAACTCATCTCATGAGGCTTTAACTACCATGATTCATAAGAAATAACCTAATCATATATCATGAAGATGCACCCAATCCCAATTAGAGCATCATCACTAAAAATAATTAATCCTTCCACTATATAGGTTGAGTTAGCACATGTGCCTCAACCAATATCATATTCATCACTTGGAATCATTCTTCACAATCCATTGTCCAGATGAACTTGGACCCTATTTGATTTAACATTATTCCTATTTATGAATGCAATAACATTTTTTATATACCACCTATAATATAAAACTAAAAATATAATATTATGAGTCTTATTTACTTTTGAAGGTTGAGGCCACTCTTCAAAAACCATTATCTTTGTAGGATCAACTGAGATTCCTTTATTGGTTACAATTTTCCCCAAGAAGGTAACTAATTTTATCAAAAATTAAAATTTTATGAACTTTTGAAATATCCTATCCTCCCCATTGTTCATAATATAACCATTAGATGATCCTCATACTCCATGTGACATCATAATATATCATAATATTATAAAAACCCACTAAAAAGTTAATAGGGTGGTCTATAATTTATCTATTCATCATATCAATAAATTCAGAAGGACGATTAGTTTAGTTGAAGGTAAAACAAAACTAAAAATTCCCCTATCTTTATCATAATGTAGTCTTCAGAATACATTCCTTCTTCCCCCTCAATTGATGATAACCAGATTTAATATCAATCATGGGGAAGAATTTACCCCCATGAATTTTGTTTAACAAATCTCCAATCCTTGGATGATGATTTGTGCTCTTCCTAGTGATAATATTAGGTTCCCTATAATGAATTCACATATGCATTGATCCATCCTTAATCTTCAAAAAAGTGAATAGGTTCTATCAAAGAAGATAAATTTGGTTAGATAAACCCCTTCTCCATTATATCTTGATTTTGTTTCTTTAATTATTCTAGGTCCACAATATATATTTTATATAGTGTCTATGAAATCATCCTAGATTCACAAATGAGTTCAATGGACAATTAGACCTCTCTTTCTAGTTGAGGTTTAGGAAACTCCTCAAGAAATATTTCAATGAATATCTAAATTATTTGGAAACTTTCTATTCATATACTTTCATTTAAATCTTCATCATCACCTATAATATCTTTAATGAAGGATACAATAGGTGCTTCTAAAAAAATCTCAGTTTGAGATATCCCTCATTTGAAAACAGTTGTTGGTTGTCCATTCATGAATACTAATATTACCTTTATTCCAATTTTGATCCTAGTATTATATATTGAGAGATATTCCACCCCTTATATAATTTTTAATTCTATCATGGGAATGACTCTTAGATCTTCGATGTGTTGATGGCTGACCAGGTAAATAATACAGTTTTTATAGACTATTGATGCTTGTATAATCCCCCAAGAGCCTTGACTGATATCTCTACTTCTAGAAGTTGAGTAATTGATTTAATATTTTTTTTAAACTTGGATGAAATGATGGAATTCATTCAAAAAAAATTGAATAAATTAATTTTTAGCATTGAATGAATAATGGCAGTACCTTCCACCACAACATTTATAGCTTCAACATCATATGTTAGGAGAGAAAATTCATGACCCTTCACCCTCGTCTTATACAAAGGATGATGGTGATGTCCATCCACTAACATTGTTTTTGTACAATTATTGCAAAAGTGTCCATGTTTTTCACACAGGAAGCTTTTGTCTCTAAGTTTGGGATGTACCATCTTCCCTTTGTCTTTAGTGTTGTGACGTTGAGGCTTCACCTCACTATGAAATTTTTGATCAATATGGCCATCTCATCCAAACAAGAAACATTTCTCAATCCTATAAAAGAGGTTCCCTAAATGATTCTACACCAATTTGTTTCATGTGGAATGTTTAACTCACTTTACTCCACTTCCATGATCAATGTTACTCCCTATGATTGTGTCCATTGATATGTTCATTTCAATCAATCTATGGGACTACTATAACACAACTAATTCCATTTAAACAATTATAGAACATGACACTATATCCTTATAGTTTTTTGTATCTTGACTGGAAATATTATTCCATATATAGGGTCTTATTCTACCATAAAATCTATAAAAAGTTCAATTTGGATACAGGGCTTAGCCATAGGTGTAGTGAGAATGTCTTGTAATTTTCATCTCATGGCTTCCCATCGATTTATTTTCCTTCTTATTTCTCTCCAGTAATTCCTTCTCAATTTTTTCTCACATTTAATAGGTGAAATATTTTAAAAAAAATGTTCCCCTTAACTCTTCATACACCATAACATCTATCTACCTTCATGGATTCGAGTTTTTAACTTGTTTTCACCACTGATCAACATCTCCCTCTGTGAGTTACAAATCCAAGGGTAATTTATCTAATTTCAAACAATGGATTTTAAAAAATATATTTTCTATAGATATTATCCATTTTTATGTAATCAATTGATCAGTAGATCCATTAAAATACGTGATTTTTTTATGTATAATGGACTTGATGTAAATTTTTTATCTTTGTGGTGAATACGTTTTCTCAACATTATTCAAGATATAGTTCATTACTTGAGTAAGTAGATTCATCATTATTATTTACTTTTCCATTCCCTCATCTATCAGAGTTCCTTTAGTGCATGGTCCATTATGCTCACAATTTAACCAGTTCCTCTTATTTTCTATAATTATCTAAATGAACAAAATGTAATTGAAAAATGAGTTTCTTTTAATAATAATATACCCTTATGTAATTTTATACCTTATAAATACATTATTAAATATTTTATCCATTAAAACCAATTCCATTTAATATTAATCCTCAATAATGGATCATAAAATTTTGGTGATTTATCAAACGTATCCCTTGATAGTGTGAGAACATTTGTACCGTAAGGATAGGTTTTATGTACCATGTTACACCGAGATAGGTATGATCAACCATATCAGAGTTGTCACGCCAAGGTACATTTGTACTAGAACCATTTCCATTTATTCATATCTAGATATGGATTTATTTTTATCAAAAACCAATTACTTAATACTTCACCAGAATACCGTTATATTTTCTTATCATTAATCATTTCCCATGGGTTATTCCTAATGTTTTCAAATCCTAATTTATATAAGTAACTAAATAATGATTGGATATAAACTATGGAATCACACATTTTTATTAAATTACATTTGATTTACATGTCACAGAATGATGATCATATAAAGAATAGTTTTGTAGAAATAATGTACCTAAAATGTCAAAATATAAGACATTATTCTAATAATGTCATGATACAACCCAGATTGACGCTGAACTGGTCACCTGAGCCAGTCGGTGACCTATCCCGAGGGGTGTTCCCAGTCCCCCTAGGATGGAAACCTTTGCCAGGCATCAATGTATACATGATGGAATGATTTGTGCACAAAAGATAAAACAAGGACCAGATAAATAGATAGAACAAAGAGAGAATTATTCAAAATGACAACTAAAACTTAAATAAAAAAAAATAAAAAATCTAGATATAAATTTCCACTTAAACGAACTAAACTGGAACAAGACCCTACTACAAGTATCTCTGTGTGACCCCTTTGTCACCTCCAACCAAAAGCCCCAAACAGCTCCCACACGAGCAGGCATTAATGAAAATTCTGAACAATATCTGAACCGGAAAATTAAATGGTAAAGGATATGTGTGGGAACAAAATATCTCAGTTGGGATGCCAAAAGTAAACCATTGAGTAAAAGTGTTTCCATACCGAATGTAGTCCAATGATACAAGTTTGTAAATACAATTATAAAAATATGGTTTTCCCGTTTTAAAAAAAATAACACCTCTTTCCCACTATGAGAACTAACTCACACCATAATTTATTTAAAAAAAAGTAAATAGTTTACCATATTAAAAACAAAACTGGAAAAGTAATATTAAGGTTTTTCAAATGGGAGACATGTAAAACATACAATTTGAAAAAGAATCCTTGTTGCACAAAAAATTAAGAAGAAATCTGAGATGAAAATAATCCAGTGTAACTGAAAATAAGAAAGGAATACAAGCTGTACCAATGGGTGATACTGAAAATCCCAAGACAACCCATGGACACTCTTGATTCAGAACTAGATATCAGCCTATGTTAAATCCCCATAGTCTATATCTCATTGATCGGCCTCACGACAAAATCAGTGGCAAATCCCACCTCACCTCTCTATCTACCAGGGGAATCCAACCCAACAAATCGGGGCTGGTGAGAAACCATCACTTGATTATCTATAAGATGTCCAGGAACCCATGGTGATTATAGTAATATTGAGTAAGTAGGAGGCCCTCGGATGCATGACCCGTCTCACTACACTTGCCTAACCCAAACACAGACACCAATATACGATAACCCCTAAGGGATATTCCTTATATAAAGGTGACCCATATTTATATACATACATTTCATATCACACGAAGGTTCCAACTGGGATGCTATAACATATAAACATCAAAAAATTTCATAAAAACAACTATGACATTCCAACCGGGCACACACATTTAGTCAAAATATCTCAAAAATATCACTGCTACATTAACAAATCTAAATGGTCTCTTATGTTCTAAATACACTTTCAAACACTTCACAATTATCAAACCTTCTTTTACCCTTTTCCATCCCACACCAAAACATGTTTCAAAGTGTATGATTAAAGAACACATTATAAATCCTGATTTCCAAAACACTTAAAGAAACACATTACAAAACCACATTTATAATACTCTTTATAAACCACTCAATGGGTCCAATATTATTTTAAAACGAAAAAACACATAGAAAAATAAACATCCAAGAAAACAACAATTACCTTAAAACCATAACTGGCCACGTACTTTATTTATAAAATATTAGACAATCAAAAAAACCATTAAACCCTTTCGAATTCATTTTAACAAGTTTAGTATACTATGCAAACATCAAACCTTACACACCCGAAATCCTCTATTTAAATCCCATGAACACCAAGAAAACATGTTATAGCACTACCCCTAAAATCACCTATTTCCCACATTATTTTAAAGGAACACCAACTAAAAACATTGAATTCATTAATCCCATATAAATGTTTTTCAACACCATAACCAAGACATAACACAACCAAACCAAGTTCATTAATAAGAAATGTTGATGTCGCATAATAACGGTGATACATTTAATAACATCCCAATTCATTCTTCAAGAAGCATAAGACATTCAAAAATGCTTTCTAGGTATCATAAAACTATGTGATTTACACTAAAACTCATTTTAAATACTATTTTTAACAAATCAAATAAATTTCAAATTGCTATAATAATTTAAATAAGGGAGTAATATAGATAAAAAAACTATTTTATAAATATATTTAAAATTCCAAGCATCAAAGGAAAGTCTTTAGGAAATAAAAACAAGGAAACACCTACAGAAACCTCGTGTGACTAGAATGAAACACAAACTTGGGGAAGAACGACACCCTGCAAAAAAATTGCACATCAGAAATCCAATCTAAACCCAATATACACATTAAACCTAAAATTTTTCTTTCGACAAAAAAAAACCCCATATTGAAATTCAAGAAATTTTGTATGGAGTGGAGAATATGGGAAGAGGATATACCGGAAGGAATCGCCAGAAGGACAATCTGCAACCAGAAGAAGAGCTGGAGGGGAGGAGGGTGTACGTAAATGTGGTTAAGAGGAAAAGGGGTTCTTGAGGGTAAGGGGATGAAGGGGTGAGTGCATGAGGTAAAAAAATTGGGGATGCGTGATATAATGAGGGGATATGGGTTATTAGAGAGAAGTAATTAAAAAAATAAATGAATTAATGGTGGGGTGTGTGAGAGAATTGAGTGCTTGTGGAGAGGAAATAAAAAAGGGGAAATGAATTAATGGCATAAAGAGGGGTGATGAGTGGGGAAATGAATTTGGGGAGGTGTGATTTTATAGAGGGAGATAATTGATGGAGGGATAAAAAATGGGAAATAAATTGGAGAGAGGGGGGAGGTGTGGAGAGAAGGGTGATTGCAGGGTGGTATACAAAAAATAATATATTAAATGGGAGGGGGAGGCCTGTAGAGAGGGTAATTGGATAAAGGAATACAAGAAAACGATATTAAATCGGAGTGTGGGTTGAGGCTTGGAGAATCAAAAAAGACAGATTAAAACACCTTAATTTTTTATATAAAATTAACAACAATAACAAATTAAAAAAATTGTTAATAATAATAATAAGGATAATAAAAATTTAAAAAAAAGTAAAATTAAAAATAATAGAAATATTAATAAAAAAATTCAATAATAATAAAAAGAACAAATTATTAATGAAATTTTTTTTCATAATATTAATAATTATACAATCATAGAAATGCCATTAATTTTCTTAATGATTATAATAATTTTAGCAATAAAAATAATAATGATGATAATTTATAATTTTATTAATTTTATTTTAAATATCTAAAAAATTAATAACATCCAAATAATATTTATGTTTATAAAAAATTTAATTAAAAAACATTTTTACCTAGACAATAATGTTATCATTATTATGACTTAAACATTTATTTTATTTCATTCTCATAAAGTTTTATTATTTTAAGTAATGGTTTACATCAGGGCATCTGGGCTGAGTACACGGTTACCGCCAACCTTGTCGTGCCAATGCACCGGTCCAGGACCCTCCAAAAACATCAAATATCAAAAATTATAACATGCAATCATCTCAAACCTTGAGAAGACTAATTTATGTAATGAAAAATAAAATAAAATAATTTAAATGGTCTGGGTGTTATAATTCTCCCCACCAAAAAATTGTCTTCCCCCAAAAAGTCACCCAGTGAAAATACAACAAAAACTGAAGTAAATTCATAACAAAACCCATTGGGAAACAATAATCCTCGTGATGACTATTCACTATACATGTAACACCCAACCGACTCAATGACAAAGCATATCACAAAACAAAGGGATAACACGAGAGGGTTCTCCCCACCACAATAATTCCCCTAACATAAGAATTTGAACTCAAACACACAACCCTGGGGGGGACCTAAAAACTCCCAACTGAACTTACATATTTTTTAACTTGAGTTAAACTGAACCACTGAGACCTAAACAGAAATCCCCTACATGGTCAGCCAAAATACAATGGCACCGGAATAGGGTACTCCGTATAACAACACTACCAGAACTAAGAATTAACCACACCAATAAAAAACTCCCCAACTCCTCAAATATCAAAAAGAACACTAACAAAACCAGGACCAACCCACACAAGGGGAAAAACATTATAAAGAAAAACTAATGAGTCTTGAGATCACATTTAGAAGAACACAACTACTGCGATCACAAAAGGATAACTAAATTGTACATTCTACACAAAAGAAGGACATACAATAGAAGGAATACAGGAACAATGATTTCTTGAATGTCACTATTTCAAGACGAATGATAAAGAACCAAACAAAGGTCTCACATGCATCTGACAAGATGACTGTGTGTGAGCTTCACCCCGAGACATGAGGTTGGGGCTCTGATGGCTGAAGCATCTTATACCTCATAGCCAGACACTAGAATCCCCCGATCAGAACCCATTACTCGAATGATGCTTCCCATAGAACATACCTAGGGGACCCGAATGGCCATAACAATGACATAACTTAGGATTGATGCAACCCGACAGCTTGGAATGCCCGAACTCGCCATATCGATGGAAGACTCAGAGGCATCCTGACAAACAGGGTTCTAGGATAATTGAAGATAACCTCTTATGGAAGAATCATCATGCATGCACTCCTCTACAGATAGGGAACCATATAAAATCCATCTATCACCAAATACTCCCAAAATTACAATGATGATATGACAACCAACACCCACTTGTCCCAAACTGATCCCTTAAAAAAACCCAAAATGGCACGAACCATAACAACATATGGAGTTCCCAACCACCCAAAGATACAATACACTTTTCTTAAGTCATTCCAGCACCTCTAACAGACCTCCAACACCTCAAAGGTATTTGACACTTAAAAGAATAGAAACTTGGGCATTACTCATCAACAACACCAGGGACCTTTCTAAGAGGTATACTCTGAAGGACACGGGAAACACAAAATCAAAACATTCCTTAATTCAAAACACAATCGAAAAGAACACCCAAATCCAACATAACTGTCATGAATGGAAATAAAATATAAACACAACCAATGCCATATTTTCTAAAACCACCATTTTCTTTTATGTTTCTAAACATCCTTATCCTAATGTCATTTTTAAAATACCAAAAACAAGTTTTATATGCCAAAAAAAATCCACCAAAAAAATCAATTTGAAAAACCTTTATATTTTGAAATGTACACAAGGAATCCTATGGATCATCACATGTGTGTCCACTCATTTCCATCCACATCAGCCATAAACAAGATCCCCCACACACATACCAAACACACCCACACACATGTGATATTCCATAAAGAGTATAAAGGGAAACCTTCATTCCCAATTGAATCCCAATAATTTACTTAAACTCTTCCAATTTTAAAATTCCCTTTACCAATTTAAACTCAATTTAGAGAAAAAAAATTCATATAAAAAATCCTCTTCCACTTCCAAAAGCACGCTTCCTCGAACTAGAAATAAACATAGTAAAACATACAAAGAACCACTAGAATGAGGAAGTAGTTGTTAAACATAACCCAATGACATGACAGTGAGCCAATCCCCAAGTAAGCATCTACAATAATGAGGAGCTCAAACCATGCACTCAGACTCTCCATGGGTCACTACTCCATGTGAGGTCACGACATGACACCAGATTGCCTCCATTGCCATCCCTCAATCCAAAACATTGATACATGACTCAAATCCCGAACTACCACTGACAACTCATCATTCCGAACGAGAAAGGATTCATGACGCCTTTCCTGCACCTATCTCTTGAGTCCCAATAGTCCTAATCTCCTTCTAAAAAATACACAAAATAATAAGGGCCTCCTTTGATACCATTTTTTCATGAAACAACCCGGATCGATCCTGAATCGGTCTCCCGAGCCAGTCTGCAACATGTCCCGAGGGGCGTTCCTAATCCACCTGGGATTAAAAACTAGTGTTAAGAATCAATGTATACATGAGGGAACGATTTAAGCCCAGGAGACAAAACCACGAACAGAAAAATAAATTGAACAAAAAAAGGATGCATCAAAACAACAACTAAAACATAAATAAACAAAAAACCAATCCATATACAAAGTACCACTAAAATGAACAAAATTGGAAACAAGACCATGTTAAAATTATCTATGTGTGACCCATTGGTCACCTCCAACCAAAAGCCCAAAACTGCTCCCACAAGACCATCCACCAAGGAAATGCCTAAAAAATAGCTCAACCTACTACTGAAATGGAAAAGGATAGGCGTGAGAAAAAAAATTCTCAGTAGTGATTCCAAAACTAAACCACTCAATACATGTGTTTCCTTACCCAAAGATGTTTGCTGACCGTTGTTTGGAAATACAATTATAAAAATAATGTTTTCCCATTTAAAAAAATAACACCTATTTCCCACTATGATAACCAACTCATGCCATATATTATTTAAAAAAAAGAAAACATTTTACCATTTTATATTCAAAACAGAACTGGTAATATCAGGGTTTTGCAAAAGGGAGACAAGTAAACAATACAAGCTGAAAATAAATCAGTGGACCAAAAAAAAAATAAGCAATACGAGCTGAAAATAAAAAAGTGTAACAGAAAATAAGCAAGGGATGCAAGATGTTACAATATTCGATCATGAACATTCATAGAAAACCCTTGGACACACTCTATTCAGAACCACCTGTGGACGTACGGTGAAGCCCCAAAGTCAATAACCCACTGATCACCCTCGTGAAAAAAATCTGCAGAAAATCCAACCAGGTCCCTCTGTCTACCAGGGGCACCAGCCAGTCTAAATAGGGCTGGTGAGTAACCATAACTCAATAATCAATAAGATTACTAGGAACCCATGGTGATTATATTGATATTGTGTAAGTTGGAGGCCCTTCCACACATGACTCATCTCACCGCACCCTCCAACCCCAAACACGAACACCAATATATGATAATCCCTAAGGTATATCCCTCCTCTAATGGTGCCACGTATTTATATATATACATTTCATATCACATGAACGTGACAAACATTCTACAATAACATATAAAATTTAAAACATTTCATAAAAACGGTTTAGGTTTCCAACCAGGCACACACTTTTATTCAAAATATCTCACAAGCATTACTATTAATTTTACAAATATAAATGGGATCTTATGTTCTAAACACAAATTCAAACACTTTACAATTATCAAACATGATTTTACCCATTTCCGACCCACCCTAAAACATGATTCAAACTGAATGACCAAACCTTAAAGAACACATTATAAACCGTGATTTCCCAAAAACTTAATGAAACACCTTTAAAAATAAAATTTAAAATACACTTTAGAAACCACTTAATGGGGACAACTGTAACACCCCGAGCTTCCACGATACGCTTCTCTTTCAATAATGCAATAGCTTGCATTGTACGCATGTTTGAGATTCTAACATACCGCGACCAATCAAAATAGCCATTATGAATAGTAATACCCACTTTTTTAAATTATATATATTTTATATTTCAAAATGGACTTCATTTTTGGATTCGGAATATCGAAATTATCCTTTTTTGAATTTTTGGTATTTTTCTGATAACTTCCAATTTTTTATGAATAGTGAAAAATACTTAAAAACAATCTTTTTAATCAAAATAATTTATATTGATAAATTATAAAATTTAGTGGTTTTAAAATATAAATACAATATATTTTTACCATTTTATCCAATGGTGGTCATTAGTATTAATTTCACTTTGAAATTGGACATAAACAATTGTCAATCATTTGATATATATTGTTTCTTAAAAACATGCTATTTGTTGTGACAACGGGAATTAATTATAAAATTAATTAATGCAACTTATAGGTTTGGAATTTTTTAAAATATACATCATTTTTGAAATCAGAATATCAATTATAGCTTATGGTGAAATTTTGGCATTGTTCTGAAAAACTACAATTTTTGATGAATAGTGAAACAACTAAGTTGTAGTTAAAAAACTGATTTCTCGTTTAAATGAAACATTGCCACTACTGTGATTTGATTTTCAAAAATCCAACATAAATGGTTTTCATTAGGAAGTAAAATGGGGTTCAATGGGATTAAAATATTTTTTTTGGGTGAATAGTAACTTTTAAGTTTAATTAATCACGATTAAAGGTAATTAGTGAAATTTAAGTTAAAAATGATATTATAAAAATATGAAAATACCATTAAACTTGTCCTACACTTATTGGATGATTCATGGAAGACCAAGACAATCCATGGGTCAACTTGGGGACCCCATGGAGCCACTTGGTTATGAAAATGAGAATAATTACTTTTTATTTAAAGTAAAAATAAAATTGTCACAAACATGAGTTGTTTTACTAAATCAATTATTACATGGGGTTATATAAGGTAACTTTTCAACTATAAATATTCATTGGAAATAAAAAAATATTTCCTACATCATGATATTTTTTTATAATTTTTAGACATTAAATAAATTAAATATTTTATGACACCATGATGATGCAGCAATTACCTCATTAATTAACGATTTAAATAAAATAAAAAGATAATGTAAAATCTAAGACTTAAACTTGTAAAAAACCTATTGTATGAGTATATTTATAACTATTATCACCTTATCTGTGAAATATATAAGTTTGGAACCTTTAAAATCCGAAACTCATTATATAATAAAGTAACATTTCATGACTTTCCAAGAGTGCCCCTCCTCTCCGCTTATAAAAGGCCCCCACCACTACCACCTTACTCACACCTTCAAAGCCTTTTGGAATGACCTAACTCTGCCCAAATACTCTCTCAAATTCCTTCTCTTACTCATATAAGCCTCACTTTGGGAAAAATTCTTTCCAAGGAAACCATTGGCTCAAATCAAAAAAGAGTTATCCGATTTTAAAGTAATGTCTTCTCTTATGTTATTTTGTTTTATTTTGCTTCTCCAAACCCTTAAAATCTTTTTATTCCTTTATTTTGTAACAAAAACAGTATCTTAAATATACTATGATATTTTTATAAGAAGGATTAGATCTACACTTACACACACCTACATCTAATGGTTAAAGAACATACTGTTTCTATGGATGGCGAATTTCTTCCTGACGAAACGATGATTTTTCAACACTCATATAACACCTTCAAAGGTGGCCATTATGCAGAAAATATTTTTATATATGATATATATTATGTTTTTTTTATGATTCTGTATTTTTCATTTATGTCATACCTTTACGATTTCCATTATGGGTAAACGCGATAATTTCATTTTAGGAAGTGCGGACTACCGTCACCGCAAAGTGATTTGAATCGTTAATGCAATATATGGGATGTATAAAGGATGGTGTAAATTGTATTATACATTATATTATAATGGAATTATATTATACCTTTATATAATTATAACTTCATTCCATTAAATATGAAATAGAAATGAAAGTAGCATTAATGCGTACGTACGGCTTACCGTCTCCATGAATGGTGCATTTCATTTCTTACCTCCAAATGTTATGTAATATTATAAATTAATGTATATAATGGATATATATTATATATATTATATCTACATCATGAATATAATTTTGGAGTTAATGGATAATCTACCACATAAACAACTTGTAATTATAAGAAGTTTATTTTTGACTCAAGTACCAAAGATCGACAAAATGACCGTTATTAACATAAATAATTACATAATGTTCATAACATGGTAATAAGTGATATAAAAGCAATAATAAACTAGAAAAAGGTTCTTATAAAATTATAAATTAACTCTATTTTATTATTCAGGAGGTTAAAGAATGGTCGAGTGAAGTCGGAGATGAGGTAAGGGAACATCTTAACCCAATTTCCATTCATTGGGTTAATATCCTACTTTAAAATTATGTCATGATATTATTATGTCCTATCTTGTATTTATACCTTCTTTATGTGTACTTATATTGAATACAAATAATAGATCTATTTTATTTTAAAAATGATCTCTGTAAGGACTTCGTCTGAATCTTCTTTCATTGAGGCATATTTGGTTTAATACACAACAGTCATTTATATGGTGTATAAACCCCTTTGAATTTTACTTTTATTCAAAAGGAATATTTTTATACGAAGCATTTTTACTAAACGTCAAAAGGAATGTTTTTTCTTATGTATGCGCTGACAATGACTTCTCCGCCTCCGTGACTATTATTTGAGTTCTGTCTTCCTCTAAAGCCATAAGTTTTTTTAAAAGAAAAATAAATACAATGTTTTACTTTTCTTTTATTTTGGTATTAAAAATTGTTTTGATAATGTTTTTTTTATATCAATGTTTTGTATTGATATCTTGTGATTGAAGTGTGGAAATCTTATGTTTCCTTTATGCATGTTTTATGTGATACAATTATGTTATGGTTTATGAAATGTTTAAACCTATTTATATGAGGAATGCATTGGACTTAATAAGTGATGGGTGGAGCCCGTTATAGCTCCTCGATGCATCGGTAGGTCTCATGAGACAAACTAGTGTATTGGCACGAGGCCTTGACAAAATCTTATTTGTAGTCTTGGAACGAGGCCTTGGCTACGTGGTTATGATAGTCTAGCATTATGCATTCCATCATTATGAAAGTGGTTATTGATATTTCATGTGATTATTCGACTAGTAGAATATCCATGTTAGTAAGTAAATGGAATTATTTAATTTTATTTTTTCCATATTATGCTGAAGTTCAAGTTTAAAAAGGCTTTTGTTTTAGTTATACATCGCCTTAAATGTTAATGTTTATTTATGAAAGCTTCTGCAATATTGTTATCCTTACTGAGAATCTGAGCTCACCTCTTTCAATGTTTTAATATTTTCCAGGATGTGAAGAAGTATTTTATGAATGACCTGCAGGGATAGTCAGAAGAGGATATGAGTGTGGACTATGGAGACTTTGTTATTGTAGTTTTTCACTTTATGATGTAATGTAACATTTATGAATGTATCTAGTGTTTCCAAGGCTACTAAACTAATCGGTCTTTCAAGACTTGATCTTTTGTGATCATGCCAATGTTACACAATAACGCACCAACTCTAGGTAACTAGGGTCGGGGCGTTACAGTTTGTATCAGAGGCAGTTTAGTACTAACCTTGGAAGCTAGATTTATATAAAATCTGATTAGTGCACATAGCATAAAGATAAACTTTGAGGATTAGTATAGAAGAACTTCCTAGAATTTTGGTATTATATAGATTTTGTGAGTTTTCCGAGAAATACATCTCTGTCTGGTTTCGAGCAGGTAGAGGCAGCTCTGGCACATATGTACCTAGGGGTAAAACCCGAAAACACTGCTTTGAGCTAGACTCGAACGGGAACCGGTGCATGACAACGGGCCTTGCTGCACTATTGGTTACGACACTCTCGGGGGGATATGCTTAGGATAATTCTCATTTTCTTTACAAACCACTATGAAGGGTTATGAGTATATACATCCTCAAAGAAAAGATTTTTATGATCATGGATTATATCCATAAATTGTTCAACTAATGTTAAGTGTTTTACAAGTGTGGAAGTATGTATTTTGATTCATAAACTAATCTAGTTTATGGCATTGTTTAGAAATGGCGTCTAGTGGAAGGAATGGAAACTGTATCAATGCACGAACTCGGTGTAGGGATTTCCCTCCTTCTCAAGATAATTATTGTGGAACTGGAGATAAAAATGGTGCTGATCAACTTATTACCATACTGGGAAAACTCACTCAGGTTATGAATAATAACCTTACTCGTATGGAGCACCCTGATCCGCAACGTGGAGGATCAATGTTAGACCGCTTCATGAGGAAACAACTTCCAACATTTAATGGGAGTACAAATCCATTAGTAGCTGGGAAATGGATAAACTCCTTAGAAAAAATATAACATGCCTTGGGGAGTAGCAAAAGGGAGAAGGTTTTCATGGAATTATACCGCCTCACTGGGTATGCCGATCATCGGTGGTCGCTGATTCAAAACACAAAGGAAGATGAAGAAGTATCGGGTATGGAATGGAGGGATTTTAAGGAAAATTTCTTAGAAAAATACTTTCCACATGACCATCGAGTAGATATGGAAAGACAATTTCTGAGACTGAGGCAGAAGGAGGATGAGAATGTCGCAATGTATAAGGATAACTTTACAAGGTTAGCGAGGCATGGTGCAGATTATATATGTGACCCAAGAAGTAAGATTGATCGTTTCATTGATGGGTTAAAACCATTTCTCTGTCGAGCTTTAGTATCACAATCATTCTCAATGTACGAAGATATTGTCTCATGTTCTATCAAGACAGAAAATGAATTCTCTAAATCTTATGACTTTAAAAAAAAGTAAGAAAAGAAGAGATCTTCTAATCAATCTAGAAATGGAAATAAGGGGAAGAAGGGAAAATTAGAATATCAGTACTGTAGTAAATGTGGGAAGAAACACCCCGGTACTTACTTGAAGGGAATGGGAGTCTATTACAAGTGTGGTGAAAAAAGCCACCAAGATCATGATTGCAAGGGAAAAAAAGTTGTTGTCAATGTGGAAGGCTATAATTGTAGAGAGATGGGACATTATGAAAATGAATTTCCTAAGCGTCAGGAGAACTTACCTTAGAAGAGGCCAAGTGATCAAGTCCAAGATTATTCTATCACTACTGCTGAGGTTGAAGCTCAGAAAGACGTGGTGGCAGGTATTTTAATAGTTTCCTCAAGTTTAGTAAATACATTATTTGATTCTAGATCATCACATTGTTTCATATCTTCCCAGTTTGCTAAGAAAATTAGATATTTCAAATTTGATTTATCAAGAGAATTTTTAGTGAAAACTCCTAAGGGATGTATCATTGCAACAAAGTTTTGTCAATCAGTCCCCATTAGAGCACATAAATGTTCTTTATCCGTAGATCTCATTGTCATACCTATGATTGAGTTTGATATAATCCTCTGTATGGATTGGATTTCGAACTATGATGCAAAGATTTATTGTAATAAGATGGAGGTTAAGATTCTTTATGATGATGATAAGGAACACCTTATTTTTAGAGCAGAATCATCACCACCTAATTCTTATTTATATCCATGCCCAGTAGCTCAACTAAATTCAATTATTGGGGAGGAAGAGAATGAAATGACTAAGGGCGAGTAAAGGAATGTTCAGATAGAGGATGTACCTATTGTGAAAGAATATGTAGATGTGTTTCCGGAAAATTTACCTGGACATCCTCCAGAACGAGTAGTTGTGTTTTCCATAGATTTAATTCCTGGATGAAGGCCTATATCGAAGAAACCTTATATAATGGCCACTGTGGAATTAGTTGAACTAAAGAAACAACTCGAGGAATTGAGTAATAAGGGATTTATTCTCCCTAGTGTTTCTCCATGGGGAGCCCCTGTCCTTTTTTTAAGAAGAAATATGGATCTATGAGGTTGTGTGTTGACTACAGGGAGATCAATGCTATAACAATAATGAACAAGTATCCCCTACCTCGCATTGATGATTTATTTGACCAATTGAATGGAGCTCAATACTTTTCAAATATTCACCTTCGATCTGGATACCATCAGTTGTGTGTGAAGAAGGAATACATTCTGAAGACAACATTTCGAACAAGATACGGGCATTACAAGTTTACAGTAATTCCTTTCAGATTGACTAATGCACCCTCTGTATTCATGGTTCTAATGAATAGACTTTTCAAGGAATATCTTGATGATTTTGTAGTGGTATTTATTGATGATATCATGGTATACTCCAAAAGCTACGAAGATCATGAAAATCACTTGCCCATTATCTTGAAGACTCTTAGAAGGTATGAATTATATGGGAAGTTTAGAAAGTGTGAATTCTGGATTCAGGAGATTTCTTTTCTAGGCCATATTGTCTCTAAGGATGGAATTTCCGTTGATCCTTCTAAGACCAAGTAAATCCAAGAATGTCCAGCACCGACGAGTATAACTGAGGTACGTATCTTTATTGGTTTGGAATGTTATTATCGACGTTTTGTCTAGAATTTTGCCCGATTGGCTAACCCATTAACGAAGCTTACACGTAAAGGGGTTAAATTTGTCTGGACAAGAGAGTGTAAAGATTGTTTTGAAGAACAGAAGAGAAGATTAGTCAACACTACTATATTGACTCTGCCATCAGGGAATGATGGGTTCGTTATTTATAGTGATGCATCAATGAATGGACTTGGTTGTGTCCTTATGCAGAATGATAGGGTTATTGCCTATGCATCACGACAACTAAAAATTAATGAGCAGAACTATCCTACTCATGATCTCGAGTTAGCTGCTGTAATCTTTTCCTTCAAGATATGGAGACATTATCTCTATGGTGAAAATGTGAGATATATACCTATCACAAGAGTTTGAAATATATTTTCTCACAAAACGAACTCAACATGTGGCAAAGGCGATGGATTGAACTACTCAAGGATTATGATTGCACGATACACTACCACCCAGGGAAGGAAAATAAGGTTGCAGATGCTTTGAGTTGAAAAGATCATGGAGTTTTGAACATGATGAGAGTGGAAAGGGTTCCTATTTTCATGGATCTAGTAAGGATGGATATGGGAATCACCATGGATGGTGAAACATCAAAAAAATTTCAAATGGTTTCCAAACCATATTTACTAGAAAGGATAAAGTGTTATCAGGCCGATGATGAAGAGTTGAAAAAGAAGATTAAAGCTATGAATGATGGGAGATTGAGTGACTTTGTGTATGAAGATGGAATTTTGAAATTTGGGAGGAGTCTTTGTGTTCCCGATATACCTGATTTAAAGAGGTAATTTTTGGATTATTCTCATAGTTCCAATTTCTCTATGCACCCTCGGAGCACCAAAATGTATAGAGATTTAAAGGGAAATTTTTTGTGGGACAACATGAAGAGGGATATTGCTGATTTTGTGTCAAGATGTATGATTTTTCAACAAGTGAAAGCTAGAAGGCAACTACCTGGTGGAGTATTGCAAACTCTTCCCATAACTGAGTGAAAATGGGATAATATTACGATGGATTTTGTCATGGGACTACCAAAGACTCCTAGAAGTAATGACACAATATGGGTCATTGTTGATCGTCTCATGAAGTAAGCACATTTTCTTGCTATAAGGGAAGTTTTACCACTTGAACATCTAGCAAGACTATATATTAATGAAGTTGTGAGAGTTCATGGAGTACCCCTGTCGATTGTCTCGGATCGTGATCCCTTTTTTACATCAAGATTCATGAAAAGTCTTTAGAAGGCCCTGGATACTGAACTTCGTTTGAGCACTGCTTACCACCCTCAAACATATGGACAATCAGAAAGAAATATTCAAACCTTAGAAGACATGTTGAGATCATGCTCACTTGACTTTCAAGGAATATGGGATCAATATTTATCTCTGGTAGAATTTTCCTATAACAATAGCTTCCATTCAAGTATTCAGATGGCAACATATGAAGCGTTATACGTAAAGAGATGTCACACACCAACCTGTTGGGATGACGTTGGTGAAAGAAAACTTGTAGGCCCAGAACTGGTGGAGGAAACAATGGAAACAGTGAAAGTAATCCAAAACCACATCAAGGAAGCTCAAAGTAGGCAGAAGAGCTATGCCGAAAACCAAAGGAAGGATTTAGAATTTCAGGTAGGAGATCATGTTTTCTTGATGGTATCTCCATGGAAGGGAGTTATACGTTTCTGTAAGAAGAGTAAATTGAGTCCTAGGTACATCAGACCCTTCGAAATTCTAGAACGAATTGGGGCTTTAGCTTACCATTTGGCAATGCCGCCAAGTCTCTCCAAGGTTCACGATGTATTCCATGTATCACTGTTGAGAAAATTCATGCCTGACCCAACACATGTAGTGACCTATGAAGAATTAGAACTAGAACCCGGTATTTCTTATTGAGAAGAGCCCGTCAGGATTCTTGATACAAGAGAACAAGTGCTGAGAAACCGGACTACTTGTCTGGTAAAAGTTCTATGGAGAAACCATAAGATGGAGGAGGCAACGTGGGAACCCGAGGAACTTATGATGAAGAATCACCCGAGACTTTTTATAATGTGATATTATATGAAATTTTGAGGACGAAATTATTTGAAGGAGGGGAGAATATAACACCCCGAGCTTCCACAATACACTTCTCTTTCAATAATGCAATAGCTTGCATTGTATGCAAGTTCGAGATTCTATCACACCGCGACCAATCAAAATAGCCATTATGAATAGTAATAACCACCTTTTGAAATTATATATATTTTATATTTCAAAATGAACTTCATTTTTGGATTCGGAATATTGAAATTAGCCTATGTTGAATTTTTGGTATTTTTCTGAGAACTTCCAATTTTTTATAAATAGTGAAAAATATTTAAAAACAACTTTTTTAATAAAAATAATTTATAGTGATCGATTGTACTATTGAGTGGTTTTAAAGTATAATTAGAATATATTTTTACCATTTTATCCAATGGTGGTCATTATAATTATTTTCACTTTGAAATTGGACATAAACAATTGTCAATCATTTGATATATATTGTTTCTTAAAAACACTCTATTTGTTGTGACAATGGGAATTAATTATAAAATTAATTAATTCAACATATATGTTTGGAATTTTTTAAAATATTAATCATTTTTGAATTCAGAATATCAATTATAGCTTAGGGTGAAATTTTGGCATTGTTCTGAAAAACTTCAATTTTTGATGAATAGTGAAACCACTATGTGGTAGTTAAAAAACTGGTTTTTCGTTTAAATGAAACATTACCACTGCTGTGATTTGATTTTCAAAAATCCGACATACATGGTTGTCAATATGAAGTCAAATGTGGTTCAATGGGATTAAAATAATTTTTTGGTGAATAATAACTTCTAAGTTTAATTAATCACGATGAAAGGTAATTAGTGAAATTTAAGGTAAAAATGATATTATAAAAATTTTAAAATACCTTTACACTTTTCATACACTTATTGTATGAGTCATTCCCGACCAAGAAAATCCATGGGTCAACTTGGGGACCCCATGGAGCCACTTGGGTATGAAAATGACAATAATAACTTTTTTATTTAAAGTAAAAATAAAATTGTCACAAACATGAGTTGTTTTACTAAAACAATTATTACATGGGGTTATATAAGGTAACATTTAGACTATAAATATTAATTGTAAAGCCAAAAATATTTCCAACATCACGATATTTTTTTTATAATTTTTAGACATTAAATAAATTAAATATTTTATGACACCATGATGAAGCAGTGATTTCCTCATTTATTAACGATTTAAATAAAATAAAAAGATAATGTAAAATCTAAGACATAAACATGTCAAAAACCTATTGGATGAGTATATTTCGAACCCTTATCACCTTATCCTCGAAAAATATATGTGTGGAACCTTTAAAATCCGAAACTCATTATATAATAAAGTGACATTTCATGACTTTCCAAGAGTGCTCCTCCTCTGCTCTTATAAAAGGCCCCCACCACTACCACCTTTCTCACACCTTCAAAGACTTTTGTCTAGGCCAAACTATGCCTGAATACTCTCTCAACTTATCTCTCTTACTCCTAGAAGCCTCACTTTGGGAAGAATTCTTCCCAAGGAAGCCTTTGGCTCAAATCAAAAAAGAGTTAACCGATTTTAAGGTAATGTCTTCTCTTATGTTATTTTGTTTTATTTTTCTTCTCCAAACCCTTAAACTATTTTTATTCCTTTATTTTGTATCAAAAACAGTATGTTAAATAGACTAGGATGTTTTTATAAGATGTATTCGATCTATACTTACACACACCTACATATAACGGTTAAAGAACATATTGTTCATGTGGATGGAGAATTTCTGCCTCACGAAACGATGATTGTTCAACACTCATATAACACCTTCAAAGGTGGCCATTATGATGACACTATTTTTATATATGATATATATTATGTTTTTGTTTTCCTTATGATTCTGTATTTTTCATTTATGTCATACCTTTATGATTTCTATTATGGGTAAACGCGATAATTTCATTTTAGGTAGTGTGGACTACCGCCCCCTCAAAGTGATTTGAATCGTTAATGTCATATATGGGATGTATAAAGGATGGATTAAATGGTATTACACTTTATATTATAATGGAATTATATTATTCCTTTATATAATTATAAATTCATTCCATTAAATACGAAATAGAAATGAAATTAGTGTTCATGCGTACGTACGTCTTACCGTCTCCATGAATGGTGCATTCATTTCTTACCTCTAAATGTTATGTAATATTATATATGAATGTATATACTGAATATATATGATATATATGATATCTACATCATGAATACAATTCTGTAGATAGTGGATATTCTACCACATAAACAACTTGTAATTATAAGAAGTTTATTTTTGACACAAGTACCAAAGATCGACAAAACGACCATTATTAACATAAATAATTACATAATGTTCATAACATGGTAATAAGTGATATAAAAGGAATAATAAACTTTAAAAAGGTTTTTAATCAATTAATAATTAAATCTAATTTATTATTCAAGAGGTTAAAGAATGGTCGAGTTAAGTCAGAGAGGAGGTAAGGGAACTTCTTAACCCAATTTCCATTCTTTGGGTTAATCTCCTACTTTCAAATTATTTTATGATATTATTATGTCATATCTTGTATTTGTACTTTCTTTATGTGTACTTATAGTGAATACACATAATAGATCTATTTTATTTTAAAAATGATCTTTTTTAAGGACTTGTCTCAATCTCCTTTCATTGAGGCATATTTGGTTTTATACACAACTTTCATTTATACGGTGTATAAACCCCTTTGACTTTGACTTTTATTAAAAAGGAATATTTTTATACAAAGAGATTTTACTAAATGACAAAAGGAATGTATTTTCTTATGTATGCGGAGACAAATACTTCTCTTCTGCCGTGACTATTATTTGAGTTTTGTCTTCCTCTATAAGCCATAACTTTTTTTATAAGAATAATAAATACCATGTTTTACTTTTCTTTTATTTTGGTATTGAAAATGGTTTGGATAAAGTTTTTATTATATCAATTTGTTGTATTGATTTCATTTGATTGAAGTGTGGAAATCTTATGTTTCCTTTATGCATGTTTTATGTGATACAATTATGTTATGGTTTATGATATGTTTAAACCTGTTCATACGAGGAATGCATTGGACTTAATAAGTGACAGGTGGAGTTCGCTCTAGCTCCTCGATGCATCAGTAGGTCTCATGAGACAAACTAGTGTCTTGGCACGAGGCCTTGGCTACGTGGTTATGATAGTCTGGCATTATGCATTCCATCATTATGAAAGTGGTTATTGATTTTTCATGTGATTATTCGACTAGTAGAATATCCATCTGAGTAAGTAAATGGAATTATTTAATTTTATTTTTTCCATATTATGCTGATGTTCAAGTTTAAAAAGGATTTTGTTTTATTTATACATTGCCTTAAATGTTAATGTTTATTTATGAAAGCTTCCATAATATTGTTATCCTTACTGAGCATCTGAGCTCACACCTTTCAATGTTTTAATATTTTCCAGGATGTGGAGAAGTATTTTATGAATGACCTGCAGGGATAGTCAGAATAGGATATGAGTGTGGACTATGGAGACTTTGTTATTTTAGTTTTTCACTTTATGATGTAATTTAACATTTCTGAATGTATCTAGTGTTTCAAAGGCTACTAAACTAATAGGTCTTTCGAGAGATGATCATTTGTGATCATTCCAATGTTACGCAATAATGCACCGACTCTGGGTAACTGGGGTCGGGGCGTCACACCAAAATTATTTGAAAACTAAAATACCATTAGAAAAGTAAACATCCAAGAAAATCCCAATTAGATTAAAACTATAACTGGCCACCTACTTTATTTATAAAACATAAAACAACGCAAAAAAATATTAAACTCTTTCCAACATATTTTAACATGTTTAGAATGATATACCAACATCAAACCATACACACCATAAATCATCTTTTGAAATCAAAGACACACCAAAAAAACATTTTAAATCATTTCCCCTAAAATCACTTCAGGCCCACATTATTTAAAAGAATCACGAACTAAAAACATTGAATTCATTAAACCCATGCAATAGTGTTTTATCACCATAAACAAGCCATAACACAACCAACTCAAGTTCATTAATAAATAATGTCATTACAACATAATAATGGTAATAAAATTCATAAGGGCCGAATTCCTTCTTAGAGAGACATAATCAATTAAAAAAATCATTCTATATATCATAGAACTATGAAATTTACACTAAAACTCATTTAAAACCTACTTTTACCAAATAAAATAAAATCAAAATTTCAATAATAATTTAAATATGGGTTTCATATTACTACGAAACTATTTTATAAATTTTTTTAAAATGGAAATCATGAAAGGAAAACCTTTAGTAAGGGAAAAACATGGAAACACCTATTGAGACCTCGTGCGATTGGAATGAATCTTCAAGGGGAGGAAGAACGACACCCCGTGGACAAATCGCGCATCGTAAATCAAATGGAAACCCAAGATAAACTTTAAACCAAACATTTTCAGATCATCCAATAAAAAATCCCACATATAAATCCTATAAATTAAGTGAGAAGAGGAGAATATGGGAAGTTAACTTACCAGAAGGAATCGACGGAAGGATGATTAGCAGCTAGAAGAAGTATCCGAGGGGAGGAGGGCATGTGTGAATGATGTAAGAGGAAGAGGGGTGCGTGAATGTAAGGGTGAGAAGGGGTGATATCATGAGGTATAAATTTTTTTGGTACGCATGATAGAATAACGCGAGATGGGTTATTTGAGAGAAGGAATTAAAAAAAATGAAATGAATTTCTGGTGGGGTGTGAGGAAGATTTGGCTAATTGGAGACAGTGAATAATAAATGAGAAATGAATTAATGGAATAAAGAAGGGTGATGCATGAGGGAAATGAATGTGGGGAGGTGTGATTGGAGAGAAGGAGATAGTGGAGGTAGGGATAACAAAACGGGAGAGAGGGGGAGGTGTGGAGAGAAGAGTGATAGGAGAGAAAAATACAAAAAAAGAAGATATTAAATAGGAGAGAGGGGGAGGCATTGAGAGAGGGTAATTGGAGAGGGGAATTCCAAAAAATAATATATTAAATGGGAGTGTGGGGTGAGGCACGAAGAATAAAAAAAAGAGGGATTAAATCACGTAAAAATATTAAAATAATATTAAAAACAATAATAAATAGAAAAATGTGTTAATAATAATGATAGTGATGATGATGATAATAATAATAATAATTACAATTTTAATAATAATTATAATAAATTTAATTACAACATTTATAATAATATTAATAATTATATAATCACAACGACATAATTAATTTTCTTAATGATAATAATAATAATAGAAATAAAAATAACAATAAGATAATTAATAATTTTAATCATTTTCTTTTAAATAATAACCAAATTAATAAAAACCTAATAATAATTATATTTTTAACAATTTTAATCAAAAAAACATTTTTACCTAGACAATAATGTAATTATTATTATGTCTTAAACATTTATTTTATTTCATTCTCATATTTTTATATTATTTTATGTAATAGGTAACTACAGGGCATCTGGGCTGACAAGACAGTTATCTCCAACCTTGCGGTGCCCATGCACCAGTCCAAGACCCACCAAAAACCTCAAATATCAAAAAATATAAACAATCACTCATTCCATAACGTGGAAAGACTAATCAAAGCCAAGAAATAATAAAATAATATAATATAAAAGTTCTGGGTGTGAAAAATAAACTTGAAAAGATTTACCATGGGTTCATCCCATGTATATTCTTTACATCTACTAACCTAGGGAAATACATCATAAGAAAGATTGGTAATAAGCTCTAGTAAGGGAAAGCAACGCAAACTGTTTACTTTTGATATTGTGAATCTTTAATAAGAACATGAGGAATATCATAAAGGAATTAAACAAGGATAAAATGTTAATTTAATAGTAGAATTAAAGTGAACTATTATAAATATGTGTAGCTTCAAAATTTAACTATAACATTCATAAACATATCACCATGTTTTTTCACTAAGGTTTCTTAAAAATTACCAATGTTATTCACCAAGGTACCATTAAACTTTTCTTTAGTATATATGAAATTATTTACCTAGTGCATTTGGATGAAATCAGGGAAAACCATTATTATGTTTTAATTAATTTTATTCACATATATCAAAATAATTCATTTCATAAATAAACTATTTTGAATTGAATAAATTTGTTTCATATAAAAATCCAGGCACATTAGGACGTTCTTAAATAAAGGATCTTTATGTTATTTATAACCCATGTAAAGGGAATATGAGTTTTTGTATAAAAATTACTAATTAAAATAATTAATTTGAAATCATGGTGAATACACATGGAATATAATGGGATGATAGTATTCACCAAAAGAAAATAGAATAGAATTTATTTCGGATAAGGGAGAAATTTTAAGTAGTACAATTGACCCCAAAACAGGTATAAAAAATGTTTTTAGAAAAGATTAAAAATATAGGCGACAATGTTTTATAATATAAAAAACATAATTTTTTATTAATGGAATTAATATAATGGATATATTATTTATTTACCATATAATTTAGATGACATATAAAAAAGAGATTCCTAAAAGAAGTGAAAAGAATGAAATTTCCCTTACCTTGAAGAATTGTTCCTAAAAATAAAAGATTGGTACCTTAGGGGCTTGAGGGAACCTTGGAAGGACTAATTTTATGTTTAAAATGTCATAGATTTGTTCAGGGCGAATTGGGAATTAAATGAAATTGAAAGATGGGTGGCTATATATTGTAAATGTGGGGGATTTATTTATTATTTTCCATGGACACCTATGTAGTTGGAATTGAAAAACTAGGGTCATCCCCATGGTATTTTCCCATGTAATTGGACACTTGCATAACATTTTATGTCATTTTATCCCACAAGAGTTGACCAAAATTTGAAATTACAAATTATTTCTTGGAAAATTATAGATATCATGAAATAACATCTTAAAAATAATGTTTCCATTTTAAAATATGGAAAGTAAATTATATGTTTGGAAAGTGATTTAAATCTATTAAAATACATGATATTGAATAAAATAAAATATTTATATTCTTTTATTGTGTTTTATTAGTTATTACATCATTACCACATAATTATGTTTTCATTAATCATACATAAAAACTTAAACAGTATTTTATTTATTCAAAATAATAATAATGAATTTTAGAAAATGAACATAAAATCACCCTGGCCTAATTTTAATATAATGAATTCCAAAATTATTTTTATAATAATAAATATAAAAATAATATAATTTTAAATTTAAAATATGAAATATATATTTATTAAAAATAATAGCGGATAAAAAATTCATAGTGATATTTTATACATTATAAAATGATAAATCTATTTTATCATTTATATTTAAATTGGATTGTTTTAATCATAAAATTTCATAAAAATAATAATTATTGATAATATTCTGGATTATTATAATAATAATATTCTTTTCGAAATGTATAATTTTGATCCAAAGAATTCAATTTATCAAATGAATCATTTTTTGAAAAGGTTTTCTCAAAACAGAATTGATGGAATAAACTTTTGGTTTATATAAATGGATTATACATTAAGTATATAAGGTCTTCACACATAACCCCTTATCAAACTCACATATGACCTAAGGGTAAGGTATGCGGCGATGAAGGATTTGTGGGGTAGCTCGAAAAACATACCCTGAGTAGTAATTTTTAATAACTTGAACTTCACATGTATTCAATTTATTTAATGATTTACATTTTAAAGTTCTTTTACGTATTTTCTATGCGATAATCCTCAGAATTATCCCTCCCTCACAAAGCTTTTAAAAATAGTATATGTTCCAAATGACTCTACAGGTTGAGGCCATCATTTATCATTTCTTTATTAATTAGCATTTTTCATTTCTACTTATAGACACTATTTATAAAGATAAAATTATTATATAGTTTCTAGGGATCATATTGAAACATATTAATAATTTAAAAAGGTAATATATTTATTGAATCCTTATGGTCACATTTGATTTTATACTCAGTTCAATTTTAATGGGGTATAGTTCTACTGAGTACAAAATAATAAAATATATATTTTCTTGAAACAATTGCCATTTAAAAAGTCTTGGAAATTAAATTAAAGGTGAATTAAATACTCATATGTGATGTGTATGACATTAATATGATAATATAGTTATAATATATAAATATATCACATTTAATTTTTTAATATGATACTATAATATAAAATGTTTTCATGTATATATATGGAATATCATCTCTAGGAATATTGTATTTTGATTCATGTATCTAAATTTTTTTGAGTACAATAAATACACATATACTGAATAAATATAATTTTGACTTCATGTTTTACATTTCGGATATTATTAAATTATGAACTATATAATAGGAACAAATTAACAAGTCAAAACCTACTCTAAAACAATATAATTAACACCTGAAATGATGAAAGTGAAAAAATATTTTTAGGGAATGAGTTATGATATATAAAAAATATATTATATATAATATCATAAATATTAATATGATTCTATTATATGTTAATAAAATTATTAAATAAATTATACATGATTTTTAACAGCATTCAACCTAATGGGAGTGTAAGGTATGGTATTTTCATCTCACTTATTACATTTATGAGATAAATTTCTAATGCAAAACTTATTTCATTTTTTGGTGTATATAATTCCCCTTAATCATTGAATATCATTAATCGCCCATAACTCATGGTATTTTATATCTCACTTTTATTTATCTCATCTAGAGGGGTTTGAATTTAAAATTAAAAGGTGGTAAAAGTTACCTTTGAAATCTCACTTCTTTTCTTATTAATTACATTCTATGGAAACGAACACGTTATTATATTCATTTTTTCATGGTAAATTATATTTATATTAAATATCCAAATTATCATATTATGGATATAATTTTTTCTTAATCCTTATTCAAATTTTAAATATGTTTTCTACATTGACTGTTATCTCATTAATTTTGGATGTGATGATAAATTTGTATCTTTTACTGAATATCGATATTTGATAAGGCACATTGTTTATGAATTGAATACATTATTCAATATGAGGAATTATTTAAACATAATGACATGGGTTAGATTATTGTTAACAAAATCATAATTATACATCAGTAGTCTCATGAGATAAAATTTGTTTGTGATAAACCCTTCGAGTTTTTTCCCAACAATAATCAAACTTGTTTCTACCCATAGACATAAATTGTCTTGAGAATCAATCGTAATGTTATAGTGGTTCATGTTCAAGATACATGAAGTCCAATAATCACACATTTCCTTCATTTCAGTTATTTTTATCTAGTGTATTTTCATGATAAAAAATCAATGGATGTATTTCATTTTAATCTTATTGATTAAATGGATTGTTTGTGTTTAGTTATTATCCTTGTAATATTGATTATTGATTATTTGTTCATTATAGATTCTATTGTACATACCTATTTTTGATAATTTCAGATCACCCAAATTTATTTCTAATCCATATGTTACAAAGATGATATATTTGAATGATTTTTCAAAAATTCATTTTATTATTATTTTTTATGTATTCCATTTTTTTCTATCCCCAATGTAAAATCGACATCATGTATGAAATATGGTATTAAAATATTACTAAAAATATTATTCTGTTGAGATATGATACCATATAATCATGATAATTTAAAAAACTAATGAACCATCTTCTATATTCTTGGTTTGGTGAGTAAGTGTCAGTATCAACGAATGTTTAGTCAAATATAGGGAAAAAAGATTTAGGAAAACCTAAATTAGAGAAACTAATTTTAGGATGGAATTTTAGGATATGTATAGACGATAATTAGAGATAATCCTTGTTTATGATTTTGATATTAGATATGAATATGTTTTAAAATTTATTTTAACAATTACATGATATTTATAATTATTATGATTTCATAATTTAAAGAGATATTGTTTCATATTCAATTATTTTGAAATGACACCGAGAAGGTAGAAGGGTATCAATAATCATTTCCAATGTAGATGTTTCCATTATGTGAAATCCAATATATATTATTATGGAACTAATTAAATTAAGGATATATTAGGGAAGCATAATCACATTATGAAAAATAACTTTTCCCAGATGGAGAAACCTTTTCAAAAGTGAGTTTCTTCAATGATGGATTGCTTTATGCGATAGAGAATGCCTTCATTTAATGGGAAAACTAATCTAATGAACATGGATAAATTGATAATTTATTTGAATAATATATTTATCGAGTTGGGATGTGGTGAAAAGGAAAAGGTTACACATGTAGTTTGTTCTCTCAAGGGTGATTCAGATAAATGGTAGTTGTTGATCAAGAATACTAGGAAGGAAGATGGATTAAAAGTCAAGGAATGGAATGATTTTAATGAGACATTCTTTGACTACTATTTCTGTCACGGGAATCAAACAGAGATAAAGATAATGATTATTAGATTAAATAAAAATTATGATGAAATTATTTTGGAGTAAGAAGCGATAATTACAAGTATAAAAAGGTATGATACATATTTCTTATGCAACACAAAATATAAGGTAAAAAATTTCATTAAGGGACAATGAAAAGTCTATTATGGGTGCTAGTGTCCCAAAATTTTTATTCATATCATGTAATTATTTATTTTATTCAATACCGAGAGATAATTATTAATGATCTATGGCTTCAAATATATGGAAGATTATGAGACAAAAAGAAACCAAATTTGGATAAATGGATGATGGGAAAAAATAATTTCTCCACATGTGATAATTGTGGAAGGAATCTGCCTTGGAATTCCTTGATGTGATTAAGAGTTTATTATATGTATGGTGATAAGGGTCATTGGAAAAATAATGAAAAGGGAAGGATAAAAAGGCATATTTTTAGAGTTACATCATCAATAATATGGTGCACTATGAAAATTTAATCCCCGTGATCCAAGAGAATATTCCCCGGAATAAGAAAAGGGATCACTTCAAGATTGTGTTATTAAAACATATGAAGTGGAATGGTTATTGTTCCATCATTTGGAATCAATAATTATGTTATTTTAATATTTTATTAATGAATTATTGGTTGGGAGAATCATGAAATATATAAGCATTGTACATCAAAATATTTCATTATGGATTTGAGGGCACATGTTGAACGGTACATATAACCATGCCAAATGATTCAGTGACAATTGGAATTTATTTAAAACACATTAGTAAGTGACAATATCCTTTAATATATATCAAATGTTAAAATAAGGATTTTTTGGATAAATTGATGATTGATATGTGAAAATTAAATAGGATACCACTAACTACATTAGAATTAATAATAATTTTTTGGTCATAATACATGGAAGGGTTATAAGGATAACTATATATAACATCATATTTGTTGATATTTGGACATTTATTTTCAGGACAATTTATTACATCACCATATGTTGCAAATTGTTCTAAGAGATTGAGTATAAATATTTCAAGGATCAAAAAATGTAAATATTTTGATTATTAATTAGAATTGAAATTTTTGGTACATTTTAAGAGCTTTGTCTCCCTTTTCATAACCCTTAGATACATGGACTGTTATGGTGTTTGATTGGAATCTTATTTAAATATGATAGTCAAAATAGTTTTTTTCACCATTTTTAACCCTGTATTTTCATGGATATCGATGTATCCAGATTTCATGTAAATGTTTTTGGAATGAAGTCAGCGAAGACTTCCCGTATAAACAACAAGATCTTTTCAAATCATGGGTGGATTTTTCTTCCTTATGCAAGATGTTGGACTATCGGTAGAATGTATATCGTCATAGGATTAATGTTGATAAAGAAATGAGGGATGTGGCCCTAGAGTCTGGTCTTGGCAAGCCCAGTTTTAACACCCTGAAAGAAGATTCTCATTACGATGGTTCGCTTGTAAATATCCAGATCATTTTTTTACTCCTCTTATGTGGATACCGCTAGATACTAGGGTAGCTTTACCCTGATGAAGGCTTTCCCTTAAATCCCAGATCATATAGCCATATATTACATTAGATGGCTATAGAGAGGTCTGGTCATGTGAAATTCGGTGGTGGAATCTCTGTCTGGATGTTAGGAAGGATTTTTTACATCATGAGGTCTTTCTCAATGTCTCAATGCTCCCAAGGATATATCCTATGATGATTTTGTGCATGTTGAAAAAGGGAATAGTGAAAAAAAATGGATCACATGAATCATTGTCTTTGTAGTATGGACATGCAGTGGTGTCCCATGTGGCTAGGGAGGGAGTTGCAACATGCTGCAAGGATCATGATTTTTAGGCCTTTAAATGTGGATGTTGTCGAGGCTATGACCTAGAATAAATGTGCCATCAATGAATCATTGAAATAACATTGAAGGTTTGAAGACAGAATAGATGGACCAAGCACTTGAGGTTGCTCAAGGTTGGAATTAAAATGAATACCAGATAATTTTAGGAGGATATTATAGTGAAGAGTGATATTTTAAATTTTCAGAATATTTTTCATAATAACATCACAATAAAGTGATACATAGTTTGAGATGAAGGAAGGGTCAGATGAGAAACTGAGATTTTGGGTGTCGTATTCTAGCTTAAAATAGAAGTAGAAATTGATAAAGGACTACTATATATTTCTAAATCCAATTGAAATAATATCATCTAAAAATTACTAGGGAAATGTGTTGGAATTTGAGAACAATTACATTAACCATAAATTAAATGTTACTTGTGAATCAAACATCTTGAATAAAAAAGGAGGTTTGTTGGATAATCAGAACCATGATGGAAATATGGGTGTGATCCTATCCACTAATTTCATCATGTATAAGGCTAAGGAGGTAGTGAATTTGGAATAATGGGAACTTATTATCAATTTGGAGGAAAAAGTATATAAGAATCTCATCTTATTAATTCCATACAAGAGGATTTTTATACGATGACTGAGAGACTATATTTTTGGACAAAAATAAAGGGAATAGAAATTTTATTGACAATCAAAATCTTATTTGGGTTAGAGGAATCAATGTAGGGATGATAAATATGGAGGATTATATCCAAACATTGGGAATTATGGCCTATTGTTTTGAAGATAGTATCAAAGATGATATGGTTATAGGGTCAAAATGATTTCATTGGATTTTTTTAAGAAGATTTTTTTAATATGATTTAATTAGATTTAAATGGTTTTTATATCTTCTATGTTATTTGAATCATATTTTTTTATACTTTCCTAGTTTATTTATTTAATCAAAAAGTGTCTTCAAAATAAAAAAGTTAATTTTCTGCCTGTTTGGACACAATTTATTTAATTTGGGAATAATGTAATACTGAAATAATTTACAATATATTAATTTTATAATTAATTTAATTTAGTTAATAGATTTTATAACATGAAACAACACGTTATTATTTGAACACACTAGACATTAATATTAGCATGCAGTAGACAGGACGCTAAGATGTCTTGTGTTTTACACAATACTGAGTTCCTTCGATATCTTTCATTACACGCAAGAACGTGATTTACCAAAATACAATATGGTATTATTATCATTATTTAATATGATATTTATCCAATACCCATTATAATTAAATGTATTAAATATATTATCTAAAATAAGAAAATAATTTTTTAAAATATTTATATAAATTTTTAGAGTTCGAAATAATTATAGAATCCATCCAAATATAAAAAAAATATTTTTCGATTCAAATTATTTTATGCACCAAAAGAAATTGTGTATTAATAAATTAAATTAATTCCAATATTTTAAATATATTATTTAAATGTATATATATATATATATATATATATTATTCAATTAATTAATTTTTAAATCCATAAAATAGGTTTTATAGGTATATAATAAGAAAAAATAAATTTTTTTGCCTAAAAGATATATTTTTTTGAAGGTTGTTTTTCCACAATTTAAGGGGGAACCAATTTTAAATATAACTTTTTTCACTTTTATAAATTATATTTGGAAAAATATACTTCATTTTTTAAAGATAAATTTCAAAATTAACATAGGGTGTGTTTTTTGGTGTTTTTCTATGGTGTATCATTTTTTGATGAATAATGAAAAATATAAATTTTAATTGAATGAAATTTCTTATCAAAATAATGTATTAGGATAAATAATATTTATAATTTATTTTACGGTTTCATTTGATCAAATTTACCAATATAAATTATATTTAGGACAATTTGATGAATTCTAATTGAATTTGGTTATAAAAACATTTCAATCATTTTAACATTATCACTTTTAAACCCCTCTTTCTCATTCCGTTGGTAGGATTAATTGAAATTAATTTTTTTCACTTATATGATTTTAATTTTGAGAAAGGAATCATAGTTTTCAAAATAAGAAATTAAAATTTATATTACCGTAAATTTTTTATTGAAAATATTATAGAACTCTGTTAAAATTAATTACACTTATTAGGTTGAAAATTAGTTTACATAGTAGTTAAAATTTATTCATAAGTGGCCAAATTACATAAAAATTTATAAAAACAATATTTTTTTGTACGTATTTATACAGTATCCTACCTTTTTTTAAAAAAATTTCATTATTGGTGTCACATTATGTAATTGAGACCTCCCAGTAATGTTTACATTTTTATATTCACAAGAATGAAACTCCTTCTCCACTACTGAAGGGTACTCAACCCCTCATTTATTCACACTTATAATACCCTTTGGATCTCACAAAACCAGAATAAATAATATATCAAAATAACTCCCATAAAATTAGAATCCTCACTTTGGGCTGAATGAAAACCAAGGACTTCTTTTGGTGTAAACCAAAAGGAGTTATTAGATGAAGAGGTAGCGATCTTGAACGAGCTCTGTTATTGTATTTATTTATCCACAATAGCCAATATTATTATATAAATATTATATAATAAACAAATAATGTGAAAATCACCAAAATGATTTATTTTAAGATTATTTCCAACACTTTCATGCTCTTCCATCTAATGGGATAAGAAATCATCATTCCCATGTATGGGGGACTACCGCCTCACGAAATGATGTCATTCATTCTTCAATTAACACCTCTGAAGGAAAGAAATAATATTTAATTTAACGTATATATAAGATATATATGATATTTATAATTTCCTTAGGCTTCTATAATTATTTGTTTAACACATAACACTATAAATTTCATTTTTTGGAATACGATATCTTTGTTTTAAGACGTGTGAACTACCACCTCCTCAAATGAATGTAATGTGTCACACATTACATAGAATGTTTTAAAGATGGTTTATCTAAAAATACATGATATATATTAAATAAATTTGATAAATTAATTATAAGGCCCTGACCTTAAAGGTTACTTAATATTGAATTAAATGGATAATTCACATTCAGGATCTTTTCTGGTTTAGAGTTTTAGAGATTTGGGACATAACTATTACATCTCAAAAGATTAAAAAGTTTACACTTCCACTAAGTTTACATAAAATAAAAACTATTAAAAAGAAACATGTCTAGTTCCACATTTTAGATAGCCTGACATTTCCTTGATCCCATCCTTGACCCTATTCAACTTCATGTCCTGTGAAAAACATTTCAAAAAAACATGGGATGAGCATAAAAAGCTCATTAAGGGTTATAACAATATGGAAATAAAACATTAGTCCATTTATACATAAGAATAAATTAAATCATATATTACTCATAAAACATAAGCACGTTAACATACCTCATGAAATCATAAGATTTATGAATAACTCATAGAAATCATAAGACATAAAGGTAACTTGAGGCATTCATAACATTCTTACGTAGGGAGTAACCCTCATGGTTACGTTTGGAATACCCATCATAGTATATTCCCAAAATATCTTTGGAGAAACCTTAATGTTTAACCCCTTCGCGTTACCCAATGCATTTGAGAGCTATATCGGGCTCACCCTCCCCAAGTTTATCACGGAACCACCCATCTTCATAACAATGCCCACGAACCATAACCCAATTGTATCACATAAAACATGCATAAAGGAAACATATCATTTCCACATTTCAATCACAAGATATCAATACAACACATAGACATAATAAAAGCATTATGAAAACTATTTCCAATACCAAAATATATGAAAAGTAAAACATGGTATTTATTTTTCATTTTAAAAAAATGGTATGGCTTGTAGAGGAAGCTGAAACTCAAGTAATGGTCAAGACGACAGAGAAGTCGTTGTTGCCGCATACATACGACAAAAAAAACATTCCCTTTTTTTCATTTAGTAAACGCTTCTTATAAAAAATATTCCTTTTGAATAAATGTAAAAGTCAAAGGGGATTATACACCGTATAAAAGAAAGTAGTGTATAAAACAAAATAAGCCTCAATGAATGGAGATTGAGACGAAGTCCCTTACAAAGATGGTATCCTCGGATTAAGGATAAATCAATTACATAATTATATGTGAAAAACTAATAAACCCAATATAAGTGTATATTTAGTGTAAAACAATCAGAGATCATTCAAACATATTCATAGAATGACATATTCAAGGGGTACAAGTTTATCCCAAAGAATCAACATTGGTTTAAGAAGTTCCTTTGCAAAAATTTGACAGCCTAACGGCATCACATCAAAATTCAGAAAATGAGTTGATGAGAGATAACAAGGGTATCTCATCACATGGACATAAGATTTACATCAATAAGGATATAGAATAAAATATCCCAACATTACAATATGTAAATTAAATGACCCAACAAAATAAGTCTTTTAAAAAGAGGAGGGTGAAGGGTTCCCTTACCGACTTGGGTATCTTTCGAAACATACCCCCCATGAAAGAAACACAATAAATGAAAGTATATTTCGCAAAGCATAGAATAATGGGCAGTACATATACCACTAAAAGGAAATTGTGGAAAATGTAGCATAAATCTCATGGGAATAAAAGTGAGATGAAAAATACCTTACGAAAACTCGGCAGCCTAACGATGCCACTTAAAACATCCAAAAAATGGATTGATGAGATCAAATAGGGTCTCTCGTCATCATAAAATAAAATTTACAGAAATAGTAATATAAAAGAATATCCCCCAACATAACAAAGAGGAGCTTGAAAGAAGTGATACAAATGGGATACCTTAAAATGAAAGGGAGAGGTTGGATCTCTTACGAAAATTCGGCAGCCTAACGGCACCACTCAAAACTTCCAAAATGGATTGATGAGAGAAAATAGGGTCTCTCATCATATTAACATAAAAATTACAGTAGGAGTAATATAAAAGAACATCCCAATCATAATAAATATGAGCTTAAAATGAATTACATATAAGAGTGTACTTAAAAAGAAAGAGAGGGGTAGGATCCCTTACCTCATGTCCGACATGACTCGATCGTTCATTAATCTCCTGAATAATAAAATTTGGTCAATTTTTAATTTCTTAAGGACCTAATTTTAATATTATTATTCAGTTAATATCACATATTATAATTTTATAATAATTGGTTAATAAAGTGATTTCATATCAGACGTTTTTGTTGATGTTCGGTACATGAGTAAAAATTTAACTTGTTGGAAAAGAATTTTCCATGTAGTTATAGGTACATCATCTCCAGAATAGTATTGATGTTTTAAATGTCATATATATCGAGTATATATTCATTTTATACTATTCCATAACATTTTGAGGTAAAAAATGAAATCCACCGTTCATGGAGACGGTAGGCCGTGCGTACGCATGAACGCTACTTTCATTTCTTTGTCATATTAATGGAATTAAAACTAAATTAGAGATATATATATTATAATTCCAGAATTATATCCATCATTTAGATTTAATATATGACATATATATCCATTATATATATGTACTTATAATAGTACATAACATTTAGATATAAGAAATGAAATGTACCGTTCATGGAGACGGTAAGTCGTACGTACGCATGAACGCTACTTTCATTTCTTTGGCACATTAATGGAATTAAAAATAGATGAGATATATATATATATTTAATTCCAGTATAATATATATGTTATATATATCACATAAGTACATCAATTTCATTCTTTATACATTCCATGTATTGCATGAACGAGTCACGTCACTTGAGGGGGCGGTAGTCCATACTTCCTCATATGAAATTATCGCATTTTCACAACATGAAAAGCATAAAGTCATGTTTTAAATATAAAATTCAGAAGCATATAGAAAACATTAATACCATATATATCATATATAAAATATAGTGACATCATAATGGCCACCATGAAAGGTGTTAAAAGAATATTTAACAATCATCGTTTCGTGATGCAGAAATTCACCATCCACAGAAACAGTATGTTCTTTAACCATTAGACGAAGGTGTGTGAATGTTTAGCTTGAATAATTAACATAAAAACATCCTCGTATATTTAAGATACTGGTTTTGTTACAAATGAAAGGAAAAAATAGTTTAGAGGGTTGGAGAAGAAAAATAAAACAAAAGAACACAAGGGAAGACATTACCTTTAAATCGGGTAACTCTTTTTCATTTGAGCTGAAAGGCTTCATTGGAAAAGATTTTGCCCAAAGGTGAGGCTTCAATGATTAAGAGAGGGATGTGGAGAGATGAAAGGGGTAGGGTTTGGCTGAGCCAAAGTCTTTAGAGGTGTGTGTAAGGTGGTAGAGGTGGGGTCTTTTATAAGAGAAGAGGCGGGGCACTCTTAGAAAGTTATAAAATATTACTTTATTATAAAATTATTTTCGGATTTTAAAGGTCCCAAAAGGATATATTTAAAGGATAAGGTGATAAAGTTTCGAAATCCACCCATAAAATAGGTTTGTGACAAGTTTATTTCTTATATTTTACATTATATTTTCATATTATTTAAATTGTAAAATAATGAGGTAATTGCTGCATCATCATGGTGTCATAAATAATTTAATTTATTTAGTGTCTAAAAATTATAACCAAAATATCATGATGTATCAAATATTTTTATATTTATAATGAATATTTATAGACAAAAATATGACCTGTATAACTCCATGTAAAAATTGATTTAGTAAAACAATACATGTTTGTGACATTGTAATTTTAACTTTAAATAAAAAGGTACTAATGTCATTTTCCTACCAAAGTGTCTCCAAGGGGTCCCCAAGTTGACCCATGGATTGTCTTGATCGGCCATGACTCATCCAATAAGGGTAGGACATGTGTCAAGGTCATTTAATATTATTAATACATTATTTTTACCTTAAATTACACTAATTACCTCTAATCGCGACTAAAAACTTTAAAGTTACTATTCAACAAAAAATTATTTTAATCCCATTGAACCACATTTTACATATTAATGAAACCATTTATGTCGGATTTTTTAAATTCAAAACACAGAATAGGTAAAGTTTCATTTAAACAAAAAATCAGTTTCATTAACTACCACTTAGTGGTTTCACTATTCATCAAAAATTGAAGTTTTTCAGAAAAATACCAAAAATTCACCCTAAACAATATTTGATATTCCGAAATCAAAAATGATGTCTATTTTAAAAAATTAAAAACATATAATTTGTATTAATTAATTTAATAATTAATTCCCACTGTCAGGACAAATAGCGCGTTTTTATAAAACAACATATATCAAAAGATTGACACTTCTTTAAGTCCAATTTCGATGTGAAATTAATAACAATGACCACTATTGGATTAAATGGTAGAAATATATTATAATTTTACTTTAAAACAAATTCAAATAAAAATCTAATGATATAAATAAAATAGATTAAAAAGAGGTTTTGAATTAAAGTACAACATTTTTCACTATTCATTAAAAAATGAACTTTATCGGAAAAATACCAAAAATTTACAGAAAGTAAATTTTCATGTCCCGATTCTAAAGAAGAATTTTATTTTTTCAAATATAACAGATAATATTGTCAAAAGGTGGATTTAAAATAGGTTCCCCATCAAAAGGTGGTTAATCAACCTTTTAAAGAATATTAGAATATTTACGCTTAAAATTGGATTCATTCGAATTTTTAATCTTTTAACATTTATTGTAAAAATTAAAAATATTTGACAAACATATATAATAATTTTTTAGTTATTTCCGTTCATTCCCGATATTACAATAGCTTGGCGTTAACAACAATTTAAAATAATAGTATTTTATTATTAGAGTGCAACGTAAGATTTAAAATGAACTCGTTGTTGCGTATTGGGTAAGCCATAGAGCATAGCGTTCCCTTTAAATTAATATTAAAATTTTATTCACAAATACGGATAAATATAAAAATTTCATATTCTTTATTTACCTGGGGTGTTACATCCTTCCCCCCTTTTGGTAATTGTGTCCTCGCAATTTTAAAACTGGGCTCGGAAACCTCATTGAAAGTCCCACATCAGAACAAGAGTCTATAAAACAACCACTTTAAAAGAAAGAAAGAGAAGTACAGAGGTCACCCGAGTTAACCCATACTAGGATTACATGTAGGAAAACATGGATATAGAAGAAAAATTAAAGGGTCATGTTCTGAGGGAGAGTGATAGAAAACATTTTTAGGAGAAATTTAACCACAAGAAAATCACAAACTTGTGGTGGGTTAAACTGTATTCGATTCCCCAGTAGAAAAAGTTAATAGACAACATTATTGTTTTAAGTTACTTTTCATTGAGGAATTTATTTTTGATCTTAAGGAAACATACTTACTTTTCATGTTGACTTTTAACTTTTACTAGATTTCTTTACACAAACTCATACTTTTCCCAAATGATGAGTATTTACGAAGACTTGTTTACATTAAGAGAGCTATAATCAACTTCTAGAGAATCACCTAATCCACAAAATAAAAATATATATTTTGTAACGCCCCGACCCCAGCTGCCCAGAGTTGGTGCATTACTTCGTAACATTGGCATGATCACAAGAAAGATCAAATCTCGAAAGACCGATTGGTTTAGTAGCCTTGGAAATGCCAGATATATTCATAAGTTTTACATTACATCGTAAAATGGAAAACTACTACAACAACATAAAGCTTCCACAGTCCACACTATAACCCCCTCATAATATCCCTGCAGGTCATTCATAACTTACTTCTTCACATCCTGGGAAAAATAATACATAGAAAAGGGGTGAGCTCAAATGCCCAGTAAGGATAACAATATGGCGGAAACTTTCATAAATAAGAATAAACATTTAAGGCAATGCATTACTAAAACAAAAGCCTTTTAAACTTGAACTTCAACATAGTATAGAAAAAGTAAAAATGAAATAATGCCATTTACTTATTCACATGGATATTCTACTAATCGAATAATCACATGCAAAAATCAATAACCACTTTCATAATGTTGGAATGCATAATGCCAGACTATCATAACCACATAGTCAAGGCCTCGTGCCAAGACTACAAATAATATTTTGTCAAGGCCTTGTGCCAAGACACTAGTTTGTCTCATGAGACCTACCGATGCATCGAGGAGCTATAGCGGGCTCCACCCGTCACTTATTAAGTCCAATGCATTCCCATATGAAAAGGTTTAAACATAACATAAACATTCGTATTAAAACTAGCATACGAAATGTCAATAATTTCACCATAAACTATGAATGGTATAAAAATAGAACATCCACAGTCAAACATATCACAAAACCTTCAATACAATATAGAAGCTTTGTATTACAATAAATCAACTTCAAATAAGCGTAAAATCCATCAAAGGATGTTGACATAGATGAAATCAAAATTATTTTTAAAGAAATATCTCTTTTTATTTTGAAATCATTTAAGATCCATATAAAATAAAACATTTTCTTTGAAAATATTCTTATAAGCTTGTAAGGAATGCTTTGAAGATTTTATAACGGCGTAAAATAACCGTACCCGGCATATAAGTTAAAAAAACATTCTTACCTCAATTCTGTCGAAAAGGTTAAAAAAGGACCTTGTTTTGAAAACGACGGAAAGATTCCTTTATAAACCTCTTATAAAAAGTCAAACAAGGGTATAAATGACTTTAACCCATATTCTTGTAATATTACAAATGTTTTGAAATACATTTTTAAGAAACATGGATGTGGATGATAAAGAGATCCCAGTAGATTATTACGTATAAACAACCTTGGATAATGAAGAGGTTGTAAAGTAAACCCTTACCTTGTACTTTTCCTTTGTTGGGGTAGGTTAACCTCCTGTATAATGGTGAAATAATTGTTATTAAATTATACAAGAATCATATACATTAATATGATATCATATATGATCTTTTAACATTGCTTTATTAATAATATCTTAGTATTATCGTCGTTTCGGGTGATAATCGATTCGTTCTTCTTAAATGTTTGGTTACGTAAGACATGTTTGTAATGGATAGATTATATCTTATTCATAATAAGAATGATATTAACATTATTTTTAACCCCAAAATGAGAATAAGACTTGAATGGATATGATGGAGAATGAATCTTATCGCGTTCGTGGAGACGGTAGTCCGTACGTGCGCACGAACGCTACTTCCATTTAATTTTTATTTTAAAAGAATCTAATCCAAATGATACATAGGTATATTACTATTCCAGTATAATATTTTATATATGTTACTTATGTTCATTAACACCATCCTTTATACGTTCCATGTGTGGTATGAACGAGTCATATCATTTTAAGGGGGCGGTAGTCCGCACTTCCTCAAATGAAATTATCGTATGTATATACAACATGAAACGAATAATGGTATGAAATAAAATGGAATTAAAGACGCTTATATATAAAATATATATCATTAATATCATATTTAATTACAGTGCCATCATAATGGCCACCATGAGAGGTGGTAAGATGTATTTGAACAATCATCGTTTCGTGAGGCGTTAGTTTTCCATCCACAGAAACATTATGTTCATCATCCATTAGATGGAGTTGTGTGTATGTGTAGTTTGAATCCTTCTTATAACAATATCCTAGTTTATTTAGGATACTGGTGTTGTTACAAAAGAAAGGAAATAAAAAGATTTTGGGGGTTGGAGAAGCAAAATAAATGAAAATACTTTAAGAGAAATTGTTACCTTTAATTTAGGTAACTCACTTTGGTTGGAACCAAAGGACTTCTTGAAATGCTTTATGCCTAAGGGGAAGCTTCAAGGAGGAGGATAGGGATGTGGGGAGCTTAGTTGGGCAGAGTTTGGACGAGCCAAGTGGCTTGAGAGGTGTGAGGAAAAGAGAAGGAGGAGTGCCCTTTTATAAGAGGGGTGAGGGGCACCTTTGGAAAAGCTAGAAATATTAATTTATAATAAATTCATATTCGGTTTCTAATGGCTCCAAAGTTGATTATTCAAAGGTTAAGGTGGGGATAGGTCGAAAACCACTCAACCAATAGAATTTAGACAGGTTTGGGTACTTATATTAACCTTATCTTTAAGTATTAACTCTAAGTTAATTAGTTTCACTTTTACAATGTCTCTTTGTATTTTTATATAATATGGTTAATAAACTTACTATATACATCCAAGAGACCCCCAAGTGGTCCATTAATGATTAAAATATCATAATATAAGTCTCTTGACCGATACTTAGATTTTTAGGAATTTAATATCAATTAATAATATAATATTTGTTTTAAGAACTCTTTTATGTCAATTTTGACACTATTCAATAGTTGATTTTTGTGAAACTTATAACAGATTGATTACTTCTAACAAAGTCCATTAAATCAATCCTAATATATCATATTAGCCTAGAAAATTAGTTTAATTCATTAAAAGTTTCATATTATATTTATTTGGGTATTTATAATATCAATTATTTTAATTTTTCACTATTTTAGTAATTACTGCATCATCATTGTGTCATAAATAAAATAAATTATTTAATGTCTAAAAATTATAAATAAAATATCATTATGTAGGAAATCTTTTTAGCTTTCTAATGAATATTTATAATCTAAAATCCAACATATATAACCCTATGTAAAAATTGTTGTTCTAAAAGATATATGCTTGTGTCATTTTTGTATTCATTTTAACTAAATTAAAATAAAGTGTCATTATCACTTACAAGTGGATCCATGGGGTCCCAAAATTGACACAAAGATGCCCATGGTCGACCATGTATCAACCAATAGGGTTAAGACACGTTTTAGGGTAATTTAGTATTATTATAATATTATTTTTTAACCCTTATTTACCGGATTTACCCTTAACCATGGTAAATAAAATATTTACCGCAGTAATTATTCAAAATGTCTAAAAATAAAAGTTACCTATTTACACAATTTGAAAATCCTGATTCCAAATATGGAATCCATTTTTTTAAATTCAAAACACAGAAGTGGCAGAAATTAATTTAAAATTAATTCCCGCTGTCAAAACAAAAAGCGTGTTTTTAAGAGATAATAACTATCAAAAGATTGACACTTGTTTATGTTCGGTTTAATTGTAAAATTATGTCCAATGACCAAAATTATATTAAATGGTAAAAATATATTCTAAATATACTTTAAAACCACTCAAATTCATAATTTATCACTATTAATTATTTTGATTAAAAAAGTTGTTTTTAATTAAAATTTAGTAATTTTTACTATTCATCAAAATATGAAAGTTATCCGAAAAGTACCAAAATTTCACCTTAGGCTAAATTTGATATTCCGAATCCAAAAATGAAGTCCATTTTGAAATATAAAATATATATAATTTCAAAAAATTAAGTATTACTATTCATAACGGCTAGTTTGATCGGTTGTGGTGTGTGTTAAAACTCGAAGTTGCGTACAACACACGCTACTGTTTTATTCAAAGGAAAGCGTACCGTGGAAGATTGGGATGTTTTATTTTAAATTTTTTTGATGTCCCCATTTAGTCAAAAAGTTTAAAATATTTTATTTAAAAAGGGTTCACTATTAAAAGTTGGTAAAACTACAATACTGAAGATGAATTTGTTCTTACATTATGTCTAAGAAACTCATAATATGGATTCTACAATTATAAGGATTATATAAAGTTTAAAATTTAGTTAATACTATTCATAACCTTTTTTGAACGGCTTGTTTGGTAAGTCATGGTGCGCTTGAACTCGGTGTTGCGTGTAGTGCAATTTATTGAATTATTTTGAAGAAATAACGCACTATGAAATCTTGGGATGTTACATTCTCCCCTCCTTCAATAAATTGCGTCCTCGCAATTTGAAATTGTTCTTCGAAAATAAAAGGTTGAAAATAGAAAATATATTTGTGGGAAAACCCACATCGGAAATTGGTTTACTAAAATTTAGTCTTAATATGAGGAAAAGAGAAATGAAAGGGTCACCACCAAATTATGATCTCGATTAGGAGAACATTGGTGGCAATTAGAGACATATAATTGGAGGAAAAACATAAATATTTATAGGTAGTGGTTGAGGTCATCAATCACAGACAAGTATAAAATTGAGGTCCTTAAACTCATCAATCTATGATGATTTGAAGTACCATCGGTTCAACAAAATATAGGGTATTGGGATCACACATTTTTGACATTTCAAAATATCTTAGTTGAAATCCCACATCGAAAAATGAATTAATGAGGCCTCTATTTAAAATAAAGAGTGGAAAGTATGAAGATTACCGAAAATAACACATACTAGGGTTCCATGTAGGAAAATATGGATATGGAGGAGAAATCTAACCATCAATTATTTGATGGAGAGTGGTAGAGAACATGGCTATGAAAAGGCCAACAATCCCAAAGCCATAAATTAGTGATGATTTAAGGTACCATCTAGGACAACATTTTTTTTAAAGTTACATTACATAATGAAGAGGAATTCATTTATGATATTGACTAAGAACATTATGAGATATACTTAAATTTTAAGTAGATTTTCATTCTTTAATAAATTTCCACCACTAACTCAATTTTTTTTTAAACCATGAGTATTCAAGAAGACTTGGTCACACTGGAAGAGCTAGAATAAACTTCTATAGAATCACATGATCCATGCAGGATAAACCATATATTTACATTGTCTTTGAAGATTAATCAAAACCAAAATGGTTAGTGAATGATCTAATGATCCCCCAAAAGGATATTCATTGAGATAAATATGCACTAATCTTAATTTCTAAAATTAAACCAACAATACCCCAAAGTTAAATAGATACCATTCAATAACCAATTGTCCTTAAAATCCTTTAATATAATCCAAACTAATATTGAAACCCAAAACATAGAAGAATTTGATTATGTAGTCTCCCATGTTACATTGTATCTCCAAATGACATCAAATACTCTTAAAGTCACATACTTAAAAGTAATTAACATCATCACATATTCTCTGTTATAGGTTAATCATTTCCATAAATAACCCAAATCACTATAAATCAACAATAAAAATGTAGATAAAAATCCACCATTACTCTACAAATGAAACCTCATTGTATTCTATTTTCCTTGGGCATATAGTGTTCCTAACAAAACGAACATCTTCCAAAATAACATTTATCACTTAATCACCAAATCATTTTCCTATACCAAGGGTATTCATTTGATAAGACATAAGAACCCAAATCATCTTATTATTGATCAATAAAATCATTTAACAAAAAAAATAGTCATACTAACCAGGGACTTCACGTAGTCCAGTGGTAGGCGATAAATCCCAATCGCACTTTGGTTGTGGGTTCGATTCCCACAGCTTTGTCCGACGTGACGGGTTGTCACACGATCTACGTGTTGTCCTTTTTCAAAAACTATATTCTATAATATTACCAAAATGAGATAAATTTTTCAAAATAACATAATTTAACCACAAATGTTATATCATACTTTGCATTTTCATCCCAAATTATAATAACTTATCATTTTCTCAAACCCCAATGATCATATAAAACCAAATGGTTATTTATACCTATATCCACAAGAGAAGAGACAATTATTCCTCAAATATCATTCTCACATGGCAAACTGAGGGGTTACAAATACAAGAGAAAATTATTCCAAAGTAAACCCATCAACAAGGAGTGCTAATACTTTTTAAATTTTTCTCCAACCATTTATTTCCACATAGCTTCTTCTTTGAGCAAGAAAATATCCTATAAAATAGGACATTCACTCGGGTAATGGCCAGGTCCCCTACATTTACGGAAAATGACTGTAAATGGACTCTTGGGACCATTTTTATCTTCTTCCATAGTACTCTTCATTTTTCTTCGGCAATTCGTCACTTTATGTCCTTCCTTCCCGCACGTAAAACATTTCGTTGTCCCATTGAGACACTTTCCTGGGTGTCTCTTTCCACAATTCCTCCATGATGAAAATTGAGGTTTCTTTTCTCCATGGTCTCCATTGTTGGAGATCTTATCATTTATCACCTTTCTCTTCCTTGTTGAGTCTGGGAGTTGGTTAATATATATGTTGTTGATCATATTTTTGGAAAACTGATTTGGCATAAAGAGGATATCTTTTACGCCTATCAACATTCCATTTTGTTGCTCATTTCCACCACCGTTCCCACCTTGTACATCATTCTCAAAGTCACTATGACTTCCTTGGAATCCAGCCATTGACTAAAACCAGAAAGCATTGTGTGAGTAATAGTAGTCGTAAAATCATTTAGAGATTAAAATGTCACCATATTCTCAATTTGAAACATATTAGGATTAACCAAGGTCATTTACTCTCATGTTATGTCTATATTACTTAAATCGGTTTGTAAAGAAAATGTAAATTATCCTATGCATATCCCCCGGGAGTGTCGTAACCAAGAGTGCAGCAAGGCCCGTTGTCGTGCACCAGTTCCCGTTCGAGTCTAGCTCAAAGCGGTGTTTTCGGGTTTTACCCCTAGGTACATCTGTGCCAGAGCCGCCTCTACCTGCTCGTATCCAGACATGGATGTATTGCTCCGAAAACTCACAAAATCTCTACAATACCAAAATTCTAGGAAGTTCTTCTATACTAATCCTCAAAGTTCATCTTAGGTATACGTGCTCTAATCAGAGTTTATCTAAATCTAGCTTCCAAGGTTTGTACTAAACATCCTCTGATACCAACTGTAACGCCCCGACCCCAGCTGCCCAGAGTCGGTGCATTACTTCGTAACATTGGCATGATCACAAGAAAGATCAAATCTCGAAAGACCGATTGGTTTAGTAGCCTTGGAAATGCCAGATATATTCATAAGTTTTACATTACATCGTAAAATGGAAAACTACTACAACAACATAAAGTTTCCACAGTCCACACTATAACCCCCTCATAATATCCCTGCAGGTCATTCATAACTTACTTCTTCACATCCTGGGAAAAATAATACATAGAAAAGGGGTGAGCTCAAATGCCCAGTAAGGATAACAATATGGCGGAAACTTTCATAAATAAGAATAAACATTTAAGGCAATGCATTACTAAAACAAAAGCCTTTTAAACTTGAACTTCAACATAGTATGGAAAAAGTAAAAATGAAATAATGCCATTTACTTATTCACATGGATATTCTACTAATCGAATAATCACATGCAAAAATCAATAACCACTTTCATAATGTTGGAATGCATAATGCCAGACTATCATAACCACATAGTCAAGGCCTCGTGCCAAGACTACAAATAATATTTTGTCAAGTCCTTGTGCCAAGACACTAGTTTGTCTCATGAGACCTACCGATGCATCGAGGAGCTATAGCGGGCTCCACCCGTCACTTATTAAGTCCAATGCATTCCCATATGAAAAGGTTTAAACATAACATAAACATTCGTATTAAAACTAGCATACGAAATGTCAATAATTTCACCATAAACTATGAATGGTATAAAAATAGAACATCCACAGTCAAACATATCACAAAACCTTCAATACAATATAGAAGCTTTGTATTACAATAAATCAATTTCAAATAAGCGTAAAATCCATCAAAGGATGTTGACATAGATGAAATCAAAATTATTTTTAAAGAAATATCTCTTTTTATTTTGAAATCATTTAAGATCCATATAAAATAAAACATTTTCTTTGAAAATATTCTTATAAGCTTGTAAGGAAAGCTTTGAAGATTTTATAACGGCGTAAAATAACCGTACCCGGCATATAAGTTAAAAAAACATTCTTACCTCAATTCTGTCGAAAAGGTTAAAAAGGACCTTGTTTTGAAAACGACGGAAAGATTCCTTTATAAACCTCTTATAAAAAGTCAAACAAGGGTATAAATGACTTTAACCCATATTCTTGTAATATTACAAATGTTTTGAAATACATTTTTAAGAAACATGGATGTGGATGATAAAGAGATCCTAGTAGATTATTACTTATAAACAACCTTGGATAATGAAGAGGTTGTAAAGTAAACCCTTACCTTGTACTTTTCCTTTGTTGGGGTAGGTTAACCTCCTGTATAATGGTGAAATAATTGTTATTAAATTATACAAGAATCATATACATTAATATGATATCATATATGATCTTTTAACATTGCTTTATTAATAATATCTTAGTATTATCGTCGTTTCGGGTGATAATCGATTCGTTCTTCTTAAATGTTTGGTTACGTAAGACATGTTTGTAATGGATAGATTATATCTTATTCATAATCAGAATGATATTAACATTATTTTTAACCCCAAAATGAGAATAAGACTTGAATGGATATGATGGAGAATGAATCTTATCGCGTTCGTGGAGACGGTAGTCCGTACGTGCGCACGAACGCTACTTCCATTTAATTTTTATTTTAAAAGAATCTAATCCAAATGATACATAGGTATATTACTATTCCAGTATAATATTTTATATATGTTACTTATGTTCATTAACACCATCCTTTATACGTTCCATGTGTGGTATGAAGGAGTCATATCATTTTAAGGGGGCGGTAGTCCGCACTTCCTCAAATGAAATTATCGTATGTATATACAACATGAAACGAATAATGGTATGAAATAAAATGGAATTACAGACGCTTATATATAAAATATATATCATTAATATCATATTTAATTACAGTGCCATCATAATGGCCACCATGAGAGGTGGTAAGATGTATTTGAACAATCATCGTTTCGTGAGGCGTTAGTTTGCCATCCACAGAAACATTATGTTCATCATCCATTAGATGGAGTTGTGTGTATGTGTAGTTTGAATCCTTCTTATAACAATATCCTAGTTTATTTAGGATACTTGTGTTGTTACAAAAGAAAGGAAATAAAAAGATTTTGGGGGTTGGAGAAGCAAAATAAATGAAAATACTTTAAGAGAAATTGTTACCTTTAATTTAGGTAACTCACTTTGGTTGGAACCAAAGGACTTCTTGAAATTCTTTATGCCTAAGGGGAAGCTTCAAGGAGGAGGATAGGGATGTGGGGAGCTTAGTTGGGAAGAGTTTGGACGAGCCAAGTGGCTTGAGAGGTGTGAGGAAAAGAGAAGGAGGAGTGCCCTTTTATAAGAGGGGTGAGGGGCACCTTTGGAAAAGCTAGAAATATTAATTTATAATAAATTCATATTCGGTTTCTAATGGCTCCAAAGTTGATTATTCAAAGGTTAAGGTGGGGATAGGTCGAAAACCACTCAACCAATAGAATTTAGACAGGTTTGGGTACTTATATTAACCTTATCTTTAAGTATTAACTCTAAGTTAATTAGTTTCACTTTTACAATGTCTCTTTGTATTTTTATATAATATGGTTAATAAACTTACTATATACATCCAAGCGACCCCCAAGTGGTCCATTAATGATTAAAATATCATAATATAAGTCTCTTGACCGATACTTAGATTTTTAGGAATTTAATATCAATTAATAATATAATATTTGTTTTAAGAACTCTTTTATGTCAATTTTGACACTATTCAATAGTTGATTTTTGTGAAACTTATAACAGATTGATTACTTCGAACAAAGTCCATTAAATCAATCCTAATATATCATATTAGCCTAGAAAATTAGTTTAATTCATTAAAAGTTTCATATTATATTTATTTGGGTATTTATAATATCAATTATTTTAATTTTTCACTATTTTAGTAATTACTGCATCATCATTGTGTCATAAATAAAATAAATTATTTAATGTCTAAAAATTATAAATAAAATATCATTATGTAGGAAATCGTTTTAGCTTTCTAATGAATATTTATAATCTAAAATCCAACATATATAACCCTATGTAAAAATTGTTTTTCTAAAAGATATATGCTTGTGTCATTTTTGTATTCATTTTAACTAAATTAAAATAAAGTTTCATTATCACTTACAAGTGGATCCATGGGGTCCCAAAATTGACACAAAGATGCCCATGGTCGACCATGTATCAACCAATAGGGTTAAGACACGTTTTAGGGTAATTTAGTATTATTATAATATTATTTTTTAACCCTTATTTACCGGATTTACCCTTAACCATGGTAAATAAAATATTTACCGCAGTAATTATTCAAAATGTCTAAAAATAAAAGTTACCTATTTACACAATTTGAAAATCCTGATTCCAAATATGGAATCCATTTTTCTAAATTCAAAACACAGAAGTGGCAGAAATTAATTTAAAATTAATTCCCGCTGTCAAAACAAAAAGCGTGTTTTTAAGAGATAATAACTATCAAAAGATTGACACTTGTTTATGTTCGGTTTAATTGTAAAATTATGTCCAATGACCAAAATTATATTAAATGGTAAAAATATATTCTAAATATACTTTAAAACCACTCAAATTCATAATTTATCACTATTAATTATTTTGATTAAAAAAGTTGTTTTTAATTAAAATTTAGTAATTTTTACTATTCATCAAAATATGAAAGTTATCCGAAAAGTACCAAAATTTCACCTTAGGCTAAATTTGATATTCCGAATCCAAAAATGAAGTCCATTTTGAAATATAAAATATATATAATTTCAAAAAATTAAGTATTACTATTCATAACGGCTAGTTTGATCGGTTGTGGTGTGTGTTAAAACTCGAAGTTGCGTACAACACACGCTACTGTTTTATTCAAAGGAAAGCGTACCGTGGAAGATTGGGATGTTTTATTTTAAATTTTTTTGATGTCCCCATTTAGTCAAAAAGTTTAAAATATTTTATTTAAAAAGGGTTCACTATTAAAAGTTGGTAAAACTACAATACTGAAGATGAATTTGTTCTTACATTATGTCTAAGAAACTCATAATATGGATTCTACAATTATAAGGATTATATAAAGTTTAAAATTTAGTTAATACTATTCATAACCTTTTTTGAACGGCTTGTTTGGTAAGTCATGGTGCGCTTGAACTCGGTGTTGCGTGTAGTGCAATTTATTGAATTATTTTGAAGAAATAACGCACTATGAAATCTTGGGATGTTACATATTTCCCATGTCTTTGGACTTTAACCAAAACAAAATCCAAAAAGGTTAGTGCAAGATCAGATAATCCAGAAAAGGATAACCCTTTATAAAAAGAAAATTTATTCTTAATCTCCAAAATTTGTCCAACAAAACCCAAAGTTCAACGAAGACCATTCGATAAACAAGTTTTCCATAAAAGTCTTCGAAGTAAACCAAACTAAGATTGAAACCCAAATATTTTAAGGATTTAATCACATAGTCTTCCAAGGTAAAATAAAAATTAACATTTATCTCCAAATAACATTTGTTTTCTCTTAAAGTCTCACATTGAAAAGTAATTAACCTAATCACATATCCTCCATGATAGGTTAATAATTTCCATAGATAACACAAAAAAAACTTATTATTGATTCACAAGATCATCTAACTAAAAAGAATTAGTCAAACTAACCAGGGACTTCACGTAGTCTAGTGGTAAGCGATAAATACCAGTCGTACTTTGGTTGTGGGTGTGATTCTCACAGCTTTGTCTGACGCGACGGGTTGTCACATGGTCTGCATGTTGTCCTTTTTCCAAAACTATATAATTCGTATAACATTCCCCGAAAAGCGATAAAATCTTCAAAAATAACCATAACATATTTTGACCTCAAGTTTATCTCATGCCTTTCATTTTCCATCATAACATATAGTAACCCATAATTACCTCAAAAGTAAGGATCATATAAACCATAATGCATACCTTAATAATTAATACCTGAACCTCCACATCGAGTTGGTCATCTCATACATGATGCATTAGAGAACATACCAAGGTTCAAGTGGTTGATCATGACTCATTGATAGTTGGTTTAGAATAACCATGAGATTTCTCAATGAATCCCCCATTTCATCCAGTCTCATAATCAGAGAACCACCATAGTTTCTTTCAAACCCATTGTCACTTTTGTGTCTGCTAGATCCATCCATTTACTAAAACCAGAAATGTCAGTGTGAGTATATCAACAAAATTATCATGTACTAATGCGGAAGATAAACACTAAGATATACTTACTTATTCACTTTATCTAAAACTAGGAATCTTTCCAAAATCCTAACCATTATGGTTATGTCACTTATGCTTAGAGAATACCCTAATCTCTAAAGTTATCTAAACAGGCCTCTAATACCAACTATAAGGCCCCAACCATAAAGCTGACTTAATATTTAATTAAATGGATAATTCACATTGAGGATCTTTTCTGGTTTAGAGTTTTAGAGAATTAGGACATAACTATTACATCTCAAAAGATTACAAAGTAGACACTTCTACTAAGTTTCCAAAAAATAAAAACTCTTAAAAAGAAACATGTCTAGTTCCACATTTTAGACAGCCCGACATTTCCTTGATCCCATGAATGACCCTATTCAACTTCATGTCCTTTGAAAAACATTTCAAAAAAAACATGGGATGAGCCTAAAAAGCTCAGTAAGGGTTATAAAAATACGGAAATAAAATATTAGTCCATTTATACATAAGAATTAATGAAATCATACATTACTCATAAATCATAAGCACATTAACATACCTCATGAAATCATAAGATTTATGAATAACTCGTAGAAATCATAAGACATAAAGGTAACTTGAGGCATTCATATCATTTTTACGTAGGGAGTAACCCTCATGGTTACGTTTGGAATACCCATCACAATATATTCTTTAAATCTCTTCGTAGAAACCTTAACGTTTAACCCCTTCGCGTTACCCAATGCATTGGAGAGCTATATCGGGCTCACCCGCCCTTAGTTTATCACAGAACCACCCATCTTCATAACAATTCCCAAGAACCATAACATAATCATATCACATAAAACATGCATAAAGGAAACATAGCATTTCCACATTTCAGTCACAAGATATCAATACAACACATTGATATAATAAAAGCATTATGAAAACCATTTCCAAAACCAAAATATTTGATAATTAAAACATGGTATTTATTTTTTATTTTAAAAAAAAGTTATCTCTTGTAGAGGAAGCTGAAACTCAAGTAATGGTCACGGCGGCGGAGAAGTCGTTGTCGCCGCATACGTACGACAAAAAAAACATTCCCTATTTGTCGTTTAGTAAACACTTCGTATAAAAAAGATTCCTTTTGAATAAATGTAAAAGTAAAAGGGGTTTATACACCGTATAAATGAATGTAGTGTATGAAACAAAATATGCCTCAATGAAAGGAGATTGAGACGAAGTCCCTTACAAAGACGGTATCCTCAGATTAAGGATAAATCAATTACGTAATTATGTGTGACAAATGAATACACCAAATATAAGATGATATTGAGTGTAAAACAATCAGAGCTCATTCAGACATATTCATAGAACGACATATTCAAGGGGTACATGTTTATCCCAAAGAATCAAAATTGGGTTAAGAAGTTCCCTTGAAAAAATTTGACAACCTAACGGCGTCACTTCAAAATTCAGATAATTAGTTGATGAGAGATAACAAGGGTATCTCATCACTTGAACAAAAAATTTAAATCAATAAGGATAAATAAAAACATATCCCAACATTACAATATGTAAATTAAATGACCCAACAAATGAAGTCTTTTAAAAAGAGGAGGGTGAAAGGTTCCCTTACCGACATGGGTATCTTTCGAAACATACACCCCATGAAAGAAGGACAATAAACAAAAATATATTACACAAAGAGTAGAATAATGGGAAGTACATATACCACTCAAAGGAAATTGAGGAAAATGTAGCATAAATATCACGGGAATAAAAGTGAGATGAAAAATCCCATACGAAAACTCGGCAGCCTAACGGCGCCACAAAAAACATCCAAAAAATGGATTGATGAGATCAAATAGGGTCTATAGTCATATTAAAATAAAATTTACAGCAAGAGTAATATAAAAGAACATCCCCCGACATAACAAAGAGGAGCTTGAAAGAAGTGACATAAATGGGAGTACTTAAAAATAAAGAGAGAGGTTGGATCCCTTACGAAAATTCGGGAGCCTAACAGTGCCACTCAAAACTTCTAAAATGGATTGATGAGTGAAAATAGGGACTCTCATCATATTAAAATAAAAATTACAGTATGTGTTATATAAAAGAACATACCAATCATAAGAAAGATGAGCTTAAAAGGAATGACATATAAGAGTGTACTTAAAAAGAAAGAGAGGGGTATGATCTCTTACCTCGTGTCCAACATGACTTGATCATTCTTTAATCTCCGGAATAATAAAATTTGGTCAATTTACAATTGCTTAAGGACCTACTTTAAATATTATTATTCAGTTCATATCACATATTATAATGTTATAATAGTTGGATAATAAAGTGAGTTCATATCAGACGTTTTTGTCGATGTTCGGTACATGAGTAAAAATTGAACTTGTTGGAAAAGAATTTTCCATGTAGTTATAGGTACATCATCTACAGAATATTATTTATGTTTTAAATATCATATAGATCCAGTATATATTAATTTTATACTATTCCATTACATTTTGAGATAAAAAATGAAATGCACCATTCGTGGAGACGGTAGGCTGTACGTATGCATGAACACTACTTTCATTTCTTTGTCATACTAATGGAATTAAAACTAAATGAGAGATATATATATTATAATTCCAGAATGATATCCATCATTTATATGTAATATATGAAATATATTTCCATTATATATATATGTACTTATAATATTACATAACATTTGGAGATTAGAAATGAAATGTACAGTTCATGGAGACGGTAAGCCGTACGTACGCATGAACGCTACATTCATTTCTTTGGAACATTAATGGAATTAAAAATAGTTGAGATATATATATATATTATAATTCCAGTATAATATATATGTTATATATATAACATATGTTCATAAATTTCATTCTTTATACATTCCATTTATTGCATGAACGAGTCACATCACTTGAGGGGGGGGGGGGTAGTCCACACATCCTCGTTTGAAATTATCGCATTTGCACAACATGAAAAACATAAAGTCATGTTTTAAATATAAAATTAAGAAGCATATATATAACATAAATACCATATATATCATATATAAAATATAGTTACATAATAATGGCCACCATGAATGTTGTTAAGAGAATATTGAACAATATCGTTTCGTGAGGCAGAAATTCGCCATCCACAGAAACAGTATGTTCTTTAACGATTAGACAAAGGTGTGTGTATGTGTAGCTCTAATACATCACATAACAACATCCTAGTATATTTACGACACTGGTGTTGTTACAAAATAAAGGAATAAAAATAGTTTAGAGGGTTGGAGAAGCAAAATAAAACAAAAGAACACAAGGAAAGACATTACCTTTAAATCGGGTAACTCTTTTTGATTTGAGCTCAAAGGCTTCCTTGTAAAGGATTCTGCCAAATGGTGAGGATTCAATGATGAAGATAGTGATGTGGAGAGATGAAATGTGCAGAGATTGGCCGATCCAAAGGCTTTATAGGTGTGTGTAAGGTGGTAGAGGTGGGGGCCTTTTATAAGAGGAGAGGAGGGGCACTCTAGGAATGTTATAAAATATTACTTTATTATAAAATGATTTTGGGTTTTTAAAGGTCCCAAAAGGATATATTTCCAGGATAATGTGATAAGGTTTTGAAATCCACAACTCCAACAGGTTTTTGACAAGTTTAGGTCTTAGAAGTTACATTATCTTTTCATTTTATTTAAATCGTTAAATAATGAGGTAATCGCTGCATCATCATGGTGTCATAAATAATTTAATTTATTTAGTGTCTAAAAATTATAAACAAAATATCATGATGTAGGAAATATTATTATCTTTCTAATGAATATTTATAGTCAAAAATCGGACTTGTATAACACCATGTAAAAATTGTTTTAATAAAACAATACATGTTTGTGACATTTTAATTTTAACTTTAAATAAAAAGGTATTAATGTCATTTTCATACCAAAGTGGCTCCAAGGGGTCCCAAAGTTGACCCTTGTATTTTCTTGATCGTCCATGACTCATCCAATAATTTTAGTACATGTGTCAAGGTCATTTCATATTATTAAAACATTATTTTTACCTTAAATTACACTAATTACCTCTAATCGCGATTAAAAACATAAAAGTTACTATTCACCAAAAAATTATTTTAATCTCATTGAACCACATTTTACATCCTAATGACAACCATGTTTGTCAGATTTTTGAAATTCAAAACACAGAAGTGGTAATGTTTCATTTAAATGAAAAATCAGTTTCTTTAACTACCACTTAGTGGTTTCACTATTCATCAAAAATTGATGTTTTCAGAAAAATACCAAAACTTCACCCTAAGATATATTTGATATTACGAATTGAAAAGTGATGTATATTTTATAAAATTCAAAACATATAATTTTCATTAATTAATTTAATAATTTATTTCCGCTGTCAGGACAAATAGCGTATTTTTATGAAACAATATATATCAAAAGATTGACACTAGTTTAAGTCCAATTGCAAAGTGAAATTAATTCCAACGACCACTATTGGATTAAATGGTAAAAATAAATTCTAATTTTAATTTAAATCCAATTTAAAAGACAATATAATCATATAAATAAATTAGATTAAAAAGAGGATTTGAATTAAAGTACAACATTTTTCACTATTCATTAAAAAAATGAACTTTATCGGAAAAATACCAAAAATTTACACAAAGTAAATTTTAATGTCCCGATTCTAAAGAATACTTTTATTTTGTCAAATATAACACATAAAATTGTCAAAAAGTGGATTTAAAAGAGGTTCTCCATCAAAAGGCGGTTAATCGACCTTTTAAAGAATATTAGAATGTTTACGCTTAAAATTGGATTAATTCACATTTTTAGTCCTCTAACATTTATTGTAAAAAGTAAAAATATTTGACAAACATATATAATCATTTTGTAGTTAGTTCCGTTCATTCCCTCCATTACAACGGCTAGGCGTTAACTACAATTTAAAATAATATTATTTTATTATAAGAGTGCAACGTAAGATTTCAAAGGAACTCGTGTTTGCGTATTGGGTAAGCCATCGAGCATAGAGTTCCCTTTAAATTATTAATAACATTTTATTCACAAATACGGATAAATATAAAAATGTCATATTCTTTATTTACCTGGTGTAACGACCCGAAATTTTGAATAAATCTTGTTTCCTAATTTTGTGTGTTATTTTATTTTATTTTTTATACTCAACAAAAATGTTTCATTTGATAACATGATTATAAATAACATGAGACCGTTCGGTTTTGAATGTTATATGACCATTGGTCAATATGACCACTGGAAACTAAATTTTTTGATTATTGTCTCTAAATACAAGTAATCTTGGTTAATTAATATAGAAAGAAGATTGGATGGCCTCACCCAGTAGTCTTGGACCGATCGAAGCCCATCTAACAGAACTTGGAAAGGAGGTAGCACCACTGGGCTTTGCTCTGGACCAAACCCAAGCTGAACTTCATCGTGAAAAGCTAGAAAGGGATCGCCTTCGCGAGAAGTTCAAACTGATAGAAATTACTACTCGTGCGATGTTGGCCGAGCCTCCCTCGGATTCTCTCACCTTAGCACACCTTACACTTAGGTCCTATGCTGGTGTGATAAGGGGCTATGTAAGGAGACCGTAACTGCCTTGTGTAATCGTTTGTTTTAAATAAAAATTGGGATTTCTACTTATGATGATGTTTATGACTGGTTAAATGTCCGGATAAATATAGTATGCATATTTTTGGTGAATTTTAGAGAAAGGATATTTTTTAAAAAAATTATGTAAACCTTAAATAATTAAAAATGTGTAATGATTTTCAAAAAATGGTCTTCTACAATTATGTTCAGTACGGAATTTAGAGTCTAATAAGATCATCTTAATTTTTGATGAATAGTAAATTATGAATAGTGATTTTATGCTTAGGATTAGTAATGTGACCAAATGGATTAGTAATCTCACTTAACGAAAGTATTAATATAATCTAGGCACGTTGATTATGTAATGTGATTCAATAAAATGGTTAAATAACGGTTTCATAAATTATTATTCAAGTATTAGTTTTTTCGGGTGAATAGTGTTTTTTAATTAAAAATTAAATTAAAAATATTTAGAAAATTATTTTTATAAAATGGATTTCATTTTTGAACTCAGAGTATCGATATTATGTTAAGATAAATTTTGGGGTTTTTTCTGAAAAAAATGAATTTTCAGTGAATAGTGTATTTATTTAAAAAATAAATTAAAAATATTTAGAAAATTATTTTTTTAAAATGGAGTTCATTTTTGAAATCAGAGCATTGATATTTGGTTAAGGTGAAATTTTGGGATTTTTCTGAGAAAGTTGAATTTTCAGTGAATAGAAAAAATACAGTTTTAGGGTTTCGGTATGTTTAATGACATCTTAACTATGTCATGTTGATGTCATGAGATATTTTATGGGTTGGACGACCAAAGGTGATGAATTATTGTATTGGGAGCCCCATGTGGCCTAACTTCATGGGAAATATCTTGGGAGAGCACATGGTTTTGAGAAACCCACTTATGAGGTGTCCCTTGGCCATTAATGCCTTGCCCCCTCACTTTCCCTATAAATACCAAGCCATTCTCTCATCCTTTGGACTCCAAAATCATTATCAACGAATTTAGGTTCTACTTACCTCCCATGGAGTCCTCCCAAGGTTCCCCCAAGCCCCCAAGGTCCAAACCTTTGAGTTTTAAGAGTTACGTTTTAAGGTAAGGGATCTGACCCCTCTCTTTCTTTTCAAGTGATCTCTTTTAAGTAATTTATTTTATGCTCCATGTTATTATGTTGGTGGATGTTCTTTTATATTCATTATACTGTCCTTTTTATGTTGATATGATTAGAGACCCCCTCTTACCCTCATCATTTCATTTTATGAATGTTTAAGTGGCGCCGTTATGCTGCCGAAATTTTTGTAACGGATTCTTTCACCATTCTGATTTTGAAGTTCTATTTTCTTGTCAAGTCTTTCAAGTTCCTTTTTATTATGTTGTGGAATGATATCTATATTTATCATACTGATATTTTATGATCATATTACAAGAGACACCATTTTATCTCTTCAATTCAGTATTTTGAAGTTTTAAGTGGCGCCGTTAGGCTGCCGAATTTTTAAGTGGTTCTTTCACCTTTCTTCTTTTTCAATGTTCTAATTCCATGTCAATTCATGCAAGTTCCTTTTTATTATGTTGGGGTATTGTCTCTATATTGTTAATACTGATCTTTTATGTTCATATTATGAGAGACCCTATTTGATCTCATCAATTCATTTTTGGTTGAAGTTTATGTGACGCCGTTAGGCTGCCCAATTTTCATAAGAGAAATCTTATTTTTGTCTTCCTTCCATGTTTTTCATTTCAAATGGTATGTCCTTAAAATTTCATTACCATGTTCATATATCCTTAATATTCTGTCACCCTACTGTTTTATGGGTCATTTATGAATGTTTTACCCATGTCCCCTCTCTTTTCAATGTTTTATAAAACCCCAAAACATAGTTGTTATGCTGCAGAATTTTCGTCTCAAAATTCCTCTCTCTTTTCTCAAAATTATTTTATGTTATTAATTTAATACTAAACGCTCTTATTTATAGAGGAGTATTCACATATATATCAAAATTTTATATTTTAAATTCTAGGATTTACATTCATGAAACCCTATTTCTCTTTCTGTGGGTTTAAAGTGAAATAAGGATCATGTCTTTAAAGCAGTTTTTAAAACTTTGTGATTACGAAATGAAACCCATTTATTTTATGCTATATGGGTTATTTATGAAATGTTTGATGATGATATATGTGTCTCAGATGATAATAAAGGAAAATTTAAGGGTTTTCCCAGATAGCGCTCCAATGCATTGGGTAATGATTTAACCACTAGAGATTACAATTTTCACGATACCTTGGTGAATAACCTTGGTAATTTTCAAATGACACCTTGGGGATGGACCATGGTGATATGTTCATGATTGTCTATGTTAAATGATCTAGCCACATCTTCAAGTTATGAAAAATGTTATTTTTATTATGAAATGCCTCATGATTTCTTTCTCATGCCTTAAAGTTCTTTTCATGACCTTATTGAAGTATCTCAAATTCACATGTAAAATGTTTCTCTTGTTTCCCTTACTGGGCCTTCTGCTCACCCTTTCTTTTGATGTATGTCCCGAGGTTATGAGATGCAGTAATGAACCTAGGATGAAGTTAATGAGAAGCCTTTCAAGTGTTTAAGAAGAATGTTTTATGTTTTTTTCATGTATTATGTTCCTGGTTTCCAAGACACTAAACCTTAAAGAACCTCAGTTTTGTGTAATGTAGTGAAAGTTTATGTTATAAAAAGGTGGTATGATATACCTAGGGTGTTACATTAATTACAATATACATATATAATATTTAATTTTCATTATATTATTATGAATGAAAAATGGACACAACGTTCATGTGTGCTTCGGGCCTTTAGTCCCCAAGAATAGTTTATTAATTTCCTATATACAAACATTACAAATTGATATAAATAAATTTATACAAAATATACATAATTATTACATCATATTTTAAATTAATTAGATTTTTAAATCACATCAATTTAATTAGAAAAAACAATAATCTATAACAAACAAGAAAAAATATTAACACCCAAACTGATGGAAATGAGGAAACATTTAGAATAAACGGGTTGTCATATGTTTTAAAAATATTATCTATTATGTTAAAAATAATAATATGGTAATATTATAAGTTAATAGAATTATTAGATCCATTATATTAGAGGCAAAATTCCATTCATCCAAAAGGGAGTGTAAGGTAAGTTATTTTTGTCTCACTTTTTTACATCAATGAGAGAAATATCCTATTAAAAAATAATTTACTTTTTTTGTATATAAACATAAATTTTTTAATATTATATCATTAATAAATCAAAACTCATAGTATTTTATGTCTCACATTGAATTATCTCATCCATAGGGTTTTGATTTGTAAATTTCAAAGTGGTAAAAGTTATTGTGTAAATCTCACATTCTATTGTGATTGTTAACTTTCTCTTGAAACAAATATATTATTATAATCAATTATAAATGGAAAATAAATTAAATTTATATAACCAAATTCTTTTATTATTTATATGATTATTTCTGAAAATGTATTAAATTTGTATATATGGTTTTTTCATTGTAATTTATTTGATTAATTAGGGAAATTTGGATATATCTGTATCATTTACTCAATATGGATATTTCATAAGGGAAATTTTTAATCAATTAAATAAATTTGATGATATTTTATTACTTTTTTTAAAATTCAAGACATTGGTTTGGGATTTTTATGTAACACCCATCAATGTATCATAAGTCTTATTAAAAGAAATAATTTGGCGACAAACCCTTCTTGTTCATTTCCATGAAGAATCATATGGATTTTTTCCAACATATATATAATATATTCAGAATAGGTCATGAAAATATTGTTGTTCATGTTCTAGATACATATTGTCAAACATTTATTGATTACATTTATTTCAACTATTATTATGAAGTGGATTTTCACTATGAAAAAATCTATATATTCATTTCATTACCATATTATTGATTAAATTTAATGTATTTTATCAGTTATTTACATTTACATATTGATTATTCATTAAGATTCATTATATCATCTCCAATACTTAACCCTTACTTGGAATTTGAGCTCACCCAATTTTTTTCCTTTCCCTGGGTTATGAATGACAGACCTTGGAATGAGTTGTAAATGGTGGAGTTTATTATCTTTAATTTTTTATTATAATTAATTTATATCCCCACTGTAAACATAGTAGTATATATTTAAAATTATTTTCCCAAAAATGGAAACTTATTGGCCCTTTGGGACATGATTCTTTGTAATCATTCCAATTTAATAAATTAAGTCCCCAGCTCCAAGATTCTAGGTCAAGGCGTTATACCTCCCCCACCCATTTTAATAATAAAGTTTATGATCTACGGTTATAGTTTGAATATAGAACACATAGACCCACGAAAATGGGTCAATATCTATAAATATATAATATACAATAGTATTTTTGATACAATCCAATTATTGAAAAATATTTATAAAATATATAATCAAAGGAACTTTTATTTTTTGGTATCTGTGTATTTGGAAAAAGTAAACTACTAACTATCATGTATTCACATCAAATTGTAACTTTTTTCAACGGAAAATGATGTTAAAAAATTCCTAATGATTCTTAATCCTTTCCAACTACCTCTCTACTGAAGATACTCTTCTATGATTATCAGTCTTAATAGAATATTTCATTACTTCGTGAAAGTAAAAAAATAGAACATGTGAGAGAAATCAATAAATAATGGTTATGATATCAATTAGCCATAAAATTTGAAACATGAGACATTAGATGATATCATAGAGATAATTTAAACATGAAATGGTTTATTATAACATAATAGTGTGGAATATGTACTACAATATTATAAAATCATGTAATAGTACGTATTTTCTAATAATTTTAACATGACATAAGAATCATAAGTGAAGGATCCATTCCTGGTTAACATATTTTAGTTTTCAAGGATAACTACCCTCTCCAATAGTTATCATAGATCACTATACACACAATATGATAGTTATTGTGATGGAAGCATTACCAAATATATTAGGTGGTTATAGAGTTCCATTCCCACCCACCAGATATGTATAATGATACAAGTGTTTTCCATATGGTTTCAATCAAAATATCAGGAAATAAAAATTAAATGAAATGGGTGTTATTTAATTTTCATGTGGTCCCATAAGGCTGAATTCTTGAATTAATAAATAAAAAATACATGACATACCCAGGGAAATTAATGGGTATCCAATGAATTTATGTTTCATTATATTTAAATACAATTAAAAAAAATATTATTATGGTTATGGTATTTACATTGTATATGAAATCAATATACAGTCTACAAAAAAAATTCATATCCAATAAATGTATCAGGCATGTGGGTGAATACCCTTCTGATAAAAATTGGAAAATAGTGTATTCACATACTAAAAGTATTTGAAGTTACTCATCATTATACAAGGGGTTTATTCGGAATGATAAAATTAGTGATGGGTAATTCTTTTTTATTTAATATAGTATTTCAAAAGTCAATATATTATAGAAGGAGGATGGTAGCATTTGATGAATACCCTTTATCAAGAATAGGATATAGATAAAGAAAAAACATATAAGGATTTGTAAACATTCATTGTAAATAATAATTTCTCATTTCCATTGAATTTATTTAAAAAGAAATATTTTATTTCACCATATGAATAATATATTCTGAAAAAATGATAGCATGGAGAGATAGTCTATTAGAAAATGACTATGGTTTATGAAATATATGTTCACATATAAATAAGAAGAAGGGATTACTTTGGGATTAAAATGACTCAAAATGAATAATTTTACTATATTTTTATGTTAGAATTAAATTAAATTGTTAATTTTATTTTAAAAACAATTTGAAAATAAATAATTTTGTAACATTTTAAAACATTACATTATAAGAAATCATTATTGGAAAATGATTATGAAGAAAAAGATTGATGTTCATGAAAACCATTAAGTGAACCCATCATAATAAATTGTATGTTAATAAAATTCATTAATAAGAGTTTAAAATATTTAGAAGTTCCAATTTCAATATTATAGAATAAAAAATTGATACGCAAAATAAGGATGTTGAAGAAAAATATGTGTGTTATTAGGTTGATAATCATTCCTTTCATTGAAATTTTCTTGAATGAGGACATGATCCCAAAAGGGAAAACTTTTAGTAAAAGTTATTATTTTACACAATGGGAAATGAAATTTAAATCATATAAAATGAAATTGTAGGAGAAATGAGACTTGTATTATCAATGTCAAGAAGAAAATTCACGACCCATGGAAATATAACACGAGTCGATATATGTTTAAGATATTAAAAAATACCATTGAAATGGAAATAACATTGAAGTGAACCTCAAATACAATGAATAGAATACATTTAATTGTAAAATATTAGTTCTAAATAGTATACAGTATATAAAATTAAATTAGTGTATAATATTAAAAGTGTCTCAATGAAGGCTATAGGAAGAAAAAATACATTACAATTTTTCCAAAAATATTTGATCACGCAATATTGTCATGTGAATTACAATTACTATAATAATAATATATTTCATTACATTATTCATCTATATAACCATTCATGATTTATTGTTTTGAACTACAAATGTAGTGGTTCATTATACCTTAATTTTAACTTCCGTTGATAGTAATCTTAATTGTATTTCATGTTTTTTTTTGTTAATGTTGATTATTGGTATTTGATACTATGATAATATATAAAATATTAATTATGGTTCATATATATATATATCCCATGAATATTTACTATTATTAACTTTTATTCCATGAGTCTTTTCATTACGACTTGTGGAGGTGGTGCAAGAGACAACATTGTTTCGATGGTTTTTAACGAGTGTATATAATACACCTTCATCATGTTTAGATGCTAATATGATTTATCCAGAACCATTACAATATATTTAATACCTTATGATTACTTTTCATTAATATTATATATCATTCCATTAACATTCATCATATGAAAATTACAACAATGCTCATGAGGGCAACAAATTGACCAAAGAAAAAGTGTTCCATCATGATCAAATGATTAAGAAAGTGATTTTGAAAAAATAATATACAAATTTTTTAGATGATTATGCATGAAATATATGTATTATATCCCTATTAAAAAAATTCCCAAACCATTAATTATTATATCCGTTGAGAAATGAAATTCATTATTCGTGGAGGTCGTAGTCTCCATGTATAAATGATTAACGATATTATTGCGCAATGATTGAAATGACTGATGATATATAAAAATTCTTCATTAATAATTATAACAATATTATAATAATCATATTAGTTCATTAATTACAATTTTAAGTTGAACTATTTTAGGATGTAATTTGAAATAATCACATCCTTCATGGAGGTAGTTGTCTGCACATATGAATGATTAATGATTTAATTCCTTAATAAATGGATGAAATAATTGTACTTGAAAAAGGTGATAATTTCATAATTTTTTAAGGGATATAAAAAAGTAATAATTGATTAGAACCATCAATAATACAATCTATAATAGGAGTTGATGGAAAAAGAAACAAATCATTCCTTTAAGGCGGTAGTCATCATAAACAAAAGATCAATGGATTTTTTTATTCGTATATGCAACATAATAAATGAATATTTTTTGATAAAATAATATAAATAAATTTTAGCATATTAATTATACTTAATTATTTAATTAAAAAATAAATATGGTTGTGAATATGAAAAATTAATAAGAATGACTAAGAGGGGATTAAATTTCAATTAGGAAATTTTATTTTCCTTGGAGTTATTCTTAGAATACAATGGGTTTGTAATACTCCAACCCTAGAATCCCATAGTTGGTGCCTAAAACATGGTCTGGATTCTTTATAAAAAAAAGATGCTGAAAAAATTACAAATCACATCTCATCACAGAAGATCTTTCATGTCTTGGTTCTGGAAAACCATATATGTAACGCCCCGACCCGAGTTACCCAGAGTCGGTTCATTATTACCTGTCATTGTCATGATCCCAAGGAAATAATGTCCTGGAAGACGGATCAATTTAGTATTATTGGAAATAAGATTCATTAATATGCTCAACTTTACAACGTGAAAAGAAATACAACAATAATTTATTCCAATAGAAACATCCAAGCCTCCTAGATTGTTCCTGAAAGTCACTCATAAAAAACTTCTTCATATCCGTGGAAAATTAAACATAAGAAATGGGTGATCTCAAACAGTCATTAAGGGTATGCAATAGAGTGGAAGATAACATTAATATTAAGAGTGGTGAATAATTGAAAACACACGCTTTTAGAAATAATAAACATTAACACTTTTATGGAAGGAATATGGGCTGAGTAAATAATTCCATTATTAAACATAATCATGGTTATTAGACTAGTCGAATGACCACATGAACCATCAATATTATTTTCAAAATTTGGGAATGTATAACGTCGGACATTCTGAAACATTTTGTCAAGGCCTCAGCCAAGATGTCTAAAAATGATTAAGGCCTCGACCAAAAACATATATCTAATTGGGAAATGCCTCATCCAATTCCATGTCTAGTTGTCTCATGAGACCTACTGATGCATTGAGGAGCTATAGCGAGCTCCACCCGTCACTTACTAAATCCAATACACTCCACATATGAAAAGTTTGAAATGTAACATAAAGATTCGTATTAAAACAAGCATACAAAATTTCAATACTTTAACCATAAACCATGAATGGTATAAAAATAACACATCCACCGTCAAACATGTCACAAAACCTTAATTACAATATGAAAGATTTGTATCATAATAAATCGACTTCAAACAAGTATAAAATCCATCAAAGTATGTCGCTATTGATGAAATCAAAACTTTTTGAGAGAAATATCTGTATATTTTTTTGAAATAATTTAAATTTAATTAATTTTAAATAAAAAAATTCATTTTGAAAATATTATTCTAAGCTTGTAATGGATGATTTGATGAAGTTATAATGGAGGAAAATAGTTTCACCCACCGTATAAGTTTAAAAAACATTCTTACCATTATTTTGTCGAAAAGTTCATAAGGTAACTTGTTTTGAAAACAATGGAAAGATTCATTTCAAAACATATAATGTCAAATAAGGGTATAAATTCCTTTTACGCATTGTCTATTACATAGTAAAAATGTTTTGAATTACATTTTTTAAGAAGACTTGGATGTGGATGACAAAAAGGTCCCAATAGATAATTACGTATAAACAACCTCAGATAATAATGAGATTGTAGAATTAACACTTACCTTGTACTTTTTCTTCTTCAAGGGTACATTAACCTCTTTTATAATAGTTAAATAGCTTTTATTAAATTATAAAAGAACCATATACATAATTATGATATCATATATGATCTTCTAATAATGCTTTGTTAATAATATTTTAGTATTATCGTCGTTTTGGGTGTTAACTGATTCATTTTAATTTATATTCTTTGTTACGTGAGTCATGTTTGTCATTAATGGGATGTATCTCATTCATATATAGAATTATATCTAGACTTTAAACATTATTTTTAATCGTCAAATGGAAATTATTCTTGAATTGTTACGATGGACAATGAATCTCATCGTGTTCATGGAGACGGTAATCCGCACGTATGCACGAGCGACAATATCATTCTTTTGATATTAAAATAATATGTAAATAGATGGTATATCATATTTAAAGAATAATTAACATGTTATATTTATTATTTACATCAATTATGCATCATTATTATACCCATCTAAAAATAATGTATTGAATAACAACTACACCACGACGTGGAGACAGTAAGCCGTACGTACACACGTATGGTGACTTTTTCATTCATATGATGGATTTAATAATGATTATTGTTGTACAATTTTTATATTAACAACACAGTATATAGAAGATACCGGAGTTATAATTTTAGAATGGAAACAACAATGAAAGTGGAATTGGAAGAAGAAAATAACCTAAAAGAGGTGATGAAATATTTACCACTTCTTTGTGTTCTTCCTTTTTATTTGATCAAAATCTCTACTTAAGATGACTTTCTGACTAAATTAAGGCCTCTAGGATTAAGGTAGGACATTTTTGAGGATATTTGGGTAGGGTTTTTCCAAGAAAAATGGCATTTAAAGTGTGAATTTGAGAGAAGGGGAAGTGCCATTTTATAAGAGCGATGAAGGGCTACTTAGGAAAGGATTGAAATATTATTTTATAATAAAATCATTCTCAATTTATAATGGTCCCAAAATGACTTATTTCTAGGATAAGGTGGGTATTGGTAGAAAACTACTCAACCAATAGGTTTCAGATAGATTTGGGTCTCTATATTAACCTTATCTTTAATATTTAACTCTTAGTTAATTAGTTTGACATTTACAATGTCTCTTTGTATTTTTATATTATATGATTAATAAATAGACTATAAAAATCTAAGAGAACCCCAAGTGGTTTATTATTAATATATATAATGTTATCTAAGAAATTTGGCCAAGCCTTAGATTTTTTAGAAATATTATATCAATTAATAATATAATAATTATTTTAAAAACTTTTTATTTCAATTTTGACACAATTTGGTATTTTATTTTTTCTAAATTCATAACAGCATTATTACTTCAACAAAAGGTAATTTAATAAACACTAACATGTAATATTAACCTAAAAAATTAGTGTAATTCATATAAAGTCTCAAATTACATTTATTTGGATATTTATAATATCAATTATTTTAATATTTCATTAATAAGGTAATTACTGCTTCATCATTTTGTCATAAATAAAATAAATTATTTAATGTCTAAAATTTCAAAAAAAAATTATGTAGGAAATCATTTTATGATTCAAATGAATATTTATAGTCGAAATTATCTTATGTGTAATCCTAAATTGAAAATGGTTTAGTTATTAAACTTTGAATTTAACACTTTTAAATCTTCTTTGAATTAAATAATAATAAATACCCGAATCTAATTAAAATGGAAATAAAGGGTCATATTTTATTCCTAAGTTTTCTTTCAGTCGAATTAAACTTATCCAATTCAATTAGGACATGTGTTACGGTAATAATAATATCATTTTTACCTTTAATTTCCCTATTTACTTTTAACTCAGGTAAATAAAATTCAAAAGTTACTAATCACCAGAACAATCTTCTTATCGTATTGGACCATATTTTACTTACTGATATTGACAGTGCCTCTCAGATATATGAAATTCAATTCAAAAAAGTAGTATAAATACTTTTTATGCAAATGTGTAAAAGCTCCTCGGAGGTTGGTAAAAGACAGTAAAAAGTTCAATAAAATTGTTATATTTCTAAACTTATTATAAAATGACTACAATGAATAACATTGAACTTATATAGGTATTATTTATCTATTTATAACTAAAATAAATTTAAATAAAATAAATAGTTATTTAAATAAAATGTTGGTTTTAAACAATAAATTAATTTTTTTCACTAATCCTAAAAAAATTGTATGATATCAGAAAAATAACAAATATTCACACTAAGCTAATTTTGATATTCTGAACCAAAAAATGAATTCCATTTTGGAAGATAAAATTTATAAAATTTCAAAAAGTTGGTATTACTATTCACAACGGCTTGTTTGATTGGTTGTGGTGTGTTTGTACTCGAAGTTGCGTACAACACAAGCTACTATATTATTCAATGGAAACATACCGTGGAAGCTTGGGGTGTTACATTCTCCCCTCCTTCAAATAATTCTTTCCTCAAATTTTCTAAAATATTACTACATAAAATGATTTGGGTGGTTCCTAATCATATGTTCCTCAAGTTCCCACATTGCCTCTTCCATCTTATGGTTTCTCCATAGAAATTTCACCAGATGTGTCATCCGGTTTCTCAACACTTGTTCTCTTGTATAATGAATCTGGACAGTCTCTTCACAATAAGACTGATCGATTTTCCAGTTCTAATCCCTCATAGGTGAGTACATGCATTGGGTCAGCCATGTAATTTATCAACAGTGATACGTGGAACACATCATCATCTTTTGAGAGTTTTGGCGGCATTCCCAAATAGTAATCTACTGCCCCAATTCATTCTAGAATTTAAAAAGGTCTGATGTACTTGGGGCTCAATTTAACATTCTTACCAAATTGTATAATTCCCTTCCATGGAGATACATTCAAGAAAACATGATCTCCTACATGAAATTCGAAAACCTTCCTTCTGTTATCATCATATCTCTTCTAACAATATTGAGCTGCTTTGATGTGTGTTTGGATTACATTCACCTTTTCCATTATTTCCTAATCATGTTCTAGGCCTACAATTTTTCTTTCACCAACATTATCCCAACAAGCAATATGAATACTTGAATGGAAGCTATTGTTATTGGAAAATTCTACTAGAGGTAAATATTGATCTCACATACCTTGAATGTCAAGTGATCAACATTATGTATTTTTATTATTTACCAAATTTAGTTTATCTTTATTTTTTTTATTCTATTTTAAAAAATTTAACACATAACAACACTATCATGACCCGTCCTTGGGGCATGTTCTGTGACTACCCCAAAGCCGTCTTCCATAGGCCAGGGGCGGGCGACTAGAACCAAATGCGTAAATCTATAAGCTGGGAAGGCATTGCCTTTATGAAAGTAAAAAACACAACAGAGTACGCAACTTGAAGTAAACACTATGTGAATACTGTATATAAAAAGTAGTGCAGAAATTAAAGGGGCCAAAAATACAAGCCCAATAGTAAAGTACAGGTAGAACGGAAAGCATGTACAACTGAAAAAGGGACAACAGCTAAAAAGGGAACCTCCTGGAATGTCCGCCGAGTATCCTACCTGAAGGGTAGGTACAGATGTCCACCTCAACACTCCACGTCTATCGGTTCGCTCCGTGTACCGTCTTGCCGTGTGATCCACCTCCGGGTACCGTCCGGTCCTGGCTCGCTCTCGGCCTCCGTCAACGCTATCTGTCATCTGCATCCAACATAATGAGGTGTGATCATAGCCGGTGCAAGGATGAGTATAACGATACTCAGTAGGGACCCCGAGACCCTTGAATGTCTCCCATAATCCCCAAAGACAAACCGTAGAAGAAATATACAACCATGAAGTATCAAACAACTCTACTTAGGTATATGCCCATACATATACCAAAGTTATCAATCTCAGTTTGGCTCTAACTCTCGAGCCCAAGCACAACCCAGTCCACACAGGAAGTAAATTCAATCACATCTGTGATAATGATTGAAAGGCCATACTCAACTCACATAGGTATACATCTTTTATATGGCGATAGAGATGATCAGATGTAGTCACTGAATAATCAAAGTTGTCGGACCCACACAGGATACAAGACCAGGTAAGCTGTTGAACCCACACAGGATACAAGCCCAGCTACTCTGTCGGACCCAAACAGTATACAAGTACATAGGTCAAACTTCCAGACCCACACTTGATAAAAGAACATTAGTCATAATTGTCGAACCCATGGAGGATCCCAGTAAAGTAGTCTTCACTGTCAAACCCACAGAGGATTCCAGTACAGTAGTCGTCGCAGTCGCAACTAGCTCTAGGGTTCCCGCACACAACACGCTCGACTCCGAGAGTGTCCGCTCCTTGAGCAATGGGTTCGTTATATCAACTATCATGATGTCCAAAGTTGATGTACCCCGAAGATCCATCACATTAAAAGGAACCCAACACGACAGACGGTGCGTCAATCAGATGCCTGGTCTAAGAGTTATTGGCTTTTCCATTACAGGGGCCCAGTTGGAATTACGCTCATTCCAAACCAAGAAGTTTTTTGACGTTTTTCAAAACTCACATAATGTATCGCAAAAGGACCGCCACGAATTAAGGGTCCTAGTTCTTCACACGGTGCATCGTTCGGACGCGCGGTTTTGAAGATATTGTCTTTTAAGCGAAACGGGCCTGGCCCGTCAAGCCCAGTGGGGTGGCGGGTCGGCCCGACCCGGCTGAGGGGTCGGCCTTGCCCAGTGGGGCATGGCCCGACACGTTGGGAGGTGTCCCGAGCCACCCAAGTTCGTACTGGCCCATGGCTGGCCACGGCTCGTCCAGCTAGCCATGCGGAGCGGGGGGCGCGACCCCCCTGTTTTCTGAAATGGCAGCGTCGAGCAGTGCTGCTCCTCCTGCCCGGCTGGCCGTAGCCAGCCGGAATTCTCTGGCACGAGCAGCCCGCACAGTAGGTCGTCGTCCTCCCACGCGGCACCTGCGTATTCCGCGACTTCCTTCAACCCGACTGGCAAGCGGCCGGCCGTTTTTTCCGCCGAAGCAGCCCGTGGAGCGTGGGCCGTGGTCTTCCCGCAGCGCGGCGCCAAGGAGGCCCCGCGGTCCTCCAGCCCGGCTGGCTTTAGCCGACTGGTTCTTCCAGCTCGGCTGGTGGTGAGACCATTCGGTTCTTCTTTGGTCGAGCGGCCTGCTGTTGCAAGCCGCAGTTCTTCTCCCCATGGCTGGCGCACGACCGCCGCTTGTTCCGTACGCCATGGCCCGTATGGCCACGACCCATTCCTTCCTCCGGCGCGGTGTGACGACACTGCGCCCTACCAGTTCGGCCACCATCGTCAACTCAAGAGAAACAATAGAGGGTCGTCAGACCATGTTTGTTCGGCCCATACGCTCCGTGTAAGGTGGAAACAAAAGGCCAATGTCGAACCATATAAAACGAGGAACGATGATTTAATTTAAACAAGACAAACCAATACCTCGATTCAAGTTTCATTCACCGTAGTCGCAGAAAACGGCATCGCAGAAGATGGTGTCGCAGAAGTCGGGCATCGTAGAAGACATACGTCGATTTCGTTGACATCGTGGTGCGTCTGAAGAGGAAGCATCGTTGGAGAAATCCCTCACGTTCTTTGTTGGTGAGGAAATAAGTTCTTCATTGGATGAAAGTTCCCTCTAGTTTCCAAAGCTCCCCAATAAAACAAAAGCCAACCCAAAAATAATATATTAGGCTATTATTTTATCCATAACATGAATTTAAAATTAATTCAAAAGGTTGATCCAAATAATTAATTGCATGCTAGACAATTATTTTTGAGGGTGTTGGCATAATTAAGAGAAAAGGGAGGTGGAGAGTTCAACATTAAAAGAGGGGAGTTATCAAATTAATTAAAGGGCAGTTAATGTGGGGTTAATGGGGAGTTTAATGGAACGTTGAGGGGTTAGGATCATGTGGGACCCACCATTAGTTATATCCTCCTAGGGGAGGTTATGTGGGGTGTGGGCCCCACATAAAACTTCCTTTTGGAGGAAATAACCACCACCCTAAATAAAACTATTTAACAAATAATTTTATTTAGTTTAATAAAATTACCAAAAAATTAACTCTCAACCTGCATAAAATGCAACTGCGGTAAAGGTCCCCTTAAGAGAATACTGGTGCTGCGAGTTCATCAGTGTCCTCAGATTTCTATTCTGAGCACCAGTTCAAAAGATAGAAAAACCAGCATGTATGTTTACTGAACGTACCTGAAAAAAACATTAAAAATTGATTCCAAGCACACCGGGCCTCGGAATCAGGCGTCGTCTGAAATTTCAGACTCGTCAAATTCAAAGAAAATTCCATGAAATTATTGGGTCTTTAAATTACCCCCACTTCCAGGCTTTACGTCCCAATAAAGCTACAAGACACACTAGGAAAAACAATGAGGGTACTGAGCATGCATCTGAGCCTCCCGCTCCCATGTGCTCTCCTAGAGGTTCCCGTGTTGCCAGCAAACGCACACCAGAGGAATCGACCATCGACATTAGACCTGCTCTTTTCGATCCTTAATCTCCACTGGGACCTCCGTGAAATTCTCCCCGTCATCAATGTCCAGCTCCCCATTGTTGATGATGTGGGATGGGTCGTGCGCGTATCTCCTCATCTGAGATCCGTGGAAGAAATCGTGCACCTGATGCAACTGAGGTGGAAGGCCCAGGCGATAAACCACCTCGCCTACTCTATTGATGACCTGGAAAGTTTGATCAATCGTGGAGATAACCTGCAGCCCCGGCCAAATCTCCACAGACCTTGTCGTGGTGAGACCTATAGGAAGATGTGGTCGACATCCTCAAACTCCAGTGGTCTTCGTCTCCTATCAGCATATGACTTATTTCTGCTCTGTGTAGTCTTAATATGCTCCTGGATGATCTGCACCTTCTTCATCATAGCCTGAACCATCTCTGGTCCTACAAGTGCTGACTTCCCTAGGTCAGTCCAGAACAGAGGTGATCTGTAAGGTCGGTCGTCCAATTCCTCGTATGGTTCCATCCCAATGGTGGAGTGGTAGCTGTTGTGGTATGTAAAATCCACCAAGGGTAAGTGATCCTCCCAGCTATGAACAAATTCTAAGACACATGCACGGAGCATGTCCTCAAAATTCTGAATGGTCCTCTCTGTCTGACCATCCGTCTGAGGATGGAAGGTGATGATCAAGTGAAGCTATGTCCCAAAAGCCTTATGTAACCCCTTCCATAACAGGGAAGTGAAACAAGCATCTTGATCAGATAAGATAGTCGACGATACATCATGAATCTATATGATCTCCCAAACATAGAGGCGTCCCAAGCTCCCTACTGAGCCCTGCTCTCTGATTGGTAGGATGTGGACTAACATGGTGAGTCGGTCGACAATCACCCAGATAGAGTCGTGTCCTCTTGATGTACATGGAAACCCCATCAAGAAATACCTGGATATCTCGTCCCACTTCCACTCTAGGACCTCTAAGGGTTGTACCAAGCCTACTGGTATTTGGTGCTCCGCCTTCACCTGATGACAAGTGTGGTATTGTGAGACGAACTCGACTACCACCTTCTTCATACCTGGCCACCAGTGTTGTCATCTGATGTCCTGATACATATTCGACACTCCTAGATTTACTGCTAGAGGGGAATTGTGGAACTCCCTCAGCACCTAATACTGTAGTGAAACTTATACCATGGTACATCCTCTGAAGAGGATGAAGTACTCCCCACCATCAGAAAATCCATCAGGTGAATGCCCAGAGAATATCTGAGCACGTCGCATCTCACAGTCAGCGTACCCACGTTGTGCCTCTCTAACTCTCTGAAGGATTGTGGAAGTGACTGTGAGATACTGTAGAAAGCCTGATGTATCTCTATCCACAAAGGTTATTTGCAATGCAGTCAGCTACTATGTTGCCTCTCCTAGCAGCTGAATGCCTGATCTTCTGTTGAGAGCATCTGCTACAACTTTACCCTTCCCAAGAGTATAGACTATCTCGAAGTCATAGTCCTGGAGGAACTCGAGCCAACATTGTTATCTCAGGTTCAGGTCCTTCTCCGAGAAGATGTACCTAAGAATCTGGTGGTCAGAGTAGACTGTAAATCGCTCTCCCATCAGATAGTGTCACCACATCTTCAAGTCAAACACAACTACTTCTGACTCCACATCATGGGTAGCGTAGTTCTACTCGTACTTTTTCAACTACTGTGAACCATACAGGATCATTTGCTCTCACCTGCATCAGGACACACCCGAGTCTGGTCCCTAATGCGTCCTAGTAAACTACATAAACTATTTCCTCCTTTGATAGCCTCTAGAGGGGCGCACTGGTCAATCTTTGCCTTAGCTCCTAAAACCTCAGCTGGCATCTCTCTGACCACACGATGGGTTTCCCCTTCTTCGTCAATGCTGAAAGCAGCACTGCAACTCTGGAGAAGTCTGGAAAAAATCTCCGATAGTATCCAGCCAAAACTAGAAAACTCAGAACCACTGTCACACTCCTGGGTGGCTCCCAAGAAAGCACTACCTTGATCTTCACTGGATCCACTGCTACCCCAGCCTCCGAGATGAGGTGTCCCAAGAAGTGTACCTCTCGAATCCAGAACTGGCACTTCGAGAGCTTACCATAAATCTGATGCTCTCGGAGTGTGTCCAGTACTACCCGAAAATGGTAGGTTGGCTCCTCCTCAGTAGTCAAGTAAATCAGTATGTCGTCGATGAAGACTACAACAAATCGATTGAGGTAAGGCTAGAATATCCTATTCATGAGACTCATGAACACTGCTGGAGCATTGGTTACACCGAAGGGCATAATCAAGAACTCATAGTGGCCATACCAACACCTGAAGGCCGCCTTTTACACATCCTCGTCTCGAACTCTAAGTTGGTGAAATCCTGACCTGAGGTCTATCTTCGAGAACCATCGTGCTCCCTTGAGCTGATCAAAGAGGTTGTCAATCCTCGGGAGTGGATACTTGTTCTTCACGGTCAACAGATTTAGGAAACGATAGTAGACACATAGTCGCAAGCTCCCATCCGCCTTCTTGGCGAACAAAATCAGAGATGCCCAGGGTGAAACACTAGATCAGATAAATCCCTTCCCCTGCAAGTCCTCCATCTGTACCCGCAGCTCACGAAGCTCGGCGGGAGCCATCCGATATGCTGGAGTAGATATCGATGTTTTCCTGTGGTAAAGGTCTATGTAGAAGTCTACCTCTCTAGGAGGAGGTTGTCCAGGAACGTCTTCAGGAAAAACATCCACATAATGATCCACCACAACAAGAAAACTCGGACTCCGCACATCATCTGCTCTGAGGATGAGACTAGCCAAGTGATGTGTGATCGGCTTCCCTCTCCTCTACGTAAGTCCATCCTGTACTGAAAAGGCTCCCTTCTCGCCGATGAGGGTGAACCTGGTCCCATCCGTGCGAGCACACCGCACATTTCACGTAATATAGTCGATCTGAGCATGGAATATAAATAACCAGTCCATAACCAAGATGACATCGTAAGGCCTCGACGTCGCTACAAGAAGATCCCAGCCGATGCTCTCGCCTCATAGAGTAAACTCACACTACCGGCACCCGTGCGTAATCATTGAGTCTACTCACGTAGGAGTCTCTAGACGTAAGGATCGAGCCAACTTCTCCGTCGGAATCTCAGAGCTCCAAATGGGGGTAGCGGCAATAAAAGAAAGACCCACACCTCTGTCTTTAAGTACTGTAGAAAGGGTGGAGTAGACATAGATAGTACCTCGAATCATCTCAGGTGCGCCGTGGTCATAGGCCTTAACTTCTTGGAGTTGATCCCATCTCTATCCTCCAGCTCCCTGTGGTCGGGGTGGACCTCCTGGTGGTTGTGGAAGTAGAGCCTCTAAACATCGTCCACCACCCACTGCTCGGCCAGCTCCTCTGCCACGTCTTCCTTCTCCCGACAGACCACCACGGTCGAACCTCTGCCACTTCCTGGGAGGTCCCTCTAATGTCTACTTCTCATTTGCATGGCGTGTCGGGAAGTCACGAGCCATGTGGCCCTGCCCTCCGCATGAATAGCCTTGCATGCTCTTTGTAAGGCTGGCTCTGTTTCGTGTGCCCTGCACAACCGAACCTGTATCCTAAGGTCTCCCACCTGTTAGCCTGGTCCGCTTGGACCTCTGCGTCAACTGTCTACTTCCAGATCTAGAAGACTCTTCAACGTGTCGTCCTGCGATAGGTCTTGCCGCTGGTGACTGCCCAGCGAGAAAACTCTCCACTATAAGGGCTCACTCCAACACCCCCTCCTGCGTCAGGATGGTGAGGGGAATCGTCAAATCCTTGATCTCATGCCTGAGTACCTACTCAAAGGTCTATTCCCTAAAGAATGGGTCCCATAACATATTTGTGTAGTAGCGTGAAAGGTCGGTGAACATCGCTGAGTACTGAGCTACTACCATGCTGCCCTGCTGTAGATGAAGTAACTCCTGAATCTGCACCGCACGAAGGGTGGTTGGAACAAACTTCGAGGAGAAGAGACTCTCAAATTCTATCTAGAGTAAAGATGCTTTTTCATGATCTTGGAGCATCAGGCTCCACCATATACCTACTATTGTGTGCAGGAGACTCGCAGCAAGGATCACCATAAGGTCCGCTGGTGTCCCTACCGATCTGAAAACTATGAAGACAGTCTCCAACCAATCCTCAGCTGCCTGTGGGTCCATCTCACCGTGGAACCTGGGCGGACTCTTCTGCTGGACTCGTGCAACGCACTCAAGGTGGCATGCACTCTCTGATGCTTGGGCTGGTGGTATCGGTGGCCCATTAGGTTGTGGTACCGTTGGTTCCTCCGCTGTGATGGGGCCCTGCACCAAGGCCTCATCGCTCGGTGGGCTACCATTTCTTATGTAACACAGAAGCTTAGCTGGCTGCCTTCGTGTGGTCATCAAGAAAAGAAATAGGTGCACTATGGTCAAACAGTATACCTGGTGAGATGAAACAAAGTAATCACCAAGAAATATTTTGAAACACACATTCAATCTATGTTTTTGTGAACTGTGTCAGAAATCAGAGGATAGGGTCCTGGTGTATGGATACGTCGGCCACTACACCAACACTGGACTCCCTGGTACTGAAAACCACACTCAATACTCTTAACACTATTTCTTCCCAGAAAATAATGATCAGTGTCTTGAGTTCTACGGTAGAACCGACTCCTCTGATACTAATTTGTCACGACCCGTCCTCGGGGCCCATGTCGTGACTACCCCAAGCCATCCATAAGTAGTCCAGGGGTTGGAGACTATCACTAAAGGCGTAAATCCCCAAGATGGGAAGGCATTTCCTTTATTAAAGTAAAAAAACAATAGAGTACGCAACATGAAGTATAAACTATGTGAATACTATATACAAAAGTAGTGATGAACGTAAAGGGGCTGAAAATACAAGCCCAATAGTAAGGTACAGGTACAACTGAAAGCAAGTACAACTAAAAAAGGGACTACAGCTAAAAATGGGCTGCTCCTGGAACATCCGCCGAGTATCCTACCTGAAGGGTAGGTATAGATGTCCACCTCATCACTCTGTATCTATCGGTCTGCTCTGTGTACTATCTAGTCGTGTGATCCAACTCCGGGTACCATCCTGTCCTGGCTCGCTCTCCGCCTCCATCAAAGCAATTCGTCGTTTACATCCGACACAACAAGGTGCAGGTATAGCCCCTGAAGGGGTGAGTGTAAAGATACTTAGTAGGGACCCTGAGACCCTAGAAGTTCTCCCAGAATCCACAAAGGACAAACCATAGAAGAAAGATACAACCATGATGTATCAACAAACTCTACTTAGGAATATGCACAAACATATACCTAAATTATCAATCTCAGTTCGGCTCCAACTGTTGAGCCCAAGCACAAACCAGTCCACACACGAAGTAAAGTCAATCACATCGATGATATTGATTGAACGTCAAGACTCAGCTTACATGGGTATACAACTTTCGTATAACAATAGAGATGATCAGATGTAGTCACTGATTCATCTAAGCTGTCGGACAGACACATGATACAAGACTAGCTAAGCTGTCGGACCCACACAGGATACAAGACCAGTTACTCTGTCAGAACCACACTGGATACAAGTACAGAGGTAAAACTCCTCGACCCACATAGGATACAAGAACAGTAGTAATCGCTGTCGAACGGACAGAGGATCCCAGCATAGAAGTCGTCGCTGTCGAACCCATGGAGGATTCCAGTACAGTAGTCGTCGCAGTCATAGCCAGCTCTAGGGTTCCCGCACACACCACGCTCAATTCCGGGAGGGTATGCTCCTCGGTCAAAGGGGTCGTTACATAAAATACTATGAAGTCTAGATTTTATGTACCCTAAGGTTCTGTCTCATCAAATCGAACCCAATGCGATAGACGACGCGTCAATCGGACGCCCGGTCTGAGAGATATTGGCTTTTTTGTTCCAGGGGCCCGGTGGCAATTACGCTTGTTCCAAACCCATCTGTTTTCCAATGTTGTCCAAAACTCACTTAAAGTATCAAAAAAGGACCACCTTGATGCAATGTTCCCAATTTCGCAGATGGCGCGTCGTTCAGAGGCACGGTCTTGAAGATATTCGTGTTTAAGCAAAACGGGCACATCCCGTCAAGCCCAGTGGGCTGGGGGGGTATGTCCGACCCAGTTCGGTGGGTCAGACTCGGCTGAGGGGTCGGCCCGGTGGTAGGCGGCCCGGCCCGCACAAGGGAGGCCCGACACGTGACTGGCCACGGCTTGGCCAGCTGGCCGAGCAGAGCAGGGGGTGCCCCCCCCCACCCCCGATTTTGTGAAATGACGGCACAGAATGGCGCCGACCCTCCTGCCCGACGGTCCGAAGACTTCCGGTCATCTCCGGCGTGAGAGGCCCACACAGCGGACCGCTGTCCTCCCACATGGAACACGCGGGTGCTGCAGCTTCCTTCCACCCAGTCGGCAGGTGGTCGACCAGTTCGCCCGCCGAAGACACCCAAATAGCACGGGCTGCAGTCTTCCCACATCACAGTGCCAAGGACGCGCCGCGGTCTTCCAGCCCGGCCGGTTGTGAGACCGGCCAGTTCTTCTTCGGCCGAGCAGCCCGTGGTTCTGGGCCACAGTTCTTCTCCACGCAGCTGGCACACGGTCACCACATCTTCTGTACGTCGTGGCCCGTATGGCCATGACCCCTTCCTTCCTCAAATGCGTTGCGACGGCATAACACCCTACCAGTTCTACCACCATCATCAACTCAAGAGAAACAATGGAGGGTCATCGGGCCGTGTTTGTTTGTCTTTCACCCTCTGCATAAGGTCATAACAAATGGCCAATGTCGAACCATATAAAATGAGGAACGATGATTTAATTTAAACAGGACAAACCGCTACCTCGATTCAAGGTTCGTTCGTCGTAGTCTCGGAGAATGGTGTCACGTAAGATGGTGTCACGTAAGATGGTGTCGCGGAAGTCGGGCATCGTGGAAGATGGACGTCGATTCCATTGACGTCAGGGTGAGTCCGAAGGGGAAGTGTCGTTGTAGAAATCCCTCATGTTATTCATCTGTGAGGAAATAAGTTCTTCATTGGAAGAAAGTTCCCTCTAATTTCCAAATCTCCCCAACACAACAAAAGCCAACTAAAAAAATAAAGTGTAGGCTTTTATTTTATCCTTAACATGAATTTCAAATTAATTCAAAAGGTTGAGACAAACAATTAATTGCATGCTAGATAATTAATTTTGAGGGTGTTGGCATAATTAAGAGAAAAGGGAGGTGGAGAGTTCAACATTAAAATAGGGGAGTTTTCAAATTAATTAAAGGGGGGGTTAATGGGGAGTTTAAGGGAAAGTTGAGGGGTTAGGCTTGCGTGGGCCCCACCCTTAGTTATATACTCCCAAGGGAGGTTATGTGGGGTGTGGGAACCACCTCCAACATCCTTTTGGATGAAATAACCACCACCCTAAATAAAACTTTGTAACACATAATTTTATTTAGTTTACTAAAATTCCTAAAAAAATAACTTTCAATATGCATAAAACGCGACTACCGTAAAGGTCCCCTTAAGTGAATACCGGTAGTATGAGTTCATCATTGACCTCATATTTCAATTTCAAACACTGGTTCAAAAGATAAAAAAGCCGGCACATACGTTTACAGAACTTACCCCAACAAAATGTGAGAAATTGATTTCAGGCACACTGGGCCCCGGAATCAGGTGTCGTCAGAAACTCCGGACTCGTAAAATTCCAAAGAAATTACGAAAAAGATTTCCTTGAAATTTCCAGGTCTTTACAAACACTCTTTTTTCAAAAAAACTTTTTTCGTGGTGCATTCCAGTTTAATTTCAAAATTAATTCTACAAATTATGTTACATGAATTTTTTAAAAATTATTCATTATTTGGAACCAAAAATTTTAATATTTCATAACACGATAATTTTAATATTTGTCCTTAATGAATTGTAAATAATGTAAAAACAATTATTGAGGTTTATGTTAAAATGGGTTTACCTAGGGTATAATAAAATAATATAAAAATTAAAATGATCTAAAAAAGTGAAAAATTCATATTTATGGATTATTTTTTCTTTATCTGATCAAATTTTCAATAGTGAAACAATTATTATCCGTTTGAGATTCGTAAATTTTAGGTATATCATTTTATTTTCAATAATTCTAAGCGTGACACCCCTTAAATAAGGGAACCACCTAATTTACACTACACACATAATGATCTCTTTGGTTAATCAAAAAAACTACATAAATTCCATAAATATTTCCCTTCCCATGACCTATATTTCTTGTTTTTATCAAAAATCCAATCCTGGAAGGCATTAGGTAAAAACATAATGATGATCTCCTATGACAAGGTATATTTCTTAACCATACATATTTATTTTATTTATTCTTCCACCCCTCCAAATATTCTAAAAATATGATGCAATAATAAAAAATATATGCTATTTAGGGATATTTTATTTTGATAATTTGACAACTAATATTCAACTCCCCATCCGTAAAAGGGGAACAAAATCATTGATCATTTTTAAAGAGGACTACCGCTTCATCAACTGATGTAATTCGTTTTCCATAACCTCTTATCAAGGAATAATATAATGACGAATTTATGTACTATATAAGATAATTATGAGATTATTATACTTATTTACTTATAATATCACATCAACTATCTTAAATTTCAATCTTTTTAAAAAATAGAGCATCCCATTTGTGTAGTTGTTGACTACCATCTCTACGAAATGATGTGATTCAGTTTTCATTACATTTTTACGTATTCTATAATAAGGATTTATTTTAAGAAAATATATTATTTATATGATAAAATTAATATTTTTATGGTAAATTTTAATTAATCTTTCTTCTATTATATTTATCAAAAATTTGAAAATACATTCATATATACGTGCGACCTTACCATATCTAGGAACTGTGTAACTGATTTTTCAATTGATATAACATATGAAGTATTTAAAATTCCTATATAATTAATATATATATAAATATATATATTATTATATATATATCATGGTTAAAAAAAATTTGATAAAGGAACCATAATCAAAGTACACCGACTAAAATTACTAAACAAAAACACAAATATAAAACAAATTCGTTATTACCCAAAATAGTTATTTTAATGAATAATTTATAATAAACAGGTTATAAAATATTATCAGTAAATAATCTGTGGAATTATATTTATGAGTATGATTATTTTATATATTATTAATTAATATATTTTTTATACTTCATTTTTGAACACATATGAAGGAAGTCATACCAATGGTATGGGTTTCTCATCTAATTTTTAAATCCATGAGACTTATCTATTATTCAAAATTATTTAATTTTTATAGTGAATATATTTACCAAATATTATGTATTATAATGAATCAATTTACCTTCATTTTATTTAAACATTCATTTTAGGTTATCTATTTCATGGGTGTTCAGATTAATCAATTACCAAAGTGTTATGTATTTTTTAACAATCTCATCAACATTCATGATTTTTATGATTTATCCTCTCTTTGGGGAATTATTTGATATTAATATGTAAAACCAATACATATATCTATAATATGGGTATATTTTAAATAATAAAAGTTTTACCTTAATTTTCCTCTCCTTATAAACATAGCAGTCCTTATGATTTTTTATCAAAAACCCGAATTCATTTATCTCTTTGTTCGAATACCTTTTCTTTTCCTTGTCCATTTTTTATAAATATTATTTCAAAAATGATATAAATATTTATAACTAATTTTTTAAATCCATTTTGACCATTTTCTATTTATTAAAAAAAAATTAAATGAATCATATTGTCAGTTCTAAAGATATTCTTTTGACAATTTATTGAAAATGTTAATTTTAATTTAGATTTAACATTAAGAAAAAAATTATTCTTATGATAACTCATGTATTGGAATATTCTTCTAAATGACTCAATGATTCCAATCAAATATTTTTTTTAACTTTTTATTGAATTTTTTATCTATTTTTTCAAAGTGAAAATGAAATTTTCATCATGAAAATTTTTAATTCAATTTTAAGGGTATTTCGTTTCATTAACCTCAATCACAAATATTTTAATAATGATCTGCTATGGATATTATAAAATTATACCCTCCATATCCATTTTATATTTTATTTATGATACGTTTTATTATAGAATTTATTATCATTCCTATTCTAGTTTTCCAACAAGAATTTTTTATTGATTATGATTATTGATTGCGGAAAATTATTAACATTTCATATGATATATTTCTAATATTAATATTTATTATGATTATGATTATCATAAATCCTATTATTAATTCGATAGACTTATTTAGTGATAGGAAAGGCCAGTGATAGCCCTTTAATTCTTCCATAGGTCTCATGAGGAAAAATTTATTGGGTGTTTCAGTGAGTCCATACCCATTTATATATGATGAATTAACATGTGGTTATGAAGTTACATTTATGATGTCCTAAATCATGAATTCCATCAGTATGATATTATTTATTAATATCCATGTGATTATTTGAATATTTATGATATCCCTGAATATGATTCTAGGTCATGTAAATATTTATATTCATTTATTTGATCATCATGTACTCCTACCGTATTAATATTCCTAAAAAATTATTAATTATATCGAATTGTTTTTAAATATTTACCTTTCCATTTTAGTTTTTCTATTTTTATTTAGGATTTGTCCAACTATACTCTATCCCTTAATGATCATCTGATCTCATCCCTTTCTTATTTTTTCTTTCTCTAGGATTCTAGGATGATTTTTATGACTAATATAAATTGATATACTGATGGGAATATAAGTATTCTCCATGGTAATTTTTTATTTTATTATTTTAAATGTATAGTGTGTTTCAGGTATGTATCATTTTTCCATGTATACAAAACTATTTGATCATTTTTTATGAAATTACCAATATTTTGAACTAATGTAATTATGTTACCACAATGTCTCGAATACTATGTTGTTGATATTTATAGTAAAAACGTTCATTGATAAGATGCAATGATATGTTTTAAGGGAACATTACATAATCTATATAAAAATTTTGATAGGTAATACCTAAATATGGATTCTAATGAGAAATTTGAATTTGATTTGAATCCTTACATTAAAGGATAAATTTTGAAGGACATCATAATCATAAGTGAGAAAAAATTTAATTGAAGGTAATAAATTGTTTAAATGAAATTTAAATAAACATATTTATAAGTTAATGGTGTTGGAAAAGATACTTGTACGTTCAACATCAATAAAATTGTGATTTATGAATTGGGATCAGAAGTTAAGACTCGTGTAACATTATTACAAGAACCCATGAAAGATAAAGATATTGAAAAGGAATAGAAAATATAAATATTAAAATATAATTCAAAATAACATTAAAATTGGGTAAAATATACACAATATAAAAGTAAATCATTTCATAATGCGAAATGTACCTCAATGATGAGGGTTTTGAGAAAAAAACCAATAACTTATATCCATTCATAGTTGATCACATTATAAATTATTTTGAAACAACCAAAACTATATTAATAATCTATTTTTATCCTTATTGATCGCAATAAACCTTTTATATACTTCATTTCTAATATTTTACTATGAATATAGTTGTTCATTAGATTATCATTATCTTAAGGTGTTAACACTTTTAATTATCTTTGACATAAATTGTAATGATAATATTGATCATGGAAGTTTTATACTATGTTAATAAATCCATTATTAAATATAGTTGTATAATATATATTCCTTTTCTATTTATAGTGTTATAATTCAATCCCATGAGTGTTTTAATTATGAGTAATGAAGATGATGCCAGAAAAAAGCATATTTCCCCTGTTTTTAATTATTGAATATGGAATATTCTTACCATATTTTGGTATTGATATTATTAATATTATAATTTTAATTTTTTTAATAACATATTATTATTAAATTTCATTAAAATTGTATATTATTCATTAATCATTCATTATAAAAATTTTATAAAACTTGTATTGTAAGAGGTAAACCAACCAAACTGAAATTATACCGTGATTATCGAATGATTAAAAAATAGCTGTTAAATAACGTTAATATAATATTTATAAAATATTAAACATGTTTAATATATAATATATCATCTTCAAATATATTATTACAGTTGTTTATGATGGGTGGTGTTGAAAAATGATATTTTTTGTTCATTAATGTGGTAGTCCACACGTACACAAGATTAACAAACTCATTTCTCAATGAATAGATAGAGGGACAATATATGATAATTATTAATTTTATAGTTATAATAATTTTATAAAAATAATATTCGTTCATAAATTAAACTTTTATCTTAAAACATGTTAGTTGGATAATTTAAATAATATATAACATTCACGGATGCAGTAGTTTTCACATACTCATTATTTACGATTTCATTCCATAATTAATGTAAAAAATTAAATGTTAATATCAAATTTTATAATTTAATATTATAATAGTTGGCATAATTGACCATAATATTCATTAAAAACATCATTAATACTATCCATAAGAGGTGGTGATAAAAATGAATTATATCTTGTCATGGAGGCGGATTGGTTTGTAAAGAATAGGTGTAAGTGATCCGTTTAATATGTGAATATATGGGATTTTTTCATCAGAATTAATGTTCAGTAGGGGGTAAGAATGGAATGACCTAAAATAAAGAAATTTAGATGAATTATCATTTGTATGAAATGTTGGTAAAAAATTAAAAGTTAAAAAATGATTTCTAAATGGCTTAAAGGGAATGATAATTTTATAATATTTAAGATACCTTACATTATTCATTTAAACACTTAATACTCTTAATTAAATATTAATCTTGTCAATTATATTGCTAATATAAATATATGTATAACCTTATTAATTTTTTTCATTATGATTCTGAATTTTTAATCCATTTAAGAAAAAAGAATTTAAAAAATATGAGAAATTATTATGTAAAATGTATCACACATAATTCATAAGAATTATTTATAGATAAAAGATTATTTACAAAATTTAAACCTATTTATATGATTTTTTTTTTATTTTTTCAAAGTTTTATGAAAATAATTGATTTATTGAAAAATGTATTTTGGCTTAATAGGTAATTTAAATTTGAATTGAAACATAAAATTGTTTAATTAAATTAAACTAATGGTATCTTTTAAAATAAGAAGAATTCACATAATCATGAAAAATATATAATATATTGAAAATAAGGTATTAGATTTCATAATTAAACACAAAAAAATATAAATAATACCAATTAAATAATTTGATAATATTTTTAGTCATTCACAATATTAGTGATGTGATAAATTTCAATTTTTTTCTAAAATGGTATTTTTAAATATTCAACACACAATAGATAATTTTAAAAAATTCAAAATATTATCTAAACTGTTTATTTTTTAAGAAATTATAAATGAATTTTACTTCATCAAATTGAAATTCTAATATTTATTATTTAATTCTTTAAAATATATATATAACATTAAAAGAGACATTTTTTTAATATAATCTTTATAATATTATGTCATATTAATTAATTATATTCTATAGGTATAATGCTTTAATGGTTTACCAAATTTCTATTTATTAATAGTTTATGATCAGTTTATGATAATATGTTATGGTTTTTCTGTTGGTTGTAGCATGCACGAAATTTTATATGAGATAGTATTCATTTTAGTGGATTTAAAATACTAGGTCATTATAGTGAGTTGGAAATGGCATGCTTTACGTAGTAAAACTTGGACAATGCTAGTCAGATTGTTGTTAGATGAGTGACGAGGTATTCTTTATATCTACCAACAATTTTTTTGAGTAGATAATGGTATATATAACATAATAATAATTTTATTCAATATGTCATTTTTTTAGTGAGTTTATTTGAAATTTGGTGCATCATATGAGATTTAAGGGGAATAACATGTTTTTTGTAAACATTGCTATTCTTCTTTAAGAAAAATCATTTAGAAAATGAAGATATTTCATTTTCTAGAAAAATGGACATTGAAATTATTTGATTCATTATTGATTGATATCATGGTTTTCTCAATGATTATGCTAAAGTAATATTTTTGGAAAATAGTTCTTGATATATCATTATTGATTGAAATTTCATTATTTTAATTTTACATGAATTGGAAAATAATGGCGTCCATGCGTAATTCCCACTATGGTTATAAATGTTTCTGCTTATACATGTTCATCGATATGAAGATATATTTTTCATGATTCAAACAAAGGGAAGTGTTCATTATTCATCAGCAGTGGGTCATAGTTCTATATTGGGTTTATGAAAGAGGATATTCTATCTTGAGGATTGAGTTGGTTTATTTTATTTATTATTTCATGTACACTCACAAAATATATTTTTTGATTACATTGTAAAAAAAACTATGAAATTATATTTTAATAAAAATGTTCATAAATCAATTGAATTATAATCATGAATTTATTATATTTTTTTTTTAAATTTTAAAGATAAAAAATACCTCTATATAGTAAATGTTATCCCAAAAAACTATTTTCTAGGATCTAGTGATTAGGTAGGACACATATAGAATTATAGTATCATTGATATAGTCTTAGGATTTGGGTCGCTGAGTTTTAGTGTTACAAAATTGTGTAATAACCCATTTTTTATTTTATGATAATTCAATAGATGTTTTTGATGAATTTGATGAAAAAATTGATTGAACTAAATATGTATACACAAATAAGAAAAAATTTACATTTATTGGGCAAAAATAATGTTTTTTGTAATAACATCATAAGGATTAATTATTAATTCCAAGAGAAATCATTATGGTTCAAAATTTGAATGTTTTTATGACTCACATTAGACATGATAGGAATTTAGTCACATTTATATGATATCAGTTAATAGAACTTCATTCATGAAAGCGTGTTTACAATGATTTGGTGATTAATAAAATATCAAATGTAGACATGATTTTTTTGTATAATACAATTTATATTATTGTGAATTACAATTTGGAATATAATATTAGAAAAAAAAAGAAAATTTTGAATGAGAACAAGACATTATAAAGAGTGGAATTTCTTAATAACGATTATTTTATGGATTATGCGAGTGAAAATTAAATTTAATACATGTCAAGATATATGTTCATGGAACGGTTTATGGTAGATTATGAGGATGAGTGGTGGTAATATCTCTAGTAGATCCTCCACATGTCTGAAACATTAAGAATTTTAACTAGTTAATTTTAATCTAATCTTTTCAGTATATTCTAAGAGTGGAAGAATGTTCCTTTTAATTTCATAGATAAAAATCAAAATCATTTATATGTGATGATAGCCTATTGTATGAAAAATAAAGGTTGTGTAATATCAAAAATATATTATAATTTTACCATATTTCTAAATCCAGGTTGATGAGGCATTCATCATATTTATTCAACTAATAGATCATAAGTAATGGGATTCATTAACAAAATATATAATATTTACGGATCTGAATATGGGGGGTTTTTTAAATCTATTTGATAATCAGTTTTTCCAGAAAGATTTAATGTTTTCTATTGATCAATAATTTTTTTTGTATTGAATTTAACATGTTTTATGTGGGGTTTGAATTTATATTTTAAGAGAATGTAAAATAATTTTTTAATTTATTAACAAACAAGAACATCATGATATAAGGGTTTGAGATGTGATCGTGGAAGAAGATTTGACTAGTTATTACTATAATAATGAATCCTAATTAAATTAATCTATTTATTTCATAATGTATGATGATAGAAAACATATAAATCATTATGAATCCAAAAAAAATTGATCATTGATCATTTTCAATGAGATATTTATTCTATAGTTACTAGTTGTGGTGGAGGGATATCTAATAGAAATTGGTGTTATCATTTATTACATATAACGTCTGAAGATTCCATTATTGTTCATCTAGAATAAAATAATTGGATATTATCAATAAAAATATCTTTATCAACCTATTCTGTGATTATTTTATGAGAAACGTGTTCATCTAGATAATTTTTATAAGTTATTCTCAACGAATATTACTTACACTACATCTATCATAGTATAAGTAATAAGTATATAACTATCTAGTCCATGCAATACAGATTTAAGGGCATATAAAATAACATGTATTTTAGATAACTATGGGGGTTTATCATATTATAATATTCATTAATTGTTTTCATAGATTAGAATTCATTTGTGGAGGTCAAGACTGATTTCATATATTTTCTAGTAAGACTTACCATTCTTATCAACTATAGGATTATTTCAGTATTATTTGATACTAAGTAATCATATTCATTAATCAACATATTATTGGTTAATCAAATTGGGTGAGGATTACATTTCATGTCATATTAGATAAATTTTGATAATCCAATGGGTAGAATTAGTGAAATAATATTTATGTGTGCATCAATAAAAATTATTATTGGTAACTATGAAATATCATAGTATCTCATATCACATGAGATGAAAATTAATTATATCATTAAAAATATATGTTATATAAAAAAACATAACCACATTGATAGTTATAGTTAAATATTTCATTTCGTGACACCTGACGGGACAATACACACATTCAAGGGATAATGGGACATTCATGATAGTAGATTAGTCCCAATATAAAATGTTTTAGGATCTATATCATGAATGTTATATGTAATTGTAATAAAATAAATGGAAGGAATGAATGAAACATTATTTCTACATGAGTTATGACTATATAATTTTTTTATGATCATATTTTTTTATTACCTATAAAAAGAAACAAGGAATTTTATATTCCGCATATATATAAGAAAGTTATATATTTCAACACAAAAAAAGAAAGAGAAAATTATAGAACATATATCCCTCACATTAATAGGGAATAAATACAATAATTATTTCAAGAACAAGAGCTGCCAGATAATATATATAAGAGAATATAATTTCTTATTAGCATAATTTCATTTGAAATTTCATTACATGGCATGAATTCTAACATCATATGTCTTGAATTTATAGGTCAATAAAATACACATTTTATCATGAAAATTGGAGGATATATTTAGGGGTCTGACATTTATGAGTGGATAGAGTAGTAATTTGATGTAAACAGTCACATATTTGATGATGACTATTTTGAAAAATTACACTTTTTGGAAATATACGAATTTAATGAGTTTGTAGAAGTAAAAATGTTCATTCTAAACCATCAATAAAAACATGTGGCCCCATATGTTGTTATTAAAAATACACAATAAAAATTTTACAATACCATTAAAAAGATGGACTAAATGAAATATTTTGAAAAATAAAACTATGATAATGTATTGATATTATATTTTGTGGGAGTCAAAAAATGGAGACTCTTACCAAAACACCCAACCAACTAACAAATTGGGGATGCTGTCAATGTGTTCCAACTATTTGGAGGATAAAAATTTGTACATATTTGGTTATATTTACTCATTGTCTGTCTTTCCGTAACTCAAATATTATTTTACATTTGAATTATGTATTTTAGTTTCCAATAAAAACTATATTCTCATTCTTCTTCTATTAAAAATATTGGAAATTAGTTCCAAAAACACAAATGGATATAATTAGAATGCAATAAATTATGGTAGTCACATTCCACTATGGTATTCCACACAACAGGAATAATTTCACTTAGGTTAAATCCATCAATTACACTCACATTTCAATATTTTACAACTCAAAATTTTCTTTGAAATAACATATATTTGATAAATGATATTTAGAATATATATAATATATTGTTTGGGGATAGCATAATCCATAGCTTAATTTTTTGTAATAATTTCTCTTTTCTTGTATTTTTTTTAGTTTTCAGTATGTATATTTATAAAAAAAAATAAAAAACAATTATAAACAATTATTTATTTTGAACATGAAATTTTTTTATAGTTTTTAAAAACATTATTGTGCTATATTGAGCAGTCAAAAAATATTCAGAACTCTTTTTAAACTGTGAAGAGATTAGTGAAATTATTCGACATCAAATTCTCAAATAATTACTTATTTACATTCCCCATATTTCTAATGAAATTTTTCCTTGAAATATTGAAAATTTGGGTTTGTGAAATTATATTTTTCGAATTGAAATCATAATATGAGGTGACTTGAATTTTTAACATAATTTATGGAAACATTTCCTCTTGATAAAAGAAGACCATAGGGAACATAATCAAAATATATTGATATATTTTATTTGAAACTAGAGTAAAATGGATAATTAGGATCCCACAAGTAATCATTGATATGTTAAGAAATAAGTGTGAGAGTAAGTGAATTTTTTTAAAATTAATTATTTTTTTTGTAGTAGTTTTCATAGTTATTTTCAAAAATCATTTTTTGGAAATACATAATAATTTAATAATTGTCAAAAATGAATTCAAACACATGATCTGAATTCTAAACCCATATAACTCATAAGGAATCTAAATTTTAAAATAATTATTTGGGTTGTATCAATGATTTAAAACTTTCAATATTATTTTAATTAACATTTGAGAAAGGGATAAATGGATTTGAAACATTTAAAAATTTAAATTATCCTTAATTATAAATATATATATATATATTTCAATCCTATAATTATATTCTCGGATTTATGAAAAGGAATTTTAGTAAATTACTATGTCAGGAATGATGAAATTTTCAACAGAGTGAATCAAAAAAAGTTCTCTCACCATTTCATTATTTTACGAATTTTCTATGATCATATCCTTCCAGTTGATTGAATGATTTTATATGCCTTTAGATATGTAATATTAAAAAATGTTATTTTTAATTTATTTTTAATTTATTTTTAATAAGAACTTTATAAGTTTTGCCTTACAAGATTATGGTTCTCCATATACATACATGAATCTTTAAAATGTGCTTCACTTCATTTGAATATAATTATGGTAAATATGGATTTCTAGGATGAGATATTTATAAAAATAACAAAATATAATTCAAATAGCTATAATGTTTTTGAATATTCAATAACAACGAATATCATAGGAGTGAAAATGATAATTTGGGTGGGGGTGATGAGAGCCACACTTTATATAATTATATTATTTACATTGATAAATTAATTTTTAATTTATACAATACTTATTAATAGAATTTTTTTAATTTATTGAAATATAGAACTTCATTAATAGATATCTTATAAGAGAAATTGTAACTGAATTATTTTTGAAAATTAATTTCCAAATATTTAATTTGATTCAAACATTGGAACTACATGTTTTGGGGGATTAAAATTCATAAATTCATTTATTTTATTCAGTTATATAATTAATATTGAAATAATCTGTTAAATATAATCTATCATGAATTTTGGTTGATATATTTATATTTTAAATAACTGCAATCCATATTTGTTTGAAGAATATGTTTAGGGGTTATTGAGAAAAAAATAAGGATTTGATATGTATTAATCTAAATATATCAAAAAAATGTATCAATTTTCAAAATGTTATGTTGAAAAAACTTTTCTAAAAGGAAATAAACTAAATGTAGAATTCATAATTTACTTTTAGGAAACCTGCAAATCTATAAGCATTCAACATTCAGAGTGATATTCCATGGAGCTGACTAAAATAAGTTTCCTGAAATGGCTGAATGTGTATCACTGAAGTGGCCAAATGAATCCCTATCACAAGTGACTGAAATCCCTATTTTAATTCATCCAAACATTCAATTGGATTTGAGGAAAAATCAATGAGATAATTTCATGAAGGGGGTCATAAGGTTATTATAGTATGAGCATAATTCTTTAACAGGGAACTTATTAATATAGTATATTTATAGATTACCATAGATCATGAGTATAATATTTCAACCTTTAAAATAATATAGAAACCTCAAGCGCAATAATTTTTCTGATAGATCCCTAGGAATTTTACCTAACCATAATGATTCACGATAATGGAAGGCTTCATGACTTTTAAATAAATTTCAAGTTAACATGGTACATCTAGATGATCTATGAGATTTTACATAAAAACTCATGAACCCATTTAATGTTTATCCCACATAAAGAACATTAACAACCACTATACTCCTTAGACCAAAAAGTCCCCCACTGACACTCATTCCATCTATAATGTATGCATATTATCTCCTCACTCGAGGCTTCAATTAGAAAAATTCTTCATCTATTGAATATATCACACACCAAAGAACATTTACTAGGTTTCTTCACAAATTTATATAGAATTCAATCATGTGACTGGAATTATAGAATAATATTATCTTTTTGATACCAAAATAGAGAATTCATGATTGTTAACCTATAAATATGGAACCAATATGAAGATGAAAAGTAATCTCACTGATCCAAACCAAAATTAATGGATAAGTCACAGGAACATATGCGATGTTTATTGATTTTGTCCGTCCCTAAATTTTGGATATTCATTACCTAAGAGTTTCTCCATTCTTGATTTATAGTTTTATTTTTTATCTATTTATTTACATCTAATTTAAATTTCAACAATTTCATTTTTCATTGCTATAATATTGTCTCCTCACCCAATTATTTTGTGCTTTTTCACTATTGTGGAATGATTGCACCTAAATATTCAGGATTATTAAGTGATATCCCACTACAGATATACCAAATGGATCTTATATTTATTTTATTGAATTTATGTTTTATTTTGATTTTATTTTCCTTATTTATTGTGGTATAACATGTAAATGGATATTTTGATTGTCACTGTGATTTTTTATATATATAGCTACATTTCAAAACTATTCATCACTTAAATTATGCCCATATTTATATTTACACTCTATACCGATGATGGTGAGTGAATTATGAGAATGAATTGAATACAATCACTAAGAGGTGGGTTGGATAGGTTCAATATCATGATATAGGAGAGGTCTTTCCAAATTCACTAAGGAGGATAAGTAAAATTCATGTACAGCTAGGATCCTTAGTTATAATTGTGATTTAACACATGACAAAGAGTGTTAGATGGAAGAATTAATGGTATTGAATCTTATAATTTAATTAGATAATTTATATTAGTAGGAAATTATAATAGAAAAAACAAATAAACCCATAATGAACATCTAAAATTTATGATAAAACATTTTATACTTATTTTATATAATTTTGGTTTCAATTAAATCACAAAAAAACTAACATATTTCCACAAATTTTTTAAAAATTAAGAAAACAATACAAAAATAGAATAAGTTATTGAAAAAAGGGAATAATCCACTCAAGGCCCCATCAAAACTACCCTAGCCAGTCCAATTAGAATACATTCATGGTTTAAAATATGTGTATGTGAGGATCGTGATGGTATCACACGCCATCTACAAACACTCCATAACCCCTAACGATAAGGAAAGATGTTGGAGATATGATAAGTTCTAATAAATGTTACTTTGTAATATAATACCTTGTCAAATAATATCTCAACAAGCATGATTCGTACATCTATCATCATCCTTAAATACATTATTTTTCAATCTTTGACATTCTGAGATGTCATTTTCATTAACAAACATTTATAAATATTTAAATATGATTTTTCCAAATAGATCAAAAGTTATAGATATTTCTTTCTTTATAACACAGAAGGAAACAATTCTCTCATGATTATTCAATGTGACATCATACAACTCCCAATATACTAAATGGATGATACCTATATAATAGTATATAGGTCAAGGTTTTCATCATGTATCAACTTACACCCTTGATGTTATTCCTTAATAATGACCACTACTTGGAAGAGAAATAATCATTTTCATATATATGAATATCCAATGAAACTACCGATATATGGAATTTATATGGTGTAATTTCATCATGAACACTCCACAAGGATATCCCTAGATAATAACATCATTATAAGACATCTCTGTGATTATGATCTCGACACTACTAATAGTAAAATATCTTATATGAGCTATTAGAATAATGTTTCAAGACTATAAGAAAAAATAATTAATAATATATTAATTGGGAGGAACTATAAAGAACCATTCATATGGTAAATATTTTAAAGGAATTAACATATATGGAAAAAAAGAAGAATAATGTAGATACCAATAATCATCATGTATATATCAAATAGTTTACAAATAGTTGTAAAATATTTACATATGATAAAATTTGTTCTAGAGAACCAACCCTATCGATGCACCTCATTCACTAGAGTTCATTGAAAATATTTCATTACAATCTATATCTCACCTTATACTCAAACATTGTCTAATATATGAAGTATGTTAATGAGTATCCAATTTTTTCCAATATGGAAACTTACAAAACAATAAATTATCCTAGTTGAATAAAACCAATCAGGATATTATCTTTCAAAATTAAATGTTCTTTCCATTATATGATCACGGATCATTATCTAGAACAAAGGATGCATTTCTATCATAATATAATGTGATATAATATATAATGATTTGTAACAAAATATGATTTGAGATAAATTTTTACAACAAAACTGATTAATTTTTTTTATAATAGGACATAATAAATTCAGTATCTACTATAGAATTTACAACCAATCATCATATAGAAATTCTCCAGACTATTATTCCACCCAATTTCATATTTCAATTGTTTATAATTTCATCTATATCATTATGATTTATTTGGAAAATAGCATCAATTTACAATATTATGATTAATTTTATTTCCCCTCAATATACTAGGGACAAATTGTATATATTCCTTAAGTTCTATAGGGTTTTTAACAAATTCCTAGTATAGTTATTTGGAACACTATTGAAATATACACAATCTTTTCAAGGATTATGTAATTTCTTGTATTTAAAATAGAATGGAAGACATTAATATAAAACTATACGCATTCTAATTTCTCATCCAATCTCTGAGGATATATTTTCTATAATATTATTCTACCATGTCATACAGCCAGTAATCCCCTATTGTAATGTTTAATCTTATAAATTTTAAATAATTTTATAATATATGTACTATATTTTTTACTATATACCATGTGGTATCTATCTTTATAGATCTTGATCCATTGAACATTTTTTTGATCAACTAACTCTTTTATAGATAATATTTTAATTAACCAATATTTAATAAATATATGATTGGTATCTTAATTGAGGTTAATAATATGGGATCAAAAGATATTGATAGGAAATATACGGAAATCCCTCTAACATTATAATAGATTCATGGATCACTATAATATTTAAATAATAAAAATTATTTTATACACTTATTAAAATAAACATTTCTTGATATTAATGGTTGCCTCTGTCTATAAATCGATCTCTCTAACATTAAGAATATATTTCATTTATTCCGTTTCATAAAAAATTCCAGTTTATATATATATATATAATCTCATACTTCATTCATTTAGAGATTTTTTTAACAATTATTATTTAAATATTATAATCAAGTAATATTGTAATGGGAAATAAAATTCAAATTTATTATAGAATCCCTAAATGTGAAAAATTCTCATCACAATCATTTCCCTAATGATTCTTAAAAGCTTGACCAAATAACCATGGTTTTTTATTACCAACCTTATCACTATTGTATTGTTGCTTCTTGAATATTTATTTACCCTTATTGTGATTTACACTAATAAGTAAATCTATATAATTATAAATATTATTTTCATAAAAATATTACATTTCTAAATTCATAAATTCTTATTATATATATGATTTTGGATAAAAGAATATTTTATTTAAGAAATGGAATTTTAATTATAAATGTATTACATGAAACATTGTTTAATCATAAGAAAACTAAAATATATATATCAATAATTAATTTTTTCCAATTTAATTTTATTATAGTAGGAATATAATTGATAACTCTTGGATAATAATTCATTATTTTATAATATATTCATAATAAATACTTAAGATTAATATTGAAATAAAGAAATATATATACCCATGAATGAATGATTTTTCAAAAGGGAATGATTTTTTAATTCATGTGTTAATGATGTTCTAACCACTATCAAAGATCCACATCAATAATGACATAAAGGATAATAGAATATACCGGTGTGCGTGTGCACTAGGAAATTTAATAGGAGGTCTCCAAAAGAGGGCCAAACACATGTCGGAGATGGACAAGAGGAAGAAGGGTTAGTGTGGGGTGGGAAATTTTCATCGTGGTTGTATCTTTCCTGTAATTTTATATGATTACAAGTCTACTCATTTAAACATATAATTATGGAAAAGCATAAAATATCGATATTGTTTGACATTTGAATTGGTGTTATGTGGATCATTACTCATACATGTTTTTGTGGTTAGACATCAAACTCTGTATCCCAATATGTTTACCATTCGATGACTATAAAATCCCATGAACATAAAATAGAAACACTATATTCATTAACATACATGATATTCAATATCAATCTTAAGTGAACATCTAAATATTGTTAATTAAATGTTAATGTTGTAACCTAGTCATTAGAATGGTGGTTATCAAATATACCAACTTAATTAGAAAAATATTAATTAAACATGTATATTTAAGTAATTATTTTCGTACCAATTAACTGTAAATTAATTTACACACCTTTTTAAAATTAAAGGAAATTTTTTCAGAATTTTTTTTAAATAAAATAACCCTGTTTTAAAAATAATAAAATCACTCTTGTTGGATTATATTAATTAAATCAATATATATATATATATATATTGAATATAATATTTATAATTAATATAATATGTTTTCTAGACATGTTATAAGTACAATTTCAATTCCACAAATAAAAGGATTATTTTTCTAAGTAGGCAGTTTTTCCACCTTTTGATGGCACAATACTTTTAAATATATTTATTGACAAATTTATAATTTAAATTTAAAAAAATAAATATTTTATTTGAAATTCATTTATAAAATTTTATTATTCTTTATTTTTTATTAATATTCTGATAAGTTTCATGTTTTGATTAGTAATGAAAAATACTACATCATAATTGTAATGAATATTTCCCTCAAAATAATTAATAGTATCAAACTATAATTGTTATTGGTTTTGATGTGTTGTTAGATAAAAATTTTAACTGTTAATCCAATGAAGATCATCAGATTCAATTTCTTATTGAAATTGGATTTAAAACTTTGTGAAATTTTGAACGTTTTTACTTTATGAACTTTTTTTCTCGATCTGTCAATGACAATAATTTTAAATTTATTTTAACCTCATAAGGGTTTTGAATTTTGAAAAATGGATTCCATATTTGGAATCATATGTTACATTTGTAATAATTATTTCCCTTTTATTTTAGAACAATATAAATAATAACATTAGTAATTATTTTTATTACGACGGTTAAGGGTAGATCTGGTAATTTGTGGTAACAATAACATTATAATATATCATAAAATTACATAAAAACATGTGAAAATTTAATTGGATGTGTATTTTAGGCAAAATTTATCCCTGGTCTGGTTTTTAGCTCTTTGATCCACTAGTTTGACTTTTATACACTTATAGTATTTTATTAAATGAAAAGTCACATTTAATGTAGTTTTCTCTTAGACAAGTAAAATATTTTTAATATAAGGTTATAAATAAGATAAATTTGAATATAAATATAAATTTGGAATTTAATATATTCAACTTTATTGTGATTTTTTATTATTTACTTTTAGGGAATATATACATAAATTTAAGGCTTCCAAAACGATGATTCAATAATTGTTTAATTAAAATAAATATTGAATAAATGATATTAAAAATCTTAAGGTAATTACAATTTGATATTAATAAGGGCCTAAAATAATTTTATTGACAAGTTTTACATTTTAGTGATGTGTTAAAATAGTATTTTATAATGTATCATGTATTTATTATATTTTTAAAATGTGTAGAAATGTTTTGTGCCAAAATCCACACTAATTTAATTTTATAATATAAAATATATTTTAAAATGATATAAAATTTCTGAAAAAAATAATGTTTAGAAAAATAATATTTATATGTCCTAAGAATTCATTAATTACTCATTTAAGGGTATTTTGGCTTGTCATTGTAATTATATTAACCCTCAATTTGTAAATTTCATGATAACATGGTATGAGTTAAAAGGGTAAAATAATGGTTAATAAATGTGGATTGAAAAATACTCAAAACCTATGTAATTTTCTTTAGAGAATGGATTTATACCCATAATCATCATATATTATAAATGACTCAATTTGGATCAACTTTTAATATAATATTAATTAATATTATTATATTACATTGAATAATTCCAATTGATAGCCACCCCTATCATACAAAAGAAAACACTTAGTATAATCTATTAATACTTAAATAAAAACATGGTTGGGCCATGATCTTCCTAAATACCTTCCTATAATCCTTCCACAATTATAGAGGACTTATTTTAGGTATAAAAACCTCCTTAATTTTGTTGAGGTGATAATCAATGGAAATCACCCAACGAATATGTATCCTTTTAAATTATGTATTTCTACAATATTTCATTTTCAACATCCATCAAATATTATTCACCCATGATTATATAATAAATAATTTATAAAAATTCTACTGAGATGGTGTTATGTTAATATCATCACCTAAATCCACCTCCACTTTCATCAAATAGTAAAAGAATAAATCATCTGTGTGTACATATAAACTATCACCTCCACAAACTGATATAATTCATTTTTCATTACCATCTCCCAAGATTAGTTATAATTATGGAATTAATGTTCAAATGTTATAAAAATTACATATTTGTCCTTATAAGAAAATGAAATATATGGTCTATTCTAACATTCCACACACACAAAAATGATAACGTCATTCGTGTGTATGTGTGAACTATAACCTCCGTGAAGTGGTTTGATTCATTTTTAATCCCCATATCACATTAATAATATATATGTGTATTTAAATGAACAATAAAATATTAATTATTTAATTATAATTATATAAATATAAAATAATGTAGTCATTTTTTCCATTATTATCATTGAAAAAATTGAAATGTTACTCATTCGTATGTACAACATACCATCTCCATGATTGTAAAATAGTAAATTTTTAAAATAAATATGAAATGTATGTATTTAAAAGTTATATTATTAATAAAATTAATTATTATTTGATTAATATTAGTATTTATATGATGGAATAATGACCAACATTTAGTATAGATATCTTACCGAATTCATTTTGGACTCAAAAACTGAAAATCATCAAAACATCCAACATGAACTTAAATAATTAAATAATTATAATATCATGGTAATGAGTGATATAAAAAGGATTAATAAATTTCAAAAAAAAATTCATGAATGTATATAATTACCCTATTTTTTATTTATGTATATAAATAATATATGTGATGTATTAGACTCGAGGCAAGGGACTTCATCTCAATATTCTTCCATTGATTCATATCTTGATGTTATAAAACCACATTCTTTTAGGAGGTTTATATACAAATCCTATTACATATCAGACAATTAATTATTTTATTACAATTTTATTTAATATTTTCTTAAATGGTGTTATTTTATGTGGATTAAGATTTAAATGTTCAGAGTGCTATGAGACACCATGAATGTTTAAAGACATAATTATGACACCATTTATCTATGTGAATATTCATGATATTATATTTAATATTTTTTAAAAAATTAGATGATTATAAAGAACATTTATTGTATAGTTTTAATTTCATTTATTGTATCTAAAAATAAATATTTTTGCTTGTTTTATTCAGAACATATTCACATATGAAAAAATAAATGTTATTTTTAACAAATACTATGAAAACAAAATCTTTTCTACCTTGACCAATATTTGATATTTCCCTTCTTTAATAGGCCTTTGTGTTTTTTAAAAAAAACAAAGAAAACCATATTTTCTATTTTGGGTATTTTTTAAAAAAATGACTTTTAAAATGGATTTCTTATATCTATAAAGTGAAATGTTTTCTTATTAGTCAAAATGAAATTTTAAGAGTCATATATATAAGATTTTAATATTTTGTGTGTGTTGATTATATAATGTTTTTTTGAGTTTTTATGGGTGGTTACATGGTAAACCAAGTATGTTTGGTTACATTATAACATCTAATGCATTGGGTATGGAGGTCGTCTGTGTGGCTATTTTTTTTGAATAAGTGATATGTATTGAAGTTGACAGCATATTTATTGCATTTATTAGAGTGAAAAATATTATAATGTCCCAATATATAATTATGAGTTATCTATGCATGATATGGGCTATATGGTAGTCTTATTATTTAAAAAATTGTTATAAATGTCATTTGTTTAAGAAAAGTATTTATCGCTTTTGAGGGAAAAAATATTACATTATGTTAAAATTTTCATATTTTCAAATTTTCATATGAAAAATAGATTTCTTTATTTATGTATCCCTTTCTGAGATTTTTATCATAAAAATATTTAAACTATTTTTCACAGGCTATAAGGATGGGTAATAAAATTATGGAAGTCAAGATTAATGGTATGGCGATTTATCATTAAAAAGAAATATTTTTTTTAATGTTTTATATTTTGGATGAAATTGATATTGTTTTAGTTGTATAATATTTGTATAACTGAAAAATGTAATGTATGAATTATGTAATTAAAATCTAAGACTCTAAAATTGAAAAGATCATCAATGTGAATGAAATCAAATTCTTATCTAAAAATCATGTTTTTTAATCATTATGGTTGGGTCCATATAGTTTGTATTTTTGGATAGATTAGATAACTTTAGAGGATTATATGATAAATAAACAAAAGTTAAAAGTTATATATAACTACAATAGTCAGTATCATAGGTAGATTCATAATTATTTTGGATATATTGTCAGATTCTGAGATAACATGAATAATAATATTATATTGTTTAACTTCCTCATAAGATGTTATGTGATGAATTTATTTCTATATTCAAACTAACCTTGATGGGTTTTATTAATTGATTCATTATGGTATTCCCCAATGTAATATTGGATTTGATTGAAAATGTGGTTGTTTTCTAAATGTACAACAAAATTAAATGGGATCTACAATTAGAAATCACAGCGATATTCTGAACCAAATATTAGGATTAACGATTAAACACTAGAACCTTGTTGCATACTCTAATGAATCATATATGAGAGAAGTGGATCATCGTGGAAGATTAGGTAACAATGATCATAAAGGTATGTATATTCAATGTCATATGTGTCATGGATGTGGAAAAAACACCCAGGAAAATGCTTTAAAAAGATGGGAAAATGTTTTAAATGTTGTAATGGAGGTCATAAAGCAATAATCTATCAAGGAAAAATGTAAGAATTCATTAGACTCTATGAAATTGAAATTAAATCTTCCTGATTTATCAATTGAATTTTTTTAAAGTGGGTTGTATGGTTATTTAGAAAATTGTTGTACTTAGAAGATGGATAATGAAAGGGATCAACAAGACTATAAAAATTTCTAATTTAGAATATATAATTCCATTATAATTGAATTTGAGATAACATCAAATGACATATAAAAGTTATGTATTATTTATTTGTTCATGTTTTAAAATTATTTATTCCTAGAATCTGATTTGATTTTTTTGGTTTGTAGGATATAAGTATTAAACGATAAGGGGGGAAAGAATATTTAAGGTATTATGAGGAAAACTGTATTATTTGAAAGCCTATATATACATAAATCTAGATTTTGGTTAGATCTAATTATAATGAGATATTTAAAAGTATTAATACTCTTTTGACGAAGGGATTGCATTGGATGTATTTTTTTAGTTTCTGATATATTCAACCTTGAATCTTGTTGTGTGAAAATATTATTTGATGATAAATTATCTTTTCTTGTATTGATAAAATTATAATGGTATGGATAAAATTTAGGGTTTATAAGATCTTGGATTTTGAGGTAATTATGAGATGTTAATTTTATGGATTCAAATTAATGGTATAAGGTAAAATTTGAAGTTAAAACATTTTATAGTTATATTTGAGAACATTATATTATTTTAATAATTTTATTTGAATTTTATTGTTTTTGAAAATGGAAAATCCACAGGATGGGTTACAACCGGTGAAATATGGCAAGGATATGGGAATTAATTCTACAATTAAAAGGAAGAGAACGTGCATCACCTAACATTGGCGTACACGATGTTCTAGTTAGTATGGATTTTTCTATTTATTGAAATGATTTTTTAGATGATGTGTATGTTTATTTAGGGAACTTATGTTATATCCAATTTTTATCCTTTTGATTGGAATATTATTTTGTGATTATGTGATTAATGTTATTTAGAAAGATATTTATTATCATTGTAAACAAGAATACTATGGGATTTTTTTTCTAAAAAGTCAAGTATGTATTTTATTATGGAATATTATATGGTATTGTTATGGAAATAGGTTTATTATGATTATTTAAAGAATTAATTACCATATCATATAGATTATTCAATTTAAAAATTATGTTTTTGGTATGAAAACATTTCAGTGAATGATGTTATTTGGAGGTAAATGTTATATTGGAATACCATGTTATGAAATACTTACAAAATTCGTATTTCGGTTTTAGTTTAGATTATTTAAGAATAACCTTAAATAATTTTATATATTAAATGGCTTATGATGAACTTTGGGTGTTATTATTTTTTCGATTAAAGAATTATTTCATCAGATAGGGTTTTTTTCTTTTTTAGTAATTATCATATCTTATACAAACCATTTTATTTTTTCCTAATTTCTAATAATATGATAAATAAATAGTTAAAATTTTAGGGGGGTTTATTGTATAGAAGATTATTCAAGGGATTCTTGCATAAAAAATCGATATTAAATAATCATCATTTAAAAAAAGGATGATTTTTTGATGGAAGTTGATTAAGTTATAAAGATATTCTTTTCATGTAAGTATGTTTCCATATATTCTTAGTATATGTTGTAAAATAATTCAAAAAGACCTAAGAAAATGATCATAATTTTTCTTATTTTTTTTATTTTTTTTTCTTATTTTACTAAGAAATCAAAAACAATTTATTCAATCTTAGATTAATGGATTTATGATTTTTTACATTATCCTGACCATGTTCTCTAACAAATCCATCAGAAATTTATGTTTAGTTTTCACTTACGTTTCATGGTTTTAATACATGTAACACTTGTATGTGTTATCTCTGGTGACCTTCATACTTCCATTTTCATTATGTTAAATTGTATTTTTTTATTAATCCTTTTCTAATTTGGGGTTTCAATAAATGAATATTAAAAATTCAAATGCCTTATTCTCATTTCCAATTTCAAATTGTGAGGATAAAATTTATTAAATGGGAGCATGTAACATCCTTGGGTTTTAATAAGTAAACACTATGTTTGATATTGTACATGATACACCACTTCGATCTTAAGAGAACAACTAAATATTATTATTTAAATGTTAAATTTATATCCTAGTGGTTAGAATGATGGTTATTTAAAATAGTAAATGAATTATAAAAATATAGTTTATATGTGTATATATTTCATTATTTTGTGACCAATTAATTATAAATGAATATGAAACCATTTTTAAAATAAAATAATTTTTTTCTGATAAACTATTGAAAAGAAAATATGAATGTTTATAAAATAATAAGATCACTCTTGTTGTATTTTATTAATTATATATATATAAATATAATATATTCAATATAAGGTTTAATACTTATCTTATATTTTTTATAGACATTATATAAGATGATATTTATATTTAATTATAGAAGTATTATTCTTTTATAATGGTAGATTTGCAACCACATGATGGAACAAATATTTTAAATCTAGTTTTTGACACTTTTATAAAAATTAGAAAAATATTATTATTATTTGAAATAGTAGTATCAAATATTTAATTTGGGTTATTTTTTTGAATTTCTATTATAAGTTTAATGTTTTTAATAATAGTGAAAATTACTAAATTTTAATTGGAATCTACTTTACCATCCAAATATTTTTAAGTATTATACTATAATTTTTATTAGTTAAAAATATTAATTAAATCAGAATTTAATCATCTAATCAAGTCATGGTCATTAGAATCAATTTTACATATAAATTGGATATATTTTTTTTTAACTTTTTATCATTTTTACATTAAAAATCAATTTTTTCGATCTATTAAAAAGATTAATTTTAAATTAATTTTACCCACTTATGTGTTCAAAAATATGAACCTTTTTTCCATATTTGGAATGATAATGATAAAATTTAATAGATACATCCATTTAATTTTTGAACAATATGAATAGTAGCATTCGTAATTATTTTTATTTCCACGGTTAAGGGTAAATCGAGTATTTAAGAGTAAAAATAATATTATGAAATATTATAAAATTATAATAAAACATTCTCAAATTTAATTGGATTAGCTATTTTAGACCAAAATAATCAATGGGTGTATTTTTTTGATCTATTGGGGCCACTATGATGAATTGAAAACATTTATAGTATTTTACACAAAAAAGTCATTTTTTCATACTTTTGTTTTAATGATGTAAAAAATTTTCATATGATTTTATATTAAATATAAACAATGAAATAAATATTCATTAAAGAGGTAAAAGTTATACATTCATCTTGATATATTATTAGTAAATTATATAGAATAATTAATTACATTAAATTCTTCCATAATGACTATGTAGTAATTGTATAATTAAATTAAATACCAAATAAATTAAATTATGTTTTTAAATAAATAGTATTTTATGATTTTTTTTATCAAAGGTATTTATTAATTATTTTTACAAGATAGTTATTTTTTAAATTAATTGGTTTGAATATATTATTTTTTTATGATATTCTTAAGTATTCAATAAATTATTAGTGTCAAAATTGACACAAATGTTATTTTAAAATATACAATATTATTATAAATGATATAATAAGTTAGTAAATAATATTATTTGAAAAAAATAATTATATGCCCTAAAATTTCATTAATGGGACGTTTATTGTTTGTTTGGAATGTTATTGTAATTATATTAACCATCAATGTGTAAATTACGTGATTACACGGTTAGAGTTAAAAGTGTAAAATAAGGTTTAAAAATGATAAGGATTAAAAAATATATAAACCTATTTAATTTCCATTGAATGAATTCATTTTGACCCCTAATCAACCAATCATTGAATTAACTGAATTTTTCTACACATAGAGTTGAAAATTAAAATATATTAATTAAATAATTTGAATAATTCCAAGAGTTCCATCCCCTCTCTTATAAAAGGGAAGTATATATTATCAGTTCTTCACACATCAAAATAAAATAATTTACACTATTCTCTACAAAAATAAATTTCTACATTCCCTCTCCACTTTATAGAGTCCTTATTTTCGGAAGAACACCCACCTTATAAGTGTTTACTGATAATAAAAGGAAATCTCCCAAAGAAGAAGTATTATTTTAGGTTATGTATTTCGATTATATTTCATTTTACACACCACTAAAATATTTTTTATATAGAATGTAATAATGAATAAAACATCCCCTATATAATTATATGTTATTATGATATTATTATCACCTAAATCAATCTTCACCTTCATCAAATGAGAAAAGAAGTAGTCATTCATGTGTACGTGTGAACTATCACCTCTACAAAGTGATATAAATTTCATTCATTACCATCTCTCAAAACTGACAATAATGATGAAATTAATGTTTATATATATTATTAATTACAATATTATCATTATAAGGGAATATTATTTCAACTACCTTCTTACATTCCATGCACAAAAAAATGATAATTGTGTTTGTGTGTATGTGTGAACTATCACATACACAAAGAGATGTGATTAATTTCTAATCAATGAATCAGATTAATAATATATTTAAATATATTTAAATTATTAATATTATATTAATGATATTATGATAATTATATAATATATGAAATAATACATTCCTTCCTTCCATAATGATCATTGAAAAAGGGAAACGTTACTCATGCGTGTGTATGACATACTGTCTCCAAGATTGTGACGTAGATAATTATTCATATACAAATAAAAAGTATTGATTTAAAATTATAATTAATGTATAAATTTGATAATGAATTTAGGAATATTATTAAGGGGATTATTTTCTAATCAACATATTTTATTATAGATATCATACCAAATTAATTTGGGACTCCTGTACTGAATGTCATCAAAACGTCTATCATGATAACAAACCATTGTGAAATTGTTATAACATGGTAATAAGTGGCATTAAATGTAATAATAAACATTATAAAGGTTATCATGAATGTAAATAATAATCCTTATTTTATTATTTAGTGAGATAAATTACATAAGAGAAGAATCAGACTCGAAGAATGGGGCTTCATATCAATCTCTTTTCACTGAGGAATATCATGACGTTATATACCGACCTTATTTAATGAGCTGTATATATAGACCCTTTTCACATATCATGTCATTAGTTGTTTTTATTTTCATGTTATTTACTGTTTTTTTAATGTTATTATTTTATGGTTATTATGATTTAAATTTTCAAAGTTGAATGAGATGTCTTGAATGTTTAGAGACTTAATTATGACATGTTTGTCACTATGTCAATATTCATAATCTTATTTTACATATTTATGACGATATAAAAGGATTATAAAGAAATTTTTATGTATATTTTAAATTTCATTCATTGGTTTTAAAAAGTAATCATTTTATATGGTTTATACAACTCATTTTTGAATGTCACAAAAAGAATGTTTTTTAACATATATGGTGACAAAAACTTCTTCACCGCCATGGAAGTTATATGATAATTGGATTTCTCTATATCCCTTTACATTTTTTAAAATAGGAATTAACCCATCATTTATTTTTATTTTATTTGTTTTATGAAAATTGGGTATCTAAAATTGATTTATAATTTCTATTAGATTATATGTTTTTCTGTGTGTTAAAATGATATTTTAAGAGTGATATGTTGAAATATTCAGTATTTCATGTGTTGTGATTATATAATGGTACATGGAAATTTTATGAGTGGTTACATGATTTAAAAGGATGAGTGGTTACCTTAAAACCTGCAATGCATTGTGTATGGAAGTCTGGAATATAGATATTCCATTTGTATAAGTGGTATATATCGATGTTGAATACATAAGTATTTCATTTATAAGAGAAAGAAGTATAATTAGGTTCCAATATCCCATTATGTGTTTTATATTCCTTATATGGGTTATAGGGTAATCTTATGATTAAAAATTTTTCATGAAATTAGCTTATGTTTATAGGAATGTATAACCAATTTTAATAGGTAAATGTATTAGTTTATAATAAATTATTAATGGGTTTAATTTTTTTGAAGTAAAACATTTTTCCTCTTTGTCTATCACTTGGTGAGATTGTTCTTCTCACCCCATGTTTTAGACTATTTTTTCATAGGGTATAAGGATGGGTAATAGACTGAAGGAAGTTAAGATGAAATTTTTGAAGGTTTATCATGAAAAAATAATGTATTATTTTAACTATTTTATGTTTTGGTTTAATTGGATACTATTTTTGTTTCATACAATTTGTATGAATGTGAAATTTTATGTATGCATTATGACCTAATTTGATAAAAAAAAATATAAACATCAAAAGATATTAAATGTTATAGAAATAAAATTTGGGGATAATACTAAATATTGTTTTTTGATTTATTACAGAGCCTTATAATACCCTAATAGAAGTATGGTTAGAGCATTCCTCTACTATTAGAATGTCAAGAACCTCTATGGAAGAGTTGAATTATTTGGTTCAGTACTTTTACAGACCTCAAATGATTTAAACCATCGTGCATTCTTTCTTAAATAAATCTCATTATCCCTTTTATGATAGTTATGTTACAAATTTGACACCATTTTTATTTAATCTATATCAGGAAATCATGAATTATAAATAATGAAACACCATAAAATATGTCTATGTGCTTCATCCTAACACCCTTATAAAATATTGATGAAAACAATTCTGGGAAACAGATAAGATGTTGTACATATAAAATCCTATGATGAAATGATGCTTAATTTTTTATTTTTATGGTTTTAGTGGTTGCGAAAAATGAATGTGGATTCCTACATGTATTATTGTGATGAATAATGAAAACAACACAATAAACTGACTAGAATATGGATATATACTAAGCAGAGGTGGGAGCAGAACATAAAGGAGGAGTTGTTCATGGATAAAAATATAAATGTACATTACATGGTGTTTATAACCTGTGTTATAGGATAAGTTGAAATTAAAAACTCTCATTTCAATAATTTTGATGACATTATGGTTATAATTTTTATAGTAGAGTAAATATGATATGTGAGTATATTGTATACAGAGCCTAAAATTTCTAAAGAAACCCACCCCATTTTGAAAAATTTTTTTGTGGGAATGTCATATTTCTTTATTATGCAGTGGATTATTATTACTGTGTCGTGTTATGAAATAAATTATAAAATATTGGAAGCAGTCACCTCTATGTTTTGGTGGATATATCTATAAAACATTAAATTATATATTTCTATTAACATGAAAATTATATGATATATTTTCAAGGATATTTATGTAATGTTGGATGACAAATTTCTTATATATATGAGGATTTCATGTTCATAAAAAATTTATTAATATATATATTTAATTATATTAGATATTTGAGTGAATATATTTTTTGATATATTGAAGTAATCTATCAATAAATATTGGGAGACAATGTTCACGAAAATCCAGTGAATTCTTGGGAACTTCATGTGGTACTATTTGCTGGAGGTCATTGTTGTCTTTTTATGAGTTTGTTTTCCTATTTTCCATTGTCTATTTTGTGGATATCATGGGAGATTAGACATTGTGTCCTAGAAATGTAATTAATGGGGGTTGATCTATTTTAGATAGTATTATTTTATTATATCGTGTGTTGGGTTTTTTTCATTATTTAATTCATTCTATTTATATTTCTTATTTACATGAGTATGAAAATTTCCATTAAGTGTTATGGATAAATTTTTCATGAAATAACATATTTATAATATCGACCATGACCATTGAGATTAATTTATTATATGTTTCTTCATTGTTTCATGTTTTCCAATCTAATAATGAAAAAAATTCCCAACCATGATAAAATGGGACCATATGGAGTAGAGAGTGTCTACTCATTATAAGGGATTTATATGGACATGATTAATATAATATCATTATTATTTTAATCTATTTTTTTCTTAATTATTTACGGATATTATTCCAATATTAATTTTTAGTGTTATGTTTTTTGTCTCATGTTTTATAAATTATAAACTATTTTATAGATGTATTAATAAATAAAACAGAAGGCTCGATAAAATATTCAGTTCCATTTTTTGTGAATAATTTATGAGTATGATAAATATATTTTGGTATTTTTAAAAAACTATTTAATTTTTATACCAATTATTATAATAGTATTGTACAAATTTTTTATTATATATTTAAATCTCCATGCATGGCTATGCTACATGGGGTATGTAAAATGAAATTTTAGATTGTAGTATTTGGTTAGAATGAATCCTAATTAAAAATATGTTGAAAACACCATGGATTTGTCATCAAAAAAGCGGACTAGGTGAAGAAAGATATTTCCCATAATGTGATTTTAGAATGTGAATAATGATGGCCTTTGGAAGTCCCTATCATATGGCCGTGAAACAAAACATGTTGTAATGATAAATAGAATCTAACAACATCAAGGGAAAATGTTCCATTTTATTGGTCATCTCAAAGTCGATCATAAATTTTTCCTAACTCACAAAGATGATAACTACCACCTATGGAGTTTAATCAAATTTTATATCATTTTGATGTAAAAATTTCCCCATATATTCATTGTGATAGAGGTTGTTCCATTTTTTTATAAGTGAACAAAAATTGCGAGGATTCAAAGACTACCAAATCATTCTATAAAAACATGGGATCAATTGGGAATGAATTTATTAAAAAAATTAATTCCTACATCAATATCAAATATTACACAAGAAATCATGCATAATTATTATAAATTTGATAATTATTTACCTTAAACATTTGTTGACTAATTTAAGAACTTGATAAGAATGTTCCCACATCATGGTAATGAATTTTTTTATTAATTCAATATATTTATAAGTGCCACCCATTAGGTGACAATTTTATATTGGATTTCAGTATAGGATGTTCAATAATATATAAAAAAATTTAATATAGTAATGAACTATATAATAACAGGAATAGAAAAAATTTCAATTTAAGGTCGATATAGCTAAGTGGAGGTGAGTAATCACAGTTTATTACAATAATATGAGTTTGTTAGATCCGATGGAATCCTTAAATGGGAATATAGTTTCCATGATTGATATACACTAGCATGATGTGGCATTTACCGTATGTATGAATTTTATTAATAATAATCTATGAAATAATTTCTCGGGTTAGAGGAAACATCAGTAAGGATAATGTTACTAATATAGAGAACTCAAATATCTACCATTTTATGGTTCCTTACTAAAAATCCAAATCCATTACACGGATGTTTTTTTTATGAAATTCAGGAAAATATAATGTTCATCCAATAAGGAATTATAGAACGATTTAAATGATAAAAAGTCTTTTATGAACGACATGGAATTCTATGTTTTTTTATGTTAACTCAACTCAATGATATGAATAATGGGATGTTGTTAGGTAATTCATAGGTAAAAACTTATATAGAATGGAATTCTATAATCTTGAGAAATGTAATATATATAAAGGAATGTTCCATTAGAAATTGGACCAACTGTAATAAGAAATTAATAAAGAAAGGGAAATTATGGGAAAAGATGGATAAATAGAAATATATAGGGGAAGGGAATTAGGAAGAAGCCCCACAACCATATAATAAATGCATACCATTTTCATAAAGTCTAAATATATTGAAACTTGAAGAATAAAAATTATTATTCCATGGAAATTTTGAAAAACTACATATTAATATCAATTTTCTGAAGATCAAGCACACATTGCAACCTATTCTGAATTCATAAAAGGGTTGGATTAAAATAATATTAGGTTGGAGGAAAAAATAATCCTAATATTTATGAGGTAATGATAAATCATGGTTTTTAATTTTTTTTCCAAATAAGAAACAAGATATTGGTAGTTTATCCATTGTAATTAAAATTAGGTCTAATAATTTGGAATTTTTTTAAAATTTTTGGAGGAACATTATTCCTTATGACATACACTAATTTAAAATCATGGGATTTGTGTAAATGAATAACATAAGGGGTTGTATAGAAATAAAATTTTCAATAGTGAAATATACATGTGTACTAATTGGATAAATGTTCGTTGAAGTGTGTATGTTTTATATCCTCTATGGATTCATAATTCTTGACATTCATGGAGAGAGGTAAACATTATTATATGGAGATCCTTTTTTATTATGTGTGAGTATTAATTGATTTACACAATAGGGTAATGAGTTTGAGGGATAGTGAATTTTTGGTTCTATTAAATATAATTTGGAATCCTGTATTTTATTGTATGTTCATTCTTGTTATATTACATGGTGATATAAATAATACAGCCCTGTAATGCCATAAGGAAAACTTTCCTTGGAAACTTAGGCACATTTAACACTAACATTAATAACGGGTCTATAATCATTATCTAAAAAAATTGAATCAAGAAATTATGTTCCTTAGAACTGTTAAAAATTCACAAGATAACAAAGGGGAGTACATTAGAATGGGGTGAGCTATAGATCAAAGTAAGGGATTAGAAAACATTTCCTAAGGAAGATTAGTAAACATGATTTAATAAGAATATAAAATTAACATAAGAGGATTGATAATCAAAATCTTTTCAAATGATTCATAATATTATTTGATAACATAAATAAAATATTGGAAGGTTGAAGAAACACTAAACAAGACAACCCGCACAGAATTCAATTCTAGCCACCATGAAAAATGACATAATTTTTGTAGGATAACCTCCAATTTACCATCCAAGGAATAACTTGTGATAAAAACAATACCCAAATCATTGGGGGTAATATAATTCCATTACCAAACATTACATTTATATCATATACATGTATAAGTGTACTATAGAGATCATACAACATAAGGATGTCTTTCATCAATTTTAATCACATAGATACGGAGTGTGGATAGCCTTTATGTGAAACAACAATCAATTAAGTATATGTAATACTAGGTGAATCCCATTCCGTGTAAATGGGGATTGATATTCACTATATATAGGTTTTCCATGGAAAATAACCCAATCATTCCTGAAATATAATATGTGTACATAAGGCCTTATATATTTCATTAACTTGAGAGAAATGGGACTATAAATCTTTATGAATATTTAATATAGGTACAAACATGAATAGAAACATATAAAAATCAGAAAATTTTGAAATTAAATTCATCACATAATGAGGATGCGTGAAAAAATAGGAGAAGGAGAGGATCCCTTACATTTAGAGGCTGCTTCACAATTATAAGGAGGAGTTTACTAAGAAGTTAGTGGGACCATGAGAGGATTTATATTTGGAATGGTATAGAAACCTAGTTCTATAATCATTTTGAGTGAAGAGGAAAGAGTGGTTGGCTGGATTTATTATAAAAATTGGGGAGAAATATTAATTTATTTCCAAAATATGATTTTGAGAATATAAGATAATGTATTGAAAACCAAAAACCATCCCATGGTTTTTTTCTTGGGTTTTAAAAAATATATGTGGCTTTAATTTCTTTTATTTGGATATTAAAATATTAAATTACCCTTTTACCCTTGGTGGTTTGGATAATAGTTGTTATGATAAGGACTTTATTTCAAAATTAAAAATAAAATATTAATTTATGAGGATTAATTTAGGCTTTATAAAATCTATAAAATAACTAAATAATAATTTTTTTAAAGATATTATATATATCCATTGATACATTTAATATATATATTTTATCAATATTGGGTCATTGTGATGTCATAATAAATTACTTATATTTAGATAATAATTAATTTTATCCCAAAAAAATTGTTCATGTTAGAAAATTATGATAATTCACAATTAGATAATATTAACAAGAAAATAAAAATAATATTACTTATTTTTTCAAAATAATTGTCTTGATATAATAATTTATAGTTTTAATTATAAATCCCTATTTATTGTAAAATAATCGATTTTTTACAATTAGAGATTTCTGACACTTATAAATATTTCAGTGGAATTAATTAAATTATATTACAATTTAAATATAAATTTAATTTACTTAATAATAATATATTATGATAGTAAAATATTTTTAATAATTCATTAATATTTCTAAAAAATAAATTTATTTAAATCGATATAAGTTTTTAAAAATAACATTTTTATTTATTCACATCAATTATATAATTTATTTCAACTCATATATAATTGTATATATAAACTAATAATGAAAATGAATATAAATTAATAAAAATTATATTAAAAATAATTTATAAAAGTATATATTGTTAGGTTCCTGATAAATATATATTTATTTCACCAAAAAATGAATTAATGGAACGGTGTTTCATGGTGAGATTATTAGGGGTGGTTTATATAACTTGGTTTGGGTCATGATCAAGATGTTGTTGAACATCCCTAATAAATTATTTTTTACATTATTATTATTTTTTGAATCTAGTATTGGTTTTGGTCAATGGAAAATACCATTGATGTTAACTCCCTCTTAACATTTGGCAAGTAGTCTCCATAGGGTAAAATCAGATGGTTTTAGTCCATCACATCCTTTACCAATCTCAAATACAAATTCTCATAACCCATAACATAATAATCATAATGGTCACATTAAATTGGATTTATTGTAATCTATTATTATGAATAATGGTATTTTAAATGTCATACACCATATTATAATCCAAACAAAACAAATTAGTGCATGTATTGTCCATAACTAAATTACTTTATAATGAATTTAATCATTAAAAGAATTTAATTTATAAAATTTCTTATTATTAGATTATTCACCACAATATGAATTTTTTCCTCAAAAATTTCATGAAACACACTATAAATTGTTAGTGTAATTTTTTTGACCACCCATTTCAGTTACTGTGTTTGTTTATGAAACATATGGTTCTATCACAACACTTTGACTAAAAATGTTTTATTTCATAGAGCATCGTATCTATGATATAATATATTTATGTACATATCCTTGTATGAAAGGTTAATCTCCAATGGTTAAACATCTAGATTTTGTACATGTGAGGGGTCTGGTATGCACATCTTCAATAGGGACACATGGAACACAACATGTACTTGAGATTATTTAGGATTAATTTATTGTTGAAGGGCCATAACTCTGATGAAATCTAGGATCTCAAATGGGATGATGTATAAATGAATATTCTTTCCATTATTATTCCAAGCTCATAAAATTCTTCCTTAGTGAAATTCAAAGGTAAAGAATTTCTTTGACCTCACCCTCGGGGTTCCATCAATTATTGTCTTTAAATATTTTCTATTAACTTTTTCTGGTCGTCATAAAAACATAAATGGATTAAAACCTCTATGTAATTTCTTATATAAGATCAGTTCCACAAATCATTTATTGTAAAAATTCATCGTTGAATGTCTGTGTATAACATTCCTTACCATGTAGAACCTTATAAGGTTATATTTGGATGCTATAATGGAAACTATTTTCATACAGAACTCCACAAGTGGAAGGTGATCATCCCATCATTCTTGGAAATCCAATGAACATTATTTCATTATATTCTCTATAGTTTTTAGGGTTCATTTTGAATGACCATACATATGGTGGTGATATGTAGTGTTGAAGCTCTGTTCGATATCCAATTATTGCTATAGAATTATCCAAAACCTCAAGTAAAACCATTGAACTCGATTAGATAGAATAGAGAGAGGAACTCAATGTATCCTTACAACATCCCTTATGTATATCTTGGTGAGTTGGTCAGTAGAAAAAATCATCCTTCATAACAATGAAATATGTTTAATTGGTAAGGATATACATGGACATCCAAATGGTGTTACATCCATTAGGTGTCATGGGGAGTCATAGATTAAAATACATGTTTTTATTTTCCAATTTACATACTGGTATAGGTAATGTCTAGATCATACATATAAAATTCTGTATTTTGACTTTAATATATTGGAATACCAATCATTAAGATACCAATTAGACAATAACCCTCTTCATTTCAATAACCAAAAATTATTACATTAGATATATATACACCTTAGTGTTGAATGGATGTATATATAAGGATGATCTACGTAAATTATCCACATATTCTATATTAATTTATGGTCTTTATGGGACACATATTACGGTTCCAATCATGAAATCTACATCTTCAACAATGATTCACTCTTGAATATATTATACCTTCTTATGTAGCAACTCAACATCTTCCATATATTCTATATAAATCTCAAAAATATATGGTTGAGTTTTTATTTGTTAAGGTTTGGACGAATTTCTATTTATTATTCACATATCCATCATGTTCGTCTCCCTAATGTTTAGATCTTGTTCAATCCTCATAATCTACAGGGTCTCATGATTATTTTACATAGATTATGTTCCACATTGTTTCCTTTCTTTATATTGGAATCAATTGATCTATCATAATCCATGATCTGTTCTAACCACCATAGTTGTTTCATATTAATTTCCATTTGTAAAAATATATAAATGAGGCTATTATTATCCGTATATATGTCAAACATTTTTCTGTATAAATATTTTATCTTACTCATCATCATGAAGATCCCTACATCCAACTATGGATTTTGGGTTGTGTAGTTCTACTAATGAATCATTAGTTTTCAAGAAGAATAGTCTAAAAATGTGTCATCTTACAAGTGTACACAACCCAATCCCATTTTGGAAACAACATTATAGATCGCAAATCCTTCCTTACTAGTGAGGTATGTGAGAATATGTAAGTGATTAGCCCCTTCTATAAATCATTAATGTGTTCCTCTCATTAATCATTGAAGAAAAACATTACTCCCTTATGAGTAATATTGGTTAGAGATATTGTCAATTGTGAGATATTTCTAAAAAGTGATAATTTTTCCCAAAAATTTTATGGGAACATCATATCTCCCACAAAGATGATGGTATTGGTAATCCTTCAATTGCCATAATTTTAAGGACCCTATATTTTCATTTTCAATTAAAAACATGAGCTGGAAAGGATAAATTATCCACCCCAAAAACACTATTACTAAACCTCACAATTAAATTTTCAATTGGAAGATTCTTTAGTATACCACTCAAATGATACTATTATTCTTCCTAGTTTTTAGAGTAGAGAAGAACATATTTAATAAACACTTCCAGAAATTTATCAATGCAATCCATAAAGACTATTTTCATCAACATCATGAATATTTAGGTTTAATTATTGAGTCTTAATGGTGTCATAATTATCTCAGAGTTCATGTACATTTAAAAAAAATAATCCTTAATGATAACCTCTTTTGTATCATTTAAATGGAAATATCCCAAATCTAGTTCCATATAAGAGAAGTATTTTTATACAAATAACTGATCAAAAAAGTGTTCGATTTAATGTAGAGTTCACTATTTATTATCATGATCTTGTTGACCACATGATAATCAATGTACACGTTCACTGACAAACTGTTCTTATTAATAAAGAGGTTTGTTCCACCCCATGTTGAAGCACATGAGTGTATAAATTCTTTATCAATAATGAAATGTAATATATTATTCATCTCATCATTTTCAATAATATAATTCTAATATGTAGTCTTGTATATTGGGAAAGATTATGGTATGAACCCATTTGTGAGCTTAACCTCCACTCTTGGTGGAATAATGAAAATTCTTTGGAAAACATACCAAAAATCCATTAACAATAGGAAAGACCTCAAAGATGATATTTTGTTTAGTCTCATTAATTTTATCTTGATAGATATTCTCATAGTGAAATAATATCCATTACTCACATGTGGTTAAAAATTAAGATGCATCCTCCTCCTAACACTTATAAGGAGTCAAATTTTGTTTTTCAATATTGAGGCTGATTTCCACCTCTTAGAAATTTATGATGAAACTATAAAAATAAAAACATCCATGTACAAATAAATTCAAATTCTTTTAAGGGGATTATTATATGGTTTAAGTATAAATTAATCCTAAAAAATTAGATAGGGGGTGGGTTTTGTTCTTGGGATGCAATAATTGACCAATTTTACTCCTTTACTAATATCCTTACTTACATGTTTTGAGGTGCTGTTTAAATCCTTCATCTAAGCCTTCATGATATAGAATAATTCATAGGACTAGAATAAAATCTCACATAGACTATTATACAATTAATAACTTGTAAATCTATAACAAATTAGTTTTCTGGATCCACCTTAAACATTGTGATGTCATACACATGCCATTCTTGTCTACAACATCATGGTTGTTTTAGTAAATCATCAGTGTCAACCATTTTATTTGTGAATTAATTTCTATGTTTTCCCTATTACCAATAACTAACACATTTTATTATTTTTTTAGGGTTTAATAGGGAGTTAAAATTTTTTATATCACGTTCATTTGATTTCTCTTATCACTAATCACTAACTATGTATCTTTCCTCACATAGCTAATGTAGTTCCTACTCCCCTTCCATAAATTCCAAGGATGATTATTAAAAATACTTTTAATAGTGGGATGTTGAATATTATTTATAAATTTATATTTATCCATTTTATAAATAGAATTAATATCTATTTTCCCCTACTTATTCTCATGATAACCATAAGATTCACTGATCCCTATTTTTACATTGAGGAAATGAGAGAATAATTTTCTGTAACATTAAAATTCTTAAAGAGAGAATAATTTTCATAAAATTAACATTTTCACACCAATAATGTGTGAAATTTTCATTTGGATGTAATAATGTATATTTAGGTGTCTCATGAATGAATTGTTATGTTATCTTTATACACACTAAAGGATTATTCATCCTCTTTCTTGAAACTATAGAAGTCCTTATCAATATTTGGATTTATAGTGTGAAAAAAATATTTTTCTAAAAGTATTTTCAAGAATAATTTCACCTATATAAATTCTATATCATCCTCTGACAATGCATTTCTATCCAACATCCATTGTTGATCAGCCTCCCCCACCATATGAAAAATACACAACATCACATTCTCTTGCTCTAAGTAATGATAGATTCAAAATATATTTTCAATAGAGTTGATCCATTTCATTGTTATTAAGTGATCTAAATATAAAAATAATAATATAATACTTTTTTATAATGTTATTAATAGAATATTTATCTTTCATTGGGGGTCTTTGGATTTACAATGATTCACGGTTCTCTTTAAACCCATCATCGATTTGGAAATTACTACTACAATGTTTGTGATTTCTACTTCTATTAGGTTTGTAACCTCCTTTGGGGGTCATCACATTTATGATCACCTTTTTTTTTGACTCAATTACCCAAATTTCATACCATTAAATATATTAACGGGATAATTATGGATGCGAATATTTCAAATATTTAACACTTAAATGAAAATTTGTTAACATTAAAGGGATGGCCTATAAATAATATGTATTTTATATCCTATGACATTATGGGATTTACACTAAGTTATCGTTGGTTTATTTTATAACTTAAAATAATATGTGCATTTTAGATACAATAGTAATTGTTCATAATAATTTTGGAAATTACAAGATCAAATCACCTAAGAGTGTAAAACATAGTTTGAAGTACAGGTTGTTATGGTGCACAATGTGAGAAAGTAATCCTATTCAATGTGCCATTTTTGGGTTTAAAGCGATGTTCCAATTTTCTAGATCCACATCCACTTGTAGTTTGTGGACTGTGATGAATTTTTTATGAACCAGACAATCGCTAATGTTTTAAAAAAATAGCATTCTCTTCTAATGACTAGTCTTATTAAAAAATATTTCAGTTGAGTTTTCTAATAAATATCTCAAACATTAACTGGAAATTACAATAATTCCAACTATGACAACCTATATTTTATTATATCTGAATTCAAAATTTATTACATAATGATAAATCTAGGACAACCCAATAAGATCAAGACATTTTGTTTATTTAAGAAATTGGGTGTATAAAACATTAAATTGAAACATGAGTACAAAATTATTATTTTAAAACTATGATGCAATCACTTATATTCCTTTGATCATCTAAAATTTTATTGGATATCCAACGTATATACATATGAAAGGGTAGTGATATAAAAATGAGTAATGGAATAAAAAACTACATATAACGTATATCACAATATGGGAGAAAATAGATATATCCATGTATCATTATCAGGATGCGAATCATTATATAGAATGATGATTCATGGAATAACAATATAACATAACAGTAAAATAAGAATGTAGAAAAATCATAGAACACAACATCATAAAAATACGTTAATGATAACCACCAATATAACATAACATAATGTTTTTATGATTGAATCCCAGGAACCGTACATTAAATATCATTAGAAAAGAAAAGTATCCAATGTATTCGTGGGATATGTAATTTAGGTCCCATCCATCACTTTTATATCATGTACAAGCAAAAGGTACCACAAAGATCATACAACATAAGGATGCATTACATTAACTGTATCCACAATATAATTTAGTGTGGGTTACATACATGTAAATAACCATTAATTGATGGATTCGTGTAATTGGGTGAATACAATTGAGTTTTAAATGAGATATATATTCTTTAAGAAAATTAATGTCATGGAAAAATGTAGGATAATTCTGATAGCATCATAAGTTACAACTAGACCTGCTGGAGGGTCACACCATAGATGATCTGGTGATTGTATATAGCTAATGTCATCATCGGGTGTCCCCTCAATGCATGTCAAACATTGAACATTCACAACAAATATTGAAATATAATTATGGGAGAACCATCAAGTCATATTAAAAAAACTAATGATAGGCTATTTGCAATCCAAAATTTGACTAAAATGAAGGAGATAAAGACCTTTCATGATTACTCAGAATAGAAGAAGTATAACATGATGTGTGGTCCCACTCCACTACCAGGACATATCCCTTGATGACACATGAATCCACCTCGTGTAGTATAACATATCATTTATGTGCACTATATTTCGTTTCATGACTTACTAGAACTAGGGTAGTGTCATGTGGTCATGTCAATGTACTCTGGTACATGATAAGTATCTCCACATGTGATTTCTCCTATGTGGCCATGTCATGTAAATGTACTCGACACATGTCATCTACCTCGCTATGTGATCCATAACACGGATTACACACATGGATGGGTGGTACATGATGTGTCAAGGGAAGTACACATTGTGCCATCTATATGGGTCTCTAAAACCATAGAACCCACAATGAAGGGGGTTACTTTACATGTGTTCTTAGTTTTACATGGCATGTAATTGAGTCTTTTGAATATGGTTCTGATCTAAAAATCTGGTCACTGCATGTCAAATCTGGCTAAACCGCCATTGATCCTACCATCAATCATCCCAAAAAAATACATATTTGGCTATGGAAGATGATTTTAAATCATCTCTAACTGGAAATACCCTATGTTCTTCAGGAGTGGATTCATCATATGTTTTACCTGAAATAAAGGTTGCATAGTTTGATATCATGATGTTTGAAAAATAGATTGGTCATCCCTAAGACATAACAATTCAAAATATCTTCTTCTCTCATAAAACCAATGTTGTTACATTGATTTTCAATGGATTCTAGTACCCGATCAAGCTCGGGTTGCCCGATATCATCCAAAATAGGAACAATGGGATTCCATCATTGATGAAGGTGATGAATAGGGGAGAAACTCACCACGAATAGTGGTTTATAACAACAATGTCCAAGAGTTATTGGCCAATGATAAATAATGGGAAACCATGAGAGATAAATATGATTAAACCATATTAAATCTAGTATTTGGGCTTATGAAAAGGCCAAACACATAACATATAATAAAATAAAATAATTATAGATTAAAACAATTATTCCATGGATATAAAATCACCATAGATGAGTCCTACCTTAGTTGCGATCGATTGTTATTGAAGAACATGTTTTCTAATGAGTTTGGTAGGAGCCGATGCTTTCATTGTTCGTCAATGATCCTTGATACACTTTTTTGTCATCATTCATTGGAGGTAGGAGATGGGAGAACCTATTATTGGATTTCCAAAAAGTATGCGGGAAACACTGGAAAAAATTTCAAAAAAAATGAATTTATATAAATTTGGTTTAGGAAAAATAGATTCAGGTTCTTTTAGGGGGGTTTAGGTTTTTTGGGTTTCTAGGGATTTTTAGATATTTTCTTATTTATTTTTGTTTTTAGGGTTATTAGGGTTCTTTAGGGTATTTATGATTTTTAGGGGATTCATTTTTCATTAAATAATTAATTTAACCCACTTAAAGATACCCTTGTGGAGAAAGGGGTCTGAACATCCCACACTAACTCATTTTATGTCATGCTTACTTGAAGAATGACTTTTGGACCCGATCTTGATCTTAGAATCTTCATATGACCTGATATTTATGTGATATACCATTTTCATTAAGATTATATGTGCATAAAAAATATTTATTATTTTGTAAAAATTATATTTTGGGAAAACCAAGACACATAATCACAATTTGTCTCTATTCCTATATCTTTATTTATATTTATATTTATATATTTCAATTTATTATAATGAAGAAACTCATTCTCTACATCCTTTCAGCAATCAATATTTTCATCCTAGAAAAGAAAATCTATGAAAAAAACTCTAGATAATGAGCCTACATCTGGTTCTCCATCTCCAAGGAACCCGCATGCACATTTTTGTGCTACCACAACACGCAACTCAAAGGGATGTCCCATCTATGAATGGTCAGCACTTATAAGACCACGATCTCATTTGGGAGTATTGTAAAGGAAGATCCATCCTTGATGTCCAGCTCACCATAGTAAATGACATGCGTAGTATCCCACAACTATCTTCTCATATGCAACAAGTAGAAAACTTCATGCACACACTCAAGCTCTTGGGTTAGGGTGAGGCATTAGGAATCCTCACTAACTGTTACAAAAAATTCAAATGGACAGATGATCCTTGGGGATAACTTGCCTCCCTGGCTAAAACTTCACATTATTCATCATTGAGAGACCTTCAAGAAGACTTGGTCTCCCTAAGAAAACTACAAGGTCCTAGAATTTCAATCAACATAGGATTTTTGTCTCCTCTCGAAATTCCTCATCTTCGCTGGGATGACATTCACATTTTCCACAGTTTCCTACCCCAACTTTGGTCTTACAAGAGATGAATCGCCAATCTATATCCAATAAACGGGTTACCATTAGGGTATACTATATAGGGTATCAAAAGATGGAATATAATGGTAGTGTGGTATCTTTTTATGTACACAAACTCTACCAGGGGTAGATGATCTTCCTAGATCCCGATAAAGTCCATGATGAAATCTGTCAACATATCCAAAAACACATGGATAGTGTGCTTTTCCATCCCATCAGTTTTTGGTAAAAGAATGTACTCATCAGGATCTTGTTATCGAATGAATTTTTCAGGACTCTCCACATTCGTGACGTAAACCACACATCACAATTGTAGACAGTGGTCGAGGGTACCTCGTGATGGTGGATGATATTCCAAACATAAAACTACTCCAAAATCCCTATAAAACTCTTCTTGATTATGGAATTTAAATGTTCTTAATTAGTGAGTCATAATACACTCTCCCAGATGGTGTCATGGATCTTCACTTGGAGTAGAATCCATATGCAAAATTTTATTCATATACCATCCCACTTAATCTCTAGGATCTCTAGCGGCTAAAAAAACCTACCAGGCCATGGTGCTCATCCATAAACTGCAAAGAGGTGAGTAAACAAAATAAATACTTTGATACCCTTCATCTCATGTTGGAAAATTAAAACTACTAATTAATATTTATTTACGTTATCCACACACATTGATTTGTAGAAAGGGGAGAAGTTTGGAACTCCCACATCACCTCCTCCTGCATTGTGATTGGATCCACTGCTCTCTATTTTAACATGATGTCATGATTCCCTCCTTTAAAATATAAATTTCATGGGTCAAATTTTGATTTATATTCAATCAAGATATCACTGTCAATGTATACTAACTAGGACTCTCTCACACATAGGATGAGAGAATGTGTCAACACCATCGATTGAATAAAAATTTATACCCTCCTACTCCACCAGGGGTATTCACACAAAAGCTAACTACTTCTAAGCTTGCTACACTAATAATGACCGGGACATCCAATAAAGGGAATATTCTAGAGCATGTGCCTTCAATATAATATAGACTATCTGGACTTCAAATTACTATGGGATGTCAAAACATTGCCGTTGTCTCATGTTCAGGTCCGTCTAAATAAAGAAATGCCTGAGAATCTGGTGGTCTGAGTAAACCACAAATCATTCTCTTAGAAGGTAGTGTCTCCACATCCTCTGGATGATGACCACCCCTATTAACTCCATGTCATGTGTCCCATTGTTCTTCATAAAGAGTATTTACTACCTTGACCCATATGCGATAATTGTCTACCACTGCATCAAAATTTTACCAAAACTAGACCATTAACCCTCACAATAGATCATGAAGTCAATGCCTTCTTATGGTAGCCTCAATTAGAGAGAACTCATCATCGTAATCATCAACTCCTCAAAGTCCATATAGCATTACTCAGACTGGGTAAACAAAAATACCATGTACATTATGGTGGTTAATGGTTATGTGATTCTATAGAAGTCTTCAATGAACCTTATGTATTACCCCACCAAGCCATAGAAACTCCACACATCTGGTACATTTTTTGGGTAGATCCCATGAAATAAATTCCTCAATCATATATATATCCATAGATATACATTGTTCAAAATTGAAAGTCCCTAAAAATTGAACCTCGTGTATCTAGAACTGGAACTTTTACATATGTCCATAAAGCTGTTTCTCCCAAAGTAAGACATGGACCATCCTCATTTTCTCAGTAGGATACCATTTTATGGTAGAGTATAACAGTTTTTTATATTTGTAGACAAAAAATAGGTCCATGTATGGCTAGAAATAATTTTTCACCAAATCCATAATGACAGTGTGTGAATTTGTAAAACCAACGGTCATCACTAGGAACTCATAGAGTCTGTAGGAAAATTGTTGTGCCAACATATAAAAAGGAGCCTTAGGATCCCACTAATAGTCGTAGCCAAACCTGAGATCCATCTTGGAGAACCATGTCCCACCTTGAAACTGTTCAAATTGGTATTCAACCCTGGTCATGGCGTACACACTCTGTATCGTGTCCTGGTTTAGGTGATGATAATCCATGATAATGTTTAATCTTTAATTTTATTTTTCATTAATAGATCTATAGAATCCATACGGAACCACTGGTTCTGATTAAACCTTTCTCATGAATCCTAAAACTGAAAATGTAACTCCTAAAGTCATTTGGTTCCATCTGAAATGCCTCAGATGATATTCAAGAAGTCCCTGGTTACAATTTAATGAAAAAACTATCTCTCACCTCATAGGTAGTATCATAACATTCTTAAAGAAGACATCCATATATTCCTATAAAATGGAAGGAATAAATAATCATGAAGACACTATTATTCGAAGGATTTCATTCCCAAACTGAGGGTATATAGTCTAAAACCTCTTGTTTTCATGATCTACCATTATGTTTATGAGATCAATCTAACTAGAAAAGGTGAATCACGTCCAATTATAATTAAGGAATAAGAATTTACTTTTGTGAAAAAATCTATTCTCGGAAAATTTAAAGACATTACATAACCAGAATGAAGTCATATGGTTCCATCATGATGACCAATAGTTACCATATGAACCTCCCTCCTCTACAAGATAGCTCGTACTGTTAGTGGATGAATGAAACAAAATAGGTGTTCTATATAGGAACACGATGATGAGGTTTTTGTGCTATCATTACCCTTGGGAGATCTATCTCTTGCACCATGACCCAAGAGATAAATGAGTGACTATCAACAATTTAAACTAATACTCGAGAAAGTGTATATTAAACACAAACCATCCTTCTAATCATCTCATGTACTATGGGATCATAGACATACAATGCCTAAAAATGTAAACATCACTGACCATATGTTCCATGAGCCTTACATGGGCCGCTAGGTGGTGGGATTGGTGGATGGTTCTCATAATTTCATCCTCTAGTTGAAGCTCCTCATACCTCTTTTCTAGATCTGCCTCTCTAAGGACCAACCCATCAATGTCTAGGATATCTCTGATCATGACAATGTCTCTTTCATGGCTGTCCATCAGCTACCTGCCTCAGCTACTCATCACACATATTTGAGTAGTCCTATTCCATGTGACATCATCTATCACATGTAAAGAACCTCTCCTCTCTATTATTCTTCGATCCTATGTGTTTTCTTGACTAGGTTCTTTCAATGGCTTGAGCCTACTCACAAAAGGGTCTCATGTTCCAAGATCTCTAGTTCCTACTAGCTGTTATTGATGAATCAACTTTATTGCGCCCATTGCCAGCTCCAGCTACCCGACATCCCTCTTATAGAAATAAATATATCATTTGTGCTATCTCCAACCCCTCAACATAGGCGGGGAATCCGAAGGGAACCACAACGTCTTGGATCTCATTGTCGTGTCCCTTCTCAAAATATGGTCCTCATATGTAACTTTCTTTTATCATGTCGATAGAGTACCACGTAATTTCCATAAACCTAAATGCATAGTCATTCATTTTCAGACATCCCAATTGAAGCTTTAGATACTTGTGGATCCAAACATAATTTAATAAGTATTCATAGTACTACTCATGGAACAACCGATGGATTCCATCCCATGAGAGTTTTAAATCATCATGAAAATGTGTAACCAGGATCCACCAATATCTAACCACGCAATGGAAAAGGTTGGACACCAAATCCACCATATGATCTATTGTGGTATGAATAATACTGATGATATTTACAACTAAACCTAGGCAATTGTCTACTTCTAGTGAATCTGGATCACCATGAAACCTTTGTTGATTCTGACAATGGAACTCGTGGAGTGTGCTCAGCCATCTCACATCCTCAACCTGTTCTACTGGGAATATATACTACTCGATAGGTGGAGGTGAATCTAATTACATGCATCAAGGTAAGGAATTTTGATGTGGACCCTAAACTAAGGACTCTTCACTCATTGAGTCATCGTCATGAACTAGAGATGGTATCCTAGTTGGCTATCATCATAGAGGCTTCTAGAAAATTTAGAAGGAATGTTGCTGTCAAATGATCACACACACACACATATATATATAAACAAAAATCGTGAACTAACTCTAGAGGGGATTTTAAATACTCAATCATATATGATTCATGTATCATTTATCTTAACAACAAATGTCTCACCATTCCGAGTCAACTAGAAGGTAGTCAGGGTCTTCGTGAATGGATACGTAACCCTCTCGCACCATCATTGGACTTCCTAGCCTAAGAGGCACACTCATGACCTAATTACACCATTTTCTTAAACGAAACCAATCCTTTTAAGGGGAAATGCCTTAAAAAATCCATTGGAATGAACATGCTCTGATACCAGTCATTCATGACCCAAAACATGCTGGGGCTCGAGATGCAACTGCCCTAAGACTGCCACCATATGATAGGGGTGGAGAAAATCACTAAAGGAACAAATATACCTTGGGAGTCCCTTTCCAATGTATATATACACGAACACACAACAATCTCAATGAAAAAGTGAAGTGTGAAATTGGAAAAGATGCAATACTACTATGAAAACCCCAATATGTATTGACCTATAAAAAATATGATATAACACAGTGTAAAATAAAAAGTAACGGGGTAAAATACACACCCAACAAGAAATGTATTGCAACCAGATAGAAAACAAAAAAAATTAAAATAACTAATTGATCCCAACTTTTAAATACCATTCTATGATGACCATATGCGGTACATGAACCCCATATCCCAAAAATCTCCTAAATTCATGATCAACATGTTTGTGGTTGGAAAAAAAGACACTACATGTGTTGGGTGAAGCCCATGTGGGGTTGAGTATATACATACCAACTAGAATGCCACAAAAAGGGTGAAGGGGTAGTAATAAGAGATACAACTGAAGAGGAATTCAGTAGATGGAAGAAGGTACTGTAAAAGTGTACAAATCAACCCCATAAAAGAGTAAATGAAAACGCGTGCAAACATGAAGAGATTTAAATTGTGAGAAGTTTAAAATATTTTTTTATTATTCGTTACCAATAAAAGGAGAGTAAACTCATTTAACAAATAGAATATATATCATCAGTCAGTGAAACCCAAATGAGAAGGTAGGGGATATTTATCTCACATTTCATCAAAGGAATTTGAGTCGCTAACAGTTCCAATGGTAGCCCATCTTCAATTCCAATCAACCCATGCATCATCCCTAAACACAAGATTCCAAAAGGGCTTAGTCACCGCAAATTGATATTATCTTCTTTGGGAAGCGCTAAATCACTAGTATAGTTTTAGGTCACATTACAGGAATATATATCAGTGGGGAATGTGTCCCTCTTCCTAGTGAGTCCAATAACACATCAACCCATTTCTCGTTACAATGCCACATAGTTGAGGGTCCAAAAAATCTAGGTAAGGATCCCAATCCCATGTACGACATGTAAATACCCAAACATTTTTCAATAAAATTCTTTCCTTCTTATAGTAATTTCATATATATAACATATAATAAATTCTGTACCATAATACAAACATTATAAAGGAATAGTTATTGAAATTAGTTGTATTTATAAAATTTAATGAAACAATATTGATGTAATAATAAATTTACCCTAGGAATAGTAATATGAACTGTATGAATAGTAAACTGACCAAATGAAGAGTAACCTCACCCATGATTGTATAAATACAATTTTGGCATATTATAAGTAAATTATTATATAATTATATCATAGTACATGTATGTAAATATTTTAAAAATTATTAATTAATTTTTGTTATATTTAAAATTCAAAACTATTTTATTATAATTTTATGATTAATTTATTAATCTAAAAGAAATTTATTACATAAATTTATAATTTAATTTATTATTATATTAAGATAGCTGTTTGGAAACTTAAAAAATTCTCAATTGGTTATAATGTTAGTTACAATTGGAAAATTTATATTTTCCATGCAAATGATGGATTCAATTAAAAATTAAATTCCTAATATTTTAAAAAATATTTTTATAAAATGGATTTAATTTTTAAAGTCAAAAAATTGATAAATGGTTGAGGATAAATGTTTGAAATTTTTTGAATGACATGAAATTTGGGTTTATAATAAAATACGATAATATTTGATTAATGTGGAAAACTTGAATTTTATAGTCCTTGAGTCATAGATGATGTAAGTTACCATTTGATAGAAATAAAATTAATTAATTAAATTATAAAGGAAAATTAATCCTCTAAATTAATTTTATTTGGAAAAATAATAATGTAATGAATTAAATAATGAGAAAACCCCTCATTTCCACTATAAATACCACCCCTCCCACAATCTTCTCCTCATACGTCTCAAGGTCTGATCCATGCCAAAATTTTTCCCAATAATCATCCCTAGCCCCACCCCATTTCCATGACCTCTTGTTCTCATCAAAAGTACAAGCCTAGATGCCTTTTATAGGATCTAAATAGAGTAAATCAAGAGGTAAATTTTCTCTATTTTTCATTTAATTTCATTTAAATTTCATTTCTTTTTTACTATTATACTCATCTTCTCTTATCCAAATTGCCTTATAAATGTAGTATGTTTTATATATTGGAATTCTATGTTTTTAATTAGATATCCATAATTTAACTCCTCCCTCTCCCTATTTTATTATAAAAACAAAATCACCTCCCGTAATGTGTCAACTTACCAACATTGTGGGTTATGCACATTTATTATCCATTTATTCCTACAAGTATTTTAGTAAAAATGTTAATGTTTCAAAAATATTATTAATTGTATTCTAAAACCCATTTTATGTTATGTATCTATATTATATACATAATACTAAATTATATAACAAAACAATTTGATTATGATCGAAAAAATCCCAAAATTATCGTAAAATGATCATCATTAATTTTTTTCTCAATCATTCATACATATATCATATAAAAAATATATTTATAAGATCATTAAATGATATGAAATATAATTCATAACATATAACAACAAATATGGTTATTTATATTCATTTTACATAAACATCCATTCAGGTATATAAGCAAACCAATCATGAAAACCAACAAAACGAATGCTCCTAAATAAAGAAATTAAAAATATAACTCATATAAAAATACATAACTAAAAAATAATACCATAAATAATAAAATTAATTTATTAATGGGTTTTTATTTGTTTATTAATTAATTAAATGTGATTATATAGGATATTAATGTGGAGAAATTATTTGGACATAGGGTAAGGGGAATTCTCAAACCTAACTCTCTCTCTTTAGTTTTTCCCTCTTTCACCCCCTTTTTTAATATTTATAATTTTATAAATATTATTTATTCATCATTATATTACCCTTTTGTCATATAATTTTGTTTTCTTGATTTTTTGGCAGACACAATGTTTTTCTAAAATAACTCTTCTTAAGAAAACATCCTTTACTTCTCAATATTGTTTCTTCTCCACTCATGGTTGATGATTCATGTTAATTATTCCCTCTTTCATTTGGTAACAAAATTTCGATGAATGTATGATTAATAAATGAAACCCATTCCTTTATATAGGTAATTATATGTTCATGATTTATATATGTTCTATGTGGCCTGAAAAATAATTTAATTGTAATGATGTGACGGGTGCGCCAAGAGTTATATAGTGTAATTTAAATGTTATGATGTGATGAGTCTGCCTTAAAATATAACTATATCCAATGAATTTTTTCATACGATGTATCTCATGAGAAAAGTGAAATATGTGTTAACATTATGATTTCTTTTTCCACAAATATGTGTGGTTTTTTACCAATAATACATGATGTTTCATTTTTATGAATATCCATATACCATGTATTTTCATAAAAGTTACTCTATAGATTATTACACAATTTCTATATAAATATTTTAATTATTATTTAACCCCATATTATATCCTTTCATGTTCGTATCTATCCTTATATATAGATTTTATCTCACCCTATTTTGATAAATGTCCTCAGGTGATTACATATACTAGGAATAATTCAAGGGACAATATGATTCTAGAGGATATGGAATTAAATAAAAGCTTTTGTTTTATTTCGTAAATGTTAGGTATGGTCCTAATTTATTCAAGAGACTAAATTATTTTTATTAGTTTTGTGTTATTATTTTATGATTTCTATCTTTCAAATGATGTAAAAAGATATGTAAGAAAAAGTGTGGTCACTATAGTTGATATCATATGAAAAATTAGGTATTTTGGGAAATAATATTAGATAACCTTATTGAAAACCATAGTGTATGACTATGTATAAGTGAGCAACAAAGAATATTTTCGGTTAAAAATTTTAAACCTAGAGATCCGACAAGATATAACTTTAGACTTAAATTAACAATGGAATTAATTATTTATTCATGAATTGTTGAATTATGTTTTTTTCTAACCTTTTTTTTAGAAAATTGTGGAATCCTTGAGAAACCTTGCCAACAGCCTACGTGAGGGACAATTCATTGACTGCCCCAACGAAATCCAAAATGCATTGGATGGTGGAGTTCAAAATTTCAGGGGGCTTCATACCCAACTATTTTGGGTTATGAAAATATACATAAATAAATTGGAATGTCCTCCTTCACCTAAGATAGAGAAACTTCCAATTGAGGGTTCCGTGAGACAATGGCCACTGATGCTTTGTGGATCTTCTGATCCCCTACTTCCAGAACATTGGGAAAACCCAATGAAGAAGATCATTTTTCTACTTCACTATTCTATGATGGAGAAGGATACCTCGACTGTTTATTTTCTATATGGAGAGGATGATCAATGGAGGTAGTTGATTAAGAATACCAAGACAGGGGATGAAATTGAACTGAATGAGAGGGAAGAATTTAATATAATGTTTCTCAAAAATTATTTTCTTGGGAATCTTCATACAAATATTCAGATACAATTCATTATGTTGATGAAAAAGGAAGGTTAATATATCTTGAACAATGATGTAAATTTTACATGGCATTCTAGGTATGATTGTTGGGTTTTCATAAAAATTGATATAAAATTTTTTAGATTCTTCAGTGGTTTAACACCAAACCATTCAAAGGATCCTGAAATTAGAAACATTCAGTTGTATTTAAAAGTTTTTCGATGTGCTCTGAAATTGGATATGGTTATTGGATAATTATCCTAAGGCTATAGTGATATGAAATAAAAGATTGATTTACAATTATAAGTATCTAATGAGAAAGGTGGAAAGAAAACTCAACCAACCACATGTAAACAATGTAGAAAGAGGCAATGTGGGAATTAGCTCAAAGGGATGGGGAAATGCTATATGAGTGGGGGAGAAGGCCACCAATCTCATGAATTTCTATGAGGAATGAGGACACATGATAACGGGGTGGAGGAAAGGAGAGAACCACCCATGGTATAATTATACAACTTTAGAGAGAAAGGGAACTTTAAAAGCCAATGCACTCAATGTCAAGTTCTCGAGGGTAACTAGCATCATTATTCAAAAAATCCAAAGAGTCAAGGGAAGGCTTATTCCATCACTACTAAATATGGGGGGCTTTAAAATGATTTCTTACATGGTAAACATCATATTCACTCATGAATGGAAAAGGTATTATTTGATTTTGGTTCTTTGTATTCCTTTATATCTTTATAGTTTTCTTAAACAATTGAATAAAATTATTGTAACCTTGAATTAGACATATCAATACAAATTAATAGTAGATAATTCATTGCCACCAAAGTGTTGGACTCTTCTACTATTGGAGTATTGATGGAAAATTATTCCAAAAAATCTTGAAATACTTCCCTAGGTCAATTTTCACACTATAGTGGGGATGGATTGGTTCTCATTATATAGAGGAAATATCAACTATCGAGAAAAAGAAATATTTTTTAATATAATTAATCATCTAGTTCTCCACTATAAATTCAGGTAATATCATTAATTTCCATATGAAATTACTTCAACAGTGTGGTTGTTGATTCCATATACAGATCCATACCTTGCTGAAATTGTTGAGCCAAAGGAAAGTGTCAACTTAGTGGAAATTCCCACTATGTGTGAATATAGTAATGTAATTCAGGAATAGTTATTCGGATTCTCCTAGGATTGAGAAGTAGATTTCTCAATTGATCTCACAACTGGAGCTACTCATATCTCAATGTGTCCTTAAGGGATGACTCCTATCAAATTGGTGGAGATAAAGAAGTGGCTATAAGAGAATCTTGGCAAGGGGCTGATACAACCTAATGCTTCACATTGGGGGGCGTTAATGACATTCTTCATGAATAACGATGGATATTATTGTTTTGTATCGATTATTGTGAAATCAACAAGGTCACCATAAAGAAAAAGTACCCTCTATAAAGGATAGGTGAATTTTTTGATCAGTTGTGAGGAGCTCATTATTTATCAATGCTGAATCTTAAACTAGATATCCTCACCTAAAGGAGAAGAAGGAAGATATTCAGAATACTTCCTTCCATATAGTGTATGTGATCTAATATTATTTGGTAATTTTCTTTAGATATATTAATTCCCCAAAAATCATCCTATATTTGATGAATAATGTCTCTAGAAATTACCTTGAAAAGATTGTGGTAGTGTTTATCGATGATATTCTCATCTACTCCATAATCAAGGAGGATCATGAATAACATCTATGTCTTGTGTTGGAAACATTATTGAATGATAATTTGTAATCCATGTTTATAAAATGTGCCTTTTGGATTTAGTGGATCACATTATTGGGACATGTGATCACAAGTGAGGGATGTTCTGTGGAACCTTAAAAAATGTGATTGAGGAATGACCTAGACCCACTAATGTCATAGAAATCTGCATTTTTCATGACTTAGATGTGTACTATAGAAATTTGGTGAGAAGTTTATAATTATTTTCATGCCCGCTTACTATTTTTACATAGAAATGGGTAAAGTATGTCTGGATAGATAAATGTGATAAAATCATGATGTAGATAATGTGATGTCTTATCACTATACCTATACTTACATTAACGAAGTGTGGAGAAAATGTTGGGATATATAGTGATTCTTACAAACCTTTATTGGAAATTAAATTCATTAAAAACGATAATGTGATAGCATATGCCAATTGAAAGTTAATGATCTATGATTAAAACTACCTGACACAAGGTCTGGATCTAGCAGCTATGATTTTTTCATTTAAAATCAAGTTGAACTACTTCTATGGTGTGAGGTGTGAAATATATATTGATTATAATATCCTAAAATATATATTGACACAAAAAGAGCTCAACATGCATCAAAAGATATGGTTATATACAACAAAAGGCTGTGATTTCTATATTCAGTATTATCATAGAATGGAAATAAGGTAGATGATTCACTTAGAAGAAAAGAACATGTTACTCTATCCATGTTGTGGATTGAGAATGAATATATTTTCGTATATAAGAAATTGATGATGTTTTCAAATGATAATGTAAGGGGATAAATCCTTCATTTCCAAAATGATTTCCCAACTATCTATCAGAAAAAAGGATAAGGAGGCACAGAGGGATGATCAAGAGTTACAAAATAGGGGGACTGAAATAAAGGATGGGAAGTTGCAAGAGGTCCATATAGATGATGATAATAAAATTATATTTGGAAGGAGGAGTTGTGTATCTACATCCCCTAGGAGAAATAATGATCTATTGTAAATTTTACATAACTCGACTTTATCTATCCATCCAGGGAATACCAAGATGTATTTCGATCTCTAAGAACACTTCAAGCGGGAAAACATGTAAAAAATGAGATTGTTGAGTATATCTCAAGGTCCTTTATATGTCCACATGTTAATGTTATGAAATAAATTCCAAAGGGGTTATGCCACAATTTTTTATACACATGTAGAAATAGGATATTGTCTCTATTGATATTTTCAAGGGTCTTCTGAAGACATCCAAAGGAAATAATTTACTCTGGGTTGTGGTGGACTGACTCACCAAGACTGCACAATTTTTCACTATTCAGGATGATCTCTAACTTGAACAAATTTAAAGGATATATGTGAAGTATGTGGTGAGAATTTTTGGAGTTCCACTACAAATTGTCTCTAATAATTAACCCTGATTGTCATCTAAATTTTTAAAGAGTCACAAATATAACATGATTGCTGAATTGAATATCAGCCTGGCCTATAACCCCTATCTGATGGCTAATCTGAAAGAACTATTAAAACTCTCAATGATATTATAAGATAATACACTTTAGAATTTAATGGTGTATGTTATCTACATATCCCATTGGATGATTTATCAAACATTAATAGATTCCACTTGAGTATTCAGATTTTTCTATATAAAGCTAATTATGGAAAGCAATTTCAATCTCCAACCTATTGAGATGAAGTTGGTGGAGAATGATACTTGGACCAGATCTTGTGAAATAAATTATAGAGAAGCGTCAAGATATCCAAAACATATAAAAGCTTCTAAATTTTGGAATATGAGCTATTCTACCAACCATCAAGGGGACATGAAGTTTGTCGTTGGAGATAATGTATTCCTTCAAATATAACAAGAGAAGAGATTCAAGCGGTTTGGAGTGAATGGGATGTTATTCCCAAGGTACATTGGCCCCATTTAGATCATGGATCACATAAGAGTTGTGGACTATATTCTTCCGCATACACCGAAAATGGGTCAAGATCATGATGTCTTTCACATATCACACTTGAGAAAGTACATAAAATATCCCTCACATGTAATGAACTCATAAGTGGTACAACTGGAAGATGATATCTCATATGAGGAGAAGCCACTTAAGATTCTAGACAGGAGAAGCAAGGTTCTACATAGCAAGACACCCCACATTCTCAACATTTTTTGGGGGAATGATAATTATGATGAAGAAACATGGGAACCAGAGGAGGCGATGAAGGGGATGTTTCCTCACATGTTTATGGAAAAACGTTTTAAAGGATATATTTTAAAAGGGGAGAAGAATATAACCAACAAAACTATTATCAATATAATTTATCCCTTATTATTATAATGTCATATAAATTACATATAATTAATTATGGTCCATAATATAAACTTTAAAAATAAATAATTAAAAAAATAAGAATTCATTTTAGATGTTATGGAACCATACTGGTTCAGTTGTTACATGAATGTAGGAATAGTAATAGGACCTTTATGAATAGTATACTAGCCAAATGAATAGTATCCTCACCCAGGAAATTATAATTTTTTTAATCTTATTAGTGAATATATGATATGATTATATCATAGTATATGTAAGTATATATTTTAAAATTATTAATTATGTATTATTATTTTTTAACATCCCAGGTAAATAAATAATATTACATTCTCATGTTTATCAATATTTGTGAATAAAATGTTAATATTACTTTAAAGGGAATGCTATGCTCGATGGTGTACCCAATACGCAACAATTAGTTTCTTTGAAATCTTACGTTGCACACTAATAACATAATAATATTATTTTAAATAGTTAATTCCTAGCCGTTGTAATGGCGGGAATGAACAGAACTAACTAAAAAATGATTACATATGTTTGTTGAATATTTTTACATTTATCCAATAAATTTTCGAGGCTTAAAATGCAAATGAATCCAATTTTAAGAATAAATACTCTATTATTTTTAAAAGATTGTTTTACCGCCTTTTGATGGAAATTCTTTTTTAAATCCAAATTTTGACAATTTTATAAGCTCTATTTGTCAAAATAATCTTATTATTTAGAATTGGTATATTTAAATTTATATAGGATAAATTTTTGGTATATTTCGGACAAATGTTCATTTTATTAATGAATAGTGAAAAATACTGCATTTTACTTCAAAATTTATTTTTCATCTAATTTAGTTATATGGATAGATTATCTATTATAATTGTTTTAAGGTTTAACTAGAATATATTTTTACCATTTATTTCAATTGTGGTCATTATAATTAATTTCACTTTTAAAATAGACATAAACAAATTTCAATCTTTTGATATATATTAATTCTTAAAAACACGCAATTTGTTTTGAGAGCAGGAATTAACTATATGATTTATTAATGAAAATTATATGTTTTTGAATTTTTTAAAATGGACATAATTTTTTAATTTGTAATATCAAATATAGCTTAGGGTTAATTTTTTGTATTTTTATGATAATGTCTTTTTTTAACGAATAGTGAAAAATACACCTTTTTAATTCAAAACTACATTTTCATCCAATTTATTCATATATTTAGATTTTCATTTTAAATTTTTTTAAAGTATAATTGAATTATGTTTTTATCACTTAATACAATTTTTTCATTGGAAGTAATTTCACTTTTCAATTGGATGTAAAAACAAGTCAATCTTTTGATAAACTTTACTTCTTAAAACCCCATCTTTTGTTTTGAAAACCGGATTTACTTTTAATTTAATTACTACAATTTATGTGTTTTTAATTTAATAAAATGGATTCCATATTTGCAATCAGAAGGTACAAATTATTTAATTAAGACTCTTCTGTTTTTGGACATTATGAATAGTAACGATGGTAATTATCTTTAATTATCATGATTAATTAGCAATCAGGTAGTTAAGGGTAATAAAATAATATCATAATAAAAAAAAATTACCCCAAAATGTGCCCTAATGATACTGGTTTTTTCATGGCCGACCATGTTATTCCTTGTGCCAAACTTTAGCACCCCATGGAGTCACTTTTGGGGTGATAATGGCACTTTTTAATTTTATGTTTTTAAAAGGAAATTATAACCAAAGTATGTATCACCCAAGTAAAACAATTTTAGTTTTGTCTGTGTAAATTATCACTTAGACTATAAATAGTAATTGGAAAGATAAAATGATTTCCTACATCATAGTATTTTTTTATAATTTTTAGACATTAAATAAATTATTTTATTAATGACACCATGATGATGCAGCGAATATCTCATTAATGAACGATTTAAATAAAATGAACATATAATGTAAAATTTAAGACATACACTTGTCTAAAACCTATTGTATGAGTATATGTAGAACCGTTATCACCTTATCCTCTAAATATATCGATGTGGGACCTTTAAAATTCGAAACTCATTTTAATATAAAGTATCATTTCTTGACATTCCAAGAGCACCCCTCCTCCCACTTATAAAAGGCCCCACCTCTACCCCCTTACCCACATCTCTCAAGCCTTTTTATTGGCCAAATTCTGCTCATTTTATCTCTCCATATACCTATATTCATCATAGAAGCCTTACCTTTGGCAGAAATCTCTCCAAGAAACCCTTTTGGTTCAAACCAAGGGGAGTTACCAGATTTAAAGGTAAAGTCTTCTCTAATGTTCTTTTGTTTTATTTTGCTTCTCCAACCCCCTTAACTCTTTCTATTCCTTTATATTGTAACAACACCATTATATTCAATATAATAGGATGTTGTTTTATAAGTAGGATTCTAGCTACGCTTACACACACCTCCGTCTAATTTTTAATGAACATACTATTTCTGTGGATGGCGAATTACTGCCTCACAAAACGATGATTGTTCAATATTATTTTATCACCATTAAAGGTGGCCATTAAGATGTCACTATATTTATATATGATATATAATATTTTTATGTTTTCTTTATTCTTAAGTATTTTTCATTTATATCATACCTTTATGGTTTCCATTATGGGTAAACGCGATATCGTCATTTTCGGAAGTGCGGACTACCGCCCCCTCAAAGTGATTTGATTCGTTAATGCCATATATGGGATTTGTAAAGGATGAGGTTAATGATATTATATATATACTTGAATTATAATATACCTTTATATAATTATGATTTCATTCCATTTAATACGAAATAGAAATGAAAGTAGTGTTCATGCGTACGTACGACTTACCGTCTTCATGAATGGTGCATTTCATTTCTTACCTCTACATGTTATGTAATATTATAAATGCATTTATATACTAAATATTTATGATATATATGATATATACATCATGAATATTATTCTGGATATAGTTTATATTTTAACACATGAACAACTTGTAATTATAAGAAGTTTATTTTTGACTCAAGTACCAATGATCGAAAAAACAACCCTTGTTAACTTAAATATTACATAATGTTCATAAAATGTCAATAAGTGATATAAAAGGAATAATCAACTTAAAAAAATTCTTAAGATGTACAAATTAACTCTAGTTTATTATTTATAATATTAATGAATGATCGAGTCAAGTCGGACACGAGGTAAGGGATCCTACCTCTCTCTTTCTTTTTATGTACTCTATTTTATGTCATTTATTTTAAGCTCATATTTCATATGTTTGAGGATGTTATTTTACATTCCTCATAATTTTATATTAATATTATGAGATACCCTATTTGATCTCATAAATCCATTTTTGGAAGTTATAAGTGGCGTCGTTAGGCTGCCAATTTTTCGTAAGGGGGTTTTAATCTCACTTTTATTCCCGTGAGATTTATGCTAAATTTTCCACCATTTCCTTTGAGTGGTGTATGTAATGCCCATTATTCTACTCTTTGTGTAGTATAAATTCTTTTATGATTAATTAGATCAATGTTTTATAGTCCTTCTTTCATGGGGCGTACGTTTCGATAGTTACCCAATTCGGTAAGGGAACCTTTCACCCTCCTATTTTTAAAAGACTTCTTTTGGGTTTGTCTTTTAAATTAAATATTCTTATATTGGAATATGTTATTATATATCCTTATTACTGTAAATTTTATGTCCAAGTGATGATATACCCTTTATCTTTCTCATAAACTCTTTTTATAAAATTTGATGTGGCGACGTTAGGCAATCGATTTTTTGCAAGGGAACTTCTTAACCCAATTCCAATTCTTTGCGTTAAACATCTACTTCTTAATTATGTTGTGCTATGAATATTTTTGGATGAAATATGATTGTTTTACACGGTGTATCCTCTTATATTTAGTGTATTTATATTTTTCACACATAATGATTTCATTTCATTATCCTTGCTCTAATGGCATGATCCTTGATTGGGATTACATCTCAATTTCTTCTCATTGAGAAATTTCTAATAATATGCAGTTTTATTCTTTTATAAAGTGTATATAAAGTCCCATTGACTTTACATATCCATATTATGTCTATACTAATGTCATTTAAATGTTTTAAAAATGGTTTTTATAATGGATTCATTATTTCAATATCTTAAAATGTTACATTGTTATTGCAATGTGGGAATGTTATCTTTCCTTTATTCTTAAGTTATGTGTTGTGATTATGTTATGGTTCTTGGGCATTTTTTATGAAGATGGGTGCTTCTGTGATAAACTAAAGGCGGGTGAGCCCGATATAGCTCTCCAATTCATTGGGTAACTTGACGGAGTTAAACGCTAATGTTTCTCTGAAGAGATTTAGGGAATATACTGTGATGGGTATTCCAAACATAACCATGAGGGTTACTCCCTACGTAAGATAGTTATGAGTGCCTCATGTTACCTTTATGTTTTATGGTTTATATTGTGTTATGCATAAATCTTATGATTTCATGAGGTATGTTAAATTGCTTATGTTTTATGAGTAAAGTATGATTTCATTGATTCTTATGTATACATGGACTAATGTTTTCTTTCCGTATTGTTATAACCCTTACTGAGCTTTTTATGCTCATCCCATGTTTTTTGAAATGTTTTTTCACAGGACATAAAGTGGAATAGGGTCAAGGATGGGATCAAGGAAATGCCATGCTGTCTAAAACAAGGAACTAGACATGACTCTTTTGTTCAAGAGTTTTTATTTTGTGAAAATATGGAAACTGAAAAGATGTGTCTACTTTTTATTCTTTGAGATATAATAGTAATGTCCTAATTCTATAAAACTCTAAACTTGAAAAGATCCTTAATGTGAATTATTCAATTTAATTCAATATTAAGTAAGGTTTAAGACTGGGTCCTTAAAGTTGGTATCAAATGTCAGTTTAGATAACTTTAGAGGTTAGAGTGTTGTTTAAGCATAAGTGAAAAGTTGTGTATAACCACAATGGTTATTATATTAGATAGATTCATTGTTATTTATGAATGTAGGAATGGGTTTGAGATAACTTGGATAAGTATATCTCAGTATTTATCTTCATCATTCGTACATGATGATTTTGTTGATATACTCACACTGCCCTTTTTTGTTTTAGTAAATGGATGGATCTTGAAGGTACCAAAGTGACAATGGGGTTGAAGGAAACCGTGGTGGTTCTCGGATTAAGATACTGTATGAAATGGGGGATTCAATGAGTAATCTCGTGGTTATTCTAAACCAACTATCAGGAGTCATGATCAACCACTTGAACCATGGTGAGTTCTCTAATGCATCATGTATGAGAGAACCAACTCGATGTGGAAGTTCAGGTAATAATTATAAAGGTAACCATTAGGGTGTATATGATCCTTACTTTTGAGGTAATTATGGGTTACTATATGATATGATGGAATATGAAATGCATGAGATAAACTTGAGGTTAAATTATTTTATGGTTATTTTTGAAGATTTTATCTCTTTTTGGGGAATGTTATAAGAATTGTGTAGTTTTGGAAAAAGGACAACACGTAGACCGTGTGACAACCTGTCGCATCGGAAGAAGCTACGGGAATCGAATCCACAACCAATGTGGGACTGGTATTTATCGCCTACCACTGGACTACGTGAAGTCCCTGGTTATTTTGAATAATTCTTTTTATTTAGATGATCTTATGAATCTATAATAAGTTGATTTTGGGTTATCTATGGAAATTATTAACCTATCATGGAGGATATGTGATTAGGTTAATTACTTTTCAGTATGAGACTTTAAGAGTAACTAATGTTATTTGGAGATAAATGTTAAGATTTACCTTGGACGAATATGTGATTAAATCCTTTGGAGATTTGGGTTTCAATCATAGTTTGGCTTATCTTTGAAGAATTTTATTGGCAGCTGTTTATTGAATGGTCTTTGTTGAACTTTGGCTAATGTTTGGAAAATTTTGGAGATTAAGAGTAGTATTTCTTTTTATAAAGGATTATCCTTCTTGGGTATTATCTGATCTTTTACTAATAATTTTGGTTTTGGTTTTGGTCTAAGGACATAAGAAGTATATAGTTCTCTTTTTTGGATTAGGTGATTCTCTAGAAGTTGATTATAGTGCTCTTAATGTGAACAAGTTATCCTAAATACTCGTCTTTTGGAGAAAATATGAGTTTGTGTATGCAATCTTGCAATAGTTGAAAGTCAACTTGACAAGTAAGTATGTTTCCTTATGTTTTAGTTATGCACATAAATAAATTCATCAATGAAAACTGATTTGGAACGAAAATGTTTTCTGTTAATTTTTCTGACTGGGGAATCTAATACCGTTTAACCCATCACAAGTTTGTGATTTTCTGGTGGTTAACTTTCTCCTAAACATGTTTTCTATCACTCTCCCTCAGAACACGACTGTTCGTTTTTTTTCATCTATATCCATGTTTTCCTACAGGTAATCCTAGTATGGGTTAACTTGGGTGACCCGTGTACTTCTCTTTCATTCTATTAAAGTGATATTTAAATTTACTCTTTTTCCGATTTAGGGCTTTCAATAAAGTTTCCAAGCCCAATTTTAAAATTGTACGGACACAATTACCAAAAGGGGGGAAGGATGTAACATCCCATGTAAATAAATAATATTAAATTCTCATGTTTATCAATATTTGTGAATAAAATGTTAATATTACTTTAAAGGGAATTCTATGCTCGATAGCATACCCAATACACAACAACGAGTTTCTTTGAAATCTTATGTTGCACAATAATAACATAATAATATTATTTTAAATAGTTAATGCCTAGCCGTTGTAATGGCAGGAATGAACAGAACTAACTAAAAAATGGTTACATATGTTTGTTAAATTTTTTTACATTTATTCAATAAATGTTAGAGTCTTAAAATGCAAATGAATCCAATTTTAAGAATAAATACTCTAATATATTTAAAAGATTGTTTTACCGCCTTTTGATGCGAACCTTTTTTAAATCAAACTTTTGAGAATTATATACCTCTATTTTTCAAAATAAACATATTCTTCAAAATTGGGATATTTAAATTTACATAGGATAAATATTTGGTATATTTGTGACAAATGTTCATTTTTTTAATGAATAGTGAAAAATACTGCATTTTATTTAAATTTTTTTATTCCTCTAATTTAATTATATGGATAGATTATCTTTTTTAATTTTTTTAAAGTGTAATTAAAATATATTTTTTTCATTTAATTCAATTTTGGTCATTAGAATTAATTTCACTTTGAAAATGGACATAAACAAGTGTCAATCTTTTGATAGATATTGTTTCTTAAAAACACGCTATTTGTTTTGACAGCGGGAATTAACTATATGATTTATTAATGAAACTTATATGTTTTGAATTTTGTAAAATTTAAATCATTTCTGAATTTTAAATATCAAATATAGCTTAGGGTTAATTTTTGGAAGTTTTCTAATAATGTTTTTTTAAATAATACTGAAAAATATAGCATTTTAATTCAAAACTGCCTTTTCATCCAATTTATTTATATATTTATATTGTAATTTTAACTATTTTTAAAGTATAATTGAATTATGTTTTTATCACTTAATACAATTTTTTTCATTGGAAGTAATTTCACTTTTCAATTTGATGTAAAAACAAGTCAATCTTTTGATAAATTTTACTTCTTAAAAACCCATCTTTTGTTTTGACAACAAGATTTACTTTTAAATTTATTAATACAATTTCTGTGTTTTGAATTTGATAAAATTTATTCCATATTTTGAATCATAAGGTCGAAATTATGTAATTAAGACTCTTTTTTTGGACATTATGAATAGTAACGACGGTAATTATCTTTAATTATCATGATTAATTAGTAATCGGGTAGGTAAGGGTAATAAAATAATATCATAAAAAAATGACCCCAAAATGTGTCCTAATTCTACTAGTTGTCTCATTTCAGACCATGGGATGCCATTTTCCAAACTTTGGGACCCCATGGAATCACTTTTGGGGTGATACTGACACTTTTTAATTTTATGTTTTTAAAAGGAAAGTATAACCAATGTATGTATCACCCAAGTAAAACAATTTTACTTTTGTCTGTGTAAATGATATCTTGGACTATAAATATTCATTGGAAAGATAAAAATATTTCCTACATCATAGTAGTTTTTTTTTAATTTTTAGACATTAAATTAATTTATTTATTTTTGACACCATGATGATGCAGCAATAATCTCGTTAATGAACAATTTAAATAAAATGAAACGATAATGTAAAATCTAAGACATACACTTGTCTAAAACCTATTTGATGAGTATATTTCTAACCCTTATCAACTTATACTCTAAATCTATCAATGTGGGACCTTTAAAATCCGAAACTCATTTTAATATAAAGTAACATATCTTGATTTTCCAAGAGTGCCCATCCTCCCTCTTATAAAAGGCCCCCAGCTCTACCCCCTTACCCACACCTCTCAAGCCTTTGGCGTGGCCTAACTCTACTAATTTTATCTCTCCACATACCTCTATTAATCATAGAGGCCTTACCATAGGCAGAATGATCTTCAAGAAACCGTTTTGGTTCAAACCAAGGGGAGTTACCTGATTTAAAGGTAAAGTCTTCTCTAATGTTATATTATTTTATTTTTCTTCTCCAACCCCCTAAACTCTTTTTTAATACGTTATTTTATAAAAAAACCAGTATATTCAATATACTAGGGTTTTTTTATAAGAATTATTAGAGATACACTTACACAAACCTCCGTCTAATGGTTAAAGAACATACTGTTTCTGTGGATGGCGAATTACTGCCTCACGAAACGATAATTGTTCAATATTCTTTTGTCACCTTTTAAGGTGGACATTAAGATGTAACTATATTTATATATGATATATAATATGTTTATGTTTTCCTTATTATTCTGTATTTTTCATTAATGTCATACCTTTATGGTTTCCATTATGGGTAAACACGATATCTTCATTTTCGAAAGTGCGGACTACCGCCCCCTCAAAGTGATTTGATTCGTTAATTCCATATGTGGGACGTGTAAAGGATGGATTTGATGATAATATATATATTGGAATTACAATATACCTTTATATCATTATGATTTCATTCCATTTAATACGAAATAGAAATGAAAGTAGCGTGCATGCGTATGTATGGCTTACCGTCTCCATGAACGGTGCATTTGATTTCTTACCTCTAAATGTAATGTAATATTATAAATGAATTTATATACTAAATATTTATGATATCTATGATATCTAAATCATGAATATAATTCTGGATATAATTTATATTTTACCACATGAACAACTTGTAATTATAAGAATTTTATTTTTGACTCAAGTACCAATGATCGACAAAACGACTGTTATTAACTAAAATAATTACATAATGTTCATAAAATGGTAATAAGTGATTTAAAAGGAATAATGAAATTAAAAAAAGTTCTTATGAAGTATAAATTAACTCCATTTTCTTATTCAAGAGATTAAATAATGATCGAGTCAATTCGGACACGAGGTAAGGGATCCTACCTCTCTATTTCTTTTTAAGTACTCTATTTTATGTCATTTCTTTAAACTCATATTTCATATGTTTGGGGATGTTATTTTATATTCCTCATACTTTACTTTTTATCTTAATATTATGAGATACCCTATTTGATCTCATAAATTCATTTTGGGAAGTTTTAAGTAGCGCCGTTAGGCTGCCAAGTTTTCGTAAGGGTTTTTTCATCTCACTTTTATTCCCGTGAGATTTATGCTACATTTTCCACCATTTCCTTTGAGTGGTGTATGTAATTCCCATTATTATACTCTTTGTGTAATATAATTTCATTTATGATTATTTACATCAATTTTTTATAGTCCTTGTTTCATGGGGCGTATGTTTCGATAGTTACCCAAGCCGGTAAGGGAACCTTTCACCCACCTATTTTTAAAATATTTCTTTTTGGTTTGTCTTTTAAATTACATCTTCTTATGTTGGTATATGTTCTTATATATCCTTATTGCTATAAATTTTATGTTGAATTGATGAGATACCCTTTATCTCTCTCATCAACTCTTTTTCTAAAATTTGATGGGATGCCGTTAGGCTATCAAATTTTTGCATGGGAACTTCTTAACCCAATAACAATAATTTGGGTTAAACCTATAATTATTGTTTATTTCGTGCTATGAATATGTGTGGATGACATATGATTGTTTTACACTTAGTATCCACTTATATTTAGTGTATTTATATTTTTCACACATAATTATGTCATTTATTTATCCTTTCTCTAATGGCATGATCCTAGATTGGGATTACATCTGAATTTCTTCTCATTGAGACATTTCTTAATGATATGCACTTTTATTCTTTTATAAAGTGTATATACAGCCCCTTTGACTTTCCATATCCATATTATGTCTATAATAAATTCGTTTAAATGTTTTTAAAATGGTTTTTAGAATGGATTCATTATTTCATTATCTTAAAATGTTACATTGTTATTGAAATGTGGCATTGTTATCTTTCCTTTATGCTTAAGTTATGTGCTATGATATTGCTATGGTTATTGGGCATTGTTTATGAAGATGGGTGGTTCCGTGATAAACTAAGGGCAGGTGATCCCGATATTGATCTCCATTGCATTGGGTAACACAAAGGAGTTAAACTCTAAGGTTTCTCCGAAGAGAGTTAGGCAATATATTGTGATGGGTATTCCAAACGTAACCATGAGGGTTACTACCTATGTAAGAATGTTATGAATGCCTCAATTTACCTTTATGTCTCAGGATTTATATTGATTAATGCATAAATATTATGATTTCTTGAGGTATGTTAAATTTATTATGTTTTATGGGTAAAGTATGATTTCATTGATTCTTATGTATACATAGACTAATGATTTCTTTCCGTAAAGTTATAACCCTTACTGAGCATTTTATTCTCATCCCATGTTTTTTGAAATGTTTTTCAGAGGACATAAAGTGGAATAGGGTCAAGGATGGGATCAAAGAAATTTCATACGGTCTAAAACAAGGAACTAGACATGACTATTTTGTTCATGAGTTTTCATTTTGTGAAAAAATGGAAACTGAGTAGATGTGTCTACTTTGTAATCTTTGAGATGTAATAGTTAGGTCCTAATTCTCTAAAACTATAAACGTAAAAAGATCCACAATGTGAATTATTCAATTCAATTCTATATTAAGTATGGTTTATGGATGGGGCCTTATAATTTATATAAGTCAATAATATTTAATTACAACATTATTATCAAATTAATAATTTAAAAGAATTTTATTTTCATAAAATCATTTCATAAATTAATATTTGGATTTCTTAATATTCTAATATTATATTGTGACACCATATGTGTTTTTTTCAAATTGTTATAATGTATGTTATAACTGTAAAATCTGAATTTTCCATGTGAATGATAATTTTAATTGATAATCGAATTACTCATAATTCGAAAATTAATTTCCTAAAATGGAATTAGTTTCTTAATTATATAAGTATAAAAATGGTTACGATTATTTGTTGGGGTTTTTTTAATTAAATGATTTTTTTGTGAATAGTAAAATAAAATAATTAACGATTAATGGAATAAAGTCGAATTTTTGAGTCCTGCTTTGGTCATGGATGGATTAAGTTACAATTAGTTGGAACTAAAATGCACTAACTACTTTATTTAGTTACCATATTCTTGGTTATTTGTTATCTTGAGAGAAAAAAAACTAATGGATAAAATTACGAGAAAACAACCATCTCCTCAAATATAAATACCACCCCTCTCACCCTCTTATCCTCACAAATCTAATGAATTGAACCTTTGAAAAATTATTCCCAAAAGTTTTCTTTATCTCATCCCCCATGTCTATGAGATCTTTACTTCAGCAAAAGTTTAATCCTAGGTGCCTTGAGGAGGATCTCAAGAAGAGAACTCATGATGTAACTATTCCCACCTTTTATTTTAATTTCCTTTCATTTTCCTTTCTTTTTCTTTATATTATCACCTTATCTTATGAAAATGGATTCATAAATCCAATATTATTTATAAAATGGTATTTTATAATTTTATTTAATGTTACATCAATAAACTCTTTCCTCTCCCACTTTTATTATAAAAATGAAATTGTCCCCCAAAATTTGTCAATTTACCGACATTGTTGGTGATGCACTTTAATTTTCCTTTTACGACGGCACGGATCTTAATAAAACAATAATAATGGATGAAACATATTATAATTTTTTACCACCGAATTTATGTTCTGGAACCAACCTATACTCATAATACTAAATGATAAAACACAACGATTTTGTTGTGATCGAAAAAACTCCAAAATTATCTTAAATTAATAATCATTAACATTTGTCTACTGATTTATACTCATAAAATATAACCAAACACTTTATAAAATCATTAAAACGCCTTTTATATCATTAATACCCTATGAAAACAAATATGGATATTTACCCTCATTTTAAACGAACATCCATTCCTTTATATTAGAAAACCAATCATGAAAAACATGTAATGAATGACCTCAAACGATGAAATTAAATTATATAACTCATCTAAAAATACATAAATGAACACAATTAAACCATAATTAATAAAATTAATGTAACGCCCCGACCCCAGCTACCCAGAGCCGGTGCATTACTTCGTAACATTGGCATGATCACAAAGGATCAAGTCTCGAAAGACCGATTAGTTTAGTAGCCTTGGAAACACTAGATACATTCATAAGTCTTTCATTACATCAAAATTAAACAAACTACAAAAAAACATGGTCTTCATAGTCCACACTCATATCTTCACTGATTATTCTTGCAAGTCAGTCATAAAATACTTCTTCACAACCTGGAAAATTTTTAAACATTGAAAGGGGTGAGCTCAAATGCTCAGTAAGGATAACAATAATGCGGAAGCTTTCATAAATAAACATTAACATTTAAGGCAATGTATAACTAAAACAAAAGCCTCTTAAACATGAACTTCAACATAATATGGCAAAAGTAAAATGAGATAATGCCATTTACTTCTTCACATGGATATTCTACTGGTCGAATAATCACATGTAATATCAATAACCACTTTCATAATGAGGGAATGTATAATGCCGGACATTCTGAAACACTTTGTCAAGGCCTCGGCCAAGACATCTAAAATGATTAAGGCCTCGGCCAAAACCATAAATCAAATTGGGAAAGGGCCTCGGCCAATTCCACGTCTAATTGTCTCATGAGACCTACCGATGCATCGAGGAGCTATAGCGGGCTCCACCCGTCACTTATTAAGTCCAATGCATTCCTCATATGAATAGGTTTAAACATATCATAAACCATAACATAATTATATCACATAAACAATGCATAAAGGAAACATAACATTTCCACATTTCAATCACAAGATATCAATACAAAACATTGATATAATAAAAACGCTTTCAAAACCATTTTCAATACCAAAATAAAAGAATGTTAAAACATTGTATTTATTTTTCTTTTTAAAAAAAAGGTATGGCTTGTAAAGGAAGCCGAAACTCAAATAATGTTCACGGCGGCGGAGAAGTCGTTGTCGCCGCATAAGTACGGAACGAAAAACATTCCCTTTTTGTCGTTTAGTAAAATGCTTCGTATAAAAAGATTCCTTTTGAATAAACTTAAAAGTCAAAGGGGTTTATACACCGTATAAAAGAAAGTTGTGTATAAAACCAAATATGCCTCAATGAAAGGAGATTGAGACGAAGTCCTTAAAAAGATCATTTTTAAAATAAAATAGATATATTATGTGTATTCACTATAGGTACACATAAAGAAAGTAAAAATACAAAATAAGACATAATAATATCATGACATAATTTGAAAGTAGGAGATTAACCCAAAGAATGGAAGTTGGGTTAAGAAGTTCCCTTACAAGATCATTTATAAATAAAATAGATCTATTATGTGTATTAACTATAAGTACACATAAAGAAAGTACAAATACAAGATAATACATAACAATATCATGACAGAATTTGAAAGTAGGAGATTAACCCAAAGAACAGAAATTGGGTTAAGAATTTCCCTTACCTCGTGTCTGACTTGACTCAACCGTTCTTTAACCTCCTGAATAATAAACTAGAGTTAATATATACCTTATTAAGAACCATTTTCAACTTCATTATCCTTATTATATCACTTATTACAATGATATGAACATTATGTAATTATTTAAGTTAATAATGTTCATTTTGTCGGTATTTGGTTCTTAAGTCAAAAATAGGCTTCTTACACTTACATGTTGTTAATTTGGTCAAAGGTTCATTATATCCAGAATGGTATTCATGATGTAGATATCATATATGTCATATATATCCAGTACATACATTCATTTATAATATTACATCACATTTAGAGGTAAGAAATGAAATGCACCGTTCATGGAGACGGTAAGCCGTACGTACGCATGAACGCTACTTCCATTTCTATTTCATATTTTCTGGAATGGAATCATAATGATATGAGAGTATATTATAATTCCAGTATAATAACATATATAATATCATTAACTTTATCCTTCACACATCCCACATATGGTATTAACGAATCAAATCACTTTCAGGGGGCGGTAGTCCGCGCTTCCTAAAATGAAGATATCGTGTTTTACCCATAATGGAAACCATAAAGGTATGCCCAAAATGAAAAAAAACAGAAGCTTAAGGAAAACATAAACATATTATATATCATATATAAAAATAGTGACATCATAATGGCCACCTTTGAAGGTGTTAAATGAGTGTTGAACAATCATCGTTTCGGGAGGCAGAATTTCGCCATCCACGGAAACCTTATGTTCTTTAACTATTTGATGTAGTTGTGTGGAAGTGTAGCTCAAATAAATCTTATAACAACATCCTAGTATATTTAAGATACTGGTGTTGTTACAAAAGAAGTAAATAAAAAGAGTTTAGGGGGTTGGAGAAGCAAAATAAAACAAAAGAACATGAGAGAATGAATTACCTTAAAAAGTGTAACTCCTTTTGAGTTGAGCCTAAAGGCTTCCTTTGAAAGGATTCTGCCCAAAGGGAATCCTCTAGGATGAGGAGAGGGATGTGGAGAGAGCAAATGGGCAGGGGTTGGCCGAGCCAATGGCTTGAAGAGTGTGTGAAATGAGGTAGAGGTGGGGGCCTTTTATAAGAGGAGAGGAGGGGCACTTTTGGAAAGTAAAGGAACATTACATTATTTGAAAATGTGTTTCGGTTTTAAAAGGTCCCACATTGATAGAATTCGTGGATAAGGTGATAAGGCATCGAAATCCACTCATCCAATTGGTTTTGGACAAGTGTAATCCTTGGATTTTGCATTATCTTCTCATTTTATTTAAATCGTTAAATAATGAGGTCATCGCCACATCATAATGATGTCATAAATAATTTAATTTATTTAATGTCTAAAAATTATAAAAAAAATACTATGATGTAGGAAATCTTTTTATCTTTCTAATGAATATTTATAGTCAAAATTTGGACTTGTGTAACCCTACTTAAAAATTGTTTTAGTAGAACAATTTATGTTAGTGTCATTTTCACTTTAACATTAAATAAAAAGTAATTTATGTTATTTCCCTACAAAAGTGGATCCATGGGGTCCCCAAGTTAGGCCATGGCTTGTCTTGGTCGGCCATGACACAACCAATGAGGTTGGGACATGTGTCTAGGTCATTTAATATTATTAAAGTATTATTTATACCTTAAACTACCCTAATTACCACTAATCGCGATTAAAACTTAATAAGTTACTATTCACCAAAAAAATTATTTTTATCCCATTGAACCACATTTTACTTCTTAATGACAACCATGTATGTCGGATTTTTGAAAATCAAATCACAGAAGTGGTAATATTTCATTTAAACAAAAAATCAGTTATTTAACTACCACTTAGTGGTTTCACTATTCATCAAAAATTGAAGTTTTTCAGAACAATGCCAAAATTTCACCCTAAGCTATAATTGATATTCCGAATTCAAAAATGATGTCTATTTTACAAAATTCCAAACATATAAGTTGCATTAATTAATTTTATAATTAATTCCCGCTGTTACGACAAATAGCGTGTTTTCAAGAAACAATTTATATCAAAAGATTGGCAATTGTTTATGTCCAAATTCAATGTTAAATTAATTCTAATGACCACCATTGGATAAAATGGTAAAAATATATTCTAATTATACATTAAATCCACTCAATAGTATAACTTATCACTATAATTTATTTTGATTAAAAAAGTTGTTTTAAGTATTTTTCACTATTCATAAAAAATTAGAAGTTCTCAGAAAAATACCAAAAATTCAACATAGGCTAATTTCGATATTACGAATACAAAAATGAAGTCCATTTTGAAATATAAAATTTCTATAATTTTAAAAAGTGGTTATTACTATTCATAACGGCTAGTTTGATTTGTCGCGATGTTTTAGAACTCGAAGTTGCGTACAATGCAAGCTATTGTATTATTGAATGAGAAGCGTATCGTGGAAGCTCGGGGTGTTACATTCTCCCCTCCTTCAATAAATTGCGTCCTCGCAATTTGAAATTTTTCTTGGAAAATAAAAGGTTGAAAAGAGAAAATACCTTTGTGGAAAACCCACATCGGAAATAAGGTTAATAAAATTTAGCCTTAATAAGAGGGAAATGGAAATAAGAAAGTCACCACCAAATTATCATCTCGATAAGGAGAACATTGGTGGCAATTAAAGACATATAATTGGAGGAAAAACGTAAATATTTGTAGGGAGTGATTGAGGTCATCAATCACAATCAACTGTCAAATTGAGGGCCTCAAAGCCTTCAATCTATGCTGATTTAAAATATCATCAGTTCAACAAGACATAAGGTATTAGGATAACACATTTTTTTGTTTTAATATCCCTTTACTAAAGTTTAAGAATTAATTTATTCATTGAATAAGAGATAGGTATATATATATTTATGCTTCACAATTAGAGTTTCAACCTTCAACTCATCTTTCACTCAAAAAGATAATAGAACTCAAAAATATTATACTTATCCTAATTGTATAAGGTTCAAAATGTTAACACATACCATTTAGATTAGTAAAACTATTTTGTAATAACCAGGGACTTCTTGTAGGCTAGTGGTAGGAAATAAAGGCTTGTCGCACTATGGTTGTGGGTTCGATTCCTGCAGCTGTGTCCGACGCGACGGGTTATGCCCCACCCTGCAGGTTGTCCTTTTCATAAAACTATAGTATTCCAAGAATAATATCGAGAAAATTTTTAACCTTAAATTTACTATCCAAGGTTCAACTTAATCCACTCCAACCTTTATAGTTATCCAAAATACCTCTATCCAGACTTTCTCTAAAAGGTCTCTTAATTCCAAAATCAATTTATCAGATTCCCCAAACAAATATTAGTTTCTCTTATTGTCACATACTAAAAATATGATTACCTTAATCATATTAAAACCTTACTGAAATCAAAAAGTACTGCAGTACAATCCTTATATAGATCACATTATTCTAATAACCAGAATATAATCCATGAGTCCAAAAGCCCCAATACATTAGTTATTCTGCTTCAACTGTAGTAATAGCATAAGATTGTCCTTGATCCCTTGTCCTTTTCTGAGGTAAGTTTCCTTGACGCTTAGGACATTCATTTGCATAATGACCCATTTCTCTACAATTGTAGCATTCAACTTTGACAGCCTCTTTCTTTCCCTTGCAATCACGTGCCTGGTGACCTTTTTCTCCACATTTATAACAGACTCCCATTCCTTTTAGGCAAGTACCAGGGTGATTCTTCCCACAATTATCACATAATGGAAAATCCTTCTTTCCCTTTTTCCCTTTATCTGTCTCTTGTTCCACCGTTCTCTTCTTCTCTTGCTTTACTTTGTTGTCATAAGACTTAGAGAATTCCTTTTCTGTCTTGATAGCACATGAGACTATATCTTCGTATGTTGAGAAAGATTGTGACACTAGAGCTCGACGGAGAAATGGTTTTAACCCATCAAAGAAACGATCAATCTTACTTCTTGGGTTACGTATATAATCTGCAGCATGCCTCGCTAACCTTGTAAAGTTAGCCTCATACTTTGCGACATTCTCATCCTCCTTTTGTCTCAGACTCAAAAATTGCCTTTCCATATCCGCTCGATGGTCTCGAGGTAAGTATTTTTCTAAGAACAGTTCTTTGAACTCCTGCCATTCCATGTTTGTTAATTCATCATCTTCCTTTGTGTTTTGAATTAGTGACCACCATTGATCGGCATCTCCAGTGAGGCGGTAAACTGCCATGACAACCTTCTCCCTTTCACTACTCCCCAAGGCATGGAATATTTTCTCTAAGGAATTTATCCATTGCTCAGCTACTGTAGGATTTGCACTCCCATTGAAGGTTGGCGGTTGTTGCCTCATGAAACGGTCTAGCATTGATCCTCCACGTTGCGGATCAGGGTGCTCCATACGAGTAAGGTTGTTATTCATAACCTGCGTGAGTTGTCCCAGTATGGTAATAAGTTGATCAGCACCAGTTGTATCTTCAGGTCCACAATAATTATCTTGAGCAGGAGGGCAATCCCTACACGGAGTTCGTGCATTGATACAGTTTCCATTCCTTCTACTAGGCGCCATTTCTAAACAATGGCATAAACTAGATTAGTTTATGAATCAAAATACATAATCACATACTTATAAAACACTTAACTTAAATTGAACTATTTATGGATATAATCCATAATCATAAAAAGAAATGTTTTCTTTGAGAAAGTATATACTCATAACCCTTCATAGTGGTTTGTAAATAAAATGAGAATTATCCTAAGCATATCCCCCGGGAGTGTCGTAACCAAGAGTGCAGCAAGGCCCGTTGTCGTGCACCAGTTCCCGTTCGAGTCTAGCTCAAAGCGGTGTTTTCGGGTTTTACCCCTAGGTACATCTGTGCCAGAGCCGCCTCTACCTGCTCGTATCCAGACAGGGATGTATTGCTCGGGAAACTCATAACATCTCTATAATACCAAAATTATAGGAAGTTATTCTATACTAATCCTCAAAGTCTATCTTTGGGCTATGTGATCTAATCGGAGTTTATCTAAATCTAGCTTCCAAGGTTAGTACTAAACTGCCTCTGATACCAACTGTAACGCCCCGACCCCAGCTACCCAGAGCCGGTGCATTACTTCTTAACATTGGCATGATCACAAAGGATCAAGTCTCGAAAGAACGATTAGTTTAGTAGCCTTGGAAACACTAGATACATTCATAAGTCTTTCATTACATCAAAATTAAACAAACTACAAAAAAACATGGTCTTCATAGTCCACACTCATATCTTCACTGATTATTCTTGCAAGTCAGTCATAAAATACTTCTTCACAACCTGGAAAATTTTTAAACATTGAAAGGGGTGAGCTCAAATGCTCAGTAAGGATAACAATAATGCGGAAGCTTTCATAAATAAACATTAACATTTAAGGCAATGTATAACTAAAACAAAAGCCTCTTAAACATGAACTTCAACATAATATGGCAAAAGTAAAATGAGATAATGCCATTTACTTCTTCACATGGATATTCTACTGGTCGAATAATCACATGTAATATCAATAACCACTTTCATAATGAGGGAATGTATAATGCCGGACATTCTGAAACACTTTGTCAAGGCCTCGGCCAAGACATCTAAAATGATTAAGGCCTCGGCCAAAACCATAAATCAAATTGGGAAAGGGCCTCGGCCAATTCCACGTCTAATTGTCTCATGAGACCTACCGATGCATCGAGGAGCTATAGCGGGCTCCACCCGTCACTTATTAAGTCCAATGCATTCCTCATATGAATAGGTTTAAACATATCATAAACCATAACATAATTATATCACATAAACAATGCATAAAGGAAACATAACATTTCCACATTTCAATCACAAGATATCAATACAAAACATTGATATAATAAAAACGCTTTCAAAACCATTTTCAATACCAAAATAAAAGAATGTTAAAACATTGTATTTATTTTTCTTTTTAAAAAAAAGGTATGGCTTGTAAAGGAAGCCGAAACTCAAATAATGTTCACGGCGGCGGAGAAGTCGTTGTCGCCGCATAAGTACGGAACGAAAAACATTCCCTTTTTGTCGTTTAGTAAAATGCTTCGTATAAAAAGATTCCTTTTGAATAAACTTAAAAGTCAAAGGGGTTTATACACCGTATAAAAGAAAGTTGTGTATAAAACCAAATATGCCTCAATGAAAGGAGATTGAGACGAAGTCCTTAAAAAGATCATTTTTAAAATAAAATAGATATATTATGTGTATTCACTATAGGTACACATAAAGAAAGTAAAAATACAAAATAAGACATAATAATATCATGACATAATTTGAAAGTAGGAGATTAACCCAAAGAATGGAAGTTGGGTTAAGAAGTTCCCTTACAAGATCATTTATAAATAAAATAGATCTATTATGTGTATTAACTATAAGTACACATAAAGAAAGTACAAATACAAGATAATACATAACAATATCATGACAGAATTTGAAAGTAGGAGATTAACCCAAAGAACAGAAATTGGGTTAAGAATTTCCCTTACCTCGTGTCTGACTTGACTCAACCGTTCTTTAACCTCCTGAATAATAAACTAGAGTTAATATATACCTTATTAAGAACCATTTTCAACTTCATTATCCTTATTATATCACTTATTACAATGATATGAACATTATGTAATTATTTAAGTTAATAATGTTCATTTTGTCGGTATTTGGTTCTTAAGTCAAAAATAGGCTTCTTACACTTACATGTTGTTAATTTGGTCAAAGGTTCATTATATCCAGAATGGTATTCATGATGTAGATATCATATATGTCATATATATCCAGTACATACATTCATTTATAATATTACATCACATTTAGAGGTAAGAAATGAAATGCACCGTTCATGGAGACGGTAAGCCGTACGTACGCATGAACGCTACTTCCATTTCTATTTCATATTTTCTGGAATGGAATCATAATGATATGAGAGTATATTATAATTCCAGTATAATAACATATATAATATCATTAACTTTATCCTTCACACATCCCACATATGGTATTAACGAATCAAATCACTTTCAGGGGGCGGTAGTCCGCGCTTCCTAAAATGAAGATATCGTGTTTTACCCATAATGGAAACCATAAAGGTATGCCCAAAATGAAAAAAAACAGAAGCTTAAGGAAAACATAAACATATTATATATCATATATAAAAATAGTGACATCATAATGGCCACCTTTGAAGGTGTTAAATGAGTGTTGAACAATCATCGTTTCGGGAGGCAGAATTTCGCCATCCACGGAAACCTTATGTTCTTTAACTATTTGATGTAGTTGTGTGGAAGTGTAGCTCAAATAAATCTTATAACAACATCCTAGTATATTTAAGATACTGGTGTTGTTACAAAGGAAGTAAATAAAAAGAGTTTAGGGGGTTGGAGAAGCAAAATAAAACAAAAGAACATGAGAGAATGAATTACCTTAAAAAGTGTAACTCCTTTTGAGTTGAGCCTAAAGGCTTCCTTTGAAAGGATTCTGCCCAAAGGGAATCTTCTAGGATGAGGAGAGGGATGTGGAGAGAGCAAATGGGCAGGGGTTGGCCGAGCCAATGGCTTGAAGAGTGTGTGAAATGAGGTAGAGGTGGGGGCCTTTTATAAGAGGAGAGGAGGGGCACTTTTGGAAAGTAAAGGAACATTACATTATTTGAAAATGTGTTTCGGTTTTAAAAGGTCCCACATTGATAGAATTCGTGGATAAGGTGATAAGGCATCGAAATCCACTCATCCAATTGGTTTTGGACAAGTGTAATCCTTGGATTTTGCATTATCTTCTCATTTTATTTAAATCGTTAAATAATGAGGTCATCGCCACATCATAATGATGTCATAAATAATTTAATTTATTTAATGTCTAAAAATTATAAAAAAAATACTATGATGTAGGAAATCTTTTTATCTTTCTAATGAATATTTATAGTCAAAATTTGGACTTGTGTAACCCTACTTAAAAATTGTTTTAGTAGAACAATTTATGTTAGTGTCATTTTCACTTTAACATTAAATAAAAAGTAATTTATGTTATTTCCCTACAAAAGTGGATCCATGGGGTCCCCAAGTTAGGCCATGGCTTGTCTTGGTCGGCCATGACACAACCAATGAGGTTGGGACATGTGTCTAGGTCATTTAATATTATTAAAGTATTATTTATACCTTAAACTACCCTAATTACCACTAATCGCGATTAAAACTTAATAAGTTACTATTCACCAAAAAAATTATTTTTATCCCATTGAACCACATTTTACTTCTTAATGACAACCATGTATGTCGGATTTTTGAAAATCAAATCACAGAAGTGGTAATATTTCATTTAAACAAAAAATCAGTTATTTAACTACCACTTAGTGGTTTCACTATTCATCAAAAATTGAAGTTTTTCAGAACAATGCCAAAATTTCACCCTAAGCTATAATTGATATTCCGAATTCAAAAATGATGTCTATTTTACAAAATTCCAAACATATAAGTTGCATTAATTAATTTTATAATTAATTCCCGCTGTTACGACAAATAGCGTGTTTTCAAGAAACAATTTATATCAAAAGATTGGCAATTGTTTATGTCCAAATTCAATGTTAAATTAATTCTAATGACCACCATTGGATAAAATGGTAAAAATATATTCTAATTATACATTAAATCCACTCAATAGTATAACTTATCACTATAATTTATTTTGATTAAAAAAGTTGTTTTAAGTATTTTTCACTATTCATAAAAAATTAGAAGTTCTCAGAAAAATACCAAAAATTCAACATAGGCTAATTTCGATATTACGAATACAAAAATGAAGTCCATTTTGAAATATACAATTTCTATAATTTTAAAAAGTGGTTATTACTATTCATAACGGCTAGTTTGATTTGTCGCGATGTTTTAGAACTCGAAGTTGCGTACAATGCAAGCTATTGTATTATTGAATGAGAAGCGTATCGTGGAAGCTCGGGGTGTTACAAGTAATGCATAAAAATTATATATTATTTAATTATTGATTATAATGTGATTATATAGGATATTAAAGTGAAAAAATCTTTTAAAACTAAGGTAAAGAGAATTCTCAAACAAAAATCACATTCTTTTAGTTTTCCCTATTTCACCTCATTTTCAGTAAATATATTCCCTAAATATCATTTATTTATAATTATATTACCTTTTTGGGATATAAATGTTATCTACATGTGTTTATGGAAGACATAATGTTTTCCATAAGAAGAATTCTTTCAAAAAACACACAATTTACTTCCCATGATTGTTTCTTATTCACTCAAGGTTGATGGTTAATGTCAGTTAGCCCCCATTTCTTTTGGGAGCATAGTTTTTATGAATGTATTATTATGTAATGAAACCCATTACTTTCTATGGGTTATTTTATTTTCAAGATTTATATATGATCTATGTGACATGCGAAATAATTTAAATTGTATCATTTGATGGGTGCACCCAGAATTATACAGGGCTATTTAAATGTTATGATGTGATAGGTGCACCTAGAATAATATAGAACACCATTACATTGTGGAATGTTATTTATCTCAAGAGATATGTGAAATAAATGTGAAAATTATTCTATATCTGTTCAAAACTATGTGTGGCATTTCCCACTAATACATAATATTTAATTTTTATGCATTTCCATATTCTATTACTTTTTCTAATGATTTCACTCAAGACTATGATCGTAAGCCTATGTAATGATGATGGATTTTTCCAAAGTGAATCTGATCAAGTGTAAAACCAATTGAATGGTAGTAAGGTGGTTATTTAGTAGATGGAGGGCAGTGAGGATGTTGTTTATGTTGCATCATTTGCTGATGTATTATGTTCGAGAAGTGGTGACTTGTGTAAAGGGAGGAATGGGTCTGCTATGGATGTGGCCTATCAAACCAGATTTGGTAGAATGGGGGGTTCAGATTCAATGATCTTGACCTCAATTCACAGGATTAATAGGTTTGAAGTCATTATAGAGGTTGGTTTGAGATCCTATCAAACTGACTCATTGTATGGAGACATGGGCTATGTGAAAGAACCTAATGGAAATGAACTGAATCTTTCGACATATGAAATTTCAATCCAAGTGAGTAATTTGAGAATTGGGAGTAGGAAGGGCGGGAAGGATTACTCCTCTTTACCACCCCCGTTTAGGACTCGTTATAGGAAAAAGATCAATGATTAGAAGATAGTCATTGAGAGTATGGGCCATCAGAGACTAGTGGACCAGGTTGATCAACCCTTTGAATTGATTTTATATTTAGAATAAGAAGTGGCCAAGAAGGTATTGTTGGTTAATAAAAATTAAAATGAGGCAGCTAAATTGATGTGGAGGTCTCTAAGGGTCACTCTCAATGAGGATCAATACTCTTGGATTGACCAACAAGACTTAATTCTAGTTGGGGGCTTCAATAAAGGTAAGATCATCATTGAGGAGTACATATAGTCCAGGGACATGATAGCTTATGTGTTTGAAAAGCTGATGATGGAGGTACCAAGATTAAAGGATTCATATATATCCAAGAAGTTGTTTAGTGAAACAAATTCGGGTAATCTCAAATTACTATTTAATGACTCGATTTAAATTGGTGGAATTTGTTGATTGGTTTGGGAGAATATTGGTTCGAGTTGTGTCTTCTTTTGTTTCAACTCTCTGTTTGTATTTGATGTTATGTTTTGGTGCTATGAAACCGTCAATGCACATGGATCTATATCAGATATCTTTTATAGTAAGAATAATTCACCATTTCATGCCACTTTCATTTAGAAGATTGAGAGGGCTTGGATTTTCCATCGTTTATGAGCCCGTGCATTCCTTTACAGGAAACCTAGCTGAGCGTTCATGCTTTGGTGAAGCCTTGTCCACATGGTATAGATTATGGGGAGGATAAAATCCAGTAGTTTTTTCTAGGTTATTCACTGATATTGTTTTTATGTGGTTTTAATGCGGGATCTAGTGGTTTTTCACATTTTTCTCAAACGTGTTTGGATAATAAAAATGTTAATTTTTAGTCAAAATAGGGGGCCAACAAGTGGCTTCAGAAGATGGAGTTAAATAAATGTTTATATATTATTTTGTAAATGTTATGTATATTAATAATTTTTTAATGGCACTGAACCCTTTGGATACTCATTGTGTGATTGTTTTATATGGTTTTTTAAATGATAAAGTAAGATACATAAGAAAAAGTGGGGTCTTTATATGTTTGGAGGGCCCTACTCTGATAGTCATTAAGTAACTCCACGTCGCAGCTGGGCTATATGGTGGCACTTAATAATTTCATCAGATAACACCATTTTCTAGTCTAAATAGAAGGTATGTGTAGGACCCTAAGACACCCTGTGAGGGGAGGGGTGAATCATGGTGTAATTGGTGTCTTCTAAATTGATGGATCTTTTTCCCAAATTAGTAGTAACTCATAAAACTATATTATTAATATAAAAATCAGAAAAAAAGTTAGATGCAATGAAAAAACAAAACAATTTTACATAGTTCACCACTAAGGGATACATACAAGTAGCATACACTGACAATGTGTAGGTCATAGAAAATCCAATAATTTTCACTAGATATGTAGATGAAAATTATAGTCACATTAACTCTATGACAAGAACATTTCATTTACAATATTTAGGGATATCCCACTGCATGCCATATAGTGCTTCCATTAAGTCCCCCTACATCACTACACTCAAATAAGTAAAACATAGTTTGTCAACAAAATGGTATCTTTAGTACATTTTCATTGAAGTATTTGTCTTTTTTTAGCATGAGAAACGTCTTTCATCGATGTCCTGAATTGTTGAACTCATTAACACAGAATAAAAAAATCGGATATCCAATGTTTGTTAGATTCTCAATATTTCTCTCCTGCGCAACACCTATGGACCTTTGTGAAAATTCCTGGTGTGAACCCCTAGAACCTTTTGTAAAACTCTATAGCATTGTAAAATACCTTGGTTCCTTGTGCGAACCTATAAGTATTTGCACAAATCCCTATACCCTTTTTCGAATCTCTGGAACCTTGTGTGAACCACTTTGCCTTTTAAGAAACCTTGGTGAAAACCCTTGGTCACTGTGAACCCTTGGTGTGAAACACTGGTCACCACAAATCATTGGTCCGAACCCACAGTAAGTGCGAACCCTTTTTTCGAACCACTAGTTCTTTGTGTGAAACCTTATTCAGATCATTGCCAATAGATACATGATATCATTCACATAAACTCATTATCCACGAACCACTTCCATGAGAACCAGTGTGAGTCTCTTCTCCAAATGATCATTAAATAATTGTTTTAATAAAATTCCTCAATCATAAAGGATGATTTTTGGGGATATTATAGGTGATATCCCACCACCATAATTCCAAAAATCATAGACAACAATCCAAATCTTTAGGATCATGCGCTCTGCCGGATACATGTGTGAGATTTTCACACTCATTTGGTGAGATCAAAGTTCGATTCCTCCATCATTTGTGATTTTCTTGAGTCGACAATCATCCTTGCTGCATGGAAGTCCTTCAGTGTGTCTAGAAACCTCTGTGACACTAAAAGGATATAAATATATATTTATAATGACATGCTTGCACCCTCTCCATATCACTAATTTTGGACATGTGATAAATCATCAAAAAATCTAATATAAATCCTTGATTTCACTTATGCAATATTGCATGATATATGAACTCGAAAAAAATATAACAATGTTAAAAACAATGTAGGAGGTTAGTGGTGTTCATGATCATTTTTAGACAGGCGATGTGCACCCTTTATGTTCTTCTTGACACCGCATGTCCCTAACACCATGACCTCCGCATAATGAGAAGTCCTCTGAGTTTTTAGAATTATCACTCTATGAACATTCATTCAACATTCATGCTCAAGCATGAGTCCTCTTTAACCTTTTCACAAGATGTGTGCATGATCTCTAGAGAGCGGCATGAGTGCTGCACAAGACCACTTTTGGTGCTATATGAACCCCAAAGAAAACCATGTCCTCTTCATGATATCTAACTACTAGATCTGAATTCAATTATGCGTTATCATGTGAGTACTCTAATTCTATTGATGACCCATAATGAGTTTCAAAAAAAAACTATGAGTTTCACAAATTATCACATTATTGAATCCAATCTGCACTCACGCTTATCCTTTAGACTCAAATTCATTCATGCCCAATCATTAAATTTTCAATTTTATTGTCATCCAATGATTTTTGTGACTCGTCATGAGTATCATAGTAAAATATGAGTTCCACGCATGATCACATACCAAGACTAGTTAATATTACATTCCTTAGAAACTCCCTAATCATCCATGTAAAGTATGTGAACAAAAAACAAAATCCATGATCAACCTAGTGCAAATTGTTAAAAACACAAACCAAAATCCATTTTCAGAAATGAATAGCCTTGGTTCCAATAATATCCCCCTTTGGGGTTGTTGGTAGTTTCCAGATAAATTCAACTGTGGAATAGAATGTATCATATAATGATACACAAGAATCATGTCATCCAACACTCTATGTCTACATAAGAAATTAGTGGTGTAGAAAACATGAGGAAAGACATGAATTGCATTCTAGTGAGTTTGAATGAAATGTCTTAGTATTACCCCTTAACATTGAATTGTTTTCACCATTTAGACTCTACCCTTTGAAAATCATTGATTTTATCTTTTCTCCCCCATTGGAAATAACCCTAAAGAATAAGATATTTACTTATAGAACTAATGATCATTCTTTCCTAGATCGTACAACCTCATACTCCTAGATCACTTCAAAAAACCAAATAAAAAAGTTAAGGAATAGGTAAGGTGATTTTCATTACCTCCTTATGAACTCGGATTTTTTTGAACACTAAGGTTTAGCTGATGTTTCTCAAGCATAGCCTCTCCCATTGGAAAAGTTAGAATATCAGCCACTTTCTCATTAGTTCCCACATGATCCATTTTAATGATGCCTTGTTCAACCTTTTCCTTGATTAAATGTTTATCTTATTTCAATGTTTTTCATTAAAGAAGGATGAAAAGGATTATTTGTTACATCTTTTGTGCTCTTATTGTCAATGTGAATCACCATTGGAAGTTTAACATCATCATCAATATCAGTCAGTTGTTTCTTCATCCACATTAGTTGAGTGAATGCATTTATAGAAAATATATACACAGCTTCAGTAGTACAAAGATAAATATGTTCCTATTTCATACAAATCCAACCCGCACATTTCTCCCAATAAAGTATACTACACCACATGTGGACTTTATGTCCATCGTATCTCCATCCCATTCAGCATCAGAAAACACTAATACCACGCTATCTCTTCTTGCAGCTATGTATAAGCCATAATTGTGAGTACTATGAATATACCTGATTATTATTTTCACTGCTACCTTATTTTCTTCCGTAGGATTACTCTAAATGAGGACCGCTAAGTATTTTCTAATAAAATATATAGCATTGTCATTGGATGTTATAGAAAGATTCTAATGATTTTCATGTACATTATGGAGTCTATAGATGTCATATCCTCATGCTTTCCATGATTTTTTCCAACTGTAATCTGGGTCGATATTTGTTTACAGTGATTAATGTTAAATTAATTCAAAAGATATCTTGCATTATTTTCCTATGAAATTAATGTCTAATCCTTATATTGAATCACATTCTACCCCACAAAATATTATAGTTTACGAATCATAGATATTTAAAATTCGGATTTCATGTGATCAGAATATTCATCCCCTGATCCCTTCCTACTTCCACTGAAAAATAATATCATCAAAATAAATTAATACCATGAACTTCTCATTCAAAAAATTATTCACATATAGACTGTGATCCACTACTCCTATTTTAAAATAAATCATTCTCAATTAATATTCTATCAGGGAGTACCACACCCATTGTACCTACTTCATACCATACAATGATTTCTTTAGTCTTCAGACCTTCAATTCATCATTTCTAAGTAGAAAAAATAGTAGTTGTTCAACGTGGGATTTTTTTAAGAAAAAAATTTATGAAAGGAGATTTTAAAACCATTTGATACATTTTGTATCATCTTTGAATTTCGTGGAATGAAATAGTCAGACCGACTCTAGTCTAGCCACTAGATCAAATGTTTCTTCATCATAAACACCTTTAATCTGTGAATATCCGAAACACACTAGTAATTCCCTATTTCAGGTCACATTACCCAGATCATTTTATTTTTTTAAAAAAAATACACTTCATGCCAATCACTATTTGACCCATGATTATCTCGACTAGATCCCATTTTTTGTTTCTTTACATTATGGTCCGACTCTTCATTCATGGCTCTTACCCCTGATTCATCCTTTCCAAGTTCTTCAAAAGCGGATGGTAAGATAACTGATAGAATGTAATATTTTTAATTATTCCTCATTATCATTGTTATTGTGGGTACATTCCAATACACAATGATGTCAGTCCGATCATTTTGTTTCACTTCAGTTTCATCTAGGAGATTCAGAAGAATTTTCTTCTCCTATTGTTTCATTTTATGATTATTCCTCATAATCCTAATTATGCAGTGACCTTTTAATGACTTTCAATCCTTCCTATACTTCCATATTTGAATGTTTTCCCTTTCCACAATATTCTACATCTTCAGTAACATTAGCATAAAAACCCCTCATGGTAATTTTGTTCAAGTCTTCATTTATCTAAGCATCAAGAAATTCCATAGTTTTTCAAGGAACTTATTGAATCATTTTATGGATTTTCGATTCATTGAATATATTAGAGTTTTTCTATCATCTACTGCATCACCATAATTTTATTTGGTTTCATTCACTATTTTTGAATGACCATTTTCATCCAAAAACATGAAAATAAATCATAAAGGGATTCCTTCCCTGAATCAACTCATTCAATATCTTGGTTTCACCCATAAAAATCCCTATTTTATTTTTAATATACATTACATCTTGGATGACCACATTCAATTAATGTTGATGGATACGACTCTCAATCCGCATAGTTATGGCAATATTTTTGACATTTTGATTCTCATTTTCATCAAATCTATTTGTTTGTGGGGTTATCACAGATACCACCATATGTCTTATTCTATTATTATACATGTAATTTTCTCACTCAATGGTTTTTCCCCTCCATTATATAAATGCATAACTTTGATTGTCTTTGTAGTATCATTATTTGATGTTAAGATATAAATTTTCATGTAATCAGGCACTTTCTGATTCCTGTGTATAACCATCAAAAAATACATTCTACTATAATCATTAATGAAAAGGGAGACACCAATTTTTTCATGAGTTTCAAAAACAATTATTGGGCCACATTCATCTGTATGTATGAGATCAGGAATATTTGATTCTCTCAAAACACTCTTTTTGACTCTCTATAGCTCACTACTATGAGAGAAGTCAAACTCGGTTTATTGACATGATGGTCACTCTAGTATATATTCACTAAAGACATTGACTTTATATTGCATGAGAAACTACATGTATCGATGTCCTAAATTGATGCACTTGGATAAGTTGAATAAACAAACCATGTATCTAATGTAAATTAGAATCTCAACACTACACTTATGGGAAAAACATGTGGCACTTTGTGAAAACCCCTGGTGAGAACCCTTAGAACATCTCACGAACACATATCACCTTTTTCAATCCCATTGTGCCTTGTACAATCTTATGATGCTTTACAAAAACCCCTGGTGAAAACCCTCGCACTGTTCGTGACCCTCTAGCACATTGGGAGAACCCCTATGCTTGGGAAAAAACCCTTGGTTCCATCCCCTAGTCACTGAAAACCATTGGGGTGGTCCCCTGGTTCCTTGCTTGAACACTTGTTCAGATCATGCCCAACACTAACATGATATCAATCAAATAATCTCATTCTCTATGAAAATCATTCTTGATATATCACTTCATGTCTATTCTCTAGGTGTTAATTATATAAATATTTTAATAAAAAAATTAGTTTTTATGAAAGGGTCTTGGGGTATATATAGGCGAGTATCCACCACCAAAATTCTACAAATAATGGAAAAGCATCCACCTATTTGGGGTCAAACACTAAATAAGATCAGGGTGAAAGGTATTCAAATGATTTGTGTGAGATCCGTGCATGATTAATCCTTAAAAATTCCCACTTTTCAAGATTACTCATTCATCCCTGCGGCACAGAAGACCTTGGGTGTGTCCAGACACCTCATCGGGACACTAGGGATAGATAGATATATTTTTCATGACATGCTTGAACCCTCTTCATATGGAACCTTTTGGTCACACTCTACATTATAAAAAATCACGTATATATCTTAGATATCACTTTTTCCAAGTCATGTGATATATTTCATACAAAAATATGACAACGTGAAAAAGATGGAGGAGTTGAGTGGTGTTTTAGTCGTTGTAAGACTTGCGACGCACTCCCCTGATGACCCACTCTACATTGCGAGTCCCTGGTGACTTGTCTATTGCATCATGTGATGTCCCTCTACTTGGTATCATTGGAACTCAACAAACCTTCATTCAACATTCCTTCTCAATCATGAGTCTTATTTACACTTTTTTCAATATCTGGTCCGGAGCTCTATATATAGTCATGATTACACTGTTAGACCCCTATTGGTGCTCTGCAAACCCCAAAGACAACCATGGGTGCTTCTTGATATATTACCACTACTTTCAAATTAAATAACTTTCTATCATGTGATTTAGAATTCTATTGTCTTCCAATTCTTAGGAGGACCCATTACAAGTTTCAAATACAACTACGAGTGTCGTGCGCGATCATATTGATGAATCACCTCAGCACTCACACTTCTATTTTAGACAGAATTTCAACCCCAAACGATCATTTGATTTTCAATGTTTTTGTATTCTAATTATTTTTTTACTCAACCCATGTTTCAAAATAATCTATGTGTGGCATTCTTGATCACATCCCAACACTAGTTAAGATTGATTTTCTTAAAACCCCCCTAATATTTCATGCATTGTTTGACAACCAAAAATATATTCCATGATCAACCTAGTGCAAATTGACATCAAACACAAACTGAATTCCATTTTCAGAAATGAAAATTCTTGGTTATAATGGTATTCTGGGTGATTCTTCAAGGAAATCCACTACCCGGATCATGAGGATGGTTACACCTAGAAGGTGTCCTTGGGGAATGACAGTACCTAGCACGACTAGAGGGTAATCCCAAAACAATCATCGGATAATGCCACTTCCCTGACCAGTGTGGGGGTAATCCTAAAATTATGAGGAACTCCACTGCCTAGTTACTATAGAAGGTTACATGAGATGATCAACATGGAATTCCATTACTCAATCCTTCTTTTATGTAATCCCAAAACTCTCTTTAGGGAACTCCATTCTCGAGCCCTACCTAAGGGTTACACCCAAGATTCCTTGGTGATTCTATATGATCACTACCATTATTAGGTGACCCCTCAGCGCATGACAAACCCATAAAATAAATTATCACATCTCGAAAAATGATTCTAATGTAATTGTTTAATTCTATGAGGAAAAATATATAATATCAAGATGTGGTGATTGAGTCCCATAGACTAATGCATTCCGGGTAGACACATGAGGTGTCAGGCATCACCCCCATTTATTGGGAGGTGTTTCATTATATGATCTACCAATATACATGGATTCGTCATTTTATATCTTGAGGTTTAAACAATAGATTAGTCATCCCTGATCCAGGAAGATTCCATATTTTTTATTCACTATAAAAACTACCATCGTGTCGTTGATATGCTATGGATTTGGGTACCTGATCATGCTGGGTTAGACAAAAATACCCAAACCAAGAACCATGGTACTCCCTAAAATAATAACATAATGAATGGGGAATAAAATTAATAATAAATAAAGTTCATATAATCATAGATAAAGAGTTCTTGGATAATGATCAAGAATAGGGATCCATGTTATATACAAATGATTAAACAATATTAAATTGGATATTTAGGATCATGAAAATGCAAAACAATGTGAAGATCGTAGAATGATAAATGATCCACTAAAACATTAAATCCATTGTATTAAAATCACCAAATATGAGTCATACCTCAATTTTGATGGATCATTATTGAAGAACACACTCGTCAATGAGTTTGGATGGATCCACTATCTTAATTTAGATTCAATATACCATGATCCAGAGGTTTTTCATCATTAGCCAATGGGAGGAGGGAGGAGCTATCATTAATACAATTCTAGAAATTATGAGTCCAATGTTGGCCAAAATTTCATAACAATGAATTTATAGGCATTTGTTTTTGGTTATATGATTTAAATAAATTAATTACTTTAATCCACTTTAACGTACCACCAATGACTGAGGGGCCCGGACATCCCATGCTAACTCATTTAATGCCATTCTTAGGGTAAACACCATGTTCTAGTCTCGATCATGGTCATAGAATATAATTATAATAAAACCATTAAGATTTATCCCATTTTATTTATGAAGTTGTTCATGAGAAATATAACATTTATTAAATTTTTTTTTAAAATTAATTAATGGCACAAAGGGCCTTGGAATCATATTTTGTCTAATCTCTATGATATACGAATATATTTAGAAACAATTCATAGTATTAAAAATTAATCCCAAGTCTCCATAAATGAGGCCCACCAACCTTGGATGCATCAACTTGACACTATGTCACCATGGTAATGGTGTATCCTCCCTCACATACTGGGACATCTCATCAAATAGAATATTCTTTATTGACAGATAATCCAAAATTTTTATATGTTTTAGGAGCCTCTGTATATTGTTGTATGGTGTGACCACACATTCCACACTAGTGGAAATAACATGTGACATCCTTGAAGAATCCCATTAAACCAGTCCTTCAAGAAACATACTAGTCTTTTTTTCTCTTTTCAAACTACAAAAAGTACCCAATTCAGCCACTGCCCCCACTAATGCTCTACCAAATAATGTCCTTATTTCTTTTTCTACATCAATCAAATTTCTAGTGTCCACTAAATCTATAGAGTTTATAAGTCACACAAGGACAATAATTAACCCAATATCCGACCTCATTCCATTCTCGATCCACTGAGCCATTAGGTAATCATTAGTGAAATGTTCTGGTTCTAAATTAACTATCTCAGCTAAGCTGGTGGAGTACTCTAAAATGGTATTCTCCCATTTATCAAACTTCAAAAAATCCCAATTCCACACTACACATAAATTCATAGAATAAAACAATTGATTAAATATTGTTTTTAAAGAAACCAAGGTAAGTCCTTCATTCAAATTATCACATACTATCAAGTCCTACCATCTTCATCATATTCCTTTGAGAATATACGTGGAAAATCCCAGTGAGGAATCCTTGGGAGTCTTCAATAATTTGAATATTAGGAAAATCTACTCACGGCCATATTCAATCTTTTTTACCTTTGACACTATATACGACATGTGGATGATTCATGTTTAATTTTTAGCCTTGTTCTGCAACCTATACTAGGTTTAAATTTCCCACTAAACCAAGATTCTAAATGGTATGGATCACTCATTTAACCACCAAAGGGTCCACAAAAGGATCAACCAGCAAAACCTTCCTTGCTACTCCCCCTCTAGTATTTGGAAGAGATATTTTAGGATGCATAGTTTTATAATGAAAAGAAAATAACCAATCATCCATGAAAATATTCCAAAACCATTGCACTAAACATATAAATCCAATACAATGTTTTAAAACAACAAAAATTTAATTCAGTTATAAAAATTATCAAAAATGTGAACATGATTTTAAAGAAAGTATCCCATATTAATAAACTGACAACTTAATTTATTCAAATGGCCTTATTCACACAAAGTCATCAATCATTATAGATTTTTTAATTTAAATAAAATTACCATATTTTTTGAAAAAATGATACTATATACATGGTATTGAAATAGGTAATGATTTTCTATCCACCATGGATGTGCAGATTTCGTAAAGGGAGAGAGCTAGAAAGACCCATTTTGTACACCTACTATCCAAATTTTGATTATCTGAATACCATCTTCACATGAAACAGAACCAACTCATGTATTTCTGATACAAATCAGGTTAAGTAACCCCTTTTATAGGAAATTATAACATAGTAACTATTTCAACCAGATCTGTCAGCCATGTCAGCTCATCATGGGGTGGGAAAAAATGATTACAAAACTAGTTTCATATAAAAGATAAATAAGAGTTACAACTTGAGTGAAAAATGGGAAATGGGAGATAAAACTCATCCAAATAGGCAAATCCAAAATGAATCACAAATCATGAAAAAATATCTCCATATGACCAAATAAAACCTCCCAACTAACCATAAATAAAAAAAAAATTAAAAATAATCATAAATGCTAAAAAATTCTCTCCCCTATTCTTGAATCTTACTAAACATTATCTATTGTATCCCATAAGAAGAAGTAGGGTTTGATTAATAGAGTCCAGTTGGATACAACCATGATATATATTAATGTTCAAATAAGATGGATGCACAAGACCAAGATTTAAAACAAAATATTTTTTCAAGAATTTTTATAAATAAAAAATTTTATTTTATTTTCATGAAATCCTTGAGTTTTCAAAAATTTAATGCCATTTTTGAAAAATCAATGAAAAATAATATAAAGATACTGAAATATATGTATACATTTGAGTCAATATCGAGGAAATAATATATCATGTAATAGAAAATGGAAAATAACAATATACCTACAAGTCAGGCTCTATCCTAGGGGACAATATGTACAAAACACTCACAAGCCTAATAAAAAATATGCTTGGACCCAACTAACATCGAGGCCTTCCATATTCAATCAGCATAAACGAGGTTATCTCATGGTCATTCCACACACAATAAAGATACTTTTTTCTCTATCTCAACATATCTATGGTTCCCAATTTTAAATTTTTCCCTATTCCTATTGTAAAAAATATGGTCATGTTATTATAAAACCATTTCATATCCCATTGAATCCTCTAGAATGTTTAAATTCCACTTTTCCATTTATTATCTTAGAAATTCTATTTTCATTGAAAATCTCATTTTAAAAACATAAACACATTCTCTTTTAAATATAAACAAATAAATTCTTATTTCAAATCCCAGTAAATCAATATAAATGATAAGAAACTCAAGAAATTAGATCAATTGAACAAACCCTCCCCCCTAAATAGCCTAGAAAACAAAAATAACATTGAAAATGGGGATTAGAATCCAAAAAATATACCTTTAAAGATTATGGAATGACTAGATAATGAAAAAGATCAAAATAAGTCATAATATGATCACCAATTCCTAGAAAAAATGGTGCCACAACCACAATCGAGTGAGAAACAAAGAGGTTGGCTCACCTGAGGAGATGAAGTGCCTAAACCTACGGATAAGTCTCTAAAGGAATCAATTTAGATGGAATGAATAAATCAAAAATCACATAGGGTAAGAGCTTCGATTGAGATGAAAATGATGATAAATAAAATGAAACATAAATCACCCAAAAAACACCCTAAACACATCAAATTTTGGAATTATATGGCATGTAATATTTTACACATCATGAACCCATTTTATTTATGTTATGATGGAAAACACGTCACATTTCTAATTAAAACTGGATTTTCAAATTATATGATGTGTAGTCCTTTTAAGATATGTAAATTCTCACATTGTGAATTCAAATCATGGGATATGTCTAGATAACATTACCAATATTGAAACATTATTACACCTCATTTAACTACCCATAAAACATAAAAAATTTCAATGGAATAGATACGAATTGATTAAATCCATGAATTCAATATTATAGATATCCTCCCTATTCAAGGTCAAAAATAATCACCCAATGAAAAGGGTAAACTAATGAAATTGATTAGAACATACCAGAGAAAATGATAATAGGGAATATCACATAGTCTTTGATTAGGACTAACCATGTTCTATAATACATCTTGAGTTCCTTCTGTGTTAAAATGTACTTCAGACACGTTTGATCAGTATGTATATAAAAATTCATAATATATATGTAGTTCCATATAATTTTCAAGGATAAAATCACAGTCAATAGATGTAGATATTGGGGTGGGTAGTTATAATCATGGATCATAAACTTCAAGGAGGTAGAGGATATTAATTTATCATTCTAAATTAATACACAACTAAGGTCATTCATTTATGAACCACTATATATCAAAAAACCTTCTCCACATGATTGTATTGTGAGAATATGTGTAGTGATTATCCTATTGTTATACTCCTCGATGTTTCCTCACATTCTTACATCTAGAAAAAACATTACCCCTCTCGGTGTTAAGTTAGAGAAAAGGCTATAAAATCATGATAAATTTCACACAGAATATTTTTATTACCAGGAAAAGCCATGAAAAATGGGTTTTCATGATGGTAGGGGGTATGAGAAATTCCTCAATTTCATTTTTGTTTGATGGGTCCACAGAAATCCCCCCTATTGTAATCACATTCCATAATAATGTGTCCTTCAACATCTAGAAGCGACTCTTTCTAAATATTGTGTACAACTTCTCCTTCCTCAATGTCTCAAGCATAATACATATATGTTTTTTTTCATGTTCCACCATTCCATTAGAGTATATGATAATATCATAGATTAAAATTACCAAACATCTAAAATGTTAGTCTCTAAAGACTATAATAATGAAATAAAAGATGATTTTATGGGCATTTTTATGCCCAAAGGGAATCATAAGGAACTCATAATTCTCGTTTATATTTCAAAAAAAAGAAGTCTTTTGAATATATTCCCTCATTTCCTTTAGATTATGTTATTCAAACTAGAGACCCATCATTGAAAATTACTATGCTCCATGTAGTAAATATTGAAATTCATAAATACTTGGAAGAAGATACTTGTTCATTATGGTGATATTATTGAGCTCTTAGTAATCAATATACATCCAAAATAATTTATACTTCCTCATTATGAAGAGAAATGGTACTCCCCATGGTGAGTCACTAGGGAATATGAACCCTTTGTCCTAGTGATTATATAGAAACTTATTTTACTCCCCCATTTTGATCAGGGAAATCCTATAGGAGAATTTAGAGATACGAGTGGCTTATAGTTTATGATATATTGATAAATATACATACAATCTAGGGTACGTCAATGTAACTCTTCATAAAATCGATAATTATATTTCCTCAGAGTGGGAATTTCCTCAATATTAATTTGTTACATCGATAAGGCCATTTGGGATAGGTATGGATCTTCACAAGGTATCAACTTCTACATCATTGTGGTGGTATTCAAAGGAGAGTCAAGGTATGCCTTTCATTTGAATATGTACATGGGATGGTTCTGAAAATGAAAATTTATTTCTGTTTATTGACATTAGATATGTTCTCTATATAATGAGATTCAGCCCATGCCTTGTATAGAATCAGATTCCCCCAAGAGAATTATAAGGAGATTGTGTGAATGATTCTTCACACATATTCCAACAGGAGAGGAGTCCAACACATGGGTTGCAATGATCACACCACTAGGTGTCTTTACATATCCCTGCACATCAAGGAATCAGTGTCTCTAGTCAATATTTCTAGAAAACTTATAGGATATTAAATAATTTATAAAACCATAATAAATTAAATCTTTTACCATTCACGAGTGACTAATGTGTTTACCTTGTACGACTTCAGTTTCCTAATCCACATCCATAGTATTGATTGGAAAATCATACCCTTTCTACTTTCTATTTGGTGTTTATTTGTGTGGATTACCCTCAAGTACTCAATGATTAATTACCTAGCATTAATAGTTCCCTTGATCCATAGAGTTGAAGCATTGAACTACAGGTGTTGTATTAGGTGGTTCCCTCATTTCCTCTATCGCATTGTCTGACTTCTATATATCTCTTTGGGAATCATGATATTGGTGGCCATTTTCCCACAGTTGAATAATTTTTTTTTACATTGAGGTAGTAACCATTCTGTTGCTTCAATTTTTTTTGAAAAATTGGCTTCTGGATCCACTTTTATCCTTTATCATTTTACCCACCAGTTTTGAACTACATTCTTCTCTTCTTTTAACCATAACTATGGTAACATTATCCTAACCCCATCTCTACATTGATAAAATGTTGAAAAAATTATTCATAACTCCAAAATAATCAAATATATTGAAACATTTGAAGGTGTTTTCTGAAACATCTAAAGGATATATCTATTTTCTATCATTTTTTATATCAAAACTAGAGGAATTTCTTGATTGCCTTGTGAATTATTCTTCATAATCTGTGATAGATTAATCTTCCTTTCTCTTTATCTTTAAAAATTCTCGATGAATATTTGTATGATGTGTACACATGTAATAATTGTTAAGATATATTTTATTAATGTCTTCCTAATCAATATCTTCAATTACGTCCTTCATCTTGGTGTTATTTACGAATTCCAAAAATTGATTAGCTTATCTATCAAGGTGATAGATGAAGAGAGTCTTTATTTCCTTCTCTGAACATTGAAGCATAGAAAATATTCTATTCGTTGAGTATTCACACCATTCCCCAACATACAGACTACAATATATATTAAATTTCATTGGTCATTGTTGTCTAAAAGAAAGAGTGGATAGTTTCTCCTTCTTAGGTGAATTCATAAATTCCCTATAGTTAATGTTATTATTCATAGCCTAACACCACTAGGTATAAAGTTTCATAATGTTTTGAACCACATTTTCCTTAAAATTATGGATATCATTTGAGAAATTGTCACATTTTCCATTCCAAGGGTTGTTGGCTAGGTTTCTCTTAGTTCCGAAATTTTTCTAAATTAAAAATTGTCTTAGAAAAAATTAAGTCAACAAGTCAAGAATAAATAATATATACTTTTTCACTATTAAAACTAAATTCAAATATTATGGTATTATTATGTTTAATATCATTATAAAATATGGATTACTATATGTATACGTATTCATAGTATTATGCTAATGATCTTCACTAACATTCTGAAATCCAAATTCCCTATTTCACTAAACTGTGCTTTGATAGCAACTATATGGACTCTTCTATTTCTTACATGACTATTTACATCATTTTTAAGATTAAAAACAGAATAGTGTTATGAAATATTATTATTCATTTACTATATTAGGAAAATTAGAAACATATAGAACTTGTAAATAAAAAAGAATAATAATTAGTTTAAAATATACTTCTTTATATTTCTACAGATCATATTCGCCTTTGTATATGTCATCACATAAGGATATACATCAAATAAAAGTGGTGAGCAAGAATACCGGGAAGTGGGTTGGTAAAGTATATGAATCAATATAACCCTAGTGAACATAATAATAATCATCATCATAAAATAAGCATATGATAATGAACAATCTCATCAGGGAAACATTATATTATGTCATTGAATGTGGAAATTAATTAAAATTAAACACCATGTCTTTGTGGTCAAATAAAACACAAATTTATGAAAAATGATTGTATCATGTTCATGCATTACATATGTTTATAATCATAAAACCATCATTGTGAAAAATATAGAATCATTTTAATTAATATTACAGTTAATCTCATGAGCTACATCACATTAACTGATGAATTTGAGTGCTATATAATTATTGTATCACCCATCACATAAAACCATTTTTATAATCATACATTACACATAGAACGTATAATAGTCATTATAATTAAATAAACCAAATAAAGGAATGGTTTTCATATGTATTTCATAAATCATACATTCATCGATGAGGTTTTGGTTTCCAAATGAAATATAGAGATTATACATTGTATCCTTATTTGGATAAGAAACTAAAAATTAGGAGTCAATGGAGTTTTCCAAAAATGAAAAATAATTTTCATTTAAAATGTAAAATATCACATATCCATCGGAAAATGACGATGTTAACATAGATAAATTGATTCATAGTAAGTCTTAGCAAATGCCAACAACATGAAATTTATTATGAGGGAATAAGAGGATAGTGAGACACATGTTATTATTTCAACGGAGGAAGCATGTATTGGGAGGTATTTGTCAAAAAACAGTGGGTTATCACATCAATATAATTACATATGAAATTGTTGTTTCATTAGAAAACATTATATATGGGGAAAACTTATAGTTATATAGTGTTCCACTTCGTAAATAAAATTGTATAGGTCATTACACTCAATCACCGGTAGGTATCAACTTAATTTAACATCTTTCCATTTTTCACTAAAAAACCTCCATAGATTGTGGTGGAGAGAATTACTCAACCATTAGATGGCCATGAAATATCATGGAATTGATGAAGTGTCAAATTTTATGGCCACTAAGTAATAGTGCGAGAATAAAAGGACGATGCATATAAAATAGAGGAAGCTCAACATCCGCACTATAATTTTCATTTTCCATAAGCACCAGTATTTAAATCGATGCTAAATCCCATCATTGAGCATACAAATGAGTAAACATCAATGAAAATTTATATGTTCCTCGAGCTAAATGACTATATGAAACACTACTAAAAATGGTCATAGGATAGTATGAATTTTTTACACTTCAAATTTAAGGATGAAATAACATTTAAATTGACTTTTAATTAAAATTTCTATATGAAAAAACATTGGTATTATTTCGTACATTTGTGTGATGATTAATGAAAACAACCAAAATATAACTATAAAGATGGTGCTACCCTGTGGTTATGTGCGAGCCAATCATGAAGGAGGATTTGTGACTAGTTCAAAATTATGAAAGGTACTATGTGCAGTATATTGAAATTTCTCACATGAAAAAACAAAAACCAAGATACTTTGTTATTCATCCTTTAATATTTTATTGGGATACATTTTCTTCCAGAGTAATTATGGAATACATAGATGTTAATTGACAAACATGAAACACCCATGGAAAAACTAATAGTTTTCATGAAATTTGTTTTAGGGAATATTCTACCTCAGAATACATAGTGGAGTTTAATTTCAATGTTATCCAATTTGAAGTAAAATCTAAATTCACCATTCACCTCTATGTTGTGCTGGAAATATAAGATTAAATAATGATATTTCACATTTTTTATCACTGATAAAATTTTATGTTCTATTTTTGGGGGAGATTGAAGTGTTATTTAATATGAATTTCCTCCCTACATATGAGGAGTTGATGTTTAATTAATATTGGTATTGATATTGTGAATATTGATGATATTCGGATGATAATATTCTTTTATATCCTACCATAACCATGTTATTAAGAGTAGCATTCTTTTTTTCTCAAAATCAAAAAATTCATTATAGCATGATCAGCTATAATATACTAGAGGATTTGGATATCACTTCTGGTGTCTGGTTTTGTTTTGTATTAGGTTTCTCTATCCCATAGATATAATGAGAAGGTTTTTTTATGTTAATGTAATAAAGGGGGATTGATCTAATTGGGGTAATTATTTTTTTTGATATCTTCTGAAGAGTTTTTTCATTGCATTATCCTTCATATATCACTTTCTCATATACATGAGCATGAAAAGTACCTTTGGGTGATGTATTTCTCTTTTTATTCATTAACACATTTATGATCATCACAATGACCATTATATTGATTAAATATTCTATTTAAATATGATTATGGATTACTTCATGTCTATCAACTAAATAACGTGACTATGAGAAATGAAATGTTAGATATAAGAGAGTGCCAATCCCAACCAATGGATTCACTTAGACAACACTCTAATAACATAATGAATATATAAATACTTTTTTATCATAATTATTTTCTGATCATGGATTTACTATTTTTTATTTCCTTATTCTTGTTTTCTATCATTATAGCATATAAGGTATTTATCTTTTTCAATTGGGTTTTAAGTCTTATATTTTGGGTGAGAATTATTTTTCACCTATTCTTTATGGGTTCAAAATTAATGATTGAATTCCAATTCTATCTAGTAGATTTATTTTTTGTTACTACCTTGTTACAAATTTTATTCTTTCTCGTTTTCATATGATAAACTAACATCTGCATTGTGACCAAAAGCCATAACTATTTAATTCTACATTTTTTATGAGGACCTATAAGGTACATTCTTATTATGAATTAATTATTCTATAAAAATGTGTTCACATTATTCATATTTCATATAAATATAATCCTAAGCCTTGATTTTATAAATTCTATCTTTCTACCTTCATCAATATTTGATATATTTTCTATTTGTAAAAAGATATCCCATCTCTTGACTACTATTTTCCTATTAGGGGGTTTATATTTATATAATCATTTTATCTTATTAGGATATAATATAATGATAATAGTATTTTCTGATACATACCATAATTAATTATTTATGACCTCATGCATGAATGTGTGATAATGATGGATTCTACATATACCATAAATAATATGGGATTTCACTATCCACCTTAGTTAGAACATTGTTTAGTTTGTATGATATTTTTTCCAATTCATTTACCAAAATGTTTAGAATGATATTTTCACGTTTCATCATATATTGCAGTGCATACAATAAGGTGTTATTTATTTTTTCACTCATAACAATACAGTAAGATGTACTCGGTGGCCTGTGTTGGGTTATAATCCCACAAATTTTAATATGATCAATTAATTATTCTAGGAAATACACTATGACTTGATAGTATAATATGTTCATTATGTTCATTCCATGGGGATTCCTAGATTTACATTGGCATTACATAAAAATATAAGAAAAATTTGACTTCTACCTCAACCAATAATAATATTCATGTATACTTATTTTATCATAAATAGTGACAAAATAAGGTAATGTATCTCTATATTCAAATATGAAGGCTCTAAATCTACGAGTATATACTAATTCATCAATAGTTTTTGTTATTTCATGTTTTTTACTAAAATAATCCTATGTACGTTTTTCATTTAATAGGTAATTAGCCAAATATATTGGCTTAATCCTAGATGATTCAGTGCATATTTCATTGTATATATTTTTTAACTTCTTCTATTTTACATGACATAGTTGACAATGCGACAAGTTACGATAAAATAATTCGTGTGTATTTTTTTCACTTATTTCTAATAAATTGTTTAATTTTATATATATAATAAACATTACAAATTTATGATAATGTAAAATATGGAAACATTATAAAATATATTATTATTGTTTTCAAATAAGAAATAAAAACACTCTTAAAAAACACGACACGATGAATATTTCATTAGAAGTAATTGGAACACGTTTAATATATTTCAATACAAAAATTATTTCACATATAGAATTTTGATATTATTCTCCTATAAAAAACTCAATATGTCTATCTATTTTAGAAACAAGAAGATCCAAGTCACCTATTAGAATCTTATTTATTCTATTGTGTTCTTGTACTTAGCTTCAAATGTGTAATAGATTTTTTGTGTCTAATACCAATGATGTATAATATGAAATATTATAATTAATTATGAAGATTAATGAAGTGGAAACACCCACATGAAATATAGGAATCCTATTTTTTATTTCAATCTCTTGGAATCTTAGGAATGATGTTACACATGTCTGTCCGGGTAATTTACTTTATGTAAAAAATAATATTCTTTCAAGTCCTTATCAGCCTAGTGAATCTTATTCCAATGATATATAATTATATTACCCATATTATTGATCTTATTAATGCATATAAACATTTATAATATAGATGGGAAAGAAGAAAGAATGTGTTTTCTGAACAAGTCTTTATACAACATGAAAGAAAAATAAAATTATTAAATTTTGTACCAATTATCTTGACTACATGATCATATATATATATATTACATATTCTATCATAAACTTTGACAATGTCAATAATATATCATATACCTTTGTTGTCACATTCCACTAAAATATATCTATGATAAATAATGACATGGTGTATCCATCTATATCAACATATTCCTTTTAGAACATGATGTAATTTGATGAATTCTTTACCTAATTCATTAAGCCAATCATTCATGTTTCATTTATTCGATACCTCCAGACCCATGATGTCCTCCATAAATGTATTATTAGGTAGGTGGATTAAATTCACATAAAATTTCATATCATGTTATAGTAATATGTGTAATTTACAAGGATACTCCTAGAAATGTAGACAAATAATGTCATTATCATTTTCGAAAGTACATCACAGTGTCAAATAATCACTGGTCTTATTAACCATTTTTTTTAAAAAATTGAAATAATATATTATTATATTATCTAGATTACCAAATCATTGTATTGTTAATTAAATTATCATTCCGCTTAAATTTTTTTAAATCTTATCATCCCTCATTAAATAATTCAGAATATCCACACATTGAATATTTTAGTGGAATAGATCCATGTATCCTTTATCTTTGTATAGACTATTTATAGTATAAAAAATTGTTTTATTTCTGTAGTTCACTCTCTAAAAAATTACATTATGTTATATCTTCTAGATTTACTGATTAGACTCCCCAATTCCCATGTTCTAGACTCAGATTTTCTCAACATGTGAATCAAAATTCTAAGAGGTAGGTTATAGTCCCATATCATGATTCATATTTTGTTAGGATGAACCATTATGTTGAATATAACATAAATTATAGGTTATCTTGACTATTTTATGACTATAACCATGAATCATATCTTCAACATAATCAAATGATGGAATGAATATGACTAAATATTATAATGAGCGGAATTTGTTTTCAAATAAATAAGTATGTTTTCAATGTTAATTTTCATGATCAATGATATATAATCTTAAAAATAAAAAATTAACCATACATAATAACAAAAACTTATGAATAAAAGTATTCAATTTTATCATAATTTTAAATTATCCTATCCAATGTGTATGAATAAGAAGGTAATTAACAACGAATAGAAAAAAATAAAATGTAATAATCCTATGATTTTAATCCATTAAATATTTAATAAAGTGATAATTGAAAAATGAAGACCCCAGGTTGGGGGTCCTATAATCATCATCGAATCTATTTGTAACATCCCACATTATATAATTGTTTCTATAATTTAGTCCTCATTAATAATTCCTTTTGAATCATCCCTCCAGGGATCTCCTTTATTACAATGATAATCTGTGTAGGTGAAAGGGAGTATGGGTATGGGGTTACATTATTCATAAAAATTGACACATAATATTTTATATCATATAATACAGGGTTATGATCCATAGAATAACATAAATTAAAAAATAACCTCCACATAAAAAACTTAATAATCAAACTAAAAAAATTCAATATAATAAATAGGTTGATCTAAAGATCATTATCATAAACAGTGAGTGAATGTAAAAATAGATAAATAATATATCATCCTTTATCAATAAATAAATAAAACTAAATATTTATGTTATTTATTTACTCTTGTCTATAGATGATCCATAAATTGAAATTTTATTAATAATTATAAATTAGACATTATCCACATAAAATTTTAAATATTTATACTGTTAATAATAAATATAAATGTAATAATTATTATTTATAACTAAATTTTTATAACAAATTATGGGGTTTCAATGAAAAGTTCAGACACAAACATATATTTTTAAAATCCCCTAGATATAGATCTTTAGAGAATAGGAATATAAGATTAAAATGGTCATGAAAAATGTATATATATTGTAATTTGGATATATGATCTAATGATCTAGGATGTGTATTCTATGAATCATGATATATTTGGATATTGGATTTAAGGATCTCGATCTAGTTTTGTAATGAAGTGAAAATTTAGATATTGATTTATGTGTTTATTATGCATCTCTTATAATATAGATAGTGGATTAGAGTATTTGGATATATAATTTCTAAGAATCAGAAAATTAAATTATGATATTTTTGTGAACCACACATCCTTTTAGGCCACAATTCAAATTTTAATGATATATATCTATATCATCCATGAATATGAAAATTAGAACTAGAATTGGGTGTTAACATTACACCTCTTCATATTTTGATATTAAATACAAATATTTGAATATTGATCTTCCAAGAATGGGAATGTTAAATCGTATATCTATTCCTAACTATACATTTATTTGAAAAAAATATACCAAGCATAGTGATCTAGATCTGAATCTTGGAAAAAAAATTTATTATATTATATATATGTGTGTGAACTAAGCTTCTCTTGGTATCTTCTTATCAAATCTGAAGACCTGAATCTAGATCTACCATAAATAGGAAAATTACATCCTAAACTATTCAAAAAATAAGGTCATCAAATACGATATTTTACATGTATACATGATATTTTATGAATTATTAAATCCATAATAACAATACAATATTTTTTTCACTATAAAAACAATAAAAGTATTAATGGTCATTAACACTATGTTCGTAGGATAATAAGTTAATTTTTTATAATGAAATAATATAATACTCTTTGATCATAATAATTTTTGATTTAATCCTAGAAAAGAATTAATGTATCATTTTATCAATAATTATTTTTCGGAAAAAAAATTCCCCTATTCAATCTATTATTAATAATTGTTTTTATTTTTATTATCAATGTATAAGTACTATAACCAATCTTATGATATATATACAAAAAATCCAAATATCTTAGTTAATCTGTCTCAATATATGAGGTGATATCACAATGGATCTAGAAATATCCATCATCCATATTTCAAAAATACAGACCCCACTTGTGTGTTTCCGTTAGATATGTCGTATATCGGTAGAATTTAATTAATGGTACAAACCACTCTCCAATTGGTGGAGTACATATCTTTAGATACATTCCCCTAATTCATGAAAAAATAATGTATTAATATTTAAGTTTAATGATATGAACAACACAAAAAGAACACGACCATTTTCCAATTTGAAAAATAAACCACAGAAAACCATTATTCTTATATTAAATAAGTAAATAAATTGATCACTTTTTATTTTTTAATTATTTATTATATTTCATCAATAATATATAATTTATTAATTAATGAAATAATTTAAATGAAAACATGAAATTATAATATAATGTGAACTATTATGTAATTTCATGGAATCACATCATTAGATCACTCTAAATTTTCATTAAATAAATATATTATATTCATTATAAAACCATCCGTTGATTTTTTAACTAAAAAATAAACATCCTCTCTATGATCAGGACTCACCTAGGGTTTAATAATGATCCACACAACTTGAACAAGGATCAATTTACAGACTTCAAAAATTATATTCAAATGTAAATATTTTTTTTATTCTAAGGAGTTTCTTGATCCACACAATGTGTTACTTCGAGTTACCATTATTAATGGTGGAAATAATAACTACCAATGTAATCATAGCATCTAGAATAACATTATAGGCCCCATAGACAAAGTGAGATTTAATAAAAATGATAAAAAATATTGTAAATTCCACTATGAAATACAATTCCTTTTATAACTGATATCTCATCATGTATAATATATAATGATGTCTTCATAACTAAATTCTTGATTTATATTTTTAGATTTAATCTTGAAACCATTATTATAAGATCAATGGATAGGATTGTAGTAATTTAAATTCATCTAAATTAAAATTTTACAACTACATTCCACTATAACTCATAGGGGAAAACAATTTCTACATCATTAAATAAATTATCATTGAACTCCTGAAGTTCTTAATTCAGCTTAGTTAACAAATATAAGATATGTCAATGATTTAATCAAGGATATAATTATTAAATTTATGATATATATATACAATGTCCATAGTTCAATGGATAATAAATACAATCATAGATATAAATATCATATTACACTTTCGATATGTGGAATTAAATTGTTGGGTATGTCCCCATGAACGCCCTGCTTAGGGATCACTATAATAGAACTTAATAATATGATGTATTAATTATTGTGATCCCAAACACCTCATATTCAAATATAATATATTACCAGTCAAAATAATGAGTCTATTACATAGCATGTGTCATTATGAATATTTTCATAGTGTACCTAGGTTACCCTCAAAGTGGGAACTGTTATGAACAATTGGTGTGATAAATATTATAAAAACATTATCACATATAAAAGTACTATATATAGAAATTAGTTGATAATAATAATCATCCTGTATTGGTTGAGCCAAAATTTTAAATGATTTTTATCTAAAATATAAGTTTTTAAATCCCATAATATTTTCATATTAGGGGAAAACAGAATAAAAATATTTTAATCAAATAAGTTGTGTTTTTTATCAATATCTAATAAAAATAGTATTTTGAGTGTTTTTTGAGATCACTGATGTTTGTTTGATAAATCCATACTTACTAATTAACTTTGGGTTGTCAATATTAATTTAAAGTTAATATTCAATTTTCTAAATAAAAATTGGATTTACATGGTATATAATACAAAGAATAAACATTACCAGATGTTTGGGAATTCATGTATTTTACAAATATAGATTGGTTTTTCCATGATTTCCACATAACTCAACCCCCTCAATTGATCATCACAGACAAGTTATCTTGTGAATATAAACCATAAAAAGAGATTCAAACTTCCATTACGTTCAATGATCATCAACTCATTAATTCCAATCAATGTATAAAATCCAATAAACCATATACTTATCCTCATGGATGATCCAACGATATAGACTTAACTATCAAACCATTGAATTTAAAATAATGGATGATCATTGAATTTGAAAAAATCTATTTATATAATAAGGGGAGAATATTTCAGTGGACTCCGCGAAACATCCATCCAAGGCCCTAGGTCCCCTGTCATAATTTTTATGACCAAAATAATGTGATTACATGGATTAAAATCATTTGTAAGATAATTTCAAAAAATAATTTCTTTGAAATCATCAAGATTTGAAGCTGCAAAGAATAAGTGTGGCCATAGATAAAAATGAAACATTTTGGGATTTGAGGGAGGGAAAATACAGTAATATTTTTCAAACCAATGAAGAAGAAAACCATAAATAATTTAATAAGACATATAAATTTATATAAATAATAATTTTCTGCCTATATAGAAAGGATTGATCTATGGATACGTAATTGGGCTCAAGTTTGATTGTATTTTATTTTAATATCATAGTTTATTTTCATTTTGTAAATTAAATGTCACATTATGTTAAATAAAATGTTATATATTAATATTTTCTCTCACATTAAAATTATTATATTTTAATATTAACCAATATCACATTCACTCATGATGATGAATTATTGACCCCATGATTGGCCTTTGCTGAGGTTCCCATATTGTTCCCAAATTCATGCACTAAATTTCACTGGGTTTTTTTTCTTATTTGTATAATGGAATTGAATTCATTGATAAATGATGTGGTGATTTTCCATTATTATTTAACATTACTCGTTACTTAATTTTAATCCCTAGTAATAACATCATTACCTCCCTAATATTAGGAAAACTCTTCATATTATGAAGTTGAGTGTGTTTGAGGGAGTAGACAACATATGATGGAGTTGGATCATTGAAGGTACGACACTATCTATCAAGGTTTTTTCTTCACTTTTGACTACTATATGAGGTGATGTTATGAATACTAAAGTGATATCATAAACATGAAAATCATTAAACTCAATATATTGAAATATAGTCCATATAAGATGACATAGACTACCAAAAAGCATTTATAAAATAAATAATAATTAATTAAGGATTTTGAGTATCCAAACCATGGATTAATGTTCTTTTATACTAATGGTATTATATTTTTGGTTTCATTACATGTCATCTTGTTCCATGAACAATTATTTATCAAACCTACCTGATTTTATTCAGTTTTCATAAATATAAAACAAACAATATATAATTATGTGTAGTGACTGGTTTAACTCTTAATGATCCTTATATGAGACCAATCATGTCAAAAACTATCTTTGACTTTGAAAAATTAATATCTTTCAACAAACCCGATGATTTGTGGATCATGAAATCATGGAATCATTGTTGGGGAGATAATAAATTATACAGACACTATTAATATTCACATTTTTATATGAATTTAATTAATTTCATTAACTAAAATTACAAAAAAATCCCATTCCATGATATGTTAACATTTATATTATTCTTATTAGATTTACTAATTGCTTGTGATAAAATAATAATAAGTTCATAAAAAATAGAATGATGAGAGGAATGGAATTACTGAAGATGTATCAAACAAGACAATCCAAATGTAATTTCCATATGAATACAAAAATGAATCTTATGATAAGATCTGATAGAAACCAAATTCTGAACCTGAACCAGTGTTGGAAGAGATTTCCTCATGTATTTAATTGTAATGTAACATGTGGAGGTAGATAAACAGTTAAATAAATAATTAATATCACTTTAAACAAAAATTTAAATGTAAAGAGGTTATTGTATAAGAACACATTCATGTTTATACAATTTATGGGGGAAAATATTTTTTTGAAGAAGACTAGAATAATTTTAAAAAGATAAATATAATATGAATTTTGATTCGTAGAAGAAGGGAAATTAAAACCACTCTCCCAATATCAACATTTTGATGAATAAATCTCCAAACTGATTGAATCTGAAAATAATAATATAGTGCATTAATACATAATTATATCTCTTGTAACTCAAGTCCATGAGGCATTATATAATGATGAAATGATTGATTTTTAACCAACCTAACGATTAAATCCATTATTGAACTCAATTTCATTTAATTTTATTAAACATGAATAGACCATTAACTCCATTTATTTGAATTATATTTATTCATCAACTACAAAGACTTCTATGATGCATGAAGGTGAAAATGACAATGATTCACTTGATGAGGAACACATAGAGCACACTAAATCTATTTAACAGTTTTTGGATGGTTTAAATGCGACGATCCTTGAGGGAAATCCCTGATGAAATTGTAATTTTTTCACTTATAGTGGGAAGATATGGATATATATTTTTAATATAATAATTTTATTTAAAAATAAGTATTATTCTCGTTGAACTTGTTTATTTTATTTGGGGGAGTAGATTTTAAAAAAAACAAAGAATAATAATTGGATTTTGTAGAAGTTGGTGTATAAAGGGAGGTAGAACAATTATTTAACCTCCCCTTCTCCACAAGATAACCCTTATTGCTATAGTGATGGAAATAATTCACATTATCTATGGGATTCTCTCTGACTCATGTGAAGTGATGAAATATATAAGATACCATATGTGATGGGTCAATTCAAATAAGATCCACTCATAAATGGATTATGGTTATATACGTGTTCCAAATTTATCAGGGAATGTATGTAACACCCCAAGCTTCTACGGTATGTTTCACTTTAAATAATACAATATGTTGCGCTGTATGCACCTTCGAGTTCTAGAACACCACAACCAATCAAAACAGCCATTTTGAATATTAATACCTCCTTTTTAAATTATTTTAAAATTTATATTTCAAAATTGACTTCATTTTTGAATTCAGAATATCAAAATTGTCGTAGGGTGGATTTTTTTTATTTTTCTAAAAACTCTCAATTTTGGATGAATATTGAAAAACACTACATTATTATTTAAACCCGACTTTTTATTTAAATAATTAGTAACATTATTTAAATTTATATTAGGTAAAAATATATACATAATACCAATATATGTTAAATGTAGTTCATTGGAGTAAGTTTATAATAATATTAGATAAATAAAATTTTATTGAACTTTTTAACGTCTTTTACCCACCTTATAGGAGCATTTGAAAATTTTCATAAAACATAATTTTACTGCTTCTGTGAGTTGAATTTCAAAAATATGAGAGACACATTTTACATCAATAAATAAAATATTCTTTAATAAGATGAAAATAATTTTTAGTGAATGGTATCTTTTGAATTTTATTTACCACTGTTAAAAGTAAATAGGATAATTAAAGGTGAAAATAATATTATAATTACCCTAAAAAATGTCATATTTCTACAGGATAAGTGAATTTAGACCAAAACCAACATTATTGATAAAATATGATCATTTTGGTCAACTTGGATTAGATTAAGACATTTATTATTATTTTATTTAAAGAAGAGTTAAAAATGTTAAATTCAAATTATCATAACTAAAACATTTTTAATATCAGTTTACACATAAGATAAATTCGATTATAAATATTCATTAGAAAGATAAAACTATTTCCTAAATAATGATATTTTATTCAAAAAATTTATACATTAAATAATATAATATATTTATAACACAATGATGATGCAATAATTACCTTGTTAATTAATGATTAAAATAATTGATATTATAAATATCAAAATAATATTAAATTGTGACTTTTTATAAATTCCAGTAATTTTATAGGTTAATATGACATTTTATGTTTTATTAAATGAATTTTTTCGAGTTAATGAAGTTTTATGGACTTTAAAATAAATCAAAATACCAAAAAGTGTCAAAATTGACATAAATATTTTTTAAAAACAAATACTAAATTATTAATTGATATAATATTCCTAAAAATATATGGTTCTACAAAAGGAATTAGATATGGTTAGATATATTACTAAATAACCACTTGTGTATCTCTTTTTTATAGTATGTTTATTAACCATTTATTATAATAATACAAGAAAAATGGTAAAAGTTATACTATTTAACTAAGAGTAAAATCTAAAATATAAGGTCAATATGGTGTCCTAAACCTGTCTAAAACCTATTGGTTGAGAGGTTTTTCACCCATACCCACCATATCCTCGAAATAAATCATTTTGGATCCATTATAATCCGAATAAAATTTTATTAAAATATAACATTTAAATCATTTCCTCAAGTGACCCACACCTCTTTTAAAAAAGGGCACTTCCCCTTCTCCCAAAATCATAGCTCCAAAGACATTTGGCTCAGTCAAACCCTACCCAAATCACCTCCCAACAACCCAAACTTCTACTTAGTTTCCTAAATTTGATCATAAATCCACATTAAGGATCCCTATTGATGAACTCAAAAGGAAACACCTGATGAAGAGGCAATAATTTCACCCCCGTTTTCAAAGTTCTTTTTTTCATCCACATCCCCTTTCTTTGTTATTTTTATAAAAAAAATAACAAATCTAGTACCCTATATATACTGTGATGTTATTATAAATATTTTATAATCATATTCATTATTCTATCCATCCTATGAATGACAAATCACCACCCGTGTATACGTATAGCTTACTGTCTCCACGTCGTGGTGTAGTTTTACATTCAAACACTTCATTTTTTGGATGGGTATAATAATGAGTTTAACTAATGTTAATAATAAATAACATGTAAAGGATTATTTATATATGATATACTATCCAATTATCTACTATTTCACCATCAATAGAATGGTATTGTCACTCGTGCGTACGTACGGATTACCGTCTCCACAAATACGATGAAATTCAGTCCCCACTGTAACTATTCAAGAATAATTTTCCGTTTATGATTAAAAATAATGATTAAGAAAATAATATAAATCTGGATATAAATAATAAGCATTCAATTTCTAAAAAACATGTCTTGCGTAACCAATCATACCAAGTAAAACGAATCAATTAAAATCCAAAATGATGATACTGCTAATATATTATTAACAAAGAAATATTAGAAGATCTTGTATGATATCATACTTATGTATGTGGTTCTTGTATAATTAAAAATAATTATTTAATAATTATATAGGTGGTTAACTTACCCTAAACCAAGGAAAGGTACAAGGTAAGTTTTAATTCAACAATCTCTTCATTATGTGAAGTTGTTTACAAGTTACTGTCTACTGAGACCTCTTTATCATCCACATGCGTGTTTCATACAAATGTATTTTACAAAAAATTAATATTTCTTAGATAGGGGTTTGTAGTCAATTAAACTCTTTTATGGATTTTTGTAGAATAATTATAAATAAATCTTTTCATTATTTTCCAAATAATGTGCTTTACAACCATTTTGAAAAAATTAATGAAATAATGTTTTTTAACTTATACAGCCGGTGCGGCGATTTTATGCCATTATAACATCCTCGAAGCTTCCCTTACAAGTTTGTAATAATATTTTCAGATAAATGTATTATTTTATAATTATGTGACCTTTAAATGATATCAAAATAGAAAGATATATTTCTCTCAAATAGTTTTCATTTCATCTATGTCAAGATTCTTTGATGGATTTTATACTCGTTTGATGTTGATTTATTATGATACAATATTCCATATTGTATTAATAGTTTTTTGATATATTTGATTGTGGATGTGTTATTTTTATACCAATCATAGTATATGGTTAAAGTATTGACATTTCATATGCTATTTTTAATACGGATGTTTATGTTATGTTTCAACATTTTCAAATGAGGAATGCATTGGACATAGTAAGTGATGGGTGGATCCCATAATAGCTCCTTGATGAATCAATAGGTCTCATGAGACAGACTAGTGTCTAGTAACAAGCCTTTGAAAAAATCTTATTTTTAGTCTTGGGACGAGGCTTTGACTATGTGGTTATAAAGTCTGACATTACGCATTCCATCATTATGAATTTTGGCTATTTATATTGCAAGATATAATTCCACTAGTAGAATTTCCATGTCAATAAGTAAATGGAATTATTTGATATATATTTTCCATATTTTTAAGAGGCTTAAGTTTAAAAGGCATATGTTTTAGTATTATAAATTTCCTTAAATTTTTTTTTATTTATGAAAGTTTCTGCTATATTGTTATCCTTACTGAGCATCTGATCTCACCCCCTTTCAATGTTTTATTATTCCCAGGATGGGAAGAATTATATTATGACTAACCTGTATGGATAGTCTAATGGATATGAATATAGTCCACGGAGATAATGTGGTTGATTTTTTTATTTTTATAATGTAATGTAAAACTTATTAATGTATTTAGTACATCCAAGGCTACTAAACTGATTGGTCTTTTGGGATTTGATCCCTTGTGATCAATCCAATGTTATGTAATAATGAACCAACTCTAGGTATCTGGGGTCAGGGTGTTACAATGTAATACCCAAGGGTCACTATGGGCTGGGGGTAAACTAAGAATTGTCCATTCTTTTCATTCCCTTTATCTTTCAAATTTCAATTCATTTTAGATATAAATTATTTATCTTGGATTTACCTTTTTTTACTAATATATTTTTATGTAGAGTGGACTAGGAGACCATCTCAATGTTTTTCTTCCTATTAATATATGTTTTATTTCTCTTTCATATTTGGAAAATTATTACCCATATTTCATTCTCATTCATGATTATTAAATGGGTAATCTTGGTAAAATTTTATGGAGGGAGTTTCAAACTGTATATATATGAATTATTCATTAGACCAGAATGTTTTCATTTTTGGAATTATTTTTTGAATTTCTTTATTAGGATCATGATTCATAATGAAAATATTTGGAATAATTTTGACTATATTGATTGTCACCACCCGCCTTCACCAAAAGGTGAGAAGGGACATCGTATTTCCAGACCCTTCCTTAATAAAGTTTAAGGAGAGATAATGACCCATGAGACCCACCTTCGATAGGTCCTGGAGTGGTGAAAAACACCAAGGGTATAGAATCACATTCAAGATTGAAGTCATTACCCTTTTTATTTTTATAGGATTGGGAGATAAGATAGAAACTCCAACAGCACCAAATCTGAAAGTAAAGGTAAAGCTGAAAGTAAACCATTCCCATATGCATGTTCAAAAGTAAAAGATACAAGCCACAAGAACTCCAATGTTAAAGTACTGAGAAAAGGAAAACGACAATAAGAACTGCCCCAAGGTTCAAGCTAGTATGGTCTCCCACGATCCCTAAAGTCCTCCTAGAAACCTGAAAGTAGTTTTATATACATAGGGTGAGCATACAAGTATAATAAGTAGGGAAAACCAAACACACTCATGCACAAGTGGGTAGACATTCTAATGCCCTGTGAGAAAAAGACAACCAAGACACCGACCAAGGAAAACTATCCACCTGAACCTCACCAAGGCACACTCTGCAAATAACACAAGTCAAGTAATATATAGTAATATCACATCGACATTTGGGTACCTTGCACCACTTTCCCACTAGTTATTTAAGACATCCTATGCATCCTACCAATCCCACCATTCTCACCACAGTCCCAATACTACACCCACCCGCACACACCTGGTCCACAACCACACATCCCACCCGCAAACACCTAGGCCACAACCATCACCCGTAACCATGCCCACAAAAACTTGGGCCAGAACAAGTACTGCCACACCTGAAGATTCATGGGCCTCATCCTGAAGATTCTTGGGAACAACCTGCCTGCAAACACTTGGGCCAACCACCACAACCACACTGGCTGAAAAATCCTGGGTTAAAATGGACCCCAAGCTGTCACAGCATGCCCGAAGAGTCTTGGGATATTCGAGAAAGGGATCAGAAAATTAGGTAATAACCAGCCACTTAGAGGAGTGTTGGGATAAACACCCTCCCCCATGGAATGTGGGTGTTCGGCACTAAGTGCTCAACTTGTGTGGGGTGCGAATAAGAAAAACAAAAAAACTACAGGAATATGTATAGTTAACAAGAACTCATCACAACCTTGGGTTCCCAATGCCAACCCACACATAACACCTTTGTTACTATTCATTCATAAAATAAGCCACAACACTCACGACCAAGTCACAACTCATTCCAAAAGTAATTCCCCGTTTAACCCATTATTTGTTTCATTTTCAAGTGAACTCATTTATGTAAATTCTACACTACTGGGAAACTAACAGGCATAACCACAGGCCAGAAAAAGGGAAACAATCAAACATCAATATAAGCATTCACACCCAGTTCTCTTGTGAAGTCACAACAACAAAGGGATACGTGATATCCCTTGAAGTACTGGAACCAAACCAAGCCTCGAAATACAGCCCCACGCCATTTCAGATTCACAACCAACAACCATGCCACATCAGAGGATCCCATCCTCACCCACATCATCCCTCAAGCATCAAATAGAACAACACACCTACTACCATAACAGATTGGGAAACTTCCAGGTTCAACCACATTATACATTAGGTTCTTCTTTCTTTTTGTTAACCGGGGTGATCACACTGGGATTCTTGTTTTACTAAACATCCATTTAAACCAAAATGAGTTTATGGGACTAAAAAAATACATGTTATAGTTATATAGTTATCACAAAAGACAAGGGTTCATTAGGACGCAAGGAAAGACCACCATAGACCATGATTTTCATTGAGCACGAGCCCATACAGTTCACAACACATATCAACATAAAAGAATAGAACATCGATCACAGCCCCTTCATTATTTAAAGGTCCTTTCATTATCTTCATTATGTTTGGTTCCATCAATCTCCATAGAAATAATAGAATACCCACCCCGCATGATACATAGTAAGGAGAGGCGAAGGAAAAGCCCTACTTGGATGATCAACGATCGAAGATCTTCTCCACGCGCCAAGAACGTCGGGGAATCCAAGGGTAAGCAGAAAGGTTCCAGCATAGGTACACCTCTAGTCTCGGGAAGGGAGACTCCATATGCACTGGGAAGAAAAGGAGGTCGTCAAAAAGAAATAAAAATAAGAAGAAATTCATGTGCGATATATATAGATAAGATCCCATTGTTACGGGATATAGGGATTTTAATGGATTTAAAGTCGTATCGTGGTTTCACCACGCGGTTGGGTGGTTACACACGATTGAATTAATTGTTATTTAATTAATCCCATCAGAAAAGGTGGTAATAGCTGTGACATTAAGGATTTTATATAAATAGAGGGGCATGTTATGAGGACACCAGCTGGATCCGTAGAGGGTCGCCCCACTCTTAGGAATTTGAATCATTGACTATGGGATAAATGAAAAGCCAATTAAACCAGTTCAAAAGGTTAAAAGGGCTAAAAGTGCTATTATAGGAGAAACCGTAGAAGAAAAACCCAACAAGGATGGGTGGCACCAATCATTCCACATGCCGATCACTTACACACCGATCACGTTACACTAGTCGGTGGGTCACCGATCGGTCGCACGCTGATCGGTCTCACACTGATTGGTCGCATGCCGATCAGTCGCACCCACCGAGACGCCACCCTTAGGATCCAGATTTAGGAAAAGGGATGGACCATGAGAGTCTGGTCCATCACATCAGATACCTCTCAAACTATTCTCTCCCTTGAGAATTAATACAAATCTAGAAGAAAAAGAGAGGTTCCAAACAACCACCTCGAAAGATACATCTCGAGAGTGAACCTCTCTAACATCTAGAAACTCCTCTCCCCCAAAGAAACTATGAAACATTAAAGGGTCAAGTTGTCCAGTCATATGGGTTAGGAAGTTTTTTCAAGATACTATCCTCTTTGGGCGACACTGACTCACCCACACAGGTTTAATCGCATCCACCTTAATGCATCTTGGTTAGGGATCGGGTCCTCCCCTCCTCGTAGTCAAGATGTTTCACATGAATCTAAAGAATAATGAAAACTGTACATTCCATAGTTAACAAGAAAAAGTGTTCCATCGGAAACAATTACAACAAAAAGGGACAAAACTCAAAACAGCTCTGGGAACTGGGCACACATCCACGTCTTCCATTCGCATGTACTTTCCTCGAGCCTACCATGCCTCCAAAACACATGAACCAAAATAATGGTCCATCCACGAAGCACCTTCTCCCCACATTCCTCGATCCTCACCGGTCTTTCCAAAAAATTCATGTCAGCCTCGATGTCCAGCTTTCCCCAGTAGAGGACGTGTGAATCATCGTGCAGATACCGTCAGATTTGGGACACATGGAAGATGTCATGTATCCTTAGTATCGGCGGTGGTAACGCTTGCTGATAAGCCACTTCTCCGACCCGCCGCAACACTTCAAAGGGTCCGATGAACATTTGAGAAATCTTACTCCCCTTTTCTAACCTCTATTGTCCACGCTGAGGGGAAACCTTCAAGAATATGTGGTCCCCAACCCCAAACACCAAGGGTCTCCTCCTATTATCGGCATATTAATTCTATCGGTCCTGTGCCGCCTTCATCCTCTCACGTATAAGCTGAACCTTCTCCATCATTCTCTACAGCACATCTGGTCCAAGAACACTTGTTTCCCCAACCTCATTCCAGCACACTGGTGAGCGACATGGCCTTCTGTTCAAGGCTTCAAATGTAGCCATGACAATGGTAGAGTGGTAGCTATTATTGTAGGAAAACTCTACAAGAGGAAAGTGTCGCACCCACAATCCCCCAAAATCAAGTATACATGCTCACAGTATATCCTACAAGGTCTGGATAGTGCACTCTTTCTGTCCCTCTATCTAGGGATGGAAAGCAGTGCTAAGACGTAGCTAGGTTTCAAAAGCATGCTGCAATCCCATCCAGGCTCATGAGGTAAAATGTGCATCCCTATCGTAGACTATGGATCTCGGAACTCCATGCAACCGAACCACCTCATCCACATACCTCCGTGCTAAGGTATCCACTATTCCTGATTCCTTTGATCTCCATAAAGTGATCTGATTTCGGCAACCGGTCCACCACTACCTAGATAGCGCCGTAAACTCCTTGAACATTGGGTAGCCTTGTGATTAAATCCATCGAGATGTCATCCCACTTCTACTCGGGGACATCCAAAGGCTGTAACAAGCCACCTGGAACATAGTGTTCATCCTTCACCTACTGACACACTAGGCACCTGGCCACGAACTCTGCTACCACCCGTTTTACCCCGGGCCACCAGTATTGACACCTCATGCCCCAATTCATCTTGGAAACTATTGGGTGCACTGCTAGGGGTGAGTTTTGGAACTTACCAAGAACCCTTACGCGCATCGCCTCAGGGACAAATAACTTTCCTCAGAAATGCATTTGGTTCTGACCATCCTCCATCCACCCTTCTGGTGCATCACCTTGGTTAACCCGGTCATGCATCACATCACTTTCTGACTCTCCCCATTGGGACTCCTCCACCTGTCGTAGTAGAAAAGACTGCAATTTCATTTGATTCACAAAACCTCTACCACCGTCCATTATTGCATCCAGGTTCAGGGAAACCAACTCGTCCATCGCCTTCCAAGCATTTATCGATTCTCAAACTGTATCCTTCTGTAACTTCCGCCACAAGGAATCAACCACCACATTCCCCTTTCCTGAGGTGTAGGAAATCTAGACGTCATAGTCCTGAAGGAACTCCACCCACCTACGATGTCACGAGTTTAGGTCCTGTTGGGAGAAGATATACTTAAAACATTTGTGATTTGTGAAGACCATTAAGAGCTCCCCGACGAGGTAATGCCACCACAACTTTAGTGCAAAAACAACTGTCGTAAGCTCCAGGTCATGGGTGGCATAATTATGCTCATGGGGACGTAACTGCCTAGACCCATAAGAGATCACCCCCTGATGCTGCATCAACACACATATGAGGCCTTGCCCTGAAGAATCAAATAACACTTCATATGTCGCCCCTTCTTCATAAAACCTCAGTACTAGGTTTGGTTCCCGTACATCGAGTGATCTCACTTATCCCTTTTTTGTTGTGACTACACAAGAGAACCGGGTGTGAATGCTTAAATTGATGTTTGGATGTTTCTCTTTTCCTGACCTGTGGTTATGCCTGTTATTTTACCAGTAGTGAAGAATTTACTTAAATGAGGTCACTTTAACATGAAACTAAGAATGGGTTAAATGGGGAATTAGTTTTGGAATGAGATTTGACTTGGCTGTGAGTGATGTGGATTCTTTTATGAATGAACAGTAATAGTGGTGTTATGCTTGGGTTGGATTTGGGAACCCTAATTTTGTATGATTGATTGTTAACTATACATATACCGGTAGTTTTTATGTTTTTCTTATTTGCGCCCCACCCAAGTTGATCACATAGTGTCGAACACCCCCATTCCATGGGGGAGGGTGTTTTTTCCAAAATTCCACTGAGTGGCTGGTTATTAGCTCCTTTTCTTCTCCCTTTCTCGAATACCCCAAGCCTCTTCGGGCATGCTGTGATATCCTGAGGTCCATTATAGCCCAATATTCTTCGGGCATGGTGGTTTTGGTGGTTGGCCCAGGTGTGTGTGGGTAGGTTGTTCCCAAGAATCTTCAGGATGTGGCCCATGTATCTACGGCCATGGCAGTAGTTGTTTTGGACCAGGTTTTTGTGGGCATGGTTACATGTGATGGTCGGGGCCCAGGTGTTTGCGGGCGAGATGTGTGGTTGTGGCCCAGGTGTGTGCAGGTGGGTGTAGCAGTGGGACTACAGTGAGAATGGAGGGATTGGTATGATGTGTAGGATGTCTTCAATAACCAGTGAGAAAGAGGCGCGGGGTACCCAAAGTTCAATGTGCTATTACTATACATTACTTGACTTGCATTATTTGGGGAGAGTTCCTTGGTTAGGTTTGGGTGATATTTTTCCTTGGTAGGTGCCTTGGATGTCTTTTTCTCAGCAGGAATTATAATGTCTCCCCACTTGTGCATGAGAGTCTTTGGTTTTCCCTTCTGAGAATACATGTATGCTCACCCTATGTATATAAAACTGCTTTCAGGATTCCATGAGGACTTCAGAGATCGTGTGGGACCACACTATCTCGGACCTTGTGGTAGTAGTTTTTGTTGTTTTCCTTTTCTTGGTACATTACATTTGGAGTTATAGTGGCTTGTATCTTTTAATTTTGAACATGCATATGGGAATGGTTTACTTTCATCTTTACCATTAATTTCATCTATGGTGTTGTTGGAGTTTCTATCTTATCTCCCGATCCTGTAAAAATAAAAAGGGGAATTCCTTCCATCATGTGTGTGATTATATACCCTTGGTGCTGGTCGCCACTCCGGGACCTATCGAAGGAGGGTCTCGAGGGTCATTATCTCTCCTTCAACTTAAAGAAGGAAGGTTCTGGAAATCTGTTGTCCCTTCTATCCTTTTGGTAAAGGCGGGTCGTGAATGAATTGAATCATAAGAGTGTTGGGAAAAACACCCACCCCCATGGAATGGGGGTGTTCGACACTAAGTGCTCAACTTGGGTGGGTCGCGAATAAGAAAAACATAAAAACTACAGGTATATGTATAGTTAACAAGCACTCATCCCAACATAGGGTTACCAAATCCAACCCAATAATAACACCCTTGTTACTATTCATTCATAAAAGAAGCCACAACACTCACATCCATGTCAAATATCATTACAAAACTAATTCCTCGTTTAAACCATTCTAAGTTTCATGTTCAAGTGATCTCTTTTATGTAAATTCTGCACTATTGGGCAACTAACAGGCATAACCAAAATCCAGGAAAAGAGAAACAACAAAACATCAATTTAAGCATTCACACCCGGTTCTCTTGTGAAGTCACAATAGCAAAGGGATAAGTGAGATCCCTCGAAGTACTGGAACCAAACCGACCCTCGAAATACAGCCCCATGCTATTTCATATTCACAACCAAATATCATGCCACAGTAGAGGATCCCATCTTTACCCACATCATCCCCCAATTACCAAATAGAAAAACACACCTACTACCAAAATAGAGTGGGAAACTTATAGGTTCAAACACATTATTCATTAGGTTCCTCTTTGTGTTTGTTAACCAGGGTGATCACACATGGATTCTTGTTTTACTGAACATCCATTTAAACCAAACTAAGATTAGGTGACTAACCAATTCCATGTTACGGTTATATAGTCATCACAAAAGACAAGGGTTAATTAAGACGCACGGAAAGACCAACAACTTCCATGATTTTCAGTGAGCACGATCCCATTCAGTTCACAACACATATCAACATAAAAGAGCAGAACATTGACCACAACCCCTTCATTCTTTAAAGGTCTGTTCATTATCTTCATTCAATTTGGTTCCATCAACCCCAAAAAAACTATAGCATACCCACCCTGCATGATAAACGGTAAGGATATGCGAAGGAAAAAACCCTACATGGATGATCAACGATCGAAGTTATTTTCCACGTGCCAAGAATTTCGGGGACTCCCAGGGTAGAATGAATGGTTCCGGCACAGGTGCACCTCTTGTCCCAAGAAGGGAGACTCCAAACGCACTGGGAAGAAAAGGAGGTCGACTAAAAGGAAGAAAAAGAAGAAGAAATTCCCATGCTATATATATAGATAAGACCTCGTTGTTAAGGGATATGGGGATTCAAACGGATTTAAAGTCGGATCATGGTTTCACGATGCGGTTGGGTGGTTACACACGATTGAATTAATTTTTTTTAATGATTCCCATTAGAAAATGTGGTAACATCTGTGACATTAAGGATTTTATATAAACAAAGGGGCACGTTACGCGGACACCAGTTGGGTCCTTTGAGGGTCTCCCAACTCTTAGGAATTTGAATAATTGTCTATGGGCTAAAAGAAAATGCCCTTGAACTGCTTCAAAAGATTAAAATGTCTAAAAGTGGTGTTACGGGAGAAATAGTAGAAGCAAAACCTGACAAGGTCGAGTGGAACCGATCATGCCACACACCAATCTGTCACACCGATCATGTTACAGTAGTCAGTGGGTCACTGATCGGTTGCACGCCAATCGGTCACACACCGATCAGTCCCACTCCGAATGGTAACACGCAGATCGTTCGCACGTCGATCAGTCGCACATTGATCGGTCGCACGCCGATCGGTCACACATAGATCGTTCGAACTCCGATCGGTCGCACGCCGATCGGTCGCATGCCGATCAGTCACACCCACAGAGACGCCACCCTTAGGATCCATATTTTGGCAAAGGGATGGACCGTGAGGATCTGGGCCACCACATTGATTTTTATATGAACTACTTAATATTAAATTATAATTATTTATATATTTATTATTAAATTAAAATTTTACCATTTAATTTTCAATGTACAAATTTAATTATGTTTTTTAAAATGTGAAACTCAAAATACTTTACTGTGGTTGATTATGAAAAATGTTTCACATTCTAGAGAAATTTTTAATACTTGTAGAAACCATTGTTTAATTCATCTTTTTTTCATTGTCTTGAGGCTTGTTATGAAATCAATAATTTATTGTTTTCTTCTAATTCAAGGTTGATATATTTCATGAAATAAGGTAAAATTATTTAATATCCACTTTAAAAACCACACATTTATAATGAACAGTTTCACATATACTACCATTAATTATAACCAACTTTTTAAGGCCCTAATAAACATGTAAATCACTATGAGACAAACACATTTGAGACTAAAAAATCATTTTTACTGACACTATAATTAAATTTCATGATCTTTATTGAACACAATTTTTTCTTGGAGGGGATAATTATACTATATGGATAAATATACTGAATCTATTTTTGTGAGTTTTTGTATGATTTTCATCTAATAGATGGGTAGATAGTTATATGGGGATGATGTGAGGATTAAATAATATATAAATCAATTCTGGTGTGGAAGATATCTACTATATAAAGGTAAATATTTTCCTCTGTTTCCCTAATAAATTTGATAGAAAAAATAAATTCAAAATCTAAAAATTCTGAATGAGTGAAGTAAATGTTGGAAAATAAGGAATAAATATACTTATTTTTGTTGAAATTATAAGGTGTGGAAGTTTTAATAAAATATATAGATTTTTTAGAGGTCATAATTTGAAAATTTAGATTGTTGGAGGGTCTATTATTATGTTTTAATTATTTATTTCATTTATCTTAATTATAGTTCCAAAACAGTCACTATTTAAACTCAATAGATTTTATATTTAAAGCATGTCATCCCTTTATTCTTTGTACGACATAAATAAAAGTTATCATATTTAGAAAAATTATGATGCTATGAAACATAGAATATTGAAATGAATCAAGATAATAGAATTAATTCATGCTCCTCAGAATCAGAATACCACTATTTCAAAATCCTTCAGTAATGATAGTTAAATTATCCAGAATGAAAGATCAAATTGAAATTGAGAAATAATCGGTGGATAATTGATTTTTATGATTCAGTGAAAAAATGTTATTCTGAATCAATTAAAGAGAAATTATATTATTTAGGTTGTTCGAATTACAGAATAATGTAATTTATATCATGAAAAATCATTTTTTACAATTTTAAATGATGATTACTGTGGGGAAAATTTTATGTTCAAGGGAATTGAACAATAAAATATATTAATTAAATACACATAGTATTTTAATATTTTATGTCTTTCCAATTTTTAAATTATCAGTATTTATAAACTAATAGGAATAAGTCATAATTTTGTATGATGTTTCTTAAATGCTCTAAATACTTGGTTCTAAGTGTTTTATATCATCTCATATTTTTAATGCATAAGTATATATCATTTATTAGATTATTTTTTACAAATGGGATGATCCTCTTTTATCTAATTGAAGTTTTCAATAAATAATTGAATCCTCAATTGATTACACTTTTCTAGGAGCATAATCATTGAGGACATTGAAATATTTGGATGGGTACCATGACATATCAAAATAAATTGTAATCCCTTAATTGACTATGTTAGACAACTGAAAATGGAATACAAGTTAACATATAAAGATAAATTTCATGATCATATCCAATTAATTATGAATTTCCCTAATTCAAAACATGTTAATTCCAATTGATTGAAGCTTTATTCCAATTGAATTCACATTAAACCTAATTGTTGATCTAATGTGTCAAATATCTTTGGTCAATCCATTTAATTGAAATTCTCGATTTAACTAATATATTGAAAAAATAAATCTAGTGAAGATAATGAGTTGTTTCTTGTTGTCTAATCAACACACCAATCAAAATCCTTGAGAAAACATTCATCTTGAATGTAACCCAAAGTATTATTCCAAGTGTATTAAAGTCGTTCAAAACATACTCAAACTAAATATACTAGATCTCATGCACATTTAAAGAAATAATAAAAAATAAAGAGAACAATGAGGCGATTGAAACCTTCTGAGATTTAATATTTGGAAAATCTTGGAATTTTTTTCCTTTCAAATATGAAGAAAATTCTAATCCTTAAAATAGGATATGGTGATTGCAGTAAAAAAGGATTCACCTAAATTGAATGTTTATTTTTCTAAATCGTGGAATTATCTTACACTCATGGTGATGTGTGACCAACATAATGGTTTAAATTTGGGAATGTATTCATCGATTTCTTGAATTCTTGAATCTAACATTGTTATGTTTATTTTAAATTAGTAAAATGGAATTGTGTTTATTGAGGGATAAGTAAGTGATTTTAATTAATTTTTAAATATTATTCAATAAATTATCCTATAAAATACAAATATATTATTCCTTCACATCTCTTTAGTATACTCTTTATATAATAAAGCTAATTGTGTTCAATGAAAGAAATGAAATATGATGTAATTGGGATGTTGAAGGTGTCACACTCGTGGTTGAGGTCTGCTTAACGAATATGACTATTGGGGGAGTAGTTGTTTGTTATATCATAGAGAACTCCTTGTTGTGATAAACATCACACTTCATGTAGATGATATTTGTTAATGGTCAATGGCATAAACTATTAAATAGAATTTAGAAAACAATTAAATATTAATAATAGAACCATGGAATCCAAACATAGGATTAGTATATTTTTTCCCAAAAATATTATTTTTTAAAATTAATTTTAATTTATCCCTTTTATATTGAAAATAAATTTATAAAAACCATATTTTTCATTTATAATAAATAATAATAATAATAAATACCATAAGTTATTAGTATTAGACAGTTCTTGAATGGTGAAAGATCCTCATGTGAGTTGACACTGGTTGACCATTGTGTTAAAAAGAAAGAAATTAATTGATTTTTACACACATCATTATTTTTGTATTGTATTTTATATTTCAAACTATACATAGAGACCAGTAATCAAAATTATATAACATAATATCAGTTATTGGGAAATGAATCTATAAATATTGATGTATATTTTTACACATTTGAATTAATCTTATGATATATTATTGAATATGGGAACTAGTATGTGGAAGATTGATAAAGTAAGTGAAGACTCCATGAGAATAATTACACAACACAATACAAAAAAGTGGTCTTTTTAACATAATTTGATGAATTTTTTACCTTAGATTTTATTTAGATATTTATAGATCACACATATCATAATAGTCTCAAGTGGATCTTTTCATAATTTGTTATCAACATGATACAACATAGGTGTTTGTATTATCTTCAATATTTTATTTTTGAGTTAATATATATTATAGGAGAAGTTAATGATGTTTACAATTCATTGAGTACAATGGCTCCAACTAAAACTGTGATGGAAGGTGTCAAGTAATGGAATATGATTGTATTGCTGGGGAAATTTAATATGTATATGGGGAAAATATTGAATTATATATTTATATCAATCTATTACATTATATCCATTTTATTGGACCGAGTGAAAGATAATGAATTAACTTTATTAAATTCATTGTTAACAAATAATGAATATTTTTATTGATTTTTTATTGAATTTTTACTTCTTTAAAGATGATTTAAAGTTGGTATAAAAAAATATGATGTTAAATTTATAACATATTACCATGGAATCTAAAATTGGAAATTAATGATAAAAATAAATGAATTATATATTTTGTGTAGTAGTTATTCAAATCACAATTTCAGATCATTTCTTAAATATTTTGAGAAATATATTTAGTTAATGATATTTTTACGATTCATGTGTATGATATTAATAGCCCTCACTACAACTTCAAATGTATTGTATGGGTTATATATTCCCAGTCTATATCAATATTTTATAATTGTCTATATAATCATATCTGAATGATTTGTTGGTAGAATAAGACATACCAGCCACATAGAGATTATTGTAATAAATTTTTTACATAAATTTTAAAAGTTATTCTCATGATATGTTTTAATGACAATGGTAGTCTGTATATGATCATAGATCACCAATTTTCTTTTAATAGTTCTCAAACATAAATACCCATTGATATATTTTATGAATTATATGTTTATTAAAAATAGAAACCATTATATCAGATACAAGAAATGACAGAACTCTTATGAGATCCAGTTTAGTGGAAGCATTCAAATATTGTGTTAGAATGAATTAGCAATGGAGGGATTCATCTCAGTGATGTCATGATTTTTATACAAATAACTTACGCAAACCTATGAAATTCAATATTGGGGGTAGTTTTAAAACATTTTTAGTGGTTGGGAGACTAGATTATTTGAAAAAAAAGAAATTTTATGAAATGATAAGTGGTACCTTTTTGGTTTGTTGATTTAATTTATAAAGATTCTTATTTTTTGTGTTTCCAAAATATGTAATTTATAATGTATTCAATATTTTATAATTTACTAATAATCTATCGAAAGAAACACATTTTATGAATATCAAGATGATTTAGTTTGAACATGTTGTCTGTAACACATATAAAAAAATCAAGATATATTTTATAGATAAAAAAATTATCAAAAGATAATGTAATATTATAGTGAGAGTTCTTTGAAAATAAGAGGTCATTAAAGATAAAAAATGGGAGAGATAATCTCATATACTGAAACAAGGTTTGGGACTCTTTTAAATATGAAGATACCCCTGGAATTACAAGCCATGAAAAATCCTATAGAGGGAAAGAAAGAATATTTATATTCGATGGAATATTAAATTTATTTAAGTAATAAATTTATATTATTTATTTATATGTGAGATCGATGTAAATTATTTATTAAATTTTATTTTTTAAATATAAGTTATTTTATATTTAAAAAATGAATATTAAATTTTGTCTTACCTATTGGAAAAGTTGGTTATGTGCAATATATGGAGTTTAATTGGGTAATTTTAATCGAAGAGTTTTCCTCAATGAATTAAATAATCCACCATTTGGTAAGTGGAAATATGTGACAAATTTGATCATGAATTATGTTAATCTTCTTTGGAATAGGGATGATGGTGGAAATGTTTATACAGTTTCATATTGGAGATTTATGAAATAATTTTATGATCGGAATGATTCCAGATTTATAATAATGGAGGGTTGTTCATATGATTCAAAAATTTTAGTTATATTTATATTATCAATATATGGTGGATGTATGGATAAAAATGATTGAAGGATTTACATTTGGTCGGATTACCTATATCTGTTATAGAATTATTTTTCTAGGGGGTAACATTATAAATATTATATATAGTTCATTGTTTGATCATATTAATGTGAAAAGGCTTGTAGGCCTTTGTTTTGGTTTATCCTATCAATTTTGTCATTAATTTTACAGTTTTTTGGATTTTATCATGGTGAAATAAAAAATAGAAGACAGGTTTTGTAAGGGGCTATATTATCACCATTCAACATTTATTCTTATAAGAAATGAAAGAATTAGTTTTATGGTGGTCATTTCTAAGTCCATGGGGTTCCATAAAATAATTATAGATCTTGTGCATTAATATTGATAAATCAATTTCAATTTTTCTCATATTTTATGTGTTTTTTTAATATTATTTGGGTTATTAAAAGTGTCACAGTTTATGAGAAACTACTTGTAATAGATTTTCTGTACGTTAGTTTTCTAAAATAAAATTTATTAATGTTTTTTAATATGAAAAAAGTTTATTATCTTGTACAAAACATCAGTTTCAAAAATTATATAAATTTATTAAATGTATGTCTATGTATGTTTCTTAATTTATTTATGTGACATTAGACAGTATATTTATATTTTCTTTATTTACAATCATCTAAATATTATTTAATTTTTTCTATATGTGATAAGTCAAAATATTTTGAAAATATATAATTCATTATATATTATTTTTTTCTATAAGTATATTGGAAATGGGAGAGTTGTGATAAATTTTTTAAACAACTTTTATTTTTAAATAGATGAATAGTTTATATCTGTGTGCAGGCAAGAAAACCCATTTATAATTGAGAAATATTTTAAAAACTTTAAGCCTCATATTTGGACAAGATGAGACATTCTCTGAATATATTACCATAGTCAATGTTTATATTGATTCTTCTAAAATAGATAACCCCACTACCATTCATACAGATTTTTACGGTTCAAGGTTATCATATAAATGGGTAATTAGATTTTTAATGACACTAGTTTATAAATTTTTTATCATTTTAAATTTTTTATATATATTTATTAGGGATTAATTAGTGATGGAGTTGTGTTTGGGTGTTACAAGACCATGATATTAATATATTAAAAATATAATAATATATTAAAAATAAAAGAAATAAAAAACAATCTATTTGCATTTTTACATATTAAACTATTTTCAACATGATCAATAGCTCAGGACAAAAATTTGAGACTACGTTCGTTTCCCAAATATGGGTTTCAATATTGGATAAATAAATATTGGATGAAATTATATTTTTTGTGGAAGATGTTTGTTGGAGTGTGCCTTAATGGAATATAATAATTTATTTATTTAAATTATTTTTTGATAAAATAAAATAAACAACTATATTTTGCAATAGAAAATTTCCAATGTTAACTAAATAAAACCAATATATTATATAAGAGAAAAGAAGTGATTTACTTCCACCAACAAACCATGGAATGATGATCAAATACTATCGAATAAGGTAATATTCTAAATGGATGATGAGTGAATTATTATCTCCATCATAATCCATAGAATATTTTTTTTTCAGAAGTTTTTTTCAATTTTGTTGGTAGGGTTTTTTATTTTGTAATTTCCACCCTTGAAAAAAGTTTATGAAATTTTATTTCTTATTTTCCTAAGGTTTATTTTCAATAATTTTATTTCTTATTTTCCTAAGGGCGACGAAGAACGCCGAGCCCTCAGAGATCGACGACGCGATGCCAAGTACCGCGATGCCGACAATTCTTATCCCGCGATATTCCTTCATCCGCGACAAATCTTCGATCATCCGTTGAGGTGAGAGATTACGGACCTTTTAATTCCTTTGTGGATTTTATACTTGACATGGATTTAATTCGTGTAAATTAAATCTGTGTGTTTTCTTTACCCCTCGGATATCATCGACGCGACGCCGTATACCACGATGACGTGACACCCTTCCGTGAAGCGACGATCCTCTTCTCCCGTGACGATCAATTCCGTGAAGAACGCACGTTCGACGACTTCGATGAGGTAGGGGTTGATTCTTAAAAATCTTTGTGATTTATACCCGCGACGTTGGTTAAACTTTTTTTCTGTAATATTTTTTTAAAACCGCTAACGTGGTGGGTGCGGACTAACGAACAAGTCCGAAGCCACCACACTTTTTCGTTCTTGGTGCGCGAAATGGTGGACGATGACAAACGGGGCCGCAATGGCGATTTGAGGGCCTGGCAGGGAAGAATGGGACCCGGGAGAAGCCACGACACAGACTGAAACAGAATCGGACCACCGGAGCAACTCCGGTGGCCCGCGGAATCCACCGGCGGCGTGGGTCGCCGGCGTGGCGACGCCGGCGGACGGAGGCGGCGGTGCCCCGGCACGCCGCCGGATGGAGCCGCCGCGGCGGCGGCGGCCGACCAGACCCGCGACCGCGCGGGTCCGGCGACACATGGGACGCTGCAAAGCCGCATCCACTAACCAAGTGCGGCCCCACGCGGGGCCGCGACACTTCATCCCGCGGTGGCAGCGTGCCCCGCGGTTCCTCTGCTCGGCTGCTCGGCCGAGCCGAGCCGGGCCGGGCCGCCTGGCCGGGCCAGGTCACGCCCAACCGGGTCGAACCCTGGACCTGGGTCCGGGTCAGTCCGGGCCCAGACCCCCCGTTTCAGGACATTTTCAGTCTTTTACTCATGACATGAGCTACGGACCTCCGAATGACGCGCCGTCAGCGGTGATGCGATCCTTGGATCGAGTCGGTCATTTCGGTATATGACACTCAAGGTTTCGGAATACATTGGGTTCGGCCGGGTTGGTTCTTATACGAAACCAACTGGGCCCTCGGAGCGGAAACGCTCATATCTTGAGCTTCGGACGTCCGATTGACGTGCCGTTGACTTTGTTGAATTCCTCTAATTGAGACATATCTTTTGGTTTACTCCGCCCAAGGCTTGAACGTAGGTGGAGTATGGTCGGGTTGGTTTTTCCTTAAAAACTAACCGGGCCCCTGGGACGAAAAAGCCAATAACTCTCAGACCGGGCGTCCGATTGACGCGCCGTCTGCGACGTTGAGTTCATGTTGACGATACAGAACTTTTGGTTACATCAACTATGGACTATGTGTCAGTTGATGTATCAGCCTCTCGGCATGTGGAGCGGACCCTCCCGAACGAGCTTGCTATGTGCGGGGAGCCTAGAACTGGCTGTGACTACTACTGTGACGATGACGACTGTACAGAGATCCTCAGTGGATTCGACTGTGACGATGATGAAAATAGTACGGGGATCCTCCGTGTTTTCGGCAGTGACCACTACTGTACATCTTGGGATACGTCAACTCCGAACTACATGTCAGTTGATGCGTCGAGCCTCTTAGCTCGTGGAGTGGACCCTCCCGGAAGGAGCATGCTGTGTGCGGAAACCCTAGAGCCGGTTGAGACATGACGACTGCTGATCGGACGACTCAGTGTGTTACGGATAACCTAGTGGGGTGTTCTTGGGTGTAGCGGCAGACCCACGGCGGAGGAGCGCTTGGTTGTAGTGGCAGACCCGCGGTACTCAACAGAAGGAGTACCTCTAGAGGCTATGAGGGGGAGTGTTTGGTTGTAGCGGCAGCCCCACGACGGAGGAGCACTTGGTTGTAGCAGCACTGGGGAGCGCTTGGTTGTAGAGGCAGACCCACGACGGAGGAGCGCTTGGTTGTATCGGCTGACTCATGGTACTCAACAGAAGGAGTTCCCCTAGAGGCTATGAGGGGGAGCACTTGGTTGTAGCGGCAGACCCATGGTGGTAAGCGGTTGGTTGTAGCAGTAGGCCCACAGTACTCGATAGGTGGAGTACTAAAACATTCCAAGTTGAGAGGGAAGCGCTTGTTTGTTGCGGAATAACCAATGTACTTGATGGAGAATGAGTTTCCCAATAGCTTTGGGTTTAACTTCATGATCGATCATGTGTGGGTCATTGCGGGTGTTAGTACATATCGATCCTTTGTGGGTCTAACGGCTTAGATGAATCAGTGGCTATATCTGATCATCTCTATCGTCATACGAAGAATTATACCTGTGTGAGCTTATTTCTGTTTTACTTTCCTATGTGGATTGTGTTGAGCTATCCTGTGTGGATTTACGTTTTTCTTTCCTGTGTGGACTGGGTTGTACTTGGGCTCGGATGTTGGAGCCAAACGAGAATTGATGACTTAGGTATATGTATGGGAATATACCTAAGCAGTGTCGGATGTTACTTCGTGATTGTATCCTCCCTTTGTGTTTTATCCTTGGTGGATTCTGGGAGACCTTCGGGGGTCTCGGGGTCCCTACTGAGTAGCTTATACTCACCCCTGCACGGGCTATGCCTGCACTACGTTGTGTTGGTTGCAGACAACAGACAGTGCTGATCGTGGTTGAGACTTGCGGAGCAGGACGGTACCTGGAGGTGGACCACTGGTCGGGACATACTCAGAGCGGTTTCCTGGACCCGAGGAGCAGTGGAGGCCATTTGTACCCACCCTTCAGGTGGGACTTCCAGTGGATGGCTCGACATTGCGGCTTTACTTTTCAGTTGTTGTTTTCCCTTTCGAGTTATACTTTACTTTCAGTTTGGGTTTGTATTCTGGCCCACTTACTTTTCCGCACTTACAATTGTACCAGTTTTTACTTAGTGTTTACTTTTTCCTCTTTCTTACTCTGTGGTTCTTGTTTACATTACAAAGGCAATGCCTTCCCTTTACCGGGATTTACACCTTGGTTCTAGTTGCCAGCCCCTGGCCTGTGGAAGGCGGGCTTGGGGTAGTCATGGCACGGGCCCCAAGGACGGGTCGTGACAACTACTAGGAGAGATCTTTTTGGTCATTATAGATCACTAAATCATTTGGTATATATTTATATAGTGAGAAATAAATATCATCCGAAAAATATTGGTTGAATAAATAAAGGCCTTTGACTTTGAGATTGCATATGCATCAGGGAAAGGAAATTTTGTTACCAATGTTTTGAGTAGGAGGAATCATACACAAGCATTTGAGGAAGAAAATATTGAATGTAGGATTAGGAATTATTATTCTATGATTTGAATAATGTCTTCGGACCATCATGGATAGTCTTTAACTGCATCACTATCATTTCATTCTTCACATTTAGAGAAGGTGAAGAGAAGGTATTTTTTCTATCCTGAGTGCATGATCCAACCAGAGGATATTTCTTGTTAGGGACCACATCAATATTTGAATATTGACAATGAATAAATCCTTTATAAAATTTTTAATATCTAAGTTCACAAGGATATAGTATTGAATTTGATGCATGATTCACATGCTTCACAGTCACAGTATGACTAGGTACCTCCAAGATTTATCATGATATGTTTATATTGTATTTGTGGATAAGGATGAAGTGAAAGATAAAAGGATTTATCACTAGGTGTTACACCTATCAGTAGGTGAAGGTGGGGAACTAGATACTTGAATTCATGTTATAGTGGTTATTTTTACCGAAATTGAAATTGGTGGATGTTAAGATGGATTTTCTCATAGGTTTATAGAGGTCTCCTTGAGGTAACAATGTTTTTTCAGTTTTCCTGGATCTACTGATGAAAGTATCTCATTCGTTACTATATGGGAGACTTTCTTAGTGTATGTGATGGGAATATAGTATTTTTTTTGTCATTATAAAACTATACAGGTTTCCTAGTACTATCATTTTAGATATGGATTATATTTTATAATTTTGTTCTCAAATGGTTTATAACTAGCTACAGGTACACTGGTGATTTTCAGAAAATCCTTTCACCAATAGACAGATGGTCAGCTATAAATGACAATAATGATGCTAGAGTATATTCTGTTTACAAGAATGGACAATTATGAGAATTCTTGGGAGAATAATATTTCTCTTGTCCTAATCTCAGATAATATCATCATTTAGGGGATGATACTGATGGATCCTAATGAGGCCATATATAGTAGGTTATGAAATTCAAAAAATTTCTAGTTAAAGGAATGAGATGTAGTGATAAAATGTCCTCATCTTATTTTGAAGTCCTTGGAGTAGGTTTAGATGACCAGGAAGCATACATATACTACTCAATCTAGACAGATATCTTATTTTGATCTCTACTGACAACCTCTAGAGTTTTCATTTGGGGACCATATTTTCTTATTATTATCAACCAGGCTTGGGAATAAACTGATATATTGGAATGGAAATCAAATATCATGATTTTTCAGTCCATTTTACATTATTGTAGTGATTATTCTTAGTATCCTATCAATTTCTATTACCTCATAGGTACTATTCCAAAAACAATGCCTTCCAGGATTCACAACATCCCAAATATCATACCAAATCTTCTCGTGATTTTGATCCCGAGGACGTTGAACATGATTCAAATGTTGTTTTTAGAATTATTGAATATGAATCATTGACTAGAACACAATGGCTCTTAGAGTCCAATCTATCCCATTAGTAAGGGTGTTGTGGCAGCATTACTAGGTTTAATAAGAGAATTGGTAGAGGGAGTTTGACATATGTTCTCTGTGGAAAAATTTATTCTCTAACAATTTTTTGATGCCCCTAGAAGCCAAACTAAGATAAGAGTCCATTTAAGGGGAAGAATATAATATAATAGTTTTTTTATTAGGAATATATCCTATATAATTAATCCCATTCACTTTTTTGGAACTATAATTAGTACATAATGAATTTAAAAGTGTTTGAGAGGGTGTCTGGTGCTTATTAATATCTCAAACCCTAACCATTTTAAGAGAAACAGACCGATCGCACAACTAGGAAAAACTGTGTGAGGAAGGAGACACTCTTAAACTTAACATTATGTTCCAAAATAGTGATTTATAGTGGGTACATGGTCTGAAGAAACCATGTATATTTGGACCTACAACCATGCAGTATGTATATAGTTTTTAGCTAATACATTTCCTATGGTGAGCAGATGGTTTCCCAAAATGTGCACTGTAACCATGTGGCTACGCTCATTAAGTAGTAATCAATGCATGGTTGGACCATGTATAGAAAAACTATGTCATTAAGCCATTATCACTTACATTTCAATCATAAAAATATGAAAAATACCTTAAGGATCAAATATTACCCATTCTCTTTTCCTCATTCTAGAAGATAGTGGATTCCTCCCTCTCTAATTTTAATCTCCCAATTCACTCTTTGATATATTTGATTCATAACTCTTTATCTAGTGTCTGATCAAAACATCATTTATATTTTTTTATTCTTCTCGGTAATTTATACATTTATCTTGAGTCATTCTTCGTTTCCCTCCTCCTTACTAATTTTACTAAGGTGCATGCTCGTATGCCCTATTTTTAGGGTGTTTTTCCATTCATATAATAACTCTCGATCTAGGGAAAACAATGGGATGATACTGGGTGAGGATAGTACGTTGAGAATGTGGTAGGTGGTATACTAATTATCCCTTCATGTGTTGGGGTTTTATTGTACAAGATTTGTGCCACAAACCTATTTCTCTACGTGTTTACCCTAATTTGATCCTTTCTTAAATTGGCACATTTTCTTAGTACTTAATGAATTCTTTGAGCCCAAATACTCAATGAGATTTTCAACCATGGAATGAGCCATTCAATTCAGTGTGCCGTCATTATTCCTATTTCTCATTAATGATTTTACATCGAAAACAAATTATGGTCTGTTTGGATATCATGTAAAATTGTTATAGCATACATATAGGGGATAAATGTAGAGGCATTTCATGAACAACACCCATATTAATTTTTGTAAATTTAAAATATTGTGTTCCGTATGACCCAATCACATAAATTACATGGAATAATGGTCATACCATTTTTAGAATTAAATTTAAATGAGTAATGACATACACATTGGATTAGATTATATCCAATGATGCTTCTCAGTTTTGATGCATGGGAATGAAGAACCTAATTAATTTTATGAAATGGGCATGGAGACCCTTTTGCATGTTATATAAAATTAGCAATGAAATCCAATCAATTAATAATAAATATGTAAGACAACACTTTTTATAACTATACATCCATGATTCCCCCTTATATAAATGTGATACTGGGCATGGTGACCCCAAATGTGATAGTGGGAATCAATTCCCCTTTATTACTATGATATTGGGAATAGCGTCCCAATAATATGATATTTGGAATGGAATCCATGAAAATGTAATAGTGGGCATGGTGTCCCATATTCTGTTATACTAGGCATAACATCCCTATATTATGATACCAACACCATGTCCCTATACTATGATTCCAGGCAAGGAATCCCAATACATAGAGCCATGGTGACCATAATCTATGATATTGGGAATGGATTCATAGATACCATTTTGATAATAGTCATGGTGTCCCTTATAAATGAGATACTAGGCATTTTATCCCTTGACAAATATTCAGATATATTCCATCATGTGCTAAAGCCTATAGTTTCATCCTGGTATCTATTAGGAACCATAGTTAACCAATTTACAATAGTTATTAGTAATTTATATTATTATATATAATCACTACCTTGTTATATACATACACCAGATATTTATAGATTCCATTGTTGGTGGCCTAATGAGTTTATCTGAGACCATATCAAGGTCGTCTATGGTAGCTGGGAAGACTGCATACTTTTAGCTGTAGATAAATAGAAATGTCATCATATGGATTCTTAGCTTCTTGCATTACATAAAAGGGAATTTTGTAGAAGATTACTATACAAGAGTTTGGGATATTGTGTTTTTTTACTTTTTAGATTATTTTTTATATAGCCTGTAAATTATTGTTGCCTACTATTTGTATCCATGATTTTCAATTTATAGATCCCAAGAAAAATTATCATTGTTTTTACAAGATTATTTTTCTAATTATAAGTTGATTATTTTTTCTTCAATGTTTATACACGATTCTGTTATGGTGGGTGTATGTTCTTGTCGGTTTAGTGATTTTTTTCCACTATTCAATCTATTTGTATTATGCTTCGACTATTAATCTTATATTAATTATATTTTATCTTAAATTCTATTAATGATTTAATATTCTCGTCAAGTACACACCCTATAATATCAATACAAGCCGAAAGCCTCTGGATTTTGGGGACATTCGCTTGAGGCCATGTGGCCAACTAGGCTCGAGGAACCTCGGAGTTTCACGTGGGTCCTAGACCTCATAATATTTCTCTTTTACTCTATTCAAAATTATTTTTTATAGTCAATTGTTATTTTTCGGATTTCCAAAATGTTATTATTAATTATAAAAATTTTCTTTCATCTTATGATAATATGTCTTATCTTATACTATGTGGAAGTTATTTTAAAAAATATTACAATATATTTTTATGAAAAAGTAGAAAAATTTTAGGGATTAAATTTTTTGTAACTATGGTAGTATGAAACACGTTAAAAATATATTATAAACTAATAAATAGCTCGATAGATTTCATAACAAGAAAGACTAACCTTTATGATAATTATGATATATTATTTTATATTATTATTTTAATTTTACCATTCTCGACTAGAAATTATTTTAGAAATATGAATATGAATACACATGTCATTAAAATATTTATAATGTTTTTCTATACAAAATATTTTATTTATTAATGATATTAAATAAGTAAATAATTTTATTTAATGAAATTTTTTCTTCAATGTGCATTTTTTAAAAGATACGATTTGTTTCAAATTGTGTGTGTGTATTATTTTTTCAACTTTTATGAATTGTATTTAATAAAATATATTTTATTTTTGAAATTAGTATTTCCCATTAGGTGTAGGATGAATTATTTTCATTATAGTAAATGGAATATTTCCTATGTGAATAGTGGAAGTGTACTGATTTTTGTTTGATGGAAATTTATTTCTTTAAATCAAGTAATTTAATACTCCTCAAATATTTTAAATTCTTTTATAGCAGCTTATGATCGGTTTTGTTAAATAGAATCTAAAAAGGTTCATAGAAATAACAATTATATGAAATTTTGGTATATATTCATTTTATTCCTAGCAACACAATTTTCTATATATATTTCTCATTTTTTTCAAATATATTTATATTAAAATGTATTGCTTCGACTTCTGAAAACATAATTTTTGAAATATGAATTCAATATTGGGAATAAATAGTTCATTTTTTCTATCATTTTAAATAAAAACTGTGTTAAATATTTGTATCCAAATAATGGGTAGGCTATGTAAAACATGGTTTATACTATGAAATAAGGTCTCAAAATTGATGAATATATCAGGACATGACTCGACAGGGCTCGAGGCATAACTAATCCAAGACCATATATAAATAGGCCAAGGGAAAGAGCCCATCACCAGATAAGAATATCCCACAAATTGGAGGCATTATCATAATGTACATGTATACATAGACACATCTAAATCCCATAAAATATTAAAATGAAAAATAACTAATAAATATTCATGCATATATCTATAAATACTCAATCAGAGTATGGCATAAAGTACTCGAAATCATAAAAATGGTCAAAATAAAAGGCCACCAAACATTGGAAAATAAATTAATACATTATTAGATTGAGGGGACTAATATCAAATGTAGCAGAAATATACACCGTGCTTTGTCGAGAATAAACTAAAATCCACATACTCATAGTAATCCATAGACTACAAATAATGGAATTTGGTCTACAAAAGACACAACATGTGTAGGGAGATACCACTAAATGGAAGGTATAAAAATACAACATAGGACACCCCGAAATGAATAAATAAAAAGCATCAATATAAGTCATCTCAACATTGGACATTTCATCAATAATGTGAAACATTAAATAAAACATCCATATATTCTCATTGTAGGACAACAATATCCTGTTATGGTTATATCCACATTACTAGACTCTAATTTATTCAAGATGATTTCACATAAAAATCATCTAGGAGACAAAAATCCATGGCCTGTACTTCCACTGATAACACTTAACACAATTTTATGATTAGCTAGGATTAACCGCTCCACAATCTATACTACTTTGGATGACACTCATTTCATAGGTCTTTCTCATTAGTAATAACCAATAATAAAAACAATGGATAGTGATATGCATTGTCAATCAAACACACTATATCAAACCAGACCTCATTATAATTTTAAGATCTCCATACACATGTAGGTCGTCAATACTCAGGACTCACTAGGGGGACATAAAACCCTACTATAAAGATCCTCCCAAATAGCAGATCAATGCTCATTTAAATATTAGTCATATTCCTTCCAATGAAACCTACCTACAGAAAACATGAAGGAAATAAGGATTTCATCGGGCCTCTTAGAGAGATACGTGATCTAAGGAACTAGTGGTATAGTCAATGATGGTTGAGAAAACTCCCTTCAATAGAAGGGATGCCACCCACATTGTACTGATCCTAATGAAACTGTATAGGGGTCCCCATCTATGATGAGAACATAATGCTACACTAAAATATTATTTGAATAGACCAAGGGAACACAGTTAATCGATACTGGATAAGAGTTACTAATTGTACTATCTCACGTATATCAACTCGTGTCACATATCTGATGCTAAAAAATGAAATCACTGCATTCTATGTGGAAAAATTCTTAGGGTTTCATACATGATTTCTTGTATTTGATTTTGGAAATATCCAAACATGAACATAAGGCTCATTATCAAACTGATGGTATTGAATGTGAATCTAATGATATTTCACCAAAATGGTCATGAATGGTCAAAAAGATCACACATTAGAAATACTTATGAAAATTTTACATGGAAAATACAATTTCATTTCCTCAAATAGAAACCCTGTGAAAATGTTACATTTGACAATATATTCCATGAATGGTTTATTATGGGCCCCACTAATGAGTTCAAATTAATCACATTCTATTGTTCTTAATTAGGCTCCTCAATATCTGTTTCATGTTTCTATAAATGATTCATAAATCTGACACTCTATGAAGATGAAAATTCAGATACTAAATTCCATAACAATAAAAACAAAAATGATAATATAATTATTATTTGGTTCATCACAGACCCAAGTTATGAGTTTGACTTAGATACCCAATATTGGTCCAAAAAAAACATTTCCAACTCAGGATAGTGATGCCACATATGGATCTTCATTCCAACATTACATGGATATGTCTCATTTGAAGAGGTGTTATGATAAAATTAATAATAATATTTTTTTTATAATTATTAATATAATATTAATTTAAATTAATATATACATTCATTCCCCCATTATTTATTCCCAACATCATGGAACCACATCCCCATGAAACATTCATAATTTTCATTTATCTTATTTATTCTTGTTCATTTAACACATTTTTTGTTCTCTCCCTTATGTTCTCCCTATCCCGCTTCAATCTTAAAAACACAACCACTAGCTTGTATATCACATGAAGAACCTATCCATAGATATACCCCCCATCATATGTAGCTTCCTAAAATAATTCAACCATCAATGTATTATCACACATCACCTCATCAGATGATCATAACATGACATGTGGCATACAACCCCTATCACATGCATCATTTTCACATCCCCAACCTCCTCATGAACCATGTATGGAAGAGAACTGAACTGATCTCGATCACTGGACATTGAAATCACAACTCAATCTCATAATAAATCTAAAACATGGATCTATGAAATCAATCCATATCAATAATGATTGGTTGTAGAATGATTTATTTTTTTGGTATTCATCAAACCATTGTCAAAAATTAATTACCGAAATGAATGGTGTAAAATAGAAGAATAAAATCATGATAAACAAAATTGAAGATATACCATAGCTGTTATTTTAGATTGTTTCAACTATCTTCCATTATAATGAAAAATAAATAAAAATAAATAAACCAAGACATTATCAATTTTTTTACTATAGGAGGACAAATCAATTACCTAAATTAAACAAACAACCATTTAAATAATTTGTTAAATTATTAATTAACATTGGTCTTGTGTAATTTGAAAATGGATAAATCAACACAAATCAAGTGACCCAAATAAATTAGTATCAATCACTAGTTAAAAACAATTGCATGTCATTGTTGTTGATGAAATATACATGTTTCTTCATCGCTGGTGATCCTTATGATACTCCAATCATCAATACACGATCTGAATGACTATAATCATTCCTACACTCTCTCCAATAAATTATAAATGTTTTTACTATATCCCTTAAAATATTTATAATAGTATACTTGTTGAGGTAAGCATGTCCCTGTGTCAATGAATTTAAATAAATAAATAAATTAAAATTTATTTTATTAATTTCTACCATGATGTGTTTTTCAAAAACACCCCTGTCTGACCATGATTATATGGAAACTAGGATAAATAATGCATTCTGAACTCAATGGTTGTATCAAATTTTTTATTTGGGAATCTGATTGTGTGTTGTATATATTTTTCAGGAGAACTACGCATGTTTGATTTTAATATATTTTATATTTTTAAAATAACAATGTTGTGATCATTGGGCCCTAGAATATTTCCTCATCTCCGTACCAGACTCTAAATATATTTCTATGTCTATTACAAAGCCTTTTGTGAAAAAAAGACATTACACTAGTCACCTATTCAAATGCTTTCATCACTGAAAATCATAAACTATAAAATATACGTGGATATTGAAATCTTAACTGGGTGTCCCACTCCCATGAGGTCCCCTGATTGTTTCACAGGATTCGAAAAAACAAACACCAAAAAAAATTCCCATGAAGGGCCTTTCTCTCTCAGTTCCCAACACCACAATCCCCATGAGAATGGTAAATCCACTCTAACAGCCCAGCATACACTGGTCAATATCGAACAACTAGTCTTTCACACACCACTCCTATTGTGACATATCCACGATAGAAGAAACAAAACTACAATGGTTACAAGATTAATATGTACACAACATCACTAACTATCCATTAAAGATGAAAAAGGTCTAATGATCATTAGATATATCATGTCATCCATGAAATATCTATCTCATCCTTAACATAGAGAGATATATTGGAATACATTATCTCCATAATGAACTCTAAAGGCCACAACCATCAGCTTATAAATGAGTCTTGATTTTTTGGGAAGTCCTTATCCACCCATGGATTTATTACACCTCATTCACAACCATCCCACAAAACACCATATCGTGTCCCATGTTCTCCAACCCTAATTTTGAGGACAGAAGGGAACCATAAAAAACTACGATGAAATGAATAAAAAAGGTTAAGTATATATCACATAAGTCTTCAATACTCTATTGAGGCATTTACGATGCCATTGGGTATAACCAAGAACTAAAATAAATCAATGAAGACCTAGGAATCCATGTATATATGTCCCCCTCTTGAACCTAAAGATAGTGATAACCCATCCAGAGGTGAAATTCTAAGAACCTCTTATCCCCAAACATCTTTTTGAAAAAACAATAATTCTCTATTGTGAATAATCTTCATCATGTCACCTAGCTCATGTGAAAACAATTTACTCTCAATATCACACAATTATTCACCTGTCAGTAAAAAAACCCTAGTTTATTAAACTAAAAAAATTGGTCTTACAAATCTCATTTCACTAAAAAAATCCTACAAAAAATTCAATATAAAAAAAAATTCATCTAATATGCTGTCAAAAATTTCATTGGTATCCCCTACTATGAGTCCTATAAAAATATCAACACTATGTGAGGAGACAGACTCTATAAATACGAAGGAAATACATCCTTATACATAGCCAACATTAGTGGACAACAAAATATCATAGCATCCATTTGTATAAGGGTGTCACTATACAGATTATAAGAACAGAGTAGTAAACTCCTCCACATGATCTCATTATGATCCAACTAGATTCAGTACTTTTCAAATTATGATAATGATTCTTAAAAAATCGGAATCACTACAAACCTTTTTAGTAGAAATTAACTAAGAATTTATTGTAGGAAAGTAGTTTGTATTGAGGAAAACATCATATGTTCTCCCCACCACTGTGAAATGATTCCCTGAGAGGTTCTCTCACTCTCTCATCCCAATGTAAGGTCACATTTAAAGGATATATTTTTAGTCATATATCATATCTATATAAGAGATGTTTGAGAAAAGAGGTGTCATCTAGTATCAATATGTCTTCATAATGGGATACACTCAGAGAAAGGTGGCTCATAACTCTTTGTGAAAACCACAATTGGGGATGTAAAGACACATTTCTTACTGCAAACAACAATAAAAATCTATACGAACTCCTACTACTTGAAAATAATCAATTCTATAACCCATGTATTAACCACTACCAAATCATACTCAGACATCTTTTCACCCCAAAAACATCAAACACACAAGTAAGTGAAAATCATCCATAAAACCATGAAACTATCTACATTGGGAGACAATGACTGAGCCATATAGTTTTGGATAACGTATTGTGAACATATCTAATGGAGGTGGTTAATTGTACCTTTTCCGTACATGTATAATGTCACCAGAAACATCATCTACACAATGTTCTACCATGGCACTGAATCACCCTAGAGGAGTCTCACCTCCATGATGACAATCAGGATGGTGACCCATTCAAATGAGACATTCACTCCATAGGGTCATTCCCATTATCCACCAATTGAAAAGGGGTTTTCTCCCCCCATGTAATGTGGGAAATCACTAACTATGGAACTCAAGATGAAAAAATAGCATAAGTGTATCAAATCCTGGTACAATAGGAGGAAACTAATGGTCCCTATATAAAGGGGGTCAAAAGTACAACCATCTGATTATTCTAGGGTCGACACAAGCTAAAATTCTCATAGAATTTCCTAAATACAATATTACATATCCTGAGGATCTTTCTCACCAAAAATTATGAGGACTATATAATGTTGAAACTTATGTAACATTCCAACCATGAATGTTTAATCATCTTTACATATTGGATACTTCATCCCCACAAATGTGTTGTCAAACATCCATTAGATCCACAAAAAGGTGTAATATCCACTCAATAGGTGGTAGCACTAATCTGCACCATCCTAGAAAAATCACGTCATGAGTGGGTCCCGGGACTGATTCCTATACTATCAAATGGTCGTAATCAAAACAATGCAATTGAATCATTTATGGATTTCATCGTAGAAGAATCTTAAATATTATCAAGACATTCCATGATAAATGAGTATATCTGGGGAGATGACAGAAGAAGTGAAAGGAAACCACATCTCATTCAAATATGATTGTTGTTATAATGTTTTCCCTACACCCAGTTCTTACATGTAATGAGTAAATAAGATGGATGTGAGGGTCCTGGTGAATGGATTTCTCGTTTGTCACAAAAAATAGGAAACTATGTCCTAAGACCCAAACATGAAACACATTGACAACATTTCCCTTACTCTCAACTGAATCCTCATAGATAAACAAATGAAACAAATGAAACTACAAACTATGATCTTATGAATAGGTAGTTTGATAACACAATAGTTTGGGTTTCTTCTATGATACATGTTTATCAGGACCTGACCTAGTGGGGATCAAGCCGAAACTACCCAATCCCCACCTCTAATTGTCTAGGGGTCTACGAATAGCACTAAGTAACCATATCACACACATGGGAGAGATTAAACCAATGTAAATTTGCACACACACACACCACCAATCTCATAAAGTGGTGAAATGAGAAACAACTGATAACAATACATGCATAAATCTGTAATTCAATAATCAATGTTTGAAATAATGTAATGTAATGTCCAAAAAGTGTCCAAATACCTGGAAACCCAAAGTTAAAAAAATGGATGGCCTGCTCATAATGAGGAGACTAGTTTCAAATGAAACATCAGTATACACCTCCGTCAGTCATTCCCAAACTAAGCTCCAACTAATCCTTGTCTACCATGAACACTGTAATGTAGTATTTCTAGATAAGACATAGTATGTACAGGAAGATCACATTCATGGGTGAGTATAATATTACCCAGTAGGACACCCCAGAATAATTAAACATAAATAATCAAGAGTATTCATCACATTAGATGATATTCCATCCATACTATGAAACATAAAATGAAAATTCCAGATAGACCCAGTGTAGAAAAATAGTCTCATGGTAAGGTCAAACCCGCATTTCAGGCCTATAATTTCATATTTAAGATACCAAATTACACTCTCCTGAGAGAACTAACTCCATGATCTATAAAATTACCAATAACACTTATCTTAGAAGTCACACTCGTTCAAGAAGAACTTATCTCCATTGTATACAACTATAGTTTACACTAAACCAAGATGTCATTGTCCTCAGGTCTATCCACGAATAAGAACGAAGTATAATAAGAGGGTTCTTCTATGAAAAATTGATCATAAAACACATAATCATAATGAAAAAATCATAATGTAAAGATGTTGGTTTAATCCCCATGGCTCAGTGGGGGGAGATCATCCCCTACTAGAAACATCCTCCTAAGCAGGGGATCCAAAACCATTTAAATATTAATCATTCCAATTCTAGATAAACCCTATCTATTGAAAACATAATGGAAAAAGAGATCGATTTCAAAAACATTGGGGGATATATTCTTTAATCCACTGATGGGTACAATCAAAGCTAGATGATAAAATATACTGTAGAATAAGGGAACTCATACTCACTATACTAGTCAACATAAAGATTGAGAGGGGTCACCCAAAATGAGTAGGAAATAATGATGAAATGAATAGATATTGGAATAGAATAAGGGAACACACTCAACATATACTTATTATGATTTATTTAAAGACTCATATCTTATATACCACCTCGCATCATACCACTAATGCCAAAAAGATGGTCATCACCGTATTCTAGCTGGAAAACTATTTTGGATGGACAACATGAGTGCCCAAATTTGAGTCTAGAAAAATATAGATGAACACATTAATATCACCATCAGTATGGCAGGATTAACCATAAATTCATTGATACTTTACCCAAACTAGTCATTAATGGTCAAACAGATCACACTATAGTGGTCCTTGTGAAAAAAATTCACAAAATAGAATTTTTTTTACTTGTCATACATATAAAATTAGTGTGAAAAGTTACATTTCGCAATATAATACACAAATATAACTTCATGGAACTTCCCAAAAATCTGAACTAAACAACCAAAATAGTTCTCAAACAATCTATCACAATATCTAGGTTTTGATTCAATAGAGAGTTTATCAATCTAACTTCGTATAATGAAGATTTTTCAGATATTAAATTTCATAATAATAATGATAATAAAATTGTTATTATCGTCGTGAGAATAATGGAACTGATCCATGAGCTTGAAATAAATACCTAAAATTGGTACATAAGTTAATTCTCCAATACATGATCATGATGCCACAAGCGAAACATCATTCTGACATAGCACACCAAAGTTACACCTAAATCATTATTTTGTTGATAAAAATAAAAATAAAAATAATATTTAAATTATTATTATTATTATTAAAAATATTTTAACCAAATCATGAATTTTATTACCTCATATTAGTTTTGATGTTTCGAATAACCCCTTCACCACAACACCATTATCTTTTTAATTTTTATATTTACTCTTCATTTTATTCCTTATTTTTCTCTCTCTTATTCGCTTCCCTATCATGGTTCTTCCATAAATTATACTCCAATTATAGGAAATTTCATTTAATTCCTATCAATAACCTCTATATATTTTATCTCTTGTGGAATCCTAAAAACATACCTCTATAAATCTAAAATAATGTGACACCTCATCAAACTATCTATCCATGACACATGGTGCGCTGCCCCCATCATGCACATCATCATGAAAACCCAAACCACTAAAAGGAAAAATCCATGAAGAAAACTAATCTAGTCTCAATCAATGGTCATTGATGTCATAGTTCAATTTTATAGTCAATCGGGAACCCAGATTTTTTAAACTAATTTATTTCACCAAATATCGGTTGTACGATGATTTATTTTTTGGTATTCAACAAAATAATTTCCAAAATGAGTAATGTTTTTGAATGGTGAAAGAAATTGGGAGAAAATCATGATAAAATAACTAAAGAATTTACCATGGTTGTTAATTGGGATTCCTTCAAATCAAATACATTAGAAAAACGAATCAATATAAATAAATAAACCAATATGATATCAATTTCTATAACATTTGAAGATAAATAAATTTCCAAAATTAAACAAATTATCTGTGAATTAATTTGATAAATGATTAATTCACAGTCATATTGGGTAAATAAAAATTTTATAAATCCCAATAAATAAATATCCCTACCCTTATTCTTATCAACCGCTAATGAAAATTTATTTCACATCATGGGTTTTTACGGGAACCATATGATGTTTCATCATTGGTTGTCCTTACGACACTCCAATCATCGGTATATGATCATAAATCAAATCAACATTCATCCATGCTCTCTATTCAACTCAAAAGGTTATAAGGATAACCTAATAAATTGGTTATAAAGGAATACTTGTAGTTGGAAAAAAGCCACCACATCAATGATTTAAAATAAGTAATTTTTTTTCAATTTGTTTTACTAATTTCCCATGCTATGAGTTTTTCACAAATTCCCACTCCTGAAAATGATTATGGTGTGCCTAGGGTTAACCCCTCATTCTAAACTAAATTGTGGTCTCATATTTTTTATCTAAGAAACAATTTTGTTGTAATTACAATTTTTTAGGAAAACTGTATTTGTGTGACAATAATATATTAAATATTATTAAAATATCAATTTTGGGCTCATCGGGCCTTAGAATCTCACATTATATCTCTATACGTCTCCAAAAGTAATAATAGAAATATTCAAAATTATTTTATTGAAATAACTAATTCATTATAATAAAAATTTTATTTATTTAATTAGATGAGTGTAATATAACCATACACTTCCAAGGTTCTATTATATGTAATTTTGGCGCCATTTTCCATTAATGATGACATTTTTATAAATTTAAGTAATTAATAAAAAAATCAGAATATTAAATTTAATTTATCTAATCTTTTACTAAATGGATAAAAAAATTAACAGAATAATATAATAGATTATTTAAACTTAAATAAATAACTTCTATGAGGGAATTTTATCTTATTTTTTGGGATGGTAAATTTACCATACATGATAACCCAATTTTGAATCAGTTCATTTGATAATATTATAAATTGTATTGTAAATAAATACTGAAACATTAAAATAAATGTATTTGGGATGAATTATTATATTACATTATTCGTAAGGTAAATAATAATTTATAATTTACCGAGAAATTTTTTATATTCCAAATCCATTTTGATCTTATTGACATTAAATTCAAACTAAATCAATAGTCCCAACATTTACTATAATGATTTTTTTGTAAAATATGTATTATTAATTGATTAAAAAATATACAAAATATTTAAAGAGGAATGGGGGAATTGAAAATTGTTTAAAATTTCGTCTATGGAATATTTTTTAGACATTATTCTCCTTAAAAGTAAATTAATAACCTATAAATTCCAAAAAAAATGTGTTTGCATAGTAAATGTTAAAATGGGTTAAAAAAAGTTTTACCCAAGTGATAGTGTTAAAATTAAAAATAAAATTCGTATAAACATTATTGGAAGATTTTATTTTGACCTTATCCTCATTTAACTTGAATATATGGACATTTATAAAAAATTTAAATTACAAATGCATTAATTAAACTCAAATATTTTAATTAATTCAATCTCAGTCCATTACACACACATAAAATGGAACCTTTTATCATCACTTCCTCATTACATTTTAGAACTCAATATTATCTAAGACAAGACAAAATAAATTATCGAACCTCAAAAAACCGTGATCCTAGGGATCTAGTATCATCATCTTTCCAACCTAGAAGGGTGGTGTTGTAGGGAATATATGATATTATGGTGAAGGGGTATAACCCATTACTAATCCATTTCAATTTTTTTCTTTTTGAAACTCTGTTAAATATTTTTAAACTAGTAAGATTACATAACATTAGTATCTACACAATACAAAAATTTTAATGATATTATTTTATAACAGTTTCTCACCTCTGTTTCCATCCTGTGGGTAATGAAAAACTAGTTGTTGTGTACATATGGACCAGAGAGAAATGTATTTAATTTATCATCACCACCAGACATGCTAGGTTATTTTGATTAATTTAACAAGTATATTTTATCTTCAATAAAAAATTCTTATTCTCTAAACATTATACATGACATACCTTGTTAACCTTCCACCATTTTAAAAGTTGATAATGTTGATCATGAAAACGTTTGAACTACGACCACCATGATATGATCTGATTTCATTTTCTTTTCCTCCATTCATTGTTTGTCATAAAATTTTATTTATTTCCTCAAAATAATATTAATTTATTAATTAATAATTTTGATAGGATAGAACCATCACCCCATTAACCATGGTAAATTTACCATTGTTTTATTTATTTGGAATCGAACGTCCTAAAAAATTTTGACAACAACATTTCAATTTTAATAAATATATATTTATTTTTAATAAAATTAATAAAGTGGATAGTAATATGGTCATATATATTAATAATTATATTAGAAAGATATAGTACTAATATATTTATATTATACTGGAGATAATGTTTGTACCTAGAAATTTAGATTCTAGGTAACTGGATTCATAGTTCAATTTCATTCCGTTGTTTTATATTATTATTTATTTTATTTTTATGATCAATTAATGAATATAATGACCTATAATTGTATTATATTTTATTTCTTCTTGTATATGTATTTTTATATTTTACACATAATCATTTCATTATTTTGTTCTCATTTTCAAGTCACAAAATTCTTATAGATTTATCATGTCACTTTTTTTTTCTATGGTACATATTATATATTCACCACATGTTTCATCTATGTGGAATATAAACATCCCATTTGATATGACTTTTCAAGTGTACATATATATTTATGTTGTTAAAATTTTCTTTGATGATATTTCATTCATGTGTGGTTTTAATCAAATGATTCTAAATTTAGTAATCATTTCTTTTAAAATCTAATTTTTATTCATGATTGTTTATATTTAAATTTAAATTAATTGAAATTATTTTATAAATATATTTTAAGCCCCATAAATTTTCTACTCCAATGGATATCAATTAATTTTACATGTTTCATTTCAATTTCCTTTTTGTGTAATTTATTATGACAGATCTATTTAAAAAAACCTTAACTTACTTCATCAATGGTCAAAAAAATTTCATTTCATTTCTATGTTTTAAGAAATTATTCATTAATATCTCATACAAATTTCAATTACTTATTAAGGAAATTTTTTACAATATTTTAATTTTCTTAAAATTGTTTTAAAAAGTTATTTTTTAACGTTGTCCCATCTGGTTAGTTTTGACAATTTTGACAAAGTCTATAGAGATTTTTTTTAATATATAGAGTGAATTTATTTTCCAAAAAACATGAAAACACTTTTATTTGAACATTATTTTGAAAATTTCCATGGGTACGTTTAATGAAAATATGTTTACTAATACAATGGAAATTTCTATATTCTAAAATAGTGATTCTAAATGAAAATGTATTTCCCTCATGAAAGATTCATATGATCTTTTCAATGTATTTTTATCTATGTTAAAATAAAAATATGGTTTATTTAATTTACATTGGATACACACTAAAGATTCCATCCCCCCATATTACTCAAGATGTCTAATGATCATGATGTTCAAATTTTTAAATTGGAAAAATATTTTCATTTCATATGATACTTTTCAAATGATATTTTCTACTATGATTATATATTTTATTGACTATAAAATTATTTTAATATTATTAATTATAGCTGAAATAGTATTTTATTACAGGGGAATGGAATTAAATTACCCCTCGACCTATCTATTGGTCTCATGAGAAAAACTATCTTGGATATTTTATGTTTTTCTAAAAAATTATTTATGAAGTGTTTGAATGATGATATAGTAGTATATTTATGATTTCACGACACAATGATGTGATTATATGAATATGATATTTGACATTATGAATTCTATCATTATTATATATATTATTTTAATCCATACATATATTTATGTTCTTATGTTTTTCAAGGTAATATTCCATTTTACGTTTTAGTAATATGGAAGAATAAATTAATATTTATCACTACCACATATATCCTGATTTATTTATATTGTGATGGATTATATTTTATGATTTACCTTACTATGAATCATAGATCACCCTTTATTATGTTTCATTTTCCCCAAGACATTTATATGGGATCTATGAATGATTTAAGGATACATTACTAGATATAACTATTCTCTCTATATAATTTTAATGTTATATTCATTGTTTATTAATTCTAAGTTAGAATCATGTAAGTAAATAGTCTCCCATGACTACATAACTAGTCTATATAATGGGATGAAGTCCTTTTATCTCGGGAGAATATATTAAAATAACCACCAGATCTATTTTACAAGATTTTAGAGTCTTACAATGACATAATAACTCTATCCCAAAATAATTTGGCTTTTTATTTTCATAAAGTATTTTAATTATTCTATCATCATCACTTGTATTATTTTCCACTAAAAACCCATTCGTAGGGTGTATATGATATGATAAATAAATTCTAATTCTATTTAATCATGATAAAATTCAAATTCATCATTGTGAAACTCAATGTAAGGGTTAGTTCTCATATTCTCATTTTGATTCACAAACACCTTTACAACTTGCAATTAGAAAAATATGACCAAATAAAAATAATTAGAATTGTTCTTTAGGATAATCACAATTCATTAAGGTGATCTCATTAATGAATGTTATTAAATATAAATCATGTCATATTGATTTTTTTCATCGGTGAATGTAAATCACTATGTGTGTGTTCCAGTGGCCTATTAGAGAGAATCTATTCCTTCATGGGAGTTTTTTTGTGTCATCCTTATATTTTGTAATTTCACACACACACAATCATATTCCCTATTAAATTTGTGAAGATCTATCCCAAATCGAGGAGTTGGACTCCTCATGGATTAATCATGTATTAATGAACACAAATCTTGTTAATCCTATTTAATCTATATCAAATCATGAGTAGGGATGGTTGGTTTCTTTATGTATTAAATAAACATCTACTAGATCCCAATTCTGGTAAATCATGTTTGATTATTTTAATATATATTTAATTTTTTTCTATAATGATTTATTATATGAAGGATTGAGTCTAATTAATTATGTGAATATTACTGCTTAAAACTATTTACATATCTTTGGCTATGTCAGAGAAACCGTGAGTCGGCAAAGGGTTCGAGTTTTACGGCAGAGGACCTAGAAACTGTAACCTAGAAACCATAACCTAGACCCCGTAACCCAGACTCCCTAACCCAGACACCGTAACCCCAACACCGTGAACTTGACACTGTGACCGAAACATCATAACCCAGACACTATTCAATGTTTGTAAATCAACCTTGCACAGTGATCCAAACATTGCATAAGTGTTATCGGTTTCTAATCTCAATTAAATTATATCATCATTACTATATCACCACTTGAAGGAAAATAAGAAGACACAATTTCTTTGTAACTCTGTTTCCATGTGATACTATTTCAAGATAGACTGTGAATCCTTTCGTTAATCTATTTTTTCATTTTCAATTGTATTTCTAACTGTCATATTTGACTCATTTAAAGGAACTGGCATAGTTAATGTTTCTTTGTAGACATGTCACCTGATAGTACGAGGTATGATATGCAGAATACATGCACCCTTTCAGCATCAACTCATGCACACTGTAACAAAAATGAATGCTTGGCACTGGAACAATATGCACAATAGAGTGAGCATTTGAAAGGATAACAAGTACACGCAATAAGAAGCAACTGAAGAACACATGAGGCACTCTCAATTCTTGAAGGCTGGACTACCATAGATCAAATCCAAAAACATCTTTGTAGTAATAGATCTATGAAGAACATGATCTAGACAACATATACCATCGAGTTTTAAACTAGATCACTAAACTTGATATGCTCTGTTCTTCACTAGAGGACATGGTACTTGCATCCGCTTCATCCTACAAGTCTAGAGCTGCATAGAATAACACTCAGAGTACTTCTAACCCTTTATCATCATCCATGTTCTAATGTGTGTTGTTTTTATCTTTTGAGAAGTATGTATGCGTCTGTATTAAAAACACATTGTCTCTTGTATTAAACTGAAGGATACAATAAATCCTTCCTCTCATCACTTCGTACATCTATTTAATCTCAGGGATATGTGTTGTAGTGGTCCTTGAGTGACATGGAAATTTATACCCATGAAGAACTGTGGAAGAGGTCATATAACCTAGACAGCCCCATGTATTGTTATTTACCCCAATCCAGGGTGTGGATCATGTTTTTTAATATAAACTACATTATGGAAGGTGACCACCAAGTGGATTGTATTAGGTCTTGTTTGGAGACTAAACCACTTGTTCTATACACTGTGTCTTTTAGTTTATTTTTTCTCTATATTACTATATATTTTAGAAAACAATATATTTTACAATGATAGTTAGTCTTAGATAGAATTTATAACTATTTTTCCTCATTATAATATCTTCAAAAGTTATATCAATAACTCCCATTGATATCACTAGGAATTAACAAATCCTTTGAGAAGTTATTCCAATAGTCAAACAATTATAACAAGTTTTACCTTGATTAACTGGGATGCATTTATTTGTATTGGGGAATCTTTTTTAGTGACAATTTTTATAGAAAACTTTATAGATACATAATTCACAGCCCACTTGAGTAATATACCCATACTAACATCTGTTATCAGAGGATTTTATTCTTATTAGGACTCTTTTTTAAATATTATATCTGGGATTTTATTTGTTCTTTAAATATCTATAAATTTCTTTTATTTTAAATTTTATACATCTATCAAAAGTATTAATTTATTATGGATAATATAATTGATTGTCCAGTAACAAATACACCACCGTTCATTAATGGAACTAATTATTCCCAATGAAAAATTAAGAAGAAAATTCATTTATAAATTATGGGTTTTGAAATTTGGTCTTCAATTGTAGATGAGTATATGATTCATTCTACTGATAGAATTACATTGGATGTCCCAACCAAGACAACTTATAAAAATAATTTCAAATCCATGATTTCATTTTATTGATCTTTAGGAGATGAGGAATTTAACATAATATCTATATATAAAACTACCCATCAAATTTGTGATGCTTTATCTGTTTCACATGAAGTAACATCTAGTGAGCATGAAATGACACTCAATAGTTATAATATTAAATAAGATAACATTAAAACGAAGCATGATGAGCTTATTTCTAACATGTATCTCAGGTTCAAAGAAATTGTCAACACAATGATCTCTCTTGGAAGATAATTTACCACCAAAGAACAAATTATAAGGATTCCCATATGCCTAAATGAGTTATGAAGAGGATATTATGTCTCAATTACCTATAAAAGAACTCATTGGGAAACAAATGATGTATGAAGAGGATGTGGAAGTCCACAAGGAAGAAGAGGATGAACCCAAAAGAAAATATGTGGCCTTTAATACCACAACCTCTAAACATAAATAAATGGAGAAACTGCAAGTTTCTATAGAATGTTCTAGTAGTGAAAAGTCTTTACACGATAATGATGAGGAGATGACCCAATTAATCAGAAGGTTTTAAGAAATTTTAAGAAAAGAAGAAATTTTTTAGAAAGACTAACACCAAAGGAAGATATGCTAAAAAGTGAATCTAGATGAAATATTCAAAAATAATTGATAGGTATGATGAGATAGTATGTTATTATTGTAAGAAAATGGGACAGGTAAAGGCAGATTGTCCCAGGATCAAATATAAAAAGAAATACGAAGAAAAAGATAGAAAGTATAAAAAGGAAATGAAAGTAACTTGGAGTGCTTCTGAGGAAGTTTCTAGTGAATCATTGTCTTCACATGATGGATAGGTAAACAAAGCCCATATGTGTTTTATAAAAAACACATCTAAGGTAACACTGGAATCTCCTGTAATTTTTATTATTATTCTAAAGTTGAAAGTGATTCTGAAAATATTTCTAAAGAAGAAATGTTTGAGTATTTAAATATGAATTAAGAGACATGTAATGAAATAAAAGATAAATACGAGTCTTTAAAGAAAAAATATGAATTTACCTCAATTATTAAATCTGAACGTGCTGTAGAATGAGAAAAAAATGTTCAATTACTCAATGAAAATAATTAATTAAAAATATATAATGTGAAACTGAAAACAGAAAATGAAAGGTTTAAAATGGTAATGTTACCTTGGTGAAAATTATTGGTAAACAATTTACCCTGAAATATACTACTGGCATTTGGTATCAACCTGGTAAAAGAAATTTTGGAGAAACCAATTTTCATTCTAAATCGAGACCATTCATCATTACTCCTAGTTCAAGATAATATTCTGCTAGTTCAAATTATGATACACTCAATACATTATCATGGTTTTTAGACCAAATAGAGTTTATTTCTTAAATACATTTGATAATTCTTATAAGAAACCAACGTGGCAGATGTGGGTTCCTAATATAGAAGTTACTAATATTATTGGACCTAAACAAATATGGGTACAAAGGTGTATTTTTTTGACTATTTTGTAGTATTTTTTTAAAGATCTCTTGTAAATGATTATGGTACTTGGATAGAGGGTGTTGAAGACAGAATATAGGATTCTTTTAATGCTTTATGAACTTAATAAAAATTTATAGTGGATGTGTCACCTTTAGTGAAAATGCCAAAGGAAAAAATAAATTGCCTTTTCCAAATAGATAACCCTTACTCAGTTATAATTTCCAAAATACCTTTTTTCAATAGACTGAAATATATTCTTCTTACTATATCACAAATATGTGATGATGGATTTCATGTAAAATTTGAAGATTATGCTTGAAATGTTTTTAATTCTAAACATGAATTAGTATTTTCTACATTTAGAAATCAAAATGTATACACTATTAACATAGATTCTTTAGTTTCTCAAAATGATTAATGTTGAAGTGTATTTCACAATGTGTCCTGGATTTGGCATAGAATACTAGGAAACTATAATATTCACTCTCTTAGAAATTTAACAGGAAATATTTAATTCAATAAGCTGCCCAAAATTGTGTTTCCAAATGACAAAGTGTGTAATCCTTATCAGAAGGGAAAGCAACACAAAATTTCTTTCAAACCAAAGAAAGAATTTTAAACTAACCAACCTCTCATGTTTGTTCATAGGGACTTGTTTAGACCATCTAGAGTTTTTTTTCAATAGGAATCAATATGTTTATGTTCTTGTAGATGACATTTCTAGATACACTTGGACCATCTTTTTTTCTCACAAAAGTGAAACATTCTCTCATTTAACCAAATATTCTAAAACTGTATAAAATCATAGTGGATTTATAATTAAATAAATATGAAGTTATCAGGGCCATTATACTAAAAATAATGGGGTTGAATCCTTTTTCTCACCAAATGGCTATAGTCAAAATTTCTCTTCTCCAAGAACACCTATAAGAAATAGAGTTATAGAAAGAAGAAATATGACCTTGCAAGAAATTTCTAGAATTATGATTACTGAATATGACTTAACTATTTATTTCTAAGCTAAATCTATAAATAAAAAATTCTATATTATTAATAGAGTGTTGATTGGACTAATTCTTAAAAGAACTCCCTATGATTTATGGAACAATAGAAAACCCATAGTAAGATACTTCAAAGTCTTTGGATTCAAAGTATATATCCTTAATACTAAGGAAAATCCTGACAAGTTTGCATCCAAGAGTGATGAAGGAATATTTATAGAATACTCAATATCTTGTAAATCCTATAGCGTTTTTCACAAAATAACTAAATGTGCGGATGAATATTTCCATGTTAAGTTCGATGTGATAGATCCACATGAGACTAAGACCTCTCTACATAATCATAGGGAAGATATTTCAAATCTGGTCATTAATTCTAAAACCTCCAACTATCCTATAATGGAATCTGTGAAAACATCCAATTCTGGAAATTCTCCAAATTCAAGTCATAATGAACCCGAACCTTTTGATGAACCTGAACGCACTAGCCCCTCTTTTTCTAGAGCTGTTAGAACCCTTATTAACCATCATTTTGGTGGTATTGTATGAGATTTAGATAATAGAACTCAAACTAGATCTTCTCAAATAAATTAGGTTGAACATCATGATTTCTTATCAGAACGTGAACTTAAAAACATTAATGATGCTATCAATGATGCATTTGGGTGATGGCTATTCAAGAATAACATAATTAGGTTGAAATGAACAATTTTTGGAAACATGTTTAAAAACCCAAATACATATTTACCAAACGCACTAAGTGGGTGTTTATAAATAAGGTAGATGAGGCTAGTAATATAGTTAAAAACAAGGCTATATGGTTGGCACAAGGATATAGTCAATAAAAAGGAATTGACTATGAGGCGACCATTGCAACAGTTGATAGACATGAAGCCATCAAAATTATGCTTTCTTATGCTACACATATGAATTTTAAACTATATCATATAGATGTCAGAAATGCATTCCTAAATGGATATATACCTGAGGATGTCTATCTTGAACATCCCCATGGTTTTATAAATCCTCATTTTTCAAATCATGTTTTCAAATTACCGAAAGATTTTTATTATTTAAAACAAGCTTAAAAATCTTGGTATGATAGATTAAGTGCTTTTATTATTTCCAAAGGTTTTACCAATGTTATAGCTAATCCTACTCTTTTTAGAAATTAAATGTACAATTATTCTTTCGTAGTTCAAATTTAAGTAGATGACATTATTTTTGGATCTTAAGAAATTATTTATGTATTGGGTTACATAATATGATGAAAAATGAATTTGAAATGAGTTTAATGTGTAAAGAAAAATTATTTCGTGGATTTCTAATAATCCAAAATAAAGTTGGTTTTATTTTAAATCAGTGAAAAAATACGAATGATCATCTGAAACGTTTTGGATTTGATAGCACTAAATGTAGTGATACACCATTGAGTACTACATGTAAGTTGGATCTTGATGAAGATGCAAAACCTGTTGATCAAACCACATATAGAGGAATTATTATAAGCTTACTCTTTTTAACATCTAGCCGATATGGCATTATGTTTAGTTTATGTATGTGTGCTCGTTTTCAATAAAAACCTAAGTAATATGATTTAAATGTAGTTAAAAGTATTTTATAATACCTCAAACATACAACAAATCTTGAACTAATCTATCCTAGAGGAAAATACTTTGAGTTAGTTATCTATTCTAATGACGGTTTAAGTGGATCTATGTTAGATTGAAAAATAACCTCAGGAACATGTCACTTTTTAGGAATGTAATTAGTGTCATGGTGTAGTATGAAACAAAACATTGTTGCATTATCTACTTCTGAAGTTGAATGCATAGCTGCTGGTAGTTGTTGTGCACAATTTTTTTTTGTTGAAACACACATTACTATATTAAAATATCATTTCAGGAATGTACACATAAATTGGGAAAATACAAGTCCTATTATCAATTAAAAAACTCATGTTTCACACTCTAGGACAAAACATAACGATGTAAGCCATCAATTTTTGAGAGACTATTATCAAAAAGGTGATATCACTTTGGAATTAATTGGAACTAAATTTCATCTTTCTGATATATTCACCAAACCATTAAATTCTGAAAGGATATATTACATCATAGATGAAATAGGAATGATAAATCTCTACTAGAAATTGTATTGTTTTAAAAAACATACTGTTTCACAGTTTACAGTTTCTTGATTTATGGTTTCCGAATTCAATGTCATTGAATTACTATCCCACTCTCATAGTTCAACAGGTTTCTGCCTTGAAGTTAATATTTCATGTTTATGGTCTCATAGTTACTGTCTCTCGGTTACTACCTTTCACTTACTATTTCAAATGATGCAGTCGCACCATTTAGAGACACACCATAAAGATGACACCGGGAAATCTATTCTGGTCTCATCATTATAATCTATTCCAGTCTAACAATAATCAAAAAATTTCATTCTATTTGTATTTTATTATCTGTATATAATTTTTGATTATTTTAATTTATTTTTCCCATTCTTTTGCGATGCTTGAAATCCGAAAATGATAAAAATGAAATATATTTCATTATTTTATTCACTCATGCTTTTTTATCTCGAAACCAAAACCCTTATTCTTTTCAAACTATATGTCCTCTTCAGCCCTTCATCTCTCTCTCAAACCCTAGTTGAATGACTAGCATGAATCTCCCATCTTCATCTACTCCTGAGAATCGCATATTGAAGAAGAATGTCAAAACGGCACCGAAGGTTGTTCCTGAAGGATTGTTGAACATGATTTTTTTGATAGAATAGTAGAAACAGAAAATGAAATTTTTTCTAAGTTGTTTTAGACATATATATCATTATTTTTGACTGCACTGAAAGAGCAGGGATGGCTAAACCAGTTCACCAAGGAGGCAAGGTAAAGATAACAAAAACATTTTCTCAATGTTTTCAGTTAGCTCAGTTTTCATTCAATACTGAATATGGTTTTGTTGTAATAATCAAGATCAATTGTCAAAGATATACCTTTTCCTCAAGGTTATGGGATGGATTCCAAGAGATACCTCATGAAGAATTTTTTGAGGACTACTAGAGAGGTCATCCTCCTCCTAGTGATGTTTTTGTGTTAAAATACACCTTTGGAATATTTAATAGAAGTAAAAAGAAGAGAAGATAAATTGATGAAGAGTTGGATGTTGAATCAATATTTCTATTTATGTTTGTCCAAAATTGTATTAGTCTAAGAAAATGATATTTTTCTACCCTCTAGTATTAATATGTATTCATGATACATCTTCTAAAAATTTGTCACATGATTATCTGGTGTAATTATATTACACTTTAAACGTCAGATTTGACTATGAAAACCTCAAATGCTACCTATTTGTTATATTTAAGATTAATATTTTCAATACTTTATGCTAATGGAGTGGTTGGACTGAATGAATTATTCATCAAAGACTTTGAGTTCGGTATCTCAAAGGTTATAGTCAAAAGGATGAATATATGTTAGAAACCTTGAAAAAGGGATTTAGTGGAGAAAAATGAATAGATATATGTAATGATTAATTTTTTTGATAATTCTTCAAGACCAAAGAACTTATCTTATTTTGGTTTGGATCTATATGAAATTGTTTACTACCATATTGAAGAAGAATAGGCATTTGTTTCCCCTATGGAAGAAAATATCATTGAAAAAAAAGATAGTGTTCTACATATTCTAAAAAATATGTTTGAGAAGGAAGAACCTATTACTAAAGAAAATGCTTATTTAGAAGATGAAACTTATTCTAGAAAATAATATACTATTAGTGTGATATAAAATGTTGTAACTGAGGTGCATCTAGAAGAAGAACATTCTTTTGAGAAAGAGGCTGCGGTTGGGGAACATTTAAAGGAACAAGTTGATCTTAAAATATATTATTTGATAAATAATGGATGGAGCATGACTTATAGATGTCTATAAAATAAATGGATGAGTATATTTGAGATGAAAATTTAGAAACACATCAAGGGTCTGAATCTCTTAGTCCTGTAAAAGATGAACTTGTTGATGGGGAGAAACACCCCAGTCTAAAAAGTTTTAAAATTCCTAATCTTGTTAACCAATGAACTATGGATACCTAGTATAAGTTTCCTAGCTACATTTATGTTGATAAGGCCCTATATGAATCATTAAAAGGCATAGACCATATACATCATTTCAATTGAAACTCGTTTATTCTCTAGAAGTAATCTCTACAATGGAACCTGAGCCTATCTCATCTCCTGTTCTTGAACCTTCTCTAGAACCTTCTGCTTCTGTGTGTCAAATTGATTTGAATGACTTTGGAATAAAATTATTAGTTTTATTTGAAAATATCTTGAAAACAGAAACCTTCTTTTATGACAAATATTAGTTAATGAGATGATTCCTAGCTTTTAGAGAAAATCATATAGAAGATTCAACAGAAAATTATTCATGAAATTCAAGAGGATATAATTGAAAACAAGCAGTTGAGTAATGAAGTGAAGTATCTCTGATCTATGGTTGACGATATAAAAAAGTTTTGTAATTTGGAAAAGCTCATGTCTATCATTATTTTTAGTTTTTTATTGGTCTGATTCAACATACTGTTGCCTCTCTAATTCAACCAAACATGACTTGAATATTTGAAAAATTGGTAGAGAGTAACACCCAGATAGTCAATGAGATGTGTGAGCATGTGGTTGGACTCGAAAAACTGACTGATGAGTGGAAGGGATGTCTAAAAAAATTTCTCAATCAACTCATGTCCCTCACTTCAGATTTTACTACCTCTACAGCATATGGATAGTCATCTCAACCCATTGACATTTATCTTCTCAAAACTGTTGTTAAGGAGGAACTTCAATCAGTGTTTAGTGGTCTGGACAAAGAATGTTTATCTACTATTTTCAATAATAGTGATAAATTCCTTGAATTAGTGAGGATTCATTCAAATATTGAAAATTATCCTAAAAAAGGAATTGGAAAGACTATGTATTTCTACTTTAATAAGATTTTCCCTAAGCATGAAATTAATGATCATTTCAAATATCTTGAAGAGAACATAAAATTATTCATGACACTGAAGTCTTCAAGACTCATGTCCAAAAGATATAATATTTCAATCTTATATTGGACAAGTTTATGGAGAACAAAGATGATTCTGAGAAAGCAATGTAGTATGGTGGTGAGATCATTAGTGATTAAATTTAGTTGATGAGTTCTTAACTTCATGTGTAGAGCCCTACTATTGTTTCTCCCGCAGCTGAAACTTTGCGGCCTAGATTAACATCTTTCTCATACACTACTTTTGTATCTTCCTCGATGTATATATCTCAGGATCAGAGCCAGATCATACCTATTATCCTTGACCAAAACTCCCCTAAATCTTTCACCAAACAAACATTGGAACCTTTTGTTTTTCAAGGGATACATCTTCCATCATGGACAGTTGACTCACTCCCTTCATCAACCTATAATTATGCTTTTGTGGGTCCTTCTGATGTTGCTTCCAAGGGAAAATAAAATATCACCAGTGCTAATGAAAATAAAAAAATGTATCTAGGTATGTAGTTTTTTTAACTTTTTCCTACAACATTTCATGACACATATCTTTGTATGTAATTCAATCTGCACTATTTTTGTCTATTCTATTCATTAATGTCTATTTATTCTTTGTTTTTCATCTTTTATTTTTTATAATCCCAAAATTAATAGAAAGAACATTATGAATAGAAATTCAACTATAATGATCTGTGATCATCAAAAGGGGGGATATTGTTGGACTCCTCATGTTTTAATCATGTTTTAATGATCACAAATCATGTTAGTACTATTTAATCTATCTCAAATCATGTGTAGAGATGGTTGGTTTCCTTAGGCTTTAAATAAACTACCACTAGATCATGATTCTTATAAATCATGTTTTATTATTATAAACTATATTAAATTTTTTTCTATAAGGATTTCTTATTTGAATGAGTAAATGTAATTCATTCTATAAATATTACAACATAAGACTGTTTACAGATATTTGGCTATGTCTGAGTAACCATGTGTCTACCACCAGTTCTGGTTTTCTAGAAAATGACCCTGACACCATAACCTAAACACAGTAACCTAGAAACCGTAACCCACACACTGTTACCTTGAAACCATGACCCAAACATCGTGACCAAGACACCCTTCAACATTTGGAAATGGACTAGACACTGTGATCCAAACACTGCATATGTGTTACCGGTTACTGAGTTCAAAACAACTACAACATCATGATTGTCTCACCACTCAATGGAAAATATTGTTTCACCATTTCATGGTGACACTATATCCAAGTGATACCATTTCAAGACAGACTATGACACTTTTATTTAATCTATTTTGTCATTTTCAATTTACTTTTTAACAATTATATTTGAGTCATTTAAAGGAACTAACATAGTTAATGTTTCTTTGCAGACATTTCACCTATTAGTACGATGTAAGAGGTTTAGAATACATGCATCTTGTCATCTTCAACACATGCACTCCCTAACAAAAATAAAATATGTGGACTATAACAATATGCACAGTAGAGTTAGCGTTTAAAAAGCAAACTGATACATGAAACAAGAAATCACCGAAGAATAGATAAAGAACTCTAGATTCTTGAGGGATGTACTACCATATGTGAGAGCCAAAAACATCATCACAGTACCAAATCTAAGAAGAACATGAGCTAGACAACTTGTACAATTGAGTTAGAAACCAGAGCACCAGACTAGAGATATTCTATTTTTCACAAGAAGACTAGATTCTTGCATCTTTTTCACCCTATAGGGCCAAAGCTTCATTGAATAAAACCCAGAGCACTTCTAGCCCTTTCTCAACACCCTTTCTTCATTTTGTACAATTTTTATCTTTCGAGAACTCTGTGTGTGTCTGTATTAAAACACACACTATCTCCTATATTAATCTGAAGGTACAAGATATCCTTATTTTCATCACTTATTACATTTATTTACTCCAATGGATAAGTGTGGAAGAGGTTCTTGTGTGACCTGGTAGTTTATACCCATGAAGAACAATGGAAGAGGTCATGTGACCTGGACTGGAATGTGTACTGTTGTTTTCCCCGATCTAGGGTGTGGATCATGTTTTTTAATATGATCTTCTTGGTGGTAGGTGATCACCAAGTGGAGTGGACTAGGTCTCGGCTTGAAACTGAAAACCTATTTTATCCGTTGTGTCTTTTAATATAGGTTTTCTCTATTTTACTATTTATTTCAGAAAACACAAGATTTTACATTGATAATTAGTAATGAATATGACTTGTAATGATTTTCCCTCATTCAAATAGCCTCAAAAGATATAAAAAAACTCACATTGATATTAATGAGATTTAATCAATCTTATTAGAAGTTATTCCAATATTCAATCTATTATAATAGTATTACCGTGATAAACTGGTATGTTTTCATTTTTATTGGGGATGCTTTTTAAGTGAAATGTTTATCAGAAATTTTTATCCATACTCAATAAACTCCCCCCCCCCCCCCTCTAGAGTAATCTAATCTGACCTACATGAGGCCTCTCAATTTTACTCCGACTTTTATATCCTAGAACACCAATAATCTAATGACACATAAAATATTCTTATTTTATACTCATTTCAAAAGAGTCAAAAGGATCACCGATAAAAAATAGATTTCCATTAATTATTTTATATTGAGAATTGATCCTTATTTTCCACAATATTATAATCACAAATGCATCCATATTAATGTTAATATCATTTAACATATCACATCACTAAATAAAACACATAAGACTATTTTTCTTCACATTGAGAAATATATTTCTCATGTTCATGATTTTGAGGTTTAAGCTCAGTTCACCTAATTCGATTGATTTTGAAGATAACTATTACTTAATTGGACCTACATTATGGGTTTTAAATATTATTAAAATAATATTATCATTAGTCATATGAAAATATCAACCACTATCAATAATCCATTACTTTTTCTATAAGAAATTAATTAAACTTCCTCAAGGAAAGTTATTTCATTATCACGTGAATTTATATTTATATGTATGATTTATAATAATTTATCAACACTCTAACATTATTCCTCACACCAATAGTGATAATGGAGATTCCATTATGAGACATAAAATATTTATGTTTCTCACCATCCTCACTCTTAGATTCGGTACAAGTTTACGAGATAACCTCCTCTTCATTCTCAACAATATTCATATCTTTCCTCATAATTTTTTTTTATTTATTCATTTCAATATTAAATTTATTTTTATTTCACTTTTTTTGAATATTTTTCATCATATTATAATTTAAAATCATATTACATCATCATAGTGTAGATAATAACAATACTATTAATGTCATTACATTTGTATCATCTTATATGATACTTTTTATTTCCCTTGTTCTTTCCATTAGAAAATAAATTTGAAATAAAAGAAAATATTATTTAATATTCTTATTCCTTATATAATTTTTTGATATACTTGATACTACATATTTTATATATTCTATGATAGTAAACAATCTCATGTCCTTAAAATCGATTTCTTTATTCTCTATTTTCATAAAGTCTAAAATTTTTATCATTTAATATTGTATGAGAGTGTTATGTAATTCATCCAAAGAAAGATCCTATATATCTTATAAAGATGATATATTATAAGAAGACCTATCTGAAAAGTTCTTCATGACTGTTTTAGTGATGTTTTAGTGTAATATTTTCCATGAAACACCTAGATATTAATAGGAACTTCTTTTACAAGAGAGAAATAAAAATCAATATTATTTTCCTTGTTCCTCATAATGCATATATACATTATCCACAATATATGTAGTTTATCCTTCTTTGATACCACATTCAATTATTTGATACCATTGATCTTTTCTCGGATTCATTGACCTGGTTAATGTCGCATAAATTTTGTTTTCACCTTTTCTCACAATGATATTAGAAAATATTTTTTGGGTTTTTCATCAATCTGAATATTCATTACCTCTGCTAGGTTCATAAATGAAATTTCTTCAATTTATTGAAAACCAAAGACAACATTATCTTTAAATTCCATTCCATAATATGTATTATATGTAAAAATTATTATATAATACTTATGATATGTTTTTTCATCAAAAGTATGAACACATCTTATATTAATAAAATTCAGATCATTTATTTTATGAACTAGATTGAATCAAATAGAGGTAGCAGGATATGTTATAATAGAAATATTTGAGGAAGAATTCCTCCAAAGAGTGGGGGAGATGTATTAGTGGAGTATGTTTGTTACAATTTCTTCATAATAAAATCATCCCCAAAAAATTACTAATGTTCAATTCACTCAAATGAAGAGTCCCAAAATACATTTGAATATAGTAAATAAAGAGAAAGTGAAAATGATGGGATTCAAATGGTCCGCCCCTTCATGGGTAACATAAAACATCTTATGGGTGATTAGTCTCACCAAAACTATATTATTGACAATATTCAATTAAAAATCACAATATTAAATCGTTTGTGTAATGACCATATATTATTTATCCTTTAAAATGCATAATATTTTCGATATCTTATGTCACATGAAAACCCCAAAATAAAATGATGAAAACATTTAAAGAATGAATTATTAATAAGTTTATAATTTAAATAATATAAAATTCAATTAATAGTTGTCACCTTTAGAACAAAAAAATGAATATATGTTAATATTAAAAAGGTTTTCCTCTATAAAAGTTTCCATTATTATTTTATATATTTCATTAAGGTTGGGGATGAAGCCACAATAAATTATCTAAAGAAAATACCTCTTTAGTGTTGGTAGAGAGAGACCCATTACATATCCCAAAGGCCTAAGGATAGGTGGCCTGAACACAAGGCTTGAAAGCCCATTTTTTGGCCCAAATGACCCCTTGGTGAACAGTACTGCTACAGTACTCCTCGCTGCTACAATACCTGCTAAAATACGACAATTCTATAGTCCCTGCTACACTGCCTCTACCGCTACAGTGTCACCACTACAACGGTACCGCTGCAGTGCCCTGCAATAGTACTACTATAGTTTGGAATTTTGTCCCTGCCCAGATTTGATCACGGGACTTTGGTAAACTAAGTAGGAGCATGTACCACTCTGGTACATGCTTGTTGGCATGTTCATTATCCTATATATTTTCTATAGAAATATATTTTTAGAAATTTATTTATTCAAATTTGATAATTTGAAATTCATCTTTGAAGTCCAAATTAGTTTTCAATGATTTGTTTATATTTTTCTAGAATAATTGATGTTTAGTTGAATAGTTTAAAATAATTTTTTTACCAAAGGGGTGACTTTTACCATAATATTAATTGATCTGAAGACCTTTAATTTTATAAAATATCATAATTTTTAAATTAAATATATTTTATTGTATAATTATTAAATATATAAAATTATATTGAACTTATAAATACAATTTTTAATATTTTAGGACTTAAGCATCCTTTAATCAGAATTTTAAAACTATTATCATTTATTTTTTAATTGAACATTTTAATGAGAATATTTGGGTTTGATTAGGTATTTTATTCATCATAAAATTAGTTTTTTAATAATAAATTAATTACCATTATAAAAATCAGCAACCATAAGAAATTTATCCTATACATCATTTTAATGTTTAAAAACACAATTTTATTAAAAAATATTATTATGTGTTGTGTGTTTATAATAAAATAATATTCAATCATTTTTATAAAATTAATTATCTTTAATGAATCAAAAATTCAAGATAAGAATTTCAATATTATTAATTAAGTGTCTACATATATTTTTATCAATTAAATAGTCGAGATGAGTAATATTTTATTACAAATAATATGTGTTTATATAAAAAATCTTAGGTTGCTCAAATTTTCAATAATTAACATGAAATGTAGATATTATATAAATAATTTGTATTTTATAATATATTACATAAATTAATTACCGTTATTATTTTAGAAAAATCACTGAAAATTCATTTCAATCCATTCCTACCCCTAACATAACATTCTATTCCACAAAAAAGACCCTTCCCTTCAATTTTAAAATGGACAACATAAACCCATTATTTACACAGAATAAAAATTAAATATCATTGTCAACATATGGCCATGATTTCATCCTGAAACCCTTTCCCTTGAACCATACCATTTTAACACCCTTAATTACCACAATTACTTCATCTACGAGGATAATAACATAGAAAATCAATTATATTAACAAGAGTTTTACTCTCCACTTTGTCTTTACTTTTAATTTTTCCACTTCCTAATATTCCAAAAAATTTATAATATTATTAATTTAGTAAAATAATTATACCTAAATTTCATTATATTAATTAAACATCATTGAATGTTTCAATCAATAGAAACCACCACAAAAAACATATGCAACGATCGTGTGTATGTGCAGACTATGACCTCTAAGACACGATGTAATTGATTTTTCATCACTACATATTAGAGTTGTATTAAAGGATTATTTTTATGAATAATGATGATTTTTATTTAACATATAGTCTTATTAAAGTGTCACATTTTAAATATACTACCATTCATTCTGTTTCTAAAGAATGAGGACGTTAATCTTGCGTACGTGCAGTGTACAACCTCTGTGAGTGAAATATATTATTTCACATAACCACATAATATGGATAGAAATATAATATTTATTAAATAACTAATATTACGTTTAAAACATTATTATAATTATTAATTTAGCAGTTTTTATATATGATTACTTCATATATTAACTAAGAAATGGGTTCATTAATTGGGTCTATGTGCTAACTATGGACTCCATGAATAATGAACATTGTTTTTCTACATCAAACATTATTAGTTGTTATATAAATATGTTTCATGGATATATATTATATATAATACATGTATAATTTTCATTAATTGTAATATAACCCTTTTTTATAGCTGTTTCTTACTGAGTCTGTAACACCCCAGGTAAATAAAGAATATGACATTTTTATATTTATCCGTATTTTTGAATAAAATGTTAATATTAATTTAAAGGGAATGCTATGCTCGATGGATTACCCAATACGCAACAACGAGTTCCTTTGAAATCTTACGTTGCACTCTAATAATAAAATATTATTATTTTAAATTGTAGTTAACGCCTAACCGTTGTAATGGCGGGAATGAACGGAACTAACTAAAAAATGATTATATATGTTTGTCAAATATTATTACTTTTTACAATAAATGTTAGAGGATTAAAAATGCGAATGAATCCAATTTTAAGCGTAAACATTCTAATATTCTTCAACAGGTCGATTAACCGCCTTTGGAAGAGAAAACTCTTTTAAATCCACTTTTTGACCATTTTATGTGTTATATATGAAAAAATAAAATTTATCTTTAGAATCTGGACATCAAAATTTACTTTGTGTAAATTTTTGGTATTTTTCCGATAAAGTTCATTTTTTAATGAATAGTGAAAAATGTTGTACTTTAATTCAAAACCTCTTTTTAATCTAATTTATTTGTATGAATAGATAGTATTTTGAATTGGATTTAAAGTAAAATTAGAATATATTTTTACCATTTAATTCAATAGTGGGCGTTGGAATTAACTTCAGTTTGAAATTGGACTTAAAGTAGTGTCAATTTTTTGATATATATTGTTTCATAAAAACACGCTATTTGTCCAGACAGCGGGAATTAATTATTAAATTAATTAATGCAACTTATATGTTTCGAATTTTTTAAAATAGAAATCATTTTTGAATTCGGAATATCAAATATATCTTAGGGTGGATTTTTGGTATTTTTCTGAAAAACATCAATTTTTGATGAATAGTGAAACCACTAAGTGGTAGTTAAAGAAACTGATTTTTTGTTTAAATGAAACTTTACCACTTCTGTGTTTTGAATTTCAAAAATCCGACATACAAGGTTGAAAATTATGATGTAAAATGTGGTTCAATGGGATTAAAATAATTTTTTGGTGAATAGTAACTTTTAAGTTTTTAATCGCGATTAGATGTAATTAGTGTAATTTAAGGTAAAAATAATGTTTTAATAATATGAAATGACCTCGAAACATGTCCTACACTTATTTTATGATTCATGGAAGATCCATACAATCCATGGGTCAACTTGGGGACCCCTTGGAGCCACTTTGGTAGGAAAATGACATTAATACCTTTTTATTTATAGTTAAAATTAAAATTTCACAAACATTTATTATTTTACTAAAATAATTTTTACATGTGGTTATACAAGTCATATTTTTGACTATAAATATTAATTATAATGCTAAAAATATTTCCTACATCATGATATTTTGTTTATAATTTTTAGACACTAAATAAATTAAATTATTTATGACACTATGATGATGCAGCAAATACCTCATTATTTAACGATTTATATAAAATGAAATGATAATGTAAAATCTAAGACCTAAACTTATCACAATACTATTGGATGGGAGGATTTAGAAACCTTGTCACCTTATCCTAGAAATATATCCTTTTGGGACCTTTAAAATCCGAAAAGCATTTTATAATAAAGTAATATTTTATAACTTTCAAAGAGTGCTGCTCCTCTCCTCTTATAAAAGGCCCCCACCTCTACCAACTTACACACACCTCTCAAGCCTTTGGCTCGGCCAACCCCTGACCATTTCAAATCTCCACATCCCTCTCTTTATCATTGAAGCGTCACCTTTTGGCAGAATCCTTTACAAGGAAGCCTTTGTGCTCAAATCAAAAAGAGTTACCCGATTTAAAGGTAATGTCTTCCCTTGTGTTCTTTTGTTTTATTTTGCTTCTCCGACCCTATAAACTCTATTTATTCCTTTATTTTTTAACAACACCAGTATCTTCAATATTCTAGGATGTTTTTATGTGGATTATTCGAGCTACACTTACACACACCTTCGTCTAATGGTTAAAAAACATACTGTTTCTGTGGATGGAGAATTTCTGCCTCACGAAACGATGATTGTTCAATATTCTCTTAACACCTTTCGTGGTGGCCATTATGATGCTAATATATTTTATATATGATATATATTTGTTATTTATGTTTTCTATATGCTTCTGAATTTTATATTTTAAACATGACTTTATGATTTTCATGTTTTTCAAATGCGATGATTTCAAACGAGGAAGTGCGGACTACCGCCCCCTCAAGTGATGTGACTCGTTCATGCAATACATGGAATGTATAAAGAATGAAATTGATGAACTTATGTGATATATATAAATTATATATTATAATGTAATTATAATATATATATATATATATATATATATATCTTGTCTATTTATAATTCCATTAATGTGCCAAAGAAATGAAAGTAGCGTTCATGCGTACGTACGACTTACCGTCTCCATGAACGGTTAATTTCATTTCTTATCTCCAAATGTTATGTACTATTATAAGTACATATATATAATGGATATATATGTTATATATTACATATAAATTATTTATATCATTATGAAATTATAATATATATATCTCTCATTTTGTTTTAATTCCATTAATATCAGAAAGAAATGAAAGTAGCGTTCATGCGTACGTACGGCCTACCGTCTCCATGAATGCTGCATTTCATTTTTTATCTCTAAATGTTATGGAATAGTATAAAATGAATATATACAGGATATATATTATATTTAAAACATCAATACTATTCTGGAGATGATGTACCTATAACTACATGGAAGATTCTTTTCCAACAAGTTCAATTTTTACTCATGTACCGAACATCGACAAAAACGTCTGATATGAACTCACATTATTAACCAATTATTATAACATTATAATATGTGAGATGAACTGAATAATAATCTTTAAGGGAGGTACTTAAGAAATTATAAATTGACCAAATTTTATTATTTAGGAGATTATAGAATGATCGAGTCATGTCGGACACGAGGTAAGGGATCTTACCCCTCTCTTTCTTTTTAAGTACACTCTTAAATGGCATTCCTTTTAAGCTCATCATTCTTATGATTGGGATGTTCTTTTATATTAATCTTACTGTAATTTTTATGTTAATATGATGAGAGACCCTATTTTCTCTCATCAATCCATTTTATATGTTTTGAGTGGCGCCGTTAGGCTACCGAATTTTTGTAAGAGATCCAACCTCTCTCTTTCTTTTTAAGTACTCCCATTTATGTCACTTCTTTCAAGCTCCTCTTTGTTATGTTTGGGGGATATTCTTTTATATTCCTCTTTCTGTAAATTTTATTTTAATATGATGAGAGACCCTATTTGATCTCATCAATCCATTTTTTGGATGTTTTAAGTGGCACTGTTAGGCTGCCGAGTTTTCGTAAGAGATTTTTCATCTCACTTTTATTCCTGTGAGATTTATGCTACATTTTCCACAATTTCCTTTGAGTGGTATATTTACTACCCATTATTCTACTCTTTATGTAATATACTTTCGTTTATTGTCCTTCTTTCATGGGGTGTATGTTTCAAAAAATTCCCAAGTCGGTAAGGGAACCTCTCACCCTCCTCTTTTTAAAAGACTTCTTTTGTTGGGTCATTTAATTTACATATTGTAATGATGGTATATGTTCTTCTATATCCATATTGATGTAAATTTTATGTCCAAGTGATGAGATACCCTTCTTATCTCTCATCAACTCATTTTCTGAATTTTGAAGTGACGTCGTTCGGTTGTCAAATTTTTGCAAGGGAACTTCTTAACCCAATTTTGATTCTTTGGGATAAACTTGTACCTCTTGAATATGTCGTTCTATGAATATTTGTGAATGATCTATGATTGTTTTACACTCAATATCACCTTAAATTTGGTTTATTCATTTGTTACACATAATTATGTAATTGATTTATCCTTAATCTGAGGATACCATCTTTGTAAGGAACTTCGTCTCAATCTCCTTTCATTGAGGCATATTTTGTTTTATACACTACATTCTTTTATAAGGTGTATAAACCCCTTTGAATTTTATGTTTTTTAAAAAAGAATCTTGTTTATACGAAGCATTTACTAAATGAAAAAAAGGGAATGTTTTTTTTGTCGTACGTATGCGGCGAAAACGACTTCTCCGCCGTCATGACCATTACTTGAGTTTCAGCTTCCTCTACAAGCCATAACGTTTTTTTAAATGAAAAATAAATACTATATTTTACTTTTCATTTATTTTGGTATTGGAAATGGTTTTCATAGTGCTCATGTTATATCAAAGTGTTGTATTTATATCTTGTGATTGAAATATTGAAATTCTATGTTTCTTTATGCATGTTTTATGTGACATGATTATTTTATGGTTCTTGGGAATTGTTATGAAGATGGGTGGTTCCGTGATAAACTAAGGGCGAGTGAGCCCGATATAGCTCTCCAATTCATTGGGTAATGCGAAGGGGTTAAACATTAAGGTTTCTCTGAAAAGATTTAGGGAATATACTGTGATGGGTATTCCAAATGTAACCATGAGGGTTACTCCCTACATAAGAATGTTATGAATGCATAAAGTTACCTTTATGTCTTATGATTTCTATGAGTTATTCATAAATATTATGATTTCATGAGTTATGTTAACATGCTTATGTTTTATGAGTAATTTATGATTTCATTGATTCTTATGTATAAATGGACTAATGTTTTCTTTCCGTATTGTTATAACCCTTACTGAGCTTTTTATGCTCATCCCATGTTTTTTTGAAATGTTTTTCCCAGGACATGAAGTTGAATAGGGTCGAGGATGGGATCAAGGAAATTTCAGGCTATCTAAAATGTGGAACTAGACATGTTTCTTTTTAAGAGTTTTTATTTTATGGAAACTTAGTGGAAATGTCTACTTTGTAATCTTTTGAGATGTAATAGTTATGTCCTAATTCTCTAAAACTCTAAACCTGAAAATATCCTCAATGTGAATTATCCATTTAATTCAATATTAAGTAAGCTTTAAGGTCGGGGCCTTATAGTTCGTATCAGAGGTCAGTTTAGATAACTTTAGAGGTTAGGGTATTCTCTAAGCATAAGTGACATTACCATAATGGTTAGGATTTCGGAAAGAGTCCTAGTTTTAGATAAAGTGAATGAGTGTGTATATCTTAGTGGTTATCTTCCTCATTAGTACATGATAATTTTGTTGATATACTCACACTGACATTTCTGGTTTTAGTAAATGGATGGATCTAGCAGGCACCAAACTAAAAATGGGTTTGAAAGAAACTGTGGTGGTTCTCTGATTAAGAGAATGGATGAAATGGGGGATTCAATGAGAAATCTCGTGTTTATTCTAAACCAACTATCAAATAGTCATGACTAACCACTTGAACCTTAGTATGTTCTCTAATGCATCATGTATGCGATGAACAACTCGATGTGGAGGTTCAGGTATTAATTATATAGGTAACCATTAGGGTTTATATGATACTTATTTTTGAGGTAATTATGGGTTACTATATGTTATGATGGAAAATGAAAGGCATGAGATAAATGCGAGGTCAAAATATGTTATGGTTATTTTTTAAGATTTTATCATTTTTTGGGATACGCTATAAGAATTATTTAGTTTTGGAAAAAGGACAACGTGCAGACCGTGTGACAACCCTTCGCGTCGGACAAAGCTACGGGAATCGAGCCCACAACCAAAGTGTGACGGACATTTATTGCCTATCACTGGACTACGTGAAGTCCCTGGTTAGTTTGACTAATTATTTTTAGTTAGATGATCTTTTGATTCTATAATAAGTTGATTTTGGGTTATCTATGGAAATTATTAACCTGTCATGGAGGATATGTGATTAGGTTAATTACTTTTCAATATGAGACTTTAAGATAAAACTAATGTTATTTGGAGATAAATGTTAATTTTTATTTTACCTTGGAAGACTATGTGATTAAATAATTCAAATATTTGGGATTAAATCTTAGTTTGGTTTACTTTGAAGAATTGTATGGACAAATTTTTTATCGAATGGTCTTCATTGAACTTTGGGTTTTGTTGGAAAATTTATGGACATTAAGAATACATTTTATTTTTATAAAGGGTTATCCTTTTCTGGATTATCTGATCTTGCACTATCCTTTTTGGTTTTAGTTTTGGTTAAAGTACAAATACATAGGAAATATATAGTTCTATTTTGTGGATTAGGTGATTCTCTAGAAGTTGATTGTAGCTCTCTTAATGTAAACAAGTCTTCCTAAATACTCATCATTTGGGAAAAGTATGAGTTTGTGTAAGAAATCTAGTAAAAGTTGAAATTCAACATGACAAGTAAGTATGTTTCCTTAAGATCAAAACTAAATTCCTCAATGAAAAGTAACTTAAAACAAAAATGTTTTATATTAACTTTTTCTACTGGGGAATCGAATACCGTTTAACCCACCACAAGTTTGGGATTTTCTTGTGGTTAACTTTCTCCTAAACATGTTTTCTATCACTCTCCCTCAGAACAAGACCCATTGATTTTTCTTCCATATCCATGTTTTCCTATATGGAATCCTTGTATGGGTTAACTCGGGTGACCTCTATACTTCTCTTTCTTTCTTTTAAAGTTATTGTTTTACCGAATCTTGTTCCGATGTGGGACTTTCAATGATGATTCCGAGCCTAATTTTAAAATTGCGAGGACGCAATTCCCAAAAGGGGGGAAGGATATAACACCCCAGGTAAATAAAGAATATGAAATTTTTATATTTATCTGTATTTGTGAATAAAATTTTAATATTAATTTAATGGGAACGCTATGCTCGATGGATTTCCCAATACGCAACAACGATTTCCTTTGAAATCTTACTTTGCACTCTAATAATAAAATAATATTATTTTAAATTGTAGTTAACGCCTAGTCATTGTAATGGAGGGAATGAACAGAACTAACTAAAAAATGATTATATATGTTTGTCAAATATTTTCACTTTTTACAATAAATTTTTTAGGATTAAAAATTCGAATGAATCCAATTTTAAGCGTAAACATTCTAATATTCTTTAAAAGGTCGATTAACCGCCTTTTGATGGAGAACCTCTTTTAAATCCACTTTTTGACAAATTTATGTGTTATATTTGACAAAATAAAATTATTCTTCAGAATTGAGGCATCAAAATTTACTTTGTGTATATTTTTGGTATTTTTTCGATAAAGTTCATTTTTTAATGAATAGTGAAAAATGTTGTACTTTAATTCAAAACCTATTTTTAATATAATTTATTTATATGATTAGATTGTATTTTGAATTGGTTTTAATGTAATATTAGAATATATTTTTACCATTTAATCCAATAGTGGTCGTTCGAATTAATTACACTTTGAAATTGGACTTAAACTAGTGTCAATCTTTTGATATATATTGTTTCATAAAAACACACTATTTGTCCTGATAGCGGGAATTAATTATTAAATTAATTAATGCAGCTTATATGTTTTGAATTTTTTAAAATAGACATCATTTTTGAATTTGGAATATCAAATATAGCTTAGGGTGAATTTTTGGTATTTTCCTGAAAAACTTCAATTTTTGATGAATAGTGAAACCACTAAGTGGTAGTTAAAGAAACTGATTTTTCGTTTAAATGAAACTTTACCACTTCTGTGTTTTTATTTTCAAAAATCCGACATACATGGTTGTCATTAGGATGTAAAATGTGGTTCAATGGGATTAAAATAATTTTTTGGTGAATAGTATCTTTTATGTTTTTAATCGCGATTAGAGGTAACTAGTGTAATTTAAGGTAAAAATAATGTTTTAATAATATGAAATGACCTTGAAACATGTCATACCCATATTGGATAAGTCATGGACGATCAATAAAATCCATGGGTAAACTTTGGGACCCCTTGGAGCCACTTTGGTAGGAAAATGACATTAATACCTTTTTATTTAAAGTTAAAATTAAAATGTCACAAACATGTATTGTTTTACTAAAACAATTTTTACATGGGGTTATACAAGTCATATTTTTTACTATAAATATTCATTAGAAATATAAAAATATTTCATACATCATGAGATTTTGTTTACAATTTTTAGACACAAAATAAATTAATTTATTTATGACACCATGATGATGCAGCGATTACATCATTATTTAACGATTTATATAAAATGAAAAGATAATGTAAAATATAAGACCTAAACTTGTCACAAACCTATTGGATGGGTGGATTTAGAAACCTTATCACCTTATCCTAGAAATATATCATTTTGGGACCTCTAATATCCGAAAATCATTTTATAATAAAGTAATATTTTATAACTTTCCAAGAGTGCCCCTCCTCTCCTCTTATAAAAGATCCCCACCTCTACCACCTTACACACACCTCTCAATCCTTTAGATCGGCCAAAACCGACCCATTTTGTAACACCCGACACTTTTATGTTATATAAATCATCAAAGGAATCTTTTTCTACACAACACTTGCTTGGCTTGCTTTACATGCAATCGCGACCTTCCTCGATCGCTTGCGTTGTACGCAATACCGAGTTTCACTAAACAACAATATGCTTTTAAAACTAGCCGTTATGAATAGTAATAACCATTTTTGGAATTTTATAAATTTTATTTTTCAAAATGGACTTCATTTTTTGGACTCAGAATATCGAAATTAGCCTAGGGTGAAATTTTGATATTTTTCTGAAAACTTTCAATTTTTGATGAATAGTGAAACTACTAAGTGGTAGGTTAAAAACTGAATTTTACCGCTTCTGTGAATGGAATTTCTAAAATCCGACAGACACGGTTGATATCAGTAAGTAAAATGTGGTTCAATGAGATAAAAATAATTTTTTGATGAATAGTGACTTTTTACTTTTTTTTCCGCGGTTAATAGTAAATAGGGTAACTAAGGGTAAAAATGATATTACTATTACCCTAACACATGTCCTAATTCTATTGGATAAGTTTAATTCGACCAAAAACAAACTTAGGAATAAAATATGACCATTTAAGCCCACTTGGGTTAGATTACGACATTTATTATTAATTTATTTAAAGAAGGGTTAAAATAGTTAAAATCAATGTTTAATAAGTAAATCATTTTTAATATGGGGTTATAAATAAGATAAATTCGACTATAAATATTCATTAGAAAGATAAAAAGATTTCCTACATAATGTTATTTTATTTGTAATTTTTAGACAATAAATAATTTAATTTATTTATGACACAATGATGATACAGTAATTATCTTTTTAATGAAATATTGACATAATTGATGTTATAAACACCAAAATAAATGTAATTTGAGACTGTTTGTGAATTCCACTAATTTTCTAGGTTACTATGATATATTAGTGTTGATTTAATCAACTTTGTTCGAACATATAATTCTGTTATGACTTTCAAAAAAATCATATATCAAATAGGGTCAAAATTGACAAAAAATAGTTTTTAAATCAAATATTATATTACTAATTGTAATTTTATTCCTAAAAATCTAAGGTTCGGCCAAATGACTTAGATAAGGATATATTTATTAATAATAAACAATTTGGGGTTCGTTTTACATGTTATAGTATGTGTATTAACCATATAGTGAAAGAAAACAAAAACACACGGTAAAAGTTAAATTATTTAACTTAGAGTTAAATCTAATTGATAAGGTTAAAATAATACCCTAAACTTGTCTAAATCTTATTGGTTGATAGGATTTCGACCCATACCCACTTTAACTTCTCAATAAGACCCTTTGGAACCATTATAAACTGATTTTGACTTTAATATAAAATAATATTTTGAGGTATTCCTAAGGTGCCCCTCTCCTCCCTTATAAAAGGGCACCTCCTCCCCCTCCTCCTCACACCAAATTGAGCACTCAAGCTCGGAAAACCCCTGCCATTTTCTCCTCTCCACTTCCCTAGAATAATCCTAGAGGTCCTGGTCTTCTTAAAAGACCAATCTTAGTTCCCTAAGTGGAGGATTCAAAGTGGCGTTCCAATGAAGAGGTAATATCCATTACCGATCTTTTCAATTTCTTTCTTCTTCAACTTATTCTACTTTAGTTGTTTCATGATAAAGTAATAACATCAGTATTACTTAAATAATGATATGTTATTATAAATATGAAACAACCCTAATTCACCTTCTATCCATCCTACGGAAAAATGAAATCACCGCGCGTGCGTACGTACGGAATACCGTCTCCACGCGGTGGTGTAATCTATTTTCCACCATAACTTTACAAGGATGGGTATAATGGTGTAATGAGTAACTATTTATGATTATTATAAAGTAATATTGATAATGAAATAATATATATATATACTCCAATAGAATTCCACGATCATAGGAACGATATCATCACTCGTGCGTACGTACGGAATACGGTCTCCACGATGTGAAGCGACTCGTTCTACATGATCATCATTACATAATAATTATATAAATGAATTGAATGAATAAATATGATATATGTTACACTAATACCATTCTGGATATAAGGTATCTATAACCTTAAAAGAAGAATAAGAATTTATTCGGCAAAACACGCATAAGAACAAAAGGCAATAAAGACACGAGTAACAAGTAACAATGAAATATTACTAACAAGAAGCTAAGAATATGACCATATATGATATCATATCAATATGTATGATTCTGGAATAAGTCAATAACATTATTTAAACCATTATACAGGAGCTTCGGACACGTACAAAGCAAATCAGACCTAAGGTAAGGGAAATATCACAATCTCATTTTTATCCGAGATTGTTTATTCGTAAGTATTTACTGGGGTGTAATTTATCATCCACATCCATGTTTCATAAATATGTAATATTATTTCCATCCACCTACAATTGTTTAAATCCATTTTTACCCTTCGGTGAGTTTTTAGTAATATGTATGAAAGGAATCTTTTGTCGTTTTTCGTACGAGGTACTTTTTGACTTTTCTGACAAAAGTACGAAGAATGTTTTATTTATCTTATACGGCATGAATGGATTTTTAAAACATTATTTCCAGAAATCTTCCTTTAAAAGTTTTCAAGTTTATTTTTAATCAACTTCTTTTAGTTTATAATTGTATGACATAGTATGATAGGAAAAGTGTTTTTGAAGAAGAAAGGATATTTTCCTCAAGAATTCATTTCAAGTGTTTTATCAAAATTATTTTCCATCTAAGATAATATAGGGTTCTGTTTTTATCCATATTATTACATTGATTTAATTATGTTGTGATGGAAGTATTTTTATGAATTCCTTTATATTATATGAATTGTTTTATGATGTCATGTTTTTTAAGAATCCCATTTTTATTACATGGGTTATGCAATGATGTATGATTTATGATTTTGTGGCACACATAAGAATGGTATCATTATGAGATGGGTGGGACCTATATCTCCCTCCAATGCATTGGGTAAAGATTTTATATCTAATGAGATAGACATGGCTGAAATGGTAGGTTATACCGGTTCAGTGAAACAGGACTGAAATGAGGGTTTCTCGATTCAGAAAGGGACTTTTTCCACTAAGATAGTCTTGGCAATGAGTCATGACTAACAAGAAATGATTTTCCAAGATTATGTGTGCATGCCACAAAGTTTCAAGTTTCATGTTATGATTATGGTGATCTCATTTTCACTTCTATGATTTATTCCATGTTAAGATTTTATGATCTCTTTTGAAGGTTATGATTTTCAAAAAGATATGATATGATTTTTAGTTCCTTTATTTTCCCTTGCTAAGCCTTTGAGCTCACCCTTTTATGTTTTCTTTTCCCCAGGTCAGGAAGATGGATATTAAGTAGAATATTCTAAAAGGGACCCTAGATATGATGAAATAAATGGGAGACACTGTAGAAGATTTATGAACCATTTGTTTATGTTTCCCAGTTTCTAAAGACACTATACCTATACGGTCCTTTGTGGTTTTGTCAAATGTTGTAATAAGTGTGCTTCAATTTTGAAGTATTAACAATGTATGTAAAGTATGGGTCGTTATAGTTGGTATCAGAGGAAAGGTATAGTCAACCTTTGGAAACTAGGATGTGAAATCCTTAGTAAGAACCCTAAGGATAAGTCTAAGCATAGAACACAATCTTAGTGTTTTAGAAATGGCCATGAATACCCTAGGATAAGACCTTAAGTGTGAAATTTTATTCTCGATTATGTGGTTTTCCTATTATAATTATTGTTGCTCACACTATTATTCTTAGTTTTAGTCAATGGATGGAACCCGAAGGAACCGTGTTAATGCGGAATGCGATGGGCAATGCAATGATTGTCCCCCTGAGCAACCAAACGATATGGGAGCTGGAATGCAAAATCTTGTAGCCATGCTCACACAACTTTCTCAAGCTATGAATCATGCAGGACTTCCAAACAAGCAAAGGAAGGAGCAATATTCTTTTGAATCCTTCATGATGCAGCGTCCACCGTCATTCAGCGGGTCTACTGATCCATTAGTTGCTGAACAATAGATTAGTACTACTGAAAAGATATTTTCAGTTCTTCAATGTTCTGAACATGATAAAGTCATCCTAGCAGTGTATCGTTTGGAAGGAGATGCTGATCAATGGTGGAATCTTATTAAAAATACGAGGCAAAGGGATGAAATTGAGTCTATGGAATGGGACGAGTTCAAGAACTTATTTTTCAATAAGTACTTCCCTCGTATTCTCCAAACAAAGATGGAGAAAGAGTTTCTTGAACTGAATCAAAGGGATGATGAATCTTTTGGTACCTATGAAGAAAATTTTACAAGACTTCCAAGGTACGCTTCTGGTATTATTATCCAACCTGAGAGTAAGATAGATCGATTCTTTAGTGGCTTAAAACCATGTCTTCGAAGGGCGTTAGCCATAAGGGACTTCAATAGCTATGAGGAAATCGTTCGATGTGCTCTCAAAGTCGAGATGGAGATTGGAGTAACCCATCAGTCACATGGGTTTAATAAGAAGAGGAAGATGGAATTCAAAGGAAAATCTAAAGAGCACACTGAAAAGAAGATGATTTTTCCCTTATGCTCAAAGTGTGGAAAGAAACATGGAGGGAGTTGTCTTAAAGGGACAAGTAAATGTTTTAAGTGTGGAAAGGAAGGTCATCGGGCATTTGAATGCCGCGATAATGGGAAGAAGATGTCTAATGATGCAAACAAAGGAAGAGATACATAGAATGATCCTACTACACTTCAATGTTTCAAGTGCCAGGAGATGGGGAATTATGCCAATCAATGCCCAAATCTAAGGGTTGATGATGATGGTCGACATCAACAAAATCTTAAGGCTAAAGACAAAGGAAAGTCACATGCAATTTCTATCAGCGATGTGGAGTACGATAACGAAGTGGTGAAAGGTACACTTACCATCCACTCTAAAGTAGAAAATGTTCTATTTGATTCTGGATCCACCCACTCTTTTATTTCTGAAATTTTTTTTAAGGGTATCACCGTACAACCTCAACAATTAGATGTTGAGTTAGCTGTGACAACACCTAATGGCACAACAGTCGCATCAAAAGTTTATAATTCTTCTCCGATCGAAGTTTGTGGGAAAGTGCTTCCTGCAAATCTTGTGATACCTCCTTTAGTGGAATTTGATGTGATTCTTGGCATGGATTGGCTTTCTCTACATGGAGCTCATATCAATTGCCAAAGAAGGGAAGTCATATTTCATATTCCAGATCAATCTACGATCGTCTATCGATGCAAGGATGAATATAACCTTCCAGTGGAAATCTCTTCCATCTTATGGGTCTTGATTCAACTAAATGAATGTTATTTATCTCAAATGGTTGGTGAGAAACTCACGATTAAGAATATTCCCATTGTACGGGAGTTTGATGATGTCTTTCCGGAGGAATTACCGGGTCTTCCACCAAATCGTGTAGTTGAGTTTTCAATAGAACTCGTACCGGGTGCTTTGCCTATTTCAAAGACACCTTATAGAATGGCCCCAATTGAGTTGCAGGAATTGAAGAAGCAACTCCAAGAGAATATTGATTAGGGATTCATACGCCCTAGTGCGTCACCTTGGGGAGCACCTGTTTTATTTGTTAAGAAGAAAGATGGATCAATGAGACTCTGCATTGATTATCGAGAACTTAACAGGATCACTATCAAGAACAAATATCCTCTCCCACGCATTGATGACTTATTTGACCAACTACGCGGAGCTCAATACTTTTCCAAGATTGATCTTCGTTCAGGGTATCATCAATTAAGGGTCAAAAGGGAGGATATACCAAAGACGGCTTTCCGTACAAGGTATGGACACTATGAATTTATAGTGATGTCATTTGGTCTTACTAATGCCCCTGCTATCTTCATGGATCTAATGAATAGAGTCTTTAGAGACTATCTTGATCAATTTGTGGTAGTCTTTATAGACGATATTCTTGTCTATTCAAAGAGCAAGGAAGAGCAAGAAGATCACTTGAGAATTATATTGAAGACCCTGAGAAAGGGGAAGCTTTATTCCAAATTTACCAAGTGTGAATTTTGGCTTCAAAAAGTTGCATTTTTTGGGTCACATAATCTCAAAAGATGGTATATCTGTGGATCCAGCAAAAACAGAGGTTATCGAATGATGGTCAAGACCAACAATAGTAACTGGGATCCGAAGTTTTCTTGGTTTGGCTGGATATTATCGACGTTTTGTAAAGGATTTTTCACGATTATCTAATCCACTCACCAAGTTGACTCGGAAAGGACTTAAGTTTGTTTGGACAAGGGAATGTGAAGAGAATTTCAAGGAGTTGAAAAGAAGGTTATCCAGTGCACCTGTCCTCACACAGCCTTGTAGTGGAGAAAGGTGTGTGATCTACAGTGATGAATCCAAGAAGGGATTGGGGTGTGTTCTTATGCAAAATGATATGGTGATAGCTTATGCCTCATGACAGTTGAAAATCCATGAGCAAAATTACCCAACACATGATTTGGATTTGGCTGCGGTAATCTTTGCATTAAAGATTTGGAGGCATTACCTTTATGGTGAAAGGTGTGATATTTATACTGATCATAAAAGATTAAAGTATATTTTGACACAAAAGGAGTTGAATATGTGTCAAAAAAGATGGTTGGAGCTGATTAAGGATTACGACTGCTCAATCCATTACCACCCTGGGAAAGCAAACAAGGTGGAAGATGCATTAAGTCGACAAGACCATGCTAGTTTATCCATGATGAGGATCACAAAAGATCCAATATTTATGGATTTACAAAGGATGGATCTTGGAATTATAATGGAAGGGGAAAAATCTTATCTTTCTCAAATGAATGTTCAACCATCTATACATGTGAAGATTAAAGAGGCACAAAAAGAGGATGTCGAGTTACAAAAGAAGGTGAGAAATGTTCCTGAATTCAACCTTGATTGTGATGGGATAATAAAGTTCAGGAATCGGGTTTGTATTCCTCCCATCCCCGAATTAAAGAAGGAGCTGATGGATGAGGCTCATAGTTCTTCATTCTCTATTCATCCTGGAAGCACGAAGATGTATAGGGACCTGAAAGAGTACTTCTGGTGGGATGGCATGAAAAGAGATGTTGCTGAATATGTCTCTCGATGCTTGGTTTGTCAACAAGTTAAAGCTGAGAGACAAAAGTCTAAGGGGATGTTACAACCATTACCCATACCCGAATGGAAATGGGAAAACATCACTATGGACTTTGTCACAGGACTTCCTAAAACATCCAAAGGTAATAATGCTATTTGGGTCATAGTTGATCGTCTTACAAAGTCTGCACACTTCATTGCTATTAGAGAGGATTTCTCTCTAGATCAGCTTGCCAGGATATATGTAAAGGAAGTGGTAAGATTTCATGGAGTACCAATTTCTATTATATCTGATCGGGATCAGAGATTTACCTCGAAGTTCTGGCGAAGTCTTCAGCATACTCTGGATACAGAGTTGAGTTTCAGCACTGCTTATCATCCCCAGACAGACGGTCAGTCTGAGAGAACAATTCAAACCCTAGAAGATATGTTGAGAGCTTGCTCTATGGATTTCAAAGGAGGTTGGGATCAACACCTACCTTTGGTGGAATTTTCTTATAATAATAGCTTTCACTTCAGTATTCAGATGGCTCCTTATGAAGCTCTCTATGGAAAGAAATGCAGGACTCCAACTTGCTGGGATGAAGTTGGGGAAAGAAAGCTGTTAGGGCCTGATCTCGTTGATGAAATGGCAGAAAAGGTTTGATCTATTCAACAACACAAAAGAACAGCTCAGAGTCGACAGAAAAGTTATGCCGACAACTGAAGAAAAGACCTAGAGTTTGAAGTGGGTGATAAAGTGTTCTTACGAATATCTCCCTGGAAGAGGGTTATGAGATTTGGAAAGAAGGGGAAGTTGAGCCCTAGATATATCGGTCCTTTCGAAATACTGGATCGTGTTGGGAAGGTAGCTTACCGATAGGCGCTTCCACAGAATCTCTCTCAAGTTCACGATGTGTTCCATGTATCTCTCCTGAGAAAGTACATACCTGATCCTTCACATGTACTCAGCTTAGAAGTTGTACCGCTGGAGAAAGATCTTTCTTATGAAGAACAGCCGATATAGATTCTGGATCGTAGCGAAAAAGTCCTACGAAATAAGACCACTCGATTGGTGAAAGTTTTATAGAGGAACCACCAACTTGAAGAAGCTACATGGGAGCTTCAGGATATGATGAGGGAGAAGTATCCTCATCTGTTTGTTATAAAGTGACAAATTTCGAGGGCGAAATTCTTTTTAAGGGGGGTAGAATGTAACACCCGAGACTTTTATGTTATATAAATCATCAAAGGAATCTTTTTCTACACAACACTTGCTTGGCTTTCTTTACACGCAATCACAACCTTCCTCGATAGCTTGCGTTGTACGCAATACCGAGTTTCACTAAACAACAATATGCTATTAAAACTAGCCGTTATGAATAGTAATAACCACTTTTTGGAATTTTATAAATTTTATTTTTCAAAATGGACTTCATTTTTTGGACTCAGAATATCGAAATTAGCCTAGGGTGAAATTTTGGTATTTTTCTGAAAACTTTAAATTTTTGATGAATAGTGAAACCACTAAGTGGTAGGTTAAAAACTGAATTTTTGCATAAAACTTAATTTTACCGCTTCTGTGAATGGAATTTTGAAAATCCGACAGACACGGTTGATATCAGTAAGTAAAATTTGGTTCAATGAGATAAAAATAATTTTTTGGTGAATAGTAACTTTTTACTTTTTTTTACCGCGGTTAATAGTAAATAGGGTAACTAAGGGTAAAATTGATATTACTATTACCCTAAAACATGTCCTAATTCTATTGGATAAGTTTAATTCGACCAAAAACAAACTTAGGAATAAAATATGACCATTTAGGCCCACTTGGGTTAGATTAGGACATTTATTATTAATTTATTTAAAGAAGGGTTAAAATAGTTAAAATCAAAGTTTAATAAGTAAATAATTTTTAATATGGGGTTATACATAAGATAAATTCGACTATAAATATTCATTAGAAATCTATAAATATTTCCTACATAATGGTATTTTATTTGTAATTTTTAGACATTAAATAATTTAATTTATTTATGACACAATGATGATGCAGTGATTATCTTATTAATGAAATATTGACATAATTGATGTTATAAACACCAAATTAAATGTAATTTGAGACTTTTTATGAATTAAAATAATTTTATAGGTTACTATGATATATTAGTGTTGATTTAATCAACTTGGTTCGAACATATAATTCTTTTATGACTTTCACAAAAATCATATATCAAATAGTGTCAAAATTGACACAAAATAGTTTTTAAATCAAATATTATATTACTAATTGTTATTTTATTCCTAAAAATATAAGGTTCGGCCAAATGACTTAGATAAGGATATATATATTAATAATAAACAATTTTGGGTTCTTTTGGCATGTTATAGTATGTGTATTAACCATATAGTGAAAGAAAACAAAAAGACACGGTAAAAGTTAAATTATTTAACTTAGAGTTAAATCTAATTGATAAGGTTAAAATAATACCCTAAACTTGTCTAAATCTTATTGGTTGATAGGATTTAGACCCATCCCCACTTTACCTTCGAAATAAGACCCTTTGGAACCATTATAAACCGATTTTGACTTTAATATAAAATAATATTTTGAGGTATTCCTAAGGTGCCCCTCTCCTCCCTTATAAAAGGGCACCTCCTCCCCCTCCTCCTCACACCAAATTGAGCACTCAAGCTCGTCCAAACCCTACCATTTTATCCTCTCCACTTCCCTATAATAATCCTAGAGGTCCTGGTCTTCTTAAAAGACCAATCTTAGTTCCCTAAGTGGAGGATTCAAAGAGGCGTTCCAAAGAAGAGGTAATATCCGTTACCGATCTTTTCAATTTATTTCTTCTTCAACTTCTTCTCCTTTAGTTGTTTCATGATAAAGTAATAACATCAGTATTACTTAAATACTGATATGTTATTATAAATATTAAACAACCCTAATTCACCTTCTATCCATCCTACAGAAAAATGAAATCACCGCGCGTGCGTACGTACGGAATACCGTCTCAACGCCGTGGTGTAATCTATTTTCCACCATCACTTTACAAGGATGGGTATAATGGTGTAATGAGTAACTATTTATGATTATTATAAATTAATATTGATACTGAAATAATATATATATATACTCCAATACAATTCCACGATCATAGGAACGATATCATCACTCGTGCGTACGTACGGAATACCGTCTCCACGATGTGAAGCGACTCGTTCTACATGATCATCATTACATAATAATTATATAAATGAATTGAATGAATAAATATGATATATGTTACACTAATAACATTCTGGATATAATGTATCTATAACCTTAAAAGAAGAATAAGAATTTATTCGGAAAAACACGCATAAGAACAAAAGGCAATAAAGACCTGAGTAACAAGTAACAATGAAATATTACTAACAAGAAGCTAAGAATATGACCATATATGATATCATATCAATATGTATGATTATGGAATAAGTCAATAACATTATTTAAACCATTATACAGGAGCTTCGGACACGTACAAAGCAAATCGGACCTAAGGTAAGGGAAATATCACAATCTAATTTTTATCCGAGATTGTTTATTCGTAAGTATTTACTGGGGTGTATTTTATCATCCACATCCATGTTTCATCAATATGTAATATTATTTCCATCCACCTACAATTGTTTAAATCCATTTTTACCCTTCGGTGAGTTTTTAGTAATATGTATGAAAGGAATCTTTTGTCGTTTTTCGTACGAGGTACTTTTTGACTTTTCTGACAAAAGTACGAAGAATGTTTTATTTAACTTATACGACATGAATGGATTTTTAAAACATTATTTCCAGGAATCTTACTTTAAAAGTTTTCAAGTTTATTTTTAATCAACTTATTTTAGTTTATAATTGTATGACATATTAAGAAAGGAAAAGTGTTTTTGAAGAAGAAAGGATATTTTCCTCAAGAATTCATTTCAAGTGTTTTATCAAAATTATTTTCCATCTAAGATAATATAGGGTTCTGTTTTTATCCCTATTATTACATTGATTTAATTATGTTGTGATGGAAGTATTTTTATGAATTCCTTTATCTTATATGAATTGTTTTATGATGTCATTTTGTTTAAGAATCCCATTTTTATTACATGGGTTATGCAATGATGTATGATTTATGATTTTGTGGCACACATAAGAATGGTATCATTATGAGATGGGTGGGACCTATATCTCCCTCCCATGCATTGGGTAAAGATTTTATATCTCATGAGATAGACATGGCTGAAATGGTAGGTTATACCGGTTCAGTGAAACAGGACTGAAACGAGGGTTACTCGATTCAGAAAGGGACTTTGTCCACTAAGATAGTCTTGGCAATGAGTCATGACTAACAAGAAATGATTTTCCAAGATTATGTGTGAATGCCACAAAGTTTCAAGTTTCATGTTATGATTATGGTGATCTCATTTTCACTTCTATGATTTATTCCATGTTAAGATATTATGATCTCTTTTGAAGGTTATGATTTTCAAAAAGATATGATATGATTTTTAGTTCCTTTATTTGCCCTTGCTGAGCATTTGGGCTCACCCTTTTATGTTTTCTTTTCCCCAGGTCAGGAAGATGGATATTAAGTAGAATATGCTAAAAGGGACCCTAGATATGATGAAATAAATGGTAGACACTGTAGAAGATTTATGAACTAGTTGTTTATGTTTCTCAGTTTCTAAAGACACTATACCTATACGGTCCTTTGTGGTTTTGTCATATGTTGTAATACGTGTGCTTCAATTTTGAAGTATTAACAATGTATATAAAGTATGGGTCGTTATACATTTCATCTCTAAAAATACCTCTCTTCATCATTGAAGACACACCTCTGGGCAGAATCCTTTCCAAGGAAGCCTTTGAGCTCAAATCAAAAAGAGTTACCCGATTTAAAGGTAATGTCTTCCCTTATGTTTTTTTGTTTTATTTTGCTTCTCCAACCCTCTAAACTCTTTTTATTCCTTTCTTTTGTAACAACACCAGTATCTACAATATACTAGGATGCTGTTATGTGATGTATTAGAGCTACACTTACACACACCTTCGTTTAATGGTTAAAGATCATACTGTTTCTGTGGATGGTGAATTTCTGCCTCACAAAACGATGATTGTTCAATATTTTCTTAACACCTTTCATGGTGGCCATTATGATGTCAATATATTTTATATATGATATATATGGTATTTATGTTTTCTATATGAATCTGAATTTTATATTTAAAACATGACTTGATTCTTTTCATGTTGTACAAATGCGATAATTTCATACGAGGAAGTGTGGACTACCGCCCCCTCAAGTGATATGACTCGTTCATGCAATACATGGAATGTATAAAGAATGAAATTGATGAAATTATGTGATATATATAACATATATATTATAATATAATTATAATATATATATATATATATATATATCATCTATTTTTAATTCCATTAATGTGCCAATGAAATGAAAGTAGCGTTCATGCGTATGTACGACTTACCGTCTCCATGAACGGTACATTTCATTTCTTATCTCCAAATGTTATGTAATATTATAAGTACATATATGTAATAGATATATATGTCATATATTACATCTAAATGATTTATATCATTCTGGAATTATAATATATATATCTCTCATTTAGTTTTAATTCCATTAATATGACAAAGAAATGAAAGTAGCGTTCATGTGTACGTACGACCTACCGTCTCCATGAACGGTGCATTTCATTTTTTATCTCAAAATGTTATGTAATAGTATAAAATGAATATATACTAGATATATATGATTTTTAAAACATCAATACTATTCTGGAGATGATGTACCTATAACTACATGGAAAATTCTTTTCCAACAAGTTCAATTTTTACTCATGTACTGAACATTGACAAAAACATATGATATGAAATCACTTTATTAACCAATTATTATAACATTATAATATGTGATATGAACTTAATCACAATATTTAAAGGAGGTCCTTAAGAAATTATAAATTGACCAAATTTTATTATTCAGTAGATTAAAGAACGATCGAGTCATGTCGGACACGAGGTAAGGGATCCTACCCCTCTCTTTCTTTTTAAGTACACTCTTATATGTCATTCCTTTTAAGAATATATTTATTATGATTGGGATGTTATTTTATAATACTCTTAATTTAATTTTTATGTTAATATGATGAGAGACCCTATTTTCTCTCATCAATCCATTTTGGAAGTTTTGAGTGGCGCCGTTAGGCTGCATAATTTTTGTAAGAGATCCAACCTCTCTCTTTATTTTTAAGTACTCTCATTTATGTCACTTCTTTAAAGCTCCTATTTGTTATGTTGGGGGATGTTATTTTATATTCCTCTTGCTGAAAATTTTATTTTAATATGATTAGAGACCCTATTTGATCTCATCAATCCATTTTTTGGAAGTTTTAATTGGCGCCGTTAGGCTGCCGAGTTTTCATAAGGGATTTTTCATCTCACTATTATTTCCGTGAGATTTATGCTAAATTTGCCACAATTTTATTTTGAGTGGTATATTTATTTCCCATTATTCTACTCTTATCATAATATAATTTCGTTTATTGTCCTTCTTTCATGGGGTGTATGTTTCGAAAGATACCCAAGTCGGTAAGGGAACCTTTCACCCTCCTCTTTTTAAAAGACTTCTTTTGTTGGGTCATTTAATTTACATATTTTAATGTTGGGATATGTTCTTCTATATCATTATTGATATAAATTTTATGTCCAAGTGATGAGATACCCTTGTTATCTCTCATCAACTCATTTTCTTAATTTTTATGTGACGTCGTCAGGCTATCAAATTTTTGCAATGGAACTTCTTAACCCAATTTCGATTCTTTGGGATAAACTTGTACACCTTGAATATGTCATTCTATGAATATGTGTGAATGATCTCTGGTTGTTTTACACTCAATATCCACTTATATTTTTTGTATTCATTTGTCACACATAATTACGTAATTGATTTATCCTTAATCCGAGGATACCGTCTTTGTAAGCGACTTCATCTCAATCACCTTTCATTGATGCATATTTTGTTTTATGCACTACTTTCTTTTATAAGGTGTATAAACCCCTTTGAAATTTATGTTTATTCAAAAGGAATATTTTTTATACGAAGTTTTTACTAAACAACAAATAGGGAATGTTTTTTTGTCATATGTATGCGGCGACAATGACTTCTCTGCCGCCGTGACCATTACTTGAGTTTCAGCTTCCTCTACAATCCATAACTTTTTTTTAAAATGAAAAATAAATACCATGTTTTACTTTTCATTTATTTTGGTATTGGAAATGGTTTTCATAATGCTTTTATTATATCATTGTGATATATTGATATCTTGTGATTGAAATATGGAAATGCTATGTTTCCTTTATGCATGTTTTATGTGATACGATTATGTTATGGTTCTTGGGCATTGTTATAAAGACGGGTGGTTCTGTGATAAACTAAGGGCAGGTGAGCCCGATATTTCTCTCCAATGTATTGGGTAACGCGAAGGGGTTAAACATTAAGGTTTCTCCGAAATATTTACGGAATATACTGTGATGGGTATTCCAAACGTAACCATGATGGTTACTCCCTGTGTAAGAATGTTATGAATGCCTCAAGTTACCTTTATGTCTTATGATTTCTATGAGTTATTCATAAATCTTATGATTTAATGAGGTATGTTAACGTGCTTATGTTTTATGAGTAAAGTATGATTTCATTGATTCTTATGTATAAATGGACTAATGTTTTCTTTCCGTATTGTTATAACCCTTACTGAGCTTTTTATGCTAATACTGAGTTTTTTTGAAAAGTTTTTCACAGGACATGAAGTTGAATAGGGTCAAGGATGGGATCAAGGAAATGTCAGGCTATCTAAAACGTGGAACTATACATGTTTCTTTTTAAGAGTTTTTATTTTATGGAAACATAGTGGAAGTGTCTACTTTGTAATCTTTTGAGATGTAATAGTTATGTCCTAATTCTCTAAAACTCTAAACCTGAAAAGATTCTCAATGTGAATTATCCATTTAATTCAATATTAATTAATCTTTAAGGCCGGGGGCTTATAGATTCCATCATCATGATATGAGTTTTTTGGTCATTTTACCACCTACATGAATGATGTTGTAATTTTCATATAATTTAGGATTAAAGAATGTTATTATATGGAAATAATAATAATAAACAAATTGGAATTATTTTTATTTAATTATGTAATTTCTTTATCTTTGATGATCTTTTCCTGTTTACAAATTTAGAGAATTGAGCCATCACTCATATATTAAAATACTGTATAAAACAAAGTGGATATATCAATTTAGAATCCATTTTCCAATAATATAAAACATTTAAAAACTATGCATTAATTTTCACCATTCAAATTCTTCATGAATTTCATATTTTTTTCATATTTTTCATTTCACATCATGTGATTATTTTTAATTTGGTATGAGCAAAAAAATTCAATAATGGATATAAAAATAAATGAAACCATTAGTACAGTGAAATTATGAAAAAATATGAAATATTTAAAATAATATAAATTTATATTTATTTAAATTATTAATACATTTTCACAATAAAAAATAACTTGTTTTTCATCAAAGAAATCCTTTAAATTTCATAGCAAACAAGTGAAGGACATTATTAGTAACCTTGATCATTTCACAAATAACCAATTTTGAAAACATTTCAGAATAACCAAAGACCAGTTATATACATAGGATAACCCCTTTGGAAACTACATCTTACTTTCCCTTTAAGACATGGAAAATTTCCAAATTAATTAGATCATTACCTTGATGAAAACAATGTTTAATCTATAATAGGATCACTATACACTATCTAGGCACACCCATCCTATATTTTTTAATGGCATCACCAAAAACTATTTTGGAAAACCTGTTTCTATTATATAATTCTTAAGGACTATATAATTATTAAAAAAATTATTCTATCAAGTTTCATCATAAAACTTTTGACAAAATCATTTAAACATTTAAGGAAATCACATTTGGATTTTAAAATACCCTTCTCCTTCGAAAAAAATTATTATTATAATAAAACCCCAAAAAATGAAAAGGGTATTAAATAGAATAATGCATGAAATATTATAAATAAATAAATAAATAAAATAGAAACTATGTTGGAAGAGAATGTCGATGTGATTGTGTTTGATAAAATTAGAACACTTAATTTTCAATTTGTGAATATGTGCCCTGTAAAACCTGTAAAGTGATTCATTTTTGAATACTTCAAAAATAAAGTAAAAAAAAGTGACATCAAATTTAATTAATACATCATTAATTAACATATTAAAATTTTTATAAAATCATTTTTTACAATATAGATATTAAAAGGAATGAGTTGGAAGGAAAAAATTAAATGAATTTTTTTAATGAAATGTCCCTTATCACATTGGAATTATTTTAATCATATGACCATTTAAAGAATAACATCAAAAAATTAAAACATATACTAGAATATTTAAACTTATTATACAAAATTACATCGGGGTTTTATAAACATTTCATAAATATGTGTAGGTGTATAAAAAACTATATGCCCAAATGAAATGATAATGAGACAAAGACTCTTACCTTTAGTTTAATATTTCCCCTGTTTCTTTATCTTCCTAAATAAAAAATATATTACAAGTATTTTATTTATTTAGAAAATTTTTCATTTTCATTATTAATTTTACTTCAATTAGTTCCATGGTATATAAAATTACTTATTTAATTAAATTTACATCAAATGTTTTGAACAGAATCATCTTATGTGTCAGTAATTATTATGATTAGGTTACTATAGAAAATTATACAATTATTTAAACATATAAAAAGTAATAATAATAATATATTCATCATATTTATAAATTAATTATAATTTTAACCCTATTAATTAATTTTTTCTCTATGAAATCATGTACATTACGATCATTTATACAGTAGGTCGTACGTACACTTGAGTAACATTTCTATTTCTTGAAAATTATTATAGAATAATTTAATGTATTATTTTATATTTACATAATTATAATAATATCAAGTATAAAATATTATTAATTTAAAAACTCTTATATATATCATCTATGTGATGTGGTGATGAATATATAATATTATCATTTTATGATAGTGGTAGTACACACGTACACGAACGACATTATAACATTTTCAGTGAGTGAAAAGGTATGAAAGAAAATTATTTATTTTAAATTAATAATGATAAATATTTCAATAAAATCAGAATTATTTCATTTAAATCCAAAAAGGATTATATGATACATTGAATACATAGGTATAATTTTATTAAAAATATCATATATATATATATATATATATATCCATCATCAAAAACAACCATAATAAGTGGTATTGGATAAAGGAATGGAACTAGTTCGCTTATTGGTAGTCCACCGTATGAATGAATGATGATTTTGTAATCCATTTTATGGAATAGGACAAGAAAAAAGGTTATTAAATTATCATAATAATACATTATTATATCTAATATAATTATTTATTTTTCTTATAATGGTTTATTACAAATTTAATGAGGTGGAGGTGGAAAAATAATAATAACATTACCTCTTTTTCGGTCACCCCTAAGAGGATTTCAGTAAATCCTCATTATGTTGGATTATACCCATAATGAGGACACTAGGATGATATAAGGGATTTTGGTATGTGATTTCGGAATTTTTTTCCTACTCCATAGGGATTTTATTTTTTGGAGAAGAGAAGAGATTTGGTGTTATTTTATAATTGAGGACGAGTAGCATTATTATAAATACTCAAATGCATTCAATAAAGGGAGATAACTCTTAAATAACATGACACAAAAATTTAATAATAATGTAGGGTATGGTTCATGTGGTAACTAGAAACATCCAATTAAAAATTTGAAAATATATTTATCATTTTATTCCATATTCATTTAGTATATTCAAATTTACCTTTTCAAAACTTAATACAATAACTTTTATATTTTTAATTACCTAGGTAATTTATCGATTAAGAATAAAATTAAAAAGAGATTTATTATATAATTTAATACTATTGAATCGAAATATTAAAACCTATTTATTAATTAAAAATCCTACTTGTGGGGAAAATTAATTTTAACACAATCGCATGTAACCCACAAAACCTGTTTTCAACCTTAATCGTGGGGATTAATTTTTTACAATATTCACTAATAATTATGGTTAACAATTTATTTGACCCATTTAAATTAAATAAATTATTATAATTATAACTATGAAATCTATTTTTTAATATTTTATTCAAGTACATTAACGTTTTAAATCTAAATTAATCACACACACGTGATGAGAATTCGGAATTTGAATTATATAATTTTTAAACGTTTATATTGATTTTATTTCAAAAATCACTATGAAAAATATTAAAATAACCGAAATTGGATTATATTATAAATAATTCATCTAATTTTACATAAATTAATGTTTTAAATATAATTTATATTTAAAACCAATCTAAAAAAATCATTTTTCAATTAAAAATTAACTATTTTGTACTATTTATTAAAAATGTACCTTTTAGAAAAATCCAAAAAAATCACTTTATGTTAATATTTATAAAATTTAAATTAAAAATAAATTAATTTTATGACATAAGTTTTCTTAATGTTCCCAAAATTATTTATAATATTTCCATTCAAATACAGAAATAATTATTGTGAAGATATCATAATTTTTGAAGAATAATATAAATTTTCAGAAAACGATTAATTTTTTATAAAATTTTTTCAATAAATTATAGTTTTAAGGATATATATTTATATAATGTATCTAGTACTATTTATACCATCCAATTTAACATCTAGTTTATAAAAGTATTATATTTTGTGTGTTTTTTAAGATCAGTGTTTCATGTCTGGCACATTATCGAGAATAAAAAACACAGGATATTGTGTCCATAAGCTATTGAGGAGGTTTAATTTATTAAAAAGGAGAAATATCATATTTTGGTAAGGTGTAAAATTTTGTTCTATGAATAGTGTTAAATGTCTTATATACTCTAAATCATATTTTCTTTCTTTGAAAATCTCTGGGAGTTACATCCCACCCTTATTTAATTAATTACTTACATAAAATTGGATCTATATCATGGAAATTAAAGGATTGGTATTTGAAAATTATTTTTTGGAAAATCATATCAATGACATGGTTTTCCATCAATTATCCTAAAAAAGTTAAATTGAAGTACGGTTGTCAAATTAAATACCACATAGCATGTCTTCTTTGTAGGAGAACATAGGTGGGATGTGATGATTTAGGAAAGGATGAATAGTGTAATGTCCATAAAATTATGGAGAGTCATATAAATCATTGATCACAATAAATTTAATGATCAATATAATGTTTAGTACCTCATAAAATTAAATATATGATGATTTTTTTAAAAAAAATTCATTTGAAATCAACATAAAAGGATTAAATTATCAATTTACGAATATTTCTCATAATTTAAAAGAATCATTTCTCCATATAGACTAAAAAATAGTGAAATATACATAGTTGACAAGTATTATTTCCACAATTAAAAAAATTTATTCAAACATATATCTTTCAGCCTATTATGTGAATCAAAGATGAATTTATTTTTGCATGAAGAACTAAAATAAACCTATAATGGATCTCATTATCCAAAAACGGATTAATATATATTCCTCACATTTTTAGACTTTAACTACAATAACTTTTTTATCCCATGTTTTTCTATAGGATAAAAAATATGTTTTGGAAATAAACATTATCATTATCTTTCAAACTATTTAATTAAATTTTAAGACTTCATAATAACTGGGAAATCCCATAGGATAGTTTTATGTGTTTATCCCTAGTTGAACATTGTTTGTGTGTTCAATCTCATTTGTCTTTTTTGGTTGTGATAGATTTTCACCTAGCCTTTGAACTAAAATTTTTAAAAAATTATTCTTATTAATATTATGGACATCCATATAGACAAACCTAAATCTATAACATCATATAAAACTTATATATATATATATATATATATTCAATCACATAAAAATCATTTCCAAAAAATTAAATTTTAAATAAAATTAATCTAATGCCTTTCCAATATATAAACCCTTAAAACCCACTCTAAAAATATAATAAATCAATTTATGACCTCAACACATAGAACCCCACAATTTGGTCATTCTTTATCTTTTGTGTCATTTGTTTTTTTTGTTATATTTTTTTCTAGTGATTTATTTATTTTGACAAGGAAAAATCATTCCCAATTATCCTCTATAGAGGCCTTGGTGATTTCTTCCAGCCTGAGAGTATCAGGAACGCCTCTCGGACCTTGTCACATATCAGCTCTGGTGACCTGTTCAGGTTCAACCATGGTTGGTTTTTGGTAGTATAGGTTGGCGCCAGACCACCATGTCACTACGACATGACATCAGTTTCTTCTTCAAGAAACCATAGATTTTCTGGTGGTCTGTTTCTTGATCTCTCTATGCCGACGAGATCATGAGGCTGCCATCTTCACTTCGATGGCCTATAACATGACTTGTTACAATTTTGAGAATTTATCCATGAATAATGTGCATGAGAATGGGTTCAATCCCTACCCGGGTCCGCCCATTCCCTCCACATTAGAAGATTAAAAACATGGGGAGGTTCGGGTATTGTATTTCAATCAATAAATGGGATAAATTAATCCTAGATTGAGAAATCCCCAAATAAGTCACACTCCCACAAGAACGAATGATTTTCAGATTAACTTGTTTGTGGATGAATCCTATTTCATTGTTTGGAATAAAAAGGGGAAAACATTAAATATTTAAACCCCTACCTCGCTTTGGTGTCTGATTCCAAAGAGTTATACTCATGTGGGTTTATGCTGAATCAGAAATTGTCACTTCCTGGAATCATTGGTGTTCTTCACTATTCTTCGCCAATTGAATCCATCCCACCAGCATTTTTCTTTCAAATTTGGAGAGGAATTCCCCCATATGATTTTTGGAGAATCCCCAACATTTAATTCCAACTCTCCAAAGCGTTATCTAATTAAAAATGGAACACATCACAATGTTTCTGTTACGCTACGACATGGAATCTTTATACTATTTCATTTATGAAACAACATAGCTCTTATGCTTGTAGAACTAGTTAATAATGATCCTCGTTTAATGTGCCTCTTCATCCACTCATCATCACAACGTAGCACCGTCATATGCCACACCGTAGGACCGTCGTCCGCTATTCAACGGTGTGAAAATAAAATGAAATTACTTATTAATGTTATTTTATAATTTCTCTCTAAAAGTATGAAAATTAATTTTTCCATCTGACCATTTCCTCTACAAGTTATGTTCTTTCTAGGTGAATCCCAACATTTTGAGTTCAATGATGCCCTTATATTTTGGATTCCCTCATCAATTCGAATGTTAGACTAAACCACTCGCATGTTTATTTAAATGAGCCTAAAAAAATTCAAAAAAATTAGCATTCCCCCATGAGCTCAATTGTAGTCTCATATTGTCTATCTGAGCTATCATATAAATGTCGTAAGGATTTGACAATAATATAATTTTTACTTAATTATATTATTTATGACCAAAATCTATCTTCAACTGTTGGCCCATGCTAGCCAATGTTAGGATCTTCCTAATGAAATCTTACCATCACAAGTTTAGTTGTGGTGTCAAATTGTTTATCTGAGTCATTGTTCTTGAGTTATAAATATTTGAAAACTAAAATCATTTTATTTTTGGTTATTTCATTTTTTGATATTCTCACCGGAGGACTCCACTGACTAAATGAAAGTCACATCTAGGGTAAACTTTCCCTCGGGAATGCAATGATTCCCTAAGATTTCAGAGTTGGGCATCTATTTACGAGTTATTCCACTTTTTCAAGAAAACCAGTCAAACACACTATTAAATGATTAATACTTTTAAACAGATCATTCTAGGCACTCTGGGTATCGTAATCTCATTTTGTCTCAATTATTGATCTCAAAATAATTTCGTATAAATAAAAAATATATTTATATGGAAATTCATGGACATTGCATAAAATTATTTTTTCCATCAATAAAAAAGTGTACATCCTACTATCTCAAATAATGGTGTAATTATTTTTTCTGTATATAACTTTTAGTGATGACTTTAAAATTATTTATAACTAATTTCATGGATATTTATATCTATAATAATATTTTGGATAAAATATTAAAATGGTCAATATAATATAACCATAACTACCAAACAGAAATTCTTGCGAAAAAGTAAACAGTTAACACCTAGAAATGATAATTTTAATAATTAATTATTAATATATGCATGAGAAAATTACATAAGTGGATATTATTTTAAATTATAAGTATATATATTTTTCAGGTATTAAATTTAAATAAATTTAAATAAATTATATAATAGTTTTAATTTTATTAAGCCATATGGAACATAAGGAAATAATGTTTTGTTACCGTCTCACTATTTATCCGGATTTGTTTATGATTGATATTATGATAATGATATATTTTGAAAAACCTCTCAATATACTCATGCACATTCTTATACTATGCATATTTATTGCTACTCAAATTTTTTAATTTATATTTTTTTCATTTATTTGTGGAAGTGATTTTTTATGGATAACATATTGTATTTCTTTCTTTAGTACAAAAAAAATTATTCAATATCCATGTTTTGAAAATATGATTTCATGAATATTTTTTACATTGTAATAATAATGTATAATTAATTTTATTGTGATTTACTTTTTTGATGTAGTTCAAAAATAATCGACGAATCATTTTCAGAATAGGGTGATTTTTTGACTTTATAAAATTATGATAAAGGAATTTTTATTTTTTACATTTATAAGATGAATATAATTTTCAACATAATGAAAAATAATTTATTTATTCTTATATTAAATTTTTCTAGTTTTATATTCAAATAAAATTATTTAATTGAATATTTTTAAATTTTTTAGATTTCAAATAATTTTTCCCAAGTGAATAGGGAATGATTCCTCAACAGATACATTACTTCATCTATTGAAATGATTTTTCTTCTATGAAAACAACAAAGGATTGTAATTTAATTTATACTAGGGAAATGATCCGATTATACCAAACCTATTCATTCTATGGATGATTTCACAATATGTTGACAAGATGTTTATGGAAGTTTGTTCATTTCCACTGGTTATGATATGATTAAATATTAATACCCCTATGAAAACAATTTAACTTACATGGGTTATAATATTATAAAATTACTCTAAAAAAGTGGACCTTGAATTATATATCCCTCTATCGTGTGGGGTAAAAATTGATATTAGATGAGATAATTAAGACTGAATTGTGGAGTGAAAACGATTTTATATGTCAGTATATCAACTATGATACTCTTTAATGTCAACATTTCTTACTATGATGGAATAGGGATTGTTAAAAAAAAATATTTTGATAGACTTGGGATTATTCTTTTACATATAAAGAAATAATTTTATATAATTATATGTGTGCAGAAATCAATGTATTATTCTAATTTTCTGTTATCATAGAATATATTCTTTGACAATTTGATAATTCTATTATTATGAACTAACAATAGTTTTTTCATGAATCTTAATTATGATATATAATATTTAGGGTATACCAATAAAATTATAGTCTAATTGTCTCATACATTTATGGTTATTTATGGTTACGTTATTATTGGTATCTCTCTTAATTACCATTACTGAGCATCTACACTCAGCCTTTATTATGTATCTTATTCAATGGGCTATTAGAATGGTTCTAAGTATTATATATCATATAAGGGTGGTATATATGATGAAAATAGTGAGATATTATGTATACATAATTTAGAAAAGATAATAATATTCATGTTTCCAAAGGCACAAGACCTATACTATTCTAAAGGGGATTGATATATTATAGAATTAATATTCATCTATTACGATTTAATATGTATGAAAATTAAAGGGTTATCTATGTTGTTAATAGTTAACTGTTTTTTCCTTATGAAACTATATCGAGGAAACATTAGTGTGAACTATGGGGATATGTTTTGGTATGGGATATCATTAAATATATTCATAGTGAACATGGATAACCTAGGATATAATTAGGGTATAATTTATTGAAGAAATAATTTATTTATATAGAAATATAAATAATTATTTTTCATAAATTTGTGGTTTTCTACTATGATTAATTCTCCTCACATTAAAATTTTTTATTTGAGTAAATGGATTGAACTAGAAAAATTTGTGTTAATGAAAAATTCTACTGACAAAGAATTGATAACCCTATAAAGAAAAAAATGTATTGGGCACTGTAATAAAAAAATATCATTTTAATTCTTACCAATATATATATATATATGAATCATTATAAAATTCGAAAATTGAAAAGGAGGAATCAACATTCTGTTTTCTACTCATGATGAAACACAAACCATCTTTATTTTTTCTTCCGATACACTAGTTTTTTAGTAATGGAAATGAACTATTGAAAATATATTTTTCATTCTATAGATTTGTGTCATAAAAAATATTTTTATTTTCTATAATTTTTATGGTGAGGAATAGAAAATTAAAAATCATGACAATAACATGTAGAAATGTGAATAAATATACTCTCTGGAGTGGGATGATTTCATGATCCTATTTTTCAAAAAGTATTTTCCTTTCATTATAATTATGAAATATTGAATGAATTATATGAGATAATGATGAGGTCTGAGGAACCTATTAGTTCCTATGAGGAAAATCATAGAATAATTTGGATGTACACTATTTCTATTATCATCATACTTGAATGTAAGGTCAATTTATTTTTACTATCTTAAAACCAAGTTTTGAAAGGTGTTATACAAAATATACTTCAATAGCTAAAAATAAATCACTGTTGTTCTATAAATGCTGAAATTAGTATTTGATTTGCCTATATTTCTCATTGTTCTCATAAGGAAATAACGATATAGTTTAATTGAAATTCTAAAAATCATGGGGAAAAGACGATGGTCATTAATTTATGCTCAATGTGTGGATTGAATCATAGTGGAAATTTTCAAAAGTAGAATAGTAAATGTTTATATATATATATAAACTCATTGGGAAATCGAAATGTATTATGATGGGAATATTTATTCTAATAATGGAGGATAATAACCACTGAATTTACCAACAACACATTGTTTTATCAAATGATAGATGTATGGGAATTATGTTATCCTGTGAACAATTTTTTTAGTTATGATGATTGAAGTCATATACCACTAAATACATTTTGAAAAATGGATATCACATGTGTTAAAAATATCCAATGTTAATTATGATAGTAAATTCATAAATTGTACACAACTTTCAACTCTAGGACTACATAATGCCTTATATTTTTTTTAATCAACGCCCCCATTAAAATCGGAATTATTTTCTATTGGTATCATTGTACTACCTCAATGTTATACAATTAATTATTTTTGAAAATTGATAATGTTATTATTATAACATTAATAAATTATGACACATCTTCAATTGTTGTTTTTGGTATCATGTTTCATGCAAGTCATTTTATTCACCATCAAGTTGAATTAGATGTATTTTTGGTCAAGGATTGTATTTTAGTACATAAATATCACATATGTTTCCACTGAAGGGAGGTACAATTTTATATTTTTAACCAATCAATGATCATCCATCAGTGTGATTATAATTTTGAACTTTTAATGAAAATTTTGACCATTTTTTGGGACTTTATTTCAATTTAAATGGGATAATTATCCAAGATTGTTGGGGGGAAATCAATAATGTTGTTAGGCATGTTTTATGTTAGATTGTTTTTTTAATGTAAAATCTTTATAGTATTAAACAAAATATTGTATTTTATTTCCAAATATAACTCATATTAGGTGATACAACTATTTAGATGACTCAATATAGAATATCCTCAATTGAGTTGTTGGAATTGAAGAATAAAATCTGGGATAATCATGAAAAGATATTTATTCATCCATGTGTGTCACCTGGGGAGAATATATTAATATTTTTATTATGAAATATGAATCAACACGAAAATGAATTGAATATAGATAAAATAACAAGATTAGATTCTAGAATATGTTTCATCAACCCAAAACAAATGATTGTTTGACCAACTACGTGAAGCTCAATACTATTTTAAGATTTATCTTCATTCTGGAAAACATAACTTGAGATTTAAGAAGGATGATATAAAAATGCTAAGATTTTGTTTAATGTATAAGCACATTGAATATATAATTATTCTTTTTTTAATATTTCTCCTGCAATATTCTTCGATATAATAAATAATATCTTTAGACAAGGCATTGATTAGTTTGCATTAATCTCTAAAGATGATATTATTATATAATCAAATTGTAAATATGATAAATAATATCATTTGAGTATTTTAAAAATGATACCATAGAAGGATATGTTTTTTTGAAAAATTTAGAATATTTGGATTTTCCATCAAAAAGTTTAATTTTTGTGTCATAATCTTAGGATAGGTATATTTGTGGATCCATCAAAGGTGAAAGGCATTTAATGTTGATGGAGATTGACCACTATGTATATGATAAATTGTTTTCATAGTTTATGTGTATATTATAAATTACTTGTATAAAATTTATCATGAGTATCTAATCTAATCACCATGTTAACAGAGATGGGAGCCAGGTTCCATTAGATAGATAACACTAAGGTAAATTTCAAGGAACTAAATTGATGGTTAGTTAGCACACTTGTGCTTTCAATACCCTATAGTTGAGAATATTTTTTTAATATAAATAGATAAATTATTATGGTATATTGATTAATTATCATCTATAATGATATTTTATATCTTATACCATATGTTAATTGATGGTTACTATGACAAATTCCCATTATCATGATTATGAATTAGCTGGGATGTTTTTCCCTTTTTGATATAGAGAAATTATATTTATAGAGAGATATTTGACACACACATTCATATATATATATATATATAATTTTTTATTTTAAAATAATATTTTCACTCATAAATAGTACAATATATTATAGAGATGATGGTTTTAGTTGATTAAGGATTATTCTTACTCAATACATTAACACCTTGGGAAAGAGACCAAGGTTGAAGATAATCATAGTCGAAAGGATAATGATGTCTTATCTATGATGATGTTCAAAAATCATTCAACATTTCTAGATTTAAAATGGTTTGATCTATAAATATTATAGTAATTTGAGAAATTTTATCTTTTTCAAATATGTTTTCATACATCAATCTATGTAGCGATTAAAGAGTAGTAAAAAAATGTTCAACTGTAGAAGATGGTCAGAAATTTTCTAATGTTCATCCTAGATTGTGATGGGATGAAATATTTATGAAACATGTCTGTGAAACGTATAAACTGTATATAGAACGGTGACTTCGAATTACGGTCACAGTTCATCATTCCTTGTTAATCTATGAAGTATGAGAATGTACAGATATATAAAATTTATTTTTTGGGGTGTTATCATGATGAGTGATATTACATATTATGTATATATATTATTGGTATGTATTAATGTTATGGTTGATATATGGATGTATATGTGTTTTTTTAAACCATAACCCATTCTAGAATTGAAATGGGAAAATGTCAAAATGGATAATTTTTATGAGAATTCACAAAAGGTACAATTGCTATAATGATATTTGAGATGTGTTTTGTCTCCATAGGAATTCAAAACACATAAATGGTACCAAACAATATTTCTCTCTATATAATATTTCAGTATATAAATTTTTTTCTAAATTTTTCATGGGGTCCAACGTCACATGTTATCCAATCAGGATATGTGGTTTACTATAATATTCCAGTGAAGTATTTATTAGGCTCTAGAAACAGTGTTTAGTTTCCATAATACAATTCATTTTCATAGAGATGGTAACTCTAATAATGCCATTAAAATATTATAGGATATTATATGATCTTAAAAAATGGATTTCAGAGGTTGTTGGGATCAATACCTTCCTCATGTTGAGATTTATTACAACAATATCATTCACTTAGGCATTTTGATGGATCCTTATATTCCAATATATATAAATAAGTATAAAACAAAAATGTTTTTTGTTTATTTTGGGGAAATTATTATATTAGGAGCTATTTTAACTATAGAAATATGAGATAACTACATCTCTATTCATAATCACATCAATTTATCTTAGAGTTGGTACAAATATTATTTGATAAATTCTCAATAAAATTTAGAAGATGATGTTTGGTAGAAGGCGTTTCTATGAATTAAAACATAGAGAAATATTAAGAGATTTAGAAAGAAACGAATGATAATCCCTATGTAAATTTTCCATTTCAATATTCTTGATGGAGTTGGATGGTAGCTTATCACATGGTGGTTTTACCTAACCTCTCGTGACATCACAATGTGTTCAGTGTGTCTCTCTTGGTGAAGTACACACACAATCCATCACATGTGCTAAACATAGAGGATATATTACAAGAGTATGATCTTTTATATGATGGATAGGGAGTCAAAATCCTGGATCTTGGATATAAATTGCTACTGAAGAAGACTACTCACCTTATTATTGACCTCTAGAGGAATCAAAATTTTCATGTAGTTATGTGGGAACCCAAGAATGTTATGAAACAGTGGTATCTTAATTTTTTTGATAGAGTTAACATATTTCAATGGAAAAACTAATTTAGTGGTTATGTAATGTAACATATTAATATATTATGAAATATTTCTATTTATATAAATCTTCTTGATAAATTGAAATATATGCAACCCATGATTTAAGGAAATGTAATATAGTATTCTAATATAACCTAACTATAAAATGGGAATGTTTGAATATGAAAAAATAAATTTCATGAAATATATGATTTAAACATTGATAAAACCAATTTTTTATATTATTAGAAATAAAATTGAAATTCTATTATAGTAAAGGAGAGTTTTTCTAAAAAAAGTTTTCTTCATGCAATATCTATTTAAATTATTAAATTAAATTATTCAGTACAAAATTATTAAATTTAAATTTAAATAATTTAAAACCAATTAAATTTTTAAAAATCAAAATGTGTTTTTATTTATACATAATAAAAATATAAATCGAGTTGAATAATAAAAATGTTGTTTTCCTAAAAATTGTTTTTGTAGTGCTTTACAAACATATTTTAAAATTAATTTCTTACACATATAGAAATTCATTAAAAAATTACGGACTCAAAATTTTTATTTATAATGATCAAATATTCTTATTGCATCCATTTTTTTGGTTCAATGTGAATATTAACCATAAAAAAATATTCATAATAAGGGTAAAATAGGTAAAATAAGGTTAATACATTGGGAAAAAGATTATTAATTAACTAAAAATATTCCTAATTCCTATTTTATTAGTTTTATTCAGTGATTTACATTAAATTATCTAATATAGGGAAACATAGTTAGATATTTCTTTTAATATGGCCATTATATTAATTTACGAAATGAAAAAATAAAAAATTTCCCTCTCTAGAATTAAATAAACCAAATTTAAATACATCGTGATAAATAGAGGTAATATTTGGATTTAAATATTTATTTGAAATAATTATAATGGTTTTTTAATTATAGTAATTTATTTCTAATTTTTAGTGATTTAATATTCACCATAAACACTTCTATAATACTAACATGATATATGTTTAATTAATAGAAAATATAAATAATTGATTTTACAAATATAAAATGTAATAAAATTTAAATTAGATATTATATTAAATATATTTTTAGCGATAAAAATTTCATATTAGCGGTGTTTAAAAAAATTATATTCTAAATCTATATTTTTTATGGCATCATTAATGTAAATTAGAACAATAGTTCCAAAATTGACAATATTGATATTTTATAATAAATGATATCTTATTATGTGATCTAAAATTCATTAAAAAAATCTTGATTTAAATAATTTGAATAATTCTGATAATATCACCCATGGTCAGTATATGAGTAAAAGTTTCATTTACGGTATTAGTATTATTCATTTAAGATTGAAATAGGTGTTTACTCAGTTATGGTCAAAACTAGTGAATAGTGGGGTTAATCCAAATAATATGCTTGAAAATGATAGAAAAATCATTATAAATAAAATTTAATGATATTAATTTGAACAAATAATAAATCCCATTGAATAATTGCTCGTTTGAGATCATTTACTTTGGAATGAATTTTTATATCTTAATTTATTATAAAACTCTATTTGTCTCCTTCCACTCCATTGTAAATGGACACCACACCTACCTCTTATATACAACACTTTTATCCATCTAGTTCACCCAAAATGAACCCTATTGACTTATATTATTCAATATCTATGATGTGTATATGTTAGTCTTTTTAAAAAACCACTACATTAATCCAAGAAAAGGGTTCTAAAATTGGTTTATCAAAGAAGTGTAATCATTCTACCAGAACCCATTCAATTTATTAAATCTTATACTCACTCCGATTCATTTGTATTATTCATAACATAAAATCATTGGTATCTTCATTATGATAAAATGTTATTATAATTATTATATCATAATTATCTATACAAATATCCATTAATCGGGTAGTGAAATTTTTTCCCATGCGTTGGTATGAGTTATCATCTCTAAAAAGAACGAAATCTAATTTTCCATCAACATTAGTAATCGGTAATTATTAAGATGAGTTTGATTTTTATATAAGATATTTTTTACATAACTATTCTTATATAACTCTAATATAAAATTTTATTTCTTACTATCTATTTTTTTTTTGAAAATGAAAACATCACTCATCCGTACGAGGAGACTAAGACCTCTATTTAGTAATGTGATTTGTATTTCATTTCAATTTTTTCATGGACATAAATGAAAATAGTTTTAATGAATTTATATGATATATATAAAATATAGTTATTCTTAAAATGTTAATTAATTTGTCTTCCATTCAATCTAGTGAAATTTAAAAATATAATTCATGCATCTGCTTGACCTATTGTCTCTATGAATAGTTTAATTCATTGTTATATCTCTATATTTTATGAATGATGATAAATATGTATATAATGAATATATATGATTATTTTTTCATTATTAAAATTTTATATATGATAGAAACATGATAAAAGTAAAATAACTACGACTAATAAATTTAAATTTAAATGAAAATTAATATAGATAACACAGTTAAGTGACGATTTTAATTATGAGTTTCAAATATATTGGTGTTTAAAGGTTATATGTGGATAATATATGAAATTATATGTACTTTAATGAATCAATTTTAGGATAATAAAAAATTTATATATTTCAATATTGTTTAGGATAATGTTCCCAATTATGAAATCAAATAACCCAACACATAGTAAACACAAGAATTTTCTAAAAATATGGTTATTTCTTGAGAATGAATGTTTCAATTTTATTTTCATATATTTATATAATCAGGAGTCTGAACTGTTTTTAATTAAATCCTTATTTATTCTTATATTCTATTTAAATTTATTTTCCTTTCATATCTAAGCCTTCTAAAAAAATTCCTAAAATGAAAAGAACTTTTTACTATAATTTCTAATTTAATTTTTATACATGAATTAAATTTTATGAAATGGTTTCAAAGGAATATTATTGATACTTTCCATAAAATGTATTTTTTTAAATTATTACAAAATCATGAATTATTTATTTTTACATAAATTAAATCAATATAATATCTATTCATAATGACCAACAATTTCATTCAAGAATAATTTCCAATATTCGATGAATATTTTCAATAAAAACGATTTCATTAATATATGGTTAATATTTATATTTTAAAAGGGTGAATTAAAAGTGTATATTTAATTTTACTCAATACATTTTTCCATAATTTTTTTAAATTAATTTTTTATATATGATAGAATCATTTTATATTAGATAAATTTAAAATGGGGATATTATCCAATGATACCATCCATATTCTTTGAAATGTGTTTTATTATTACAATGAATTTTTTTTACGAAACCTATTTGTATTCTATTTATTATAATTTATTTAAATTATTTAATTTTTATGAAACTTATTTCTTTTCCATGGGTTATGATTGGATGAAATTTTAGTTAAACCTATTTCCTTATGGAATCTAATATTATGATGTATTTTTTTAGAACATATTGCACAAAAATAATTTATATTCATTATTTAATGGGTGTGATTGAATTTTATATCCCTTCAACGCATTAGGTAATTATTGATATAGAATGAGATAAAAAAATTTACATGGGAGTGAACCTTATTTAGTATGATACTTTATCTAGTATTGTATTCTTGGGTATAATACCTGAGTACCATGATAGAATTTTGAGTGAAACAAGTCTACTGTGATTTTCTTGACAGAGAGAAATGACTACAATGTAAATGAGTTTTTGTCCATATTCGTATGCCACACATTTATGTCTTAGTATAATTTTATGATCTCATAGGTGGTGTTCTTCAATTGTTTCATGATTCATGTCCTATGATCTATTATAATTTTTAATTGGAATCAATATAATTATCTTTGATATATAGGGTATTAAATTTAAATTTTATGCAAATAGTCCCACATCCATATAATAATTTTATTATTATTTGATAGTAAATATAATGAAATACCCTAAAACATTAAATAATATTGAGTTTTATTAAATAATTTTTTTAACATTGTGTATCTTTTCAGGTTCATAGTTCTCGAGAATTTGGAAATAACTTTTACATTACAAACCATATAGTACAATGTGGAGACTTTCTATCAATATCCTATTTTTTCACTATATTAAAGTATATAAAGAAAAAAATATTTCTTTAAGGAAATATATTCATGATAGTCGACCTTAATTCATCCATTCTCTTACACATCTAATGAAGAACATATAAAATGCAGGATGAGCACAAAAAATCCAGTAAGCGATACACAACGAAAGAAAAATGTTAGGCTTGTGAAAACATGAAAACATGTATAAAATTTACTATTATCATCAATATTTTTTAAGATGTCAAATAAAAAAATTCAAATGAAAAAAACAAAAACTTTTTTATCAACTAATTTCATTAAAACCCATTCAAATAATTTAAAACCTATTTGGGTAACATGAATCATCTCTTCTATAAAACCCTTTGAAAACCATTGTAATTGGAATTCCCTTATGTTCAAATTCCAATATAAAAATTATCTAATGTATTTGAGATATATAATGGGGATAACCCATTATAAAATCTATAATGGTATCACCTAGGAGTAATAATAGGTCTAAACCCTTCATAGAATCTATATCAAGCTCACCCATTTTTAAAGAGCTATAATGGGGTTCAATCCTTCAATTAGGCCTTATCGGGCTCACCCAATATATATTATGGGGATAAACACTTCATATATATGGTATCAGGAGAAACCATTTCATATAATCCTCATATAATTTACAAATGAATAAAACACATTCATTATAAAATCATTTTAAGAACTCATTTAAACCCATATGAAAAACACTTTAAAAAATACTATTTTCTTTTGAAACCCAATATTAAGTACCAAAATAAAATATTCATTCAAAACCCATTTTTAATAACAAAATATCCAAAAACAGATGTGTGTTTGTCATATATGAAAACATATAATTTTGAATAGTAAGTTAGATGTCAAATAATATTCCAAGTGGCAGAAATTTCATTTTCATCATGAACGTTATGAATAAAAAATCCATTTCATTTTTTGGAAAAAGTTCCCTACAAGTCAGGTAAAAATATTTATTTTTAAATTATTTTTGATTAATAAAATATTATTTGTAATCATTTTATTTCAATAATGTTATTTTAAAAACATATATATCCAAATTTTAGTCACTTTGAGCAAAAAATGTATTTTATTTAAATTATGTGTCCCTTATCACTTGGGAAGCACTTGAATAATAAATCCAACTAAATATTATCATGAAAACATTATATATCAGAAAAAAAGATATATTCTTGATATAACAAGTCAATGGTTTTGTATAAGAACCTTATAAAATTATAATTGTTCATAAAATCTCGATATTCCTCCAAAAACGTGATTGGACAAAGTCCCTTACCGTGATTCACATTGATATTTTCTATCATTATATTATAAAAATTGAACTTATTTTTATGAATTACTTTCATAATAAAGGTTTTCAAATTTATTATCACTTTAATTTCACTTATTACCATGGTATATTCATTTAATTTTTCAATAATGTTTTTTAGTAGATGTGACATTGTTAACATTATGTGTAAAAAAGACATTGGTACGTCATATTTTTTCAAAGGGGTCATTATTCAAAATTATCAGGAATATTAGTTATATTCGAACAATCTTTGTTATAAATCAGATATAATTTTCAAACAATTCATGAAAGATGGTTATGAAAAATGAACTAATGTTATGATCATGGAGACAGTATTTCATACATTCATATGAGAAACATTCAATTTACCATGTATATTTATGGAATGAAGGTGTGTAACATTTATCATTTCAAAATAATAATTATACTATAAATACCATATTATTTAATTATATATAATTATAAATATCATTCCTTTGATGGGGTGATGAAAAATGAAGAATCAAATCTCATTGAGGAGGTAGTAGTACACACATCCATGAATGACATTATCACTTATTTTGTGTGTGAAATTGTACGTAGAAAATGATATATTATCTAAATGGATAATAATTTCATGAATATCATAATAATGTAATGAATTTCATATATATTCATTATAGATATCCAAATTCCCATCTATGTATGACATTATTTGAAAAAACATTACATCGCTTTGTGAGGAAGAATTATTCTGTATACAAGATCATTTTTATCACACCCACTACAGTATGATATGTAACTAAAAAATTCTTGTTTATGAATATTACCACTTATTAAGGTCACTATTTTTGGTTTGAAGCAAATACCATCATTGGGAAGTGATTTGGGCACTTTTTGTCTAAGCCAAATGGAATAAGGGCATGAAGAAGGGAAGATGTGGGGATGCTATTAAAAAGTGAGGTGAGTGGAAAACTGGTAAATCTTTTAATCATAGAATTCAAACCATGTATTTTCATTCATATGTGGCTCCAATAATGCACCACAATCGATCCCTAAAGGGATAAGGACAAAATATTTCCATATAATTGGTTCTTGAAATATTTATTAGTCATTTTCCCATTAATATTTATTTTTATTCACCTTGTAAATCTCATTTTTACATTAATGAGCTTGATTAATTTTACCTGTATTAAATAATCACTTACTTCAAAATAAAATTTTAAATTATTTGTCATCATAAATTATTGTAATCTCAAATATGGAATCAATATTTAAAAATTTAATTCATATAATTGGAAAATTTTGATGAAATAATTATTATGTAGTAGCTATGAGAATGGGTGTTTTTAATAAGAGTACATCCATAGAAATAGATGAATCCATATTATATATATGACTAATAATAATAATTTCATGAACATAAATAAATAATTAATGATATATAGTCTATAAATTTCATTTAAATCATTCCTAATTATGTAATTTTTTAATTAATTAAAATGGAGAAACATCGTGCATTTTGAAATATATTATCGAAAAACACATCTTTAAAACCGAAAAAACTTATATTAAAAATGAATATAATTTTTATAAAAAATAAATTAATCGGATTAAATATAATTAAACAGTACAATATTTACATTAATTCATATTCCAAACATATTTGGACTCTTAAATTTCTAAATTTATTAAAAAGAAAAAATGTTTTATAAAAAACATTATTTTTCAATATTTAGTAAAAAATAAATACTTTCCAAAATCTCCCAAACATTCACCCAAAGTTTTTTTTTGATATTAATATTCTGGAAATAATGTTTATTTTTTCCAATAATTTTTTAAATAGAGATAATTGTTTTAAAATAAGTTCATTATAAAAAGAGACAATGTTTTTTAGAATTTATATTATTTTAAACATAAAATTGGTCTAAATTATATATCATTTCTTGAGAACACATAGGATGAATGTTAATAATTAGATTAAATATATTATATATAAATTCTCAGAATAAAAACCAATAATAATTATTTTTTAAAATTTATTTGTATAAAACACACTTTTTCACATTAAAAATAGTTTTTAGAAATTTATTTCCTTTTATTTCCAAATGGGTTTTATTTTAATTTATAATTATTTGGCCATAAAAGAATATATTTGAACCATATTTTCCAAATTTATTTAATCATTTTCATACCCTCCATTTCAAAATATAGGTTATAATTGAAATATATATCCTGGGTTATTTATGTTCAATGATGTGTGTTTAATACACCATTGGACATAAAGACATTTGTTTTGCATGTAATACAAGATAAACTGAGTGTGGACTACAACACAAGATTAATATAGTGTCTTTTGTGCTTTATGAAATCAAACATAATTTAATTCATTTTAAAATATCATGGTATTACATCCCCCCATTTAATAAATTATTTCCTCAAAATTTATATTATATCTTCATAATCAATGGATTTATATTTGAAAATTTTTATTCCCACATTATAAAAGGGTTACGAAAACATCATATCAATAAGAGAGAAAAGAACACATTAATTTAATCTTCAATAATGCATAAATAGAATTCCAAATTTGATAATAGATGTAGGAATGTATGAAAATCATAAATAATTGTATTGAGTGACAGATTTCATTGATGAAAAGAAAGTTAAAGATCAATGGAATGTTTAGGGAGTCCAAAAAAGTAATATAAAATGATGAGAAGGAAAAAATTATTCATCAGATATGAATGTAATAAGATAATATTTTTTTAAAGATAATTTTCTTAAAGATGAGATTTACATTTACTGTCTAATAATATATGTAAATATACTTACATTATATGTTTCTATTTCATGTTCCCAATTTCATCCACTGGATGTGTTTTGATCAATTTCCAATTCTCCCATTACTCCAAAAAATGAATATTCAATATAGAATTCATTATTCCTTAATCACTAAATTTCACGTTTAATGGATCATATGATCAATAAAAGAGTGATAAGTTTTTCCTTCTCTCTCAAACCATTTTCCAAAATCTATATTTTTGGAAAAAATTATGTATTATAATAAATTAATCACTAACCTCAAATGTAAAACCACATTTTTATCCTTAATATTTTATTTCCAATTTTTTAACTAAAAACAATTTCATATATGATCTTATTAATAATTAATGTTATCAATAAAAATAATTATATGTTTATAACATTTAAAGGAATCATTCCGAAAACAAATTTTCCATTAAAACATATACATCAAAAATATATGAAAACTCGACAAATTTCCCAAATAGTCCATCTATTACTCAAAACAGAAATTGAGGGATGAAAACATTATTGAGCTTAAAATCAACCTTTAAATAATAAAAAACTCCCTATACCTATCTACACTTCACCTGATGCCCCAATATCAACAATATATGTTTCTAATTATTTCAAAACCTCGTTTCTCTTCTAATCATGACGATTTCCACATTTTGTAAGTAATTTTGGATAGAAATTATCATTATGTTCCACGTAATTGTATAAAAAAACATTAGTAATGATTGTCTATTTTTACCACTTTAATGGATTTTTATTGGATCTTTTATTTATTTTGATGAACCTTTTAACCAAAATTACCACAACAGTATCACGATCTATATCCTAACTTAAATTCCAAAATTTGAACTTTAAATCATTTGGAAAAATATTTTGGATTAGCTCTATAATTATTAGTTGGGTTCTTCTCTTTTTCTATCCACCTTGATCATTTCATACTATAGACATCTTATGCCATATAAGAGTTAGTAAAATATATCTCATCTTTCTCAGTATAATAATCAAATTTTACATAACATTTAACGTTTTTTATATAGAGATCACTTTTATTTCTTGGTTTTATTCATGAAAAAATATATGTATTTTACTACCAATTTCCTAAATAAATTATAGAACATCCCTAGCCAGTATTGGGTTGTTTTCTACATATGTATCCACATATTCATCATATTTTTTATCCATTCTATGAATTCATTATCCTTCCCAATCCAAACTATAATTGGGGAATATTACTCAGTGAAAATGTTCTCGACTGTGTGGCATTACATGTCAGCAATATCACTATTATCTTTTTAAATCATAACTAAAGACCACCATCGACCAAATTTACCTTCAAAATGATAGATGTAATGAGCTACCATTTGATGCTCCAAACCTCCCATGAAATCAAATATTCTATCCAGGGAATTGATATATCCTTCAGCTACCACCGGTTCATATAATAAATGGAAATATGGGAAATTTAACATGATAAAATTCTCTACTACCGACATCTTCTTTAATTGTATAATATTTGCCTCTTCAGGATTGATACACCCCTGATTTATCTCATATGTCAAATAATATTTCACATAAAAAACTATTCTATTCCAATTACAACTATAATATAATGCTCGTTTTAAAGGATATTCTATTATTGGTTCCTTCCATATACATATTCTTAGTTTCCTCTATGGAAAAGCATCATAAATTGAAATATTTTATTCAAAGAAAAATTGTAATCTTCAAATTTTATATCATTTAAACTTGACCATAATGTGTTATATTCTAAGGTAATGATATTAACACTATAATGGCCCCAAAATTTGTCTAAAGTGTCCTTTGATACAAACTAGAGGGCCTAATTCCATAAAAATAAAAAATATTAAATTTTAATCATGAATTTTCATTCTTTATATTTTAAGATATTTTTAGGTTTGTATTTTTTTATAATTAGGCCATAACATACACATTACAAACTGTATAATACAAAGTGGACACACCCAATTAGTATCCATTTTTGAACCTTATAAAACATTTTAAAAAAATTTATTTTAATCATGGGAAAATTTCACAATTTTAAAAATAAATTCAACATTTATCTTTCCTATCCAATAAAAATATCTTCCTTTTTTGGATGAGCATAAACATTTCAGAAGGGGATACACAAGGATGGAAGACCATTGATCCTGTGTAAACGTGGGTATCATATAATGTTTACCTTTATCTTCAATGATCATTGTAAATATTAAAGAACCTTGTTTCATAGGATAAAAACAGAACTGATTTTTTAAATAAAATAATGAAAACACATTACATGCAATTGAAACATATTTGGTAACAAGATACATCACATTCATAATACCCTTTCAATAGTAATTTTAATTTTAATAACCATATGTTCCACTAAAAATATAATCATCACCAAATTAATTAGAGATCTATAATGTGGATTAACCTTCATATAAAAAATATAAGGCTTACCTATGATCTAGAGTGGGGAACAACCATTTGTAAAATCTATTTTGTGGAAAACGTTTTCTCATGAGCTATAATGAGGCTCATCCAATAATATTTTTTATATTAGGATCACTTGTTAGAAATTATGGGGATCAACCTATCATATCAACTATATTAGGCTAACCTATTTGATTAAATGATCTACTATAATTTCATGAATGAAAATATTTCATCATAAACCCATTTAGAAAATAGTTTTAAACCCAAATAAAAGTCACTTTTATAAAAGAATGTATTATTTCATTTAAACACCATTTCAATAATGAACCAATATATTCATTGAATCCCAATATAAAATAACAAAATAACCAAAATATTAGAAAGAGTTTTTTTCATTATATAGAACAACTAATCTTTCATTGGAATCTAGATGTCAAATAACTACTTTGACAATTGAAAATCCATTATGATGGTGTACATTAAGAATATATCATCCAATTTGTCATTTCTCAAAATGTTCCATGGATTAAATATAAAAATATTCGTTTTAAAACAAATTAAATATAGAAAATATACATTATAAATTTTTTATTTCTATAAACTCATTGTAAAAAAATAGACAATGAAAATAAAGAGAGTTTTTGGGAAAACATTAAAATGATATTATTTTAATTGAAGTGTCTGTTATCACTTGGGAAACACTTGAATAAAAAAACCCATTAATGAATAGAATTAAAAAAATAAATATCATGATAATAGATAAATTCAGGGTATATACCATGTCTAAGGGGCTATATATACACTTTATAGAATAATTATTATGTATAATATCATGATATTCCTTTATAAATGATGATTGAGATGATTTACCTTACCTTGAGTTTGTTTCATCATATGTGACTTTTCTATCCTAAATAATAATCTGCTGTTAATTATTTAAATTCCAAATAATGATTATATATTTAATTTATATTTTACTTTCTTTATTACATTGTCATATTCATTTACTTACTAAACTGATTTTATGTACGATTCTTTGTACATATTAAGATAATTTATCAAAAATAATTTAGTGGGTTGACTATGGTCAAATGGGTATTTATTTAAATATCTAAAGAATAATAATCATGATATAAATATCATATTTATAGATAAAGTATTCATTTAAAAATAATCATGAGTTATTTTATGAAAAATAAACTAACATTATGATCATAGAGACTGTAGTTCATCTGTACGTATAGGTAAAATTTCAATTTTCCAATAATAATTATGGAATGATGGTAAGTAAAATTTATTCGTTATAAATGATAAATTTATCTTAAATAACATTTTATTTATTTATATATTCTAATATATATCATTAATTATATTTAGTGACGAATAATTAATATTCACATTGCTTCGAGGAGGCGGTAATCCACATATCAATGAATGACAATATCACTTATTCAGAGTTAGAAATGGTGTATAGAAATTAATATATTATACATCAAAAATATAATTATATAATTAAAACACAATTATGTCACTTATTCTATATATATTTGATTATAGTTACCCCAATTACATTCCATGTATCATGTTGTTGAACAACGCTTCACATCAATTCGTGAGGTGGTAGTCGGTTGTACACATGAGTGATTCTATTGTTTCCCCGGCTATGTGAAATATAAAAGGGGTATATTATATAAATAATTAAGAGTTATAAATATGTTATATGGGTAATAAACTAAATATAAAAATATCACTTTTATCCTTTTTCCAACCATGAGAGGTGGAAATAGAAAAACAAATGACAACATTCCATATGGTTCTAGCCTGCAATACACATGAATGATAATCTCAAAACAGATATTACGGAAGTGTGTGTGGGTGTAGGAAGTAACCTTATCATAAAAACTCTCAATATATAATGGATTTTTATGATATTATATAATCATGGTATAAAAATAATTTAAGGGGTGGTAGAATAAAATAAAACCAAAATAAATGTTGTAGGGAATTACATATTCTTTATATTATGCGCCCCCCCCCCCCCAAATTCTATAAATGGATGAATTGTATATAAATTTAATGATTCTTAGATTAGGGGGTGGATGATGAGAAGTGATTCATATAAGGATTTTTTTTAGAAAATTCAATTTGAGTTGTGAAAATATGAGGGTACATTGACACATTATATAACGGAGGTGATTAAAAAACATGTAATTTTGTTAACAAGAGAATTCCACCCATGTTTCATCAATTTCATGTTTCTCAATTAATAAAAAAATTATATCATATATGTTATAAGTTATATATATGTCCATTTAATGGGTTCTTCAAATATTTTCTACATTATTTCACTAGTTAAGATTAAATTTTAGTCACTTGATATTCTCATTTTAAAATTAATAAATTTTATTAATTTTATTTGTTTTCAATTATATCATTGGTACCAATATAAGAAAAAATTATTAAAAATTAAATATTCATAAGAATGAAAATATGAAATCCGATTTCCAAATTTGATTCAAAAAAGTGGAACAATTTATTTTAATAATAATTCGACAGTCACTATGAGACATCTTGTTTTTAGAAGAGTTTTCTTTTTAAAAAATAATTATATATTAAACCAATGACTAGTAATAATATTATATAAAACTAAATTAATATTTATTGATATATATTATAAAAATATGGTTTTAAAAATTCACCATTATATATTCTTTTAATTAATTTCAAAGGGGAAATATTATGCATTTTAAATTAATTTTTAGATAACCCCATCATTAAACATAAACACAAACTTATATTTAAAACCAATATAATGTTGATTAAAAATTAATTATTTGGATTAAATATAACTTATTAATGAAAATTTTAGTATAAAACTCATTAAAAATAGATTTCAGTCTTGCAGTTAACAATTTATTAAAAAAATGTATTTTTATAAAAAACGGTTTTTCCCTATTCAGTGAAAAATCAAAATTTTATGAAAAATCAAAAAATAGTAACCAAATGTAAATTTTTATATTTACATAGAACGAAGATTAATTAACATGGATAATACATAACTTTATATGAATATTCATTACACTAGAAAATTAAATGACTGTGTAATGTAATAGATTGTTTCTTCAAAAACAATAAACCCAATCATCTAACTTGGTGAAAGATCTTCAATGATTCGGCCAAATATATTCCCATTTAGTAATCCTACTTAAGAAAATTCCTCAAAAAATGGGGAATGTAAACCAAAAAAAAGGGTCATCTCAAATTATAATTAATGGTAAATAAATGAGATATGCAAGTATAACATATACATAAGTGTACAGGAACTTGATCATAAAATTTGAAAATCATACCATGCATGTTGAAGAACATAAAACATCAATCATGTAATAATTCTTCTAAGTTCCCAAGACCTGAATAATTAAGGATTATATAGACTAATCCCTGAAATAAAAACATATGAATATGAGATGGAAGTGTTTCAGACAAATTTGCTTATAAAATCATTCTTATATGTCAAGTTCCATTGTTAGGGATTATTAGGGAACATCATGGGATATACACATATTGGGTGAGACACGCCACCATCACTAGTGACAGCCATTTCCTTATAGTTTAATGGGTTCAAACCCAAAATTATCTTAGTAGACATGGATAACTCTCATAATCATCTTAGTAGTCAAGGATCAATACCAAGGCCATCTCAGTAATCAAGGTTTACTCTTAAACCATTACAGCATTCAATGTACTTTAATAAACCAAGATCACACCCCATTCAAGCCACATCTAAATAATGATATATAAATATTTATCAAATCAATTAGATGGGGATATAGTTCCCACCCATCACATAATCGAATCATATATAAAACCGCCACAAGATCATAAAACTTCCTCATATCATAACCCATTAAATGAAATAGGTATCATAAACATATCATCATATTATAACATGTGGAAATGAGAATAATTTTATAATCACTCCATCAAATAATAACCTATGAAAAGAAGTATGGTTAAAAAGAATATAACATGTAGAATGGAAACACTTTTCATAAACATAATTCCATAAAAACATAAACCATTAATGAAATAATATTAAAGCTATTCTTAGATCATTTCTCAAATAATTATTTGGTAATAACAATAGATGTCAACTTATATAGATTATAATTTTGAAATATCTTTTAAAAAATTTCATGAGGAAAAAATACTTTATTATTTTAAAAATACATTTTATAAAATAAATAAAATTTGAAAAAAAAATGATTGAAATATCTTATAAAACATAAAAATAATATTTGAAATCATTAAAATAATTTTCATTGAAAATAACAATTAAAACTTATAAATAATTATAAAAAAATTTAAAAACCATTTTCTTGAAAATATCTTATCAATGAATATTCAGAAAATTTAGAGAACCTTTTGAAAATATAACAAAATTTTAAAATACTTTTACTTTGGAATGACCTTAAAATATCTTTTAAATTTTATTAATACATGTTTATGTATCATGGTTTTTGAGTAAAACATCTTTTTGACCGAAGACAGAAATAATGTAGGATTTTTATAAAAACATTTTACTAATTATATTAAGTACCATGTAGTTGAAAAATGGTACGATTACATGATGATTTCATGAAAAATAATAGGATAATAAAAAACACGAGTATTCTTCAGAGATATATCATAATATTTATTAAATATAAGCATAATTATAAATAATCTCAATAAATGATGACATTTTAGGAATAAAATGTTACTACTTTGGTACCATTAAATCCAAATCCCTATGAAATAATAGCATTAAATGAAGCTCAAATTTATTTCAAAATAATAATATTAATGATATAACATGTCAAAGGATAGTGTATAAACCTCATAAAATAATATAGTCGTATAAAATAACTTGTTCCTGAAAAAAGAAAATTGAGAAAAAATTACCTTACAAGTTTTTCAACATTTGATCCATAAACCCCAAATAATTACATCATAAAATGGATATTTAAATTCCAATATATTTCTTTATATTAATAATATATCACATTAATAGGTATTATATACACCAGATATACAAAACTTATGTGGAATATGGAACAAGTATCACTAAAGTACAGGTGAGACTGTAAATCCCATAACTACATGAGAGTGACTTATGAATCCTGAGATCTCTGATGGAATAAAATAAATCTAAACATTTATTATAATGATATAAAAAATCATTATTTTAAATTTCATAAGGATTTATACACACCACACAATTATAATAAGTGTTGAATATAACATATATCTCACAAGAAACAAAAGTGAGGCCAGAAACACCTTATCATAATTATTGACATTGTTTGTACACTTTCAAAACACACATAATATAAATATAATTAAATTATAAATAAAAAATAGAAAAAAATTAATATATATAATACCACAAATGGTTTTATTATGACCATATATTACCATTTTATTAACAATTTCGTGTTCATGTTATGTTTTGGGTAAAAACTGGTTTTTTCATATATGTTTTGACTTTTTATTATTCATCTTATTAGGTAGATTATGATATAATTATTTTCAGAATTTAAAACATTATGTAAATATCATATAAATTCTATATATATGTATTTATAACAATATTTAAAATATAAAAATATGATATGGACTACACTATTCATGGAGACGACATGTCATACGTGTAACACCTCGAGATTTTATGATAAGTATTCTTTTAATTTATTTGATGTCTTGTTTTTTATGCTACACCAATATTATCATGCACTATATGCAACACCGTATTATCTAGTAGTATATGCAACACTATTCTTGGGTCGTGTTACACACAATTTCAAGTTCATTTTGTAGAAATTATTCTACACAACATTAAGTATAGATTTTGTTTAATGTATAAACGAAATAAGTTTTGAATTATGTTATATGCAACACCAAAGGGAGCTTTCACTACATGAATCCCTTACATGGCTTGCGTTACAAACAATCGTGACCTTCTTGATAGCGTGTGTAGTACGCAATACCAGGTTTCACTAAACAATGATATGTTATTAAATCATTATATAAACTAGCCATTATGAATAGTAATACCCACTTTTTGAAATTTTATAATTTTTATCTTTCAAAATGGACTTCATTTTTGGATTCGGAATATCTAAATTATCATAGGGTGAATTTTTGGTATTTTTTTGAAAACATTTAATTTTTGATGAATAGTGAAAACATTAGGTTACTATTTAAAAACCGACTTTTTATTTAAATAATTATTTATTTTATTTAAATTTATTTTAGGTTAAAATTGATACATAATACCTATATAAGTTCAATGTAATTCATTGGAGTCATTTTATAATAATTTTACATATATAAAAATTTTATTTAACTTTTCACCGTCCTTTACACAACTCCTACGAGAATTTGAAAATTTACATAAAACATAATTTTACCAATTCTATGAGTGGAATTTAGAAAATTTGAGAGACACTGTTAATATGAAGGAGTAAAATGTGGTTCAATAAGATAAAAATATTTTTTTTGAACATTAACTTTTTACTTTTATTCACCACGGTTAAAAGTAAATAAGTTAGTTAAGGGTAAAAATGATATTATTATTACCCTAAAAAATTTCCTAATTCTATTGGATAAGTATAATTCGACCAAAAACAACCTTAGGAATATAATATTATCATTTAGGTCCACTTGTATTAGATTAGGACATTTATTATTATTTAATTCAAAGAAGTGTTAAAAGAGTTAAAATCAATGTTTAATAAATAAAACATTTTTAATATAGGGTTATAAATAATATAAATTCGACTATAAATATTAATTAAAAAGATAAAAATATTTCTTAAATAATGGAATTTTATTTATAATTTGTACACATTAAATAATTTAATTTATTTATGACACAATGATAATATCGTAATTACCTTATTAAGGAAATATTAACATAATTGCTGTTATAAATACACAAATAAATGTAATTTCAGACTTTTTATAAATTAAAATAAATTTTAGGATAATATGACATGTTAATATTTATTTAATTAACTTATTTTAACTAATCATTATGTTATGATTTTCACAGAAATCAATTACAAAATAGTGTCAAAATTGACATAAAATAATGTTTAAAAAAATATTATATTATTAATTTTTATTCTATTACTAAAAATATAAGGTTAGGAAAAATGACTTATATATGTTTTTATATATTCATAATTAACCACTTGGTGTTCGTTTGGATTGTTATAGTATGTTTATTAACTATATAGTGTAAGAAAACAATAAGACAGAGTAATAGTTAAATTATTTAACTTAGGGTTAAATCTAAATTATAAGGTTAAAATAGTAATCTAAACTAGTCTAAAACATATTGGTTGAGATTATTTCGATTCATACCCACTTTATCTTCGAAATAAATCAATTTGGAGCAATTATAAACCGAATATGACTTTATTATAAAATAATATTTTAGGTTTTTCTTAAGGTGCCCCTCTCCTCCCTTATAAAAGGGTACCTACTACCTCTTCTCTTTACACAATTTTGAGCATTCAAGCTTTGCCAAACCCTACCCATTTTCCTTCTCAACTTCCCGAGAAACATTCTACCGTTTCTGGTCTTCTCAATAGACCAACTCTAGTCCCTTAAGATGAAGCTTAAAAGAGGTGTGTCGAAGAAGAGGTAAACTCTTCTACCGATTATTTCAAGTTTATTTCTTCTTCAACATCTTATTCTTTAGTTGTTTCATTGTAAAGTAATAACATCAGTATAAAAATTATACTGATATTCTATTATAAACATTAAACAACCCCATTTCACCTTTTATCCATCCTACGGAAAACAAAATCACCGCACGTGTGTACGTACGGAATACCGTCTCCACGCAGTGGTGTTATCTGTTTTTCCACCCCCACCTTACATGGATGGGTATAATGGTGTAAAGAATAACTATATAAGGTTATTATAACATCATACATATTCTGAGATATTATATCAGCCACTCCAATTCAATTCAATAATTATGGGAACGATATCATCGCTCGTGCATACGTACGGATTACCGTCTCCACGACGCGATGAGATTCATTTTCCATGTTAACCATTCAAGAATGATTATAAAGTATGTATAATGAATAATAATGGAATATATGACATAATAAATCTACTGGATTTATGTTTATTTATATATGTCATCTACTTACTTCCATTCAAGTCAATAAGGAAAGGAAAACATTGTTCTTGCGTACGTACGGCCTACCGTCTCCATGAACGGTGTATTTCATTTCATTTATCTATCTTTTATATATATATATATATATACTGAATATATATGATATATAAATTATTATTTGCATTCTGGAAGTTATTAAATCATGATATAAGTAATAATAATATCAAGAACAACAAGTCCAAACATGTACGATAAATTAAATGATTTTACCCAAAACACTGCTTTAACATTGAATTTACAAAAGAAAAGGTAATATAAAGTCATAAGTGAACCACATATGATATCATAACAATGAATATCATTCTGTAATAATTAAATGAAATTATTTAAATCATTATACCAGAGGTTCAGATATGTACAAAGCATATCAGACCTAAGGTAAGGGAAAACTTTTCCAATCTCATTTTTATCCGAGATTGTTTATTCGTAAGTATTTACTGGGGATATATTTATCCTCATGTCCCTGTTTTCTAAAAATGGTTTCAAATAGGTTTAAAGTACTTTTTACTCATTTTTTAGTTTTACTACATGGTATGTAAGGAATCATTATTTTTTCTACCATACAAGGTACTTTTGGTCTTTTTTGGGCAAAGTACGAGAAGAATGTTTTTTTAATTACGTCATTAATGGATTTTTACGATTTCATAATGCCTAATTTTCATGAAGATTCCTCTAAAATATTTCATGATTATTTAAAAAAAATCCTTTTCTTTTAAAATTTAATGGAATTTTGTAAAAAGAAAATGATTTTGAAGAAGAAAGGATATTTTCCTCAGGAATTCAAATCAAGTGTTTTATCAAAACCATTTTCCATATAAGATGACATTATTTCATATGTGAATGTTTCAAGTATAATTTCTCTATTATTTACACGATTTCACTTTTCTTATGATGAAATTATATCCATTTGTTTTATATGGATTGTGTTATGGTGGGATGATGTTTATGAAACCCATCTTTATTCTTTCAGTTATGATGAATGATTTATGTTTATATTGTGGCACAAGTAAGAATTATTTCATTATGAGATGGGTGGGACCTATATCTCCCTTCAATGAATAGGGTAACAGATTTATATCTCATGAGATATACATGGCTGGAATGACAAGATAATCTGGTTCAGTGATACAGGACTAGAACGAGGAGTGAAATCGATTCAGAAAGGGTCTTTGTCCACTAATATTGTTTTTGAAGCAATGCCTTGGCTACTATGAAAATAATATCATGTGCTTAATGTTTTTCCACAATAACAGGTTTTATTCCCATGCTATTTTATCATGAATGATGATCCATTATGACTTATGCCTTATGTACTGCCGTGTTTTATTTCATTTTTCAAGATTTTAATGTTTAAACATTATGTTCATGTTTTTATGTTCAAATGTATATGGTTGGATTTATTTTCTCCTTGCTTACCCTTAATGAGAATTTGAGATCACCCTTTATATGTTTTCTTTTCCACAGGATATAAAGAATTGTTTTAGATAAGAAAACAAAAGGGAAAGATCTTTATGGGAGATGTTGAAGATCTTTCACCATGATTAGAAGATTATGTTTCAAGTTTCCAAAGACACTAAACTATATGGTCCATGTGAGTTAGATTTTTTTTATGTATTAAGTATTCCCCAAAAGTAATGTAATGTCTATGTACGTCATGTTCGGGTCTCTACAGTTGGTATCAAAGGAATGGTTTAGTTAACCTTTGGAAACTAGGATGCGAAAACATTAGTGAGATACCTAAAGATATTTCTAAGGTATGTCTAGGGATGTTCCTATGTTTATGTATAAGTATAGGTTATGGTCCTAGAATTATGATAACGATCGTCAATAACCTATGATTAAACCAAAGATGTTAAATATTGAAAGTACTCACATTGATTATGTTGTTTTCCTAGTATGATTTGTGCCTCTCACACTATTCTTTCTGGGTTTTAGAAAATGGCTGGAAACAGGTAGATTCACGATAATGGAGGATTTGATGGACAATGGAATGATATTCTTCATGAGTAACCAAATGAAATGGGATTTGGAAGTCCAAACATCATTATAATGCCTAATAAGTAATCTCATAATATGATCAATAATCTCAACATGGGTAAGTTTCCTAACTCAGCTAATAAGAGAAATATGGAGTATCATGATGATCATATATGAAAGAAAGTTCAATTTCCATCATATAAATCATGTGGTAAGAGGCATCAGGGAGAATTCTTCAAAAGAAATGGAAGATGATTTGGGTGTGGAAAAATAAGGACCCAAAGCCAATAATTGCAAAGGAAAAGGATCAGTTAACACCATTGACAAGGATAATGATAACACTAAGACATCAACAACGGTTAAATGTTTTAAATGTGGAATGTACGAGCATTATGAAAACCAATTCCCTAAGGGAAAATCTCATAAAGAGAATCAGCATGGTCATATGGGTAGTATTTATATGGATGATGATAAAGAGACTACAAATGATATATGTGATAAAAGTAATTATGAAGCTCATTCAGTGGTTTAAGAAGGTAGTATAATGATTGTATGTTTATTAAGAATAATGTATGGTACTATGGAATAAAGAAAAATCTATGGATTGTTACACTGTTGTCTTTACATGTGTTTTTTAAAGTATTTGATGAATGGTACTGGTAACCATGGAAGGATATTAAAATATTTTTGGAAGGTAGATGATATGTGCATAATGAAAGGATAATGAGATAATGAGATGTTTGATAGTATTAAATAAATCATGACTGCTATAAGGACAATGTGATATCAAGGTTTGAGTATACAGAATTTTGGAATTTTGGTATGTGGAGAGAGTTAAATTTTAACTGCATTCATGTTTTCACTAAGGTTCATTGGGTATTCATTTTTCAAGAGAATACATGATTAAGGCATTCGAATGTTTGGAATGTGACCAACAAGACATATCTTATGATATATGGGGATAAATGATGCTATTCACATGCTTGGTTGATGACATTTCTAGTAATCATTTTCTTTATACTATGAGCTTGGATCGAAATATTTTTGATAAGCCTAAATATTAGAATGAATTATGTTAGACATAAGATTGTATTGTTTAAGGCTAGAACTGTTTTCGATATTATTGATGGAATGTTATAAGAGTGTAGTTTAATAGAAGGGAAAACCTGATGAACGGGAAAAAACCCATCATGTTGGACAAGGCTGTGGGAAACGAACCCACAACAGAAGTGTGACAGGCCTTTATCGCCTACCACAGGCCAACAGGAAGTCCCTGGTTAGTAGATACTAGTTTTATATTATTAATAGGTATGATAGATGAAGTATATGTCCATTTTTCGAATCATACACGAATAATCATAGCATAGATGGACTTATGTATATTTAGTAAATTGTGTTAAACTTTTTTCTATAGAAACCGATGGAATAACCTACCATTCTATTGCATGATCTGCTAACACTTCACGAATGAAAAATTCAACTTCTTTTCTTTAAGAGATGAAGTGGAAATTGTTCAACGCATGAACAGCGGTGATATTGTACCAAAATCAAGTAAGTATTTCATTTAATTCAACAATTTTTCAACATTTGGGAAATGATCTTGAGAACTAAAAACGTTCTCCTAATACCCTTATATCCGATGATTCAGATGGTACCTTAGATCATTACAAATTTATGTCTTTGTGATTGTTGCCTTTTTCATAGCCATGTTCTCTACCACTCCCTATCGGAACATGATGATTATATTTCTCTTCCATATTCATATTTTCTCCTATATTATTCTATGTGGAAACACAATGATTAGTTAATTTGGGTAACAATTACATTTCATAATTTAGTTTTTAAAGTTAATTATTGGTATTCCGTTTTACGGTGTGGGTTTCTATTGAAGAAACTCTCAAGTAGAAAACCATGTATAAACCCGAAGAATTTCATGGGAAAAATTCATTTTCAGGGGGGTAGGATGTAACACCCCTAGATTTTATGATAAGTATTATTTTTAATTTATTTTATGTCTTTTGTTGTATGCTACACCAATATTATCATGTGCTATATGCAACACTATATTATCTTGCGGTATATGAAACACTATTCTTGGATCATGTTACACACAATTTCAAGTTCATTTTTTTGAAATTATTTTAGGAAACATTAACTATAGATTTTGTTTAATGTATAAATGAAATAAGTTTTGAATTATGTTATATAAAACACCAAAGGGAGATTTCACGACATGCATCCCTGACATGGCATGCGTTACATGAAATCGTGACCTTCCTCGATAGCATGTGTAGTACGCAATACCGGGTTTCACTAAACAACGATTTGTTATTAAAACATTATATAAACTAGACGTTATGAATAGTAATACCCTATTTTTGAAATTTTATATATTTTATCATTCAAAATGGACTTCATTTTTGGATTTGGAATATCGAAATTAGACCCTGGGAATTTTTGGTATCTTTCTGAAAACAATCAATTTTTATGAATAGTGAAAACAGTGGGTTACTATTTAAAAATCGACTTTTTATTTAAATAATTATTTATTTTATTTAAATTAATTTTAGGTCAAAATTGATACATAATACCTATATAATTTCAATGTAATTTATTGGAGTCATTTTATAAAAAAGTTAGATATATAAAAATTTTATTGAACTTTTCAACGTCTTTTACTCACCTCTTAGGAGAATTTGAAAATTTACATAAAACATAATTTTACCACTTCTATGAGTGGAATTTCAAAATTCCGAGAGACACGGTTAATATCAAGGAGTAAAATGTGGTTCAATAAGATAAAAATAATTTCTGTTAAATAGTAACTTTTTACTTATATTTTCCACGGTTAAAAATAAATAGGTTAATTAAGGGTAAAAATGATATTATTATTACCCTAACACATGTCCTAATTTTATTGGATAAGTATAATTCGACCAAAAACAACCTTAGGAATATAATATTATCATTTAGGTCCACTTGGATTAGATTAGGACATTTATTATTATTTAATTCAAAGAAGAGTTAAAAGAGTTAAAATCAAAGTTTAATAACTAAAACATTTTTAATATAGGGTTATACATAAGATAAATTTCACTATAAATATTCCATAGAAATATAAAAATATTTCCTACATAATGGTAGTTTATTTTTAATTTTTATAAATTAAATAATTTAATTTATTTATGACACAATGATGATGAAGTAATTACCTTATTAGAGAAATATTAACCTAATTTATGTTATAAATACGAAAATAAATGTAAATTGAAACTTTTTATAAATTAAAATAATTTTTTAGGTTAATATGACATGTTATTATTGATTTAAATAACATTTTCTGAACTAATCATTCTGTTATATTTTTCACAAAAATCAATTATCAAATAGTGTCAAAATTAACATAAAATAATATTTAAAAAAAATATTATGTTATTAATTGTTATTCAATTCATAAAAATCTAGTATTCAGCCAAATTACCTAGATAAGGTTATATATATTAATAATTAACTAGTTGGGGTTCTTTTGTCTTGTTATAGTATGATTATTAACTATATAGTGTATGAAAACAAGAAGACATGGTAAAAGTTAAATTATTTAACTTAGAGTTAAATCTAAATGATAAGGTTAAAATAGTAACCTAAACTTGTCTAAAACCTATTGGTTGAAAGTATTTCGACCCATACCCACTTTATCTTCTAGATAAATAAATTTGGAGCTATAATAAACCGAATATGGCTTTATTATAAAATAATATTTTAAGTTTTTTTTAAGGTGCCCCTCACCACCCTTATAAAAGGGTACCTCCTCCCTCTTATATTAAAACAATTTTGAGCATTCAAGCTTGGCCAACACCTGCCCATTTCCCTTCTCAGCGTCCCTAGAAACATTATGGAGGTTCTGGTCTTCTCAAATGACCAACTATAGTCCCTTAAGAGAAAGCTTAAATGAGGAGTGTCGAAGAAGAGGTAAACTCTTCAACTGATTGTTCCATGTTTCTTTCTTCTTCAACTTTTTCTTCTTTAGTTGTTTCATTATAAAGTAATAACATCAGTTTCACTAATATACTGATATGTTATTAAAATATGAAACAAACCCATTTCACATTCTATCCATCCTACGGAAAAAAAAATCACCGCGCGTGCGTACGTACGGAATACCATCTCCACGTCGTGGTGTAATCTGTTTTTCCACCACCACCTTACCTGGATGTGTATAATGGTGTAAATAATAACTATATATGGTTATTATAACATCATACTTATTCTGATATATTATATCATCCACTCCAATTCAATTCAATAATTATGGGAATGATATCATCGCTCGTGCGTATGTACAGATTATCGTCTCTACGACGCGATGAGATTTATTTTCCGTGTTAACCATTCAAGAATGATTATAAAGTATATATAATGAATAATAATGGAATATATGAAATAATAATGCTACTGGATTTATTTATATATATATGTCATCTACATACTTCCATTCAAGTCAATAAGGAAAGGAAAATAACATTCATGCGTACGTACGACATACCGTCTCCATGAATGGTGTATTTCATATCATTTATCTATCTATTATATATATATATAATGAATATATATGATATATAAATCATTATTTACATTCTAGAAGTAAGTAAATCATGATATAAGTAATAATAATATCAATAACAACAAGTCCAAACACGTACGATAAATAAAACGATTTTACCCAAAACGCTACTTTAACATGGAATTTACAAAAGAACAGGTAATATAAAGTCACAAGTGAACCATATATGATATAATAAAAATGAAAATAATTCTATTATAAGTAAATGACATTATTAAAATCAATATACCGGAGGATCAGATACGTACGAAGCATATCAGACCTAAGGTAAGGGATAACTTTTCCAATCTCGTTTTTATCTGAGAATGTTTATTCGTAAGTATTTACTGGGGTTATATTTATCCTCCATGTACCTATTTTCTAAAACTGGTTTCATGTACGTTTAAAGTAATTTTTACCCATTTTTTACTTTTACTACATGTTATGTATGGAATCTTTCTTTTTTCTACCATTCGAGGTACTTTTTGACCTTTCTGGATAAAGTACAAGAAGACTGTTTTTTTAAAATTATACGGCATGAACGATTTTTTATAGTTTCATAACGCCTAATTTTAATTAAGCTTACTCTACAAGAATTCATGATTATTTACAAAAAAAATACTTTTCTTTTAAAATTTAATGGAATTTTGTAAAAAGACAAAAAAAATTGAAGAAGAAAGGATATTTTGCTCAAGAATTAATTTCATGTGTTTTATCAGAACCATTTTCCATATAAGATGAAATTATTTCATATGTGTATGTTTCATGTATAATGTCTCTATGATTTACAAGGTTTCACTTTTCTTATGATGAAATGATATCTATTTGTTTTATATGGATTATTTTATGATGTGATGATGTTTATGAAATCCATTTTTATTTTTTGGGTTATGATAAATGATTTATATTGACGTTGTGGCACAATTAAGAATGATTTCATTATGAGATGGGTGGAACCTATATCTACCTATAATGAATTTGGTAAATATTTATATCTCATGATATAGACATGGCCGTAACGGAAAGTTAATCAGCTTCAATGATACAGGACTGGAATGATGACTGAACTCGATTCAGAAAGGGACTTTGTCCACTAAGATGTTCTTGGCAGCAATGTCTTGGCTACTATGAAAAACATATCATGTGATTAATAGTTTCCCACAATTACATGGTTTATTCCCATGCTATTTTATCATGATTTATGATCCATTATTATCTATGCCTTACCTACTGCCATGTCATATATCATTGCTCAAGATTTTGAAGTTTAAACATTATGGTCATGTTTTTAAGTTCAAATGTATATGGATGGTTTTATTTTCTCCATGATTACCCTTACTTAGCATTTGATCTCACCCTTTATATGTTTTCTTTTCCTCGGGATTTAAAGAAAGGTTTTAGGTATGAAAACAAAAGGGGAAGATCTTTATGGGAGATGTTGAGGATCTTTCACCATGATTAGAAGATTATGTTCTGAGTTTCCAAAGACACTAAACTATTACAGTCCATGTGTGTTGGTTTTTTTATGTACTAATTATTCGGCAAAAGTAACATAATGTCCATGGGCGTCATTCTTTGGGTCTCTACAATACGCCCTCATGAAAGTTGATTCCTTTTTTCTTTTCATATTGAAAGAAAAAATGTAAATGAAACAAAAACACACACAGAGATATATATATATAATCATTCTAGTATAATTATTATGTCATAAATACAAAATTTTGTTACTAAATGAATCGTTAATTCATTATATGTAATATGTGACCGAATAACATCTCATTCAGAATGCATTAATCCACACATCCACAAATAAAGTTACAATATTACAAAAAGTAAATCATGAATATATGTGATATATAATAATAATGGAAGAATAAATTCATCATAAATATCATACATATCATATTAAAATAGAAATTAAATCATTATTCACAACAATTAAATGTTTCAATGGAATAACAAATGAAATTGGTTCGCGATGCATTACTCCTCCATACACAAGAATAATGATTACATATACCATTTAATGAATGTGTTTTTTGTTGGTTTAATCTTTAACATAAAAAAAATAAAAATATATTTTTGATACATTGGTTATTAAATACGTGTGGAATAAAATTAATTGAGTTATTGGAGAAAGATATAAATGAAAAGTTCTTGTCGAAGGATGATACCACTTATTTGGGTAACTCCTTTTGGTTTTCACCAAAAGTGTAAGAATCCTATTATTCACTTAGGTATGGGTCCTTTATATTTTGGTATAAATATTTACTTTGGACATAAAATGGATACCTATGGGGTTAGACAAGGGATAAAGTGTTCCACGAGCATCTTCATGGCCTGAAATCAAACTTTTTGGGAAAAACTAGATTGGTGCACGGTATAGAGAAAACTGTGTAAGAATTCCACAAGGATTGGGAAAATCTTGTGGATTGTTTTTCAAAGACAGAGCCACCTAACATGGTAGGCACACATCCATCTGGACTGACGATACAAGAGCCCCTTTTTCCCAGGTAACCATGCATTGTTTTCACACGGGTTATCAAACCATGCAGAATAACCGTGCATAGGCTAAAATTTGGGTAAAATTATAGTTTTTCCCTCAATGATCTAAATAATCTCCCTCCTAATTCTATAATACAATATTATGTGGGATTAATTTATTTCTTTCTCAATTTGGGGATTTACGATGATCTATCCATAGAATAAAGTGATCTATATCATTTGGAAACTGATCGAGCTTCTGTTCGTCTTGTTGGATGTGCAACTGTAAGTACTTGAGTCCTCTTAAGCCACTCTACATCTCTTTTTCTCTTGACCTGGATATTGAGGTATGAGTATTTTTCACTTTTTCGTAGATATAATATGATCTTATCCAGTTCAAGGGCCAATACCAGAGGAGGGGAGTCATACAACACAAATGTGGGTGGTCTGTCACTCATCCCTAATGTTCATTGATTTTGGATTAGAAAAGTGGGCCCCACAAATTTCATCGGGCATCGTTTATTGAATTTATATTCCATTATTATAGTCATTAGAACCATATGGTTATTCTCTTTCAATATATGTGATCAATTTTTGGAGGTTATGACCCCAACTCCTTCTCTTCCATGTCGAGGTTTATTCCATAATTGGGTTTTTATTGTTCTAACTTGTTTGAGCCAATGTTTGGGTGTGTTCTGTCTTGACCTTTCTAAGGGAAAGAATTTCTAAATTAATTGGCTTGATTTATAGTTTTAACTGAATTATGGAAAGTACCATGTATGCGTACCGCATGAACTACATATGGAAAGTGCTTCCAATTGGTAATTAAATGTGGATGATTAATTGGTTTAATATCTATAGAACCCATTACCACATTAATGGAAGGTAGAAGCGTGAACCTTAAATTATGGAATATTCCTTAGATGAATTAAATGAATGGTTTCATGTTACTAGACCTTATCACTATAATGAAAGTCGAGGCTTGAACCGAATGAAGTATTACATGTCTTAATAATCAATGAGGATAACTCGATCTCACCTTGGATTCTTATCGATGAATACCATGAGCACTCAGGAACCCCATCCTGATTCAAGGATACATATTTCTTTGGTTGATACCCAACTAGACCCCAATACTTGTCTATTCTTGGAATCATGGTATGATATTAGAGGATTCCTCATGTAGTACTATAGGATGCCGGGAATACCCACCTTGTAACCCTTCAATGTCATTATAGGATTCCTTGGATACAGTCCTTGTATCCAGTATTGAAAAGTATGTGCCAGGGTTAAATCCCATCGGGCATGGTCATTTATTTGCCCCATTTTTTCTTTGGTTGATAACCATGGACTAGGTGGTAACCTCACTATGAAATTCCTTGGATTACGCTCCTTGGTTTACACTCTTACCCTATTCTATGCTACATTTATTACTGATTTGGAGACCCATGTGGACTACGTCACCATGGTTATTCCCATCGGACTTCACTAGTGAATATATTCCTCCATGGTTTCCTTGATATATCATGAAAACTTTGCTATTTATACTATCAAGAGGTGATTTCAGTGCTAGAAATGCATATCTTGATCTATTAATATAAATTGGTAATTGACTAATAAATGAACTGGTTAAATGTTCAGACACTTGCCAAGGGTTGAAGCAGGTACATGAGTATTTAGTTACATTTTAATACGTTCCATTATATATGCATGAATTCACACTTTTACATTTAATTTACATGAGAGGGATGTTATATACACCATAAGTGGTATCCCACTAAAATTTATCTCACACCCTCTCCGGGAACCATTTAGTACCTGGGCCAGATTACATAGTTCGAGGTGTTGACAAACTGAATCATACAACTTCATACAATTGATTTCTTTCTTTTTTCACTATGTATATTTATAGAAGAGGATAGTGTTGGAACAGAAGATTAATGGGATAGTATTTTATTTCCTTCATACTGCAGTGGATCATGTTATTTTAGGTATAGTGTATCCATGTTTTCCATTTTTTAGTACATGACATATCGTCAGTTTTTTAATTTAATTCCAGTTGTTTCATATTTTATTAATTTCGTCACTATTTTACATTTTTCCTTATGTTTACTTGTATTGCTTCTGATATTTTCCAATTTTTATAATCATCTGTTGCACTACACTTTAGTAATGAGGATATAATCTCCCCACAGACACACCCTAGTCCCTCATTGATAGTTGGCAGCCTCTAGAATTCAGGAAGATGTGCTTGAGGTCGTGTGGCCCACTGGGTTTGGGGCACCCATCAAGTGACATCTAAGTCCAAGACCTCACAAAAAGTGCTTCCTTGGTTGTCTACATACAAAAGGAAGGATTATTAGTTTATGTAGTGGAAGTTGGTACCTTATTTGGGTAGGTTTTGGATGGTCTAATGGCCATGAGATATGAGAATATGTGATGGGGTGAGTTCCCTTTTATAATGGTGGGGGAATTACATCCTTGTAATTATAAAAAGGTAAACACTATAGACAAGTCAACATGATATAATGTGCCTCCAATAGAGGTAGATTTTTTATTCAAGGGATTATGTGGTATAAATGTGAACATATGATGGTTTTTTTGACTTGTATCATTTCTATTTGGCCACTTATGTTAATGATTAACCAGTAAGTAGACTGATTTTTACATTAATCACAATAAATAATTACACTAAATTCAAAAAATTTGGTCAAAAACTAAGTTGAACTTTGTATAAATTATAATATAATATTATTATATTTATTGAATCCTCTTTTTTGAAATCCCAATCATATAAGTGGAAGAAAATAATTCAAAATTAATCATGCACATGTGACGATAAAGAGTGGTCTTAATGTAAAAATTTCGAAAGTATGAGTTGTTTTTATATCCAATTTCAATTTAATATTGACTCCAAAGTCAAAATTTTATTTATTGACATATAATTTAACTAATAATAATTTAAAAAATTTATAATATATGTTATCTTTATTAATAAATTATACGAAAAATTAGTTCTCAATAAAAATTCAATTTTTTGAATTATTTATCAACAAATGAATCATCTCATAAAAATTAAAAAATTTAGCCAATGTAATTTTTGATATTCCTCTTTAAATTTTTTTGTTTAAATAAATATTAAGTATTTATATTAAACTATATATAATATAGGTTCAAAATTGAAATGTGTTAAAATTATCATTTTGAAAATTAAATATATTTATTCATAAAAATGGATTTTTATCTCTCATATCTAGAAAAAACATAATTTGAAAATTAAATTTCTAAATGAATATATAGTGAACATTTAATTAAAATATTTAAAAAAATATAATTTTTGTTTGTTAAGCTATTTGTTTTATTGCATAAATATTGTTTTCCTGGGAAATATTGCCTATATTTTCAAAAGGGGTTTATTTTCATATATAGTTAATTAGTAACCAAATAATTATTCTTATATGAATGCTATAAAAAAATTCATTACTTAATTACTTTTATTATTAAAAACTATACCAATTTCTCTGTGAAAAATTCATTCATAGTTTAATAATTTTATTAATAGTATGTTATAGTTTTTATTTAAATAGGTCTTGCGAGTAACAAAAGCTGTCAAAACAACAACAAACTATGTGTAAAAAATACCATAAATAGTGTTTTGTGTACCAAAATCTAATATGAGTGATTCATGTATCTCTTAATTAACTTTTTTTTGTATTGTGATTTAATAAATCAAAAAATATATTCCATGTTGTGTGAAATTTCAAATATAGAAAAGAATAAATTAATTCAAAAATATATATTTTAAAAACTAACATTCTTTTACAATATTAATTTTATAAGAATGGTGTTTATATTGAAATTTTATTTTTATAAATTTAATAAAAATTATTTTTAAAACATGTGCATCATAAAACTGTGAAAAAATAGTACTTTTTAAATATGATAGTTTTAATCATTAAATTGGGTTTATTTTTATATAATGTCTAGAGAAGACATGATAAATGTTTCAAATAAATATTGAATATATTATATATAAATTTGATTAATAAGATCCAAACATAGTTAATTTTATTAGTATTGATATAAAACACATTTCTTCTCATAGAAAATTGTTTTTGAGAAAAAAGCATTCCTTTTAATTTCAAAAGGGCGTTATTTTCGATTATAATTAATTAGTCACCAAAGAATGTTTGTAAATGATATTTTCAGAATTCATTTAATTAGGTTTATACATACCTTTAAAATGGATAGTTTACACCAGTTTTATATGTCATGGGACCTTTATGTTTTGTATTGCGTGTTGAATACACCATCAAACGTAAAAATATAATTGTTTTATGTAATGCAATATAAACTCAGTGTTGTGTTTAGAAATGAATAAATATTGAGTTTTGTATACTTTATTCTATCAAACACAATTTTTTTCATTTTAAAATCTCAGGGTGTTATATTCAACCCCTATAAAATTTTGTCCTCGTACATTAAAATTTATCTATGTAATCAAAGGTTAGAAATTTGAAAATTGTTTTATTGTAAACCCACGTCCTAAATTGGGATAATAAAACATCCAATTAAAAAAGATAAAATTATATATGTAGGTGGTCTATAATAACATTGAATTAGGAATTTAAATAAGATTACATATGTTAGAATTAATAAAATGTGTAAATAATAATAGGGAGTGGTTGAGTTAATTGATCACAACAATGTGAATGAACAATAGAATGATTTGGGAACCAAAAAAACATTGATGATAAAAAAGACTATATAATTCATCATATATGTATTTTATAGGATAAAATTATCATTTCAAGATCATTTTCATAATGTTTAGTAATTATTTTATTGTATTACAATATATGATAATATACGTACATGATATGATTCTATTTCATAAGAACAATTTCTTCCATTTTTTGTGCTTCAATCAATTAATTATTCATCCCTTACATCAGAAAACAAATATCCCAAAAATAATTTTTAATTATAGAAGAACTATAATTCACTATTATATACCATAAGATATATAAACCCTTGAAATTTATATCAATTTATCTCCAAACATTTTCCAAAATCAATATAGTTGGTATATGTTATGAAATATAATAAATTAATCACTAAAGATCAAATATAACACCACTAGTTTATCATTAATATTTTTTTCCAAATCATTTAACTAAAAAAATTCATTAATGATCTTATTAGTCGTTAATTTTTTCAAATCCTTAATCTTATGTCTTCAACAAATAAAGGAATTATTCATCACACTAATTTTCTAGTAAATCATATACTAAATTCATCTATGAAAACTCAATACATGTCTCAAAAAGTACATTCATTACATAAATAATAAAAATGTTTGTTTCTAGGTTATCATGTTTCTGAACAACCAATGAAAAATATCAAGCTCCTTAGTGCTTTCACCAATCCACTAGATAGACCCATATCAACTACAAATATAGAAATTGAACATTACCCCCAATTTACTTCTCATCGTGATTATTTTTACTAGGAGTAAGTAATTTCAGACACACATTACGACAATGTACCTTGAAATTTCACCTAACTCATCTTACTTTTAATTCATTATCTGTTATCTCATTTTTGGATTGTTCAGGGATTTTTTCCTTAGAGTGGGGATCCTTGTGACCAAACTTACCATGTCTCTGAAACCTTACGTATACATAAAAACATTCATTAAAATATATTTTTACTAAATTTCAATAATGTTTTAGGCTTAAATTTATTATTCTATTATTTTTTTATAATTATCGCAATTAAAATATAGCACTTATATTGGCAATCATATGAGGTTTTCTTTATATGGAGCCAAAACTTCTTCAAAAAAATTCATCAATTTTATGAGTTTCTTTTCCAACATTATTCAAACAATTATATAGATATATTTATGAAGTAATGTATTCTTAAATATGTACCATTCAATTACATCAATTTAATCTTTCTATACAGTATTCTTTACCAAATTCAATCATAAAACATATTCACCTTTAAAATGATAGATTTAAAAAAAAATTAATGTTCTGAAGAACCAAAGATATCAAATATATTCGACAGGTAATTAATCCATCCTTAAACTACCACTATGTCAGATTATCCATTGAAATATGGTGTATTATTCCTCATTAAATTGTATACTAAATATTTTTTCCTTCATGGTTTTTTGAGTTCCACTATATCTTGGATACCACCACCATTTATCTCTTGTGTCAAATGATCCATCACTATAAAAAACTGTTATGTTCTGCTTCCAATTGTATTTGGATACTCATTTGAAATGACATTATTCTCTTGGTTACTAAGAAAAATATCTCCCTTTCTTCCTTTGTGGAAAACCATTCGGAATTGAAATAGTTTAGTCATTAAAACATGGTAATATTCAAATTTAACAACATTTGAATTAACCATAAATTAAAATAATCTATGGGGGGGAAATTTAATGTTCCTAACCTATAAATTTTTCTATACCGTTCTTTGAACAAAATATATTTCCCCTTAAATAATAATTAAATTATATTGAGTTATAGTCATGAATTTACTTTCTTTAACTTTGGGGATATTTTTAGGCTTATAGTTCAATAATATTAGGACAAAACTCAAACATTGAAAAACATACAATACAAAGTGTACACTTCATATTTTTATCCTTTTGTCCACCGTATAAAACTACTTAGAAAAAATTATTATTTCATTCATTAAAACACTTCATGATTTTCATTATGCCTTTATTCTTTCCCTTTCCCATCCTACGAAAAAAATTTAAATACTTGGGGTGAAAAAATTTAGAAAAAGATAAAAAAGAAAGGGATACTATTAATCCTACAAAAAAAATTAAATATCATATAATTTTTAACTTTTTCTTCAATTTTATTTGAGATTATGAAATAATGATTTTTCACCTGAAATAAAAAAATTGATATTTTTCAAATAAATCATTAAAGCCCATATTTTTTTTTAATTCAAAACACTTTTGGTAAGTTGATGACTCACCTACATAAAAAACATTCAATCCCCCATTAATTAGAATAACCATACTCTAGAATTCAAATATAATAATTACCCAATGCATTGAAGGCCAATAATTGGTACCACCATTCATGTAAGACATATTGATCTCATCTCTGAGATATAATGGCTCTTAATAATTTTTATATTCTATATTGGAGTCACATGATTACAATTATCTATAATGGGGATCAACCCTTCGTATAAAATAAATTGGACTCACTTGAGATCTATAATGAAGACCCTCCATTTATTCAATAATTATTTGGATCAATTGTTTCATATAATATTCAAGTAACATATAATGAATAAAACAATTTAATCATAAAAACATTTCAAAAACTGTTTTAACCCCAAATGAAATACACATTCAGAAAGTAAAATGCCATTTTCCTTTAGAAATGAATTTTCAATAATAAAACACCATTTTACTTGAAAAAAATTTAAACCCCAAAATACCAAAAAATGAATGATATATTTCCCATTAAATAAAACATTTAATAATATAATGGAAAATAGAGGTCAAATAATAGTCACAATGATTGAAAAGTCAATATCACAGTGTATATAAAAAATAGAACAATTGTTTTGTCATTTGTCAAAACGTTCATTGAAAGACACGTATAAAATATTATTTTTAAAAATATTTTTATACATAAAAATATTTTATAAATATTTTTTTTAAATATACACTTATTATAAACATTTCATGGACTGTAAGAGAGTTTGATGAATAATGTAAAAAAATATGTTTTTTAAAAGAAGGGTCCCTTATAGCTTCAGAAACACATGTATGATAGAAATAATTAAAATAAATCATTAAAAAATTTAAATATTATGCAACTAGAAATATTAATGATATAACATATTAAATGGGAGATATTTACACATTATAAATGAATAAAGGTGCGAATCATCAAGATATTCCTCAAAAAATGAGATTGAGATGTAATCCCTTACAGTAAATCTAAATCCTCATGTGTGTATTCATCATGATGAATAATAAAATAATGTTGTTTATTTAATTAGTTGAGAAAAAAATCATTTTAGTTATGAAAATTATTTAAATCATTACAATGTTATATAAATTTACAATGTTAATAGAATTTAATTCTCCATCATTGACCATATTAAGCATTGGTGTTGAAAAAACATTGGTAGGTCAACTATAGTGAAAGTGGTCAATATTTAAAAAACATTAGAACAATAATAATTTAATAAATATCATATCATATATATATATATAAATTTATCAAATATACTTTAAATATAATCCATTAAATATAGTTATGAATAATGAACTAATGTTATGATCATGGAGATAGTGGGTTGTACGTACACATGAGTAACATTTCTATTTTTTTAATTATCATTATGGAAAGAAGGTAATAAAAATTTACCTCTACTGAATTATTATTATATAATTATTTCCATTTTATTTAATTATATATCCTTCCTGTGATTTGATAAATAAAAAATAAGATTCACATCGCTTTGAGGAGATGGTTTTCTACACATCCATGAACAACATTATCACTCTTTCTATGTGTGAATTGTTATGTAATGTCACGAACTGCTCCCCACAAAGTGTACGCCTCTTGGGCCTGCAATGTGAAAAGGGAGATAATGACCCCCGATTCCCGCTTCCAGTAGGCCCCAGGTTGGCGACTAGCACCGAGGGTATAATAAACACACAAATGGGAGGCATTACCCTATAAGAGAACACATGCGGAAGAGAGATATAAGATAGATACCAACCATCTCCAACTTAGAACTGAAATATAATAGAAACCCAAGTACATATATGAAATTCCATGAAAGTACTACCACTGAAAGGGAAAAATACAAGTACCCAAAAGAAAATAAAATGACAGTGACCACAAGCCCGAACAGGTCCTCCAACCACAAGCTAGTAGTAACCATCTTGTTCTCCATCATGCTCCAAGTGACCTGAAAAATAGTTAATATATACGTAGGGTTAGTATAAATGTATACTTAGTAGGATCCTTCCCGAAGTATGTTGTGCAAAGGTAAATAAAGCATTCTAAAGCACAGTGAACAACACTGAAACTATCTCGTCCCCTAAGCAGGTATGCTATGTTCCCAACCTCACCATGGATACTCTCACCAAGTAACACAGACAAAAATAAATCATATAGAAAAAGATATCAAGGGTACCCTGCTACTACTTCCCCACTAGTTTCCTACTTTTCCCCAACGACATACGTCTTGTGCATCTATCTCCAATGGTTTTCCCGTATACACCAAGGATAAGCTCCACAATCTACACCACATGCACCACAAAGGATTTCCCGCAGACACCTGGGCCAAGCACCACACCATACCCACAACAAAAAGTAACCAGGTAGTTTCCGGGAAGCACCACATCCCGCATAACATGTATCATACGTCGGGTATTATGCCTCAATCAATTACAACCCATACACCGAGTAAGGATCCTCATGCCATTAAAACCTATACATGTTACACCTATATTAGTCCATAGGATACTATATCCATAATATATGTGTGTGAATAACCAGAAGCCATTACATCCCTCTACACACATATATGGGAAAACTACCTGTTGTGCCTAATGGAACTAGTATCTACCTAGAGAAGAGAGTGGGGTCAAAGGGGGTAGTCTGCCATTCACCCTCCCATAAGAATGTTGGTTAAAACACCCCTCAAGGATCAGAATCCTAGGGGTTCTAGTTTCCCTTGCAGGTGGAGTAGCGTATAGAAACACAAAAAGTACATAATATATTATAACTCACTACCACCCTATGGGAATAACCTAGTAATAGTCAGAATTGCAGCTAACATCTCTCAGACTCTGGGCTGCTATTTCTAAGACTGGGTATCCTATAAGCACACAACCAATTAAAGAACTTCATTAGGTTACTTCATTCCCTTTTTCATCAGTTCCACTTTACATTAATTAATTCCTTGCACATTAATTAACTATCAACACAACCACATTAAACTTCATTGGCATCACATTCAAAATCAACTATTCCTTCAAAGTTACAATCTCGTCACTATGTTCCAGTATCTCCACCCCCATGGGTTAACATCAATTTTTCAAAAAATCATTACAGAATTACTTTCCCATATTACCAGGTATTCTAGAAATGCAACTTATGCTACTAAACACAAAGGGGCTCAACACGGTGAGTAGATGCACTAACCGTCGAGTCTTTTCTGCCTACAGAAAGAGCATAGACCCATTCTACTTTGAGAGGCTAAACACGGAAAGCACATGGCATAACCCGCGTGTCTTCGCCTCCTTTAGAAGAAGGGTAAGTAATACCAGCTGCCTTAAGCAGTGGGGAAAAGTAAAGCAGATAAACAACCAAATAATCCACAAGCATCCAACAACCACATCCATCTCATTCCATCATCCTTAGTGTCCTCCCCGACACCCATATGCATAAACCGATGCATCTTTACACTCTAGGCGACATCCATTGCGACAACCACAAGGCCTCCCTACCTCCACATATCACAACACCCTCCCAGGGTCACATCACCGTATAAGAAGTAGGAAAACAAACATCAAATCAATTTGGGTTCTTGTCCCTTTAACAAGGCATTCGGCCTTCAAACAACAATACCAACATATTTACGGTTTACCAACCAACTGAATTAAACATGCACATTCGCATCCATTGTTTAACAACAAGTTGGAACAACATCCATAACAACAACAACCAGATTCATTTACATGACTCTTTATCTTTATCCAATTAACTATCAATTAATTCTGGATTTACGTTATTTAGCAATTTCATCAATAGAAACATGTTAACAAGCAAGGCATAGATATCACACTATATAACAAAACAAGAGGCGAACCATTATCAGGGCACAAAGAAACAACATGCGATCAATCCAATTCTTTTAATCTGGTTCAAGTATTTAATTAGGTTGATTTCGTTCTGATCCAAAGGGATAAATCATGCTAACTCTATAATTGCACATAAACAATTAGAGAAGACATGAATCCACTACCTCAACGGTTTTGACAGAACCACAACGGTCGAAGAATTCCCAAGAAGACCGGGCCGATTCACCAAGGGACCTCCCTAGATCTCTTCTCCAAACACAACCAATACCAAAAATAATCACAAACGACATCCACACACTTATATATACCCATAATGGGCGTATATCTAAGACCCCGAGAGAAGAGGGGGAGTAGATCTAGGTAGATCTAAGAAACCAAAAAAAAATTATCACTTACATTGAGAAACCGGCATCGATTTGCGATGATAAGCCTCTAGATTGCCTCCAAAACACTTGGTAGAGGTTTTCTAACCCTCAAGGGGGAGTAATATAGAGTTATGGCTGCTTAGGGGATTAAACGAGGTGCTTAAAGGAAAAAATAGTTAGATCCACAATTTTAGAATCTAACATTAAGTACCTGCACGGTTTAACAAACTGTGCGCTAACCATGTGTTAGCTTCTGCCTCGACAACCACTCCTCGCATGGTTAGTCTACACTGTTAGATAAACTGTGTGCTAACAGTGCGTTAGCCACTGCCTCCAAGACCAGCCTTGCACGGTTGGGCTCCACGGTTTATTCAAACTGTGTGCCTCTCGTGTGAAGGACATAACCCTTTAGATTTCATTAAAAGGTCCACCCAAATGCACCCTCAAGTCGCCTTGACTTCCCAGAACACCTCTATCAACACATTTTCACAAAGGAATGGACCGGAGAGGTCTCGGCCATTACACCAAATACCTCTCAAAACATTCTCGTCCCTGAGAATCCAAAACCCACTTAAAGAGAAAACTAAACAGCGTCTGAACAAACCACCCACCGAGATACCTCTCAAAAGAGAGAAATACACCTAAGCAACAAAGGGATAAATCTCATAAACATGAAAGTTTCACAACCACATCAGCTACAATGATAAATGAAAAGAGTTAAACATCAAACAACTCTGGGTACTGAGCACGTATCTGTGACTCACATTCGCAATTACTCTCCTCCATGTCTCCGTGTCACCAAAATACAGGAACTAAGGGGATGGAACGTTCATGCAACACCTTCTCTTTGCAGTCATGGATCTTCACAGGTCGCTCCTCAAAGTTGGCATCATCACCAACATCGATCTCTCCCTAATCGATGATGTGGGAGTCTTCATGAATATATCAAGGTAGCTATGATACATGGAACACATAATGTATCCGACTCATCTGAGGGTGAAGTGCTACTCGATACGCCACAACTCCAACACGAGCTAACACCTCGAAAGGCCCAACAAAGCGGGGAGAAAGCTTACTCACACGACCAAACCTTCGATGCCCACGAAGGGGAGTCTCCTTTAAAAACACATGATCCCCAACATTAAACTCCAAGGATCTCCTCCTTTGATCAACATATGATTTCTGAAAATCTTGTGCTACCTTCAACCTCTCAATAATCACCTAAACCATCTCTGTTGTATTCTACACAAGTTATGGTCTGAGAATTGCTGACTCTCCGACCCCAGTCCAGCACAACGGAGAATGGAAAGGTCGGCCATAAAAGGCACAAAACGGCACCATATCGATAGTGGAGTGGAAACTATTATTGTAGGAAAACTCCACCAAGGGTAAGTGCCTCATCCATGAACCTCCAAAATCACGAATACAGGAGTGAAACTTGTCTTTAAGAGTCTGGAATGTTTTCTCTGTCTGACCATCTATTTGAGGATTAAAAGAAGTGCTAAGGCATAGATGAGAACCGAAAGCATGTTGGAGACATCTCCACACCCTGGAGGTAAAATGAGGATCTCGATCAGAAAAGAACGTCCTTGGGACTCCATGAAGTCTCACCACCTCTAGTAGATACTGCCTTGACAAAAATTCCACAGAGCTTGACTCCTTGATTGCTATAAAGTGGGGTGATTTTGTTAAGCGATCCACTACCACCCAAATAGCATCATAACCTCCCGAAGCTCGAGGTAGACTAGTAACAAAGCCCATTGAGATGTCCCCCACTTCCACTGAGGAATCTCTAATGGCTAGAGAAGACCACCAGGAACATGGTGTTCAACCTTTACACTCTGGCAGACTAAACAACGAGACACAAACTCTGCAACCGCACGTTTCAGCCCAGGCCACCAAAACTGACTCCTTAAGGATCGGTACATCTTTATCAATCCAGGATGCACCACTAAAGGAGAACCATGGAACACTCTGAGGACCATCTCGTGCATCTCCAAGGGAAAAAAATCATTCAATGATACAACACTTTATATTGTTCATCCTCAGACCAACCATCAAGGGCTTCAACACAAACAACTCAGTATCTCCAGACCTTCACCTCATGATCCCCCAACTGGGACTCTTCCACCTTCTACACCAGGGATGACTGCACTGTCATCTGAAAAAGATAGCCTCTACCCCCAACTTCTCCCATATCATGTTGTAATGCTGACAGTTCTTCAATTACTCTCCAGGAATCACTAGATTCGCACACAACATCACTACATGACTTTCGACTCAGTGCATCAGCCACAACATTCAATTTTCTAGGTGTATACGATATTTAAAAGTCGTATTCCTATTATAAATCCATCCACTGAGGTTGTCGTGAGTTCAAGTCTTGCTGGGAGAAAACATACCTCAAAATCTTATGATCAGTGAAAACCACAAAGCATTCACTAATGAGGTAATGTCTCATAAACATTAGAGAAAACACCACAGCTTCCAACTCAATATCATTGGTTGCATAGTTGGGTTCATGGGGACGCAACTACCGAGACCCATAAGAAACAAATAACCTCTGTTTCTTGAGAACACAACCTAACCCTAGATGTGAAGCATCGCAGAAAACATCAAACTGAACTCCTTCAGTTGGAAGACAAAGAACTGGAGCACATAATAACTTCTCATTTAGATACTTGAATGCTACTAGACACTAATCAGTCCATATGAATGGTTGATCCTTCCTGGTCAAAGATGTCATAGGATTCGCAACATGTGAACAATTGGCCATAAACCTTCTGTAGTAGCCTACGAGACCAAGGAAACTTCGCACCTATGACACTGTATTGGGGGCTAACCAAGAAACAACTGGTTCAATCATTGATGGATCCCCAAATACTCTCTGTTGGGACACAACATGCCCCACAAAATGGACTTCTTGAGTCCAAAACTCACACTTCAACAACTTCCCAAACAGCTGATGTCGATTAAGAACTCCCAAAATGGCTCCCAGATGTTTTTCATGCTCCTCATCAGATGTGGAGTACACAAGGATGTCGTCGATGAAAACTACCACGAACATGTCCAGGAACTCACAGAAGGTAGCATTCATCAATAAAATGAACACAGCTGGATCTTTCGTCACACCAAACGACATTACAACAAACTCATAATGCTCATGACGACAATGAAAAGCAGTCTTCGGGATATCCTCATCCTTCACATGCATCTGAAGATATCGTGACCATAAGTCAATCTTTGAAAACCAACTTGCGCCCTTCAGTTGAGTGAATAAATCATCAATCTATTGAAGAGGATAGTGGTTCATTATTGACACTTTGTTTAAGCGATGATAATCTACACACAACCGCAAGCTGCCATCGGCCTTCTTCACGAATAGAACTAGTGCACCCCATGGTGACACACATGGTTGAACAAAACTGCACTACAACAGACCATCAAGATGTATACACTGCTCTCATAACTCAGAAGGGGCCATCCTATATGGAGACATAGAGATAGAAGACGCTCCTGGTTGAAGCTCGATCCCAAACTCGATCTCTCGTCAATGGGGTAATGCTACATCCTCTTCTAGGATGACATTAGGGTACTCCTCTATGACCCTAGGAAATGCCAACTGCTGATCCTTTGAAAGAACTCAGCATCATCCCAGCCACCATGGACAATAAGGACGAACCATGCCTATGACCCATCTGAGAATCTCACTCACCAAAAAACACCACTTTCTCTCCATCTACATCAAATAAAATGACCTTCTTCTTGTAGAAATCCACGATAGACTTCACTGAATACAACTAGTCCATGCCAAGGATGACATCATCTGGTTGTATTCGTAAACATAGGAAATCTCCCCAAGAGGGGTGTTGCCCCAACACTAGCTCATAGTGTCTACAAACTTCAAACAAGTCAGCTCGACCTCCAACTGGCGTAGTCAACGCCATGGGAACTGGAAGCCTCTTTACCTCAAGTCCCAATTCATCGACAAGGGTGGGTGATATGAAGATTTACATCACTCCGGAATCAAAAAAGGCTTACAACAAGGTAGAAAACAACCAAAGGGTACCTTGAATGACATCTGTATCGCCTGGAGCTAGCAATGCTAGAGCATGAAGCTGACCACGACCTCCTCCACGGCCTCTCTAACCTTGATGATGAATATCACCACGGTCGTGCTCTGCTCTCTGAGGACGGGGAGCATCATTGGGTTGTCCTCTTCCTGTCCCATCTCACCTCTGGTGATATAAAGTTGGTGCAACTGGTTGTTACTGCCTCGGCTGGAACTACCTCAAAGGAGAAACCTAGAGCGTAGTTTCCAGTGCACGATGACCGCTTGGAAAGGTCGGGCACTCCCGCTACTGATGGCCACGACCACCAAAAGAAAAACAAGTACCTGATCCCTTGGTATAGGGCTGAAATTTTCTGCCTACGGAGAAAGGAGATGTGAAGAGCAGGGACCTACCCCCAGCTGAACGGAAACTCTTCTTCCCTGAAAACAGGGAACCTCAGACCACAACCTTGCTTCGTGAGGGATCGTGATGATCCCCTTCTCGTGATGATCTGGTCCTGGCCAAAATCCTCTCAACAACCTCTTCCCTCTCCCGAACCTCAAGATATGTGTTTAACATAAATGGGGTGACCTGAAGTTGGATCTTTGGATGCAAAGCCTCCACGAAATGCCTTGCCCCGGCCTCCTCATCTGGTAACAGGTCCGAAGCATATCGTAAAAGGTTCCTAAAACGGATCCCAAACTCTCGAACACTGGAGATCCCCTGCCGAAGGGTAAGAAGCTCCTGGCGATTGGACGCCTTTGTAGTCGAACATAGTAACTCGTCTCTAAACATGTCTCTGAACTCCTCCCATGAGATTTCTGACTCCTCACGATCCCTGAGGAAGAAGAACAACCACTTCCTTGCTGCTCCACACAGCATCGTCATAGCTAAGGACACCCAGTGCTCCTTCTGCGCACGGATCGAAATGAAGCCTACCTCGACTTCCTTAAACCAGTCTTTTGTCACTACATCTAAAATGGAGCCCCCGTACTTTAGCAGACTCTGACGCTGAAACTCTCAGAGTGTCTTCCTCCAAGTGTCGTCGTCGTCTACCTCTACCCTGCGGTGACCTGCTATAATAACCTGATGGACATATTCTACGCAAACCTGATGAGGACTTCGACCTGGATCCATACCTACAAAACAAAAAACACAAAGAGCTCCTCAGATTGGAATATGGAGGACTCTACATTAAATAATTAATTTTTTTCTTTTATTCATTTTAGGTTAACTTATCCCAAGGTCTACCCGTTCACACACATGCACAAAGAATATTGATGCATGATCCTTTCCTTGGTCTCTACCATGAAACTGTTATCACCTTGTTTAGTATCCATTGTAAACATAATGGTTCATGCATCAAATCATAGGGGGCCTAAACGCCTATGTCTCAGCCGGTCTTTAGTGTTTACCTCACTTGCTAATCAGGAATGATACCGTTGCCCTACCAACCCAATGCAACCTCACATGTTCCTAACTCTAAACTTCATCCTATCCCTCAACCAGAGCCTCTGATACCACTCTCTCATGACCCCCTCCCCACAAAGTGTACCCCTCCTTGACCGACAATGTGAAAAGGGAGATAATGACACCCGAGTCTCTCCTCCAGTAGGCCCCGGGTTCGCGACTAGCACCAAGGGTATAATAAACAAAAAAATGGGTAGAATTGCCCTCTAAAAGGACACATGAGGAAGAGAGAGATAAGATTGATACCAACAAAATCCAACTTAGAACGGAAATATAAAAGAAACCCAAGTACATATATGAAATTCTATGAAAAAGTACTACAACTGAAAGGGAAAACTACATGTACCAAAAAGAAAATAAAACAGCAGTAACCACAATCCCGAACAGCTCCTCCAACCACAAACTAGTAGTAACCAGCTTGATCTCTAACCTGCTCCAAGTGACATGAAAACAGTTTTTATATACATAGGTTGTGTATAACCGTATACTCAGTAGGATCCTCCCCGAAGCCTCTCGTTCAAAGGTAAAGAAATCATGCTAAAGAACAGTGAACAATAGTGAAACTAACTCATCCTCTAAGTAGGTATACTATGTTCCCAACCTCATCATGGCTACTCTCACCATGTAACGCATACAAGAATATATCATATAGAAAATGATATCAAGGGTACCCTGCTACTACTTCCCCGCTGGTTTTCTACTTCTCCCCAACGACATACGTCCTTTGAATCTCTCTCCAAAGGCTTGGCCGTATACACTTGGGCTAAGCTTCACAATCTGCACTACATGCACCACAAAGGATTTTCCGCAGACACCTATGCCAACCACCACACCATCCTCACAACTAAAAGTAACTTGGTAGTTTCCAGGATCCACCACAGCCCGCATAACGTGTATCATAGGTCGTGTATTATACCTCAATCTATTACAGCTCATACTCCAAGTAAGGATCCTCAAGCCATCACATCCTATACACGTTACTCCTATATTAGTCTATAAGATACTATATCTAGAATATATGTGTGTGAATAATCACAAGCCATTAAAGACCTCTACACAATATATGGGGAAAACTAACCATCGTGCCTAATGGAACTAGTATCTACCAAGAGAAGATAGCAGGGTCAAAGGGGGTAGCCAGCCATTCACCCTCCCATCGGAATGTTAGGGAAAACACCCCCCCCCCCAGGACTCAGAATCCCCGGGGTGCAAGTTTCCATTAATGGAAGGGTGTAGTAGCATATAGAAACACAATACGTACTGAATATATTATAACTCACAACGACACTATGGGAGTAACCTAGTGTTTGTCTCAACTACAGCTAACGTCTCTCGGACTCCGGTCTGCTATTTCTAAGGCTAGGTATCCTATAAGCACACAACCAATTAAAGAACTTCATTAGGATACTTCATTCCATTTTTCATCAGTTTCACTTTACGTTAATTAATTCCTTGTACATTAATTAACTATGAACACAACATCATTAAACTTCATTGGAATCACATTCAAAATCAATTGTTCCTTCAAAGGTACAATCTCATCACTATGTTCTAGCATCTCCATCCCCATGGGTTAACATCAATTATTCACACATTCTTTGCAGAATTACATTCCCATATTACCATGCATTCTAGAAAAGTATCCTATGCTACTAAACAAAAGGTGGCTCAACGCGGCCAGTATATGCACTACCTGTTGAGTGTTTTCCTCCTATAGCAAGAGCGTTGACCCATTCTACCTTCAGAGGCGAAACACGGATAGCACATGGCATACCCCGTGTGTCATTGCCTACTTCAGAAGAAGGGGAGTCAAGACCCTTTGCCTTAAGCAGTGGGGAAAAGTAAAGTAGATAAACAACCAAAGAATACATAAGCATCCAACAACCACATCCATCCCACTCCATCATCCCTAGTGTCCTCCCCGACACCCATATGCGTAAACTGTGTCATCTTGCCACTCTAGGCGTCATCCGCTGCCACAACCACAAGGCCTCCCTGCCTCCACATATCACAACACCCTCCCAAAGGTCACATCACCATACAAGTAGCATGAAAAAAATATCAAATCAATTTGGGCTCTTGGACCTTTAACAAGGAATCCATCCTTCAAACAACAGGCACCAACAAATTTCAGGTTTACCAACCAAATGAATTAAACACTCACATCTGCATCCATTGTCTAACATCAAGATGGAACAACATCCATAACAACAAAAACCAGATTCATTTACACACCACTTTATCTTTATCCAATTAATTATCAATTAATTCCGGCTTTAAATTCATTACCAATTTCATCAAGAGCAACATGCTAACAAGCAAGACATAGATATCACACTATCTAGCAAAACAATAGGTGAACTGTTATCACGGCACAAAGCAACAAAATGTGATCAAACCAATTCTTTTAATCTAGTTCAAGTATTTAATTAGGTCAATTTCATTTTTATCCAAATGGCTAAATCATGCTAACTCTATGATTGTACATAATCAATTAGAGAATCCACCAATCCCCTACCTCAACGGTTTTGACGGAACCACAACGGTTGAAGAACGCCCAAGAAGACTAGGCCGATTCACAAGGGTCCTCCCTATATCTCTTCTCCTAACACAACCATGACCAAAACTCATTGAAATTGACATCCAAACACTTACATCTACCCATAACGGGCGTAGATCTAAGATCTCGAGAGAAGAGGAGGAGTAGATCTCGGTAGATCTAAGAAACCAAACAAAAAAGGATCACGTACCTCAAGAAACCTGCTTTGATTCAAGAAGAGAAGCCTCCGGATCGCCTCCAAAACGCTTGGGAGAGGTTTTCTAACCCTCAAGGGAGAGTAATCCCATGTTATGGCCGCTTAGGGGTTTAAACGAGGTGAATAAAGGAAAACGAGTTAGATCCACAATTTTAGGATCTAACTTTACGTGCCCACACGGTTAGTCAGCATGGTTTAACAAACTGTGCGCTAACCGTGTGTTAGCTTCTAACTCGTCAACCACTCCTCGCACGGTTAGTCCGCACAGTTAGACAAATCGTGCACTAACCGTGCATTAGCCACTTCCTCTAAGACCATCCTTGCACTGTTTTGTGCACGGTTTAGGCAAACCGTGCGCCTCCCTTGCGAAGGCCATAACCCTTTAGATTTCCTTAAAAGGTCCACCCAAATGCACCCTCAAGTCGCCTTGACATCCCAGAACACCTCTATCACCACATTTTCATAATGTAATGGACCGGAGAGGTCCGGGACATTACATGTAAAATGATATATAAAATTTAATGATAGATAATTATACCATGAATACCAAAATTAATTCATTCTTATCTTATATATTCAGTATATTTATACCTAGAACCTTCCATGTATCTTGTTAGGGAAAAAATGTTTCACGTTGCTTCGCGAGGCGGTTTTTTTCCATTCATAGAAGCGATGTTGCAGTATATCCAATTATATGAAATGTAAAATGGGTGTATATGATATAATTACATTAGGGGTAATTTTTTTTAAAAAATATAACAGAATTTATATATATATATAATATGTCCATTTTTATTCCCAACCCTAAGAGGTGGTAATGTGAAAATGAATGACATTATTTTGTAGGGTAGTACCCCATAGTAAACATGAATGATGATTTCTAAACCCATTTGATGGATGTTTGTGAGTGTGTAGGTCCTTAACATAATAATAAAATATATTTTATATTTTTGATATTATGTTATTATATAATCATGGAATTTTAAAAAATGAAGGTGAAGAGAATAAATGGAAATAAAAAGGCACGTTGATGAACATTACCACTTTCACGGGTAACACCTTTTTTTACAAAAACATCCTTACATGGATATATTTTTGAAAACATTAATGATTTGAGAATGGTCTTATTTGATTTAGGAATGGATTTTCTGAGCCAATGGTCTTCTAGTGGAGTGAATAGAGAACAATATATTGAGACCTTTTACAAAGGGGGTGGGTGGAAAACATATAAATTATTGAAAGGGGATATTACACCCACATTTCATTCTTGTTATGTTTATCCAATAATGCATGAAAATAGATAATAGAAGGTATAAGGTTATAATTTGGACATAAATGGGTGATTTAATTGTTTCTATGTCATTTATCCACATATGTTTATCGTTTAGTTACTGGGAAATTCTAATTTTTACCTATTATTTTGTGATTAATTATAATAATTTTCACTAATCAATTTAGTAAAAAAATTTGTTGAATAAATTGTAATTTATAAATTATTTTCATTCCATGTTTGAAATCAATTTTTAGAAACCCAATTTATAGAAGAAGAAAAATATAATATAATATAAATCCTATAGTCACTATAAGCCAATTAGGTTTTAAGAAGAAAATGTTTTTTTAGAAAAAGATTATTCTATATTAAAACTATGACTATTAATAATAATTAATTAATAAAATTAATATTTTATGATATATATTATATAAATATCATATAAAAAATACCTATTAAGATTCTTTTAACAATTTTAATGGAGAATCATTATGCATTTTAAAATATTTTTTACAAAAAACTATCTTTAAATGTAAAAAAATATATATTTAGAACCGATATAATGTTTAGTAAATAATAATTAAGTGGATTTAATTATAAAAATAATAATAAATATTGGGCATTAAAATAAATTAAAAACGTATTTTGACTCTTTAATTTCATAAGTTATTGAAAATGAATGACATTTTATTAAAATCGGTATTTCTCACTATTCCTTAAAAAATCAAGATTACCTGAAAAATCTCAATACATTTCCAAATGTAAATTTTGATATTAATATTAAAATAATGATTCTTACTTTTTGGAATATATTTTATAACTTGGTAAAAAAAATTTAAAATAAGTGGGGCATTAATTGGTGACACCATTATGTTTTTAAAAAAATGTACAGATAACATGTATGATTAATTTTAAAAAGTACATTAAGTATTGAATATATATATATATATATCCTTAAAATATTACAAAAGGTTTTATTTTTTTTAATATGTTCATATAGAACATACATGTGCGTATTAAAAATAATTTTTTATAACAATATTTTCTTTTATTTTCGAATGTTTTTTATTTCAATTTTTAATAAGTTAGTCGAAAAAAATATATGGAAGAAATTATTAATTAATTTAATTCTTTTTATAACCTTCATTACAATTTATTTATTATATTGGTTATATATATCATGTTACTTTTAGGTTCTGTGATGTATGTAGAATATATCATTAAACAAAAAAACTCAGGGTAGGTGTCACGTAAGATAAATTGGGTGTTGTGTTTAAAACAAGATAAATATTTGGTTGTGTTTCATTTACTATATCAAATATAATTTTCTTATTTTAAAAACATTTGGTTCTACAACCCCCCAGTAAATTCCGTTGTCATAATTTTTACATTATATTGGTAATTAGTGGTTAGAAATTTGAAAATTATTTTTTTATAATACAAAATCGTAGAAAGGTATTACAAAAAATCATCATAATTAGAGTAAAAAGGGTATAATATGGACATCTAGAATGCCACAAAACATTGATTCCTTAGATGATAACATATTTTGGATGAGAAGGAAAGTGTATTGAATTATTGATTGTGATATAGTTTATTTGTCATGAGTATGTGATTGATAAATGTAAAATTAGGGGCTCAAAACCTATAATTTTTTTATGATAAAAAAGCCAATATATTTTATACTTTATTAAAGTGATAGGATAAAATTAGTGTTTCGGGGTTTTTTCCCTAAATATGAGTTATTATTTTCTCATCTATGAATATAAAGAAATGTACCCAATTGATTCAATTCTATTTCATAAGCACACATTCATTCAATGTTTATGCTTAAATCAATTTCCTATTCATCCCTTACTCTATGAAATGAGTATCTAGAAATTAATTTTTTATTCATGAATCACATAAAGTCAATTTTAATATATCATAGTATCCATACAATTGTTACAAGTCTTTCCTTACGTCTCTAACTATTTTCTAAAATCATTAAACTTATAAAATGGTATGTAATAGAATAAATTAATCACTAAACATAAAAAGACAAACCACTAATTTATTATTAGTTTCTTTTCTCAAAAAATATAACTAAAAATGTTCATCAATTATTTTAATAATCATAATGGGTATGGATACATTTAACATTATTTCTGTAAAATGTTATGTCATTATTCCTCAAACAACATTTCCAATAAGACATACACTTCATAAGTTGATGAATACTCAATGAATGCCTCTTATAGTTCTTCCATTACTGAAAACATCAAAAGACAAAATTCTAGTACTTTTACCATATCATAGAACATAAAAAATTAACAAGCTCCCTAGAATGGTCACCACATCACCATATATACCAGCATCAAATATAGATGTAGGAAATGATTATTTTCACCCCTTTTTTCTTAGGATAATGATGATTTCCTCTCCAATTAAGTAATTTTAGACACACATTTACATAGTTTACCAACAAATTTTTATATTATGAAACTTATTATTGACTAGGTATATGTTTTATTATTCATGGATTGTCCAGTGAGATTTTCCTTACTTTCACACACCCTGTGAAAAACATAAAATGATGGTAATACTTTCAAGATTGTAACATACTTTCCCAAAAATTAATTTTACCTAATTTGGAACATGTATAGTGATTACCTATTAAATTATTTGTTGGTTACTTATATAATTCCTTCCACAATGATCGATTCTTATTTTTTGAACATGTGAAAAAAATATATCATAATACTTTCTCTCATCTCTTTTAGCAAGAAAAACAACATTCTCAAAAAAATTAAATAGTTATGGTTCAAATGATCTTAGTAAAATCAATTCTAACACTATGAGAAATCTATTAATTTAACAATCATTTTAAGAAATAATGTACGACACATACCTTGACAATTATGTGATGTTTTCTTCATATTAAACCACATATTCTTCATTTAATTTTCAAACATCCAGGGATTTATTCTCCATCCTAACACAATAATCCTTATAGAAATATTTATAAAGAAAATATTCTTAAATGATTCACGTTTTATATCATCAATATCATATTTACCTCTAGAATTATAAACCAAATAACAAACTAATTCAATATCATCTTCAAAATTAAAGGTGTAAAGAGAGACCTTTTTATGTTTCGAACATCCACTAACATTAAATATCTTCTCCGGGAAATTGACCCATCATTTTACTTCCATTGGTTAAGATGATACATTGAAATATGGGGGATGTTACCTCATGAAATGATAAAACATTGACATGTTCCTTCATGGAATTGTGGGAACCAATTTATGATAGATTAGTCCGCGTTTATCTTTCTATCTACAGACCTATCAGTACAAAAAACTAATCTGTTCTAAATCCAGCCATCTTACGATGCTCATTCGGGACGATAATATCCTCTTTTTCCATTCGAACTGTTATTTACCTATTTATCCTATGGGAATCCATTAAAAATAGAAATAGTTTAGTTGACCAATCCTTTTAATCCTCAAATGGTATATCATTTCAAATTAATGATAATTTAAAATATCCACAGGGAATTATATTAACACTATCTAAAACTGTAATGTTTTCTAAACCGTCGTTTGACACCAATTATAAGGCCCAAACCATACACATTACATAATCATGAGTTTTGGTAAAAAAAATATGCTTTCATTCCCCATAAGGGTATTTTAATGTTTATTGTTTATGTAAATTAGGTTGTAATTAAAACATTAGAAACCATATAATCAAAAATATACATTTTCATATCAATATAATTTTTCACTATATATATATATATATCATTAATACAAAACATTATTTATTTCATGAAAAAACATCACATTTTTTCACACGAATTCATCCTTTCCATTACCAGTCATATAAAAAAATTTGAAAATGTAGGATGATAAAAAATACCACAGTAAGGGATACATAAGAAAGTCAAACGATTAATATTGTTAAAATATGAAAACTTATAGAATTAATACCATTACATTCAAATTTATTGAGCGTATGAAATAATAATTCTTCAGAAGAAAAATACACAAATGTTTTCCTATCATTATAATTGAAATAGTATAATTAATAACACTTTTGGTAACATAGTGAATCGTTTTTATAAAACACATTTGAATCCCTTTTGATTGGGATAACTATATGGTTGACTTCTTATATAAACATTACTCAGTGCATTGGAGACCAATAATGGGGATCCCCATTCGTATAAGCTATTTGAGGATCACCCATGAGAAACAATGTGTCTCAACCACTCATATAAGTTATATCATTCTCACCCATTTAACATGATCTATAATAGATATCAAACCTCTATATTAGCTATGTTGAGGTCACATACGAGCTATAAAAAGGCTCAAATCATCTTATAATCTTTATCGTTCTCAGCCGTTTCATAAAATTATAAATAAAATATCCTGAATTAAAAATATCATCATAAAGATATAAGAAAATATATTTTAAACCCATATTAAAATTCACTATTAGAAAATAATATATCATTTTCTATTAAAAACCAATTTTCAAAAATGAAACAACATTTTATTTTTAATCAATTATTCAATCCAAATATAACAAAAAAATGTGATATTGTCTCTAAATAACTCAAGTAATCACCTAAAGGGATATAGGTGTTATCTAACATTTACTTTGGCATACAATTTATTATTTTCATGTACGCTATTAATAAAACATGCCTTTTTTCATTTTCCAAATGCTCTATGAATCAAATGAAAAAATGTTTCTTTTTTAAAAAAATTTATTCAAATTATGTATAATTTATAAATATTTTATTTCCATAAACACATTTTAAATTCATATACATGGGAAATTAATAGTGTTAGATGAAAAACAATTAAATTATATTTTTAAAGGTCTAATTTTCCCTTGGGAAACACATAAATCCTAAAACCCAATAAATAAAAACATTAAATTTTTTCATATCATGAATATAGATAAATTTATAATACAAACTATCAAAACGGGATGTTTTTACAACTTATAAAATAATAAATACAAATAACATCAACATATGCCTCAACAAAATTAGATTGAGATAAAGTCCCCTACATTGAGTATGATTCATCATGTCCATATTTATCATTCTAAATAATAAAATTATGTCCATTATTTACTTCATTAAAAATCATTATTCATGTTCATATATTAATTTTATTTCAATTATTACCAAGTTATATACATTTACATAGTCAAATATGTTTATGTTGGAGGCCTTGACAATATTAAGCTTATGTGTCAAAAACTACATTGGTATAACAAGTCCCCTAAAAAGAGTCCTTATATAAACAACTCAGAAATATTCATAATTATAGAAATATACTATTTGTAATTAAATTATAACATTAAAACAAATGAATAATTATGGTGATAAAAAATTTACAAAAACTATGATCATTGAGATAGTTGGCCGTATGTATGCATGTATAACATTTCCATTTTTCCAATTATCATTATGGAAATATTCTAAAAGAAATTATTTTTAGGATATTATAATTATATTTTGGAAAAATATTATTTATTTTCATATTATTATATATATAATTCCTTTGATATGGTGATTAAAAAATATAATCACACCACTTCGAGGAGGAGGTAGTCTAGAAGTCCATGAACGACAATACCACATTTTCAGTGTATGAAATTACATGTAGAAATGATATATTATATTTATAAATAGTAAATTAAGTAATTAATATAATAATTACATCATTTATATTATACATGTTCATTATAGTTACTCCTGTTACATTTCATGTATCACATTAGTGAAAAAACGCTTCACATCGCTTCGTGAGGCGGTAGTTCACCGTACACACGGTTGATGTTAATGTAACCCCTATGGTGTGAAAAATAAATTGGGTGTTTATGATATAATGATAAAAGTGGTATTATTATGTTATAAATATCATATAATTGTTATATATACCATATTTATGTCATTATTTCCAACTATGAGAAGTCGTTATGGAAAAATGTACTCCTTAGTTTTGGAAGGAAGTAGTCCTCCATGAACATGAATGATGATTTTCTAACCGATTTGAAAAAAAAATTATGTGTTTTTATTTTATATCCATAAAATAAATACATACCATTATAATTAAGAAAATATATTTATAATAAAATCATGACATAGGATTAATTTTTTGGGCAGAGAAATAAATTAAATAAAAATGCACGTTGATGAATGTTACCACTTTTCAGGGAAGTTATTTTTCCCCCTATGCACTTCCATGGTTGATATTATTCTCAAATTAACAACAAAATGGTGAGTGTTTGTAATTTTTTAAGGTATTGGATGAGACAAAGGGTTATATAGATTCAAATATAGGATGATATGCGGTGCCGTTTATAAGGGAGCTGAGTAGAGGACATGCAAATTTTTAAATGAGGGAATTCCACCAATGTTTGTTCCAAGAAATGTGAATTCTATGATTGTAAAAACTCACGAATAAAAGGTAAAATCTAGAAATATGGATATCTAATTTGTGATTGAAAATTTTAGATGTCATTTTTCTGTTATGATAGATGTTTTTCACTTCGTAATTCCCATTTTTACCTTAATCATTATTATTATTTTAATTGTTTTCAACAATAAATTTTTAAAAATATTAACATGAACTTATTTTAAATTATTAATTATTGGGAATAAAAAAATGGAATCAATTTTCCTTAATTAAATTCACAGATGTGTATATTTTAAATTTAATGTTAATATAATAGATTTTGCAAGACAATGTGGTCTTAAGAAGGGTATTTTTTAAAAAATAATGAGTTTATATTTACAAAATGATTAATAATAGTAATTTTATGAAACTAAATTAATATTTAATTATATATAATCTATATATTTAATTTAAAAAAACACCCCTTATTGACTATTTTAATTAAATTCCAACAAGGGTCATTATGAATTACAAAATATCTTTTAGAGAAAATCATATTTAATACAAAAAATAAACTTATATTAAAAACCAATAAATAGATGATTTCATATTAATTAAGTGGATAAAATATAAATAAATTATACTTATTTTTCTTGTAAATGTACTCATAATTTATTTTGGCTTTTAAATATCATAATTTATTAAAGAGATAAGAATTGATAAAAAAATTAAAATTCATTATTCATTGAAAAATGAATATTTTCAAAAAAAATCCTAAAATTTCAAACAATGTAAGTTATGATATTAATATTCCAAAAAAGATGATTATTATTTCATATAAAATTTATAATATTTTTAATAAAATATAATTCAAATAAGTGAGCCAAAAAATGATGATAAAATTATTTCTTGAAAAATAAATAGTGTTGAGAGTAAAATTGTTATAATTTTTTTATCATGATTATAGAACACTTAAAATTACTTTTAAACATTATATTGAATATATAATATATAAATTTCATTAATATAATCTAACAATACTGGACTTTTATATTTATTTGTATAAAACATAATAGTTTACATTAAAAAAGATTTATAAAATATTCCTTTTATTTTAAAAGGGTTTTTTCATTAATAATTACATAACCACCAATGAATATATTTAAAATATATTATCATAATTAGTTTAAATTATTTAATAACCACCATTCAAGTTTCTATATTATAATGGTAATATATATACGAGGTCATTTAGGTTCTATGTTGCGTGATGAATTTGTCATCTTACACTAAATTATCTGGGTTGTTTGTAATGCAAGATAAATAAAGTGTTGTTTGTTACCCTTCATAAATATAGTGTTGGGTTTCATTTGTTGAATATAAATTAACATTATTCTATTTAAAATCTTGTGTGGTTATAATAGACACCACTAATGTGTACCCTTACTAAGATTCTAAGATCATCTATTTCATTATTTACATTTCCATAGGTGATGAATAAATATTTACCATATATTATTTATAAAAGGGGTCTTTTATTAATAAAATTTCAGGAAATTATTTATAAAATCGGTCTTGTTATTAATAAAAATTGAGGAAATTATTTAGACCACATTTGAACAAGTTGTATCTCTGTTGATTTTTTAAAATCACTATACCTATATGTTTTTAGTATGGATCATTTGGTTTTGTAATAATTATTCATCTAAAAATATTTAATATCCATGTATGTAAATTATGGTTCTATACATAATTTACCATTTAAAACTAACTATAATTTTATATGGATTTATTATATATGTACATGTTATAGTTCAGGAATAAACTATATATTTCACTATTCACTTAATAATCATCTATTTTAGAAATATAAAAAATTCATCATATTGAATTTATTTATGAATATTTTCATCATGATGTTTATAATGTCAAAATTTAAAAATAACATTTATAAATTAAACATTTAAATATATAAGGGAAAATATCTTTATATTTCGTATTGTATGATATTTTCTAGGTATAGGAAAAACTAACTATAATTGGGACATAGATTTTACATAGAACCCACCTAAATAATTTCATTACTGAAATTATTTTATATACATGTCATTCAAAATCTATTCATATTCCTTAATATTATATTTTTCATGCTACCGGGATTCTTCTTTAGGTTTTTGATGTATCTAAAGGACTTTCAATAATCAAGTTGTCTAATTCTACAATAATTGATCATGGTGTCAACAATATGGAAAAGTTACTTTTCATAACACAAGTCAACATATAAATACATTCCATCATTTGTGGGAATATTCTTTAGATGTGGCATATATTTCCTCAATATTCCAGCATGGAATATATAATCTACTTTATAATGGTTGGGTGATATTTCTAATCAGTATAATATAAAACAAATTCATTCTACTATTTATAAAGGACTAATGTAAATAAGGATTAAATCCAACTTTTTATAAATTTTACAACTAACTACTATGGTGAAACCATTAAGAATACACCCCAACCACATTAAATTCCAATTAATTTCTTCAAATCTCAAATTAATACTTTTTATACTCTAGTTGTCTTTGACATGATTATTAATATTATGTAATTTAATAGAAAACTACGCTAACTGTTATAAGAAAAATATATCTATTTTTCTAATTTTCTCCAACTTAATTGGTGTACAACACATATTTCCATAAATAACATCATATGGTGCCGTATGGATTCTTGAATGGAAGGTATTATTGTATGAAAACTTCATCAAAAGTAGATAATGATCTGAAATATGATAATATTAATGATAAAATGATCTCATCATTTAATCCAATGAATTGATTTTACTTTCAGATATTCCATCCGTTTTGGGATTATATGTGGTTCTTAAATACATCTTACTATTGAGATCCATATAGATAATTTTCTAGTTTTTAAAAGTGCACCATGGGTCACTATAAAATACTGTAGATAGAGGTTTCCTATGAAGACATAATATTTCAGAAATATAGATCCAAGAAATGAAAATAAGGTGTAGATATTCTCATATAGCTAAAAAATGAGACTTTTTATGATGATTAATGATGTAAAATATAACATTATTCTTTCTTGATGTCATTAATAGTTTTGTGAAAATGTCCATTTTAACATTATCCATCATCCATATAGGTATATGAATATATTTAGTGACTCCATTTAGATGTGGCATTTAATATTTTACATTCTATTATACAATGATTTTGGAAATTAAGACAAAAACTACCCACTTTATACCTTATCTTCGAAAATTTTGTCATAAATATAAATATATCATTGTGGTAAAAAGTTGTATTAAACATTTTGAGAAATTTTCTTCATCTAATAGTTCCAAATTAAAATTTGGTAGGGATAGAATAAACAAATTATTCCCAAACATCCTCATTCAATCCCTTTATATCATTATTAAAATTTCCCATTATTTTCCACTAATATATTCCTTTATATATCCCTGTCCCAATAGTTTTACATCTCTATATTTTCTTGTTATTATGGATTAATAATCATTTATAAATGAGTGATGGTTACCCTTTCCTAAAAACCACTACATCTATACTTACATGATCTCTACAAATATTACCATAGTGAATCCTCATTATAGTCAATATTACATGGTCCCTCAAAGTAAATACATTAGCCACCTATTTTATATGTAGTGGTAGATGTGTATTGATAAATATTGGTCCTTTATTAGTAACAACCATCTTATTTTTCTAATGTTAATAACCATCTAGGACAAGATACACATCAAAAACTTGTGTTTTTTATATATCTCATCTTTCACAATATGGGTAGTGTCTCCATATTTTCAAATTAAATATTATTACGATAAGATTAAGGTGTTTTGTTTCAAAGTTATATTCATTTATTTTTAATTTCATTTATTATGAGGTTTTCATCAAATCATTCTCCATAAAGACACAACAATTCCATTTTTTTCATAATTTTATATTATAAATAATTCTTTAACAAATTATAGTGTTATCATAGGTGAATTAATCAGTCTCTTTGTCATCTTATAATAAAACTCCTCAAAATCTCTTTACCATGGGAATTTAAGCCATTTTAGTATTATAATTGATAAAGGGTTGTCTTATCAAGAAATATATAGAATTAATTATTTATAATTACCATCTAATCTGAAGAGACGTCAAATTTCATGCATTTTAATCAGTAAAGGCCATTGATTGACTATTTGTATCTTTGATAGATGAATATATATTACATCCTCATTAAAAATATTTTCGTGAAAGAAATATTCACATTAAAAAAATTAAATAATACTATGTTTCTCTTATAATTAATTCTTTTCTCATGATCTCCATAATTATTGGTAGTTGACCCTCTTATTTTTTCTAGCTTTTAGTTTATTTCAGGATATCATTAATGAATACAACTAAAATGTAATTAGGAGAATCCTTGAAAACAATATTTATTGGGTATATAAAAGAAAAAATGTGTATTAGCCAATCTGAAAGGGATGATTATATAGTCATAATTTCAATACCATGTTTTATATGGGGTATTTGGTACACCATCACTATCACCCTTAGCTGATGCTTTGTAAATTAAATGAAGGTAAAAGAGTTTTTCTAGTTTACCTTTAACAAAAAAATTATAAAATCATGGAACAAGTTATATATTCATTAAATTAATGTAATTGATATTCCTATAATTGAGCCATAATATCATGGTTATATTCTTCTTTCTCATGAAAATTATGGTATCTCATTGGTGAATCACCATGTTGTGAAAATCCATTATCACACATCTCATGTATGTGTTTCTTAGACTATAACAACTCTACAAATTCCAATCTATTTGGTGTTTTGGATGTAGGTAATGAATTAGGAATTGGTAAAATAAGATAATAACATAGTTCTCAAGTTGATAACTATGTAATTATTTTGGAAACACATAATGAAATTTAATATCATGATTTCAACCTCTCTTTATAGGATATCATCATACTACACTGATCAAGGATGATCTTTCTTAGTAGTGTTTTGAATTTGATACTACCATTGGTCTAAATCTCCCTTTATTTGAAATACTTATATGATGATAGTTTCCTTATCAATTCTTATAAAAATGAGTGATATCATATATGGGGATTTCATCCATTTCCCAGTTGTCAATGGGATAATAGATCAATAAAATTCTAGAGGTATGTGTCACATAATTTTTTCCAAAAGTGTTATACCATGTTGTGGATCATCAAGTCACATTATGAGGGTGATATTAATTGTCCTAAGCTAAGTAAATATCACGATATATTTTTGATAAATGTGAAATGAACTACAACATAGTTAACTAAATCTAGGGGAATGTGCCTAAATTTAATATGGGTGTTGATAGAGATTTAATTCCTCCTTTTATACACCATCTATACTTAAAAACTTATCTCATTATATTAAATTTTAAAATTATATTATTATTTTTCATTCTGGAGTACTACCTAGAAATAATGATGTTTTTTCCTATTACTTGTTAAAAAAACTAGGCTCCGATAGATCTAGACCCCTAGTTTCCTACTAAATATTATATGATGAAAAATATAAAATCTCGGACTAGTGGGACATGGAGTCAGGTTTTATACGACATTACTAGTACCTTTTACAAGATGCCACAAAATATTTTTCTACATAGTACTCTTGAAAGGTTGTATAAATATAGATATCCCATTTGAAAACATAAGCTAAAAAATTCAATAGAATTCATGTAAATGATTATCCATTGCATCATATTCAGGTAAATTACATTATATTATACTATAGGGGTACTTGGAATTGGAAAAAAATGGGTTCTATCAGATCCTTATTAAGGGGGAATTTACCATGGAATTAGGTTATAACATAATCTTCAGACATGTTATATAGAAATAATAAATAAATAATAATTAATATATGATGATTTTTAATTTAATTCATTGTATATCAATGGATAGTAATCAAAATACGTAAATAATATGGATTTAAGTAACTTAATGCATAATAGGGAAATGAGTAATGTTGTACTTCTTATTATGTACTATATGTTAAAACATCACGACCTTTGACATCATGATCTTATCATCTATGAAATATTTAGTTCTGAGAGAGAATACACAAAAATTCCCAACTATGATTCGCTCATGAGGCCTACAGATATATCGAGGGGCTATAAAACTCCAAGTTCAAACGATCACATGTTTAAATCAAGTACATTCATTATATGAGACAATTAACCGAAAATACATAATTTAATTATCATATATTCAACCGTATCTGAATAACAACATACTAAATGAAAATAATTTTCCACATGTCAGCAAATATGATAACATGATTTTAACACATTTGTAGATACAAGGTGATTGTTATATAATACATACTACACTTATAAATAAGCACCTCTATAATAACATGAACCTATGGAATGTCAATAACTTTCCACGTGTTTATTAGTTGGATAACATGGTCACACCCTATCCAAATATAGAAGGAGGATGGTTACAAATTTCATCTAAAACATTAAATTAATCATTCATATTAGAATAATAATATTCATAATTAAAATCAATTTTCTCATATCAATTAATTTTATTAAATTTTAATTTTAATGACCTTTGAATTTGTGATGAAAAATTTAAATAAATATAATTCGTTTGATATATTACGTTGCATGAAATGTCGAGTTTTAACAAAAAAATGATATATTACAGCATTAAAAACTAGTTGTTAAATTGTTAACTATGAGTAGGACTAACAACAATATGAAAATTATTTTCTTTTAAAATGTATTGAATAATCTCATTTTATATAAATTTGTGATAAATTAAAATTAAAATCTTTTGAATATAAAAAAAATTCCTGAAATTCATTTTCTCACGTATTGTAGTTTTTTCATAATCAATTAAATTATTAATTAATTATTAATTATTTTAATTTAATTAAAATATCCATGCTTCAATTAACTATTTTATCATTCATATAATATTATTAATAATACTAAGAAACCAATAATCTAGTTGTATTCTTAAAAAGTATATTTTTCTAAAAATGGGGTTCCTCACAATTTTCATGATTATTTTAAATATAATTTGTTCTGATTATAAAAAATTTAATTGAAAAAGTGATATTAATTTTTTATATAATCATTTCAAAATTATCATAGAGTAATGTTTTTATAATTTTTTTAATTGAGAAATCATTCTTTGAATTGTGAAAATACATACTTTTATTAAAAAATTATATTTTTTGTTAATTATTTAAATTTCATCTTTACATTTGAATTTTTTAAAATATAAAAAAAATTATATTTATATTAATAAATTTTTGGTCATTACAATCAATTTAATCTAGATTTTATATACATAATCTTATTTTACATGTAGAAACTTTTTCTCCAAAAAGATTTTGGTTGTGTATTCTTAATTAATTTTAAATTAAAGTTTTACACTTATATGAATTTAACATAATAAATTGGATTAAAACCATTGAATGAAAAAAAATTATATTATATAATATGGAGAAATAACTTTTTTACCATAATTAATGGAAAAAAAATCCAATTATTTACCATGGCTATGTTTGAAACAGTTTTACACAGGCATTAATCTAAACAAATAAGGGATTAAATGACCTAGTAACTTTTCTAATTCCAATTGTATAGCCTTGTTTCACCAATATTACTCCAAATTTCATTTAATGATCCTTTTTTGAATTTTTGTTTGAATAATATGTGGGTATATTGGTTTCTTTTTAAAAATTTCATCTATGTTCTGTCCCCCACTTATAAAAGTGTACCCCCACTTGTCTCCTCTTCACACATCAAACTTATTTTTGTTTTGAAAATACCTACATAGATCCAATTTTATTCATCCATACCCTGGCCCTAGAGAACATATTTTTATTATTAATGACTGTTATGAAGGTTTTTGTTTCAAACCTATTGATGACGTCTGATAAAGAAGTATCGTTCTCAATCATGTATTTTTTTATTAATTTCCTCTTCCACCTTCATAAAATAATCTTATTTTGTTATCATATAATACAAACATTATCTACCATATACTAATATTTAATTATGAAAATTTAATAACTTATAACCATCTTCATTTTTATAAAATTTGAAATGAAATCATCGATCATCTGTGAAATGAATTACCACCTCATGAAGCGATGCAATTCATTTTCCATTACCACATCTATCTTATGGATATAAAGATGGATTTAAAGAATATATATATATATATATGAAATAAATAGACTTATATAATTATAATAGAACATATACCTTTTTAATATCCAATCCTTTTAAAATTATAAAGTATGTCGTCTGTACATGTGGACTACCACATCCACGAAGTGATATGAAATATTTTTTATCTTATTATGACATAGATGTTAATAATGGTATACATAATGACTATATATTATGCTTAAGGTATTGTAATGATTTTATAAATGTTAAATAATATTTTCCTTTCATTTATTTAATGTGTTAAGAAAATCTAAACAGTGTTTATGTGTACATACGACCAACCATGTACATGAATGAGGTTATGCATTTTCCTATCACTAAGTTTTATGGAAGAATATAAACAAGTATATAATGTGAATATATGTTATATATATCATTATTAAAATTATTGATGTAATTTTACTATTATTAAATATGAAGGACCAAAACTAAAAAACAAAAAAACATGAAAAATAATGTAAATATCAACTAGAATAGTCATTTCAAAAATCTATTGTTGATAAATTAAAGATAAATGGTTATAAAGAATCATATATACTATGATATTTATATATGAATATGTTTTTGTAATATATTTTTAATAAAACATATTTAATATATATGATGTTCAAATTTATAAAAAAATATAAGTAATTGAGATAAGGGATTTTCATCTCACTTTCATTACCATCAGACACATTCGATATTAACCACTAGTTTCTTTTATGTGGTATATAAACTACCCATAAATAAATTTTAGGATTCATACTATGTAATTTATAGGTATTTACATATACATCTAGGGCTATTTACTTAATTGGTATTATGATTCAAAATTAACCAATGTGGTAAATGTTTTATATTATAATCTATTTATTTATCGGGATTGCTAATAATGTTTTTTATTATGATAAAATATTGGGATATACCTATCAATAAACACTTGAGTTATCTTATCCATGTGTTAATTTTATAAATTACATGTTTTCCATTCATTTACCTCTATTTAGGTATGAAATGGTCCCAAATGATTAGTTTAAGGGAAAACTAATTTATTACCCTCATTAATCAAAAATAAATTTTCTTCAATATCAATGTTTTAAAAAATAATATTTCAATAAATATTTTTTACTATTCTACAATTTTGGTTTAATTCAATTATATATGGATGTTTTAATTTTTATATAATTTTTTAAAAATATTCTTATTGTTTTTTCTAAACATAGTACTTTTGAATTTTTTCCACAACTGATGATCGAATATTTGTTTTAACATACATGGAATGAATAGATTTTTCGTCCATCATAACTATACAATTATTTGAAGAAACCATTACAGTTTTAAAGTCATATTTTAAATAAATTATTTTTACTAATATTAAAAAAAATTTACACTTCAAATATGTAATTTCAATGATAAAAGTGTATTTTCCTGGACAAATATAAATAATAATTTAAAATAAGTTGACATATATGTTCCTATCCATTGATGTGAATAAATATTAAATATATATATGATTCAATGATATTGTCCTTATTATATCTCTAGATAATTAAGGATTATTATGAAATTATTTTTCATGAAACCCATTCGTTTTTCCTCATGATAGGTTTTGATGAATTAATTTAATGAATATGAAACCCATTTAATTTTGAGGAGTTTTTCAATAATTAAATCCTTGCATAATTTTCAATTATTATGATATAATCAATTCATTATGATATTATTGAATAGATCTGTATAATTTTAATTATGTAAAAGGTGAGGAAATAATTATATTTCTATCCAATATGTTTTAGAATATTAATATTCCATGAGATAGAAAGAATATTTTGGTGATTAGAATGAGATTAGTAAATTATTTTTCCAATAATGATAGTTTTTATTATAAACCTTTATTACTATATCTGTTTTGGTATTAAACCCAATCAAATTTGATGGTCAAGGAAATGATTTTATTTTTTTATTCCAAAAATCAATTTCTTGTGCAAATGTTATGCTCTCAGGGTTGAATTTATTTGATTCCATTATAATTAATGTTCATAAATTGTAAATATTTTTCCTAGGAGTCCTGTTTATGATCTATGATATTCATGGAATTATTTTGAAATTCTATTTTCATATTCCCATACCCTTAAGACCATGTTTGTTTAATATCCCTCTATTTACCCTTACAATGCATCATTGGAAAACCTTTCTTATTTTTGCTATTTCAAATTATTCATGAAATGTATTATATATAAATTATCTATGAATGTTTGTAGTTGTAAAAAAGATAGAGGTGGAAGTTAGGTCCACTAGGCGAGATACCCTGAGAGGGGGCGTGAATCAGGGTGTAACAGATTAAAAGAACTGCCCCTTTTGATCTTGTTTTGCTGTTAGACAAAACCCTATTCTCTCTCCTTTCCAATGCAGAGTATGAGAAAAAATTAAAGCATGCACATGACACATCGATTTTTACTTGGTCCACCCTCACTAGGCTACGTCCAAGGAGTATAAACCGGAAGTGTGCCAATGTACCAATTCCACTATAAGTGCACTTCTATTTACAAGTTCGAAGCGGACTCACTGTACCTCCTGGTTTACAACCACTCACAATTTGAGAACTCACTGCTCTCTCAACTGAAGTGAGATCACTGCTTCTTTAAAAGATCCACTCACAGTTTATAGACATGTAGGTCTCTTCATTTTCATGAAAAAATGCACCCTAAACTATTGATAGATGCTCTATTGAAGTTCAAAGTTCACCCACTGATGAATACCCCTTTGCCTCTGAACACTAGGAAACAACCTTTGGAAACACCTTCGCAAAGCACCCTACTTCACGAGGATCCCAATTTCACGCAGCTCAACCAAGCCTTCGCGAATCTCCGGCCTTTTCGCGAAGCACTCTCGCGAAGCTCAAGTCATTGTAGATAAACATCCCTCTCAATTCTCATTGAGCCAACGTGGTGATCGCAACTTTTGCGGAGCTACAATAGCTACCGCGAAGCTCTTATTTCGTGAAGCACAAAGGCTACGCGAACTGCCTTTGAGAAATGAGAGCGAACGATCTTCTTAGAAAATTATTGGCTTTTCTCGAGGGGGTCGACCTCTATTTATAGGCAATTCAACCGACCCTCGACCCTTCCGCACGAAGTCCGCGCCACGTCATCGCCTATCGCGAAGCTCCAACTTTTCCACCGGAATTCTGTCAATATCGCGAAGTACCACATCAATTCTCCGATTGCGGAGCTCGGCGTAATCACATAGCATCACCGTCAACATTATTTCGCACCTTCTCCGCGAAGCTCCCTCGCAAATCCCATCACCACCGTGATGCTCTTCAGCCTCTTCTATTCACAAAGCTTTGACGTAATCGTGAATAATCATCACCATCATTCTTTTGGTCTTCGTGAAATCCAAACCAAGAAGCCTATCTTTGCAAAATCATGACTTCCTCATATTAAAATATGATCTTCATGGATATCCACTTTTCGAGATGCTCACCAACCTCCAAATTTTGGAGCCCAAAAATTTTGCAAACACTGGGAAACGGTGCCACCTTGTACTGCTCTTTTGTATCGCCTCTAGATCGTCCATTCCTTTGTCATCGTTCTTTGTTAACATGGATTGTCAACAACTTCTCTGAAACCCGACAATTCTCCATGGAAACCTGATTTTTCAACAAAGAAAATCAACCCAAAAATACTACAATGTTTCCTTGAGGTATTTTTCCCCAATAGTGGATGATTTATTCCACTTATGAACAATTTTTTTGGTGGTTATGTTTCCAAACATAATTGACCTATAAAATTATATAATTGATCATTATGATATATAATTAATATTTATCTTTTTAGTTTTAATATCTATGTATAAATATGATGATTCAAAATATTATTCATTAGATATTTTTTATTTAATACATGAAAAAACATATAATAATTTTTATGAGGACCAAAATGATATGTCTAAGTATATGAAAAATATCCACGAATTGTGGTAAAATTTTTATCATGTAGTGTTGAATAAAACAAATCCCTATCTGGATACTACATGTGGTTATATCCCTGTAATATTGTTTATTTGGGTTAATAAAATAAAAAATGGATCATTGGACATTGGACATTGGCATTATCCTCACACGGTGTATGCAAATGGGAGTTTTTGTACACTTAAATTGACATTCATGGGGGTTATGTTTAGGAAATTCAAAACCATTTACTATCGATCATGATGGATTTCAATGGATATTAAAAAACATTCCCTAGGATAAAAGAAATGTTTAAAAAAAATTAAATATGGTTTTATGATTTAGATTTGAAATATATTATTTATTTGGATGTTGTGGTTTCCCATTACAATTATTAAAACCCATACTATGATTTTTTTGTTTTAGTCAATTCCTACAACCCAAAGAAATCACGGTAATGATAAATGTGGTATAAAATGAAAATATTGTCCTCCAAAGTAACCTTTTGTAGTGGGAGATGTAATTTAAAATAAAATTGTTATGGTCACAATTTTTTAAGACATCAATAATGTTGAAGTTTCAAATGAGAAAAGAATTATCAAATTTATTTTGGCTCGTTCATGAGGAAACTTCCATATTCTTTTAGTGGTTCCACAGATCCCCATTTTTTTGAGAAATGGATCAGTACCATTGAATTTATTTTATCAGATATCTATTTTTCAGAAGATTTGAATGTAATTTTGTCTCTCTATAATTTGGAAGGAAAAGTATATCATTTTGGAACCATATATAAAAACAGAAAGAAACAAGATGAAATTGAATATATTTTTTGGAATGAGTTTAAGATATTATTTTTGACTGATTACATCCATTATATTCTTAATAAAAAATAAATAAATAATTCATTTAGCTTTAGTAGGCGGATAATGAATCCTTCGGTACTAATGAAAAAAAAATTACAACTCTTCTGAGGTATGATTCATGTATTATCATCTAAATTGAAAGTAATGTTGATTGAATTTTAAAGTGATTAAAAAAATTATCAAATAAGTTTCATCCATAAAAGAATACTGTATCTATAAATAGATAATTCTGTTGTGTATCATGGTGTAAATGGATATTGTAGTTACCAATCAATATAATTATTATGATTATAAAAGAAAGATGAAATTAAAGTTAATCTAAAAGATGTATAAAAGAATATGATCATTCATCCATCCTCAATGTGTGGATAGAAACATACATGAAAATTTATTAAGGGGATTTTTTAATAATTAATCCATGGAAATGATAGTCATAATGAAATATATTGTTGAAGTGATGGGAAATTTTTTTCAATTGTTCTGAATAGATATAAATCCCATCATATTTCCCCACCCAAACTCTAGTGCTTCAATTGCAACGGGTCATGGAATTATGATCAATAGCTCTAAAAATTTAATGTTAAATATTATATTAAATGTTAGAAACCTCTTAAGAAAAGAGACAAAGGGAAACCTCATGTAATCATTATTTCTGATGAGGGGTACATATACGATTTGGTAAAAGGTATACTTACCTACCACTATAGATATGAAAATATATTATTTGATTATGTAGATACTAAATTTATTATATCTGAATAGTTTTATATAAGTATCATAATTCCACCACAAAAATTAAATGTTGAATTAATATTTAAACCCTATAATGGTATGATTCTCTCAGCTCAAATGTTGTCAAATATTTAAGGGAATTATCCTCGAAAAAGTCTTCTTATTCTATATCTATTTGAATTTGATGTTATCTTAGGAATGGATTTACTTTATGTACATAAATATGATATCAACTCTTAATAAAGCAGTTCCAATTTTGAAATATCAAACCAATCAATGATCATCTTTCAATACAATGATAAATTTTAATATCTACGAAAATTTAATCCACAATATGGTTATTTTTTCCAACTAAAAAGTGTTTCTAACGCATATTTTTAGGAAGAAACTCAAAATTTATTATAAGACAATTATTAATGAATTGTTTTATTATATTTAATGAACTTTATCCCAGCCTTCTATAAAATATATATGTTTTTATTCAACCGAAATAATTTCTAATGATAAACATATTTCAAATACTCCCAATAAAATGGAAATGATTGAGTTTCATTAATTGGTGAAGAAAGTCCACAACATTAATGAAAATTGACTATGTATCCTTGTGTGTCACATTATAGTTAACATATTCTTTTATTTAAGACTAAATATGGATTAATGTGACTCTGTGTTGTATCTCAAGAGCTAAACTAGATAATAATCAATCATAAGTATCCCCTAACCTATATTTATGACTTTTTTGACCAATTACATAGAGATCCATAATTTCATATATTTCATCTTCAATCTAAATATCCTAAATTCAAGGTCAGTAAGGATGATATACTAAATAAATAATTATGTATAATTAATGGGATGTATGAATATATAGTGGGTCTATTTAGTATTAATCATGCCCTTGTTATCTTCATGTATTTAATGAATAAATGTTTTAGATATGACCACAATTATTTATTGGTATACTTTATATATTACAGTCTTATATATTCAATGAGTAAGGAAGATAATGATAATCACATAATATTTGTTTTAATCAAAATGAACAAATTTAAGTGGTCTAAAAAATTAACCACTTGTTAATTTTACTATAAAATGTTTCTTTTTCTGTCATATATTATAATGATAAAATACATCTTTGGATAACCAATGATGGTTGTTTCTGAAATTTGGCCTAAAAAACCAGTGTGACTGAGATCCAGAATTTTATTGTTTTATCAAGATGTTATCGATTGTATTTGGATAATTTATCTTTACTATCTAATACACTATAAATATTAACATATAAGTGAGCTTGGTTCGTCTGGATATATGAATGTGTGGAAAATTTGATGTAACTTAAGATAATTTTAGTTAAAACACCTGGTAGATACATTACCCCTCTCTAGAGAAGGTTTTATAATATATATTGACTCATCAAAGAATGTAGTAGCATGCATCATCATGTTGAATGATATAGTGAAAAATTATAGACCATGAAAAAGTGAATGATCATGAGAAAAATTACCCAACATAAGATTTGGAGTAATCTATGGTAAATTTTTCATTAAAATAATGATTAATTATCATTATGTATAATGTTATGACAAATATATTGATTATAAGTGTTTATTATTTATATTCTCATTAAAATAGTAGAATATTCATTATAGAATATGGATGGAGTTGATTAATGATCTTAACTACTCGATACATCACCGCACTTGGAAGGAAAACTAGGTGGCCAATTTATTATGTCAAAATTATCATATAGAATTTTCTTTGATAGGGAAAAAAAATATCCAATATTTTTTTTCCAAAGGTTGGATGAAAAAAACATTATGAAATGGAATTAATATTATATTTCTTGTATTATTTTTCAACCATCTATAAAATTTAAGATTAATGAGAATTATATGGTATATATAGATCTGAGGATGAAATTAAGAAACAAACCACATCATAATATTTATTAAAATGAAATTATAAGGTTCATGAACTATTTTTGTGTTTTAGACATACCAAATTTAAATAATGATCTATTTGGGCAGGGTCATATTTCTTCATTATCTATTCATCATGGAATTAAAATGATGTATTGTGATTTGAAAGATTATTTATAGAGGGATGATATAAATTGACATATTATTGAGTTTGTATCTTGGTGAATGGTATGCTAGCTATTAATTTCTAATATTTAAATGTTAAATGTGATGTTTCAAAAATTACACTACAACAATGGAAATGGGAGGGCATCAACATGTAAATTTTCAATAGAATCCCTAATATCTAAAGGCCATAGTGCAATGCTGGTTATAGTAGATCGCCATTTAAACTAAAAACTCTTCATTAATATTTTAAAAGATTTATCCCTGGAAAATATTCCCAGAAGGTACATTAATAGAATGATAACGGTTCAAGGAGTACCACAATCTAATTTATCTAATAAGGATCAAAGTATTACTTTGATTCTATAGTGATGTATTCACCATTATCTGGATACAAATAAGAGATTATGAAATTATTATAATCCATATATATATATTTAGTTTGGGGGAACCATCCGAACCATAGAAGATATACTATGATTTTATTCTATGGATTTCAAATGTGCTTGGATTCAACACCTTCCTCTAGCTGAGCATTCATAAAAAATTACTTTAACTCAATAATTTGTAGAGAATATATGAATCCATTTGTGGATTGATGTTTATAAATAATATGTTCTTGAATGACGTTATAGAAATAAATCTATTCTTACTGGAAATAATTAAATGGAATTGAATGTTAGATCAATTCAACATCACAACATGGTAGCTTAGAATCAATTGATAATTTATGCTGATGTTTGTTGGCATAAAATAGAAAATAAATTTTCTAAAAGGGTTATTATAAAATTATTCTCATAGAATAGGTTTACATGAATCTGGGATATAGAAATTTTTAACCCTAGTAATATTGTTTATTTCAATATTCCTGACTGAGTAGTGATGATACTTTATCTTTTGGAACTCCCACTGAACCTCTCTTAAATTCAAGATATGTTCCATTTATCCCTCCTATGAAAGTACATAACAGACCCTTCACCAGTGCTAAAATAAAATATCATACCATTTAATCAAGATAATTATTATGAATAATGAATATTTTATATTTTATATTTTATATTTTATAGATAGTTATTACAAGATAAGACCACCCACCCATGTAATGTTTTGTGTAGAAACCACCAAATTGGTAAGGGTACATGTGAGCCTGAGGTTTTTTTGATAAAGAATTATACTTGGTTGTTTATATTGGTACACTACAATTTCATGGGATAAAATATTTTTATCAAGTTGTAATTTAACCACCATAAACCCACAAAAAAAATATTTTACAATTACATTTAATTTCCTCCGAAGCTTCTATTACATGCAACACATATATTTTACAAAAAATATTACAATATATCCATTTAACCTAAAGTAAATTTTTTAGGTATGAATAAGACGAACTCAAAAATTTTAATTATAATTTTTATATATGTACAAAATAAATACATTTGTGGTCAATTTATTATAATAGAAAATAAAAACCATTTGAATGAAAATGAATTTTTTATTGCATACTAATTTTATGTGGACGTTAGGTTTTCATTATAAAAAGTTTAAAAAATATTATTGAATTATTTTAATTAAATTTATATACTATATTTTTAAAAAAATTCATCATCATTATTCTAATATGTCTCCGGGAAATAGATAACAATAAATCGAACTTTATGGTTCAAACAGTATTTTTCTAAATAGTAGATTCATTTCTTTTTGTGAACTTATTTTAAATTTTTTTTTAAATGTTATTGAAATATTATTAGATAAAATTGATATAAGTTATTGAAATCATAATTTTTAATTTTATCATGTATTGAAGTTTTGAAAAATTTTATGAAAAGATTATTTTTTGAGTTAATAGTGAATAATATAGGTTTTTATTAAAACAATTATCTATTCATTAAATTTATTAGCAAGATATATTTTTATTTAATAATTTTAATAAATTAAACCTAGTTTAATTATATTTTTTTCATTTAATGTTATTTTAGTTTATTTTATATTGAATTTTAATCTAAAAACAACATATAATTATCAAAAATATTTCATTCAAAAACTTTATTTATTGCATCATTGGGATTAATTTTAAATTAAATTATATAAAATATATGAATTGAATTAGGTGAAATTGATTCCATATTTTTAATCATAAAAATTAATTTTACATAATTTGTACAACTTAATTTTTTTACAGTTAATTTAAAAAAATATTAATTATCACAATTAAAGATAAAATGAGTTTACTATGGCGTAAAATAAAAGGATAAGAGTTTAAATTACCAAAAAATATCCAATTCCATTTTTATGACCTCAGTTTTTCCTTATATCATTTAAGTATTTAGTATGATAAATTTTTTGGCCTTTTGGTGTTTGTAAAATATAGATATGCCTTCTTATTTTAAGATATTATTTGTGTGTCCACACCCCCACTTACAAAATACAACCCAATATCCTCTCCTTATCACGCTTTCAATCCATATTTTTCCATTACATTCCCATATACCTTAATTAATTATACACTTATATTTATATTCATTTTTTGTAGGAAACCACACAAATAATGGTATTGGTCCAAACCAAAGAGGTTTTCTAAATAAGTGTTATTGATATGAATCGAGTGTTTCTTATTTAATCATCCAAGTCATTAAATTCATCTCAAATATAATTATAAAATATAATATGTACCATTAATGTATTGATATTTTATAATGTTAATTTAATAAACTTTATCATTAACCTATTCCAAGAAACGTTAAATGAAAATTTCGATCAACTGTTCGGTGGACAACCACCTCCCAAATTGATGTAGATGATTTTCCACCACCACCTATCATAGTTAAATATAATGATTTATTAAATCAATATATTTATGGGTGTATTATATTTATCACATAATTAAAAAACATTATTATATTATCACATCTACCTTCTTACAATTCAATTCATTGATAAATGATAACATCGATCATGGGTACATGTGGACTACGACTTCCATGAAGTGATATGAATTATTTTTTATTTTAGTTTCACATTTACAATTATAATGGTATATTTAATGATTTTATAATATTAATATTATATAAAAAACATTCATTAAAGGTTAAATAATATTTCTATTTCTATTTTTCCATCTATCATGAAATAGAAAAAATTGTTTATTAATAAATACGACATACTATTTAATTTCTGAAGTGTATATACTAAATGTGAATCTATTTTTATGTTGATATTTATAAAATTTATGGGGAATAAAATATCAAGTTTAACTAATTTCATTGATTGTGATTATGATTGAAAAGATACAAATGGGGAAAATTTTAATGTTATAATCTCAATGATTATCAGGATCAGTTATGATTATGCTTCTGAAAATGAAATATTATGATATATATCTAAAAAACACAAATATTTTCTCCTCCTATATCTGTATTTTATAATTACATGATTTCACTTCAATTTCATCTATTTATTTAATCTATAGATCAAAACAATTTATGTAAGGAAAACTGAATTTATTTTTCTATTCTGTCGAAGATACTTCTTATTAAATATCCATGTTTTTCTGAAGATGTTTTATGAATTTTTTTATAATAATAAAAGTTCTTTTAAATTAATTTTTTACAATTATTTAGTTTTTGAAGAATTATTTAAAAATAATCTTATTTTTATTTCTTAAATTATGTCCTTTTGACGTTTTACTCGATATGTGAATAGAATAATTTCTTTAACATGGCCATCATTAACAAAACTTTTGACTTTCTTGACAACACATTTTTGGAAATAAATTTTTTTCTCTAATATTTGGGATATTCTTGATTTTATATAAGTTATTTCAAAGTGAATGGGGTATTTGCATCATAAAATTTTCTAATTGATCTTTTAAAATCATTATCCATCTAAGTTGACATCCTTAGAGGTTTCTAAATATTTAATGTGAATATGGTCCAATTGTATAAACCATATTTTTTTCTAGATAGTTTTTGATTATGATGAAAAGAAGATTATAAATCCCCTTTATTTTTACCATGGGATATGTTATAATTAATTGATGTAATGATTATGAAACTTATTTAATTTCAACACGGTTTTCAATGATGAAATTTTTATGAAAGCCATTTTATTTTCCAAGGTTATAATATGATGAATTATTTATGATATTTTGGAACACATTTGTATGATTTAAATTATGTGATGGGTGGGCCTAAAATTATATAGAGCTCAAATAAATTAGGAAATGATTGAAATATCAAGAGATAAGTACGACTAGATTTGTGAGTGTACCATGTTTTGTAAGGTATTTTTTCACTAGGATATTGTTTGGAGTGTACCTTTACTACAATGATAGTTTTGGGAGTGAACTCAGTTCACTGTTATGATATTATAAATGAGGCTGCACAACTATGGAATTTATTTTATATGCTTATGTGTATTCCATAAATTTAATCCATAAGCCAATGTTATGCTCTCATGTATCATGTTCTTTGGTCATTTATGATTAATGTCACATAAAATACATTGATTTATTCCACAACTCATGTTTACAATTAATGATATGAAAAGAATGATTTTCAAATTTTATTCTCCTATTATCATACCCTTATTACCATCTAATATTGATATCTCCCTTTTATACCCTTACGGAGAATTTGATATTACCATTTATTACATTTCCTTTCACCATGTCATGAAAAATAGTATTATATATGAATTTTCTATGATGGGTGGATGTTATAGATAAGATAATGAGAGATGATTTATTTCAATTAAGATCTTTTTTGTACATGTATAAGATTCAAAAAATACTTTACTTATAAGATTATTGACTATATTGTTATTATCTATAAGGAATATAGATATTTTATGATGTAATACCTATGTATGAAATGTGAGAATCTTTATAGTTGGCATTAGAGTATGGTTTTTTAACCATTGGAAAATTAGATAAGAAAACTTTTCATAGAACCCTAAAATTAAATCTCATTATATAAGAAATACTGTAATTTGGGTGAAGGATAAAGCAAGTGGTTTGAATGAAGATAAATTCATGTCTGGATAAAACATGTGGATGTGCATTGGGAATAGTTATATAGATTGGTAATTACACAAAAGGGTAACATTTTATTACATCACCATCACCTGGTGCACAAAAAAGGGAATTGATGAACACTGAGATTCAAAATCTGGAGGTATATGCTTTGGAAATTCACATACACAATATGAAATATCATTATGGATTTGAATTGATAAGGAATATAAATGATCTATTAAAAATATAAGGTATTATATATTAAAAATATGGTATAATGATTTAGAAATCCTATAATGATTTTTTATGATTATGTAGCTTCACACTAGGATTTTTTATCATACAATGATTTTTGGTTTTATGTGATGATTGGAACCCAATGGGATAATGTAAAGGTAGATTACAAAATGTAATGAAATGATTTTCCTTCCGAGTAAAAAAAATATTTTGTGAGATGGAAAACAAAAAATTGTTTCTATTCTCAGAAATCATTCTAAATTTATGAATCATAAATATAATCAAAAATTGAAAAGTGTGTAAGAATATTATATTATTTCCCTCATAAGGTAATTTATATCTTATTTTAGTGGTTATGTTGATCCACTAGTTTCAGATAAATAGATCAATACCATTGATATTATATTTTCAATTCCCCATTGTTTATAATATAAAAATGTCATTTTGTTTTATAAGGTGTGGATAGAAAATCATATTAGTGGTTGAAACTAATCAACGATGAGGGTAAAATATATAAAATATAATCCATAGAGTAAAATGAGTTTAAAATAATATTTTCTATATTAAATTCACCCTTATGTTTCATATGAAAAAGGAGAAGTATTTGCTTTTTCTAATGTAGAAGGATGATGAATATATCTATTACTACCTATGACGAAAATTTTACAAGACATTTGAGGTACTCTTCTAGTAATATTATCAATCATGAAGTTAATGTTGATTAATTTCTTCTAATATTAAATCTAATTTTTCGATGGGAATTATTCATAAAGAACATCATTTTCAATTATAAAATCATTTGATGTACTATGATATTGGAAATTGATATTGGAGTCTCCAGTTAATGTATTGGTTTTAATAAGAAAACTGTAAGTTGGGAGAACGGAAAATCTAAAATTCATTGAGAGAAGAATATCGGATTTCTTCTATATTGAATTTCTAGAAGGAACCATTGAAATTTTTTTAATCGGATCAGTAAATGTTTTATGTGTGTAAAGGAAGGTTATCTGAATTTCAAATTCCAATGTGATGGGAAGAAGTAGTGTAATGAATATAATAGTAATAAATATCCGCAGAATGTACCACCCACACTCTCATTTTTCAAATGAAATGTGTAAGGCCATTATTCTAACCAATTATCAAATTATAAAGTAAATGGTGATAAAAATGACTAAACCTTGTATTCCAATAGAGAAAGGTAAATCTCATGTACTATATATTTCGAATCTGTTGTAGAGACCCAAATCATTAATACTAGAGTTTCTACTTACTAATTTTCCATTTTCATAACAAATAATGAGTCACTTACAGACGGAAGGAATAGTTTAGTATCTTTGGAAAATTAGATTCAAATATGAGTTTTACATTAAATTTAAATAAAACATTACAAACACAATATTTTTCTTGAAAATGACATTATTACATCTAGTAAAACCCTTAATATTAGTCATAGTAATTTTCATGGATAATTATGAATAGAAAAAAATAAGGGTGGGTTCAAATGCTCAATTAGGATTATGTACAATGGAATGTATCAGAAATCAATAATGAATAATCAATATAAAAAGGTAAATAACTAAACTGAGAGTACACTTAAATAACTGAATAAAAAATAATCAATGTATAAAAGTAAATAAATGATAAAACATTCCATTAAATTAATAAACTAAGAATGAACAGCATCCATGGCTTCTTCATAGTGGAAATCACATGGATAATAATAACTCAATTCATAATGAATAAATTATTAATTAATGGAAATTATGTTTCCCGACCAAATGATGTCTTTACCATCATTATCTAATCATATTATAGTTTAAAAATAATGGTTTGAACCCTATATATATTATGATATAAAACTGATTTATCCCATGAGACTATCGATGTTTCAAATGATGATCATTAAATTCCCCAGATCTATTTCATCTGGTCTGAAGCATTTTTCATATATTGAATTGTCAACTCAATTCCTAAAAAATTTTTCTTATCATCAAATATTCATATCAAGTAAATAATACTGATTTATAAATATTTATACATTCAATAAAATAACAAAAAAAAGTAAAATGCTACATGTATAAATGAAATATTTTTTATAAAATTACAATATCCATTAAAATCAATATGGTCATTTAGGTTAAATTTAATCTTCAATGATCATAATAATGTGAAAAACTCAAGGTGAAGTTAAATATTAAGAAAATGATTTAGATAAGTTAATGTCAATACTACCATTGGTTAAAATAATAATAAATCCTTTAGAGGAATAAAAATTATGGTATCACTGCAAAAGTTTACCCCTTGGAGTAATAATATGTATTTTTATCGTTGATGAAGAAAAATGTAATAAAAATACAATTAACAATTTTTCATAAAGAAAATATTATTTTCAATATGAAATACATTTTGAAATTAAATTTCCATGAAAATCACTTTTATAAATACATTATTTTAAAATATATTCTTAAACATAAAATGGATGATTAAAATAAATGATAGTCATGTCAGCGGGTAATTCTCTATATCCTGTAAAAAACATTTATTTTTTATGGTAAAAGGGTAAAACATTACCTTATTTGTAATGATAATTGAAGTTCTATTTCTAAAAATTTAATAAAAATAATAAATGGGTAAAAATTTGGTTTAATAAAACATTTTGAATTGTTTAATGAAGCCATTTTTTAAATAATTTCTATAAATCAGAGTTTTGGAAGAAAAATGGGTTCTGACTAAAATGAGAAATAATGTTCGTATTTCTTAAATAAAATATAAAAAATTTACCAATGAGTGAAAAATTGGTACTACTAATTGAAAATAATGATTAATTAATATGGGGGAAGAATGTTATAGGGTTGACTAAAAAATGATCAAATAATTTATTTCAATGGAAATCCATGACTAAACAATCCAAAATAAAATGATATTGGGAAGTAAACCCTTCCAAAGATCGTAACATTATTGTGAGAATAAATTGATGAAATAAATTTTTTTTCAACTATAAATCCAAATAATACAAGTTTAAATACATCAATAGATATTAAAAATTCATTGGAGACATAATAATTATATATTAACGACAATAAAAAATTAATATTATCCATTGAAATGGAATTATGTTAAGAAATTCATTACCATGTGGAAAATATAAATTTACATAACATTATAAGAAACAAATAAAAATAAAAAATATAATTACCTGATGAATTAATTATTCCTAAAATTACATTTCAATAGGAAATTATATGCACCATATAAATGAAAATAGGTGTATAAATTTTCAATATGCCCAAATGAAATGAAATAGAGATGAAACTCCTTACATCACACTTTCCTCTCGGTTTTAGAAACATTAAACTAGTTTAAAATATCTTTAAATGATTAAATAACTTATTAAAGAACCAAATAGATATTTATTATATCATACATTATCTTTTATAACATATTATTATTTTTTCTCTAATAATCATTCATTATTGTCATTATTTTGGTTAATAACTATACTTTTTTGAGTCTACTTTGACTAATTATTTTTTTTGCACATAACATAAATCATGATTTAAAAGTATAAGAAAGTAATAAATGTCTTAAATGTGATATATATTCAGTATATATGTTATTATAGTAATCCATTTTAATTAGTGATAGAAAATGCAATACAATGTTCAAGAATATTTTAGGTCATACGTACATAAGAACATTGTTTCCATTTTCTTTTCATGATGAAAGAATGAATAGTAAATTATATATATATATATGATCATAATAGTTTCATTCGACTAAAAATATATTATATGTTCTTCTTAAACCCATTGTTAATACATTCCATGTGTAGAATGAATGAATCACATTGCTTCGCGAGGTGGTAGTCTGTTATACACACGAACAAAATTGTAGTATTAATAGAAAATGAAAAAGATAATGTTATATGTTTTTTATTAATTGGAAAATAATAAAAACATAATAAATAAACTAAATATATTTTTAAATAGTATTTCCATTTCATATCAAACCATGAATGGTGGTAATGGAAAAATAAATGACATTGTTTCGTGAGGTGGTAGTTTTCCATACACATGACCGATGATTTCATAACCCATATGATGAAAGTTTGGAATGTTGTAACCCATATTCATAACATAAAAAAATATCAATGTATTTAAAATAATTTTTTTATTTTATAAGAATTATATAATAATAATTTAAAAAGGTGGATAGGGATTTAAATTAAAAATGATTTTATAAAAACATTACCTCTTTTTTGGGTATGTTCTTTCTATTTTCACTAATGAATTATTTGGATGGATTTCAACCTAAACTAAGGCATCTAGGATTAGTGGAGGTATTTTTAGTAGTTATTTGGAAAGGTATTTTCCAATCCAAATGTCATGAGAATTGTGAAAAGGGGAGGAGAGAGGGAGATTCCTTTTATAAGTGGGGTGAGTGGAAAACTTATTTAATATTTAATGACATGATTAAACCAATGGATTTACATGTAAATTATATCCAAAAATTGAAAAAAAAGATCCTATTATGCTCAAGTACTAAATATTTCAATCTATTGTTTTGATTAACATTTTTCTATTTAATTTTTTCTATTTAGATTAATGTTTAGTCCCATAGTAAACTCATGATCCTCATAATCATTGTAATTAATTTTGGATACATTTATTAATATTTTTTCAAACTTTAATTTATTAATTTTCAAAATTATAAGTTTCTATTATTACAAACAATTAATCCATTTTTAAAATTTTAATTCGCTGAAGGGGGAAAATTAATTTATAATTAATCATATGGAAGGGACAAGAATCATGTTTTTAAATATATAATATTAAAAGGTTACTATGTTTTTATACATAAAGTATACATAAAAAGATTCCAATGAACTAAATTGGATTAATATATCTATAATTGATTATTATTAAATCAAAAAACGATAATATTATTTTACATTAACTATTATTTAGATGAACAGTTCTGTTTTAATTAAAATTCAGTGTTTTTCAATATCAATAAAAAATGAAACATCACAATAAAATACCAAAAAATAACCCTAATATGATATTTATATTCAAAATTAAAAAATAATGTTTATTTTTATATATATAATTTATTAAAGTGTCAATCATTAGTTTTTAAACAATTTCTTTATTAACGGCTGAAAAATGCCATTAGAGAAATACATCCTTTTATGGATAAAATTGGACTTTTATTATAATATGTATATTAAGCCAATTATATAAATAAAAATTCATTTTATTTAGTAAATACTATAAAAATTTCATTAATATTGTCGTATAATATTAGTTAATTAAATTTAATAAATTAAAATGCTTTTAGTGCATCAAAATATATTTTTATAAAAGCATTTCCATTATATCCAATTGGATTTTATATAAACTAATAAGTAATTTTTAAACAATTAATTCATTTTTTTTGTAAAGCAATTGTTTTCATAATTTAGATAGTCTTTTTCAAGACATCTAATTTAACGGAAAGTATATTTTTTTCATTTAAAATAATAATATTGATAGTATTTATTAAATATTGGTATTTGTTGTAATAGAATCCATAAAATAATGAATTTGTTTCATGTAATGGACGATAGAATCGGTGTTGTGTTTATTGTAATATTTAGAGTCTATTTAATTAATTATATTCATTTCTTATTTGGTTGTTTCAGGTCATACATTCTATTTAACATAACGTTCCATTATAAAATTTTGAGGAGTTACGTTCTTCCCACGTTAAATAAACATTGTTCTCTCAATTTATACATTATATTAGTTATTAAGGGTGAGACATTTGGAAATACCATTATAAAAAAAACCACAACATAAATTAGATATTAAAATATTCCATTCATTACAAGGAAAGGTAAGTACAAGGTCCATAAAAAATAATACATATCTAGGTTACAACATATGAAAACATTAGTGGAAAGTGATTATATAGAATTGAAGTAAAATACTAAATATTTTTAAATATTGATTGAGGTCATCGGTGAGATGAATTTAAATGATCAATGAAAGGATAAGGAAATAAAAACCATAAATTTTATACTTGTGAAATGTTCATCGGTATCATTAATAATGATGGTAATGAGAAAGAAATTTATTTAATAATACCTTTTCTATAGTTGATGAATTATTTTACTATATAAGAATATGTAGAAATATATTTACTTATTTATTTTCTATTATATAATATCAATTTCATCCATGGGTTTTCCTCCAAAAAATATCCTATTAAAAATTTATTACAAATAATAAGTATCCAAAAATGTATTTTTATTGCCTGAATTAAGGAAATTCACATTTAACAGATTGTAAGAGATATATAAGAGTTAAAAACATTTTTAACTGTCCAAAAATATATTACAAAATTAATATGGGTAATTCATGTCATAAAATAGAACAAATTAATCTATAAAATTAAAAATTAACACATAGGGTTTATCGGGAATATTTATTTCTCAAATAGTTTACCTAAATACATTGGCATTTTTACTAGTACATTTTATTTTTCAGTAGTGGTCATTAAATCCTTATCATATATCGGTTATGGGATCATGAACAATGGCCTTCCCATATACGATAGTTTTTCACCCAATATACTAGTTGTACTTTTATATAATATATTATATAATTCTTTTAATTTGTAAATAAATTATGTTGAAAATCCCTGAAATAAAATTAATCATTAAATAACCATTTTTATAAGGTTTTCAAAATATTTTTGATGTAATGTTTTATAATATTATTTAATTATTATTAAAATTATATTAGTGATCATATTAACCCTAATTGATATAAGAACCATAAAACAAATTTATATAAAATGTGAACACATTAGTACTCAACCAACTTTTCCACTAAATCATTATCATTCCATAAATCTCTTCAAATTTTCCTTAATCTTGTTAGACCGACATCACATAAAACCTATAAAGTGGTCTTTAAGAATTTTATCTTATTATCAATCCTAAAATGATGACCTATATAGGTATTTAGAACTCTCAATTTAATAATTACATTTATTCTTCTAATATGTAACATAATACATAGATGTTTTATTATTCTTATAACTAGATACAATTGGATAAATACTTCTCTACAAATATTCTATTCATTTTATTTCAACATAGGTTCTTCATTAGTCTATACAATAACCTAGTTTATTCATTTTCATTTTCTCTTAAAATATTCATAATGGATTGGAAAAAATGTGTGAATTATCCTAAGAATATCCCCATAGAGTGTCAAATAAGGTTCGTAATAAGGATCATTTTTATGCAACAGGTGATGATCGGGTTAAGCCCAATGCACCCATTTTAGAGAAACATCCTATAGGTACAACTATTCCACAACCACATCAAATTATGTAATCTAGAAAAGTATGTATTTTTAGGAAAACCCACATAATCTAATAATTTCCAAGACATTATAATTTTTAAATATACATATCCTCAAATTATAAATTTGTTTATGTTCCCTAATCAATGTCTTCCAAAATATAGTTTCAAAGGCTTCTTCTAAACTGCCACTTATACAAACTTTAGGGAACAATGCTAGTAAGACCTGAGTTCGTGTCTTATGACATTATATTGGTATAAGATACAAGGAAATATTTCCCAAATTATTTTTTGAATTAATAATTTTCTTAAACTATATAGATAGAAGAGTGTTAAACTAAATTTAATTAAAAATTTAAAACATATTGTTTTCCTGGAAATAAATTTATTCAATATATAATAACCTTACCTATGAGTCATAATGAACTTCACTTATTCCTAATAATGAAAAAAACGAGGTTCTCAAATACCCAGTAAGGGTTATGTAAAACATATGTTATCATGATTCCATAATGAATAATCAATATGGCTTATTAAATAACTAAACAAAAATACTATTTCTAGAACTACATAGGGAATAATAAATATGAAAAGTAAAGAAGATGAGACCAAATTCCATATAATCAATAAGTTGAATATTAAAATCATCAAATTATTTTTTTATGGTGTAAATATCACTGAAAATAATAAATGAATTCTGAATGAAGAAATTATTAATTATCAGTCTTCATGTTTCCCAGGCATAAGAAACATTTAATATCAAGATCATTTCTCAATATTATTTAATAATGACTAGGAGAAACCCATTTAATTGATCTTATCAAATTGATTCATCCCAAGAGACTACTGATGAATCATGTTTTTATTATTAACAGGTCAATAATAATGTCTTGAGGTCTAAAGCATTCTTGAAATATCATATAACTAACTTAATTCATAAAAAAAGTTCCTTATCATCATATTTCCAACTCGAATAAAAAATATTTGTTTATAAATATTTTTACATTCAATAAAATTACATTCAAATAAAAATAGTGTTTGTAGAAATGAGATACCATTTAGGTATAAGCATATATATGATAAAAAATTGATACCTAGGGGAAGTTTAATGCTCAATGATCACATAAAAGTTAATAAAACATTGGGAAGATAATGGTTATGAACAATTATTCAAGGAATTTAATCTAAATACTATAGATTTTCAAAATATTCGCAATCTATCAAAAGGAATAATAAGGATTGTATTAATACAACATATACCCCTTGGTGTGTGAATATGGTTTTTTATCATTGATTAATAGAAAATCCATAATTAGATCTTTATCAAATATTCAGGAAAAATACCTTTCATTTTAAAAATAATTTTCTCTAAAAATAACACATAGAAATATTTTTTATAAAAATAACCCCACAAAAATGAAATCTATTCTATAAATTAATTACATTCATGCTTGTGGGTAATTCTTTATATGTGGTAATAATCATTCAACTTGCATGGAAAAAGCTATTTAAAAGTTCTTAATTAGTAATATGACAAGAAGATTCTTTGGAAAACATTATATAAGAAGATAAAATGGTTTGGATATATTTTCAAAAATCATTTTCAAATGTTTAAATAAACAAATTAATGCTTTTTTTATTAAAAATTTATTTATAATAAAATAGGTTTCCGACCGAAGCGAGAAATATAGTTTGGTATACCTAAATAAAATTACAAAATTATAAGTATAAAAGAGTAAACAGGTATTATTATATAAATATAATCATAAATGACCATAGTGTAATAAATTTAGAGGTATAATTAAGAAATGATAAAATAATGTCATTCAATTTAAATCGATGTGTAAACAATCCTGTATAAAATGAGATTGTGAGGTAAACAGTAGCGAAATCATAATGTTGAAGTGAAAATAATCCAATGAATCAATTATGTGAATCAAAATAAAACATGTAGAAACCAATTAGAAATAAATAAATTTATATTCAAAATTTATTACATATATAATTTTATAATATAAATTACAATGAATAAGTAATATAACCCAATGAAAAGAAATTGGGTGATGAAATTTTTTACCACTTTTTAACTTTTATTTAAAATACCATTTTTTGAAATAATTAAAATTGGAAGATAAATATACATGAATAATGAATTACTCATGAAATTAAATGTCATATGGTTATTATTACACTATATACATGAAATTAGTTATATAACATTATAATAATCCATAACGAGGTGAACTTGAGATGAAATCCATTACCTTACCCTATCCTTTTTGTTTGTCGTACTTTCCTTGACATCCTATATTGTAATTCTGAACGTGTTATTAGCTTATTAAAAAATTATTAATATATATAATATCATATATTATCCTTTTATAACATAATATTATTATTTAATTGATAATATTTTATTATATTCATTGTTTTGTTTAATAACTACCTTTGTTTATCGAGTATATTTTGACTTGTAATTTTTTTGTTCCCATTAATTAGATAATTAATTAATAATCGCATGAAAGTAAACCATGATATAACTTTCATTTATAATATGTATATATTTTTTCAAATTATTCCATGAAATTTAGTTATTGGAAATGAAATGCACCATTTGTGGAGATGGTTGGTCGAACGTATACAAGAACGATGCTTCAATTTTTATGTTGTATTAAATTAAAGAAAAATAAATGATATATAAATATATATTGTCATGACGATATTATTTTTATTTCATATATATGGTGTATTTTTAATGAACAAATCCTTAATACATTCTATATAAAGCTTGAATGAATCACATCACCCCATGAGGCAGTTGTTTTTCGTACAAATGTGTGACGTTATTATATTTCAAGAAAAGACAAATCAAGAAGTTATATGTTATTTAATAATTAAAAAACAATAAATAAATCATAAATATTATATATAATCATTAGTTACATAATTATTCAGGACAAATATTATTTTGAGTGGAAAAAATAAGTGTTATCTGTTCGTGAGGTGGTAGTCAACCACACACATGAGAAAATAATTTCATAACCCATCTGATAAAATTATGTGATGTTTTAGGTTTCACCTGTGAGATAAAATATATAATAATATTTAATAATCTATGATTATTATATAATCGTGTTTTAATAATAATATAATTAGGATGAGAAAGAAATAATATAATAATTCTGCTAGAAAAAACATTACCTATTCTTTGTGTATCCTCATTAGGTTTTCACTAAATCCTTATAATCAAAAAATTATTCCGAAAAAAGGATTTTTGGAGTTTCTAGGTAAGTTATTTAGTTATAAGGACTATTATTGGCCCATCTTAGGGTTTATGAATATAGGAGGATATGAGGAGGCCCTTTATAATTGGGGTATGATGAAACCTAGTAAATTTTTGAAGGATAGAATTCCACCCACATTTTTTCAATTTATAGTGGCTCCAATAATGATCCAAATTATATAAATGATGTTATAATGTTTAAATAATTCTATTCAAAGGGCTTTCAACTTGTTTCTAGGTAATTTTCCCCCTTATGTTTAATTTTTATTCACTTATTAACGTTGTTTTTATATAAATAGTTATAATTAATTTTCACTGTTTTCACCAATTACATCATTCAAAAATTAAATTTTCCTTAATAGATAAAATATATTATTTTTTTCTAAATGTTGAACACATTTTTCAAAATTTAGTTCACATAAGGGGAGAGAAATCATTTAAAATTAATCTAATGACCGGAATGACAAATGAGGTTTGAGAAGTAGAAATGTTCAAATGTTTACTATGTTTTTTTGTCTAAATTCAATAATGAAAACGAATATAATTTCCCAAATTTTGTTAATATATTTATAAATTCAATATTTTTTTATAAAAAATTTAAAATATACTTTAACACTATAAATTATTTATATTAAAAGTCAGTTTTCAATTAAAAATTAGTATTTCACTATTCAACAAAAAATAAACATATCATTAAAAAATCACTATAAGATAATTTTCATATTCCTATATTAAGAATTAATTTTATTTTATTATAAAAAATTTTATAAATTTAAAAAATTTAGTAATAAAACAACTATGCCATTAAAAGGCAATAAAAATATATTTACAATAAATCCAGGTTTATATGCATAAAATTATTTTTTCTCTGGTACTATGACTATAAAATATATTATATGTATCTAAGAACAATTTATTGAAATTGTTATATATACATTTAATTTATATCAACTAGTAATAGCATTTAATTCAATATTTTATGCTAAAACCCCTTTAGCGAAAAAAATAATTTAATTACAAAAACATTTCATCTATATTAAATTTATTTTTGTATTCATTTAAATTTAATTGGTAACTAATATATTAATTTTATATTTGTGTAGAAAATATTTCATCATAAGTTAGTTAATAGTATTAATATTCCTCCAATGGCCTGAAGGCCTTCATTTTTTATTGATTTTGATAATCCATCTTTCGAGGGGTGAGGTGGAACCCTTACAAGGCCCTTAGGTGTATGTATTACAAGGCCTGTAGGCCCTAGAGTAATTCATTACCCATAGGCTTTAAACATTACATACATCCCAAAATAACTACTTAGAACTACTCCTTCCCATTATCTTCATCGTGAAATCAGCTCTCCACCTTCGCACGGCTGTTCAGCTAGGCTTTCCCATGCATGCACAGGCTTGTCCCGATGGTAGGTGGAATACCCTCTAATTCTTGCAATCAGAACTCTATGAATTCAAAGATATAAATTATATTGAATTTATTATATTCCTTTCTACTCATGGTTTTTGTATAAATGTTCTCCAAAATAACTGTAATATATTAAAATTCAGCATGGCTACATGCGTGGTATGATAATGTTGTTATGAAAGGAATGCATAGCATTTACTCTAGAAATTCTAATGTCTTATTTAATTTTCTAACCAAACACCCTTATATATAATTATAATTTGATAATGGTATCATAATTATACCCAAATGGTTAAATTTTTAATTAGCTATGATTTCCCCTAATGGTTTAATGGTCACATGTCTAGTATAAAAATCTTATCGAGTTTCTCTTTATAGGAATGCCCTACCGAAGAAACCCTTTTTTCACCCTTTGGTTGAATTTAATGTTATCATGGGGAAGGATATTATTTACCCACATAAGTACCACATCAATATACAAGGAAGGGATGTCAATTTTTCTATTCCAAGTAAATCTATATTCATATTTCTTTATAGTGATAAATTTGAGAATATAATAAAAATAAAACTCATTGTTTGGATCTTGATTCCCAAAAAAAATGGGTATTTATCTAAGATTGGGAGAAACTCAACATAAATTTAATTCCAATTCTATAGAATTTTATTTAGTCAATCATGATTAGTTTCTATGTCTTATAACAAAATCTGACATTGAGTTTTGAATATAAATTATACATGAAGCTCCACCAATTTAGTAGAATCCCTATAGAACAGCTCTTATTTAGTTTCCTCAAATGATGTAAAACCCCTATGACAATCTTAATAATGGATTTATTCATAATTGGTTTTCATAATGGGGTGAACCTCTTCTTTACTTAAGAGGAAACTTGGATTGAAGTGAATCTATAGTGATTATTAGGAGCTAAATAAGATCATAATCAAGAATATATTTCAAATATCACATATTGATAACATGTTCATCAGAAGTGCATATATCAATACTATTCCAAGGAGGAAATTCATTCCTGAAATCATAAATTAATATTCAATGGGGGGGATATAACCAATATATTAATTATACACAATGTATGAACAATGTGAAAATATTTTGATTCTATTCGGGCTTTCTAATGCTTTAGAAATTTAATAAATAAATTCGATTGATACTACATTGATTAGTTTTTGGTGGTATTAATTGATGAAATTTATATATATTAATTTCTAAAGGACTATCTTGAATATCATTTGATAATTGTGTTGATTACTATGAGGAAGGATATGTTTTTTTAAAATTATATCATGTTGTAATTTTTTTTATTTTATGTTTACTTATTAGGTCATATAATCTCAAGATTGGGTATATATAGGGATCTATCGAAGTTAGAAGTCATTGAAAATTGGGCTAGACCGACCACTATGACAAAGATCCAAATTTTTCATCAATTTTTTTGGATATTTTCGACTGTTTCTAGATATTTTCTCATGAATACATAATAAACTCACCATGTTTACTCATAAAGGATCCATGTTCTTGTGGATATTTGAATGTGATGAAATTATCAGGGAACTAAATAAAATATTATTTAGTGATCCTAGGATTACATTAATAATAAATGAATAAGGTTTTGGAATATATAATGATGCATCGAAGAAAGGACTCATATGCATCCTCATATATAATGATATGTTGATATATATTCCTGCATTATAATTGATGTTCTTTGAGAAAAATTATAAAACTCAGTATTTTTATTTATTTGCAGTATTTTGAGATAATTGTTTTGGAGGAATTATATTTACCATGAAAGGTGTTATGTATATATATATCATAAATGTTTCAAATATATATTCACACAGAAATTGTTGAATATTCTCTAGAGAAGGCAGTTGGAACTGATTGAAGATGATGACTAGTAAATATATTATAATTGAGGGAATGAAAGTAATTTGGCCATTATATTGAGTTAGAATGATCCTTCCATCTTATCTATAATTAGGGTCAAAAAATATAAAATATTTATGGATTTTAAATTGACGAATGTGGAAATATTTAAGGAATTGAAGTTATTTTATCCTTCATTAATGAGTGTTATACCATGTATACATGTTGATATTAAAGATGAGCAGATGGAATATTTAGAGTTTCACAAGAAGGTAAGAAATTTTCTTATGATTAACCCAGATTATGATAGAATGATAATGTCTAATAACTATGTATTTATTCTATCAACATCAGATTTGACGGAGCTACTATAGGAAGCACATAGATTTTCATTCTTTATTTAGTCTAGAAGTACAACGATGTAAAATGATTTGAAACACAATTTTAGGTGGGATGGAATTAAGAGATATATTACAGAGATTGTTTCTTATTTCTTAGTATATAATATTATTAAGGCTAATAGGGTAAAGTAGAAGGGAATGTTACTACCATTACCAATACAATAATGTAAATGATAAAACATCACCTTGCACATTGAAATAAGAATCAACAAAACATATGAAGCCCATAATTATATTTGGATTGTATATTATTTAATATATATTTTTATAAATTCATTACTATAAGAGAATATATCATTCCCGATAAAATTTCATAAATATACAATAAATAAGTGGAATGTTTTCATGGAGTATGAAGTTCTATTATATATTATTGGGATGTATGTTTTAAATTGATGTTCTGAAGAAACCTTTATAAAAATCTGGATATGGTGTTGAGTTTCAACACTATGTATCATTTTATGACAGATGGTCTTTATGGGTGAACTATTAAAACTGTACGGGATATATTTATATCATGATCTCTGGATTTCAAAGGTGGATGAGATGAACATGTTCCTCTTGTAATTTTTTATTATAACCATTGCTTTAAATCAAGCATTCTGATGTCTCATTATGAGTCCTCATATGATAATATGTGGAGAACTCTACTGTTGTTTAATTAGGCTAGATAAATAAATCTATTATGACATAATATTTCTTATGAAAATGAATATATTTTTATATCTATATAGTAACTCATCAAAGAGTCCTTGAGTCGAAAGAAACTTTATTTTGTGAATCATCAATATGAATTGAATTTTGATATAATTAACTTGGGTTTCATTGAATTTTACTAATGGGAGTTATTATGAGATTCATAAATAAGATAAATATTATCCATAGGTATATTTTCCATTTCTTGATTCTTTATAATGTAGGTATGGTAGCTTGTTACATGGTGCTCCCAATAGAACCTCCCTCTAGTTCATGATGCATTTTATATATCTCTCATGGGGATGTACATAACTAATATTTCAAATTTATTGAACACATTGGTCATACCTTTGTGTAATTATATGTATTATTAAAAAAATGAGTGGATATTATAGATCATAGAGGAAATGTGATACAAAACACGACCATTCACATGGTCAATGTTTTGGGGTAAAAGAACCAATTTGATGGAGCTACATGAGAGCATGAAGATATAATGTGGATTATAAATGATAATTTTTTATACCATATTTACAAAATATTAAATTTTATGGTTTTATTAAGGGGGTAGAATGTAACATCCATACAATTTATGAAATAGTTTTTTAGATAAATTAAATTTTAGTAATAGGTTGTGTTATACACAACAGTGATTTTTAATACACCATAATATAAATACAATTATATATTATCTATCAAATTATTCATTAATAATAGGAATAATGTAATAATAAAATTTTATTGTTTAAAAATATATAATATAAATTAATTATTTAACAATTTCATAAAATTGAAAATAAAAATCATTTTATATTAAATGATTTTTCTTCTAAAAAATTGTTCATATTGGGTTTTTATATTAACAAATTAAATTAATAGATTTTAGTGAATAAATTTAATGATATTTATATATTATATGTATATTAAAAAAATATGATCATCTAATATTTTTTCAAGGAATAGGAAAATAATAAATCGAGTTTTTTTATAATCATTTTTTTTCTAAATATATTTTTCATCGAGTTTGGTGAATTTATCTTAAATTTTATTTTTTTCAATTATAGAAAACTATTTTGAAAAAAAAATATCATTTTTTAAATAATCATGAAAAAACAATAATTTTTTTTTATATTTGGAAAAGATTCATTTTTCAATGAATAGTGATTAAGAATGATTCTTTTTTAAATTATTTTTCCATTTTAAATAATTTAACAGATCTATTTTGTTTATTATTTTTTTATATGAAACATTGGTTCCCATATATTGTTATTAATACCATTTACGTCATTATAAATAATTTCATGTTGATTTTTTTATAAAATCATTTAATACTTATCAAAAAATTTCAATCAAAACTTTTTTCATCAGGTCTGTGTGTTTAATTCTTAGTACAATTGTTCCTCTTATCTGAATTCAATTTGGTAAAAATATACTCATTTTTTTATTTATCATAAATATTATTAAATAATAGGTTTAATTTTTCTCCGTAATAAATTGTTAAAATTTGAAAATTTTGTTGTAGTGATTAAAGTAAAAACGTTTTTTCCAAGGTTTAGACTCAAAATATAAGTGTTAAAATGGATTATAAGCTTTTCATATTCATATTTTATTATATTATTTTTACCTTTTATCATCTATGTTTCTATTATAAATCATTTTTGGGGATTGTTTTGTGTAAAAAATTGGTATATCATTCTCATTTAAAAAATTTCATGTTTGTACTCTCACCCAATTTTAAAATGGAACCCTATCTACTCTTCTATTCACACATTAAAATCACAATGGATCAGAAAATCAATTCCCAAATATCTTTCATACATATATCCCCATTTCATGGAGGACATAGTTTGACTATTAAACCCTCCTATGATGGTTTTTTGTGCAAACCAAATGTGGTTTTTTGGAGAAGATGTGTGTTTCTTAACATTGAATTTTTATTTTTCATATTCTTCCAAATCATTAATATATTCATAAAATATTAATATACCACAAAACAAAATATCCCATTGATTAATATGTTTTTATTTTAATTTAATAACCTATTTTTATCTCATCTTATATTAAATGAGAAGTGAATCATTCAATTGTGTGTATTATAGACCACCATCTCTTAAAACGATGGAATTCGTTTTCCATAACGTCCTCTCACAAGTGAATGTAATGATATATAAAATGTGATTATATATTATAGTTATTATATAATTATACTTATCAAATTATAATATCACATATACCTTCTCATGGTCCAATCCTCTAGAAATGAGAGATTTTTTTATAGTACATGTGGGCTTCAACCTCTACAAAGCGATGTCACATGTTTATCATTTTAAATTAACATGGTTATTAATAAGGGTATGTTTAATGAAATTATATGATATATAATTGGAAAATTATTATATAAATTCAAATTAATATTTATATTTCTTTTGATCCATTGATTGATTAAATTATAATAGTGTTCATGTGTATGTACATCCAACCGTTCCCATGAACTCAGTTACTCATTTTCCTTTCTCAAAATATAATGGTTGACTATAAACATATATATAATGATTATAGATGATATATATTTATATATATTTATATAAATTTTATAATTATGTATACTGTGTAGCCATAATAAATTTATAATTACCAAAACCACCGAACCAAAATATTCATTATAAATGATGTAGTTATCACCCTGAATTTTGATTTTAATAAGTAATTTTTGATAAATTGGTGATAAAAAGGTTATAAGTAATCATATATTTTGTGATATATTTGATTATAGTTATTTAAAAAATTTATAATAAACCTATATTAATTATAAATGATCTTTGATAGTTTACAATGCCATTGAGAATTGATGTAAGGGATTTTCTTCTCACTTTTATTCTCAATGGACACATCCCATATTAAGAACTTATTTATTATAAGTAGTGTGTATAATACTCAGGAATGTATTTTATGAATATTTAAATAAATTTTATAAGTATTAAACTCTATTTGGAAGGTTATTTCTTTCATTGGTCAAGTTATTAAAATGTTATGAACGGGGTAAAGGTTATATCTTACAATCTCATTACTTATCAGAATTTATTAAGATTATATTTTTGACATTGGAATATTATGATCTATAACTCAATAAACTCATGAATTAATCTATACTAAGTTTACTCATTTATGTTACATATTTTTACATAATTTTACTATATTTTGTACTCAATATTACGAAATATTTTTTCAAATGAAAAATGACTATATTTCTCTCATTTGTGGGAAATCATTTTTCTTACATATCCATGATTATAAAAAAATTAAGAACTTTTTCACAATTATAAAATGATAATTTATTCGTATGGTTTAGAAATGATTTTTTTCTATAAAAGATTGAAAATGTATATTCATGTCATTTTTTGAATGAGACAATATAGACTTTTTTATGATAATGTGAAGGATATATATGATTTAATGTACAAGGAATGAATGAAATTTTCTTCATTAATGAGAACTAAATTATTTGAATATTGAATTACACATTATCATGAATATTTTTATATAATGTTATTTCATTTAATATTTAGAATATTTATGAATTTAAATACATTATTTAAATGTAAAAATGGAATTTTCCCTGAGAAACGTCCAAAGATATATTTTAAAATATTTTTCTATATATAATGACAACATGTTTTATTCCTAATCATTAATGAGGATATGATTCAATGATATTATAATTTTTATTTCTCTATATGTTTCGTTATTTTGATTATTTTTTTTAAGAAACCTTATATTTTTTCATGTGTTATGTTATGTCATGTTGATGTAATGATTATGTTACCTATTTCAATTCAATGGGTTATGCCATGATTAAATATATATATAACCCAATTTATTTTTAGGGGTTATGATATGAATAATTATTTATAATTTTATGGAACCCATCTATATATTTAATTATTTAATGGTTGGGCTTCAAATTATATCTCAATATAATGAATTAGGTCATTATTGAAATATCATTATATAAACTCAATAGAAATGGGGAGTTGACCCAGTTCAGTATCGGACTCAGACCCCTATGATATACCTTGAATAAAACCATTATTACTATGATGTTTTTCGGAGTGAACCCAATCCATAATTTGGATTTTATAAATAATCCTTGACTGCTAATGAAATGATTTTCTATACATATCTATATGAAAAAAATCATCACCTTATGCCAATGTTATCCTCTCATGTATTATATAAATTAATTCCTATAATAATCATGTCTTATTTACAGTAATGATTTATTCCATAAATCTTGTTTATGATATATGAAATGTAGGGTAGGTATTTCAAAGTTTATTTTCATGTTATGTTGATATCTCACATGATTACCATTAATGATCATACAAGATCTCCATTTCTTAAGTTTCTTTTCCCCATGTTTTGAATATATGAATTATATATTACTGGACTAAGAAATTATCTAGTTAAGAACATAGTTTTAGAATATTTAGTTCCATTATGATGAAATTTTCTACATTTCTATGTTTCTAGTGAAACTATTCTTATATGATCCTAGTATAGATCGTTACGTTATTAATTAATGTTTGTATAAAACATTGTAATATCTATATATGAAAAGTTTGGGTTTCTGTAAAAAACATCTATATATAGATGGTGGATGTTTATCTAGTAAATAGTTAACTACCCAATAATGATCCATAATAGAATAATAGTATATAGAATGAAAATATGTTTCCTTAATTCAATAAATAAGATAACCAGATCATAATGAATCCTAAGATAGAAGTGGTATATTTAATCAAGAAATAGTCAACATTACATCATTCATCTATATTTAAATAAAAATTTAAAAAATTCCAATACCATTATAAATTATAGTAAATGAGATTACACTACCATATATGATTGCGAGAAAAAGGTGGATGACTAAAAACACAAAATCTATATAAAACTTGTCGTGTACTCTCAATGTCAAAGGAAATAACTTTATCAAGTAAATAATTATATGGTGGTAGAGTGGGGTATATTAAATATATTTTTTATTAATATAATATATTAATTTATATAAATATTTATCACTAGGTGGATACCATAAAATGTTTTGGAAAATTCCTTCATCGTGGTTAGTATAAAGTGTGTGAATATTCTAAATAAAATCACCTTGGATTGTCTTTCCTTGGGTGGGGTGTTTAGTATAATTTTAATGCTTTAATATGATGGTTGATCCATTTCTTCAAACAATACATTTGGGGTTATTAAACAAGATGAATATGTGCTAGATCTGCATCAACATGGTAGTATTAAGATAGGGATTCCATTCTAAGTAAAATCATACACATATTTCATTAACAAAATACTATATTTTTATGCATTATTATGTCTTTGGAAAATATCATAATGATTTGATATATCAATATCAATATATAAAATTGGTGACAATATCGTTAAATTTAAATCATTTTTATATTATAATAATGTTTTGTAATTTATAATGGAACTGATAATGAGATCCCTTTTGTTTTCAAAATAATTTTACATGAAACAAATACTATAATTCCATAGGAAAAGTAGTATCTTAATAAAAAAAATTAAAACATGAATAGAATGATATTAAATTAAAATCATAAAAATATTATTCAATTGTATTAAAATAAACGTATTTCAATTAAAAGGAATGAGAATTATTTGTTACCCTTACCTTTTTGAGTGGCTTATTATGTCTTCAGTACACTCTAAAGAAGAATTAGAACATCAATATGGTGAATTAGAGGTGGAGAGGGGAGAAAAATTTGATATCAGTGTCATTGGGTGGTTTGGAATGAGAGAATGGGTGCTTGTGATAAAATTTTATAGGTTGAAAAGATGATAATTTTTAGGGAATCTAATTTTATATAAGGGGTTATAATTGAATAACATAAGTGTTAAGTGGGTTCAGTAAGTTTGGTTAATTATGTGGTAAAATGATATATGTGAATTGTGGGTGAAAATTCATAAATAAAAAGGATTTATAGATGTTTTAGGTTACATTTTATTTATTACAAATTTGAGATACCACATTTGTAAATTTTACCCTTATTAATCATGATTAAAATTAATCTTAATAATTATTTTTTTTTAAATAAAATAAACCATCTTACCAAATTTAAATTGGATGAACATTAATTTCATTACCCTTTAACATAATTGAAAATATATATATTATAAAATTATATTTTAACATAAATCATAAAATTTTAGAAAAACTACATTATTCCAAAATGTCATTTTTATATCGACATATTTATATTTATATTTATTATTAATTATAAATAGAATGAGTTATATATATATATATATATATATATATATTTTAAAACATTATCATATATTCATATTTCTCTATATATTAAACTACATTTTTAGATAACGAATATATAAATATATGAAAATTCATTTTTTGAAAATAACCATTTTAAATTTATTTTCCTAATTAATCATTAATTAAACTAACATCAAATGCCTACAAATACGATTTTAATTGTTATATTATTTGATGTAATTTTTTTAAATATTATGAACATATTATAAACTAATGCTTATATGTGTATAAAAAGTAAATTTCAAGAATAGTGTACATAAACCCCCTTTTTAAAAAATAATTATCAAACAAAAAAATTGAATATGAAATATTTACCATTTTTATTTTCATGACATAAAATAGTCTATAAAACGTCAATCAATGTTATTTGGAATCCATGTAATGAAAAACCCCTATTTTTTCAAAATATTATATAATTAAATGGAATAAAGAGAAACATTTTTTTATTTGAAACTATTATTTATTTAATAACCCATTTAAAATATGTTTTAGAATATCTGTGAAATATTTAAAGAATGTAATTTTATACCCATTAATCACATTTATTATCATTTAAAATGTTTTATAAACTTATGGGTACTTATTATATTATGAAAATTACATTTTTAGTAAAAATTATATTTCTCAATATTCACATTAATGTCAACTATTATGAAGAAATATTAAATTTCAATTTTATGATAGTATATTTAAAATGTTTTCCATGATGATGCTTATTAAATAAAATTAATTAGAAATTAAACAATTAAAAAGTCTATTGAATGAAGGGACTTTGTAGTACCCATTATTTTATAGTTTTAGGCTTTATTATTTTCCCAACATATTAAAGTATGGGGTGTTATGATTTTACTTAATTCAATGATTGGATGAGGGTTTTTTATTTATAAAATTCTCTAATTAGAAAAATTATAAATACTAAATTCATTTTGATCAATATCATTATTAGTTGGTATTCATTCATTTCTTATTAGTTGTTCTATTTTTTGTTTATAAAAAATTATTTAAATATACTTTTAGCTTATTAATGATCATCATGTATTTTAACAGTCTTTATTTAATTTTAGGGGATATTATCCCATTATTAGAATTCATGTTATCAGGTTTTGTCATAAAAATGATATTATATTATGGACTTTTTTAGAATCATTAGATTATTTATGATCATAATTTTATATTAGCAGGTGTTTTAAAAAATAATTATTTTATGTGGATTTGGGATAATATATAGGAATTTATTTAATAAATATTAGAAATATATTCTATCTTTAAAATAGTTTTAAATCCATTTATAATCAATTAATTTTTTTTGGAATAATTTGTCTGGATAATATCATTTTTTAAGTTAAAGGATGTTTTGTGAGCCTATTACTATAACATCCCAACCGAGGTGCCATGATACGGTGACCTAAGTAGGTCGGTCACATGACCTCAAGCATGCCTCCCCATATGATAGTGACTTCCGACTAGAATCAAGGGTATGATAAGTTGATCATGGGGAGACTATACCGATTTTTATCAGAGTAATACACCAGAAAAAAATAAACTAACGATGAATCATATATTACCATAACAATACCAATGTCATTAGATAACTAAACATCAAATACAATAATTAACTAAAAAACATTATACGCCAATATTTTTGTACAATTATCTTAAATGATACTGAGAGTAAAGACACTAATGAATCCCACTTGGTTCCTGAACCATGTCTGGTTCCATCATCTAAGATTTATCCTCATCAGCATTATAACATAGGGCCTTCCCCCTTAACCTGTCGCAAAAACAACACAGTCTATTCTGGTACTGACTAGGATGCCTGAGTAGTGTTTCAGTACAAATCAGTAGGCAACCACCATCAATTTATAAAAACATCAATTTAGATAGTGTATGCATTTATATATAGAAAAATTTACAATGAATATATAAACAGTTATTACATTATCATTTATTATTTAAATAATTATATTAACTCAAGGGTTCTTGTGGACACCCATAACTCAATAGTAACTTTTTGTTATGATAGATCCTGAAGTGTTCCTTATGTAATATCATATCATACTAACTTACTCTTCTTGTCCAAGAGATCAAAGTATTCTAAGGTGATATAATATCTCAGCACCTGATTCAACTCATGCTAGAGTTTGAATTATTCTCATGTGAGGCCATACCTCAGTTTACTCTATATCATATTATGTCATGTCTATCCACCCAATCTCAACATATATACAAAAATCTATTCTACCACATTATTTCTAACACCAAATTCTCATTTTAATGCACACATCATTCGAGTGTAACTCCATGTCTACCACCCATATTCTAATCGGTTCACTCACATCATTGGAGTAGAACATCATGTCTAACAACATCATAACACGATTGATCTATCACTAGCAAGAACACTAAGTGAAGACCTCTTTTAAAAAAATTGTATGTACACCATCTCTGGACTTGAATTTCATGTATATATGTGACAACATGTTACCTTAATTAGTTATGTTTTCCCATTTTCTATGTTCCCTTTTTTTAATGTCCTTTGAAGTGGTTTTCTGATTTTTTTTGTAGGCTAAAGAGAAGGTACACATCGTGTACCTGAGTTACACATCCTGATAGTGGCCTACATGATGAGATCGAGAGAAAATGTCTATTTTTAACATGAGGAGATGAGTTTTTTTAGCACAAATTATCTAGTTTGGACTACAGGTCGTGGCCCTTGGGTACAAGTCATGACTCGGTCCACGCCCACCATTAAGTAATATATTTGGCACTATTTCTTGGTCTTTTCAACCAAATCCTCTAGGCTTTGTAACATGATCTTTTCATGGTGTTTTTAGATGATCCCCTCTATTAGGATCGATCTGATCAGATTTGGATCATCAATTCATATGTGATTCATCTCATTAGGTAAGTGTTTATCCTGGTTCTTCGTTGCAATTGATCGTAGAATCATTCTAGCTTTGTGGTGCAATATAGATTTTGATATGTTGGATGTTTCTTTTTCATTTTTTCATGATCCATCATGAGATCCTGTTCCAAATTCCTTTTACATTGGTCATTATAGTATGATGGGAATTTATCCAATAGTTTATGGGTTTTCTTTCTCCTGAAGACCTGTTGTGTTTAGATTTGGAACATTCATAATATGTGGGATTTGATTATAGGGACATAGTTATCATTGTGGGTTCTCAATGTTAATGAACTCTGTTATGGGCTGTTGTGACTCAGGCATTGAGTTTTATGGTTCCTTCCTGGTATTCCCAGTTTGATTGGCATTGTATTGATTGATTTATTTCAATTTCATATTTATATTCAATTCCATAAAAAAAATTTAAAATGATTTGATAAAACCCAGTTCTAGTGAATTTGGAAATTTGAAATGGTTTTGGCATAGAAATTTGGAAAACCCCCCAATTCCATTGCACTAGGGTGGGTTTGTAGAAATTGGATGATTTAAAATATTGAATTTAAATTTTGGATTTGATGGAAACGGGTTCAATTAAGTTTTTGAATTTAATTGTGAAAATAAATTTTGGAAAGGATGGAATTTGTTTTAAATGGATTTGAAACTCATGAAAAATGGATTTAAATGATTTGATAGAAATCCAATGAATTTATCTTATGAAAGAGGTATGTTTTTCAAAAAACCCCATTTTGTATTTAAAAGGAAAGAAGTTGGCATTTTTGAAATGTGAAAATTGGATTTACTGTAATTTAAGTAGTCTTAAAATAAAGGTCACATCACGTAGAAAAAAAATCATGCCTTTAGTAGTTGATGAGTAATTTTGATACACTCTACAATATGAAAATATTCTAAAACATACCTATTGTGGGTCCCATCCCTGATGGGAGGGTGATGATTCACCTCTAGCTAGTTTCATGGGGATGTGATTATACAAATTTATTTGTATCCATATAGAAAGGTCGGAATCCTATTGCTGGTTTATACTGTCAAACCATTTGGTAGATGGCCATGTTGCTCGCTTGTTTATTTATATTTGTCATAAAAATTTATTCCAATGATTTTTTAAGTACCTCACATTCCTACTATATTTATATATACTATTTTATATAAATTATTCACTAAATACATTTTTTTATAAATGTTCCATCTTCTGTAAGGAAAACCATGTTCATTAAAAGCATATGTCCATTATTTTGAAAATGTATATCATGTTTTGTTTAAATATTATTTTTATTTTCAAAACTTGTTTTCCTTGAATATTTTAATGATTATCTTTTGATAATATTTATTTCGCATCTTTTATAGAATATATGGTGGTATCATACTGGGATTGGTCACATACACTACTTTTTTCCTTCAGGTGTTTGAAGAAATATTCTTCCAAGTTCGAGAAAAGGTAAGGGTTGTCTTGGTGGAGGATCTTACAACTGAACCATGGTTTTAGTGATTTGTTTCCTTAGGGACATTAGGGATTTCATTCTTGTTTTACTGCATTGGGTTGTAATACTTGGGGTTTTATGCCTTTTTGTATTCGGGTACTTTACTCCCAGTGGAGTTTTATTTTAATATGTATATTATCTTTCTTCATTTAATTTCGCTTAGTTTTTTTGAAAATTCGTTCTCACTTTCATGTTGTGTGATGTCAGGTGAATATTGCCAACCCAAGGGGATCATGAATTCCATTCAACGAATGTTTGGGTTGGATCATATATCAGTTACCAGGGTACATGAGATGGTTCTTGAAAAAAAATTATCAGAGAAGTATTTTCATCATCTTACCTTGATGATATTATGCGGGTGAGAATTATTGTTAGGTATTAGAAGGTAGTTATGACTGAGTTCATTTCCATCTCTCAACATAATGAACATTAATTCCCCTAGGGGGTTAGGGAATGAAATCTTGTGGATTAGGTCTATCATTTTCCATATTTATATTTGGATAGAGAGAATTAAAAATCATGTTGGTTAAAAATGTGGATATTGTTTATCCTCTCTTGTTACTCAGTTAGTCTGTTAATCTAATTTTTCCATTTTATCTGATGATGTTGTGTAGAATCATACCTCCGATAATATGTTTGAGTAATATATTGGAAGAGTATGCTGAAGAAGCATAGTAAGTAAATCATGTTGTTGTTCTGAGTCTGGATGAGGTGATTGTGCGTACAATCCAATCTCTTGGACAAGAACCACCTCTACTCCTCGTTTAAGTTCCAACTATGGACCCTTAAGGGGATTTTCATCGGACATATTATCAAGACATATTTCAGCAGAATCTACCAGTTTCCAACGGTGCTACAAACCCTAACCATGTTGATGAAATGGATGGGCAAGATAGAATGTCTATTTCAGTTCTTGGAGACACTGAATGTGATCATGGTGATGTGTACCACCTTAATTCTTCAGGGACTGAGCAGGAGATGGTGGGATATGATTGTGATGGTAATGAAACCTGATTTCAAAGATTGAAAATATATCAAGGTTGTTTTTTCTAAATATTTCTTTCACGATCCAATGGTGTTGGATAACTCTATGGAGTTCTTCAAGGTTGAGTAGGCCGACTGAACCGTGGCTGAGTATTCAAATATCTTTACGAAACATTTATCATTTTCTCCTGAGATTATATATAATGATAGGATGAAGGACCAAAAGTTTGAATTGGTACTTCGATAGGATATTATTTCCGAGGTATTATTGCTATATCTTCTCACTTATTATGATGTGCAGGATAGGGAAATGATGGATTAGATGGACCTGGTTGAGAATTCGAGGTTGATTGGAGTTCCTTTTCTACCTAGTGGGAGAATTGATTCCTTAAAAGGAAAATAGATTAATGATGATTCTCATGCTAGTTCCCTATAGTAGATTTATTCTAGAACTCCTACAACTTATGGAGAAATTTCATTAGTTTCCTATATGTGTGGAAATCCTAGAAATGTTAAGTGGTTTTTCGCAAAGGCACCCATTGAGTATTGTTCCTATGGTCATTCAGGACACTTACATAGGTTCTTCTATAACATATCTGTAACCTGTAATTGGACATGATCATCATCTCCTCCAAAACAATGTGGGGAAATCTAATTCCTCATGTTCATGAGGGTTCCATCTAGAGGAATCTGGGATGAAGCTTCGTCATAAGAGTCTCTAGAGGAAGTAGACATGGGTCTAGAAACTGTTAGAGGTACCATTACTATAGCATAATCATTAGTCACTTCTATTTTTTGTACTAGTTAATCTCACAATTTTATTTAAAACTATGTTGTTAATCTTCATAACTGTAATATAGAGAAACTATTTTGTTCAATGGATATTACTGCACTCATTGGTATTCAGAGAGAGAGGGGTCTTTGTAGTCCTTCTTGTGTCTTCATTATATCATATGATGAGCTAGCATAGAGTTTTTCTTGTTCTTTATACAAAATCTATTGGTGTATCTTTTGGGACAGATTATATCATTTCAAATAAATCCCAATTTTATTGTTACCTTTGGAAGTTCTACTTTACTACACTTAATGGTGTGTCTATTGTTTTCCAAGGAGATTGGGACACAAGGTCAAGTAGAGCCAGACCTTCTTATCTTGAATTGGGAAAATTAATATTAGAATTTTATTTTGATCTAAAGTGTGATTCAATTAGTGGGGATCTCCCTCTGGTTTTCGTCATGTTTTTTGATGTGTTCATTTCGGATTTCTCTACTCTGCAATCGATGAGAGATTTTGATTTTTATATTGAATTAATTCTTGGAACTCAACAAATTTTAATTCCACCTTACCGAAGAGAACCATATAAATTGAAAGATTTTAAGTCCTAGTTAGATGATCTTCTTGAGAAAATATTTACTCTCCCTAGTGTGTCAACTTGGGCATCACTGATTCTCTTTTCCAAAAAAGGTGATGGTTCTCTTCACTAATGTGTCGACTATCCAATGATCATTCGATTTAAAATAATGACCATGTATTAGTTTCCCTAGAATGATGATTTCTTCGATTAGTTGAAAGGTGAAAAGTGTTCTTTAAAGATAAAACTTCAATCTAGTTACCATCAGTTGAGGATAAAAGAATCTGAAATTCAGAAAATCGCCTTTCAATGTATGCATCGACACTCTGTGTACATTGTTATGAACATTTGTTTAATAAATGATCTGGAAATTTTCATGGGTTTAATGAAAAGGATTTACCACGAGTATCTAGAAACATTTTTTGTTTTCGTTGTGGATGGAATCCTTGTCTGCTCCATGTCTGAGTAAGATCATTTTCATAGTCTAAGAACATTGTTATGTCTTTTGAGAAATAACCTCCACTATGTTAAGCATTTAAATTGTGATTTCTACATTAAGGAAATTAAATTATTAGGACACGTGGTGTATGAATATGGTATATTTGTTGATCTTGAGAAGGTGAAAACTGTCATTAATTTGGAGAAACCACAAAATCTCTTCGTGATCTAGAGATTCAGAGTATTAGTTGTATATTACTATAGGTGCGTGAAACACTTTTTGAAATTGGTTCCTCTAATTACTGCTCTGACTCGGATAGGGGTGATGTTTCTGTGGAAAAATATTTTTCAGATTTCATTTGTTTATCTCAAACATCTGTGGACTACTACACCGGTGTGGACTCTTCCAGAAGCCTTGTAAGACTATGTGGTATTTTTTGATGCATCAGTTTCAGGCTTCGATAGAATTATTATCTAGGGTGATCATTCCGTAGCTTATGGATCTCATCGTCTTAGGCCACACGAGAAGAATTATCCTTCCCATTTCCTAGAACATGATGTATTGATGCGCAGACTTAAGATCTGACGGCACTACCTTTTTGGATAACGGTTTTGGTGTATTTAGACCACTAAATCCTAAGATATATATTCCCTCAAAAATATTTGAATCTTCAGCAGAGGATTTGTGTCGAGTACCTGTAGTCTTTGGACTTTGACATCTCTTATACCTCAGGGAAAGGGAATTTCATTGTAGATTCATTAAGCAAGAAACGTGCTTCCCAACATTGAATGAATCCTCATAATGGGGAATTTTTATTGATATTTTTTCATAATTTCTTATCGGAGTTAATGATAAAAGAAATAAGGTTTCATTATCCAACATTCAATTGAAATATTCCCTTGACGAGTTGATTCTTCATGATCAACAGCTTGATGAAGAGTTCCATAGCATTAGAGAATCCCTTAATTTTGGGGAGATAGTTTCCCTATGTTCATTCAACAAAGAGGGTGGTATATGTTATTGGAACCACTAAATTTTTCCTTTATCAACAAGGATATATGTGATGGCAGATTTCTATAACTCCCAATAGTTTCTGATCCTACGAAACATAAAAAAAGTTTTTTGATGTGTGGATGCAGTTCTAGTGTCTTGGAATGAGACAGGACATTGTTGATATTCTCCCTCATTCAGATACACGCCAGTAGGTTTAGGATGAGGATAAAAAATCATCGAGTTTACATAGCCACTTCTAGTCCCTACATGTAAGTGGGATGAGATCTCTATGGAAATTGTTGTTGGGTTTCCACATACCATAAGAAAGAAGAATGAAATTTGGGTTGTGATCGATAGGTTGACCATGTCATCGCATGTTATACCCATCCAAGATACAACCAAGGTTGAGGTGTTTGGATGTATTCTCGTGAAATAGATTGTCTTTTTGAAAGGGGTTTCATATTCTATAGTAATTAATAGTGATCCTCAATTTACTTATCGCTTTGGGAGATTCAATTAAGAGGAATTGGGATCTTAGGACCGTTTGAGCAAAGTCTTCCATCTGCAGAAAGATGGACAAATAGAAATATCTATTCAGATTATTGAGGATATGCTTCACTCATGTGTTCTAGAATTGGTGGGGCTTGCGATGATCACTTACATCTGGTTGAGTTTTCATAAAAAACAGGTTACCAGACTACAATTAGAATGGATCCTCTCAAGGAATTGAATTTTATGCCTTGTAAATCAACATTGTGTGGGTAGGAGGTTGGTGAAAGATCATTTGTTCGACCAAGCATGGTGCAAGAGACGACATATATGATTTAGCAGATTCATCAGTGTATGTTGACAGCACATATCCAATATAAGTCTTATATTGATTGATGCCATTGAACATTATTGTTTTTAGTTGGTGATCAAGTGTTCTTGAAGGATCTACCCCGGTTGGGCCATCGTTGTCTTGGGAGTCAAGGGAATATTTCTCCTAACATTGTGGGTTCCTTTGAGGTTATTGAGAATTTGGGTATGATTTTTTATAGTCTGGAACATACACCACATATAATGTTGATACCTAATGTTTTCTATGTTGTGTTATTGTGAATGTATCAATTTGGTACATCTCGTGTTTTGATTTTGAGTGATCTTTAGATCGATCCTGATTTATCATTGACACAGAAACTAGTTTTGGATAGTTGATTATGAGGCAAGGTAGTTCATGGTAGGATGATACCTTTGGTTCAGGTACTATGGCATAATGGATCTGATAGTCACGAGATGTGGGAACACAAGGAACTGATGAGGGAGAATTGGCCTAATCTCTTTGGCATGAAATATTCTTAATATCCATTTGGGGGAAGAATTATTTAATGGTTGGGAGGTTGTAAAATACAGTTACCTTGATCGTGTATGTTTTCCCTTTTTCTAAGATCCCTTTTTGTTGAAAGCCCTTAAAAGTGGTTTTCTATTTTTTCTGAAGATTATAGAGCTGGTCCAGGTTGTGACCAGGGCCCACACGACATAGCTAAAAAATAAATGTTCATTTTTAGCATGAGTTTATTGGTTTTTCAGCATAACATGTCTACTGTAGACTACAAGTCGTGACCCTTGGGTACACATCATGACATGGCCATCACCCAGCTATATGTCACGTGTTTGGCAGTTTCTCTTGGTCATTTCAATCCATAACTCATAGCCCTAAAACTAGAACCCTTCCAAATTGTTTTTTATAGGAGTTCCTCCTTCTATATCAATCTGATGTTCTTTGGATCATCTTTTTATCTCTTGTGCGTCTCTCTAGGTTAGTGTGCTTCCCAGTTCATCCTTATAGTTGATCATAGTATCACCCAAGCTAGAAAGGGCCAGATATTTTTGATCTGTTTTGGATGATTATTCATTGTTACTTATTGATCTGTCATCAGATGTTGTTCCAAAGGAGTTTTCCTTCATTTTCTATGGAACAATGTTTGTTTTTCCTCAAGGTATGTGTGTTTTCTCTCTCCTTCCGACCTCTTTTGATTAGATTTGGATCAATCCTAAGATGTGGGGATTTGATTCTTGGGCCTTCATGAGAGTTGTGGGTTCTCATTGTTTGTGAACTCTAGTGCAGGCAGGTGAGAAACAAGATTTGATGTATCTGGTTCTGTCTTGATTTCACAAATTCGATTACCATTATATTTCGTGATTTATTTTAATTGATGCTTTAAATTCAATCGTTTGAACTTTTTTAAGTTGTTTGGATAATTCAAAATTCTACTAAATTTGGGCATTTGAAATTATTTTCTCATGAAAATATAAAAAAACACAAATTCAATGAATAGAAGAGGGTTTTAGAAAATTTGTTGACTTCAATTATGGACTGGATGGAAAATGTTCAATTAAATTGTTTAATTTAATTGGGTAAATCAATTATGGAATGGATGGAATTAGTTTTAAATGGATTTCAAACTCAGGAAAATTGTCTTAAATGATTTGATAGAAACCCAATAATTTTATTTTGTGAAAGAGGAATGTCTCTAATTAAAATTTTTTATGTTTCAAATGGAAATAAATTGGAATTTACAAAATTGAAGAATTGATTTTATTATTTTTTTAATTAGTCTTAAAATAAATTTCCCACCATGTAAGAGCACATGAAAGTCATAGGTAGTTAGTGAGTTATTTGGATACACTATATGCTATGAAATGGTTTTAAAACATTTCTACAGTGGGTCACATCCCCAATGGGTGGGTGGTGATACACCTCAAGTTAGTGTTAGGGGGCGTGAGTATACTCATTTTTTTGTGTCCACTTAGAGAGTATCAAATCCTATAGCTGGTTAATAATATCGTACCTATTGGTTGATGACCATATAGATCACTTGTTTATTTATATTTGATATATTAATGTATTCCAATATTGTTTGAACTACTATATATGATTTCGGAATTTATATAAATTATTGTATATAAATGTTTTACTTAAGCTATTGTTTTATAAATGTTCTATCCTCTGTAAAGAAATGAACATTTATTAAAGATATATTTCCATCGTTTTGAAAATGTATATCTTGTTTTCATTAAATATGATTTTGATTTTCCGAACCTTTTTACCTTGAAAATTTGAAGTCTTCTGTTTGGATAATATATATTTGGCATCTTTTATTGAATATTTTTTAGTATCCTAATGCGCATTGGATCACAAACAACTTTTTCCTTCAGGTAATTGTAGACTTTCTTCTTCCATGTTCATGAAATGGAACGAGATCTCTTATGGGTGGATCTAGAAGCTAAACTTTGGTCTTGGTGAGTTATGTTCTTATAGACTATGGGGCTATTTTCTGGTTTTAGTGCATTAGGTTGTATTACATAGCCTTTTATAACATATTGCATTCAAGTACTTTACTCACAGTAGAATTTTCTTTTGATATGTACGTTGTCTTGATTCATTTACTTCTTCTTGGTTAGGTGAAAAAATAGTTCCCACTTGAATTTTGTATGATGCAAGTTCTAGTCACTGATATATGGGGATTGGGAATGCTCTTCTGGATATATCAGGTTCGGATCGGTTATCAGGTTACCTGGGTAACCCGGGTGGTTTGTGACACTAGCACCCAACCTCTAAATTATGCATGTATATAAATTTTCATCCCAACATCACATGGATATTATTATCATATGTTTCTATATTATCAAAACTACTATTATTAAAATCATTAACTTTTGTATCATAAAAACTCTTTACGACTTCCGTTAATTAATTCATAATTTATTTAATCTAAGTCAGTTAATTAATTCGATAGTTAATTAAACTATTACAGAAATCAATATCCAGAAATTTATTCACCCTTTTATTATTCATATATATAAATTAAATATCTCATAATTATTTCCCCAATTAATTTTTCATTTCATTCCGTCAACATCCCAGAACTAAATTTTCAATTAATTTTCTCAAATTGTAACATCCATATCCTATAGTTAATACTATAATTAATTACTATGTGCAACCATGTATTTGTAATATTATGGGCATAGAACACCATGTCTAATATCCCATAACTCAATCATTAATTAATTTACAAATTATGTAATCCAATCCCATTAATTTGTTATAAAATTTATTAATAGCATCCATTATATTTAATTTATTCAGTAATTAATTGACCATACATTTCACATTAATTATATCTCTGAATACTTAATTATATCACCCTCGTTAATCAATTCAAAAATTAATTATACCATCCACAATCTCAATAACTTATAAATAATTTTATAATTAATTATATTGAATATACTATTTTAATATCACATAATTAATTCAACAATTAATTATCCAACTTAAAAATCTCATTACCCCATTATTAATTAATCAATTAATTATCCAATCTTACCAATTCAATATCTCATCAATCTATATTATTTAATTTATCAATTAATTAATCTAACTTTATCAATTTCACCATCAATACAATCCTCATTAATTATTTTTCAATTAATTAATCCAAATAATATCAATCAATTAAGCCTATAATTAATTAATCTAACTCTAACCCTTAAAATGATTCATAAATTAACTATCCATGTCAGTTACATTAAATAATTCCAAAAAATTAATTAATCTAACTCAATACCATTTTTTAAATCATCAATTAATACCAAGAATGCCCCAATTAATTATTTCCACAATTAATTAATTCAAACCACAATAATTCAATAACCCCTATTAAATCATTAATTAATAGTTGTATCCCCATTAAATAAATCACCGAAATTAATCCGTCAATTAATTATTTTATGTAAACCAATTTAATAACAATAAAAACACTAATAATGAATTATTAAATTAATTGTCTCTATTAAATAACATCAACACAATAATAACAATTCATCTATTAAATTTTCACCCTCAAAAATTTATATCTTGGTATAATTAAGATAACATTTATTTATCTAAAATCAAAATTTCATTATCCAATTCATTTCAATTAATTAGATTATCAACTAGTTAATCGGATTCATCCATATTAATAACCCCATTTTTAATTCTGATAATTAATTTATGTCAATTTTAATAATCCAAAAATCAAATAGTTAATCCTCCAATTAATTAACTCGTTAAAGGATCCTTAAATTTCAAAATTCTATAATCCCTTTATTAATTAATTCAAAAAATTAATTAATGCTTCTTGGAAATAAAATTTCTAAATAGATCTAGAAATTATACATCATATATATTCGTAATTAATATTCATTATTATGGGATTTGAATTTTATACAACCTACCTCAAGAAAGGTGATAAAGAACACTCACTATTAGAATATGCTCAATTTTATTAGAATAAACTAATAGAATGAGATCATTATTAAATTCCTCAATGTGTTAATAAATAACCTCTTAATGGAAATCCTTAATTTGAAGTTGATCATTCTAGAACACAATCAAGAAAAAGATCTTGATTCAATTCCAAGATCCAAGATATAAGTGAAACAAGATCTATTGATTCATGATCTATATCCAAATTCATTATATATTGATTAAACATATACATATCATGAAAAAAAATTAAAAGATTGAGATTCAACATATATAGATCTTGATCCAAAAAACCTAATGAAAAAAACCAACAAATAATTAACGGATAAGAAGGGAAGAGAGATAGAAAAACAATCAGGAATAAACCACATACACAGAGAGATTCAGATATAAAAAACCATGATTTGAATAATGAATAATGGAGCTTTTGAGGCTTTGGAAACCATGTGCAAGATACCAAGAATGAAATAAATCCATTATGGTTGAGCTAGGGTCAATGTGGAGTTTATATGGGAGTTCAAAAGAATTTAAATTCAATATTCGTAATCGTTATTTTCCAATTAATGTTTCTTGGGTAATGTCGCATGGTTAGTACAAACAATATGAAAATCATGCAACCCCATGTACACTTAGTCTTCACACACTATTAAACCTTATAAAAAACCATGTCGCCTTTTTTCACACTATGTTTGACCCTACGCGAACCATGCTCAAATCATGCAACCCCTATCTCCCTTCCAAAATACTAATATTTCCACCCCAATGCACCGAAATTAAAACCCATAAAAGTAATACTAAAAGTGATTAAAAATACCTCTAAATGAGTATGAGATATACTCTAAAAATGGTTGGGATCATACAATCTCCCCCACCTTATAACAGATCCTCCTCGAGTTTTACTCCAAATACCCTTTATGAAAAACTGAGTTCTTCTAGTATACTATCCATATAACAGCTCATCATCGACCTGTACTCCCAAGATTCTCAAATATTCCAAGTTGATGTATTGGTCAGGCTACTATGAGCTCTTATCCACTTATCTCTCCCATGTTTCTTCCATCACATGTAAATATTAACAAAAATACATTATCTTACATCATAGTCTTTCCCCACAACATGTTATCACTATAATATACCACATGTATGTGTTCCTCCTCTATGGATTCATCAATATAAAGACCAACTTAATCAATATCATCATCACATTTCCCAATTCAATATTGGATCTTAGCCTTTCCCTAAAAAACTGATTGCAGTGGATATACATCTAGAGCCCTCTAAGGCTAACCCAGCCTTTCTCCAAGGAATTTAAATATGCACCTTACAAGTTCCTCATTATCATTATAAGGCCACCACTTCCAACCCGTGGTCGAGTTCCATGCCCCATTTAAAAATGTATCAATTCACACATTAGGATCATTGTTAACCTCGCATGTTAATAAACTCAATGTTCACAGACTATGTCCCATAGTATTCATCGATATATTGTCCCTCTTAAGAAACTCATTTTTAAATTGTTGATGGTGTTACTTGCACCATCAAAATCCACGTCTATACCGCTTCAAAGCCACAACCTCCAAGGGGCCCCATATCTAGACAACACACATTTATATAGCCAGTCGTAAATCTTAATAATTCCTTGTATACCTAGGGTGACGTCAATGTTGGGGACATGATCTTCACCCATTAAAAACACTAATATGTCATGGGTGAACACCACCGCAAATCGTGCATCAATAATGTTACATACCACTATGGAAACACATTAATCATTCAAAGGACCTAGGATTCCGGGTAAACCAAAAACATTCAATACTGATCCAGAAGCAAATGGTCTCTTAGACAACTCACAACCGAGTTCTCAAATAAGGGAGTTATCACTACCAGTACTACCCACATCAAGGGCCAAATAAAAAACACATATAATTATTCTTTCACTGCATTAATTTAATTGTCAACATGAATTTATAGAAAACCATATCAATCCTTTTACCCCTGTTTCCCACCACACATTTAAAACTAATTCACTATCACTGCCCTCAATCATCCTACACATAGGTTGTGATTAACAAGGTTAAACACATTATCATTAATTAGTTTCATTAATTAAATATTCTTATAATTTCTATTATTTAATTGAACAAATAATTAAACATAGCAATATCATTATTCAATTTTTCACATTTAGAACCCATTTATTCTCATCTTGTATCATTTTATAATTTCTATCTCAATTTCATTTTTGGAACTATTTTCATTTCAATTTCACATGCTAGGAAAAACAGTTCATGTTCCACATCATTCCAATAAACTGTTTTCATGTCCATTCCTAAAATGATGTATGTCACAAATAATCGTCAGTTCCTAGAATGATGAATGCTGACTCAATAGTCATGCCATTCTGGGTCATGAGTTAATCTCTTAAAATTTCTAAAAAAAACATCACAATACAAGTGTATCACCCATGGGGAGATAATATTAAAATGTAATAGAAAATAATAATAAGAGAAATAAAACACTAGGAACTTGGGTTCTACCTCGTACATGAGGGAGCTACTCCCATGATTGAGGTCATATCCAAGACCCTTAATCTTCTTAATTTCTAATCTACCATTCCTAAATAGTAATAAAAAAGGTAAATAAAATAACAATGGCCTCTAATATTACATTATAACATCCCGACCCAGGTTCCACACAATGGTGCCCTGAGCCTATCGATCACATGACATCATGTGTATCTCCCCATATTCTAGAGGTAGCTAACATGAAGAAAGGGTATAGTAAGTCGATATTTGGGATACTATAACCTCTTTTATTATATTAATACACCTTAAATAAATAAATAAACAAACCTAGAAGAATATTTAACCTGAAAAATACCAAAGACATATTTTTACCAAAATAAAAAACATAATGTTTAACTAAAAATGGAAACATGTAATGCCAGTGTAAGTGTACAAGTGTTTAAAAACACTATTGAAATTAAAGAAACTAATTACTCCCTTATGGGTACAAAACCATGTCAGTTTCTCCCATCCAAGTTCCATCCCCAATCAACAATCTAAAATAGAGCCTTTCCCTTATCCTATCCCGAAAGCAATACTGTATATTCGGGTACTGATTTGGAAGCCCAAGTAGAGTTTGTCTACAACTCAATAGGCCACCCAAAAAAGTGTTAAAAATAATTCAGTGAAACTGTGTATGTAGTTTTATATAGAAATAAGTACAGCTCATAAATAAATAGTTATCACATTATCATTTTTTAATTAATTATATAAACTCCATGGTTCATGTGGACACACGTACCTAAATACTAACATCATCTCATACCAGATCCTAAAGTGTTCCCTAGGTAATATCATATCTTAAAAACTTATTCAACTCAAGTAGGATATTCATGTATTCAAAGGTGACATGATATCATAGCACCTAATTTTACTCATTCTAGAGTTCATATTATTCTCATGTGAGATCATATCTCGGTGTAATATATGGCATAGAATGCCATTTCAATCCACCCCATATCAAGATTTATACATAAAAAAATTTTAGAATGTCATGTATAACACCCAATTATCATTTATGTGCACACATCACTGGCATAGAACATTATTTCTACCACCCTGATTCTCATTCATGCACTCACATCATCGGTGTATAACATCATGTCTAAAACCCTTATAACCTGATAGATTTATAACTGGAATGAATTTCTTTTCATTCCCCATTAAACAATCTTATATGTATACCATCACCATCTGAGAACGTAATGTCTAGAACTCAAACTCTCAATGATTCATGTATATCACTTTTCATCACAACATCACATATTTTAATGTCACATGTTTTTACATTATCACAACAAATAAGAATAAAAAAAATATTATTTATATCACCTCAAACCATCACATATTCTATTAACTAAATCATAAATTAATTAATCTATTTCCATTAATTAATTTTATAATTAATTAATCTTTTCAAAAAATCAATATCCAATAATTAATTCACCTAATAGTTTTTTATACACAAGAATTCAAAATATAAAAATTAATTCCCCAATTAATTATTAATTTCATTGCATCAACATCCCATAATGAAATTTTCAATTAATTATCACAAATTATTCAATCCAAATCCCATTATAAAATACATAGTTAATTACACATTTAAACCGTGTGTTTATATTATTATAGGAGCAATTCATCATGTCTAACTCCCCATATCTCAATTATTAATTAATTAATAAATTCATTCATTCATTTCCATTAATTAATTCAACTATTAGTTAATAAAATCTAGTCCCGTTAATTAATTCAACAATTACTTATCCATAAATTTTCCAATTATTAATTCGACGATTAATTAATCACTTCTCTCCGAATAGTTAATTCAATAGTGAATTATCTCATTCACAATATCAATAACATATAATTTATTCAACAATTAATTATCATCGATAATATTTTTCAATATCACAAAATTATGTATATAACAATTTACCAAAATTAAAAATCCCATTTCCGCTTAACTAATTGAACAATTAATTATTCAATCTTTCCTATTCAATATCCCATCAATCCACCTTTATCGATAAATTAATTAATTAATCTAACTCATTCAAATGAACACTAACCACAATCCTCATTAATTGAATTTTTAATTCATTAATCAAACATATGAGTAATCAAACTACATCCAATTATTAATTACCCAATTAATTTATCTAAATCAACTCAATTAATTAGTTATACAATTAATTAATTTAACACCAAACCAACAATTAAGTCAACAATTAATTGTCCATGTAAATTCCATTAATTAATTCAAACATTTAATAAATATAACTCAATCCCATTATTTAATTCAACAGTTAAATAACAAAAAACTCTAATTAATTAATTCACCATTTTATTATTCCCAACCTTAAATATTCAATGAATCCAATTAATTCAACAATTAATTATTCCATCTCCATTAGATAAACCACCCAAATTAATCATCCATTTAATTATCCTATGTCATACAATTTAATAACCATGACAACTTAGACAATTAATCCGATAATTAATAATCAATATTCACTAAATTTAATCCAACAATAAATAATTCATCAGTTATTTATTAACTCTGAACAATTTCTATCTTTATATAATTAATTAAGAAATTATTTATCTAAAATCACAATTTCATAGTCAAATAAATTCCAATTAATTAATTTTTAGATTAATTAATATGGTTCAACCATCTAAATAACCCCATAATTAATTCCCATAATTAGTTTATCTCAATTTCAAAAATCCCAAAATCTTATAGTTAGTCCTCATATTGATTATCTCGTTCAACAATCACTAAATTTAAAAATTCCACTGTGACATAATTTATTAATTTTACAAATAAATAAAATCATCTCAAAATAAAAATGAAAAAAAGATCTAAAATTATACAACATTCATAATCTTAATTAGAAATCATGATTATGATATTTTAATTTTAGACCACCTACATCAAAAATAGTGAATAAGATTGATTGCCAATGAATATTATCTATTTGATCAGGAAAACTGTATAACATGAGATCATTATTCAATTCCCCATTTTTTTGATGTACAAATTTCAAACTGAAATTCCCAATTTGATGTGGACCTATCAATAACACAACAAAAACTGATAACGTGATGAAATTCCTAAATCCATGATTTAAACAAAACAAGATCTCTTAATTCTATATCAAAATCCAAGTAGCCTTGATCTAGACTAAAAAAATCAAGATCTCGATTGAATGTGACTACATATATATTCAGAAATTTTAGATGTTGATTCAAGAAAAAAGAGGATAAAAACACACTAATAATAAGGAGATAATAATTGAATAGAGACGTTAAAAAATTATATAATGAAAAAAATACTCGTAGAGATGAAGATCAGAAAACCGGGCATCAAATCACCAAGAATAGAGGATACGAGCCCTAGGAAATACTCTAGGAGACTCCAATATTAAGATAAATCCTTTAGGGTGAAGACATAATCAATTTTGGGATAATATGCAAGTTCATGAAAATTTAACAACATTTTTCATAACTTTTATTGTCCCGTGTATGGTTTTCTAGGTGAAGTTGCAAAGTTAGTAATAACCCTAAAAAAACCATGGAACCACTTTCAAACTTCGTTTTCTCACTTTTATAAACCCTACAAAAACCATGCATCCATGTTTCACACATTGTTTAACCCTTCACAAACCGTGCATCCAGAAAGCATATTTTTTATCCCTACACAAACCATTCTCAAACTACGATATGCAAATCATCCATCAAAACACTCCAAATTTTACCCAAATTCACCCGTGTTACGCCCCAAACTAGTTAAACTCAATTTGAATCGGAACTCTACCTCTAAAAGAGAATGATATATTATTCAAAAGGGACAGTATCTTATAATAACTAATCATTTTATTCCATTTTTTACACAAATGAAAATGGAATAATTTGACAATATTGAGTGATTCATTTAAATTGATCACTCTTTTGTAAATATATTTATGATTTTTATAATGTTACGATATTTTTTTTCAATATTGGGAGTATTATTTGTTTTCCAATATATGTTTTTGAATACATCTGTTAAATAGATAATTTAGGTTTTAATAATTCATTCTCATTTTTCAAATATACATATATATATATATATATCATTATTATGTATATTTTATTATAATGAGAGAATATTTTTTGATATAATATAATATATATTGATATAATATATTATATTTTTTCCATTTAATTTTGATGAAAGATTTTATATCCTTACATAATTTATTATAATTAAAAAGAAACTACATCGATGTATAATTATATATAATTTAAAAAACAATAGGATAATGTTTAGAACAAAACATTTTATTTGGATCAGATTATTTTTAAAAATAATTATATAAGTAATGATGAGAATATGAAGGTTTATAAATGAAAAAATATTCCAACATAATATAATTTTTATATAACATTATTTTGTGAAAAAGGATTCAATTATTTTTACAACACAATTATTTGGTGACCTAATAAAGAATATATCTACAAAAACAGAGTACATACTGATTGAACTTGATATATTTTTGATATATATTTACAGATAAAATTTAATATATTCACATAATTATATATTCTTAATATAAATAAAACATGTAAAAAAATTATTTTTTCCACATCATAAATAAATATTTCCTATCACTAAAACATTACCATAAGACAAATAATAATTATCCCAATTATAAAAAGAGAATGTGACAAAAAATTATATGATTTTATCATTTTTACACAATAAATAAGATCTATGATTATATTTTGTTTTAAACATAAAACCATCATGGGATATCAAGAATTCATAAAAAATTTCTACTTTTCAATAACATAAATGAATTTTTGAATTAAAAATGAGCATGAAAATGACACAAAAAATATCCATATCTTTAATGATATATTTTTATTCAATATACCCTATATAATGCTTTTATTGAAACAAACATTTGAATCATATAATAAAAACTCTTGATGAAAAGTAAGGTTAATTAGATTCCCAAGATATGGAAATTAATAAAAGATATTAAAATTAAAAAATGTAGGAGAATTATTCATTTATTATGGGATAAGTGTTCAATATTACCATGTAATATATGAGATTCAGCAAAAATGGGTCTCTTATTATAAGGTTATTGAATTTCATGGTGAACTGAGGACCAATATGTAGATTGATAATAATGAGGAGGGTCAATTAGAGTGGTGTGAATATGATGTTATATGTAGCTGGACAATATAAGAACTATAAAATGGAAATAAATCACAATAAGAGTGAGAAATGGATAAGGGTGGATAAAGATACGTGGTTGTACTAAAATATTATGAATGTTTTTTAAACCCATTTCTTCGTAGAAAAAAAACTATTACAATTTATTAACAATTTATAATATTTTGATAAGTATAATAGAACCATAGATATAAAACAACAAATAGATATTAAATTGTCTTTAGATAATAATGATATATACCAAATAAAATATATATTTTTACTAAATGAAACATGCTAATAATATGTATATTCTTATTTGAACTTGTTTTCTATTAACTAAATATATGAGTTGATATTCATACCAATATAATTATAATTTAGATCATAGGATTCCTTATTTATGAAATTAATATTATATATAGATAAAAATTGAATATATTTTCAACGAAATGTTTTATCTGAACATGGATTATGATTTCAATTCAAGTAAAAACCAATTTTATATTACAATTTAAGAAAATGAGGCTCTTTATTTTTATTCTACATGTATTTTTTAATTGGAATATATATATATATATTATAACTATATATAAATTAATTGACTTGAAAAAAATTAGGTGAACGAATTTATCTAGAGTCATAAACCCTTCTCAACATATTTTTAAATCTTGTTTTTTATGTTAATTTTATAATAAATCTAATATATTTTATTTGTAACTATGTTCTTAAATATTATACTAAATATAATGTAAATGTGTAATATTTCACAAGAGTTGTTAGTTTTTTTATTTTGATGTCTTATTTTAGATTATTCAACAAAATTGAACATTAATATAATTTTTAAGTCTTAATTAATGTCAACAAAATACATTTTTTGGAAATTTTCACTTCATAAGATTATCTTGGGGTTTGAAATAAATTATTTTGATTATTTAAAATCATTATTCGCTAAAAATTAATTCTATAAAGTCGTGTTTTTTCGTATGAGAAAAAAATGAATTCAATAAATATCAAAATATAGAATGTATATTATTTATTCAACTATTTATCTTTAATAATCCAAATTTACAAAAATTATTGAGTTAATGTTATATTCATTTAATACGCATGGATTTTATGGTCATATATATTATTATTAATGGTATTATAAAAATTAATATACTATGATTATAACTATATAAAGATAGAGTTTGTTATGTTTATTATAAATAGTCCACAAAATCTAAACTGGGATTTAATTATTGGGGTAGTCTAACATCAATGTGTTAAGACCACTATACTTTTTTATCTAAAATTTATTTTATTTTTTATAAAACTATAACATTAAAAGGTTGTATTTATTTCACTATTAATTAGATTTGTGTATAATTTTTTACATAAATATTTATACTTAATAAGCCGACGAGATACAATTGATTATAATAATATAATATTACTAGGATGGGATGAGGAATACTCCGCCGGTGTGCCACGCCGGTATGGCGGCGCCGGCGGCCGGAGGCAGCGGCCGACCGCTAGGAGGTGGCGGCGCCCGGCGCGCCTCCGGGGAGGGCCGTCACGGCTGAAGCCGCGGCGGCAGGCCGCTGGTCCCGCAACCACGTGGGACCGAGGGAGGCGGGATGCGGCGCTCATCTGCATCCGTTGACAAGGGGCGGCCCCACACGGGGTCACGGTTCATTCAAGCCCCCCCCCCCCCTTTGCTCTTCGACTCGGCCGTTTTGGCCGAGCCACCTAGTCAGGCCAGCGAGTCGGGCCGGACCGCCAGTCTGGGCCGCACCTCGGCGGGCCAGACCCAGACACGAGTCAGGTCGACCTGGTTCTGGCCAACCCAGGGGGTCTCGGGCGGGATCGGTCCGGGCCCGAAACCCCCACTTTCGAACCTTTTTCGGTCTACTTCCCATAACATGGGCTACGGACCTCCGGTGGACACACCGTCAGTTGCATATCGATACTTGGATCGAGACAGTCATTTAGGTATATTACACTCAATGTTTCGGAGTACTTTGGGTTCGGCCGGGTTGGTTCGTACATGAAACCAATCGGGCCCTCGGAGCGGAAACGCTTATAACGTGAGCTCCGGACGTCCGATTGACGTGTCTTCAACTTTGTTGGATTCCTCTTAGTGAGATGGACCTTTTTTCTTACTATGCTCGAGGTTTGGACACAGTTGGAGTACGGTTGGGTTGGTTTTAACTTAAAAACCAACCGGGCCCCTTGAGCGAAAAAGCCAACAACTCTCAGACCAGGCATCCGATTAACGCGTCGTCTACGACGTTGAGTTCCTGTTGACGATATGGAACTTTTGGATACATAAACTCCGGACTATGTGTCAGTTCATTTATCAGCCCCTCGACTCGTGGAGCAGACCCTCCGAAACGAGCATGCTGTTTGCGGGAACCCTAGAGCTGGTTGCGACTGCGACGACGATGACGACTGTGCATAAATCCTCCATGGATTCGACGGCGGCGACTACAGCACTTAGCGATCCTACGTGGATCAGTGCTACTGATCTTGTGTGGGTCAGCGCTCAACTGTCCTGTGTGGGGCAGCGCCTACAGATCCTGTGTGGGTCCGATCCTGTGTGGGTCATTGCGGGGGTTAGTTACCTATCGATCCTTTTTGGGTCATTGCAGGGGTTAGTACCTATCGATCCTGTGTGGGTCCGATGACTTAGATGAATCAGTGGCTATATCTGATCATCTCTATCGTCATATGAAGAATTATACCTGTATGAGATGAATCTTGAATTGCTTTCCTATGTGGATTCTGTTGTGCTATCCTGTGTGGATGTGATCGAACTTGGGCTCAGATGTTGGAGAGAACTAGAATTGATGACTTAGGTATATGTATGGGCATATACCTAAGTAATTTCGAATGCTACTTCATGATTATATTTTTCCTTTGTGGATTATTTATTGTGGATTCTGGGAGACCTTCGGGGGTATCGGGGTCCCTACTGAGTAGCTTATACTCACCCCTGCACGGGCTATGCCCGCACTACGTTGTGTTGGTTGTAGACAACGGACAGCGCTGATCGTGGTTGAGGCACGAGGAGCAGATCGGTACCCGGAGGTGGACCACTGGGCGAGACATACTCGGAGCGGATGGCTGGACCCGAGGAGCTGTGGAGGCTATCTGTACCCACCCTTCAGGTGGGACTTCCATTGGACGGCTCGACGATGTGGCTTTACTTTTTAATTGTTTTAGTCTCTTTTCAGTTGTACTTTACTTTCAGTTTGGGTTTGTATTCTGGCCAATATACTTTACCGCTCTTTCTATTGTACCCAGTTTTTACTTAGTGTTTACTTCTTCCTTCTTTCTCTGTGGTGTTTTTTTACTTTACAAAGGCAATGCATTCCCTTTTTACCAGGAATTACGCCTTGATGCTAGTCGCCAGCCCCTGGCCTATGGAAGGTGGGCTTGGGGTAGTCACGGCACGGGCCCTGAGGACGGGTCGTGAAAAATGATATGACTCATGTCAAAAAGGTGAACCATCCTTTTCGGGAGCCTGTCTGATTAGAACTCTGCAGTTAAGCATGCTTGGCCTGGAGTAGTGATCAGGACGGGTAACCTCCTGGGAAGTTTCTCAGGGTGTGTGTGAGTGAGGACAAAGCATACTGGAAAGGACATGTGTTGGCCTGTGGGGACAATCATTAGTCAGATGACCCATTCGGGCATGTGGGTGGACCCTGGGGAGGGCCCCACGTGTCTGCGGGGCGACTGGTGGTACCTGGTGGGCCAGGACCCGGCGACCATGTTAAGGCGGGGTGGTTGTGGAGTTACCGGGACCCAGTTGTCACATTTGGTATCAGAGGTGGTACCTAGTGTGCTTTATCCTCAGTCACACACACCCTGGGAAACTTCCCAGGATGTCACCCATCCTGATCACTAAAACAAATTGGGTACAACCGTGAAAGCGGTACACACGCAAAGAAGAAAATACATTAAACCTGCTGGCCTGGGGACTTGACCCCGCAACGATGCCCCAAACCCCTCCCCACCCTTACCACCCTAAATACACCTTACATGGTATGTCTATAGGATTTCATTAATGATAATGAATTTTGTAGTTATTAATATTAATATTGATATAACACTTTCCAATCAATGATGAAACTATTTTATTGAATTTTAAATTTAATATATGTTCCATAAATCCTACTAATGTCATAATTAAATAAGAATTTTTGTTAATTTTAAACATTAGAGGATATTTTATTGTGAAATATTTGATAAAGTTTCCTATAAAATAATATATATATATATATATAATGTCTAACAATAAAATTTATACAATTAGTTAATAAATAAATTTTTTAACCTCTAGTAATTGGTTTTTTCTAAGAAAGAAATAATTTATGAATCAAGCATAATTTATTAGTATAGAAATTAGATGTTATCAATTTTATAAAAAATAATTAATTTCAAATATTTTATATATGATTAAAATTATAATTTGTATTTCAATTAACTCAATTCCTTAATATAAAAGTGAAATAATGGATACAATCAATAATATTGAATACTTTAGTAATCAAAATGATTTAATTTTTGTCCACATTTAAATTTCCAATAATGTTTTATAGAAATAAAAATAAAATTATATATTTGAAATACCAAGAAACATTATATTTTTTTAAATTCAATGTGTTTTAAAGATATAATAAAAGGAGTTAGAAGCCAAGTGAGGGTAATACATCCAAATGTTTTATTTCTAAAATTTATCTCTTTTATACATGGATTGTATGGTATATGATTTATGACAAAAATATTAGGGATATAACAACTTTTTATTTAAAAATTATTTATAAAAGTATATAATAATAGTTATAGAAAGTTTTAATAAAAATTTAGATTATTTATAATATTTTCCAATATAATGGGATTGATTTAAGATAAAATTTCAATAATATATAAATATGGTTTGTAATTTTGTATAAAATTTATTTTTCTTTGATTAATAATTTTATGAATGATAGTCTTTAAATGATTAATATTCTCAAGGTAATAAATAAATAATAATATGTATTCAAGAAATATAAAATTTATTCAGTTACATTGAATGAAACATTAAATGTTTTGAATAAATATATTTAATTTTTCTCCAAAAAAATGAATTATTTTGGGTCAAATCTATAAATAAATAGGGAATGAAAATTATTTATCTATTCATTATGATGGTGTTTTTTCTATGATTATAAATTTGATAATTATATTTATCGAATCCCCCCATATTGAAACATTTTAATGTTTTACTGAATAATACTTTGATGTGTGAAAATTATATTTTAAATGTTATTTTGAAGAAAAATATCCTTATCTAAAAGCGAGTTATTAATTTAGACTAAGTGAATAATTGTTTGTTTGTCGATCCAAGAGTATATAAATTCTACTTAGTTAGTTTCTTTATATCTTTTTATTATGAGATAATTTTTGATATCTCAGTGACCTATCATTTTCTGATTATTTAGGTAATAATTTTTCAATCAATGGGATAAAGGGTCGATATCCCTCAAAATAGATCTTTTTATCTAGTCTAGGATTCTCTTATATATATAATTATTTTCATGAATTCTTCCCAATTAAAAATATCAATTACTATATAAGAATTGAACTATTTTAAAACAATAATGTTTATATATAACTACATAAAATCATATATAACTATGATCAGTGTAAATGGATTATCATATTTATCACATGAGGGATATTTGTTATAGAAATGATAAATCATTATAGGAAAGCACTTTATAATTTAAATCATTCCATGATGCTGTAAAAATAAGAGTATAATAATGTTGCTGGGATTTAATATCTTGAAGCAATCATTTATATCCCTATCATGGGAATCGTAATATACACCGCTTTGGGGAATAGTATAGATCTATATGGTATTGTACATTTCATGTCCTATATAAACATGCATTGAAGTATTATTAAAATAAAGAATAAATGAAATGTAGTTTGATGCATTCTGAATAAGAAATTCTATATAGTTTAAAATTTTATTGTATGATGACATATCATGCCATATGATTTCCTAGTGGTTGAAACCACATACTATAGTTTAAAGACCAATAGATAGGCCTATAATATCATTGATTTATGTTATGGTTATTCACATATGCATCCATCTTCCTAAAGGATAAAAATAATGTATGTGAATGGGTTGGGACATATTTTTGGGTATTCCAATCTATAATTTTAACCTCATGAGGTATATGATAAAAATAATTGGATATGAATTACCCTAAGGAACTTTTGATGAATGAGAATCAATGAAAAAATATTTTCAAATATAAAAGTTTAATACCAGTATTTTATAGGCCTCTATAAGATTAAAAACCATTTCTTGACCCACCACAAATTATAACCCAACATATGAATGATGTCAAAAAATGTGTGACCCCTGAATCCCAACTCCAATAATCAATTGGTTGATGACTGAACGTAAGGGTATAAAACACATAAAATGTATTATCTACCATAAAAATAATGTATAAAAAAATTAAACATTATAAATTATAAAATAACACCTAATCCATAATCCATCTATATTTGATGAATAATTACAATAAATATACTAATTTATTAAAAAGAAACTCCATTGATATATACTCAAATATTAATGCTAGTTAGGTCTCCCAAAATCATGGACTACTTAATGGAATCATAATCTATATACACATATATGATAGAGTATATTGTAATTATTAGTGGGATGCTACCAAAAATAGATCATGAATATTTTGAAAGATTAACCTAATTTATAGATATATAAATACAAGAACAAATAAAAATAAATTCTTGGTAAACAATCACCGAAAAAATCATTAATCACTTTATGAATATCAAATATAATGAATGGTAACTTAATACTACAAAAATATATATCTATGTTGTATCGCATGTCAACATTCCCAAGGATCTGGTAAATCACATTCCCCATCAAATTTATGTCATGTTATACAAGTCCATCCATATCAACACATCCTTGCGACAAAATATTAGATCAATGCTAAAATAAATAACCAAAACCACATACCATATCACCACATTAAAAATTCATATAAAACTTAGATCATATTTGAGTATCTTAAACATGAGGGATATAAAGATTTTTCCATCCTACTTCCTTGTATGGCCTCCAAAATGTATTGAAACCAATATTTCATTAGCAGAATTTGATAAGAACTCTAACATAAATCTACATTAGGTTTTTTATAATGAACATAGGATACCATAAACCATTCTATTTATGAATGAAATGAACTAATGAGGGAGTATTAAACTTGAAGTGCCCAGATCAGTGTGAATCACTGAGAGGGGGAGGGGGTGAATCAGTGATCCCTTAAAACTTTTTACTAATTGATTCTTATCAATTAAACCTCTATGGATGGTTAAAGCCTCGATCCACTCTTCTTGTATCTCTCACCTTTCCACGAATGATGCAGTAAATGTAAAGGCACTGGACACAAGGATTTACAAGGTTCGGCACCAAAGGCCTACGTCCTTGCCATGTTGTTTATACGCCCCAACATGGTTTCTCCCATTATAATCTGTTAGTATTACAATGGTCGATACAGAGTCCCACTGTATCTCTCCTGAGTCCCACAGGAGGGTCTTTATACTGCGTCCCACAGTGTTACCAGAGTCTCACTGGCCTGCTCCAGAATCCCACTGAAGACTTCTTCTCCCTGAGTCCCACAGGGTCTTCTCTTGGCTCCTCGAGTCACACGAGTAGCTCTTCTCCTCTGTTCATCTCTTCAAGTAACTTCAGCAGTCTGGGATAAAGGCTGTTGGCCTTGCTCTTCTCTTCTGATCACTTGTGGTTGATCAGGGCTTCTCGTCTAGCTCAGGATTTATCTCCTTCTTCGCAGGATGACCTGGCTTCTCTCCAACTACTGAATACTCAGACAACTGATATCTTTAACTTCAGTCTGGTCCAGTCTCAGTTCACTTCAACTTCATGCACTGAATGCATGGCAACTTTGAATCCTCATGCACTGACTGCATGGCCTTCTCAATTCTTCAAGAACTGTTGTTCCTGGACTCCTCAGATGCACACCACTAATTTATCGTTGTTCACGTGTGCATGTTCATGCATGCATGCATGCACTCTCCTCTTTCTCCTCTTGGTGCAATAAACCCTCAAAGGGTGTAACCAATTTTAAGCACACACCTTCTCCACAATCTTCACACACTATATTAAAATTGCTCACACACTTAGAAGTGTGTTTTACTTTAGTGTGGAACTTCTTATTCTTCTTCTAATGTGTATACACTTTTAGTGCACACACTAGGCTCGGCCTTCACTTGTTAAGCACACACAAATTCTTCACTTTGCACACACACTTGAATGAGTTCTTCTTTCTTGTGGCCTACACTTCATTTCTTGCACACACCCAAGGCTACGGCCTCTTTGTTATTTTGCACACACAAGCCGTAGGTATGTAATGGCCTTCCTCCTTTGTACACACACAAGTCTTGGTGTAGTTCTTTGTGCAAGCCTCGGCCAATTCCTTCTTTGTGCACACACTTAGCCAAAGACTCTTCCACTTGTCTTGCACACACAATACCGTAGGGTCTTCACTTTGCACACAAGTCATGCAAGTCTCGGCCTTCACTTCTTCGCACAACCAAGGCTATGGCTTATTCAATTCTTACACACGCACAATGTGTGGTTTTCCACTTCACTTAGCACACACCACTTGGTGTTGTTCTTTGTGCACACACATGGCCTCGGGTCTTCCTCCTCTTGCTCACACCCGAATACCAACACCTCCACTTCCGCGTAGGGTCACAAGCAAGGATATTCTCCACTGCCTCACCGCACAAGGTGTGCTTGAGCCGCGGGTCACGCAAGTCACAAGGCACAAGGGTGCGCAAGTGCCGCGCGAGTTCCACTACCGCGGGGTGTGAAAGTGCAACACCCGCGTGCACTTCCTCCTGCCGCGGAAATACGCAGACAGAGAGGGAATCAACCACGAGCGCGCAAGAATGCGGCCTCGGGTTCTTCCTGTCACGCAAGGGAAGCGCGCAGGGGACTCCTTCGGGCCTCGGGTGGCACCGAGATCTTCAGCCGCGCAAGTACCTTGCGCAGGGCTTCTTTCTTCGGGAGGCAGAGAGTGCACTCACGGGTCTTCAAAAATTCAGCATATCAGCAAGAGGCTATGATGCTCGAGAGCTCCTTTTATAGGCAGAGGAATGCCTTTGATCATCCGCGTGATCAAACTTCAAAATCCCGAAGATTTCGGATCTTCAAGATTCTTTGAAATCTTCTTTTTCTCCTCTGTTCACGCGGGTTCTTTTCCTTCATTATTTTTGTTTTTATCTTCCACGTGCATGCGACTTAGAATGCATGCACGGCCTTCGGTTTAGGCGTTCGAGCAACGTGGCACGCCCTCGGCAACTTTGTTTGCCTCGGACGAATCTCGAAATCTCCATCACCTTGCATGCATGCTTATTTTATTGCATGGTTAGGTTCAGTTGGGCCAGACGAACTCCATGAATACTTCAGCTCGAACTATGGTGGCTGGGAACTCAAAAACATTGCTCGGAGGCGCCTCTGGTTCATGGCGAGGTCACGGGTGGCACGGGGTGTCCTCGGCTCAAGCTCGAGGAAGGAGATGCCTCAGAGCCGTCGGATCAGGCGATCAAATAACCTTGGACGGCCTGGATCAGATCGCAAATGGCGCGATTAGATGAGCGGCTCAGATCTGGCGCGCGATCAATCGTGCGGCCAGGATGCGCTCCCGGGAATTTTTCCGTGTCCCACATCGAAACGGGGCGCGGTTTTGCCGCGGCTTATCAACCTAGCGCTCCCTCTCAACGCTCAGTTGTACTTCCCCCTCCACGGTGCCGCCCCGCACCGTGTTCTCCCTGCGGGCGCGCTCTGCGCCCACTCTGCTCCCTGCGGGCGCGCCACTGGCGCCCACTATGCTCCTTCGGGCGCGCGCTCTGGCGCCCATGCTGCGCAGGACCTGATCCCCTGCGTGGCCCCGGCTTACACACGGCCGTGGCCTCTCGGGCTGGCCCCATGGGATCCCCTTGGGCATGGTGACCTAGTCCCACATGTGCCTTGGGTTGAACCCTTAAGGCTGGCTCTTGGTGGCTTATTTTTTGCTTGAATATACACTAAGTATACAAAGTACTTAAGTGTAAAATGCCAAATGCCACTTCTTCCTTTTTCATTTTTCTTCTTCATTAGAATTCCTCCAATTCTCTTCAACATTTATTCATCACTTAGGAATGGAATTCCCGAAGGTTCTTCTTCAACCGAAGCTCCTGAATCGAATAATTCTTCAACATTCTTCAATGATCCAATCAGAGATCAAGCTGGATCATCTTCAATTCATCATGCACTAAGAATTAGTACATGGACTTCATTTGCACCAATTAATCCACTTAGTGATTGTGGATGGATCACTTCAACTCCTCATGCATTGTCAATACAATGCATGGTCTTCAGTCAATGTTGTGACTTTGTATCATCAGGATACAAGTTCTATGAACTTAAAGAGCAGCTCAGCAATCGTCAGATTTACATAGAGAATGTTTCAACCACAACATCCTATGTCACTTAGTGAATCTCCTAAGTGACATGTCTCTAAGTACCATGGCCATTCTCCATTCATCACCAACACCATCACATCCTTTGTCATTCACATCTTGACATTCCTTGACATCCATTCATTCATTCCTTGACAACAACATACCTCATTGACAACAAATGCAACACAGTACACTTCAATCTCCCCCTTTGTATTTGTTGGCAATACACTAGAGAACATATGAATGGGTCAATATGTGTGCCAATATTTCTCCCCCTTATTGGCAACCAAATGCAAAGGTGTGGTGTGGTTCTCTTCAAAAATATCTCTTCCTCCCTTCGAATAGCATCTTCTTGAAAAGCACTAAGAGAGGGATGATGTCACATGTTCTCTTTAGCAGGGAACCTTTAGGAAATCATCTCTAAGTCTACTTGGGCTAACCCGGTGTAGAAAACAAGAGTGATGTACCCAAGGAACTCAATGCTATCCATCATTCACTGTACATGTGAGATCATGCTTCACGGGTTTGAAATTTTTCAGATATAACAATGAATTTGCTAAATCCTGCACAACTTCACAAAACTCATTAGAAAGTTCAGGTGCAAAGATAAAGCTCCCCCTTTCATCCATTTGCCTTCAATCAATACTCCCCCTTAATTGACATGATGGACTCAATTAAGAAACAAGGGATGAAAGTATGATTAGAATACCTTCACTTTTCTCAATATGGTATTAAATCTCAGAATCCCATCTTCTTCAGATAGGCTCCCCCTCAAGGGGTGCACTCCATTCCGTCCAAACCACTCTCCAGATGAGAATGATCATCATCTTCAATTCCCTGAAATGTTAGCACATGTAAATACCAAATGTATAAGGGAATAAGATGGAACCTCCTTGGTTCATCAATGTGAACAACAAGGTTGAGAAGATTCTCTCAACCGAGATGTCCCATTTTCACCATTCTTCACACTTGCACATTTGATCTTCAATGATGTTGGTGCTGGTGTGGATCTCAATACATCTTCATGTGAAATATTCTTCTTCCCTTTTGCCTTAGCAATAGCCATAACTTCATCTTCTGCTCTTTGCTGATCTTTGGAAAGTTGCAACTGATTTGGCCATTTGACTAGTAAGTCACTTGAAAGTGTGGCCTCAGTTCTGGATATTCCACATGGTTCTTTTGATGTTGTTAAGCTACCTTTCTTAGGCAACTTATTTTCAACCAATCCCTTCTGCTTCTTCTGGATTGATTGTATGTTTGAGTCCAGTCTGCTTCTATTTAATTCCATGGCTTGTTCACAAAGATCCATGGTGTGTCCTTTCTTTCCAAAGTAGAAGCATGTTTGCTTGGTGGTCCTTCTGGATGCATCACCCTTCTTGGATTTAGACTCCAAGGACTTCTCTTCCTTTTTCAACATCTTCTTGGGAGCATTGTCACCTTTCTTCTTGCTTCCCAAGGATTCGATTTTAGCCAGGTTCTGTGATCTTTTATTCTTTTGAGCTCTAGATACAGTTGGAGATTTCCATGTATCTATTTGACCACTTTTTCACACATCCCAAATGTTATCAAGAAATCCAAATCTATTTGCAGTAAACATATGTCTCTGGACCTGTGGATGCTGCTTCTTTTCTTCTGGCTTTCTCCCCCTAGGCATGGGCTTCCTCTGTGCTTTGGCATTCAGTGGATTGTACCAACAATCCTTTGCACAATGCCCATACTTGTTACAACACCAACATTGACCCACAAATCTTGACTTTTTGATTCTTTCTGATTGTAGGGTACTTGTCTTGAATTGCTGTGTTGTTTCAGGAGAGCATTCTTTCTTCACTGTCTTCATCCATACTTGTTTTGATTCATTCTTCCATCCTGCACTTTTAGTAGAAACACTTTTAGAAACATGAGTACAAGATGGTATGGATGGTACCTTCTTTTTAGAAGATGTTTCCCTTTCATTAGAGGATGTATTTATTTTAGAATCATCCTTCTCAAAGCACACTTGAGTAGCAACATTTCTTCTTCCATTTGTCTGGGAGGCTTTGGCTTTGGGTGATTGCTGATTTTTCAATATCACCTCTAATTCTAAATACTTCATGTTAAGGGAGTTCTTCTCATCCTCAACAGTTCTTAGGTTTCCTTCCCATTTCTCTTCCAGCTGTTTCATCTGGTCTTCATGCACCTTATTCATTTCAAGAATTGAGTTGTCAAGCTCCTTCACCATTTTGACTTTTTCTTCGAGTTGAGCATCTCTGACATTCATTGAAACTCTGTGCAACTTTTCCTGTGCATGGAAAACTTCTTTGACCACAGTCTTAAAGAATTATTTCTCAGAAAGGCTTCTTTGAAATTCTTCAGCAGTGTCTTCATATATTTCATTGCAAAGAGAAACGGTTTCATCTTTATCCTTCACTAGCTTTCTGAGAGTGTTGGTTATACCAACCCTTTTAGCCAACTGATCTTCCATTGTATTGGCTTCTTCTTCTAGCGGTAATTTTTCTTCTTGAATATCAAGGATGCCTGTAGCTATACACATTTCCACTTCCTTGGGGACTGTCTTCTGAAGATATTCGATTGCACTTTGAAGATCTTTCATTGTTCCAACTTCATCACAGCTAGGAAAGGCTTTCTTCATCTTCTTGGCCTGTTTCTTCTTTCTATTTTTCTGAGTCTTGGCAGATATCTCCATTTGAGGCTGGTCGCTCATTTCCTCAAATCTGCACTTCATAAAGACTCCCTTGGATCTTTTAGAGGTAACCTCCCTCTGATACCAATTGAAGTGCCCAGATCAGTGTGAATCACTGAGAGGGGGAGGGGGTGAATCAGTGATCCCTTAAAACTTTTTACTAATTGATTCTTATCAATTAAACCTCTATGGTTGGTTAAAGCCTCGATCCACTCTTCTTGTATCTCTCACCTTTCCACGAATGATGCAGTAAATGTAAAGGCACTGGACACAAGGATTTACAAGGTTCGGCACCAAAGGCCTACGTCCTTGCCATGTTGGTTATACGCCCCAACATGGTTTCTCCCATTATAATCTGTTAGTATTACAATGGTCGATACAGAGTCCCATTGTATCTCTCCTGAGTCCCACAGGATGGTCTTTATACTGCGTCCCACAGTGTTACCAGAGTCCCACTGGCCTGCTCCAGAATCCCACTGAAGACTTCTTCTCCCTGAGTCCCACAGGGTCTTCACTTGGCTCCTCGAGTCACACGAGTAGCTCTTCTCCTCTGTTCATCTCTTCAAGTAACTTCAGCAGCCTGGGATAAAGGCTGATGGCCTTGCTCTTCTCTTCTGATCACTTGTGGTTGATCAAGGCTTCTCGTCTAGCTCAGGATTTATCTCCTTCTTCGCAGGATGACCTGGCTTCTCTCCAACTACTGAATACTCAGACAACTGATATCTTTAACTTCAGTCTGGTCCAGTCTCAGTTCACTTCAACTTCATGCACTGAATGCATGGCAACTTTGAATCCTCATGCACTGACTGCATGGCCTTCTCAATTCTTCATGAACTGTTGTTCCTGGACTCCTCAGATGCACACCACTAATTTATCTTTGTTCACGTGTGCATGTGCATGCATGCATGCATGCACTCTCCTCTTTCTCCTCTTGGTGCAATAAACCCTCAAAGGGTGTAACCAATTTTAAGCACACACCTTCTCCACAATCTTCACACACTATATTCAAATTGCTCACACACTTAGAAGTGTGTTTTACTTTAGTGTGGAACTTCTTCTTCTTCTTCTAATGTGTATACACTTTTAGTGCACACACTAGGCTCAGCCTTCACTTGTTAAGCACACACAAATTCTTCACTTTGCACACACACTTGAATGAGTTCTTCTTTGTTGTGGCCTACACTTCATTTCTTGCACACACCCAAGGCTACGGCCTCTTTGTTATTTTGCACACACAAGCCGTAGGTATGTAATGGCCTTCCTCCTTTGTACACACACAAATCTTGGTGTAGTTCTTTGTGCAAGCCTCGGCCAATTCCTTCTTTGTGCACACACTTAGCCAAAGACACTTCCACTTGTCTTGCACACACAATACCGTAGGGTCTTCACTTTGCACACAAGGCATGCAAGTCTCGGCCTTCACTTCTTCGCACAACCAAGGCTATGGCTTATTCAATTCTTACACACGCACAAAGTGTGGTTTTCCACTTCACTTAACACACACCACTTGGTGTTGTTCTTTGTGCACACACATGGCCTCGGGTCTTCCTCCTCTTGCTCACACCCGAATACCAACACCTCCACTTCCGCGTAGGGTCACAAGCAAGGATATTCTCCACTGCCTCACCACGCAAGGTGTGCTTGAGCCGCGGGTCGCGCAAGTCACAAGGCACAAGGGTGCGCAAGTGCCGCGCGAGTGCCACTGCCGCGGGGTGTGCAAGTGCAACACCCGCGTGCACTTCCTCCTGCCGTGGAAATACGGAGACAGAGAGGGAATCAACCACGAGCGCGCAAGAATGCGGCCTCGGGTTCTTCCTGTCACGCAAGGGAAGCGCGCAGGGGACTCCTTCGGGCCTCGGGTGGCACCGAGATCTTCAGCCGCGCAAGTACCTTGCGCGGGGCTTCTTTCTTCGCGAGGCAGAGAGTGCACTCACGGGTCTTCAAAAATTCAGCATATCAGCAAGCGGCTATGATGCTCGAGGGCTCCTTTTATAGGCAGACGAATGCCTTTGATCATCCGCGTGATCAAACTTCAAAATCCCGAAGATTTCGGATCTTCAAGATTCTTTGAAATCTTCTTTTTCTCCTCTGTTCACGCGGGTTCTTTTCCTTCATTATTTTTGTTTTTCTCTTCCACGTGCATGCGACTTAGAACGCATGCACGACCTTCGGTTTAGGTGTTCGAGCAACATGGCACGCCCTCGGCAACTTTGTTTGCCTCAGCCGAATCTCGAAATCTCCATCACCTTGCATGCATGCTTATTTTATTGCATTGATAGGTTCAGTTGGGCCAGACGAACTCCATGAATACTTCAGCTCGAACTATGGTGGCTGGGAACTCAAAAACATTGCTCGGAGGCGCCTCTGGTTCATGGCGAGGTCGCGGGTGGCACGGGGTGTCCTTGGCTCAAGCTCGAGGAAGGAGATGCCTCAGATCCGTCGGATCAGGCGATCGAATAACCTTGGACGGCCTGGATCAGATCGCAAATGGCGCGATTAGATGAGCGGCTCGGATCTGGCGCGCGATCAATCGTGCGGCCAGGATGCGCTCCCGGGAATTTTTCCGCATCCCACATCGAAACGGGGCGCGGTTTTGCCGCGGCTTATCAACCTAGCGCTCCCTCTCAACGCTCAGTTGTACTTCCCCCTCCACGGTGCCGCCCCGCACCGTGTTCTCCCTGCGGGCGCGCTCTGCGCCCACTCTGCTCCCTGCGGGCGCGCCACTGGCGCCCACTATGCTCCTTCGGGCGCGCGCTCTGGCGCCCATGCTGCGCAGGACCTGATCCCCTGCGTGGCCCCAGCTTACACACGGCCGCGGCCTCTCGGGCTGGCCCCATGGGATCCCCTTGGGCGTGGTGACCTAGTCCGACATGTGCCTTGGGTTGAACCCTTAAGGCTGGCCCTTGGTGGCTTATTTTTTGCTTGAATATACACAAAGTATACAAAGTACTTAAGTGTAAAATGACAAATGCCACTTCTTCCTTCTTCATTTTTCTTCTTCATTAGAATTCCTCCAATTCTCTTCAACATTTATTCATCACTTAGGAATGGAATTCCCGAAGGTTCTTCTTCAACCGAAGCTCCTGAATCAAATAATTTTCAACATTCTTCAATGATCCAATCAGAGATCAAGCTGGATCATCTTCAATTCATCATGCACTAAGAATTAGTACATGGACTTCATTAGCACCAATTCATCCACTTAGTGATTGTGGATGGATCACTTCAACTCCTCATGCATTGTCAATACAATGCATGGTCTTCAGTCAATGTTGTGACTTTGTATCATCAGGATACAAGTTCTATGAACTTAAAGAGCAGCTCAGCAATCGTCAGATTTACATAGAGAATGTTTCAACCACAACATCCTATGTCACTTAGTGAATCTCCTAAGTGACATGTCTCTAAGTACCATGGCCATTCTCCATTCATCACCAACACCATCACATCCTTTGTCATTCACATCTTGACATTCCTTGACATCCATTCATTCATTCCTTGACAACAACATACCTCATTGACAACAAATGCAACACAGTGCACTTCAAAACCACTTTTTTCCTTACTACCTGGGTGTTGTGAACATTCTAAAAACCCATGATCTAATTTGGGAATCAGTTATTTTATAATAGTCTTGGGGTTAAGAATATGAGATGTTATAAAAAAATAAAAAAATATTATATTCACAGACATTGAAGATATAATTATCAATTTTCAATTAAATACTAAAAAAATCAATTGATAAACCATACTACCCCCACACATAATTGAAAATAGCTTCCCACAACTATAACACAATAAACCATATATATATATAGAAAATAAATATAACAATAGTATCATTTCTCTACTTTATAAAATCATTCTCCAAATTATAGATTTATATTTTCCCATGTCATTAAGTAGGTGTGGTTTATTATTATCAATATTTAAAATAAAAACAATAATTAAACCACATTCCACTTCATGCTCCCCATTATAAAAATAATAATTCATGAATTTAAAATTTGCTAAATAAAACCATTCCAATAATTATTATTTACTAAAATTAAAAATAAATTTACCCACTATGCTAATATTTCCTTCCCACTACCCATTAACCATTAAATTAATTCGAACAATATTACATGAAAATGAGAAACTATAATAGATCCACATAATAACCAAATACATCATTGAATAAATTGCTCCATTGTATATGCCAAAATCCATACAACCACTTCCATCTAACATAACCATCCATAAAACAACATTCAGAATCTAAAAATATATTATCTACCACTACCTCAACCAATATACACAAAATAATCATAACAATACACTACAACTAGAAAAGAAGAAACCTGAATATAAATTAAATTTATATATATTCACATTTAACATTATTTCATATTGAAACAAAAACTTATTTACTAATACAAACAATTTAATTCCATATTTAACCAAATAAAATATTTTACTGATCTCTGCTAATTGGCTATTATGAAAGTTAAATTTTTTATATAAAAAAACAAACATATATATATATATATGTATCCTCAAATATGACACAAACAAATTTTTTTAATTTATATTACCCCTTAATCACATATTAAATAACATATAGATTTATAATGAACATTTGTATCAACCAATATCTATAGTGAACTAAGACTTCATATTAAATTATTTCAGGAATATTTACATACTTTTCTAACCATATATTCCAGGGGTCTAATGGGCTACTATCCTTATAATTTTACACGTAGAAATAAGTAATCATAAACATAATAAGATAACCATTATTTAAAAACCCATAAATTGTACCCAACTCCCAAAGATCATTTAAAACTATATATGATATCCTGGTGTAATATATATAAGGAATCTTGTAAGATTGAAATCATATTAAGGGAGTAAAAATGAAAAACGACATAACAATATAGTGAAAAGTTATTACTTGATAACATAAAGAGGATGATCGTAGTAATAAAAATATGAAATAATTTAATTATATCATAATATCATGGAATCATGAAAATGTTGGAATAAATAAAACTGGATATCAAACTCATATGTAAAGGTCCATCCCATGTCTATAATCAGAAAGTGAAAAGAAGTCCCATAATGGATTATATTCACTCAGTAATCCACTATAAAACATGTCAAGAGATTTAAAGATTTACCAAATGAATTTTATGGATATATACTGTCACATAAATGAAATATTTTGAAGTTATATTTCATTTAATTTACATCCTTTCTTTGTTTTGGGGGTTTTCCATGCAGTTTTGGAGGAAATGGTGAGTTTCCAAAATTTGGGCCAACCCGAGAGCACATTTCCGGTTTTGAAAGTAAATTTTGTTTCTTTAATAACTACTTCATTTTTTAACCTTTTTCACCCATTAAACTTCCAAAATTACCAACATTTAACTATTCAAACCTCCAATGAAATTTGGGCCATTTAAAAATTCATTAGCATCTTGGATTTGGGTGATCAAATTAAGTATTGGGCCAACCCCAAAGCCCATTTCCAGTTTTAAAATTGTTTTTTAAGTCTTTCGCAAAATATTCTTTTTTAATCCTTTTTCGGTGATTCCACCTATCACCTACTTCCACTGTACCTAGCCACACACCCAGATTTGTTTCCCCCTCTTTGGAGATCATATATACCAGAAATTGGGGGTGAACTACTCAGGTAGCTAAAATCGTCCAGATTTCTCAAGTAAGTGAATAACCTTCTAAGATCCTTCCCTTTCCATAAGTTGTCTCCCTTTTTTATTGAATCCCCAAATTTCCAAAATCTAGGGCATCATACCTATGGTTTCATTTTGAGTTTCTTAGTCCAGTCTTCTGGTTTTAGGTTTGATCTCACTCCCTTGAGGTGCGGTGGTGGTGCGGTTGATGTTCCGCACTAGGATTTGCGGTTCTTGGGACTTTTGGTAGATGATTCCATTGTGCATGAAATTTTTGTGAATTAGATTTCTTTGTTCGTGGTATTTTCATATTTATTTCATTTGACTGTTTCTGAAAAAAAAATTAAGTTTCATTTATAAAGAAAATTAATTTTATGTTCCAATTTTTGGTGAAATTGGGTGGTTTTCGTACAAATATTTTATTAGTTCATTTGGGGCTGACCAATAGTTACATAGTTGATTTTATTGATTTGTATTAGGACTGGAAATTATATTTTTAGTGTTTATTCGTTTTTTTTATTTCTGATAATGTTTTTTTAAATGGTGTTTGGGATGAAAATGGGTTTTAAGTGCCATGTCTGTGTGAAAATGGGGGGTTTTTAAAAGATATAACTTCTTGGATCACATGGGGCTGACCCAAAACTGAATTTCTAGTAACAATAAAGTTTATTGAACTGATATTTTTGTTTTTGTGAATTAAAAGTGTGCACATAGTGTGAAAGGGGATATTTCTAAGTGCTTTGGTTGCAAAACAATGTGATATTTTGAGAGGTTGTTTTATTGAAAATCCAAATGTTTGGTTGTGTGTTTTAAATGATATAAAGTATGTATAGATACTATATTGTTTTTTTGTGACCATTAGTGGTGTTTTATATGAATATGTATGTGTGTTGTTTTCTGATATTGTTTGATCACAAAAAGGGGAATCCTGGGTACTTAGGTGGGTGGATATGTACTAGTACGGCTAGTGAACCAGATGGGTTGTGTCCATGTTTCACTGAGAAAATGGATTAAGACAACTCTAACTAAACTATTTGGATAATATTTGGGGACCAATAGGTTATGTTTATGTTCCCTACTAGTTTCCTGTGCTTGGTAATGGATTGTGACTTTGATACATTACACCGAGGTACGGGGTATATAGGGCCCGAGACTATCTAGTTCCCTAGGGGTGTTCCCAGTTTTGGTGCTCATTGGATTTGTGGTATTTACCCTTATATTGGAGTTTTTTGGAAGTAATTTACATTTGATAACATATATATTTAAATTTGTGAAGATTCTGAAAATTTTAGCTTGAAAACTCTTATGAATTGAAAGTTCCATTTCTTGTATTTTATCACTGCTTTTCTTTTCATATTAAAACTGCTTTATTTTTCTCATTGTATTGCATTCTATTTGAAATAATTGGGTGGTATACTATTGGGCTTAGGATCACACTATAATTACACCCCTTTGGTGTAGGTAGACTTGGTTATGTTTGACTCAGGAAAAGGAAAGGCTAAGGGTGATGGCGGTTCAGGGTGTTAGTCCCCATACATAGGACGAAGTTGTGGAGACGACTTGGGGGAGATGACCCCTTATCATGTGGAGTCCATGGGGCTGTTTTGTTACTGTTTCATTGTGCCTTTGGACCTTTTGTACTTCATTTGAACTTATGTATTCAGTTCTAGATTTTTTTATAAACCTTGATGGTATGAATTTTTCAGATTCATTTTATCAAATATTTTTTATGTTTTATGTATACATATTCGAGTAAATCATTCCCAAACCAAGATAAATGATACTCGGACACTTGTGCCAGCCCGTGGGGATAAAGAAAACCCTTTGGGCCTTTCCATGGTCCGGGTTTGGTGTTTTTAATGGTGGCGACCAGATTCGGTTTGTGACATATACTTATATTACTACAAAATATATAAATTAACATCATATATCTACATTCATCATAATTAAAAAACTATACATAAATCAAAGGCATGATTAAATGAATGTGAATGAAGTGAGTTTCATAATTTTGATTCAAGTAATAACTGAAGGCTAAATCCTATAGACTCCCAAGTGATGAATGTATTAAATCATTCCAATATTAAAAATTGAATACGGGAATTAAATATTGGTCATGAAGATCAAATATATAAAATTCATGAGAAGGATCTTGGAGAAGAAATAATAAAAAACCACTTGGTGGGTATTGGGTTAATTAAGTACAAGGCACTACTAAAGAAGTTAAGAAGTTATTTTATTCCCAAAATAAATAATTGATCCAATAAGATTATATATTAAACAATTAGTTTTTTATATACTTATTTGGTTTTGAAACATTTCATTGGGGTGATGCTTGATGTTAGGTACAAAATATGACCATTCACCTAAACCAGGATTATAAAAAAATTAGTCATTTCATAGGGAAATAAATCATGTATGACCAAATAAATTAAAAGGATATTTAACATGTCATATAATTAGGATACATATTTAAAAAAATTAAATATTTTTTTATAATAATATTTATTAAACTATAAAAAGTTAGTCATATTTCATAATTGATTAGTCAAAATGGTGCTCTAGAAGATCCCTTACTATGTTTTAAAAAAAGTTATTTTAAATCCCACATTGTATAAAAAATTATGAATTTAAGTATGAAAATATGTGTTTCTATGTATGAATTCCTTATAAAATTAAACTTAATTATGTTTACAATTAAAAATTATTACATCGGCGGGAATGGAAATTATGGACACAAAGGGAAGTCGTCCACTATATATATGGGAATCATTCTTAAAAAATTTCCAATTTTTGAAAAGGATTAAAAATAAATAGTAAAAAATAATCCCTAAAACTGATTTCCCAAAATTCAAATAGGTTATACCATATTAAAATAATGAAGAAACTAATGGAAAATAATTATAAATCAATAAATTGGATTCTCTTATAAGTAACTTTCTATTTTAGGTAATCCATCTATCATATATGACATCACGGAAGAGAATGAATGGTACTGATGTTTTCAAGAAAAAAATTATCTTATGATATTATAAATCATAGGGGTAATGGATAAAACCCAATAATTCAAATTTTTTCCTAATATTAAATCTTTCCATAATGATGGGTGACTGAGATGACATAGTTATGGGTTTAGTAATTTTGAATCAATGGTCATTGGATGCTTTAAAATCATATAGTTCTATAAAACGTATGAATTAAATCACATATTATTTGAAAGTAAATTATTTGGAATTATATTAACCATATAAATAACAAATTTTTCATAACATTGTTACATCACTAAATAAAGATAAATTGTGATGAAATTGTTTAACTTCTTCTAGATTCATTCGGTGTACACGCCAAACATGATGATCAATAAAAATATCTTTTCTATATATATTCATATGAACCATATTATTATTATTTTAATTAACTATAAACCATATATTATCATGTTATATTGGTTTGTTATATATCTTTCTTGAATGTGTCTGTTACATGAATTTATTTGACCAATTTTCTAGAAGGATTATATGTATGTAGACCTTGGTTGAAATAATTTCCATATATTATCATTACATATTTACTATGAATTTTGTTATGGAGGTAATTTTTATATATTAAATATATTTTTAGGCCACCCCTGATGGATGGTGATGATGAATTATATTCATTTTCATTGGAGAGGATAGTTCTCATGTACACAAAATTAATGTTTCCATTTTTTCAACGAATGAGAGAGAATGAAGGAAAATGAGAATTTTAGATTTCATAATAATATTTTATTATAAATATATATATATCATATTTGCATATCCATTAAATCATTTTGATCATTAATGAATTGTGGAGATGAAAATTGGAAGACATCACTTTCTATGTGTCATATTTAGTGCAACATAATTACTGCTGTTTTATTTTTCTTACTTGATTGAGAAGAATACATAATTAGTATTTTATTAATATAATAAAATATAATTATATTTTTTATTCCAATTTCCTTATATTTTTATATATAAAATATATTTTCAAGATAAAGATTAAATTGAATAAATAAATTAATAATGGGACTCTAAAGTTGGAGACATGATCATATCTTAAAGATTTCATTAGAAGTGAATCCCTTGAGTTAACGTATAGTGTCCATGGGATTAATGATTAAAAAATTATTTATATTAGAGGATGTTTTGGTATAATTTCAGGGGTATTTTAATGTAAAATTCATCAATATAATGATGCATGTGATCACCAAATTTTAGGGAATGAAAGGGAACGGTTTGGGATACAATTTACCCTTTTATGTTATCACTACATTATTCCTTGGTCTATGACTCCAAAAATTCAGAATAAAATTGCGGGGTGATATCATGTTGATAAAACCCCAAATAATAATTTAAAACAATGTTTTAAAATTGATTTATTTCTTTTACCATATGTTTTTACATACTTTTTTATAGATTTTTACCTTGGTAAATAGTTTTTATATAAGCATTTCATTCTTTGTTTAATAATATTGTGTAACACCTATTAGAAAATATTGATGTTTTAAACCATATTTCAATCACATTTTAAATTATTTCAATAAAAAAATATGAAATATCTCTATTTTAAATTTAAATATATAATTCATAACAAATGTTTTTTATAGAAAAAATATATATAACCATTATTTTTTCTTAATCTAATTTTTTAATAATTTAATCATTATTGAGTATTAATATAAATTTTTATTTCATAAAATATCATATTTGGGTAATGATTTAAATTACAGTAATTTAATTGATCGTATTAAAATATTAGATAGTAATAAAACATTTCATTTGAAAAAAAATCTATATCACCATTATTGAGGTATTTAACATTTTTCTTACTAATATTAACAAATCTGAATAAAAATGTAATATAAATTTTAAATTATTTAAAAACTTTTGACCAAGTAAAGTAAATATATTTTGATATATTTAATATAAAAAATTAACGATGAATACTTTTTAATGTAAGTGTGTAACAAGAGTTTATAGAATGATGTCTTACTTGAGTTATAAATATGTAAGACATGATTTTTAAATTCATCATAATTTTTTAAAGAAATATTTATTTTAAATATGGAATAAATTTTTTGTATTATTTTTTTATAAATTTAATCCATTTAATTATTATAAATGTTAAAGGTTTTTATATGTTAGTATGTTTACTATTCAAAATCAAATTTATTATTTTAAAAAAAATAAAAAATTCATAATGATAATATTTTGGATATGATGAAATAAAAAATAAAAAATATATATTTATGTGTTATGAGAAAAATATAATTATAAAAATTTATATTTAATGAAAATACTGTGTTTTAAAATATATTATATTCTTAATATTATTTCAAATTAGTTTCGTACGTAACTGATGTTAATATATTATTTAATATACACTAAAATTTTATAGAACGAATTTATTTGATTAATATGACATATAAACTAAATTATAAATTAGTTATTTGAAAATATATTATCCTTTTGCATCAAAAAAATCAAAAAATCAATAAAAACAATTATTTATTTTTATTTTTAATTCACTTTTTACTACTCAATTTTTATTTAAATAATTTTTATATTTTTATATAAACAATATATCATATTTTAGTAATATTAATAGCATTTTTTTGTAGCATATAAATAAAAATATATTTATATTAATATATATTACCTTAGTGTAATATTTATATTTAATTATGAGGTATATAATTTAAAATTTACCACTTAACTATACAAAACATCCTTATGCCTATAATATTTATGATAATGGAAATAAATACAATGAAAATATTTTCAACAACTATATTTTCAATGTTAGGATTTCATTATTATATATAGACATATAAATCATTCTTTAATTCTACACTAATTTAACAAGGCATAGTTATTATTTCACATTTTTAATAATTGGTTCCCTTTTATGGTGAAATTTTTTAATATCAATAATTATTTTCAGTTAGTGATCATCTTGTTTGAATATGATCTAATGAATTTACTTTTCATGATGATTTAATTATTTTTTATCTAATTCCTCTATTGATTATATCTATTTTAACAGATGTACATCGTATATGTTGAGTATTAATCCCTTGCATTCATTACATAGTTTTATATAAATTTATTGTAATTCCCATTTATAAATGAATAAATTGTATTTGGGAAAGATAGTAGAATTTAGGGAATATTTTATAATCATTTTTTTATCCTTATGAAATAATATAGAAATATTAATTACAATTACAAACATAATTAACAATAATAGTAATGATAATAATAGTTGTAAAAATATAGGGCATTATATTCTCTCTCTGATAAAAATTTAATAATTACTCTATAAATTATTACTTATTAAAAATGTTATCAAAGGTAATATATAATGTGACTAAATATTTAATATCTTTAGTTATATCTACTATAATATATTAGAAATCCTCTGATTTTCCACAGAATAATATTATCCCTTTTATTTTTTTCCCTAACAATTTTATCGTACAATCTATCATCATTTAGTACTTTGAATCGTGTGGTATAATAATCATATAAAACATTTTCATAATAATAATTTTATATAATATTATTGATCTATATAAATTTTGATCCCCTACATCCAATTCATTTTTCCTCCATACTAAGAGGACCAATGAATTTCCAAAATCGCATTAAATTTATAATAGATGAATAATATTATTTTTGTAAGAAAATTTCCATTAAATATGAACATGGGATAAAATAATCATTCCCCTTGAAAAATTCAATAAAAATTCAACAAGAAGACATTAAGGTTATGATTTGATATTCCTATATAACATTATCATTTTCATGGAGTTGGTTAAAAAAGATAAGAATATAATAATAATAGTTCATGAGTGAACGACTATTGTTCCTCAGTCTACATTTTTTTGGAACTCACTTCCGTATTTTTGATTTTGTAATCTATCACTACTCCAATAAGTAAGGATATTATCAATGCATATTATAAAAAATTGTCGTGATATTAGAGAACTAACTTGGATAACTCATTTTTTCCATTGATAAGGAATAGTACAATTAGTGGTGCTTTTAGACACAAGATATCCACTCCCATAATGCTAATTGGCCACTTCATATTCATTTAAAAATTTGATTGATGATAACTCCCTCTTACACGGGTAAATAAGGTTCTAGTTCCCTTGAGGAAATTTCATTAGTCCTTCTCCCAACATTTTCTACAGGAATGAAAATAGTTTCTTCATTCCATCATTATCTTTATTGCATAAATTTTCATGATTCAACATCCATCCATTCTTTAGAACACTCTGGTTCTCAACTATTGTTACACTGTTTATAATGTTTCATTAATATTCTTTGGGAATATTCATTAGATTACTAATTCCACCTCGCCCTCAAATTGGAATTTCATTTTGGTAATAATCAGATTATCCCTCCAACAGTCATTTTACATGGTTATTTATAGTTAGATTTATAATAGAAACTAATAGGATTTCCATGAATAACAAATATTTAACATTATAGATGGATTATCATAATAAATTACCAAATTTTAATTCAAATGTAATTCCCTTTACCCATTTTCATCATCACATTATAGCATAAATATTTTAGATTATAAAATGTTATTCAGGTTTGATCCATTTTTTCATTAGGTTATTTTATCTTATTCATCAGAAAATATTCCATCAAATAAAATAGAAAAACACTTCATTACCATAGTTCATAAAGAGTATATGATCTACCAAATCATAACCACTGAGAGTTTCTAGTAATGTGTGAAGTCATAGGACCACTCACCGGGTATTAATGTGATGACTAATTCAATCCTCAACCTACAATTTTTATTTTTAATTTTCATAGAAGCATATATTATATTGCAATATCAATTCTCCAATATCCATATAGTTATTTATTTCATTGAGAATCATGAAAACACAACATTGCTAAATTATTAGGATGTTATCCAATTCATTATCATATTAATTATAATTATCTCATTGGGTTTAACTAAGTTTTTTTAATCCTATTCTCTAGAAAAAAACAATAACAGGCTCTGATTCAAACTATAAATACCAAATAATTAAAAATACATTATTTCTTAAATATTATAATACATTTAAAAAATATTGTCATGGATTTAGATGTGTAGTTTCATTAGAACAGTGTACATATAAAATATATCATATTAAAATTTATATCATCATCATTATTTTAAACTCTACATAGTGACCCTATTTATAAAGGATATAATAAAAATTTATATGTTTTCATCAGGAAAATACATATGGAAAATTGTGGTCATGAAATCCCAATAATGGAATAATCGTAGAAGAAACCATAACATGGGAGTAAAATTAGATAATGAGATATAAAAAATTTAATGATCATATGTATTTAAATAATTAATAAATAGGTTATGTCATAATATTCCGGAATCATAATCATGTGGAAACAACATAAAACAATATATTAGAATCCTATGTGAATGTTAACTTCAAAAACCATCATAATAAAGCATACATAGTCCCATTTTGATTACGTTCACTCCCCAATACCTTACCTAACATCACATGAGATATGAATCCTCAACCAATGTTTTTTAAAGATATAAAATTCATATCCCACAAATAATATTAATTAAAATAAAACATACTCATTCCACATGAGGATAATAAATGATACATAAATCCTAAATAAGATGAAACCCTTTAGAAAGAATTAGGTTTCGTAATTATTCCTCAATGAATAACTGAAGGATAAATCATAATGATTCCCAATAGAATAAGGAAATACATAATTTTATTTTCAAATTTGGAAAAAGGGGGAATTGGTCTTCAACATAGATATCTTGTTTAGAATATTCATTAGAAGGATCGAAGATAATAATGAATGAAAACAAACTACATCAGTGTTATTTTTGGGATTAATTAATAAATCTTCTTCTAATATGGGATGAAAATATTTTATTATATAGAACAATAATTTAATTAAAAGGTTTATTTATTAAATAATATCAATATTTATAATCAATTAAGGTATTAAAAACATTTATTTTTGTGGATTCTCTATATGAGATAGTCAATAGGTATGTTCCCTTAGACTGGGTTTACTTAAAAGTGTAAATTTTTAATGAAACTAAAAGATGTATAATGCCAAAAATGATATTTATGTTTAAAAAGTGATATATATATATATATATATATAAAGTAAATATATACTATAATATAAAATATATGTGACACAGATATTTTATAAATGGGAGAAATTTAGAGGGGATGGGAAACAAAACAATCACATCGGAGGTCTGAATGATCGGTTAATATGTTTTAAAAAAAATGATTTTTGAAAATACCAAATTGAAGTTTTTTTAATATTCTATTGAATTGAGTATAAGAAATGTATTAAGTCCATTAGGGATAATGAATAATTATATTTAAAATCAAACTATTTTAATTTGGAGGAAGTGAAATTGCAATAAAAATAATGGAAACCATTTATTAAATTTATGAGAATTATTCTTAACATACTTTCATTTCTAAAAAGGATTAGAACACTCTAGTATATATGACTGGGATCAAAGTGATATACTAAAATAGAAATGTATTCTACCATATTATTTGAATTATTATTATGAAGGTGAAACATTATGTCTCACGAAATAATATTGATTTATAAAATAACCATATATTTTTGGGATGACATCAATCATAGCCCACATTAATGAATCCTATAAATTTTTGTTATGTTTTTATATCCAAAATTAATTTATGCTAATATAAAGAACACTAAATTTAATGACCCAGGTATTTATATAATAATATTTTTTATTTCAATTTATATTTTTGAATAAGATATTAATTTTACTTAAAATGGGATGCTTTGTTCGATGCCATAACAAACACACAATAATGGGTTTCTTCGAAATCTCATTTTACACACAAGGCTGAGTCATACAGAAAAATAATAACATTATATTATTATTTTAAATGATAGATAATTCCTAGCTATTGTAGTAGTGAGAATAAATATAACTAACCATATTAATATTAAACATGTTTGTTAATTATTTTTATATTTATCCAATAGAATATAGAGGCTTAAAATGAGAATGAATCCAATTTAAGCATAAATACTCTAATTATTTTAAAAGGTAGTTTTACTGCCTTTTGATGGGGAACCACATTTCAATATAGTTTTTTTCACTTTTATAAGTTCCATTTTACCAATTAAACTTCTTCTTTAGGATAGAGACATCAAAAATAAATTTCGGTAAATTTTTGGTATTTTTCTGATGAAGTTCATTTTTTAATGAATAATGAAAAATACTGCATTTTATGACAAAATTGTCTTTTCATATGATTTATTAAATAGTAATATTTATTTTTAGTTATTTTTAATGTGTAATTAGATTATTTTTATACAATTTAATCCAATTTTTTTCATTGAAAGTAATTTTACTTTTTTTTTCTCATAAACACATTTCAATCTTTTCATAGTTATTATATCTTAAAAACACGCTTTATGGTTTTGACAATTTGAACTAATTTTAGATTAATTTCTACAACATCTCTATTTTGAATTTGAAAAAATGGATTCTATATTTCAAATCAGTTTTTTCAAATTTTTTAAATAGTTAACTTTTATTTTTAGAAATTAAAAATAGTAATTTTTAGTAAATATTTTATTTATCATGGTTAAATGGTAAATATGGTAAATAAGGGTAAAAATAATATTATAATAATACTAAATTTCCCTAAAACATGTCCTAATAATACTGTATGAAATATATCTAACAATGGGATTCCTTGGTTCAATTTTAGGCCCCCATGGTTCCACTTGTGTGTGAAAATGACATTTAATTACTTTTAATTTAATGTTAAGGAAAATATAACCTAAACATGTATCTTTTGTAGAAATTTTTTTAAGGGGTTATATAAGTTATCATTTTGAATATAAATATTCATTATAAATCTAAAAAATTTAATAAATCATGTTATTTTATTTATTATTTTTAGATATTATATAAATTATTTAATTACAACAAAATGATGTTGCATTAATTGCTTCATTAATAAAGGATTCAAATAAATGATATTATAAATGTTAAAATAAATGTAATTTGGTTATGTTGATATCATCCACGAATTTTCCTAATGATATATACATGTTTTCTTTGAATCCCTAAATTTTTATCGACTTAATCAAATTGTTATGGATTTTTTAAAAACATTCATGTTATGAAAAGTGTCAAAATTTACATAATTCATATATTAAAATATACATGTTTTTATTAAATATTATGAAATTTAAATAAAATATAAGATTTAGACACATAGTAATCATAAGACTAAATTTTTTTATTAACACTTTAATTGGGTATTCGAATTGTTTTGGTAACTTTTTTGATTCTCAAAGTGTTAAATGCTTGATAGAACGGTAATAGGAAAAAAGGATTAATGAAAATGTTAAGGATTAAAAAATATCCACAATGTGTCTAATTCTTATTGGATGATTTTATATACACCTATATTAATCTTATATTAGAACAAGAAGAATTTGGACTCTTTTATACACAAAATATAATTTATAATAAAATAATTATTCATGATATTCCTTATATTCCCCTCCTCCATCTTATAAAATGTTCCCACCAATAACCCATTAATCACACATCTCAAGCCCCGTGGATCATACAACCTCTATCCAAAAAATCTCCCAAAATCCATCTATTCATCTTTGATACCATACCCTATGAAGAAGGCAATTCAAGAGAGCCATTTGGCTCAAATCAAAAGAAGTTACATGATTTGAGGTAACGTCTTATCTAAAGATTCGTTCCATTATTTTTCCTTCTCAAATCTCTATGTTCTTCTTATTCTATGTTTATATAACCAGACTAGTATCCACAATATACTATGTTGTTGTTTGGATATGTATTAGAACTACAATTAAACTAACCTCCATCTAATTTATACGAACATATTGTTTCTATGTATGGCGAGAAACTATCTCCTGAAATTATGATTGTTTTATTTTCCCCTACTACCTCTAGTGGTGGCCATTATGATGGAAATGTATTTATATATGATATATATGATATTTATTTCCTCTCTATGGTTCTTTAATTCTCATTTAGAATATACCTTTATGCTTTTCATTTTGTATAAATATGATAATTTCATTCAAAGAAATGTGGACTACCACCCCGTCAAAGTGATACAACATGTTTATTCTACGCGTAAAATGTATAAAGGATAAAATTAATGAGATTATGTAATATATATAACATATATATTATACTAGAATTATTATATACCTATACATCATTTAGTTTTCATACCTTTACATATGAAAAATAAATGAAAGTAGGGTTTATGCGTACCTACGGCTTACCGTCTCCAGGAACGAGGCATTTCATTTATTATATAAAAATGATATGAACTATTATAAATACATATATTATGTATATATATGATATATATGATATCTAAATCATGAATATCATTCTACACATAATATAATTTTGACCACATGGACTATTTATAATTATAACAATTTCATTTTTTACTCAAGTTCCGAACATCGAAGAAATGTCTGATATGAACTCAAATAATTAAATAATTGTTATAGAATGGTAATAAGTGATAAAAAAGGAATAATAATCTTTTAAAAGGTTCTGAATCATGTTGAATTTTACTTACTTTATTATTCAGGAAAATAAATAATGGATGAGTCAAGTCGGACTTGAGGTAAGGGACTACATCTCAATCTCCTTTCATTGATGAATATGTTGATTTATACACAACATTCTTTTATATGGTGTATAATACCCTTTGAATTTTAATTTATTTAACAAGAAACTTTTATCTATTAAGAGTTTTACTAAATGACAGTTGGAATCTTTTTAATGTTTTCGGTGACAATGACATCTCCACCGAAGTAATAGTTATTTGGCTTCCTCTATAAGTCTTAATGTTTTTAAAAGGAAAAAAAATCACATATTCCATTTGGGGTGTTTTAATATTTAAAATAGATTTTGAAATGTATTTTATGATTCAAAATCTTTAAAATACTTCTTGTTTCTGTAAATGAAATTTAATTACTGAAATGTAGATATTTGAATATTTTTAAATGTTATGATTATTAAATGTTACGTGGACATTTTAAGGGTAGTTCAGTGATAAAAAATGATTGGTGGTTACAATATAACCTATAATGCATTGGGTGTGGAAGTCGTCCATATTGCTATTCCATTTTCTGATATGTCTAGATGTTGAACATATGGTTATTCAATTTCAATATGTTTATGTCCCTAGTTACCATATATGATATGTGTTGTTTTCATGGGGATGTATGGTAATGTTTTTATTACAAAAATGGTATGCAATTCTATTATATTCAGTGAACTGTTTTTGCTAATTCTATAAGGTGAAATGTATTAATTTATGATTAAGTATTCATGGTTTACATGTTGTTTTGAAAACTAAAAAATTTTCTACTTTGTGTATCCATTACTAAGAATTTTATGCTCATCCCAAGTTTTTGAAAAAAAATTCACCTGAAAAAAGGTGGAACAAGGTGATGGATGGGATCAATGAAATTTCATGTTGTTTAAAACATTGAAGTAAACACATTTCTTTTCTTTTAAGAGTTTTTATTTTATGAAAAAATTGATACTGAGTAGAAGTGTCTACATGAAATATTCGAGATGTTTTATATAAGTTATAACGAAATTATCAAAATCTATAAACATGAAAATATCCTCAATGTTATTTATTAACATAATTCAAGATTATGTTATGTTTAAGGCTGGGGCCATACAGTTGGTATCAAAGGTCGGTTTAGATAACATTAAGAGATAAATGTTTTATAATAGAATATCCAAAAATGATTTTTTACATTACGGTCAAATTGAAATGATACAGCATTTTAAGGATACCATGTTTCTTCGCATATGATATTTTTGTGTTCATAATGGTTTTCCTAGAGTAAATATAGAATCTATCATGGAATGACAAAAAGATGAAAAAAAACTTCCCAATCAATAACCTGAGATGGTCGGAATCGGAACTGAACAATTCGTTGTAGTGATAGATTTGTTGACCTGGGCTTTAAATGGTGTTGGTATCCATGCACTAAATCATCCAGATCAACCAAATAGGAACATGTAAATAGTGGGGAATTTCATGAGGCAATATCCACCATCATTCAGAGGATCATCAGACCATGTTCAAGCTGAAGGGTGGATCAAAGCACTATAAAGGATTTTCAATGTCAGCGGTTGTACAAAAAGTCAATATTTTAGTCGTTCTATTTATCATTTTGATGGAGAAGCAGAATAGTGGTGGTTGATGGTTAAAAATATCGGGGATAATGAGGAGATTGATTCTCTTTTGGGGAATAATTCAAAGGTATGGTTATTGAGAAATATTTTCCTAGTGTTGTTTGACTTAAGATGGAAAAACAATGCTTGGAATTGAGGTAGGAGGATGACTTAGTGGATGTTTATGAAGAAAATTTCACTCGACTAGAAAGGTATTCTCCAAATTTCATCCGTGATCTTGAAATTAAGATAAATCAATTTTTCTCAAGACTTAATCCATGATATGGAACAACATTATCCTCTCGTGAGTTCAAAAGAAATGGGAAACCTGACAAATGTGCCGTGAAGTTAGAAATATATTATTTTGATGATCAGATGTTCCAATAGAGTATCAAGAAGAATATGTCCAATTGGAATGTATAGGGAAATAATTCATCTAAGAATATTGGATTTAAGAATACTAAATTTCCATCTTGTGAGAAGTGTGGTAAAAAAACATCCAAGAGAATGTCTCTCAAAATCTGGAATGTTCTTTCGGTGTGGTAATACAGGTTATATTGCTCATAACTATAAGGAATATGATCAAGCATGCAATTAAAATCCAGTTGTAATATGTTTCAGTTTCAATGAGTTTGGTTATTATTCCAATGAGTGTCCAATGTTTTTTACCGAGGGTGGAAACCAGGAAAATCCGAAGTAGATGGTTGGGGAAAAATATGTTTCTACTACTACAGTTGATCTGGGACCATAAAATGAACTGGTATCTTGTACTCTGTTTTTTCAGATGATACCAATGTGTGGTTTGATCCATGATCTACAAATTCTTTCATTTTCAAAAACTTTTCTAGTAAATTGGGAATTCCATCTCAAGATATGAATCCTAAATAGGTGGTAAAAACACATGGGGGAAATGTTGAGGAAAAAATAAATTATATGTATCTTCCTATCCATATCTGTGGAAAGAATTTACCTACAAACCTTGCTATTTTTTCTCTCATAGCATTTTATTTTATTATGGGAATATATTATATTTATTTTTATGATACTAATATTGACTGTAGATCTGAAGAGGTTTCTTTATAGAAAGTATTTCAGTTTTTGTACAATAATTAACCCTAATCTCAGATAACTAATCAGGATGCTGAGAAACTTGTAAAATATGGAAATGAATGTTATCTTGGAAAAATTGCTGAAAATAAAGGACCTATTCTGATTAATGATAATCCAATAGTAAATTGGTATCATGATGTTTTTCCTGATGAGTTTCCCAGTATTATACCTGATCAGGAAATTGAATTTACTATTGACTTAGTTCCTGATTCTAAGATAATTTCAAAATCCCCTAATCTAATGTCTCAAATTGAACATTTATATTTAAAAAAAACAATTGTAGGAGTTGTTATATAATTATTTCATTCGTCCTAGCACATCACCTTGGGGTGACCTAAACTTGTTTATAAAAAAAGATAGTTCAATGATACATTTCATTGATAATATATCCTTAAATAATATCATTCTTAAGAAAAAGTATCCATTTCCTCATATCAATGATTTGAGTGATTGGATCTAGGGATCTCATTATTTTTTGATGATTGAAATGAGGTCGGGGTACCATCAGTTGAAAGTATATAAAGAAGACTTTCCAAATACTGCATTTCATACTAGATATGGCCCTAATTAATTTTTAGTTATGCCTTTTGGGTTAACCAAACCACCTACTGTATTTGTGAATCATATTAATATAATTTATATGAGATCAAGGATATGTTTTTGGTATTGTTTATTTATAACATTTTGGTATATTCCAAATTTAAATAGGAACATGAAAGTCTTGTAAGGGTTTTTTGAAAACCGTTAAATGAAAATAATTTTTTTGGGAAATTTAGCAAGTGTGAGTTTTGGTTACAACAAATTTCATTCCTTGGTCACATTTTTTCAACAAATGGAATAATTGTTTATCCATGTAAAACAAAGGTTGTTTAAAAATGGCCAAGAACTATAAATATAACTAATATTCGTTGTTTTCTTGGTTTGGAAGGTTAAAGGATGTTTTTTGTCAATTTTTCATGGGTATCTAGATTATAGGCTATATTTAATCGAAAAGGTGTTCTATTTATTAGGAAAAAAGAATGTGATGATTATTTTCAGGAATTGAAAATAAGATTGGTGAATTCTCTAGTACTCCCATTACCTTCCAGAAATGGTGAGTTTTTTAGCAACAGTTATGCTCCACTAAAAGGACATGGTTGTGTCCTAATGCGGAATAATCTAGTAATTTATTATGTTTCACATCAATTGAAACCTCATGAGATAAATTACCCTACACATGATTTTGAATTTTCTGTTTTTATTATTTCATTAAAAAATTAAAGGCATTATCTGTATGTTATAAAGTGTGAAATATATACTGTTCCAAAAAAGTTTAATGTATATAATGACATGGAATGAATTAAACATTTGACAGAGGGGGTGGTTAGAATTAATCATGTATTCTTATTGCATGATTCATTACCATCCAGGAAAGTAAAATAAAGTGGGTGACACTTTTAGATGAAAGGGTAACGCTACATTAACCATTCTACATTTGGAAGAAGATCCTTTGTTTAATGATTTTATGAAGTTTGGAATAAAAATTTTTAGTGTAGGAAATTCCTCTATTTTGTTTCAGGTGGCAGTGAAATTGTCTCTAGTAGAGAAAATTTAGTAAGCACAGAAAGAATATAGTGAGTTGCAGAGAAAGGTATAGTTGGTTTAGAAGGGTATGTTTCCTTAATTTAACATTGATAAATATTGTATTTTGTGGATTGGAAAAAGATTATGTGTGCCTTGTGATTTATAGTTAAAGACATAGTTGTTATGTGACGCTCAATGTCCTTTGTTTTCAGTTCATCCTGGCAGTACTAAGATGTACATAGATCTTCAAAAGTATTACTGGTGGGATGGAATGAAAAGAGATATTGGTGACTTTACAGTGAAGTGTTTGAATTATCATCAAGTTAAAGTAGGGTAGAAGTTATCAAAAGGTATTCATCCTCCTTTTCTAGACACATAGTGGAAATGGGAAAATATATCCAAGGAGTTCGTTATGGGATTACCGAAGAAATCTTGTGGTAAAAATGAATTCTGGGATATTTTTGATCAATTGACTAAATCTACTTATTTTCTTCCAATTCAATATACTCTGTCACTTTATCAACCTTCTTGATTTTTTATTAATGAGATAGTCAGGTAACATAGATTTACCATCTACATTGTATCTGATCATGATCCTAGGTTCACTTATAACTTTTGAAAGGGCCTTTAGAATTAATGTGGTACTGAATTAAATTTTATTACATCTCTTCATCCTCAATCAAATGGATAGTCAGAACGAAATATTCATAAATTGGAAGATATGAACCATATTCTTTGATGGATTACTAGGGAATTTTTGAACAACGTCTTTCTTTGGTTGATTTTTCTAATAATAACAGTTTTCATTCCATTATACAGATGGCTCAATTTAAGGCATTATATAGAAAGCGGTGTCAAACTATAGCTTTATTTGATGAAGAAGGTGAAAGTAATCTAATGGGACCATAATTGGTAGAAGAGATGGAAAAGAAAGTTCAATTGATACAGAAATACATAAGGACATCACAAAGTATGAAAAAAATTTATTTAGATAACCGGATGAAAGAACTTTTTTTAGGTTGTTGATCAGGTCTTTCTCAAAGTTTCTCCATGGAAAAGTGTGGTTCGTTTTGGTGTGTAGGGAAAGCTGAGTCTGATGTTCATTGGAACCTATGAAAACCTAGATAAAGTCGGATCAGTTTCTTATAGAGTGGATTTACAAATAAAATTATCCTAGGGACACAATTTTTTTCAAATTTTAATGTTTATAAAGTATATACAAGATCCATCACATTTTTTAGTCTAGAGGAAGTTCAGTTGAAAGAGAATATTTCTTATGAGGAACAACCAGTCCCGATTATTGGCCGAATATGGAAAATGTTGCATAATAAGGTAATTCATCATGTAAAGGATTTTTTGGAAAACTCACATGGTTGAAGAGGTTTCAAGGGAATCTGCAAATGCTATGAGGAATAAATACCCCCACTTATTTGATAAGTGAGTATAATTATTTGGAAGCAATTCCCAGAATAGGGAAGGATGTATCGACCAAGGTTTTTATAGAATAATACTTTTGATTTATATTAATATTTATGAATAATATATAAATTTTACATTAAAGTGGATGCAATGTTTGATGGAGTACGTGACACACAATAATAGGTTTCTCCGAAATATCATGATGCACACAAGGTTGAGTCATTCCAAAATATAATAACATAAAATAATTATTTTAAATGGTAATTAATTCCTAGCTGGTGTATTAGCAGGAATTAACAGAACTGACCATATTATGATTAAACATGGTTGTTAAATGTTTTAACATTTATCCAATAAAATTTAGATGCATAAAATGAGAAAGAATTCCATTTTATGCATAAATACTCTAATATTTTTAAAATGTAGTTTTACCACCTTTTGATGGAGAATCCCTTTTAAATATAGTTTTTTTCACATTTATATGTTCCATTCAACAAAATAATCTTCTTATTTAGAAGAAGGAAATCAAAATTTACATTTTATAAATTTTTGGTATTTTTTGGGTAAAGTTAAATTTTTAAAGAATAGTGAAAAATATTGAATTTTAAGTCAAAACATTCGTTTCATTGGAACTAATTTCACTTCTTAATTAGATATAAACACATATCAATATTTTTATAGTTATTACTTCACTAAAAAATTCTTTTTGGTTTTGACAATAGTGATTAATTTAAAATTAATATCTGCAACTTATGTATTCTATATTTGAAAAATGGATTTCAAATTAGGAATCAAGAGGTCCAATATTTTTCCATAGGTAACTTTTATTTTTTATCATTTTAAATAGTAACTTCATTTATTTGTTTTACCATGGTTAAAGGGTATATATGGTAAATAAGGGTAAACAATCATATTATAATAATATTAAATTACCCCAACACATGTCCTAATCCAATTAGATGAGATATATCCAACTATGGGCATCGTTGGATCAATTTTAGGACCCCAGGGAGCCAGTTGTGGTGAAAATGACATTTAATTAGTTTTAATTAAATGTTTAGGAAAATATAACATAAACATGTATCTTTTGGTAAAACAATTTTTATATTTGGTTATATAAGTTATATTTTTGACTATAAATTTTAATTATAAAGATATAAAATTTCCTAAATCATGGTATTTTATTTATAATTTTTTGAGATTAAATATACAAATTTAATTATGATACAATGATGGTATAATGATTGCTTCATTAATAAAGGATTCAAACAAATGATAATATAAATTTTAAAATATTTGTAATTGGGATATTTTTATGCCATCCACATATTTTCTAGATAGTAGATATATGTTATTTTTTATTAAATAATTTTTTTCGAATCAGTCACGTTTTTAAGGGTTTAAAAAAAATTCAAGATATGAATACTGTCAAAATAAAAATAATTCATATTTTAAAATATAAAATAACTTATTAAATATTATAAAATTATAAAAGAAATATATGATTATTCCATATAGTTATCATATGTCTATAATTTTATTATTGACTCTTTAATTAGATATTTGTAATGTTTTTGTAACTATTTTGATTATCAAAGTGTTAAATACTTGATAAAATAGTATGAGTAAACAAGTGTTAAATAAATAAGATATGGATTATCAAATATAAAAAACATATTTAATTATTATTGTACTCTTTTAGTTCGACACATATTCATCTTCTCTTTGAAATACCTTAATTTGGAATCTTTTATAATCGGAATAGAATTTATTATAAAATAATAATTCTAGATATTCCTAAGTGCACATCCTCTCTATTTTAAAAGGGAACCACCTGTAACTTATAAATCACACCTATCAAATCCCTTGGATCATCCAAACATTACAAAAATAATCTAAAAACATCCCTCTATTCCTCCTAGATTCCTTACCCTAGACATAAGGCAATTCAAGATCGCAGTTTTTCTCAAATCAATAGAAGTTACCTGATTTGAGATAACGTCTTCTATCAAGTTTCATTCCATTATTTTTCTTTATCCACTCAATTTTCTCTTCTTATTCATTGTTTACATAAAAACACCAGTATCATCATTATACTATGTTGTTTTTATGATAAGGTTTCTAAGAACACATACACACACCTCTATCTAATGGATAGGAACATATTATTTCTGTGTACGACGAACTATGTCCTCACGAAACGATGATTGTTTGATTTTCCCCTACCACCTCTCATGGTGGCCATACTGTGGGAACTATAATTATATATGATATTTATTATATTTATTTTACCTCTATTCTTATGATATTCTCATTTATAACATAACATTATGATTTTCATGTTTTATAAATACGATAATTTCATTTGAGGAAGTACAGACAACCGCCCACTCAAAGTGATATTACTCATTCATGTTATACATGAAACTTATAATGAATAGAATTAATTAAATTACGCAACATATAGAACTTATATATTATAGTATAATTATATTATACCGGTGTATCATTTAGTTTTCATTCCATTATATAAGAAAAATAAATGAAAGTAGCATTAATGTGTACGTACGACATACCGTCTGCATGAACTGTTAATTTCATTTCATATATCCAAATGGAATAGACTATTCTAGATTCATATATACTACATATACATGATATATATTATATCCAAATCACGAATATCATTCAGAAGATACTGTAATTTTTACCACATGGACAATTTAAATTAATAATAAGTTTATTCTTGACTCATGTTCTGAACATCGACAAAATGTCTGATACGAACTCAAATAATTAAATAATTGTTATAGAAAAGTAATAAGTTGCAAAAAAAGGAATAATATAATTTAATAGGATTATAAAATAAATATAAATTAACTTATGTTTATTATTATAGAAATTAATGAATAGATGAGTCAAGTCGGACACGAGGTAGGGGACTACGTCTTAATCTCCATTAATTGAGGCATTCTTCGATTTATACACATATTTATTTTATATGGTGTATAATCCCCTTTATCTTTTACATTCATTAAAATGGAATATTTTATCTACAATGAATTTTAATAAATGACATAAGTAATGTTTTTAATATTTGTGGTGACAATTACATCTCCATCGCAGTAATCATTCATTGGATTCCTTTATAATCCTTACTGTTTTTAAAAGGAAAAGAAATCTCTTATTCCCTTTTAGGGTGTTTCAATATGGAAAATGGTTTTTTGAAATGGTTCATTTATTTCAATATCATTAAATTCTTTCTTTTGATTGTGAATGAAATGTTATTAGTGAAGTGTTCATATTTGAAATATTTTAAGTGTTATGATTATTAAATGGTACTTAGACATTTGACGGGTGGTTCTGTGATAAACCAAGGAAGTGTGGCTACGTTATAACATCCAATGCATTGGTTATAGAAGTTAGACATATAGCTATTCCATTTAGAAATATGTGTAGAAGTCGACTATATGGTTACTCCATTTGAGTATGTTTATGTCCCATGTGACCTTATATGTTATACATTGTTTTCTATGGGCATTATGGTTATATTATTGATACAAAAAGACTATGAAATGAACTTATATTCAGTGATGTGTTTTTGCTACTACTTTTATGTAAATAGTATTACTTTATGATAAGTATTCCTGGATTACATGATTTTTTGAAAACTATCATCTTCCTTTATTTGTGTATCCATTATTGATCTTTTTATTATTATCCCAGGTTTTTAAAGTGACTCTCACTTGACTTAAGGAGGAATAAGTTCAAGGATGGGATCAAGTAGAAGTCATGCTATTTAATACATGTAACTAATCATTTTTCTTTTATTTTAAGAGTTTTTATTTTATAAAAAAAATTGATACTCACCAGATGTGTCTCCATCTAATATTCAAGATGTTTGGTATAAGTTCTGAACAAATTCTCTAATGCTCTAAACATAGAAAGGTCATCAATGTGAATTATTAACATAATTCAATATTATTCAATGTTTAAGGCTAGGTTATACATTTTATGGGGATACATCGTGTAAATTATGATGGGTTCATAATATCATATCATGCTTCTATGTTTGGTGATTGAGACAAAACCCTTATAGCCATTGATATTTTGAATCAAATTTAATTAGATTATTAAAAATAATATGGTTCTATTAATACCATTAATTTTTTCATTTATTAACCCAAAATATATTATTGGAATGTATATACAACATAAAAATAATAAATTGTTACATGACATTAAAATATGTCTCAATGAACTTAAATTGAGAGGAATCTCCTTATAATTTTTCATTTTCATTTTCACATGTGCCTAACATCCTAGATAATATAATTATGTTTATTATAATCCATATCAGGTAAAAATTTACCTTTGTATAATTTTATATGAATTTTTTTTCATAATAATCTATTTATTTATTATATAGTTTAAATTCTAGTGTTGGTTACTTGAGGTTTTTTTATCAATTTGACTATAACTTATTATGTAAGGTAAACATAGAATGATGAATTCTAAAATAGATTCATAATATCTTTAGTCATAGTAGAGTTATGGAAATAATTTTTATATGTATGATCAATTTCTTTTTCAGTCTAACCATTATTTTTGGGGATGATTAGTGAATCGTATTTCTCCTAGAGGTGATAATTCAAATATACGAATAATTATGGTTTCCATTTCTTGAAAAATTAAAGCGAAATAATATTAATGATAATTTTAATTTTTAGAATCATACATATAGTATAGATATCATGTTTAGTATTCCATTTTGTACATATGATCATCCATGAATGTTAATCTTGAAAAACATAAGACATTTCTTTGTGGATGCGGTTTTCCATAAAATTCACTAAAAAAAATTGTTTTCTTAGCAGTTGGAGAGGGATAATTAAATATTATTAAATTAATATAATAAAATATTAATATTGTAATGATATTTATTTCGTTATATTTTTTTGGATATAAGATATTTATTAGAGTGATATTATGGTTATAAATTTCTGTAGAAGGTAATAATTATGTTAGGGACCCAATAATCTCTTATAGATTTCCTCGGAGGTGAATCGATTGTGGAGAAATATATAAATCATGGGATTAATAATGATAAAAATAATTCTTATAGTGTTTTTGGGTATTTTATTATGGTAAATTTTAAGAGAATGTATTACCATTGAGGGGTGTATGTGAACCTCATTTATAAGTGATGAAATGGTATCTTTGGAAAATACCCTTTACAATTCCACGAAATAACAAAACTATTCAATGGTAAATGCCTCCAAAAGTACTTAATTAATTTTTTGGGTCATATATAATCTATAAATACTAAAAAAAATTATAAATACTTTTTAAAAAAATTTCCTGAATTTTAATATAGGTTATTACATTTTTACCTTTTGATGTTTTACCAGGATAACTGGATTTTTATGATGAAATATATGTTTCTGTACACATACATGCTAACCCCAATTACAAAAATTTAATATTTTTAAACTAAATTTACTTAATATTTATCCAAATTTAGTTTCTAAATATTAAAATATAAACATTCAGATAAACATATATAATATATAGACAACCATTTTTTTAGTCAATGAAATTTAAAAATTTATTTTTCCATCAAATTATTTTGTATTGATGTCCAATAAAATATGTGTAAATTTAAAAATATATATGTTTAAGAATCATATTAATCTAATCAATTAAAATATACAAATTTTATTACTTTGATAAAATCAATTTATATTAGTTGAACAATTAATTTTTAAATACAATTTCACTATTATCGATTAAATTAAATATATTCTTACTAATATTCCCCTCATACATACAAATGAAATTGGAATTCGTCAATATTATTATATTTTGGAATATATTATTATCTAAATTCTATAATAATTAATTATAAAATTTTTATTTTTTAAATTTCAATATAAGAGCATAAAAGATGTTTTTAGTATAATAAATTACATGATTTTCACAAATGCAATGCATGTGTTTTATTAATTCAACATATTAGTTTTTTAATTAATTTTAGTAACTATTAAATATATATTGTTCTTATAAAGAAATTCAAAAAACGTATATGACATTTTTCTATTATAAATTTGAATTCTTTTAACAAATGTATGTATTTTTACAAATCACCGAAAATCAATAATTTCTAAAAAAACTCATACTAATATAATATCTATATAACGAAATATAAAATGTAGTTTAATTTGTAAAAAATTGTGATTTTTTATTTTTTTTACTTATAATTAAAATATATATAAAATAATTGTATCATGCATTGTTAAAATAAAATTCATTCTTAGACATTATGTGTTCTCTATATTATTTCCTATTGATTTATAATTTAAGTGATATTAATATTGTTTCCCATATATATTAATATTTTATGGTTTCAATTTATTTTATTATGATAAAGTAAAAAATACATATTGAAAAAGTTCTTTGAAAATAAATATTTATTGTACAATGAAATATTCATAAACAAATACCATTACTTAATTATATATAATGTAAAATTTATTTTTCACTGAACCACCAATATTGAATTTTTTAATTTTATAATAAAATCAAATCATGTTGTTATTATAATTATAATATTTATATTAAATGTAAAATTATATATAATATTTTAATAATATATTTTTTTCTCAATATGAATTAGAATATTTTAATTTGACGACCTTACAAAACACGACATGGGTATAACTACTGGATATATAGATAATGAAAAGAACTATAATGAATATACATTCAATGAACATATTTATAATGAACATATTTTTAGTAACAAGATATCATTCCTATATAAAAACTTACTAAATCATTTTTTTTCATTCCACTCACTTTTCAAGGCATGGTTCTTATTTCATATTTATTCATGAACATTTTTCCCTTCATAGTTTTTTTTACCACTAATATTTTATAGGATGTTGGTGATACTTGAGGATTGATATGGTTCGACAGATTTAATAGTCAGGATATATTATTCTTTTTATGTACTTTCTCATCTTTTTTTATCACTTCTAATAGATATACATCATATATTGTGAGTAATGATCGATGATGTTCATTATTGTGTTTTTGGGGAATTTTTGTATGTTCCAACAAATTTATTAATAAAGAGTACATTACTTGGTTATTTTATAACATGAAATGTTTTCATAAAATATTGCAATCAATTTGAAATAATATAAAAAATTCCATTAAAATTAATGAAATAAATAACAGTAGTAGTATTAGTTGTAGATTTAGTATTATTAATAGTAGTATTAATAATAATATTAATATTTCATAATACCAAGGTAAATACAAAAACTAATAAAATATCCATTTTTTAAATTCATTTTTATCAATAATATAATATTTATTGTCAACCTAATAAAAGAAAAATCATGGTCACCACACAATTTGGAAGAAATAAATATTTTTTATAGTAGAATACCTTACCACAAATAATGATTTGATAAGAATTCCATGAGACGAAAAATAATATCTAGATCAAACCCCACCGATCACATAAGGATAAATTTTGTGGCCAATGATCATACATTCACCATCGATACCATTAAACAATAAAATAAGTCATGAATCTGTATTATTATCATTACCTCCACTTTAAGATTTATAGTAATAGATTCATTTAGAATTGAAGAATAATTAATCTAGGATCCTAAGAAAAGATATATAGATTATAAGGGACAATTCCAATAAAAAATGGTAAAATATCCCCCCAATAACACAACTATGATCAAATTGGGGTTAAATGTAGTCAAAGAATTAAGAGAGAATCTGAGACATGGGTGGAATTTATAATAACCATAAAATATTTTTGAAACATTATATTCTAGGGTTTTAAATGTTTCATTGATTCTATATTAAACGAAAATATGAAATTCATACCTCGATAACTAATTTCATATATCTATGTCTTAGGTCATAATATTTTTAACTCCATGAACATAATAATGTCCACAACACAACCCTAGTGAGTCTTCCACAATATCGGATCTTCTAAGAGACACAACTCTAAACATGTCCTCTTATCCTTGATCCAAATGAACCATATCATGATATTGGTTAAAATAGATGGAAGTATAATTAACAATAACCCATATAAAGAGAACATAAAATTATACCCCTATATGTTTAACACGACAACAAGTAGAACCATGACACAATCCAACTGATATCTGATTATCCATAATCTCATGTTATATTAACCCCTAGAACCCATTTGGAATTTGAAATATATATGAATAATTAAAATTACATAGAGTGTGTCAAACTACAATTCAAACCCTCATTATTTAACTCAGGAGTGTTTAGGTGAACATAAATGCCTCCATTTAGAATTTACTCAATGATTCAATCTATAAGAATAACCTGAAATCCACTAAACTGAAGCTAACAAACATAAATTGATAAACATCCCTCCATCATAAAATATTAAAAACCCATAAACACATGTATCATGCCTTTTTTCATAACTTAGTAATCATGTTACAACCCAATGGTTCATTGAATGACCATCAGACCATTAAAAATTATTCATAGAAAACTCTTCATGCAACACATCCCAAGATCATGCTACAGTGCATTCCATCAAACTAAAATTTTTTTTAGAACTCTTAGTACCTCCCACCATCATTTACACAAGTTCTGTAAAACCAAAAAGAAACATGTAAGAGCGTGTGTATTGATAATAAATTACATTAGATGATTTTCAAAAAATTCCTATCCTTGTGAATGTAAACCATACCAAAAAGGAAAATAGTGGACCCTAAAAGCCCAAAAACCATTAAGGTCTATTTTAAAAAAGACAAAAAATATCACTAGAAGATAACTAAAATCAATGATTAAATATTCATAATCAATATGGCATGAAATAAAACATCTATTACATCCAAGATAACATGGTTCAAAATAGAATAGGATACTATGTGTGTCTTTATGACTAAATTTTCCATGTACACTCCATTTAATACCCCAGAAATCGTAAATAAATTTAATTCCTTATTAATATTCAAAAATCCAGTTTTGTATATTTATATTAATAATATTAATATTATGTAATATTTTTCAAAAAGGATAAAATTTTATTCTTACATAATTTTTTCCCATGTATAGTATAGTTCTATTATAAATATTGATTTCAAAATTATAGAATTTTAAATGAAAAAATGATTCTCATTATAAGAATATATAATAAAAAACTAACATATAAATAATTTTTTGGATTTCCCTATAATGATATATTTTTATTTTAATATTTAATGATAATTATAGTATTAAAACTTTAATTTTATTTAATTAAATAATGTTATTCTAAAATAGATTTTTTTAAAAAAATTATCTTATAGAAACAAAATTCTAATATAATAATAAAAAATATAATCATTTACATAAAAATCAAGATGATGCCTCAAATTTTTATAATTTCATTTTTTCTTTAAAAAATATGTTCTTAATAACTATTTTATGTTTAATTTTAAATATATATATATATATATATATATTTCAATTCAATGAATTGATTCATAAAAAATAGATTTCGAATTTTGAATTAGATGGTTATTTTTTTACTATGTCCCTTTGCATTTTTGGTTATTAGGAATTCTATCCTTAGAAAATTCAGGTCACATGAGTAAAGGAAATATATATATATATTAGGGCTAAAATTATTTGATATGTCCTAAATATTTCCAAATACATTGTATTTATATTATTTAGAATTAGTTTTATAATAATCATATATATTTTTAAAATTTTGATATTTATTTCCACTTGTCTTTGATAGTGACCATATAATGATTTTAATTAATGAATAAATAAAAAATTTCACTCTATTTATTTTAATATCTCAAAAATAATTATAGAGATAAAATGACGTTACATTTGGTTCTAAATGGTTATTTAAATAATGAATGAAGTTCATTCATCATTATAATTTATTTTTTTATTTTTAGTGACAGAATAATTACCTTAAATTCATTCACAACACTGACCTAGTTCTGGTTCATGATTAGAAAAATCTAGTAAATGTTTTTTCAAAAACATTAATAATAATATCAATTTTAAGGAATATTGTGTTGCAAAAATTTTGTAGAAAAATATGACATACTAGTAATGTTTTAAATTTTTATATTCTAATTACATTATAATCATGATGTCATTAATTTCAAATAATGTGAATGGCCCAAAAATTCCATTAATGGTATATTAGGTTATGTTGTATTTTATTTAAAATAAATAAATTTTGAAAAATATTATTCATTTCCATGTGAATGGGATATGGTAGAAAATATCAACCGTAGTACACTTATAGGTGATATTTCATTTTATAGTTACTCATTGGAATCAAATAGTGAAAAAATCATTGATTTCAATGTAATCATCAAAATGGTTACCATGGGGTAAAAAATATGATATATAGTTGAAAACATCATATAATCCTATACTTATTTTATTAAATGGGAGTAGTTAAATATATCATAATCATATATTTAAAATATGTAAAAAATCCATATTAAGATAAAAATTAATTTATATAAATTTTATTCATTATATATTCCCAAGGGAGTATCACCCCACACCCATAAAAGGGAGCCGCCTATACACTCTTTAAAAACCCATAGGAATACTATAGTTTGGTCAAGACCTACCAAAATATCTCCCAAACTTCTTTCCACCCATCCTAGAAGATATAGTCATACCAGTGGGAAAAAATAAAAGACATATGTTTTATTATAATGTGGTTTTCTGAGGAGAAGATATAAGTCAAAAATGATAAACATAATTTTCATTTAATATTCTACCCCCTTCAAATATTCTTTATCCATGATTACATATAACATAATTATCATCCAAAAAATAATTTTATTATGTTTATGGTACAAATCTTTCTTTTCTAATTTTCATACTTATGGGAAATAAAAAAATCAATCGGGTGTAAATTCGGATTTCCACCTCTACGATTCTATGAATTTTTTTCTCAATACCTCAAAATTTGGGATAATAATATTTGAAAAAATAAAATAATTTATATTAATTATATAGTAATAATTATGGAAACATAATATAAAATTTTTTTCCTTACCATTCCAAACATTGAAAAATGACATTGATATCCTGCATACGTATAGACTACCACCTATATGGATCGATCTGATTCGTTTTACATGTATTTTATTCATATATGGATAAAAAAATTATTTAAAGTATAAATATTATAATTATTAATTTAATAAGATTATGGATATGAGGCAAAAATGATCTCATTGACTATGGTTATCCCACAGAAGCTGCTTTGGGACTATGTCCATAATGTCCTCAAAACATTTAATTTAAACATAACTGATTATGTATATAAATATTAAATTTTCATAAATTATATAAACTAAGTAATTTTAATTTAAATAAAATGATTAATTTTCTAAAATAATTCAATAGATATTATAGTTTTATTATTCTGGAGTTAGTTAATGTATAATTATATATGGTATTTATGGTAAGGAATGTTTCATTAAGATACTGTATTAAAATTTTCATGGATTTTATTTTCTTATTCGTCCTTTTCGTATTTATTTAAATGTTTCACTAATGTTCTTATTAAAAATAAATAAGTTTCAATTTTCATTTTCAGAAACCTTTTACATAACATATATTGTCTAAAAAAGAATTATTTTATCAATTTCTAAATTAGGTATTACCATCAAAGATGTGAATGTAATATATGATATAAAATTTTCATCATTAATAAAATTTCACTACATCATGAATTATAATTTAATTTAAAATTAAATTAAAATATTAGATTATTTTTTTCAATAAAATCCTATCCTCAATAATTTAGTAATTTTTTGTCTTAAATATTTTTCAAAAGAATAAAATATTTCTCTCTGTTTTTATGTAAAAATTTAATTTTATATGGTTCTATGATTAAATGAAATTTTAAATGGATTTATTTATTAAAAGGGGAATAAATTAAAAATATGTTGATAATTATAAGGTAATTGATAATTATAAATGATCCTAGGTTAGCCCGACAAAACATATACAATGGGTGAGCCCAATGTAGCTTATATAATATGTGATCATGATATAGTTCTATAATAAATTTTGAAATTTTTTATGTATTCATTTTCATGATGGTGGGTGATAAAAAGAAATGTTTTTCATATGGATTTTATTGACATTTATTTATATATGAAATGAATATACAATTGTTATTAATAAAACTGTCTATGATGTTTACAAGGGATTCTATTTTCCTAATATTTGTATTTAGTTATTTCAATGATAAAAATGTTTCTCTTAACTTTTTATTTGATTTATAATATAATATCAAAGGGTAATGTGAAGAGGATAATTTTTGTTCACTGAAATAATGAATTTTATTCCATTATATTCCTAATGAAGAGTTTTTTCTCATCTAAAATACTTAAATATTTTTAGAGGGTTTAAGGATGGTTAGGAATTAAGAAGAAATAAAGTTTCATGTCAATAAAATGTTCCATGAAAACAAAACAATTCTCAATTTTAATATTTTAAATTGTGGTAAAAATATGTAATGAGTGGATCTATCCACTTGGTAATATATTCATTTTATAATGTGATAGGTTGGAATAATTTCATTATGACACTAAACAATAATTACATATAAAATGTAAAAATTAAATTCATTTTTAATACTCTTAATTATGAATAAATTTAATTCTTATTCCATATAGCATGTTTCAAAGGAGAGGATTAAATAATTTTAGTGGTTATAATTATATCAATAGAATACCTAAAAAAATTTCCAACTTATTCTATTTTAAAATTATATAAAATTTTTAGGTTGCCATGTTTCTTCATATAATCTATGTAAATTCCCAATTTTGTTCCATATAAGAAACAAGAATCTAATTTATGTAGTCATAAAGAGGAAAATAAACATCAAAATTAGTTGATAATAATAGTTAAAATAGGAACTGAGAAGTTGTTGGGTGTGATGTATTAGTTTACATAGACAATATATAGTGTTGGAATATATGATAGATATTAAAATAATTTACCATAGAGAAGAATGTTGATAGTTGGACATTTTATGAAATAGAATCCTCCATCATTCTATGAAACCTCTTATATAGTGGTTGATAGTGGATGGATAAATTCATTGGAAATGTTATTCAAAATCATCATACATTCATAATAGTAAATGTTAATTAATTACATATAGCATTTTGATATTGAGGATCATAAATATTGGTCATTAGTTTACAATACAAGAGAGGTGGAAGATCTTTGTAGAATCGAATGTGATATATTTTAGAAAATTTTCAAATAGAAAAATTTCCATAGTTCTATGTTACTAAAAACATCTAAATAATTAATGGGATTGTGGAATAAAGAGAAGAATTTAGGAAGTTTGTATGGAGTCAATTTTTCAATATTATCCTTATTTTAAATGAAATGTATTCAAGAGATTGATAATGAGATTATGAAATTATACTTAAGAGTATAGCCATGTTTTTGAAGTGAATTGGACTAATAGAAATTAAAAAATTATGGAGAATGGTGTTTTTTGGTTTGGGAATATTGACATGGGGTTTACGGACACATATATGGCTCATAATGATAAAAATAAGATGTTTTTAGGGTTATAAGAAATGTTGAATATTTAAACGATGAAATATATTGGTAATCCCCAAACATATTCCAAGTGTATAAAAATAGATTTTAGTGAATGTTTTATAGGATAAAGAATGTATTATTAGTGTGAGACGTTTTTACAGGTATATCATGACTGAAAAAATATAATGATGATCAATCCAATAATGGGGTAATAGAAAACCAACCAATGATTATATGGTTAAAATTTCAATTACTTGTAGATTTACTCTATACTATGTTTGATGTTAGTTACGCATGGTGTAAATAATATATATTTTAACAACAATAGTTTCATTAAATTATTATCTACCACAATGGTATAAGTTGGGTTATCTAAGGAAAAAGTGAAATGTATAACACTTTTTTATTTGAATTATGATAATTTCTTTTAAAAAAATAGATCCTCACATTTTTTTATTTTAGAAAATATTTAATGTAAAATAGGAATTCCAACTCGTCTGAATAACATATAACTATTTTTGAAAACTATTTTTTGGAAATGTCATTGAAATCATTAATTATTCGATTATTTCTATTGTCATAAGATGGATTATTTTTCCGTAAAATATTGTTAAACTACCCATAGTACACTTTTAAATTTGTATAGATATGTAATTGATTTTAGTTTAAAAATATATTTAAATTTTAAGTGTTATTCATTTATTTTTAATGATTTTAAATCTTTGATAACATATCATAATGATATGAAAATGGTTAAATTATGAAATTAAATGTATGTATCACATTTTTTTGAAGAAAAATAATTTATTTATATTTGTGATTTTTCCATTTTAATTGAATATATAGATTCATTTACTCTTGAATTTCATTATACCATTCCTAATGAGAAAATTTAATTTACTATTTCTTTAGTTCCAATTTATAAGATAATTTGAAAACACCCATTTTCAAAGGGATCACAAATAAAATTAATGTAAAATGATGTTGTAGGTGGTTCTCCATAAAGGTTTAATTAATTAAAGTTATCAAGACATGAACAAAAACCCTTATCCAACATAACTATGAATTGGACTATTGAATGACACAAAAGGCATTATCAATCTCCATAGTTTTTCTACTGGCATCCAGCAATCCAATAATATCCAAAGGGAATGGTTTTCCCTAACTAAATGAAAAAAATGGAATTCACATATAGAAATATAACTTGAAATTAAATATTCCAAAACAAAAATACTAATAGAATCATTGATAAAACTATAGAAACAAGATAAAAAATTTACATTTCCATGAGAAAACCCACATGAAACCAAAACTACCACCAACTACTCTATGTTTTATTTTGGAAATATCCCTCCATGTCCACCTGTTATTCAGGCCCAACTGACATGAATCCTAAATTCCAAACTATAACACCATTCCCTTCCATTAATTATATAATGAAAGAGCTACAATATTGGTTCCAAAATTATAAGAATATAAACCATTACATACATTGTACAACATTTAAAAATAAATAGGCTCTTTATAGGTTCTATTTATTACAATATAACAACATAATACAGGGAAAAATAATCATTCGTAAAATCTATATGGAAATATTATTTATATACTCATCCTAAGTTACATTTATAGTATAACATATTATGGGGAAATACATCAAAATAAATCAAAGAGGATAAAGACTGGTAATGGAAGAAAAAAAATTATTTTAAATTTTACAATGTGATATAAGAATTTGGAATATCCATAATAAAATGTTCCCTAGAAAAATAATATGTTCATGAAGCATAAAATGTAGGTATAGTTATGACATTAAAATAAAATATTCATAATAATATCACAAATATTAATCCCCATGGTGTGAAAAATCAATTGTTTTTGTACTTCACTAGGTTGTCCTAAAAGATATCGTCTCTAGAGATAAATTCATTACCCAATTAATTAGACTTCTATCACCGTGTACACTTCAAATGTCTAAATTCAGGTGTTCCACATTGATTTTATAAATAAATTTCATTAATATCACATGAGTAATAATCAATGAGTTTCATGGAAAATACATTAAATTCCTATATTATTAAATTCATGAGTGATCTATCATTTTAAACCTAGGAGAATGTATAGAAGATTTAATGTATGAATGTCCCCAATAAATGAATCATGATGACATCATTTTCAATACTGATTGATAAAGAAGATGTTTTGTAATTGATAACCTAAAAAAAGATCTTACCAAACAATAAATTTATGATTTTTTATATCATGAACGATATATAATGTGGATTAAAGAAAGTGAATAATGAGAGAGACAAAAGTTCTCTCATTGATAAAAAATAACTTTTTTATTTGTGGGAGAATATAAAGATCATGAACGGAATGTAATTAATATTTACATGTAATAAAAAATAGGTAAATGTGTGGAAAATAATAATATTAGTGCCATTATACCTTGGGAAGTATATTTTTAAAGCATGGATATGGAATGTTTTGGTCTTCATATACACATAAACAACTGTTTTAAAATAGTATTCCATTAATTTCACAATAACTAAAACCCTTATAAGATATATAATTAAAAAAATATCTTTATAATATGGGGAAAGGATGAATTATAAGGAGTATTTATTGATGACCTGTAAGGATAAACATGGGAGATGTATACTATCATAAAATCATAACATGCACAGAAGGATGAGAGACTATTTTATTATCATTAGAAATCCATACCCTCTATATCATAGATCATATTCTTGTGTCCAGTAATAAAGTTTGGTTATTGATGAATCATAATAAAATCAATGGAAATTATCCATGGAAGTATAAAATCGGCATAAGATATGGAATTTTGGCATTAAAATAATTATAAAAAATAATTTCCTTCATAGTAAAGTCGTATTTACAAGACTATAAAAATCCAATGGGTTTACTTTCTAAACCATGATAGTATTCAAGATTTACTCCCACAACTATCAAAGTAGACATAGTCACTTACATAATTAGGTTCACTCCATATTATTATCCGTTTTAACTCAAGATATATCTATCTTTTCCCAATTAATTAGAGAGAGATATGGTTCTCACTCATCGTATAATGAAAATCATATGTTTTTATTCTGAAAGATCATGAACCAGTCATCATATTAAAACCCATTAATAGAAATTGGTTTCATAAAATGTTTCAACATAGTATAACCTGTTGAAAATAAATGTGTTTCATTAAAATTTCATTGTAGCATAAAGCATGGAATATAATTCTTTTTTCTAAACATTATATCATTTCAAAGTAGAATAAACCAGGTAAAAGGAATGGATCTTATATGCTTCATTCATAATAAACAAAAACATATTCATAATGAATAAGATTTTTATCCCTGATTAATATTGACAATAAATAATAATTTCATTCAATGGTTTTTTCATTGATTAATAGAAACAAAATTAAAAGTTCATTAACCATTCTTGACGAAACCATCTTTTTTTTTGAAATATTTTCTTTAAAATTTAAAATTTTCAAATAACTCTTCAAAAAAATTATATTTTAAAATAACCATATAAACATGTAATGAATGATTCAAATCATTTAAATGTATTAAAAAATCCTATATAATAAATTTATTTTGTTTATAAATATATTTATTGGAAGTAATATTATATATCATACCTTATATGATTTTATTATAATCTTTTATCACTAATTTGTTAAGACTTCTTTATTTAAATCACTATTCTAGAAGATATTAGCTTCGCTTTTCGTATATGAATTAGTTTTTATGTTTTTGGTTCTTCTATATTTATCACAGTTCCATCCTATATATAATATTAATAATTAAATATACAAATATATACAATATATATTTATAATGTAAAATTTTATTACATTCAAAACTGATGGAGATAGAATATTGAATTACACCATTCATGGAGTTGATTTGTTGTACGTACGCATGGACGTTGTCTCTATTTTCGATAGACATAGTGAAGGAATAGTAAATAAAAAATAACCATTAATAAATAATTATTATATAATATATATGATAAATATTAATTCAAATTTTACTTATTTTCATCGTATTAAAAAATAAATGAAATATGAATCCCATCTCTTTGTGGAGGTGGTAGTCCACTTGATCAAATGATAGATGTTCTAATTTTCCAATAGTTATGAAGGTAGAAAGGTAGATAAGATATTATAATTTAAGAAGTATAATTATTTAAAAAATTTCATTTAGAAAAATTAAATCCATTAAAATACCCATATATAAACTATGGGGATGGGAAATGAAATGTATTTCAATGTGGATGGTAAGTCGTATGTACACACAAACGATATATTCAATTTACATTGAGTGGAAAAAAGTAAAATAATAGTTATTTAATAATCATAATATAATTTTAGTAAATTTAGGGTACAAAATTTATTATTTTATAAATTATATAATATATTTTTTGTAGATAAAAGAATAATTAAAGATAATGTGATCATTTTATATGATTACCTCTTCACTGAAATAAATCCTTTCTATGTCTTCTAAAGGGATCTAAGGTACGTTTTTTGGGAATAAGAGCATCTATATAATATGGATTAGAGAATGGAGACTAGAAAATTTTAGAGATTGGTTTATCTATAATGAATATTTTTTTGGTGAATATGTGAATGAATGGGTTCCCTTTTATAATTTAGTTGAGGTGTACGCTTGTAATTTCATGAAGGATTAAATTATATTAATGTCATTATCAAACCAAATGGTTTCAAATCACAAATAAATACAAAAAACATTACATTATCGACCTTATGTTATCCCACATATCCAAATTAATTATTATCATGAGATTTATGTAATTTAATAAAATATTATTTTCATAAAATATCATTATTTTGAATTTTGACACTGTTCAATTAATTTTAAATAAAAGACATAAAAAAGTTTTATTTAAAATATAAGTATTTAAAATAAAACTAAAATGTCACATTCTTATATAAAATTAATTTAAGACCTCAAATCACTCAAATTATATAATTTTAAATATTTTTAAAATAAATTAATATATGTTATTTTTAATATAAGAAATACTAAATAGGTGTCACATAAGAATTTAAGATCTTTATATAATCACTGAAAACTATAAAGAAATATAAATCAAGAAATATCAATAAGATAATAATAGAGACATAGATTCATTAAAAAAAATTTGCCGCATGTGGATACAATTGAAATATCTAAATCTATGATTGTGACATTTTTTTTAAATTATTTATTTTTAATTTAATATGGGAACATTTTATTGAATATTTTCCATTAGAAAACTAAATTTTGGCTATAATGTGATCAGGGTCGAATTACATTAATCAAATAAAAACTCTGATGGAAAATTATTTTCATATCTCTTTTTTTAACATATATTATCATGATTTACCCATTACATAGGTGATACATTTCACCACATTTACAATTCATATAGACTAAAAATAGAGTTTAACTATTTAAAAAAAATTCAACTACTGATATCAAATATAAAATTCATTTTATCAAATTCAATTACTAATATTGAATGAAATTAATTTTAAAATAATCATGCAACATGCTATAAGAATAATATATTTAGAAAGAAAACATTTTTATAATTAAACATGGTTTATACATTTCTCATTCCTAGAAAAATATTAAATGAATGTGAATAACTTTTATTCGATATTTAATATTTAAATATCATTAAAATTATTCACCTATAATTATGAATTTTATTTTTTATTAAAAAAAATACATTTTTCACATAAAATTATTTTCCATAAAAATATATTTTTTTTGTTCAATGATTGTTTTTCTCCATTTATAATTATTTAAGACCCAATGAATTGATTTGTGCACATATAAGCATATTTTTTTATATTTTAGTTTTTCCAATTGAAACCCAAAAATAAAATAACTATAAGAGAATTAAAATTTAATATTTTATAATAGATCTTTTAAACTCAATGATGTGAATAATGCAAGTTACTGATGAAATTAAATTTATTGGAAAAAATATATTTTATATAATATATTTTTATTACTTTATAACCCCCAAAAATTAATCTAACATTCAAAATTCAACACTAAAATAAAAAACATAGGGAAATTTTTTTTCATTATATCCTCGGGTTCACATGTAGCTTTTAGAATTTGTGAATTCTCTAAAGAATTGTCAATATGTTACTACTATTTTCCCATGGTATGTCATGTCTATGAACCAGTATTTCTATTAGTATTGACTACTGATAAAGATCATATTCCATAAATGTGACTAGTTAGGTATGAAATTACTTATGATAGATATACAGAACACATTTTGTGGCAGAGATTGATTTAGTGAACGTGTCAGGTGTTAGGCTACTAACCCTACTCGATTAATTATGTCGATGGAGCCAACGTAAATTAGTATTATATTTAATTTATTTCTAAAAATCATATCCTTATTCCATGGTGAAATTTTTAGAAATTCTAAATCACCGCCATCAAAATCTAGGTCACGCTGACGATTTTCAAAATAACAATTTTGAAAACTCCAAGCCACATTTATGTATTGTAAATTTTTCTGAATATATTTTTCTTTTCCTCATCTATTTGAAAACTAAATAGATTTAATTCTAAAATATCATCATAAAATGAAATACGTCTACCATTCATTCTATATAGGTCTTAATAATGATCAGTCACAACCCAAAACTCTATCAATGAAATTTCTATTCTTATATTTATTTAATATATTTTATATCATATAAAATTACTTATAAAAATTAATAAAAACATCATAAATTAATAATTAATGATGTAAGGGAAATTTCTAAAAGTTAAGAAAACTATACCCTTGAAATAGTATCATTCCCTTATGAATAGTAATGTGGCACTTATGAATAGTAAAATATCTAATATAATAGTAATCACACCAATGAAAGTATAAATTATATTTGGACATCTTATAAATTCAATTATGATGTAATTATTTCATAATGGAAGTAAATGAATATTTTAATAAATTATTATTTAAGAGTTGGTATTTTTGTAAGTCATAAATATTTAATTAAAATATTATAATTAATAAAAGGATTTAAAATTAAATTTATTTTCAGAAAAAATATTTTTAAACTAATATTTTGATGTATTGTGAATTTAGGATAATATTATGAGACCTTAGTTAATTTTAAATAGTTTTATAAAATTAGTTATAAATTTAAAACTATATTTTTTTGGTAAATAATAATTTTAGTTAATAATTAAATATCATGAATTTAAAAAAAATCATAAAATGGAGTTCATTTTTGATTTATATGTTATGAAAAATGGATAGGTTGATTTATTGTGATTCTTTTGAAAAATTTTAATTTTAGTGAATAGTAAAATAAGGCAATTTATTGTATAGATACATTATAAGCTAAATACCAAATTTTTTTATTAATGGATGATTAAAGATACCTTTTTTCAAACTCAAATGAACTTGTTATTGTATTAATTCACATGAATCAATATTATTTCTTATAATGATCAAAATAATAAAATAATGAGAAATCAACGCTCTCGTCCGCTATAAATAGAACGCCCAACCACCTCATCTCCTCAAAACTATAAGCCTTGAAGCATGTCAATTATTTTCCCAAATACTATTACCTAGTCTCTACCCAACATTCATGAGCTCTTGGTCTTAAAAAAAGACAAAAAAAAACAATTTCCCTATGGAGGGTATCAAGGAAGACAATTCAAGAGGTAAACCGTCTTCCTTTACCATTTAATATCATTTCAATTTACTTTCTTTCATTTTCCTCCCCTTGCGTACAATATCAAAATGATCACAACAACTGAAGTATCATATATATACTATAATAATATCACGTTGATTGAATATTTGTTATTAATATCCTTTCTCTCTCTCTATTTTTATTTGAAATACGAATTAATCGCCTGGGAATTGCCTATTTGAAACCTTTGTGGATGAAGAACTTTCGTTCTTAAATTTCTCCAATAAGGATAGTCATGAAACCATTATTTTGGTCAAACCAAATTATAAAATATTTATTATATATTATTTATGGTTCTATAACTATTGTATATAAATAGTATTTAAAATTATAACAAAACAAGTTCATTGTGATCTAAAAACTGCTAAAATTAAGCTAAATTATTTTCATTAAAATGTTATCTAATTATTCATAGTCATATTTGAAAAAAACAATAAATAATACCAATTACACTGATGAATTTTAATTAGTAACATTTAATTCCAATTCTCATCAATTATACCCACTTTACATGAACTTCATTACTCATATACAAGTATTCTAATTGTGAAAAACAAGGAAACAAATTCTATCAAGCAACAAAATTGTGACGTAAAACTCATCAAAATGGCCATTAATGAACATAATAAAATTATTTTAGAACAAATAAATTTATTGGATGTTTTAAATTAATTAAAAAATTTATTTAAATTTGTTATCTTGGACATTAATGTATTATGAGGAAGACATTCGAATATAAGATATGGGTTTTCTACTAGAACGTCCAATTTTATTCCGGTTACTCTTTTTCTCTCTTTGCCCCAATGAAATTAATAATTATTAATATATTTTCCTCATAAATTATGTTTCTAATTTATACATATATTTACCAATCATAATCATTCTTTATTTTATGTGGAGTTACATGTTTTTAAATTGTTATTATCAAATTCTTTCAGATGAACAAGGCCATTTCAAGGTAACTTCTAAAATTTATACTTATTTTCAAGAATAATCTATAATCTATTTTAATCCACTGTTATTTCTCTAAAATCAGACATTTTATTATGAATAATCTAAATTATCTAATTTTTTTATATAAATATTTTTCCAAAATAAATCATCTTTTCAAAGTAGATGAGTATTTCTATCATGTATTTCTCGCTCATTTTATAAGAGTATTTCCATATATATCAGCACACTTATTTATTATTAGGTTTAATTAGGATTAATATTTAATTATATGATATAACATATATTATTCAATGTTTTATCATAAGTTTGACTGTATATGTTCAATATTGATACCATTCACCATATTGTATCAAATGGTTGGTGTTTATGTTTACAAAATAGGGAATGTTTGTAGCATTTCATATGTTAGTTTATATTGAATGTATATGTTGATTATACTTACCCACGTTCATATTAGGAATAAATTTTACAAAAAAGGTGATGGGTGGGTCCCATTATAGCCCGTCGATAGATCGTTAGGTCGCATGACATAAAATAGGATGGGTTTTTACCCATTATGTCTACTGTATTGGTTGAGGCCTTGAAATTGTGATTATGATGCTTGGAATTTTTCATCGACTCATTGTAAAAATATTAATTGATTTTATATGTGATATTAAACTAGTATAATATGCATGGTTATGTTTAATTATTGATTTATTTATTCATCTTTTATTCATAACATATTATTCTAAAGAATTTTTTTCAATGGAGAACATATGTTTCTATCTGATTTTCCAGTGATATAAATTATTTGTTCCATCAAGATTAGACTTACATATTTAAATAAAATTGATATAAAATAAATAACTACCTTCAATAATCTAGGTTTATGGAGTTATAGGTTGTATCAGATAAATTTTAGTAGAAACCTTAGAAACTATATTTAGAAAACATAGATTTGGGAAAAAATTAAGATTGGAACTGAGTATAATAATATAAGAACATCCTATAAATTTAGTAAGTTAGATATTTTGTTTATATTCATAGAAATAGTTCCATATCTAGAGAATACACATGGAAATTAACAGAGATAATATGAATGAGAAGTAACAACATAAAAAATGAACCTGGAGCATGACTCAGGGTAACCTAGTACACACAAACTAGTCGTATTGTAAACCGGGTTTGACACACCTTGGTATATTCTGAGGATAAGTCAAATTTTATTTACAAATCATTATAAAGTATTATATTTTAAATATTTCCCCAATATAGAGACCAAATCTTGACATACACAGAAATTTAATTTGTTTTGCGTAATACTTAATATAAGACACAAATAGATGCTCTAAGACAATATTAGTGTAGTATCTTTAGAATCATGGAACGTAATCTTTTAATAATGGTGAAAGATATTCAATATCTCCCATATAGATATTCCCATTTTTTCCTACCTAAAACCTTTATTTATATCCTGTGGAAAATAAAAATATAAAAGGGTGAGCTCAAATGCTCAGTAATGGTAAACATGGAGAACAGAAAACAAACCATAAACATGTGAACATAAAATCATGAACACAATGTTTAAATATAAAAATCATGAGTCATGAAAAAAATCTTGGCAGTATGTAAGGAATATATCATAATGGAACATTAACCATGTTAAAATTTCATTGGAAAAAAACATGTAATTGTGTCAAAAAAATAAGCACATAATATTATTTCCATAGTACCCAATGCATTTTTTCCAAGACCATCATAGTGTATAAAGTCCATTACAGAACTGGGATTACTAGCCGTTCCAGCCATGTATTTCTGATCAAGATTTACTTATCATTCCAGTCATGTATTACTGAACCAGATTTACTTTTTGTTTCATCCTTGTCAATCTCACAAGATATAAATCATTACCCAATTCATTGGAGGGAGATATAGGTCCCACCGATCTAATAATGAAATCATTCTTACTTGATCCACAAAAACATAAATTATAAAGCATATCATAACCCATGAATTACAATGGGATTCTTAAACATAATTTCATCTCAACATAATCCATATAAAATATCATTCCATTATTAATGTTATTAAATCACAGTAATAATAGGGATTGAAACATAATACTATTCATGAGGGTCATCTTAGATGGGAAAAATATTGATAAAGCACTTAAACTTGCTTCTTGAGGATAATATCATTTCTTCTTCAGATTTGTTTTTCTCAAAATTCCACAATCTTTTAAAAGAAAATAATATATTTTAATATAAACATGAAATAGTGTAGAGGAAGAATCATGGAAATAAGGTTTTTTGAAACTGTAAAAATCCATTAATGTCATATAAGTTAAACAAAAAATTTATCCTCGTAATTTTGTCAGAAAAGTAAAAAAGTACCCCGTATGGTAAACAAAGAAATGATACAATCCATACCATGTAGTAAAAGTCAAAAATTTAGTAAAAAATAATTCAAACATACATGCAATAATAGTAAAAAATATTTAAACCATTTTCAGAAAACATCGACATGGATGATAAATATAACCCTAGTAAATACTTTCATATAAGAAATCTTGGATAAAAATAATATTGTAATATTATCTCTTACCTTAGGTATGATTTCTTCCATATGGGTCTGAAAATCCTATATAGTGGTATTAAACATATTGTTAACTTGTAAAAGAACCCAAATAATATTTTTGATATCATATATGATTCACATATGACATTATATTACACGTTCATTTGTCAATTCCATGTTAAAGCAATGTTTTGGGTAATAATAGTTTTATTTATCATATGTGTTTTAAACTTTTAATCATAATATTATGACTTATTTTCGGATTTAATTACTTCTCAAATGTAAAAAATGTTTTAAATATTATTTATATTGAATATTTATATACATATTGAAAATTGATATAGAATACACCGTTAATGGAAAAAATAAGTCGTGCGTACGCATGAACTCTATTTTCGTTTTCATACTAAATTTAATGGATTTAATTAAATTAAATATAAATATATTCATAAATACAGTGTCACTATTATGTCATATATTTCATGATTATTTGTTATATATACTTTATAACCATTTATGAAAGGTTACCTCGGTGAATGAATTTCATTATTTTCTGTAGACGTTAAGCTGTATGTACGCACGAGTGATGATATCATTCCCATAATTTTAGAATGGTATTGAAGTGGATAGTGTATAATATATCATAATTTTTATCATGTTTTAATAATTATATAGTGTTATTATTTCCACCATTATTCCCAACCAAGTAAGGTGGTGGTGAAAACAGAGTACACCACGATGTGGAGATGGTAAGCCGAACGTACGAATGTATGGTGGTTTAATTTTTTATAGGTCAGATAGAATGAGAAATAGAGTTTTTTCATATTTATAATAACATATATTTATATGAGTGATACTGATTTTATTAATTTAAAATGAAAAAAACTAAATAATAGGATGTAGAAGAAGAAATAAATTTTAAAGAATTAGAAGAAGAGATTATCTCTTCCTCATCGTGCCTCCTTTAAATTTCCTCTTAGGTTACAAGAGATGGTCTTTTAGGAAGCCCAGAACCCCTAAAATGTTACTATGGAAGATAAGAAGATAAATGGGTAGGGTTTTTATGAGAATTATGGCTCAAAATGGAGTGAAGGGGAGGGGGAGGAGGTTTATTTTTATAAGGGGGGATGTATCATTTTAATAAACGTATAAAATATTAATTTATTATAAATTCAATTTCAATTAAAAATGGTCCCAAACCTATTTAATTATAATATATGATAATTTTATTTCAAATACCCATCATCCAATAATTATTAAACAAGTTTTGAATATTTTTTATAATTATCTTTTTGGTTTAACCCTTATTTTACCCTTTTCAATCTTACTGCAATATCATGTTATATACACATTGTGGGTAAATTTAATTACCACATCATGTCAAACGACCCAAAAAAATTATTTGTTACATATTTGAACTTATATTGACCATTTTAATGAATATCATATATTTAATAATTTAATATGATTTAATAAATTATTTTATCTTTTAAGTATTGAATAATGTCAATTTTAGACACTATTCATTCTTGAATTTTGTTTTTGAAATTCATAACAACCAGATTCCTTCAAACCAGAGGAATTAACTCATCACTAATATTTCATTGTAATCCAAAAAAATCATAGATGGAAACCAAATGTTCAAATTAAATTTATTTTTTATATTTTTAAATTCATTTATTTGAATATTTCATTAATGAGGTAATCAATACATCATAATTTTATCCTAAATAAATATATTTATCTATTCTTAAAAAATTATAAATAAAATACCATAATGTATGAAATCTTTTTATATTTATAATTAATATCTATAGACTTATATATTTGTTATATAACCCTATTTTAAAATCAATTTAGTAGAAGATATATGTTTAGGTTATAATTATATTAACATTAAATTAATTTTAATAAAATGTAATTTTCATATCCATGTGAATCTATGGGGTCCCCAAATCAACCCAAGGATGCCCATTGTCGAATATATCTCATCAAATAGGATTATGACATGTGCTAGCGTAGTTTATTATTATTATAGTATTATTGTTTTACCCTTATTTACTAGATTAACCATTTAACCATGGTAAATAAAAAAATTACTAAAGTTTCTATTCATAATTTCTAAAAATAAAAGGTATATATTTACACAATTTAATCCTTATGATTCCAAATATGGAATCAATTTTTTAAAATTCAAAATAGAGAATTTGTATTTATTAATTTAATATTAATTCCTATTTTTAAAACCACAAATAGGGTTTTTCATTCCCATTGATGGCACTTTGGATCTTTCCCAGCTTGTACTTTTGTACTCTAATCTCGTGGTGAGATGCTCCCTTCTAGGTCAGACTAGGAGCCTCCAATTCAATGAGTTTTTGGGCTTCGCAGTCTGACAACCGTAGATCTCTAAGCCCCTCCTTCTTCTTTTAGGGGTTTTATCTCTTTTCTTTTTAATCTCAATTTTTCTAGTTTTCCCTATTGTTTTTTACCCTGGTTCTGTTCTGTATTTGGCTCCGTGGTTTGATGCTGCATTAAGTCATTTCAGATGTTTTTTTGTTTTGTCAATTTTCTTGATTCGATTTGCTACTGGTTTTCACTACAGCTGTTGGTTGTTAGAGTGATGGATTCAATGCGAGTTTATTGGACAGCTTATCGGTTGTGGTTCTTGTTTAAAAGTGGGGTGGGTTTTAGTTGTGTCTTAGATGGCCTTGACGTATTGTGGTTTGGGATGATGTTAATGGTGAATCATGGTGTTCTTCTCACGTGGATCTTGTTCAAAGTCCTATGGTTGTCAAAAATGGTGGTATGGCATCTCGTTCAGCGCATTTGTTGATTCAAGGTTGACTGTTATAGCAGTAAAGATGTTGGATTTCTTCTGCGTTGACTGTTCTAGGGTTTCTTGTTGTTGTTTCGTCCTAGAATCACTCGTTTAATTAAATTCGTTGGATCTTGAATTCCCTTACAACCTCCAAGGAGGATCTGTGTAGAAGATTTCAAGGATCATTGGGTTGTAAGTTTGAGCAGGTGACATTGAGATGAAGACAGTGAAGATGGCATATTTCTTGATGGTGGGGATGTGTTCATCTCCTTCGTTGATGATAGAGGTGGTGGGAAGTGTGTGATATATGGTGATAGTGGGACGTGGGATGGCTCGGGGTCTGAGCATGGTGGTGTTTGATCGGTTTTAATTTTGGGGTTTTGAAGTTTTCTCACGATTCATTAAAATTTGAATTTTCAGTGGGTATATCATGAAGTGGTTTAATTTTAAATGTTTTGTTTTTTCTTGTTTCACACTAAACGTTTCAAAGTGTCTTTTAAAAATAAAAATATTGATTGTGGCTGGTAATAACTATCAAAAGATTGATATGTATTTACGTCCAATTTAAAAGTGAAATTACTTTTAATGACCACAATTGGATTAAATGATAAAAATATAATCAAATTAAATGATAAAACCAATTAAATATAAAATATAACTATATAAATAAATTAGATAAAACGGTAGTTTCGAATTAAAATTCAGTAATTGTCACTATTCATTGAAATTTTATTTTTATTATAAAAATAACCAAAATTCAAATAAAAGAAATTTTTTATGTCCCTCTTTCAAAAAATGAGTTTATTTCTCCAAATTTAACTTATAATAGTGTCAAAAACATGATATCAAATGGGTGTTCCTTTAAAAGGCAGTAAAATTTAATTTTTTAAAAATTACATCTTTTATTTGAAAAAATGGATTTTAGTCTCATACCATGTTCTAGAATATGTAAAAGATGAATTATGATGTTATATAAAATTAAAAATGTGGTTATTACCATTAACAACATCTAGTTTATATCACATTAAATAAAATTATTTTAATAATATTTCATTGTTTAGTGAAACTCAGTATCGCATACAATGCAAGAAATCAAGGAAAGTCTCTCTTGTGTGTAATGCAATCCATGTTAGTGTTGCATGTAGTAAACACTTACTATGGTGTTTCATATAACATAATACAATCTTAGATTATTTATACATTGAACAAAATCTATACTCAGTGTTGTGTGAAATGAATTATATCAAAGAACCATGAAATTTTGTGCGACACAAGCCAAGAATAGTGTGAGTGTACTGCCATCTAATGGGATGTTATGTATAGCGCAAGCTAATCTTATTTTAGCATACAACACAAGTCATCAAAGACAATAATAAAATACAACTCATAAAATCTCTGTGTGTTACATTCTATACCGTTAATGTGAATTTCTCCATTGAAATTTTTCGGGGTTATAGATAGTGATCTACTTGAAAGTTTATTTCATGTAAACCCACATTGAAAAAGGGATACTAAAACATCATTTAAAAAAAGGAATGGTAGAAATATAATGGTTCCCAAAATTAATTCATCAATGGGTTTCCACGTAGGAGAACATAGGTGGTAAGTGAAAACATTGATATGGAAGAGAAATCAAACCATCAAGTTTTGATGGATAGTGATAAAGAATATGTTAATGTATAAATTTAACTACATGAAATACATAAATCAATGATTATTTAAGTTATCATCTGATTCATCAGATAAGAAAGTACTAGAATAACATTTTTGGTTTTCAGGATCCTTTTCCTAAAGTTGAATATTTTTCATGGGAATAAATACTTACTTGGTTTTGGTGCTATATCATTATTGGTTGTCCCTTAAACAATTTACAATTCATGTATTATTCAAAGAAATGATGCTTAATTTTTAATTCCTAAAGTGATAGAAGATCATGTGATCCATAAATAGAATAATAGTTCATTCTGATTGTCTTTATCACAAAAAAGTTATCACAAGCTATCAAATATACATAACTCCATATATGGTGAGTTTATTCATATATAGTTCCAAAAATGGACTTATACTTAATCTATCATACTGATTTAAAAAAATAAAACGCATTTATTATAACTAGGGACTTCTCGTAGGCCAGTGGTCGGTGATAAAGGCGTATCACACACCGGTTGTGGGTTTTATTCTCACAGCCTTGTCCAACGTGATGAGTTGTTTTTCGTCCTGCAGGTTGTCTTTTCCTAACTATACTATTATAACATTGCACAAATAATATTAAAATTATTTATCCATAAACAATACTATCTGATTTCATACATAATCCATTCCAACCTTTATGCTTATATAAAAGATATCGGTCCAAACATACATTACCAAAAAACAATTACATGTAATGTCATATAACAGTCATGTAAATACATTCATTTATCCCCCAAAAATCATATGATATTACTCAAGTTAGTCGCATTCCAAAAATGTGAACACATTCATCCTGTATTCTCTTAATTCATAGTAACAACCTGAATTATAAGATATCCATTTTGAAAACAATCTTGTTTCCTTATTCCAAAACATATTGAATATATTTCCTTATGTCCCAAAAAGTTGTATACTTCATTCATGATAGCATAACCCACTTTTCAATAACTCTCTAATTAGTTCCCATGAAACTATAATAATCTAATTTAGTTATTAAAATACAACATATCTTTGTCTAAACATCATTATCTAATCATAAGGGACATATTAAGGGTTATCTTCCCCATAATCAAGTGTTCTCTAAATATATCACCTTACCCTTAAATCAATTTTCTGTTTCCATAGATATACTCAACATATCCTTTCAAATAATTAATTAAATACTCATACTGAAAAATGTTATACATTTTAGGATTCATAGAACCTACAATTGAAAATCCAAAACATATACTCCTCAGTCATCCAACTTTGGTCTTAAACCATTATTAATGATCCATAATCTTCTCCTTACATAAACTTCTAACCATGTATTATGATTTCTCAACCTCAAATTTATTAGGTTTAATGTAAACAATACAATAAGAACATCACATACCCTTCACATATCATTTACAGTCACTTTATCCTTAGTAGTATGACTAATATTTATATAGTCATCATGATTCTCATTATGTTATTTCAACTTATGAAATTGATCATCATAGTTCCCATACTTTTTGCATCTGAAGTTTCAATGGTTAACTTTGTTCTATGTAGTTCTTAATATTGACTAAGATTAGAATGAAAAGTTTGATAAATACCTATCATAGATTAGAAACCCATAAGTAATGTAAATTAATTATAATATTTCAATCTATGATATCTTCGGATTAACCCTGGGTTAGTTCTGATTGTCACAAAAACCCTTGTATTGTAACAAATACTTGACATATCATAAGGACATCCCTAGACATACCCTTAGAAATATCTATAGGGATATCACTAAATATTTCACATCATTGTTTCCAAAGTTTGACAAATCATTCCCTCTGGTACCAACTGTAAGGACCCTAGACAGACATATATGGACATTACATTTATTTTTTGGAATACTTAATACATTTAATAAATAGAAGCCCAAAGACAGTATTAGTTCACAGTCTTTGGAAACTAGGAACATAATCTTCCAATGGTGGTGAAAGATCTTCAACATCTCCCATAAATATCTTCCCATTTGTGTTTTCCTACCTAAAACAATTATTTATATCCTGGGGAAAGGAAATATATAAAAGGGTCAGATCAAATGCTCATTAATGTTAAACATGGAGAATATAAAACAGACCATAAACATTTGAAGATAAAAACATCAACAAAATGATTAAACATCAAATTCTTGAGTCATGAAATAAATATTGGTAGTATATAATGCATAGATCATAAAAGAACAATAATCATGTTAAAATAGAATTGGAATAAAACATGTAATTATGGAAAACAAATAAGAACATAATATGATTTCCATAATATCCAAGTCATTATTTCCAAGAACATTATAATGGACAATTTCCATTTCTAAATTGGATTTACTTATCATTATAGCCATGTTTTACTAATCCAGATTTACATTTTCTTCCCGCCCTAAATTTCTAAACCAAATTTACTTTTCATTCCAATAATTTCTACCTCCCAAGATATAAAACTTTACCTAACTCATTGGAGGTAGATATAGTATCCACCCATTTCATAATGATATCATTCTTACTTATTCCACCAAAACATAAGTCATTAATTATTACAAAACACATGAAATAAAATGAGATTCTTAAACATCATTTCATCATAACATAATCCATGTAAAATGTCATTCCATCATTAATGAAATAAAATCATTGTAATATTAGGGATAGAAACATAAACCTATTTTATAGCGTCAAATTAGATGGAAAATAATTATGATAAAGCACTTGAACATAGTTCTTGATGAAAATATCATTTATTCTTCAAAAAAGATATCTTTTCTAAAAATGTTATCCAATTATAAAAGATAATAATTTATTTTAAAATATATTTTAAATACTATAATGGAAAATTCTTGGAAATAAGTCATTGTGAAACCGTAAAAATCAATTAATGCTATATAAGTTGAACAAAAACATTGGCCTCATACTTTTTCTAGAAAAGTCAAAAAAAGAACATCGTATGGTAATGAAATAATTATTCCTTCCATACCTTATTGTAAAATTAATAAATGGGTAAAATGACATTAAAAATACATGTACGAATAGTAAAAATTTTATGAAAACATATTTTGAAAACATTAACACTGATGATAAATATTACTCTGGTAAATACGTATGTATAAGCAATCTCCGATTCAAATTAGATTTTAAAATTATCCCTTACCTTGGGTTGGATTTCTTCTATGTGTGTCTGAAACTACTATATTTTGGGTTTAAACATATCATTAACTTTAAATAAAACCATAATGATTTTTATGAAACCATATATGATTCACTTAAGACTTTATATTACTCATTCATTTATCAATTCAATGTTAAAGAAACATTTGGGTAATAATCGTTTTATTTATCAAATGTGTTTTCAGTTATTATTCTTGATATTCATACTTATATCATTATTTAATCACTTCAATAATGTAGAAAATTATTTATATATTACATATATTTCGTATATAAATATAATATATATATATATATATATTTGAAATAGATTATACCGTTCATGGAGATGGTAGGTCGTAAGTACGCATGAATGGTTTTTTCATTTCCTTATCAAATTTAATTGAAACAAATGACATGTACATAGATAAATTAATACAATATCATAATTATGTCCTATGATTCATGATTATTTTTTATATATAATTTATAATCATTCTTGAATAGTTAAAATCGAGAAGGAATCTCTTTGTGTTGTGGAGATGGTTAGCCGTACGTACGCACAAGCGACAATATCATTCCCATAATTGTTTAATGGTATTGAATTGGTTGGTGTATAATATCTACGAATTTATATCATGTTACAATAATCATATATATTTATTATTTATACCATTATACCCATCCATGTATGTAGAGACCCGAAGCTTGACGTACATGGACATTACATTACTTTTGCAGAATAATTAATAAATAACAAAAACAGACACACAAGGATCGTAATAGTTTAGTGTCTTTGGAAACATGGAATATAATCTTCTAATCATGTTGAAAGATCTTCAACAACTCCCATAACGATATTCCCCTTTTTGTTTCCTTACCTAAAACCTTTCTTTATATCCTGGGAAAAATAAAACATAAAAAGGGTGAGCTCAAATGCTCAGTAAGGGAAAACATAGAGAACATAAAACAATCTATAAACATTTGAAAGCAAAAACTTGAACATGAAATTTAAACATCAAAATCTTGATCAAAGACATAAATCGTGGAAGTACATAACGCATATATCATAATGGAACATCAACCATGTTAAAATATAATGGGAATAAAACATGTAATTGTGGAAACCCTTCAGAACATGTTATGATTTCCATAGTATCCAAGGCATTGCTGCCAAGACCATCTTAGTGGACAAAGTCCCTTTCTGAATCGAGTTCACTCCTCGTTTCAGTCCTATAACACTGAACCGGATTAACATACCGTTCCAGCCATGTCTATCTCATGAAATATAAAATCATTACCCAATGAATTGGAGGGAGAGATAGGTCCCACCCATCTCATAATGAAATCATTATTACTTGTCCCACAAAATAAACATACATCATTCATAATAACCCAATGGAAAAAATGGGTTTCATAAACATAATCCCATCATAACGTAATCCATATAAAACAAATGGATATCATTTTATAATAATAAGAATCAAACCATGTAAATAATAGAGACATTATAATTGAAACATAAACATGCTAAATAATGTCATCTTATATGGAAAATTGTTTTGATAAAACACATGAAATGAATTCTTGAAGAAAATATCCTTTCTCCTTAAAAATAATTTTCTTTTCACAAAATGCCACAAAATTTTAAAAGAAAAGGATTTTATTGATAATAAAAATGAAACATTTTAGGGGATGATTTTTGAAAATTAGGTGATATGAAACCGTAAAAATCCATTCATGCCGTACAATTTAAAAAAAACATTCTCCTCGTACTTTTTTCGGAAAAGTCAAAAAGTACCTCGTAATGTAAAAAAAAGAAAGTTTCCTTACATAAAATGTAGTAAAAGTAAAAATGGGTAAAAAGGACATTAAACATACATAAAAACACTTTTAGAAAACATGTACATGGAAGATAACAATAACCCCAGTAAATACTAACGTATAAGCAATATCGGATAAAAATGATATTTGCAAAATTATCCCATACCTTAGGTCCGATATGCTTCATACGTTTCCGAACCTCCTTTATAATGATTTAAATAATGTCATTGACTTATTACAGAATCATATTCATTGTTATGATATCATATATGGTTCACTTATTACTTTATATTACCCGTTCTTTTGTAAATTCCATGTTAAAGAGTGTTTTGGGTAAAATCATTACATTTGTCGTCCGTGTTTTGACTTGTAATTATTCATATGATTAATTAGATCATGATAACATAATTCCAGAATATAAAACATAATTTATATATAATATATATTCAGAATATACATATATATAATAGATCAATAAATGGAAAGAAATACACCGTTCATGGAGACGGTTGGCCGTACGTACGCATGAACGTTGTTTTCGTTTCCTCATTGAATTGAATTGAATTAATTGGATGACATACATATATATATACATAAATCCAGTATCATTATTATGTCATATATTTCATGATTACTTATTATATATACTTTATAATCATTCATGAATGGTTAATCATTGAGAATGAATCTCATCGCGTCGTGGAGATGGTATTCCATATGTACGCACGCGCGATGTTATCGTTCCCATGGTCTTGGAATTGTATTGGAGTATATGTATACTATTCCAGAATCAATATCACTTCATAATAATCATATATAGTTATTATTTACACCATTATACCCATCAAAGTAAGGTGGTGGTGGAAAATAGATTACACAACGGCATGGAGACGGTATTCTGTACGTACGCACGCGCGGTGATTTCGTTTTCCGTAGGATGGATAGATGGTGAAATAGGGTTGTTTCATACTTATAATAACATATCATTATATGAGTGATACTGATTTTATTACTTCATAATGAAACAACTAAAGAAGAATAAGTGGAAGAAGAAATAAATTTGAAAGAATTGGTAACGGACATTACCTCTTCTTTGAAGCGCCTCTTTGAGACCTCATCTTAGGGAACTAAAATTGGTCTTTGAATAAGACCAGAACCTCTAGGATGTTTCTATGGAAGTGGATAAAAGAATTTGGCAGGGTGTGGCCGAGCTTGAAGGCTCAAAGTGTTGTGAGGAAGTGAGGGAGGAGGTGCCCTTTTATTTGGGAGGAGAGGGGCACCTTTGGAAAAACTAAAAATATTATTTTATTATAAAGTCATATTCGGTTTTTAATAGCTCCAAATTGATTTATTTAGAAGATAAGTTGGGGATGGGTCGAAAAGATCTCATCCAATAGAAGTTATACATGTTTAGGTTTCGATTTTAACCTTATCATTTAGATTTAACTTTAAGTTAAATAATTTTTCTTTTACCGTGTCTTCTTGTTTTCTTACACTATAAGGTTAAAAACTTACTATAAAAATTCAAAACAACCACAAGTTGTTTATTATTAATATATATAACCTTATCTAAGTCATTTTTCCGAACCTTAGATTTTTAGGAATAAAATAACAATTAATAATATAATATTTGTTTTAAAAACTATTTTATGTCAATTTTGACACTATTTGGTAATTGATTTTTGTGAAAATCATAACAGAATTATTAGTTCAAAAAAAGTTAAATAAATCTATAATAACATGTCATATTAACCTATAATATTAGTTTAATTCATGAAAAGTCTCAATTTACATTTATTTGGGTATTTATAACATCAATTATGTCAATATTTCATTAATAAGATAATTACGGCATCATCATTGTGTCATAAATAAATAAAATTATTTAATGTCTAAAAATTACAAATAAAATATCATTATGTAGGAAATAATTTTATCTTTCTATTGAATATTTATAGTCGAATTTATCTTATTTATTACCCTATATTAAAAATGTTTTAGTTATTAAACATTGATTTTAACTATTTTAACCCTTCTTTAGATAAATTAATAATAAATGTCCAAATCTACTCCAAGTGGGCCTAAATGGTCATATTTCATTCATAAGGTTATTTTTGGTTGAATTATATTAATCCAACATAATTAAGACATGTTTTAGGGTAATATTAATATCATTTGTACCCTTAATTAGCCTATTTACTTTTAACCGAGGTAAATAAAAGTAAAAAGTTGCTATTCACCAAAAATTATTTTCATCACATTGAACAACATTTTAGTCATTGATATTAACCTTTTCTCTCGGATTTTTGAAATTCAATTCATAGAAGTGGTAAAAATTCTTTTAAATGTAAAAGTCAGTTTTTTAACTACCACTAAGTGGTTTCCCTATTCATCGAAAATTGCAGTTTTTTAGAAAAATACCAAATATTCAGCCTAAGCATTATTTGATATTCCAGATTCAAAATTGATGTCTATTTTTTCAAATTTAAAACATAGATGTGGCATTAATAAATTTTAAAATTAATTCCCATTATCAAAACAAATAGCCTGTTTTTAAGAAACAATAACTATCAAAAGATTGATACTTGTTTATATCCAATTTCAAAGTGAAATTAATTCCAAAGACCAAAATTGGATTAAATGGTAAAAATATATTCTAAATACACTTTAAAACCAATTAAAAATATAATCTAACCATATAAATTATTGCGATGAAGAAAGATGTTTTTAATTAAAATATAGCGTGTTTTTACTATTCATTAAAATATAAAAGTTATCAGAATAATATGAAAATTTTATCCAAAGTAAATTTTTATATCCTAATTCCAAAGAAGAATTTTATTTTGTCAAATTGAACTTATAGACATGTAAAAACAAGATTTAAAGTGGATGCGTCATCAAAAGGCAGAAGAACAGCATTTTTTAAAAAATACTTATTTTACTCGAAAAATTGATTTTGTTCTCATTCCATGTTCTAGAAAATGTGTAAGATGACTAATAATGTTATAAAATACAAAAAAAAATTGATACTATTCATAACGTCTAGTTCATAATAATATTATAACCATATATCGTTGTTTAGTGAAACTCGGTATTGCGTACAACACACGCTATCGTGGAAGGTCATGATTGCATGTAATGAAAGCCAAGTCAGGGATGCATGTTGTGCAAGATCCTTTTAGTTTAGCATACAACACAAGAAATAAATGAAATTAAAAAGAATATTTTTCATAAAATATCGGGGTGTTACATTCTACCCCCCTTAAGATGAATTTCGCCCTCGAAATTCGTCGGGGTTATAAATGGTTTACTACTCGAAAGTTTCTTTAATAGAAACCCACATCATAAAAAAGAATACCAAAACATGGCTTTAAAAACTAAATTATGAAACATAACGGTTACCCAAATTAACTCATCACTGGGTTTCCATGTAGGAGAACATAGGTGAAAATATGGATATGGAAGAAAAATTTAACCATCATGTTCTGATGGAGAGTGGTAGAGAACATGGCTATGAAAAATCCAACAATCACAAAGCCATAAATTTGTGATGATCTAGGGTTCCATCTGCTTCATCGGATATAAGGGCACTAGGAAAACATTTTTTTGTTTTCACGATCATTTCCCTAAAGTTGATGAAATTGTAATTAGAAGAAATACTTTCGTGATTTTGGTACAGTCTCACCGTTGGTCATTGTTTGGACAATTTCCACTTCATCTCTTAAAGAAATGAAGTTGAATTTTTCATTCGTGAAGTGCTAGTAGATCATGTGATAGAATGATGGGTCATTCCATATGTCTCAAATAAATGTTTAGAAAAGTTATCAGAAAACACATAAGTCCATCTATAGTGATATTAATCATATATGGTTCCTAAAATGGACTTATACTTCATATATCATAATGCTTAATAAAATAAAACTAGTTTCTACTAAACATGGACTTCCTGTAGGCCAGTGGTAGGCGATAAAGGCCAGTCAAACTTCGGTTGTGGGTATTATTCCCATAGCCTTGTCCGACGTGATGGGATGTCGCCCATCCTACAGGTTGTCCTTTTTCTAAAACTAAATTACTATAACATCCCATCAATAATATCGAAAAAACTTCTACCCTTAAACAATAATAACTTCTTCCCAACATAATCCATTCCAATCTTTAGGCTTATCCAAAATACTGATGTCCAATCTCATATTATAGTGAAAACGATTACCAAAGAGTTCATATAACAAGCATGTTAATACCATCGTTGATTCCCATATATCATAATATATGTCTTGTTGGTCACATTCCAAACATTCGAAGGCCTTAATCATGTATTCTCTTGAAAAATGAATATCCTTTGAATCTTAGTGAAAACATGAGTGCTGTCAAAATTTAACTCTTTTCACATACCAAAACCCCAAAATTCTATATACTCAAACCATGATATAACTATTTTCTTTATATCAGCCATGATCTCATGAATACTGTCAAACATTTCATTTTCTCCTTATCCCTTCATTATGCGCATATCATCTTTTTTCCAAAAATATCTTAATCACTTTCCATGGTTACCAGTACCATAATATTATTGAAAACCACAATAGACCAATACATAAATATTCCAATATTCCACGATACTATATACAACATTATTTTGGAATCCCATTACATAAAAACATAATCATTCCACCACATCGTTGTCATATTCAACATCTCCAATAGTGATCGCATGTGACTTCCCTTTTTTCCTTTTCCTTAAGTGGTTTCTCATATCGATCATCACTAACCCTTTTATTAGGGCATTTATTATCATAATGCCTCATTTCCTTGCACTTGAAGCATTGAAGTGTTGGTGGTGCGTTCTCTGTAGGATTTTCTTTATTCACATCATTAGAAACCCTTTTTTCATTACTTCGACACTCACCTACTCGATGACCTTCTTTTCCACACTTAACACATTTTCTAGTCCCTTTAAGACAATCTCCACCATGCTTATTTTCACACTTTGAGCATAAGGAAACATTCATCTTCTTTTCACCATTATTCTACGATTTCTCCATGAAATCCATCTTTCGTTTCTTGTCAAAACCATGAGATAGATAAGTAACACCAACTTCCATTTCTACCTTGATAGCACAACGCACAATTTCTTCATAGCTACTAAAGTCTCTTATACCTAATTCCCTTTGAATATTTGGTTTTAATCCACTGAAGAATCGATCAACTTTAATTTCAGGTTGGAGGAAAAGCTAGATGCATACCTTGCAAGCCTTGTAAAATTCGCTTCATATACACCAATAGATTCATCATCCTTTTTCTATAGTTCAAGAAACTCATTCTCCATCTTTGTTCGAAGAATACGAGGGAAGTACTTATTGAAAAATAAGTTCTTGAACTCGTCCCATTCCATGGACTCAATTTCATCTCTTGGCCTCATATTCTTGATTAGATTCCACCATTGATCAGCTTCACCGTCCAAACGATATACTGCTAAGATGACTTTATCATGTTCAGAACATTGAAGAACTGAAAATATCTTTTCATTGGTACTGAACCATTTTTCAGCAACAAGTGGATCAGAAGACCCACTGAAAGAAGGTGGACGTTGCCTCATGAAGGACTCAATAGAATATGGTTCCCTTCTCTGCTCATTTGGAAGTCCAGAATGATTCATAGCTTGTGTAAGTATAACAATAAGATTTTTCACTCCATCTCCCATAACATTTGATTGTTCAGGATAACAATCATTGCATTGTCCATTGCATTGATCAACACAGTTCATTCGGGTTCTAGCCATCGTCTAAAACCCAAAAAGAATAGTGTGAGAGGAAAAAATCATGCTAGGGAAAACAACATAATAAAGGGGGAGTACCTTCAATATCTAACATCTTAGGTTTAATTATAATATCGTTATCGTAATTCTAGGACTATAACCTATACTTATACTTATCCTTAGGGACATCCCTAGACATACCTTAGAAATATCTCTAGGGATCTCACTAAAGTTCTCGCATCCTAGTTTCCAAAGGTTGACTAAACCTTTCCTCTGATACCAACTGTAGAGGCCCGAAGCTTGATGTACATGGACATTATATTACTTTTGTGGAATAATTAATACATTAAAAAAACAGACACACAAGGATCGTAATAGTTTAGTGTCTTTGGAAACTTGGAATATAATCTTCTAATCATGTTGAAAGATCTTCAACAACTCCCATAATGATCTTCCCCTTTTTGATTCCTTACCTAAAACCTTTTCTTATTTCCTGGGAAAAATAAAACATAAAAATGTTGAGCTCGAATGCTCAGTAAGGGAAAACATAGAGAACATAAAACAATCTATAAACATTTGAAAGCAAAAACTTGGACATGAAATTTAAACATCAAAATCTTGAGCAAAGACGTAAATCGTGGAAGTACGTAAGGCATATATCATAATGGAACATCAACCATGATAAAATATAATGGGAATAAAACATGTAATTGTGGAAACCATTCAGAACATGTTATGATTTCTATAGTAGCCAAGGCATTGCTGCCAAGACCATCTTAGTGGACAAAGTCCCTTTGTGAATTGAGTTCACTCCTTGTTTCAGTCCTGTACCACTGAACCGGATTAACATACCCTTCCAACCATGTCTATCCAATGTGATATAAAATATTTACCCAATGCATTGGAGGGATATATAGGTCCCACCCATCTCATAATGAAATCATTCTTACTTGTGCCACAAAATAAACATACATCATTCATAATAACCCAATGAAAAAAATGGGTTTCATAAACATCATCCCATCATAACATAATGCATATAAAACAAATGGATATCATTTCATAATAATAAGAATAAAACCATGTAAATAATAGATACATTATAATTGAAACATAAACATGCTAAATAATGTCATCTTAGATGGAAAATTGTTTTGATAAAACACATGAAATTAATTTTTGAAGAAAATATCATTTCTCCTTAAAAATCATTTTCTTTCGACAAAATGCCACAAAATTTTAAAAGAAAGGGATTTTCATGAAAATAACCATGAAACCTTGTAGGGGAAGCATATTTTAAATTAGGTGATATGAAACCGTAAAAATCTGTTCATGTCGTACAAGTTAAAAAAACATTTTCCTCGTACTTTTGTCAGAAAAGTCAAAAAGTACCTCATAACGTAAACAAAACAAAGATTCCTTACATACCATGTTGTAAAAGGCAAAATGGGTAAAAAGGACATTAAACATACATAATAACACTTTTAGAAAACATGTACATGGAAGATAACAATGACCCCAATAAATATTTACGTATAAGCAATCTCGGATAAAAATGAGATTTGCAAAATTATCCCTTACCTTAGGTCTGATATGCTTCGTACGTATCTGAACCTCCTGTATAATGATTTAAATAATGTCATTGACTTATTACAGAATCATATTCATTGTTATGATATCATATATGGTTCACTTATGAATTTATATTACTCGTTCTTTTGTAAATTCCATGTTAAAGAGCGTTTTGGGTAAAATCCTTTCATTTGTCATCCGTGTTTTGACTTGTAATTATTCATATGATTAATTAGATCATAATTACTTAATTCCAGAATATAAAACATGATTTATATATAATATATATTCAGAATATACATATATATAATATATTGAAAAATGGAAAGAAATACACCGTTCATGGAGACGGTAGACCGTACGTATGCATGAACGTTGTTTTCATTTCCTCATTGAATTGAATGTAATTAATTGGATGACATACATATATATATACATAAATCCAGTATCATTATTATGTCATATATTTGATGATTACTTATTATATATAATTTATAATCATTCCTAAATGGTTAATCATTGAGAATGAATCTCATTGCGTCGTTGAGACGGTATTCTGTGCGTACGCACGAGCGATGACATCGTTCCCGTGATCGTAGAATTGTATTGGAGTGTATGTATACTATTTCAGATTTATTATAACTTCAAAATAATCATATATCGTTATTATTTACACCATTATACCCGTCCAAGTAAGGTGGTGGTGTAAAATAGATTACACCATGGCGTGGAGACGGTATTCTGTACGTACGCACGCGCGGGGATTTCGTTTTCCGTAGGATGGATAGATAGTGAAATAGGGTTGTTTCATACTTATAATAACATATCAGTATATGAGTGATACTTATTTTATTACTTCATAATGAAACAACTAAAGAAGAAGAAGTGTAAGAAGAAATAAAGTTGAAAGAATCGGAAACGGACATTACCTCTTCTTTGAAGCGCCTCTTTGAGACCTCCTATTAGGGCACTAAAATTGGTCATTAAAGAAGACCAGACCCAATAGGATGTTTATATGGAAGTAGAGAAGATAATTTGGCAGGGGTTGGCAAGCTTGAAGGCTCAAAGTGGTGTGAGGAAGAGAGGGAGGAGGTGCCCTTTTATAAGGGAGGAGAGGGGCACCTTTGGAAAAACTAAAAATATTATTTTATTATAAAGTCATATTCGGTTTTTAATAGCTCCAAATTGAATTATTTCGAAGCTAAGGTGGGGCGGGTCGAAATAATCTCATCCAATAGAAGTTAGACAAGTTTATGTTTCTATTTTAACCTTATCATTTAGATTTAACTTTAAGTTAAATAATTTTTCTTTTACCGTGTCTTCTTGTTTTCTTACACTATAAGTATAATAAACTTACTATAACAATCCAAAAGAACTCCAAGTTGTTTATTATTAATATATATAACCTTATCTAAGTCATTTGGCCGACCCATAGATTTTTAAGAATTAAATAACAATTAATAATATAATATTTGTTTTGAAAACTATTTTATGTCAATTTTGACACTATTTGGTAATTGATTTTTGTGAAAATCATAACAGAATAATTAGATCTAAAAAAGTAAACTAAATCAATAAAAACATGTCATGGTAACCTAAAAAATTAGTGTAATTCATAAAAAGTCTCAATTTACATTTATTTGGGTATTTATAACATCAATTATGTAAATATTTCATTAATAAGATAATTATGGCATCATCATTGTGTAATAAATAAATTAAATTATTTAATTTCTGAAAATTACAAATAGAATATCATTATTTAGGAAATATTTTTAGCTTTCTAATGAATATTTATAGTCGAATTTATCTTATTTATAACCCTATATTAAAAATGTTTTAGTTATAAAACTTTGATTTTAAATATTCTAACCCTTCTTTAAATAAATTAATAATAAATGTCCTAATCTACTCCAAGTGGGCCTAAATGGTAATATTTTATTCCTAAGGTTGTCTTCGGTCGAATTATACTTATAAAATAGAATTAGGACATGTGTTAGGGTAATATTAATATCATTTGTACCCTTAATTACCCTATTTACTTTTAACCGTGGTAAATAAAAGTAAAAAGTTACTATTCACCAAAAATTATTTTCATCTCATTGAACCACATTTTAGTCCTTGATATCAAACCTTGTCTCTCGGATTTTTGAAATTCAATTCACAGAAGTGGTAAAATTTCATTTAAATGAAAAAGTCAGTTTTTTTATCTACCACTAAGTGGTTTCACTATTCATCGAAAATTGCAGTATTTCAGAAAAATACTAAAAATTCAGCCTAAGAATTATTTTATATTCAGAATTCAAAATTTATGTCTATTTTTCCAAATTCAAAACATATAAGTGGAATTAATTAATTTTAAAATTAATTCCCGTTATCAAAACAAATAACGTGTTTTTAAGAAACAATAACTATCAAAAGATTGATACTTGTTTATATCCAATTTCAAAGTGAAATTAATTCCAATACCGGAATTGGATTAAATGGTAAAAATATATTCTAATTACACTTTAAACCCAATTAAAAATATAATCTAACCATATAAATTATTGTGATGAAAAAAGTAGTTTTTAATTAAAATATATCGTGTTTTTACTATTCATTAACATTTGAAAGTTATCATAATAATATGAAAAATTTATCCAAAGTAAATTTTTATATACTGATTCCAAAGAAAAATTTTATTTTGTCAAATTGAACTTATATACATGTCAAAAAAAAATTTAAAGTGGGTGCGCCATCAAAAGGCGGCAAAACTGCATTTTTTGAAAAATACATATTTTACTCAAAAAATTGATTTTGTTCTCATACCATGTTGTAGAAAATATGTAAGATGAATAATAATGTTATAAAATTCAAAATGTAGTTTATCCCATTCATAATTTCTACTTCATAATAATATTATAACCATATATCATTGTTTAGCGAAACTCGGTATTGCGTACAACACACGCTATCGTGGAAGGTCGTGATTACGTGTAATGCAAGCCAAGTCAGGGATGAGTGTTGTGCAAGCTCCTTTTGGTGTAGCGTAAAACAAAAGATATTAATGAAATTAAAAAGAATATTTTTCATAAAATCTCAGTGTGTTACAATTTATGGTGGTGGTGAAAAACATATTACACCGCGACATAGAGACGGTAAACCATTAATACCCATGAGTGGTGATTTTTTTAATATGATGTATTGGAGGTGAAATATAGTTGTTTCATATTTATAATAAAATATCAGTATATGAGTTACACTTATTTTATAAATTTATAATTAAAGAGCTGAAGAAGTGGAAGTATAAGATGAAAGAAATTTGAAAGAATCGTTATAAGAGATTACCTCTTCAGCATCCTGCCTCCTTTATATTTATTCCAATGGAACAAGAGATGGTCTTTTGAGAATATTATTACCTGTATAATGTGACTAGGGTAGTTTAGAAATGAAATGGGTAGTTGTGGGAAAATCTTGAAGGCTCAAAATGGAGTTAATATGAGAGGTATAATGTGCTTTTTATAAGCGAGGAGATGTGCACTTTAGGAAACTCTCAAAATATGAATTTATTATAAATTCAATTTCGATTAAAAATGGTCCAAAACTTATTTAATTAATATATATTATTATTTTTAATCGACACCCGTCTTCAAATAATTCTAATACATGTTTTCAATATTTTTTCCCTTGTCTTTTTTGTGTGACACTTATTTTACCATTTCTAATCATAATGTGATATCATGCTATTTATATTGTTTTGGTTAATGTAATAAACATATCAAGTAAAACGACTCACAAAAATTGATTAATGACATATTTGGACTTATATTAACCATTTTATGGAATATTAGATTTTTATGAATTTAATATCATTTAATAAACTATTTTATGTTTTATGTTATGAATTATGCCAATTTTGGACACTATTCATACATGAATTTTTTTAAAAAAACATTACTACATGATTATTTCAACAAAAAAGGAATTAATGGGTCCCAAATATGTCAATTCCATCCATAAAATTCGTGTATGGAAACAAAATGTGAAAATTAATTTTTTTTTTATATTTTTAAATTCATTTAATTGAATCTTTCTTTAATGAGGTTATCACTGCATCATAATTGCGTGATAAATAAATATATTTATATAATGTCTAAAAATTATAAATAAAATACCATGATATAGGAAATATTGTTATCTTTATAATGAATATATATAAACATATATATCTAATATATAACCCTATATTAAAATTGATTTATTAATATATATATATATATATATGTTTAGGTTGTAATTATCTTTACAATAAATTAATTCTTATAAAATGTAATTTTCTCATACAAGTGAGTCCATGGGGTCCCAAAATCGACACAAGGTTGAAAATGGTTAGATATATCTCATAAAATAGTATTATGACATGTTTTAGGGTACTTTATTATTAATATAATATTTCTTACTTCTATTTACCTGATTTACCCATAAACTATGGTAAATAAAATAATTATTAAAGAAATTATTCATAATGTCTACAAATAAAAGGTATATATTTAAAAAATTTGAACCTTATGATTCTAAATGTGCAATAAATGTTTCCGAATTCAAAACACAAAATACTCAGTAATTTATTTAAAATTAATTCATTTTGTCAAAACCAAAAAAACCATTTTAAGAAGTAATAACTATTAAATGATTAACATGTGTTTATGTAAACCTTTAACATGAAATAACTTACAAAGACTAAAATTTGATTAAATGATAAAAATATTATTCAATTACACTTTAAAACAAATTAATTGATTATCTAACGATTTTAATAAATTAGATAAAAATGCAGATTCGAATTAAAATGCAATATTTTTCACTATTCATTAAAATTTTAATTTTATTAGAAACAAAATCATCACAAGTTGATTTTTATGTCCCTTTTCTAAATATGGTGTTTATTCAGTCAAATTATACTTAAATGAGTGTCAAAACAAGATTTAAAATGGTTACACCATTAAAAGGCAGAAAAACCGCATTTTTTTAAAAATACTTCCTTTATCAAAAAAATGATTTTGTTCTCATACCATGTTCTAAAAAAAGTTTAAGATAAATTCTAATGTTATATAAAATTCAAAAAAAAATTACTTGTATTCATAGCATCTTGTTTATATCACATTAAATAAAAATATTTTAATAATATATTGTTGTTTAATAAAACTTTGTATCGTGTACAATGCAAGCAATCTAGGAATGTAGCTCTTGAGTGTAATGAAATACAAGTCAGTGTTTCATGTAGTGAATTCTTACTTTGGAGTTTTTTATAACATAATCCAAATATAGTTCATTTATATATTTAAAAAAATAATACTTAGTGTTGCGTGAACTGAAATCTATCAATGGAACTTGAAATTATGTGCCACACAAGCCAAGAATAGTGTTTCATATACTAAAAGTTAATATGATGTTGCATTTAGAGAAAATAATCATAGTGTATCAGAAAAGAATTTATTAAAGACATAAAAAGAATCTATGTAATAAAATCATGGGGTGTTACACCCAAGGAAACCATGTTCATGATTATGATATTATCTATGCATAAAAATTCAAATTTTGTTAAGTGTTTTTCTATTTTGATATTGTACATTGAGATCCTTAACCCATTGAAATGTATGCAATTATTTAGAAATTACACTTAGTGGAAATAATGGAAATATTTTCAATGCATGAAAAACATGTAAGAATTTACCTCCTATGAAAGATAATGATGTTGGTATTGGAGCAGTGACTGGTGGTGGGAGTCTTATAACTATACTTGGACAATTGACTTAGGTTATAAACAAAAACCCTATATATAATAAGAATCATAATCCATAACACGTATTATAAATGTCAAACCACATTATGAAACAAAAATATCCACCATTCAATGGGACTAAAACCCCATTTTTAGATGATCATTGAATATGTACCTTGGATAATATATTTCTCAGTATGGGGAGTAACTAAAGGAAGTAGGTTGTCATGGATGTTTATCATCTATTGGGAGATGTGGGTAAATGGTGGACACTAATCCAAACCACAAATGAGGAGGATGAAAATAAAAGATTGGAATGGAGGTATTTTAAGGAATTTTTCCAAGAAAAATATTTTCCTCAGAAACAATGTGAATATATGGAAAGGAAATTCATGAATCTGAGGCAAAAGGACAATGTGAATGTTTCTAATAATGAATTCAACTTTACAAGGATAGTAATTCATGCTGAGAACTACATATTTAAACTAAGAAGCATGATTTATTTATTCTTTTATGGTTTAAAAACATTCCTATGAAGGGTGCTAATCTCCCAAAATTTATTATTACGTAATGATATAGTATCATGTGCTATCAAGATAAAAAATTAATTCTCAGAGTCATGTGACTTCAAAGTAAAAAAAGAAAAAAAGGGGTCTATTAAAAACTCTAGAAATGACTATAATGAAAAGGGTTATAATGGAAGAGTTTATTTTCCATCCTATAATAATTGTGTGAAGAATCATCTAGGCAATTGCTTGAAGGGTTTGGGTGTTTTTTAAAAGTGTGGATAAAAGGAGACAAAACCCGTGATTGCAAGGGAATTAATGAATATACCAATTATCAGTGGTAAAATTGCAATGATATCATAAATTAGGAAAATGATTTTCCAATGATTCAAGGAAACAATCCCTAAATAAGTTTAATGGAGACAAAACAAGATTATGCAGTCGTAACTACAGAGGTTGGTGTTCCTAATGACTTGGTGGAAGGTTCTTCACTAGTTTCCTTTAACTAAAAAATTGAATTATTTTATTCTGGTTCATCGCATTCTTTCATATCTTCATTGTTTTTGAAGAAAATTACACTTTTCTTATTTGATTTAATAAATGATTTGTTAGTAAAAACTTTTAAGGTAAGTATCATTGTATCAAAGATGTGTTAATCGGCCCCCCTTATGAAACGTAAACATGCGTTATTTTATATCCTTATCATCATACCTATGATTTAATTTTATATAATTATTTTTATGGATTGGATTTAAAATTATGACGTGATAATATATTGGAAGAATAAGGACATTTCAATTTTTAGAATGATTTAGAGTCCCTTATCATTATAGTAGAAACTACACCATTAGATTATTATCTATATCCACCCCCAATAGGGATTCTAAAGTAAATTATTTGTGTGGAAGGGAGAACAATATGTATGGGTGAGAAATGAAGTCATCAAATTGAGGATGTACCTATTATGAAAGAATATATTGATGTATTTTCATATGGTTTTCATAGACATCCATTAGAGTTGTAAATTGAGTTTTCTATTGATTTATTTCTTAGTGAATGGCCTATATCAATTAATCCATATATAATGGACATAATGGAATTGGTGAAGATAATTAAAACACTAGAGGAGTTAAGTGGTAAAGGATTTATTACCCCTATTGTTTCTCCCTTGGTAGCCCCTACTCTCTCTCTCTCTCTCAAGAAGAAAGATATATCCATGAGGCTGTGTATTGACTATAGGGGAATCAATGATATTTTGACAAAGAATAAGTATCCTCTTCCTCGCATAGATTATTTATTTTATCAAATTCACGGAGCCTAATATTTTTGAAGATTGAACATTGTTCTGGATATCATATGTTGCGTGTGAGGAGGGATGATATTCCAAAGGCAGCTTATCAAACCTTGTAAGGTCATTATGAGTTTAAAGTAATGCCTTTTGGATTGAATAATGCACCCTCTATTTTCATGGATATAATGAATAAAGTTTTCATGGAATATCTTTAGGACTTTTATGTATTTATTGATAATATCTGGTATACTCTAAAAGATATTTAGATCAGGAAAATCAGTTGTGCATTCTTCTGACGAATCTTTAAGGAAACAAGTTTTGTGGGAATTTTATTATGTTTCAATTTTGGGTTCATACATTTTCTTTTGTTTTCCGCATTATCACTAAAGATAGAATCATCGTTGATCCTCAAAAGACAATGGATGTTATAGAATGGCCGACAACAACAAACATAAATGAGGTACATATTTTTATTAGTTTAGAAGGTTATTATCATAATTTCATTCAGTACATCATCAGATTAGCTAACCTGAAAACCCAGATTACATGTAAAGGGTTTAAGTTCATATCATAAGGATCATGGAAATATATGTTCTCATATAAATAAATCATCATGAGGTAATGGAAATGACTCGAGCTACTCAAATACTATGATTTTTCAATACACTACCACACACGGAAGGAAAATAAAGTAGCATAAGATTTATTTCAGAAGGATCATGTAGTTTTGAATGAAATGAGGATTGAAAAATATCTTGTGTATATGGATTTAGAAAAGATGGATATGGTAATTATCAAAGAAAGTGATACATTAATACATTTTCAACTGGTTGCCCAACCGTATTTATTGGAATAAATTAAAATTTATTTATTTAATGATGAGAATAATTAAATAAAAATTAAATATGTGAATGATTGGAGTTTTCTATAAATTGTGTATGATGGTAGAATTATAAAATTTGGGTGGAGGATACGTGTTACTTCTAAACCCGAGCTAAAAATGGATTTATTAGATGATCCCCATATCTCAAATATCTCTATAAACCCTTGTAGCACTAAGCTGTATATAGAACTAAAGGAACATTTTTTGTGGGATATTATGAAGTGGAAAATTGTTGTTTATGTATCAAGGTGTTTAGCATGTCAATAGTTCAAGAATAAAAGAAAAAAATCCCATATGATTCTTGCAACCTCTTTTTATTCCAACAAGGAAATGTGATGACATCAATATGATTTTTTCACTTAATTATGAAAAATATGAAGAAATAATGATGAAATATGGGTGATTGTTGATTGATGTACCAAATCTGCACATTTCCCTATTATAAGGTCGGATTTTCCCCTAGAGCGCCTTGGAAAACACTATATTAATGATGTTATAAGACTTCATAGAGCACATATCTCAATTATGTCTGATCAGGATCCCTGATTTACATTAATATTCCTGAGAAGTCTCAATAAATCATTGGATACTGAGCCTCATTTGATTAATTATTATCACCCTCAAATTAATGGGTAGTCAGAAAGGACGATACAATCATTAAAATACTTGTTGAGATCATGTTCAATTGATTTTCAAGGTATACAAGATCGATATTTACCTTTTGTATTGTTTTCCTAAAATAATAATTTCCATTTTATCATTCAAATAGAACCATAGGAATAATTGAATGGAAAACAATGTCATACATAGTCATGTTGGGATGAAGTTGGTGAAAGGAATATTTTTTGACCAGATCTTTTATATGATGCAACAAAAAAGGTAAAGACTATTAAAACACATATCAAAGGAGCTCGAACCTGAAAAAAAAAGTGTTATTCGAATAATAAAAGAATGTATTTGTAATTTTATGTTGGAGATCAGATTTTATTGAATGTATCTCCATGGAAGCGTGTTATAATATTTGGAAATATTGGGAAACTAAGCCCCAGGTACATTTTTCCTTTTGAAATTTTAGAGAGAATCAGAGATGTGGATTAACATTTGGAAATTCTACCTAGAATTTCTATGTTATTAAATGTCTCCCACATGTCCTTGTTTGGGATGTACATACCAGAACCAACACATGTACTCATTTATGAATCCAATATAATTGAAAAATGTCTTTTCTTACTATGAAGAGCCTTACCAGATTATGGACACTAAAGAACATTTTTTTTTGGAATTGGATGACATAGCTTCAAAAGGTACCTTGGAAATATCATAATTCTGAATTGGTGGATTGGGATCCTAGGATGATTATGATGAAAAATTATGCAAATAATTTTATGGGGTGATAGTTAGAATATTTTGAGGATTGAGTTTTTTTAGGAGGGGAGAATGTAATTACCCAAACTCTATCAATTAATTTTTCCTTCTTATGATTATGTCATATTGTATAGATTATATAAAAGCACATATATAACATCTTAAAAACATAATTAATGAATAATTAATGAAATAAGAGATATTTCTACATGTCAAGGAACATATATTAATGAAATAGTAACAGACCATTAAGAATAGTAATGTGAAATTTTGGAATAGTAAATTTTCCAATAGAAGAGTAACCTCACCAATGAAAGCATAAAATGATTTAAAAATAAATTTTCAAACAAATTATTCATAAATAAATATTTTTTTCTTATTAATTTAGGATAATTTTATGAGACCTTAGTTAATTTTTAATCTTGTTATAGAATCAGTTATAAATTTCAAACTGACTTTTTGGGTAAAAAAGTGTTTGATTTAAAATTAAATTTCTAATATATAAAAAGTTAATTTCATAAAATCGAGTTAGTTTTTAAATTCTAAATGTTGAAAATTTGTTAAGGTGAATTTTTGGAATTTTTTCTGAAATACATGAATTTTTAGAAAATAGTAAAATACAATAATTTACAGTATAAATACATTATAAGATAAATATAGTATTTCGTGAGTCATGGATGATATAAGAAACCTATTCTCCTCAAAACTATATGATTTCATGACTATCAAAAATCTTCTCAAATATTCATCCCTAGCATCTCCTTCACATTTTGGAGCTCTTGGTATTATCAAAATAATAAAAAAATCCTGAATGAGGTTCCGAAGGAAGTTAAATCACGAGGAAAACTATTTTTCATTTAATTTCATTGAAATTTCATTTCTTTTCTATTCTTATCCTCTCAATACCTCCTCTATCTAAATGATCAAGAAAAGTCAGTTATCATCTATTCACTGGAATAATATCATGTCGATTTAATATAAATTATAAATATCATTACTCTCCCTCCATTTATTTTATAAATGAAATCATCATCTGGAGGTGCCATTTATAACCATAATTGATGATGAACTTTTGATAATCAATTTTTCCTTCAAGAAAGGTCATGAAATAATTTTAATTCCTTAAATAAACAATAAAATGTTTATTTTATCTGATGTGGGGTTCTAGAAAGAATTTTTTTTTCAAAAAATTAAACAATATTACAAAACTAGTTCATTATGATCAAGAAACCATCTATAATTAAGCTAAACGATTATTATTAACATGTTATATATTGATTAATCCTAGTATATAGAAAAATAATGAATTATAATTAAAATTACACTTATATTTTTTCAATAATAAAAAGTAATTCAAATTTTGTGTAATTATTCCCATTTCATAGGAAATTCATTAATCATATACCGGTATACCAATTGTGAAAACCAAGGAAACAAAGATCCATAGCAAAAAAAATTATATCTTATGACTCATCATAATGACAATAAATGAACTTAATAAATTAAGAATAAATAAAATACATTTTTATGAGGTTATTTATATATTTTTTATTGGATATAATTTGATTTTATATCAATTTAAGGTCATGTGTGTAACACATTCGAACACATCGTAATCCTTCTCTAGTCGAACCTCTAATTTCATTCACGTTACTCCTTTTCTCTATTTACCATATTAAAATCGTTAATTATTCTTTTCTACACCTCTTACATTATTGGTTAAATATATATACGTGTGTGTGTGTGTGTGTGTGTTTGTACCAATCAGAATGATTCTTTATTTTATGGGGTGTTACGTGTTCTAAAAACAGACTTCTCAAATTATTCCCAATAAAAAACCTATTTCAGGGGAACTTCTCGAATTCATACATATTTTAATGTGTACTATATAATCTATTATAATCTGCACTTATTTTTTTGAAATAACTCATTTTATTAAGAGGAAACTATATTAGTTCACTTTTCCTTTTATAAAAATATTTTTCCAAAGGAACTCATCTTTGAAATGTAAATGAGTATTTCTCTCAAATATTACAGGATGATTTTATAAGAGTATTTCAATCTATTTAAACACATTTCATCAAAATTATGTTTAATAAAGATTAATCATGAATGATATTATCTACCATATTTTATTGAATGGTTTATTATTATTTTGACTATAGATTTTTTATCTGGATACCATTAATCATATTACTTAGAATGGTTAGTGTTTATGTTTAATAATAGGGGAAAGTTAGTTGCCTTTCATATGTTAGTTTAAAAATGAATTTTAATGTTGGATACATTTATCCCCTTTCAAATGGGGGATCCATTGGACTTATTATGTAAGGGATGGGTCCCTCTATATCCCCTAGATGCATCAGTAGGCATCAATAGAGAAAATTGGTTGGGTTATTACCCATTATGTATTGTGTCTTGGCCGAGGTGTTGATTGTATCATTGTGATATTTGTCATTATGAATTCCCTCATTATGAAACTAGTAATTTATTTTCTATGTGGTTATTCTACTAGTTAATTATCCATGGTGATGTTTTATTTTTTTATTATTTATTCATATTTTATTCCTATCATATCATGCTCAATATTTTATTTTTATTGAATGTGATATTTAGTTATCAATTGTGCCTTATTATCTATTATTATGTTGTATTACATACCCTTATTTATAATTTTATATCACCCATTTGTTATTTTTATTTTCCCTTGAATTCCATGATGAATTTTAAAAATGACATGCTATGATAATCTACAATAATAAGCTTGCTTCCAAAATGAGTTTCTATTATGTATTTCATTTCTGATTATCAAGTTGAATTATGTAGGTATGTAGTTTTCCAATTTTACAAAACTAATCATTACATCATGATATAGCCTCCTTTTTTATATTCCAATTTAATAAAATAACATACCAGCCTCGAGCTTCTAGGGTCTGGGAGTTACAAGATCTATCTAATTTATTTATTGAAATTAATTATTCTACAAAAACTCAACTAGATGATGGTCTGGATCCCGTACTCCATTGAAATCCATAGACCATGATCCCTTCATATCCAATATGGTTTTAATTGTTTTATCATATTGAATATCCTATTTGAGGATGATACAACTTATAAAAATTCAACTCTATATCTAGATCCTATAGTTGGATTCTCTCGAACATCAAGGTAAACCGTATATTATGATCTAATACAATAGAATGTGGTAGTCAATACATACCTACTATAAACTTAATATAAATTTTGGAAAGGTATCCCATATTCAAATATTATATAATGGGAATTAAGTGTTTTTAATTCATAATCTGATTGAATACAACCCATATAGCATTGTTCACTAGTATTTTTTCACATTTCTATTTTGGTTTGGGTAATTGTTTTAACACCACTTTATACATTTTCCTCTCATCAATAACTATTTCATAAAATGGGAACTAAGATACATACAAATAAATAAAAATCTTTGTATAGTCCTACAAGAAATTATTTTTCATATATCATTACATCATTTTTATTATAAGATGAATAGAGGATGGTAAATAGTGGGATTCAACCATCAACTACATCTTCAAATTAGGTATAGAAGGAACACATACAGGGTTCATAAACCATATCATACTTTCCTAATCAAGATTAAACATGGGAAGATATCCCTCCATCTTTTTCTAGTAAATATATACCATCTTTTCTGCAATATTATTCGTATAGATATTTTATTGGACCCTAATTTGAGAAAGATATGATTTCCACCCTTTCTTCAGAATTTCAGGATCCTTCCATTAATTATACATAATTATTGGATCTTTTTTTATCCTCATAATATATAATATGGAATTATAATTTTGGTTTAGAGACTATATAACCATATTCAAATTTCTAAAGTGGTAATGTATTGAGAATTCATAATTTTAATCTGCTCAAAAAATTATTTTTGGATACATATTCAACACTTTTTATACTCATTTGACTATAAAAATAAGGTCTCAACATCAATTTTAAAATTTTAATGAGAATAATTCAAAATCATGTGTTGGTTCTTGTTACATATTATCCTTCAATTGGAAAGAGATATAAGCTATCACCATATCATTCATCATGAGGAAACATCTCTATAATTTTTTGATGCACCACTGTAGATTATAAACACTTTTAAACATCTGTGTAAAGTAAGAACAAGTACACTGAATAACCCTATCTTCATTTCCTTGTTATGTTCTTCTTATCATTATGTCTAGATTAAATTATCTCCATTTAATGTTAAATTGGTGAGTTAATTAGACATTAATGAGAAATTCTCCACAATGAGTTCATAATATTCTTACAAACAAATAAGAATACAGATCTCAGTCATAGTGGTCTGTCTATGCTAACATTGAATAATGTTTGTCTCCAAATGATCCATTGATATACCCTTAATTGAGATTATGCGAAACAATAATGAATCTTTTTGAATTTCAAATTCACACTTGTTAAATTATTCACAAATATTATCAATCCACAGGGTCTTTAGTACAATTCACAAATGATCTTCATACTCTTTATTTCTCTTTGAATATATATCAATTTGATCTATAAGGACTTCCACAAACTAATAAAGGAAACCAATATAACTCTATCAATTAAAATTATGATGATAGATGGGTAATTAGTAAGACCTAATAGAATCAATATAATGTTATTGTATTAATACCTTGTTCAAAAAACAAATTGGGTATATCTTCCTTCATGGCCCTCAATTAAAGATACCCATAACAAAGGTCAATCATAGAAAAGTATTAGTCTCCACAAAGATGAACAGATAATTCATTAATTTGGGCTAGAGGATACTTGTTATTGAAATTCATTTTGTTATGTTATCAACAATCAACGCAGAGTGGAATTGATCCTTGTTTAACCTTATTAAAAATAATTGTTACAACCCATGGTGAAATAGTTGGCAAATAGAATCCATTGTTACGATTCTCATGGAGTTGCTACTTTTGTTACTATAACTCGAAATCTCCAGTATATATGAAGTATGTGTAATGTGTGTATAATTTGGTATGAGTTCTATCGATAAAATTACTTCATGATTTAGTAGAAGGGTAGAATATTCATTCAGAAAGGAATTACTAAACTCTCGTATAATAGGCATATAATTGATGTTGAGTTTCTCCAAAACCACCATAGTTGAAAAAACCCTTCTGTATAAGAATCAAAACCCATACAATCAATTTAATATCTATTGAAATTTCATTTCTATCATCACATTGATAAACGATGGCCTATTTTTTGGAATATAAAAAATGGAATCCCTTACTCAAAAACCTTTATGTTCATAGAGTAATGAAATAAAATACATTACTAGGATAATATCAAACTCAACAAACTAGAGGGTATCAAGATTCTTATAAGAAATATTCCCAAAAAAATTATTTATGGAAAATTCATTAACTTAAAATTTGATTATTGTACCGTTATGGGTTGTTGCTAATAACATAAAATTTAATCACTAAGGTGGTATAGTGAAACCCTTAGAAAATTATTCGGATATAAATGAGTGGGTGGATATTAAATCCAATAATATATTAGTACTTATTTAGATTTGGTAGATAGTACACTTAATTACCATACTTCATACATTTAAGTCAATTCATTATTGGTGGTTTATTCATTGGAGATTCATCACTACTCAAATAATTATATAAAACATTCCCATCACTTTGACATTAACATTCTTGATTTACCTGATGGATAAATCCCTTTAAGGACTAATTTTTAGGCCCCTAAGGAATTGTCCAACTAAACATGTATGTTTGATTTATATTCTAGGAGACTACATCACATGTCCTATAAACTTTTACCTATAGGTTCCAATGGATTTTTCATCCTTATTTTTAATATAAACAAATTTAATTTCTATTTTTATGATAAGAACATGCATAAATTACTTATGACAGAATATTTTCTTAAACTCATCCCACTATAAGGAGTAAATTTCATCCAGTTTCTTTTGGTTATTGATAAGTGTACATAATTTATTTCCATCTCATAGAAAAGAACAAATAGTTACAATAACATTCTCATGTTTCAAATACTGATTAATTTAAAATATAATTAAAATAGAACTAATACATTTCTTTTAAACTAATGGATAAATGTAACCCCTAAGACAATGTGTTAGTTGGATCATAAAAGTATTAATAAAACATTGTTCTATAATTTTATTGTTTGTATGTTAAGTATTATTCATAGCATGATAAAATTGGGTGTGCATAGAAATATTATTTTTCATTATAGCCCTAATAATATTTCAATTTTATGGATCACAAACATTGCATTTTCTGTAATATTAAGGATTAATTTTGTCCTTGATGTTCCAATCAGTAAGTGAATCCAATTTTTTTTTGAGAAACAATGATCACCTAGGAAAACAATGAAATCATGATAAATTATTTATAGGATATCTAAATTATAACATTTTCTTTTATGACATGTTTTATTTAAGCATGGTCATTAAAGATCCTTAAAACATTGGGATGGTACTTTATAAAATGAATTATACCTTGGGTCTCATTATGTTTTATCGTCCATGTTTCCAATATTTCGCTAAATATTCCTATGATACCAAAATTAATTACCCAAAAATTTCATACATAGAAATCACATATCAATACATGAATTGTAAAAAACTATAAATTCCGTGTAATTTTTATTAATTATATGGAAATATTATGAGTCTGTGAAAATTGACAGCGCATGATTCTGAAGCTCGTACTGCCTGGAATGAATTTCTGAACTTTTTATTGGGTACGTTTAGTAAATTTGCGAGTGGGGTTTTTTAACATTTGAACTGGTGCTCGGAATTGAAATCTGAGGACCCTGGTGGGCTCGTAGCGCCAATATTCGCTTAAGGATACCATCACCTTGACCGCAGTAGGTCGGGGGTGAAAGTTAGTTTTTGTGATTTTGTGGGAGAAAATAAAATAAATTAACTTTATATTATTTTTGAAATCCAATCCTCTCAAATTGAATTTGGTGGTGGGGACCACCTGAGCCTTGAACTCCCTCTTTAATGAGGGAGGTGACTCTTGGGTTCTTTTCCCATTAATTGTACCAACATCAAATTAAATAATGTTCCAAAATTAATTTTATTAATTAACTTAACTTTATTAATTGGGCATTTAACCTCTTGGTTGGGGGATTTTTTGGAAAAGGATAGATTGGGAGAATTGTGAAGAAACAATATCTCCAATGAAGAACACATTCTCCAATGAAGAACTCCATTGAAGGATCCCCAATGAGGAATGTCTTCAACGATGATGAACTGACGTCTGTCTTTTCCTCATCTTCACTAACTTCATCTCACGACACATCCAATGAGAAACCGATGTAGGTAATGGTGTTTTTAATACCCCCATACCATGTGATTGTCAATATTCTTGATTAAAGAATAATTATGCTGCTTGCTACCATTCTAAAGCGGAGGGTGCGGGCCAAATGAACACGGGTCGACATCTCTACAAACATTTTGGTTTATGATGGTCTTGAATCTATGGATATGTTTTGAGTCAAGTGTGGGAGTTTTTGGAATGAAGTACGGGTCACTAAGGAGCACCCAGTGACCCAAGGATCAACGCAAGCAACTCGTGCTGGCGTCCAGGACTGGTGGGCCTTAGGAACGGTGGTCGGTACTCCGGCCAGCTGCGATGACGTTGGCAGTGCGGTCGTGCCACCGGAGATAGACCGTGTCCCATCGGCTGCAGCAGAGCTATGGTGATGGCTGATGCATGGCCGGTCGAACGAAGGGGGTGACGGCGCGCATCCATGACCTCGGGCATGCAGGAACCACAACACGAGGCCACAACGGCAAAGGAGGGTGGTCATCTCGTTGCCAGCTATCGGTGGTGGGGTGGCACGTGACTGTGTCGTATGGGTGGGCTGGTCGTCCGGCCAGCCGAGGAGTTGAGCGGCACCCCAAGTCCCACGTACCAGCTATTGGTGCCACATGGCGCTGGCTTTCGGCTAACCAACTCGAATGGCCCAGTCGTTCAGGGTACCTAAGGGGTGCCTCCCCCTTGGGTGGCGGCTAGGGCTGACCCCACCATGGGGCCACCCAACTGCGGGCCAGCGCATGCCAGCGGGCGAGGTTGTGCCGACGGGTCGGGCAAGAATCAGCGTTCCAGGTCAGACCTAGGGCCGAACCCGGGTCGGCCCAGGCCGGGTCGGACCAGACCCGGACCAGCTTCGACCCTTTTCCACACTTCCGACCATAACATGAGCTACGAGCGTTCTCTTGAAGAACCATCTATGGCACCGGGAACCTTGGATCGAGATGGTCATTTTGGTATACCCCATTTTATTTTTGGATAATTTTGGGGTACATCCGGGTTGGATCTAACACGAACCCAATCGGGCCCTAGGGACTAAAAATCCAATAACTTACAGACCGGGCATCCAATTGACGCACTGTCTATTGCGTTGATACCCCTATTATTCGGCAGTCCTTTGGGATACGTCTTTGTGGAATTCATGGTAGTTGGAGTATCAACATGTGGCTTGAGGATAGGACCCTCCCAGAATCAAGCGAGCTTAGTGTGGGAACTCTGTAGCTGGTTGTAAGATAAGAAAGGGATCCTATGTGGGTTTGTGACTTACGATTCTATGTGGTTATGTGCTTTGGGATCCTACATGGGACTGTCTTCCAGTATCCCTCTTGTATCTGCCCTAGGAATCCACCTGTGATTACTCTTGGATACTACGTTGGTTTTCAGTACTAGGTTCCTATGTGGGTTTGACGATTTGGGATCCTACGTGGGTCTGCCTCTTAACAGAGTAAGATAATTAATTAGTTACATCTAATCCTCTTTACATCCATACATAAGTTATACACGGTGTGAGCTGATTCATTACCATTGTGGTAACCATCTGTGTGGCGTACCTTTGTGATGCATACCTACGTGGGGATACCTTTGTGGTATTCTTATATGTGGCGTCACCCTTGTGGTACTCACCTTCATGTTGTTAACTTCATGGTATTCTTTCCTTCATGGGATAGTTGAGATTTTGGCTTTTGAGTTGGGCCTTGTGTTACCTCATGATTGATATGGGTTTACTAGATATACATAGGTATATGTATGGGAATATACCTATGTAGGGTTTCCAGTTGTTTTCATGCTTTGTGGTTTATCCTTTGTGGATTTTGTGAGACCTTCGAGGGTATTGGGGTCCCTACTTTGTATCTTTATACTCATCCCTGCACGGGCTAAGCCGACACCTTGTTGTGTTTGGTGTAGATTACGGACAGCATTGATCGAGGCTGAGGGTACCAGGACTGGAGGTTACTCAGAGGAGGACATCAGATGAGGCGTACCGCAGTGACGACCGTTCAATAGTTGTACCTACCCTTCAGGTGGGATCCTTGGTTGGCGTCCATAGGAGCTATTCCAGCTTACTTGTACATCCCAGTTTTCTTGTACTTTCTAGTAGGGCTTGTATTATGGACCCTTTTTCTTTTGGTACACACCCTATTTACTATGTAGTTTTACTTTGTGCGTGTATCATGTTTTGTTCTTAGTTGTGTGAATTTACTGGTTATAAATACAATGTCGTCCGAGTTTTAAGGAATACGCCTTTTTGTGCTATACGCCTGCCTCTGGCATACGGAAGGCAGGCTTGGGGTTGTCACGGCGCAGGACCCAGGGGACGGGTTATGACAAATTGGTATCAGAGGAGTTGGTTATACCATGGAACATTGGACTCTAATCTTTTAAAAAAATTAGTTTTAAGTGTTATGAATGTGGTTATCAGAATAGGAAATCTAGTGTTGGTGCGTTGACTGATGTATCCATACATCTGGAACCTGACTTCTGATATCTGACTCAGTGCATGAAAACACTGATTGTGTGTGTGTTTGGAAAAGTTTCCATTGTGATTTCTTGAGTCATCTTAACAGGTATAACTTATTGACTGTGGTGCACATGTTTCATTTCTAGATTCCCCCACATAGATAGCCGGCTAGGGTTCAAGGAAGAGTATGTGATGATAGCCCACCGAGCGATGAGGCCTTGACGCAAGGCCATTTACAATTAGAGGCACCAGAAGAGGCACCAACAGTACCATTACCTGTTGAGTCACTGATGCCACTAGCCCCAACAGTAGAGAGTGCACGTTTCCTGAGATCGTTGCATTAGTTTCAGCGCCAAAGGCCACCCAGGTTCAGGAGTGAGACGGACCCACAGGCGGCTGAGGATTGGCTGGAGGCTCTGGTGAGAGTCTTCCGACTGGTAAAAACACAAGCTGATCTCATGGAGATCTGTGCCGCCAGTCTTCTATAGGGAGAAGTAAGAAGATGGTGCAGTTTTATGCTCCAAGTTCACGATGAGGTGACATTTCTCTGGACAGAAATTGAGAGCCTATTTCGGGTAGAGTTTTTCCCAGCAACCCTTCGTACAGTGCGCATACAAGAGCTTCTTCATCTACAGAACGGCAGTGTGGTTGTGGCTCAGTACTCAGCGAGGTTCAACAACATCTCACTCTACTCCTCTAATATGGTGTGGGACCCATTCTTCCAGGCCCAGACCTTTGATATGGGACTCAGGCAGGAGATTATGGCTTCGATGATTTCTCTCAAGCATCTCGACACAAGCGGGGGTGTTAGAGCGAGCCCTCTGAGTGGAGAGGTTTCTTACTAAGAAGTCACCTACAGCGAGACCCACCATCGGGCGTTACGTAGTGGAGTGTTCTATAGATGGAAGTAGACATATGTCACAGGGGTCCAAGAGGACCAGACCTACAGGTTGACGATCGTAGGATTCAGGGTCAGTTGTGTGGGAAACTCGAGACAGATTTACTCATGCGAGGAGTAGGCAGTGTTATGCATGCGGCGAGCAGGGTCACATGGCTCATGACTGCCCGACCCGCCATACGGATGATCAATAGACTATCGAAGGACCTCCCAGTCAGAGACAGATGTTTGACCAAGGAGGTCCGTAGGGACAGGCAGACGTGGTAGAGGAGCTGGTCTTGCAGTTGGCGGTGGGTAACGATTCAAGATGTTACCGCCACCCCCACCAGGTGGTCCACCCCGACCACAGCGAGCAGGTGGACAGTGGCGAGCTTAGCTCTAAGTAGCTGAGGCCTATGAGGACGGTTCTATGGAGATGATATGAGGTACGGTCTATTTCTACTCCACCTTAGATGCAGTACTTATAGACACATGTTCCAATCATTCTTTTATTTCCACTTCACTCATTCGGAGCTCGTAGATTCCGGTGGATTCGTTTGCTCAATCCTTACGGATATAGACTCCTATGGGAGAGGATTAGATGATTACACACTGGTTCTGGTAGGGTGATCTTACTCTAGGTGGTGATAGCTTCGGCTGGGATCTCTTAGTAGCGGCATCGATGACTTACGACGTCATCTTGGGTATGGATTGGTTATCTACAGTCCATCCCCTGATCGACTATATTAGGTGCAAAGTGTGGTGTGTCTGCACTGATGGGACTAGGTTTACCTTAACCAGTGATAAAGGAGCCTTTGTAGCACAGGATAGACTTACTCGAAGGAGAGTACAGTCGATCACTCATTAGTTGGCTAGCCTTACCCTCGGAGCGGTTGATGTGGAGAGACCGAGCTATCTTATAGTGGTGGACCAGTATGCAGATGTCTTCCCTGATGATGTTTTAGGTCTACCTCCTCACAAATATGTGGACTTTTACATTGACATGTACCTTGGGACATCACCGATATCTACACTGGCATATCAGATGGCTCCCATGGAGCTTCGTGAGCTACGGGGATAGCTGGAGGACTTACAAGGGAAGGGGTTCATCTGGACTAGTGTTTCTCCTTGGGAAGCCCCAATTTTTTTCTCCAAAAATGAATATGAGAGATTGAGACATTTTTTTGACTATCAGTACCCGAACAAGGTGACCATGAAGAACAAGTACCCACTTCCGAGGATTGACGGCCTCTTTGATCAGCTGAATGGAGCACGTTGATTCTCGATGATGGACCTCAGTACAGGATATCACCAGCTCAGAGTACGAGATGGGGATGTGTAGAAGAAGACATTCTGATGTCAGTATGGCGACTACGAGTTCTTGGTTATTCCATTCAGTGTTACCAACACCTCAGCACTGTTCATGGGACTCATGAACGGGATCTTTCAGCCATACCTTGATCGCTTTGTAGTAGTCTTCATCTACAACATTCTGATCTACTCGGCTATGGAGGAGGAGCATGCCTATCATTTGCAGGTAGTTTTGGAGACACTCTGAGAGCACCAGCTTTATGGTAATCACTCGATGTTCCAGTTATAGATCCGAGAGGTTCACTTTCTATTACATTTTATCTCAAAGGCTAGAGTTGTGTTTGATCCAGCGAAGATTGAGGTGGTACATGCTTTGGAGCCACCCAGGAGTGTGACGGAGGTACGGAGTTTCCTAGGTTTAGCCGTATACTACTGGAGATTTGTGCCAGATTTCTCTAGATTTGCGGAACATTTATCAACATTGATGACGAATGGGAAACCCTTCGTGCGGTCTAAGAGATTCCAGTGGAATTTTCATGAGCTGAGGTAGAGGCTGACTAGTGCCCCCATCTTGAGGCTTCCGGAGGAGGTCGCTGGGTACTTAGTCTGCTGCGATGCATCAGGGATCACGCTTGAATGAGTCCTAATGCAGGAGCAAGTAGTTGTCGCATATGGTTCTCGACATCTGAGACAACATGAGAAGAACTATGCTACCCATGACCTTGAGTTAGCAGTAGTGAACTTCGCTTTGAAGATGTGGTGACACTATCTGATGGGCGAGCATTTCACGATCTACTCCGATCACCATATTCTCGGGTATATCATATCCCAGAAGGACCTAAACCAGAGATAGTGACATTGCCTTGAGTTCCTCCAGGACTATGACATTGAGATAGACTATACTCCTAGAAAGGGGAACTTTGTAGCAGATTCACTAAGTCAGAGATCTAGTATACATCTTCTAGGTGAGGCGATGGAGCAGCTGGTTGCTTTGCAGATATCCTTTGTGGATCGAGATGGAGCAGCTTTTCTTCAGTCTCTTACATTCACTCCCCCACTCCATTAGCAAGTTGAGGAGGTTCGGTGTGGGTACACTTTCTGTGAGGCTCGACATGCTCAGATATCCATAGGACAAGAACCTGATGGATTTTTTGAAGGTGGGGAGCACGTCATCTTTTTCAGAGGGCGTACGATGGTACCACTGTCACTATGAGAGGAAGTGTTGTGGGAGTTCCACACATCCCCTCTAGCGGTACATCTAAGAGTGGAGAAGATGTACCAGGACCTCCAATGACAGCACTGGTGGTTAGGAATGAAAAAATAAGTATCAGAGTTTCTCTCTCGGTTCCTCACTTGTTAGCAAGTGAAGGCAGAGCATCCTGTACCAGTAGGCTTAATTTATCCTTTAGAGATCCCAGAGTGGATGTGGGATGGGATATCTATTTAATCCTTGATAGGAATTCCACGGACATCCAAGGGTTATGATTCTATCTCGGTGATCGGTAACCAACTAACCAAGTTGGCCCACATCCTACCGATCAGAGAGCATGGTTCAGTAGAGAGATTGGGATTCCTCTATGTCCAAGAGATTTTGTGGTTAGATGGAGTACTCTTGACAGTTGTCTCTGATTGAGATGCATGTTGCACTTCCCGTCTTTGTAAGGGGTTGAATGTGTCTTTTGGGACGCAGCTTCGTCTGAGCACAGTATTCCATCCTGAGGCAGATGGCCAGACTGAGCAGACTATTCAGACCCTTGAGGACATGTTGTGTGCTTGAGTCCTCAACTTTGGTCGTAGCTGGGAGGATCACTTTCCCTAGGTGGATTTTTCATACAACAATAGCAATCACTCCACCATTGGGATGACACCTTTCAAAGCTCTATATAGATGACCTTGCAGATCGCCTTTATGCTGGACTGACCCAGGTGAGTCTGCACTCATGGGACAAGATATGGTATGGGATACCAAGGAAATGGTGCAGATTATCTAGGAGCGGATGAAGACTACATAGAGCAGGCATAAGTCTTATACTGATAGAATATGGAGACCTTTGGTGTTTGAGGATGGTGACCACGTCTTTCTATGGGTCTCACACAGACTAGGTTTGCAGGGATTTGGCCAGGGAGGCAAGTTATCTCTGAGGATCATCGGACCCTTTCAGGTCCTCCGTAGAGTTGGCGAGGAGGCTTTCTGCCTAGCACTTCCCCTTCTATTGCACCGGGTGCACAAAGTTTTTCATTAATCCCAACTGAGGAGATACATACATGATCCTTCACACATCATTGACAAGAGCTAATTTTTCAAAGGTTCTATTGGAGATTGAGGATCGACATGAGAGAGTCCTTCATGGTGGATTGATACCTTTTTTGGGTGTGCGTTGGTAACACAGGAACCTCCAGGTGGGTATATGGGATCAGGGGGCTCAGATTCTCTCTCAGTACCCCCACTTGTTTTTCTAGTTTTTGTGATGTGGATTTTGGGGATGCAAACCCCTGAGGTGGGGACAATGTAAAGACCCAGAAATTCCATGTAATTTTTTTAATTATATAGGAATATTACAAGTCCGCAAAAATTGGCGGCACGTGATTACGAGGCCCAGAGTATCTGGAATGAGTTTATGAACTTTGTTTTGTTTATTTTCAGTAAATGTGCATGTTGGTTTTTGTAACTATGGAACTGGTGCTCAGAATTGAAATCTGAGAACACCGCTGATCTTGTAGCACCAGTAATCACTTAAGGTGACCTTCACCTCGACTACAGTAGGTTGAGGGTAAATGTTAGTTTTTGTGCTTTTTGTTGGAGAAAATAAAATAAATTAACTTTATTTTATTTTTGAAATTCAATCCTCTGAAAATTGAATTTGGTGGTGGGGACCACCTGAGCCTTGAACTCCCTTTTTAATGAGGGATGTAACTCATGGGTTCTTTTCCCATTAATTGTGCCAACATAAAATTAATTAATGTTCCAAAATTAATTGTATTAATTAATATAAAATTATATTTTGTCATTTCAGCTGTTGGTTGCAGGATTTGTTGGAAAACAAGAGCTTGTGAGAATTTAAAAGAAACAATCTCTCCAAAAAAATACACTTTCTCCAACAAAGAACTCCATTGAAGGGTCCCCAATGAGGAACATCTTCAACGACAACGAACCGACGTCCGTCTTTTCCTCACCTTCATCAACTTAATCTTGCAACACCTCCAACAAGTAGCCAAGGTAGGGAATGCTATTTTGAATACCCCATTACCAAGTTGTTGTCAATCTTCTTTATTTTAGAACAACTATGTCGCTTACAACCATTCTAACGCATAGGGTGCGGGTCAAATGAACATGACCTGATCTCTACACAACATTTTTGGTTTATGATGGTCTGGAATTGATGGTGACATTTCGAGTCATGTACTGGAGTTTTCGGAATGAAGAACAGGCCATGGGGACATGCCTGGGGACCCGAGGAATGTCACCAACAACCCATGCCGGTGTTCGGCACCGGTGGGGCTCGGGAACGGCAGTCAGCACTTCGGCCGACCGTGACGACGTCACTGGCGCGACTGTTCCATTGGAGAAGGGCCATAGATAGTTGCACACGGTGGATCTAGGGCGGAATCCGGCGCACTACCGGCTGTGCAAAGGGGGATAATGTGCATGACCATGCCGACGGGCGTGCCAGAGCCGCGAGACGAGGTCATGGCGGCGAAGGAGGGTGGCTAGCTCGTTGTCGGCCGTCAGGGGGGGTGGAGGTGCACGATTGTGCCGCATGTGTGGGCTCACCGTCCGGCCATCCGGGGAGTCGAGTGGGACCCCAGGTCCTGCGTGCCAGTTTTTAGTTCCATGTGGCACCATCTGGTAGGCTACCCAACCAGAATGACCCAGCTATTTGGGGTACCCATGGGGTGCCTCCCCCTTGGGTGGTGTCTAGGGTGGACCCCACAGCGGGGCTACCCATCCCCGAGCCAGCACAGGCATGTGGGCCGTCCAGCAGGTCGGAATGGACCCAGCTAGCTGGGCCGGACCAAGGGCCGAACCCGGGTCGGCCCAGGCCAGGTCGAGTCGGGTCGGACAAGACCCGGACCAGCTTCAACCCTTTTCCACACTTTCAACCTTAACATGAGCTACGAGCATCCTTTTGACAAACCGTCTACATCACCGGGAACCTTGGATCAAGACGGTCCTTTTGGTATACCACATTTGTGTATTGGATAGTGTTGTGGTATGGTCGGTATGGATTGAACATGAATCCAACTTGGCCCTCGAGACTAAAAGGCTAATAACTTACAGACCAGGCGTCCGATTGAGGCACTTTTTGTTGCATTGAGACCCCTATTATGTGGCGGTCCTTTTGAATAATTCTCCAGGGGAATTAGTTGCCATTGGAGTACAAAATTGTGTCTTGAGTATTGGAAACTCCCGGAATAACGTGAGCTTAGTGCAAGAACCTGGTAGCTGGCTGTGAGATGAGAAAGGGATCATTTGTGGGTCTGTGCCTTAGGATCCTATGTGGGTCTGTGATTTGGGATCCTATGTGGGGTTTTCTTCTAGTATCCCTCTTGGATACGCTCTAGTAATATACATGGTATTACTCTAGGATCCTACATGCGTCTGCGATACTAGGATCCTATGGGGGTCGGACGATTTAGGATCCTACATGGGCATGCCTCTTAACAGAGTAAGATGATTCAGTAGTTACATCTAATCATCTTTACTTCCATACCTAAGTTATACCAAGTGTGAGATGATTCTTTACCTTTGTGGTTATCATCTTTGTGGGGTGCCTTTGTAGTGCATACCTTCGGAGTTATACCTTTGTGGAATTCTTATATCTGTTGTTACCATTGTGGAAATTACCTTCGTGGTGTTACATTCATGGAATTATTTCCTTCGTGGGACAGTTGAGCTTTGGGATTTTGTGTTGGTCCTTGTGTTACCTCATGATTGAGATGGGTATTATTGACAACTTAGGTATATGTATGGGAAAATACCTAAGTAGTGTTTTCAGTTGTTTTCAGGCTTTGTGGTTTATCCTTTGTGGATTTATGAGACCTTCGAGGGTCTTGGGGTCCCTACTGAGTATCATTATTCTCACCCCTACATGGGCTATGCCCACACCTTGTTGTGTTTGGTGCAGACGACAAACATCATTGATCGAGGTGGAGGGTACCAGGATTGGAGGTACCTCAGAGGTGGACATTAGATGAGGCATAATGCAGTGACGCCCGTTCAAGAGTTGTACCAAACCTTCAGGCAAGATCCTTGGCTGGTGTTCATAGGACCTGTTCTAGTTTACTTGTACTTCCTTGTTTTCTTGTACATTCTAGTTGGGCTGGTATTCAGGCCCCTTTTTATTTCTGTACACACCTTGTTTACTATATAGTTATACTTAGTGCTTGCATCCTATTTTGTGATTATTTTTGTGAATTTACAGGTTTTAAAGGCAATGTCTTCCCGGTTTTAGGGAATATTCCTTTTGGTGCTAGTCACTAGCCCCTGGCCTATGGAAGACGGGCTTGGGGTAGCCACAACATGTGCCCTAGGGGACAGGTCATTACATGAATATTCATTAAAGTACAAAATGATCGATTCTAGAATCATATTTTTCTAGTACCAATTATAACCTGGACACATAAATAACACTATCATAAGAGACTCCTAATAATTTAGTCATAATTTGACAAATTCATTAACATATCAGTACTAAAAACATAATTCATCGCCTAGGGAAAGGAGATATAATAAAGGGTGAGCTAAGATTATTAATAACAGTAAACAAGGTGGATATCAATGATGAATTAAGAATAAAATTAAAATAAGGATTTGAGAATGTGGTGTTAAAATTTTAAATTTAGATGCCTCATTTCATAGATCATAAACATAAGTCCTAGAATAGAAATTCCCAATTCATGAATCATTAAAGAAATTAAAAAAATAATCTATGGAAGAATGACATTATAATAATACATGTAATTGATGAATACATATAACTATAGAAAATCATTTCACTAGTAGTCAATTATTTTTTCCATGAATATCATACTAGAAATGTTTCACTACACTAATCATTTTACTGCTCATGGTTCACTCCCAAGACTATCTAAATAGAGAATGTACCTTACTGAACAGGTTTCACTCCACATTCTAGTCATATTTATCTAATGATAAATATATATTATAATGCCTGAAAACAAATACCATTCATATATATTTCATAATAAAAAATTTATGGACCCGACCCACAAAATCCATCCAGGATGGATGTAGTTTGGGACTCAACTACTTAAATCCCACCTCCATAGTCTAGTGGTTGTAGAAAACTATAGAAAATATATAACTAGTATGGGATGCCTTTTAAAAATGTACCTATACACATGAACCCAACCATGTCCATGATGAAGTGAATAGAAACAACACAATATTAAAAACAATGAATGTAATATCCTTTAGGGAATACAAAATTTTGTGATATATTAAACCAATTTTAATAAAGGAAAATACATTCCAAACTAGAAAATATTTCCCAACCAAAAAAATATATAATATAAACACTAAGAACATTTTGGTCCAGATCTCCAATCCCCACCACTGTATAATATAAAATGAACCCATGTATCACTATGCTTCTCCAAAGACACTGCCAACCTATCTCTCTTATACATAATAAAGATCAAAGAGAGAGAATTCTATAGAGGGGTGAGTATATGGATACCCAGGTGGACGCCATGAAACCTGGAGGGGGGGAATTGTTGACACAATAGTAGTAATCATCTCAACCCACTGAAAAGGGGAAACAAAACTCAAATAAATATATATATTTTCATAAAATAAACCAAGATAATAGGAAAATGGGATTAATATATAATAGACCATTCCAAGATGAAGATTATTCCTTTATCATTAAAAGATCTATCTATGATGCCTAATATCTCATGTGTTTATCTGAAAAATTAACTGTGTAGAGGAACCACACCTCACCACTGTTACACAAATTAAATGGTGAAAAATCTCAATGTAAAGGAGCCATTCAGTAGTATAATAATGTTGTTCTACTATGTAGATAAATATATTTACTAAACCCTAGTACATAAGGGGTACCACTCAAAAGAGAGAGGACCCATTCCATAGTCCATCATAGGTATGACTTAGTTGATAAAGGACCCACATCCTACTCTGTCAGGGGGTATAAATTAGTAGAATGTGTAATCACATCTTATTTTTCACACCCATAGATTTTGCCAAAAAAATTATAATTATTTTAATCTTTTTATATTATGTATTTCATGACACTCTTAATATAGCTTGTGTTACAAGAAATCACTAAGTTGGGCTTAAATTTCATGCATCACAAAGTTAAACTTGTACTACATGAAATACATAGATTATTTTTCAGCACACTGAACACTATCTTTGTCTTTTGTTACACACAATTTTGAGTTCCTTCGATCTCTTATATTACACATAAGACCAAGTTTTTCCAAACTACATTGTGTTATTAATAATATTGATAAAACAATATTATTGTTTTCACATATCCATTGGAAAGATAGATATGTATAGGATTAATATAATTAAGAAAAATTCTTTTAAGATGTTTATAAGATAAATTAATTGGTAACCAATTAACACGAAATGAAATAAATCACCTTTTGTAAATATAGGAAATCTTTTGTGGGAAAACATTATTTATTCAATCAGATATGTTTTACCTTTATAAATTAATTAAAAATATTCAAAAAATGGTTGAAATGATATATGTATATATTATTAAATAATCTATTTAACTATCATCTAATTTGTTTTCTAGAGAAGAGTTGAGAATATATCATATTTTATGAATAAAAATATGTATTTTACTAAAACATTACTTTAAAGAATTTAAATGGTAATTCTAGATTGAATATATTTTATTGAAAATTTTATAATTTTTATATGAAAAAAATAATCTTCATTTTTAAAATAGGAATATCAAATTTTACTTTGGGTGATTTGTTTTGTATTTTTCCAAAAAGCATCATCATTTATGAATAGTGAAAAATAATGAATTTTAATTCAAAATTGATTTTTCCTCTAATTTAGTAATAGAAATATATTATATCTTACCTTAGTTTTAAAGTATAATTTTATAAATTATAAAAAAATTATTCCAATTTATTTCCTTGGCCCAAATTTCACATTGAAATTGTATATAAAAATATGCCAATCTTTTGAATGCTTCCTCATTAGAAACAGGACCTCTCAAACCATTTGTGGGATTAACACTAAATTAATTTCTTCAAATTATATTATTATAATATGGAAAGAATTGATGACATATTTTGAATCATAATAAAATATAATTTATAATAATTTCAACTATGTTTTTGAGAAAAAAATATTACTGAAGTTAATTGAATTTAATTACAGCGACTCAGGTAAATATGAGATTACATAGTGGTTAAACTCTAATTTATGGTGAAGAAGAACCTAGACACGTTCCTAAAATCCATTGTATGGATATTTTCAGACCATGTACCCTATTTGATCAATAATATAAAATTATTATTGTCACATGATGTAAGAGATACCACCCAATAATGTTTACAATTTTTATTTAAAAGAAAGTCACTCCTCCCCATAATAAAAGGCACTCACCCCAACACCCTCATTTCTTCACACCTCTCAAGACATTTTGTCTCAACTAAACCATTCATAGATAACCATCCAAAATCAATTTTATCATCAAAGAAGCCTCACTTTTGTGAGAAATCCAATCAAGGAATAACTTTGGTGAAATCCAAAAGATGTTCCCCAAAGAAGTGGTAACATCCTTTCACTATCTCTTCTGGTTTATTTTCATTCCCCAGCCACTCAAATATTATTATTCCATGATTATATAATTCCCTATGAATCATAAATATACTAATATTATATTATGTTATGGTTTCAAACTAAACTCACAGACACTATAATCAAATGGGTTACACAATCAACGTTCGTGTGTACAGTGGACTACCACCTCATGAATCGATGTTACTTATTCGTCAATTACCACCTATAGAGGATTTAAATAAATATGGAATTTCTATTTTAATATGATATATTTTATATTATTTATATATTTATTCCTTATTTATTATTATATATAACATACCATCCTGTTTCCATTTTATGAATGTATGATAACTTTATTAAATACATAAATAATGATCTAGGTATGTGGATGAAGAATATAAAATAAAAACCTATATGAAAAACTAAGGGTTTATTTCTTGAAACATAAAATTAACATAGAATTGTTAATAAAAAGGTAATATAATGTAATAATATAATAATATATGGTAGTATATAAAATAATATGGTTCTATGATGTATTTAAAATAATATTATATTTATTATATAATTGGTTTGAACATTTATGTAGTAATTCAATACTTATGGTAAGGGTTTTCTCTTCACAATTTTATTTTCGTTCCATTTATGCATTATTCACCACTCATTTATTTTTGGTATTGTATATACATCCCATTAATGTATTATTGGATTATTATAATTAAAATTATGGGTATTTACTTATCCCTTTTATCATATTTATTTCACGGGGTCTGTGATTCAAACGTTACAATGTCGGTAAAGTAATTTTGTCTCAATTTTCCTTCTTTTGAGATACATGTTATGTTTTGTAATAATATTTATCTTTGAGGTATTTATAATACCCTTTAAAATTTAATATCATTTTTATCCTTCAATTCATGATATTTTAATATAAATAATATTTTATTCTTTCCAAAGTAAAATGATTCAATGTTACCAAAGTGTTAAGAGTTTATTATTAAAATCACCATATTTAATTGGTTTTTTACGATTATAATTCCTTTCATTAAATCATATGATCCATATATCATGAACTGTAATGAATTTTTTACCTGATGTTTATCTATTAAATATTTATGTATGGGTACCATTTTTTCTACTCTTTGGAACATAAGATAATTTAAATGTTTTATTATTAAAATTGATCTTTATTTCTCTCTTTAGTAGGGAATTTTTCTTCTTCAAAAAATAAAATTTTCTAAAATAAACATAAAATGTTTTTCTATAATGTTTGAAATAATTTTTTATGAATTTTTATCGTTTTAAATAATTTTTTTTAAATTACTCTCCTTGTCATTTTTTATTCATGGAACATTGCGAAAAAATTTATTTTGCGAAAAGAATTTTTGGTATATATAGATTTACCCATCATCGTTTCCTTAATGATTCTATTGACTTTTATAACATTATTTTTGAAATAAAATTTTTTTCTTATATTTTTGAAATTATTTGTTTTATTGTAGTTTTCAACAAACAAGAATTTCAAATTTTATTTCTATTTAACAAATGTTTTAAATGATTGTTATGCATTATTTATATATTTTTCCATGTATTTTTAAGGAAAAATGTTTTCAAAATGATTTTCAAACATCCATTATAATTTTTGAAGAAAAAAGGTCGTAAATATTATTTAATTATATAATTATATTTTCTTAATGTTATTTAAAATAATGTATTAAAAAACTTATTTCAATATTCTTTTATAAGTATTCATGGTTCGTTTCAAGGATAAATTATTTTAAAAAGATTTATGATTGGATAATAATTTTCTATGTAAAAAAGATATTTTCTTCAATAAAATTTTCAAATTAATCTACAAAGGATTGTTATTAAGAAATGTATTTTTGAAATGATTATGTGAAAGGTATTTTCAAAAAAGACTATTTTTATTAAGAAAAGATCTATGTGATATTTCAAAATCCTTCTCCATATAATAAGACATACATTGTTATAGTTTTTGATGTTTTGGGGATATGATCCGTTAATATTATTCATATTCATCCATGAATTGTGTAGGCTTTTATAGAATGATGTTTAAGAAACCCATTTCTCTTCCATGGGTTATATGATTTTGAAACCTAGTTCTTCTCATAGGTTATGTTTCGATGAAATGATTACGAAAACGTTACTTTTCTGTATGTAATGATATAATCAATGTTTTATAATACCCATTTTGTGTTTTGGGTTACGAAATGTTGTCTATAAAACATATATATATTTATGGTTCATGATATAAGGATTTTGTATGTTCTATTGGTATATGTATGTTTGGTTTTATTATGTCATTGGTGGGACATATATCTCCCTCCAATGAATTGGGTAATGATTTATATCTGATTAGATAGTGATGGAATCCATGTTGATAGGCTTGATCCACAATGAAATATGGGGAATGAAATCCACTATAGTTATATAGTGAAATATGATCTACTATGGGAAAATGGGGAAACCAATCCCTTATAGGGAAATGACTCTATTGGTGGATGGTGGTGTGTCTTACCCAGTAGGTGTAGATCCCATGAAGTGCCGAAAAATGTTTTTGGCTATGAGGCTTTGCTTATATGTGTTGACATTTAATGATTATGTGTATGACACACAGTATATGTATTAATCTTATGTTAGGCTCTAATAGCTTATTCTCAGGTTCCAATATGATTCATGTCTTATGAGGAGCCAATATTTATTCCATGACTCATGTATATATTATTTCATATGCAGTTTATGTTTTTAATATGTTACTATCATGTTTTCATACCCTTATTATCATGTTATACTTTGATATCTACTTTGATTACCCATACTGACCATCTAATCTCACCCCTTATTATATTTCAATTTTCCATGCCATGAATAATGGTTTTAAGTAGAAGTAAAAAAGGTGAAGATATTTATCGGAAACATTGAAGATCATTCACCATGTTATATTTTTTTGTTCCAGGATTCTAATTACACTAAAATATTATTATCCTCAGGAATTTAATTTTTTAATATATTGTATATTAATCTAAAATGATGTTATATCCATGTATGATAATACTAGGTCACTGTAGTTGGTATCAATGGAATGGTATAGTCATCCTTTGGAATCCATGATGAGAAAACATTAGTGAGACCTCATTGAATTTTTCTAATGATATTTCTAGGAATTTATATAATGATAAGCATAAGGATTCAAATATTTAATATTAGGTTTCAGTATTTATATATCCTATAAGTAATTTTTCATGATTATGTTATTTTCTGCTTTGAAATGTGTTTCTCAAACAATTCATTATCATTTTAGTCAATGGAGGTAACTATAAAGAACTATCTTAACATTGAATCTGATATAAAATTTGGTGACTATGAGAAACGAATCTATATAATGACTGGAGTGAAATATATTTCACATTTTCTAAATTATCTATTGTGACATATGATTAAAAATTCATATGTTGGTGATATTCTTAAAAAATCAACTAAGAGGAAAATGTAATTATATAAATGTTCAATTAGTAAGTAACATAGAGGATAGAATATTTAGATTCCTACATTTCAAAAATAATTTAATAAAATCTTTTAGTAATACCTCAAATATAGGGGAGGATGTTATATATGTTGGAAAAGGGTGATATAGTGACTAATTGTCAAGTAGTTCAATGTATTATATATGGAGAACATTTGTATTACCCAAATCAATTCCCTAATCCAAGAATTTTTTTCTAGGACATGGAAGGACCTTTTCAATGACAATAATTAATGTGGATGTATTGAATAATTCTATAATTATGAATGGTGAATTATATAAGGATTGTTCAGATAATGTTTTTTCATAATGGATTTAAACGAATATGTTGAATGGATACAATTTATGATAAAAGTGATATAATTCCAAGGAAATCAATATGGGAAACACATGATTAATGGAAAGATGGCCATTAATTTTTTCATTATCTCAAGACAATGATTTTTTTATTAATATATTTTAGATATGATTATGTAAATTATAGGGTACAAGTTTCCTTGGAACTAATTAAGGCTTTATTTTACATGTTTATTATGCTATCATTGATGAAATTTTCCATATTTAAGGATTTATGGAATATATCAAAAGAACGTTGTAATAAGTAAACATTCATGTCTTCAATAATGATTTTATTAATTCTATTTGTTACTATATTTCATGAGAATACATGCTGAAGGTATTAACATTTTTTGTATATGACATCCATGACATACATTATAATATTCTAGGGATCAATGATAAGTTATTTTTGAGAACTTTAGTGACCTTATTTATAAAGTTTTAGACAATCAAAATTCAAAAGGTTCATAAGGTTAACCAATTATGGAACGTTTTATATTAACACTATGATATGATTTAGAGATTAATGTATTGTCTCTCTATATGAGGATTTATGCATATTAGATAACTCGTGCTACCCTTTTTGTTGTCCTAAATAAATACATATGGAATAACATGTCATTATATTTACAAATCTCATGATATAATAATGTATCTAGAATGAAAAAATAATCTTCAATTCATGGAATAAGATATGAAGTGAAAATTGATCATAGAACAACATAGGGTGAGTTTTTACTGAAATAATGTATGTATATATTTCCATTAAAATTATTCAACTTTAGGGAAAGTGGTCTTGAATTAATATTTTTTCATATTATCATCATAGTTTTTTATATAAATGAACCCATTTACACTTCCTCCTTTTATGGTTTTTTGATTGTCAGATTTCTATGTATCATCCACTTTCTTCTGATTAGTGATAATTATCAATATCTATGATTATTTACTCATTTCTTAAAAGTCCATGTTCTCACTTCCTATCAAGATTATCCTATATGTAAACATAGTTATTAGTTACATTGGGAATATTTTTTATAACATTCTATTTTTAAGGAATGTTTTTGTATTCATTTTTATAATGCCAGATTCTATGAAAACAAATTCTAGTATTAAAACATTGATAACCCAGAAAAATTTCTGAAAGGTAATTCATTTTAAGTTGGTAAAATGTAACACCTAAATATTTAGTGATATTTTATTTTTGAATTGAATTTACTCTTTTTTATATATTCCATTTCATGAAACACTAAATATTTTTTTTGTTATATCAGAGCACTAATTATGGATTACATCTCATGAAACACCATGTTAGTGTTTCACTACATGAAACACATATATTAACATGGGGTACACACAACACTATGTTTTATTATTATTACACCCAATCTTTTGTTCCTTCGTTAGCTTTATTTCCCTGACAGCCCTTGTATTACAAAACTAACACATGGTACTAATATTAATAATAAAATATTATTATAGTTAACACATATCTATTGGAATGAAGGATATGAATAAGATGATTAAAATTTTAAAATAGGGTATAAAATTTTACATAAGTTGAATTATTTGTTGACCAATTAAATAAAAAATGAAAATACAACCCTTTTAAAAATATAGGAAAACATTGGTAGGAAAAATATATGTTTGAAATAAAAAATGATTACCTTAATTGATTAATTAAAAAAATGGATCAATTATTTTAATAAATATATATATATATATAATTCATGAAGCTATTTAACATTCGCCTTATGTGTTTTCTAGAAATTATATTAGAATAGATCAAATTTTATGAATATAAAAGATGTATTTTTTAAAAGTTAATTTTACCACCTTTTAAAGGTGATCCTAAATTAAATATAATTTTTAACATTTTTATAATTTTTTTATATCAAAACAAATTTTCAATTTCGGAATCATAATATCAAAATTTACATTGGGTGAATTTTGGGTATTTTTTGAGAAGATTCGTTTTTTGATAAATAGTGAAAAACAATGAATTCTAATTCAATACTATTTTTTCTTCTAATTTTTCTATATTAAAATTTTATTTTAATTTTTATAAATAATAATTAGATAAATAAAAATAAATTTTTCCAAATTAGTTCATTGGATTCAATTTCATATTGATATTATACATAAAAAATTTTAAACTTTTGGAAATTTTTTATTTAAAAACCTGTCATATCATCCAATCTACTTGATTAACATAAAAATAATTTCTGGATCATATGTTATTATTTAAAAAAAATTATTCCATATTTCAAATAATAATAATTTATAATTTATAATATATTCAACATATTTCTTGGCATAAAATATTAGTGAAATTATTTAAATTCAATTATAGTGATTAGAGTAAAAAATAAGATTACTTCATGGTTAAACTCTAATTTAGGTGGCCACATTACCTAAGAACATGTTCAAAAGCCATTGATTGGATATATTTAGACAAAGTACTGTATTCACCCAATAATGGAAAATTATTGGAGCACATTATTTATGGGAGATGTCTCAATAGTGTTTACCTTTTTATATTTATATAAATGCCACTCATCCTCCACTATAAAAATACCTCACCACTTCACTTCCCCACACATATCATGACAATTTTTCTCTACCAAAACTGGAAAAAATTCCCCCTAGAATCCCTCAATTCATTGTACAATCCTTTATTTTACCATAGATCCAACCAATGAATCCCTTTGGTTGAATCCAAGAATAGTTTCTCAAAGAAGAGGTAACTTACTTCCAAAAGCTCTTTTGTTTTAATTCTATTCTCATCCACCTGAAAATTTGTTATTCCCTCACTATGTAATAAAATAATTGTCCTAATTATAATGAGATGTTTTTATGTCATGCATTAGATCTAAACTCACATGCACATCCATCAATTGGGATAAGCAATCATCATTCATTTGTATGGTGGATAACTACCTCGTGAAATGATATCGTTCGTTCTTCCATTTCCACCTTTCAAGATTGTAAATAGTAGAGGAAATTAATTTTGTATGCGGTATATATGATATTTTTTATTTATTTAATCTTTTTTAATTCTTATATATAACATACCTCCATGATTCCCACTTTTATTAAACACATTAACATCTTTTGTGGGTGTGTGGACTACCGCCTCCTCACATTGATGTGATTTATTCACACATTACATGCAATGTATTATATATGTTTTTAGTAAAATAATATTGTATATATGAAATAATAAATATACTATAATGACAATATATATATATATATATATTTATATATATATTTCATTCACATTCTTTCTTTAAATATAATAATAAAACTGAAATCTTGTACATGCGTATGTACGACCTACCGTCTCCATGAGTGATGTATTTCGTTACATATTTCAATATTTTATATATTATTACAAATAATTATATACTTAATATATATGATATTTAAATGAAGTTTAAAATTATAAATATATGTAAATAATGATCTAATTAAGAGGATCGACAATAATAAGTCCAAACTCATATAAAAAACAAATCTGTCATTACCTAAAACATAAAATTGACATAAAATTATTATTGAGATGGTAATATAATGTTATAATTAATTAATATACTATATTAGATATTTTAATATATTTATATGGTAGATTTATAATAATCATATATTTATTATATATGAGGTTTGTACATGTATGAAAAAAATAATGACCTAAGGTAAGGGTTTTCTCATTTCACTTTTATTTCTGTGAGATTATTTCATTATTCACAACTTGTTTCATTTGGGTGGTTTATATAGTTCTTATGAATGTATAATATGATTCTTATGTGTAAATTTATGTGTATTTAACAATCCATTTGATTGTATTTTTCTATGGGTTTTATGGTTCTAAATATACGAAATTGGTAAAGTAAATTTGTCTCACTTTCTCATTATTGAGATAAAAGCATTGTTATGCACAAATATTATTTTATGAGATATATATACTACCCTTTAAATTTTTATATCATGAATATACATCATTATATTATATTCAAGCTTCAGGTAATGTTATTATTTCCATATTATTATTATTCAATGTTACCAAAGTTATAATGTTTTATTACTACAATCTAATCTTTTGTTAGGATTGTTTTTTTTGAAATGGTTGAGGAAAATCACTTTTATGAGAAAATAGGAATGAAGAAATAAAAAAGTTCGTGATTTAATCAATGAAAATGGTTTTAAATCAATATGTAATAGTTATAATTTTTCTATTAACTTGTTATATATTTTTATTTCTTCTTCACAAATGGCATTCCAATCAACTCTTCAACGTCTACACCCACGTCCTCGGCTTACCAAGTAATATCCTCTCATACAGGAGTGAAAATTATCTGTATTCAATAAGAAATAAGATTCACTATAATCATAGTAAGATCCATATTAAATTTTTTATTTAACTTTATCAGGAGAAGTTTCCCTCACCATTGGGGTCATCATACTCTCTATATCATGTGGTTTATACTAAAGAAAATATTCCTGATGTTGATTTACATCATGGTGAGTTTTGAGAGATAAAAAGGAGTTCAAAATTGAAACATGTATCCCATTAATTAAATAAATTCCCTTTTTATATAAGAATATATTTGTACCTTCACCTTGTTGAGATACCAGTAAATGGTCAGAAGGAGATCTTTTCTTTTTATCAGAAAGTAATTGTAATTCCTATTCATCCACATGTGTTTTATACAAATTTTGCATCATGTCTTCTAAAAATTGGGGTGAATGTGAAAAATCGACATTTTCTACCTATACATCTTTGTCGAGAGATGGGTAATTCATATTATCTTTTGACTGCTTCATTTTCATTGGACTAGATTGACCAGCCTTATTCTGAAGCTTGTTTTTCAGTTATTTTTTACCATCCTAGGAGAAGATCTATCTTCATTTGTTAATTCATTTACGGTTTCATAATGAGATATACTTATTAGGATTGAGTTTTTGATCAAATACATCTGGTATATAATTTATTTAAATTTCTTATCTAGTAGTTTTCACACCCGGGTTTTCATGTTGGGGTTTTGATATGGTTAATTGGTGATCTAGATCATTTCTTGGTTTATGGGTTTGATGGGTGTTCATTTATGATGTTTTCTCTTTGTATAGTATTTACCTCATGGTTTATCATTGGTTTTTGTTGGGAGGAGGTGATGTGGTAGATATTTGTTGACACCCATGGTGTCACTATATTGTGTTTAAATCATTCAAGGATCCTTGGGTGGGCTGCCCTAGTGTTTGGGGTGTAATTTGACGGTATTTGTCCAATTTTTGTGGCCTCATAGTTTGAGAATGGTTTTACCAAACCATGTAACTTACAAATGTATTTTGAATAATTTTTCTATCAGCCCTCGCATGGTTTTCTTGGTGTTTACAAAACTGTGCAACAAAACCATACAACCACTTAAGTGATTAAGAACTTTTAATCTAAAATTTCAATTTAGATGATTCCACCTCTAATTTGAAGACCTGCATATTGGATATCAACCAGAAGGACCCCCTAGTTCGTTATCCATTATTTTAGTCCACTTTAGGGATGGTTTTTCACCAAATGTTAGTGGTTCTACTTAATTTCTTCATCAAATCTTTATCATTCATCTTCCTTCTTCCTTCTTCATCAAATTTTTATTTGTTTCCTCTTCTCCATTGGTCATGATCGACCTAGGGTAATATTTTCCCCACTTTTTTATGGGATTTTTGTTCTTCCTAGGTTTATTGTAGTAGATCTACAGTTTTGGAACCTGTGGCGAGTGTTTTCGGGTGTGTGTTTGCTTTCCTCTATGGATTTGAGGTAGGATATCCTAAGAACACGCCTTTATAATTTGATATTCATCATTATATTTATGTTATCACATTACATATATTCAAGTTATTGTTGTGAGACCTTTGAAATATTTAGTTGGTGTGAAAAAAATTGTATTGTATGCACTATTTTGTGAAAATTAGTGTAATTTGGTAAAAACTGTGGACACCACTAGTTTAATTAAATGATCTATTATATTTCACACCCATTATGTGATATTTAAAACATTTTTCTCAAATGGAAATAAATTTATGTCATGTTAATTTTGGTTTATATCTCTTTGAGTGTTAAATAGTTTTTTTGGTAAATGTTGAATGTCTAGTTTTAAAAAAGTGATCAGTTGGATTTTAAGTGCTAAAGGTGATATAAAATGATTTTTTTGAATTTTTTATAGTATATTAAGTATGTGACATGAAATTTTTATGTCATTTTATGGGTTTCCAAGGTGATTTGGTTTGTAAAAACAACTTGTATTAGGTTTTAAGGTGTTTGGGCATGTGTTGCCGATAAATGTCTTGTTTGGCATTTTTATAAAAAAAATCATTCCTTTAATGTTTTTTATAATTATATTAAATTTTTTTGTAATTTCTTTTCTTCTAATGGTGTGTCTACACCACTTAATGAAAATTGAAATTTTAACCTTGGATAAATTTTCCTTTTGTGAAACGATAAAAGGCATGTTTGGAAACATTGTTAATATAATGGAATTATTTATTATGAAAACCTCATTCGATATTTCTCATGACTTGTAATTATATATAATGGGTGGGATTTTCTTACTATAATATCTGTATGATCCATTATGAGAGTTCCCAAGGTTTTACTTTTGTGTTGGGTTTATTTTTTGGCATGTGATCTGTCCTTAGGGTTGCTTGGGTTGATTCTTGTTGTTGGTTATTATTATGTATATTTGTGTGTGATTGGATTCTTGGTTGGAATCAGTTGGGTTGCCCCTTTTTTAAAACATGATACATATAAACCTATCATATTGGGAAAAATTTAAATGAATTATTCCTCCACTTGTAGTTAACGTACTGACCGATGGTTCATAGTAGGTGGATATATTTGTGTTTATTACTATGGGAATTGGTCCCTCATTCTGTCATCAGTTAGGGTGGCCATGCATTTGGGAATTTTGATTTTCATCATTTGTGGCATGAAAATGGGGATAAAGTCTCATGTATTAGTATGTTCAATATTGTTCTTGATTTCTTGTGTCATCTATGTCTACTCGTTCATAGCTTCTTGTTGTGTTGATTGTGACATTTGTAAGTATATTTACATTGTCATTGTTATGTGAGAATTGTAGTTCCTTCTTGTGTAATGTTTTTCGTGGAATGTGATTTTTCTAATTTAATAAGGTTTATAAAAATCTATTTTCAAGTATCATGTTTTACCCTCTTTCTTCAAGATGGGAGAAAATAGACATCACTTTCCCATTTGAAATGCTAATGGAACACTAATGAAACGAATCTAGTTTGGGAAATGAGTGAGTGAAATTAGTTGTACATTGTTTTATGTAAAATTTCTAGAAAGTCATAATTTTATATATATTAGTTCAAACATGAAATAGATTTTTCGATTATTTTAAATTAAGTGCTTTAGGAATATATTATCAGGCTAGCCTATAGAGTTTTAATATTCATGCCTACAGTTCTTGTCTATTTCCATCCCTTTTACAGGTTTCAACTTGAGTTCAGTAACCTTGGGAGGCAAGGGATTATTGTGTTATATAGTGAACAACATGACCACAGGGAGATAGTGTTGTCTTATTATCTGGTTAGTTTTTTTGTGCAATTTTTTAAAATTCAAATATTGTGTGTAAATGTTTATCAGATCATTTTTAATTAATTAGTGTGATGTTTACATCGTTTCTCTATATTTTTTATTTATTTTTTGGGGAAATCACTCCCTCTTGTACATTGCTAATTCCTGAAACTATTAGCCAATCCATGGGTATGAAAAATTCCTTTCAATACATGACGCAGGCCGGCTCAGGTGACCGATTTATGGTCAACCTAGGTGGGTTAGTGAAAAAATGGTATCATAGGAGGTTATATCTTAGCAGATCTTTCTTTTCATATTGCCCTTATTATTTGGGAAAGTCAAAGTATATTGAGTAGGATTGTTGGGACAAGGGAGGTAGGTTTAGGAAGAGCGTCATGAACTCTTTATCATTCTGATCCCCATGATTCCATGTGATGTCTAAATTTATTAGTTTCATTGGTCCTTAGGGATTGTTTGGTGATTGGCATATGATAAGGGGAGTAAGACTAATGGTTTCTATGATCATGTAGGGACAGGAAGGCCATGTGGAGCTAGGGATTTTTCCTAATAATGCACTCTATGTTGGTGGTGTTTTTGACATATGGATGCCCAACATATAGTCTAGCCACCCGACAATACTAGTTCTCATTTTTTGAGTCTCATAGACCTTTCTTGAATTCAAAAATATGTTTTAAAAATCCTTTACTAAGAATTGTGGAAACAGTTTTTAAAGGAATGGTTGGATTTTGAAAATCAGAAAATGGTTTTTCAAAATTTAATATGAGAAATGATTGGAATGATGGGTTTTTGTGAAACAAATATTTTGGATAAAGTGAAAAATATTTAACAGGATTGGATTTTCCCTTATCAAAACTTGTCGTTGTTGAAATAAAATGTTTTGAAAGTATAAATTATGTTAAGGTGATTCAAAATATTTGTTTAAAATGTGATGTTTTAGGATGTTGAAATGTTTTTGAATCTGATGATTTGTTTTTGGAAATTGGTTTTGAGCTATTGTTGTTTTACTAAAAAGTGTCTTTGTCTCTATGGATATCTTATTATGAAATGAGACATTGTTAAATTTTGGAAAATGGGAAAGGGTTATTTGGAATAGAATTTTTTTTGGATTTTTCATTTAATGAAATGGAATGGGTTTTTAATAAAATTGTTCTTTAAGAAGTGTGCGCTGTTTTTGTTAAATATAAAAATGATTTTTTACTTGGTGGTTAGTGTTCCTTTGGAATATACATAATTTTTGGAATGATATTGTTTTTTTAGTGTTTGGTGTTTTAATGGGTTCTCACATGCATGGTGTTATGGATATATGGATGGATGGATGGTATGCCATTGTGGATCGGTGCCCAGGGTGGCACAGAAATGCGCATGTGAGTGAGACTTGATGAAACACCATTGTTGAATGTTAAAATTCACCAAATTAGTTTTTTCTTTCAAAAGTGTTTTGAGATGAAAAATTTTGACGTTTGTTTATAAAAAAAATAGTTATGTGGCTGGTTTTTCCTATGTCTTATATGTATTTTTATTCTCTATGCTTCCTTGTGATCTGAAAGTAAAACTCTTATTATTTATTAAGTTGGATCTAGTTGGTGGCTCAAATAAGTGGAAACGTTCACTTGGGTTCTAATGTTTTGTTGGAAGTTGTTTTGTGGATACTGGTGGTTCCTCGTTTCCATGCTTTCTAGTTGATCAACCCAAGGATTTTTTGCAATTGTCAAATCAACCTCTTCGAATGATGCCACATCCCGTTTGTTGGAATAGGGAGTTTATTTGGGTTGATTTAAAGTTCCTTCCTATTATGGTGATTCTCTTACTTGTGGTAGTTGTTCTTGGTGGTAATGATTTGTTTTTCCATGTTCTTTATTCATTCTTTACCTCGTTTGGAGTGACAGTGAATAGTTATGTGTATCCTTAAGTCTATGACTTGGTGAAAGACAGTTTTTTGAGGAAGTGAGTTTCATAGTGTGTCATAATCCTTTGTTTGTACATGGGAGTGTTATATGGATCCATGTTGAGCTAAGGGAAATATTTATAGTTACTTATTAACATCTCTTGACTGTGAGGAAGTAGATGCTACGAATATCATAGATCGATCCATTGGTGTTAGAGTGAAGCTGGCACCTAGTTCGGAATCTCGGTGGTGGGGGGAAGTCTGGTTATGATTGTTCCTCCACGGTTGTGGTGAGGTATTTTTTGAATTTTTGACTATGGATTTTAAAAAAATGAATTTTATCTTTTCATAAAGAACATGGTGGACTTAACCCCAACATAGTGTGTACGGTTATACCTTCTTAAACGTGAGTTTCTAGTCAGTGTTCTAGTGGGGACTGCCCATGTAAATTTGGTGCGATCTTGGATTTTAACATTCCATAGATGATGATTGGTGTGTAGTTTTCATCTATGCTTTATGCGGTCCAATAATTGTGTCCCTTCCCTTCCATCCTCTTTTGGTGGTGGGTTTTTTGTCAATGTGGGAAGCATTTCCTCTGTTCTTATCCCCTCAATTTGCTTATGGAATTTTTAAATGTCCATGTTGTGATTCTCCTAGCCTGGGTTAATAGGTTTTGGTGGGAGGGTTCCTGTTGGTCTGTATGGGAGAGGGAGGATTTCAATTCATGTCAAATCATTGTTTTGTCATTGATCATTGGTTCTTAATGGAAGGTAAACCCACCTGAGGTCTCATGGTGTTTCCCCATAAGAATTTATTGAGTGATAATCACTTTCTAATGGTGGGATATCTGTTCCAAATTCCCTTGAAATCATTGACATACGTGAGTTCTATTTGGTATGGGTGATCATTGGGATCTTCAAGAGAAGGTCCAACAATCTGGTTCGGGGATTTGTTGTGGATGTAATGGCTTGATTATTTCCATCAATCCAAGGGAAGTTGTTTTGAATTGTTGTTTTATTTCCGGAAAGAGGCTTACATTACATTTTTTTGGGTGAAGTGTTCAGGGATAAAAGGTTGGATCATGTTTATATGGAATACTTAATGTTTGATCAATCAGTTGTATTGTTAAATGACTTTCTAGGGGTGGAATGCATTAATAGTGGAGAGATTTTCCACACCAAGTTTTTCATGTTTATTTTTTGATACTACTAATTAGAGATCCTAGTCTTTTCTTGCATTACATGTTTGACATTTTTTGAGTTTTAAAGTGTTATCTTTGTCTATTTTTTTCTTTATGGTTGATCCTTGGTTTATGTTGGGAGAAAGTGTCATGGTGGAGAGTTTGTGACACCCACGGTGTCACTATATTATGTTTAAATCATTCAAGGATCATTAGGTTGGACTCCCTAGTGTTTGGGGTGTAAACTGAGGGTTTTTGGAAACATTTTGTGGTTACATGATTTGATCACGTTTTTCCTAAATTGTGCAACGTAAACCTAAAAGTTGTTGAATTTTTCAAGTATCCCTCGCACAGTTTACAAAATCGTATAGAAAAACGGTGCATCCACTTACGAGATTAATAAATTTTAATCTGAAAAACATTTTTGGTTATTACACATCACATTTGAAGCCCTATGCGTCATATATCAACCAGATTCCCCATTGTTTTCCTTTGTTTTGGGACACTTTTTATCCAATTTCTCACCAAAGGATAGTGGTTCTTATTAATTTCTTCATCAAATCTTTCCCCTTATGATCCCTCTTCCTTCTTCTACCTATTTTTTCTAATTTTCCCTTCACCCCTGGTCAGGCTCGAACTAGGATTATGGTTTTCATGATTTTTTATTGGGGTTTTGTTCTTTTAGGGCTATTAGTTGTAGATCTATTGTTTTGGGAACCCACAACATGTGTTTTCAGGTTTGTGTCTCCATTCCTCCATGGATTTTAGGTAGGATATCCCAATCAATTACTTTTATAATTTGAGTTTCATAATTTTATTTATTTTCTCACCTTATATATATATTTATCATTATTTTGAATCCTTTGAATGATTTATTTGGTGTGCTAAATGGTAGTTTATGCCATACTTAGTGAAAATTAATGTTGTTTTGAAATAATTGTGCACATCGCTTGTTTAATTAAATTTTATGTTATCTTTCTCTCCTATTTATTGTTTATTATAACCTAGTTTTAAAATTCAAATAAATTTATGGATTGAAAATTTTGGTTTATACCCCATTTATTGTTAAATATAAGTTCTTTTGTTAAATATTACATACCTTGTTTTCAGAAAAGTGCCCGATGGGAATTTATGTGCTAAAGGTGATATAAAAGGATTTTTTTTTGTATTTATTAATGTACTTTTATCATGTGAAATGAACTTTTAGGTAATTGTATTGGTTTCAAAATTGGTTATGGTTTTTATAAACCAGTTGTATTTGGTTTTAAGTTTTTTTGGCCTAGGATTTCGATATATGGACCGTCTAGAATTTTGATAAAAATGTCCATGCTTTGAATGATTATTATAAATATTTTCATGGATTATATAAATGTTTAATTGCTACCACTGGTGTGAAAACACCTTTTTATGAAAATTGAAATTTGAACCATGGATAATTTTTTTTTTGTGTAACACTTAAAGGCCAGTTTGGGAACTTTGTGAAAATGGTAAAATTGATTAATTTGATAACATCCTTGGATATTTCACATGCCTTGTAAGTGTATATAATGGATTTTATTCCTTCACTATAGAATCCTTGTGATCTATTATGAGATTCCCTCATGTTTGAATCTTGTGTTTGGTTTATTTTATGGAATGAGATAGGTCCATATATGGCTTTAAGTTATGCATGTTGATGGTTATTATTATGTATATAAAAGGGATTGGATTCTTGGCTAGCATCAGTTGGATCACAACTTTTTAAATATATACGACATAGGAAATTGGAATATTGGGAGAACATTCTGTAAATTATTCATGCACGGGTAGTTCATGTACTGACTAGTGGTCCCTAGTTGGTGGATATATTTGGATTTATTACTTTGTGATTGGACCCCTTAGTCTGTACCGAGTTAGAGTGGTTGGGTGTTAGTTGGTTTCGATTTTCATCATGTACGGCATGCCAATGGTTATGGAGTTTCATGTATTGGTATATTCCGGATTGATCTTTAATTTTAGGTTCACCTATGTCGACTCGTTCTTAGTTTCTTGCAGTGTTGATTGTGCTGCTTGTTTGTATAATTACATTTGCCTTGTTATTTGAGTATTGTTGTGCGTTCTTGTGTAATGCTTTTCTTGGAATGTGATGTGTCGATTTTAAATTTTTTTTATTAAAAACGCTTTCTTGTGAAGTGTTTGCACTTTTTGTACAGGATAAAATAAAATAGACATCACTTCCCCCTTGAAAATGATAACGGCACACTAATGAAATGAATATTGTTTTCAAAATGAGTAAGGGTAATGAGTTATAATTTGTTTTATGGAAAATGATTAGAAAATAATAATTTTATATAAAAATTTCAAACATTAAATTGATGTTTCTTTTATTTTAAATGAGGTGAATTTGTAATTGATTTTATGGATAGCCTATCGTGTTTTAATACTCACGCCTATAGTTCTTTTCTATTTTTGTCCCTTTTGTAAGTTTCAGCTTGAGTTGAGTCGCCCTGGGCGGCGAGTGATCATTGTATTGGGGATTGAACAACAAGGTCACATGGATATAGTATTGTCTTATTACGACAACCCTGCTTTTATTACGAACTTAAACATGATTTGTTACATAAAACATCACTTGATACAACAAAGAAGATCGAGAGGTTTAGTGTCTCTGGGGCTTAGGATCATTACATAAAAACTTAAAACATGAAATAAAAAATCTTTATTGAAAACTTCATTTGCATGACCACTACATTCCCTCGTACTTAGCATTGCATGGGATAACCTGAGGACATGCATAAGAAAAGGGTAAGATGTAAATCCCAGTAAGGGAGTACACATGGAATAACATGAGGAGTATAATACATGTTAGATGATAGGAATATCAATAGATCATAAAAGAAACAAGAACATAAAGGAATGATAAATCATGACAATCATAACATGGGGATGTGGCAACAACACTTAACATGGAATTAGCATGAGCCAAGGCTCATTGCACATAGAGCATGTGTAACTCCTCATTGAACATTAAGCACGAGTAAACCCTCGTTGTACTTGAATTAGCATGAGTCACGACTCATTGAAAATGACGTATCATGATACTATACTTTACCTAATGCATTGAAGCGCTATAAGGGCTCACCCTTCTTAAACATTTCATTTCATGCATAAGTGTGCCACATGGATAAAAAAAACATGGATTCATAAAACATAATCATTTATTCCACAATGAAGGAATGTGGAATTCACACATGAAACTTTATAATCAATAAGTAAATGTGCATAAAGGTGAATACCCTTGATGGAGAAATGGGCATGGTATTCACTACACGATGGCATTGGCTTAGAAAATCAGTGCGATTTCGGCAGCATAATGGCGTGACATAAGAATTCATAAACAAAATGTTGATGAGAGATAAAGGGGTTCCTCATCATATATAAATGTAATGGACAGTAAGTAGGTCATATAGATACATGTCCCAACAATTGTAATGGAATTTAGATTCACGATACAAAAGTATTTCTTGAATGTAAAAGAAGAGAGAGAAGTTTCATTCATAGTAACAGGTGTACATGGGAGGAATTTAATGAGAGAGAAAGGGGTCACCCATCATTCAAACATAAAGAGGGTTGTATTCGAGAGGTGAAAAACCATACCCCAACATTCATAATTGAAATTAAAAGGGCAAAACAACTAAAAGAAAATTGACAAAAATGAGAAAGGAACAAAAAACCCTTACTTGGATGTGTGCTTCCAAAGGCTAAAGAGAGGCTTGTGAGAGGCTTCTTGGGTGATTGGGGCACCTTGGGAGGATTCTAGTGAGAGTTGGGATGATGTTAGACGAACTCCGTAGGCTTTGAGTGAAGATGAAGTGGGAGCTTGGGTGGGTTTATATAGGAAAGGTGAAGGAATTCTTTATTATTTAGGTTTGGGACCCCTTATATTAAATTAATCCAAAACACAAACCTCCCATGGTTTTTGCCCATGGTTTTTGGTAAAGGGAAGATGAAAACAATATTTTATAAGGCCAAAGTAATACCTTCTTAAAATAATAAGGTCGCTTATGTAGAGGTGAGTCACACTCCCATGGAAATTAATTTAAAAAGACAAGGTGTTTAATAAGTATTGAGGGGTCCATTAATGCATTGAAAAGTAAGTCAAAAAAACCCAAAAACACATTATTTTAATTTTAAAACATATATTGGCCGAAAATACATCTTATAGTATTTTATTACATCACTATTGGGTCAGTATGATGTCATAAAACACATTATATATTTAAATGGTATTTAATTTTTACCCAAACATTTGACTGTCTCAGATGATTATGAAAAATTCACCATTGGATAATTTAGACGTCCTGATTCCTGAAATAACATTTATTTTATCTAAATAATTTTCCAAATATGTTATTTTTCACTTTTAAACTAAAAACAGACATTTATAAAAAATTCACGGGTTTTGACAGAAATAGCTTTCAAACCTTAATAAAAATTATAATTGCATTCATAAAATTATAAAATCATTTATATTTAATAAAAATTAATTTAATAATAAAATTGATATATTATTAAAATATTATTTAATTCAAAAATCCATTAATTTAATAAAATATATTTCTTAATTAAATAATAATTAAAAACACTATTTTTACTTTAAAAACTATTTACAATGTCTCAAAAATGACAAGGAGGTATATTCATTATTATATAAAAAAATAATATACATGAACCTAGTACTAATGATTCATTACATAACCCCTTAAAACAGCCGCATAAGACCTAAGGGTAAGGTGTGCGATGGTGACAGACTCTTGGGGTGGCTCGGCTAACATTGCTCGAGTGGTAATATCTATCAACTTCCATTTTTCCCGTAGACGGTTCCGTTCGAGCTTGACATGGTGACGCACAGCTTGGGCTTGGTCAAGAGCGAAGCCCAAGGATGCCACCTCTTTTCCAAGCTCTGACAAATGGGCTTCGTATGGAGCAATTCTACTGGATGAGGCCATCGATTCTTTTGTCTAAGTAAATTGGATTTGTTAAAGTCCTATATCTATACTAATCATGTGATCACTGTTCAACGGCTATATTAGCAACGATAAAAATTCTTAACATTAAACCAAAGAAGTTGACATTTTATATAGACATAAAGAGACATTTAATTATATCAAGAGGGATTTCCATTAATGAAACTTTGGGTCGTTACAATATTCCCACCTTAAGAAATTTCGCCCTTGAAATTTTCCTTTTCCCACACAAAAACAGATGTGGGTAACTTAGCTTCATCATTTCCTCCAATTCCCAAGTTTCTTCTTCAAACTTGTGGGTTCTCCATAACACCTTAATGAGGGGAATTGTATTATTTTGTAGAAATTTTTCTCTACGATCAATGATCTTCACTGGTTGCTCCTCATAAGAGAGATCATCTTCCAGTTGTACCACCTCAGAAGAGAGTACATGTGAAGGGTCTGGTATATACTTCTTTAAGAGGGATACATGAAATACATCATGTACTTTTCCATAGTAGGTGTAAGTGCTAGTCGATAGGCCACATCCCTGACATGATCAAGAATCTCGAAGGGGCCAATGTACCTTGGACTTAACTTCCCTTTCTTTCCAAACCTCATGACCTTTTTCCACGGAGATATGCGTAAAAAACCCATGTCTCCATCTTTAAACTCTAGGTCTCGTCGATGGTTATCTGCATAACTCTTCTGTCGACTCTGGGCTGCCTTGATATGCTGCTGAATGGTTTTTACCTTCTCCACCATTTCCTCGACCATTTCGGGTCCATGCAGCTTACGTTCACCGACCTCATCCCAACATGCCGGTGTTCTGCACCTTTTCCCATACAGGGCTTCATATGGTGCCATTTGGATGCTAGAGTGGAAACTGTTGTTATAAGAAAACTCAACCAGAGGACTATGTTGATCCCATACTCATTTAAAGTCCATTGAGCACGCTCTCAACATGTCCTCAACTGTTTGGATAGTCGGCTCGGATTGGCCATCAGTTTGAGGATGATAGGCCGTACTGAAGTTCAGTTCAGTATTCAGAGCATGTTGAAGACTCTTCCAAAACATAGAGGTGAATCTTGGATCTCGTTTAGACACAATAGATAGTGTTACTCCATAAAACCTTACCACTTCCCTAATATATATCCATGGCAGTTGATCCAATGATAAATCCTCCTGAATAGCAATGAAGTGTGCAGTCTTGGTAAGACGATCCACAACAACCCAGATTGCATTGTTGCCTTTGGAGGTCCTTGGAAGTCTGATGACAAAGTCCATGGTGATGTTCTCCCATTTCCATTCTGGTATGGGAAATGGTAGCATCATCCCCTTAGACTTCTGCCTCTCTGCCTTCACTTGCTGACACACTAGGCACTTTGATGTATATTCAGTGATCTTCTTCTTCATATTATCCCACCGAAAGTTTTCTCGGAGATCTTGATACATCATTTTTCTCCCTAGGTGAATAGAGAAATTTGAGCTATGTGCATCATCCAAAAGTTCCTTCTTCAGCTCCTGACTTTATGGAACACATAGTCTTTTCCCAAACCGCACAATTCCTTCTTCATTAACATTAAACTCCGAGGATTTCCACTTTTTGATAGCTTCTACTTTTTCCTGAATTCCCACATCATCCTTTTGAGCATCCTTAAACCTTTCAAAAAGAGATGGTTGAGAAATAATTTGTGAAAGGATTGATGATGTTCCCTTCATTATGACTCCCATGTCCATCTTCATCAAGTCTAAGAAGATTGGATCCTTCTCAATTCTCATCATTGATAGAATCGCTGTGTCCTTTCTACTAAGGGCATCTTCCACCTTCTTCGCTTTCCCAGGGTGGTAATGTATTGAACAGTCATAATCCTGGATGAGCTCTATCCATCTTCTCTGGAGAATATTATGCTCTTTCTGTGTGAATATATATTTTTGACTCTTGTGGTCAGTATATATCTCACATTTCTCCCCATAGAGATAATGCCACCAGATTTTCAAGGCAAAGATCACTGCCGCCAACTCTAGATCATGCGTTGGATAGTTTCGATCATGGATTTTCAACTACCTTGATGCATAGGATATCACTTTATCATTTTGCATCATCACACAGCCTAAGCCCTTCTTTGAAGCATCACTGAATACCATAAAAAGTTCCCCAATTTTCGGTAAAGTGAGCACGGGCGCAATGATAAGCCTCTTTTTCAACTCCTTGAAACTTTCTTCGCATTCATCACTCCAAGAAAACATTACTCCCTTTCGAGTTACCTTGGTAAGAGGGTTGGTCAATCATGAGAAATTTCACACAAATCGTCAATAATATCCAGCTATCCCCAAGAAGCTATGGATATCTGTTACCGATGTTAGCCTCGGCCATCCCTCAATTGCATCTGTTTTAGAGGGGTCCACATATATCCCATTGCTTGTGATGATATGGCCCATGAATGAGACCTCCTTCAACCAGAACTCACACTTTCTATACTTTTCATAGAGCTTCTCCTGGCGCAAAGTCTCTAGTACAGTTCATAAATGCTCCTCATGATCCTCCTTGGTTTTGGAGTATATTAGAATGTCATCTATAAAGACTACCACAAATTTGTCAAGGTAATATCTAAAGACTCTATTCATTAAGTCCATAAAGATTGTTGGAGCATTAGTGAGTCCGAAAGGCATTACTATGAATTCATAGTGCTCGTATCTTGTGCGAAAATAAGTCTTGGGGATATCTTCCTTCTTCACACTTTCTTGATAATATCCCAACCGCAAGTCCACCTTGGAGAAGTATTGTGATCCACGCAACTGATCGAACAATTCATCAATTATTGGGAGAGGATACTTGTTTTTTATCGTGATTTTGTTAAGTTCACGATAATCGATGCAAAGCTGCATTGACCCATCCTTCTTCTTGACGTAGAGGACTGGTGCACCCCATAGTGAAGCACTTGGGCGTATAAACCCTTTATCCACATTATCCTGTAGTTGTTTCTTCATCTCTTCAAGCTCTACAAAAGCCATTCTATATAGAGTCTTGGATATCGGTAAAGCCCCGGGTATAAGTTCAATTGAGAACTCAATATCTCTTCTGAGAGGAAGACCAGGCAGTTCCTCAAGAAACACTTCCACAAATTCCCTCACAATAGGAATTTCTTCCAAGATGGTTTCTTCCTTGGACTCAATCATCAGAGCCAAATATGCGTGCTCATAGAGCAGTAATATCCATGCTTGAGATGATGGAGCTAAAGGAGGTTCATCTTCCTCCTGACACTTGTAATGAATCTGGGGTCAATTCTCCATATGGAGTGTGATTTCCATCTCCTGAAAATTTATGTTGGCTCTATATAAGGAAATCCAATTCATGCCAAGAATTTCATCAAATTCCACTAGAGGGAGTATGACGAGGTTTTCCGGGAAATTCAATCCACAAATTATAACAAGGGAGAACTTATATTCATGGGATGCAATGATTGCCCCATTTGTCATACTCACTGACATCTTCACTTCCATGATTTGTGGTGGTGCTGGGATTGTTCTACTAAACTTTCGAGATATAAAAGAATGCGTAGAACCTAAATCAAAAAGTACATTCACTATTCTTGAATGAATAACTAGCGTACCTGTCACCACTTTGTTGTCAGGGTTCCCTTCGATAGAAGTGATGGAAAAATATCTTCCTTGCTGCCTTGGAGGTTGTTGGTCGCCTCCGAAAACCCTTGGATTAGGGCACTGATTTGCAAAATGACCCGGTTCTTTGCATTTGTATCATTGAACAACGCGTTGAGGTTAGAACGGAGCGTTCCTCTCCTCTGTCGCAGCTGTGTGTCATTCTGCCAACAATTAACAGCCAAGTGCCCTTCTCTTCCACACCTGAAGCATTTCCTCATCCCCTTAAGGAAATTTCTTGGGTGCTTCTTCCCGCACTTTTGGCAAGTGGGGTGCTGGATCTTCTTAGCACCGTTGGATTTATCCATCGGACCGCCAACATTGAAGTCCACCTTACGCTTCTTGTCCCCATGATACCCCTATGATTCTCCTATCTCCATTTTGACCTTGAGGTCACATCGGAAAATTTCATCATAACTGTCGAAGTCATGGATCGCTAATGCATTCCGAAGGCTAGGATTAATCCCCCCAAAGAAGCGGTCAACTTTGCATTCGGGGGTAACGGCAAAGCTAGAAGCGTATCGTTCAAGCCTTGTGAAGTTTTCCTCGTACGCTCCAACAGATTCTTCATCTTTTTTCTAGATGGAAATGATGTCTCTTTCCCTCTTAATCCGGAGGGTGTGCGGAAAATATTTATCCAAAAACATCTTCCGGAAATCCTTCCATTCCAATGCCTCGATCTCCTCCTCAGGATTCGTATTTTTTATCAACGTCCACCATTGATCAGCTTCACCCTCCATACGATAAGCAGCCAGGAGAACCTTCTCTTGTTCATAACATTAAAAGCTGGAGAATATCTTTTCAATGGAGTTGATCCATTGTTCAGCGATCGTGGGATCGGATGATCCACTAAAAGTATGAGGCCTTTGTCTCATGAAGCTCTCGATAACAACTTGTTCTTTCTTAGGGGGGGGTTAAACGTTCCTCTTGACTCATGTTGCTATTAAAAGCTTGAGTAATATGAGAGAGAAGTGTGACAAAGTTCGTGATTCCTGCTCCCATTGGATTGGGCATCTCATTAGTACAGTCATCACACTAATATTCACATTGGTTGTTACCCGAGTCCTCCTATTACCGGCCATTGGCTGGAATAAAATCAAAGTTAGGGGGTAACACATAAAGGGTAATCCAAAGACAAAAGTTGATGACTTATAAATGAACTTTTATTTCCTTAACTCATGAGTCTATAGGCTTCAATCTAGGCTTTTCATGATCCACTTTCTAACATATATTCTTAGGGGAATTTTTTTAATTCCCTTAATAATGGTTCATACTAAGATTTGGAATTTATCAAATCATATCCCCCCAGGAGTTTCGTAAGCCAGAGTGCAGCAAGTCCCGTTGTCATGTACCAGTTCCCGTTCGATTCTAGCTCAAAGCGGTGTTTTCGGGTTTTACCCCTAGGATACATCTGTGCCAGAGCCGCCTCTACCTGCTCGTATCCAGACATGGATGTATTTGTTTGATAAACCACTTACTCAGTACTTACCAAAACATAGGGATGTTTTTATTATACTTAGTCTTGTATCTAAGGCTTTACTAGGGTTTCCTAATCCCAAAAATAACTAAACCTATCCTCTGATACCAACTATGACAACCCTGCTTTTATTACAAACTTAAACATGATTTATTACATAAAACTTCACTTGATACAACAAAGAAGATATAGAGGTTTAGTGTCTTTGGGGATTAGGATCATTACATAAAAACTTAAAACATGAAATACAACATCTTTATTGAAAACTTCCTTTACATGACCACTACATTCCCTCGTACTTAGCATTGCATGGGATAACCTGAGGACATGCATATGAAAAGGGTGATCTATAAAGACAAGTAAGGGAGTACACATGGAATAACATGAGGAGTACAATACATGTTAGGCAATAGGCATATCAATAGAGCATAAAAGAAACAAGAACATAAAGTAATGATAAAGCGTGATAATCATAACAGGGGGAGGTGGCAACAACACTTAACATGGAATTAGCATGAGCCAAGGCTCATTGAACATAGAGCATGAGTAAATCCTCATTGCACATGAAGCACGAGTAAACCATCATTGTAATTGAATTAGCATGATTCAACACTCATTGCATATGACGTATCATGATATTGTACTTTACCCAATGCATTGGAGCGCTATAAGGGCGCACCATTATTAAATATTTCATTTCATGCATAGGTGTGCCACATGGATCATAAAACATGGATTCATAAAACATAATAATTTATTCCATGATAAAGGAATGTGGAATTCATACATGAAACATTATAATCAATAAGTAAATGTGTATAAAGGTGAATACCCTTGATGGAGAAATGGGCATGGTATTCACTACACAATGGCATTGGCTTAGAAAATCGGTGCGATTTCGGCAACGTAACAGCATGAAATAAGAATTCATAAAAAAAGGTTGATGCGAGAGAAAGGGGTTACTCATAATATATACATGTAATGGACAGTAATTAGGTCATATAGATACATGTCCCAACAATTGTAATGGAATTTAGATTCACGATACAAAAGTATTTCTTGAATGTAAAAGAAGAGAGATAAGTTCCTTTCATAGTAACGGGTGTACATGGGAGGCATTTAATGAGAGAGAAAGGGGTCTCCCATAATTCAAACACAAAGAGGGTAGTATTATAGAGGTGAGAAACCATACCCAAACATTCATAATTGAAATTAAATGGGCAAAACAACTTAACGAAAATTGACAAAAATGAGAAAGGAAGAAAAAACCCTTACTTGGATGTGTGCTTCAAAAGGTTAGAGAGAAGATTGTGAGAGGATTCTTGGGAGCTTGGGGCACCTTGGGAGGATTCTAGAGAGAGTTGGGTAGAGTTTGGATGAAATCCAAAGGCTTTGAGTGGGGTGGAAGTGGGATCTTGGGTGGGTTTATATAGGAAAGGTGAAGGGATTCTTTATTATTTAGGTTTGGGACCCCTTATATTAAATTAATCCAAACCACAAACCATCCCATGGTTTTTTCCCATGGTTTTTGGTAAAAGTAAGAGGAAAACAATATTTTATAATGCCAATGTCCTAACTTATTAAAATAATAAGGTTGCTTATGTGGAGGTGAGTCACACTCCCATGGAAATTAATTTAAAAACACAAGGTGTCTAATAAGTCTTGAGGGGTCCATTAATGCTTTTAAAAGTAACTCAGACAAACCCAAAATCACATTATATTAATGTTAAAACATATATTGGCCGAAAATAAATCTTATTGTATTTTATTACATCACTATTGGGTCATTATGATGTCATAAAACATATCATATATTGAAATGGTATTTAATTTTTACCCAAAAATTAGACAGTCTCAGAAAATTATGAAAAATTAACCGTTGGATAATTTCGACGTCTTGATTCCAGAAATAACATTTATTTTATCTAAATAATTTTATAAATATGTTAATTGTTACATTTAAAATAAAAAACTACATTTATCGAAAATCCACGGGTTTTGACAGAAATGGCTTTCAAACTTTAATAAAAATTATAATAGCATTCATGAAATTATAAAATCATTGATATTTAATAAAAATTAATTTAATAATAAAAATAATATTTTATTAAAATAATATTTAATTCAAAAATCCATTAATTTAATAAAATAGATTTCTTAATTAAATAATAATTAAAAACACTATTTGTACTTTAAAAACTATTTACAATGTCTCAAAAATGACAAGGAGGTATATTCAATATTATATAAAAAAATAATATACATGAACATAGTACTAGAGATTCGTTACATAACCCCTTAAAACAGCCACATAAGACCTAAGGGTAAGGTGTGCGATGGTGATAGACTCTTGGGGTGGCTTAGCTAACATTGCTCGAGTGGTAATCTCTATCAACTTCCATTTTTCCCGTAGACGGTCCCGTTCAAGCTCGACATAGTGAAGCTCAGCTTGGGCTTGGTCAAGAGCGAAGCCCAAGGATGCCACATCTTTTCCGATCTCTGACAAATGGGCTTCGTATGGAGCAATTCTACGGGATGAGGCCATCGCTTATTTTGTCTGATAAAATTGGATTTGTTAAAGTCCTATATTTATACTAATCATGTCATCACTGTTCAACGACTATATTAGCAATGGTCAAAATTCATAACATAAAACCAAAGAAGTTGACATTTTATATAAACATAAACAGACATTTAATTAGATCAAGAGGGATTCCCATTAATGAAACTTTGCATCGTTACACTTATTGTCTAGTTGGTTGTTTTTTGATGTTTTTTAAAAAAAAAATCAGATTGTGTTTAAAAGATTTTAAACTCGTTTTATTAAATAGGTGGACGTTTCGTTGTTTTGTGTAGCATGTTTCTTTTTTTATTTTTGGGTAAATCATTCCCTCTTGTACTTTGATGATGCTTGGAAATGGTTTCCATCCCATGTAGATCGAGAATGCCCTTCGAGCCATGATGTAGATTGTCATTTGGTGACCGGTTTAGGGTCGACTAGGGTTGGTTTGTGTCAGTATTTTATTTCCCCGATATGTAATGGATGATACTATTTTCTCATGTATATTATCATAAGAAAATCCATCTATACTATCACTATAACCATTAGAATTTACCTCTTTATCAAAAATGGAATCCCATTACTTCTTTTTAACATTCAAATTAATATTATTATGATGTAACAGTGTCTCTATATTATATTCTACGTTCTTGAATATGAGTTCTTGAGAATTAATATGAGAATATTCCCTCAACATTCATGTTTCATCCTCTTCATTAACAAGAATCAATAGTAGTGTTGAGAAACTAGTCGAGGCACACATTCTAGACTACCTACCAGAATGATTCATGGTGATTCCAACATCACCATCAATAACAGAATCAGTCTAACTAATTTTTATAACATACATTTCACTAGATTGATTCTCATATGATCATAATTATTAGATAAATTTTGAATGGTTGAATTTCCATTATACATAATACAGGCATTCACCTCATGTCAATCCGTAGAATAAAATTAAGAAATTACTAAATAACTCTAATTAGATTTTTCATGACCAATAACCATTCAATTCATACTGAATTTGTGAATTTTTTCCTACATATTTTTAATCTCAATAAATTCATCATCATTAGTGATAATCACTCGATCAACAATGTCATAAATCAGATCAACTTTGACAAAGAATATGGAAAAATTACCAAATCATGTGTTATCCATTTCTTTGTTAATTTTAATTTGAATTATAATTGACATTTTAATTTCATAAAGTATTTTTGGGTTCTAGATAATCCATTTTAGACCATAAACCCACACCCAAGGTTGAATAGATTAATTTATAACTTCAAACGGATTAAATTTTATATCCCACTCTAGAAAGTGAATGATACATGGATTAAGTGAGATCGATCCAAATCCCTAGTCTTGAAACTTCAATTCATTGAAAGGGAAGTGAATATAGAATTATCCATGACAAAGGGATAAATATTTCCAAGATTTAACCCCCCCCCCCCAACTGATGATATCATCTTTGCAATCTCCTCAATTGTTAGTGGATGATAACCACTAGAAAGATAAGGGACAGAAATGATATAGTGTTTACATATTATAAAAAATTACAAGACTATTCTTGGGTCTAAATTTACATGAGTGGGGATTCCCTTCTTCATAATGATAGGTTTGGTTACTCCCTTGAAGAGAGACAAGTTGTATTTATATGAATTCTCTTCAAACATTTTGTCATCTCTAAGAACAGAACTTTGATATTATATCCTAAAATTTGATGGATTGTGGGTATCAAATATCCATTACATGATAAAAAATCCATTCCTGAGAGGAGATAATATGAATAAAAAACTAGTAATATAAACACTAGTCATCAACGATCACTAGAGAGAGAAACTCTCTCCACGTCATTCACTTAATTGTAATTATTGGGATTTTTTTTATTATGCTTCCATTGGTAAAATTGTATGTATAATGCACCGGCCTTAAAACTTACTTAATATTGAATTAAATGAATAATTCACATTGAGGATATTTTCAGGTTTATAGTTTTAGAGAATTAGATCATAAATCATGAATTACATTCCACATTTAAACAACGTGGTTACATGAAAGATAGAATTCGTTTTTTCCCATCAACGGAAACATATTTAAAATAAAACATACATTCTTTCTTGACACTTCCTTGACATAATCATCATATCAGGCACCTTTCCCTTGACCTGTGAAAAACTTTTCAAAAACTTGGGATGAGCATAAAAAGATCTATAAGGGATATAAAAGTATGAAAAGAAAACATTAGTCCATGTATGAAATCATAATTTACACATAAAACATAAGCATTTTAACATACCTCATCAAATCATAAATAAATCAACGAAATCATAAGGTATAAAGGTAACTTGAGGCATTCATAACATTCTTACGTAGGGAGTAATCCTCTTGGTTACGTTTGGAATACCCATCATAGTATATCCCCTAAATCTCTTCGGAGAAACCTTAACGTTTAACTCCTTTGCGTTACCCAATGCATTGGAGAGCTATATCGGTATCACCCGCCCATAGTTTATCACAGAACCACCCGTCTTCATAATAATTCCCAAGAACCATAACATAATTCTATCACATAAAACATTCATAAAGAAAACATAACATTTCCACTTTTCAATCACAAGATATCAATACAACACATTGATATAAAAACATTACGAAAACCATTTTCAATACCAAAATAAAATAAAAGTAAAACATGGTATTTATTTTTCATTTAAAAAAAATGTATGTCTTGTAGAGGAAGCCGAAACCAAATAATGGTCACGGCGGTAGAGAAGTCGTTGTCGTCGTATACGTACGACAAAAACATTCCCTTTTGTCGTTTTGTAAAACGCTTCATATAAAAAAGATTACTTTTGGATAAAAGTAAATGTAAAAGGGTTTTATACACCGTATAAAGGAAGTTGGGTATAAAACAAAATATTCCTCAATGAAAGGAGATTGAGACGAAGTCCCATACAAAGTTGGTATCCTTGGATTAAGGATAAAACAATTACATAATTATGTGTGACAAATGAATACACCAAATATAAGTGTATATTAAGTGTAAAAAAATCAGAGGTTATTCACACATATTCATAGAACGACATATTCAAGGAGTACAAGTTTATCCCAAAGAATCAAAATTGGGTTAAGAAGTTCCCTTGCAAAAATTCGACAGCCTAACGACGTCACTTCAAAATTCAGAAAATGAGTTGATGAGAGCCAAAAAGGGTATATCATAACTTGGACATAAAATTTACATCAATAAGGATATATAAGAACATATCCCAACATAATAGTATGTGAATTAAAATACATAAAAAAGAAGTCTTTTAAAAAGAGGAGGGTGAAAGGTTCCCTTACCGACTTGGGTTACTTTCGAAATGTACACCCTATTGAAGAAGGGTCATACAATGAATATGTAAATACCCATAAATGAAATTATATTACACAAAGAGTATAATAATGGGAAGTACATACACCACTCAAAGTAAATGGAGAAAAATGTAGCATAAATATCACGGGACTAAAAGTGAGATGAAAAATCCCTTACGAAAACTCGGCAGCCTAACAGCGCAACTTAAAACTTCCAAAAATGGATTGATGAGATCAAATAGGGTCTCTCATCATATTACAATAAAATTTACATGAAGTGTAATATAATAGAACATCCCCCATAATAACAAATAGGAGATTAAAAGAAGTTACATAAAGGAGAGTACTTAAAAAGAAAGAGAGAGGTTAGATCTCTTACGGAAATTCAGCAGCCTAACGGCGCCACTCAAAACTTCGAAAATGGATTGATGAGATAAAATAGGGTCTCTCATCATATGAACATAAAACTTACAGTAGGAGTAATATAAAATGGCATCCCAATCATAAGAAAGATGATCTTTAAAGTAATGACATAAAAGAGTGTACTTAAAATGAAAGAGAGGGGTAGGATCCCTTACCTCATGTCCGACATGACTCGATCGTTATTTAATCTCCTGAATACTAAAATTTGGTCAATTTATAATTTCATAAGGAACTAATTTAAAGATTATTATTAAGTTAATATCACATATTATAAGGTTATAATAATTGGTTAATAAAGTGAGTTCATATCAGACGTTTTTGTCGATGTTCGGTACATGAGTAAAAATCGAACTTGTTGGAAAAGAATTTTCCATGTAGTTATAGGTACATCATATCCAGAATATTATTGATGTTTTAAATATCATATATATCCATTATATATTCATTTTATACTATTCCATATTATTTGGAGACAGAAAAATTAAAAGCACCGTTCTTGGAGACGGTAGGCCGTATGTACGCATGAACACTACTTTCATTTTTTGTCATATTAATGGAATTAAAACAAAATGAGAGATATATATACTATAATTACAGAATGATATCCATAATTTATATATATCCATTATATATATGTAGTTATAATAGTACATAACATTTGGAGATATGAAATGAAATATACCGTTCACGGAGACAGTAAGCCGTATGTACGCATGAACGCTACTTTCATTTCTTTTTTTTTTGTATTAAATGGAATTAAATAATAATGATATAAAGGTATATTATAATTAAATTAGGATATCATATGTAATACCATTAATTCCATCCTTTATACACCCCACATATGGCATTAACGAATCAAATCACATTGAGGGGGCGGTAGTCCACACTTCCTAAAATGAAGATATCGCGTTTACCCATAATGGAAACCATAATGGTATGCCATAAAGGAAAAATACACAAGCTTAAGATAAATATAAACATATTATATATCATATATAAATATAGTGACATCTTAATCGCCACCTTTGAAGGTGTTAAAATAATATTGAACAATCATCGTTTCGTGAGGTAGTAATTCTCCATCTACAGAAACAATACATTTTTTAACCATTAGACGGAGGTGTGTGAAAGTGTAGCTCGAATCCATCATATAACAACATACTAGTATATTTAAGATACTTTTTTTGTTACAAAAAAAGTAATAAACAGAGTTTAGGTGTTTGGAGAAGAAAAATAAAACAAAAGAACACAAGGGAAGACATTACCTTTATATCGGGTAACTCTCTTTGATTTGAGCTCAAATGCTTCCTTGGAAAGGCTTATTCCCAAATTGAGGCTTCAATTATGAAGAGAGGGATGTGGAGAGATGAAATTGGTAGGTTTTGGCCGAGCCAAAGGCTTGAGAGGTGTGTGTAAGGTGGTAGAGGTGGGGGCCTTTTATAAGAGGAGAGGAGGGGCACTCTTGGAAAGTTATAAAATATTACATTATTATAAAATGATTTTCGGATTTAAAAGGTCCCAAAAGGATATATGTCGAGGATAAGGTGATAAGGTTTCTAAATAAACCCATCCAATAGGTTTGTGACAAGTTTAAGGCTTATATTTCAACCTATCTTCTCATTTTAATTAAATCGTTCATTTATGAGGTAATCACTGCATCATCACGGTGTAATAAATAAATTAATTTATTTAATATCTAAAAATTATAAACAAAATATCATGATGTAGTAAATCTTTTTAGATTTCTAATGAATATTTATAGTCATATATATGACTTATATAACCCCATGTAAAAATTGTTTCAGTAAAACAATACATGTTTGTGACATTTTAATTTTAACTTTAAATAAAAAGGTATTTATGTCATTTTCCAACCAAGGTGGCACCATGGGGTCCCCAAGTTGACCCATGGACTTTTTTGGTCGGCCATGACTCATCCAATGAGGTTAGGACATGTTTATAGGTCATTTCATATTATAAAAACATTATTTTTACCTTAAACTACACTAATTACCTCTAATCGCGATTAAAACTTAAATGTTACTATTCAACAAAAAAATATTTTAATCCCATTAAACCACATTTTAATTCTTAATTCCAACCGTATATGTCGGATTTTTGAAATTCAAAACACATATGTGGTAAAATTTCATTTAAACGAAAAATCAGTTTTTTACGTACCACTTACTGGTTTCACTATTCATCAAAAATTGAAGTTTTCCAGAAAAAAACCAAAAATTCACACTAAGCTATATTTGATATTCCAAATTCAAAAATGATGTCTATTTTAAAAAATTCAGAACAAATAATTTAATTAATTAATTTAATAATTAATTCCCGCTGTCAGAGCAAATGGCGTGTTTTTATTAAACAATAAGTATCAAAAGATTGACACTAGTTTAAGTCCAATTTGAAGATGAAATTAATTCCAAAGACCAATATTGGATTAAATGGTAAAAATATATTCTAATTTCACTTTAAAACCAATTCAACAGATAATCTAATCATATAAATAAATTATATTAAAAATGGGTTTTGAATTAAAATACAACATTTTTCACTATTCATTAAAAATGAACTTTATCAGAAAAATACCAAAAATTTACACAAAGTAAATTTTGATGTCCCGATTCTAAATAAGAATTTTATTTTGTCAAATATAACACATAAAATTGTCAATAAGTGGATTTCAAAAATATTCTCCATCAAAAGGCGGTTAATCGACCTTTTAAAGAATATTAGAATGTTTACGCTTAAAATTGGATTCATTCTCATTTTTAATCCTCTAACATTTATTGAAAAAAGTAAAAATATTTGACATACATATATAATCATTTTTTAGTTAGTTCTGTTCATTCCCGCCATTACAACGGCTAGGCGTTAACTACCATTTAAAATAATATTATTTTATTATTAGAGTGCAACATAAGATTTCCAAGAAAGTCATTGTTGCATATTGGGTACGCCATCGAGCATTGCGTCCCCTTTAAAGTAATATTAATATTTTATTTACAAATATGGATAAATGTGAAAATTTCATATTCTTTATTTACCTGGGGTGTTACATCCTTCCCCCCTTTTTGGAATTGCGTCCTCGCAATTTTAAAATTGGGCTTGGAAACTTCATTGAAAATCCCAAATTGGAACAAGAGTCAGTAAAACAATCACTTTAAAATAAAGAAAGAGAAGTACAAAGGTCACCCGAGTTAACCCATACTAGGAATACATGTATGAAAATATGTACATGGAGGAAAAAAACAAAGGGTCATGTTCTGATGGAGAGTGATAGTAAACATGTCTAGGAGAAAGTTAACCATAAGAAAATCACAAACTTGTGATGGGTTAAACGGTATTCGATTCCCCAGTATGACAATTTAATAGACAACATTTTTTTTAAGTTACTCTTCATTGAGGAATTTATTTTTGAGCTTAACTAAATCATTATGAAACATACTTGCCACGTAGACTTTCAACTTTTACTAGATTCCTTAATCAAACTCATATTTTCTCCAAAAGACGATTATTTAGGATGACTTGTTCGCATTAAGAGTATTATAATCAACTTCTTGAGAATCACCTAATCCACAAAAGAGAACTACATATTTCCCATGTATTTACACAAAAACCAAAACCAAAATTGTTAGTATGAGATCAGATAATCCACAAAAGTATAATCCTTTATAAAAAGAAAATCTATTCTTAATCTCCAAAATTTGTCCAAAAAAACCCAAAGTTCAACGAAGACCATTCGATAAATAATTGTCCATAATATTATTCAAAGTAAACCAAACTAAGATTTAAACCCAAATATTTGAAGGATTTAATCACATAGTCTTCCAAGGCACAAATTAACTTTTATCTCCAAATAACATCAGTTTCTCATAAATTCTCATATTGAAAAGTAATTAACCTAATCACATATCCTCCATGATAGGTTAATCATTTCCATAGATAACCCAAAATAAACTTACTCTTTATTCCTAAAATCATCTAACTAAAAAGAATTAGTCAAACTAACCAGGGACTTCACGTATTCCAGTGGTAGGCGATAAATACCAGTCGCTCTTTGGTTGTGGGTTCGATTCCCGCATCTTTGTCCGATGCGACGGGTTTTCACACGGTCTGTGTGTTGTCCTTTTTCCAAAACTATATAATTCTTATAAAATTCCCCAAAAGGAGATAAAATCTTCAAAAATAATCATAACATATTTTAACCTCAAGTTTGTCTCATGCCTTTCATTTTCCATCATAACATATAATAACCCATAATTACATCAAAAGTAAGGACCATATTAACCCTAATGGTTACTGTTATGATTATTACCTGAACTACCACATAGATTGGTCATCTCGTACATGATGCATTACAGAACATACCAAGGTTCAAGTGGTTGATCATGACTCCTTGATAGTTGGTTTAGAACAACCATGAGTTTCCTCATTGAATCCCCCATTTCATTCAGTCTCTTAATCAGAGAACCACCACAGTTTCCTTCAAACCTATTGTCACTTTGGTTCTTGCTAGATCCATCCATTAACTAAAAACATAAATGTTAGTGTGATTATATCAACAAAACCATCATGTACTAATGAGGAAGATAAACACTAAGATATACTTACTCATTCACTTTATATAAAACTAGGACTCATTCTGAAATCCTAAACATTATGGTAATGTCACTTTTGCTTAGATAATACCCAAACCTCTAAAGTTATCTAAACCGACCTCTGATACCAACTATAAGGCCCCAGCCTTAAACCTTACTTAATATTGAATTAAATGAATAATTTACATTGAGGATCTTTTCAGGTTTAGAGTTTTAGAGAATTAGATCATAAATCATGAATTACATTCCACATTTAATCAAAGTGGTTACATAAAATATAGAATTTGTTTTTTCCAATCAATGGAAACAAATTTAAAATAAAACACGGATTATTTCTTGACACTTCCTTGACACTATCATCATATCATGAACCTTTCCCTTGACCTGTGAAAAACATTTCAAAAACATGGGATGAGTATAAAAAGCTCAGTAAGGGATATAAAAGTATGAAAAGAAAACATTAGTCCATGTATTAAATCATACTTTACTCATAAAACAAAAGAATCTTAACATACTTTATCAAATCATAAATAAATCATAGAAATCATAAGGCATAAAGGTAACTTGAGGCATTCATAACATTCTTACGTAGGGAGTAACCCTCTTAGTTAAGTTTGGAATACCCATCACAGTATATCCCCTAAATCTCTTTGGGGAAACCTTAACGTTTAACTCCTTCACGTTACCCAATGCATTGGAGAGCTATATCGGGCTCACCCTCCCATAGTTTATCATGGAACCACCCATCTTCATAATAATTCCCAAGAACCATAACATAATTGTATCACATAAAACATGCATAAAGGAAACATAACATTTCCACTTTTCAAACACAAGATATCAATACAACACATTGATATAAAAACATTACGAAAACCATTTTCCAAACCAAAATAAAATAAAATTAAAACATGGTATTTATTTTTCATTTAAAAAAATGTATGGCTTGTATAGGAAGCTGAAACTCAAATATTGGTCACGATGGCGGAGAAGTCGTTGTTGTCGCATACGTACGACAAAAACATTCCCTTTTGTCGTTTAGTAAAATGCTTCATATAAAAAAGATTCCTTTTGGATAAACGTAAATGTAAAAGGGGTTTATACACTGTATAATGAATGTTGTGTATAAAACAAAATATGCCTCAATGAAAGAAGATTGAGACGAAGTCCCATACAAAGTCGGTATCCTTGGATTAAGGATAAATCAATTACATAATTATGTGTGAAAAACGAATACACCAAATATAAGTGGATATTAAGTGTAAAAAATGAGAGGTTATTCACAAATATTCATAGAAAGACATATTTAAGGAGTACAAGTTTATCCCAAAGAATCAAAATTGGGTTAAGAAGTTCCCTTGCAAAAATTCGACAGCCTAACGACGTCACTTCAAAATTCAGAAAATGAGTTGATGAGAGATAAAAAGGGTATCTCATCACATGGACATAAAATTTACATCAATAAGGATATATAAGAACATATCCCAACAAAATAGTATGTTAATTAAAAGACATAACAAAAGAAGTCTTTTAAAAAGAGGAGGGTGAAAGGTTCCCTTACCGACTTGGGTTACTTTCGAAACGTACACCCCATTGAAGAAGGGTCATACAATGAATATGTAAATACCCATAAATGAAATTATATTTCACAAAAGTATAATAATGGGAAGTACATACAACACTCAAAGTAAATGGTGGAAAATGTAGCATAAATCTCACAGGACTAAAAGTGAGATGAAAAATCCCTTACGAAAACTCGGCAGCCGAACGGCGCCACATAAAACGTCCAAAAATGGATTGATGAGATCAACTAGGGTCTCTCATCATATTAAAATAAAATTTACATCAAGAGGAATATAAAATAACATCCCCCATCATAACAAAGAGGATCTAAAATAAAGTTACATAAAGTAGAGTACTTAAAAATAAAGAGAGAGGTTAGATCTCTTACGAAAATTCGGCAGCCTAACGGCGCCACTCAAAACATCCAAAATGGATTGATGAGAGAAAATAGGGTCTCTCATCATATGAACATAAAAAGTACAGTAGGATTAATATAAAAGGACATCCCAATCATAATAAATATGGTCTTAAAAGAAATGACATAAAAGAGTGTACTTAAAAAGAAAGAGAGGGGTAGGATCCCTTACCTCGTGTCCGACATGACTCGATCGTTCCTTAATCTCCTGAATAATAAAATTTGGTCAATGTATAATTTTTTAAGGACCTACATTAAATAATATTATTCAGTTAATATCACATATTATAAGGTTATAATAATTGGTTAATAAAGTGAGTTCATATCCGACGTTTTTGTCGATGTTCGGTATATGAGTAAAAATCGAACTTGTTGGAAAAGCATTTTCCATGTAGTTATAGGAAAATCATATCCAGAATAGTATTTATGTTTTAAATATCATATATATCCAGTATATATTCATTTTATACAATTCCATAGCATTTGGAGATAAAAAAAATAAAAGCACCATTCATGGAGACGGTAGGCCGTACGTACGCATGAACGCTACTTTCATTTTTTGTCATATTAATGGAATTAAAACAAAATGAGAGATATATATATTATAATTCCAGAATTATATCCATCATTTATATATATCCATTATATATATGTACTTATAATATTACATAACATTTGGAGATAAGAAATGAAATCTACCGTTCATGGAGACGGTAAGTCGTACGTACGCATGAACGCTACTTTCATTTCTTTTTTTTTGTATTCAATGGAATTAAATAATGATGATATAAAGGTATATTATAATTACAGTAGTATATAATATTTAATACCATTAATTCCATCCTTTATACGTCCCACATATTGAATTAACGAAGAAAATCACTTTGAGGGGGCGGTAGTCCGCACTTCCTAAAATGAAGATATCGCGTTTACCCAAAATGGAAACCATAATGGTATGCCATAAATGAAAAATACAGAATCTTAAGGAAAATATAAACATATTATATATCATATATAAATATAGTGACATTTTACTGGACACCTTGGAATGTGTTAAAATAATATTGAACAATCATCGTTTTGTGAGGCAGTAATTCGCCATCCACAGAAATAGTACGTTCTTTAACCATTAGACGGAGGTGTGTGAAAGTGTAGCTCTAATAATTCATATAAAAACATCCTAGTATATTTTATATACTGGTTTTGTTACAAAAAAATGTAATAAAAATAGTTTAAGTGTTTGGAGAAGAAAAATAAAACAAAAGAACACAAGGGAAGACATTACCTTTAAATCGGGTAACTCTCTTTGATTTGAGCTCAAAGGATTCCTTGGAATGGATTTTTCCCAAAGTGAGGCTTCAATGATGCAGAGAGGGATGTGGAGAGATTAAATGGGAAGGTTTTGGCCGAGCCAAAGGCTTGAGAGGTGTGTGTAAGGTGGTATAGGTGGGGGCCTTTTATAAGAGGAGAGGAGGGACACTCTTGGAAAGTTATAAAATATTACTTTATTATAAAATGATTTTCGGATTTAAAAGGTCCCAAAAGGATATATTTCGAGGATAAGGTGATAAGTATTAGAAATCCACCCATCCAATAGGTTTTTGACATGTGTAAGACTTATATTTCACCCTATCTGCTCATTTTATTTAAATCCTTCATTTATGAGGTAATCACTGCATCATCACGGTGTCAAAAATTAATTAATTTATTTAATGTCTAAAAATTATAGAAACACATATCATGATGTAGGAAATATTTATAGATTTCTAATGAATATTTATAGTCAAAGATATGACTTATATAACCCAAGGTAAAATTTTTTTTAGTAAAACAACACTTGTTTGTGACATTTTAATATTAACTTTAAATAAAAAGGTATTTATGTCATTTTCCCACCAACGTGGCTCCATGGGGTCCCCAAGTTGACCCATGGATTGTCTTGGTCGGACATGACTCATCCAATTAGGTTTGGACATGTGTCTAGGTCATTTCATATTATTAAAACATTATTTTTACCTTAAACTACACTAATTACCTCTAATCGCGATTAAAACATATAAGTTACTATTCACCAAAAAAATATTTTAATCCCATTGAACCACATTTTACTTCTTAATGACAACCATGTATGCCAGAGTTTTGAAATTCAAAACACAGAGGTGGTAAATTTTCATTTAAACGAAAAATCAGTTTTTTAAGTACCACTTAGTGGTTTCACTATTCATCAAAAATTGAAGTTTTCCAAAAAAATACCAAAAATTCACCCTAAGCTATATTTGATATTCTGAATTCAAAAATGATGACTATTTTACAAAATTCAAAAAATATATGTTACATTAATTAATTTAATAATTAATTCCCGCTGTCAGAGCAAATAGCGTGTTTTTATGAAACAATAAGTGTCAAAATATTGACACTAGTTTAAGTCCAATTTCAAGATAAAATTAATTCCAACGACCACTATTGGATTAAATGGTAAAAATATATTCTAATTTTACTTTAAAACCAATTCAAAAGATAATCTAATCATATAAATAAATTAGATTAAAAAGAGGTTTTGAATTAAAATAAACATTTTTCACTATTCATTAAAAAAATGAACTTTCTCGGAAAAATACAAAAAATTTACACAAAGTAAATTTTGATGTCCCGATTCTAAAGAAGAATTATATTTTTTCAAATATAACACATAAAATTTTCAAAAAGAGGATTTAAAAGAGGTTTGCCATCAAAAGGCGGTTAATCGATCTTTTAAAGAATATTAGAATGTTTACGCTTAAAATTGGATTCATTCGCATTTTTAATCCTCTAACATTTATTGTAAAAAGTAAAAATATTTGACAAACATATATAATAATTTTGTAGTTAGTTCTGTTCATTCCCTCCATTACAACGACTAGGCGTTTACTACCATTTAAAATAATATTATTGTATTATTAGAGTGCAACGTAAGATTCCCAAAAAACTCGTTTGTTGCGTATTGGGTACGCCATTGAGCATAGAATCCCCTTTAAATTAATATTAATATTTTATTCACAAATATGGATAAATGTGAAAATGTGATATTCTTTATTTACCTGGGGTGTTACAGTATGATCCCTATTTCAAGAGATCTAAGGAATTTTCATGTCATATGGTTATCAATGATTTCTCCATGTATTGGTACTATTTTTCCACTCATTTTTAAATAATATCATTTGGAAAAGTGTTTTTAAGAAAATCTGATTTTATATCTATCTTCAGTCGGAAGTTTTTTTTTCAAAACCATGTTTTCTAAAAAAAATTGAAAAATGTTTTACTATGTTTTGTAAGATAAATTTTTATCAATTTTTACATTTACAAATAATGATGGTTTAAAAGGACTCTCCCAGTCATTTTATGATCAAGGAACTTTTATTAATTATTTATGGTGAAAAAGTAATGTTCAAAATGTAAGAATTTACACATCGCAATTCCCATGATGTTTCCTTTGAATGTTTACAAGCTTATTTTTTTAAAAAAATCATAATATTATGAAAAATAATTGTTTTTGTAATGTTTTCAAATTTTTTTCAATTTTTTTATGATGTGACTTAAATAGTTTTCGTGCATTCATTATATGTTTTATAATTATTTTTAGTAAAAATAATTTTAAAATAGTTTTAAAATATCCTTAAATCTAATCAAGAAAAAAATTCAAATTGTTTTCAATATTCCCTTATATTTTTTCAAAGTTTTTCTCAAAGAAAAGGTTTTCAAAATGATTTCAATCTTCCTTTATATATTACAATGTTGTTTTCATGGAATATTTTTTTAAAAATATTTTATGTTTTAAAAATAGTTTTCCAAATTAAATAATATAGTTTCTTAAAATAATGTTATAAATGAATATAGAAATATTTATCTATAACAAAATTATTTTGTGAAATGGTTTTATGAATGTTATTTACAAGAAAATATTTTTTTCCATAATAAATGTTCTATGAGATCGTTTGATTTCTTTATCCATGTAATATGATATACATTATTATAGTTTTCTCTTTACTAAGGATATGATACAAGAATACCATTTATATTATTCCTTGAATGTTTTCTGTTTTCATGGAATGATGTCTATGAAACCCATTTATCTTCCATTGGATATATGATTTTGAAAACTGCTTCTTTTCATTAGGTATGCTTTGAAAATATTATTATAAAACCTATATATTTTCCATAGGTGGTGATATGAATAAATGTTTAAGATACCCATTTCATTTCATGGGTTATGATGTTCTTTTTATGAAATCCCTCTATTTTTATGGGTAATTATATGATTATAAATTTTTATCTTTTAGCATATGTAGGTATGATATTATTATGGGACGATTTGGGCCTATATCATCCTCCAATTCAATGGGAAATGATTTATATCAAATGAGAAAATGATGCAAATAAATTATATGGGCTTGATCAACAATTGATGATGGGGATACCCAATCCTATATGGGTAGATGGGGAAACATGTTCAACTATGGGAATATTTGGAAACATGATCCCTTATAAATAAAGAACTACAACTGGGGATGATTTTGTGTCCTACCCAGTAGGTGTAGTCCCCATGAAGTTCCCCAATATGTTTTTCACAATGATACTTCACTTATAGGGACCGGTATTATATGTTTTTGAGCATTCCAAAAATTCATTGTCTTATTATTATATTATGATCATATCACTTATGCTCATGATTCTATTATGATTCATTTCTTCTGAATAACTAATATTTATTCCATGACTCTTGTATATATTCATTCATATGTAGGGTATAGTTATCATATTATATTCTCAGGTGATCTTACACTTATTTTCTTATTATGTTTACATATCTCATTTTTCTTACCGTTATATAGAATCTAATCTCACCCATTCTAATGTTCCTTTCCCATGGTTATGAAGAAAGTATTTATGTAGAAGAAAAACATGAAAGATCATTATGGGAAACATTAATGATATTCACTATGATATATGTTTGTGTTACAATTTTTCAATGACACTAAAATATTATTTTCCTTGTGTATGTACTTCTATAATATGCTGAATATTCATCTATAATGATGTAATATTCCTGTCTGTTAATCTCGTTGCACTATACTAGTCTGCTAGGGGGTTACCACTCTGTAGGAATATGAGCCACACCTTACTCTGTTATATGGGTACCACTCAGTATATAAAGGTTTATTGGGTAAACACTCCCTAGTATGAAAAGGATATTTTCAACACAAACACTATCTAATGATACTTACCTATCACTATCACCATCGAGTACCTCCTAAAGAATATTAATTCTTGAAAGCTCTCAAATTGAATTTCAAAAAACATTTTTATGAGAACCATCATGTTGTATGAGAAAAAAATATCTGGGTACGCTACTTGTGGTCCAAAATATGATTCAAAAAGAAAGAGACACAATAGGTATATGTTTCTTAGATAAGTACATGATGTGTAAGGTGGGTCACATGACATGTGGCCTAAACTAGCCTCCCAAACCATTTTTCACTATCACAACACACACACGACTATAGTTACTAAATGGAATATAAGGGAAATACATGGTTTTTCTCAGACACTGGGTCCCTACCCATGTGATGCTGGCCATGCTAGTGAATGTTGAACCTATGATCATGTAAATTAGCTATGTTTTAATACATGTTTTTCCCCAAAAACTACACATGGTGTATTAGGTTCAAGTCGACACTTGGTGTGTTCCGACTTCCCCAACTTTTGTACTCTCTGAAGTACATGGAATATAAACCATCATACATGGTGTGTGGGTCCACATGGGGTACAAGGCGTGTTCCCTCTATACAAGATGAGTCAGACCACTAGTGGCCACACTATGTATTGACCCTCCACACAATTTGGGGTATTTAACTCCAACATGAAACATTATACACTACATAAATCCTGGCTACAAAGCATGTGTTCAACAATATATAAGTCGTTTATATCGTAATATCCAAAACGTATATATCATAATGTGTTTTCTTGATCTACCACTCCCACTACCAATTAAAATTGTTGACCTCTTAAAAATGGTGGTAATCACCTAAAGCGAACAACTTAATCCCTCTGAAGCATGGATGTTAGATTTTGTTTATCATCATGCTTCCAGGTGCACCACCAATTACCGACGCATGGTCCCTGATCCTAGATCCACATGATTCATCAACCAAAAAGTTAAATATATCTAGATCCACCCTTGAATCATAAATCCCCTTGTTACATGTGAATCTTCCATGAATCAAGGTCTTCAATCATGATCCAACATACATATAAATGATGAATTGTGAACCAGTAGGCCACTGATGAAAAATGAAAATAATGATTGGGAAAAATCACAATAACATTACTAATAAACATTAATATACTAGTGTTCTTGGAATGAAATTTCAATGTGGTGAATATAATGTTATATCGTAGAGTAAGAATTGGTAATGAATTAAATAATGATTTGATTTGGAAAAGGGGATCATTCCAAGTGAATGCAATGTCTACTAAAACATAATTCGATCCAAATAATTTATTAGTAATTTTTTCAATAGGGAGGAAAACTTAAATGGTGAGTCATAACTCATGATTGGATTGTTCATTGATAAAGAACACATTCTTGTGTGATGGAGAATATTTGTAGTGTTCGTTGTCTGTCAATCCACCATTATCTAGTAACCAGTCCTCATCGGATCTCGATACACCACTGAAGAATAGTGGAATCTCCTCTCATACATATCGGTATTATGTTGCTATCCCAAGATATTTTATATAAAAAGCTACATCTATAGGTAAATTGGTTTTAGTCATTAGATGAATTAATTAAATCAATAAACTATTTAATTTACTTAACTTAACCACCAACAATTTCTATATCCGAACATCCAGCACTGACTAACTTTAGGTAACTCATAGGGTAAACCTATGATCTAGTTTAAACTATGATCTCATATTTCTGATATGAGATTTATTTCAGGATAAATTAAAATATTTATAAAAAACTAAGTGTTTTTTATATAAACATTGTTTGATATTTTATTAAAATTAATTTTGGGATCTCAGGGCCCTAGAATCACACATTATCTTAGTGTTTTGTTCTAAAATTATTTCTTAATAAATTTAAAATCCTTACAATAAAAAATTATCTGTACATTTTTTCAAATTTCAATATTTTCATCACTTATAATAAAAAAATAAATAAAACCTTAGGGGTACTGAGATTGTATATGGATCTCCCACTCCGTGTAGCTCTCTTGAATTCTCACATGTTTCCAAAACAAACAAACTATGTGAATAAACAATCAAGGTAGAAGCCACTACAAATTATCCTCTATCTACTCTAGGTACATTATGAAGGTGGATCTGTACTAGATTTCTAGATCTCCCCTGCCAATAACATACATAGGATCAGGGACATATCTCCTCCTTAGAGATTCATAGAAGATATCATTAACCCTCTCGAATTTTGGGGGTTTGGTGGGGAGGTATGGAACCTCACAAACACTCAAAAATATTTGGAACATCATAAGGGAAATATGGGATCTCTTACCCCCCATGATGAGTATCTTCAATCCATGTCATGGGGAGACTCTCATTAAATCAGGGACACTCTTCTCGAACTCAAAGGGCCTAAAATGTTGGTCATCATGATATTTATAAAATCTTTAAGCCATCATCATTTATTCACATATCACCTAGACCTTTTTTCACATCACCTACACAATCTCATACACAACAAGATATTCGTCAATAATCTCAATCAAGAATAATGGTTATCTATAGGGTCTACCATATATGACCATGAATGCTTTTATGCCAATAGTAGAGTGGTATATATTATTATAAGAAAACTCTTCAATGTTTATTGATCCTCCTAGACCTAGTGAATTTATAACATGAAATCACGCGTCATATCCTCCATCACCTGAATAGCATACTCAATACACCCATATCTGGGGATGAAAATATGTACTCATACTCAACTAGGTTTTGAATGCCTCCTACAAGACATTCTATAACCATTCCATGAACCATGAATCATGGTCAGGGAAAATCATCTTGGGAACACCATAAAGTTACTCACACCTAAAATTACCATAAAATCTCCACCAAACACTACACCCTAATAGAAAAAAGTTTGTCTACATGGTTAGTCGATCAACTATAACCCAAATATAACTTTTTCCTCTCTATATATGTTGAATCCATTTCAAAAATTCTATGGATATTCCATCCCATTTTTACTATGAGGTCCCAAGAGGAAATGACATACCTTCCATAACCCAGTACTCATCTTTCACCTACTAAAATGTGGGACATTGATAGATGAAATTCGAAATTCTCTAACTCATGTCATCCCATGAAAACAGTGGTAGAAGGTTCCTTTACATTGTCAGTACACTATGATGTACATCCAAAATAGAACTATGAAACTCCCTTATTATCCCGTCTCGCATTACGACCGGATCCAACATCCATCCCTGGAAAAAAAATGGCATGATTCCATCCTTAAAATAATCTTTTTGGTAATTTTTTTTGAATATCATGACATGTAGGGCCTAAAAATCTATGTATCCAAACTAATCCTCCACCACATGCTATATGAGATGAGGAATCAACACCATCAACTGAGGATATGTTTTACCCACCTCATCTACTAGGGACAGTTGCAACAAAGACAACAGCTTGAAAATCTCCTCTACCAAGCGATATTGGGACATCCTTCTAAGGGATATTTCACCATGTTTCCCATCACATGAACATAGACAATAAAAATTTCATATTCTTACTGGAACTCAACACAACACCTTTATCATTTGTTCACATCTCTCAACATAAAGACATACATGATATTCTTATATTCTCAGTAAATGAAAAATAACACACATAGAATATAGTTCCTCTACATCCTCTATGTGACAACTACCTATGATAACTCAAGGTCACAATTCATTTAGTTTTATCATGGGTTCTCAACTTCCATGATCTATTTAAGTTCACTACCTTCCTCTCCATCAAATCAAAGTTGAGACTAGTTCAAGAGGAATCCCAAAATAATACATACTCCACACCCTCCTATGATTGTCTCAAAATAGGAGAACTCATCACCATTACCCTAGACTCCTCAATAGATCTCAACACTACTCAAACTAGGTAAATGGATGTCATTTCCACATAAAAGTGTCAAAGGGGTTTCAATCCAATCTAATTCTTCCAAAAAGCACATATAGTACCCTACCAAGATAAGTAATCTCAGCACTTATGAGACACTACTGGGAGGCTCCCAATCATGAACTATATCAATATTCACCAGATCCATAGCTAATCTATTCATACAAATTAAATTCCACAAAAACGATCCCCATGGATCCGTAATTGGAACTTCAATATATTTCCAAAAAATTTATGCTCAAATTGAATTTATAGAACCATCATCATGTGCAATGTATGTTCATCCTTTGGCACAAAATAGATGAGTATATATTTAATGATGAAAAAAATCTTTCCATGTATGGACGTAATATCTGGCTCATAAAATCTATAAACATATCATAGGAATTCATACTCTAAAAAGAATTACCTGGAATTCTAATTTTCATAGGGAAATTGGAATGTGATATTTGGAATATCAGCCTCTTAAACCCTCAACTGGTTATATCCATACCTGAGATCGATATTTGACAACCATCTCAAGCATATAAAATTTTTAAAGAGTTTGTTAGTTCATGGTAATTACTATTTTTTATTTATCATGTCCTAGTTTTAGTTATGATAATTAATACAGATCCATAAGCACCAACCATCCAATTCATGGAACAACACTAGAGCTCCTAAGTGGAAACACGTGGTTTGATAAAACACATATCTTAACAGTCTCCCAAAAGAACCCATAGCTCCCAAATCTCGATAGGGGTCATCCAGTATTCTATATAATATATTGATGATGTCTTGGGGTTGAAATCAATGAAAAATGGTATCTCCATACTTAGACATAGTACCAAAATGTCATTGGTAATGACCTCAATATAATTATCTATTACTAAAGGAACCCAGATGCTTGAGGAGCCCGTTGTGTAAAGGTATAGACATAGTAACTAAGGGGAAATTGGTTTCAACTCCTTACTTGCAAGACCTAATCAATCCCAAATGAGATCTCCCTCACCAACAAAGGATAATATCTCCCATCTATCAAAATTCATAGGAATCATCTAAAGTGGAAGTCAATACGGCCCTGAACAATGGAAAAATATTCTATAACAATGATGAATTCATAAGGTATAATTTTGAAAACCAGTAGGTCCCTTTAGAACACTACAGATGAACTGATTTCTCACACTGTTAGTAGATAAATGACATCAAAGAATCAATCGATGTAAAACCCCAAAGGAAAAGATCCTATCTTAAAGTATCAAATCAAAGATCCAACCATAATATCATTACTACAGTGATGAAGTAGTGTCCAAAATCTATGTCTAATAATACTAAAGAATTGGAATAATAATCACACATTATACCTCAAGTCAGCTCTTGAGGTGTTGGGTTATAAGGATACATGGAATCTAGCTTCCCGTTAACATAATCTCTAGCTACCTAAACCGGGAATTGGCCTTAGATAATTGTGGGGGTTGAAGAGATCATAAAATATTATACTACCACCAGATCTACCTTCTGAACCCCACCTACTACTATGCTCAATCTACATATATGGGTCCCTCCCTAGCCATACATGCGAGTGTCATGATCACGTTAATTTTTCTTCTATAGTGTTTCACATGCTTCTTGACTTCCCCCATCAGCAAGTTAGGTTACGAATAAGATTCCATTTGACCTTTACCATGACATTCATAACACCTCCCCTCTCAAGGATTCCCTATTCCTCCACATAGTCCACATTCTGCGTGGTGTCATGCTTGTGGAGTACTATGAAGATCTCTCTTATCTTAAGATCCGACATACTGAAACCTTCTAGTTGTTGGAAAAACTATTCCCTATGATACCAACTACTAACTACAGCTTCATGGAATCCCTTAGATTAGATTCTCTTCATCACCAAAAGTATATCTAGTGCTCCAGTATATGTGGGAATTCACAGGGGTACCACACTAAAACAAATGTCTATGTCGAGACCCTGTTAATAATTTTTCTTCTGAAAGTAACCATCTCAAATATTGTTTGTGGAGTACTATGTATGGAAAATAAACCTTTATTTTGAAATATAAACAATCAACCCTCCACGTTATATTCATAAAAAAAATTAAATTTGATAAAAATACAAGTATTAGGGATAGTAATCCTCGTGAATAGGATAATGGATTTTAGAGTGTCCATTATTAATTCATCTATGTGACTGGAGTCCACTAACACCCTGTTTCTCTTTGGAAAATAGTATATTCATGTGAAACTATTTGATCATATGTGGTTTTCACACACTTGAAAACAAAAATCCCTAACTCAAGTAAAAAACATTGCTTTTGGGGGATCTAGCTCACCACGGATCCTTAGTAGTTTATTTCACTAGAACACATATTGTATTATAAGAAAAAATTATTTTTTTGTATGATATGTATCTCGATAGGTTGGGGGATGCTACCTTCCCTCATGAAGGAATGATCTCACAAGATGGAACCCAAACTGAGGCCTCATCACCCATTCTAATTTTGTCATGATAATAATTTAGTAACCTAGTGGGATATATTTATAGTGTCATCCAGAAAAATAATCAAGATATACCATGGTCAGAGAGTGTATATATTTTATTACATGACTCAGAAAGGATTGTAAAAGGTCCAAATCCTTTATGATTAATGTATCAATTTCCCTTGCAACCATTGTCTCGATATTCCAATTGAATTGGAAGATTGTTTGAGTCTTTTTTATTAAATACATCGAATCTTGCACCAACATTGGGTTCCCTATACTAAAATCCAAACTCATGAAACATTAACACTATTTCCATAAATTCCTTACCAAACCTCATAATGGTAAAAAATACAAAATTCCATCCTATGGTTTAACAACCTCTGATGCCAATATTTCAGGACCCAACCAACCAGTGCCCACCTGGCTATTGGGAGGCTAAGCGAAAACTACACAAAACCCACATCCTTAGGGAATGGTCTGGTGACACGAAATGATAAGGAATAACAAATATGGAAGATATTTTCCATATGTACCTGTATGAACACACCCAACCAAATATATACATAAATACATAGGAATATTGATAAAAAACAATAAACTCTAGTTTGAAAACCATTCTTGAAATAACATCTAGGGAATAACAAAGATCTTGATTGATTTAACCAAAATGAAAGGGGAAATTACACACCCGTATTGAAAATATAGCCCAACCTAGTTACAACTCGAAAAGAAATGTTGAGAGAGAATGGATCCAAATTTACAATCCATAAACACCACATGTGATCGAATTCACCAGGGTATCTTTAGGCTCCTCTAAAATAATCACTGACATGTCCATAATTAACATAAGACATAACATGTGTGGAAAATCCCATTCAGTAGTGAGTATATGAATACCTTGTAAGATTCCCCAAAAACTAGAGTGGGAGAAATTTGATACATAATATAAGTAATTCACTAAACAAATACAATTGGGGAAATGAAACCCAATGAATATTGATATATATATATATGTGTGTGTGTGTGTGTGTGTGTGTGCTCATATAAGAAAACAATATGATTGGTATAGTGGGTCTGCATCTCATAGCCTAACACAAAATGATGATTCTAACTACATCTCCAATATCTCAATCAATGACTCCCATCATCCTGCATGTCCATATGAAGAGGTAACCATGTGGAGGACCCAAAACTATTCACTATGTCACACAGTCGAGGGTTTGAAATCTCCATTTTGAGGACCCATGCCTTATTAGGAGAAGAGGTTCTACTCAGTAGATCAAGGACCCGTTCCCTAGCATTTCAAAGGGTACCACTTAATAGATAGTGTTCCCACACCCTAGTCCATCTGGGTGGTACCACTCAATGGGTAGAGGTGTATTGGGGACTGGAGTGCTTGTATGAATGTGGGATCTCCAACCCCTACCTCTCTCTATGGATCATTCCCAATCACCTCCATTTTTTAGCACCTCCTAAAAAAGATTAAATCTAGAAACCCCTCAAATCATATCATAAAATCCCATATGAATGTCATAATCATATTATATGTGAAAAAACACATAGTATAGGCCACTCGTGGGTCTAAATAGGAGTCAATGTTAATGTGATATGTGAGGTATAATTTTCAAAATGAAGAACACAGGGTGTAAGGAGGGTCACATACTGAGTGACCTCACATGGAGTCTTGGTTGTGTCCCCTCCAACACATGGATCGCTAACCAAGTAGTGCTCAATGGTATGTAAGGTTAATACAAGGAATTAATATGCCCGTAAGGGCCTTCCCAAGTGATCCTAGTCTTGAATGTGTAAGATAAACCCACACCCTTGTACACTGGCCAAGTGCCAGTACATGGAGATTCCCAATGAACTCATGTTGTGTCAGGAGCAGTTCAACACTCTACATGTTTCTTCTTCCAAAGACCGTTCACACTCCAAAATACATGGCATATTCCCCATTGAATGGGGAATATGGAGCCACATAGTCTCCTAGGAATATAAACTCTATACATGCTGAGTCAAATCGCTAGAATCACATTTCATGTGATCCCTCCACACTACGTGTGATATTTCAATTCAAAATGAAACCCTATCCACCATAGAAATCTAGACCACAAAACATGTGCTTATCAAAGTACACACCTTATATATCAATATTTTCCAGAAAGAATGTATATTCACATGTTTTTAAAATCTACTACTCCGACCACTGAATCCACCTATTAACCACTTGAAAATCATGGTAATCACCTATATGCGTCGATTTTGGCACTATAAAAACCATAAATCAGATTTTGTTGATCTAAATGAATCTCGCATGCTACCGAACATGCCACCCATCATTGTTACTCAGTCCCAAATCCTAAATCTATAGGATTAATCACCTAAATCCCAAAGTCAAACTTGATATATCATAAAATCAGTGATCAATTCACCACACTATATTCTTCCATGAATCCAGTAGTACGATTGCACACGAAACATCCCAAAAATGTTAGACTGTGATCACAAAGGCTAATGATGAAGACTTTGAAGAATAATTATGGGGGGGAATAACCATAAGATGGGTGATAAATATCACTATCCAATATTTCATGGATAACTATTGAAACATGGAGAATTAGGGTATTATCATGGAATAATAAAACAAAATAAATTTAATAAATGATTAGTTTTACAAAGGGGATCTTGTGAACAGAATTTAATCTCCAAAAAATATAATCATATCAAAACCAATATTTAGAAATTTAATATTATTAGAAATAGAAAAACTGATTAGTCTTGCATTGAGAATATATTATTTGATGGTAAATATGTGTTTTCTAGTGATGAGGAATAACCAATGCATTCATATATATTAATCCACATCAATCTTTCCACTAATCATCATTTGATCTCGATATGCCAATGTTAAACCACAGAATCTCCTCTCAATGATCTGAGGGTTATAAATATAATGTTAATGATTTTCCATACTAGGATATTTATAATGTGAAATTATTTTGGGAATTAAATTAATTAATTAATAAACTAATGAATTAATACTCTAAACATGCCTTCCAACAACTTCCTTTTCAAAATATCTAGTTCCAATCAACATTGCGTTCTACAAATGGTAAACCATATGATTCATATTAAACTATGATGATAAATTTATGATCTAAGACTCCTTCCATGTTATATACCATTATTTCTAATGAAATTGTGTGATTGTGATATATAATATATTAAATGTTTTTATAAAATTAATTTCGGGCTCTTGAGGCTACTGAATCATGCCCCATCTCAATGCCTAAATCTGAATATATTTCATAATATATTTTATAGACATAAATGGAAAAATGGATTCTATATAGCATTACCCTTGTAAAAACCGTTTTAATAAAAATATCAACATATAATAACCAATTCAAAATAAATGGGTTTCATACACATTCCAACATTTAATCACAGGATAACCTATAAAAAATGAATGGATTTCATGCACATATTTTCTTCATTAACACAATCAAACCCAATAAATAATAATAAGGCTGGTATAATGGGGTAATATAAACATTAAATAATAAGTGAGATAATGTTTTTTAACATTAATGAATTGAATTACCAATAATATTTCATTATATATTATTCATGAAATTATCCTTTAAATTTTTAAAAGTATATATATTTAAAATATATAAATTTAAAAAATATTAAGGAAACAAATTTATTTGAATATAACCATGGAAAATATAAATGAAATATTTAATGGTTTTGGTTTTCATAAATGTAGGAAATTCAGATCAAGACTTAGAAGTTAAAAAACAATCCTTTTATATTTCTGTATAATGTAAGAAAGTACCTCATTTGGAAATTGATGAGAATATTACTTTTAAAATGAGTTTTTCAAATTATAAAATTGTGTAAAAATGAATATTTACAATAATAATAGAATGCTAATATCCATATTTTACCTATATTTAGAAATCATAGATATCGAAGATGAAAATTTCAACCGAATAGAGAAATGATGTCGATTTTCCTTAAGTACATATTTAATGTTTTTTGTAATTTAGGTGAGAAAAATGAAATTAAAACATGAATTAATTTTAAATAAATATTTGTGATGAAGTTTAATTTTTTTGGAGACATATATCATACTATTTTATCATTAGATACTTAATCATAAACATTCCTTATAAACAATGGGATTATTCCATAAAACACTTACAAATTTTGGAACTTTTGAATCGTAATCCACATGAAATAAAAAAACTTATATGGGTATATAAATAACCATAAAATTCATAATATTAATCATCAATGACATTTATTTCCATTATATACACCCCCAAAAAAATCAAGTTCTAGATATTACATGTGTCCAATATAAATAAATTTGTGGTGAAAGTCTCTCACATTATATATGGATTCCTTAATACGGATGAGAACCACCTATAAAATAAATAATTATTTATAATAAATATATTAAAAACTATAGTATTATATATCATATGATATATTATTAATGAATAGCCTTTTATCACATGTTTTTTAATACTTCATTATTAATATCACTATTCTGATTGATATCTTCTTTGTTTTTCTTGCATGATTTGGTTTGAAAGTTTTGGTATCTATATTTAGATAATTGATCCATATTCAGTATAATTATTTTAATGAATCTTATATCATATATATTCATTTTTTACAATTTTATAATTGATCAAAATTTATAGTAATAGAAAAATTAATCACACTGTTCTTGCAGACGGTAGCTCATATATATGCAAGAATACTGTTTATATTTTTGTAAAGATCGAACCATTGAATGGTAATTAACAACTCATCATTAAAAATATCATTATGTTATAATAAGATTCATATATATTCATCAAATGATTCCTCATTAACATTTAGGTAAAACAAAATTAATAAAGAGTCACATTTCTTTGTGAAGGTGGTAGTCCACATGTACACATGATCGACCTTATCGTATTCTAATTCATTGGAAGGTAAAATGATAGATATGATATTATGATTAATTAAGTGTAATTATTTTATAATTATAATATATAAACATTAAACCCACTATTATACTCATCTATAAAAGATAGTGATGAGAAATGAATTGCATCTTTTTGTGGAGATAGAAATATGTACATAGGCACGAGTGAAATTTTCACTTCACATTTGATAGGAATATGGTAAATACATGTTTTTGGATAATAATAATATCATATTGTCATATAAAGGATACTAAGGTGATTGTTTTCTGACTAATATAAGTGATTTTGGGGAGGTTAAATAATAATTTAAAAATGATGAACGATTAATGTTGTTATAACATAAGTGAAATAAATAAAGAACATAAATATTAATATATTGAAAAATATATGAAACACAATTTCATGTGATGAAGATAAAGGATAGGTTCCATTTATAATTCAGGGGTGGGGAACCCATGGAATTTGTTGAAATATTAAACTATATTAATGTTAATCTCATGAAAATTAGTTCCAAATAGAAAATAAATGAGAAAATGATGACATTATTGAAAAATAATAATCCCTATTTTTTTATTTTTCTATTTTTATTATTTTTTTATTAATTTTAAAGAACATTATTTTCATAAAATGTATTCATTCCCAATTTATAAACAATTGATTTAATTTTACTTGAAAGGAATAATGAAAAATACTGAATTAGAATCTAATTAATTGAAATGACACTAATATTTCATATTAAATTATAAAATTTCAAACACACCTTAACTCTGTCAAATTTTATTACTTTACATATTTGTGATATTTATTATTTTATTTTATTGTTAATTGGATAAATAATACCCGACATTTCATAAGAAATTAATGATTCTATATAATTACAATATATTTGAAATTAATTTCAATCATGAAATAAATTCCCTTAAGTTAAAAATAGAAACATATATTTTTCAATTACTTATGATGTATCTATATGGACACATAATAGATATTTAAAACAATGAGACTGACATTTTTTTACTTTTTTTGTTTAAATTTTATTTACATTGTTTTCAAATAAAACTATTGATAAAATAACTCAATTTAAAGGTTATTTTGTTAAGGGTTAGATTCAATTCATCCAATAATAATTATGATGTAAAAAATATTTCCTTATTATATACATATCTTACCTATATTATTCTAATTTTTCATTTAGTGAGGTGATAAATTTTATCATGGCTAAAATTTATTTTCAGCAAACCTAAATGGGTCCTAATTAAAAATTTACAACCTACTAATTCATAGTTTGGAATCCATTTTTTAATTTTAATTTTTAAAATTTTTAGAAAATAATTTTAAAATAATCACAAAACACATGATAAGAACTATTTCTTTTGAAAAAAACATTTTTAACCAAAACATTTAAATTATACTAATATCATACTTATTAAAATATTAAATGAAAGAAACCATAATTGATTGAGTATATAATATATATATTTCATTAAAATCATTTAAAAATACTTATTAGTTTATTAATTCATAATAAAAATCGAAAATAGAAAACTATATTTTTTTAATCAATGAAAAATAATTCATATTTGAAAAATATATAAATTTCACACTAATAAAATTTTTTCATGATGATTCCAAATATATTTTTTATTTTATAAATATTATTTTTTAAATATAAAAAATTTTATTTTAGACTAAAACCCCCTTATTAATTGAAATATAAATTTCATTATATCTTTATCTACATTATTAAACTTTTATAAATTTACCTTGACATTATAAAATATATATTATCATTTATATTAAATTAAATAGTATTTTATAAGAACAATTAATAAAAATAAATTATATTTATAGTATCTAAATTTATTATAAAAGGGTATCTAATAAAATTATATCTTATTTGTATAAATAAATATGTATATTGAATTCATCATTTATTCTTGATTACTTTATAATATTAAATAATAATAATTATGGGATTGTGGAAATAACTATTTCATCTATACCAAAGAAATTACTTGTTTATGAAAATAAGGACTATATACATAAATCCAAATTATAGTTTCACACTCTATATGGTTAAGGTATGTAATGGTTGTAGTTCATCCAAACAAAACCTAATGGTGATATATAATAACATGAAATTCTCTCATATGATACATTAATTAATCCTTACTTGTTGCATCTATACATTATCATGGGAACAGGTGAACCCTAACAACACTACCCCCTCCCATGATCTTTTGAATTGGAATTAATAGTAATGATCATACTATTTTAGGAAATTATTTCATAATTTTTTTAAATTATCTTTTTTCATTATAATTTATAATCACTATTTCAAATGGTTATATTATTACAAATAGACAAATTTTAAAAAGGTTATATTGAACAATGATCATATTTACCCACACACGTGTAATTATAATATATCTATCATAGCCAAATAGTCACATTTACAACATTATACAATTCATATAACTCGAAACATCAATATTTTCTTTGTTTTTCCTAATGGTTTTAACAATTATACTGATAATTTCTATTATATAAGAGACATTAATTTTTCAGTAATAGTTTTCATGGAGGTTTTCATCTTCCTAGAAGAGTTTTGTCCTATAGGGTATACCAATGCACAATGCATATTTCATGTTTTGAATATCCCTATATTTATTGTAGATATAGAAAATATTCTAATTACATGACCTGTAATGTTTTATATAGTCATTAAATGTACATACATTTCGCAATATCATAAAATAATCATTATAAAAGGGTTCTTTTATTAATAATAGAAGGAATTTTCAGATTGTTATATTCTCCATCATTAAGAAATTTCAACCCCATTTTTTTACAACATCAAAAAAGTGGGAGTATTTTTCCTTCATATCATCTTTAAGTTCCCATGTAGCTTTACTAAAATTGTGATTTTTCCACATGGAATTAACCAATTCTGTTGTCTTGATTCTAAAATGTGGTTCCATTTTTTCAATAATCTATAATTATTACTCTACGAATTTCAATTTTCTTCCAATTATACATCGTAAATTTCAACTACATGGGTTCGGTCATACATATGGTTTCCAAAAAAATACACGCTAATGAAATCATTGACATTTGATATATTTGGAGGTTGTATTAATTGATTAGAATTATCTCCAACATACTCCGAAATATTAAATGTTATAATGTGACATCAAATCAAGATCCTATTCATTCCAAATTTCATAAAACCATTCCACATTAATATATATATATATATGTATATATAAATTCTGAAGTAATAAAGACAATTTCCTTATTTTTATTATCATAACATTTATATCAACTATAATATTTTGGTATGCGTTTCTAAGTCACTAATATATTTTTATTTCACTAAGTCTCAATTTCTGGTACCAACATATTCCATTTTACAATATGATACATTAATATTGGAGTTCAACCATTTTTCCATAGTGTTCATGAAATGCTTCCAATTCACTACAAAATTAGAAACTGTAGTTATATGAAAATTAAACAAGTGGAATATGTTTTTCCCAACTCCCTTGATAATCATGTGATATATCCCATAGCATATATTCTTACGTTTGAATTTTCTTCTCATTCATCCCATTAGTTTGAGGATTATAACATGTTCTGGTTTTAAATATGTATTCATCTACTTTTATAGGATCCTACAAATATTATAAAATATATTGAATCTTAGTCATAAAAAACGAAAATAGTACTCCATACTTTCCCACTACTTCATTAATATAGAGGTGAGATAGATTCTCTAGGGAGAATATTCTCTTATGGTAATGAAATGGGTAAGAATTTCCAATCAATTAATAACTGCCTATTTAAACAATTTCTTCAATCCGTTTACAATCCAATGAAAAATTACATAGAGATACTATCTCACTACCATGAAGGTGTGGGTAGTTGTGGGCATACCCCTTTATGAATTTATCACTACAACATTACTTATTGATTTTTAATACATCCTGAAATGTTTTTATTAATATCCCTTTATTTATACCACCAAAAATTATCATGACGGAACGTATAAATTTTAGTAACATCCATATGTATAGAAAAGGAAGAGTTATGACCTTCGTCCATAATCTCCTTCCTTATTTTCCAAATAGATGGGATAAAAATACTTATAAAAAAATTATTAAAACATAATTTTCAATATGTAAATTAGTAAAATCTTCATCTTTCATATCCTTTATAATCTTTTACATCAAAGGATCGCCAATTTCTAATTTTATAGATCATTTATTGTAATGATAGTTGAGAAATAATTTGGGATAAAATTGATGGCATCCTTTCTCTTATGATTTCCATCTCCAACCATTCTAGTCACTGGATAAATGAATCTCCTTCAATACCCTTCATTCAAAGAAAGTCCTGATTATTACTACTCATGGCATATATGATTTTTTTCACATTGTGGGTAATAGTGAATTGAATAATAATATTCATTAATAATCTCCAACAATATCATATGAATGATGTTAATTTATTTTTATTTTAATATGTGCCTCAAAAATTAATGGTGGAGGAAATAATAACACTTTTCTCCATTAAGAAAATGACATTATATATTCATCGAAAGAAATACTAAATCTATCTATGGGTCATGAGTATGATAATTCTAATCATGTGGAATTAAATATCGAGATTCATTAGAGATTTACTTATAATTTTCATGAGGATGTATCCAAGAAATTTTAGAGATGAGCCACTATATATAAATACACCTTATTTGACAAATGCTATTATTATCACATGTGCACTATCCATATACTTATTCAGTTCATGGAAACATTTTTCAATATCCTTTTCCTATAAAAATGTAGCTCATTTTCATGTAAAATTATTTTGTGGATTTGGAATGATTTAAATGATTTTCACATGACATATATATTATCTTTCATGACTACATATCCTATTAATCACAGTTACTATTGTTGGATGATGACACAACCCAACCCAATGGGCCCCAATCTGTGACTACCCCATGTTTGCATCAAATAGAACATGGGCTAGTGACCTTCAATGATTATGAATATATTAAATATGAGAGACCTTACCATAATTTAAGTATACAAACACACACATCCCCATGCCCTTAAAATATTGAAATGTAAAACAACTTAGAACCTTGCATGATTACATCTAAAATCCCTCCATCAGAGTAGGGAAAAAATAATAGGAATGAAATTCCCAAATACAATCCCAATAAAATAAAATAAAAAGAATCCCATAATATAAAAAATAAAGGAATGTTATATATTCAACTACCGGAACACCCCTAAAGTTTTCTCTCTCACTAATCTTCACCTAGTCCAGATCCCTATAAGACTCCATCAAGATGTAGGTGACCTGAATAAGACAAGACACATTCTTTAAAATACCATATAGGGGTAGGTATAACAATACCTAATAAGAAACCCTAAAATTTCTATGAATATATAATCTTGAATTCTATTCATCTTGTCATAGGGATATGTCAACAATATACATAACAAGAATATCCATGTATAATCAAAGTCGACACATAGAATCAAAGTAAGATAACAGTAGTAATGTCGTCTTAGGATTTCTTCTTGAAGGTTCTATATAACATGCATCTTATATAACACACTCCATGAGTTAGATATCCCTGATATCATCCATTAGAGATGTCTTTATCGTCGAGTCTCTCTATAAAAAGGTAAATGTTTGAAGACTGTACAGATTGATACATGGATGGGGATAACACCAAATTACAAGGGGTATACCAAAAATCCAATATTTATTAACATAATAAGTAGGGGATTGACGCCCGTATAATTTTCTACAATAAATATACTAATAACCTCATTAATTGAATTGATTATAATAGAGGATCTCAGTCTGGTCTTCATGGAGGGATTCACACAACTCCAAACAAAACTAGTATTCCACAGAGGGGATATATGCATACGATATGACTCTATACTTAAACCTCGAGGAATTAATCAAGGGATCATAACCTAAAAAGTATTATCTAATATAAAAGTAAAATTTATCCAAGCCATCATTAAATAAGTCCATAGTGTGTACTATAAGTACATGTTGTGTCCCTTCGGCATGAGGTTCTACCCATGTAACATGACTTGTGGTCATTTACATGTAAGATAACATCATGTATGGCCTGCAAAAAAATATGTAGAGACCCACTGTCTCATTGGAATGTACCACCTGTGCACACCTAGAAACATTCTATTGTGTACATGATGTTTGAGATTTTCCACAGGGAGTATAACTCCACTTTTCTTCAAGGGAATGTAAACCCTATACAGGCCAAGTTAATCGGCAAGGGTCTCACAATGTTTGACTCAAGTAACATAAAATGGGACACATAACTCTATGTTGAAACCCTATCACCTCATAAAAACAGACTATATTTTTTGGTTTTATAAGACTACATATCGTGTAGTTGGGTTCTTCACATAACCGTAGATCTCCTCATGCTGCATTTACTAAACATTATGATTCCTGTGGAACTACTACTAAACAAATCAATGAACTTGGATCATCATCTATCTGAATCTGTCAAATTTTTATGCAAGATTTTGTCCAATCCAACTACTAAAGAAATGGAAACCATCTCATCTAATCACCATTTAATGACATGCTCAAATCGGGGTCTACAATCCATCCCAGATTGATCATTCATTATAAGTGTTCCCCAAAAATGAAATCATGATCACGTCTATACCAATAGCATTGATATTTTTCATTGAATAATAGTTTAATGACAATCTAATACTAGCTATTCATCGAAACACTAGCCAACTAAATTGTATGTGATTAATGTGTGAATAATGGGGAGAAAATGCACAAAACATGAACCTAAGCAATGGAAGTTAGTCAATGTTCTTTTTTGACATGATTTGTTATTATTAGAAAAATAAATAAAGATATAATAATATAATCAACCATGAAATATCCAGTCCTGGATAATATCTATCCCATTCCAGCAATACACACAATTTGTGAATCAAATCTTTGGTTGATTGATTCTTATTCTATTATAGATTAATCTAATGATGATAAATCTAAATAAAAAACATACTACCTCGATATAGACCAATTATTAATGAAGGATTAATATGTTTCATTATCATTGTTGTGATGCTTGAAATTTGATGGAATAATGGTCCTCAATATTGATACAATCTAATTTCATCCTCCATTAATGCTCTCCTCCAATGGTCCTCTAGATCAATAGGATATAGGGGTCATCCCTGATCTATCCTTATAATCTTATATTTATAGAGTATTTCAGGTCACTCAATCCAAAATATCATTTATTTATTTCATTAAATTTCCTGAGACAGCAATAATAAAATCATGTGAAACATAAAAAAATTATGTTTTTACTAGGGTGATACTAATGATCTTAAATCAATGGAGTATCATATATATGATCTAAGACTCCATTTAAGAGTTATTCCAATTTTTAGAAAAAATACACACTCATTATATTTAATATAGATTCAAAAATAATGGTGGGATTACTAGATTTCGGAATCTCATACAATCTCAGTGCCTAGAATAAAAAATAATCCATTAAATGTTCTATTATAACATATTTGAATGTTATATTTTTACAATCTCCTCAAGTTTGGGATTTACATCCCATAAAACTAAATTAACTATATAAATATATTTTTGTACTCAGAACACATAAATGTCTCCCACTCACATGTAATCCCTTGAATATTCCCATGTATCCACAATACATGCAATAATGGAATCTCTTACACCCTTAGGATCCTCTACAATAATCATAAATCTCTACTAGGTACACTGCAATAGTATCTCCATCTTTGTTTTCCAGATTTCCCAAGTCCATAACATGCAATTTTTCATTATTGTACCACCTCATATTCAACATGTGGGATACATCATGTACCCAGTCTAATTACATCAGTATCGCTAAGAAATAAGACCCCTCACCATCTCTATTTAGTATTAGGAAGTGACCAAAGAATCATATTGATATCTTATGTCCCTGTCAAAATATTTCATCAAGGTGAGACCCTCATGAACACATTTCCGCCTTCATTGAACTCAAAGACCCTCCATTATTAGTTGTCATAGGACTTTTGATAGCTCTTCTTAGTCCTCATCCACTCTTGGATGATTTACACCTTTTCTCTCGTGTATATCCCCAAATATATGCCCATAAGTGATAAATATCATGGATCAGTCAGGTATAGTTGTGACCATTAGGTTCTCCAATAAAATTTCATGAATGGTTCCATACCTATCGTAGAATGGTAGATTTGTTTTATGAAAACACTACATGTGGTAGGTGATCCTCACAACTACAGAAAAAATCTAACATTCAAAACTATAGTTTTTCCTCCATGACATAAATAGTCCCCTCTATATGGCCATCAATTTGGGGGTGAAACACAATGATAAAATAAAAATATTCCGTAAAATCTATTTATAATTCCTTCCATAATCAAGGTGCAAAGCGAGAATAATTCTCCGAAATGTTCATCAATAAAAATAAATGGATCCACACCATCTTCTACATATACAAGAATCCTTAGATCTCTACATAACTCTGATCTGAAATAGCTAGAAAGTGGGATGTACCGGTGGTTCATTCTATGATCACCCAAAAAGAATTTTTTCTTTATAATTCCATGGTAACCCCATCATGAAGTACAAAGATATCTTATTCCACTTATAGTCGGGAAACTCAAGGGTTTGTGCAAAATCCTTTAGAACCTATTTCTCAAACTGGAATTTCTAACAAGTAAGACATCAACATACAAACACTACAACTCTCTTCTCCTTCTCTTGCAACAAAAACTATCATTATAGGTACTAGTACATCTTCACCACACTTGGATATACCACTATGTTTGATGTATGAAAATATCTCAGCAACTCCCATCTCAGTGCAACATGTACTATTTTCCACCCACTAAAACGAATGACATATTATCAACCTTCAGAAAACACATTAGTGGAATGTTTAGTTGATATCTATGTATATAGGGTCTCTCAGTTTGTATCCCCATTTTGTGCCTGCCTAAATCACTATAAAAATAGAGGAGTATTAGCCATTGACTAAAGGTCATATCATCCATCCTTATCCATAAAGGATTTATATAACAAGGAAAACTACTCTGATGCCTCGCCCAATAATTAAGGACAAGATATCCTCATGAGTGAATCGTCTACCGTGTTCACCTTCTTAGTATTATAAACAATCTCAAAGCTATAATCCTCGAGAAACTCTATACAATACATTTTTCTTTTGATATGATCCATCTGAGAGAGTACATACATGAGACTATTACGGATTGAATAGCTGATAATTTACTCACAAAATGGATAGTTTTTTCACATATTTAGTTTAAAAACATCCACTACAAGATCAGGATTCTCGGTCATGAAGTTCTATGCATGTGGTCACAACTAACGTGAACTGTAGGAAATCACATCCAACCACTACATGTGAACACAAAAAATCCCGATTCCTAATTCATCATTGTACACTACATACTGAACACCATCCTTGGGAAATATCATAATGTTTGTTCTCATCAATCTAGGACTCGACACCTAGAAATTATATTTGAACATCTCTATCCATATGAAAGAATTCCATATTTGGGTAAGATCTATCAAATGAACTGATATCCTATAGAAATAAGGTACCAATATATGATAGTACGATATGTGTCCTGGATGACATACACCTAATTCACACTCTTGGGAGTCTCCCAATATAACACTACCATAACCATTACTAGTTTCACTTATAATATCTTATTCTTCTCATACATAGATATTGCATATTTTTAGATAAATATTTTCTATGTTATAAAAACATGTTCCTAAGGACCATAATATTTTAGTTCCTTTTGAAACATGGATCACATTCTATTAATTGGTTAAATATCTTCAATATCTCCCATAAAATTATTCCCCCTTAGTACTCCTACATAAAACCTATCTTCATAACTGAAGGAAAGAAAAATTAGAAATAGTTATCTCAGATGCTCAATAAGGGTAAACAGTGGAGATGCGTAAGAATAGAATGAGCATAATTTTATGATAACATGTGTATAAAATTTGATATACAAACTATGCATACCAATTATCATTGTGTCCAATCATGGAATTAATATTGGAAATTCATAAGACATGAATCAAAATATAATCAAAGAATATGATCCAGGAGAGTATAGAAAGGGAATTAGACATGGAATATGTGGGATACAAATAAGATTTTAAAATCTTATTTCAAGTATAAATACAAAGATATTCATAACATAATAATATTAGGATAATCACCCATGTATATAATTCAGGATTGGGATGACCTCTTGTTTAACCTCTTGATTCAGGCTTAGGATGACCTCTCATGTACCCTCTTGTTGTGGGATTAGAATGACCTCTAATGTAACCTCGATTTTTAGACCTATGATGACCTCTTGTATACCCTCTTGTGGTAGGCTTAGGTTGAACTCCCTTATTCATACTTATTTTCATATTGGTCTAACCACTCGGGTACTATTTGAGCTAAAAAAAATTATCATTACCCATTGCATTTTAGGGAGATAAAGGTCCCACCCATCACATTGTGTAATCATACATAGTTATCCCACTATATAATAAAAAAAACCTCATATCATGGCTCATAGGAAGACATGGGTTTCAAAAAGACATATAATAAGCCATAAATTGATATGTGTATCATAAATTTCTAATCATATAATATCATATTGAAATGGAACAGTTTCATAATCATTTATTCATATAATAACTTGAAAAATGAATCAGGTTTCACATTTATTTCATAAAGGTATAAACAATAAAATAGAAATGGGTTTCATAAACAAAAATGCATCATAATAATAAACCACTCATAGAAATGTTCAGAATGGTTTCCTTTGAATATATCCCCAGCAAATCATAAACTATTTAAAAGAATGTTATCTTAGATGATAAGGGGTTATGAAAGAAAACATTGATCATTTATTAGGGAGAACAATTTTTCACTAAAAATCACATTCTTAAACAATTTTCAAATAATGTTTAACTGAAAATATCATTGGAAACATATAAAAAATCTTTTAATATTTATTTAAAAATTTCATGAGTAAGTTATAATTTCTTATTTGAAAAAATATTTTTAAAATATAACACTATTTGAAACCTGTATTCCATTAAAATAACCTTGAAAATGTAAATTAATCATTTAAAACAATTTTCATCACTTTTAAAACATAATGATTTTTAACATCTTTTTCATTGATAATTAGTTTAAAACAGCATTTTTGAAAATTAAACATATTTTTATGAAATATTTTTTTGAATTAACATATATTTCTGATCGAAGAGTGAAATAAAGTATGTTTCCCTGAAAAAATATTTCTTAGGTATCTTAAGAAACAAAGGGTTGAAAAATTATACGATTACGTAAAGATAACCTGAGTAACTAGAGGAGATAAAAATTCATGATAATTAATGAGATATTCATTAAAATATTTTACAAATGGAAGCATAATCATAAAAAATCCTTATAAGTGATGGGGTTGTAGAAATAAAACCTTACCATTTAGTAACATTGAATCAAATTTACCATTAAACAATTACAATAAATGATGCATAAAATATAATGAAAAGAATTAAATTCATGATATAACATGTCATAAGGGTAGTGTATACACCTCATAAAACAATATAGGTTCAAAAAAATAACATGTCTCAAAGAAGACAAATTGAGACAAAATTTTCTTAAGGCTTAGGTAAATTAGAAACTATGACATCCTAGAATATAGATACTAAAATTAAGGTGTAAATTCCAAAAAAAAATGACATTTAAGAATTATAAATTACATTAATGGAATTATATATACAATATTTTAGAATTAAATGGAGAATATATCATTTGTCTCTTGAAAGTAAAAAGTGTGATGTAAATCATTTACTATAAGTCATAACTTCTATTATACTCATTCAATACTCTTATATAATAAATATTATTTTATTACACATATAATACATAACCATTTACATTTATATCATACCATATATAATTTTATTATGACCCTTTTATTACTGGTTTATTAAAAATTCCATTTTAATGTTATGTTTCGTCTAATAACCTCGTTGTTTTTCATATATGATATGATTTATTATTTTTTGGTCATGTTACTATAATCATGATTTAATAATCTATAGAATTATATACCTGATATAAATATAATATAAATTTATTGTACATGGATTTATAAAAATATATAAAATATATAAATTTGAAAATAAATTCAGTGTTCATTGAGATGGAACACTGTACTTATGCATGAATGTGGTTTTCATTTTCCTCTAGGATTGAAAAAAAATAAGTAAATATTAAAAATTATCATTAAAGAATAATTTTTATTTCATATTTATAACACATGTATATTAAAAATATCCTTCATGTGTTCTATGTAATCCATGAATGAATCACATCACATCGCGAGGTTGTAATCTGTTATACACCCGAACAACACCATCATATTTCCCAAAAATGAAAATCATAAAATAATGTGTGATATAAAAATTATAAAATCACTATAACATAATAAATAAAATATATAAATAGTATTTTCATCATTATTTCCAATCAATAATGGAGGAAATGTAAAAATTAATTACATCGGTTAGTGAGGCGTTAGTCCACTGTTCAAATGAATGATGACTTCGTAACCCATTTGACGAAATTTTGTTAGTTTTTTTATCGTAACATTAATATAAAAATATATAAATACAATAAAGATGAATTTTTTGTTATATTATCATGATATAAAATCAAATTATGTGTTTTTATCATAAATAAATGGAAATGTTTGTCGATAAGCATTACTTCTTCATTGGGTATCTATTTTTGGTTCCCAACGATGGACTTCCTTGGTTGGAATTATGGAAATTAAATGCCTCTAGGATAAGAGTATTGAATTTTTTATGTGATTTAGGTATGGATTGGCCGAGGCCAAGGGCTTGAGATGTGTATATAAATGAGTACAGGAGGATGTCTTTTATTAGGGAGGTGATTGGAAAACCACAAAAATTTGATAGTTGGAATTCCAACCATTTTTTTCATGTAATGTGGAAAAAATAATTCCAAAAAAATTATTATAGAAGGTATAAGATATAAAAATTTCATTAAAATGGTTTATTGAAACTTTTATAAGTCATTTGTAAAATTCATATTATCTTTTAATCACTTGGTAATCTCATTTTTATGTTAATCATTTGGATTTATTTTTTCTATTTTCTGTAATAAAACTGGTGAAAACTTATGTTTTAATTATTTAAAATTATAAATTATTCTGATTAAAAATTTTGAATCAATTTTTTAAATTAAATTCATATTAGTTTTATAAATTAATTTAAAATTAATCCTGTAGATGGGACAAGACAACTAGTCTTTAAAGTCTCATAGTTCAAAATGGAAAAATGTTTTTAATAATCAAATTCATTTTCAAATTAATTATAATGACATGAATTAATTTTAAAGATGTATAATTGACGAATTATAATTAAAAATAAATTTTAAAAATAAATTAATATTTTAAATTATTTAAACGAAAAGGCAGTTTTAAATTAAAATTTGGAATTCTTCAATATTCATCAAAAAATAATCTTCATATAAAAATAGCAAACAAACACCCTAAGTTAATTTTCATATTAATTTATAAAAAAAATGTTTATTATATGAAATTAATTTCCTAGGTGTTTTATATTTTAGTTTTAAAATATGCATCGCATTAAAATGTTGTAAAACTGACCTTTAGAAATATATATCTTTTTAGGCATAAAATTCGATTTTTTGTTTTTTTCTTGTCATGAAAATATATAAGATGAATATTATATATTTGACTTAATATGAAATATTTTAATTTCAATAAAATAATCCCTCAAAAGGACTTTTCGTAATTTGTTGAGTTGAAATGTGCATGTTCATTGAATAATAGTTGTTTAGAAAAGGAATTACTTTTTTAGTGATATCTTAGGTTAAATTAGAATTATTTGGTTACCAAAGAAACAATTTTAAAAAATGAAAAATGAATATTATTATAATTTATTTAAAACATTTCATACTCTATATTTCCATTTTTATATGATACTTATCATATTAAATGATAATATTTAAATACTATAAAATTTCACTTTTAAATATGTTGTTGCGTGTAACACAAGCGAAACACTGTATTGTGTGTAGCACATGTAAAACTCAGTGTTGTGTGTACCTAAATCTATACTCAATTATACTTTTATAAAATCCATAACCTTTTGTTTCATATAAATCAAAATTATCTGAGTTTATAATGTAATGTAACTATCAAAGTATATTAATTTCTCCTAAAAAATAATTTATAAAAAATAAGGGTGTTACATTATTCCCACCATTAAAATTAATTTCACCCATGAAATTAAGCTTCTTCATCAATGATTTAATACAATAAATTTACATTCATTGAAACCCACATCATATGAATGAATAATGAATCATCCTTTATAAATGAATTTGTGAAACATTATGGTAACACAAATAAATTCATAACATAGATTCCACATAGGGGAACATAGGTGGGATGGGAAAACATATAAATTTAATGGAATGCTAAGACCTGAAGAAGGATGGAGAGTGATAGAGAACATGTTTTTATAAAAATAACTATTGTAGATCCATAAAAAAAATTCATGAAAAAATATCATTTATATCATGAAATATGGTAATAAGGGGACAACATTTCATTTCAAGACCCATTTTCCTTATGTTAGATAATTTTCGCAAGATAATACACTTAATTTTTATCAATATATTTAATAATAATAATCATTCCCTTGGGTTATTCACATAAAAATTTACACATCATGTTATACTCCATGAAATGAATGTGAATTTGTTATTCGAGGGGCAGTAATGGATTAAAAGATCCATATATAAAATGTAAATTTGTTTGTGCCATCCATATTTATCATCACAAAAAATGGTCAGAAAATTTATTCCAATAAGAAAAATTATTCATATTTCAAATTAATACATTAATATATAAACCCTCATTCAAATTTCAGTATTAATCATTTCATACATGGTTTACTTTTATTCCCATTCAGAAGATGAAAATGAAAAATTATAGAAATATGTTCACTAAATTTTTCAAATTCATCATAACATTGATCCTAGATATATCATAAAGTATCTCTTGGTTGTCAAATACCAAACATGTGAATACCGTAATCATGTATTATCTTGAAACATGGTATTAACCAAAATTAATATAAATACTTACTCCAAACTCATAATATCCATCCTTCCTTACATAAAACATTGATTTTTACATTTTTACCTTAAATTGAGAAAGGATGTAAACTCCATCAATGATTTCATATACATTATTTTAAACATCTCATCAATAAGTTAAAATGTAATCAGTATTATTAAATTTACATTTAATCAATCATCACTTTTTTCAAAATGAAACACTATTTTTTCAACCTCGGCAAAAAGGTATGTGTTATCTTTGCTTAATGAAAATATCACATTACCATTAAATTAGTTTTTTTAGGTTCTCATAATTTTCCACATATTATTTCAAACATATAATGAAAAAAATTACTGAATAATTCTTATTTATTTCAAAATCCATATAATATAATTCATAAATCTAAATACATAATGGTTCAATTATTCAACTTCTTCTTGAATCCATTAATTTATATTTGTCATATTATTCGGTAAAACGTCATTCCCATAATTTTGAATTCTTAGTCTCTTCATTGTCAGAAATGTATATATTCATTATACCACTTTACTAATTCTCTTCATGAATTTTCTCCCCAGTACATTGATTCATATAATTCCCTAACTCATTATATTTTAAACACTAAATTGTAGGAGCATAATTCTATTTATATTACCATTATTACCATTACATTAGAATTCATTCACTCAATGACCTATCCATCCACACGTAAGTCATTTATTATTCCCCTTATGTTAATTACCTCAATGTTTCTTCATAAAAATTGGGAATAAAAGAAATATCATCTTCTTCCCTCCATTGTTTTTAGGGTTTCCCTTGAATTATATCATTCATTTTATTTCATAACCCCGATATTAGTGGGAAACTCTAATACCCCATTCATATAAAGAATAAATGTAAGTTACTTACAAAAAAAATTCAATGAACCTATCCCCATCTTTGGACTGAATTTTATCATATTTCATCATATTCCTTATAATGATCAACCATTGATTACCTTCACATTCCAAGTGATAGGAATCCAATATAAATTTTTCATGTTTTGAAAAATATGGGATGGAAAATATCTTTTAACTATTAAATATCCATTTATTTAAAATTATTAGATCAATCATTGAACTAGAAGAAGGTGGATGATGAATTATGATGGATTCAATAAAACTATGTTCTCTCAACTGATCATTACGTAGGTCGACATGATTCATGGACTGAGAAAGTCGAGTGGTCATATCAACAAGGTTTTCCATTCCATATCCTATAACATTAAATTTATCAGGAGGTGAGTCAATTCCTTTTCCATTTCATTCCTTATTCAGTTGGTTCCTATAGGATCAAACCATTTAATAAAACAAAACAATTTATGAGAAACAATAATCAATGGGGGAAAAAATATAATCATGAATATAACTTTTACAATGTCCAAATCATAATACCACATTTTTAAATAATTATATCATGGGTAAAATGTAGGTTATTGATATTAATTATATATTCCAATACCTCATGATGGTTTGTAATGAGTTTGTTAATTTCCAAATCATATCCCCAGATATTTTCAAACCCAGTGTGAAGGAACACCCATTGTCGTACACCAGTTCTAGATCGAGTCCAGTATAATATGGTGTTTTTGGGGATGTTAACCCTAGGTATACCTATTTCATATCCACATAAACATACTATATCCATACATAGATCTAACTTTCTAGAAACCACTCTCTCAGCCATTTAGAAAAATTTTAGTACATTTTTCTAAAATTTGAATCATTTTTATACCTAACCTTAAATAAATCTGTATACATATCCTTCGAAATATCCCTAGGGATCTCAATAAATGATTCTAATCTTTGGATTCAATGGTTAATGATACATTTAATTGGATACCAACAATAACAGCCCAGTCCTCTAATACATTGATATTCCAACATTTTATATGAATATTCAGAACATTGTACAAACATGTACTTAAAGACTATTATAGATAATTTCATATGGAAGCATGGGACAAATTCCTCTAATTTGGGGAAATATCATCATGATATACTATAATTATCTTCCCTTTTAGTACTCAAACATAAAACCATTATTCATAACCTAGGGAAAGAAAAATAATAGATGGTGAGCTTATATTATCAGTAAAGGCCAACAATGGATATATGTGTATTATCATGCTTTTTTTAAAAGATAGAAAACCTTACATGATCATAAATTATAAATTCCTACTGTGAAAATAATTATTTATCATTGAATATAACTTAATAAATGTGTTAAAGGATTTTTTTTAAGGGTAAAATTCTAGATAACTCTTTAGAATATTCAATGGAATGTTTTTGGAGTTGGATTCTATGTTAGAGTGACATTACATGTCCCTTAAAGGCTTAGTGATGATAGAATAAAATTGTTAAATATATTATAATAAGCCTGAAAATTTTGAATAAATCCAAAATGGGGTGTCATATGAGAAATCCAAGACCACTATTACATCTCAAACATGGTGTTTACCCTAGAAAGAGTATAAAATTTATAAGAATATATTGTTTGGATTCCTCCATCATGAAAATAATTTTTTTACTAATTATATTTATATAATTTTTTACAATAATTTAATATCTCCCAAACGACGTGTCATTAGAAAATTTTGAGACCACTATCTGGTTTGGGACACAGTGTTTACCCTTGGTGTGGTATAAAATTTGTAATTTTCTGATTTTTCGATGCCACACTCATGAAAAAACAAATTTTATATTTATTTATTTATTTAATCTATTTTAAAATAATAACTAAATAGTTTCTATAAAACAGTTCTCTATAAGAGAAATATGATACCACTGTTAGGTCCATAGTGTAGGGTTTACACTAGGTAGGGCATAACATTCATATGTATTGGGAATTTGTTAAGTTCACTCATTAATTAAGGTTATTTACTATTTAAATTAAATAAGTATTATTATTAATTTATAAAAATGTTAAGAATTCATCTACTTCAACACACACCAAATACTCCCTTGATTCAAAAAGAATATTTCAAAACCCCATGAGTGTTTTGATGTGTTTCAGTTACAATGCCATAATAGTGTATAATTAATGAATATGCAACAAATCATTTATTTAATTTTTCATTAAAACAATTTTTTAATAAGTTTTTTTTGTTTGTTTCAATTTAATATTTAAATACCTGAATTATTCGGTTTATTCAGGGTTTATTTATCTTGGCGAGTCGGAAGGAATCCAAATATACAATGTGTACGATATTTTAAGACCCTTGATAACCTTTTTCCTGGAACCATTCAGTTCATGGAGTCACTCCTATCATGTGACATGAAGGTTGAAGATGAGTCTTATTTTCCTTCTAAAATTAATTTATTAATTAATTATTGTTATAATTATTCTAATATCCTAAATTCAATATCTTGTATTCTATTTATTAGTATATTTAACTGTTAGTGTTGTTGGATTCGTATCGATGAGAAACACCTAAATATTATCCTTGATTTTAAAGGCAGTGAGGTATTTTCAATGTGATATTTTGTTTTTTAAATGGGTAATTAAGGATAATTTTTCAAAGGATTTAATTTTAAAAAAAATTACCAAGAATAATATTGCACAATTTATCAGAGGTTAATTATAGAAATTATCAATAGATAATTACAAGTAATCATTGAAGGATAATAAGAAATATTTATCAAGCAGTAATTGAAATGAATTATTAAAAAATGATTGCATGGGTTTATTAGAGATAGTATTATTTAATTTATTAAAAGATAATTATAAGGTAATTATAACATGAAAAACTTATTGATTTTATAAATCTGTATGTCCATTGAATTATGAGAAATTACCAGATGATTATTTACTATGAAACTACATTATTGAAGTTATTGATGGATAATTTCAAACACATGGGTAATGTAGATTATAATGTTTAATTTTAATAACAATGATAAATATTTATCGCATGTTCCCATTTAGATAAAAAATTTAACATTATCCAAGAAGATAAATTATCATATTATGTGATAGTTTAGTTAATAATTATCATATTTTCCTAGAAAGATAAATTATCAACACATGTGTCATTTAGATAATATTTTAAAATTATTTAAGAAAGATACATTATCATCACATGTGGTAATTTAGTTAATAATATTAAAACTAACCATGAATTATTAATTATTATCACATGTGTTAATTTAGATAGTAATTTTAAAATTATGTAAGAAAGTTAAATTATCATTTCAATTTATAATTTAGAGAATATTTTTAAAATTATCCAGAAAAGATAAATTATCATCGCATGTGATAATTTCGATAAGATTTTTAAAATTATCCAATTAAATTAAATTATCATCGCACGTGATAAATAAGATAATAATTTTATAATTTACCTTGGAGAGAGAAAATATCATTGCATTAGATATTTCAATGAAAATTCTAAAATTATCCTCGATATAGAATGTATTATTTCTTATAATATTTTATATCATTTTGAACCAAAATAGTTTTTTACTACAATTAAAAATTGACAGAACTCAAGTGTTGAATTATCTATAATAACGCCTTGAAGAGGTGTTTGTGACTAATTATCCTTTCCTTTTTACAATGAATACTTTTGCGGTCAGAATGTATATACCTTCTTGGGCCCACGTTTACACATATTTCCTTGATGATTATATTGTTTTCATTGTTATTGATTGTGATTTATTTTTATAGCATGTGTGTGTTTTTGTGTGTTTATGATAGAAAATTTTTTTTCATTCCTTTAGTGATATTAGTGTATCATATATCCATGTTTGATTATGATCACAAGTTGTTGTGTATGTTTTTATATACCAATGTTAATATAATATTCATATGTGTGTGTTCACCCGATATATGTATTGTCGTGCATTATTGGTTATTAGTGGTATTTGAGAGGTGGAAAATCATGAAAATTTTCTCCCCTGGTAGGTGTTAACGCTTGATATAAATATTAGTGATGAGAGACCTGAGTACAGGGTGGAGGTACGAGGTAGCCATGGAATCATGTCGAGGGTGTGCTTGAGGTAGACTTGATACCAAGTTCCATTCACCATGAGATAGCCAGGTCGATGTGAGTTCTAGTTATTCTCATCAAAGGGATTCGGGTGACATTATCCTCTCGAGGGATAGATGATGTTGGGTATCACCTCTACAACACTACGAGTATTATATACAAGGGTTGGTTTGCTTATTATATCTAATTCAGTTATCATTCGGCATGGATCTGAAGAAGTTATGGTCGGGGTTTGTGGATTCTTTGTTAGTTCACTACCACTAATTTTGGGATTGTAGGTTTGTGAACTTCTATATTTTATTATTCTAATGAATTAAACTTGCATACATGAGAAAATTAGTTTATATATGCATTGTTAGAGTCCCACTGAGTCTTGTACTCACACCCTACAGATGCATTTTGGTGTGCTAGTAGATTTAATGAGAGACCAGTTGAAGGGGAGGTCCCTATGGAGGATGGCTGAGTAGGTGGAGCATTAAGATGGGGAATACAGAGAGAGACAATAATGGACCATGTAGTTATTTTTATTATCATATTTTTTTCATTCTAGACAGTCTTATAACATTGGGATCTACTTTTATTTTCGTGACATGCATGTCATTTACAGTCCGCAAGATTAATATAATTCTTTATCATATTTGCATTATTAACTATTGATTCTATGAAGTGATAATGAGGCTATTGTCTCCCCAATGATAGACTTAGACCCTCTCTTCTAGTCAGCAAAATCTTGTGCACGAGAAGGCACACATGAATTTATATGAAATTTCAGCTCAGACCAAGATGTTTGAGTCGGGATGTTACAAAGTTATATCCGAAAACATGACTCACTAACATGATCTTCTCTTTACATATCTTTGGACATGGTAGAATAGAGTTAGTATGTTTGGTACTCGGTTAGGGGAACTATGTCTGTGCCTATCTATCACTGTACAGTGGACCTCTATGTTTCCATAATCTGGGGATCTTATGTTTTGTTGTTACTATTGATTAAAATCACCTCTGGTGATTCACATGATCTTGAAATGTGATTTATCATAATTCTAGTATATTCATGCATCATGAATAAACTTTTAGCTTCACATTCCATATATATACACGTTTTTCTACTACATATATGTTCGTTAATTATATTTATTGATTTGTGATTTCTATTCGAGATAGTTTGTCTTGTGTTTTATATCGTCGTTTCCATGTTGTGTGATATATCATTATTGGTATTAATTTTTTGAGTAGATCATGTTGTTGTGTTTGTATATATATAAAAATTGAGACTAATATGTATGTACAGAGATAAATTTTATTTCCGTTAGGGTTATACCTTGGGATTGATGGTATAATCATAGGAAAACCTTATGTGATCCCGTTGACTAATTAGGGTTTATCCTAATGACATTGTTTATGTTTTATGTGTTTTCTTCATGTTATAGAAGACGCCACATTGAAATAGTTTATGGAAATACTAGGGAATCAAGTTAAAACACTTATACAAAGGAAGAGGATTAAACATTATTATTTTATGCATAAGAGAATACCGTTGACCTTTCTCTTATACATTCTCAATGGTATGGGAAACATTGAAACTTCAACTACAATTCGTTAACATTGTATCATTCTTACGAATAATAGTTAAGAATGGTGGTCTAATATTCCATGATTTTCAACACTATAATTAATTATCCTTTTAGAGAATTGGATTCTATCTGAATGCTTATGAATGGGTTGTGATATTTTTGGGAATCATTATCCTAGTAGATACATTGATGGACTGAAATTTTATTCTTATATAGAGATCTTGATGGTATAATATCATATTCAATACTTGTATCATATGGTTACAACTAAGAAAAAAGAGCTAAATGTTTGGTTAGAAGACTAGAAGTGAAAGGGGTTCATAAACACAAGTACTTCATTGTGGGGTTCACGAACGTTATTTTATAATAAGGTAGATCATAGTCTAAAACTATTTTTTTATTACTGAATGCTTAACTAGGTGATAGTGAGGAACGAATATCCATTTCCCTAGATCGGTGACATTTTTATTAGCTATCGGTATCCTGGTGGTTCTCCAAGATTAACCATCAATCAAGATCTCACCAATTATGATTTAGAGGGGAGGACATTACAAAGACAATTTTGTAGAGAATTTATGAACTGTGTGAGTACAAAGTGGTGTCATTCGGGCGGATGAACACATCGGTAGCATTCATGCACCTCATGAACAAGACAAGGCATCAATACATGGACTCATTCATCATGGTATTAATTGATGATATCATTATATACTCACCATATCTAGATAAACATGTTATTAAATTGTAAATAGTCATGAATATGCTTCAAGAAGATAATATTTATGCAATGTTGTCGATGTGTGACTTATAGATTCAAGAGGTGAAATTTCTAGGACATGTGGTGTTTGAGACTGGTATATTAGTAAGACTAGATAAGGTTGAGTCCGTCATGTCATGGACACGTCCCCAAATATTTTTTTAATATTAGGTGATTTGGGCATTTCTAGTATATTACCATAGGTATATCCAAGAATTCTTTAGACTCTCAACACCCACGGAAGCACTGAAAAGGAAGGGATTAATCTTTTTGGGGTAAAACTAGTGTGAATAGTCATTCCTTGAGAAAAATATAAGGTTGAATATAGATCCAATACTAACACTCCCTGAGCATTGGCTTTGGTTATTCAATGTACTATGATACATCATGTATTGGTCTGGGAGAGCTGTCGATGCAATGAGAGAAGGTGGTATCTTATGGGTCTCCTCAGTTACGACCCCCAAGGAAGAGCTATGCAACACATGATTTTATGTTGGAAGTACTGGTCCACTCTCTAAAATGTTATAAAAACTCCCTCATTGGTGATAGATTTTTTGTTTAAATAGAGAACAAGAGTCTTCATTATATCATCCGATATAGGGACCTAAATCTGAGGTAGAGACTTTTGGTTTATTATTTTAAGACGTTCAATTTTTTTGGATTGGATAGAACTCTGTAGTTAAGAGTTCATGGGTGTGAGTAGTACTAGGTTGAGTGACCTATTTAGAAGTACTCATGTTGAACTCCTGTGTGAGATTACACCATCATTAATACACTATATACCATATTAACTTTTTGGTTTTCTATCATAATGCCGTACCTGTTAGAGGGTGAAGGATGAGTGACATAATCATGGTGGGTTGTGGTAACCACTCTTGATACCTATCTGGGAGTGGGAGGGAATCATGATGTACTTGTGATAGAGTTACCTAGGATCACCAATTAATCATGACATAGCTTGTGTGATTTATGACCAGCTAAAAAATATGTGCACTTCTTACTTATCAAAGCGACTCACTCAGATGAGGAGACATGACGGATTAATGTCTAATATATCATTCGCCTGCATAAACTCCATTATAGAATTGTTTTAGAGAGAGATGCATCTTTTAAATCCTGATTTTAGGCTAGAATTTTAGAATTCCCAAAGGAATCATCTCATATTAAGCACCACATAACATCGTTAGATAGACCCATAGTCCGAGAAGACTATATACATATTTTAGGATATATCTCAAGATTTTATGATGTAATTTAGAGGAAAATGAGATGGATGGATGACCTTGATTGATTTCTCATACAATAATAGTTATTAGGTTTCGATTCAGATGTCACCTTATGGGGCTCATTATTGGAGGCTATGTCTCTCACTGCTCAATTATCATGAGGTGGGTGAGGCAGGGATTATTTGACATAGTTTTTTTAGGGGACCTATGAGAAACTATAGCTAGTATAGAATAGATTGATCAATTCTTATAGCATAGAGAGATCATATGCTGGTTGTTGGAGGGGACCCATGGATTTTCCTATGGGAGGTCTAATTTTTTAATGATTGACTCCTCAGTTAGAGAAAAATTGTCTTGGAACATAGGTAATGATAGAAAGACATTTTAACCCTTTGTGATCCCTGAGCAGATTAGGGCTATGATGTATCACTTCGATCTCCATTATCACTATCTAGGTATGCACGACATGTTTCATGTGTCACATCATTAGAGTTATAAACATTATCCTACCCAAGTTTTTTATTGTGAGGGCATTGAACTAGAGAATTTTGCATCTTGTGTGAATAATATATCGATGTGAGAATGGATTTGTGATAAATGATGGTACCACTATCCTAATTTCAGGGTAAGCATGGATAGATACAGTATGAGATGTGGGAGCATGTGTCTTATGTTCAAGATCAGTGAGTTTAGTTTTTCGAGTAATGCAACTAGAGATACTCCATGGGGATGATAAGTCGATATAGAGGGAGAAATATCATATTTCTTACAAAGATAAAAAGAACCCACTTATTGTTAAACTATAATTTCATATGAGAAAAGATTGATTTATCAGTGAAAATAATTTAATAAATGTGTTAAATGTTTTTCATAAGATTAGAATCCCACTTAACTTTTTTTAATATTAAATAAATTATTTTTAGAGTTGGACTCTATGTTTGTGTGAGATTTTTAGGCCTGTAAAGCCTAATCGAATATGGAATAAAATTATTAAATATATTATAATAAGAGCACACATTTTATTAAAATTCATTTAATAATTCCAAATTGGTGTGACTTATGAGAAAAATGGGACCACATTTAGATTTGGGAAAGGGTTTTCACCCTAGTCGAGGAATAATATTTCTAATTGTCTGACTTTTGGATTCCTCACTGGGGAAAATATTTTATCTAATATTTTTTGTTTTATTTTTTAAATTAATTTCATATCATCCAAACAGTGTGTCGAATGATAATTTTGAGATGACCATTAGGTATGTGGCATGATTTCTAACTTAAGATGGGTATAGTATTTATAAGAGTCGGATTTTTGGATTCCTCACTTGTGAAAAATCCCTTTTAGATTTAATAATTTTTTTAATAATTTTTTTATGTACTAAAAATTTAATATTTCTCATGTGGTGAGTTTTTGGATAAATCTAAGACCATTGTTAGGTATAAAATATATGGTTTACCCTTAGTGAGAAATGACATTTGTGTGTGTCTACTTTTGGTCATTATGGTATTTAATTTACCTTTTTTAAAATATTCAAATTAAATAAATATTCATATCAATTTAATAAAAAAGTTAAACATTCCCCTTCTTCACCACACACCAAATACTCCATTGATGCCAATGGAAGATTTCAAAAACCACTAAATCATGATGGTTTCGATCCATTTCCATTTCAATTCCATAATTGTGTAGAATTACAAACTTTGGATGAATTTTCTATTAAACTGTAGATTATAATTTTTGTTTTAATTAGTGGTTTTATGTGTTCCAATATTTGTTTTAAATACTAAAATCTTTAATTTTCATTAGTCTGATTGATATTGATGAGTTTAATAAAATTTGGATCTACCCTACATGTGATAGGTGATGACCCTTGATCACCTTTACCTAGAACCACATAGTGTGTGCAGTCCCACCTGGAGCACGATGTGATGGTTGAATATTGACATTTTTACATATAATATTTTTTATTTAAAGGATGAATTTTTTATTGTTCTTATAATATTATAAATTCATCATCTCCAACATTATTGATCAAAATTAACCATATTCAGTGTCATTGGATTTGTATTGATAAGTATGACATAAATTCAATCATTGATTTTGAAGGCATAAAATTTTTTTCAATATGAAATTTATCTTTTTTAAAGGGATTATTTAAGATAAATTTAAAAATAATTTTATTTTAAATATTTATTTTCCTGGATAATATGTCACAATTGTTTATGGGATAATTTTTAAAATTATCAAATGATAATTACAATGAATTATCAAAGGATAATAAAGATGATTTATCAAGATATTATTAAAATGAATTATTAATGAATAAATGCAAGAGTTTGTCGATGAAAATATTATTCAATTTATTAATGGATAATTGTAATGTAATTATCACATGGTAAAATTATCTTTTTAATAAAATGAATATTTCTTGAATTTATGAGAAGTTAAAAAATGATAATTATTTTGAAATTACAAAAGTCCAATTATTGAAAGATAATTTCAAACAACTATGCTATATAGATAGTAATTTTAAAATTATGCAATAAAATAAATTATCATCACATGTGATAATATTGTTAAAATTTTTAAAATTAGCCGATAATGATAAATTATTATCACATGTGATAAAATAGGTGATAATTTAAATATTATCCATGAAAGATAAATTATCAACATATTCATAATATAGATAGTAATTTAAATATTATTCTTGTAAGATAGGTTATCATCTCTTGTGATAATTTAGATAATAATTTTACCATTATCTAAGAATTATTAGTTTTCATCACATGTTATAATTTAGTTAATAATTTAAAAATTATCCATGTGAGATAAATTATCATCGCATGTGATAATTTATATAATAATTTTTAAATTCTCCTGGAATGATAATTTATCACCACATGTGATAATTTAGATAATATATTAAAATTTTCTAGGAAAGGGAAATTATCATCAAATTTGATAATTTGGATGATAATTTTAAAAATTATATTGGAGAGATAAAATATCATCACTTGTGATATTTTAATGATAATTCTAAAATTATCTGTGAGATGGAAAGTATCGTCACATATGATATTTTATTTCTTTTTGAAATAAAATAGTTGTTTTCTGCTAGAAAACCATGGTGATTGAATAGATTCAATGTATCTATAATAAAGATATGATGAAGTTCTCATTATTGGTTATCCCCACCTTTTAACTTCAATGAATTTTGAGGTAGGATGTTCTTTACATTCTTGTGATCTTGTTTTCACTTTTTCCCTTATTTATTATATTTTTGGATTTTTTTAACCGTTCATGATTTTGATCGCATGTTAGTATTGTGTGTGTATCCCATAAAATTTATTCTGATTCCATGTGTGATATTATTATATCTTTTATCCATGTTTGACTATTATCATATTTTTTTGTTTAGGATGTTATATACTTTTGTTGATATACTATTACTAAATGTTTGTTCTCCATGTAAATTTATTACCATACTATGTTGGTTGTCAGTGGTATTTTATATAGTTGGACCGTCATGAAATTTTCATCCCCTAGTTGGAGGGAATACATGATTTCAATTATAGTGATGAGGGACCTATGAATAGGGTGGGGTATGAGGTATCCATGGCATCAGACCGACGGTGCACTCGAGGCAGCCTTGATGTCAAATGTCATTCACCCTGAGATAGCTTGGTCAATGATATTTCTATATATTCTCATCTAGAGGATATGGGTGACATGGTCTTCTTGATGGATAGATTGTGTCGAGTGTCACCTCTATCGAATCTAGAGGAATCCATACAAGTGCTAGTTTTCTTCTTATAACTCATTCTTTTATCATGTGGTATGGTGTTGAAGAAGGTATGTTCGGGGTTTTGTAGCTTGGTTAGTGAACTAACTCTTTGTTTTAGATTGTATACTTATGTGCTTACTTAATTTATTATTATTATGTAACACACTTCTATACTTGATAACATCATGTTAAGGAAGAATAGGTGGTGCTCTACTAAGTATTATACATGTACTATACTTAAGAATTTCAAAGTGATTATAGATTTCAGGAGAGACCTAGTGATGGGGAGGGGACTTATGGTGAATGTATGAGAAAGTTAAACATGGAGGTGATGAGGACCAGGATAGATATAAGAGGACCCTACATCTCATTTTATTATCGTCTATTTGTTTCATTTTGGACTATATTTCTACATTGGGGGTACATTTATTTTGTTGACAAGTATGTCATTTACATTATGCATGATTACTCAAATTATTAATATATTGTCATTTTTTATTATTGAACTTGTGATGTGATATTAATGGTATAGTCTCCCTAGTGATGGAATTAGACCCTCATTGCTAGCTGGTAGCCTCTTTCATTTGGGGAATCACGCATGAGATTATGTGGCATTCCAGCTCAGACCTGGTGGTTCGGGACAATATGTCTCAATACATATGCATGACAAGATCATACTGGTATGATAACATTAGCATAAAATTTTAAAATAATAACCAAAATATCAAAGATCATAATCTGAAATGATGGTCCATGTATTGGTATTTCATTAGAAATTAATCAAAACATAATCAAAGAACATGATCCATGATATTATACCAATTACAATTGACATGTTTTTTTGGAATAGACATATTCATAGAAACTATTATGTCAAGGATACCAACCTAGAAATTCATAACATGTTTGGATTAGGCTAATCACTTGAGTACCTTGATCGGTATTGGGATGAACTCCTGTGTACCCATTTATTTAGGGATTAGTAACACCTCCTTTGTACCCTCTTATTGGAATTAATGTATGACTTCTTATATACCCTCTTGTTGATGATTACTATGACATCTAGTGTACAATATTTCTGTGAGGTTGTTTTGACCTCCCATTTTCCTTTTTTGGTATTGGTATGAACCTCTTTATACCCTTAGAGCTCATAGAAAATTTATCATAACCTAATTTATTGGAGGAATATATAGGTCCCACTCGAAACATAATGAAATCGTACATACATGATCCACAATATAATAAAATATTCATCATATCATGACTCATAAAATGTGATGGGTTTCAAAAATGTTATATTAGAACCCATAAAAAGAAATGGGTATCATAAAAATTTCATTATATGTTATCTTGTGTAAATGATGATGGTTTCATTATTATATTATCATTGAATAACCCATGAAAATAAGTGGATTTCATAAGAATTTACGCAAGGTATAACCTTTAGATAAGAAACATATTTGATAATAAATTCTTTAGAATAAAAAAGACCATTCAATGATCAAATAAGAATTTTTCCCGGGGAACATATACCTTGTAAAGAAAAATCAATATCCAAAAATGTAATCTTGAAAATATATGGTTTTTGAAAGATCACCTGGAACATTTGTTAAGGTAAATAAACATTCACTAAATATAATATTTTTAAAATATTTTCAAAAATATTATTCATTGAATATATCATTGGAAACAAATAGAGAATTATTTTAAATTTCATTTAAATATTTCCATAAGTAAAATATACTTTCTACATTGAAAAATTATTTTTAAAATCAAAAACCATTTGAAAAAAATTTTATTTGAAAATAAACTTGAAAACAGATAAATAAATATTTAGACACCATTTTATTAACTATTTAAAACAAAAAAACATTTTTAAAATAATTTTTCGTCAAAATTATATCAAAATATATTTTAAAAAAATTTGAAAATATTGTTTGAAAACATTGTTTTGAAAGGACATTGATTTCCGATAGGAGAGATAAATAAATCTTCCTTTCCTTTAAACAATTTCATCAATATGTTAAGTACCAATGAGTGGAATAATGGAGCCATTATATAAAGATATCTTCAATAAATAGTGGATATGAAAATTCATTAAAATTATTGAGAAACCAATCTTATTATTTTATCAATAGACATATAATCATAAACAATCTCAATAAACAATGAGATTGTAGAAATAATAACATACCACATTGGTAAATATGATTTAGAATAGTTATGAAATAATAACATTTAATGATGAATAAAATATCAGGATACATAGATTGTTCATGATATAACATGTCAAAGGGTCAGTGCATACACCTTATAATATAATATAGGTGTATAACATAACATGTGTCTCAAAAAAGGCTTATTGAGACAATATTCTTTTACCGCTTTGGTGATTTTGATACTGTAACCCCATGAAAGAGTTATCATCAAATGGTAGTTTAAATAACAAAATTATATGAATCATAAATTTCATTCATTGTATATATATATATATATACCTCACATAATAATGTGGTGGTGAATATATCATGTGTCTCACAAAAATAAAAAAGTGAGACGTAAATCACATACCATAAGACAAGAATTCTATTGTAATAATTAAATACTTAAATATAATAAATATAATTTTATTATAAATAAAATAAATAAACATATTCATTTATTTCATAACATATAAGATTTTCTTATGACCATTTCATTAAACATTTATAAAAATTCCATGTTAATGTTATTTTTAGGTAATAACAGATTTTTTTTGGGTATGTTTTGATGTAATATATTTTTTGATCTATTAAGTTAATAATTATTTATAAATATATTTAATTATAAACATGAAATATGTATCTTATATATTCAGTATATATTTATTTATATTAATTATTAAAATATATGAATTTGAAATGAAATACACATTTCATCGATACGGTAGGTCGTACGTACGCAAGAACACTGTTTGAATTTTCATACAGGATTAAAATAAACCAAATTATATTATATATTATCATTAAATATTAATTATGATGTATTATTTACCACATATGTTTATTGAACACATATTTAATACATTCCACGTAAATCGTGAATGAATCACATCACTTCACGAGGCTGTAGTCCACCATACACAAAAATGACGTTATATTATTCCCAAAAAATGGAAAGTATGAAGGAATGTATGATATAAAGATTAAATAATCATAATAACATCATAAATATCATTTATTTTATATATAATAATTATAATAATAATTATTCCCAACCATTAATGGTGGTATTGGAAAAATGAACGACATCAATTTGTGATGTGATAGTCTTACAAACACACGAATGATGATTTGGTGACCCATTTTGATAGAATTGTGTGTTTTTTAGTTCATAACTATAACACATCAAAATATAATTATATTTAAGATACCATTTTTATTTTATAATGATTATTTAGAATGATATGAATGGTTTTGAAGAATATATAAATAAATAATATTCATTAATGAACCTTACCTCTTTATCGGGTATCTCCTTTTAGATTTCCTTGAAAGACATACGTGATTGGATTTCATCTCAAATTAATTAATTTATAATAATAGGCGTGAATTTATAATTTGGTTTGTGTAGGTATTTTCCAATACATTGGGCATTAGAGGTTTAAATGGATTAAGGGAGTTTGAGGCCTTTGATAAGGGAGGTGAGAGGCAGAATCATAAATTTTTTAAAGTGGGAATTAATCCATCCATTTATACAAGTAAGGAGGATCCAATTGTAACACCCTAGAATGATAAAGGGTTAAATGACTAAATGATATGACTCATGTCAACAAGGTGAACCTTCCTTTTCAAGAGCCTGTCTGATTAGAACTCCATAGTAAAGCGTGCTTAGCCTGGTGTAGTGATCAGGATGGGTGACCATCTTGGAATTTTCCCAGGGTGTGTGTGAGTGAAGAAAAAACATAGTGGAAATGACATGTGTTAGCCTATGGGGACTTTCACTAGTCATATGACCGGTTCAGTCACGTGGGTGGGCTCCACGGTGGGGACCACATGTCTGCAGGGCAATTGGTGGTACCTAGTGTGCCAGGACCTGACGACCATGTTAGGGAGGGGTAGTTGTGCTTTCACCGGGAACTAGTTGTCACATTTTTTATCAGAGGTGGTACCCACCCTAATGTGCGGTGCACTGCCTGGGTTGAGATGTAGGGCCCACAATGATGAATTTGTGCTCTAAAGGGGAGGGGGTTGATTCTAACACCCTCAAATGATAATGGGTTAAATGACTAAATGATATGACTCGTGTCAATAAGGTGAACCTTCCTTTTCATGAGCAAGTCTGATTAGAACTCCATAGTTAAGTGTGCTTGGCCAGGAGTAGTGATCAGTATAGGTGACCTTCTGGGAAGTTTTGCAAGGTGTGTGTGAGTGAGGACAAAACACACTATAAAGTACATGTGTTGGCCTATGGAGACTATCACTAGTCAGATGACCAATTTAGGAACGTTGGTGGGCCCCAGATAGCTCCTGGATCATCCAACAGGAAATCCTACCTGAAGGGTAGGTATATAAAGCCTCCACAGCACTCCACGTTCGTATGTCTCCTCCGTGTACTGTCACTCCATGAGGTCCACATCGGGGTACTATCCAGACCTGATCCACTCAGCCTCGGTCAGCGTTGTCCGTCATCTACAACAAACACAACGAGGTACGGGCATAGCCCGTGCAGGGTGAGTATAATGATACTCTGTAGGAACCCTGATACCCTCAAGGTCTCACAAAAATCCAACAAAGATAAACCACAAAGTATGAATTCAACAGATAACCTTACTTAGGTATATGCCCATACATATACCTAAGTTATCAAGTAATCCATCTCAATCATGTGGTAAATACAAAAGTTACTCGCTCAAATCAACAAGGATTTTTATTATAGTGATAGTAACATTTCAAACCCCCTGCTGCTGGAAAACTCCTCCTCTATCGAGTATAGTGGGCCTACCGCCACAACCAGGCACTTCTCACTAACCTTGGACTGCTGAGGTACTACTCTTGTCATGTATCGTGGATCTGTTGCATCACACAGAGGGGCTCCCCACCATAGGTATGCCGCCACAACCAGGTGCTCCCCCTCACAGCATGCAGAGGTACTCTGCCTGTCGAGTACTGCAGTTCTGCCACCAAAACCAAGCACTCCTCCTCCATGAGTCGGCCTCCAAAAACATGTGCTCCCCACTGTTCCATATGAGTCACTCCAAGTCGCTCGATCAACAGTCTTCAAGTCTCAGCCAGCTACTAGTTTCCCGCACAAATTCCAACTCGTCTCTGGAAGATCCGTTCCACAAGCTACTGGTCAATACTCCAACCATCACGAAGTCCCATGTATAAGTATCTCAAAGGTCTTCCTCATCATAGGGGTCTCAATGCAGCAGCCGGCGCGCCAATCGGACACTCGGTCTGTGAGTTATAATCTTTTTAGTCTTGGGGGCTCGGTTGGATTTGTGCACGATCCAACCTGACCGTATATCAACATTAACCTAAACTCTAGTGGGGTATACTGAAAGGGACCATCATGCTCCTAGAAAACTAGCGCCATTGATGGTTCGTCAAATGGTCGATCAGTGCCAATGATATGGCCATAAGAAATTATATTCTGGTAGTGGGAATGAGTTCGGTCTGACCTGGTCGGACCGACTCGGCCCGTCTTGGTCTCGGCCAACCCGGTCTGGGTCGACCCAGTCAGACCTGTTGTGTCTGGCCCGACCCATTGGGCGTGCCATCCGGTTAGGTTCGGCCCGACCCGCTCGTCCCCACCCAACAAGCCGCATGGGCAGTTCGGCCCAGAGGTCACCACGAGGGGCGCGGCTCAGCCCTGAGGGTGCGGCCGGTTCGGTTCGGATAGCCCCGCAAGGGGCACGGTTCAGGCAGCTCGGCCCAGGAGGCCAAGCCGGTTCGGCCAGAGACACCGCGAGGGAGGCTGCGGACTGGCTTGGTAGGCCGGTGTGGCTCAGCTTGTTCGGTCGGGAACTGGGGTGCGGCCTGGGTAGGTCAGCGAGGCGGCGGTGCAGAAAGGGGGGCGCCCTGGGTAGGCCAATGGGGATCCTGGGTGGGACGGGTGGCGGCCTGGGCAGGCCGGCGGGGCGGTCGGTCCGACTGGGTGGCAGCCTGGGTAGGACGGCGGGGCGGTCGGTCCGACCGGGTGGCGGCGTGGTCAGGCCGACAGGGTAGCCGGGAGGGCGCCAGGCAAGCTATCAGGCAGCCTAGAGGGCGCTGGGATTGTCGACAGGCGGCCAGGAGGGCGCCGGGTAGGGCACGGCCGGGAGGCCGGGCGGCTGGGTGCGTGGGACGCGCAGAGGACAGCTCGGTCGGGGCCGGTTCGGCCGGAGCACCGTGAGGGTGGCATGGGTTGCAGAGGCTGCGGGAAGCATGACCTTTTTCTTCACTGCCTTTGTGGTCTCATTTCTTCGTCGTCATGCTGAGGATCATCCCAAACAAGAATGGCAGAGGGGTCGGGCCATGTTGGTTTGGCCCACACCCTCCGCGTTTAGGGTGGTATCAATTAGCTTATTAATAAAAGTAGATGAACAACAACTCACATGCAAACAATTCCATTCCTACTGTTGAAGAAGATAGAAAAGGAATAACATCAACATGTAATAAACCCCCTGCCTTTGATCTTGATTCGTCGTTCATTGATAGAGTCGCGGATGGAAGACGAAGAAGTTCATCGTTCGTCGCGTCCGCCGCATGCTTCCAATCCCAAGCTGTGTCGGCTTGTGGAAGACGCTCCACGTCGGTAGGTGTCTAGGGAAGAATTTGAAGAAGGATCTTTTCTGGTGTTCATTGGAAGAATGTGTTCTTTATTCTTTGTTCTTCGTTAGGGGAATTCTAATCCTCCCAAGATCTCCTATCAAAACACCCAAGTCTTTGACCGTAATGAACAATACCCACTAAAATAATATTTGATTGTCTATTATTTTAGATGTTGGCACTAAATTCAAAAAGAATAAAATAAATTAAATAGCCCCACCTAATTAATTCATGAGTTTGGAACATTTAATTAAAATTGTTGGCTCAAAAATTAAAGAGGTTGATTTGGCCCATTTAATTAGGGGAGTTGGTGACACCATTAATTGGGGGGTTTAATCTCGACTGGTCCCCACACCGTAACCCCTCCTGGGAGGTTAGGTTTGCATGGGCCCCACCACCATAACCTCTCATGGGAGGTTAAGGTGTGGTGGTCCCCTCCTCCAACCTCCACGTGGAGGTTTTAACTAGCTAAAATAAAAATAAGGCTACCACTTTATTTTTATCAAACTTATTCATTAAAACCCAAAAACTAACTTTTATTCTCGACCAACTGCCGTCGAAGTGAAAGTATTTTTAAGAGAATACAAGCACTGAGAGTTCAACGGTGCCCTCGGATTTCAATTCTGAGAACCAATTCAAAAGTTATAAAAACATGCTCATACATTTACTGAATATACCCAAACAAAACATTAGAAATAGATTTCGGGCACAACGGGCCTCAGAATCAAACACCGTCAATTTTCGCAGACTCGTAAAATTACCATGTATTTAAAAAAAATACATGGAAATTCCAGGTCTTTACATTCTCCCACCCTCAGGGCTTTACGTCCCCATAAGATACAACTCAAACTAAGGGAACAAATGGAGGAACCTAGCACGCATCTGAGCCCCCTACTCCCTTGTGCTCTCATGGAGGTTCCCGTGCTTCCAACAAATGCGCACCAGAGGTATCGACTGTCCACAAAGGACCTACTCCTCTCGATCCTCAATCTCCATGGGAACCTCCATAAAGTCTCCCCATTGTTTACGTCTAGCTCTCCATGGTCAATGATGTGAGAAGGGTCGTGCACGTATCTCCTCGGTTAGGATACGTGGAAGACACCGTGCACCCAGTGCAACTGAGGTGGAACAGCTAAGAGGTATGTCACCTTGACAACCCTAATGAGCACCTGGAAAGGTCCGATGAAACACGGAGATAACATTCCACCTTCGCCAAATATTTATAGACCTCATTGAGGTGAGACCCGTAGAAAGATGTGGTCACCATCCTCGAACTCCAGAGGTCTTCGTCTCTTGTCATCAAAGGACTTCTGCCTACTATGTGCAGTCTTCTTCCGCTCATGGAAGATTTTAACCTTCTCCGTGGTAGCTCGTACCATCTCTAGTCCCACAAGTGTTGACTCCCTAGGGTCAGTCCAGCACAAGGGTGATCTGCAAGGTCGCCTGTATAATTCCTTGAAAGGTTCCATCCTGATGGTGGAGTGATAGCTATTGTTGTAGGCGAACTCCACAAAAGGTAAGTGATCCTCCTAGCTGCGACCGAAGTCGAGGACACAAGTACACATCATGTCCTCGATGGTTTGAATGGTCTGCTCAGTCTGACCATCCGTCTGAGGGTGGAAGGTAGTTCTCATAAGAAGTTGCGTCCCAAAAGCCTCCTGCAACCCCTTCCATAGCTAGGAAGTAAAACGTTCGTCACAATTGGAGACATTAGAAGAAGGTACTCCATATAGCTACACAATCTTCTACACATGGAGGCATCCCAATCTCTCTACTGAACCCTTCTCTCTAATCGGTAGGAAGTGGTCTGACTTGTTGATTCGTTCAACGATCGCCTAAATCGAGTCGTGACCCCTAGATATATGTGGAAGACCCATCATGAAGTCCATGGATATTCCTTCACACTTCCACTCTGGGACCTCTAATGGTTGTACCAAGCCTGCTGGTACCTGGTTCTCTGCCTTCATTTGCTGAAAAGCGGGGCACCGAGAGAAAAACTCTGCAACTTCCTTCTTCATTCTCGGCCACCAGTGTTGTCGCCGGAGGTCCTGGTACATCTTCTCCACTCTAGGATGTACTGCTAAAGGGGATGTGTGGAAATCCATCAACACTTCCTCTTAAAGTGACACTAGCACCATAGTACATCCTCTAAAAAGGATGAAGTTCTCCCCAACATCAGAAAATCTATCATGTTCCTATCCTATGGATATCTGAGCACGTCGTGTCTCGCAGTCAGCATCTCCACGTCATTCCTCCCGGACTCACTGAAGAAGTAGAGGAGTGATTGTAAGAGACTGAAGGAAGTCTGCTCCATCTCAATCCACATAGGATATCTGTAAAGTAGTCAGCTGCTCTTTCACTTCGCCATGAAGCCATATACTAAACCTCCTGCTGAAGGGCATCTGCTACAACTTTCCCCTTCCCAGGAGTATAGACTATCTCGAATTCATAGCCTTGGAGGAACTCAAACCAATGTCTCTGTCTCAGGTTCTTGTCCTTCTGAGAAAAGATATACCTGAGTCTCTTGTGGTCAGAGTAGACAGTGAAATGCTCTCCCATCAGATAGTGTCGCCACATCTTCAAGGCGAATACCACAGCTGCCAAATCCAAGTCATGGGTATCATAATTCTTCTCATGCTGTCTCAGATTCCGAGAAGCATACGTGATCAATGCTTGCTCGTGCATCAGGGCACACCCGAGTCTGGTCCTTGATTCATCGTAGTAGACTACATACCCTACACCTTCCTCTGGAAGCCTCAAGATGGAGACACTATTCATCATCTGCCTCCACTCCTAAATGCTCTACTAGAATCTCTCACACCATACGAAGGGTTGTGTCATGACTTGTCCCAGTGGGGCCCAATCCGCAACTCCCCAAGCCCGCCTCCAATAGGACAAGGGCTGGTGACTAGCACCGAGTAGGAATGTTACTAACATGGGAGGAATTTCTTATAAACGTGTACACACACACACACATATTCAAGCCCGCAATACTAAAAAGAAAAAACTACAAAAAGGAAATGCATGTGTACACTAAAATCACCACCAATAGAGTACAACAGGAAAGTAAAGTGCAGAAATGTAAAACCCTACGCCAAAAGTACAAGCCCACCAAAAGAGAGTCTGTAACAAAGTACAACCTGTAAAGATAGGTTTTGGGACTGTAATCTGTAGCCATAGGAACACACCTTAGCCTGCCTGATCTCACTGTGCACCATCCGGTCCTGGTCCACCTAGAATCATGTCAAAGGCTCGCTCGTCTGCACAAGACATGACACGTGCGGGAAAATCCCGTGCAGGGGTGAGTATAACAATACCCAGTAGGACACCCCAAAACCACAATGGAAATACAACAAGGAAAATACCAGAAAGGAAAGATACAGTTATTTTCACACAGTATATGTCTACAGAACATATGATAAGAATATCTAGATATACTCATACACGATTGACTATCGTGAATACCACCACTAGGATCCAGCTCGAAGATTCCACTAATCATGTAACAAGGAGAACACACTCCTAGGTCTGAAGAGAGAGATATGAATTACTCATTCCGGGAGAACACACTCCACATGTACTTGAGAACATGATGCTCATATGAGGATCACAACCAATAGCCATGGGGTGATTCCAACAACTCTGTCTGAACTAATCCGCTAAGCAGAGGATCGACGCCCGAGTAAAGATGGTCACATCGATACCAAGAACTCTACCTAGGGTACCAAGAAGGAATAGAGGATCCGGCTCCATGTATCATAGAGGGGATTCCAACAACTCTATTCTGGAAGTCCTGCTAAAGGGATCATACTCCTGTATGTAGGAAATGATACCGGAAACCTTCAGGAGAAAGGCCAAGGGGATGAACCCTAAGGAAACTAGTCCAAGTCACAGAAGGAAACTAGATCAAGCCTTGTAAAACAGGTTACACGACATGTAGTATGGTTACATGCCATGTTCCTTGACTCCGGGTACTTCCCGTGTAAACGGCCCGTGTCATCCGTCCAAGCTGTGTAAAACTCAACTACACGGCGTGTAGAAGGATCACACGCCGTGTTCCCTGACTCCAGGTATTGCCCGTGTAAACGGCCTGTGTCTGGAATCGAAGTCATGTAGGAATGCATATACACTGCATATAAGTCGAATAACACGCCATGTCCTGTTAACTGGGAAACACCCGTGTTCCCTGGCCGTATGCTTGTACAAGGTGTATGTCCGTGTCGCTTGCCCGTGTACCAGTACATGGGGTGTACCGTGTATCTGGCCATATCTGACCAGGGAAGGGTATACACATGGTGTCCTTGGTCATGTACCCAACTCGTGTTCGTGTACTCCCAGAGTACATGCCAGGTGATCCCCGATGAACACACGCCGTGTAGCCCATACTACACACTGTGTAATCAGGATTTCCAGAACCTCCATCCTCCTCCTCACGCCTCGGCCAGATCTCCAAATCTCGATTCTGTCATCCGTTTGCCACAAAACTCAAGATTCTAGTTCGTTTCATCATCCTAACACCGAATCTGGGTGTTTTGGGCCTTTAATCGGCTCAGAAAACAAGCATTGATTCATCCGAAAAAATGCCCAAAAACCCATATCTCTCGATCCGATCCAAATTGTTCATCGCCACCTCTGTCTCACCTCTGTAGCATCGTTCCGGGGTTGGATATACAATCTTGGATCATTGCGCCAACAAAAAAATGTGCAATGATCGATTTCCTCCTAGAACATCAAGCACGGGGAATAACGAGGAGTCTCCACGAAGAACGGGGAATTCAATCACAAAACGAAAAAGTGGGACGAACCTAGATTGTTTTTCATGATAATCCGTGTTTGTTTTCCTTAGATAAAAACCAAAATGATCAACAAATTAAATCGCAAGAATGATGTTCTTCCAAAAATCCCCGCAAAATCCCATCCCTCAAATACGATCGATCTGCGGGGAAATCTGTTCGTGGATTAGTCCGTGTTCATCGTAGGAATCAAGAACATGAAATAAATAACAAAGAGATCAAATTACCTACCTGGATTCGCAGTGTTCGTTGGTGAAGATTCGTTCGTCGCGTCGTCATTGCAGGTGAAATTCGTCAAGAACGCCATCGCCGTGTTGGGAGGTTTTCTCCAGAGCTTTTCCAGAGCCTTCAGGGGAAATTCAAGGTTATGAGATTTTTAACCATTGTCCACTGCAAAAACTCTATTTAAAAAGTTAAAATATTTCACTGGAGCAAGGATTTAATAAAATATTTTTATTAAATATTTTATTATAGTTACGTCCAAAAACTAGATTTCACCACCGCCCTGCGCCGGCCGATGTTAGGCCTTGCCCATGGTAAAATCTCTGTTCTGAATGTAACGGTGCCCTCAGATTTATGATCTGAGCACCCGTTCAGGATTTATTCCACTTTTTCAGGAAAACCACACATGCGCGTAATTTAATTATTTAATTAAATTCAAACATTTCTTCCAGGCTCACCGGGCCTTGGAACTGCACGCTGTTACATCGCCTGGTCTTGAAAGAATTCCCAAATAATTTAAAATAACACATGAAAAAATATGATACACTACATCACACCCACATTAGGGATTTTACGTCCCCGAAAAGCCAAAACAAAGGCTACTCAAAAACATGTGGGTACTGCACACGAATCTGAGCCTCCCGCTCCCACGTGCTCTCCTGGATATTCCCATGCTACCACCGGACACGCACCAAGGGAATAGCTCGCCCATGAAGAATATTATCCCTATGATCTTCAGTCTCCCCTGGGTATTCAGCAAATGTCACTCCATCATCGATGTACAGCTCACCCCAGTTGATAACGTGCGATGAATCATGCACGTAACTCCGTAGCTGCGACACATAGAAGACGTTGTGTACCCGGTCCATCTGAGGAGGTAGATCCAAGTGGTATGCCACCTTTCCAACTCTACTTAGAATCTCAAATGGGCTGATGAACCTTGGATATAGCTTGCCTCCTCGGCCAAATCTCTGCAACCCCCATTGAGGTGAGACCTGAAGGACCACATGGTTCCCTCCTCGAACTCCAAGGGCCTCTATCTCCTGTCGGCATAAGACTTATACCGAGTCTGTGCAGTCTTCATCTGCTCATGGATGACCTACACCTTCTCTATAGTATCTCACACCATCTCTGGGCCCATGAGTGCTGAGTCTCCTAGGTTGTGACCAGCAAGGTCGCATGTACAAAGCCTCGAATGGTTCCATACCAATAGTGGTATGATAACTGTTTTTATAAGAAAATTCCACCTGTGGTAGGTGATCCTCCAAGATATGACCGAAGTAAAGTATGCAAGCTCATAGCATATCCTCCAGAACCTAGATGGTCTGCTTCGTCTGACCATCATTCTGAGGATGAAAGATTGTGCTCAAGCATAACTGAGTCCCAAAATCTTCCTGCAATCACTTCCACAACTGGGATGTGAAATGAGCATCACGATCTGAGACGATCGTGGATGGATCTCCATGAAGTCGAACTATCTCCTGCACGTAGAGGTATCCCAAGACCTCTACTGAACTCTACTCTCGTATTGTTAGGAAGTGGGCCGACTTGGTGAGTCGATCAACAATCACCCAGATGGAATCATGTCCCCTGGACTTATGTGGTAAACCAATCACGATGTCCATGGATATCCCATCCCACTTCCACTCTAGAACCTCAAGGGGCTGATTCAATCATGCTGGCACCTGGTGCTCAGCCTTCACTTGCTAACAAGTAAGGCACCGATAAACAAACTATGTCACACTCTTCTTCATTCCTGGACACCAGAACTGACGTCGGAGGTCCTAGTACATCTTTTCCATGCCTGGATGCACCACCAAAGGAGATGTATGGAAATCCCTCAGAACCTCCTCCCGCAACATCATTGGTACTACTGTGCACCCTCTAAAAGAACAACATGCTCCCCGCATTTTGAATATCCATCGCCAACATTACTTGCGGCTATCTGAGCATGTAGAGTCTCACAACTTGAATCCTCGTGATGTGCTTCCCTGACTCGCTGTAAGAGTAGAGGGGTAATAATCATCGACTGAAGGTAAGCTTCCTCATCTCTATCCACGAAGGATAACTATAAAGAGGCCAACTGTCTCGTTGCCTCATCCAGAAACTACGAACTGTATTTCCTATTGAGAGTATCTGCCACAACGTTCCCCTTCCCAAGAGTATAAACGATCTCAAAGTCGTAATCCTGGAGGAACTAAAGCCACCGTATCTGGCTCAAATTCATATATTTCTACGAAATGATATTTCTGAGACTCTTGTGATCAGAGTAGACAATAAACCACTCGCCCATCAGGTAGTGCCACCACATCTTCAACACGAAGACTACCACTGCCAACTCAAGATCATGGGTCGTGTAGTTCTTCTCATGTGTCCTCCACTGACGTGAGCCATAGGCAATCACCGCTAGCCTCTGCATCAGGACACAACCAAGACTAGTAACTGATGCGTTTCAAAACACTACGTACTCTACACCCTCCTCTGGTAATCTCAAGATCGGGGCGCTCTTCGGACTCTGTCTCAACTGCTGAAAATCCTACTGGAATCTCTCGATCCACACGAAAGGCTGCCCCTTTTGGGTCAAAGTTGTTAGGGGTGCAGAAATCCTGGAGAAATCAAGAATGTATCTTTGATAGTAGCATGCCAACCCAAGGAAACTCTGCTCCTCCGTCATGCTCCGGGGTGGCTTCCATGCTATCACTACCTCTACCTTGGATGGGTCCACTGATACACCATCTGCTGAGATAACGTGTCCCAGAAAGTGGACCTCTTGTATCCAAAACTGACACCTCAAGAGTTTCCGGTAAAATTGGTGCTCTCATAGTGTGTCCAGAACCAGCCTTAGGTGCCTTGCGTGCTCCTCCTCGGATGCATAGTACACAAGGATATCATTGATGAAGACCACCATGAACCGATCTAGATAGGGCTAAAAGACCTGGTTCATGAGTCCCATAAACACAGCGAGGGTGTTCATCACCCCGAAGGGCATCACCAAGTACTCATAGTGACCGCAGCGGCATCTGAAAGCCGTCCTTGGTATATCCTCATCCCGTACTCGCAACTGGTGATATACTGATCGTAGATCAACCTTTGAGAACCATCATTCCCTTCTTAACTGGTCGAAGAAGTCATCGATACTCGGTAGTGGATACTGGTTCTTCATGGTCACCTGATTCAAGCGTCGGTAATCCACACACAGCCTCAAGCTCCCGTCTGCCTTTTTGGAAAACAACATTGGGGCCACCCAGGGTGAAACACTGAGTCTCCAGAAGCCCTTCCTCTTCAAGTCATCCAGCTGCACCCTCAGCTCACGAAGCTCTGCAGGAGCTATCCGATATGTTGATGCTGATATCGGTGTCATCCCAGGTTGCAACTCAATGCAGAAATCTATATCCCGACGGGGAGGTAGTCCGAGGACATCCTCCAGAAAGACGTCCCCATACTCATCCACTACTACTAGAAATTGGAAACTCGTAACATGTGCTTTTCCAAGGTCTCGGCTATCCAAATGATGTGAAATCGGTTGTACCTTTCTACACACGAGTCCATTCTGCGTTGCCTAGGTCTCCTTTTCACCGACGAAGGAGAACCTCATTATATCACTGCGGACACACCGCACCCTTCGCCTAAAATAGTCAATCTGGGCATGAACGGTGGATACCCAATCCATACCAAGAATGACATTGTAAGGCCTCGATGCTATCACCATGGGGTTCCAACCGAAACTCTCACCTCCAGGGGTCAGGTCACATTGTCTGCAAAGTTGTGTGATTTCTAAATCTTCTCCAGTCAGTGTTTCTAAGCGTAAGGGTCAAGTCAACGGCTCAACAGGAATCTAAATGTATCGAAAAAGATAAGGATCCAGAAAAAAATTACTAGCACCTATGTCTTTCAGTACGACAACCAAAGTAGAAAAGACCCAGATTGTACCTCTAATCATTCTGGGAGTACCTGGGTCGTAAGCCTCTGCTGCCTGAAACTGTCCCTGCCTCTGTCCACCAGCTCCCTGAGCTAGGGGTGGACATCCTAGGGGTGGTGGTGGAAAAAGTTCAAAACTCCGACCACCTCCAACTGCTCTCCCAACTCCACTACCACATCCTCCGCCCTGAGGATCTATCAGCTCCACATGCTGCCTCTTCCTCGGTGGTCCATACACTGCTCCTGTGTTAGTACTACGGCGGGTCGGACATTCTCAAGTGAGATGTCCACTACCATAACATGAGTAACATAGCCTCTCTCGAGGCTGGCTGGATGTGCCCTACAAACCCTATATGGAAGATCCTCTATCCTGGGATATCCTATGAAAACGTCTCTCGTGCCTGGGTCCCTGACGTTGGCTCCCTTCTACCGAGGTCTCTGCTCCAGCTCACTCACTATTGACAACTTTCGGATGTCGATGCTCTTCAAAGAAGCTCTCAACCACTGAAGCCTGCTCGAGAACCCCAACATAAGTAGGAATTCTCATAGGGATGATGTTGTCTCGGATATCTCTACGCAATCCCCTCTCAAAAGTCCGAGCTCTAATGTTCTGATCCCTGACCATATCCATCGAGTACCGTGAGAGGTCGGTAAACCTCGATGAATAGTCATCCACCGTCATGGTTCCCTGTTGGAGTTGAAGAAGCTCCGGTATACGTACTTCTCTCAGGGTAACTGGTGAAAACTCCTCTCTGAAGAGATGCTCAAACTCTGACCATGCAATAGTCACCTCATCATGGGTCTGGATAACCAAACTCCACCATCGCCCTGCCGAGCCCTGTGGAAGCCCCGCTGCCAGGATCACCATCTGTTCTGCTGGTGTCCTGCCCAAATAGAAGACTCTGGCCACTACCTGAAGCTAGTCCTCTGCTGCCTGAGGGTCAGGCTCACCTCGAAACCTAAGGGGTCTCTGTCTCTGAAACTCATGGAGTGCGCTCATCCTGCACTCCTCCTCTACTGGTACAGCAGGAACTAAACACTACTCTACAGGTGGTGGAATAATTGGCACACCACCCAAAGGTGAAATTGGAGGATCTAGTCCCTGTATCGAAGCTTTGTCACTGAGGGGGTCATCCTCGTGATCAACCTGCTAGATCCTAGCGGGTGCACGTCACAGAGGCATCCTGTAAAGAAACAAGATGTATCTTAGTCAGTGAGTATATCTGGAGAGCTGACTTAAGAAGGATATGGAAACCACAACCCATTCCTATATGATGCATGTACCTTTATTTTCCCATGCAACTAGTGTTCTCATGTTCTGAGTTGAAAAGCAAGTTATCAGAGTCTTGGTGTATGGATATGTCGGCCGCCTGCACCAACACTGGGGTCCCTGGCCTGAAATCTAAACTCGGAACACTTAACATTGTTTCCACAAACCAACTCATAGACTCTCGGTCCTAAGTTAGAACCGACCACCTATGATACCACTCTTTCATGGCCCGTCCTAGTGGGGCCCAAGCCATAACTCCACATGCCCGCCTTCAATAGGCTAGGGGATGGTGACTATCACCGAGTAGGCATGTTACTAACATGGGAGGAATTTCCTATAAACATGTACACACTCACACACATCTCCAAGCCCACAAACCTGAAAAGTAAAAACTACAAAAATGAAATGCATGCATACACTAAAATCCCCACCAACAGAGTAAAATAGGAAAGTAAAGTGAAGAAATGTAAAACCCTGGGCCAAAAGTACAAGCCCACCAAAAGAGAGTCTGTAACAAAGTCTAACCTGTAATGAAAGGTATAGAGACTGCAATCCATAGTCGTAGGAACACACCTCGGCCTGTCTGATCTCACTGATCACCATCCGGTCCTGGTCCACCTAGAATCCAATCAAAGGCTCGCTCTTCTGCACAAGACACGACACATGCGGGAAAAGCCCGTGCAGGGGTAAGTATAACAATACCCAGTAGGACACCCTGAAACCACAAAGGATATTCAATAAGGTAAATACCACAAAGTAAAGATACAGTCAGTTGCACATAGTATTTGTCTATAGAACATATGAAAAGAATATCCAGATATACTCATACACGATCGACAATCGTGAATACCACCACTAGGATCCAGCTCAAAGATTCCCCTAAGCATGTAACAAGGAGAACACAATCCAAGGTCTGAAGAGAGAGATATGAAGTAATCATTCCGAGAGAACACACTCAATAAGTACTTGAGAACATGATGCTCAGATGAGGATCACAACCAATAGCCATGTGGTGATTCCAACAATTTAGTCTGAACTAATCTGCTAAGTAGAGGATCGGTGCCTGGGTAAAGTTTTTCATGTCGATACCAAGAAATCTACCTAGGGTACCAGGAAGGAATAGAGGATCCAGCTCCAAGTCTCATAGAGGGGATTCCAACAAATCTATTCAGGAAGTCCTGCTGAAGGGATCATACTCCTGTATGTAGGAAATTATACCGAAAACATTCAAGAGAAAGACCAAGGGGAAGAACACTAAGGAAACTAGTCCAAGTCACAGAAGGAAACTAGGTCAAGACTTGTAAAATAGGTTACACAGCATGTAGTATGGTTACATGCCATTTTCCATGACTCCGGGTACTACCCGTGTAAATGGCCCATGTCATCCATCCAAGATGTGTAAAACTCAACTACACGACATGTAGAAGGATCACACGCCGTGTTCCCTGACTCCGAGTACTACCCGAGTAAACTGCCCGTCTTTGGAATCGAAGTCATGTAGGAATGTATATACATGGCATGTAAGTTGAATCAGACGTCGGGTCCTGTCAATTGGGAAACACCCGTGTACCCTGGCTGTATGCCCATACACGGTGTCCGTCCGTTTCGCCTGCTTGTGTACCAGTACACGGGGTGTCCCGCATATCTGGTCGTGTTTGGCTGGGGAAGGGTATACACGACGTGTCCTTGGTCGTTTACCCAACCCGTGTTCGTGTAATCCCGAAGTACATGCCAGGTGATCCCCGATGAACACAAGCCATCTCGACCATACTAAACACCGTGTTGTTGGGATTTCCAGAACCTCTGTCTTCCTCCTCGTGCCTCATCTAGATCTCTAGATCTCTATTTTGTTGTCTGTTTTCCACGAAACTCAAGACGCTGGTTCATTTCATCATCCTAACATCGAATCCGGGTGTTTCGTGCCTTCAATCAGCTCGGAAAACAAGGGTTGATTCATCCGAATGAAAATGCGTAAAAACCCATATCTCTCGATCTGCTCTGAATCGTTTGTCGGCACCATAGTCACACCTCCGTAGCATCGTTATGGGGTTGGATCTACAATCTCGGATCATTTTGCCAACAAAAGAATGTGCAACGATCGATTTCCTCCAAGAACGTCAAGCGTGGCGAAGAACGAGGAGTCTCCACGGAGAATGGGGAATTCAATCGCAAAACGAACAAGAGGGATGAACCAAGATAATTGTTCGTGATGATCTAGGTTCATTTCCATTAGATCAAAACCAAAATGAAAAACATATTAAAACACAAGAATGAAGTTCTTCCCAAAATCCCCGCAAAATCCCATCCGGCAAATACGATCGATCCACGGGCTAATCTATACATGGATTAGTCTGCGTTCATCGTAGGAATCAAGAATGGGAAAAAATCACAAAGTGTTCAAATGCCCTACCTGGATTCATGGTGTTCGTTGACGAAGATCTGGTCGTCACGTCGTCGTCTCCGGTGAAATTCATCAAGAACGTCATCACCGTGTTGGGAGGATTTCTCCAGAGCTTTTCCAAAGCCTCTAGGGGAAATTCAGGGTTATTAAATTTGTACCCCTGATCCCCTATGAAAACTCTATTTAAAAATTTAAAATATTTCACTGCAGTAGGGATTTAATAAAACATTTTTATTAAATATTTTATTACAGTTACGTCCATAAACTAGATTTCACCACTGCCCTGTGTTGGTCGATGTTAGGCCTTGCCTAAGGTAAAATCGTTGTTCTGAACACAATGGTGCCCTTGGATTTCTGATTTGATCACCCATTCAGGATTTATTCCAATTTTTTAGGGAAACAACATGCGTGCATAATTTAATTATTTAATTAAATTCAAACATTTGTTCCGGGCTCACTGGTCGACGGAACTGCACGCCGTTACATCGCCTGGTCTTGAAAGAATTCCCACATAATATTAAAATAACACATGGAAAAATCTGAGACTTTACAGGTTACCCCTTCTTCGTCAAGCCTGATAGTGGTGTTGCAACTCTAGAAAAGTCTGGAAAGAACCTCCAGTAGTAACCAACCAAACCCAGAAAACTCCGTACCTCTATCGCAGTCCTGGGTGGCTCCCAAGAAAGTACCACCTCAATCTTCACTGAATCCACCGCAACTCCAGTCTTCGAGTTGACATGTCCCAAATAGAGAACCTCTCGGATCCAAAACAAGCACTTCGAGAGCTTACCATAAATTTGGTGCTCTCGGAGTGTGTCCAATACTACCTGCAAACGGTAGACATGATCCTCCTCAGTAGTCGAGTAGATCAGAATGTCGTCGATGAAGTCTATGAAAAAGCGATCGAGGTATGGGTGGAAGATCATGTTCATGAGTCCCATGAGCACTGGTGGAGAGTTGGTCACGCCGAAGGGCATAACCAAGAACTCGTAGTGACAGTACCGACACCTGAAGGTCATCTTATGCACGTCCTTATCTCGAACTCTGAGTTGGTGATAGCCTGATCTGAGGTCTATCTTCGAGAACCACCGTTCTCCCTTCAGCTGATCAAAGAGGTCGTCAATCCTCGGGAGTGGGTACTTGTTCTTCATGGTCACCCGATTTAGGTGATAGTAGTTGAAACAAAGCCTCATGATTCCATCCGCCTTCTTGGTGAACAAAATCAGTGCTTCCCTAGGAGAAACACTAGGATGGATGAATCCTTTCCCCTGTAAGTCCTCTAGTTGTACCTGCAGCTCACAAAGGTTAGCAGGAGCCATTTGAGGTGCAGGTCAACGTAGAAGTCCACATCTCTATGAGGAGGTAGACCTAGGACATCATCCGGGAAAACATCCGCGTAATGATCCACCACTATAGGATAAGTCAGACTCTCCACATCAACTACTCTAGGGGTAAGCCAAGCCAACTGATCAGTGATCGGTTGTACCCTCCTTTGAGTAAGTCTGTCATGTGCTACAAAGGATCCCTTCTCACCGGTGAAGGTAAACCTAGTCCCATCCATGCGGACACACCGCACTTTTCACCTAATACAGTCGATCTGAGAATGGACTGTAGATAGCCAGTCCATACCCAAGATGATGCCGTAAGGCCTTGACACTGCTACGAGGAGATCCCAGCCGAAGCTCTCGCCTCCTAGAGTAAACTTACACTTCTGGCACCAGTGCGTAATCATCAAGTCTACTCCCATAAGAGTCTCTAGACGTATGTATAGATCCAACGGCTCCGTCAAAATATTCGAGCTCCGAACAAGGGCAGTGGAAATGTAAGAGTGAATAGAACCTGTGTCTTTAAGAACTGCAGCTATGGTGGAGTAGACATAGATCGTACCTCGAATCATATCCAGAGTGCCATGATAGTAAGCCTCATCTTCCTGGAGGTGAGAACTCCCCTATAAACCTGCTCCCTACGGTCGGGGTGGACCTTCTGTTGGTGGTGGCGGTAACACCTCAAAACGTCTCCCATCTCCAGCTGCACGGCCAGCTCCTCTACCACATCTGCCTTCTCCCTGCGGATCACCTCGATCGAATCTATGTCTCTACATCGGCGGTCCTTCAACCATCTGCTTATCATCTGATCAACTGGTCGGAAAGTCACGAGCAATGTGACCATGCCTACCACATGAGTAACAATGCCCGCTCCTGGCATGTGCCTCTCTTCCCCAGGTGCCCCTTACAACCGATCCTGAGTCATGCGGTCATCCACCCATGGGTGTGGTCCTCTTAAACCTCTGTGACATCTGTCTACTACCAGTTGCAGAAGACTTCACTGTATGTCGACTAATGGGGGTCTCACTGTTGGAGACTGCTCAGTAAGAAAACTCTCCACTAAGAGGGCTCGCTCCAACACCCCCCTACTTCTGGATGTTGAGGGAGATCATCGAAGCCATGATCTCTCACCTGAGCCCCTTCTCGAAGTTCCGGGCCCTGAATAATGGATCTCGCACCGTATATGTGGAGTAGTGAAAGAGGTCGGTGAACCTCATTAAGTATTGTTCCACCGTCATGCTACCCTACTATAGATGAAGTAGCTCCGGTATCCATACTGCACGTAGGGTGGATAGGACAAAATCTGCCCGAAACAGACTCTAGAGTTCTGCCCAGAGTAGTGTCACCTCGTCATGCACCTGGAGCATCAGGCCCCACCATCTGCCCGATGCTTCCTGTAGAAGGATGGCACCAAGAATCATCATGAAGTCTGTTGATGTCACTACCAGTCGGAAAACTCTAACCTCAGCCTCCATCCAATCCTCAGCTGCCTTCGGGTTCATCTCTCCCTAGAACCTGGGCAGCCTCTGGCACTGGAACTCGTGAATCATGCTCAAGCAGCATGTATCATCTGTTGATGGGGCTGGTGGCATCGGTGGCCCAACAGAAAGTGGTACCGCTGGTGCCTCTGCTAGAAAAGGGTCATGCACCGGGGCCTCGTCGCTCGGTGGGTTATCTTCGAAAACAACTCTCAGGGCTCTAACTGGTCCTCCACGGGGAGGCATCCTGAAAGAAACAAATGTGACATTGTCAAAAGATTATACCTTGTGATTTGACCTAGTTGATATGACTTAAAGAAAAACTTTTTAAAACACAATTGCTATCAGTGTTTTCATGCAATGAGTCGTAAATCAGTAGTCATGGTCCTGGTGTATGGATACATCAGCCGTCGCACCAACACTGGACTCCCTGAACTGAAAACCACACTCAGTGCCCTTAACACTATTGCTTCACAGAAAAGAAAGATAGGAGTCCTATGTTCTGTGGTAGAACCGACTCCTCTGTTACCAATTTGTCAAGACCCGTCCTCGAGACCCATGCTGTGACTACCCCAAGCCAGCCTTCCATAGGCCAAGGTATGGCGACTAGAACCAAAGGTGTAAATCTATATGCTGGGAAGGAATTGCCTTTATAAACTGTAAACACACACAAACAGAGTACAAGCTGAAAGCAAAACACTAAGTAAAACTATGTAGAAAATTGTGCTGAAAAGTAAAAGGGGCTGGAAATACAAGCCCAACTGTAAAGTACAAGGAAATGGAAAGTAAGTACTGGAAAAATGGAAAACAGATCCTGGATCGTCCACCGGGAAATCCTACCTGAACGGTAGGTACAGAAAGCCTCCACATCACTCCACTTCTGTATGTCTCCTCCACGTACAGCCAGGCCGTGAGGTCCACCTCTGGGTACTGTCCAGTCCTGATCCACTCAACCTCGGTCAGCATTGTCCATCGTCTGCAACCTACACAACGAGGTGTGGGCATATCCCGTGCAGGGGTGAGTGTAACGATACTCATTAGGGACCCCAAGACACTCAAGGTCTCACAAAAATCCAACAAGGATAAACCACCAAGTATTAATTCAACAGATAACCTTACCTAGGTATATGCCCATACATATACCTAAGTTATCATGTAATCCATCTCAATCATGAGGTAAACACAAAAGTTACTGACTCATCTCAAACATGATTTTTATTATATGGGTATTAACATTTCGAACCCTCATCTACTGGAGAACTCCTCCTTTATCGAGTACAATGGGTCAGCCTCCACAACTAGGCGCTTCCCACTAACCTTGGACTGCTAAGGTATTCCTCCTGTCAGGTACCGTGGGTCTGCTGCGTCACACAGAGGCCCTCCCCACCATAGGTCTGCCACCACAACTAGGTGATCCTTCTCATAGCCTGCAGAGGTACTCATACTTTCGAGTACCGCAGGTCTGTCACCACAACTTGGCGCTCCTCCGCTGTGGGTCAGCCTCCACAACTAGGTGCTCCCCACTGGGCCATACGAGTCACTCTGAGTCACTCAATCAGTAGTCATCAAGTCTCATCCAGCTACCAGGTTCCCACACAAATATATGCTCGTCTCTAGAAGATCTGATCCAGAATCTATTGGATGATACTCAAACATTCATGAAGTCCCATGTAGAAGTATCTCAAAGGTCCGCCTCGTCATAGGGGTCTCAACGCAACAAACGACATGTCAATCGGATTCCCAGTCTGTGAGTTATAATATTTTTAGTCCCGGGGGCCCAGTTGGATTCGTGTATGATCCAAGCTAACCGTATCTCAACATTATCCCAAACTCTAATGGGGTATACTCAAAGGGACCTTCTTGCTCCTAGAAAACCAGCACTACTGACAGTTCTTCAAATGGTCGACGGGTGCCAAGATATGGCCAAAAAAAATTAAAGGCCAGTAGTGGGCCCGGGTCTGGTCCCACCCGGACGGACCGACTCGTCCCGTCTTAGTCTGGGCCGACCCGGTCTGGGTTGACCCGGTCAGACATGTTGGGTCTGGCCCATCCCATTGGGTGGGCCAGCCTGTTAGGATCGGCCCGGCCTGCTGGGCCTCGCCCAACAGGCCGCGTGGGTGGTTCAGCCTGGAGGTCACTGCGATGGGTGTGGCTCAGCCTAGAGGGTGAAGCTGGTTTGTTTCGGCCAACGCTGCGAGGGGCGCGGTTCGGGCGGCTCGTCCCGTGAGGATGAGGCGGTTCGGCCAGTGGCGCCTCGAGGGAGGCCACGGGCCGACTTGGTAGGCCGGCGCGGCTCGGCAGGTTCAGCCGAGAACAGGGGTGCGGCCTGGGTGGCGACCGGGCAGGCCGAGCAGGCCGGGTGGCGACCGGGGCAGGCCATTGGCGTGACCGGGCAGGCCGGTTGGCAGCATGGTCATGCCTGCAGGGTGGCAGGGAGGGTACTGGGTAGGCCAGCATGCGGCTGGGAGGGTGCTGGGTTGGCCATAGGTGGCCTGGAGGGCACCGGGAAAGGGGCGGCAAGGCAGGCCGGCAGCCGGGAGGCGGTGCGTCCGGGTGCACGGGACGCGTGGAGGCCGGCTCGGTCGGGGCCGGTTTGGCCAGAGCGTCGTGAGGGCACGTAGGTTTCAGAGACTACAAGAAGCACGACCTTTGTCGTCTCCGCCTTCTTCGTCTCGTTGCTTCGTCGCCATGCCGAGGATCATCTCAAACAAGAACAACGGAGGGGTCGGGGCATGTTGGTTTGGCCCGCACCCTCCATGTTTAGGGTGGTATCAATTGGATCATCAAGAAAAAAATATGAACAACAACTCACCTACAAAAAATTCCTTTCCAACTATTGAAGAAGATAGAAAAGTAATAACATCAACATGTAATAAACCCTCTACCTATGTTCGTCATTCATCGTTCGTTGATGGAGTCGTGGAATGCAGACGAAGAAGTTCATAATTCGTCGCATCCGCCGCACGCTTCCCATCCCAAGCTGCGTCGGCTTGTGGATGATTCTCCATGTCAGTAGGTGTCTGGGGAAGAAGTCGAAGAAGGATCGTCGCTGGCGTTCTTCGTTGGAAGAACACATTCTTCGTTCTTCGTTCTTCGTTCTTCGTTCTTCATTCTTCTTTCTTTGTTCTTCGTTCTTCGTTCTTATTTCTTCATTCTTCGTTGGGACAATTCTAATCCTCCCAAGCTCTCCACTCAAAACACCCAAGGTTTCCACCGTAATGAACAATTCCCACTAAAATAATATTAGATTGTCTATTATTTTAGATGTTGTCACAAAATTCAAAAATAATTAAATAAATTAAATCTCCCCACCTAATTAATTCATGAGTTTGGCACATTTAATTAAAAGTGTTCGCTCAACAATTAATGAGGAGGATTTAGAAAATTTAATTAGGGGAGTTGGTGACACAGTTATTTGGGTTTTTTAGTCCTGGGTGGTCCCCACACTGTAACCTTTCGTGGGAGGTTAGGTTCGGGTGGGCCCCACCATCATAACCTCTCATGGGAGGTAAAGCTTGGGTGGTCCACACCTCTAACCTCCACATGGAGGTTTTAACCAACTAGAATAAAAATAAATCTACCACTTTATTTTTATCTAACTTATTCATTAAAACCCAAAAATTAACTTTTATTCTCGACCAACTGTCGTCGAGGTGAAGGTCTTCTTAAGGGAATATTGGCACTGCGAGTTCAACGGTGCCCTCAGATTTCAATTCCAAGCACCAGTTCAAATTTTATAAAAACCCACTTGTACGTTTACCGAACGTACCCGAAAAAAACTTCAGAAATTGATTTCAGACACACCGGGCCTCAAAATCAAGCGCCATCAATTTTCACAGACTTGTAAAATTCCCATGTATTTAAAAAAAATTCCATAGAAATTCCGAGTCTTTAAACCAATAATTCACCAAACAAAATAATTTAATGTATATGGTCGAAATATTTCTATCCAATAAGTATTTAAATTTTTTATGTCATTTTTCCCCATAAGTTTATTGTTTAGTCACTTGGTAGTATCATTATAACCTTAATAAGTGTGATTAATTTTAAGTGGTTTCACTAATCACATTTTAAGAACCAGAATCTATCAATATTATATATAAAACATTAATCATATTGTCAATTTGGAATCCAAATTTCTGAATTCAATTCACTTTAGTGGAAAAAATTAATATAAAATTAATCATGCATATGGGACGAGACTACGATTTTTAAAGTGAAATGTTTTAACATTTGAAATGTTTTTTTATCCACTTTTAATTTGAAATTGATTCCAATGACCTAAATTGGATTTTTATGTATAATTAATCTATTTATACATTAAAATCAATTTAAAATATAATTTAATGTTTTAAATTATTTAAATCCAAATGCAATTTTCAGTTAAAATTCAGCCTATTTATCAAAAAAGTAACATTTCATAAATATCCCAAAAATTCAACCTAATATAATTTATATATTAGTATATTTAAAATTAATTTTATTTTATCCAATTTATTTATAATTTTTTGAAAAAATATTTTTAAAATAGTTGCACCATTAAAAGGTGGTAAAAATACCTTTTATAAGAATACAAATTTTAGACATTGAATTAAATTTAATATTATCCCTAGTCTTAAAAATGAAAAAGTCAAATTTTATGTAGTTAATTTAATATATAGTATATAAATTGTATTAAAATAACTCATTTTAAGTTTCATTTTTAATTTATTAAATTAAAATGTGGTTGTTTATAGAAACATAGTTTTTAGAAAATGAATTCCTTATTTTCAAATATTTTATACATTCATTTTTAAATAAATTTTTATCAAAGAATTAATTTTTTAAACATGCATAAAACATATTTTCATAATTTATTTAATCTTTTTCATACCCTCCATTCCAATATCCAGTTTATAATGATCATATTAAATGATAATATTTTAAAATAATTTAACATCTCTTCTAAATTCACTATTTCATGTGACAGAAGATAAACTTGATATTTTGTGTAACACAAGTAAGGGATAGTGTTTTATGTACCACAATATAAACAAATTTCATTGGGTATCTCAATATAAACATTGTGTTTCATGAAGACCATGATTTACTTGGTGTATCATTCAATGCGGGACATCAATAAATTATATTTTATCTAGAAAAATTGATTCATAAAAACATTTACAATTACACCAAAGCTACACCATTTTTTTTACATAAAATATTGATGAAATATGGCCTCCTTAATCAAGAATTTTAATTTTGAGAGCTTCTTACATTGTTGGTGCTATTAGGGTACGTATTGTACTATCCACAAGTTTCTTATATTCTCCTCTTCAGATGTCGAGTACAATAAGATATTGTTGACGATGGATACCACTGACAAGTCTAAGAATAGATTCAAAGTCTAGTTTATGATACCATTGAACACTAATGGAGAGTTAATCACACCAATCGGAACCACCATGTAATCATAGTGATTGTAATGGAATCATATATATGATTTCGATATATCCTCATATCATACTCACTGTTGGTGGTAGCCTGATCTGAGGACAATCTTCGAGAAAAATAATGTCGATCTCATGTAATCCAAGAGGTAATAGATCCTGGATAGTGGTTAAATATTCATCATAGTCATATATTTTAGGTCACTACAATAAACACACAACCTAAATCTCTCGTAAAACTTCTTGGCGAACGTCACAAGGGATGCCTAAGGTGAATCACATGGTCTAACAAAGACCTTCTTTTACATGTCCTCCAACAGCACCCGCATCTCACAATGTTCACTGGGAGACATATGATATTCATTCATAGATATAGGGTACATATTAGGTTTTAGATGAATATATTATTCTATCTCTCCATGAGGAGTTATGTTTGGAACATCTATATGAAAGAGATCCTCATACTCCACTACCGTTGTTGGAAACTGAAGTCTCATAACATCCGCTACACCAAGGTTCATGGAAGAAAAATGGGGTGTAATAGGATAGACCCACCTATACATGATTACATCCTCTCTACATGGGATTTCCTTTCACCCACAAATGAAAAATTCATCCTTTCCCATCAGACACACCACATCCTCTACATGATATTGTCTATATCTGAATGATCTATAGATTATTTGTTCACAACTAAGATGATATTGTATGGACTCATTTGTAACGACCCAATGTTTTTCAATGGAAATTCCCTTATTATAATTATGTCATAAAATAACATGAAAATACAACATAATGAACTACTAAGTGATAAGTGACATTTAGACATAGGTTTTTCTCTTCTGTGTTTGGAATTTCCAAAATCTGACATACACGGTTGCGTTCAAGATGATTTTTGGCGTCTAATGAAACAAAAATAAGTTTTGGTGAATAGTGACCTACCGTTATGAATAGTAACATACACTTATGAATAATAATATTACCCTTATTAATAGTAAATCATCCAACATAAGAGTAACATTACCTACTAATAATTAAATGAAATTTATACAACTTAGAAAGTGACAATTTGACCTTAGTAAACGTTTTGGTTTTTTTTAAAGTCATAAATAATTAATTATAATTAATTTATTAATTTAAATGAAATTTTATTTCCCTAAAATATATTCATAAATTATTTAATCAATGTCTTATAGTGTTTAGATAATTTTATAAGACCCTACGTAATTTTTGAAAACACTATAAAATCAGTTTTAATCTTAAAAACTATTTTTTTAAGTAAATTATGATTTTAATTAAATATTATATTAATAATATTTAGAAAATTATTTTTGAAAAATGGAATTCATTTTTGGATTCTACACTTCGAAAAACGGTTGGGATAATTTTTGGGAATTTTCAGAGATACTTGAATTTTTGATGAATAGTAGAATCCAATAATTTACAATAAATGCTAAATAATGGATTAATTGAGTCATCAATGAGGCTCTGCTGATGTAAGCACACTTGGTTCTGGATCACATGATACAATTACTATTCTTTGTCATTCAAGACTCACTATTCCTTGTCTTAGGGGAAATTAATAAACTAATTAATTTTATATTAAGGAAACCCCTCTCACCTCCACTATAAAAGCCACCCTTCACACCCTCATTTCCTCACACCTCTCAAGCTCCAACCCTTCTCTAATCTCTTCCCAAACACCTTCTTTATCCCCTCCTCCACTACCAAGAGCTGCTGGTCTAATCAAAAGACCAATCATAGGCCCTTAAGGAGGTTCTTAAGAGAAGGATTCAAGAGGTAATTTCTCTCCTTCTTCTCCTTTAATTTCCTTTCAAGTTCAAGTTCATTTCATGATCTCTCCCCACCTATATTCATCCAAATAGAATTTTAACTCCAGTATTATACATATAATGTAATTTTATGATTCTACTGGGATATTATATCATCCAAACCCCTTTCCCTCTTCCTTTTATTTTATTAAAGAGAACGTTGTTCGTGAGGTGTTAATTTATCACCTTCAAGAACGACATGATTTCTTTGTCAATTTATACCTTAAGATATGGTCATGAAACCATTTTTATGGTTGAACCAGAATATGTTATTTGTATTATGTCCTATTTAAAGTTCTATAACTGACTTATGAACATTCTACTAAGTGATAAATTAAAACAAGTTTGTTGTGATCGAAAAACCGCCCAAATTAACCCAAACAATCATCATTTAATTCTTATCTAATGATTCATCCACGTGGAAATAATATGATTCATTATAATATCATTAAAAATCCTATAATCTCATTAATAACATGTAATATCAGTTCTTGATGTGTACCCATGTTCTACAAGAACTTCAATTTAAGAATACAAGTGAACCACTCAAGAAAACCATAAAAACAAACATTCCGGAATAATGTTTTTTAACTCCATAACTCATCCAAAGGCACATAAAATCACTAAATGAAACCATAATGAACCATATTAATGTACACAAGGTTATGGATTTATAATTCATGAATATAATTCCATTATACATGACATTAAGGAGAAGGAAGCATTCGGATACAAGGTATGGGGAAATTCTCGAACCCAACTTTCATCCTTCAGGTTCTACCTCTTTCACTCCATTTTTGTTATGGTCACTCCTTAAAGATCATTTGTTCATCATTTTCATTCCTTTTCTGGGATATAAATTTTTTATAATGAAGTTTATGTTAATCCAAATGTTTTCCAAAATGACTCTTCTTTTAAGAACTCAACTTTTACCTCTCATTCACGGTTGATGGTTCTTGTATCAAGTATGTTGTTACCTTTTTATTTTGGGAACACAAAGATTATGAATGTATTCTTATGAGATGAAACCCATTACTTACCATGGGTTAGTTATGTTCACTTTTTATGTATGTTCCTTGTGGAAATCATTATAATGATAATGTTATGATGTGACAGGTGCGCCCGGAATTATATAGCGCAATTATGAATGTTTCAAAGTGACGGGTGCGCCCAGAATTATACAGTGCTCTAATGAATTGGTTAAAGTGATGAACATCATGAGTAAATGTGTAATGATGTGTGAACAAGATTCTATCTTTTCTCACAAGTATGTTTGGTAGTTAACCACTAAGACATGATGTTTCATTTTTATGCGTTGTCGCATTTCAAGTCTTTTATGTATGCTCATCTCATGTTCATGTTCTTTTCCCTATGTTATGATTATGCTCACCCCATGCTATATTGTTCCTATCTATCCTCTTACTGGGCTTCAAGATCACCCCTTTTGATGGATATCCTCATGTGGCTACATGTACTAAGGAGAGGACAAGTGCCAATAAGAATCTAGAGAAGAAGAAATTAAATAAATGTTTATGCTTGATGTTGTATTTGTTATGTATGGTCTGATTTTTCCAAGGAAACTAAACCATTGGATCCTCTATATGTAATACTATTATGTTGTTTATCTTTGAAATGATGTAATAGTAATGTAAGAAATGTCCGGGTCGCTACAGTTGGTATCAGGGGAAAGGTTTAGTTAATTTGGGAATTAGGATTAGTGAACCCTAGAGTAAACCTATAGCATGAGACTAAGTACAAATATGCACACAAGAATATTTACCTAGGGATCCCATATGTTTTGTTTTTGGTATAAACTGTTTAAATGAATAAGTTATTCATGACTTGTTTACTTATGTTTTGTTCTAACCTTTTCTATTTTAGAAAATGGTGGGAACCAGGAGACAGCAGGCCAACAACTCAAGCGAGGGCCAATGCAATGATTGCCCGAACGACATCCCCAATGATTTGGGATGTGGAGTTCAAAACATCATGGCGATTCTTACCCAATTATCTTATGTTATGAACAATAACCATAATAATGGGGAACATCCTCCTTCACCAAAGAGGGAGAAACTGGCTATCGAATGTTTTATGCGGCAACGACCATCGACATTTTGTGGATCTTCTGATCCAATAGTTGTGGAATAGTGGGTCAAATCCATGGAGAATATCTTTTATGTGCTTCACTATTCTGAGACAGAGAAGGTGACTCTAGCCATTTATCATCTAGATGGAGAAGCCGATCAATGGTGGTCTTTGATTAAGAACACCATTCCAAGGGAGGAATTTGAAGAGATGGAATGGGAAGACTTTATGACAATGTTTCTTAACAAGTATTTCCCAAGAACTCTTCGCACGGAGATAGAGATAGAATTCATAGAGCTCAAGCAAAAAGAAGGAGAATCTGTCACAACCTATGAAGATAATTTCACAAGGCTTTCAAGGTACGCTTTGTGTTTTGTTGTCAACAATGATAGAAATATTGATAGATTCTTTAGGGGATTAAAACCACACCTTCGAAAGGATCTTGAAATTCGAGACATTGGGAGTTATGAAGAAGTCATTTGATGTGCCCTTAAAGTGGAGATGGAGTTTGTAGAATGGTCCCATGGAAATGGGGATATGAAACCAAAGATGGAGTTTCAAGCTGGTGGATCTAATGCTAAAGGTGGGAAGAAAACTCAATGACCCACATGCCAAAAATGTGGAATGTTGCACCATGGGAACTGCCTCAAAGGGGCGGAGAAATGCTTCATGTGTGGGAAAGAAGGACACCATGCTCAAGATTGTAGAAAAGATATGAAAAGGAAGGAGAATATAGCTGATGAAAGGAGAGAACCACTCATGGTTCAATGCTACAACTCTAGGGAGATAGGGAACTATGAAAACCAGTGCACTAATCCTCAAGCTCTTGAGGGTAATCAGCATCAGCAGACACCAAAGCCAGAGGAACAAGGGATGTATTATTCGATCACTACTACGGAGGTGGATCATGATAATGAAGTCGCAAAAGGTACACTCCTTAATCACTCATGAATGGAAAAAGTCTTATTTGATTCTTGTTCAACGCATTCCTTTATATCTTGCAAGTTTGCTAGAACTATAGAATCGAAGCCCTAAAACCCTGAAGTAGAGATATCTGTAAAAACACCAAGTGGTTCAATCACTGCAACCCAAGTGTTTGACTCTTCTCCTGTTGGCGTATGTGGGAAGATTCTTTTGGAAAATCTCATAATACTTCCCTTGGTGGAATTTTACACTATAATGGGAATGGATTGGCTCTCGTTATATAGAGCACATATCAATTTTCAGGAAAAGGAAATATCTTTTCATATTCCGAACCATCCCATGATCCTCTAAAAATGCAATGAAGATCATGAATATACATTGAAAAATCCTTCAACTGTGTGGGTGTTGATTCCCTACGAAGAAGCACACCTCACCCGAATGGTTGAGTTAAAGGAAAGTTCCAACCATGAGGAAATTCCCATCGTGAGGGAATATGGCAATGTATTTCCCAAAGAGTTACCCGGAATTCTCCCTGATCGTGAGGTAGAGTTCTCAATTGAACTCATGCCTGAAGCTAATCCTATCTCGAAGTTTACCTATAGGATGGCTCCAATAGAACTGGAGGAGTTAAAGAATCAGCTGCAAGAGAATATGGAAAAAGGATTCATACACCCTAGTTCATCACCTTGGGGCGCGCTAGTGCTCTTTGTGAAGAAGAAGGATGGAACAATGCGGCTCTGTATCGATTATCGGGAAGTCAACAAGATCACCATAAAGAACAAGTATCCTCTTCCAAGGATTTATGACTTGTTCGATCAGTTAAGAGGAGCTCAATAATTCTTAAAGGTGGATCTTCATTATGGATATCATCAGGTAAAGGTGAAGAAGGAAGATATTTAGAAGATTGCCTTCCGTACAAGGAATGGGAACTATGAGTTTTTGGTGATGCCCTTTGGACTTACTAATGCCCCTGCAATATTCATGGATTTGATGAATATATTCTTTAGACATTACCTCAAAAAATATGTGGTAGTGTTTATCGATGATATTCTCATCTACTCCAATAGCAAGGAGGAACATGAAGAACATCTAAGACTTGTGTTGGGGACATTTATAATGGACAAGTTGTACGCCAAGTTCAGCAAGTGTGACTTTTCGATGAATCAAGTCACGTTCTTGGGGCATGTGATCACAAGTGAGGGAATTTCTGTGGGTCCTTCAAAGACAAAGGCGACTAAGGAATGGCCCAGGCCATATAGTGTCACAAAAATCTGTAGTTTTCTTGGATTAGGTGGGTACTACCGACGTTTTGTGAGAAACTTCTCACGATTTTCAAGCCCGCTAACTAGGTTAACAAGGAAAGGGGTAAAGTATGTCTGGATGGAAGAATTTGAGGGAAACTTTAAGGATCTAAAGGAATGGTTGATCACTCCACCTGTACTCACACTACTGAAAAGTGGAGAAAGTTTTTTGATATACAGTGATTCTTAAAAGAAAGGCTTGGGTTATTTACTCATGAAAAATGATAATGTGATAGTGTATGCCTCACGACAGTTGAAGATCCACGAGAAGATCTACCTGACGCATGATCTAGAGCTGGCAACGATGATTTTTTCCTTTAAAATCTGTCGGCACTACCTTTATGGAGAGAAGTGTGACATATACACTGACCACAAGAGCTTAAAGTATATATTCACACAAAAGGATCTCAAAATGAACCAAACTAGATGGTTAGAGATAATCAAGTATTACGATTAATCTATTCACTATCATCCTGGAAAGGTGAACAAGGTAGCTGATGCTCTAAGCAGAAAACAACACGCTACTCTATCCATGTTACGAATTGAGAAAGACCCTATCTACTTAGATATAAAAAAGATGGATTTGGAAATCATAAGGGAAGGGGATACATCCTACCTTAGAAAAATGATTGTGAAACCATCTATCTAGGATAATATTAAAGAATCACAAAGGGATGATTTGAAGATACAAATAGGGTGAATGCAGTAAAGGAAGAGAAGATACAAGAGTTCCATATCGACGATGATGGTGTGATTCGGTTTGGAACGCGGCTTTGTGTGCCTTCATCACCCGGGATAAAGAAGTAGCTTTTGGATAATTCCCATAGCTCAACTTTCACTATCCATACAAGGAGTACCAAGATGTACCATGATTTCCAAGAACACTTCTAGTGGGATAACATGAAGAATGATATTGTAGAATATATATCAAGGTGCTTCATATGTTCTCAAGATAAAGTTGAGCCAGAAAAGTCCAAAGGTATGATGCAGACATTGCCTATAGCCTTGTGGAAATGGGAAAATGTTACTATGTACTTTTCCATGGGTCTCCCAAAGACGTCAAAGGGAAATAATGTGATATGGGTTGTGGTTGACCGACTAACCAAGACTTCCCATTTTTATTTATATTTGAAAAGATATCTCGCTTGAACAAATTGAAAATATATATATGTGAATTAAGTGGTGAGACTTCACGGTGTTCGACTGTCAATTTTCTCTGACCATGATCCAAGGTTCACATCTAAATTCTGGAAGAGCCTTCAACATGCTTTGAGTACTGAATTAAATTTCAGCATGGCCTAACACCCCCAAACTGATGGCCAGTCTGAAAGGACTATTCAGACGCTTGAAGATATTCTAAGAGAATACTCTCTTGAATTAAAAGGTGTATGGGATCAGCATCTCTCATTGGTTGAGTTCTCATACAACAATAGCTTCAACTCTAGTATTCATATGGCTCCATATGAAGCTCTATATGGAAAGCAATTTAGAACTCCAACCTGTTGGGATGAAGTTGGAGACAGAAAGCTACTTGGACCCGATCTTGTTCAAGAGATGATAGAGAAGGTTCAAGTCATCTAGAAACACATCAAAGCTGCTCAAAGTCGACAAAAGAGCTATGCTGACAACCATTGAAGGGACTTGGAGTTCGACGTTGGAGATAAAGTCTTCATTCGAATATCTCCAAGGAAGAGAGTCATTCAATTCGGGAAGAAAGGGAAGCTATGCCCAAGGTATATTGGCCCCTTTGAGATCCTTGACCGCATAGGAGCCATGGCCTATCGTCTTGCACTTCTACTGAATATGGCTCAAGTTCATGATGTGTTTCATGTATCACTATTGAGGATGAACATACCCGACCCCTCACATGTACTAAACTCAGAGGTGGTGCAGTTGGAAGATGATCTCTCCTATGAGGAGCAACCAGTAAATATTCTGGATCAGAGAGATAAGTTTCTACGCAACAAGACAACCCATCTTGTCAAAGTGTTGGGGAGGAACCATAAGTTTGAGGAATCAACTTGGGATCCAGAAGAGTCAATTAAGGAGAAACACCCTCACATGTTTGTGTAAAGTGAAATTTCGGGGGCGAAATTTCTTAAGGGGGGAAGGATGTAACGACCCAGAGTTTTTGAATTGAAATTACCTTCTTATAATTATGTCATAAAATAACATGAAAACACAACATAATTAAATACTATGTGATATGTGACCTTTAAACATATGTTTATCACTTCCTTTTTTGGAATTTCAAATATCTGACAAACACGGTTATGTTCAAGATGATTTTTGGAGTCTAATGAAACAAAAATAAATTTTGGTGAATAATGACCTACCCATATGAATAGTAACATACCCTTATGAATAGTAATATGACCCTTATGAATATTAAATCATCTAACATAAGAGTAACATTACCTATGAATAATTAAATAAAATTTAGACATCTTAGAAAGTGACAATTTGACCTTAGTAAACGTTTTGGTATTTTGTAAGTCATAAATAATTAATTATAATTAATTAATTAATTTTAAAGAAATTTTATTTCCCCTAAATTTATTCATAAATTATTGAATCAATGTCTTATAGTTTTTATATAATTTTATAAGACCCTACGTAATTTTTGAAAGCACTATAAAATCGTTTTTAATCTTAAAAACTATTTTTTAAGTAAAATATGATTTTAATTAAATATTAAATTAATAATATTTAGAAAATTATTTTTGAAAAATGGACTTCATTTTTTGATTCTACATGTTGAAAAATGGTTGGGATAAATATTTGGTATTTTTATGAGATACTTGAATTTTTTATGAATAGTAGAATCTGATAATTTACAACAAATGATAAATAATGGATTAATTGAGTCATCGATGATGCTCTGCTGATGTAAGACCACTTGGTTTGTGATCATATGATAAAATTAATATTCTTGGTCATTCAAGACTTATTAGTCCTTGTCTTAGGGGAAATTAAAAAACTAATGAATTTTATATTAGGGAAACCCCTCTCCCCTCCACTATAAAAGCCACCCTTCACACCCTCATTTCCTCACACCTCTCAAGCTCCAAGCCTTCTCTAAACTCTACCCAAACACCTTCCCTATCCCCTCCCCCAAGTCCAAGAGCTTCTGGTCTCATCAAAATACCAAGCTTATGCCCTTAAGGAGGTTCTTAAGAGAAGGATTCAAGAGGTAATTTCTCTCCCTCTTCTCCTTTAATTTTCATTCAAGTTCAAGTTCGTTTCTTGATCTATCCCCACCTATATTCATCCAAATGGTATTTTAACTCCAGTATTATACATATACTGTAATTTTATGATTCTAATGGGATATTATATCATCCACCCCCTTTCCCTCTTCATTTTCTTTTATTAAAGAGAATGTTGTTCATGAGGTGTTAATTTATCACCTTCAAGAACAACATGCTTTCTTATTCAATTTCTTACTTCAAATCTAGTCATGAAACCATTTTTATGGATGAACCAGAATATTTATTATGTATTATGTCATATTTAAATTTCATTAACTGACTTATGAAAATATTACTAAGTGATTAATTAAAACAAGTTTGTTGTGATCGAAAAACGTCCCAAATTAACCCAAACAATCATCATTTAATTCTTATCTAATTATTCATCCACATTGATATAATATGATTCATTATAAGCCCATTAAAAATCCTTTAATCTCATTAATAACATGTAATATCAGTTCTGTATGTTTACCCATGTTCTACAAGAACTTCAATTTAAGAATACTAGTGAACCACTCAAGAAAACCATAAAAACAATCATTCCCGAATAATGTTTTTTGTCTCCATAACTCATCCAAATGCACATAAAATCACTTAGTGAAACCATAATTAACCATATTAATGTACACAAGGTTCTTTATTTCTAATTAATGAATATAATGTCATTATACAAGACATTAAAGAGAAGGAAGCATTCAGATACAAGTTAAGGGGAAATTCTCGGACCCAACTTTCATCCTTCAGGTTCTACCTCTTTCACTCCATTTTTGTTATGGTAACTCCTTTAAGATAATTTTTTAATAATTTTATTTACCTTTATAGGATATGAATGTATTCTAATGAAGTTTAAGTCAATCCTAATGTTTTCCAAAAGAACTCTTCTTTTTAGAACTCAACTTTGACCTCTCATTCATGGTTGATGGTTCTTGTATCAAGTATGTTGTTCACTTTTCTTTTGGGAACCCAAAGCATATGAATGTATTCTAATGAGATGAAACCCATTCCTTACCATGGGTTAGTTATGTTCACTTTTGATTTATTTTCCTTGTGGAAATCATGATAATGATAATGTTATAATTCCATGGGTGCCCTGGAATTATATAGTGCAATTATGAATGTTTCCAAGTGACGGGTGCACCCAGAATTATATAGCGCTCCAATGCATTGGGTAAAGTGATTAATCTCATGAGTAATGTGAAATGATTTTTGAACAAGATTATATCTTGGTTCACAAGTATGTGTGTTATTTAACCCCTAAGACATGATGTTTCATTTTTATGCATTGCCACATTTATAGTCTTTTATTTATGCTCCTCTCATGTTCATGATCTTTTGCCTATGTTATGATTATGCTCACTCCATGCTATATTGTTCTTATCAATCCTCTTACTGGGCTTCTAGCTCACCCCTTTTGATGTATATCCTCAGGTGTCTTCATGTACTTAGGAGAGGACAAGTGCCAATAAGAATCTAGAGAAGAAGAAATTAAATAAATGTTTGTGCTTGATGTTGTATTTGTTATGTATGGTCTAAGTTTTCCCAAGACACTAAACCTTTGGATCCCCTATGTGTAATACTATTATTTTGTTTATCTTTTAAATGATGTAGTATTAATGTAAGAAAATTCCAGGTCACTATATCATCACTAATACAAAGATATTAAAAAATAAACTCTCACATCTAAGAGTAAGGTTTCCCCGTCAGAATAAGTTTTTTATAACCAAGTCACCTCAATTGGGATTATCTAAGTGAAAATTTCATGCCAAGGGATAAACTGGAATCACAATGTCTCTACCCAGCGTAGTGTAAATAAAGGATTATATCACACCTATATCTATCAATATTATAGAGAACATATATAATACATATATCTTATATCATATCATCAATTAATCTTATAGTTCATAATTTTTAACCTATTGAAAATTTCCCTTTCTCCAACACCCTGGTCCCTAATCCTAGTTCATACAACCTTTTAATGGTGGTGGTAAAAAATCATAACGTATGACACCAAAATCTTGTCTCCCTCTCCACTATATTTTATTCTATCCTAGGTACTAGCTTGATCTCTTAACCTCATATACCTAGGTAGATAATAAACTATTACTATGTATACTGTACAATCGGTCAGAGAATCCCACATGAGATTTCCCCATCCGTTATAAGATTATCACCACCTAAAAAATAGGTGCACTAGAACCATCATGTAAGACCGGGACCATAAAACCCATATCTAGTGATTTCCTCCTGAATCATATCACACTTCCATTTCCCTATTACTATCACCATATCCCTACCCCAAATTCATTACTCATGTGTTCCCACTTCCAACAACGACTGCTTGTTTCTTCTCAATCAAGAACCACTCGATTACCAAATCATATATTTGAATCCTATCATTGGTATGAATTCACATTTGTATCAATTTAGATCATAGGTCTCTTCATAGTCTTTTCTCAAATGTATTATAGTGAAATAATTGATCATACACAATACCCATCATGTATCAACATATTTTCTAGAAACTCAATGAATACTCAATAATATTCATGCTTCCTAACTGATGTAGTAGAAACTACAAGATATGCACATCCTTTAATGTAGCTACATAAAAATCCTCTAAAAATGCACTTAAACTCTGCTCATGTGAGAGTTACCTCATTGCATGAATGTGTCCCTAAGACCACAATAATCCTACAAATCCTTCAGAAGGCTCGCTTAAAAGACCCCCATATTGTCTTTATGTATCTAGATGAGATGAAACACTCTTCTCAATACATCATCTAAATAATCTATTGTCATTGTGATTGGATCATTGTAGGACATGTGGATTCTCTGACACTTAAAATCATAACATGTTATGAGCCTTCACACCTCATTTTATGATACATTAGATACTATCTTCTAGATGACAGGTGGTGCTAAATCTAGTACACCACATAGAGGTAATACATTTGGAATAAGACCATGTATTGAAGCCTCATCACTGAGGGGATCAACCTCACTATCCTTTGTCTAAATCCTTGATGGAAAATTTCATGGATGAATCCTAAAATAGATAATATGTACCATAGTTATTGAGTATATATGGAGGGTTTACTCAAGATGAAAATTAAAAAAAACACATTCCTATATAATTAATGTTCGAATGTTTTCCATGAATCCAATGTTTACAAGTACCGAGTCAACAAGAAGTGTTATATAGTTTTGATGAATGGGTTTTTCATCTGCTACACCAACATATAAGTCCCTATACTAATATATTATCTCTAAACATTTTACATTTTTTCCAAACCAATGTCGTAGACAGTTGTCCTATGGAAGAAAGGACTCCAATGATTCCACTCTCTCTCGACCCATCCCAATGGTGTTTGAAAAAAGACAACCAAATCCATCCTTCAATAGATGATGGGATGAAGACCAGTCCTGAGTAGTCATGAAAAAAAACATGGGAGGACTTATCCTAATATTTTTACACACACAAAAACATGAAGCTCATTCAATGCTGAAATTTTTAAATAACCGATAATGTTGTGTGAGTACACCTAAAATACGACCATCACAGTTTGACAACAATGTACTAGAAAGAAAGGCCCAAATTAAAGCTCAATAGATGAAATTGAAAATCAGTACAACCTTTAATCAAGGATAGGATATCTGTAAATGAAACCAGTGGAACACAGCACAGTCTATCTAGATCAATATGACCTTATTATTCCTAGAACCCCTAGAAATTACTCAAAAGGGAATTCATATTTATAATACGTGACATGTTTAGGAAAAGACCATGTAGGGGTGAGTATAACAATACCCAATAGTCCACCCGGAAATAATTAGGCATATAACCCAAAGAATAGTAGGTAGATCATCAATGGTTTATGTCAATATTATACATATTACGAATATCTAGATGAACTCAATGTATAAAAACAATATCAAAGTAAGATCACATCTGTAATTATAGGCTAGAATTCCTTATCTATGGTTCATTATTACACTAGTCTTGGAAAATACACAGAAAGAGTCAGATGGCACTGAGGGATTCTATTTGAGATTTCAAGGTTGTTAGGTCTTCCTATAAGAATTATATGTTGGATGACTAAATAAATTAATACACAGATGGAGATCACTCCAAAATCCATGGGTTGTACCAACAACCCAGTATGGATTAACCCACTATGCATGGTATTGACGCCTGTATTGTGTTGGTCAGGATGATACCAAGAACCCCACCTAGGGAAATGATGATGATGTAGGATCTCACTCTGGGCCTCATAGAGGGATTCTGAAAACTCTATCATAGAATGAAGCTTATTATATGGGATAACCAACATATACACAAGATTTGACTACTTATTAACCCCGCAGGTAATGGATGAAGGGAAGGAAGCCTAATAAAACATTTCTCGGCTGATGAGGACAAGGGCTCCATGCCATCATTCAAAAAGTACACTACATGTACTGGAACTGCCTAGAATGACCCTTTGGAATTTTTTTCTACTTATGTGTCATGACCCATGACCATATATATGTATGAGTAAATTGTGTATCACCCACATCAAGATCTATGGAGGCACATCGTATCCTAGGAATATACCACTTGTACATGGTTAGAAGCATGCAATGGTATACATGGAGTGTGAAATGGTCCACATGTTAGTTAACGCCACCAAACATTCTATGCATGTTTACCATGTACACATTATGCTATTCAGAAATGGTTATTGGGCATGAGACTCAAGTCACACCATTTGTGATACTTATCTACACTAAAAACCTATCACTGCAAAAACATTAACTACATTGTCACGACCCGTCCCCTAGGGCCCATGCCGTGACTACCCCAAGCCCGCCTTCCATAGGCTAGTGGCTGGATACTAGCACCGAAATACGTATTCCATAAAACCGAGAAGGCATTGCCTTTATATACTGTAAACACACACAACCAATCACACAAAAAGATACGAAAAAAAGTAAATTGTATAGTAAATAGAGTGTGTACAATAAGGAAAAGGGGCCATGATACTTTCCCAAATGGAATGTACAAGAAAACTGAAATGTACAAGTATACTGAAACTGCTCCTGTGAACTCCCACCAAGGATCCTACCTGAAGGTTAGGTACAAATATAGAATGTTCATCTCTATGATATTCCTCATCAAATGTCCACCTCAGAGCTACCTCCAGTCCTGGTACCCTCATCCTCATTCAGTGATGTTTGTCATCTGCACCAAACACAACAAGGTGCGGGCATAGCCCGTGCAGGGGTGAGTATAACAATACTCAGTAGAGACCCCAAGACCCCCAAAGGTCTCTCAAACTCTAAAAAGGATAATACACAAACCATGAAATCAACTGTCAACCCTAATTTGGTATATTCCCATGCATATACCTATGTTATCAAGTATACCCATCTCATTCATGTGGAAACACAAGGTCTAACTCAAAATCCCAAAGCTCAATTGTTCCACAAAGGAAGGAATACCATGAAGGTATCACCATAAAGGAAAGTACCACACGGGTATGCCACAGAGATGAATACCACAAAGGTATCACCGTGAAGGTAAGTACCACAGAGGTATGCCACAGAGAAGAATAACACAAAGGTATCCCCACGAAGGAAAGTACCACACAGGTATGCCACACAAAAGAATACCAAAAAGGTATCACAATGAAGGAAAGTACCACATAGGTATTCCCCATATAAGAATACCACCAAGGTATCATCCCATAGTAAAGTACCACACATGTACATAACACATAAGAATACCACAAAGGTATCACCATGAAGAAAAGAACTACATAGGTACGCCACACAGAAGAATACCACTAAGGTATCATCATGTAGAAACATACCACACAGGTACTCTACATAGAAGAATACCACAAAGGTATCACCATGAAGGTAAGTACCACACAGGTACGCCACACAAAATAATACCAAAAAGGTATCACCATGAAGGTATGGACTCAGGTCACACCAGGTATAACTTAAGTATAGAAGTACAGATGATTAGTCGAAGGCCAGATCACCATGAAGGTAAGTACCACTGCTTCTGACCCACACAATATTGATAGGTAACTAACCCCCACTAACCCACACAGGATCTAACTGACACATGATCGATATGTGCCGACCCGCACAGGATCATACCCACACAATATTGGTATGCTCTGACCCACACAGGATTGATGTTCTTCCTTCACGTACAGCCTGCCACAGGGTTCCCACACTAAGCACACATGATTCTAGTAGGGTCCCCTCCTCAAGCCAGATGTCGATACTCCAACTTCCACGAAGTCCCAATAAGAAGTATTCTGAAGGTCTTTAATGTCAAAAGGGACACAACGCAACTGACGGTGCATCAATCAGACGCCCGGTCTGTAAGTTATTAGTGTTTCTACTCCGAGGTCCCAGTTTGATTCGAGGTTCGATCCAACCCATCCCTACTCGAACATTATCTAAAACTCAAGTGGAATATTTCAAAAGGACCGTCCTTATCCAAGGATTTTGTCATAGTAGACGGTTCGTCAAACAGACTCTTGTAGCTCAATATATGGCCGAAAGAGATAAAAGGGTCGAAGTTGGTTTGGGTCCGGTCCGACCCAGTCTGAACGACACGGCCCGACCCGGCCTAGGCTGACACGATCTGGTTCGGGTCGACCTCGCCTGACCTGGGGTCTGGCCCGAGGTTGGACCTGGCCCACGGGGTCCGACTCGGCCCGCAGGGTCTGGCCCGACCCACACTGAGAGGCCCGCTAGGCGGCCCGTGGTGGGGCGGCCCACTGTGCGGTGGCCCGCGGTGCGACGGCCCGTGGTGCAGCATCTGTTGGGCGGCCACGACCATCCGTATGGCTAGCCTCTCCTCCACACACTTCAGTCGCACACCGCGCCATCTCAGGCGGCCGGCAGCGAGCCAGCCGCCCTCTCTCGCGGTCACGGCCTCGTGCTGCAACTCTTGTACTCCAGGCGGAACAAACGCATTTTGCCGCTCTTTCAAGTAGCTAGCTGATGTCATCCACCGCCCTTACTCCACCGCGGCCGGCGGGCCATGGCCCTTCTCTAGCGGTGAGGTCGTGCCGCTGCCTTCTTCGTGGTCGGTTGTGGTGTCTTCCGCCACTCCGAAGGCCCACTGGTGCCAATATTCGGCACCGGTCACCATCCTCCTTTTTCATGAAGAACACATCAAAACCATAATGCTTGAGGAGTGGTCGGTACATGTTTGTTTGGCCCGTACCCTCTACATTAGAGTGGTAGCAAGCGGCATAGACATTATTAATTAAATAAGGATGTCAAGAATGGGAAAAGGGGGTCTAAATCAATAACAAAACCTACCTCAAGTTCGTTGGAGTTCATCCGCATTTAATAAAGTGTCAGCATTCTTCGTCCCCGCAACAAGCCTCCAACGATGCCACTCAGCCTTTATTCTTTGGTTCGTGGATCGGGGTCACTCGTCACAGCCCTCCAGAACTGGCTCTATCCTCCAAGTGTTGGGAATCGTGGCACATTACTAGATCTTCGTTGCTTGGTGAAGCCATGCCAATCCCCCCCCCCCCACAACCTCCATATAATTAAGAAAGGGGGAGGGTAGGTAACAATCGTGGAATTTAAGAAGGTTCATTTAATATGAACCTTCCTAAATTCCAACGACGCTATTACATAGTTTTTGAAAGGTCCAGCCATTTAATTTACGTTTGTGCAATTAAAATGGAGTATTTCAATGGACTTCACCACATTAAAGAGGGGTTTGGGTGGTCCCCACAACCAAGAATTCAAAAAAGGGGGTTTTCTAGCTCGGGTGGTCCCCACCTCTAAGGATTTAATTGGGAGGTTAAAAATAAAATAAATATTTGTTATTTATTTTATTTTTATCTCTTCGAAAAACATGAAAACTAACTTTCACCCTCAACCTACTGAGGTCGAGGTGAAAGTATCCTTAAGCGAATATCGGCGCTGCGAGTTCAACGGTGCCATCGTATTTCAATCCCAAGCACCGGTTCAAAAGTTATATAATGTTGCTCGCGCGTTTACTGGAAGTACCTAAAAAATGTTCGAAAAAATTATAACACTCACCCTTGACCCGCACCAGTTGAGGTTAGGATTTTCCTATGTGAAACATGACCCCAAAGAATCCAACATTATCCTTATATTTTCAATCTGAGTTACCATTTACAAGTTATGAATTTTACAATAAAATAATTGTCTCTTAATTATTTTATTTACGGCCAAAAACTAACTTTCACTGGTGGCCTCTGTCGACCAATGTTTGTATCTACCTAAAGAGAGTATACGCTGAAAAGTTCAGCGGTGGTCTTATATTTTCAATCCGAGTTACCGTTCGTGAGTTCTAAGCATTTGAAAAATAAAATAATTCATTTAATTATTTTATTTACGATTATGCCATTTTTTGTTTTTCTCACTGGAGGCCCAAGCCGACTAAACTTAAGTAACGCCTAGGGTAAACCCACCATCCTGAACTCAAAGATACCCTCAGATTTCTGATATGGGAAACCCTTTAAGAGTAATTCCACTTTTTTAGGAAAGCTTCTTACACACGCTAATTATAGCGTAACAAACATTCGAAAGATCATTCTTGGCACTCCGGGCCTCGGAATCGCACATCTTCAGATTTCGCAGTCTCATAATAATTCAGTATAATTAAGAAAATTATACAGAATTTCTGGGACATTACATTATCCCAACCTTAGGGATTTACGTCCTCGAAAGCCACATTACAAAAACTAGGAAAACTATTGGGGGTACTGAGAATGAATCTGAGCCACCCGCTTCCATGTGCTCTCTTGGAGGTTCTCATGATGCCAACAAACACGCCCCAAAGGTATCGATCACCCATGAAAGAATCACTCCTATCGATCCTCAAGCTCTACTAGAACCTTTGAAAACATCTCCCCATCATCTATGTCCAGATCTCCATGGTCGATGACTGGAGAAGGGTCATGCACGTATCTCCTCTGCTAGGATACGTGGAAGACATCATGCCCCCGATGCAACTATAGTGGAAGAGCTAAGTGGTAAGCCACCTCGCCAACTCTTCTAAGGACCTGAAAAGGTCTGATTAACCTTGGAGATAACATTCTACCTAAGCCAAATCTCTACAAATCTTATCGTGGTGAGACCCATAGAAATACGTGGTCACCATCCTCGAACTTTAGAGGTCTCTGTCTCCTATCAGCCTATGACTTCTTCCAGCTGTAAGAGGTTTTCATTTGATAAAAAGTGAGGCATCATGATACAAAATCTTCCATTGATTTCTTCATCCCTTACATCCATTACTGAGGTTGAAGGTCCTGGAACCATGGTACATCCTCTGAATAGGATGACATTATCCCCACCTTTAGAAAATCCATCAGGTGCTTTCCCAGAGGATATCCGAACATGTCGAGCCTCGTAGTTAGTGTCCTCATGATGTGCCTCCCTGACTCACTGGAGAAGTGAGGGAGAGACTATAAGAGATGGGAGGTATGTTGCTCCATCTCTATCCATGAAGGATATCTGTTACACAGCTAGCTGCACTATTTTCTCACTCAGTAACTACAGACAAGACCTCATGCCTAGTGCATCTTCTACCACATTCCCTTTCGCAAGAGTATAGCCTATCTCAAAGTCATAGTCATGGGGGGACACTCACCATCGCCGCTCTCTCAGGTTCAGGTCCTTCAAAGAGAAGAAATACCAGAGACTCCTGTGATGAGAGTGGACTATAAAACATTCACCCATCAAGTAGTGCCACAACATTTTAAGGTCAAAGACCACTCCTGCTAACTCCAGGTCATGGGTAGCATATTTCTTCATGTAATTCTCTGTCTCAGCTCCATAAAGATTTTCTGACACTTCTCCATCCACATGAATGGATCCCATTTTTTCATCAAAGCTAAAAAAGGTGTTTCTACCTTGGAGAAGTTGAGTACAAATCTCTGGTAGTACCGAGACAAAGCAGACGTCCCTCTCCCTTCAGGGATGTATTCCTAAAACCATCTTTTGAAAAGATTTCCTCATGCTCTACCACTGCTGTTTGGAACTGAAAACTGAAAACTCCTGCTTCCACGAGGTTAAGTTTGGTCATCTAAATAGTGATCAGTTGCACGCTCATATGCGTGTGTTTATCCTGTGATGCTCAAGTTCATGGAGACGGTAATCCGTTCGTATGCCAGAGCCAAAATATCATTATATTGATGGTGAAATCGTATTTAATTGAATTTTATATCATATATAAAGAATAATTAACATGTTATATTTTTTATTTATATCAGTTAAATTCATTTTTATACCCATTCAAATAATGAAGTGTTGGAATAACAAACTACACCACGACGTGGAGACCATAAGCCGTACATATGCACGTATGGTGACTTTTTCATTCATATGATGGATAGAATAATGAATATGGTTGTAAAATATTTATAGTAACATTAAAATATATAGAAGATACTTGTTGTATTATTTTATAATGAAAACTACAATGAAAGAATATGTGGAAAAATAAAATAACATGGAAGAGGTGATGAAATCTTTACCTCTTCTTCGGGTTCTTCCTTTTGATTTGATCAAAAGTGCTACATAGGATGGATTAATGATCAACGTAAGTCCCTTAGGTCGAAGGGATGATTGTTGAGCAGAAATTTGGGTAGGGGTTTTCCGAGCCAAATTGGATTGGAGCTGTGAATTTAAGAGAAGGGGAAGTACCTTTTTATAAGAGAGGTGAGGGTCACTTTAGGAAAATATTGAAATAGTATTTTATAATAAAATAATTTTCAGTTTCTAATGGATCCAACATAATTTATTTGGAGGATAAGGTGGGTATGGGTGGAAAACCTCTCAACCAATTGGTTTTAGAAAGGTTTAGGTCACCATATTAACCTTATCTTTTAGATTTAACTCTTAGTTAAATAGTTTGACAATTACCATGTCTCTTTGTATTTTTATATTATATGGTTAATTAACATACTATGACAGTCCAAGAGAACCCCATGTGGTTAATTATTAATATATATAAACTTATATAAGTCCTTTGGATGAACCTTAGATTTTCAAAAATATTTTATCCATTAATAATATAGTATTTGTATTTAAACCCCAATTATGTCAATTTTGAAACTATTTAGTATTTGGTTTTTTTGAAAATCACAACAGCATGATTACATTGAAAAGAATTATATAATACACCCTAACATGTCATATTGACCTATAAAATTTGTTTAATTAATCAAAAGACTCAAATTATATTTTTTGGATATTTATAATATCTATTATTTTAATCATTCATTAAAAATATAATTACTGAATCATTATTGTGTCATAAATAAAAATGATTATTTATTGTCTAAAAAATATAAATAAAATACCATTATGTAGGAAATATTTTTATATTTCTAATGAATATTAATAGTCGAATTTATCTTATGTATAACCCTATATTAAAATTTGTTTTTTATTAAACATTGAATTTAACACTTTTAACTCTAATTTAAATAACATAATAATAAATGTCCTAATCTAATACATGTGGACCAAAAGGATCATATTTTATTCCTAAGGCTGTTTTTGGTCGAATTATACTTATCCAATAGAATTAGTACTTGTGTTAGGGTAATTATAATATAATTTTAACCCTTAATTACCCTATTTTCTTTTAACGGTGGTAAATAAAAGTGAAAAGTTACAATTTACCCCAAATTATTTTCATCCTATTGAGCCAAATTTTACATACTGATGTCAACCATGTCTCTCAGATTTTTGAAATTCAACTCACTGAAGAAGTAAAATTATGTTTTATGCAAATTTGTAAATTCTCCTAGAAGGTTGGAAAAAGACGGTACAAAGTTTAATAAAATTTTATATATCTAAACTTTTTATAAAATGACTCCAAAGAATTACTTTGAACATTTATAGGTATTATGTATCTATTTTGACATAAAATAAATTAAAATAAAATAACATATTATTTAAATAAAAAGTCAGTATCAAACAATAACACAGTGTTTTTCACTATTCATCAAAAATTGAATATTCTTTGAAAAATACAACAAATTCACCATCAACTAATTTTGATATTCTGAATCCAAAAATAAAGTACATTTTGAAAATTAAAATTTTAAAAAATTTAAAAAGTGGGTATTAATTTTTATAATGGTGAGTTTCATTGGTCGTGGTCTCTTAAAACTCTGTTTTGCATACAACCCAAGCTACTGCATTATTCAAAGGGAAACGTACCGTGGAATCTAGGGGTGTTTCATTCTCCCATCATTAAAATTATTTCACCCCAAAAAAATTTAGAATATTACTGTATAAAAATATTCGGGTGTTTCTTCATCACAAGTTCCTCAGGTTCCCATGTTGCCTCTTTCATCTTATGGTTTCTCTATAGATCTATCACTCGACGAGTCGTCCAGTTTCTCTAAACTAGTTCTCCGGGATCAAGAATTCTGATAGGCACTTCATAATGAGACAGATCGAGTTCCAGTTCTAATAATTCATAGGTGAGTACATGAATTGGGTCAGGCCTAAATTTTCTCAACATTGATATGTGGAACACATCATGATATTTTGAGAGACTTGGAGGCATTGTCAAATGATAAGCTATAACTCAAATTCGTTCTAGAATTTCGAAATGTCCGATGAACGTGGGACTCAATTTACCCTTCTTACTGAAGCATATAATACCCTTACATGGAGATACTATCAAGAAAACATGATATACTACTTCAAATTAAAAATCCTTCCTTTGGTTATCAGCATAGCTCTTTTTCCTACTTTGGGCTGCTTTTATGTGGTTTTGGATAATCTTCACTTTTTCAATTTTTTCCTCAACCAGTTCTGGGCCTACGATTTTTCTTTCACCAACATCATCCAAAAAGTTTGGTGTGGGACATCTCTTTCCATATAATGCTTCATATGGTTTCATCTGAATACTTGAATGGAAGATATTTTTATTGGAAAATTCAACCCGAGTTAAATATCTATCCCACATACCTTGAAAGTCAAGTGTGAAATATCTCAACATGTCCTCTAAGGTTTGAATAGTCCATTCTAATTTTTCATCGGTTTGAGGGTGGTAGGAAGTGCTCAAACGAAGTTCAATATCTAAGTATTTCTGAAGACTTTTCCAGAATATTGATGTAAAATGGGGATCATGATTAGAAACAATTTATAGGTGTACTCCTTGAAGTCTAAACACATCACTAATATATTGTCTTTCCAGATGTTCAAGTGGTAAATCTTCTCTTATAGCATGAAAATGTGCTGACTAGGTAAGACGATCAATAATGACCCATATTCCATCATTACTTTTAGGAGTCTTCGGTAGCCCGAGAAAAAATTCCTTCATAATATTATCCCATTTCCACTCAGGTATGGGAAGAGGATTCATGACTCCACTGGATTGTTTCCTTCCAGATTTCACTTGTTGAAAAACCATACATCTTGACAGAAAATCATAAATCTCCCTCTTCATGTGGTCCCACCAAAAATGTTTCTTCAAATATCTATAAATCTTGGTGCTCTCATGGTGTATAGAGAAATTGGAGCTATGGGCATCATCGAACTATTCCATTTTTAGACCAGGTATGTTAGGAACAAAAAGTATCTTCCCAAATTTTAATATTCCATCTTTATATAGGATGTCATTCAATCTCCCATCATTCACAACTTTAATCTTCTTTTGAATCTCCCCATCATTAGTATGAGAATTATTTATCCTTTCTAGTAAAGATGGTTTGGCATCCATTTGAAAAAGTGTTGATGTTTCACCTTCAATGGTAATTCACATATCCCTCTTTACTAGATCCATGAAAATAGGATCCCTTTCAACTCTAATCTTGTTCAAAACTCCATGATTTTTTCTGCTCAATGCATATTCCACCTTGTTTTCCTTCCATGGGTGGTAGTTTATAATGAAATCATAATACATATGTAGTTAAAGCCATAACCTTTTCTTCATGTTGAGTTCTTTTTTTGAGAAAATATACTTCAAACTCTGGTGATCTTTATAAATCTCATATTTTTCACCATAGAGATAGTGTCTCATTATTTTCAGAGCAAAGATTACAACTACTAACTCAATATAATGAGAGAGATAGTTTTGTTCATGAATTTTTATCTATCATGATGCATAGGTGATAACTCTATCATTATGTATGAGGACACAACAAAGTAATTTTTTTGAAGCGTCACAATAAAAAACAAACCCATCGTTTCCTGATGGTAGAGTCAAGATAAGAGCATTGACAAATATTCTCTTCAGTTCTTGAAAACATTCTTCACATTTTTTTTCAAACAAATTTAACCATGTTACGTGTGAGCTTGGTTAATGGGTTATCCAACAGGGAAACATTCTGGACGAAACATCGATAATATCTTGCTAAACCAATAAAATTGCGTACCTCAGTTATACTCGTCGGTGCTGGCCATTCATGGATTTCCATGGTCATTGAAGGATCAATAGATATTCCATTCATAGAGACAATGTGGACATGAAAAGAAATCTCCTGAATCCCGAATTCACCCTTTCTAGACATCTCATTTAATTCATTTCTTATAAGAGTCTTTAGAATAATTCTCATGTGTTTTTCATGATATTCGTAGCTTTTGGAGTATACCAATATATCATCAATAAATACCACTACAAAGTCAACGAGATATTACTTGAAAACACTATTCATTACATCCATGAAGACAAAGGGTGCATTTTTCTATCCAAAAGGAATTACTATAAACTCGTAATGCCCATACCTGGTTCGAAATGCTATTTTCAAAATGTCTTTTTTCATTACACAATACTGATGACACCCAGATCGAAGTTCAATCATTGAAAAATATTGAGAGCCAGGAAGTTGGTCAAATAAATCATCAGTGAGAGGTGGGGGATACATTATCTTTATTATTATAGCATTGATCTCCCTGTAGTCAATGCACAACCTCATAGATCCATCGTTCTTCTTTATAAAAAGAACAGAGGCACCCCAGGGAGAAACACTAGGGAGAATAAATCCCTTATTACGTAATTCCTCTAGTTGTTTATTTAGTTCCTCTAATTCCATAGTGGCCATTATATAAGGGGTCTTCAATGTAGGCCTTGCACTAGAAATTAAATCAATGGAAAACTCAATTTCTCATTCGAGAGGATATCGAGGTAAATCTTATGGAAACACATCAACATATTCTTGCACTATAAGTACGTCCTCTATTTTAACATTATTTTCCTCGCCCATAATTATTTCATTCTCTTCCTCCACAATAATTTAATTTAGTAGAGTTACTGGGGGTGGATCTAGATAATAATCAGGTGGTGACGTTTCTACTCTAAAGATAATGTACTCCTAATCATCATCAAAATTTGTCACCTCTGTCTTCATACAATTAATTTTCGCATCATGGTCAGAAATACAATCCATTCCGAGGACTATATCGAATTTAATCTTGGGTATGATGATGACATCAGCATATAAAGAACATTTATATACCCTAATGGGAACTTATTCACAAAACATAGTTGCGATGATACTTCCCTTAGGAGTTTTGATCAACAACTCCCTTGTTATGTCAAATTGATAATATTTGATTTTCATAGAAAATTGGAAAGAATGAAAAAATTTGATGATCTATAATCAAATAAATCATTGGCTAAACTTGAGGAAACCATTAAATTACCTGGTACTATGTCTTTCGAAGCATCAAACATTGTAGCAGTGGTCACATAAGCTTAGCCATTCTCCCTTGGCCTTTTCTAAGGAATGTTTCCTTGGATCTTTGGACATTCATTTTCTTAATTCCCCTTTTCTCTATAATTATATCATTCAAAATTTACAACCTCTTTATTTCCCTTGCAATCACGAGCTTGGTGGCCTTTTTCACCACACTTGTAATAGACCCCCATTCCCTTCAGGAAAGTATCAGTGTGTTTCTTCCCACTTTTAGCATAGAATGGATATTCAACTTTTTTTTCTTCCCCTTATTTTCATTTCCAGAGTGATCGGAAGATCTCTTCTCTCTTGATTTTCTTTGAATTCATAAGACTTAGAGAATTCATTTTTAGTCTTGATAGCGCATGAGAAAATATATTCTTATGATGAGAAGGATTGTGAGACTAATGCTCGATGAATAAATGGTTTTAACCCATAAAATAATCAATAAATCTTACTCCTTGGGTAACATATATAATATGTTGCATGCCTTGATGACCTTGTAATGTTAGCCTCATACTTTGCGGCATTCTCAACCTCCTTCTGCATCAGACTCAGAAATTGTATTTCCATATTCGCTCGATGGTCATGAGGAAATTATTTTTCTAAGAAATTCAATTTAAACTCCCTCCAATACATGTTCGATACTTCTTCATCTTCCTATGTGTTTTTTATTAATGACCACCATTGAATTGCATCTCATGTGAGGTGATAAACTGTCATGACAACATTTTCCCTTTCACTACTCCCCAAAGCATAAAATATTTTCTCTAAGGAACTTATCCATAGCTCAACTACTAATGGATATGTACTCCCATTAAATGTTGGAAGTTTTTTCCTATTGAAGTAGTCGAACATTGACCCTTCGTGCTATGGATTAGGGTTCTCCATATGGGTAAGATTATTATTCATAACCAATGTGAGTTTTCCCAGTATTGTGATAAGCTGATCAGCCCTAGTTGCATCACCAGCTCCATTAAAATTATCTTGATTAAGAGGGAAATCCATAAATGGATTATATGTTTTGATACTGTTTCTATCCCTTCCACTAGGGTCCATTTTTTAAATAATGGCATACAGTAGATTTGTTTCTGAATCGCAATACATAATTCTAAACTTGTAAAACACTTAACATAAATTAAACAATTTATAGATATAATCCATAATGATAAAAATGTTTTCTTGGCAGAGGTATATACTCATAAATCCATCATAATGGTTTGTAAAAAAAATTATAATTATCCTAAGCATATTCCCTGGGAGTTTCATAACCAAGAGTGCAGCAAGCCCGTGTTCGTGGACCAGTTCCTGTTCGAGTCTAGCTCCAAGCGATGTTTTTAGGGTTTACCCCAAGATACATTTGTGCCAGATTAGCCTCAACCTGCTCATATCAAGACACGGATGTATTTCATGTAAAACTCACTAAATCTATAAATTACCAAAATTCTAGGAATTTATTCTATATTAATCCTCAATGTCTATCTTAGGGTAATGTTCTCTAAAAAGAGGTTTTCAAAATCTAGCTTCCAAGTTTTGTACTAAACTTCCTCTGATACCAAATGTAATTCCCCGAACATAGTTACTCAGAGTGGATTCATTATTAAACAACATTGACATGATCACAAGGGATTGATCCCGAAAGATCGATCGGTTTAGTATCCTGGGAATTAATATACACATTTATAAGTTTAACATTGCATTATAAATAGAAAAACAACAACAACATTGTTCTCCATTGACTACAATAATATCCCTTAGATTATCCCTGAAGGTCAGTCATAATATACTTCATCACATCTTGGGAGAAATAAAACATAGAAATGGGTGACCTTAGATGCACAGTAAGGATAACAATATAGAAAAAACGTTCATAAATAAGCATAAAAATTTAAGGCAATGTAAAATACTAAAACACAAGCCTTTTAAACTTAAACATCATAATAATATGTAAAAGAAAAATCAAATAATGTTGTTTACTTATTCACATGGATATTCTACCAGTCGAATAAACACATGTAATATCAATAGCCAATTTCATAATGATGGAATTCATGATGTCATACTTCATAACAACATAGTCAAGGCCTTGTGCCAAGAATACAAATAAGATTTTTTCGAGGCCTTCTTCAAAGACACTAGTTTGTATCATGATACTTACCGATGCATCAAATAGCTATAGCGAGCTACACCCGTCACATTCTATGTCCAATGCATTCCTCATATTAAAAGGTTTAAACATAACATTAACATTTGTATTAAAACTATCATTCAAAATGTCAATACATTTCCATAAACCATGAATGGTGTAAAAATAACACATCCACAATCAAAAATATCACAATACCTTCAGTAAAATATGGATTATTTGATTCATAAAAAATCAACTTCAAACTATCCTAAAATCCATCAAACGATGTTGACATAGATGAAATCAAAACTTTTTTTATAGAAATATAAATCTTTCTCTTTTGAAATCATTGAAAGTCATATAATTATAAAATAAAATATTTATTTTGAAAATATTTTTATAAGCTTGTATGGGAAGCTTTGACGATGTTATAATGGTTTAAAGTAGCCAGTCCTGCTGTATAAGTTAAAAAAACATTCTTACCTCAATTTTGTTGACAGGGTCATAAAGTACCTTGTTTGTAAAATGACGGAATGATTTCTTTAAAAACATATATGGTCAAATAATGGTATAAAATACTTTAACCCTACATTATAGTAAATAGTAAAATTGTTTTTAGTTAAATTTTAAAGAAAACATGGATGTGGATGATAATGAGGTCCATGTAGATACTTACGTATTAACAACCTCGGGTAAGTAATGAGATTGTAGAATTAACCCTTACCTTCTACTTTTCCTTGGTCGAGGGTACCATAACCTCCTGTATAATATATATATCGTTGTTATTAAATTATACAATAACTATATACATAAATATGATATCATATATGATCCAATAATATTTCTTTATAATAATATTTTAGTATTATCATCATTTTTGGTGTTAACTGATTCGTTTTCCTTTATATGATCGGTTACATAAGACATGTTTTTTATGTATAGGATGTATTTTATTCATATCTAGAATGATATTAAGTTCTTAAACATTATTTTTAAGAATAAAATAAAAATTATTCTTGAATTATTACGATGGAGAAAGAATCTCATCACATTTGTGGAGACGGTTATCCGTACGTATGCATGAGCGAAAATATCATTATATTGATTGTGAAATAGTATCTAATCGAATGGTATATCATATATAAAGAATAATTAACATGTTTTATTTATTATTTACATCAGTTAAACTCATTATTATACCCATCTAAATAATGAAGTGTTTGAATAACAGACTAGACCACGAGGTGGTGATGGTAAGTCGTCCATACGCACATATGGTGACTTTGTCATTCATATGATGAAAAAAATAATAAATATGGTTTCACAATTTTTAAAATAACATCATAGTATATATAACATATTGGAGGTATTATTTTAGAATGGATACAACAATGAGAGTCAAAGTGGAAAAAGAAAAGAACTTGAAAGATGTGATGAAATATTTACCTCTTCTTCGAGTTCTTCCTTTTGATTTGATTAAAAGGGCTCTATAAGTTGGGTTTCTGATAAAAGTAATGCCTATAAGATTAAGGGGGTATTTGAGGGGATATTTGGGCAATATTTGGCCAAGAGAAATGGATTTGGAGGTGTGAATTTAATAAAAGGGGATGTACCCTTTGTTAAGAGAGGTGAGGGTCACTTTAGGAAAAGCTTGAAATATTATTTTATAATAAAATCGTTTTCTGTTTATAATGGATCTAAAATGATTTATTTATTGGATAAGTTGGTGATGGGTCGGAAAGCTATCAACCAATAGGTTTTAGATAGGTTTAGGTCACCATATTAACCTTATCGTTTAGATTTAACTCTTAGCTAAATAGTTTGACATTTACCATGCCCCTTTGTATTTTTATATAATATGGTTAAATAACTTACTATAACAAGCCAAGAGAAACCCAAGTGGTTAATTATTAATATATATAACATTTCCTATGTACTTTGGCAAAACCATATATTTTTAGGAATGTTATATCAATTAATAATATAGTATTTGTTTTAAAAACATAATTATATCAATTTTGAAAATATTTAGTATTTGGTTTTTATGAAAATCATAAAATCATGATTACATCGAACAAAAATTATTTAATAATCCCTAACATGTCATATTAACCAATAAATTTATTTGAATTCATCAAAAGTCTCAAATTACATTTATTTGGATATTTAAAATATTAATTATTTTAATCTTTCACTAATAAGGTAATTACTGCATCATCATTGTGTCATAAATAAATTTAAATATTTATTGTATAAAATTTATAAATAAAATACCATTATGTATTAAATATTTTTATATTTCTAATGAATATTTATAGTCGAATTTATCTTATGTATAACCCTATATTAAAAATGGTTTAGTTATAAAACTTTGAACTTAACACTTTTAACTCTTCTTTAAATAAAATAATAATAAATGTCCTAATCTAATCCAAGTGGACCAAAAGGATCATATTTTATTCCTAAGGATGTTTTGGTCGAATTACACTTATCGAATAGAATTATTACATGTTTTAGGGTAATTATAATATAATTTTTACCTTAAATTACCCTATTCACCTATAACCGTGGTAAATAAAAATCAAATGTTACTATTCACCAAAAAATATTTTCATCTTATTGAACCACATTTTACTTACTGATGTCAATCGTGTCTCTCAGATTTTTGTAATTCAACTCACAGAAGCGATAAAATTATGTCTTATGTAAATTTTAAATGCTTTAAGAAGGTGGGTAAAAGACGGTAAAAAGTTCAATAATATTTTATTTATCTAAACTTATTATAAAATGACTCCAATAAATTACATTGAACATATATAGGTATTATTTATCTATTTTGACTTAAAATAAATTAATATAAAATTAATAATTATTTTAAAAAAAAGTCGGTTTTAAACAATAACGCAGTGTTTTTCACTATTCATCAAAAATTTAACGTTCTCAAAAAAATACCAAAAATTCACCCTAAGATAATTTTGATATTTTGAATAAAAAACGGAAGTCCATTGTGAAAATTATTATTTCTAAAATTTCAAAAAGTGGGTATTACTATTCATGACAGTTAGTTTCATTGGTCATGGTGTGTTAAAAATCCAAGTTGCGTACAACACATGCTACTACATTATTAAAAGGTAAACATACCAAGGAAACTTGGGGTGTTACAAAATCCCCAGGTTTTAGTAGCTAACTCTGATATCTCCACATAACCATATAATTTTATATTATTTCAAGTCACTACATAAAAAATAATAATGAAAATAATTTATTTTAATTATTCTATTCACTCTCTAAAAGAGTTATAACTCTTTTTTTTGTAAAAAAAGATTATTTATTATAAATATTTTGTCACACCAATGGTAAAAAAATCTCTAAACACAACAGGGTCCTTTGATTTCTGATATGAGCCTCAATTTAATATTTATTTCTATTTTTTAGAAAAAATGTACCTGCATGTTATTTAATATATTTAATATGTTTCAAAAGATAATTCCCAGCTCAGCGACCCTTGAAATCTCATTTCATCTTAGAACCTATCTCCAATTATAATACATATAATATTATAATGTAATAAATTAAAAAATAAGAGGTGTTATAGATTAAATCACCTCTCAATGGACATTGTAATTGTTTGATCCAGTAAGATTCATTCACTGATACATTATTCCCAAAGATTAAAAATTATTATAACATGAAATCATATTTTTAGAATTTATAAATAAGATTATGCATCTTATTATTTTTTTAATAAGACCTATCCCTGACCCTCAGTAACCTCTAAAGTTTTGGAATATATTACCACATTTTCAAAAAAGATCACAAAACATTTATTGTGGAAGTAGTTGAATATTCCATTCATCAAATCCATAAATATTAATGGAGAATTACTCAAACAAAATTGAATAAAAATCATAATGCATATATCTTTTTTAAGTTACTATTTGATATATCATATTTATTCACCCTCGAAAGATTTTACCCCAAAATGTGGTAAATCCTAGAGTTGAAATAAGCTCCTAGAATTTGGTTGACTAAATCATCATTACTTAGGAGATCATCATTATTCATTATAGTAATCCCATTATGCTCTCTATATTAAATTAATAACATTACTAACCGGTATTTATTTTTCAAATATATAATAGGTGCATCAAAAATAGAGAAATATTTTGAAAAAAATAAGAGGTCTTTTGGTTTTCTCATTAAGTCATATAACCCCCCATATTTCATTATATTATGGAAATCATTATATTCATGGAACCAACACATAGTTTAATCATGACCTTGACATATCATTCTAGTTCTGAACCATGTAACTATTCTATATATAATTCAATATTTTCATGGACAATGGGGATGTTTTATTATAATTATACATTTATTTTATTCACCCTATTCACCAATCATATACATAAAATAAGTTCTATGAGGTGAATATATACACATCATGGGATGATATATCAATTTATTGAGAATAAATATAGTTTTTCCAATTAATAACACAATTTTTTTAACTTATATATATTATCTTAGCATTATACCATCAGAGACAATCCATCCTTAGTAATATTTAATTCCTTCATGGGAAATACTTCTTTATCATGATGGGAGTATACTCGAAAATGCTAATATTTGAGTTTTTATACACCATTAATGGTTAAATAATCTCTCAATGTGTAATAACTAATATCGCTTCTTCAATAAGTTTATGGTTTAATTCTATATTCTATAAAAATATGAATGAAATATAGAAATGTGTAGAACCAAAGTCCAATAATGTAATTTCTATATTTGAGAGCATATTGATTGTACGTTTCACCTCATTATTTGAATCAATTACTTAAGCCATTTTTATTTACTAACCAAACCCATTCATAAATTTTTTATGTTGTGGTTGATGGTGGTTACCCTCTACTAACGTCTGATATAGTCATTTATTAGAAATGTTGTTATCCATCCACATGCAAGTAATTAAAATTCATTCTATTCTTGCACCATATACCATTTTTCATATTAATTAATATGATGGGAGTTATAGTTTTATGAAATATGTGAATTTCCTTGAAACTTTTGGCACTTTAAAATTCAATGAGTTATGTTCCTCAAATGATTTTGAAAATATTTTCTTCTCATGGGTAGTTTCTATTTCACTCCTTCAATTGTGTGATCAATTTTTTCATTGAGTTTGGATCTATTACTCTCTTATATTCATTTATCTTATGAGACAAATACATCTCTTTATACTACATTTCAACCCTAATATCACTCCAAACACTCTCCTCGTAGTTTTCATAGTCTCAATTTTCTATATTCCTACATAGGTGGGGTCATAATCTACCAACTAACCTATCAATATTTACCTTTAAACCCGTGATAATTCTTTAGGTGAATCAAAAAATTCATAATGTTATATCTTCATAGATTTACACTAATTAATTTTAATTCTTCTTTATAAGCACAAATAATTTCATCTAAAATTTTATTCACATCATATGTGGAAAATTATTAATCAAAATATTTTCCCAAACTGATCACATTCTATAGAATTAATCTCCCATATTGTTTTAATGTTCTAAATTTATGTCTATCACTAATTAGAATCTCTTTATAAGAGGTATCAATTCAAGGACACATTCTATAGGAGTATACATATGAGTAAAAATAAAAACATTTTTATAGAATAAATCCATTATTATAAAATGAATGTATTAGTAAATCAAATAAAATATGGTGGTCGTTGACACATGAAAGACCCATATAACCATTCCTCTCTTCAAAGTGAATATGTATACTTAATATATTTTAGGTTATTATTTATAATCAAAGATATTTGTATTATCATATAAATGATGTTTTCTTTTAGAGCATCAGTCGTGTTTGAAATCCATTCAATGTATCTCTCATTACACTCATCATTTATGTGGATCCTCTGGCTCCTCACCATTTGATGAAAGAATAAAACCATATTGTGACTGGTTTTAATTTTATGAATCTTATAATTCTCAAGGGAGTTATTACTTAAATATATATTTCTATTCTACATTTTTTGTGGATTTAATTTTTTAATATCTTTTTATATATATTACTTTTTTTCTAAATATCCATAATAATGGTTTATAAATATTATACGATCAACCAATGAATATTGCTTGGGAGAGTCAAACCATTTTTGTATCAGTGCCTATGTTTTGAGAACTATTTGATGATCATTTTAATACCAAACAGTCTATTTATGGGGTTCTTACCCCTAGTTATATCTATTATAAATCCACATCTACTTGTAGTATAGAGACATAGATTTTATTGCTTTGCAACCACTCACTGAATACATCACCAAAAAAAATTTATGTCTTCCTTTATTTAGACATATCCATATGATTTTTTATAATGTTTTTGAAATCAGAATATATAAAATAAAAAAAATCCTCTGTTTCATAACAACTCTATGATCCCACCTTTTCAAAATGTAAAACATTCATTTCATGTTACAACATTTAATAATACATAGGATCAATTGAGTAATTATTTATTGCAATCGTGGTTTTTAATATATATAAAACATAAAAATTCTTCAAATCAACATGAAAATATCTTTTATAGAGTATACCTATTATTCTATTACTATATATCATATTTTTTTGATGTACATCGAAAAAATAGTGAACATAAAGATATGTAATTGAATAAACTAAGGAAACATTTACCATGTGATTGTGAGGTATAACAACTTGGAAAGACCATAAGTATGTGGGGGAATATAATCATATATTTATGTACAATAATAAAATAAATGTGTGTATATAAAATAAAAAAATGAGACTTTCATAGTCATATCAATAAAGTTTAAAAACAAGGAGTCGTAAAACATAATTACAAAAAATTTTCACCAATGTATCATAATACATATTTTCTATAGAGATTATTCTTTACCCCAAGTATTTGAGTGTTATTAGGGTGGACCCATCTTATGTCTAAATTCATGTGTCCCACATATATCATGATAATGTTTTTCAATATTAACCCATGGGAAATAATGAATATGTATTTTTTAAAATTCATTAACTTTATATATAATTAATGACATTAGAAATATTACAGTTTTATCCCATGAGATTAGAATATGGGTTTCATATTTTGAAGTACATATTCAGTGAATCATGGATACATCTTGGTGAATAACAATAGATTATGAATAGTTTTGGGTATTCACAATATAAAATATTTCATGTAAAAGAAATAAATCCATGAATGGTATTTTCTACCAGAATAATATACAGTATGGATTAAGGAAACTGAATATTGGGAGGGAATGAAGGTATGTAATTGATAAAACAGTTTTTTATCATTAATGGGATAACAAAAAGTTCCAAAAAACTATATAATTCATCCTTTATAACATAAACATCAAATGAGGTACTTCAATAGTGAGCTCCCATACTTAGGGATGTAACATTATAATGATTGGATTGGGAAACCATAGGACCTTGGAGATACCTTGAAGTGAATTTAGCGAGTGGAAATTATAAAATTTCAAGGACAAGTAATTTACTATTGAGATGAATGGAGGGATGTGTGGGTATTTAAAGTCAAAGTGGAGGAATTGTTTAATAATTTCTAAATATAGTTTTTGTAATTCTATGTTTTTTAAAATGTAAAAGCATTAGAATACACATGATTTGTACTCCAGGTTTTAAACATGTAAGCCATGTTATATAAAATTTTAATTCATTAGAACTAAAATCCATTTCATAATATTTTTTTAAATGAAAAATTATTTTTTCCCAAAATATAGTTTTCAAAATCATAATTTCAATTTTAGTCTATGTAAAGTGATTTATATTATTGTAAATTGGTTTAGAGACCAAAAAAAATAAATAATATTATCCAAACAATATATTTTTTGTAATGGATTTTTTTTATCAGTTATTATATCATTATAACATATTAATGATATCACAACTGACTTTGAAAATAAAAAACTATACATTTATTATTCAGTGAAAAATAATGTATTGTAGAAAATTCTCAGTGTATATCCAGAATAAAATTTTGAATGGACAATTTGAAATATATTTTTTATGTTACAAAAATAATACCTAAAATATAATAATTTTAAATTAAATGAAAAATTGGAATTTATTGAAAAAATAACATTTTTTATGACATTATCGAATATCTAAATCATATAAAAATTTCACAAGACATTATAAAAATATATTAACATTTATATTTAAATAAATAGTTTTTGATAATATATTTAATAACAATATGTTTTATTTAGAATACTAAAATTTATTATAAAAGTGTGTAAATATTTAATAAATATGATTATGATTTCTTTGTCACCAAAAAACTATACAATTAATTCATCATATATTCATTTCTATTACTGTAAATAAAATAATAATGAAAATGGGAATTGAGAAACAAATATTTCATTTATATAAACTAAATTAAAATTTAATGATAATATGTTAAAGATATATAACTCTTTATTACATCTGCATATGCTCTATGGGTATCATGTGTGATGGATGTAGTTTCATAAAATGGTTCTTCCAACTATAACATAGTGGTGATCACAAGAAATCAGATCCTATCCTATAGGATATTTCATTTAACACTTATTTATTTGTTCTATTATTGGGATTCATCTCGGGTAAACCCCAATCGCACTACAACCCTCTCTAATTCAAATAAATGGGTTCTAAAAAGAATGATCCTACATGATGAGGCCATTGATTCTTCTTTATGGATAAATTATATTTTGTCATTACACTTTATGAAAAATATTTATAATTTTAACACTGTAAACCAAATAAAATATTCCAAATTTTCAAATAGAAAAATATTCAAATTAACGAACAGTCGCATAATACTAATATAGCATTCGTCTCTTAATGATCGAATTTTATATTACATCCTATTTATATTCAACAAACATCAAAATTTACTCCACCACAACAAAAGTTTTTTACTATTCCTTTGATAATTTATTTTATAATGTTGTGATTTATTCTTAAATTATCATTTTTCTTGATAGGTGTAATCATCTGTGATTAGTATGATCTTATGGAGTGTAATTTTTCATGGTCACAATTATGTGGATATTGTATCAGTATAAAATACTGAGTAATAGTATTTTTCATTATTACTTGAAAGGAAATATTATTTTACAAATTTTATCTTAATGTGAATCCATTGAAAAATGAAATATAATTGTCATTATCAAAAACACAGTTTGTAGGGTGTGGGGAATAAAATCCTAGTAGGATACCACCCATGTTTTTTATAGAATGTGTTTATCAAATAATATCAGTATTCTCAATATATGAATGTAATGAAATGATAAAATGGTTTATATATAGATATATTCATATATATATATATATATATATAACTCTTAAACAATTTCACCTAGCATAATTCTAAAATAGATGTCCTGTGGAACTTGTTAAATGAAATTTTCAAGAAAAAGATAATCAAAAAATTAATCATTTATCTGTATAAAATAAAATTCCAAAAAATTAAAATATAAGTGAATATAATCTCTAGTATAACATAGGTATATTCTAGCTATGTCTCCCATTCCTCAGACATCATTTCAAAATGTAGTGCACAAAGAATTTCCCCAGTACAATATGGCCTATGGAAAGAGAAAAAAACATGAATGAACCTATAATGGTTTTAGATAATCATGTACCTAGAGAAAAAGGGCACGGGGAACAATAAAACCCATAAGGAGTGAACCCCATATAGAAACAAGGACCTGAAATAACACTAAATACAATCCTAAGTACCCAAGGCACCCACATATTATATATGTAAAAATATATCAAATAGATCATAAAATTTGACAAATGATTTCCAAATTGATATTTTTATATCAGATTTATGCATTGAAAACTAACTTTATAAAACATTTAATAGTCATTTGAAAAATATTTATCTTAAAAAATGGTCATAATTTTTTTTTATAAAAACTAATTTATACATACATATCATTAACATGAAGTATAATAAAAATAATCTTTTAGATAATCTGTTTGAAAAATATAGCATGTTCAGTTCACCAAAGGTATACTAGAGACGAGTCACCAAAATTATACATTGGTTAGTATAGAAAATATAAATTGATCCATACATATAAAGGAAATGGAACATGTGATAAGGTGATGGGATGCAGTAAAAATTGATTCCAATAAATTTGAATCACGTTTTCAGGACTAAAATGTTGGCGGAGAAGAAAAGAGATCAGACAAATAATTGGAAAAGGACTCTTCACCAAACAAAAGAATATATGGTCTTTTGGAGCCTAGAACCCAATAGATTAAGTCAATGAAAAAAATTATATTCACCAATTCCAAAAAGTTATAAATATGGGTGTATAGACTCAAAATTCTCTTACATAAATCATAAATGAAAAAACTGGGTCAGGATAGAAAAATTAATTCTTAATTTAATATAGAACATGGTTGCAAACACATTAAAAATATCCTCATAAATTATTTTCCTTCAATAGCTGTAAGTATACACTAAATAATAAGAGGACAAGATGGACATTTTAGAATATAAACTAGAAAACACCACAAGTTGTAGTAGGGTCCCCATACCTATGGAGGTCTCGGTTTCACCTCACCATGAGTCTCAACACCGCCACCAAACATTCCCTAACCATGATTCCATATTTTTTTGGGGATAGCGATGATCTCCACAATGGATTTAGTGAGGCCTTGATTTTCATTGCACAAAATGTGATCCCAAAATTTCCACATTCATGGCAATATCCAACTCAAATTGTGGTGGATCTTTCCATGGTGCAAAGGTGATACCCAGGGAATAATGACTTATACTATAGTGTGGTCGAACTTTTATTACACAGAGGAAATCTAGATATCCCTTAAAAATAAACCTTCACTAACATAAACATTCCAAACCTATAATAGACCATCCCATTGATTAAAATATATTATACCTCGAGTAGGGGTGTGGAAATCAACCCATTATTGGAATCATTATCTATAGTATGTCATTATAAGTGGAATGTTCAATGAATAGATAATCCATTAAATCCAATATAAATGATTCTCACTCCCAAGTCTTGTTAGTATTAAATTCATGCCACCATAAAACATTGAAAAATAGAATAGAAATTCTTTATGGAATATTCATCTAGGAATACAAAAGCTCCACTAGTTTCTCCATGATCAATTCATCAAGCTCCAACTCAACTTACTCTTAATTAAAAACTTGTAATTGATTATGATGATACTTCTTAAACCTAGATATTTGATAATAATTAATACCCATCACGTGAGCTAGTTATAACAACCGATTTTCTTCCCATATAATCTTTTCAGTGATCTCGAATGGTAAAACATATCTTGGAGAAAATTTTCCCCACTTCCCTTGATAACACTAATCTAATCCTTGGGAAAAATCAATAACATCCACTACGTTACAAAAACATTCAATGGACATCATCATTCATCGTCAAATGATTTTTTTGAACATTTTGGTAAAAGAAATAACCATTGTATATCTTTTATCCTTACTGAAACCTCCAAAAATTACATATAGTTTTTTAAGTGATTCTCTAACCACCTTTGGCCAAACATGAGAGGATATACATGTGTGAACAAAAAATTCCATGAAAGGATCCATTCTAAAAGCTGAAGGGAAGTAATTAAAATAAAAAAAAAACAAAATATCTAGGATTATTTTCCTAATATCCTCAAAAATATTAATACCATATTCCTTATAGAAATATGTTTATAGATAATTTTCTTTATTCGTTCTGCTCTAATCCTCATCTCCTCTTAGAGACCTTTCCAAAATAGTAATGTAATTCTATGATATCTATCAAAGACAATAACATAAGAGAACCCCAGAAAAATCAAAAAATTTAACACCTATAACATACAAATATATTTATCCATTGTGTTTTTACTAATTGTAATTAGATAAGAAATTTTTTCGACTGACCAGTCACAACACATATTTCATTATTTAATCAGGGACTCTGTTGTAATCCAAATATAATGTCAATGGATTCCTAATTTCATTTTGATACCAATATAAGAAATGGCTGATGTAAGTAAAAAGGTTTCATGATAATTTTCATAAAATAATCGGTGGCATTGCAGTTAGAGACATAGTCAATAATGTTGGACTTCATACCTAACTTTTATAAATTTCATCTTTTATAATAATACATCATAAAAGCCCAAGGATGTGTACCCCAAAAAAAGCATAGTAATAATGAATATTTGAGTTCCTAATAGAAAAATGCATGAAAAGTTGACTCCAAATGTAAATATTTGAATTAGAAAAGATAATGAATCATATAATTATATCCCACTAAAAAAGGATACCATTATTATATATAATACATCATCAAATTGGTTTTTCAGTAGAGTATACACGATAAAAAATAATGGCAACTGAACACTGGTCAGAACCATTCTTGAATTATCCTATCTTATATCTAGCTAAAAGTAAATGAAATGGCCTACAAGGTTATACTCCTCATTCAATTCCATGATGGGAAAATTATGACATTTCCTATTGAGTTAATCAATAATAGTATTCCCCTTACTTGGAGTGCAGATGATGTTAATGTAAAATATTTACCGGTACTCCATACATTACTCTATATAAGGACCAGGTCATTCAAAGATGACATAACTCATTCAATTTTGATTACAATAAAATATGAACCTCTTCTTAAATTGATTGTTTCACCAAAACATGAGATACTTCATAAAAGAAGAGTTTTCCATGTCTTAAGTATGAAAATTTTTCTAATGTGGAAAATTAAAATGAGGTTTTGGAAAGTAAAATGATCATCATTCACAATAATACATCCTATACTAGCATTAGAAGCATTATAATAAACTACATATCCCATATTGAGTTCCATCAAGATCATAACATGAGTCTATTTGATAAGCTATTTGAACTGAAAAAAAAATAGTCTGTGAACTTAAAATACCATGAACATTTCACCCCTTTCATGCTTGTATTAATAATTTTTTATTCCCTTTTGGAGAAATATTTTATATAAATAAAATAATTACATAGTAATCATTAGATCATCCATATCCTAAGATCATTATATGGTTCTTTAAATTAAATTACTACCATCAACATTTAAAAATCATCAATGATTATATGTTCTGAAATCATGTTTCCCATGAAAATTATTTATTGTATCCAAAATTTTCATATTAGTAACATCTGAAAAAGTCCTTCAACAATAACGTTTCCCCCAAATTCATTATGTTGGATCTCTTTCTCATACCAAGTTATTGAATATTTTTTATTTCATCTTTGAATAAAATGAAAAATTTCCCTAGAAACCATTAGAATATCTACTCCAAAAATCTATATATAATATATAATTTTATGTCAGACTAAACAAAATCTCGATATATTCTTAGTGATCATACAGAATCTTTAATATGGTATTTTGGATATCTAATTACCTTGCTCCGAGTTGATGATATATTAACCAAATATCAATTTGAAAAAACCAAATTTTCCTCTTTAAAATATCAAACAATTAAACCAAATAGGTAAATATATATATGTTCTTATAATTTACCTAGTTCTGTTTCTGATAAACAATATATAGATTAACAGAACCACAACAAATCATGTAAATGAGAATAGGGACATCAATATAATTCCCAAATAAAAAACCCTTTTCAAATAGGTAATATGTCTTGATATTAAACCCCTTTAATTATATTGCTTCCATATGATTAGAGTTCATTAAAATAGATTGATATTAAACCCCTTTAACTCGATTTCTTCTATATGATTAGAGTTCATAATAATACATTGTATACATGAAACCATGTTAATAAACAACTCTACTGCACATTCTGGAGGTGTATTGGAGAAGTCATTGAATAATTTAATTAGAAAACCCCAAACAACCATTAGAAGATCAACATGTAAAGATTAATAATTGGGAAAACACACATCAACAAAAAATAGTTTAATAAACTACATTAAGGAATGTCCAACATAACTAGACCTCAGATCCCATTCTATCTAAAAGACATGAGAGACCTCTTAAATAATAATGATCAAAACACATTGATGATTGTAATAAATCTCATCTCAGGGATAAAATTATAAAACAATAATGATGTTGAATTCAAAATGATACATACCAGGGGTGAGAATTTTCCAGACTAACCCATAATTGGATAATGAAATATAACATTAGGGGTAATGAAAAACCTAAGCCCCTATTATAAGACGCATAACTATCTACATAATATAATAAATTATATTTTTAAATTTTTTTAAAACATCCAAAAAATGGGTATATATAAAACATTTTGATGCATCATAATCAAATAAATTTGTTATTATAAAAGATGAAGTAGAATTTCCCCTCCCACCATAGCTAGACCTTTATCATCTTTCTTCAATAACTCTACTATTTCATGATACTTTTTTAATCTAGAGGCCTATTGATGGGATCCTATTTTCATTGTTGATTATGATTATTCTGAAATTACCTTAGATTTGATGATCTATACCTTTATTTTTTCATTGAAATTGAATTAAAAAATATTTTTAAATTACCTCACCGACCACATGTGTTGAAAGTATTCAAAGGCATAGAAAAATGCCATTAGGTGTACCCTACCTTGCCATAACGTGAGTGGGATAAGGGTTAAATTTTATTTTTCATTGATAATGTATAATTATATCACTACTAAGATATTACTTATGATACCCTGACCCAACACAGTCCAAATTTTTATATAATTTTTATTTATATTTATTTCTCTTTCTTCACGGGTGTCATTTTCTCCATAATATGATTTTTTTGGGTATTAAAATAAATATATCATAATTAAGGAACATAGATTGAATTTTTTTTTAGCATCCATGCTATAAATTGTTTAATTTTGGTAGACCTGAATCACATAGCCATAAAAGGGTTTCCCAAATTGTGTTCCCTCCTCGTACGAGGTTACCATGTCAAACAGCGGAAGTACATGGTTGCTACCTAGTTTTAAAAACCATACTTCCAAACCATAAGTTTTTTCAACCCATAATAAAAAGGGAAAAATAAATAAAAAATAATAATAAAATGATTTTTTTTATTATTAATTCTAATACCCTCCTCCCACTCCCCCCACCCCCATGCTCGTTCGATGCTGCATAGTGTGGACTCCCCAGAAAATGTTTCTTCCTCTTTCCATCCCCCTATATAATTCATTTTTCGTGTATTTTTCTAATTCCATATCTCTGGGTATGTTTTTTCACTTTTTCTCATTCTCTTCCTATTTCATGGTTTCTCTCCCCCATACACTGCATGTTAAAAATGGAAAAGCCTAATCCAAATTGGGTGTTTTTTCTCATTTTCTAGGGTTTACGAGGGTTGATTTGCGGCCCATTCTTGTATTTTTATTCAAAAGATATTATTCTATGACAAAGAATGAATTTATTATAGTATTTATGTAGTTTATCCAACATTAAAGCACTTAAAGTTAAATATTGTATTCCATGATTGTTTTAATGTATTTTGTATTATATTATTAATTTTTTAATTTGTGGAAACAACTGATGGTGATAGGAATTCGTTCATTCCATGTTTTCAACAATTTTTTCATAAATGTGCTTTGGGGATTTCTTATAAAATATTTTTTTCAAAATTTTATTGAAATGTTAAATCTCTAACATGTTTCATTTGGTATAAAAATGATTTGTATCATGTATATTGTAATTACATATGGATATTTTTGTCTTTTCAATAGTAATCCATAGAATCCTAATAACTTGTTTTGATTTCGTAATGATCCCCTAAATGATTTATAATCCTTGGATTATTTAAATGTGACTTATCTAAATATACATATATAGATATTGATATAGGTTCCATAATTGTACATATTCCCTCTTAGTGAAGGAAACATATTCATTAGGAAATGTGGAATCATATATTTGTATATAATGGTGTATATATTAGTAAGTGTAAAATAATATTTTTAGAACATGAAATCATTGATATTTAAGTGCATTTTCTTGGTCAAAATAAATAGATAAGGCATGTTTATCAACTTGAAATATGGTTGGGCATTTTTCATGGATTTAGAATTACTGATTGAAATAAAGGCATTTTCCATGAAAATGACTGTAGATTTCATAGTGATCCTCTCATTGGAACATTATATATATTATCTAAAAGTAAATGTGAACTCCAATGGAAGACCACACATTTATGTACTCTTTGGGAATGGATTTCATTCATTGGAATTTTGGTAAAATTTTAATTTAAATGGGGTTCTTATTGATAGTGTTGGGATGTGAGGTGTTATTGTATGAATTTTTTATTTATTTGTGTTTGAACAATGGGATTTTAGTATACTTGCACAATTTTTCCTAGTTTTTGGGAATGACACATGGGAATCCTAGGTACGTAAGTGTACAGACTAGGAATAATACCTTAGTGAACTAGCATAACCTCTTCCCGAGTAAATCTAGTAGGATCACGATAGAACACTAACAAAACAATGTGACATGGATTACTAACACTAGACATTTAATGTGTCCCCTCAATTGAATCATTTGTATGAAAGTTATATGCTAGATCATTGATATACGATGCACCTAATATCCCAAAAAACCTACCTACTTTTGTATTTTCTAGGGTTTTTCATAATATTTAAATAATGTTAACACGGTATGATTTTAAAAATATATTCTGTTTAGTTTTCCAATCCATGTCTAAAATGAAAATTTTCTTTTTTAGTTCCCTCCATTTTATATCAACTATTGATATTATTTTTACATCAATTACGTTTCAATAAGGATCATTCTATGTTGGATTTTTTCTTTATATACATCATTTATTTGAAACTATCTCATTCTATAGGAACTGTTTTGAAATTTAAAAAGGGAATGTGTTTTCCTTATAAAATACATGTTACATGTTTTTGAATGTAAATGGAAAAATATCTTTTAATAAGTATAATTTTTTAATATTGGGAATAATCCACCTATTTTTGAAATAAATGACCACTATTTTTTTGTATAGGATACCCATTACATGCGTCATAGATCTAGTTGGAATTCAATTATATTGCATGTCCCATAAGGGTCATTTTTTTCCCAAAGGCACTTTAGTAAATAGTATTTCTATAATACCTATACTGCTCCAGTACCTGCTATGGTACAACCACTATACAGTTTCTTTAATAGTGGCCACCACCTTTATAGTTTCACTGGTGCTAGATTTCCACCCCTTCAACAGTTTGAATACAATATCACTATAGTATTGCCATAGAAACTTGCACCCAAATAGTTTTGAACCCCCATCTATGATTTAGTATTACATAATTATTACCACTATGCCAAACCCCAACAATTACTCAATTTTCATATAATATTATTTTTATCCTTTTATTAAATGTACTTCTCCTTAATGGTAATGAATAGGGAAATATTTTTCTTTTAGAAACCATTATAATTCCTAATGTTCTCATGAATATATATCAGCATCATTTATTTCAAATTGAGGTATTTCTTATCATTTATTATCACCCATGGGGAATCATCGTTAATGTGTTGGAATGTTACTTTTATAGTCACAAGTATACAATTATGTTATATTTTAGTTTTTATATCAATTTCCATTATCGAATAGGCCACATTGTATTTTACTACTTCCTATGGATGATGGGTAGAAATATATTCTACTTAGGTGATGAAAAGTGCTTGTGTGGGGGAATCCTGAAAATGAAGGAAAGGGTGTTCAGAGGGTGAGGGAGGTTTTTTGGTCTCTGTTTTATTTCACTTATTTAATTTTTTAAATTATTATTTTTGTTTGTTTATGTTTTCTTTGGAATGGACACTTATTGTACTCGTAGTTCATGTTGGTATATTATTTACATTTACACTACTTATTTTTCAAAATTAATTTTTAAGATAAATCATTTCCATGTGACTATTCATTGATTCCATGGATGTTATGCCTACCCATGGGGAACAAAAAATCCTTTCAGGAATTATTGCAGCCTGGTTAAGGTATTCGATGGAGGCGTACTCAGAATGGTTCATAAAAAATGGTCTCAGAGCACGAGTCATGTTTTATTACCTATTGTAATATTTGATGTATCATAAGTACCATTTGATATTTGTAATGTCAGGTATATTGGTGATAGGATTTTTAAGACTTGGGAGGTACTTAATAGAAGATCATAACGAACCCTTTTCCATTTAGCACCTTGAGTAACCAATGGATGTTGTGATTTTGATCTTATTGTTTAGTTTTGGGGATGAAATGGTTGTCGAAATGGTGGTGGATGTGTTCTTAGTAGAACATTAAATCCATATAGAGCCTGTGTACATGGTTTTGTGTTACTCTTATTGATGGTTGCATGGTTGAAACATATTCCCCCAAACCATGGGGTTAATTAATGCATGGTCTCTAGTAAATTATTGGTTGGTATTATGATGTATGTAATAATTCCAAATAGTTTTTTATATAGTCAGATACTTGGGTTTGGATCTTCAAGTCATTTTCCTTTTTTTAATATTTTTAAAATACATTCATTCTTTGAAAAATGGTTTATTATTGTTAGAAATCAACATTACATTTAGAAATGTGATTTTGGTGAGAGCTAAATGTTATAAAAGAATATTTTGATGGTATTTAAATATAAATAATTATTTTTCCATAATATAAATCTTGTTTGGAAAATTTATAAGGGAATTTTATAAATACATTTTCAAATAAATGAAAAACCCTAAATTGGTGAAATGGAATTGGAAATGAAATTTGGTAATTTAAAATATTTTCTTTCTAAAATGATATAGTTTTATAAAATAATTGATGAATAATTTTTGTAAAGATGAATTATTTTTGGTAAATTGGTTTTTAGTTTTAGTTTTTTATTTTAGTTGGGCCATCATATTTGGAATATGAATTATATATCTACATGTTCATTATTATTATTCATTGAGTATACCTTAGAAATATCAGGGTAATGTGTGCATGGTCGGTCTCTAGGATGTATTCTTAAATTGTTCAGTGTGGCCTCTTGGGTCACATGATGTGGTTTTCTATATGGTACAGCTAAATATGGATGTTTTCATCCATGATTATCAGATCCTGATTGTGGGAAAGCAGATGTATCATAAAATTTGTTCTTTAACCACATACCTCATTGTGCACATTTTCACAGAGTGGGAAAGCTATCGGGTGTGATGGATGTTGACCCTATTTTTTTAATATTGATGTGGAAGTCATTTTAGTGTTCCATTGATATTTTTTTCCATTTTATAAAAGCTTTTGTTTTGAAGATCTTATTGGTTATTATTTATTCATTTTATATTTTCCTGTTTGAGGTGGTTAGAGTTAATAAGGATATTTTGAAAAAATCATTTCTCTAGGAAATATACTTTAGAAATCCCTTTGGAAGGATTAGTTGTTTTAGTTATAATCCATGTTTTTAAACCGCATGTCGAAGTGTTAGAATTTTCTATTTAATGTGAATGTCATGCATGGGTGGTTGGGATGACTTGGAAGAGTTCTATTTGTTTCAGATCTATTGGGTTCACTGAGGGTTAGTGTTACATGGAGTTATCCTAGGATGTCCTCTATTAAACTGAGGCAAGATACCATGTTGAATTTATTAGGGCACGTTGGTTATAATAATTAACATCCATAAAATTCCTTTTTTATATATAGTTAGTCCCAATTATCAGTACAATTGATAGTTATCTTAGGATTTATTGTTTCTAGATATTTTTTACAGTTTTAGTGTGGGGGTACCTTATTTTAGTAGAATTGAAATATCAGAAATGGTTTGGAGGATGTGTAGGTGATGTTGGCATCTATTTATTGACTTCTATTATTTTCCCTGCTTGATATACATTTATATTTTCCTATATTTTATATATAATTATTCTATTGGTGGGTTATGTATTTAATTTCTTTCTATTAGAAGTATGGGTTTTAGAGGAAGTATTCTTTAAGGAAATTTTGAATCATGTTGTTGTTTAGTGGCAGTGTTTTAAATTTTTTCCATTATTCCTATAAACATTTTGATCATGTGATGTTTTTTTCCTGAGTGATCAATGCATGAATAAAGTCGTAATATGGTTTTTAGGTCACCATAGAATGTTCTCATTGAGAACATGATCTTAATGTTTCATAATGGTGAAATTCCTTATCCATATCCCACCAGACCCCGATCATAGTAGTTTGGTTGGACTAGACAACAAGCCTTGTTGTTGATGCTCATGGAGATCCTTATCAAACCATTAGGTTTAATTTTTGTGATTTCAATGATAGGGTTCAATGTGTTCCATGTTTTCATGTCTATTTCATAAATATAATTCTCTCCTGTTGGATTCTCTCTTTTCATTGTTTTAGTTCCTTATTTTAGCATGTTGTCTCCTTGGATGTTGGGCTGTTTCTTAAAGATTATTATAACGGCTTTTTTTTTTATTTAATTGTTTTTGGGTTTTATGTAATATGGTTTATTTCTATTTTGTTTTAATGTTTTTAGTTATCTCCATGATTAGTAGTTCATAAATTATATTTTTTCAATCATAAGATCCTCTTTGGACTTTCAGAGGTGAATAATGTGGCATTTTGGGGATCATTTTCTCACCTGACCGCACAGTATTTATTATATCTAAGTAGTGTTTGTTTTTAATTCTTCATAATAGATATTTTCTATCGATATTAAAAGTTTTGGACCTTAAAACAATTTTCACAGTTAAGTTGTATGTTTTTGAAAACTGCACACAAATTTTGTGACAACTTCTGTTATTTTGGTAGAGTTGAATCAAACAAATGTAACACATTTTTTTAACCATGATACCTACCTATGAGTGTTTTCCAAGAATTCCTAGTGATCCACATGATTTGAACATGGATTTTACAACCATATAGCCTAACTAATCAAATTACACAAACATAAAAAATTATAAAAAGAAACGAAATAAAAAATTAAAATAAATTAATAATAATAACAACTTAATTCTCATTCCCTCACACTCTCTCCCACTTTACTCATTCCACACCACCCAGGATAGGCTGCCCCTATGCATGTGTCCCCATCCTTCCCTCTCCCCCAATATCAATGTTTCATGCTATATTATTTTTGGATATCCTTATTTAGGGGTTTCATATTATCCTCATCCACTTATCATGTTTGGGTTTATCCCCCCCCCCCACCTTGTGATGTGTGGAACCGATGGAAAACCCGGACCATATTTGGGATATTTTTTTGTCTTATTATCAGTCCCTAGGGTTCCAAAGGGCTTATTTATGGCCTATTTTGATTTTTTTCATTGAACTTGATGATTCCTTGAAATTGAATGAATTTATTCCATATTTTTTAGGTTGGTTAAACTTTTACAATACATTTAGTTGAAATCCATAATTCATGAATAATTTAATACATTTTTTTCATTATATTATTGAGATAATAATTTGTGGAAAACTATTATAGTGATATGAGTTTGTTTAATCCATTTTATCAACACTCTATTCATATGTATGTTATTGAATTTTCTTATAAAATAATTTTTTCAAGCATCTTTTAAAATCTTAAATCTTATTGATGTTTATTTTGGGTTCTAAATTAATTTAATCATTTAAATTAGATGTATATAAGGATGTTTTTATCTTTTTACCATTTTCTAATAAAATCCATTTTACATTTTTCAATTTCCTAAAGATCATTTTAGTGTTTTAAAATCATTGACTAATTTTAATGAGGATTATCAATATATTAATATATTTAAATACATATATTCATATATTCACTCATTTTATATCTTCCATAGTGGAGGTGTGAACATGTACATTTTGATAATGGTGGTTATATATATCAATGTGTAAATATTTTTAATTGTGAAAGAATGAATTTGGCACATGAAATATATGGTATTTAAGTGGATTTTGTTGTTTAAAAAATCTATGGATGGATTATCCAATTGAATCATGGTTTAATTTCTTCTATTTATATAGAATAGTTAATTGAATGAAATGTTTTTTATAGATAATAATTATGGATCTAAATCTAGCAGCTCAGTTGGAAAATAATAATCACTTTAGAAGTAAAAAAATGGAAGTGCAATTCAATTAGATCCTTGAATTTTAGGTATTTACAAAACAAGGGTTGATGTGTGGATAATTTATGTATGATTTTATTTAAAATAGAATTACAGTGGAAGTTTGGGTAGGTGAGAAGTCATGATATGCTTGTTTTTCATATTTATATGTTTGAAACATGGTTTTAATACTACACATCTGTAATTAATCTTATTTTGTGAACATGACCCATGGGAATCATTGGTACATAGTTGGGTAGATCGTACTAGTTACTATAAGAGAAAGAAGGGCTTCATCCTAGGTCTCTCTAGCCATATTATGATGCAACACTAAATAAATATCCTTCCATGGATTATTACCATTAGACCTTAATTGTGTCCCTTACAATGAATTATCCATGGGAAGGATATGTGTTTTATAAATAATACATTATGTACCTATGATCCCAACTATCCTAGATACTTAGGGATTTACCATAGTTCTTCCTCTCATTTTACTCATCATTTGAAGGTTTGATTTTTAAATTATATATGATCTGGTTCACAAATCTATGTCTGAAATGAAAAAATATATATTTTCACTACCATCTATTTTATATAAAAAATTATATACATGATAATTCCATTATTTCTCAATTAGAATCTTTCTTTATCAGCTCATTTCTTTTTATACAGTGATTATTGAAAAGTATAATGATCAATAAAACTGTTTTATATCTAAAAATATAATATTTTTCTTAAAAAATGGGATGTTAATTTTTTTAAAGGAAATTGAAAACATTATTTTTATATATTTTGTTTTAAAACTACGATAAACATTTTATAACATTAATTAAGAGGTATTGGATGTGGATTCTCTTTTGGATTATCTATTGAGATCCTATGTTCTATTGCCTTTATATATTCAATTTTTTAGATATAGATCCATTATATTATTTATTCTATCCCACGGGGAATCATGGTTTTTATGAGTTGGGAGATTAATTTTATAGTCCCCAAGATGTTGGGTTGTTGTATTTTATTTTTTATTTCAATTTAAATTATCTCATTTCCCATATAAGATTTTATTATATTCTAAGGAAGGAGGGTAAAAATATGCATGGGTGAAGAATATAAATGAATTTATAGGACGAAGTAATTGCCTTTCAGAATAGGGAGTTCATAAGTAGAAGGAGGTTTTTAGTTCTCATTCCCAATTTTCTAATTTTCGTGATTTGATTTTAGGATTGTAGTATTTGTTTTTTCTATATCAAGTACATTAAATGTAGGTATGGGTCATTATGGAATTCCATATAAATGTTCAATTTTTATTTTCATAATTATTTATTATGATATATTATTTCCATGTGTGGATTAATTGATTCACATGCAGTTGTGTCAACCCATAAAGATAGGGAATCCCTTTTATGACATCTCTTTGGCTAGTTTGGGAATTTAATGGAGTGATTTCTTGGGCTGGTTCTTGAAATACCCCCACAAACATTGTGATTATCAATCCACTTCCTATTATGCACATGTATTCCATGGTAATATATAATAGGTGGAAAAAATGGAAAACATGGATGACATTCCAACTATATCAACCTCATGCTTCATTTCCCTATTAACCATATAATCAGAGGTGATGATATTTTTAATATATATATATGATAGAATATTAGTGGGAATTACATATATTTATTGTTTATCCATCATATTTTCATTATTATCAAATTTAAAAGAAAAATTCTCAAAGAAATTTTCGGTAAATACGCAACAGAATGATCTATCCGTTAAAAGGAATGAAACTATTACAACATTTCTATCATAAATGATTTTAGATAGATCTATTGAAAGAAAATATTATTGATTTATTTATTCTATAATATCAGGAATTTATTATCTGAAACCATAGATTCATACAACCTCTTTCAGGGATGGTTGATTGTCAAAAAAAATTCACATATCCTTTATATATTTTAGTGTCTCTATGATTTGAAACACATAATTATTTATAGCTATAATTAAACCTCACATCGATCATTATTGAACCTAAAATATAAGGTATTCAGTAATAAAATCTATTACACTTCATCCTTCCCTCCAAAAGCTCTCATTTGTGACACGTTAACTTCATTCCGAATTGGAAAAAAATCATTCTCTGTAAAATATTCCCTAAGAATATACTAAATGAGATATTGTTTTATAGGAGTATTCCCATAAATTCAATTTCATTCTTTATACACCTAATAATTCCCTTGAAGATGTCTTAGAGGTATAATTAAACATAGAAAAACCAAATTTATAATATAATGAAATGGATTATTCATAATTTAGACCCAAATAACATTAGAAAAAACTATGGTCATGAATAAACCCTATCATGTAATACTCACAACCCTATATTCCATTGTTTATTAAATATATTTAGAAAGATATCATGATAAATACTCACTCACAATATACCCCTTAATTATTAGAAATCATATCTCTTGTCTTCCAAAATTATCAACAATATTACACTTGAGGATAATCCCACATTGATACTGAATTTTGAAAAACCATCCTAGACAACCCTCTCATGATTCTCTCAACTCTAAAATGGAAATACCAAAAGGTAATTCTCAATCCTAACATGCTAGTGACTAGCCCCCTACTTAAAAAAATAGAGTGAGAATTTTTCCCGACCAGAGACATCAAACATGGACTATATATAAGGAATTATAACATGAAATGAAATATTTTACAACAAAAACACAATGATAATAATGATAAAACTAAGGATACAAAACAAATTTAGGAGAAAAACAAAATCCTTGTGTGATTTTTGGGAAATATAACACCATCATGCCACAAACATATCATGATAAACTGATATGAAAACTAACTAATTTAATATGGTTCCCTTCCCTTTCCTATATATGAAAAAACATGTTCCACACAACCCCAAGTGAGTTTGCTGGGTGTGATCAAAATATTCCAAGTAGGATCCCACCCAGGTTAACCATAGCATGTCTCGTCAAAAAAATTTTGTATTCCCAATATATAAAAATAATGGCATGATAACACTTTTTTTATATTTATATCAACTAAATCGATAAACATTTACCATTTTCACATTTCATAAGCATATTTCATATAAATCATTTATCAAGACATCTTTCCAATAAAAAATTTATCAACACAAGCATCATTTATCCATATTGAAACCAAAGAGAAACAAAGAAAATATAAATGTAGATCACCCAAAGGATAATATAGGTATGATTTTGGTTGATTATCCATACATATTTAATCAATTTTATATATAGTTTTCTAAAAGTTTACCTAGAAAAATAGACCCTACAAAACAAAGGAACTACCAATTTTTGAATCCCCAATAGTGTCCTGAAATCATGTCCATGGAACAATAGGGAATGTGGTCTAATGGAATACCCCAGGTGAAAACACTCTATAAAAACAAGGTTAATGTGTAATATAAATAACCACTCTTAGTTAACTATTGTTATCATGTGTTTCATAAATCAAAAAATAATAATTTAATTTTTTAAATGATTTCGGAAAGACCTGTTATTAATAATTATCATTCCTTGAAGAAAAATTCCATTTACCATTTCATTGATCAAGTAAATTTACATTATTTATCCCAAACTAGGGACAAATCAACATGTTTTGAAATGCATTTATATAGACCTATCATGCACATCATGGATCATGTTAATCATCCCTCTAAAAAAATATAAAACTAGAGGATGGGTTGTTCACCAAACATATAATATGGACAAAACCACCTAACAAACACTTGGGTTCACACAATAATAGCAATAGGATCAACTCACTAGAATGAAAGTGAACAGACAATATGGTTATAGGAGATGAGAGATATTTCTTCCCAAATATTATAATTTTCCAAAGATAAGCATAATGTTGGTGTAGAATTTTAGATAACACAAACATTACTGAAAATTATATCTTCACCCAACTAAGCAAGATCTATCCTATGGGAGCCATGTTCACAATAGATAAAATCAATTAAAACCAAAATGTTTTGGATAAAATGATAAAAATAGATAATAAAATGTATAATTTATTCCCAAATATCCTGCCAATATTATTGGACTAAAACTCATTGTTCATGAATGAAAATAGAAGTATTATTATTAGATAAATAATAAATAATGAAGCATTACTAAACTCCATGTAATGATCATCCATGTTCCCCTCATCTGGCTTAAATATTTCCTTAAAAACTGAAATCTCAATCAACCATTTGAAATCCTAAAGTAGAAAACGTCATGGCATGGTGGATTCTTTGAACACAAGTGGCGGTCTCTTTTATACTCTATCTAGAGTATTGAAATACACACCAAACACACAGTATCCCCAAATCCTTATCTATTTTGGGTGGTCGTGGCTTCCACTATGGTTATGATATGTCCTGGGGGGGCTATATATCACAAGGTGACCACCAACATGCCATTCTATAGGTCACAACTTACTATGATAATGGGGTCTCTTATAGTGGTTCAAAGGTGTTTCCCAGGAAGAATATTGATTGGACAATTGAGTAGCCTAGCTTATTTTAAACATACAAAAAGCCACACAACCATCAAAAAGACAAATGCACTAATAAACAAATCCAAAGCACATAATAAACCATTCCAAGACTCAAAATATAAAATATGAAAATATGGAATGTGATATGATAACTTCACCATGAAGTTCTCCTATATTATATTGTATAAAAAATTATGGTTCGATGGGTATTTTCATTATTTATAGGGCCTTAAATAACATCTCTATAATATAAAGTATCATTTGACTCATATAGTTAATTTTTAATATATTATCCAGAGATAGAAATACATTCCAATGATTGATCTCAGATTAGTGTATCATATATAGAACTAGAAGAAGGAATATATTCCAAATATGGAGTGTTAAACTGGATATTGGAATACAGGGTTTTGGGGTTTTCCATATTGTTTTTCTAATGTAGGATATTTATTCGCTGATTATATGAATATATTTCTACATAACTATTTTTATATGTTTTTGGTTGTTATAATTGATTTTATTTTTTTATATTCAATAATTCTTACGGATTATGAAATAAATATAAACATTTTTAAACCCTTAATATAAATGATGTTATTGGTAAAATAAATAAAATGAGATCTCTGTTTCACCATAATTCATTCCCTTAGAATATTGTTTATAAATATGGAATATCTATGGACCAAGATAAAAAAAATTATTGATTAAATAACAAATCATGAAAATAACATAGAGATATATAGTTTTATTGTATTATAGTGTTTCTACTAATGGTTTGTTTTGAAACCATTGCTCAATTATCAATACTACAAAGTAAGTTTACCTAAATTATAATTAAATTAATTTAGATGAATTATCATGATGAATGAATCTATAAATTGAAATGAAAATATCTAAATGCTCAATTTTTTTTATTCCCTATAGGAATAGTAAATTTCTCATCTTCAACAATGCTTTAATGAGGAAATTTGGTTGGGTTATAATGTATAATTTTTAGGTAATTTCTTATATTTCACTTCATTGAATCATCCAGATAAAAATTATATTGTACGTAATCTTGAACTATTTTTTATGTTTTTTACATTAATTATACAGATACATCCTATATATGGAGTAAATGACTAATTAAATACGGATCATAAACTATTGATGTATATATTGACTCTAAAAGAGTTGAACAAGAGGTATAGAAGATTCCTGAAACATATATTGTATTATGATTTAGTGATTCATTTCCATACATAATAAGAAGTAAATATATGCATTGAATTATTTATAAAAGAAAATGTATGGTTAACCATGTTATTCTTGGGACACGGTCCATTGGTAAATTATTTAATGAATGATAGACTAAAAATTGTTCATCTTGTAAATTTTTTAGTTAGGTTTCTAGTTTTAGGTAACTCATCATTATCATCCAAATTATGAAATCTGATATGGTTGATATTGAACTGAAAGGATAGTTTAAATTTATTACTATGGATAAGTTATATTAATTTAAAAATTAATAGGATTGAGTTTTTTTATTATTTTATGGGATAATTTTTCAAGATATCTCTGAGTTGAAAATGAAATTATTTTTTGAAGCTAAAACATATCCCTTTCCTTTTCATTATATAAATATAATGATATAAAAATACTATATTCATTATTAATGGTGTGACATAATGATGGAAAAAATATTATATTTTACCAAAAATTATATCACATTATAATAGGTCAATGATGAAAATAATTACCAAGAGAGATGCATCAGAATTTTCCAGTTCCCGAGTGGAAGTGGGAAAATATATTGACTAATTTTGGGCAAGAAATCCAAATGACATATCGAGGTAATATTGTTTACTTGGAAATTTTTACATTGGTTGACTAAATCTAAAAATTAAATTCCTAATCATGATACCTAAAATTTACTCCATGTATATCAAATGAATCTCAAATAGATTGTAATGGTACATGGATTTAATCTATCAATTGTACTATACTATAATACCATGTTAACAATGAATTTTTGTAACTAGCTTCAAAAGTTGTTTGGTACAAAATTAAATATCAATAAAACTTTCTATCCACAATATGGTGGGTATTAAGTGTAAAAGAATCATACTTTAGAAGGTGTGATTCATGTTTTTAAATGGATTACTGGGGATGTAAAGATCAACATCATTCATCACTTGATGTTTTATATAATAATATTTTTCATTTCAATATAATAATGTCACCTAATAATTAATTATATAAAAATTAGTGTTGGACTCCACCATTTTGGCATGATCTTGGAAAAAGGATTTTGTTGAGAATATAGTTAGTATAATTTATTGATAAAATATAAATGAATATTCATTGACATATATTGGTAGTTTAGAGATGAAAATAGAGTTATGCAGATAAATGGGGGGATGATCTTTTGTACGTGCCAACAGATCATGGCTTCCTTAAAGTATCTCCATGGAAAAGTTTGATGTGTTTTGAAAAAAAAAGGAAATATTACCCTTTCATAATAGTAAAATATAAAATTATACAAAATTTTAAACTAGTAGATTACCCAGTGGCCTTGGATCCAAATTTATCCAAAGAACATTATGTGTGTTGTGTTTCATTATTGTAGAGATATGAGTGACATGTATCTCATTTTTTATCCTTGAGGTATTATAGTTAAAATAGAGTATTTTATAAGAAGGTCAATAAGTTCAGATTCTTTATCATAGATATCAGGTATTATGGAATAATTTTTTCATTAAGTAATATTATTTTGGAAAAAATAAATTACTAATGAAAACAACATGTGAATTAAAAAACGATATAAAATAAAAATATCCCCACATGATTATGTTTTACATAAAATTGATAGAGAAATTTTTTCCAAATTGGTGGAATAATTTGGAAACGCAGTTAATAATATATCTATATCATTCCTTATTACAATTCATGAATTATATTTTATATATTTATATTAATTTTGAAAATATTAAGTAATTTTTAAATCCAAAATGAAATAGTTTTATTCTTATTACATTATTTTTCATGTATTATCTTGATTTATTTTATATGATTATTTCTTCATAAAATATTTTTAATAGATAAAATTAGATTCATTTGTGAATTAAGAATTTAATAATTATCTTATAATTAATTTTTTGGATTTTTCGGAAATGATTTATTATTATGTATTTTGTGATTGATAGTAATTTTCAAAGACATTCATTCATTTTCATTATATAAATATTTTAAAAAGAGGCATTAGGTTTTAAATTTTATAATAATGTAACATAATTATCCATTAATTATTGATATTCAAATTAATTATATTAGAACCAACATTACACCTTATTTTTGTATAAGTTTATTTTTGAGATTATAACCACATGTTTTCTAAATTATTTTGTTAAATTTATGGATTTATTCTAAAAACGATTTCAACAAATAATATAAATTTAATATTAGGAAAATGATCCCATATACATAATTTAGAGTTTCCTATTTGGTAAATATTTCGCTTTCATTTTTGTGTCATTTGAATAGTAACCATATTAAATATCTATAACCTCGTTAATAGTAAAAATAGTAAAAGAGGTTCAAAACAATATTATAAGGCCTAAAAATTTATCTAAAACCTGTAATATTATAATTTATATATTTTTTTCAAACATATCAAATCAATTTTTAATAATCCTCGAAGTTACTGTTAATTATCTTTGACAATGAAATAAATATGATTTTCATTGTACAATGAAAATAAAATGTAACACTCATTCTTTTAATATCTTTATGAAATTTTAATATGTTTTTAAAGATATTGTGTTTTATTCTGAATTTTTATTTTAAAAAGTAAGTATTTTTTTAATGTTATATTATTTTTTATTCATGGTGAGGGTGTAACATAATTAGGTTCTTACGCAACACCAAAACAAATATTCTTCAAGTAATGTAAAAATAAAGTAAATGGTTTTTTACAACAATAATTGTAATAAAACTTGTATGAATTATTGGGTTACATTAATAATTTAAATAAAAATAATTTATTTTTTATATTTTAAAAATTCAGATTTAAATTGCATTACTATATTTAATTACAGTCAATATATGAGAATATTCTAAAAATGACATTAATTGTATATTATGTGGTATAATATTTTATTTAATGCATTAAAATTATTTAAAATAATTTCATAAGAATATAGAGTGGGATTCGGTCTCGTAAATTTACCATTTCCACTTATGAGACACTTTTCCTTTTATAGAAACATTATTAACTCCTATAGAATAAAAAACATCCATATCATGGTAATAATAAAAAGGGTTAACAGAGGTGTAAGATACCAAACCATGAATTCTAGTGGTGTAAGATAAAGTGGTTATATGAGGAGAAGTCATAAGTCTTGTCTGACCTAGAAGATGTTTATTTCTTCTTATACCTCCTTAAAATCATAATTAACCATGATGAAATAAAAAAATCAGTATCATCATTATAATAAAATCATATTTTGATTATAATACAATAATTTATCTTCTCCATTTACACCCTATGAAAAATGAAATCATTAATCTTTCATACATGAGGAATACATCCTCCAAGAGGTGATGTTCTTTGTTTTGCATCATCACCTTTCACAAACAGTTTTCATAAAACTTGACAAGAATGCCTCATCTAAACACTCTAAATTTTTCAGATTCGTCACTAGAAAAAAAATTGATCAAAGTGAAAATGGATAATTTCTTGGAAAAGCATCCTATTAAAAAAAAGGGAATTTATTTTGAACTATGACATCAATACTAGTGAGGATACATTTTTTGGGAATCTACCATAGCGGGAGGATTTTGTAAAAGTATTTATACCAACAGTTAGTAAAGGGAAATACTACTAGATGGGCTATGGTTCTGAGGAACTGTAACGCCCCGACCCTAGTTGCCTAGAGTCGGTGCATTATTACATAACATTGGCATGATCACAAGAAAGGTCAAATCTCGAAAGACCGATTGGTTTAGTAGCCTTGGAAACACTAGATATATTCATAAGTTTTACATTACATCATAAAATCAAAAACTACTACAACAACATAATGTTTCCACAGTCCACACTACAATCCCCTCATAATATCCCTGCAGGTCATTCATAACTTACATCTTCACTTCCTGGGAAAAATAAAACATAGAAAAGGGGTGAGCTCAAATGCCCAGTAAGGATAACAATATAGCGGAAACTTTCATCAATAAGAATAAACATTTAAGGCAATGTATAACTAAAACAAAAGCCTTTTAAACATGAACTTTCAACATGGTATGGCATAAATAAAATGAAATAATGCCATTTACTTATTTACATGGATATTCCACTAATCGAATAATCACATGCAAAAATAAATAACCACTTTCATAATGTTGGAATGCATAATGCCAGACTATCATAACCACATAGCCAAGGCCTCGTGCCAAGACTACAAATAAGATTTTGTCAAGGCCTTGTGCCAAGACACTAGTTTGTCTCATGAGACCTACCGATGCATCGAGGAGCTATAGCGGGCTCCACCCGTCACTTATTAAGTCCAATGCATTCCTATATGAAAAGGTTTAAACATAACATAAACATTCGTATTAAAACTAGCATACGAAATGTCAATACTTTCACAATAAACTATGAATGGTATAAAAATAGCACATCCACAGTCAAACATATCACAAAACCTTCAATACAATATAGAAGTTTTGTATCATAATAAATCAACTTCAAATAATCTTAAAATTCATCAAAGGATGTTGACATAGATGAAATCAAAATTCATTTTAAAGAAATATCTCCTTTTATTTTGAAATAATTTAAGATCCATATAAAATATAACATTTTCTTTGAAAATATTCTTATAAGCTTGTAAGGGAAGCTTTGAAGATTTTATAACGGCGTAAAATAACCCCACCCGCCGTATAAGTTAAAAAAAACATTCTTACCTCAATTCTGTCGAAAAGGTTAAAAAGGACCTTGTTTTGAAAACGACGGAAAGATTCCTTTATAAACCTCTTATAAAAAGTCAAAAAAGGGTATAAATGACTTTAACCCATATTCTTGTAAATAGTAAAAATGTTTTGAAATACATTTTTAAGAAACATGGATGTGGATGATAAAGATATCCCAGTAGATTATTACATATAAACAACCTCGGATAATGAAGAGATTGTGAAATAACCCTTACCTTGTACTTTTCCTTGGTTGTGGTAGGTTAACCTCCTGTATAATGGTGAAATAATTGTTATTAAATTATACAAGAATCATATACATTAATATGATATCATATATGATCTTTTAATATTGATTTGATAATAATATCTTAGTATTATCGTTGTTTCGGGTGTTAACTTACTTGTTTTCTTTCATATTTTTTGTTACGTAAGACATGTTTGTAAAGGATAGGTTGTATATTATTCATATCCAGAATGATATCAAGTCCTTAAACATCATTTTTAAATCATAAAATGATAATTACGCTTTAATGGTTACGATGGAGAATGAATCTCATCGCGTTCGTGGAGACGGTAGTCCGTACGTACGCACGAGCGACAATATCATTCTTTTGATATTAAAATAATATATAAAAGGATGGTATATCATATATACAGAATAATTAACATGTTATATTTATTATTTACATGAGTTACACATCATTATTATACCCATCCAAATAATATTATATTGAATAACAATTACACCACGACGTGGAGACGGTAAGGCGTACGTACGCACGTATGGTGACATGTTATTCAAAAGGTGGATAGAATACTGAATATGATTGTACCATATTTATAATAACATCACAGTATATGTGAGATACTGGAGTTATTATTTCAGAATGGTAAGAACAAAGGAAGAAGAAGTGGAAGAAGAAATGAACTTAGAAAAGGGTGGTGAGATCATTACCTCTTCTTCGGGTTCTTCCTTTTGATTTGATCAAAAGGGCTCCTTAGGTTGGCTTTCTGATCAAACTAAGGCCTCTAGGTTGTATTGAGGGATGTTGGGAGAGTATTTGGGCAGAGTTTGGCCGAACCAAAAGGCTTTAGAGGTGTGAAGAAATGAGAAGGAGGAGTGCCCTTTTATAAGAGGGGTGAGGGGCACCTTTGGAAAAGCTAGAAATATTAATTTATAATAAATTCATATTCGGTTTATAAAGGCTCCAAAGTTGACTATTCAAAGGATGAGGTGGGGATAGGTCGAAAACAACTCATCCAATAGAATTTAGACAGGTTTGGGTACTTATATTAACCTTATCTTTAAGTATTAACTCTAAGTTAATTAGTTTCACTTTTACAATGTCTCTTTGTATTTTATATATTATGGTTAATAAACTTACTATATACATCCAAGCGACCCCCAAGTGGTCCATTAATGATTAAACTATCATCATATAAGTCTCTTGGCCGAACCTTAGATTTTTAGGAATTTAATATCAATTAATAATATAATATTTGTTTTAAGAACTCTTTTATGTCAATTTTGACACTATTCAATAGTTGATTTTTGTGAAACTCATAACAGATTGATTACTTCGAAAAAAGTAAATTAAATCAATCCTAATATATCATATTATCCTAGAAAATTATTTTAATTCATTAAAAGTTTAATATTATATTTATTTGGGTATTTATAATATCAATTATTTTAATTTTTCACTATTATAGTAATTACTGCATCATCATTGTGTCATAAATAAAATAAATTATTTAATGTCTAAAAATTATAAATAAAATATCATTATGTAGGAAATCTTCTTATCTTTCTAATGAATATTTATAATCAAAAATCCAACATGTATAACCCTATGTAAAAATTGTTCTTCTAAAAGATGTAAGCTTATGCCATTTTTATTTTTATTTTAGCTTTATTAATATAATGTGTCATTATCACTTACAAGTGGATCCATGGGGTCCCAAAATAGACCCAAAGATGCCCATGGTCGACCATGTATCAACCAATAGGGTTAAGACACGTTTTAGGGTAATTTAGTATTATTATAATATTATTTTTTTTAACCCTTATTTACCAGATTTACCCTTAACCATGGTAAATAAAATATTTACCGCAGTAATTATTCAAAATGTCTAAAAATAAAAGTTACCTATTTACACAATTTGAACATCCTGATTCCAAATATGGAATCCATTTTTCTAAATTCAAAACACAGAAGTGGCAGAAATTAATTTAAAATTAATTCCCGCTGTCAAAACAAAAAGCGTGTTTTTAAGAGATAATAACTATCAAAAGATTGACACTTGTTTATGTTCGGTTTAATTGTAAAATTATGTCCAATGACCAACATTATATTAAATGGTAAAAATATATTCTAAATATACTTTAAAACCACTCAAATTCATAATTTATCACTATTAATTATTTTGATTAAAAAAGTTGTTTTTAATTAAAATTTAGTAATTTTCACTATTCATCAAAATATGAAAGTTATCCGAAAAGTACCAAAATTTCACCTTAGGCTAAATTCGATATTCCGAATCCAAAAATGAAGTCCATTTTGAAATATAAAATATATATAATTTCTAAAAGTAGGTATTACTATTCATAACGGCTAGTTTGATTGGTTGTGGTGTGTTAAAATCTCGAAGTTGCGTACAATGCACGTCATTGCATTATTCGAAAGGAAACATACCGAGGAAGCTTGGGGTGTTACATTCTCCCCTCCTTCAATAAATTGCATCCTCGCAATTTTTAAATTTTTGCTTGGGAATATAATGGAAAGTCCCACATCGGAAAAAGAGTCAATAAAACTGTCACTTTAAAAGAAAGGAAGAGAGGTATAAGGGTCATCCAAGATAACCCATACTAGGATTACATGTAAGAAAACATGGATATGGATGATAAACTAAGTTTCAAGTTCTGATGGAGAGGGATAGAAATCTTGATCAGGAGAAAGTTAACAATGAGAAAACCACAAACTTGTGTTGGGACAAACGACCATTAGTCTCCTAGTAGGAAAGTAAACGGACAACATTTTTTTTTAAGTTACATTACATAAGGAAGAGGAATTCATTTATGATATTGACAAAGAACATTATGAGATATACTTACATTTTAAGTATATTTTCATTCTTTAATAAATTTCCACCACTAACTCATTTTTTTTTAAAACGATGAGTATTCAAGAAGACTTGGTCACATTGGAAGAGATAGAATAAACTTCTATAGAATCACATGATCCATGAAGGATAAACCATATATTTACATTGTCTTTGAAGATTAATCAAAACCAAAATGGTCAATGAATGATCTAATGATCCCCCAAAAGGATATTCATTGAGATAAATATGCACTAATCTTAATTTCTAAAATTAAACCAACAATACCCCAAAGTTAAATAGATACCATTCAATAACCAATTGTCCTTAAAATCCTTTAATATAATCCAAACTAATATTGAAACCCAAAACATAGAAGAATTTGATTATGTAGTCTCCCATGTTAAATTGTATCTCCAAATGACATCAGATACTCTTAAAGTCACATACTCAAAAGTAATTAACCTAATCACATATTCTCTATTATAGGTTAATCATTTCCATAAATAACCCAAATCACTATAAATCAACAATAAAAATGTAGATAAAAATCCACCATTACTCTACAAATGAAACCTCATTGTATTCTATTTTCCTTGGGCATATAGTGTTCCTAACAAAACGAACATCTTCCAAAATAACATTTATCACTTAATCACCAAATCATTTTCCTATACCAAGGGTATTCATTTGATAAGACATAAGAACCCAAATCATCTTATTATTGATCAATAAAATCATTTAACAAAAAAAAATAGTCACACTAACCAGGGACTTCACGTAGTCCAGTGGTAGGCGATAAATCCCAATCGCACTTTGGTTGTGGGTTCGATTCCCACGGCTTTGTCCGACGCGATGGGTTGTCACACGGTCTACGTGTTGTCCTTTTTCAAAAACTATATTTTATAATATTACCAAAATGATATAAATTCCTCAAAATAACATAATTTAACCACAAATGTTATATCATACTTTGCATTTTCATCCCAAATTATAATAACTTATCATTTTCTCAAACCCCAATGATCATATAAAACCAAATGGTTATTTATACCTATATCCACAAGAGAAGAGACAATTCTTCCTCAAATATCATTCTCACATGGCAAACTGCGGGGTTACAAATACAAGAGAAAATTATTCCAAAGCAAACCCATCAACAAGGAGTGCTAATACTTTTTAAATTTTTCTCCAGCCATTTATTTCCACATAGCTTCTTCTTTGACCAAGAAAATATCCTATAAAATAGGACATTCACTCGGGTAATGGCCAGGTCCCCTACATTTACGACAAATGACTGTAAATGGACTCTTGGGACCATTTTTATCTTCTTCCATAGTACTCTTCATTTTTCTTCGGCAATTCTTCACTTTATGTCCTTCCTTCCCGCACGTAAAACATTTCGTTGTCCCATTGAGACACTTTCCTGGGTGTCTCTTTCCACAATTCCTGCATGATGAAAATTGAGGTTTCTTTTCTCCATGGTCTCCATTGCTGGAGATCTTATCATTTATCACCTTTCTCTTCCTTGTTGAGTCTGGGAGTTGGTTAATATATATGTTGTTGATCATATTTTTGGAAAACTGATTTGGCATAAAGACGATATCTTTCACGCCTATCAACATTCCATTTTGTTGCTCATTGCCACCACTGTTCCCAACTTGTACATCATTCTCAAAGTCACTATGACTTCCTTGGAATCCAGCCATTGACTAAAACCAGAAGGCATTGTGTGAGTAATAGTAGTCGTAAAATCATTTAGAGATTAAAATGTCACCATATTCTCAATTTGAAACATATTAGGATTAACCAAGGTCATTTTCTCTCATCTTATGTATATATTACCTAAATCGGTTTGTAAAGAAAATGTAAATTATCCTAAGCATATCCCCCGGGAGTGTCGTAACCAAGAGTGCAGCAATGCCCGTTGTCGTGCACCAGTTCTCGTTCGAGTCTAGCTCAAAGCGGTGTTTTCGGGTTTTATCCCTAGGTACATCTGTGCCAGAGCCGCCTCTACCTGCTCGTATCCAGACAGGGATGTATTGCTCGGAAAACTCACAAAATCTTTACAATACCAAAATTCTAGGAAGTTTTTTTTTTATACTAATCCTCAAAGTTCATCTTAGGTCTACGTGCTCTAATCAGAGTTTATCTAAATCTAGCTACCAAGGTTTGTACTAAACTTCCTCTGATACCAACTGTAACGCCCCGACCCCAGCTACCCAGAGTCGGTGCATTAATTACATAACATTGGCATGATCACAAGAAAGGTCAAATCTCGAAAGACCGATTGGTTTAGTAGCCTTGGAAACACTAGATATATTCATAAGTTTTACATTACATCATAAAATCAAAAACTACTACAACAACATAATGTTTCCACAGTCCACACTACAATCCCCTCATAATATCCCTGCAGGTCATTCATAACTTACATCTTCACTTCCTGGGAAAAATAAAACATAGAAAAGGGGTGAGCTCAAATGCCCAGTAAGGATAACAATATAGCGGAAACTTTCATCAATAAGAATAAACATTTAAGGCAATGTATAACTAAAACAAAAGCCTTTTAAACATGAACTTTCAACATGGTATGGCATAAATAAAATGAAATAATGCCATTTACTTATTTACATGGATATTCCACTAATCGAATAATCACATGCAAAAATAAATAACCACTTTCATAATGTTGGAATGCATAATGCCAGACTATCATAACCACATAGCCAAGGCCTCGTGCCAAGACTACAAATAAGATTTTGTCAAGGCCTTGTGCCAAGACACTAGTTTGTCTCATGAGACCTACTGATGCATCGAGGAGCTATAGCGGGCTCCACCCGTCACTTATTAAGTCCAATGCATTCCCATATGAAAAGGTTTAAACATAACATAAACATTCGTATTAAAACTAGCATACGAAATGTCAATACTTTCACAATAAACTATGAATGGTATAAAAATAGCACATCCACAGTCAAACATATCACAAAACCTTCAATACAATATAGAAGTTTTGTATCATAATAAATCAACTTCAAATAATCTTAAAATTCATCAAAGGATGTTGACATAGATGAAATCAAAATTCATTTTAAAGAAATATCTCCTTTTATTTTGAAATCATTTAAGATCCATATAAAATATAACATTTTCTTTGAAAATATTCTTATAAGCTTGTAAGGGAAGCTTTGATGATTTTATAACGGCGTAAAATAACCCCACCCGCCGTATAAGTTAAAAAAAACATTCTTACCTCAATTCTGTCGAAAAGGTTAAAAAGGACCTTGTTTTGAAAACGACGGAAAGATTCCTTTATAAACCTCTTATAAAAAGTCAAAAAAGGGTATAAATGACTTTAACCCATATTCTTGTAAATAGTAAAAATGTTTTGAAATACATTTTTAAGAAACATGGATGTGGATGATAAAGATATCCCAGTAGATTATTACATATAAACAACCTCGGATAATGAAGAGATTGTGAAATAACCCTTACCTTGTACTTTTCCTTGGTTGTGGTAGGTTAACCTCCTGTATAATGGTGAAATAATTTTTATTAAATTATACAAGAATCATATACATTAATATGATATCATATATGATCTTTTAATATTGATTTGATAATAAGATCTTAGTATTATCGTTGTTTCGGGTGTTAACTTACTTGTTTTCTTTCATATTTTTTGTTACGTAAGACATGTTTGTAAAGGATAGGTTGTATATTATTCATATCCAGAATGATATCAAGTCCTTAAACATCATTTTTAAATCATAAAATGATAATTACGCTTTAATGGTTACGATGGAGAATGAATCTCATCGCGTTCGTGGAGACGGTAGTCCGTACGTACGCACGAGCGACAATATCATTCTTTTGATATTAAAATAATATATAAAAGGATGGTATATCATATATACAGAATCATTAACATGTTATATTTATTATTTACATGAGTTACACATCATTATTATACCCATCCAAATAATATTATATTGAATAACAATTACACCACGACGTGGAGACGGTAAGGCGTACGTACGCACGTATGGTGACATGTTATTCAAAGGGTGGATAGAATACTGAATATGATTGTACCATATTTATAATAACATCACAGTATATGTGAGATACTGGAGTTATTATTTCAGAATGGTAAGAACAAAGGAAGAAGAAGTGGAAGAAGAAATGAACTTAGAAAAGGGTGGTGAGATCATTACCTCTTCTTCGGGTTCTTCCTTTTGATTTGATCAAAAGGGCTCCTTAGGTTGGCTTTCTGATCAAACTAAGGCCTCTAGGTTGTATTGAGGGATGTTGGGAGAGTATTTGGGCAGAGTTTGGCCGAACCAAAAGGCTTTAGAGGTGTGAAGAAATGAGAAGGAGGAGTGCCCTTTTATAAGAGGGGTTAGGGGCACCTTTGGAAAAGCTAGAAATATTAATTTATAATAAATTCATATTCGGTTTCTAAAGGCTCCAAAGTTGACTATTCAAAGGAGGAGGTGGGGATAGGTCGAAAACAACTCATCCAATAGAATTTAGACAGGTTTGTGTACTTATATTAACCTTATCTTTAAGTATTAACTCTAAGTTAATTAGTTTCACTTTTACAATGTCTCTTTGTATTTTATATATTATGGTTAATAAACTTACTATATACATCCAAGCGACCCCCAAGTGGTCAATTAATGATTAAACTATCATAATATAAGTCTCTTGGCCGAACCTTAGATTTTTAGGAATTTAATATCAATTAATAATATAATATTTGTTTTAAGAACTCTTTTATGTCAATTTTGACACTATTCAATAGTTGATTTTTGTGAAACTCATAACAGATTGATTACTTCGAAAAAAGTCAATTAAATCAATCCTAATATATCATATTATCCTAGAAAATTAGTTTAATTCATTAAAAGTTTAATATTATATTTATTTGGGTATTTATAATATCAATTATTTTAATTTTTCACTATTATAGTAATTACTGCATCATCATTGTGTCATAAATAAAATAAATTATTTAATGTCTAAAAATTATAAATAAAATATAATTATGTAGGAAATCTTTTTATCTTTCTAATGAATATTTATAATCAAAAATCCAACATGTATAACCCTATGTAAAAATTGTTCTTCTAAAAGATGTAAGCTTATGACATTTTTATTTTTATTTTAGCTTTATTAATATAATGTGTCATTATCACTTACAAGTGGATCCATGGGGTCCCAAAATAGACCCAAAGATGCCCATGGTCGACCATGTATCAACCAATAGGGTTAAGACACGTTTTAGGGTAATTTAGTATTATTATAATATTATTTTTTTTTAACCCTTATTTACCGGATTTACCCTTAACCATGGTAAATAAAATATTTACCGCAGTAATTATTCAAAATGTCTAAAAATAAAAGTTACCTATTTACACAATTTGAACATCCTGATTCCAAATATGGAATCCATTTTTCTAAATTCAAAACACAGAAGTGGCAGAAATTAATTTAAAATTAATTCCCGCTGTCAAAACAAAAAGCGTGTTTTTAAGAGATAATAACTATCAAAAGATTGACACTTGTTTATGTTCGGTTTAATTGTAAAATTATGTCCAATGACCAACATTATATTAAATGGTAAAAATATATTCTAAATATACTTTAAAACCACTCAAATTCATAATTTATCACTATTAATTATTTTGATTAAAAAAGTTGTTTTTAATTAAAATTTAGTAATTTTCACTATTCATCAAAATATGAAAGTTATCCGAAAAGTACCAAAATTTCACCTTAGGCTAAATTCGATATTCCGAATCCAAAAATGAAGTCCATTTTGAAATATAAAATATATATAATTTCTAAAAGTAGGTATTACTATTCATAACGGCTAGTTTGATTGGTTGTGGTGTGTTAAAATCTCGAAGTTGCGTACAATGCACGTCATTGCATTATTCGAAAGGAAACATACCGAGGAAGCTTGGGGTGTTACAGGAACGGTTGGATAATTCCTTCCAAAATCAATATTTCATAGAGGGTACTACACTCCAAGATTCTTAATGTTCATTTTATGTATGGTGGTGGGGTTAAAATATTCTTGAGTGATGTCTTATGAAAATAAAATGGGGATGAAATTGACCACCTTTTTTTAAGAAATGTAAGAGTCACTGCACTTTAGACAATAGAAGTAGATTTTTTCAAAAAAAATCATATACAGCAAGCATGTGGGATCACTTGTATGCATGTATCAAGATACGTCTTTCTCAATAGATAATAAATCCATTCCTTATGGATAGTTATGAATTAATTAATATAATTTGTACTAGTAGAAAAAAAAATTATATGATATTACTTCACTCTATCTACAGTCATCATGGTGCATGTTATATATGTTTTTTAGAATGATAATGGTATTCAAAATTGTTATTGTGATAACTCAATACATGATATTACTATTCTTAAGTGTATTTGAATTATAGGAAAATCTGATCCTCTTTCTCTTACCCTAGTTGTAGTGTGGATCCTTACACTTTCATTCTAGATAAAATTCAACAAAAATGGATCCTCAAGAGGAAAAATAGGACCATTTAGCTATGATGTGGTTTTTAGAAATAATATTGGTTAAGAAGTATTATGCAAATAGGGTCCTGGTGGAATCACCACATCCATTGATGCTATAAATATTGGTGTAATTAATTTTGTGTAAATTATAATTAATTGAGGATAACATAACATGTGGGTTGAATGTGACTAAATCATTATTGTGAATGTTATCTAGAATAGTATTATTCATATATTGTGGAAGATAACTTCCAAATGAAGAAACATCATAGACACTCCTTCATCCAAGAACTGTATCATAACTCATGTAGACCACGATGCCAATTTCATGGATAGTAGAATATCTAACAAAGGTATTATTAATTATAAGTTGACTTAGATCAAAGAAATAAATGATAAGGTATTTTATTATTAGAAAAAATAATATTTTAAAAAAATTAGGACTTTATTAATTTTTATTTTACTCAATAAATGAGGTATGTCCTTTTGGGAAAGATCTCATTCTACCAAAAAAAAGTGTGTTGCATTCCCTTCAAAAATCACTATGCTTCATGTTTCATATACTCATTTAATATATGGTTATAACATTTCCTTAAATTGATTAAAATGATTAAAATTTTGTGATTAATATATATGATATGACATAAAAAATTTATGATGGACCATGGTCATCCTACCCAATCTATTTTAGGGTCATGTGTTGAATGTAAACAAAACAACCAAAATATACTCAAAAAATTGTGTAACAAAATAATACATGATCATAAATGGCATAAAAGATAAATTATAATAGAATTAGAATGAAAAATAATCTTATTATTGTAAATAAATAATTATTTAATTATTTCTGATTTAATGTACATAAGATTCTAGATTGTATTTTTGATAATAGATTTGTTATTAAAACCTTTTTAATATGTTTAGAATGTATTATGAATTTTTTTTCCATATCCATGTTCAACTAAATGTATCCTGAATGTTATAATTTACAAAAAATCACAATAAAATGTCTTATAAAACTAACTATTACACTCCATAAAATATATAAAAAAGGAATATTGTTAATATTTTATAAGAAAATTACGGTTACTAATGGTTTGAACTAAATTGGTTTTTTTCTTTGGTGACTGGAATGGAATTTCCCACCATCATTATTTTTCATTATTTTGAAGATTAATTAACATGTTTCCAAGGATTTTTCTTATAAAAACAAATTCCAATATATTATGTAAATTTTTTATTTTACACTTTTTTCAAAGGATTTTTATATTTATTAAAATATTTATGAGAATTTGGAATTTTATATGATTATGGGTTCAATAGAATTTTTAAGAGATTTATGTTAAATAAGGTTATACATAAAAAGGTTTTGGTAATTATATGGTACATGATCAATACAAATGATGAATTGTGATCCTGATACAACTTACATTATGGGTGATCCATATAAAAATCATTTGATCATTGAAAAAGATATAGATATCCAATTAATTAAATAAAGTTCATTTAATTTAATTCAAATGAGTAGCGAGTTAACTATAGAGGTTAATCGTATTGATTTATGTGAGGTCTAGTTATTTTTGGTAGGAATTAAAAAGAGGTTTTGAATTACAATTCCTAGATAAGATCATTGTATCTCGGAGAGGCGGAGGTTTGAATCAGTTATATCTTTTTATTTATAGTTAAATTTCATTTGAAAAATACATTTTTCATATTAAATATTTATCACTTTACTAATCAAAAAACTTACACATCCATACAGGGGAAAATTATTTAAAAGGTTCACTACAAAATAATAGTAGAAAAAGCTTTGTCATTGTTTAGAAAAAATACAATACCTCAAAATCAATAAGAATTATAATTTTTAGACATTGATACATAAAATAATTCTATTGGATCGGTCCGACTCATTTTTTGATGTGTTAGTAAAGTATACAAATATAGAGATAATACTAAAGAAATGATTTCGAACCACTATTTCATTTCATGAAAATATTAATCTGATTGATTAGTATGATTCATTAACCATTGATTATGATCTTTACTTATATTAAATTTAATTTTAGATGTTTCTCAAGAAAACACAGTCGAAAAATACTATTCTCTCTTATTCAACGCTTTCATTATCTCTCTTCATCAATGACCATTAATCCATTTTTAGAAAGTCAAATGTACATTAAACTATCTATAAGAACTCTAAAAGTGGTATGGTTGGGAATATGAAATGTTTTCCCCTTCAAAAAAATTACCATAACATCAAATTTCATTGAAATTTGGACAACATACTTGAATTATACAGCGCTTCTCAACTCTTCTTTATTATTCTTGGGCCTTCTTGAATATTCTAATAACTTTGACTCTCTTCAAAATTTATAATAATTTGTCAGTCTAATAAAAAGGTAATTATAATGTAGTTCTCATTATGATGAAAACATATAGTAACTAAATAATTAACATTATGATGATTTATATTAGCTGAAATCAAGCAAATGAATTCTTACTCTAATGCTCCATACAGACTAAAAGATATTATTATTTGAAACTATTCTACCATAAACATAGTTTCAACCTCATTAGACATTAGATTCCTTATTTTTCCATAATCATAGTTTCAATTTCTATAGATGTCTCCACCCCTCAACAATGATTCAACACTATCTTCAAATATCTATTAACAACCTACTAATAACAGCTTCATAACCCCCTTTTATAACTTTTCTTCAATACTATAAAACAAATCACTTTTTCTTAATTTCCACTGATGATCATGTGTCTTAAAATTATTTTATTAGATGCATTTTTTTGTGTCTAGTAGGATCTAATGGATCAATCTATGCATTGCTATAACGGATCAGTTTCAATAGCAATCTGATGACTTAACATCACTTCTTGTATGATGAATGTTAACCCACATGAAAAACAAATCAGGACTTCTTTTCCTCTTACCCCAATTTAGGAAAACTGAAATATGATATATGAAAACCATTAACTGCATTTTTGATATTCATCTCCTATAATGGTATCTAATTTTAGTACTTTCCCAAAACATTCCACATTCTCATTAATTGGTCATCACATCCCCCATTTACTTATGCTACCAAAACTCATAGAAACAATCAGATCTACCCATGATGAATTGGGGGTACACTAAATCTAATAAATTGGTATCATCACTTCTACAACACATAAAACTTTCCAACCTTAAAACCATTTCTATATTTAGTTATTCTCACCCTGGTGAACTGATACCAAAGGACTTCAACACCATCAAATTTATTCTTCAATTAACTCTTAATTCTAATAATGACATCCTCGTGATTTTGGGAACAATAGGATTATCAAATCATCACTTGAATGACATTGGGATGTTCTAAGACTTCAAAAAAAAATAACCTTCCTCAATATAATAAAAATACATTTCCACCCTTTTCATTCACAATCATTATTGCACATGTTTCTAAATAGGTTATGATATTTTATAATTACAAGTCATTCAATCATTGTCAAAATTTTTTATGAAGACATTTATACTCTCAAACATATTCTCATACCTATAGAAACATTCTTTCCAGATCCATTTTTAGTATAAAACAAAAATTCCATCCAAAACATTCATTAGATAATAAAGTCAAAATTGGTTGCCTTTATTATAAAAATAGTTTATAATATACTAATTACTTTTAAAAAATTGTTTCTTTTTCTCTGATCATCGAAACATAAAAACTGAATTTATTTTTCTATAATCCAAAAAAAATCAAAACCATTAACATCAAATTATTTTAGGAAACAAAAAATAATTCCAGACAATTCTTTCCCAGTAATGATTACAATTATCTTGGATATCTATATGAATTTAAATTTTTTTATTATGTATTTAAATGTCTTCATTTATAAATGAGTTCTTTTATATGAATATTATTTATTTTATATAAAAAATTAATACTCGGAAAAAAGAAAAAAATATAGGTTTTTATTTTTTTTCATTAGACTAATGGATTTCATTACGTTAAATCCATTATTGAATTTTTTTTTCTAATCCAATTTTTTTCAAAAAAAATTCGCAAATATTTTCTAATATTAGGAAGAACAAAGAAGTCATAATAGATATTTTTTATATTTTTCATGAAATTTTAACTTGTTTCCTTTTATAAATTTTTATTTTTGGAAAAATAGACCTGGAGTGGAATTGTATATTTTATAATATATGGGATTGTTATGTTACATTTATGACCTAAATCTCTAAGTCTCTTAACAAAAAATATCACCAAAATTAAAAAGGAAATATATTTTCTAAAAATAATGATGACTATTCATTTAGTTAGGTTTTTATAAATCAATATAGCCTTTATGTATCTATATGAAATCAAAAAATGGTGTGATGTTCCAATATAAAAACTTCTTCTCACAATCTAAAATAAAATATTTTTTATCCATCAATATCACATAATCCATTACATACAACTCACCCTAATCAATTTTTTGTGGGTAATTTTAATGAAAAAATTATAATTTTCTACTTTGAATACATCATTGATCTAATCTAGTTATAAAGTATTTCATAATAAATACACCGCCTAATAATGTTTTTCCATGTGTGATCCCCCAAAACTGCACTCCCTGATTCAATGCTCATATAAACCTATATTGAATTTGTTTCATGAAATTATCTAGAAAAATATTATATGTAAACAAAAAATAATTAAATATTATAAAATATTATTTCATCACTTACTCCTGAATAATCGTTTCATGTTTATATCATTAGAAAATTTTGAGAAAATATGAACTATTAAATTTCATGTTCTTTATATCCACTAAAGAATTATAGATTTATATATGAAACTCAATAATTGATTTTAAGTGATAAACATATCTAATAAATTATTACACACAAGATAACCATTGAATAATGTCCCATATACTAATTTTTACTATTACATTGAAAAAGGAAAAACTTTATAAGGGGTGAGGTCAAACGATCGATAATGGAATCATATTACTAAAGGAAACATGGAATAAAAACTGAATAAGTAATATTTTAAGATAATTTAAACAACATAAAGACACAATCCATTTTAATGTGAAATCATTATATATAATTGATAAAAAAAGAAAAAATGGATTTCAATAAAATTGATCCCATTGTAAAGGAGTTCATAATTCTAGTAATCAGAAACCTTATCTCAAGGCCTTATTTCATGAAAATTTAAATGCACAAAAAAACCTTTAAGGAATATGAATATGAAGTTTTTATTATAACCAAATATGTGGATATGAGAAGAGGAATACACCAAAAATATACATTTTTTCCATATGAGAAATATCAATGCATTGATAGTTTATATGATTTCAGGCCCCACCTACCAGTTGTTTATGTCAAGTGCATTCACCATAAGAGAAAAAGTATAATAATTACATAAAAAATATTTTAAATAATAATAATTTTTGAAATAAAACATACATATTTCAAATATTATACAAAAACTAAATAAAAGGGGTAACCATATTATAACCCTTCCCGAGGATGAAAGTGGGTGGATAAAAAATACATAATTAACTTGTAAATAACAATACCCATTATAATTAAAATATTTTTCCCCATATTAATAAAATATCCTAATATCTCAGTTAACATCATCCAGTATGAGTTATATAAATTTCATTTTCAAACTATATAGAGTAATGGGTTTATAGTTAATACAAAATGAGAAAAACATTACCATAATCTGTAATTAGAATGATAGTGGATCCTTTGAAAAAAAATCCCAATTATGAGAATAATAAACATCAAAGAGATTATGTGGTAGGAATGTATATCTAGATAAAATAATGATTCAATTACATGTAACATGATTAAAGTTTGTAATTTACTCATTTTATTTGAAAAAAATTCAATGAATTCTCATAATTAAATTAATGAAAATTGAGGCTCAAATAATATTCACTATTGGGGAAATAACTAAATCAGTTAAAAAATGAATAAGGGAACATGATACAATTTTTTAATCCCTTTAAATAAATGGAAAATTCCATTAATGTGATGGTATTTCATGAACTATCTTAAATACCTTGGTATGTAAAAACCCAAAAAAAGATCTATCATGGATCGAAGGGCATTCTGAATCTGGCAGGTTGGAGACTAGAACCAAACATCATATAAGAAATAAAAGGGAGAACATTTTCCCTAGGACATCAGAAGATAAATGATACATATTTTAATGAAAAACACTCATCATGGGGAAGCTACCTGTATTAATAGGTAAAAAAATTATCCATTTTGTAGATAATCAAAAGACACAACTGTAGTCAAGATAATGCTAAGAAGGAAAACCCTTGCAAAAGGGGGATCACAACACCACTAGTCACCTCCGTCAATCCATTTACCAAGAATAATGTACACTCACATCCTCTAAGTGTTTGTATCCATTTACATGAACTCTATAGATGATAATTTACTAATTCTCGAAGGCCAAGGGTGGGTGTGAGATAACATCCAAATATGATACCACCAGATGATATCATATGAAATACCATTACAATAAAAATATATTCATTATATTTAAATAAAAAAACACATAATTTCATTTATATATTTTCAAAATAACATGTAATATAATAAAAACATGGGAAATTAATTCAAAATAGTCAAAATTGAACATTTTAAATTAAATATTTATATAAATCAATTGGTATTAATAAAATATTTCTATAATAAAAGATATATAATCTAAATACAAAAAATAACAGTGTGTTTATTATCCCTGAGGTGAATTAACTTATGAATATCAGTCCTCACGCTTATCATTAATCAACATGGATAAACATATGTTTACACACTCAAATCAACACCCATTTAGGGGAACCCATTACTAGAAATATTTTCATACATAGTTTAGTTAATGTTGTCATCATCTATCACTTTCTATAGAGTCAAATTCTTATCATTCATATAAAAATAACCTAATAAATACTACTGCTCTCATTCACATTAATCAATCACAATTTTTAGGAAATCACTATTTTAAAATCATTTCAACATTTATAATTCAATTTCCAAAAAAAATTCAAAATGTATTTTCATTGAAAAATCATATCATTGTTTTTTAATCAACCTATTCCTTTCAAAAAAAAATTCAATTGAATCCATTTTTATCAATAATCAACATTAAATTATTTCATCAAAATAATTTTCTTAATCAAGACATCAATTTCTTCATACCCACCTAAAAATTTCAACTTTATTGAAATTATAGTTTTTTCACATTCTACATTTCCATTTAAAAATTGAACATCAATCAATTCAAACCACGATTTTAAATCATTTAGAAACTAATTTCAAATTAATTAAGAAAATATGGTTTTTGATATTAGGTTAATGCCTTAGAAAACATCTTCCTTTTATCACATAACCAAATCAACACAACACCGACAACAGGATCTACGAATAAGAAAAATAGACATATAAGATCAAAAAATTATTCTCTGAAAAATGTTCCACTGAAACAAAGACTAAACCCACAAATTAAGTGATGAAATATAACACTATTATAGGGAGATACAAATATATCTAAATACAACACATTTATTGAGATTCATTTATAAAAAAGGGATGAAAATCTTTCATCAGCACCTAGATTTACAAGAGCATAGGTTTAGATAACCATGAAATCCACTAGAGAGCATCCAAAAGAAATATAAATCTATATCAGTTGATTGTGGATGATTATAAACCATAAATGGGGTTCCATTATTTTTAATTAGGTTTTTGGGGGGTTAAAAATAACTTGCAAAGTTTTATAGTTATTCCTCATTGTTAGTAGTAATTGTGTGCTTTAACCTTGTGCCCCCACTAGACCTCTTGAGAGGTTTCATAGTTTGGACACAAGGTTAAACATACATTGTAAAAATTATAAAAAACCCAAATTCACAAGTATTAATGGTTTTGTGGGGTGGAAACTAGAGTAGTAAACATTTTCTACCCCAGTCTAGTAGATATTCAATGGTCGCATGATTTTTTATTCAAACTAAAATATTTTCCATAACTATAGGAAAATCATGCACAATACCATGAGACTTAAAATTTAAGGAAAACACCCAAAATAATCCAAAAGTGAGGCCCAATAAAATATTGATCAAAATAATGGGAATAAATTAACTAAAATAAGGTAATAATATGTTACAACCTCCCTAACAATAACACTTTATACCCCCCGAAAATCATGTCAAGATGTTTCCTTATCTATTATTTAAGGAAACCACTCTCTCAACTGTACCTAATGCTCCCATGTATCATGGGAATTAGAACCAATCTTCTGTTGATCATAGACTAATTTTATTTTCTTCCCATGAAGAACTTTTGACTCATGTTCAACAATACTAACTGGATTTTCATTCATGAAAAAATTTATTTGAACATCAAGATATTCTAACCATAAGACATGATAATGGTCAAACAGATACTTCATATGTTGTGACACATGAAACATAAAGTGGATTGAGTCCAATGTTGTGGAAGTTTCAAATGTAAATTCACTTTATTTCCATTTTAAACTATCTAGAAAAGGGCAAAAAAGACTCAGTGCAATATTTACATATTTTCCAAGATGACAGTTACCCATGAAATGTGAAACTCTCAAGTAACCCAAGATCACTAATAGAAAAATCATACAATGGTTTTATTATTTACTTAGGTGCATCTCTTTCACTATTCTCTAATGAACCAAATAAATATTCTTCACCATATCTTACGCCAAAATCAGTATGTTAGATTATGTTTAAACAATATACTTCAATCAAAATAGGGATTTAATAGAACTACCATACAAGGATTTAAAATGAGACATCATAATTTCAAACTATTAACAATTTTAATGGGAGAACAAAACCAGAACAAATGATCAACACAAGATCAAAAAAAATCAAGAACTAAAGCACATATCATATAATTAATAATAGTTATATCTCTTTCAGTATCTCCATCGATATATGAATGATCTATTTCCTCAATCAATCATGGGATCCCATTGCCTCTTAGAGGCCTCTCAAATTAAATTAATTAAAACAAAGATCCCTATTTGGGACTAAAATGGATACAACTTCATGAAAATGAAAAATGATTTTCATTTAGAGACTTCATAAATCATAAACAATGGTTTCTTATTGAATGGATATGAATTGATCTAATTTTGTAAAATGATTGGTCAAAACCCATATCATATTCATTCCCTAATTGGTATGAAATAACCCAACTAAAAAATACCTAATGATCTTATCCCACATCCATGTCAACACTAGTTGTTGTTGATGTAATCTCAATGGTTTTTTCTTCTCATGTTAGACATGTTGGATGTTATAAGAATGATAAAAAATGATAGGATGTATCATCTCATATCAAGACACTAAGATTATCTACTCATATCATTGAAAATATTTTTTGTTCTTAGTTACACGGCACACATGGAAATATTATAGTTACCAATCCTTTCTCACAAGAAATTGAAAAACATAACAGTTTTGAAGTCATAGGATACCATTAAATGAGAAAAACCACTCACAAAACGTTTACCAATAATAAAGAGAGTGAATAATGAAATAGAATTCATCTTCAAGATATATATATTAAAGAATCATCTGCATTAAAAAGGTGGTTAGCTAAACACTTTCCAAAAAAACTTATTTTCTTAATCCAAGAATCCCAAATGAAAATTAACAAATAGATATTTCATATTCCAGTATTTTGATTATGCCTCAACTCCCAGGTTAATATGTGTCCTACTCAAAGAATCTAAAATGACATTCACATTAATACGGGTGTAGGAAATGGCTAATTAAATATACAGGGGTAAACCATCCAAATATCTATCAATGATTCAAATCGTGTTGAGATATGATATAAATATTTTTCTAAGTAAATGGAAATAAATTTTCCAAAAATGTAATATTTTTAAGACATACTACAATGTATCCCAGTTTTGAGTTCAAGATCATGGGTTAGAAACATCATCTTGTGTGGCTTCAGTTGTATGCAACCATAGGATACCATGTGGTAACATTTCCTAAAAAACATAACAAAAAAAACTATATGTATCACAAAAGACCATATAGACCTACTTAGGCTATGCTAGATTAAACACCCTTGTAAATGTTACCAGAAATTTAAACTCTTGAAAACTACTCTGAAACTTCTCAACTCATGAGATCATCACATATTTTTAGTTAGAGTGGTCATTGAAGAAAACATCTTCATGAAATATATAATGACCATGTGGTAATATTCCCAACAAACTCATGACACTACAAATCTCAGAAACATAACAAAATTTATCCCATTTAATAACATACTTAACCTTCATGGGATCAACAAAAATATTATATTTTCAGAAAATGTGTCCCAAGAAAATAACTTCTTTAATACATAACATACATTTTTAAATTTTCTTATCACGCATGTGATTTAAATAAAATATTGTAGAACTACTCATAGACGGCACACATGGTGCTAATTAATTTTTGATTAAACAAAATTTTCACCCATAAAGACCGAAAATAATGAGTCTAGGTACTTGAGAATATTCATTTCATCAGTTCCATTAAATATGTAGGGTGATTGATTAGAAAAAAAAATATAATAAAAATATACACACAATAGTATTTCCTAATCCTAAAGGTGGTCATTGGTATGTTAGACTCACTAAATCTCGTCTGGTGACAACCAGATCCAAATTAAATCTATAAAAATCACTTCAACCTATTGAACTTTTCAAAAAGATCATCAATATGTGGAAATAGGTTTTTATCATTAATATAAGTAGATTGAGATTTTAGTAATCAATAAAAGGTTATGTGTTCCATAATATTTATTCACAAAGAGAATATGTACCACACAAGGTGACACACTAGGTTTCCTAAAGCCTTACTCTAGAATATTATCCATATAATTTTTCAACTCCATCAACTCTGCCAGTTTCATATGGTAAGATTGAATTGATAGTAGCTCTATACTTGGAACTAAATAAATGGAGAAATCCATATCTTATACAAGATGAATGATGGATAAATGAAACTCATAAACATCATAAAACTCGACAATAATGAGATGGATATCACCAACCAATATTTCTCACACCATGTCAAAAGAAAACAAAGATATTAGCCTACCTAATTCAAGGATATAAGGTATATATCTACTAGGCCTCAGGTCCCAATCTCGTGAATTTGAGACATATGGGGAATTATCCAATCCACTTATAAAATGACATTAAGAGGTTTAATTTCAAGAACTAAAAAATTACATTTTAGATTAGTATATAATTAGGGTAAAACGAGTTGGACACCAAAGACCATTTTGTCTCTTAGATTTTAGGGGTGTAGTAATATCTATCATAGAAGAAAAATTCCCTTATAATGATTTAACAAATATAAAATATGATACGATAAAAAAAATTAGTTCAGAAAATATCAAATAATGATGTAATTATTGATGAAGATATAGTATGGTTACCTCTCATAGTTTCTAGACCATCATCAGATTCTTATAGCGAACCTACCACATCATGATGAAGAATTATTCTAGATTTATGTTTCTATAAACCCTTATTTACTAATGAATTTGACTAATATGTGGTACATTGATGGTTATGATGATCTAATTCCACTATATATAGTAGAATATATGAGATAGAACATGTACATGTGACCTGGGCATCTACACATACTACAGATTTTGGGTTAGTTAGTGAAAATAATTTTCAAATGCCTAATATTGAAAGACTAAAAGAAACTCACAAGGCCTCTTCCCTGAAATGTTATATGAACAGATAATTCCCAAAGTCTAGATATACCACTATACTTTTAATTCATTCTATTTCTATTAATGGTTCTCATGGAACTGATATCTAGAGAAGAAGTAAATCCCATAAACTCTAACATACCAGTTCATTCAAGAATACAAATAAATTCTATATCATACAAATCATTATCATAAGTGATATTTGGAATGAAAATATTATATTGAAAATTATCTTCAATACCAAACTTAATCCTTCAAGCCATTAGTTTCTTATTTGTTACCACCTTACTAGTAAACTAAATAATATAAGGAAAAATGGTTTGCTTAATATGTCACAGTCATTTCACCCTAATGAAGGTTAAGAAACTCCATGGATTTCACAACTACCATAGACACTAGATAGACATGATCAGTGAAAAGGACTCTCAATTCATTCCACCCCAAGACCCCATTCTTCTTCTCTATCACCATTGAATCTAGCCATCTCATTATAGGTCTCTCATGCATTAATTTATAACATGACCCTTTAATCGAATTAGTTGTTTCTATGAAGTCAAAAAAGTAGTAATATATTTTTTCACTAATCCTTAGCCTATTGAGGATCATAAGATCATTCTAAAGTTGGTGGATTATAGTGAATAAACTATTTAGCATAATTTTGATATTCATAAATAATTGGTTCTACTGCTAGATCGTGATCATGAATGGTTGTAAGTACCTATCTCAAATCTTGGATATCATTGACCACCATCTCAATATGATTTCGGTCTATTGGGGAATTCACCTATAGTGGTTCCCTAGAAACATTTTCCTCTAGACTATTGAAATGTTTTCTCGATGTCATTATGATGCATATCGACACTAGATAACACTAAAAAACTAGGAAGGAAACTTATATCATTAACATGATCTGGACTCATGTGAACATTTATGTACTCAAATAAACATATAAATTAATAGAATACTATCAAATTATTCCTCATGGATAATTTTCCAAAAACATAAATGGTGACTTAATTCACCTTAAGATGATATCTAGTCATGTACTCACCCCTAACTACCTCATTCAACCAAGACAACCCAATATGTATATCAATATCTTGTAATGATGGTTCGAAGGGCATTCCCCATTCCCATGAGTCAACGACTAGCACTAGGCATACTAAATGAAACTAAAATGAATGTTTTTTTAAAAATAGTGTAAGATAAATGATAAAATATTGTATAACTAGAACAGGTCAATAAAATCGTTCTAGAATCAACATGAATAAAAAATACCTAAATGTTACATCATCAAAATAGACAACATCATTCAAGATAAAGATCAATGGAAAATATCATTTAACAAGTGGATCAAAAATCCACCAGTTACCACCATCAATCAACTTACCATAATTCATGTACCCCAACCTCTTATAAGAATACATTACCATTTACATGAACATAGAATAAAATAATTTACTAACACATGAAGTCAAATGATAGGTGTGATATAATAGAATAGTATGTTACCAAAATAATATTTCATAAGAAATAGCATAATAATTAACCATTCCGGAATTTAAATTAAATAAAATACTGCCTGGAATTTAATTTACATATTTTCAACCTAACATGATGTCAAATAAAATGTATTTTAATTTTATCAAAATAGGGTAAAATGAAAATTTTATATAAAAAATTTATATAATTCAATTGGAATGAATAAAACTGTTTTACAATCAATGACATAAAAAATATACAAACATCTTACCATATACATATGCCATGGGGTACATTAGTTTCTAGTTATAGATTCCTCAAACTTATCATTCATCAACATGAATCAATGTTTGTGTGAACACTCAAATCCACACCCATTCTGAGGGAACCCATTTTGTGAAATCTATTCAAACTCGTTTTTGTTAATTATTTCATCATAAATAATTTATATGGAGTCAGGCCCATGGAATTATATTACAAATAACCTACTAAATACATAGACTCACATGTGATTAATTACTCTATCATTTTTAGTGAAACAATAATTTCAAATCAATTCATCATTTATAATTCAATTTAACTAAATCAGTTTTCAACATGAATTTTCATTCCAAATCTAAATCATATGTTTCATATCTATTAATTAATTTTTAATAAAAACTTAAATTTTATCCATTTTTCTCAATAATCAATAAATAAAATTTCATCTGATAATTTTATAAATCAAACCATCATTTCTCTTGAATACACTCAAAACCTTCAATTCTACTAAAATTTGGGATCTTCAAATTTTACATTCCCATTTCAAAATCAAACAACAAACATCTCAAATTTTGATTTATAAATCATTTAAAAAATGATTTCTAATAAATCCAGAAAAATTTGGTTTCAATTTTAGGGTAGATATTTATAGAATCACCTACAATTCACCACAAAATAAAATCAAAACATTACAACTTGTGGGATAAAAAAATGAAGATTTATTGTGTATGCGATTAAGAAATTAAAACTTGAGTCAATAACTACGTAATGGTTTATTATATCCAACAATTACATGTTGATGCATCACACTCTAAGAGGTATATAACAAGAGATTGGAAGAAGCCACATGACAGGACATTATATTTTAAAAAGGGACAAATATCAAGCATTTTCACATTGATTCACAATAAGAGTTGTGGAGAGGGGAAATGAATCCTCTAACGAGGCTACAAAAAAAGAAACTGATTTAGGTCCTATGAGGGCCTGTTGGAATATTAATAAGTTATCCTATTATTTTTATTTATATTTTTTTGTATTAAATGTTACATGCACAATTTTTAGGAGAACCACAAGGTTAGTAGTAACTACGCACCCTAACCATGTTCCCTTATGGGATTTATTGATGATGCCCATGGGTTGGTCTCATAGTTGAACTAATCGTGCACCAACCCTGAAAACACCCACTATTCGAGGCTTCGCAGTTTAGAGGGATAGACAAACTATTTGGAAAAATAGTGAACTCACTTCTAGTGGATTATTAAAGGTTTCTTGGTTTGTTGTTCCAAACCACAAAATGTTCCATAAATATTCACCAACCACGCACAAACCCATTGGACTCCGAAATTATTGAAAAAGTACTAAATTTACCTCAAATCAAGATTGTTTAAATGTATGATAAAAAATGGTTAGAGATATACCTAAAATAATGTAATGGTATGTTTTATATTAAATCAATATGACACCATAAAAAGGGATCATGGTGAATAAAATGTATTATTTCACAAATAATGGGAATTGTGAACCCAAAAAGACCTACAACTTAGAAACATTTGAATAAAATCCCATTAAAAGAGAGGGAATGAAATTGAATATAAAATAAAATGATTAAAATATTATACATGATATAATATCTCAAATTGGTAGTATATAATCCATTTAAAAATATAATCAGCTGTATAATTCCAAACATGTCTGAAAGATTGTAATTTCAAATGAAAAAAAACCATATATTTTTTATGACATCCACAAACAAGGTATCAAATCATGTTTAAAAAATATATCATTCTGAATCACTTAATTCACAACCTTATCCATCTATTTTTTAATTCATACTATTAATAAATAATTACTTTATACATAAATTCTTCTATTTTTTTAAACTGAGTTATTAGAGTTTTGACTCCTTGTACTAGATTCATAATATAGGTGTCTGGGATCATTAATCATTAAAATTACATCATTAATAGATTATCTAAGATGTTGGAAGATATTTTTAATTATTTTTTACAAATTTAAAAATTAATTTCATGTCAGTTTAGGTTATGAAGTGTGATTTTTAAATCAGCGATGATTAAGATTCAGCGATTCATTTCGAATGAAATTTGTTTTCTTTATTAATGTTGTAATGGATGATATATAATTACTAGTACCAAATAAAAAACATTATTTATATATTTATATATCTTTACAATAGAAAATTATTTCTCATATTATTCCATGAAATACATTTAATTATTGATCAATTATGTGGTTGAACCGACCTAAATGTGAACATACTCTAACTTAATAACTGATTCTGAGGTGGTTTAGTTGTAATATAATTAAAAATAAGAATAATGATATTATTTGGTAAATATTTGTGTTATATATCATAATTATAAGAAATTATAATAATAATTAACATATATAAAAATATTACACAATATGAATTAAATATTTTCCTCTTAGAATGATTATTTTAAATGATTAATTAAACTATGATTATGTATTGTTCATTTCATTAATATGTTATTATAATTTCAAAACATGAACATAAATTATTTCAAAAAATATATATACCCTTTAATCCCATTTTCATATAAAAACCTAGAAAGCGGTGAAGGAAAATGAAACTTGTTAAATTGTGGAGGCCGTCATCTACACAACGGATGAATATCATTTCCCTATTTTTTAAAAGATCAGGAATGTGAATTCAAAACGTTAATACCATTAATATAGATACATTATTGTATATAAATGATAATAATATAATTATATTGTAGTGGTTATAATAAATTATAAAATAATATTATTAAGAATAGAAAAATATAGTTGATAATACTCATGTTCCGGACATGGATTTTTTTAGTAGTATCCATGAATTTGATGTAAATATGATAACAATGAGTGTTTAGTAGAATATTTTTACTATAGGGGTATCATGAGAGTATACTATTATAGTTTTAGGTATAAATTGGAGGTATGGTGTTCCATGAAGTGGTGAATATGTTACCCATTTTTAAGTGAAGGAAATGTTAGTTTTGGGAACACATTTAAATCTTCCATAATTCTATGATTCTATTCATTGGTAAATGGAATGAATGGGAAAAAATTTATAGGTAACACATATAATTATAGAAGAAAATCTCAAACATTCCATTATATGGATTTTTTTTAAATATTGTTAGCCGTTGGACTTGGATAAATGCCATTTATCGATTTTACATTTATATAAGAGATTAATATTATTCAATAATAATTAATTTCTATGAAAATTATTAATATTTAACATCTTACATAATTTTATGAAAAAATTTAATATTCAAAATAATTTTTTTAAAACATTATAATTTTTTATAGTTAATTTTAAAATTTACACAATAAATCACATAAAAATAGTTTTTTTAAAAAATAATTTTTAATTCACAAATTTTGTTACAAGGTAATATTATAATAATTAAATAACTTAATGAAATAAATTTATTTATTATAAAAATATTTTTATATTTCATTTAGGTAAATCTGAAACCAAATTTGTCTTGAAAATACATTCTTTTAATTAAGAATAACTAAAATAGTTTCATTATTAACATAAAATATTAATTAGTAATAAAAATTATTGGAATATTTTTTATTTGATCGCTGGATATTTAAATTTTTAAAATTCTATTCCATAAAATCTTATCTGATTTCATTAGTAATTTCTAAATCATCATGATTATTATTACATGGTGATAAATTCATTGAAATTGAAATTCTCATAAATTTATCATTTTATAACGAAAACCTCCTTCGTATAAAATTATAAAAAAATAAAACCAACTCATTTATAATATTAGAAAATAAAAATAGATGTTATATTTATCATATTAAATTGAAAATAATTAAATTATATTTATGGGTAAAATGAAAAAATATAATGTAGAACAATTTTTATTATAAAATGACTATTTAAAATATTTTCTATTAATAATATTATTTCATATCATTAAATGGGTAATTTGGTGTTAAAAAATTATTAATATCAATAATAAATTTTCATTAATCACATTTGTCTTTAAATATATATGTTTATCCTATATAAATAATTTTTCATGAAAACAATAATTTTCTTAACAATGCATGATCCTATTAGTAATTTTTCATAAAATAGATGAATTTCATTAAGATTAAACATGATCATTACTTTATTCATAAAAACGATGATAATCTATATCAAACTATTCAGTCTCTCTAGTTAAATGACTATGTTTTAACGGTCGTATTTAAAAATATATATTTTATCTAAATGTGACGTGATTTTTTTTCATTTATATTGGTTTTAGTGAAAGATATCAAAAAAATTGACTTATTTAAAGGTAAAAAAATAAAATAATTTTTTCTTAATTCATCACCCAAACCATGTAAAAAATTACCTTGAATTTGACTTGTATAATAATTGTATTTTCTATATGGAATGTGTAATTAACCATGTACATATTGGTGATCACGTGTTTATTTTAAATGGTAAATGGTCTTTATCTATATGAAAAATTGTTATATGGTTTTCATAATTTGAGTTAAATTATTCCTAAATTCATATACATATTTTTTAGGGAACTAATATCTAGATTCATAAGGAATATATTCCAATAAACCTTAAAACGATTTATATGATAATCATACCACTATGGGTTTTTATTGTTCATAATGTAGGAGTTGGGAAAATAATTCATGAAATAGGACACTGGAAAATATTGTGTGGAAACTACCTATACAATTCCATTATAGTAGTTTCGTAGTATTTTCCTTGTTATCATGTGTTTTGAGGACTAATTCCTTCATTTGAACTTGGATAAGACATTGAGTCGCATAAAACCCAACACTATTTTAATTGATATGGTGATTTTTTTATATTATCTCTTTTACTTACACTTGTTAGTTTAATGACGTTTTACTCCATGCATATTGAATTTACTAGTCATTTTAATGCAACATTCCCCTTGTTTCCTCCAAAAAATTTACATAGTATAAATTTATTATATTTTTCCATTAATCATCTTCATCGCTTAATCATTCATTGGAATCCATATTTCTCTTCATTTTTATATTAGTGGATTCAACCATGTTCACATTGTTAATAATATTCCATGATAATTTATTTATCATAATCCCAAGTTTTTTCACTCCCTATCCCTTTTGGATAAGTTACTCATTAAGGTAATATATATAGTATCTCTCACACCAATGCTTCCTTCTAGTTTTTTCGAATACTATAACCAAAATATTTAATGCATGTGATGATAATTATATTTGAAATTTCATAGAAAAAAATTAATTTAATTTATCCTCAAGATGTCTCACTTCATAAAATACCATTTTAACCTATATTTCATTAAACTAAATATGTATTAGGCTTAGTTTACCCAATATCACTATTATATATCCTTCAAGGTTCAACCTAGGTTAAATTGAGTTGATTTATCTCATAATTATTAACCAAATCCTTAAAATAGTGATCCCAAATTACAATTAACATTGATAAAATATAAATAAAACAATAATAATTGAAATATATGGAAAAATACTTACTTACCCTTCATCAAACAACATTAATCATAGAAGTAATGGTGTATATACACTAATCATATACTCTCATTAACATACATTTACACAAAAACTATTTCAATCTCCATGAATTTAAACCGCACTCATAAAATATATTCCTCAAAAAATTAAATCTATCTTGTTCATTGAAATTGATTTAGTCACTTATTGATATTTTCATATACTAGTCATTGTACATCATAATCCCAAAAATGAATACTATCTAACTTACTTCTTCAAAATTATATCACCCAATATTATCTAATCTTCTCCTGTATATCAAGCATAAGTGTTATCCATACCTCTAATAGGTGTTCTCTAATAGTAATCCAAAAAATTATAACCATGAAATTATATATAATTTTATTTTTATTTTTTCCATTTAATATATGTCACATTACTTTAAAGAAAAAGCTACCAAAAGAAATGCTTAAATTCTTCACATAATCTTTAATAATAGTAAGCCCATAATAAAATGAAAAGTATAAATACTACATCACTAATTAAAATATATTAAAATTTCAACAATAAATTTCTATTATAATACAAATATGAATAACATACATATAACTGGGAAATTCACATTTTCTATCATAATAGGAATTAACTAAAAATATTAACAATTTATGAGTATTCTATTATATGTTTACAATATATTTTTTCCCAAGTAAATTCTTTTATCAACATAATTTTTTTGATCCTATTTTATTAACACACAATAACTAAAATACTAAAGACAATATTAATAATATGATTATTAAAACATCAATATGAATATTTGTTCTATTATGTGTTGTGAACCAACATGGCTCAACACCGAACTAGTCACCTGAGTCGGCCTATAATAAGGACCAATGGGTAATCCTGATCCTACCAGGATGGAATAAAGTTCCAAGGGTATCAATGAGAAAAAAATGAAAAACTTTTTTACTAAGAAAACAAATTATATTTCACAAATAAATAGAGCATCCTACAAATAAATATATAAAACAATATAAAATATTTACATATACATGAATATAAAACTTAGTATAATATCATAACCCAAATAGAATCAGATAAACAATAATTATTCATGTGAAGCTAAGGGTAACACTCCCATCTCAAAACCCCCACATCACCCATGATGATTGAAAACAACTTAGAACCTCTAATAGAAACTAAAAAACGAATTTGGTATAGGGGTGAGTATAAAAACATAGTAGGTGTGCCCAGATAATATATTATTAATGAAATTAATTTAAATAAATAATTCATAAATTTCATGTTTGATATATAATATATAAATATATTATTTTCATACATTTCTTTTAAATTAAAAAACAGTTCATTTCCCTTCTAATTTAAAACATGTTTCTTTCCAAAATAAATATGCTTCAAATTTTTAGAGAAAAATGGGTACAGTAAAAAGAGTTTTTTTCATAAGGGGGAAAGATTGTAAATCATTAGTAAAAACATTCTAGGAACTATTGGAATTTGTTTATCATTTTCCAAAAATAGATGCACTATAAATGGAAAAGGAGAAATAATCACACAAAAAGGGAAATGTTATGTAATATTCATAAGTATATTGATAAAAAAAATCACATAAATTAGAATTAATATAAAAAAGTGTAGGGATAATGAGAATATAAAGGATCATAGAGGATAGTCTAGAATATATTGAATCTTGATTCATCCCATATGCGTTCCTCACCCGATGCCCTCAACTAGGCCAAATTCTCAATTATACCCTTCATGGAATAACTAATAAAAATCCTTAGTTGTCCAGTAAATGTTTTTGGATAATTCTCTAGATATCCTAGGATCACATTTCATGTTAAATGTGGGGCTGAGATAAAAAATACCAAAAACCCAACCCAAAATATATAGATACAAAACGCATCCTTCACACAAACTACAAAATGATGCATGACCTCAAATTCACCATATATAATAATCTCATTCACTTAAATGAATAATATCCAATATAAGTCCCATACAAAGGACCTCATAGTCATATTGGTAATAAATATTATGGAAGGACTATCCCTAGGGGGTTTCCAATAAAACCCATTTTTTTGAAGGCCCCACCCATGCCTCAATAAAACAGTTACCATGAAACTAATTCCAATAAGTACCAAATAGACTATTTGGGGACCCAAAACCATTTAGAAATATATTTAATAAAAAGGAACCCCAAATACAAACCAAAAAAAATCACAAAATCTAACAGTGCAGTTTATCGAATGTTATGTGTGCACATTTTAGTAAAACACAGCCATAATATTTAACACAAGGATAAATTCACATCTTTTCACATCATTCAAATTTTACAAAAATAATACACTACTAATTAGAATTAAAGTGATTTCAATAACCTTGGAATAAAGTTTTCTTTTATTTAATGGTAAAATGAAATGGTAAACATATCTAAAACCATAATATCTTTTATAAGGGCAATATAAAATCACTCCACATGGATTTGATGAAATAATAACACCCACATGGGTCCATCAGAAGGAAATATCAGAATTTTAAAACAATGAACCACAAAACCATAAACCAAAGAAACCAATGGATGAGAGGATCCAACAATAAAATGAAAGAAAAAAATAGTAGGAATATAGAATAATATTATATTGAAAAAATATACCAAAACATGGAAAACAAATATTGAATCATTATTGGAAAAGCCTGGAGGAATAGAGATGAAGGGTAGGAATCCCTTGGAGTCATATGATCCTAGATGAGAGGAAAAGATATATTTTGGGGTTAAAATACAAGAAGGGTATAGGGGTCATTTCACATTTTAATGACACGTGGTTGATGTACATGGTTAGAACACTTAGTTTCCCAAACCATTTTCCAACAATGCACCCCTTACTAGACACACTAGGAAACAACACAGATTAGCCACATGGTCTGGGAAACCATGTTCCAACCGTGAAAAATGGTTCTATCAAAAATTGTAGAACCATGTGTATCCCTTCTTCACATTTTGGATAACAATTATCATGTCATTCTACCTTGACTAGTGAAACCAAAGGAACCTCGCGGTTTCACCTTGGAACCACATGGTTTGGATAACATCTTGACAAATCCATCCAACTCAAACCATGCTAGTTCACAAAGAATAAGAAATAGAGATCAACTTCGAGACTCCACACAGTTTCCCCTAACCATGCACCTAAACCGTGTAATAGAGGAAAAAGTCCTTGAAACTCAGGATTTTGATTTGAATCCTATAACACAAATGGGTGGGTCCAAAGATAAAATTTCAAAAAAAAACATGAAGGGTCTAAGGGAAACCATGGTATAAAAAATCTCCACACTAATACACTTTTTACCCCTTGAAATACCTAATGTTTCCAGAAGTTTATGGAAGTGAAAATGACTCACTCACCTGCAATATCTCATTCAAAAAACCAAAAATCCCCTCAACCACCATAAAGATGAACAAAAATTCTTTTATCCTAAACAATCGAACAAACCTGAACCACTTCTGAAAATAATGGAAAAACTAGAAAACACACAACCTTCCCACATTCAAAACCCATCAGGTATACCCCAAAAGTGAAACCCACACCATGAAATAGAAAAGCCCCATAATCAGTCTACTCTAAATGAAACCACATATTGCCAAGATTGATTACCAAAAGATGAGGTCAGACTAAATACCACATTATTATTGACATATAAAATGGTATCTAACAACCACCACCTACCCCACACTTACATTCTCAAATAGAACGACCAATCACAAACCCTAAAAAGAACCAAAAATACCCAATACACCAAGAGACGTTCTTCACTCAAAAACTGAGCTTCCAAATATATAGGTTTTCTAAAGATACACACAAATTTTCCTCTATAACACTAAACCAAAAGTGGTGGGCATAATAAAAAAAGTGAAACACCTTCACTCAAATTAAAAAAATCATTATTTCCCAAAGTCACGAATAAATTAAGATAGTGGTTCTAAAAGATTAAAACATTCTACATCACAACAAGAATTGGAAAAAAATAAATGAAAAAAACCACAAGAACCGATGGAAAACCCAAATGAAGAGGGCATCCTAAATACACCCATATCAACACCTTACTCTTATAAATGGGCATGGTTATTTCCCGAAGTGGCGGATATTTCTCCAATCTACTTTATAGAAACACCTAGAAATAACCATTTCTAAGGACCTAGGTGTCCACAGATGTGGCAGGTCTTTAGTGCACTTGGTCATTATGGATTTTGGTGACGTATCTTGCTACATTTATGACACATTAGAGTCTCATTCCAATAAAAAATATGATGAATGATATGAAATACTCAAAATTCCAGCATGAACATAATTGACTTGAGACCACTAAATGTTTTCTATGCTAGAATATGTTCACCACTTTTAGGTACTGAATAAGGATTGGTTTTCTTGATCATTGCTTCTAAGATATCATTAACCTTAACATCATTCCTCACCACATTGGTAAAGGAGGATAGAATGAACTTTGACACCTTTGACGGTAGGTTAGGATGATTCCCCTTCTCAAAATATCGAGGTTTGGGGAATATTCCTTATTCAAATCTATACTATATGTAACAAAAAACAAAGAACAAAAAAACCCAATTATAATATATTAAATTTTTAAAGTAATAATATCTCTATTATTTTATTTACCTTCATGTCCTCATAAAAAAACATCTGAATGAATGAAGCCTTGTTGAGTTCCCAATATGGGTCATACTTAGGCATGATTTGAATGATAGAATTGAACAACTTCTAACTTTGACCATTGACTATAATGGTATAAAACTTCACCTATAGAGAACCAGGAAACACATTTCCACTGAATATCCTCTCAATTTTTCAATGAAACTATTCTTACTCAAGAGGATTTGATTTTCTATAAAATAGATGAGGTTTCAACAACTCAAACTCATAAAGGAAGTCCTTGGGTCAATCAACTAGAGGTTCTGCTAATTTTGATCCACCCATAGCTTCATTTCAAATATCCTTTCAATATTTGGTGGGGGAAAATGATATACAATAATAAAACCAAGAATTTAATCAAAACCATTCACCAAAATGAAATCAAAATCGATCCACTACTTAAACAACATTCCTAATTCAAAACGAAATGTGCTACACAGCTACCGGTTATCAAAACATCACAATTTTTCCTCTTAAAATAAATATTTAAAATAAAAAATAACCTGATATGTTTCACACTCACCATTGGTATTATATAGATCCTCACAAATGTATATTCCTATAGAAATTCAGGAACCCATCTACTCATGCCTTCAATAATACTCTTCTCCACACATATCCTTACATGTGATGGATTTTCAATTTAAAAAACTTTCAACCCATGTTTTAAATTCTTGATCTACATCTTATTTAAAATTTCACAAACAATCGAAAAAAATCCCAAAAAATAAATTCCTAAAACTATTAAATTTTGAAAATAATTTTTTATTCCATAAGAACCAACATTGAGAAAACAATTTTTTGTTATATAAATTTAATTTCAATAAACCAATTTCCATTTTACCCAAAACATATATTTTTAAAGATCCATTTACTAATTATTTTTTAAAATAAATCTAGAAACATATTTTTTTATTCTTATAAAAACATTACCATTACAACATGAAATAACGTTTTCACTATTAAAGAAAGGTATTTCAAAATAATCAACAAGATCAGGGTGATCCAAAATTATCTCATGAGGGGGAAACTAGTGTCGATGAGTGACATTGTCATATGGTTGGTGGTCATATTATAACTGTGAACCCATCACATAGAATTTTTTAGACCATTTCATTAGCTTTACATGGATTACCATGCTCTATGATATCACCAAGTTCACTGGCCCAACTCCCCATTCATTTCCCCAACACAAAACAACCCACAAGAACCAAATAAGCTAAATAAAACCTACCATTCCATGGAAACCCACGGTTTGAAAAATAATTTGTTGGCTAGAAACTACCTTATTCATACACCACATGTTTTGATATTCATACTATATATACCATTACATCACAAATAATAAAGGGATATTTGAAATCTTGGTCCTCTAAAGAACCACCCTATAATATAATGTATCCACGAACCAACCTAGGTCAACCCCAAACTAGCCACCCAAGCCAACCAACAATAATGCGTAAGAGAAATTACTGATCCTACCAGTATAATAAAATGTTCCAACAGGATCAGTGAGAAATAATTGGAATGATTAGTCCAAATAATAACAAACTAAAACAATTGAAATAAATTTGGAATCCCAAAAATATATTCATAAAACAACTAAACAAAATTTACACATAAACTGGAAATACTACTAAGGCGGACATCAAATCCCAAACTGAACCTAATGACCACTAAATCTCTATGTGACCCCTAGGGTCTCCCTCTAATCCCAAAACTAAATATCTCCCATGGATATTCAAACAAAGATAGAACCAACACCAGAACCTAGGAACAAGAAAGCGATATAGTAATGGGTATTTAATCTCAGTACGAAAACACAAATAATATATTCCGAATTCATTTCCATAAAATAAAATATTCATAAATTTCATGTTTGAAATAAAATATATAAACTAATTTTTTCCTTAATATCCATTGAAAATAAAACTTGGCTCATTTCTCTTCTCCTTGAAAATATGATACATTTCAAAATAAGGAGGGATTAAAATTTTAAGGAAAATATTGTAGTGTATAAATAGCTACAATTTTTCATAAGGGTAAAATATTTCAAATCATTATTAAAAGATTTACAAGAATGATTGGAAGGACATATTGTTATTTTCACAAAAGAGATACACCATAAAAATTAGTAGGAGAAAAATCACACAATAAGGAAAATGCAATTTAGTACACATAAGCATATCAACCAAACAAGGCTCCAAAATTACCCACCTTAGAAAAATAAGTGTTTGGTAAATATGAATTACTTGAAACATAATAGATATTATAGATCATACTGATTTTTGATTCATCCCATATGTGCACCTCACCTGATGAAATCAACCAACCCAAATTCTCAGTCTTACCCTTCTTAGAAAAAATAATGTGCATAATCCCAATGTTTGGAAAGGTCCATACTAGAGACCACTTACCAGAGGGAAATCATAACTAGTAAAAAAATATGGGATAATCCTTTAGTTGTACTGGGTTAAAATGTCAAGTATAAAGTGGGGGTAAGGCAATCAATTACAAACAAACAACAAAACATATATTGATATCAAACACAACCATCATAAAGACAACCCAACGATGATTCATCACAGAGTAAAAATAGGTAACAATACCATACATTTTAATTCTCAAAAACAAAGGGATATCCCATACTAATAACATCATAGTCACATTATTAGTCAAAAACACCAAATATCCATCATAAGGGGGGTTTCTATGAAAATCCTTTTCTGTGATGGTTCTAACAGGGACTCGGGCCACAATTTAGTGTCAAATAAATTTTAAGAAGAACCAAAAACGCTATTTTAGAACCCAAATATATTTATAAATTCATTTTAGAAACTACAACTATACATTGAAACGAAAAACCAATCACAAAATACATCCATTCATTTTAACTAACATTATGTCTGAAGGGTTTGGAAAAAAACCTTCATAGAATTGAAAATGGGGTGAAATTTAATTCATTTAAAAACAATTATCAAAATCATACATCAGTAACTAGGATTAAATATTGGTGAAAAATGAAAAAAAAACAGTTTTTATTTATTTTAAAGGTGAATTCAATGATTAATATTTCCAAAACTTCAAGTACATCCATAACGGAATGTAGAAACAACACTGCAACAGTCTAAAGAAGTAAGATACCAAAAATGCACCCTAACATAGAAAACTACCCAATATAATCCCTATGAAACATAAAACCTACACTGAAGGAACCAAGGGAAGAGAGGATCCAACAATACAATGAAAAAAGAAGGCAGTGGAGGAGGAGAGGATGAGAATACATTTAGAAATAACCCAAAAACTAGATTAAATCCACTTGGATTCTCCCTTGCAGAAGGAGGAAGGCATGGAGAAGAAGGGAGTGACTCCATTGGAATTGAACGATCCAAGAGGAGAGTAAAAGAGGCATATAAAGTGAAAATATGATAAGGGTATATTGGTTATTACACATTTTTATTGCACATGGTCATTATGCATGGTTAGGCTGATAGATTCCTTAATCGTGTGCCTACAGTTTTCCCATAACAGGACTCAATAGGCTCCCACATGGGTTTCTCACATAGTTTTCGAAACCATGCATTGACTATTTGATATGGTTCTACCAAAAATTTCATAAAATTTCCAACGTCATCAGCACGGTTTGGCTAACTATGCTCAGGTTGACCTCCATCAAAAAGAGATACACAAGAAATTATTGATTTCCCTATAAATTGGATCATATGGATCAGACCATGAAAAATCCATGAAAATAAGACTATTCTATTTTAAAATTAATTAAAAAGATATTTCAACCTCAGGTGGCCTCATGGTTACTCCAAAGCAATGTTCATAAACTATAGACATATAAAAAACAACCAAATACACAAAATTTTGGTTTGATACCTCCAAAACCTAAGTGGGGATAAAAAAAGATATAACAAACTCAAAAGTAATAAGAAACACCAGGGTGTGACATTATGAAACCTATGATATAATATATGTTTATATAAACCTATGGCACACCATTTTTAATCCATGGTTATCCATGGTAATGTTTCTATTAGGTTCAATAAGCATATTTTTTAATATAATTCATAAATCCTATACAATTATTTATAAAGTTAATGTGACTAAAAAATCATATCAACATCAAGGGTCTCTCTAGGTTTTTAGTCTTTAGACCACTCATCATGCATCAATGTGATGAATGAATTAATACTAAACCAATTGTTTTTAGGTTTATTATGAATATATTCCATATCTACATATGTAGTTCAGTATCCAGACAGGGATTCATTTCTAATAAACCCACATAATCTCTACTTTGCCAGAACATCTTAATGTTATCTAATAATTAGACATATTCTAGGGTTCCCACAAAATATTCCCTATCCTAATAAAAAAATGTTCACTTTTACCTCAACATTAAATAATATACATATCATAAAAGAGTTATTTATACCTTTGAAATTATGATCAACCATAAATTATCACCAGTAAAATTATCCATAAAATACCATAATCTATTGTGTTTTCTCGACATTTCCTTTGATACTAACTATAATGCCCCAAACATTCACTCTTAGAACTGGTGCTCACAAACAAATTAATCACATTTCGTTCATAATACCAACATTAATATCTTGGATATAATCAACCCTGATTTTATAATCAAATTGAATACTAAATCACTTAAATTTAAGGGATATTTTTATGGTTAATAGATCAAGGTAAATAAAAGAAAACATAAATTGATCAATTCCATGTTCATTGTGTAAAATTCTAAATTCATCCATTTTATATGAAACTATTTAATTCTTGACAATTATTCAGAATCTCAAATAAAATAATTTACACATTATATCAATATAAACTTATATCTTACACTAGTTTTATCTATAATATTGGGAAATGTAAAATATAAGAAGGGGTGAGATGAAACGGCCAGTTATGAATCTATATAACTAAAGAAATAATGTCATAAAAATGTAAAAAATACTATAGTCAGGATATTTAAAAAAAATATGAAGACGTAATCATCGTGATACAAGGAATGTGATATATCCATGATAATAAATTAAAATATAGATATCAATAATATTGATCTCAACAGATAGAATTTGTAATGTAAGACATCAAAAAACAAATGTAATGTCCTTGTGATGGAATCATTACTTATCATTGATATTGTGGTCAAGACATATAATTTTCAAGGATTTTCTTGATGTTAATTTCTTATTATTGTCATAGGTAAACATGAAAAAAAAATTAGTGTTTGATGAGTCCTTCAAATTCATCATGGGGATATATAATTTCATGCTCCTACCATTACTTGTTTATGTCCAATTAAATCAATTTAGGAGAACATGAATAAACAATACACACCAAACCATTCCAAAAATAATTAAATTTAAAATAAAAACACACTGAATGTGAATATATATAACTATATAAATAAGAGAGATAACATTATATTAACCCATCGGAAGGAAGAAGGTGTATGGATAGACAATAAAAATTAAAAATTACAATAATAATATATATTTGAATGCCAAAAAGTTCCCTTTTTTCATTAGAATATCATAATTTTAGACTGAACATAATCCAATCTGAGTTATATAAAATATTATATTCCAGTCATATAGAGTAATTCTTTTAATGATAAGACAATATTGGAAAACCATAATCATAATCCTTCTAGATAAATAATGTGGATGGTTTCAAAAAGACATATACTATGAATTGATACATATTTTTTTTTGAGGTAGGAAGGCATATACCAAAAAATATAGAATAGAATTTAATACAATAAAATTATATAATATACCCAACATTATTAAAATATGTTCCATGAATGATTATAAATCCCTAAATGAAAAATGAGTTTCTTAAAATCATCACTGCCGAGGGAATAACAAAATCACTGTCCAATTTAATAATAGAACATGATTTAGATCATAAATCACCAAATAAAATGAAATGAAAATAACATTTATGGGATTGAAAATCAATAGTTCATGATACAAGGTGAAAATGATTCATAAAATGTATTATGTCTTCAATATTGATAATTGTAACCATGAAAAGCTTTAAATCATAGTAACGTTTGAATATTAACACAATGAATGAGAGGGAAAAATGTATTCCTAAAATAAATAAATATAATATAATTCACAAAATTATACCTGAATTTTTATGTCTACAAATACCATTATAATGTTATTAGTTGCATAATACGAAACATATATCAATTAGATGAATTAAAGATGAAAACCCGTCATTCCTTATCCTAACATATATGAATTTACTTTAACCACTAATATCAAAAACATAACTATCTTAATCACTTAATTTATAGACTTAATAATATCCATTTTAATTTATATATTTTATAAATATTCATTCTCTATTTGAATTATTCTAATTCTCTACATTTTATGCTTATTATTTTGATTATTTGTAATAGTTTCATAGTAACATTTCATTTTTTATTTTAATTTTAATCATTAACATTACCTTATCTTCTATGATTATAGAATTTATGTTTAAATATAGTTTTTAATGATATAATTTCATTTCATGTCAATTTTTTATCTAAATATTATGATGAAATCGATGATTATCATGATTCAATGATTGATAATAAATGAAAAGGTGATTTATTAATAAATGTGAAAAATATTTACATATCCATAATGGAAAAAAATAATTTAATTATTTATGTCTTATTTAACTAGTAAATAAATTATAATTTTCATCCATGATAAAAAAATCATATTATATCCCAATTTGGTCATTAAACTGAACCAAACATGAACATACCCAGATTAAAAGATATTTTTTGAGGTTTTTTTGTTGTAATATAATTATACCGAAATAATAATTATAATATTTGGTTATTATTACTGTTATATATCATATTTATAATTTTATATAAGATAGAATAATGTAAAGTAATATATTAAACAATTTTATTAATAGATTACCCCATTAGAAAATTAATTTTAGCTAATTAAATTAACAATGATAGGTATTTATTCATATAATTAATTGTTTCATAAAATTTTCATACCAAATTCATTTTTATATAATAAAAATAAGATTTATACTTTAATACAATATTTATATCTATCTTTTTAAGGCATTGAAGGAAAAAAATACATTACATCATAGAGGTAGTAGTCCCTATAATGCATCAAAAACAATTCAGTTAGTCTTAATGGAGGGAGTATATGAATAAAAAATAATAATTAACATAATATAATACATTTAAATTAAATAAATAATTTTATTATCATTATAATGGTGTAATAATATAAAATTTTAATGATTAAATTTTTTATTAAAAATTAGGTGGTTGATAATACTCATGTCACTGACATAAATATTTAATAGAAGTCACCAAAAATTTTAAAATATTTGGATAGAAATGGATAAACATTGAATTATGTTATTGGGAGAAAGTTTTAGGGAGGGTGAAATGGAATAATTTCATGAATGGTTTAGAATATAAGGTTTTCCTAGAACATGTGTAGATGTTTTTCTTTTATAAGTGAAAAATATGGTATTTTTGGGAACACCTATACATTATTTAATAATGCCATGAAATTGTTGAATGTTCAATAACTAAAAAGTTTAAATGGTGTAATATACCCATTTCATTGTTTTGTAGAAGGTAAAAAAATCATTTCTAAAGAAAATTTCAAAAACTAAAGGTCTTTTAAACTTTGTTAATATCAATTTACCCCTTTTTTAATTTTTCCTTGGTAAATACATTGATTCCATATTTAAAAATTTTAATGAAAATATTTATATGATTCATTTAAAAAAATTTGATATATATAATTTTTACTATGAAATTTATTTATTCAAATAAAATTTTTATTGGTGTTCTAAATAATTTTAAAATAAACACACTCAATCAGGTAGAAATAGTTTCCAAAAAAATAACATTTTAAGATTTAAATTAATATTTAAGGTCAAATAATGATTGTGAGTGGTTTAATTTAATTATATTGATTTATTATAAATATATAAATTATATATTTATTTTTAGTGAATTAAAAACTACATCTATATTGATAATACATAATTTTAAATAAAAATAAATAAAATTATTTCAATATTAAATCAAAATATTAAATAGTCCTAAAAATGATTAGAAAATGATTTTTATCGATAAATAATATTTCAAAATGATTAATGTTATAATTTAACTTCATATCTCAATTATTTATTCAATTTTAAATATTCTAGGTTTTGGTTACATGGTAATAAAAATATGGTAAAAATTATAATTTTTTTGACAAAAAATAATTCCTTTATAAAATTTAAAAAATCAGACTAAGCAAATTTTGATATGAGATATTTAAAAAATAAAATTCAATTTATAAAAATAAAATTAAAAAATTTATAACTATTGATTTTAGAGAAATTAATTTAATATAATGAAAAAAAATCCTTCAAAAATTGAACCCCAAAAATATTAATTGGATTTTTTTAATTTCATATTATTTACCAACAAAAATAGATGTATCCAATTATAAATATCAAACATTATTTACAATTAATCATATGTTTCCATACATTGATAAGTATATCACATAAAATTCAATTATACTCGAAAAACATTTTATAATAAATGGCTTTATTAGTCACTTTGTGTAATGTAGTGGAAGATAATAAAAATTAAAATTATTATTCATTTTTTATATAATTAAATTATCAGCGGTTACTCGTATTAATTCAATCTAGTTTAATATCTTTGATTTAACTTTTTTATTTAAACACTTATATTTTGTGTTAATATACCATAGTTTCTATTAATTATTAGTGTTGCATGTGTATAAAGATATCAAACCAATTGAATTATTTACGGGTAATCATATATTAAATTTTTGAGGTGTTATATGAACACCTTTATGGGACTAATAAAATGAATTCAATGTTTACTACCTTGGGAAATCATCCAATATCTATTATGAGGAGAAAAATTCCAGAACACTTGATACCCAACATAAAATTCAAGTACTTTAATACACTGATATGAATATTTCTTTTGACAATACTGCACCATCGTCATCGTCCCATTGATCATATGTTCCTACAATTTCATTCATAGCCCGAAACTTTTTCCAACGACTATTGATTAACCAATCTTGATCTAGTAAAAAACAAATTTAAAAAAATATAATAGGAATCCATGAATAATAACTTACCAGTTGATGATTGATAGAAAATATTATATGAATACTCACCCATGGGAAGTAATCATTCCTATGATCTATCAGAATCAAGAACTCATTCACACAAAATTTCATAGTGAATTTAAATTTTAATGACCTCAAACCGATTACCCCAAATTCGGTGGTCACATTATCAAATTATAATTAGATAGAAATAATCACACACAAAAGGGCCAAATATTTTACAAGTCTTTGAGAACTAGATACACACTTGAATCATTCATTACAATTGAAAAATATATATATAACATAGTATTTACCTTGAGAAAAACATTATTCCCCAAATAGATCCATAATTATCAGTCATAACATACTTCATGGAATCCATGGAAAAATAAACACAAGAAAAATGGTGAGATGAAATTCTCAATAAGGGTATGTGTATAAAAGAAGCTAAATAATTCATGAATAATATTGTAAAAAATAAATGCAAATAAAATAATTCCATAACCACATGTGATAAAAATGTATCCATTAGTATCATAAGTAATAAAATAATCACATGGAAATCCTTAACTAACATCGCAATGAGGAAAATGCATAAATTCATAAATTATAAAAATATCAAGACCTTGTTCTTATCCATCATTCATAAATGTGTAATTCATCATCAAATACCAAAGCTATTTTGTCTCATGAAACAAACCGATGCATCGAGGGCATATAGTGGGACCCACCTATCACTTACTAAGTCAAATGAAGTCCCCAAATGAATGGTGTCAAACATAATCATTATAAAAAATCTTATTTAAACGATCTCATGAAATGCTAATAATTTACCCTATAAATAATCATAATCACAAACCATCCAAATTAATATGGTGAATAATACAAAAAGAGTACATCCCTAGTTATATAAATCTTACACCACATAAATAAATAATATGTATGGTATCATCATAACATATAAAAAGTTTATCATTTGTAAAATAATGTTTTTCCTTTATGAATAAAAATATATTAATAATATCTTTAACAATATTCTTAGAAAAAATAACATTTTCACTATGAGATATAAAATATTTTTTAATATTCCATATGATAAAGAATCATTTTATTCGCATTTTTGTTGGAAAAGTCGAAAAGTTCCTTTTATGGAAAACGATAAAAAGAATCTTTTCAAACTATTTTATAAGAAATAAAACATGGTTAAAAATTACATTAAAAAATCGTAGGATAGTGTTTAAAACATTATTTAAATGATTTTATGGAAAATATGTGTATGGAATAAAAATATTCCCCAATAAAGGATTGTGTATAATGAATCTCAAATATTTATGAGTTTTCAAAATGAACCCAATCCTCAGGCCTGAATTCATTTATACTGAATAAAATATCTTTAATAATACATATATATTTGTTATAAATATATTCAATAACAATAAAAATATATAAAATACAATTTATTACATACTTATAGTCATCAATCACTTGTTTCGTTAACAATTCTTTGTTAGAGATCATTTTTTTAGATAAAAACTCCTTCATTTTTCATGTATGTTCTCATTTGTTATTTTTTCCTTTTTATACATTTATAATGGTTCTATAATCTATAAAATGTTAATAATGATATAAATATCATATATATTGATTATATATTTATTTAAATTAATCAATTAAATGTTGTGATTGAAAATTTCATAACTTCGGTCATGGAGATGGTAGGTTATATATAGGAATGAATGATGTTTTCATTATTCTACAATTTTTTATTTATAGATTGATATCATTCCTAGAAAAGGAGACTCTCTATATGGTCTCTAAAAATCATCACAAATCCTGGATGTCCCAGATCTCAGCTTGAAGCACTATCTGAGTTTATCTTTATCGAGCCATTAAATGGGGTCTGCCATAATACATTTAGAGTTCAAATGGGGGGATGAAAATTCCCCTTGAACCCCACCCGATTCAGAACCAAAAGGTCATGAATAGAGTTTTCACAAAACATATCCCGCAGAGTAATAACACCACACACATAAGAAACTATACTGGACAATGTAGTGCCCACGTGAAAAGGCTTCAAATCCTAAATGGATTTGTTTCTGGAAATCCAAATATAGTGAACCGGATCCTCCATAGAAGCTTGAAAAGGTATCAGGATCTGCGGTGACTACTTCTGGTCTATCCAGCTCTTCATGAAATTCTAGATAGAGCTAGCTCGTGGCATATGGACTTTGAAAATATTAGAGATTTCCTTCCACATTGATGAAGCTGCTTTGTAACTAAGAAATAGGTGACGAATGGCTTCCATGTTCCTCTGAAATAAGACACATCTCGTGAAGATGGAAACACCAAAAGATTGAAGATATTTATCAGTAGGGATTTTCTTATTGGCCTATCTCCATGAAAATGTGCACCTACAGGGCCTCATAAATCTATTTTTCAGGTTACCCATCAACTTGGAATCATAAGAACTGGTAGTATTATGATTTTAAAAAATAGTAGGGGAGAGAGTTCCATTAATAGCCTCCTTCTAATCCCAAAATTCCCCCTAGGAAGAGATAAAATATTTCTCAACTATAGAGGTAACATGATTTGGACTATTTTCCATACAAGTAATATGATCCCTGATTGATATATCAATGTCCTGGTATGAATATACTTCCAAAACAAATTCTTCTAGGGGGCTTCCAACCCATTTTCAATTCCAAAATTGTAAAGGAGACTCCCTAGAGACAATCTATCAAGATTAAGCATTTATTTTGGAGAACATATTTTTGATGATCGGCCACACTGAAGAGTTAATCTAGTTGAAGTTTATAGAAATGATCCCATACATGAATTTATCTCTATGAAAATAGAGGGATTTTTATTGTACATTAAAGATACTCCATATAAAATCAGTCTACAAAGATTCAATGAAACACATGAGGTTCTGAATCCCTTTTCCCCCTTCATGATGAGGTTTTCAAATAGACAACCATGGAACTATTGCATTCCTTCTTTCCATGATGCTACCACTCTAGATGAAATTATAGATAAAGACATTAATGCTCTTGATTAGAGCATTCGACCACTTGTACAGCATGAAAGAATACATAAATTTGGAAGTAATGATTGACATCATAATGAAAACCATGCTATCTAGGGATAATGATTTTCCCTTCCAGGAAAATTTTTTTCTTCTAATCAGGCAAAAAATTCCAGAAAAATAACATACCTTCACCCTTCCACAAAACATGGGATCACTCAACTAAGTGTAGGGTAGGGCTCCCTCCCAAATCACCATATCTCTTATAATTTCCTTTTTCCTAGAGGAAGAGAAGTTTCTTCCAAAGTAGAAAATAGACTTATTCCACCAAATCTATTGTACATAGACCCCATCATAATGAAAAATATCTCAATTGATGTGTTTGATGTTTCCCATATCTACTTGCGTAAATAGTATAATATCATCAGTATTAAAGATAATTGAAGGAGCATATGTCCCCTTTACTACATGAATGGTCTTCAGTATACCATTTCTTACCATAATGTAGATAAACCAACTGAGTTAGTCCTCAGCAATAGACAAAATGAAAGCTAATAGAGGATCACCCTATCGGACACCTCTCGAACGGTCAAAATAACCATCAGGAGATCGATTGATGAGAAAAGAGATATGGTAGAGCTTAAGATATATTTATCTCAATTCTTGAATAGCTCATCAATGCCATACCTCGTGTGGATCCTACAGATGCAACCCCAATCCAGTGTATCAAAATAATTCCAAACATCCAATTTAGAGGAAATGTTACCACCTATGATGGGTCATTTGAGAAGGTTGACACACTCTAATACAGTCATAAGGAAGTCTTGAATTGATCTCCCCTTAATAAATCCAAACTGATTAAAAGATACAATGTTGCAAGAAATGGAGGATATCTTGTTAGCCAATATTTTTCATATAATGTTGTAGATGGTGTTAACCAAATAAACAGGCCTGAAAACATGTATTTCATTAGCCTTTTGTAATGAGAAAATGATATTGGGCATTCAAACCATTGGGAAGTTGTACACCCCTGAAAAAGTGAGTGACCATACTACAAACATCTGAATTAATTATATCCCAAAAGGACTAAAAGAAATAGATTCTAAATCCATTCGGACCCTCAGAAGATTCATATTTGAGACTGAAGATGGTCTCTTTGATCTCAGGCACAAGAGGAACAACAATAATAATGACATTATCTTTCTAGTTCACAACCCTCAAAATGATTCCATATGTAGGGTCAATGGTGAAAGATGACCCAATGAAAAGATCCTTGAAATAGGATATTACATACTCATAGAGGTCCATTCTATTATCAGTAATATAATCCCCTTTTGTGATCAAGGAAAGTGTTTTTGAAACTTTCCTATTTTTCTTGCAAGGAGATAAAAAAATTTGTGTTCCTTTCACCATACCATAGCCACTTTTCCATGATGGAATCCCCTTTCAAGGCATATTTTGTGTTGAGAATATTATTGATCTTGATAGTCATAAGAGATTTATTTCAAAAGCCATCAGATAAGTCATTAGCAGTTTTGAGTTTCTGATCATTATGAAGGGAGGCCCCAAGAGAGGATATCTCAGTGTCCAGGGAACTAAATCGATCTTTAATTCAGAGTCTCAAATTCCTTTAAGTATTTTGATCTTGGTCATACAAGAAAAATCATCATTACAACAATTTATAGTGATCCATGTACTTTGAACAATAACCCTGCATTCTGGATGAGTAACCCATTCTTTATTTAATCTGAAGGGGAAAGGAGGCTTAGGTTCCTTTCTAGCATGATCCACCAAGATGGGATGATGGTCAGAATTAATCTTGGAAATAGTTGAGCAGAAGATGGAACCCCAAGTGATCCTAGAGGCCTCATTAATAAAATATCTATAAGTTTTACTAGAAAAAATTATATTAAGATTCTTCTTATACCAGGTATATTTAGCACCAACTAAATTGACCTCAAACAAATCATTTTGATCAATGGAATATCTGAATTCCTTCGAGGAAATGAAATTGTTAGAAGCCCCCATTTTTTCATCCAAGATTAATATTGAATTGAAATCCCATATAATATTCCATTTTAAATTAATATCCTATTTGAGTGATCATATATCCACCCATCATTTGAAAAAAGAGAAACTACATTTGAAACTGAATATAGGGTTAGGGCCCCTTAAATTTCTCAGGACCTTCTTAGGTGCCCATCTAGACTTCCTTTCGGGAATATAGGTGGTCTGTAACAGATCATTAATATCATCTGTGTTGTTCAAGGTATTATAGCATTTATCCTTTTGACTAGGGGTGACCTGACATGTCTGATTATCTTATATAATGATTCTTCTTGGTTTTTTGACTTTGTATTCACATATATATTGAACCAACATTCATTAAGGTGAGATATTTACGAGCTCCATATTGATATAAGGTTTAGAAAAGTTAATCAAACTGACAGAGTGTTGTGCAACCTGTTGATCATATGAGAGTCACATACTATAGTCAACAGGAATCTCTAATTTGTAGAGGGATTGCCCATGATACATCCTATCTGATAAAAGTGGTTAGAGTATCTCTTGAATCCTGTTTAGCAATAACATATTACTTAGTAGGTATAGGAGAATCTTCTAGGTTATTTATGACATCATGGGGATCTTCAATTGGTGTGTTTTTCTCTCTCATTGACCAATCCCAATTCTTAATATCATTGAATAAATGTATAAAAATGGATTCTTCCTCGAATTATTTTTGATGAATTATCACCAGGTTGAAACTATTAAATGATATTTCAGACTTTAAGGGATTATTTTCATTGGTGTCCTACTCAATAATGTGGTTCATAACTGGATCCATCGCCAGAATGGAGACCATTGGGATAGTATTTTGATTCTCTTCTTCCTCGACCCTATCTACCAAATAATTATTAAGGGCTATATATAATCAATGTTGAGTCCTCTTAGGAGCGGTAGAATGTATCTTTTCAAGGATGATAGGTTGTGCCTTCTCAGGAGTAGCAGGAATGGGGCTAGTCATCATGGGGGTGAGTGATGTACTATCATGGTCCTTTGTGATTCCCTTCTTCTCAGCATGCACTTTTTTGCTTCTGATCTTGTTTGCCTCATCCCATTCCGGAGTAGTGGGAACTGTGGCCTTATTTTGGAGAACTCAACAATTTGATATAGAGTTTCAAACTATCTTCAAAACATCACAAAAAGGTGGAACATTCTCATATTCAATTCACAAGTTAGATATGTTTCCATTATAATTGAATGAGATGTTATCATGCTACGTGATTACTGGGTTTATTCATGTCATCATCAAACAAAAGAAGATTAATTGTCCCTCCATTATCCCCTTGTCAATTCGGTTTGGGGTTCAAATGCATGTGGTGATATCATTTAAAATCATAGGATTCCAATAAACCTAATTTAGACCATGCAACCTTACCCATATTTGGGAATTTAATTGATTGAGTTTGAAGGGATTACAATTGAAAACCCATTTAGATAACTTGAGAATTCTTTGATTCAATTTAAAATTACCATACCTCCATGATAAATTGATCACAATTTTCTAATTGAATATGATATGAAAAATGCATATCCTAACAAAAATTAGATTCCAATATCAAATACCCCAACAGGGCGATATTTTTTTTAGGAGCAGTATAATACCATTGCATGTACCCCAAGGAATAAATAACTTGACTCAAGATCGAGAATATACATATTTTGATCCTTTTTTGAAGATAATATATATCTTTCTTCATGGAAATCATTCCATTATCAATATTTGTGACATTGGAATATTTGGATGATTCTTCATTGGAGGGATCTGCGGAGCCAGAGAGCACTTCTACAAATGATAATCCCTTCTTTTTCAAAGCTGTGATTTCTTGATTTTCCACTGATTTGATCTGGTCCTTCTAGGAGCCTCTATCATCTCAGAAGGGAAATTCCCAATCCAGATTAATGGATTCTACTGATGATTTCAGGAATGAGGGAAAAAGGCAGAGAATCACCATTTCCAGATTCAAGGAAGCTGGTATTCTCAAGAATCGCCATCATCTTCATTACTCTATAGATGCAATGAAATAAAGTTAAATAATAATTATAATTCATAGAATAATACTTCTATCTTAAAATTTATATATATTCATTAAATACATACTTATTAACATCAAATAAAAAATATAAATTAAAAATGAATCACATTACCTCGTTGAGGTGGTAGTCCATATGTACAAGAAAGAGATGTTATCATTTATGAACTAATTGGAAGTTAAGAAGGTGGATTTCATATAATTTTCTTATATTTATAACTATTTTACCAATATAATATATAAATATTAATCCTATCATAATTCCAATTCATAAAATATTGAAATGTAAAAATAATTGTATCACTACATGTATACGGTAAGTCGAACATACACACGATCAACACATTCACATTCCATTTGAGGGGAAAGAGGTTGGGTAATGAGGTTTTAATAATAATAATGACATTTAATTATATGGATTATATTAAATTTATTATTTTATGGTAAATTCCATAAATTTGGTAGAGGTTCAATAATGAATAAATTGAAATTGGTCAAGTAAGACAATTACCTCTTCATTAGGAGACCTTATTTAGATATGTTCTTAATGTACTTAATATTTCTGTTTTTGGGAGAAAATAACCTATATAACTTATCCATGGATGTATTTAAAATAAATGTGTAAGGATTTATCATGATATATGGCTTAATTCGTGTGTAGAAATTTGGAAGAGGTTCCCTTATATCATTCTAATGAGAGTAACTTTTGTAATTTTTGACAAAATTAAATAATAATAAATTTATTATCTTGAAAATTACACCAAAAAGATATATATTCTAATATAAGGATGGATATTGTTTTAATCAAATCATCTAATATAACAAAAGAATTTTTTATATCATTTTAATCCATATATTTTTTATTAAACCATAATTAATACATTTTAATTTTTATTATGGTAACAGCTCTTTACATAATAAAGAGTTGTAATGTTTACTAAAAATGTTAAAATTGGTCCATAAATGGCCATTTTATGAAATTTTAGACCATTTAACATCAACCATGTATAACTTGAAGAATTTATTATTTTAATGTATTTTAGTAAAATATTATTTTGATTAAATGTCATTTCTAAATTTTTTTACACTATTAACTTAATTTGACACCAAATATACCAATAAAATTTGAAATAATAATATAATTATTTAAAACCACTCCAATATGTCACATATATTTATAAAATTGATTTAACACACTAACTCATTCATATTAAATAAATCATTTATTAAATTTTTCTGTTAATTAAATAAATTATTCATTAGTGTTTCACAAGAATTTAAGGTAATTATAAAATTTATAAATATTAAAAAAAATTATATAATGAAAAAAATTTCATAAATTTCAAAATAGACATTTTTGTTTCTTTCATATATTCAATTTTCCCTATGTGTTCACCCAAGGGATGTTAAAAACAAAGAGAGTGAAATTTTGTAATTGTCTTTTATTTTAATAATGCATAATTCATTTTAATGGAAAAGTGGCCCCAAAAAATTAATTTATAACATTAGGTCATATGAGATGATTTAAATTTATCCGATAAGAATTTATATGAAATATTAGGGCCTTATCACTTATTTTTTTCCTCGATTAACCTAATTTACTAGTTACTGAGGTGATAAAATTTATTATGGGTACTCTTCATAACGTATGTAAAGGGGTATTATTTAATATATTTTAGAATAATGATTCCAAATATTGAATCCATTTAATAAAATTCAATGCCTATAAGTAGATGAAATTAATATTCAAACGTGTTCACAAAATGTGATTAACCATATTTTAGAAAATATCATTTTAAGAATAAACAGATTTATTATTATATAATGTATAGTAAAAATGATATACGAAAGTTAAAAAACATTAACGATTACATAATATATATATTTCATTAAAATAATTAACCAATGGTGAAAAATTAAATTAATTATGATATTTTTTGTGGACAAATATAGTTTTTTATAAATATGCTCTTTTAAATTTATTTAGAATTTTTATTTCTAGTCAATTAATATCCAAGGAATTCATTCTTTAAAATTTCAAACCATATATTTTTAAAAATATATTTAGTCATATGTATTCTTAAAAAATTTCATAGTTATCTTATAACAATGACATAATAATAGATCATGTTTTGTTTGAATAAGGTATTACATGATATTAAAGTTATCAAAGATATTAAATTTATTTAAAAAGTTTCATAACCTCATATAATGGGGTGTTAAATTATTCTCTTCGTCAAAAACGTTTCATCCTAAAAATTTATAGAATGTCACCTCATAAATATATTTGGGTATTTTTTCATCCTAATTTCTTTAGGTTCCCAAATTACCTCTTATATCTTAAAATTTTTACAAGGTAAAATTATAATATAATTCCTCATATTCATCAATAATTATTTTCTACTTTCTATAATCTTGATAGGCTTTTTTTAGTCGGATAAATCAGGTTAAAATTGAATTTATTCAGAAGTGATAACATTTTTTAGCTCTATCATTTTTTTTCATAACAATTAGATATAGAAGATATCATGTATTTTAGAATTTATAGGTTTAATTTCCAAAGGGTATTTCATTGCTCTGATTCATTATAGGATTTTAAAAGGGAAGTTGTACTTGGGGTTCAATTTTAATAACGACCCTGATTTCATTACTTGATTATTACATCACATTAATCATAAATGACATAAAATAATTAATAAACCATGATACAAATGTTATGTTTCTTTATAAAATTGGGAAAATAAAAAATCTAGATAGTTAAACATAAAAATTTAATTAATTTATTCCTCATTATCTACTAACTGTTCCTCTTGTTCTATTTATAACAAGTAATTTCATTAGGATATAAGTCAAAGAAAGGTGTGAGAAAAAATCTTTGTAAGAGGATATGTACAAAATTCAATAAATATAACATGGGTTAGAATAATCATAGTCACTATAAAAGAGTCATTTTATAATAATCATGAGAGGATGCATTAAATAAAGGAATGGAAAGTGGGAATGCATAAAAATTAAACATCATGACTTAGTGGTTAACTACCACATATAGTGGTGATCAAAGATTACATCATGTCCATGAATTTTTTAACTTTATCCCATGATATTCATCACATTACCCATTTCATTGGAGTGCTATACAATTTCATGTTCACCCAAATCATCATAACATTTACATGTTTTATGTAATTCAGTGTGCACCTGTCACATCATCACATTTACATAATAATGAATGCCACATTTAAAAAATATCAATCTTGGTAATAAAATAACCCATCAAAAGAAGTGTGATTCATTTAATAATTAATATATTCATAAATAAAATTTATGGTTCCCAAAATAATGATGTAATAAAGTAATTGGTATAATAGTCATTAATCTGAAGTAAAAAAGAATCATTATCAATGGAAGTAATATTTGTGTTTTTATAAATATGATTTCATTTCTAAAACATTTTTTTATCATAAAATATAGTAGAAATTATTTATATCACAGAAAAAATGGATGGAAAATCAAATGATATTTATGGTACATTAAATAAACATACATACTGAATATGGAGTGAAAGAGGGAAACCCCAAATAAAGAGTGTTAGTTTTGAGAATCCCCTTACATTTTTTATGCATGCCTTATTCAATTTAATATCCTATATAATAAAATTAAATTTATTAATTTAAAAATATAGATCCACTAATACATATATTTTATTTATTATATTTTTAATAATCGAATATATTTCCATTTAGGTGAGTTATGAAATTCAATTCCATCATTTGGGAGTGTTCATTTTCTTGGTTTTCATGCATAGTTCACTTGAATATGAGTATGGATGATTTTTTTGAATGGATATAATTCTACTAAATTGAAATTATGTTTTATTAATAAAAATATAGAGGATTAAATTGCCATTTATATCATTTGGTTAAATGTAATTTGGACACAGCTTTATATAAAAGGTTAGTGATAATCATTTAGGATTGTTGGCTCTTATTCAAATGTCAAAAACTCTTTTTGCTACATTATTAATTATTGTATATATATATCAGTTATAGATCATGAAAATGGGTATGAAATATATTTTTAAATTATGTAATGACCATTATTGTCATATTATTAATATACATGAAGTCATCAAAGGTATATTAAAATGCATCGTCCATGATGTCGCTAAATTAGCACATCTCAGGCGATGATTTCATTTTCTGAATAAAAGATGGAGAGAGAGAAAAATTGATTATGGATCATCCATTAACATGATATCATTATAGTTTATAAAAGATACTAGAGATATTATTTATATTTGGATAAGTGAGGTGAGGAGAAAAATATAAAATAAAATGAAACTGAAATAAATTAAATGACAATGAAAGATGATTTTACCTCTTGAATTATCCTCTTTGAGGACCTCCTTTAGGATCATTGTTTTTGTATTTGGTTGAAACATGAACCTTTTGGGTGGGGAAGGGTCTTGGGAATATATTTTTAAAGAATTTTTATATGAAACAAAGCTTTAGAGTTGTGAGGAATAGATGTGGTGAGGACTGGTATTTATAGGGGACGAGATGTGTGTTTTCTCAATATTTTATTCATTAGTTTATTATCATCGATCAATGCTGCGAATAGTTTGAGAATTATCACGAAATATATTAAAATAATGATGTTTAGTTGGATATTTTTGGATTACATCATCCATACAACATCTATGACTCGATAATTCATGTATTTAACTTGTATGGTAAAATATATTATTTTATTATTCATAAAAAATAATGTAATTTTGAAAAATCCCAAAAATTCATCCAATCCATTTTTTTATAGGTATAATTCAAAAATCTACTCCATTTTATGAAAATTATTTTCTAAATATGAAAATTTTATTTTCAAAATAAAATCACAATTTACTCTAAAAATGCCAATATTAACATTATAACTTTTTTATTGCACATCAAAAATTTAATTATGGCTTCATAAAGTTATAAATTAATCATAATAAAACAAAATGTTAATTTATGAATATATTTTATCATTAAAAACTTTAATTTAAATAATTATATTAATTATTAAATTATAAATAAGCTTTTATTTTTTATAAAAATACCTACACTTAATTAAATTTTATTAAAATATTTATTTACTAATACTATGATTTAATTATATCATATTATAATTTACAAGATTCCTAAATACTATTTATTTTTTTATAGGTGAGGTTACTATTCTATTGGTCCAATTACTATTCTTAATTAACATGTTACTATTCCAATGGCCATGTCACTATTCCATTGGTAAAGGATCCTTAATTTATGTAACTAAGACTTATTTCATTATTTTTTATGATAATAATGTTTTTATTGGGATAATTATGTTATATATGTTTTTTATACCATATGAAAAAAACTATAATAATCTAATTTTGATTGATAAATGTTTGGGTTGTCACATTATTCCCCCTTTTGAAATTTCACCCTCAAAATTTCATTGTACATAAACTAGGGGGGAACTTCTCCTTCATTACCTCCTCTAGTTCCCAAGTCACTTTATCATAATTATGGTTCCTACACGACACATTGGAAAATTTTATTTTCTTATTTCATTTAACCTTATCTCTCTTGTCCAAAATTATTATTGGATATTCCTCGTAAGGGATATCATATTAAAGCTACCCCACCTCTGAGTTTAGTACATGTGAGGGATCTGGTATGTACTTTCTCATGAGAGACACATGTAACACATCCTGAAATCCATCCATACCTGATGGAATTGAAATCCAATTGGTTACTACTCCAATGTGATCTATAATATCAAAGGGGAAAAATATACCTTATTCTATGATTCCATTTCCTTCTAAATAATATGACTCTCTTCCATGGTGATATTTTATGGTGGAATTTATCTCCAACATCAAACTCCATGTCCCTTCAATGGTTTTCTATATATATCTTTTTCCAACACTGAGCTACTTTAATATTTCTCTAGATGGACTGAAACTTCTATGTTATCTCTTGAACAAGATTAGGTCCAATATGTTTCTTTCACCAACTTCATCCCAATAGGTTGGATTTATAAATTCCTTTCCATATAGAGATTCATATTAAGACATATGAAAACTTGAGTGAAATCTATAATTTTCTAAGAACACAACCAATGCGATATGTTGATCCCATCAACCTTTTATTTCCATTTAATTTGCTTGGATTAGGTCTTTGAGGGTGTTATTTGTTATTTAATATTGTCCATAAGTTTGAGGGAGATAGCCCATGGTGAAATTAAATTCCCTACTCAAATCATATTGAATACTTCTCTATAATTTAGATGTGAACCCAATATTATGATAAGAGATGATCTAAATTGGAACCCCATACATCCTTACCACTTCATTCACATATATAATATAAATTTCATCATGAAATAAATATTCCAAAATAGTAATAATGTGGATTTTCTGGTTGTGTTAGTCCACTAAAAACCATATTTCATTGTTTTTTATTGATTTCTTCAGGAGACGAGTGATGAAGTCTGTGGTGCATTCTCCCATTTCTAAATGGGTAAATTCATGTTTTGAATCATTCCATTGGACTTATATCTTTCTGCCTTAAGTTTATAGCATATCATAAACCTTGTGATATATTTTCTAATATTTTTCTTCATGTTTTCCCAAAAGAAGTGTTCTCAATGATCATGGTGAATCTAGGAACTTCTATGATGAATGGAGAAATTTGAGTTACCATTATTATCTAATAGGTCCTTCATAATCCTAGGTGATGAAGGTTCACAAAGTCTCATCAAAAACCTAATCATAGCCTCACCATTGATATGGTAACTCTTGTATCTTCCCTTCCTTTACTCCTTTCACCTTATTTTGAAGCACTAGATCACCCATGTGTTCCTCCTTAATATTTTGTTGGATATATGAATGGGAAGTTATTTGGATAAGGTAGGTTTTATTCCCATATGTCATTATTTTTAAATCTATCATTTCTATAGAGATTAATATAGGGTCTCTCTCATTCGGTTACATTGATAGAGAATCATGTTATTTTCTAATAAGAGCATCTTTTACCTTGTTCACCTTCCCAAGATGATAGTGTATAGTGAAAATGTAGTCCTTGATTAATTATAAACATATAATGATATACATATTTGTATCCTTCTATTTGAATATATACATTAGGATCTTGTGATTAGTATATATGTCACTCATCTTACAGTAGAGGTAGTGCCTCTAGATTTTCAAGGGAAAAATCAGCTTCAACCTTCTGGTCGTTAATTGGTTAGTTCTTCTCATGGATATTCGACTTCCATGGGGAATAGGATACTACTTTATCATTTTTAATGAGTAAAAATATGAATATTTTCATTTAAGAATCACTATATATCACAAAACTTTATAAACATTCCTGTAATTTGTTTACAATTATAGGGATCTTTGTATTCTTTATCTCCTTGAATCCTTCCTAACATTCAATAATCTATACATACTTCGCCCCTTTCCATAATAACATAGTTATTGGGATAAAAACCCATAAGAAAATTATCACAAAACATCAACAACGCCCTATTAAGACAAGAAAACTATGGATTTCCCTAACACTAGAGGGTCTTGTCCATTCATCAATTTCCATTGTTTTTTAAGGGTACACATATATTCAATCACTTGTGTTCTTGTGCCCCAAGAATGTTACATTCTATATCAAAAAGATAGACTTTATGAACATGGCATATAATTAATCCTTCCTCAATTTCACCATCAAAATCGTTAGATAATATTCATCTTCATCCTTACTCATATAGTAAATGATAATATTTTCTATAAACAATAAAAAAATTCAAGGTAATTACCAAATACTAGATTCCTCAAATCCATGAAGATTAGAGGGGAATTAGTAACTCCAAAGGGAATCACAAGATACTCAATGTTCCCATACATTTAATGAAAATTTATCTTCTGTATATGTTTCTTCTTCACCTTATGTTGATGATATCTCTAATGAAGATCCACATTTGAGAACTACTGATCTCCTCTTAATTGATCAAACAATTCATCAGTCCTTGGATGAGGATACTTTTTATTTATGGGGATCTTGTTGGGCTATGGTATTTGATACACATCCACATTGACCCATACAATTTCTTTACAATGAGTAATGGTGCACCCCCAGGAGATTTACTCTAGAGTATGAACCCTTTGTCTAAATTCTCTAACAGCTAATTCTTTGACTCCTCCAGTTCAATCGGGGACATTGTACAGGGGAATTTTTTTGAAATTAGTGTCTTTGTGCATGAGTTCTATTGAGAAATCTACCTCGTGGTCTAGGGTAAGAAAGGTAAACTCTTTGGGAAATACATCATTGTATTCCCTCAAAATGGTCATTTCCATTAGTTTGATACATTCCTTTGACTCGTCCATTTGAGAGAGGTATAAATATTCATATGGAATCAATTCCCCCACCATTAATAGATCTAACAAAGGACATTCATGGTCTTCCTTTCATTCGTAATGGAGGATTTGATTGCAGGTAATTCTAAAACATAATTCATTATCCTAATATTTAATGTGATATCTATATAATAATAGCTAATCCATCCCTAATATAGAGTCAAATTGCTCAAAGGGATGTGTTATGATATTTTATTGGATGATATTCTCACATGCTCTAAAAAGAGAAGATTCCAATAGTTGGTTTGAAATGATCTCACCATTAGGTGATTTTATGGATATCTAAACTTCAAGGTTTCTGGTATTGATTCAAAAGTTCGTGAAAACATGAAATATAGAAATTAATGTGTATAACTATAATTAAATGTGTTTTTTTCCATTCCTAAGTAAATAGTATGACAACCTTTTACGTCTTCATTTTATTTATCCACTTCAAGAGTAGTGATGGAATATATCTTCCATTGATCCTTTTTATTTTTTGAATGATGACACTAATTATAATTGAGGAATCTTGGTTTAGTGAACTGGATTTCATAGTTCCCTATCTCCATATAGTTATAGCATTAGACCATGGGTGGTTCTCTCTTTTCCTCTATTCTATCAGCTGGATTTATTAGGTCTCTTTGACATCCAGGATATTGGTGGCCTTCCCTCCCACACATTTTGAATTTTTCCATCACATTGAAATAGTTCCCATGATTCTCCTTCCCACATTTTGTGCATGTTAGTGGTTGATATATCATTCATCATTTTTCATGACATCATTCATCTCGAAACTCCATCTTTCATTTATTACCTCCATATACATTGGATAATTCTCTAAACTACATATCGACTTTAATAGTACATTGAACAACATATTCATAACTCCCAAAGTCTTGGACTTCTAGATCATTTTAAAGGCGTGGTTTTAAACTATTAAAGAATATATCAATTTTTCTATCATTATTGATAAAAAAACATAAATATTTCCTTATAATCCTTGTAAAATCTTCATTATAGGCTATGACAGAGTCACATTGATTTTTATTTAGCTCTATGAATTCTCTCCCTTTATTTTAATGAATATTTAAATGGTAATACATGTTAAAAACATTATATTAATGTATTCCCACTCAATATCTTCAATTTCATCCATAAGCATGGTGTTCCTAATCAATGACCACCATTGGATGACCTCTCCATCAAGATGATAAATATGCAGAGTCACCTCCCCTGTCTCAGAATAACAAAGAAAAGAAAAGATCTTCCCCATTGAGAGAACACACTATTTTGTGATAAGTGGATAATAAGATATACTAAATATTAGTGGTTGTTGCCGCATAAAAAACTGAATTTCCAATTTAATCTTTTTAGGTGAAGGCGGAAATTCCACATTATTGAGGTTATTATTCATAGCCTGATATGGATAAGTAAGAATTGACATTAAATTTTGGATTCCATAAATCATGGAATTTGGGATTTTGTTTGGAAAATCACTACATTGTCCCTCACACTTGTTGTTGGACAAGCTTCTCACAGTTTCGACAATTTATAAAATAGAAAAGGATATAATTAAACATAAGTCAACAAGGAATTAATAAATAATTTATTCCTTTTTTCTATTTACTATAAAATAATGTCTTCTTGGATCCCTATGATTATAATTTTTATAAAACCAATTTTCATGGGTGCTTACTTATATATAGTCTTATACTAAGGGTTTTCACTAAGGTTCTCTTATCCTAATTTCAAAAAATAACTAAATCGTGCTATGATTCCAACATTAGCTACCCTACATTAATTACATTACTATTATATCATTTTAATGATAAAAAAATAGAATAATTACAAAACCACGATCCAAATGATTAGAGACTTTGTAATATTAGAACTATACATATCTTTTACATAAAAAAACATAAGAATTTATAGAATTTATTGTTATCTTTCTACATAGTGTCCCTTTTGTTTTCTTTAGATCAAGTAATCACAAGAGGATATACATCAATGTAATGGTTGAGAAAAAATCCAAGTAAGGGGATATATAAGAACATCAATTAATATGCCATGGTGTGAGAATAATCATCACCATAATAACATAATCATAAGATAATTATAATGAGAGGAAAAATTAGAAAATGACATTGAATGTGGCAATTCATAAAAATTAAACATCAAGTCTTAGTGGTGAACTGCCGCACATTGTTGTGAACAAATATAACATCATGTTCATTCGTTTTAAACATTATGTCATGAAATTCAACACATTACCCAATGCATTAGAGAACTATATAATTCCAATAACACCAGTCACATCATAATATTTACATGGTCTATATAATTCTAGGGGAAAATATCACATTATAACATTTTTATTATTGTGCATTCCTCATAGAATATATCTCAATAATGGATAGAAAATAACACATGGAAAGGAATGGGATTTATTTAATAATGCATACATTAAGGAATATACTTTGGGGTTTCCAAAATAATGAAGAAATAAAATACTTGGTATAAGAATAATCAATCATGAGTGAAGAAGAAATCAATATATAGAGAAGTAAAAAAGTGTGTATTTATAAATGATAGTTATTTTGGAAAAAATGTGTTTATCATAAACGGAGTTAAAATTGTTTTATATCCCAAAAAATGGTAGGAAATAATAAGTGAAATTTACGGGACGTTAATTAAACATCCTTATTGAAAATTGAGTAAAATCTTTAACACCCGAAGAAAGATATTTGGGTTTGAGAATCCTCTGACCAAATGTCTGAGTGTTTTCTTCACATTAAAATCGTGGATAATAAAATTTAATTTATTAATTCACAAATAAATAACCTTTTATAAATTTCTTTTATATATTATAATTTCCTTACGTTATTTTGATACATTTTATATGAGTTATAGAGGTCAATTCCATCATTCGAGAGTGATCATTTTCTTGGTTTTCATGATTGGCTCACTTGAATATTTGTAAAGAAGTTTACATAGTATGGGTATAATTATTAAGTATTGAAATTTCAGGTTATTTATGAACATAAAAAGGATTTAATGGTTTTATATATCATTTTGATAAATTTTATGAGAATTAATCAATAGATAAAAGGTTATTGATAATCTATTAGTTTCTTTTGGTTGTTTTTCAAACATCACAAACACGTTTTGTTCAATGATTAATTATTGTGTATATATGTTACTTATAGATCATAAAAAGGGTTATTAAATAAATTTTTCTAGTCTTTACCAACCATTATAGTGGTCTTATGAACAACCTTGAAGGTGTGAAATGAAAATTAAAATGCATACTCCACGATGTTGGTAAATTGACACATAATGAGTGACAACTTCATTTTTAGATCAAAAGAGAGAGCGCAAAGATGTTGTTGGTTGATCCCCCATTATCAAGATAGAATTAACGTATATAAAATATAATAGAGTTTTCATTCACATTTTGATAGGAGGGTAAGGAGAGAATAAGAAATAAAATATAAATTAAATGAAATTAAAAGAAAAATCTGGAGGTTTTTACCTCTATAATTCTCCTCTTTGAGAACCTCCAAAAAAATTGGATTAGAGTTTTGATGATAACAGAACCACCTGGACATGGGGAAGGTTCATTGGAAGATATTTGAGTAGAATTTATTGATGTATTAAATCATTACAGGTGTGAGTGAAATAGTTCGTGGGTTGTGTTATTTATAGGGAAGGAGAGGGGTGTTTTCTCATTATTTTATTCATTAGATTATAATTTTGGATCAAAAATGCGAATAGATTCATAATTGTAACTAAATATATTAAAATAATTAATTAAAGTTCTACATTATTTACTCACATCAGCCACACATCACCAATGACACAATAATTTATGTATTTAGATTTTTTAATAAATTATCGTATTTTATTTTAAACCAACAATCCATGTATTATAAAAAACCAAAAAGTAACACTAACTATTTTTTTATGTGTAGAACTAAAAAATATACTCCAGTTTAGGAAAATAATTTTATGTATATGAGAAAATTAATTTTTAAATAAAATCACAATTTACTCGAAAAATTCCAATTTTAAAATTGTAACATATTTTATGAAACTTTGAAAAATTAATTATTGCCTCATAAAATTAACTTATAATCATATGACAACAAAATAATAATTTTTTATTCTATTTTATAAAAATAAACATAAATTTAAACAGTTATTTTAATTATAAAATTATAAATAAACATTTTTTTTAAAAGAACTCACAGTTAATTAAAATTTAATAAAATATTTATTTATTTATTATATTATATAAATATATCATATTATCATTTATAGGATGTATAAATTTTATTTATATTATCTTAGGTGAGGATACTATTCAATTTTTCATATTATTATTCCTAATGTCCATATTACTCTTCCAATGGTCATGTAATTATTCATTTGGTATCGGTCCTTGATTTATTTAAATATCACTTATTTCATTATTCTCTTTTGAGAATAAATTATTTATTAGGATCTATATTCCATGAATGTCTATTATATTATATGAAATAATTTTTAGAATGGAATTTTTATTGATAAATGTTTGGTTCATTATAGTTATCCTTTCATACTGAATATTATAACACCCTTCCCTAGAGATAACATCAATAAAACACTTTCTCCTACTTGAAATTCCAAATCATTCCTCTCATTATCAATTTAGATCGTTTCTCTACGTTAACATACTTTTTATGGGTTTTAATTATCTTTACCAATTTCATTGATTCATACACAAGTTCCAAGACTACATTCTTATTTTCACCAGCTTCATCCCAACAAGTTTGTGTATGACATCTCTTTATAAATAATTCTTTATATGGTCCCATTTGAATTCAAGAATAGAAGCTATTATTATAGGATAATTATATCATAGCTGAATATTAATCCCACATACACTGATTTTCAAGTGATATCAGGACCAGAACATGTATTTTAATGCTTGGATAGTCCTTTATGACTACTCGTTAGTTTGAGGGTGATAATTAGTGCTCAAATGATTCATGGTATCTAGAGACTTCTGAAGGCTTCTCTTGAATTATGATGTAAATTATGTAACATGATCAGAAACAATTGAAATATTTTTACAATTAAGTAATATAAATTCATTAATATTATGTCTTTCAAGGTGATCTAGTGGAAAATATAATCTTATAGTGATGAAATAATAATATTTATTAAGTCGATCAATAATAACCAATATCACATCATTAATTAATTTGGTATTTTGTAATCCATTGAAATAGTCCATTATACTATCATCCCATTTAAATGTTGGAATTTGTAGTCCTGTCATGACTTATCTATGATATTGTCTCTCAACCTTTACTTACTGAAAAACCAAGAATCATGAAATATAAGTAGTGATTTTCCACTTCATAATATCCCAAAACATTTTCTATAAAATACCTATCTATATTGGTGCTACAATGGTGTATATAAAAATTGGAGCTAAGAGAATCATCTAATAATTTTATTTTTAGCTTTGTTATAGAGTTTACACAAAGCCTCTTTCAATATTTCAGAAATCCATCATCAAATTAGAAATATTTAAATTTCCCATCATTTACAAATTTCATTTTCTGTTGAAAATTTTTAGCATTGGACTGAGAAGTTTTTATCATTTCAATATTAATGATTTTACAACCATTTGTAAAATGGTTGATGTTTTCCATTCTTTAATAATTCCTATATCCATATTTACATAATCAACGAAAACTAAATCCCTATGAAACCACATTTTTTCAAAACTCCCTGGTCCATCCTACTCAATGCATCTATAACCTTATTTTCCATCCTTGGTGGTAGTGTATTGGGTAATCATAATCCTTTAGTAGCTTAAGCCATGTTCTTTCCCTCAATTGTAGTTAATTATAGGAGAATATACATGTCTAACTCTTTTGATATGTATATATCTCATGTTTCTAACCATAGAGATAGTGGATCCATAACATGATATTAATGATTATGACTACTAACTAAAGAGATTTATTTGGATAGTTCTGTTCATGAGTTTTTTACTTCTTTGAGGAATAATAATTAACTCTATAATTTTATATAAGGACATAACAAATACTATTCCTCAATACATAACTATATATCATAAACCCATCATTTCTCTATTGTAGAGTCAACATCCGAGGATTCACAATTCTCCTCAAAAAATATTCAAAATATTATTCACATACCACTTTCCAAATTAATATAACCCTATTATGAGTAGACATAGTAGTTAATGGATTTTAAATTGGGAATTTTTTTTAACAAATCACAAATAATAATTTTCAAAACCAATGAAAATATGTAACTAAATTATGTTCATTGGGATAAGACATTTGGGAAATTTATTTTTCTTCACATAATCAACTGGTATTCCATCCATTGTGACAATATGTCCAAGAAAATAATATTTGTAATAAAAGAATTCATTATTCCATAATTTATCAAGAAACTCCTTTCATCCAAGAGTATCAAGAATAATCATTAGGTGGTTCTCAAGGTACTCATAATTCTTATAGTACAACAAGATATCATTAATGAATACCACAACAAAATTATCAAGATATTCCACAAATTCTATATTAATTGGATCCATAAAATAGAGTTTGAATTAGTAAATCTGAGTGTAATTAATGTAAACTTTCATGTACATACCTCATTAAAAATTATATATTTATAATGTCTTCCTTCCTTAATCATAATTTATGGTATCCATAAGGGTGGTCAATAGTGGATAAATATTGAGCTTTGTGATGTTTGTTGAATAATTAAACAATGGGAGTTAAAATATACTTTTTTATTATAATAGAATTTATTTCCATAAAATCTATTCATTGCCTCAATGATCTAGATTTCTACTCAATGGAAAGAATATAGGCTACTAAAAGTAAAACACTATGGTGTATAAATACCATACCACTCAAAACAACTAATTGATAATTAACCTCAACTAACTCCATTGTGACCATTCTATATAAAGTCTTAGATGAATTTGGGTGCTTGAATGAGTGGTATCATCTCCACATAATCCTACATCAGACCCAGGATCAAATCTAGGTGGGAGAGAATTTCCACAAGCAGGTGGCGATGAAAGCATAATGCATGAAGTTGGTGACACGGGTGGTGATGCATGTGGTGTATTAGGCATGAATTTGGAAAATAGTGGCGAAGACAATAGGATAAATTGGTCATTCCGTCCATGTTATGGGATTCATTCCCACTAGGCCTTCAGACCATGTACTAAATAAATATGGCTAGATTGGTGGGCAATCACTTACGGGGATATGGACTACCTTTCTAGCCAGTGTGTGTGGTGTTTGTGTGTTTCATGTAACTGTACCCCCAATCACTTAATATATATTTAAATTTAGTCTTAGATATTGGTTGTGTATCAAGGATTCAATCAATGTATAACTCAATATTCTTCTCTAGTGGATATCTGTTTAACTCCTCAGGAAGTACATCAAGTCATTTTTTTACAACAGGTATATCCTCAATTTGTTGATAATCATTTCATCACTAGGTTTTGTCTTCTCTTATTCTTTAATAATATCATATAGATTATTGACTAGAGGTTGTACTATCCATAACATAGATTATTAACACTCCCCTATAAAGATAATGAATTCTACATCTCCACTATGAATCATAATTTCATTATCTATCTAATAAATTATTTCTTTATTTTTGTAATTATAGTCTATTATTAGTAATATGTCAATTTCCACCATAGGAATGATAGTAAAATTAGAAAATAGATTTTTTTGTGTGTAATAATTGGAACTTATTAACACATAATACATAGGGTGAGGTTTCCACATAAATTTTTGACATAAAATACACATCTTAAAGAAGATGAGAAATGCCTACTCATTTTATAAAATAGGTAAGATATAAAATATTATGATGATGCAAAATAAAATAAATTATTAGTCAAATTTGTGGATATGATTTAATTAACTTCCACCACATCCTTAAGAATATAAAAATATTCTTTTTTGGAAATATAAACTTGGACTTTCTCCCATTTCCTTTTCTACTGAAGGTTCATTTGATGCCTAGAACTATAATTTACATATTGATCTATCTTGTCACTTCATGAGTAATATACAATTCCAACTCCATTATTTCTCTTGTAATCACGGTCTCGATGTCCTTTCTCTCCACACATATAGTATATATCCATTCCCACTAAGAATACTTCAAGATGTTTCACTCCATATTTATTAAAAGAAGGAATCTCCACCCTTCCCTTCATTATCATTAACTTATTTCCTTTTCATACAACTATTTACCCCTATTACTATATTTCCTCCCTTTTAAGACATCATAAATGGATAAATACTTTTCTATATTTATTATATGTGATACTATATCCTTAAATTATGAAAAGTTTTATGATATTATTTCCATTTTAATAGTTGTCTAAATCCCATAAATCAAACAATCAATCATTCTCTTCTAATTTTGTAGGTAGTCCTTGGAATTACTTCCAAACCATTTAATTATGGATTCTTACTTTGTAAATAATCATCCCCTTATTTTCTCATACTCATGAATTTTAACTCCATATCCTCTCTCTTTTTGTGAGGAAAATATTTTTCTATGAAATGATCATTAAAATCCTTCCATTACATGTTTTCCATTTCCTCCTCCTCACTTTTTTGAATCAATTACCGATAATTATTATAATCTCTTGATATATAATAAAAATCATTGACATACTTATCTTTTTAATTTCATCACAATGTCATAAATATATTCTCTATATAAGTTATCCAATTATCATCTATAAAAGGATTTTTAGTTACATTGGGAGATTTATTATTTTTACACATGTTGTTTTATTTAATCGTTAAACTATGTGGTGGCTTAGTTGGATTTTCCATATGGGAATGATTATTTCTCATAGCCTCAGTTAGATATCCTATTATATTAAAAATTTGTTCATATCTAATGGAATCACTAACCCAAGAATCAATATCATGCCTAGGAGGGAAATGCCTGTTTTAATTTCAAGAATTTTTATAGTTTCAATTCCTTTCACTAGGTTCCATTTCTAAACAATAGACTATAAAATATTATATTTTTACTGACAATGTATTATTTCAAAATAATTGATACAATTATCAAAAATTAAAATTTTATGAAAATATAATATAAAAATAATAATCTTGGTTTCTTTGGGAATATTCAAATAGTTTGACATATGGTTACTTTTCTCAAATCTATTTTTTTATAAGTCAAGTTCCCAATTTTTCTATTAAACTTATTTAGATACACACTGTAATGAACCCAACCCCAGTATCATATATTTGATGGTTTAATTTATAAATTTTCATTCGATATAAGTTATCACATCCCAAAGGACTGAAAATTTAGTATAATTGGAAAACTAGATAAATAAATGAATTTTATAATATATTTGAAAACATAAAATAGTAAATATTTTTCTTTTGAGAACAACATTATTCAACAAAATTTTATGTTTGTATCAATCATAATATACATATTGGAATCCTAGGAAAAATAAAATTATGAAATAGGGTGAGATTATATGTCCACTAACAGTATCTATATATTGGAATCTAAATAATACATCAATAATATGGTTGGAAATAAATTGAAATAAAATTATTCCATAATCACATGTGAAAAAATCATATAATTAGATATCATTACTAATAAATACTGACATGGAAGCCAATAACTAATATCAAAATGATGTAATTTTATAATGTTGAAAATCAAAAACATTCCTTCGAGTCATCATACCAAGACACCATAAAAAATGGGGAAGGCCTTAGGCAATATAGAAGCTAGTTTGTCTCCTGAGACCTACCAAGGCATCGAGGGGTAATAGTGGGCACCATCTATCATATATTATGTCCAATTAATTTAGCATATTAATGTTTTGAAATATAATCAACATATAAATTCATATATAATCTATAATGTCAAATTTTATTAATTTCCCAACCCAATAAAAAAATCACAAACCATCCAATGTTATATAAGGAATGCTATAAAAATACTACATCCACAAACAATCAGGTCATAAACAATTTAAAATATTTTAATGATTGTATCAACATGAAATATCACTAGAGTATAATAATTAAAATATTTTCATTTCATTTATGAATAGAGATAACCTAAAAATGTCTTTAAAACATTCCGGAGGAAAGTTACCTTTTCTCATCAAAAATAATTTATTTTTTAAAATAATTACAAAATTATGAAGTTAAAACTTTTATTAAAAAATAACCTTGTGAAATTTTAAAATAATATCAATGAATTGATTTTTCATGAAGGTGGTAAAATAATTTAATTTTTTATAATTTACAAAAATTTATCAAAGCTTTGTGGGAAATTTCCAAAATGTACATTGCTCAAAAAATGAGAATAATATTCCTTTCAAACACTTTTTGTATGAAATAAATCATGGGTAAAAATGAAATTAAAATATTATTGTAGATTATTAAAAATATTATTTATAAAAATTTATGGAATATATGTATTTCTAATAAAAATATTCCTCAATAGATACTATAACATAATCCATCTTGAATATTAATTAGATTTCATAATTAAACCTTACGTCCAGTCCGACATCCATCAAATGTTTTCCAAAAAAATAATTTAATAAATTCAATTTTTTTATAAATCTATTACATAAACACATTAATATATATAATACTTTTTTATTGAAAACATATAATATTTTATCAAACTTTTCATAACAATTATTTTTTAAAAATCAATATTTCTGGTAATAACTACTTTTTTCGTGTATGTTTTTGTTCAGTAGTTTTATTCTTAATATATTGATCAAAGCTAAATAATATATATAATTTTAATAAAATTATATATATAATATTATTTATATAATTATTTAGTATATTCCATTAAATGTAGAGATTAGAGAATTGTATTACGCTATTCATAGAAACTAAATGTCATATGTATGCATGAATGATGTTTCATTAATTCTATTGAAAAAATAAAAGAAAGTTAAATAATAAATAAAATTTATATATTCATTATCAAGTCATTTAAATAATATATATTAATCATTTAATTTCTTATTACTATCTATATAAAATTGGAATGTAAAATAAATCACATCTCTTGTATAGGTGGTATTCTAGATATACAACGAGGGTCATTATTGTTTATCAACGGTTTGGGAGGTAACATTATAGTTATGATATTATTTTTTAAGAACTGCAATTATTTTATAAATATAATATATTCATATTAAACCTATCATAGTTCCCATCAATTAAATATGGTAATGGAAAATTAATTGTATCATTACATCGAGACGGTAAGCCTTATGTATGAAGGTGCTATACTTTCATATCCCATTTGAAATAAATGAGGGTGGGTGATTTTGGTTTCATAATCATTATAAAATTTTATTATATTTAGGATACTAATGTTATCATTTTCTGATAAATTTTATAATTTTGTAAGATGTAAGACAGGGAATAAATTGTAAGATTTTGGGTAAAACTATTACCTCTTCTTCAGGAAACATTATTTAGATCCTTTCTTTTGGGATTTATGATTGTTATTTAAGGGAAAGGAAAACATATAGAGCATGTATAATGATTATTATAACGTAAAACTTTTGGTATTGGATGATCTAGACATATTAATGTGGTGTGAGTTTGTGAGGGAGGATGTACCCTTTTATAATTGATGCAAGGGGAACAATAAGAATTTCTCAGAGAAATTAAATTATAAATAATTTATAACCATTAAATATGCATAAAAAATGGAATGTTATCTGAATTTAAGGTAGGATACGGAATTAATCTCTTCATCCAATATAATTTAGAGATGTTCTGGAGTCATTTTAAATTGTATCATTTTGATTAACCCTTAGTTAATCAATTTACATTTTAACCGTACTAAGATTTTTTTCCATTTTAATAAGTTATAATTTTTTCTTATAAGGTTACAATTGAAACATAAATGGATAGGTTATGTGACTTTATAAAATTTCATATTAATCATGACATATTTCAATAATTTATAATTTTTATATGACTTAATAAATTTTTATTTTAATAAAATTTCATTTTGGTCTATTTGGATTTATTTATTAAATTTGACATCAGATTCATCAATAAATTGGGGAAATTAGAATATAATTGTTTCATAAATCTCTAATATGTCATATAGATCTATAAAATTTATTGGAAAAAATAACTCATTTAAATTTTATCAAAATAAAAAAATCACAATTATTTATATTTTATGTTAATTAAATTAGTTTTGTATTTTTATTCAATAAGAATATACAATAAATATATAATTTCTAAAAATTAAAAATAAATTTTTATATTGAAAATAATTTCATTATTCTCAAAATATACTTTTAGGTTCATCTATGTCTATATTTTTTTCTTATGTTAACACAAATGAGTTTTTAAAAACAAAGAGAGTGACCCTTTATAACTATGCCTAATTTTTATAATATATAAGGCATTATCAATGGAAAGTGTCTATTAAAAAATCAATTTTTAAAATAAGGTTTTAATGGTATATTTATTTTCATAGAATAGGAATTTGGATATAAATTATATCCTTTTCACATAGTTTTAACCTATGAAAACCCAATTTACCAATTACTGAGGTGATCAAATTTACTATGGTTACTATTCACAATTTCTTAGAATAAAAGGGACCTATTTACTAAATTTGATCCTCCTAGTTAAAAATATTAGATACATTTAATCAAATTTATTACCTTTATGTATCATAAATTAATTTTAAAACTCACGCACAAAATGTGATAAAACCCACCTTTTTTAAATTCAATTTTGAAGAACAAAGGTTTTATTATTATTATCTCTTGCTTAGTAAAAATATTATATGAATGATAACACATCTTAATGAATATATATTATATAAATTTCATTAGAATTATTCATAAACAATGATTAATTAAATTTATTATTAAATAAATATATTACACGCACAAAAATATTTTTCTAGAAAATCACAACATTTACTTTTCTTTAATATTTATATCTATTTAAATGATATCCAATAGATTTATTCTATAAATGTATATGCCATATTTTTAAAAAAAATATTGGATTGCCTTATTTATACCCACCAATTTTATGACTATTTTATAATGGTAACATAATAATAGACTTCAGTTCTTTTGAATTTGGTGCTACGTGCAACATAATCTATCAAATAGAATAAATTTATTTAAAAAGATACATACCATAAAATCATGGGGTAATAAATAAATTATCATGAACACCAAACTATTTTTTAGAGAATTTATGTCAGTTGTTTTATATCATAAGGAGGAAAAATGTGGTTGATGACTTTCTTAGACTTTTGAGGTAATAAATTCTTTCTAATAAATGGTGATGATCCTCATACTACCATTATTCTTCACTACCTCATCGAAAAAACCACCGTGCACAATCAATAAAAAAATTATTTTTTAGTTCCATGAAATTAATGAATTTTGAAAACAATTCTTGATCACCAAAATAATATCCCATATTCTCAATGTATTGTAGAAATCAATCATTAAATTCATTGATATGTGTTCCCATCTTAATATGGGAAATCCTAGTGGATGCAAGAACCCTATAAGAACATGATACTCCACCTTCACCTATAGAAATAATAAACACAATGAAATAAAATTTTTGATGGAACTTTTCATCAACAAAAAACCATAACTAATTCATTGAAATGGGGTATAGCCCAAATATCCTAGTATTTAACTGAATGTGGGAGTTATGAAACTCACATAGATCATTATATTGCAACACCATTAGGGTAAAAAAATCCCTGAAAACAACACATAATGATGATAATCCTTAAAAAACCCATCAATAACATCACTAAAAATAAAATGATTAATCCAAACCTATATGTCGAGATCACACAACTACAGCTTAAAAACCTATTGTAATAAAGATATCTATAAAATAATTTAATTGAGAGACAATCTATCAATAGTAATCTCCACATCACAACGCATCACTAAATCCTCATTCAACACTATCTGTATATTTTTGGACACGTAAATAATATCTCAACGAAACATTATAAATGGAATATTTAAATACATATTCACTTTCACGATATTATAAGGGGTCTTCAATTTAGACTTTCTTATAGACAAACTATATTTCTAGTTATAGTGAAAAATATCACAATATAAATCACACTTTGGAGTATTGAAAAAAAAAATTAGAGACTTTTTATGTACAAAAACCACAACATAATACGAGTAACCAATCCTTGAAAAGATCATGATTCACCACATGTCATAATATTTTCTAGAATCACTATGTTTGAAAAAAAACAAGCATGATATATTCTTAAATACTGAATAAGATGAAAAATACTCTTTATGGATAAGTCTCTAAACAAGTTTCACTATTATAATTAATATCAATGAGGTCGGGTTTATACTATTTCAATGAATAAATTGATTATTGAAAATTTTTAAGTTCTCCTGCATTTTATATTATTTTATAACATGGATTTTGTCTTCCATAAACCCCAATAAAGGGTTCAATTTTTATTATTACACATAAAACCAAGTGTATATTATTTCTCTACATATTTAGTATTAACCACTTAAATAATTATATATACTTCCACTACATTACACACACACACATTTTCTCTTTTAATCTATATCTTAATTATCACTCTTTATTATTCATCTATATCCTTATACTATATTCAATTTCTTTGTTAATTTTTTTCCTATATAGACTAACCCTCAACTTTAGGTTCAAATTAAAATATCAAATTCATATTAACAAAAATCCATAATTTTCAAATTAACTAATTATAACATATCATATCATTAAATCTATCCATGTGGACTTAAGATTAACATATACAGTGACAATTTACAAATCAACATGATAATACAATTCAATGAACTACATCTCCAACAATTTTCTCCTTTTTCATTGTCAGAAAAACCTTAATTGCATAATTATATTTTTAATATTTTTTCTTGGAATATATATTAGAGAATGAAATAATGAATTATGGTATGATATGTTAAAAAATAAAAATAAGACAAATTAAAATTAAAATTTCCTTGAATAATGGCGCTTCACCGTCCCATGAACCAAATTTCAATCCATTCAATGACATGACCTTCTAAATATAGAATATTAATTACTCAAATCATTAAACCAACAATGTAACAACCCAACTCCAGATTTTGTGATCTGGTGTATTATTTTAATACATTGGAATGATGACAAGGAATCAAATCTTGATGGACCAATCAATTTTGAATTCATGTAAAATAGATTAAATACATAGACTATAAATTACTATTTAATTCAAAAAATTCAACATGGATAATTCATTTAGAAAATCATTATTATCTTATATTAACCCTTAATATCAATCATAAACCCCTTCTTAGAATCCTGGGTAAAAAACATAAGAAAGGGGTGAGATCAGAAGCTCATTATGGTTAAATAATACAACAAAAGTGTTCATAAATAATCATAAACATATAAGGAAATTATAAGACTGAATTATAAGACTTATAAACATAATATTACACATAATATGTAATTAATATATAAAATAATTTCATTTAAACATTCACATGGATATTCTTCTTGTTGAAAAATCACACGTAATGTCAATAACTAATCTTGAAATGATGCAATGCATATTTTCCGGCATACCTTCGAGTCCATGTTCCATGACCATACATGTAAAATACAGAATTATTTTGTATCATGAGAACTATTGATGCATCTTGGAGCTTTTATTAAAAGGTCCCCAACTCGTAGGGCATTCATTAACAAATCCCCAACCCATTACTTACTATGTACAATGGATTCCTCGTATAAAAATGGTGAAACATAACCAACATAAACATTCTTATTTTAAATATCATATGAAATGTTAATATATTAACCATAAACCACTAATAGTATTAAAATAACACATCCATAGCCAAAAATAGAATAATAAAACATGAAGGATTTCGTCATATGAAATTATCCTCTATTAAGCATAAATTACAACAAAGGATGTTGACATAGATGGGAATACTTTAATAAAATCCTTAAAAATATCTTCAGAAAAAAAACATTTTTCCATTGAAATCATTTATTCCAAAGATGCATAGTTATAAAATAATACTTTTAAAATTTGTTTTTGAGTCAATGTTTCCCATACCCCATTGAATCATTTGAAATTAATTATAATTTTAAAACAACGATTTCTATATAAATAAACCATTAAAACCATTTTTTAAACATGAACATTAATGATAAATATTTAGAATAATAAATCATTAAAACATTTAAAAAGTTGTTTTAGTTGAATAGTACCTTAAATATAAATTCAAAAAGATCCATTTTTTAAACAATAATATTAACATAAAAATAGAAATAAAATTTCCTTTAAAATCCTTTTATATCCATTTAAATATTTATGTAAAATAAAATCAAGAATATCTCAATGGATAAAGGATTAATTATTTAACGATTCAAAGCATCCCATACAACATTTATAATTTGAATAATAATCCCAATATATTCAAATTAATCTTCAAATATCCCAAATGTATATTTATTCATGATATCCAACATAAATGGGGTATTACAAACACCACACATAAGAAATAGGTTGTGAACTAGGATTATATCTCACTAAAATTAAAAGTGAGATGGAATTCTGTTATAAAGACTGTATCATAAGAGTGATGATAAATCAATGAAATAATTACATGTGAAAAATATATATACACACAATATATGTTCATATTAAATATAAAACAATCTGGTGTCATTAACACATCTTTTTAGAAGAATATAACCACGGACATAGATTTGTTACTCAAAGTGTGGAAATGTAGTTATGATTTCCCTTACCATAGGTTTGGTACTATCTGTACTTGTCCTAAACTCATGTATAATGTTTTCAACCTTATAAATAACTTCTTAAAGAACAAAAAAAAATATTTATGATATCATACATGATTCCTTTATGACATTATTTTACCCATTTATTAATAATTTCCATGTTAAAGCAACGTTTCGGGAAATACTTGCTTTCTTTTACAAACATGTTTTGACCCATTATTATTGATCATATGACATAGATAATGAATTAATTAATTAAAAAATGTATGAAATTATTTATATATATTATATATAAGTAATATAAATATGCATAATATATAGATATATGAAATGGAACACACCGTTCGTGGAGACGGTAGTTCGTACGTATGCATGAGTGATGTTTCAACTTTCATATGTTATGGAATGGATGTAAGTGAATGATATATATGTAAATATATATATATATATTATACAAATATCATTATTATGTAACATATACTTATTTATAATATTTATTATTATATTCAATCATGAATCGTGAATGGGGATGATGAATCCCATCGTGTCGTGGAGATGGTAAGCTGTCCGTATGCACGAGCGACTGTATCATTTCCTAAATGGTTAAATAGTTTTTAAATGGATAAAATATAAAATTTTCTGAAACAATATAATGTTATATTTTTTATTTAAAACATTTATGTTAGTTTTTATACCCATAAAAATAAAGTGTACATGAAAACAGTTTCTACCACAGCATGGAGACGGTAAGCCGTACGCACGCACATATCGTGATATTGTTTTTTGTATGATGGGTAATAGGAAGGATATGGTTGTAACATAATTATAAAAACATGTAATAATATATTATATTCTTGGGTTATTACATTAGTATGGTACCATCATATGAAGTGGAATTAAATGAAGAAAATAATTTTGAAAGTGGTGATAAAACAATTGCCTTTTTTAGGGAATGTCTATTTGATTTGGACAAAAGGACTCCATATGCTAAAATTATGTCCAATATATGGACACTATGATGTATATAGAGATGTTTGGACAGGATATGGGAATGTTTTAGGGGATATAACTAGCTTTGGAGGTGTGAATTAAAGAGAAGGAGAAATTCCATTTTATAAGAGAGGTGAGGGGAACTTTTGGAAGATCCTAAAATATTAAATTATTATAAATTTATCTTAATATTAAAATAGATCCGAATTGATTTATATATATGATAATATGAGTATGGGCCTAAATCCCCTCAACAATTGAATTTTGTAGATGTTTATTTTATAAAATTTACCTTAACTTTTTGGTTTAACCCATAGTTAAACAGTTTAACTCTCACCATGTATTCTTATATTTTTACATTATAGGGTAAATAAAGTTTCTATTTAAATACAAAAGAACCTCAATTGGATACATTATTAAATATTTGAAATTATTAATGTTATTTTGTCAAATCAAATATTTTTATGACTTTTATATCATTTAATAATGTAATATTTATTTTAAAAATAACATTTTGACAATTTTAATACTAGTTAGTATTTTAATTTTTAAAAATATCAAACCAACATGATAACTTATAACCAATAAATCAAAAATGTCACTAACATGTCTAAATTATATTTAAAATTAGTTTTTTTCATTGATTATGTCAAAATATATTTATTTTAATATTTTTAATATTAATTATTTAATATCTCAATTAAATAATAAATTAATACATCCTCATTGTGTTATAATTTAATTTACTTATATGATGCACTAAAATTATAAATAAATTATATTTATGGAGATAAATTTCTTATCTTTGTAATTAATATTTATAGAAGAATTTACCTTATGTATAACCATATATTACAAAATATTTAGTTATTACAATCATTATTTGAAACTTTTAACTCGTCTTTGAATAAAATATAATAATTGTATTAATATAAAAAAGTAGCTTAAAAATGATCATATTTCTGACCTAAGAATGATTTCGGTCGAAAAATTCTTATAAAATGAAATTGGGACATGTTTTATGGTTATTTTATATTATTATAATATTATTTTTACCATTAATTACTCAATTTACCATTAACTATGGTAAATAAAAATCAAAAGCTACTATTCACTAAAAAAATTGATCTGATTAAACCAATATTTTCGTACTGATTACCTCCATGTATTTCCGTTTTTTGAAATTTAATTCACAGAAATGGTAAAATTATGTTTAATGATAATATGCAAATGTGGAATGAAGGTGGGTAAAAAGACGTTAAAAATAGTTCAATTTATTTTAAATCAAATAATATTATAAAAATGATTAAAATGACCTAGATTGGGTTATTATATGTATTATTTATCTAATATGACATTAAATTCAATTTAAATTAAAATAATTATATAAATGAAAAAATCGGTTTTAAAAAATTATGTAGTATTTTTAACTATTCATCACAAATTTATAGTTTTCAGAAAAATACCAAAAATTCACTGTAAGATAATTTTGATATTTTTGAATAAAAAAAATATGTCTATTTTACCAAATTAGATTTCTACGAGTGTATAAAATTAATATTATCATTGTTCACAAGAGGACATATAACGTAGTTCCTTTAAGAAATTAGTATTTGTAAACCTATAACTATTTTACCAAAACATATACATTTGATTATAAATGTATTTTGTTTGTGTGTAAAATTTATAAATAAAATTTAAAAATTAATTGATACTATTTATGTTATTATATTTTATAAATAATTTATAAATATATCATTTAAATAATTTTAACACTAGTGTGTTATTTTAGAGAAACTCAATGTTCTGTGTTACACAAGACAAGTTGATGTTGAGGGAAACAAAAGATATTGAAGATAACATACCATGAAATAATAGGGTGTTGCTTTCTACACTCCTTAAATATATTTCATCCTCGCAATTAAAACATGGAATCAAAAACAATGGGTAGAACTATTCAAAATATCTTTATTGAAATCCCATATCGGAAAATGATTTATGCTACCATCATTTTAAAATATAGAATGGGAAGTACAGAGGTCACCATAGATAACACATACTAGGGATACATGTAGGAAAACATGGAAATGGAATAAAATTTAACCCTGAATTTCTGATGGAGGGTGATATAGATCACAATTAGGAGAAATTTTACAATCAAAATGATATAAATATGTGATAATGAATGGGACCATTTGATTCAATCCAAAAGAATGTACTAAGAAAACATATTTTTTTTGTTTTATGATATTTTCCCTATAGTTGAAGAATTTATTTACTTCAATGACCAAGACCATAATGAAACATACATACTTACTTAATGAGTATGGTTTCCCTTTTAATACATTTCCTCCACTGACTCTTCTTTTTCTCCCAATGATGACTTTTCATGATTAATTTTTCACACTTGAATCTATATGTCAAATTTTTTGATAATATAATAATTCAAAAACTATTAACAATATTTGTGCACTATCATTATGAATTAAAAAAATTGTATGAGATACGATAATTTTTAAAAATAATCTCAAAAATCCTATAGTAAACCCCAGATGTTCATCAAAGATCATTGCGAAAATAACTAACCTTCCTAAAAAATATTCTAAATAATGACTGAAACAAAAAATTCATAAATATTTGACTACATAGTCTTCTATGATCAATTTAAACATTTATCTCTAAATAACATAATAAATATTAATGTCTCATGCCAAAAACAAATTAACCTAATTACATATTCTCCAAGACAGGATAATCATTTCCATAAATAAACCTAATCCCTACAAGTCTATATAAAAATCATAGATTCATCCAAAATAAAATTCACCATTACACATCAAATAAAATCATATATTATTATATTTACCGTAATCATATCAAGTTCCCAAAATAGTGAACATCATTCAAAATAATATTTATTACTTAATTCCCAAATCTTTTTTCCAATACCACTAATATCCCTTTGATAAAACATAAATTACCAAAATCAACTTATTCTTATTCCATCAACTCATTTTGGTAAAAAAAAGTCATACTAACTAGGTACTTCACATAGTCCAGTGGTTGGTGTTGCGCCCTTGTCACCCTTCAGTTGTGGGTTTAAGACCCACAGCCTTGCCAGACATGACGTGTTGTCACCCTTCTAATGGGTTGTCCATTTTCATAAACTATATAATTTTTATAACATTCCAAAAATGACAGAAAATCTATACCAATAACCATAAAATATTTTAATCTCAAATTTTATCACATATCATTCATTTTTCATTTCAAAATATAATATCCTATAATTAACTCCATATCATATAAACCCTAAATGTTATTTATACTATTATAATTATATCCATACAAGAAAATATAATTTATTTATTGGATAACACTTTTACATAATAAACATCATGACTACAAAAGCATACAGAAAGTCTCCCAATGTAATCACATCATCAAAAGATCATTAATACCTTTAAACATGTCATCATCCATTTATTTCTATATAGGTCCTTCCCAGGCCTAGGGGTTATCCAATAAAATTGGGCATTGAATCAAGTAATGCTCATGTCCCCTATATTTACGGCAAATACTATAAATGGATTCTTAGTATCCTTTTTTCCATTGTACTCTTCATTTTTTCTGGGAAATCATTTTCTTTATGTCCTTCTTCCCCACACATAATGCATTCCTTTGTTCCATTGAGACACATTCCCGGGTCACTCCTTCCACATTTCCTACATGAAAGAAATTGAGATTTCTTTTCTCTATGGTCTCCACCTATATATCTCTTAGCATGATCAGCCTTTATATTTTTTTGGTGACTTTGGGAGTTGGTTAATGTATATGTTCTTAATCATATTTTTGGGAATCTAATTAGTAAGAAACGTGATATCATTCATTCCTATCAACATTCCATTTGGTTTCTCATATCCACTAACTTTTATTGCTTTTCCATCATGTTCGGTGCTAATATGACTTATATGGGATCCAACCATTGACTAAAACCAAAATGTAGAGTCTAAGTAAAAACAGTCATCAAATAATTTAAAGAATACCAAGTTACCATGTTTTTAATATAAAACACATTAGTTTTTATCAATGTTATTCATTCACATTTTATATAAAAATCAATCATATTGGTTTGTAAAGAAAATATTAATTATTATAAGAACGTCCCCCAAGAGTGTCAAACTAGGTGCATAGTAAGGCCCATTGTCATGTACCAGGATACCTAGAGTCAAGCTCAGAACACCTTTTCAGAGTTATTACTCCTAGGTATATCTGTTCCAAAACCACGTCCACTAGTAGTATCCGGAAATGGATTTATTTTCTATGAATCCCCACAGAAGATCTATATTATCAATTTTTTTGATGCTCCTCTATACTTATACTTAAAGTCTATCTTTGGGTTAGGATCCCTAATCTATGTTTTCTAAATATAGTTTTTAAGGTTATCGATAACATTCTTCTAAGACTAAATGTAATACCCCGACCCCATATGCCCAAATCGAGTTCATTATTTTTAAACATTGACATGATTACAAGGAATCGAATCCCAAATGACATCTCCATTTAGTATTCATGGAAAATAAATTGCATACATAGAATTTACATTTAAATTTGAAGTATATGAAATTTAAAATGGTTAGTTCTTTGAGAACACCATTATTAACCAAGCTATACCCGACATAACAATCATAAAACACATCTTGTCATCCTAGGAAAATAAAACATAAGAAAGGGGTGAGCTCAGATGCTCAATAAGGTTAAACAATACAGAAGAAGCTTCCATAAATAATCAACTTTTAATAAAATTATAAAACTGAAACATAAGCATTATAAATATAAAATTAATCATAATATTGATAGAATAATTCAAATAATTATATTTAAACATTCACATATATATTATACTAGTCGGATAATCACTTATAATATCATTAACTAATCTCATAATGAGGGAATTCATAATGTCGGACATACCGTCAAGGACAAAGGCCAAGACCATATCGTTAAAATCCCATATTAGTTTGTCTAATGAGAACTATCTATGCATTCAAAGGCTTTCATTAACTGGTCCCCAACCCATAGGGATTTCACTAACTGTCTCAAACCTGTATGGATTTCATTGACCAGTAAATAAACCATTACATACAAATTCCAATGCATTCCTCTTATAAAATGGGGGAAATATAACCAATATAAACATTTGTATTTAATCTAGAATATGAAATGTTAATACATTAACAATAAACCCTTAATGATATCAAAATATAAAATCCACAGTTAAACGTAACACAAATCCATATAGAGGATTGTATCATATGAAATCAACCTCAATTAAGAATAAAATCCAACAAAGGTTCTTGACATAGATGAAAATACTCTATCAAAATCATTAAAAATATCTTGAGACAAATTCCTTTTTATTTATCTGAAAGTATTTATTCAAAATCCACATACTTATAAATGAATACATTTAAAAAATATTTTTTTAATCGAAGTGTCTCATACCACATTGAAAATATGGAAATGAATTATCATTTTAAAATATTCACATCTGTATAAATAAATCCTTAAAACCAATTTGAAAACATGGAGATTAATGAGAATTATTTAGAATAATAAATCATTAAAACATTTATAAAGTTGGTTTAGTTAAAGAGACCTTTAAATAAAATATAAAAAAGATTCATTTTTTAATATGTTGGAATTTACATAAAAATAGAAATAAAATTTCCATTATAATACTTTTATATGCATATAAATAGTTTAGTAAAATAATATCTAGAATATTGTAATGGATAAACAATTAATTCATCATAGATTCAAAGCATCACATATGAGATAGATCATTTAAATTATAATCCCAATATCTTATTACTAATATTTAAATATCATGAAGATAAATTTATTCATGATATCAAACATAATAGGGGGATTTCATACACCACAGATAAAAAATAGGCGGTGAACATGGCTTATATCTCTTGAAAATTAAACATGAGACGAAATTCCTTTAAAATTATCCAATCATTATAGTGAAGATAAATCAATGACATAATTTTGTGTGACAAATATAAATCAACACAATATAATTTGGTACTAAATATAATACAATCAGTTTTCATCCACACATATTTGTGGAAGAATATATCTAATTACATAGATGGTAAACTAAATGTCTGTAAATTGAGAAAAGATTTCCCTTACCTTAGGTATGATACTCTTCATACATGTAAGAAACTCAATTAAAATGTTTTAAAAAATATTATTAAATTCTAATTGAACCATAATAATATTTATGATATTGTACATGATTCATTTATAACCTTATATTACCTATTTATTAATAATTTCCATGTTAAAGAAACATTTTAGGTAATAATCACTTTCTTTAGCGTATGTGTTTTGACTTGTAATTGTTGATCATATTACATAGATCACGATTTAAATAAATCAGAATGTGTTGAATGATTTATATATCATATATACTAAGAATATAAATACACATAATAGATAGATAAATGAAATGGAATACATTGTTCATGCAGACGGTTTTCTGTACGTACGCATGAACGTTGTTTCTGTTTTCTTATCGTAATCAAGGGTAGTAAGTGAATGAAATATATCTTAATACATATATATATTATTCCAGTTTCATTATTATTTCATATATACATAATAATAATATATATTTTTATAATCATTCTGGAATAGTGAATGTGGAAGATGAATCATGTCACATCGCGGAGACGGTAAGTCGTATGTATGGTCGAACGACTTTATCATTTCCTTAATGGTTAAATGGTTTGTAATTGTATGGAAAATTAATTGTATAGAAAAAATATTGTTTCGGTGCGGATGTGCGTCGGGTTTCTGTTTCGACGCTGTTCCGCCAGGATGCGTTCGCACGTGCGCCCGTCGACCCGAGGGGATGGGAGCGCGTCTTGTGGCCCCGCAGTCCCGCTTTCCAAAGGCGGGCGGCATCTGTCCCTTTAATCAGGGACGTCTGCTCCTTGATCGAAACCGGGATTATGGGATGTCGGCTCCTCCTTCTGTGGACGTCTCCTCGGAACTCGTCGCCTAATCCGGGTCTCCCTCATAGATTTAATAATGTTCGTGAATCTCGTTCCCGGCGCCATATCTTCATGGACACCGGTTAATTACGCTGCTTCCGCCCAGACGCTCCAAGGAGTCCGGTTGGGGCAGTAACCTGCGGTGAGGAGACCGGGTAGCTCCGGGTGTTGGGGGCGTGTCTTAACACTGCGACTCTGCATGTCTGCCTTCCATCCCTAATAGGGATTCTCGAAGGCGTGATGGCCTGAGGCATCCCGCGCTGGGTACGGGGAATTGCATTACCTGAGGTTTTCCTCAGCTTCCCATGTTTAACACGGGGTATGCCGCGAGTTTAACGTCCAGTGGGGACGGCATCGGACTGATCAACACGAGGAGTGGATCAGATGACAGAACCCCTTGCGGGGAACCTCCGACGCTGGGGCCAGCACATGGGCGGCTTCCTGAGTGAAGTGGAGTGGAATGAAATGGCATGACCCCACCGGGATGTGGCGGCCCGGGTAAGGATCAGGATGGACGATGGAGTGAAGAGCTTGGACCCCGTAGAGGCTTCCTACGCACCGCGCGTTAGCGCGGATCAAAGTCAACGTAGTTCAGATATGCAGTTTAACGTCATGTTGGATGATGGCAAGCTGACTCACAAGGAGGTCGAGGCTGCCGGGCGGAGGATTGAACCGAACCACCTCGCACTGAGGGGGATGGAACGGCCGGGTGGATCACAGTTTCACGTCATGCTGGACGCTGGTGTTTGGGGCTTACACTCTAAGGAGGCCCGTATGTGGAAAAGCTCAGTTGGAGAGGGACTTGGGCCGAAGGTGAGAGACCTCGATCCCTGTCGCGCCCTCTACTGTCTTCGACAGTGGGGAAGCACAATGGAGATACACATGTGCAGTCCCCCACAAGAGCGGATTCATAGGTGAATCGACGCGAATGTGAACCCTAGAGGGGTCCACTGATGGACGAACCGACGTGAATACGACCGGGACGACCAGGTGGTGGGCTTGAACCTCAGGGAGGCTTCCCACATACCCTGTTTAGGAGACAGGGATCAAAGTCCACGTAGTTAATTCTGTCAGGACTTACGCACTGAGGCAACATGAGTGCGGCAAAGCTCAGTTGAAGAGGGACTTGGGCCAAAGGTGAGAGACCTCGATCCCTGTCACGCCCTCTACTGGCTTCGGCAGTGGGGAAGCACAATGGAGATACACACGTGCTGTCCCCCACAAGAAACTAGGGGTTTGTAATACCCTGCCCCCGTGGGCGAAGGCCACTCCAATAAATCGTCCCTAAAGAGGGGCAATCCCGACATCCCTGCAGAGACGAGCGGGTGGGGGCCACATCCAAGCCGGGGGGACCCTGCGTGCGAGGCACGGGATCGGGTGATGCGGACGGTTTAACGTCTTGCCGGACAAAGTACAGTTTAACGTCGTGTGTTGAGGACGAAGAGGACGGTTTAACGTCTTTCCGGACGAAGTACAGTTTAACGTCATGTGTTGAGGACGATATGCTAGGCAGTTTAACGTCATGCAGCTTGGACGATATACTAGGCAGTTTAATGTCGTGCAGCTTGGACGTGTAGTTGCCGTCGATGGGTCCGTGTCTCTTCGCGCGAGCCTGGAGGGCCGCATGGAAAGACAACGCACGGTGCGGGCACCCGGGATGAAGATCATCGGGCGCCACGCAGGCGGGTACCCTCAGGGGGTCAAAGGGGGCGACCCGGGCGGTTTGTGTACAAAAGAGGAGCTTGGCGCGCAATACCGCGGGTCGGCGCGCAATTGGGCGGGCTGGCGCGCAATTGGGCTAGCACTTTGCGCGCGGAAGGTGGAAATTGCGCGCACCGGGCTTCGGATTGCGCGCGGGGGCAACGACCCATTCTTTAACGAATGGCCACTTTATAGGGGGGGTGCGTGCAATCGGGCTGGATTGTGCACACCCGGGGGGCAATTGCGCGCAAGAGGCTTCTTTTGCGCGCAAAAGACTTCGGGTGAGGAATTGGTCAAAGGAAAGAAGCCAAAGGGGTTGCGCGCGAAGGCGAACCCCGAGGCTTGCTTGCGCGAAATAAAAGAGGTTACCTGAAGATCGGCATTGCACGCGGAGGGGGCGGGATTGCGCGCACGAGCGACTCTTCGAATTCCGGCAACCTTCAAAACGTTGGGGGTCGCCTTTTATTTATAGGCAACCCTGGGCCCGCAATTCGGTTCGCAGGCGTGCAATTCGGCTAGTGCGCGAAATAGGGGCCCGGCGCGCAATACGGTCGCGCAGGGACGTCGGGTGCGGAAAATCACACGCCGACTTGCCCCATTGCGCGAATCCCGGAAGGATTGCGCGCGCATAGCCAATATTGCGCGCGGGCCTCCGATATTTCGCGCAAGGCCTTCGGGCCTTCCGAAACATGCTTCTGACTCCAAATATGACCTCGCCTTCCTTACCCAGAATTTCGTTTGAGGAGAAATAGACTTTTCCGGCGTCTACAAAAGCCCCCCCTCGGAATCTGATCGGCGAGAGGTCGCAACGATCGGGTTCCGAGGGAGACGCCAGAATGTCGAAGTCCTGGGTGGCGCGGGACTTTGGCGCGCAAAAAAGGACGTCGGGCGCGAAATTCGCTGCCGTGGTCGCGCAAAGCGCTTTCCGCGCGGCTCGGACACCCGGCCTCGCCTATAAATAGGGGCCCTGGGTTCCGCATGCCGTACACAGGCCTTCCGCGCGATAAGCTTCCAAGCTCTCGTGCGCGAAATTGCCATTGCCGGCGTGAAATTCACCCGTTCGGCGCGCAAACCCATCCGGATTTCGGCTTGTTTTTGCGCGAACACCCGGGGTTTTACACGACAGACTTCCCAATTGCGCGTCGTCCACTAGGATTGCGCGCCAACTCCCAAATTTCTCTACCAGCCTCCTCCGATCCCGCACGCCTCATCCCTTAACCCACACGACTCCCGGAGCATCTGAGATGGCCGCGAATCAAGTGAATGAGGGGGATGCCGCCATTCGCAGATCTGAGATGGCGGCGAACGAGGAGGTCTACGGAGCCAAGGAGATTGTTTCCAACAATCAATCCTTGTTCGATTTGCTGACGCCGGCCCAGAAGACGTATCTGCTGTCGGACAACCTGCCACTCTGGAACTACGGCATCCTGGATGAGGTTCCGGTGCCGGGGTTCGAGGTTGATGCGCCACGGACCTGGGTGACTCGGGAGGACGAGCTTCTCCGCTACAACATCACCAACAACGGGCATCCTGCCAGGGAGACCAGGCACTTAGATGTCTATGTCCTGAACCCGAGGACGGGAACCATTACCGGGAGTGAGCCTACTGCGGAGAACTCTCCAGCCCTCTACTCAAGCACGTATCGCCAGAGTGTCACCGACGACACCAAGGGCTGGCTGAAGGACTGGGACTTGCGGTCTGGGGGCAATTTCACCAGTGAGTGGGCCTGGGCGTTCTGGGTACGCCACACCTGCGATCACTTTGCGGAGGAACTGCGGTACATCGGCCTGTTTGAGGCGGTGTGGACGTCACAGTTCCACTTCTACCAGCAGCCCGAGCTCGGGCCGGAGCTGTTCACCCGCTGGTCCCCGGATACCAACACCTTCCATCTTCACCATGGGGAGGTCAGCATCGGTCTCTGGGACATCCACTGCATCGGAGGTATCCCGCTGGAGGGTTACCAATACGATGAGTTCCTGCCTCCGAGGAACACCTGGGGCGACAGGTCACGAACTCCCATCCTGACATGGAATCTACTGGATCTGGCTACGCAGCGGCTTGAGGTCAAGGACTTCCACAAGGACATAGCCTACAAGGAGTGGTTCGGCCAGTTCTTGGAGCATGACCCAGCGGTCAAGATGCCAGGCAGGGGGAAGCGGTGCCCGACCACAGCTCAGAGGAGCTGGAACGGGTCGTACTGGCGGGTCCTGGAGACGGGAGACTACCGCTCATGGGGGTACCGCGTCATCGAGGCCCGGGACCCAAATGTCCGGTACGCGGCGTTCTTGGCCGCCTTTCTGAGTGGGTGGATCCTTCCAGTGCGGGACGCGAGGATGGGCGTCCGCCCGACGACACTTGTGATGGCGGGCGCCATGGCCGCCAACAAGAGATACAACCTCGGGGTCCCAGTGCTGGCTAAGCTGTACGCCATCCTGGGACGCATCTCGCGAGGGGGGTCGCCACGAAGGATCTGTGGGCCCTTTCAATTCTTCCACAGCTGGGTGGCTGCTCACCTCGGTGGGTACACGTTACCGAACGCCGTCATTCCTCCGGGCAACGGCCTGCGACCCTCCCTGCTGAACATCGCGGGGGTCGCTCCGATGACCCTAAATGAGGAGGGCGTGAGGATTCGGATTGGCAATCACGCCAATTTCAACTTCAGCCCGTTCCCCACTCCTGTTGGCCAGATGATCGACAATGGACAGGGTCCGCTGGAGCAGCACGAATACATCCTGAGCATGCGGGGCGGGGTGCTCGTGGCTCGGATCGACGGGAAGGTGATCTGCGAGCCCTACGTGCCAACCCGATTCGCCAGGCAGTTCGGGTGCCTTCAAAGGATGCCGAAGAGGGTATTCACTGTTGTCCGGCAGGAGACGAACCCTTGCATCCTTCGCCAAATGTGGCTAATGTTCACCGCTTTCGGCTCTGGCGATGTCATCACTCTCCCTCCTACCGGGGTCGACGCAGGCTTGGCAACCGAGTACGCCGAACACTGGGCCATCGCGTACCCCGAGGGGCTTCTACGGAATCCATTTCGGCGGCTCGAGGTCACCCGTGCGGAGACTGGGCGTCAAGGAAGGAGGCGAGGCGCCGTTACGCGGGGGAGAACGGAGGCGCGCCAAGCAGCAGAGCCGGCGCGGGCAGGGACTTCAGCGGCGGGCACATCGCAGACTTCCGCCACAGCTTCAGCGCCCAGAGAGGGGGAACATGCGGTGGTCGGGGAGCGGCCCGGGAAGCAGATAAGGCGTCTGCTCGAACCCTCCCACGATGCAGTCTTCCCAGCGCTGTGGTCGGCCTGGATGACCCTGCGGCAGTTGCTGGGGACCGAAACCATCTGGAAGAAGATAACCAGAGAAGGAATCCATCTGCCAGAGGTCGGGCGCCTTCAGGTCGCCGACAGGGTGAACTTCCACCGGCGGTATGCGTATCTGACGGCCATGGACGAGTACGCGCGCCAACGTGGTCAGCGTGCGGAGCCGTCCCTTCTGGTGAAGGTGATGCTCGGTCTAGAGCCTGCTCCAGAACAGATGCCGCCAGAGGAAGATGATAGTAACGACTCCGAGGAAGAGGAGGAGATGGGGGAGGATGAAGGCTCTGAGGGAAGGTCCCATCCGGGGAGCCCGCGGGAGAGCGGCGAGGTGGCCGGCTCTGACAATATGGATATCACTGAGCTTCTCGAGGTCTGCTTCTATCCCTACTCAACCTTCTTCATCCATTCTCTTATGCAGCTTCTAACCCATTTCTTCACCTTCCTCAGGAGTGCACGGATGTTGGTCAGGCATCCTCAGTAGGAGTAGGAGAGGCGCCAGCAGGACAGGGCGGGGGCCAGACACCCATCATTGAATTGACAAGCGCTGAAGGGTCCCCTGCTGCAATTGCTCCTGCGGCGGCCGGGACAGCGGAAGATGACGCTCTGGATTCCCTTAAGTCTCCATACTTTACTGTTGGTGCTTGCTGTTGACAATCCGTGACTAACCACGGCATGCCCTGCGCAGTGATCTCAATACTGGAGGCTCGTCGGGCTGTCGAACCCGGGCCATCCACGAGTGGACCAGTGGAAGACATGCCGCCTGCACCGGAACAGACTTCTCACACCGAGCCGGCCCCACCGACTGCGGATCAGGGGGCAGCGGACGCTGGCTGTGCTGCCATCGGAGGGAGGTCAGGGGCTGACGAGGGTGTCAACGCCGCTGGGGTGAGAGAAGAAGGTCGCCGAGATGTTGGGGAACATATCCCCTGTGAGGACATCCCAGGGGCGGACCCCGCAGCAGACCTGCTGGCTGCCTTCCCTGCCTACCGGCCTGCCGACCCCGAGGAGCTGGACGACTCAGACACGGAGGCGGTCGAGGAGAGCTGGATAACGCGCCGCAGGGGGTGGAAGTGCATCCAGCGCTTCCTCAAGCGACCCTCATCGGAGTGGTTGGGGCGCATGGAATCGCTTGAAACCTGGCTGCGCTTCCTGTGTGCCGGGGGAGCTGATGCTCAACACCTCCATCTGACGGTCCGTGATTTCATGGCCGAAAAGATGCGCGAGAGCCGCCGGCGTGCCGACGTCGCACAATGTCGGGACATGTCGGAGAACACGCGGGCGCTCCTCATGGCGGAGCAGGAAGTCTGGCGCCTCGAAGGGCAGGCGGCAGAGAAGGAGGCCTTCGTCGCAGCGTGCACTGAGATTGTGGAGCAGTTGACGGCCCAGCTGGATGACATCCAGGTACAGCTGACGGAGGCAGGCCACCAGATGGTCACACTTCAAGTCGAGCGGGAGCGTGCACAGGCCAGGATCGGCGAGCTGCGTGCTGCGACCTCCGGTGAAGAGAGGGCATGCAGAGAGTGAGAAGCAGCTCTGGAGGCCGCCAGCCAAAGGGTAGCGGCGTTGGAAAGACTCATTCAGCACGCTAATCCCTAGGGGATTTTTTTTCCATTTTTCTTCCGCTACTCAATACTTTGATCCATTTGTATGAACCAACATATTTATCTGCATCTTTTGGCTTAATGTGCTCAACCACAATTCATTGTCTTGCGGGAGCGTTAACCAAGCTTTTGGCATCCACAATTGGGCCTGGATTTCTAAAGAAAAGAGGGAGGTCATTCCTATGAAAGGAGACCTCAGACCTAATCAATGTACCATCCCCCCAACTTGTTCCAACACACGAGCGGGACAACGCTAGGGGCGTTGAGATTTTATCCGAACATAGGGAGATGAAAAAGGGTGAATCGCGTGTCCCGAATTCAGAAATCCACGATGGTCATTCTTCCAGGAAATGCCCAAGACGGGAAGCGGACAATGGATCAATCGACCATACTACTGCGATAGACGGACCGAAGGTCATCATTCATATTGCAGGAGGCGGATCACATGTCATCATCAATACCGCTTTGGGGGTTCCTTCAGACACAAGGGTGGAAATCCGGATCAAAAGGGCATGCGAAGCGTGGGGCGAAGTGATGATTTGTTCGGACAGAATCTAACACTCCCAAAATTGTGCCACTGTGGGCAAAGCGTATTAGGCGGATGCACTAATCCGGCCGTGAATCACCCCAATTCTCAGACAGAACCTCATTGACGAGGAAACTGTCGCTTCCCATCATTGCAATGGGGCATCCCGAGCTGAATCGGGGAGAATATCACAATCGCACCACTCTACCAGAAGCCAGGCCAGACGGCCGGCGACGAGGAGGGGCGTGACATAGCGATCCCTGAGGCTGGACCCGAGTCAAGATGCCCGGGCGTTCCTACGTACTCCATCAGGCTGGAGATCAAGCCACACGTAGTTCTGAGAGTGCAGTTTTAATGTCATGCGGGACATAGAACCCCGATTAGGGAGATCTTAGTTTAAAGTCGTAGAGCTCGGACCATAGGGGCAGATCTTAGTTTAAGGTCTTAGAGCTCGGACCATAAGAACCTCAAAGTACTCCACATCGTGGTCCTATCCCCTGGATATGCGAAGATGCACTTGAGGGATAGTGTCAAGAGTGCCGAGATTTTTCCTGGTCAGAATGGGGGGTGGAAAACGTAATGTGAATCATGCAGCCATTCACTCAAGGACCGGGGGCACCGGCGTAACGATATAGGAGTACTGCCGACCGTGGCGGAAAAGCAGCATCAATATCGCACTGACCGTTGATGGAACGAGGCAGAAAACGAGCATCAACTGCTCAAGCGCAGGATTCATATCGATTTGCTGCCCGAGGCCCTTGGGGGCACCAGCCCGAGTCGGTGGGAGAGCACTGAGGCATTGTATCCAGACCGCTCACGGGGGTTCCACCCAGGGCGTAGGCGATGGGTCCGAATGAAGGGGAGCACGAAGCCTGAAAAGTGGAAGGAACCTGACCCTCCTGGAAATAAACTAGAGTACTCTTGACACCAGTGGACCACTGCAAGGGGTCGAGGGACATGCCTTGAGGGTGACCCGAAGGCGGCGGATTCCCCAGACAAGGGGGAATCTCTAAGAGGTGGGGGGCTGGACCCGAAGTTTCAAACATCCGGGTGTTCCTACGTATCCCATAAGGATGGGAATCAAGCCACACATAGTTCTTGAAGCGCGGCACAACACAATCGGGCACCAGCACGGGGAGGGGTGCGGGTCTGGTCCTCACACCCAAAAGAAGCGGTATTTGATATTTCTTGTTTGTCCTTAAAGGTGGATGGTTTTTCTTTGTGCAGCAACATGCCTGTGATTATGAAATCCCTGGCGTCGCCACAATAATCAAGCCATGAAAGGCATTGATAAATGGCGTGGTTATTAACCAGCGCCCAACGTGAGTGTCCCCCGAGGAGAACATCACGATGCAGTGTCGTTTCTCGTCGGGCGGCCAAGACGATCACAGTTTACGGTCGTGTGGTAAGACCAGGCAACACAGTTTAAGGTCGTGTGGCTTGGACCATGGAGGAATCCGCTTATTGCGGTACGGCGGACACAGCAGAGGTGGGGACACATCCCAGCCCTGCGGTCACGCATAATTCCAGGAGAAGGATCCCGGGATAGGGGCCTGCATATGTCTCTCAACCGAGGGGCAGAGATGCTAGCCTCCAGCTATGCTGGGCCCAGAACGCGATTGTCCGGGCGACTCCTTCCTCCTCATGGGGACGAGGGTCTAGCTATACATGGCCCTTAGGGAGGACATTAGCATATATCATTGGTGCTCATATCGTGGGAGCCTCGAAAGACACCATTACCCTGGTTGGCCTGCCTAACGTGTAGAGGTGTACTGAGGGTCAGTTATGAAGAGAGTGACGAGCTTCCACTACAACGCACTGAGGCGGAGTGTGATGAGGACTGCGCAACCAATGTTCAGAGCCTGAAAGAGCCGACATGGCGATCAAGGATGTTGCTGACCATATTCGCAACACAACATCCGATCGCGTCAGCCTAGGATGAGGCAAGCAAACGAGCATCAACCGCTCAAGCGCAGGATTCATATCTATTTGCGGCCCAGGACCCGCCGGTAAATCGACCCGGAGCGGTAGGAGAGCACTGAGGCATCGTATCCAAACCGCTAACGAGGATCCCTTTGAGTGAAGGCTCGAACAAGAGGCAGCGCGAGGCCCGACAAGTAACACAGGATTTGTCGGGATTGAATCCGACACTACAGTTCATAGACCGGAGTACCCAAAACATGTTAACAGATCACCGGAAAGGGTCGGAGGACTCACCTTGAGAGCAACCAAAGGAAGGCAGATCCCCATGATCGACCAAGAGATGGGGCTGGACCTGGAACACAAGCATCCAGGCGGTCCTACGTATCCCATAAGGATGGGAATCAAGCCGTACGTAGTTCTTGAGAGGTAGTTTAACGTCATGCAGGACGATGAGGGGTGTGAGGTAGTCCCACACACGGGGGAGGCGTACGGCGCGGCCAGTAGACCGACGTGAATGAGGACATAATCCCCCGCTCACACCATACGCCTCGCACAAAAAGGAGGGGAACTTGGGCCAGAGGCCCAACGCGGGATAGAGATTCCCGGGAAATGGGGCTGGGCCTGAAACATGAATGTTCAGGCGGTCCTATGTATCCCATAAGGATGAGAATCAAGCCGCACGTAGTTCTTGAAGTGTAGTTTAACGTCATGCCGGACGAAAAATGAAACGGGGAGCGGAAGGCATCCCCAAACATGGGGGGCGTACAGCGTGGCGAGAAAACCGACGTGAATGAGGGCATAGCCCCGCGTTCACACCATACGCCGCATACCCAGAGGCACTTGGGCCAAAGGCCCGAGATGGGATGGAAATTCCCGAAGGCTGGGGCTGGGCCTGAAACATGAATGTTCAGGCGGTCCTACGTATCCCATAAGGATGGGAATCAAGCCGCACGTAGTTCTTGAGGTGCAGTTTAGCGTCATGCAGGACGAATGCTGAACAGTTTAACGTCTTGTAGCTCGGACGTGGTGCAGTTTAGCGTCATGCGGGACGAAGTGCAGTTTAACGTCATGTGGGACGATGGACGCTTAGGCAAAGTACTGCTTGAGGAACCTAGCGTTGGTGGGAGGAGTGACACGCTCACCATCCATAGTCGCTAGGGAGTACGCGCCATTGGGATAGACCTTGTGGATGACAAAAGGTCCCTCCCACTTGGGCTCCAACTTGGGCGGCTTCCTGCCGGGGATCATTGGTGCTCTTAGGGCGAGTACTAGGTCACCCTGCAGGAAGGAGCGGAGGCGAACCTTCTTATTGAAAGCTCGAGCCATTCTGCTTTGATGCCTCTCCAAGTTGTGCAAAGCGTGAATCCTATTCTCATCCAGTTCTTCCAACTCGACTAGACGGGTTTCAGCAGCTCTGTCCGGCGCTTGCTGGTCGTAGACCGCAGTGCGCAAGGACGGTAACTGGATCTCGATGGGCAGGACGGCCTCAGCTCCATACACCATGGAATAAGGGGTCATCTGGGTGGAATTGCGAGTCGTCGTCCGATAAGCCCAGAGGGCGTTGGGGAGCTTATCCGGCCAACTCTTCTTATTCTGACCAACCATATTTTGCAGAATGTTATAGAGGGTCCTGTTAAACGCCTCAATCTGTCCATTCGCCTGCGCATGATAGCGAGATGTATGGTTCGAGCGAATGTTGTACTTGGCGTACAACTTCTTCAACTCGGCTTCTCGGAAATTGGCTCCGTTATCTGTGAGGATAGCGTGAGGCACTCCAAATCGATAAATGATGTTGGAGGTCACGAAGTCAGCGATAGAACAGGATTTGACCTCTCTGAGCGGAATCGCCTCTGCCCATTTGGAGAAGAAGTCTGTGGCGGTCAGAATGAACCGGCATTGGCGAGCCGTCGCCGGCAGGTAAGGTCCCACAATGTCCAGCCCCCAGACTGCAAAGGGCCAAGAATACCTGGTGGTATAGAGAGGCTCCGGCGGCCGATGCACAAAGTTCGCATGAACCTGGAACGCATGGCACTTCCTGGCATACTCGATGCAGTCATGGATCATGGAGGGCCAGAAGTATCCCAACCTCCGAATCTGGTGGGACAGCTTCGGCCCAGTCTGATGGGCACCGCATGAACCAGCATGAACCTCTTGCATGACTCGTGGGATCTCAACTCCCTGAAGGCAACGGAGGATAACACCATCAAATCCGTGTCTATAGAGGATCTGCTCCAGGCCGGGACTGCTCTGGAGGACAAACTGCGATGCGCGGCGTCGAACTCGATCGCGCTCGGCCCGATCCGACGGGAGAATGCCATGTTGGAGGTACTCAACCAAAGGCGTCCTCCAATCAGAGGCTGGATCTGTGGTACTCGGGGCTCCGGGCACAGGGGAAACTGTGGTGAGATTACTTACCGACGGGCCGCGATCTCCCTCCGGGATAACGGGAGCGATGAGCCTGCGGTGCGTCACGCGGACGATCAGGTTGTCCTGTTCAGGCTCCGCGAGTGACGCAGCCAGGCTGGCCAAAGCATCTGCTCGACCGTTCTGCGACCGGGGAATATGGACAATTTCTGGCCGAGAAGGGAACTGGGCCATCAGAAGGAGGGTGCACTCCAGCAATGGCACAAGTTCCGGCTTCCTGACAACATAGTCGTCATTGATCTGCCTAACGACCAGCTCGGAGTCCCCTTTCACACACAGATGGGGCACGTCGATCTCAAGAGCTAACTCGAGGCCAGTGATGAGGGCATGGTATTCTGCCTCATTGTTGGTACAGCCCTCTGACAACAGGAAAGAGTATGGTAGCACAGCTTGCTCCGGGGTAATGAAGACGATACCCAAGCCCACTCTGTTGAGATTAGGATTATCGAGTCTTCTACCGGTGGGGCTCCGGGAGGCACCGTCAAAGTGCATCTGCCAGCATGGATCGGCATGATCGACCGAGAGAACGGCCTCATCAGGAAATCCTAGATCCAGCGGCTGATCCGCGGAGGTTGGGTGAGCAGCCAGAAAGTCTCCCAATGCTTTCCCTTTGATGGCCTTCTTAGACACATACCTGATGTCGAACTACTGGAGAATCACAGCCCACCGCGCTAGACGGCCAGTCAACATAGGCCGGCTCAGGATATATTTCAACGGGTCTACCCGAGAAACCAACTGTACCTCGTGGTGCTGCAAGTAGTGCCGTAATTTCTGTACGGCAAATACGAGCGCCATGCAGCTCTTCTCGATGGGGGAATACCTAACTTCCGCATCGAGGAGCATGCGACTGAGGTAATATAGGCTATTCTCTGTTCCCTCGTTGTTCTTCTGGGCAAGAAGGACACCAAGGGACCGTTCCAGGGCGGTCACATAAAGGACCAGCGGCTTCCCGGATACAGGCGGCATCAGAACCGGAGGTTGAAGCAGGTACTACTTGATTTCCTCGAAAGCGGTCTGACACTCCTTATCCCATACATAGGTGGCACCTTTCTTCATGAGCCGAGAAAAGGGCTTACACTTTCCGGCCAGATTCGCGATGAATCGGCGTATATAGGCTAAGTGCCCCTGGAACCCTTGCAGTTCCCGGATGTTACCTGGGGGAGGCATCTGGCTAATCGCCCTGATCTTCTCTGGGTCAATCTCCATACCCCGGTATCTTACCACAAATCCAAGAAACTTCCCGGAGGTGACCCCGAAGGCACACTTCAACGGGTTCATCTTCAAGCAGCGAGACCGGAGGAAGCCGAACACTTCCTCAAGATCTTTGAGATGGTCCTGACGCTGGCGCGATTTGACCACCAAGTCGTCGACGTAGCATTCCACTAGTGTGAAGAGGATTGGATTGAATATGCGGTGCATCTCCCGTTGATAGGTGGCACCTGCATTCTTCAGGCCGAAGGGCATGACCTGGTAACAAAAGATACCTTGGGGGCCCTGAAGGCAGTGAACTCCTCATCCTCAGGGGCCATCTGGATTTGGTTGTATCCGGAGCATCCATCCATGAAGGAGAGGGCTTGGAACCCTGTCATGGTGTCAATCAATAGCTCTGTCACCGGAAGGGGAAAATCATCCTTCGGACAGTGGCGGTTGAGATCACGGAAGTCGATACAGACTCTGATCTGCCCGTTCTTCTTCCTGACCGGCACAATGTTGGCCAGCCATCGGGGGTACTGGACTTCCCTCACGAAGTTGGCTTTGATAAGCTTGTCAACTTCGGCCTCAACCATGGCACCGTGGAATGGGTGCATCTTCCTGGGAGGCTGCTTGAACCCACGATGGTTCGCCGGGAGACCAAGGCGGTGGACGGCTACCTGAGGATCTAGCCCCGGCATCTCGTCATAGCCCCAAGAGAACACATCACGATGCTGTCTGAGGAAGTCCACGTACTGCTGACGCTCCTCAGAGGGCATGGCGGCACTGACCAATGTGGGTCTTGGATCTGCCTCGGTTCCCAGGTTCACATGTACTAACTCATCGACCGTGGCGGAGACGCCCTCCTCAAAGGCTGGGGGTGCATCTTCCACGTCCTCTCCACTCGGGGAGGGATCGTCCACGGGAGAGACTGCGTTGGAAACTGCATTGGGGCTACCAGATCCTGCTGGGCCGCTGGTGCTGGCATGGGCGGTCGCGGTCATCTCATCAGGAGACTCACAGGCCATCGATACCATGGCTACGTCCAACCGATGGATCGGGAGGACGTAAGCGTCATCCAAACTTGCCCAGGGATCACTTGCAACAGTGACAGGCTCAACCTCACCTGTCAGGATCTGCTTATCCTTGCTCTTGTAATAGTCTGCGTCCAGATAGCAGGCTTCACATGAGGCAAAAGGAGAGGCATCTCCCTGAAGCACGCCTACTCGACCATTAAGGGAGTATTTAAGGCATTGGTGGTATGACGAGGGAACCACCGCATGAAGGTGGAGCCATGGCCTGCCCATCAATGCGTTATACGCAGTGTCCAGAGAGACTACCATGAATTCGTTGTTGGCAACCAGGTCACCGAATTGGGTCTTCAAACGTATCTTGCCGACCGGAGTTTGCTCGGTACGGTCGTACCCCTGGATCCTGAGGTCGGAGGGAATCAAGTCATCCTCAGACAACCCCAATCTCCGGAGCGTCTGAGTTGGAATCAGGTTAATCCCAAACCCCGTGTCGACAAGACAGCGCCGGACTTCAAGACCATTGAACTAGCCAGTAACATACAGCGGACGAATGTGCCCCTATATAGGAGGGTCTTCATCCTCACCAGAGAACGAGATAACTGCCTGACATTCGGCGTCCTCAATAGTTTCGGTGTGAAAGGCCTCTGCAGCCACAACCTCCGCCTCAAACTGGAGGGGGCTCTTCAGGGCTTCAGCGAGCGCCTCACGCATCTCAGGTGACAGGTGCAGAGCCTCAAGGATGGAGAGCCTTGCTGGGATGTCGGCCAAGTGCTTCAGGACATCATACTTTCTTGCCAAGCACGAGCCCCTGGTTGCAGGAGGTTGCTCTGCGGTTGGAGGCATGACGGGCCTTGCCGGTTGGACCGGCGGCCGACTGGTGCTTGGCGCATCTCGCTGTTCACTGGTTGAAGCCCGGGAAGTGGTCACCGTACTGGGGCCAGGAGGCTGAGATGGACTCGTGGCAGGACGGAGCTGGTCGCGGCGCGGCTGCGGCGGTTCTGCCTGGTCCCATACCACAAACAGTGGCGGAGGCGAATCCGTCATCCCCGAATGGGGGAGCTGCATGCGCTGAGCTCAGTTTTGATCCTGCTGCCTAGTCTCAGTGGCGTGCACGGCCTGGCTGGAGGTACCAACTGTTGTGCCCCAGCGACTCCTATTGTTGCGGTTCCTCCGACGGTGGCGACGACCGGGGACACTAGGGAGGTCCACCTGGTGTTCTTCAACGTCGGGAACCGAAAAGGGATTTACCAGCTCGACGGTATTAACCGAAGCGTACCCAACACTTTCATCGGACGAATCATTCATCACTGGGCGGATCCGAGGAGGGTCCCCCATCTCTGGGGGCATGAAATCACCGAGAGTGCGGGATAGCGGCGGAACTGGCGGGGCGCGCTCTTCCTTCTTGCGCCGCCGCCGTTTGCTCTTCTCGGAAGAGGCAGGCTGGGACAACGATGCCGAAGAAACACCCGAAGATTCTGGGGGCTCAGGCTGATTCAAGCGCGCACGGATGATTCTATGGGCGTGAATGATCGTCTTTCGGGACATCCAGTTATTATACTTCTGGGATCCGCGGTCGGAGACCAGCTGCCATTCGTCCTCGTCGCCACTATCGTCATCTGATCCCACGAACACACCTGCCACTTGTGCTGGAGCTGGGCCCAACCTGATTACATTGTTGTTAATCTGGTCTTGGAGCCAGTCCTTAAACACGTAGCACCGCCGGATGGTGTGCCCCAGGGCCCAATGGTAAGGGCAGTAGCGGGGGTTATCCGTGAGATGTGCCTCCTCTGGCCTCCAACACTCAGGCAGTCGCACAATCCTCTGCTCCATGGCGCTCTGGAAATAACCGGGGACCTGATCCTTGTGAAATGAGTAAGTCAGGTATCGCGGGCCCCAGGGAGCGTGGTCTTGACAAGGGGATGGAGGGGCCTGCTGAGGAGGTGGACCCTGATTATCTCGCCTGGGTTGTGGCGGTACATTACGCGGAGGGGCCGGCCGGTTCTGGGGCTGCCGCTGCTGGGCCGGGAACTGAGCCCGTGGAGGCGGATTCCTGTGAGGCTGTGGAGCTGGCCTCACCGGCAGCAGCTCCAACTGCCTGGGGGCCTCTATCTGGGCAACAGTAGCGGGCTCAGCCCTGCTGACTCTCCTTGCAGGGATCATAGGAGGCAGCGGGTGTGATTGACTTGCCTGTTGCAGGGCTTCCTCAAGACGTTGAGCTTTGTCTGAGAAGTCCCTGAACCCTCCGGGGTAATTCTGAGTGATCAAGGAAGGGACCAGCTCGGTCTTGACGTTCCCGACGCACATTGTCAGCAACTGCTCCTGAGTCAATGGCATGTCAAGGGAATACGTGAGACCCTTCCATCGGGCGACGAAATCCGCGACTCGCTCATCAGGCCTTTTCTTTCACTTGAAGAGGTCTGCGATACTCGTCTTCCGGGTCATGGAACTGAACTGGTAGAGTAACTGTCTACGAAGGTCCTCCCAGCTAGTTATCGACCCGATGGGGAGCTGGCTGTACCAGACAAATGCTGGCCCTTCCAGTGTCTGTACAAAGCAGCGAAGCTTAGCGGCCTCCTACTACGCCGGAGTTCCCAACATAGGCCCGCACCTCGAGTTGAAATGGGCCAAATGCTGTGGCGGATCTCCAGTCCCGTTGAAGGGGCAAAAGTGGGGTTCCTGAATCCTGGAGGTGCCGGCATGTCATCCACCCATGCTGGGTATGGCTTGCCGTCCGGTGGGATCGCCACTTGCCGAGTCTCCAAGGCTTCCAAGCGGGCGATGAGTGCCGCCATCAGATCGTCCGGACATGGGTTCCAGTCCTGGCAAGGATCTATAACCACGAGCGCATTGCATGGCCCTTCAATCGGGTCGTCGACCGGGTCGTCGAACTCGGCAGCTCGTGGGATGGCGGGCGGAGCGGCCCTTGGGGCAGCGGGAGGAATCCGAGCGGGGTCACTCAGGTAGTCACGCCACTCGGGAGGGTGTGGTGAAACATATCGCGCCCTCTTTCCATATGCAATGGCCTCTCCCCTATCGGCAAACACGGCATCACGGTTGCCCGGGAGAGTCTCGTCGAGGAGTGGTTGTTCCTGTCCCTACTGTCCTGGCCTAGGATCACCGTAGTCAGGTCGCCGCTCTGCAGCGCGCTTGGTGAGGAGCTGGTCAACTAGCTTCTTCTGCTCGTCGAGCTGTTGACGTAGTGTGGCCTTTTTGGGATCCTCCTCTGCCCTCTGCATGGAGGCAGATGGGTCGGCGGGCTTTATAGCCCCGCCGTGCTCTTTACCTTTGCTGACGTTTCGGCTCAACGTCAGTGCTTCAGTGGGTGTGGGGAGACCCAGGAGGTTCCTCTGGTGAGGAGTAACTCTCACTGATGGATCCAACAACGGCTTGTCTTCGGGGGGAGAGCCCCCGTCGAGAAGTTCCAAGCCGTCCCCCTCTCCCGACAGGTCAGCCATATTGACCGTTTCCGTCCCTGGGGATGTACCCTCAGGGCCACCCAGCGAATTGGGTTGTCGGTGAATCGCACTGAAGCGTAGGGCAGCGTACTGCCCCCATCCATGGATATACACGTGGGGGGTGGCTTCCCCGATAACCTTGCGGAGTACTTGAAAACACTCAACGCATCGTTGTTGGAGGGCCTCATGGTGCCCAAATGACCCAGGGTGCCGAACCGCGGGGAGCGTGGCCAGGTCGATCTGACGGCACTGCTCACCAATATCCCCCAGGTGTGCTTGACTCCCGGGATATGGCATTTGTAGGCGATGAAGACGGGAGTGAGTCTCCCGGAGAGTTCGGAGGAAGCATTCGAACTCATCCGGGGTGAGCGATTCTGGTGCATCAAAGTCTGGTCCTGCGACTGGCCAAAACATCTCAGGGAAGTGGCCCTATGCAAGGACGGTCCAGAAGCTCCACGACTCAAACTCGAGACCCAGGTCTTCTTGGTCCCTTTCAGCGACTGGGAATGGATGGGGAACCGGCAGTGGTGCCGAGGCGGGCCGCCGGGCCGGCGGGCTGGCCGGCGGTGAATACGGCGAGCAGGCCGATTGGCCTCCATATCCCGAGCCGCCCTCTGAGGGTGGCGGTGCCCCAACTACCACATCACGATAGGACGGGCCGGCGAGCGAACATCCTGTCGTAGCGTCGGTGCTCGCCGAGGGTGCACTAGATCGTGGCTTGACCGTCGGTCCCCAGAAAAGGTCTCCGGCTTCTCCGATCGAGGCAGAAGGCGCTTCCGGAGGGGCCGGTACCAACTGCAAGCTTGATCCATGGGGGTCTACCAGGCCCTCGCTACTTCGGATATACCTTCGGAGAGAAGCGGGGATCACATCGATCTCGCTCTCGGGGAGTACGAGGATGACGTGCCGCATTCCTACCCCTGCCCCTAACTGGCGGGATCGGGGGGAGGGCTCTGTCGCCGAATCATACTCCGCCTCTGTATCAGAGAAACGAACCGGTCGGATCTCTGTCCGGAATTCTCTAACATTCCTCCCTCGACCTCGACGCCTCGCCTTCCTGCCCCTGGGTGGTTCTTCGGGGTGTGGCTGATCTCTATCCTGGCGTCCTCTGGCCGCACCGGTGCTGGGGCCAAGAGGACTGGAAACCAAGGTGCGAGGAGCACCGGGACAGATATCAAAGGGGACGCGGGGAGAGATGATTCCGAGCAGGCCTCCGGGCCGGGATCGGAAGGTGGGATCACCCATGCCTCTTGGATCGGCCACACAGAGTAGACCCTGCTGGTGAATAGCGCTACCGCGAGGTGGTCTGCGGTGGCTATTGCCTGTACCATCAACCGGGAGAGTCAACCCAACCTGCCTTTGGGGCGGTCGGGGCCTCGATCCAGGTCGGGCATAGAAGTGCCCCTGCTCAGGATGCGCAGGGGCCTGGTGACTGGAGCCAGCAGTGGCTTGGGCCAACGCGGCCGCTGTTTCTAGGGCCCCAAGATGGGCATCCTCTTCCGCTCGCGCCCGACATTGGCGTTGGGACAGACAAGTCGGGATCAGCGGCGCAGGCAGGTGGAGAGCCCGTTCTTCGACTTGAGAAGTCGGGCGGCGGTGTCGACATGACCAGGCAGGAGCACTTATTGCGGATCCCTGGAGCGAATCTCGGATAGGGTGGTCCCGGACATCCTCCACCTCATCCGCATAGGGGAAGGAGCTGTCGGAGCGTTCCGGGGATAAACTCCCGAAGCGGTTGGACGTCGAGGTAGGCAGCGGTGCCTCCCTGCGCGGCCCTCGGGGGCGGCGCTGGTGGCGAGGTGCAGCTTCCTCGAGGTCTAGGCGAGCCATGTCCCTAGTGGGGATGACTCCCTCTTCTTCATATCTCCGCACCAAGTTGTTGATCACCCTTCTCTGGATGACCTCCGAGGGGGAGAGAGGGCGTGGTTGTCCCGCAATTGCGACTGCTGGGACGACTGTGGAACGGGCAGGACCGCGAGGAGTAGCCACGTCGGTGTTTCCCCTACCCCTGCGCCAGTGGGCGGGCGGCGATCGGGCACTGGATTGGGCGACCTGATTCCTGAAAGCAGGGAGAAGAGCCCGTTAATACTGACAGGAAAAGGAATCGACAACCGATCATTAGTGCCACGACGCCTTCCGTGGGGGGAACTCAAGCCATCGACGTCGTGAGACGGAGTGCCCGATTTCCCTTCCCCAGCCCCGGGCGGGTTCCGTGCCCCGATGCTGAATGCTTGGTCGGGCAACATGCTAGTCTTCCAACACCTATGAAAGCTATCGGTCTTCGTATTGAGGAGAAGAGATTCACGTCGGGTTCACCATTTTCTGTTTCGGTGCGGATGTGCGTCGGGTTTCTGTTTCGACGCTGTTCCGCCAGGAAGCGTTCGCGCGTGCGCCCGTCGACCCGAGGGGATGGGAGCGTGGCTTGTGGCCCCACAGTCCCGCTTTCCAAAGGCGGGTGGCATCTGTCCCTTATTCAGGGACGTCTGCTCCTTGATCGAAACCGGGATGATGGGATGTCGGCTCCTCCTTCCGTGGACGTCTCCTCGGAACTCGTCGCCTAATCCGAGTCTCCCTCATAGATTTAAGAATGTTCGTGAATCCCGTTCCCGGCACCATATCTTCATGGTCACCGGTTAATTATGCTGCTTCCGCCCAGACGCTCCAAGGAGTCTGGTCGGGGCAGTAACCTGCGGTGAGGAGACCGGGTAGCTCCGGGTGTTGGGGGAGTGTCTTAACACTGCGACTCCGCATGTCTGCCTTCCATCCCTAATAGGGTTTCTCGAAGGCGTGATGGCCTGAGGCATCCCGCGCTGGGTACGGGGAACTGCATTACCTGAGGTTTTCCTCAGCTTCCCATGTTTAACACGGGGTATGCCGTGAGTTTAACGTCCAGCGGGGACGGCATCAGACTGATCAACACGAGGAGTGGATCAGATGACAGAACCCCTTGCGGGGAACCTCCGACGTTGGGGCCAGCACATGGGTGGCTTCCCGAGTGAAGTGGAGTGGAATGAAATGGCATGACCCCACTGGGATGTGGCGGCCCGGGTAAGGATCAGGATGGATGATGGAGTGAAGAGCTTGGACCCCGTAGAGGCTTCCTACGTACTGCGCGTTAGCGCGGATCAAAGTCAACGTAGTTCGGATATGCAGTTTAACGTCATGCTGGACGATGGCAAGCCGACTCACAAGGAGGTCGAGGCTGTCGGGCGGAGGATTGAACCGAACCACCTCGCACTGAGGGGGATGGAACGGCCGGGTGGATCACAGTTTCACGTCATGCTGGACGCTGGTGTTTGGGGCTTACACTCTAAGGAGGCCCGTATGCGGCAAAGCTCAGTTGGAGAGGGACTTGGGCCGAAGGTGAGAGACCTCGATCCCTGTCGCGCCCTCTACTGGGTTCGACAATGGGGAAGCACAATAGAGATACACATGTGCAGTCCCCCACAAGAGCGGGTTCATAGGTGAATCGACGCGAATGTGAACCCTGGAGGGGTCCACTGATGGACAAACCGACGTGAATACGACCGGGATGACCAGGTGGTGGGCTTGAACCTCAGGGAGGCTTCCTACGTACCCTGTTTAGGAGACAGGGATCAATGTCCACGTAGTTCATTCTGTCAGGAATTACGCACTGAGGCAACCTGAGTGCGGCAAAGCTCAGTTGAAGAGGGACTTGGGCCAAAGGTGAGAGTCCTCGATCCCTGTCACGCCCTCTACTGGCTTCGGCAGTGGGGAATCACAATGGAGATACACACGTGTAGTCCCCCACAAGAAACTAGGGGTTTGTAATACCCTGCCCCCGTGGGCGAAGGCCACTCCAATAAATCGTCCCTAAAGAGGGGAAATCCCGACATCCCTGCAGAGACGAGCGGGTGGGGGCCACATCCAAGCCGGGGGGGACCCTGCGTGCGAGGCACAGGATCGGGTGATGTGGACGGTTTAACGTCTTTCCGGACGAAGTACAGTTTAACATCGTGTGTTGAGGACGAAGCGGACGGTTTAACGTCTTGCCGGACGAAGTACAGTTTAACGTCGTGTGTTGAGGACGATATTCTAGGTAGTTTAACGTCATGCAGCTTGGACGATATGCTAGGCAGTTTAACGTCGTGCAGCTTGGACGTGTAGTTGTCGCCGATGGGTCCGTGTCACTTCGCGCGAGCCTGGAGGGTCGCACGGAAAGACAATGCATGGTGCGGGAACCCGGGATGAAGATCATCAGGCGCCACGCAGGCGGGTACCCTCAGGGGGTCAAAGGGGCGACCCGGGCGGTTTGCGCGCAAAAGAGGAGCTTGGCGCGCAATACCGCGAGTCGGCGCGCAATTGGGTGGGCTGGCGCACAATTGGGTCAGGGCTTTGCGCGCGGAAGGTGGAGATTGCGCGCACCGGGCTTCGGATAGCGCGCGGGGGCAACAGCCCATTCTTTAACGAATGGCCACTTTATAGGGGGGTGCACGCAATCGGGCTGGATTGCGCGCACCCGGGGGGAAATTGCGCGCAAGAGGCTTCTTTTGCACGCGAAAGCCTTCGGGTGAGGAATTGGTCAAAGGAAAGAAGCCAAAGGGGTTGCGCGCGAAGGCGAACCCTGAGGCTTGCTTGCGCGAAATAAAAGAGGTTACCTGAAGATCGGCATTGCGCGCGGAGGGCGCGGGATTGCGCGCACGAGCGACTCTTCGAATTCTGGCAACCTTCAAAACGTTGGGGGTCGCCTTGTATTTATAGGCAACCCCGGGTGCGCAATTCGGTTCGCGGGCGCGCAATTCGGCTCGGGCGCGAAATAGGGGCCCGACGCGCAATACGGTCGCGCAGGGACGTCAGGCGCAGAAAATCACGCGCCGACTTGCCCCATTGCGTGAATCCCGGAAGGATTGCGCGCGCATAGCCAATATTGCGTGCGGGCCTCCGATATTTCGCGCAAGGCCTTCGGGCCTTCCGAAACATGCTTCTGACTCCAAATATGACCTCGCCTTCCTTACCCGGAACTTTGTTTGAGGACCAACAGACTTTTCCGGCGTCTACAAATATCATGTTATATTTATTACTTATATCCATTATATTAATCATTAAACCCATATCAAAAAAGTGTACATGAAAAAAAGTTTACACCATGGTGTGGAGACAGTTAGCCGTACATACGCACGCTTGGTGATATTATTTTTTGTATGATTGGTAAAAGGAGGAATATAGATGTACCATAATGAAAACAACATCTATGAAAACATTATTTTATGGATTTATTAGTTTATTATGAAATCAACATAGGAAGATGGATTAGAAGAAGAAAATAATATTGAAAGAGGTGATAAAACAATTACCTCTTTTTCGAGTATCTCTTTTTTATTTATACAAAAATACTTTATAGGATGGATTTCTAACCAATGTATGGCTTCTAGGGTGTAGTGAGGGAAGTTAGAAGGGAAAATGGTTATGTTTTGTCTATGAAAATGGTATTTTTGTGTTTTAATTAAAAAGAAGGAGAATTTTCCTTTTATAAGAGAGGGGAGAGACACTTTTTAAAGAATTTAAAATATTAATTTATTATAAATTAATTTTCAGTTTAAAATTGGTCAAAAGTGATTTATTTCTATTATAATATGAATATGGATCTAACATATCATACAATGAATTTTAGACATTTTTATGTCAAAAAAGTAACCTTATCTTATTGATTTAACCCTTAGTTAAACAATTTAACTCTTACCATGTCTTTTTCTATTTTTACATTATAATGTTAATATAGTTACGATAAAAATCCAAAAGAACCCGAATTGGATAATTTATGATTTATTTAACTTTATCCAAGTTATTTATCCAAAAAATATAATTTCAGGACATTTATATCATTTAATAAAATAGTATTTATTTTAAAAATATCATTTATGTCAATTTTATTACTATTTAGTATTTTTCATTTTTATAAATATCAAAAAAATATGAAAAAATCAAACCATTGTATCAAATATGTCACTAACATGTCTAAAGTATCTATAAAATTAGTTTATTTCATTAATTATGTCAATTTTCTTTTATTTTTTATATTTTTAATATCATTTATTTGTTATCTCAATTAAATAAACAATTATTGCACCATCGTTGTGTTACTATTTAAAATAATTATTTTATATCAAAAAATTATAAATAAATTATCATGATTTAGATACATTTAGTATCTTTATAATGAATATTTATAGAATAATTTTTCTTATTTATTACCTTATATTAAAAATTATTTAGTTATTAAAAATTTAATATGAGACTTTTAACTCTTTTTTAATTTTTTTTATTAAAGTCTTAATATAACACATGTCTCTTAAAAAGCATAATAGTTTTTAACTAACACTAATTTTGGTCATAACACATGTATAAAATGAAATAAAGAAAATTTTTAGGGTAATTTTATTTTATTATAATATTATTTTTACCTTTAATTTCACTATTTACCTTTAACCATGGTAAATAAAAATGAAAAGTTACTATTCACCAAACAGAATTTGGATCATATTGAATGATATTTTTTATACTGATTAAAACTATTCATGTCCATTTTTTTTAAATATAATTCACTGAAGCTATAAAATTATGTTTAATGCTAATTGAAAAGTGTTGCAATAATGTGGGTAAAAATACGTTAATGAATTTTAAATGAATTTTTATATCTCATTCTTTTAAGAAAATTGTAAAAATAACCTAAATTGGGTCATTCAATGAATTATTTATCAATTGTGACATTAAAATAAATTAATTATAAATTAATTATTTAAATGAAAAAGTCATATTTTAAAAAATAATGAGGTTTTTCCACAATTCATTAAAAATTGTTAGTTTTTAGGAAAATAACTACAATTCAAAATATGCTAATTTGGATATTCAGAATTCAAAAATAAAGTTCATTTTCAAAAATTCAATTTGTAAGAGTGTCCAAATTTTTTTAAATTATTGTTCACAAAAGGATATAAGAAGTATTTACTTTAAGAAAATAGTATTTCTATACATATTCCAATTTTACAAAAACATATGAATTTCATGATATATATTTTTTATTTAGGTGAAAACATTATAAATAATATTTAAAAATGATTTATTTCTATTTTTGTTACTATATTTAATGGTTATGTTATAAATATATAATTTTAATAATTTTAATATTAAATTGCTGGTTCGTTGGAACTTAATCATGTTTGTTATAGAAGCCAAGTCAGTGTTTTATGTAACTAAAGCTATTAAAGATAACAACCTGTGAAATATTGGGGTGTTACAAACCACATGCATTCAATCATATGTGTTATAAATCATGATAGGATAGTCATCTTAATGGTCAAACATATATTCTATTATTTCAAATTTACCTTCTAGAAACATGACATATAAATTCTCCCAAAAAACATATGAAATATTCATATTTAAATAATTTAATGAACATTAAACTATAACAGGGTAATTCAACACAATTATTTTTTTTTTGAAATGAAAATCCCTTTACATATCCAATTATTTATCCTTTGAAACTTTTTCAAATATTTAAATCATAGGAAAATCATAACATGAATAGTATGTCTTGAGTAATTTTTGACCTCTTGAGTACATTTTATATACATTGGTATTGATGATATCCTCTTTTCATTTTCTATTAATTTATTTCATTGTTAGAGTAACCCATAAATATTATAGGGTGATTAAGACATAACTATTTTCCAAAAATGTAGAGTAACTTACATATACAAAGGGTGATCATGACATTGTGGTTTTTTATATCCAAAATAATACATTCATATAAAGAGTTTTTATTACATATTTAATTTTCTTGATAAAATTCATCTCATATATTTAATTGGAATTAAGTAAGTAACTAATATTTTGATCTTTTTTATCATAAATAGTCTCCTATCTACCAGACAATAAATCATCACGACTGATACAATCTCTATTCTTGTATCTTTTATATATCTAACTTGAATAATATAAATCTCTTTATTGGTATCATCTTCCAGTTCCAAAACATATGTAACATCTCAAAATATAAAATCATATAACCCAAACATAGAAAAACTGAGGAATTTCATGACTTAACTGACATCAAAATATTTTTTTCCAATTCTAAACAAAAATTAATTCCATCGTTATATATATATTTAATTTATAAACTTTTTTTGCATTGATTGCATCAGAAAAAAATTTCTATTCTCTGTTAAATAATCCAAACCCATGGAAGGAAGTTAAACTAAAAATTAAAAACAAGGTAACGACTGGATTTTCAATTCATTTATGTATTAAAAAATATAAATTAAGTAACATATCCTATTATTCTATTAACCAGATCTCCTTCTTTAAAAAAACCAAATTTGTTAGGGAATATAACTTATAAAATGATCTGGACAACCTCTTTATTCTTGATCTAAAAAATAATCCCTATGTATTTTTTCAGGAATCCATTAAAATAAATACTTATTTAAACACAACATAATTATCAATAAAAAATTATTCAATAATTATAGTCCTATACATGGGATATGTGAGTGGGAAATAATAGCATTGAAAACAAATATCTTAATATCCTCTAATATAACATACATCCACTTATACATAAAACAAGACACACAATAAGATAAAATTCTTCTAGAAATATTTCTTATGTCTATGAAATAAATTATCCCACTCTAACAACATTTTACTATATTAAACACCACAAAATTATTCCTCAAACTATAGAAGAAAATTTTCTTGCCTAATTTTTCAAAGAAAATATTGAATAGTTCAGATGTTTAATTCACTGCTTACCCCATTTAAATACCACATCATAATATATTCCCCCTATAAATATGAGGTCCCTAATAAAATAGTAAATGAACATATCCTTGGATTCTATAACTATATTTTATTTCTACCCTATTTAAACTTAATAAAGGGATATATATATATTTGATATCTTTTTTCTTTTTAAATATATTAAAAAATTATCAAAATAACATATGAGAGAGGGTAAAACATCTTCATACATATTCTTTTTATGAGTGAAAGCTTTTATTTCACTAAAAACTCTCATGTAATGGTAATAAACTCAATATTTGATAGAAATATTTTTATTAGTAATGGTATTTGATAAATACATTCTTATATTGAATTAAAAAATATATTTATTTGTTTAAGAAATATGGCTTGATAAATATTTTTTTCTTGTTAATCATAAAATAGAATTTATTTTCTAAACCTTAATATTGCTATAATAATATATTATCACCATTTTATTCCATCATTTTATAATCTATTTTACTTGATATCTATTTTTAGTGTTTTTTTAATAGACTTATTTTTTAATATTTTTTGAGTCAACGGTCCACAATGGCTACCCAACCCTATAATTTTTATTCTTCTAAGTTTTCACCTTCTTTATTTCTTTCCTTTGGTGTCTCTAATGAGAAATTATCTCCAATTTTGTTATTGGCACTATAAGAATAGTAGATTAATGGGAAACACTATTGTGAAATGATAATTGTCACCACATACCACACACTATTGAATCTATCAAAAAAATTCATTACCATGCCTCATTGTTCATGAGTAGGGTCTCTCATGATTTTTTTTAAAATGTTTTCTCCCATTTCTGTGTTCCAAATATCATCTTTAATAGAATAAATTATTCTTCATCTATACCAAAAAAATGTCATCATATTACCATATCTTTTAAGAATCAATATTCAATATAAACGATTAATCATCCTCTTAGACCACCTATCTTTCTAATGGTATTACCCCTCTTATGTTCATTACTAAACATGTTTTTATGACATATCTTTGATTAAAAAAAATTAATTACTATATATATTTTTATGTTATTTGTATATATTTTTCATTAATTATTCCCCACACAAATAATAATGGTTTTTGTTCAAAAGTAAATTATCTAGAATAAAATTGGTTCTAAATAGTCATATCTTTTATGATTTTGTTCACATTTCTAAACATAATTATGGATTTTATAATTTCATTATGGGTCCCATACTATTTAATAATAATTATATCATATTATATTTAATTTTATAAATTCATAAATTAGAATTCAACAACAAAACACCTCTCTCAATTTAAGCAATCTTCTATATTAGGTTTCAAATTAGACATATTATATTTTAATATTTTCATAAAATATTATTTTTGTAGAAATATAAATTATTTAAATACATTAAATTTATATTTTTAATGTCTCTTATCATTCCAATATTCATATATCTTCTCCAAATTGTAATTTATGTATTTTTATTCTTTAGAATATTGGTTAAACCCAACATTAATCATTCCAAATTCAACCTTTTCCAGTTCAACCAAACAAGATAATTATTTATTCTCTTATTTTAAATCTCAAACTTTATCTCCATGGAGATGAAATTGTTGAATTCATTATTGAACTACAAATTCATTTTATTTTCATGTAACTTTTTTTAAATTTCTAATGAATCACTTTCTTATTTCATAGAGTTGATTTCATGTCATTACTCCTTTGAATAAATTATTTCAATGAATATTTTATCACAGAAATATCTTGAAGAGAAAATACCCATGATAATTTGAAATAAATATTTTAATTAATTGATATATAACTCCCCGTTTTTTTGGAATAATTTTTTTATGAAAACATTTATGAAAACATCCCTCTTTTGGAATTAATGGAATTTTTCTGTGAAAATTCATGTGAGAATTCCACATAATCTTCAATTTTATAATATATAAGAATGGTGAAATATTTATAAAATTTAAAATACGTCCATTTATTAAACACAACAATGTTAATAAACTAGGAAATCTACCATTTCCTAATAAAAAATCTCATAATATGAGTATTACGAGCTTGGTGATCTTCACATAAATATATTAATTAAATTTTATCTTCTTAAATCTTCTTTAAAATCTTCCTAAACATTTTTAGTATATTACTTTTATCATAGATTTGAATGGGGTTTCCATATTAAGAAATCAATTCTTCAGTATGGTGAAATCCTTTCTCATCTCATTTGTAACTCAGATATTTTAAAATTCATCAAATTGAAATGATTTAATACTAAGATAATCAAGATCAAAAATATTTTCACAAAATCAATCATATATGATATAATACATATTCTTAAAAACAGTTTAGTCTTTAAGAGTCATGTAAATTACTCTAATATTTTTGACCATCATATCAACCATTTTAAATAATTCATCAAAAATATTACCCATCAAACCGATTCATTTCTCTGTTATTCAATGTTTGAATTAAAAAATAATCCATATTAGAAATTAATATATCCTTTAATGATATTTTTTAATTTTCTAAATTCCTTTTTTAATAATTATCCCCATAAATTTAAAATACAACTTCTCGAAACTAGTTTTAAGATGGAATATCTTTCATGCCCTTTAGTGTCCATGTTGTTCGTTGAATACTAAGTCAAAGTAACTCTATGCGATTTTTTTTAGAATATCCCCATAATATATATAAGATCTATACATAATGAAATAATTTAATGCATCAGTTTTTTCTTAAATTTAGTTTCAATTTTACCCTTGAATTTAGAAAATACTATTATATTCCCTGAATTGATATTATCTTTATTAAATGTAAAAACCAAATGAATACCACAATATTAAAAAAAATCTTTAATAAAACTAATATAATAAATCAATTCAAAAAAAAAAGAGTAACTCAAAAACTGGATGAGTTCAAATCCCATCACTAGAATGAACATAAAGTTATGTGATCATTAGTGGAAAGATTTATTACTCAGATAAGACTTCTGCTGGCCTTGGCCATGTTCATTATTCATTGAGATGAGAGTAAATTAATTAATTATATTTCACATGATTATTTTTTTATTTTATAAAAAAATAACTTCTGTCGATTTTTTCTGTGAGGGATTCCACTACTTCACTTACAAAAACCTAGGAATGAAAACAAATTAGTGCACTATATATTCAATGTTCACTCCTAGAAAATAATTTAAATTCTATTTAACGATTTAGAATTACTAATGAACAAATAATATAAGATAATAACTATGATTTATATTAATGATATGTGTATATTCTCAAATAATAGTAATATATAAAAAAATCAATATCATTACATGTCTCTTATAAGTTCACAATATAGTCTTGAACTTTAATTTTGTCGGAATTATAATTTCTTATGATTATATAGACTCTAAATAATTGTAATCTTCTCCCACACATCATAATAATGTAAAATTAGTATAACATTTACCATATTCATCAACCCAATACCTAACTGTGATTATCAAATAGAAATCCATGTTTGAATTCATTCATGTCTTCTTCTTCCACACTCACTATTAAAAAAATATTTATTTTCAGTTTACACTACTCACATACTTGTAACCATCCAATATGTCCTTTGATAAAAATATTTATTATTTTTATATGTCTATTTGTTTTATGAAATTCATATGTATAAATTTATCTTTCACAACAACAAATTTTATTCACATACGAATTAAAATATCAAATTGAAATTTAAATAAATAGTATCTATTAACTATTATTCAAAAACATTTAAATCACTCATTGTTAGATTATTATATATGGATTGATAAATTAATAATGATATAAATATATATGTAACTAAATCTAAAATTAAATTATATGTGGTTTCTAAAAAAAATATAATGTATGATTGTGTACATGACATGCCACACTGAGATTCAACGAACATGAAGTAATATAATTTAAATATTTCTATTACAACCACGTCTTTTAATATTAGGTTATGAATTTGAGTAAACATATTATTAAATATATATATAATATCATAAATAAAATAAATGTATTTATTATTGGTTAAGAGATTACCACATTTTTTTATGTAATTTTATTTTATATTCTAAATATTATTATTCCTCAAAAATAGATTTCATTTCAATTTTGGGAAAATATTATCATTAATTATGAATAATTTTATTAATATTATTTTATAATAACATATAATTAGTGAAATTTTTGTTCATAATAATCTATTCCTATGGTTTTTGTATTTTTCTACAAATATCAACATTTTTGTGAATGCGGAAAAAATATTAATTTTATAGATAAACATAATTTTCTATTCAGGTACTTATGAAGTCTCATTTAGTTTTTAATTGATTATATATTTAAATTAATTATTATTTTTTAAACTTAATCGTATTAATTAAATTAGAATTGAAATTTTTCATAATTTTCATATGAAAACATTTTTAAACTTAAAAATGTATCTGCGTAGAAAATTTATTATCATCGCATTTTTCCAATAATATAATAAAATTAGTTTATACCACTTATAAATAATTTATTTGATAAAATTTATTCCATATTATTGAATAAAAATTTAAAATAAAATTAAATAGTTTATCTTTATTTTATTTAAATGAATAGATATCATGGTAAAAATATTATCAAAGTGGTAATGGTAAAACAAGAAGAATAGGGTTAAATGTATGGAATAGGGCTTCAAAATCATCTATAATATTTCCTCCCATTAATTATATGATTAGATATATATAAATATTCATCCAAAATTCATAAATAGATTAATTTATTTTCAATTTTCTTTAATAATAACCTTAATATTATTTTAAGGATTTAATAAAAATATCACACTTTTTTTAAACTAAATAATATTTTTTATATGGATTAAAAGTTGTCATGTTTGGATTATATATGGTCATTTAGTATATGAATAATTTTTATGGTGGTATTTTATTTATAATTTATATTGATAAAAAAAATTGTGTTACATGCTTAGGTAACATAAACACAACGCTTGATCAAGTAGTTGAATAATCAGGTAAATAATTATAAAACCTATAAAAGAGATATTTTTTGGGCGATTTATGGTGGTCTATGAATTGTTTTAATAAAATTTTATATTATTTTTTGTAAAAAAATTATTTGAGCTAAATTATGATCATGATAATTATTTTATGGAAACTATTTAAATCCTATTGTAGATGATAGTAATTGTATTTTATGTCAAATAGTATTTTAATAAAGGATTTAAAAATCATAAAAATGTTATAATTTTCAAATTTAATAGGGTGTTATATAGAATATATTCCATTTTACATAAATGTTTCAATTTTTCTTTTAGTGTAACTTTCTTTAACCCTTATGTTTGAAATACATGTTACAATGGTAATTGTTCAATCGGGTTAACATGGGGACGGATTAAACATAGATATATGAGTTAAAACATCATTTTAAATTTTTTGAATTTTATTTTCTAATAGAATTATAAATTATATACATCCTGACTATAAATATATTTATTATTTTATATTATAAAATTGAAATTAATTTAGATAAATTTAATACATTATTTAAATCCAATAGTGCACATTCGCTCACCTATAAAAGGAAACAACATATAATCTTTCCCACATAGTTCATGAACCATTTATCCCAACCATGATCATACTAAATAACTTCCAAAAATAAAAATGACTTCATAGTGGTTCTGGTCATACCAAAATATAAACAATGAATATCACTGTTTTAAACCGAATGTGTTCTTCAATATAGGAGGTAATCAATTTAACTGAGTTATTTCATTTTAATTATTATTCTAAATTGATTAAATATTATTAAGAAATGATGGTATAATATAATAAATATCTCCACAATTGATAAATTTTATTATGACTGTAGTTTAATTATTTGGCATCTCTTTTTCCATCCTATGAGGAATGAAAACATCATTCATGTGTACCTATGGACTACCACCTACAGAAATTGATGTGTTTCATTTTACATCACTCCATCTATTCGATTTTTATAATTATAGAACTGTATATAATTTATAGTCATTAAATAAATTTCATTCTTCCAAAATAAGTCATTACTTTTTCTCACCATTCTGTCCACTAGAAAATGATAATGTTTCTCTAGTGTACATGTGGATTACCACCACCAAAAATCAATGCGGTACAATTTTATCATACACCATTCATTAATTCGTATTAATATTATTTCATGTTTTAAAAATATAATTTTCAATGATAAGTTTAATTAAGATGATGTAACAGTGACCCCATTGACCACGATCAACCAACCAATTTCATTTTTCAATTATAAACAGAATATCCTCAGAACACTTGATGTAGACTCAATAAATTGGGTAGATAAATATATAAATTAAATAATAGAAATAAATGTTTTAATGATATGGTAATAGAATTAAAATATTTCTTAAATACGTAAATAATTTACCTATATTTTTTACAGGTTATACATAACAAGTGGGTACTCGAGGTATGGAGTTTCTTGAAGAAACATGCATTCATTGGAGTATACAACTACATTATTTACATTGTTATGAAATTATTAGGAGTGAAATGATATTGGAATGTATTTTTTTCTATTTTGAATTATTTTTTTGACATTAAAATAGTTATATGTCTACATAACAATCAATAATTATGACATTAATGACATGATAATTGTAAGGATTTTTTGTCTAAATCTCATTTTCTTGAGATGTATTTCATATATACTATTACTATTTATTTTTATGATATACATAATACTACATGAAATAATGTTTAAATATTAATTCATTTAATTAATGGTATTTATAGATCTATATCATATTAATTCATTTAATTACAATTTATTTAAACGTTTCCAAAGTAGAAAAGTATTTTATGTTAACTATGGTTTCTTTTCAGGATTGTTTATGTTCAAGGGTATAATAGGTGAAATTGTATTATATTAATTTCCTGAACCATATCTATATTATTCTCCTCTATTTAATTATTATTATTATAGAATCCACTATCATTTTCCACTTTTTTTATTTAAAATTATATTGAATTTTTTTATAAATAATAGACCATATTTCCTCTTTAGTTGATGAATTATTTATTACATGATTAAATTATCTTTAAAATGTTTATAAAAAGGTCTAAATATTCAAAATTAATTGATTAAAATCATTTTACCCATGTTTTTCTTTTTATAAATTACATTAATATGTGCCTTTTTTCATTTCATGAACTGGATATTTTTTACCTAAGGTATGAGGTGAACCATTATTTTAACACATTCTGGACGAATAGATTTTCCCACCATCATAATGAATCTTATCCCAGAATAATAATTTAAAATATTCCTCATTGTTTTATATGAAAATCCATTTCCCAATATTATTTTATTTTTTAAAATTTTCTTTAATTAAAAATTATTTTCCTTCCTTTTCAATGAAATGCCTCAAATAATATTTTAATGGTTTTTCATCTATGTAAAAATCCATTAATGATTTATGTCCTTCAATGGGAATATGATCTTCTTTTACCATACATCAACATTTAATACATGGAATGATATTGTTGTTTTAATCCGATTATATTGAAACATATTTATTTTCCAATATTAAATCAATCTATAAAGAAATGTAAGTTGATTTTAAAAATTTGATGACTAAAATGAATGTTTCCATGTGTTATATTTGTGTTCATTAGATGGATATTGATGATGATAATTATTGTTCCTGATATACCTCATGACGATGAGGGATCTCACTATAGCTTATATGATGAGTGAGACCCATATATCTCTCCAATGCATTGAGTAGTGTTCTTTATAATGAATTTCAAGAATGAGGGAGTTAACCTGGGAGGTTTATACAATGGATTTAACTATGATCATTTTTTTACAAGATTGAAAAATGAGATGAAGATAATTTTCCATCACACCCGCATTTTTTCAATATTATTTCTATGATTTTTAAAAGGATCAATAGATCATGATTAGATTCACATAGCTCATGATTATAGATTCTAATTTTTTTTCCATTGTTATATAATTATTCTATCACATTTTTAATGTTCAATGTTTTAATAGTTATGATTAGGATTATGTAATGATCAGATAATTTGAAAATTTTAACATTCCCCTATACTCATATGGGGTTATCTAATATTATTCAATTGTGGATTACTTTGATGATACTTACTGGGAATTTTAACTCACACTTCTTACATTTATGTTCACCAAGTTACAAATAATGATTTTAAAGAATAAATATCTTGAATTGATTCATGGGTGTGATATAAATGTCATAACATGGAATATTAAAAAATAGGTATAGTGGAAAAATTATAACATATATAAATGAGTGAGGTTATGTAATCGTTTTTTCATAATTCTCTAAAACTATAAAATTAAAATCATTCAGGGTATGTAAGTGGTACAATATTTTCTTTTCATATTAAAATTGGTATTAGAAAAGGGTTTGAATAAATTTGGATATTATAATGTCTTTTGGTGAGTTTTCTTAGGAGGTATGTATACTATCATGTGTTATTATGTTCAAGGATGATTGTTTGTTCAATAGATAAATTTCTCATTTTATGGTCACATATTTTTATAAAATAAGTTCATTTGTACCGTTTAATAGGATTTGTAAAGGATATTACACTGATTTAATTATTATCTTTTAGATATTAGGAAAAACCTGATGGTTTAAAAGTCATTTTGTAACACGATATTCAAAATCGTTATATTTATGATAAAAATATGGATAACCATTCAGGTCATTATCGAATGTTGATTCTTTTTTGGGTAATGTTCACTATATTATATTATTTATTAGTTATTCATGTTATTTTGGGGATTAAATATTTTGAATTTTTTTGGTTTACCTATATATGGAGTGGTCATTTTAAATGTTAGGGGTTATTATTGATATATTATATATTAATATTTTATATCTTCGTATAAAACATTATTTGGGTGTTATAATATCTTTTTATACACATTTTTGTTTTTAAAAAAAACATGAAGAATTTATTTTTAGATTTTATATACACCATGTTCAATTAGATGTTTATAAGAGTGATTCCATAAAAAACTCAACCTCTTAATTCGAAGTAAATGATGGGATAAATGAGGAAACTGATCAAAACACACTTATAGTGGATGAAATTGTGCTTATGGATTGAAATAAAATCATATAAGTATATTTTAATTTGTTCCCAGTCTATATTGAAAGGTAATTACTCAACTATATAAAAATTATCGTTAAAAACCTTTCCATATTACCTTCATTTCTATTAAATTGATGGTTTTCTTAATCAATTTTTTATTTATGGTTTTGTGTTCATTAACATTATAATGATAATTAACCATCTTTATATCAATTTTTTATATCATTACCATTAATTACATGGAATCCGGGATATTTTTAATTCTAGATCATCTTTACGCTTTCCTTTCTCTCTTTTCAAATGGATGTTTTATTAACCTTTTTTTATGATATGTGTTTCTGATAATAGTATTTTCAAATGTTAAACTATTCAATATAAGTATCAAGATAAAATGTATATTATTAAATTAATTAAATTGGGGGAAAATTTAATGATGTTTCATTTTAAAAGAGCACTATATTCAATAGCGTATACGAAACAAAACATCGAGCCTAAACGATTGTGAAATATTATTAAATAAATTTGATTCTTATAACATAGAAATTTAATATGATAGTACAGATAAGAGTTTTCTCATTATGATATATATATAATTTTATAAATATGTACCAATATATTGATTACTAATTATGAAATAAGAAGTCATTTTTTACTAATGTCATTTACATTTCAAAAAAAACATTTTCTTCACAAAATTCATATCATTATCCTAGAAAATATTCTCATTAATTTTCTAATAATTAGAAATTTTATATTATAAAAATTTTATATTCTATATCATTGTAAATCAATTTAACTTGTTCTACTTTTTTTTCTACAATAATTAATCATTCACTGAATAGTGTAAAAATACTGATTTTTTTGAAAACATCCATTAACATTCGTGTATTCGAAAGGTAGAATTATTTTTTAAATTTATTTAAAATATTAATTACCGAATTTCAGTTAAAATATTCTTATTAAATCCTTCTTTTATAAATTATTCTCAATTTTCATATGTCCTCATTTTTATACTTAAATTTCTTTTTTTTAGGAAAAAATATTCATTCAATTTTGAAAAAATATTTTAAATATAATATCTACCACTTATAGAAATTAAATTTTAAAAAATGGATTCAATAATTGAAGTCATAGTTTTCATATTTTATAAATATTCCAAATTTATTTTGGGTCATAATGAATATTCACCTTTGGTTAAAGCATCTCACGGCAGTAAGGGAAAAACTGGTAGAACAAAGATAAAACAATAAAATAAGACAGAAATCTTCTACATACTTGACCATATTTAATTAGGTTACTTTATTTGACCATTAAATTCATAAATTATAAATATCGAAATTTATCGCCTCTTTGGTTGGATAATATCATCGAAATTACATTATGTAATGAAAAAATACAGAATGTGAGTATCATTTTTTTAAAATTGCATATATTTATTCATATTGAAAAAACGAGATTATATTAAGTATAGTATGGTTAAATTAAATGATACTAAATTTTCATATGATATTTTTTTTTATTTTTTATTTTTCTATGATTAATTATTTTCAATAAATTATTACACAACCCCGACACAGTTCTTGAGAACATAGTAGAAAAATGAATTAAATGATTTTAAAAACATTAAAAGTTTCATTTTTTTTTGTGTTATTGTTTTAAACAAATTTATTATATAATTATAATTCTTTGGAGATGTTTAAAAATTTAATATTCAAACTACAATTTCTATTGGTAATTTTTAATTATAAATATGTGAATACTCTCGAAATTGACATTAATAGTGATTTCTATTTAATAAAATATTATTAAATGATTTACTATAAAATAAAATTATATATTTATCCTAATGAATTGAATATGTTCTAAAATATCCTCCATTTTAAACTTATGTGTTACTTGTATTTTTAGTGCTACTTTCATAACCCTAAGTTCATAAAAAACATATAGTGCAGAAGACATTAAATACAGTTAACAATGGTTTAAATCCAATATATATTGTTTAAAAATTCACTAAATTTTTAAAAAAATAGTTTTAGTTGGGGAATTATATATAAATAAATCTATGTTCAAAAATATATAAATTTTTCTAATGTGAACAATAAAATTATTTTATTTTATTTTAATAAATTGATTAATTAAATGGTTTCCCCTCCAATCACTTATATAGGGACACAACCACTCCTCTATTAATCAAACTTCATGTATCTTGTATCTTATCAAAGATATTTCAAAATCACTTCCAAACAATCCCACCCTCATTCTAGTTTTCTTGTTCAAACTTAAATTAATTCTTATATGTAATTAGTTTTATGTCAAATGGGGCCATTTATAAAGGAGGTAATAATCTTAACAGAGAAGTTTCATTTCACGTCTTCTTAAACCTCATTAAAAATATTTTAAACCCTTATAATAAAATAACATATGCATATAAACAACACTAAAATATTATTATTATTATTTTAATACATTTTTCTATTTATTTTTCTATCCTATGGGGAACGAATATATCATTCATGCATACATGTGGATAACCACCTCCAAAAAGTGATGTGTTTATTTTTCCCTTCTAGCATCTTATGGTTTTTAATGATAATGGATTTAGTATATGAATATATATATTTATATATTTGATATTTTAAATTAATTATTTTGGAAATATATATTATACTCTATTTATTTTCTCCTCCATCCATTGGACATTAATAATTCCCCTCTTCCACACGTGTGGATTATGACATCTATGATGTTGTGCGATCTATTTCATGTGTAATAAATTAATGGATTGTTGTAAAATAGAATTAATTTTATAAAAATAATATATTTGAATTCATTAATATTTTTTATATATTGGAATAATGACCCATGATAACATTATAATCCAAATAATTCACTTTTCCTATTTTGAACAGAACATCCTAAAAACAGAAGACATGGAATTAAGAAATTAAGTAATTAAATATTTCATGGAAATAAATGGTTTATTTATATGGTAATAAAATCATAAAATTTTATTAAAATAGTAAATAATTAATATATATTAAATATAGGACATATATTGAAAATTAGGACTCGAGGTAAGGGGTTTATTAAATCAATTTTCAATCATTAGGTTATAATTCTCTATCATTAACTATATATAGTTTAGATTATATGTGTAAATACATTTAATTTTCTTATATTATATTTAAATTTTCATGTTTCTTCATAATTATTACTCAAACTGACTTCATTTTTAATTTTAATTTCAATGATAATCTGTTTTCTAGGAATATTTTTCTCAATATCACCTTTTTGAGACATGGATCATGTCCTGCATTATTAATGATTTTGGTGTATATACGTCCTAATGAAGGTATTTTATAATATTTATTCATGTGATTCATGGAATTTTTTGATACATATCATATTCCTTAATTAAATGACATTTCATTTGAATATTACCAAGGCAGTAAGTGCCTTCTATTACAATCTCATGTCATTTAAAAATTGTTTATCATCAAGGATCCTTTATTTGAAATAGTGTGACATTATTTTCATGAATTACATCTATATTTTTCTCTAATTTTTATTTCTTTTTTTTATATGATTTACTTTTAATTTATTCTTTTTGGATCATCAAATAATGGATAAATATGTTTATTTGAAAATCCATCCATATTTCCACTTTGACAAGTGAATTGTTTCTTCCATGTAAATATTTTTATTAAAATTACAACTTCTATGATTTTATTATTATACATTGATTTATTAATGTCATTAATACCCATGTTCTAATATCTACACATATTATTAAAATGAATCATCTTGTCATTTTCTAAACGAAGAATATTTTACCAAATGTCTGAAGATAATATATTTTCTACATATATTGTAAAAATACCTTTTTCCACAGTTATAAATATTCATTTAATTTATTAATACAGTTAGATATTAATTTCTTATATTCATGAAAGTTATTTTCTAGATTATTTTGTAACTTTTATTTTTTAATTTTTTATAATGAGTTTTTTATTTTCTAAAATTTCCAATGAAATTGTTTAAATGTTATTATAATGTCATATTCATTTTTTTAACCTAAATTAATAATTATAATGCATTAATGGGAATATGGTCCCATGATACCACCCATGAATTTTATTTGGATGTATTATGATAATTTTTTAAATATATTATGTCAAAATTCATTTATTTTAAATGGAAAATGAATAAAAATAAAAATCAAAGTTGTTATCAAATTTTATATAATTAAAATACATTATTATATGTGTTACATAAAAATAAATTACAAAAACATTATTTATGACGATGGATGATCTTTTTTTAGATCGCGATGAAGGGTGAGATTAATATAGCTTATGTGAATGGTGATCCCACTATTTCTCTCAAAGGCATTGGTACATTTTTCTTATCATTAAAGGAAAGTGGGTGGGAGATAACTAAGGTGGTCTCTATTATATATTAAACAAGGATCTCATTATTTCTAAAATGAGTGGACTTGGGTGAAAATGATAATGTTCAAATATAGAAAACTGATTTCTCTATTATTTATATGATTTTTAAGGGGTTCCTTTTTTTCAAGATTGAAATCACATCACTCATGATTATTGATTATTAATACTTTTACCAATTTTAATGATTTTTCAAATTCATTTTTTAATGATATTAGATTTTGTGGTTATTAATTATATTTATTAATTCTCATTCACATTTAATATTTTCTCATACAATTATATTTATCTTATTATCACTGAATATATTCCATTTTTAATTCCAATGGTTACTCATAAAGATCATTTCAAATCATTATTCTCATAAAAGGTAGTTGTGTGTGTATATGACCACATATTTTCATTTTATGTTGTATGTTTTGGATAGCTAAATTTTTTTCAGTTTTATCTGTACAAAATATGAAAAAAGAATGATTATTTTTTCGTCATTGGATTCTAGGATTATGGTTTAGGGATGTTATGTAAGACTAGTTCCTTTAACGGATTTTATAATTAGTTCTTCCTTTTTTGGTCTATAAAACACCATCACAAAATATCCAATTCCAAATTATTCATTCTCTCTTAATTTCATGAATGAACTCCAGGGACATTGGAATTATATATCAAACTACATCCAAACATAACATATGAAAATTTAAATGGGAACACATCATCATATGACTAAATCCTATGAATCACAAATCATTGAATGAAGCATTTTTTCCTTCTGAAAATAAAATGAAAATAAATTGAATCCTAGACTCGACTACAAGTATTTATTCATCTATGTCTTATTTCATGAAATTATATTTATCATTATGGAGTAACCCTTCTTCTCTGCATTTGAATTTACCTTCTATAAATTTATCTTCTAAATTTACCATGTGATCTTCACAAAATATCACATTTTACAAAACCAAATAAGTAAAATGTATCATAATAATGAAATGTTATTTTCCAAATACACTTTAATAGAAAATAGCACTATATTTCATAGTGTTTATCCTTAAACATTTTATAATATACCAATTAATTTGGAGTCTCTACTGTGCCAAATTATATATTGAGTACATTTTCAAATCATGATTACCTATTTAGTAAGAACTTTTCAACAAGTGTGTATCCCTATGGTCCTTCTTATGAATTTTCAATGTTTTTATTCTTCTTCAAGTAACCCACTCAAAATATAGAGGGGATAAGAATTATAATTATTTGAAATAAATAAGGATACAAATGTATAATTGTTTTTTAGTTCATGGTAAATATTTCAAATCCTGAAAATGCAACAAATTATTAGGTTATTAGAATGCAATAAATTTTCCTAATATAAACCATCTCATACATGTACATGTTGTTCATAACATTTTCTTTTCCAAATTTATCCTTCTCACCACCCAAATATCATCTTCTATATAAAATATCTTCTTTTCTCACCCAAAATATAATATTTTTACTTCCAATCTCCGAATAATAGAATTACAAACACTTTCAAGATATTTTCATCCAGCCATATAACATGTATAGTTACTAGATGTCTCAAATCCTATCATCTAGACATAGAAAAGTACACTAATATTATGACACACCTATCACCTAGAAATTAGTTTCATGTTTTTTATCATAAGTAACAAAAATAATTTATTAGTTTTCCAAATCTATAAAAAATTAATTTTTGTATTTATTTACACTTCTTCAATTATCATTCAATCGATCTAAAACCATGGAATGAACATCACCTTAAATTATACACCATATGACAACTGGGTTGGAACATGATATATGTATTTAAAATAAAATCTATCAATAAAATCAAGTCTGTTTATTCTCTTATATAAATAATATTTTCTAGAAAAACACGAACATTCTTAAACAAATAATCTTCCACTCAATATCTCAACATATTTTAAATTCATGGGTTCAAAATAATATTGATTAAAATTCGTCCACATAGTTGTTTATACAATAAAATCTAGTTACAAGATGATATACATTAAACCTTTAGGATATATTGAGAGAATTAGGCACTCCCCCTTGAGGTACTGCTTCCATAAATTAGACACAAAACCTCTTATACCAAGTCACGTTCATGGGTGGAATAGTAACACTCATTTTGATTTTCTCATTGAGAATCAAATGATAACATTATCCGATAAAGAAATAAAAAAAATTCCAACCCATGATAAGAAGTATCATATAAAACATTGAAAATGAATTATTTTTAGAAAATAATTAATGGGACATTTATTGTTTCCACATTTAATTAATTAAAAGAAAACCAAATCAAATTAGTTTATTCTAAAAAAAATTTCCTTACAATTCAATGAAATCAATGGTTTTATATCATTAGAGAAATGATACATTAAACTTAAATAATTTCATGTAGGAAAAACAGAACTATATATGATTACAATATTAATGATTATTTCTTAATAAAAAATTACATTTATATTCAAAGGATTCACTTCTACTCCCTACTGAGACACTATAATGTCAAAGAAAATTTCAGAATGTGTCAGAAACATACACTTGGTATTTGTGTGATATAACTAATTTTTTCTGATAACATTCAAAATATTATACATGTTCTTAACTATATTCTCCATCGATAGTAGATATATTAGTATTTCATTTATGAGTAATACATAGAACTAATACAAGATATAATGAATTAGGATGTTCATGAGTCTGAAAAAAAAATATTTGGGGAATTAATTAGATAAATTGAAATAATAATGATATTTATATTCTTATAAAGACACATAAATTGTTTCTTTAGGTCATACTCCTCCCTTATCCTCATATGGGGATATCCATTTCCCAAATTTATATTTTAAAATAAGCTAGATCCCCATTATTAGAAAAAACACTATCATTTAGTGTAGATGAAATCTCTTCACTATCTATCAAAATCGATATCAAATCAATGGGATATATTCAAAAGAAATTTAGAAAAATATTTTCTAAACTATTAAATGACACCATGAAACACTTCATCTTAAATTTCCGTATATAAAAACATGAATACATATAGTTATGGTAATTAGGCCCTTAAAAATATAATACCCATTTAGTGGTCATGCTTGTTAATGATCATAATAGGACTTAAAAAGTGAAGAATTTGACTCCTCTATAGTATAAATAAATGACTACATGTATATAGATCAACTATTGTATGTAATAAATGAAATTGTATGGTTTTACCATCATCAATATTTAATTATGATATCACTAATTCTACCCTAGTATAAACTCACCACACCAACATAGATAAATATAATAAGATTCTCTTATGACATGAATTATAAACACTATGGGTCATGTAAGCCTCTCCACATAGATTCCTAAAAAAATGAATAGTTTGATTTTAATAAAGAAATCTGAATATCTTGATTCAAATAGTGGGAATACCATGTCATAAGAGAAAATCATTCTACCTTTAATGTTATTTTTACCATATGTCACTATAACCATCATGGAAAGTTACATTCCATGATATTATCCTATAAATTTTTATCCTTAATAACAACTACATCCATTAAAATTTTCATCCCTTTTTCCCATAGGATGATGGAAACCAAGATGATATCACATTTATAATACATATCACATTAGTTGACATAATTATGGATTACCCAACTCTTATTAAGGCTTTTGATGAAACTATTAATGGAGATAAATTAATTGATAGTCACTTATACCATACTAGGCTCCAAGAATGTTAATGAACAAAATATAAAAATTTCTATGATCCCAAAAATAAATTAACCCTTTGATAAATATCCCATTAGATGGTCAAGAACCATCAAATCTTCATATTACTGATGAATATTTTTTAGGCTAACTTCTTTTTAGTTGAAAACACGACTACTTATAAATTATTATGTCTCATATCATCAGAATACATTGATTGTGAATCCATCAACTTGATCACCACAACTATAATAATAAATTATAGATATGTAGACTATATAAATTGGTTATCTTGATGCAAGAAAGTGTGTTACATTCCTTCCTACAAACCCCACACTCCAACCTCTATATCAATAAAAACATTGTTTGGAAAAATAATAAGACACTTCAACATAATATATATTATATATTCTCATTCTACCATAATGAATAGAAAAATACTCCTATCGTATTCCCACCATCATCAATGAGGAATGAAATAATATTTGAAAATAATTCTACAAAAATATCCTTGGAAAATTTTACTCATTTCACTTCTGAAATAATACAAACCTCCAAGGTCATGAAAAATTCTTTATATGGTTGATAGCTAATGATTACCAATGATCTTTCTTAGTATTGATCAATCTAATGGAAATCAGTGACTCACTAAAATTTTTCCAATATACTGGTTAATGATACTCAACTTATTCTATTATACCTCATTCATATAAACCTCACACTAGTGTCATCCTATAAAGATCGCTATATTTTAATATGATATTTACTAATCTCAGAAACATGGATTTAATTAATGTCAATTTTTTAATATTATTTATATGTTTCATAGAATCAGTAAAACATGACCATAAGTAAAACCAAACATCATTCATGAACAAATCATTGATCTCTAAATGGAAATCATAATCAAATTTACATGATTTTTTTGGTAATATCATAGGGCATATATTTGATAATAGGAGACCATTAAGGTAAATGATCAAACAATTCACTCTTTCTGGGGATTATGTGATTTTTGACTTAAAATGTTTCCTTAAAAATATATGAAGTCATCAATAGAGAATAATGATGATACATACCCTATCTCTCATTCGTGGCATCAATTCCACACTTTCATAAACCCCACGGGAAACCCCATTAAGGTTTTAAGTGAGGTTGAGTGTATCCCAAGAATCCTACCACCAATAGGATATAAGTTGGTGACTAATACTATAAGTATAAAACATAAAAATGGGTGGAATTATAATGGAAACCCCATTATATTTTAAAAAAACACCATTCAAATACATTATATATATAATGAATTCAAATACCTAATGAATATCAATAGAACGCATAAGCATGGACCCAAAATTGAACAACTAATAAAACTTTTCTCCGAAAATGTCTTTGATATAATCTTTCATCCTTCAGGTAGTAATGACCATCTTAGTCAAAAAAAACCCTCTTACCAACCAAAACTTATTTATATATATAAAAGGAAGTGTCACGACCCGTCCTCATGACCCATGATGTGACTACCCCAAGCCCCCCTTCCATAGGCTAGGGGCTGGAGACTAGCACCAAAGGCATAAATCCCTAAGATGGGAAGGCATTGCCTTTATAAAAAGAAATCACACACAATCAAAGTACACAACTGGTAGAAAAACACAAGTAAAACTGAATACCAAGGTAGTATTGAATGTAAATGTTCCAGTATACAAACCCAATTGAACAACATGAACAAGTACAAGTAAAAAGGGAAAACAGCTCATGGATCGTCCACTGGGTAATCCTACCTAAACAGTAGGTACAGAACTCGAACAAATCTTCCTTGAGGTATATCCCGTCTAGTCCAGATTCGAGCAGCCTCCCGTCCATCACCCTCAGCCTCAATCACTGTTGATTATCGTCTGCACAGAACACAACAAGGTGCAGGCGAAGCTCGTGTAGGGGTGAGTATAACAATACTCAGTAGGGGACCCCGAGACCCCAGAAGGTCTCCCAAGATCCACTAAGAATAAACCACAATATTAAGATAAAATCATGAAGTATCAACCAAACTTACTTAGGTATATTCATATACATATACCTAAGTTACCAAACATAGTCCGGCTCCAACTCTCAAGCCCAAGCACAACCTAGTCCACAAAAGAAGTAAAGTCAGTCACCATGGTGATAATGGTTGAAAGACATGACTCAGCTCACACAGGTATACATATTTTGAATAGAGATAGAGATGACCAGATGTAGACACTGATTCATCTAATCTGTCAGACCAACATAGGATTCAGGACCAGCTAAGCTGTCGGACCCACACAGGATCCAAGATCAGCTATTCGGTCGGACCCACACAAGATCAAGGAACAGAAGTCAGAACTATCAGACCCAAGAAATATCTCGTTACATTAGTAATCAATGTCGAACACACAGAGGATTCTGGTACAGAATTCATCACTGTCGAATCCACGGAGGATCCTGGTACTGTATCATCGATGTCGAACCAACGGAGGATTCCGTCATCTCATTCGGAGTCAGCCCTAGGGTTCCCGCACACAACACGCTTGATTCCAGGAGGGTCTGATCCTCCAGCCAAGTGTTGATACGTCAAATATCATGAAGTCATGATTTGATGTATCTCGTAGTTCCTTCACATCATAAGAAAACCAACGTGAAAGATGGCGCGTCAATCAGATGCTCGGTCTGTGAGTTATTCACATTTCTATTCCAGGGGCCCGGTTGGTTTTTAGGCTCAAACCAACCTGACCGTACTCCAACTGTGTTTAATAATCAAATGTAGTATGCCAAAATAATCATCTCGCTCCAATAATTCCATCACTGAAGATGGTTCATAGTTCAGACACACATAGCCCAAGATGCGGGCTAAAAGGTGTAAATGGCTGTAGTAGGTCTGGGTCTGGTCCGACCCAGTCGGACCGACGTCGTCCGTAGGTGCAGCCCGACCCTAGTGGTCAGCCCAGCCTAAGTGGATGGCCCGAACTAAAGGAGCGTTCGGACCCAAATGTGCGGCCCGGACCGAAGGCGCGGCCCGGCCTGAGGGTGGCCCGGTCGAAGGGGCAGTCCGACCAAAGGGGCAGCCCGGCCATGGCGGCCTGCCCGAGGGCGGCCCAGCAGAGGGGCGGCCCATCCGAGTGGAGGCCCGACCGTGGAGGCCCATCCGGCCACGCGCGGAAGGGGGGGTCCCCTCCCCCAGTTCATTGAATAGAACCGGAGCATTGCACTAGTTCGGGAGCTGCGGGACCCCAGTGGTCCCGCTGGTCCGGCTCCACGGCTACTGTCGCGGTCCTCATGCCCTCTGCGCGGCGCGACGGTGCTGCACCACCACCGCCGCAGCCCGACCTGGTCGTGGCCTTCGGCTCCACCGTGCGGAGCGACGGCACTACACTTCTCCATCCGTCGCAGCCATCCCGACCACGGATCCTCACTGGTGCAGCGCGACGGTGCCGCGCCCCTTTTCCACGGCCTGCCCTGGCCGCAGTTCCATACCTTCAGCGTGATGGTGCCTCTCCTCTTTCATCCGTCGTGGCCCTCCTAGCCGCGGTAATTCTCCGGAGCGGTGCGATGGCAGCGCGCCCTTCCAGCTCTGCCTCCGACGTCAACCAAACAAGAATCAATAGAGGGATGTTGGGCCGTGTTTGTTCAACCCGCACCATCCACATTAAGTGATAACAAAAGGCCATCATCGTACCAAAATAGATGACGAGTAACAAGGGTATAATTCATACATTAAAATAGTAAAATTCTCATACCTTGTAATCGGTGTTCACTCGGCGGAGTCACGAGAAGGCGGCTTCATTCTGTTGACGTCAGGAGGATATGATATCGTCGTTGGAAATGTTCTTCGTGGGTGGTGCCTTCCCTCTTTTATTCTTGTAGGAGAAGGAAGAAGACGTCCAATGAAGAAGTCGAAGAAAGAATGATGTCACTGGAATTCTTCACGTTCTTCGTTGGAAAGAAGAGGCATTCTTCACGGGTGATGGTTCTTCGTTGGAGAGGATAATTCTCCAAGGATTCTCCCAAGTTTCCACCAAAGAAAACTAAGCCAAAATAATAGATGAAGTTCTCTATTATTTTTATGGCACAACGACACAAGATTTTTCGCTAATTTAATGTGACAACTCAATTAATTTAATGCGGAGGAATGGATTCAATATTCAAATCAAGGGAGGTGGAGAGTTTCAATTAATGAAGAGGGGTTTGGCACCATTATGAGGGAAGACCAAGATTTTCCCCCATTAATGAGAAACTCAAGGGGTTTAAGGGGGTTTAAGGGGGTTTAAGGGGGGTTTGAACTCGTGTGGGCCCCACCACATAATATCCTCCCATGGGAGGTTACGTACGGGTGGGACCCACCTCCAACCTCCCCTTGGAGGATTAAATAACCACTCAAATAAAAATATTCTAGACATATTTTTATTTTATTTATTTCGAAACCCCAAAAATTAACTTCCAACCTTAATAAAACGCAACTACGGTGAATGTCTCCTTAAGAGAATACATGTGTTGTGAGTTCAATGGTGTCCTCAGATTTCAATTATGAGAACCGGTTCAAAAGTTATAAAATCCCACATGTACGATTACTGAACGTACCTAAAAAACTTCAGAAATTGATTTCGGGCACACTGGGACTCAGAATCAGGCGCCGTCAGAAACTGCGAACTTGTAAAATTCCCAGTTATTTTAAAAGAAATCAAGGAATTTCTATGTCTTTACATTCTTCCCACCTCAGGGATTTACGTCCCCATAAGATACAACACACACTAAGGGAAAAAATGGGGGTAATGAGTACGCATCGGAGCCTCCCGCTCCCATGTGCTCTCCTGGAGGTTCCTCTGATGCCAGCGAACGCGCACCAGAGGAATCGACCGTCCACGTAGGACCCGCTCTTGTCGATCCTCGATCTCCACTGGAACCTCTGTGAATTTCGCCCCATAATCGATGCCCACCTCCCCGTGGTCGATGATGTGGGATGGGGCATGCAAATATCTCCTCAGCTGAGATACGTGGAAGGCGTTTGCACCCGGTGCAACTGAGGTGGAGGAGTCAAGAGGTAAGCCACCTTGCCTACCCTGATGAGGAACTGGAAAGGTCCGATGAATCGCAGAGATAACTTTCCGCCTCGGCCAAATCTCCGTAGACCTCGTCGAGGTGAGACCCGTCGAAAGACGTGGTCGCCATCCCCGAACTCCAATGGTCTCCTTCTCTTATCAGCATAGAACTTCTGCCTTCTCTATGCAGTCTTCATCCTCTCCTCGATGATATGCACCTCCTCCTTCGTAGCCTACACCATATCTGGTCCCATAAGTGCTGACTCCCCTGGGTGAGTCCAACATACAGGTGATCTACAAGATCGGCCGTGAAGTGCCTTGAAAGGTTCCATCCTGATGATGGAGTGGTAGCTGTTGTTATACGCAAACTCTACCAAGGGTAAGTGATCCTCCCAGCTACGACTGAAGTCAAGGATGTATGCACGGAGCTTGTCCTTGAGAGTCTGAATGGTCTTCTCAGTCTGACCATCCATCTGAGGATGGAAGGCGGTGCTCAAGCGAAGCTGTGTCCCAAAATCCTCCTGCAACGCCTTCCATAGCCGGGAAGTGAATCGAGCATCTTGATCGAAGACAATCGTCAATGGTACGCCATGAAGCCTTACAATCTCCTGTATGTAGGGGCTTCCCAAGATCTCTATTGATCCCTGCTCTATGATTGGTATGAAGTGGTTTGACTTGGTGAGTCGGTCTACAATCACCCAGATAGAGTTGTGTCCTCTGTATGTACGTGGAAGTCCCTTCACGAAATCCATGGATATCCTATCCCACTTCCACTCTAGGACCTCTAAGGGATGAACCAAGCCTGCTGAAACCTGGTTCTCTTCCTTCACTTGCTGACAAGTGAGGAATCATGAGACAAACTCTGCTACTTCCTTCTTCATTCCTAGACACCAGTGCTGTCGTCAGAGGTCCTGATACATCTCCGCTACTCCTAGATGTACCGCTAATGGAGATGTGTGGAACTCCCTCAACACTTCCCCCTGAAGTAAAACTAGTACCATAGTCCATCCTCTAAATAGAATGACGTGCTCCCCACCTTCATAAAATACATCAGGTGCATGCCCTGTGGATACCTGATCACGTCTTGTCTCACAGTTGACGTCCCCACGCTATGCCTCCCTGACTCACTGAAGAAGTGGAGGAGTGATTATGAGAGACTGCAGAATGGATGATCCATCTCTATCGACAAAGGATATCTACAATGCATCCAGATGCTCCATCACCTCTCCTAGCAGTTGAATTCCTGATCTCATACTGAGAGAATCGGCTATAACGTTCCCCTTCCAAGGAGTATAGACTATCTTGAAGTCAAATTCCTGGAGGAACTCAAGCCAACACTGTTGTCTCAGTTTGAGGTCCTTCTGAGAGAAGATATACCTGAGAATATGGTGGTCGGAGTATATTGTAAGGTGTTCGCCCATAAGATAGTGCCACCACATCTTCAAGGCGAAGACCACTACTGCTATCTCCAAGTCATGGGTAGCATAATTCTGCTCGTGTTGTCTCAACTGCCGAGAACCATACGTGATCACTGCTCACTCCTGCATTTGGATACACCCAAGTCTGGTCCCTGATGCATCCCAGTAAACTATGTACCCAACGGCCTCCTCTGGTAGCCTCAAAATGGTTGCACTAGTGAACCTCTACCTCAGCTCCTGAAAGCTCTTCTCGCATCTTTCTGACCACATGAAGGGTTCCCCCTTCTTCGTCAATGCTGAAAGTGGTGTTGCATCTCTGGAGAAGTCTGGCACAAAGGTAAGTCTGGCCAACTCACGAATGATCAACTGCACCCTCTTATGCATGATTCCATCCTGTGCTGCCTGGGTTTTCCTTTTCACCGACCAAGGAAAACCCCATCCCAATGTTGTAGATAAACCACAGCATTTTTTCCTAATACTTTCAATTTGTGTATGAACTGTAGTTACCCAGTCCATACCCAAACTAACGTCGTACGACCTCAACGCTGCTACCAAGAGGTTCCAATCGAAACTCTCACCTCAAGGGTCAGATCACACCGTCGGCGTATGTGTGATTATCGAGTCTCCTCCCAAAGGTATCTCTAGATGTGAGGGTCAAATCAACAGTTTAACCGGAAACTCTAGGTCTGGGACAAGATTTATGGAAGGAAATAATGATTGGTACCTATGTCTATTGATACGACAGCTAGTAGAAGACACAGACCGTACCTCAAATCACTCTTAGAGCCCTTGGGTCACACTCCTTGACTGCATGCAGCTACTCTCTTCCCCATCCCTACAGCTCCCTGAGCCTAGAAGGGACTACAAAGGAGGGTGGTTGCAACATGTCAAAATGTTAACCACCTCATGCTACTCTCCCAGCTCTTCTTCCACGTCTTATGACCTGCGGATTCACCTGTCCTTAACACTTCCTCTTCCTAAACATTTTACACACTCAAGTCTCTGAGACTGGCGCTAGTTTCATGCTTTCCAACTGCTAACATTCACTGCTTGTATCCACTCATCCATTGAACTCTCAACCACAAAGGTTCTCTCGAGCACCCTAACATATGTAGGAATGCATAGAGGAAAAATTGTTGGCCCGGATATCCTTAAACACACCTCCTTCCGAGGTCCGAGCTCTAAAGCACTGATCATATCATATTCATCGAGTACCAAGAAAGATCGGTATGCCTCGATGAATACTCAGCTACTAACATGTCATCCTATCGAAGCTGTATAATCTCTAGAAAACTCTCAGCTACAAGTGTCCTCTACCAGTACTTCCGGTAGTGTTTTCTGACCAACATGCAGTGATATAGTTGGCACACTGCCCGAAGGTACCATCTCAAGAAATGGTACAAGTACCGAAACATCATCACTATGCAGACCATCCTCATGGTCACTCACTGAAAAAGATTAGTATCTAAGATCGACATCTGCTCTACTGGTGTCTCAACTAGATGTAAAACTCTTGTAATCGCCTCCATCCAGTCCTCTGCTCCCTGGAAATCTGTCTCACCTCGAAACCTTGCCAGCCACTGCCACTGGAACTCGTGCAATGCGCTTAGTCTGCATGCACCGTCCTCCAATGCGGTCGGTGGAATCTTCTTCCCAATGGGTCGTGGTGATTCTAGTACACCACCCGAAGGTGCCAACATAGTAAGAGGTCCCTAAACTGGATCCTCGTCGCTCGGTGGGCCGTCATTGTGTACTCTCTATGAAACCCTAGCTAGCTATCTACATAGTGGGATCCTAATACAGAACCGATGCGCCACAGTCAATAAGTTATACCAGGTGAGCTGACTCAAATAGTTCAAAATGAAGACTCTTGAAAACACACTCGCAATCAGTGTTTTAGTGCACTGAGTCGGAAATCAGAAGTCAGGGTCCTGGTGTATGGATACGTCGGCCGCCACACCAACACTGGACTCCCTGGACTGAAAACCACACTCAATACTCTTAACATTATTGCATCACAGTAAGATAGATCAGAGTCCTAAGTTCTGCGGTATAACCGACTCCTCTGATACCAATGTGTCACGACCCGTCCTTGGGACCCGTGTTGTGACTACCCCATGTCCGCCTTCCATATTCCAGGGGCTAGCGACTAGAACCAAAGGCATAAATCCCTAAGCTGTGAAGGCTTTACTTTATAAAAATAAGTCACACACAATCAGAGTACACAAATGGAAGCAAAAAACAAGTAAAACTGAATACAAAGGTAGTGCTGAAAGTAAATGGGCCAGTATACGAACCCAACTGAACAACAAGAACAAGTACAAGTAAAAAGGGAAAACAGCTCCTGGATCGTCCACCGGGGAATCCTACCTGAAGGGTAGGTACAGAACTGGAACAACTCATCCCTGAGGTATATCCCGTCTAGTCTAGCTCTGAGTAGCCTTCTGTCTGTCACCCTCAACCTCGATCACTACTGACAGTCATCTATGTAGAACACAACAAGGTGCGGGTGAAGCCCGTGTAGGGGTGAGTATAAAAATACTCAGTAGGGGACCCCGAGTCCCCCGAAGGTCTCCCAAAATCCACTAAGGATAAACCACAGTAGTAAGATACAATCATAAATTATCAACCATCCTTACTTACGTATATTCCCATACATATACCTAAGTTACCAAACATAGTCCGGCTCCAACTCTCGAGCCCAAGCACAACCCAGTCCACAAAGAAAGTAAAGTCAGTCACCATGGTGATAATGGTTGAAAGACATGTCTCAGCTCACACAGGTAAACATATTTTGTAGAGCAATAGAGATGATCAGATGTAGAAACTGATTCATTTAAGTTGTCGTACTCACACTGGATTCAGGATTAGCTAAGCTATCGAACCCACACAGGATCCAGGATCAGTTATTCTGTCGGACCCACACAGGATCCAGGAACAGAAGTTAGATCTGTCGGACCCACAAAGGATCTCAATACAGTAGTCACCACTGTTGAACCCACAGAGGATTATGGTATATAAGTCATCACTATCAAACCCACGGAAGGTACAGTATTGTCGCTATCGAACCCACAGAGGATTTCGTCATCTCAGTCGCAGCCAGCCCTAGGGTTCCCGCACACAGCACGTTCGATTCCGGGAGGGTCCGCTCGTCGAGCCAAGTGTTCATACATCAACTATCACGAATTCCTGATTTGATTTATCCCATAGTTCTTTCACATCATAAAGAACCCAATGTGACAGACGGCGCGTCAATCGGATGCTCGGTCTGTGAGTTATTGGCATTTCCATTCCAGGGGCCCGGTTGCTTTTTAGGCTCAAACCAACCCAACCTTACTCCAACTGCATCCGAACCTAAATTGTATTATTCCAAAAGAATCTTCTTGCTCCAAGAATTCCATCACTGTAGACGGTTCGTCGTTTGGACACCTGTAGCCCAATATGCGGGCTAAAAGGTGTAAATGGATGTAGCAGGTCTGGGTCTGGTCCAACCCAATCGGACCGACCCGGTCCGAACTAGGGTCTGACCCGGTCCGTGGGTGCTGCCCGACCCGAGTCGTCGGCCCGACCCGATTGGACGGCCCGAACCAAGGGAGTGTCCCAACCCGAAGGCACATCCCGGCCAGAAGGCGTGGCCCGGCATGAGGGCGGCCCGGCCTAAGGGTGGCCCAGCCCGTGGCTGCACAGCCAAGGGGGCGGCCCGGCCATGGCGGCCCAGCCTAGGGGCGGCCCGGACGTGGCAGCCCAGCCGAGGGGCGGCCCAGCCATGGAGGCCCAACTGAGAGGCGGCCCGGTCGTGGCGGCCCAGCAAACCATGCGCGGGATTGGAGTACCCCCCTCGATTGGTTGAACAGAACGTGCACGTTGCGCTGGTTCGGGAGCTGTGGGACCCGAGTGGTCCTGCTGGTCCGGCTCCACAACGGTTGGCCACCACCGCGGGGCGAGAACACCGCGGTCCTCCTGCCCTCCACGCGGTGCGATGGTGCCGCACCGCCACCATCACGGACCAACCTGGTCGCGGCATTCAGCTCCACCGCACGGCGCGACGGCGCAGCGCTTCTCCATCTGCTGCCACCTTCCCGGTCGTGGAGCATCACTGGTGCAGCGGGACGGCGCCACACCACTTTATCGTGGCCCTCCCTGGCCATGGTTCATTACCTCCTGGGTGGTGCAGCGTGATGGCACCACGCCTCTTTCATCCGCCACGGCCCTCCCAGCCGTGGTTCTTCTCCGGCGCAGTGCGATGGAATCACGCCCTTCCGGCTCCACCTCCGATGACAACCAAACAAGAATCAACGGAGGGACGTCGGTCCGTGTTTGTTCGGCCCGCGCCCTCCGCATTATGTGATAACAAAAGGCCATCATCGAACCAAAATATATGATGAGGAATGAGGGTATAATTTATACATTAAAATAGTCAAATTCCCCTACCTTGTAATCCGTGTTCTCTTGGCGGAGTCACAGAAAAGTGGCGTTGTTACATTGACGTCGGGAGGAGATGACGTCGTCATTGGCAACATTCTTCGCGGAAGGTGTCTTCCCTCCTTTATTCCGGTAGGAGAAGGAAGAAGACATCCAAGGAAGTAGTCTAAGAATGAAGGATTTCGCCGGCGTTCTTCATGTTCATCATTGGAAAGAAGAGGCGTTCTTCGCGGGTGATGGTTCTTCGTTGGAGAGGATAATTTTCCAAGGATTCTCCTAAGTTTCCACCAAAGAAAACTAAACCAAAATAATAGAGGAAGTTCTCTATTATTTTTATGGAACAATGACACAATATTTGTCGTTAATTAAATGTGACAACTCAATTAATTTAATGCAGAGGAATGGATTCAAAATTCAAAACAAGGGAGGTGGAGAGTTTCAATTATTGAAGAGGGGTTTGGCACCATTATGAGGGTAGACCAAGATTTTTCCCCATTAATGGGAAACTAAAGTTGTTTAATGGGGTTTAAGGGGGGTTTGAGCTCATGTGGGCCCCACCACATAATATCCTCCCATGGGAGGTTATGCGCGGGTGGGAACCACCTCCAACCTCCCCTTGGAGGATTAAACCACCACTCAAATAAAAATATGCTAGACATATTTTTATTTAATTTATTTAGAAACCCCAAAAATTAACTTCCAACCTCGATAAAACGCAACTGTGGTGAAGGTCTCCTTAAGCGAATATTGGTGCTGCGAGTTCAACGGTATCCTCAGATTTCAATTCTGAGCACTGGTTCAAAATATATAAAATCCCACACGTACGATTACTGAACGTACCCAAAGAAAACTTCAGAAATTGATTTCGGGAACACCGAGCCTTGGAACCAGGCGTCGTCAGAAACTACAGGCTCGTAAAATTACCATGTATTTTAAAAAAAACTCACGGAATTTCCGGGTCTTTATAGGAAGGATATGTGTATTCAAATTAGTTTACTCTTTTAAAACAACTCATTCAAATACATAAGTGAAAAATATTGTCATCGTGAATAAAAATCAAAAATGACACACACCTATAGAAATATATTTATTACCACATATCAATAATACTCTCCACTAAAATTACACATCAATGTATAGTATCATAACTCCAAATGAATGTTGGTAAAGTTTATACCCCTCATCCATTATCACATTGATTTGGTTTCACCTACTCCCGAAAACCATGTGTTTTATGACACAATAACTTCCTTTTAGACACTTTTTTTTACATATAATATTATATACTAATAAAACGTCCAAATCAATATTCACCATCACTACAAGACAATTGATTATCACATTCTCATCATAGTAGGGTATCTTAAAATTGTGGGAACCCAACCATGTTCCCTCATCCTACAATGTAAACCCCGTAATATTTGTCATAGCATTTATATTATAAAATCAAGTTATAAGAACTATAACAACCATTAATTAAATCAAATTCAATATTACATGTGTAATTAACAACCTTTTATAAATCTAGTGTGATATTGGGTAAAAGGAAATCGTTATCCATACATTCAATTTTGAACATAGATACTGGGAATATATATATATGGAACCCATGTTCTCATATGGGAATTAGTTAGGTTATCTATCTCTTGTAGTGGTGAACATAATATAATAATAAAATTCCACAAAAATTATTTTTTTTCAATAACAACATAGAGGTTAATATTAAATGAATACCAAAATGACCCCCTAAAATCGTGTCACTGAAAATATCCTACTCTTACTACCACTTCTAAAAATATAACACAATTATCTTATAAAATTTACAATTTTCTACTTCAACACATCATTCATTATATTATAATTTTATAATTGACTAATATCATTAACGTAATTTTTTTCATTCAAAATACATATTTAACAACAAACATATCTTTAAATAGTATTCTAATTCATGAAATTAATTTAAAAATAATTAAAATATTCTATCTATTAATATCTACTAAACATGACTATTTCAACATTTTTTATTTACCATTGTATAGGCCATTATGTTTATTAGAATAATTAATTATTTTATTTTACTGCCTATTTTTATTTAGTTTTTTTCATCCAAATTCCATGCCAATGGTAAACTATAATTTAACCCCGTAGTAAAAAAACCCATCATCGTATAAATCCCCACCCACCAACACCACCGCAACAATGTGGTTGTCCACCCCAACAGCTACAAATCCATTTCCATTTCATATAGCATGTTATACCCTCATATCCATAATCAAACAACATCATATCCACCACCTCCACTATTCATCAACACCATATCACAATAATAAGGCATATCATGAATGCATTATACCAAAAAATATAACATGAATTAGCCAAAAATTCAACAATGAATAAGAAAAAATAGTAATGTTTCAAAATAGAGATATTCTCCTTTAGAATTTGTTCATGTTAAACTGAAATTTTATATTTAGGTACTAGAACTAAAATTAAAAATTTCCATAAATAATTTTCAATAAAAAACATTATGTGATTATCAAATAATGAAAGGTAAATACATCACATTATATAGAATGTTATATATATATATATGTTTTTTCCAACAAAAAAATTATTCAAATTTCATAAAAACCAGAATAAAAAGTACAAAATATTTAATAATAAAAATGAAGATAACCAACATATCTTCGATTTACTTTACTCTAATTCATTATACCAATTATGATAATACATATCATCCACCCATATAATTAAATGCCTGATTAATCCACAAGTTTCACATAATTACAATAGTATTTGTCTCAAATCCCAATCCTAAATTAACTTATCATCCTTTTAAATACAACATATTGATGATAATATAAATTGAACACTCTCTAACAAACAATGATCATGCATGTGGAATATTATCAAATATTTCCCATCAAAACTATGACACACAAACATGAAAATTGAATTAGCATAACTATCACAACCTACCCCAGATGAGGGAAAATAATCTAATTAATAATTCGATAAAAATAATTCAACATTGATCAAAAGTGTTTATCAATTTATATTATATTCAAACCAAAATAGGATGATGGATTAAACATCTCCAATTCTGCATATATATCCCCCTTGATTTTGAAGCATGTTTAAGAATTAAAAGTGAATATATTAAAAGGAAATAATTTATAAATGTTATGAAAAATTAATGAATCATTCAATAGAATTTGTTTATTATGATGCAATGAGGCAAAAAATAATGAAAAATAGAATTTCATAGAATGAGATCCCATTATCTATCTCCAAGTCTCGTGATTAAAACTACCTGAACTCTATGAATTTAATAAATACCATAACATAATCAAAGTTGGAATTTCATAATGATCAACACATCATCAAAAATGGTAAAAACACTGGCCTTAATTCCTTGACCATGATGATCCCCAGATAAGACCTCAATGTAATGGAAAACATTGTGGTGTAACAAATAAAATATTTATAGATCCATGAATTTAACAACCTATAAAATCATGCATTCATCGGTACAAAAATGATCATATGAGATTATCTAAAATATCATATTGGATTCACCCCTAATAAACCCACATGACCTCCAACCTATTCAAGATAATATAAACACTACCTAAAACCATCACAACACAATGCTACCCCTCATGTACCAATATTGGTTCTGTAAATTGAAATTATATGAATCCTTATTATATTAACCATAATTCTATAATAAGTTATAATAAACTATGAAAATTTATCCAAAAATAGCCTATATAATGTAACAACCATACTTTGAGAATGAGTTTTCATAACACTCAAACCTCATGGATCACACCCTCATCACATCACAATAATCACAAACACAACTCTATGTTTCATTGTGAAAGATATTAAAACATTGAGAAATATTCACCCCTATCAATTATTCATGTAGGAGCTCATTTTTTTCATGTCACAATAAAATTATTCTACTTGAAATTTTATCTCTAACTCCAAATACATTTCAAAAATATATATCCTATTTCCTATAAAAGTTATGAATTACAAAATATTACATTGTAGGAAATCCTGGTATACTATATATCAATATTATTAATGTCTATATGGTTGGAAATTATTTGGGGAGCCATGATATAAATAGGAAAACCACTAGGAATATATTTTATAGGATTGAATATATTCCTTATCAATAAGTTATTAATTAAGTAAACTATACACATATATGATATATCTATAGCATGAGAGTAGTTTTGAAGCATTAACTATTTCTCAATGTGGGGTAAACATAAAAATTTAAATACTAATAATCATATAGAATTGATATATTGATATCAATGAGATATAAATGTTTTATTTATTTCATAAAAGTAATATGTATTAATAAAATACGTCCTCCCTATATGGGATCCATTAACTTGTTATATCATGTAAGCTAAATTTGATTTAGTGAAACCAATAGGTTACTATATTTTTGCCTCATATGAGATTATAAAATTATAAATCATCGAAGAGTATAATTAAGTATTTCTTAAATAATTTCCTCTTACTTTCATATCATTTGTGTTAAATTATTTACCGAAATGGAGTAAAGTCACCCCTCTTGAGGAATACACTATTTCCTCATTTATATGGCCAACCACTCAACCTCATATATTATTTTTAATATTCAAAAATTATGTGAACTACTTTTTTATAGTCAAAATGGAAAATTTCACATTAGTATGGAAGGGATACACAATTCATGAGGTATATTTAATTTCAAATCCCTTCCATTTATACTTGATCACATATGTTAACCCCTTGAATAATTAATTCCATCAAATGAAAAAATTGTAGATTACATCTCAAAAAAATTATCACTAAAATAATCCTTTTGTGATTTTAAAAAATTAAATTACATGGAATTATATCTAATTAAGACCACAATTGTCATATTTTTAGAAAAAGATGATATCAGTTGAATATTTTTCATTGCATTTCATGAAACGCATACCAAGGGTGGAATATCAACCCATCTACATTCTGGGGAAGAGTCACAATTGGGGTTACGTTTTGTAATATATATAATGAATGAATATTTGATTTAATATAAAGTAAAAGTGTTGTGTGAAAATATAATTCTCATTTCTCATTGTTCATATTAGTGAAAAATTATCCTGATCAAGTTAAGGGTTTATTTAAATATTTACTTATTTTTTAGTTTAAAAAAAGCCATATTATAGTTATATAGACATAATTCTATTGTAAAGTTTCATAAAATTTATGTTTCTAACATAATTAAATTCACTTATGATTTAAATGTAACCTATTTTCTTTAAATAGTCCTTAAAATATTAAAAACAAATGATGGATCTCAATTTTTAGTGGCATTCATCAAATGAAAATTTATACTATTACCCTACACCATGGGGTCTTATAAATTATTTAGCACCAAATTTATAGGAATTCAATATTTTAATAAAATTATAATTGTTTTGGTTTTTTATATATGAAAACCATAACTATTTCCATATCACACCATAAAATTTCATATAAATTCTTCTCTTATCTAACAAATTTTAAATAAGACAAACATTATTGATTGGGCACTATACATGTGAAGAAAAAGTTGTATATGGATATATACAAAGATATTAAGAATATAAATCATGGTACTAAACATAAGTTATGAAACCTAGAGTTTATATGTTTTCATCAATCATTAGGGATTTCAATTATTTATAATATATGTGGATAGGGAACAATATGGGAATTATTGCTAGGTAGTTGATTTTATAGTGACTCAACATGGGTATACAAGGTTTCCTGAAGCATCACCATTTTTGAGGTGGAATTGAATATTGTGAGAATTTATGTGGTCATCTAATCGTATAACTATAAAATCCTATTGATATCATCCATGATTTATTAATTACTCAGATAATTAAAAAAATCCTCCAAACTTATTCTATAATGATGTAAATATTTTATTATAATATATCTATAAAGGAAGAGGGAAACCCATTCTATGTGATATATTTATTTATATTCCCCAAAATATATCCCTATATGGACATTGAAACTAATCTATCACTATAAAAAAAAGTTGAAATAATACCACTCATCCTCGGATATGGTTCCCTAACCACACAATTATATCCCATTTTTATCTTTGTTTCATTTCTTTCTCGACAAATATAATGATTATGTAGATATTAAAAGATTAAGGGGATTCCCAAAACACCACAGTTGAGAAATATATAGAGTATAATATTTATCCTGTTATGTTTGAGGAATGTGATATCTAGATAAATTTGAATTAACACTTCATATGGATTGATTAATATTGATTTAATTGATAAGTTATTTTTTCAATGCTCATATAATTTCTTCAGGTAAAATACCTTCATGAATTCATCCGAAATCACATAGAGAAGGGGAATAAATATTTATGTTTTAATATTTCCAATGATATGTAGATAGATATTGAGTATCTATCATTAAAAAGAACAATTCCATATCACCTTGAGTTTCCAAGCCAATGGATAATGGATTGTATCACAGAAAAACTACTATGGAATCCATGATCTGATGTCCATCATCGATTTTTTATTATACGATTTATAGAAATAGATTATTTGTTTCATGAAAATATATATTTATTATAGGTTTAAAACCATGATATTATTTGATATATATCATTTTAAAATAATTAAATCTCATTGATATTCGGTGATACACGCATCCCAGAGTCTAATTAAAACATAATTGGGTATACCATTATAAACTAGCCATTAAATTTTTGGATATGAATTGGAATAAATAAATAATTTATTTTATATTTTTTACACATGTACAATATAGCTTATTTATTTATCAATTGATTAGAAATAAAATCAAAAAAATCATTTAAAAGTAGAAGAAATATTTTTCTAAAAACTATTTTTATGCATGAAATGTTTATTTATCTTAATAATTTAACATAGTCACTAATCGTGAATGATATTAATGAAATTTTTATATTTTTTATTCAATATAAATTTTTACCATTCATTTAATATTTTCTAAAATTAATGGGTTATAATAAATCTTCTTTTATTCATAAAAAAATTATTTCCCTAAAAATTTGTTTCATCGCATTTTCTGCACATCCTATTAAATTTATTTATATCAGCATTTGAAATAAAATAAAATAAAAATTATTTTGATTTTTTAAATCATCGTGTATAAAATAAATTTGAGATAAATTTCTTAAATTAACAAAAAATAATAAATATTTCGATAAATAATGATAAATACTGATTTTTATTTAAAACCTCCTTTTTATTTAACTGATTTAAAATTTTCATTTTTGTTATATTTTTTTTAGATGTATAATTACTTAATATATATTAAAATTAATACATTTAATATAATTGGAATCAATTTTATGTTGAATTTTTTTATAACAAAATTTAATTATTAAGAAAACATTTCCTTTGGAAAACTTTTTTTGACATGCTTGCAATTTAAATTATAAAATAAATTCAGATAAATATATTATATTAATTTTTTAAAAACTTATTCCATATATAGAATAAAAATAATTAATATTTATTAATTATTTCAACATACATTTTTATCTTAATTAACTATTAATATAGTAAAACTTAATTACCGTAGTTAAGATTAAAATGGGTTTACTATAGGTTAAACTAAAAAGATAATGGTAAATGACATAAAAACTTGTAAAATTTTGATTATATTTCATTAATTATTCATTATATAATCTAATTACTTATAATTAGAAATTTTAGATCCTTTTTTAACATGTAAGATATTGGTATATCTTTTCCTTTTCAATCATTCCAAGGTTGTCCTCTCCCCTAATTATAAAAGAGAATCCACTCTCCATTTCCATCCATACATAAATACACCATTGGAACATTAAATCACTAAAAAATATCTTAATTACATCCCTAAACAATAAATAAAGTCATTTTATGGACTGGATAACCAATCTATGAAGGAAATTGTTACAAACCTAATGATGATTTCCAAATAAGAGGTGTAGTTCTCAACCATATATCTATGTCGTATTTATTCCTCTACACAATTAAAATAATATAAAACTATGTTAATATAAAAAATAGAATATTCCATCCAATTATAGGCCATTATGTTAATATATTAACCTATATCGGGGTCCTCTTCCATCAAATGGAAAATAAAACAACAGATTGTGTGTATGGTAGACTACCGCCTCAGGAATTACGGTAATTTATTTTTCATCCCCGCCTCTTACAGCTGAATATAATAATGGATTTAGTGATTATATATGATATTTTGGATATAATTATACTTATTTAATTTTAATATTATATGTACCTTCTTACCTTCTAATCCTTTATAGAACAACAACATTACTTATGCATACATGTGGACGATCGCCTCCATCAAGTGATGTGATTTGTTTTTCATTTAATTTTTTACTTAGATTACAATAAGTATGTATTTGATGAAAATATATTATTTATATGATATAAAAATAATTATATAAAATTTAATTTTTATTTACCTTTCTTTCATTCCATCCATTATAAAAATGAAAATATTGTTTATATGTTTTTATGACCTACCGTCTACATGAATAGGGTAACTCATTTTTCTATCTATTTATTTTAATAAGGATTCTAAATTTTATATAATTTATATATATATGAAATTTATATGAATATCAAAATTATATATATTATTAAATGAACTTGAAAGTACATGTGTTAAAACTACTTAAGAAAAATATACAAGACCAATGAAGAAGTTATTACCTAAAAAAGTAATTTTAATAAGGAATTATTAACAAATGCATGATAATAGAATATAAGTAATTCATATATGGTATGATATATTTTATTATGGTCTTACAATATCTTTATAAAAGAGTTTATATATATTATAATTTAGTTTTTGACACATATAGTAGAAGTCATAACTGAGGTAAGGGTTTCTTGTCTCGTTGTTACTTATGTGAGATATATGTCAAATTAACCAATTATATATTTTTTGTAGTGATTTTATTTCCCTGATGAAATGATATGTCAGGGATATGATAATTAATAAGGTGTTTAATGTATCATTAATATCTATTTCATTCGTAGAGGTTATGATTAAAATTTTACTAAGGATGTAAGGGTTTATCTCATAATCTAATCATTAATCAAGATTTTTTATGTATAAGACACCGTTGGGGGAATTATTTCATATCCATATGTAAAAATAATAAAAAGTATTAAAATATAGTAATTTTTAGTTTTTCTTAATTTTATTCTCTTTCTTAGCAATTGAGTCCATAATAATAAATTTAAGGGAAATAGACATCATTTTTCTATTTGATCGAAACCCCATTAGCTTCCTTATCAATGTTCTCCTAAAATTTATCATAATTTTTTTATATTAAAAAATATTGTTGAAAAAAATTTTTATCCTTGTTTGAATGTTAAAAAATGGTTTAAAAGGAATCTTATTATAGTTTTCTAAATGGTAATATTTTTATTTTTTTACTACAAATGTGATGAGAATATTTATATAAAAATACACAATATGAAAAAGAATTTTCTGCCATCATGACCCCTCAAATATTATAATTTCTCATTACATCCCCTAGTGATTGATTTAAAATAAAAAATTTGTAATATATTTATCTAAACTTTTAATTTTTTGAATGTTATTTTACAAAGTGAAAATTATATTTTTCTTAATAATTTTTTAGTGATTTTTTTTTTTGGAATTTGTGATCATTAACATTAAAAATCCATACTTTACTTATTATCCACTAGTAATTTGTCTAAATAATACCATAATTATTCTTTATCTTTGTGGTTTATGATATGTTTCATTATGGAAGGTATTGACCATCACATGCTAGTTTTCGAATACTGCCATTTTTTTATTTTGTGCATTAATAGTAGAGGATTATTAACATTTAGTATACTAGTTTTCAGTATGATTTTTTATATTAATTATGTGTATACCCTATATATTATGAATTCATTAAAATAATTATGTGATGGTAATATCCTTATATGATTCCCTTGTGTGTCATTATGTTTCATCAGACAAATGAGGTTGGGGATTTAGAAAACAACTTACCAATTTTAGTAATAGGACAAGGAAAGAGGCCTTGATGGTATGATTATGATGTCATAAATTATGAATTCCCAAATTATATGATTAATTATTGAATTACATGGGATTTTTTTATTATTTATTATACCCATTGATAAGTTTCAAGATCATTTGATTATTTGTCAAACATTATTTGATAACCATTTATTCCTTCTATTGTTTTCTTCATGTACATCCTTTTGATTAAATGACACGTGTTTACAAATATTTACATTTCTATATTGATCATTCCATGATATCTTCAGCTATATGGATACCCTTTCTAATCATCTGAGATCACCCCTTTATAATTGTTCCTTTACATATGATTCTATGATGTGTTTTATGACTGATTTTAAAGAATATGGTAAAGGGACTAATGGTGTTATCTAAGGAAATACTATATTTTATTTTATGTTTTCAGATTTAATATGTATATCAAGTACATTTCTATTTTTTAGGTATATATAAACTTTTAGATCCTTTAGGATGTGGTCACTTTTATTTAGAACTAATATAATAGAGTATCCAATGACTCATGGATACAAGATTCATGGTCATTGCCCAAAGGATATAATTGGTGAACTTGGGAATCACTCCTAGTTTTTATTTTATCTATTTGCATAAATTTATACTAGATTAATCCTTAAAAATGATAGTTATTAAAATAAAGATATGAAATATATGATTTCTTTTAGTTTAGATGTGTTGGTTGAATAGATATATGAATAATATTGATTTTAACTATACATAAAAGACAAAAAAACATTATAATTACACTATATATATGGATAATGTTGATAAATCATTATGAATCCCAGGTTCAAGAATATATAATGTGATCCATCATCTTTGGTTTATATTGATTCTTGAATACATCTTAGCACAGTTCACCTTGTATCCAATATAATCCCTAATCTTAAAGCTTTTTAATTTTGTAGTCGAATAGATTAAAACTAATCCAAATTATATATAAATTGAAATGGTGGATCAAATAAATATGATATAAAATATATCAACCAGAATATTGAAATGGATTCCAATTATTAAGAGCATATAGAATTTTGGTAGAGTGGGAATCCTTATAAAAAAATATCATGTTCAATGTCTTCTAGTGTAAGGGCTCTGATCAAATAAACTATTGATGAACCCACCTCATTAACATCTAATGTGTAATAAAAAAATTGCATATTAGATACATTGAAAATAATGGACTTATATACATGGAATATCATTTAAAACACTCTCTAGATATCCATTTAAACTATTTTCAAATAATATTAGATATCCAAGGGATTGGAAATATCATAGCTCTAAAAAAGTCAATATCATTACTAAACCCAATGAGATATAGATCCAAGTAAATAGTTGGGTGGATTTTGTGAGCTTTATTTTTGTCTAGGAACAAGTAATTCATAAATTTTATACTCTCTTTGGAGGTTCATACTTCCTTGGGGTTGAAATAACCTATATCCCATAATTTAAATAAGAAACATCAAGCATCTATCAAATTTTGAAACCATGTGTTTAAAATCACTCATTACTATTCTACCAATATAACATTAGGATGTTGATATTTTATCGACAACATGCTCCCCATTATATAGAACTGATGGAAAATTGATGAATCTATTGGGGACTAAGCGGAAAATTTTAATTTTACTAATATGTATGTCAAATTTTCATAGTTATAGGAACTCTCGAATAGTCCCATTGGTTTTCTTACACCACCAACCATAAAGAGGTTATATTACCCTTTTTTAATAGAGAAAATTCAATACCATGGGAATGTACAAGAATTTTATTCTCTTATATGAAATGAAAAATAATTTATTTATAGAACTTATAACTACATATGTCATCAATGGTCATGAATTATGACCTATGATTTCCTAGGAAACTATAAATAGGAAGTAAAAGTGAATTAATCATAGAAAGTCTCCTCATTTGACGAGGGTGGTCCTTAGGATGGGAATTTATTATATTAATGGAGGATTCTAAGAGTAATCACTCATATATATTGTTAATTATATCTTCATTATCATGCTCATATTTGAATAAACTATATCAGTATATTTTATGAATTTATATTTTATTAAATTATTGAACCAAACTTTATTTATGTTATGTTTTTGGATGTTGATAAATATTTGGATCATCCATATTTTAAAACACAAGTCATATTATAAATTTTTTAGTCTAAAAATATCCTGTAAACCAATAGAAAATGTTTGTATGAAACAATTTCATAATGTATTATACCAGAGATAACCCATAGTACGATCAAATAGATGTTGGAACAATATTAAAAACTAAAAATTATCATATAGTTCCTAAAATGTGTCTTTCAAATCTTATATTCATGGTGATGGGTCACCCTCTCAAACAAACCTCACCTATATCACATATAAAACCCAAAAAAAATTAACACCATCTATAAAATCTATTAAAATTTTATTTTATGCCCCTATAATGAAGACAAAATAAAAAAGTAGGATATCCACTATGAACTCTATTTCTTATAGTAGAATTGTCTTGTTTTATAAGGAAGTTTCCATGTATAAGTTTGAATAAAACCTTGACGCCATCAATCCATATTATGTAACAAGGTTAATGGGGTTGTGTAACATCCACTCCATGATATCCTATAATAATATTGTGGAATATTTTTATTTTAAGGCTCACCTCTACTGATAATATAATATCCTACTAGTTGGTGTATTTAACAGTCCTGTATTACATATTTTTATCTAGTGGATAACAGTTCTTCATGAGGAAATGGAAAAAACTTTGAAATATCATACTGAATTATACATTATAGAATAATTTATTTTATATTTGGTATCAACCATTTAGGAAATTGTATATAAAGATGAATTGAATTCTCACTTAAATATTGTTATATTTGATATGAAATCCATAAAAACTCAACAAAAATATTTATTTTTTTCATTAAATTTTTTTTTATAACATGGAACCCTAATAATGGAAATCACTATGGGAATATGAAGAAAAAAATCATCTATATATTATAAAAGGTGAATGTTAAACACACATGAATAGAATGGTTTCAATAATATGTAGATTTGATTTAGTTTTTAGATAATATGTATCACAAAATATTTTTTTTCATATTTTAATTATATTAGATCAATATTTTTTGGATCCATTATATATGATATTACCTTTTAGAGAGGATCTTAGATGAAGATGCACCACTATATTTTCATAGATAAAAAATATACAATTTTAAAGGATTTTAATATTATCACAAAGCATTATAAATTGAAACATTTCATGCACAGGTTGATTAATAATGAATCATAAGGTTTGGGAATTTTTAGTGCTTAAAAAATATTATTTATTATATAAAAACATTCCATTATAGTACAGTGTATGAATTGGTCCCCATTTTATATAGAATAATTAGTAAATTAAACTAAAAGTATATGAATCTTCTTTGAAAATATATTTTTTTAACTTTTAAAATTATTATTTCACATGTTTTATTAAGTATGATGAGGGTTTAAATGTGGATTATAATTTGAATGTGTCTTATAAAGTAGGTATGGGTTGGACATATAGGGGTTCATGAGTCGTCATCCAAAGATAATGATAAGCTACTAAAAAATGATGCATATTTTTTCTCCTAAAAAAGGTCAGAACCTACATAATGGATAAAAAAATATAATTAAAGGGATCATGTTAATTAACACCATATATCTTAGATTAAATATTAATGCAGTTTATGATATTTTTATATACGTGGTGAACGAAAATGGTTGTATTTTTTCTCATTGAAAATGGAGTTCACTTAACATAAATAAGGAGTCAATTCACTTCCATAGTGACTAAATCAAGGATAAAAGTTATGAAATAAACTATTTTAAAATATATAGTTCTTGAGGAATATTCCAATGAGTTTCTATTGTGAAATTGTTATGATAAAAATTATAACATAATAATGACTAACAACTTTATATATATTTTAAATCAATTTTATATAGAAATGTTTGATGAGGTAAATCATGAATTAAAATGTTTCAATCAGATATAACGAAATATTAATAGAATAATGAGTCAATTCCTCTATAATTGGACCACTTTAATTATGAATAGTGATGACCAGATTATATTTATATAATATAATATAGGAATAAAGAATATTATAAAGATGGGGAGATAGATTTTTCATCTGAAAAAATTTATTCCCTTTGATGTGTATTTCTAGATAATGTTTTCAAACCATTTTCACCATATTTCTTGAAGGGATACTTTTAGAATATATTCACTATTTACTATTATCCATGGAGAGTTTACGGTAGTCTTATAATTTAATGTTTAATGTATATTAGATAATTCAGAATTTTTTTAAAGGGATATAATTTTTTCTAGGATGATATAATCATTTATTATATATGATGATCAAGACAAGTTGACCTAAAAATATTAAAATGTGTTAAAAATTAATGATATGGACAAAGGATGTGATTGAGCCCAATAAAGGATATCTCATAATTGATTCATATCCTTTACTAAAATGAATAAAAAAATATGTTTTTAGAATGAGGAACACACCATGGTGTATGAGTAATAGTTTAGATCTAAAGTAAATAAATGGAGACTCAAAAGATGGGTGTAATCAAATGTGGTAATTGTATCCATGAATATAGGTTATGTAAAGAAAAAGAGGAAAACAACTAGAGTATAATTGTGGAAATTGAATATTGTATAAAAAAGTAGTTGGAGATGTGATAAATGTTCTATGAATCACTACAAGTCTTTTAATGATAGATTTCAAGTTATAAAATTTCTAGAAATATATAACCAGGGGAATGTAATTTCATTTAAGAGGAGATTAAGTGTTATTTACCTGAAATGAATTATTTAAATATTAGTCAACGAATCATATATGGTTTATGTTTGGGATGATAATTATATCCAAATCATTAATAATTGATATGAACATCACTATTTGAATTATGAAATCATAAATCTAGAAAAACATATTTTAAAATTTTTTGGTCTTATATAAATCATTTTCAACCCATACCTAAAATTAGAGGATTAATAATATATTATTTTTTATATTCCACAAAATATATGAATAAATATTTATTTTATATAGGAAAATTAACGTTATGTTTCTTTAAATCAATCTCTGATGGAAAATCAACATTTATTTTGTAAATGCAGGTGGATCCTCATTATGTAATATATAGTCTTATGGGATAAAATCTATGTTTTTATATTATTTCCTTTTAACAAGGACCTATGTGTATGAAAATTATTATTATATTAATTATTTCATATGAAAAAATGAATATGTTTGAGGCATATTTCACTCATTATTAAGGGGTTTTATGGAATATGATCAATTTTAGAGTACATTAGGTATAATATATGACACCTCCCATATTGGGTTCTAATTTATTTGGATTATAATATTTTATCATTAGTTCCCTAAGGTCATATTTTTTCTCTCAATGAAAAATATAATGGATTAAAACATTCTTGTTAAATGGTCTCATCATATGATATTTGAAAACATCATGGTTTTTTAGAGATCATAATATCTTTCTTTTGATTTTATTTTATATCATATTACCAAATTGATAGATTTTCATCCCCGTTACATTAATTATAAATGGTATTTTTAGAGTGAGGGTGATAGGAACACAATAGAAAATACTTCCATAACCCCACACATCCATTAATATTGGGTCTCTATTGTTTTATGCATGTGGTGGGGAAATGAAGAAATAATTAAATGAGGAGTTCGTTATAGAAATAAATATTATCCTAATAATAAAAATATTATTGCATATTTGAAAAAAAAATCATATTTAAGGCATATATCTATCCATTTCTAACGGCATGATAACTTGAAAATTAGTTTGATTAGATATTATATTGTGAATAATCATCCATAAATTCATACAAATAGAAATATATATGGTTTTATATTAGATATGTTTTTGAAATAACAAATATAGAAATTATTTTTTATATCAATAATGAAATAACAACATTATATTTAATTTATTTTATAGGAAAATTTTTATCTCATTAGAACTTTTTTCGAGTAGCTATAAAAATAATCATGACTTTTATAATAGTGGCCACTTGGTAAGTATCCATATAAATATTAACTATATGGAAAATGGATAAGAGTATATAAAATCATGCATAAGATTATGGGACTAATGAGTGGAATTAGCATTAAATTTTCATTAATTACACACTAATGAGAATACATTTCATTCGGGAACAATAAAATTTTAAAATTAACCCTATTTCATGATTTTGTAAGGGAGATTTTTTTAGAATCCATTCTAGGTTAACCCTCTAAATATATTTAATTTAGTAACTAAAAGGGCATAAAGTCACTCCATTTCCCCCACAAGATAGAAACAAGTGCATGGGTATCAAGGAATGAAATTGTGAAAGGTATTACCAAATAATATTAGATAAGAGATAATAAAATCCTCACAATAAATCAAATATTACTTGTCCATAATATGGGAGTTCCATATAAAATAAACAAATAGTTTCAAAAAATTAGTAATCAATATCAATATCTTTGAAATAGAAATAAATATAACTAGTTTCATTGAGAATAAATGAAACTAAATCCATAACTCAAATCCAACATAAACCAAAAATAATAAGGATTTTATTTATCAACATAAACGGAATAACACCACATACGATCAGCACATCTAAAAATAAAAATTACATAAGAACCCATCTCAATATTCTATGTGAATCATCCCTACTTTCTACAATAACTATATAAAAAATGTGACATAAAAGGTTTTTCCATACATATATATAGACTCTTCTGAACCTATAATATGTTAGGAATTAAAATAATGAACTATTAGTGACCACCAACACCTCATGAATTACCTTAAAATATTTTTCATGCTCAGGCTTGTTTAAAAATACACTAATAAATGTAAACATTTCAATTTAATTAAAAACCAACAACACAATAGCATTAATCTAATTAATTTTATAAACTATAACAATTAACCAATTTGTAATAAATCAATATTTAAAGGAGTAAATATTTAAAATAAAAAAATATATTTATAATATATTCTTTAAAACTCCCTCATTTTTTACTTAATAGAATGATGATACTACATTTAAAAATTTTATAAAACCTAATTTGATATGAACATGAACACGATAATCAAAATCAACTTCCAAAAAATTATACATTATGATGGTTAAAAAAATACATTTAAATAGGCATAGGTATCATTAGTACCCTTAAAAAAAATTAAGTGGAATAACATAATATTAATAGCAGTAGTAGCTATTCAATTAATAAATATAATAAGAAAAATATAAGTATAATGTATAAATTAGAGAAACACGGAATAAACAACCTCAAATTTTTTAATTAAGTAATTGGTCACTAAAATTTTACCCATCACGTCCATATAAAAAAAATGAATAATGGGGCTCTAATCCCTGGGTATAATGTATATGGGACTCATACAAGGACTACAACCTAACATACAATATCCTATAATGTTTTGGGATATCTCATTTTCTTAAGATTGTATAAATCATCCCATTTAGATCGCTTTTTCTAGTGAAGAAATTTACTATATCCATCACATGATCTTCAACAGGTCTTCAAGGATACCATATCACCCGATGGTCTCCCATATGATGTAAATAAAAAAAGCATATAATAATCATTGCACATAATATCATGAGATAGAGGACGTAAATTCAATGAGATGTCGTTTTTTAATAAATACTATAAAACTCATTTTGAAGAATAAATCCCATTAATACATTTTTTACCCCTTTATGTGAAACAAACTATATATTTTTGAGATACCATATAAGATTTCAATTTGAAACAAAATATAGAAATAAATTATATGAATAAGAACATAATAAACCTTATTTTCTAATATTAATCATATAAAATGAGTTTAAACCAATGGGGTCCTAAAATATGATATCATTAAATTTAAAAATCCTAAAAAATGAATTAATTTCTTGAATATCTATTTAATTTAAAACAACATTTTATAAATTCAACCCTTCCATATTGTAATAAAACTACCTATAAAATATTAACAAGACCACCCCATATTTTACTATGTCCCTTTTAGGAGGTCCCCTAAAATTCATTAGAATAGATCTTTTATTCATCAATTATATAGAAAATATTTTGCGCATTGAATATTGACTCACAACTCTTATGAAACTCAAAAAATTATTTAATTGTAGGAAAATAATTTCAACTTTAAATTTTAAAATTTATTCATGTAGAAACCAATATTTAACAAATATCATTTATCAATCACTCCATCAAACTATCTATAAAAGGAAAAATATTCTATAGGATACCTAGAGGTACCTAAATACCAAAAACCTCTCAAAAATTATGCCAACATAAATACCTAGGTCCTGAGTCCATTTTAGAGACAAAATAAGTTAGAACATAAAGGAAATAAGGAGTGAAAAGATTTTCAGGGTAATACCATGATTAACCCACCATAAATCTCAATGAAAACACCTTATAATATTTTAATTGGAGTGGGTAATGGATAGAGATGTCCTTTATATTTTTGGATCTTGAATAGAGGGGAATATTGGTGGAAAACGGTTTAAACCATAGGGGGAATTAAGTAAATATAACCATTTAAATGGATCTCATTAGACAACATAATTTATTAAGTAATCTGACAACCCAAAAAAAACTCAATAAATAATATGGGTCACCCTACATTTTTCAATCATATGGGTTACCAAACTATATGTCAACTATGTGTAGACCACTATAATTTACTATTAAGATTTCATTGATGGGTTTCATAGTTTCAGTATCCATGAACTAACCATGTAAAAATAAAAACTCACTTAGTCCTAATAAAATTAAATGTAATTACATGGGAACCCATGATATATAATTAATACCCATTAATAAATGTCATTAATTAGAAAAATAGAGGTCATGTTGAAAAAATATCTTCACTATAGTGCTTTCTTCCATCAGAAATCTCTCAGTATAAAAGGTTCATCAATGATAGAAAAAGGTATAAATTTATACACTATAATTAATTTTTCAATCACTATGGAACACCATGGAATCAACTGGAACAAGACCCTTGCAACTAGTCGATAGAGGCGACACAACCAGATGCAATAGTGTCTCACAAATAACATAAAATTATAACACAAACACTTGATAACTAATCATAATAACAAAGGTAAATCAAGATAAATGTTATCAAATTATGTAATTCATTATAAACAATAAATTAATCGGTATCATATTAGTACCTAAAATCATTTAAAATGATATTATATTCACTCACAATGTGTTTTTTGGTTTAGGAAAAGAAAATAACTAACTCTAGAGACATACTACCCTAAATACCAATGATGTTTACGGATTCCAAGAATATAAAATATCAATGGAGGTCTCCTAAGAATTTAAGTATTCCACTTATTCACTAAAAAATAAAATAAAACTGACACACATTATAAAAAAATAAGACCCAAGTTTAAAATATAAAAAAGCTCAAGAAAATATGAGATTCACTGAAGTGAATTCACCAACAACCAATAAATAAATTAATTCAACCACTAGTATTCCAAAGGCATCATGATATATAAATAGTCCCACATACCTAAAACACCATATCAAATTCAAAATTTCAGAATTGATACTACTGTAAAAAATATAATCAAGATAGACCAAAAACTAGAAAAAGGCATTACTGAATATTTTTCTAGAATAATATACCACAATAATTACAATAGGGTTAGTAGCCTTGAATAAATTGAGAGTAATTAGGGAACTCGCTCTTAGGTCACTTGATCCTATAAAACATTATTGAACCGTATAAATCAAACCAAATCACAATATATGTTAGGAATAACACTTTTCTCATTATCCAATAACATGGTAAAGATATAAAATGTATAATTCCTCCAACACAGAGCCTTATCACATGAATTGTCTCACATTCAAAGAAAAGGGAAAAATAAAACATTGATGTATAAACATCACCAAAACTAACATCAATCAATAAGGAGTATCAAAATAGTTTCTCAATGAAAAAAGTAGTAAATAATTTCCTAAAAAATAATTAATTAAATATAAAATAACCATTCAATTTATGAAGTGTATATTTATCATCTATTTCAAAACTATTTCTCACCTAGATAATTAAAAACACACCACAAGTATCATAATTGAACCCTTTATCATGACCTTTATATAGGATGTATGAAACAACAAATTAAATGAATCAATACATTCGTATTTTCCAATATAAATCCTGAGTTCCAAATCTAATCCATGGGGAAAAATAAGATTCATAAATCTAGTAAATTGAATGTGCCTCAAAAAAACATTATTTATTCTAAAATAAATGTTCAAAATTTAGCATTTTTGGTAATTATTTTTGAAAAATTCCATCAATGACCGTCAATAACACTCATAATAAATGAATTATAATCTATAATAAATAAATTTATATAATCAAAAATAATAGGGTTAGAATATATGTAATGACATGAAACAATACCATAACAGGTCTACAAACAAAAATAAAACAAATTATACAAGAATCATTCTCTATGCACCAAATTAATCATTCCCACTTGTTGCTATTAGCATTACCCAACATGGGTCCAAAAGAATTTCTAATATTTATTTTGTGATCTCTAAATAACTATAATATGATTGGTTTGATAAAAAAAATTATATATGCTCCACACACCCTACACAAATTCTTTAATAGTATGTCCCTTTATTTTCAATTTAAAAATACACCAATAAATGTAATCCTTTAATTTTAATTAAAAATATGTCACATTACACTATTAGATAAATTGAATTCATAAAAGGTAAAATATTCAACAAATAAATCATTATTTCTATTAACAAGATGACGAATTTAAAATAATATAATTATTTGTAAATATTTTATTTTCAATACCATTATTTTGGATATAATTGAGACATGATTCCCTATTTAAAATTTACATTTTATTATCTCCCAGAGAACCTATAGAAAAGATAAATCACAATTTTTTAGAAAATAAATTATAACCATGTAATATGTTGAAAAATAACATGGTAAATAAAAAACAACTCTTGGTAGTATGTACATAATGAGGTGTAAGACTATGCATGAAAATATGAATGTGTAAAAATAGTATCCCCTCAAAAAAAAGAAAAGACTGAATTAAAATAATTATAGATTTCACAGGTATCATAGATTCTAAAAAAATTATGTAAATACAAATTATTCCTTCCCAATTATGGAATATAAAATTAACAAGACAAGTACAATGAATCATGGTGTGATGTTCTGGTGCACCGTGATGAAATGCATGAGAAGAGGGGGTGATTCTGATGCCATAAAATTATTTTACCAAAGACATAATTTTAATTTAGTATTACATTAATTATTATTTTTAATCGTGTTATATTTTAGTTTATTAAATTTTTTTTATAATTTTACCCAGTATGTCACAACCACATAAAATTATGAAACATAAATAACATCATCAATCAATGTTTCTACAAGTTTTGACCCTTATAGAAAAATCTAAACCCTGACATGACATGTTTAATAGTGTGGAATAGATTATCCACCATAAAAAAATAAAAATTTAAATTACAATCCCATGATCATCTAATTACCAATTTCAAATAATATTATGCATTTTCTATTATCATATTACACACAAGACAGTTCAATGTTTTATAATTTTGAATTTTTCTATACACACTGGTTATTTATAATTTCTACCATGCATTATTCAACTTACTCCTTCAGAAGTAGAAGAAAATCATTCATGTGATTTCTACTTAATTGATAAATACAAATATAATTCCTCTATATGGATTATTTAACTACATCATAGTCTTTAAGTGAAATTGAATCCAACATAGTATATTCTTCTCATTTCACAGTTATTCCAAATCATTTTATTTTCAAAAAATCTAAAATTTTCTTCTCCAAAACACAATACAATATTCATGGGAATAAAAAAATAATAAATCCACATATACAACTAGATATTCCTGCACTATTTTCCTTCTTTCCTCTTCTTCGATAATAATTTATTAGTAGTATGATTCAGCCTCAATATCCTATATTCATCATCTATTTTCTTATAACACTACATGTTTTATATTCCTGGTTCATTTCTTCTTTTTTATTTTTTGGATTTATAGTGACATCTATTTCCTCTTCGTCTTTCCAGATATTTATTTTTCTCTAGGTCTCTAACTCCTCCCCTGAATATCTATTGTTTAATACGTGATTATTAATACCCAACAACATTTTAGTGGTACATTACTCTTCTACTATTTTATTTTTATTAATTTTATAATATTCTCATATGCATAGACCACTATAAATAAGTATTATAAAAAATATTTTTTTCTCTAGATATTTCATGAAGTCAAATCTTTTTACTCCTTGGGAATCCCATAATCGACCACATTTTAAATGACTAATATTTGAATCATGGATGCATAAACTACTATTTTTTATTCAAATAATGGATTATATTTATTTTTCTATATATATATATCAATTAAAATAAATTTTTTAGTCATATATCATGATCAACCTTCTTACAATGTGTTTGAATTCACTTCATAAGAAGGCTAATAAAAACTGCCACCTAAAATACAATACAATGTGGTGTCTTTTTTTATTTCTATTATGATGTGGTAATTAAAATTAAAGATTGACATAATCCAAATGGAATTCACAAAGTAGTTTATTTTATAGTATACATAGTAACATAAAATCAACACACTTTATTCACCTTTATCCATAAATATAATTCAATATAAATGAAATAAGGAACTGATGAATATAAATGTTTCATGTTGATAATATCAACGTTATTCATGAAACTAAACTAAATAAATTTCCTCTATAGAAAACTACATGTAGTTGATCCATTCATTTTATATTCCTAAAAATAGATCACATAATTTTTTAAATAATATTCATCTTGTTTTAACTAGAAATCATAACTAAAGAATCCTCACATCTCTATTTTCTTAAAATTAACAAAAAATTTAAGCTATATTATTCATTCATTATTGATACTCTTATTGATAGCATATAAGAATAGTTATTATCAACTTAAAGAAGTTGATATTCATTTTTATAATATATGCCTTTAATTTTCATCATTTTCTAAACACAAAAATTTTCATGCATTTTACAGTTTGAAAATTATTTCACATTATGACTTTAGTTACTTCAAAAAAATGAACTATTACGTGGTACGGTATTTAACACATCATAAAAAAGTAATGGTCGTTATATTATTTTGATATTTTAATTTCAAATCTATGATGCTATGGGGAACATTCTATCCTTATAAATATATTGAAAATTCATTATGGATGATAACCATAGTAGGCATTGAACCTATGAAACTCCAGGTGATGTGAACTAGAAAACATCCCAATAAAATAATTATAATGGCCCTTATTGAAATGCACGGCCGATTGTCACCTATCAATCGGTCAAGGTTCTGGTACTCTGCTAATGTGTATAGCAGCACTCGGGTTGAATCCACGGTGATGATATTTTGTAATAGTCGTTTGTTTTTAGTTAATTGTATTTTGATTGGGGGGTTTGTTTACAGAGCCTAATTAAAATGGTTGATTGATTAATATTGATTTAATAATTTGATAAATATTGGGATTATTTCATCATTAGGTAGTTAAGCTTGTGATATCCTTGAGATTTGCTTTATATTGCATTGAATTAACACCCATGTTGCAAGTTGACGTTGATTGGAATTCCTAAGTGTTAAGGCTTTAATCCAAGCCTTAAATTAACTAGGATTCTAATCTCAATTGGGACATGATTTTGGTAGTGTATTATTGTTCCAATAATCCATGGAATCCATATTCTAAACAAAACAAGTCATTAATCCATGACATGTTAGGTCCAACATACACAATGTTAATTTAAAGAACATTCGTTGAGAAAAAGCTCTCAATAACTTAACATACCTAAATTATAACTCACCCCAATTAAATATTTACTCATCCATTAAAATGATTAATAATCTGGTTATAATGAATATGATGATAAATTAATAAGATAAGATAAAAAAAGGGATAAGAAAAGATTTGTGCGTCGAACACACACACACGAACGATGATGAGAATTAAAAACAAACTTTAGACTAAATTAGAAAGAAAAATAAGGGAAGGGGATTAAACTGTATTTAAACTATTTTAAGAACATTAATATTAGACTATATAAATTGTATGAGAATAAGATATATTGAAGAAGAAACTTTCATTAAAAAATAATTACAAAGGAAAGGACTTACAAAATTACAATAATGAAGAACATAAAAGTAAATGAAAATAAAGAGAGGAGGAAAGGTCTCTCAAGTGAAAAAATGAGTATGGAAGATCCTCACAAGCCTTTGGAAAGGCTTTGGTCGTGCCAATATGATCTCCTCTCTTCTGAAATTCCAACCCCTCTCAAGGAGGGAAGGGGAGAGTATTTATAGCCCAAGGAGTGGACTGTTTGCATTCCCAATCTGTCCCTCCACTTACATCGCCAAGTTGGCTATTAAGACAGCCGAATATCGAGAAATATCCTTCTTAAAAGTTTTATATAATAAAGTGGATGACCTATATCAAAATTTGGAGTAATTTGGACCTATGTATCCAAGGTTATGGCTGGTTTATTAAACATATTTAATCTATCCATTTCAATCTAATCTTTTTGATGTCCGAAATGTGAAAGGGTTTTTTAATAGGAATATTCCTTCAAAACCGAATGATGTCTTTAACAAAGTAGACCGCCTATTTCTACTATTTCACACTGCAAAATCACAGCTTGATTAGATGCTTACATCATGAGATATGTCATGTATACTGTACTGATTTTATTTCTCTTCCAGAATTGTGGTCTGGACTTCAAAGCATATGTTGGGAATCTTGTTCTTGGAGTTGGGACCTGAATTTTTAATCCATGATTCTTTTTGATAATCAAGAACATATGGTAGAGTTTCATAAAATTTGGTTTTTGTGATTTAGACCAGTAACTCAATCATCATGGTGGGTCCAGTTTATCCACAAATTTTTTGGGTCATCTTGTGTGGTCTATGTGATCCTTCAAATGGTAGAATTGGACCATGATCCCTTCTACTGAAATGTTTTATATTGAATTATGAATCCTAAAAAACAATAACCACACAATTTGGATCAGTATAGTGATATTTATTATTAAAACAGTAAACTGACTCAATTGGACAACTTCTGAAAATTCTCAAAAATTATACTTAATATTAAAGCATTAATATTTCACAAAAATTATGCACATTTCATATAAATTCAGTAAAGGGAGTATATAATAAGACATTAAAATATTAAAAACATCACTTATACAATCCAAATATTACTAAAATTTTAACTGGAAATATTGTACATCATGTGGATCATTTCATTCAATAGTTTCCTTAGCTAATTTTTATTTGTTAAGTGAGTTATAGGTATACCAATTTGAAGATGAATTTCTAGGCCAAATTCTTTATCGCAGAATGATAGTCTGCCATTTTAGTAATATCTATGAAACAAAAAATTAAATTGGGGTTAAATTTTACAAAATGTTAGTGGAAATACTAGTTCTAAATTTATTCATTTATGGTCCATTCCTATTAATCCATCTAGAACTCATTTTGGCCCCATTGTTGGGTGGATACAAGATAGATTATTTTTTTCTCAATGGTGTAAAAGTACACTATCCCTTAAAATTAAACATTCCATAGCCATACCTCATTAATAGGGAATACTTGGACTATTGGTGGATCTACCCAAGTCTTAAAATGACTATTTAAGGAAGTAGGGTTTGAGTATTTGAGTAGAGTTGTGTATGATTTAATTTTCATGTCATGGTTCTATTTTTTTGTTGTAATTATATTTATTTCTCATATAAGTTATTCAAATTAACATTATATTGTTAATAAATGTTCTCATTATCCTCTTATTCTATTATTCTTCATATCATGTCGATATTTTTGACTCAATGTGTGATCTTGTACACACTAAAACATTTGAAATTCATCAGAAAATGGTGGAGTGATCTTTATTTTATTATTTATACTTCTTAAATACTACCCCCATGAGTAAATGATCATGTCCTTAAAAATATTTTCATCAATGGAAAGCTGACCCTCTCATCAGTTGATATAATTTAGTATAATGGGTATGAATTGGATGTTATTTCTCACTCTAGAAATAATAAATAATATCTTTTCTTTGAGTTTTTAATTTTATTCTTTCTTTCTCTCCCTTATTGAATTTTATCACCACACTTTTCCTGTGATAATAAGATCCCTTGACTAAAAGTTCTTATGAATATGATCCTTCAATTGTATAGTTGATATTCATGAGTATCTAAAGGTGATAAAATATAATTTGATGAAATTATATTTATTTCATTGAATGGATCCTTCACAAGTAAATTAAATTGAAATAATATAAATAAAATTTTATCCAATACTTCCCTTTCAATAACCATGGATAAAACCTTCCGCATAATTTAAATTCACTTAGGTCCTTAAGTTTTCGTCTAAAATATCTCAAAACAAACCAATTTTTTCCACTTTACATCCAATTATTCCACTTAAAATGTATGTGTCTATAGGTTTATTCTTATTTCCCTATGGATTTCACCCCTACTTATACTACACTTATAATGTCTACCTATAGATTAAATTTGGGAGAGACCAAAATTTAGTTTTATTTATTAGAACATAAGTAAGTTTTCATAGACCCCAACAACTTATTTTCAACCAACTTCTCTATTCTCCACACCTAACATCATTCCCGTCGAAGGTCTCTTTGAAAAAATTCATACATGGATAACCTCTTCCTACATTGACCACCCCATAGAAACAATTATGTAAAATTAGCATCTGAAATTTTATTGGTGGGATAATCAACAACATAATAAACTACACTGTTGGAATTCCTATGGTGGAAAAAAATCCAACCAATAATGAGATTAAATCCCAACAAGGCCAATCTGAACATCCACCAATGCAATTCCAACTGATTATTTATTTAGTAGGAATGGAGAACATTCCTTAACCACTTTTACATCTTGATCCATAACCATTACATGAGAAATTATTTCAAAAAATGGATAGGATTAATTACAATGTTTAATCAATATGATTAGGACTAAAAAAATTAAAAAATTATGGAACCTATTTCCACATAGGTTATTCCCTCCTCGTTATTTATAGGATACTCTTATTACAAAAAACAATCACATGAAAAAATCCATTTTATGTCTATTTAAAATAGTGATTAAACTATTGAAAACCCAGAACCATTGATTTTCATGCCATCTAAGACTTCAATATCACAAGAATATATTGAATAATCAACTTCTGAATATGAGAAATTGGAGAACAAAATGAGGATAATTTGATAGGGAATGTTGAATTTAGACCAATGGAACCAGATATAACTGTTAATGAGTTTTAACATCTTGAATAAATTGATATAAAAATTTTGAAATAGGGGAATTTTACATCATTAATTGAGTGTGCTAAATATTACTCCATTTATGTTTTTCAAAAAAAAAATCCCTGATCCATTTTTAAAAATCTATAATTATTATTATATACCAACCAATAATATAGATATCGAAAAAAAATTGTCGAATCTTATTTTACAATTGAACCAATTATTTTTTAAAAATATGGAATTTTTTTATTCAAATTTATAATCCTATTTAAAAAAATTTATATCTACCCAAAATCTGACATATCGTTCTTCCTTCCCTTCTCAATTATCCCCTCCTAGTTTTTAACTAAGAACATTTTGTTTTCATTCATTCTTCCCTTGAATCAAACAATGTTGGAATGATCCTTGATTTCTAAAGAAATTCTATAATAGTAATTTGATCAACATTTTCTGATATTCCTTAGATTATCCAACTCAATGAAACACATAAAATTATATATAAATGGTATTGTTAGAAATGGTGAAACATTAGTCTAATCGATGTTTTTCAGAAGAAAATCCTCAGGATATTAAAAGTTTGTATTGCGTAAGTTTGGGGGGTCCATTTCAAGTTAATTACTTCAGTATAAGGTCTTTCTAGGAGGCCACACAACAATCTATTCAAATTTATTTTATTTTATTTTATTTTATTTTTTATTTTGGTATTAAATAAATTTAAAAATCATTTCATTTCCTATCATTTTTTTATTGTTCCTTTACCTTTTCATTTTATTTGTGATTTTGTGTAATCTATATTTTATTTTGGGTGTTTTTATTTATTTATTTTGAAAAAACATGAAAAATAATAAAAATATAATACTATAATGATAAATATATATATTATATATTTATGTTTTTGTAAAAAAATTCACACTATATCTCATGGAGAAACCCCTATCGCTTTTAGAAAAGACGTGCGACTCGAACCCATGATCGAAGGGTGACAAGGTACTACACCTTCTAATGAAATGTGACTAGCAGTGCTTCCATAATATATTTTCCTTAAATATATATATACTTATATTTAATATTTTTTTGAACATATATATGTATATATAATTATATATATAATTTTTTTACTTGTTCATCATAACATTAATTGGTGCAATAAAATTAATAGTTACATTGTTTCTTGATTTTTGATATTTTTTAATTAGGGAACCTATCTGGGTTTACAAGGGTTCTTATTATGTTTTTGTGTGAGAATTAGGGGTTGATAAGGTCTAGAATATTTTCATGGAAAACAAAATCATTCATAAAATCCAACTCAATCTGTCATAAATGATGAGGTATATGTGAGTGACATTGAGATATCAATGGAGTAATCAGTAGCTTCATGCACATAAACATCAACTACCAAATGAGATTAATCAATGTATCTTATTTAAATTTCTTTCTAAAACTCTTCATCTCATTTGATACCCCCTATGATTTTTATTTACTTTGAAAAATGGGGACATTGTTATTCTATGTTGGGGGGGGGGGAAGAAAAAAAATGTCAATTAATTTTTTTTTTCATAATTTGAAGACAAATTTTAATTAACCATTTACATGATAATATATCTTGAAAATGTTAAAACAGAATATCATGTAATTTTTCATTCTTTGATTCTGATTTTAATAAATTTTTAACTTCATAGGATTATACTTTAGAAATTATGATTGTCTGATGTGATTTTTCACCTTTATCATTTTCATCATATTTAATCAAAATATCACTATTCAAATCCTTTATATTCTTGTGATTAGTTTAAGATCAGGGGTTTTCTTGAAAAATAGAGTAATTTTAGGGAATATTTTTATTTTAAAATTGGAATTCAAAAAACCCAAAATATGATAAAAATATATTAATAATAAAAAATAAATTTTCATGTATATAAATTTATTTACCTAATTCATGGATTTCGACACATAGGTATTGTTACTCGAGATTCTTCTAGAGTAGTGTTGGAAATTTTATCTCTATTTTTTTGTAATTTGATTTTTTTATTAATTTAATTGTAGATGATGGATGAGTATGTGAGATTCACTAGGTGGTCTAATTTCATTAATCCTATGAGTCATCCTCAATGCCTCTCTACTGGGGATGACCCGATATACTGGAACTTCTATTTCCACACAAAAATTGAAAAAAATATATAAAAAACAACCAAAAACAATAAAATAAATTTATATTTATCTTATTATTAAAATGTGACTCTACCTAATACTTCCATTTTTTCCATTGAATAAAACTGAACCAACATTTCTATTGTGATTCACGTCACAACATTATGTTTAATTGAAACATTATGAAATGTGATGTTGAATTTGAAAAAATGAATTCCTTAGGTATTGGGATATTCTTTTAGACCTAAGTGTTTTTAAATTATTTTGATAAGATTTAGTATTACTTGATGTGAAATTTAAATGGTAATCATTGTTTATTAAAATTTTCTTGGAAAGGGGTAATCAATTTTCATATTTTTGAGATACTTTTTTCTCATCAATAGAAAAAATAAATTGGTTGTATGATTCACCACTAAAATATTAAAATATTCATCTTTATATTATATAAAAATCATGTTTATCGTTTTTCAAAAATAACACTTTTAGTGAATTTTACAATTTAAACATTATTTTACATTATTATTGTAATTCCTTCTTCAAATTCACTATTACATGGTAAATTTTTTTAACACTTCCTAAAAAAACCTATGGTATTGATTTAATTTTCATATTTCATTTTTAGGTCTCTCATGATATGAGGAACATTATATACTTCTAGAAATATTAAATATTTATTATGAATGATAACCATAGTGGATATTGAACCTAGGAAATTTTTGGGAAATGTGTACTAGAAAGTATCCTAATAAAATAATTATATTGGCCATGATAAGATCCCAATGATGCTAAAATTTTATAAGGATTTATAGTAACTCATGGGGAAGATTTCATTCAATAATTTATAGAGATATCGTTGTTCTGTAAAGGGTGTTCTAGGAAATCCAATTTGAAGATTACATTATGGTATTCAATTGCCCAGAATGATAGTCCACCAATTTGATCATATATCTAAAAGAAGAAACCCAATTTAGATGAAATTATAAATAATGTTATTGTACATCCTAGTCTTGTATGTTTTGTATTATATACCACTTCTATTCATCCATCTAGAATCTCTTTTGGCACCTCTTTTGTGTGGATTGAAGATGGATGGTATTATTTCTATAGTGGAAAAGTATACTCTCTCATAACATTCTACACACCATTCCTTGCAGTAATTAATATGGACGAGTAGTGGACCTACCCAAGGATTCAAAAATTAATATTTTATTAAGTGGTTTAGGACGATTTGACATGATTTCTGTATGTTCTTATTCTAAAGTTATCCTACCAATTTGATGTTGTAATATTATTTTTTTCTCATGTTAGATGATATAATTCACATTATATCATTAATAAAATTTCTTATTATACTAGTATTCTCTTATTATTCAAATCATGTTGATGTTGCTTCCACATGGTATGAACCTTGTTGGGAAAAATTCCCTCAAGGTAACGTTGCAGTATTTTTGGATTGATTGTGTTTGTTGACAAAGAAGGTTTCCATGGAGAATTGTCGAGTTCCTGAGAAGTTGTTGACAATCCATGTTGACAAAGAACGATGAGAAAGGAATGGCTGATCTGGAGGCGGTACAAAAGAGTAGTACAAGGTGGCACTGTTTCCTAGTGTATTCCAAATTTTTGGGGTCCAAAATTTGGAGTTTGGTGAGCATCACGAAAATAGGATTTCCATGAAGATCATATTTTTATAGGGAAAAGGCATGAGTTTCGCGAAGATGGGATGCATGGATTGGATTTCATGAAGACCAGAAAAATGGAGGAGGTGATGCTTCCTGATTATGTCAATGCTTCGCGAACGGCAGAGTTGAAGCGCATTGTAGCGGTGAAGGGATTTGCGAGGGAGCCTCGCGGAGAAGGCGCGAAGGAATGTTGATGGGATGCTCCGCGATTACGACGAGCTCTGCGAACGGAAAATTTTCGTGGTGCTTCACGATTTGGACATAATTCCGGTGGAAACTTCGGAGCTTCGCAATTTGAGATGACGTGGCGTTGACTTCGTGTGGAAGGGTCGAGGGTCGGTGTAATTGCCTATAAATAGAGGCTGACCCCCTCGAGAGAAGTAGAGAGAATTTTCAGAGAAAATCATTTGCTCTCGGTTAGATAAGGTAGTTCACGTAGCCTGTGTGCTTCGCGAAAGAGGAGCTTCGCAGGGGCTATTGTAGCTCCGCAAAATTTGCGAGCTCGGCATTGGATCAGTGAGCTTCGCGAGGGAAGTTGATCTGCAACGACTTGAGCTTTGCGGTAGAGCTTCGCGAGGGTGCTTCACGAAAAGGCAGAAGCTTCGCGAAGGCTTGTTTGAGCTTCGCGAAATTGATAGCCTAGCGAAGTAGGGTGATTTGCGAAGGTGTTTCCAAAGTGAATTTCCCAGTGGTTAAAAGGAAAAGTGGTATTCATCAGTGGATGAAAGTTGGACTATAACAGAGAATCCATCAACAGTTAAGGATGCATGTATTCATGAAAATGAAGAGACCTACATGTCTATAAACTGTGAGTGGATTCCCTTTGAGAGCAGTGATCTTAGGAAGAGGAAGAAGATGATCCTCTCCGCCGGAAGTGAGCCAGAGAGAGAGAAATAGGGAGTGACCCTTGGGAAAGCAGTGAGCTGAACCTAATCCCTGCAAAGGCGGTGAGCCTGGGACAGAGTGATTGTACCCGAACATTGTAATCCACAGCTAGTGAAGTATAGTTGAATTTGGTATGAACAGCAACCTGTCGGTGTATACTCCTTGGACGTATCCCTTAGCAGTGAACCAAGTAAAATTATTTTGTCTTTTTCTTTCTTTACTTTCTGTTTATATTGTGCAATAGGAAAGAGAGAGAACAGTGTTTTTCTTAACAGTGAAACAAGATCAGAACGGGCATTAATTTTTATATTAGTCATACCCTGATTCACCCCCCCCCCCTCTCAGGGTATTCAGCCTTGTGGACCTAAAAATTGGTATCAGAGGGAAAGGTTTGTGTTAGGTCTTCTCTCAATGGAGGTCACTAATCATAAAGGGATTCCGATCTTCGACGGATGTAATTTTCAGATATGGAAGAATCGAATGAAACAGTATTTCTGATCTTTGGGAATGGATGTATTTTCAGCAGAAATGCATGGTATCACAGCTGACATTAATAGCGGTGCATTATCAGAAGCTGAGCATAGAGAATTGGATGCTGATTCCAAAGCAATCAATGCCTTATGGAGATCCCTTTCCAATCCCATCTACACGAAGGTGATGTCCTGAAAAACATCGCATGCCATGTGGGAAAAGCTTTTGAATATATATGAAGGGGATACAAAGGTCAGAGAGGCAAAGCTTTAGGTGTTGTGGAACAAATATGAAGATCTGAAAATGAACCCGAATGAGTCTTTTGAAGCATTCTTTGACAGGGTAAACATTTTTGTGGAAGATATGCGAGGTCTTGGAGAAGTCATTGAAGACATAAAGATCATAAAGCGCATCTTGAGGAAACTTCCACCTCTGTTCAATCCGAAAGATTCAATACTAGAAGATAAAGATCCAAAAGAGCTGACACTGGACAACTTGCACAGTACCTTGGTTGCATATGAAATGATGAACGATGATAATGAGGTTGTGGAAAAGGGGAAGTCCAAAGAGGTGGCATTTAAGGCCATGAAGAAGCTCACCATTGAAGATTCTCAGGAAGAAGAAGAGACAGATGAGGTAATGTCATTCCTATCCTCAAATCTTCAAAGGGGAAAAAGAAAGTTAAAAGGGAAACTTCCACTTGCTTTCTTTAGATGTGGAAAAGTTGGTCATCTTGCTGCAAGGTTCCCCAAAAAGTTTCAAGAAGAAAACGATGAAGATAAAGTTGAAATTCCCAAGAAAAAATCATTAGCCTATGTGAAAGGGAAGAAGTAGTTCAAGAGAAATTTCTTCAAGAAGAAGAATCTTCTTTCACAAGAAATTGATAGTTCAGATGAGTCTGAGTGTGAAGAAATTGAAGAGATAGAAAACTGCAAAGATCGTGGACAAAATGCAACGGTGGCTGTTGTCGATAGTGCTCATCAAAAGGAAGAAACTGAGGAAGAATAAGAAGAAGAATTTGAAGGAAGAGTTGATATGGAATCCGAATTAGAAGCAGCTCTTGAGGAGATAGATGTTTAGAGAGCCAAAACTAAGAAATCTAATAAAGTGGTTCGTGATGCCAAACTCTATATGCAACAACAGGATGAAGAAAATTCTGATCTGTTAGAACAAATTGAAAGACTAAAATCCTCAACACCAGAGAGCTCATAAAATATTGTTCAGTATAAGCTTAAAATTGAGTAACAAAAGAAGGAGATTGATTGTTTGACTAACACATGAAAGGAGCAGGTCAGACGTATCAAAGAGCTAGAAGAAGAAGTGGTCAGTCTTTGACAAAAAATGAAGGATCAAGAAAAACTCTTGACCTCCAATGAAATGTCAAGAAAATAGGTCATTCCAAAGACTGAAAAGGTGAAAGAGGAGCCTAGTTGTTCAGCAGGAAAGAAGCATCATTTGAGCTCAGACGTTAAGGCTGATTCAGGGCTTGGTAAGAAGAAAAAATCTGTGGTAATTGAAATCAGACTGCAAGCACATGTCCCAAAAGTGAAGGTTGATTTGGGCACAAAGCAGAATCGGAATATTCGGAGATCCGAAGGGAAAAATCGTTGTGCTGAAGTAACAAGAACGAATGCACCTTACATCAGGTGTTATTGTTGTGGGAAGATGGGACATTCAAAGTATGTGTGTTCCATAACAAAGAGATATCGAAGAGAACAAGAACAGAAGTGGCAACCAAACAGAGAATGATTTTACAGAACATATTTCAAAGGACACTGTTTTTGGTGCGGAGGATTTGGGCACATGGCTAGGTATTGCACTTCGACCATTCAGAGAAATGTGCCAAAGCAGAATCAAAACGTTCGTAAGCATCATATCGATAAACCGAAAAGTGAGTTAAAAATGCAGAATAGATTTGAGGATTTGCAAGATGAAGCTAGTCCATCATACTCTGATAAAGAACAAAATCCTCAATCCATGCCGAGTGTGAAATAAAAAGCATGGACCAAGAAGAAGAAAATTGAGAAGGCCGTGGTGGCAGAGATTTCCCTTAAAGCATCAGATCGCTCTGGTGTGTGGATCCTTGATAGTGGTTTCACATCTCACATGATGGGTAATAAGGATCTTGTTACAGGCATAAAATATGACAAAGAAGGAGTTTTTAAATTTGGAAATGATGAAGGCCTGAAGATTGTTGGCTCAGGGAAATCCAAGTTTGGGGGCAAAGAAATGAGACGTGCTGATGTCTTGGTAGTAGAGGTTCTCAGTCATAACTTGCTCAGTGTTAGTCAACTATGTGACTCTGGGAACTCTATCCGATTTACCAAGAAGATGTGTATTGTTAAAGCAAAAGATGGTGCAGTCATTCTACAGGGAAAACAAACAAAGGGAAATATTTACCTAGTAGGTGGGGAAGAAGATTCATGCTTTTTATCCAGAGAAGAAGAAAATCAGTTGTGGCATAAGCGACTTGGTCATCTATGCCAACCATCCATGGAATATCTGGTAAAGTGTGATGATTCTAGAGACCTTCCCAAACTCTCACGTGATCGCACTCATACGTGTGATGCATTCCAACATGGGAAGATCATCAGAAAGACATACAGGACAAAGGAACAAAAATCAACTAGAGTTCTTGAATTGGTGCATGCTGATGTATGTGGACCTTTCTCACCACGATCTATAAATGGGAAATGGTACTATGTTCTTTTCATTGATGATTTTAGTAGAATGGCATGGGTGTTTGTCATTACCCATAAGACAGAGGTGTTCAATTGCATAAAGCACTATAGGATGGAATCATAAGGGATGCTTGGGCAGAAAATGATTAAGTTTCATGCTGACAATGGTACGGAATTCACAAATAGTCAAGTTGAAGACTATCTCGAGAAACACGGGATAAGGCATCAAGTTTCATTAGTGAGGACTCCCAAACAGAATGGAGTGGTTTAATGTAGAAATAGGATCATCAACAACATGGCCAGAACAATTCTTACTGATAAAGACCTACCAGAGAAATTTTGGAAGGAAGCAGTTTTGACATCGGTCTATGTTTCGAACAGGTCTCTGTTGTGTTCAAAGCAAGGAAATACTCCATATGAACTATGGTACGGAAAGAAGCCAAAGTTAAAATACTTTTGAATCTTTGGAAGTAAGTGTTTCATTCTAAATAAAGAAAATCACAGGAAGTTTGAGGAACGAGGAGATGAGGGGATATTCCTTGGCTACTCAGGGAAAAGCAAAGCGTATAAATGCTTCAGCAAAAGGCTGGGAACAATTGTTGAGAGCAATGATGTCACCATAGTTGAAAATGAATAGAATAATCAATGACCCAGTGACCAGTTTCCAGATGAATGTGATGAGGAGATAAGTAACACAGAGGGAGTAGAAGTGGCAGAGGCTGACTCAGAAGAAGATAATGATGATGAAAAAGAAAGTGTGAAGTCTGTGTCTTCAAGAAAGATGAAGAGTCGAGCTGAAATTGATTGGTATAATATCATTGGTGATCAGACAGCTCCAGTTCAGACTCAAAGAATGAAGTCATTATAGCAAACATCGTTTTTATCTCAGGTGGAGCTGAAATGTTTTTCTGATGCAGCTGAAGATGAAAACTGGGTTCAGGCTATGAATGAAGAGCTTGATCATATTGAGAAGAACCAGACATGGGAGATTGTTTCGAGGCCAGCAGACAAGAATGCCATCGGTACTAAATGGGTCTATCGCAACAAGATGAATGAAGATGGAACTGTGATTCGAAACAAAGCATGGCTACTGTGCAATGGATAATCCCAGATAGAGGGAATAGATGTAGATGAGACATTTACACCGGTTGCAAGGCTGGATACAATCAGATTATTTTTTACCATAGTAGTGTAAAGAATGTTCAAAGTGTTCCAGATGAACGTCAAATCTGCATTTCTAAATGGGGTTTTGGAATAAGAGGTGTACATTGATCAGCCAGATGGTTTTCTCATTCATGAAGATGAGAACAAAGTTTGTAGGCTGAAGAAGGCGTTGTATGGGCTGAAACAAGCACCAAGAGCATGGTTCTCAAGGCTTGATCAGTACTTGAAGAAGCTTGGTTTCCAGCGTGGTGGAGTTGATTACAATCTCTATTTCAAAAACAATAGTAATCAAAGGATGATGGTGTTGGTCTATGTCGATGACATAATATTTGGTGGATCAGATGAAGCTCAGTGCAGATAGTTTTCCGAATTCATGAAAAATGAGTTTGAAATGTCAATGATTGGAGAGCTAACGTTTTTCCTTGGTCTACATGTGACACAAGGAAGGAATGGAACATTCATTTCTCAATCCAAATATGTCAAGGAGGTGTTAAGAAGGTTTGGCATGGAAAATTCCAAAGAGATGAAAACTCTGGTTGCTACCCGGATGAAATTATCAAAAGATGATGATGGCAAGGCAGTTAATATCAAAGAATATAGGCAAATTATAGGAAGTTTGTTGCACTTGACCGCGACAAGGCCTGATATTGTTTTCGCCACGTGCCAAGCAGCGAGATATCAGAGTAATCCCAAGGAATGTCACATGCTCGTAGTGAAAAGAATACTTCGGTATATCAAGGGAACGGTGGAATTCGGCTTGACATATAACGACAAATCTCAAACAGAGTTATTGGGATATACTGATACAGACTGGGCCGGTTCAGCGGATGATAGGAAATCAACATCTGGAGGTGCATTCTATCTTGGCGGACTATGTATTGCTTGGTTAAGCAAGAAGCGGGATTGTATTTCATTAAGTACCACAGAAGCTGAGTATATTGCGGCCACTCAAGCATGCACACAATTATTGTGGATGAAGCAGAAGCTTGAAGATATGGGAGTTTAAGTGAAGTCTCCAATCGGAATCCAGTGTGATAACTCAAGTGCTATCAATCTTATCAAAAATCCAGTTCATCACTCAAGGACCAAGCACATTTAGATGAAATATCATTTCATCTAGGAGAAGGTGGAGAAAGGCATTGTGAAGTTGGATTATGTGCCTATAGAGCTACAGGTTGCAGACATTCTGTCAAAGGCCTTACCAAGGAAGCTTTTGAGAGGCATTGATTTTCTCTGTGATTTCAGTCGACTCCCCGCAGTTAAAAGAGTGTGGATGTAGAACCCCCCCCCCCCCTCTCCCCGAGGTATGATGTGTTTTTCCCTAATGTGCTGATATGTGTTCTCTACTATGTTACAGACTACAAAGGAGTGACCTTTGGGTTCGTTGACAAAGGGGGAGAAAATAGTGATTTTTCAAGGGGGAGACAGTGTGGATATTTGAGAAATTATAACAGATATAGGGAGAAGCTGACCAGTGGAGCAGCCAGATAGGGGGAGAAATGAGAAAGGGGGATATTTTTAAATCTGAGGATTCTAGAAGTGATCGATCAAAGCTTAGAAATCACGACAGCTGAGGATCGTGATAAAAGCAAAACAGTGGTGTTGGAATGGTGAGAGAAGGCTTCCAGCTATCATGAATTGGTATTAGTGACGTTCAACAATTGGTATCAATTTATGAATTGGTATCAGGTTGGAATCGACAATTGGTGTTTGACATGAAGTAATTCATTGATGAACTTTTCATACTATTCTTGTTTCTCACGCCGATAATTTATCATGTGGGCTTAGAGTACGTGTTAAGTGAATCCTTGAATGCTATCAGAATCGCAAGAGGCAAATAGTGGTAGCGGTTGGAAAAAGACTCAGTAAGGTATCAACGTTCAGAAAATATTTCTGAGAAGAGTTATGAAGAGTTGTCAACAAACCCAAAGGGGGATATTGTTGGGCAACAATCCCTCAAGGTAACATTGCAGTATTTTTGGGTTGATTGTGTTTGTTGACAAAGCAGGTTTCCATGGAGAATTGTCAAGTTCCCGAGAAGTTGTTGACAATCCATGTTGAAAAAGAACGATGAAAAAGGAATGGATGATCTGGAGGCGATACAAAACAGCAGTACAAGGTGGCGCCATTTCCCAGTGTTTGCCAAATTTTTGGGGTCCAAAATTTGGAGTTTGATGAGCATCGCGAAAATAGGATTTCCATGAATATCATATTTTTATATGGAAAAGGCATGAGTTTCACGAAGATGGGATGCATGGATTGGATTTCGCGAAGAACAGAAAAATGGAGGTGGTGATGCTTCGCGATTACGTCAATGCTTCGCGAACGGCAGAGTTGAAGCGCATCACGGCGGTGAAGGGATTTCTGAGGGAGCTTCGCGGCGAAGGCGCGAAGGAATGTTGAAGGGATGCTCCGTGATTACGACGAGCTCCGCGAACGGAAAATTGTCGTGGTGCTTCATGATTTGGACAGAATTCCGGCAGAAACTTCGGAGCTTCGCAATTTGAGATGATGTGGCGTTGACTTCGCACAGAAGGGCTGAGGGTCGGTGGAATTTCCTATAAATAGAGGCCGACCCCCTCGAGAGAAGTAGAGAGAATTTTTAGAGAAAATCATTTGCTCTCGGTTAGCGAAGGCAGTTAGCGTAGCCTGTGTGCTTCGCGAAAGAGGAGCTTCGCAGGAGCTATTGTAGCTCCGCGAAAGTTGCGAGCTCTACGTTGGCTCAGTGAGCTTTGCGAGGGAAGTTGATCTGCAACGACTTGAGCTTCGCGGTAGATCTTCGCGAGGGTGCTTCACGAAAAGGCAGAAGCTTTGCGAAGGCTTGTTTGAGCTTCAAGAAATTGGTATCCTAGAGAAGTAGGGTGCTTTGCAAAGGTGTTTCCAAAGTGAATTGCCCAGTGGTTAAGAGGCAAAGTGGTATTATTCAATGGATGAATGTTGGACTATAATAGAGCATCCATCAACAGTTAAGGATGCATGTATTCATGCAAATGAAGAGACCTACAGGTCTATAAACTTTGAGTGGATTCCATTCTAGAGCAGTGAGCTTAGGAAGAGGAAGAAGGTGATCCTCTCCACCGACAGTGAGCCAGAGAGAGAGAAATGGGGAGTGACCCTTGAGAAAGCAGTGAGATGACCCTAAACCTTGCAAAGACGGTGAGCCTGGGACAGAGTGATTGTACCCGAACATTGTAATCCATAGCTACTGAAGTATAGTGGAATTTGGTACGACCGGAAACCTGTCGGCGTATGCTCCTTGGACGTAGCCCTTAGCGGTGGACCAAGTAAAATTGTTGTTTCCTGTGCTTTCTTTACTTTCTGTTTATATTGTGCAACAGGAAAGAGAGAGAAGAGTGTTTTTGCTTAACAGTGAAACAAGATTAGAACGGGCATCAATTTTTAAATTAGTCATACCCTGATTCATCCCCCCTCTCAGGGTATTCAGCCTTGTGGACCTAACAAACCTATTCACACCAAAACATGTTAAATTATACACACAATAATGTAGTGATAATTAGTTCATTATTTTTACCTCTTCAATTCCGCCCTCAAGAGTCTTGTAATGGCCCAGACCCTCCTGGTCAATTACATTGCCAAAATGCTAAGTGTTGGGTTGTCCGGGGCTCATCGATCAGTCCCACCCATTAGTTCCACAGATCAGCTCCACTGATCAGCTTCCCTGATCAACGTCAAATATCAGCTTCCTCGATCTACTTCACTGATCAGCTTCACTGATCAGCTTCACTGATCAGCTTCACATATCAGTTTCACAGATCGGTTTCACCAAATCGGTTTCACATATTGGTTTCACCAAATCTGTTTCACAGATCGGTTTCACCAAATCAGTTTCACAGATTGGTTTCACCAAATCGGTTTCACAGATCGGTTTCACCAAATCGGTTTCACAGATCGGTTTCACCAAATCGGTTTCACAGATCGGTTTCACAGATCGGTTTCACCAAATCGGTTTCACAGATCGGTTCCACCAAATCGGTTTCATAGATCGGTTTCACCAAATTGGTTTCATAGATCGGTTTCACCAAATAGGTTTCATAGATCGGTTTCACCAAATTGATTTTAGAGATCAGTTTCACAAAATCGGTTTCACCAAATCTGTTTCACATATCGGTTTTACCAAATTGGTTTCACATATTGGTTTCACCATATCGGTTTCACAGATCGGTTTCACTAAATCAGTTTCACAGATCGGTTTCACCAAATCGGTTTCACAGGTCAGTTTCACCAAATCGGTTTCACAGATCCGTTTCACCAAATCGGTTTCACATATCGGTTTCATATATCAGTTTCACCAAATCAGTTTCACAGATCAGTTTCACCAGATCGGTTTCACAGATCGGTTTCACCAAATCAGTTTCACTGATCTGTTTCACCAAATCAGTTTTATAGATTGGTTTCACCAAATCAGTTTCACATATCAGTTCCGCCAAATCAGTTTCATAGATCGGTTTCACTGATCAGCTTCATAGGATCATCTTCTCCCTATCAGCTTCATGGGATCATCTTCACCCGATCATCTCCACTGATCGGTTTCAACTATTAGTCTCACCAATCAGCCACAGAGGGTTGTCGGGATTTTCCTTCCCCAGTTTTCCCGAAACGCTGATTTTAAGTCTTTTAACCTTTTTATTGTGGTTCAATGCCGTTTTTAGGACCATAAACAATGTTTTAAATCCCCTAGGAGTGGGTACACCCGCAATGGACCCATTTTCCTATCTTAAATGACATCCTTTAACACACAAATGTTTTGGAAACCCCTCCGATGAGAATTATTAAATAAATAATTAATTCCATTGTGTATAACAGTCTAAACCGCAAGGTGAAACCACGATTTACCTTTAAAGCCAATAAAGAACATCATATCCTATAATTCCAGGATCTCACCTTTTTATCACATGGGAATTATTTCTTCCCGGCTGGTCTCTTTTCCTTCTTCTCCTTGGTGCGTTTGGAGTCCCCATTCTCGAGGCGAGTGGTGCACTTGTGCTGGATCCATTCCTGTTCATTCTTGGAGTCTTTCAAGTTCCTCCCCTACAATTTGTGCATCCATATTTGTTGGTTCCATGAGAAAAATGTCGATCTTTGATCATTCAGGTAGGTATTTTCCTTCGTATCTACTTAGTGGGTATCATGCGTGGTGGGTTTGCTATTGTTTCTATGGGGATGGATGAAACCAAACCTTAATGAAGATAATAAATAGAATTTTAAATAATTAAGGGGGTTTGCTCGATGTTTCTGTTGTACTCCTTATATTTGATTATGTGTTGTGAATTGTACAGGATTATACCCACTGAAAGTCATGGTTATTGGTGGTCATTTCTTGTGCACTAATGAAACTCTATTTTTCTGGATATTTATGTTATTGAATGGTTGTAACATGGAAACTAGTTAATCATGTAAACTTGTTTGATTAAATGGATGCCCAGTTAATAATAATCCTTGTGTGATCACCCGGGTTAACCAAACAGAAATACGGAACTTAATAAATGGCATATTTGAATTTGAAAACTCCCTTTCTCTGTTCTGGTGATATTGACGGTTGATGCTTGGGAAGTGAAGTGGATGGGGATGGGATCCTCTATTGTGGTGAAGCTATTGTCTTTTGGATCTGAGGTCATTTGGGGTTGTATGGTGGGGCTTGGTTTGGTTCCAATACTTCGAGGGATCTCACGGATCCCTTTTTTTGTTGTGACTTTACAAGAGAATCGGGAGTGAATGCTTAATTTCTTGTTTGGTTGTTTTCATTTCCGTGGCTTGTGGTTATGCCAGTTAGTTGCGTAGTAGTGTAGAATTTTCATAAATAGAATATCTTGAATATGAAAACATGAATGGGTTCAATGGGGAATTGTTTTCCGGGAATGAGTTGTGAGAGGGTTGTGGCTTTTATGCTTCTTATGAATGATTAGTAACGAGGGTTCTTGTGTATGGGCTGGTTTTGGAAACCCTTTGCTAGGATGAGTGCTTGTTACCTATATATATAATTGTAGTTCTTATGTTTCTTATTCGTGCCCCACCCATGTTAAGCACTTCATGTCGAACACCCAAATTTCATGGGGGAGGGTGTTTTCCCAACACTCCTATGAGTGGCAGGTTATTAGCTCCTTTTCTGCTCCCTTTCCGGAGTAGCCCAAGATCTTTCAGGCAAGTTGTGACGGCCTAAGGTCCATTATAGCCCTAGATTCTTCGGGCAGGGTATGTGGTGGTGGTTGGACCAGGAGTGTGCGGGCAGGTTGTTTCCCAAGTGTCTTTAGGATGAGGCCCACGTGTCTTCGGGTATGGCAAAAGTTGTTCGGACCTAGGTGTGTGCAGGATGTGTGGTAGTGATAGCACATATGTTTGTGGGAGGGATGTGTGATTGTGGTATCCCAGTTGTGTGCGGGTGGGGGGGTGGCAGTGGGACTGCGGTGATAGTGGCGGGAGAGGTTTGACGCGTAGGATGTCCTCAATAACCAGTGGGAAAGTGGCATGGGGTACCCAAATATAGATGTGATATTACAATTACTTTACTTATCTTACTTTATTTGGGGAGTGTGCATTGGTAAGGTTTGGGTGGATAGTATCCTTGCTAGGTGCTCTGTTTATCTCATTTTCTCACAGGGCATTAGAATTCCTCCCCACATGTGCACAAGAGCCTTTGGTTTCCCCTACTGAGTATATTTGTATACTCACTGTACATATATAACTACTTTCATGTTTCCAGGAGGACATCAGGGATCGTTCGGGACCATACTAGCTCGGACATTGGGACAGTTTTTGTTTGCTATTTTTCTTTTTCTGGTACTTTCCTTTGGGTTTTTCTTGTACTTTTGTAGTTTCTACTTTTTGACATGCATACGGGAATGGTTTTCTTTTGACTTTAGTTTTACCTTTAGTTTTGGTGTTATTGGGATTTACTATCTTATCTCTTGATCCTATTAAAAAACGGGTAATTCCTTCCATTTTGGGTGTGATTCTATACCCTTGGTGCTAGTCGCCACTCCGGGACCTATTGAAGGAGGCTCTCGGGGGTCATTTTCTCTCCTTTAACTAGATGAAGGAAGGGTCTAGAAATCTGTTGTCCATTCTCTCATGTTGGTGAAGATAGGTTGTGGCAAAATGGTATCAGAGGAGGTTGAGAGATTGGATGGAGCTCGGGGTTAGGCACAATGAGGATTTTATGGGAAGGTAGCGCAACAGTGCTAGGCAATCTTGGTGCATGAAACAGGCTATGGAAGACCGGCTAGGATGCGGTATTTTAGGGCCCCCGTGATCTGATGCAAGGACTCTCGGCCTATCGAACGACCAAGTGAGGCTACACTGATTGTAGGGTAGAGACCCTAGGAAAGGTGCATGCATCATAATGATGTGTGTTCTTTTGTGTCTTGGGTATTTTGGGGATTTAAAATGAATAATTTAAAAGCAATCTTCTACACTACTCAGGATTAGGAATTCCTTATTTACCTTGCAGCAATGACACCTGGACGATGACCACGAGTATTGTGGGTGATCATGGCCCAGGTGGTTGACTTGGCTGATCAGCATAGGGATGACTGAGAGGAGTAGGACGGTCAGTGGAAGAGGATGATTAGTGCCTTTTAGTGGCAGAACCTCAGGAAATACGGGGGTAGTACCTTGGACATGGAGACAGACAGATAGATAGAGGAGCTGGTGATAGCTTTCAGCTTGATCTGGGATCTGACGGAGTACTGGGTTCCTCTGGTTGTAAGCCAGATGTGGGGAGGAGCCCGTCAATGGTGGACTCTATATCTTGGGGAGAAGAGGGGGGCTGAATCTTCATGGACTGACATCGGGAGGTAATTCCAGGCGGAATTCCTCTCTTCCATGATGAAGGCGGAAAAGAGGCAAGATCTACTCTCCCTTCAGTAGGGGAGCATGTCAGTGAGGGAGTTGGGGATCAAGTTCAAGGATCTACTTCATTTTGCTCTGATCCTTTTTTCGGATGAGTAGTCTCAGGTGAGACATTTAGAGGAGGCACTCCGACCTTTCTCTTCAGTATGATGTTACTCCCTTAACCCTACCAACTTACTTGGAGGTCCAGAAGAAGTCTTATGTGGTAGAAAGTATGCACACGCTGGGAGGTGTTCCGCAAGAGGGGAGCCAGTGGAGTTCAAAAAAGGGGAAGATTGTCAGCAGCATGCCTTCATCATTAGGGCCTTATAGGTTTCGACTAGTGGGGAGCAGGCCCCAGCAATTCCAGTTTCAATCTCCTGGTCCTCGCCCTTTCCTCGCAAGATCAGGACCAATGTGCTTCATCTGTGGAAGCTGTAGGAACCTTTGAAATTAGTGCTTGGAAGGAGTGCAGTACAGTGGGGGTGGGTAGGTTTAGCGCCCACCCCAGCAGTAGAAGTTTATATCCAGACCCTTTCAGCAGCAGCAGCAGGGACAGAAAGCTCCCGCTCCTTCAATAGTAGAAGTGGCAGGAGGAGGCCGACCCCATGGTGCTCATTAAGGACCTCAAACAGGGTGTGGTCGGGGAGGCAGCCGACAATCGAGATGAAGAGGAGCTGGGTGTGGGAAGTTGTACGGCGCAGAGGTAGCAGTTCTAGTAGGGTCAGAAGTTGTTCGAGGTACGATCATCTTGTTTAGCACTCTTTCTTGCGCCTTATTTCATTCAGGAGCATCACACTCCTTTGTTACACCCAGTCTAGCCCATGCCTTGAGCCTAGACATAGAAAGACTCTCCATTCCCCTAGTGCTAAGTACGCTAGTAGGGGGTCATACCAGTCTGTTTGATGTTTTTTGAGGATGTAGATTGATGTTGGGGATGCATCATTCTAGTGGGGAACTTCTTCTGCTACAAATGCAGCCATATGATGTCATCCTAGGGATCAACTGGTTGTTTTCTGTGCACGTTGTTATCATATGATTCTGGAGAAGAGTCATGTTCTCTGATGGGGATGGCCAACGTGTGGAATTTTTTGGTGAGTGGACTTGTCAGGTGGGGAGATGGCGTGTGGATCCTCTTCTTTCTATGTTGGCCGAGAATTCAGAAGAATCAGTGGATGCTGATATGATGGATGTTCTGAGAGTTGTTAGAGAGTTCCTAGACGTTTTTTCCATGGAGGTTGCGACTCTACCCCCTTGACGTGACGTTGAGTTCGGGATAGACTTACGACCCAGTGCCCGTCCGATTTCCATGGCTCCTTATCAGATGGCGCCTTCTGAGGTGCGGGAGTTGCAGATCTAGATTGATGATCTAATGAAGAAGGGTTTTGTCTAACCCAATGTGTCTCCATGGGGTGATCTGGTCTTCTTCACAAAGAAGGCATATGGTGGTCTCAGGTTGTGCATAGACTATCAAAGACTAAATCATGTAACAGTCAAGAACTGTTACCCTCTTCCAAGGATATATGATCTCTTTTACCGGTTGAGGGGAGCATGTTGGTTCTATATGATCGATATATGGTCTGGGTATCACCAGGTAAGGGTGAAGGATGATGATATTTCAAATACTACTTTCATGTGTAGGTATGGGCACTTTGAGTTCGTAGTCATGTGGTTCGGTGTTACGAATGCACCTTCTGTGTTCATGGGCCTCATGAACTCTATTTTCCATGAGTTTCTGGACCGGTTTTTCATTGTGTTCATCAATGACATTTTGATCTACTCATGATTATAGGAGGTACATACTAAGAACCTCAGGATGGTCTTGTAAATCCTTCGACATCACTAGCTCTATAGGAAATTGTCCAAGTGTAATTTCATGACATGAGAAGTGCATTTACTTGGACACATGGTGTCTCAGTAAGGGGTAGCAGTTGATCCGTCAAATTTGGAAGCGGTTGTTTCTTGGGAAGCACCCATGAATGTTATAGAGGTTCATAGTTTTCTGGGTCTGGCAGGCTGTTATCGGAGGTTTGTACCTGACTTCTCTCGAGTTGCAGCTCCCTTGATAGTGTTTACCAGAAAGGAAAAGGCCTTCATGTGGAGTGAGCAGTGCCAGGAAGCATTCAATTATCTAAAAGGGAATTTGGTTAGTGCCCCAATGCTGAGGTTACCAGAGGAAGGGCTGTTGTTTGAGGTGTTTTGTCATGATTCTAGACTTGGCCTAGGTTGTGTACTGATGAAAAAATGGGGAGTGATATCTTATAGGTCTAGGCAGTTACGTCTTCATGAGCGTAACTATTCCACCCATGACCTGGAGCATGCAGCAGTAGTGTTTGCATTGATGTTGTGGCGGCATTACCTCATCGGGGATCACTTTGGGGTTTTCACAGATCATAAGAGTTTGAGGCATATCTTTACCCAGAAGCACCTGAACTTGCAACAACGAAGGTGGGTGGAGTTTCTCCAAGACTACAAATTCAAGATCTCTTACACTGAAGGTAATGGGAATGTTGTGGCTGATTCCTTGAGCATGAATTCACGAAGGGAAGTTGTTCAGGATTTTTTGGATGCTTGGAGGGCAATGAAGGAGTTGGCTCACTTACACCTAGATATAAATGAGGATGGTGGTAGAGGTTTTCTGTTTCAGATGAAAGTGCAGTCCTCTCTACATCGGCAGGTGGTGGAGTCTCATTGTAGAGACATAGAGAGTGAAGTGATGCGCGATCGGGTTAACCAAGGAAATGCTCTAGAAGGGTGGTCGGAGGATGGTCAGAATCAGATGCTTTTCTGAGGGAAGTTGTTTTTTCCAGAGATTATGCGTGAGGGAGTTCTCCGTGAGTTACATAACTCACTCATAGTATTACACCCAGGAGTCTCCAAGATGTACCGAGGCTTGAGGGAATAGTTTTGGTGGCTCGTGGTAAAATGGTCAGTAGCAAAGTTCGTGGCGAGGTACTTGGTATGTCAGCAAGTGAAGGATAAACAGTGTGTCCCAAGAAGTTTTTTGTAGCCTTTAGATGTCCCCAAGTGGATGTGGGATGACATATCGATGGATTTCGTCACAGGACTACCCAGGGTTCAAGGAGTTTTCAATTTTATCTGGGTAGTGGTAGATCGGCTGATGAAATCAGCTCACTTTCTATTGATCAAGGAGTCGATTCTAGTGGATGCCTTAGCACGGAGATATGTGGATGAGGTGGTGAGGTTTCATGGAGTTATGAGGTCCATAGTCTCGGATAGGGATGCCCAGTTTACCTCACGAGTCTAGATGGGATTGCATCATGCTTTTGGCACCCAGCTATATCTTAGCACTGCTTTCCACCCCCAAATAGATGGGAAGACAAGGTGAACCATTCAGACATTAGAGGATATGCTACGAGCATGTGTTTTGGACTTTTTGGGATCACGGTAATGACATTTTTACTTTGTATAGTTTGCCTAGAATAACTTCTATCACTCTAATATTGGCATGGAACCATTTGAAGCCTTGTAAGGGAGGCTATGTCATTCGCCCGTGTGTTGGACTGAGGTTGGGGAGATAGGTGTTCTTGGCCCAGAGGTGGGGCAGAGCACAATGAAGAAGGTTCATCTTGAGCGTGAGAGGATGAAGGCATCCCAAGACCGGCAGAAGTCATATGTCGATCGTAGGAGGAGGACCTTGGAGTTCGAGGTTGGAGACCATGTGTTCTTAAAGGTTTCCCCTCGATGTGGGTAGAGGAGGTTCGACAAGGGAAGAAAGCTCTCTCCTAGGATCATCAGGCCCTTTGAAGTGTTGGGGCGAGTCGGTGAGGTGGAATATCAGATGGCGTTTCCACCTCAGTTGGAAAGGATCCACGACGTTTTCCACATCTTTTAGATTCGTTGATATCTACACGATGATTCCCATGTCATTGACTAAGGAGAATTTGATATAGGGGATGACACTATGTTTGTGGAGCGACCAGTGAGGATTGTGGATTGAAATGATAAAGTGCTTCATGGATGAACCATCCCTTTGGTTCATGTGTTGGGGAGGCACGGTGGCCTCGAGGAGAGTACATGAGAGTGAGAAGCTCATATGTGTGCCCAGTACCCAAAGCTATTTTGAGTTTCTATTCCAATCCTTCCTTGTTGTTCTTGTTTTTGTGACCTGCTGTGATGTAATTTTGACCTTGTTTCATTATGATATGTTTTGTTTCCTTACCTTGTGAATGGTTATGAAAATTTCTGATATCTGGGGAAGGGAGGACCTGATTCCTAATCAAGATGCACTAAGGTGGACGCGATTAAACCCATGATGGTGAGTCAGTGCCGCCCAAAGCGGATAGTATCTTGAGATAGAGGAAGGAACTCCTAGATCTGTGTGTTGGGAAAATGAGATCCTTGGGATTTGTTTGGATGTTTGGGGTGGTTTGTATCTAAGATTTATCTTCTGGAGGGGTTGTTTAGGTTACTCTTCTATCCTTGAGGGAGAGAATAATTTGGAGAGGTATCTGATGTAATGGACCAGACCCTCAGGGTTAATTACTTTTCAAAAATTTAGGGGGTGTCCTGGACTCATCGATCAGTCCCACCCATCAGCTCCACAGATCAACTCCAGTGATCAGCTTCACTGATCAGCTCCACTGATCCACTTCACAAATCAGTTTCCCTCATCAACTTCACTGATCAGCTTCACTGATCATCTTCAATGATCAGCTTCACTGATCAGTTTCACATATCGATTTCACCAAATTGGTTTCACAAATCGGTTTCACCAAATCAGTTTCACAGATCAGTTTCACCAAATCGGTTTCACAGATCAGTTACACCAAATCGGTTTCACAGATCGGTTTCACCAAATTAGTTTCACTGATCGGTTTCACCAAAGCGGTTTCACAGATCGGTTTCACCAAATCAGTTTCACAGATCGGTTTCACCAAATCGGTTTCACAGATCGGTTTCACCAAATCGGTTTCACAGATCGGTTCCACTGAATCGCTTTCAAAGATCAGGTTCACTGATCAGCTTCACAGGATCCAGTTCACAGGATTAGCTTCACAGGATCAGATTTATAGGATCATCTTCTCCCAATCAGCTTCATGGGTTCAGCTTCACCCGATTAACTCCACCGATCGGTTTCAACTAGCAGTCTCACCAATCAGCCATAGAGGGGTGTCGGGATTTTCCTTCCCCAGTTTTTCCTGTAACACTACTTTTAAGTCTTTTAACATTTTTATTGTAGTTCAAAGCCATTTTTAGCACTATAAACAACATTTTAAATCCCCTATGAGTGGGGAGACCCTCAATGGACCTGTCTTCCTCTCTTAAATGAAATCCTTTAACACACAACTATTTTGGACCCCCCTCCGATGAGAATTATTAAATAAAAAATTAATTACATCGTGTGTAACTGTCTAAACCACAAGGTGAAACAATGATTAACCTTTAAAGCCGCTCAAGATTTTCATATCCCATACAACCAGGATCTCACTATTTTATCAGACGGTAATTCTTTCTTCCTGGATGGTCTCTTTTCCTTCTTCTCCTTTGTGTATTTGGAGTCCCCCTTTTTGAGGCGAGTGGTGCACTTGTGCTAGAGCCTTTCTTGGACATTCTTAGAGTCTTTTGAGTTCCTCCCCTGCAAGTCTCCATCACCAGTTGTTGGAACCAGAAGAAAAATGATGATATTTTATCATTCAGGTAGGTCTTTTCCTTCTTCTCTCCATAGTGTGTATCATGCGGGGTGGGTATGTTATTGTTTCTATGGGGATGGATGAAACCAAACCATACTAAAGATAAAAAACTAAATTTTAAAGAATGAAGGGGGTGTGATCGATGTTTTTGTTATACTCCTTATCTTTTATTATGTGTTGTGAATTTTACGGGCTTGTACCCACTGAAAATCATGGTTGTTGGTGGTCTTTTCTTGTGCACTAATGAACCTTTGTTTTTGTGGATATTTATGTGATTGAATGGGTGTAACATGGAAACTGGATAATCATGTAAACTTGGTTGATTAAATGGATGACCAGTGAATAGGAATCCTGGTGTGATAACCCCAGTTAACCAAACAGAAAGACGAAACTGAATGAATGGCATATTCAAATTTGAAAACTCCCTTGATCTGTTCTGGTGATGTTGATGGTTGATGATAGGGAAGCGACATGGATGGGGATGGGATCCACTATTGTGGTTTAGTTGTTGGATTTTGGATCTGAGGTCATGTGGGGCTATATGGTGGGGCTTTTTTTGGTTCCAATACATTGAGTTATCTCACGGATCCCTTTTGTTGTTGTGACTTTACAAGAGAACCGCATGTGAATGCTTAATTTGTTGTTTGGATGTTTTCCTTTCCATGGCTTGTGGTTATGCCTGTTTGTTGCCCAGTACTATAGAATTTAATTAAATATAATATCATGAATATGAAAAAATTAATGGGTTCAATGGGGAATTTTTTCCGAGAATGATTTTTGATAGGGTTGTGGTTGTTAGGCTTCTTATGAGTGAATAGTAACGAGGGTGCTTGTGTATGGGATAGTTTTGGAAACCCTAGACTAGGATGAGTTCTTGTTACCTATATATATACTTTTAGTTCTTATGCTTCTTATTTGTGTCCCACCCATGTTAAGAAGTTCATTCCGAATACCCACATTTCATGGGGCGGTGTTTTTTCGAACACTCCTATGAGTGGCTGGTTATTAGCTCCTTTTCTGCTCCCTTTCCCGAGTAGCCCAAGATCCTTCAGGCAGGCTATGATGGACTGAGGTCCATTATAGCCCTATATTCTTCGGGAAGGGTACGTGGTGGTGGTTGGCCTAGGTGTGTGTGGGTAGGTTGTTTCCTAAGTGTCTTCGGGATGAGGCCCAGGTGTCTTCAGGCATGGCAGTATTTGTTCGGACCTAGGTGTGTGTGGAATGTGTGGTAGTGATATCCCAGGTGTTTGTGGATGGGATGTGTGATTGTGGTAGCCCAGGTGTGTGCGGGTGGGGGGATGGAACTGGGACTGCGGTGAGGATGGTGGGAGGGGTTTGACGCATAGGATGTCCTTAATAACTAGTGGAAAAGTGGCGCTGGATACCCAAATATCGATGTGCTATTACTATTACTTTACTTGACATGCGTTATTTTTGGATTGTGACATGGTAAGGTTTGGGTTGATAGTTTCCTGGCTATGTGCTCTGGTTATCTCCTTTTCTCACGAGGCATTAGAATGCATCCCCACTTGTGCACGAGAGCCTTTGGTTTCCCTTACTGAGTATACTTGTATACTAACCCTACATATATAACTACTTTTAGATTTCTAGGAGGACATCAAGGATCATTTGGGACCGTACTAGCTCTTACATTGGGACATTTGTTATTGTTTTTTTTTCTTTTTCTGGTACTTTCCTTTGGGGTTTTCTTGTACTTTTGTATTATCTACGTTTTGACATGCATATGGGAATGGTTTGCTTTTGACTTTACTTTTACCTTCAGTTTTGGTGTTGTTGGGATTTACTATATTATCTCTTGATCCTATTAAAAAAAGGGTAATTCCTTCCATTTTGTGTGTGATTATATACCCTTGGTGCTAGTCGCCACTCTGGGACCGAATGAAGGTGGGTCTCGGGGGTCATTATCTCTCATTCAACTAGATTAAGGAAGGGTCTGGAAATCTGTTGTCCCTTCTCTCATCTTGGTGAAGGCGGGTCGTGACAAGTCTAATCTCGTCATTAATCAAAATATTTGCATCAATAGATAGGTATCCATCTCATGGGTTGTTCTATGGGAGTATAAAGCGGATGTATTGATTTTTATTTATCACTATTTATATGCTTAATGGATTATTTTATTTGAGTTTATCATTAAATGATTTTCTTTCTTCATCTTACTTATTAAATTTTATTTCCACACATATCAGGTGATTAAAAGATACATTACCTCAAAGTGATAATTAAAATTATCCCTCAATTGTATAGTTTATTACAAAATTATTTGAATGTTATGAACTAGTAATTGATGATGTTATCTTGATTTCATCGAAATAATCCTTCTCGTGTAAATAAAATTGAAATAATTTCATTGAATCCATCCAGTGTAATAACATAGGATCAATAATTTATCATAAATTCAATTTACTTATGTATCTTAGTACTCATTTAAACCATCTCAAAATAGACCAAGTTTGGCTTCTTCATATCCAAATATCTCTATCAGTATGTATGTTTATTTATGTTTCTTCCTAGGTCCCAATGGATTTGACCCCTACTTGTACTATAATGGACTCTTATACCTATAAGTAAAATTTGGGTAAAACCAAATATGTTATCCATTATTGGGGATATATGTATGTTATATTAGAAAATCACACATTATTTTATCCTCAGGTCCCTATTCTAACCCCCTCAATTACACTCCCATTGAAGGCCTCTTTTAAAAAAATCCAATCATTGGGAACCTCTCCCTACATTTTCCCACCCACACCATGTTTTATGTATAATCACTAACCAATATTCAATTTTTTGGATAATAAAAAAACATAATCAACCACAGTGTGGGAAATCCTATGTTTCTCAAATAAAACATTCATCCTATAATGTGTTTCAATCCCAACAATGGTAAACTGAGTATCCCAAGGTGCAACTCAAAGAACGTAATTATCTTCTGTAAACAGACTAAATTCCCCAACGATGTTCCTATCCTGATACACATCTATTACATGAAAAAAAATTGATCAAATGGAGGGAATTCATATAGGTTTTTTATCATTACTATTAGGAATAAAAAAATGAAATTATTATGGAACCCATTCCAAATAAATTTATCCCCTCCCAATATTTTTAGAAGAACTTGTTACACCAAAACATCACAAAAACAAATCAATGTTGTGAACATTTAAAATAGTTATAAAAATAATAGAATCCCCCAAAACATTTATTCCCAAACAATCTAAGCCTTAAAACCCACTATAAAATAATGAAGAACTAACATAGGATTATGAGAAATAAGATCTAAAAAAAGGTGAATCGGTTAGGGAATTTGGAAATTCAATATAAAGAACCTGGGAGAATAGTTAATGTGTTTTTAAATCATGAGTTAATTTATTTTTTATATCCAAAAGAGGATAAATTAACATCAAGTGTTAATTTTGCTAAATATTTCTCCATTTAATATTTTTAAGAAACAAGAATCACATAATCATTTGGAAAACTCATGAACTTTGATTTTTTACCTACCACTAAAACTGATATGGAATATTTGGGGGTTTAAAATTTTTTTTAAGAACCTAGTTTTTTCTATAAAAGACTTTGGAATATTCTTGATGTTATTCCAGAGCAGGGTCTTCAGAAGGCGTGCGATTCTGAGCCCCGGTGTGGCCGGAATTAAATTTTCAGTGTGTTCACACTGGGAACACCAAATAAATGGGATAACTACTAAATGGTAATTTGGATCCCAAATATGAGTGTACGGATGGGTCCGAAATAGGTTTTTTACCCTAGGAACTACAAAAATCATGTCGGCGCGGGAAGTTGGGACCCCTCGCCCATTAACGGAACGTTAAACGGATAATTAAAATAATTAATTTATTCGTTTATTGGTTAAACTCAAGTATCTTTTAAACGGTAGATCAGATTGGAAAACTGAGGGCACCATTGAGTCCAGAGCATTCCGTTTACCCTATAAGGCGTGTAACTTTCACAGGTTCGGGCCTTCTGTGAAAAATGCCGCTAGGGTCGTTTCCGTAATTTGGCTGCCTCGGGTGTTAAGTTTTATAAATTTTGAATGAGGCCTCGGATTAAAATTCCAAGACTTATGCTATTCTTGAGAGGTGGTGTTTACCCTATTGGAGGCTTAACCTTGACCCCGTCGAGAGTTTCAGATGCGGGTTAAATTGGGAGTTTTAATTAATTATACTTTTTAATTAATTTTCATTATTTAAATATAACCCACCATCCTCTATCCTTCGTTTTTCACCCCCTGTAGAAACCTCCTCTTCCTCAATCTCTCTTCTCCCACCACCTCATCCTTCCTCCAATCAAGGTGCTTGTAGCGATGGCGAGGCTCAAAGAGCGGTGAAGCTTTGGGCAACGCCTAAGAGGTAGGATCTATCTCATTTTAAGTTTAAATTCGAAATTTAATTCGAAAATGCTTTGAAATCCCTTAGTATCTTCTTTTGGTATATCATCATTGATGGCCGTATGAACAAGGCCATCAATCCATGTGTGGAAATCCTTTGTTTCATCTGCGTTTGTCATTCTTCATGTATACCATTCAATATTCTCGAGCACCAATTACACCGTTGGATCGCCGATCGGAAGGCAGGGCGCTCATCTTCACGTCACCAGGAACCCACGTCAAGTCGTGATTTCTCGGTCGGGTCTTCGGATTGAGATCAATGGCTCATCGAAGGTGTCACCGGAGTAGGGTTCACCCGGAGGAGAGGGTTCTTCAGAGGCAGTGGAGGTGGTCAGCAGCTCGGCTGGGCGAGCAAACAGCGGAGAGGCGGTGGTCGGCGGCTCGGCTGGGCGAGCAGACAGCAGAGAGGTGGTGGTTAGGTTACTGCAGTGAGGCGGTTTGGAAGAGGTGGCGGTTGTCTGGGCGAACCGCGAAGGAGAGTCCGACCGGGTGGTTGGTCGGTGCTGGGGTCGTCGGACCACCAGGGTTGCGCGACCCTGGTGGAGAAGAAGAGACCCGCAAACAGCAGGTCTCTGCTGGAAGTGACCTGCAAAAGTAGGCGAAAAAAAAGGAAAGTTCATGTAAAAAAACAAAGAAAAGGGGTGCGGCCGATTTTGGGGGCTCCCTCTCTCCAATCAAGGAGAGAGGATAAAAAAATACATACAAAAAAAGATCCCCGCATGGGGGAAAGGAAGAAAAATGAAATATAAAAAAGGGTTAATAAATTAATAATAATAATCATATATTATTATTATGGTTAGTAAGTGGTTTATCTGAGAGAAAACACCCATACAGTGTCCATTTGTCACATCGTCTATGGCTGCGTAGTCCCGACAACGAGACGGTCTTTTTGAGTCCAATATTGGATACTTAATTTGGAGTTGAAGTGTGGCCCGCACGGGCCGTCGTTCGTGTTGTGTGCAACATTTTGTAACTTTTCCATCGGACGTCTGTTCGGGGCCTGTAAGCAGTTGATTAAAGGTGTTTTTTCGAGGGAATTACAATGGCGCAATCCGCCTGCTTTAATTCAGCATGCTGGTGGGGGCCCCACGAGGTCCGTTTTGGGAGTTGGCGGTGATTTCCAGCTTTATCACCGGGTGTCCGTTTTGGACAAGTGAATAGTCCATCATCTGTACTTTTTTGAGAGGATTGCAATGGTGCGATCCATTCGTTGCGCTTCGGGACCGAGATGCGGGTTCCACAAAGCACCGCTCATGTGCGGTGTGGTGGAATACATCTTTTTCTCCGGATATCCGTTGCACTCAAGTGAGCAGTCCTTTTGACATGTTTTCCCAAGGGGATCGCAATGGTGCGATGCGCCTGACTGTTTTCGGGGATGAGTCTCGGGACCACGGGACGTCGTTCGGGCGTAAAGCGGTGTTGGAGACTTTTACGTAGAATATATGTTGGAGGTGAGTAAGTAGTCGATCTCGTGTGTTTTTTCATGAGGATTACAACGGTATGATCTGTTTGGATGTGTGGAGTCTCTTTCGAGACCTCATTTAAATGTGGAAGCATGAAAGGTGTACCGGTGGAGGTTCTTCCTGCGGTGTTTGCAGAGAACCCTTGGCGTGTGATCGCTTTCACTCTTAGGAGAGTGAAGTGAATGCTTGAAGAGATGTGGTTGGTTGTGCCTGATCCGTTGAGGTGGAAATTTGGAGTTTTTACATTTATGACCTTCGCATTGACGCTAGGTTCCGTGTGCATGATAGCCTTTGGGATGGAAACGTGGTATAATATGGGAGTATACGGGAACACTTGGAGGTACTTGTGGTTGTTTGTACCTGAGAACGTTTGTGCGCTTGGTTGGGGTTGAGTTGGGGCCACACGTCGTGTGGGCCCCATGTGTGTGTCGTGTTCTTCTTTACGTACCTTTTACCTCTCGCGGCGTAGAGGATCACTCTATTCTCGACTATTGTCCAGTAGGGTTGAGTTTTCCCCTATTTCTGTTCTCGTTTGTTTGACCATCAGGGTTGAGTTTTCCCCTGGTTCTGTTCTCGTTTGTTGACCTGCAGGGTTGAGTTTTCCCCCTGGTCCTGTTCAGGATGGTTTCGACCAGCAGCGTTGAGTGGGTTTCCCCTAGTCCTGTTCTCGATGGTTTGTCCAGAAGAGTTTCTTAGTGTTCTTTGGTAGAGTTATTTTGGATTCGGTGTGACCAACACATTACGCGGGCACTAATCCTCTACCCAGGAGGTTGTTTCCAACATGGCTGGCCATGAGGTTGTTTCCAGTAGGGCTGGCCAGGAGGTTGTTTCCAGCAGGGCTGGCCAGGAGGTTGTACCATCCAGCAGGGATGGCCAGTGTGGTACCATCCATCAGGGATGGCCAGTGAGGTACCATCCAGCCGGAATGGCCAATTGTACCATCCAGCAGGGATGGCCAGTACAGCGGTGTTCACCGAGCAGTATCATCCTACAGGGACGGCTAGAGAAGTTCTGATTTTACCTCCTGTGGGGCTGGGAAGTGGTCCCTGATGCTGGGTTTACCTCCTGCTGGGCTGGGAAGTGGTCCCCAATGACGGTTCCAAGACTCCCTCCAGTGGAGTACCCTTTTACGGGACTGGGCATTGGGACTCGCCGATGACTTTAGCTGGGTCTCCCTCCAGTTGATTACACATTTTACGGGACTGGGCAGTGTGGCACCATTCGACTCTTGTCGGGTCTCCCTCCAGTGGGAACCCATCGACTTCTAGGGATTACGCTCTAACGGGGTTGGGTAGGGGGTCTGCTGTTGACTTTGAGGAGACCTCTCGACTACGGGCCAGTGTCTAGGTGTGGCTTGACGTTCCCGCAGAACTCTCTAGTATCAGGGGCACTTTCCCCACCGAGACGCGTCCTTATGATACGACCTCAAACCGTGGGGGCGAGTCAGTGCCTCACAAAGCAGATAGTGTCAAGGTGTGGTGATTTGAGCCCCTTGACTTGCAACTTGGGGCAGACGTGCGGGATGCTGGGCATCGATGGTGTTTACTTTTGGGACTGTTGGTTACTCACTTTCTTGGGTTGAGCTACGGGATGGAGATCCCCTTACGATCTTGTTCGGGATTCTTGATTGATCATATGTATATGTATATACCTTGTTCCATTACCCACTCCTGGGGTTTTGGTTACTCTCCTTCCAGGGGAGGTGAAGACGCGCAGGGTATGCCACGTGCTTTCCATGTCTAGCTTCTCGTGGTTGGATGAGTCTACTCTCCTGCTATAGGTAGTTAAGACTCGACGAGAAGTTCATATTCTCACCGTTTATAGCTCCTTGTGTTTGTACGAGTCTACTTTCTTCCTATTGTTGGGTTGATTTGTACTCTTTACTACACTCTATGTTGTACTTCTTTACTTTTCCCTATTCGATCTACTGCTCACCACTTCAGTACCTCCTTTTTCCCCCTCAAGCCTTCGGGGCATCCTACTGAGTATTTTTATACTCACCCCTGCTTGGGCTTTGCCCACACATGGTTTGACCTTGTAGAAGACAGACAGGTAGGTCGTGACTTCAGTGGGGCTTAAGAGTTCGGGAGATTAGACCACGTGTGATGGTCGTAGTTAGGCTCCAGGTGTGGGACCCTTCAACTATTTTACTTTTTTTTACTTGTTTATGGGTTGTGGCACTTTTCTTGTTGGGGGTGTGTTTTTCCCCTTTTCTTTTCAGTTTACCTTCAACACTTGTTTTGTACTGTTTAGAGGTCGATGCACTTTGTGGTTTGTTTATAGCAGTTGGTACTTTGCTTTTCTTTTTATTCTGCACTTCTGCATTGATTGGGTTGCGTGTGTGTGTATAGGTACTTAGGAAAAGGCCTCCCCGAGTTGTTGTGCCTTCAGCGCTAGTTTCCAGCCCCTGGCCTATGGTGGTGGGCGTGTGGTAGTTGTAGCTCGAGCTCGGGTAGGGTCGGGTCGTGACAAAGTGGTGTCAGAGGTCGTTCGTTCCTTGGGATGTTATTCGGACATCCCTAAAAAGGAATTGGTTGGGATTTAGGGTAACATTGTTAACGTGACTCGAGAGCTGCACTCAGGCCAAGGAGTCCAGTGATGGTGTGGAAGCCTACGTATCCATTCATAAGAACCCTGATAACCCACTTGTCGACTCGGAATGATGAGCCACTTATTGCAGGGAAAATTTGTTTGTGCATCACATAGGATTGAGTCTTTCACTGTCCTTCTTGAGTCAGCTCCCCATTTTCGTTACTGTTATATACATATATGCTCATCTGACTGTGGCACTCCTTGATAATATCCAGGATGTCTCCGCGAAGACAGCCAGCCAGGATACCATCTTTGGTTCGTGATGATGACCATGTGAGCTACGAGGCCATAGTCCAGGACCCATCATGCGAGCCCCTTTCTCCGGGTGGGCTGGTAGCTGCACCCCCACCTGGTGAGCAGCAGATATCTCTAGCAGAGCAGACGGGGCTCGAGCGCAGGTTGAGCGCACACCGTGAGTTCCAGTGGCAGAGACCGCTAAGGTTCGGTGGTGATCCAGACCCTCAGACAACAGAGGTTTTGCTGGAGATAGTGGTTTTCCTTTTCAGTCTTGTGCAGACGCCGGCAGATCTTATGGTGGCTTTGGCCACCAACCTTTTCTGCGGACCAGCTTGGCATTGGTGGAGTCTGGTGACTCAGTTTCATGACGAGACGTCGCTTTCGTGGGGATACTTTCATTTTTTGTTTCGTGAGTTGTTTTTCCCATCCTGGTTACGCTCCGTTCGGATTCAGGATCTCCTGCATTTTCAGAAGAGAGGGATGATGGTGGCTGAGTATGCGGCTAGTTTTGCAGACCTTGCACACTATTACCTGAACTTGGTCCACGATGGCAACTTCCGAGCGCGGAAGTTTGAGCAGGGTCTTCGCCGAGAGATTTGTTCTATCATAGTACCCTTAGGCATTCCCACTTATGACGAGGTTCTAGAGCAGGAGCTGGTGACATAAATCTTCTTGTCACGTTCTACAGTTGGGGGGTGGAAGCAGGCACGATAGAGCCGAGACGTCTCTCGCAGCTAGCGGGCGTCGGGTGACAGAACCTCGATGCAGGTGGCTTTCCGATAACCAGACTCAGGGGCGTGGTCGTACACCACAGTGGCGTCAGAGGGAACTTATACAACACGAAGAGCGTCGGTGCTATGCTTGCGATGGGTGAGGTCACTTGTCATGAGACTGCCCGACCAGGCATGCTGAGAACATTGGGCAGGAAGCAGGTGCATCACCGAAGAAGAGGCAGCGCAGTGATCGGAGTAGCGCCCTGAGAGGAGGTTCTAGAAGAGGAGAGGGAGGAGCTGGTAGTTGCGAACGGCTTTACGTGGTCTTCCCATCACCACTAGTCGGTCCACGTCAGGCTCTGGAAGCTAACAGTCGGTACCACGGACAGCCGTGAGCTTTGGATGTCTATGGTCATGTATAGCATGAGGTGATAAGAGGTATGCTCTACAACTCTTTTACTTTTTCCAGTAGAATTTTTAGGCTCTGTGTGTGAAATTATTTTCTCCCCTCTCTTTTTTTGATTTGTTATCAGGGTGTCGTGGGGCATCGGTGTAACCCTATGTTTGTAAGGTAAAAGGTGTGAGACCTTTTTCTTTAGTCATTGGTGTCGACTCCTTCTCTCTCCAAGTGTGTAAGGGAGTCTGGGTCGTGGGACATCGACTATGAAACCTTGCGTGATCAGATATCCTTGGGTGTTTCACCATATGGATATTGTGAAGGAGGGAATCACTAATCTTTCTCTCAGGTCCAGGCGGTGATTCAAGTCGTGGCGTGCGATGTAGGAGTTTGTCCGGGGAGGTGAGCTACCCCCGAGGGCCTTCGGGCCGTTTGGGACCTTGCAAAGGGATGTTGAGGTTCCCTACCGCCTTGCCCTAACCCCAAAGTCTGGAGTGGGTGCACGACGTCTCCTGCGTGGCTTACCTAAGGAGATGTGTGTGTACTCATATGCACGTCATCGGAAAGGGCAGACCTCGCGTGAACATATCAAATCCTTTGGTCTGTGTGTGGTGACGCGGGACCGTGCAAGAGTTCTTCTGGGTACGGGAGAGCCATGTGTGGGCATAGTACCCTAAGTTGTTCCCTGATTTTGCTTTTTGGGGATGAAAACATTGAAGGATATAATGATGTAAGAACCCGGTTTTTTCTATAAAATACTTTGGAATATACTTGATGTTATTCCAGAGCAACGCCTTCAGATGGTGTGCGATTCCGAGCCCCGGTGTGGCCGAAATTAAATTTTCAGTGCGTTCACATAGGGAACACCAAATAAATGGGATAACTACTAAATGGTAATTCAGATCCTAAATCTGAGTGTGCAGATGGGTCTGAAATAGGGTTTTTACCCTATAAACGACATAAATCATGTCGGCGTGGGACGTTGGGACCCCTCGCCCGTTAACGGAACGTTAAACGGATAATTAAAATAATTAATTTATTTTTTTAATTGTTAAACTCAAGTATATCTTAAACAGTAGCTCGTATTGGAAATTTGAGGGAACTATTGAGTCCGGAGCGTTCCGTTTACCCTAGGAGGGGTGTAACTTTCACGGGCGCGGGCCTTCTATGAAAAATGCCGCCAGTGGTGTTTTCGTAATTTGGTAGCTTGGGGCGTTAAGTTTTATAACTTTTGAACGAGGCATCAGATTAAAGTTCTGAGACCGCCGTTGTGCTCGAGAGGTGGTGTTTACCCTAGGGGAGGCTTATCCTTGACCCCGTCGAGAGTTTAAGATGCGGGTTAAATTGGGAGTTTTAATTAATTAAACTTTTTAATTAATTTTCATTATTTAAACATAACCCACCATCCTCTCTCATTCATTTTTCACCCCCTGGCGAAACCTCCTATTCCTTAAGATCTCCTCTCCCAACTCCTCCTCCTTCCTCCGATCAAGGTGCTTGCAGCGACGGCGAGGCTCGACGAGCGGTGAAGCTTTGGGCAACGCCCAAGAGGTCGGATCTATCTCGTTTTAAGTTTCAATTCGAAATTTAATTTGAAAATTCTTCGAAATCCCTTAGTTTCTTCATTTCGTTTATCATCATTGATGGCCGCACGAACAAGGCCATCAATCCATACGAGGAAATCCTTTATTTCATATGCGTTTTCCGTTCTCCGCGTATAGCATTCAATATTCTTGGGCACCAATTAGACCGTTGGATCGCCGATCGGGAGGTAGGGCACTCATCTTCACATCACCAGGAACCTGCGGCAAGTTGCAGTTTCATGGTCGGGTCTTCGGATTGAGCGCAATGGATCGTCGATGGTGTCACCGGAGCAGGGTTCGCCTAGATGAGAGGGGTCTTCGGAGGCAGCGGAGGTGGTTGGCAGCTCGGTTGGGTGAGCGGACAACGGAGAGGTGGTGGTCGGCGGCTCGGTTGGGCTAGCAGACAGCGGAGAGGTGGTTGTTGGGTTACGGTGGCGAGGCAGTTCGGAAGAGGTGACAGTCGTCTAGGCGAGCCGCGGAGGAGCGTCTGGCCGGGTGGTCGGCTAGTGCTGGGGTCACCAGACCACCAGGGTCGCGCGACCCTGGTGGAGAAGAAGAGACCCACAAATAGTGGGTGTCTGCTAGAAGTGACCTGCAAAAGCAGGAGGAAAAGAAGGAAATTTAATGTAAGAAAAACAAAGAAAAGGGGTGCGGCTGATTTTTGGGGCTCCTTCTATCCAATCAAGGAGAGAGGATAAAAAAATACATATAAAAAAACAAAGATACTCGAGTGGGGGAAAGGAAAAAAAAGGGAAATATAAAAAAGGGGGGTTAATAAATTAATCATATTAATCATATATTATTATTATGGTTAATAAGTGGTTTATCTGAGAGAAAACCCCCATAAAGCTTCCATTTGACACGTCGTTTGCGGCTGCGTAGTCCTGACAACGAGATGGTTTTTTTGAGGCCATTATTGGATACTTAATTCGGTGTTGAAGTGTGGCCCGCACGGGCTGCCGTTGGTGCGGTGTGCAACGTTTTGTAACTTTTCCATCAGACGTCTATTCGGGGAGTGCGAGCAGTCGATTCAGGGTGTTTTTTTGAGGGCATTGCAATGGCGCAATCCACCCGTTTTAATTTAGCACACTGGTGCGGGCCGCACGAGGTCTATTTTGGTAGATGGTGGTGATTTCCAGCTTTATCACCGGGTGTCCATTTTGGACAATTGAATAGTCCATATTGTGTACTTTTCCGAGAGGATCGCAATGGTGTGATCCGTTCGTTGCACTTCGAGGCCGATATGTGGGTCCCATGAAGCAACGCTCGTGTGCGGTGTGTAGGAATACATCTTTTTCTCTGGATATCTGTTACACTCAAGTGAGAAGTCCTTTTGACATGTTTTCCTGAGGGGATCGCAATGGTGTGATGCGCCTGACTATTTTTGGGGCCGAGGCTCAGGACCACGGGACATCGTTTGGGTGTAAAGTGATGTTGGATACTTTTACGTCGGATATCCGTTGGAGGTGAGTAAGTAGTCGATCTCTCATGTTTTTCCCTGAGGATTACAATGGTACGATCTGTTTGGATGTGCGGAGTCTCTTTCGAGACCTCATTCAAATGTGGAAGCATGAAAGGTGTACCACTGGAGGTTCTTCCTCTGGTGTTTGCAGAGAACCCTTGGTGTGTGATCACATTCACTCTTGGGAGAGTGAAGTGAATGCATGAAGAGATGTGGTTGGCCGTTCCTGAGCCGTTAAGGTGGAAAGTTGGAGTTTTTATGTTTATGCCCTTCATGTTGACGTTAGGTGTCATGTGCACGATAGACATTGGGCTGGAAACGTGGTATACTCTGGGAGTATACGGGAATTCTTGGAGGATCATGTGGTTGTTTGTACCTGAGAACGTTTGTGCGCTTGGTTGGGGTTCTGTTGGGGCCACACATCGTGTGGGACCCATGTGCATGTCGTGTTCTGCTTTACGTACCTTTGACCTCTCACGACGTAGAGGGTCCCTCTGTTCTCGACTATTTTCTAGTAGGGTTGACTTTTCCCCTGGTTCTGTTCTCGTTTGTTTGACCAGAAGGGTTCAGTTTTCCCCTAGTTCTGTTCTATTTTGTTGACCAGCAGGGTTGAGTTTTCCTCCTGGTCTTGTTCATGATGTTTTCGACCAGCAGGGTTGAGTGGGTTTCCCCCTGGTCTTGTTCTCGATGGTTTGGCCGGCAGAGTTTCTTTTTGTTCCCTCGTAGAGTTCTTGTGAATTCGGTGTAACCAACACATTACGCGGGCACCGATCCTCTACCCAGGAGGTTGTTTCCAACAGGGCTGGCCAAGAGGTTGTTTCCAACAGGGCTGGCCATGAGGTTGTACCATCCAGCAGGGATGGTCAGTGCGGTACCATCCAGCAGGGATGGCCAGTGAGGTACCATCCAGCAGGTATGGCCAGTTGTACCATCCAGTAGGGATGGCCAGTACAACAATGTTCACCGAGCAGTATCATCCAGCAGGGATGGCTAGAGCGGTTCTGAGTTTACCTCCAGCGGGGCTAGGAAGTGGTACCCGATGTCGGGTTTACCTCCAGCTAGGCTGGGAAGTGGTCCTCGATGACGGTTCTGAGCCTCCCTCCAATGGAGTACCCTTTTATGGGACAGGGCATTAGGACTCGTCGACAACTTTATCCGGGTCTCCCTTCAGTGGATTACCCCTTTTACGGGATTGGGAAGTGTGGCACCCATCGACTCTTGCTAGGTCTCCCTCAATGGGAACCCGTCGACTTGCAGGGATTACCTTCCAGTGGGGCTTGGTAGGGGGTCGCCTGTAGACTTTGAGGAGACCTCTTGACTACGGGGCTGTGACGAAGTGTGTCTAGACGTTCCCACAGAACTCTTAAGTACTAGGGGCACTTTCCCCACTGAGACACGTCCATGTGACGCGACCTAAAACATTGCGTGCGATTCAGTGCCTCCCAAAGAGGATAGTGTCAAGGTGTGGTGATTTGAGCCCCTTGACTTGCAGTTCGGGGCAGACGTGCGGGATGCTGAGCATCGATGGTGTTTACTTCTGGGACTGTTTATTACTCACTTTCATGGGCTAATCTACGGGATGGAGATCCCCTTACGATCATGTTCATGCTTCTTGATTGAACATATGGATATGTATATACCTTGTTCCATTACCCACTCCTTGGGTTTTGGTTACTCTCCTTCCAGGGGAGGTGAAGACGCGCGGGGTATGCCACGTGCTTTCCATGTCTAGCTTCTCGTGGTTGGACGAGTCTACTCTCGTGCTATAGGTAGTGAAGACTCGATGAGAAGTTCATATTCTCACCATTTATAGCTCCTTGTGTTTGGACGAGTCTACTTTCTTCCTATTGTTGGGTTGAGCTCTACTCTTTACTGCACTCTCTGTTGTACTCCTTGAATTTTCCATGTTCAATCTACTGCTCACCTCTTCAGTACCTTCTTTTTTTCTCCCTCGAGCTTTCGGGGCATCCTACTGATGATTTTTATACTCACCCCTTCTTGGTCTTTTCCCACACTTGGTGTGCCCTTGCCAACGATGGACAGGTAGTTCGTGACTTCAGCAGAGCTTATGAGTTTGGGAGCTTGGACTGCGTATGGTGGTAGTAGTCAGGCCCCCAGTGTGGGACCCTTCAGCTATTTTAATTTTTTTTACCTGTTGCTGGGTTGTGGCACTTTTATGGTTGGGTGCGTGTTTTGACCCTTTTCTTTTCAGTTTACCTTCAGCACTTTCTTTGTATTGTTTAGAGGTCGATGCACTTTGTGGTTTATTTATAGTAGTTGGTACTTTGCTTTTATTTTTACTCTGCACTTCTGCATTGAGTGGGTTGTGTGTGCATGTACAAGTACATAGGCAAAGGCCTCCCTGAGTTGTTGTGCCTTCAGCATTAGTCACCAGCCCCTGGCCTATGGAGGCGGGCTGGGGGTAGTTGCGGCTCGAGCCTGGGTAGGGTCGGGTCGTGACAATTTTGTAATTAAACCAAGTATTTCTTAAATTTTGGAAAGATAAATTGATTTTGATTCAAATTTCCAATTCTATTTTTTAAATTTCAGTCAACCCATACACATAAATATTTCCCTTCCTTCCCCCCTCAAGTATCCCTTCATAGGTAATTAACTAGAACATGTCATTTAAATTCATTATTCTCTTTAATCCAGCAAAGTGAGAATGATCCTTGATTCCATAGGAAAGTGTATATTGGACCAAATGTTCTAATATTACAATAATTATCCCACTCATTGAAATACATAACATTGTATATAAATAAGACTATAAATAATGGTGCAAAACTTGTCTAATGGATGGATTGGTGAAGAAAATCCTTAGGATATTAATGTTATTACTGGGTAAGTTGTGGTGTCCCTATCGAACTAAAAACATTAAACAATAAAATTTCCGGGAGGAAAACAAGTATCCTATTGAATTTTGATCTTTTTAATATTATTTTATTTTTGTGTATTTTTATGTTACAAATATTTCAAAAAAAAGATGTATTTTCTTCTCCTTTTTTTGTTGTATTTTCATTTCATTTATTTTGTTCTATGTAATATATATATTATTTTCTGTTCTTTATTTGTTTATTTGAAAATATATTTAAAAATAAAGGAAAAATATATAATTAATATTGAAAAATAAATTAATATATATTTATATTTTTTGAAAAAAAGACACAATGTAGGTCATTGTGAAAACCCAATCGTGAATGGAAAAGTAATGAGACTTGAACCTATGGCCGAATTGAGTTAGGGGAGTACACCTACCACTATTTTATGTCCAATAGTTCATCCATATTCTATTTTATTTTTATATATTCTTATATTTGAAAATTTTGTGTATATATATATCTATATCCATATTATTATTTTTAAAATTATTTGTAGTATCATTATTTGGGGTGCTAAAGTAAATAGTTATTTTTTCCATCTTTTTTAGATTGTTTTTAAATAAGTAAACATATCCAAGTATAAATGTGTTCAATGTATGTTTTTAATGATAATTAGGGGTCATTAGGCCATATTTGTTTTTTGTGGAAATAACCATCAATTATAAATTCCACCTTAATATGTCATCAATGATGAGGTATATGTGAATTCCTTGGAGATCAATAGAGTACCAAGAATAATCATAAACCTAAACATCAATTACAAGGTGAGTTTATTCCATGTTTTTAGTTTAAATTTCTTTTTATATATCATCTTCTTTACATCTACACTGCTTCTAAGGATTCATTTCATTAAATAATGGGGATACTGTTATTATAAGTTGGGGGTAAAAATAAAGTGAAAAAATAGTGTCAATGAAAAGTTTTTGTGAATAAATTGAAGAAAAAATTTAATTGACCATTTACATGATAATATATTTTTCAAAAATTAAAATAGAATATTAAATAATTTTATATTTCTTAATTAGTATTTTTATGAAAGTTTAATTCCATGAGCATAAATTTGGAAATTTTTTCTGTTTTTGATGAGTTTTTTCAGCATTAACATATTTATCATATTGGATTAAAATATTCATTTTCACATCCAATTGATTGTGGACTATTAATTTGAGTTTTTGGAGGCCCATAATAAATAGAAAAGGTTTGGGTATAATTTTCATTGTCAAATTATTATTAAAAAACCATAAAAACCGTAAAAAAATAAAAAATAAATAAATAGATTTTCATATAAAGTAAGGGAATTGCCTAATTCATGGATTTGAACATTTTTTGATCACTACTCTAGAGTTTTATAGTCCAGATTTTATAATTTTGTCTCTATTTTTTAATTTGAATTGTTTTTTGTCAATTTAACTCGAGCTGATGCCTGAGTATGTGTGCCTCACTTGGTTCCCTAAGTTATTTGACCCTAAAATTATGATAAAAATTATCAATATACGGGTTTACTCGATTTACTGCAATTTCAATTACCATAGTGAAATAAAGAAAAAAATGAAAAAAAAAATTTAATAATCCTCTTAATATTAACATTTGATTCCACCTACAACTTCCATTTTTCACATTGAATAAATATGAACCCACATATCTATTGTGATTCACATCACATCAGTATGAATAATTGAAACATCATAAAATGTGATGTTGAATTTGAATAATGGAATAGGCATGGGATTGCAATATGATTCTAGACCTATAATTATTTAAATTTTTTTATAAGTTTTTTTATTATTTGATGTGAAATAGAAATGTTAAACATTGTATGTTATGATTTTCTTGAAAATTTAAATTCAATTTTCATTTTCATGAGATACTTTTTTGATCGGGACAAGAAATACTTATATTGGGTGTGTGATTAGCAACAGAAAAAGGATAATAATAATTATTTTAATATAAAACTTTCTTGAACATCATTATGTAAAAACACCAATTTTTTAATTTTATAGTTTGAAAATTATTTCACATTATTATTACAATTCCTTATTAAAATGTTCTATTACCATGTACATTTTTGAACACATATTAAAACAACAAATTGTCTTGATATTATTTTAATATTTTAATTTTAGGTCTCCCATGATATTAGTAATATTATATCCTTTGGTAATTATTTGATATTCATTATGTATGATTACCACAGTAGTCCTTAAACCTAGGAAATTCTTGTCGAAGTGAACAAGACAATAGACCAATAAAATAATAATAGTGTATATGATATGATCCCAACAATGTTAAATTTTAACCGGAGATAGAGGACCTCATTGGTAACATTTCATTAAATTATTTATATGGATAATTATTAATTTTTAATGGATTTTTTAGGTGGCCCATATTAATTATGAAATTATGGGCCAGATTCTCTGGCCCAGAATGATATTCCACTATTTTGATCATTTCTAGAAAACCAAAAATCTAGTTTTGGAGAATTCTTATAGAGGGTTATAGGATATCCAGTTATTAAATTTACTATTTTATGTCACACTAAAATTTGGCCATATAGAATTTCATTTTTGGCACTTCAATTGGGTGTATGCAAGGTGGATAATATTTTTTTCAATGGTGGAAATGTGTACTCTCCCTCATATTTCCCCCTACCATTGCATACCATCATTAATTTGGAAGACTTGTAATATTTTTGGAAAACCCCAAGGCATCCAAAATTTCTTTTCAAGGAAGTGGTGTTGGATTATTTGAGAAGAGTTTTGTATGATTTCTTTTTGATGTTATTCTATGAATTTGATGTTCTAATCACGTTTCTTTCTCATGCATATTTTTTTAATTCACTTTAGATTATTAATAAATGTTATTCTTGTACTATTATTATAATATTATTCATATCAATTAGATATTTTTGTCTCATGTTTTGAAGATATTCATACCAAGTGTTGTAAAATTCATCACAAAATGGTGTTGTGATTGTAATTTCATTGATTTTACTTCTTTAATTCCACCTGCATGAGTCTATGCTCATCTTCTATTGAAATATTCAAAAAATGGAAGGTTGAATATCTCCTGGGTTTATATAAAGGGTAAAAAGTGAATTAATTGGATGTTATTTCCCACTCTTTAATGGATTAATCGTTTATTTAATTTTATTTTTTCATTCAATGATTTTCGTTATTCCACTTTCTTATATAATTTTATCGCCACATGTTTCATGTAATAATATGATAATTTACTTTCAAGTGATCATGAAAATTATCCTCCAATATTATAGGTGATTAGCATGTTCATGTAATGTTGTTAAACAACTAACTAATTGTTTTATATTGATTTCATGAAATGAATCCTTTTCAGGTTAATGAGATTGAAATAATTTAAATTGATGTTCTTCCAATCCCTCCCCTATATTAACAAAGTATATGCCCTTTATAATAGATGGAATTTACATATTCCTCTTAGTGTTCATTTAAATCATCTCAAATCAAAACAGGGAAGGCCACCTCATATCCTAATCTCCATCTTATAATGTATTTTTCTTTGATTAAATTTAGGCCCCTATGGATTTGACCCCTACTTTTACTACAAGGACCGCTTATAAGCATAGGGAAAATTTAGGCGAGACAAAATTTTAGCACTACACCAAGGGTCCTATGTATGTTATATTAGAAAATCACATTTTATTTTAGCATAAATTCTCTGTTCTAACACATAGTTTCACTCTCATGCAAGGTCCCTTTATTAAAGAGGTCAGGGGAACTTTTTGAAGATCATAAAATATTAATGTATTATAATTTTTTTGATTTCAAATAGAAAAACAGTGATTAATTTGAAATATAAGATGATTATGAGTCGAAATATTATAAAAATTTAATTTTATACATGTTTAGGTTATAAAAGTAACCATATATTCTGAATTTAACCTTACTTAAACTATTTAACTCTTACCGTGTCTTCTTGTATTATTACAAAATATGGTTAATATGTTTACTATAAAAATACAAACAAACCCTAATTGGATAATCTATGAAATATATGACATTATCCTAGTTATTAGGATGAACAATATATTTTTATGAAATTTAAATATTTTAATAAATAGTATTTATTTTAAAAAATCATTTCGGCCAATTTTAATAATATTTAGTATTTTCATTTTTAAAAAAACCAATCCAACTTGATAACATTAAAAATATACATATTTCAATTACAAATCTATGTTATCTGTTAAATTATTTTATGTCATTAATTAAGTCGAATTATATTTTTTTTGAGTATTTTTAATATCAATTATTTTATATCTCAATTATTAAAACTATTACCGCATTGTCATTATGTTACCATTTAATTTAATTACATAATGTCTAAAAATTAGAAATAAATAATCATGGTGTATATAAATTTCTTATCTTTCTAATAAATTTTTATTGTATAATACAGCTTATGGATAACCCTATATTAAAAATGACTTATTTATTAAAATTTGAATATAATACTTTTAACTCTTCTTTAAATAAAATATAATAAATGTCTAAACATAACATAAGTGGCTTAAAAATGATCATATTTTTGTCCTAAGAATTTTTATGGTCTAATAAACTTATCAAATGAAATTAGGATAAATGTTACAGTAGTTTTATGTTAAAATAATATTATTTTTACATGTAATTACCATATTTACCTTTAACTGTGGTAAATTAAAATCAAAAGATACTATTCACCAAAAATACTTTGATCTTATTGAACCAAATTTTTCATAATGATTACAAACTTGTCTGCAAATTTTTAAAAATAAAATTAAAAAATGCGGTAGAATTATATTTAATGCTAATCTGAAAATGTGGCTAGATGGCGGGTAAAAAGGCATTAATAAACGTTCAATGAATTTTTATATCTAATTATATTATAAAAATTATTAAAATTATATAAATTTTGATAATATATTTATTTATTATCTATTGTGATATGAAAATAAATATAATGTAAAATAATTATTTGAAGGAAAAAAGTCAGTTTTTAAACAATAATGTAGTGTTTTTCACTATTCATTAAAAATATAATGTTTTCAGAAAAATAATAAAAATTCACCCTAGGATAATTTTGATATTCATAATTTAAAAATGAAGTCCATTTGAAAAAATTAAATTTCAATTTTTGTAAATTTAATTATATTATTTTTCAAAAAAGGGAATAAAAAGTGTTTCCATTAAAAAATAGTATTTTTAAACATATAACTATTTTACCAAAACTAATACATTTCTTTATAAATTTGTTTTATTTATGTGAAAACATAATAAATAAAATTTGAAAATAATTTATTACTATTTATTGTACTATATCTAATTTATAAGTTATAAATATATCATTTAAATAATATTAGCACTAAATTGATGTTTCGCAGAAACTCAATCTTTTGTGTTAAACAAGACAAGTCGGTGTTGCTTGAAACAAAAGCTATTGAAGACAACATACCCAGAAATTTTGGGATGTTATAATGTTTCAGGATGGTTTTCATGGATCATTATGTATCATGTGGGATATTCAATCACTTAATTCATCTTTGTGAGTGCACAAACCAATATTTCTTTTACGTATAATTTTATATCACAAACCCATCTCTGCTTGATAAAAGTGTGAGTAAAGTGTAACAAAAATCCTCTTATTAAGTTCCTTGATTATTTCCTTATATTATTCCACCTTTAAGAACCTTAAAACATTCTATATTATCTTATTTAAGGGTTTTAAAATCATCTTAAATGTTTCCCAAAACAATGGTAGTACCCATTTAAGCAATGAAAACAACAATTTTTTGTGAAAATTATTCGTTTAGTCTATTCCTAAATTGACTTTTTCAATGATGGTTCTATATAAATTCCCTCACATATAATCATGGTCATAAATAATGTGACTTTTTTATCCAAAAGACCTAATTTATTAACTTAGTATACATTTCCTTCTTTAATAAATTCTATAATAAAATCCTTTGAAACTCATCACATTCTTCCTTACTCTTGGTGTAAATAACAATACCATCAGTAAAGACTACCATAAATTTTTTAGGGTATAATTTAAAAGAAAAAATTCAACTAATAAATTAATATTATATGTTCAATATTGAGGTTGAATTTCATCACAATGAACCAATTTGTTTATAACTTATACACAATGTTGTATTCTAAATTTCGTCCTTCTTTAGATTTAGTTGATGATATCAAAAATGAAGGTTCATATTGGAGAAGTGTTGAGATCTTCATTGTTTATGGAAAAATTCATAAATCCTTGTCATTTTTCAATTTTTAATTATAGAGATATTCTTGTATTACCAAAAATTTATTCCCAATAACATTGATCCATTACATTATTTAATAAGGATCATCAACATGCACCATGGTGATCTAGTAGGGAGTATGAAACTTTTGTAAAAATTATTGTGTAGCTTCTTATTTAACATCTCATGTTTGATCAAGGAAATATTAATAGGTCATTTTGAGGTAAGAGTGTCTCCTAGTACATTATCTATTGATAACTATATCCTCTGATCATGGGGAAGGACGTGTAACACTTGGGAAATACATCAGTTTATTCACATACAATTTTAACTTCCTCATGGTCAGTACATTCCATTAACTTAACCATTATTTAAATGTATTATTATTCACTAGGTATCAACACCCACTCTATTGAGAGGTTTTCCAATGTATATTCATGATATTCATTTAATTTTCATAGGATCATGGGTTGTTTTAGAATATTGAAAGAAATATTCTTTCCCAATAGTTGATGTGGGATCTATATAATGATTCCAACATGTGCCATGTATATTATCAAATTACACTAATTGAAGGATTATAAGATTCATAGGAAATATATTCACATATGATCTCACAATATAATACTCTAATACTTGGGTTGCATTAATCACACAACTTGGTGTTTTTATTGAAATCACTTCTTCATGGGGTTAGTGTTTTGATTCAATAGTCCTAGCATTATTTTGCGACATAATGGAATGATTTAAATGGTAATAAAATAAAACATTTCCCATTTTTGGGTGAATAGGAAGCATACCATGTATGAATTGATTTTTATTTTACACCATAGTGTAAATGATGGAATGAATCTTCCCAAACTCCTTTCTCTTTGGTGGTTGTAGATGATGATTTCCCTCAAAGGCCTATGGTTTATTACACTGGATTATATAGTGTTGTTGCTCCCTATAGCTGATGTATTGAACAATGGGTGTTACATTTGTAGGGTAATTCCATTCCTTTATAAAATTATATAGATTCTTCATTTATATTTGATATTAATTTCCATGGTGGCCTTCTCAACCACACTAGAATCATTTCCTTGAAAAATTAAGGAAATTCCCATAATTGTTATTCCAACATTTTTTTATATGTGGGAGGTTTTATAATTTTTTTACCCTTATTATTTTATCCCATAGCATCAAACTCTATTTCAAATTTCATATTTTTATAATCAATTCACCATTATCCCATAATCATATCTAATTTTAGATCACATAAAATTACTTCTTTAAAAATCCCAAAGGCTCAGATGGCTAGAGATTTTAAGGGTGTGGTTTTAAAATAATAATTAATCTATGTATTTTCAATTAATTCTGATAATATACCTCAAGGTATATCTTTCATTACATGTGAAGGTTTCCCTATAATTTGAAATAGATTCATCAACCTATTTCTTATTCTATGTGAATTTTTTCTCTATCAATGATTTAATATTTTGATTAATATACATGGTAAAAAAATAACATCATACATTCATCCCACTCAATTTCATCAATTTATTACATCAGCATGGTATTTTATATCAATTTCTACGATTGATAAACCTCCACATCTATAATTATAAAACCAAGGTGAATTTATCCTTATTATAACAATGGATCCTAGAAAATAACCTATCCATTGAGATAACACATTATTCTAGGAAAAGTTAGTCATAAGGTCTACAAAACATGTTGTCCATTGATCCATAAATAGTTTGATTTCTAGTTTTTTCTACATTGGTGAAAATAGATATTCCACATTATTTAATTTTTTTCATATCTTAATTTATAGATGTAAATATAACTATGAAATTTTTAACTACATCACAATTTTACTGGAAATTTTGTTTGAAAAATAGTTTCATTTTTCCCTCATGGGATGTTGGACTAGTTTCTCATTATTCCCACCATTTTCTAAATATATATTCTTTTAATAAAACTTATGTAAAAAACATGAATAATAAATTTATAGTTATGTGAAAATTAATTGTAATGTCACGTCTTATAGGATTCCATTGATTATCATTTTCCTCAAATGATTTTATTGGAATAATGTAATTTAATTACTTTTTATAGAATACAATTAAATTAGATATATATCCTTCAAAACAATTTTGTTAGAGTGTTTTATTAATTGAATCATATCCCCTTTGTTTTTCACACATGGAATCCTAAATGGAATCATACACTATGTGATGATCAAGTTAATACCAAATCGTCTCTTTTGGTGGTTATTACCCTCGGTATATTTTTTCTAGATCCACATCAAATTATAGTATCCAAAATGGGATTTTATTACATAGAAACCACAAAATTTTATAAATTAAAAAGGCATATAATTTTATTCAATGAATAAACTTATCTATATCATCATCACTAACATTTTATTATTCTAATTAAACAATTAACTATATAATTATATGATATGAAATATGACATCCCAAATTTTTCTTAAAAGACTGTTTCAATTTTTTTTAATATAAAAACATAATAATGAAACAATTTATGATCCAAATGTTTAATATATTTTTTAAATTAGTTATATATATCTATTTAACAAAATAATACATAATTATTAGTTGAATATTTTTTATTTATCCTCCATTAAGATAAATCAACCTTTTAATTACATGTATTCACTTGATGATATACAACAATTAAAGGGATAGTCTAAAACTCAATTGATGGGACAAATAGGGGTCATTATTAAATATTACATGGGGGAGAATAAATAATGTTAAATTATAATAATCATTGGATTATAATTATAGTCATTAGGGAAAATTTGATAAAGGATTTTAATGGGGAATATGCAATATAATGAAACATCATAATATATTAATAAAATATATCAAAAAGTTTTCAATAAATCCAGCATCTTGTTTGTGCATGGCATATGTGTATAAATAACAACATTACAAATGTGGAAAATTATAGAATCATGTTCATGTATAATAAACATATTCTAATGAGTAATATAATATTATCCAATGAATTGGATGGACATATAATTCAATGGCCATAAGTCACATCATAAAATGGTCATAATCATGAATTCCACATGGAAGGGGAATATATTTGAATCATAGTTAGGAAATAAAATAAATATAAGGAATGGGTTTGAGAATGTATTCACTAACAGTACAATCAGAAATAACTTTAATAGATCCAAAATGAATATGGAAAGTCCTACATAGAAATTTAATTTCCATTCTTTAGTGGAGAGAAGTAATTGATGATTAGTGAAATATTTTTTTAAAATAATATCCTTTTTGATAAATCATTATATTTGGATTGGAAACATGATTTCCAAAAAGTGTTACTAGGACCAATAATATGTCATCATTAGGAAGTTACTTTTGTATTAATTATCTTACGATCCCACATTTTGTATTCCCAAATATTGATATCCTATTTTCCCCATGGTTGGCAGTGTCATCTCCTTGATTGGAATGGGATGATGTGATGTCTGACCTTCTTACCATGGAATCCTTCAAGGTCTTCATTTCCTTTTCTTGATATCCCTCATATATTTAATAAATTATAAATAATATAATTCCTCTCAAAATATTCATTTATAGGTTGATTAATTATATCAAATTACACCTTAGTAGGTTGAACACATTTTTTTTGGAGAGGATTTGTCTTCAATAACGCTCTATAATTGTTTATGTTATGGGAATTTTTCAATATATTCCTCCTAAAGTCCCATGAGGATATCCTATGTTTTTCATATATGGATTCATAGGATTAAGTCCTGGGAAAACATTTTCTCATCAACCAGGGAAACTTATTCTCATCAAATAAGTCATCTGAGCCCGGTTCTAAATGTAACCATACATCAACACCAAACGTAACTCTTTATCATCAAAATCGTAATATTATACCCCTATAAAAATTAAAAATGGTGTTGATAACTTAATTTGTACTAGGATATTGACAAGAGTAATCATATTCCCAGCACATAGAGAATCTTATGTGTGTAACTTAGGGAATCTTATTCATGTCCCCTATAAATGGGGATTATTTTATTCTCATATTCATATGAGAGATGGAAGATATCCCAACTCCATTACATTGTCTTATTATGACCATCACATAATAAATCTCATTCACATAACATGTGTAAGAAATCTTATTATATTAACATAAGAAGAGGGTAGAGAGTTTCTATGATTATAAAATACACTTCTCATTCACATCCCATATGGTCATAAATTTTTTGTCAATAGATATTCTCATATTATAATGGAAAATCTATACACTCATGGGTCAAATTAAAATAGGGATATTCACAATTTAATGTTTTATGGAGGATTCTCATTGTTTAATGTTTAATGGGGATAATAAATCATTAATTTACTAAGGATGATTATTAGAATTTAATTTACAATGGGTATTTTCATTATTTGAAGTCGTAAGGATGATACTAACAATTTATAGTATAATAGGGACTCTTATGGTTTAATATCCAATGGGGAGACACATTGTTTAAATTCCTTTGGTTGGTTATCATTCATTAAAATTTAGTGGGTATATTTCTACGTAAACTTCTCATTGATTGTCCAATTTAAAGATAACCTTTAGTGGGGAAGGACCCAAATATGTTTTTCGTGAAAATTTTGTGATATATTATATATCTAGTATAGGATTATATATTATTTTATGTATTATGGAGACTTATGGGTTATTCAGTGAGGATTCTGGTATGCTCGATATGGATGAAAATATATTAGGGATATCTCCCATGAGGTGGAAGGGTAGAATGATAATTATTATATGATTGAACCTCAATGATGAATCTTATATGTCCTGTAAGAAAATAGGAAACAAGTTCCATATAGTTTAAGGTGATTTTGTTTTGTTCATTTGATAGGTCCTTTAAATATTTTCTAAATCCATGTAGTAATGATGATTATATAATTAATGAAAAAAGTAAAATAGATGGTCTGGGGATTATTCATTTGGATTCCCAATGGGAGTATTACCAATTTTTTTTAATATTTTTGGCTTCCATTGGTAAAGATGTGGTTGGGGATTACACTTGTTAAGAGTCTCAACATGCTACCCAAGAGTTGGAAGAACAAGAGTAGTAATTTCATAATTTTTTTTCTTCTCATCATTCATTATGGCACAAAAGATATGGATTCATCCTTGGAAATGAAATATATGAAATTAATAATGGTAATAATTCCTATTCTTAGGAGAAAAAAGTGTTTTCGCATTCAAACATTGGTTTCGGAAATTCTCTTAGGTGTGATAGGACACAAATCCAGCTGTTTATATGAAATTTTTGTGAGTAATCATAGATATGGTGGATTTTAGTCCAATGTTCACACAAAATTCATGTAAATGTGTCGTAGAAAAGGTTAAATAAAATGTGTCTCAATGATGTGGGGTCTGTTCATGTCTGAAGTTTTCTAAATCTTAGAGTTTCATGTGACATAGGTCTCTAGAATAAGTTTTTATAATTTATGTAAAAGGAATAGATTTTGTGTATGTTGGGTATTGTGATGAACACAGAGTTTTATAAAATATAATCCTATATAGAAAGTGATTTTCTTCATTGTTTGGAGTTATGTGAAAGAATATCTAATATTATCAAATTCATTGGATGTCTCATATTAACAAATTCACATTATATTCTCACCTATTTCAATATGTGTAACACATTTGGGTTTGAGGATTCATAAAATAATATTTATCTGATTTGGGTATTCTAAATTATGAGTCTCATAGGTTTGAGACTACAAATGTGATGTTAATGTGGTATTTATTTATCTCCATATCAAATTTAAATATGTATTGTGTCATCATCCATGTCCGTTATTTTTTTGAACACTCACTTTATTTTGTAACACTTCATTTTCCCATGTTAAAAAATGAGTTATTGATCTTAAGAACTCTTCCCATTTTTCTTTTATTTGTAATTAATTCTTTATTTTCTCCAAAACAATATCTATTGGATTTTTTTTTGAATTAAAACATTGAATATCTATAACCATAGACCTATAAGTCCTTTAACGCTCGATGACTAATAAAATTGAAGCATGTTGCATGA